>OY728132.1:1581758879-1591758879 GCA_963277665.1 Viscum album
TCCAAATATATATATTTAAATAATATATAATTTCATGTGATTAATTTTGTTTTAAATATTTTTGTAGGATCCACCTCTTAGGAGAAAATTATTTGATGAGCAGTCTAGTACTGGTCTTAGTACTCAGGGTGTTCGTACAAGGGGGGGGGGGGTACGAGAGCTAGGCAATCTGGTCGATGTACTCGATTAGACCATGTCCCTCCCACTGACATACCATCTATCCCACATTATGATCCTGGTGTGTTTTTAGGGAAACACAAGATATTTAGGCCTCCCATGTTTTCACCACCCTTTACATCTGAGTCTCCTCACCCAACTTTACCATATCCTATGATGATTCCCACTCCCCATCCAGCATTCAACCAGCCAACTGTGCCATCTTCTTTTTCTTCTACTTCATTCTCTCCGAGCTTCTATATCTCATCTTCTCCAACTTTTGATCTGCCATATTCTGTCCCTGCGGAGCATAAAATGGGACCCACTCCACCTATACATGGTGGTCCTTTAGTTTCTGCAGATCTAGTGACACCCATTGATCAGACTGTCATAGGTATATTTATAGAACCCCAACAAATTTTTAAATCATTATTTATTTTAATTATAACATGTATTGATGAAATATTCTTTTTTCTTTCACAATAGATACATCTACTGATAAGAGGTGGGGGTGGAGGCGTACATGCTTACGTGCGGTGTAGAACCACCACAAGAAATTGATGGTATAATACAATGAAGACAATCAAATGATTGAAAAAACAGGGCAACAATGTCGTAGTTTTTTGGTGATGCTTTCCAAATACTCCAACATCATTCCTGTCATCCCGCTCTCATGGAGACAGTTGCCAAATGAAGTCAAGGATAATTCTTGGGAATAGATATGGGTAAAAAATCTATTGTATTTAATACAATATATTATTTTTTATTTATATGAATTAATATTTTGGGGTCAGCTTTGGTTTAATTTCTCCGACGGTGAGGGTGCACAACCATCACGTCTAAAGGATTTAGGTGAGATTTGGAGAGCTTATAAGAACGAGTTGTATATTGGATAGAATTATATTGTTTACAAATAGATAGAGGCGGTACCTTTCATGGATGATTGTTTGATAGAATAGTATCAGCAGATGATTACTCCTTGGATGACTATCCAGTTAAAGGTATTAATCACATTTGAGGTATTTAAATGAAAATTTTCATGTTTTTCATTAATAATATCTTTTGTATTATTGGATTTTATTTAGGAATCATCAAGAAGAAATAAAAAAACACTGATGATAAAAAATACCCCCACACATTAGGATGTACTACGATGTCAGATCATGAGAGGAAGTAGGTATGATAGTTTTTTATAATTTTTCTTTACAACTTGGAATTTCTATTGTTTCTTCCATAATTTATTCAATTTATAAAGTTATTATATAATTTTAGTTATCAAATTAATTATTGGTAGAAAATTTTTAATTATGGTTTCCTACATTAAATTTCATTGTAGAGGAAACTGTTGAATATTGAAGGACATGTGCCTCAAACAACACCGTATTGCTCGAGTAGAAGGAAGAAAGATGGAAGTGTAGTTAATGAACCAACTCAACAGAAGATTTTAAACTTTACTTTGTTGATTTCAAAATTTTAATATCTATTTTGAAACTTAATAGTCTATTTATATTTGTAATAGGATGCTTTGGAGGCCCTTGATGCCTAGGAACCTGACAATTTTGGGCCAAATGATCACTTACATCAGGTGTTGGGAGATGAGAACCCTGGAAGAGTACACTACCGACCTGGGAAGAGTATAGTCCTGACGATGTATTGGCCCTCCTCAGGTACAAGTTGTAGTTCCACTGAGTTCTAGCAGGTTATGGCATAGGAAAAATAGGCTGAAAAGGGCTATAGAGATAGAAGAGAAACCATTTAGGGAAAACACTACATTTATGAAACTGATGGAAGTTTTATGTTCAACACTTCCACTAGAGGACATAATATCTTGTGGTGAATTTATGTCATAGATTCATTCTATATATGGTTCACCAGGTGGAAGTTATAGTGGTGGTCAAGATGATTTTTTCCTGGATATAACAATGGTGAGGAGGAGGCTAAGCTAGAGGAGGAGGGTGAGAAGGAGGTTGAGGCGGAGGAGGAGGGTGAGAAAGAGTCCGAGGTTGAGGAGGAGGGAGAGGAAGAGGGTGATGAGGAGGCAGAAGAAGAGTATGAGGGCAAGGAGGAGGGCATTAAGGAGGGTGAGGATGATGATGAGGATGGGGATAAGGTTGATGATGAAGGTGATGATAGTGATGGTGATGAGGGATATATTGATCTATTACATTTTTTACTGATATTACTGACATTTGATGTTTGATGATTTTTTGTGCTTGAATATATTTGTGATTAGGTAGGTCACATTATCTTTATTTATTTATCTATAAATAATAAAACTTGACTTGATGATTTGCTGTGACTGAATATATGTGTGACTAATTCACCCCTCCCTAGGACACCCCCACCCCCTTGGAAAACCCCCACCCCTAGACACCCCACCCCCGTGGACACCCCACCCCCTTGGACAACCCCACCCCTTAGACACCCCCACCCCTAGACACCCCCACCCCCTAGAAAACCCCACCACCTTGGACAACCCCCACCCCCTGGACATCCCCACCCCCTGGACACCCCCACCCCTGGACACCCCCACCCTCTGGACACTGCCACCCCCTTGGACAGACCCCACACCCTGGAAAACTTCCACCCCCTTGGACACCCCCATATTCTGAATTCAATTTTGTATACAATATTCTATATGTGTTATACATAATTAAATTCTATATGTAATTAATTCTAAATTGAATACACTATAAATAATTCAAAATTCTGTATGTAATTCATAATTAATTTTGTATGTGTTATTCATTCATAATTCAGAATTCATTACATAATTCATTTTGTATGTATTCAATTGAGAATTTAATTTTGAATTCTGTAATGTATAGGGTAATTGGGTTCCGAATTTAATTCTGAATTCGTAGTGCACAGGGGATTACTATGGGGGAGGCAGGCCGACCTCTATAGTGTGGGCGGGGGGGGGGGGGGTGTGGGTGGGATGGGGGATGTATAGTGGGAGGGGGGGAGGCTATGGGGGTCTGTACTGTGAAGGGGGTGGGGGATGTAGAAGGTGTGTGCAGTGAGAGGGTGGGGTGGGGGGTGGGGTGGGGGGGGGGGGGTACAGTGGGAGGGTGGGGGATGTGCAATGAGAGGGAGGGTTGGATGTGGGTGGGGGGGGGGGGGGGTTGTGTAGTGGGGGGGGGGGTGGTGTAGTGGGAGGGGGTGTGCATTTATAGGGTGGGGGGATCTATAGTGGGAGGGGGCTATAGGGGGGAGTGTGTAGTATGGGGGTGGGGGCTGTGTGTGTGTGGGGGGTGGTGCAATGAGAGGGTGGGGTGGGGTGGGGGTGGTGTGTAGTGGGAGGGGGTGTGCAGTGAGAGGGTGGGAGTTGTGGGAGGGGGTGTAGTGGGGGGGGGGGTTGGCTTTAGGGGGGTGTGCTGTGAGGGGGTTTTGGGCTATATGGGGTGTGAAGTGAGAGGGTGGGGTGAGATGGGATGTGTAGTGGGAGGGTGGGGTTGGGTTGAGGAAGGATGTGTAGTGGGAGGGTGGGGGTTGGGCAATGGGAGGGAGGGTTGGCTGTAGGGATGGATGTGTAGTGGGAGGGGGTGTGTTTAGTGGGAGGGGGTGTGCAGTTAGAGGGTGGGGGTTGTGTAGTGGGAGGGGAAGCTATAGGGGGGGTGCAATGAGGGGGTGGGGGCTGTGGGGGGGGGGGGGTGTAGTGAGAGGGTGGGGGGGGGGGGTGGTAGTGAGAGGGTGGGTGGGGGTGGGGGGTGGGGGTGGGGGGTGAAGTGGGAGGGTGGGGGCTATGCAATGGGAGGGGGAGGGGTGGGGTTGGCTATAGGGGGTGGGGGGCTGCTTTGTGGGAGGGGGTGTACAGTGAGAGGGTGGGGGGGGGGTCTGTGTAGTGGGAGGGGTGTGCAGTGAGAGGGTGGGGATGTGGGTGGGTGGGGGGATGTGTAGTGGGAGGGGGGTGGCTGTAGGGGGGATGTATTGGGGGGGGGGTGTAGTGGGAGGGGGTGTTCATTGAGAGGGTGGGGGGTGTTGGTGTGGGGGGGCTGTGTAGTGGGAGAGGGTGTACAGTGAGAGGGTGGGGGGCTGTCAGTGGGTGGGGGGGCTGTGTAGTGGGAGGGGGGGCTATGTAGTGGGAGGGGGGAAGTGAGAGGGTGGGGGGCTGTGTAGTGGGAGGGGGGAAGTGAGAGGGTGGGAGGATGTGTGGTGGAAGGGGGGTGTAGGGGGGTAAGACTCCAAGCATGAATCCACCCATCATGGTTCCATATGTTCCAATGAAATCTTTTAAATGTTTATACAACCTCACTGAAGTCTTAACCAACTTCAAAGGAGTTTTTACTAGTTAATTTTCCAACCACTTGAACTGGCCATAAGGCTATAAACCATGTGTCAATGCACCAATGATCCTACTCCCTCTCTTCTGGAAATGATTTTATTCTATTTCCATACCACATATGTTCTTTATAAAATGATACATATGAATCAAAATCATACATTAAATGTGGAACCATACATTATTAAGTCTACTACACACCAATATTCTAGAGTCATCAAAATCATTCAATGATCATTTTTATAGAAGACCACAACCCTTACCTTAAGAGAATCTGTTTACATGTTACTAGGTCGAATCTATAAACCATATGAGTATCCTTAATTTTCACATTGAAGAAATTATATCATTTTACTCTATATTCAATATCCCATCATCAAGGACAATGATTAAACATGATTTTCCATTCAATCAATTGTTAATGGAGGCACTAAGTACTGCATAGAGCTGGATGACTCCAAATGAAATCCACTACATTGAACAATCCATTTTTGGCATCTATAACAATCTCTAGAAACATAAAAATAAGTTATTACCACCATCTAGTTGGGTATTTATCCCTTACACAAGATTATATTTTGAACCCCAATATATCAACCAACAACAACTAGGGTTATCCTCACAATGGTGCCCTATACCATTACATATATTATCTTCTTTGACATAGACAACACTGTAATGATTAAACATTAGGGTGTGAAAACCTGAGAGATTCATTACAAATACACCAATTGATAATATCAAGGGTGACCTTGAAATGAAATAAATAGTGTCTTACTACCACTATCACCTCTCTTTTTTCATCTATAGAATCGAAACATTCTCAATTTTTATCTCACCACCCAACTTCCAATGGTTCAACTGACACCACACATAACCAAAACCTAAAATATATAAATATATAATGATTGATAAATATCACATCACATCAAATAAGATCCCTAACCATCATCTAGAGGATATGGATGGAGGATATAGATCCCATAATCATAAGAAGATAGTTCCAAGGGTGTTGGCTATTTTTAGGTGTTTCTATTTTGGTTTCATTGTGATTCTGTATATTGTATCCATGAGTGTTTTTTTTGAATTATATACATTGTATTGTGGGCATGAGTGTTTTTATGAATTCTATATTTTCAGGTGTTAGATAATTATTGTATATTGTATTTGTTGTATTTTTAGGTGGTGTTGAATTCTGTATATTGCAAAGGGGAGGCAAGAGGGGAGGAAGGCTATTGTAATTATATAAATGGTAGAGGGGAGGCAAGAGGGCCGACTGCTAGAATTTTGGAGTTGGGTATACCAACGGTTTACAAAATTTTGGTATAAAGATTAAAAAATTCATCTATACAAACATTTTATAGGTAAACCATTGGTAATACACCATACCAATAGTTTCTTAACCATTGGTATAGATTTAGAGCATCACAAGGTATACCAACAGTTCTACAAAAACTTTTGGTAAAACTATATAAAAATGGTTTAGAAACCATTGTTATAGGTTATAAATTTATGTTTACCAACAGTTAAAAACCATTGGTACTTCTATATTGCAACGGTTCCTTTAAACCATAGGGAAATTGGATTTTTTATTGCTCTATGACAACGGTTTCTTTGTAACTGTTATTATAAGGATATCCCCATGCCTTATCACCCAATTTTTTTCCAAACTATTGGTATAACATATATCAACAGTTTGGAATCCTATCCCAACATTTTTAAATCATTGGGATAACCTTGGTTTCTATTAGTGTCTCAACATATTCTCCAACACTTGGATAGTGCATTCAGTCTGGCCATCTGTCTGCAGGTGAATATCTTTACTCATCCTCATTTGGTTATCTAATGCCTCATATTGGCCTCTCCACATTCATGATGTGAACTACACTTCATGATCATAGACAATCATTGAAAGCACCCTATGAAGGGAAAAAATCTCCCATACATAAAACTTCCCCAAACACTCCTTCAAACTCTGATCCCTGATAACAAGGAAGTGTGCCAATTTGGTGAGCTGGTAAACTATATCTCAGATGGAATCATGGCCCTTAACTATCTTTGGAATCCCTATCACAAATTACATAGATATTTCATCCCATTTCCACTCCAGGATCTCAAGGGTTTGCAACAAACCTACCAAAACTTGGTGCTCAACCTTCACCTGTTGGCAGGTGACGCACTGAGAGACAAACTCAGCCACTCTTTATCTCATGTTGGACTGTCAAAACTGATACTGATGGTCTCTATACATCTTCCCCACACTAGGATGTACATCTAGGGTAGAAGTGTGGAACTCTCACATCACCTCCTCCCACATAGTGGCTGGGACCACTGTACGTCCCTAGAAAAGTATGATGTGATTCGATCCTTTAGAATATCTATATGGTGAATATCTCATGGATATCTGGTCATGAAAGACCTTAAAGTATATGTCTCCCAACTTGGACTATCTCAAATGATGGATAAGCAGAGGAGTAAAAATCATCGACTGGAGAAAAGGCACACCCTCTTGCTCTACTAGGGTCAGCTGCAAGGAAGCTTACTACTAAAAATTCACCTATGCCAAGAAAGCCCATGAATTATTTATAAGGAAATATTCTTCTATGTTACCCTTCCATAGAGTATGGAATATCTCAAATTCATAGTCCTGTAGTAACTCTATCCAACATCACTATCTCTGGTTCAAGTCTTTCAGTGTGAAGACATACCTAAGAATCTAATGGTATTAGTAAACCACAAAGTGATCTCCTAGAAGATAACGCCTCCACATACATAGGGAGAAGATTACCACTATTAGATATAGGTCATGTATCACATATTTATTCTCATGGGGTCTCAACTACCTAGGACCATATGTGATAATTAACTACTGATGCATTAACACAGAGTTGATCCCTTCTCTTGAGGCATCACAATACACTACATACTCTACGCCCTCCTTCGGTAGTCTCAGCATATGAGCACTCATCAGTATCAACCTCAACCCATCAAAATCCCTCTAACACTGCTCAGTCTATGTAAAAAGGATTCCCTTTCCATTTTAGGATGGTCAAAGGGTCTACAATCCTAGAGAAGTCTACCATAAACCTCCTGTAATACCTCACCAAGCCATGAAAATTCCTTACCTATGACACACTCTTGGGTTTCTCCCAATCAAGCACTACATGATCTTCACTGGGTTTATTTCAAAACCATGCTTAGAGATGACATTCCCTAAGAAGTCAACCTCATGAATCTAGAATTGTAACTTCTAGAGTTTACCAAAAATATGGTGCTCCCAAAGAAAATATAAGAACATCCTCAAGTGATCTATATGCTCCTCCTCTAACATAGAGTAGATGAGTATTTCATTAATGAATACAATAAAAAACTGGTCCAAGTAGGGCTATAAAACCTAGTTTATCAAATCTATAAACATGACATAGGAATTCATCACACCAAAGGGAATCACTAGGAACTCATAGTTTCCATAGCGACATCAGAGTGCCAGCTTCAGAATATTAGCCTCTCTAACCCTCAACTGATGGTAGTCAGACCTAAGATCAATCTTCAAGAACCATATTGCACCTCGTAACTGGTAAAAGTGGTTTTCAATCCCTATAAAAGGGTAATAATTCATTATAATGGTAAGTTTTATGGGATGATAAGCCATAAAAATTGGAAATATCCCATCTGTATTTTTTTACGAAAAACTACAGAGATACCTAGGGGGACACACTAGGTATGATAAATCCTTTCAATTAAAGGTCCTCCAACTACAACCACAACTCTCGAAGATCAGTAGGGTCCATATGATATGCTTTAGAATATATAATATTGGTTTTAAGATGCATGTTGATACAAAAATACATATCCTGCCTCAGAGGTAGTCTTAGAACATCCTCTTAGAAGACATCCATATAATCCTCCACAAATGAAGGAATCGAGATTTCTAAAGAGAATACTGCACCATGGGTTATACTTTCAAACTAATGAGTGATGGAATGAAGCTACCTACTCGCAGAACCCACTCGTCCCTCCATGAGATCTCTCTCACCCACAATGGAAAATATCATCCCATTAGTGCAGAGGAATCTAACTCATCTACGGTGATAGTCAATTTGGGCTTAGACCATGTACAAATAATCCATATCCAAGATGACATCATTGGTTTCTATTGAAGTAGACAAAAGGTCCCATGTGAACCTTGCTCCACCAAGTGATGACTCACACTATCGAAAGATAAAATATACAAAAGAAGAGTTCCCTATAGGAACCTTCAGATGAAGTTGTTGGGATAAATCCTCTACTGGGAGCTCAAGATATTCAACTGGGAGCATAGAGATGAAGTAATGATCAGAACTTGTGTCTACTAATACTTAATCTTGAATAGAATAAACACATATCATACCTCTGGTCATCTCATGTACCATTGGGTCATAAGCCTCCAAAGCCTATAGCTGTTTGCGACCTCAATCGCTAGATCCTTGAGATTGATGTGGGCTATTTGGTGGTGGTGGTGGAATGATGCCATAGCATCATCCACCACCCATATCTAATTATGATCCTCTTATATCTTCACCTCCCTAGGGACACTCTACCCTCTCCTAGGAGATCCCTAATCATAGTGTTGTCTCTGCCATGGTGGTCTGTTAGTTATCTATCTGCACTCCTCAACACATATAGTCAGGAAATCGTGTGATATGTGACCTCACATATCAAAATAATAGCACCACACCTATATGGATCACCTTTTTCCTTTATTTAGTCCCAGTGACACACGAGCACACATCTGAGTCTGATCACGATAGAACCTCCTACGCTAAGATCTCAACTGGTGCCTACTAGCTGCTATAAAAGACTCAGATCTGTGATGTCCACTACAAGATCTTGATTCTTTGACTCCATTTAAAAAGAATATCCCTATCACTAGTGTCTAGTCGAACACCCTAATATAGGTAGGAATGTTCAAGGGTACCACATTGGCACAAATCTCTCAGTGGAGTCCCTACTCAAACTTCTATGTTTTGAAGTACCCATACTAGATCATGTTATGGGAGAACCATGTAAATTCAGTGAATCATGATGCGTACTCATCCACTATCATCCCTTCATATTGCAGTTATTGAATATATTGAATCCTAATGGATCCCAAGACGGAGGGGCAATACTCCTCATGAAACAACTGCTGGAATTCGGGCCATGAGAGTTTCAACTCATCATGCAACTGGGTAACAAGACTCCACCAACGCCCAGCTGCTTTGAGGAAAATGATATATTCCAGTGAAACCACCTGATCTATTGGTTTCTAGATATGCCTAAAATTATGGAGCACTTAACCTATCCAATCCTTTTCTACCTTAGTATCTATCTCTCTACAAAACCTTAATGACCCCTAGTGTTGGAAGTCATGGAGTGTTATAAGGCTGTGCACATCATTGGCCTATTATTCTAGGATAATATACTACTTGATAGGTGGTGGTTCTACTAGCATTGCACATAGAGAAAATATCTCCAGTGATAGACCCTAAAATTATGACTCATTTCTTATCAGATATTTATCACAATCTGAAATTGGTATCCAAGCTGGCTGTCATCATAGAGGTATCCAAAAAATTTAATCAATATACACCATGGTTAGATGAGTGCATGAACACGTGCGCGCACACACACACACACACATAATTGGATAGATGACTCAAGAAGGAAAATCAAAGACTCAATCCTATATGATACATTTATCATTGATCCCTTTAACCAATTTCTTGATATACCAAGTCGAAAAGAAAACATTCAAGGTCCTGGTGAATGGATACGTCGGCCCCCCATACCATCAATAGATTCTATGGAATGAGATCCATACTTGAGAAACTCTAACAATATTTCCCTAAGTCCAAACCAAATCCTTATAAGGGGAAGACACCAAATATCATCCCAAAGAATGAACTACTTTGATACCAATATGTCATGATCCAACCCTAACTAGGGCTCGAGCCTCAGCTACCCCAAGCCCGCCTCCATAGGTCATGTGGTGGAGAAAAGTACCAAAAGGCATATCCTAAATGGGAGGCCTTTTACTATGAATCTATATTCACACACCTAACCATATCAATGTAGAAGTGATGAGTGATAATAATAAAAAGGCGAAACAATTATAAAATAAACCAAGCATGAAAAATATATAGGGTGTATAGGAGTATGACACTACAAACTGAAAAGTGAAGGGGAAAAATACACGCCCAACCAAAAATATGACCCAACTTGAAAAAACTGGAAAGTAAAGTGTTGAGAGATCCCAAATCCTGATCTCCAAAATATAACCACCATTCACTGTCCAAAATACCAGGTATCCCTAAGCTCATATGTAGTCACCACCGACCCATTTATCATTTTCATAAGTCACAAAATGTGCAGACGAAGCCCTTGTAGGGGTGAGTATATACATACCCAGTAGGACACCCCAAAATATGAATGGGGAGTAGTAAGAGATACAATATGAATAGAAATACATCAGATAGTAAACATAATGTATCTCAACCCAAATAAAAATAAAGCAACCTCATCCAAACACAAGGGGATCAACATGGTGTGTAGACAGGCCAAATGTTGAGTCTTTTCAACCCATAATAGGGGAGTAAACTCATCCCACCATGAGAATCTAAAAATAGAAAATATGTGGTCTAAACTGTATGTCTTTATAACCCATGAAAAGAGAGTAACCAAATCCAAAGATGTGGATATAGAATATATATAAATATATATTCTCAGTAAAACAATCCCAAATAAGAGATAAATGGGATCTCTATATCATAGATCATCCTAGGAAAAGAGTCTCCAACAGTTCTAGAAGTCTACCAAGAATTCCCAACACCTCATGAGTCCACCCAATAGAAAACATCCAAGTCAATCCTCACCTCATCATTATGCTGAATAGTCAAGGGGCCACAAACTCTAGGTAGAGGTCCCATTCCCTAGTAAAATAGGAGGGTTCCACTAAATGAATAGATATAGGACCCATAACCTATTGAAACTAGAGGGTTCCACTATAATAGTCGACAGAGGACCCATTCTCTACCCATAAGGAGGGTTTCACTCTAAAAAATAGAGGAACCATGCCCTAAAACAACAGGAGGGTTCCACTTTGATGGTCAAGGACCCATGCCTATCCCAGTTGGAGGGTTGCAATATAAGAGAAATAGGGCCCATTCCCTAATACAAATTAAGGGTTCCACTCTAATGGATTATGAACTTTACCCAACTCAGCTAGAGGGTTCCACTCTGAGAGTCTATAGAGGACCCATGCCCATCCCAACTAGAGGGTTGCACTCTAGTAGTCACCAAGGACATATACATTTCCCAGCTGGAGGGTTCCACTTAGAATTCCTCTAGTGATCCTATATGATAACTTCCATAATGGAGAATCACCTAAACAAGATCTATGAAAAAAATCTTACATAATACCACAAAATCCACAAAGGATGGGATTGTTGCGTTCTACTTGAAAAAAACTCAAGATAGTCTACTAAAAGGCCAAACTAAAAATCCTAACGATGGATGTACGACAGACTAATGTTTTTTTAAAAGGATGTAAGGGGTACATGGAATGCGATGAAACCCACATGACATGCAATCCCACTTCTTCTATTGGTCATGTCCCAGGAGGTACATATCTCTCCAACTGTGTAAGGATACACGACATGTAAGGGATCTACACAGTGTGCCCATGCCACTTAGGGTCCCACCCACGTTCTTGGACATATCCATGTGTCCATCCTATGTCTATGTACTTAATCCACATCCATGTACTCCAACACACAACATGCCTCTTCACATGTGGTGGTTCTTATGTATCTGGCTGTGCCCGTGTACTTCAGTACACAGCCATGTGCCTGGACGTGTCTCTTCATACGGGGTCCTGCCTGTGTGACTTTCCACATAGTTTGACCACCCAGGAAAGGGTTACATGGCATGTAGGGGATGTACACACTATTCCATCCTTATAAATTCCAAAACCCTAGCCACTATAGAATAGGGTCCTAACACGCCGTGTGTTCTTCGAACTACATGGTGCATAGTAGGTATTTTTATAGAAATTTGGATCTGTTATCCATGCTCCAAATATAACTTTTCCAATTTTAATCCAACCTCAAATACTCTTGAAAATGGTTTATCTAACCATTGATTGTTTTTTTCATCTATCTGGTGGCCAACAATCAATTCTGTCAAACTATGGGGTTTTACCATATGCACTACAAACCCTGGGTTCTTCCATCATTGATGATTTTAATGATGATCGTTAGAAAAATCACCCACAACCTAAAATATATCCAAAAACATATTTGTTTTTTCAATCAGTACCTTACACTTGAATTCATCATGATTTTGAGGGTCTGATCAGGCTCGATACCGCCCGACAATATCAAACTGGGACCTCGAGGTCCAATTGATGAAGAACACAAAGAAATAAGGTAGAAATACACAAAAAAGGTTTAAATGATCATTACCAATAATTATTGTCCATAGATCAAGAATACATATTTTTAGGGCTAGAAAAAAATTGAATAATCAAAGAATCTGGTACATAAGCGAATGCTAATGTTCAATAGTTAGCACAAATCATAAAAGGGATGATCCTACTCAATCTATTGAATCAAAAAGGGTATAATCCAAAATTTGACAATTTATACCTGGATATTGGATAATTTATCATCAAATAACACACTCTCAAATAAATGGAATAATTCATTTCATTCGTTGTGATCCAATCTGCTTCGATCTAGAGATTCATCATCATCAGATATCGATTCTCCAATAGAAGGAGGAAGAATGATTTGGAATCCTCCTAGGGTTTATTCATCTAAACTTGGAAGATTCTACATATTTTTGAATTTATAAACATTTATTCTAGGTTAAAATAATCAATTAATTAAAATAATTTAATTAATTAACCAACTGAATGCATCCCAAATGGGCAAGGTATCCGAATACCCCATGCCGACCTATTTTAGGTCGTGCTTAGGGTAAAAATTGAATTCTGGACTCAACCATGGTCTTATATTTCCAATATGAGCTTCTATTTAAGCGTTATCCCATTTTTATAAGAAAAAATATAATATAAATTATATTTAGTATTTTTATAAAATTAATTTTGGGCATGCTGGGCCTTAGAATCATGCACCACCTCAACTTCTTTCTCCAAAAAAATATGTAGAAATATTTAAATGTATTAAAAGGAAAAAACTCATTCTCTATACATATATTTCATAAACATATGAGTGGTGACTTGAGTTATATTGCATGTTACTCTCAACCTTAACTCTCCAATCTATTTCATGAAATAGTTAATTAATGATAGTTGATCATGGGAGATTACATGAATGTTACCACATAATATCCAACTTCCGTAAATCATAATCCCATGATATTTTTGGGAAACATAGTCTCAAAATATGCATTGCATTCATATAATATTACATTTAAAAATACCTATTCTAAAGTATCTACCCAAGGTTATTTTTTAGCAATGTAACTCTAATCCTATTATAAATGAAAGCTTATGATATACCTCCCATCATACCCTATGATTTTAATGGTAGTATCTTGAAATCAAATTTATTGTAATATGAAATAACTTAATCATAAAATATTATTAGCCCTATTACATCGCATAAAAATGGGATTTAGGGAGTATCTACTTAAATTGGTTATTAGGGATTCATATGGATTCATTCTATCTATGCATAGACCAATTCTAAGATTCAAACTTTATTTGAAAAATTTGGAAATTTTTGATCAAATCTCACCCGTTAGGGAAAATTAGTAGGGTGATATAGATTTATATCATTTATTCAATCATCTATATGAAATATCAGACTCTTTGTATCATTTTAATTTAAAAATAAAAGACTTAAATAAGAAATTATTTAAAGATACTAGATTTTTTCAGTAAGAGGTTTGGCAGATGACCTTGATAATAAATCATAGTTAGATCTCTTATCCATTTTATACTGTGATGTCCCACAATTAGGACATTATAATAAAGTTTAATATTCCTTTATAAAAAGTACAAAATCATTGGGGAAAATATTTATTTTATTGTACCTCATTCCCATTGGAAACAATAATTTTTTGGACCATAATTAGGATTAGGGAGCCCATTTCCTTCTAGAAGTAACTCTTTTAAAAGTTAATGTAATTCAGTAAAACTTTTATCACTCCAAAAATTTATTTCTTTTAAGTTAACCAATTTCCACAGTATTGATAACACCTTAATTTTAGTACAACATGAGACTAGTGGATTTTCAAAATCTCCATACAATTGTTCAACACTTACTATTATTCCATGGTTTAAACACCTTCATTATGAATTAATTCATCAAGAAAATCATCTATCCCACAATAAACATCTTTATCAATGTTAGATAATGTCTTATTTTTTTTATTTCACCAAGCTAGATCCAACGTGTATAACTATGATTAAAATAATAAAAAATTATACGGTCTTTGATTTCTCTGGACCCCAATTTATCATATTAAAACACCTTTTTCATTGATAGAAAACCATGTCTTTTTTTCAGTATTTTGTTTAGAGAATCCTAATAAATCATCAACCTATTTATCATATTAATTACTATTTCATTGGGAATTTATCCAATTATGATCCATTAACCACCTAAAACCACAATATAATACATGAATATAATAAAACATTTAAAAATTTAAACATATATATAAACATATAAATTTAAAATATATAAATTTAAAACATTTAAATATATAAAATATAAAGTTATAACATAAAAATAAAAATTTAAAACATAAAAATTTAATATATAAATATAGACATAAATTCAAAAAAATATATTAATTTAAATGATATAAATTTTAAAAATATAAAAAAATAAACATAAACAAATATAATTATAAGTTTTAAAAATATAAATATATATTCACATATATATAAATTTAAAATACACCCACACACACTAAATAAAACATATATATAAATATATGTGCATTGTGCATATCTTATATACATATAAGCACACACATATATATATATATGTATATATATATATGAACACACACATTTAAACATTTATAAACATATATAAATATATAAGAATATATCATTTAAACATATTTAAATATATTTACAAACTTGAAACATATAAATAAACATGTAATAATTTATTCACATCTATCAGTAAGTATTCCAAAATTAAATATATATTTAATATAAATAAACCTTCTAAATATAGAAAATAACAATTTAAAACTCAAAAAAATGGGTATGCCGGTAGTAGATTGAAACTAAAGAAGGAAGTAGGTAGCTAAATGCATAAATGTGTGAAAAAGGGAGGCATAAAGTGGAAGAGGTTAGTAGTACATGGTCGAGGGAGGTGGAACATGATTGAGGATAATAGAGAAAATAGATAGAGGTAAAACTTTAATTTTTTTTAGAAATAATGTAGTGAAATGTGGTCAAAGGAATAAGAGAGAGGTCACTTATGAGTCACAGAGGATAGGGTTTCATAAAATCAAGCGATGAAAAAGTGAGAAGAAAAGAAATAAGTACGTGTTTTAATTTTTAAATGGTTTTTAACATTGGTTATATAATACTTGATGTTAAATCTCCCTTTAAAACATTGGTTATTATATAACTGATGTTAATTTTTTTCGGTTTTAACATTAGTTATAGAATAATCAACTTTAAATCCCACCAGAATATAGGTTTTAACATTGGTTATTCCAATGAATGATGTTAAAATTTTGAGGTTTTAATGTTGGTTTTAGAATAACCAACATTAAATCTCACTAACATAGAGGTTTTTACTTCATTTATTCATATAACTGACATTAAAAACATTTTTTTAAAGTTGGTTATATTAATAATCGAAGTTAAAACCCAGTATTAAAGTGATTTTAACACTAGTTATATAATAAATATTATTAAAAATACTTTTAACATCAGTTATTATATAACATGTGTTAAAACCCTGACACATATTCTACTTTTTCTACTAGTAAAGGAATATATGTAAATTATGTGTATCTTTATCTCATTTCTATTATATAATTAGGGATATTATTTATTAATAAATATTTTTTATAAACAACATGAGATGATGGATTAAATAAATATGGTTTATGATTCATCATATTTTATATCATGTTTTCAGTAGAATATAAGGATAAAAATTTCTTTTTTAAGAATATAATTTCTTATCTAATTGTTTTTTAAAATATAATAGATTTGATCTGACCATTATTAGTGGCATATTTTAAAGAATAAAATTTTATTTTTCTTTTTTTTCTAAACACAAAGAATACCATAAATGATATGGAAACAATACTTTGTTTGTCAAATATTTCTACTAAGAGGAAATAAGTGTTATTTTATAACAAAAATAAGTTTTTCTGTCTTATCATGATATTCTAAAGAGAATATATTGTCTGATGGACTAATGAGAGTTTATTTTGACTTATAAAAGTAAAAATTTAACAAATAAAGGATTATACAAGTCAAAACATAATGTGAAATATCTCTTTCAAGGAAAAAATTTGATGAAAATGGTTCCAGGATTGATGATGGTTTACTTATAAATATTTTTAATTAGACTAAAAAGTTATTCACCTCATAATATATGATGATTTTGAGTTAATGAGTTTGGATATGTTCAAGGAGTTAAACATTAAGAATATGGATCTTAAGTATCATAATTATTCAAACCATCTTGCATCATAGATGTTACTCACTAAAGAGTTTTAGTGTGAGGATTTTATTAGATGGTCACATAGAGATATGTTAGGAATTTCATAGAGATGTAATGAGGATAATTAAACCCTAAAAGTGTATAAAAAAAGGTTTATCTGATTGTATATCATACATGATATAATACATCCAATTATGTATGGTTTGTTTAATATTATTAGAATAGTTTAAAAATATTAGATGTATCATGTTATATAGAATAAAATCTCCAATTTATCATTTTTCACATTGGATACATATATCTATATATTGATATAGATTTCATGAAGTGTAATGTTAATTAACCTCTGAAAGTATGACTTTGAGTTATCCCTAACCAATGTTCGTGATGGAATATTATAGAATATAGGAAAGTATTAAGGTCAGTCTGAGTATGATTCTTATATTGGGATAAAAAATATTCTTATGAGGCAAAAAACAATTTTTGTGGGTTTGATGACCCACTAAGTATATACCACCTCTATAAGAAATAGGTCATTTAGAAGTTCTTTATTTATGATGGTTTTCAGAACTACTGCTAAATATTCCATTTTTTTGCACCGGTTTTAAGAAACCATTTCTAATTTATAGAGATTTACTTAAAAATGGCTCACACACACATATATATATTATTTTTATTTAATTTTAGTAAGTTTTTTCAAAAAAAAACATATGAAAATAATATTTATTTATTATTTATTATTATAATTTTTAATTAATTATTATTTTATAAATATTAATATTTCATAAATATTATTTATTAATTACATTAAAACTAAATTTATTATTAATTATTTAATATTTAGTAATTATTAATTGTTTAGTTTCTTATAATAATTAAGTAGTAAATATTAAGTAGTACATAGAGTCCCCATAATAAATTTTTTCTTGGACAAAAGAGGCATATATGGTATTTATGACTCATTGATTGGGAACATGAATGAGATCATCAATGGGGATGTTATCAAAACTTATACTTGGTGGTAAGCCCATTATATTTAGATTCTGTCCATTAATAAGGTAAGATTTGGCTGTGCCTTACACCTAGTAGGATGCATAAAAAGACGTGACTCAGTAGTGGGTTGATTCAGGATAAAGAGCATAGAAAAGGTCTTTTAGGGAATATATTTTTCCCAATTAATGGATCTGAGATATAAAATCCCAAATCTTACTTTCAAGTACAATATTTGGTTTTTTTTTATTTTGAGCCTTGAGTTAGTTTTTTTAGGTTTTAAAAAGTGTTGGAGGTAAACAATTCCTTAAAAATTAGTTTTTAGTTTTTTTAGTGAAAAATGGGTAGCACCATGGTCGTGTTGGAGGCCATGGGTCCCTTAGTTCTCCTTGTGTAAAATGACTTGAGTTACTATGCCTAGTGAAGGTCATGGTCCCAAGTGTGTCCTATTGGTGTTCACCTTGTGCACCATTACCAACAAGCCTTTACACATGGGTGGGGGAGGATGCAGACATGCCAAAAGGGATTATAATTTTGCACCAGGATGTGGCCAAACCCCATGGTTGGTCTTCTAGGTGAAGACACCATGTTGTGGTGGGAAGCACCAATGTGTGCCAATGATGGTTTTAGAATTTTAAATGTGTGAATAGATTCTTGAACTTTCAGGATGGTTACTCCATCCACATGCAATATTAATAAAGGATTTTAATGCATCTCCTAACTCATTTACCCTTATTAAACCAGTCTTTCTACCACACTTGGATCAAATTTTAGATTGAGAATATTCATGGAATGGGCTTTTGAATGATAATTTTTTTTATAATATGATTTAGTTCATCTCAGATCACTCATGTTCTTCCTTTATGGGTGATCGGTGTAAGGGGAATTGAGGTTTCCGTTCCGTAGTTGTTGTGTGGGAATCATTGTGTACCCTTCCTTATAACTTTTTTTTCTTTACATGTTGGGTGTTTGATTATATTGTGATTGAGGTTGGTGGTTTCATAATTCAATTACCATCAATTAAAACTATTGTTTTTTTTGATATGGAATTTCTAATTTATTTAAAAAGCATGAATTGAGATTCTTAAAAAATATTTTTAAATGGAATGGTGTGTGTGATGAAACCTCTTTGAAAATGGATTATGAAATGAAGTTTTTATTTATGGAACATTGTTTTTAAATGAAAATATTGTTTTGAAGAATTAATTTGTTGAAAAATGAAAGAATTAAGTGTTTTATGAATTTTTAATGAAATGAATTGTTTTTAAAGGCATGAGTATTGATGAAAACCATTTGATACTGTTTTTCAAAATGAAATGGATATTTTGAAACTTGATTTGGGAATTATGGAATTATGAATGATGAGATTTATTTTAGATGAATGATTTTCCCTTGATTTATTTAATTGAATCACATGGGAGCCTATATAGTTAGGTGGGTAATCTAGGACACACACACTAGGAATATATTAACACTACCTAAAAATAGATTGATGATGAAAATAATAATTGAACATTGATTAGGGCATGAAGTTTATTCATTGGGATGGATTCCTATACCCCATTGGCTTGATATATAGGGGCATGTGCATGCCTAGAGTTGTATTTTATTAAGATTCATGAGGATACTTGAGCTTTGCTTTAACTAACCCCATGGATTAATACCATGGTTATATGATTAAAAATTATCTATACATTCTAGTGTTTATGAAATGACTTATTCATGCCTATTTTATATAAATTATTATTCATGAAAATTTTGTTATTTCCATTGAAATTATTTGAAAACATATTTAATTATGAATTGTATAGAATATTTTTAGGCCATGTTTGATTTAAAATTAATACTATTGAGTTATTTTATATGGATTGTTCATGGAATTTCTAGGTGAAATACTAATGTTATAGTGTTGTTAACACCCTACATATGCCTGTGGGAATATGAAGACTTTCATTTTCCAAGTATAAGAAAAGGGAGGACACTACTTGGAAATGGTATGTGTTCTTGATAGTGGAACCTTAGGATTTGGTTGTTGAAATTGGTGTTTATGATCCTTTTTTTTATGAAGAGATCTTGTGATGATGTTGTTTTTGGGGGGTTTTAACTGTATTTGTATTCCTTTCTATTTTTTAATACATTACTCTTGATGACTGTGTTGGCATACTGACTGTTTCTATCTTCTTATAGGATTATTTTTTTATTTAGTTATTCATGTTGAAAAATCATTCCCTCTTGATTTTTTGATGCCCTAGAACTAGTCTCCATCCCATGGAGATCAAGAACACCCTTCGGAATGTGTCTGCACCAATTAAGGTATCGATTTTGTGGGTTATCTAGGTTGGTTAGTGAAAATTGGTATTCAAGATAGATTCAATATCTCCTTGGGAATTGGTATATAGTTTTGGATGTCTTAGTAGATCAGTTGTAGTTTTTTTGGGGTGTAAATTTTAGGCTACATGTGAGTTATTGACTAATTCTCATCATAAATAGCCAAAGTTACTATGAGTGGTTGAGAAAAAGTGTCTTTGAAGAATTTATTGATCTAATCATATAATTTTCCCAAATTAAGATCTATGACTTGTGATCCAAAGTTGAGTTCTAAATGATAATTTTATGTTCTTATGCTTCTTGAAAAATGATTCTTTATTGTATTTTGATGTTATGTAGTATTATGCCCCAAAAAATTATTCTAAATAGACTCTCAGAGGGAGTTATTAATGAAAGTTAGTAGTGAATGCAATCAAAGCTTTGGTCCAAGGATCCTCACCTATTCTTATACAGGCTCTAGGAGTGAAATATCCAAGGTATTATATTATAGATCAAGATTAGGATTATCTTCATCATAAAAAACCATATTTCTAAGGAATTAATGATCCTCAGGATGCTGATGATTGGATGGGAATGATTGAATTAATATTTGAGTTCTTGGAGATTCTAGATTCTATTAAGGTGAAGTGTGTCATCTTCAAGCTTGAGGGCCCTGGTAGGATATGATGGAATGTTATAGTTACGGTTAAGCTAAATGATGGGTTGGAGTGGGAAGACTTCACGAATATTTTTACAGATCCTTTCTATCTATATTTTATGGAATTAGCTAATTCCATGGAGTTTATTAACCTCCACAAGGGTGATTAGATAGTGACTCAATTTACCAATTTTTTTTATAAACTTATATAGTTTTCACCTAATATGGTGTCAAATGGGAAGCTAAAATATTTAATATTTCAAATGGGTCTTTGATAGGATATCCAATATCAAGTATTTATAATGAGGCTCACCTCATATGCTAATGTTCTAGATAAGAATATAATGGAGAAAATTAACATGGATAGTAATTCAGGGATGGTTAGAGTTTCTCCTACTCATAGTAGAAGCTTTATTGGTTCCTTCAAAGAAAAGAGAAACCAAAATGAACCTCATGGTGGAAATAGTAGTGGTGTCCCTTGATATAACACTTCCTCCAAATCATATTATATGTCTGAAAAAGGCACATTTAATCTTTTCCTATGTGGAAATATTTATCACTTGAAGTGTGCTTGCATAGAGGCACCCAATATTTGCATCTCATGTGAATATTTAGGCCACTTTCAGAGGTTTTTCCATATTTTTACTAGCCTGTATTGTGGAACAAACTCTTATTTACCAAGTGGTTCTATAGTGGATTTACATGCTTCAATAATAGTGGTTTTATAACCATAGGCCTTAGGAATGAAGCTACTTCACGCAGTGGGTGAGTCTCCAATGGGATCTGATGTGGGTTCCATGATAGTGATAGGTACCATTTTTCTTAATTCAGATTTAGTGAATACTTTATTTGACATTTGTGCCTCTTATTATTTCATATCAGACTACACTTTGGGACCACTAAATATCCAAATTGAGCTCATGTCCTATATTCTTGAGATTTAAATGCCTCCCAGGATAAAGAGAGTTAAGGGCCTCTAATGCCCCTCTTGTTATTTCTCTTTATCAGAGATCAAACTCATCTTGGAATTTTTGGTTCATGATAAGAACTTTTTTGATGTCATCCTTGAAATGGATTGGTTGGTTTCTCATAAAGCTCAAATCATCAATTATCATCATCATGTGTCCTTTACTACCCCCGATAGAGAAATCTATTTTTAGGGAAAATGGGACCCAAGGGATATCTGAGATAGACCCCCCATTTTGGAGTTAGGTTGGATGATATATTTTTGTGTTTTTGAATTAGAATAGAAAGCCTCTTATAGTAAACTATCTCGAGTAGTTGTTGAATTTCTGAAAGTGGTTTCCTCAGGATTTTATAGTCTATCATCATAGAGGGTGGTAGGGTTTTATATCAACTTAGTGACATGTACTTAGCCTATATCCATTCCATCATACTATATGAAACCAGATAAATTAATTGAGATAAATAATTATTTGGATGAATTGATGTCCAAAGTCTTCATTTGACCCTGTGTGTTACCTTGGAAAACACCAATGATTTTTTATAAGATGGATTATAGAAACCTTTGTTTGTGTGTTGATTACTAGAAGATTAATTAGGTTTTATCCAAAAACAAGTATCCATTTCAATACATTGATGATTTGTTTGATCAGATGAAATAGGTAAAGTTTTTATTTAAGATTGATCTTCGGTTAGGTTACCACCAGCTCAGGGTCAAGGAGTCTGACATCCCAATGACGACATTCAAGAGCAGTTATGAACACTATGAATTTCTTATTATACATTTTGGATTGAAAATCAATCATTATATGTTTATGGAACTGATGACCTTTATTTTCCACCAATATCTCAACTCTTTTATTGTAGTATTCATGGATGACATCTTGGTTTACTGTAAAATCAAGGAGGATCATGTGATTCATTTGAGAGCAGTTATGAAGATATTGAGGGATCGCTGACTTTATCCCAAGCTCTCTAAATTTAAAATTTATATTTAAGAGGTAAATTTCTTGGGTAACATATAATTGGAAAATGGTATATCGGTTGATCATAAAATGGTGAAAGTTTTCATGTAATGGGAAGATTCATAGAATGCCTTGGAGATTTTTTGATTCTTAGGATTAGAAGTGTTTTATAACCATTTAATGAAGGATTTATATAAAATGGATTATTTTTTGATTTCTTGCAATTGTAAGGGAGTGAAGTTTGTCTAGGATTAAAAATGTTAGACTTACTTTGATTATTTTAGCACCATTTTTCATCAGACACTATGTGGACTCTTCTAGAGGTTGAGTAGGGCTATATGGTCTTTTGTGATACTTCAATTTTAGGTTTCAGCTATGTTATCTTGTAGGGTGATTATGTGGTGGTTTCTGGTTCTTGTAATCTTTATCATCATGGTGAGAACTATCCCATGTACTATTTAGAACTGAAAACTATGATTCATTCCGTTAAGATTTGGTGGCACTATGTTTTTTGGGAAAGGTTTACTATTTACTCTAATAACAAGATCTTAAGTTATATCTTTTCACATAAAGATTTAAATCTATATCATAGGTGATGGGTGGAATACTTGTAATCATTTGACTTTGAAATTTCTTACAACCCTAGAAAGAGGAACATTTTTGCCGATGCTCTTAGCAGAAAGTTTCCATCCCAGCCTATGAAGGAGTCATCATAGGAGTGGGATCTCATGAAACTCTTTTCTCTAATACATTTGGGAGTCTGAGAGGACGATAATGAGATTTTATTATAAAGGGTTCTTTTTACACCCTCTCTTCTTTAGTTTATTCTCTATGAGTATTATCTTGATGATGAGTTCTATGGCATTAAGGATTCTTTATATGGAGGGGAGACCATCGATGAATGGTCTCTATCTTCAGAGTGAATCCTTTGATATAAGAACTGTTATGTCATTTCATCACCAATGGGAAAGGTTATGATTGAAGATTGTCATGATTATCAGTGGGTGATTCAAAAAGGAAACAAAAATATGTTATATGATATAATGTGTTAGTTATTGTGGCCTAATATAAAATAGTACATCCTTGATTTTCTTTCCTATTGTTATACATGTCAGCAGATCAAAGTTGAGCATCATAAGTCTTCAAGTTTTATTCAACCCCTACCTCTACTGACCTAGAAATAGGATGAGATATTAATATATTTTGTTATTGGGATTCTACATACTCTTATAGGGAAGAATTCAATTTGGGTGGTGATTGGATGATTTATCAAATCAGCTCACTTCATTCCTATTCATGATACCATCAAAGTTGTGGTTTTGAGAAATTTGTACATTAAATGGATTGTCAGATTGCATGGAGTTCCATATGGTATTATTTATGATAGGGATCCATGGTTCACATATTGGTTTTAGAGATACCTCCATGAGGTTATGGGATCCCATGTTAGGTTGATCACAATGTACCATCCTCATATAGATGGTTAGAGAGAATGAATTATATATATTCTTGAAGATATGCTTCCTACCTATGCCTTTGACTTTATAAGTGATTGGGATAACCATTTGAGGTTGATTGAGTTTACCAACAACAATAGATACCAGTCTTCTTTTAAAATGGAACCCTTTGAGGCCTTGTATATCAGACATTTTAATTCTTTTTCTTTGTTGGTTAGTGGTTGGTAAAGCTTCCCCTATGAGACCTAGTTTGGTTAGGAGATGATGATAAAGATGTACAAGATTCTACATAGGTTAATGATAGTGTAGAGTTGGTATAAATCTTATTTGGATCATCATAAACATCCTTTGGAGTTATTGATTAGTGACTAAGTGTTCTTGAGAGTCATGACTCAATTGTGTCATCAATGATTTAGAAAATAAGGTAAGTTGTCACCGAGATATGTGGGACCTTTTGAGGTCATTGAGTGAATTGTAAATGTGACTTATTGTTTGTTCTTTCCAATTCAGATGAATTCAATCCATGTAATTTTCCATATGTCATGGTTCAAGAAAAATATTTCAGTATCATATCATGGTTTGAATTGGGAGGAACTTGATGTAGAAAATGATATGAACATGACTAAGTAGCCAATCTGAATTGTTGATTCTCAATTGAAGGTTCTCTATGTAATTTCTATACCTTTGGTTTATATTTTATAGCAGCATGGTTTAGATTCTCATGAGATATGGACCTTGATGTGATGATGTGAGAGTAATGTCCTAATCTATTTCTAGATCAACCTTCTTGATGAGTATTTTTTGGCCGAAAGAAGCATTATGGTAGGGAGAATTGTTACTTCCCAACTCTTGTTTTCATGTATGATCTTTGGTTGCTTATATTTTTTTGAGATGCAAGTTGGTTATTTTTTGTTTCAAAATAATTGAAGGTGTATAGTGGATTAAAAATTAGTTTTTATTCTTTTTATTGAAAAACATATAGCACCACTACCATGGAAGAGGATGTGGTGTCACTTGGTTACCCCTGAATAAAACTACCTGATCCACCACACCCAGTGAAGGGTGTGGTCCCAAGTATGTCTTCATGGTGGTTACCCTATGCGTTATGGCTAACAAGCCTCACCACGAGTGTGGTGGAGGCTGTGGCCAAGACTAAATGACCTATAATTTTGTTTTAAGGTATGGTAAAACCCCATGGTTAGTCATATAGGTGAATCCACCACACCATGGTGGAAAACACAAGAGTTTGGGGATGATTGTTTCAAAATTTAAAATAGTCAAATGACTAGTTGAATTTATGGGGCTGTTACTCCAACTATGTGCATCATTAATAGAGTGTTTTAATTTCTCTACTAACTCATTTACCTCTATTAAATCAGTTAATCCCCCTAATTTGGCTAAGATTTAATATTGAGCATTTTCATAGAAAGGGGTTTTGGGTGTTCTAAATTTTTATAAGGTGATTCGGTTCCTCTCGATTTTTTCTTTTTTTCCTTGATGGATGATCGGTGTAAGGGAAATAAAGGATTGATTTCCTTTAACACTATGCGAGAATCATTTTGGATCCTTCCTTCTTGTTGGTTGTGGTTTCCTCATCGGGTGATTAATGATATCATGATTGAGGTAGGTGGTTTCATAATGCAATATCTATCATTGGAAACTAATATTTCCTATTTCTTTTAAAATATATTTAGAATTTATTTCCAAAGTGTGAATTGAGATTCTTGAAAAATATTTACAAATTTCATGGTGTGTGTGAGGAAATATCTTTTAAAATGCATTTTTAAATGAAGTGTTGTTTTCTAGAAAACGAGTTTGAAATGAAAAGAATGATTTGAAGAATTAATTTAAGGATGAATCTTGAGAAATAAAAGAACGAATTGTTTTTGAACTTTGAATAAAATAATTCATTTTCAAAGGAATGAGTTTTGATGAAAATAGTTTGATGCTGGTTTTTGAAATGAAATATATTGTTTGAAAATTGATTTGGGGATTCTTGAATTATGAATGTTGAGACTGATTTGAGATGAATGATTTGACCCTTTGATTTACTTAAAGCATATAGAAGCCATGGTAGTTAGGTTACTAGTCTAGGAAAAGCACAATATGCATGTATTAGATATATCTAGAAAATGTATTGATGATGAAAATTGTAACTGAACATTGATAATGGTAGAGAGTTCATTCATTGGGATAGATTTTTATTCCCCTTAGGCCTAAGATCCAGGGATGTGTGCACACATGGTGTCGTATATCACTGAGTTGTGTGAGGATTATTGAACCTTGATACAAGTAACCTCGAAGATTAATACCATTGTGATATGGATGAAAATGATTTATAAAAACTGGAGTTTATAAAGTTATTTATTCATGCCTGTTTAATAGTAAGGCTTATCGATGACTATTTTTTTCTTCCATTGAAATTATTTTAAAGAATGTTTTATTATAAACTACGTAAAAGATTACCATTCCATGTTTTATTTAAAATTAATAATATTTGGTTTATTTAATATAGACTAATTATGAAATATTTGGATGAAATCCTACTGGGCTAGTGCCACTCACATGATACATATGGCTTTGGGAATTTGTAGAATTTCTTTTTCCAGGTCTAGAAAAAGGGAAGGTACTGCTTGGGGGTGGTGGATATTCTTATTATTGGAACCTTGGGAGTTAGTGGTGATGGGTGGTGTATGTGATCCTTTTGTTATTAAGAGAGCTTTCAATGATGTAATTTTGGTTTCTGTGATGTTTTTGGATTCCTGTCTATTTTATAGTACTTTACTTCTGATGACTATATTGGAATACTGGCTGTTTTCATGTTCTTATCCACTACTTTGTTTTCTTTGGCTATTCTTTTTGTGAAATCATTCTCTATTGATAATTTTTTATGCCCATTCTCTAGTTTTTAGACTTTGGGGATCAAGAATTCCCTTAGGGATATTTCATGACCAATTTAGGTGTCAGTTTAGTAGGTTATCAGGGTTGGGTTGTGACATGAGTGAATGGGGTGCCCAAGTGGGAAGCATGAGAGACCCGAGCACAGATTCATTATACTCATATGTATTTATATTTATATTTATATATAATTGTACATATGTATGTTTGTTTTTATGTATGTATGTATTTTTATATATTTATATATATTTATTTATATTTATATATATTTACAGATATTTATATATATTTGAATTTATATATATTTATATATATAATTATATATGTGTGTATTTTTATAAATTTATGCAAATTTATTTGTATTTATATATATTTATATGTATTTATGTATATTTATGTATATTTTCAGATATTTATATTCATTTATGTACATATATATATATATATATATATATATATATATTAATAGGCAGGGGTAACACCCCCTTTTTATTAAGGAAAGAATGCTCTCTTTTTCAACTAGGTTGAGAGGTAACACTTTTATATGACCAAAAGGCCCAATTGTAACAAATGGGCCCCAATGACAGCACATACACCCCACCTTAACATGGACGTTGGGTCCTATCCTGCTAGGTTCCACCAGTTTCTCCGTAGACACGCAGTCCCCACGCTGGGGCCCACCCTCAGGCCCAAATGGGTCATCTGACTAATGACTGTCCCACATGCCAACACTTGTTTTTTCTAGTGTGGTTTGTCCTCACTCACACACTCCTTGAGAAACTTCCCAGAAGGTCACCTATCCTGATCACTACTCCAGGACAAACACGCTTAACTGTGGAGTTCTAATCAGGTAGACTCCTGAAAAGGAAGGTGCACCTTGTTGACATAAGTCATATCATTTAATCATTTAACCCTTTATCATTCCAGGGTGTTACATTCACCCCCCTTTAGAGAACAATGTCCCCGTTGTGGGTCCTACATCTCAACCTAGGTAGTGAAACACACTTAAGGCTGGGTACCACCTCCGATACCAAATGTGAAAACTGGGTCCCGGTGATAGCACTGACACCCTGCCTTAATATGGTCGTTGGGTCCTGGCCCACCAGGTACCACCAGTTTCCCCGTAGACACATGGTCCACACCCTATATCCCACCCACATGCCCGAACGAGTCATCTAAAAAATGACTGTCCCCAAAGGCTAAAACATGTTCTTTAGAGTACAATGTACCCATTTTGGGCCCTACATTTCAACCCAGGCAGTGCACTGCACTTAAGGCTTAGGTGTTACATTCACCCCCTTTAGATCACAATGTTACCGTTGTGGTCCCTACATATCATCCCAGGTAGTGCATCACACTTAAGGCTGAGTAGCACCTCTGAAACCAAATGTGGCAACAGGGTCTCGATGACAACACTGACACCCCGCCTTAACATGGTAATCGGGTCCTGGCCCACCAGGTACCACCAGTTACACCACAGACACATGGTCCACACCCTATAGCCCACCCACATTCCCGAATGGGTCATCTGACAAATGACTACCCCCAAAGGCTAAAACATGTCCTTTAGAGAACAATGTCTCCATTGTGGGACCTACATCTCAACCCAAGCAATGCACCACACTTAAGGTTGGGTACCATCTATGATACCAAATGTGGCTACTGGGTCTCGGTGACAGCACATACACCCTGCCTTAAAATGGTCATCGGGTCTTAGCCCACCAGGTACCACAAGTTTCCCCACAGACACGTGGTCCCTACCCTAAGGCCCACACCCTTCCTTAACATGGTTGTTGGGTCTTGTCCCACAAGTTACCACCAGTTTCCCCACAGACATGTGGTCCCTACCCTAGGGCCCACCCACATGCCCGAATGGGTCATCTGACTAATGACTATCCCCACAGGCCAACACATGTCCTTTCTAGTGTGATTTTTCCTCGCTCAAACACACCCTATAAAACTTTCCATAAGCTCACTCATATTTATCACTACTCCATTCCAAGCATGCTTAACCATGGATTTGTAATCAGGTTGGATCCTGAAAAGGAAGGCGCATCTTGTTGACATGATTCATATCATTTAGTCATTTAACCATTTATCATTCTGTGGTGTTACACTAAGGAATTGAAGAACCAGTATAATTTTGATGGCCTAAAGGCCTAGTATCCTTAAGTCTTACACATGAATCTTTAAGTACATGAGTGAGTAGTTTACATTATACAATATCGTCATTCACACGACATGCTTCCCCCCTTTCTAGTAATCGTCACAAATTGATCCCAGTCTAAAAGTTACATCAACCTCCCTATTGTGAACTGTTACATCATGAAATCTAAAGCATAAAAACATGGCACCTATCCTTTCATGGTGTAAGAGTAGGTCTAGATGATAGGTGTCACCACACCTATCACTCTTTCAAGCCTCCCGACCGATGATTCTTGTATGTCTCTCGCTTTCATCACCTACATGTTTCTCCGCATCCTCAAATCGGTCCCCAATATAGATGGTCATGTGGCAAGACACCCATTTATCTGAAATAAGTTCTATGGGGATAAAAGTATGGATGATAATCATCATCACACCAAACCCTCTGTTTGAGGCTGCCCACCGAGCAGTTCCTGCCTGCACTGCCTTCCTATTGCGCTATGTCGTTATCCTGATCACTATCACTCCACCTTATGACCACTAGTGCTATCTATAAGTCCCATATATATCCTAGAGGCTCCTTTTCATTAATCCTATTTATAAACCAAAGCCTCTATGGAATATATGTGAAAATTATTAGCCAAGAATAGAAAATTTGGTGAATACTTCCGCTGCTACAATACCACTACAGTACCTACTATAGGCCGAGTGCTTGATTATTTTGGGGTACCCAACCCTGAACCTACTTATATACATTTATAAATTACCTATCCCTAATGTTATTAATTAAATATTACCTATCTAAATAATATAGACAGTTTATTTATTTATTATTTAATTTTATTTTTTTTAATTCATGGTGGATGGAAATTGTTCTTGTATGGATGGTCGAAAGGGAATAACTATGGGAATGCACACCACAATGGTGGTGGTGGTGGTGGTGGTGGTGGGGTGGGGGGTGTTGTTTGAGACCCAATGGGAATATAGAGGCATATATAGCCTCAGGTGCTTGAGGCCCTCTGTGTTCTACAGTGCTCCCTAACATCGCCCCTTAGTGCACCTCACCTCACTTGCGCCCTATCGTTCGGTCACTCGAGGAGTGGGTTTCAACAATAATTAATAATTAAAATAAATTTTAAATAAAATAATAAATAAATAAATGGATTTGGGTTTATAGGTATCATATCATTGGTATTCGAACCCAACCCAATTAATAGTCAGGTAGAATCCATGGAACCTAAACCTAATTACAGGGTACAATAACTCTATTTAATCGAGTTAGGTAGGAAAGAGTACCCAATAAATCATGTACCCATTTCTATACCTAGAATTTATATACATTTATGGACATATATATATATATATATTTATTTATGTATATTTATATAAATCTGTAGGTATTTATATATTTAAATATTTATATGTATTTATGTATATTTATATAAATTTATATGTATTTATATTTTTATATATTATGTGGATATATATATTTTTCTTAAATTTATATATAATTATATATATATATGTATGTATTTGTATACATTCATGTAAATTTATTTATATTTATAGAAATTTATAGACACTCATATATATTTATTCGTATTTATATTTAGATATACTTATATGTTTTTTTGTATATTTATATGTATTTTTGTATATTTATATGTATTTGTATTTATATATATTTACATATATTTATTTAATTTTACATATTGATATTGATATTTATATATAATTATATATATGTATGTATGTATTTATTTTTATACATTCATGTATATATATGTAGATATTAATAAGTATTTATGTGTGTGTGTGCGTATAATACTATATATGAAGATATATTTATATTTGTGTGTGTATATATGTTTACATATATTTTTATTTGAATAACTTTTTATGTTTAAATATAAGTATATTTACTGTTATGTCAGTATAACAAATAGACGATAAGCATAGGTAAATTTTAAAGTCACTCTCGGCCTCCGAGTCACCAAAGTTGGGCCTTTAAGGCTCAGTACTGGTGAAGTTTCAGACTGATGGGGTGAAATTCAGTGTGACAAAGATCACTAGAGAAGTCAAGATAGATGTGGGGAGGACCATATACAGAGGGGAAAACACACTCTAGGACATAGGCCTTGTGAAACTCTACGTAGGGTGGTGATAGAGGGACTTGAACACAACACTATAGTGATGAGATGGAGTAGATGGATGATGGGATGGCAAGGGGAGTGGTGTTTCAGTGTAGTACCTTTGGTCCACTAATCCAAGTTCTGTGAACCTCTGGTATGTAATCCCACCTTTTTGATACAAGACTTTTAACATAATTCCATGACAAATATTGCATTAACAACCTTGATGGATTTTTTGAGCTCTATTATCACGGAAACTAGGTACATAATACATTGATTGCATAAGGAAAATATAAACATAAATATTATTTAATCCTTTTGGAATAATCCTTTTTTAATCCTTTCTATGTTACCTCACTGCAAGTAATTATTGAGTACATACATCAATATAAATGAGTGAGCATAATTCCTAGTGGGGGATAAGTAAAGGTAATGGAACATGAATGATCGTCATGGATAATACATAAGTAATAACATGTGTGAATAATCATAAGTACATGATACATAGCATGTAAATGTGGATACAACATAAAATTGAGACATTCATAAACATATCCCCACGTTTTATCGCCAAGGTTTCAAAAACCATAATTACCACGGTTATTCACCAAGGTATCGTAAAATAGTCATTTCTAGAGATTAATTCTTTCCCCAATGCATTGAAGAGCTATCAAGGTGAACCATTCATATTTCTTAATTCATAGAAGTCACATTGATCATAATAAATAATTTCATCAATAACCTAATGATAATAAATAATGGTTTTCATATAAAATAATTGAGTACGTAAGCGTTTAAAGACTTGAACATATAGAATTTTTAACCCATGAAAATGAGATGTGGTTCATACATGTAAATCCCCGAATAAATAAATTATCTTTACATCCAAGTGAATAACCATGGACAAGGAAGTGGTTTGAGTATTCAAAATATAAGAATATTTTTGAGCATATGTTGATTTAATAACTTTATTAAATTCTTTTTGGTTTTGATGATCACAAATTCCCACATTTATGTTAATAATGAAATTTATTTTAATTGAATTTCATGAAATTAATATTCATTGAAATATTTATTCTGGAAACATATCCAAGTCATTGATCAAATAGGAATATTTTTTGAAGTATTCAGGATGTGTTTAGACAAATTCTAGAAACACTATTCATACCCTATGTTAGTAAGCGTAACATATGGATCAACAACCCTACGTTTGAAATTACACATATGGATCAAGTAAACTACATTGTCAAGAAAGTATGGATAAGAAACCCTATGTTTGTATGAAACCCTATGTTTGAGAAAATAAATATATGTAAAATAAACCATACTTTTATGATCAACCGTACGCTGTCAACCCTATGTTTGGAGTTTTGTTTTCAAGTGAAGGAACCCTACATTTTACTATTAAATGATGAAGTTTTAAATTTGAAATATTATCTAAGATTTATGAAATGATATTAAGTAAAGTAAATATATATTCAAATATATTTTATAACCAATTCAAAGGCTCTTTATTATTATTTTAAAGTATTGTATTTAACAAACTATATCGTTTCTATTATTAAAGGAAGTTATGATTCTCTTGATTATTTTTTGAATTCAAATATTCATGATTTATTGTGAAATATTTTTGGAGTTGGTTTGATCTGTAGCTGCTCAACCTGCTATACAAATATCGTGATTCCCTTCATAGGTAAAAATATACGTAATACATGGAGAGGATATATACATAAGAAAAGGTTGTGTGTCATTTCCTTTAGAGCTACACTTCAGATACATACATGTTTTGATCTGTCTGATCGACTAACTACTATTGCTACTGTATTTTATTATTACATCTTATTCTGAAATAATTATAGATAATTTTTCATAGATACAATTTATAGATATTTTTGTTTAAAAATATTTTTGGTGTTTTCAATATCGATTTTTTTAAGAAATCCTGTGTGACATGGAAGATCTATTTTCTGCTGTGTATTATTGAAGATCAATTGCATCTATTTGTTTCTGCTGAAACTATGAAGTTTAACCTATTTTCTTAGTAGAATAAATATCTATTGAATTGGTGTAGTTTCAACTACTTGGACTCAGTCATGGTGAAGTGTCAGCTTCTCATACTAAGCTGTGGATTTTTGGTTCCTTGTAAAAGGACCCGATGGACTATAAAAGCTTTGTGAGGTTTCAAATGTCTGAATATGTTTGTGAAAATCACCAAGATCATAGAGTTGAGCGTTAGTGGAGTGGACTATGGTATCTTTTTTTCCTAAACCACTATACATCTTTGTGATAATTTCCTTTATATATTTCTATTTCTTGCTCATATTTTAGAGAGAAGGAAATGTTCGCTGCATAAAAAGAGAGGTGTTCTGAATCTATCAAAGTTTTTGAAGAACACAATTTACCCCTTCTTGTGTGTTTGTCATCATCATCGACTTTCCTACTTAACAATTGGTATCAAAGGGTGGAATCTATTAGATATATTTCTCCTTTTGGTAATACTTGAAAATTATTTTGTTTCTATATGATACCTAACAATTGGTATCCGAGGTAGTGATCTAATGGTATATTTTATTCTTGATTTTTTATCAACATGTGATATTAGAAGGATATATTGAAATTTATGAACTCTAACAAGCCTAAGTTAAAATATTCAGAATAGTTCATCTTGAAAAGGATGATTCTATAGAAGGCATGCCAATGATCCACAATCCTTACTTTAATGGTGACAATTATGGATGCTGGAAACACCATATGGTTATTTATTTAAAAAATATTGGAATAATGGTTTATTTGGGGGTTTTTAAGGCTTATTATATTCATAAGGAGGATTTGGAAGCTTGGAATAATGTTCAAGAAAGACAATATGATCTCAATTCAAAATCTATTAATGTTATTGTGTGTGTATTAGGAACTGATGAATTTAATTGAGTTTCTCAATGTCTTACTACATATGAGATGTGAAAAATGATTTCTGTTTACCATGAATGAATTGAAAATATTTTTAAATTAGGGTACACTAATGTAAATATAAATTTTGATACGTTCAGAATGAATGAGGATGAAACTATCACCCAAATAAGTGGGTGGTCAGAAGAGAGTTTCAACATAATTACTACATTGGAAGATATAATTTCACAATCAGATCAAGTGTTAAAATTTCTCAAAGTACTACCCTCTAAGTGGAATGGAATATCTAAAGATATACATCAATCTACACTATTGAAAAACTTATCTATTAAGGAATTTATCCAAAATTTATTGATTCTTGAAGTTGTGATAGAGGTTGAAGTTGAAAATCATGTGAAACATAAAGAAGTTTATCTCAAAAATACTATGGATGGATCATATAATTCAAGTCATCTAGATTTGGATAAATATTTATTAGATATTTCTAAAATATTTGAGAAACTATATAAAAAGAAAAATGAAGGTACTGGAGAAAATAGATGTTGTGAATGTAAGGAAAAAAGGTATCACAAAGGATAAATTTATTTTACTCAAAGCTCGAAGAAAATATGACTACAAGTGAAAAGTAAATAAAATTATAAAATATACCTAGATTAATTATTATAGTTCACACAATAAATATTATATAGATTTTGAGGCTGAGCATAAAAGATAAATGATATGTCTTATGCCTCATACTAGTGAGGTGCAATCTTCTTACTCTCAAAAGTCTAGCTATGAAAAGCTATATTATAATGAATTAAATAAATATTATTTTATTCAAAAATATAAATATTATTCTTTAAAGAAATATCATAGAAAAATTCAAAAATATCATGATACTTCCCTATTATATAAAGAATATTTGTTAAAATAGATTATATAATTAAAGTCTAATTCTTCTAAAATTTCTTTTAATTTTCATGACACTAAGATTAAAGAGTTATTGGTTGAAGATAGTAATTTAAAACAAGATTCTAGCATGATGATAAAATGAGAAAAATATTTAAATCAAGTACTTGGTAAAAATAAAATTCAAAAAGGAAAACTTGGAATATGAAGTAATGGTGAAATACCAAAACTATGTAAAAATTATTTTGGTCATGGATTGAATAGAAAAAACATATCTACTATTAAATGTTTATATTATGGTATTAATGGTCATTATAACAATTATTTATTCTTTTAAAAACCTCAAATTTCTGGCATTAAAAATGTATATTCCTCAAAAGAATTCTATAACCTAAATAGTATAATTCCTACTAAAAATAAACAAGTTTGGTTACATAAGAATTTAATTAATAACACTACTGGACATAAAAGAATTTGGGTGAAAAAAATCACTTGTGATTAATGTTTTGTTGGATTGCACCACTAAGGTGTATTGTTAGATCTTAAAGTGGTTGATCGATTGATATATGAAAGTATCTACCGAAAGATCAAACAATTCTGAAGTAGTTTTTTTTATAAAAAAATACTCCCTTATATAATCACTAATCTAAGAAGTATTTAATTTTATATATGGTTATATTATATTAACTATTTTATATAGGGGGAGAATGATATCTCTCAAAATTTCATTTTTTTTCTTTATTCTTTAAATCAATTCTTAATTTATTTTATAACTGATTTTGTTAAAAATTTCAAATATCTCTATAACTTTATTTTATTTTTTTGGAAAATAAAGTATTTATTTAATTTATGAAAATTTTATATTTTCACTCTTTAAACCTCTTTGAAATCCTAATATATTATTTGTTTATGAATCTGGAACATCTTTCTTACTTAGTATGTCTTTTAAAAAATTAAATTTTTTGACGATGATTTTTTAGTTAGATAATATGAGATGTTGTCTGCATTTTGTTAGAATTTGATGCATTATATTCTTATTAAAACTTTTTATTTATCCATCTATTTATTTTTAATTTGTTCAAAAGATTCTGGGAAACCAATTATGAAAAGTTGAAGAGATTAATTTATTCATGTTTAGAATAAAATAATTCTCACAAAATGATAAAAGGTAATAATTATCATATGTTAAATGAATAGTCAGTTTCATATGTTGAATATTCATTTGAAAAATATTATGAAAGAAATAAAGAAGTTCAAAGTCATAAATAACTATAAGTATCTTCTTCTCAAAAGTCTTATGAAAGGATTCTGTTCAAATTCAATGTCTTGGAATGAATAAAAACTGAAGCTACAATCTCCTTTAGATGCATTTAGAAAGTCATATGAGGAACTACAGAAAGCATCTGTGTCAAAAATTATTTTTGATTCATTATAAAACTAATACCAGATTATTAAAGATACTTCGATGTCAAATGATTACTTTCTAGATTTCAATATTGAAATACTAAGTCATATGGAGTTGCTTAAAATAGAAGCTTTAAATAATCTAGATCTTGATAAAATGAATCATTTCCAACTTGAATAGTGTTCTTCTTCTTCAAATAAAATGAAAATATATGTTCAAAGAGTAATATAATAATTTTTAAGAGTTTAAGATACTTTAAGTGAGAAAGTTTGAAGTTTAGAAAGTTTAGACGAACCATCTACTCATTATTAAACCTATTTTTTATTTTCTATTTATTTAAATAAAAATAATGTTGTTTCATAAAAATATGTTCTATAAGCTGTTTCATAATTTTTTAAGTTATCTTACATGAGCATGAACTAAATATTTAATTATCTCACAAATAAGATTGTTTTTATAAATATTAATAAAATAATAATAAAATTTTAATTTTTATTACCTCTATAAATTTTTTTAATTCATTGAATAAATTTTATAATAAAATAGGGGTAGTTTTTAAGAAAATAATTGTTTTTTTATATTCTTCATTTTAATTGTTTTATATCTTTTTATGAAAGCATGAATTTAGCGAGTGTTAATTTTACAACTCTAATCATTTTTTTATCATAAAAATGGATAGAAGTTTATAGTTTTAATGTTATCATCTTGTTGGAATATTGGATAACATAACATGTAGGAGAAGATTATAGTAATAGTTTAAATATTTTTCATAATCTTGAGGTATTTTTCAAAATTTATCCTTAATATCCTTAACATAGGGGAGAAGTTTTCTGCAAAAGAAAATTTTGTTAAAAGGATAACGGGGGATAAATTTATTTTATATCTTTCTAAATATTTTTTATATATTTTTATTCTGGGTTTTGTGATCATAAAAAAAGGGTGATATTGTGAAGCATATGTTGAATCAACAATTTCATTAATTTCTTTTTGGTTTTGAGGGTCACAAACACCCACATTTATGTTACCAATGAATTTTATTTTAAGTTAATTTTATGAAATTAATATTTGTTGAAATATTTATTCTAGAAATATATTCAAGTCATTGATCCACTTGGAATATTTTTTGAAGTATTCAGGGTTTGTTTAAATTTATTCTGGAAACATTATTCATACCATATGTTAGTAAACGTAACGTATGGATCAACAAACCTATGTTTGAAACAATACATATGGATCGTATACCCTACGCTATTAGAAAATTATGTATAAGGAACCCTACATTTGTATGGAACCCTATGTTTGAGGAAACAAATGTATGGTACAAAAAACCTAATTTTATGATCAATCGTACATTGTCAACCCTATGTTTGGAGTTTTTTTGTCAAGTGAAGGAACCCTACATTTGACTATTCAATTGTGGAGTTTTTTAATTGGTGATATTATCCATTATTTATGCAACAGTCTTGATAGAAGTAAATATCTATTCAAAGATATTTTATGACTAATTCAAGGGATCATTATGATTGTTTTAAAGGATCTTATTCAGTTGAGTAAATCTTTTCTATTCTTATAGGAAGTTATGACTCTCTTGATTATTTTTAAATTCAAATATTCACAATTTATTGTGAAATATTTATGTAGTTGGTTTAACCTAGATCTATTCGACCTACTGTATAAATATCAAGATGATCTTCATTAGGAAAAATATAAATAATAAAAGGAGAGGATATATACATAATAAAAGGTTGAATGTCATTTCCTTCAGAGATATAATTTTAAGACATATATGTTTTGATCTGTTTGATTGACTTGTTTCTTCTTCTACTACATTTTATTGTCACATCTTATTCTGTAAGAATGAAAAATAATTTTTCAGAGATACATTTTGGATACATTCATGTTTAAACATCTGTATGATGTTTTTTCTATCTCCTTTTGAATAAATCTTGTGCAAAGTTCAAGAAATATTTACTACAGTGTATTATTGATGATCAATTGCATCTATCAGTTTCTACTGAAATTTTAAAGTTTAACCTATTTTCTCAAAAAAATCAATCTTTATTGATTTTTTTAGTGTTTTGACTGCTCAAACTCAGTTGTGGTGGAGTGTCGGCTTCTTGTATTAAGCTTTGGATTTTTGTTTCCATGTAAAAGAACCAGAAGGCCTATAAAACCCTTGTAATGTGTCAAATGCCTACACTCAATTTGATAAGGTCTTATTATAAGGGGAACAACTAGTGAAAATCACTAAGATCACGGAGTTGAGTGTTGGTGGAGTGGACTAGGGGATCTTTGTGCACTAAACCACTATACATTGTAGTATTTATTTTCTTTATTTATTTCCACTGCTCACTCATCTTTAAGAGAGAAGTAAAGGTTATCTATATAAAAAAAGAGGATTTATGAATCTATAATTTTTTTAATAACACAATTCACCCTCCTCTTTTGTCTTTTTATTCTTCATCACTATCCCTACCAGAAAACATTTCATATAAAAGAGTCAAATTAAAGAAATGAATTTGGTAGTATGACGGTATGCAATGTATATTAAGGGAAGGGTAGGATTAGAGGTAATAGAGGTATCCCATTTATAACACACTATTTTATAAGTAATTGTAAAATAATAATGGGTATGAAAATAAGGTAATTCAACACTTAGAAACTATACAAAAAAAGAGTTACTTTAATGGAAAAGAGGAAATAGAGAATTCCCTTACTTTGAATAGTTGCTTCCTAAAAATTGAGGATGGTGCCTTAAGACCATAAATAAACCTTGAAGGGACTCTTTGGGAAGATAAATGAAAATAGTTCATGGATGTTGTATTTTTAGTTGAGCAGAATGGTGTTATTGATGGGTATTTATAGTAAAATATGAATAATTGTTTAATAATGTCTAAATATAGGTCCTTGAATTCTTGGTTATGGAAAATGAAAAACCAATGGATGAACAATTAGTTTTGATCATGTTTTTTATAATTTAAGTCACATTTTATAATATTTTAATCCATTACAACCTAAATCCATTTTTAATAAATCCTTGGACACGGAAGAGTAAATTTTCCATGAATTTTTTTTAAAACCATAATTTCTATATTAGACTTTAGAAAAACATTTTAGGTTTGGAAATTGATTTAGAACCATTAAAATAAATAATATTAATAAACTAACCTATTATGGTCATGGATTCTATATTATTGATTATTATAACATTATTACATATATATGAAGTCATAAAACATATCAAAATCACAAAACTGTATTTTTACTATTCATTAAAAAAAGGTCTTTTAGAAAATTCTAAAAAATTTACCCTAACATAATTTCAATGTTCAGTTTTAAAATATAAGCTTTATTATATCAAAATAATTTACTATATATGATAATTTTAATTTATAAATAAAAAATACTTATTTATTGAAAAATAACTTTTTCTACAACATAATCAACTTTATGACATTTATTAATTTTTCCTTTGATATTATAAAATTATATTATCATTTATATTAAACTAAATAGTGTTTTTGAAGACTATTTCATGAAAATAAATTTTGTTTAGAAAACTTGAGTTTTTTATGAAATTGTATATATTTTCGGAATATAAAATTATATTACATTTGTATCAGAAAATCTATTTATAGAATTTATATTATATTCATGTGTGTTTTATTAAATAAAATAATACTAAAATTCAAATTTAAGGAATAAATATTTCAATTATAAAAATATAATAAAAATTTTATGATACTAAGGTCCAGTTACATAACCCATTATTACACTAACACGTACCCTAAGGGTAAGGTGTGTGATGATTGTAGTTTCATGGGGTGGCACAACTAGCATTATCTTAGTGGTGATCTCCACTAAGTTGAATTATCCCGTATGAAATTTCATTCAAGCATCACCTGTTGAAGCTCTACTTGGGCTACATCAAGGGAGAACCCAAATAATTCTACCTCCCTTTAAATTTTTGATAAATGGGATTCAAAAGACATGACTCTATTGGTTGAGGCCACCATTTCTCCTTTATTCATCAACTTTAATTTTTTACCACCCTTTATAAACACTAATTATATTGATAATATTATTACCAATGGTAATAATACCCAACATTCATATTGACCAATGGTTATATTAACCAATGGTCATATAGGCCAATGGTTAGGTAATGATCTGATCCCAATGGTCATTTTCCCTTTATACTCAATATATAATCCACCATTCATCAACATTTACTACTTGATTATCAAAGATTTTTTACGAGCCCTTATATAATTTAAATTATAAACCTAACCTTTCTTTTTCTTTTAATAGTTTTCATGGAATTTTTAATCTTTCTTGGAGAGTTCGATCCTATAGAGTACAATATTGCATGGTCACTTTTTTTGGTTTTTATATCCTTGCACTAGTCTTGAATACTATAATCAGTATTTTTATATGACACACACATATATATATTTAATAGTATTTCAATGTACTCCAATTATTAAATATAATAAAAAGTTTTCTTTTATTAATCATAGAAGAAATTTTGTGGCCGTTACATTCTCCCCTTTAGATAGTTCATCCTAAAAAAATTAAATCTTACCTCTATAAAAATGTGGTTATTTCTCCTTCATTGCTTCCCAGGTTTCATAGTTGGTTCTTTAAAATTTTGGTTTCTCTATATAAATTTCACAAGTTGTGTTGTCTTATCACTAAACACTTATTCTCTTTTGTTGATAATATGGATTGGTTCCTCTTCAAAAGATAATCTAGGTTACAATTCCACACCATTAATATCTGGTATATGTGTTGGGTCTGATATATAATTTCTCAATAGAGGCATGTGGTAGACATCATAGACTTTTGGAATATTTATAGGTGGTACTTATCAATAAGTAACAAATATAACATTCTCTAGATTCTACAATATTCCAAAAAAACTTGGACTTAGTTTCCCCTTCCTTATAAACCTCATGACCCCTTTCTATGGTCATATATTGAGAAATACATGCTTTCCAACATGAAACTCTAAGTACTTACTTTGTTTGTTATCGTAATTTTTTTTCGACACTAAGAATCCTTGATATGTTTCTAAATCAATTATATCTTTTATATAGTCTCCTTTAAAATATTTGGTCCCAACAGCTTCCCTTCTCTAACTTTATCCCAACATGTTAGAGTTCTATACTTATTTTCGTAGAGAGTTTCCAAAGTTTCCATTTGAATGATTGAGTGAAAACTATTGTTATAGTATTACTAAGAAAGTCTAAGATGTTGATCCTAACTCCCTTGAAAATCTAGTGAGATATCCCATTACATGTATTCCAATGTTTTAATAGTCATATTAGACTGCAAATTAGTTTTAGGATGTTACATTGTGCTCATGTTTACTTCTATATTCATAGCCTTTTTTGAAGGATCCTCCAGATCTAAAAAATAATTATAGGATCTTGGTCAGAAAAAATCAAAAAAATTACTCCATAGAGTCTCAATAATTCTTTAATATAGGGTAAAGATATGCATTCTAGTGATAAATCCTCTCTTTTGGAAATTAAATGGGTAAACTTTTTCAATATATTGATGATTACCCATATAGAATTGTTACCCTTGGAATTCTTTGGAAGGATAATGAAAAATTCTATAGTGACATTATCCCAATTACATATAAGTAATGGGTAATGGTTATAATACCCCTTTAAGAAGTTGTCACTCCACCTTCACATGTTTACACACTAAACAACTTGCTGTATAATCGACATTCTCCCTTTTCATATTATCTCACCAATAATGACCATGAAGGTCCCTATACATCTTAGTGCTTCTAGGGTGTATAAAGATTATAGATCTATGAGATTCATAAATAATCACATTCTTTATCTCTAGAATAGATGGAATATAGATACTTGTACCAAATTTTAGTACACCTTCTTGATCAATATTGAATTTATGAATCTTATCATTTTTCAAAGCCTCTATCTTCTTTTTCATAAAAATATCATCTCTTTGATATTTCTTGATCTTATTGAGTAATGATGTTTGATAAATCATTTGGGATAGGATTGATGATTTCCCATCTCTTATGATTCCCATGTGCAAAATTACTAGGTCCTTGATTGATGGATCTTATTCAATCCTCATCATTATAAGAACAATAAGATCTTTCCCACTCAATGCATCTACATTTTTTTTTCTCTTCTAGGGTGATAATGAATTGAAAAATAATATTATTTAGGTTACTTCAACCATATCCACTGTCTCATGTTCAGATAATTTTGTGTGAATATATAATTCAAACTTTGATGGTTAGTGTATATATCACACTTTTCCCTATAAAGATAGTGTCTTCATATATTTAGAGAAAAAATTACTACAACTAACTCCAAGTAATGAGAAGAATAATTCTTCTCATGAGGATTTGGATAAAGAGATTAATGGGTTATTAACTTATCATTTTTCATGAGAATACATATAATCCCTTTTATAGATTCCTCACTATAGACAAAAAATCTTTCAATTATAGAGGGATGATTTAATATTGGTGCACTAACCAGCCTCCACTTCAGTCCTTAGAAACTTTCTTCACACTACTTTATCCGGATAAACTTAACTCTATTTTGAGTAAACTTAGTTAATGGATTAGAAATCCATGATTTTTTTTCAAAAACCTTCAATAGTATTCTCCTAGACCATGGAAACTATGAATATCAGTAATAGTTGTAGGACATGGACACTCCTCCATAGCCTTTGTCTTAACTGGATCTATTGAGATTCATTCACTATTCATGATGTGTCTCAAGAATGTAACTTATTATAACTAAAACTTAAATTTTCTAAATTTAAAAAATATATTTTCTTTTTGGATCATATTATGCACTCTTTAAATTTTTTAATCTAAACTTACAAAGGGGGGGGGGGGGGTGAATTGTAGCTTTAAAAAAACTTAGTTTAAAATAATTAAGCTTAACAAACCCAATGAATCTTTAAGTAAAGCTATCATATTGGACCTTTCCCTTAGTCTAATAGAAAAATTAATAGAATAATAACTAGATTAATACAATTAAAATAGAGTGAACAATTTTAGAATCACTATGGATCTGATTAATTAGAGTATGAGAATCATAATCAAGATGGATACGATTAATTAAAATGAATTGTTATTATCGTAATTAGATCAATACAAATAAAACAATCAGAATATAGTAAGTTAAATACAATGATCAACTGTACTATTACATAAAGTGGAAAATAAAAATTGTAAGAAACAAGAAATACAATAACTATAATAAAGTAAGAATGAATAACAAATATTAAAAGAATAATCTATTTTAACCTTAAGAGTAAGTTTGTCCCTAGCCATGACTAAAGGTACCCCTTTTTATACTTACAATGTCTTTCCTTAGTAATTAAAGCCCTAAATACAATGATCATAATGACTCTATATTCCTATCCCCAGAATCCATCAAAACGATGATCAAATTCTCTATCCACCTATCCCCAGTAGCCCTTGATCCAATGGATCAGATATTCTATCTTCCTATCACCAGAATCCCTTGATCAATATGATGATTAGAAATGAGTAAAAATTACAAAAATATTTCTTAACGAGACAACATGACAAGGTTTCCTTTGAACAAATCTCTCCAAATAATTAAAAGAGGCTAGGAACAAGTTTTTCACGCTATGAAAGATTTAGAAAAATTGAGATAGAAATGTAATCAACCTACTATAAACTCTTAAAATGACTGGGTATTTATAGTTATCCCTCCAATGGTCATCTTGATCTCCCAATAGTCATATTTTTCTATGTTTTTTGTAATGAATTGGACACCTGGAACATCAACAGGTCCAGGGTAATTGATTTTACAATGCCATATTTTTTTTACACCATCACAGGGTAAAAAGAAATCCTTACATTAGAAACAAGTCTTCTGAATACAATTATAATCTTATGTTAGTTTGATGGACTTCCTGAAAAATTTCATTATGATAATACTTATGAGTTTATGTCCTATTGTATTGGTATCTATATCAGTTCAATTATCAATACTTTTTCAATACAAAATATATGAAAATATTATAACTTTTGGTTTGATAATAATGAGTCTGATTTATCAGACCCATTACGATAATCATAATGAAGAGATATAAGTTTACTTTCAAAATTCAATATAACTTACTCTAAGTATGGTAAAAGAATATATTTTCTACAAAAACATTTTAAAACACTTTGGAGGTAAAAAGTTAGTAATCAAGTATTTAAGAAAGTTTTTTTGATTTAAAAAACTAAAGGAATGGAAAAGTAAGAAATAGAATTACTAACTCAAAAATCTCCCCATTTTTGGAAATCACAAACCAAAAAACTTAAATGAAAATAACTTTGAAAAACCTAGTCTATTTTATTTTAATTACTGATTATCCATAGTTATTTAATAAAAATTAAATCCCCCTAAGTTTTTCATTCATTTGAATATGATGAAGTGTTTGATGTGTTGAATAAGTTGAACCCCCCTTAGGATAATGTCCCCTATAATGATTGTATTCTCACCTTTATAAAAATTATCATCCTTAATCAAAATTTCTCCCCCTTTGTTAAGAATTTTTCCTTTTATTATAATTTATTCCCCTTTTTATAAAAGTCTACCCCTTTGTGATTTTCAAAAAGAAATGGGGATAAGTCCAAAGTTTCCTAAAATATTATTTAAAAATATATACAAAACAATATAATTAATTAAATAATCATCCTAAAAGTATGACATAACATTCAACCAATAGTAATTGGGAAACATTCAAACAAATCGTTTTTGGATGAAAAATTTATTTATTTATAAACATGACTTGTAAAGTTTTACAAAAAAAATTAGAAAAAGAGTTCAAAAGGAAAAAGGTCAGTATTTATTCATTAATGTTTAGACAAAATATTTCAACTTCTTGAAATGATTTCCATCCTTCTTGAAATATTGAAACTTTTCTTCATAAAATTTTTCTTTGGATTATAAAATTTTGAGTTTCTCAAAGAGTTCTTGATCTTGAATCATCAACATATTAAGCTTCTCTTCATAGTATTTGAGTCTGGTTATCTCCAACTGTATATTTTGCAACTTAGTTCTGTTATCTATTTTTCTTTGAAATGTTCTAAAAACATTACCCTATATTCCATATCTTTAGACAACAAACTGAAAGAATCTACATATTCATTCAGAATATTCTTCACATATTCAAAATTCTCATCATGCAGCTTGATATCATTATCTATTTGGTGATACCACTTCACCATATGATTACTTTACTTTCTATGAGATAGAAAACGTTCTTGTAAGGTATTAAACTCAGCATAAATACTGATAACTTTCTTAGTTAATATATTTATTGATTCTTATTTCTGGTCAATATTTAAAAGGAGAATATTTCCCCTTGACACAAGTATTTTAAAATACGGTATTGTTTTTCAAGACTATTCAAATAATTAACAATGTAATCCAATCCTTGAACAACAATTGTATCAACTGAATCAGATTAATCTTTTTGAAATTCACGAGGAATGATTCTTCTCAGTCTGAATTATATAACCTTTCCTTTGTTATTTTCTTTCCTATGGATTTATTTATCACTTCCATTAAAATATTTATTATAAACTTCCTTCTCATTAGAAACTTCAAGGATCTTAGAATTATTTTCATATAATTTTGTTTTTAAATTTTGATCATCTTCATTATTTGATGAATATTTTTCTTTCTTTGATGATTATTCTTGTTCTTCTTTAGAACTTTAAACTTTACTATCCATATTGGTCTTTAAAGGCAAGTCTGATGATGATGATCCTGGTGATTTCTTATTAGATTTAATTTTTTAAATATTCATCCTTTTCTTCATTGTCATTATCTTCATCATATTATTCTTCATATTCTTCTTCATATTCTCATTCTTTAACTTCTTCTATTGATTATTATTTAGTCTCAATTTCTACCTCTTCACATTCTTATTAATCATTTCCATATTTTTCTTTTCCTTCCCCATTTTCAAATTCAATTCTTTCTTAACCCTAAAATTCATTTTCTATAGCTTTATCTAGCTCCTCTTAGAGATATATCATTATTCTCAAGTCACCCTTTCTATCTAGTACTGATTCTGATGGATTTTCTTGAAAAATAGGTACTAATTTTTCATATACTACTTTACCCTTTCCATTTTCTAAAACAGAGGGAACTTCGGTATTAAATACTATAGTTTATTAAAAAAATTACCCAACTTCTGGATTCACTTGATAGGTATGAGAATTTTGAATAATAACATTCACTGAACCGTTTTATACACATTTCAAAATATTTTCATAGAGTTGAGCATATGCCAACCTCTTCTTTTCTTTCTTTTCTTCTCTTCTTTTTCATAAGTATCAGTTGCTTGTATTCTTAAATATTTTTCCCCTTCAGGGTCAATTTCAATTAATAGACCTCTTAACTTATTTTTTTTTTTATTTTTTATCCACTACTCATATAATTCATCAAGAATTTTCTTTTTTTTTTCTTTTGAATTTTTTGTGGTGAGGTTGCAACATTCCTTTTCTTCTTCTTATGATAAATGTGCTTAGCTTTTCTTGAAGTTTTAACTTATGAAATGACATTACCATATTTATCAAAAAACTAATTAGACTTGTTATCAAAAATAAATCTCATACTATTGATTGTATCATCATTGATGAATAATATCTTCTCCCACTTCAGTTTTGATTTATTATCAATCTTGAAATATTTCATGCATTCAACCATTAACTTGGTTGTCACTTCCAAAACATAATAATCTTTTACATGATTGATACATAATTGATGTTTTAAATAGTGAAAAATATGAATCTGACAAGATTTATTTCCCTCATGTTCACAAAAAAATACAATATGAAAAAACTATAAACTTTGAGCATATCACGATCTCCTTTCCTTGGAATAAGAAACCCTTACATCCACAAAGAGATTACATGATTATCAGGTGTCATATGATTAGCCTTTTTTTGTAACGATAAAATAAATAACATTCTTTATTATTTATATAAAATGATCCAAGGTCTTCTTGAATCCTGTGTGAATGACAGTAAGATTCCCCTTCTGAGGGTACTCCAACAAAATTCCCAACTTTTCTTTAGGATATCTTGTATTTCTTCCCATCCATAACAAACCAAAAATTTTCAATTCATTCATCCTTGAAAAATATAACCGAGGAATAAAAATATTTTACAAAATTTGGATAGAAAATATCAAAATAATTTTCAAGTTTTTCAACGCATACGAATTCCCTACATTGAAAATCAATAACCTTCCTCAAGGTAGAATTATATTTTTCATAAAAAACTATTTCTACTAACTTTTCTTTGAAGATGAACAATTTCTTGTAAAATTCATCAGAAGCCATCATATTGAAATTGAATATGAAGAAATTGTTGTAAAGAAATAATTTCAAAATGGGAAATCTTAAAGGGTTATCAGCTTAGGGGAAAAATAAGAGGACAACCGATGTGGGACATATGGGGTACCCATTTATATAGATTCTTGAGATGTCAGTTGATCTTCCTCATCAAATACAATATTTGAGATCTAATCCATTTTGATATGATGGTAGACTTTAATATGAAGAAATATTTAACATATTTTTGAACCCTTAAGGTTTTTAAAACCTTTATCATATTTACAATGAATAAAATTATTTTTTTTTAAAAGTTTGTAAACAAAAAAGTTTTTCTATAAAAACTAGATATATTACAACAAAAATGAAAAATAATCATAATGAAATAGTGAAAAAACATAAAATAATAGATAAATACCTCTCATAGTGAATAATTACATCAGTAAGAATAACCTTGTTCTTTTTTTTAAATAATAGATTAAGATAGTTTTTGAAAGATTGAATATGATAACTTTTGTGTAAAAAAAATATAACAGTTTAAAAGAAAATAATAATCATAGTTTTTAGTAGTAATACTTAATATGATATTTCTAAAAATAAAAACTTATTATGAAAAATTTTTGAGCCCAATTTTTGTAAGGAAATTTTAGTTCGGAAAATTTTATAAATTTTTATGAGTTCAAAGATCCTTTTGAGAATTATAACACTAAAAAATTTATAAAGAAATATGAGTCTAGAAAACTTATTAGGAATTTATTTTTAGGTAGACTGAAATTTTTAGAAAGCTAAAAGTTTTTAGAAAACAAACAATACATGTACTCCCTCTATGAAGTGGAGTAACTTAATGTAAGAAGATGGGTAAAAAATAATTAGATATGAATGATTACTTTACATTGATAATTCATAGTTTTTGTCAGATGTATTCAAATCCATCAGAAGGTAAAGGTTCTGTAAAAATGTTTTCAAGTTGATTTTTCATTTTGATGAATTGTAAAATGATACATTCTTTTAGTGTGTGATCTCAAATAAAATGGTGTCTTGTATCTATTTTTTTGTCATGTGAGTGATGTGATGGGTTTTTAATTAAGGAAATGGAACTAGTATGATCACATAGTATTTGAGTTTTTGTAAAACACAAGCCATAGTCAGTGAGTGTGTGTTGCATCCACAACACTTGAGCCCAACAACTTCTAGTTACCACATATTCATCTTGAGTACTAGAAGGTGATATTGAGTATTGTCTCTTATATGACCAAAAAACTAATTAATATCATAATAAATGAAAAGCTCTGGATGTTCTTTTCCTATCCATTATACAACCAAAAAATTTAGCATAAAACAAATTAATTCAAAAACATTTCTAGAAGAATAAAAAATTCCAAAATCCATAGTTCCCTTAGGGTAACAAAAAATTAATTTTAGAACTTTAATATGGGATTACTTTGTATTTTATTTATTTCTTACACATAAACATACAACAAACATTAAATCTAGATGACTAGCAGTCAAGTAAAGTAAACTTCCTACCATACCTCTAATTTTTTTTGATCAAATGGTTTCCTAGCCTAAAAAATATCAAGTGTATTTGAGGTATTTATGGGAGTAATAATACTTTTAGTATTGTCATATCCAAAATTTTTAAGAATATATTTTATATACTTATGTTGAGATATAAAAGTTCCATCTAGTTTTTGCGAGTTTTGAAAACTAAGAAAATATGTTAACTCACCCATAAATACTAGATTGGATCTAGTTATGAGTTAAATTGAGCACTCCACCTCTCTTTCTGGGGGAGGTCTAGGTAACTCTTTTGAAAATAAATCAATTTATTGCTGAATGATGGGTACATATCCAATCTTTAGACTTTCTCTTTTTTATCATTCTTCAACAATCATTTCCATAATGGAGAAAATATGAGGTAGTTATTAGAATGAATTAGGTTGGGATATATCTCCTTTTAAGATAACTATAGGTTGTACCTTAAAGATAATAGAAAACTCCTTACTTTTATAGTTTATCTTGGAATTATATATTAAAAAATAATCCATCCAAGGTATGATGTCAAATTATACCATTGGAAGAACCACCAGGTTTTAATAGAGATTGTACTCACCAAAGATAATGGTGGAATCCCTTTATACATTTGATGATTGATTACTTCCAATAGGTGTTTTAACAAAAAAATCTCTTAGTAATAGTTCAGGTATTCACTTTATTTTATTTTAATACTTAAATGAAATAAAATAATGTGTATAACCATAATAAAACAATGTACCTTCTACCTTTGAGTGTGTGATGAGTGTACCTACTAAAAAATAATTTGTAGCCTCTAATTTATCCATCGTGATTTAAAATTTATAGCCTTTACCCATTGTCCTATGTTGAGGTTGATGGTGGTTACCCTCCAATTACTTCTGATTTGACGATTGGTTAGAAATGTCTGTGCTCCCCACACTTGAAGCATTGCATGACAGATTGTGCTTGCATCATCTTCTTCTTATCATTGGTATTCATATGTTGAGGTTTAACATCAACACAATAGTTTTGAGCTATTTTACCATCTCTTACACACTTTTATAACTTTCCACTTCCTCAAATATAATTCTCCAATTTCTTGTTCCCACATTTTTTACACATGAGATGTTTTACTTTCTTCCTATCATGATTTTTTATAAAACATTTCTACATCATTATATTTTTTTGATTATTTATGTGAGTCCAATGGGTATCTTCAAACTCTATTTCAACTTAAAGATCACATCATACTATCTCTTCATATCTCTCAAAGATATGAATTTCCCATTATTTCTATATATGGGGTCTAGGTCCACCAAAGAATTAGTTTATCTTCCCATAAGAATTGATGACAAATACTAAAGTGTATTGTGCAAGACTTATAAAGTTCATCTCATAATTAAATACCGATTCATTTTCTCTTTGATTCAACTCAAATATGTCACTCTCTATATTAGTTCAATGTTTATGAAGAAATTACCTATTTAAAAATACTTTTTTTGAAGTATTCCCATTCAATGGATTCCACCTCATCCCTTAGAACCATGTTCTTGATCAATGTATGACATTGATCCGTTTATCCCTCTAAGAGATATACTACCAAAATTACTCTCTCTTGGTTAGAAAAATGGATTATAGAGGATATCCTTTCTATAGTATTGATACATTGTTTGATGATTATTAGATTTGTGGTTACACTAAAAATAGGTGGTTGTTGACACATGAAGGATTCAACTTCTAGTTGTTCCTTCCTTGGTGAATTTGGATGCTACACATGGTTTAAGTTTTTATTCATGACCTGAGTTAACTAATTTATCATTATCATAAAGTCTTATACTCTAGCTCCTCCCTATTGGTAGGGTTTTAATCAAATTGTCTATTTTATCCATTGTTTTCATGAGTCCTATTTCCTATCATTTTTCTAGAAGAATAAAACTAAAGTGATATTTTTTTACTATTGTTAATCTTATAATAAAAATTCCAAAAGAATTATTATTCCTAAAATTTTCTAATTTAACATTTCTATGATGACACAATTCGATTAATCTTTTTTAAATTATCTATAAATCCTTCATAATGGTTTTTAAAAAGCATGTGATTAACCAAATAAAATCCCCTAGGAGTATCAAACTAGGTTTCAAGAAAGGATTATTATCATGCACTAGGTGAAGATAGAGTTAAAGAAAAATGTTCCCTTTTGTGGTTATTATTCCTAGGTATAACTATGTCAAATCCACATATACATATAGTATCCAAACATAGTTTCAAATGCTTAGAATTCACTATATTTATACTTCAAAAAAATTTAAGCAAGTTTTCCTATATTTAGGCACATGCCTAGGGTTACTACTAATATTTATATAGTTCAAATATATATAAATAACTAAACCTTAATTTTGATACCAACTATGGATGATCTCCGTTTTAAAACATGACTTTTAACATAATTACATAACAAATATTACATTAATAACTTAGAAAGATATTTTAAGGTACAATGTCTTGGAAACTGGGTACATAATCTATGAATTATATATGGAAAAAATAAACATAAAAATTATTTAATCATTTTGAAATACTCATTTTTCCTAGGGACATACATCAATAGAAAAGGACAATCATAAATCCCAGTAAGTGATAAATAAAATAAATAGAGCATGAATGATAATAATGGATAATAAATGATGCATAAGACGAGAGAATAAACATAATTACATGATAAATATCATGAAAATGTGGCTACAATATGAAATTGATACATTCATAAGCATATCACCAAGTTTTATCACCTAGGTGTCATAAATCACAATTACCAAGGTTATTTACCAAGGTATCATAAAACATGTCATATCTAGAGATTAATTATTTACCCAATGCATTGATGCAATATCAGGGTACACCCTTCACACGTATTAATTTATGTGAGTAAAATTACTGATAATAAATCATTTCATTAATAACTTGATGATAATACAGAATGATTTTCATATAAAATCATTGAGTATGTAAGTGTTTAAAGAATTGAACATTACAAAATTTTTATCCCACAAAAATGAGATGTGGTTTTTATACATATAAATACCAAAATAAATAAATTATATTTAGATTTATGTGAGTAACCATGGGTAAGGAATGGTTTAGGTTATTCAAAAAATAATAATATTTCATGTAAAAGAGAGAAATTATAGAAATAAATTTGGCAGCATGACAGTATACAATATAGATTAAGGAAAGGATAAAATGGGATGGAAAAAAGTTATCCAATTAGTAAAACAATATTTTGGAATTAATGGGAAAATAAAAATGGGTATGAAAATTAGGTAACTCAACACTTAGAAAACATACCACAAAATAGGTACTTGAATGGAAAAGTGACAAAAAAGAATTTCTTTACCTTGAAGAGTTGCTTCATAGAACTTGATGATGAATCCTTAAGACCTTGAAGACACCTTAGAGGGGATCTTTAGGAGAAAAATTGACAAGAAATTTTAGGATAATGGATTTTAAGTGGATATTAATGGTGAGATTTATGGGTATCTATAGTAAAATAGGATTAATTATTTAATAATTTCTAAATATAGGTCTTGGAATTATAGGTTGTGGAAAATGAAAAACTAATGGCTCACCTATAGTTTCTGCATGTTATTTTGGGAATTTAAGTCATGTTTTATAATATTTGTATCCATTAGAACTAAAACCAATTTTTAATATTACTTTTTACTTGGAAGATTAAATTTTCCACAAAATATATTTTTTAAAACCATAATTTCTATATTAGACTTTGGAAAGTCATTTATAGGTTTCAAATTTGATTTTAAACCATTAAAATACTTAATATTAACAAAATAACCTATTTATGGTCATTTATTCTGTATAACTTATTATGACATCATTATTACATATATATAAAGTCATAAAACATACCAAAAAGACAAAACTGTTTTTACTATCCATTAAAACAATATAGTATTTTAAAAAATTATCAAAATTTCACCATAACCTAATTTTAACATGATTATTCAAAATATAACGTTTTTTTATAAAAATAATTTAATAAATATGATAATTTTAACTTTTAAATGATAAATACTTATTTATTTAAAAATAATTGTATTTAAGACATAGTCAACTTTCTGACATTTATAAAAATTTCATATAATATTATAAAATTATATTATCATTTATATTTAAATAAATATAATTTTGAAGAACTATTTCATAAAAATACATTTTATTAAAATACTTTAGTTTATTATAAAAATGTATATATTTTATGAATATACAATTATATTTTATTTGTATCTAAAAATATAATTATCAAATTTATAATATATTCAGATGTATTTTATTAAATAAAATAATACTAAAATTGGGATTTATGAAATAAATATTTAATTTATAAAAATTAAATTAGAATTTTATGATACTAAGGTCTAGATACATAATCCCTTATTACATCGGCATATTCCCTAAGGGTAAGGCGCGCGATGATGGAAATTTTATGGGGGTGGATCAACTATCATTAACCTAGTCGTGATCTCCACTAACTTGAACTTCTCTCATTGGAAATTTCATTTAAGCTTCACTCATTGAAGATCTTCTTGGGCTCGGTCAAGGGTAAACACCAATGATGCTAATAACCTGCCAAGTTCTGACAAATGGGCTTCAAAAGGCATGAATCTACTGGTTGAGTCCATTATTTATCCTTTATGCATTAATTATCATTTTTCATTACCCTTTATAAACACTAATTATGATGATAATATTATCACCAATGGTCATAATACCCAACAATCATATTTACCAATGGCCATAATGACCAAAGGTCGTATATACCAATGGTTAGTTAACGACCAGATACCAACATCCAATTTTCCTTTTATAATATATATATATATATATATATATATATATATATATATATACTCTACCATTCATCAACATTTAATACATGATTCATTTTTTTAAAAATTACTTTGATAATTTCAATTATATTCCTATTTTTTTGTTTTATTTTAATAATTTTCTTGGTAGGTTTAATCTTCTTACTAGAGTTTGAGAATATGGAGTACACCATTGCATGGTCACTATTATTTGTTTTTATATCATTGTAATATTATTAGTTATTTTAATCGAAGTTATTACAAAAATGTATAAATATATATATATATATATATATATAATATTCTTTCTATATACTTCCATTGTGCAATATAATAATAAATATTTATTTTATTAATCATCAAATAATTTTCAGGTTGTTATATATGGGCCTCCAAGCCATGTATTATAGGCTTTCAGTTCAAGTAAGGGTTCCCTCTAAACCCAGTTGAAAATAGGGTTTATCCATAAATAAAATAAAAATAGAATTGGAGTAGTGGTAAATTTTTATTAGTATGAGGAAGAGGTTGTGGGTTCTAATCCCACCATCCTCTAATATATTATGCAATTACCTGAGGACATGGGTTATAATGACTTGGGATGTGGGCTTAGGTTAGATGGGTCCCCTGACCCAATTAAAAATATTTATTATTTTTGAAAAAAAACCACTATAAATAAATAAATAAATATATATATATATATAATGTTTTTGTTAAATAATTTTAAAAACAAACCACTACTCGACATTAAGAACAACTGCTAAATAAGTGTCGACAAATGATTCCAAATTATTTTCTAAAATTATCACATAATAATATATAACATAGATATCTCTGATGATTTCAAAAAACCATTATGAATTATTTAGAGGCCGTTAAAACCACCATGTAAAGATGAAAAAACCAACCTTAAATGGAAATTTTGGAATATGGAACATATAGCACTACGTAATATGTATTTGGTATACTAAAGTTTGATGATTTGTATTTAGAGTCCCCAATATCTGAGGCTGGCAGGATACTTAGTGTGAGAACCTTCATACTTTGATACATTTATTATGTGAGCCTTGACGATTATCCAATCAAGGGGTGGTTGGGTATGAAGCTGATCATGTCGTCAGTTGGAGCTTAACAAAGATGATATTTTCTCTCATATGAAGAGCATGACATTTGGTCCCTTAATCGAGATAGACCAAGGAAGTGTACAATTGTATCTAAATAGTAAATATACTGCCCTTATCTCTTTGGGTGAGTGACATGTGATGTGATCATCCATAAAGATGATTCATATGTGATGTATTCATCAACCTGGATAGTCTATACTTGGAGAATAAAAATGTATGAGTTTGATATATAGAATTTACATACACCATTTTCTGTGGTCACTCAATGTCCTGGAAAAAGGGATCATTTTAAAATTCATGCTTGTATATAATGTATCTGGTGGGGAAAGTTATAAGGATACATGTGTTTGATGGAGATCACGTCAGATTCCATTATAACTAGAGTAGTACTGATTCTTTACTAGAGGGCACTCTTTTCTTATATTTATGGATTCATTGTTTTTTATTTGTTTTGAATTCTATAAAGGACCATGAGATAAAATTTTTTCGTTGGATGAATGGGGATTTATTTTGACTTTGAGAGATTCTCTAAAAGTGTTTTAGAGTTTATCCAAAAGGAGTTTTGGAAGGGTATTCATAAGATATTATATACATTGTGATACAAGGTAAAGTTAATTATAGATTTCCAAAATTGATTTAAAACATATCCAAAATGAATTTTGGATACTATTTCACATGTTATTTTTCATGATATAATATACATTGAAATGGAAAAAATTCTTTGATACTTTAGTGCATGTGGGATATTGAAGTTGATATGAAATAAAGACCTCATATCATAGTGTATGATTTGATGATGTCATATGGTATGACATCAAGATAGGAAATTTGAATGCTTTTATGTATCTCATTTGGTAAAATATTTTAGTATCATATAGCCTTAGCCTATGCCAATTGAAGAGTATGATATGGTCATATCATAAGGTAGTGTTTTGAAGAATCATATTATATGTTTTTACAGCACCCTATGATAGATATTTTAAAGTCGATCATTAAAGTGTTAATGTTCAAATCATATACCACTTTGGATATCATTATTATATGTAATAGATGGAAGATTCGAATAATAATTTATAAGATGAATGCATATGGATAAATCTTTACTCTAGTGCTTTATAACACATGAGTAAATGCTAAGTTGGATCAAGGATCATCCATGAGGTCTATATAAATGGGTTACTATCATGAGATATTAGTGAAGATTCATGGATGATACTACCTCAAACAAAGATGTCCTTATCACACAACCTTTACCTAATGTGAGATACTAGTATATCATGGGTGTGTGGAGGATCCTACTCATGAAATAAGTGATTCAATTTTAACCCATGGATACACTATGAAGGAGGGTGTTGAGTCAAAATATGAAATTCATATCCATGTTTTGAAAATTAAAATAAACTCCTTATATCACTTGTAATCACTTTACGTTGTATGTTTTTAATGTATTGTGTAATACTAACTTTTGATTCATAAAGTCTGATGAACTGATTTTGATATACATAATGTCCAAAAATTCATGAAGTTGGATTAATTTATTTCAATAAAAGATAGTTCATGTTTTTAATACTGTTGTAACTGAACGTTTTGGGGCACAAAAAAGTGGGAAGGCCCATGTCCAATAATGTTTTTCATTGGTTTCTTTTGATAATTTTTTTAGAAATAGGCAAGTGAAACCCTATAATTTTCATATAGAGGATCTTTTTATATATAATTTATAATTAATTTATAAATAATAATTTCCTAATCTTGATAATTTTTTCTTGATTGTTTAATTCAATTTACCATATTTCCATACCTTCATTGCTATGAAGAATCCAAAGAATAATTCCTGTAGCAGTATCCACATATTCTCTATGAATCTTGGAATGTTACTTTTAGAACTCCAAGTGCTAATATGGAAGAACCAAGAACCTTTTACCATTTACTTTTGATCCCAATGAAAATCATTTCAGTATTGAAAGATTCTATCTTATTCTATTGGTCTTAAGAGGGGGGGGGGTGATCATATCCCTTTCTTGGCATTTTTTTGGAAGATATCTTTAGGTATTTGAGGGAATTATTTTAGAAGAATATCATTCTGAATTACAACTCTATCAATCTCATAACGATACAATTGGGTTAATATACATATGGTTAGATAATTAATAATTTCATAGTGGCCATATCTAATTATTAACTCTAAAATGACCCCATTTTAAATAATAATAATAATAATGTTATTATTATTATATTCCGTGACATGAACTAACTCATGAATATTTAAATATCATTTTCTAAATAAATAAATAATTATTTTTTAAATGGTATTAAATAAAATATATAAGTTAATTTGGGCCCTATACTCGGCCTTCCAATCCTCCTTGACATTAATTGATCTTTGAATAATAAATATTTATTCAAATAAATAAACATCATTATATTATTTTTTCAATAAATAAATATTATATTCCATAATAGACATATATATTTATTTAATATTTAGATCATATATTTTCCTAACTAGAATAACTATTTATTGAATTTATGTAGTCAACATCACTTGGATAATAATTTTTCCACATGCATGAGAGTAATATTTATTATAATATTAAATTCAAATATAATTTAACTGATATTATGGATACACTTAGTGTGTGATTATCTAGGTTTTTTTTCATTGGAGTTCGAATAACTGACCTAAATTATAAGATTTTCATCTAACAACAAGTCAATGAACCCAAAGAGAAAGAATTTAGTGGTGCAACAACAACAAACTCATACAAATGCATACTGTTTAATATAATCCATTTGTATCAATATCTCATTATTTAGGTTTTATACATGTTTCATCAACCTATATGATTGATATATAATTCTTTAAATATCTAAAATTAAATCATTGAGAAGCTTCCATGGATATGGACTTAATCTGATAGTTCCATTTCAATCAAAGGGCCTCAGATATCAACTTCCATTAATGTAAAAGGGATAAACCCTTTCTTAACTTATTCATTAATATCATATCACCTAGGATGCACACAATGTATCCTATATTGTCACAAACATATGTCATCATATTTTTTATTAATACATCAAAGTATGAAATTCATGATATACATTAATAATAATATCAAGTATAAGGATGAATACAAACATTTATAGATAAGAATATATGATGAAACATATAATATGTGGAATTCCTATTTGTTGTTCTATCCTTATAACTTCCCTCCGTGAAGATTATATAATGAAAAATTCATGTGAAAAAGTATTAATGTATTATAATTTTATAGAACCTGATATTCAAATATCATTTATGTTGAAAAGTACTAATTTTACAAATACTTTCACTTTTATGAAATTTTCAAAATACTAGAATGATTTTAAAATTTAAGAAAACTTTTTGATATAAAAAATATATATTTATAAATTTAAATAAATCATTTAAAAATATTTTTTTTATTTATAAATCCAGTCGTTAACATTTGGGAAACTTAAATAATATTTTACTATAATAAAATATATTTTTGGTCAGTTATTTTAACTAAGTATCCATAAGGTGAATTTATTTTTTTCTTATTTTGAAAGTTTCATAATTCTAATATGGTTAATAATAAACCAATCAGTGTCATAATAATAAAAAAAATTATAATTTTATCTTAATCATAATTTTTAATCATAAAAATACACTTTTCCTAAAAATGGTTTCTATGTGTTATGTTTTCTAATATTAAAATTAATTTTTATCACCTATATATATATTAAAAAAATTTATATTTTGTAATCATTAGGTCTAAATTATATAATAAGGCTCGTTTTATTTTTAGGCATTAAAAACAAATAACTTAAGTAAAAACTTGTTTCCATAGCAAAAACCAGAAATAGAAAAAGTGAATAATCTAAGAGTAAAAGGATTAAAAACATATAATGTCATTATCATAATAATGTTTCATAGAAGAAAACAAATAATTTGATGAGATACTTATTAGTATCAAATTATTTTAATATATAATTAATAAGAAGTACAAAGTAAGTTGGTTATGGGGCACTAATTCCAACAGAAAATCACTTGCACTAGAGCCAACTACTAACAATTTTGAGTCTGATAGCTCTCACATGATATTCATGATTATACTATTATAGGTATTTAGTTAATGTTCCAACACATTCTCTTCCATGGAATATATTTTTACTGTAACCTCACCCCTATGATAAAAATATCCCAATAGGTGATACTTATAAATTATATTCTTCATCTATTGGTGTTACCTTGGATCTTTAGTGAGGACCACCATTGTAGTATTATCACAATACAGTGTGATTACATCTTCACTGCAATCCCATTAAGTTATATATAATCAATTAGTAGTCTCATTGATCCATCCTTCTTCTTTAGAAAGAGAACATGTTCTCCCTAAAGTGACACACTTGGTTTAATAAAACCTTTCCACAAAAATATCTTGAAGTTTCTTCTTTAATCTATCTAACTACACATATGAAATTCTATACGAGGTCTTTGATATTGGATGGAATCAATGTATGAGTTTAATGGATAAATCTAAATCTTTTTTTGGGGGAGGTCCATGTAACTATTCAGGAAATAAATCATTGCCTTCCTCAACAATGGGGACATTTTCTATCTTTATAATTTTATTTTCTTCACCCTATTCACTGATCATCTTCATAAGGAATTGTATGTGAGGTGCTTCTAGATAAATATTAGGCTGGGATATCTCTCCTTTGAAAATAACTCCATGTATTTTATTCAATATTATTAAAATATACTTGATTCTATAATTGATCTTAGAATTATACTTTGAGATCCAGTCCATCCCTCATATAATATTGAATTTCATCATGGGAATGACAACTAGATTTGTGATGAGATCATCATAAGGACTCGACCTTAAAACATTACATAATAATTAATTAAATGAATAATACACATTGATGATCTTTTCAGGTTTAGAGTTTTAGAGAATTATGACATAACTATTACATCTCAATGATTACAAAGTAGACACATCAACTCAGTTTCCATTTTTTTCACAAAATAAAAACTCCTGAACAAAAGAGTCATGTCTAGTTCCGTGTTTTAGACAACATGACATTTTCTTGATCCCATCCATGACCCTATTACACTTTATGTCCTGTTAAAAACAATTCAAAAACATGGGATGATCATAAAAAGCTAAGTAAGGGATACACAAAGAAAGAAAACATTAGATCATCAATATATACATAACATAAGCCTTTTAACATACCTCATGAAATCATAAGATTTATGAATAACTCGTCGAAATCATAAGACATAAAGGTAACTTGAAGAATTCATAACATTCTTACGTAGGGAGTAACCCTCATGGTTACGTTTGGAATACCCATCATAGTATATTCCCTAAATCTCTTCTGACAAACCTTAGCGTTTAACTCCTTCGCGTTACCCAATGCATTGGAGAGCTATATCGGGCTCGCCCGCCGTTAGTTTATCACAGAACCACCCGTATATGTAAACAATTCCAAAGAACCATAACATAATCATAACACATAACATAATCATAAGTTAAAGATATCATTTCCATAATGGAGAAAATATGAGGTAGTTATTAGAATGAATTAGGTTGGGATATATCTCCTTTTAAGATAACTATAGGTTGTACCTTAAAGATAATAGAAAACTCCTTACTTTTATAGTTTATCTTGGAATTATATATTAAAAAATAATCCATCCAAGGTATGATGTCAAATTATACCATTGGAAGAACCACCAGGTTTTAATAGAGATTGTACTCACCAAAGATAATGGTGGAATCCCTTTATACGTTTGATGATTGATTACTTCCAATAGGTGTTTTAACAAAAAAATCTCTTAGTAATAGTTCAGGTATTCACTTTATTTTATTTTAATACTTAAATGAAATAAAATAATGTGTATAACCATAATAAAACAATGTACCTTCTACCTTTGAGTGTGTGATGAGTGTACCTACTAAAAAATAATTTGTAGCCTCTAATTTATCCATCGTGATTTAAAATTTATAGCCTTTACCCATTGTCCTATGTTGAGGTTGATGGTGGTTACCCTCCAATTACTTCTGATTTGACGATTGGTTAGAAATGTCTGTGCTCCCCACACTTGAAGCATTGCATGACAGATTGTGCTTGCATCATCTTCTTCTTATCATTGGTATTCATATGTTGAGGTTTAACATCAACACAATAGTTTTGAGCTATTTTACCATCTCTTACACACTTGTATAACTTTCCACTTCCTCAAATATAATTCTCCAATTTCTTGTTCCCACATTTTTTACACATGAGATGTTTTACTTTCTTCCTATCATGATTTTTTATAAAACATTTCTACATCATTATATTTTTTTGATTATTTATGTGAGTCCAATGGGTATCTTCAAACTCTATTTCAACTTAAAGATCACATCATACTATCTCTTCATATCTCTCAAAGATATGAATTTCCCATTATTTCTATATATGGGGTCTAGGTCCACCAAAGAATTAGTTTATCTTCCCATAAGAATTGATGACAAATACTAAAGTGTATTGTGCAAGACTTATAAAGTTCATCTCATAATTAAATACCGATTCATTTTCTCTTTGATTCAACTCAAATATGTCACTCTCTATATTAGTTCAATGTTTATGAAGAAATTACCTATTTAAAAATACTTTTTTTGAAGTATTCCCATTCAATGGATTCCACCTCATCCCTTAGAACCATGTTCTTGATCAATGTATGACATTGATCCGTTTATCCCTCTAAGAGATATACTACCAAAATTACTCTCTCTTGGTTAGAAAAATGGATTATAGAGGATATCCTTTCTATAGTATTGATACATTGTTTGATGATTATTAGATTTGTGGTTACACTAAAAATAGGTGGTTGTTGACACATGAAGGATTCAACTTCTAGTTGTTCCTTCCTTGGTGAATTTGGATGCTACACATGGTTTAAGTTTTTATTCATGACCTGAGTTAACTAATTTATCATTATCATAAAGTCTTATACTCTAGCTCCTCCCTATTGGTAGGGTTTTAATCAAATTGTCTATTTTATCCATTGTTTTCATGAGTCATATTTCCTATCATTTTTCTAGAAGAATAAAACTAAAGTGATATTTTTTTACTATTGTTAATCTTATAATAAAAATTCCAAAAGAATTATTATTCCTAAAATTTTCTAATTTAACATTTCTATGATGACACAATTCGATTAATCTTTTTTAAATTATCTATATATCCTTCATAATGGTTTGTAAAAAGCATGTGATTAACCAAATAAAATCCCCTAGGAGTATCAAACTAGGTTTCAAGAAAGGCTTATTATCATGCACTAGGTGAAGATAGAGTTAAAGAAAAATGTTCCCTTTTGTGGTTATTATTCCTAGGTATAACTATGTCAAATCCACATATACATATAGTATCCAAACATAGTTTCAAATGCTTAGAATTCACTATATTTATACTTCAAAAAAATTTAAGCAAGTTTTCCTATATTTAGGCACATGCCTAGGGTTACTACTAATATTTATATAGTTCAAATATATATAAATAACTAAACCTTAATTTTGATACCAACTATGGATGATCTCCGTTTTAAAACATGACTTTTAACATAATTACATAACAAATATTACATTAATAACTTAGAAAGATATTTTAAGGTACAATGTCTTGGAAACTGGGTACATAATCTATGAATTATATATGGAAAAAATAAACATAAAAATTATTTAATCATTTTGAAATACTCATTTTTCCTAGGGACATACATCAATAGAAAAGGACAATCATAAATCCCAGTAAGTGATAAATAAAATAAATAGAGCATGAATGATAATAATGGATAATAAATGATGCATAAGACGAGAGAATAAACATAAGTACATGATAAATATCATGAAAATGTGGCTACAATATGAAATTGATACATTCATAAGCATATCACCAAGTTTTATCACCTAGGTGTCATAAATCACAATTACCAAGGTTATTTACCAAGGTATCATAAAACATGTCATCTCTAGAGATTAATTATTTACCCAATGCATTGATGCAATATCAGGGTACACCCTTCACACGTATTAATTTATGTGAGTAAAATTGCTGATAATAAATCATTTCATTAATAACCTGATGATAATACAGAATGATTTTCATATAAAATCATTGAGTATGTAAGTGTTTAAAGAATTGAACATTACATAATTTTTATCCCACAAAAATGAGATGTGGTTTTTATACATATAAATACCTAAATAAATAAATTATATTTAGATTTATGTGAGTAACCATGGGTAAGGAATGGGTTAGGTTATTCAAAAAATAATAATATTTCATGTAAAAGAGAGAAATTATAGAAATAAATTTGGCAGCATGACAGTATACAATATAGATTAAGGAAAGGATAAAATGGGATGGAAAAAAGTTATCCAATTAGTAAAACAATATTTTGGAATTAATGGGAAAATAAAAATGGGTATGAAAATTAGGTAACTCAACACTTAGAAAACATACCACAAAATAGGTACTTGAATGGAAAAGTGACAAAAAAGAATTTCTTTACCTTGAAGAGTTGCTTCATAGAACTTGATGATGAATCCTTAAGACCTTGAAGACACCTTAGAGGGGATCTTTAGGAGAAAAATTGACAAGAAATTTTAGGATAATGGATTTTAAGTGGATATTAATGGTGAGATTTATGGGTATCTATAGTAAAATAGGATTAATTATTTAATAATTTCTAAATATAGGTCTTGGAATTATAGGTTGTGGAAAATGAAAAACTAATGGCTCACCTATAGTTTCTGCACGTTATTTTGGGAATTTAAGTCATGTTTTATAATATTTGTATCCATTAGAACTAAAACCAATTTTTAATATTACTTTTTACTTGGAAGATTAAATTTTCCACAAAATATATTTTTTAAAACCATAATTTCTATATTAGACTTTGGAAAGTCATTTATCGGTATGAAATTTGATTTTAAACCATTAAAATACTTAATATTAACAAAATAACCTATTTATGGTCATTTATTCTGTATAACTTATTATGACATCATTATTACATATATATAAAGTCATAAAACATACCAAAAACACAAAACTGTTTTTACTATCCATTAAAACAATATAGTATTTTAAAAAATTATCAAAATTTCACCATAACCTAATTTTACCATGATTATTCAAAATATAACGTTTTTTTATAAAAATAATTTAATAAATATGATAATTTTAACTTTTAAATGATAAATACTTATTTATTGAAAAATAATTGTATTTAAGACATAGTCAACTTTCTGACATTTATAAAAATTTCATATAATATTATAAAATTATATTATCATTTATATTTAAATAAATATAATTTTGAAGAACTATTTCATGAAAATACATTTTATTAAAATACTTTAGTTTATTATAAAAATGTATATATTTTATGAATATACAATTATATTTTATTTGTATCTAAAAATATAATTATCAAATTTATAATATATTCAGATGTATTTTATTAAATAAAATAATACTAAAATTGGGATTTATGAAATAAATATTTAATTTATAAAAATTAAATTAGAATTTTATGATACTAAGGTCTAGATACATAATCCCTTATTACATCGGCATATTCCCTAAGGGTAAGGCGCGCGATGATGGCAATTTTATGGGGGTGGATCAACTATCATTAACCTAGTTGTGATCTCCACTAACTTGAACTTCTCTCATTGGAAATTTCATTTAAGCTTCACTCATTGAAGATCTTCTTGGGCTCGGTCAAGGGTAAACACCAATGATGCTACTAACCTGCCAAGTTCTGACAAATGGGCTTCAAAAGGCATGAATCTACTGGTTGAGTCCATTATTTATCCTTTATGCATTAATTATCATTTTTCATTACCCTTTATAAACACTAATTATGATGATAATATTATCACCAATGGTCATAATACCCAACAATCATATTTACCAATGGCCATAATGACCAAAGGTCGTATATACCAATGGTTAGGTAACGACCAGATACCAACATCCAATTTTCCTTTTATAATATATATATATATATATATATATACTCTACCATTCATCAACATTTAATACATGATTCATTTTTTTAAAAATTACTTTGATAATTTCAATTATATTCCTATTTTTTTTTATTTTAATAATTTTCTTGGTAGGTTTAATCTTCTTACTAGAGTTTGAGAATATGGAGTACACCATTGCATGGTCACTATTATTTGTTTTTATATCATTGTAATATTATTAGTTATTTTAATCGAAGTTATTACAAAAATGTATAAATATATATATATATATATATATATATAATATTCTTTCTATATACTTCCATTGTGCAATATAATAATAAATATTTATTTTATTAATCATCAAATAATTTTCAGGTTGTTATATATGGGCCTCCAAGCCATGTATTATAGGATTTCAGTTCAAGTAAGGGTTCCCTCTAAACCCAGTTGAAAATAGGGTTTATCCATAAATAAAATAAAAATAGAATTGGAGTAGTGGTAAATTTTTATTAGTATGAGGAAGAGGTTGTGGGTTCTAATCCCACCATCCTCTAATATATTATGCAATTACTTGAGGACATGGGTTATAATGACTTGGGATGTGGGCTTAGGTTAGATGGGTCCCCTGACCCAATTAAAAATATTTATTATTTTTGAAAAAAAACCACTATAAATAAATAAATAAATAAATATATATATATATAATGTTTTTGTTAAATAATTTTAAAAACAAACCACTACTCGACATTAAGAACAACTGCTAAATAAGTGTCGACAAATGATTCCAAATTATTTTCTAAAATTATCACATAATAATATATAACATAGATATCTCTGATGATTTCAAAAAACCATTATGAATTATTTAGAGGCCGTTAAAACCACCATGTAAAGATGAAAAAACCAACCTTAAATGGAAATTTTGGAATATGGAACATATAGCACTACATAATATGTATTTGGTATACTAAAGTTTGATGATTTGTATTTAGAGTCCCCAATATCTGAGGCTGGAAGGATACTTAGTGTGAGAACCTTCATACTTTGATACATTTATTATGTGAGCCTTGACGATTATCCAATCAAGGGGTGGTTGGGTATGAAGCTGATCATGTCGTCAGTTGGAGCTTAACAAAGATGATATTTTCTCTCATATGAAGAGCATGACATTTGGTCCCTTAATCGAGATAGACCAAGGAAGTGTACAATTGTATCTAAATAGTAAATATACTTCCCTTATCTCTTTGGGTGAGTGACATGTGATGTGATCATCCATAAAGATGATTCATATGTGATGTATTCATCAACCTGGATAGTCTATACTTGGAGAATAAAAATGTATGAGTTTTATATATAGAATTTACATACACCATTTTCTGTGGTCACTCAATGTCCTGGAAAAAGGGATCATTTTAAAATTCATGCTTGTATATAATGTATCTGGTGGGGAAAGTTATAAGGATACATGTGTTTGATGGAGATCATGTCAGATTCCATTATAACTAGAGTAGTACTGATTCTTTACTAGAGGGCACTCTTTTCTTATATTTATGGATTCATTGTTTTTTATTTGTTTTGAATTCTATAAAGGACCATGAGATAAATTTTTTTCGTTGGATGAATGGGGATTTATTTTGACTTTGAGAGATTCTCTAAAAGTGTTTTAGAGTTTATCCAAAAGGAGTTTTGGAAGGGTATTCATAAGATATTATATACATTGTGATACAAGGTAAAGTTAATTATAGATTTCCAAAATTGATTTAAAACATATCCAAAATGAATTTTGGATACTATTTCACATGTTATTTTTCATGATATAATATACATTGAAATGGAAAAAATTCTTTGATACTTTAGTGCATGTGGGATATTGAAGTTGATATGAAATAAAGACCTCATATCATAGTGTATGATTTGATGATGTCATATGGTATGACATCAAGATAGGAAATTTGAATGCTTTTATGTATCTCATTTGGTAAAATATTTTAGTATCATATAGCCTTAGCCTATGCCAATTGAAGAGTATGATATGGTCATATCATAAGGTAGTGTTTTGAAGAATCATATTATATGTTTTTACAGCACCCTATGATAGATATTTTAAAGTCGATCATTAAAGTGTTAATGTTCAAATCATATACCACTTTGGATATCATTATTATATGTAATAGATGGAAGATTCGAATAATAATTTATAAGATAAATGCATATGGATAAATCTTTACTCTAGTGCTTTATAACACATGAGTAAATGCTAAGTTGGATCAAGGATCATCCATGAGGTCTATATAAATGGGTTACTATCATGAGATATTAGTGAAGATTCATGGATGATACTACCTCAAACAAAGCTGTCCTTATCACACAACCTTTACCTAATGTGAGATACTAGTATATCATGGGTGTGTGGAGGATCCTACTCATGAAATAAGTGATTCAATTTTAATCCATGGATACACTATGAAGGAGGGTGTTGAGTCAAAATATGAAATTCATATCCATGTTTTGAAAATTAAAATAAACTCCTTATATCACTTGTAATCACTTTACGTTGTTTGTTTTTAATGTATTGTGTAATACTAACTTTTGATTCATAAAGTCTGATGAACTGATTTTGATATACATAATGTCCAAAAATTCATGAAGTTGGATTAATTTATTTCAATAACAGATAGTTCATGTTTTTAATACTGTTGTAACTGAACGTTTTGGGGCACAAAAAAGTGGGAAGGCCCATGTCCAATAATGTTTTTCATTGGTTTCTTTTGATAATTTTTTTAGAAATAGGCAAGTGAAACCCTATAATTTTCATATAGAGGATCTTTTTATATATAATTTATAATTAATTTATAAATAATAATTTCCTAATCTTGATAATTTTTTCTTCATTGTTTAATTCAATTTACCATATTTCCATACCTTCATTGCTATGAAGAATCCAAAGAATAATTCCTGTAGCAGTATCCACACATTCTCTATGAATCTTGGAATGTTACTTTTAGAACTCCAAGTGCTAATATGGAAGAACCAAGAACCTTTTACCATTTACTTTTGATCCCAATGAAAATCATTTCAGTATTGAAAGATTCTATCTTATTCTATTGGTCTTAAGAGGGGGGGGGGTGATCATATCCCTTTCTTGGCATTATTTTGGAAGATATCTTTAGGTATTTGAGGGAATTATTTTAGAAGAATATCATTCTGAATTACAACTCTATCAATCTCATAACGATACAATTGGGTTAATATACATATGGTTAGATAATTAATAATTGCATAGTGGCCATATCTAATTATTAACTCTAAAATGACCCCATTTTAAATAATAATAATAATAATGTTATTATTATTATATTCCGTGACATGAACTAACTCATGAATATTTAAATATCATTTTCTAAATAAATAAATAATTATTTTTTAAATGGTATTAAATAAAATATATAAGTTAATTTGGGCCCTATACTCGGCCTTCTAATCCTCCTTGACATTAATTGATCTTTGAATAATAAATATTTATTCAAATAAATAAACATCATTATATTATTTTTTCAATAAATAAATATTATATTCCATAATAGACATATATATTTATTTAATATTTAGATCATATATTTTCCTAACTAGAATAACTATTTATTGAATTTATGTAGTCAATATCACTTGGATAATAATTTTTCCACATGCATGAGAGTAATATTTATTATAATATTAAATTCAAATATAATTTAACTGATATTATGGATACACTTAGTGTGTGATTATCTAGGTTTTTTTTCATTGGAGTTCGAATAACTGACCTAAATTATAAGATTTTCATCTAACAACAAGTCAATGAACCCAAAGAGAAAGAATTTAGTGGTGCAACAACAACAACCTCATACAAATGCATACTGTTTAATATAATCCATTTGTATCAATATCTCATTATTTAGGTTTTATACATGTTTCATCAACCTATATGATTGATATATAATTCTTTAAATATCTAAAATTAAATCATTGAGAAGCTTCCATGGATATGGACTTAATCTGATAGTTCCATTTCAATCAAAGGGCCTCAGATATCAACTTCCATTAATGTAAAAGGGATAAACCCTTTCTTAACTTATTCATTAATATCATATCACCTAGGATGCACACAATGTATCCTATATTGTCACAAACATATGTCATCATATTTTTTATTAATACATCAAAGTATGAAATTCATGATATACATTAATAATAATATCAAGTATAAGGATGAATACAAACATTTATAGATAAGAATATATGATGAAACATATAATATGTGGAATTCCTATTTGTTGTTCTATCCTTATAAATTCCCTCCGTGAAGATTATATAATGAAAAATTCATGTGAAAAAGTATTAATGTATTATAATTTTATAGAACCTGATATTCAAATATCATTTATGTTGAAAAGTACTAATTTTACAAATACTTTCACTTTTATGAAATTTTCAAAATACTAGAATGATTTTAAAATTTAAGAAAACTTTTTGATATAAAAAATATATATTTATAAATTTAAATAAATCATTTAAAAATATTTTTTTTATTTATAAATCCAGTAGTTAACATTTGGGAAACTTAAATAATATTTTACTATAATAAAATATATTTTTGGTCAGTTATTTTAACTAAGTATCCATAAGGTGAATTTATTTTTTTCTTATTTTGAAAGTTTCATAATTCTAATATGGTTAATAATAAACCAATCAGTGTCATAATAATAAAAAAAATTATAATTTTATCTTAATTATAATTTTTAATCATAAAAATACACTTTTCCTAAAAATGGTTTCTATGTGTTATGTTTTCTAATATTAAAATTAATTTTTATCACCTATATATATATTAAAAAAATTTATATTTTGTAATCATTAGGTCTAAATTATATAATAAGGCTCGTTTTATTTTTAGGCATTAAAAACAAATAACTTAAGTAAAAACTTGTTTCCATAGCAAAAACCAGAAATAGAAAAAGTGAATAATCTAAGAGTAAAAGGATTAAAAACATATAATGTCATTATCATAATAATGTTTCATAGAAGAAAACAAATAATTTGATGAGATACTTATTAGTATCAAATTATTTTAATATATAATTAATAATAAGTACAAAGTAAGTTGGTTATGGGGCACTAATTCCAACAGAAAATCACTTGCACTAGAGCCAACTACTAACAATTTTTAGTCTGATAGCTCTCACATGATATTCATGATTATACTATTATAGGTATTTAGTTAATGTTCCACCACATTCTCTTCCATGGAATATATTTTTACTGTAACCTCACCCCTATGATAAAAATATCCCAATAGGTGATACTTATAAATTATATTCTTCATCTATTGGTGTTACCTTGGATCTTTAGTGAGGACCACCATTGTAGTATTATCACAATACAGTGTGATTACATCTTCACTGCAATCCCATTAAGTTATATATAATCAATTAGTAGTCTCATTGATCCATCCTTCTTCTTTAGAAAGAGAACATGTTCTCCCTAAAGTGACACACTTGGTTAAATAAAACCTTTCCACAAAAATATCTTGAAGTTTCTTCTTTAATCTATCTAACTACACATATGAAATTCTATACGAGGTCTTTGATATTGGATGGAATCAATGTATGAGTTTAATGGATAACTCAAAATCTTTTTTTGGGGGAGGTCCATGTAACTCTTCAGGAAATAAATCATTGCCTTCCTCAACAATGGGGACATTTTCTATCTTTATAATTTTATTTTCTTCACCCTATTCACTGATCATCTTCATAAGGAATTGTATGTGAGGTGCTTCTAGATAAATATTAGGCTGGGATATCTCTCCTTTGAAAATAACTCCATGTATTTTATTCAATATTATTAAAATATACTTGATTCTATAATTGATCTTAGAATTATACTTTGAGATCCAGTCCATCCCTCATATAATATTGAATTTCATCATGGGAATGACAACTAGATTTGTGATGAGATCATCATAAGGACTCGACCTTAAAACATTACATAATAATTAATTAAATGAATAATACACATTGATGATCTTTTCAGGTTTAGAGTTTTAGAGAATTATGACATAACTATTACATCTCAATGATTACAAAGTAGACACATCAACACAGTTTCCATTTTTTTCACAAAATAAAAACTCCTGAACAAAAGAGTCATGTCTAGTTCCGTGTTTTAGACAACATGACATTTTCTTGATCCCATCCTTGACCCTATTACACTTTATGTCCTGTTAAAAACAATTCAAAAACATGGTATGATCATAAAAATCTAATTAAGGGATACACAAAGAAAGAAAACATTAGATCATCAATATATACATAACATAAGCCTTTTAACATACCTCATGAAATCATAAGATTTATGAATAACTTGTCGAAATCATAAGACATAAAGGTAACTTGAAGAATTCATAACATTCTTACGTAGGGAGTAACCCTCATGGTTACGTTTGGAATACCCATCATAGTATATTCCCTAAATCTCTTCTGACAAACCTTAGCGTTTAACTCCTTCGCGTTACCCAATGCATTGGAGAGCTATATCGGGCTCGCCTGCCCTTAGTTTATCACAGAACCACCCGTATATGTAAAAAATTCCCAAGAACCATAACATAATCATAACACATAACATAATCATAAGTTAAAGATAACATTTCCACATTTCAATCACAATATATCAGTTCAATATATTGATGTAATCAATGCTTTATCAAAACAATATTCAAAACCATTTTAAAAAGATATTTTTGAATCAAAGTTTCCCATACCAATTTTAAGATTTTAAATGAATTAATATTTTAAAACATTAATGTCCATATAAATAAATCCTTAAAACCATTTTGAAACATGGACATTAATAAGAAATATTTATAATATTAAATCATTAAGATGATATTTTAGTTAAGGAGTTCTTAACCAAATAGGAGATTCTTCAATACAAATAATTGAGGGAAAAAATTTAATCAAAACTTTATAATATCATGAGAATAAAGGTATTCATGATATAATATGCCAAAGGACAGTATATACACCATATCAAAGTGAATTGACACATATCAACAATGAAGTCTCAATGGAATGTAAGTTGAGACAAAATCCATTATAAAGACAGTATCCTTAGATTAAAAATAAACCAATTACATAATTATATGTGAAAAATATAAATACACACAATATAAGTGGATATTAAGTGTAAAAAATTCAGAGTTCATCCACAAATATTTATAGTATGACATAATCAAGAAGTATATGTTTAACCCAAATAATTGAAATTGGGTTAAGAAGTTCCCTTACAAAAATTCGACAGCCTAACGACGTCACTTTAAAATTCAGAAAATGAGTTGATGAGAGATAAAAAGGGTATCTCATCACTTGTACATATAATTTACCGCAATACTAATATATAAGAACATATCCCAACATTAAGAATATTTAAATTAAAAGACATAACAAAAAGAATCCTTTTAAGAAGAGGAGGGTGAAAAGTTCCCTTACCGATTTGGGTAACTTTCGAAACATACACCCCATGAAAGAAGGAATATACAATGTTGATTTAAATACCCATAAACGAAAGTATATTACACAAAGAGTAGAATAATGAGCAGTATATACACCACTCAAAGGAGATAGTGACAAATATAGTATGAATCTCACGGGAATAAATAGTGAGATAAAAAAACCCTTACCTCGTTGTAATAAATCGAGTTGTATGACCAAAATATAATAAGCACCAAATTAATAATAGAATACCATGAATATAAATAGAATCATGATAATATATATCAAATGGAAGTACACAATAAACCACATGAAATAAATAAGTGGTAAACAATGGAAATCTCACGGAATTAAAAGCAAGATAAGAAACCCCTTACCACGTGTCCGACTTGAATCGCTCATATGTTACTTGTTATTCATGAATGATAAACTTAAGTTAATTTATACTTGATTAAGAAACTTTTTCAAGTTTTTTATTTCTTTTATATCAATTATTACCATGTTATAAACATTAAGTAATCATTTAAATTAATAACGATCGTTTTGTCGATATTTGGTACTTGAGTCAAAAGTTAACTTCTTATATTTACAAGTTGTTCATGTAGTAAAATATCCATTATCTCTATAATGATATTCATGACATAGATATCATATATATCATATATATCTAGTATATATATGAATTTATTCCAGTACATAAAATTTGAAGGTAAGAAATGAAATGCACCGTTCATGGAGACGGTAAGCCGTATGTACGCATGACCACAACCTTCATTTCTATTTCGCATTTAATGGAATGAAAACATTATGATATAAAGGTATATTATAATTCCAGTATAATATCATATATAATATCATTAACTACATCCTTTATACATCCCACATATGGTATTAACGATTCAAATCACTTTGAGGGGGTGGTAGTCCGCACTTCCTAAAATAAAATTATCACGTTTACCCATTATGGAAACCATAAAGGTATGTAATAAATGAAAAATACAGAATCATAATGAAAAAATAAACATAATATATATCATATATAAATACAGTGATATCTTAATGGCCACCATGAGAGGCGGTAGGAGATAATTGAACAATCATCGTTTCATGAGGTAGTAGTTCGCTGTCCACAGAAATAGTACGTTCTTCACCCATTAGATGGATGTGTGTGTAAGTGTAGCTCTAGTACATCTCATAAAAACATCCTAGTATATTTAATATACTTATTTTGTTACAAAATAAAGGAATAAAAAGAGTTTAAGGGGTTGGAGAAGCAAAATAAAACAAAAGAACATAAGAGAAGACATTACCTCAAAATTAGGTAACTCTTTTTGATTTGAGCCAAAGGCTTCCTGGGAAAGACTTATACCCAAAGTGAGGCTTCTAGGAGAGATAGAGGGACGTGGAGAGATAATATGAGTAGAGTTTGGACGGGCCAATGGCTCGAGAGGTGTGGGTAAGGGGGTAGAGGTGGGGGCCATTTATAACAGGGAGGAGGGTCACTTTTGGAAAGTCTTGAAATGCTACTTTATTATAAAATGATTTTTGGATTTTAAAGGTCCCACAATGATATATTTTGAGGATAAGATAATAAGGGTTCTAAATCCACCCTTCCAATAAGTTTTAGAAAAGTTTAAGTCATATATTTTACCTTATCGTTTCATTTTATTTAAATCGTTCATTAATGAGGTAATCACTGCATCATCTTGGTGTCATAAATAAATTTATTTATTTAAAGTCTAAAAATTATAAAAAAATTACCATGATGTAGGAAATATTTCTAGATTTACAATTACTATTTATATATTAAGAGATAATTTATGTAAACAAAATTAAAATTGTTTTACTTAGGTGTTACATAGTTTGGTTATATTTTCCTTTCTTCAAAAATAATATGATAAAAGGTCACTATCACAAAAAAGTGATTCCATGGGGTCCCTAAGTTGTCACAAGGAATCACATGGTCTTACATGAAACAAATAAGAGGATTTTGACAAATTTTGGGGTCATTTTATATTATTATTATATTCTTTTATTACCCTTAACTACCCGATTACTAATTAATCATGATAATTAAAGATAATTGTCGTCGTTACTATTCATAATGTCCAAAAACAAAATAGTATTAATTACATAATTTGGACCTTATTATTAAAAATATGGAATCCATTTTACTAAATTACAAACATATAAATTTCAGTAATTAATTTAAAAATAATTCCTGTTGTCAAAACCAAAGACAGGTTTTTAAGAAGTAAAATTTATCAAAAGATTGACGTGTTTTTATATCAAATTGAAAAGTGAAATTACTTCCAATGAACAAAATTTTATTGAGTGATAAAAATATAATTCAATTACAATTTAAAACCAATTAATATTACAATCTAACTATATAATTAAATTAGATGAAAAAGTGGTTTTGAAGTAAAATGCAGTATTTTTCACTATTCATTAAAAATGAACATTTGTCAGAAAAATACCAAAAATTTATCCAAAGTAAATATGATATTCCAAATTAAAAAATTATTTCCATTTCACCAAATTAAAAACATATAAGTTTCGTTAATTAATTTTATAATTAATTACCACTGTCAAAACAAATAGTGTGTTTTTAAGAAACAATATCTATCAAAAGATTGACACTTGTTTATGTCCAATGTCAAAGTGAAATTAATTACAATGACCACCATTGAATTAAATGGTAAAAATATATTATAATTAAACTTTAAAATCAATTAAAAAGATAATCTAAACATATAAATAAATTATATTAAAAGGAGGTTTTGAATTAAAATACAACATTTTTCACTATTCATAAAAAAATGAACTTTATCGGAAAAATAACAAAAAAATTACACAAAGTAAATTTTGATGTACCTATTATAAAGAAGGATTTTATTTTGTAAAATATAAAATATAATATTTTCAAAAATTAGATTTAAAAAGGGTTCGCCATCAAAAGGCTGTTAATCGACCTTTTAAAGAATATTAGAATATTTATTCCTAAAATTGGATTCATTTGAATTTTATGACTCTATCATTTATTGGGTAATTGTTAAAATATTTAACAAACATATATAATCATTTTGTAGTTAGTTATCTTCATTCTCGTCATTACAATGGCTAGGCGTTAACTATCATTTAAAATAATATTATTATATTATTAGTGTGCAACGTAAGATTTCAAAGAAACTCATTGTTGCGTATTGGGTATACCATCAAACATAGCATTCCCTTTAAAGTAATATTAACATTTTATTCAAAAATATTAATAAATATGAAAATGTCATATTCTTTATTTACCTGGGGTAATAACCCCAAAAAGGGCACATTGGGCTTTGACTCAATTGTAACTTGGTGCACGAAAGTGGGTATTGTTTTACACCTATTTTGACACCCTTATGGGATATATTATGTTAATCACATGATCTTTATGAACCATTATGAAGGATATATAAAAAGTGTAATTGTTATTATATGAGATTAAAAAAATAACATCTTTAATCTTGTTTTTTAGGACTTATAATCCCTTTAGAATTACATGATTTCTAAAAGTAACATGTTTCTAACTAAGATTTTATTTTTTAGAAAAATGGAAGGAAATAGGAAGAAATGCATAAATGATAAGTGTGATGAATGATGAAATGATAGTATTCCTAACATAATTGAATCTAGAATGGAAAACTTCACGATGATAATGAATCAAATATATCAAGTCAAGAATAATAACTTGAATCATGTTGAGTCCCCAGATTCACCTTGAAGGGAATAACTTGTGGTTCAGTCTTTTATGAATCTATTAAAACCTACTTTTAGTGCATCTGTTGATCTGTTAATTGTTAAACAGTGTATTACCAATATAGAAAAGATTTTTCTATACTCTATTGTTTAGATCTATATAAAGTCAATTTGGTTAGATACTACTTAGAATTATAAGCTGATCAGAGGTGGAAACTGGTTAAAAACTTGAATCCCATAAGGGAGATTGATGTGATGGAATGAGAAGAGTTTATAAGAACATTTTTCAGTAAATATTTTCCTTATACTATGAGGAAAAAATGTAAAAGTAATTCTTAGAGAATAAGTATAAGGAAAATGAATTATTGGGAATCTATGAAATGAACTTTACAAGACTTTCTTGATACACCTCTAGATTTGTTATGAATTCTTAAGGAAAAGTTGATAGGTTCTTTATTGTACTAAGACCCTATCTATGGAGGAATCTAGGAATAAATACTATTAAATCTATAAAGAGATAGTTTATAATATTATGATGGTTGAAATGGAGTTTGGAGAAAACCACTGGTCACATAGGCCTAATGAAAAGAAGAGATCAGTGGATATAAACTCAAGGAATAATTTTGAAAATGGAAGAGGATGAAAGATACTGAAACTACCCATGTACAAAAAATGTGGGAAGAAATATTCTAGGAACTAGTTACTTGGGAGTGAAAAGTGATACAAGTGTAGAAGATATCGCCATATAGCTCAAAATTATCACAATTAGGTGAAGCCTTAACATCTCAATGAAAATGAAAAATGTAAGATAATGAAATCATAGACTAATGTTCAATTATTTAAGTGTGTAAAATTTATACCCTTTTAAAATAAATGTCTAAATCATAAGATAATAGAGGGAAACCACCAAACTCAGTATAGTCCAATGGATCAAGGTCATGCCTTCACAATCATGAGGGCCTAATGAGATACATGGGTAGTCCAATGATTCTCTACATGACCTTAAGTTTACTTTTCCATATGCTAAAGTCCTCTGACAAGAAGTTAGGACCTAATGAGATACATGGGGATACTATACCCCCTTTACTAGCGTAATACTATAAAGGAAATCAAGATGAATAATAACCAAGTAATAATGATCAATAACCATGAATCATATAATAAAATACCCAATATGCCCTTTTTGAGGTTATTACCCTAGGTATAATTTAAAATTCATAAAAATATGCATATGCTAGAAGTATCCTAATGAATTCTAGTCTAGTAACTAGGGAAAATGTTTCCCTAAAGTCCATTAACTCCTCTTGGTTGTATCCTTTGGAAACTAACCTAGATTTATTTTTAGAGATCGCACCTTGATCATCCTACTTATTTCTAAATACCCATTTAGTTATAATAATAGGATAATAAGTGGGTCTACCTACTAATTCTAATATTGTGTTCCCCTTTAACTGGTTTAGCTCTTCTTCATGTAAAATAACCAAATATCATCATTTAAGGATACTTATATGGTTTTAGATTCAAGTTGGGATAAAAATAGAAAGATTAGTTATGTTTCTAGAATTCATCTTAGTTATAAGTCCCTCATATAGGTTTCCTATAATAGTTTATATGGGATAATTTTTAAGGGATCTGTACTTCATAGGTAGCATGGTTTTTGGTTTTTAAAATTCAATCCTTTTAAAACTGGATTATATTTAATAATATTCCACATAAACATCTTTTTTTTATAAAATAGAGTTTCAAGTCTTAGACTATCCATAGAATCACATAAGTCATTGTTGGAGTTGGTGGCCTAGAACCAACTACTTTGTACCATATTCATTAAATAAACACCTTATCACATCTTGATTGTTCTTCTACGTGACAGTGCATGTGATAAAGTCCGAAGGATAGCTGTTGCATTAAAGGGTCATAGCGGATCCCTGCTATGATGAGAACCCGAAAGTGCCATAACACTGTTCTTGAATATATGTTCTATGTCTGGATGATGTTATTTGAGGGACACAAATAATACATTCAATTAGGGATGAGAACTCATAAAACTTTGAGGCACCTTCTCATGGTGTGCGCCCTTGGTAATATCCATGAAGATATTATGAGAACGAGACCTGCTAGTAGGAAATTCACATTTCATAGTGTCATTGGATGTTCCTATCTATGGACGTGTGTATTGGTCCTTACACTTTAAGATTATTATTAATGGGAATTACAACTCACAAACTTAGATGTATTGAAAAAAACTGTGATAACACATTATTCACAGCGATGTAGGATATGTTGGGTGTGTCACGAGTAATACTGAATTAATAGATAATGAGAGAAAGGATTTGTCCCTTCTGTTCCATAATGAAAGTAGATATCTTAGGCCCTTTGATGGAATTGATATAGCCTAATTAAATCCATGGCCATGTTAAGGAATGGGAAAGTTCAATTCTGGAAAGTCAAAGAAAGAATAATCGAACACATGGGTTGATGACACTAGCATGCAACCTTCTTGATTCGAGATATCGTGACAAAGGGATAGTATTACATGGTAAGCGTTCGTATGAGGTGACATGTCAATGCAGCATCAACCACTTTTTATTAGGTGAATTTACCCATTGCTAGACAGTAATCTTGGACTTTAATCAAGCTTGCCTAATGCCAATGAGAAAGAGGCCTAGAGGGTCACACACTAAGTGTCTCATGTATCTCAGTTAAATATTAATTTAACAATTTAAATAAAGATTATTCCCGACTATGGTTTAATTATTATTTAAGGATGCCTGATCACATTTATTTCGACACGAGTTATTCGATAGAATATATTGTGGGTGAAATAATATATATTTATTAATGAGTAATGCAGTTAAATTTATTTAAAAATTAAATGGCCATTACTCAAGGTCTGATAAATGTGGTGGAGGAAATAAAGAAAAATGGAAAATAAAAGTACACGACATGTATATTGAATATACACACTGTGTAGTTTTCATGGAAAATGAGTACATGCCGTGTATTAATGATTACATGCCGTGTAGTTTTTCCAGTCAGGATTTTGATGAAATAATATCGTTTTATTAAATGATATTTATTATAATCAGCATGGCCACATGTCAAGGAATTAATCATTCGATATGGGGGTTTTCAATGAGAGTTAATGAAATAAATAAAATGTGTAAGATGTTTATTTATTGTCATAACTCTATAACCTCAAACCTGATTATAAATATCCTTACAACCCCAACACTTATACCCAATCATTGTGCACAACAATTTTGGAGAGTTCTCTCAAGGCCGAAAGAACTCCTTCCTATAATAACACTCTCAAGAACGAGAGAGATCCACCACCACCAGATCAATGTGATCGAAGGTGGACATCTCAAATGAAGGTTCTTCCGCACTAGAACCCAGAGATCCCTTCGGCGACATCCAGAGATACTTGGAGCATGTGTGGATCACCGCTAGAGGAATTCTACACTTGGGATTATATGATGTAATGATAGATCACACCAGATCGTGATCGGAGACATCAACGAAGAAAGAATTCCATCAAAGTAATTCTTGTCAATTAATTAAATTAATTATAACCAACATATTATGATCCTATCTCTATGGTTCTAGGATTCCCTCTTTTGTTTTTCATTCTTCGTTCTATTCCGAAGATACGACATTTTAAATCACGACAGATCTCGGATTGATCGTTGTTAATGCTAAAATTAAAGTCGGGAATTCCCACCAACGCGCTTCCGCTGCGCCCAAAACCTAAAAGTGGCATCAGAGGGGTTATATCGTTGATTATAATTATTTAGTTTTTCATTGGTGATTTATGGATTTAATAATTTACTTGTTTCAATTCAAGTTAATCGTTCTTTAAGATATGAATCTAGAGATCTGTTCCTCCCCTCTCGTTTCTCATTCACCTTATAGAAATTATTTTTTATTTTAATTTTGATTAAAATAAAATAGAGGAACTCATATGGAGGTGCCAAATGTTCCTGGACGTACAATACCAGAATACACGACATGTATTCAGAAGTACACTCCGTGTAGTCTAGGTTTAATGCATTGGATTGGTCTGCCAAATCAGGCCATGTATTGGATCCTATCTAAGTCATTTATGACACCGTGTGTTGACCAGGAACAGGTGGCACACGATTTCCAGATTACACGCCGTGTGGTCCACTGAACACGGTGTGGTGTCCCTTTAGGATTGGATTGGACCGTGTACCCCGTACACGACTTGCCCAGTTGGAAACTGTGTAATGCGGATACTACACGGCGTGTGTCCAACTGAACACGCCGTGTACTCTGAAAATTTCCAAAGTTCATCAACATGCCATGTCCTCAAGCGTGTACTTTAGATGGATGGTGAAGAAAAGTACACGCCATGTAGTCCGAACTACATGCCGTGTACTCACCCAAATTACACAGATTTATTAAAATTTATTATTATATTATAAAAACACTCGAGACGTATACCATGGTGCTGGCGTAAAGCTAAGGCACAACACGTGATAGGTGTTTTATATATATGTGTTTAATTTAACATATGTGTAATGAACCGGAATTCACCGGGTTTCCTCCAAGGTACAAGTTACTTACAAGGATAATTTTAATTTATTTAAAATTATGGTGGATGAGAATCTTTAGGAAATTTATAAAAGGTTCTAAGATAAAAGGATTGATTAATTAAAGATAATTAATTGATTCGAACATGATTTATATTAAACAAGAACGATTAAAGAATTGAATGCTAGTTTTATTTATGCGTAAATATCATTGCATGTATGGATAATAATGATCTAGACCAAGAATTTTGTATGTGAATGGTTTATTTTAATTTATTTATTTAAATTAAATTTTTTGGCATGTGAACCTTCTCCTCATTAATATGTAGGGCCTGCATGCCCAAAGATTCTTTTAGGTGAAACCCCCCTTTTACCCCTCACCCGTATGTGAGATAAATGCATATGTAATGGATGGAGCTCACAAGCTAGTGGAGGCGGCTCAAGTCAGGAGCCAAGGTAAAACCAATCCAAGGAGATACGAAGGTGGATAGGTGGAAAGCTATAAACACAAACCCAAAAGGTTCAAGGTGTTTCTCCCCTAGGTCTTGGGTTAATTTATAAACCTCTAGATAAACTAACCAATACAATAAGATCATGATCATAACATTTATTTTATTTCTTTCAGTTGCATGGTTTATTTATTGTGGGTATGTTGTCACGATCACACAATTAATGAATTAAACAAGCATGCAAGATGGAACTAAAATAAGATTGGCTTATGTGTAAATATTATCTTATACATGGTTAATCACTTAAGTATATCCCACTTAATATTAACAAGAATGTAATAAAATATATTAAAATGGAAATTTAGGTATAAGGATAAAATCCCTCAAAGAAATATTAAGTCAGTATAGCCTTCTATAATCTTGTTTAGAATCGAACCATAGTTCAAAGTGCTTGACCAACCCAAGTTGGGGTGATTTCAATTATAAGGGAATTCTAATTCAAGGTTTTGGGTTGAATTGACTTGGTACGCATTAAGGGTTGACTTCTATAGTAGGACTTGGTGTGACCAAGAGTAAAAGGTTGAGGAAATCCAAAATAAAAGGATTTCATGATTGGGGAGTCCACTCAGCGGATCAAGAATATGCGAGTTAATGCAGTTGGAATTTGGAATGCCTACCTGAAACTCTTCAAGTTTCTTGAACAACCCTAGTTGGGATAATGCGAAGGGAAATATGGATCCTTGACACTAGAATATTCAGGCAACAAAATATTCTGAAGTCAATGGTGACGACTATTGGATTTCGATAAAATAGTGGGACACTAATAAGTATTAATTTATTTATTTGTCTTAGTTTTTATAATAAAGTACTAAACCTTTTACTATTTTAATTTGTAGAAATAGCAATAAAAATGAATTCAAACATATCATTGCGAACCATACTAGAGAAGGAAAACCTTCTCACCAACAATAATTTCGAAGAGTGGCAGAGGCGTTTACGCGTCATCCTTCGCCACGAGAGGAAATTTTATGTGCTGGAAGATCCTATTATAGTTGCACCTGGAAACGAGTCCAGTGATGAGGAACTATCTCTTTATATGAAAAATATGGATGATACCATATATTTCCAATGTTTCATGCTATCAGCCATGTCTAATGAGCTCTTGAAGCAACATGAAAACATGGACGCGTATAACATGATATCTCACCTTAAGGATCTCTACTAAGAGAAGGCGAGACAAGAGAGATATGAGATTTCCAATGCTTTGTTTATAACTATGGTTTGAGAGTCTGTGCCAGTCGGGCCTCATGTAGTCAAGCTTATTAGCTACATCAAACACCTAGACAACTTAGGGATTAAATTCCAGGATGAGTTGCGTACAGATCTCATCCTTTTATCGCTGCCCAAGACCTTGTCAAGCATTATTGTCAGCTACAACATGAGAAATAATGAGAAGATTCTATCAGAACTTCTGACATTGATTCTCCAGGTAGATAAGGACATGGGGTGTGACAAACCCACAGTCCCTATGGTGAATAAGAAAAGGAAGGACAAGGAAAAGGGGCCAAACACTTATAAACGGTCTGAAGCCCTCGAGAGCCATCCCTCCAAGAAGGGGAAGATCCAGAGGTAGGGCAAGGAATAAGAGGTGGTGTGTTTTGCATGTGGAAAGCATGGACACTGGAAGAGGAAATGCTCCCAAAAGCATGGGGATGCTAAAGCTGCATTCTTTATCATGTGTAATCTTTATATTTCTACACATTAAGTATTAGATACAGCTTGTGGGGCTCACATCTATATTCAAATGCAGGAACCAAGTAGATTTAGAAATATTTCCATAGGATAGGTGGATCTTCGAGCTTCCAATGGCACAAGGCTGGTTGCATTTTCTATTTGCGATTACCACCTCTCATTTATGACTGGGATGATTTTGGTTTTTCATAACTTTTATTATGTTCCTAGTGTTACCAAGAACATAATTTCTATATCTTGTTTGGATATGACTGGATTTATTATCAAGTTTGAAAATAAGGGTTGTCTCTTTTATAAGAACAACGTATGTTATGGTTTGGCACATTTAAACAATGTTTTGTATGTATTAAATTATTAAAACCAAGTGTTGGATATCAATAACGAAACAAACTCACATGACTCATACATCACCCCGTTGTGGCATCAGCATCTCGGTCATGTAAACGAGAAGCGCTTGAAAAACTCTTCCAAGATGGATATTTAGAATCTACTAAGTTAAAACCACTTGATAGATGTCATGCTTGTTTACAAGGTAAAATGATCAAGTTACCTTTTGGTGGACAGGGTGAAAGGGCCACAGAGTTTCTAGGATTGGTACACACAGATTTATGTGGACCATTTCTAGTAGAAGCTAGAGGTGGATATTCTTACTTAATTACTTTTAATAATGATTTGAGTATATATATTTATTTCTACTTAATGAGGTATAAGTCAGAGTCATTAGAGAAATTTAAGGAATTCAAGAATTAAGTAGAGAATAAGCTTGGTAAGAAGATAATGAATCTTCGATCGGATCGAGGCAGAGAATATCTGAACCAAGAGTTCATCGATCTTCTACGGGAGTCTAGGATTCTATCTCAGCTCACTCATCCTTATACACCACAGTGGAATGGTGTTAGTGAAAGGAGGAACTGCACCTTGTTGAACATTGTGAGGTCGATAATGAGTCATGTAGATCTTTCATTATCCTTTTGGGAATATGCATTACAAACTGCATCATACACATTAAACCGAGTACCAACTAAGGTGAAAATGGAATTCCATCCGAGTTATGGAATGGAAAGAAACCCATTTTGTTGTACATATGTGTATGGGGATGTGAGGAATTTGTTAAGGCCTTCTCAGGCAACAAACTAGCACCCTGGGGCACGAAGTGTATCTTTATATGATATCCCAAGGAAATGAAAGGATATTACCTATATAACCCTTCAGATAAGAAAGTGACTGTCGCCAGACAAGCCATATTTCTTGAGAGGGAGCACATCCTCAAAAAGTATAGTGGGAGAAAGATTGACTTCGATGAAGTTGATGCTCAAGATACACAGGAGTTAGTATAGGAACAAGTTCCACAGGTCCCTATGGAAGAGGTTCCAGAAACACATGTACTTCATTGGAGCTCAAGAGAGGTTAGGGAACCCGAGAGATTTGGATTACTAGCCACCAAGGATGGTGAATCATTATTGTTGGACAATGATGAACCGATCTCCTACAAGGAAGATGCAGAAAGATCATAAGATGCAAGATTCCTAGAAGCTATGAATTCTGAGATGGATTCCATGTATCAGAACCAAGTCTAGGTTCTGGTCGATGAGCCAATTGATGTAAATCCTATTGGATGCAAATGGGCATTCAAGAGAAAACTGTACATGGAAGGTAAAGTTAGCACCTATAAAGCAAGGCTACTGGCTAAAGGATTTAGAAAGCGTCAATGAATTGACTATTATGAAACCTTCTCGCTAGTTTCCATGTTTAAATCCATAAGAATCATACTTTCCATAGCATCTTACCATGACTATGAGATTTGGAAAATGGATGTCAATACAAAATTCCTTAACGGGAACCTTTAGGAAGATGTCTATATGACACAACGAGAAGGGTTTGTGACACCAGGTGAAGCCAAACAGATTTTCAAGTTGTAGAAATCCATTTATGGATTAAAGAAAGCATTCAGGTCATAGAACCTTCAATTTGATAAAGACATAAAGGAATTTGGGTTCATTAAGAATGAATGTGAGCTATGTGTTTATAAGTGGTTTAATGGGAATGTGATCGTTATCCTAGTAGTATATGTTGATGACATATTGCTTATTGGAAATGATGTACCAGTCTTACAGTCAGTTAAGGACTAGTTGAACAAGTGTTTCTCCATGAAGGAATTGGGTGAAGCATCCAACATTTTAGGGATCAAGATCATTCGTGATAGATCCGAGTGGATGCTTAGACTAAGTCAGGTTACATACAATGACCAGATAATAAAGATATTTAGTATGGAACAATCCATGAGGGGATTGGTTCCAGTGTCACATGGCCAACATCATTCTAAGAAAATGTGTCTTCATACATAATAAGAGAAAGATAGAATGAGTAAGATCCCATAAGCTTCAGCTATAGGATACATCATGTATTCCATGTTATGTACGAGGATTGATGTTTCCTATGCACTGATCATGGTAGGAAGATATCAAGAAGATCCAGGAGAACAACATTGGACTACTATTAAGACTATCCTTAAATATCTGAGAAGAACTAAGGATATGTTCCTGGTGTATGGAGGAGACAATGAGATTTTAATCAGAGGGTATGATGATGCTGGTTTTCAGACAGATCAGAATGATCTGAAGTAACAATATAGATATGTTTTTTGTCTCAATAGAGGATCTATGAGCTGGAAGAGTTCAAAGCAGCCAGTTGTCGCTGATTATACAGTGGATTCTTAATATATAGTGGCTTCTGATGTAGCCAAGGAACCCGTCTATATTCAGAACTTTGTCTAGGAGTTTGATGTGGTGCCTAGCAGAAAAGAACCTGTCACATTGTATTGTGACAATACTGTAGTAGTGGATCTTGCAAACAAACCAAGGTCACATCAACAGACAAAGAACATACTCCGAAAGTATCAACTCTTGAGGGACTTCTATCAAATAGGTGAAGTTGTAGTGAGTAGAGTGTCCACGAAAGAAAATGTGGCAAACCCTATGACTAAAGACCCATCTCAGTAGAAGCATGAATATCATGTGAGAGCTTGCGAGTTAAAGATTTTTAGAAATTGGCTCTAGTTCATGTGGGAGTTTGTTGGAGTTTGTGGCCTAGAACCAACTAGTTTGTACTTTATTCATTAAATAAACAACTTATCACATCTTGATTGTCCTTTTGTGTGAAAATGCATGTGATAATGTCCCAAGGATAGCTATTGCATTAAAGGGTCATAGCGGATCCCTGCTATAATGAGAACCCAGAAGTTCCATAACACTGTTCTTGAATATATGTTCTATGGCCGGATGATGTAATTTGAGGGACACAAATAATAAAGGCCATTATGGGTGAGGACTCATAAAACTTTGAGGCACCTTCTCATGGTGTGTTCCCTTGGTAATATCCAGGAGGATATTATGAGAATGAGACCTGCCAGTAGGAAATCCACATTTCATAGTGTCATTGGATATTCTTATCTGTGGACATGTGTATTGGTCCTTAGACTTTAAGATTATTATTAATTGGCATTAAAAATAATGAACTTAGATGTATTGATGAAAACTGTGATGACACACTATTCGCAGCGAGGTAGGATACATTGGGGGGCTCATGAGTAATACTGCAATAATAGATAATGCGAGAAAGGATTTGTTTCTTCTGTTCCATAACAGAAGTAGATATCTCAGGCCCTTTGATGAAATTGATATAGCCTAAGTAAATCCATGGACATGGTAAGGAATGGGAAAGTTCAATTCCAGAAAGTCAAAGAAAGAATAATCAAGCACATGGGTTGATGACACTAGAATGAAACCCGCTTGATTCGATATATCGTGAAAAAGGGATTATATTACACGGTAAGCGTTCATATGAGGTGACATGTTAATGCAACATCAACCTCTTTCTCTTGGGTTCCTCGAGCCGTTGGTAGATAGTAATCTTTCACTTTAGTCAATCCCACCTAATGCTAATGAGAAAGAGGCCTAGAGGGTCACACACTAAGTGTGTCCATGGATCTCAGTTAAATATTAATTTAACAAGTTAAATAAAGATTATTCCAGACTGTGGTTTAATAAATATTTAAGGATGCCTGATCGCATTTATTTTGACACTAGTTATTCGAGAAAATATATTGTGGGTGAAATAATATATATTTATTAGTTATTAATGTAGTTACATTTATTTAACAAATAAATGGCCATTACTCAAGGTCCAATAAATGTGGTGGAGTAAATAAAGGAAAATGGAAAATAAAAGTACAAGACATGTATATTGAATATACATGCCGTGTAGTTTTCATAGAAAATGAGTACACATCGTGTATTAATGATTACATGCCGTGTAGTTTTTACAGATGGGATTTTGAGGAAATAATATCATTTTATTAAATGATATTTATTATAATCAGTGTGGGTGCATGTCAAGGAATTAATCATTCGACATGGGGGTTTTCAATGATAGTGAATGAAATAAATAAAATGCATAACATGTTTATTTATTGTCACAACTCTATAACCTCAAACCTGATTATAAATATCCTCACAACCCCAAAACTTTCACCCAATAGTTGTGCAGAACAATTTTGGAGAGTTCTCACAAGGATGAAAGAACTCCTTCCTCCTAGAACGCTCTCAAGGCCAAGAGATATCCACCACCACCGGATCAAGGCGATCGAAGGTGGACATCGCAATCGGTGGTTCTTCCACACTAGCACCTGGAGATCCATTCGATGATGCCCATAGATACGTGGAGCACATGTGGATCGCTGATAGAGTAATCTTACACTTGGATTCTACGACACAATGATGGATCACACCAGATCATGACCGGAGACATCAACGAAGAAAGAATTCCATCAAGATAATTATTTTCAATTAATTAAATTAATTATAAAAAACATATGATGATCCTATCTCTATGGTTTTGGGACTCCCTCTTTTGTTTTTCATTCTTAGTTCTATTCCAAAGATCTGGAGTTTTACATCGTGACGGATCTCGTATTGATCGTTGTTAACACTAAAATTAAAGTTGGGCACTCCCACCAATGTGATTCCACTACGCTCGGAACCTACAGTCATCAATCTGAATCTTTTAGTGATCAAAGAGATCACTTTCATATAATTTGACATGAGTAGATTCTTTATCTATCCTTAACTTATTTTTGAAAACTCTATAAAATTTATATGTGGTAGAATAACCTAGGAATATTCCTTCATCATACATTGGATCAAACTTACCAATATTTTTCTTGGTGTTCAACATATACAATTTATATAAAAAAACATTAAAGCATCCAACCTTTGGTTTTATATTACTCTATAGATTGTAATTTGTTTTCTTTAAGATAATCCTTATTAAAAATATGTTAAGAACATATTATTTTTTGTTAAAATATTTAGAAAAAATTAATTAGTTATGTGATACTCACACAACATATTTCTTGAAATATCTTGTAAGGTCTATTCCCCCTTTTAAAAGATAACACTATTTTGAGGTGTCCTAGTGGTAGATAAGGTATGTTTAACACCATATTTTGAGAGAAAATCAATTAAATTCATTATTCTCAAACTCTCCAACAAAGTAATTTAAAAAAATATTAGAATTTTCTAATTTTTTGAAAATATTATAGAAATTTATTAAAATAGAACAGGTTTTACTCTTTAATCTCAAGAAATAAACCCATATAAATCTAGAAAAATCATAAACTAAAACATAACCAATATATTTAACACAGATTATAGCAATTCAATATTTTCCAAATAGATAAATGTTGATAAGTTTAAGTGGTATATATGTTGAAACCTTCTTAATATACATGAAATATTGGTTTTATTGATTTCTCATTTGGAATTCATCACATAATTTATGTTTTTTCCAATTTAAGTTAAGGAAAATCATGAATAAAAACTTTCATAGAAAACATTATTAAGTAATAAACCTTAAAATATGAATTAATTTTATTCCAAATCCAAAATTCATTAATTTTATCATTTAAATGGTTCATATTATATTTACATAAATAATTTAAATCTAGTGTGTAAACATTTTAAATTTTTAGTGATCTAAATTTTAGAAGTTTATCTTTAAAAATAAAATAATAAATTTTAGAAAAATAAATATAAATCCATCATCACTGAGTTGAGAGATACTTATCATATTATGTTTAAAACATTCAACATAAATTACTTTATTGATGAGGACTGAATGTGGATCTCCAACATAACCAAATCTTATAATTTTCCCTTTTTCATTATCCATAAAGGTCATATAGCCTCCATAGAACACTGAGAGTGAGTGAAAATTAGAGAAATACCAATTCATATGTCTTGAAAATCAAATATCTATAAACTATTTTTCATATATGTTATTGTGGATTTTATCTTATAAAAACAAATAAAATAATTTTTTTATTATTCAAATTATCTTGGGTCCAAAAGTGTTTGATATAAAATATTTTGGAACCCAAATTGGTCTATATTTTCTATAATTTGCATAATTTATAGATTTAACATTTGTTAAATCCATAGAAATAAATTAATTCTTTAAATGAAAAACATGAGGATATCTTAAACAACAATTGTTAACATAATTACCATTTATTATATAGTGTAAAGAAGTAATATTAGGCATGTTTTTATTTTTGGAACTGGGCCCAAAATCATTCTTATATAACTTCGGGTTTCCTCTATTAGTACCTATTTCCAATTTATATTTGTTTATTATTACCAAGGGTTTGATTAAGATAATTCTAACCCTTTGTAATGAAACTAGAAATAAATTTTATGAATTTAAATTTAGACATTAATTCTTATATTTTTTCATCATAGAAAACACAACTAGAAGAAGATTTTTTAAAATTATATTTCAATTATAAAATTTGTTTGGATCCGTTTTCTTTTTCAGAACTAATATAATCAAGATATTTTTTAATAATTTTCTTTTTCTTTTTAATAGATTCATATTGTTCTTATATAATAGTTCATTATCAATTAAATTCTTTATATGAGGAGTTTTTAAAATTAGAATCTAATTTATATTCAGAGGAAGAATAATAAATAGGTTATACCAAATTTTTATGAACCATGTAGCACATATTGGATCTATAGTTTTACTTTTCATCATATGAATCATAACATTAATTATTATTGGAGTCTTCAGAAGTGATCTAAGTGGAAATCATTTCATTCTTTTCCATTTTCTTATAATCTTATTTCTTATGAAACCTATTTTCTAATTTCATCTTCCATTTAAACTTAGGACACAAAGGTCTGATATTTTTCAACTTCTTACATTCATATCATTTTATTTAAATTTAATTATAATAAAAAAAATTTATACTTATTGATGGATTTCACGAATCCTCTTCTTTTATTATAAAAATACTTTGTTTTTTTTTGAAAAAATGAGATTGTTCTTCATTAGATTCTGAGAATAATTACACTTCTTTAATTGATAAATCATATAATATTTTCTATTTGGATTTCTTCTCATAAATTTAAGTAGAAACATTAATGTTAGAATTATTTTTTTGATCAGTATTGTATCTTCAACTTCATCTTTCATATTTTATTTTTACATTATAATAGAACCGATCATATATTTTATAGGTTTTATCTATCTTATTGTAGATGATATTCCACTCCATTTATAAGTTAATATACTTAAAACTTTTTGTGATTAATCTGGTTTAGTTATAGGAGTTCCCAAGGCAGTTGCATCATTTAAAATTTTAATTAATTTTCCATTTAACTTTGTGATTCTTTGTCCTTCCAATATTCTAAAAGTATAAAACATGATCTTTGTAGTATTTTAACTTATTTTTTTTAACATTAGAAATACCTTTATAAGAAATTAGAATTGTATTCCACATCTCATGAGCTGTGGTATACTATGAAACTTAGTTGAACTCATCAGGACAAAATCTACATATAATGACAATCATATATTTTTAGTTAAGATAATATTTAGCATTAATAGAGAATCCTAAGTCTCTAGTTCACCCTTATGAATTTCAAAAGGATTGGTAACATTTATGTAAACTTGTAATCCAACTTTATTAAAATAGATAACCATTCTGGCCTTCTTGAAACCATAATTTTCTCCATTGAAGTTCAATGCTCTGATCATGTAAATCCCTTATTTAGAACCGTTCATTGTAGAAACCTTATAAAATGATATCTATAATAAAACTAGAAAATATATAGAATTAAAAATTAACTTTCTTTGATAGAAATTTTTCTCCTAGTAGGTGTTTAACAATGACTCATGTGGAGGGGGGAGGGTGAATTGAGTTCTTAAAATTTACACCAAATTAAAACCACCCTCTTTGAAGATTAAAAAGAATACATCCTTCACTATTAAATTATATATGTAGTGGAAAATTTAAATAGAATATGAGGAGTATAACACATGAAATTTATAGTTTTTATTGGAATAAATATCCCCTAGTCCACTCTAATAAGCACTCTCTCAGTGATCTTAGATATTTTCACTATGAGGGTCCTTTTTCCAAGAATCAAGACAATTGAGTGCAAGAAATTGAAACTTGTTATAGAAGGTTATAAGATATCTTACTAGGATCATCCTTTTAAATAAATATATTTAGTATTCATATTCTTAGAATGACAAGTGTAAACTTTACAAATAATGAGACTAATAAAATATTGTGTGAAAAAAACATCATTGTAAGAAGCAACGGAATGATGATAAATAACTTCCAAAGATATAGAATTCAATTTCATAAAGTGGATCCAAATGTTCTTTATCTATAAAAAATAATATTGAATTCATAACAATAACATATGTTTGCTTTTAGTTTCCCAATAAGAATGAGAAGAAAAACAAGGGATGCATGTTCTTAGTATGTGTTTTCTTAACATCTTCACTTGAATATATAGAATATCTCCCTTTTTATTTCAAATGTATCATTTAATTCAAATGGTTAAGAGTAAGTAATATAATACTAATAAATTAATGATTCGATCCTTTCATGTTAATTTATTTAAAAAAATAGAAAAAACAAAATATCATGTTGGTGAAACTTTCATCTTACTTGAAAATTTTTACTTCTTGTAAATTACAAATTTAATCAATCCATAATTTTCTTCTTCAGACATCAATAATTTTTATATAAATAATGTAGGAGTATAATTTACTTGAAATATTATAGCAATAATAAATCACCTTGAAATAGTAATAAAATATCTTAAACTTACTAAAAATTTACCTTTGTTCATATTTCTTCAACACCATAAGACTTTTAGTCATAAGTTTTCATTTTATTGTATGAATTTTCTAGTCATTGTTAGACTTTTCTGAAATCCCATTACTTTACATTATCATAATAATTTCCACTGATGACAATACTTTATCATCTAACCATAAGTCTTTATTTTATTTATTTTTGATTCTATGAGTAAATTTATCACAAGTATTTCTTATGTTCATAAAGATTAATTTTCAATGAAAGGATTTACTATGAATATAATGATTTACTATAGGTCTTCATTGTGAGTATTATTTTTAGAAATAAACCTTTGTCTCGATCATATTAATTTATCTTGGTTGTAATTATTTTTCTCTAAACACAAGTCTTTCCTTTCAAATGTAAGTATTTTTATTTAGGAATACTATTTTTTTATCTAAATGAAATACTTTTTATGTCTTGGAATGAACATAAGACTTCCATATTTTTGGAAGTTTCAAAAAACTAAAGCATTGTAAGCCTTTCATACAGAACATATGTTTTTAAATAAAGACTTTTCTGATTGTAATACATATATAATTAGAAAAAATATTTAATCTGGATTAAAAAAATATTATAAAAATGTATTTAAAACTACAAAAATATTGATCTATACACTTCAAAAAAAAGGAAAAAATTTTATATTTTTTATGATCATTAAAACAAAAGATAAAAATGATAGATGTTGGAACAACATTAGTGTGTCCAATAATTAGAAGGGTAAATTCATTATACTATTTGATCTTGTAAAGGAAATAACAATAGGCTTTAGTGGGTTGGATTTGATGTTGTTATAAGACGAATTTTTTTGATGGTTTCTTAGTTTGACATTCAGTTTTCTAGAATTCTATGTGGTCAGTTCACCAGAAGGTTGACTACAGACAGATCTCCATAAGGGGTAGTTTTTACATTTAAATCACTCTCAAAATGTATTTTAAGGGTAATTAGTGAGGTTTAGTATAACTATTGATCTACCAATGATTGGTGGTCAGAATGATGAAATATATAGGGAATTATTAGTTTCATAGTGAAGTGGATGGATTCTCATGAATGTTGGAGGTTAGTGTAACATGTTCACCAACAGAGACCAACTATAAAGGTGGTATAGACTATATGTTGAGGTGTTGAGTGATAATTGAGTTTATTTATCTTCATAGATTCTAATTCACAATGATACTAATTTTTTTTACTTTCAATGAAATGAATGATTGTGAGGCTTCTCTCCGTAAATGTAGGATGGAAGTTTAAACCTTGTACAATCCAATTGTGTCCTTTACATACATTCATTTATTATTTACATTGAATGGTTGTATAAGTTATGCATGAACATGGAATATTATTTTGAACTCAGTATGGTGATCAGGGTGAGTTTATTATTCCTTGTTTTCATATATTTGTGTATACAGAGCTCCATCCGATGACCTAATTTCCATGTTGTTGGTATTTTGGTGAATAAACTTATTGTGGACGAATTTTGTGGTGGGATTCTCAATAATACCCACATTTTTTTAAAAAAATTACAAAATTATACATTAATGAATGAATATTTTCAGAAATTCCACTTAAATATCACCTATAAAGGAACCCTTCATTACCCCTTTAAAACCACTCTTTGCCTTCGATTATTTCTTAAATCCCTACCTATTTTTATCTTTTAATTCATTCTCAGATTTTGTATCATTTAGTATGAAGAAGAAGTTCTAATTTCTTCATTTTTAAGAAACATAGTTCAATATGGAGAGAATTTATCAAATAAGTTAAAGTGATTTCATAGAATCTAGGAGTAAAATTAAGGGTTTTCTCATCTCATTTTTTTATTCATTGAGATATGTCCTAATTTCCTAGGGTTGGTTGTATCATTTATAGGGTGAGGGGGTGAATCAATGATAATATTTTTCATGATTTATTTCTTGAATCAACCATTTTTATTAATCAAAATATCAATCATCTCGTTCATTAATATGTATCCCTTTCTTGTGTACAACCAAAAAAATAATAGAAAATAACATATAGATTTTTACAAGGTTTGGTCCCAATGTGTGTACCTACTCTTTCCTAGGTTTGATTATTTTCTTGAGACCCATATTTCCATAATTAAAAACATGTGAGTACAAGTAAAATCTATCTTCTATGAATCTTGAACACTAGTGAGTGATATATAGAGTTATCTTATAAAAATACCTTAGCCTCATCCTAATGGGTTCTTTATACTAGCTCCTATAAGTTTAAGATATTTTCAAAAAAAATGGTTGTATTCTAATGGTGTCTTTATACCTCATTCTATTAGTATTTAAATGATCCTTCTAATAAACCCACAAATATATATTCAACTATTCCTTCCATCATGTATAGTGTGTGTGTTAGCCTTATTCTTTATCTAAATCTATATTAGTATCCTTCTCACTCATCTCAATCTCCATCTATAATATAGAATAATCACAGGCCTTCTCCATCTCGTTCTTCTTTGGCACATATGATTTCTCCAAGATTTAGTTGAATTCTCAGTCATTGATACACAAAATATCCCTCATACGTTTAACACAATATCAGGTTCTCAATTTGATCACACTTCTCTTTCTTCTATTGTTCTTAAATATTAAAATTATCTATTTAATATTTTTCTTGAATTTTATTATAGGAACTTATTAATTTTTAGTGGTAAGTGATCTTGTTGTTCAAATTGGTGTATATTTTATAGGTTTAATACTCAAAAAATCATACTAAATACCTTTATTTATATCTCCATAAATATTATAAAATTTATAATTTATTCTTTCCAAAAAATCCATATCATTTTAAGTTTTTTTCACACTGTCACACATGCTTGCATACATAAAGCTTCATATACTGACACTATTTATTACAATGTGGACAAATCTCAAACTGTTGAACCACCATTGACTTGAACTTCAATCTTAAACAACTTGAATGAAAATCTAATATTATTATGATATTTATTTACTGAATAAAATTCCCCAATGTAATCTAATTTAATTTTTCTAAAAAAATTTTATTTTGGATATATTATCAATAAATGAATCTTAATAACTCAACATTTAATCATCTAAAGTCAGTGATTACTCATATGAAGTTATGTATTACTCTTCCAAAGTCCTCAAATACCCTTATGAAGTCTGTAAATACCCTTTTGAAGTCCTAAAATATGCTTTCTAAGTTTTTCATTACTCTTACTAAGTTGATCATTACTCTATGAAGTTCAAAGTTACTCTTCCAAAGTCATTAGATACTCTTATGAAGTGTCCTATTACAATTACATTACAAGTATAACGCACTTTTGAAGTTCATACATACCCTTATGAAGCCATTCTATGAATTTTAATATTTTTTCCTTTACTCTTTAATGGATCTTTTGAATTTTTACTAATATAAATTACAGTTAGCTCCAAATTCCAAAATAAGTCAAATCAGTTCATAGATTCTCCAATTCCACTTCAAGCCATCTCAATCACTCAAAATTAGTTGAAAACTTCATCCAAAGACCTTTATCACAGATTAGAGAATCTTTGAATCTCAATATCCTCCATATGATTTCTTCATATTTCAAATAAACTCTTTAAACCTTTAAACACAATTCTTTAAGATATTTTTCAAATCCAACCTGATCCATCTTCAAAATTTATAGTATATTGTGATCCACCAATATAATCAGCACTTGTTATGGACATAAATATTAGTTCTCCAATCATCATGATCCCATTTCCTATAATCTTTCTAAACAGATATTTCAATCCAACAAAAATATCTTTTTTATATCATTTATTTATGAGTAAAAACTCAATAATTATATCTTCATTTATTAGGTACTTTTTCATCACCCAAAATCAACATACATTGAATCTAATTCTTGTATATAAATTAACAAAAAATAAAAAAATCATCTTTAACATTCACATGAGATATTCAATCTCCTCCTTTTAATTTGTTGGAAATACCACTTAACTTTATAAATTCAATGTTCTTATCACCCTTATTGATAATTAATAAAAAGGTTCAAGATACTAGAAGGTATTTATGATATTCAACCATACTCTATGATTTTTAAAACAACCTATCCATCCATTCTTATTAAAATTTATAGCTTGATCTAATTTTTGAGAGAAGGATGCAATCGCAATTTTCCTTAGAAATGACCCATCAGTTAAAAAACTCTAAATATTTAAGTGGAAAACCAGAGTGGAAAATAAGAGTGATTAACCAAGATCAAATAATTTCCCATAAACTATACAATATGTGATACTAACTCAAATACTGATTTATATGGGCTATTTGAATAGATTTATCACTGAATTTAAAACCTACAATCATCTTGAAGAAACACATAAAAAATATATAAGTGTCAAAAATATGTCCCCCTATTTAGCTCAACACATTCCCCATTTTTATAAACAGGTTTGTCTAAATCAAAGTAAGGGTGGGAAAGTGTGATTTTCATACGTCAAACTTTACACTATCTATAATTTATATATTTACATTGAATAATAAGTTTCTGATAGTGATCTCACATCAAATCCCCCTCAAGGGATATACTCCAACATCTCTTTATCTTGGTAGTTAGAATATTCAATGATGGGAACCTCCTATTATTGTATAATATCTACAACATACATATAACTCCCCACCTTAATTAAGCACATTAAAATCCATTAAAATAACTACAAAAAAATATAAAGGGGAATAATTTGGGAATTAATTGTTCCTTATTAAAAGAAGTAAGGTTGACAGTTTCCTCTTAACCAAGATCCTATTTTCTTTCCATTTTAAAAAAGTTAATATATATTCATGAATTATTTTCTAAAATTTATATAATGTTTTTTAATATGTAAAATTTTCATATTTTTATTACAACTTATCTCCATGTGTGAATACTCTTTATTATGAGCTATAAAATCACATTCATCTCATATGATCCTGACCTTTTTAGAAGGTAAGTTCTTGTTTATATTTTTTTTTAACTTCATTTATAATGGTTAATGAAATTATTCCCAAGATTATAACAATTTTATATGGTGTCTTGGTGGTTTATGACATGAAATATGATTAAAAGAGGCTATATTATGAAGGGAATACTATTTGCACATGTTTAGCACTAACATTGTGCCTTAACCATGCAAACTGTAGGGGGGGAATGCACGTTAGAAAAACCATGAGACCTTATATAGAGATAGATGTACAAACTCCGTATGGTTTGGGAAACCGTGTGAGATTCCAAAAAACCATGTGACCCAAGCCCCCTCTTGGACAGAGGGTGCCACAGATTTGGTGCATGGTTTGGATAACTATGCAGCCAAACCATGCACCTCATCAAAGTGGAAAGAGTTTCCAATTTACCTCCTTAGAATTTAAGGGTTATTTTCCTATTTTCTTAAACTTTATGTTCCCATCATCTTGATTGAAAAACCAAGATCCCCCCTCCAAAGGATCATTCTCCTTCGATTTTGAGTCATTTGAAACACAGTTAGTTGCAAATTAAATCTCTAGGTGAGTCAAAAAAATACTCAACCTTATATTTTATATAATAACCATGGTGTGAATGTTATTCTCTTTTTGAAGCCTCTAAACCCTAGTTTTCCAATAAATTATATGTTATTTCTTTAACGGTTTGTTGGTCTTGAATTAAGGGCCATTTTTAGACAAGTTATTGTCTATGAACTTGACGTAGGTGGTATATAAGTTATATCACATAGTCTTGTTGTTTATACATGAGTATGAGGTAATGTACTTGTGCATTTGTGCTAAAAATTTAATTCCTTGGTATTAAATGAAAAATTGGGTATCTAAATGATGTTTTGAACATTTCATGGACCTTGTGGGATCCGTTTTTGAAGAGTAGACTAGGGATATGATCACCCAAGGGGAGATCCACTCCCTTGAACATGAGAATTGAGTTGTTAAATGATGAATTGAGGGATTTATGAGATTAAAAAAAATTAATTGAATTTATCATGATCACAAGTAATAAAGGGGTGTTTGAATTAAATTTAATAACTTAAATGAATTATGGATTGTAAGTGGGTAAATGTGATAAATGGTTTAAAGGGGTCATGTTCATGTTATGAAATGGATATGAAGTATGTTTAATGTTTATGGTTGTGTGTAAATGATAAATATATATTTATTTATTGGGGTTAATTATAATGAACGTGATGAATCATATGAATTGTGATAAATAGAATATGTGCTCCCCTTGATGTATTGGTGCGGTAACAAGTGTCAAGTGTTTTAAACCCCAAGAAGTTTTTGTTGATGAAATGGATATGGGTGTTGGTCATGGAGGTCCAAACCAGGGTATAGATGTTATTTATGGTGGTCCACATCAAAAATGGGGTCTGGTCTTGGAATTACACCCCATGAATATGGTGTTGGTCAGGACATTCCACAACATGGAAATGTTGTTGGTTATAGTGGTCCACATCGCGAATGGGTGTTAGTAATAGTGGTCCACACCATAGTTTGGGTACCTAGACTAATGCTCCTAGGTACCATGAATTATATGGTATGATGAATTCCATTATGATACAAAGCGGTTAACCTTTCATGGTATTCTTATGAAAATTGGGATCCCTTGGATCTAATTGGAAACTACTTAAATACAAAACCTATCTTATTTTTTGTATTAGTCTAACATTTATTTATAATTCTTCATAAACTATTATTAAACTGAATTTTATTATAGGAACCATTGGTGGTGACCTACTGAGTTTCACTCACACCCTAATTGGGTCATCGTTGGGTACTCGAGTAGATTTCATGACTGCAGTTCAGGATAAGGGAAAATTCCCTATGATAGATAGTTGAGTCAGTATTTGAGGATAAATCATAGATAAGGGGATTGGTATGATGTTGTCACCTTTTTTTATTTTCTTTCAAAGTGACTTCTTTAGGTTTTCTTGTGACATTTGACACTAGTAAAACAAGAGATGTTTATTGTATATAGTTCTGGGCATATTCCCAGTTTGGGTATTTGATTATATGATGCATGGTTATTGATCATTATCACTTGGTTATTATTCATCTTGATTTCCTTTATAGTATTATGATTGTAAAGAGGGTATAATATCCCCATGTATCTCATTAGTCCCTCACTTCTAGTTGGAGGACTTTTGCATATGGAAAAGTAAACTTGAGGTCATGTAGAGAACCATATTAGGGAATTGGTTATAATAGAACTTGGGTCAAGACATTATAAAGTGGTATCAAAGTTGCTATTTTTTATTGAATTAATATTTGGGAAGGTAGATAGAATATTCAGATGTATCGGGACTTGGAAATAAGCTCACACATGGGAGTAGCTGACCCATGTGTGGGGGAAAATCCATGTACCTAATGTAGTATTGTTGATCTCGATGTTATCTATTACAATTCTATGATATTTCACTATTAGGTGATGCACATATTGAGTGGTGTTAATGTTTCTTGGGGTTTTACTCATAGAACAGTATGGTACATGGTTGTTATATGCATGAATTATTTTTTGCACTGAATATTTCAGTGACATACATCCAATTAAGAACTCAAGAAAATCAAGTTATGGAAGGTTGTTTGGAATTTAAAATGTTTTTTGGTTGTATTTCATTTTTAAGAAAATAGTACTCAATAAGGACGTGTATAATTATTAAAAATGAAAAGTGATAAATTGAAATGGTTAAAATGGTTTCTAAATGAGAGTGATCTATGATTCTTGGAAGTGTAATGACTAAATGGTGTATAATAAAAGTCTTATGATGATTTAGGTTTGTTCTACCCCATGTTAGTTGTGGCCCATGATTGGGATGGTTGAGGGTATTGATGGGGTGTGATTTTTACCATTGGGATATGGTGTGTATAGGGGTTTGGTTATGATGGGCTATGATATTTTTTTGTGTAAATTTTTAAAACTATATGTTATGTGTTTTGAGTTGTTCATTTGGAATTGTAGATATATGCCACCATGATGATGTTTACCGATTGGGAGGTAAGAGGACATAATCATGAATGGTCCTCCAGTAGTGGGAAAATAACCTTAGTTGATCTTGGGTAAGAGGGGGGAAGATAAGTTATGTGAGAACTTATCCCGTTTTATGTAGTTTATAGAGAGGGACATATGGTGGATTTTACTAAGTATGTTTGACCTAATGAGAGAGTTTCAGCTACATCACCCTATAAAATTTTCCAGTGAGGGAGGAACTAGGGTAGCTAAGTTCTAGATTGAGTCTATCTATATAATACTGGACCACTTAGAGACTCCTCATAAGAAGAGAGTCAAGATAGTAGATTAAATGTTATGAGGTCCAGTTAAATGATGGTGGTATATTCAGGTTTATTATGAGTAGTATGAGGGCATGAAATATAAATAATTATGAGAAATTTTAGGATCACTTTTACCTAGAGACCTCGAGGTAAATAAAAGCTAAAGAGTTCATCCAATTGACCCAGGAAAGTATGTCGGTAATAGACTATGTTGGCTAATCCACCAACTTGTAGTGTTTTTCCCCAAAATTTATGAGAGATGAGGTAGCTACGGCTTGGTTTTCTCGAGATTCAATTAGATGATAGATCTTTTTCCAGGTAAATTTATTTAGCTTAATGAGGTTTACTAAGATAGTAGATCATGATATCATTTATGAGTGGAACCAAAAGGAGGATTCAAGTAGTGGGTAGATTGTTTTTGGTTGGATGATCTATTGGTACATCTTATAATAGTAGGATGCATCTTTATGAGAACCTCCACTAGGGTGGTGGTGGAAAGGTAACCAAGGGAGTGTATCTTCCTCTTAGTGAGGTAGTTCAGTCATATGCTATTAGTAGAACAAACCTGGTCATGTTCTTGGTCAGGGCATTTGACCACTAGTGGAGTGCTAATAATATTGCAGGATGAGTCATATACAAAGGTTTTGTAGGAAAAATTGGTACATGGGTAGTGATGGAGGAGCTAGACTAGTACAGAGAATCGATAGTGGCTTAGCTACCCTATATCAGTTAGGCAGTTGGCATTTTATTGGACGTACTATTATGGGTAGTAGACATGGTACTTAAGGATTAGAGCACCCATAACAGTAGGGAAGTGAAGCATAGGAGACACATACATGGGACCCGAGTAGGGGAACATGACCCTTGATTTCTATTCAGCCAGTTGCAGTTAGTATAGATGCCAGACCATCAACTATTCAAGGTATTATTCTTCTAGATTCTATACTTTTTAGCACCTTATTTGACATAGGATCCTCAAAATATTTTATATCTTCCCATTTTGTAAGTGGGTTGGGTCTAGTAGTGGATTATATATTTTTGGTGATGTCAATCAACACACCACTGGGGGTGCGATCAGAGGGTATTTTTCAATGTAAGGAGTGTTCCCACAAGGTTGGTGGGTACCATGTCCTTTAGGACTTGTAAGTGGTTGAGATGACAGATTTTGAATTGATACTATGGATGAAATGGTTAGTTATATACTGGGATCACATTGATTGTTTCCATCAGAGAGTGAGTTTCACATCCCCTAAAGGTGACACTTATGTTCATCATGGGGAATGGAATATCCAGTTGGGCTGTGCATGGCCAATTCAATTGAAATTGTGTGAACTCACAACTCAGGTGTAAAGTCTTATTCTTGATCATGCAGGAGTGAAGCATGATGTATTCCATCCTATAATGGATAAGTTTAAAGATGCGTTTTCTATTGATTTTTTAGGGTTTCCACCCAAGAGATAGGTTGAGTTCATTATTGAGATAATGCCTAAAGTTGTGATAGTTTCTATTCTCCTTATATAATAGAACCTAATAGTTTTGATATCCTATAACTCAATTGAATGAATTAGATAATAATGGGTTTATCTATCCAAGTGCATCACCACAGGGTTATTCAGTTTTTTATAAGAAGTATGAGGGGACCATATGATTATGTGTTGATTATCAGAAGTTGAATCAGATGACAGTTGAGAACTGATATCCTCTTCTGCTTATTGATGATATCTTTGACTAGTTGAATGATTCTTGTGGGTTATCTAAAATTTATTTGAGGTCAGGGTATCATAATCTAAGGGTGAGACCTTCTGATATACCATAAACAACATTCATAAGAATTTATGGTTTATATGAATTCATATTGATACCTTATTGGTTGGAGAACACACCTTCTATGTTTCTATATTTGGTGAGCTGAATATTTCATCAACACTAGAACCATTTTTTAGTTGTTTTTGTGGATGACATCATGGTGTACTACCAGTCTCATGAAAATAATTCCCAACATCTTTACATCATCTTGAGTACACTAAGGGAGTTTTAGATATATTCCAAGCTATCGAAATTTCATTTCTTTATTGAAAAATGTAAATTTATTATGACACAATATCTCAAAGGAGGGTGTGTCAATTGACCCAGAGAAGGTTCAAGTAGTTGTATCTTGGGAGAATATGAAGAATGTTTTTCAAATTCAAAGATTCTTGGACTTGTGGGGTTATTAACGAAGGTTAATCAAATAATTTTCTCATGTGGAAGCACTACTCTCGAGAATGAACAAGAATGGTATAAGGTTTTAGTGGTCATAATTATGTTAGAATGATTTTTAATAGATGAGAAAACATCTAAAAACTGTACTTATAATGACCTTTCCCAATCTGGGTAACAAGTATACTTTGTTTTGTGATGCATCTTGGGATGGACTTGGGTCTATGTTGATGCACATAGATTTAGTTGTGGAATATGGATCATAGTAGTTGAGGCTACATGAATAGAACTATCTTACACATGATATTGAGTTGGTTGCAGTTGTTTATGCCTTGAAATATTGGAATCATTATATTTTGGGTGATAAATTTGTCATTTATACCAACCATAAGATCCTTAAATACATATTTTCTAGTGTTATTTGAATATTTAGTAGTGGATATGGGTCGATTACATGCATCCTTTTGAATTTTGGCTAGCTTATATTCCTAGGAAGGGAAACAGTTTTTTGGATGCGTTGGGTTAGAAGACATAGAATTAGATAGTTTAAGAGTCTAGTTCTGAGTGGAAGATGATAGCCTTATTTTCTAAGATGAATAGAGGTTTTCAAAGAAACAAGAGCCTTAGCCTAGTTGTTGAGGACATGGAAAGTTCATCCAAGAGATCTGAGATCAAATATAGGTAGAGACATATTTTTGGTTTACTATAGCAGTTACTGTTCAATATTATAGCAGTCAAAAATATTCATCTGTTTGGGATCTCATGCCACTAGTTTGGTCCTCGGGTCCTTCAAGGCCTTTGGGCCACCCAAGCCCTTTGGGTTATTAAGTATTACAGGCCACCTCAAGGCCTTTGGGCCACCTTAAGGCCTTCGGGCCATCTCTAGACCTTCGGGCCACCTCAAGACCTTCAAGCCACATAAAAAATATACATAAAGGGACCAGGAAGAATCTAAAAGAAACAGTCTCCATATGAATATATAGATCAGGTGAATTCACTAGAGAAGAGATAACATATTTGGAAGAATGGGAGAGTATGAAAATTGCCATCGGGACTAGCCTCTACCAGCACAGGAAGCCTAGCGGAACAACCATGCGAAGGTGGAGTGATGACATATAGATGATGGGGAGGGGTAGTTTCAAGTAGTTATAGTTTGGATGAATTCCTATAAGTCCTTCAGGTCATGTAATGTCACAAATCCTACGATCCTTGTAATGATTCCCCTTAAACCCTTAAAAGGGGATTATAAAAAATGAATGAAAATAAAAGCCTTCAGTCCATTCAAGCATACATGTGTTTAGGGGGAGTATGAGTTGATGACACTCATTTCCTTTTTTGTTGAGACATACCTTCTAAAATATGTTAAGAGGAGGTATTTTAAGGATTTATAATGTATATCATTGAGAGGTAGTTTTGATGGTGGGGAGCCACCTTTTGATTAGACTATTCATGTGGACGAGATTTTTCATGTTCGTAGTAGTGTTGTTGTGCCTACTTGTATATGGGAAGATCCGATGCATGAGTTTAATGCTTCAAAGTGGGAGGAAAACCCTGTTTTTACTATGATATAATGATATCTTCAATTACAATATTGGTGGCTAGGAATAAAAAGGAGATTATAGGTTTTTCAACATGATACTACAACTGTCAGCAGGTGAAGACTGAGTATTCATGACCTGATAGTTTTTTATAGCCATTTCCCATTTTGTAATAGAAGTGGGATGATATTACCATGAATTTTATGGTGGTACTTTCAAGGAATCCCCATAATAATGACATAATTTAGGAAATTGTGGGTTAGTTTACTAAGGTATCTCATTTCTTGCGGATTTGGGAGACTTTCAATGTTAACTAGTTGGGTGACCTGTATATTCATGAGATAGTATGTTTTCATGGGGTACCATAGAGTTTTGTTACATAACTGTGATATATGTTTTACTTCGTTCGTCTAAAAAGGTGTATATAAGGTTCTGGGTACCCAGGTATTTCTAATTACTTCTTTTCATCTATAGACAGACAAACAATCAGTGTTCAGTATCCAACTATTAGAGGTCATGTTGAGGTAATGCATCCTAGAATTTAGTGGATCTTGGGAGAAACACTTAGCACCTATTGAGTCAACCTATAACAACAGTTATTAGAATACTATTCAGATGGCACCATATGATATACTATATAGCAGTCCTTGTAGATCTCCCTTATTTTAGATGGAAGTAGTGGAACCAGAGTTGTTGAGGCTCAGTCTCATACAAGAGATGTTAGAGTAGGTTAATTTGATTCAAAAGCATATGGATATAGTTCAGAGTAGACCTAAGTTGCATGATGATTGAAATAATTGACCTATCGAGTTTATTGTGGGAGATCATGTGTTCCTTCGAGCATCACCAATATTAGTTCATAATCAAATTTAGAAATAGGGTAAGTTGGAACCTATGTATGTGGGATCATTTGAGATTGTGAATAGGATTGGACCAGTAGCATATCGATTGGATCTTCCATAAGAATATAGTGGTATGCATGATATTTTTCATGTGTCACATATTTGGCAGTATCACCCTAACCCTTGTCATGTGATAATTATTGATGATGTGGATCTCGAATCTTATTCATCATTTTAGAAGTATCCAATTTGTATTATGGATCGTAGTGAGAATGTTTTCCAGGGTAAGACTATGTTGTTGGTCTAATTGTTTTGGAAACATGGTAATGTTCAAGAGGAAACATGGTAGAGGGAGGTGGATATATGGGCCCCATGGTCCAATCTTTTTACCTTATAGGCATATGATTCTTGGGAGAGAATCTTGAGGATGAGTTTTTCTAAGGTGGGGATTTTTCAATATCCCAAAATTTTGAGGAGGTATTTTATTCTTTAAATTTTGAGTCCAATCCCTTTATAATGGTTAATGAAATGTTTCCCAAGATTAAAATAGGTTTATAAGGTGTACCAGTGGTTCAACACATGAAAGAGGAAGAAAATAGGCAATACCATGTAGGTTGCATGATTGGTGCACTCTTAGTACTAACCGTGCACCTTAACTTTAAATCTTGTAGTGGGAGGGTGCACAATTAACAAACCATGAAAAAAGATCCTGAAAACCATACATCCTTTGATAGATCCCGACACATAAACTTTTCACAGTTCGAAAAATGGTTTTATCCCCCTAGAAAACCATCAGACCTAGGCCCCTCTTGGATAGATCGTGCTACACGGTTGGTGCATGGTTTGGAAAACCGTGCAGCCAAACCATGCACCTCATTAAATTAGGGAAATTTCCCATTTTTTCCCTCATGATTTAAGGGTTATTTCCTTAATTTCTTCCTATTTCTACCTCTAGTAGATTGAGTGATGAACCATGAGATATTTTATCTTCCAAGGATTATTCTCCCTCAATTTTGAGTCATTTGAAGCATTATTAGTTGAGAATTAATGATATGAGTGAGTCTAACACTCCTCTTCCTCTTATTTTCTGGAAGAAACATGATGTGATGTTTCTTATCATACACAATCCTCTAAATCCTTGTTTTCAAGTAGATTATATGTTTTGGATTTGAAGGGTTTTTAGTCTTGAATCAATGTCCATTATTTGATGCGTTATTGTCTATGAACTTGAGGTAGGTGGTCTACAAGTTATATTCCATAGTATTTTTATTTATCCACGTGCATGTGGTTGTGTAATTATGTCATTGCGCATCACCTTTAATTACTTGGTAAGAAATGATAAATTGGGAGTCTAAATGATGTTTGAACCTTTCACGGACCTCATGGGATCCATTTTTGAAGAGTAGACAAGGGATATAGTCATCCAAGGAGTGAGCCACTCCCTTGAAAATGGAAATTGAGTTCTTAAATGATGACTTGAGAGGTTTATGAGATTAAACTAGTTTTTACTATGTTTAGCATACTCACATGGAATACATTGTTATTTTACTTAATATTAATAAGTTAAATAAGTTATGACCTATAAGTGGGAAAATGTGCTAATTGGTTTAATGGGGGAATGTTCATGTTATGAAATGGTTATGAAGTATGTTTAATGGTTTTGGTTGTGTATAAATCTTAAAGTGGGATAGTTATGGATTGAGGTTAATTGTAATGAATGTGATGAACCATGAGATTTGTGATAAATGGAGGAGTTACTCCCCTTGATTTATTAATTTTGTAACAAAAGTAAAGTGTGTTAAACATCGATAAGTTTTTGTTGAAGAAATGGATATGGGTGTTGGTCATAGTGGTCCAAAACAAGGTATATATGTTGTTCATGGATGCCTACATTGGTAATGGGGATTGGTTGTGGAATTGCAACCCACAATAATGGTTTTGGTTCTGGAATTCCACACCATGGAAATAGTTTTGGTCATGGATGTGTACATCAGAAATAGTTGTTGATAATGGCAGTCCATGCCATTTTTTTGGTACCTAGAGTGATGCTCCAAGGTACCCTAAATTATATGGTATGATGAATTCCCTTATAATAAAAAGTGGTTAACCCTTCATAGTATTTTTATAAAACCTAGGATCCCTTGGGGCTAATCGGAAACTACTTAAAGATGAAACCTATGTTATTTTTCATGCTTGTCTGTTGTTTATTTATACTTATGCATACACTGTTGTTAGACTGGATATTTTTGTAGATACCATTGGTGGTAGCCTACTATGTTGTACTCATAACCTACTCAAGCCACCATTGGGTACCCAAGAATATTTTATGGTTGTAGGTCAGTATAAGGGTAGATGCCCTATGATAGATGGTTGAGTCAAGATGAGGGGATGGAGCATGGATGAGGGGGCCGGGCTGATATATATACCCCTTTAGGGATTTTCGTTTTATCATGTATTCCTTTGGATTTTCTTGTAAAATTTAACACTAGTAGGACATGAAATTCTTATTGTACTTAATTGTGGGAATGTTCCCAATTTGGGTATTTGATTATAAGATGCATGGTTATTGATCATTATTACTCAGTTATTATTAATATTGATTTCTATTGTTGTATTACTCTTATAAAGATGGTTTAATATCCCTAAGTATCTCATTAGAACCTCATTTCTAGTCATCAAACTCTATAATATAGGAGGTGTTCATGAGGACCTGTGGTAAACTAGATCAAGGCACCGATTATAGTGGCACCTTGGTTAGGATGTTACACATCTTTAGATGTTTTCTTCTTCTTCATTGTCTTTTAAACTTGAGTTGGAAGTATTACCAGAAAGTATTCTATTTTTTTTCTAGGATTCCCACACCTCCCAAAAAATTATTCATGATTTCCTTGATTATTGATTTTTGATAACCTATTTTCTTTTTTAGAATTCCCTTATCTTTCTCTAGAATAATAACTTTCTTGTGATCTCTTCATATTATATTTTTTACAAGAGGTTTCTTTGACAGAATGGTAAAGTATCCTTTATATTATTTGATGTTTTTTCATTGATTTTGGTCAAGTAAGTTATTTTAAAAAAGTAACCATATTAATAACATATTTTATAATCTTATTCATATATACTACCTTTTAAAATATCTAATTATAATAATTTACTATAAATTTATTAGTTAATTATTTTTTATGTTCATAATAATATGGTAGTGATTTAGATTGATTTGAACATGATTGGAACTATAAATGTCAATCCCAGTACATTGATAACGAGTTATTATTTACTATATTATTTAATTTAATTTAATATATGTTTCTTAATTATTTTTAATATTCTAATTTCATTCCATGAGAATTTTTGTAATAATTAATGAAAAGGAAATCATAGATGAGCTTGTTTAGTGTAATTTACTAATATCACTGAATTAATTTATAATAAAAATTGATTTATTTTTCATCCTTTAATAATTATATTCTTGAATTATATTACTCATTAATATAAATATATTTATAAATTTTTTTTAGAACCATCTATGTAATGTGGTGATGAAAAATGAAACACGTCATCCATAGGGGTAGTAGTTTTCACATATGCACGGGTGACATTTTCATTTTACAATGATCTGAAATAAAAGAAGGAAAATAATGATTTATTTTTACAAAATTATAAATTTATTATATATCCTATTTATTCATTAAATAAATTCTTCTAACTAACCATGTATGTAATTGAGGAAAACAAATCACAACACCCATGGAGGTGGTAGTCCGCACATACACACGAGTGATGTTTTCATTTTGCAAAGGATGAGAGGGGAATAGATAATGGTTATACCATGAATATAATAAAATTTAAGTATACCAATGATATTTATGTCATTTTATTAATATGTTTATAATTTTTTTTGAGTATTATGGATTAGAAAGATAAATAATAAAAAACTAGGGGTGGATAATACTCATGTCAAGAGTTTGAATCTTCTCTTCAAGGATCCTTTGGAAATGGAGGACTCGGGTCACTTTCTTGTAAACAAGGGATTATAAATGTATAATAGTCTTCTAATAGAGGTGTAATTTTCATGTTTTCAAAAGGAAATTGAAGTTTGTGTATGGATTGAAGTGGGTGAAAGTGAGATCCTTTTATCGGTGAAAAATATAGACTTTTCATTGGAATTTAATGATAGGTGAGGGGTAAGAATGAAATGACATGAAATTTAGGTGAGTAAATTTTGGTTAGAATTGTAGGAATGAATTTAAAATGTAATAAATGTATTCTATAAGGTATTTGTGTCAAGTTAATTTAGTAAAATTTGATCTCATTTATGTTACTAAATAACCTTAATTAAAAATTAACCATGGCAATTATTTTTTACTAAAAATATAAAATAAACCATATTTAAAAATTTTGATGTTATGAATATGAATTTGGACTCCTTTTAATATAATTAAATTTGAAAATATGTGACAATTAACTTCTAAATTATAATATAGGACATAAAATAACTATTTTTGAAGAAAAATTTATGTTCATACATTGAGTGTTTTAATTATTATTTCCTAAATTTTACTAATTAAATGAGTGGTAATTTTTTTTATAATTATAAAAATAATATCTGAGTCACTATTTAAAATATATCAATTTAATTTATTTAGATAAAAATTATATAATGTTTACAAAATAATTCATTTGAAAAATAATTATTTCACTTTATAACTTATATTTACTTTGGTAACTTATTTTTATATTAAAAATGAAAATTATATAATTAAAAAATTAGATATTATGATTAAAAATATAAAAAATATTTTATTAATACAAATTTATTTTAAAATTACCACGCATAAGGCATAAAAATATTTGTTAGAATAATGTATTTTTTACACATAAAAAGAATTTTTTCATATTCTACACTAATAGAAAATATTTATATTAATATTAATTTGTTTGTTTATATATATTATTAATATATTACACTATTAAATAGTGATAAATTGGTTTAAAAATACACAATATATAGAAAAATTATAATTCTTCTTGAAAAAGAATTTTTATCTATAAATGATTATAATACAATTTTTTAATATTGAATAATTGTTCAATATAATTGGTTAAATTTTATAAATAAATTAGTATTAAAAAATTTTACTTGAAATCTATAAAAACATTAAATCATTATTTAAAAAATAAAAATAAAAATGGTACGTAACACATAAATAAATAAATAAATAAATATATATATAATTAATTTTTTAATTAAATATTATTATTTTTTCTTCATATCCTTGTCTCATAATGTATCAATTATTATCTTGTATTGTAATACTTTATCTCAATAAAATGTATCAATTATTATCTTGTATTGTAATATTCATCCATTTGGGCCTTCGGGCCACCGGTTTGGTCCCCGGGTCCTGCAAGGCTTTCGGGCCACCCATGGCCTTCGGGCTAGTTGATTCTCAAGGCCTTCGGGACACCTTAAGGCCTTAGGGCCACCCCAAGGCCTTCAGGCCACATGAATGCTGGCCCCAGACACACTACAAAAAATGGAGAATCCCTAGAAGAGGATTCAGAGCAGGTGCACTCACTAGAGTAGAGCCAAATGGATTGTCAGAATAAGAGGGTATGGCTATGCCATCGGTACCAGCCTGTGCTTGCACGGGAAGTCTATCCATACGGTCATGCAAAGGTGGAGAGATACTATCCGGATGCAGATACTGGGGAGGGGTAATTCCTTGTAGATAGTCTGGTTGAATTCCCTAAGACCTTCGGGTCATGTAATCTCCTAAGCCTAAGGGCCATGTAATCTCTGAGCCTACGGGCCTTGTAAGGGTTCCCCCTCATCCCTTGAAATGGGGGTTATCAAAAATAAATAAAAATGAAGGCCTTCGGGCCATTCAGGAAAATATGGAGGTGTCACATTCTCCCCCTTAAATAAATTACATCCTCAAAATTTTAGTTATATTTCTCTAATGAAAAAAACTAAGTGTAACCATAAGATGAACATGGAAAATAAAATTTATAATGATATAAAAACCTCACCATCATGGATGAGACTAAAAATTCATCTTTTTTTTCTTATAATTGGTATATATTGATATTCTCAACCATTTGTTCCAATTATTCCCCCTTAGCTAGCTATAAGGATTACGAGTTTCTATAAACATATCTTTCATAGCTTTATTTTCATAATTTAGTTTTTAACCAAGTACTAAAACCTAAATGGTTATGATAATCTCTAATAAGTTTAGATTAAATAATCAAATGAATATGAGTAAACCAATCCTAAGATGTCTTCTCCCATAACACCTTCACTTTAACTAATGACAATTTCAGTTCAACTATGATATAATTTGTTCAAACTATAACTCCTTAAGTTTAACATAAGATTTCCATGGTTGCATTCATATTTGGTTTTATAACCAAACCAGTTATATATTACACCATAAAATTCAATTTATCTCCTCTGTAATGCTTTATAAAGATTATATGAATTAGCCAAAGCATATTCTCTTAGATTTACAAACTAGGTGTTCAATTATGACCACTTTTTATACCCCTAATTAAGATCAATTTAATACTCAAACAAACTTTTCTAGGGTTATTACCCCAGGTGAATCTATTCTAAATCCTATATCTAATTTTTTTCATCCATGAAGATATTTTATTGCTAAAAAACCACACATTATTTACTTTACCAAAAATTTAGTTTTTCCTACATTTAGGATTCCCCTTAAGGTTTTCACTAATGTTATCTAGTCCCTATCCCTAAAAATAATTAAACTAATAGCAAAAAATAACTAAACCCTACTTTGATACCAATTGAGACACCTCAAATATGTACTCCCAAGTCTAATGCTAAAAATATATTCTTTAAAAATGGCTTTGATAAAAAGTGAGATGAATCAAGAAAAAATTTCATATATTTAAAGAATATAAACATTACATATCATAACTAAATTCATAATACTATAACCCACAAATTTAGTATATTTAGAGATTAGATACATAAAAATATTATTGCGAATATTTCTCCATAATCACACCATACCCAAACCCATTCTAAACGTCTTATTGGTTATAGCATTCTTTATAACCCGGGGAATGGAAATCATAAGAATGGGTTAAGGCCAAATTACCAGTAAGTAAGAAATGTATCAATTATTCATAAAGGGTTAAAGAACAATCATATGATAAAACATGAACATGGGATAAATACTTGATAAAAAAGGAATATAGAATAATAATAATTATCCTCAAGGAATAATAGGACATGTAATATCAAATGATCAAAAATAAACCCTGGAATAAGAGTGTAGAAACATGAGATAGTAAACATGTACCATGAATCATAAAATACAAATATAGAAATGTGTAATAAATATAAGCATAGTAAACCATAACATAAAGGATCATACATTGCTACATAATTACCATAACAAAGTGGGATTGGGAAAAAAATTGTTCACCCTTTTAGGCATGGGCTAACAACCTATGTACTTTCTTGGGGCTGGGATAGTAATTCATGTACACAATTGGGATTAATATTACAACTTTTTTACTCTCTTATGTTTGGGATAACAACCCACGTACCCTATTTGGTTTGGGTTAATAGACCATGTACCTTCCTGGGATTTTTCTACTACCCGTATACCCTTTAGAGCTCATGATATAAAAAAATTAAACCAGTTCATTAGAGGGTAATATAGTATCCCACCCATTAAATCATAATCATCTATAAATATGTGTTCCATATAAAATCAATCATTTATCATATCATAAAAAACCCATGGAATGAAAAATGTTTTTTATAACACTTCCAAATTGTATCACATGAAATAACTTAAAGATTTAGATTGGTGTATACCAAATATTCAATCAACCAAAAGAAGTATTTCACAAGGTCATTTAGAGTGTGATTCAAGAAATATTACTCCAAATGGGATAGATGTTTTAGAGTTAAATGGTAAAATGGAAAGAAAATCACAAAAAGATTTTTCATAAAACATTTTTAACATTATTAAGAAAAATGAAGTTGTTGGTTACTTTAAAAATTTTATTTCAATAATATAACATAATTTTTTTTAAAAATTATTTGTAAATAAATCTCAATATTTAATACATTAAAAATAAATAATATTTTTTAGGAAATATATATTTGAAGATAAAACATAGAATCATGGAAGGAAAAGCCTTTAATATTTTAAAATACCTTTATTAAAGATCACATCATAAAATGAGTAATAAAGATTATTTTTTAAAAGATTTTACTAGAAATATCAATATATAATAAGATATAATATGATTTCTTATTTCAAAATAAGAAAAGATTTTTTTGGGGAATATAGAATATGGATATGAAAGAAAAATAGTCTCTAAAGAGGGTAAAAATTATTCTTAATATCGTTATAATTTTATGTGAAATAAATTAATTAATAAAGAAAATTTGAATGAAAAATTCCATTTTCCCTATAGATAAAGATGAATTTCTATATAATTAAAACATAGGTTGTAATACACCAGGCATAGAATAAATAAGTTCATGAATAAATCTTGAAACTTAATGAAAGGGAGTTGAGTTAACAGAAACCCTCACAAATTTGGTAACTTTGTAATCAGATTATATCAAAAGATAAAACTTGAAATCAAAATTTAAACAAAATTAATATAAAAATAATATTGATATAATATGTAAAGTATGTAATATATACTCTATATAAAATAAAATAGAGGCATAAAACAAAACATGTCTCAAAGAAGGAAAATTGGACACGAGAAAACCTTACCATAACTCTTGACTTCCAAAGAAATTATTTAACCTCATGTATAATTAACATAACCATATAAATATAATATTTAATAACCTTATTAATATAAAATACCTTTTCCATTATTTAATTATATTCATTTATAATACAATTATTAGTGTTTAATTGTTTCTTTTCATCTCAGATGTTAGTTATTTTGATTGCTTCACACATGCTTTGTAAGGTCAATGTCAAAACATGTAAATTGAAACCAAGTTTATAATTACTATATTTTTTACAGTACTAGAATAGAAGTTTTTTTAATGATTTATAATTTTATAATTTCATTAAATGAGAATTTTAGTCAAGATTAATGAAGATAAAATCCGTGAAAAAAAAGTTTTGGGAAATTTACCGATATCAAAAAATTAATTTTTAAGGAATATTTATTTTTGTGTAATATTTTTAGAGTAATATTCTTGAAATATATCAATCTTTAATTTAATATATAGTAATAAAAAATATTTTAGAACCATTCATGTAATTCAATGATTAAAAATGAAACATGACATCTATGGAGGAGGTAATCTGCACATACACAAGAGCGATGTTTTCATATTTAAACGAATGAAAAGAAAATATGGAAAATAATGATTTTTTTAAAAAATAAAATTTATTTCATATATATAATATTTATTACTTAGATAAATTCTTATAACTATTAATTTACGGTGGTGATGAAAAAAACATATAATCCAGGGGGAAGATAGTCCGTACATACACACAAATGACATTTTCTTTTTTCAAATAGATGAGAGGGGAATAGATAATGGTTATAACATGAGTATATTAAAATTTTAGTATAAAAACTCTACTAATTTAATTTAATTAATATGGTTAGAGTAGGTTTTGATAAGTATGGATGAGAAAGATAAAGGAGAAAAACCAAGGGATGGATAATACTCATGCTGAGAGTTTGAATCTTCTCATAAAGGAACCTTTGGAAATATAGGGCTTGGATCACTTTATTGTAAAAAAATGTTGAAAAAATAATAATTGGATTCTAAGAGAGGTAAAATTTTTAGGGTTTCAATCATAATTCAAAGGGAATGTTTGGATTGAAGTGGTTGGAATTGAGCTCCTTTTATAGGTGAAAAAGAGGGACTTTTCCATGGAATTGAATGGTAGGTGAGGGGTAAGAATGGAATTAAATGAGATTTATATGATTTAGGTGAGGAAATATTGGTGATAAATCATATTAATTTACAACACAACAAAGGTATTTTATAATATTTTTGTGACAAGTTAATTTAGTAAAATTTAATCCATTTTATGTTACTCATTTTTAGCCTTATTATCCTTTCTTAAAAAGTAACCATGGTAGTTATTTTTTATAAAAAAATAAAATTAACGATATCAACCATTTTTTAATTTATTAATACTAATTTGTAATCATTTTATACTTATTAAAATTTTAATATGATAAAATTTACTTTTAAATTAAAACATATGATATGAAAATAACTATTTTTGTAGAAAAATGACTTTTTATACATTGAATGTTTTTATCATAATTTCTTATCGATTAATAATTAAATGAGTGGTAATGTTTTTTTATTTGTTTAAAAACCATGTTAGATTCATTATTTAAAATATATCAATTTAACTTATTTGGATAAAAGTTACACAACATTTATAAAATCAATTTCTTAAAAAATAATTGTTTTACCATGGTTACTTATATTTAATTTGGTAAGTTATTTTTATATTAAAAATAAACATTATCATATTAAAAAATTTATATATTATTATTAAAAATAATAAAACTATTTTATAAAACTCAATTAATTTTAAAATAATTGCGCATATCGTATAAAAAAATATTTAGAAAATTTTATTTTTAAGAAAAAAAGAATTTATTAATATATCAATTATAAGTGAAAAAATTTACTTGAACCTTAATTTATTTTATTATTTATATTAATAATATATTCCATATTATTTATTAGTGATCAACTGGTTTAAAAATATACAATATATATAAAAATTATAATTCTTTATAAAAAAGTCATTTCATCACTAAATGATTTTATTTCAAATTCTTTAAGACACGTTACTTATTGAATACGAATTTATTAAATTTTATCAACGAATTAGTATTAAAGTTATTTATTTGAATTTTATAAATAAATTAAATAATTTTTTTAATTTTTTTAATAATAATAATATGTAACTCATTAATTTATGTATATATAATAAAATATTTTAATGAAATATTATTATTTATTATTTTATATTATAGTCTCAATATGTATCAATGTTTATGTTATATTATTTTAGTTTATCTCATTAAAATATATTGTGGTTTATTTTTATTTTTTATTTCTAGTAAAATGTATTATTTAAAATAATATTTACTTAATGGAATATTAGTACTAAAATATTATGGTGTTACAATTTCTCTTCTTTATATAGATGATTTTTTATAATTACCCCCTCGATTCATGTAAGTTCTATAAAGGTGAGATATTATACCTTAAACCTTAGTCCTTTTACCCTAATGGTCCACAACACCACCAATATTCTTTAAACAAGATCTCCCATAATATTGGTTGGTTTGTCTGTAAAAATATGATCACTACCCAGATGCACTCAATATTTTATTTTCTTTTTTGATTTTGGGAAAATAATATTCTAAACTCATTTATAATTTCCTTTGATATATGGATGATTTTTTTATGATCTTCTATAGGACCTATAATTTTAGTTTTCATTCTCAAATCTATATTGTTAGTTGTAATTGATTTATCATTATTGGAATAATCAGAAATAATATGCAAGTTCATCTATGGACCAGTTTTTCAAATATATTTGGTTGATTCAGTCTAAACATACACAACATGGTCATAATATTATCTCATTATATTCATGGTATTCTTAGTTTTTTGGAACCTGAGAAGTGACTCAATCAATTAATCTTTTTTTACATCCTGTTTTACGTTAAGATATATTAGCATCTTATCATGTTCTCTAATTGTTACCGTGGAAGGGTTAATATTCTCAATCATATCACATCTTCTCATTTTTAAGTCATTTCCTTTTCTAAAGTAGCTTGATTCTTTTCTTGAGTTTACTATTTTTATCAATACATGATATAAGCTCATACCTCAATATGTATTTATTAGACATATCTTTCTTTTCTTCATTACTACTTGAAGAGTCTCCATGCCTTTCAACCTAAGCTATGAAGTGTTTGATATTTTTATTGGTACCTTCATCTTCTCACAGAGTCTACATTGAAGAATCTTCATCTTCTTTATAACTCATCATATTTATTTTAAACTTTATTTTTTTATTTACTTATTTTCATTAAATTGATACCATTTTCGGGGTTTCAAGATCATTTTTAAGAGAAGTATTCTTATTCATCATTACTCTTAGTTTCATCTTATATCTTATTTAGATTGTCAATTTCACAGTTCCCAATTCCACAAAAATTAAATCATTTAAGGAATAATTCCTTTGTATCTCCCTCTTAATCTTATGATGTTTTTGGACTAAGGGACATGAATTTATTATGATCATCACTTCTTTATTTATCACTTTATAAATCTAAAACTTATTCAACATTCTTTTCTTTGAGTTTATATTCTCTCATGGATTTGAATTCCATTTTATTCTTTTATTTCTTTTTTAATATATGATATTTCCTCATCTCATAATTAAGGAGTCTGTTATGAAACTCATCAAGGGACACGTCTCCCAAATCTTGCAATGTTGGTATATTTGGATCAAATATATTAGGGAAGTTAATCATCAGCATATTGAAAATGATTGAATCTTCCAAATTATCACCAAATCCCCTGATATTAATTTCTATCTCATTTACCCTAGTAAAAATATTCATTTATTTTCTCATCATCAATCATTCATATATCTTCAAACATATCTCTACAAATCGGTAATTTGGATTCCTTATTTTTTATATTTCCTTCATATATATTCTCAATATTTTTCCACATCTCCTTGGATATGTTGAGTCCCATAACATTGGTGTATATCTTGTTATCCAAGGATGACATATTGGAATTTATTATTTTCCAATGAACTTACATATTTCTCTTGTAAGTATATGTCATTAGAGAATCTCTTACCAGTGGGGTAAATCCCACTCTTACAATAACATTAACTTCTAGGCCTTAAGTTATGTTATAGGGGAGAAACCTATTATTTTATCCATTAAAATTATTTATATAAAATATTGGAACATCTATATTATTAAATGAAGTCATATTTTTTTGTCTTTAACTTTAGTCAAGGATCTATCTTTTATTGGGAACCAAGTTTTTTATAATACCTGTTGAAGTGCCCAAGTTTAGTTATTTCAATAAGAGGGGGAGGGGTGAATCAGTGATATCCATTTTAATATTTATTTACTGAATATTTTTTTTTAAATAATTAAGGGCTCAATCATCTTGTTCCTTAACATCTCTCCCTTTCCTGTATTAAAACAAATGAATTACATAAAAAAAGGTTTTTTACAAGGTTCAGTCCCAATGCGGGTACCTAATCTTTTTTGTCTTGGATTATTATCTCGATATCCATATTTCCACTGGTAATCAAAAATGAATACAAGTAGAAAATATATTATAAAAATATTGATCACTAGTGTGTACTATGGAAGGATATATTCTAAAAATCCATCAGCTTCCTCTCTATGGGTTATTTATACTGGCTTCCTATAGTTTTGAAGATCCCATTTTATATATTTTATATTTATTTTCAATGGTTTTCAATGATTTTGAAATAATTATATAGATTTAATTGATGTCGATATATTAAATAAGTAGTAAAGAAGATGTTTATTATAATTTTGGTTGAAGTATCTAGAACTTTATATGAAGAAGATATAGCTTGGAAGCCTGTTAATGAAGAAGATATAGCTTGGATGAAACATGATAAAGTTCTAACTATAAATAAGATAAGAATTTATAATCTAATCCCGTGAAAGAAGTTAAGATGTTATAAAGTTATTCTTTCTTGGAAGAAGCTAAATTCTAGTGTTATTACATTTTTAAGATTTAGATTATATTTGTTTCTTAAAGGAAAAAGTTTATTTGAAGTTTTTGAGTTGCTTCTGGTGATTGATGAGATTATCTTAATTTCTATAACATGTTAATTGATTCTTAGAGAATAAAGTTTATTAAAAATTTTATGAAGTTTCATTATGTATTTTCCTTAATAAATTTTCAGATGAAATGTTCTAGATTGAGATCATATGGAGAAAGATGAGGTGATTTGGTAGATAAAAATGAACAGATAAAGTTAAGATAATCAGATAAATCTTACAAGAAAAAGTGTTTGTCTAATAGTATTCATAGGGACATCAAAATGATGCGAATGGACTATTTTGATTAGATGAATGTTGAAACCATGTGGTCTATCTAATTACATTAATTATTAAAATGAATGAGGAATGATTGGATGAAGAATATCATTCGATTCTTAGTGATGTATTCCTCATTGATTAAATATTATAATGAATTGTAATCATTATTCAAGCTATTTATTTTAAAAATAAAATCATTTTTGAAAATATGGAAAATCAGGAAATGATTTGATGTTATTCACAGTAAAAAACATTATGAATATTCTTTGGAGTTTGTGATTCTAGTTAAAAAGTGTTTTAAGGAAGAAGTTTGCGTGACTTAGTGAAGCTAGGATTTTTAGACATAGGTTTCCTAACAACGCTACCTAACATAGTTCAATAGATTGATCTCATTAGATACTTTTTTTACAGATAGATTCCACGAGATAAATATTTCTTGTGAAGGTATGAAGTTTTTTAGAAGAAATTTGTGTGTATATAGGAAGAATATATTCAGGTAAACATTCATAAGTTTATCCTATCATAACAATGTTTGTGATTGAATCAGATCGATATTTCCAGACAGTGATCACTAAAAAACTAATTTTTGTAAGATTATTAGATAGAGAAGTAATTTTTGAAGTTCGAAATTATGTAAATCTTGAATAAGTACTAGAAAAATTTATATGAAATTTGCAAATGAATCTATATTAAATAAATAAATATGAATATTTTTTTTTGAGTTTATGGGATATAATAATGTTTATGAAGTCATTGGACTTGAAATTCTAAATAAAGATGCATTGAACATAATTTTTTTGAGAAAATGCATTAGATATATGTTTTTGAGTAAAGGTATTAAACAAGAGTCATCAAAGTGGTGCAACAAACAGAATGTAACAAATACATTCGATAAAGTATTACAAATCCATCAGATGGAGTTATATGAAGTCATCAGATAGAATGATAAGAGAATAACATTTGGAGTACATCAGATGGAGAGTTCCTAATAAACTTTTATGAGTTCACTAAATAAATAAAATCAGAAAAGAATTGGGAAATCATCTAATGGAGGAATATTTCAAAAAAAATTGAGGATATTTTCATGAGACAAATAACGTCATGATAGATAAGTTCTTATGAATAAGTAAGAGATGAGAGTTAAAATATATTTAATAAGTTTTTATAAATTTAATTATTATGATGTTACTGATCTAGATGTTCAATCCTTCAATAATCATGATGGTAAGATCACGATTCAAGCTAATATTTTAGGAAGTTTGAAGAGTTCATTGATGATGAGTTTTTAGGAATGTTTCTTATGATTTTTTTATTGACTAATATATTTTATGATGTTTTAAGGTGGTAAAATAAAGAAATATTTAAGTGGGATATGAAAATTTTGAATCATAAATTTTAAATTTTATTTCATGATCCTACTATATTTTTTGGAGAAATATTTCCTATATAAAGGGGTGAAGGTTCACTGTGAAAATATTGATCGAGTTATTGTATCTATGATTATTATTGAATAATTAAAGTGCCATAGTAATGTTTCAAACATAAATATTGGGAGTAATTATCTTTTTGGTTTGAAGTATCAGAAAAAGAGGTACTAGATTTACTAGTACCAGATGAAGAAGTGGAGTTCTATATGAGTTAGTGGAATGAGATAAACTGTTGGTATTCGAAGAATAGGTTGTATTAGATAAACAATTATTATCGAATTAATGGGTGTTAGATAATTAATAATTGGTAATTATATGAAATGGTTCTAGATAAACATCATTGTACATAAAGTATTGGACAAAAAAGAATAAGGGTGAGAGGTTTTGGAAGGAAGATGAATAAAAGAAAGAAGCATATTTCTGTTTTATTCTATAAAGAATAACATGTGAATGAGAATAGTTACTTGTAAAATACTGTGCAAGTAAGAAGAGAGTAATAAGAACAAAGTTTTTCTGTGGAATTGAACTGAAATGAAACTAGAGGAAGGATTTCTTGGTGTTTCAAGAAACTTATATTTTTTTAAGGATTCCTATATTACAGTATAAATATTTGATAAGGAGTTATATTTAGACTAGGATTTCACCAGTCTAGGGAAGTAGGATAATTTCTTATCCCCCCTCCAAAAGTATAGGTAAACACACTCATACATTGGATTATTTCTAGGCCAAACCACTATAGTTGTTATCTCATTATAATAGAGAATATATGTACTAGTCCCCACCATACACGGAAAGGAATAACTACTCTTATCGAGTAGTGAACCTTATAAAAACATCATGTATCATACTTTACATTATTTCATATACTTTCATTTAATAATTAAAAGAGAACAAGATAATTTAGATCCAAACAGTTTTGAGAGGTAAAGAGATAAAAATTATTGATTGGGTTAAAAATTCCACCAACACTTATTCACCCCCTCTTAGTGTTGACAATATCCCAAAGTGGTCATTTCAATTTGTATCAGGAAAGTTTCACCTCTATTATATTCTCTACATTGATTCTTTTCTCTTTTAAATATTTTTTTATTTCTTTTATTTACAAGGAAGGTAAGTTTTCATGAAGACTCATTTATCTTAGAGAAAAATTATTGAAATATTCTGATGAACATTAGAAAGAAATTGAAAATAAAGTTGAAGAAGATATCCCTATTAATATAAGAGGAATAAGGAAATTCATTTTCTCCATGCCATGATAACAAAGAAGGCAGATCAATCTTGTAAGGTGAAGAACTATTGGTTCAAACTACCACTAAGGAGAAGGAAAAAATTCCTACCTTAATTGATTATAAGGTATGTGGAAGTTATTTCAGAAACTATCATCAGGAAGAATATCTCGACATAAGTGATGATGAATATATATATATATATAACTTATCAACATATATCAATTAGTATATTGAAGGATATTCTAAATTAAATTCCATTAAAAAAAATATCTATTGTTTATGGATTCTTTTCCAATATGAAGTAATAAATTACCCAGCTATAAGAAGAAAAAAATAACACGGAGAAGGATTTTAAAAAAAGGATTCAAGAATATATAAAGCTAACTATGAAGGTTGAAACCTTTGAGACCATAAAGGAGGAGATTAAAATATGTTCCTTAAAATTTGAAAACAAATAGATCAAAGAAGTTGAAGAGAAATATAGAGTCAAGAAGACTCTTTAAGAGAATTATAGTGACCCATTCTTAACATACAAAGATATTACATCATTTTATATGAATATTCATTACATTACATAAACACGTGCCTAAGGACTATAATAGTTTAGTGCCTTTGGAAACTTGAAAACATAAAAACTGGTCCATTATTGAGATACATCACCACTCAATTCATTCTTCATAATAAACACCCTTCTTATACTTATCATACACAATAAATTTATTCATAACCTGGGGAAAGGAAAAGTAAGAAATGGTGAGCTCAGATTCTCATTAAGGGTAAACATGGTAGATACATAAGCATAACATGAGTATAAGGGTATGAAAACATGATCATAACAACTAAAAATAATACTCTTCATATCAAAGATCATAATATTGAATCATGGAAAAAATATTAGTAGTTTACAAGACATGAATCATAAGGAAATAAAATAAAATGAACCATGAGAGCATAACATCTGAATAAGTCATGGAATTTGTGTCATACACATAAGCATATAAAATCATTTCCTTATTAGTCACGACTCACTTATAAGACAATCATAGTTGATAAATTCCTTTTCTGAACTAGGTTCACTCCTCGTTCCCTCCCTGTCTTGCTGAACCAATTTCACTCCTCATTCTATCCATGTTTTACTAAACCAATTTCACTTTCAATTTTGATCACGTCTATCTCATGAGATTTAAATATTTTCCTAGATAATTACAGGGAGATTTTGGTCCTACCAATCTCTTAATGAAAACCATATTTATGAAAGATCCAAAAAATTCATCCTATCATATATAAAATGAAATGGGTATCATAAAATTTTCATTATATCATAACATATGGAAAATATATATGTTTCATAATATTTTTTTCATAGAATAACCAATGAAAAAAGTGGGTTTCAATAGAATTTACTCATCGTATAACCCATGGAAGAGAAACAGGTTTCATAAACATCATGAAATAAAAACCAAAACTATTCAGAGAAATAATATAAATGTTATCTTTGGATAATATCCATACTAAGTCATAGGTAACACCAATAGATGTCATCTTACATGGAAAATAATTTTTAAAGATCACTTAAAACATTTATTGAGGAAAATATCATTTCCTCTTTAAAAAATGATTTGTAAATCATAAAACATTTTGAAATATTTTTTCTTTGAAAATATATTTTAATATTTATAAATTAATCTTGAAATCATTAAAATCCTTTTCATTGAAAATAACCTTTAAAAACTTATAAAGTAATCTTTTAAAATAATTGAAATCCTTTTCTTTTGAAAATAACATTTGAAAACTTATAAAGGAATCTTGAAAATATTTTTAAAATATTTTTCTTTGAAAATATACTAGATAATATATAAAGGAATATTTGAAGAAATGATTTTACATGAAGACGGGGAATTATGTTCATGCCGTACATGTTAAAAAGAAGTTTCCATTCACATTTTCGGTAAAATCCAAATGATAATTGATTTGGAAAATGACATGAAAATTCATTTTAATTTTTTTAAAAGTAAAACATGGTTAAAAAATTATTTTTAAAATCAAAATAGTGTAATAAAACATTTTTGAACCCATTTTAGAAAACATGGTTTTGAAATAAAGCAAATTTCTGACCGAAGAAAGAAATAAAGTCAGATTTTCTTAAAAATATTTTATTAATTATTTCAAGTAACAATTAATAAAAATTGGTATTATTACAGAAAGATATCATTAATAATTTTTGGAGAATAAAATTCATGAGAATTATTGATATATTAATCATAATCTTTCATCAATTAAAGTATAATCATAAATAATTCCAATAAATGATGAGAATGTAGAAATAAACTCTTACCACTTTGATGACTTTGAATCCCAATACCCTTGAAGGAATAAAATTACATGAAGCTTAAAATATCATTAAATTAAGGATATTTATTATATAACATGTCAAAGTGGTAGTATATATACCTCATAAAATAATATAGGGCATAACTTAACATGTGTCTCAAAAAAGGAAAATTAAGACAAAATTCTCCTACTGATTGGGCAACTTTTGAATTTTAAACACCATGGAATAGAGATATTAAAATTTACATTTAAATCAAAATAATTTTTAGTAGAATAATAATAAAATAAATTCATGGTATGTATATATACAACATAAAAGAAATAGGTGGTGAATATGGCATCGATCTCATAGAAGTAAAAAGTGAGATGAAAATCCCTTACCTTAGGTCTTGACTTCCATCATACTCATTGAAACTTTCTTTATAATAAATAAAATTTTATTATAAATCTATTCCATAACCATATTCATATATATATATATATAAATATATAATACCATATATTATTTTATTATGACCTTTTATTACTCGTTTATTACTAATTTTATGTTAAAGTTATGCCTCAGGTAATAACCGCTTTTTTTTCCATATATGTTTTGATTTGTTCTATTTCTAGTCCTATTATTTGATAATTGTTCCATAATATAAATAATGATAAAAATGATCTAAATATCATATATATTCATTATATATGTAATTATAGTATTTCATAAATTTTATAGGTAGAAAATAAAATACATCGTTCATGGAGATGGTAGACTGTATGTATGCATGAATACTATTTTTTATTTTATTGTCAGTTCGAAAGAAAAAAATTTAAATGAAATATTATCATTATAAAATTATTTTTATTTCATATATATCACATATTTGGTTAAACACATCCTTAATACATTCCATGTAAAGAGTGAACAAATCAAATCACTTTGTGAGTCGATAATCCATCGTACACATGAGCGGCGTTATGGTATTCCCAAAAAATAGAGTATGAAGGTATGTGTTATATAATAATTAAATAAGAATACTAAAATCATAAAAATAATAAATATAATATATGAACTATATTTCCATCATTATTTACAACCTTTATAGGTGGTAATGAAAAAATGAACGACCTTGGTTTGCGAGGCGGTAGTCCGCTGTGCACATGAATAATGATTTCTTAAACCATTTGATGGAAGTGTGTGTGGTTATAGGTAAGGCCCTTAAAATAAAAATATATAATTATATGGAATATATTTATGTTATTAAATAATCATGATATAATAATAATTTAAGGGTGTGGAAGAAGATATAAAAAAATGCATATTGATGAATGCTGCATCTTTTCAGGTAACTTTTTTTGGTTTGCACCAAATGAATTCCTTAGTTGGATTTTGTTCCAAATTAAGGCACATATAATGATTAGAGGGAATTTTATATGTTATTTTGGTTAGTTTTTTCAAAAAAAAATTAAAATTGTGAGGAGGGGAGGATAGGGGGTATCTTTTTATAAGTGAGGTGAGTGACACTCTTGTAAATTTTGAAAAGAGAGAATTACACCCAAATTGTTTCCATGTAAAGTGGATCCAATAATGTAAAATATTGAGCCTATAAGATATAAGTTATAAATATGGATATCCAATAGGTTTTGTTAATGTTTATAGGTCATTTTACTCTTATGTTCAAAGTTTATTTCCTTGGTAAAATTGTTTTTCTCTTAATCATCATGAATAATTTTTATTGTTTTCAATAATAATTTTGGTCAAAAATTAAATTTTCATATTAGAAAATAGAAATTATTATTTTTACAAAATTGGAATCAATTTTTTCAAATTTAATTCATATAATTGGACAAAAATAATTTAAAATTAATCTCACAGACGTGTCAAGAAAGCGGTTTTTCAAAAGCAAAAATGTTCAAAAGTTTACAAAGTTTTTATATTCAATTTCAATATGAAACTAATTCCAGTGAACTAAATTGGATTAATATATGTATAATTGAAATAATTATATTTTAAAACCAATTTTAATTATAATTTAAATATATAAATAAATTAAGAAAAGGAAGTTTTCAATTAAAATTCAGTATTTTTCACTATTTATCAAAAAAATGAAGCTTTTGAGAAAAAACCCAAAAATTCTCACTAAGATAAATTTTATATTATTATTTCAAAAATTAAGATTATTTGATAAAATTAAATTTCTAAAAGTTTCAAAAATTAATTTTTTTATTTTTCACAAAAAGACATAAGAAGTTGTTTGTTGAGAAAATAATTTTCTCAAAACATATAAAGACTTTACCTAAAATTATATATATTTTATTATCAATATGTTTTCTTTATATAAAAAAATTATTCTTAAAATTTAAAAAATAGTTATTTCTATTCATATTAATAAGTTTTATGACTAGGTTATAATAGTCACTTTTAAATCACTATATTCACATTATATTATGGTTTTTTAAAAACTCAGTGTTGCGTGTAATGAAAGATAAACCAATGTTGTTTTTAATTCAAGAATAACTTGGTGTTTCATATATTGAAATATTAACTTGGTGTTGAATATAATGAATCCATCAAATAAATTTAATTTATTGAAAAAAAATATTTTATAAAAACTCAGGGTGTCACATTCTACCACCCTTGAATTAAATTTCTCCCTCAAAATTCATTACTCTGATACCAAAAAAGTATACTTCTACCTCATTATATCCTCAAGTTTCCATATAGATTTATCTAACTAGTGGTTTCACCATAAAACTTTGAATAGGTGAGTGGACTTGTTTCATATACCTTTATTTGTATGATCCAGAATCCCTACTAGTTGTTCCTCATAAAAAAAATATTTCTCTAGTGGTATGACCTCTGAGTTTAGTACGAGTTAAAATACAGATATTTAATTCCTCAGAAGATATATATGGAACATGTCATGGAGTCAATATAGTTTTGGTGGTAGCTCTAAGAAACATGATACCATCCTCATATAATCAGTAATCTCAAATGGACCGATGTACCTAGGGCTTAGTTTCCCTTTCTTCCCAAATCTCATAACCTACTTACATGGAGAAATTATTAGAAACACCTTATCACCAACATAAAATTCTAGATCACATCGATGATTAAAAAAATTACTTTTTTTGTAAACTTTGATCTTCCTTGAAATATTTCTGAATGGATCAAACCTTCTACACCATTTGTTTATCTATATCAGGTCCCAATATCTTTATTTATCCAACTTCATTCATGAATGTGGGATCTCTATATTTATTTACATAGAAGGATTCATAAGTATCCATCTAAATTATTGAGTGAAATCTATTGTTGTAAGAAAACTGGATTAGAGGAAGGTGTTGATCCCAACCACCATTAAAATCTAGATAAAAATTCCTCAATATATCCTTTAGTGTTTGGAATTTTATTTCAGACTTAACATCTATTTGGGGATGATACGAAGTACTAGAACAAAATTCTGTATCAAGAGCTTGCTGAAGACTTCTCTAGAAATTTGATTTAATCCTCAGATCCCAATTAGATATAATTTAACTTAGTACTCTGTGAAACCTTACCACTTAATGTATATCCAAGAAATATGATCCAGAGGGAAGTCTTCTTTGATAGAGATGAAGTGTGGTGAATTAGTAAGGCGACCAAATACAACCCATATAACATTATTCCCTTTAGTCGTTTTGGGGAGTCTAATGAAAAAATCCATGGTGATGTTCTCCCATTTCCATTCTGTTATGGGTAATGGATGTAACATCCCCTTGCCATTTATCTTTTGGCCTTATCTTGATGACACATCAAGCACTGGGATACAAAACTCTAGGATATATCAATGTATTCCATCCCAAAAGAAGTATTCTTTTAAAATATCTATATATCTTCTTTATTCTAGGATGAATAAAGAATAAAGAACTATGATATTCCTCTAAAAACTGCTTCTTCAAGTCTGGTATGGAAGGAACTCATACACAATTATTATCCTTATCATCTCATCATGATCATTGTTAAACTTTATAACACTTATACCGTTATTTTACATCTCCACATCTTCCTTATACACCTCTTTAATATTATAAAGTATATATGTTTGAACATTAAATTGAGGAAGACAATATTTTTCTTCTCCCTTTAGGATTTACATTTCCATCCTTTTCAAATCCATAAATATTGGATCTTTTGTGATCCTCATCATGGATAAGCTAACATGATCCTTTTAACTCAAAGCATTGGCCACCTTGTTCACATTCCCAGGGTGTTAATGTATTGAGATGTCATAATATTTAATTAGCTCTAACCATCTTCTCTAGCACATACGCAACACCTTCTATGTGAATATATACTTTAATTTTTTTTGATCATTATATATATCACAATTTTCTCTATAAAGATAATGACTCCATATCTTTAATGAAAAAATTACAATATCTAACTCCAAATCACGAGTTGGGTAATTTTTCTCATGAATCATCAATTGTCATGTGGTATAATCTATTACCATGTCATTTTTCATAAGATCACATCTAAATCCCTTCATGGATGCATCAGTATAGATTAGAAACCCTTCTTCCCAATAGGGTAATTTAAGCACAGGTGAAATGACTGATCTTTTTTTAGTTCCTTATAATTTTTCTCACATTCATCTATCTAGAAGAACTTGGCTCCCTTTTGAGTTATCTTGGAGAATGCATTAGATATTTATGAGAATTTATCCACAAATCATTGAAAAATATTTATCAAAACCAAGAAAACTATGGATCTCAGTTAATTTAGTTGGTCTGGATGAACATTAAATAGCCTCCATCTTTTAAGGACCTACTAATATACCCTCTATATTGATTATATAACTGGAAAATGAAACATTTTGCAATCGAAATTCACTATTTTTAAATTTTTGATATAGTTTCTCCTTCCTTAGGGTATTTATTACAATTCTCAAGTGGCCATCACGCTCTTACTTTCTCTTTAAATAGATAGTAATATCATCTATAAAGAATACCCCAATCTGATCAAGGTAATCACTAAATACTCTATTCATTAAATCCTTGAAGATAATAGGGGAATTAGTAAGACTAAATAGAATCACTATATATTCATAGTATCCATACCATGTAAAAAATGTTTTCTTGGGTATTACCTCCTTATTGACCCTTAATTGATGAAATCCAAAATGAATTTCAATCTTGGAAAATTATTATTTTATATACAGTTGATCAAACAAGTCATAAATATAGAGAATAGGATACTTGTTCTTAATTTTTACCTTGTTTATATTCTAATAATTAATGTATTTTCACATCAATCTATAATTATTTTTAACAAAAAGAACAGGTGCAACCCAAGTTAACACACTTGGTTGAATGAATCCTTTATCATGTTTTTCCGAGAGTTTCTTCTTCAATTCTTGCAACTCAATCGAGGCTATTCTATAAAGAGTCCTTGAATTAGTGTGAAACTGGGTATGAGTTCTTTTTCAAACTAAACTTCTTGTTTTTCTAGAATACTAGGAAACTCTTCTAGAAAGACATCAAAAAATTCCCAAACAATAGGCATATCATTGATTCTAAGTTTCTTCCCAACCATTTAAGATAAACCCCCATTCCGAATAGATGTGATCTCCATTGGAAGTTTTTACTTATCATAACATTGATTGACATTCATATGTTGTTTTGAAATATCAAACATGACTCCCCTTCCTCGAAAATTGATATGGGATTTATTTACAGAAATCAAATCCATGAATTGGATGAAATCAAATTACACTAGAGGAAGAATGAAAATATTTTTAGGAAGCAAATTCCTAGAAACCCCAACTATAGAGAAATTATAGACTTGATATGTGATCATCTTACAATTATGGTTTTTTACTGCTATTTCGACTGATAATAATTTTGTTGGAATCTTGATACCCTTAGAAAATTTTTATATATGAATGAATGGGTATATCTAGCATAAAATAATACATTAATAGTTCTTGAGTAGATGGTAAGTGTACCTTTTACCACGTCGTTATCACATCCCACATCAAAAACAATGATCACATGATATTTCCCCTTGTCCCTCAACTTAAGATGTTTTTAACATTAATAATCATCATCAAAACTCAGGTTTGGGAACTAGTTAGAATAATTCCCATTCTCCTTACACTTGAAGCACTAAAGTGTGGGTGGTGAATTCTATGTATCTTTCTCTTTATTCATATTGCTATCTAACTTCTTTCCATCACTTAGGAAATCAATTACTTGATGACCTTCCCTTCCACACTTAAAAAATTTACTATTATCCCTGAGGTAATTTCTTTTATGGTTCTTCCCGTACTTTGAGAATAATGTAAAACTCATATTATTCTATCCATTTTTTTAGATTTTTCTTTAAACTCCATCTTCATTTTCTTTTCAAAACCACGAGATTTAAATGTAACACTAACCTCCATTTCCACCTTGATAAAACATAACAAAAATATCTTCATATATACCAAAGTACCTTATGGATAGTGACCTTAGAAGACTTGGTTTTAATCAAATGAAGAATTTATTGAACTTACTTTTAGGTTTGATGATAATACTAGAAGTGCACCTCATAATTCTTGTAAAATTTTCCTCATACGTACCAATGAATTCATCATCATTTTTCTTTATCTCAAGGAACACCTTCTCAATCTTCATATAGATAATACGAGGGAAGTAATTATTGAAAATAAAGTTCTTTAACTCATCCCAATCCATGGATTAAATTTCATTCTATTACATCATATTCTTGATAAGAGTCCACCATTGATCTTCTTCACCTTACAAATGATAGACAACCAAAATGAATTTATCATGTTCTAAACATTAGAGAATAGAAAATGTATTTTTAGTGGTACTAATCCATTGTTCATTAACTAGTGGATCTGAAGAATAACTAAAATAAGGTGAAAATTACCTCATAAATGACTCAACCGAATGTTGTTCCCTTCTTTTTTCATTTATAAGTTTCTCATGATTCCCTGTTGAGAAATTTGTGTGAGAATAACAATGAAATTTTTTATTCCATATCCCATAACCTTTGGATGCTCAGTAAGAAAATAATTGTATTTTTCATCACACTCTTCATTAGTGTAGTTCCTTCGTTTTCTATCCATTAAATAAAACAAAAAATAATAGAGTAAGAAAATATAATCATAGTGGGTAACCACATAATATTGAAAAATGGTGTTAAGGTGTTCTAATCTTGAAAACTTATTTTTAATATATGAAACCTTCGGGTTGTCCTTGTTTATTAATAATTATCCTATATTTAAATCCTTTATAATGACTGAAAAATATTTTTTTAATTTATAAAGTGTATCCACTGGTAGTGTCAAACCATATGTGTAGAAAATCCCATTTTTCATGCACAAGTTCCTGATCGAGTTTAGCTCAATAAGGTGTTTTAGAGGCTATTACCCCTATGTACAACTATCTAAATCCACATAAACTTATAGTATCCAAACATGGATTTATTTTTAGGAAACCACTCATTATATCCTTTACAAAATTTTTTGGATATTTTTCTCTGCTTTACTCATCCTTAGACTTGTCCTTATACTTGTCCTTGGGGATCACACTATGGTTTTATCATCCTAGTTTACAATGATTAACTAAAACCATCCTTTTATACCAACTACAAAAACCTAGGATTAACATTCATAGATATGAAATAATTTTTGATGAATATTAATTTAATTACATAAACACACACTGTAATAGTTTAGTGCCTTTGGAAACTTGGAAATATAAACACTAGTCCATAAGTGATATATATCATCTCACACTATATTATTCACAAATAACACCCTTATTAGATATATCATACATAATACATTTATTCATTACTTGGGGAAATGAAACATAGTAAAGGGTGAGCTTATATGCTCAATAAGGGTAAAAAAGGGAGATACATAAGCATAAAATGAGCATAATGGTAAGAGAACATGAGCATATCAACTGAAAATAATACCCTAGATATCAAAGATCGTAATATTAAATCATGGAATAAATATTGGTAGTTCATAAGATATAAATCATAATTAAATAAAAGAACATGATCCATGAGATCATAACATTGGAATAAGACATGGAATTTGTGGAACACTCATAATCATATAAAATAATTTCCATATTAGTCGAGACATATCTCCATGACCATTATAGCAGACAAATTCCTTTACTAAACTGGTTTCACTTCCTATTCCAGCCCTGCCTTACTGAACTGAGTTTACTCTTTGTCCCAACCCTATATTACTGATTAGTGTTCACTCCCCATTCTTATGATGTATATCTCATGACATATAAATCTTTACCCAATGTATTGATGGGAGATATAGGTCCCACAAATATCATAATGAAAACCATATTTATTTGTGCCGCAAAATCATAAAAATTCATCCTATCATAACCCATGAAATTAAATGGGTATCAAATACATTTCTTCATATCATAACCAATGTAAAATATAAAACTTTAACAATATTTTCATCATATAATAACCCATGAAAATAAGCAAGTTTCATAAGAATTTCCATATTGTATAACCTATGGAAGAGAAAAGAGTTTTAGAAACATCATGTAATCACAATATAAACCATTCAAAGAAATAATATGAATGGTATCCTTGGATCATATCCCCAATAGGGCATAGTTAACACCATCATATGTCATCTTAGATGGAGAATAATTTTGAAAGATCATTTAAAACATTTCTTGAGGAAAATATCATTTTTCATTTGAAAAAATCTTTTTAGAACATTAAGTTTTTTAAACATTTTACTTTTAAAATATATTTTAAGACTTATAAATTAAGCCTTGAAATTATTGAAAACTGTTTCATTGAAAATAACCTTTGAAAACTTATAAATGAATATTTGAAAATCATTGAAATTATTTTCATTGAAAATAACCTTTGAGAACTTATAAAGGAAGCTTGATTTTTTTTTTGAAAATATTTTTATTTTAAAATATCCTTGAAAACTTATAAATTAATATTTGAATCAATGATTGCGCATGAGGGTGGAGAATTATATTCATGCTGTGCATGTTAAAACGAAGTTTCCTTACACATTTTCGGTAAAATCCAAACATGCATTGTATTGGAAAACGACATGAATATTCGATTAATTTTTTTTAAAAAGTTAAACATGTGTAAAAATTAATTTTATAAATAATAAGATATTTATAAAAAAAAATTAAAAACATTTTTATAAAACATTATTTTGAAAGAAAGTCGATTTCTGACTGAAGAAAAAAATAAAGTCATATTTTCTTAAAAAAAATTTATTAATTATTTCAAGTACCAAAGTGTGTAAAAGTGGCACCATTACGTGAATATATAATGAATAAATACAATATAATTAAATTAAATAGAATTATAGATAGAGATATCATAATATTTCATCAATGGAAGCATAATCCGAAAAAATCCCGATAAAACATGAAATTATTGAAATAAACTCTTACCACTTTGGAAACTTTGATTCATAATCGCCATGAAATAATAACATTACATGAAGCTTAAAATATCATTAAAATAAGTATATTAAATATATATAATGTAAAATGGTAAGTATATAAACCTCATAAAATAGTATTGGTGCATAACATAACATGTGTCTCAAAGAAGGAAAACTGAGAAAAAAATTCCCTCACCGATTTAGTAAATCGTGAAAATTAAACACCGTGAAAGAGAGATAATAATATGTATTTTTAAATCCTAATAATTATTAGTATAATAATAATAATAAAATACCTTTATGGGTATTATACACAACACATAAAATAAATGGATGGTTAACATAGTATGCGTCTCATGGAAGTAAAAAGTGAGACAAAAATCCCTTACCTTAAGTATTGAATTTTATCATACTTATGGAAAATTACTATATAACAAATATTAGTTTATTATAAATATTTTACAGAACCATATTCACATATATCATACCATATTTTTTTTTCTTATGACAGTTTATTAAACATTTATTAACTATTTCATGTTAAAGTTACGTCTCGGGTAATAATTGATTTGTTTTTCATATATATTTTGATTTGTTATATTTTTTGTTATATTAATTTGATGATTGTTTTATAATATAAATAATTATAAACATGATATAAATATCCAATATATTCATTATATATTTATTTATAGTAATTCATAAAAGTTAGAGGTAGAAAATAAAAGACACTATTTATGGTGACGATGGACCGTACTCATGTATAAAGGTATATGTGATATAATAATTCCTTAATCATAATAAAATGATAAATATCATTAATATAATATAAAAATAGTATGTTAATCTTCATTATCAACCTTTATAGGTGGTAATGGAAAAATGAAGGACATTAGCTCATGAGGCGGTTTTTCTCCGTACACACGATTAATGATTTCGTAACCCATTTGATGGAAGTGTGTATGGTTTTAATACATACCCATATCATAAAAAATATAAATATATTTAATATAATAAGTTTATTATATAATTATTATATAATAATAATAATTTAATTGGGTGGAGGAAGGTGTAAAACAAAAATTCTCATTGATGAACGTTACCTCTTATTCGCCAAACTCTTTTTGGTTTACACCAAAGGCATTCCTTGGTTTCCCTTATGAAACAATTAAATATTATAGGATGATTATATTTTATTTTAGAGGTTATTTTTTCATGTATTTTCCAAAAAAATGGTTTTGAAAGTGTGAAGAGGGGAGGATATGTGGTGGGATTTTATAAGTGAGGTGAGCTGCACTCTTGTAATTTTTGAAAAGAGAGAATTCCACCCACATTTTTTTCATAGAAAGTGGATCCAATAATGAAATAATATCTATAATATAAGTTATAAGGCCTAAATATTTCCCTAAAATGGGTGTTGTAAATGTTTCTAGGTCAGTTTTTCCATTAATTTTAAAGTTTAGTCACTTGGTAAACTCATTTTTCTTTTAATCGCTTGGATTTATTTTAATTGTTTTCACTAATCATTTTAGTGAAAAATTAAGTTGGTATTATTATAAATTATATAATATTATGATTCCAAATATTGAATCGATATTTTTTCAAATTCCATTCATATATATGGAAAAAATTAATTTAAAATTAAACCCTCATATGTGTAGAGAATGTGGGGTTTTAAAGTGAAAATGTTCAAAAATTTACATAGTTTTTATATCAAATTTAAATATTAAACTCATTAAAATGAACTAAATTAGATTAATAAATGTATAATTTAATAAATTATAATTTAAAATAAATTTAAAGTATAATATAACTATATAAATAAATTAAATGAAAAGGTAGTTTTCAATTAAAATTTAGTATCTTTAACTATTCATAAAAAACGAAAATATTTCAGACAAAACCCAAAAAAATCACCCTAAGATAATTTTGACATTATAAAATAAAAAAATTAATCTCATTTTATCAAAATAAATTTATAAATTTTTCAAAAGTTAATTTTATTATTGCTCACCATAAGACATAAAAAACATTTTTTTGAGAAAATAGTACTTTCAAAACATATAATGACTCTATAAAAAAATATGTATTTTATTATCAATATGTTTTCTTTATTTAAAATAATTATAATTAATATTTTAAAAGTATTTATTACTATTTATATCACTAATTATAACATCTTGGTTATAACGGTCGTATTTAAATAACTATATTAATATTATATCTTGGTTTTGTAAAAACTCAGTGTTTTGTAAAATACAAGATAACCCATTGTTGCGTGTAATGTAATTTTGACAAGTCATTTCACATATTGAAATATTAAATTGATTTTTTTTTTAAAATTCAATAAATTTAATAAATTTAATTTATTTGAAATAAAATATTTCATAAAAAGTTAGGGTGTTTCCAGAAGATCCATGTACTTGAAAAAATTAAAAAACAACAATGATATCATGGATTTTCAATTGTAATTAAAGTCTAAGAAGGTCAAGGAACATACTATTTTTAAAAAAAAAATCAAGATGTATTATGATGAATTTTTTAGAATAAATAAGGATTTCTAAAAGAAGGCGAGTATGATTGAATGTTAGAAAAACACTATCAATATGCGGTGCCTAAAATTGGAAGTGAAATTAATCAACCTTGAAAAGGAAAATATCAAGTGTTCACAAAAGATGAGTAATGTTTGTTCTATAATACATTTCTTAATTGGGGATTATTGTGTAAAAATACCTATAAATTTTTATGCTAAGATCATGAATTCATTTAATGATCTTTCTAAAATAGCTATGAGGAATGAGGTACAATCCATACCTTCTTATAATGTTTTATCTAAATCTGATTTCTTGAACCGTGCATGATTTAAAACAAAATCAATACAAGTATGGATGAATAAAAGTGATAATAATTTTACCACTATGTACATGGTAGATATAATAAGAAGTGTGGAAGCTGTTTCCCCATGAATTTCTCAACAATTTGTGAAGAAAACCCAAAATCATCATGCCTATTTTGTTGGATATTCTAGAACACAAGTAGTAGATGCAATAAGATCAAGGTTTGTGGTTTAATTATGGTTCTAAAATGGGTTTGATAATTGTGAATTGTATTTTTAGTTCAATAGTTCCAATGTTAACACATAAAGGAAGTCCATGTTAAGGGGGAGCAAGCTAGAGATGAAAAGAAATATCTACATATTAAGAAAAATCTATATACTTCAAACAAATCTGTAAAAATTGAAAATATATATGATGTATATAGTAATGGTGGTCATAATATTGGTGCATGTTCGTATCAAAATGTATGAATATAAGATAATAAAAGAAAACCATGTAATTTGGTAAATAGAGAAACAATATTGGAAATTAAGTAGAACAATGTTGAAAAAACAATTCTCATAAAAAGATATCAAGAAGGATATGTGATAAGTCCTTGGATTTGAAATCTAAGAAGTTAAAGAAGAGTGCATCACTTAAAATAACTAATAAAAATAATGTACAATGAGAATAAGTCATGTAGACAACCCAAACTTACAACCAATGTACCTAATTATGTTTTCATAATCTGGCCAGAAGATTTAGAGAGATCAAGGAAAAAAGAAAGAATCATAAGGAGAGGCTAGTGAAAAATAAAAAAAATATTCCACATGAAGAAGAAAAATTTCTATGTGTGAGGTTAAAAATTTATAGAAACACACTAACAGTTTGTTCTACAATAATTCTAGCATAAGAAGAGTTTTTAAATAAGAATAATTTTACACCAAAAGATACATGTTCCCTAAAGTATATTTTGAATAGAAATTTCAAACAAAAATAAATTGAATAAGTGATAAGATCCTTGAAACCCCAATCATAATTAATTTTCGGACGTGTATAATAAAATAATGGGGAAAATTGAGTAAAAAGATTGAGAAAATAATCTCAATTGTGTTGTTCACATTAATATTCAAGGGAGATCAACCTAATATAAGTGACCAGTCATGATAATTGTATCATTGATAGGGGGAGGTGTGAATTAGTGATACTTTTTATTTTATGTTTCTTTGCAATTGAAACAACCTTCACCTCATGTTAAAGATTCTATTCCTTGTTAAAAACAATTTAAACACACATCCACAGGAACACAGGTATTTACAAGGTTCACTATTCAATATGATTATCTATATCCTTAGTATGGTTTGGAGATAATCCAATACCTCATAATCCACTGTAAAATAATCCCTAGATTACAACGAGTAGCATAAGTCCTTTCACTCATGTAGTAATTTTAAGACAATCCAAAATTATGTCTCCACTCTTTTAGCACAAATAGGGTAATAAAAAGTTCTTGTAACACCTCATATTAATTTTTCTTCTTTTCAATTTCAACGATTTCATTCTCTCGAAAAAAATTCTTTAATTTATTACCCATAAGATGATAAAAACTTCATGGAATTTTTTAAGGAAAACACAATCTGATTTTCCCAGTTAGTTTTTCCCAATTCGATTATTCTCGGTATGATTATCCCTAGTTCAATTATTCAAGTACGATTCTTACCAATATAAAAAATATATGAATTTTTCATAATATGGTATAGATAAATTGGAACCACTTTAATTTATTGAGACAAATTAAAACTCCTTCTTCTTTGATCTGGAAATCCCTATACTGAAATCCTGATCCGATTGTTCATCCCGATATGATGGTCAATTGAATTCGATTAAATAGGAGAATACAGTAATCAGGTGAATATAATAATCATTGATTACGTTAATCACCTAAATAAAATGTTGTTATATTATCTCTTCTTCTTTCACTTATTTCGTTAAAACTTCCTCAACAAAGGGTCAATATAAAAACTTATTATTCTCTCTGAAAACTTGGAGCTTCTCTCTCTTATGCGGTGAATATTACATCAGTCATCAGAAAAGTATGATGTATTTTCCACATTTTTTAGGTGTCCTATAATAGGTTTTGGTGGGAATCCCTAAACCATTCTTTCTCAAAAAAATTCACAAAATCTCAATTTTCTCTAAAATCTTATGTGCATTTATGACTTCGTCAATGCTTCTTGATTCTTCTCAAACCTTGTTTAATCTTCATCCCCTCTTCATATCAATCTAATTTCTTCAAAACAAATCACTGTATCAATTGAATTTAAATGTATAAAGAAATGGATACCATTCTGATTGCTGAATACAATGCTCTATATTAATTAAATACTATCATTATTTTGAATTTCAAGCTCCCCCTTAATAGTAAATTAAGAAAACTTCTTCATCTATACTCTCGAATAACTTATACTTCTTCACTTCTTCTCTTGACCCACTTTAATCCCACTTAAAAGTAAAACAAATTAATTCAAATCCTTTTGAATGGTTGAGTACATTTTTGATCGATTTATGTCATGATGATTTTCATCGGCCTCAGATCAATTCCATTTACATCGGTCTTTATTGAAAACAATTCTACCTGAGTATGATCGAATGTTGAATACAATGGATTGGTGTTAACATCTTCCAACTTCAGAAACTATATTTCTCTCCAACTCAACTTGAGTAAGATTGTTCACAGTAAAATATTTCTGTGTATGATTTCCATGAATACAATTAATATGAGTATGATCATTCTGGGTACGATCATCCTGATTACTATTGGTCTAGATATGCTCTTTTTTTAGTACAATCTTCAATATTATTCTTCTTCTTTTCCACCAGAAATGATTAAACTGGATATGATTGGAAACATATCTTTTCCTTTCATTATAGGTCCGATCAATATGAAAAAAATTGGTTACATCTCTTTCAATCCTCTTTTATTTCATCAAGATTGCATCATAAGTTTTACAACTTAATCATGACTTTTGAGAATTAAAAATCATTAAAGAATCATCACATTTATATCATATCCATGTTGAATCTGATTATAATCAAAATATCAATATGATCATCTCCCATTCCGAACCCATGGTGAGTCTGATTCTTTTGAGTCTAATTATTTTGAAAACAATGGTCAATATGATTTTCACCAAATACAATTTGTGGTTATTTTCTTTATCTAAAAAATTTACTGGATAAAAAAAAGACAACACTTTAAAATAATCAATCACCTTCTTCATCATCTTGGTCCTAAAACCTTATTCATCTAACTTTTTATGAAGTGTATTTTTAATTTCAATAGAAGGATTTATAGGTGATGCATGATCTTAGGGGGAGAACAAGAATAAGTGGATAGACTCTAAACATTTGATAAAATTATATAAATAATTTTCCATAATGGAATGATTATTAAGTTGGTACACTAAAAAAGAACATGAGAGGATCCTAATTGATGAAGTTTAATTGGTTGCTATCAACACATGTTAAAAAAGTAAAGAATGCCCCATCTTGGTTTGATCTTACATTCGCAATTCCTAAGGAATATATTGACCAAGATCATCCTGGGTGAATTTGTAGAAATTTTATAACCATAAGAAAAAATATCCATTTTGGTGTAGTCTCAACATGGAAATATTGAAACATATCTATTTAAGAGATTTATCAGCATGAATATCAAGAGAAATGTATTCTTGAGTGGTAGACAGGTGGAGTATATTGAGGAAGCTTCTAAAAAAATTATTTCATAAAAATATTACTATAAAGTAATTTTCCTAAAGTTATTTCATTAGAATGGTCCTAATTTATTAATCTCTCATCCTTGGTTGCAAAAATAGAAAACTTACCACCAAGGGGGATAAATTGAATTAATTAGTGACATAAGAAAAGTGGAATAATTAATCTTCTATGGATGTTAATCCTAAAATTCATACTTGAATATTTTAATCTATTTGTTGAAGTGATGCTATAGTTTTAGGTTGATTTTTTTTATACTACTTTTTTATATCACAATTGGTAACCTCATACTATAATTCAAGTGGAAAAACCTTAAAAACAAGATTTTGAGTTCTCATTTCATGTGGTATCAAGATCAATTATTAAATGACAACTTTTTCTCTAAATTTATGTTTTTCTACACTGATCATAAACTATGTAGACTTTAAGTGAGATGGTTGATGACACACTTCTTAAGAATAAATCAATACCATTTTCCAAGTTCTTTGTATTAATTTTCAATAAATATTAGGGAAAGTGAAATTAATGTTTGAAAATAAAGTGGTAGGGAAGGAAGATAAAGATACACATATTGAAATTTTTATGTTCAAGGTATTTTGAAGGTTTTTCTAAAACATACAAAGGGATAGATTGAAGAGCCCACATTATGTCTATTTTATTTTTTGTCAATGTTTTTTTAATTATTTTCAAAGAATTATATGTCTTTAATTGATGTAAATATGTTTAAGAGGTAGTTAAGAACAAGTTTCTTATAGGTATGGTTAAAGTATCCAAGCATGTTAATAAAGAATAAATAGCTTGTAAGCCTGTTAATAAAGAAGATGAAGCTTGAATGAAAGATGATAAAATTTTGACTATGAAGAAGAGAGGAAGTTAGAATACAATCTTGTTAAGGAATAGTATAGGTTACCAAGTTATTTTATCTTAGAAGAATATAAATAGTGGTGTTATTGCCTTTGAAATATTTGGATTATATTCATTTGTTAAAAGAAACAAATATTATTTAAAGAGTTTGAGTTACTTTTTGGGGTTAATGAGATAGTCCTAATGTCTATAATATGTTTGTCAATATTTGGAGAAGAATATTTATTAATAATATTATGATGTTTCCTTAAGAAGTTTCAGGAGGAATTTCTTTGGACATAGATCAGATGGAGAAAGTTGAGGTGATTGGGAAGAGATGATCAAACAAAAAAAGCTAAGGTGATTGGACAAAGTCTATAATAAAATGTGTTTATTTGATAGTGTGCATAGGGCCATTATACTAATGTGAATGGATTGATTCAATCAAAATAATGGTGAAACTATGAGGTTTGTCCTATTATATTCATATTTACAATCAAAAGAGAATGGCCAGATAAATAATATCATTCAATTATTAGTAAGGTATTTGTAATTGATTAAACATCATAATGAATTGTCACTGTGATTCAAGATATTTATTGGAAGAATAAAAGACTTTATAAAAAAGGAGTCAAATCAAGTGATGATTTGATGTTTTTTAAAGTACAAAACATCACAACCATTCTAAGAAATCCATTATTCTTTCTAAACGGTGTTATAAGGAAGAATTTTGTGTGAATCGGTGAATCTAGACATATTGAACATTGGATTCCCAAAAAATCTTCTAGACATAGTTTGTTAGATCAATCTGAGTAACAAATGTTTTTTAGACATAATGTACCCTACAAAGGTTGTGTGTATGATATATGAATTTGTGGAAGTATTTACTTGTTTAAATTTTGAATTAAATCTCTTAATTTTGGTCAATGGAATTTTTAATGAGTATATGAGGAATATTAGGGGAGTTATGGGGGTTTAAGACATGAAATAAAGTGAATTTAGGCCATCCAGTGCATGTTGCATGGTTGGTGCATGGTTAGAGTAAACCATGCAAGGGGGAAAAGGAAAACTATACGACCTTAGATAGAGAAATTTTTCATGGTTATCACATTATTTTTCTAACCGTGAAAAGTCCCCAAGTAATTATGTGACTTGGACCCATATTGGATAGAGGCAGGCACATGTTTGGTGCATAGTTTTCCAAACAGCGTGTCCAAATCATACGACCCACTAAAAAGTAAAAAATTACCAAATTTCACCCTTATGATTTTATGTTCCTCACTTGATTTATTTAAATTTCTTACTCCTACAACCCTAGTGATGAACAAAACTACCTCAATCTTACCACAGATTTATCTACTTCGATTCTAGGCCATTTTAAGTGACATTTTTTGTGGATTAAAGATCTGGATAAGTATGACACTCATATTACTTCCTTTTTCTAGATTAGTACTTTTGGATATGTTCTTCTTCCAAATCCCTAAAAACCTCTTATTTCGGTAGTTCTTAGGTCATGTATTCAATGGGTTTTTGAATCCAGATACAAGGCTAAGGTTAAGCATGCAGTTTTCATCAGGATTGAGGTAGGTAGTTTATAAGTAATATCCCATAGTTTTGTTATAGGTTTGTTCTTGTGTGGTTGTGATATTTCCTTCCTCTTATCGTGATTTTGTTTCCTTGGGTATGATTTGGTAAATCAGTTGGATAAATTATGAACTAAACCCCTCATGATCCCTGTGGGATACATTGAAGACAATTTGAATAGTTTAGGGACACCCATGGGGTGCGTCAATATTCCCAAACATGGGAAATTGTGATGTTAAGATTAAAGTTCATTTGTGTTAAAATAGATCCCATGATAAATGTGTTGACATGTTAATTGAGTTAAAAGGAAAAATTGGTAGTGTTTATAGTTGTTTATAATGGAATAAGGTATTTTTTCATGATGTGAAAAAGGGTTAAATGGATTAATTTAAATGTCTCGAAGACATTTTAATTTTTAATGGAAATGTGTAAATGGATTGAGGAATATGATTCTTTGAATGTGTTAAATGGGATAATGCATGTAAGTTGACAAACAATTTAAATGGGTTAATATATGAGAATTTTTTTATTATTCTAAATGAGTTACGATATAAAAAGGTGAAATGGGTTATTCGAATTAAATGAGAAATGTCATAATGGGTTAAGGCTTGACGATGATTTTTTTTGTTAAATGAAATGTGAATTTTAAATGTTATATGCATTGTCTATGTTTGGTTTGTGATATGGTATATGTGGTAAATGGATAAATAATAATTTGAACATGGATTAGTGGTGTGGGATAAAGGACTGATGCTCCTCCCATGGGTCAGGTTAGACTAAGGATCTAAACCCACCCTTGAATGCAATGGTTAGGGGCCCAGATTGATGCTCTAGGCCCCTAACAGTTTCATTGGATAAGACCACCAAGATTTATACTCCAAGTAAAGTGTGTTATGATTATATATGAAATATTTATCTCTAGTGAGATAGGGAACTTGGAATATTCCCTTATTCATGATAATTTAATGTCTTAGGCTATTATGGAAATGATATAAATTCCTAACACAAGGAACATGTGATCAAAATGAATTTAGTAATGATGATGGTTTAAGTGATGAAAATGTAAAATATTGAAGATGCATCAAAAAGAACATTTTTGAATTCATTAGGCAAAGGATTCTAAATTAAGATGCATCAGAAAGAAGTTTTTGAGAAAATGCATCAAATATAAGTTTCTTAATAAAGGAATATAATAATAGTTTTTGTTGTGATTTCACCAAATAGAATGTCACAATGACATAAAATAGAGTATAAGTTATTAGATAGAGTTCTATAAAGTAATCAGAAAGGAGTACAGTAGACTTCCAAGATTACACCATAAAAAAACCATATGAATGTTTATGAGTTCCCCGAACCAAGAAATTTAAATGAATATTTTGAAATCAATTAATGGTTGAATCTTGTAAAGGTTTTGATAATCTTTTCACTGTGAAGAGAATTTTTGGATAGATAATTTCTTATAAAAAAGTACTAAAATAAGGTCCATATAAATTTAAAATGTTTTCATAAAGTTAATAATTATGATGATGTTCAGATAGAAATTCAATGCTTTAATAATAATAATGGGAAGATCATTATTCAAGATGATATTTGAATAATTTTGAAGAGTTTATTGAAACTGAGATTTTAAGAAAGTTTCCTATGATGTTTTTATTGACTCCTTTATTTTAGAAAGTTTGAAGGTGGTCAAATAAAGATCTATTTGAGTGTAATATTAAAAATTTTAAGAGATAATTTCAAATTTGAGTTCTTGATTCTACACCAATTTTGAAATAAAACCTCCTTTTATTATGGAGAGAAGGTGTGCTGTGAAAAGATTAATTGAGTTATTCTGGTTATGCTTATTGTTGAAGAAGTGACGTGTTGTAGTGAGGTAATTACCCTAAAGTGTGAGAGTAATTTTATTTTTGTATGAATTATCATGCAAAAAATTACTAGAAAGCTGATATAAGAATAATAAGTGGAGTTCCAAATGAGTGGGTGGAATCAGATGAACTAATGAAATCATATTAATAGGTTGTATCATATAAAAAATTGTATCAGATGAATAGGTACCTGATGAAGAAGAATAATGGATCAGAAGAATTGGTTATGGATGAAAACCATCATATGAAAAATATTAGATAAATAAAAATTTAATGGAAATGTTCTAGATTGAGGAAGAATAAATGAAAATAGAAACTTTCTGTTTTCTATTGTCAAGAATAAGAATATGTGAAGAAGTTGATTTGATCATATGTTGACATGAAATTATGAAGAGAAGAATACAAAAAAATTAGAACTATGAAATTAAATATGTGTCACATTGATGGAATACTTTCTGGGTATTTCAAAGAACATGAATAATTTATAAACTATCTACATAGGAAGTATAAAGATCTAACAAAGAGTTGCAGTTGGACTAGGATTTCACTAGTCCAGAGAAGTTGGATAATTTTCTATAACCTCTCCAAAAGTGTGGATAACCAAACATGGTAATTGGATTATTTCTAGACCACACCACTATAGTTGGTACCTCATTATAATAGAGAATTTTTGTACTGGTTACAACCATATACGACAAAGACTAACTACTCGTATTGAGTTGATAACCTTGTAAAAACATCGTGTAACATCCTTTACTTTATTTCATATAATTTTATACAATAATGAAATGAGAATATGAGAATTGATATCCTAAAAAGGTCTTATATTTAATGGTTTAAAATGTATTAATTGGTTTAAAAAGTCCCCAACACTAATTCAACCCTATCAATGTTTAGTATATCCTGAAGTGGTCCTTATAATTTTTAGTGATCACCTAAAAATCTTTTTCTAACTTCCAACAATATATTTATATCTCCTCCCAACAATCTTCAAAGGCTCCTTCTTATAAACCCAAAAATAGGTCTTAAACTTCTTCAACCTTTAGGTGTAGTGTGCATATTGACCTTTTTATTCATCTCAATATATATAAAAAATATTCTCAATCATTTAAATCAGCTTCTATGATAGAAAATAGATCATAAACCTTCCCATTATCTTTATTCTTCAACACACAAGTTTACTTATGGATGCAGTCAACTTCTTCTTCTTTGATACGAAAAATATATATCCTACGTTGAATATAGTATCATGTTCTCAATTGAATCACAATTATGATCCACCACCAATTAGAATTTCAATCTCAAACATCTTTAATCACTATCCTATATTTTTTTGATGTTTATTTTCATGAATAATAGATCAAAATATCATCTAATTTAATTTTCCTTATAATATTTTATTTTTGGAAATATCCTCAAAAAATGACTCTTATAAACTTGACACTTACTCTTCCAAAGTTGTTTATTACTCTTAAAATTCTCGTATTACACTTCCAAAGTCTATAAATACCCTTATTAAGTTCTCAAATACCCTCCCCAATTCCTTAAATACTCTTCATAAGTTGTTTATTACTTTTATAAAGTTGGTAATTACTCTTAAAATATTTACAGTTACTCTTATTAAGTCATTAGATACTCTTCTAGAGTCACTGGATACTCTTCTTGAGTTTTCAGTTACCCTTATGAAGTCAGTTATATACCCTAAATTTCACAGCTACCCTTAATAATCCATGATATGACTCTTACTATATTTTCATTTATTATGAAATGTCTATTCCAAAGATCAACTTTGTCAAATTTCACATACAACTCAAAATTACATAATTCATAAAATTAGTTTAGAGCTTATCTAATTTAACTTTATCCCTTCTCAATAAATCAAAATAATTTAAAAACAATATTCCTAGACCTTTATCATTGATTATAGAATACTTGATTCTTATTATCCTTTGGATGGTTTTTTTATATTTGAAGATAGTTTTGTACTCATAGAAACATAACTCTTCTAGTAGTTTTCTATAAGAAGATTTATCCATCTTAAAAAGTTTTAGTGGATAGTGCTCCACCAATATAATTTAAACTTATCATGGATATAAATTCCAATTCTTCAATCATTATATTTATTGTCCACTTTACTAGAATCGATTTAGTTATATATTCCATGTCATAAGCATCATATTAATTTTTTCATTTATATATGAGTAGCAAATAAATCATTCAATATTTATTTATTCGGATCTTAATCATCACCCAATCTCAAAATACATTTACTATAATTCTCATATATACATTGAAAAAAAAATACAAAATTCATCTTTAACATTCACTTGGGCTCTTCATATTCTATATTAACCACTCATATTTTTTTGTGGTGTATATATGTCCCCATGTATGTATTTCATCATAATTTTCATGAAATTAAAGGGATTTAAAAGAACATAACAATTTTTTTCTTTCAAGAGTTTTTGATTCAAAATTACCAAAGCTGTAAGATTTTATTTTCCAATCATTGAAATTAATTTTGATATGTTTAATAATCCATTTGGATAAATTTTTTGTTCTTTATCTCTAAAAACAAATTCAACTTCTTATCCTCTAGTTATTTTCGGGGTTTACAAGTCTTCTTACCCTTTCATTTCCCTTCGGTTCATAATTTTATTAAAATAATGTTTGTAAGTGGAGTCGACATCATCTCTTTTTTTTGTTAGGAATATTTCTCCTCCATGTACAAATTTATTATGTCGTTTTTATGGATTTCCTTATCTTTAATTAAAATATTTTATAAGGATATTTTCTATTGGATTTTAATTTATTTACAAAATATTTAATTTAATATTTTTCAAAAATTTCCACATGAGTTATTTTATATTTTCTTTGATCTTATATACAAAAGTGTTAAAGTTATATCCCTTTTAAATGGTTTTATATGAATTAATTTCCCCACTTCCTTCAATTACTTTCTTTAAGAAACTTACTCTCAATATTTCATTGTTTTCCAAAGTGATTTCAATTCCCATTTTTTTATAAATTATTTTCTTTTGAAAAAATATTTTTAAAAGTGATAGATATTTCTTCTTATTTATAAAACCAATATTCTAATTATCTTATAAAAGTGTTTTTCATATATGTGAATATCCTATATTGTTTTTATACATAAATAAGTATATTATATAATGATACCATCCACCTTTTTTTGGATAATTTATGTAAAAACCATATAATTTTAGGAAATATCTATATTTATATAATTTTAATTCTTTAATAGCATGCATTGTATGAAACTGTTAGTTTAGATGAACCACGATACACTATTAGTATACAATGAGAGTTATAACCTAGACATTAATTTGGTGGGAACAAATATGAATAACTAATTTATGAAATGAATATAACTCTATATGAATATATTATGTGCTTAAAAAATGATCACACAATTTTTAGTAAAATCACATTATTCTTCAAAAGTATGTTTTCTTAAAAAATGAGTTTATATTATTTTTATTTTTAGAAGTTGTAGAAAATGGATTTTATAAAATTAATTTTATTATTAAGTTTAACATGTCAAAATTATCTTAAAATTATTTTTTTTATAATTTTATGAAAATAATTAGGGAATAGTGAAAATATTAATTTTTTTGAAAACTATAATTTTCTTTTCAATACCAAATTATGTTCTGGATTTTTTTTTAAAATTTAATTAGTTAATTTTTATTTAAAATAACCCAATTATTATTTTTTAAAAAATTATACATGAATTTATAATAAAAAATTCTTATGATTTAAAAGTGCATCTTTTTTAAAAAAGATTTTTCATGACATTTTGCTGGTTTTATTTTAAATTAAATTCTGAAACTTCTGTGTTATGAATATTTAAAAATTTATTCCAAATTTATATTCATAATGTAAAAATTTATTGAATATTTCCACTGTATTTTTGGCTAATATTAATAGTAACCTGAGTAAATTTTTTTACCATGGTAAAGAGTAAATTTAGTAATTTAGGTAAAAAACAAAATTATAAAGAGTATAAAATTACCCTAACGCATTCCAAAATTTTACTGGATGAATAAAATTATACCCTTAATACCTAAGGATCAAAATTAAGTTGTTTAATGTACACTTATACATAAAAATGACTTATATAATATTTTGATCAAAAAAAGAAGTAAAATGTCACTTTCTTTGTCTTTAATATCCTTATGTGTTTAAATGGGGAAAAATAATTTTATTAAAGAATATAATTTTATGTTTTTTAAAAAATAAATATATTTTCATGATATAAATTTATTTTTTACTTTTTGGGTCATTTATATGAAATTATATTATTTATAATATATTAATTAATAAAACATTAAAGATGTCACATTCATGTTTTAAATACTACATAAAATTTTATATAGGGTTAGACAAAAGATATATTCAAATATAATATTATAATAAAATTTAGAAGATTTATCTTCATCATGGTATTTTTTTTATTTTTTAGTGAAAAAATAAGTATATTAAACAATTACACAACACTGATGTAGTAATTATTTTATTAATGGAAATTTCAAATAAATATTAATCAAAATATTAAAATAAATATAATTTGAGAAAAGTTCTATGATCAATGAATTTTATAGATAACCTTGAACTCTTAGAGATATAATTAAATATTTGGATCTAAGTTAACAAATTATATTGATATTCTTAAAAGTCCAAATAATTAATAGTGTCAAAAATAACACTAATGACATTTTATTAAAATAACATTTTATCAAATTATTTAAAAATAAAAAATATCTTTAAGAAAAAAATAAAAATTTTATATGGTCTAAAATTTAATAAAATTTTCATTTATAATTTAATTTATCTTAAATAAGTAAAAATTATAACATTTTAATATTGAAAATGTTGTTACCTTGGTTCAAATTAAAATGGGTTCGCAATGGGTTAATCAAAATGATAATGTTTAAAAAACCCAAAAAATTGTCTAAAATGTATTGGTTGATGATATTAAAATACTATCTCATATTATCTTTGAATAAATTTCATGTTTGTTTTATTTTTATTGATATTTAATTTATTATAAATTAATATTTTTAAAAATTCCAAAAGCGCCCCTTACCTCAGTTATAAAAGGGAACCTCCTCCGTCACTTTTTCAAATCCCATTGGGCCTTAAAGATTGACCATAACCTGAAATTTACCTTAAAAAATTCATGAGACACATTCTAGATGTTCTATTATTCTCAAAATACAAACCCTAGTGTCCCTAAGAGAATATCTAAAGAAAGTTCACCAAGGAAGAGGTAATCGTCTTTACCGACTCTTCCAAGATTATTTATTCTTCTACTTCCTATTCATGTGCTGTTTCAATTATAAATTAATAACTATAGTATCAAATATATTATGAGATTTTTTTTATTATTATGGGAAAACAATATTACACCTTTTATCTATCTTATAAAAAACTAAAGTACCACACGTGCGTACATATGATTTACCATCTCTATGTAATGGTGTAATATGTTTTTCATCAATAATTTATTTGGATGGGTATAATGATGGAAATAATATATATATATATATTTATATATATATGATAATTAACATGATATTTATTTCGGAGAAAAATATATATCATCCATTTCCTTACCCTTTTACTATTAAGGTAATGATATCATCGCTCGTGCGTACATACGACCTACCGTCTCCCCATCGTGATATAATTCATTTTCCATATACACCATTAAATAATGATTATTTAAATGCACATAATGAATAAATATGAAATGTATTACCTTAATATAATTATTTAAATTATGTAACTATATCCTATGAACAAGAATTGGGACTTATATGACAAAACATACATATGAAAATGAAGAATTTAACACTCAAAAGAATAATAATAATGAAATATTATTAACGGGTGATAATATGATCATATATGATATCATAAATATAAATATGGATCTGTATTAAGTTAATAATGTTATTTAATACATTATAAATGATTTTTCTATACATACAAAGTAAATCATACCTAACGCAAGGGTTATATTCACAATATCATTTTATTCAGGATTTTTTTATATGTAAGTATCTGTTGGGGAATATTTGTGTTCGGTGTCGATGTTTCTTAAAAAAATCCAAAAACATTTTTACTATTATTCTACAATAGTTAATGAAATTTTTACACATATATTATTTTTTAATAAATAGTTTGAAAGGAATATTTTATTGTTTTCCTAAAGAGGTACTTTTTGACTTTTTCATTAAAAGTACAAAAAAATGTTTTTTTACTTATTCAGAATGAATATATTTTTATGTTTTCATAATGCCTTAATTAATTTAATATTACCTTACAAGATTACAAGTTAATTTTCAAAGAAAATTTTTCTTTTTAATACTGTAAGATATTTTAAGAAAATAAAACATTTTTATAGAAGAAAGGATATTTTCCTCAAGAATTATTTTCATGTGATATCCTAATATTACTTATGTTTTAAGGGGAATAGTTTTTTCAAGGATTTTATCCCTATTATTCCTATAGTTGGTTTATTTTTATAATGGAATGATAACTATGAAACCCATTTCTTTTCCATGGGTTATCTTACAATTTAATGATTTTTATGAAACCCATTTCATTTCCCGGGTTCTGATATAATGGATGATTTATGGTCTTGTGGAACAAATATATATGATTTTGATTGTGCGATGGGTGGGAAATATATGTCTCTCCAATTAATTGGGTAAAGATTCATATCTCATGATATAGTAAGGAATTAAATGGAAAATGATATTGGTTCCTTACTATTGAACTAGAATGGAAAGTAAACCCCTTTTAGTAACACATGGATGGAATGGGGAGCGAACCTGGTTCAGTAAAGGAATTTGTATGCTATGATGGTCTTGGTAGTGAGCCTATGGAAATGATTTTATATGGTTATGTGTATGACATAATTTCATGTCTTATCTTATGATATCATGAAATATGTTCTTTAAAAACTTCTATGATTTATCCCACGAAATGATATCATGATCTTTGATTTTAAGGATATAATTTTCAAATGTTTTCCTTACATTTTTATGTCCCATGATTATGATAGGATTTATATCTCCATTGTTTACACTTACTAAGAATCTAAGATCACCCTTTATCATGTTTTTTTCAAGGATATGAATAAATCTATTAAGTAGGATGTGTTAAAAGGAGTTCTAATTATGAAGTAACAAGCATGATATGATATAGAAATTTTACAAATAAGTTTTTTATATTTCCTAGTTTTCAAAAACACTAAACCTATACGATTATGGTGTGGTTTTTCTATGTTATATAATGAATATTATTCTATTTATATTTAATATCAATGTATTAATATTATGGTATGTTGTAGTTTATGATAATATCTTATATAATTTTTAATGAAACCCATTTATTTATCATGCGTTAATCTAGTTATAATGCGATTGTGAATGTTTTCTTGTTCAAATGGATCACATATGTATGTTTTGTTCTTATATGATGGGTGGGTCTAATATATCCCTAAAATTAATTGGGTAAATTTTTATATCTTATATTGGAAATGAGTCCACGTGTGTAACTTATTGATATGTTCATAACTCTATACATTGACCATATTGATATATTCTAAATTCTTAACGTTTCACTTATTGATGTGTTCATAACTCTATTTGTGGACCTTATTGATATATTCAAAATTCTATATGTATAACTTTTTGATATGTTCACAACTTTATTAATGCTCTTTATTGATATGTTAAATTTTTTTTCTATAGAACAAATTTATATGTTTATAAATAAATGTGTGGGTCTAATTGTGTTTTGTTATGTTCACAAAGTTATAGTTTACCTATTCCTGTGTTTATTCCACATGTCTATATTATACTCCACAGATCCTGATTGTTGTCTCATGTTTCTATATTCATACACTATGGTCTACACATGATTTCATGGTTCCTTTTGAGATTATATCACCTTATATCATTCCTTATGAGAAACTCTTATAATTACATGTCCTTTTTAATTAAACTTGTCTCCAATGTTTATATCCTCTCACTTGATAATGGTATATCCCATTATTACTCCCTAATAATTTTTTTTCATTACTGGGAAATATATCTCACCCTATTCTTATGTTTTCATTCCTCAGGTAATAATAAAAATTCAAATGTATTGGGTTTCTAGAAGTATAACTTATGAGAAGTTTATTTATGGGAGATATTGAAGAAATAATGATGTATAAGACATTTATGTAGAAAATCAAAAAATGTTACTAAACATTTGGGTACTCATATTGTTTGTTTATTAGTGAGATATAATTAATATTTATAGGGACCCAAATTTTTATTATGTGACTACTACATCATTTTAATGATAAATAACATAATAATAATAATAAATTCAATAATTCAATGGTTTGATATCTTGGGAAAATTAGGAACATACATCCATTATACATAGTAAAACTAAAACATTATTTAAACCCTTATTCTTTTCCTCCAAATATATCTCACATTTTCCTTAGTAAATGTATTCACCTGAGGATATAGAACAAAGAAAGGGGTGAGTTAAAATCCTTGTAAGGGGAGGAATATCATGGGAGAGATAAGGGACATGAATCAATAGTACATGGGTGAACATAATCAAAATCATCATATCATTATCATAGGATAACCATCCCAAGTATAAGGGACACATTTGATAAAGGTATGTAATGTAGCATATAAATAATAATGAAACATCATAACATAGTGATAAAATACCACATATAGTTAGGAACAAATCTAGTAGCATGTTCACACATAACATATGTGCATAAATAATAACATCATAAATATGAAAAAAGATAGCATCATGTTCATGAATAATATAAAAAATATCTTGGGATATATCACATTACCCAATGCATTAGATGGATATATAATTCTAGTCCCACATGTCGTATCGTAAAATGATCATAATCATGTATACCACATAAAATGTAAAAAAACTATAGTCATGTAATAAAACCATGGAAACTAATGAGTTTTATAAATATTTTGTAAAGAATAATTTTATTAATAACAATTTTGGTTCCCAAATTAATAATTTAAATCACATTTTTTCAGAAAAAATCATTAATCTTGAGTGGATAATAAATAACTCAAGAGGATTAAATTTGATGTTTTTGGAATTTAAATGATTTTTGAAAAATCTTTGTAAAATTCTTATAATTTATTTTTAAAAGGGTAGAACATATATATATATATATATGAAAAAAGGTAAATAATAGTGGAAGGAAGTTTTCATTACCTTTCAAGAATATACATATAGAAAATAATGTGAAATATGAGGTGACCCAAAAAAAAGAGTTGGGTTTGAGATTCCCCTTAGAATGAATCCTTATTTATTTCATTTATTTCCCGCCTCCTAGATAATAAACATTGGTTTATTAAAACATGGAAATAAAATTGAATTATGTTCATTTTTTCACTCTTGATCAATTATAGTCATTGGATTATTTTCCTTAATTCCCTTTGGTAAAGGATAAATGTTTTTATTTCCAATTTCCTTAAAAATAACATTTTTTTTATTTCTCTATTTTAATTCAAGGTTATTTATACATAAGTAAAAAAAATTATAGCATATTAGAATTCATGTAATTAAATATTAAATATTATATATAATTTATTATAATATTCCATAAGTGTTGTGGTAAAAAAGAACTGGAAACGTCCCCATTGACTATTAGCCAACTATCAATGAGACATTATTTAAAGATGGGGTGTGAGATATATATTATTTGATAATTTTAAAAATAAAATTTGTACAGTATATTAATATTATTATTATCTTATTAATATAATGTTTAATTATTTTCAAAAGTTTTATATTTTTTGAAAAATTAGGATATCAAATATAAAAGGATAATGAAATAAAATAATGAAAGGTCATACCTCTTTTTAAATGTTTTTTTATTTTCTATGACCCTTGAATTCATAAAATATTGGATTTTTATTACCCCAAAATGTCCATAAAATGATAAGGGTTTAATAGAAGTTATTTGGTTAGAATTTTGGGTATGGTTAGTGAGGGAGGAGTGGTTTTCCAATGGAGGGTAATTTATACTTGGGGAGAGGGGTATTTTAAGGATATAATATTTAATAAAATACTATATCCAATATATACATTATAATAGTGATATTTTGACATTATCAATCATATATAAATAATATAAATTGGTTTTAGGACTTTAAACCCCATTATAAACAAAATTCACAAGTTTATTGAAAAGGGAAGTGGGCAAGAGAATTTTTTTATTTTAATGGAATACATTTGACTTTAGCATTTGGAAAATAATTTTTAGGTTTGGAAAACTTGTTTGTTGCATTTAAATGACCATTTTATCAAATTTAGAAAGTTTTTGGTTGATAGAAAATTTATATAATTTATTAGGGAATTATTATATCATGAATTATGTAATATAAAATACACTAGTTATAAAAAACTTTATTTTTACTATTCATATAAAATTTGAATTATTTCAAAAAATTACCAAAAAATAACCTTTATAAAATTTCAATGTTATGATTTAAAAAATTATTTCCATTTTATCAGAATAATTTTCTAACATAGGTAATTTGAATTTTTATTATAAAAATTATGTTATTTTAGAGAATACATTAAAATACAGTTTATTAAAAATGTGCTTATATTTTCTTTGATTTTTCAATCATGATATTTATTTTATAGGATTAAAGTATTTATATTTTTTTAAAAAATTAATCATGATAAATATTATATATATAAAATTTTATTATTTTGTGGTTAATTTACTATTCCAATGGTTAGGTTATAATTCCCAATGTTCATTTTACTATTCCCAATTCTCATATTACTATTCCAATGATCATATTAACTTATATAAATACCTCTTCCCTACTTCATACATTATTCAATATAATTTCTCCCAAGGTTATATATTTTCCTTCTCTAATATGTCAATTAATTTACTAATATCTTGTTTCTTTTCTATAGTGCTGTTCAGGGGGGCTATGATTCTAGAAGATTGGAATGATCCAAATTTTTCCATACAACTTTTCTTATTTTCTATTTTTTCACATTGTAATGTTTTTGATTTTCATGGGTTTGACTGCTGATTAATTTAATGATCTCCATTAATGAAATAAAGTGTTATTAGTTTCTATATGTGTTGTATATGTATAATACTATATAATATCACACACATTTATTCAAGAAATAATATCACTAATAAATTCTAGGTTGTTATATTCTCCCCCCCTATAGAAATTTCATCCCTAAAATTTCTACTCATATTATTGGTCGAGAATAGATTAGAGTTATTTTTTTCATCATTTCCTCCAGTTCCAATGTTTCCACTTCATATTTATGGTTTCACCACATCACTTTGAGATGTTGATTAGTTTTTTTTCATATAACATTGTCTATAATGTCCAAGATATTCACCAAATACTCCTCACAAGATAATTCATGCTATAGTTGTACCACCTATAGATTCAGTACATGTGAGGGATCAAGTATGTGCTTCCTCAATAGAGATATGTGGAACACATCATGAACTTGATACATGCTTAGTGGAAGTTTTAATTGATATTCCACTACTCCTATGTGATCGAGGATCTCAAAGAGGCGATATAACTAGGTATAAGATTTATTTTCTTTCTATACCACATGATTTTGAGAATATTTTATATGTTGTTGGATGGATTGAACATTTTCTGTAATTTCTTGTACAATATTGGGACCAGGTAACTTTTTTTTCACCAACTTCATCCCAACAAGTAGGATCTCTTCATCACTTCCTATATAGAGATTCATATGGATCCATTTGAGTACTATAGTGGAAGCATTTTCTATATGAGAACTCAACTAATGGGATATGTTGAACCCATACACCTTTAAACATAATTTAGTAGGCTCTCAATATGTCCCAGAGTGTCTAAAATGTCCTCTCATATTGGCCATCAGTTTGGGGGTGGTAGTCCATACTGAGATTTAATTCATATTTTAGAGAATGTTGAAGAATTCTCTAAAATTTAAAAGTGAACCTTGGATCATGATAATTTATGACCAAAAGTGGTTCCCAATATAGCTCTACCACTTCTTTTACAGATATCGTAGAAATTTTTTCAAGTGATAAATCTTCTTGAATAGTGATGAAGTGATAAGTCTTGGTGAGTCAATCCACTACAACCCATGTCTTATTACTTCCTTTAGATGCCTTTGGGGGACCAATGGAAAAGTTCATGGTAATGTTATCCCATTTTCAGGTGGGTATGGGAAATGGTTTCATCATCCCCTTGTACTTTTGTTTATCTTAATTAACTTTATAACATACCAAGAATTTTGAGGTGTACTCAGTGATCTCTTTCTTCTTGTTGTCCCACCAGAAGTGCTGTCAAAGATCACGGTATATTTTAGTAATTCCAAGATGAATGGAGAAATATTATCTATATGATTTATCCATTAGATATTTTTTATTAAAAGTTATGTAGACACACTATTTTAAGTTTAAAATTGAATGAAACCATATCCATTAATATGGAATTCATGATGCTTCCCTTCCTTTACTACTTCCACCTTATTTTGAATCTATAGATCATCCCTTTGTACCCCCTTAATATTCTCTTGGATTTATTATTGGGAAATAATTTGGAAAATGTGGGATATACTCCCTATTGTTATTATTTCTAGTTTATTCATTTATATATCCATGAATATATTGTATTTCTCATTTCACATCAAGTATAGATTAATAGGTTTTTTTGCTAAGAGAATCAACTACCTTGTTTGATTTTCTAGGATGGTAGTTAATAGAGAAATCAGAGTACTTGATCAGATTTAACCATCTTCATTGAAACATGTTTAGCTATTTCTATGTGAATATATAATTTAGACTCTTGTAATAAATGTATATGTCACACTTCTCACTATTAAGGTAGTGCTTCCAAATATTCAATGTGAAGATCATAATTGCTAACTCCAAATCACGCATCGGGTAGTTCTTGTCATGGATATTGAATTTTCGTGAGTCATAGGATATCACTTTGTTTTTTTTTCATGAGTACACAACCCAATAATTTCCTTAAATCATCACTATATATAAGAAAACCTTATCTACTTGATGGTAGTGTGAGTATAGGTACAACGATTCATCTCTTCTCAAAATCATTAAAATTTTCTTCTCATTATTCCATCCGGACTTATTTTACACCTATCCATGTTAAATTAGTTATTGGGAAATAAAATTGTGATAAATTTCTCAAAAAAAATTGGTATTACATAGATATGCTAAGAAAACTATGGATTTTCATGACACACGAGGGTTCAGGTCATTCCTCAATCACCTTTATCATTGAGGGGTCAATATAAATTTCCTAAATTGTGATCACTTTCCCTAAGAATATGACTTCATACATCCCAAATTAACACTTACTAAACTTATTATACATTTTATTCTTCATTAATATCACCAGAACAATCCTTATATTCTCTTTATATTCCTAATTACTCTTAGAGTAAATGATATTTTCATGAATAAAGACTACAAAATTTTTTTCAAGGTATTATCAAAAGAATATATTCATAAAATCCATGAATATTTAAGTGGAATTAGTAATTATTAAGGTAATCACTATGAAATCATAGTGTCCATACCTTGTAAGAAAGGTTATCTTATGTATATCTTCTTTATTAAACTTTAGTTAATGATATATAGAATAATGACCCACCTTTGAAAATTACTCATCTCCTCATAGTGAATCAAACAATTCATCAATCATTAGAATGGTATAGTTGTTCTTTATGGTGATCTTCTTGATATCCTAGTAATGAATAAACATCCACATTGATCAATCCTATTTCTTAACAAAGAGGACTGATACATCCCATGGTGATGCACTAGGGTGTTTTAACCCTTTTTCAAATGATCTTACAGCTCCTTCGTTAACTCCCCAATTCTATAGGGGCCATTCTATAAGGGAATTTGGATATAAGTGTGTTTTTAGTTATAATCGATATAGATAACTCTACATCACAATATAGGGGAATTCTGAGAAACTATTTGGTAAATGAATCAGTGTATTCCCTTATAATGGGAATTTATTCATAGTTCATAATTTCCTCTAAATTTACCATTTGGAAAAGGCATGCTTCTTTACTAGGTATCAACAACCACTCCATTCAGGTATTTTAAAAGGATATTCATGATCCTCCATGAATTTATACAGAAGAAAATTATGGTTCTAAATATATAAATATATTTACTTTTCCTATAATTTTATGTGAACTCTATATAATGAGAGCCAATCCATGCCTAGTATAGCATAAAATTCAACCAAGGGAAGGATTATGAGATTCGTTAGAAGAATACTCCCTCATATGATATAAAGAGAATATTCCAACAGTTGGGTTTCATTTATTACACCACTAGTTTTTTTGTAGAAATCTCTACTTCAACATGTTAGGGTTTTTAGTCAATAGTTATATAAAAATTTTAGGATATAAAAGATTACATAGAACCAAAATCAAATAAATTTTTTTCCATTATTGAGTGAATAGAAAGTGTAACTTTTATGAATTCATTTAAATTTTCCACCTCGGTGGTAGTAATGGCATAATATTTCCCTTGATACTTTAGCTTTGGTGGTTTTTGATGTTGATTACCCTGGATGATCCACAATTTAGTGCAATAGAATTCATAGTTCCCTTTCCCTCTATAGTTGAATCATTGAACCATGGGTGATGTATTCAGAGGTTACTTAATTTCCTCTATCAAATTTGATAAATTATTAATTTCTATTCAATATTAATGAACTTGGTGGCCTTCTCTATTATACTTGAACCATTTTTCTTTCCCTTTGGTGAAATTATCATGATGCTTCTTCCCATGTTGTTGATATGTTGGTGGTTGGATATTATTACCTCCTTTGTGATTTGATTCTATAGTTTGAAAATTCATATTTTATTTCTTACCTCCATAACCATGGGACCATTATTTTAAATCCATATCTACTTTGATATCGCATCAAACTACTTCTTTGTAACTCCAATAGCCCTCACCATTGGTTTCATAATATCCTATTTCTTGGACATTCTAGTAGAAATGATCCATATTTCCATTAAAATTACCCTAAATAGGGTTGGTCAATCAACTTGAAAGTTTTTTGGTTGGCATTCCAAATGCCAAATGCATTAACTCACAACTCCTTGATCTATTGAGTGGACTCCCTAACCCAGAAATCCTTAATTTTGTATTTCCTCAACCTTTTCCTCTCAGTTACACCAAGTCTTGCTATGGAAGTAAACCTTTGATGTAAACTAAGTTAAGTCAACCCAAAACTTCAAATTTGAATTTTCTGATAATTAAAAGCACCCCAACTAGGGTTTTTCAAGCACGTTGAACTATGGTTCGATTCTAACCAAAGTAATGAAAGGCTATACAGACTTAATATTTTATTGAGGGATTTTATCCATTATGCGTAAATGGCCACTTATTATCTTTTCACATGATTATTAATGTTTATTAGGATATATTTAAGTGATTAACCATTTATAGATAATATTTACGCATAATCCGTTTTTATTTTAGTTCCATCTTGTATGATTGTTAGTTCATTAATTATGTGATCACATCAAACATCCATAATGAATAACCATACAACTGATAGAAATAAAACAAAAGGTATGATCACGAGATTTTATATTTTTTAGTATATCTAGCAGTTGATAAACTAACCCTAACCTAGGGGAGAGACACCTTGAACCGTTTATGGTTCGTGTTTACAGCTTTCCACCTATACACCTTTCTATCTCCTTGGATTGGTTTTTCCTCATCTCCTAACTTGAACCACCTCCTCTAGCATGGGAGCACCATCCATTGCATATTATTTTAACTGACATGCATATGAGGGGTAAAATGGGGTTTACATAAAAGAAACCATGGGCATGTAGGCCCTACATATTAATGAGGAGAAGGAACACATGCTGAAAATTTTATTAAATTAAAAGGGAACCGGTCACATACAAAGGTCTAGTCTAGTTCATGATCATCCACATAAATGCATCAAATTACACATTTAATAAAACTCAAATTAAATTCTTTAATCATTTTTATTAAGATAAATTACACTCGATCCAATTAATCGTTATCTTTAATTAATCAATCCTTTTTATCTTAATGCTTTTCTGAATTTACTTGAGATTATCATCCACAATTTTGTACATAACTTGTACTTTGGGAGAAACCCAGTGAATACCTATCCAAAACTACCCAACATGTATTTAAACTTATATACACTTTATTATATGTGACATGTAGCATCACGCATAATTCTAACCACAATACAACTCATACATGATGTGCATATCTTTGAACATTACACAAATGTTAATTAAACACACACACACACACAAACATATCAAACACCTATCACATTTTGTGTCCCAAATTTATGCCCACATGAAGGCACATGTCTCAATGGTTATATAATATAATAATAAAATTTTAACTCTGTGTAATTTGGAAATAGTATACAACATGTAGATCCGACAACATGGCATGTACTCTCCTCACCATCCATCTAAAGTACACAACTAGGGAAACAGAGTGTGAGGTGTAGTTTATAAATCTTTGGAGTACACATTGCGTCAACTAGGCCACATGCCGTGTAGAATCTGTGTTACACGGTCACCAGCTAGGTAATTTGTGTGTGGGACACATGACTTGACCCAAACCCGAAGGGAATACACATCGTGTCTAGTAGGCCACACGTCATGTAGTCCAGCTGACCATGCGCCAGTCTATCCTGGTCAACACGCAGTGTAATAATTTACTACACTGCACGTCATTAATGCACGCGGATTGAGTAATTATCAAATTACTCATGATGCATTGAACACAAATACATGGTGTGTAGATCTGACAACATGGTGTGCATTATTGTGTTATCTAGATAGAATCATTGGCACCTCCAAATAAGATCCTCAATTTAATTTTAATCATAAAATTATTAAATTTTGTTAGATCCATGGGAAACGATAAGGGAGGAACAGATCTTGAAATTTAGATTAAAATAATGATTAAACATGAACTGAAAAGCTAAATTATTAAAGAGTAAATCATCAATGAATTATTTAAATAATTATAAACAAAAATATGACCCCTCTGATACCACTTTTAGATTCTAGGCATAGTGGAAGCACCAGATGGGTGTGTACCCATCTTTGAAAATTTTCATAATCAATGATTAATCTGGGATCAATACAACGATGAACGCCAGTATCCACATAATTGAATCAAAGATAAATGACAAAGGAGATAATCTGAAACTGAGAAGAGAGAATAGACATATTTTGTTAATAATTAATTTAATTAAATTATAGAATTACCTCCAAGGTGATTATTTATTCATTGATTTGTATGAACATTGGTACAAAGTGCATATTTTTTGTGTTATAGAATCCAAGGATAGGAATCCTCTAGTAATCATCCACACATACTCCATGAATATCCAAACTTCACCAAAAGATTCTATGGTTTCTAGCATGGAATATCCTTTTGCTTGCGATGTCTGCCTTCATTTGCATTGAGAATTACATCCAAATAATTCTCCTTGATCCGGTGGAGGAGGATATATCTCATTATTAGGATCGTTCTTGGAGAGGTAAGAGTTATCTAGGCTAGAGATATTTTCTCCAAGGCTATTGTACACACAATGATTGGGTTAGCCAGTCGAATGACCCATTGTCTAATATAGAGAATAATAATATAATAGTGAATTTAATTACCTAGGTAATAATAAATAATTAGAACATGTTCTGTTGCTTAATTTATTATTCCATGTGAAACACCATATAAAATAATAATAACAATGCTATTATTTCCATGTCATGTGCTTAACTTTCATTTTATATTTAAATATTATTTAACGAAATAATATTTAATATTATTTCTCACTGGACCCATAACATGGTCGTATAACCCTTTTTAATATTTATCGTTCCTTGAATAATGACTATTTATTTATTAAATAAATATAACATCATTATTTGTCAATAAATAAATATTTCATCTGTAATAAATTCTCTCGAATAACTAGCGACGAAATAAATGCTATTGGGCATACTTGAATAATTATTAAAACACAATAAGGAATAATATTTATTCAACTTGTTAAATAAATAAATTATTTAAATGTGATACTAGATACACTTAGTGTGTGACCCTCTAGGCCTATTTCTCATTTTCATTAGGCAGACTTGCCTAAATTCCTAGGTTACTGTCTAGAAATGAGTCAAGGAACCAAAGAGAAAGAAGTTGATGTCGTAATGGAATGTCACCTCATATGAGATCATACCATGTAATATAATCCCTTTTTCCTGATATCTTTAATCAAGCTGGGTGCATGAAAGTGCCATCAACCCATGTGGTTGATTTCTCATTCTTTGACTTTCTAGAATTGAACTTTCTTAGAGAACACTATGGACAAGGATTTAGTTAGGCTATGTCATTTCCATAAAAGGTAATGAGATATCTACTTCTGTATAAGTGACAAATCCTTTCTTATATTGTTCATTAATGCAGTATTACTCATGACACACCCAACATATCCTACATCATCGTGAAAATATGTCATCACTATTTTCATAAATACATCTAAGTGCGCAAGTCATAATACCCATCAATAATAATAATATCAAAGTCTAATGACCAATACAAACATATGAAGATATGAACATCCAATGAAACTTATGAATGTGGATTTCCTAATGGAGGGTCTTGTTCTCAAAATATCCTCCTCGATATTACCTAGTGTGTACACCATGAGAAGGTGCTGCAAAGTTTCATGAGTCCCCACCCCTGATATCCTATATCATTTGTGTCCCTTCAAATGATATCATCCGACCATAGAACATGTATCCAAAAATAGTGTCATGTAACTTCTGAGTTCTCATCATAGAAGAGATCTCCTATGAACTTTTAATGCGACAAATATTCTTAGGACATTATCATATACTATGTCACATTGAAGAATAATCATGATGTGATAAGTAGTTTATTAATATTCTTATGATGAATACAAGTTTATCATAAAGTATAGAGAAGTTGGTTTCTAGGGAACCAACTCTAATAAACTCCTACTTTCACTAGATCCAACTGCTAACAACCTTAAATCCACTAGATCTCACATGATATTCAGGCTTCTTCTAAGATAAGACTTTAGTCAAGGGGTCTACCACATTCTCTTCTATGGACACTCTACTCACTAAAACTTCACCCATTTTATAGAAATCCCTCAAGAGGTGATACTTTCAGAGTATGTGCTTTGTCCATTGACGTGACCTTGGCTCTTTTTCAATATCCACTACAACAATATTATCACAATTCAATGTAATGGTATCTTTACTTCTAGGAACCACATTAAGATCCTATAAAAAGATCCAAATCCGGATGGATTACTTAGATGCATTAGAAGCTTCTATATATTCAGACTCCACTATAGAATCAATGAAAATTGGCTGCTTTGAACTCTTCCAGCTCACAACTCCTCCATTGAGAATTAAAACATATCTAGATTGTGACTTCAGATCATTTTGATCTGTTTTAAAACCATCATCAGCATACTCTCTGATGACAAGCTCCTCGTCTCCTCCATGAACTAGGAACATATCCTTAGTTCTTCTCAAATAACCAAGGATAGTCTTGATAGTAGTCCAATGTTTTTCTCATAGATTGGCTTGATATCTGCCTACCATGATCAGTTCACAGACAACATAAAGTCTGGTACATAATGTGGCAAAAATGATAAATCCTATTGATGAAGTGTATGGAATCTTACTCATCCTATCTTTATCATGTTTTGTTTGGGGACACATTTTCCTGGAAAGATGTATACCATGTGACACTGGAACCAATACCCTCTTGGATTGTTCCATACTAAACTTCTTTAGTTTCTGGTCAATGTATGTACTTTGACTTAGTCCAAGCATCCTATTGGATCTATCACGAATAATATTTATCCCTAGAATGTAGGTTGTTTCTCCAAAGTTCATTATGAAGAAGCAATTTTTCAACCAGTCCTTGATTGACTGTAAGACTTGTATTTCATTTCCCATAAGAAATATGTTTTTTACTTACACTACTAGGATAATGAACACATTCCCATTAAACTTCTTATAAACACATGGCTCACATTCATTCTTAATGAAACCAAATTCTCTTATGGATTCATCAAATCGAATGTTCCATGATCTCGATGATTTCTTTAATCCATAAATATATATCTGTAATTTTCATACCCTTTTAGCATCCCCTAGTGTCACAAACCCATCTGGTTGTGTCATATATATATATCTTTCTAAAGGTTCTCATTAAGGAATGAAATTTTGACATCCATCTGCCAAATATCATAGTCAAGGAAAACTGTTATGGAAATTATGAATCTTATGGATTTAAACGTGGAAACCGGTGAATATGTTTAATCATAGTAAATTCCTTGACGATGTTTACAACATTTATCCACTAGAATTTCTTTATAGGTACTAATTTCAAATTCTATGTCCAATCTGTTTATAAATACCCATTTACACCCAACTGGCTTTACATCAACTGGAGCATTGACCACAACCTAGAATTGTTTCTGATACATGTAATCCATATAAGAATTCATATCTTCTAGCCATCTTGCAGGTTCTGATCTCTCTACTACTTCCTTGTAGGAGATATGTTCATCATTGTCCAAAAATAATGAGTCACCTTCCTCGATGACAAGAAAACTGTTTCTCTCTGGTTCCCTTACCTCTCTTGTTCTCTTATGTAGTACTTTAGTTTTAGGAACTACCTATTCCACTGGGACCTATGGTACTTATTCCTATACTAACTCTTGTGTAACTTGAGCATCAACTTCATCAAAGTCAATCTTTCTCCCATAATCTTTTTTGAGGATCTTCTCTCTTTCAAGAAAGAAAACCTATTTGGTAGAAATCACTCTCTTGTCTAAGGGGTTTTATAGGTGTATCCCTTTGTTTCCTTGGGATACCCAAAAAATATACACTTCATGCCCTAGGGTGATAGTTTTCCTCTTGAGAAATCCTTAAGAAACACATCGCATCCCCATACACGTGTATGCGATAATGTGAGTTTCGGTCCACCCCATAGCTCGAAGGGAATCCCATTTTCCCCCATAGTTGGTACTTGGTTTAATCTATGTGTCGTAGTTTGCAATGCATATTCCCAAAAGGATAATGGAATATTTGCATGAATCATCATTGAGCTTACCATGCCAAAAAAGGTATGGTTCCTCCTTTCACTAACACTATTCCACTGTGGTGTATAAGGTGTATTGTGTTGAGATAGAATCCCAAACTCCCAAAAAAGGTCGATAAACTTTTGGTTAATATATTCTCCACCTCTATCCAATAGAAGCTTATTTATCTTCGTACCAAGCTGATTCTCTACTTCATTATTGAAATCCTTGAATTTCTCAATGGACTTGGACTTATACCTCATTAAGAAGATATAAACAAATCTACTCTAGTCAATAATAAAAGTAATGAAGTAAGAATGTCCACCTCTAGCTTCTTCTAGAAATGGTCCACACACATCAGTGTGCACCAATACTAGAAGCTTTATGACCCTTTCTCCATGTCCACCAAATGGTGGTTTGGTCATTTTCCCATGTAAACAAGCATGAAAGCTATCAAGTTGTTTTAGTTCGGAATAGTATAAATAACCATATTGATAGATCTTTGTCAAGTGATTCGAGTTTACATGACCAACGCGGTGACGCCACAACTGGGTGTTGTATGAGTCATGTGAACTTGGTTCTTTATCAATTTTCAATATTTGGTTCTTTTAATTTGATACATACATACCATTATTTAAATGCGCCATACCATAACATATGTTTTCCTTATAAAAGTAACAAAATTTATTTCCAAACATGAAAATGAATACATCTGTATCTAAACTCGATAAAGAAGTTATATTCTTGGTAACACAAGGTACATAATAAAAACTATGTGAAACCAAGATCATTCCCATCAGCAATGTGAGGTGTTAGTCACCAATGGAAAGAGCGGCCAACCTCTCACTATTGGAATCTCTCAAATCCACCTCTGCTATGGATTTTGTTTTTCAGAATCTACTTGGTTACTGCATTAAAATATAGATTTCAGCCCCACAATCTATATATAATACCCAATGTGTAGAAATGGAAAGATTGCACTCGATGGTGAACACACCTTTGTATTCCCCTTGCCTCTAGGTGAAGTTCCAATTATAGTGGCCTAACTTGCCACATGCAAAGAATACTGCCTCTTTTTCCTCACCCTGCCTTTAGATATTCTTTTTCTTAGTCAGACGGTGCTTGAAGTCTTTAGATTGTTTATAAATATTAGGACCCTTTGCATTGTCCTTTCTCTTCCTATTCACCATAAGGACTATGGATTTTTCACGCCCCACATCTTTATCAACTTGGAAAATCAGGGTAAGAATCTCTAATAGACTATTCTCATTATTTATCATATTATGATTCACAATAAAACTAGATAAGGTCATGGGAAGTGATGATTGTATGAGATCTGTACGCAACTCATCTGGGAATTTAATCCCTAAGATGTCAAAACACTCAATGTATCCAATAAGCTTAACTACATATGGTCCAGCTGGCGTAGACTCTCTAAGCTTAGTAGTGAATAAGATGTTGGAGATCTTATACCCATCCTATCTTACATTCACTTGATAGAGATCCAGAAGGTGCGACATCATGCTATAAGCATCCATTTCCTCATGTTGCTTCAAGAGGTCATTTCCCATGGATTATAGCATGAGGAACTAAACATCCGTAGCATCATTCATATATTTCTTGTACACATAGAGTTCTTCATCAATCGCCTCATTTCTAAGAACAACTGGTGTTCTCTCCAAAATTTACCCAAGTTTTTAGGGTTAATCGGTCACTTGTAGCTTAGCTTGGGTTATCAAATCCCCAGAGACCTAAGAAGAAAATTATAGACACATACATTCTATGGAATATTTTTGACTATGAATTGGACAAATTTGGGTTTATTTTAGATAGTTTTAAGTAAACACTAAGATACTTAAGTGTATTAATTTTAAAATAATGAGTTGATCCTAGGTTATCACTTGGGGTGGATTAGTTGCATTCCATTTTCAAATATTTCAATTTCTTATATTTGAGATGAGTTTATTTAAGAAGATCAACCAATATCATCACTTACTGGTTTAATAACTACACACCCTAATACTAATCACCAATACACTTCGAGGGTCAATATTTTTATAACACCAAGGTAAAGGCTTGTATTAGCACATGAAGTGTGCGGCCGTAAATTCAACAAGGACAAAGGACTTTAAAGATAATCAAAAAAAATTCTCAATTAAAAGAAGTGATTATACATTAATGGAGTAATAAATAAAACCCAATACAGCCCCTTTCTATTCCCTTGGATCAAACTATAAGCGGGTTAGCCCTTCCATTGATGCTATGGTCTCAATGGATGCGGGAAGTAGACCCAGGAGGGAGGAATTGAAGAAGTAAAAAAAAACAATAAATAGAAAACAATAACTCCACCATTGTGGGATAATTTTATGAGGTTTGGTGTGAATAAATTCACATCTTGAGGAAAATGTATCAACATGATATGAAGAATAAAATAATAATACGAGAATAATAACTTTTATTAAGAAACTAAGGTGAATTAGAACAACTTACTTGTGAAAGACAAACTAAAGACAACAAAATTGTCGCATAACATTACAATGAAACAAAGCACCAAATATGATCAACATCTCCACCACCACTATATTAAATAGGAATTTTGGAATCCTTGGGTAGATCCCCCATCTTTACAAGTCTCCTAAATTAATGGTGGTAGGCCTAGGTGGGTGGAAATTTAATGGGGGGATACTTTTCAACCCTTGATCCAAAATGGCAGCCAACTTGCTTGCACCGAACTGAGGCACTGAAATGAACATTATATGGTAGAATTTCAGTGGGAAATAGAATAACAAAATAGTGATTCTGATGTATCCTAACAATTTGTTAAATTTTATCCCAAAATGGTTTGTGGTTTGTGAGATATGATTAAATATGTGTTCTATTTTTCTGGCCCATAGAATCTAGCCCATAATTTCATCATCAACTTAGGTCACCTAGAACTCCATTAAAAAATCTGAATTAGCTTGGTCCACTATTTAATGAATTTTTTTCCATGATTTACTTTATATTCAGTTAAATATTTAGAATCATTGGGCTTAAATATTGGCCTCTATAGTACTTTTATTGGGCTATTATCCATTTCACTTCACCTAAAATGTTGTTGGTTCAAGACCCACTTTGGTGGTCTTCTAATGTGAATCTTCAAGTCCTACAAATTTATTAGTTGTCCCTTATAGATTGTGAGACCAAAAAATAAAATATGAAAATAAAAATCAATACCATTTTTTGTTTTATGAGGCGTTCAATAATTTACCATGCAGTAATGCATTTTAAGAAGGAATTACAATCATAATGTGAAATAATGTTCAAAGTATAAAATTCACTAAGAATGGTGTTTATGATTAATAAATCACATGAATATTGTAATATAAACAATGAATATTAGCCTCTTTCAATGGCTAATCACACCCCACAACATGAGTTTTTCTAGTCCCAAGAAAAATATATCTCAATAATATGAATTTGAATTCCCTTTTCCAAAAACATTTTAATACACATTTCTCACCCAAAGACCTCATACAAAACAATTATTAAACCCATAAAAATCATTCAAAACAAGCTAGTTACAAAGGCATATCCTAATCCCATGCCTATTAATTTGTTCAAATTTATCGGCATATTTCATCCAATTTCAATTATGCACGATGAAGTGTTGTGCATCGTAATAGACTTGGGGTTTATCTTTATTCAAGGGAGAAAATATGGAAGCACTAGGAGGAATCACATTTTAATATTTAGATAATTATTCATTTTTTATATTTCTTATATTTATTTGTGTTTTTTTTGTTTCAATTTTTCCATGTTAATTGAAATTGAACTCAATCGAGTCAACCCTTGTAGCAAGACTTTCTGATTACTCCCTAGCTCAAAGACCTTAGGGTACTAAGTGAAGTTCACATACTCAGGAATCATATCTAGTTAACTCAATAAAAATCTAATTCAAATTAACTCAAATAGTGATAAAATACCCAAATCATGGCCAGGAAACTATGGATTCACAATCCTCAAGTGCCAAAAACCATGCATTGGGTCAATCCATTGCTCCGCACACAAATTGTTTTTTGAATACTGATGTTAAAATTAAAATGATCACCAAAACTATGCCATTTATTATGGGAACTCAATAAATCAAACTAATACTCTACAATCCAGAGGATGTGCATTGTTTTTTTTTATTAAATGGATGAAAACATTAACGGTGAAAATCACATCGGACAACTGCAATTTCCAAAATCAACGCACATGAACTTAAACTTGCATTAAAATAATAATCAAGTCATGAAAAATTATTTGATATTCAATTTCAATGTTTGAAATGTGTATTATAATATTCAAGGTTAATTAAAATTTTCCTTACATTCATTTTTTATGCACACAAAATCATTTTTTTAATTTCAACTCCCCCAACTTAAAATAACATTATCCCCAGTGTTAAAAGAAAATAAAATTTAGAAGGGGTAGCAGTAGAGGAGTGGAGTTCTAAAAGGAATTTGAAATAAGAAACATGGAACAAAGTCACCTATTTTTTGAATTTGAAGTTCATGAAACTCCTGATTACTTCTTTTTATATCCATGTCACTCAGAGAATCCTCGTTAATGATGATGGTTTGTGTTTGTACACCTAGAAAAAATATGAATTTTCTAGAAATCATTCAATCTCAGAAGCTTCTAAATATTACAGACCAACACAATTAGAACATAATGGGAACCAATTTAGGTTCCCTTAACTAAAAATAAACAAAACCAAAATGAAAGGTAAAAATACCCTTTTGCTTTGAAACTCTAACCTTGAGTAAATATACAGGTAAAGGCCGAGTTTCCTCATGGAAAGTGCTTTGTTTAATGCCGTTAGCTTGACATGAATCCCCAAAACTTACCAAATTCTGAATTTCAACATTTTAAGTACCACATTTTTATTCACTTCTACAAGATTAATATTGAGTCTCCATTTGGTTTGGGGTAGTTTTTTTTACAATTGAATCATTAAAAATCAGATAGTTCTCAGTAAATGGGAAAATCCCATTAATATCAAAAAGTGGCCATCCAGTTGTTTTTTTAATATTGATTAAGTCATAAATGAGACTTTTATTACCATTATAATTTATAGAGTATGAAATGAAAAGTGAAATATTTTTAATATCCCCTATAATGGAATATTTGGTAGAGGAAGGATTGACCTTGAGTTTGAGATCATATTGGATAATAGATTCAAACACAGGTTGGGATATTGAATCAAACTCAATTTCATTTTCAAAATTTCTTAATAGACTTGGTTGCTTTTAAACAGAATATTAAAACACCAAATAGGAAATATAAATCTTAGGAATGGATATAGACTTGACATTTTTTATTTATCCCAATGGTCAAGTGATTTTTTATTTTGAAAAATTATCAATGGAGCAATATTTAGGATACATAATCAATTATTTCAAGTTTTCCTCTTGTGAATAAAAAATAACTTTCCTATTGATTTAATCACCCATAAACAATTACTTAATGTTATTTAGGTCTCTTAGATTCAAATGATGCTTCTTTATCATTTTCATGAGATGTTTTTGTGTAACAAGATTCTTTTATGAATGACGAGGAATGGAAAAATTGACTGGGAATGAGTTCCAAAACTGTTTCAATGGTTTGTAGTTCTAATCTCAAGGAAAAAACCTCAGAAGTAATTCTCTCCATTTTTTTACACAATTTATCATGTAATGGTTGTGGATTAGGATGGGAAATGGGGTGATATAGATGGTCTATTCCAAGAGGATAATTAAGTTATTGGAATTGCACAAGAGGATGTACATATTGACTTTGCGAGGATTTAAACTCATTATATGTTAAAATTCATTGTAGAAAATATGATTTTGAAAATTTTGGTTTGTTATGTTTCTTATTATACCACCAATAGAAAATAGGATGTTAATTTTACATCACACTAGGTGTGGGGTAGTCAAAGTATGGAGAGGTTCCCCTTGTTTGGATTTGTTCAAAAGGTATTTCCATAGGAGTGAAATCGGGGATGAGAATAGAGATGTGGGGTAAGAAAAGGATGGTAGTGTCTAAGATAACTTACTTAGGTCCCCATAAATGGCACCAACATTTGTTATTTTCCAAATTTACCCAGGTTTTTAGGGTCAAGTGGTCGCTCGTATCTTATCTTGGATTTTCACTAAACCACAAAGTGTTTTTTTATGAAAAATTAAAAAAATGTTTTGAGGCTTAGCTTGGGTTGTCAGATCTTGAGATACCTTAGAAGAAACCTATAGAAACATAAATTCTATGGACTATTTTTTACTATGATTAGGACAAATTTGGGTTCATTTTAGATAGGTTTATGTTAAATCTAAGATACTTAAGTGAATTCAATTTTAAATAATGAGTTAATCCTAGGTTATCACTTGGGGCGGATTGGATGCATTCATTTTTCAACTATTTCAATTTTTTTTGTATTTGATATGGGTTTATTTAATAACATCAAACAACATCATCACTTATTGTTTAATACCTACAAACCCTAATAATAATCACCTATACACTTAGATGATCAAATATTTGATCACCCCAAGGTAAATTTTCGTATTAGAACTTGAAGTGTGTGGCCTTAAATTCAATAAGGACGAAGGAGTTTAAAGATCGTCAAACAAAATTATCAATTAAAATAAGTGATTATACATTAATGGAGTGAGAAATAACACCCAATAAATCCCCTTTATAATCCCTCATATCAAAACATAAGTGTGTTATACCTACATTAATTCTATGGTTTCAATGGAAGCGGAATGTAGACTCACGAGGGAGGAATTAAAGAAGTAAAAAAACCATAAAATAAAACGACCACTCCACCATTGTGTGATAATTTCACAAGTTTTGGTGTGAATTAATTCTCAACTTGAGGCAATGGTATCAATTTTATATGAAGAAGAACCTAATAATAGGAGAATAAGATCTTTTATTAAGAAACTAAGGTGAATTAGAACAACTTTCATGTGAAAGACAAACTTAAGATAACAAAATATCAGCATAACATTACAATGAAACAAAGAACCAAATATGATCAAATCCTCCACCAAAACTACTTCAAAAATTAATTTGGTAAGACTTGGTTCGATCCCACATCTTTCCAAGTCTCATAAATTAATTTTGGTAGGCCTAGGGGGTGGAAAGTTAATGGAGATGATACTTTTCCACCCTTGACCCGAAATGGAATCCATCTTGCATCCACCGAATAGAGACGCCAAATTTTTTTTCTATATTAACGAATTTGAGTGGGACATAGAAGAATAAAATCAATATACTGATTTCTACTAATAGAAAATAAAATTTCATCCCAAAATATTTTGTTTTTTTCAAGCTATGATTAAATTGGTGGGAAATTTTTCTAGGCCGTAGAATCTAGCCCAGGATTTCATATTCAAATTAGGATGCCTAGAAATCCATTAAAACATCTGAATTAGCTAATGACACTGTTGAAAGAAATGTTCCCCATGATGAACTATATCTTCAGTTAATTTTTTATAATCATTGGGATTGAATCTTATACTCTATAGTACTTTTATTGGGTTATTTTTCAGTTCACATCACCCAAAATGTTGTTGGTTCAAGACCAACTTTAGTGGTCTTCCATTGTGAATATTCAAGTGATCCTAAATCATGAATTATTCCTTATATAATTAGAGACCTAGAAATAAAATATGAAAATAAAAATCAATACCATTTTATGTTTTATGAGGTGTTCAATAATGTACCATGGAATAGTGTATTTAAAGAAGGAATTAAAATAAAAATGTGAAATTATGTTCAAAGTGTAAAATGCACTAAAAATGGAGTTTATGATTAATAAAGAACAATAATATTATAATATAAATAATTAATATTAGCCTCTTTCACTAGATAATCAAATGGTAAAGGCCCTTCCAGCACATAAAGTTTCCTCTCATGGTGAACGATTACCTGAAGCTACCTTTGTCACTCTTGGAAATTAGTGTCGGTGAGAAGGTTTTCCTTATAGAGTATTGATTGCTATGATATGTTTGATGAAAATTTGATTTATATTTCTAAAAATTAATATTAACGTAGTTTTAGTACTTTTTCTTGACAAATATAAACAAATAAATTAATTTATATCTATTAGTCTCCCACTATTTTGTCGAAACCCAATAACCCTCATCATTGGCTTCAGAATATCCTGTTGCTTAGACATTCTAGTGGAAAATATCCATATTTATCTTCACATCACCCTAAATAGGGTTTTCAAAGAAACTTAAAAGGTTTTAGGTAGGCATTATAAATTCCAACTACATTAACTCACAACTCCTTGATCTATTGAGTGGACTCGCCAATCCTGAAATCCATAATTTTGGATTTTCTCAAACTTTTCCTCTCAGTTACACCAAGTCCTACTAGGTTAGTCAACCCTATATGTAAACTAAGTTAAGTCAACCCAAAACATCAAATTAGAATTCCCCAATAATTTAAATCACCCCAACTAGGGTTGGATAAGCACTTTGAATTATAGTTTGATTCTAACCAAAGTAATTGAAGGCTATACCCACTTAATATTTTATTGATGAATTTTATCCTTTATGCATAAATTGCATATTATTATCTTTTCACATGATTGTTAATATTAAGTGGGATATAATTAAGTGATTAACCATGTATAGATAATATTTACGCATAATCCATTTTTATTTTAGTTCTATCTTGTATGCTTGTTAGTTCATTAATTATGTGACTGTGTCAAACATCCATAATGAATAACCATACAACTGATAGAAAGAAAATAAAGAAAATGATCATGAGATTTACTATTGGTTATTTTATCTATCAGTTGATAAAATAACCCCAGTCTAGGGGAGAAACACCTTGAACCATTTAAGGTTCATGGTTACAGCTTTCTACCTTTCCACCTTTATATCTCCTTGGATTGTTTTCACCTCTACTCCTAACTCGAACCTCCTCCTCTATCTTGGAAGCTCCATCCATTACATATTCTTTTAACTCACAAGATGGTGAGGGGTAAAAGTGGGTTTACATAAAAGAAAAAATGGTCACGCAGGACCTACATATTAATGAGGAGAAGGCACGAAGACCAACAATTTTAATTAAATAAATTAAAAGGGAACAAATCACATACAAAGGTCTAGTATAGCTCATGATCACCCACATACATACAATTAATAAAGAATTTAATGAAACTATCCTTCAATTCTTTAATCCCTCTTATTAAGATAAATTATGCCCGAATCGATTAATCATTATTTTTAATTAATCAATCCTTTTTGTCTTAATAATTTTATTAATTTCCATGAGATTATCATCCATAACTTTTGACATAACTTGTACTTTAGAAGCAAAACGATGAATAATCATCCAAAACTACCCCACATATATTTATACTTGTATACAATTTATTCTTTGTGACATGTAGCATGAACGCCAAATTATAATCGTAATACAACTAAAACATGATGTGAAGATCTTTGAACATTACATATATGTTTATTAAACACACACACACACACACACACACACACACACAGATATATATATATATATATCAAACACCTATCACATGTTGTGTCCAAACTTTATGCCAACCCGAAGGTACATATCTCAAGGGTTACATAAGATAATAATAAATTTTAAAATCTGCATAATCTGGAAATAGTACACGACATGTAGATTCAACTACATGGTGTATACTTTCCTCACTGTCCATCCAAAGTACACAGCTGGAGAAGTGAGATGTGAGGTTTACTTCAGAAATATTCAGAGTACACGACATGTCTAGTGGGCCACATGTTGTGTAGACTCTATGCTACACAGTCACCAACCAGGCAAGTCATGTATGGGATACACGACTTGACCCTGACCTGAAGGGACTAAAAGCCGTGTCTAGTGGGCCACACAGTGTGTAGTCCAGATGACCGTGCGCTAGTCTATCATGGTGAACAGGCGGTGTAAGAATAAACTACACCATGTTTCATTAATTCACATGGCTTGAGTAATTTTTGAATTACTTCTGATGTATTGAAAAAAATACATGGCATTTAGATCCAACTACATGGTGTGTATTCATGTGTTATCTGGATAAAACTGTCAGTTCCTCCTAATGAGATCCTCGAATTAATTTTAATCCTAAAATTATTAGTTTCTGTTAGATCTACGAGAAATGATAAGGGAGGAACAAATCTCAAAATTTACATTACAAGAACAATTAAAAATGAATTGAAAAGCTAAATTATTATAGTGTAAATCATCAATGAATTATTTAAATAATTCTAAATGAAAATATGACCGCTCTGATACCACCTGTAGGTTCTGGTCATAGCAGAAGCGTAGGATGGGTGTGTACCCAACTTCTCAAATTGTCATTATCGATGATTAATCCAGGATAAATATGATGATGAATTCTAGTATCCATGTAATTAAATCAAAGATAAAATACAAAAGATATAACCCAGAACTGAGAAGAGAGGATCGACATATTTTGTTTATAATTAATTTAATTTAATTATAGAATTACCTCCAAGGTGATTCTTTCTTTATTGACGCATCTGACCATGTGTTTGAGGTGTGACTTTATTGTGTTGTAGAATCCAAGGATAAGAATCGTCTAGTGGTGATCCATATATTCTCCATGTATCTCCAGATGCCGCCGAAGGAGTCTCCGGGTGCTAGTATGGAAGATCCTTATGCTTGTGATGTCCTACTTCAATCACCTTGAGGATAGATTCCAAAGCGTTCTCCATGATCCGGTGGAGGAGTATCTCTCTCGTTATTGAAAGCATTCTTAGAGAGGGAAGAGTTTTCTATGATCGAGAGCTTTTATCCAAGGATGTTTTGCACACAAAGATTGGGTTTTCTGGTCGAATGAACCCTTGGATAATATAGAGAATAATAACATAATGTGAAAGTTAATTCCCCATGTAATAATAAATAATTATCACAGGTGTCGTTACTTAATTTATTATACCATGTGAAACCCCATGTCAAATAATAATAGCAATGCTATTATTTCTATGACATGTGCTTAACTTGCATGTTATATTTAAATATTATTTAACCAAATAATATTTAATATTATTTCTCACCAGACCCATAACATAGTTTTCCAATCCTCCACTATATTCATGGGGCCTTGAATAATGACTATTTATTTATTAAATAAATATAACTACATTATTCACCGATAAATAAATATTCTATCAGAAATATATTCTCTCGAATAAATAGAAATGAAATAAATGAAATCAGGAATACTTGAATAATTATTAATCCAAAACTAAGAATAATATTTATTCAACATGTTAAATAAATAATATTATTTAACTGAGATATTGGACACACTTAGTGTGTAACCATCTAGGCCTCTTTCTCGTTGGCATTAGGTATGTTTTCCTAAAGTCCAAGATTACTGTCTAGAAATGGGTCAAGGATGTAACATCCAAGGTAAATAAAGAATAATACATTTTAATATTTATTAATATTTGCGAATTAAATATTAATTTTACTTTAAAGGGGTTTCTATGTTCGACAGCGTACCCGATACGCAACAAAAAGTTTCTTTGAAATCTTACGTTGCACACTAGTAATATAATAATATTAGTTTAAATGGTAGTTAACACGTAATCATTGTATTGGCGGGAATGAATAGAAATAACTAAAATATGATTATATATGTTTGTTAAATGTTTTTACATTTATACAATAAAGGATAAAGTCTTAAAATACGAAAATAATTCAATTTTAGGCATATATACTCTAATTTTCACTAATGGTCCACTTATCGCCTTTTGATGGCGAACCATCATTAAATATAGTTTTGGTCACTCTTATACATTCTATTGGACCAAATAAAACTCTTATTTATGATTGGGACATTGAAATTTACTTTGGATAAATTTTTGGTATTTTTCCGATAAAGTTCATTTTTTAATGAATAGTGAAAAATGTTGTATTTTAATTCAAAACCTCTTTTTAATCTAATATATATATATGATTAGATTATCTTTTGAATTGGTTTTAAACTTCAATTAGAATATATTTTTACCATTTAATCCAATGGTGGTCATTGGAATTAATTTCACTTTGAAATTGGACTTAAACTAGTGTCAATCTTTTGATACATATTGTTTCTTAAAAACACGCTATTTGATTTGACAGCGGGAATTAATTATAAAATTAATTAATGCAACTTATATGTTTTTAATTTTGTAAAATAGACATCATTTTTAAATTCAGAATATAAAATATATCTTCGGGTGAAGTTTTGGTATTTTTCTGAAAAACCTTAATTTTTGATGAATAGTGAAACCACAAAGTGATAGTTACAAAAAATGATTTTTCGTTTAAATAGAACTTTACCACTTATGGGATTTTAATTTCAAAAAATACAATATAAATGATTTTCATTATTAAGTAAAATGTGGTTCAAAGGGATGAAAATAATTTTTGATGAAAAGTAACTTTTAAGTTTTATTAATTGCGATTAAAGGTAATTAGTGTGATTTAAGGTAAAAATGATATTATAATAAAATGAAAATATCTTTACACTTGTCCTAACCCTATTGGATGAGTCATGTCCGACCAAGACAACCCATGGGTTGATTTTTCGGACCCCATGGATCCACTTGGGTAAGATAATGTCATTAATGCCTTTTATTTAAAGTAAAAGTAAAAAATGACACAAACATGTATTGTTTTACTAAAACAATTTTTACATGGGGTTATACAAGTCAGATTTTTGACTATAAATAGTCATTAAAAATACAAAAAGATTTACTACATCATGATATTTTTTTTATAATTTTTAGACATTAGATAAATTAAATTATTTATGACACCATGATGATGCAGCGATTACCTCATTATTTAACGATTTAAATAAAATGAAAAGATAATGTAAAATCTAGGACCTACACTTGTCAAAAACCTATTGGATGTGTGGATTTATAACCCTTATCACCTTATCCTCGAAATTTATAATTGTGGGACCTTTTTTATCCAAAAAGAATTTTATTACAAAGTATCTTTTCTTAACTTTCCAAGAGTGCCCCTCCTCTCCTCTTATAAAAGGCCCCCACCTCTACCACCATACCCACACCTCTCAAGCTTTTATCTCAGCCAAAAACTGCCCATTTTGTCTCTCCAAATCCCTCTATAACTCTTAAAATCCTCAATTTGGGGAGAAGTCTTCTCAAGGAAGCCTTTGATCTCAAATCAAAAAGAGTTACCCGATTTAAAGGTAGTGTCTTCTCTTGTGTTCTTATGTTTTATTTTGCTTCTCCAACCCCCTAAAATATTTTTATTCAATTATTTTGTAACAAAACCAGTATCCTAAATATACTATTATTTTTTTATAAGAAGGATTCTAGCTACACTTACACACACCTACATCTAATGGTTAAAGAACATACTGTTTCCGTGGATGGCGAATTTCTGCCTCACAAAACGATGATTGTTCAATATTCTTTTAAAACCTTAAAATGTGGCCATGAAGATGTAAATATATTTATATATGATATATAATATGTTTATTATTTACTTAATATTCTTTATTTTTCATTTATGGCATACCTTTATGGTTTCTATTATGGGTAAACACGATATCTTCATTTTAGGAAGTGGGGACTACCGTCCCCTCAAAGTGATTTGATTCGTTAATGCCATATGTGGGATTTATAAAGGATGAAATTAATGATATTATATATGATATTATACTGGAATTATAATATACCTTTATATCATTATGATTCCATTCCATAAAATATTAAATAGAAATGAAATTAGCGTTCATGCGTACATACGACTTACCATCTCCATGAACGGTGCATTTCATTTCTTACCACTAAATGTTATGTAATATTATAAATGAATGTATATACTGTATATATATGATATATATGATATCTACATCATGATTATAAATATGGATATAATGGATACATGAACAACTTGTAATTATAAAGAGTTTATTTTTGACTCAAGTACCAATGATCGTTAAAATGACCATTATTAACTTAAATAATTACATAGTGTTCATGACATGTTAATAAGTGATATAAAATGAATAATTAACTTGATAAAGGTTCTTAAACAAGTAGAAATTAACTCAAGTTTATTATTCATGATGTTAAAGAACGATCGAGTCAAGTCGGACCTGAGGTATGGGACTTCGTCTCAATCTCCTTTCATTGAGGCATATTTTGTTTTATACACAACCTTCTTTTATACGGTGTATAAACCCCTTTGACATTTACGTTTATTCAAAAGAAATTTTTTTTATACAATGTGTTTTACTAAATGACAAAAGGAATGTTTTTTTCCATACGTATGTGGTGACAACGACTTCTCCCCCACCGTGACCATTATTTGAGTTTCGGCTTCCTCTACAAGCCATAACTTTTTTTTAAATGAAAAATAAATACCAAGTTTTAATTTTATTTTATTTTGGTATTGAAAATGGTTTTCATAATGTTTTTATTATATCAATGTGTTGTATTGATATCTTTTGATTGAAATATTGAAATTTTATGTTTGCATTATGCATGTTTTATGTGATACAATTATGTTATGGTTCTTGGGAATTGTTATGAAGATGGGTGGTTCTGTGATAAACTAAGGGTGAGTGAGCCTGATATAACTCTCCAATGCATTGGGTAGCGAGAAGGAGTTAAACGTTAAGGTTTCTCTGAAGAGATTTAGGGAATATACTGTGATGGGTATTCCAAACGTAACCATGAGGGTTACTCCCTACGTAAGAATGTTATGAATGCCTCAAGATACCTTTATGTCTTATGATTTCTATGATTTATTCATGATTTGATGAGGTATGTGATTATGTTTTATGAGTAAAGTATGATTCCATGCATGGAATAATGTTTTCATTTTGTACTTTTATATCCCTTACTGAGGTTTTTATGATCATCCCAAGTTTTTGAAATGTTTTTCACAGGTCAAGGGAAAGGTACATGATGTGATGATAGTGTCAATGAAGTGTCAAGAAGGAATCCATGTTTTATTTTAAATAGGTTTCCGTTGATGGAAAAAATGAGTACTATCTTTTATGTAACCACTTTGTTTAAATGTGGAATGTAATGCATGTTTTATGATCTAATTCTCTATAACTCCAAACCTGAAAAGATCCTCAACATGTATTATTGAAGTAACTCAAGATTAATTAATGTTTAAGGCTGGGGCCTTATAGTTGGTATCAGAAGTAGGTTTAGATAAATTTAGGAGTTAGAATATTGTTAAAGTCTTGCCCATAAATTAATTTATGGTATGACATAGCATTTAAAGATTACCATGTTGCTTCGCCTAAGATATTTCTGTGTTCAGAATGGTTTTCTGCAGAGGAAACAGGGCAGCTATGTTGGGATGACATCAGGAGGAAAACAACCTTCCAAATCAGCAACCTGAGATGGTCGGAATCAGAACTAAATAGTTTGTTGCAGTGATGGCACAGTTGACTCTGTCTATAAATGGTGGTGATATCCATACATGAGATCAACCAGATCAACCACAGAGGAACATGTCAGTGGTGGAACATTTCATGAGGCAACATCCCCCATCATTCAGAGGATCATCTGACCCTGTGCTAGCTGAAGGGTGGATTAATGCACTGGAGAAGATTTTCGATGTCATGGGGTGTTCAGACAATCAAAAGGTTAGTCTTGCTATTTACTGTTTGGAGGGTGAAGCAGATCAGTGGTGGTTGGTGGTTAAAAATATCAGGGATGCTGATGAGATTGATTCTCTCGACTGGGATGAATTCAAAGGTATGTTTCTTGATAAGTATTTTCCTAAGGCTGTTTGACTTAGGATGGAAAAACAATTCCTGGAATTGAGGCAAGAGGAAGACTCAGTGGCTGCCTATGAAGAAAGGTTCACTCGATTGGAAAGGTATGATCCAAATTTTATCAGAGACCTTGATAGTAAAATCAATCATTTTTACTCAGGATTAAATCCAAAATATTGAAGGGCATTAGCTTATCGTGAGTTCAAAAGTTATGAAAATCTTGTTCGATGTGCTGAGAAGGTGGAAATGGAGTTTGTCGATGATCAAGTGTTCTATAACAACCAACAGAAGAAGAGACCGAGGTGGCAGGAGAAAGGGAAGAATTCTTCAAAAAAGTCTGATGGTAAGAAAACTAAGTTTCCAGTTTGTGATAAATGTGGAAAAAGGAATTGTGGGGAAGGTCTTATGATTTATGGAAAGTGCTACCAATGTGGAAAGATGGGATATAAGGCTCGTGATTGCACTGTAAAAGATCAAGGTGGTGGTAAGACCAAATTTGATTTATAGTTAGTGAAATGTTTTAAGTGCAATGAGATGGGTCATTATGCAAATGAGTGTACGACAAAGAGCTCGAGTGATGGGAAGCAGTTAGAATACAAGAAGAAAGGGGTGGTGAAATCCTTTGCAACTACTTCAGTAGATGTTGGGCCATCAAATGAAGTGGTATCAGGTACTTTGTTTGTTTTTTCAGATTATTCCAGTGTGTTGTTTGATTCGGGGTCTACACATTCTTTCATCTCTGAAAACTTTTCTAGTAAAATGGGAATACCATCTCAAGAAATGACTCCTGAACTTGTGGTAAAAACACCTGGGGGAAATGTTGAGGCAAAAAGAATTTATAACAATCTTCCTATCCTTATCTGTGGAAAGAACCTACTTTCAAACCTTATTTTTTTACCTCTAGTAGAGTTTGATGTTATCTTGGGTATGGATTGGATCTCTATTTACCATACTAAGATTGATTGTAGAGCTAAAGTAGTTTCTTTTCAGAAATACTTTCAGTTTGTGTACAAGAATGAACCCTTACTATTGATAACATATCAAGAGGCTGAGAAACTTGTAAAATATGGAAATGAATGTTACCTTGCACATATTGTTGAAAACAAAGGAACTATTCATATTAATGATGTGCCAGTGGTAAATGAGTATCCTGATGTTTTTCATGATGAGTTGCCTGGAATAATACCAGATTGGGAATTTTAATTTACTGTTGACTTAGTTCCTGATGCTAAGCCCATTTCAAAACCCCCTTATCGAATGGCTCAAATTGAACTTTTAGAGTCGAACGAGCAATTGTAATATTTATTAGAGAAAGGTTTCATTCGACCTAGCACATCACCATGGGGTGCTCTTTTTTTATTTGTTAAAAGGAAATATGGTTCTATGAGACTTTGCATTGATTATAGAGCTTTGAATAATATCGCTGTTTAGAACAAGTATCCTTTGCCTCATATCGATGATTTGTTTGATCAGCTCCAGGGAGCTCAGTATTTTTTGAAGATTGACTTGAGGTCAGGGTACCATCAGTTGAAAGTAAAAGAATCAGACGTTCTGAAGACTGTATTCCGTACTAGATATGGCCATTATGAATTTTTAGTTATGCCTTTTGGGTTAACCAATGCACCTGATATATTCATGGACCTTATGAATAGAATTTTCCATGAGTTTTTGGATAAGTTTGTGGTTGTTTTCATTGATGATATTTTGGTATTTTCTAAAAGTAAAGAGGAGCGTGAAATACATTTAAGGGTTATTTTGAAAACCTTAAAAGAAAATAAATTGTATGGGAAATTCAGCAAGTGTGAGTTTTGGTTACAACAAATTTCTTTCCCTGGTCACATTGTTTCAAAAAATGGCATAACTGTTGATCCTGCTAAAACAAAAGTTATTGAAGAATGGCCAAGACCCACAAATGTAACTGAGATCTTTAGTTTTCTTGGTTTGGCAGGTTACTACAGAAGGTTTGTTGAAATTTTTTCATGGTTATCTATTCCAATGACTAAGCTAAATTAGAAGGGTGTTAAGTTTATCTGGACAAAAGAATGTGATGATTGTTTTCAAGAGTTTAAAAGAATATTGGTGAATGCTCCAGTTTTGGCACTTCCTTCCAGGAATGGTGAGTTTGTTATCTACAGTGATGCTTCGTTGAAGGGACTTAGTTATGTCCTTATGCATAATGATCAGGTAATTGCTTATGCTTCACATAAGTTGAAAACTCATGAGGTAAATTACCCTACACATGATTTGGAATTAGCTGTCGTTGTTTTTTCTCTAAAAATTTGGAGGCATCATTTGTATGGAGTAAAGTGTGAAATATATACTGATCACAAAAGTTTAAAGTATATATTCACTCAAAAAGAATTCAACATGAGACAGAGGAGATGACTAGAATTAATCAAGGATTATGATTGTACAATTCATTACCATCCGCGAAAAGAAAATAAAGTGGATGATGCTTTGAGTCGAAAAAGTAATGATTCATTAACCATGCTACGTTTGGAATGAGATCCTTTGGTTTTTGATTTTAAGAAATTTGGCATAGAAGTTGTTGGTGCAGGAAGTTCTTCTGTTTTGTTTCAGGTATCAGTGAGATTATCCCGATCAGAGAGAATTAAGCAAGCGTAGAAGAAAGACAGTGAGTTGCAGAAAAAGGTAGAGCTGGTTCTGAAGGGTAAGTTTCCTGAATTCAACATTGACAATGATTGTGTTTTGAGGATTGGGAAGAGATTATGTGTGCCTGGTGATTCAAAGTTGAAGAATGAGTTGTTATGTGAGGCTCATAGTTCCCCGTTTTCAGTTCATCCTGGCAGTACTAAGATGTACAGAGATCTGTGGGAGTATTACTGGTGGGACGGAATGAAAAGAGAAATTGCTGACTTTACTGTGAAGTGTTTGACTTGTCAGCAGGTTAAAGCAGAGCGATAGTTACCGAAAGGGAATCTTCATCCTTTACCAGTTCCAGAGTGGAAATGGGAAAATATATCCATGGACTTTGTTGTGGGATTACCGAAGACATCTCGAGGTAATAATGCAATCTGGGTTATTGTTGATCGCTTGAATAAATCTGATCATTTCCTTCCTATTACAGATACTTTGTCTCTAGATCAACTTGCTCGGTTTTATCTTAAAGAGATAGTCAAGTTGCATGGTGTTCCCCTCTCCATTGTATCTAATCGTGATTCTAGGTTTACTTCTAACTTTTGGAAAGGCCTTCAGATGTCGTTGGGTACTGAATTAAATTTTAGTACATCTTTTCATCCTCAGTCAGATGGGCAGTCAGAACGAACAATTCAGACCTTGGAGGATATGCTACGTGGTTTCTCTATGGATTATCAGGGAAGTTGGGACCAACATCTTTCTTTGGTTGAGTTTTCTTATAATAACAGTTTTCATTCTAGTATACAGATGGCACCATTTGAGGCATTATATGGGAAGCAGTGTCGAACTCCAACTTTTTGGGATGAAGTGGGTGAAAGAAAGCTAATGGGACCAGAATTGGTAGAAGAGATGGCAGAAAAAGTTCATTTGATTCAGAAACACATGAAAATAGCTCAGAACAGATAGAAAAGTTATGCAGATAACCAGAGGAAGGATCTTTCTTTCGAGGTAGGTGATCATGTTTTTCTCAAAGTTTCACCATGGAAAAGTGTGATGCGATTTGGTAAGAAAGGAAAGATGAGTCCAAGGTTCATTGGACCATATGAAATTCTGGATAAACTTGGATCAGTTGCTTATCGAGTGGCTTTACCTCCAAGTTTATCTCAGCTACACAATGTTTTTCATGTTTTGATGTTGAGAAAGTATATGCCAGATCCATCTCATGTTTTGAGCCAAGAGGTAGTTCAGTTGGAAGAGAATCTCTCTTATGAAGAAAAATCAGTCCAGATTCTTGACCGTAGAGAGAAAGTGTTGTGGAATAAGGTAATTCACCGGGTAAAGGTTTTGTGGAAAACCATATGGTTGAAGAGGCAACATGGGAATCTGAAAATTCTATGAGGGATAAATACCCCCACTTATTTTGATAAGTGAATAAAATTGCGAGGATGCAATTCACAAAAGGGGGAAGGATGTAATATCCCAGGTAAATAAAGAATAATACATTTTCATATTTATTAATATTTGCGAATTAAATATTAATTTTACTTTAAAGGGGTTTCTATGTTCGATAGCATACCTGATACGCAACAAAGAGTTTCTTTGAAATCTTACGTTGCCCACTAGTAATAAAATAATATTATTTTAAATGGTAGTTAACACGTAGTCGTTGTATTGGAGAGAATGAATAGAAATAACTAAAATGTGATTATATATGTTTTTTAAATGTTTTTACATTTATCCAATAAAGGATAAAGGCTTAAAATATGAAAAGAATTCAATTTTAGGCATATATACTTTAATTTTCACTAAAGGTCCACTTATCGCCTTTTGATGGCGAACCATCATTAAATATAGTTTTGGTCACTCTTATACATTATATTGGACCAAATAAAACTCTTCTTTATGATTGGGACATTGAAATTTACTTTGGATAAATTATTGGTATTTTTCCGATAAAGTTCATTTTTTAATGAATAGTGAAAAATGTTGTATTTTAATTCAAAACCTCTTTTTAATATAATTTATTGATATGATTAGATTATATTTTGAATTTGTTTTAAAGTTCAATTAGAATATATTTTTACCATTGAATCCAATGGTGTTCATTGGAATTAATTTTACATTGAAATTGGACTTAAACTAGTGTCAATCTTTTGATGCATATTGTTTCTTAAAAACACGCTATTTGATTTGACAACGAGAATTAATTATTAAATTAATTAAGGAAACATATATTTTTTAAATTTTGTAAAATAGACATCATTTTTAAATTCGGAATATCAAATATAGCTTAGGGTGATGTTTTGGTATTTTTCTGAAAAACCTTAATTTTTTATGAATAGTGAAACCACAAAGTGATAGTTACAAAAACTGATTTTTCGTTTAAATGGAACATTACCACTTCTGTGATTTGAATTTCAAAAAATCCAATATAAATGATTTTCATTATTAATTAAAATGTGGTTCAATGGGATGAAAATAATTTTTGATGAAAAGTAACTTTTAAGTTTTATTAATCGCGATTAAAGGTAATTAGTGTGATTTTAGGTAAAAATGATATTATAATAAATTGAAAATATCTTGACACTTGTCCTAACCCTATTGGATGAGTCATGGCCGACCAAGACAACCCATGGGTCGATTTTTGGTACCCCATGTAGCCACTTGGGTAAGATAACGTCATTAATGCCTTTTATTTAAAGTAAAAGTAAAAAATGACACAAACATGTATTGTTTTACTAAAACAATTTTTACCTGGGGTTATACAAGTAAGATTTTTGTCTATAAATAGTCATTAGAATGATAAAAATATTTACTACATCATGATATTTTTTTTTTATAATTTTTAGACATTAAATAAATTAAATTATTTATGACACCATGATGATGCAGCGATTACCTCATTATTTAACGATTTAAATAAAATGAAAAGATAATGTAAAATCTAAGACCTACACTTGTCAAAAACCTATTGGATTGGTGTATTTAGAACCCTTATCACATTATCTTAGAAATTTATAATTATGGGACCTTTTTTATCCGAAAATCATTTTATAACAAAGTATCTTTTCTTAACTTTCCAAGAGTGCCCCTCCTCTCCTCTTATAAAAGGCCCCCACCTATACCACCTTACCCACACCTATAAAGCCTTTTTATCAGCCAAACCCTGCCCATTTTGTCTCTAAAAATACCTCTCTAACTCTTAGAAGAATCACTTTGGGAATAAGTCTTCCAAAGGAAGCCTTTGAGCTCAAATCAAAAAGAGTTACCCGATTTAAAGGTAGTGTCTTCTCTTGTGTTCTTATGTTTTATTTTGATTCTCCAACCCCCTAAACTCTTTTTACTCATTTCTTTTGTAACAAAAACCAGTATCTTCCATATAATAGGATGTTGTTATAAGAAGGATTCGAGCTATACTTACACACACCTACTTCTAATGGTTAAATAACATACTGTTTCCGTGGATGGTGAATTTCTGCCTCACGAAACGATGATTGTTTAATATTCTTTTAACACCTTCAAAGGTGGCCATGAAGATGTAACTATATTTATATATGATATATAATATGTTTATGTTTTACTTAAACTTCTGTATTTTTCAGTTATGTCATACCTTTATGGTTTCCATTATAGGTAAACGTGATATCTTCATTTTAGGAAGTGCGGACTACCGCCCCCTCAAAGTGATTTGATTCGTTAATGCCATATATGGGACGTATAAAGGATGGAATTAATGATATTATATATGATATTATACTGGAATTATAATATACCTTTATATCATTATTATTCCTTTTCATAAAATACAAAATAGAAATGAAAGTAGCGTTCATGCGTACGTACGGTTTACCGTCTCCATGAACGGTGCATTTCATTTCTTACCTCTAAACATTATGTAATATTATAAATGCATGTATATAATGGATATATATGATATATATGATATCTACATCATGAGTATAACTCTGTATATAATGGATACATGAACAAATTGTAATTATAAAGAGTTTATTTTTGACTCAAGTACCAATGATCGTTAAAACGACCGTTATTAACTTAAATAATTAAATAGTGTTCATGACATGGTAATAAGTGATATAAAAGGAATAATGAACTTGAAAAATGTTCTTAAGAAAGTATAAATTAACTCAAGTTTATTATTTAGGAGGTTAAAGAACGATCGAGTCAAGTCAGACCCGAGGTATGGGACTTCGTCTCAATCTCCTTTCATTGAGGCATATTTTGTTTTATACACAACCTTATTTTATACGGTGTATAAACCCCTTTTACATTTACGTTTTTTCAAAAGGAATGTTTTTTTATATGAAGCGTTTTACTAAATTAAAAAAGGAATGTTTTTTTCCCTACGTATACGGCGACAACGACTTCTCCACCACCGTGACCATTATTTGAGTTTCGGCTTCCTCTACAAGCCATAACATTTTTTAAAAGAAAAATAAATAGCAAGTTTTAATTTTATTTTATTTTGGTATTGAAAATGGTTTTCATAATGTTTTTATTATATAAATGTGTTGTATTGATATCTTGTGATTGAAATGTGGAAATGTTATGTTTCCATTAAGCATGTTTTATGTGATACGATTATGTTATGGTTCTTGTGAATTGTTATGAAGATGGGTGGTTCTGTGATAAAATAAGGGCGGGTGAGCCTGATATAGCTCTCCAATGCATTGGGTAATATGAAGGAGTTAAACTTTAATGTTTTTCTGAAGAGATTTAGGGAATATATTGTGATGGGTATTCCAAACGTAACCATAAGGGTTACTCCCTACGTAAGAATGTTATGAATTCCTCAAGTTAACTTTATGTCTTTTGATTTATATGATTTATTCATGATTTTATGAGGTATATGATTATGTTTTATGAGTAAAGTATGATTCCATGCATGGAATAATGTTTTCATTTCGTACTTTTATATCCCTTACTGAGCTTTTTATGCTCATCCCAAGTTTTTGAAATGTTTTTCACAGGTCAAGGGAAAGGTACATGATGTGATGATAGTGTCAATGAAGTGTCAAGAAAGAATCCATGTTTTATTTTAAATAGGTTTTCGTTGATGGAAAAAATGAGTACTATCTTTTATGTAACCACTTTGTTTAAATGTGGAATGTAATGCATGTTTTATGATCTAATTCTCTAAAACTCTAAACCTGAAAAGATCCTCAACGTGTATTCTTGAAGTAACTCAAGATTAAGAAATGTTTAAGGTTGGGGCCTTATAAAGAAACCCAAGAGAAATAAGTTGATGTCACAATGAAATGTCACCTCATATGAACAATTACCATGTAATATAATCCCTTTGTCCCGATATATCCAATCAAGCGGGTTGCAAGGAAGGGCCATCAATCCATGTGCTCCATTTCTCATTCTTTGACATCCTAGAATTGAACTTTCCTAGAGAACACCATGGACATAGAGTTAGTTATGATATATCATTTCCATAAAAGGGATCGAGATATCTACTTATATAGAAATGACAAATCTTTTTTCTCATTATTCATTAATGCAATATTTCTTGTGACACACCCAACATATCCTACCTCACCATGAACATCTATCATCATGGTTTTCATCAATACATCTTAGTGCATGAGTCATAATACCCATTAATAATAATATTAATTTCTAAGGACAAATACAAACATCCATAGATAGGAACATCCAGTGACACTTATGAATGTGGATTTCCTTCTAGTATGTATTGTTCTCATAATATCTTCTGGGATATTACCATGGGTGCACACCATGATAAGGTGCCTCAAAGTTTCATGAGTCCCCACCCCTGATCGAATATATAATTTGTTTCCAATGAAATGATATCATCATACCATAGAATATATATTCAAGAATAGTGTCATGGTACTTCTGGGTTCTCATCATAGCAGGGATCTGTTATGACCTTTTAATGTGACAACTATTCTTAGGACATTATCACATACTATGTCATGGAGAAGAACAATCATGATGTGATAAGTAGTTTATTAATATTCATACAATGAATATAGACTTATCATAAATTAAAAATAAGTTGGTTTCTATGGAACCAACTCCAATAGACCCTATTCAAGGTATAAAGCCTATATCATGCCTTAGAAAGCCTATTTAATTAACTAAACTATGATAGGAAACAATAATGTTCAATTTTATTTTAGGTGACACAAGGAAATTGGGCGTGCCCCACATCGACATATATAAATTATCCAAATTTTAACAAAAAGAACTTGACCACCTACATTAGGTCTGTGCAAGATAGCTCATCCAGTATCAAACTCTAATTCATCCTAGTTTGGAAGAAATATGAAGAACAGACGAAGAATGAGAAATCGGGGCATATGAGCCTAAATCAAAATAGCGTAGCTAATTCCTAGAAGAATGACATAAGATCAAAAATAATTTAAGGACTTTATATTAAAGATACATGGATATAAACCATTCTTGAATCTGAGTATGGATATAGAGTCGTTCTAAAAAACTAATTTAGGAGGAGGCGAGATTAAGAGGGAGGTATACCTTTCTATGCATTGTGTGAAAAGAAACTAACCTTAGGTTTTAAATAATTTTAACTAAATTTAAAATTTATAAAATTCTTAAAATTATAGGGTTTCTTGATTTATCCACACGGTTACACAAACCATGCAAAAATCATGTATGGATTCGAGTTAGCATGGGTCATAGAATATGGTTACTCTACATGATTTATAAACTGTGTGCAAACCATGATGAAACCCTCCTTCAAAATATGATAAAAACTGAAACCCTACGCATGACCGTGCAACTCCTCTGACATGGTTTATCAAAACCATGTAGCCTGTAGGACCCATAGTTCTAGCTTCGCATGGTTTGTCTAGACCATGCAGCCTCCCCACATGATTTGTACTAACCATGTACCAGGCTAAAAACACCCAAAATTTGGGTTCCAGGCTCCTGACTAGCCCTAGAAACCCCAAAGACCCCCATTACCTCAATAGGAACTCATATGAGGAAATATTTTATAAATGTAACTAAGAATTGATGGAAAAATAAATATTTTTACCTCAAAGAAGAACCGAGTTCTTACAAACTTCCCTCCTTAAATAAATTCATCCCAGAATTTCCCTTCCAAGGGTGGTGAAGCATGATCTGTGAATAACTCTAGCCATTGTGATCGTACATCAACCTCCCACTCCTAGGTCTTGTCCTATACTCAGTTGTGCTACCATAGAACCGTACTAAAGGAATGGACCATCCTTGGAGAACCTTTTTGATACGATCAACAATTTGTTTTGGATTCTCTTCAAAGGATGCATATTCCAGTAACTCAATCTCCTTGTGTTGAAAATCATGTGACAAGTCTGAATAATATCATCAAAGTTGATAAACATGGAATACAAGATGCATATCCCGATACCTCTGAGGTAACTTCAATCGATAGGCTACCAGAATGAACCACTCCAAATCCTCGAATGACTCAATGTACCTGAACAAAAGCTTACCCTATCTCATGATCCTCTTATGTCTTAGCCTTGGTGAAACATGTAGGAAAACCTAATCCCTAAACTCGAACTCTAGAGGTCACCTATGATGACCGACATATGATTTATGATGAGACTACGCAATATCCATCTACTTCCAAATCAACTAAACCTATTCTATTGTCTCCTAGATAAGATGAGGTCACAGTATAACTTCCTCTTCTACCTCTAACCAACATAGGGGTGATCAGAATGGCCTACCATACAAAGCCTCATATGGATCCATTTTAATAGTATCATAAAAGCTACTGTTGTAAGAAAACTCAACCCGGGGTATATGCCTCTCATAAGCGCCCTCTAAATTTATGATGCATGCTTGCATCATGTCCTCAAGCACCTAAATCATGAGCTATAACTGGACATCTGTTTGGGGGTGGTATGCCGTGCTTAGTAGCACCTGTGTACCCAAATCCCTATGTAGCCCTTTCCATAAACAAGAAGTAAACTTGGTGTCCCTATCTGAAATGGTAGAATGTGGGACCCTATGTAGTCGTACTATCTTACAAATGTATAACCTCTAAAGTTCATCAACAGTGAAGATTTCCTTGATCGACAAGAAATGAGAAACCTTCATGAGCTTGTCAACAACAACCTATAAAACATCATTACCTTGAGGTTAACTCAGTAAACCTGTCACGAAATCCATCGCAATGTCATTCAATTTTCACTGAGGAATGGGTAGCTGCTGTAAAAGTACGGCTAGTCCCTGGTGTTCCACCTTCACTTGCTGACAAGTGGAAAACCTTATAATAAAACTAGATAAATATTTTTCCATGCCCAATCACCAATACTAATGATGTAATTCTTGAGACGTCTGGGTGACACCAGGATGCACTACCCAATCTAAAGAATGAAAATCCAACATCAACTCTTCAGGCATATCCGAAGAGACCCATACATGACCATGTACCCATAGGATCTCATCCTCGCCTATGGTCCAACTAGGAAAAGGGTCCTCACATACCGCACTCTCCCATAGAAATAGGCCTTTGGAATCTTATAATTGTCTCATCCTCACTCTATCTAGTTTGGTAGAGGTAACAACCAAGGATGAAATAAACATCTTCCCATAACTATCATTCACCTCCAAGTGAATCTTAGAGAACAAATCCATAAGATTACAATCACCACCAGCCTACCACACTACCTGTATCTAATTCCTCATGCATAGTGCATCGACCACTGCATTGCCTTTACCAGACATGTATGCAAGCCTGAATTCAAAAGACTGTAGTTACTCAACCCACCTTTACTACTTCAGGTTTAGATCACGTTGTGTAAATATATACTTGAGGCATTTGTGTTCTATGTACACCACAAAATTCTCTCCCAGTAAGTAATGTCTCCAACAACACAACACATGAAAAATTGCAGCTAACTCGAGATCATGTGTTGGGTAGTTCCTCTTGCGTGGACCCAACTACCAAGACCCATACGAAACAACTCGACCCCCTGCATAAAAACTACTCCCAACCCGATACATGATGCATCGTAGTAAACAATGTAACTAATGCTTGGTTCTAGAAGAATAAGTTTTAGGGTTGATGACAATCTCCCTTTCAACTTATGAAAATCCATCTCATAGGAATCTGACCATACATACATCACACCCTTTTTAGTCAAGCCTATCAATGAAGCTGCTAAGTGTGAGAAGTCCTGTTTGAAATGCCTGTAGTATCTATCCATCCCTAAGAAACTCCGCAACTCAAAGACTTTTTTGGGATGCTCCTAGGTAACTACTACTCTCACCTTCTCTGGGTCCACTGATACTACTATCTCTGAGATGATGTAACACAAAAAGTGAATATGGTCTATCCAAAAGTGCAACATTGTGAGCTTACACTAGGGAAAAATAGCCATTTGCGACAGGACAATCGACCCATCACAAATACTAAATAGTTGTGATTGGGGAGTAAGGACCTGTCGCAAAAGCTTTGGCGCGAAATGCGCGCCAAACCACAAGAAGGGGATTTGCAACAGGTTCCTATTCCCGTCACAAATGCCTGATAGTGGTTTTTGGTATTTGTGACGGGATATATGTCCCGTCGCAAATAGTATGTCGGCAGGTTCCCATTTGCGATGGGGTCGTCGCAAATAACTTTTTTCGGAGTGGCCATTTGCGACGGGTCTCATCGTAAATGCCACTATTTGCGACAGTAAGCCCGTCGTAAATAATCCCATCACAAATAAGCTAACATATATATACCCAATCTGTTTTTTCACTCATTCTACTCATTTCTCAACTTCTCTCTCTTTATTCTGAAAAATTTTCTTCTAATTTTTTTATAGTTTAAACTTTCAAATCGGAGAATAATGTGCAGCTTTTATACTCCAAAAGATTCAATTTCAAGGTATTTGTCTATTTTTTTACTGTTTAGTTAATTTAATTTATTTTAAATTATTTATAATTTTCTTAATTAGGTGCAATTAAATTAAATTAGAATTAGATATTTTTTCAGTACTTTTTTATGAATAATTATGTGTAAGTGTTAATTAAAAGTAATTAGAAATAATTAGTAATAATTATAAATAATTATAAATAATTAGTAATAAATTGTAAAAATTAGTAATAAATTGAAATAATTATTAATAAATTGTAATAATTAGTAATAAATTTTAATAATTAGGATCAATTAGTAATAATTAGGATTAATTGGTAATAATTAGGATTAATTAGTAACAATTGGGATTAATTAGTAACAATTGAGATTAATTAGTAACGGTTAGAATTAATTAGTAACAATTAGGATTAATTAGTAACAATTAGGATCAATTAGTAATAATTAGGATTAATTAGTTATAATTAGTAATAATTAGGATTATTAGTAATAATTAGGATTGATAAGTAATAATTAGGATTGATTAGTAATAATTAGGATTGTTTAGTAATAATTAGGATTGTTTAGTAATAATTAGGATTGATTAGTAATAATTAAGATTAATTAGTAATAATTAGAATTAATTAGTAATATTTATGATTAATTAGTAATAACCAGGATTAATTAGTAATAATCAAGAATAATTTGTAATAATCGGGATTAATTGGTAATAATCGGGATTAATTAGTAATAATTAGCAATAATGAGGAATAATTAGAAAAATTAGGATTAATTAGTAATAAATAGAAATAATTAGTAATAATTAGAAATAACTAGGTTTAATTAGTAATAAATAGAAATAATTAGGATTAATTAGTAACAATTATGATTAATTAGTAATATAAAGAATTAATTAGTAATAACTAGGATTAATAAGTAATAATTAGGATTAATTAGGATTAATTAGTAATAATTAGGATTAATTAGTAATAATTAAGATTAATTAATAATAATTAGGATTAATTAGTAATAATTAGTGTTAATTATTAATAATTACCAATAATTAGGATTAATTATTAATAATTAGGTAATTATTAATAAATAGTAATAATTATTAATAAATAGTAATAAATAGTAATAAATAGTAATAAATAGTAATAAATAGTAATAATTAAGAATAATTAGGAATAATTAGTAATAATTTGGAATAATTAGTAATAATTAGGATTAATTAGTAATAATTAGGAATAACTAGAAATAATTAGGAATAACTAGGAATAATTAAGAATAATTAGTAATAATTAGGAGTAATTAGTAATAATTAGGAATATTTAGTAACAATTAGGAATAATTATTAATAATTAGGAATAATTAGTTATAATTACAAATAATTGTTAATAATTATTATTAATTTGTAATAATTAGTATTAATTAGTAATAATTAGGATTAATTAGTAATAATTAAGATTAATTAGTAATAAGTAGGATTAATTAGTAATAATTGAGATTAATTAATAATAATTATGATTAATTATTAATAATTAGGATTAATTATTAATAAATTGGTATTAATTGGTAATAAATTGGTAATAATTAGTAATAATTAGTATTAAATTGGCAATAAATAGTAATAATTCAGAATAATTAGTAATAATTAGGAATAATTAGTAACAATTGGTAATAATTAGGAATAATTTGTAATAATTTGTAATTATTATTAATAAATATGAATAATTAGTAATAAATAAGAATAATTAGTAATAATTAGTAATAATTATTAAGAATTAGGATTAATTAGGATTAGTTAGAATTAATTTGGATTAATTTGGAATAATTAGGAATAATTTGGATTAATAAAGATTAATTAGGATTAATTAGGATTAATTAGGATTAATTAGCATTAATTAGCATTAATTAGGAATAATTAGCATTAATTAAGATTAATTAGAATTAATTAGTATTAATTTGGATTAATTAGTAACAATTAGTAAAAAATAGGAATTATTAGGATTAATTTGGATTAATTATGAATAATTATGTTTAATTAGTAATAATTAGGATTAATTAGTAACAAATTGGAATCAATTCGAGTATATTGTGATAAACTGGCATAATTTATAGCGTATTGGAGACATTCCTTTTGATCGATACCTCAAATTCTTATAAATTTCACCTACTGAAATGTGTATGAAAAGTTTTCTCTAAAGTAAGTGAGAGAATATTTTTCATAGTGATTTCAGTTGGAGATAATTGTAAGGAGGTGATCCATCAGACAAAAGAGGCTCTTTTTCCTGATGACTCATCTCCTTGGAACTTCTCTAACTAAAATCACTTTGAAAAGTATGCTTCAATGTACATATATCAATTTTATTATGCATAAGCATGGAGAGCTGGGTGACAAGGCATCCCTATTCTTCATCTGCGTGTATACAAAAATGGATATTCGTATGTCAGAGCAGAATTTTCATAATGATTTTAGTCGAATAAAGTTGCAAGGGGATGAGTCCCGAGGAAAGAGCTTCCTCCAATCCGTTGGAAATTATTCCACTAGTAATTAATTATAATTAGTATAAAATACATGTAATTAATAATTTTCTTCTCTTTTTTGGATAGTGTTTATCTTATATCTTATTATACAAAATAACTAATTATTTAATTTTTTTGAAAAATATGGAACAAAGAAGTTAACAATAGTCATTATTAGATGATTGTGCTTGGATAAATCAGCATAGGAATCCAAATGGTTTTGGTTTAAATCCTGTATATATTGAGGGTGATCAATCTTTCTTATCGTTTGCATCATTAAAACCAAAATTTGTTTCATGAGGGACAATTAAGTGTCCTTGTAAAAAACGTGTTCTAAGGACGTTTGACACATTTAACAATGTTGGGGGTCACTTACTGCATTTTGGTTTTCAACCAGATTATGTTTTTCGGTATCAACATGGTGAATGTAGTTCCCAAGAAGATACTAATAATTTGGTTCCAGATCCAGCACGATTTTAAAATTTAGTACATGAAATGGTAGGTCCATATCTTTAACAAACTGAAACTCAGGATGATATTGATTTAACTCTCGAGTTGGAACCATCTCATTTATATGATTTGTTGAGGTCCACTGAGGATGCCTTATATCTTGGTTGCAAGATAAGAAAGTTTAAAGAATTTTCTAAATTTAGGGATATAAAATCAGATAATGGAATGTCAAATAGTTGTTTTGACCAGATATTCTCTTTGTTAAAAAAACTACTGCCTAAAAGAAATGTGTTTCCTATGAATTTCTATAGGAGCAAGAGGCTATTTTGTAATATGGGTCTTGGTTATCATAAGATTCATACATATTCAAACAGTTGCATCTTATATTATGGTGAAAATGAGTCATTGGATAGTTGTCATAGATATGGAAAATGAAGGTATAAATAATCCCAACTAGGGAAGTCTGGATTTATTTTTGTAAAATAATTGAGATATTTTCCGCTCACACCCAGATTGAAGCATTTATTTATCTCTCAGAACACAACATCATTGATTTCATTTCACAAAACCAATATTTCAACTGGTAAAAGCTTAAATCATTCCTCTAATGGTGATTCATGGAAAATTTTTGACCAAGTGCATCCGTATTTTGCTTTAGAAGGCAAAAATGTGCGATTAAGTCTTTCTTTTAACTATTTCTATCCATTTGGTTTTTACAGTAGTCAGTATTCATGTTGTCCTGTCTTTATAACTCCATACAATTTATATCCATGGATATTGATGGAGCCATATATCTTTTTTACCTTATCAATTCTAGGTCATCCAAAAAAGAATATTGATATTTATTTGAAACCATTGATTGATGAGTTAAATTCACTATGGTGTAATGGTGTCAGTACATATGATGTTGCTGCAAAATGAAATATCCTATAAAAATCTGCATTGATGTGGAAAATTAGTGACTTACTAACATATAGCATGTTATCTGGCTGGAGTACACATGGTCCAAAATCTTGTCCATACTGTATGAGATACAATAAAGTGTTTATGCTCATCAATAGAAGAAACCCTTGTTTTTTCAACTGTCATAACAGATTTCTTCCAACCAATCATCCTTTTCAAAGAAACAAATATCATTTCAGAAAAGGAAAAGTTGAAAAAGATGAGCCTCCAACAATGATCTCAGGTGAATAGTTTAAATAAATTTTCTCTTTATTACCTTCCATCACATTTGGGACAACAATAAAACAAAATAAAATTGATGGGTTTGGAAAAGAGCACAATTGGATAAAATGGATCATTTTTTGGGATTTTCCATATTGTTATGATTTGTTGGCCCGTCACATGTTTCCTGTGATTCATATTGAGAAGAAATATTTCGATAATTTAGTTCATATAGTATTGGATACACTAGGTAAGACCAAAGATAATGTAAAGGAATGATTAGATCTTTCCCAAATTTTCAAGTGACCGAAACATGAACTATTTGAATGTGTCAGATCACATAAGTTAATGAAACCAAAATTTTCATATACACTATACAATGATATTATATTATTATATTGGTAGTGGATTGTAGATTTGATACTTCCATAGGTTATTCTTCTAATTTGGACAGATGTGTCAGAAATGGTTATATTACCGGATTTAAAAGGCATGATTGTCATGTTTTAATGGGAAGAATTCTGCCAAATGGATTAAGATGTTTGTTAAATCATATGATTTGGGATGTGCTAACAAACATGTCATATTTTTTTCGATATATCTTTTCATCCTAAAAAAAATATGATATGGTAATCAAACTGTAAGAGGATGTCGTTTTAATTTTATGTAAACTGGAAAAAATATTCCCACCAACTTTGTTTGGCTCAATGGAACATTTGATATTACATTTTCTGGATGAAAAAAATGTGGAGGTATGATATAGTTCTAATGGATGTAACCATTTGAGATATGCAAGTAGAAATTGAAGAAAAAAGTATGCAACAAAGTATTAGGTGTAGGTGCAATTGCCAAAAATAATTTGGAAGAGGAAATTTATTTTTTCTTCTCTCATTACATTCAATATAAATATCCCTCAAAGCACAACTATATGGTTCGTAATGAGGGAAATTTTGATGATGATATGACAAATCAATTATCAGTTTTCAATCAGCATGAACATGGATTCGGTGGAGTTCATGAATGATGTATTTGAAATGATGAACGTCATAGAGATCATACATATATTCTGCTCAACTGTGAAGAAATGACACCATTTATTCTATGATTAATCATATCAATTATTCTATAATTTTAGTAATAGTTAATTAATCTTATTTTATTTTTATATTATATGATAATCATATCAAGAAACACTTTACACAAATTACAACAACTGCTCTTGAAGAATGTCATCAAAAAAAATTTCCCACCGGTTTCAAAAACCGGTGACATAATTTTTTTTTGATTTCACATAAAAAATCAATTTAATAATTTTTATAGTGATAATTTTTTTACAAATTTTTAGGTATCTCAATATATTGATAAAATTGATAATCAATTGTGTGTATTAAGTAACCCACCATCCAAAATGGTTAAATATTATAATGCATATGTGATGAATGGTTTTAAAATTCATACACATGCATATGGGGTATAAAAAAACAATGAATAGTGGTGTTTTCTCGAGAGGTTCTCATCATAGAGAAACTAAATTTGAATTTTATGGTATTCTGGAAGAAATCATTGAACTGTGTTATCGAGGAAAACATTACATAATGATGTTTAAATTTTAGTGGTTGGATATTGAGTTAGGCTTGCATGTTTATCTGATCCATGGAATCATTGATATTAAATATAAAAGTATTCTTGTAGTAAATGAACCATTTTAATTGGCTTATCAGGCACATAAAATTTATTATGAAAATTATTGTGATACTTTATGAGGGTTGGGTGATTGGTGGAGCATAATAAATATTAAATCTCGAGTGTTTATTGAAAGTGAATATGGTTCCAATGAAGTGCAAGGAATTGGAATTTTTTAGGAGACTACTCCAAATACATATTTTTCATAAAGAGAAACAAATATCATTGATGACACCCCACAGTTAAGGGCTAATGGTGATGATGATGTTAATGATGTTACAACTAAATTTGAAATGACAAGAGATGATGAAACTGAAACTAATATGGAAATTTATGATACTGAAGAGGAAGTTAAAGACATTGACATTGAAAGCTATGAAGATAAGGATGAAGATGGACATTGCCATAGTTAAATTCTGATTATAATCATATATAATATATATCCATATATAATAGTTATTGTCAACTAGTTTCTAACAACAATAATTTCATGTTCCAGATGGATGAGGATTTGAATTGTTTATTGTAGGAGGATGATCTATCTTTGTATGAGTAGGATGTCAGATCATCTGACCCTCAGACTACTGACGATTCAGGGAGCACTCAGAGGGGGCGTGGTCTTTCCTAATTGATGATTCCTAACCATATCTCTGAGCGACATCCACATATTGGGTTTGATCCACACATGTAGAGGTATGTTTACCTATGTATTTTAGTTTTTTTTCATTAATTTATTTATATTCTAAAATTTTAATTAATTATTCATTTTTATAGCATTATGCATATAACTGTTGTATAGGGGAGTGCTAAATTGCACAATTATTTTTCTAAAGCATGGGTTTCATGAGATCAGATTCCTATTGATGTTCAGCACTGCATGTTCGAGCATTGGATGGTATATAAATAAATAATATTTATTTTGAAATTAGTTTAATTAATAACTTCATATTATAATTTATTTAAAGCGTTTATGGTATCCCATTGATGAGAGCATGCGTGAGGATATCTTGAAGGCATGGTAGAGAGATATGAATCTGTGTGGCACTTAGTTTTTGTACAATTTGAAAAGGAAAACAATAGAGAAAGGAGTAATAGAGTTTGATGAGACATGCCACATCCACCGATCTAATTATATTTCATCTCAGGTTTGGGATGGATTATGTATACACTAGTTGAGTAGGATATTTCAGAGTAGATAATCAATAGGTTAGAAAAATTGTGGGAGATAAGAGGTGACACATTGTGATGGTAGTTGCACATTCAATACACATATGGAGCATATGGTAAGAACATTTTTTTAAATATTGTATATAAATTTAAATATAAACTGTTTATTTTAAATTCATATAGGTAGTCACACAACATGATATTATGGAATACGAAGTTTATAGGAGGATGTAGAGTGATCCATCCACTAGAGAGATTAGAGGTTCTCACCAGCATCAGATTATATTCAGTATAATTTATTTTTGAGTTTTAAATTTTACTGAAAATAATATTTTAACTATTTTAATTTTAAATTTCAATTGAAGGAGTGATATGAGACCGCGACGTCTTAGACACATAGTGAGAGTCAAGCCAAGACTGATGGTCAGACCAGTACCCACTGATTTGATGAGGCAACATGGATGCAAGAAACCCAATATGCCTTCAAAAAAGGCTGAGTTATTGGTATCATCTCTCAATTGACCCTTTAGAGTTTTTATTGCAACGCTACGATGTTGACGTCTAGATAGAGAGGAGATCGTAGAGATTCATCATCATCTACTACATAGTATCAGGAGTAGCTACAAGCTCAGAGTGACCTTCTAGAGACTATGCGTAGGGAGCAGGAGGAGATGCATTAGTGGCAGTAGCAGCAGCTACAGGGAGAGTTCCTATGATAGCAGTAGTAACAACAATAGGAGATACAGGATGAGATGCATCGATGACGACATTTGCAGGAGCTGGAGTAGGTAGAGTACATGCGACGTCTAACTCATAGTTTAGGGATGAAGTTCCCTCCACCATCTCCGCCAAATCCTCCAAATGACCCCCCTCAATGATGTAATTTTATTTTATAATGAAACGTTTGAATGTAATTTTATTTCTAATATTAAATATTTAAAGATTTAAATAGTTGGTTTTTTATATTTTTGAGAGTATTACAGTTTTTATTTTTTATTTAATTTGTTTATTATATTTATTATATTACTAATTAATTTATTTTTTTATTTTTGCAAATACTGAGGTTTTTATTATATTACTAATATTAATATTATTATTTCATTAAGAATAATAATAATAATATTTAATTATTTTATACTTAATTTTATTTTACTAATATTAATATTATTATTTCATTTATATTACTATTATATTATTATTATTATTTTATAAATAATTCTATTATACTAATATTAATATTATTATTTCATTCATATTAATATTATATTATTATTAATATTTTTTTTCCCATTATTTGTGATGAGCCCGTCGCAAATACTAATTACGACGGTCCATCGCAATAAGGTTTTTTAAAATATTGGGAAAAGTATTTGCGACGAGTAGCTGGCCCATCAGAATATGATTTTTAAAAAACTCGCTAATCCTATTTGCGACGGTATTATTTCCCATCACAAATATTGAATTTTTGCGACGGTCTGTCACAAAAGGGAATATTTACAACACCCTTTTCTGCAACAAGCCATTTATGATGGGAACCCGTCGTAAATGTACCATCACAAATAGAAATTTTTTAGTAGTGTTAGCATATAAATGATGCTCTCCCAATGTATTCAAAATGATCTCAACATGTTTGGCATGATCGTGTCGATTTTGATAATACACCAAGATATCATCCAAGAAAACTACAACAAACGAATCAATATATGGATGGAACACTCGGTTCATAAATTCCATGAAGACCCATGACACGCTCATGAGACCGGACAACATAACCAAATACTTAAATAGACCGTACCTACTCCTATAGGTTGTGTGAGGTATGTCTGATGGTCTAACATGAACCTGATGGTAACCATATCTCAAATAAATATTTAAGAAGACCTAAGATTCTTGGAGCTGGTGGAAGAGATCATCTATCCGTGGTAGAGGATTCTGATACACAACCATAAACTCGTTCAACTTTCAGTAATCCACACTTAGCCTGAGGGTATCATCCACCTTTTTTGCAAAATGGACTAGTGAACCCCATGGAGAAGTACTCGTTCAAATCAAACTATTTTCCTTTTAAATCCTCTAGCTACTACTTGAGCTCTTACAACTATGTCATAGCTATCTTGTAAGGAGGAATGGATACTTGTGAGGCTCCTAGAACTAGCTCGATAGAGAACTATACCTCTCTCATTGGAGAGAATTCTGAGAAGTATTTCGGGAAGACGTCCCTAAAAAGATCAACAACTGGTGGGTAATCATCCTAACATCTCCCTGGATCATCTAGATATAAACTCACAATTGAGGTTGTCATCCCACCCAGCTCGTAATTCTAAGTGTAATGTCCTTGCCTAACTGACCATAAACCGAGTAGCCTGACCGATGGGTCACATGGACTCGAGCGCATCTCCCCGTACGCTAGAGGCTTCCAATTAGTAGTGAGGGTCTCGATAGGTGATAGTGGGGAGACTATACCCTCATATAAGAGTTTCACAATAATATTATCATATAATTAACAAAAAAATAGTGGAAGAAGTATATAAATAGTTGAAAAAGCAACAGAAGAAAAATAATAATCATTTTATAAAAGTGGTCAATTCCAAGTTACACAATAAATGAATGCCATGGTGATACATAATTAGAAAGTAGTAAACAACTAGCATGAGTTTCAAAGTAGAAATGTACAAGAATTAAATAAGGAAAAGAACTAAGAAGTCTTAAGGAAAACTCAATGAGCATCCTGAGCTCAAGCTCAGTCCTTTTATCAAAACTCTAGAGATGAGAATACAACAACAAGAAAGGTCCAAGGTCTGTAGTCCTGTGAACAATAAAGGCCTAGTCAGGTACCCTAGTGCAATGGCAGATCGATTAGGGTATGAGATATAAATCTCAGTATACCGGCACCACCGCTGTATATCCCTATCCAGATAGTGTAATATAAATTAAGCATTGTGCAAGTATAGATAGATAATGACAGGATCTAATAAATAAACAACACCCATCCAGGTTCCTAGGGGACACTTGATGGCTATACCACCTTCGGCTCGAGGCCAGATTAATAGTATAATAGTGTCACTATATATATATGTAGGGCGGAGAAAAGGAAAAGTGATGGAAATAGGGGGGGTGAATTGCCTTTTAAAAAATAATTAACAATTTAAAATCAAAGTAAAAGTGCAGCGGAAATAAAAGAGGCAAGACACAAAACTTGATAACGGAGTTCGGCTTAACCCAAAGCCTACGTCTCCGCTCCCAACTCAACCGTTGAGAGATTTACTACCGCTTGCTTTTCAATGGTTTTAGCAAGAAACCCACTAGACTTTAAGGTTAGTCTAGAACCTATTACAGCTTGCTTTTATTCGTTGAGCAAGAACCCACTTGCTTTTATTGGTTGAGCAAGAACCCACTATCCTTCTTACAGGTGAAGGCTAGCTCACCTTTGATTCAAGCCTTTTAAAAGGGAAGGCTTGACTAACCTCTTCACACCTTAAAGGTGGTGTGAAAACCCAAATGAAAGGGAGATGAGAGAAAGAGGGGTTTGTAGGCACAAACCCAAATTAAAGCTCAAAATGATAAAACAATGAAAAACCGTAAAGAGGAGAAGCCTTGGGCGCCAATGGATTGATTGGAGTTGATGAAGTGCGCTCCCAAGCTTCTATGGAGGTGCTCCTTGGATGTGGAAATGAGATGGAGCAAGTGGGGTTCCTTGAAGCAATCCGCCGGAGGTTTGCCAAATGATGTAAAATGTGTCCCGTGGGCTTCCTTGTGTTTTCGGGGCTTCCTAGTCCTTTATTTATAGAGGGGGAACCCTCAAATGGCCTTTGGGGGTCTTCGGAGCCGTTGGAGAGGCCTTCGGAGCCGTTGGGAGGCAAGTGGATAGGTCTGGTCAAAGCCCAACGGCTAGTTTGACTGGCTCCACTGGCTGACCGGTACAGTGCCACCAGTTGGCCGGTGTTTGGAAAATGGAGAGGCCTTCGGGCTCAGGCTCCACCGGCTGGCCGGTGAGGAGGCCACCGGTTGGCCGGTGCTGAGGCAGTGGCTGACACTGTTCTGGCTGGGTGCCACCGGCTGGCCGGTGGTGGGACACCGGTTGGCCGGTGGTCTGGACAGAGGGATGCCTTCTGTCCAGGCCTCCAGCGGCTGGCCGGTGGTCATCCACCGGTTGGCCGGTGGACTGAAATTCAGTCCACTTTTGGCTTCTTGCTTTCTTGGCCCAATTCCTTGGCAACCTGAAATCATGTCTATCATCCAAAAACACTTCAAACAATATTAGATAAATAATAGAGTGATTGTGATCATGAAAATTAAACCACGATGGATACGAGAGGTACAACAATCTCCCCCTATTTTGATGATCACAATCACCAAAACAAACAATGTAAAAGACTGAAATTAGAGGCATGATTTAAAGAATAAAGCAAAGTAAAGTAAAGCATGAGAGAAAGATTTCTCCCCCAATCAACCAAGAATTTCTCCCCCTTTTTGATTATCAAAATAGCATGGGGCATAAAACTTGATTGAGGGAAAGGTTGAAAAACAAGATAGAGATTTGAAAACAAATTGAAATTTTTGAAATTGAAAGTTTTGAAATTGAAAGATTTGAATTGAAGATTTTGAAATTGAAAGATTAAAATGAAAGTTTTGGAAATAAATCAAAAAGGCTTAAACAATCCTAACTCCCCCTAAATAAAAACAACAAATCACCGGGGAGAGGATTTTGGAACCGAGACAAATTTTGGTCCGGTGAGACTCGCTAAAAGGGATTTTTCAATCCACACTTGTCTAGTGGCGGGTCTTCTCCTAAAAAATTCATCGTTAAAGAAAATAGTTTTGGGCCTGCCATACCGGGCATTTTTGCAATCGCACTAATAAATTAAGTGCCCGGGTTTTTTGCAATAGTTACAACATTTAAATTGGGGGATCCCCCTTACAAAAATAGTTGGAGCATGGGAAGAGGAAGCTTTCTTGGAATAGCCAAGCCCTTGGGTGGTTCTAGATATGCATTGGGAACCAAGGAGCTTCGAAAGGTTATGTTCACCTTCGGTGAATTTAGCTAGGGATTCCCTTAAATCCTTTATTGTTGATTCCATAGAATCAACATCGGGAATGTTTTGGATCTTGAGGGACAACTCCTCCTTTTCTTTGAGAAGTTGTTCCTTTTTGGAAGAGAGTTTTTTGAAATTCTTTTTTAAAGCAACAAATTTGGAAGAGAGTTCGTGAAAACCTTCCTCCAATTGATCTCTTGCAAGTTGGAGATCCTCATAAGACAATTGATGGAAAGAATTTGAAGAACTAGAGGAAGAGGAGTCGGAAGAGGTTACCTCATGAAATTCCATTAGGCATTTGTTACCGTTGTCACTTGAGGAGGAGGAGGAGGATGTGGAGCTATCACTCCATGTGGCCTTGAAAGCCTTCTTCTTTTCCTTTTGCTTGGCCCTTTTCTTGTTGAGTGGACAATCGGGCTTGTAATGGCCTTTCTCGCCGCACCCGTAACATGTTACCTTGGGCTCAGATTTTTCGTTGGGTTGAGCCTTGCAGGATTTATTCTTCTTGTGCTTCTTCATGAAGTTGTGCATTTTACGGGCAAGATTCTCCATTTCGGAATCGCCGCTTGAAGAGGAAGACGATGAGGAAGAGGAGATTTCTTCTTGTTCAACCTTGAAGGCGATGTTCTTTGGAACTTTGATCGGTTTGCCTTCCTTTTCAGCTTGCCTCCTCATGGTGATCTCATAGGTCATGAGGGATCTGATGAGCTCTTCGACCGACATGTTCTTGATGTCTTTTGCTTCTTGGATTGTCGTGACTTTTGGTGCCCATGAGCTTGGTAAGATCCAAAGGATCTTGTTGACCATTATTTCTGCAGACAAATCATCACCAAGGGACTTTCTACCATTGCAAACGTCAGTAAAGCGAGTAAACATTTCAGAAATTGATTCATGTGGGTGCATAGTGAAAGACTCAAAATCTTTACGGTACATGTCCAATCGAGTATCCTTGACTTTGTTGGTCCCCTCATGGGTAACCTCCAGAAGTTTCCAGATTTCATGAGATGAAGTGCATGTGGAAACTCGATTGAATTCATTACGATCAAGGCTGCAATGAAGAGCGTTCATGGCTTTGCCATCAAGCTCGAAATTTTTAATATCGGCTTGAGTCAATTTGGATTCATCGGGAGAAGAGAGAGTGTAACCATGCATGAGAATTTTATAAATAGGATAACCAATGCTTCTAAGAAAAGTGGTCATGTGGGTTTTCCAATAATTATAGTCAGTTCCATCCAAAAATGGAGCACGACCCAAAGAATAGCCTTCGGGGGCGAAAGAGGTTGAAGCCATCACAATGGATCTTGAATTTGAAACCGGTGAAGGTATTACTCAAATTTTGCCTTTGATACCAATTGTAGGGCGGAGAAAAGGAAAAGTGATGGAAAGAGGGGGGTGAATTGCCTTTTAAAAAATAATTAACAATTTAAAATCAAAGTAAAAGTGCAGCGGAAATAAAAGAGGCAAGACACAAAACTTGATAACGGAGTTCGGCTTAACCCAAAGCCTACGTCTCCGCTCCCAACTCAACCGTTGAGAGATTTACTACCGCTTGCTTTTCAATGGTTTTAGCAAGAAACCCACTAGACTTTAAGGTTAGTCTAGAACCTATTACAGCTTGCTTTTATTGGTTGAGAAAGAACCCACTTACTTTTATTGGTTGAGCAAGAACCCACTAGCCTTCTTACAGGTGAAGGCTAGCTCACCTTTGATTCAAGACTTTTAAAAGGGAAGGCTTGACTAACCTCTTCACACCTTAAAGGTGGTGTGAAAACCCAAATGAAAGGGAGATGAGAGAAAGAGGGGTTTGTAGGCACAAACCCAAATTAAAGCTCAAAATGATAAAACAATGAAAAACCGTAAAGAGGAGAAGCCTTGGGCGCCAATGGATTGATTGGAGTTGATGAAGTGCGCTCCCAAGCTTCTATGGAGGTGCTCCTTGGATGTGGAAATGAGATGGAGCAAGTGGGGTTCCTTGAAGCAATCCGCCGGAGGATTGCCAAATGATGTAAAATGTGTCCCGTGGGCTTCCTTGTGTTTTCGGGGCTTCCTAGTCCTTTATTTATAGAGGGGGAACCCTCAAATGGCCTTTGGGGGTCTTCGGAGCCGTTGGAGAGGCCTTCGGATCCGTTGGGAGGCAAGTGGATAGGTCTGGTCAAAGCCCAACGGCTAGTCTGACTGGCTCCACCGGCTGACCGGTACAGTGCCACCGGTTGGCCGGTGTTTGGAAAATGGAGAGGCCTTCGGGCTCAGGCTCCACTGGCTGGCCGGTGAGGAGGCCACCGATTGGCCGGTGCTGAGGCAGTGGATGACACTGTTCTGGCTGGGTGCCACCGGCTGGCCGGTGGTGGGACACCGGTTGGCCGGTGGTCTGGACAGAGGGATGCCTTCTGTCCAGGCCTCCATCGGCTGGCCGGTGGTCATCCACCGGTTGGCCGGTGGACTGAAATTCAGTCCACTTTTGGCTTCTTGCTTTCTTGGCCCAATTCCTTGGCAACCAGAAATCATGACTATCATCCAAAAACACTTCAAACAATATTAGATAAATAAGAGAGTGATTGTGATCATGAAAATTAAACCACGAGGGATACGAGAGGTACAACAATCTCCCCCTATTTTGATGATCACAATCACCAAAACAAACAATGTAAAAGACTGAAATTAGAGGCATGATTTAAAGAATAAAGCAAAGTAAAGTAAAGCATGAGAGAAAGATTTCTCCCCCAATCAACCAAGAATTTCTCCCCCTTTGTGATTATCAAAATAGCACGGGGCATAAAACTTGATTGAGGGAAAGGTTGAAAAACAAGATAGAGATTTGAAAACAAATTGAAATTTTTGAAATTGAAAGTTTTGAAATTGAAAAATTTGAATTGAAGATTTTGAAATTGAAAGATTAAAATGAAAGTTTTGGAAATAAAGAAAAAAGGCTTAAACAATCCTAACTCCCCCTAAATAAAAACAACAAATCACCGGGGAGAGGATTTTGGAACCGAGACAAATTTTGGTCCGGTGAGACTCGCTAAAAGGGATTTTTCAATCCACACTTGTCTAGTGGCGGGTCTTCTCCTAAAAAATTCATCGTTAAAGAAAATAGTTTTGGGCCTTCCATACCGGGCATTTTTGCAATCGCACTCATAAATTAAGTGCCCGAGTTTTTTGCAAGAGTTACAAAATTTAAATTGGGAGCTCCCCCTTACAAAAATAGTTGGAGCATGGGAAGAGGAAGCTTGCTTGGAATAGCCAAGCCTTTGGGTGGTTCTAGATATGCATTGGGAACCAAGGAGCTTCGAAAGGTTATGTTCACCTTCAGTGAATTTAGCTAGGGATTCCCTTAAATCCTTTATTGTTGATTCCATAGAATCAACATCGGGAAGGTTTTGGATCTTGAGGGACAACTCCTCCTTTTCTTTGAGAAGTTGTTCCTTTTCGGAAGAGAGTTTTTTGAAATTCTTTTTTAAAGAAACAAATTTGGAAGAGAGTTCGTGAAAACCTTCCTCCAATTGATCTCTTGCATGTTGGAGATCCTCATAAGACAAATGATTGAAAGAATTTGAAGAACTAGAGGAAGAGGAGTCGGAAGAGGTTACCTCATGAAATGCCATTAGGCATTTGTTACCGTTGTCACTTGAGGAGGAGGAGGAGGATGTGGAGCTATCACTCCATGTGGCCTTGAAAGCCTTCTTCTTTTCCTTTTGCTTGGCCCTTTTCTTGTTGAGTGGACAATCGGGCTTGTAATGGCCTTTCTCGCCGCACCCGTAACATGTTACCTTGGGCTCGGATTTTTCGTTGGGTTGAGCCTTGCGGGATTTCTTCTTCTTGTGCTTCTTCATGAAGTTGTTCATTTTGCGGGCAAGATTCTCCATTTCGGAATCACTGCTTAAAGTGGAAGACGATGAGGAGGAGGAGCTTTCTTCTTGTTGAACCTTGAAGGCGATGTTCTTTGGAACTTTGATCGGTTTGCCTTCCTTTTCAGCTTGCCTCCTCATGGTGATCTCATAGGTCATGAGGGATCCGATGAGCTCTTCGACCGGCATGTTCTTGATGTCTTTTTCTTCTTGGATTGCCGTGACTTTTGGTGCCCATGAGCTTGGTAAGATCCAAAGGATCTTCTTGACCATTATTTCTGCAGACACATCATCACCAAGGGACTTTCTACCATTGCAAACGTCAGTAAAGCGAGTAAACATTTCAGAAATTGATTCATGTGGGTGCATAGTGAAAGACTCAAAATCTTGACGGTACATGTCCAATCGAGTATCCTTGACTTTGTTGGTCCCCTCATGGGTAACCTCCAGAAGATTCCAGATTTCATGAGATGAAGTGCATGTAGAAACTCGATTGAATTCATTATGATCAAGGCCGCAATGAAGAGCGTTCATGGCTTTGCCATCAAGCTCGAAATTTTTAATATCAGCTTGAGTCCATTTGGATTCATCGGGAGAAGAGAGAGTGTAACCATGCATGACAATTTTATAAATAGGATAACCTATGCTTTTAAGAAAAGTGGTCATGCGGGTTTTCCAATAATTATAGTCGGTTCCATCAAAAAATGGAGCACGACCCAAAGAATAGCCTTCAGGGGTGAAAGAGGTTGAAGCCATCACAATGGATCTTGAATTTGAAACCGGTGAAGGTATTACTCAAATTTTGCCTTTGATACCAATTGTAGGGCGGAGAAAAGGAAAAGTGATGGCAAGAGGGGGGGTGAATTTCCTTTTAAAAAATAATTAACAATTTAAAATCAAAGTAAAAGTGCAGCGGAAATAAAAGAGGCAAGACACAAAACTTGATAACGGAGTTCGGCTTAACCCAAAGCCTACGTCTCCGCTCCCAACTCAACCGTTGAGAGATTTACTACCGCTTGCTTTTCAATGGTTTTAGCAAGAAACCCACTAGACTTTAAGGTTAGTCTAGAACCTATTACAGCTTGCTTTTATTGGTTGGGCAAGAACCCACTTGCTTTTATTGGTTGATCAAGAACCCACTAGCCTTCTTACAGGTGAAGGCTAGCTCACCTTTGATTCAAGCCTTTTAAAAGGGAAGGCTTGACTAACCTCTTCACACCTTAAAGGTGGTGTGAAAACCCAAATGAAAGGGAGATGAGAGAAAGAGGGGTTTGTAGGCACAAACCCAAATTAAAGCTCAAAATGATAAAACAATGAAAAACCGTAAAGAGGAGAAGCCTTGGGCGCCAATGGATTGATTGGAGTTGATGAAGTGCGCTCCCAAGCTTCTATGGAGGTGCTCCTTGGATGTGGAAATGAGATGGAGCAAGTGGGGTTCCTTGAAGCAATCCACCGGAGGTTTTCCAAATGATGTAAAATGTGTCCCGTGGGCTTCCTTGTGTTTCCGGGGCTTCCTAGTCCTTTATTTATAGAGGGGGAACCCTCAAATGGCCTTTGGGGGTCTTCGGAGCCGTTGGAGAGGCCTTCGGAGCCGTTGGGAGGCAAGTGGATAGGTCTGGTCAAAGCCCAACGGCTAGTTTGACTGGCTCCACCGGCTGACCGGTACAGTGCCACCGGTTGGCCGGTGTTTGGAAAATGGAGAGGCCTTCGGGCTCAAGCTCCACCGGTTGGCCGGTGAGGAGGCCACCGGTTGGCCGGTGCTGAGGCAGTGGCTGACACTGTTCTGGCTGGGTGCCACCGGCTGGCCAGTGGTGGGACACCGGTTGGCCGGTGGTCTGGACAGAGGGATGCCTTCTGTCCAGGCCTCCAGCGGCTGGCCGGTGGTCATCCACCGGTTGGCCGGTGGACTGAAATTCAGTCCACTTTTGGCTTATTGCTTTCTTGGCCCAATTCCTTGGCAACCTGAAATCATGCCTATCATCCAAAAACACTTAAAACAATATTAGATAAATAAGAGAGTGATTGTGATCATGAAAATTAAACCACGAGGGATACGAGAGGTACAACAATATATATATAGATATCTATATATATATTATAAATGGCACGAGGTAAGAATGACTATCTTCTATAGGGAGTTATAAATGGCATGAGTTAAGAATGACTCTCATCCATAGGAGATTATCTAAATGGCATGAGGTAAGAATGCCTCTCATCCATGGGAATCATATATAAAATAGCACGAGGTAAGAATGCCTCTCATCCATGTGAATCACATATACAATGGCACGAGGTAATAATGCCTCTTGTTTATGAAAATTGTATAAATAATGGCATGGGGAAAGAATTCCTCTCATCCATATGAATCATATATATAATGGCATGAGGAAAGAATTCCACTCCTCCATGATAAAAGATAACTAGCATGGGGTAAGAATGACTCCTGCCCATACATACTAGATGGTAGCAATGTCATGGGGTAAGAATACCTCCCACACATCCATCTATAAAAATCATAATCATTTTCATACTTATAAAGTAATGCATATGGTAGTACCTTTTATGAATTTCAAATAGCCATGCTATATACACATAAGCAAACACATTCACATTTTCACTTAAGGCAAACCATCTTAAGTATTTCAATCAAAACATTAGCATGGTAAACACATTCAAATCCTTCCAAGTGGATAAGGCTTCTCAGGTATACCCTTAAAAATACCCACTTTCATCCAAGGGAACCATTTCTTTTAAAATCCCTAATATAAAGAAAAAATCAATATGGCCAAACCATTTAATTAAGGCACATGATTTATTTGAAGTTTCCAATTTAAGGTTATCTCATCCAATTTTCCTAAACATGTAAAATTGGTTTTAAGGGTTCAAGTGTATTAAAAAGGGCCAAAGCCACAAGGCATGTACCTACTTGGTTAAAATCAACATAAAGGGGCCAAACAACCTAACATGCCCTTTATCAATTATAACCCAAGTATAATGAAAACAGCATGGCAATAAGGTAGTGCACCTCTATTGGAGGGGTTTTATTACAAAACCATGACTTGTTAACAAAAACACATTTATATTATTCTACCATCTCTTCCATTTCACTATAAAAGATCATTTAATAAAACTACTATAAAAGAAAAATATTTTATAAGAAAGAAAGACTAAATAATTAAATAATTAATTAAAGCTTTCATAAATTAAAAGGGCATGGAAAGGGACCCTACCTCACAGTGGAGCAAAGTTGTCCACTTCATCTCTTGATGCAATCTAACTAAGGATCTTGATCCTCCATTAAGCATACACACTTTCACATACAAGAAAGGACACCTATCCCCTATGCACATGCCTGCATGACCATGAGAATGTGCAACGTGATCCTCAAACATATGCTTATATTCATATACCAGTCTCCACTGACCTATGGATGCATTTATATATATAAATATGGGAACACCAAGACCCATATGTGTTTGATCTTTGCCATGAATGATTAAACATGTAATAGGGGAACCCACACATATATATTTACATACCTCTGCACCCGCAAGTGAGTTGACCTAGAATCAGCAAATCGAAACCACATGAAACAACCCAATGCACTATAAAGAATTTAAAAGGAACCTTATAACACATAAAGACACTAAAAAAATGGTGCCAAAACAAACAACGGACATAAACCCTTACCTCGGGTGTTGGTGACAAACCAAAACGAAGAGAAACCACATGAAACCAATGAGAAAGTGCCAAATATCTACACATAATATACCAGTGACTCATAAACCTCAAAATACCCAAATATTAACTAGGAAACAAAGAGAAAACTTACCTAAAACAAAGTCGTGGGACCAAAATCACCCAAACCACCTCGCCATTGGTGGCAGTTGCCGGAACACACAACAAAGGGTCCCGAGAGACCTTCTGCACGGCCTGAGAACTGAAGGAAACTGAAAAAACCATTAAACCAACATCCTATGGTTTGGGCACACCTCCCCAGGAGCCGATTAGGTCGAACCGAAGCTGAAAACAATGAGGAGAAGGGAGAGGGAATATTTCCCTGGAGGATCATGTGATGAATAGAAGAAATTCATGGAGAATTGGAGGAGGGAGAGAAGGACATAGGTGGGGGGTAGTGTGCGATGATGGGGAGACCCCTTGGGAGTGCCGTGTCGAAATGAAGTGAGGGAGGAGAGTGTGTTTTAGTTGTAGTTTTTATTTTAATTTAATTTAAATTAAATTTAAATCTTAAACAAACCCAACCACACAATTTTACCCGCACAGTTTGTCAAACTATGCGCAAATTGTGCGAGACCCCCGATCTATGAGACTCCCCTCACACGGGATAGGTGCACAGTTGAAAAAACCGTGCACAACCCATGATAAATGCCTCTTCCCCCTTAAAATAGTCCACACTATCACTCCTATGAGCCACATGGTTTTTAGGCAAATCATGCACCCTCTACAGTTTTCCAAAACCTGATTTTCCGAGTTCAGTGCTCCCAGAACTCTCAGAGTCGCCCAAGAAACTTAATTGGCTTCAACCATGTACAAAAAGATCACTTTGATGTGACCCAACTCTTAGATTTTCATTTTGAGGCTCTTTTAAAAAAAACATGCATAGTAGTAGAAAAAGTTCAAATTACCTCACTTTTTCACCCGGTTCAAAACGTGGATCATTACAACCTTCCCACCTTTGAAATTCTGGTCCCTGGGAAGCCTTAGGGAACACAATACACCTCATATGTACTACAAGGGTTATGTTGATTCATCCAAATGGTCATGTTGCAATCCCAAACTCCCAATGCATCTCAAGAATTTCAAAGGAAAATGGTACTTAAACCATTTAAAACTCAATCCAATGATCACTTCCAAGCCAAAACATCAAAGCGGCTCTTACCTGAGGCCATTACCCAGAGGCATGATCCCATAATCATATCATTAATTACCTATACCAAGGTACTTACCACCTTAGGTTTTAACCATAATGGACAAAACCAAACTAGAGTTCAGCCATCGTTGGAATTTTCATGACAATCACACCTTTAGGCATTTAACACCGCTCATATCATGATTTTAAAATGATCAAATGGTTGATTTTCCCATCGACCCCAAAACCCCAGTCGAGATGATTGTTCAAGGAAAGCACCAGATGACACAAAACACAATTGTCTTTACTTGAAGACATGATAGAGAACAGTCCTTCAGTAACTGTCAACATTAATCAAGAGAGGAAAGGAGTTAGGCCACACAACTTACTATTCAAGAAGACACCTAGATTAGACAGATGACATTTTATAAGCTGAACTATGATTCCTTCCCCCAAGGCATATCTCATTTACAACAAAAATGATCACCGAAGCCTACACCTAAATCCCGAAGACATTACTAAGATAAAACCACAAGGAAAACCAAGAATCCCATGTGCAACTCCGATATTGTTCTCCCAACCAAGCTCAATGGATTAAAGAATTCAGCACAACGTAATACTAATGCTCTCTTTGTGTATCTAGGATGAAGAGAAGATGGGGGGAATGCTCTTCACTTAGAAAAATACTCTAAGAGGGTTGAAATAGATTCATGTTAATCATACCCAGCTACAAAATGGAAGAAAGGTTGAACCACCACTGGTCGACTTCAAAGAAAGAACTCGGCTTCTCCTCCAATGTTTCATTAACCAAACACAATCCTTTATCACCCAAATACATTCTATGTTTTTTCAAACTTAACCACCAAAAATCATCTCAAGCTAAATTTTTTTATCAAGGGGTGCATACACAACCAAATATAAGAACATTGTGCTTCAAAGGAAGCACTGACACATATTTAAAACTCACATACCCCAAAGTCATTCAAACACGATAAACCATTACATAAATGAATTTTTTATAGTGTCAATTATACTTAGAAGTATGCATTTATGATATTTTACACGACTCTCGATGCCATAAGAGTGTTCTAGTCATCGAAGGAAAAGAATATAAACTAGATGCTCACAAGAGTGTTAGTACAAAATAACACAAATGGACGTGTGATACTCCTTTGGGATACCATCACAATTTAAACTGTAAAAGGAAGGTCAAAACCCACACTAAAACCATAACCAAAATGACCGACGTGTCATAACACCCAAAAATTTAAAAAATAATCCCGAGAATTAGGATGAACCCATTATAAAATGCTTAGGTCACTTTACTTGGAGATGACCTGAGATTGAAAATAACTGCACAAGGCTGAAAGATTTAACCAAAATCAACTGATTTTTTCTTTCATTTAAAAGTTAACAGTACTGCATATACCAACTCATACTACCCAAGGAAAAATATGGGGTCAAATGACCAAGAACAACCTACCATGCCTAAGGCATGTCTAACTTACTGAAACAGAGCATTACTAGATGCTCAATCCCATAATAGGGTCGAATGACCACCTATCTGAACAAAGGTTTCATTGGGACCCAAAAGTCCTACAAGGGACAATGACACTGGAATGGTACCAAACGTCAAGAAAAAAATGAAACTAGAAAGTCCTTCACGTTTTAAGGGCACTACCTACCACAAGAAATATCATCACGAAGAAAATGCATCGACTCGAGCATTTGGTCACACAAAAGAAAAGCCATCAACTCAAAGACAACAATATAAACCATTGCTAAAAGTAAAATAATGCCTATGGAAAACAATATCATTTCCGTTCCAAGGAAACTCAAAGAGTAACTCAAAACGACCCACACATGAGGTTTTTACAAAGAGAACACCACTATAGGTTCATTTTCGATGAAAATTTTCTTTTTATTCACGTTTCATCTTTATGAATTCAAATATTTCATTTAAAACATCAAGTACTATTTTTAAAAACAAAACTCAAGGTACTTGATTTCCAAGAAACACCCCATAGGAAAAATAGGTAGGTTTCACAAATTCATTTTAAACATTTAAACATTCAATGAAATCCTGTCATACAGAGGAAATTTACTATAATAAACACCTTTTTAATATTCCAGAAACCTATAAGTGTTTCGATAATCCAACTTGGGTCCATTATCATACAACCCAATATAAGTTATTCCATTCATTTCAGATAAAAATTAAACAGCTTGCACATAATTAAGCATTTCAGAAAGTATCATGTCATTAAAATTTGACATCGGTTGCCATTTACCAATTCATGAAGTTCCCATACACATCATGGACTAAACATTAGATCCCATTTATCAAAACCAAAATCACTTTAGAATTTTAACATGCTCAAATTTATATATAATAGTATAGACAGATGGGTGACCATTTACCAACCTATAAACCACCCATAAACTTTATAGTTTGGAATTTATCTCCCATTTAATCATGAAAAATTCACCATTGTATTTAAATTTTTTCAATGCTTACATTTTATTAACATCTTAAAATTTATTTGTTTTATGCTCAAAATGGTTTTAATATATGGGTTACCCTTTCCCATTTAGAAAGTTACCATACACATTATAATTGAAAACTAGTTCATATTCATGAACAACCCATATATAACAAGGAAAAACATGCCATTATAAGCAGTAAACAAAGAAGACATGCAGAACAAGGTAAAATCATGGCATATCATGTAGCTAACACATGATCATGTTATAACACAGAGCATGGCATGTGAACAACCAAGGCATGATAAAGAGTGAAAAAATACAACATGATAATCAACTAGGCATGTTATACTAACAAGAAATAATTCTTTAAAAAATACCTAAGAAGGTACAAATATAAGAATGTTATTAAAGAAAACAACATGGAATAACACTCATGGCACAAATTTCAAACCAACAAGCAGTCTATATATACAACTACATGACATGGAGTGTTAATTTCCTATGTGCCTAGTATGATCCATGCAATAAAACTCCCTTTCCATAATAGTCCATGGGTATAAATTCTATAAATACCACAAATAATAATTAGTAGAAAGTAAAAAAATCACTCTAGGTGAAATCAAATCAAATTTAACAATAAAACAACATGAATAGAAATCTCATCCCTAGCCACTTGGTCATTTTTCCATACATGGGGTGATCAGTCCCAAGCCCGGATATTAAAAAAGTGCTGACACATTACTAATATCTTGTCTACTAACCCAAAATATTAATAAAAATAAAATTAAACAACCTTTGATACGAGTTTGTAACATCCTGGCCCAACTGAACATAAACCCGGTAGCCAGAACGGTGGGTCACATGACCGTAAGTGCATCTCCCCGTATGCCAGAGGTTTCCGACTAGTAGTGAGGTTCTCGAGAGGTGATATTGGATAGACTATTCCCTCATATTAGAGTTTAAAAATGGTATTATTAGAGAATGAACAATATAAACAACAGAAGTAGTATATAAGCAGTTGAAAAAGTAGGGGAAGACAAGTAATAATTATTTTATGAAACTGGTAAATGCTAGGTTCTACAATAAATGAATTCTATGGTGATTCATAATTTGAAAGCAGTAAACAACTAACTTGCTTTTCACAACATAACCATACAAGAATCATGTAAGGAAAAGAACTAAAAATTACTACGGAAAACTCCTTGCCCATCCTAATCACCAGCTCAATTCTTTTCACCAAAGTCTAGGTATGAGAATACAACAACAAGCATGGTCCAAGGTCTGCAGTCATGTGATCAAGAAATGTCTACTCGGTTACCCAATGCAATGGAGGCCCTAGTAGGGTGTGAGAAATACATCTCAGTAGGCTGGAACCACTATTTTATAGTCCTATCTGGATAGTTATATATAAATTAAGCAGTGTGAAAGTATAGATAGATAATGACAGAACCGAATAAATAAAGAACACCCATCCAGGTTCCTAGGGGACACCTGACGACTATACCAGTTTCGACATGATAACGAATTAATAGTCTGATCATGTCACTATATAAATATATATAAAACAGAGAGAGATTATAAATAGAATGAGGTAATAATTCCTCTCATCCATAAGGAGTTATAAATGGAATGAGGTAAGAATGCCTCTCATCCATGTGAATCATATATAGAATGACATGAGGTAAGAATACATATCCTCCATGCGAATTGTATATATAATGGAATGAGGTAAGAATGTCTCTCGTCCATGAGAATTGTATATATAATGGTATGAGGTATTAATTCCTCTCGTCCATGAAAATTGTATATAAAATGGAACGAGGTACATATGCCTCTCTTTTATAATAGAAGATAACTGGCACAAGGTAAGAATGACTCTTACTCATACATACTAGATGGTAGCAATGGTGTGGATTAAGAATGCCTCCCACCCATCCTTCTATAATGGTCATAATCATTTTCATAGTTATAAAGTAATGAATAAGGCAGTACCTCTCATGAATTTCAAATATCCATGCTATACAAACATAAGCAACCATGTTCACATTTTCACTAAAGGAAAACAATCTTAAGTATTTAAATCAAAACTTCAGCATGGTAAACATATTCAAATCATTATAAGTGGAGAAGAATTATCACTTATACCCTTAGAAATACCCATTTCCATCATAGGGAACCATTTAATTTAACCCCCTAAAATAAGGCATCAATCAATATGGCCGAACCATTTAATCAAGGCATATGATTTAGTGGAAGTATCCTATTCAAGGTCATCTCATCCAATTTTCCTAAAAATGGAAAATTGGTTTTAAGGGTTCACGTGTATTAAGAAATGCCAAAGCTACAAGTCATGTACCTACTTGGTAAAAAGAAACATAAAGGGGCCAAGCAACATAGCATGTCCATTATCAATTCTAACCCAAGAATAAATAAAGCAGGAAGGAAATAAGACAGTGAACCTCCATTAGATGGGTTTTATTACGAAACTATGACTTGTTAACAAAAAATTTTTATCTTATTTAATCATATATTATCTTTCACCATAAAGGATAATTTTTGAAAACTACTATAAATGGATAATATTTAATAAGAAAGAAATACTAAACAATTAATTAATTGTTTCTTAAATTAAAAGGGAATGGAAGGGAACCCTACCTCATAGTGGAACCAAGCCATCCACTTCAGCTCTTAGTGCTTTCTAAATAAGGCTACTAATCCCCTACTAAGCATACACACTTTCACATACATGCAAGGATACCTAGATCCTATGCACATGCCCACATGGCCATGAGCATGTGAAAGAGGATCATCACACATATGCTTATGTACATATTCCAGTCTATACTCACCTATAGATGCATTTATATAAATAAACATGAGAACACCTATCCCCATACATGTTTGATCATTGCAATTGATGATTGCACACGTAACGGAGAACCCCCCCCCCCCCACACATATATATATATATATATTTACATACCTATGCACCAATAGGTGAGTCTCCCTAGACTCAGAGACTCGAAACCGCATGAAACGGGCCAAAACACTTTGCAACAATTAAAATAACCTTATAAAAAATAAATACACTAAAACAGATGGCACGAAAACCAACAACGGGCATAAACCCTTACCTCTCGTGTCGGAGACAAACAAAAATGAAGAGAAATTACACGATACCAATGAGAAGGGACCAATGAACTACAAAAAAACATACTAGGGAATCATAAACCACAAAGCCCCCAATATTAACTAGGAAAAAAGGAGAAAACTTACCTCGAATCAAAGACATCAAACAGAAATCACACGAACTACCTCACCTTCAGTGGTAGTTACCGGAACTACACCAAAGTGTCCCAAGAGATCTTCTGCATGACCTAAGAATTGATAAAAATTGAAAACATCATTAACCAAAAATCCTAAGATTCAACCAAACCTTACTAGGAGCTGATTAGGTTTAAACGAAGCCGGAAACAAGGAGGATAAAAGAGATAGAAGCTTAACATGGAGGATCGTGTGAAGAATGGAAGAATTCCACGGGGAATAGGAGGAGGAGAGGAGGTCGTCCGTGGGGGGGGGGGGGGGGGGTGTAGAACACGACAAAGGGGAGACCCCTTGGGGGTTCTGCGTCGAAATGAAGAGAGGTAGGAGAGTGTGTTTTAGTTTTAGGTTTTTATTTATTTTAATTTTAATTTAATTAAAATCTTAAACAGACCCAACTACATGGTTTGACCTACATGGTTTGTCAAACTGTGTGAAAACATTGTGAGACCCTTATCTACGAGACTCCCCTTACATGGGTTAGGTGCACAGTTTGGGAAACCATGCACAACCCATGTGAAATGCCTCTTTCCCCTTAAATTAGGCCTCCTGATCACAGCTTCCACATGGTTTTCAGATATACCATGCACCCTATGTAGTGTTCCAAAACCCAGTTTTCCTGGTCCAACACTCCTAAAACTCTACATGCGTCCCAGAAAACATAATGGGGATTCAACCATGTCAAAAAAGAATCACTTTGAAGTGACTCAACTATCGTAATTTCATTCTGAGGCTCAGTTTTAAAAATGACCCATTCGGTAATTGAAAAGGTTCAAATTCCTTTGTATTTTCACCCAGTTCAAAATGTGGATCGTTACTCTTAGGTCCAACTTGGATCACTTAGACATTTCATTCACTATTGTGAATGAAATCTCTACCCTCTAGTGATGTAAGTCTCACCCTACAGTGATAGAAATCTATGAAATCATGAAAAGGTACCAACCAGTTCATCCTGAGGATGATATCAAATCCTGTTAGCTTGAGGACATAAAGGTACCATATGAAGTGACACCCACTAACCTCAAGGGGGAAATCCCTACAGAGAAGCACACCTTCTATCCTTATCCCTAATAGAGTGTCTATAATCTTAATTCCATTAGAAGTATAAACACAGAGCCTAAAGATCTCCACAACATGCACATATATAAAGCTATTTGAAGAACCTATATCAAAGAGTACTGAAGCTAAAATGGAAGCTACTAAAATAGTACATATGACATTAGAAGGTTTAGGATATTTCTTCTGATGGGTATGTTTCACTGTATATACTTGGCCTGAACCATGACTCTATAATACTGTCTAGCTACCCTGAGTGGATCCACCTTAATATCACTTTGAACCTATGTTCTGGATATCATGGCTAAGACCAATACCATGGCCTGATCAGCCTGACGTACCCCAACTCCCTATCTGGTAAGAAGTTGGTGACCCTTCTCCTCAACATGGAGTTTATGAAAACCCTCTATCACTGGATTCTAGTGGAAACATTCTACAAAAGTGCTGAAGATGGCCAATCTTCCTGTAAGAACAACACTCAATTAGGTACCTCAAACACAGTGGCCCCATATGTCCCAGCCTACCACACTGTTAGCACCTCAGTTGGCTAGATGAAGAGATATTATAACTGCTAGTATCACAGTGTGGAAGATCCAGATTATCTTTACTACTACTAGTTGATTCTATTCCAGATCTCAGTACCGAGCCGCCCTGGCTCCCACCTCAAAATTCCCTCAGGTTGAACTCTGTGATTTATTCTTTATTGACTATCCTAGATAGAGTAGTCATCCAGATGAAATTTAACTACAATTATATGTCATATCTTAGACCATCCTCAAATCGCCTATCTTTTGATAACTTGTCCCCCATCAGAATAGGGTAAAAGTGTTAGAGGACAATAAAACGTGTCGAATAGTCCATGACTGATAGCACTCCCTGATCCAAGAACACCTGGGATCTATCAATCCTCAGTGTCTTGGGATAGAAATAATCATACAAGGCTGTATGAAACTACCTCAAGTCCATCTCCCAATGATGATCAGCCTAAGTGATAACATCCCAACATCTCTTAGTGGATTCACACAACATATACATTGTGATCTTTACCCTACTCTCAGAAGGCATCTCTATGTTCTCAAAGATAAACAACATGACTTCTATCCATGAATCCATAGACTGTGTTCTGCCATCCCCCTAAAAATATGGGTGGATGATGCTTCTGAAACTCATGTGTCAACTCTTTCATAGTAGGTTCAGGTCATAGTGATCCCTGAATGGTTTGCATGAACCCCATAAAGTTTTCATAGAACTGTGCCTCAACACCTATGTCTAGTATAACAACTAGTTCCTCAACTGGCATGACTAGATGATACACTAGTATCCCATGTCCCACCACATCCAGAGTGTGATCATCACCACCCTCCTTTTTACAATAGGAGGTCTTCATGGTGTCATGACTCTACAATTCCAAACACACACCTCAGTTCATGATCATTAAAGATTTTGCTACTCAAAAGTGCAGAAATTGAGATATGGTAGGTATAAGCCTTCCTGTGAGATTACACCCCTATGTCGTCCCCATGGGTCAAGGTGTGGTTTCAAGTAGACCACATAAAAAGTGAGAGACACTACCAAAAACCCACTACCAAGGTTAGGTCCAGTCATGTTATCTGCTACAATCTATTTTAGTTTCACTTATTTTCTTATTTATATCATTCCAAACTAAGTTCACACACACATTTATTGAATTGATACTCATTTAATAATTATCATATTCCTTTTTAAAAGGATAAACAAATGGTTTTCCAAATTCCGATCCATGGGGGAACATACTCCCTAGGAATCAAATCTTGGCATCCACCTATGGAATATCACAACAACTTTCACTTTAAGGTTGGACCATGATCTACCAAATTTTGATCCAAGAGGAACCATACACCTCAAGGATAAAAAATTGGAATATATCTATTCTACACAATAACATGTCACAATATACCTAATACAAAAACATGAATATATACAAAATCACATATCATAACAGCATGCAATCAGTAATGCATCCTAAATTACACGGTATAATGCATGACATATGAAATCTAGTAGGTTCCTATATGATGCATGATATGGGATACCCTCATCTAATTAAGTTTCAACACAATATAACCCAAAATCATATAAAACATAATAGCATAAAACAATTTCATCACCTAATGGTGGAATGAATTCCAATATAAAATCCCAAAACCCATAAAATATCAATTCAATTTGAGGAAATTTGGATTTTTCTTGTATGTGGGTTAGCTATTCCCAGTAACAGATTATTACCAAATCCCTATTACTTTCTATCCCTTTCTATTGTCTCCAAATAGTAAGTCAATCAAAAAAGAAACCTATAATACCACTTTGTAACTTCCTGGACACGGATTCCACTGAACGATGTCCCGAGCCCGGTGGGTTACATGGCCTCAAGAGAATCTCCCCAAATAAAAGAGGCTACTGACTAGTAGCATGGGCCTAGGTGTGTTTGTGGGGAGACTATTCCCTCATTACCAGAGTGTAGCACAACATGCATCAATAACAGATACAAGCAACGGAAGAAGTATACCATATAATATAATTTAATAGTGAAAGACTAATAGTATAAACAAGCTAAAAGTCATATCATATTAAGGATGGTGATACATGTCACATGTTTATAATTAAATAGAAAAAACATCAATACAAGGTAGATGTACAATCCATATGACAAACTTTACAAAAAGGATAAAATAATCCTAATAGAATTGCAAGACATAGCTTGGTCATATGCTCTCCTTCTCTTAAGTATCATAATAAGTACCTGTATTAGGGAGATTTCCCTTATCATTTACTAGAATAATATAATATATTTGGGTCAAAAAAGGTGAACCAAATAGGGTGTGAGACTAAATCCCAGTAGGCAACCACTTAATGCCTGTGCGAATTAGTCAGTGAATATATATAGTTGGTAGTGTGCAATAAGAAAAGTAGTAATCAAGTAATAACTCAAAAGTAAACGACATACATGCACTGGTTTTCATTTACATTCATTTACCATTTCAGTTACATTGAAATTTATATGTATCAAGATCCAACTCATGACTATAATCCCCTATTTTACTGGTAGCACAACAGATGCCTTAGAAAGACATATAAACAATAAAAGAGAAGAAAAACTCCAATATTGTTCTTTTTCTTGGTGGCACGTCATAAGTCATTCCATTTTAACAATTTATTCATTTAAAACCTGATTCCATCATTGAAATCCCTATGTTGGAATTTAAGTATCACTCCTAGTATATTCAACCAACCCCCTATGAGTCCTTCCATGGCATATCACATTTGGATCCATGTATCACTCATGAAAATATCACATTAACCATTGATTCCATCCATGGAATTAAAGGTGAATACATGTATCACTCAATGTGAAAAGGGTAAAAGTCACATGAGTCCATCCAATGAATTCTAATTTGAATCCATTTATCACCCAATTATATTTATCATTTAACTGATTCCATTTCACTGAAACAACTTAATTGACATGTCAAGGTAAAAACTAGAGGCATTAAGTATAACTCACCTCTAATGGGTGACTCATGAAAGGACCAACCTCAACAGCTTGGAATTTCATTTACTCGCATGGTTATATATAACAAGCATCACATGCTTAACAAAATAATAAATGACTTCAACATCATTTAACTCACATGGGAATGTCATGATAATGAGTTTCCATTTCATAACCAGCCTATCACATATCATGGTCTCAACATAACTCACAAGGGATAACAATAAAAGTGTATCTCATTCCTATTAAGGAAATATAAAAACAAGACCAAGCTCAAGGAATTACCTTCAAATACTCACATGGGTGTTTTAGTATAATAAGAATAACAAGCCTAACAAGCTACCAAAGGGATTAGTTATTATATATCTCACATAGGATAATCAATAGTTAGAGAAATTCAATCCAATTGTATCAATTCAAGTTATAACCTCTAATTTATTCACATGGGCAAAGTAATTCAAGACAAGCATGATTTTATAAGAAATGGAACACATGGGTCAAGGTAAAAGTCAACCATCCCATACCCTTTAACCAAATCAATTACAATTTAAAAACAATACATTCCATTTATAACAAATTATATTTTTAACAACCCATGAAAGTGATAAAGGAATACCTTAAGAGTGTCCAAAGAAAAAAAAATCAAAAAAAGGGTAATTAAAGTCATCTCACTAATGGGGTGGTCCCAATTCAAGGTATATAACCATTATCATGCATTATCAATCATATTCAATAACCTAAACCATGACAGGAAACTGTAGGGTTCAATTTCATTTTAGGAAACACCCGTAAATTGGGAACTCAAATCCTTTACATATATAAATGATCTAACTTTTAATGAAAATCACATGAACACCTACCTTAGTTTAGTTCTAGATAGATCATTCAATATTAGGCTCTAATTCTTCCTAGTTTGGAAGAAATATTAAGAAGATATGAAGAATAAGAAATCATGGTATGTGATCCAAAATCCAAATAGTGCAGTTGATTCCAAGAAGAACTTCATAAGGTTAAAAAAGAATTAAGGCCTTAGCATTGCAGATCTAAGGAGATAAACCACTCCTAAATCAGATTATATATAGAGAGTAGATCTAAAAAACAACTTTTTAAGGAGGATAACATAAGAAAAAGGTCTCCATATCTTCACATTGATTGAAAAGAAACCAACCTTAGATTTTAAATAATTTAAATTAAATTTATAATTTATAATTTTTTTTAAATATAGGGATGCCTGATTTATCATTATGGTTTAAAAACTATGTGGATACCATACATGGTTTATTATAGGCATGAGGTATAGTGCACGACTACCCTACATGGTTTATAAAATGTGCATAAACCATGTTGAAACCCTCTGTAAAAATATTATGAAAACTACAAACCTTCCGCACAGTTGTGAGAATCATATTGCATGGTTTATCAAAACTGTATGTACTATAAGCCCCCATTGTCTAGCCTTGCACGATTTATCCAAACTGTGTAGCCTACCCTGCACAGTTTTTATTAACTGTGCTCCAGGCTAAAAACACCCAAACTTTGGGTTCTAGGTTCTGAACTAGCCCAAGACACCCCATATACCTTCATGACCTCAACTAGAACTCACATTAGGACATATTTAAGAAATTAAACTTAGAATTGATGGAAACTAAAGATTTTTCCTCAAAGAAGAATCGAGTTCTTTCAATGGGGAGGGATATCATGGGAGAAATAAAGGAAATGAATCAATAGTTCATGGGTGAACACAATCAAGATTATGATATCACAAGAGTAATATCGTCATTATAATCATGAGATAAAAATTTGATAAAGGCATGGAATGTTTCATATACATAATAATGAAGAATCATAACACAAGGGTAGAATACCACACATAGTTGTGACTAAAGCTAGCATCATGTACACATATAACATATGTGCATAAATCATAACAACATAATTATGAAAAAACATAGCATCATGTTCACACATAATACACATAATATCATGAGATATATAAAATTACCCAATTCATTGAGGGATATATAATTCTAGGCCTACCCTTACATTATATAATTTTCATAATCATGCATTCTACAAAAAACATAAACCAATCATAATCATATAATCAACCCATAGAAAGAAATGAGTTTTATAAGGGTTTCATAAATAATACTTTCATGAGTAACCATTGGTGTTCCCTAATAAATAAATAAAATCATAATTTTTATAAAACATCATCAATATTTATTGGATAAGAAATAACTCAAGAGGAGTTAATGCCAAGTTTTTTGGAATTTAACAACTTTTTTAAAAAGCATTATAAATGTCTTGGATTTTTTTTAAAAGAGTGAAGATATTTTTGTCCCAAAAAATAAAAGGTAAATAATAGTGCAAGGAAATTTTAAGGACATTTTAAGAACATATATATATAAAATAACATGAAAGAGGAGATTCCACAAAATATTTGGGTTCAAGGTTCCCCATACCTTAAATCCAGCTTTATTCCATTGATTTTATCCCTCATGAATAATAAACTTCAGTTTATTAAAACATATAAATATATGTGAATAGTGTTAAATTTTTAAATTTTGATCAATTATAATAATTATATTCTATTTTTGAATTCTCTTTTTTAAAGGTGAATCATTTTTATGTTATATTTTCTTTCAAAATATCCCGTTTTGTTTTGATTTTACTATTTCTATTCAAGGTCATTTATATATATGTAAAACTAATTACAAGAGATTATAATACATGTAAATAAAAATTTCTATGTCATATATAATTTATTAAAATCATCCATAAATGTGTTGATAAGAAAATAACTAGAAACATTCTTGTTGGCACTTAACCAACCATTAATGGGACATTTCCCAAAGAGGAGGTGCGGGAGATATATTATGTGATTATACTTAATATAACAATTTTATAGTATATTAACATTATAAATATCATTTCAACATAAAATTTAATTGTTTTCATAAGTTTTAGATTATAAAAAATGAGGATATGAAATTAGAAAAGGAGAACTAAATTAAAGGATGAAAGGACCTTACCTCATTCTTAAAGCTGTTCCTTTTCTCTTGACTTTAACTTATTGAATTTTTGAGTTTGATTACTATATAATTTACCTAAATATTATATAGGGTTTAATAGTGGGTATTTTTATAGATATTTTTATTTGTTAAGTGAGGGAGGGGTGGTTTTATAAGGGGGGATATATTTATACTTAAAGAGAGGGTTATTTTAAGGTTAAAATATTATATAAAATACTATATCCAAGGTAAAACTTGTAATAATGATATTATGACATTATGTATAATATATAGATAAAATAAAATAGTTTATGGACTTTAAACACCATTATTATCTAAATTCACTTGTTTATTAAAAATAAAATTGGAAAAGAGAAAAATTGTTGTTTTAATGGAATACTTTTGACCTTAGATGTTGGAAAATAGTTTTTAGGTTTGGAAAACATGTTTATTATATTTAAATGACTCATTTATAAAATTAAATATATTTATTTTTCAACCCAAAATTTCTATTATTTATTAGTTCATTATTACAACATGAATGATGTAATTTAAAATACATTTGTTATTCAAAAACAACATTTTTACTGTTCACCTAAAAATTGAAGTATTTGATAAAATTACCAAAAAATAACCTTTAGAAAAATTTAATGTGATTATTATAAAAATGAAATTAATTTTATATATTTTGTATATTAGGTAATTTTAATTTTTAATATGGAAATTATTAATTTTATGAAATACATTAAAATACAGTTTGTAAAAAAAAATTTGTATATTATTTGAGTTTTTAATATTGATATTTATTTTATGGAAGTATAATTTTTATATTTTCTTAAATTAATCATGATAAATATTATTTATATTACATTTCATTATTTTGAGGTTAATTTACCATTTCAATGGTTAGGTTACTATTCTCGACATCTAGGTTACTATTCCCAATAGTCACGATACTATTCTAAGATCAGATTATTATTCCAATAGTCACATTAAAATTCCAACAGTCAAATTAGCTCCTATAATAACACTTAATCCTTTCATACATTATTCACCACAATTTCTCCTTTGGTTTTATATTTTCCTTTTCTAAGATTTAGATTTGTTTACTAATATTTTGTTTCTTTTTTATAATATTGTTCTTAGGGGTGATTATTCTAGTAGATTAGAAATATCCAATTTTTCACATTCTATTATTTTCTATTTTTTCCCTATTGTAATGTTTTTTATTTTAATGGGTTTAGTAGCTGACTAATGTAATGATCTCCATTAATGAAATAAAGAGTTTTTAGTTTCTCTATGTGTTGTATATGTATAATATTATATAACATAATTTAATTTTATTCAGGAAACAAATGTCACTAATAAATTCTAGGTTGTTACAATATTTATGTAAAATGATCTAAAATAATTGCACATTATGCTCAGGTTGTCTCACTTGGTATGAAAACACATGTGTAAAGTTGTATTTTATCAATGGATATGAGAGTGTGGATCTAGGGGGTGTTATTTCGTATCATAGATGTCTTTAGTTATTTTTTGGTATTAATATATGAAGAAAAAGAAGATAGAACATTAATTAAGCTATGGTGACCCAAAAATGATGTAAGTTGAACCTAAAATGCCATAGGTTGAAATTAATGTATCACAATTTAGGACATCTTATGTCATTTCCCTTATTGATTGATTAATTACTTTGATTTTTATTGATTGATACCCACAATAACCATTTTGGTTTTAGTAAGGGAATAAAAAAGAATCATGATATTGGGGTGGTGATAGGTACACTAAAAAAATCTTATTTAATCTAGTTCTATGAATTTCTTCATATCTTGAAGATTCTCTAATACTATTACTTTATATCTTCAAATATATAGTTATTGAATTATTGGTGAAAATTTATAGTGTTGATATGAATTTATACCTATTCTATAACTCTTCTCCGATAGAAGTTTATGGGAATGTGTTTACTATAAATTTTATTAGTCTCTCTTTGGTCAAATTCGATGTTATTTTAGGGATGAATTTGATTCCTCTATATAGTGACCTTATTGATTTCATGTATAGGGAAATATCATTTCATATCCCAAATCATCGCATGATAAAATCCCAATGAAAGTATGATGATTAATTCCCTTTGATAAAAAATTCCTTAATATGGGTCTTGATACAAAATGATGAGGGATACTTGGATAAAATTATTAGAAGAGGAACTCAACATTGAAGACTTGATAATTGTATTAGAATATGTTGATCTATTTTCTAAAGAACACCATAGTACTCCCCTAGAATGTGAGGTTGAGTTTTTAATTGAACTTATAAATGGTTATATGATTATATCAGAGTTATTATTTAATGGTACCCATTGAATTAGAAAAATTGAAGAAGTAACTACAAGATAATCTGAAAAAGGGTCTTATTTCAAAATTTTGAATGTATCATAAAAGTGTATTTTAATTTTAATAATATATTTTATAAAAATAAAATTTTGTTTTCTTTGTCTCCAAAAATATATTTATCACATGTATCTTATATTCATGTGTATAAGAATAAAAATATGATTGAAGTAATCACTATTTCAATTATAAAAAGAAAATTTACACCTTTATACTACTAATACCTAGATACATAACCCCTTATTTCACCAGTATATTCACTAAGGGTAAGGTGTGAAAAGGAAGTACTTTCAAGGGGTGGTTCGATGAACATTGATTGAGTGGTGAATTTTATAATATTTAAATTCTCCCATAATCGGTTCTACTATATTCTTAGTTATTGAATCTCAAATTGGCATTGGTTAAGAGTAAACTATAGTGATACAATCTCCCTTAGAAGCTCTGATAAATGAGAATCATAATGGATGATCATACAGATTTATGGCATCACTTCTTCCTTCTACATAAAGTATATTTTATCATTACCCATAATATATAATAATCATAAAGGTGACTTTATGATGGATATATTGTCCACATTTCTAATGTTCAATGGTTACAGTTCCCAACAATCATATTATTGTTTTATTTTATAATAATAATAGTGTTATTGATTTTAATTATGTAGTGAAAGTTTTGTATATTATACTACTTTACAAAATGGGACATATATTCATTCATAAGGTAAATTTTATTTAAAAATGTAAGGGTCATTACATTTTCCCCCCTTTAGCAATTTTACCCTCAAAATTTCATTTCATACCCTAAAATTAATGAGGGAACCTCTATTTCATTACTTTATTAGGCTCCCATGTAACCTATTCATACTAATGGTTCTTCCAAAGTACATTGATTAGGTTATTTTTTTATTTCATAGAATTTTATCTCTATGATATAAAATCTTCATTAGCTGGTACTTATAATAAAGATCATTCTCCAATGGTATCACCTACGATATAAAATCTTCATTGGATGGTCCTAAAATGTTCCATTGAATCAAATAAATCCAATAGGAATTTTTTTCCCAATTTAAAAAAAATTAAAACAACACCTTTTTGAAGTATACTTGGTGCATTATAGTCTTTTGTTTCCACAAAAATGTCTCATAAAAATATGACATTTCTATTAGCGCATCACAAATCATAGAATTCAAAAAAACTTCTAAATCCAATTGGTAGAATCCTTTCCATTATAACATGACAGTAATGACTTTTTAATCTCATAATAGGACCATTTCTAAAATATCTAGAAAAATTGGAAACATAACCATCCAAAAGCTTCGAATTTGAAATCCATTGAAAAAATGATAAACAATTTTATTTGGAAACTGTATAAGCCACTTTTGGCTTCATTAACTTCTATGATCTGACAATTTCAAATAGTTGAAGTTATGGTCACCTATAAATTTGGGAAAGATCCAATCGTTCTTTTACATTATCATTGGTCTTACTAGGTGTGTCCAAAAATATATAAAATATATTATCAAAACAATTCTTATCAATATGTGTGTCATCCAACATACGACAAACCCACAAATTAGACCAATATAGAATATCCTAAAAAATGATTCTTTTTATCCAATTGTGTTCTTTCCCAACATCATCTATTTTCTGTTGGTTTATATTCAGTCCAAAGGTAATGGGAGGTAATAGAGAGACAATATATTTTAACTCAATACTCGAGATCATTATTGTAGTTCCATCTCTTTCAATTGTACCTTTTCTAAAATGATTTCTATTCCTCCTAAAGGGTTTATTGGCTAGAATAAATTTTCGATGAGAATAAAAAAATAAGGTTTTATTTTATTAATGATCATAAAAGCTTTACTTTCTCTCATACAAAACATAAATGATTTTGGACCATATATAGTCTATCTATATAACAATACATATACTGGAAGTCGCTAATTTTCCACTTTAATGAAGATTTCATTAGGAAATTTTGTTTCACAACAACATCATATGTAAGGACATTATTGATCCATAAGAAATTTAATACATCAATCAATGGATTAAAATATATATCAATATTCTTTTTTCGATGTACTGTAATTAATATGGTCAAAAATATATATGGATCATTCATCAAATCCCAGGAGGTAAATTGCAAGGAGTTATAAAGATGGTCTAATAAGAATATTGACTACCGTAAGAACCAAATGGACAAAAATCATCAGTAGAAATTATTTATCACATGTTTCAAGCTTCTTAAAAAAAGAGGGATGTACTTGATCAAAATGTTTCTATGAATCATCATTTACAAGATGATTTAAGATTTTACCAGTTAAAATATTGGGTTTGTGCCATGACATCAATGACACTGTGTTTTGATACATAAACAAACGCTACAATCTGAGTGTATGTGTGAAATACTTCAACCATTTTACAAGAATCAATCTAGACTTCCCTATTTGAGCCTCTTTGTCCCTCACTTTTCCACATGTAGGACAACTAACTAATGATTCATTTTCACAATAATATAAGATTCAATTATTTGAACATGCATAAATCTTGTGATAACTAAGACCCAAAATTATTAACAAACCTCTTTATCTCATAGATATTTATAGGCAAAAAATTTCCTTTAGATAATAGTTATTTAACCAAAAGGATATCAAATTAAAATAGCTATTGGACATTCCATTATTGGATTTAATAGCCATAAATTTTACAAATACTTGAAATTTTCTTATCTTTCAACCAAGATAAAAGGCATCCCCAACAGACTTCAAAAAATCATAAAATTGGGATTGTTCCAACTCAGGAGTTAAATCAATTTCATTTTGAGTTTTGGTTTGTTGAAAAGATAGACCAACCATATCATTTACTAAATTTTGAAGCCATGATGGATCTAGAACCAAATTATTAGTATCTTCTCCAGAATTGTGTTCACCATGTTAATACCAAAAAAACATAATCTTTTCAAAAACCAAAATGCAATAGCTGACCCTCAACATTGTCAAATGTTTCAAACATCCTCATATTACATTTCTTACAAAGATACTTAGTTGTCCCTACTGAAATAAATTCTAGTTTAATGAGGAAAATGTTAAATAATCTTCAATACCCTCAGTATATATAAGATTTATACCAGAACTATTTGGATTCCTATGATGATTTATCTCATCATAATCAAGTTATAAAGACTGTTTTCGAATTTCTTGTTCTATATTTCTCTAAAAATATAAAATTAATAAAATTGTAATGATTAATTTGATATAAGAAAAACATGATCCAAAAAAGTGTAGAAAATTAAAAAAATTATCATTGAATTGTAATTATAACTAATTATTACTAATTATTACCTATTATTTACTAATTAGTACTAATAAATACTAATTATTACTAATTACCTCTGTATTTTACTAATTACCTCTAATTATTACTAATGTTTACTAATTATGACTAATTCTTACTATGTATGACAAATTAATACAAACCATTGCTAATTTTTACTAATTAATACTAATAATAACTAACTTTTACTAATTTTTACTAATTATTATTAATTTTGACTAATTATAACTAATTATTACTAATTATTACTAATTACCTCTAACTATTAATAATTAACTTTAATTATTACTAATTACCTCTAATTATTACTAATTATTTCTAATCATCTGTAATTATTACTAATTAATACTAATTTTCTCTAATTTTTACTAATTATCACTAATTACCTCTAATTATTACTAATTACTTCTAATTATTACTTTATTTATTACTAATTATAACTATTGTTTTACAAATTTTTACTAATTGTGACTAATTTATACTAATTATGTCTAATTATTACTAATTATTACTAATTATTAATAACTATTACTAATTATTACTAATTATTACTAATTATTACTAATTATTACTAATTATTACTAATTATTACTAATTACCTCTAATTATTACTAATTATTACTAATTACCACAAATTATTACTAATTTCCGCTAATTTCCAATAATTGACACTAATTACCACTAATTACAATTAACTACCACTAATTACTACTAATCATTGCTATTTATTACTAATTATAACACCCATATATTTTATGAGATATATTATTTTTAGTTTCATTGATGTATTCTATTATACACTACACCAAGAATAGATTGTACTATACGCAACACCATATTAGCTTGCAGTATACGCAAAACTATTCTTCGCTCGTGTTACACGCAATTTGAAGTTCATTTTGTGGAAATTATTCTACGCAACATTAAGTATAGATTTTTTTTAATGTATAAATGAAATAAGTTTTGATTATGTTATAGGCAACACCAAATGGAGCTTTCACTACACGCAGCCCTGACTTGGCTTGCATTACACGCAATCAAGACTTTTTTTGATAGCGTGTGTAGTACGAAATACCAAGTTTCACTGAACGAGATATTATTATAATATTATTGTGAACTAGCCGTTATGAATATTAATACCCACTTTTTAAAATTTTATAAATTTTATCTTTCAAAATGGACTTCATTTTTGGATTCCGAATATCAAAATTAGCCTAGGGTGAATTTTTGGTATTTTTCTGAAAACTTTCAATTTTTGATGAATAGTGAAAACACTGGGTTACTATTTAAAAACCGACTTTTTATTTAAATAATTATTTATTTTATTTAAATTTATTTTAGGACAAAATTGATACATAATACCTATATATGTTCAATGTAATTCATTTGAGTCATTTTATAATAACTTCAGATATATAAAAATTTTATAGAACTTTTCACCGTCTTTTACCCACCTCCTAAGAGAATTTGAAAATTTACATAAAAATTAATTTTACCACTCATGTGAGTGGAATTTCGAAAATCCGAGAGACATAGTTAATATAAAATAGTAAAATGTGGTTCAATAAGATAAAAATAATTTTTGTGAATAGTAACTTTTTTACTTTTATTTACCACGGTCAAAAGTAAATAGGGTAATTAAGGATAAAAATGATATTATTATTACCCTAACACATGTCCTAATTCTATTGGATAAGTTTAATTCGACCGAAAACAATCTTAGTAATTAAATATTACCCTTTAGGTCCACTTGGATTAGATTAGGACACTTATTATTATTTTATTTAAAGAAGAGTTAAAATAGTTAAAATCAATGTTTAATAACTATATTTTTTTTAATATAGGGTTATACATAAGATAAATTCAACAATAAATATTAATTATAAAGATAAAATGATTTCCTACATAATGGTATTTTATTTATAATTTTTAAACATTAAATAATTTAATTTATTTATGACACAATGAGGATGTAGTAATTACCTTATTAATGAAATATTAACATAATTGATGTTATTAATAACCAAATAAATCTAATTTTAGACTTTTTATGAATTAAACTAATTTTATAGATTAATATGACAAGTTAGTTTTGATTCAATTAACTTTTTTTAGAACTAATCATGTTGTTATGATTTTCACAAAAACCAATTACCAAATAGTGTCAAAATTGACATAAAATAGTTTTTAAAACAAATATTATATTATTAATTGTTATTATATTCATAAAAATATAAGGTTCGTCCAAATGACTTATATATTGTTATATATATTAATAATGAACCACTTGGGGTTAGTTTATCCTGTTATAGTAAGTTTTTTTACCATATAGTGTAAGAAAACAAGAAGACACGGTAAAAGTTAAATTATTTAACTTAGAGTTAAATCTAAATGATAAGGTTAAAATAGTAACCTAAACTTGTCTAAAACCTATTAGTTGAGAGGATTTCTACCCATAACAACTTTATATTATAAATAAATCAATTTTGAACTATTATAAACCGAATATGACTTTATTATAAAATAATATTTTAAGTTTTTCCAAAGGTGCCCCTCTCATCCCTTATAAAAAGGGCACCCATTCCCTCTTCTCTTCAAACCCTTTTGAGCCTTGAATCTTAGCCAAAACCTGAAAATTTATCTTCTAAACGACTCTAGTTATATCATATATGTTCTGGTCTTCTCAAAATACCAACTCTAGTGACCTAAGAAGAAGTTTAAAGGAGGTGCATCGAGGAAGATGTAATTTCTTCTACCGACTCTTTCAAGTTTTTTTCCTCATTATACTTCCTCTTATTTAGTTGTTTAATTATTAAGTAATAAAATAAGTATTATTTATATACTTATATGTTATTATAAATATAAAACAACCCTATTTCACCTTCTATAAATCCTATGGAAAATGAAATCACCGTGCGTGCGTACATAGAGAATACCATCTCCACGCCGTGGTGTAATCAGTTTTTCCACCACCACCTTACTTGGATGGGTATAATGGTGTAAAGAATAGCTATATATTATTATTATAACATCATACTGATTCTATGATATTATATCATCGAATCCAAATCCATTCAATAAATATGGGAACGATATCATCGCTCGTGCGTACGTACAGATTACTGTCTCCACGACGCGATGAGATTCATTTTCCATCTTAACAATTCAAGAATGATTATAAAGTATATAATAGGTAATCATGAAATATATGAAATAATAATGCTACTATATTTATGTATATATATATTTATTTCATCTACTTAATTCCATTCAATTCAATAAGGAAACGAAAAACAGCGTTCATGCGTACGTACGACCTACCGTCTCCATGAACGGTGTATTTATTTCCATTTATCGATCTATTATATATATGTATATTCTGAATATATATTATATATAAATCATGTTTTATATTATGGAATTAATTAATCATGATCTAAGTAATTATATTAATAATTACAAGTCAAAACACGGACGATAAATGAAACGATTTTACCCAAAACGCTGCTTTAACATGGAATTGACAAATTAATAGATAATATAAAGTCATAAGTGAATCATATATGATATCATAAATATTATTATGGTTCTGTTACAAGTTAATAATATGCTTAAACCCACTATACAGGAGTCTCAGACACATATAGAAGAAATTGGACATAAGGTAAGTGATAGCTTTTCCAATCTCGTTCTTATCCGAGATTGTTTATTCGTAATTATTTACTGGGGTTATTGTTATCATCTATGTCCATGTTTTATAAAAGTGTTTTTATGTATGATTAAAGTCCTTTTTACCCATTTTTTACTTTTACCACACATTATGAAAGGAATATTTATTTTTTTACCATAAGAGGAACTTTTTGACTTTTCCGACAAAAGTACGAGGATAATATTTTTTTTTAATTTAAACTGCATGAACAGATTTTTACGGTTTTATAATGACTTATTTTCATGAAGCTTACTCTACAAGATTTCATGATAATTTTCAAAAAAATATTTTCTTTTAAAATTTCATGACATTTTGTGAAAAGAAAATGATTTTGAAGAAGAAAGGATATTTTCCTCAAGAATTCATTTCATGTGTTTTATAAAAACCATTTTTCCATCTAAGATGACATTATTTCATATGTGTATGTTTCAAGTATAATGTCTCTATGATTTACATGGTTTTAATTTTATTATGATGAAATTATATCCATTTGTTTTATATGGATTATGTTATGGTGGGATGATGTTTATGAAACCCATTTTATTTTTTTTGGGTTATGATGAATGATTTATGTTTATGTTGTGGAACATGTAAGAATGATTTCATTATGAGATGGGTGGGAACTATGTCTCCGTCCAATGCATTGGTTAAAGATTTATATCTCATGAGATAGACATGGATGGAATGGTAAGTTAATCCGGTTCAGTGATGCAGGACTGGAACAAGGAGTGAACTCGATTCAGAAAGGGACTTTGTCCACTACGATAGTCTTGGAAGCAATGACTTGGATACTATGGAAATCATATCAAGTGATTAATGATTTTCCACAATTACGTGTTTTACTCCCATGCTATTTTATCATGATTAATGTTTCTTTATGATCCATTCCTTACATAGTGCCATGTTTTATGTCATTGCTCAAGATTTTGATGTTTAAATATTATGTTCATGTTTTGAAGTTCAAATGTATATGGTTTGTTTTATTTTCTCCATGCTTACCCTTACTGAGAATTTGAGCTCACCCTTTATATGTTTTCTTTTCCCCAAGATATAAAGAATGGTTTTAGGTAAGAAAAAAAAGGAATATCTTTATGGGAGATGTTGATGATCTTTCACCAAGATTAGAAGATTATATTTCATGTTTCCAAAGACACTAAACTATTACGTACCTTTGGTGTCTGTTTTTGTTATGTATTAGATTTTACACAAAAGTAATGTAATTTCTATGTACATCATTCTTTGGGCCTCTACAGTTGGTATCATAGGAAAGGATTAGTTAACCTTTGGAAACTAGGATGTGAAAACTTTAGTGAGATCCCTAGAGATATTTCTAAGGTATGTCTAGGGATGTTCCTAAGGTTAAGAATAAGTATAGGTTATAGTCCTAGAATTATGGTAACAATATTAGAATTAACCCTAAGATGTTATATATTGAAGGTACTCCCCCTTTATTATGTTGTTTTCCCTATCATGATTTTTTCCTCTCATACTATTCTTTTTGCGTTTTAGCCGATGGCTGGAACCTAAAGGAACCATGTTTATCAATGTAATGGAAAATGCAATGATTGTCCTCCTAAACAAACTAATGTTATGGGATATGGAGTGCAAAATTGTATTTCTATACTTACACAAGCTATGAATCATTCTGGACTTCCAAATGAGTAGAGAAGGGAATAATATTCTATTGAGTCCTTCATGAGGCAACACCCACCTTCTTTCAGTGGGTCTTCTGATCCACTTGTTTTTGAACAATGGATCAGTACCATTGAAAAGATATTTTCCATAATTCACTATTTGGAACATGAAAAATTCATTCTGGCTATTTATCGTTTAGAAGGTGAAGCAGATAAATGGTGGACTCTAATTAAGAATACGAGGCCTTGAGAAGAAATTGAATCCATGGAATGGGATGAGTTCAAGGACTTATTTTTCTATAAGTACTTCCCTCGTATTCTTCAAACAAAGATGGAAAAGGATTTCTTTGAGTTTAAGAAAAAGGATGATGAATCTTTTGGTATATACTAAGTGAATTTTACAAGGCTTGCAAGGTATGCATCAAGATTTATAATCCAACCTGAAAGTACAGTTGATCGATTATTCAGTGGCTTAAAACCAAGTCTTCAAAGGGAATTATCTATAAGAGACTTCCATAGCTATGAAGAAATTGTGCGCTGTGCTATCAAGGTAGAACTAGAAGTTTTTGTTACATATCCATCTCATGGTTTTGAAAAAAAATGAAAGATGGAATTCAAGGAGAAATCTCAGAACAATGGTGAAAAGAAGGTGAATGTTTCTTTATGCTCAAAGTGTGGAAAGAATCATGGTAGAGATTGTCTAAAAGGTACTAGAAAAATGTTTCATGTGTGGAAAAGAAGTTCATCGAGTATCTGAGTGTCGAAGTAATGGGAAAAAGGTTTCTAATGATGTGAATAGAGAAAAGACTATAGAGAATGCTCCACCAACACTTCAATGCTACAAGTGCAAGGAAATGAGGCATTATACTAATCAATGCCCTAATCCAAGGGTTAATGACGATCGACGTGAGAAACCTCTTAAGGAAAAAGATAAAGGGAAGTCACATGTGATCACTATTTGTGATGTTGATTATGACAATGATGTTGTGGAATGATTAAGTTTTAATGTAAACGGATTTCAAAACAGTATCATGGAATCTTATTTATGGTATTGTGGAATTTTGGAATCTCTATATTTTGGTTTTCAATAATTATATGGTACTGGTAACCATGAAAAATGATTGAAATATTTTTGGAAATAATATGATATGCGCATAATGAAGGGATAAAGAGAAAATGAAATGAGCTCATAACTAATATAATGAAAAAGTTCTATCATGGTTTGAGTATATAGATATTTTGGTATTTTGGTATGTGGGAAGAGTTAACTTTTGAAAGTATTAATGTTTTCACTAAGGTTCAATGGGTATTCATTTTTCAAGAGAATACACAATTAAGGTATTCACATGTCTGGAATGTGACCAACAAGATATATTTTATGATATATGGGGGATAAATTATGGTATTCACATTATTGTTATGTAACCTTTCAAGTAATCATTTTATTTATACTATGAGATTGGACATATATATTTTGGATAAGCCTAAATATTGGAATGTATTATGTTGGACATCAGATAGTATTGTTTAAGGATATAAATTTTTTTCGATATTATTTCTGGAATATTATAATAGTGTAGTTTTAGAAAACGGACAACCCGTAGGACGGGAAACAACCCGTCGCATCGGACAAGGATGCTGGAATCGAACCGACAACCGAAGTGCGATAGAACTTTATCTCATACCACTGGCGTATAGGAAGTCCCTGGTTAGAATAAATTAGTTTCAATTTATTATGTGGTATGATATAAGAAGTATACATCCATTTTAGGAACCATATATGATTAATCTCACCATAGATGGACTTATGTATATTTAATAACTTTTTATAACCTTTTATTTGAGATAGATAGAATGACCCACCGTTCTATCACATGATCTGCTAACACTTCACGAATGACAAATTCAACTTCATTTCTTTAAGAGATGAAGTATAAATTGTTCAAGGCACAAACAATGGTGAGATTGTACCAAAATAAAATAAGTATTTCTTTTAATTAAACAATTCTTCAACTTTAAGGAAATGATCTTGAAAACAAAAAAATGTTGTCCTAGTGTCCCCATATCTGATGAATCAGATGGTACCTTAAATCATCAAAAATTTATGGCTTGGTGATTGTTGGCTTTTTCATAGACATTTCCTCTACCACTCTCCATCAGAACTTGATGGTTAGATTTTTCTTCCATATCCATATTTATACCTATGTTCTCCTATGTAGAAACCCAGTGATGAGTTAATCGGGGTAACCATTACATTTCTTACTTTACTATTTAAAAATAAGTTTTAGTGTTCCTTTTACGATGTGGGTTTCTTCGAACAAAACTTTCAAGTAGTGAATGATTTATAACCCCGATGAATTTCGAGGGGGAAATTCATTTTAAGGGGGGTAGAATGTAACACCTCAAGATTTTATGAGATATATTATTTTTAATTTCATTGATGTCTTCTATTATACACTACAACAAGATTGTATTGTACTATATGAAACATCTTATTATCTTTCAGTATACACAACACTATTCTTGGCTCGTGTTACACACAATTTCAAGTTCATTTTGTGGAAATTATTCTACGCAACATTAAGTATAGATTTTGTTTAATGTATAAATGAAATAAGTTTTGATTATATTATAGGAAACACTAAACGGAGCATTCAATACACGCAACCCTGAATTGGATTTCATTACATGCAATCAGGACCTTCTTTGATAGCGTGTGTAGTACACAATACCAAGTTTCACTAAACGAGCTATTATTATAATATTATTATGAACTAGCCATTATGAATAGTAATACCCACTTTTTGAAATTTCATAAATTTTATCTTTCAAAATGGACTTCATTTTTGGATTTGGAACATCGAAATTAGCCTAGGGTGAATTTTTGGTATTTTTCTGAAAACTTTCAATTTTGGATGAATAGTGAAAACACTGGGTTACTATTTAAAAACCGACTTTTTATTTAAATAATTATTTATTTTATTTAAATTTATTTTAGGAAAAAATTGATACATAATACCTATATATATTCAATTTAATTCATTTGAGTCATTTTATAATAATTTCAGATATATAAAAATTTTATAGAACTTTTCACCGTCTTTTACCCACCTCTAAGGAGAATTTGAAAATTTACATAAAACTTAATTTTACCGCTTCTGTGAGTGGAATTTCGAAAATTTTAGAGACACGGTTAATATCAAGGAGAAAAATGTGGTTCAATAAGATAAAAATAATTTTTTGTGAGTAGTAATTTTTTACTTTTATTTACCACGGTTTAAAGTAAATAGGGTAATTAAGGGTAAAAAAGATATTATTATTACCCTAACACATGTATTAATTCTATTGGATAAGTTTAATTAGACAAAAAACTACATTAGGAATAAAATATTACCCTTTAGGTCCACTTGGATTAGATTAGGACACTTATTATTATTTTATTTAAAGAAGAGTTAAAATAGTTAAAATCAATGTTTAATAACTAAAACATTTTTAATATAGGGTTATACATAAGATAAATTCGACTATAAATATTCGTTAAAAACATAAAAAGATTTCATAAATAATAGTATTTTATTTATATTTTTTAGACATTAAATAATTTAATTTATTTATGACACAATGATGATGCAGTAATTACCTTATTAATGGAATATTAACAAAATTGATGTTATAAATACGCAAATAAATATAATTTAGACTTTTTATGAATTCCAATAATTTTCTAGGTTAATATGACATGTTAGTATTGATTAAATTAACTTTGTTTGAACTAATCATTTTGTTATGAGTTTCAAAAAAATCAATTACCAAATAGTGTCAAAATTGACATAAAATAGTTTTTAAAACAAATATTATATTATTAATTGTTATTATATTCCTAAAGATATAAGGTTCAGCCAAATGACATATATAAGGTTATATATATTAATAATTAACCACTTGGGGTTCGTTTGGCCTGTTATAGTAAGTTTATTAACCATATAGTGTAAGAAAACAAGAAGACACGGTAAAATTTAAAATATTTAACATAGAGTTAAATCTAAATGATAACATTAAAATAGTAACCTAAACTTGTCTAAAACCTATCGGTTGAGAGGATTTATACCCATACAAACTTTTAATTATAAATAAATCAATTTTTAGCTATTATAAACCGAATATGACTTTATTATAAAATAATATTTTAAGTTTATCCAAAGGTGCCCCTCTCCTCCCTTACAAAAAGGGCACCCCTTCCCTCTTCTCTTCACACCATTTTGAGCCTTGATGCTCGGCCAAACCCTGAAAATTACTCTTCTAAACCTCTCTATTTATATCATAGAGGTTCTGGTATTCTCAAAATACCAACTCTAGTTCCCTAAGAAGAGGTTTAAAGGAGGTGTGTCGAGGAAGAGGTAATCTCTTTTACCGACTCTTTCAAGTTTCTTTCTACTTCTACATCCTATTATTTATTTTCTAATTATAAATTAATAACATAAATATTACTTATATACTGATATGTCATTATAAATATGAAACAACCCTATTTCACCTTCTATCAATTCTACGGAAAAAGAAATCACCACGCGTGTGTACGTATGGAATATCGTCTCCACGCCGTGGTTTAATCCGTTTTTACACCACCACCTTACTTGGATGGATATAATGGTGTAAAGAATAACTATATATTATTATTATAACATCATACTGATTATATGATATTATATCAGCCACTCTAATTACATTCAATAAATATGGGAATGATATCATCGCTCGTGCGTACGTACGGATTACCGTCTCCACGACGCGATGAGATTCATTTTCCATGTTAACAATTCAAGAATGATTATAGAGTATATATAATAGGTAATCATGAAATATATGAAATAATAATTCTACTGGATTTATATATATATATATATTTATGTCATGAACTTAATTCCATTCAATTAAATAATGAAATGAAAAACAACGTTAATGCGTACGTACGGCCTACCGTCTCCATGAACGATGTATTTCTTCCATTTATCGATATATTATATATTTGTATATTCTGAATATATATTATATATAAATCATTTTTTATATTATTTAATTAAGTAATCATGATCTATGTAATGATATTAATAATTACAAGTCAAAACACGGACGATAAATGAAATGATTTTTCCCAAAACGCTGCTTTAACATGGAATTGACAAATTAACGGATAATATAAAGTCGTAAGTGAATCATATATGATATCATAAATATTATTATGGTTCTGTAACAAGTTAATAATATTCTTAAACCCACTATAGAAGAGTCTCAGACACATATAGAAGAAACTGGACATAAGGTAAGGGATAACTTTTCCAATCTCGTTCTTATCCAAGATTGTTTATTCGTAAGTATTTACTAGGGTTATTGTTATCATCCATGTCCGTGTTTTATAAAAGTGTTTTTATGTATGATTAAAGTCCTTTTTACCCATTTTTTACTTTTACCAAATCTTATGAAAGGAATATAGTTTTTTACCATACGAGAAACTTTTTGACTTTTCTGACAAAAAGTACGAGGAGAATATTTTTTTAACTTAAACAGAATGAATGTATTTTTATAGTTTTATAACTCCTTATTTTCATGAATCTTACTCTATAATATTTCATGATAATTTTCAACAAAATCCTTTTCTTTTAAAATTTCATGACATTTTGTGAAAAGAAAATGATTTTGAAGAAGAAAGGATATTTTCCTCATGAATTCATTTCAAGTGTTTTATCACAACCATTTTCCATCTAAGATGACATTATTTCAAATGTGTATATTTCAAGTATAATGTATCTATGATTTAAATGGTTTCAATTTTCTTATGATGAAATGATATCCATTTTTTTTATATGTATTATGTTATGATGGGATGATGTTTATGAAACCCATTTTATTTTTTTGGGTTATGATGAATGATTTATGTTTATGTTGTGGCACATTTAAGAATGATTTCATTATGATATGGGTGGGACCTATATCTCCCTCCAATGCATTGGGTAAAGATTTATATCTCATGAGATAGACATGGCTGGAATGGTAAGTTAATCCAGTTCAGTGATACAGGACTGGAACGAGGAGTGAACTCAATTCAGAAAGGGACTTTTTCCACTAATATGGTCATGGCAGCAATGCCTTGGCTACTATGGAAATCTTATCAAGTGCTTAATGATTTTCCAGAATTACATGTTTTATTCCCATTCTATTTTATCATGATTAATGTTTATTTATGATCCATGCCTTACATAGTTCCATGTTTTATGACATTGCTCAAGATTTTGATGATTAATTATTATGTTCATGTTTTAAAGTTCAAACGTATATGGTTTGTTTTATTTTCTCCATGCTTACCCTTACTGAGGATTTTAGCTCACCCTTTATATGTTTTCTTTTCCTGAGGATATAAAAGAAAGGTTTTAGGTAAGAAAAAAAGGAAGATCTTTATGGGAGATGTTGAAGATCTTTCACCAAGATTAGAAGACTATATTCTGAGTTTCCAAAGACACTAAACTATTACGATCCTTTGGTGTCTATTTTTTTATGTATTAGATTGTCCGCAAAAGTAATGTAATGTCTATGTACATCATGTTTTGGTCCTCTACACTAATCATTACTAATTATTACTAATTATTACTAATTATTAATATTTATTACTAATTATTACTGATTATTTTTAATTGTTTATATTTATTATTATTTATTACTTATTATTACTTATTATTACTATTTATTACTAATGGTAACTAATTACATATAATTATTACTAATTATTACTAATTACCACTACTTATTATTAATTACCACTAATTACCCCTAATTTCCCCTGATTACTAATAATTATTACTAATTAATACTAATTTTTACTAACTAATATTAATTATTATGAATTTTTAACTAATTTATGGTAAATTTTAACAAATTACCACTAATTTTAACTAATCACCACTAATTTGTACTAATAACCGCTATTTTTTACTAATTACTGCTAATTTTTACTAATTACCATTAATTTTTACTAATTACTGGTAATGTTTAACAAATTACCGGTAATTTTAACAAATTAACTCTAGTTTTTAATAATTACCACTAATTTTTACTACTTACTGCTAATTTTTACTAATTACAACAAATTTTAACTAATTATTGCTATTTTTACTAATTACCACAATTTTATTACTAATTATCGCTAATTTTTACTAATTACCTCTAATTTTTACTAATTATTGATAATTTTTACTAATTACACTTAAATATTACTAATTACCTCTAATTATTTCTTTTCATTACTAATTTTTATTGGTTTATAATTTTTTTACTAATTACTACTAATTATTACTAATTACTGCTAATTTCTACTAATTTCTGCAAATTTTTAATTATTATATTTATTTATCGCTAATTAATAAAAATTTGCGGCAATTTTTTATAATTACACGTAATTTTTACTGATTACTGCTAATTTTTACTAATTACATCTAATTATTACTAATTATCACTTACTATTACTATTTTTTTTATTAATTTATAACAATTTTTTACTATTTAACACTAATTTTAAATAATTATTTTGATATATCGCTAATTTTTACTAATTACCACTAATAAATTATAATTACCATTTTTACTCATTACTGTTAATTATTACTAAGACTAATAATTATAGCTATTTACCACTAATTAAATATAATTATTGCAAATTAAAACTATATACTTTTAAATTACAAACATTACTACTAATTAAAACTAAGTGTTACTAATTTAAAATAACAACTCCTAAATATAAGTAATTACTTCAAATTATAAATATTTACTTAAAATTATAAATAATTACTTCTAATTGAATTTAATTACAACTAATTTACAATATTAAAATCTAATAAAAAAATAAAATAAATAAAATAAAAATTTAAAACATTACATAAATACTTAAAAAATGAAGCTTTTGTGCACTACAAATTTTAAAATTTCTTTCTCTGTAAAAATTTATACTTCTAGATGAAGGAGGAAACAAATGAAGGAGAGATGAAATGGTGAATGGACAGAAAAAATTCCGGGGGGGGGGGGTATATATTGGTTAGATTAGTAGTGATGAGACTATTTAAGACATGACCTGTCACAAATAGTACCCATAGTAAATGCTTGAGTCGGCGGTTAAAACGCCAATTGCGATGAGTCTCATAGAAAATGCTCGCCTACGGACATAGTATTTTTGATAGGTGAATGATCTTGTCATAATTAGTTGTATTTGCGACAGGACCTATCACAAATAGTTCCCGTAATAAATACGGTGGTTAAAAACTAATTACAATGGGACCCGGAGCAAATAGTCAACTGCAGATATAGTATTTGCGACGAGATCATTCACCAGTCAAAATTACCTTTACATGGCTAATGGTATTTGTGATGAGAACCAAGTCCCGTCGCAAATACCCTTTCCCATGTTTTGGCAGGAAGACACGCTAATAGTATTTGTGACTATATTTTTTACCCATCACAAATAATTGTTTATTTAATAATATTTGCAATGGGCGCAGGGCCCATCACAAATGTCCCGTCCCAATAGGTATTTTTCATGTAATGAAACCTTTAATTATCTTCATTGGAGAGATATAACATCCAGAGTCTTGTGGAGAACCAACTCCCATTTCCTTCTTTATAGAAATGATCAGTGAAGAAGGATATGAAAGGGAAAGTATAAAGATAAGAGATATACCCATTTTTATGAATAAATTGATGTAATTTCTGAAGAGTAACATAGACCACCACTAGAAATAGAGGGAGATTTCTCAATTGAACTCATAACTAGATCCAAGACAACACTGAAGACCCCATATAGAATAGAATATGTGGAGTTAAAATAATTAATGAAGCAACTTCAAGATCTTTTGGAGAAGGGTATTATATAAACAAGTGTGTCTCCATGGGGAGCATATGTTTTCTTTTTGAGGAATAAGGATGAATTAATGTGGACATATATTGATTGCAGATAACTTAATATAATTACACTGAAGAAAAAATACCCTCATTCAAGGATTAATGATTGGCTTGACCACTTCCATGGGGCTCAATTCTTCTCCAAGGTTGACCTCTGATCTAGGTATCATCAGCTCTGGGTGAAGAAAGAAGATATCCCAATGACTGACTTCCAAACAAGATATGGAAATTGTGAATTTTTTATATCCCCTAGCTTGAATAATGTTCCTTACATATTTAAGTATTTTATTAATAGAGTCTTTAGAGATTAACTTGATAATTTTTTAGTGGTATTTATTGATGATATTATAATATATTAAAAAAGTTACGCGAGGGATGGGGATTATCTAAGGCTTATATGAAAAACATCAAGAAAAGAAAATATTTTTTTCATATTCAAAAAATATGAGTTTCAGTTACAAAAGGTCATATTATTGGGATACATTGTGATCGGTGAAGGAATCACAATTGATATAGAAAAAAAGGCTACAGAGGAGTTACATTAACCTATAATAGTAACATAGATTCGTTGCTTCCTTGATCTAGTAAGATATTATTTTTTTTGAAAAACTTTTCACAAATTTATAATCCAGTAACCAAGTTAACTTTAAATGGAGTTAAGTTCATCAACACAAATGAGTGTGAATGAAGTTTCCAAGAACCAAAGAAGAGGTTTGTTAGTCCACCTATGCTATCATTACCCTCTAATAGGGAAGGATTTATCATTTATAGTGATTCATCCTTGAAAGTACTTGGATGTGTATTGATGAAAAATAACAAGGTTATTCTCATGAAGCTTGATAGTTGATGCCACATGAAAAAAATTTCTTACCTATGATTTGGAGTTAGTTTTACTTATCTTTGATCTAAAGATGTAGATTCATTATATTTATGTGGAGGAGTGTGATATATACACTGATAAAAAAAATTTGAAGTATATATTCAGATAGATGGAACTAAACATGAGACAAAGGAGATGATTGGATCTTCTGAAGAGCTATGATTTATCTATTCATTATCACCCAGGAAAAGAAAACAATGTTGTTGTTATATTGAATAGGAAAGACCTTGGAGTTCTTATAATGATGAGAATTTAAGGGGATCCATTGATCAAGGAATTCGTAAAGATATAAATGGAATTCATAAGGAAAGGAACATCACTAATCCAATCCAAAATTATTTCCCAACCATCATTACTAGAGAATACCAAGAAATCCAAAAGAGATGATCCTACGTTACAAAAGAAGATAGAATCTATAAAAAATGGGAAGTTTCTCGAGTTCAATATTAATCAAGGGGGAGTATCAAGGTTTTTCATAAGGCTATATATACCAACAACTATAGAGTTAAAGAATGATATGATGGATGAATCCCATTGATATGTGATCTCTATATATGATAAAATCACAAAAATGTATAGAGATCTATGAGATGATTATTAGTGGGATAACATGAAAAGGAGATTACTAATTTTACTATATGTTTTTATTATATTAACTAGTAAAAAGTACTACAACCACTACACACACCTGTATGAAAGTGGAACAACATCAATATGGATTTTATTACCAACCTTCCTTATACTTCTAAGAGAATTAATTCAATATGGGTAATCATTTATTGATTAAAAATGTTTTCCTATTTTATCACTATATGAGAGGATTTCAACCTTGAGAATCTCGTTCGTCTGTATCTTTAAGAAGTTGTGAGACTTCAAGGGGAACCACTATTAATTGTTTCTAACCAAGATCCAAAATTTACTTATAAATTATAGAGTATCCTTTAATATGTTATTGATATTGAATTAAACCTTAGCACAACCTATAATCCATAAATTTATGGTAGATATGCAAGGGAAATTCAAATATTGGAATACATGTTAAGGGATACCTAACTTGATTTTCAAGGGGATTGGGACCAATATCTGACACTTTTAGAATTATATTATAACAATAGGTTTCACTCTAGTTTTAAAATGGATCATTATGATAAAATCTATGGGAAGAGTTGTAAAACTCTAATATATGGAGATGGTGGCAGAGAAGGAAAATTGTTGGGAGCCAACATTGTGAAATACATGATGGATAAGATGCAAGTGATCTAGAAATATAACAAGGCTTTATAAACTGAAAAAAGTGTTAGGTAGAAAAAATTAAAAAGGAGATAAAATTTCAGGTTGGGGATCATGTATTACTCCAAATATCACCATGGAATGGAGTCATGAGATTTGGAAAGAAAGGAAAAATGATTCTGTCATATATTGGAAGATTTAATATTCAAGTGCTTGTAGGATCTGCTTATTACCTGTTAGCGCTACCTCAAAATGTTTCCAATGTCCCCTGAATCTTCCACACATCACTATTTTGAAAGTATATTTCATACTAAATACATATACAAGAAAAAAATGGTGTAGAATTGAAACCAAACATATCACATGAGTTATAAAAAACCCATATTCTTGATAAAAGGGAACAAGTGTTGAGGAACAAGAAAACCATTATCTTGGAAATCTTGTGGAGAAATACCATGTTCAAAGAAGCTACCCAGGATCCTAAAGATTAGATGAATGATAATTACCTCCAATTGTTTTGAAGCAGGATAAAAATTTCAAGGATGAAATTTCTTAATGGGGTAATTGTAATGGACCATAAATTCCTTTTTGTTATTTATAGAAGAACTCTTATTTTACAATAACTATTTTATTATGGGAATATATAAGGACTATTACATTTCACAAGATAATTACATATCATGAATATATATTGAATATAGAAATTATAAATAATACTAGGAGATAAATAGAAAAGAACATTTCACACACTAATATAAACTCCATAGGCTCGAATTCTCCAATGATGATCTCTCCTGTTATTAAAATAGTAAAAATAAATAGAACAGTTTTGAGTGTGATATTACTTTTCAAGGGAAGTTTAGAAACTTTATAAGTGAATCAATAAAGGATGAGGTATAATAATGGAGGATTATATATAGGGTATTAAGGGAAAAGTAACCATTAGGATCTAACCATTAACTAACTATTGGTTAATATGATTGTTGGGTATTTTGACCATTGGTAACAATGCTACTATTATAATTAGTGTATAAAAATGTAATAATAAGATATAATTGTTTCATTAGTCATAAACAATGAACTCTACCAACCAGATCATGCCCTTTGAAGCCTATTTATCAGAACTGGGGAGGGAACATGTGACATTAGGGTTCACCCTTGACCAATCCCAAGAAGAGCATCAATAAGTAAGAATTGATCAAAATAGACTATGGGAGAAGTTCAGGTTAGTGGATATCACCATTAGATCAATTTTTTCTGATCAAACCACTGAAAGGACCACCATCATGCATGTAACAAACTAACCTAGGCAGTCACTATATCTAGAACTTGACCCGGTCCACCACAAGGCACAAAAGGGGATTCTCGATCCCCATGGTATAAAAACCAATACAAGGTAATAATAGGAATCACTTTGAGAATGGATTTTACCCAAATAGATATAAATGAAAATGGAATAAATAAATTCAAGATCCAAATCAAATAAATGTGTCAAACATATCATAACCAACTAAATTGATCCAAACCATTTGAATGTACATAAACACTAACCATATATAAATAGTAAAAATAGATAAAATAATAACCAACAATAAAAAAAACAAACAAACTCACGATGAACCTGAACCAACTCCATGAAACCTCTGATTTCTCACCATCACCTAACTCACCCCACACCACCTAACTCACCCCACATCATCCAAGTAGGTTAACAAAACTCTCCGAATCTATGAAAAATGTTTCATAAATAAATTCATCAATGTTAGTTTTAAAATAAAATAAAAAAGTAAACTTTACACATATAACTTATGGAAAAACAAAAAAAGACATAAATACACTTTCAAAATATTTTACTTTTGTTTCTCAAACTAAACACGTATGTTTTAAAAATAAATCCATCAGCCAAATTTATTTTGAAAACACACACACACCATTATCATTTCTCAAAACAACTCATTTGTTTTATTTAAATGAAAATGATTACTTTTAAACATTTTATCTAAAAAATCTAGTTCAAAACCGAATCACCCATTTTGAAATACAGTTTAGAGAAACCACACATGAGTCCTTAATTTAAAAACAAGTTTTACAAACATATTTGAAAAATAATTTTTAAAGGAAATGACCCAACACACTCATGGATAAATCTCAAAAAAATAGGCTCCATCCATAGAATAATAAATATATCAAATATAAACCAAAAATGTTACTCAACAATGAAAGTAGGGGAAATGATATAAAAAATAACCAGATAAAACTCCCTTCAATCAATAACCAACCCATAAATTTAATGTGTCATGGGATTTACCTTGGGATTCTTAATGTGTAATTAATATAACCATATAATGGTATACCAACCCACAAACTAGCTATCAACATGCACTAAAGATCAAATCATAATCCATATTACTAGATCACACAAGACTCATTACGATGAATTATGCCCTCCTAGCCCTTGTGTGTTACACTACTAGAGGGAAACTAGAGACATGTTAACCAACTAGAGGAAAAAAATTTGATCTCCCACTTAGTACATGGTTTCCCATAATCAATAAAGTAAGTGAGACATTGGAACATACAAGCCAAGTTTAACACATAAGGCATAACCAAATATACCCTCACCACTAATATCCATCAATGAATAGATATTTATATAAAATTCCCCCATGACATAAACAATAACATCCCCACACAAGGGGAGAAACCAACATCTCATAAAGATCAATAGCCCATATAAGGGGTAAATAAATCAAGGGGAAATAAAGGGGTGGATTTCACAACCAATATTTAAAAAAAGTTCCTTCTAATCCTTTAACACCAAAATATGTATTGGGATTCCAAAACCATTCAAATTTAATAAAAAACAATTCCAAACACCATTTGGAAAATGGTGGAAATCAACTACACATTTAAAAACATTTCAAATACACTCTCCAACATAGTATTCATGTTTGAAATAAAAAAACAATCTAAATGAAAACCATTTCCATCGAAACATTTCAATGGATCCATCAATGATTTTTAATAATGGAAAAATTACACAAACATTTAAATAACTATTTGAAATCCATAAAATAACCCCATTAAAAATTACTTTTAGGTCAACACGCCACTTCAAAACAAAATTCCCTTAAAACATAGTTTTCATACCTTGAAAAAAATTATTAAAAAAATGATGAACAAAATGAAAATAATTTCAAAAACCCATTCAATAATTTCAAAAAAATTTGAACCATTAAATAATCTGTTCAAATATAAAAAAATAGAATTCCCCTAAAGGACCATTTATGACAAGTTCAAAACATCAATAAATGATTTAAAATCACTATGGAGAAATCAAATATATTCATAATTTCATAAAAAATGAATTAATAAATCACATGAACATTTTTAATTCCAAAATGAAAAAATATCATTAAAAAACCTACCTTAAAAAGATGAGAAACAAGCCAAAACTCTTAGGAATGTGTTTTCTTCAATAGTGACCACACCCACAAAAATAGAAATGAAATTTATAGACCCTATATAAGAAAACCCCAATATTAGATCCACTAAAAACCCTAAAATCATCCTCAACTGATCTATAGTTCTTAGAGGAAACCAAATTCATGAGAAAAGTGAAGAGGTAAGGGAAGAAGAGGAGAATAGAGGAAGAAATACCCAAAATCCCCTTAGAAATCACCAAAGAGAGGATAAGGATCAAGGGGATGAAGAAGATGGAGCTCCTATAAGGCTCCCAAGGATTGTAAAATGTGATATGGGGATAAGAGGGGTGAACTCCTTTAAATTAGAAGAAGTTAAAATGAAAAATTCTCCAAAACTAAACACCTGGACATGCCACACAGTTTAGCTTCACAGTTTTCCAAACTACGTGCCATCCATGCACTGGACACTGCCTAGTCTAGGAAACCATTATATGGTATCTCCTTGGGTGGATTATGGTTTAGAAAAAGTATGTTCCTCACCTCAGACACGCCCCGATACCCACACGGCTTCTAGGGGGCTCTAAAAAATTTATCAAACCATACAAAAGCCATGAAAAAGGGCTCTATAAAAATGATATTCTCACCCACACAGGAACTATACGACTAGTAATAACTATGTGGTCTAACCAGGAACCTACCAAAAAGCCTCTAAAGACTTTAAATTTCATCCCAAAAACAACTAAATTTCAAAATTATTCAATATTTGATAAAATAACATAAAATAAAAAACATAGTGACACTAGGGGTGTCAAAAAATATTAACCATGCCATGTTTTCCCCCAGAACATCCATCATAAAAAAAGAAAGACGATATAAAAGGAAATATTCAAGTAGTACCTAGCCAAAATAACCACTCAACATGTATCAACCTCAATGAAAACAACCCAAATCCTCAAAATAATCAAACTGATGAACCATAAGTTTCAAAATGTCACCAAACATAACCAAAATAATAACCTCAAAAAAGATTTCCTACAAAACATGGGAGACCTAACCTGGCATCCCCACTGTTTAGATTTCCTCTAACATGGTGGAACTAAAGAGAACTACCCAAAGATGCATCCTTGAACAATCTTATGTCCATGATAGAAACTAACTCTTAAACCACAAGAACTTCCAAACCCAATCGAAGGAGGAACAAATACAAACAGACTCCAAAGAATAACAAGAGATCTCATCTAAGGTCATGGAACACATGGATAACCTAGGTTCAAAAACTAGATCACCCTTACATGGTTCATCCCAAATGGAAAAATACAACACCAACTAGTACACTAAAATAAACTAGTAAAAGACAAACACTAGTTATCCAATCATATGTCCAAGGTCTTTCCCATGTTCTAAATGATGAGTACCCCAAAGGTTCAACAAGATAGTGGGAGTGAAAAAAACTCTCTAAAAAGGTTAACCCAAAAAAATGTGGCTCAATAAAATGACACTCATAGCCAACCAAAAAAGGGAAAGGAAACCCCCAACACAAACCCAAAAGAAAACGTCCCCAAGATCCTAATAAATACAACCAATTCTACAAAAACCAAAACTATAACCACCAAAGGAAAGGTCCCATAATAATAAAAAACATTCATAAAAGATTAAAAATGAGACCATTTTCAAAAAATAAGCTGAAATAACTTTTTAAGATGACCCAAATTGCCAAAATAGAGGAAAATACTATGAGTTTAATGAAAAGAGGGATTAACATTCCCAGGAGCCCCAAAATGGAATAACACGCGAGATCTTCTCTTACCATGGGAAAGACTCCTTGCTTCTAGATTTTTTCTATCTTTCCTCTACTCCCCACTCATTGGGTTATCAGTTTTCTCACCATATGGAACTAAGGAATCACCTGTAATAGGCTTCATAACTGGTCAGCTTCCATTCGAATGGATTTATTGAAATCCTTCTGAAAATATGTTAGACTAGATGAAATTATAGCTGAAAATATATATATGAATAAGTACTATAAAGAAATGATCTTTCTTAGAATCACTGATGACCAAATCTAGAGAAAATATGATCAAATTAAAAAAGTTAACATCTAACTCCCTTACTAATCGATCACCATGAGGAAGGATCATAGATAAATCACTTTCACTACTTTCAAAACCCTAAGAAAGAACCAGTAACCAAAATATATCCTAATGAACTCCTAAGACACACCTTCATGCTGTAAATTAGGTATCATTGACTCCAAAAAAACTCATTTAAAACCAAAATGAAATCCCTCAATGGCTCTTACCCACAATTATTTAGGTTTCCTAAAATAATTTAGGATCACCTCAATCACTTCAAACCTCCAAACCACTTCCACCGACCCATAATCACTACTGAAGGAAGAAGGATGCTAATTCAATAAGTCCAAAATGGGGTTTGAGCTTAAATAATGTTATGTATCCACCACTCCACTCAAATTATGGTTATAATCTTCTTCTAAGGAAACATTTTCTCCCATTCTGGGAGGCATACTACAAACAATAAGAGTCTTGAACCACATCATCTGATGACTCAAAAGAACCCAATGATTCCACCTCAATGTAAAAATCAAGGCCAAACCACAAACCTCCAAACAACGTATTGAAATCATTCACACCAAAGAAAGAAACTTTTATTTTGAAACCAACATTTTCAATAAGAAATTTTGAAATCACTCTCTAGTAAGGGGTCACTTGAAAACCAAGCCAATCTAATATTAAAAAAATCTCAATGGAACACACACACATTAACCCAAAAAGGAATGTCACAAAAACCCCTTTCAAAATTACATTTCATTTGGAAAACCAATAATTGGAAGAATTATCACCAAAACCCACTTTCCTTCTGAAAATAGATTTTTGGAAAACATACCCTATAAGAAAATTTTGAAAAAGATCATTTCATAAAATCCATTATTTTCCTAAAACAATGATTTAGGGAAAACCAAGCACAACCAAAGAACCACCACAAGCATTTAAATAAGGATCATAAGATCCAATTCCCAAAAGCAAATAAAAACACTATAGAGTCAACTTATAACAAATAAGAATATCTTTTGGATGGATCCAGAATCAATAGGCGTCAAAATATGATAAACGGGGAATAAAAAATGTTGTTCATGCTTTGACCACACAGGTTGGGTAACTGTGTTCCAATCTAGAGACACACTCTATATGGAAGGTAGCCATAACCACATGGGAACTATCTCATTTCATGGGTAGTACAAGAAAACCGTACATCTCAAGTTCTTATCTACATCATCCTAGAACTAATGAATCACTCCCAATATCACCTACATACTCAAAGGTGATGAAAAAAATAATTCACATCAAAATCCATCAAAAGAAACTAAAATAATAAAATTAAAATTTTGAGACCCAACTTCACATGGAAGCTTAAGGCTCAGGATGAGGAAGAGCTAGACTGACTCTCTACTCCCTTACCTCCCAAGCTATGACTACCTTAATCTCCTTTATACCAAGACATCCAAAAATAATAAGGGGCATCTTGAGGATCCAAAAAAACATCCAATTTAACATGGGAAATCCAAAAAACTAGGTTAAACTAAGAACCTAATCTCTGATAAATTTTTATAATGAGCTGGACCGAGCTTCCATCGAACCTGGAACCCAACCTAGTTCACCATAAGGTTTGAATTGTATTTTTTCAATCCCCATGGAAGGAAAAATAGTGGCTACTTTTGACAAGAATCTATTTGGGAATAATGTTTCCCAAGTTAGAGTTAAATGATAATGAAAAAAACAAATACCTAAGCCAGATAAAATAAATATATTAACAGGTCATAACCAACTAAACTAATCCAACCCATTTTCAAATACATGAATACTTACCATACGTAAATTAGAAAAATAAATACAACACTAAAAAAATTAAATTGATAATGAACCAACTTGAGGTGAGACTGAACCAACTCCATTAAAACTCTAGCTACTCAGATCCCCATAAATCACTCTACTTCTGCCTCAGTGAATGAAGGATGGATCCAATTAAACACCTAGAACTTGAAATATGTATCCATGAGATAAAAAATTTAGTAGGTCAGAAAAAATCTATGAATCTATGAAATACGTTTCATAAGGAAATCCACCAATATAGCTTTATAAATAAATTATAAATAAATCTTTTCACATATAAATTATGGAAAATGAAAACAATTCAATTGATCCACTTTCAAAACATTTTTTTCTTTTCATAACAAACTCATATGTTTTGAAAATAATCTACCAACTAAAGCCATTTCAACACCACACACACATTGTTATCACTTCTCAAAACAAATCATATATTTTATTTAAATAAAAATAGTTAATTTAAATCATTTTAACTACTGAATAATTATCAAAATAAAATCAACCATATTTAAATCCCCTTTAGATCACCCAAACTATATTCATTAATCTCAAAACAAGTTTTCTAAACATCATTTAAAAATCATTTTCAATGGAAACATCCCAATGCACACAAATGGTTCAATATAAAAAAACATGCATCATCCATATCACAAGTCATATATCAAATATAAAAATTAAAAAATTTCATCAACAATAAAATTATAGGGAAGGATATAAATAATTACTAGATCAAACTATCCTCAATAAATAAATAACCTAGAAATCAAATGCGTTTTGGTGTTTACCTTGGGATTCCAAGTGTGTAAATAATCTAACTATATAAGGGCATACCATCCAATAAACTCTCTACTGGAATGTGCTAAAGTTCAAACCAAAATCTATCCAACTTTCCCAAAAAAGACTCATTGGGATGATAGAGCCCCTCCTAGCCCGTATTCCCAGCATGAATGGTGGTAAATTGGTTGTGTGTGAACCAACAAGAGGAACTATTTAGATCTCCCACTTAGTAATCAGTTTCCCATAACTAATAAATAAAGTGAGGTATAAGAACCTGATTAGACAACAAAAAACATATGTTAATTACATTTTCATGGAATTAAATGTTCATTTTTGATATTTTGGGCCTGAGTTAGTGGATTTTAATTTTGAACATCCATTCTAATCATTTGTGCACTTCATGCCTAATATAAACCAATTTAGGCCCAATGATTCATCTGATCTTAAGGAATGTAATTATCCAAATTTTAATTTTATATTTTGGGAAATGTATATAAACATCAATATGAACATTTTTTATTCAGGGATCAATGGAGGATTCATAAAGGATGATGGTGATATTTGGCGATAAAAGGAAACAATTCTGGAGAAGGCAGATTGGACACCAGTCCACTGATTAGAATGTGGGGCCCACAATACAAGCCCAATGAAGCACAAAATTTGTGGGACTCTAGAAGACATGTATAGTAACAAATAATAATTAATAATATAGTGCTAATTAGGCCTCCATGGTGGTTATTAAGACATCCCAAATAGAATATCAAAATCTGGGCCAGAATCTGCGGCCCAGAATGTTATCCCACTAATTCGCCCATAACTCCCGATCCACAACTCGAAATGGGTCCAAATTTATAGTTGGTTAGGAGAAATCCGAGGCTCCATTTTATTCTTCTATGTCCCACTCTAATTCGGCTATCTAGAAGGTCCTTTTGATGCATCTGTTCGGTGGATGCAAGTTGGCTTCCACTTCGGGTCAAAGGAGGGAATCAATTATTATCCACTACTTTCCACCACCATAAGGCCTAAATTAATTTAATAATTAGGCATAAATTTATTGATGTTTGGACTAAGGCTTCCCAATTTCCAATTTAAATTAGTGTTGGTTATGGGGAAGACATCTCTTGTTTTTGATGTAATGTTATTATGCCAAAGTTTATTTGTGATGTTTTCAATTTCCTTGTAAGTTTCTTTTTGTATTCCTATGTTCTTAATCAGTATATTTATCTTATATTCTTAATATTTATTTCATTAAAGATCTATAATACCAAAGCACAATGATATCTCTGTGTTGTGGTTAATTAGTTCACACATAGGTGTGAATTTCATTCACATACACGGAGGAGTGCTCATTATTTCCGCAGTTTTAATTTATTCAATCCAATTTTTGTAAGCCATCTTCTGCCAACCATTGAGAGTATACCATCAATGGGGGGTTAACCATTTAATCGGTTGATCTTAGGAAGATGAAAAGTCTGGATTGAATGTTATTTTATGAACAAATTGTTGTTAATTGGTTAACTAATTTTGAGACTTCCATTCTTCAGTTATTTCCACTCTTTAGCTTCACTGTGTTTGAGGAAGCTAAATCCCGGTACTAAAATAACCATATACCTTGGAGAGATCATGAATTTGGTTCTACAAGTGTGTAAGGGATTAGTAATTGAGTTTATTTAGCACCAAACCATAAAATTATGAAGGTAGTGTGATTTTTAAGAATGGATTAATCAAGAATTAATAAAACCAAAATTGTCTAAAGAAGTACAATTCATTCAATCCACCCCGAGCATAATCCTAGGATCAACCCATTTTCATTAAATTGAATTCACTTAAGTTTATTAGTGTTCTTTAAAACCATATAAAATCAAAACCTAGTTGGCCACTTCATATCCAAAAAACTATATCATAGTTTGTGCATCTTAGGTATCTTCTTAGGTCTCAGTGGATTCGACAACCGAAGCTTGACTATAAGGACTATTCTACCTTCATCTTTTGGGTAAATTTGAGCATGAATCAAATTTTGGCACCGTTTCTGGCGTTCAAATAAGTAACTTAGACCAAAACCTTATTTCCTCATCCCCATTCTTCTTTTCTCACCCATGATCTCTTATATTGTCCCTTTCTCACTATTTTTCCTTTTGGCGCATGTCCGCCTACACCCACGATAATTCAAATAGGCTAGTTAGGGTGGAAAGTCCTAGGATATGGGAGTCAAGTAAACCTAGGGGATTGTTTCCATCAGATCCTAATCTTCTTGATACTCCAAAGTCAAAAATTTATCCCATTTAAATGGAAGGTCTTCAAAGACACCAACTCATAAACCCGAGTGGAAACCAAAATTGAAATCCAAATGAGGCAGCCCTAAACTTGGGGAATGAAGTCGATCAAACCTTGAATGACTACCTCACACCTTCCTGGACCAATGCCCCCTCATGCATTAGACACAATTCCCTAGCAGATTCCAACAACTTCTTTAAACCCCATGTCCTAAACCACTTTCCCACATTCCATGGAATGGAGTCCGAGATGCCCTACCTTCACGTTAAAGAGTTCAAAGACATTGTAGAAACCATGCGTCCCCCACATCAACTAGAATAAGCTAAGATGAGGCTATTTACTTCTTCTTTAAAGGATCGAGATAAAAATTGGCTAAAAAATTTGATACCATCATCCATCAACTCTTGGGACCAATTACAAAGATAATTCTACGAAAAATACTTTCCCCACCACAAAACAATTGCACTAAAAAAGAGTATCCAAAACTTTTTTGAAAAAGGGGGAGAGTAATTTTATTAAACATGGGAAGGGTTCAAAGACACACTCAACATGGTACCTCACCATTGATTTTCAATCCTAGAACAAGTTATAGTTTTTTATGAAGGGTTGGGCCTAGGGAACAAACAATTCATTGACATGATGTGTAATGTAAATTTTTAAAACAAATCCCCAAATGATGCTTATGAGTATCTGGAAATCCTTGCTGAAGAAAACCAAACATGGGGAACTTAAACTTATTCTGAAAAAACACAAAGAACTAATAGAATTAATACACCTAGAGAATAAGAAAGCCTTAGGGCTAAACTCGCAGCTCTCTCTAGGAAGGTTGAAGAGATAGATCTTAGGAAAGTCCATGAAATCCAAACTGTAGACCCTGTTTGCACAATTTGTGGCCAACATGACCATATGAAAGACAAATGCCCAACCATTCCATCCATCAAGGAGGTTCTTTTAGGTGGATCCCAGCTGAAGTAAATGCTTTGAACTTTCAAAATCCTCAATACAAAAACACCTTCAACCCAAGGTATAATGACCACCCATGATTACGCTGGAATGATAACCAACAACTGAGCCAACCACAGGAAAAAAATCCTTACCCCCATCAAAACGACCAAACCCATAACCAGTTCCAAGACCAACCAATCCAATACCAACAGCCACTGGTCTATTTTCAACAAACCATCCCACCTCCAAAATATCCCCCTTGGATAAATGAATCTTCTCAAGCACCAACCCAAACTGTTCCACATAGCCTACTAGAACAATTGTGCAAACAAAAAGACAAAATGAAATCTGAATTATCTTCCATTAAACTAGAACTTCAATCCATCAAAACTAGAAAGGAACCCATGCCTACTCAGGTGGTACCATCCAAAAATTTAAGCAGAGAGTCAAGTTTTACTCAAACAAATCATGAACAAATAAAGGCTGTGAATTTTTTAAGAAGTGTGAAATCAATTGAGAAACCTGGGAAACTAAGTCAGAACCCATATGAAGATTCAAACATGGATGAAAATTCAAATGAACTAAATGATCAAACAGAAAAACATGATAACATTTTCAAAGAAACAAATATTCAATAAACAATCCCATAACCTACACCATTTCCTCAACTCATGAGGAGGAAAACCAAGCCTTATTTGAGTGAAAAACTAAGATTAATCTTCTCACAAGTCAAGTTGAACGTTCCCCTTCTCAATGCAATCCAACCCATACCTACCTACTAAAAGTAACTTAAGTACTTGTGCACTTTTATGAGAAATTTTTCACATAAAAACCATGTCCTTTTGGCTACAAATGTGAGTACCACCATTCAAGGTACCATTCCTCCTAAGTTGAAAGACTCAGTTTTCCCTTACATCAATGTTGAACTAGGAGAGAGAAAAGTTGTCAAGGATTTGTGAGACCAAGGTGCTAGTGTTAATATCACCCCATATGCTGTGTACTGCCATTTAAGCCTAGAAGATCTCCAACCGACATCTGTCACACTTCCAATTGATGATCGTAGAATTAGGGTTCCAAAGGGGATTTTAAAAGACATTCTGGTAAAGGTTGAAAACTTCATCTACCCTACCCACTTCATTGTCCTTGAAAACCATCAAAACTTAGGAAATAAGGAACAAACACCAATAATCCTTGGTCGTCCTTTACTTGCAACAATCAACTCTGTTATCTGAGTCTGAAATGCGAACTTGACCATCACCTTAAGAAACAAGAGTCTAGACTTGAACATCTATAATGCATGATCACAAATAAGAGATGATTGGGAAATTCATGAAGTAAAAATGATAGGAAGCATTGATAATGAATCCATAGAACATGAAGGAATATTTGATGGATGTTTAAGTCAGGATGATATTTATTTCTTTTTTTCACATGAAGGAAGTTTATCTCCTTGGCTTGAATAATTTTCAAATTAATCTTATGGTGAAATCATAGGTCCAAGAATCGGTGAGACATTTCAGGAAACCACTTTTTTAGTGACCAATAAAACTTCCTTCCCTAAATATGATCAATCCAATCTTATAGATGAAACTTCTACACATGGGGATTCGATTCTATCTAAAAATATAGGAAACAAAATCGATCTTGATCTAATGTCCCAATCTTCTATTGAAATTCTGAACCAAACTAATCGTGAATTGAAGGAAATTCCCACTGCACTCAAGTATGCCTTCCTAGGGGAAAATCAAACACATCCATTGTCATTTCTTCTTCTATTGAAGCCAATCATGAGAGGATGCTTCAAGATGTCCTTAGGAAACATAAGAAATACATTGGTTGGAACCTGTCTGATATTCCTAGGATTAGCCAACTAATCGGGACTCATAGGATTATTCTAGAATCTAATTCAAATCCATGTCGTCAACCTCAATGGAGACTCAATCCTAATCTCATAAAGGTAGTAAGGAATGAACATCTGAAATTGTTAAAAGTTGGTATCATCTATCCCATAGCTGAGAGTGAGTGGGTGAGCCCACTCCAAGTGGTTCCCAAGAAGGTAGAAATCACAGTGATAACCAATAAGGATGTAGAGATTCTTCCAACTAGGGTGAGTAGTGGCTGGAGAGTCTGTATCGACTATAAGAAGTTAAACTCATTTACCAAGAAGGACTGTTTCCCCTTAATATTCATTGAACAAGTCGATGAGAGAGTGGTAGGTCATTCCTTCTACTATTTCTTAAATGGGTACTCAGGGTACAATAATATTGAGGTATCCCTAGAGAATCAAAGGGAATATTACTTTCACCTGTCCATTCGGCACCTTTGACTTCAAACGCATGCCCTTCGGGTTATGCAATGCCCCTAGAACCTTCCAGTGGTTCATGATGGGAATCTTCTCAGACATGGTAGGGGATTTTCTAGAGGTCTTCATGGATGAATTATATGTGTTTGAGGATACTTTTTAGGGATGTATGAGGAATGTGGAGAGAGTCTTGTCAAGATGTAAAGAAAAGAATCTGGTCCTAAACTGGAAAAAATTCCATTTCATGGTTAAATAGGGACTAGTTCTTGTCCATCTGTTCTCAGGTAGGGGGATTGAAGTTTATAGATCCAAGGTTGACATCATTCGTCACCTTCCATCACCCAAAAATTTCAAGGAAGTGAGTTATTTATTAAGAAATTCTAGTTTCTATAGAATATTCATCAAGGACTTTAGTTCAATATCTCCTCTCCTTTGTTCTCTCCAAGTAAATGATTCTCCATTTGTTTGGATAGAAAACTATGAGGGTTCATTCTCAACCATCAAATCCTCTATCACCTCTCCTACCATTATTAAATCTCCAATTTGGAACCTACCTTTTGAACTTATGTGTGATTCTAGTGACTTTGATATATGAGCTGTGTTATGACAACGTTGCAATAAAACTCTGTATGTCATTGCTTATGCAAGAAAATCCTTAAATGATGCCCAAATCAACTACACCACCACTAAAAAAGAGTTTCTTGCTGTTGTCTTTTCCTTAGATAAATTCAGGTCATGTCTCTTAGGATCACCCATCATTGTCTTCACTGACCATTCAACCCTAAAATACCTTTTCCAAAAACAAGATGCCAAGGCTAGGCTAATTAGGTGGGTCTTTCTCTTAGAAGAATTTAAACTCACAATCACGGAAAAAAAGGGTGCTGAAAATGTTGTAGCTGATCACCTCTCTAGTATGGAATTCAAAGAAAACTCAAATCACCTTTCTGTGTCTGATTCATTCCCTGATGAACACCTATACTCTATGAGTGGATTCCCTTGGTATGCCGACATAGCCAAATTCTTAGTTACAAGAGTCATTCCAAAATTCTTAGGGACTCAATATTGAAGGAAATTCATTTTTGATGTTAGGCACTATGTGTTTGATGATCCATACCCCTATAAGTTCTTCCCTGACCAAGTCATTAGGAGGTGTGTCCCAGAATCTGAACAAGATCCCATCCTTAAATTCTGTCATAGTGAGGCATATAGAGGTCACTTTTCTTCTAAGAAAACATTTTCTAAGGTTCTTTAGTGTGGTATCTTCTGGCCCACCCTCTCAAGGGGCTTCTATAAATTTTGTCAAAGTTTTCCTAAGTGTCAACATGTAGGGTCCATCACAAAAAGGAATCAAATGCCACTCACTCCCATCTTGGTGATTGAAATCATTGACTATCGAGGAATCGATATCATGGGTCCCTTCCCAAACTATAGGGTATATCTTTAAATCCTTTTAGATCTCGATTATGTCTCCAAATGGGTTGAGACCATTCATACAAAATTTAATGATCATAATATTGTGATTAGATTTCTCAAGGAAAACATCCTCTATAGATTTGGAATTTCTAGGGATATCATTAGTGATCATGGAACTCATTTATGTAATCGTCCTTTCTCAGCACTCATGGATAAGTATGGAATTTCTCACAAAGTGTCCACTGCTTACCACCCATAGACGAATGATTAAGTTGAGTTAGCCAATCGAGAAATCAAACAAATTTTTGAGAAAACTGTTAATACATCTAGGAAATATTGGTCAATCAAACTCTTATATGCTCTTTGGGCCTATCAAACCGCATTTAAAACCATTTAAAGAATTTCCCCATATATGTTGGTCTATGTAAAAGCTTACCATTTTCCAGTGGAAATTGAACATAAGGTTTTTTGGGAAATTAAGAAAACGAATTATTCCCTCTAATTGGCCAGAACAAAATGGAAATTAGATCTCAATAAACTTGAGAAACGTAGGATGGAGGATTATGAAAATTCGAGGATCAATAAAGAAAAAGTATAAGCCTACCAATCTCAAAACCTTAAAACCAAACAAATTGAACCGGGAAAACATGTTCTTTTGTATAATTCTAAACTTAACTTACACCCGAGAAAATTGAGGTCTAGATGGTCAGGTCCATACATAGTGCATAAGGTGTACCCCCATGGGGCTGTTGAAATTCAAGATCCCACTAATGGTCAAAAATTTAAAGTTAGTGGTCATAGAATCAAACCATTCATAAAACCATTCCAAAAACATGAATTTGATGAAGAATTATGTGAACCTACCTTAGATGAAGAAAATAATTAATCGATTAGGGGTCCAAGTCAAGCTAACGATGTTAAACAAAGTGTTACATGGGAGGAAACCCATGGTTTTCAAGTTTCCAATCATTTTGTTTTTTTAATCAAATTTATATTTAAATTAAAATTAGTGGATCATTTTGATAAAAATATTTTCTACCTTAGACTATCGACTTGTTCTTCTCTTATGAGTATTGATGGTTAATAAAGGGTAGAACTGTATTCATCTGTGCCACGCGGTGTGATCCCTAAGTACTACCTTACCCAGAAATTAAAAAGAAGAAAATGTATCATCAGTTTATTTAAAAAAGGGAAACCATAAAAATGATGAGACTTGGTATTAAATAAATTGGTGTGTTTTTTTCTGCTTTGTTCTTGATTTTATGGTTTAGGAACTATTTTTGGGTGATACATATTTAATCAAGGAGGTGACTACATCTCCCATAAGAACAAATAGTGATTTGGGAGCACCACAATCATTGTTTTGAAGCCACCAAGTGAACATGTTCCATGCCCTTTCCAACTCATCCCCCACCTAATTTCTCCTCTATTTTCTTTTTCCAAAACTAGGGACAGTTTCATTCTAAGTTGGGGGGGTTCGGAAACAAAATGTTTTTTAAAAAAACAATGAGAAAAAAAAGAAGTAAAATTCCTTTATCATTCTTATAATAACATATTTTATCACATTAAAAATACATAGAAAATAATTTTTATTTCCTTGACTCTTAATTTAATTCATGATTATGTTTACAAGAATTTATTTAGGAAGTTTGGTTGTCCAATGAGAATTTTCATCATTTTTAATTTCATCTATTTAATAAAAATGCCACAATACATGTCCTCTAGACTGTGGGGTACTAATTTGAATTATCAAGGTCCCATAATAAATATCATAGTATGGTTTAATTTTTATGAATAATATGAGTATTAAAAAAAAATAAAAAAATAAAATAAATAAAATAAATAAAAATTTGTGTGTAGAGCAATGGATTGATAAAATGCGAGGCTTTAGGTACTTGGGGATCGTGACTCCAGAGTTTTCTAGCCCTGAGTTTTTCACTATATCTCTATTTATGGTAATATGAATTTGTTTTTGATCAAGTTAACTCAAGACGATGCCCAAGTATGTGGGCTTCACTTGGTGCCCTAAGGCCATTGAGCCCGGGAGTCATAGGCAAAGTCTTACTACATGGGTTAATTTGATTAACTGCAATCTCAATTACTATGGAAACATTGAAAAAAAATAAAAATAATGATGAATACTCATATTAGGATTAAATGTGATTCCACCTAGCGCTTCCATGATTTCTCCCTTGAATGAAAATGAACCCCCATATCTATTGTGATTCACAACACATAATTTCAACTAATTGAGTTGAATGAAGTATGATGATGGATTTGATCAAAGGAATGGGAATGGGAATGGGATATTATTTTAAATTTATATTGTTTTAAATTATTTTCATAGGTTATAAAGATATATTTGTGTGTAGTTTACATTGTGAGCACTGTTTGTTATAATATGTTTGAGAAAAAGAATTCAAATATAATCTTCGAATTATTTGCTCGGGACTAGAAAATATCAAGTTGGGGGGTGTTGTTAGAAAATAAAAACACATATGTTAATTAAATTTTAACTGTATTAAATGTTCATTTTTGATTTTATGTACCTGATTTAGTGGATTTTAATTTTGAACATCCATTTTTATCATTTGTGCACTTCATGCTTAATATACACCAATTTAGGATCAATGATTAATATGATTTTAATGAATGTAATTATCCATATTTTAATTTGATATTTTGGGAAATGGATATAAACATCAATATGAACATTTTTAATTCAGCGATCAATGGAGGATTCATAATGGATGATGGTTATATTTGGTGATAAAAGGAAACAATTCTGGAGAAGGCAGATTGGACACTAGCCCACTGATGATAATGAGGGGCCCACAATACCATCCCAATGAAGCCCAAATTTCATGGGACTCTAGAATAAATGTATATTAAAAAATAATTATACATAATAGAGTGCTAATTCTTCATCCATGGTGGTTATTAAGGTGGCCCAAATAGAATATCAAAATCTGGGCCTGAATCTGCGGCCCAAAATGTTATCTCACTAAATCGTCCATAACTCCCGATCCATAACTCCAAATGGGCTCAAATTTTACAGGAGGTTAGGAGACTTCTGGGGATCCATTGTCTTAATCAATATTACACTCTAATTTTGCCATCTAGATGGTCCTTTCGATGCATCTGTTTGGTGGATGCAAGCTGCCTTCCACTTCAGGTCAAAGGAGGGAATCAATTTTTATCCACTACTTTCCACCACCATAAGGCCTAAATTAATTTAATAATTTGGCATAAATTTATTGAGGCTCAGCCTATGGATTCCCAAATTCATATTTAATTCAGTGGTGGTGATGGGTAAGACATGTCTTGTTTTTGATGTAATGTTATTATGCCAAAGTTTATTTGTGATTTTTTCATTTTCCATGTATGTTTCTTTTGGAATTCCTATGTTCTTAATCAATATCTTTCTCTTCTATTATTATCATTTATTTTATTAAATATATATAATCACAAAGCATAGTGATATCTCTATGTTTTGGTGAATTATTCCACACATAGGTGTGAATTTTATTCACATACACGGAGGAGTGCTCGTTATTTACGTGGTTTTAATTTCTTCAATCCAATTCTTCTAAGCCATATTTCACCTAACATTAAGAGTATACCATCAATGGAGGGATAAAACTTTAATGGGACGATATTAGGAAGATCAAAAAGGCTGGATTGAATGTTATTTTATGAAATAATTTTTTTCAATTGGTTAACTAATTTAATACTTCCATTCTTCAGTTATTTCCACTCCTCGTCTTCACTGTGTTTAAGGAAGCTAAATCCAAATACTAAAATCACTATATATATTGGAGAGACCATTAATTTGGTTCTATAAGTGTGTAGGGGATTAGTAATTCAGTTTATTTAGCATAAAACCCGAAAATGATGAAGGTAGTGTTATTTTGAACAATGGATTCATCAATAATTAATAAAACCAAAATTATCTAAAGAAGTAAAATTCATTCAATAAACCCCAAGAATAATCATAAGATCAAACCATTTACATTAAATTGAATTAAATTAGTTTTATTAGTTTTATTTAAAACCATCTAAAATCCAAACCAATTTGGACACTTCATAGCCAAAAATACATCTCATAGGTTGTGCATCTTAGGTATCTTCTCAGCTCTCAGTGGATTCGACAACCCAAGATACACTACAAGGAGAATTCTACCTTCATCTCTTGGGTAAATTTGAGTTTGAATCAGAACCGATATTCCAATTCCAACACACAAGGCATAACCAAATCTACCCTCACCCCTAACACCGATCAATGAATAACCCCATATATAAAATTCACCCATGTTATAAACTAGCACATTCCCAAACAAGGGGATAAAAAAGCATCTTATAGAGATCAATAATTCATACAATGTGTAAATGGATAAAGGTGAAATAATGGGGTGACATTCCCAACCACCGTTTTAAAACCAGAGTGTCCAATGATCCTTTAACACAAAAACTTGGATTTAGGTGCCAATCCCATTCAAATTTCATAAAACACCATTCTAAACACCATTTGGAAAAGGATATAAATTAACCACACATTAATAACATTTCAAATCCACCCTCCAACACTATATTCTTATTTAAAAATACAAAATAAATCCAAAGGACAACCATTTCCATCAAACCATTTTAAAATATCCATTAAGGAATTTTCATAAGGATAAAATCACACTCACTTTTCAAATCACTATTTAAAATACATTAAAGAACCCCATTACAAATCACTTTTAGTTCAAAAACTCAATTCAAAACAAAATTCCCTTAATTTTTTTTTCAAACCTTGAATACAAAAATCGAGTAAAAAACCCAAATGCACAACATGAAAACCACTTCCAAAAGCTATTAATAAATTTTGAAAAAGATTATCACCTTTAAAAATTCCATTTCAAACACGAAAACATGTAATTCACATATATGACCATTTATACGAAGCTAAAAACATCCAAAAATGGTTTCAAATCAATAAGGAGATGTAAAATATAATCTTACATTCATAAAAACTAAATTAAAAAAGAAAACATACATTTTAAATTCTAAAAGGAAACAATTGCATAAAAATTCATACCTCAAAGAGACAAGAAACAATATGAAACTCTTTATAAATTTTCACCATTAACAATGACCACCCATAGGAATAAAAATAGTATTTAAAAACCCTAGACCCCAAAAACCCCAATAGTAGATCCACACGAAACCATAAGACATGTCACAATAGATCTAGGGTTTATAGGGGAAACTAAACCCAAGATAAAAGATAGATTGGGGAGGTAATGAATCAATAATTATTTATTTAACAATTCATAATGGTTCTATTAAAAAATAATAAGAAAATAAGGAAATTGGAAGAGGATTATTCTCTATAAAGGATCTTCTGTTCCATCATTATCTTCTCTAGCTACTCCCGAGTCCCTCATTTGTGCTTACTAATTTGATTATGTGGTTCCCCAATATCTCAGTCAATACTTCCCATTGTGTAGGTATTCCTCTTTTTTAAGTTTTTAACATGGTAACTCAAACTTTATAGTTCATTATTAGCATCACCGAATGAATCCATGGTTAACACGTTCCATGAGTTTCTATGGATCGTCTTCCCCATGAGACACCAAATGAAATCATCCTTAAAGTTTGATATCCCCACATGGATTCTTTATTATTTGATTAAGTTTCCTCAACAAGATTCAATAAAGTTCTTAACATCAAATTCACCTTGATCTTTGATTCCCTTTTTTGTTTTGATTTCAAAATAGGAATCCAAGGATAACATGGTGATTTTAAATAATCATGGAACCTAAGATTGAATTTTCATAATGTATGGGAAATTATTTTTACATTTTTTTATGATTATGGGAAGAAAATAATTCTTACAGTAATATGACCTTTGGTTGGATGATTCTTATGGAGAAATCCCCTCTATGTAAATGATTCTAACTGAGAAAAAACCTATCATGGGATGATTCTTAAAGAGATATGTCATCTATATATATGATTATTATGAAGACATATCCATCATGTATATTATTATTATTATTATATATATATATATATAAATTTATGATTACATGAGGATATTGATTCTTACCCAGGTAAGAATTTTTTGGGATTATTCTTATGGAGATAGGTGCATAAAACTATTATAAAAATGATGCTTGAGTATAGGGTACTTTGAAAAAATCGGCCTACCTCAATCAAGACTATTCTTATAGAGATCAACCTATAGAGTAAAAATTCAAAACATAATGAGATTCATCAATTTATTATTAAAATATTGCTTCTAAACAAAATAATGATTGAAATTATAGCCTTAGAAAAGATTAATTTAAAAATGTTCCAAAAATTAATATTAAGAATAAAAATATAGAACTTGTAAATATTAATTCCCAAGAAAAAATATTAGTTCCTAGATATATTAAAATAAAATCGATGAACATTGAATTATTGTTTCACCTAAAGCCTCATTTTTACATAATTATTCATCAAATCTCACATTAAACTCAAAATGATGGGTATTCAATAATTATCCATTTAAAGAACATTTTAACATAAAAAACTCATCTAATTTATTAAATTATATATGGAAAAAATTATCAAATAAAATACACATAAAATAACCCCACATTTAAAAGAGTACTTTTCCTTATTTTTTTTTTAAATTTAGTGAAAATAGATTCATCATAAAATTGAAAGATTTTCAATGCCAATAAGAAGTGATTTTCAAATATGTTTTCCCTCACAGGTAAGTTCAAGTTTTAAAAAATGATTTTTCTTCTCAAAAATAAATATTTATGAAAAACTTTTGTTTTTAGTTTTATAAAGAACATTGACTTTGAAAATTTTGTAAAGAATTATAAAAACATTACTTTTCATTCAATTGTTCTACCAAACTTTCCTTTTTATCCAAGTAGAATAAAATCTTATATATTATGACAAAAAATAATTAGACTTAACTGAATAGTTGAGTAGGTTAAATAATTAAAATAAAGAATAATTATCCCATCCTATAATTTTGTCTTATGAATTATAAATCTAAACCAGGATTAGGAGTTCATTTTATATCCCATTTAAATAAAAATATTATAAGATTAATTCTAATCAAAAAGTTAAAAATCAATTAATATTATAAAAATTACTTCCAAAATTTCAGCAACATAAGTAATTTTTTATAGGGTAATGTGAAGTATTTTACTAGACTAAATACAAGGGGAAATAGAATTGATTAATCCCTTATATAATTTAAATAATACTTAAATTCAAGAAAAACTTTACAGTGACTTAAAATAAAAATTGAAGCATGAAGATTATTAATTTTAAAATATTTTAAGCAATTTTTGATGTGTTCAAAATGGAATATAGTTTTCCAAATAATTTATATCCATTCCGGACACTTTAATCTCAATATTTACCCCAAATATGTATCTTAAGGTGGGAAAAAAAATTAAAATTTCTAATGTTCAAAAAGTTTTTACAAGCAGTTCAATTAATGTTCAAGGGTGAAAATGAAGTTAAAAAAATGATTCTTTAATTTCCCAATATTTTTCCAAATAATTTTTAATAATGTTAATGAAATTTTCTTATATAAACTCTCTTGAGTTTTAAAAATAGATCATAAAAATTTCATGTTAGAAAGTGATTCGAGTATATGAAAACATTTTCACATTATCTTCTACATGAAAAAATTCTAATAATATAAAAAATCATGAATTATTTCAAACTAACTGACAAGAAACATGAAATAGCATCAAGAGTAATGATATAATTATAATAAGTGTATAATTTTAAGAAACAACTCCCTGATTAAGGAATCTTTTCTTTTTGAATTTAAACTAAAGAAACATTCCCTTAGGCTTAATGTTGTTATCCTATAGTTAGTTATGTTTTTTTCTCAAGCATGAATCTACTTTTTTCCTTGAAAACAATTAGAATTGTACTTCAATAAATTACCAAATAGCTACAATAGGTCCGGGATGGGGATAAATACTACAAAAATCTTACACTAATTCAACAGGGAAGTACTCGGTGAGACTCAAATATAAGACCACACCGAGACCCCACATGGTCGCTACGAACTAAGATAAACCCTTGGGGCCAATAAATTTCGTAATTGGTTCTAACACCAAATAATCGAGGAGAAACATGTTATTCACAGTAGAAAATTAGTAGTAGAATTATTAATAATATTAAAATAAAAACACACAAAAATAACCATGGGTTGACTCCCATGAAGAAATAAGTTTAAAGTCCTTAGTTTGACTTAGTATATGCTAAATTTTCATAGATTGAGATGGAATCCAATCCTTTGGATTTCCCTTAAAAATAATACTTAAACCTTTTAACATTAACTAAGAATGGTACATTTGTTTCTTATATCATCTCCACAAATACATTCACCAAGAATCTCAGGATAGTGAAAGTTATAAAACACTTGGGTTTATGTTTTAAAAGGAATAAATTATGCCTAAAATTTAAATGTAACACTCTTTTATAGCAATATAATACATATTATGAATGATGTAATCATTAAATTCTCTTGTTATTTCTCATTATATATTATAAATTTCATATGATTCTTTTCTAATATCCTCCATATCAATTAGATACAGTAGTTTTATATCCCCAATAGATTTACAATCAATGTTTAAAGCCTTAAAACCCCAAAATTTCCTCTGATAAATCAAATAGGTAGAAGAAAAGTATTAAAAAAGAATACAAGGAGATATTCCTATGGGAGTTTTAAGGGTATCCCCATTATCCCACAAGACATTATCTAGTTTCAAATACCAATCCTTCATTGAGCCACATACTATTTTCTATAGAATCTATTTATGATATTTATTTCAAACCTCAGTTTTCCCACTATACTAAGGATGATATGTAGTTATAGTTTTTCTCAAACGTCTATATTTTTTCATTAAATATTTGAATTTTATGTTCTTGAAGTGGGTTCTGTTATATGTGATGAAGCCTTTGTGAACCCCTAATCTAAAAAAGATATTATTTTTCTTGAATTTCAAAAAATTATTTTATTGATTATTAGGAAGTGAAACTTTCTATACCCACATAGAAACATTGTCCATAACCCCCAAAATAAACTCATTCCCATGAGTTGTAAATGGTCACATAAAATCTAATCATCATATATAAAAATATAATCCTCTAGTTTTCCCTTATGAGGTGGCTCTTGTTTCCTTCCAATATTTCCCAACCTTTTACACTTTTCATGTTCCATAAATAAACTCATATAATATTAAAAAAGTGTAGCCAAATAGAAGACATCTCTATGTTTTTTCCCTATCATTTCTCCCCCATGGTTTCCTCCCCATGAGGAAGATTGAAACTCTCAATAATGGTCAAAATCAGTTCTTCAGTCACACCCCTAATAAGGATTCCATCAATACACCGCATAAATAGAAAAGATACATTAAAAATATTGTAATTAATATTTTAAATGAATTTATTTATTTTATTTTGTTTTAGATCACAAGGAATGACTCTCGTAGCAAAAAACTTAGAAAAATATGAATACTAAGTATTTTGATTCACTAAACAAAAAACAGTTTTTTCATCTGGGAAATAAGAGTTAATCTCTATTGGGTGAATACCTTGGGTATTGGGTATCCTAGACATACGACTAGCCATAAAATTTTTAAATCCTTTATTATAGATAATTTCAATTTAAAACTTTTAAAATAAGAGTATCCACTTAATCAATCTTAGTTTAACATCTTTATAAGAAATTAGGTACATTATGACAACATGGATAGTAAAAACTAAAAATTTGGATCCAATCAAGTACTATTTGAACTTTTCAAGATCATAAAAAATGTTAAAGTGTTAATTCTCAGTTTTAGTGTAACTTATTTGGGAATCATATATTATTATACTTGGATAATACCCCAAATGTAACCTCTTATATTTCTTTTCCCTAAAAAACCCCAAAAAACAAGGTTAGTTGCATCACATATTAACTCAATGGGATGATTACAATTAGGGGAAGTGATAATGGTTGATGAGGTTGTTTTTTTACTTATGTTTTTTGAATGAATCCATGAACGTATTATAAAAATAAAAGGGTGGTTCATTTACATTTAAATAGTAAAGGGGCCTTATTATCTTATAAAAATCCTTTATGAAATTTCAGTAGAAACTGTTATGCCATTAAAAACTTCTAACACTTGTCACATTTTATAGAGGTGGAAAACTTAGAAACACTTATACTTTATCATTATCTACTCCCCCCCATTTTTAGACCTTGTGAACAAGAACTGTTACCCCAGTTACCATTGATTGACATTTATCACAATTTAGATTAAGGCTGGTTTCTTGACATCTTTCCAATTAATTCCAGAATCTCAAGATGGGTTGAAAATGTGTTAACCACTTTAAATAAACCATCTACAAATAACTCAATAGTAATATCAATAATATATAAAAATATATTCATAATACAACATTTATATTTATCTTTGGTGCCACAAAATCCAATGATAATTCACTAGTAAGAAAATTCCACAAAGGGGCATGTGAATATGGATTTCTCCTAATTCTATGGGGTTATTCGAATTTGGTTAAAAACATAATAACCATATAGAAAAAGGTAAAATACATTACCAGCTAACCTCACAATCATTTGGTTTAAAACTATCATAAGATAAGGGCACTTTTTAGTGGATGGATTTAGCTTTATGTTTTATATACAAAGTCTCCACATGGTTACTATTCTCGTTTTAATTTTCTCTTTATTTTCATTTTTTATAATAGTGAATCCCCCCCTTTTAAGTTCCAATTATACTGGGTTAACCTAAATACTATCTAAAAAGGGAATATAACTATAGTATTTAGAAGTTTAATAAATTCTTCCCTAAAAACCTCTTTCCTCCAAATTTAAATTTTTATTATGCCATTTTAAGGAAAAATGGAAAACCAAAGTTTTCACACAAGATACCACTACATACTGAAATAACTCACAAAATAATTAAACACTATACTTAGGTTAGTTCAATCAGCCACTCTAAAAAGTTCCCATTGCAGCATACTAATCTTCATATCAGGATCCTCTCTGATAAGCTATTCAAGGTGAGTGATCATCCTTTCCATTGTTTGAATTAATTCCTCTGAGTTGATTTTTCTCTCGTTGAAGCCCCAGGCCATAATTCAATCTTGTTAATCTATCCGTACTTTTTTCTCCTTGTTGGCATCAACTTGAAACTATCTTGGATAAATTATTTTAATATCCTATTCTGAGACATTGGGCTGGACATCCTTGTCTATCATTTCTTCCATGGAGTGTAGGATAAGTTTCAAGCACTCGCCATGCTCTTACTCCTTGTCTATTGTTTTCCAGCTTGATGCTTCACTTTCCCCATTCTAAAGGCCTTTGCTTTCCTTATTTCTTTCTTTCTTGGATGACCTCGTCTCCATCGGTTTCTACAAGTGGGAGTAATCCTTACATCCCTTCAGTTTTTTCCCATGGACCACTATGCACTTCCCCGAGTCTCAAATTCATTTTTCCCCTTCTTCCTTCTAGGGCTATGTGGTTCCCCTTGAAGTCGGTCCATGATATCCACTGAGAATTGAATATAGTTGTCATCACCTGAAGTATCCACCTCTTGAGTTAATGGTGCCTCGTGAACATCCATAATTTCAAATCAGTTCCCCAACTTGAACATCAAGCCTTCTCCCACTTTATTCTCCAAACCATTATTCTTCCCCCCATTCCTAGCCTTCTGGTAAATTTCAGATTTAGCACTGAGGTTGTTTTGGTTTGAGGGTCCCAAGACACCCCCATACTTGACCTTCTCAGCATAGGATTGCCTTACCTGCGGGACTAACACATACATCTCTGGGCCACGTGGTTGCTCGTACCTGCGACCCGTAAATTGGACTTGAGTGTTTGAATTCTCTAGGACCAACCGTAGAGGATCCTTACAAGTGGGAATATCAACATAGGCTTCTCTAAGAACTGCATGTCTAATTATTTGAGTTGATGGAACCAAATTCATAACCGTTACATCCCCTTCACTTCCAATTAGTGTTCCACAAATTGGAATTGTAGCTTTTACGTGGTCCACACTTCTACATAGAGGCACAACATCCACTACCTCCACTGCCTGAGATGGACCATCAGCTCCCAAATCACATTTCAATCTTCTAATGATGTCTGCGACTTTTGGTTCTAGCTACTTGGACATTGGAGATTTTTGAACAGCCTGTGCTCCAACACCAAGTAGTACAGGACCAACAGGGGTCTGCTCAGGCCCATACACACTTCAACTTTCAATAGTATCAAAATAGTCCTCATTCAACTTTCATCCACAACCATGGAGGGGCACAAAAGACACCGGGTTGAGGGAGCCACAATCACCCACAAGAATCTTCTCACATTGACCCTTACTACCATTCTGATTCTCACTGTGGCATACATAAGCCAGATGCCCGAGCCGGCCATAGAATTCACAATTATCATTCCACGATTCATATACAACCGCCTGCTTCCATTGAAGTTCCTCACCTACTGTAATCCAGACCCATTCCATAGGTTCCTTTGTAATGTAAACCTCAACGCATATACAGGGGATAACAGGGTGGCAGACAACTTCCGTTCGACTATCGGAGCACAAGAATCTCCCGACAAGGTTTCCAATTACCTGCAAGATACCACGGGTTTGAAAGGGGAAATGAAGTCCCAGAAGAATTACCATATTGATGTCGTTAGAGCATCCCACTTCATGTAGAAATCAAATGACCAACGAAAGATGTAGAAGGAGCATCCATTTAATCTACGGGGGGCGCTGGACCACGCAATAGCGAGATCCTCCGCAGTTGTAAACCTCACCATGACGTGTATGCGGTCGAGAATCCCTACCTCTGTGCGACGCTTAAAACCTTAGTATTTGAAAATGAACCGATCGAACATGTTGATTGAGGGCTGATGCTTCCAGAATCTAACAACCAGTGTTATGTTAAAGAATCTCGAGGCATCAGAGAACTCTGAAAGAGAGATTGGAAGCTGAAGAGAACCTTAGAACAGATCAGGGACCATCGGACCGAGAAAGATTTCAGGATGCTTCGGAAGAGATTCAGGGCCGTAGAAAAGAATGAAAGGGTGATGATGAGAAGGGGAGGATGAGAACAGAGGACCTCCCCCCTCCATAGAGTAGAGGGGAGTCGTGAGCACCGTCATCGGTGCCCAGGGCATCGACAACGAGACGGGAGCTGGGATTAGGGGTATATTCCCCTAACAACCTCTTTTATATTGGGATTTAGCCTCATTTTCATTTCAACCCATGACATATGTCCAAACTCTATTTTAATATTATACATGAAGAATGAAGGGATAATTCCCTTGGTATATTTAATGGGAAAACCTATTTTAGTTTTGAATATTTTTAACTGATCAAATTATTCTTTTTCTCGAAATTTTAAAAATTCATCACTAATGATGATAGGAAGTGAATAGTTATAAAAAAAGTATTTTTGGAGAGATAGAAGTGGATTGATCTCTAAATTTAGTTATTCTTGGCTATAAGGTAATATATTGGTCTAATAAGGATCAAGGCCTTCAATGTTTTTCTTAAATAATGTATGATAATTTAAAAAAATCATTTTCTTAACTTCTTTCCATATAAGAAAAATCCTCACATCCAATTTCTAACTATAATTTTAAGATATTTTCTTCAAAAAATAGATCAAGTTATTCTTGAAATTCATCATCATATCTATCAAATGGTTCACTCTCCTTTATTAAAATTTTTCGTATAAAAGTTTTAGTTTTTTTGGGGTTTTATTGTTCTGATCAATCATTATTCAAAAGTCTTGTCCTTATTTGTCAAAAGGTTTTTCAAATTACTACAGTTCATCGTTTAAGTTATTATTTTTTGGTGTGAATTATTTTTAATTTTTTAAAACTTTACGCTCTTCCTTTTGATTTTCTAAATTTAAATAAGTTTTCATTTTGTGACATTAGTGAAAATACCTCATATGGATAAGAAAGTTTTTACTAGAATTTATGGGGCTTATTTATAAAATTCCATGTCCAATATTAGGAATTAAATAGGTTAAAATAGTCTCCATACATTAAAAAGAAAATAATCCACTCTACCAATGGGATGAGTGATAGATCCATTGACTAACTACAAGACAACTGGGGCTAGTGGTAAGACTTATAACCTCATCTGTAACCATAGTGAGTAAGGTATCAATTTAATTCTAGAACCAAGGTTAAAAATATAGTTTTGTTTGCCTATATTACTTATAGTTTAGGGGATGAAAAATATTTAAGGATATTTGAATTTAAGAGGGATTTTGTTTTTCAAAACAACATTTCAGTCCATCATTGATTAAAGGTGGAGAACTATTCCTTATTGTTTGTTTGAATTTTTTAGTGATTTATTGTATTATGGTATCTGAAACAAAGATTAAATTAATGGAATATTGATTTGTATCTTCTTTAATAACTCAACAAACTTAACTAATTTAGGTTTATAATTTTTTCTTCAATATTTGAGTGAAATGGATTATTGGGTCAAAATTCCTCAAAATACTAGGTATCCTATTAGTTTATTCTTAAATATTTTATTTCCATTTATTTTTTTCAACTTTAAAATCCTTTTTATGATTTTTTAGGTTTAAAATAAGGTTATATAATTTATTCATCATGGTTATCCAAATTTCTAGATTATGGATTTCATATCCCTATATAATTCTATTTTAGACAGTCCTAATATCATTTCTGTTATCCTTATGTGTTATTAAACAACATGTTGTGGTAAAAAACATTAACTTATTATAAGTCATAATGTTAGTTTTTCTAGGTAATTCCCATTTATAACTTTTATTCATTTCCCTTACATGTTCCCCCCATGAAACTCTATGTTATACATTATAGTATCTATTTTATCATTATTAGAATCATGTTGATCATTTTGTGAATAAAATTTTCCTATTTAACATTGGAACATACATATTAAGTCATTTTAATATTTATAAGAATCATCCTTATGTTGTTTTTGAAATTATGGCCTAGTCTATTTTGGAAATATAGGGGCTAATAGTCTTATAAATCATTCTCTCTCTAGGAAACATTTAGGTGATTGTTATATCCTTTATTATAGTTTTTTGGAAAATGGGTCATCTCTTTCTTTCATACTTGGTCCACACTCAACAAAAATTATCATTTTCTAGGAGTTGTTCGACAATATCAAAGTTTGGGACGCAAGTAATAGAGTGATAAAACATGCCACATTGGACCAATTTCTCTTTAAGTATTTGGTATTAAATTTAACTTCAAATTTTATTAACATTGTGTCAGATATTTTGATTAAATATGAGATAAAGTTGTTCTTTTATTTCAAAAATATGTGAATTCATTTCCAACCCTAAAGTAGTGGTGTGATCTTACCTTTTTAATTTCCATCTCCTAGAATCTTCGTGATATTAATTAAGGACAAATGTGTTTAAAATTTGTATTAGTTCTTCATCTATTTTGTCAATTTAATTCCCTCCAATAGATTAGTCCACCAAATTTTTTCATGAAGGTAAATATCCTTTATAAATTTACTTCATAAGAATATGGTAAGGGAGTTGGTGGTGAGGAAACTACCTTATAAAGTCCCTAAATTTATCAAAGGCCTCATGGAAGGCCTCTCCATACTCTTGAAAAAAACAAGTGATTTTTTACTAAACTATCAATTAAGTATCTTAGTATAAAATTTAATGATAAATGAGCTGTATACTTGTACTCAGGTTTCAAATATATTTTAATGTAAGTCTAGGATCAAATTCCCTGAATTTACCTTTATACACAATGATAAAACTCTTATTTTCTACACATTTTCACTTATCCCTTATAATGGAAACTATTTCACTATATTATAAAAACCACTAATGAAGTTCAAGGAGTACTAATTAGGTTATCCATGAAATTTAGGTAGCATAATAAGATAATAATATTTTTTTTCAAAGTTTTGGAATCTAGGAGTACGCCAAATTAATGACGGGTTTCATGAAATTTAAGGGAGTTGGTAATCCCTCATCCTAAGACTTTAAAAATTTTCTTAGATGAGTTATAGTTGAAGGTTTTTTATTAGCAACCATCCCTATCCTCTTCCCTCTCTCAAGTTTTCTATTTCAATTATATTTTCTTTATTAAGATCCCTAATATTTTTTGTGAATTTTGTGTATATGAGGCTATTGATTTTCAGAAGTTGATCATGTGTGGATGAATTTTTTTTTCATAAATATTCACTAAGAAACACAATATATTTTATGTTATATATATATATATATTTAAAAATAGTTTTTATTTTTTTTTCTTTTGAGTTTTTATATTTTCTTGATCCCACTAATACTTCCCTGAAATGGTGCCAAAATTTTACAAGTGTCATTGATTCAATTTAAATTTTTTATTTATTTTTTCTGTGTAACACTAGTTTTACCACAAATAGGGTTCCAACCCACAAGGAATATGTGTGGAATATCAAATAAACAAAAAAAAATGAATAAAATATTAAAAAAGAAGAAAGCCATAATAATCAATGGACATGGAAGTGGTATGTTGTGTGATAAGTAATGAAATTGTGTGGATATGGTGAAATTAAAACAAATAAGGATGAATTATAGGTACAAAAATTATATTATAAATGATAAAGTAATAAGTTAAATTTTTATTGACTATTGGTAAATTGATTTTTCTTTATTCTTAAGAATTTGAAAAACTTGGTTTACAACATTTAAAAAGTTAACCAACTACTTTTGTTGAGGGTTTAGTTCTAGGATAGGTGAGTTCAATGATATATCAACCACCAAATTTACGAAGTCATAGAGGTATGAATATGGTTTCATTAAGTTAAGATTGTCATTTGAACATGAAAAATAATAAGGCATCCTAAGAACTATTCATGGAAAAAGTAGAAAAGATGAATAATAATTCAATATTATATCTCTTAACAATTTTATCCAATAATTATTCATGGTTTATCTATTCAAAATGGTTCAATTAAAAAAATAATAAGAAAATAAGGAAAGGGGAAGATGAGTTTTATTTGTCAAGGAGCTTCTGTTGCAACTTCATCTTCTCCGGTGTCTACCAAATCCTTGTTTCATTCCCGTGACTTCAACTATATGGTTCCCCAATGTCTCATTAACTTACTCTCAATGTATAGGTCCTCACCCTTTTAAATATTTCCATGTTACAACTTCAATATCCATAAATCTTGGTAAATATCTATGAACAAATCCCTAATCGTCACGTGTTATATGTTACTTTGGATCATCTTACCCATCTAAATCAAGGCAAACTCCTCTTTAAATGTAAATAGACCTATATGGGTTGTTGATTTATTTATTGATATTACTTGAAAATCTTAAATTAATTCCATAGATTATCCATAATATTGTGCATTATTTCTCTTCTATGAGTTGATTTTAAAATAAGAATCAATGTCTGATGTGGGAATTTTAATCCATCGTGGAACCTAAGTTCAATTTTTCCCAAAGTTTTGGAAACTATGTTTATATAAATGTGATGAATATAGGGAATTGAATGATTCTTATAGTGATTGGAACTTCCATGTATGATTCTTATGAAGATAGGCCCTCTGTCTAGATTATTCTTATAGAGATTGAAAGTATGTGTAGATAATTATTATAGAGATAGGACCTCCTTGAATATATTGCTTATGGAGACAAAAAATGATACTTTTGTGGGGGTGTTGATTCTTACAAAGGTAGTCCATTCCATGGGACTATTCTTATAGAGATAGTTTTATACAACCACTGCGAATATGATTCTCACAAATTGGTAATTTTCAAAATTTCACCTACCTCAATAAAGAAGATACTTACTAAGATTGACCTACAAAATAAAGAATTCATCACATTATGAGATTAATCAATTCAGTATGAATGTATAGATTCCAAAAAATAATAATAATAAAAGAACTTCCAACCTTCCAAAATATTAATTAATTTTTTTTCACATAATTAATATTAAAAATAAAAACATACAACTGGTAGATATTTGTTCCAAAGTAAAATAATTAGTTCTTGGAGACATGGAAATCAAATCAAAGAACATTGAATCATTTTATCACCTAAAACATCATTTTTTTTCAATTATCCAATGAATTTCAATTTCAAATCAACATTATGTTTATTAAATAATTCTATATTAAAAGATAATTTTGACCAAAAAAACTAAATTAATTTATAAAAACTGATTTGAGAAACATGTATCAAATACAAGCCACAAAAATATCCTTTCATGATGATCCTTGAGAGGTTACACACCCTTATATCATGCCTTTAAAAAAAACTCTTATGATTTGATGTTCTTTTTAATCAAATATTCATCCTATGTTTATTTATTTTAAAATCCTTATTTTCTATCCTATTATGAATCTTTGATAAGTTATTTTACATTACTGAGCATTTGAGATCACCACATTCTTATGTTTTCATTCCCCAGGTAATGAAGAAAATTATTTAATTATGATGTTTCTAGATGGACAACACATGAGAAAATTTTTAATGGGAAATATTGAAGAAATAGCATGTAATAATGAATTTTTGTATCTATCTACAATGACTCTAAAACTTGGGGTTCTATGGTCACATGTTTATTAGTGATATGTAATGAATATTAATGGAAAATGATGTGAAATATATGTGGGTTATGCTTTGTTTCTCTCACTTAGTATCAAAAAATATGTGTAAGGTTCACATTTTAGAACCAGATATGATATTTTGGGTTTAGAAAATATCAATTATGCTTTAATGTGTGTGTCCTTAAAAGATATAATTTTTGGAATGATTAATTTCTAGCAGATATTTGTCTAATTTTATCCTATGTATCCTATTTATTTTGAAAATATTTTGATACTTTTTTTTAAATTTTCTCCAAAGGGGGAGGAATTTTTAATGATTTTTTGTTTGTGTATAGGGAAAAGGGTTTTTAAAAGATAATTATTCATAATTTAATGGGGGATGGAGAACTCCATCTTAGGAGTATCTTGTATTTTATTTTTTGATGATTTACGATAGATACCAAAATACTAACTATTGATAGAAGGTATCCAAATGATAATTAAATATCTTAAGGGTGAAGAATATTGATAGTATTTATAGGAAGTTATATATTTTTCATTATATTATTCAAATATATCTCTTTAAATATTATACTTTTCACTTATCCCTTTACCTTTCGTGTTATTTTAATTTTTATCTTCTTGTGTTTTTATTTTTAAAAAACACAGAGGAGGAGACATTGACGAAATTGTATGTTTTAATTAGTTTAAGAGGATATTTGTTTTTACTGATTTGGGTTTTAAAAATTACTTTAAATGGGGATAATTTTAGTTTTTATAGATGTTAAACTTGGTGGAATTTTCATTGGAATGTATAGGGGATTTTTAAGTTTTAGTCATACTTATATTTTCATGAATTTCATGTGTTTATTAAAAGTGGGGATCATTGATTCAAAATACTAATTTCATATCCTTGTTTTAAAAATCAAAAATTCACTCTTTTTGTCACTTGTACACAATTATGAATATATTTTTTAGTTCTATGTTGTATAATACTAAATTTCTATTCATAAATTCCAATGAATATAATCTGATATGATTATCTTTGAGAACCATTGGAAGTGCACTAAATTCTTTTCAAGGGAAGATATTGTGTGGTTTTAATGTTGTTATAACTAAACCCAAAATTTTTAGATGATATCATTAAAAGTTTTTATACTGATGAATATATATATAAATCAATACTTTTAGTATCAAATATGGTTACAGTATGTTAAGAGAACTTAAATTTGATCCTTGCATCATCTCATTACCTTTGAGTGGTTCCTATGGTATTTTTTATTCAGTGATTACTTAGGGATTATATTGTGAGTAAATATTATAAAATATATAAATTTTATTCTTGGAATTATTTTATATTATATCTATGATTAATGTGATTCTATGTGAGGAGTTTTATGCTTCCAAATTGAGAAGTTTGACGAAGTCTAGGTTGTTTTACTTACTGTTTGTCAAGCTAATTAAAGAAGAGCTCAGAGATAGATTCTTCTACTATCAAATTTCAATTGAAAAATTTTATAGTTCAAAATTTGTATCTTACAAAAGTTTTATTGATGAAATTCATTGTACAAATATTTTACACCTTTTATACAATTATCGATCCTCATACTATTTAGGATGAAATATAATAGCTCCCTAGATAAGAACTGCTCTAATAATAGTATCCTTTTTGGAATTTATATACTCTTGTTTGAAAATAGAGGGATTTCCGTTGGATTCTGCTTTTTTATCTTCTTCAAGCACATGATGAAGATCATTGTAGCAAAATTTATCAATGAAAATGAGACCCCTCAATAGGTTCTTTGTTTTATTATGCATGGTTTCAGTCTAAATTAATGGTTTATATTACGATAATGGTTTTTAATTAATTTTTATTCCTTGATTTTGTATTAATATATCATTAGAAACACATCAATTATATTATTTATGATGAAAGATCCAGAGTAACCATTCGAACTAGGTGCACAATTGGATCTAAATCCTTAATATCATCTTTAATTGCTTGATAATAGGGAATATAATAAAGGGGTATTTTATCATGGTTAGTGACACACAAGGGGCTATGAAGCATGAGGGATAAGGCTTCATTAATATTAATTATTTAGGGATAAACATGATTTTGTAAATGGAAATGACTTCAAAGAATATTTATTCTTAGTTTGATATAAGAGATCCATTAGAATGGAAATATAATGGATCCTTTTTCATTCCATTTTGTCTTTAGTCCATGATTGTAAAAATTTAGTGTTGGTATCCCCTTATTTGATCCATTCAACCATTTATTTTTTTAATCTAATGGGTATTATCATGATTAAGATTTAGGGATATATTTTCCTTAAATCTAAACTAAATTTCCATGTTGATTTTTAAGGGATAATATTAAAAAATTGTTTCATATATTTTAGTTTCCAACTCAGACTTATTTACCTATTAAAAATGATCCAAAAAACCTAGATTATTACAATCCATTAAGTGGGATTTGAAGAGATTTAGTTTTTGGAATATACCACTTATGCCACTTCAAAAGTGTAAAGAACTATAAAAATTTGATAAAAAGTTATGAAAACGTAAATGCGAAATCCAAATATTATAGGATATACATTATTAAGAACCCCTTTAAATACAATTAATATTTTAAGAATAATATATTTTTCATATATAGAGTCATTGTTAATATGAGTGAAAATATAATGAGTGAAAAATTATATAAATTATCTATTAAAATAAAAATATCCAATACACTCCATGTCTTTTTTCTTATTATCAATTCCCAAACTAGTTGATTTTTAAACCTTCAGTAGTGAATTGAATGTGATCCCAATAATTAATAAAATCCTAGAAATTAGCCATTATATTGGATTAGGGAACGATTTTTATGATAAATTACATAAAGGAGGAAATAATATTGTAATTTTCCCCTAGCCACTAAGGTTCTATGATATACTAGTGTAAAACACTCAAGGAGTTAGAAAGAGTCTCCCTTTAAAATCTGGTATGATTTTCATAAATGGGAAAAACATGAAAACTGAATCTAATGGAATTTGTTAGAACTAAAAAATTTAAAAAATTTCCTTTTTAATATATTTAATTAAGAAAAGGATCTAATTATTCTAAAAAAGTTCAAATTTTACCATTGGAATAAAGTAAATATTTGGAGAATCCTAGTTTGTGTATGAATAATGACCCTTTATAGTTGGAAACCACTGATTAAGAGATAGAGAGAGATTGAATTTGAGATTTTTTACTATAAATTTGAGTATATCATAAGAATATGGGAGACACATATTATTATAGCATAGAACTATAATCATTGATACAAGTTAGGAGGATATTGAGTGTCTTTCTGAAAACACTTCTAGTGATTACAACATGATTAAGTTTAAAATGATTATATTCCTTTTACTATTGGTAATAAATATAAATACACTATGTCTTTAAGGGATTTTAGTTTACTATAAATGATATCTCAGAATTTTTTCTATTCATTAGTGTTGATATTAAGATTCAATGAAGGAAGATCAATTTAAGAGATTTTTTCATCTTCCTAAAAGTTAAGAAGATTATTTGGAGATAGAATATAAAATTATTTTGTATCCTAAGTAGGATAATTTTTATAAGATGTTGATTCCATGGTCTTGAGGAATTGAGAGTGGGAAATAAATTTATTATTATTCCTAGTTTTCATTATTGGAATTATATTAACATGGAAAGCCTCATTAGAAGACTAACATTACTTATTAGTCGGATATAATTATTTAATAGGAGGTATTTATGAGTGGAAAATATCTCTAATTGGATCATTTCAAGTTTTCTAGATAAGAGGTTGATCAAATGAATACGAATTTCTTTTCACCCATTACTTATAGAAAACTTGATATTCTTCCATTAAATAGGGGGGATATATTTATCAAGAAGTTTATCTAGGAGAAAGACTTCCCTAAATGGATATTTTGGAATCACCTAATTAATAGAATGATTATATTTTCTATCCACCCATTGATTACATGATTCTTGGGGTCTCAAATCTAATAATTTCTTCATTTGTATATAAGATCCAAAGTAATGAATATTCATGTGATCCAATCTAAGATATATGTTTTAGTAACTACGCTAATTTTCATAAGAAACAAATTACATAAGCAATGAAATCCATTTTCGATCAATATATCCTATTACTTTTCTCTGGTAAGATCAATATCAATAAAAAACCCTACAACTAAATGCCTTGAAAGATTATCCATTGCGTGGTACATTTTTAGGCATTTTATAATGATGTATACAATCGAGTAAAGAGACCTGATATCATGGATATGAATATGAAGAATTTAAAAATTTATCTATATAGAGACTATTGGAGATTTCACAAAAGGAAGAAAATTATAATCCCATTTGAAACCATCTTGGTGATGCCCTGAATTAACCTGGTTCACCTCAATTAAAAATGATGAAAGTAGTCCTCCAAGTTAAAATGAAGAAATAAATGTAGATAATAAATGATAAAAACGAAAATCGAAGCTTTTAATCTAATGGAATCAAATGTATTTTGAATAAAATCAATCTATGAACAATATTTTTTTAAAAATGTACCCAACAGTTCCATGTAATGCTTCACAATAAGAATTGAGATCTACTCACTAGAGAAGGAAAGTGATGAAATAATTTCCAAATGTGTTTAATATTTGACCAATATTTCTTCATTGTCACCCTTCAATATAAAATCGAAGGACTTTGAAATTAGAGGTGTCACTAAGGAGGCAGGAATATTACTCATGTTTATCCATATATATATATAAATATTTAATGTATCTATGTGAGTGTGTGTATGTAAAAAATATATATCTATTTGTATCTATTTTTATATTTATAAATATTTATTTATTATTCATATATTTAAATGTATTATATTATTCATATATATGTTTATATATTCACATGTGTGTGTGTGTGTACAACTGTTTGAATAGATATACATATATAAATATGTGTATATATATATTATCTTTTTTTCATTTAAAAATTTTGAATATATAAACATGAATATATATATATATATATTTTATTATTATCTTTATTATTATTTAAATTTATAAATATAAAAACCATAAATACTAGTAGGAACTTTAGTTTTATTTATTATTAGTAATTTTTTTATCTCATCACCATAATTGTTATAAGGAGAGGAGGAGTTTTTAGTATTACATAGAAAGGATATATAAAGATAAAATTTATGTTTTTTTGTTTTTTAATTTATTATATATATTTAAGATATATATAAACATATTATTATTATTACTAATGTTTTTTTTGTATTTATAAATTGTAAATTCTAAACACTAAATCCTATATAATATTAAAAACATTCCCCACTTCTTATAGTTATAGTTGGCATGTTTGGTTGTTTTTATTTTTTTATTTCTTTATTTTAATTATAAAAGATATATATAAATATATTTTTGTTATTTTTTTGTTATAAGTATGAGGAAGAATATTAATCTTATGTATAAGTAAGATTAAGATTAATATTTGTTTTGTTTTTTTTAATATTTTAATTTAATTTAGAAATATTATTTACATAAATATTTATACTTAAATATATGAAGTTTTTTGATATTATTATTATAAGGTGAGGGAAATCCATATTTCACTTGATTGTAATTTTTTTTAATATTTCATTTGGTTCATGGGTTCAACCCACCGAATTACTTTATATTATTGGAGGATTTCTTTTTTCGGATTTTTTAACTAGATGGTGCAGTTATTGGAAGGTGTTCTTGTCACAACTCTCTCTATCATGGTATTTTCATGATTAGAAACACTCACATATTTTTATAACATTTTAATTTAATTGAGATTTAAAGTTTTTGTTAAGTATGAAGTGATGTAATTTCATGGAATATTAAAATCCTTAAAAACCATAATGAAGGTTTGGTCATGTCTCTTTATATCCTTCAATTCATTTAAAGAATCTTAGAATATCCACGGGATTAAAAGGAATGGAGGTGTAAACTCTTGATGGTGTAGCTGTGAAAACAACACCCACTACCTAGTGCCATTATGTCTGCCTTATAGATATACAGTAGGACTGCTATCTATCTAGAAGAGGATCGACAGCTAGCTGGTGAATCATCCAGTGGAGTGGGATTCTAGATAAAGGCCACTGGCCAGATTCTGACCAGTAGTGGCTCATCGATGGAGGTTCACTAGCAATCCCCCAGTTATAGGCAACCCATCGGCTACCTAGTAGAGGATATCGGGTACTAGATTACATTGATTAGAGTTCAATGAGACTGCATTTATTGTAGTCATAATTATTTTTGGAGGGTCGTTTTATCTTTAATGCACTTTGTGAATTTTGAATGCTTCCTAGGCCTTCTAGAACCTATAAAAGTATGTTATTAACCCTTTAAAAGATGTACTATTCTCCTAACCAACATTATAATCTTAATTAATTCCGAATTATTAGATCTCTCCAAGAGTTTAAAGTGTCATATTTAAAGTTCTAAATCCTTCAAAGTCTCTCTTCCATCCTATCAAATATTTCAACCTTTATTGTATTTATTTTATTAAGTGATTTTTAGCTACTTTGTAACAATTTTTCTTAAAGAAAATATATCTTTACCTAACCTCCTTTCACCTATGGTTCACACTATGCAAAATAGTGAGACATGTTGGTTACCGATCAAGCTCAAGAGGGCACTCACAAGCCACAATTGTGAGAGATGAGTTTCTTGGCCACTATTGAGACTCATTTATTTATTCTATTGAACTTTAGTGTTGAGGGGAGTAGACTTAGGGGTTCAAATAGAGCTTCAACCTAACTCCTCATGAATTGGGTTTTTCCCCTATTTACTTTTCCACATTGAATCATTTAAAATAAATTTTCATACTTTTATAGATTCAGTTTGATCATTTCCATGATTTAATTAATTTAATACCATATTTATTAACTCAAATAATATTTATAAACTATAATATATTCAAAATTTTCTATTTATTATTTTAAAAAAAATTATTTTGAAATTAATATTTTACTTCCACTTTTACTTTTAAAAGATAAATTCACCATGGTTGGCCTAGTATTTGACCAAAAATTGGTATCAAAGGAGTGATTTTCCTTTTTATCAAAAAAAAATTATTTAAAAAAATTATTTATTTATCAGTATTGTTTTCTAAATCTTTTATTTATTTTAAATTTATATTTTTTATTATGAAATATATTTATAATTTGTGTGCTCCCATTTTAGACAACACTGATTACTCCCATTAGAATAATTAGATATCAACTTTTCTTGGTAGTATTTATTATCCTATTTAGAAAATGGTAATGCATGAGTATGTTCCCACCAAAGAATCTGATGAAAAATTGAATCTTAAAGATATTAATAATTTTGAATTAAATAATAAAGATATGAATTCATAAACTTTTACCTTTATAGAAATGAGTTTAATCATGTTTCCACATGAAAAACTATTTATGAAATTTAAAAGTTATTTAAAGTAATTCATGATGGAACAAGAAAAGTCGAGGATAGAAAACTAGATATGTTTCATCACGATTTTGAAAGTTTTACAATGAATTCTAATGAATCTATTACAAGAATATTTATCAGATTTATTGAAATTTTAAATGGTATAAAGTCTCTAAGTGATGAATTATCTAAAAAATGATCATAAAAAACATCATGTGTTTTACCTATCTCCTAGGATCCCAAGGTAATGGGTTTCCAAGAATCCAAATATGTGAAAAAATATGGCAGTAGAAGAACTCGTCATGTCCTTAATGACATATGAGATCACAATGAAATGAAAAGTATAAAAGGATTCCAATGAAAAAAAATAAGTTAATAAAACCATCACCTTCACAAATATTGATGATGTACAATATGGTGGTGAGTTTCTTGACTATTCCCTTATTACCAAGAGCATGTTCAATCACTTACAAAAGAAAAAATTTAACAAAAAATCCAAAAGGTCAAATAAAAAGGCATATCTTGAGGTGAGGTGTTATGAATGTAAAAAAGAAAGGTCACATCAAACCGGAGCACCCTGTCTATAAGAAAAATCACAAGGAAAATAATAAAGGGAAAAATGATTATAAAGTCTCTATATGGAGTGAAAGTTAAAATTCCATGTACACAGCCTCATCATCTACATCAAGTGACTCAATCCGGTAGTACCTTATGGAACACGTTGATGAAGACATTAAGGTCATTTCTCCCTTTCCTATTTCCTTCTCTTATTCTTCTTCTCATATTTATTTTCCACATTATTCCTACTCATCATATTATTCTTTCTCTTCCATTCAACTAAAATATAGAGATTTAAAATATTCCTAAAATAAACTTGAAAATTGTTATCACCAACCCGATTTTTTTATACTTATAACTCAAGAAAAAATTATCAAGTCGTCAAAGAAAAAAAATCTCTAAAAATAAAATGATATTATAATTAAATAAAATAATGATTTCTTCAATAAAATAAATAATCAGACAAATTTTGATAATCTTGAATCCAATATTAATTAAAAAAAAATCTATTTTTAAATTCACCCATGATGAATAAAATTTAAAAACAATTTTTGGATCTCATAGAATTAGAAAAGATCAGGTCACCTTTGGTTACACCAATCATGTGAGAAACCTTAAGAATCAATTTTTTTTGTTAAAGGTGTTTTGAAAGAAATTTTTTGATTTTTTTTTAAATTATTAGTCACATAATCTATGAATGTGATTTCCAAAACATGTGAGATAGAAGAAAAAATTAAACAAATAATTATTCTATTTTTTCTAAAAGAAAACCTAATAAAAAAATGGATTCCAAACTCTTTATTGGATAATACAATCAGACCAAATTCTTTCTGGGTACAAAAATAATTAATTGATTAGTTTTGTTGGAAAATTGTCTCATAAGAAAAATCAATGAAGTAATGTGGTACCCAGATTCTTGTTTCTCAAAACACATGTTGGACAACCCCTTAGAATTCAATCAAATCGATTAACTAGAAGGAGGTAATGTAACCTTGGAGATAATTATGAGTGTATGGTAATCAGTGAAGGTACCATCGATTTTATAACTCAACCTTATTTAATAATATTTTATTCATAAAAGGATTGAAACACAATATAATAAGTATTAATTAATTTTTGTGATAGAGGTTTTGAAATATCATTCAAAAATGATGTTTTAATGTTTTTAATTCAATATAAAAGGTTCTCTTTACCATTTCAAGATTTTAATATTTTTATACAACTAATTTAAAATATATTTCTATCTAAAATGTGAAATGTTTGAGTGAATAAATGAATGATTCATGGATTTGGCATAGAAAACTCATTAATTTTTCTCATATTCTCTTTTCAATGTCATTGCTATCAATTATTATGGGATATTCCCAAATTTTATTTCAATAATAAAGTGGTTTTTGAATCATTCCAACATGTTAAGAAACAAAAATCCTCTTTTAAATATAAAAATTATATCTATTCTTAGAAAATTCTTGAAATGATTCATCTTGAGCTTTTATATCCTAATAAAATTGAAAGTGTAATAAAAACATCCTATACTATCATAATTTTGGATTACTTTACTAGATTTACATGGATATATTTCTTATCTTATTAAATTTAATCTTTAATAGAATTTATCTTGTTCTCTAAAAAGTTTAAAAATTAATAATGTTTTAAAAATATTTCTATTTGTAGTGATCATGGTGAAGAATTCGATAATAGGGAACTCAATGATTTTTTTTCTTTGGAACGATATAATCATTTATTTATTCTCTACAATCATCTTAGGAAAATGGGGTACTAGAAATATGAAATCAAATAATACATAAAATTTCTCGATCTGTTTTAAATGAATTTTCTCCTACAAAATATTTTTGGGTTGAGGCCTTGATTACTACATGATAAATCATTATTTTTGTTCTCATTCATATATTTTTAATGGGAACCTCTAATGATATTTAGAATAATCAAAAACTAAGGTGTCCTTTTTCAAAGTTATTGGTTGATTTTTTTATTTTAAACAAAAAATAAAATCTTAGTAAATTTTAGTCTAAATCAGAATAAGGTATCTTTCTTGGGAATTTGATCTCTATAATATATTACGATTTATTTTAAAAAATTACTTAAATTATTTAAGAATCAATCCATATTATTTTATATGAAAATGTACAAAAAAAATTCCTTAAAATGTTTTTAAAAATTATGTTCTAAATGAAACTTTTAAAACTAAAGAATTTGAAGAAGAATAAGAATATCCTTTATTTTATTTGATTAATGTTTTCATAAAAACTAAAGAATATTCCCTTGAAAATTTTATCAGTGATTTACAAGAGGGAACTCATACCCATAGATCTGTTTTAAATGAGGTTGAACATCTATCCTTTGTCTCTCGACATAAACACAAAAACCTTAATAATTCCATTAATGATGAAATTTGGGTACTTTACATGTAAAAGGAACTTAATAAATTAACTCAAAATGTTGTATAAAATCTCATGAAAATTCCTAGTGATAAAACCGGTATTGGATCTGAATTTGTTTTCTGAAATAAACCAGTTGAATATGATAATATTACTAGAAACAAAGATCCTCTAGTAGGAAAAGGTAATAAATAAGAATACGAAATTTGTATGGTGAAATATTTTCACCTATCGTTTAGTTAGAATCTATTAGATTTTTTTTGGAATTCACTTCTCATCAAAATTTTAAACTATTTTAGATGGATATTCAAAGCTCTTTTTAAATGGTTTTATACTTAAAAATGTTTTTGTGGAATAACCAATTTGATTCGAAAATCCTCCTTTTCTAAATTATATTTTCAAACTTACTAAATCTATTTATGGTTTAAAGAAATCCCCTCATTCTTGGTATGATCTTAATTTGATCTATGATCTTTTAAATGGTTTTAAAATTGGAAATGGTGATTTAACTCTATTTTAAAAACACATCTCAAAGGATTTGTTACTCATTAAAATTTATGTTCATGATGTTTTTTTTGCTCTAATAATGAAAGAATATGTTTCTATTTTTTTTAATTTAATTGAAAATGAATTTTTGATGAGATTTATTGGTGAACACAAATTATTTCTTGGTTTTTACATTTCTAAAAAATAATAATGGAGTCTTTTTAAACTAATGATAATACACAAATGAACTTTAAAAAAATTTAATAATGGATATTATAAAGAAATTAATATACCCAGGAGTATGAATTGTAGGCTTACATTTGATGAAGCTAATAAAATAGCAGACAACATTCTTTATTGAATTATGATTTATAGTATACTTTAACTTACTATGACCTTACTTATATCTTGTTCAATGTTTGTCTTTGTGCTCATTTTCAATCAAATTCGAGGGAATATAATTTCAAATATATTAAAATAATTTTTCTTTATTTAGAAGGATAAAAAAATATTTGTTTATTCTATACAAAAGGAACATTTTTTGAATTAATTTTTTATGCTGATTTTTATGGGTTCTATCTTGATATGAAAAGTACAAGTGAAATTTTCAATATACTAGTAAAATACCTTATCTAATGGAGTAGTATGAAGAAAAACTCAATTGGTATTTATATAAAATAATTAGATACATAGTTTTTGAGAGTTGTTGTGCTCAAATTCTATGTATGAAACACACTATGTTAGAATTTAGGCTAACATTTAACCACATATCTATCAAGTGAAATAACATTGATTCTATAAATATCTATAAAATCTTATCTAGTACTCTCATACCAAACACATTAACCTTCATCTCAATTTCTAAGAGATCACTTCTAAAAAGGTGATATATTATTGGAATTTTCCCCAACTGAGTATCAAATCACTGATATTCTCACCAAACCTTTATCCCTTGATCACATAGAATTAATCAAAGGAGAATTATGAATGGATCAAACGTGAAATTATTTTTTACCTATGAATATATTGAGTTCTTTTTTAAAAAGTTTATTCAAATATTTTGAAAACCTATTTTTAATTTTAAATATTGAATTTATATATTAAATTATTTTATTTATCTGTCATGTCTATGATACCATATCCCACCTATGTAATATTTTTAATGGGATCCTTATATGTCATTATTTTTTAAATTTTATTGATGTGAGAGATATTTTTCACAAATTTAATTAATTATTTTCAAAATTATTTCTGGTATTTTTAAAATTTTAAAATCATATTTTCAAAATAATAAGTTATTTTGATAATATTAATCTTATTTTTTAAATAAAAGTATTACTTTTGATACCGTTTATAACTTTGATTTACTTTGAATTAAATTTATTAAAAGTTATATATGTATCTATTCTTTTAATAAAAATTTTCTTTTATCTCTCTTAAATAAGAATAATGATGAGTAAAAATAGTTTATATATACTATTTTATTACTTTTAATTAGAGTTTTCTTTGAATAAATTCTAAAACATAGAAATATTTTCAAATTATGGTATCACCTAAAATAAGTCACTTCTATAAGCTCTTTAGAAGAACAAAATAGTCAATGTAGGTGAATCCATCCCTTGAAGAAAATTATATGATGCCAAAGATATGAGAAAGTTTTATTTTCACTCTTATGATTTTCATCACTTTTTTCATTTTTAATTCTCTTTATTTCCTTCTCACCTTATTATTTTTGTTTTTTGATAATATTTTCTCCATTTTTTCCTTTGAAACATATTTTCCATTTTTCTGTTAACTTTACACTTTCTATATATAATGATCCAATTATTTTTGGAGTTTTGAATTTAATAAATGTTTTTTTGAATTTTTAATCTATATATTTTTATTTTATTTTCTCTTCTATTTCACTCCCCCACTCTCTCTATAATAATATTATTATTTTGGTAGTTATAGAAATTAAAAGGAATTTTCAAAAACTTTTTCTTTATTAATATTTCCTTATCAAAATTTATCTTTTAGTATTTATTCAACACATTTCTTTAGATTATTCTTCTTCTTGTCCTTATTTTTATATTTTTGGTGTTATTATGTTTTTGATTATCAAAAAGGGAGAGAAATTTACTAAAAAGACTATTTTTTCACAAAGGGGGATACATTTCTTAAAGAGATTAATTTTTTATAAAGGGAGAAATTTTCTTATTTTAAAATCTATTAAAATTATTCTTAATAGTTTATAAAATAATTTTTTATTTTCCAATTCTCTATATTGTTTAATATCATGTTAATATCCTGAATATATTCTCTATCACATTCACTCTTGATCAATACTTAATTCAACTTTTTATATAAAGAGTTTTTGATCATTAAAGGTTGGATACTATTTTCACTATCACCCATTGTTTTTTCATGATATAAAAAATAAAATATATTTATAACATTTTAATTTAAGTGTGTTTTGGTGTTTTTATTAAGGGTAAAGTGATGGAATTTTATGGATTGATAAAACTCCTTGGAAACCTTAATGAAGTTTTGGTCATGTCTCATTTTATCCTTCAAGTCCTTGGAAGAAAATTAAAAGATAAAAGGAAGGTATTAGGAAGAATTTGGGGTGGAAACTCTTGATCATGTAGCTATACAGAGAATACCAGTTTCTTGGTGTGGTACACTGGATACTCAGTTCCATTATAGTAGCCTTCCCTACATACAGTATGGCCACTAAAATCCTAGTGGAGGAGAACCAGCTATCCGGTGGTTCATCCAGTGGTGTGTGGTTCTAGCCGACGGTTACTGTCTTATAAATAGACGACTGTAGAATGCTTAAGGAGGATCTCTAGAGAACCCCCCAGCTACCTAGTGAAGGCTACCAACTAGCCGGTGGTGTCAAATAGTGTTCAATAAGAATGACTTTATTTTTGTTAAAAATGTTTTTATAGAATTTTTTCCATATTCAATGAACCCAATGAATTCAAGATGCTTTGTAGGACTTTTGGTGCCTATAAAATGATGTTCTTATCCCCTTGGAATAATCAATTTTTATCCAGAACAAATTTTTTGACCTGAATTATCACTAAATTTATTGATCTCTAAAATATTCCCAAGATTCGTCTTCAATGTTTCAAATACTTCCAAGGCTCTCTTAAATCCTCTCAAATATCTCATCCTCCATTTTAAATATTTAATAAATAGATTTTTGAGAAACTTTTCAATGGGTTTTCTAAAAGAAAATGTATCTTTCCCCAACCTATTTTCACCAATGGTTCACAATCCTCAAATGTTTAGGAAAAGATACCTGGATAGTAGGGAAGATCAAGAAGGTACTCGAAAGAGGAAATTTTGAGAGAGGGTTTTCTAGATCCCTCTTGAGATAAAGGGATTTATACTATTTACCTCTCGAGTTGAGGGTTGAAAACATAGAGGATCACATGGAGCTTTAGCCAAACTCATTATCTATTGTGTTTTACTGTTATTTTATTTTTAAAATTACATCATTTAACATCGAATCACGTTATTGAATAATTTTAGTTTGATCATTTCAGTGCTTTAATTACTTAGATGTTATCTTCATTAACTCAAAATGAATTTATGAATAATCACATATTCTATTTTTTTACTTTATTATAACAAAATCATTTAATTTTGAAATTAATATTTTTTTCCACTTTTAATTAAAAAAGGTGAATTCAACCCCCTCTTACCATAATCTTTGACCAGAATGTTGATCTCAAGATTGTTTGGTGTGTGGATATGTTATAGTTTAGGGAACTCTATGGGAGGTTGGAATGTATAAATTGATTTTCATGTGATAGTGGTATGTGAAAATAATGTGGGGTGAGTACCACTTGTGTTTGAGGCCATTAAAAAAGATATTAAAATATATAAATTTGGTCCATTAAAAATGGGTTATTTTGGGGGAAAAATTTATGGGCTCACAAGGTAATTGAGAAATTTAATAATGGTAAATATAGGATGTGGATATGCTCCTTGTGGGGGGGGGGTAGTAGTGTTTTATTCATGTTGGCCCATTGGGTGTATTTTTGTTTTCATTTTCAGTTTTTAAACCCACTTTTTAATATAGATAATTATAAGGAGGGGGTCATTAATATTAATTATTATTACTATTTGTTTTTTTATATTTATAAAACGTAAATACTAAACCTTAAACCATATGTAGTATTAAAAACTCTACCACCTTATAATAGTAATAATTATTCTGGAAAATTTTTATTTCTTTATTTTATTTTTAATATTTATATATAAATATATTATTATTGTTTTTATTTTTGTTATTATTATTATTGTTATTATTATAAGGATGGGGTGATGTGATCATCAGGATTGAAAAACAATTTCTCAATGTAGAAGAAGATATGAGAATCCTTATTCCCAATATCACCATCTATAAAAAACTGAAACCATGTATTACATAAATGAACAATATATACCTTTCAATAATTCTGGCAGAAACTTCATCTTTAATCATAGTGGTTGATGGATATCACCAAGGAACAACCAAAAGGATCATCCCTTTGAGGTATATTCATACGCCAAACTAAATCAATTAACACTTCTTTGAGATTCTTAACTACTCCCATAGTATGCTAGTACCACATGGTGGCAAAGGGAGAAGGTGAAAGAGAGATTCTTAGGGAGAATATACATGAAGAGAAAACCCATACCAATGGTTATATCCTTCTTATATAGACCTTGGGGAAACCCCTAAGTACAAATTCATTTAATCATATGTTACATATTACACGAGTAATGTTTTAACCATTCATACATTTGTGATAAAAAGGCACCATGTAATCTACCATGTGATACATATATTAATGATAGCCGGTGTGAAAGATAATTATAATGTTATCACTTAATGATCTACTTCAAATACTTAATATTATGGTGTTATAAAAATTATACAAAACTATTCCTTTAAATAAATTTTCATAATATAATCACATTTATCTTAACCTAGCTAGTTTAATTATGATATCAATATCATATTAAATGATATACCCAATTGTTTATAATACGTTGTTTGTGACATGTATTTCATAACTTATAACATACTCATATCTTTCCATATTATATGGTCAAAAATATCTTATCATTTATATTAGATTTAGGGTATATCTCCATTAATCTACCACTTTCCCGAAAACCTCACATTTTTTGGTCATTTCATCTTATAATGTATCAGATACAATAAATTATGAAATCATATAAAAAAATTTATTTTTATATATTTCAAAAAACATTTTATGAATCTATCATCAAATCCACCATGTATCACATCATATGCAATAGCTTGTGATTGTCCACCCAAAATTCCTGTTGGATAAACTCAAAACACTTTTAGAGAATCACTTTGAGTTTTATAAAACTAAATCCCCATTAATTCAACCAAAAAGTGTGACCCGATGGGATTTTGTAGCATTGAAAACATATATGAATTCTCAAATCCATAAATGTAAGAAAATAAGTTTCTCTAGAAAAGAATCAAGGTTGATCAAGCTACAAAGGAATATGAGGTAATATCCATTAAACAAATGTATCTATAGGATCATATCCACCAACTATATTATAATGACATAGTTTAAACATACATGAATATTACATCATTTTAGATTTATATTCGGCACATTACAAAAATACTGTGACAACTGGGTCCCGGTGACATCACAACCACCCTACCTTAATATGGCCGTCGGGTCCTGGCCCACCAAGTACCACCAGTTGCCCCGCAGACACGTGGGGCCCACCCCAGGGTCCAACCACATGCCTGAACGGGTCATCTGACTAATGACAGTCCCCACAGGCCAACACATGTCATTTCTAATGTGTTTTGTCCTCACTCACACACACCCTGAGAAACTTCCTAGGAGGTCACCCATCCTGATGACTACTCCAAGCACACTTAACTGTGGAGTTCTAATCAGACAGGCTCCCGAAAAGAAAGGTGGACCTTGTTGACATGAGTCATATCATTTATTCATTTAACCCCTTATCATTTGGGGATGTTACAATCACCCCCACTTTAGCGCACAACACCCTCGTTGTGGGCCCTACATCTCAACCCAGGTAGTGCACCGCAGTTAAGGCTGGGTTCCTCCTCTGATACCAAATGTGACAACTGGGTCCTGGTGACAGCACAACCACCCCGTCTTAATATGGTCGTCGGGTCCTTGCCCACTAGGTACTACCAGTTGCCCCACAGACACGTGGGGCCCACCCCAGGGTCCAACCACATGCCTGAACGGGTCATCTGACTAATGACAGTCCCCACAGGCCAACACATGTCCTTTCTAATGTGTTTTTTCCTCACTCACACACACCCTGAGAAACTTCCTAGGAGGTCACCCATCCTGATCACTACTCCAAGCACACATAACTGTGGAGTTCTAATCAGACAGGCTCCTGAAAAGAAAGGTGGACCTTATTGACATGAGACATATCATTTAGTCATTTAACCCTTTATCATTTGGGGATGTTACAATTACCCCCCTTTAGCGCAAAACACCCTCGTTGTGGGCCCTACATCTCAACCCAGGCAGTGCACCGCAGTTAAGGCTGGGTTCCTCCTCTGATACCAAATGTGACAACTGGGTCCTGGTGATAGCACAACCACCCCGTCTTAATATGGTCGTCGGGTCCTTGCCCACTAGGTACTACCAGTTGCCCTGCAGACACGTGGGGCCCACCCTAGGGTGCACCCACATGCCTGAACGGGTCATCTGACTAATGACAGTCCCCACTGGCCAACACATGTCCTTTCTAGTGTGTTTTTTCCTCACTCACACACACCCTGAGAAACTTCCCAGGAGGTCACCCATCCTGTTCACTACTCCAGGCCAAGCACGCTTAACTGTGGAGTTCTAATCAGACAGGCTCCCGAAAAGGAAGGTGCACCTTGTTGACATGAGTCATATCAGTTAGTCATTTAACCTTTTATCATTTGGGGATGTTACAAATACATGCTCGATGACCATAATTGATTAGCATATTTGGAAACTTAAAAATAAAATCTTCTAACATGGTGAAAGATTTTCAACATCTCCCTTAAAGATCTTCTCCTTTAGTACTCCTAGTTAACACCTTTATTCATAACCTGGGTAAAGAAAACATATGTAAGGGGTGATATCAGATGCTTAGTAAGGGTAAACAAGAGATATATGTAAGCATAACATGGGTATAATGTTATGAGAACATGATCACAACAATATAAGATCATACCCTACATATTAATGATCATAATTATGAGTCCGGACATAAATATTGGCAGTTCATAAGACACGAATCATAAGGTAATCGAGAGCATAATACATGAAATAATAACTTAGGAATAAGACATGGAATTGTTGAAGACAAAGAAAATGATTTCCATAGTAGTCAGGGATTACTTCCAAGGACATATTATTAGACAAATCCCTCAACTAAACCAGGTTTAATACCTATTCCAACCTGGTATTACTAAACCAAGTTTACTTCCTATTCCAGTCCTGTATTATCGAACCATGTTCACTTCCCATTTCAGTCCAGTATTAATCAACTAGGTTCACTTCCTATTCTAGTCGTATATTACTGAACCAGGTTCACTTCCTGTTCCATTCATATATTATTGAACCATGTTCACTCCAATTCTAGTCCTGTACAACTAAACCAGGTTCACTTCTCATTAGAGCCCTGTAATACTGAATTGGGTTCACTTTCGGTTATAGTCTTGTATTACTAAACCAGGTTCACTTCTCATTCCAATCCTATATTACTAAACCGAGTTCACTCCTTATTTTATCCATGTCATACTGAACCGAGTTCACTGCTCGTTTCAACCCTATGATACTAAACTGAGTTCACTCATTGTTCTAGACCTATGATACCGAACCAAGTTCCCTCCTCATTCCAACACTATCATAATCATGAGATATAAATATTTACCCAATTCATTGGCATGATATATTGGTCCCACAAGTCACTTAATAAAATCATACATGCATGTACCTCAATATAATAAAAAACTCATCATATCATGACCCCTAAAAAGAGACGGGTTTCATAACAACATATAATTACCCATTAAATGAAATGGGTATCATAAAAAATTCATCATATCATTACCTATGGAAAAGAAAAAGGTTTTATAATAATTTAATCAAAGCCTAGCTCATGAAAAGTAGTGGGTTTCAAAATCATATAACGGGTCTCATAAACATCATTCTATCAAAACATAAACCATTTAAGAAAGAATATGAATGGTATTATTGGATCATATCCCTAGTAAAGTATAAAATATATCAAACTATGTTATATTATTTGGAGAAGGATTTTGGAAGATAACATGGAACATTTATTAAGTAAAATAGCATTTCTTAGAAAATAATTTTCATAAAAAGTTTTGAAAAATCATTTTCATAAAAAAAGACTTAAAATTTCATGTTAATTTTTTTTGAGGAAAATTACTTTTCTGCTATGGAAAAAACGTTTTTAAAACATAAATTAATTTTATAACCTTTTTATTTTAAATTATCTTTTAAAACTTATAAAGGAATCTTGAATATATTTTGAAAACCATTTTCTTTGAAAACACCATTAAAACACAAAATAAAAGCATGAATGGTTTTTGAAAACCATTTACTTTGAAAACAATTTGAAAACATAAAAAAGGCTTGAAATAATTTTAGAAACTATTTTATAGAAAATTATTTAAAAAATTATAAATAAATATTTAAATCAATGAAATAATTATCTTTTTAAAAAACCCTCTAAAAACATATAAAGAAATATTTTAAAGTCCTTTTATACAATTTTTTTAACATAATTTATTTTGAAAAACTTTTTATTTAAAAACCAATATAAACAATAAATTTATAGAGTATGAGGAACAAATTATCTATAAAAATAACCTTTAAATAGTGAAAAGGAATCTTTGAGGGAATAATGGTCATGATGGCGGGTAAGTTTTTATATGTTGAACATTGTTTTTGTATTGTAAAAAGTTTAGGAAAGTGACTTGATCAGAAAATGATCAGAATATTCCTTTTAAATTTTTTTGTAAAAAGTTAAAACATAGATAATATGTACTTTAAAAATCATATGGTAATTGTAAAAAAAATTTAAGAAATTTTTAGAAAACAGAGTTTTGAAAGAATATTGATTTGTGACTAAAAGGAGAAATCAAGTCGTATTTTAATAAAAACATTTTATTAATTATATAAGCACCTGAGAGTGGAAAAATGGAATCATTATTTGGATATAACCTGAATTACTAGAGGATAATAATTTTCATGATATTTATTATGACATGAATTATTATATTTCATCAATGAGAGAATAATCACAAAAAATCCCAATAAATGATGAGATTGTAGTAATAAACTCATACCACTTTGGTAACATTAAATCATAATCACCAAGAGAGAATAAAATTGAATGAGTCTTATAATATCATGAAAGTAAGGATATTTTTGATATAACATGTCAATGGTCTTTATATACACCTCATTGAAAAATGTAGGTGCATAACATGGAATGTGTCTCAAAGAAGGAAAATTGAGTCAAAAATTACATTAATGATTTCATCTATGTTTTGGCTTATTATTCTTGACACTTCACTCTTACTTTGATCACGATTTAATTATTTCAAGAATTTAAAAAATGATATAAATATCATATATATTCAGTATATATGTATTTATAATAATATATAAAATATATAAATAAAAAATGGAATACACCGTTAATGGAGACGGTAGGTCGTACATATGCAAGAACACTGTTTTAGTTTTATTATCATATTGAAAGAAATAAAGTAAATGAAATATATATATATATATATATAATATAATTATATTATAAGAATTATGTCATATATATCATAAAATTTAACTAAACCCATCCTTAATACATTACATGTAAAGTATGAACGAATCACATTGTTTTGAGGAGGCAGTAATCCACACATCCACAAACAAAGTTATCGTATTTACACAAAATGGAAAGCATGAAGGTATGTTTTATATAATAATTAAATAGGAATAAAGACATAATATATATAATAATATCATATAAAAAATAAAGTTTAAATCATAATTACCACCCATTAGAGGTGGTAAAGGAAGAACAAACAACATCATTTCGAGAGGCGGTAGTCTATAGTACACACGAATGGTAAGTTCATTACCCATTAGATCGAAGTGTGTGTAAATTTAGGTAAAAATCATAGAGTAAAATCTATATGTATATTTAGGATAATGATGTTATTATATAATCAAGTAATAATAATATTTTAGGTAGTGGATAATGAAAAAAAAGATCTTATAGACGGATGTTGCCTCTTCTTTGGGTAACTCCTCATGGTTTGCACCAAAGGGATTCTTTGGTTGAATTTATTCCCAAATGTATGATTTTTGGATGAATTTAGGGATTTTAGGGGAATATTTTTGAAGAGTTATTTTGACTCAAAGGGATTTATAGGTGTGAATTAGTGGGAGGGGTGTGTTCCCTTTTATAGTGGAGGATGAGTTTCATTCCTGTAATTTTTTGAAAACACAATTCAATCCATGTTTTCCCCTTGTCGTGTGGGTCAAATAATGATTAAAATACAATAAAATGGAGTATAGGGTTTTAATTTTAACATATAATGTTTTTTTCTTAGTTTATAGGTTATTTTGGGTCTTAAGATTAAGGTTTAGTCCTCTGTTAAGAAATTTTTTTTATTAATCACTATAATTAATTTTAAGCACTTTCACTAATATTTTATGAAAAAAATAAGTTAAACTTATTAGACATTATAAATTACTAAAATTAAAAATATGGAATCCATTTTTATAAATTAAAATCACAAAATGGACAAAAATTAATTTAAATTTAATCCCATAGATGGGACGACAAAACTGATTTTTGAAGTAAAAATCGTCAAAAGTTGGATATGTTTTTATAACCAATTGCAATGTAAAATTTATTCTAATGAAATAAATTGGATTAATTGATGTAAAATTTATCTAATTAAACTTTAAAACCAAATTAAAATTCAATTTAACTATACAAATAAATTATATAAAAAAACATATTTGAATTAAAATTCAATGTTTTTCATTATTCATAAAAAAATGAAACTTCCCAGAAAAACACACAAAATTTACCCTAAGTAAATTTTGATATTCTGATTTCAGAAAAGAATTTTTATTAAAAAAATAAAAATTATAATAGTTTTAAAAATTATATTTAAAATGAGTTCTCCATTAAAATGTGATAATATTACCTTTTAGAAAAATACATCTTTTTTTCATAAAATTGGATTTATTCTTATCTTTTGATTATAAAATCTATTGGATGGGTATCTATAATGTCCCAGATTTTTTTGTATTATTTTAAATATTATATGGATTAATTTTGAGACCAGTATACTAGGCGGCATGTAATTCTTAGGTCCAGTGTACCCAAAATAAATGTTTGAAATATATTAAAATATTAAATAGCATGAACGTGTAGTTTTCCGGAAAAGTAGACTAACTTATAAATAGGTTCCCAGATCATAAATCTGATATAACCTTTGCATTAAGAGAATTATATTTATCATAGGCGCGACCTAACATAAACTGGTGTAGTTCGGATGTGAAAAGTAGTTTTAGGCATTTTTAATGAATAAAATAAATTGAAGATTTATTTTAATTTTTACATTTTGTCAATGTTGCAAGATAGAGATGATTATTCTTTTAAGTTATCCTTTTGGAAGGGATCCAGGGTTAGGTTCATAACCTTGGTAATTCCCTAGAGTCTCTAGAGTGAAACCTTGAAGATTTATCCTGACGATGATGACAGAGGCTTGGATCGAAGATCATTCTTCACGGATATCACCCAAAAAAATCAACACCAAATAGAGAATGATCTAATTCCCAGGTAGGATGCATTTTTTTTAATTTCATTCCCTGTTATTAGATTCAACAATTAATGTGGACCAACTAACAAACATGTTGATCCGTGGTTCGATCGTTCATTGCAAGATGGGTTATATGTTGCAGGATTATTGGGTTTTAATTATTTGATAATTGATTTTATTTTTTGATCATTCTTAGGGGAATGAATCGAGGATAAAAGAAACAATCATGAAGGTTTATTCCTCAGATTTATTCCTTTTGTTTTCTCTCCCATGTTTTCTTTGTGTGTTCTTCATTATTCGATGCACTTATGAAAAAAATGATTATTTTACCTTTGTTTCTTGGAACAACAATAAAAAATTGAAGATACAACCTCGGTATAACCTATAGAGGCATAACATCGATAGGGATGGAAGAAATGGAAGGGTTTGGGAGAAACCATTCTATGAGCAGTTTGTGTTGGGATGAAAATAAATGAATTTTTGAGCTGATTGAAGGTCTGCAACCCATTGATTCAATGTTACGGTGGTGAGACAACCCTGGATATGATGTTTTGAGGCCAAAGAACAACTAAAGTGGAACTTGGGAGATTGAACATGGTGCAAGAGGAAGAACTCGACTATTATAATAATTCCAAAACAAATGGTGAGTAGTATGGGCTACATAGCATGTGTTCATAGTCAGACCACTCAGCGTGTACTCTGGGAGTACACATGCACGAGGTGGAGTACACAGGTTGTCTACATGGTGTGTACACCCCCACATGACTTATCCTAGACTATGTACATGGACTACCCCAAGTAGTGGTGCATGGGTAGATATTCATGGGTTGACACCCTGTAATAGAACATAGCTGAAGTACATAGGTGGAACACAAATGGAAGGACATGACACATGACTTCTTCTACATACATTGTACCCATAATCTACATGACACAGTTTTAAATGACATGGGATGTTGTACAAGGGAAGTACCCAGGGTCAAGTGATATAGTGTGTGATCCTACTACACGCTGTGTATATAATTCTACAAGGCTTGATTCTCTTGTCCTCCGTATCATTGGAAAGTTTCATTAGATTTTATTCTCTTATCACTTCTCTGAAGGTTAGTACAAATCATTTCCTACTCATACGATTATGATCCCTTCTGTAGGACTTCCAGGATAGAGTTGTTGGACTCCACCGAGAGACCCGAAGTATGATCCTTTATTCATTCTTCATGCCCTAGGTAGAGTTGTAGAGACCCAAAGATTGATGTACATGGACATTACATTACTTTTGCAGAATACTTAATACATAACAAAAACAAACACACAAGGACCGTAATAGTTTAGTGTCTTTGGAAACTCAGAAAAATAATCTTCTAATCGTGGTGAAAGATCTTCAACATCTCCCATAAAGATCTTCCCCTTTTCTTTTCTTACCTAAAACCTTTCTTTATATCCTGGGAAATAGAAAACATATAAAGGGTGATCTCAAATGCTCATCAAGGGTAAGAATGGATAAAATAAAACAAATCATATACATTTGAACTTAAAAACATGAACATAATGTTTAAACATCAAAATCTTGAGCAATGACATAAAACATGGCAGTACATAAGGCATAGATCATAAAGAAACATTAATCATGATAAAATAGCATGGGAATAAAGCTGGTAATTGTGGAAAAACATTAAGCATGTGATATGATTTCCATAGTAGCCAAGGCATTGCTGCCAAGACCATATTAGTAGACAAAGTCCCTCACTGGACTGGGTTTACTTGCCGTTCCAGCCCTGTATTACTGAACATGATTTACTTTCCATTCCAGCCATGTCTATCTCATGAGATATAAATGTTTACCCAATGTATTGGAGGGAGATATAGGTCCCACCCATCTCATAATGATATCATTCTTACTTGTGACTCAAAATAAACATACATCATTCATAATAACCCAACGAATAAAATGGGTTTCATAAACATCATCCCATCATCACACAATCCATATAAAAGAAATGGATAACACTTAATAATAAGAAAATTGAAACCATGTAAATCATAGAGACATTATACTTTAAATATACACATATGAAATAATGCCATCTTAGATGGAAAATGGTTTTGATAAAACACTTGAAATGAATTCTTGACGAAAATATCCTTTCTTCTTTAAAATAATTTTCTTTTCACAAAATTTCAAGCATTTTTAAAAGAAAAGGATTTTGTTGAAAATATTCATGAAATATTTTGGAGGAAGTTTCATGAAAATAAGGCTTTATAAAACCGTAAAAATCCTTTCATGATGTATAAGTTAAAAAAACATTCTTCTCGTACTTTTGCCGGAAAAGTCAAAAAGTACCTCGTAAAAGAAATATTCATTACACCCCATGTACTAAAAGTCAAAAATGGGTAAAAAGGACTTTAAAAATACCTGAGATAATTTTTAGAAAATAGGTACGTGGATGATAAATATAACCCCAGTAAATACTTACGAATAAACAATCTCGGATAAAAACAAGATTGGAAAAGTTATCCCTTAACTTAGGTCTGATATGCTTCGTACGTATCTGAAACTCCTGTATAATGATTTAAATAATGTCATTGACTTATTAAAGAATCATATTCATTGTTATTATATCATATATGGTTCACTTATGACTTTATATTAACCGTTCTTTTGTAAATCCCACATTAAAGCAACGTTTTGGGTAAAATCATCTAATTTATCATACGTGTTTGGACTTGTTGTTCTTGATGTTATTATTACTTATATCATGATATAAATACTTCCAAAATGTAAATCATGATTTATATATCATATATATTCATTATATATCCATCATATTCATGTATTTATAATAGTACATAACAAATGGAGGTAAGAAATGAAATGCACCGTTCATGGAGACGGTAAGCCATACGTACACATGAACGCTACATTAATTTCTATTTATTATTTTATTGGAATTAAAAAATAATGATACATTGGTATATTATAATTCCAGTATAATATTATATATAATACAAGTCACTACATCCTTTATACATCCCACATAAGGCATTAAAGAATCACATCACTTTGAGGGGGCGGTGGTCCGCACTTCCTCAAATGAGATTATCATATTTACCCCACTATAGAAACCATAAAGGCTTGATATAATTGGGAAGTAAAGAAGCATAAGAAAATAATAAAAATAATATATATCATATATAAATACAGTTCCATCATAATGGCCACCATGAGAGGCGGTAGGAGAAAATCGAACAATCATTGTTTCGTGAGGCGTTAGTTTTCCATCACAGAAACATTATGTTCTTCATCCATTAGATGGAGGTGTGTGTAAGTGTTGTTATAATACATCTCATAACAACATCCTATTATTTTTAGGATACTGGTGTTGTTACAAAAGAAAGGATTAAAAAGAGTTTAGGGGTTGGAAAAGTAGAATAAAAGAAAACAACTTAAGAGAAACTATTACCTTTAATTTGGGTAAATTCCTTTGGCTTGAACCAAAAGGACTTCATGAAGTGCCTTATACGTAATGTAAGGCTTCTAGGGAGAGTATAGGGATTTAAGGAGCTTCTTTGGGCAGAGTTTGGATGAGACAAAAGGCTTTAGAGGTGTGAGGAATTGCATAGAAGTGGTCTCCTTTTATAAGGGAGAGGAGGGGCTCTTTAGGAATGTGTGAAAACATTATTTTATTATAAACATATCTTCGGTTTTAATAGGTCCAAAACACATTAATGTAGAAGATAAGATTACTCATATTCTAAATAAAATCATCCAATAGGAATTGGATTGGATTTGGATAATATTTTAATCATTATAATCTTATTTATTTAAATCATTTATTAATTAGGTAAATAATGCATCATTATTGTGTCACAAATAATTTAATTTATTTGATGTCTAAAAATTATAAAAAAATACCAACATGTAGGAAATCTTTTTATCTTTCCAATTAATATTTATATTTGAAAAGATAATTTATATATCCCCTTATAAAAATTAATTACTAAAGGATTTTTGTTAATGCCAATTTTGTCTTTACATTAAATTAATTAATATAATGTGTCATTTGCTTCCATAAGTGGATCCATGGAGTCCCACAATCAACCCAAGGATGACCATGGTCGGCCATTACACATACAAGAAGGTTTGGACAAGTTTTAAGGTAATTTTGAATTATTATAATATAGTTTTAACCTTGAATTACCCTATTTACTTTTAACCGTGGTAAATAAAAGTAAAAGTTACTATTCTCCAAAATTATTTTTATCTAATTGAACCAAATTTTACTCCTTGATATTAACCGTGTCTCTCAGATTTTTGAAATTCAACTCACAGAAGTGATAAAATTATGTTTTATGAACAATTGCAAAAGCTCCTAGGAGGTAGGTAAAAGAAGGTGAAAAGTTCAATACAATTTTTATAAATCTAAAATTATTATCGAATGATTCCAATGAATTTAATTGAACTTATATAATTATTATGTATCTATTTTTACCTAAAATAAATTTAAATAAAATAAATGATTATTTAAATAAAAAGTCGGTTTTAACCAAAAACTCAGTGTTTTCACTATTCATCAAAAATTGAAGTTTTTCAGAAAAATACCAAAAATTCAGCCTATGGTATATTTGATATTCCAAATTTAAAAATTATGTCTATTGATACAAATTCAAATCATAGAAGTGGAATTAATTAATTTTAAAAGAAATTCCCGTTATCAAAACAAATAGCGTGTTTTTAAGAAACAATAACTATCAAAAGATCATCCCTTGTTTATGTCCAATTTCAAAGTGAAATTAATTCAAATGACCAAAATTGGATTAAATGGTAAAAATATATTCTAATTTCACTTTGAAACCAATTAAAAAGATAATCTATCCATATAAATTATTACAATGAAAAAAAGTTGTTTTTAATTAAAATATAGCGAGTTTTTACTATTCATCAAAATATGAAAGTTATCAGAATAATATGAAAAATTTCTCCAAATTAAATTTTTATAACCTGATTCCAAGGAAGAATTTTATTTTGTCAAATTGAACTTCTAAATATGTCAAAAACTAGATTTAATGTGGGTGCACCATCAAAAGGCGGCAACACTGCATTTTTTAAAAAATACTTATTTTACCTGAAAAATTTATTTTATTCTCATACCATGTTCTAGAAAATATGTAAGATGAATAATAATGTTATAAAATAAAAAATTTAGTTAATAATATTCATAACAGATAGTCCATAATAATATTTTAATAATATATCATTGTTTAGTGAAACCTGGTATTGCGTACTACACACGTTATCGAGGAAGGTCGCGATTGAATGTAATGCAAGACAAGTCATGGTGACGTGTAGTGCAATACTCATTTGTTGTTTTTTATAACAGAATCCAACCATTTTTCATTTATATATTGATATATATATATATACACACACACTCAATGTTGCGTAGAATGACTGTTATCAAACGAACTTGAAATTGTGTGTAACACAATCTGAGAATATTGTTGTGTATACTGCAAGCTAGTATGGTGTTGAGTATAGCACAAGATAATCATGGTGTAACATAAAATAGAATATATGAAATAAATTAAAAACAATATATCTCATAAAATCTCTGGGTGTTACATTCTACCCCCCTTAAAATTAATTTCGCCCTCGAAATTTGTCAGGGTTATAAATGGTTTAATACTTTAAAGTTTCTTTAATAGAAACCCTCATCATAAAAAGGGAATACCAAAAATTAACATTAAAATCTAAATTATGAAACATAATGGTTAACCAAATTAACTAATCAGTGATTTTCCATATAGGAGAATATAGGTGAAAAATATGGATATGGAAGAGAAATCAAACCATCAAGTTCTGATGGAGAGTGGTAGAGAACAGGGTTATGAAAAAGCCAACAATCACAAAGCCATAGATTTGTGATGATATAAGGTACCATCTGATTCATCAGATATAAGAGTACTAGGACAAAATTTTTGTTTTCAAGATCATTTCCCTAAAGCTGAAGAATTTGAATTACAAGAATACTTACTTTATTTCGGTACAATCTCACCATTGTTTGCGCCTTAAACAATTTCCAATTCATCTCTTAAAGAAATGAAGTTGAATTTGTCTTCTGTGTAGTGTTAGCAGATCATGTGATAGAAGGATAGGTCATTCCATCTATCTCAAACATAAGTTTAGCAAAAGATATAAATATAAGTTCATATATGGTGAGATTAATCGTATATGGTTCCAAAAATGGACTTATACTACATCTATCTTACCACTTAATATAATAAAACTAGTTTCTAATAACCAGGGACTTCCTGTGGGCCAGTGGTAGGCGATGAAGGCCTGCCTCACTTTGGTTGTGGGTTAGATTCCCACAGCCTTGTCTGACGCGACAGGTTGTCGCCCATCCTGCAGGTTGTCCTTTTTCTAAAACTATACTATAATATCATTTTAGAAATAAAAACAAATAGTTATAGCCTTAAGAAATACTGTATGATGTGCATTCCAACCTTTAGGCTTATCGAAAATACTTTTTCCCGATTACTAGAAATTGCATCTACCGAGCATGTGAATTCCTTCATTTATCCCCCATATATCATAAGATATATCTTGTTGTTGGTCACATTCCAAAAATGTGAATACCTTAATCATTTATTCTTTTAAAAATGAATCTCCATTGAAACTTAGTGAAAACGTAAATGCTGTCAAAATTTCTATCTTTCCACATAGTAAAATCCCAAAAATTCTATATACTCAAACTATGATATCACTTTGTCCTTATATAATTCATGATCTCATTAATACTATCAAACATTTCATTATCTCCTTATCACTTCTTTATGCACATATTATGTGCATTCAAAAAATATCTAAATACCCTTTCATGGTTACTGGTACTATTCATCATACACTTTCAAAACTTAAGGAAAGACAACAGTGTAACAATCCTTAGATGTCTCTTTATTCCATAGTACCAGGAGATTACATATACAATATTACTCTTGATAAACATATATTCATTCCACTATCTTCTTAAACCATTGACCAAGCTTCAACAATTCATTCATCTCACATATCATTTGTAGTCTCTTTATCATCATCCACATAAATACTACCCATATGACCATTCTGATTCTCTTTATGAGATTTTCCCTTAGGGAATTGGTTTTCATAATGCCCGTACATTCCACATTTAAAACACTTAACTGTTGTTGATGTCTTAGCAATACTATTATCCTTGTACATGGTGTTAACTGAACCTTTTTCTTTACAATTACTAGCTTTGTGTCCTTCTTTTCCACACCCAAAGAATCTTCTAGTTCCTTTTAAACATTATCCTTGATGCCTCTTCCCACATGACTTCCATGAGGTAAATTGAACTTTCTTTCCTCTATGATCATCATGAAACTCCATCTTTCTCTTATTAGGTGGGTCAGGAAACTTACCAAAGCTGAGATTATTGATCATATTTTGAGATTGCTGATTAGGCATAATAATGATGTTTTTCCTTCGAAATCCCATTTCATTTTCTTGATCATGAAGAATATCATTCCATTGTCTATCATATTCTCCATTATCGTTAATCTTCCTATTTCCAGCCATTTTCTAAAACCCAAAAAGAATAGTGTGAGAGGAAAAAATCATGATAGGTAAAACAACATAATAAAGGGATAGTAACTTCAATATCTAACATCTTAGGTTTAATTCTAAGATCGTTACCGTAATTCTAGGACTATAAACTATACTTATACTTAACCTTAGGGACATCCCTAGACATACCTTAGAAATATCTCTAAGGATCTCACTAAAGTTTTCACATCCTAGTTTCCAAAGGTTAACTAATCCTTTCCTCTGATACCACCTGTAGAGACCCGAAGCTTGACGTACATGGACATTACATTACTTTTGAAGAATACTTAATACATAACAAAAATAGACACACAAAGACCATAATAGTTTAGTGTCTTTGGAAACTCGGAAAAATAATCTTCTAATCATGGTGAAAGATCTTCAACATCTCCCATAAAGAACTTCCACTTTTATTTTCTTACCTAAAACCTTTCTTTATATCCTGGGGAAAAGAGAACATATAAAGGGTGAGCTCAAATGATCAGTAAGGGTAAGCATAGATAAAATAAAACAAATCATATACATTTGAACTTAAAAACAAGAACATGATGGTTAAACATCAAAATCTTGAGCAATGACCTAAAATATGGTAGTACATAAGGCATAGATCATAAAGAAACATTAATCCTGATAAAATAGCATGGGAATAAAACTTGTAATTGTGGCAAAAAATTAATCACATGGTATGATTTCCATAGTAGCCAAGGCATTGCTGCCAAGACCATCTTAGTGGAAAAAGTCCCTTACTGAACCGGGTTTACTTGCCATTCCAGCCCTGTATTACTGAACCAGATTTACTTGCTGTTCCAGATATGTCTATATCATGAGATATAAATCTTTACCTAATGCATTAGAGGGAGATATAGGTCCCACCCATATCATAATGAAATCATTCTTACTTGTGCCACAAAATAAACATACATCATTCATAATAACCCAAGGAATAAAATGGGTTTCATAAACATCATCCCATCATCACACAATCCATATAAAAGAAATGGATATCAGTTCATAATAAGAAAAGTGAAACCATCTAAATCATAGAGACATTATATTTGAAACATACACATATGAAATAATGTCATCTTAGATGGAAAATGGTTTTGATAAAACACTTGAATTTAATTATTGAGGAAAATATCCTTTCTTCTTTAAAATCATTCTCTTTTCACAAAATGCCATGAATTTTTAAAAGAAAAATATTTTGTTGAAAATAGTCATGAAATATTTTGGAGGAAGCTTCATGAAAATAAGGCATTATAAAACCGTAAAAATCCTTTCATGACGTATAAGTTAAAAAAACATTCTTCTCGTACTTTTTCCGGAAAAGTAAAAAAGTACCTTGTAAAATAAAGATTACTTACACACCATGTAGTAAAAGTAAAAAATGGGTAAAAAGGACTTTAAACATACATGAAATAATTTTTAGAAAATAGGGATGTGGATGAAAAATATAACCCCAGTAAATACTTACGGATAAACAATCTCGGATAGAAACGAGATTGGAAAAGTTATCCCTTACCTTAGGTTTGATATAATTCGTACGTATCCGAAACTTCTGTATAATGATTTAAATAACTTCATTGACTTATTAAAGAATCATATTCATTGTTATGATATCATATATGGTTCACTTATGAATTTATATTACCCGTTCTTTTGTAAATCCCATGTTAAAGCAACGTTTTGGGTAAAATCATCTTATTTATCATACGTGTTTGGACTTGTTGTTCTTGATGTTATTATTAATTATATCAGGATTTACATACTTAAATAATATAAATCATGATTTATATATCATATATATTCATTATATATCCAGCATATACATGTATTTATAATAGTACAAAACATATGGAGGTAAGAAATGAAATGCACCATTCATGGAGACAGTAAGTCGTACGTACACATGACAACTACTTTCATTTCTATTTCTTATTTTAATGGAATTAAAACATAATGATACATAGGTATATAATAATTCCAGTATAATAGCATATATAATATAATTAACTACATCCTTTATACATCCCACATAAGGCATTAACGAATCACATCACTTTGAGGGGGCGGTAGTCCGCACTTCCTCAAATGAGATTATCGTATTTACCCCACTATGGAAACCATAAAGGCTTGATATAATGGGGAAGTAAAGAAGCATAAGGAAATAATAAACATAATATATATCATATATAAATACAGTGCCATCATAATGGTCACCATGAGAGGCGGTAGGAGAAAATCGAACAATCATCGTTTTGTGAGGTGTTAGTTTGCCATCACAAAAACATTATGTTCTTCATCCATTAGATGGAGGTGTGTGTAAGTGTAGTTATAATACTTATCATAAAAAAAATCCTATTATTTTTAGGATACTGGTGATGTTACAAAATAAAGGATTAAAAAGAGTTTAGGGGTTAGAGAAGTAGAATAAAAGAAAACAACTTAAGAGAAACTATTACCTTTAATTTGGGTAACTTCCTTTGGTTTGAACGGAAAGGACTTCTTGAAGTGCCTTCTACTTAATGTAAGGCTTCTAGGGGGAGGAGAGGGATGTAGTGAGCTTAGTTGGGAAGAGTTTGGATGATCCAAAAGGCTTGAGAGGTGTGAGTAATTTCATAGAAGTGGTCTCCTTTTATAAGGGAGAGGAGGGGCTCTTTATGAATGTGTGAAAACATTGTTTTATTATAAACTTATCTTTGGTTTCAAGAGGTCAAAAACACATTAATGTCGAAGATAAGATGACTCATATTCGAAATAAAATCATCCAATAGGAATTGGACAGGTTTTGGATAATATTTTAATCATTATAATCTTATTTATTTAAATCATTTATTAATGTGGTAAATACTGCATCATTATTGTGTCACAAATAATTTAAGTTATTTGATGTCTAAAAATTATAAAAAAAATTCCAACAGGTAGGAAATATTTTTATATTTCCAATTAATATTTATATTCAAAATGATAATTTATATATCCCCTTATAAAAATTAATTACTAAAGGATTTTTGTTAACACCAATTTTGTATTTACATTAAATTAATTAATCTAATGTGTCATTGTCTTTCATAAGTGGCTCCATGGGGTCCCAAAATCGACCCAAGGATGCCCATGGCCGGACATTACTCATACAATAAGGTTTTGACAAGTGTTAAGGTAATTTTTAATTTTTATAATATTCTTTTAACCTTGAATTACCCTATTTACTTTTAACCGTGGTAAATAAAAGTAAAAAGTTACCATTCACCAAAAATTATTTTTATGTAATTGAACCAAATTTTACTCCTTGATATTAACCGTGTCTCTCATATTTTCAAAATTCAACTCACAGAAGTGGTAAAATTATGTTTTATGAACAATTGCAAAAGCTCCTAAGAGGTGGGTAAAAGACGGTGAAAAGTTCAATACAATTTTTATAAATATAAAATTATTATAAAATGATTCCAATGAATTTCATTGAACATATATAAGTATTATGTATCTTTTTTGACCTAAAATAAATTTAAATCAAATAATTTATTATTTAAATAAAAAGTCGGTTTTAACAAAAAACACAGTGTTTTCACTATTCATCAAAACTGATGTTTTTCAGAAAAATACCAAAAATTCAGCTTAAGATATATTTGATATTCTGAATTCAAAAATGATGTCTATTTTTCCAAATTCAAAAAATATAAGTGGTATTAATTAATTTTAAAATTAATTCCCGTTATCAAAACAAATAGCGTTTTTTTAAGAAATAATAACTATCAAAAGATCATCACTTGTTTATGTCCAATTTCAAAGTGAAATTAATTCCAATGACCAACATTGGATTAAATGGTAAAAATATATTCTAATTACAATTTAAAACCAATTAAAAATATAATCTGGCCATATAAATTAATGCGATGAAAAAAGTTGTTTTTAATTAAAATATAGCGTGTTTTTACTATTCATCAAAATATGAAAGTTATCAGAATAATATGAAAAATTTATTCAAATTAAAATTTTTATATCCTGATTTCAAGGAAAATTTTATTTTGTAAAATTGAACTTATAAACATGTAAAAAACTAGATTTAAAGTGGGTGCGCCATCAAAAGGCGGCAAAACTGCATTTTTTGAAAAATACTTATTTTACCTGAAAATTTTATTTTATTCTCATACCATGTTCTAGAAAATATGTAAGTTGAATAATAATTTTATAAAATTCAAAATGTATTTAATACTATTCATAACGGCTAGTCCATAATAATATTATAATAATATATCATTGTTTAGTGAAACCTGGTATTGCGTACTAAACACGCTATCGAGGAAGGTCGCGATTGCATGTAATGCAATCCAAGTCAGGGTGACGTGTAGTGCAAGACTCCTTTGTTGTTTTGTATAACATAATCCAAAAATATTTCCTTTATACATTGAATATATATATATATATATACACTCAATGTTTCGTATAGTGACTATTATCAAACGAACTTAAAATTGTGTGTAACACAATCCAAGAATAGTGTTGCATATACTGCAAGCTAATACGGTGTTGCGTATAGCAAAATATAATCTTGGTTTAGCATAAAATAGAAGATATGAAAGAAATTAAAAACAATATATCTCATAAAATCTCGAGATGTTACAAGAGTCCTTGGTATTGATGCGACCAACCATACCAGACATCAATACTCTAATTAGTAGGTTAATTGAGATGAAGTTGTTGGTATCAACCCATGTACCTAACTATGATCCTCATCTGTGGTATCGTATTCTCTTTAGATATATCAAGGTATCTCTCTCAAGACAGTTCCCAATGAATAGTACTTCTCGGACAGATGTCATCAGTGCTATCAGGCTTTGGAGTGTGTTCTCATGGATGAGTACTTCATGGAATCTTTAAACTGAATCCCTAGTGTTAGTATACAGTGGTTGTGACTTTCCTCTAGACTGTGTGTCTTGCATTGAGTATATCTGGTTATCATTTTTATATGTTTTGTAGACATATACTGTATAGAGGTGACTATATATTTCCTTTTGGTTTTTCTTTGTAGTCTCAGAGTGTCCTACTAAGAATTGTTATACTCACCTCTACATGTGATTTTCCCACAAATGTCATTTATTGTGCATATGAGTGACCTTTTGATGGAGTCTTAGGTGGAATAGGACTAGATGGTGCCTTGTGAGATCAGACAGACTGAGGTGTGTTCCTATGGCTACAAAAAACTATCATAGTACCTTATTTTTATAGGTTGGATGTGTGGTTACGAAATCCTTTTTTTTGTGGGCTTGTATTCTGGCCTGGTTTACTTTACTTCACATTACTTTCTATCACACTCTAGTTGAGATATAGTGGTTTGGATGCATTTTGTTCTTATTTATTTTTACATTTCATCATTTTTTGGGCTTAGATATGTGTGAATGCATACAAGTATATAGGAAATGCCTCCCATGTTAGTGATATTCCTACTCAGTTCTGGTCACTATCCCCTGGTCTATGTGAGGTTGGCTTGGGGAGTCATGACATGGGCCCCACTAGGATGGGTTGTGACATAGTGGTATTATAGTTTGTAGGTTCTACTTTAATATTGGGAGTTTATGAGATTGGTTTGGGGAAATACTGTTAAGTGTTTCGAGTAAGGATTTCAGGCTAGAGACACCAATGTTAATGTGGTGGATGATGTATCCATACACTAGGACTCTGACCACCATTTTTTCAACTCAATACATGAGAACACTAGTTGAAAGTAAAATAATGGTACATGCATCATATAGGAATGGGTTGTGGTTCCATGTCCTTATTGAGCCATCTCTCCAAATATACTCATTAACCATGGTACATATTTTCTTTTTACAGAATGCCCCCAAGACACATACCAGCTAGGATTCAGCAGTTTGATCATGAAGATGACCCCCTTAATGATAAATCTTTGATACAGAGACCAGTTCTCCATATTTTCTCTCAAGGTGGTGAACCATCCATACCACCACCAATAGAACTGCACACAGTACCCCCAGTACTAGTAGATGAGGTGCGTAGGCTGAGTGTGCTTCACAAGTTTTAGTAGTAGAAACCCCTCAAGTCCTAAGGTGATCCCAACCCTCAGGTGGTTGAGGACTGGATTGAGGTGGTGAATCAAATTTTATGTCTAGTCAGGACACCAGTAGATCATATGGTGGTCTTGAAGGTGATACTTCTATACAGCTTCGTGGGGTGACTGTGGGGTTTAGTTACTCGATCATATGATGAGGTGAATATTTCATAGAAAAATTTGGAGAAAATCTTTAGAGAGGAGTTCTCGCCTTATAATATAATGGATATTCATATTCATGGGCTTCTACAGCTCAGAAAAGATGACATGTCAGCATCTGAGTATTCATCTAGGCATATCAACCTCTCCAAATACTCAATGGATATGGTATGTGATTAGTATTTCAGGGATCAGACCTTTGACCAGGGTCTGCATAGAGGCATCTGAGCCTATGTTATCCCTCAGATAATTCTTACTTATGTTGGGGTACTTGAACAAGATTTGGTGGTTGAATGTTTCTTGGATAAGTAGATAAAGTCGATGGTAGTCAGCAGTGGGTAGGCAGGAGAAAAGAACTCAACAACAGGAAGCCAATGTCAGTCTCAGGGAATTGGACGTAGGATATTTCATAAGAGGAAGACCCAAAACATGGTATCTATAGTTCAGGGCTCACAACCTAGGTCCATTTAGCCTAGAAAGAGGTGGTGATACTCATGTGGTGACATGGGACATATATCTTGAGACTGTCCAACCCATCATACTAATGACAGGGAGGCTATCGATGGACCACCAAGGCAGAGACATCAATAGGAGCCGATGTATCTATGGGGAAGCGGACATGAAAGAGGAGTTGGGGGAGAAACATTTGGTGGATGGTGTTCTGACTTGTTACCACCACCACCCCAGGTGGTCCACGCCATGATCAAGGAGCTGGAGGATAGGGAAGGGTACAAATGCATGCAATCGAGAAATATGACTCAAGGGCTCCATGAATGATTTGAGGTATGATATTAATCTTGTATACCTTAGCTTCTGTATTGATATAAACATATGTTATTTATTCTTTTCTTTTCACGAATCTTGTTGAGACTCAGAGATTACGGTTGAACTGTTGAGTCAACCCTCTCACTTAGAGACTCCTACTAGAGGAAACCCATGATCACACACTGGTGTAGATGTGTGACCTAACTCTTGGAGGTGATATTTTTGGTTATAATATCTTTTTAGTGATGTTTAGGCCTTACGACATCATTCATGGTATGGAATTCTTATCCACAGTCCACCATCATATTGTATTTTTTAGGTAAAGAGTGCGGTATGTCCACAGTGATGAAACCAAGTATTCCTTTGTTGGTGAAAAGGGAATCCAAAAAGCACAGGATGAACTATTGTATAGGTGGGTGCAGCCAATTACTCATCACATGGCTAGCCTGGCCCTTGGTGTAGTGGATGTTATGAGTTATATATTTCCTAAAGTGGTGGAGGAAAAAGATATCATTCTTGAAGATGTTCAAGTTTACCTCCTTATCGATAGATATAATTCTGTATTGATCTACACCCCGGGATGACACTGATATCGACAACAACATATTAATTGCCTCCTGTAGAGATTTGTGAGCTAAGGGTGAAATTGGAGGACTTATAGAGGAAGGGGTTTGTGAGACCTAGTGTTTCACCCAAGGAAGCCCCAGTTTTATTTTCCAAAAAGGCAGACATGAGTTTGAGGTTGTGTGTAGATTACTGAGGATTGAACCGGGTGATCATGAATAAAAGGTATCAACTACCAAGTATCTATAACCCCTTTGATCGGTTGAGAGGGTCTCAATGGTTCTTATCATTTGACCTCAATTCAATGATATCAAGAGATGAGGAAAAGTTTGACAAGCGCTCAAATATTGGGTTTTCAAGAGGAAGGTGTCAAGTCTGTAATACTCTACGATGCATCAGGAACTAGGATGGGTTGTGATTTTATGGAGAGGTAAGTATAGAATGCCTATGGTTCATGCATGTTCAGGCCACATGAGAAGAACTATGCAACCCATGACCTTGAGTTATCAGTGGTAGTATTTGCGTGGAAGATGTGGAAACACTACTTGATGGGCGAGTGGTTTGTAGTCTACTCTGGTCAAAATAGTGTCAAGTATATCTTCTATTAGAAGAGTCTAAACTTGATACCAAGGTGATGGATTGAGTTCCTTCAGGACTATGACATAGATATTTTCTATACTCCTGGGAAGGGGAATGTGGTGGGAGATTCCCTATGCAAGAAATCTAGTTCACAGTTGCTGACCGAGGTGTCAGAGAAGTTATCCTCATTAAATTTATCCTTAGTGGGTGGATATGGAGTCTCTTTCATCTAATTGATGGTTGTTACCCCACTACTCTTATAGTGAGTTATTGAGACACATCTTTGGGATACTAACTGTGAGAACCTACGTACTCAGATATCCATAAGACATGCTTCTAATGGATATTCAAAAGGTGGGGAGAACATCGTCCTTTTAAGGGGAAACACAGTAGTACCAATGGCGTAGGAGGAGGAGGTTATAAGGGAGTTTCATAAGTCCCATTTTGTGGTATATCCAGGTGTGGAGAAAATTTACCAGGACCTCTAATGTTAGTTCTGGTGGCCAAGAATGAAGGAAGGAGTGACAAAGTTTGTTTCTCGGTGCTTTAATTATCTGCAAATGAAGGTGGAGTACCAGGTTTCAATGGGTTTATCTCAACCCCTTGAGGTGCTATAATGGATGTGGGATGAAATATCGACAAACCTCAAGAGGGGTTTACCACGTATGTTCAGGGGGAATGATTCCATCTGGTTGATCATTGATTGAATCAACAAGTCAACCCACTTTTTACTATCCAATAACAGAGTTTAGTAGAGCGATTGGGATGCCTATATGTTCAGAAGATAGTTTGACTCCATGGAGTTCAATCGATTTTTGTTTCAGATCGTGATTCTTGTCTTACATCCTAGTTGTAGAAGAGATTGTATGTGGTGTTTGGAACCCAGTTATCCTTGAGTAAATCATTTCACCCACAGACGGATGACCAGACAGAGTGAACCATTTAGGTTCACGAGTAAATGTTGTGAGTTTGCGTGTTGGACTTCATCCGTAGTTTGGAGGATCACCTACTACCACAGAAGTTCACATATGACAACATATACCATTCTACCATTGGAATATATCCATTCTAGGCTTCGTATGGGCAACCCTGTAGGTCAACACTATGTTGGACTGACCTAGGTGAGTTAGTACTCATGGGACCAGAATTGATATGAGCTACTACAGAGAAGGTCTAGATCATCTAGGAGAAGATGATGACTACCCAGAGCCATCAAAAGTCTTATGCTGATATGCGACGAAGGCCTTTGGAGTTCGAGGAAGGAGAACCCATGTTCCTATGAGTCTCACCTTGATGAGGATTACATAGATTTGGCTGGGGTGTCAATTTATCTCTGAGGTTTATTGTCCCTTTTGAGATAATACGTATAGTTGGTGAGGTAGAGCATTTCTTAGCTCTACACCCATAGTTGTACCGTGTACACGATGTCTTCCATGTGTCACAGCTGAGGAGGTATGTGCATGACCCATCACATGTCTTCGACTGTGTATAGTTGGACATCAAGGATGGAGAAACTTTTTCTAAGTACCCAGGGGAGATCGAGGATTAGAAAGAGAGGATCCTTCATGGGTGAGATATTTCTTTGGTGCATGTTCGGTGGCATCATAAGAATCTTCAAGAGAGAACATAGGAGAGCGAGGCTCAGATTCATGATCAGTACACACATCTTTTTATATAGCCATTGTTTTGGATTTTTGGGGACATAAATCCCCAAGGTGGGGAGAATGTAATGTATTGGACTATTATGTGTATTATTTTTAAATATTATATGAATTAATTTCAAGACCAGGTGCCTATAAAACATGAATTTATGAGCCCCGGTGTGCCGGAGATAATTGTTTGAAATATATTAAAATATTAAATATCATGCACATGCATTTTTCCTAAAAAAGTGGAATACATTATAAAAAGGTTCCCAGATCATAAATACAAGGGAACCCTTGAGTTCAGAGTAGAAACTTTACCTTGGGCACAACCGAATATCACTCGATGTGGGTCAGTTGTGAAAAGTAGTTTCATGCATTTTTAATGAATAAAGTAAATTGAGGATTTATTTTATTTTCTCCATTTCATCAAAGCAGCAATGAAGCAATGCCGTGATTCTTATTCTTTTAAGAAATCCTCTAAGAAAAGATCTTGAGGTAGGATCATAACCTTATATATTCTCTAGAGTATTCAGATAGAAACATTGAATATTTCTCTCAGCAGGGATGATAAAGGCTTGGATCGAAGATCATTCTAGACAGATATTACTAGTAGCGATCTATATTCAATAACAAATTATCTAATTCTTAAGTAGGATGCATTATTTTGTATTTATTTCCCCATTATTAGATTCAATGATGAACACATACCAACCAACAATCATTTTTATCTATAGTTCAATCATTCCTTGTGGGATGGGTTATACGTTGTTGGATTAACAATGTTTGATTATTTGAGAATTGATTTGATTTTTTGATCATTCTTATGAGAATGGATCGAGTCCAAAATGAACAATGTTTGTTGTTCATTCCTTGGATTTGTTCCTTGTGTTTTATCTCCCCCATTTTCTATATGTGTTCATTATTCTTCAAAATGTTTATGAAGGAACAATCATTAAGCCTTCATTTCTTGGTGAGACAATCTGAAATTGAAGATCCGACCTTGTGATGACCTAAAAGAGGTGTGATAGGGACAACGATGGATGAATCAGAAAGTTTTGGGAGAAACCATTCTTCAATCTGTTTGTATCAGGATAAAAATAAATTGAATTTTGTGCTGATTGAAGGCTTGAAATCCATTGATTCAATGTTGCAGTGCTGAGACGACCCTGGATCTGAAGTTTCAAGGTGAACAGACCACCAGAGAAAAACCTGGGAGATCAGAAAAGGTGTAGGAGGAAGAACTCAACTATTCTGGAAATTCCAGAACACATGACATGTAGTATGGGCTACAAGGCATGTGTTCATCATCAGACCACCCGATGTGTACTTTGGAAGTACATGTGAACTCAGTGGAGTACACGAGATACCTACATGGAGTGTAAGCCCACACATGACTTGGAATGGACCAAGTACATGGACTAACCCATGTACGGGTACACGAGAAGATATACATGGGTTAACACCATTTACTGGCACACAACTGGAGTACATGGGGGGACCCCAGATGGAAGGAAAAGGTGTGCCCGTGTACCCATTTTCTACATGACATAGTTTTGAATGACATGACTCACTATAAATGGGCAGTACCTAGGGTCAAGGGACATGGCGTGTGACCCTACTACATGCCACATATACCTTTCTACATGGCTTGATTATCTTGTCTTCTGTATCTTGTACAAGTTTCATTAGGGTTCGTCCCCCTATCAATTCCCTTGAGGTAGGTACAAATCATTTCTTACTCATAAGACTATGACCCCTTCAGTATGACATCATGTATAAAGTTGTTGGATACCCTCAAGAGGCTTGATGTAAGATTCTCTATTCATTCTTCACGCCCTAGGTTGAGTCCTTGGTATTGACACGACCAACCCTACTGAACGTCGATCCTCTACTTAAGAGGTTAATCCAGATGGAGGTGTTGGCATCAACCCATGTCCCTAGATGTGATGCACATCTGTGGTATCATATTATATTTAGATCTATCAAAGTATCTCTCTCATCATGGTTCCCAATGAAGAGTACTTCTCATACTGACATCATCAGTGCTATCGTACTCAGGAGTGTGTTCTCCCAGATGAGTTATTCATAGAATCTTCAGACTGAAAACCTAGTGTTGGTATATAGTATTTGTGACTTTCCTCTAGACGGTGTGTTTTTAATTGAGTATATCTGGATATCAATGTTGTTGGGGCAAAGTTGGATGGATAAGGAAGTAAGAAAAGTTTTCTATTACAGAGTGTTGTCTTTTGTTGTCAATAAGCTAAATCAATTCACTTTGTAAAGAACATGAAAATCAGATGATGCTTTGCTGATTTGTATTTTACAATCATCTCACATTTGGAGAACTTGTGGTGCAAGGCGTATGAAAGATAAAGAGAGTAAAGAAGTTTTTTTTGGAAAAACACATTTCAACATTATAATATCAAAAAAATGGAAAAGGAAAGAAGAAGGCGTGAAAGTGGCGGCGTGCAAGTGCTGTAGAGGCACGGAAGTCATATTTCAAAAAATAACATTATTTCAGAAATATGGAAAAGGAAAGAAAGTGGCGTGCATGTGTTGGCACGCAGGTGTTGGCGCGTAGGTGGTGGCACGCAGGTGGCGGCACACAAGTATTGGTGCGCAGGTCTAGGTCATGCAAGTCCTCAAAATGCCTATAAATAGACAACTCGCCTCCACATTTCTTAAGGCTCAATACTTGAGAATTATCTTTGATATCTGGGCGGACAAGTAGAGAGTTGGGCGCGTAGGTGGAAGAGTGTAAGAGGGCGCGCAGGTTAGGGGCACACAGGTTGGAGGCACGCAGGTGTTAGTTGGCGCTCATGCTACAAGAAGGCAACGCATCTGAAGGGCAGCACGCAAGAAGAGGCGCGCAGGTGTAGGTCATGCATGTCAAAGTGGGCGCGCATGCTGCTTTGCTCCAGGGGTTCCTACCAGCTTCTGGGTAGGAAAGAAGAAGAAGAGGCACGCATGTATAAGGCTCTTAGGTATAGGTCGCACAAGTCAAAGTGGGAGCGCATGCTGTTTTTCTCCAGGGGTTCCTGCCAGCTTCTCGGTAAGAAAGTGAAGAATTACTTTGAAAGATTTGGTTTTGTATAAGCTCATAAAGAAGCACTGATCCATTGTATTAACCTCTTTCTGCTAAGAGGGAGCACACACACTATTGGATGGTTTTCAATGTGCTGCACGAGTGTAAGGGTATATCCTACTCATTGTATTCCACATCAAAGGATTGTTTTCTAGTGGATTTTGTGGTACTGGATTGTTTCCATACCATACCATGGACATAGCTACTCTTGTTGAGTAGTGAACCTTGTAAATCTTGTGTTCCTGTGGTTGTCTGTGTTCAGCTGAGAAAAACTCTTTAACAAGAGGCGAAGATTGTTTCAAAAAGGGGAAACATAAAAAGAAAAAGATATCACCGATTAACCCCCTCCCCCTCTCAGTGATACTTGGATCCTAACTGGGAACTTCAATTGGCATCCGAGCGACAGGTTCCCTTCGTTTATTCTTTGCTGAAGTGGCTGAAGAGAAGTTGTGATGGAGAATCCAAATTGCGTGAATAGTAAGGGGATCCTGATTTTTTATGGAAATAGATATCACATATGGAAGGACTTAATGATGACTTATCTTATGTCTCTTGGATATGAAGTTCTTGAAACTAAAATGGATGGATTTCATGCTATTAATGACAAGGTTTCTCTTACTCCTGTTGATAAGAAGAACCTTGAAAATGATGGAAGAACTAAAAATTCATTACTCTCATCTCTTTCTGAGAGTGAATTTTTAAGAGCTAAAGGTGTTGCTATAGCTAAAGGCATCTGGGATAAGTTGAAGAACATCTAGGAAGGAAATAAAAAAGTGAAGAAGGAAAACCTATAAATCTGGAGGCTGAAGTATGAAGACATGAAAAATGGGAGAATCTGAATATGTTGGGGAATTCTTTACCAAGATTAATGACATTGTCAGTACAATCATATGTCTTGGTGAAACGTTGGAGGATTCTACGGTTGTGAAAAATATCTTGAGAATTCTGTTCAAAAAGTTTGATGCTAAAGTGTCTTAACTATAAGACATAGACCCTAAAACATTATCTTTGGTTGATTTTCATAGCACTCTCATTACTTATGAAATGAGAAGGGTGAAGACCATGAAGAGAAAAACAAAATATGATAGAGAAATGTCATTCAAGGCTACAAAGAGAGAGAAGTCAAATAAGACCCTTATTGAAGATGATGCTGGTGAATCTGATTCAGAAGATGAGGTATGAAAAAATCTTGATGAAATTTTATCCTTGTTTTCTAAAAATGTGAAAATAGGTACAAGGAAATACAAGGGGAAACTTCCCTTGAATTTTTTTGAGTGTGGAACAGTTGGTCATTTTGCGGGTAATTGTCCCCAAAAGAACAAAGAAGACAATGATGATGAGGAAAGAAGGACAATAAGGTCGTGGAAGAATCAAATTGACAAATACAAATATTTTCCAAAGGGTAAGGATAAAAGGTTCTTCAAATCAAAATGAAGAAGCTTTTTATCTAAAGATGATGAAAAAGAGGATATCGAATCTGAATCTGAGAAATAATTTGCTGAGAAATCTAGAGAGAATACCTTTATTGTAGCTGTGAATAATGAAGAGTACGAGAGAAAAATATCAGATGAAGAAGAAACTCAACTTGAATATCATCTGAAAGAATAATTGAAATAATGCTTGAGGAAGATCAGAAGGCTTGAGAAGGAAAACAACAAGATGATAAATGAAAATTCCACATTAAGCAATCAAGAAGGTTTTACTGATGAGAAAATCAAGATGGAATAGATGATTGATGATCTGAAAAATTCTTTTGATAATTCAAATAAATGTAATGATCATCTTGAAGTAAAGTTGAAGGAAAAAGAAGAAGAGTTGGAACTTGTCCAATAGAAACTTTATAAAGCTCAAGAAATGAATTTCAGTTTCGAAAATTCTATCTCAGAAGTTGGTGAATATTCCAGTAAGAATGAATCAAACAAGGAGTCAGAAATGTTACCTTCATAGGTTGAAATGAAAGACAGAACTGGTTCTGGTAAGAACAAGGATGGAAAGACCAAGTATGTGGCCAAAATCATCAATGATGAAAACTCAGAAGTGCATAAAAATCATGAGTAAAGAAATACATATAATACTTCTGGTGATGCTAAATCTGAACTAATAAAGGGAGTTAAAAAATGAAAACATGAAGATTGATGGTCAACATAGTTCTATTAAAAAGGTTGTTCAGAAGCATGTTCACAAATCTGGTCAGTATAAAAATTTGAGAGGCAAATATTCTTTTTATGGTTACTGCTGGTACTGTGGTGGATTTGGACACATGGAAAATATGTGTTGGTTCAACCAACAACCTTACAACTATTCCACAAGTTTTGAAAGACAAGGATTGAGGGGGAGTCAACCCTTTAAAAATAGAAAGCCTCTAATTAAATTTCAGAAGATATCTGAGAATACTGATGTGAAAGTTTAGAATAGGTTCCAACCACTGGAAAATATTTTTAAAATATTTGATCGACCTGGACAACTTGCCAAGGGCTGCCTTAGTGTGTTACTAGAGCAACAAAAGATTCTTAATAATTCTTAAAAGCCAAAGTTTTTAAAATCTAAAAGGGAAATTTCTGATAAGTCTGAAAAGAATGAGTGCATGATTGTCAGGCCAGAACACATTGACCTGGCTAGGAAATTGGAGGAAACACAACAGAAAATGAAGGAAAAGGAAGAACAAAAAGCTCTTGTTGTCAAAACTCCTTTGAAAGCTAAAAAAGGAGAACGTCCATGGATTCTTGATAGTGGGTGTTCTTCTCATATGACAGATTATTTAAAGTTTCTTAAGAATGTGAAAGACTTCAAAGAAGGAATAGTGACATTTGGAAATGATGAATCTCTAAGGATCAAAGGTGTTGGATCGACCTTCATTGGAAAAGAAAAGATGAAATCCAGGAAAACACTATATGTTGATGGGATAAAACATAACCTTCATAGTGTGTCACAAATCTGTGATGAGGGAAATAAAGTTATCTTCATAAAAGATGGATTTGTTATGAACAGTGAAAATGATGGGAATATAGTTACAAAGGGAAAACGTACAAGAGGGAATTTGTTCCAAGTTGGTGAAGTGCAGAACTCTTGTTACATGGGTGTAGTGGATGAAAATAAGTTATGGAATAAAAGGATGGGACATATGTGTCAAAGAAATTTGTACAAATTATCAACGTGAGACAGTTTCTGAGATATGCTTGATTTATCAAGAAGAAGAGATTGGTGCTGCACTATTTTTGAAAAGGGGAAGATTACAAACTCTTTTCTTAAGAGAGTTGAAATTCTCTCAAAACAACCCTTGTAAATTATACATTCTGATATATGTGGACCAATGAGAAAGTAATCAACAAATGAAGATAAGTACTTCATTACTTTCATTGATGACTTTACACGCATTACTTGTGTTATGTACATGAGACATAAGTCAGATGATCTGAAAATTTATAAGAGTTTCAGGAGGAAAGAAGAGAAATAATGTGAGTATTCAGTGAAGAGGTTTAGTACTGATAATGGTAGTGAGTATAAGAATGAAGTGTTTTAATGTTATCTTGAGAAGCATGGAATTCGTCATGAGTTTAGTTCACCATACATACCTCAACAAAATGGGGTTGATGAAAGAAAGAATCGAAGTCTCATGGAAATGAGAAGAACTATGTTACTTGAACATAGTCTTTCTAATTATTATTGGAGGCAAGCCATGAGAACTACTGTTTATATTTAGAACTGATGCTTCTATAGGCCAAACTCAGATATGACTCCATATGAAATTTTCTATGGAAAAAATCCATGTTTGAAACATTTATGAGTATTTGGGAGTCCATGCATTATAAAGAAGAAAGGTGGAAACCTTGGAATGTTTGAGCAAAGAGGAGATGATGTAATTTTTCATGGATATGATCCAGAAGGAAGAGGATATATATGTCTCAACACATAAACAAGAAGAATTTTTGACTCTTTAGATGTAAAAGTTGTTGAACATGTTGAGAAAGAAAAGCAGTCATATGTTGATTTGGAAGTTGAGGAGGATAGAGAAGATTTTGTCAATGATTCTGATAAGGCTATTGACTGTGTTAATCCTACCGTTGAAGAGGAACCTGACTCAGAAATCTCAAGTGATGAGGAAGAAGTTCGAACAGCTCATCCTAGGTTGAGGAAACAAGTGGACACTCAGAATATTATTGGAGATAAAAATCAGAGGGTTCAAACAAGAAGAACAACGGATGTTATATCACATACTTCTCTTTATTCAAAAGTTGAACCAAATGATATAAAGGAATCATTTGAGCATCCAAAATGGGTTCATGCAATGAATGAAGAGCTTGATCAGATAGAGAAGAATGATACTTGGGAACTTGTACCCAAGCCGGACAACAAGAACATTATTGGTACAAAGTGGGTTTTCAGGACAAGCTGAATTAAGAAGGTAAAGTAATAAGAAACAAAGCAAGATTGGTTTGCAAAGGGTATTCAAAAATTTAAGGCATTGATTTTGATGAAACCTTTGCTCTGGTGGCAAGATTAGAAACAATCAGAATCTTTCTGGCTATTTCTGCACAATGAGGTTACAAAATCTTTCAAATGGATGTAAAATCTGCATTCTTGGATGGTGACCTTGACGAGGAAGTTCACATTGATCAACCTTGTGTATTTGTTATTGGAAAGGATGAAAGTTATGTGTGAAGGTTGAAGAAGGATTTGTATGGGTTAAAACAGGCTCCCAGAGCATGGTATTCTAAATTAGATACTTTCTTAGAGAAGATGAAATTTAAGAAAGGGAGAGTTGACAATAATCTCTACATCAAGGAATGTGAGGAGGTTTCACTGATCGTTATTGTTTATTTCAACGATATTATATTTGCTGGAAATGATGAATGATCATGTGAAATTTTTTTGGAGTAGATGAAGAAGTTATTTGAGATGTCCATGATGGGAGAAATGAAGTATTTTGTTGGGCTAAAAATTTCACAGAAGAAGAATCACATTATTCTGTCCCAAGAAAAGTATGCTAAGGAACTTCTGTAGAAGTTTGGCATTGAAAATTCGAAACTAGTTTCCACACCAATTTCAGTGGGAACCAAGTTTCCTAAAGATGGAGAAGGCAAGGAAGTTGATCAGAAAGAGTTTCAAAAGCTAATTGGAAGTCTATTGTATTTAACTGCCTCAAGACCCGACATCATCTATGTTGTCACTTTATGTGCAAGATTTTAGAGTGCTCCTAAAGAATCACATTTTATTGCTGGAAAATTAATTCTCAAATACATCAAAGGCACAACAAATTTTGTAATCGGGTATGATGGATCAGGAAATATTGATCTATTTGGGTATTCTGATGCTGATTGGGAAGGAAATGTTGATGATCAAAGATCCACATATGGTGGAGTTTTCTTTTTGGGGAAAAGTTGTGTTAGTTGGTATACCAAGAAACAGAATTCAGTAACTCTTAGCATAGCTGAAGCTGAGTATGTTGCTGCAACTCAAGCTGAAAAACAACTAATGTGGATGAAGACACAGTTAGAAGATCTACTTGTTGAAGTAAAGCTACCATTTCTCTTGGGTTGTGATAATCAGAGTGCAATCAATCTTACAAGAAATCCAGTACAACATTCTTGTTCAAAACACATTGATATAAAGTAGCACTTCATCAAAGATCAAGTGGAGAATAATGAATTGAGTCTAGAGTATGTTCCTACATCTGAACAAGTTGCTGATATATTCACAAAACCGTTACCAAAAGAACCATTTACAAAATTGAGGTTGAACATGGGAGTCCAACCTCCTTATCATCAAGGTTAATGTAAGTGTTTCTGTACCCTCTTTCATATTACCTTTGGATAGTGTTTTCAATGGGGAGAATTGTTTCATAAATCTATCCTTATGGAAGCATGCATAAAGGGGGAGTTGTGGGAAAGTTGTGAATCCAGCATGTATGTGTGTGAACAATTCTAACTGTTTGTTGGAGTGGTTGTAGGAAACAATGTTGTTTTCCAAGAAAGTAAAAGAAGTGAACAATTATGAGGTAGAATCTTGAAAGATGATCTGAAGAATGTTGAGGAGGTACGCTCATGAGATTTCATAGTCACTGCTTTTGGACAGCACAGTTTAGGCTGTCAATAATTCTTGTTTCCTACAATTAGTTAGATCACGTAGGATTAGAATTGTTGATAAGTAATCCATTTCTTAAGGTTACAAAGTTCAGTGATTTATGAATCATGGTTGACAACAGAATCCAAAGGGGTAATTTTTTGGACCAAGTTGGATGGATAAGGAAGTAAGAAAAGTTTGTTGTTACAGAGTGTTGTCTTTTTTTTGTCAAAAAGCTAAATCAATTCACTTTGTAAAGAAATTGACAATCAGAGGATACTTTGTTGATTTTTATTTTACAATCATATCAAGTTTGGAGAACTTGTGGTCCAAGCCGTATGAAGGATAAAGAGAGTAATGTAGTGTTTCTGGAAAAACACATTTCGACATCATAATATCCAAAAAATTACAAAGTCAAGAAGAAGGCGCACAAGTGGCGGCACACAAGTGCTGTAGAGGTGCGCAAGTCATATTTAAAAAAATAGCATTAGTTCAGAAATATGGAAAAGTAAACAAAGTGGTGCGCATGTGTTGGCACGCAGGTGTTGGTGCACGGGTGGTGGCGTACAGGTGGCGACATGCAAGTATTGGCGTGCAGGTCTAGGTCGCACAAGTCCTCAAAATGCCAATAAATAGATGACTAGCCTCCTCATTTATTAATGCTCAATACATGAGAATTATCTTTGATATCTGGACACGCAAGTAGGGAGTTGGGCACACAGGTGGGAGAGTGTAAAAAGGCGTGCAGGTTGGGGCCGCGCAGGTTGGAGGCGCAAAGGTGTTAGTTGGCGCGCAGGCTGCAAGAATGCAGCGCATCTGAAGGGCAATGCGCAAGTTCCAGGCGCATAGGTGTTGGTCGCGCATGTAAAAGTGGTCACATAGGATGCTTTTCTTCAGGTGTTCCTGCGAGCTTCTGGGTAGAAAATTAGAAGAAGAGGATCACAAGTATAAGGCGCGAAGGTATAGGTTGCCCAGGTCAATGTGGGCGCACAGGCTATTTTGCTCCAGGGGTTCCTGCCAGCTTCTGGGTAGGAAAGTGAAGAATTTCTTTGAAAGATTTGATTTTTTATAGGCTCATTAAGAAGTATTGATCCATTGTATTACCCTAGTTGTGCTAAGAGGGAGAACATACACTGTTGGATTATTTTCAAAGTGCTGCATGAGTGTAAGGGTATATCCTACTCATTGTATTCTACATCAAAGGATTGTCTTCTAGTGGATTGTCTGGTACTGGATTGTTTCCATACCATACTAAGGACATAAATACTCTTATTGAGTAGTGAAACTTGTAAATCTTGTGTTCCTTTGGTTGTGTGTGTTCAGCAGGGAAGAAACTCTTTAATAGGTGGCGAAGGTTGTTTCAAAAAGGGGAAACGTAAAAAGAAAAAGATTATCACCGATTCAACCCCTCCCCCTCTCAATGATACTTGGATCCTAACTGGGAACTTCAAATGCTATATTTTTTTAGACATATACTTTGTAGAGGTGACTATATATTTCTTTTGTGTGTTTCATTGTGGTTTTAGGGTGTCCTAATGAGTATTGTTATACTCACCCCTTCACAGGATTTTCCCACACATGTCTTGTATTGTGAAGATAAGTGACCTTTTGACATAGACCTAAGTAGAATAGGACAATATGATTCCTTCTCAGATCAAACAAACCAAGGAGTATTCCTATGACTACAAATAGTAGTCATAATACCTTTTTTACAGGATGGACTTATTTTTACAAACTTTTTTTTAGTGGGCTTGTATTCTGACCCAGTTTACTTTACTACACTTTACTTTCCTTTCATACTCTGGTTGGGATATAGTGGTATGCATGTATTTGGTTCCAAGTGGTTTTTCATTTTAGCAGTTTTTGGGATTGGAGATGTGTGTGTGCGTATAGGTATATACAAAATGCCTCCCATGTTAGTGATATGTGTACTTGGTTCTAGTCACTATCCCCTATACTATTGAAGGTGGGCTTGGGGAGTCACAGCATGGGACCCACTAGGATGTTTCATTATAGTATCCAAAAATATTTATTGAATATATAATATATAAATTTTATTTAAAACATTAATCAAAAGTGGTTTGTTTAATTTATTGAGAAAAAATTGTGTTTGTACATAGAAAAATAGTTTTCATAGAAAAATAATTTCTATATTTTAAAATATTTCTTTCATTCCCCTATACTAATTGATAACTAAAGGAATCATTATGTATACATGTGTAAATAATATTTTTAAAATTTAGTTAATATTATTTGTAACTTCCATTACAATGTCATGGTGGTAACTATAATAATCTTTTAATAATAACATTAATAGTATTTTGTAGTTAGGTAAAACCCAACCTTGCGAATTACGTAAGCTATCGAAAGAACTAGGCATTATGTGTAACACATTCCAAACATATTGTTTCATGTATTGAATTTTAATCTAAGTGTTGCATGTAAATAAATCTTAACATGGTGTTGCGTATAATTCAATCCAAAATTAATGCTTTCATGTAACAAAATATATATATAGTGTTGTGTATAATGAAAAATATCAAAAATATAAAATTAATTCATAAAAAAAAATTCACTAAATCTCAGGGTGTTACGTTTTACCTCCCTTAAAACGACTTTTTCCCTCTAAATTCATCTAGGTCATCAAAGGATTAATAATTGAAAGTTCCTTTTATAGAAACCCATATAGTAAAAATGAATACTAAAAATAAATTTCCAAAAGGAAAGTTTAAAACATAACGGTTACCCAAAGTAACACATAACTAGGATTCCACATAGGAGAACATACCTGAGAAGTGAAAATTTAGACATGGAAGAAAAGTGTAAATAATCATAGAGATTGATAAAGATTACTAATCACAAGAAAGTGGGTGATCTAGATAAACTTAATAGTCACAAAACCATAAACTAAAGAAGTGTAAAAGATGTAATTGAAATCATTATAAATTATTATAATAAGACAACATTTTATTTCAATACCATTTTCCAAAAATTTAATAATTATCATGAGAAGATATACTTACTTGATTTCTGTAAAATATCACCCTTTGTTCATCCTTGATCAATTTCCACTTCATCTCTTATTCTAAGAAATAAAGGTGAATTTTTCATTCCCTAAGTGTTAACAAATCTTTAGGTAGAATGATAAGTCATTCCACCCATATTTAGTTATCATCATAACAAAATTTTTAGAACAAGGTATCCAACTTGCATAAATACTTATATGGAGAGATAATACATTATTCTATAAAACCACATCCTAAATATAACCTAAACTATTCCATAATGGGTTAACATTATAACCCTTCCAAAATATGAAAATCCCAAACATTATAAACAATTTCACTAAATCATCTTAACATTGATCCACCATATATCATATGGTAGATCTTGGTTATCACATTCCAAACATCAAAATACCTTTATCTTGTATTCTCTTGAAACATGGTAATAACATGAATTGCCATTTATCTCTATATAAAACATGCTTTTTTCTTTATTCCAATTTTTATTGGATAAATTCCTTAAATATAAAAATGTTGTAAACTACATCCATGATAAAAAAACACCTTTTCAATAAATCCTTTATCAATTTTGAGGTAATTAGTACCATCCAATTTACTTATTACTATCCATCATATCATTATCCAAACATCATTATCACAAGATTATGGACATTTTAAGGGAAATATTTCACTTAATTGTGTGTTCCCATGAATTTCATTATTCCATTATATAGATTTTATAGTCTATCAGAAAAATTCAAAAAAGTTGTTTATTTAAAAAGTAAACTAGAAACTGAATCAAAATCAAGGGAAACAAATAATAAACTATAGTTTCATAGTTTTTAAGTTTTATATAGTTTGGAAATAGTTAAATTTGGTTCCAAAATAGTATAGAAATCCTTGAATGGTCAAATATCTAAATTTATGGGAAACGTGGAATTGGAAATGATGCAGAAACATCATAGGCTAAAAATTGAATGAACCAAAGTAAAGGGAAGAATAAAGTTATACATATCACAAAAGCACTAGATTTCCTAACTGAGAAAACTTCAATCCAAATAGATAAGAGAGCTAAAAATAATCCTCAATTATCCAGTGTGGAACACTGGTCAAGAACCTATACTGAAGAGTGTTACATGTGGAGGAATGGAAGTGAGAAGATATTTCCTCTTATAAATTTTCAATTCTGTGGATTTATGGGACATACCATGTCTTAGTATGAAGATGTAAGGAGCTACCTAGATGGGTAAGCACATGGAAGTCAATAAAGGGGAATGAGAACATATCCTTTATCCTACAGAAGACATATTATCTATGGATTTTTTTAATTATTATAACTTTGGACATAATTCTATTCAGTACAATTAGAGGAAAGGTGGGAACAATAACTATAAAATTCGATACAATTCAATACCATTCAACCAAGTACAATTACCCTTGAAAATTGGATTTCTCTTCTATAAGAAGAATATGATTATTATCCTACCATGCATGAAAAGATATTGGATATGCCATATTTTCCTCCACTCAATAAAGTATTTCATGGAAGGAAAATAATAAGATGAAGAAATCACACATGGTAAAATAGCTATCAAAGCTACAAATAACAAAAACACCTAGACTCTTGATAGTGGATGCTCATCCAACATGACATGGAATTAATATTTTTTAAAAAATGTTAATAAAATGGTTGATGTAATAATGAGATTTAAAAATGATGATGCCTTGAAGATTAAAGGAATTAGAAACCCTGAATTAGTTAATGAAGACCTAAAGAAAAATGAAGTTCTTTACATGGAATATTTGTGCCAGAATATCTTGAGTGTGAGTCAAATATGTGAATTATGACTATAATTGACATTTAATCAGAAGGGGTGAACCGTAAAAGAAAATAAAGTTAATTCTATCATGAAAGGATTCATAAAAAATGGAAATTTATACCAGGTATACAGTAAAGAAAACAATTTTTTTTTAAAAATTGAAGAGGAAAACAACTTGTGGAACTGGATTTTGGGTCAAATTAATCAAAAGAGAAAAAATAATATAAATAATATAAAGTATGTTGTTGACATTACCAATATAAAGAGTGATCAATAAAATACATGTGATGCTTGTATGCGAGGAAAGATGACATGAGATTATTATCAGCCACAAAACAAAAGGGAATCAAATTTTCATGATCCCATCCACCCAGATGTGCGTGTTTTAATAAATTTGGTTGGAACATATAGAGAGAGATAGTACATTAATTTTAATAATTATTATAGTAGAATGAAATGTTAGATTTTTATTTGTTGAAAACAATAATTATTGTATTACATGAAGAAATATCTCTAAAGAGTTGATAATGAATCTAGTTTCACAATAATGATTTTACAATCTAACAATGTAACATAGTACACAAACATTGAAATTGAAAATTACTTTGAAAAATGTGGGATCAATAATGAAGTGTCTTCAGTGATAACACCTCAAAAATGGGTCCATTGAACAAAAAAATTGACAGGTGAATAACATAGCTAGAACTATGATAATTGAGAGTTGTATTTCTCTTCACTACTAGACAGAGGATATTCATGTTTTGGTGTACACTAAAAATAAAATACTGATATTTATATGAGGGGATGAGCCAACATATTATATATGGAAAGGAAGTAATCCCTCACTAAAGTACTTTTTTTTGGATGTAACTGTTCCATCAGAAACAAAGAATGAAATCATTTTAAGTATAGTGATTTTACAGATGAGGGAATTTTGCTTAGATACTCAATGAAGAGTAAATCCAAATAAATGCTATAATATTCATCTTAGAAATATCGGGGATATAAATGATTTCAAAATCATTTAGGATAAAACTATGTGTCACTCAAGGATCCCATATGTTAATATGATTGAAGATGAATAAGAATGTGTAAGAGGGACAGATTCAAATGTAGAATTTGAGGAAGGATTTCCCAAAATTTAGGGCTCTCAAAATTATGATTATCTAGAAATGAAATTAGAAAAGGAAACCATTTAAGAAGAAAATTTACCAAAACCTTATAGGTCAAATTGAAGAGTATAAGTTGATCAATCAAACATCATTGGGGATTGGACCACACCTAGACAGAAAAGGAGGATGAGGAATGAAGCACATTATTTACTCTTATCTATCGTGGAACCAAACTTGTTTGAAGAATAAATGAAGCAGGAATCATGGGTTAATTCTCTGGGATAATTACTAGATCATTTTGAAAAAGCAATACTTGGGCTATTTTTACAAGACAAGAAAAACACAATATGATTGGAACAAAGTATATCTTCAAAAATAAATTTGATGAGCTAGGAAATTTTATCAGAAACAAGGCATGATTGTTGTGTAAAGGCTATGCATATATTTAAGGAATTAACGTTGAATAAATTTTTTCTCCAATAGCTCAACTAGAGTCAATTTGGATATTCATATCCATAACAATTCAAATAAGGCATTAAGATTATCACATGGATGCCAAAATGAAATTTTTAAATGTTGTTCTTAAAGAAGAAGTCTAGATTGAACATCCAGTGGTATTTCTGATTGGTAATGATGAAGAAAGGTTTTTATATTAAATAAGGGTCTTTATGGTCTAATTTAGGAACCATGAGCATGGTATTCTGGGCTAGATTCTTATCTGAAGAAGTTATAATTTAAAATATATGGTGTTGACCATAATATCTATGTGAAGAATTCACTAGGAGGTCAATTTATAGTAATTTTTTATCTGGAGGGCATGACTCAGTGGACTAATTTTTTAGTCACATGAAATCATAATTTTAAATGTCCATGATTGGTAAACTCACATAATTTTTAGGGCTACAAGTGATTAAAAAGAAGGAATATACCTTCATTTCATAGGAAAATTCTGCAAGATTGGTTATGAATAAAGTAAACATGCATGTATCCAAACCAATTTCAAATCTTATTACGGTTGGGACAAAACATGGAAAGGGTGAGGATGGGAAATCTGTTGATGCCACCTTTTATAGGAGGATAATTGGCTGTTTATTATATTTGACTATAATATTTCCATATATCATCTTTGTAACATGTTTAGTTACTCACATCTAATGTAATCCAAAGGAATAGCATTTTTTAGTAGATAAAATGATCTTAAGGTATATTCAAGGAAATATAAACATTGGATTATACTTTTCATAAGGAATACATAATGAATTATTATAATTTTATTATACTGACTAGGTTAGAGATGCGGTGGATAAAAATTCCGTAGGTGGGGGTGCATTCATCATGGGAATCAAATTTATAGGCTTTCTAAGCAAGAAACACAAAATAATGTATCTTAGTATAACTAAAGATGAGTATATCTCTATGAAAAGATTATGAACTTATCTATTGTGGATAAAGCAACAAATTTTTGATGCTGTCAATGAGGTAAAACAAATGATGGTGATACACTATGAACATAAAGGAATGATTGATCTTATGAAAAATCTAGTTCACCACTCTCATAATAAATATATTGATATTAGATATCACTTTATCAATGAAAATTTAAACAAGGATTGATTAAAATGGAACATGTTGGAAATAATGATCAAGTGGTTGGTATTATAACTAATCCATTGTAAATAAAAATGTTTAAGAAACATCGATTGAACCTTAGTGTTTATCCACCTCCCAATACATGAGGATATTTTGGTTGGTCCTCTATCCCCATTTGTGTTAACTATTTTAATCTATTTTTTAGTTGTGATGTAGGTATCTGAGGGAGATAAGATCCATGGGGAGTTTGTTTTGAGAACTAAAATTACAAATACATATTCTTTGGCTATATTTAAAAAGGTGGTGGTAAGTGAAATTCAATGAATTGTAGGCTTGTAGGATTGGTCGATGGGATTTTGAGGTATGAAATTCTCTGTTTTCTCATTTTTTTTCTACACTAAGTATTTATCATTTATACTTAGAGTTATGGTTGATTTATTTAATGTATATCAGTTTTTTGGTAAAGGATTGTGCTTTATTGAATTTAGTTTTAGATTTCCAAAAAAACCAAAAGGGGGAGATTATTGGAACCATGGTCTTTCATAGATATAAAAAGATTGTATTTTGTGTTTATTTTCAATCCACATTGGGTTGAATTAGGAGTTTTTAAACCAAGTGATCTTATAATGGAAGTGTCTCTAGTGTTGAAGGTGGTTTAATTTTTTTATGTTTTCCAAACTTTTGGATCTAAAAATATAACGGAATGGGTGAGCTTTGCAAATCATGGAGTTTCAGTCTAAGAAACACAAAATAATTTGTGTTTAGGAAATAACATTGATTTCTTATTTATGGGGGTAATAAAAAATAAAAAAAAATTAACTACATTAAATATGTTATACTATGTGTTTAGAGTATTGAATTTTAAAGAATAAATTATTCTTTAAATTATTCCACTAATGGGGGGTGGGATTATATCCTTCATATTTTAAAAAGAATATGGATAGACACTTTATCCAAGATAAATCTAGTTTTATCCATATCAAAATTTCAATACTATTATAGAATCCTATGAATCATAAACCATTTGTATCAAAAATACCATGCCATTTTTTATAAATAGCTTTATGTATCACATAAGAGAAATGAGATAACAATAAACATCCTTTATTTAGTTTCAAAAGAGATTAAAATATTCCATTATATTCTACTCCATGATTTTCCAACCCTTTGCTTCATCATGATTCAAATATCGTTTAATTCATTACTTGAATGAAAAATACAATATTGATCAATTATTTCATTGATTTTTAACTCATGTATATTTTTATAATTTTTAAAATATATATTTGGTATTACATACCCTTAAAAATAGAAGAATTGAATATATAACATTGATACTTGATATATAATTTCCAAAAATATTGAAAAACCCCTTCAGGTATCCCAAATAACTTCCATCCAATGGATAGATTTCCCTTCCCACTTGACAAATCTACTTGGTTTCAATGAGAAGGGATGAATAATTGAAAAATCCAATCTCCTTTTTTGGATGATACTTTTACCCTTAGGTTCTATCCACATTGTATAAGTTAATAGAGATCCCATGTCATAGCTATCCATCCCCAACAATTTTAGGAGACAAGGTAGACATTTTATTATATTCATTCAAAATTTTAGAACATTTCCAATAATAACTATTGAATTAATTCAATAAAAAAATCATTCATTAAATGATATTTACTATAACACCCTGATATTTTTTGAAATATTTTATTAAATAAATTTAATATTTTTGATATCTTCATTACACACAACACTAAGTTTAGAATGAATTATATGCAATAATTAGTTTAGATTTCATTAACCGAAACACTAATTATAGCTTGTTCCACTTGCATCATAGAGTTTAAAAAAAATATGAAATACAATTAAATTGTTATTATTTAATATGATTGTTTATTAAAACAAAATAGGACTTTAACAGTACTAAAATTGGCATCTTCCAATATAAAAAAAGCGCTGACTACCGGAGTGATATAAAAAGTCTTAGCCTTTTATCAGCGATAGAAAAGTGATGATAAAGGGTGCCTTTATCAGCACTTTTAGTGCGCTAATAAAGGAACACATTTATTAGCACTTTAATTAAGTGCTGATAAAGAGACTCTTCATCAGCGTTGATAATGGGGGATATTGTAATGTGTTGAAAAATTTATAGAACACTGTAACACCAAAAATAGCAGATCAGAAACAATAGTTCACCAATAAAAATAAATATTAGAAATCAAATAATATTTACATAATAAATAATAGAAAAATACTATATTATAGAAATTTTAAACATTGGTTTATATAATTATATGAGTAAGTAAAAATTATCAAAAAAATTCAAAAACATCAATTTACCATTGACTTTGGCCCCTGACCCCCACTCATGCTATTTCCAAACTAACAAATCTAGCTTTTGAAAAAGAATTCACATTATAAGAAAACAATTATTATGTTGTTAAAATTATAAATAAATAAAATAAATAGAAAATGTCAATTTTAAACTAAAATTTGTGTCATAACAAGAACACTATGTATGAGAATGAGTTGTGGTTTATTCTTGAACATCTCACCATTTCTTGTTCATCTTCAAGAATTATCTTTGTAAAAATTAACTAAATAAGTATAAGATAAAAATGATAATGAAATTAATTAATTAGTAGTATATAGAATGATGAGAAATTAATATGGGCTCATTATATCAGTTTTGGTGATGTGATGTGCATTTTAAGATAAAAAACACCTATATATTGAAAACACACACTTGGAGCCATACTGGTCCCACCATGCATCAGATTAAGGTGGGACTGATTAATACACATCCCAAATGACTTATGGATTATTATCCAAAATTATTAAAAAACATGAATTAATTTTCTATGTTTTTTGTATGTCACTTTTTTTTTACTAAAATTTCATTTTAAACAAGAAATACTCTCTTTGAGTGATAAAGGTCACATATTTTATTAGTTTTATGTGATATTTATTCATAAATATCACAATTGACTTATAAATCATGTTCCTAAATTATAAATATTATCTGATCATGTTTTCTCATTTTTCAATGAGTTAGACAATTTGAACTAAAATGTCAGTTTTAAATTGAAAATGGAATATTTGAGTCATATCGAGCACATCGTGTATCATATTGAGGTCTCACTGATTCCTAAATGTCAAAAATTAATTATGGATCATTTTACTAAAGTATCAAAACAATATAAAAGTGTTTTCTTAGTTTTGAGTATGTCACTTTTCCTTTTTGATAAAATTATGGTCAATTTAAAAAAAAAGACACACTTGGAGTCATACCAATCCCATAGTGAGTTGAATTTTGTTTAGGATGATTTTTACCCATCAAAAACAACTTATGGGTTATTTTACTAATGTATCAAAACAAAATGAATGCATTTTATCAGTTTTTATTATGTCACTTGTGTTTTTTACTACAATGTCATTTTAAACTGGAAACACACAATTTTTGTGATACCTGTCAAATAGTGTATCGGTTTGATGTGAGAATAATTCCAATAAGTTAATAATGAAAAATGATTTTTTTCCTAAATTATCAAAATAATTTGAGTGAATTTTCTTAGTTTTTAGTGAGTGGAACTTTTTGAACTAAATTGTTAAATTTAAATTGCTAATAGACACTTTGATTTATACCAGGAACATTTTGTATCATATTGAGGTGAGGATGATTCCTACACATCAAAAATGACTTATGGATAATTTTAATAAAGTATGAAAACAATCTGAATGTTTTTATATTTTGACTATGTCACTTGTCTTTTTTATTAAAATTAATGAAAATTTTAAAACAAAAGACACGCATGGAGTCATAATGGTCATGTCATCTGTCAAGTTGAGGTGTGGATAAATTATACACATTACAAATGACTCATGGATCATTTTACTAATGTATCAAAACAATACAAATGTTTTTTTCTTGATATTGAGTATGTTAGTAGTCATTTCTACTAAAATGTCATTTTAAATTGGAAATATGCACTTAAAATAATAAAAGTGACATCATGTAATAGTTTGATGTGAGATTTATTCTAATATGTCACAAATTATTTTTTAATTTTTTTCCTAGATTATCAGGACAATAAGATCATGTTTCATTGGTTTTCAGCGAGTGACCCTTGTTGAACTAAAATTTCATTTTTAAATATATATGAGACACATTAATTCATACTATGCACATCGTGTATCCGATAGAGTTAAAAATGATTCCTACACATAAAAAATGACATATGGATCATTTTAATAAATTATTGAAAATATATGAATGTGTTTTCTTAGTTTTGAGTATGTGAGTTGTCTTTTTTACAAAAATTATTATCAATTTTAAATTAAAAGACATAGTTTAAGTAATACCAGTCACACCGTGTGTCAGATTGAGGTGTGGATGATTTCTACACATAAAAAGGACATATGGATTTTTTTAATAAATTGTCAAAACAATCAAAATGTGTTTAATTGATTTTGAGTATGTTACATGTTTTTTACTAAAATGTTATTTTAAATTGGAAAAAATTACTTTGAGTCATACCAATCACATAATGTGTCACTTTCATGTGAGAATAATTTCTATACATCACAAGTGAGATGTCCATAATTTTACTAAATTATCAAGACTATCTGAGTACGTTTTTCAGTTTTTAGTGAGAGAAACTTTTTGATCTAAATGTCAATTCTTAACTTATAACATACACTTTGAGAATGTTTTTCACAATTTTGAGTATGTCACTTGTATTTTTTACTAAAATTTCATTTTAAATATGAAACACGCACTTGGAGTCATACCGGTCACATCGAGTGTCAGTTTGAACTAAGACTGATTCCTACATGTAAAAAATGAAAAATTAATAGGCTTCTATTTTACCAAGATAACCCAAGTGTGTTTTATTTTTTTAATGAGTTAAACATTTTGAACAAAAATGTCAATTTTAAAGTGATAAAAAACATTTTGAGTTATACTGGTAACATCGTGTATTGTATTGATGTGAGGCTAATTCCTACACATTTAAAATAACTTATAGATCATTTTAAAGAACAATCAAAACAATATGAACATGTTTTCTCAATTTTGAGTATGTTAGTTTTCGTTTTCACTAAAATTAATGTCAATTTTGAATAAAAAGACACAATTAGAGTTATTTTGGTCACACCGTGCATCATATTGAGGTTCATTTGTTTCCTACATGTCAAAAAAGATTTATGAAAATTTTTACTAAATTATAAAAACAATCCAAATGAGTTTTATTGGTTTTTAGTATTTCACTTGAGTATTTTTAGTAAAATGCAATTTGAAATAAAAAACAAGCACTTTGAGTCATACATGTCACATCATGTGTCTGTTTGATGTGATAATGATTCATACACATAAAAATGACGTATTAATCATTTTAATGACTTATAAAGATAATAAGAGTGTGTTTTCATGATTTTTAGTGAGAGATACATGTTTTGAACTAAAATGTCAATTTTAAACTGATAATAGACAATTTGAGACATATTGGACACACTATGTATCAGATTGAGGTGAGCCTGATTCCTCTATGTTATAAATGACATGTGAATAATTATCCAAAAGTATCAAAATAATACAAATGTGTTTGATTACTTTTGAGTATGTCAACTATCGTTTTTTTAAAAAATATTGTAGATTTTTAATAAAAAGTCTCACTTGGAGTCATATTAGCCACACCATGCGTCAGATTGAGGTGAGGATAATTCCTACATGTCTAAAAATGGGTTATATTTTTTTTCATAAAGTATCAAAAAAATATTAATGAGTTTTCTTGGTTTTATGTATATAATGTGTGTTTTTTACTAAAATATCATTTTAAATTGGAAACAACTACTTTGAGTCATACAAGTCACATCATGTGTTGGTTTGATGTGAGACTAATTCCTACATATGAAAAATGACATATAAATCATCTTAATACATTATCAAGATGATCTGAGTTCATTTTCTCAATTTTGAGTGAGTGATACACGTTTTGAACTAAAATTTCAATTTTAAACTAATAATGGACACTTTGAGTTATACCAAGAACACCATGTGTCATATTTTGGTGTGGCTAATTCCTACACATCAAATATGACTTATGGATCAGTTTTCAAACGTATAAAAATAATACAAATTTTTTTTTTCTATATTTTGAGTATGTCATTTGTGTTTTCTACTAAAATTAATGTTAATTTTAAATAAAAAGACACACTTGGAGTCATACCCGGCACACCATACATCATATTGAGGTGTGACTGATTCTAATAGATCACAGATTAATTATGGATTTTTTCTTAAAGTCTCAAAATAATATTAATGTGTTTTCCAGATTTTGAGTATGTGATGTGTGTTTTGAACTAAGATGTGAATTATAAACTAAAACAAATAGTCTGAGTCATACTGAGCACACTGTGCATCAAATTGAGGTGTGAATGGTTGAGTACGGGATATGTGTTTTTCTTTCAAATATCTCCTAAATCCCCAAAAAGAGAGAAAAAGTTCTATTATTTTGGAAGAGTAAACCTCATTCTGCCTCCAACACTTCACATTTTTGGCAGCATGGGGTTTCCTCTTCTATCAGAAAGGAACATGTTCTTTATTTTTTGGCTTCTTGCAGATAGTTGAAAGTACAAAAATATCACAAACACGAAGTCCAATCTCTCATGAGCATGATAATCTTCAAAAAAACCACCGCATATTGAGAAAAATAATCCACCTGTATAAGAATATAATTCTTATATTAATAATACTAAATATAAATAATTTAAACATAAATATGCAAAAATTCATTTCTAGTCCCATTATTTTAAGCTATGATTCCAAAAAATAACATTTTTATTCACCCACTTTGGATACATATGAGGTATTTTAGAAGATCAATCCCAACAACAAGATATATTTAACCTCTTTACAATAACATAACATTCATTTATTACATATAATTCCCATTAAAACTTTTATCATTTTGGGTCAATGTAAAACTCATATGTAAAAATTTTACTTCTTATTTTCTATAACAAACTATCACAACATAATATATATTCATGTATTACACTATTAATTAGTGTATCCATTTATTTATTCCAAGAAAACATTAATCATTAGTATAAAACAATTAACTTTTAGTGATTGAATTAAAATAAATATTTACATTTGAGTTTTTAGTGAACATAATGAAATATGTATTTCTCCTTCACCATATTTGAGAGTAAAAACTCCATTATAAAAAATGCACCTTAATTGATGGAAAAAATATTCTTTGTGACCCATTATGTATTTTTAGAAGACACAAAACTGCATTATAATTTTTTACCCCTTTTGAGAGTTTTAAACAACAGTATGACACTTTATAGAATCTAAATGACACTAAAATAATGTGTATACATTAAGTTTTCTAGTATTTCTCTATATATTAGTTTATCCTTTTTGATATTCTAGGTTATAATAAACACTAATATAAAATCATCATTATTTTTTCATAAAAATGGGAACTTCCCTATTCTCAGGTATTTTTTATTGAGAATTGTGATTACTTTTTTATTAATGATTTTGTAAACATGGATCATTTTACATAATGAATGTGTACATGCCAAACCTAGAGGCCTCTGAGCAGTGTCTCCCCCCCACCCTCCCACACGTCTAGGGTTTCATCTCGTTTCTCCTCCCGTTCCCCCTACAGAGCATCTGGTTGGTTTGGCGTCGTCACTCAGGATCTCGGTTAGGCATCAGAGTGGTCCACATTCAGGTTTGCGGTTTTTCAACGGCATGGTCAAGATCTCAACATAGTGGCCTCTCGTTGTACGGAGCTCATCGTCAGTTTCCATCGGACAGTTTTTAGCTCAGCATCACGTGGGTAGCTTTCCGGCTTCGTGGTATAGGCTTGGCTTCGGCATAGCTTGGAAATGGATTCCAGAATCCGGATCTGTAACTAATCCAACGTGATTCGGAGGGGGAGGTTTGATTTTTCTTCATTTGATTTGATTTTGGTTCAATGGTGGTGTTCTTACGGTGGTTGCATCGCCAGAGGGGCCCCCATCTCCCTCACTGGTCCCTTCTGCCTCTTGTGGCTCAACCATTTTGGAAGTCGGTGGGGTCCTCCATTGTTTGGTTCTGTTCGGCTCTAGCCCAGAGTGGTTTTGTATGCTCAGACCTGCTTAGCTCCCCTAATTGGTGGTAATCCATCGACGTGTTGTTGGATCTTCCAGTCCTGGGTGATGAATATTTGGCTTCATATCTTTGGTTTTTCCTCTTTTTTGGGTTGTTGCAGATGTTTTCGAAGGGTAAATTGCAATCGATATGAGGTTCTTATTGTTTCAGTTCCAGTGGTGATTATCGTGGGGGAGTTCAACTAGGCTCTACCATTTGGTTTGTTTTTTGTTTTTTTTGGTGATTTGGATATGAGTGATTTCTAGATCTAAGCCTTGATGGTTTCTTTGGTTGATGTGTTTGGTAGAAGATTTTTGTTTGATCTTGGAGGTGGGATGTTGGTGCAGTTGGACTCGATCACTTGGAACATTCCCATAGAAGGATTTAGAGCTGGAAATTCATTATTGTAGTGCTTTTAGGATTTGGTTTTTTGAGAGGGTATGGTGTCTGCCATCAGGTCAAGCCGGTGCTTTGACACATGACACTTGATTTCCGATTTTCATCGCAATGTTTGAGTGATTCAACATTTATTTATGCTCAAAATGGGATGCTCTGGGTTTTTAGTTTGGTTTTCACTCTTTTTTCCTTCTGGTGTGATTGTCCTTAGTCTATGAAGTCCTTTGGGTTCTCCCCCCTTATTCCCTTAAAAGGAGGATTTATCAATAAATAAAAATATTTGAAGGCCATTGGGCCGTTGGATGGAATGTGTACATGCATATTAGTGATGAACAAGTGGAAACATTTTTTTTATGGTGATTCAGGGAAAAATTATCTATATTCATAATAAGGATAGGTTAAACACCTATATTCATGTAATTAATGGGAGATTATATATGATATAATTGTGGGGTTTTTTTAATTTCAAATCATGTACATTCAAAACAATCAGTTTTAGTCAATCCGTTTTAGTAATGTAATCTTGATGTGTTACTTGTATGGATTTCACAATAATTTATGGTATTATATCATGAATCTAATTGATGATCAAATTGAATAAATAATTACACCACCCACCAAAGTGAAACCAATGTATTATTATTTTCTTATATCATTTTACACCATCCATAATGAAACCCTAGAGATATAATTAGTTTAATTTTATTATGAAAATGATAAAGAAATTTTAAAAAATAGATAAAATGATGATAAAATTAGCTAAATAAGTAGTAGGAAGTCTCCTCTTCAGGATTCCTATATACATTCTAACACCATGTTTTTTCTTGTTTCTAAAAAAAATAATTTCATCCATTATACATCTCTTGAAGAAATAGATCAAAAATAATATATAAGGATTGTGATATGAATAATTCACACCATAAATATATTTCTAAGGTAATAACATATACTAGATCACACAAATAGCAGGTAATCATAGAAATTTGTTATCGAAAAACATTCTGACGCCATTTACACTTCCCACTCATCTATAAAAAAACTTATTTATTCTTTCAAGTACAAAGGTTATTAGAAATCTTTATAATACTAAGATAATATATAAAAAAGATGATAATAATTTTTTTAATGAAATATTAATTACCATTAGATATTACCTGTTTGGGGATCCTGGTCTTTTAATAGTTTAAGATCTCTCTCATAAATCTTCAAACATAATATCCATAATCATTTCCATTATATTTATTCAGACACTTCTGAATCACTGACCAAAATAAGTATTTTTTTGAAATATGTTTTGATAGTTAAATATTTCTATATAAACCATAATCTATTTCCATTTAAAGTAATCCACATGATTTTTTATGTTTTGTTACCAACTTTGTGGCATGATTTAGCTTATATTTATTGATCACAATATCATAATAAAATTCTCAATAAAACATATATAGAAACATGTAATTCAAAGTTTATCTATAAAATGTTGATTTAAGTGTATTAAAAATTAAAAATACACATCATGTTTGGTCTGTTTGTTGGATATCCAAGAATTGGACCCAAAAAAATAAATATTTTGGGTATCGAGATTGAGTAAGATCAACATACAATACCTTCTAAAAAAATAATAATTAATTGTATAAATAAAAATATATTTTATGTAATTAGATTATAGAGTTTTACCGCTGCATTTTAGGCATCAAAAAGAGTCTACCATCTATTTTATTTTTCGGAAATGAATTATATAGCTCATCATTATTCTTATCAATTTATTCCTTATCCAAAAAATATTTTTTTGTAGAAATTATATTGGTATTAATGAATCCAAATCATGATTCTCACAGTTTTGCCTTTATACAGTAGTAATATAAATGCCTATAAAAAATATGAATAGTTAATAAATTTAATGAATATATTAAATCACTATTTAGATAGACATATTATGAAAGTGTACCTTATGTATTTATTAACAACTAAGTCTCCCATCCATCTAGACTTGAGAATATCATTTATACTTTTTTAGACCAACTAAGTATGTAACAGAAGAAAAAAATATTTATTATTCCTATGGAATGTTAGACATATTTATATCTTTTAATGTTGACTCTTCATTAAGTTGTAATGATAATAAATGTTAATGTGGAACTGGAAAGGAGAAGATACTCTTGGATGGTCCTTTGGATTTCTCGGTCAATTAACTAGTTTTTCTTGATCCAACCTTCTGTTTCGCCATAGCTTTATCTGTTTGTAATGTCATACCTCAATTCAAACCTTTTTTCATCAACTATTATTGGATTTTCTTAAGAAAAAATTTATTAAAGTCATATCTCAGGTATCTTTATAAGAAGATATGAACATGATATGAATATTACAACAGCATCATTGACCGTTGTAATATTTGGATCATCAAGTGGAAGATGAAACTCGACAGTCGATTCTTGAGCAACCTCAATCACTAAACTCATGTGATATTTTTTAGTTATTTATTATGTATCTTATATCCCAATATATTAAACATGGTACCCCTCACAACAAGGTGGTATATGGGTGTTTAGAGATAAAAATAACATACAACTTTACCCTATAGAATTTTAGTAATATAAAGTTATTAGAAGTTATTTGATTCACATTTAAGCGAAAGTGTAATGAAAAAATTCATTACCTTGGATAAGGTATGATGTTTAGGGGTATGACTAACCTCAATGATAGTGGGGAAATTTTTTTCTTCATGTGTGTATCTTTGTTGCACCATTGGTTCTCTTTGATCGTTTCTTATATATTGGTTTTCCAAACAAGACTGAAAAATAATATCTTGAAAAAAATATATTTTTGGCTACATTAATTTCCTCATCATATATGAATCTTCTATCATTTTTTTTATCAAAATATGTTCAAGGAGAAACTCCAAAACCTACTCCTCTAACACAACCATATTATTGTGGCTGCTTCAAAGCTACTAAAAGTAGTTTTTCTTCTGATATGGTCACTACTGATTCTTATGTGTTAATTGTATAAAAAAATATGAAAAGAAAAATATATTTGTATTTAATATTTCTATAAATCATAATGAATTACTATTATGTCATACTTAATCCTGATTAAAATATTAATATTTTTGTTTCCATCAACTAGTTTACCCTCCTTATTTACATGAGTCTTCTTCCATAGCACATGAGGTGGGATGGAAGTGGCTTCGTATTTTGATTCATCAATATTCATATAAACAAATATACATATGCTATTTCATATCACATAAAACATGTATCTTTTATTTAAAATAAATTCCAATTTCTTCTCTAGTGAAGTGTACCATATCCTTTCTTTTTAATAGGGGTATATTGTTTTTGATTCACATTTGTTATTTTCATTACTCTTTTCCTATTTTGTAAATTAATTTTTTTGAATAAATATTGTCGAATAATAAATTATTGAATAAAAATTACCTAAAATGATTTCTTATCATGGTGACTGATGAAACTATTCCTTGTTTTATTCTCTATAATGTGTTTATAACTAATTGGTGGGTGGGGATTTACTTTCCCCTAAGCATCCCTAATATGTAACTTGGTAAGAATAGTCCAGAAGCCTATATGGGATTTTCTAACAGCCATGAAGACATATTTATTATGAAAATGTTATAAAATAATAGAAGTATACAAGGAATAATGAAAATTAAATCATAATTTCATTATATAATTTTTCTATAAAATAAAGAAATTATATCATAACATTACCTTTATATCTTCTCAAAGTGCTCCCTTCATAACACGATAGATGAAACACCATGAATCTATATCAATTAGTATATTCATCCCCATTTTACCCCAACATAACTAATTAGCATTGAATTGTTGGGGTAAATAGGTTGGATGTGTTGATTCAAGACAACCTGAAATTTTATACCCTTACTTCTTACCTCAATAATTCTATTCAACACTGTGATGCTGCATCCTCCTTGTTTTTTTCATCAACATGCTATTAATCCCTTAATAATTCTGCAGTTTTAGCATCAACAGTTTATTCTTCCGTGGGATTGGTAACATATTCACGTGGAGAAGACATTGTCTACAAGAGTAGTAAAACATTTAATTTATATTATATTTATATAATAGAGAACAAATGATATTATGAAGAAATTCCTAGTGTATTAAAAAAAATTTAAACTTATTATTGAACTCCCTTTATTTTTTAAAGGATTATGAGATTTGGATCCTATATCAAGAATACAAATACCCTCTTTATGGTCTCTTATTATGTACAAGACATTGTCTACATTCGGACCTCCATGACCTAATTCTGATATCCCAATGAAAGGGTCATCCTCAATTGAATATTCATCTGACCCTATAGTTGTTTTAGTTTCCAGTAGAACAATCGACCAATTCTTGTTCGCTATATCTGATACATAAAACACTGAAACTTCTTGTGATTCCATTATGAATGAATCATATTTTCCCCCTTCCACACTAAAATTAACCTTCATAAAGTCGAATTCATTAACTATCACTACACTCATATTTTCAAATCATTTGCAATGAAAAATCAGAAATTGAAATATTGTATAATCCAACCTATATATCTATTTGATAATGAAAAAATATGAAATATTCACATAAATTTTATTTCTATACATTTAACCATATATCTGAAATAATTTTCCCAATAGCCTAACTCCACTATTTTTCATCACACTATAGTAATCATGTTCTTTTATATAGAACATATAACCATTGATTAGAAAATCAGTGAAAGATATACAACTTTCATTTGGTCCCCTAACTAGCCATGAAATTCATTCTGAAATTGAATTCATCTTTTCAAAAAGATCCTTATAAATTTGATCTCAAAACCATCCAATAAATTATTTATTACGTGTCTTTTATATCCATAATTAATCCCTTGATTGATTCAAGATCTCTAAGAATTTATTTTTGGGATTCAATATATGGATCAACATATTCACTATTATGTAAAATTTAAAGGTGCGATTTCTCCCACTCTATGATAGTAATTGAAACAAAATATTTTTCATAAACCCCTTCTCCTATAAGTCGTCCACTGTAATGATACTTTGGGAGACCAAGAATGTCAACATATGAGAGGTAATCGGTAAAAAAATCAACATCTACTTCAACAATGTATTATTCCACAATACAACCTTCTGGACGACTTTGATTATTGAGATACCCTTTTAAAATATTCATATACTATTCAATGGGGTACATCCATCTGTAATGGATAATATCACATAGTTGAACATCTCTAACCAAGTGAACCATCATGTAGACCATTATATCAAAGAATGATGGTGGGAAGAATATATCTAATTCACATAATATGAATGTAACCCCCTTATTCATGAATGAAAACTTTTTCCAGGTCATTAAATTTATTGGATATGGATTTGAAATATAACTAAAGTATAGTAAATGTATGTCATACATTTTTAGGTAGAATGAAATGAAAGCAATGGGCATCAAATATTGCATTAAAGCATGAAATTCATGTTATTTTAGTCCCTATAAATATAAACTAGTAATTGAAACGATATTCTTGATATTTGATGAATAACCCTACACAAATTTTAGACCATTAATGAAAATTAAAAAGTAAAAAAATTTCATGTCTAGAAAGAGTGCAAGCTGCTAGAGGACAAAGGTATACCCTTTAACCTTCACCAGTGTCGCCTCTTACCTTATTCCCATGCCAATCATGTCTTTCCTAGCCTTGAATCCATATTTTGTTTTTTCAGGAACATTTAGTAATATGACAATAACACTATCAAATACATTTTTTTCGACTTGAATGTCATTAAGAAAATATATGACGTAAAAACAACCCAAAAATGGTATTTCAAATAAAAATGATATCCTTTTCCAACATGTTTTCAAAAGTTTTTTCAAAAAATGTTTAGTAAAAAAAGTTTCATTATATTTTACTTTATCAAATAGTTTATCACCAGTTAGTGGAGACAGTGTTGTACCTTTTTTGGTGTTCCCATCGAATGATTTTTTCTAGGATCTATATTTTTTTGTCAAGGTAAAAATTTATGATGTCCTAAAAACAACATTTTCAAGGTATTTTTAACTAGACTGAGTGTGTGAATTATATACAAATGGGGCACCCAAATTTTTTTTAATTCATACTGCACCACATGGCCCTCAATGTGCTTTCTTTATTTCTATGAGAATCGTACATTATAACACCTATACCCACATCAATTTCATATCTCTGATCAATAGATCTAAATAAACACCAATATCATTTTCGAGTTTCATTGGTTTAGATATAAGTAGAGAAAAAATAATGTATTTGTGATTCTTGAATAACCATGGTGATAATTTATAATTTACCAACATGATGGGCTATATACTTTGAGTACTACACTGTACACCAAAAGTATTTATTCTATTATAGATAATATAAGACAAAAAGTTTCTCAACTACATTACAAATTCAATATATGATTAATAAATTTTATTCTACTAAGTTGAATCTACTGTATGGTAATGGTTCCCATATTTAGTTTTGTATTTGTATGCCATTTCAATTGTTTCATGGTTTCTTAACAACCACATAGTCTTCTAAATCAGGGAATGATAGGGAAGTACCATAAAACTATTAAAGGACATGATTCGTTTTTATTGTATTGATCTATGTCACACTTAAAAATTTTTATTAGTGATTCACAGTCCTTGTGAAACAATATGAAATCATTTGGAATGGAATGAATTTTTTTAGAGATAATCCCATTGAAGAGAGAATTTGTTTAGTGTCTTATGTTAGACATAGAAGATCATTTTCTTCTGGTAGCATATCATTAAGGAGACCAAGTTGTTCTGTAAAACTGGTGTCACTCCATCCACTAACATCTTTCAAATTATATATCTTCAATATTGTTTAAATCCTAGTTTTAATGATAAAAAAACATGTTTTTAATAATACTAATGAATTTCATGTTTTATTGTAAGTAATCTGTATTATGAGAACAGGTGATAAATCATTCTAAGTATGATACACCATTGATACAGACACCATTTTCCATGATAAACTGCTAGCTTAAAAATATATTAGTCTGAGACACCACCTGGATATCACACCATCATATTATCCGACCATTGGACTGAAGAATTGAAAAATTATAACACACCATCGGCCGACACACCACTAGGATGTCATACAACCAAAACATAAATTTGGCTATGTATGAAATACTGTTAGATGGCACACTCCCAGAATCATACCACCACCATTGAAAATTTACCTAAGTTTGAGACACCATCTGAGAATACACCATCAGAACATACACCGCTAAATGAGACGCCTCCCACATACGAAATATTTTCCTAAGATTAAGACACTGCCAATTTCATACCACCAAAGAAACATACTACCAGAGTAACATACCGCCAGGGAGACATACCGCTAGATCTTGACACCGCCCGAACCTATGACACCGTCCCTATTTTAATTAATTCACTTATTTTTAATTACATTAATATAAAAAATATATTTGTTGAATTTAATACCATTTACTATTTTAGTGATTTTAATTTAAATGTTAGATATAAATTGTCTCAGAACATGCAGTATGAGGAAGCATCTGATTCGGATGTTCTTGCTGCTGCTGATAAAAAGCCGAGCACACATACTCATGTAGATAAAAATAAAAACATGAGTAAAAGATAGAAAAACGTGATAGAGAAGAAAAGATATTTAGAAAAAAAAATGTCTCACGGTTCAATGAATATTTGAGAGTTGAAGAGATGGACCTAATAAAAAACATGAAGATCTCAACTATTGTGATCACTCGACTGAGGAATCCAAAGCATCATCACATCTACTGCTTTTGTCTAGTCAGAAAACAAGATTTTGAGACACTATATTTTTCATGAATATTTCAAAATAACCTGACTCAAAATTAATTGCTGATTGAACTCATGAGTCATAAGATACACTGCAACTAACCAAGAAATTCTAAACTCTACACTTCGATATTGCTTAATTCTGTTTAGTTTTATTACATTTTTGAGTAGTGTGTGTGCTTACTCTTATTTACCACACACACAATTTATCTATCACTAAACTTGAAGATACTCGATATATTATAAAAAAAATATCTTATTTGTTTATCCCATAGATAAGAGTGGTTGAGGTCCTTCTGTGGCTAGTTGCTTTTTTCTCTAATTCATAATGGTAGAAGAGGTCATGTGTGATCTGGACAATGTTAACTATTGTATAAAAATGATCTAGGTTTTGGATTATCTAGTTTATTTTATACAAACTACTTGGTGGCTGGTGAGCACTAAGTGGAGAGGACTAAGTCTCGAAATGATATTGAACCTCTTGTATTCAATCTTTTCACAGTGTGTTTTAATTTTGTTTTACGTTATCTCCCCTTTAAAACTGAAAAATGGTTTAACTATAAACAAAATATTTATACTTTGATAGTTTATCTTAATTCGTGTTCATATAGTATTTTAATCAAGTTAATTGTTTTCAAAGGATTCAATAATATTATATATATTATTCATCCATGAACTAATCAATATTTAGATAAATATTTTGAAATATTTATATATATATATATCATAATACTTATTTTGATGAACTTTACCATATTTAAAAATTTAGAGGATTTTAAAATAATACTTTTTAATAGAAATTTTTATTGGGTAATCAATTCACTCCCCTCTTGAGATACTCACTATGACCAACATTTGGTATCATAGGTTTTTCTTTCTCTGATATTCACGTTTTCAAATTTGTTTTAACTTTGATTTTATTTATGCATTAAAGATCTTAAATTTAAGTTAGTTCTAAATTTAGTTATTTAATATGAATAATCTTTAATAATGTTCTAATACCAACATAACTACTTTATTCAATGGTACAAATTATTCCCAATGGAAAATAAAGCTGAAAATGCACATAGGAAGCATGAGTTTCAATATTTGGTCTACAATGGGAGATGTATATGTAATACTTGATACTGCTATAAGCACTTGGGATGATACAAAAAAACTAACATACAATAATAATTATAAATCTTTGAATTCCTTATACTATTCTAGGAGGGATTCAGAATTTAATTGGATTTATGCTTGTAAAACTAATTTTGAAATATGGGACAATCTATCTATTTACCATGAGGGAACATCAAATGTTAAATAAATGAGTCTTAATAACTATACTATTAAATATAATAATTTTAAAATGAATCCTTATGAGACCATTTTTGATTTGTACCTCAAGTTTAATCAGATTTTAAATACCATGAGCTCAGTGATAAATCATGTATCTAAAAATGATCAGATAATGATATTGTTGATATGTTTACAAGAAATATGGAGAGGAAATTTGGTTTCAATCATAGAATCATGCAATATAAGTAAACTTCCTATGAAAGAGTAGATTGGAAAACTTATGATGTATTAATAGGAGTTAAAAGTCAATCATGAGGAAGATAAAATGCCCAAAAGAAAGTTAGTAGAGTTCAAGACTACTACTTCCAGACAATAAAAGGAAAAAGAGAAGTAAAAAGACCATGCTATAGATTTGAGTGCTACTGAATTTTCTTCTGAAAGTGATGAGGAAATGACTCACCTAGCCATCGGGTTTAAGAAATTATACATAAATAAAAATCTTTTCATAAAACCAAACTATAAGGGAATTTATGACAATAGAGGAATTTGGATGAAAAAGGATGATGATCCAAATAATGTTGTATGCTATGAATGAAGACAAAAAGGTTAGATTAAATATGACTGTCCAAAGATGAAATAAAAAAATAAATATGAAGATAAGGACATAAGATACAAGAAGTCTATGAAATCAAAATGGAGTGCATATGAGGACAGATCCAATGACTCATATTATTTACCTGAAGAAAATCAGGACAAAGAAAATATGTGATTTAGGACCAAAGTTAGTGATATGTGTGCTTTACCTACTATTTCCAATATTCTACCAATGCATACGCCTAATGAGTTTGATAATTATGATAATGAAAAACATAATGATTATAATATAACAAATGAAGAATTATTTTAACACTAAAATATGATAGAAAACACCTTTAATTAGCTAAAGGATAAATACATAGATTTGAAAATACAACATGCTCTAACTATAAACTATAAATTTGAGCTATCTATAGAAAAAGAGAAAAATATTAAACTACATAAATAAAATAATAAACTAAAAATTTTAAATGTTCAATTGAATAAAAACCTTAAGAAATTTTCTAATGGTAGAGAAAAACATACACAAAAATTGGGAAATCATGTTTCTCCCTAATATGTCACTAGACTATGACATGAACCTGGACAAATAAGAATAACTAAGAGTAATTTTGTTCCTCAATCAAAACTTAGAAGCTCTACTACTAAACATTTTTCAAAAGGATCCAATATTTTTTTATTTATAGGGGTCTTAAATCTATTTATAAGAAACCCATAAGGCCAATATGGGTTCCCAAATGATTGATTAGTGATATTTATGGATTCAAATAGATTTGGGAACCAAAATCATTTCTTGTTTAAAACTTTTTTTGTAGGAAAAATTCTTGAAGAACTCTAGTAAAAGTCTATAGTACTTGGACAGTGGATGTTCCAGATATATGATAGGATATTAATCTTACTTCAAGATCCTTATAAAGGTTTATAGTGGCCATGTCACAATTGGTGATAATGAAAAAGAAAAATCATCTGTCTATACTATATTGGTATTAAAACCCCAGTTTTGATTTCGAAAGTTTATATGTTGATGGTTTAAAATACAATATGTTAATCATTTCTCAGTTTCACGATGATTTTTTTTATGTTAAGTTTTAGAATTATTCTTTAAATGTTTTTTATTCTAAAAATACTTTAATTTTAACTACTTTGAGAAATGAAAATGTTTATGACATAGATTTAAATTCATTAGTTTCTCAGAATGTTTCATGCTTGAGTGCCTTTCATAAGGAATATTGGCTTTGGTATAGTAGACTAGGCCATTGCAATATTGACTCTCCTAAGAAGCTAACAAGAAAAGCATTAGTTAGGGATCTACCTAATATTGAGTTCCCAACTGATAAAGTATGAAATCCATATAAAAAATGGAAACAACATATAGTTTCATTTAAACTAAATAAATAAGTTTCAACTTCTAAACCTATCAAGTTGGTTTACATGGATATGTTTAGACCTTATAGAATTTAAAGTATTAATGGGAAGCACTATATTTATGTTCTAGTATATTACTATTCTATGTATACTTGGGTATATTTTCTATCTCACAAAAGTGAATCATACTCTTACTTTACCAAGTATTACAGATATATAGAACATATTTGTGGAATTGGGATTGAAACTTTAAGGAGTGAATGTGTCCATGAGTTTGAGAATCATGATTTTGAATCTTTTTATCAAAAAATTACTACAATCGTAAATAATCTACTCTTAGGACACCACAACATAATGGATTTTTTTAAAGAAGAAATCAAACCATAAATGAGATAGCTCAAACCAAGTTAAAATAGTATGAACTACCAATATATTTTTGGGTAGAAGCTGTCAGTATGACCTAATATATTATAAATAGAGTTTTAGTTAGACCTATTGTTAAAAGGACCCCTTATGAGTAGTGGAATAATTGGAAACCCAAGGTTAATTACATTAGAGTTTTTGGTTTCAAAGTATTTATTCTTAACACTAAGTATAATTTGGACAAATTTTAATCTAAAAGTAATAAATTAATTTTCCTTGGTTACTTAGTTTCTAGAAAAGGCTATAGAGTGTTCAATATGAAGACAAAAACTATAGAGGAATTAGTTCATGTCAAATTTGATGAAATTGATCCACATGATCCTAATACCTCTATAGAAAACCTTGAGTATGATTTATCTTTTTGAAATTATATTAAAATCCTTTATATTATTCTATAAAACAAGTAGAAAAATCATCAAGATCTGAATAATTTCTAGAACTTCTAGGACGTGAACCTAAAAATCCAGAAGTGACCAATCCCTCTTTCTGTAGCACTATTATAAATATTAATTACAATCCTTTAGATGTTATTTTAGGGGATCTAAAAATAGGAACTCAAACTAACGCTTTTGTTAGAAATTAGGTTCAACATACAACTTTATTGTCTTAGCTAAAACCTAAGAACATCAATGAATTTATTGATGATAAATTTTGGGTAATAACAATGAAAGAAGAGTTAAATCAGTTTGAAAGGAGAAAAGTGTGGAAACATTAAGATAAACCCAATGACACCTTGACTATTGGCACTAAATGAGAGTTTAGGAATAACGTTTATGATTCAAAAAATATAGTAAGAAACAAGGAAATATTAGTTACATAAGGTTATAGTCAGGAAAAAGGAATTGATAATGGGAAAACCTTTGCACCTGTATGCATATTTGAGTCCATAACAATAATTATTGCTTATACAGCTCATCTAGATTACAAGGCTTATCAAATTGTTGTCAATATTGTATTCTTAAATGGTTTTATAATTTTAGATGTTTTTGTGGAACAACCCCCTAGTTTTCCAAATCCACATTTTCCAAATCAAGTGTTTAAATTAATTATTGATTTATATGATTTAAAACAAGATTCTAGATATCAGTATGATAAGATCAAAAAAAATTAGATTTTAAAAGGATTTTCAAAAGGAATAGCTGATACTAACCATTTCATAAAATGAATTTCAAAATATGTATTAGTCGTAAAAATATATATGTTGATGATATTATTTCTAGATCTTCAAAAAATTATTTATTTTCTGATTTTTATAAAATGATGCAGAATGAAATTAGAATGATTTTAATGAGTGAACTCAAATTCTTTCTTGGATTTCAAATTTTTCAAAACAAATAAATAAATTATTTTAAACCAAATTAAATATAAAAAAATATTCTAAAACATTTTAACTTGGATATCACAAAAAGTGTGATAATCCAATGACTACCACCTGTAAATTGGATCTTGATGAAACTGGGAAACCATTTGATCCAACCAATTATAGAGTTATGATTGAAAGACTTCTCTATTTGACTTCTAGTCAAATATAAATAATGTTTAGTGTGTGTATGTGTGTTTGTTTTCAAGAAAACCCAAAAGAATCACATCTTGTTTATGATAAAATAATTTTAAAATACCTTGAATATACCACTAATTTAGAATTTTTTCACCCTATATGATAAGAATTTTATTTGTCCAGTTAATCTAATGAAAAAATTGGTGGATAAAATTTATATTGAAAAAACCCCTCTGAAACATGTCACTTTTTAGGCAAGTCACTAGTTACACGGTGAAGTAAAAAAAATTTGTTGCATTTTCTACTATTGAATATAAATACATAGATGTAGGTAGTTTTTGTACACAAATATTGTGGATGTAACACACTATACTAGGCTATGGATATCAATTCTGACATGTCCCCATAAACTGTGATAATACAAGTGAAACAAACATATCTAAGAATCTTTTTTCTCATTATAGAAAAAAATGATATAAGACATCACTTTTGAGAGATAATTTTCAAAAGGGAGATATAACTCTTTAATTTATTGTCAAAAAACATTTGTTACCTAATATATTAATAAAGTATTGAAATTTTGTGATAATGAATTAGATCAATCATGAATTTGGAATGATACATTTTGGTTAAGTTTAATGACAAACCGTTGTAGGTGGCACAATGTTGTGATGACATACTATTGTGTATGACACACTATTGACCTATCATGCCATTGGATTGTTACACCATTGGGTTGTTATACCATTGTTTTGTCATGTTTCTAGCTTGTCATGTCGTTGTCTTGTCAAGCCGTTGTCTTTTCATGTTATTATCTTGTCATGTTGTTGACTTGTCATGCCATTGGTTTGTCATTACGTTTCATTGTCCTATCATTGGATCATCATGTCATTGGTTTTTCAAGCCTTTGACTTATCAGACCCTTGATTTTCAATCCTTTACAATTTTTTGCTTTGTTTCTCATTATTCCAGACCATCAGTTTTTTATATTTACTGAAACCCGATGCTTGTTTTTTCCTCGATAATAATTTAGATTTCAAGTATAATGTCAATTTTAGAATACCAAATATCCCAAATAATATTAATATATCACAATTTCTATTCCCAATATACCTTGATCCCCACATGATACCCATGTATCTCTCTCTCGAGACTAGTGAAACCATTTCATCTCTCACTATTCAAACCTTCTCCTTACCCTCAACCAAGTTTGCCAAGATGATTTGGATGCCAATAATGATGCGTGATTTTGAGATTTATCCTTCTAAGTCGAAATATTCTAAGAATTATCAAAAATATTTGAGTGCACCTTCCATTATTTGTTTAGCTAATTTGGAGATTTCCATCTGAGTTGTTGTTGTAGAAAATTAAGTAGACTCAAAGTGATTGATGTCGAGTAAGTTTTTGGTACTTAAGGTTCTCCAAAACCAAGGGTGGTGGGAGTGGATTTTTTGAAATAAGATTCTTTTATACCTAAAGATGGTATAATATTTTTATCAGAATATTATGTTTGTGTTTAATAAAAAAGGTGCAAATTGGATTAAAATCAATGTCAATGGACATGTGTTTTATTTTTCTTCAATGAAATGAGATAAGTGTTTAAATGTACCTCATGATGGAGTCTTTGATGATTACCAAGGATGTATTCTAGAAGTCAGTGATATGATCATATATGAGGATCCCCTTGTTATACTAATGGGTATGGAATAATAAGAAGGACTTTTTTCTTAGAGTTGGATGGAGAATATAGGTTGATGTTTACGTTATTGCAACTTATGATATGTCTAAGAAAAAGATATTTTCCAACCCCATGTTATTTAGAAATTTATCTCAAATTTCTTATGACCTAAGATCACAAGATTAATCTCAATAGATATCTAATGGTATATATGGGTGAGATGATGAAACCATCCTCTAGATGAAATTTTTTGTTCTACCAAAAGATGATTTCTTCCACGCTATAGACCAGGGTCTCAGTTCATGATGATGAAGGATCTATTATATTCTTTGTGGTTTTTTCATAACTAGTGTCACATTTTCAATAATGAAGATAATATGGAACCCATGGAAGGGATAATGGGTCGGTGATTGTGAGAATTTTTATGCTGAATATAATTTGGTTGATTGTCCAACCAGTCCTAAGGATGAAGTTTATCTAGGCTTGGAGCCTCATGAAGTTTTGTAATACTTAAATGAGGAATAACTTGTTGGTAAAGAATTAGAAAAATTAATAGTATGTTGATATAGGTAGTGACCCTTACCTTTCTCTAAAAGCCTATCCCATTACGTTTGGAGCTCCGAGTCCACTTAACAGGTTTCCAAAAAGAGAGAAGTTGATTAAGACTGATGAAGAAGAGATTGAGGTCTCTGGGGAGGATCAATATAAATGTTTCAAATCCACTAATGCTGATGATTGTGATGAGGAAGAAGATAAGTAAAAACAAGATAAGAATAGAAATAGTAATAATGGTAATGAAAGTGATGATGCATATGATGTAAGAGATGATGGAAGTGATTATAATCCTGATAATTCTAGTGGTATAATCAAGAAGAAGGATGTGGAAATGCCTCTAGAGCTTAATGACACATTTATTAAGGGGTAACATTCTTCATCAGTGGAGATTTTTCATGAATCTCCAATTTTTGTTGATGTAGAGGCTATTTTAGTTGCTATAGGTCAAGATATTTCAAATTATTATATGTCTGAACAGATGAAATTTATAGCTCTTGTGGAACAACATGTTGCTGAAGAGGTAAAGAATGAACTTATTGAGGATGAATTTTGAAATGAACAATTGGCTGTGTTAAATGTTCACAAGTCTCATGTGGATGATGATGTGGAAGGTGAGTACACTACTTTTGATTCCCAAAAGGATGTAGAGATATAAGATGTAACAACTGTTGATACACAGTTGGAAGTTGAGCATATTCGTGCTGAACACACATGGATACTCCATGTTTAGAAGGTTAGAGGAATATGGATGTTTCAATACCTCTTGTAGCTTCACCTATCTCTGATATTGTTTTAGACCATTGGGTTGACCCTTTTTAATAAGAGCGGAGAAAGTTCTCTAATGTTGTAAGAATACCTCCAAAGAGTGATAAATTATATGTTAGTGTTGAAGATGATCGTAACAGATCCTTGATAGCCCAGGTTGATCTTAGAGGTCTTCTTAAAAAACTCAATTATGTGAGACCTCCTTTACCTAAAACTTCTCTATCTCCTCTAGTTGTTCCAATGGATATAGTCACTCAGTATGACTTGAATGTTTTTTATCAAAAGATGATGTTTGAGTTTCGAAAGTGTGTAACGAATCAATCAGCTATTCTAACAAAGCTCAGTGAGAAGGATACAAGGTACATATTTGAGTTCATTTCTCATCATATCCAACATAAGATGATACATCATGTTTATGACATAGATATTGAGAATAAGTTGATAAGTGGTGAACTGAAAACTCCGAATTCTTTGGTAGAGGAAATATAATCTGAGTTTAAATCTTCCTTGGAAGGTATCTTTAAAATTTCTGATGATACTTCTTCAGATACATCTATTTATACTGTAACTCCTATTCTAGTGCTTGATGTTGATCAGTTGAGATCATTTGGTAGAGATGAGATTAGATCTGCATCTTCCAGTGCATTAGGTAGTGTCACAGATCATCCCCAAGAGACTTTGAGAATAATTTCATATAATTCTAACCATATTCTAAAGATGGTTTCTCGCTATTTCTGTGATATGAAAGCTTAAAGATAAAATATAACCGAAACCATAAAGTTTTATCTCACTTGGATCTATACCAATCATGAAATGGTTGCCAAAATTAAATTCTTGGCTGAGAATTTCAGAATTTCTCCTAGACTCAAGAATTCAATGAGAAAGTTTGACAACTCATAGAGATGACCCCAGTCTTGAACCGTTTCATGGAAGAGAAGATTTATTTAATTATTTTAATGGAATGGTGTGGATAGATTATAATGGATTTCATAAATCTAATGAAATAATTTATTAACATCTATGGCCAATAAGTGGTTGATTAGGAAGCTGTTACTATTACTCCTTAGTGGTCTCTCAAACCTGGAGTTTCTCAAGACCCCTTTTCACATTTTACTTCTTGTTTCCAACCTTTCCCAATGACTCCTTCTGACGCTTTGAGACACCTCTAGATAGTGGTTATTGTGGAAGGTCATCATTATATTGTAGTTAGACTCTCCTATAGTGTTCCTTCTCTTTTTCCTATAGCCTACCTTACTGCCTTGGATAAGGAATAAGAGAAAGACAATGCTAAAGGTATGTAACCAATAGAACACTCTTACAAACCTTAACCTTTGTATTTTTTTAGATCATAATGTAATTTCTTTGAAAGGATTTTTCTTGTAATAACTATGTGCTCATAATTTTGAATGTATTTCTTACCACTTATTATGTCTCTTTACATTTGAACATTTTTCATATCTCTTCGTCTATTTATTCTTTAAACCTTTACTGATTTTATTTACCTTTTTTATAATCCCAAAAGGGGGACAATTATTATGGAATACATGATTTTATGGATAATTTTTATGGAATATGTTTTTTGAATAATTTTATCGAATTATATTTCTATGTTGTCCAAACATATTATCTTTGATACTATCTGTTTTAAATTTTTTTATCTTTGAAATATGTTCTTTCCTTTGATACTTACTTTTAATACTTACTATTTTCTTCTTATTTTCCATAAACTATATACACATACTATAAATGATATGTCTTGATTTTTATATGGATCTTACCTTGGATATCATGTTTAAACTATTTTAATACCTTCAATGACCTATTTTTACATTTATAATATTTTTTTGATGCTAGGATTTCAGATCATCAAAAAGGGGGAGATTGTTGACCACCTAGTTTTAATGATCTAAAAAAGATGTTTTTAATAATACTAATGAATTTCATATTTTATTTTAAGTAATCTGTATTTTGAGAACATGTAATAAATTTTTCTAAGTATGAAACACCATTGAGATATAAACCATTGTCCATGACACACCCCCACTTAAAATTATTTGTCTGAGATGCTGCTAGGATATAAAACCTCTAGACTACCATACCATTGAAAAAAATAATTTAAAAAAATGAGACACCATCGATCGACATACCACTAGGATGACATATCACCAGAACATAAATATGGCTATGTATGAAATATCGCTAGATGTCACACTACCGAACACGTATTTCTAAAACTGAAAATTTACCTAAGTCTGAGACACTATCAGAGATTACACTATCAGACTATACACTTCTAGTTGATACACCACATAAATATTGAAAATTTGGATAATTATAATACACTACTGGTGTCATACCACTAGTGTCATACCGTTTGAGCAACATACCTCCAGAGCATCATACCTCCAGAGCTTGACACAACTAGATCCTAAGAAACCATCACTATGTTTATTTCTTTACTTATTTTTAATTAAATTACTCTAATGGATATATTCATAGAATTTAATTCCATTTACTATTTTAATTTTTTTAATTTAAATTACTGACATAAATCATGTCAAAAAATGCAGTACAAGGAAGAAACTAATTCAGATGTTCCTACTACTGATGATAAAAATTAGAGCACACTCCCTCATGAAGATACAAATAAAAACGTGCAAAAAAGATATAAAAACACATTAGAGAATAAAAGATGCATGAAAAAATAGCTAACAATTCACTGAATATTTGAGAGATGATGAGATGAACCTGATTGAAAATAAAAAAAATCTCACATGTTTTGAACACTCGACTAAGGAAGACAAATAATCATTAAATCCAATCATTTCCTCTAGTTAGAAATTAAGAGTTCACAACACTCTATTTTTCCTAAAGATTTTAAAATAACTGGACTCAAGATTCATTGCTAATTCTACTCAAAAGTCACAAGCTACAATGAAATAGATTGAGCAATTATAAACTCTGAACTTCTAGATTGATCAATTCTATTTAGTTTTATTACATTTTTGAGCAGTGTGTGTGTTTACTTTACTTTACCACACACACATTGTCTCCTACACTAAACTGAAAGACACTCTAGAACTTCTCAAACACTTTTCTTATTTGTTTCTCTAATAGATAAGAATGGTAAAGGTCCCTACGTTGACTATTTAATTTTACTCAAACACATAACTATGGAAGATGTTTTGTGTGACAAGGACAATGTAAACTATTTTATAAATTCAATATAGTTTATGGATCATGGAGTTTATTTTATATAAACTTCTTGGTGGTATGTGATCGCCAAGTGGAGAGTACTAATCCTTGACTTGATATCAAACCTCTTATATTGAATATTTCCTCTATGTGTTTAAATTTTGTTTTACTTTATTTATAAGTTAAAAATAAAATCTGTTTTAACTATAAAAAAAATGTATATAATTTAATAGTTTATCTTAATTCATGTTCATATAGTATTTTGATCATGTAAATTGATTTCAAAGGAATCAATAATATTATATTAATTATTCATTCAAGACATAATAAATATTTAGAGAAATATTTAGAAATATTGAGATATATATCATACTACTTATTTTGATGAAATCTCCTATAATTAAACATTTGGGGGATTTCAAAAAAATAATTTTTAACAGAAATTTTATCGAGCACTCAATTCACCCCCTCTTGAGATACTCACTCGGGATAAAATTTGGTATGAGAGGTTTTTCTTTCTTTGGTATTCAATTTTTCAAATTTGTTTAAACTATGATTTTAGTTATGCATTAAAGATCTTAAATTTCTGTTAGTTCTAAATTTAGTTCATTAATATGGATAATCATTAAGAAGGTTCTTCTACCAAAAAACCTCATTTATTGAATGGTACAAATTATTATTAATGGAAAATAAAGATGAAAATGCACATAGAGAGAATGAGTTTTTATATTTGGTCCGCAATCAGAGAAGAATATGTAATACCTAATGCTGTTAGAAGAACTTTTGATGATGAAACACAATTAGAATACTTTTTTTTCTCTTTTTTTTTCTAAAAGGTAGGGGCCGGGAAACAAAGCGGGTGATGGCCCATCCCCCGAGTGGGTACGCGGTCAGGCATGCAGTGGCCCGCGAATCCCCTACCTTCCCCAGGCCCACCCAAGGGGTGAAGCCCAGTTCCCCAACGGGGGCCGGCGCCGCGTAAACGCTTGGGTAACCGGCGTGCAATCGTGCACCGCGTGTGGTGAACATGCTTTTTATTGCATACCCCCTGACAGGGTTCGAACCCCCGACCTCCCCTGAGGGAAGCAGAGCCTTCGACCACTCCACCACGCCCACGGGGGCAGAAACACAATTAGAATACAACAGTAATTATAATGTTATGAAATAACTTTACCATATACATAGATATGAAGAATTTAATAGGATTTCTACCAGTAAAACATCTTTTGAGATTTGGGACACTCTTTCTATTTCCCATGAGGGAACTTCAAATGATAAAAGAATGTGGATTAATATCTATACTATTAAATATGATGGTTTTAAAATGAAACCTGATGAGACCATTTCTAATATGAACCTTAGGTTTAATGAGATTTTCAATACCATGAGATCACTGGAAAACCCTATATTTGACAAGGATCAGATAATGATATTGTTGAGATGCCTACCAACAAGATTTAGAGATGCTTTAGTTTCAGTCATATAATCATGTTATATAAGTAAACCGCCTAAGAAAGAGTTGATTTGAAAGATTTTAGTGTACGAAGAAGAGATAAAACTCAATCGTGAGGAAGATGAGAGCCCAAAATAAAGTTAGTAGCTTTCAAGACCTCTACTTCTAGACAACAAAAGAAAAAATCCGAAGCTGTAGATTCGGGTGGTAGTGAATATGCTTCTGAAAGTGATAAAAAAAATGGCTCACCTTGCTATAAGTATTAAAAAATTCTATAAAAATTAAAAGTTTTTTATAAAACTAATTTGTAAAGGCAAGTATGATAATAGAGGAATTTTGAAGAAAAAGGATGATGATCTAAAGGATGTTTTATGATATGAATGAAAAATAAAATGTCACATTAAATCAAACTATCCAAAGCTAAAATACAATAATAAATATGATGATAAGGAGCGAAGATACAAAAAGTCCATGAAATCTACCTGGAGTGCATATGAGGACAGATCGAGTGACTTTGGTTCTTCACATGAAGAAAAATAAGACAGAGAAAATATGTCCTTTATGACCAATGTTAGTGAGGTCTCTACTTTACCTACTATTTGTGACATTCTACCTATGCATAAGTCTGATGAGTCTGATAATTCAAAAAATGAGTAACATAATGATAATAATATATCAAATGAATAATTATTTGACAAAAATAATATTCTATAAGACACATTTAATGAGCTAAAGTATAAATAAAAAGTTTTGAAAAGACAACATGCTCTAACTGTAAACTGTAACACTGGCCTATCTATATAAATGGAAAAAAAGTTTAAATTATCAAAGAAAACAATGAACATAATCTTTCCAATGATAAGTTGAAGAAATTAAAAAAAAATTAAAAAATGGTAGAGAGAAATTAGAAAAATATTGGGAAATTTTTTTTCTCCCAATCATGTCACTGGATTAGGATATGAAACTGGGTAGAGGAGAATAAATAAGATTAATTTTTCCCCAAAATCTAGACCTGAGAGCTCTACTACTAAATAGTTTTCAAAATTACCTAAAAAAGTTTTTATTTATAAGAGACTAAAATCTATTTATAGAAACCCATAAGGAAAATATGGGTTCCCAAAGCATTGATTACTGACATTTCTAGACCCAAATATATTTTGGTACCAAAATCATTTCTTGTTTAAAATTTTTATTTTAGAAAATACGCTTGAAGACCTCTAGTAGAAGTCTATATTACTTGTAAAGTAGTTGTTCAATACATATGATAGGATATTACTCTTTCTTCAAGACCCTTATCAAGGTTGATGGAATCCATTTCACATTTTTTGACAATTAAAAAGGAAAAATAATTGGCGTAGTCCAGATTAGAAACAAAAACTCTATTTTGATTTCTAAATTTTTATATATTGATAGTTTAAAATATAATCTACTTAGAATTTCTTAGTTGTGTGGTGATAGTTTTTTAAGTTATGTTTGAGAATGATTATTTCAATTTTTTTGATTCTTAAAATTATTTAATTATACTTCTTTGGGTCAAGTCCCTGGGATTGGTATTTTCATGTAATTTTCTTCCTTGCGTGTGTGCCACTTTCGCGGTTGTACACAATTTTTTTTAAACACTTAGGAAGCCAACTAGAAAAGGGTTGGATAGGGATATACCTAAACTTGAGTTCCCAAGTGATATATTTTGTAACCCTTATCAAAAAGGGAAACAAAATAATTTTTTTTTTTAAAATAAATTAAGAAGTTTCAACTTCTCGACCTATCAAGTTGGTTCACAAGGATTTTTTGGATCTTATAGAGTTTCAATTCTGAATGGGAATCACTATGTTTATATTATAGTATATGACTATTCTAGGTATACTTGGGTATATTTTCTATATCAAAAAAGTGAAGTCCTCTCCTACTTTACCAAGAATACCAAATCTGTAGAAAATCTTAGTGGACTTAGGATTAAAAACTTAAGAAGTAACCATGTTTGTGAGTTTGAGAATCAATATTTTAAATCTTTTTTCTAAAAAAATGGATACACTCATAACTTCTCTCATTCTAGGAAACCCTAGAAGAATGGAGTTATTGAAAGAAGAAATAAAACCCTAATAGAGATAGCTCAGAAAATGTTAAATAAGTAGGACCTACCAATCTATTTTTTGGAAGAAGCTATCAATACAGCCTTCTATATCATGAATAGAGTTTTAATTAGACCTATTACCAAGAAGATACCTTATTAATTGTAGAACAATAGGAAACCCAAGGTTAATTAGTTTAATGTTTTTGTTCACAATGTCTTTATTCTTAACACTTTGGATAATTTTGAAAAATTTACTTCCAAAAGTGATGAAGAAATATTTTTGGTTACTCAGTTTATAGAAAATCAAGTAGAGTGTTCAATAAGAATAAAAAACTAGGGAAAAATCAGTTCATGTAAAATTTGATGGAACTGGTCCAGAAGATCCAAATACCTCCTTATAAAACCTTGAGTATAATTTATATTCTCTGAAAATAAATTCCAAACCTTTATATTCTGCTCTAAGACAAGCATAAAAATCATCTTGTTCTGAAGAATTTCTCGAACATCTAGAACCTAAACCTGAGAATCTATAAGTGACTAGTCACTCTTTCTATAGATCTATTGGAACTATTAAGTACCATCCATTGGACTCTATTGTATTTGATCTAAATAAAGGAACTCAAAATAGATATTATTTTAGAAATACTATTGAAGATCAAGATTTCTTGTCTCAACATGAACATAAGAACATCAATGAAGCATTAATGATGAATTCTAGGTAATAAAAAAGAAAAAAGAGTTAAATTGGATTGAATAGAAAAAAGTGTAGGAAATTTTAGATAGGCCCAAGGACACCGTGTCTATTGTCACTAAATGGGTGTTTAGGAATAAATTTGAAGAGTCAAGAAATATAGGTAGAAACAAGGCTAGACTCGTTATACAATGTTACAGTCAAGAAGAAGGAATTGAATATGGGGAAAACTTTTCACCTATAGCCATACTTTAGTCCATAAATATTCTTCTTTCTTATGTAGATTATCTAGATTTCAATCTTTATCTAATGTACATCAAGAGTTCATTATTAAAAGGATTTATAATTAAGGATGTCCTTGTGGAACAACCACATGGTTTTTAAAATACGTACTTTCAAAACCAATTTTTTAAATTAAAAAAAGATTTATATGGTATAAAACAAGATCCTAGAGCTTAGTATGATAGGCTCAACAATTTTATGATTTAAAAGGGATATTTAAAAGGAATAGTTGGTCATAAACTTTTTCTAAAATGAATTTGAAAAGACGTATTAGTAGTAAAAATCTATGTTGATGATATTATTTTCAAATCTTCAAAAAATTATTTATGTACTGATTTATCTAAAATGATGAAAAATTAATTTGAAATGAGTTTAATGGATGAACTCAAATTATTTCTTGGATTTTATATTTTTCAAAACAAATAAATAATTATTTTAAACCAAAATAAATCTTAAAAATATATTCTAAAATGTTTTAACATAGATAACACTAAATTTCATGATACTCCTATGAGTACCACCTATAAATTGGATCTTGAGGAAGCTGGGAAACCAGTTATATAGGTATTATTTGAATTTTTCTCTATTTGACATCTATTCGAAAAAATATTATGCTCTGTGTGTGTATGTGTGCTCATTTTAAAGAAAATACAAAATAATTACATCTTGTTGATGTTAAAGGAATTTTTAAATACCTCAATTATTTAAAAATTTCGATTTTTTTACCCTAGATGAAAATCATTTTATTTGGTGAGTTATTCTGATGTAGATTTTGGTGGATGAAAGTTAGATAGAAAAGTAACCTTTGGAACATGTCACTTTTTAAGACAATATATAGTTTCATGGTGTAGTAAAAAAGAAAAATTCTATTTCATTTTTTATTACTGAATCTTAATACACAGCTACAGGTAGTTTATGTGCATGAGTTTTGTGGATGAAACACACTCTACTAGACTATGGATATCAATTCTAAAATTTCCCAATAAAATGTGACAATACAAGCATAATAAACAAAATATAAGAATCATATTTCTCACTCTAGAACAAAACACATTTATATAAGACATCACTTTTTGAGGGATCATTTTCAAAAGGGAGATATCACTCTTGAATTTATTTTCACAGAACATCATTTAACTAATATTTTCATTAAGACTTTGAATTTTGAGATAATGAATTATATCAAAGATGAATTAGGAATGATAGATTTTTGTTAAGTTTAATGAAATACCATTTTAGGTGACAGACTATTATGATGACATAACATTTTGTATTACACACCGTTGGCATGTCATGTCGTTGTCTTGTCATCCCATTGGGTTTTCCTGTCATTGGATGGTCATTCCATTGTTTTTTCATGTCGTTGGATTATCATTCCATTGGATTTCCATGTATTTGGGTTTTCATTATATTGAGTTTTCATGTCGTTATCTTGTCATACTATTGGTTTGTCCTACCGTCGACTTATCTCATGTTTCTTTTCATGCCTTTACAAATTTGTTCTCTATTTATCATTATTCCAAACTTCCAGTTTGTTTCCCAGTTTTTTCTATTTACTGAGACCCGATGCGTGTTTTTTTCTTGATCATAAATTAGATTTCAGGTATAATTTCTATTTTATAATACCGAATATCCCAAGTGATATTAAATTATCATAATGTCTATTTCAAAGATATTTTGATCCCTGTGCGATAGTCACATATATCTCTCACAAGCCTAGTGCAACAGTTTTGTCTCTCACTATTCAAAACTTCTCCTTACCCAGGACCCAACTTGTCAAGTAGATATGGATTAAAATAATGAAGTGTGCTTTTTAGATTTCTCTATCTAATTCAAAATCTTCTAAGAAGCATATGAAAGATCTGTGTGCACTAGATCTTGTTGCTTCAGTTAATATAGAGCTTTTCAACTGAGTTATTGTTGTATAGAAGGAAGTAGACTCAAATTGGTTGTTGTTGAGTTAGTCTTTGGTACTTAAGGTTCACCAAAATCAAAGGAGGTTGGAGCGATTTTCATCAAATAAGAGGCCTTTTACCCAAATCTGGTATATGAGTTTTATTAGAACATAATGTTTGAATTTAATATTGATGGTGCAGATTGGATTAAAAGCTATGTCAAAGGATGGGTGTTTTGTTTTCCTTCAATAAAATGGGCTAGGTTTTTAATTGTACCTCATGATGGAATATTTGATGATTACTAATGAATTCTTCTAGAAGTGAATGATCTGTTCATGTATGGGGATGCCCACGCAATACTAAGAAGAGACAGAACAACAAGAAGGCATGTTTTCTTGGAATTTAACGGAGTATATAGGCTGTTGTTTAAGTTCTTGTAGCATATTATATTCTAAGAAAAGAAGATTTCTCAACCCTAAGGTATCAATATGTTTATCACATATTTATTATGATAGAAGTTCAAAAGATCAATCTCTGTAGATATCTAATTGTATATATGTGTGAGACGATCAAAGCATCCTCTAGATCAAATTTTTTGATCTACCCAAAGATAATTTATTCCATATTAGAGGATAGGGGCCTAGTTCGTGATGATAAATAATCTGTTATATACTGTGGTGGGTTTTTCATAACTAGTTCCACATGTATAAGAATGAATATAATCTAGATCCCATGGAAGAGACAATGGGTTGGTGATAATGAGAAGTAGAATGCTGGATATAATCTGGTTGATCATCCAACTAGACCTAACAATAAAGTTGATCTAGGCATGGAGACAAATGAAGTTCTAGAATAGTTATATGAAGAAGAAACTATTGGTGAAGAAGTGAAAAGGAAAAATATGTTGATGTAGGGAGCGACCCTAACCTTTCTCCAAAAGCCTATCCAATTGCCTTTGGATCTTCTAATCCACCTAGGAGGTTTCGAAAAAGAGATAAGTTGGTTAAGAGTGATGAAGAAGAGACTAATGTCTTTTTAAATGATCAATATAAAAATTCAAAATCTACTAATGTTGATGAAGATGATGAGGAAGTAGATAAGGAAGAAGAAGATGAGAATGGAAATATTAATAATGGTAATGAAAAAGATGCTACTAATTATGGAAGTGATGATGTAAGTGATTCTAAACCTAATAATGGTAGTTTCCAAATCAAGAATAAGGATATGGAAATTTTTCCAGAGATTAATGAAACATTTTTTGAGGGTAAGAATTCCCCAATGGTGAGATTTTTCATGAATCTCCAGTTATTGATGATATTGAGGCCATTTTAGTTGCTACAGGTCAAGATGTTTTAGATTCTGTTGTGGCTGAAAAATGAGAGTTATAACTGCTGTTAAATAGCATAATTCTGAACATGGGAAGAATTATCTTATTAAAGATGAATTTTGAAATGAACAATTAGTTGTTTTAAATGGTCATAAGTATCATATGGATGAAAATGTGGAAGGTGAGTCCATTACTATTGATTCCCAAAAGGATTTTGAGATGAAAGATTCAAGAACTATTGATACACAGTTGGAAGCTGAGCCTTCCTATGATGAACACACAGTGGATGTTCGAAGTTTATAAGGTTAGAGGAATATAGATGTTTCAATACCTCCTACTGCTGTACATATATAAGCTATTGCTTCAATCCATTGGGTAGAACCTATATAATACTAGTGTAGAAAGTTCTTTAATGTTTTAAGAATCCCTCCAAAGAGTGATAAATATGAATTTAGTGTTGATGGTGATCTTAAGGGATCCTTGATTTCCCAGGTTGATCTTGAAGGTTTCCTTAAAAATTTCAATTCTACAGGATCTCTTGTACCTGAACCAGCTCCAATTCATCCAATTGTTCCATTGGATATTTTCATTCAAGATGACTTAATTGTTTTTGGTGAAAGTCTAATGTTTGACTTTCATAAGTTTGTAGGGAATCAATCCCCTCTTCCGAAAAAGCTCATTGAAAATGATTCAATGTATATATTTGAGTTGGTTATTCATAATATCCAACCTAAGATGATGTATTTCATTTATGTGATTGAGATTGAGAATTAGAAGATAAGCAGTGAACCAGAAAATATCAAGTCTTTAGTAGAGTAAATGAAATATGAGTTTAAAACTTCCTTGGATGGTATCTTTAAAAGTATTGATGATAATTATTTAGATACTTCTATTGATGCTGTACCTCCTCCTCCATTGTTTGATGTTGATAAGTTTATATTATTTGTCTGATATGATCATAGTGATCCATCAGCCAGTGCTTCTGGTAGTGTCATAGATTAGCCCCAAGAGATATTGAACATAATTAGGTATATTTCTAACCGTGTTCTCAAGATGGTTTCCAGCTGTCCCTATGATATGAAATCTAATAGAGAAACTATAACCAAGGAAATGAATTTTTATATCTCTCAGATCTATACCATGCATTCAATGTATGCCAATTTTAAATTCTTGGTAGAGAATTTGAGAATTACTCAAATGACTCAAGCATTAAAAAGAAAAGTTAAGCAGCTCAAGAATATGAACATAGTGTTGAATTATTTCATTGAATGGAAGTATGATTTCATTAGTACAATGGAAAGTGTTGAACAAATTATAATAGATTACAAAAATCTCATGAATTTGTTTCTTTCTTTCCATGTCCATGTAGTGGATTTCTAGGAATCTGTTCCTATTACTCCTTTGTTGCCTCTCAGACATTGAGTTGCTCATGACCCTTTAGAACCTTCTTCTGATTGTTTCCATCCTTTCACAATGTCTCGTGTTCAAGATTTAAGAAAACTTCAGCTATTTTTTATTGTGAAATACTATCCTCAGACTGTACCTAGAGTCTCCTCTGGTGTCCCTTCTATTTTTCCAACAACTGATCCTACTGCTTTAGATAAGGAACAAGAGAAAGCCAAGGATAAAGGAAAAGAACCAATGGGACACTCTATCAAACTAAAACCTTTTTAATTTATTGGATTATACTATAATGTATTTTAAGGTATCTGTCTTGTAATTACATTGTTCCATTAATTTTGATTTTATTTCTTACCTCTTATTATTTCTGTTTACTTTTGAATGTATTTCATACATCTTCATTTGTTTATTTTTCTTAACTTTATTGATATTCTTTACCTTTTTAATAATCCAAAAAAGGGATAATTCTTTTGGAATATATGATTTTATGGATAGTTTTTATGGAATATGGTTTTGAATAGTTTTATTGAATTATGTTTCTATGTTGTCTAAACATTTTATCTTTGATACTATCTATTTAAAATCTTTCAATATTTGAAATATGTTCTTGCATTTGATAATTTATTTCGATACTTACTATTTTCTTATTATTTTACTTAAACTATATACACATAATATGAATGATAAGTCTTGATTCATATTTAGATCTTACCTTGGATATCATGTTTAAAATGTTGTAATACCTTTGATGACCTATTTTTAAATTTATAATTTTCTTATGATGCCATGATTTGTGATTATTAAAAAGGGGTATATTTTTGAACTCCTTATTTTAATGATAAAAAATCACATTTTAATAATACAAATGAATTTCATGTTTTCCAATAAGTAATCTGCATTATGAGAATAGGTGATAAATCTGTCTATGTATGAGACACTGTTGAGATAGACATTATTGTCCATGACACACAACAAGCTTAATAATCTCTTATTCCGAGACACCACCAAGATATTACATTGTCAGATTATCATACCGTTGGACTAAATAATTGACAAAGTATGAGACCCCATCGGTCAACACACCTCTAGGATGTCATACCACCAGAACATAAATTTGGTTATGTATGAAATACCTCTAGATGTCACACCGCCAGACTCATACTGCCAACACTGAAAAATTAACTAAGTATGAGACACCATCAAAGCACAAACCAAAATACCATACATTGATAGTTGAGTCACCACCTGTATATTGAAAATTTGGCTAAGTCTAAGACAACTCCAGTGGCATACCACCAAAGCAACATACTGCCCGAACAACATACTGCAAAAGCAACATACTTCCAGAGCTTGACACCTCTAGAACCAAGATGCCGTCACTATTTTATCACTTTACTTATTTTGAATTACATTGATCCAATAACTATATTAAACAAAATTAATTCCTTTTACTGTTTTAATGATTGTAATGTAAATGTATGACAAAACAAATGTCATAACATACAGTATTATGAATTAGCAGATTCATATGTTCCTACTATTTCTGATAAAAAGTGGATCACAATCCCTTGTATAGCTATAGGGAACAACATAGAGTAAAGATAAAAAAAATATCATAGATAAGAAAAGTGATGTGGAAAAAAGAACACGCAATTCACTAAATATTTGAGAGATAAAGTGCTGAAATTGATTGAACACATGAAGAGCTAACCTGCTATGAACACTCATCTAAGGAATCCAAAGCATCATCACATACAGTACTTTCCTTTAGTTAGAAAAAATGATGTTGAAAAATCTTATTTGTCTTGAGGATTTTTGAAAGAACCCGACTCAAGATTCATTTCGGATTCAACTCAAGAGTAACAAGCTGCATTGCAACAGACCAAGCACTTCTAAACTCTAAACTTCATTATTCCTCAATTCTATTTAGTTTTATTACATTTTTGAGCAGTGTGTGTGCTTAATCTGCTTTTCCACATGCACATTGTCTCCTACACTAAATTGGAAGATACTCAATATATTCTCAAACAATTTTCTTATTTATTTCTCCCAATGGATATGCGTGGTAGAGGTCCATATACATCCTATTTATTTTTCACTCCCACACATAGGTGTAGAAGAGGTCACATGTGACATGGACCATGTTAACTATTGTATAAACCTGATCCCATTTTCAAATCATTTAGTTAATTTTATATAGAGTTCTTTATAGTTTTCGATCACCAAGTGGAGAGGACAAGTGAAAACTTGAGACTAAAGATCTGGTATTCAATCCTTCCGCTATATTTTTTATTTTTATTTTTTTCTTTAAAACTAAAATCTTTTTTAAGAGTAAAAAATATATACTTTGATGGTTTCTCTTAATCCATGTTCATATAGTTTTTTTATCAATTAAATTGATTTCAATAATATTATATATATTAGACATCCAATAACTAATTAATATTTAGATAAATCTTTATAAAGGTTAAGATATATATAATAAATATTATTTTGATGAACTTTCATGTATTTAAACATTTGGGGGATTTCAAAATAATCCTTTTTAACAAAAAGTTTTATTGGGTACTCAATATACCCATCTTGAGATACTCGCTCTGACTAAAAAATTACTTGAAAATGTTGTGTATTTAGTACAACCAGTATACAATGGTATCTTATCATAGCTTTTAAACTTCTCAATCAACTTTTCATAATCATGAAGGTCATATTAATTTTCCATTTTCATTTATTGAATGTGATATCCATCATCATTTAAACTAGTATTCATATCAAAGGATCCATAAACTACAATATCATCCCAATTGGTGTTCCAGTTCACCTTTTCCCAATGTTTAGTCTAGCATTTATGTCTCTAATATATTATGTGACAAATCAAATGTTCTTCCAACTCTTAATGACTAATTTTTCTTGAATAACAAAAATATAAACATGGATAAAGGATTGGAGAAGTGTCAGATGAATTCTTTAATAAAAACAAGATGAACTCTTTAACTCCATATTAATAATACTTTTTACTATAATTAGTGTGCTTCAATATTTAATTCATATCCACACTTTTATGTTCATAAAATATTTATTTTTCACCAAAATTAAAAAATACATATAAGATATTCATTATCAAAGGTGAATGTTATAGACAATTATAATAAGGGGAACCCAACATTTGATTATTTCAAATAATTTCAATATTATTTGAAGGTAATGGGTAAATTAATTTAAGAAAAGAATTTATCCACTACTGTAGGAGTTATCCTTTGAATTCATCCAAAATTATCACCAGTACCTAGTATAGGATGACTACTTCTCAGAGTAGTTCAAGAATCATACATGCATGTATAGAAGAGATGGGGGATGAGTATGTAGTGTGTGATCTAAAAACCCCTAGTAATATTACACCAAATAATCAATTTAATATTATTTATAAGACATTTAACAAAAAATAGTTTGGAAACCATTTGAATAAAATGTTTATTAGAAGGAAAGTATAAAGGAATAAAAAATCATACAATTATATCTTTTCAAAATACAAAGGTAAAATCTTTTTGAAAAAAAACAACCATGATTAAGATCAATAAATTTATACTCATTTAGATAAATAAACTAATATAAAATAATTATTTAAAAATACAATTTTTACCAACCAATAGATGAAATCATACACTTAAATGTGGAGAAATTTAAAATATTAAAAATTTAGACTTCAGAGATTAAGAAAATAAATAAAAAACAATTTTATTAATTCAAAAAAATTCTCAAAACACATTTTCAATAAAAAAAGGAAAGTTAACCATAAATTAAATATGTAAAATAGATCAAACGATATCCATTATAATAATGATGTATAATAATAGTAAACAAAAATAAATTGCGGCAACATGTCAATGGAATTTAAAAAGGGATGGAAATAATGTGTGTAGTGGGGATCTATAAGCTAATATCATCAATTGAAAAATCCTCATGGGAATATCATTGGATTATAGGGTGTGAAAATATTAATCATATACCTATAGAATCTACAACCCAAGGGTTCCCATCTATAACCACACAATAGACAAATAAATAATGATATCACATCCCTACCACTATAGGTGAAGAAATATGCATATTAAATCACTAACAATATGTGAAAAGAAAGAAGTACACCATGTATGGAAACTATGAAGAAAAAAATATCACTAATATAGTTACATTGGGTTCCCATATCATGGTAAAAGTGAAGGTGAGAAAAAAATAAGAACATTATCGATTTATAAATTGATAATAAAACTTAAGTAATAAACCTCATCTCACATCGAACACCATCTCAAGAAATATCCACCTATCACATCATAAAAGCATCACATAATAATAATCAATACACATCCCATGAATGGAAAATAAATTATAATAAACACTAACCCAAGGGTTTCCTAATAAAAGTGATAAAAACATAATGATTTTTTTAATAAAGAGATAATATCCATTTAATAAATAGATGGGTGTAAATCTTTCGAAAAATATCATTGTTATAAAATAAGGTTACCATTTATCAACTACTAAAAGACCTAAAAACCATCTTTTAAACCCATGTTATAAATATACTCAAAAAATATAATAGGTGTCGATGTAATGAAAAAACATTCCTCTCATTGGATTCAACTAATAATCATACAAATTCTTTTTTGAAAAAACCTTAAACAATTAGTTACATTATTTGGAACTCAAAATAGGACTAAAACCAATTTTCATTCATCTTACACATTTAAAATATCCTCCTATGAATTTCAAAAAACACTTAAAAATAATAAATCAAATCTTTTGCAAATAAGGTTGTAATCCCTATGAAATTATTTTATGGCCTACATGGTAGGAGTCGAAAAATTTTTATGAACCCATAGTGGTATCAAATAATTATTTACCTTCGATAATATATTTAAATCCATGGGAGGAATACATAGAAAAATGAAGCAAAAAGTGGAGGAAGCTATAACATATCTATTCTACGTTTGTCATGTGATATAGGATGTAGAGGAGATCCAAATTGAGTTAAATTGAGTGGAAGAAATCAGCAAGCATCTATTAAACAAAGGAATGAAAAAAAGAAACAAAAATGGGGAAACTCTTAAATCGCACAGCTGCTGGAAAATATACAGGCAAAACCACTTTACATGGAACCCAAATAAGCAATCAACAAGTGAGGTGGAGGAGAAAATAACATATCACAGATTTGAGCTTTGATTCGTCTGAGAAAAAACAACAATATCATGAAATCTTGGATTCATTCAATCATTAATTTGAGCCGTAGATTCATTCAAGCCTTGATTTGAGTCTTGGATTCGAGGAGGAGGTGCGCCGACAGGAGGGGAATTCTTTGAAATCTTGAGATATTATGATTAAAATCATTGCGTTAGGGTTCTTTAAATAGATTGACGATTCTTTTATCTATGCTTCCAAAAAAGCACTCATTAAAGATAACTTTATCAGTGTTTTTAACACTGATAAAAGGCATCTTTTTCAGGGCTAAAACTTTAGCGTTGATAAAGGATATATAATTATAATTATAAATAAACAAAATTTTAAATATATTTTTATAATTTCATATTTATTTATTATAAATTTATAAATATTTAAATATATAATTATTTATTTATAATTATATAAATAATTTTTTAAAAAATTATATTTTTTATTTATAATTTTAAATATATAAATTTATAAATATAGTAAATATACATTTATAAGTATATTTATAATTATTTATTAATAATTATAAACACACACATATATATATATATTAATATAATTATATATATATTTAATAGATATATATATATATATATAAATATAAATTTAGTAAATATATTCCTTATTTAAATATTTTTATTATAATTCTTTAATTATAAATTTATTTATATCATTACATATATTTATATAGTTATAAATATTTATTTAATAAATATATATAAATATAAATATATATATAATATATATATATATTCATTATTAAAATCTATTTATTATAATTTTTATAATTATTTTAATATATAATTTTTCATTTATAATTATATAAATACTTATGAAAAATAATATTTATATATTTACATCATTATTAATATTGATATGATTATATATTCATATATATTACAAATAAATATAAATATAAATATAAACATAAAGATAAATATACATATAAATATAAATATAATAAATATGTTCATTTTTTAATTAAATTTATTATAATTTATAATTACTTAAATATATATAATGATATATATTTATAATAATATAAATACATTTTTAAAAAATATTATTTATTTATTTGTAATTATAAATATACACATTTATAAATATAAAAAATATACATTTATAAATATATATTTTTTATAAATATTTTTTTACAAATATTTTTTAACATTATTAATGAATATAAAATGTTAATTTCATGGTTGTTAAAAATGAGTGTAGTTGAATAATTAAAAATGAGTATACTTTAAAAATATTTAAAAATGGATAAGTTTTATTAATTAAATATAAATTATTAAAAATATATAAATATATATTGAAATAAAGATGAATACATGTTGAAAATATTAAAACATAGAAAATAAATTAATATAAATAATAGAAAATTATTAAATTCTAAAAAAATATTAAAAATGAATAAAGAATACATAACTGAAATAATATTAAAAAAATAAATAAAATTTACGGATTAAAAACATAATACATAAATGTATCATGTTATAGTGAAAGTCTAAAATGAATTCTAAAATTTTAATAAATTACATAAATATTTGGTGTGTGTGTTTCTATGTAAGATTTCATTAATAAAATAAATATTTGTGTGTGTGCATTGCATATAAAAATTCATTAATTACGTACATGTATGTGAAATCAGTGGAAAATACATTTGATATATGCTAAACTAAAACGTCAAATGACATTCTATTATGTCCATTACTCGATGGAATTAGTCATCATTTTTTATTAATATTAATTTTTTATTATAAATCATTCTTCAATAAATATATGACTTATTTAATGTAAGCATAAATATTTTGTATTATATAAATCATACTTTAGGAAATATTATATACACTGATATATATATATATATATATATATATAAATATATATGAGTATATTTCTACATTAAATGTATTAATAGACAATTATGTGTAAAAACCATTAAAAATGAATAATTCATTAATAGGTTTTTAATTATAACATTTTATTCATTTTCTTTTTTTATATTTAATATATATTATTTATTACTATTTATAATTAATATATATATATTAAACTTATTCAATTTTATTAAAAATTGTTTCATTAATAATTTTTTAATTTATTCATTTTTAGTTTTTTTAAATCATTATAATTTATTCATTTTATATATCTATATTTATTATATATTGTTTATTAATATTTATAATCTATATATATGGGTATAAAATTTATTCATTTTATCAATAATTATTTGATTAATAATATGTTTAATATTATTCTGATTTTACTCATATGTTATTTTTATTTTCTTAATTATTTATTTTTATTCGGTTTACATATCTATATATTTAATATATAATATTTATTAATATTTATAATTTATCTATCTTTATATTAAATTTATTCATGTTTATCAATAAGTATTTAATTAATAAAATTTTAATAATTTATTAAATGTACTCATTTTTAATTTTTATTTGTTTAATTATTTTATTTTATTCCGGACCTTTATAAGTTCTAAAAAGGTACTTATTAGAGATACCTTTTATCAGTGATAAAATAAAGCACTGATAAAGGGTACCCTTTATCATTGCTTTTTTAAAGAGTTGATAAAGACCAACATTGTTAAAGACATGTTTTGTAGTTGTGGTTATCATCTAGTTGTTTGAATGACAAGTATAAACAATATTAAATAAATAATTGAATTATATGGTTTATACATGTATATAAAATGAATTCTTTAGTGAAAAATTTATTTGAAATGAGAAAATAAACTATTTGTATGCGCACAAAAATGTTTTACCACAATAAATTAAACAAATCACTTTTGATTAACGATTTTATTGAAATTTAAATATTATATATTCAATAAAATGTTTAGCAATCAACTTATGTGTTTTCTAGATAAATTATAAGAATAAAACCATATTTATTCTTAAAACTGTAGTTTTCTAAAAAGTACTGTTGTCTCTTTTTGCGCACTTAATTTAAAATTATTTTTTTCCAATTTTAGATAATTTATTAGAAAAAATAAAAATTATTTTTTAAAAAATCATGTCAAAATTATATTAGGGTGGATTTTTTAGAATTCTCTGAGAAGGTAATTTTTTGGATGAATAGTGAATATACTAGTTTTCGTTAAGAAGTATCATTTTTTAATGAATTTAAAAACTTAAAAATTATTTTAAGATGGGTTTAAATTTAAAAATTGTGCAATTATATATATATTAATTCTTTTTATCTCATTTTAATCAAATTCATATTAAATTTTGATATAGAAACATTTTTAATCATTTGAACATTTTCTCTTTGAAAATCACTTTCTCATTACGATAGTGTTATTAATTTTACATTTAAATTTTCCTCTTATTTGAATTAAAATTTGATATAAAAACTTTTTAAACTTTCGAACATTTTCTCTTTGAAAATCACTTTCTCATTACGATAGTGTGATTAATTTTACATTTAAATTTTCTTCTTATTTGAATAAAATTTTGAAAAATGAATTATATATTTTTAATCAGAATAATTTATATTATCAAATATGTTTAAATTATTTTTGACCATAATGAATAGTAAAAATAGTAAAAATTATTTATCACTATAAAGGTAAAATTGAGTTTACTAAGGGGTTAAAATAAAATGATAAGGGTTAAAAATGACCTAAAACTTGTAAAAAACATATTTTATGGCCATAAATAGACCTTATATATTATATCTTCAATATCGATCCATTTTTGCCTTTTATTATGTGAAAAATTTGTGTATACCTTTTTCTTCTCAAAAATTACAAGTGTACCACTCACCTCACTTATAAAAGGTCATCCACTCTCTTCTCCTATTCAAAATTCGAAAACCCATTTTTTCATCTAATAACTACCAAAATATGTTCCTTAATTTAATTCTCTCAATATATAAGCGTTATTTTGGTTTTCAATACAACTTAAAAACTTTTTTTGAACACCAAAAGAAGTTTTCGGAAGAAAAGGTAATATCCCTAATCAAGTGTTTTATTTTATTTGTTTCTTCAAATAATTTAATTATTTTTTAACCACGATGATATAATAAATTAATTATATTCATTATAATTATATTTTTTCATTTTAATTTCATAAAAAAATCATTAACCTATTCCATCAAATGGGTTACGATATTATCATTCGTGTGTACAGCGGACTACCACCTTACGAACCGATGTTAATTGTTTTCCATCAACACCTCTCATGGATGGATATAATTATGTATTTATTATTTATATACTATATTAAAGATATTATTAATCTTATGTAATCAATATATCATATGTGTTTTTGTAATTTCTATTCCATGGGAATACAATAATATCATTCGTGTGTACGGCGGACTATCGCCTCACTAAGCGATGTGATTTGTTCATGATTTATATGAAAGGTAATAAGGTTTATTTTAATTAAGTTATGTTATATATATGACCGAAAAATTATTCTTTAATGTAAATATATTTTTTACCTTTATTTCTTTCAATCGTTAGAGAAAAAGGAAACAATTTTCCTGTGTTTGTATGACTTACCGTCTCCATAAATGGTGTATTTCATTTTCAATATCTAATTTTTATGGATTACTCTATAAACTTATATAATTAATACTTATGATATTTATATCTTGTTTAAAATTATATATATTTTGGAACCATGATAAAATTTATAGGACTAAAAATAATAAATCAAAATATATATGAAAAACTTAGCAGTTATTACCCGAAATGTGACTTTAACATGAAATTGTTAATAAATGGGTTATAAAAAGGTCCTAAGAAAATAATATATGGTGTGATATATAAAGGTATTATTTTTTAATATATTTATAATAAAATTTTATTTATCATACATGATGTCTGAACATGTACGATGGAAGTCGATTCTTAAGTTACAGGATTTCCGTCTCACTTTTATTTTCTGTGAGACACAAACCATATTCACCTAGTGTTTCTTTTATAGGGTTTATATAATTACCATGAATTTATTTTATAATTTTTATCCTTATAATTATGGGGATTTACATCTCAATTTTAGGATCTCTATTTCATGGGGTTTACGATTCAAAAGTTACCAAAGCGGTAAGGTATTTTTGTCTCAAATTGCCTTCTTGGGGACCTAATTTATATTATGCACCTATATTATTATATAAAGTGTATATAACTCCCATTTTACATTTTTTGTCATGAATACCCTTCCTTTAATGATATTATAATTTTTAATTAATTTTACTCTTTCATGGGGATTACAATTCAATATTACCAAAGTGGTATGCATTTTATGTTACAATCTCATAATTAATCAAGATTGTTTATGATTATACTTCCAATAAATTAATATTATGATATTTATCTCAATAAAGCCATGATTTTTGTTATACCATGGTTATTTCATGATTATAATATTTTCCCTTTATTTTCCTCTCTTTATATACTCAAAAGTTTGGAAAAATGGTTTTAAGAAAAATCATCCTTATTTTGTCTTCGGTTGAATTTTTTTATTCCCAAACCATGTTTCATAAAAATGTATTCAATTTTTTTACATTATTAAAATGATTTATTGAATACATTTTTCCCCTTGTTTGAAATTTTACTATTTTTTAAATAAATCTTCATGTGATTTTCCAAATAATTCCCATTTGGATTTTTCTGAAAATGTGAAAGAAATACTTATTTTAACTTTTATGACATGAATAAAATTTCTTACCATCATGAATATTATTTTCCTCCTTTATATTTTTAAGGATAATTTAAAATAAAATTATTTTTAAAATATTTTATGATTTAAAAATATTTTTTCAATAAAAAAGGTTATTTTATTCAAAAAATGTTTTTAGTTGTTTTTAAAGCTTCCATTATAAAATTGAAAAGTTATTTTAAAAGAAAAGGATCCTCAAAATGTTTTATGTTATAAATTTTTTTTTTTAAATTGGAAAATATATTTTCATCAAGAAATGTTTTAAATTATTTTTAAATATTGTTTTGTTAGTTTTTAATGTAATTTCCAATGAAAAGGATTTCCAAAAATATTTTATGAATTGTTAGTTTTTAATTGTTAATTTCATAGAAAAATTATTTTCCTAAAGAAAATTTTTAAATGATATTTTAAATGGATTTTCCTTCTAAGATGAAATATCTTGATGTTACCTATGCCTTACTGGGTATGTGATCCAAGGATATCATTATTATTCTTTCTCTAAATGGTTAATGTTTACGATGGAATGACATTTATGAAACCTACTTCTCTTCCATAGGTTATACCATGAAGAAAATATTAGGAAATACACTTCTTTTCATGGGTTATACTATGATGGAATGTTGAAATGATTATTAAATCACTCTCTTTTTCATATCTTATGATATGATCAAATGTCTCAGAAACCCATTTCATTTCATAGGTTATGATCTGATGAATGTTTTAAGATATTTTGTAGCATGTATATATGATTTTCATTATGTGATGGGTGTGACCTATATCTCCATCCAATTAAATTCGAAACGATTTATATCTCATGAGATATAAAGGCTGGAATAGGGAGTAAACCCAACTCAGTAAGGGGTTATATCCGTTATGATGGTCTTGTGAGTAAACCTTGCTAATATGATGATTTTGAGAGTGAACTTGTTCCACTATTATAGCCTTTATAGTGATACTTGAATACTATGAAAAATATTTTATATACTTATGTGTATTCCAAAATTCTATGTATTAATCCAATGTTATGCTCTCATAGACCATGTTCTTTGATTTCTCTATGATCCTTGTCTTTTGAATGACCAATATTTATTTCATGACTTACAATTATGATCTTTGATATACAAGGCATGATTTCAAAATATAATGATCATGTTCTCATACCATTATGTTAATTTTATTCTTACTTATCTCCCCTTTTTACCATTACTAAGAATCTAAGATCACCATTTCTTATGTTCCCTTCTCATAGGTTATGAAGAAATGTATTATGTGTGATATTTATGAGAAGACTACTAGTTATAAATGACATAGTGGGAGATTATATCATTCAAATAGGAACCATTTTTTTGTTTCCATGTTTCTGAAGTCACTATAACTTTATGATCCTTAGGTGTATGTTTGTGTAATTTAATGAATATTCATATAAAAAGATGAAATATTTATGTATGAAAATATCAGGTTGTTATAGTTGGTATTGGAGAAAAGGAATAGTTAACCTTATAAACTTGAATGGTAAAAAATTAGTGAGATTCATAGGTATATTTTTAAGAATATTTCTCAGGATAAATTTAATTATAAGACTAAGAAAGAGCCAAAATATAGGGAAAAGACCTGGAATTTTGGTAAAGGATAGAGAGAGTGGTTTCCAAGAAATTAAATCCCAATATAGATACTACAAGTGAATGTGAATCTATTATAGAGGTACCTAGGAGAAATAACTCTAAAAAGGGTACACTGACCTAGACTCTATTGTCACTTAATGCATGAAAATGGGTTGTGTTGCACACCTAGTTTGACACTCCCACATGATATGCTTTGGAAACTCACAAACTCTTTATAAACCATCATAAAGTATTTAAATAATAACTATGAATGAACTAGGATAAAAAAAGGTGTCATATATTAAAAATAAGGTACCATTATTTGGAAATCCTATACATTATTTTTATTTATTATTTGGTTCCCTATAATGAATATTTTTTCCCACACCAAACCTTTTGTTTTTAGTAAATAGTAGGAACCAAAAGTAAAATGATCAATTTTGAATGTGATAGACAATGTGTTGATTAGAAACAAAATGGGATTATAATTAGAGTGAGTAATATAGTTATTATTAAAAATCATTTATCATGATATATGATTAAAAGATTTCAACTTAACCAACTCTTAGACTCACCAATGAATAGAAGGATAGATTTTTTTGAGATATTAGGTGATGGAGGCCCTGTAGAAAAGAATATTATGTTTTCTATATATTAATAATGTGTAAGAATCTCCAAAGTGGATGTCTTATAGTAACAAGAAGATATTTTGAGTGTGGAATAAAAGGACACAAAAAAGTAATCCTAGAGTAAAAAAAAATGAAAATTTCAATTAACAAAATGGATGAGAATAATTGTCTCCCTAATATGTCATCGACGGTTGAATGTTTCAAATGTATAAAGTATAGGAATTATGAAAATTTAATTCCTTAGGGGAAAGATCATGTAGAGAATAAACAAGGTGGTTTGATTAATGGTTATACTATTGATGATGATGATACTACAAATGACATATGAAAGGTATGGGATATTCTAATAGTACTGTTTGTGTTAAAAATGATAATAATGATTAAATTGAGATTTGTGAATGTTAATATAATATTTATATTTGATACTGAAAGGAAATAAGTTTTAAGGAATAATATGATGAAGCTTGGTTAATAGTGTGTGATGAAAGCAGAGTGATTGATGTGTTTATGTATTGGAATTCATGAATTATGAAATATATAAGGATTGTTTAGAATAAGTTTTTTGTTAATAAATTGAAAGAATATGTCGAATTTTAATGATGATATCGAAATGTGATTCAATGTAAAGGTTATATATTATATAAAACACATGATTATAGTATGTTAACCATTGATTTTTTCCAGATGTTTAGAAAATAGTGTTTATATTAGATAATGAGACGATTGATATGGATAAAGTAAATTGCATAGTATTGATTACCTCAGAGATGATACATGATTTTTTGACAAAGTGGTTTATGCTATCATTTATGGATTTAATTTTTTTTGGATCTTTATAATATATTCAATAATATGTGGTTTTATTCAAGTAATGAAGAATCAGGCATGGTTTCATTGATACTTTATGGTAATGATATTTATTACCAAGCTTTAGGAGAATATATGACCAAAGTATTCACATATATGGCATGTGGACATTAAAATCTACATAACAATATTCATAGGATTAATGTTAAGTTTATTTTGAAAAATTTATGACCTTATTTATAAATTTGGAAATTTTGAAGGGTCATAAGGATATCCATTTATAGAATAGATTAAGTTTAACATTGCATGCTATTGGATAACTTATGCTAGAAATTATATTTTTGGTAATATGTAAAGACAAAAGGAATTCATTATAATTATTTTAGAGATCTTATTATCCATTAGTGATTTAGGCATGAATAATTCATCTCTTAAAGTAATGAGATAAAGTGGGAATTGATCGAGGAGAAAACAAAGAACGGGATAATTCTTATGAAATGGAATGAAATTGAGTAAGTGTATCTTCTCATGAAAATTATACCACTTTAAGAAAATTATCTTGAAATAAAATGTTAAACATTTTCCGTCATTTTTTATGAATGAATGGTATTTTCACCCATAATATATTTATGTATTTTTTTATCATCAACTTTCTCCTGACCATGTTCTCTATCACTCTCTGTTAGTATTTGAGGGTTAGTTTTATCTTATATGTACATAATTTTAAATCCCACCAATTTTATCCTACATAAAAACCAAGTTATGTTTTATTTTGGATGACCTTTTCACATCCCTTTGACTCTTTTTAAGAAGAATTATTATAAAAAAGTTTATGATGTAGTTTTCCCAGAGTGATATTTTCAAATATTAAACACTTTTTCACCAAACACACATTCAAATTATGAGGATGCAAATCATTCAAGAGGGGTAGAATATAACACCCTGATATTTTGTGAAATTTTTTTAATTAAATTTTATATTTTTGAAATTTTTTAGTACATGAAATAATGATTTTATAATTTTTTAAATGAAACACTGAGTTTAGATTGTGTTACATGAAACAATTTGTGTAGCTTGTGTTTCATGCAACATCGGTTTTAAATGAAACATGAAAAACTATTAAAATATTATTTTTTAATATTTTAGTTATCACCTAGCCATTGTAATGATGTGTATGAATTGGATTAACTAAATTATGAAAATATATGTTTTACACATGTATATAAAATTAATTATTTTGAGGTCAATTAATTTGAAATTAAAATAAAACAATTTAAAATAATAGAAATCTTTTTCTGAAAAAATATTTTTATTCAGAAAAAACTTGTTTTAAATCATTGAATTAAAAAATAAATTTACAAAATTATTTTAATGAAACATATATATTATATATTCAAACAAAATTTTAACATTCATCTTATGTGTTTTCTATACAACAGATAAGAATATGTCTAATTTTATGCTTAAAATTATATTTTTCTAAAAAGTAGTTTTGTCCCTTTTTGTGAACTCAATTTAAAATTATTTTTTCCAATTTTAGAATTTTTATTTGAAAAAATAAATCTCATTTCTGAAATCCTCATGTAAAAATTATATTAGGGTTAATTTTTCAAAATTTTTTGAGAAGGTAATTTTTTTGATTAATATTGAAAAATACTAGTTTTTGTTAAGAATTGTTATTTATTTTAAAGAATTTTAAAAGATAAAAATTGTTTTAATATAGTTTTAAATCTAAAATTAGTTCAATTATATATCTATTAATCCAATTTATGTTATTTTAATCAATTTTATATTGACTTTTTATGTAATAATTTGATAAACTTCTAAACATTTTCTTTTTAGAAAATAGCTTTCTCATCGTGAGTGCGCGATTAATTTTAAATTAAAAATTTCCACATATGTGAATGGAATTTGAAATAATGGATTCCATATTTATAATAACAAAAATTTATATTATATAATAATATCAACTTCATTTTGACAACAATTAATAGTAAAAAAGTAAAAAATATTTACCATAGTTAAGGTAATAATGTGATTACCAGGGGGACTAAAATGATAAGGGTTAAAAATGATCCAAAACATGTTAAACACCAATTTTATGGATTTATTTATACCTTATATATTCTAGATTTGATAATTACCAACATTAGAGCCTTGGGACATGTGGAAAACATGGGTGTACCTCTTTCTTTTAAAAAATTACAAGTGTGCCACTCACCTCACTTATTAAAGGTCTCCCCTTATACTCTCCTCATAATACTTCAAAAAAACATTTTTTTTTAAATACCAAAATAAATTCATTAATTCCATAATATCATCCTAGAATCCTTATTTTTTTCATAAATTCAACGTAAGAAGCCTTTTGGTGCAAACTAAAAGAAGTTGTCCACAGAAGGGGTAACATCCCTAATAATGCATTCTATTTTATTTATTCCTCCACATCATTAAATTATTATTTATCCTTGATTATATAATAACCGCATTATATTTCATATAATTATATTTTATTATGTTAATTTAATAACATAAATTATTCTCCTCTTCCATCAAATGGGTTACAAATTCCTCATTTGTGTGTACGGTGGACCACCGCCCCGCAAACTAATGTTATTAGTTTTCCACCACCACCCCTCATGGATAGATATAATGATTAAATTATTTTTTATATATGATATATAATATATTTTTATTCTTTTTAAATCATGATATAAAATTTTCATTCTTACTTTCCATTCCCTGGGAATACGACGATGTTGTTTGTGTGTACGGCGGACTACCGCCTCACGTAGTGATGTGATTCATTCACGCTTTATATAAAAGATAATAAGGACGAGTTTAATAAAAATATGTGATATATATGAAATAAAAATTATTCTGTAATTATTATATATTATTTTCCTTTATTTCTTTCAATCTTTCAGGAAAATGGAAACAACGTTCATGCATAAGTACGACCTACCATCTCCATGAATAGTGTATTTAGTTTTCTATATCTAAATATTATGGATTAATATAAAAAAATATATAATGAATATATATGATATTTATGTCATTCTTTACATTCTTGTGATAACTTAACAATGATCAAAGTAAGATGACCAAGAATAAAAAATCAAAACATACACAAAAAACAAAGTAGTTATTGTCTGAAACATGACTTTAACATGGGATTGATAATAAATGGGTAATAAAAGGTCATAATAAAATAATATATGGTATGATATATATAATTATTATTATGAAATATTTTTATAATTAACTTATAATTTTTATACAGGATTTTTGATTGTGTATGATGGAATTCTAGACTAAAGGTAATGGATTTCTATCTCACTTTTATTTTCTGTTAGACACAAGCCATATTAGCCAAGTTTTTCTTTTATGTGATGTATATATAGACCATGAATTTATTTTATGATGATTATAATAAAAATTATCTATATTTAAATATCAATTTAGGGATATCTCTTTCATGGGGATTATAGTTCAAATGTTAAAAAAGAGGAAAGGGATGTTGTCTCAAATTGCCTTCATGGGGATCTAAGTTATGTTATAAAACTATACTCTTTTACGAGGTTTATATAATTACCCTTTTACATGTTATATCATGAATATAATTATTTTAATTATATTATACGTTTTATTTACATTTATTATTTCATGGAGATTATGATTCCACGTTACCATGGTGGTAAGAGTTTTATGTTATAATCTCATCGTTTATAGGGATTGTTTAGGATTATACTTACAATAATGAAATATTATGATATATTTGTAAATAAAATAATGATTTTTTTTATTTTTTTTTATTTCATGAGAATACATTTTTCCACTTCATTTTACTATCTTTATGTAGTCAAGGGTTTAAAATAATGTTTTAGAAAAATAAATTTTTATTTCTATCTCTTGTCGAAAACCATTTTTCTTCTGAAAACATGTTTTCTAAAAAAATTATTTTTTTAACATCCATAAAATGATTTTTAAATAAATATTTACCCATGTTTTCATTTTTACAAAAATATTTTGAAAGGACTATTTATGTCATTTTCAAAACAATTATCATTTGGATTTTACCAAAAATGTGAAAGGATTAATTGTTTTAACATGTGTGGAATGAATTTGATTTCCCACTATAATGACTATTATTTGATTTCTTTATATGTTTTCAAGGCCATTTTCAAATAAAATTATTTTCAATTTTTTTATTTCTTTGAAAGTGTTTTTCAAAGTGAAAAGGTTATTTTCCTCAAGGAATGTTTTAAATGATTTTTAAAGAATCCTTTATATGTTTTCAAGGTTATTTTCAAATTTTTTTATGATTTAATATTGTTTTTTAAATTGAAAGTATATTTTCCTCAAGAAATTCTTTTAACTATTTTTCAATCTTCATTTATATTTATTCAAGGTTACTTTTAAAGAAAATTAATTATAATTTTTTTAATGAATTTTATGTTTTAAAAAATCATTTTCAATGAATAGTTTTTTTCATAATTTTTTTAAATGATCTTTCAAAATAATTTTTCATAAAAGATGGCATATTTTAATGTTACCTATACAATACTGAGGATATAATCCAAGGATAAAATTGTTAGTCTTTCTCTAAATTGTTTATGTTTGTGATTGTATGATGTTTATGAAATATATTTCTCATCTATGGGTTATACCATGAGAAAATGATTATGAACCCCACTTATTTTCATGGGTTATGCTATGATCTCCAAATCAATTTTTTATATTTTCAAAAATACACTTTAAGGCTAAGTGGTAACCATACATCAGAATTTTATAAAAAATTACCCACATCACTAAAAATACACCACATTTCAACATCTCAGCTTCATCAGAACCGAAGAGAATAGAGTTTTCAAATTCAAATTTCAAAAAACAAAAAACAGATTGTCGGACCACGTGCTAACCATCATCATTATTAATTGATCCAAGATACACCTCGATTCGCATAACACCTCAATTTGAGATGGTGTCAAATCCATTATCCAGTAACCTCCATCATCATCTATACTTGTAACCACCATCATCGTCGTCGCCATTGTTGTCACCAGAGCTTCCATCACCATCGTCACCATCCACATCGCTCAACACTAAGGTCCGATTCATCGAGGTCTACCACCAAAACACCCTTCACCTTCATCATCCAATCTACACACATTATATAAGAACACACATCTCTATACAATAAATCATCGACATCTACAGAACACCATAACAAAACAAAAAGGAACTTACACATTGACGAAAGAAACTAATGAAAGGTATTACTAGTCACGGCTGTATGGACACCCATCCACTCGAAAAAACACAGCCCAAAGCATCCTCAGAAACTAACTTGCCCAACCGACCTGGGAGGGTGTGAAGAACCTGGAAACAAGATAAGAGCACAAGCGTCAGGACCACCATGGAAAACCGCGATGAAGACAACACCATCAACGCTGCTAGAAACAACATCCTCAGATCTGAAAGACAGGAAATAAACAACGACCATGAAATTGCTAACATTGCTACCGGCCCCCCTCTAACACCATGCCAATGAGTCCCAAAATACACATCAATCTAGACCAAGATGGGTTCAAGTATGAGGGCTTGGATGGAAAGAGGAGAGGAGAGGGGGAATGGCGAACACCACCACCAATACAAACCAAAACCACATGAGATGCCCGAACATAGACTTAACCTAGAAGAGTTATGCAAATGGTAAGGCAGAAAGAGAGGAGGTGGAATGATTCAACATCCCACTAGAAAACTCCAACAGGAAAGAGGGAAAAGGGAATTCATAGAGAAAAAATGCAGCCACGAGAGAAGAAAAGGAGCTGAACCCATGAAGGAACAACTGACAAATTTGGGAGAAGTTTGAAGAGGTAAAATAGTTAAGAAATGTAGATGAAGACTCGCTGTAGGTTCACGGAGAAAGGTTTCAGAAGGAAACCCTATTCAAAGCGGAAAGTGAGAGAGAGAGATCCATGAGAGAAGGGGGCCATGGGTAATGATATGACAAAATGATGAAATGATTATGTGACATATCCATTTTCCATAGGTTATGATATGATGAAATTTTTATGAAACCAATTTCTTTTCATGGGTAATGTTATAATTAATGTTTTAAATTCTGGTGGAACACATACATGTGATATTAACTATGTTATGGGTGGGACCAATATCTCCCTCTAACGTATTGTATAATGATTTATATCTCTGGATATAGAGAATACTAGAATGGGTAGTGAACTTTGTTTAGTTAAATAATTTTCCACTATAATGGTACCGGGAGTGAACCTTAAAAACTATGATGGTTTGGGAATGAACCCATTACACTATGATAGCCACGGAATCGAGCCTTGAATAATATAGAAATTATTTTATATGCTTATGGGAACTCCAAAATTTCATGTCATGTTCCAAATTTATACTCTCATGGATCATGTTATTTTTATTTCCTTATGATCCATGTCTTATGAATTTACAATATTTATTCCATGACTTAATATTATGATCTTTTATATACATGGTATGGTTTTAAAATGTTATTCTCATGTCATCATAACCTTATGTTCATTTTATGCTTATGTATCTTTAATTTTTACCCTTACTAAGCATTTATGATCACCATTTGTTATATTTTCATTCCCTAGGTTATTAAGAAATTTATTATATTTGATATGTCTAAGAAGGGTGAAAGTTATAAGAAACATAGTGGGAGATGATGTAGTTCACATATGAACTAGTTGTTTTTGTTTCCATGTTTCCAAATGCACTATAACTATACAATACTCAAGAGAGTGTTTGTTTAACATAACTGATATTCATTTAAAAATATGTTACATCTATGTTTAAAAATCCTGGGTTGCTATATTTTTAGACTCACGAAGTCATTGAAACAATCAATGGCATAAAGTATGTTAGTGAAGACTAATGTTCCTATGGACATATTGAATTAAATTCCTTTAAAACCTTAAGTGAATAAATTTATAATCTTCACAAATATCTATAATTAAGTTTTTAATTATTTCAATGATTGGTTATTCAGGTAAGGGTTTTCTCTAATACATAAATTTTTTCTCTCCTAAAAAATCATTTTTAAGTTTTACACAGGTTTTAGAATTTTCTTTACATTAAAATTCACATTTAAATAATTGATCACAAATTTAACTTGGATAAAGATGGTGATATTTTATCTACAACTAAATCTTTTATGATATTATTATCATGTTTTAAAATAATTTAATAAGAACATTTATTAAATGTTATCTAACTAAAATGATGATCCCCTTTAAACTCATCATATCTATCAGTGGTCAAAGATCTATATTTCACTATTCTTGGGGAAACTTTATAATGTATTTCATCACTTAGTTATTTAGGTAGTACACTAAGCTAATGATATCATATATGACTCTTGGATAGTTCAAGCAGACAAACATTTATCCTAATCCATCATATAGATTAGCTCAACATTATTTTTAAAATCCGAATATTATTAGGGTCTCCCATATAAGTGTAACCTAAAGAAAATTACAAGTATATACATATAATCTTATTATGGTAAAATATTACTTGCTTTACTCACACAAAATAATCAAGGGAAGCTCAACTTTAGCCTGACTTACCCAGTTGGATGATTAAGATATTGACAAGCGTTTTCTTAAGAAGAAATCTGGCACTTAATATTTTTAAAGCGGATTTAATCTCAAAATCTTATCTCTTGTATTACCATTACATGTATTCATGTTTATAATGATTTATTTTATAATATCTTTCCTTCCACTAAATGAATATTTTCAAACCATATTAATATGTAACTCTTTACATAACTCATATCATGTGTTACTGACCTGAATTGAAATATAGCTATGTTTACACATATCCATGTTCATCTCCAGGATAATGGTAATGAAACTTTTTCATGTAAAGTCATAGAATCATATAAAATAAACAATCCCCAAAAGAGTAGGCTTGAAGCGATAGATATAAAACATAACTTTTCTAGATATGGCATAATCCTCCATGTCAACGAGCAGTACAACCCAAAGTTCCTCTAAAAGGGGTTACTTTTCATAAGAGAGTCCTTAATTCCATCACAATTCTAAAAAATAATATGTAAAAACTATAATAATCCATTAAATTCAAACTCATATACTAGTACAAGCCCAATTCAAGATAGAAAAATATTATCTCAATTATTATACCTAGTATGAAACTCTTTAGATGAATGCATCAAAATTTATATAATCATATTAAAACTTTAAACAAAATCATAAAAATATTCATAATAAAAAAATTATATTCATGAATAAAATAGATAAATGAAAAATTAAAATTTTCAAACATGAGATAAAAATTTGTAGACAATTTATAAAAAAAATTATAAACACATTATAATTTATCCATGCATTATAAAAATTCCATAATAAAATAGATATAAATACTTAATATTTATTCATAATATGAACACCTTCATATTATCCTTTATATGAAACTTTACTTAAATATAGGATATTAAATGAATTATAAATATTTTATATTCCAATATTTGTATGAAAAAAATTTACATAATCCAAATGTTAATATTATTTAAACATTGATCATATCAATTATAATAACCCCTTTGGATATGATTTAAATAATTTATCCAATAAATCCGTTTTAATTTGAAAAATTAAAATAAATAATTATGAATATTCATAATTGTAAATATAAACCCTTGTATATTTTTCCTTATATTTTAATTTTTAGTCATTATAAATTATAACACGAATTTTTATATAAAAATTTTATATCTAAATTAAAATTCATGAAATATAATTTTGAAAGCTATTTGATAATAACATTTAATTATATGGACATTTATTTAATAATTTTTATAGACATTTAATTAATTAATGATAAGATATTTATAAGTAATAAATTTATAATCAATTTATAAATTAATTAGATATATCAAAAATATATTTTTATATAATTATTAAAAAATTTATAAACAATTTAATTCTATTATAATTGAGAATTTTTTGATTTTTTTTCATATATATATATATATATATATTATTTTATGATATATATTATAACATAAGTTATGACTTGCCTCATTATTTTTCATCTTTTACAATAGAATATCCTTTCGAAGCCTGGGAATCATAATTTATGATATGCATCATCATTCTATTATGATACGATATTCTATTTTTCATGCACATGTAGATACTACTTCACCATATGGTATCCCCAATTATACGCTATGATATAGTGAAAAAAAGGACATATACCATGTCACTGGTTATGATATCCTTTATCGTATTACGTGATCATATCATAACTTACGATATCACAAATCATAAAACTATCCCTGATACTAATTTCATATCACCAAATATGATATCCAATGTCATAAAGACAACCACAATACCATATTTCAATCATTTATTACAATTGGCTTTACGATATATAGTACAGTGTGTAAATTGTTCAAAATTTTAGAGTGATTCCATGAATAAAAAATAACGAAAATGATTTTATACCGCTGATGAGTGTTTAAATATTGAAAAAAACTTGTTCAATGTAGTATAATACATTATAACCCACATTCCCAGAATCACCATGCTACAAAAAACTAAAATCATGTATAATATAAATGAATAATATGTACCTTTCACTAAGGTTTGTCAAATTTTCTTCAGCAATTATAGTGGTTGATGAAGATCACTGAGAAATATCCAAAAGACTCTTCCCTCTAAGGTGTATCCATGGGTGAACTAAATCACCCAACACTTTGGTTAAATTATCTATAACTCCCACGATATGCTAGTTCCTCATGACAACAAAGGGATAAAGAGGAAGATCTCATTATAGGTAGAATAGACTAAAAGAGAACACCCATATCAATGGGTAATACCTTTATATATATCCCTTATGGTTTATCCTTGAGTATGCATGAATTGAAATTAATTCTTTATATGATACATGTAATTCTTTGACCATTCATGCATTTGTTATAAAAATGCACCATTTAATCTCCCATGTGTTTCATGTATTAATGATAGTCAATTTAGACTATAATTGAAATAATAACTCATGAATATGTAATTCCAATTATTAATAATGAGGTGTTACGAGTATCTTGTAAAAAAATTATGTTAATAACACTTCCATATGATAAGAATATTTCATACACTATGTTTTGGCCTCGGTAGCTCCAATACGATATTATATCATATGAAACGATATACCCAATGGTTTATATTATGCTACTTGAAACATATATGTCATACATTATAATATTATCATATCACACAATATGATACAACTAAAAAAATCATATTATTTATATTGGATTTATGGTATATCTCCACCAGGGGGACTATTATTAATCTTAAGTAGAAAGGTTGCATAAGATTAAAATTTATATTTATTTTAATTTTTTTCTTTATATATTCTTATTATATTAAAAAAATGTATATTTATAATTATATGTAAACATAAATATATGTTTTTGTTGTTATATAATTATTTTATTATAAAGAGAGGGGAGAGGTCTCAGTTTGTAGATGATTCGGTTAGATCCCTAAGGGGTCTCGAAGAGGTCTCTAGTTTGTGTCTTTTTGAGTTCTTTTTAATTGATAGTATATGACTTTATTTTTATTTTATACCTTTTACTAACCCACATGTAACTATTATAAGTAGGGGAGGTTTTTTTAATCTTACATGGAAAGGAATATATAAGATTAAAAATTATATTTTTATTTTAAAAAATTATATTTTGAAATATATAATTATTTATGATTTTTATGTTTATAAACCCTAAATGCTATGTAATATTAAAAACTCCCCATCTTTATAAAATTAGTAGTTATGTTTAGATTTTTTATTTCTTCATTTTATTTATAAAATTTATATATAATAATATTGTTATTGTTATTGTTATTTTTGATATTTTTATTATTATACGTATGGGGTAAATTTATGAATCTTATATAGAATGGCTATGTAAGATTAAAATTCATGTCGGTTTTGTTTTTTATTAGTTTATACTATAATTTTTTTTTATAAAAGTTATATATATATATATATATATATTTCATTGTTGTTGTTATTTTCATAATAATTAGGCGGCCTGTGTCATTGTTGAGTGGAACTCAGTTGCGACCCAAGTTCACATCTTGACCAAGGAAGATTTATCAAATTACCATGTAGGTTTTGTAGTGGCATACATTAGGAGGTGCACTATAGCTCTAACTATGGAATTTTACAGTATAGGTACTATAGTAGTGCACTATAACAGTAGTTGTGGTAGGAAAATATAGTGAGAAACTGTGAGACATTGTAACAATAGGTTTGGGGGGTCTGTTCTAGTAGAGGATGAACTTGTGGGTCTTTGGCTACCTAAAGTTAATGGATACAGGTCAACCCTTTTTGTGAGGGGGGGGGGATGTTACCTTATTCTGCCTATAGGAAGTGGGTGCTGTATGAAATGTCTGTGTCTTCCTTGTACGTTTACCCCCAATGATAAACTTTAATTATTACAGGGGGTGGATACAAATCTTACATAACAAGGAATACAAGAGATTAAGAATTATATTCATTTTTTTATTTTGTTTTTTATTTGAAAATGTTATATATATATATATATAAATATATAAAAACATAAATATATATTTTGGTTAAATTTATTATTATTACTATATGGAGGGGGGAGTTTTAAATATTGAATATGGTCTAGGGTTTAAATTTTATAAAGATAAAAAACATAAATAATGTTAGATAATTTATAGACATGAGGTAGGTTTTTACCTTTAGTGTTTAGGGTTCAAGGTTTACATATATATTCATATTAAAAGTAATATAACTATTTTGTGAAAATTTATATATATTTTAACACACACACTCATGGATATATAAATTTGTCTGTGTGTGTGTGCACGTATATATATTAGTGTGTATATTTACACACACACACACACACACATTTGAATTTATATATATAAACGTAAACATACATACACATTTATATTTATATTTATTTTCAGACATAATTAAATTTATATATTTTTTTTAATTTTATATATATTTATATATATATTTATTTATATATTTAAATGGTCTGGGGGACCCCTTTTATTGGAATAAAGATACTCCTCCCTTTTTTAGGGTAGAGGGATCCTATTACATGGCCTTATAGTCCAAGTGGCACAAGGTCCAAGTTACATGGCTTGAAGTCCCAAGGGGTATTAAATGTCACTATATCGATATCGCTTTCCTATTCCCATCCATCTACCCACTTGCATCTAGCCCTACATCAGTCATCTTCCCTCACCTACTGCGTAATCCATCCTCCCTTCTCATCAGTCATCCGCCTAAGATAGTCTACCATAAGGACGTCACCCTCATATCTGTTGATTCGTAAGGGATCTTTTATCCCTCTGACATGGATGCTTAGAATCCCAAAATTTATCTTTTTTTTAAGCCAGACACATCAACCAAATTCTCCACACTATGTTTGTATTAAAGAGCACTCATAGGTTGATTATCCTCCCTGTTATCAACTATCATTTCAAAGAAGTTATAAGCTACAACTTTAGACTCTAACATCCATGAATTAAAAGTATTTCAATCCATTATAAATCCCCACACATCTAATAGATCATTTTATTTATCTAGGTTTCATAATAAAATAATCTTAAATATTTTTCTTCCATTTTTGGTAATATAAAGTAATTGGGATATTCTCTTGCAACAACCGATTTTCATCCACATTCAATATAAATAATTCATTTTTAGGCTCCTCGTGATCAGATTTATCCCTTTACTCAGTATTCTTGACGAGTGCATTCATAATGGAGAAGACTTCACTATCCTTCCTAGAAGGCCCTCCTCCTAGTATTATACATAAAATATCCTAAAAAACACACTCAAATTGATCCACATCAATAGGTTGGACATCAGTGAACTTCACCTAGAGAAAAGAATTTCCAACATTTTAAACCAAAAAATTCCTTAGAGCCACAACATGATCTTTTCACTCCAATGAAACTAGAAAATGTTTTTGAGAATTATCATCATCATGAACATTAAAAGTAACATCCTGGATTATTTATATGAGATTACTTAGGAGATAAGGCCTACCAAAAAACATCCAGTTATCCTTAAGTAGAGGTAATAACATTACAATTTCTAGAAATATTAACCTCAGTATGCTTTATATCCTTGTGATTCACATTTTCTTAATAAACACATTATCCTATAACATTAACTCCAACCTTTAATGTCAATAGAGATCCAAAAACATGAGAATATTACTTCCTAGTATAGTCCAAATTCTCTATTCTTCTCATCCTCATGGATTCCATAGGACCTATAACATCATTTATAATATGGAAATTCAATTATCGATTCCCCTAAGAGTTTTCTTACATGAAAATTCTTTAAGTAGCTCCCAAATTAATGTTGACACCAATCTTATTTTCCACCTCTTACAAAAGTTTAGGTTTCACCCCTTTAACATTAAACATGGAAGTAGAAGAGATTATTAAGTTACCAACATGAAAAATTCATCTCCACCCCATTACTTGGTTAATTTTTCTTGAAATCATTCAACATCTTGTTACTTTAATGATAAAGAGGAAAAAATAATCCATTTAAAATAATAATTCTTTGAATGCCTAATAATATTTCCATCTAGAAAATATAAAAAAAATTGTTTCATAGAAAATTCTAACATTAAGATCATATTAAGGAGCAGAAAGAATAAAATTCTCAGTTAAAACAAAATTAAAATCCACATCAACCTTAAAATGAGAAAAATGGAAATATATAGAATTACCAGTCACATAATTTATCAGAATTAATATCCCTATGAAAGATATAATGTCATAAAATATTTTAGGATTCTACTTAATATAATTAAAATCATAAATTAAAACCATAACCTACACAGATGTGTTCTTAATCTCAAAGGGGTTAACTATAAAATTTCACTCCTGGATGCAAAGAAATATAATATTAAGGTTAACCAGAGTGAAACTGCAGGCCCTCATTTTTTATTCTTCATTTGGAAAAATTGTGATGGTAAACATGTCCAAGTAGAATATATTTCCAATTTGATAAACACCAAATCATTGATATGTGAATTACTAGATTTTCATATTTCTATTTATTTTCACCTTTCAAAAGAACCATCAATGAAATTATTAAATGTTTAAGTAACTTTAGTCATTTAAATATTAATTCCTAGCTTTAACATATAGGAGAAGTACCCAAATTTTTGAATATACTACTTAAATCCACATCTTAATACAAAGTAAAATATAACTTATTTGAATAATCAAATCCATTAGCATTTTCTATTCAATGATTCCCAATCTTCACTATTTCATCCTTTCCATTATGATTACAAACAACATCCATCATAACCTTGAGGCATTTACTAGAAATTGTCCTCTCAATCTCTTCAATATCATCATTTGGAAAATATATATGAAGATCATAGCCGTAATTTTACATTCAGTCTCCAGGACCACTGAAGGATTTCCACCCCACTAGATCTTATTACTCCATAATAATAATAATAATAATAATAATAATAATAATAATTTAATAATAATAATTACAATAAAAAGAAAAAAATCAATTAATAATAAAGTATACAGAAATTAAAGTTCTTTTTTTTATATTACTGAATTTAAATATGAAAACAATGACGGAAGTTGAAATATGACAGGGATAGTAAAAAATCCAAATAATAATGTAGAGCGAGCACTATTGACGCACTTTATTGTATAAGAAAAATATGAATTAAAAAAATTTAAAAAATATTTATAATAATAATAAGAATAAAAAAATAAAAAAGTAATAATGAAAAAATGTGTGTAAATCATTGGATCAGTAAAAAATTAAGAACATGTAAAATAATAATTTATTCATGATAGGATGAGGGGTTCAACATTTATTATGTAAGATATGAATGGGGTCCAAATTTTAGGGGGTAGGTGCGAAATCACCATTTCATTTATTATCTCAATGATCTAGGGGAAAGCATTTGATCATTTAATTTAATGAGTGACTAAAATAAAATAATTGATCATTTATAGTGGTTAATAAATACTTATTTTGATTAATTACTGAAATATGTTTGGTTAAATGTTATCATGTATAATTATATAATTTTTAAAAATATATTTGCACATGTGTTAACATTTCCTTCCATGTTTTCCTTTAAATCTACTCTTCCTCTTTTCAATGTTGAATTTTCATCATTCCCAGCTAGTCAATCTACTCACTCCACTCTCCATTCAGTCTATTTAGCTTTATTTCCAAGCATGATAACCTACCATCTATAGATTTTCCCCTATATCAACTTTCCCACTACCCTATACTCTTACTCTTAAAATAACATCATAGTTTCTTAGTTATAACCTACTACTTTCATCATCCATAGAGATGTAAAATTCTTCCATCATGAAACCTTATCTATAGTTTCACTCAAAAAAATATAGTACCACTGAACTCAACTCATACTCCACATGTCACAATGTCCCCCCTTATATACATTCTATAATTTTTCTTGTCTATAAGAATGTAAAATTTCTACCACCAGATATTTTCTCTTTGACTCACTATATATGTAATTTAATTTCATTTTTTTATATCTATACTTCTGAAACCTAATATAATTTATTCTCTCTGCTATTATTTTTTAAACACAATATTATTTTTTAACTTTATTATAAATCATTGTTCCACTTATCATGATACATAAAGACCCAATTTTTTCAAATCCAATGTTTATCTCTCTACCCTATAATATTTTTTATTACGGAAGAATTATTTCTGGAATTTTTGGGATTACTTTACTTCATCTACCACCCACAGAACTTGTTATTTGTATTCTTTTGATTCTTTTACTAGGTTCCATTACTGATGATTTTTTTGGAATTCCTTTTTATTTTTATAAAATTTCTCCTTTCCAATTCAAGATCCTAATTTAAAAAGGGAAAAACTATTTCCTTCCATAAGAATATATGTTTACTCTCCCAACTATCCCATATACATGATTTTTATATTATATTATATATATATATATATATTTCATTTTTTCTATTAATTACAAACTATAAATTGTATAATTTTTCTTTCTTACTATGTCAATATTCTATTCTATGTTCAATGTGTATATTTTGTATACATATTTTGTATAATTATATTGTACAACCAATGTTAAGTACATGTATAATGAATAATCAATTTAATCAGACTATGTAATAATTTTCAAATTTTCCGAATATTTTTATATTTTTTATTCATTATGTTCAATCTAATTATTGAATTTAGAAGTATAATCATATTTTTATAGCTACCATGGGAGTTTTTGTGACAAAAAATTAGATATATTGGATGTTAACTTTACTGCTCATAGTCTATATTACAAATAATATTATGTTTCCTTATTTAATAACAGGTTATGTGTTCATATTTTCAAATATCATAATTAAATTATACATTATATAAAATAATTATAAATATGTCACACACAAACTTAAATTCCTAATAAACTTCTAAGGAAATGAGAAATCATATAAGATTAATAATACTGAAAAAGAAGTCTGGTCATAATTCAGGTTTTTAAATATAGTTCAATGATATACTTGAAATATTTTTTATTGTAAATATAGAATAACTACCATTGTAATTATTTGAGGTACATATACTACTTTAAGTTATTTACATTCAAGTATTGAAGTGTCACATATCATTAAAATGGATACAACATCGTATACTTACATCAGATTATAAATCTCAAGTTTCTTTCCATTATTAACTATATTAATAAATAGTCTGTTTTCTATACATTTTACTTTTAAAAAATATTAAATTATTCCAAAAAAAAAAGTATTTAACATTCACATAATTTCAAAATTGTTGCCTTAATTAATAAAAATATGAAAAAAAATCAATAGAATATATGTTTCAACAACATCCAAATTAATGGACCAAATAAATAACATGATGGCACAAAATGTTCCTTCAAATATTTTTTCCAAAAAAAAAGAAAAAATATTTAACAGTATTTCAATTATGTATTCATTTTAGGCTTCTTCAATGAATATGATGACAATATTATTCGAAAAATTATTACAGGAACACTAGTAACATTGGAAACTTTCCAAATAAATCTAATATTAGAAGGAAACCAAGTTCTTCATACTTTAGAATGTTTAATAAATGAAAACATTACTAATTCTATGAGATTCTATATTGAACAAAAACCATTCTAATGATTTTATGTATACCTATTGTTTCAAGTCCATAATTTCAATTAATTAATACTCGTATATCTTTCCAATGAATAACATTTCATATAATAACATTGGCTTAGAAATCTCAATTTGATTAACTTTATCAACTATACCATTAAATGGTGCATTTAACACACTATTTCAATTAAAGTTATTTTTTAAAAAATATTATATTTAGAATTGATCACCTTAATTTAAAAAATATTTCTTTATATAATCATCAAATTTGAAATTTAGCCACTAGAATAGTTGTTGTGATGATTTCTATAAGGCTGAAGAAAAACAACTATATGAACTTAGAAAATGTCATATAGAATTTTATATATGTTTTTATCCAATTAAAGTATTCAAATAAATTTCTAGAATATTAAATATTATTTCAGTTTTAGGTTTCTCTAATGGCTATAATGTAAACCATGATCACCCCATGTAACATCCTGGCTGAGGTATAAATATATCAGTTCCTAGAGCTGGTGTAGTAGGTGACCTCTGGAACACGTCCCCATACTCCAGAGGCTACTGACTAGAAGTGAGGGTATAATGAAATACATGGGGATAATGCAGCTTGTTTACCATAGTGAGACAATAGTAGAAAGAATAATAAACAACAACATGTAATAATAATACATAATGAAGAATCACATACCACATTACCAAACTAAGGAAGTACTAATAACCTAATACTGTAAAATATGACATGTCATGATAGTCTAAAAAGTTGAAATAAAACAAAAAATAAGACTCTAAATACAATACAAAAAAGTTTCCTCAACCGCATGTCTCATCTCCTCACCCATGCTCCATCCTGACTCACATATTATCCATCTAACAAAGGGCCCTTTCCCTTATCCTAACTTGCAACCATGAAGCCTGCTCAGGTATCCAATTGAGGACCGAGTAGGGTGTGAGTTCAAATTCGTATGCTACCAATAATTGTTTCTAGAATAATATCCAATCTAAGACAATGCATGGATATGTACAAAAAATAATAGACAATGAGTTGGCAAACCCAATTTCATCATTAACTATATTCAAATTAATCACTCTCATTCACATTTCTATGTGATACTCATACCCATCAAACCTACTTCATTCCATGACGATCATCTAAATAATATGTTATAGGGGTCAAATATTGGAATACATGGAGTATCAGCCCAAGTATCCAATCGGAATTCAAAACTTCGTGCCGAGCCATCCCAACCATGACATGGAACACCATGGCCATACCCTAAGAGTCAAGAGAAACAGTTTATCCTCCAAAAATATGATACATCGAGGTGCCTGGAGAATCAATCTTTCCCACCCAAGGGATAAGAACATCAGTCTATCATCCCACCCAACTAATAGGCATATGTTTGAAGGTCATCATTAGTGACCTTTTTATCAAAAAAACACATAGGTGAACCATTTTTTATCACATTTACACGTTTCATTACATTCAACATGTTCTTAATTACCCTAACTATCCAATTTCACCATTTAAGAACCATTAAAACCATTTTCAATCCTTCCATTCCATTTAACCATATGGACATGCCTCTTTAACCATTTATCACATTTACCCATACAAAATTCATAAATCATTTAACTTATACAACTTTAACCAGTCACCCATTTATTACATGCTAACAATCCAAACACAATTCAAACTTTTTAATCTCTTAAACCCTTAAATTATTTGTTTAATAACCAAATTCCCATGTTCAAGGGAATGGAAAATCCCATGGGTGGCCTTAGGCCTGGTCTACTCACCCTCCATGGTTCCAATGGGGATCATGAGGGGTTCAAATCAACATTCAAACACCCAACTCATTATTTCCTATCATATAATAAAATGTGTGTCATAATGTCACAAAATCACAACCAAATACAAATGAATAAACATCAATACTATGGTATATAAATTTTGGACCACCAACCTCAATTTTTTAGACAAATACTCACCCTACCTCATCCCTTGATTCAAGATCAGACAAGCCACAATGCGTAATCTAAATATATACTAGTAAATAAAGGTTTAGAACTTCAGAATAAAATAAAATATTATACCATTATTCTCCAAGAAAATAGAGAAATTGGAGTGGTAGAATCACTATAAGCTTTGATTCACAATAAATTTAGCTTGAAATGGACAAGGACCAAAAGATAATCACCCTTTGGAATATTGGGAGGAAATCATTCAGACCCTAGGTTTCTAGAGGAGGAAATGGGGAATAAATATGGTAATAAATCTTAAATATTGAGAGGGGGGATGGGGAATTCCCATTATTTAATGAGAAACAGAGTTTGGATACATGGTTAGAAAAACTATGCACTAACCATGTGACACCCTTTCCCCAAGAGGGGCCCCAGCCACGCCATTTTTTGGGCCACCTATATTATTTGAAAAACCATGCATTGGATGTGCACCAACCTCTATCTAAGGGTTCTAATTCACATAATCTTTTGGGTTATGGTGCATGGTCAGTATTAATAATGCACCAACCATGATCTACATACCAAATGGCCTCTTTCCCACCCATTTTTAGGCCTCGAATGCCCAGAAAACTTTTGAGACCTATTACACTCTTGGGAATAATTTCAATAATCAATTTAAAGAGAGTGAAAAATATTTAAAGAAGAATATACCTCCTCAAATGGTCGAGATCTTACACCCCACCTTATCCACTACCCCTCACTAGCCACAATATCCTCAATTTTTTCCTTCGAATGTTCTCAGTAGGAACAATCTTCTTCCCTATGTGATTCTTCTTAATTTTTTTTTTCATTTTTAATCTCATATATTTTAGAATCCCACCTTTTTATTACAAAAAATTTCATTACATTTTAAAAACAGAGGATCTTTAATGTCTAGTGTCTTGGAAATTAGGAACAATAAAACATGAAAACGTAAAACACTCTTTTAAATCCTCTTGAAAAGATTCATGAAAAGTTCATCCTATGTAAAATTACTACATCTCATAACTTGGAGATATACATCAAAGGAAAGGGTGAGCTCAAGGCCCAGTAAGGGTAAACAAGGGAATCAGTTTACTTGTGATATCAATATGAGCTTGATAAAAAACATAAAGAACTGAGAAATGGAAGTATAAAAATTTTATAATGAAAATACCTTAAACCATAGCATGAATATGTGGCCAAAACATTTAATTTAGACATTCATGGACATGTCACCAAGGTTCATCCCTAATGTGTGATAAAAATTACCAATGTTATTTACCAAGGTATCGTGAAACTTGTCATATCTAGAGATTAAATTCTTTACCCAATTCATTAGAGCACTATCAGGGAATACCCTTAATATGTATTTACATTCAAATTATCCACATAGATAATAATAAAACTTTTCATAAATAACCCAAAGATAATAAAGTAAATGGGTTTCATTTCAAAATCATGACGTTTTCAAAGTGCTTAAAAATAAGATTATTATGTCATTTATAACCCATGGAAAGGGAATAAGGGATACATGTATGTAAATTCCATAATCAATAATAAATTTTTTATGCATTTATGATCACCCATAGAAACGAAATAGGTTTGGGTATTCAAATAAATAAGATAGGATAATTTCTTGAGATAAAGACAGAGAGATTTTGAGGCGAAATTTCTAATCATAACAGCTATATAACATGGTTTTAGAAAACAATAAAAAAGGGGAAAAGGATCTCCCATACATAAATGAATCATTTTATATTTTAGGGACATAATAAAATAGAAATAATATCATGGTGTGGATATTTCAATGACATACCACATGAAAAGGAAACTTGATAGAAAGAGAAAATGCAATTTCATTTACGAAAAATTTGGCAGCCTAACGACATCACTTAAAAATCTAGAAAACAAGTTGATGAGAGTGGAAAGGGTCTCTCATAAATTGAAAATGTAATGGAATGTAGTAGGGATATATAAGAACAAATCCCCACATAATAAAATGGAAACTATAAGACATAGCATAAAGGAAGCCATGACTTAGAAGAGGAGGGTAAAAGGTTCCTTTACCTTGAAGAGTAACTTCGAAAGATTGAAGGTTGGGACCTTGGGGGGATTGAGGACTGATTGGGAGGTAAAAATTAAAGAAATTCATTGAGAGGGGTTTTGGAATGAAATGAATGAGGGAATGGCTTGGTATTTATAGGAAAAGTGAGGTAATAATTAATTAGTTTCCAAGCGACACCTCATCAATGGTATTTGTAAAACCATGGGCTTGACCATAGTACTGGACACTTGGTACACCTCATAAAATATATTACATCAAAATATGACCATATTTATTACATAATTATTACATCATCAATGATATTATTAAACAGTAGAAACTCAAAACTATATTTTTACAATTCACTGAAAATTCACCTGTTTCTGAAAATTACCAAAAATTTACCCTAACCTAATATCGATGATCTAAATTCAAAAATGAACTCAATTTTATAAAAATAATTTTCTAAATATTTTTAATTTAATTTTAAAATAAAATCGTTATTTATTCCAAGTAAACAACTTTAAATCTATAACTCGTTTTGTAACACCTTGAAAACGTAATCAAGGTCCCAAAATATAATCCTATAACCATAAGAAAAAAAGTAACAATTTATGATTACATTTTATGAAAATAAATTTACATTTTAAATTATTAAATTCATTATAAAATTGTAAATAAATTATTTATGACATACAAAAATAAAAAAACTTATACTATGATCGTTTTTTCTCTTTTAAGATACTAAAATTGTATTTATACATTCATGGGTGAAGTTTCTAGTTTTTGTCCGATTTACTATTCATTACCATTCATTGTTATTCATTACTATTCATAAGGGTATGTGACTATTCATAATTTACTATTCACTAAAAAAATAAGTTGATCTTATTAGACTCTAAATTTCTTACTAGTGAAAACTGTAGATGACCATTTTTTAAAAATCATTTTACATTTATAATTATTTAAAGTTTACATAAATATTTCAAAATACCATTTTTTTCAAAATTATTTAGTAATATGGAACTTCTATAAATTCATCCTACATTTATCCAGACATTTGAAATTTAAAAATTTTACCATAAGAAGAAATAACAATTTTATTTATACCAAGGGATTACAAAATACTATTTAATGCCTTGTTACATAGCCCCTTATAACACCTACATAGGACCTAAGTGTAATGTGTTCTATGCTGATAGATTATTAGGGCGGCTCAGAAAATATTTCCCGAGTGGTGATTTCTATCAGCTTGAACTTCTCCCTTAAGAGATTCTGTTCAAGCTTCACATGTTGAATCTCAGCTTGGTCTTGATCTGGAGCAAAGCCCAGAGATGCTACATCCTTCCCAAGCTCTGATGGATGGACTTCATATGGCTCAAGTCTACTGGATGAGGCCTTCGACTCTTCTTTCTATATTAATTAACCAATATCACTTATATTTATAAACAATAACCGTAACGTAAAGAGTTTAGTTTCCAATGGTCATATTGACCAATGGTCATATAACAGTAAAAACCCAACAGTCTCATTTAATTATACTCACTGCATTAATTAAAGGATATAGTATTTTTGAGTATAAAATAGCACAAAATTTTAGGAAAAAATATTATTAAAAAGTTTGGGTCTTTAAATTATTCTCCCCTAAAAAAAATTAGTCCCCGAAATTTTAACTCGTACCCTATGAAGAGAAAATGTGTGGGTACTTCTGCCTCATAAACTCCTCTGGTTCACACATGGCTTCTTGACATTTGTGGTTTCGCCACAACACCTTAACAAGGTGGTTAGTCTTGTTGCATAGAACCTTGTCTCTACGATCCAAGATCTCCACTAGCTTCTCCTCATAATAGAGGTAATGTTATAGTTGTACCACCTATGGATTTTGTACATTTTAAGGGTCTGTTATGTACTTCCTCAAGAGAGATACATGGAAGACATCATGATATTGTGCTAGATTTGGAGGAAGTGAAAGATGATAAGCCACTACTCCCACATGATCAAGGATTTCATAGGGGCCAATGTAACTAGGGATGAGCTTCCCTTTCTTACTAAACCTCTGGACTCTTACAAGGTGATATTTGAAGAGATACCTTGTCACCAACATCAAACTCCAAGTCCCATTGATGGTTTTCGACATAGATCTTTTGTCAAATTTGAGCAGAATTAATGTATTTTTGGATGGAATGGACCTTTTCTATCATCTCTTTCATAATATCAGGCCCAAGAAGCATTATCTCTCTAGCTTCATACCAACAAGTAAGAGTTATACATCACTTACCATATAGAGCTTAATAGGGTGCCATTTGAATGCTTGAGTGGAAGCTGTTGTTGTAAGAGAACTCAACTAAAGGGAGATATTGATCCCATCCACCCTTAAATTCCATTGAGCATGTTCTCAAAATGTCCTTGAGTGTTTGAATAGTCCTTTTATATTGGCCATCAGTTTGGGGGTGATAGGCCGTACTGAAGTTCAATTCGGTACTCAGAGCATGTTGAAGACTTCTCCAGAATTTTGATGTGAACCTTGGATCATGATCAGATATGATTGAAATTGGAATTCCATGCAGCCTTACCACTTACTTCACATAGATCCTGGCAAGTTGATCAATAGAGAAATCTTCTCGAATGGAGATAAAATGGTAAGTCTTGGTGAGAGGGTCCACAATAAACCATATCACATTGATTCCTTTGGAATTTATCTTGAGACCAATGATGAAGTCTATAGTGATATTGTCCCACTTCCATGCTGGTATATGTAGTGCTTGCAATACCCCTTTAGGAAGTTGTCACTCTACCTTCACTTGCTAACATACTAGGCACCTTGAAGTGTAGTCAGAAATCTCCCTTTTCATATTATCGCACCAATAATGATCATGAAGGTCTCTATATATTTTTTGTGATTCCCTGATGTATAGAGAAAGTAGACCTACGAGCTTCATCCATCATCTCCTTCTTTATTTCTAGAATAGGTGGAACACATAGTCTTGTACGAAATTTAAGTTCACCTTCTTGATCAATATTGAACTCAAGAAACTTCCCATCCTTCACAGACTCAAACTTCTTCTGTAACAAAGGTTCTTTTTTTGAGCTTTCTTGATCTTCACTAGTAATGATGGATGAGAAATCATTTGGGTTAGGGTTGATGATTTACTTTCCCTTATAATTCCCATGTCCATATTAACTATGTCTTTGATCAAAGGATCTCTTTGAATCCTCATCATGGAAAGAACAACTGAGTCTTTCCTTCTTAATGCATCAGTGACTTTGTTTTCTCTTCTGAGATGATAATGAATTGAATAATAACAGTCTTGGAGAAGTTCCAACCATCTTCTCTATTTCATGTTCAATTCATTTTGCGTGAAAAATATACTTCAAACTTTGATGGTCTATGTATATATCACATTTCTCCCCATAAAGATAGTGTCTCCATATTTTCAGAGAAAAAATGACCACAACTAGCTCCAGATCATGTGTAAGATAGTTCTTCTCCTAAGTCTTCAACTGTCGAGATGTATAAGCAATGACCATTTCATTTTTCAGGAGGACACGCCCAATCCCTTTCAAAGATGCGTCGCTAAAAATAATGAATCCTTTTACACTTGAGGGAATAGATAACACGGGTGCAGTAACCAATCTATTCTTCAGCTCTTGGAAAATTTCTTTACACTTTTTTGTCCAGATGAACTTGACCCCTTTTTGAGTTAACTTGGTTAAAGGATTAGAAAGTCGTGAACAGTTTTTGACAAACCTTCTATAATATCTCACTAATCCAAGGAAACTATGAATCTCAGTTATTGTTATAGGCTGATGTAACACCCCGACCCCAGTTACCTAGAGTCAGTGCATTATTACATAACATTTCTATGATACAAAGAATCATGTCCCGAAAGACTGAGCAGTTTAGTAGCCTTGGAATTACTAGATACATTCATAAGTTTTACATTACATCATGAAATAAAAAAATCAACAATATTTTGTCCCATTTTGAACACAATTATATCCTTAGACTATCCCTACACTTCAACCATAAAATACTTCTTCACATCCTGGAAAAAATAAGACATATAATGGAGTGCGCTCAGATGCTCAGTAAGGATAACAGTATAGCGGAAACATTCATAAATAAGCATAAACATTTAAGGAAATGTATAAGACTAAAAAAACCTTTTAAACATAAACTCTAGAATAATAAGGAAAAGATAAAATCAAATAATTCTATTTACTTATTCACATAGATATTCTACTAGTTGAATAATCACTTGAAATATCAATAGCCACTTTCAAAATGATGGAATGCATAATGCCAGACTTCATAACCACATAGTCAAGGCCATGTGCCAAGACTACAAATAAGATTTTTTCAAGGCCTTTTTCCAAGACACTAGTTTGTCTCATGAGAACTACCAATTCTTTCAGGATCTATAGCCGTCTCCACTCGTCACTTACAAAGTCCAATGCATTCCTCATATGAAAAAATTTAATCAAAACATAAAAATTCGTATTGAAACTAACATAAAAAATGTCAATACTTCATACATAAACCATGAATGGTGTAAAAATAACACATCCATAGTCAAAAATATCACAAAACCTTCAATACAATATGGAAGTTTTGTATCATAATAAATCAACTTCAGACAAGCTTAAAATCCATCAAAGGATGTTGACATAGATGAAATCAAAAAAAAATTAGAGAAATATCTCTTTCTATTTTGAAATAATTTAAAAGTCATATAATTATAAAAGAACACATTTACATTTAAAATATTATTATAAGATTGTATGGGGAGCTTCGACGATGTTATAACAGTGGAAAATAGCTGCACCCACCGTATAATTTAAAAAAAGACATTCTTACCTTAATTCTATCGAAAAGGTCATAATTACCTTGTTTGAAAAATGACGAAAAGATTCCATTTAAAACATATATGGTCAAATAAGGGTATAAACGACTTTAACCCATAGTCCAGTAAATAGTAAAAAAAATTTAATTAAATTTTAAAGAAAACATGGCTGTGGATGATAAAGGGGTCCCAGTACATACTTACGTAAAAACAACCTCGGATAATAAAGAGATTGTGGAATTAACCCTTACCTTTTAATTTTCCCTAGTCTAGGGTATGTTAAACTCATATATAATAGTTAAATAATTGTTATTAAATTATAAAAGAACTATATAAATAAATATTGTATCATATATGACCCTATTAATATTTCTTTTCTAATAATATTTCAGTAGTATCCTCGTTTCGGGTGTTAACAGATTATTTTTCCTTTATATGCTTGGTTATGTAAGCCATGTTTGTTATAGATAGGATTTATTTGATTCATATACATAATTATATTATGTTCATAAACCTTTTTTCTAATAAAATGAAAATTATTCTTGAATTATTACGATGAGGAATGAATCTCGTCACGTTCGTGGAGACGGTAATCCGTACGTACACACGAGCGACTATATCATTATATTGATGGTGAAATCATATGTAATTGGATGGTATATCATATATAAAGAATAATAAACATGTTATATTAATTATTTACATCAGTTATATTCATTATTATATCCATTCATATTAATTAAGTGTTTTAATAACAAACTACACCACGACGTGGAGAGAGTATGCCATACATACGCACGTATGGTGACTTTGTCATTTATTATATGGATATAATAACAGATATGGTTGTAACATATTTATAATAACATCACAATATATATAATATACTGGATTTATTATTTTATAATGGAAACAACAAAGAAAGAGGAAGTTGAAGAAGAAAAGAACTTGAAAGAGGTGATGAAATATTTACCTCTTCTTTGGGTTCTTCCTTTTGATTTGATCAAAAGGGATCCTTAGGTTAGATTTATGACCAATGTAAGACCTATATAATTAAGGGAGGAAATTTGGGAGGAAATTTGGGAAGGGTTTGGCCATGTCAAATGGATTTGGAGGTGTGGAATTAAGAGAAGGGGAAGTACCCTTTTCTAAGAGAGGTGATGGTCACTTTAGGAAAATCCTAAAATATTGTTTTATAATAAAATAATTTTCGATTTATAATGGCTCCGAAATAATAACTTTAGAATATAATGTGGTTATGGGTTTAAAAACACTAAATCAATAGGTTTTAGACATGTTTTTTCACTATATTTACCTTATATTTTAGATTTAACTCTTAGTTAAATAGTTTGACATTTACCATGTCTCTTTGTATTTTTATTTTATATGGTTAATAAACTTACTGTAAACTTCAAAAAGAACTCAAAGTGGTTCATTATTAATATATATGTCCTTATATATGTCCTATGGATGATACTTATATTTTTAGTAATATTATATCAATTAATAATATAGTACTTTTTTGAAAAACTCAATTATGTCAATTTTGACACTATTTAGTATTTGGTTTTTGTGAAAATCACAACAGAATGATTAATTAGAAAAAAAATTACTTAACCAACCCTTACATGTCAAATTAACCTATAAAATTATTTTAATTCATCAAAAGTCTCAAATTAAATTTATTTGGATATTTATAATATCTATTACTTTAATCTTTCATTAATAAGTTAATTACTGCATCATCACTGTGTCATCAATAAATTCAAATATTTAATGTATAAAATTTATAAATAAAATACCATTATGTAGGAAATATATTTATATTTCTAATTCATATTTATAGTTGAATTTATATTGTGTGTAACCATATATTAAAACTGGGTTAGTTATTAAACATTGAAGTAACTATTTTAACTCTACTTTAAATAAAATAATAATAAATGTCATATTCTAATTCTAGTGGACCCAATGCGATCATATTCTATTCCTAATGTTTTTTTGTTCGAATTACACTTATCCAATAGAATTTGGACATGTCTTAGGGTAATTATGATATCATTTTTACCCTTAATTACCCTATTTACTTTTAACCGTGGTAAATAAAAGTCAAAAGTTACAATTCACCCAAAATTATTTTCAACTTATTGAACCAAATTTTACTTACTGATATCAACCGTGTCTCTTGTATTTTTGAAATTCAACTCACCAAAGTTGTAAAATTATGTTTTATGCAAATTTTTAAATGCTTCTAGGAGGTGGGTAAAAGATGGTAAAAAGATCAATAAAATTTTTATATATCTAAACTTTTTATAAATTGAAACTAAAGAATTAAATTGAAATTATACAGGTATTACGTATCTATTTTTACCTTAAATAAATTTAAATAAAATAAATAATTATATAAATTAAAAAATTCGGTTTTAACCATTAACACGGTGTTTTTTACTATTCATCAAAAAATGAAAGTTTTCAGAAAAAAACCAAAACTTCACCCTAAGATAATTTCAATATTTTCAATTCAAAAATGAAGTCCATTTTGGAAAATAAAATTTATGAAATTTCAAAAAGTGGGTATTACTATTCATAACATCTAGTTTGATTGGTTGCGGTGTGTTAGAATCTCGAAGATGTGTACAATGCAAGCTATTGCATTATTCTAAGGGAAATGTACCATGAAAGCTTGGGGTGTTACATTCTCCCCTAATTAAAATAATTTCATCCTCAAAATTTCTGAAATATTACTGCATAAAATGATTTGGGTGGTTCTTCATTATAAGTTTCTCAGGTTCTAAGTTTGCCTCTTCCATCTTATGATTTCTCCATATAACTTTAACCAAACGAGTCATCCAGTTTCTCAGCACATGTTCTATGGAATCAAGAATTTTTACAGGCTCTTCAAAGTAAGATAGATCAGTTTCTAGTTCAATTTTCTCATAGGTGAGTACATGCATTGGGTTAGGAATGTATTTTCTCAATAGTGATACGTGGAACACATCATGAACTTTGGAGAGACTTGGAGGCATTTCCAAACGTTAAGCTACAACTCCAATTCGTTCTAGAATTTCTAAAGGTCCAATGTACCTAGTACTCAATTTACCCTTCTTACCAAAACGTATAACACACTTCCATGGAGATACCTTTAAGAAAACATGGTCTCCTACTTGAAATTCCAAATCCTTCCTTCGGTTATCGGCATAGCTCTTTTTCGTACTTTGGGATGCTTTGATGTGGGTTTGGATAATATTCACTTTTTTCCATTGTTTCCTCAACAAGTTCTGGGCCTACGAGTTTTCTTTCACTAACATCATCCCAAAAAGTTGGTGTGCGACATCAATTTTCGTAGAACGCTTCATATGGTGCCATCTGAATACTTGAATGGAAGCTATTATTATAGAAAAATTCTACCAGAGGTAAATATTGATCCCACATACCTTGAAAGTCAAGTGATAGAGATATCAACATGTCTTCTAAGGTTTGATTTGTTCGTTCTTATTGTCCATCAATTTGAGGTTGGTAGGCAATGCTCAAACAAAGTTCATTATCCTAGGATTTCTGAATACTTTTCCAGAATCTTGATGTAAAACAAGGATCATGATCAGAAACAATCTATATGGGTACTCCATGAAGTCTTAAAACTTTATTAATATATAGTATTTCCATACATTCAAGTGGTAAATCTTCTCTTATAGAAAGAAAATGTGCTGACTTGGTAAGACGATCAACAATGACCCATATTGCATCATTCCTTCTAAGATTATTTGGTAGCCCCATGTCAATGTCCATCATAATATTATCCCATTTCCACCCAGTTATGGGAAGAGGTTGCATGACCCTTCTAGGCTGTTTCCTTCTAGCATTCACTTGATGAAAAACCATACATCTTGACACAAAGTCAGCAATCTCTCTCTTCATGTTGTCCCACCAAAAATGTTCTTTCAAAACTCTATATATCTTGGTGATCCTTGGGTGTATAGAGAAATTGTAGCTATGAGAATTATCCGACAATTCACTTTTTATATCAGGTATATCAGGAACACAAACTCTCTTCCCAAATTTCAAAATTCCATCTTCATATATGAAGTCACTCAATCTCCCATCATTTACAATTTTAATCTTCTTTTAAAACTCCTCATCCTCAGTCTGAGAACTCGTTATCCTTTTTTGCAAAGATGATTTGACAACCATTTGAAAAAGTATTGATGTTTCTCTTTCCATGTTTATTCCCATATCCATCATTACTAGATACATGAAAATAGGATCCCTTTTAAATCTCATCTTGTTAAAAACTCCATGGTTCTTTCTACTCAAATAATCTGCCACATTATTTTCCTTCCTCGGGTGGTAGTGTATAGTTCAATCATAATCCTTGAGTAGTTCAATCCATCATCTTTGCCTCATGTTGAGTTCTTTCTATGAGAAAATATACTTTAATCTCTTGTGATCAGTATAAATATAACATTTTTTACCATAGAGATAGTGTCTCCATATTTTCAGATCAAATATTACAGCTGATAACTCAAGATCATGAGTAGGATAGTTTTTCTCATGAATTTTTAGCTGTTGCGATGCATATGAAATAACTCTATCATTCTGCATAAGGACAAAACCAAGTCCTTTCTTTGAAGCATCACTATAAATAACAAACCCATCATTCCCCGATGGTAGAGTCAAGATAGGAGCATTAACTAATCTACTTTTTAGTTCTTCGAGACATTTTTCACACTCTTCTATCTAAAAAAATTTAACCCCTTTACGTGTGATCTTGGTTAATGAGTATGCCAATCAGGAAAAATTCTGGACAAAACACTAATAATAACCTACTAAACCAATATAACTATGTACCTCAGTTATACTTGTTGGTGATGGCCATTATTGGATTGCCTTGCTCTTTGAAGGATCAAAATAGATTCCATCCTTAGAGAAAACATGGCCAAAAAAAGAAATCTTTTGAAGCTAGAATTCAAACTTCCTAAACATCCCATATAATTCATTTCTTCTAAGAGTCTTTAGAATATTGTACAAGTGATTTTCATGATCTTCGTAGATTTTGGAGTATACCAAGATATCATCAATAAATACCACTACAAAGTCATCAAGATATTCCTTGAAAACTTTATTCATTATATCCATTAAGAAAGAGGGTGCATTAGTCAATCCAAAAGGCATTACTGTAAACTCCTAATGCCCGTACCTGGTTCAAAATGCTATTTTCGGAATGTCTTATTTCTTCACACACAACTGATGGTATCCATATCGAAGGTGAATCTTGGAAAAATATTGAGCTCCATGAAGTTGGTCAAATAAATCATAAATGCGAGGTAGGGGATACTTGTTCTTTATTGTTATAGCATTGATCTCCCTGTACTCAATGCACAACCTCATAGATCTGTCTTTCTTTTTAACTAAAAGGATAGGGGTTCACCATATAGAAACACTAGGGAGAATAAATCCCTTGTTACTCAATTACTCGAGTTATTTATTTAGTTCCACTAATTCCATAATGGCCATTCTAAAGGGGTCTTTGATATGGACCTTGAACCAAGAATTAAATCAATAGAAAACTCAATTTCTTGTTCCAGAGGATGTATAGGTAAATACTCTGAAAACACGTCAACGTATTCTTGCACAATAGGTAAATCCTCTATTCAAATATTATTTTCCTTGCCCATAGTTATTTTATTCTCTTCCTCTCCAATAATTTAATTTAGTAGAGCTACTGGGGGTGGATCTATATGAGAATCATATGGTGATGTTTCTGATATAAAGATACGGTACTTCTTATCATCATCGAGAATTTTAACCTCCTTCTTCTTACAATAAATTTTCACATCATGGTCCAAAATCCAATCCATACTAAGGATTATATCAAATTCCATCATGGGTATGATGATGAGATCAGCAAATAAAGAACATTTATATGCCCTAATGGGAACTGATTCAAAAAACTTTGTTGCAATGATGCTTGCATTAGGAGTTTTGACTTACAACTCCCTTGTTAATTAAAATTGAAATATCTAATTTTTTATCCAACTGGGAAGATATGAAACAATTATATGATCCAGATTCAAATAAATTATTGGTGAAACTTGAGGAAACCATTAAATTACCATCCACCATATATTTCGGAGCTTCAACCTCAGCAGTAGCGATCACATAATCTTGGCCTTGATTCCTTGGCCTTTTCTGAGGTAAGTTCCCTTGGTGATTAGTATATTGATTTGCATAATGCCTCTTTTCTCTACAATTGTAACATTCAACATTGACAACCTTTTTCTTTCCATTGCAATCACAAGCATGGTTTCCTTTTTCACCATTCTTGTAACAGGCTGTCATTCCCTTTACGAAGTACCAGGGTGTTTCTTCCCACATTTACCGCATGATGAATATTCAACTTTTCCCTTCAACCCCTTATTTCCATTTCTAGAGTGTTCAAAAAATATCTTCATTTCCTGTTTTTCTTTAAAGTCGTAAGAATTAGAGAATTCTTTTTCTGTCTTGATATCACATGAGACAATATCTTTATTTGATAAGAAGGATTGTGAGACAAATGATCGCTGGAGAAATGGTTTTAACCTATCAAATAATTGATCAATCTTATTCCATGGTTTACATATATAATCTTCAACATGCCTTGCTAACCTTGTAAAGTTATCCTTATACTTTTCCACATTCTCATCCTCCTTCTGCCTCAGACTCAGAAATTGTCTTTCCATATCCGCTCGATGGTCACGAGGAAATTATTTTTCTAAGAAAATATATTTAAACTCCCTCCATTCCATGTTTGATACTTCTTCATCTACCTTTGTGTTTTGGATTAATGACCACCATTGATCTGCATCTTTTGTGAGGAGATAAACTGCCATGACAACTTTTTCCATTTTGCTACTCCCCAAAGCGTGAAATATTTTCTCTAAGGTACATATCCATTTCTCGGTTACAAATGGATTTGTAGTCCTATTGAATGTGGGTGTTTGTTTCCTCGTGAATTGGTCTAACATTGATCCTCCATGTTGTAGATCAGGGTGCTCCATGCGGGTAAGGTTATTATTCATAACCTATGTGAGTTGTCCTAGTATGGTGATAAGCTGATCAGCACCAGTTGCTTCACCAACTCCACTATAATTATCATGAGTATGAAGGAAATATCTATATGGATTATGTGCATTGATACAGTTTCAATTCCTTCCACTAGGCTCCATTTATAAACAATGGCATACACTAGATTACTTTATGAATCGCAATACATTATTCCAAACTTGTAAAACACTTAAAATAATTGAATAGTTTATGGATATAATCCATAATCATAAAAAAAATTCGTTGAGGAAGTATATACTCATAAACCCTTCATAATGGTTTGTAAAGAAAATGAGAATTATCCTAAGCATATGGCCTAGGAGTGTTGTAACCAAGAGTCCGGCAAGGCCCGTTGTTGTGCACTAGTTCCCATTCAAGTCTAGCTTAAAGGGGTGTTTTCAAGTTTTACCCCTTGGTACATCTGTGACAAATTCACCTCTACCTTCTCATATCCAGATAGGTATGAATTGATTGGAAAACTCACAAAATATCTACAATACCAAAATTATTGTAAGTTCTTCTATACTAATCTTCAAAGTCTATCTTAGGGTAGTGTTCTCTAATTAAAGTTTTTCTAAATCTGGTTTCCAAGGATTGTACTAAACTTTATCTGATACCAACTATAACACCCTGAACCCAGTTACCGATAGTCAGTGCATTATTACATATCATTGGCATGATAAAAAGAATCATGTCTCGAAAGACCGATCAATTTAGTAGTCTTGGAAGCACTGGATACATTCATAACTTTTACATTATATCATGAAATAAAAACATCAAAAAAAATTTGTCCCCTTTTGAACACACTTTTATCCTTAGCCTATCCCTATAGGTCAACCATAAAATACATCACATCCTTAAAAAAATAAGACTAGAAATGGGTGAGATCAGATGCTTAGTAAGGATAAAAATATAGAGGAAACTTTCATAAATAAGCCTAAACATTTAAGGAAATGTATAACACTAAAAAAAGAATTTTAAACTTAAACTTCAGCATAATATAGAAAAGATAAAATTAAATAATTCTATTTATTTATTCACATTGATATTCTACTAGTCGAATAATCACATGCAATATCAATAGCCACTTTCATAATGATGGAATGCATAATTCCAGACTTCATAACAACATAGTCAAGGACTTGTGCCATGACTACAAATAAGATTTTGTCAAGGCCTTGTGCCAAGACACTAGTTTTTCTCATGAGACATACCGATTCATCGAGGAGCTATAGCGGGCTCCACCCTTCACTTACAAATTCTAATACATTCCTCATATTAAAAGGTTTAATCATAACCTAAACATTCATATTAAAACTAGCATATGAAATGTCAATACTTTATCTACAAACCATGAATGGTGTAAAAATAACACATCCACTGTCAAACATATCAAAAAACCTTCAATACAATATAGAAGTTTTGAATCATAATAAATCAACTTCAAACAAGCTTAAAATCCATCAAAGAATGTTGACAAATATGAAATCAAAACATTTTTAGAGAAATATCTATTTATATTTTGAAATAATTTAAAATTCATATAATTATAAAAGAAAACATTTATTTTGAAAATATTCTTATAAGCTTGTATGGGAAGATTCAAGGATATTATAACAGTGGAAAATAGCTGCACCCACCATATAAGTTAAAAAAAGACATTCCTACCTTATTTTTGTCGAAAAGGTCATAAAGCACCTTGTTTAAAAAACAACAGAAAGATTCCATTCAAAACATATAATGTAAAATAAGGGTATAAATGACTTTAACCCATATTCTAGTAAATATTAAAAATGTTTTGAATTACATTTCTAAGAAAACAAGGATGTGGATGATAAAGGGGTCCCGGTTGATACTTACGTAAAAACAACCTCGGATAATAAAGAGATTGTGAAATTAACCCTTACCATGTAAATTTCCTTGGTAGAGGGTACATTAACCTTTTGTATAATAGTTAAATCATTGTTATTAAATTATAGAAAAACTATATACCTAAATATGATATCATATATGACCCTATAATATTTCTTTGTTAATAATATTTCAGTAGTATCATTGTTTCAGGTGTTAACTGATTCGTTTTTCTTTATATACTTAGTTATGTAATCCATGTTTGTCATTTATAGGATGTATTGGATTCATATATAGAATGATATTATTTTAATAAAAAATATTTTTAATAAAATGAAAATTATTGTTGAATGATTATGATGGGGAGTGAATCTTATCATGTTCGTGGAGATGGTAATCCGTACTAATGCACGAGCGACAATATCATTATATTGATGGTGAAATAATATGTTATTGGATGGTATATAATATATAAATAACAATTAACATGTGTTATTTATTATTTACATCAGTTATATTCATTATTATACCCATCCAAAATAATGAAGTGTTTGAATAACAGACTACACCACGACGTAGAGACGGTAAGCCATACATACACATGTATGTTGACTTTGTCCTTTATAGGATGGATAGAATAAATAGTATGGTTGTACCATATTTATAATAACATCATATTATATATAAGATACTGGAGTTATTATTTTATAATGGAAACAACAAAGAAATAGGAAGTGGAAGAAGAAAAGAATTTGAAAGTGGTGATAAAATATTTACCTATTCTTCGGGTTCTTCCTTTTGATTTGATCAAAAGGGATCCTTAGGTTTGATTTCTGACCAAATAAGGCCCTTAAGATTAAGGAAGGAAAGTTGGGAGGATATTTGGGTATGTTTTGGCTGAGCCAAATGGATTTGGAGGTGTGAAATTAAGAGAAGGGGAAGTACCCATTTTTAAGAGAGGTGAGGGTCACTTTAGGAAAATCTTGAAATATTATTTTATAATAAAATAATTTTCGATTTCTAATTGCTCCAAAATAATTTATTTCGAGGATAAGGGGGTTATGGGTTTAAAACCTCTCAAAAAATACGTTTTAGACAGGTTTAGGACCCTATATTAACCTTATCTTTTAGATTTAACTCTTAATTAAATAGTTTTACATTTACCATGTATCTTTGTATTTTTATATAGTATGGTTAATTAAATTACTATGAACTTCAAAAATAACCCCAAGTGGTTCCTTATTAATATATATATAATTATCTATGTCCTTTTTCCAAACCTTAGATTTTTAGAAATATTATATCAATTAATAATATAGTATTTTTTTTAAAAACTCAATTATGTCAATTTTGACACTATTTAGTATTTGTTTTTTTTAAATCATAACAGCATGATTACTTCAAAAAAAATTATTTAATCAACCCTAACATTTCATATTAATCTATAAAATTAGTGGAAATAATCAAAAGTATCAAATTACATTTATTTTGATATTTATAATATCAATTATTTTATTCTTTCATTAATGAGGTAATTACTACATCATCATTGTGTCATAAATAATTTAAATTATTTAATTTATAAAAATTATAAACAAAATACAATTATGTATGAATTTTATTTAGCTTTATAATTGATATTTATAGTCGATTTTTTATTGTTTGTAACCATATATTAAAAATGGTTTAGTTATTAAACATTGAATTTAACTCTTTTAACACTTCTTTAAATAAAATAATAATAAATGTCCTATTCTAATCCAAGTGTACCAAAGGGTATCATATTTTACTACTAAGGTTTTTTTTTGGTCCAATTACACTTATCCAATAGAATTAGGACATGTGTTGGGGCAATTATGATATCATTTTCACCTTTAATAACCATATTTACTTTTAACCGTGGTAAATAAAAGTCAAAAGTTACCATTCAACAAAAATTATTTTCATCTTATTGAACCAAATTTTACTTACTGATATCAACCGTGTGTCTCAGATTTTTCAAATTTAACTCACAGAAGCGGTGAAATTATGTTTTATGAAAATTTGCAAATGATCCTAGGAGGTGGGTAAAAGACGGTAAAAAGTTTAATAAATTATTTATATATCTAAAAATATTATAAAATGACTCCAATGAATTAAATTGAACTTATATAGGTATTATATATCGATTTTTTTACCTAAAGTAAATTTAAATAAAATAAATAATTATTTAAATAAAAAAATTCGTTTTAACCAATAACGTAGTGTTTTCACTATTCATAAAAAATTGAAAGTTTTCAGAAAAATATAAAAAATTCACCCTATGATAATTCCGATATTCAGAATTCAAAAATTAAGTCCATTTTGAAAAATAAAGATTATAAAATTAAAAAAAAGTGGGTATTACTATTCATAATGTCTAGTTTGATTGGTTTCAATGTGTTAGAATCTCGAAGTTGCGTACAATGCAAGGTAATGCATTATTCAAAGGGAAACGTGTCGTGGAAGCTTGGGGTGTTACAGTAGAGGCCACTCCTCTATAACTTTTGTCTTTGTAGGGTCAACTTTGATTCCTTCATTGGTTAAAATGTACCCCAAGAAGCCTCTCCTTCCGTAGAGTATGCAAGATAACCCTTAAATTATCCTCATGCACCTCATGAATTTTGGAATATATCAGAATATCATTAATAAAAACCATCTCAAAGTTAACAAGGTAGTCCTTAAATACTATATTCATCAAATCCATAAAAATAGAATGTACATTGGTCGTTCCAAATGGCATAAAAAAACTCATAATGCGCATACCTTGTTCAGATGGTAGTTTTTGGAAAATATTCTTTCTTTACCCTCAATTGATGATAACCAGACTGAAGATCAATCTTAGAGAATAATTGAGCCCCATGAAGTTGGTCAAAGAAGTCATAAATTCATGGAAGTGGGTATTTTTTCTTTACTGTGATCCTGTTCAGTTCTCTATAATCAAAGCATAACCGCATCGATCCATCCTTCTTCTTCACAAAGAGAACTGGTCCTCCCCAAGGAGACACACATGATCAGATAAAACCCTTCCCCAAAAGATCTTGGAGTTATTTCTTTAAATCCTCCAACTCCACATTTTCCATCCTATACGGGGTCTTTGATATCAGATGTGATCCACATACGAGTTCAATGGTGAACTCTACCTTTCTTTCTATGGGAGGTCCAGGTAACTCCTCAAGAAATACGACAACATATTCCTAGATGATGGAGACATTTTATATCCTCAAACTCTCATTTCCTTCTTCTTCTTCACCGATAAAATCCATTATGAAGGGTATAAGAGGTTCTTCTAGACAAAGATCAGGTTGAGATATCTCTCCTTGGAAAATAACTGTAGGTTTTCCATTTGAGACTACTAAGATTTCCTTGCTTCTGTAATTGATCTTAGCATCATAATTTGAGAGCCAGTCCATCCCTAGTATAATGTCGAGTTCTAGAATGGGAATGACTACTATATTTGTGATAATATTGTTCTCACTAAATTAAATACTAGGGTTTCTAAAAACTGAGAATGCTTGGATAATCCGACCCAGATTCTTGACTAATAACTCTACATTTATAAAATCGGGGGTTGATTCTAAATTCTTTGAAAACTTGGAGGAAATAAAGGAATGCGTAGAACCAGAATCAAACAAATTACTTGCTATCTTTGGGAGAACAAAAAGAGTACCTTCCACCACATCATTTGGTGCTTCAGCTTCAGCAGTAGTGATTGAAAAAGTATGACCTCGTTCCCTTGGTCGTTGTTGAGGCTGATTGTGATTCCCCTCCACTACCCTCATATTTGGATAGTGATTGGAAAAGCACCCAAGTTGTCCACACTTATAGCATTGGACATCAGGTAGGGCCTACACTATCTTCCCTTTTTTTTAGTTTTGGGATGTTTTGGTTTCACCTCACTACGAAAATTCCATGCTCTGTGGCCATCTCTACCACACATTTAGAACTTCCCGCTCCCGAGTAGCCAATTCCCTAAATGCTTCATCCCATATTTATTACACGTTGGATGTTGTACTTGCTTTCCTCCTCTTCCCTAATCAAAGATCCTCCCTAAGCTTGGCTTCATCGATCTTTTCATGTCATTGGATTTATGAGACCATTTCATCTCACCAAACTCTATTTCGACATTAATCGTGCTTCGCACAATCTCCTCATAGCTATCATAATCTCGTTTGGCTAGATTCTTCTGTAGATGACGTCTTATTCCACCGAAGAATCTATCAAACTTACCATTTTGATCCATGAAAATACTAGAGTTGTAACGAGGAAGCCTCGCGAAGTTCATCTCGTAGCTTCCCCTAGATTCATTCTCCTTCTTCTTCTTCTCAAGAAACTCCTTCTCAATTCTTGTTCTCATCGATTGAGGGAAATACTTGTTGAAGAATATCCCTATGAACACTTCCCACTCCATAGCCTCAACTTCCACTCTTGGCCTTCTGATCTTAATCAGTTCCCACCACTTATCAGCTTCTACCTCTAAGCAATAAATAGCCAAGGAAACCTTCTCTTGTTCAGAACAGAAGATCATAGAAAAGATATTCTTGATAGAGTGGATACACTATTCAAAAATCAATGGGTCGGTAGATCCACTAAAGTTAGGTGGTCGTTGATGCATAAAGGATTCAACAGAAAGTTTTTCCCTTCACAGTGAGATTGGTCACTCATCTTGATTCTAGTTACTTCCTATAACTTCAGTCAGTTGGTTCATCATTCGCATGAAAGTTTTCCATTCTAGCTTCCATTAGAGAGCCATCAACACATGGTCTATTATGGTCACCATTTGCAAGGATCCTCATATTTCCTTCCATTTTCTAAAAGAATAAAACCTTAGTGAGATGATTATTTCATTTATGAATATTTTAACTATAAAGGATTTTATGTCCTAAAACTTCATTCTATAAACAATTACATTTCTCTATAAATCCTTTATAATGATTCATAAAAATATTATGATTAACCAAACATATCCCCCGGTAGTGTCATAACCAAGAGAGAAACAAGGCCCGTTGTCATGTACCAGGATACCCTGGGTCAAGCCCAAAACTCCTTGTCAGATTTTTCACTCCTAGGTACATCTCTTCCAGAGCCACCTCTACCTGCTCGTATCAAGACAGGGATGCATTTTCTTGATAAGCCACTTACTCAATACTCACCAAAATACCAGGATGTATTCCTATATTTAAAATTTTAAATATGGTTATTACTAATGTTTTTAGAGCCTAATGTCACTAAATAACTAAACTTTCCATTGATAACAATTATAGAATCCCTCATTTTTATTACATAACTTTTAATTACATTTTACAAATAAAGGATTTTTAAAGTCTAGTGTCTTGGAAATCAGGAACAATAAAACCTGAAAACATAAAACACCCTTTTAAATCCCCTTGAAAAGATTCTTAATAATTTCATCCTATGTAAAATTACTCCATCTCATAACCTGGAGACATATTTCAAAGGAATGGGTGAGTTGAAGGGCTAGTAAGGGTAAACAAGGGAATCATTTTACTTGTGATATCAATAAGAACTTGATAAAAAAATATAAAGACATGAGAAATGGTAGTAGAGGAATTTTATAATGAAAATAAATTGACCCATAACATGAATATGTGTATACAACATTTAATTTATACATTCACAAACATATCACCAAGGTTTATCCCCAAGGTGTTATAAAAATTACCAAGGTTATTTACCAAGGTATTGAAAAACTTGTCATCTCTAGAGATTAAATTCTTTACCAAATGCATTGGAGAGATATTATGGTGAACCCTTAATTTGTCTTTACATTCATGTGATACACATATATAATAATCAAAGATTTCATAAATAATACAAAGAGAATAAAATAAATGGGTTTCATTTCAAAATTATGATGTTTTAAAAGTGCTTAAAAATAAGATCATTATGTCATTTATAACCCCTGGAAAGGGAATGAGGGTTATATGTATGTCAATTAAAGAATCAAGAATACAATTTTTATGTATTTATTAACACCCATAAAAACGAAATAGGTCTGGGTATTCACATAAATAAGATAAGAGGATTTCTTGAGATAAAGAGAGATAAATTTGGTGGCGAAATTTCTACAGTATAATAGCTATATGACATGGTTTTAGAAAAAAAATAAAAAAGGGGACAAGGGTATCCCATCCATAAATGATTCATTTTGAATTAGAGTGATAGAATAAAATATAAATAAGATCATGGTGTGGATATTTTAATGACATACCACATGAAAAGGAAACTTGAAAGAAAAGAGAAAATGTGATTTCTTTTACGAAAAATTTGGCAGCCTAACAACGTCACTTAAAAATCTAGAAAACAAGTTCATGAGAGTGGAAAGGGTATCTCATAAATTGAAAATTAAATGGACAGTATTAGGGATATATAATAACAAACCACCATATAACAAAATTGAAACTATAAGACATAATATAAAGGAAGTCGTGACTTAAAAGAGGAGGGTGAAAGGTTCCCTTACTTTGAAGGGTAACTTTGAAATCTTGAAGGTTGGGATCTTGGGGGGCTTGAAGACACATTGGGAGGACTCCTTGAGAGGTATAAGACTAGAACTTCGTTGAAAGGGATTTTGGAATGAAATGAATGAGGGATTGGCTTGGTATTTATAGGAAAAGCGAGGGAATATTTAATTATTTTACATGGGACACTTCATCGGTGGTATTTTCAAAACCATGTGCTTGACCATAGTATTGACCACTTGGGACACCTGATAACATATATTACTATTCAAAAGTTGAAAAAATTTATTACATCATGATTACATCATCAATGATTTCATTAAACACCCAAAACTCAAAACTGTATTTTTACTATTCACTTCAAATTCAACTATTTCAGAAAAATAGAAAAAATTACCCTAACCTAATATCGGTGTTCTGAATTCAAAAATGAAATAATTTTATGAAAATATTTTTCTAAAAAATTTTAATTTATTTTTTAAATAAAATCATTATTTATTCTAAATAAACAACTATAAATCTATAACTTGTTTTGTAACACCTTGAAAAAGAAATCAAGGTCCAACAAAATTATCGTATCACCATAAGACAATAAAGTAAAAATTTATGATTACATTTTATGAAAATACTTTTCCATTTTAAATTATAAAATTAATTATAAAATTGTAAATAGAGTATTTATGACATAAAAAAAATACAAAAACTTATACTATGATCATTTTTTTACTTTTAAGATGTGTAAATTGTATTTATACATTCATGGGATAAGTTTCTATTTTTTGGCTGATTTACTATTAATTACTTTTCATTACTATTCATAAGTGTATGTTACTATTCATACATTACTATTCACTAAAAATTAATTTGATCTTATGAGACTCAAAATTTATTACTGGTAATAAATGTAGAAGACCATTTTTTAAAATCATTTTACATTTTTAATTATTTAAAGTTTATATAAATATTTTAAAATACCCTTCTTTCCAAAATTCATTAGTAATATAGAACTTCTATAAATTCATCCTACATTTATCCGGACATTTGATATTTATAAATTTTACCATAAGAAGAAATAAAAATTTTATTTATACCAATGGATTACAAAAAAGTATCTAAGGCCTCGTTACATAGCCCTTTATAACACCTGCATAAGACATAAGTGTTAGGTGTGCTATGATGATAGAATTTTGTGGCGACTTGGACATCATTGCCTGAATGGTGATTTATATAGGCTTGAACTTCCCCCTTAAGTGATTTCTTTCAAGCTTCACGTGTTGAAGCTCTACTTGGGCTTGGTCCAGAGCAAAGCCCAGAGATACTACTTCCTTCCCAAGCTCTGACAAATGGGCTTCGTATGGCTCATGTCTACTGGATGAGGTCATCAAATCTTCTTTCTGTATTAATTAACCAAGATCACTTGTACTTATAAACAATAATTTTAACATAAAGAGTTTAGTTTCCAATGGTCATATTGACCAACGTTCATATAATAGCTGAAACCCAACAATCTCATTTAATTATACTCACTTCATTAATTAAAGGATATAGTTTTGTTGAGTATAAAATAACACATAAATTTAGGAAATAAATATTATTAGAAAGTTTGGATCCTTACATATATAGTCGGATACCCGATTTTTCTCTGAGGTAAAAATATTTTTATTTTTATAATAAATGGTTTTTTATGGCCTAATGTGAATACCCTTTGAGGTTACATGTGTATTAGGGTTATTCAGGGCTTGTTCATAGCTTGGAACCCAAATCATGGAGGGAAAAAGTTGGTCTGCATGGTTAGTAGTAACCATATGAATGAAGATGCATGTTTTTGATAAAGTTGTACAAGGATAGACAGTGGGGTGCTACAGGATGCATGGTTTTCCAAACCATATGAATGAAGGCATATGCCAATGCAGGAGCCTCTACTATTTTTGACATCAGGACGAGACCTTGTTTGGGTAGAGTTAGCCAAACCATGCATGAAAACCATATGAGGTACCCCTCCTTACAATAGTGGGTTCATGGTTGACACACTATTTGTCCAACCATATAGCCAAACCATGTAACCAAGTATTTTGAGTGAAATTAAAAAATTTCCTTTAATTAATCTTTTAATTAAAACCTTTTTTCTTATTTATTCCTCCACTGGAATCCATGGGGTTTGAGAGATATTTTTAGGCATTTTGAAATATTTTTATCATATTATTTTAATAAAAAATTGATTCAAACACTGATCATCTGGTTAGATTTGCATCGGTGAGTACTCAATTCATTTTGTTCCATTAATCATTCTTCTTGGTATCAACAACACTATTTAGGTGTAATATAGTTTTCCCTATTTTGAGATTCTTTATCTACTATTCATTTTTCTTTTGATATGAGTCAAATCAGATGTTTATACTGGACGATCATTATACTATGGACTTATGGTAGGTGGTATATACTTTTCCTAATTGTCTTAGGTCTTTATTAGGGTTTTTTTCATTATGACACCAGTTAGACCTTCTAGAGACACCCTGAAAATTAATTGAAAAATTGATTTAAATGAAATAGAACATGATATGGATTCCCTTTAGTTCTTTGAGACTCTTTAGATGAAACATCCCTATCAAATCTCACCCATGAGGTGTGACTTTTAGAATGGATTTGTTAAACCACCCATGGGGTGAGTGTTAGTGCTTGATTAGTTAGAGGAATCCTTATATTAAATGAAATAGATTTAATTTCTTGATTAAGAGAAGGTTATCGTCCTTTTCATGGTCATTATTTCGATTAAATGGGTTATATAACATTTTTATATGAGTGGGTAAACCCATTGAATAAAATTGAATGCGAATTGTGATATGAGTGTGTATACTCAAGGAACATGATGTGAATTGATGAATGATTACATAGGATGCCATGTGTTTGTTATGCCATGGGTGTTGGAAATGGTAGAGAATTAATTAGACCTATACCATCCTTGGATTCTGATTTTGTGTGATTTCTTGGGCCTTGATACCCCTTGTATTCGGCTTTGTTGGGCTCATAGTGGGCATGGTAAGTAGAAATGCTCCTTGGACCCCGACTCAAGCCTAACCGAGTTTCCATCAAGATGATCCTATGACTCAATGTGAATGAATTGGTATAAAATATATTACATACATTTCTAATGGGCCTAAAACATGGATTTTATGGCATGACTATGGTAAATGTGATATTCTTGGTTGTACGAACAAGCCTTGGTTGATATGACACTTTTAGTTATACGACTAGGCTGTGGTGTTTAATGCACATGTTATGTGGCATGGCCACGGTTGACATGATATTTCTGGATGTATGGTGAGGCCATGGTATTTAATTTATGTATTGTTTGTATATCCCTTGTTATAGGAGCTTGACCCATTTCCTACAAGGATCCTCATTGGGATATACAATATCACTTATAGTAGTCTGTACCCCATGGGAGCCTTACTTTTATTTACTACTTACCTATGATATGTATTTCACTACACTTTAACTTATTATATTGTGAAATCATGATTTTATATAGACCATTGGGTGATTAAATACTAGTACTATATCTCAAACCCAGTTCAGGCCATCGTTGGGTACCCACAGAGACTATTTGGATGTAGTTAGGGATCGAGGAAATCATCTACAATTCGATGTTTGACTTTTTCTATGCTTAGAAGTATGTGATCAAAGGACTAGGCTGATGCTCGTGATGTTATCTAGGGATAGTAATTTTGGTCCTTTTATTATATGTATTGTACACATGACATGTATACTAATTTTTTCCTCTCTATAGAGACATGACATGCATAATCATTATCATTATATGAGATTATTTATGGAATTGTTTTTTTACAGTGGACTTGTTTATTTTTTATCATCTAATTGATTAAATGATTCTTATATTGACTATTATTGTTATTACACTATGTTACACTCTGATAATGAGGGCATTTTATCCCCACAGACACACCATATTCCCTCACTACTAGATAATAACCTTTGGAATTCTAGGAGATATACTTCAGCCCATGTGGCCAACCGGGCTCAGGGAAACGTTCAGTGGCACCCATGTTTTACATGTTACAAATTGGTATCAGGGAGATTTTATTTTTAGTATTTATTATTTAGACATAATAGATAGGGATAAGAAGGTATTGGAATTTGGTAATGATTCATGTAAGGGAGTAGCTAACCCATGTACAAGGAGAATCCAAATGGCCTCGAATGGAAATTGATACCTTCAAGATTTTGACTATTACAATTAATATGATTCAACCATTGAGTGATGAAATTTAATTGTGGTATTATTATTGATATGATCGTGGGTTCTATTTTGTTGAAAATTTATGAGATGAGGGTATTCCATCTCATGAATAATTTTTGAATCTTTAATGGAATAACATGTCATGCATTATTCCATGCCATTTAGGATGCATTTCTTTTTTTTTCAGGATATCATGATAGGTTCTATGATAGATATACCTGCTGTTGTGATAGAAATTATATGTATGGATTTAAGAAACATGGTTGGTAATTATATTTCCTTCCATAACCAAAGTAGTGTTTTCTAGAATAGGCTACAAATAATACCCTAAACATCCAATTACGACATGTTGAGTCATAAAAGATGAGTCATATGGAATGAAAATTGTTATGGTGTGGATTAGGTGGACACTATAATTTGTTTCAGGAGGAGTATCTTCCCTTATGTATTGGAATGTGATTTACCATTTGGTTCAACCTTTTAAAAGTAAATTTTGTTAAAAATGGGAACTGAATATGAGAATGAAATGTAAAATTGAAATAATAAATAGAGAAATTGACATAGAATCGATTTATTAGTGGGAAAGAGGAAGTGTATCTAGTGACTTTTGGGAATGTTTCCTTTTACCAGTCCTGGATTTAGAAGATGGTTGGGTGGAATAACCTAGTTTAGGATGGTTTTTAACTCTCCTTTTCTTTTGAGTTGTGAAATTTCATGTCATTTGATTATGAGGTGTGCATTGGAATTATAGAGGCATGTCACCGCTATGACCTCTAATCATGCACCAGGAGAGTGGTGGAAACTTTCATCTAGAGGTGGTGGGCTATGGGATATTAGTGTATCCTCCATTAGTTCCATCTATGGAACCATCTATTTTACTGGACACATGTGCTGAGACATAGTTCTGTGAGGGGATGAAGTTCCACAGGCTTCTGAGATGTCGATTGAGACTTTGATGTTGATATTCGATCATATTGATACACCTCCTGAGATAGGAGTAGGGATCATGACATTTATTCTAAATTGAGTAGCAATTTGCTAGTGAGATGTTCTAAACTAGATTAAAAGGATATGAGATATGGGTTTGGATGATTTCTGAACCAGGTTCTATGACTACTTTTACCCTGAGACTCTGGGAGAAGATCGGGCTAGTGAGTTAATGCGTCTGAAGCATAGAACTATGATGGTTATAGAGTAATCAAAATTATTTATAGAGTTTCAATGTTTTTCATTGAAAAACCTTTCAGTTGAGCTATCAAGGGTGAGATTCTTTGAGGAAGGTCTCTGAATTTCTATTTGATCTCAGGTCAACATGTACAGATTGACCTATATCACTGAATTTGTGAGTGAGGTGCTAATTATAGAGTGGAACATGAGGGAATCCAGGGGTGAAGAATAGAGAAATGTAGTCTCTAAACCTTTTAGTTCAACTTCAAGTGGTAGGAAGTGACATTCTGAGGATTCCCATGAGATGGGAACCAGCCAGGCCACTAGTGATGGAATGGAATTTTTCTATCATCCGTGCATGAAGATGGGAACATGTGAGGAATGAGTGAAATCATGACCCATTCTAGACCCAATCATGTGGCATGATGGTTCACAAGAAACATTTTTGTAGGACCTCCTCTCCAGTTGTGAGTGGTAGGGGGTCAGCTATGACACTGGTTTTGGTAGCAGGTTTCGTGGATTCGTATCAGGAAGAGAGATGGAATAGTACCTATCGATCATGCCACGGTTGTGGTGGTTGTGGCTGAGGTAGTCAGACACCATTTTCATCAAGACAATAGAGTGGCCCTACTCTGAGTATTTAGTTTGTGTCATAGAACTACAGTAAATGCTTGATATTTTCTATACAACCTACCCCTAAGGAGTAGGATGTGAGACCATATATGGTGATAGGTATGATCTTAGTAGCCTCTACTCTTGTATTTTCTTTTTTTGACATAGGTTCACCATGTAGTTTTATATCTATACACACCATATAGATCCTTAGGCTCCTGATTCTATTCTCAAAGGGTGTTAAAACTTTTGAAACTCTATTGGGGATTAGAACATATGATACCCGACAATTCAGGGAGTTCCACCTTAAGTTTGGCGAGTGTCACTTCACTTAGAATATTTTTTCCTTATGATGACCAGGTTTGACATCATACTCGATATGGAATAACTAGTGTATTATCGAGCCTACATCAACTACTTTTAGTAGAGGATGACCTTTACGTCACTAGAGGGAAAAATTTATACTCACAAGGATGAATGAAATGTACACGAATTCGAAGACAAACAAGATCATATTGGGATGTGTGGGGGTGATAACATAGATTGCTAGGTTTTATCTGGATGACCAGGGACTATGTTATGAGGGATTTTCTCTAATGGTTTATCATTTAAGGGATGTTTTTCCCGATGAATTTTATGGTTTACCTCAAGATATGGAGGTTGAGTTCTCCATCGATATAGTACTAGAAGCTGAACATGTATCCATTCCTTATTTCAGGATGGCTATGAAAGAGTTAGGGAGATCAAGAGGCAAGAATATGATTTGGTGTAAAATGGGTATATCTTACCCAAAAATCTTTGATGGCGTTTGTAGAATCCCAAACACGAATAGACAACTGAATAGTGCTAATGGGATGTGTGCCACTAGCCTTAGTCACAACTCCTTAAATGTCAAAGGCTACTGACTAGTAGGTAGGGTGTAAACAAGTATAGTGGGGAGGCTATACCCTACGGGAATAGATAATATACTAGTAAGAGCATCATAATATAATATGAAATGGAAATAAATGACTCTATCGACTCAAACAAGACCTATAGATGAGAATCACATCCACTAACAATAAATAGTTGAAGCAATATAGAAACAACTTCGTTAGTGAAAATTAAACATAGTAGCATTCCAATAAATCACTTTTAGACACTCAAAATTAAACAATAAAAGCATTCATTCCATGGAGGGTTATACATGTCAATATAAAAGGGTTCACATGGATCCCCACTATAGATACATAAAAAATAATCATGATGAAACTAATGGAAAATTAAACAAAAAATACATCTTGGCAGGATCCCAAAGACAATGCCAATCTCTATGAAAAACCGTAATATGATCCATCTTTTTAGATTGATCCATTACCTATACATAAAACCATAAAGTCTACATGTGTCCCGAAGGGATCATGTTGGGTGTGATGAAAATTTTAATTGGATACCACCCAATAGGGAGTACCTATTATAAATGTTTAAGCAGACATGGAACTCTAAGAAAAGTAAATAGTATGATGAAATAAGAAACACAATCTCTAGTAGTTCTTAGTAGCTACCAAAGAGTGTCACCTGCTTCGAACAATACTGGAAACTCAAAATCAAAGAGAATCCTTGGACGATGGCCCAAGGTACCCATGTAGTCAAAAAGTCTTGGTGAAACCCTTAGGTTCTAGGTGAATTATAAATCCTGGCACTACATGCCTCCGGAAACATCATGTCTCAAAATATTGACGTCCCAAAGGCATGCCCAATGAATAGTGTCCTGGTCATAAGGACCCCTTATTGAATCTCATGTTATCCCATGGCATGACAACTGGAGGAAAAACAATGTCTATCCTCAAATAAATATCCAGGCCCATGGCCTCAATCATTGGATTCCTCAGCCCCATCCCAATGGCCTCATTGCTATCAACTGAAGGATCCTCACATTCTAAATGGATTTCTGTGGAAACCACCCCCAAACCACAAAAACCTATGATGGAACTATTGAGGGCCTTTACCTACATGAGTTGACAAAACAACCTCATCAAAGAGTCAACCTATGCACACACGACTCAATCAGCACTTTGGCCATCATGGGTGAGCGGTAATCACCAAATAAGAACCTAAGCCACACCATATCTAGAACCTCATACCCCTACATCCATGTCCCTCTAATCTGATGGCCATGCCTTCCAAGTATCTCAGACCACGTCCAACTAGATAGTCACACTACCTCAAACCGACGTCCACGACGCCCAATCTTGTGGTCAAAACCCCTCAAGTAAATTTGGTCCAAGACCAAACAGTGACCAAAATCACTCAATCCAGATGTCCATGCCATCCCAACCTCATCTTAGGCCATTCCTGTCATGACCCCTTGTGTCCCATCGCATACAATTCAAGTAATTACTTATATACAATTTAAACATCACATTTTAAAAAAGCAATTCAATTTATTCAATTGAATTGAACAACTCCAACATTAATCACAATTTAAATCTAGAGGTCTTGAATGCCTCTAATTCCTTTTACTAATCTATATTAAATTAAACAAATCAATTTAAATGGAAAAAAATTCAATTTAAACAATTTTTGCACCCCTGGCCAAAATACCCCAAGGGGAAATGGCCTTTAACCCAACCTTGCTCCTGAGAAATAGGTACTTGACATGCCCAATGGCATCCCATGGGTCTCACAATCATTTCAATATGAAACAACAAATATAATGAGGTATTGTTCAAAATACCAAAAAACACACCAAAGGCCACACCACCCAAAAGTACACAAAAACACGACAAAAGGTATGCACCAACTACCTTAAGCTCGTAGACATATGCATGTCCAATATAGAAGTCCAATTAAAAGCTGTTCGATGTAGATCTGTGTTTCTATCTGAACCCCTAAAATTGGATCGGATGGAAACAAAAGTCTATAAGACGAATGATCAAAGGAGAAGAGGTATGTGTGAGGTTAGCCTAAATGATATGATCTTGCAGCTTCAGATGGATCGAAAAATGGATGATCGATGGAGATAATGGATCAAGGAGGAGAGAGGAGTGGCCCATCCCCTTCTGTGCGTGTGACTAAGAATGAGAGGAAGAAAGTGAGAAATAAATAAATAAGGAATTATTGAAAAAATGTTAATTTTGGCTTCTTTACTGAGCCACATAGTTTATCCACGCGGTTTACCAAACCATGCGATAACCATTTGGATGCCACTACCTATGGATGAAGTTATACCTAGATACCCCGAAAGGTTTGAAAAACCTTGAGGAAACCATGTGCAGCTCTCTACAACTTTTGCAGATGAGCTCGCACAGCTGTGTTCCTCTAGTCACACAAATTCCCTAAAGCGTGTGCCTACACCTTCTTCCCAAAAATAAGGCGTTCCGGCCTTTGATTCTCAAAAAATCATTATGGACACCCAATTCACTCTTCTAGCCTCTAAACCAACCAAAAAATACCATTTAATTCCAACAAAACTCACATAATTGAGTTCTGATCAATGAAACAAAAAGTAGCATAGCCACTAATTGAAAATTCAAACTATGATGGGATTTTGACCCGTTCTGAAAACCTAGGTCATTATAATCTCTCCACCAAAACATAACTCATCCCTGAGATATCAAAAAAAACCTATATATGGTGCCTAACACACACATCTTGATATAAGGAACCTAGACTAACCTGTTCTCAAGGGTTCTGTCCAAATTCTTCATAGGGCTCCCCACCTTAGAAATTTCAAAACTCAGTCTATCCCGACCCAAAGCTAAAATCAGAAAAAGGTCCATCAATAAATTTTCCAACCCATGGTCTTCCTGTGACACACCCTCACCCTTGCACCTCATCGGGTGATCCCATGTTGATCCTGACACCCAATCACATCAGGTACCGCATCATTGCCCACCTTGAGCCCATTGTACCCTTGGGACAACGAGGACCCGCATCCCATGGATGTTCAAAACAAACCTAGACCCTTGAACCTCAATCAAAACCCTATATCCTTAGTGCCTTGATGTCCAAGGATCCACAAGTAACCCTTATCCCTTGAATGCCTCGATGCCTATTCACCTCAAAACACATAGCGAACAATTCTCTTGATTCTTAGAACCTCATATATATATATATATATATATATATATATATATATATATATATATATAATCACACACCTGAGATGGTTCCAACGTACCAACTAGTGTTTGGTCAGTCCATATACATCCAATAAACCTCGTGTAATCAAAATGGGAATGCATCAGAAATCCAGGAAAAAATAGACAAGCCTCAACATGCCATGCCAAAGAAAAGAAAAAACAAACTATGGCCATGGACACAACGTATCGACCATCTTCGGCTTTCAAGATTACTCATCTAATGGTAGATCTACAATATGAACTTCACCTAAAACATGGATACCTAAATCCTGGCCTCCCCACGATGCTACACCATCCATCTGCCACTAACCCCATGACTGAGTCCCACTATGTATTCCACATCATCCATATGTAGTTGAACCTCGACTACCTTCACCATGTATAGATCCAGAGGCAATCTCTAAAGCTTGCACCTGCCTCAGTTTCTACCTTCCGGCTGTCTGAGAAGGATTCCTGTAGAACCTCTCCAGATTCCCCACATGTCCACATTCCCCACACTCTTTTGGAGTTCGATCACACTAAGTTAAAACATGCCCTAGATTCCCACACTAAAAGAAAACTACCGCTGAAAAACTGGGGGTGGCCTAGATGAGTCCTTGGTCTGAATACCCTACTAGAACTAATACCAATCTCATTTCATGACATCTAAACCATCACTTATAGTTGTCTACTAGCTCAAACAAGACTTGCCTTTCAGGTTACCCTCGATTATGGGTGTCTGATTCAACGCCTCTAAGAACGAGGACAACCTAATAATGTTTACCTACACCTGAATGATGTTCTGTAATACATATTCAAAGAGCCTCACCCTAGAGGTGTCATCTCTTACCATACCTGGTGAAAAACAAGAGAGCTCAGTTAATGTAGTTGCATAGTCCATGATGTACTTGTCACCTTAATGAAGGCTCTAGAACACCCGATCTCTCTCTTCCCTTAGAGTCTCTAGGAAAAATTGATCGAAGAACCTGTCCTCAATGTCCTTCCAGGCTAGTTACTTTTGTCTGTGAGCTTGAAACTACACATCCCACCAGCTCTTAGATGGACCTCTAAGAATATGCGTTTCCAGATTGACCTCCTCCATGGAGGTGTCTCAAGCTACTCAAAAAATATTTATGTGCTACGGACCACCCTCACCCTAAAAAAATAGCAGTTATTGCGAATAGAAATCTCGCTTATGATAGAGAAAAGAGGGATCTATTCTCATAGAACCTATATCAATCCCCTATAAAACATGTACCAGAATCGATCAGCAATTCTCATCAAGCCATGACCCAAATTCTATTAATCTCGGAAGCTATTCTACCTATAATGAATACTGAACCAGATCATGCCCCTGTGCTTGTACCTATGACTCATGTTTTGCCTGGCCCTTAAGGGCATGAACTTGATCGTGCTCCTACAACACTATACCATCACCCACCTGAAACTCCATAATTCTAGGATTAACGTTATAAATACCATAAGATGGTCAAAAACCCATATATATATATATATATATATATATATATTCAACACAGATAGGGGAAGCAGTATAGAGGTAGTGTATAATAACTACCCTCACTCTCCCTTATCCCAACCGTTCCCCATGGGATCCTAGACTCATAGACTAATTAACCTACCTTAATAGAGCTAATTATCACAATATCCTTGGGTCATGCCTGTCTGGATAACCACGTTGCCCCAAAATGACAACCTAGTCTCCCAGTCTCAGGGATCAAAATCACCTAATCCATAATACCTGCCTATTCTTATAAGATCCATGCCCAATCCTCATGCCATAATCAATTATATATATATAAATAAAGGAATATCACAGTTCACAATTCAAAAGCATTTAAATCATGTAATTTCACATTTTCACATTACATTTTATAGTATTCACATGGTATACTCATTTTACAAATCATACATGGATTTATAAATTTGAGATACCCTAAAATGTACCTATAAAAATCCAAACAAACAAGCATGACAATCCCCCTTTCCATTCTAGGATAAGGGTTCATCTCATCCATCACCATACTAGGCTAACAATCCAGGTCTCACATCATAAACAATAACATCAAATTCAAAAAGATCCACTGAGGTGGAAACTATATAAACTATAATCTGAGAAAAAGAAAAATACCATAACCCACCCAGGGTAACTCAATCCATCCCTCGTATGTATGGTTGCAGGAACCCAAGAATGAGTTCAAAATCGTGTTTCAAGAACAACATATCTTTAGTCTATCATAACCCCAAAAATAAATACCAATAAAATAGGTAAAATAAACACCTTTGATACCACTTGTAGCATCCCTGACCCAAACAAAAACCTGAATAGTGCTAACGGGATGGGTGCCACTAGCCATAGGTGAACCTCCATGAACTCTAAAGTCTTACGACTAGCAGTGAGGTTGTGAACAAGTATAGTGTGGATGATATACCCTCTAAGAATAGATAATATACTGGTCCAAGCAAAATAAAATGACATGAAGAAGAAATAAATGACTTGGTAGACTCGAATGGGACATGCATAGTAGATGCACAACCACTAATAGTAAACAACACCAACAATATAGAAACAACTACTACAGTAGAATGTAAATAGAACAACATTCCATTAAATCAATTTTATCCACTCAAAACAAAACAAGCATAGCATGCATTCCATAGAAGGTCATGCATGTCAATATACAAGGGTTCCCATGGCTAACCACTGTAGCTAGAAAAAAAATAAGCATGCTGAAACTAAAAGAAAACAGAACAAAAACTCCAGCCAGGCACGACTCCAAGGTCCATTCCAATCTCCATTCCAATTAGTACTATGATACAGCTCCTAAGGTTGATCCTTTATATATACATAAAACAACAAAGTCTACATGTGTCACGAAGGGCCCATACAAGGTGTGAGATGAATCCCAGTAGGATACCAATCAATGGTGCATACCTAGTATAAGTGTTTAAGAATACATACAAAACTATGAAAAGTAAATAGTATGATGAAATAACAAAAAAAATCTCCATTGGGGATTAGTAACCACCAAGGAGTTTCACCTACTTCGTCCAATGCCAGAAACTCAAAAGCAAAGAGAGTCCTTGGCCAATGGACCAAGGTACCCCTGTAGTCACAAAGTCCTAGTGAACCCTTATGTTCCACCTCAATCATTTATCCTAGAAACACATACCTCTTTACACCTAATGTCGCAATGTACTGACGTCTTGAAGGCATGCCCAAAAAATGGTGTCCCAGTCTTAAGGACCCCAACATGAAGTTCATGTTACTCCATAGAATGAAAAAAAGAGGAACAATGATGTCTCTCCTCAAATAAATATCCAGGCCCATGACCTCAATCATGATGATCCTTATCCTCAAACATGATGAAATTTTTAATATTAATCAAAGGCTCCTCACCTTCCACGTGGCATTCTACGACAAGCACCCCCAAACCAAAAGTACCTAAGCCACAACTATCAGAGTCCTCTACCCACATAAGTGGTCAAAAACACATCCTCATGGAGTCAACTTGTGTGCACATGACTCAATCGGAACTTTGGACATCACTGGTGAGCGGAAACCACCAAATAATAACCTAATCCACACCATCTCTAGCCCATCGTGCCCCTACAAAAATTTTTCTCAAATATTATAGCCATGCTATCCATGTATCCCGGTCCTTGCCCAACCTATTAGTCACACTACCTCAAACCAAAGTATACAACGCCCAATTATTTGGTCAAAAACACTCAAGAAAATCCAAGCCAAGCCCAACCAGTGATCAACATCAGATAATCCCAATGGCCATTCCATCCCAACCTCATCTCAAGACACACCCATCCCAACCCCTCGGGTCCCATCTTATTCAATTCAAGTAATTACATATATATAATTTAAACCACACATTTTAAACAAGAAATTAAATTTAGTCAATTGAATTGAACAACTCAAAAAATCATCACAATTTAAATATGAACGTCTTGTATTCCTTTAATTCATTTAACCAATCCAAATTAAATTAAACAAATCAATTTAAATAAAAAATATAAATTTAAACAATTTTGGCACCCTCGACCAAAATACGCCAAGGAGGAATGGCCTATAACCAGGCCTTGCTCAAGAAAAATAGGTATTGGACATTCCCAATAGCATCCCATGGGCCTCCTGATTATTTAAATATGAAACAACATATATAAAAAGGTCTCACCCAAAATATACAAAAACGCGCCCAAGGTTGCGCCACCCAAAAGTCCACAAAAGCACAAAACTAGGTATGCACAACCTACCTTAGACTCATAGACAAAGGAACATATAATATTTAATTCGTATTTTAATATGGTTGACATAGATATGAGTTTCCTTCTTAAACCCTAAAATTGTCTCTGACGGAAACATTGGTTTGTATGACAAAGGATCTAAGAAGAAGATGTATACACGATGTTAGCCTAACTAATATATCATTCAACATCTGATGAATCAATGAATAGATGATCGATGGAGAAGATGGATCAAGGAGGATAAAGTGGTGGCTCACCCCTAGTTATGTGTATGACTAAGATGGAGAGTAAGAAAGAGATAAAAGAAGAAATAAGGAATCAAGTAGAAAATGGTAATTTTTCCTTCTTTACTAGGTCACATGGTTTATCCGCACAGTTTTCCAAACCATGATGAAACTATGTAGAAGAAGATACATAAGGATACATTTCAACATGGATACCCCACACAGTTTGAAATTTTTTTCAAAAACCATTCGCATCTCTCTGAAATTTTTGTAGACGAGCTCACATAGCCAAGCGCCTCCCGTCTCATGGTTTCCCTAAATCGTGCGCCTCCACCTGCTTCCCAAAAACCAGGCCTCTGGGATTCTGATGTTCTGGAAACCATTCCAAACACCCAATGCACTCTCCTAGCCTCTTATCCAACCCAAAACACCATTTAAGGCAAACATAACTCTCAAAATTGAGTTTCGATGAATGAATCAAAAAGTAGAATAACCACTGATAGAAAATTCAAACTAAGTGGGGATTTTGACCGGTTCAAAAAACATGGTTCTTTATAGGGTTCACAAATCCTATTTTCAAAAAATGATGATTATAACCTTAGTTTATGCATGTATTATCATAAATTAAACCAGATGGCGATTAAGAAATGGTATCCCTTGATACTAATAGATAACCTGTTTTATCTACTTCAAGGAGCTAGGGTGTTCTAAAAAATTGATTAGAGATCGAGATATCACTATGTATGTGTTTGACCTATATACATGCCTCTAATGCCTTTTAATAGTAGGTATGATCTATACGAGTGTCTGGTTAGACTGTTCATTCTCACGAACACACAAATAGTTTTCATGTTGCTAATGAACCATATCTTCCAAACATATTTGGATTCATTTGTGGTGGTTTTCAATGAAGACATATTTGTATATTCTCACAATCTACATGACCATGCCATGTATATTCAGATCATTTTGAATAAATTCAGAGAGACTCTGTTATATACAAATCTCACAAAGTGCTACTTCTAGATGGACAATATTCACTTCCTGGGTCATATTATCTCAGAAACTGGAGTATTAGTTATCCTATAGAAGGTGATGGATGTAGTTTCCTAGGAGTAGTCAAACAAAATCTTTTATATATATAGGTTATTTGGTATAGATTTATATTATAGTCATTTTATAAAAGACATGTCATGCTTAGCAGCACCACTCAATCAATTGACTAAGAAAGGTGTGATTTTTTTTGGATAGATGCGAATAAGATAGCCTTTTAGTACTTAAAAGAGAGATTGAATTCAACATCGATCTTGATTATACCCAAGAAAGTTAGGAGATGTATTTAGTATTCTATAACATCAATTATTGATCTTGGATAAATGCCAATGAAGGGAGATATGGTAATTACATATGAGTCTCAATAGCCAAGTCCATATGAGAGGAATTACTCGATGCATGATCTAGAGATTGTAGTAGTTTTCCATTGTTTGCTTTTTTGGGGAAAATATTTACTAGGAGAACGTTTTTTTTTTGAACAAAGACCACAAAATTCTCAAGTTTATATTTACATAGTTGGATATAAACCTGAATAAAAAAATATGGGTTGAGTACCTACAGTCTTTTGAATTTGAACCTACCTACACTCTGGGGAAGGGAAAGGCAGTGGATGATGTACTAAGTAGGAGGACTCAATTAAAGATAGTTTATCATGACAATATTGATTTAAAGCTTATGGAATTGTTCTATAAGATGAACATGGAGGTGAAGGACAGTCAGGGAGATACTTATCTTTCATCCTTAGCTGTTAAATATACCCTACTATATAGAGTGACAATGAGGAAGCAATCAGATTCGTAGGACCTAGTCCTATTAGAGGGAGTGGTAGGTGAGGATCTTCCACCTTGTTGGATGGTAGTCGAGGATGAAATAATATGTATCCATGGTAATTTTGGGGTTCTAGAAGACATACAAATGGATTTGATTGGGAGTTTCATGCCTTAGATTTGATAGTACATCCCAGTGTCACCAAGATGTACAATGACTTGTGCTATAAGTACTAGTGGATGAGTATGAAACATGAGATAACTGGTTTTGATATGATATGTTCTATCTCTCAGTAGGTGAAAGTAGAATATCAGCAACCATCTACACATTTAAAACAGTTACCTATTCCCGAGTGGAAATGGGATGATGTCGTAATAAATTTCATGACTGGTTTCCCAAGGTCGCCACGAGGTAGTAATGTTTTGTGGGTTGTTTTTTATAGGCTCATGATGGTTTCAAATTTCCTTCCAACAAAGGAAACCTTCAATATTGATGACCCGGGGAGGTTATATATCCATGAGATAGTATGAATTCATAGGGTCCTTAGTACTATCGTCTCAGATAGGGACACCCAGTTTATGTGTTGTTTCTAGAAGAGATTACAGAGGGTGTGTGGTACGTAGGTGCTTCTGAGCACAACATACCACCCATAGACTGATGTCCAGTCAGAGCATACGATACAGGTTCTAGAGGACATTCTAAAAGCATTCATTCTGGATTCTGGGGGCTCTCAGGAGAGGCATATACCCTTTATTGAGTTCACCTACCAAAATATATATTATGCGGCGATACAAATGACACCTTATGAGGTTTTTTATAGTAGGTCATGCCGATATCCCATGTTCTTGTTAGAGGTGGGTGAGGTAGCTTTAATGGGGACATGACTTGTGTATGAGACTTCTGAGCTGGTCCTGTCAATTCAGAAGTAGATTATTACCGCACAGTCTTGATATAAATCTTATACTGATCACCACTAATGACCTATAGAGTTTGAGGTCAGGGATTAGATATTCTTACACATCACATTGAGAATGGGAAACAACCGGATCAAGAGATAGGGTAAGCATTCACTCTAATATGTCAGTCCATTTTTGATTCTGGAAAGACTCATGATGGTAGCCTATTAGTTTTAGTCACCTCATAGGTACTGAGCCATGAATGATTTATTTCACATTTCTCAGCTACACCACTATCATTTAGACCCATCTCACATTTTACAACCTGAGGATGTGGAGTTACAGGTATATGTGTTCTATTAGGAGCATCTGATTTGTATCTTTAATAATATATTGAAGGTTCTACAATGTAGTCAACTCCTCTAGTGTAGATGCTATAATAGTGTGGCTATTTATAGGATGGGACATGGAAACTAGAGGCTGATGTATGTTATAAGTTGATAGAGTTATTCTTATATTATTCTTGAACATACTTGAGAGGTAAATTCAAGGAATAATTTTTATATGGGGGAAAGATTATAAGATCTTGGATTTTCAAATAATGTATTGATTTTTTTCAGTTTAAATTCTTTCTTAAATACAAATGTGAATACCATTTGAGGTTAAAGGTGTATCAGGGGTGTTCAGGGATTGTTCGGAGCCTAGAACCTACCACTTGGAGGAAAATAGACAGGTCGCATAATTTGTAGTAACTTAGTGAGACAAGATGGATTGTTTGATAAAACCATGAAATGATGGACAGTAGTGTGCTGTAGGAAACACAATTTTCCAAAAAATGCGGATGGAGGTGCATACCCATGCAGGTGATTCTATAGTTTTGGACAATGGGATGATACATGGTTAGTAAAAACGTGCATGAAAACCATGTGAGGTACCCCTTCTTAACGTAGTGGGTTCATGGTTGGGATACGGTTTGGCCGACCATGCAACCAAACCATGTGGACCTAAATTTTGGATAAAATTAAAAAGTTACATTAATTAATCTTTAACACAAACATTTTTTCCAATTTATTTATTTATTGGAACTTATGGGTCTTGGGAGCTCCTATGAGGCCTTTTGATAGATTTTGATCTCATTCTTCTATCTGGACTCAAATTAAAGCATCGATCATCTCGTTAGTTTTCTGTCAGTGAGTACTCAATTTCTTTTATGACATTATTTGTTATTCTTGGTATCAGTTGTGCTATTTAGGAGAAAGCTAATTTCCCCTATTTTTAGGTTCTTCATATATTCTTTGTTTTTATTATGATCTGAGTTTAATTAGAATATGATACTTTATGAGAACTCTACTAAAGACCTACATTAGGTGGTTTGTAATTTTCCTATTTGATTTAGTGATTTATTTGCCTTATTTCCATGTATTTCCTTTTAGGAATTTTGGTGTGACCCCCAAAATTAATTGAAAAATTGATTTAACTGAAATGGAACATATTAGTTATTTCTTTTTGTTCCTTTAGACTCGTTAGAGGTTTTCCCCATACAAGGTCAACCATGGGGTGTTATTTTTAGTATTACTTTGTTAAACTACCCATGGGGTGATTGCTAGTGATTTTTAGATAAATGGGACACTATCTCCAGCACCAATCTTCATAGGTTGAACTCCTATCATCACCCCAACCTTGTCAATGTCTCCTCCAAAGACATGAAACTTCAATTTCATTTCATATTTAACAATGTGTGGTTCTATGATGAAGAGTGCACTCATATCATCCAAAACTATTGTTCCTTAATGTCTTGGAATAATGATTCCTTTTCCTATAACCTCATATTAAAACATCTCAAATAGACTCTAAAAACTTGGTGCTTCTCTAAATAAAAACAAATTAACAATGACATCATGCTTATTAAGAAAAAACTCAATGATCTTCAAAACAAAACACCAGCTCTGACCTCAACACTGATCCTACTCAAGAACTAAAAATTGCAGTCAAACTCAACTCCCTTCTCATTTTAAATAAAATATGAGAAAACAATTAAATGGTTAATAGAAAATGACATAAATAATAAATTCTATTACTCTATTCAAAGAATCAGGAAGGCCTACAAACCGTTAACCTTTCTAAAAAATAGGGACAAGATCCTTGACAACAAATACAACATCACTCATCATATCATCTCCTATTATAAATCCATATTAAATGGCCCCGATAACAACAAATACATACTTCCTATGTTCATTACTTTAGTGATCACTGATGAGGAAAACACTTTCCTTCTCAACACTCTGCTGGATCATGAAATCAAAGACACTGTCCTTAGTCTGAATCCCAATAGTGGTCCAGGTCATGATGGCTTTAATAATGGTTTATTCCATCATTATTGTGATTGGATTCATATCGATGTTTGTAAACTTTTGAAATATTTTTTTTCTAATGGGATTATTCCACATTATCTTAATTCCTAGTTTCTCACCTTGATCCCTAAAGTGAATAATTACTCTGAGATTCACTTGTTTAGACCCATTTCTCTTATCAATACTCTTTATAAAATCATCACAAAAATAATTTCTAACATACTTTCTACAATCACTGAGAAAATTGTCTCATGGAACCAATTTCGTTTTATAAAGTGTAGATCCATTAAAGAATGCATCTTTCTTGCCTCTGAGTGTGTCAATAACATGAATAAAACTAACATAGGAGGAAACATAGCTATTGAAGTTTCCATCAGAAAAGCTTTTGACACCATGGACTGGAGATTTATCTTCAAAGTCCTTCATATTTTTGGTTTTAGTGCCTCTTTTATCCCTGCAATCATAACTCTCTTCAAATCAGCATATATCTCCATTTTGATCAATGGATCTCCCAAGGTCTATTTTAAATGCACCAAAGATGTCATGAAATGTGACCCCCATTCTTAAATTATCTTCTCAATAGTATAATACTACCTTAGTTATCTGATCAACCATCTGGTGGTCTAGAATAAGGTGAAGCACATAAATATCTCTAGGAGTGTGAATGATTCTACTCATCTTTTTATGAGGATGACATCATCCTTTTCCTTTAAGGTGATAAAAGAAACATTCTTAATCTCAAAACTGCGCTCTCACACTATGAAAAGGTTTCTAGTCAAACCATTAGTTGGAAAAAATCCTACATATTCTTTGGGAAGAAAATTCCTCCTATAAAAAAATGTAATATTATCAATGAATTAACTCTAAAAAACGGTACGCTCCCTTTAAATTATCTTGGTGTTTCTATATTTTGGGGTAATCCCAAGTCTTGTCACTTTGAAACTATTTTGACCATGTTCTAAACCAACTATCTTCTTGGAAAGATAAATCTCTCTCTTTGGCAGGTAGGACTTGCCTGGTTAAATCCAATATTGTGTCCAAGATGGTTTACTCCATGATGGTCTAAAAATTTCTTGTTGGTGATATTAAAAAAATACACACCACTATAAATAATTTGATCTAGATTGGTTGTATTCTGGAAAGAAAACTTTTGACTATTAACTAGTCAAATTGTTGCAATCCCATTGAGAATAGTGGCATTGGTATAAAAAAATATAAAATACTTTAATAAAACCCTTCAAGAAAGACTCACTTGGAGCCTTTTTCACAATACTTATGAAGCTATCACATTTCTCAAGAATATATTTCTTGAAAAACTTAAGACGGTAAATTATAATATCATTAATTATTCCATATTGACATCAATAAAATAATCCTTCACCAATATTATGAATAATTACATATGGATGGTCTCCAGAGACTCCTCTATGAAATTTTGGGTTGATAACTAGATTAACAAACCTCTAATTTCTATGATATCTCCTGATTAAACTATTGAAAATACCAATAGCTCTATCAGAGAAATTTTAAAATATCAACATGATCACCTCCATGATACTATTATGAACGTCATTAAAAACTAATATTTTTCTTACACTAAGGATTTCTTAATTTGGAAAGCTACTCAAAATGGCATGCTTATCTCAAAAAATTTCTATAATCATAATTTATATAACTCTGAGAGTGATTATAGCTGGATAAAAAATTTCAAAAAACTTTGGATAAAACCTTTGATATTGAATCTCATTAGGCGTCTTGTTCACAACAGAGTTCCCACTAAAATTTTCCTCCAGTCTTTTGGAATCCATCTCTGCTCTAAGTGTAAAATCTGAAATCAACACAGAGAAGATTCTAACCACCTCTTCATTTCTTATGCTACTACTTTTACTCTTTGGAACTATATTATTGACTTTTTTATTGCAGATGGTTGATTATTGACTCTGTCAAAACTCAAAAAAAGAAATGGGTAGAAATAGAAGGCACTCAGAAAAATAAGAACCTTTTCCTTGATGCAGTTTTGAGCTCCACCATATTATCTAGTATGATCGGAATGTTATTATTCATAACAATTACTGACTCAATCAAAATGTAGGTCATATGCGGATCCTTGTTTCCATACATGAAGGTGCTTTGATGAAAAATAGGCATTTCCACAACACTGTGCATGAATTTGGAATCCTAAAATGTCTACGGATTAACGACAATTTCTTTTAACCGTAGTGCACTATGGAGGTCTTCTAGAGAGCACCTCCCCATGGATAGATCACAATCAATATTGATGGCGCCTCCAAGGGAAATCTGGGACCTTTTGGGTGTGGTGTTATCTTCAGGAATAACTTTGGTTAGATACTTGGGTGTTTAATGGGTAAATGTGGAATTGAAACCTCCCTTAAAGATGAGATGCTGAGTTTGATACATGCTATTCACTTTTCCAATCTCTTTGGTTGGAACACCCACTGGATTGAAAGTTACTCGATGACCATCGTATAAGTGATTTGGAATGGCATAAAACATCTTCTTTTTCCAATTACTAATGAACCTGTTTACTTATCGATCTTAACTATATCATCACACATTTTTATAAATAAGAGAACATGGTTGCAGGTGGCCTGGCCAACATGGGAGTAAATCAAGATATTACCTAGTCGGAAGAACTCCTTGCTGCTCTTATTTCCATTCATGAAAAATATTGTAATATGATTCCATAATTTAGTCTCTTTTAAACATTATGTTAATAATAATTGTGATTTTCTCATTTTGGGCCAAGGCCATACCCTCTATAAAAAAGTACTAGTGCTTTATTAGTAAGAGGAAGCCTGTTATTAAATGAAATTAATTTAATTCATTGATCAAGAGAAGGTTTTACTCCTTCGAATGTTGCTGATTTTGATTAAATGGTTTATATGGAATTGTTATATGAGCGAGTAAACTCATGGAATGGAAATGATTGTGATTTCTGTTATGAGTTGGTATAATCATGAAACATGATGTGAATTAGTTAATTGTTGCATAAGACTCCATGTGTGTGTTATGCCATTGGTCTTGGAAATGGTTGGGAACTCAATGGACTTGTAATCCCCTTTGATTCTAATTGCATGGGATTCCTTGGGTCTTGCTACCCTTTCGATCTAGTTTGGTTGGGCTCGGAGTGGACATGGTTGTTATAAATGTTCCTTGGACCCCAAATCAAGCCTAACCAAGTTTTTATATAGATGATTCTGGGACCTTATGAGGATGCCTTTGTCCATTATACCATGGATCTAGCACCGGGGGTTCTGAAAATTTGATATTCTTGGTTGTACAGTGAGGTTTTGATTGATATGAAACTTCTAGTTATATGGCTAGGTCATGGTATTTGATCATATGATATAAGGTAAGGTCATGGTTGATGTGATATGTATGGATGTACAATGAGGCCATGGTATTTACTTTATGTATTTTTTGTAGATTCCTTGTTATTAGATATTGTCCCATGTTCTGTACAGAGATTTGTTAAGATTTACAGTATCACTATTAGTAGTTTATATGCCATGCCCACCATATTTTTGTTTACTGATTAACTATAATTAGTATTACACTTTTCTTCAGCTTGTTATATTGAACAAGCAATATTTTTTGTAGACCTTTGGGTGATTACCTACTAGGATTGTATCTCACACCCTATTTGGGCTGCCATTGGGTACCTGTATAGACAATTTAGATGTAGTTAGGGATCGGGTAAAGAGCCTACAATTTGATGATCGACTTGTGACATGCTTAGGAGTATGAGATCATAAGACCGAGCTGAGGATTTTGATTCCATCTAGAGATAATAATTTAGGGAATTTTTTGTATTTTTTATAGGTATTGTACACATTCAATGTATACCTATTTTGGATGTTATTTAGAGACATACATGTATCATCATCATTAGTACATGATACTAGTTATTTAATTGTTTATTTACACTATCTTGGTTATTTTCCTATTATCTGATTAATTTAACACATCTGCTACTGACTGTTATTTTTATTCTATTATGTTATACTCTAGTAATGAGGGAATAGTCTTCCCAAAGACAAACCATACACTGTAGTTTCTAGTTGATAGAATCTGGCATTCAAGGAGATACTCTTGAGGCCGTGTGGCCAACCGGGCTTAGGTCACCATTCAGTGGCATCCGGGTTAGAAAAAGTACACATATATATATATATATATATTTCTATGAAGGTAAGAAACCTTAACTTATATAAATGATAATCATATTGTTGAATATTTTTGTACATCATTATTATATCATATTCTTCATAATTATGATCACCTTTTTAATTTTTCATATATTCAATTTCTTTTGATTTATATTTAGATCTTGAAGTTTTCATTTTAATTTATTAATTGAGTTCATTAGATAGAACTACTCAACATCACTCGAATCTCTATTATTTTTAACTTGAATAACTATTTTTTTCACACCCATACTATGTTTTAATTACGATTATGATTTTTTTAGTTTTGATTAAGAATACAAGATTTTGATTTTCTTGGTGATTTTATTTGGTGAGTTTTTCTTTGATGTTGATGTATCAACAAAAACATTGGATTCTGAAACTAATTCTATTTCCCACCCCAACCATTTCCATTAGGATTCCCTTTTAATTATTAATATCTATAAAATTTAAATAGGTAAAACAATTAACTTTTCATAATTTATGTCATATTGAAACCTAATACATATTCAATCAGGGTCCCGTGAGCCTCTTATGAAATAAATATCCGTAGTGAATTAATGTAAGTGAAATATCTAATGATTCTAGAATATATTTATTTAGTAGGTTCTAATATGATTTAGTAAGTACGTTAAAATAAAAACTAGGGTAAATTCAAACTTAAAAATTAGTAGTTGTAAAGTGAAATTTTTTATGGGAAAAAATGACATTTGTGGTTGATAGATGAAGAGACTAATTAGGGAATCATCCAAAATCTATTTATTGAGTAGTTTTATGTTATGTGTGAATTTATAGTGATACTTCAATTAAAAGTTTTTTTGTTTCAAATATTTTCATTGATTTATGATAATTATATATAGAAAATATATATATATTATATATGTCCATTTCCTTATTTTTTATTTTATATATTTAATATATATAAATATTTATTATATATAAAAATATGTTATTAGGTTTATTTGTATATATATGTTCTCCTTACTAGTTGGGATACTCGCTAATCAGGATACTCTGGTAAAATACATTATCCCTCAATTTTATAACTATATTTATATGTTTTGAGATATATATATATATATACATATAGACGCACACACACAAATATCTATTTGTGAGTAAGTTTTGTAAAACTTTTATGGGTGGTAAAGTCACCCTATAATTATATAAATAATGAAGGTTCAAATCCTAAAAACCCCATTAGTGGATTTTTAGTCCATTTATGGTCTTGATATGACTGTTGACACAAGAAATGATGCATGTAGGGGTGTATACCCAGGTACACACTGGAGGAGTTCAAGACATATTCAAGGTCCCTTTGGGATTGGTTGATGGGGCCATTAATTCTAGTAATGGATTTCAAGTCAAAGTTACTTTGGGATATGAAATTATAGTGAGTCAATTATGGAATGTGTCGGCCCTTGGAGGGGGGTGTGGATTTCCCTTACTGACTATGGGGTGTGTGTGTTGTTTCCTTTAATTATAATATCTAGTTCATTAATCAATATATACATATTATAATATATATATAAATATGTTTTATATATATGTATATATGTATTCATGTTATGTATATGTTGAATATATATATATATATATTTGTTTTTTATATATATATTTACGATCTATAGGTTTTACACACACACACACACAATATATATATATATATATGTTTGTGTGTGTGTGTGTGTTTGTGTGTTTTGTACATATATAAGTTATTTTAATATAGATATAATAATTTACTTTTTTCCAATAGAAAAAGCATATGAAAGATTTTAATCATGAAGATTCTCCTCAAAAGGACACAAGTGATATTCAACATAAAAACGAATGACCCTTAAATGGGTTGGTGGTTAGTTTTCCTTTTATAGTATCCCCTCCACTTTATTCAATGAAAAGTTTCTTTTACAATTTTTTTTTGAATATTTGAATTTTTTTTATTGATCCGATGATGTCATTCAAATTCATGAATCATTACTCTATATTAGTTAAATTTGAATTTCAATTATTGACATTTTTATTTTTTTAGATTTAAAATCATAATATTTACCTTTTAGTAAAAATAATGACGAATGCATGGGAAACACTAGTTAATTTCAAAAACTTGAAACTAAAAAACTAACTACTTTTATATTATATTAATCTATATTAATTTTACTTTAAAAATAATTTAAACACTATTATAATAATCTGATGAATAAAATAATTTTATTTTTTAAATATTCCATTTGTTCAAATGTATTTTAGTATTATTAATGTTTAATGAAGGATTTAGGGTGCGGGGGTTTTTGACTGTCCTCAATTTTAGTTGATATAGATTAAATCTTCAAGGATTCAATCTCTCTCAAACATATGTTTATAAAATAATATTTCATTAATTTTTTAAGAGTAGACATGTAGATAATTAATTGAATGGTAAGTAAAAAATTAAAAAGAAAATAATGATAATGTCAAAAAAATATCATCATATTTTATTATAAAAAGGATAGGCTAAATTTTTTTATTTAAATAACAAAACTTCTTATAACATTATCAACTTTAAATTCCAACAAAATCACATAAATTTAAAAATAATTTTATATATAATTTCTTTATATATTAACTTGACAAAAAATGTCATTTTTTATAATTTAAATATAAAAGACATAATTTATTTTCATTATCAAATAAAAATTCACAAATATAAATTATTTAAATAAATATTACTATTATAAAATTATTTCAAAAATTTTATAAATATATAAATATTATACTCTTTTATTATTAAAAAAATAATATATAAATAAAAATTCCATAGTATAATTTTTTTAAAAAATTTAATATTTTTACTTTAATGAATATAAATATTTTTAGAAACACATCAACATTAAAAATAATTCGCACAAAAAAAAAATAGTTACATAATAATAATTAATATAATAATTATTAAAATAATTATATCATTATTTATGATATAATTCTAATTAATTATTTTAACAAGGCTTAACATCTACACACATACATAGATTGCTTGTTTGATTTTTTTTAAATTCATACTTTTTAATCAAATATAAGAAAATTATTTAAAAAGATGCCCATTAAAGTTTTAATGAAATTATATTTTGAAAAAAATTATAATGCATTAAATTAAATTTAATAAATTATTTGATCCAAATATCTTTTTTAAAAAACCTAAGTGTGAAAGAACAAATTAAAATTCCAAAATTATTAAGAAAAACATGATCAAAATGCTAATTGAAACTATGAATTATTTCAAAACTAGAAACATATTGTTGATTATTAAAAATCAAGATGTTGATTTAAGGGGAATATTATGATGAATGAAAAAAAATCATATTTTAAAAATTAAATGGGTAAAATAAATAGATACCAAAAAAATTAGGGAGAGAAATATGGGTCAAATTTTATTTTCATTATTATGTTAAAAATGTTTAAGATATAAGTATATATATTCATAGAAGTAGATTATTCCTTATTATCTAAAAAGGACTCATCATATATGACAAATGACATGTGATAGTGGTTGGGAGTTAATGATCATAATAAATTCCACCCATGTAGATGAAACTTGTGTGAACCACCATCCTTGAGAAATTTATGCATCTATAATTACTTCATAACACTCCACCCAAAATGTCATTAATTATATAGAATTTTATTTTTACATCACTTTAAAAAACCCTCTTGGGTAAAATAACAATTGGTGAAAAAATATTTAAATTTCTTATCTATTCTATCTGTTTCATTGAAAACCTTATCAAGAAAACCTATTGAAAAAACATGATGAGTTAGTAAATATTACAATATTCCAAATTATTTTTGATATCTTCATGATAGAATTTATAATATTTCTTGTCTCAATTTTATAAATCCATTTCTCAAAATATTTTTTTTTTTAATTTCATTGTGAATAAATCCATAAGGTTATCAAATGATATAATTATCTGGATACCCATCTCATAATTATTTTTATTCTCTTGTGTAAATATTTTTTTGGTGAAATATGGGTTTTTATATCACCTTTAATATGAAAAAATTTCTATTATGTTATAAAATCATCATAACCTCTTTAAAAATTAGAAAGAATAGCATTTTTAATATTTTATTTTATTTTATACTTTTGATATTATTGTTTATTGTTTAACCAAATACATTCTTGACTTACCTCAGGAATTGTAATTAATTCAGAATGATTTGAGGAAGTCCTAGAAATGATTTATTTATCATAATTTCATGGTATAGTCATTCCAATATTTATGAATAAATATAAATCTTGAAATATGGATTTATATGCATTAGAAAAATATCCACCATCAACTTAATTAACAAATTTTGGTTCTAAAGTTTTGAATAAGTAATCATTTATACCTTACAAATATATATGATCATAACTGGAGAAACTATACCCTTGATTCCATATCAATAAATAATAGATAAATAAACAAAAATTGATAGAAATAAAAGAATAAGAGCATATATATATAATAATGTGGACCAGATTACCTTAAAATAAATTTCTATAAAAAATGAGATCTTGTAATGTCATATATAACATACATCAAAAGGGGATACACACTGGGTAGATCATACAAATCATAATAACAAATAACAAATAATATGTTCAAGGAGACCTGATTGAAAAATCTCAATTCTCATTTTTTATACACCATGACATGACCCCTTAAAATGATCATTTTAGATCTTGATTTTTTAAGAACCTGAAAAATGTAGGGAAAAAAATTCAGTTCTTATAAAAGTTATAAAACCACATTGTAAAATATCTGAAATAACTATTACGTGCAAAGTAAGAATTTTAAGGAAAATAGAGAATTATGAATTACATCACCATGGTGTAGTCACTGGGTTTTTTCACCATGTTATAGAGAACCATAACAATATAACATTCTTTTATCTTGGTTAACATTCCATTTTTAGATTCTAAATTCCTTCCTAGTGAAATTTCACTCAAAACTACCATAGAAACCAAAACATCATGGATGAAATTACTTTGTTTACTCTCAAAGGATTACCCAAAATGGCTTCTACAATGATTTTTGTTACATCTTATCATGGTTTAAAGGGAAATTATGTGGTTAACATATGTTAAAAAATCATAATAGTTTATGTTGATTTATTATTATATTGTAAATACAAGTATAAATTTTTTATATTATTAACATTATTTGAAAAATATATTTTTTGTAAAATGATTTCAAAATTTATGAAAAGATTATTTTTTTTAATAAATGTACTCATAAATGTCTCGCAATTCTAAAATATTAAAGAGATAATATCAAAACCATGTAAACGATAATGTGAAAAGTTCATTTTGGATAAAAATGGATTTCGCATGACTATTCATGATTAAATTATAAACTGTTTATAATTTATTTATGAATCATCCATAAATATTTATCTAATTTTTTAATATACTGATTATTTTATTTCATTTTTTTATTCATAGATTTGAATTGTTTACATTATGAATAAATTTATGATTTTATTTTAAGGTACTAAATTTCTTTATGGAAATGTCATACATTTATTTAAAGAGTTACAAGAAGGGTATAATAATTGGATTAGTTTAGTTCTACCATGAATTTGTCATGTCCATAGGCCATATGAAGAGTTACATGTCAATATGGTGTGATCATATATATTTCATTAAATAACAAGGATTATAAACTAAATCATTATAAGAATGCATTAAAATAATGATTATACATGAGATAAGATGGTGGAATTAAATTCCATTTAAAAATACTAAATGTTAGATTCCTTCCAAATTGAACACTTATCAATATCTCGATCATCCATCTAGATAGGTCATGCTAAATTTGGGTGCCCATAGATTTATCTTATGTAATAAAATAAAGTAATAGATGACCCTAGTAGGATCAAGCATATGTTTTTTTGCTTTTTATTAGGTTTCACCTAAAAAGGAAACCCTAATATAATTTGGATACATGAGGAATATAGTTTAGTTTATCTATATGATTGATTTGGAAAATAGTTTTTTACACAAATATCCAAGAGTCATATACGATATGATTGAAATTATGTATTATTTAAATAACTAAGTGATGGTAAAAATGATAAAGCTACCTGAATATTAGGGAAATATGGATCTTATCCCACTAATTAATATTATATAAAAATGTTGTGTTATAATTTTATTGTGATAACATTCAATAAAAGTCATTATTAAATAAATATAAAAAATGATACTCATCTAATAAAATCATCTATTACAGATAAAATGGAAGTATCATCACCGAACATGACTGTGAGATCAATATTTGGAAAGAGAATATTAAAGTAAGATACATTTTAGAATGATATAGAATCTTAGGAATAATTATTAAGAAAGAAAGAATATTTTATTTGTTAGAGAAACTACTTTACATTCATCCACATATTACAGTAAAGTTTAAAGTGAATTTAGATGCTTTTGAGAAGAATTAATGGATTCACATGGAGTTTCAAAGGAATTATTTGTGAAATAACCAAATAAACTTTAAAATATGATCATATATTCAATATTATTGAGAATAAAAATAACTTTGAGTGGTTGTGGGTTTCAATTAAGGCTTCTTCTTGATATAAAATTAATTTAATAATTGTTATTATAAATGGTCAGAAAAATATGAATGAGTTAAATATATCTTTACACTATAAATTCAATGAATCAGGGATAAATGAAAATGGAATATTATTTTTATATTATGGTGCTCCATTGACAGTAGAAGTGACTAAAATTTAAAGCTGTAAGAATAAAATTTAGTTGGAAAATCCTAAAATGTTTCTTCAAGTAGAAAATAAATGTTTTTTTATCCTAAAGGAGGTTTTAAGAAATAGATTCAATGTTTCCATTAGATAGAATTATCTAAAATATATGAAGGTGTTTGGGAAACTCTATGAATTCCATGTTAGGTATTAGTCTTATAATGATAAATTCTTCAATTTTTAAGTGTATGACAAAAAATTTATATTTTATAAATTTTATAAATATATTGGATGTAAAAATCAACGTAATAATTGTTAAATATTTGAATTTATGTCTATCTGATTAAGGAAAAGGCTTTTAAGTCACGAGTTTGAATGTAAATGGATATTTCAAGCTTTGATTGATCTAAATAAAAGTTTTTTATAATTATCTAATATATATTATATGGTAAGAGATATTATTTATTGAAATTTTTTTAATAAATAAAATGAGATTATATGCATGGTTAATTATTTATAAATCTCTATAAGTGTTTTGAAAGGAAGATACAGATAAAATAGTTTATCTTATTTTTTTCAAATATGAGATAAAGGGTTCCCACCCCCAACAGTTGAATATTTAAGATAATGATTTTTTTTTTCAAATTATTTCTTTAATCACATAGAATTTTAGATATTAAATTAATTTTTGAGAATTTATTTGTTAAATATTCACACTATAGGAAAACAATGTTATTTCCTAGACAAAATTCTTTTTTGTATTGTAACATGATATTTTAGAGAGAATATAGTTTTTATGAGGCCAGTGAGAGTATATTTTGACTAATAGAAGATAAAGTAAAACAAATGAAATAATGATAGTAAAAATTCAATGCTAATGTCACTTAATTTCTTAAAAGAGTTTTAGGTATATAAATAAAGATATGTTTAAAGAGTTAAATTTAGTTAATGTAACAAAGTAAAATTTACTTTATATATTAAAGAAGTTTATTATGTTGTAGTAACAATTAATGTAAAGAGTTTCATTTGTTACCAAATGATATCAGAAGGGAATATTTAATAAAAATGTTCCAATATGATGATAATATACTTAGAAAGTGTTATTAGTAGATAATAGAAGTTAATTTTTTTGTGAGTGTGAATCGTCTTCAATTATTGGATTCAGCAGAATGGATGGAGGAACTTTGAAGGTCACTTTAGACATTTAAATTTTGCAACACCAAAGATTTAAATATTAAAAGTGATATGGTAAGAAGATTCCATATTTCAATGGAGGAAAGTTCATGGTGGTCATTTATTGGGTGATGGTTTTTTGTTCAGTGGAAGGTGACACATACCGGAGGAATCAGTCATCTGAATGTCTCCCTACATAACTTTATGATGAAAGAGTTAGGGGATAATACCATGTTCATCTATCTATGTTTAGTTTTCTGGATAAGGATTACTCTAATACATCTAATTATTTTTGTTAATATGAAAAATCATGTGAATGAAAAATTTTAGTCCACCTAGTTGATTGGATGGGACCTACTATATTTAGGTAGGAGAGACCACATACTGATGTGTAATGATATTATTGAGTATAATCATATTCATGGTTTCCAAGTCATAATTATTATAAACCTTGATATTCTATGAATTGTTTTGGTATTATTTCTCCCATGGATACAGATCTAAAAGTTTTAACAATAGTAAACCATCCGCGTGCTTTGTTTCAATCTCTTTTATAAATGTCTAAATGTTTGGTGAGTTGGTAATAAATGTTATAGAGTGAGATGACTCAGTGTTGTGATTAGGGTAATGGATTTTGTAATTTTTTTAGTACACTGTCCTCTATAGAGTTACTTCAATAATTATTTTACACCAACATGATTTTAGTAATTTTAATTATGGTGAAAAAATTTGGTATAAGATTCTTACAAATTGGTATTAGAATATAAGTTTTAAGAGGATCAATCGTCATCTCAGTAAAAAATCAGGTAAAATTGTAACATACCATGTAATTAAAGAATAATATATTTTCATATCTATGTCTATTTATGAATTATATAGTGTTTTAGAGGCTTAAAATGAGAATAAATCCAATCATAATCATTGAATACTCTAATATTTTTAAAAGATTGTTTTACCACCTTTTGATGGAAAACCATTTTTAAATATACATTTTGACAATTTTATAAGCTCTATTTGTCAAAATAAAATTATTATTTAGAATTGGGACATTGATATTTACTTTGGATAATTGTTTGGTATTTTTCTGACAATGTTCATTTTTTAATTAATAGTGAAAAATACTGCATTTGACTTCAAAACTATTTTTTATCTAATTTAATTATGTGGTTATATTATATTTTTAATTTGTTTTAAAGTGTAATTAGAATATATTTTTACCATTTAATACAATGGTGGTAATTATAATTAATTTCACTTTGAAATTGGACATAAACAAATGTCAATCTTTTGATAGATATTGTTTCTTAAAAACACGTTATTTGTTTTGAAAGTGGGAATTATTTATAAAATCAATTAATGAAACATATATGTTTTGAATTTGGTATAATGGACATCATTTTTGAATTTTTAATATCAAATATAGCTTTGGGGTAATTTTTGGTATTTTTTTGATAAACATCAATTTTTGATGAATAGTGAAACCACTAAATGGTAGTTAAAATAATGTTTTTTTTGTTTAAATGAAAATTTACCACTTCTGTGAATTGAATTTAAAAAATAAAACATATATGGCTGTCATTATTACGTAAAATGTGGTTCAATGGGATGAATATAATTTTTGGTGAATAGTAACTTTTGAGTTTTATTAACCGCGATTAGAGGTAATTAAGGTAATTTAAGGTAAAAATAATATTATAAAAATTTAAAAATACCTTGACACATGTGATAACATTATTGGTTGAGTCATGTCCGACCAAGAAAGTCCATGGGTCAATTTTGGGACCCCATAGAGCCACTTGGGTATGATAATGACACTAATACCTTTTTATTTAAAGTAAAAATAAAAATGTCACAAACATGTATTATTTTTCTGAAACAATTTTTACATGGGGTTATATAAGTTATATTTTTGACTATAAATATTCATTAGAAATCTAAAAATATTTCCCCCATAATGGTAATTGTTTTATAATTTTTAGAGATTAAATAAATAAATTTATGTATGACGCCATGATAATGCAGTGATTACCTAATTAATGAACGATTTAAATAAAATGAAAAGATAAGGTAAAATCTAAGACTTACACTTATAGAAAAACTATTGAATGGGGGGATTTAGAACCCTTATCACCTTGTCCTTGAAATATATAATTTTGGGACCTTTAAAATCCGAAAACCATTTTATAATAAAGTAACATTTCAAGACGTTCCAAATGTGATCCTCCTCCCTCTTATAAAAGGCCACCACCTCTACCCCCTTACCCACACCTCTAAAGCCCTTGACTCATCCAAGATCTGCTCATATTATCTATCCACAGACCTCTCTTACACTTAGAAGCCTCAATTTGGGCATAAGTCTTCCCAAGGAAGCCTTCGGCTCAAAGCATAAAGAGCTACCTGATTTAGAGGTAATGTCTTCTCTCGAGTTTATTTCTTCTATTTTACTTATTCACTCACCACTATATTCTTATTATTTGATCCCATAATAGCTCCATTATACTCAATATACTATAATTTTTTTATGATAATGATTTTTCCTACACTTACACACACCTTCGTCTAATTGTTAAAGAACATATTGTTTCTGTGGGTGGCGAATTACTGCCTCACAAAACGATGATTGTTCAATATTCTTTTAACACCTTTCATAGTGGCCATGATGATGTCACTGTATTAATATATGATATATATTATAGTTATTCCCTCTCTATGCTTCTGTATTTTAAATTTAAAACATATCATTATGCTTTGTATGTTGTGCAAATGTGATAATTTAATCTGAGGAAGTGTGGACTACCGCCCCCTCAAGTGATGTGACTCGTTCTTGAAAAACATGGAATTTATAAATAATGTAATTAATGAACTTATGTTACCTATATAACATATATATTATACTATAATTCTAATATATGTATGTCTCATTTAGTTTTTATTCCTTTAATATGACAAAGAAATGAAAGTAGCGTTCATGCGTACGTACATCCTACCGTCTCCATGAACGTTGCATTTCATTTTTTATCTCCAAATGTTATGGAATAGTATAAAATGAATATATACTAGATATATATGATATTTAAATCATTAATACCATTATTAAGATGATGTACTTATAACTATATGGGGAATTATTTTCAAACAAGTTCATTTTTGACTCATGTACCGAACATCGACAAAACGTATGATATGAACTCACATAATTAACTAATTATTATAACATGATAATATGTGATATTAATTGAATAATAAAATTTAAATGAAGTACTTAAGCAATTATAAATTGACCTAAGTTTATTATTTAGGAATATAAAGAACGAACGAGAACAAGTCGGACTTGAGGTAAGGGACTCCATCTCAATCTCCTTTCGATGAGGCATTATTCAATTTATATACGACCTACATTTGTTAGTTGTATAATAAACCCGTTTGACTTTTAATTTCATTAAAAAGGAATATTTTTACAGAAAGAGTTTTACTAAATGAAAAAAGGGAATTTTTTTTCTTACGTATGCGACGACAACAACTTCTCTGCCGCCGTGACCATTACTTGAGTTTCGACTTCCTCTATAAGCCATAACTTTTTTTAAAATGAAAAATAAATAACATGTTTTACTTTTATTTTATTTTGGTATTGAAAATGGTTTTGATAATGTTTTTATTATATCAATGTGTTTTATTGATATCTTGTGATTGAAATGTGGAAATGTTATGTTTCCTTTATGCATGTTTTATGTGATACGATTATGTTGTGGTTCTTGGGAATTGTTTATGAAGACGGGTGGATACATGATAAAATAAGGGCGTGTGAGCCTGAGATAGCTCTCCAATGCATTGGTTAACGAGAAGAGGTTAAATGTTAAGGTTTCTCTGATGATATTTAGGGAATATACTGTGATGGGTATTCCAAACGTAACCATGACGGATACTACCTATGTATGAATGTTATGAATGCCTCAAGTTACCTTTATGTCTTATGATTTCTATGAGTTATTCATAAATCTTATGATTTCATGAGGTATGTTAAAGTGCTTATGTTTTATGAGTAAAGGATGATTTCATTGATTCTTATGTATACATGGGCTAATGTCTTCTTTCCGTATTTTTATATCCCTTGCTGATATTTTTATGCTCATCCTATGTTTTTAAAATGTTTTTCACAGGTCAAGGGAAATGTACATGATGTGATGATAATATCGAGGAAGTGTCAAGAAAGAATCCATGTTTTATTTTAAAAATGTTTCCTTTGATGGAAAAAAATTAATACTGTCTTTGATGTAACCACCTTGTTTAAATGTGGAATGTAATGCCTGATTTATGATCTAATTCTCTAAAAATCTAAACCTAAAAAGACCCTCAATGTGAATTCTTGAAATAACCCAAGATTAAGTAATTTTTAAGACTGGGTCCATATAGTTGGTTTCAAAGGTTGGTATAGATAAATTTAAGAGTTGTAATTATATTAAATTATTATCCAAAAATATATTTTTTACATTATGGTCAAATTGAAATGATATAGATTTTGAAGATTACCATGTTGCTTCATATAATACATGTTTGTTCATAATGGTTTTCTACAGTGGAAACATGGAAGTAGTGCTAGGAAGGAATATAGAAGGAAATGACCTTTCAAATCCGCATCCTGAGATGGTCAGAATTGGAACTGAATAGTTTGTTACAGTAACGGTGCATTTGACTCAAGCGATAAATGGTGGTGGTATTCATGCACGAGATCAGCCAGATCAACCGCAGAGGAACATGACAGTAGTGGAACATTTCACGGGGAAACATCCCCCATCATTCCGAGGATCATCTAACCCTGTGCTAGCTGAATGGTGGATTAAAGCACTGGAGAAGATTTTCTATGTCATGGGGTGTTCAGACAATCAAAAGGTTAGTCTTGCTATTTACTATTTTGAGGGTGAAACAGATCAGTGGTGGTGGATGGTTAAAAATATCAGGGACACTGATGAGATTGATGATCTTAACTAGGATGAATTCAAAGGTATGTTTCTTGAGAAATATTTTTCTAATGCTATTAAACATCGGATGTAAAAACAATTATTGGAATTGAGGCAAGAGGACGAATCAGTGGCTGCTTATGAACAAAAGTTCACTCGATTGGCAAGGTATTCTCCCAATTTTATCAGAGACCTTGATAGTAAAATAAATCATTTTTACTCAAAATTAATGCCAAAATATCGAAGGGCATTAGCTTCTCGTGATTTCAAAAGTTAAGAAAATCTTGTTCGATGTGCTGAGAAGGTGGAAATGGAGTTTCCTGATGATCAAGTGTTCTTTGAAAACAAACAGAATAAGTGACCAAGGTGACATGAGAAAGGAAAGAATCCTTCAAAAAGGTTTGACGGTAAGAAAACTAAGTTTGCAGTTTGTGATAAATGTGGTAAAATTCATGTTGGTGGATGTCTTTTGAATTCTGTAAAGTGATTCCGATGTGGTAAGATGGGAAAAAAGGCTCGTGATTGCTCTGGAAAATATCTGGGTAATGGTAAGACCAAATTTGATTTGCAATTAGTGAAATGTTTCATGTGCAATGAGATGTGTCATTATGCAAATGAGTGTTCGACAAAGAGATCGAATGATGGTAAGAAGTCATACTAAAATCAAAAAGGTGTGGTGAAATCCTTTACAACTACTTTAGTAGATGTTGGGCCATCAAATGAAGTGGTATCATGTACTTTTTTTGCTTTTTTAGATTATTCCAATGTGTTGTTTGATTCAGGCTCTACACATTCTTTCATCTTTGAATATTTTTCCAGTAAATTAGGAATTACATCTCAATAAATGACTCCTGAACTTGTGGTGAAAACACCAGGGGGAAATGTTGAGGCAAAAATAATTTATATGAATCTTTCTATCCTTATCCGTGGAAAGAACCTACTTAAAAAACTTATTGTTTTACCTATAGTAGTGTTTGATTTTATTTTGGATATGTATTGGCTCTCTGTTTACCAAGCTTAGATTGATTGTAGAGCTAAAAAAGTTTATTTTTAGAAAGACTTTCAGTTTGTGTATAAGAATGAACCCTTACTATTGATAACATATCAAGAGGCTGAGAAAATTGTAAAATATGGAAATGAATGTTACCTTGCACATATTGTTGAAAACAAAGGAACCATTCAGATTAATGATGTGTCAGTGGTAAATAAGTATCCTGATGTTTTTCCTGATGAGTTTCCTAGAATAATACCAGATCAAGAAGTTGAATTTACTATTGACTTAGTTTCTTATGCTAAGACAATTTCAAAACCCCCTTATCGAATGGATCAAATTGAACTTTTAGAGTTGAAGGAGCAATTGCAAGATTTATAAGAGAAAGGTTTCATTCGACCTAGCACGTCACCATGAGGTGCTCCTATCTTATTTGTTAAAAATAATGATGGTTCAATGAGACATTTTGTTGATTATAGAGAATTGAATAACATTTCTATTAAGAACAAATTTCCTTTTCCTCATATCGATGATTTGTTTGATCATCTCCAGGGAACTCAGTATTTTTCAAAGATTGACTTGAGATCGGGGTACCATCAGTTGAAGTTAAATGAAGCAGATATTCTGAAGACCACGTTTCGTATAAGATATGGCCATTATGAATATGTAGTTATGCCTTTTGGGTTAACCAATGCACCAGTTATATCCATGGACCTTATGAATAGAATTTTCCATGAGTTCTTGTATAAGTTTGTGGTTGTTTTCATTGATGATATTTTGGTGTTTTCTAAAATTAAAGATGATCATGAATGTAATTTAAGGGTTATTTTGAAAACCATAAAATAAAAGAAATTGTATGGGAAATTCAGAAATTTTTAGTTTTTGTTGCAACAAATTTCTTTCCTTGGTCACATTGTTTCTAATGATCGAATAACTGTTTATCCTGCAAAAACAAAGGTTGTTGAAGAATGGCCAAGACCCACAAATGTAACTGAGATTCGTAGTTTTCTAGGGTTGTTAGGCTATTAACAAAGGGTTGTTAAAAAAATTTCATGGTTGTCTAGCCCATTGACTAAGCTAACTCGGAAGGGTGTTAAGTTTATCTGGACAAAAGAATGTGATGATTGTTTTCAGAAATTGAAAAGAATATTGGTGAGTGCTCTAGTATTGGCACTACCTTCTAGTAATGGTGAGTTTTTTATCTACAATGATGCTTCATTGAAAGGACTTGGTTGAGTCCTAATACAGAATGATCTTGCAATTTCTTTTGCTTCACATCAGTTGAAAACTCATGAGATAAATTAACCTACACATGATTTGGAATTAGATGCTATTGTTTTCGCTTTAAAAATTTAGAGTCATCATTTGTATGGTGTAAAGTGTAAAATATATACTGATCAAAAATGTTTAAAGTATATATTCACTCAGAAATAATTGAACATGAGACATAGGAGATGTCTAGAATTAATCATTGATTATGATTGTACAATTCATTACCATCCGAGAAAAGAAAATACAGTGGCTGATGCTTTGAGTCGAGAGAGTAATGCTTCATTAACCATGCTACGTTTGGAATGTGATCCTTTGGATAAGTATTTGATGAATTTTGGTTTGGATGTTGTTGGTGCAGTAAATTCTTCTATTTTGTTTCATGTATCAGTGAAATATTCTCTATCAGACACAGTTATTAAAGCACAGAAGCAAGACAGTGAGTAGCAGAAAAGGTAGAGCTGGTTCAGAAGGGTATGTTACATGAATTCAACATTGATAATTATTGTGTTTTGAGATTTGGGAAGAGATTGTGTGTTTCTTGTGACTCACAGTTGAAGAGAGAGTTGTTATGTTAAGCTCATAGTTCTCCATTTTCAGTTCATCTTGGAAGTACTAAGATGTACAAAGATTTTCAGGAGTATTATTAGTGGGATGGAATGAAAAGGGATATTGCTGATTTTACTGTGATGTGTTTGACTTTTCAATAGGTTAAAGAAGAGTGGTGGTTACTAAAAGGGGTGATTCAGCCTTTACTAGTGCCAGATTGGAAATGGGAGAATATATCCATGGACATTGTTGTGGGATTACCGAAGACACCTTGAGGTAATAATGAAATCTGGGTTATTGTTGATCGCTTGACTAAAAATGATCACTTCCTTACTATACGAGATACTTTTTACCTAGATCAACTTTCTCGTTTGTATCATAAAGAGATAGTCAGGTTACACGAAGTTACCCTCTCCATTGTATCTGATCGTGATCCCAGGATCACTTCTAACTTTTGGAAAGGCCTTCAGAAGTCGTTGGGTACTGACTCAAATTTTAGTACAACTTTTCATCCTCAATTAGATGGGCCGTCAAAATGAACAATTCAGACTTTGTAGGATATTCTACGTGCTTGTTCAATGGATTATCAGGGAAGTTGGGACCAAAATATTTCATTTTTGAGTTTTCTTATAATAACTGTTTTCATTCCAGTATACAGATGGCACCATTTGAGGCATTATATGGGAAGCAGTGTCAAACTCCAGCTTTTTGGGATGAAGTAGGTGAAAGGAAGTTGATGGTACTGGAATTGGTAGAAGAGATGGAACAAAAAGTTTAGTAGATAAATAAACACATGAGAACATCTCAAAGTAGGTAGAAAAGTTATGCGGACAACCGAAGGAAGGATCTCTCTTGTGAGGTAGGTGATTATGTATTTCTCAAAGTTTTACCATGGAAAAGTGTGATGTGATTTGGTAAGAAAGGAAAGATGAGTCCAAGGTTCATTGGACCATATGAAATTATAGAGAGAGTTGGATTAGTTGCATACCGAGTGGCTTTACCTCCAAGTTTATCTGATGTACACAATTTTTTTTTCATGTTTTAATGTTAAGGAAGTACATGCTAGATCCACCTCATGTTTTGAGTCTAGAGGTATTTCAGCTGGAAGAGAATCTGTCTTATGAGGAACAACCGATCTAGATACTTAAACACATGGAGCAAGTGTTGCAGAATATGGTGATTCATCAAGTAAAGGTTTTATGGAAAAACCACATGATTGAAGAGGCAACATGGGAATCTGAAAATGAAATGAAGGATAAACACCCCCACTTATTCGATAAGTAAATAAATTGCGAGGACACAATTTTCTAAAGGGAGGAAGGACGTAACATCCCACGTAAATAAAGAATAATATATTTTCATATCTATATCTATTTATGAATTAGATAGTGTTTTAAAGGCTTAAAATGAGAATAAATCCAATCATAAGCATAGAATACTCTAATAGTTTTAAATGATTTTTTACCGCCTTTTGATGGAAAACTATTTTTAAATATAAATTTTGACAATTTTATAAGATCTATATTTAGAAATACGCTTATTATTTAGAATTGGGACATTGAAATTTATTTGGATAAGTTTTTGGTATTTTTCTAACAATGTTCATTTTTTAGTGAATAGTAAAAAATACTGCATTTTACTTCAAAACTATTTTTTTATCTAATTTAATTATATGGTTATATTTTTAATTGGTTTTAAAGTTTAATGAGAATATATTTTTACCATTTAATCCAATGGTGGTAATTATAATTAATTTCATTTTGAAATTGGACATAAACAATTGTCAATCTATTTTTAGATATTGTTTCTTAAAAACACATTATTTGTTTTGACATTGGAAATAAATTATAAAATTAATTAATGAAACTTTAATGTTTTGAATTTTGTAAAATGGACATAATTTTTCAATTTGGAATATCAAATATAGCTTAGGGTAAATTTTTGGTATTTTTCTTAAAAACATCAATTTTTGATGAATAGTGAAACCACTAAATGGTTGTTAAAAAACCGATATTTCGTTTAAATGACATTTTACCACTTCCAAGAATTTAATTTCATAACTCTAACATACCTATTTTCCATTAGTATATAAAATGTGGTTCAGTGGGATGAAAATAATTTTTGGTGAAATGTACCTTTTGAGTTTTATTAACCGCGATTAGAGGTAATTAGGGCAATTTAAGGTAAAAATAATATTATAAAAATATCAAAATACCTTGACACATGTCCTAACATTATTGGTTGAGTCATGTCCGACCAAGACAATCCATGGGTCAATTTTGGGACCCCATAGAGCCACTTGGGTATGATAATGACATTAATACCTTTTTATTTAAAGTAAAAAATAAAAATGTCACAAACTTGTATTGTTTCACTAAAAAAAATTTTACATGAGGTTATATAAGTTATATTTTTTACTATAAATATTAATTAGAAATATAAAAATATTTCCTACATCATGTTAATTGTTTTATGATTTTTAGATGTTAAATAAATAAATTTATTTATGACACCATGATGATGTAGTGATTACCTCATTAATGAATGATTTAAATAAAATGAAAAGATAAGGTAAAATCTAAGACTTACACTTGTCAAAAACATATTGGATGGGTGGATTTCAAACCCTTATCACCTTATCCTAGAAATATATAATTGTGGGACCTTTAAAATCTGAAAACCATTTTATAATAAAGTAACATTTCAAGACTATCCAAAAGTGACCCTCCTCCCTCTTATAAAAGGCCCCCACCTCTACCCCATTACTCACACCTCTCAAGCCCTTGGCTCGTCCAAGATCTGATCATATTATCTCTCCACATACCTCTATTATGTATAGAAGCCTCACATTGGGAAGAAGTCTTCCCAGGGAAGCCTTTGGCTCAAATCAAAATGAGTTACCTGATTTAGAGGTAGTGTCTTCTCTCGAGTTTCTTTCTTTTATTTTCCTTCTTCACTAACCACTATATTCTTATTATTTGATCCCATTAAAAAAAAATATCCTAAATATACTAGGATTTTTTTATGATAAGGATTCTACCAAAACTTACACACACCTCCGTCTAATGGTTAACGAAGATACTGTTTCTGTGGGTGGTGAATTACTGCCTCATGAAATGATGATTGTTCAATCTTCTTTTAGCACCTTTCATGGTGGACATGATGATTTCAATGCATTTATATATGATATATATTATATTTATACCCTCTCTATGATTCTGTATTTTATATTTAAAACATACCTTTATGCTTTTCATGTTGTGCAAATGCGATAATTTAATCTGAGGAATTGTGGACTACCGCCCCCTCATGTGATGTGACTCGTTCATGCAAAACATGGAATTAATAAATAATGTAATTAATGATATTATGTTACCTATATAACATATATATTTTTCTGTAATTATAATATATATATGTCTCAATTAGTTTTAATTCCTTTAATTTGACAATGTAATGAAAGTAGCGTTCATGCGTACGTACGACCTACCGTCTCCATGAACGGTGCATTTCATTTTTTATCTAGAAATGTTATAGAAGAGTATAGAATGAATAAAAATGGATATATATGATATTTAAGTCAATAATACCATTCTAGAGATTATGTACTTATAACTACATGGGCAATTATTTTCAAACAAGTTCATTTTTGACTCATGTACCAAACATCGACAAAACGTATGACATGAACTCGCCTAATTAACTAATTATTATAAAATGATAATATGTGATAGTAATTGAATAATAAACTTTAAAGTAAGTCCTTAAGAAATTATAAATTGACCTAAGTTTATTATTCAGGAATATAAAGAACTAATGAGAACAAGTCAGACTTGAGGTAATGGACTCCGTCTCATTCTCCTTTCGTTGAGGCATTCTTCAATTTATATACGAACTTATTTTATTAGTTGTATAATATACCCCTTTGAATTTTAATTTCGTTCAAAAGGGATCTTTTTACATGAATCATTTTAATAGTCATCAAAAGGGAATGTTTTTGTCTTACATATGTGGTGACAATGACTTCTCCGCCGCCGTGACCATTATTTGAGTTTCAGCTTCCTCTACAAGCCATAACTTTTTTTAAAATGAAAAATAAATTCCATGTTTTACTTTTATTTTATTTTGGTTTTTAAAATGGGTTTGATAATGTTTTTATTATATCAATGTGTTGTATTTATATCTTGTGATTGAAATGTGTAAATGTTAAGTTTCGTTTATGCATGTTTTATGTGATATGATTATGTTATGGTTCATGGGCATTGTTTACGAAGACAGGTGGTTCCGTGATAAACTAAGGGCGGGTGAGATCGAGATAGCTCTCCAATGAATTGGGTAACGTGAAGGAGTTAAACTCTAAGGTTTATCCGAAGAGATTTAAGAAATATACTCTGATGGGTATTCTAAACGTAACCATGAGGGTTACTCCCTATGAAAGAATGTTACGAATGCCTCAAGTTACCTTTATGTCTTATGATTTCTATGAATTATTCATAAATCTTATGATTTCATGAGGTATGTTAAAGGACTTATGTTTTATGAGTAAAGTATGATTTCATTGATTCTAATGTATACATGGACTAATGTTTTCTTTCCGTATTTTTATATCCCTTGCTGAGCTTTTTATGCTCATACCATGTTTTTGAAATGTTTTTCATAGGTCAAGGGAAAAGTACATGATGTGATTATAGTATCGAGGAAGTGTTAATAAAGAATCCATGTTTTATTTTAAAAAAGTTTCCTTTGATGGAAAAAAATGAATATTGTCATTGATGTAACCAGCTTGTTTAAATGTGGAATGTAATGCATGATTTATGATATAATTCTCAAGAACTATAAACCTGAAAAGATCCTCAATGTGAATTCTTGAAATAACCCAATATTAAGTAATGTTTAAGGCTGGGTCCTTATAAAAATTCTCTCTCTTTCTTGGGTTTCTTTCATTTCTCATTAGGGGAAACTATAAATAGAAGGCATGATATTAAAATATAGCATGCTCTAGATTGAAAACTTATATGGGATGGATTTTTATTTCTAGAAGATGTAGATGGAGGAATATATCATCCAAAATATAATAGGAAGTTTTATTAAAAGGTTCCATGTTGGAATTAATGAAAAAAGTTGAATTTGAAAGGCTAGATCAAAAGGAATTTGGTTTCGTATATATTTCCTTTGCCCAAAAAACTTCCTTGAACATTTGAGAGATGAATAATACCATGTATTTGATGGATTTCCCAAGAAACATGTATGTGAATCCTATAACACTCAATAAAGTGTGTTAGATGTATAGGTTATTCAATAGAGGTTATCAGATGGAAGATTTATAGTAGATCATATGAATGAATTCAAATTGATCAAGATCTTTATTGAGTTAGTGTAAGTGTAATTAATGGATGATGTTTGGGCCAACATTGTTTTTCAACTTTGTTGGAATCATTGGATGGAATGGTAAGATAATGGAGTATCTCTTACAAATAAAATGACTTGACATTCAAGGATGAATAGAACTTGATTCTGAATGAAGAGCTCCAAAAGAGTTAGAATCAATAAAATCCTAGAAATGTACTAAATATGGAAGTAATTGTGAACTCACCTCATCAAATAATTTGTAGGTGATTAGAAGAAAAGTTAAGAGATAGGGATAGAGATAAATCTACCAGACCCAGGCCTGCGTGTTTGATTTTTGGTAAAAGGGGTCATATATAGAAATATTTCACTAATAAATAGGTAAATAATAGGATGAAATGTTAAATAGGATTAAATTACATGAAACTATAATCTAATAGTAGCACCAATATACTCTTGAGTGTCAGTGCTCTAGTGGAGTACTGGATAATAGATCTTAGAGCATATTTCCACTGCACTATTGAAAATGGATGTATGTGAATTTGTGTGTTAAAAATATTTTAAATGGTGCATCTAGTGGTTGATGAAGAAATTGGAATTGTGGGTATGGGGTGTGTGAATGTTTGAATGAAAAACGAACGTTCCCTTAAGGTTAAAGGAATCAAATATATTCCACATCTTCAAAAGAATCTATTCTTTATTAGATAGTTGGATGAAGCTAGTTAGGGGATTTTCTTTTCAAAATGGGTTTGGAAAATGAATCAATATTTCCTAGTTATAGTGAGATGTGTAAAATATAGAAATCTCTATATAAAAAGAAATATGGAAGGGGAACTTTTTGAATCACCAGCTTTATAATGTTTATAATTTTGGCACTACTACCTTGGGAACCTCATTGAAAATGGTATAAATCATTTAGTGAAAAAAGAAATCTCAAATATATATCATCAAGAATTCAATAGTTGTGAGAGTTTTACACTCTATAAAAAAATGCGTCTTAAAATTTGGCTATAAAATATTGATGTATTAGAATCTTGAAATTGTATATATAGATGTTTGTGGTCCAGATCCGCTAAAATCTCACTATAGGCATAATATTTTGTGACTTTGGTTAAAAAATACATACGGAAAGTATGGTTATACTTCTTAAAAAATAAAATTTATGTTTTTAGAGTCTTATTTCAGTAGAAATATATGGTTGGAAGGGAAATAATAAATAATATATAGTGTCTAATTACAGACAGTAGAGTCAAGTACACTGTAAGAAGATTTAGAAATATATGTAGGTATAAGGGTATCATGCATGAGAACAATGTACCAATAACACATGACCAAAATGGTGATGTTGAAAGGATAAATCAAACATTGATATAAAAGGATATAATATTGAGGATTCACACCAAAATTCCAAGATATATTTGGGAATAGGTAATGAACACATCTGTATACTTAATCAACCAAATTCTTTCGTAACTGTTGGCACCCAAGACCATCTCAAAATACAATAAAAATATGAAAAACCCATGGAGCTACCTACCTAATCTATGATAAAAATGTGGGACAAAAACATGATCTAAATATGGAATCCTTGAAAACATGACCTCCTACCACCCAAGCGGTTTTGATATGAACCATAGCCATGTGTCTGCTTACCCATCATGTGGCTTTATAACTAGCCCACACCACACCACTTTCTACCTCCTAAATAGTCTGAAGATGGGATCTACTTCATGGATTCCCCCTCACAACATTTGGATCCCCACATAATTTCAAAGTGATATACTTTGTGGTATATCACTCTGTAGGAGGCCAACCAACATCACAAATATTTTGTTAAGACACTTCATGAACACACACTCTCTACCACATTGTCACCCATTACAAAAAATGGGTTACCTTGTCCATGAATATAAATTCTTCGGTTTCCATCATAGAAAGAGAGGAAGGATAAATAGAGGACTGATGGGGAATATAGAATTAGAGATACCCTTTAGGTAATTTATAATCGAACATTAGAACTCACACTATGTGGTTTCTTATGTGAAATCCATTCCTTGAGTGTTTTTTTCGCAATACTAGTACATGGTGACTCCACTACCTATGAAATTTTAATGCATGTAGTGATCAAGTACTCTCCCTTAACATTTCCAACTCTATGATCCTCACTTACTCAACTCATACCTAGAGCCTTATCCTCCATGTGTCTCCTAGGTTGATCAACCATCTCGGTGAGGATTACAAAGTATACATGCCTATTTCATGGGTCTCCATATAAAGTCCCACCCTACACTCACCCTTGGAAGACTGACCCTCACAATGGTTACCTCACATATTATCATCATTTATAAGGTTCCCACATATCCCAACTATCCACACACCAATCTACCAAGTATTTTATCCCTCTTCACTCCTATTAACCATTTGGACTGTCCTCTACTATGAGTTAACTACATGTACTAGAATCCATTGGGGTTTTTTGAGCTCATCCTTTTATTAATAGATATGAACTTGGAATTTAGTCTTTATATATACCACTTTTTTCAATGTAAATCCTTAAAAGGACAAATTAAAACCTCGACCAAATCCATTAGACATACATGATTAGGATATTGGGCATGTAAGAGTACCCCTACTTCGATCATGAATTACCTTCATAAAAAGAACCTTCTGATTTTCCTCCTTGATTGATGGGGCCCTAGGGAATTCCAAATCATACATACACAAGATAATGAGGGATGTAATAATAATGGATACAATATAAAATCCTTGGTCAAAAATTCCCATCATATATGATAATTTCAATTGATGAGCTATGAAATCATGGGATTCGTCCCTTAGTATAATAACAAAGATGGTTCCCTTTGATGACTTCATCACTGCGAATTATCAAGGGAGTTAGGGAGAGATTTTTTTTTGGAAAAATACATTTTAGCTATGCTCAAGCACTGGTATAATGACATCTATTCATAAATAATATTCTCTCATGCTCTCAAAATTCTTGAGTTGTATTCGGGCATCCAATTAGGTGTAAGCCCCATGTATATATCTCTATGAATTTATCCAAGTCACCAATCAGATCAGTTATCAGAGTAAACCATATGAATAATCTCTAGACAGTCCTCTATTATCACACCTTTATAAAACATAGAAATCACCAAAACATGATTTTAAACTTCATGAACAACATCCCCACAACTTAATGTTAAACTCCATGCCCAACATCTTATCCACATGACAAAAACTACATTATAACATCATAATGACATGTTATAAAACTAAAAGATGACCTAATTACTACATGACACTAAAACCCATGGTATTTTACTCTCATATAACCTTAAAATATGTGGTTTTAACTACATGGTATTTGATTACTATCAAGTCGGATACGTAAGACTCGTCCTAGAGGTCCAAAACCAATATCACTAAATCTTCACATTCATCATCACAGTTATATATTTCTCATGATATCATCTACACCCTTCTTCATTGGGATATATCCTTTATAGGATTAGAGTCCCATACTCATAAATCAATATTCCATTTGATACCCCTATTTAATTCCATTAGGGATAAATTCCATATGAAACGTTCTGTCACTAAGACATACTCATGTTGAAACAATGGCCCTCCTAGAAGGCCATATTCCATATAGGTATAAACATATTTAATTAATTTTTTTTATTATCTAAGAAAACATATTATGATTAATGGACCACTCTCCTACTAGCAAAACCAATCCCATACCTCACAAGCCATATTTACTAGGAAAACAAGCTATTCTCATTAGGACACATTCCCATTGAGGTCATCCAAAAAGGGTTGTTGTAACACCCTAAGTTTTTATGAATTATTATTTTTCAATAAATTATATTTTCTTTTATTAGTTTAATTACACAAAAAACGATTTATGTATTTTTAATATACAACACCAAGTTAAGCTTATGTTATAAGTAACACTGGTTTAGCTTGAGTTTCACATGAAACTGTGTTTTAAAAAATCTATTAAACTTTGAAATATGAATATTAATAAATAATTTTTAAATATTAATTTTAATGGTTTTATATAATGAAAACATATTGATAATAAAATACCCAATTTTTGGTAAAGTATTTATGTGTATCAATAATACTATTATATGAAAAAAATATTTTTTAATGTATTTTTGTAAACAATAATAAAATTATTTTTTTGAAACATTTAGAAAGATAATTTTATAAAATAGAAATAATTTTTTAATTCACAATATTTAAATTATATTAGTTTTAAAATTTGGTATTTTTTGGGATGGATCATTTTTTGATGAATAGTGAAAAATACCGAATTTTAATTGAAAACTTCATTTTAGTTTAATTTATTTATAAATTTAAATATTATTTAATTTTTTGGAAAGTAATATTACTTCATTTATAAATCAAATAATCCAATTTACACCATTTTAATAAATTCTATTTTGTAATTGGATATAAAATCTTTGTAAACTTTTGATCATTATAGCTTCAAAAGCCTGTTTTCTCATTACATATGCGAGATTAATTTTAAATTAATTTTTTCCACTTATGTTTATAAAATTTGCAAAAAAGATTTGATAGTTTTAATCATCATTATTTTTTTTATATAATGTGGCCAACTTAATTTTCTATAAAAATGAATAGTGAATGCAGTAAAAATTATTTACTGTGGTTTATGAAAAAATGGGTTTATAAGGTGTTAAACTAAAAAATAAGGGTCAGATTTACCTATAAATTTTCTTAAAAAATATTTTATATCCATATTTTGACTTTATCTAGTATAAGATTTTAATTTGAGTCATTTTGGTATATTTTTCCAAGTAAAAAACAAGGGTCAACATATATCTTTTCAAAAATACCAAGTTCACCCTCTCCCCCACTTATAAAAGGACACACCCTATTATCCCTTATTCACACCTTAAAAATTATTTGGTTCATAAAATACCAACCGAAATAAATTTACATATTCCCTCCCCTTATCCTATAATAATTATTTTTAGAAAAAAATTATCCTTGGATGGATTTTAGTGCTAACTTAAGGAGGCTACACGAAGAAGGGGTGACGTTCGTCAATGGGTGTTTTTGTTTTATTTCTTCCTTTACACCCATTAATTATTATTATACCATGATTATATAACCAAATTAGTATTTTTATTATACTAATATGTTTTTATGTTAAGTCAATGACCTAAAATATTCTCTACTTTAATCAAATGGGTTATGAAATCATTGTTCGTGTGTGTATGACAGACTACCACCTGACAAACCGATGTCGTTCATTTTTCCATTACATCCTCTCAAGGCTAGTAATAATGATGTATTTGTTGTATATATATGATATATTTGATATTTATGATTTTATCATGATTTTGGATTTTTTAAATCACATATAACTTCATACTCTCAATTTTATGGGAAAAAAATAATAGCATTCATGTGTACGACGAACTACTGCCTCGCGAAGTGATGTTATTCATTCACTATTTACATAGAAAGAATTAAATTTGGGTTTAATAAATTATATATATATATATATATATATATATTAAACGAACATGATTCAAAAATTATAATGTATATCATTTACTTTTCTTTCTTTCAACCCAACAATAAACTTAAAAATAGCCTTCATGCATACGTACGACCTATCGTCTCCATAAGTAGTGTATTTCATTTCCTATCACTAAATATTATGTATTAATATAAATATATATATACTTAATATATAATATATTTATTTTATGGTTATACTTTTGGATATTATGGAAACATGATCAATTGAATAGGGTAAAAATATAACAAATCAAAACATATATGAATAACAAAATGGTTATTACCCAAATCATAATTTTAACATGGAATTATTAATAAATAGGTAATAAAAGGTAATTAGATAATAATATATGTTAATATATATATATATGAATATTTTTCTGTAATATATTTATAAAAATATTATATTTATTATATAGGAGTTTTTAATGAGTACGATGAAAGTCAGGACTTAAGGTAAGGAATTTCCTTCTCACTTTTTACTTCTATGAGGAACATGCCATATTCACCACCTATTTGTTTTATGTGGTATATATACTTACCATTCATTTTTATTATGTTTATTCTACTGAAAAATATTATGTTTCACATATCCATTTTGGAATATATCTTTCATGGATTTTACGGTTCATAATATAACAAATCGGTAAGGGATTATTGTCCAATTTTCCTTATTTGAGATGCATGTTATGTTATGAACCTATGTTCTTTCATGAGGAGTATATATAGCCCCTTTGACATGTAATATCATGAATTTATTAATCCTAATGATATTTTTAGTTTTATTTTATTTTATTACATCATGGATCTTATGATTCATTGTTAATAAAGTGGTAATGATTTTATATTACAATCTCATCATTTATAAGGATTATTTATGATTAAGTCTCCAATTTTGAAATATCATGATATACCTCTCAATAATTCTCATGAATTTAATTATCCTCTATTATTTATAGAAATCATCATGTAATGGTACCATTTTCCCACTTTTTGGTACTGTAAATAATTTAAAAATATTTTTAAGGAAATTTGACTTTATTTCACTCTTCAGTCAGAAATATATTTTCTTCCAAAACCATGTTTTCAAGAAATGTTTAAAAAACGTTTTATTACTATCTTATAATTGTATTAACGAAATTTTTACCCATGTTTTAATTTTTATAAAATGTTTTCAAATGAATCTTCATGTCATTTTGCAAATATTTCCCACATGGATTTTTCAGAAAATGTGAAAGAAATATTCATTTTATCATGTACAACATGAAAGGAATTTTCTAATAGAATTACCAATAATTTATTTGAAGATTACCTTATAAATTATCAAGGATATTATTATTGAAATATGTTTTTAAAATTCTATATGTTTTAAAAATTATTTTTCAAATCTATAAATATATTTTCCATATGAAATGTTTTAAATGGACTTTATAACATTTTTTCAATAAAATATGACATCTATTGGTGTAACTTATACTTTAATAGGGATATGTCCATGGGATACTATTCATATTAATTATCTTAATTGTTTTTATTTTTGTGTATTCATATTTATAAAACTTATTTCTCTTCCATGGGTTATAATATGAGGAAATACATATGAAACCTACTTCTTTTCGTGGGTTATTATATGACTAAATGTTTATAAAACCTATCCCTTTTACATGGGTTATGATATGATGAAATTTTTATGATACCCATTTCATTTTAGGTGTTATGATATGAATAATTTTAAGATATTTTGGCACACATAAATATGGTTTTCATTATGTGATGGGTGGGAAATATATCTCCCTCTAATGAATTGGGTAGAGATATATATATCATATGATAGAAAAGATTTTAATGGGGAGTAAACCCAATTCAGTAAGATTGGGATATAATGGGGAGTGAAACTGATTTGGTTAGGGAATTTGTCTTCTATTATGGACCTAGAAATGAGCCTTATCTAATATAGAAATGATTTTTTATTCTTATTTTATGTCTAAAATTCTATTTTTTATGCCAATGTTATGATCTCCTGGATCATTTTATTTTTTTCCCTTATGATTCATGTCCTATGAAATGAAAATATTTATATCATGACTTAATATTATGATCCTTGATATGTAGGGTATGGTTTTTAAATGTTTTTATCATGTTCTTATACGCTTATGTTATTTTTATGATTATGTATCTCCCTTGTTTACCCTTACCATGCATCTAAGATCACCCTTTCTTATTTTCTCTTTCCCCTAGTTATGAATATATGTATTATGTATGATATGACTAATAAGGTATTTAGTTATTAAAAACGTAAGGGGTGGTGAAATAGCTCACTTAAGGAGTAGTGATTATGTTTCCAAGTATCTAAAGGCACTAAACTATTATGGTCCTTTGTTGTGTGTTTGTGTAATGTAATGAACATTCATAAAAAATGATGTAATATCTATATATGATAATCCATAGGGGATATAGTTAGAATCATAGGATATTTTTCGATATCCTTTGGAAACTTGGATGAGAAAACCTTAGTGATATTCATAAGGTAATGTCTAAATATAATTATAAGAATGAATCAATGTATAAGAAAATGAAATTGATTTTTGGAAAAGGATAGACTGAGTGGTTTCCTATAAATACAAACACATCTTTATAATACAAGTGTATGTGTCTTTGAAACATATGTACCTAGGGGTAACAACCCAAAAAACACTTTATTGGCCTAGAATCTGTTGGGAATTGGTGTACGATAATGAGCCTTACTACACATCTGGTTTGACACCCATGGGGGAGTTGATTTTTAAATTCACAAACACTTTACAAATCCTTATGAAGTATTTAAATAGAATATGACTATGAATGACCTAGGATAAACATAATATTCCATATATTAAATTAGGTGTCATGATTTATAAATCCTATATGTGATTTTTCATGATTATGTGGTTCACCAATGTAATTAATGTTTCTTACTCTTTTGTTTTTAATTTTAGTCAATTGATGAATCCTGAAAGAACCACGTTAATGCAGATTGAGACAGATCATGTAATGATCTTCCTCCTAATAATCCAAAATTTTATGGGAGTTATATTGAAAAACCACTTTTATATGCTCACACAACTTTCTTGGGATGTGAATCATGTTGGACTTCTAAATAAATAATGGAGGGAAAAAATTATATTGAGTCATTCATGAGGGGAAAACACTTTTCTTCAATGGATCCACTAATCCACCAGTTTTTAAATAATTTATCAACACCACTGATTTTGTTTTCTATTTTTTAGTGTTCGGAACATGAAAATTTCATTTTGACTATCTACTGTTTTGACAATAAAGAAGATCAATGCTGGAATATTATCAAGAATATGAGGCAACATAATGAAATTTACTGCATGGATTGGGACAAGTTCAAGTACTTGTTTTTAAATAAGTAATTCCATCCTATTCTCCATAAGAATATGGATAAGGAGCTTCTTGAGCTAAACAAAAAGGATGATGAATCCATTGGTACCTATAAGGGAAATTTCAAAATACTTGTTTGGTACACTTTCGGTATTATCATCCAACCTGAAATTAAAGTTGATAGATTATTCAAGGGATTAAAAAATGTCACTAAATGGAATTAGTCAAAATATAATTCAACATCTATGATGCTATTATTTTATGTGATATCAATGTGGAAATGGTTGTTGGATTTATGTATCAATCTCATGGTTTTAAGAATAAATATAAGATAGAGTTCAAAGGAAAATATAAAAACCATGGAGAGAATAAGATGAGATTACCTTTATACTCAAAGTTTGGTAAGAAACATGGGAGAAATTGTCTTAAGGGGATTTTTAAATGTTTTTTAGTATGTAAGAAAATTTCTTAAATAAATTGATTTCTGATGTGGTGGGAATAATTTTACTAAAAATGCATGTGGAGAGAAGACTGCACAGAATGATCCTCCCTCACTTTAGTGCTTCATGTGTAAGGAGAATGGGAATTATGAATACTAGAGACCAAACATGAGGGTTAATTATGATGATCAAAATCATAACCCTCTTAATCCAAGGTGAAAGGGTAAATCTCACATGATCACTATTTCTAATGAGGTGTGTTATAACAATGTGGTGAAAGATTCGCATACCATCCACTCTAGAACTACAAATTTCTTCTTTGACTATAGATCTACCCATTCTTTCATATATGAAGAATATTATAAGGGTTTCAAGATTTCATAAAAATATTTAGATGTAAAATTATTATTAAAAATACCTAACGGTACTAAGATCTCATCTCTTGTATATGAATCCTTTATGGTTGATGTTGGTGGGAAAGTGCTTCCTTCAAATCTTGTTATTTTTACTTTGGTGTAATTTGGTATCATCCTAAGAATGAACTATATTTCTCTATATATAGATTATATCTGTTGTAAGGGAAGGGTAGTAAGGTTATACATTCCAATCCAAACTATGACTGTTTATCAATGTGATGATAAGTATGAACTGATGTACATAACATTAGTGGTATGAGACTCAATTCTCATTCCAAAGGGGTGTTTATATCATGTGGTTGGGGAGAAACTGAACATCAATGATATGAATGTTTTTTTTTAAATTTGTTGATCTTAATCTAGAATAATTTCTCAGCCATCCAACAAAATGTGACGTTCATTTATCAATAGAACCCATACCTGGTTCGACAACAATTTCAAGGACTCCCTATAGAATATCCCCAATTGAGTTCCAGAAATTAAATAAGAAACTCCAAGAGAACCTTGTCATGGGATTCATTAGACCATGTGTGTCACCTTGGGGTGAACCTATTATTTTTCTTAAAATAAAAAATAAATCAATGAAACTATGTATTTATTATAGGGAGATGAAAAAGATCACAATTAATAACAAGTATCCTCTTCCCTGTATTTATGACCTGTTAGATCAATTTCATAGAGCTCAATACTTTTCTAATATTTAAATTCATTTGGATATCATAAATTAAGGTCAAGATGGTGGACATACCGAAGATGATATTTCATAAAATATATGGACACTATTAATATATAGAGATACCATTAAATTATACTAATTTTCCTACAATATTAATAGATTTAATTAATAGTGTCTTTAGATATTACCTTGATTTTTTTGTGGTAGTCTTTATATAAGATATTCTTATTTACTCAAAGAGAAAGGATGATCAAGAATACCACTTGATAATTGTACTGAAGACAACCAGGAGAAACTATATTTATAATTTAAAATTTATGAATTTTGTCTTCATAAGTTTTCATTTGGGGGTTATATAATCTCAAGAGAAGGTATATTAGTAAATCCATCAAAGACAGAGGCCATTGAATGTAGGAACAAACCATCCATAGTGATTGAATGAGTATTTTCTTAATTTATATAGTCATTATCTATAGTTTTTGGAGAATTTATCATGACTATATAATCCTATGACCATGTTAAAATGGAAGGGATCCAAGTTTCTCTATATAGAGGAATTTCATTAAAATTTCAATGAATTGAAGAGAATATTAGGTAGCACACCTAAGCTTACATTACCCTATAGCGACGAAGTGTTTTTAATCTATAATTGTGAATATAAGAAGGGTTGGGGTGTATTCTTATATATAATGATATGGTTATATATTACGCCTCACAAAAATTAAAGATTCATGAGAAAAAGTACCTAAATCATGATTTGTAGTCAGTTGTAGTTATTTTTTCATTAAAGATGTAGAGGCCTAATCTTTATAGATAAATATGTGATATATATATCGATAATAATATTTTAAACTATATATTCACACAAAAGGAGTTGAATATGATTCAAAGAACATGGTTAGATCTTATTCAAAATTAGGACTTCTCAATACATTACCGTCCTGGGATATAGAACAATGTGGCCGATGCTTTGAGTCAAAAAAATCATTCTATATTATCCATGATGAAGATAAAAAAAATTCAATTTTTTTGTGGATTTGAATAGGTTGGATTTGGAAATCCAAAAGTAAGGGGAAAATCATATCTTTCTCAATTTAAGGTTCAACCTTATGTTCTAGTGAATATTAATAAATATTATAAAGAATATTTAGAGCTATAAAAAATGTTAGAAATATTATTGACTTTTACCTTGATCATGATGGAGTGATAAGGTTTAAGAACCGTGTATGTATTCTATATATACCGGATTCGAAAGATTTGTTAAAGGAGTCTCCAAGTTATTCACTATATATCCTATAAGTATATACATGCATATATTTCTTAAATAATGCTTTTGGTGAGATGGAATTAAGAGTGATATCACAGATTTTGTATCTTAGTACTTTGTATGTAAGCAAGTTAAGATGAAAGATGAATCTCTAAGGGGATATTTCATCCATTTCTCATAAAAAATGGAAATCGGATAACATCACCATGGATTTTGTTGTTGGACTTCGCAAAACATCTAAAGGACATAATGCTATATAGGTTGTAGTTGATCACCTTACTATGTTAGAACACTTAATTTCTTTCAGAGAAACATCCCTCTAGATCATCTTCCTAGGATACACATTAAGAAAGTATTAAGGTTACATAGAGTACCACATTCAATTATATCTGACTGGGATCTAAGGTTTACCAAATGTTTTTGGTGAAGTCTTTAGTAAAATCTTATTACATAGTTGAGTTTTGACACCACAAATTTTCCTCGAATAGATGGTCCATTTTAAAGTAAAATTCAAATTTTGTAGTATATGTTGATATTTTTTTATTTGAATTTAAAAGGTGGTTGGGATCAACAATTTCTTCTAGTTGCGTTTTCTTACAACAATGACTGTCACTCAATCATTCAGATGGATCTTTATGAATCCCGTTATGGAAATAAATGTAGACCACAAACATGCTGGAATGATGTTGGAGAAAAGAATCAATTGGGACATGAGATAGCTAAAGAAATGGTATACAAGGTTAAAACCATTCTGTAACACATCAATGTAGATCAATGTTTATAAAAAGTAATGCTCATAATCACCATCATGATTTAGAATTTGAAGTTGGTGAAAGGGTGTTTCTAAGATTTTCTCCATGGAATAAGGTTATGAGATTCTTTAAGAAAGGGAAATTGATCCTTAGGTACATCGATCCGTTTGAAATTCTTGATCATATTTGAATGGTATCATATCACTTGGTTCTTCCACCAAACCGTTCTAAAGTCCCTGATATGTTTCATGTATTTCTTCTAAGGAAGTACATGCCACACCCTTCACATGTAATGAAATTAGAGGTCATTCCACTAGAGGAAGATTGGTCGTATGAGGAACAACCTATGGAGATATTAGATCTTACAAAGAAATTTCTATAAAACAAGACAACTCATTTGGTCTTTGTTTTTTGGATAAACCACCATTTTGAGGAAGCTACATGGGAACTTGAGAATATGATAAGGCATAAGTATCCTCATTTTTTTGTATTAGAGTGATGAATTTTTAGGGTGAAATTCATTTAGGAGGGGGGGGGGGGGTAGAATGTAACACCCTGAGTTATTGGAAATTATTATTTTTTGAATAAATAATTTTTTGATGGATTGTGTTACAGGAAACACCAATTTAAGCATACACTACGTGAAACACTATCTTAGATTGCATTTCATGCAACACTGAGTTTTAACAAAACCACAATATATTATTATTTAAACCTGACCATTTTAACTATGCCATTAAACATATCAATATGAATAGTAAAAATAAAGTTTTAAATTTTAATTATAATGGTTTTATATAAAAAAACAATATTGATAATAAAAAAAAATTAGTAAAGTCTTTATATGTTTAAAGAATAAATTTTTCTAAGAAATTGATTTTTATGTATTTTTGAAATCATTAATAAAAATAATTTTTAAAATTTTATAAAATTAATTTGATAATTTTTTTAAATCATAATATAAAAATTATATTAGGGTGAATTTTGGAATTTTTTAGAGAAGTTTTATTTTTTGATGAATAATGAAAAATACAGAATTTTAATTCAAAACTGCATTTTAATTTAATTTATTTATAAATATTAATTATATTTTATTTTTTTAAAAGTTAAATTAATTCAGTTATACATCCATTAATCAAATTTAGGTCATTAGAATCAATTTTATATTTAAATAGGAAATTAAAACTTTGTAATCTTTTGATCATTTTTTCTTTATACACGAGATTTCTCTTCATGTCTATGAGATTAATTTTGATTTTATTTGTTACAACTATGTGAATTTAATTGTGATAAAAGGATACCATATTTTGAATCATAATTATTTATATTATCTAATTAGGTCAAATTAATTTTTGAACAAAATTAATTGTGAATGTAGTAAAAATTATTTATCATAGTTAAGGTAAAAATGGGTTTAACAGGTGTTATACTAATATGATAACGTTAAAATTTACATATACACTTATAAAAAATATTTAATTTAAATATTTATACCTTATATTATACAAGGTTTAAATTTGAGCTATTTTTACCCTTTTTCCATTTCGAAAACATGGGATCAATTATTTCTTTTAAAAAATAACAAGTGTGTCCTCTTCACCACTTATAAAAGGCCACCGACTCTCCCACCTTATTCAAACATTTAAAACTATTTTATTCAGAGAATACATACCAAAATCAATTCCCAAATTATCTTCTCTCATCCTATATGACTTAGTGAGGAAAAAAAACCATCCTAGGAATGCATTTTGTGAAAACGTAAAGAGGTTTCCTGAAGAACTTGCAACATTCATCAATGTGTTTTTTTGTTTTATTTATTCCTCCACACCATTTAATTATTATTATTTCATTATTATGTAATAACATAATTATCTTCTATATAATAAGTTTTTTTAGGTTAAGGTAACTACCTACAACTACCTCCAGTTCCATCAAATGGGTTACAAAATCATCATTTTTGTGTACAACGGACTACCGCCTCACAAACCAGTGTCGTTCATTTTTCCATTACCACCTAAAAAGTCTTGTTACAGGGATGTATTTATTTTTTATAAATGATATATATGATATATATGATTTAATTATTATTATTTAATTTCTATGTCACACATACCTTCATACTTTTGGTTTTGGGTGCAATAAAAGTGTGTGCCGGTGGGAGATATATTAAAATTTATTTTAATAATCATTGCCCAAAACCAAGAGTGAGGATATTTTACATTGAATTTATAATTAATTCATTTAATATTTGATGAAATTAATACCTAGGCTTAGGATATTTCTTTGTTGTTGAATGTTGATAATATGAAAATACCCTTTCAGAATGTCTTCATTTCACTTTGAGAATCCAAGGATAAATTTACTCTAAAGGTGATCCATACATGCTCTTATGATCTACAAGCAACACCAATTGATCTTAGGGTGATAGAATGACAATTAGAATGTATTTTTTTTGTTATTTTTTGATCACTCATTCTTAGGTCTTGAATAAATTTCTCTTGAAATTCTCATTCATGAGAGGGACTTTGAAGGAGGAGTCGAGAGAGAATTCGTTGTTCACAACAATTCTCTATTCTAAATTTGGATGATTTACACAATAAACATAGACATCTATTTATACAGATAGGATTTAAGTTAAAATATTTTTTAATTTCACGATTTACATTAAATAACATCTATCATCTTTAATAAACCCTAATCCACATAATCGTAATAATAATAACATTATTATCATTTTGTGGTGTGAAGGAAAACTTGTGCAATAATAAATATTATTTTATAGGCATGCTGATTAATATTTTTCATCGTACATGGTCTTCATCCATTTGAAATCCTTTTTAATTTGTTAAACACCATAATAAAAATTTTATTCATGAATAAGTATTTCATTCAAATTATAGCGAATAAATATTTTTTAAATATTAAATAAAATAAATAATATATTTTTATTTACATGTTTTCCAATAAATATTTATTTAATTTATGCGATAAATATAAGTTGAATAAAATTAATCCTAAAACTTGAAAATAATATTTATTCCATTAATTAAAATTATATAGAATTTAATCAAGATCAACAGAAACACTCAGTGTATGACCTTCTAGGATTCTTTGTCATTGGAATTAGCAAGGCTTGCCTAAAGTCCAAGATTACTGTCTAGCAATGGGTTGAGGAACCAAAGAGAAATAACTTAATGTCGTAATGTTGAAAATCACATAGGAACTCTCACTATGTAATATAATCCCTTCGTAACAATATCACTTCAAGAAGACTGCACGAAGGTGTAATCAACCTATTTTCTTGATACACATTTCTTTGACTATCTGAAACAAACACATTTTTACAACATGGCCATAGAAGTTTATGTGATTGTTCAATTCCAATAAAAGGGCCAAGATATCAGCTTCCACAAACATAGAAGGTACACATCCTTCTTTAACTTATCCATTAATGAGATGTTAATTATGATGCACCAAACATACCATACTTCCTGCCAATATATGGCATGATGGTTTTGGTCATTAAATATAAGTGAATGATTCATGACATACGTTAATTATAATCTTATATTTTAAGTACCATTACACACACTCGTAGATTAGAATATCTAATGACACCAAAACATGCAGAATTCTTACTGGAAGGTCTGTTATCATAATATCCCATTTTGGATATTACCAAGTGTGACCTTTATGGGAAAACACCTCATATACTTATGAGAACTCACACTTGGCAGTCTAAATACTATGTTTCTCAACATTGTATGTTATTCAACCTTAGAACTATATTAATAATATTTTCATAGTACATAAAGGTTCTCATCATAGTGGAGAACTGCTATGAACTTATCAATGTCACAAATACTCTAAGACATTATTGCTTTAAATCCATGGAGAAATAATGAAAAATATGTAATAAGATGCTAAATTAATATTTAATATATCAAATATAAATGTAATCAAAGTAAAATTAGTTGGTCCTAGGACACCAACTCTAAAAAACTCTTAAATAGGCTAGTGCCAATTGCCTATAACTTTTATTATGCTATACTCACATGATAATCATGTTTCTATTGAGTGAAGTCTTTAGTCAAGTTTTCTTCCATGTTATCTTTCATGTATATGTTGCTCACTGCAACCTTAACTCTTAGAGAAAAACACCTCAAGAGATGATACTTTTGATGTAGATGATTTTTCGGTTGATGTGTCCTTAGATCTTTTCTGAGATCCACCGTTATAGTATCATCATAATAGAGTGTGGTAAGATCCTTATTGCTAGGTACCATGCCAATATCTTAGAAAATATTGAACATATATACAACTTTATTATCTACCTCAAAATCGATAGTATAGTCAGTCTATACTATAGATTTTTCACCCACATACTTCTTTTAGCTCTTCCAGCTCACTACACCTCCATTCAAAGTGAAGATGCATCCTGTTATTGAATTCATGTCATCTTAATCAATTTGAAATCTATAATATTCATATCCACTGATGACTAGTTCCTCATCTCCTACATAGAATAGGAACATATCCATATTATGCCTAAAATATATAAGTATAGTCTTGACTACCATCTAGTGGAGGTCACCTAGATCAACTTGATATATTCCTACCATACTCAATGCATAAGAACCATATTTCCAAGTACGTAGAATAACATACATGAATGATCCAATCGCTAACGCGTTTCCTATGAGTAATATGTCATCAACATATACTATTAAGAAAATGATTACATTCCTACTAAAATATTTATAGACATAAGGCTCACACTAATCATTTATCATCCCAAATTCAATTAGGGCTTTATAAAAAAGAATGTTCCATGATCGAGATGGGTTCTTTAATCCATAATTGGATCTTTTCCATTTTCATATCTTATTTTTATTCTTTAGAGTCACAAAAAAATTAGGATGTGTCACATATACATGTTCTTGAAGGTTCCTTTTAAGGAATGCTATTTTGACATCCATTTTAAAAATCTCATAGTCATGGTAAGCCACAAATTCATGTATTATTATGATGGATTTCATCATTGTAACTTGTGAAAAGTGTTAATTATAGTCAATACATTGACTCTGTTTAAACACTTTTTTATCTAGTCATTCCTTATAGGTATTTAATTATCCTTGAATGTCTATTTTCTTCTTTAATACTGATTTTCAACCAATAATATTCACATATAATAGAGTATCTACCAAAATAGATACTTGGCTCTAGTAAATGGCATTTATTTCAAAATTGATATCTTCCTTCCACTTGGAAAAATATTGGTCACTTACTACTTCCTTGTAGGTTACAGGATCATTATTATTAATTAATAATATGTCACCATCCTAAGTTTATCGAAAAACAAAATGTTTTGGTTCTCTATCCTCTATTTTACTCCTAGATATTACTTGTGTCTCCCGAACAATTTCATCTTCCACGTGGTTTTCTAGAATCTGTTCCAGTTCCAACTCCTATGTACCTTGATCTTCGACTTCATCAATGTCTATCTCACTCATGATACCACTTTTATATATTTCCTCCCTCTTAAGGAATATGTAATGTCTTTGCACTATAACCTCTTTTTATGAGGGGTTTTATAGATAATATATCCCTATTTCATTGGGGTATCCTATAAGGTAGACTTTGTTCCTCGAGGTGTTAGTTGTTTACCTAATTATTCCTTAAAAACCATTCATTACCCCACATATGTAAAATTGATAACATAACTTCTATTTCACTCTAAAATTCATATGGAATACCATTTATCAATTTAGTTGGAATTAGGTTTAGTATATGTGCTTTAATTTGTAACACATCTACCCAAAAGGATAATTAAAGACTCACATGAATCATCATTGATCTCATCATTTCCATCAATGTGTGATTCCTAATTTCTCTTACACCATTCCACTCAGGTGTATAAGGAGGATTGAGTTGGGATAAGATCCCATGATCCCACAAGTAATCAATAAAGTATTGATCAAGATGTTCTCCACCACAATCTGAGTGTAGTTTCTTAATCTTCTTACCATGTCGGTTCTCAACTTCATTCTTGTATTCCTTGAAGTAATTAAAATAAGCCTACTTATACCTCATGAATTAAACATATCCATATCTACTAAAATCATCAGTAAATTTTATTAAGTATGAGTAACCACCCCTTGATTCAATAGGAAATTTTAGGCACACATCGATATGAACTAATTCAATAATCTCTTTAGCACATTTATATATCCCACTAAATGGGGAGTTGGTAATTTTTTCATGTAAACATGTGTGACATACACCAAGTAGTTTTAGTTCAAAAGAATCGAAATATTCATATTGACGTAATTTAGTCAAGTGCTTTTTGTTTACATTACTTAGAAGTGATTCCAAAGTTGGGTGTGGTATGAATAATGTGAATTATCTTCATTATTGATTAATATTACTTGGATCATGTAATTAACCATATAATGAATGTTATTTAAATGTGCCTTACTATAATAAATTCTATTTTTATAAAATAAGGTACATTTATTCCCAAATTTTAAAATAAGTCCATCTGTATCAAGTGTAGAAATAGAAAAAATGTTTTTGGTAACCGATAGAATATAATAAAAATATTTCAAAACCAAATTCATTCTTATTGGAAACATGTGATGGTAGTCCCTGATAGCTACAATAGTAAGTCCAGCTTTGTTGGCTACATGTAGATCTACCTCCTTTCTGTCAATATTTCTGAATCTACTTGGTTCCTATATTTGAATACATATTTAGGAACCAAAAGTGGTATCTAATACCCAAATTTTAGAAATAGATAAATTTCAATCAATAAAAAACTCACATTAAGCTTCCCCTTTCTTTATTATATGGGTTTAGTTTTTCTTCTACTCGACCTTCTTTCTCCATGAGAAACAGACATCATCCTATTCTCATGATTTCCTCTTGATCTTACTATTCTTGTAAGAGTGTGAAGTAGATTTAGGATTAAATATATTTTATTTTCCTTTCCATTTGTTCACCATAAGGATATAAGGACCTTCACTCTTTGTATCCTTATCTACTTGGAGAAGAAGAGTGACAATATATAGCAGATACTACTCAATGTTGTTCATATTAAAATTCACAAAAAAGCTAGAGAATCACTGATGAAGTGATTCTATAATGAGATCAGTTCCAAGTTTTTCAAAAAAAAATTAAACCCTAGAAACTATAGGCACTCAATGTAGCCGATGATCTTGAATATATGAGTCTAAGTTGGGGAACCCTCTTCAATCCTTTTCTGAAAGAGCATCTTCAAAATTTAAAATTGTTCCTTTTTTATCTCTCTCCTGGTAAAGACCACAAAGTTTCTCAAACATTCTATACACAACCATGTTTTTGTGAGACTTTATGAGTTCACTAAACATTGATGAAATCATTAAACATTGAACATAGACCACATTGATCACATGTTTTTCATATAAAAGGAACTCTTAATCACTTTCCTCCTTTGCAGTAGGATCAGACATTAAGGATTATAGCATTTAATATTTCCATTCATGGCGTAAAACAACCCAAAGGAATCTAAACTACTCCTAAAAGTTACTACCTGTCAGAAGGTTGTATTTATCTAATATTGACTGTATATATAATGTAGATGATTAGATTTACATTTTATTCTAAAATTAAAAGAGCATATTACTATTAATTTTTATTTATTACAAATGGTGTGATAAATAATAAATTAATTTATTTTATTAAATCTCCCACTGTTTTATCGAGTCCCAATATTCCTCACCCTTGAACATGGAATATCGAGTTCCTTTAACATTATATTTAAAATGATCCATATCCCACTTCTCATAACCCCAACAAGTGTTACTAAAGTTACTTGAAGTTATTTAGGTTGGAAATTCTTTTCCAACTATGGGCTTGTATCTCTTAGATCCATTGAGTGGATTCCCCAATCTTTAAATCTTGACCTGGATTTCCTCAAAACATGCCTCCAAATTACACCGCGTCAATAAAGAGATACTCCTCTTGATGTAAAATGGTTAATTTCAGAAAAAACCCTCATAATAAACCCCCTTATAAAAGTAATTGTACCAATAAGGGTTCTATTAACACTTAGTTTTGTTACGTTTTTTTCCTAATAACATAATGGACAGACAAGTCTAACATAATTTTGAATTGTGGTATTTGAATTTATTAGGCATATATTTTATATTTTTTATACTTTACATGTCTTTTTAATATTAATTAGTTTTTACTTAATTAATTAACTATTTTGGATAAAACATTTATATATAATTAAATTATTTAATTTCCATATCTTTTATTAATTCGTATATTTATGTGGTTGTGGTATTTCATACATAAAATAATTAATGCATGCATATAAATAAATAAATCAAGTAAATGACTAGATCATGAGATTATCTGATGATTGATTTAATGAGAAAACATTAAATAAACTAATAAACTAGGGGAATAAATCCATTTTCCAGTCATAGAATGAGTTACAACATTCCACTCGTACACCTATGTATCACTGAGTTGGCATCATCATGGTTCAATCTTGAACCATCTCCTTATACCTTTAGATTCTCAATTAATTACAATTATTTATTACCCACTTGTAGGTGTGGGGAACCAAATGATTGGTTAAAGGGGATTACAAAAATATCCTTTGAAACATAGGTCGAGCATAATAATGGAGGGGGGGTGGATGACACATAGATCATCATTTAATTTAATATTTAATAATTCAAAACCCATGAAATAAATTAAATTAAAACATCCCACACATACAGAGGTCTTGGTCAAGATCTTAATTGGTCGTACATTCAATAAATACGCAAAATTAATTAGAGAACATTCACTTCTTTATTTATTATTTATTATTAAAATGAATTCACTTTCATTGATTAATTAATTTATTAATTAATTCGATTGTATCGTAATGTTCATCTGCACATAATTAAAGATACCAATAATTTATGGGATTCATTTAAAATAAATTTCCAAACCAATTAATATAGATTAATTAAAAAAATTATTAAGGATTTAAAGTTCTTTAAAACCATTACCAAATTTTCAAAAAAAATTTGTTCTGATCAATAAAATAAGTTTATAATGATGAAATATTCAATTTTAATATAATTTATTTATTTTATTAATTTGGAGAATACATGACGTGTACTCAAACTACACAACATGTATCCCAATTTCCATGTATTTGAGTCATGCACCTTGGGATTCAATGTTATAACTCAGCCAGATAACATGTTGCGTATTGTCCAGAAACACACCATGTATACTATTTCCATGTTATGGGTTGGCCCAGTTAACCCACTGTGTGTAATAAATTTACCTCATGTAATTAACCACTTGGACCATCTTGGTATAATGTGCATGGGTACACAATGCGTGCTCCGACTACATGCCATGTAACCCAGTTTAATTGGCCAAATATTTGCCTCTTCCTCTTGGAATCTTTAGTCATTATTCATCTATTCTTAAACCTTTAATAAAATGAAACAATACATGAACATAATTAATTTATTGATAACATGTTAATTCAAATATAATTAAATAATGAGTAATATGAAATAAAAATCTAACCACAATTTATCATAGATATACAATCAAATGAATAATTATAAATTTAAATATGAATGCTTTGATACCACTTGTTGGTACTAAGCACAACAAAATCAAATAGTGCTGGGAGATATATTAAATTTTATTTTAAAAATAATTTCTTGAAACCAAGAGCAGGGGTCTTACACATAAAAGGCTCTTTCAGATTACCTTCACTGAGTTGTGGGGATCCAATGATAAAATCCCTGTTACGGCAATCCACGCATGCTCCTATCATATTCGAGCAACATAATTTATTCTCTTGGTTATATCATGGTGATTCAAATTTTTTGTGTTGTTCATTCGTTATCTATCATTATATGGTCTTGAAAAATCACTCTTGTGCTTATCATTATTGAGAGGGAGAGAGAAGGAGGAGTCGAGAGAGAATTTATTGTGTGCAACAATTCCCTATTCCCAATTTTCGATGATTTACATAATAAACATAGCCATATATTTATAGTGTTATAATATTGGTTAAAATTATATTTAATTGTATTTTGACCTATTAATTAACATTTATTACCTTTAATAAACCCAATGCCGCATAATAATAATAATATAATTTTACGGAACACACTAACTTGTGTAATAATAAATAATATATATCTAGATTGTTAATTAATATTTTTTAATAGATACGAACTTGGTCCATTTGAACTCCACTTTAATTTATTTAACATTAGAATGAATATTTTATACATAAATAAACATTTTATTCACATACTGGGGAATAAATAATTATTAAATATTCAATAAAATAAATAAATATATTTTTATTCACATTCCATTAAATAAATATTTCTTTAATTTATGTGATCAATATTACTTGAATAAAATTATTCCTCAGGCTTGAGAATAATATTTACTCCATTAATTAAAATCAAATATAATTTAATAGAGATAAATGGAAACACTTAGTGTGTGACCCTGTAGTATTTTTTTCATTGGCATTAGGCGGCCTTTCCTAATGTTCAAAATTAATATCTAGAAATGAGTCGAGGCACCTAGGAGAATGAACTTAATATCTCAAAGTAGACAACCACATAAGGAAACTCACTATGTAATATATTCTCTTTGTCACAACATCTAGTTAAACAGGTTACATGATGGTGACATCAGCCTATTAACTTGATACGTCTTTCCTAGACTACCTAAAATAAATACATCGTTACCCCACTTCCCTGAAATTTAATGTGACAATTTATTCCCAAAAAAATGTATAATATATCAGCTTCAATAAAGATGTAAAGGAAAAATTCTTCATTTAATTATCCATTAATTTCATGTCAATCATGACACACCTAACCAACCTAACTTCCCACCAATATATAGAGAGACGGTTTAGGTCAGAAAATATAAGTTTGTAAGTCGTGAAATACATTAATGATCATCTTTAAGTATAAGTACCCTTACACATGCTCACATATAGGAATATTTTATGGAAATAATTCATGTGGAATTATTACTGGAGGCTCTATTATCATAATCTCCCATCTTGGAGATTACCAAGTGCGAAATTCATGAGAAGAATCCTCATTCGCTTATCAGAACTCACACCCGGAGGTATAAATACTATGTGTCCCATCATAGTATTTTATCAAACTGTAGAACTATATTAATAATATTTTCATATCACATCAAGGTTCTCATCATAGTGGAGAACTTCTACGATCTTATCAATGCGATAAAAACTATTTGTAATTATTATATTAAAACCATGTAGATAAAATGACCAATATGTAATAAGATTTTACATTAATATTAATACATTGAATATACATGTACTTAAAGTAAAATCAGTTTTTCATAGGCTACCAACTCTAACACATACTCTTCATTTTGTTAGAATATGATAACATCGTTCGTGTGTTCGGAAGACTACTACGTCGTGAAGCTATTTGATTAATTTATGATTTACTTAGAATTTATTAAGGGTTTAATATTTTTTTTATATATATGACATAACCATGATTGTGGGATGATAATATATATTATTTACTATTATATCTTTCAACCCAATATGAAAATGAAAAAAAGTGTACATGCATATGTACGACCTACCATCTCCATGAGCGATGTTTTTCATTTCCTATAACTATTTTTTGGATTTCTAAAAACACATATATACTGTATATATATGATATTTATGTGATATTTATTATTCTGGAGATGATGGAACCATGATCTATGTAAAAGGACAAAAAATACAACAAATAAAAATATATATGAAAAACAAAGCAGTTATTAACCAGAACTTAACTTTAACATTGAATTGTTAATAAATGGGTTATGAAAGGAAATTATAATATAATATATGGTGTGATGTATATTATTATTTTTATATAATATATTTATAATAAACTTATATTTATTATACAAGAGGTTTGAATGAGTATGAGGGATATAATGACTTATGGAAAGGGATTTCAATCTCACTCTGTACTTTTCTAAGACACATGTCATATTACCACCTATTTATTTAATTTATTGTATATAATACAAATTAATGTATATTTTGATTCATCTTATGAAAAAAATTGTGTTTTAAAAATCCATTTTATTATCTCTCTTTCATGAGGTTTGCAGTTCAAAAGTTAACAAAGCTATATGGGACTGTTGTCTCAATCTACCTTATTTGAGACGTATGTTATGTTAAAAACCTATAATATTTAAATATGTGTATACAAATATACATTGACTTGAAATATCATGAATTTATTCATCCTCATTCTAGGTTAAATTTCATTTTATTTTATTCCTTCATGGGTCTTATGATTCTATGTTACCAAAGTTGTAATGATTTTATGTTACAATCTCATCATTTATCAGGATTATTTATGATTAAGAATTCAATGTTGAAATATCATAATATACCACTAAATAATTCTCATGAATTTTATTCTCCTTTGGTTATTAATGACTTCATCAAGTAATGGTATCGTTTCCCACTTGTTGTTACTTTAATGTTTTTTTAATTTTTATAAAAATCCAACTTTATTTCTCCCTTTGGTTAGAAATCTGTTTTCATCCAAAACAATGTTTAATATTTTTTAAAACTATATTATATTAATATATTATTTTATTTAAAATAAATATTTACCAATTTTCCCTTTTTACAATTTCTTTAATTGAATCTTCTTTCCATTTTCCAAAAAATGCTCGTTTGGATTTTACCAAAAATTTAAAAGGGAGATTAATTTTAACATGTATGGAATGAGTGTAATTTTATGATCTCATGACCAATAATTACTTAAAATATTAATGTATAAGTTATATAGGTTTTTTTAAAAGAAAAGGTTTTCCAAAATATATTATGTTTTAAAATGTGTTTTTAAGAGCAGAAATGATATTTTACCGAAGAAATGTTTTAAATGATATTTCAAAATTATTTTCCATATAATATGACATAATTCGGTGTTACCTATTTCTTACTAGGGATATAATCCAAGGATACCATTCATATTACTTTTCCAAATGGTTTGTGTTTTGATTTCTTGATGTTTATAAAAAAAATTCTCTTCTACGAGATATACCATGAGGAAATGCTTATTAAAACCACTTCTTTTCACATGTTATTCTATGATAAAATGATTATGAAACATATCCATTTTAAATGGATTATGATATGATGAAATTTTAAGGATACCCATGTCATTTCAAGGGTTATGATATGATTAATGTTTATGATCTTATGGTATGCATAAATATGGTTTTCATTATGTGATGAGTTGGACCCATATATAACTCTAATGCGTTGGGTAAATATTTATATCTCATGACATAGATAGGATTGGAATATGAAGTAAACATGGTTCAGTAATATAGGTCTGGAATAGGGAGTGAACCCATTTTAGTAAGGGAATTTTTCCACTACAATGGACTTGTAAATAATCCATGGCTAGTGTGGAAATGATTTTCTATGCCTATTTTTATGCCACAAATTCCATGTATTTTGCCAATGTCATGATATCATGGAACATGTTCTTCGATTAACTTATGAATAATATCTTATGAACTAACAATATGTATTCCTTGAATCAAGATTATGATATTTGATATGCAGGGTATGATTTTCAAATGTTATTCTCATGTTCTCGTACCCTTATGTTCATGTTATGATTATGTATATCCCTTGTTTATGATTATTAATAATATAAGTTCACCCTTTCTTATGTTTTATTTCTATAGGTTATGAATAAATGTATAGTAGAAGATATTTCTAAGAAGGTTGATAGTTAGGAATAATATACTGGGAGATGACTTTGCGCACTTATAGACCAATTTTTATGTTTCCAAGTTTCAGTAGCACTAAACTATTATGTTCCCCAAAAATGTTTTTGTTTAATATATTGAATGTTTATTAAATATGATGTAATATCTATATATGATATTCCTAGGTTACTAAATTTTCCCATTTATGAGTCCCACACCAGCTATTTCTTGGTACTTTTCACCTAAAAATCCATTCTTTATGAATCTAAACTTTTTGAAAGCAGTCAATGATACATGAACTTAAAAGGAAATGCATTGGAATTTATCACATGGCATTAAAAGGTATTAAATATTTCCTTAAATGAAACCAAACTATGCAAGTTCTTATTAATTTCACAAGGATATATAGGAAAAACATTTAAAGGGTCAGATCCCAATTCCATAAACACTTATATCCTCATTGGATGGTGAAAAACTATAGAGAGTTCAACAATATGGATTAAAGAAAAGCATCACTTATTAATTAAAGAATAGATATCGATAACTACATATATATACATATGTTCACATAAACATTTTTTTAATGGGAAACCAATTTAACAAGGGTAACAAGTACCACACTGATATTTGTGAAGGATTCATGAATATGACTAAAATATGTAAGAGAGATACAAAGTAGGAAAGAAACCCCCTTAAAAAAGTGAGTTTAGACTAACATCCCACCCTCTCAACCAATGAAAATTCTAAGGTGTCATTTTATAGGTATGAGTTTCCATTTTTTATTAAAAATCAGGTCCTCATCAACTCAAAATGAGCATGGCGTGATCACATGTCAAATTTTTTTGTAGGAAATACAAATATTGAACATGACCTAAATAATTTAATTTTAGAAGTGATTTGTTGAGCATAATTTTTCTTTTGATGTTGAATTTATGGGTTTTATTTTCTATTTTTATCTATTTATTTAGATTCCATCAGAACAATCACCCCTTCAATCCAAATAAATGTTATCATATAAATAATATACATATGTCTTGGCTATTGAAAAAGATGTGGTCCTACTAAATAGGAATGTTCTTTCACCAATATAGTGTCTACAGTAAAAATTACTAGTGAATTTGTGAGTAAGTGTCGCCTTAAAGATACCATCCCCTCCCTGGAAGTGGAATATGTGATCCTCCAAACTAGTAGTCCCCCCAAATAACCATTCCAATAGAGGAAGACCACAATGAAGTAAGAAACACGTATCACTATCACGAATCACTTGAGTAATATATCCCAAGATCAAATAAACAAGTTACTTATATCTCTTTGGGAGGTGGATTAGAAGGTTTGAATATGGACTCACCTTATCTCAATATTCTCCTTGGTGGAATCCTACTAACCACATCCGTTCCTAGTGTCACACGACCATAATTCCTTAGCAACCTATATGTACTTTGGTTACTCATACTTGAGGACTTAATAGATTTTTCTAGAGGTGATGAACCACAAATAATAGGAATAATAATTATATCATCACCTCCACTAAATAATTCTTATAGAATACATTTTTAACATCCAACTAATAGGAACATATACATATTTTCAATTAAAATGTCTTCCAGCATACCATGACAGAATTAAAGGAACCATGTTGACATATCCTGACATCCAACAGGGGGTGGACCCATATTCCCTTTCTACCTATCAAGTCTACAGACATACTCAAGAGAAATCAGGTGGATCATGATGATAAATCTCGATAGTAACTAGGGGGATGATACAAATTCCCATCTCCTCACATAAATCCCATTGGTTTATCTCCACAATAATTGGAGGATAAGAGGAGGATTCTAATCCCACTCCCATAGAATAAAAATACCATATTAATGTTCCAATTAAACAATCAAAAAATATATACTAGTAATGATTAAAGGTCAGGATTATATCATATCTTATTCCTTGTGAGATCGGTAGCATATTTTAGTGATAATAATAGAATCATATCATTGATATATCAAGATAGTCAATAGGTGAAAAAAACACATTCTCCCCCCCACCTGAGTATCTTGTAAGCATATGGTGGAAGATACTAATGTGTATAAACATATTCCTTATCCCATTAAAATGGATTTTCAGTATGTTATGGTGAAGGATGAAGAATATGATTTGGCATAAGTCTTTGTTCTGATGGAATATCATCAAACCATTTCAACAGAAACTTCTATGTAGACTTATATTATTTCCATCTTTGTATGTAATTTCAATAATATTTCGGGAGTCACTCAGAAATATGTATATAATAATTATCCATTTTTTGTGTGGAAGGCCATTGAAATATCCTAATGGAGACCAATAGGTAGGCCTATATTCCTACATAATCGGAAGGAACTCATGGAAACATTCTGATGGAACCATGATAGTCACAAAGGTAGGATCATACATGTGATGAAATTTATGTAAAAAACCTGACCCCAGTCTCCCAATGAAGATAATCTAATTATATGTCTTACTGGGTGTATCCCAAAACATAGTAGTAGGATCATATCCCTGGCCTAATTAATAATAGTGTTCTTGAGGTCCTCAAACAACATTCAATAACGGACCAAGAGTCTAGTGACACATCATTAGAAAGAGGAAGAAACTAAAGTTGTGGATGTCCTCCCTGTGATATTGTTTCCAGTATCTATAGAGGTCCACCCAAGACTTCCACCTTTAAGTTCATCCTCGTGTAAATATTAAGATCAATCAAGGAAGCTCTTCTTATGGTGAGATCTATGAAAATACTCCTCATGAATAGAAGACCGTATAGAAAGAATTTCCTAGAATTACCTATATTTTAATCACTATCTACCCTAAAGGCACTCCCAATAGAATATGTTATTGTAATCCTCCCCACAATGAAATATATTTTCAATAAGGATGTCCTCACCTAATTGAATCTACACAAAGAATTCCCTCATATCGAGTGGTACTCAAGAGATCGTGTCTAGATAATCCAAGAACCTCATCGTTAATGAGAGATATCCATTTTCAACCAAAATATAAACCAGTGAGGTTTTCATCATCTATACTACCTTAGGATCATTCACCCTTAGTGTAAATGGTTCCTATTAATCCTGATCATTGCAATAAAGTAGATAATAAATGAACACTCTAATCAGAACAGGTAGAGGAATATCTCATGGAAGATAAAGTGAATTACACAATTAGTAGAATATAACTAGATTAAGATAATATATCATCTATGTTTGGTCTCATAACCAATTCCTATTATTCCATTCCAAAGACATTAATAGGGGAATTCATACATTTCATTCATCTAAATATATGGATAACTCATTTGAAGTTCTAGGTGAAATATTTTTTTATATAGAATATGAATATCACATTAAGGAAATAAGAGAAATATTTCATCAAATTTATTTAGATTACCTTTCAGTTTTTCAATACCAAAATTTGGGAAGACATAAATAAGACATCCAAAAAGTATAAATCAGTGGTTTACAGAATCTAATCTGATTTATTGATGATGGTATATTCAATGTACACAATAGAGGATGGGTTGGACACATAGTGTTTTTTCAATTCCATGTCTAGTCAGAAAAGTATCTTGTGAATGGAATGACATAATGAAATTACTCCAGGCCAAGTATTAGATATAGGAACTACACATTCTAGCTGGTTCATCCAGAAAAAACCTCATCATGTACCGTTCCAAAAAAAACTGTAAACCCAGTAGGAACAATCCATTGATAGAATCCTGTATTAGGCCTTACATGAGAAAATAGAATCCGTTGGATACTTCGCCACCTTTAATGGTGAGTACCACAGATTCAAAACATTAATTTAAAATAGATCATTATATAATTTAATCCTAAAAAATTAAGAGAGAAACAATAGTGGCTACAATAATAGTAATATGGGATAAACCCTAGCTTGTAGGGTTAGGTGTATTTTTACCACCACTACGATCCCTATGGTCATAAAATCCCCATTAGGTCCAAAATTTAATTGTAGAGTAAAAAAATCAGCATCAACCTATATGTATATAGGAATTTCACCCACAACCCCCCCCCCCCTTCATGGAAATTTGTATTTTCTAGATTTAGGGATAAACCATATGAAAGGTCTTTAAAATTCATCCCACTGTGTGATTCTTCCAATTTCATTTGGGAAAAAATTAGTAAATTTTTTTGGGGATTCCCTCTAGATAATCAAATATAGAACATTTATGAGAGAACATCAAAGAGAAGATGTAAATACGCATAGGGGCATAAAAATAAATGATCCACCAAATAGGGAAATCCCGATGAAATTTTTGACTTTTATCTCGATAATTATTAAAAAGAAAATCACTCCCCTTATCCTTATGATGATGAAATGATTTTACCAACACACGATGAATTGGTTAATTTCAATAGATTTAACTCTACATATAACTTATAATATGATACTAGTGTGGGTGAATATATGAAGAAATTTTTATCTAAAACATGGTCCCCATTAAAATTATTAGATATGGCGTGTATACCCAACATTAGATACAAGTTCCAAATTTAGGGGTTCTCCAAAATTATCTATTAGCATAAATTTTGGGAGATTGAACTAAATAACATGGAAGGAGCATGAACAAAACCCACCCATCACTCAAATACATTGATCCTTATATTTTAAAACAAATATTCAATAAATATTAATTAGAGTAATATGATTTTAAAAGAATAAATCCTGAATTACTCAAAAGAAATATTCCCATTGAGTATAACCTCTAAGAAGAGACATTCATTTGTACTATAGAAAATATCCCTCAACACTGATAAGTCACTTTATCAATGAGATAATAATCTATCTATCCTACCAACCTAGGACCCCAACATCAAGTCTTTTTGGACACAGTGGATGGAAAAAATTGGGAATTCCCTCAATTGGGGTGGCAACTTGATCCATGTTAGACGAGTTACCCCAAGATGACTCATACTAGTTATCATCAATAAAAATGGGAAATCTAACCACATAATTCTCATCTCATTACATCCTCTCAAGTGTATTTCTAAGAAATTATCTCTCCAAAAAAATATTAACAGTATAAAATCATTATATGAACAAATAAAGGATATATAATGACATCATGAACTGATGAAACTAGAGAGGAAATTATATCCTGGGTGAGTGGAATTGAATCCCCCTTTACCAATCTTCAAGAATTTGAGGTTCCTAGTTTTCAATGGAACTAGAATCCTAGTGTTGTATCTTATACATTTTTTTCTCAATGTGGAGCCATAGTGGGAATAGTGAAGTAGAAATAGGAATACAATATCAGATGTTTTGTGCATATTTTGGATGGACCATTTTTTTGGGTATAATAGCTTACTGGATGGGTATGTCACTAGTTTTAAAGATATCCATCCATAGTTTCTTTGATAATTATTCTCAATACCAAGAAATAAAATGGTCCTTAACTTCTCAATTTGGAAGTAGTGTGAGAATGAGTGGGTATCAAACTTCATTTCAGGATAAAATGTTTTTACATACTTCTTTAATATTTTAACTCTATAGATGAATCTATTAGAAATATACATATATAATTCACATGATAAGTTTAATAAAACATTGATACCACTAAAATAAAATGATGGATCCCATGACTTCAACACGCTGGTATAAAGGTTTGGAAGGCTCTATTCCTTAGACCATGGACAAGTCTTATCCAATTCTTTAAGGTCAATGAAAGAGGATTAGTGATGAAAAAAACTAAATGTAATTATTGTGAAATACATGATATTAGCTCTAATTCCAAAATATTAATTATATCACATAATACCCCCTCCTAAACGGCATCACCAACAACACCATCCTCAATAGGAAGGGAGAAAAGAGTAGAGTCACCCACTGTATAAAGACCAAAAGAATAAAGTTTATTCCTTCCATAAAGTGAATGTTACCAAGTACTTCATCACAACTAATGATAAAATTTTTATAAAGATACTAGAGTCCAATGATCCAAATGAAGTTGGGACCAATGAAAACCATAATCATTTAGCCTGCCATCAAATTTATGGGAACACCATTTAAGAATACATAGTTATTAATGACATTCTTCAGAGAATTGTCGATTCTGGGAAAGTCAAGTTGGTAAAACCACTAGCACAATGGGATTATATTTCATCCATCCCACTAGAAGAAGAAGGATAATGGTTATAATTCCCTGGAAAGGGTATATATAATTTTTATGATTGCATGTGTAGAAATATAGTCAACAAAGTTCATGTTATCATTAAAGAATAGCTAAATCAATCAGTTGTGATGACATTTACCTCTCTGGTTATTGAGATATCCCCTTCAACAACATAGTCCTATATGAGTAATATATCAAAGAACAGACACAACCAGATAAATCAAAGTAAGACACAAGAATAGAAACTCATACCAATGACTTAGCTAGTTCAGAATATTATTGATTTCCCACAATCACAATTATAAGTATTGGAACCTCCCTACCAAATGATCTAATGGGAACCAACCCATCAAACAAAATCCTCATCAGATGAAGAATACCAATACAGATCTATCAGTGTAATTAACTTATAAAATCCCTTATATTATGAAAAATACATATATTACCATAATTTGTACTCCCACAATCATAGAGAAAAAGTAAGTGGTCACTGAGGCTGATAGGGTTAAGGGAAAAAAGGTCGACATGGACTAAGATATTTAGCCTATATCCCTACTGAAGCAATATATGATGTTTAAACATGGAGATAAGAACTACAATATTATTATCAAGACCATCAATATACCACTAACTCATCTAGGAATCATTCAAGTCCTATAATACTAGAGGACTGATTGGGGAATTAATATATTATCAATCAAAGTCAAAATGTGGGAAGGTTAGATCAACTCAAGCAACAAATGAAAAGATTACCTCAAATTATGATTAGGGAGTGAAGAAACCACTATATAAAACTCCAAATTTCATGCCATAGACCAATGATCACCCTCATGTATGAGAGAATAGGCCTATGGGTCAAAATTATTTCATATTAAAATAGATGTATACCATTATGGATATTATTGAAATTCTATATTACGTTCACTTTGCAAAAGAGACTGAAGAATCACTTATTGATGATCTACTAAGAACTTAGGAATTTGAAACCAAGATCACTACCATTGAAGTATATCACATTGATACCAACCTTTTTTGAATTCCATTTGATCATATCAATCAAATTTCAAGTTAGATATATGTCCATACATGGACATATTAGGCCCTTGTACATATCTAGAAAGATGAAAAAAATGAAATTCACCGATCCCTCATTGATAATGATTTAGGAATCAATCTCATTCTAGTTCAGATCCTTAAATGATTGGGTTATGGTAAATAAGATTTATCTCCCTATACCAAAACAATCCAGGGGTTTGATAAGATCTAAATAATGCAACTAGGATGGATCAAGCTCAGAGACAAATTTTGAGACCTTGTCTCAAATTCCCTATTTGTGTTTTTTTGTTAAATTTTTTTTAACACACTATTAAGAATACTTTGGATTCATTTTCATGATATAGTGCCTTCATAATATGAAAAATTTGTTTAGTACTATTTTAATATATAGGATAGAGTGCTCCATAGTGATAGTTCCCCTTTCGATTCCCATGAATCTTAGTACATAGATTTTTTATTCTATTGGAGGGAGGGAAAACAACCATCGAAGGGTGATATCATATGTACCACTAGTCCTAATGGTTCATAAATGTTCCCTATTATCCAATTCTATGAACTCTAGAAATATTATGTATTTACTGTCAATTGAATCAAGGAAGTATCTCTAAATTTTTGTAATCATCGTTTCATACAAACCCCATCTGAAAAAACATAGAATTTGATAAATTTTTCCATATAATGGTAAGGATGAATTCCCCTTAGAACATACACATCTATTATTAATGAATAATGTCACATCATCTTTGAAGATCAATATAGTTCCATGACATCATTATGAGGAAGTTGGTATGAAAAATATCTATCCCCAATCAATGAAACCAAGACTCTTTGACCAAGTGGACATGAATCCAAAGGAAAAAATTAAGGCCCAATGTTTGGGAATTTTAAACTTTATATTCATGATGTTGTTTATATCGACTAAATTTAGTTATTTGGAAGAAGGGTGTGATCTCAGTCGTAATGATAATTCCATAGATGAAAATGCTTCTTCTTCATGTCAAAGATCTGAAGTTATCCTCATGCCACTATATTGATAAAAAAACATACACATCATCAGTTGAAACTAAAAATTCTATTATTTAATCCCCCAAATCTCAAAATAATAGCCCTATTTACCTTGATGAAAGTATAGAAGAAAGAGAGTATATCTAGACTTTTACAAATAATGATGCACTTGCATTGGAACCCCCATAGTCTCAAGATTCCTCATTTACATTCAAGAAAGATCAAAATAAACTTTTACTGTCCTCTAGTCCTAAAAATGTCAAATCATCACCCACTTCCACTAAAATTTTGATAGAGGAAGAAGATGAAAAAAATCCTAGAGAAGCCCCTTCAGTGTTTGAGGAAGGAGTCTCTACTATCATTGATGAACTTAGACGGGTGAATTTGACTATATAGGAAGAACCAAAACCCATGTAAATTAGTTCCTTCATGTCTCATAAATAATACATGGTATGTGTATCTTTCTTAAAGGTGCACTGGTATATATTCCAATCAAATTAAAAAAAAAATAATTGATCGTGATGTGGCTAGAAATAATTTTGGTCTACCTAATGATCACTATGAATATAAGAAGGCATACCAGAGAATTCATCCAATTCATGATACCAAGTTTAATGAAAAAGTTTACAAGATCATCAAAGAAAAAATAATTTTTTATGTTTAGTAACCTGATGTCTTACTAACATCATCCCATCTAAGAATTAGAACAAGAATATTATAGATTTCAAAAAATCTGTGGATATAAATTTTAATTTCCAAAAAAATTGATTTCCATGTTCTAATGATGGATATTTTGATCGAACAAATAGTCTATTTTTTGGTCATCTTCTTCATAGATGGGTATTCTGGATTTAACAAACTCTATATGAATTATGAAGATGAAAAGACCACTACTTTCAAGGAACCCCAATGGGTGTATTACCATCAATTAATTTCCTCTAGTTTAAAGAAAACTAGTGAAACGTGTCAATGTTTGATGAAAAACATATTCAATACCTTTATAGGGAAGGGCATGAAGTGTATATTGGATTATATTGTGGTAAATTATTAGCAATTATGTGATCATATTTCAAATCTTTAAATTGTTTTCAATAAATAACAGCAATACATCCTAAATATGAACCCCATGAGCTATGTTTTCTTGGGTCACATCAAGAAAATGTATTAGGTTTGGGGTATGTCATCGTGACACCAAGTTTTTCCTTGAGATTACAAGGAGATACTTAACATGAACCTCCTTGAAATCCTAATGAGTTTTAATGTATTCAAGGATGGTTCACCTATATTAGACATATAATAGTGAACCTCATAGGAATATACCTACCCTTCACTAAATTGATGAAAATGGGATAAACTATAATTTGAATAAATAATGTATATAATCTTCTAACAATTCCAAGAAATACCTCTTGATCGCTCTAGTATTGATGCCTATAGTAGAAGGAAATAAACTAATATTTTATGATGTATCATTGGAACAGTCACCTGGATTCATTCTCACATATAAGAATGATGTAATGATAGAGATAAATATTTACTATCATAAAATAACTTTGTTATATTCTGAGACTTGATACTCTAATGTCATGAATAATTTTCTTTATTTAATATTTATTGTTCAGAAACTAAGAAATTTCCAAAAGCATCAAAAGAACCACTTGTTATCTCATATTAACTAGCTCAAATACATCATATTTTATCTCATATTGATTAGATAGATGGTATAATGGGTGGTCATGCTACAAAATTTTGGTATCCAGTTTATATTGTAAAATATAGTTAAAGGGAAAGCATTGGAAGACATTCTAAATTTATATTCTAGCTCAGAAAGCATGATGGTGGATATAGAACTACCTATTGATGTGTAATTCTATATTCAGTTTCATATCCAGACATGAGAGATATTTTTTGGATTATATAGAATCTAAATGGGTAGAATAATGTGAAAATAAAAACTTAATAGATTCAGTTTGGGAATTATCCTTATCTCTCCAGAAATGACAATTTTTCCTTATTCCTTCCTATTATTAGAATGCTGCATTAAAAATGAAGTAGAATACAAATACCTAATTACAAGCTTGGAATTATAATTGAAAATACTAGTGTCCCACCTGAATATAAATGTTCATTTAGAGTTGGAGATCATGTATATTAACAACAAGTATTCTATTATGAAATAGGAACTGATTCATCGACTTGATTATTTAGTGGTTTGATGGATCAATTTCCCTGTAATCCAAAACTATCTCACATCTCACGTTCATAGAATTATGATACAGATGAATCAACTAATGCCTCCAAAACCATATAAATTATTGTATAGGATGTGAAAATAATTATAATCACATAAAAAATGGTGGCATGTCCATTCATTGGTTGTAACACGGGGAATATCAGTGAGATCAATACCACCCTTGAGTATGTTGAGTTGATGTTCTCATCAACAGACACCACTATTGGATGGATGTACCCCATACTGGACTACCTCAAAAGTTGAATTCTTCTATCAAAATGAGTTAAGAAAATGTATTTCTAATGGTAGGATTTAAACGTCATCTTTTATGATGGACCTAATTATCAAATTATCCTCTATAAATAATGATTTTTTGGAATTTTTTTGTATATGAATTTAAGGAGGGGAGACCCACTCTATTATTTAGTAAGTCCACAAAGGACCCCATAATTCCATTCAATTAGGAACCAAAATATCACCAATTTGGATGTGTTGGATAATTTGGTTATTGATGACATAAATTATGTAGAGTTCTCATATAATTTCATGTCTACCAAATACATTAAAATTTCATTCATCAACCCCCAGAGTTATTGCATATGGCTAAATATTCGTGTTCATTTTCTATCTAGGGAATATATGTTATGGGTCCATATCCCCTATTAATATCCAGGTAGTTCAAATATATCCTCAATATCACTATATTGTTACCTATATAGGCTAAGTCTATATCAATCAAAGAATCCATGGTGAATGCTATCATTATTTTCATGATTTCAAATATCATTACTAGATTTGGTGTCCCTTGCACAATATTGATGAATAATGGAACAAAATTCTTTTATTATAAGTTTAAAATACTATATAAAAAACATGTAATTTATCCCAACCACTCATCATGCTTAAATGAAATAGAAAATGGATAGATATAGGATTTCAATATGAATATGTTTAATATGCATATTAATTTAGCAAACAAATATAAGATGTCTTGAACTGACAAACTCATACATGATTTTATGGAATTATCATAACACAACCTATACTACAATGCAAGAAACCACATATTATCTTTTATATGGGATAACTGTTGTCCCAAATATTGATCTCTATCTTCCTTAATTTCACATCTCTATTTGAGACTAGTTTTCTAAAGATTAAAAAATGTCTAAAGAATCTGGATGCTATGGAATTAATTGATGAGAGAATACTGCGCACCTTGTAAAATTTATAAGTCCATAAAAAATAGGTTGCAAGAGATTTTAATAATAATATTTGACTTAATTCATTTTTCCAAGGAGAGATGGTATTGGTCATCATAACTTTGATGATACTAGGGAAGAATCCTTAAAAGCTCGATCTAAAGTGGGAATGACCATATGTAATATATAACATTTACTCAAATAGTGATTAGTCCTTGATCATGATGGATAGAGAAATAATCATTGAATCCATAAATGTAATATTTTTTAAGAAATAATTTTCGTAGTTTTGAAATTATTTCGCATCTTTCTCCCTAAAAACATTAAATTATATAATAGAATTCCATTCTCTTTATGTTAAACTATATGGTAGGGGTATTTGTCATATAAACTTAAGAAACATAACATTGAGTCCACCCTAAATGAATTCAAACTACATAGAATGAACTATATTCATATCCTTTACCCTACATGAGAGCTATATCCATGCGTGAACCCTAATGCACATTTTTCCCTTACTTACTAGCTGGTGTCAAGGACATAATTCTCCCTTTATTCCATGTCTCATGATGTTAATTGTATGTAATATTTTCTATTTTCTACGAACATAAATTTCTTAGATAAGTCTATAATCTATGGATTTATTCCCTTACAAGAGATCTAGATGTGTGTAAGTATCTGCAGCCTATGGATTCTACTTCTACCAGCCTACCCAAAGGTAAAAATGTCCCTATAAATATAAGAACTATGTGTGACTTGATTCTTTATTTACATGATATGTTGTGACATATAGACTATTTGTTTTACACCTAGACACAAATATTACCATACTTTGAATTTCCTATATCAATGTGTGGTCTTTTCATTCATGTTGGATTTCACAACATTTTTTCATAATATAATGATGTACAACTATATGATAATGTCCTCAATATATGATGTGAAACTACGTGAACAAACCCCTGCAACGTGATGTTAAACTACAAGCTGTAGGTCTAGGATATAAAGCCTCAAACTACACAACATCATCATCATAGATGCATAATGTAAAACTTCATGATAATTTCATGGCAACATGCCTTATAATTATATAGCACTTACAACCTAGTCACATGACATTAAATTGTATGAAACCATCCCCCCAAAGAATATTAAATAAAATATTTAATGTTGTAAATGTACCTGATTTTTTCTCTAGTATGGTACAATTAATATTTCAATACTGTATTGTTTCTCACATTGAGCATGACCCGTTTGAGATTAATAGTCCTAGTCAATTTCTCCATCTAGCACAACTGAGATGCACCATATCTTAAGATAGGAGATGATATGACCATCTTGAATTAACCTAAATTTCTTATAGAAACCCAATAAAAATGTCTTAATTCCCATTAATAAGATCCAAATATATGAAAGTGTTCTTGGAACATTACTTGGATATGCCTAAGGATATCAATTCCCCCACCCCCATGCTAGAGACTGATCTATATAAGGGTGAAACAAGTACTATGACTAGCTTGATTACAATCATCACGAGATATATAGTGATTCTTGGATCTCGTATCCCAAAAACATCATTTAATACCTATAAAAAAATCATATTAGTGTTTGGACCTTTCTAGAAATATTTAATTTTATTGATGTAACTGTATTGAGGTGAAGCCTGATTTTTTTCCTCAAACCATGAGTTTGATCTGGGATAAAGATGTATAACAAGAACCATGTATGGCTAGATAAAAATTACCTATCATACATATACTATATCTTTATGTAGAGACCTGTAATATGGGTTAATCTTTGAAAACTATTACTAAAAACACCAATTGTATTTGAATTTGGTTGGTGAAGAAGATGACTCTATAAGAACCATGTGCTTCCTAATTTCTATTTTTTTAGGATATATTGTGACACTCGAATATCCTTTCATATTCCCAACCATAAAAACCATTAAATATTATATATGTTTTCATAATTTTATTTTAGTCCCTCAACACCAGAATAATATATTCCTAGTATATACGGGAACTACACCTATGAAAAATATAGAACCAAAAGTATTTATCATATGAGAGCCTAATCCAAGTAAGGGTTCCCAATTTTTGATTCTTCTATAAATAAGAATCCAGGTAAAATTCCCATCTATCAATATTATATAATAATTCATAAAATCTTCCCATAAAATAAAAGAACTATGTGTGTCTTGATTTATATTAACTTAAGATATGTTGTGATGTATTAATCAATTATTTGGAACCCATCCATGAGTCATAATCCTTCTCCACCCCTTTGAAGGGAATCATAATAGTGTAGTGATGTAAAGATCAAGTCTAAAATTCCTTCATCACCCTTATTGAACATCCTTTTTTATAAATTCAACTTTATGTTTTGAGTGTCTTAGATTTCTAAAAACATTCCACAATTTTTATTAATGAGAATACTTGACTCCAAATGAAACATATACTAGACTATAGATAAACACCCCAGATATAGATTTTAATATGAACCCAGAAAATGCTTTATAAACCTGGGGAATAATCGTCATTAGATGATCTTCCTTTAATCTAAATATCCCCCACTATATCACAAAAAGAACATCATTTGAATATAGTCAGTGGTCATCTCTTGTGTACATATTGCACATCAATACTTCTTACTCTAGAACCTTGAGTTGTGATTTATGATGATGCCACTCCCTGTTTAAAAGGTTTTGGGACATTATTAGCCTTTGGGCCCCATTTGGTATTTTTTAACTTTTATAGTCCAATAATTGTGGACTTAAATTGTAAGGAATTCCCTGTAAAATAATCTATACTAGAATTGGCCTCTCTTTTTATATCAGATTATGAATAATGCATATTGTGTAATGACCCAATGTTTTGTCAATGGAATTCCCTTATTTTAATCATGATTTAAAGTATAAACACATTAGGAAACACAATTAAATGATACTAAATACTATATCACCATTAAAAAAACTTTTCCACTTCTAGGTTTTGAAATTCAAAAATATGACACACACAGTTGTGTTCAGGTTGATTTTTGGAGTCTAATAGTACAAACATTATTTTTTTTGGTGAATAGTAACATACCCTTATGAATAGTAATGTTACCCTAATGAATAGTTAATTACCCTAATTAAGAGTAACCTTACATATGATAGTATATATATGAGATTTATGTAAAAGTTTTCTGTACCTATGTTGTGGAAAAAGTAAATAAATATTTTAAAAACTGTATTTTTCAATTAAATTATGATTTTATTTAAAAATTAAATTAATCATATTTATAAAATTATTTTTGAAAAATGGAATTAATTTTTGGATTATAAATATCTATAAATTATTTAGGGTGAATTTTTGGGATTATTCTGAAATATTTGAATTTTTTATGAATAAGGATATACCATAATTTACAAAATAAGCTAAATACAGTAATTATAGAGTCATGTATGATGTTCTGCTGATTTAAGCCCAATTGGTTCAGATTCACATGATAAAGATACATAAATTATTCATGAAGGAATCACTATTACTTGACTTGGGGAGAAATAATAAATTAATGAATATTATATTGAGAAAACCCCTCCTCCCTCCACTATAAATACCACCCTTCACACCCTCGTTTCGCCACACCTCTCAAGCTTCAATCCATGTATAAACTCTACCCAGGAATCTTCACTAGCCCCTACCCCACATCAAAGAGATTATAGTCTCATCAAAACCCCAATCAAAGGTTCCTTTAGGAGAATCTCTAGAGGATAACTGAATAATTAATTCCCCTCTCTCTTTTCCTTTAATTTCCTTTCAATTGCAAGTTCTCTTCTTACTCTTTCCCCACCTATCTTAATCCAAATGGTATGGAAATTATAGTAACATATTTATAATGTAATTTTATGATATAAATTTGAGATTATATCATCCAACCAACTTCAACTCTTCTTTATATTTTATAAAGAAAAACGTTGTTCGTGAGGTGTTAATTTATCACCTCAAGAATGCCATGTTTTATTTTTTCCTTTACCAACTTCAGATCTAGTCATGAAACCATTTTAATAGTTGAAACAAATTATATTATATGTATTATATTCTATTTAATGTTATGGAACTAAATTATGTACATATTACAAAAATATTAAACAAATCATGTTCGTTGTGATCCAAAAACTGCGCAAATTAACCTAATATGATCATAATTAGATTCTTAACTAATGGTTCATCCACATGGTATATTACATATATCATTATATATTCATTTAAAATTATTTAATATCATTAATAACATGTAATATCAATTATGGATATTTATCCATGTTCTACATGAACTTCCATTTATGAATACAAGTGAACGTTTCAAGAAAACCATAAAAACGAACATTCCCAAACAATGAATTTAAACTATATAACTCATCAAAAGGACCATAAAATAACCTAATTAAACAATAATGAACCATATTCAGGTAAAAAGGTTCTTTAATTTTAAATTAATGAATATAATGTGGTTATATAGGACTTGAAAGTGAATAAAGTGTTCAGATACAAGGTATGGGGAAATTCTCGAACCCAACATTCTTTTTACAGGTTCTCCCTCTTTCACTCCATTTTTTGTATAGTAACTCCTTAAAAATATTTTTTTCATCATTATCTTATATTTTATGGGATATACATGTCTTCCACTGGAGTTTATGTCAAACAAATGTTTTTCAAAAGAACTCTTCTTTCAAAAACACACCTTTTACTTCTCACTCAAGGTTGATGGTTCTTGAAGCAAGTATGTTATTCCAACATTATTTTGGGAACCCAAAGTTTATGAGTGAATTATTATGAGATGAAAACCATTCCTTTGAATGGGTAATTTATGTTCATTTTTGAAATATGTTATATGTGGCATTCATGATAATGATAATGTAATGATGTGACGGGTGGGCCCAGAATTATACATCACACCAATGCATTGGGTAAATCTATGAATATTATGATTAAAAGATAAATTATACATGAAAAATATTCTATCATTGTTCACAACTATGTGTGGTAGTTAACAACTAAGATAAGATGTTTCATTTTTATTAATTGCCACATTTCAAGTCTTTTATTAAAGTTTCCTCTCATGATTTTGATGATAATGTTATGATTATGCTCACCCATTGACGTATTGTTCATATCTATCCACTTACTAGGATACAAATTACCCCTTTTTATGTATATCATCAGGTGAATACATGTACTAAGGAGAGGTGAAGTGCCAATAAGAAGATAGAGAAGGAGGAATTAAATAAAGTTTATGTTTGATGTTGTAAATGTTATGTATGGTCCTAGTTTTCCTAAAAAACTAAAACTATGGATCCTCATGTTGTAATACTATTATGTTTTTTATCTTAATAATGATGTAATAGTAATTTAAGAAAAGTTAGGGCCGCTATGGTTGGTATCAGAGGAAAGGTTTAGTTAATTTGGGAATTAGGATTAGTGAACCCTAGAGAAAACCTCTAGCATGAAAATATGTACAAATATGCACACAATAAGCTTTAGATATGGATCCCATAACTTATTATTTTAGTGTAAATCATACAAATGAATAAGTTATTCATTACTTGTTAAAATATGATTTTTTCTAACCATTTCTATTTTAGAAAATGGTGGGAAGTATAAGAAACCAGAACAATAACTCGTGCGAGGGCCAATGCAACAATTTCCCAAATGACATCCCCAATTATTTGGGAGGTGGAGTTCAAAACATCATGGCGATTCTTACCCAACTATCTATGGTTATGAACAATAACCATAATAATGGGTAACTTCCTCCTTCACCAAAGAGGGAGCAACTGGGTATTGGGTGTTTTATGCGGCAACGACCACTGATGTTTAGTTGATCTTCTGATCCACTAGTTGTGGAATAGTGGGTCAACTCCATGGAGAATATATTTTCTGTGCTCCACTTTTCAAAGAAAGAGATGGTGACTCCATCCATTTATCATCTATATGGATAGGCCGATCAATGGTGGGCTTTGATTAAGAACACCAAATCAAGTGATGAAATTGAAGAGATGAAATGGGAAGACTTTAACATCATGTTTCTTGACAAGTATTTTCCACAAACTCTTTATAAAGAAATCGAGAGATAATTCATATAGATCAAGAAAAAAGAAGGAGAATATGTCACAACTCTGAAGAAAATTTCACAAGGCTTGCGAGGTACGCTTTGGGTTTTGTTATCAACAATGATTGAAAAATTGATAGATTATTTAGTGTATTAAAACCAAACCTTTGGAAGGCTCTTGAAATTTGAGACTTTGGGCGTTATGAAGAAGTTATTCGATGTTCTCTCAAAGTGGCGATGGAGTTTTGAGAATGGTCCCATGGATATTATTATAAGAAATGAATGATAGAGTTTTAAGTTGGGGGGTTTAATAATTAAGGTGGGAAGAAAAATCAACATCCCACATGCCAAATATGTGGGAAGTTGCATCATGGGAACTGCCTCAAAGGGATGGGGATGTTCTTCATGTGTGGGAAATAAGGAAACCAAGATCAATATTTCCAAAAATACATGAAAAGGAAGGAGAATGTAGTGGATGAAAGGGTATAACCACCCATGGTTCAATGATGCAACTGTAGGGAGTAAGGGAACTATGCAAGCCAGTTCACTAAACCTTGAGTTCTTGAGGGTAATCAGTGTAAGAATCCACCAAATCCAAAGAAACAAGGGAATTCTTATTACATCGCTACTATGGAAGTGGAAAATGATAATGAAGTTCTATAAGGTATAGTTCTTATTCACTCAAGAATGGAAAAAATACTTATTTGATTCTAGTTCTATGCATTCAATTATATATTGAATGTTTTCTAGAACTATTGAATCAAATACCCAAAACCATGAAGTAGAGATATCTGTAAAAACATCAAGTGGTGAAATCATTGAAACCCAACTATTTGACTCTTCTCCTATTGGTGTATGTGGAACGATTCTTCTAGTAAATCTCATAATACATCCCTTGGTGGAATGTAAAACTATAATGGGAATGGATTGGATATCTTTATATAGAGCACATATCAATTGTCGAGAAAAGGAAATATATTTTCATATTCCGAACCATCCCACTCTCCTATAAAAATTCAAGGAAGACCATGAATCTCATTTGAAAAATCCTTCAATAGTGTGGGTGTTGATTCCATACAAAGTAGAACACCTCTCTCAATTGGTTAAGTCAAAGGAAATTGTCAACCAAGAAGAAGTGCCCATCATGAGGGAATATGGTGATGTATTTCTTGATGAGTTACTCGGACTTGCCCCGAATTGTGAGGTGGAGTTCAAAATAGAACTCATACATGGAGCTACTCCGATCTCAATGTGTCCTTATAGGATGGATTCTATTGAATGAGAGGAGTTAAATAAGCAGTTGAAAGAGAATATGAAAAAACGTTCACATGCCCTAGTGCATCACCTTGGGGTGTGCCAGTGCTCTTTTTGAAGAAGAAGGATGAAACAATGCGGCTGAGTATCGACTATTGGGAACTCTACACGATCACTATTAATAAAAAATATCCACTTCTAAGGATTGATGACCTTTTAGATCAGTTAAGATGATCTCAATACTTCTCAAATGTGGAACATCATTCTGGATATCATAAACATTAGGTGAAGAGGGAAGATATTCAGAATACTGCCTTTCATACAAGGTATGGGTACTATGAGTTTCTGGTGATCCCCTTTGAACATAATAATTCCCCTGAAATATTCATGGATTTTATGAATGGAGTCTTTATACATTACCTCATAAAATTTGTGGTAGTTTTTATTGATGATATTATCATATAATACAAGAGTAAGGAGGAACATGAAGAATATCTAAGACTTATGTTGTTGACATTGAGAAAGGAGAATTTTTACACCAAGTTCCACAAGAGTGACTTTTGGATGAATCAATTCACATTCTTGGGACATGTGATCTTAAGTGAGGAAATTTTTGTGGAACCTTCTAAAACAAAGGTGATTGAGGAATGGCCTAGGCCCCCTAGTTTCACTAAAATCCATTGTTTTATAGCATTAGTTAGGTACTAACGACGTTTTGTGACAAATTTATCACAATTTTCAAGCCCTCTAACAAAGTTAATAAGGAAAAGGGTAATGTATGTCTGGATAGAAGAATGTGAGGGATGCTTCAAGGAGCTAAAGAGAAGGCTGATAACTACTCCTGTAATCACACTACAAAAAAGTGGAGAAGGTTTTGTGATATACAGTGATGCTTTAAAAAAATTATTTGTTTGTGTACTCATGAAAAATGATAATATGATAGCCTACACCTCACGATAGTTAAGGATCCATGAGCATAACTACCCCACACATAATCTACAGTTGGAAGCTGTGATTTTTTCCTTGAAAATATGGTGTCACTACATTTATGGTTAAAAGTGTGACATATACACCAACCAAAAAAGAATAACATATATATTCACACAAAATGAGCTCAACATGCTTCAAAGGATATGGTTATAGTTTATCATGGATTACAATTTCTCTATTCACTATCATCCTAGAAAGGCGAATAAGGTAGCTGATGCTCTAAGAAGAAAAGAACCTGCTACTCTATCCTGGTTACTGATTGATAAATACCCTATCTTCTTGGATATACAAAGGATGGATTTGGAAATCATAAGGGAAATGGGTACATCCTACCTTTCCCAAATGATTTCCCAACCATCTGTCCAAGAGAAGATCAAGGAGGAACTAAGGGAATATCTGGAGTTACAAAATAAGGTGAATGCAGTAATGAAAGTGAATTTTCACGAGTTTCATGTCAACAATGATGGTGTGATTCAGTTTGGAATGTTTCTTTATGTGCATTCATCAGCTGAGATAAAGAAGGAGATATTGGAGAATCCACATAGCTCAACATTCTCTATCCATCCTGGTACCACCAAGATGCACCATGATCACCGAGAACACTCCTGTTGGGATAACATGAAGAAGGAGATTGTGAAATATATATCTAGGTGATTGGTATGTCAGTAATTTAAATCAGAGTGACAAAATACCAAAGGGATGGTCCAACCATTGCTTATTCCCATGTAGAAATGGGGTAATTTAAATATAGACGTTGTCACGGGTCCCCCAAAGAGATGAAAGGGAAATAATTTGATATGGGTTGTGGTTGACTGACTCACTAAAACATCTCATTTTATCGCTATTCGGGAAGACCTATCTCTTAAAAAACATGCAATGATATATGTGAAGGAAGTGGTGAGACTGCATGAAATTCCACTCTCGATTATCTCTAACCGTGATCCAAGGTTCACATCTAAATTATGGAGGAGCCTTTCACATGCTTTGAGTATAGAATTAAATTTTTGCATGACCTATCACCCCAAAATTGATGGAAAATCTAAAATTACTATTCAAAATCTTGATGACATGCTAAGATCCTACTCTCTAGAATTAAAAGGTGGATGGGATCAGAATATTCCATTTTTTGAGTTCTCATAAAACAATAGCTTCCACTTGAGTATTAAAAAAGCTCCATATGAAGCTCTATATGGAAAGTGATGTAGAACTCCAAATAGTTGAGATGAAGTTGGAGAAAGAAAGCTACTTGGACCCAATCTTGTGCAAGAGATGATAGAGAAGGTTCAAGTCATCAATATAAATATCAAACCTGCTCAAAGTTGGAAAAAGATCTATGCTGAAAACTATCGAAGGGACTTGGTTTTCGATGTTGGAAAACAGTTCTTCCATCGAATATCACCATGGAAGAGAGTAATGAAGTTTGGAAAGAAAGGAAAGCTAATCCCAAGTTACGTTGGCCCGTTTGAGGTATTTGACCACATAGAAGTTGTGGCCTATCAGATTGAACTTCCACCAAATATGGATCAAGTTCATGATGTGTTTCATGTATCACTCCTAAGGAAGTACATACCAGACCCCTCACATGTGCTGAACTTAGAGGTGGTATAGCTGAAAGATGATCTATCCTATGAGGAGCAGCTATTAATGATTTTGGACCAGAGTGATAAGGTTCTATGAAACAAGAGAACCCACCTTGTCAAAGTAGTGTGGAAGAACCATAAGTTTGAAGAAGCTACTTGGGAACCGAAAGAGGTGATTAAGGAGAAGTACCCTCACCTTTTTATGTAAAATGAAATTTCGAGGGCAAAATTTGATAAAGGGGGAAGAATGTAAAGTCCCGATGTTTTATCAACAGAATTACCTTATTTTAATAATTACTTAAAGTATAAAAATATTAGAAAACACAATGAAATGATACTAAATACTAGTTCACCATTAAAAATAATTTTTCCACTTCTATGGTTTGAATTTAAAAAATATGACATACACGGTTGTGTTCAGGGAGATTTTTGGAGTCTAACAGAACAAACTTAATTTTTAGTGGATAGTAACATAACTTTATGAATAGTAATCTTACCTTTATGAATAGTGACATACCCTAATGAATAGTAACCATACCTATGATAGTATATATATGATATTTAAGTAAAAGTATTATATACCTATGTTTTGGAAAAAGTAAATAAATGTTTTAAAAATTGTATTTTTCAATTAAATTATAGTATTATTTAAAAATAAAATTAATCATATTTAGAAATTTATTTTTGAAATATCTAATTCAATTTTTGATTCTACACACTGAAAAATGTTTAGGGTGAATTTTTGGTATTTTTCTAAAATACATGAATTTTTCATGAATAGTGAAATACCATAATTTACAAAATAAGCTAAATACACTAATTATAGACTCATGTATGATGTTAAGCTGATGTAAGGCCAATAGTTTAGGATTCAAGTGATAAAATTATTTTAATTAGTCATGTAAGACTCACTATTACTTTTCTTGTGGATAAATAATAAATTAATGAATATTATATTGAGAAAACCCCTCCCCCTCCACTATAAATACCACCTTCACACCCTCATTTCCTCACACCTCTCAAGAATCAAGCCTTGTCTAAAATATGCACAATAATATTTCCTAGACCATCCCCCATTTACAAGAGCTTATGTTCTCATTAAAATATAAATTCAATGTTCCTTGAGGAGGATCTCAAGAGGATAACTCAAGAGGTAATTCCCCTCTCTATTTTCCTTTATTTGCCTTTCAATTTACAGTTATTTTATTATTCTATCCCCACCTATATTCATAAAAATGGTATGGTAAATATAGTATCATTTATATACTGGAATGTTATGATACTTATGGGATATTACATCATCCAACCCCCTTATCCTCTTCTTTTTATTTTTGGAAGGAAAACGTTGTTCATGAGGTGTTAATTTATCACCTTCAAGAATGACATGTTTTATTTTTTCCTTTACCACATTCAAATATAGTCATGAAACTATTTTTATGGTTGAACCAGATTATATTATATGTGTTATGTCCTATTTAATGTTCTGGAACTAACTTATTTACATATTACTAAATGGGAAAACAAAACATGTTCGTTGTGATCCAAAAACCGCCTAAAGTATCCTAATACAATCATCATTAAATTCTAAACTAATGATTCATCCACATAGTATATAAAAAATTCATTATAAGATAATTTAAACTCCTGTAATATCATTAATAACATGTAATATCTATTCTGGATGTTTATCCATGTTCTACATGAACTTCCATTTATGAATACCAGTGAACATTTCAAGAAAAACGTAAAAATGAACATTTTCGAACAATGAATTTAAACAATACAACTCATACAAAGGAACATAAAATAACCAAATTAAACCATAATAAACCATATTAATGTACAAAAGGTTATGGTATTGTTAATCATTTAATCTAATGTGGTTATACATAACTTTAAAGTGAAGAAAGTGTTCAGATACAAGGCAAGGGAAAATTCTCGAACCCAACTTTCTTTCTTTGGTTTCTCCCTCTTTCAGACCATTTTTGGTATGGTCACTCCTTAAAAATCATTTTTTCATAATTATCTTATCTTTTTTTGGATTTACATATTTTCCATTTGATTTTATGTCAAAAAAATATTTTCCAAAATAAATCTTCTTTCAAAAAACACACCATTTAATTCTCACTCAATGTTGATGGTTCTTGTAGCAAGTATGCTATTCCCAAATTATTTTGGGAACCCGAAGATTATGAATGCATTATTATGATATGAAACACATTCCCTTAAATGGGTTATTTATGTTCATTTTTGATATATTTTCAATGTGGCATTCATAATAATGATAATGTTATGATGTGAGAGGTACGCCTGGAATTATATAAAACAAAATGAATGTTATGATGTGATGGGTGTGCCTAAAATTATACAGTGCTCCAATTCATTGTGTAAAGTTATTAATCTCATTAGTAAATTGAAAATGATGCATGAACAAGATGCTATCATTTTTCACAATTATGTGTGGTCGTTAACCACTAAGATATAATGTTTCATTTTTTTGCATTACCACATTTCAAGTCTTTTATTAATGTTTCCCCTCATGATTTTGTTAATGATGTTATTATTATGATCACCCCATGATTTATTGTTCTTATATATCTTCTTACTTGGCTATAACTCACCCCTTCTTGATGTATATCCTCAGGTGAATACATGTACTAAGGAGAGTTCAAGTGCCAATAAGAAGCTAGAGAGGAAAGAATTAAATAAATGTTTATGTTTGATGTTTTAAATGTTATGTATGGTCCAAGTTTACCCAAGACACTAAACCACTGGATCCTCATGGTGAAATAATATTATGTTGTTTATATTTATAATGATTTATTAGTAATGTAAGAAAAGGCAGGGTCTCTATATACTGTATTTCTTGTCAAACTATTTTTCATTTGGTCAAAGTTGTGTGAACTTAAACTTAGGCCGTTATTGATATAGATCAAAATACACTCAAATTTAGATGAAAGGTTGGTAAAACATATTAGGATGAAAACCCATAATGTTTTTCCGAATAAAAAGTAATGTATTTTCTTACTAAGCCTCCCACTTTTGTGCCATAGGAAAAAATTATAGCGTAAGTAGAAAATGAACAAAGATTGCATGTCCCACCATATGGTACTAGAAATGTAACATCCCAGGTAAATAAAGGATATGAAATTTTCATATTTATTAATATTTGTGAATAAAATATCAATATTACTTTAAAGGGGATGCTATTTTCGATGGCGTACCCAATACGCAACAACGAGTTTCTTTGAAATCTTACGTTGCACCCAAATAATATGATAATATTATTTTAAATGGTAGTTAATTCCTAGCCATTGTAATGGTGGGAATGAACATAACTAACTAAAAAATTATTATATATGTTTTTCAAACATTTTTACTTTTATCCAATAAATGTTAGATGCTTAAAAACCAAATGAATCCAATTTTATGCATAAATCTTCTAATATTCTTTAAAAGGTTGATTAACTGCCTTTGGATGGTGAACCCTTTTTAAATATACTTTTGACAATATTATATGTTATATTTAAAAAAATAAAACACTTCTTTAGAATCTGGACATCAAAATTTACTTTGTGTAAATCTTTGTTATTTTTTTCCGATAAAGTTCATTTTTAGTGAAAATGGTGTATTTTAATTCAAACCCTTCTTTTAATCTAATTTATTTATATGGATAGATTATATTTTTAATTGGGTTTAAAGTGTAGTTAAAATAAATTTTTACCATTAAATCTGATGGTGGTAATTGGAATTAATTTCACTTTGAAATTGGACATAAAAGAGTGCCAATCTTTTGATAGATATTATTTCTTAAAAACACGTTATTTGTCTTGACAGCGAGAATTAATTATAAAAATAATTAATTCAACCTTTATGTTCTGAATTTGGTAAAATGGAAATAATTTTTGAATTTGGAATATCAAATATAGCTTAGGGTGAATTTTTGGTATTTTTCTGAAAAGCATAGATTTTTTATGAATAGTTATACAACTAAGTGGTAGTTAAAAAAACTGATTTTTAGTTTAAATGAAATTTTACAACCTGTGTGATTTGAATTTCAAAAATCCGACCTACCTTGTTGTCATTAGAAATTAAAATTTGGTTCAATGGGATTAAAATAATTTTTTGGTGAATAGTAACTTTTATGTTTTATTAATCCCGATTAAAGGTAATTAGTGTAATTTAAGGTAAATATAATGATATAATAATATGAAATTACCTTTACATTTGTTCTACACTTATTGGATGAGTAATGGAAGACCAAGACAATCCATGGGTCAACATGGGGACTTCATGGAGACACTTTGGTAAGAAAATGACATTAATAACTTTTTATTTAAACTAAAAATAAAAGTGTCACAAACATGTATTGTTTTAATAAAACAAATTTTACATGGGGTATACATGTCATATTTTTTACAATAATTATTAATTAGAAATATAAAAATATTTCCTACATCATGATATATTTTTATAATTTTTAGACATTATAAAAATAAATTTATTTATGACACTGTGATGATGCAGTGATTACCTCACTAATGAACGATTTAAATAAAATGAGAAGATAATGAAAACTCTAAGACTTAAACTTGTCAAAAACCTATTTGATCGGTGGATTTCGAACCCTTATCACCTTATCCTCGAAATATATAATTGTTGGACCTTTCATATCCGAAAATCATTTTATATTAAAATAACTTTTTAAGACATTCCAAGAGTGCCCCTCCTCCCTCTTATAAAAGGCCCACACCTATACCACCTTACCCACACCTATCAAGACTTTTTCTCGACCAAACTCTGCTCATTTTATCTCTCAATATCCCTCTATTTATCTTAGAAGCCTTACCTTAGGCATAATTCTCTTCAAGAAACACTTTTTGTTCAAACCAAAGGGAGTTACCCGATTTAAAGGTAATGTCTTCTCTTATGTTCTTTTATTTTATTTTGCTTCTCTAACTCCTTAAACTATTTTTATTCCTTCATTTTGTAAAAAAAATTGTATCTTAAATATACTAGGATGTTTTTATGAGAAGTATTCGAGATACACTTTCACACACCCCTCTCTAATGGTTAAAGAACATACTGTTTCCGTGGATGGCGAATTACTGCCTCATGAAACGATGATTGTTCTATCTTCTCCTACCACCTCTCATGGTGGACATTATGATGGAACTATATTTATTTATGATATATATTATATTTATTTACTCTCTATGCTTATGTGTTTTAAATTTAAAATATACCTTTATTCTTTGCATGTTGTGCAAATGCGATAATTTCATTTGAGGAAGTGTGGACTACCGCCCCCTCAAGTGACGTGACTCGTTCATGCAATACATGGAATCTATAAAGAATGAAAATAATGAACTTATGTTACCTATATTACATATATATTATACTGAAATTATAATATATATATATATACATCTCATTTAGTTTTAATTCCATTAATGTGACAAAGAAATGAAAGTAGTGTTCATGCATATGTACGACCTACCGTCTCCATGAACGATGCATTTCATTTTTTATCTCCAAATGTTATGGAATAGTATAAAATGAATATATACTAGATATATATGATATTTAAATCCTTAATAGTATTCTGTAGATGGTGTAATTATAACTACATGGAAAATTCTTTTCAAACAAGTTCATTTTTGACTCATGTACCGAACATCGAAAAAAACGTCTGATATGAACTCACATAATTAACTATTTATTATAATAATATAATATGTGATATGAATTGAATAATAAACATTAAAGGAGTTACTTAATCAATTATTAATTGACCAAAGTTTATTATTCAGGAATATAAAGAAATGAACAAGACAAGTCGGACTTGAGGTAAGGGATCCAACCTCTCTCTTTCTTTTCAAGTAATATCTTTTATGTCATTTCTTTTATGATCCATGTTCTTATGTTGGAGGATGTTATTTTATATTAACCATACTATAATTAATATTTTCATATGATGAGATACCCCCTCTTAATCTCATCAATTCATTTTAATAATTGTTAAGTGGCGTCGTTAGGCTGCCGAGTTTTCATAAGGGATTTTTCATCTCACTTTTATTCCTGTGAGATTTATGATACATTTTACACTATTTACTTTGAGTGGTATATGTACTGCCCATTATTCTACTATTTATGTAATATAATTTAATTTATGGGTATTTACATCTTCATTGTATGACCCTTCTTCCATGGGGTGTACATTTCGAAAGTTACCCAAAATCGGTAAGGGAACCTTTCACCCTCCTCATTTTAAAATAATTATTTTTGTTAGGTCTTTTAATCTTATTATGATGGGATATGTTCTTATTTATCCATATTTCTATAATTTTTATGTCCATGGGATGATATACCCCTTTTTATCTCTCATCATCTCATTTGGGTTAAACCTCTACTTCTTGATTTAATTATGCCAAGATTATGTGTTGAATCTCTATTTTGTAACATCCACAAACCTTTTAGTGTATATACTATTTCTACACATAATCATCTCATTGATAATTTCTTACGTCATTTATACGAACTTGTATGGGAAATCACAACTCAATCTCATTTCATTGAGTTAAATATCTATGTCATTGGATTTTTTTTCCAATAGTACACATGAATTACCTATGATTGTTTTACACTTGATATCCAATTATATTGGGTGTATTTATACTTTTCCCACACATAATTATGTCATTGATTTATCCTTTCACTAATGACTTGATCTTTGAATGGGATTACGTCTCAATTTCTCTTCCTTGAGACACTTCTTGATGATATGCACTTTTATTATTTTAAAGTGTATATACAGCCCCTTTGACATTCCATATCCATATTATGTCTATACTCAAGTCATTTAAATGTTTTGAAAATAGTTTACATTTATGTGGATTATAATTTAAATGGTCAAAATGGAAAATGACTCATTTATTAAAACATTGTTTTAAATGGTTTTAAAGATTTATTCTTTTAAACATTTATCATCCATGTCCATATTTTTTAAGAAAAATTTAAGGATTTATTTATATGGATATGAATGTTTGAAAACCTTTTCAAAAGTTTCGAAGTGGTATGGGACTTCGTCTCAATATCCTTTCATTGAGGCATATTTTGTTTTATACACAACTTTCTTTTATACAGTGTATAAACCCCTTTTAATTTTACTTTTATTCAAAAGGAATATTTTTATACAAAGAATTTTACTAAATGAAAAAAGGGAATGTTTTTGACGTATGTATGCGGCGACAACGACTTCTCCGCCACCATGACCATTATTTGAGTTTCAGCTTCCTCTACAAGCCATAACTTTTTTTAAATGAAAAATAAATACCATGTTTTACTTTTCTTTTATTTTGGTATTGAAAATGGTTTTGATAATGTTTTTATTATATCAATGTGTTGTATTGATATCTTGTGATTGAAATGTGGAAATGTTATTTTTCCTTTATGCATGTTTTATGTGATAAGATTATGTTATGGTTCATGGGAGTTGTTTATGAAGACGGGTGGTTCCATGATAAACTAAGGGAGGGTGAGGCCTATATATCTCTCCAATGCATTCGGTAACACGAAGAGGTTAAACGCTAAGGTTTCTCCAAAGATATTTAGGGAATATACTGTGATGGGTATTCCAAATGTTACCATGAGGGTTACTCCCTATGTAAGAATGTTATGAATCCTCAAGTTACCTTTATGTCTTATTATTTATATGAGTTATTAATAAATCTTATGATTTCATGAGGTATGTTGAAGTGCTTATGTTTTATGAGTACAGTATGATTTCATTGATTCTTATGTATACATGGACTAATGTTTTCATTCCATATTTTTATATCCCTTAATGAGATTTTTATGCTCATCCCATGTTTTTGAAATGTTTTCCACAATACTTAATGGTGAATATGGTCAAGGATGGGATCAAGGAAAGACATGCTATCTAAAACATGGAACTAGACATGTTTCTTTTTAAGAGTGTTTATTTTGTGAAAAAAATGGAAATTTAGTAGATGTGTCAACTGTGTATTCTTTGAGATATAATAGTTATGTCCTAATTCTCTAATATTCTAAACCTTAAAAAGATCCTCAATGTGAATTATTCATTTAATTCAAGATTATGTAATGTTTTAAGGCTGGGTCCTTATAGTTGGTATCAATGGTCGGTTTATATAATTTTAGAGGTTAGGGTATTCTTTAGGCATAAGTGACATTACCATAATGGTTAGGATTTCAGAAAGAGTCATAGTTTTAGATAAAGTTAATGAGTTTAAGATAACCTGAATAATTATATCTTAGTATTATATGATGATTCTAATGATATACTCACACTAACCTTTTTGGTTTTAGTAAATGGATGGATCTAGCAGGCACCAAAGTAACAATGGGTTTGAAAGAAACTGTGGTGGTTCTCTGATTAAGAGACTGGATGAAATGGGGGATTCAATGAGGAATCTCATGGGTATTCTAAACCAACTATCAAGGAGTAATGATTAACCACTTGAACCTTGGTGATTTCTCTAAAGCATCATGTATGAGATAACCAACTCAATGTGGAAGTTCAGGTAATAATTATAATGGTAACCATTAGGGTTTATATGATCCTTACTTTTGAGGTAATTATGGGTTACTATATGTTATGGTGGAAAATGAAAGGCATGAGATAAACATGAGGTTAAAATATGTAACGGTTAGTTTTGATGATTTTATCTCTTTTTGGGGAATGTTTTAAGAATTATATAGTTTTGGAAAAAGGAAAAAACACAGACCATGTGACAACCCGTCGCGTCGGAAAAAGCTGTGGGAATCGAACCCACAACCAAAGTGTGACTGGTATTTATCGCCTACCAATGGACTACGTGAAGTCCCTGGTTATTATGACGAATTATTTTTAGTTAGATGATTTTATGAATCAAGAATAATTTTATTTTAGGTTATCTAAGAAATTATTGTCCTATCATGGAGGATATATGATTAGGTTAATTACTTTTCAATATGAGACTTTAAGAGCAACTGATGTTATTTGGAGATAAATGTTAATATTTACCTTGGAAGTCTATGTAATTAAATCCTTCAGAGATTTGGGTTTCATTATTAGTTTAGAGTACTTTGAATAATTTTAAAGACAACTGTTTATTGATTGTTCTTTGATTAACTTTGGGTTTTGTTGGACAAATATTGGAGATTAAGAGTAGTTTTTCTTTTTGTAAAGGTTTATCCGTTTTGGGGATTATCTGATCTTATACTAACTTTTTTTAGTTTTGGTTTTGGTTAAGGTCTAAAGACATGGGAAATATATAGTTCTCTTTTGTGGATTAGGTGATTATGAAGAAGTTTATTATTGCGCTCTTAATTTGAACAAGTCATCCTAAATACTCGTCTTTTGAAGAATATTTGAGTTTGTGTAAGAAATATAGTAAGAGATGAAAGTATAAATGACAAGTAAGTTTGTTTCCTTATGATTTAGTTATGATCATAAATAAATTCCTCAATGAAAAGTAACTTAAAACTAAAATTTTGTCTGTTAACTTTTCTGAATGGGGAATCAAATACCGTTTAACCCATCACAAGTTTGTGATTTCCTGGTGGTCAACTTTCTCCTAAACATGTTTTCTATCACTATCCATCAGAACATCAACCTTTTTTTCTCTTCCATGTCTATGTTTTCCTACATGGAATCCTAGTATGGGTTAACTCGAGTGACCTTTGTACTTCTCTCTCTTTATTTTAAAGTGATAGTTTTACTAACTATTTTTCCGATGTGGGACTTTCAATGAAGTTTCCGAGCCAAATTTTAAAATTGAGAGGACACAATTCCCAAATGGGGGGAAGGATGTAACATCCCAGGTAAATAAAGGATATTAAATTTTCATATTTATTAATATTTTTGAATAAAATATCAATATTTCTTTAAAGGGGATGCAATGTTCGATGGCGTACCCAATACACAACAATGAGTCTCTTTGAAATCTTATGTTGCACACTAATAATATAATAATCTTATTTTAAATGGTAGTTAATGCCTAGACATTGTAATGGAGATAATGAACAGAACTAACTAAAAAATGGTTATATATGTTTGTCAAATATTTTTACTTTTAGCCAATAAATGTTAGAGGCTTAAAATGAAAATGAATCCAATTTTAAGAATAAATCTTCTAATATTCTTTAAAAGGTCGATTAACCATATTTTTGATGGTGAACCCTTTTTAAATATACTTTTTACAATTTTATATGTTATATTTGACAAAATAAAATCCTTCTTTAGAATCTGGACATCAAAATTTACTTTCTGTAAATTTTTGTTATTTTTTTCCTATAAAGTTCATTTTTAGTGAAAATGTTGTATTTTAATTCAAAACCACCTTTTAATATAATTTATGTATATGGATAGATTATCTTATTAATTGGTTTTAAAGTATAGTTAAAATATATTTTTACCATTTAATACGATGGTGGTAATTGGAATTAATTTCACATTGAAATTGGACATAAACGAGTGTCAATCTTTTGATAGATATTGTTTCATAAAAACACGTTATTTGTTTTGACAGCGGGAATTAATTATAAAAATAATTAATTAAAACTTTATGTTTTGAGTTTGGTAAAATTGGAATCATTTTTGAATTTGGAATATCAAATATATCTTAGGGTGAATTTTTAGTATTTTTCTGAAAAACATCAATTTTTGATGAATAGTGAAACCACTAAGTGGTAGTTAAAAAAACTGATGTTTCATTTAAATAAAATTTTACCACCTATGTGATCTGTATTTCAAAAATCAGACATACATGGTTTTCATTAAGAAGTAAAATGTGGTTCATTGGGATTAAAATAATATTTCGGTGAATAGTAACTTTTAAGTTTTATTAATCGCGATTAAAAGTAATTAGTGTAATTTAAGGTAAATATAATGATATAATAAAATTAAATTACCTTTACACTTGTCCTAAAATTATTGGATGAGTCATGGATGACCAAGAAAATCAATGGGTCAACTTGGGGACCCCATGGAGCCACTTGGGTAAGAAGATGACATTAATAAGTTTTTATTTAAAGTTAAAATAAAAGTGTCACAAACATGTATTATTTTACTAAAACAATTTTTACATGGGGTTATAAAAGTCATATTTTTTACTATAAATATTTATTAGAAATATAAAAATATTTCCTATATCATGATATTTTTTTATAATTTTTAGATATTAAATAAATTTATTTATTTATGACACTATGATGATGCAATGATTACTTCATTAATGAATGATTTAAATAAAATGAGAAGATAAGTTAAAATATAAGACTTACACTTGTAAAAAACCTATTGGATGGGTGGATTTAGAACCCTTATCACATTATCCTCTAAATATTTAATTGTGGGGACTTTAATATCCGAAAATCATTTTATAATAAAGTAACTTTTTAAGACTTTCAAAGAGTGCCCCTCCTCCCTCTTATAAAAGGCCCCCAACTATACCACCTTACCCACACCTCTCAAGCCTTTGGATCAACCAAACTCTACTCATATTATCTCTCCACGTCCCTCTATTCATCTTAGAAGCCTTAACTTAGGCATAATGCTCTTCAAGAAACACTTTTGGTTCAAACCAAAGGGAGTTACCCGATTTAAAGGTAATGTCTTCTCTTATGTTCTTTTGTATTATTTTCCTTCTGAAACACCTTAAACTCTTTTTATTACTTCATTTTGTAAAAAAAAAAAATCTTCAATATACTAGGATGTTGTTATGAGAAGGATTCTAGCTACACTTACACACACCTCCATCTAATGGTTAAAGAACACACTGTTTCCATGGATGGCGAATTACTGCCTCACGAAACGATGATTGTTCTATATTCTCCTACCACCTCTCATGGTGGACATTATGATGGAACTATATTTATTTATGATATATATTATATTTATTTCCTCTATATGATTCTGTATTTTAAATTTAAAACATACCATTATGCTTTCATGTTGTGCAAATGCGATAATTTCATTTGAGGAAGTGTGGACTACCGCCCCCTCAAGTGATGTGACTCGTTCATGCAATACATGGAATATATAAAGAATTAAATTAATGAAATTATGTGACCTATATAACATATATATTATACTGGAATTATAATATTTATATATATATATATATATATATCTCATTTAGTTTTAATTTCATTAATGTGACAAAGAAAATGAAAGTAGCGTTCATGCATACGTACGACCTACCGTCTCCATGAACGATGCATTACATTTTTATCTCAAAATGTTATGTAATAGTATAAAATGAATATATACTTGATATATATGATATTTAAATCATTAATACTATTCTGGATATGGTGTAATTATAACTAAATGGACACTTCTTTTCAAACAAGTTCATTTTTGACTAATGTACCGAACATCGACAAAAATGTCTGATATGAACTCACATAATTAACTAATTATTATAACATTATAATATGTGATATTAATTGAATAATAAACTTTAAATGAGATCATTAAGCAATTAGTAATTGACCAAAGTTTATTATTCAGGAATATAAAGAAACGAACAAGACAAGTCAGACTTGAGTTAAGGGATCCGACCTCTCTCTTTCTTTTCAAGTAATCTCTTTTATTTCATTTCATTTATGCTCCATGTTATTATGTTGGGGGATGTTATTTTATATTCACCATACTGTAATTTTTATTTTCATATTATGAGAGACCCCCTCTTACTCTCATCAATTCATTTTAATAATTTTTAAGTGGCGACGTTAGGCTGCCGAGTTTTCATAAGGGATTTTTCATCTCACTTTTATTCCCATGAGATTCATGATAAATTTTCTACTATTTACTTTGAGTGGTATATGTAATGACCATTATTATACTATTTATGTAATATAATTTAATTTATGGGTATTTACGTCTTCATTGTATGACCTTTATTCTATAGGGTTTACATTTCGAAAGTTACCCAAATCGGTAAGGGAACCTTTTCACCCTCCTCATTTTAAAAGACTTCTTTTTGTTAAGACTCTTAATCTTATTATGATGGGATATTTTATTATTTATCCTTATTTCTATAAATATTATGTAAAAGGGACGATATACCCCTTTTTAACTCTCATCATCTCATTTTATGAATTCTAAAGTGACGTCGTTAGGCTGTCGGATTTCTGTAAGGGAACTTCTTAACCCACTTTCAATTCATTCGGTTAAACCTCTACTTCTTGATTTTATTATGCCAAGATTATGTGTGGAATCTCTATGTTGTAATTTCCAAAAACCATTGTGTGGATATACTATTTCTACACATAATCATCTCATTGATAAATTCTTACGTCATTTATATGAACTTGTATGGGAAATCATAACTCAGTCTCATTTCATTGAGTTAAATATCTATGCTATTGGTTTTGTTTTTCCAAGAGTATGTGTGAATGACCTATGATTGTTTTACACTTTCTATACACTTATATTGGGTGTATTTATACTTTTCCCACACATAATTATGTCATTGATTTATCGTTGCACTAATGACATGATCTTTGAATGGAATTACCTTTCAATTTCTCTTCCTTGAGACACTTCTTGATGATATGCACTTTTATTCTTTTTAAAGTGTATATACAGCCCCTTTGACATTCCATATCCATATTATGTCTATACTCAAGTCATTTAAATGTTTTGAAAATGGTCTACTTTTATGTGGCATATAATTTAAATGTTCAAAATGGAAAAGGACTCATTTATTGAAACATTGTTTTAAATGGGTTTAAAGATTTAATCTTTTAAACATTTATCATCCATGTACGTGTTTTAAAAATTGTTTTGAGGATTTATTTATATAGACATGAATGTTTGAAAACCTTTTCAAAAGTTTCGAAGTGGTATGGGACTTCATCTCAATCTCCTTTCATGGAGGCATACTTTGTTCTATACACAACTTTCTTTTATACGGTGTATTAACCCCTTTGACTTTTCCTTTTATTAAAAAGGAATATTTTTATCCGAAGCATTTTAATAAATGAAAAAATTGAATGTTTTTGTCATACGTATGTGGAAATAACGACTTCTCCGCTTCCGTGACCATTATATGAGTTTTGGCTTTCTCTACAAACCATAACTTTTTTAAATGAAAAATAAATATCATGTTTTACTTTTCCTTTATTTTGGTATTGAAAATGGTTTGGATAATATTTTTATTATATCAATGTGTTTTGTTGATATCTTGTGATTGAACTGTAGAAATGTTATGTTTTCTTTATGCATGTTTTATGTGATACGAGTATGATATGGTTCTTGGGCATTGTTTATGAAGACGGGTGTTTCCGTGATAAACTAAGAGCAGGTGAGCCAGAAATATCTCTCCAATGCCTTGGGTAACATGAAGGGGTTAAACACTAAGGTTTCTCCGATGAGATTTAGGGAATATACTGTGAGGGGTATTCCAAACGTAACCATGAGGGTTACTCCCTATGTAATAATGTTATGAATGCCTCAAGTTACCTTTATGTCTTATGATTTCTATGATTTATTCATAAATCTTATGATTTCATGATGTATGTTGAAGTGCTTATGTTTTATGAGTAAAGTATGATTTCATTGATTCTTATGTATACAAGGACTAATGTTTTCATTCCATGTTTTTATATCCCTTACTGAGATTTTTATGTTAATCCCAAGTTTTTGAAATGTTTTCCACAGGACATAAAGGTGAATAGGGTTAAGGATGGGATCAAGGAAAGACATTCTATCTAAAACATGGAACTAGACATGTTTCTTTTTAAGAGTTTTTATTTTTTTTAAAAAAAAGAAACTGAGTAGATGTGTCTACTGTGTATTCTTTGAGATTTAATAGTTATGTCCTAATTCTCTAAAACTATAAACCTGAAAAGTTCCTTAATGTGAATTATTCATTTCATTCAAGATTAAGTAATGTTTTAAGGCTGGGTCCTTATAAGAAATACCATATACTTGATCACTAGGACCACTAGTCCATGAAAACGTTATAGTTTGTTCCTTTCATATAAATACACACTAATTATTTTTTTTGTACAAAGTAGAAAACCCTTTAGGGTACTTAAACTCTCCTTGAATATTCATTTCTTCTAAAAATTCACTTTCTTACCCAAAAAAGTTAATCCTAAAAAATCTTCCTAACTTTCTATAATTTGTGAACTCGAATCAAAAGGAGGATCCAAACTGACTATGTATACATGCCCACAGTATGGATATTTATATGTTCCCCCAATATGGAATTTCAAAAAGAAGAATCATGTAATGACCCAAACATTTATCAACGAAAATTTTCCATTATTATAGTAATTTCTTAATCACATAAAATCACATTAAGAAACACAATGGAACATCATGCTTAAATGAACTACTATATGACCTTTAAAAAAATTCCACTTCTTTGATTTGAATTTCTAGAATCTGACATACACAGTTGCGATCAGTAGGATGTTTGGAGTTTGATAAGACAAGCTTAATTTTTTGGGGAATAGTAGCATACCCTTATGAATAGTAATGTTACCCTTATGAATAGTAATATGAAACTTATGAATAGTAAATTGTCCATGTGAATAGTAACCTTACCAATGATGGTATATATAAAATTTATCCATCCTGTAAGTGATAGTATGATATAATTACATTATAGTGTTGGTATTTTTATAATTCATGAATATTTAATGATTAATTTAATAGTTTAAAGGAAAATTCATTTTCATAAAATTTATCTACAAACTATTATTTAGATATCTTATGATTATATGATAATTTTATGATACATTAATTAATTTTTCAATATGTTAGAGAAGTAGTTTTAATTTAATAATTAGTATTATTCATGTAAGGAATGATTTTGATTAAAAATTAAATAAATCATATTTAGAAAATTATTTGCACAAAATGGAGTTCATTTTTGGATTCTACATGTTAAAAAATAGTTAGGGTGAATTTTTGAGATTTTTCTAAAATAATGGATTTTTTGTGAATAATAAAATACATTAATTTACCGTATAAATACATTACAAATTAAATATACTATTCCTAACATCATGAGTGATTGAAGCACCAAAATATCTTTCTCACTTGAACTTATTACTATTCATGGTCATGGAATCATCACTATTTCTTGTCTTATAGAAAAACAATAAACTAATGATTAGAATTTTAAGAAAACCGTCCTCCCCTCCACTATAAATACCACCCCTCACACCCTCATTTTTTCATATCTATGAAGCTTAAATCCTTTTACAAATTATTCCCAAATCTCTTCCCTAGCCCCTACCCCACGTCCATCATCCGTTTCCATGATAAAAACACCAAAAACTCTTCCATAAAGAGGCTATCAAAGAAGATATATTCAAGAGGTAATTTCTCTCTATTTTCTTTCAATTTCCTTTCAAATTTCATTTATTTTCTTCTCTTATACTCAACTTATATAATAAAAAAAGAATGATAAATCCATTATGATTGATATAACATTATGATATCATGTTAAATGAATATTATTCATTATAATCCTCCATCTCTGTTTTTTATAAAAATTAAAATCTTTGCCCACGATGTGTTAATTTTCCTACATCATGGGTGATACACATCTATTTTCCTTCAACTCCTTCTAGGTTTTCAATGAAAACATTAAATGGTAGAAAAAAGATTTTAATATGTATTTTTAACCCCTTTTTCTTTCTAGAAACAAATTTTATTCATAATACTAAATGATAAAACACAAGATGATTGTTGTTATAAAAAAACCACCCAAATTAACCTAAAATGATCACCATTAAATTTTAACTAATGGTTCATCCACATGTTATATAAAATAATTCATAAAAATATAAATTAAACTCTGAGAATATAATTAATTACTTGTAATATTAGTTTTGTATGTTTATCCGTGTGCTACACGAACATCCATTCATGTGTACAAGTGAACCGTTCATGAAAACTAAGAAAAAGAACACTCATGAACAATGAATTTAAACTCTATAACTCATCCAAAGGCCCTTAAAAGAACTTAATGAAACCATATTGAACCATATTAATGTATAAAAGGTTTTTAAATTTATAATTAATGAATATAATGTTATTATACATGACATTAAAGTGAGGAAAGTGTTCAGATACAAGGTATGGGTAATTCTCAAACCGAACTTTCTTCCTTCGGGTTCTCCCTCTTTAACTCCATTTTCGGTATGGTTACTTCTTAAAAATAATTTCTTTATAATTATATTACCATTTTTGGGATATAAATTTTTTCAATTTAGTTTTATGTCAAACACAATGTTTTCTGAATGAACTCTTCTTTCAAAAACACACCTTTTACTTCTCACTCAAGGTTGATGGTTTTTATACCAAGTATGTTATTCCCACATTTTTTGGGAACTCGAATTTTATGAATGTATTCTTATGAGATTAAACCCATTCATTTACATGGGTTATGTATGTTATTTTTTGATATATTTTCAATGTGGAATTCATGACAATGATAATGTTATGATGTGATAGGTGCACTAGGAATTATATAGTGCAAAATGAATGTTATGATGTGATTGGTGTGACCGGAATTATACAGTGCTCTAATGCACTGGTTAAAGTGATGAATCTCATGAGTAAATGGGAAATTATGCGTGAACATGATGCTATCATTTTTCAAAATTATGTGTGGTAGTTAACCACTAAGACATGATGTTTCATTTTTATGCATTGCCACATTTCAAGTCTTTTATTAAAGTTTCCTCTAATGATTTTGATTATTATGTTATTATTATGATCACCCATGATGTATTATTCTTATCTATCCTATTACTGGGATATAACTTACCGCTTTTTGATGTATATCCTCATGTGGCTACATGTACTAAGGAGTGGTCAAGTGCCGATAAGAATCTAGATAAGAAGGAATTAAATAAATGTTTACGTTTGATGTTTTAAATGTTATGTATGGTCCTAGTTCTCTGAAGACACTGAACCTCTGTATCCTCTTGGTGTAATACTATTATGATGTTTATCTTTATAATTATTTATTAGTAAGGTAATAAAAAGAAGGGTCTCTATATACTATATTTCTTGTCAAACTATTTTTCATTTGGTCAAAGTTGTGTGAACTTAAACTCAGGCCGCCATTGATCTAGATCCTAATACCCAAAAATTTAGGTGAGAGAGAGGTGAAACTTTTTAGGATGAAAACCAATAATGTTATTCCTAATAAAAAGAAATTTCCTTGTTTGCTAAGCCTCCCACTTTTGGGTCGTATAAAAAAATTATAGCATAAGTAGAAAAGGAACAAAGATTGAATGTCCCACCATATGGTACTAGAAATATTAGATACTTGCTCACTAGGCCCACTAGTCCATGAAAATGTTATAGTTTTTTTCTATCATATAAATTCACCATAATTATTTAAACTGTACACAGTGGAATACCCTTTAGGGTACTTGAATCCTCCTTGAATATTCATTTCCCCTAAAAATTTACTTTCTTCCCCAAAAAAGTGAAATCTAAAAAATCATCCTAACTATCTATAATAAGTAAACCTGAATCCCAAGGAGGATCCTAACTAACTATGTATACATGGAAATAATAAAGATATTTATATGTTCCCACATCATGTAATTTCAACCAGAGGAATCATGTAATGACCCAAATCTTAATCACATAAAATCACAATAGGAAACAAAATGGCACATCATGCTTAAATGAACTACTATATTACTTTCAAAATTAAATTTTCCACTTCTGTGATTTGAATTTCTAAAATCTAACATACACGGTTGTGATCAGTAGGATTTTTGGAGTCTGATAGGACAAGATTATTTTTTTGAACAGTAACTTACCTTATGAACAATAATTTTACCCTTATGAATAATAATATGGCCCTTATGAATTGTAAATTGGCTATGTGAATAGTAACCTTACCAATTATGGTATATTTAAAATTTATCCATCCTATAAGTGACAATATGATTTAATTACCCTATAGTGTTTTTTTTGTAAGTTATGTATATTTAATTATTAATTTAATAGTTTAAAAGAAAAGTTATTTTCGTAAAATGTATCCATAAACTAGTATTTAGATGTCTTATGATTATATGATAATTTTATGAGACCTTAATTATTTTTAAATGTGTTAGAAGAGAAATTTTAATTTAATAATTTGTATTTTTCATGTAAGGAGTGATTTTAATTAAAAATTAAATTAATAGTATTTAGAAACTTATTTTCATAAAATGGAGTTCAGGTTTCTATTCTACACGTTAAAAAATGGTTTGGGTGAATTTTTGAGATATTTCTAAAATACTGGAATTTTTTGTGAATAGTAAAATACATTAATTTACCATATAAATACAATATAATTTAAATACACTATTCCTAACATAATGAGTGATTTAAGCACCAAAATATATTACTACATGAACTTGTTACTATTCTTGGTCATGGAATCATCACTATTGGATTTCTTATGGAAAAATAATAAACTAATGATTAAAATATTAAAAAAACCATCCTCCCCTACACTATAAATACCACCCCTCACACCCTCATTTCGTCAAACCTCTCAAGCTTCAACCCTTTTCAAAATTATTCTCAAAGATCTTACCTAGCCCCTACCCCACGTCCATCATCCCTTAGCATGATAAAAAGACAAAAAACTCTTCCCTAAAGTGGCTCTCAAAGAAGATATATTCAATAGGTAATTTCTGTCTCATTTCATTCAATTTCCTTTCAAATTTAATTTTTTTTCCTCTCTTATCCTCAACTTCTATAATACAAAGGGCATTACAACTCCATTGTGTTTGATATACTGGTATGATATCTTTTTAAATGAATATTATTCCTTATAATAATCCATCTCTCTTCTTTTATAAAAATGAAATCGTTGCCCATGATGTGTTAATTTACCTACATCATGGGTGATACACTTCCATTTTCCTTCAATTCCTTCAAGGTATTCAATGAAACCAATAAATGGTAGAAAAAAGATTTTAATATGTAGTTTATAATACCTTTTATGTTCTAGAAACAACATTTATTCATAATAATATATGATAAAACACAACATATTTGTTGTTATAAAAAACCACCCAAATTAACCAAAAACGGTCACCATTAAATTTTATCTAATGATTCGTCCCTATGGTATATAACATAATTCATAAAAGATAATTTATACTCCGGGAATATCATTAATCACTTGTAATATTATTTTTGGAGGTTTATTCGTGTTTTACATGAACATCCATTCATGTGTACTAGTGAACCGTTCATGAAAACTAAAAAAAGAACACCCATGAACAATGAATTTAAACTCTATAACTCATCCAAAGGACCATAAAAGAACTTAATGAAACAATAATGAACCATATTAATGTATAAAAGGTTCTAAAATTTTTAATTAATGAATATAATCTAATCATACAGGACATTAATGTGAGGAAATCGTTCAGATACATGGTAAGGGTAATTCTCAAACCCAACTTTCTTTCTTCATGTTCTCCCTCTTTAACTCCATTTTCCGTATGGTTACTCCTTAAAAATAATTTATTAATCATTATCTTACATTTTTTAGGATATAAATTTTTTCAATTGGATTTGATTTCAAATACAATGTTTTCCAAAAGAACTCTTCTTTCAAAAATACTCTTTTTTACTTCTCACTCAAGGTTGATGGTTCTTGTACCAAGTATGTTATTCCCACATTATTTTGGGAACCTGAAGTTTATGACTGTATTATTTTGAGATGAAACCCATTCCTTTAAATTGGTTATTTATGTTCATTTTTGATATATTTTCTATGTGACATGCATGATAATGATAATGTTATGATGTGACGGGTGTGCCTGGAATTATATAGCCCAAATGAATGTTATGATGTGATGTGTGTGCCCAGAATTATACAGCACTCCAATACATTGGGTAAAGTGATGAATCTCTAGAGTAAATTGGAAATTATGTGTGAACATGATGCTAGAATTTTTCACAATTATGTGTGGTAGTTGACCACTAAGAGATGATGTTTCATTTTTTTTTGCATTTCCACATTTCAAGTCTTTTATTAAAGTTTCCTCTAATGATTTTGATGATGATGTTATTATTATGATCACCCCATGATGTATTTTTCTTATCTATCTTCTTATAGGGATATAACTCAACCCTTTTTGATGTATATCCTCAGGTGACTTAATAAAATAAGAAGAGTTCAAGTGCTAATAAGAAGCTAGAGAAGAAGGAATTAAATAAATGTTTATGTTTGATTTTTTAAATGTTATTTATCATCTTAGTTTTCACAAGACACTAAACCTATGGATCATCATGGTGTAATAAAATTATGTTTTTTTATCTTTATAATGATTTATTAGTAATGTAAAAAAAGGTAGGGTCTCTATATAGTTAATTGTTTGTCTAACTATTTTTCATTTGGCCAAAATTGTGTGAACTTAAACTCAGGCCATAATAAATCTAGATCCCAATACCCTAAAATTTAGGGGAAAGAGAGGTAAAACTTATTAGGATGAAAACCCATAAAGTTATTACTAATAAAAATTAATGTACTTTCTTACTAAGCCTCCAAATTTTGGGGTATAGGAAAAAATTATAGCTTAAGTAGAAAAGGAACAATGATTGAATGTCCCACCATATGGTACTGGAAAAATAAGATACATGCTCAAAATACCCACTATTCCATGAAAATGTTATAGTTTTTTCCTATAATATAAATTCACCCTAATTATTTTTTTATACACAGTGGAATAACCTTTAGGTCACTTCAACTCTCCTTGAATATTCAATTCCTCTAAAAAATACTTTCTTCCATGAGAAAGTTAATCCTAAAAAATCTTCTTAAATATCTATAATTAGTGAAATTTAATCAAAAGGAGGATCCTAACTGACTATGTATACATGCCCAAAATATAGATATTTATATGTTCCCACAATATGGAATTTAAACCAAAGGAGTCATGTAATGACCCAAACTTTTATCAATGAAATTTCTCCCTTCTTATAGTAATTATTTAATCACATAAAATAACATTAGTAAAAAAAATGGAACATAATTTTTAAATGAACTACTATTTGACCTTTAAACATAAATTTTCCACTTTTTTGATTTGAATTTCTAAAATCTAACATACACGGTTGCGATCTGTAGGATGTTTGGAGTCTGATAGGGAAAGCGTAATTTTTTGGTGAATAGGAGCATACCCTTTTGACTAGTAATGTTACCCTTATGAATATTAATATTACCCTTATGAATATTAAATTTTCCATGTGAATATTAACCTTACCAATGATGGTATATATAAAATTTATCCATCCTATAAGTTACAATATGATATAATTACATTACAGTGATGGTATTTTTGTAAGTCATGAATATTTAATGATTCATTTAAAAGTTTAAAATAAAATTTATTTTCATAAAATGTTTCCATAAACTATTATTTAGATTTATTATGATTATATGATAATTTTATGAGACCTTAATTTATTTTTTAGTGTGTTAGAAAAGCAGTTTAAATTTAATAATTTGTATTTTTTATGTAAAGCACGATTTTAATTAAAAATTAAATTAATCATATTTAGAAAATTATTTTCATAAAATGGAATTCATTTTTGGGTTCTACACATTAAAAAATGGTTAGGGTGAATTTTTTATATTTTTCTGAAATATTGGAATTTTTTGTCAATAGTAAAATATATTAATTTACCGTATAAATACATTATAATTTAAATCCACTATTCCAAAAATCATGAGTAATTTAAGCACCAAAATATCTTACCCACATGAACAAATTACTATTATTGGTCATGGAATCATCACTATTTATTTTCTTATTGTTAAATAATAAACTAATGGTTAAAATATTAAGAAAACCCTCCTCCCCTCCATGATAATTACCACCCCTCACACCCTCATTTAGTCAATACTATCAAGATTCAATACTTTTCCAAACTATTCATAAATATATTACCTATCCCCTACCCCACATCCATTATCCCTCGTCATGATAAAAAAACCAAAAACTCTTCCCTAAAGAGGCTCTCAAAGAAGATATATTCAAGAGGAAATTTCTCTCTCTTTTCTTTCAATTTTCTCTCAAATTTCATTTCTTTTATTCTATTATCCTCATATTCTATAATAAAAAGGGCATGATAACTCAATTATTATATATATAATGGTATGATATCATGTTAAGTGAGTATTATTCATTATAATCCTCAATCTCTCTTTTTTTTTAAAATGAAATCGTTTCCCGTGATGTGTTAATTTACCTACATCATGGGTGATACACTTACATTTTCAATAAAATCTATCATGGTTTTCAATGAAACAATTAAATGGTAGGGAAAAAAATTTAATATGTATTTTTAACCCCTTTTATGTTCTACAAACAACTTTTATTCATAATACTAAATGATAAAACACAATATGTTCGTCGTGATAACCCCCCCCCCCCCCCAAATTAACCTAAAACAATCACCATTAAATTTTAACTAATGATTCATCCACATGGTAAATAACATATTTCATAAAAAGATAATTTACACTCCAGTAATAACATTAATAACTTGTAATATCAGTTTTTTATATTTTTCCATGTTCAACACGAACATCTATTCATGTGTACAAGTGAACCGTTCATGAAAACTATGAAAACGAACACTCATGAACAATGAATTTAAACTCTATAACTCATCCAAAGGCCCTTGAAAGAACTTAATTAAACCATAATGAACCATATTAATGTATAGAAGGTTCTGTAATTTCTAATTAAATAATATAATGTCATTTTATAGGATATTAACGCGAGGAAAGCGTTTGGATACCAGGTAAAGGTAATTCTAAAACCCAACATTATTCTTCAGGTTCTCCCTCATTAACTCCATTTTCGGTATGGTTACTCCTTAAAAATAATTTCTTCATCAATATCTTACCTTTTTTATGATATAAATTTTTTCAATTGGAGTTTATGTCAAACACAATGTTTTACAAAACATCTCTTTATTCAAAAACACACCTTTTACTTATCACTCAAGGATGATGGTTCCTGTATCAAGTATGTTATTCCTTGTTTCATTTGGGAACCAAAAATTTATGAATGAATTATTATTAGATGAAACCAATTATTTTACATGGGTTATTTATGTTCATTTTTGATATATGTTCTATGTGGCATGCATGATAATGTAAATATTATGATGTGATAGGTGTGCCTAGAATTATATAGTGCAATATGAATGCTTTGATGTGATGGGTGAGCCCAAAATTATACATCACTTTAATTAATTTTGTAAAGTGATTAATCTTATTAGTTAAAGTGGAATTATGCATGAAAATTATTCTATTTTTGTTCACAACTATGTCTGGTAGTTTACCACTACGACATGATGTTTCATTTTTATGCATTGTCCAAATCCATGCCTTTATCTAGTGATTTGTCTCATGATTTTGGTGATGATGTTATGATTCTCCTCACCCCATTTTATATAGATCTTCTCTTTTATCTTACTAGGCTTTTATCTCACAACTTTTTGATCTATATCCTCAGTTTACTACATGTACTAAAGAGTACACAAGGGCTGATAAGAAACTTGAGAAAAAGGAATTAAATAAATGTTTATGTTTTATTTTGTAACTGTTAAGTATGGTCTTAGTTTTATTAAGACACTAATGCTTTGGATCCTCTTTGTGTAATTTTTTTTAATTTTTTATCATTAAAATGATGTAAAAGTAATGTAAGAAAAGTAGGGTCACTATAAATCAGTTCTCCATTGGGAAGGTCCTTTAATCTCCCTACGCACTGAATAATCATAGCAGGACCTATCATTCAAATATTTTCACTAATGATCCCCTTATTACATGTTCCATATTATTTTCCATGATCTAAATTTATTGAGTTTGGATTTACATGAGTCTTAATCAAACTATTCAAGTTGATTCAATACTCTCAATTTAACACGCTTGTTTATCATTCCCCCTTCATAGTAAGGATTCGACATATCTCCACTAAACGTTGCATAGTTACTCATCATGTTACCATAAACCACATGAAATTATGGTAAAAGTTTTATATCTATAATATGAATACCCCTTTTCTCATGTAGTATATCAAAATATAAAACCCACATTCATATTGGGGTTTTCCTTATCCCTACTATTTAGATTGAACCAATCATTTGGTCAACTATCCAACCCAAAATACCAGCATCCTTTATCCTATGTACAGAATATGGGATGTACTATCCATTTAATTTGACAATGTCTAGGTTATTTCTTTCTACTGATATCACACAATCATTTTTTAAGACACTCTTTGAGATTCAAATCCCACCTTTTTTTATAGTGATGGTCACTCTGATTGGGTTAGTTTCACCTAGATTATAGTGAAAACCATATCATTATATGGTCAAAGTCATGTATCCATAAACTACACTGAATTTTAGTTTAAGAATCATGACCTTGAACTATATTGACTTGTTCATAAAGTTTTCTATATCCACAGTATTGGGATTTTCTAATTCACATCAAGTCTATCTCACCCGTGTTACTATATGGGTGAAATCATTTTTCTTTTGTCAAATCTATGTGAAATTAACCTATAGAAATATTTGGTCAGTGCTATTAAAAACTAAACTATAATAACATTTAGTCAATACTATACGACAAAAAACTGTAATAATATTTTGTCAATTCTATACAAAATTAGACAACAATAATATTTGGTTAAGGTTATATGACCTTAAATAACAATAATATTTACTCAATGTTGTTTGACATAAAATTCCAGTAACATTGGGTCTAATAACTATGAACCTAAACTACATGTACCATCCTTTTATTATTTCTATATTTATAATATTAGATCCATTATTCATGATATCTTTAGTCTACCCAGGTCTCCATGTAAAATCCCTCACTTTTCCTTAGTTAAATAAATTTTTCATGAAACATTACTAGTGTGGGACTTATGTGTATAACCTTAAACTTCATAAAGAAATAGATGTTAAACTCACTTGGATAAAAATGTGCAAATAATATCCTAAGAAATGGTTGATTCTCAACTCACTAGGAATGCATATTGTGTGATCCAGGAAAAAAATGAGCTTTTAAATAGGAAATAAGTAATACTTTTTAGGTTCAAAACCTATAAAGATAAATCTAATAAAAATATTAATCCATGCCCACTAAGTCTCCCCAATATAAGGATTAGAAAAAAAATAAGGGAAATAAAAAACTCTTAAAAGTGTACCTTTAGGGTGTTTGATCTCTCGTGAACATTGAGACCCTAAATCTAATTTTCTCCTTTATAATCCTCATCTAATTGAATCAACCCCTCATTCACATCCAAATGGGCCAACTCTAGTGTTATGATGTTGATAATTACACCTATTCGCATCCATGAGCCACACCTTAGAGGAAATCATTCATCTTAATAGACCAAATCTAGTGTTACACTAATGGTAGTTATGCTTATAACTACATATGAGCTACACTCTTTTGGAAATAATTCATCTAAATAGACCAACTGTAGTGTTATGGTGATGGTATTTATGCCTATACACATCTGTGATCAAAGACTAAGAGTAAATAATCCATCCAAATAGACCAATTTTAGTGTTATGGTGATGGAATTTATACCTATACCCATCTATAAGACACAACTAAGAGGAAATCATTCACATTCAAATGGAAAATCTATGGTTATATAGTGATGGTACTTATTCTTATACTCATCCTAGATCCACACCGAGGAGGAAATATTTTGAATAGAGTGTTTAGTAATCATGACTGACTTGATGCATTTTAAATTAAAATTTTTAAAGTGGATCTAAGATCACTTAATGTTGTTTTCAAATGCTTCACCAGTTATAAAGATGTTAAAATTGAATTCAAATAAAATATAATGAATGGGAAATGATTTAGAATAAAATATATTTATTTTAAGTAAAGAAACAGTAATATTCCATCTGAAAAATAGAGTATATCCTTATGAAAATAACATATTTTAAAATATCCTGAATGCCAGTTCAAAAATCAATGATTAATTTTTTGGACCATATTGATGTTATGTTGAAGATTGAACAACTCTGTGATCTCAACATATTTAAATAAACAAATATATTCGACCATGGTAGCCACATTCTTTCCCATATTAATAGAATATCTAATTAGCTTTCAATTATTAAACAATTTCCCTCTAATAGTGAAAATCTTCAAGTGATGATGATATATCTAACTAGTTTCTCTTTTATCTAAGAACCACTACCCTATTTCCACCTATAAATGGTGGTATTATTCTTTGGAATATCAATACCATAGATATAAAGATTTTGATGTTAATATTTTCTTTGTAAAAAATATATTGCCACAAGTCCTCTTACTTGCGACTCTGAGGAAATTTATTCATGGTACTATGGACCAAGTGGTAATAAAAAATTCTTTACCTTATCATTGTAAACATATGTCTAATCTTGTAGAGTTTTTCCAAAAAAGGTCACAAAGGGTTATAAGGGACCACCATTTATATATCCCTTCATAGGATTTCTCCGGTGATTCACAACTTATCGATAATTTCTTAGTCCTGTTTTGAGTCACTCTTGGATGATGAAATGTACATATAGTCTAATTCAATCAATGAGTCTAGTTTTACTACACCCATAGAGATATTACGTCCCAAACCAAGATCAATCCCCACTTGGATTAAAAACTAATACATGGGAATATAAACCTTCTCAATGGTTCTTATTTCTAGGGATAGTGCTACTGGGACTAATAAATGTATATAAGTGTCCAAAATTTCAAAATAAAAATTAATTTTTCTACAAATACTCTTCAACTTATAAGTCTTGTGTCTTTATAATGTATAAAGACTATGAAATAATATAATCCTAAGACTCTATCCTAGTTATTATCCTACTATCTGTATGTGAAAGAACCACAACTACCAATTCTAGATCATCACTCGACACTATGAGAGAACCATTGTATCTTGATACCCTTTTATTGGTTGGTGAGATCAGACTCTCCCCCACATTTAAATCCTCATTATTTGGTTAGTAGGATCCATATTGGAAAAAACATGTCCTCTTTAGGACCCTCAAAAATCACCTCAGGTGACCTAGGGTGATCCACCCATTCAGAGTCTCTAGCTAGTGACACCTTTATCGTATATATAGGTAGGATATTAGTATCCAAATTATAAATAATTTTGGAAATATTCTCTATAGATAAATATTCACGTGTCAAAATGATTAATAAACCTTTCATACATGGAATTTTCAATGTTGAACATGGATGGAGAAGACTTACAGTCTTCCAACTCCTTTTTGGTGTTTTGAAATACTTTTAGGGTGTAATGGTAATCAACTATTGAGAATATTTCATCCATTGTATATATGTACTAATATAATGTAACATAACCTATTATAATAGAAAAGTTGATTATTTGTGTCTAGACATCATAGTTTATATTTGTTATAGTACTTGAATCATCACCTTCTCTATAAATAAGAACAATAATTTAGGTATTTAGATATGTGCTTATGTTAATCCATTCTTGAACCTAGCCCGTAAATGATTTATTAGATACCCATTTAATAGGTGAAAGAACCTTAGGACCTTGAAGGGTTAGTTCCTATAGTTTCATAGGGTCTATATGGTGTTAGTAAATGTCAATTTTTAATTGAGGAAATAAACATTAACTATAATGTGCAAGGTTAAATATAACATTTACCTACCAAACTTTAGAAATGTCATATTTCTAATGAATTTTCCTCCTTTTGTTTGTGGATGTTGTAAAATATAAAAATCCTAAAAGGATTGACCAGTATAGGTATCAAAAACACATCTCGTGGGTAATAGATTGATACTTGTATATGATTGGCCAAACCTAGTGATCCAGATCTCCAATTTTCCGTAGAACTAGAATTAACAGCTGAGGGATTCGTTGCATCACCAACGATAAACATTGGGGACAAAATAGGTGTCGAAACCTATCCCTATGGTAGATCCTACTGTGATTCTAATAAAGGCAAGGGAATTGGCTAATGACTTTTTTACATTAATATCAGGTGAAAATATTAAATGGTCATATCTAACCAACTTATTCCCAAGAAGAATCTCAATAATTTTCATCATCTTCATTACATACTTTAAGGCCAATTAATTTTATCAACCTATCTAAGTGATGGGTCACATTCTATAGAGTGTGAATGGAGACATTTAAAAAATATAATTTATACCACAAATTCATAATAATTTCCTTCATAGGAGATTTTATGGTATTTATGACCTAGTACAACACCATGAGATTAATCTCCATCACTCGGAGTGAATGCTGGATTGCCTTGATGGGTAAGGCTTCTTTCCATGTATCCAACTTTCTCTAGGCCTATGGATATTGGGAGTTAGTAGGAATAAGAGGAAGGATATATACTCTACTTCTTGGGGAATTAGAAATGTTTTTTACCTATTTCATAAAAAACAAAGATGATGAGGGCCCCTTGGAAGAGACCTTTTCATAGAAATTTATACCCCCATTTGTTCTTGAGTGAGACTCTTACCAGATCTTGTCACCTCTAATGGATGATCTTGTTTCTCTTCACTTTCATCTGAAAAAAGACTTTTAATTGAGCTATTATCTAACCCAACTAACCATCAACGTATTTCCAAATCTAATCTTCATCATAACGTATTATGAGACTTGTGAAGACATTAGTTAGGGGAAAATTCACATGTGTTCCTATATATTACACATTATAATTAACCATAATTAACATGATATAATTGGATGCTTCTTAGTTCGCATGATAGAAGGGGGACTGGGGAAATTTTTGAAGACACAAATGAATTTTCTTCGAAACTTTTAGGGAATGTAACCTGGGTAGATAATTTCCCCAAATATCTTGGAATCTAATAATTCCTCTCATAAAGATATCAGATAGGACCATGTTTCAATCAACTCAACAAAATTATTAGTGATAAAACCAATGGGAAGTATATAAGGTAAAAACTAAAAGTGTTTTGATTATTTATCTATTTATTTACTTCATTAATATTTATCAAGTTTGGATCAACCTTTATTATACTCTAGAAGTAAGGTGTGAGTTGAACACAAGGTATTTTATTAACATTAATGGATTCTTACCCATTGAAATGAGTAGTTTTCCAAACACATAGAATTTGTAAGGGACCATTAATTCTGAATATGGATTTCCCCCTATAAATTTTCCCATGTTGATGACATAATTTTTCCAACACTAGAACTTCCAATCTGATCTAGTTTCTGCATTCTTACTATGAAAACTATTTAAAAATTCATGACCTGGCTCTAATATCCAATTATCATGATGAAAAAATATAACAGTTCATATATATTTCAAGTAAGATATCTAGTTGGACTAATATATCATATTTTAAGGTGACTTCCTAGCCTCGAAAATTAAATTGGAACTCTTCCCCAGTTTGAAAATATGCACCGGTACCTCAGGATTTATGGTTAATTGGGAACTTTTGGGATATTTTTGGATGAATTTCTTCCCTATTTATATTGTAAAATAAGTTTTCCAATCCCCAAATTGTACATGACCTTTATGATAAATATTATTACTCAGACCACATTTTTCTATGATGAAAAACTCCTTGTAAAGTTGTGATGTCCTATGAGTGTCCTTCCATATTGTGGCTAGAGTAAGAAATTCATAATACATGTCTCCTAAGACTAGAGAGCCATTGATAATATATATGTCTCATAGGCTAATTACCAAACATCTACGAGCTATGTGAAATGTATATGCTATATGGGATCTATCAGGTGAGGATATTCAAAATCTGACGCTTGTTGTGATGAGAGAATGTTTTTGAAACCCAGACAACTTCATACAATCCAACTACCTTCAACTTCTACTAAAATTCCTTATTTCACCACCTTAATCAAAAGATACAACCCTAATACTTGTTAAATACCTATTCTAATTGGAGGTACCTTCTTAATGAATATACTAGATTTAGACTGGTTGTTGAATTCCCTTTATTCGGTCTATAGATGTGCATGTATGGTTTAATGATATGTGGTTTCTTCTATATGATTAAAGGAAAGTACCCATGAAAACAACTTTATGGATGGATGATTTCCTTAATAAAGTTCTTGATTATTAATATGTTGGATCTAGGTACTTCTTTGTTCCCATTGATCTTGTGAAATGATTGTTTTTCTTATTCGCAACATAGAAATTCATGCATCCATTAGTGAGAAAAACCCACACTGGGGTTGCTTATCTGATAATGGATAGTCCTAAAGTTCTTCTCCCATTAGTTGTGAGAGGAATTTATTCTTTATGTGAATTTTTTTATGATTATTTACATCAATTATTTTAATCATCATGACACACCACTCATACATGGATTAGGTGTTCTCATGTTATTACTGGGTCATTTTATGTAAAAATAAAATGTAGACAGTGAGATGTCAAAATATAATAAAATGGGAATGTATGCTTTCCAATGTGGTGACAATGTGGATCTGCACAATGACAACACAGACTGGTTTTCATGAAATAGTGACCATGCTCAGTTTTGGACCTCATGTAGTGGCTATTAGAATGTGTAAGTCCCTCCATGTAACCACAAAAACAGTACAATAACCCCTCAGAGATAAGAAGCTACTTAATGATCCTGCATATGATATTTATATGTGTAATGTGTGTATAGAGTTAAACACACAGATCATAAATTGTGTAAGAATATTCATTCAATGAGGAATAATAATAATAAATAAAATAAAGGGGTTATCCCTATTTATAAAATATGGGATGATCCTTAATCTTCCTTGTGTGGTATCCATGCACACCACACTCTTCTCTGCATAGTCTTTGATCCTCATAAGTGGATCATACGACAATAGCATGGGATTCTATTACCTCCTTGGGATTGAATATTCTTCTTTTTGACCAAACTCTATTTTTAGGTGGGGAATTATTTGATTCCCATGACCTTCAAAAAATTGATAGAAAAATAGTAAACAATAAGGATATGCCTACCTACTATATGGTATAAGGAAATGATGATCCTGAAATTCAAGTATGAAATACTCGACAGAACGAAAACATACATCCCAAGCAGGCCCAAGATGCACCATCACCACATGAGTGCCTACACACCGAATTGTTTTAAGGAAATACCACACCGAGACCCAACCTATATCTTGCATAGTCTGAAGATGGGATCTACCTCATAGCTTCCCACTCACCATGAATTATCTTAAAACAGGGTTTAGATATGGTGACCTTTGTGTCTACTCACTTAAAAGGCGACTAACCCTCGCTTTCATACATTTAGTGGACACAGTTCATGGCCACATTCTCTCTACCACGTGGTACCCATTATTGAGAGTGGTTTACCAAATTTTTACCTATAAATAATCAAGGAATCTATTATAAGAGAATATATCAGAGACACAAAGGGAATAAGGAGAATAGGGACTCAAAGAGACTCTTCATGTATATCTTTATATAACTTTACATTTCACCCTATGTGGATCCTTCCATAAAATCCATTTCAAAAGGGATTGTTTAGAAACCTAAAATATAGAACCTACCTTATTTTTCGTCTCTTCATTCATGATATGAATATGCACTCATCCTCAATCGAGTTAACCCTATGATACCTATTGAACATTTCTACCATTTAGAACCTTCCTCTCTATGTATACCCTGGGTTGATTATACTCTATAGTATGGATTACTAAGTGGAATAATCTTCTTTATGAGTTACCCATGTAGAGTCCCTTCCTCCATGTACCTAAGGAATATCAAACATATGCGTAGCTACCTCATGGACTAAAAAATTTCACAAGTTCCTCACATGGATTATCCTTCCACGCTCTACCTACTTCATGGTATAGAACTCCACGTTCTTTTATACAACATGAACTATTATCAACTATAATATAACCACTAAAACCATAATATTTTGGGGTTTTTGAACCCCTCCTTCTACCAATATATATCAATAGGTTATTTAGTCAACATATATCCCTCTTTTTCTAAGAATATCCTAGAAAAATTAAATTAAGACCTCTTACAAACTCCCTAAACATACATGATTAGGCTACTGAGCATACTATATTTTCACTCCTTATATCATGGATTCCATTTAGAAAATTAACTTCTCACTTATACTCTATAATTTATGGTCCCCATATAGGATTTATAATATTTCATCCCTTAATAACGAGGGACCTAATCATAAACAGGGGAGTGACAACTCTACTAGATCAACATTCCCATCATGGATCCCAATTCTATTTGATGATCCATATATGTAGGGGATTTATTCCCTCGTATACGACCCAAGATGGTAACCATTAATGAATTCATCACTATGAAACATCAATGGTGTTGGAGAGAGGGAATGGGATTTGGGAGACTTCCATGAGATCTATGTATTAGCACTGGTAGGGAAAATCCATTCCTATGTAAGCCTCACTTACGCTCCCTAATTCATGAGAAGTATTATAAAGATCTAATTAGGTGTAATCCCCAACCATATCTATACAAATCTATCTGCCTCTCTCTCTCTCCATCTATCTTCCTTCACAAATATCACTAATTAGGTCCTGCAAGGGGGAATCCCTAGTGTCATAATCCTCATTTAATATTTTATTGTCACACCTTTATTGATGCATACATACGCCCACCATGACATTAAACTATGTTTCCAACATACCCTTAGTATGATGTTAAATTGTGTTGATGAATTCCTTGTCACATGATGTAGAACTACATGACCATTTCCAAATTATATGATGTAAAATTTCATGACAATTTTCTTTATCAAATAATGATAAATAGATTGGTATGGCCCCACCATACAACCTCAAACTATGCAACTTTAATTACATGGGAATTAATTCTTATCAAGAATGATATGTAGGAAACATCCTAGAGGGTCAAAACCAACATCACCAATTCTCCACATCCATCCTCATGAAACTGAATTCATCATGATATCGTGTACGTCCTTTCACATTGGGCCATATACTTTATAGGATTGGATGTCTCTACACATTGGTCTATGTTCCATATAATTTTCTCATTTACTTCCACTAGGTCTATATTTCATATATTACATTATCTTAATAGGATATACTCTTGATGAATTCTAGCCCCACTTGGAGGTCCATATACCCTCTTAGTACCTCTATAATTCTTTTGTTAGTCTATATTCTTATCATAACCATATTCCACGTAGTGGGAGACACTCCTATTAACCAAACCAACCCCATAACTCATATTCAAAATTCCTTATGATACCAACCATTCCTCATTGGGCCATATTATCATTTAGTTGAACCACAAAGATCTTTCCATGTTTAATTTACACACTAACCAATGCAAGGAACTTTTTCCCTAGAAGTCTATTTCACATGAGTCTAAAGTGCTTGGAAGAGGTTATGTCCATGTAAACATAAAATGAACCACAATGGTCCATGCCATATAACCTTAAATTGTATAATGTGTCCTGCTATGTGTACCTAAACTATATGGGTTCTAATTAATTTCACAAGGATATATAGGAATTCACATTAAAGGTATATATCCTAACTCAAAAAATATATATTGCCTCCCTATATGGTGATAAAATACAGAGTGCCTAGCTATGTGTGTTGTTAGTGTCCTTAAACATTGAGTCTTACTTAAAATTATGTGGATACAATGAATTTTTACATGTTAGTTAATAAAAGTCTTGAATATCATATGAGATGTTAAATTTAATAAATTAAGTAATTAAATATGAATAATATTAATTGAGTATGTATAAGATACATACTGTTCAATTACTATGAATATAATCATATAGGTTATGTGTGATACATATAATTTTAATTACGAGACTTAATATTAATATTTTATAAAATTTCAATGTGTTGTATTCCTTCCAATAATATTCACATTCTTCATGACCTTGATTAATCAAATAGATGGGTCATGATTAGCTGAACATTGATAATCCATTTTGTGTTAGGAGGAGAGGGTAACAATTATACTAATTTGATTTTTTGTTGACACATCACTTGGTAACCTAATCATGTTTGATCCTAGAGGCATGGTGTTAAGTATATTCATGAGATGAATTGGGAATGATTTTTTTTCATAAAAATCTAAGAATTGTATTAGTTGTAATTAAAAAGAGTTATTTACCTAAATATGCATACCTTAAGAGATGATATTAGATTAATTAAGACATGTATGAATAAGGATCTTGAACCACTAAATATATAAATGTGTATGTTATTATTTTAGTAGGATTTAATTCAATAAATGAACATATATAATAATAACATTCATGATAATAATAATTACATATATTTTGTTGGAGATATTCATTGAATTTATAAAAACTCAAAATTATCAATGTGATTAGTACTTGAGAAATAAAAAATTAATCATAAAAATTTCATTGACTGACATCATAGTTTAATAAAATTTCTTAAATAAGATATGAAATTATACATTTTAGAGGAACACACACCATATAAGAAATATACTTCTAAATCATAATAACAAAAAGAAGATTATAAAATGTATCAAAATGATGTATAATACAATATAATTTGATAGATATAATATTTTCAACATTTTTAATATGTTTTAAAGTTATTTAATCCAAAAAAAATTAACAATTTAAGTAGAATTTCATCATTTTTCAATTTTTAGTGAATTTTATGGTAAAATGTGAAAATTACTTAATTTACAAATTTTAACAATTTTCGTACACTTATGTTTTTCAGACATGAATTTTAAAATATTGATCTAATTAGAGTCATCCTTTTTAGGACCCCTTTTTTTGTATTATACTTCTTCAACTGGACCCATAACACATTCAAACTCTAATAGGCCCAAAAAATCAATCTGTTTGATAAATTTTTATTACTGATAGAATGGAACTCATCTTTGTAAATGAGGTATATCTCAAACTAATGGCCTCTAAATGTGGTTATTTTTGCTTTATTTTAAAGATTAATTTAATAACTAATTTTAAATTAAATTACATGGAAAATTTATCTCATTAATGCATCCATTGAATGCTCAAAGGTGTAGGAATTCGAAGACTCTCCTCATTTAGAAAAATTGTTGTTGAGTAAGTAAGGAATAATGTTTTCAGTACCTGTACAAATTAATTTAAAATTTTAGGGTAAACATAGAATGAAATTAATAATAAAGTTTAATAATATTCATTGGAAATTTTCATCATTTTTTTTGGTAGAATAGGAGAAAACTTATAGCAAATAGATTATGGAGGAGAAATTTTATGTTCTTCCTTTTCCCTCTTTTATTATTTTTAGTTTTGTAATGAATTATTACCCCCCCTTATTCGTAGATAAAATTCATATAGAGGGTTAAAATTTTGAGTGATTAGGTATGGTGAGGTTTTATTTTATCAATGATTCAGTTCTTGAACATCATGTTATAAAATAATTTATCCCTTTTGTGAATTTGGTTTCAATTTGAAATAAAAGGTTTTATTATCAAGTATGATTGTAATTTGTTTTATATTTTTTTATTGAAATTTATTTATTAAATTATCATTATCTACCTATAATAGGTTTTGGTTTATATTTTATTGAATAAATAATGTATTCATGGTGAAGCACACAATGATCATCAGTATAGGTGAGAAGGGTAGTGGATATTATTGATTGTTTTGGATAAACCCGACCAGATAAGGTATTGACTAATTTAATTGAGGGTGTTTAATGAAACTCTATCACACATAATAATATGAGTAGATCAAGTTGAGATCTTGGAAAGGTTTACTCTCACCATCACCATTTGACCAAGGAATTTAAAAAAGTGACCATTCAATTTCACTTTAATCGTCATAGAAAAATTGGATTAGATAAATTAGAACTTATATATAATTTAAATGGTAAAAATGAAATTGACCTGATCACCCTTATCATATAAAATTATTTAGTCACTTTCTTTGTTACTTTTTTTCATTATTTTTCTTAATTACTTTATTTATTTTGTTACTTTAATTCATTTTCAAAATAAAAAAATTGAAAACCAACCATTTTCCATTAATTAAAGGTGAAAGTTTTATTTTTGTGAAGACCTCTCTAGAGACAATATAGGTTTACCGCTATAATACATTTTAACTTAGGAAATAAGTATTTTTTGACACACCCCATGGCAGGAATGTGTCAAAATTTTTCACCATTTCAAAGAAGGAAGTTCCAACAATCTAATTCTTACATTTTGTAAATATTTCAATTGAATTAATTTATGAAGTCTATTTGGTTTAATTTTCTTCATGATTTTTTTAATTAAAATGATTATGGATGGAAGAGTAATTCACAAAATCAAGGATAAATGTTAGAAAATTATTAGGTGAACTTATTACAATAGGTTGATGAACTCAATATTTTGAGAAAGAAAATATTGAATGACCATATTATAGGTCTCTCCATTCAAGAAATTTTGGAAATACGTAATGAAGTAAAAATTTATTATCAAAGAATAATGAATAAGGAGGAAGTACATTTGATAAGGGACCACAACCTAAACCACAATCAAAAGAATTTGTGGAATATAATTCACCACTCATCTTTCAAATGGAGGATCCTGACTACCTTCCTTCATCTATTACTACTATAATCTATAAATAAAATTACACTAAAGATGAAATTAAAGCCAATAAACTTAAGGGAGATAATAATTTTTTAAACTCTTTTCATTTAAATTTTATTGGAGATAAATTTAGTATTACCTCCCCTTGTTTTAATTTTTTTGATTTAGACAAAACTTATATTTCTTTATAGAATGATGAAGAAGAAAAACAGGATAAATCTAAAGAGGAACATATAGAGCTCTCTGAAATTGTTAAATATTTTTTTGATAGATATCATAAGGATAACCAAGTAGATTTTCCTCGAAAAACCATGAAACAGGATTATTAATTTGAAGGTAATAATTTTATATTGATAATTCATGTTTTATTTTTGTTCAAATAAAATTAAACTCTTAATTTAGATTTGATTATTCTATTTATGAAACATACATTGAGAAAGAATTAGATAATGAAGAATATGATGTTGAAATGGAAACCAATAAAGAGGGGGAATCATTATTTTTCCTAACCCTACCCCAAATGTTGTATCACATTCCCAAGGGGGATGAATTTTTTATACTCTATACATGGAGTACTCAACATAAATGTAAAAGAAGTGAAGTATTTAAATAAGAAACATTGGTTGTTCATCTCAAAGAAATCCAACCACCATCAGATTGAGGATAACTAACTGGACCATCCCGTACGGAGGAAGCCAAAACACAAGGCCGACTTGGGGGATTAAAACAATATCTATCCTTATATTATCATTATATTTCTATTTATTTTATCCTAATAAATTTCTTGTGTTTTTTTACTTTTAGTTGTTGTCTTTCAGTGAGGACAACTTATGATTTTAACTCAACATTGCTCTGCCAATAAGTTAGGTTATAACTCTCCTTTATAATCAGTTACTTACTATGATTCAATTATATTTATCATAACATATTAAATTTATTTGAATTCATTAATTAATATTTATCATTTAAGTGTGTGAGAGGGAACATTTTTAGTTCAGGATTTTGATTTTTTCTTTCCTGTTTTTTTACAAAATAAAAATCTGTTTATTTCCAAATTTTTTGTAAGTTTATTATACAATTTCTATGTGTTTTGGAAACTTGTGATCTAAAATTATTATCATTTCCATTTTTGAAACCCATTTCAATTATTGAAACAATTTTCCCCATGAAACAGTGCTTAAATGAATACTTAAATTGACATTGTTTTATGTTCAAAACCTTTGGAATTTCATGAAATGTCTTACAATTTTTGGAATCACATGCCACATATCATTGTATTTATCTTTGAAATCACTTTCCCATAAGGATTCTGAATCCTATTTTTTCATATTATTTATATTAACCTCACATGTTGAGAGAACCAGACCGTGATTTTTTGACCAAAACATGATTTTTTTCCTTTCAAAACATGAGATTTTGAGGTACTTCTATTTTAAATGATTGAGAAATTTCATTGCTCAACTTTTCAAGAGAATAATTTTTATTCTGATCTTAGTTATACATTTAATACTTTTATACCTTATATTACATGAAAAACATGATAGGTTATCCACATTACAAGCCAATTTTCCCTATCCAACATTCTCTTGATGTGAAATTGCATGATCAAGTTGAACTTAAGTATGGTAGAAGCTATTTCATACTGTCATACATCATTTTTCGATACTTTGGGTGGAAAATAAATTATTGAAAATATGTGTTTTGTGCTAATGAATTCATTCTATTGAATCTTTTTCCTTTATATATGATTCATGATAAAATAATCCATGCCTTTATGTAGCTTCCAAAGGATAAATAAATATGTTCCTATATGTTGATTTAAAGAAAAAAGGAGAAGATAAATGTTACTGTTTCTGCTAAAATTTGGATGGTGTGGAATATACATGAGATTTTCAATGATTCTTAGAGAAAATTTTCTACTAATTGGAGTGATTAGGGGACCAAACTTGAGTGAAAATTAGAATCATTCAATTATTACTCAAAAGAACCAAACCCACCTTATTCCGCATTAAAATTCTTGACATCTAAATCCTACCAACCAATATACACTAAAAAAATAGAAAATTCCTCATGATTAAAATATGTCCTAGAATCACATCGGGTGGATATGTAAGAATTTATCAAGCCTATCATGACTATTTCATGGGCTTGGATGAGAAAGGAGTTATTAAAAATTAACATTTTGTGAGATGAAAGAAAACTAATACGAGGTAAGTGTTTTGTGTGAATAGAAGGAGAAATGAAGTGGAAAAGGATTTAATGATCTTAATAGAGAACATGAAATAATGTTTTCTTGAGTAATCATGATATGTTTTTTTTCTTTTTGTCAAGTTGGTGGATCTCATGTGTTTATGTTTTAAAATTTCCTTGATTTGATTTTGATTATTACTTGTATTGGATTTTATGTTCTAAATGTGGGGGAATTGATAAGGACAATGTTTTTTTCATTTTTAATAGATTTTTTAAATACTTTAATTCATTAAAATTTACCCTTTTGAGTTGAATTGTGCCATTTTTGGATTTTTGGTGATTTTTTGGCTAAAATGTTAAAATTTATTAATTCTATAATTTTAACAGTTTTCTACTGCTTCTATATTTCAAGCATAAATTTTAAAATATTGATCTGATTATAGTGTTTTTATGCTTTTTGGGGATTAAATATATTCAACTAGACCCATATCTCATTATAACTTAAACATGCCCAATCAAATAAAAAAAATTACAAATTTTTCGAGATGATAGAATGGAACCCACCTCATTAAATGAGGAATATATTAGCCTAAAGAACTCCAAATGAGGTTATTCAAGTTTGAGTAAAAAAGAACTCAATAAAATATGGAAAAATTAAATATAATGGATAATTTATCTCATTAAGGTGTCCATTGAATTCAACAATGTTGAGGAATTTGAACAGACTTTTCATCTAGAAAATGTGCTCTCGAATGATTAGGGAATAAAATTTTATAAACATGTCCAAATAAATTTATATCATGAGGCTCTATATATATCTCAATTTAGAATAAATTTTATGAATATAGCTTAGTGATTTTTGGATTTTTGGTGGGAATAAAATGAGAAAACTTATTGTATAATTTTTTTAGAGGATAAATTTTATTTTATTCATTTACCCTCTTTTAATATGTTTAGTTTTGTAATTACATATTCATATCACTTATTAATGGATACCCTTCATGTGGAGGGTTAATCTTATGAGTGATTGGGAAATGGGGTTTTTTCCCTTTTGTAATGATTGAGTTCATTCACTAAGTGGTATAATATCCTTTATCTCTTCTGCAATGTTGGTTTCCATTTCTAATAGAGATTTTTATTATCAAGTACAATTGTATTTGGTTTTTGATTCTGTTATTGATGTTTCTTTTTTTAATGATCGTTATCACACATTTCTAGGTTATTGTTTATATATGTTGGAATAGAATGGGGATTAGTGGTGAAGTACTCGATGATCATTAATACATGTGGTAGGAGTAGTAGATATTATTGATTGTTTCGGATAAAACGGACCCAAACAGGTGTTTCCTTAGTCAATTGAGGGTATTAACTACAAGTATCTCACACAGTTGAAGGAGATTAGATCAAATTGGGATATAATAAAGTCTTACTCTCACCATAACTATTTTACCAAAGGAGTGATAGGAAGCGATCATGGAATCTCACTATAATTGACTTAGTAGAAGAGGATTTACTAAATTGGAACTTTGATAAAATTTAAATTGGAAAAATAAACATGAATTGACAACCCTTATAATATAGTAATTTTCAATCACTTTCATTGTCAATGTGTCTTAAATATTTTTTTATTTATTTTTTTTCATTGCTTTAGTTTATTTGAAAAATAAAATAATTTAAAAAACAACCACTTTTTTACTCTAATTAATTATGGGAACTTGATTGTTGGGTGCTCTTATCTCGAGACAACATAGGTTGACCCATTTATTAAATTTTAACACAGGAAATAATTTTTTATGTTCTCACCCTATGATAAGAACATGTTAGATGTCTTATGATATCAAACATCATTTCTAAGCATCAGAATCATTATGATGACATGGAATCATACAATTTTATTGAATCGATTAATAAAAATTAAAATAATCATAGTTTTGAAGAGGTATTTACATTTCATAAATAATTCCATCAAAATCTAAATCATGGGTATTATATAATAGATCTATATCACATATTTTTTTTGAAATGTTTGGAAATTTAGAAAATAGAGGAAGATAATTATAGGATATGTGTACCTATGAGATCAAAATAGATCTAGAGTTTCATCATTATATATGGTGATAGTTAAGTTACTTCTTCATAGTGGAATGTCATTATTATCAAAATAATTTTTTCATGTACCATCAATAAATAAAAATTTCATTTCTATATCTTACCTTAAGAAGGATGGATTTTAAATTATAGTAAAGATAAAATGTTTTTCTATTTATATTAATGGAATGTTTTATGGTTTCATTAATATATTTAATATACTATATATATTGGATATTGATAATCCTAACTATAATGTAAATAATATTATGATGATAATTAATTATTTTAACTCCAATTATCTTTAGCATTGTTCCTAGGATATATACAAAAGATTATCATCCAATGTCTATATAATGAGTGATTATAGGATTTAAATGATTATAAATCATTTTATATATGTGAATATTTATTATTAGGTAAAACTATTTAATTTTATTTCAAGGGTAAAGGGAAATAAATTAATTATTTGTTATAAATCATACATACTGATGTATGTGGTCTTATAAGTAAAGGAGCTCAAGGTGGATTCTTGTACTTCATTATCTTCACTATTTATTTTAGTTAGTATGAGTGTATATTTTGAGACTATATTTTTTATTTTTAAGACTTTGAAATATATTATGAAATATTAGTTGTGTCAGGCACTGAGATGGAACATGATTCAGAGGCCCTGAGAGGCCATAATTAATTTTATAAAAATATTAAATATAACTTACATCAAATGCACAATGTTTTTAAAAAATAATGGAATATATTAGTCCTATGTGAAATATATTAGACCAAAGTAAAATAATAATCATGGGGATTACCCTAGGTGAGGCCTAATGTTGGTCACTCTAAAAATTCAGATAAGATAGTTGTTGGTAGGTATTTTTAGTGGATTAATTAATAAATTTATTTTTCTATTTAATTTAATAACTAAAACGTATTTACATCTATAAGTATCATGTTTTTTAAAATTTCTAGGGTTATCTACAGATCCCTGTGATCATTGAGAGGAGGTTCCATCATTCTTTTTTGGCATATCGAGATCAGATGACCACCGATGACTAGATCAAGGTGGATTTCTAGACTATGAAAATAGTGAATCTTTAAAATCATTGGAAAACACATTCTTCACCAAAGATCACTCCAAACACATGGAACAAATCTTCAATCTTGGTTTATTACCTCTAGACTAAATTGTTAAAGCATGAATTTGATCTTTTTTTATCTCTTCTTGGAAATTTCACACCCTTCACATGATACCCTTTTGTTAAATTAAATTGTTTATTTAATTTATTATCCTTATAATGCCATGATATCACCTTGGTTTCCTTGATTTGAATTTTTTGTTCAAGGAAACTTATGCATCAATGTTTATCACCCTTTTATGGTGACATTACCCTATAGATCATTATGCAATTTTATATTGGCCTAGATAGTTGAGGTTTGACAATATCATGGAAGTTTGACCCGGATCAAACACATGGATTCATGGAGGTTGGGAAAAAACAATTTGGGTAGAGATTTGTGGATGGATTGAGGTTTTTTTGTGGGATGAAGGTGGTTATTATCATGCATATAAGAGCTAGGACTGATCAATAGTGACCAGAGGCATACGGGATGTGTGAAAAACCACTATTGAAGATTGAATTTCAATTTCCATCCAACAAAGGTCCATAATTGATATATTTAGGTTATTACCACCATTTTAGGGTGGTCAAATAGTGGATTATGTGGTGAGAGATTTAGATCTAGAAAAAACATGAAGAAAATTGAGTTTTAGGAAAAACACAGCTAAAAAATGTCTAGTATGATGAAAAAATGATATATAGCCCCACCTAGCTATGACAGATTGGGTTTGGGAGATAATAAGGATCAAATTCTATGTGGATGGTCGACAAAACAGTTGATCTTTCCCAAGAATATTGGTTGTATTCCATCTGCACATTCTTACTACATTATGTGGGAGTAAACACCATGTACTTTGGGAGTACATGAACAAGTCCTAAATGACACGAGCATAGCCCAGAGTACAAAAATTTTCCCCAGGAGGCCGAGGCATGCCGTGTGGTACCTTTACATGCCCCATAGTGCTACATGGCCAGTGAGCTTTTTGTTGGAGAGGACATGCCTAGGAGGCCATGTGAGGTCACATGTCCTGTGATCCACCTAACTAGCTGTGTACTTCTTGATGAAACTTATAACTCTCATATCATATATGTTTGACTCAAATTATGGCTTGTGAGTAGGCTATCCTTAGTTTTTTATAATATAATGAGATGGTGGTATTAATAGTGTATTTTGAGATATGATATAAGATATTCCATGCATGAAGCTTCTTTTGGTGGGGTTTGATGATAGTATGGATCAAAAAAGGATCATCGGAGTGTTTAGATATAGATTTCACTCCCATGTTGTATCAGTGTTCATGTCCTCTATATGTGGAGATGATACCCCCCTGTCAAAATAGGGCATGGGTCATATATATTGTTCATTCTCGGAAGACGCGGAACTCCCCTATCACACTAGGTCATTGGTCCCTTATCCATGGATATAGCACTTCCCTATCACACCAGGGCATAGGTCCTCTATACTCATTTTGAATATAAATAGGTGACACTCCTCTATCACACTAGGGAATGGGTACTCTATCCATGGAGATTGTACTCCCCTATCACTCAAGGGCATGACTCCTCCAAAATTAAGAACAATTCCACTATCCATGGAGGTTTTACTCCACTGTCGCACTAGGGAATGATTCCTCCATTCACATTATGAAGATATAGAAGCAACACTCTTCTATCAAACCAGAGAACAAGTCATCTATCCACAGAGATGGTACTCCCATATCACACCAAGGGTTGGGTCCTCTATATTTTTTGCTCCTATATAGTGAAGATACTTCCCTAATGTACCAGGGTGTGGGTCATATATGTTTTGGATATTATACAACATTGGGATACAGAGAAGTGGCGAGGTGCGAACCCCCCTCATAAATTCTTTAGATAGACACGTGAGATACTATGCATCATTCATGGAATTTTTGGAATTGTTGTTAGACTCATCATTATAGGATAAGCTTTAAGATGGATATCTCCTATATATGTCATATATTATTCTTATATAAGGATATATATCTATGTTGTTGGGGTTTTCCCCTCTTAATTTGGGATAAGCTTACTATTTCTATCGTGTCTCATATTTATCCCCCTTTATTTTTCAAGGAGTCCAACTAGATAAATATATACACATCCCATCAGGGTTTTCCCACACATTTCTTGTCATCTGAGAATATAAAATAGTTTAGTGGAGATTTTAGAGGATTATAGGGATACTCGAGTGCATGGACGGTGTGCGGTGGTCTGGCTAAGAGATCTAGAGATGGTCTCCCCCAACATTTCTTTTCCACTTTTTGTATCTCTATCAAATTTTTATGGGTGAGCATGTATTTTTTCCTTTTATTTTTTGGATTACTCTATCGTACTCATTTGTACTCCATAGAGGCTATTACATACATAGGTTTTACTATATACATTGTTGTATTTTATTATTATTCCACTATACTTCTTCATGGATATGGTTGGGTGCATGAGTACATGAACTTTATGAAAAGGACCCCATTTTAGTTATCCCTTCTCAGAGCACGTTTCTAGCCCTTAGACAATAGAGGCTAGCTTTGGGTAGTTTCATCTTGAACTTCCACTGGCCAGGAGGGCCCTGGTGGGTTTGTTCATGACAAATTGGTATCTGAGGTGGTTAAACCTTAGGATGGTGTTTGGAGTTTTTCACCCTTAGGAGGATTGGTTGGGAATTTAGGGAAATGTTGTCAAATTATCTAGAGTGAGACTTTCAATCCAAGGAACCCAATTTTTGTGTTTCGGCTGATGTACCCATTCACCATGACTCTAACCACCTTCTAATTGGCTCAGAATACAAATATATTGGTTATAGGGAACATTGGTACATGCATTATATATGATTGAGTCATTTGACTTTCCTTATTGATTCATCTCATCACATATATACATAAATATATTCTCATATAATCATGGTATATCTTTATTATTTTTAGGATACCACCATGAAGACAGCCATCTAGGTTACCGATTTATGATCATGAAGGTGATTTGATGTGTGATGAGGACTCAGTTCAGTGGTTTGCTCATGATATATTTCCTATATGAAGGTAGGTAGAAGAACCTATGACCATCAAGTACTAGATTATATGAGTAGAGTAGGCTAAGTGTGTGTGTAGTCTTAGCGCACTCCATGAGGTCCAGTGATAGAGGCGGCTGAGGTTCAACAGTGATCCAAATCTCTAGGTTTTGGGGGAATGGATTGAGTTAGTGATTTTAATTTTTAGACATGTGTAGACCCTAAATGATTAGATGGTTTCAAAAGCATAATTTATTTTCCATAGATAAGTTTACTTCTGGTGGATTTTAGTCACCCAGACTCTTGATGTGTTGGCACTCTCATAGTATGACTTTCATTAGTTTTATCATGAGGAGTAATAGTACTTTTTCTTACAATCAGTTCAGATTCATGAGATTTTGGAGCTACATTAGGAATAAATAATTGTCTTCAGTATGATGTGAGGTTCAATCACCTTATGTGGTACTCCTTTGACATGACTCAAGATGGTTACTTCTAATTTCAAAATTTAAAGCAGGGTATCCATAGAGACATCTATTCTAGTGTGGTACCCCTATGTATTTCCATATATTATGAAGTGTTGGATAGGTTGATGGTGATGGAGATTTTCTTATGAGAGGGATTCCATGTGGCTGGTGTGATTAGTAGGCATCCCAAATTTGAGTAATCTATAGTGTTTGGAAGACAATTGGAGTTGAGGTACATGAATCATACCCATGCATGGACTCAAGCACGTGTTCATACAGCTTAGTGAAATCATAGTAGACTAGGGAATCCAAGAGAGAGAGATTAAATTCACGTGATAGGTGAGGTCACATAGAATTTTATTTCTTTACTCCACATACCGAGGAGGGAAGGAAAGTAGTGGAATGGACCACCATTGTAGGGACAGTTCCATGTTCATGGCTATCCCAAGTTAGTCTAGGGTAGGACTTAGGGATATGGAGCTAGAAGAGGAGTAAGATGGTATCTAGGATAAAGATCTATTAGTGTTTTATGAAATTATGAGCTCCTTCTACCACCACCACTATGAGACCCCTGCCTAGCCCATGGATTTAGTGGTCGAGGTTGTAGTCAACTGCATGATACGAAAGCTTATGACCTGGTAGCTCACAAGAAGATTACAGGTATGATTTGTGTTTATTATACACTTTTTTAGTACTGGTATAAATAGGTGATAGTCATACATTTATATCCTAACTCATGGTATGAGATATGGAGCTTCTTGTTGAGACTTTACCAGAACAACTTTGTCTTGATGTTTCTTTAGGGAACAATTCTTCATTATCATGGAGAGAGTTTTTTGTGGGACCTGTTTGGTCATCACGATGAGACCTTATGACATCATCTTGGGTGTGAAATAGTTTTCCATAGTACATTCCTAGATTTACTATCAATTTATACAATTCATCTGCCTTATGATTGATGATAAATGATTATTTTTTTTGGGAGTGAGAGATATCAGGGTGGAGTGATTGGGTCTTTAGAGAATGAAGCTACAACACATAACCCATAAGTTGGAGAATATATCCCTTGTAATGGTGTGTTATTTAGTAATAAAGTTACATTTAGTTATGGAAGATTATGTGGAATTATTTGAATAGTATGTTCTAAGACTACCTTTGAATAATATGATGGAGTTTTACATTGACCTTCACCCCAGGATCACGTTGATATCCTCTACATAATATTTGATATCCCCTTCCAAGATTCTAAAGATGAGGGTACAATTAGAGGACCTTAAATAGAAGGTTTTTATTGGACCTAGTGTTTCCCCTTGGGAAGCTCTAGTTTTTTTGTGATAAATGAGAATGGGAGTTTTGGAATGTGTGTTGACTTTCATTGCCTAAACTAGGCCACAATAATGAACAATTACAACATACCATGGATTTATGACGTCTTTGATCTATTTTGAGGTGTGAAATGGTTCTTGAAGACCAATTTAAAGCCTATATACCACCTGTTGAGGGTTATTGAGGATGCTATTCTAAATCTGGAATTCTAATATTTCTATAGACACTATGAGTTCTAGTTGATTCCTTTCAGTGTGACTAATTCCCCCATTATAATTATGGATCTGATGAAGTAGATTTTCCTACAACACATGGATTGATTTTTTTTTATATTTAGTGATGAAAAACTCATATTGTCTACAATATAGGAGGAGCATAAATATTACATGATAATAGTCCTAGAATTTCTTTTGGATCCCCAGATTTATACTAATCTCTCAATGTTTCATTTATAGATTAATGAGATTTACCTTATAGGGTTTGTCAATTCTGATAGAGCATTATCTATGGAACCAGAAAATATTGATGTAGTTCTTTCTTGGGAGCCACAACAAAGCAGGTCATATGTGTAGTGTTTTCTTAGATATGCACGGTACTACATTATTTTCATGGAAGAGTTATCTAGTATTGAAGCCCCTTTTATTTCCATAACATGGAATGAGTAGTTGTTTACCTCGGTCGAGCTGTGCTAGAGTGCCTTTGAGGAGTTGAGGCTAAGGCTGAAAAGTGCTATTTTTTTAGGCTACTAGAGGAGGGAATGAAATATATAGTGTATTGTGAAGCCTCCAGAGTTTTTACTGAATTAGTTTTGAGGTAGAGGTAGGCATTGATCACATATCGGTTGAGGTAGTTGAAAATACATGAGAATAACTACATGAATCACGACCTAGAGTTGGTAGTCGTGGTATTTTCTCTATGGATGTAGGGGAACAATCTTTTGGGAGATAACATTTTTGTATACTCGGACCATCAGAGTCTTAGGACTGTCTTCACATAGAGAGAAATGAACCTGAGATAGAGGAACTGATTGGAGTTCCCTTAGGACTATAACTTTGAGATAGTGTAATCTCATAAGAAAGGAAACATAGTGGAAGATGCCTTTCGTGGGAAGTCATGTTCTTATTTGGTGGAGGAATTGACTAAACAATTTTTTTCATTGCATCTAACCCTAGTAGAAGATGAGGTGTAAGTGTTTATTCAGTCAATGTTATTGAATCTTTAACTTATCTAGAGTGTGAGGGAGGATCAGTTGGGTGACATTGACTATGAAGTCCTACATGACCAGATATTCTAATCATATTTACTATATATATTCTCTAAAAGAGGGAACCACGTCATCTATTTTCATGAAAAAATTATGGTTCAAGTCCTGGTATAATAGAAGGTGATGAGGGAGTTTCAAACTTCTCATTTGGATGTACATCAAGGATCATGGAAGTTGTTCAAGGACCATCAATGACAGTTTTGGTGGGTTGGCATGAAGTGAAGTGTTAACAAGTTCATCTCTCAGTGTCTCACATGATAGAAGGTGAAGGTTAAGCACCAGGTTCCTGTAGGTTTCTTGTAGCTTCTTGAGATCCTGATGTGGATATGGGATGTCATATCCATAGACTTTGTGATTTGGATTTCATGTACAGTGAAATACCACGAATCCATATGGGTGATAGTTGACTGACTTACCAAGTTAGTACACTTCCTTGCTGTCAAGGAGTAGAGAACAGTGGAGTGTTTAGTGTAGTTTTATATAAGGGGGGTCATCTACCTTTATAGGATACCCTCGATGACTATATCTAACTGTGATGCTCGATTCACATCATGGTTGTAGAGATGTCTGCAAGAGGCTTTCAGGACCAAGTTTAGGATGATTATAAATTTTCACTGCAAAAAGGTTGGGTAGACCGAGAACACTATCTATGTGATAGAGGATACACTGATAGAATGCATTTTGGACTTTTTCAAGAGCTAATAGGATCATTTTCCATTGATAGAGTGTGTTTTTAATAATAGATATCACTCTAAGATCAACATAAACCATTTTGAGGCCCTGTACGAGAGACCTTACCGGTCACCTTTATATTAGACTAAGATCCGTGGGGGATATCTTATTGGGACAGAGAAGGTGCATAAAAAAATAGAGGACTAGGTGAACCATGATAAAATGAGGATATCCCAGATCCAAATCTTATGATGATCAACATCATATCCCCTCTGAGTTCAAGTAGGGAGATCATTTTTTCCGAAGAGTCTCCCCATGACGAGGATTGCAAATATTCAACTGGGGAGGAAAGTTATCCCTGATGTTTATCGAGATGTTTAAGATCCCATATTGTGTTTTAGAGGTTTCTTAACACCTTGACTTACCCCCATAGTAGGGGAGGGTTCATGGCGTCTTCCATTTATCGCAGCTGAGGAGATACATGCATGATTCTGTACACGTTATTGAATGAAATAATATGGACATTAATGATGGAACCACCTTTATAGAGTACGTAGTGGTGATTGAGGAATGACAAGAGAGGATCCTACATGGATAGAACATTCCTTTTCTTTTCAAGTTATGCTAGTATGAGAGCATGAAAGAGATCCTCTGAGAGTAGGAAAGTGAGATGAGTGCTCAGTAACCCCACATTTTTACATAGTTTTTTTAGGGAAGAAAATATTTATGGAGATAATAATATGGAGAAACTTTTGTTTCCATGGAAGACTTTGAAATATATTAAGACATATTTTTAGATCTAAGTGCTAAGATAGTGTGAAATTCCAAGGGCCAATGAGCATGGAATTAATTTTATAATAATATTAAATATATTTTATATCACACATGAGTAGTTTAAAAAAAATGTAATATAGCTTTAACAGATCCCCAGATAAGAAATCTATGACCACAACTAAATCCAGATAATAGGATTTACCCGAGGCATGATCTAAAGTAGGTCGATGATGGATGATAAAATAAGGAAGCCATTAGTGGATACATTAAATAGTTCAATTAATTAATTTATATATTTTATTCATTTAATGCCTATAATTTTTTCCTATATAATTATTCTATTATTGAAAATACCTTAGGTTAGTTGTATATCCCTAAGATCATTTAGATGAGGTTCCATCATTCTTCATTGGCGGATCAAGATCAGACAACAACCAATGACCAGATCGAGGTGGATTAATGGAGAACAGATGTAGTGAATCTTCCCCATTTTTGGAAAATAAATTCCTCACTAATGAATGATCCAATATCATGTGAGTAATCATAAATTGCGGTTTCCTCCCTCTTTATTAAATTGTTATAGTAGGAATTTGATATTCTTATCTCTTGTTGGTGACTGCTCACCCTTCATATGAGTCCCTTTTGTCGAATTAATATATGTATCCAATTTATTATCCATCTTAAGCCCTAATCTCACCCTATTTTCCCCACTATTAATTTTTTGGCCAATAAATCTTCGAAATTAATGTTTACAAACCTTTTTATGGTTTTTCCCCCATAAGTTTTCATGTTCTTCACCATTGGCCAATGAGGTATCGGTTTGACTCTACCGGCACGGGTTCGAGCACGATCGAACCCAAGGATTCATGGTGGTTGGGAAAAAATGATTATTATGTTTATATAAGGATTAATAGAGGTTTTTTTTCTTGATACAGGTTTTGATAACCATGGATATAGGATTCATGATGGATCCATAGTGACAGGAGGCATGTGGTACGCATGATGGACCATCATGGAAGATCACACTTCAATTTTTAGCCAACATAGGGTTAAAATCGATGGATGGATGTGGTCACCACAATATTCTAGAGGTAAAATGGTGTATTCAGTACTGGCAGATCTGGATATGAAGAAAATTTGAATAAAATGGTGTTTCTAGGAAAAATGTGACTACACAGAATGTAGTATGATGAACACATGTCGTGTAGCCCCACAAATCAACAGTGGATATAGTTTTGGAATGATAAGGCTCGAAAACCATGTGTCTTGGCCACACACCATGTGACTCTAACAGGGATGCCACACCATGTGTCATATTCACCCACCTAGGACCCCATGTGGGGGGACATTCCATGTACTTTGGGAATACACAGACACATCCTAAAGGAAATAGGCATGGTTTGGAGCACACAACTTGGAACTAGGATAATGAGAAACACAATTTAGTACCCTTACATTCCTTGTAGTACTAAATTTCTATATATTCATGTGTTGGAGAGGAATCGACCATATTTCTACGATAGGTCAGACACCGTGTGACCCACCTTATAAGCCATGTATATATTTATAAAACTTATACCTCTCATATCTCCTTTGTTTTGACTCGTATTTTGGCACACAAGTAGCATATCCTAAGTGTTTTCCATGTAGAACATGATGAAGGACATTTTAGTAGTTTTTTAGATAAATATTATATTTTCCAAGTGTTATTATTCTTTAGGAGATGCTTGATGCTAGAAACGATCAGCTAGGGTCATCAGAGAGTTTTAACAGAGGCGAACCCCCTTGTTGTATTATGGTGTGACTTCTATATAAATGGATATTGTACTACCCTATCACACTAGAGTGTGGGTCCTCCATACATGTTATTCCAAGAAGAGATGGAACTCCCCTATCAGACTAGGGAATGGGTCCTCTATCCATAGAGATGGTAATACTTTTTCTCATCAAGGTGAAATTCCTACATAATAATTATGTAGATACATAGGTGGCAATCCCCTTTTATCACCAGTGTGTATGTCCTTTATCCATAGAGACGGTACACCCTTGTCACACCAAGGTGAAGTTTATCCATACTCATTATGTAGATATAGTGGTAACACTCCCCCTTCTGCACCAAGACACGAGTCCTCTTTCTACAGAGGTGGTACTCCCCTTTCATCCCAGGGTGCATATCTTTCGTACTCCTTTTATAGATATAGAGGTGGTACTCCCCTATCACACTAGGGTGATGATAGTTTATACATGGAGATAGTACTCCCTTGTATCACTAGGGTGTGGGTCCTCTATATTATCTGCTCAGATATTGAGATGATACTTCCCGTTCAGAATAGGGAATGTGTCTTCTATCTTTTGGATATTATTCTTTATCTGGGTGTAGAAAAGTGGTGAGGTGTAGACCATCCTCATGGATTCTATAGACAGTCAAAAGAGATGTTGGAAATCATTAAAGGAACTTTTGTAACTATTGAAAGACTCATCATCCTGGGTTTTTCTATGATATAGAGATCCCCTTTCACTCTTGTCTGGGTTTCTTATTTGAGAATATATATCTTTGTTTTTGGGTTTCATTTGTCCTATTTATTTGGTATGATATTATTATTCCTATCGTGTCTCCTATTTTCCCCCATATAGTTTTTGGTTAATCTTACTAGGTATGTATATAATTGACCTTTCATGGTATTTTTTTTCACATGACATTAATTATGTAGATTAAGGATAGGTCAATGTTGATTTCAGAGAAGCATAAGGATAATCAGGATCATATACTTCATATGGTTATCAGGCTTGGAGATCTAGATCCGGTCTCCCTCAACATTTATTTTCTAGTTTTTTCCTAGTTGGGAATTATTTTTTGTGTGGTCATGAATTTTCCATTTTATTTTTGGTTAACTCTATAGTACCCTTTTTATTCCCTAGAGGCTATTACATGCATGGTTTTTACTCTAGATGTTATTTTATTTTATTACTATTCCTTTATAATTCTTCATGGAGATGGTTGGGTTTATACGTAAAGGTAATTTAGGAAAAGTCCCCTAATTTTAGTCAGGACTTTTCGATGCTTTTTTCTAGTCCCTGTCCTATGGAGGTGATCTTGGGGTGGGTGTATCTCGACCATACAATTGGTAGGAGTTCCCCAGGGGGTCATTTCATGATAGTGTGTATCTTATGAAACACAAGTACGAATCATCCAAAATGATCAATGTGTTTAAAAAGTAACTGCAAAATAAACATGTAAAAGTTATTAAAACACTAAAATCTAATTCAGTTACTGGAAAATTGAGTCAAGAATTTCAGGACTATATTAAATCTGTTGGTATAGTATCATAACTCACTCCACCTTGTACACGCCAATTATATGGTAAATTAAAAAAGGGGGGAATTGAACCCTATTAGACATATTTTAGTCAATGATTAGTCATTCAAACCTTAATATAATTTTTTTGGGTTTATTCTCTAGATAATCCATCATTTAAACAAAAAATTTTATTGTTAATGTTAATTAAAAATATACTACATGTGATGTGGATGAGGGAGTCTCTAGATTTTTCTTTCATTAAGATTTGGGGTTACGTGGAATCTATGATATAAATTATCTTAATTAAACTCGAACCAAGATTAGATAAATATATATTTTGTAGTTATCATAAAAATATGTGGGGTTATCATTTTTATAATCAATTAGATAAAAAACTATTTGTAGCTTCAAATACTTTCATTCTAGAAATAAAATTTATTCCCAAAAGAATTTGTGAGCATAAATTTAAATTTTTTAATGTTTAAGACTAATATGATAAAGTTAATATTGTAATTTATTAGTCAAAACGCAATGGGTTGCATATAATGAACAGAATTATCATACACATGAACCATCAAGGCCTGATAGATTTTGTTAAGAAATTGAGAGATATGGATTTTTAATTTTTGATGAAGGTGATGTAAAGGTTATAGAAGATGATCTGATTTCTTACCAAGATTCCATCATGAATTATAACAATAATAAATGGTTAAAAGAAACACTAATCATGTTTTGAACCATTTGGATGCACATAAAGGTGTGAAATGTGAGTTTTTAAGGAATACTGACAAGGATGATAGAGTTTATTTCTATAGATATATCTTTGTAACTAAAGGTTCTTATAAATTTCATTATGTTGATTATGAGGAAATGTTTTCTCTATTATATATGATTTAACTTATTAGGATTATTTTATTCATAACGGTATATTATTATTATGAGATATACTAAATGGATAACAAAATTTCATTTGTTTATGAAATTTTTTTGAGGATGTATATATAATACATCCCATATGTTATGAGGATCTAAGAAATGTTTATATGATTTTTAAACCATAGTAATTCATTTATGGGTTTAATCAAGATTTATAGAGGGGAATTATTGATTTTGAAAAATATATCAAATATTTTAAGTTAATTGAAAATTAAGATGATTCTTTTATATATAAACAACTTATTAAGAGAATATTTTTATTTTTGGTTTTGTATATGGATGAAATACTTCTCATTGGATATAGAATCCTAATGTTACTATCTGTAGGAAATTTTTTGAGACATATCTTCCCAATAAAAGATATTAGTGTAAAGACCTATGTATTCTTTTATGTGGGACTTATATCATTCTTGAGATCTGTAACCCCAAAAATAAAAAATGGTATAATGGTATTTTAACCCATTTAAAAAATATTATATTTTTTGTTCTATTGATCTCAAGTCATAGTGTTTACCCTTGGGATTAGTTTTAGGGAGATTATGATCTAGTTAATTTTTAGAGTTATATCATATTTATTATATATATAAATATTAATATCATGTATATGAACCTTGATATCCCATAAATAGATCCCTAAATTGAAATAATGATACCTCAGTTGATTCTAGAATGGTGGTGTGTTGCCAAGGATAGGTATAATTTATATATCAAGGTTTTGAGTCTCAGACCGAGCTATTTTGGGTCATTAAAAAAATAAATTTCAACCAATCATAGGGATAAAAAAATCTATTTTTAACTTTATTATCTTTTTTTAGACACTATTTATAACATAAAATCCTATGTTATATTATAGGAGATGAGATTATAATAGAGGAGGATCCAAAAAACCTTGTATCGATACTGAGTAAACTGTGATGTCTGATGATTTCAACATCAATGTAGGATATTAATAATTTTAATTACCCATATTTTGAAGAAAATTTAGTTTTAATATTTTTTTTAGTTACACACAAGGAAATTAGTAACATTATTCTATTTATGTTATTGTTATTATTATTTTTATTTAAAATCACATTTGATGAATGTCAAATAATAAAGAATATGTGTCCATTCGATCACCAAACACCATTATTGTTTTCTATTCCTATGTTTTCACACCTCTATCTTACTTTATTTATCTTTTATTTTACCCATTTTTCAGGGTGGTGATGTTATAAAGGTTATTTAACCTTGCGGTGGGGTTACATAGAAATAATGGCCCAAGATGCCTTATCGAATGGTGAGGTGGATGATTAGTGAGGTGGAGAGAAACATAGGAGAATTAGTTAACACGTGGGAGGATAGAGAAGAGGTAGTTCAGGTGATGGTGTGTAAATTTATTATAGGCATTTTAAGATAAGTTGAATCATTGAGTCTTTGTGGTGTGTCGTGGGATGGTGCGAAGTATGATAATGTTTGAAGGTAATCTAGGATAGACAAAATTCTAATCGAAGTCGTGGATCAACCCGCGATGGTAATGGAAAGGAATATATAATATTAATGACCAATGGGACTGTATTATGGATATATAAATCATAATGGAGATGGATCAAATGTTAGATAAATTATATATTGAAAAGATGATGTGACCACATAGTGTGTGGTCATAGATCACTCTCCATGTCTTGTTTCCTTATGAAGAGAATGGTTTTCCCATGGTGTTAAATATCACATTGGGAATATAATTATGGGACTCATAGTGTCTCACTTTAGTTATAGCTAAATATTATAGAGATAATTTAAATGTAATATGATGTACAGTCTCAATAAAAAAGTCATGTTTGAATAGGTCACACACCCTGACTATACTGAAGTACACCCATATCTTTACCTTTGAGTTTCACATATCATGTGTGTTTAGGTGCATTCCGTGTTAGACAAGAGTTTATTTCTTGACCACATGGGAATAAAAAATTATTTGATACATATGAATTGTAGTTTAGGATTACATTCCATGTTTCACCAAAAAATATGAATCAAGTCTTAGTTGTATAAATGTCAGCAAACCCTAGAATCCTCCACACCATGTTTAGAAAGATGGAACATCATGTATATTAAGGTCACATAAAAAAATTTAATAGATAAACACCTTATTGAATCTTGTGTTGAACACACCATGTCATCTAAATTATACTATGTGTAATATATGACTACATGAATAGACAGTAGTAGTACATGCCCAGTTTTTTGAGGAGGATTACACACTATGTCTAGAAGAAGTTCATGCATTGTATTTATCATTTATTTGTGTTTTTGTATCGTCTTTCCAAAGTGTCAAATTTTAAAAAAAACTAATAGTCCATTATAAGCTATTTTTTCACACAAGAAATGATATAGTGTATTTATTCATCATTATGGGTTATTTCCATGGAACTTTTAGGCATATAGTGCCCTTAATATTCACTAAGATAATGTCAGAGTGTGGGTGGTATTTTGTGTGAAAGAACAGAGTTGGTAACGACCTCATTAAATTTTCCTAGATATGGTCATTGTCCTCCATATTACTGATAGGGCAGATAATACTCTTTCTAAATGAAGAGATTATTCTCCATATACGGGTCTACGTAGTTTGAGTGTTATAGGTAGTTTGAGTGTTATAGGTTTTGTGTTATTATAGTTCCAATCATTTAATAATATCTATGGATTTTATTTTTGAGGACTATAATTCTTCATTTTCTTTGGTTGTTTTTACCTTAGACCTTATCTAGTTATTTTTTCTATTTTGAGTTTACTTGTTTTTTCATTCCTCCATTGAGTTTTTGTGGAGACACATTTGAAATGTTTTTACTCGCCCCTAAAATGTTTTTCTTTCCCACATGTTTTGTGTATATATAGATAACACATAGATTAGAGGTGAAATTTCACAAGAGCCTCGGCCCAGTTGGTGAGGACTCGCTAGGTGCATCAAAGAGACCCGAGATCAAATCCGGGTGGAAGCATATTTCCAGGTACTATATCATTACGGTAGCAGCACTACAGCAACACTGTAGTAGCACTGTAGCATTATTGTAGTAAGAACTATAGCAGGCACTGTTCTGTACTGTAGCAACCGGAACTATTCATCCATTTAGGCCTTCGGGCCACTGGTTTGGTCCTCGGGTCCTACAAGGCTTTCGGGCCACCCAAGGCCTTCAGTCCAGTTGATTGTCAAGGCCTTCTGGCCACCTTATGTCTTTAGGGCCACCCAAAGGCCTTCGGGCCACATGAATGCAGGCCCTAGACACACTACAAAAAAGGAGCAGCCCCAGAAGAGGATTCATAGCATGTGCACTCACCAGAGCAGAACCAAATGGATTGTCAGAATGAGAGGGTATGGCTATGCCATCGGTACCAGCCTGTGCTAGTATGGAAATCCTAGACAGATGATCATGCAAAGGTGGAGAGCTACTATCAGGATGTAGATGCTGGGGAGGGGTTGTTCCTTATAGATAGTCTGGTTGAATTCCTTAAGACCTTCGGGTCAAGTAATCTCCTAAGCCTATGGGCCATGTAATTTCTGATCCTACAAGCCTTGTAAGGTTTTCCCCTCATCCCTTGAAATGGGGGTTATCAAAAATCAATAAAAATGAAGGCCTTCGGGCCATTCAGGCAGGTAGAGGTGAAATTTGTGGATGAAGATATGGTGGAGTAGGTAAAGCTAGTGATTAGTGATGCATAGTAGTACCTAAAGGAGATGATTGATGTCGTAGATCAAGATAATAATCATTGTAGAGAGGGATATTATTTTCCTATTATATATCACCTATACCTGTTAATATTTTCTTATAAATATGGTTCTTTTTTAGTAGACTATGTGGAATTATTTGGTATAGTCTTGTCTCATTCATGCATTTTTCATGAAATTTTATTATTATATATTTTTGATGATTATTGGTTTAATTGTTTATTGGATTTTCATATTAATTGTAGGTTGTTATATTCTATGGACACTCATGTGTGTTAGGCCTTCTTAGAGATATCTTACAACCTATAAGCTATTTGATTCATACTTGGGTTAGCACACTTTTTTACTACCAACTTGGGCAGGGTATCATTGGATGGGTCATATCAGAATTGTATTAGTGTGGGTGAGTCAAAGCAATATAGTTTGGAGTTATGAGTCATGTGAGGGTTTTTAAAGAACATAGGGTACTTTTTCAAGTAGTTTTATGTTTAGTTTTCATATGATGGAACCTAATATTGGTGTGGAATTTGATGTATCCATTCACTTAGAATATGATAATCTATATATTAACTTGGAACGTGAAATCACTGATTATGGGAAACTGTCATGATAATACATGTGAATATAATGGGTAGTTATTTTTTTCATGTCCTTCATATTACAGATAATCTAGATATGATCTAATAGTCATAGATCCATAAAACCCAATAGAGGATTCCACCCACATAAAGATATCTTGTATATATAGTTAGGGTTGTAGTGAGACATTTCCAATTCATGAGACTCCTGTTGCTTACAATTGGACGTATGATGCATTGATTTAGGGAATTTAATAGGATGTATATTTTTTCAATGATTAGAGGTTAGATTCTCTAACCATTATTCATAGTCCATACCCTCATATGGATTGGATTGTATCTCACACTAGTACCTTCAATAATTTCTCGACTATCTTGATTGAGCTCAGGTAGTTGATGGTGGATTGGTAAGAACGTTTTGGTGAATGGTTTCATTGGGACCAGTGTTATCCCATTGAATAGTGGAAAAGAGTAATGTGATTTCAAAAGGTCGAACTCAGGTATGGATGGCATCATCATTAGGGTTGTGAGGAGAGTTGGTAAAGAAAACCTATATGAATCACTATATAAATTATGAGTTCTTATTGGTGTTATTGTTTGCAAAAAATTTCCTTACTAGGATTATGGTAATAATTAACCAGGTTTTAGTTGTCTTCAATTATGAAACCCTTATATATTATAATTTATTTGAAAAGCATGCTCATTATTTTAGGATCACCATGAATTTTATTTTAAGAGAACCAATTTTATGGTAAATTATTGAAGTTCAATTTTTTGATCAGTAAGCCTCTCTATTGACCATTCTATTTTAAAATATGGAGTTCCAGTTACCTATTGATATAGTGGATATGATGGATTTTTCAATTAGAGTGGTGTAATAGTATAATGGTAGTTGATTGCCTTCATAATAAATTCCATGCTCGGATGATGGAGAAGATATCTTAGTAGCTAGAATCAGTGTATGTGATTTTTATGGGATATAGAGATATCACATTCCATTGATAAATTTTATTATCCCTCACTTCTTTATCATGTGAGGTAGGCCAAACTTAGTGAAACCAATTTTGTGATTTTTCGTGAGCATGTGTTCTTATGTAATTCAACACATTGATTTTTTTAAAGGTGGGGGGGGGGAATGTCATCCCCATATAGGGATGGATAATGGTATTTACATGAGGATTGTATTGGGTTATATAATGAGAAATTTTTTACAGAGATCACCCATTATGTCATAGGACTTAGGTGGGGTAGGGATAACTAAACATTATTAAGTCAACATATGGGAACTCTTGATACATGGTAAAGGTATTTTCTCCAAAAGTTATGGTTTTGAGTATCTCATTATCTTGAAGGTATTTTACTAGGGTTTAGATCTAGTAGAGGAGGATCATCTATTTACTTTAGGAGTATCCATGTAATGGCTCATATTTTCCCAATTTGTTTCAGAAAATTTATTGGAAATCCTAAGACCAAGCATTCAGATGACGTGCGATTCTGAGGCTTTGTGTGTCTGGAATGGTCCGTCATGAAATGCTGTGTTTTAAATAGTGTGCTATTAGTGAGTCTAGGTGACCCAGAAGGACAAGGAGATGAGAGGCTCTAGGTGACCCATCAGTCCAGAGATATGAGTAAGACTAGATGACCCAACATTCCAAGGAGTTGAGCGGGTCTAGGTGACCTAGCCGACAAAGAAGATGAGCAGGTCTAGGTGACCCAGAAGACTAAGGAGATGAGCGAGTCTAAGTGACCTAGTAGGAAAAGAATATGAGTAGGTTTAGGTGACCCTATTGGCCTATGTGATGAGTGAGTCTAGGTGACCCAGCAGACCTATGCTCTCATCAAGGATGAGTGATTATGCGGTACAAGGTGTTAATTTTTATGACTCTTAATCTTACATTCCTTTCATTAAATTTATAACTCTGTGAGCTGAATCTAGTGTATCTCTTGACTATACTTATTAGAGGACACATTTTGTGTACCTATTTTGTAGTATGATTTGTGAATAATTTCTTTTGTTGTATTACCATTGTGTTTTAGGGTCCTTACTGAGTATTTTTTACTCACCCCAAAAAGGCTCCGCCCGCACATATCATGTCTTGTACAGACAACTGATACTTTGATAGAGATCTTGGTGGTCCAGGACTAGTTAGTGCCCATTGATATCCAAAAGATAAGGCATACTTCTATGACTTCAGGTGTAACCCCCTTCACCTACACTTCAACTGTGTTTTACTATATATGGTCTTCAGTAGATTGTACTTTTCTCTTTGTTGGGATTGTATTTTGTCCCCTTTACTTCCAGTTTTGTACTGTTACACTCAGTGGTCGTCTTAGTGGAATGATTGTTTACTTCCTAGTATTGTGGGATAGGGATGTGTTTTGTATGTTCATATAGGTACTCATGAAAATTCCTCCCACTTGAAGGATAATGCCTTCTGTTCTTTTCGTGAGCCCCTAACCATCAGAAGATGGCCTTGGGGTAGTTACAACACGGGCCCTGGGGGACAGGGCATGACAATCTACTTCTTATTGTAGTGGAATGGGTTCCAAATATTTTTTTTGGTGAATGTGAATTAATATATAGTTATAGGTGTGAATATGTGATTCTAATATTTTTACATAGAAAAGTAGGTTTTTTAATATGTGTTTTCCTTATGATTTATGTTGGAGATATCGGTATACCGGATTTGTTAGAAGGCAATCAGAAGTAGATGTTTAACTGGATGACTTTACCACCTAGAATATCTTATAAGGTAGGATCATTTTTTTCATTATTTAAATTAGTATATGAGTTTTACATAAATATATTAGTTTTGTATGGTCATCATCTTGATTACTCTTTAATACCAAGTAGTGTAACACACCTACCAGGGGTACTCTTATTAATGAACTATATCCATATCGATTCAATTTATTTTTAGTTTTAAATAATGTCATGGAGATGAATTCATGTCAATTGGAGGGTATTGGGTGATAAATATTGAAATGTTCACTTAATATGATTTTATTAATTAATCAAGGATTTTATAGAGAATTTACTCGATCTAGTTAATTCCAATGATGAAGTAGAATTCTAGGGAAGAGTGTCCATATGAGAGTGATAGAAAAAGGATTTATCTCCCATTTGTTTTTGTTGTGGGTTTAAATAAAAAATTTCATCCCAAAGGTAGAAAAAGTGTGTGTGAGAGTATATCATTATTTTACATGAGTCTGTCTTGCGAACTTCCTTAACTACCAACACAAGTTTTTTTCTTTTCAGAGTTAAAATTTTTAATGTTTAAGAGAATATAATGTATAAAGTTTTATTTTATGTAGGATTTATCTAATTATTCTGATTATAGGTCGTTTACTAAAAAATGGTATAATGGAAATCACCCTAGTAAAATATCTTGGGTTTTTTTCAAATGTTCCATTGATCTCATGTCATGGGGAATACCCTCAGGGTTAGTTTTCATGATATTTCAATGATGTTAAATTTTATCGGTAATATAATATTCAGTTAACAAATTAATATTTATCTCATGTATAATAATATTTATATATTCTAAATGGTTTATCATATATAAATTTTGACACCATATTTGGGTCCATAATAGGTTTTATACCTAGGTGATTTATGATTTATATGTCCATATATTGGGTCATGGACTATACTATTTTAGATATTTAAAAGAAATATTTATTGAGGAATTTTAGTGACATAAGATCCATCTCTAATCTAATTATATAAGGATATCCAATGTTCATGACATGGTACCCTAAGGCATAATATTTTAAATGAGATTTTCTGGGGGGGGGGGGCTTAATGAACATCAAATCAATGTTACCTAAACCCTGAATCTTCCTTGATTTCACCATCGATGAAGAAATTTTTTTATCTTTAATTACTTCATTCATTATGTAGAATTTAATTCCATTTTTGTGTTTTAATTTCTATTTTAGAAATTATTAAAGTCACTTTGTTGATTCTATTATAATAATTTGTATTCAGAATAGAATCTAATGAATGATGAATAGTAAATAATGTGCATATGTTCTATCATTATCCACCATTATTACTTTCCAATTCCTCTATTTCTACACCTCTCTCTCAATTTATCTCTCCTATTTATTCATAATTTCTCATTAATTTCATGTTATGGTGGTTCATTAAACTTGTAATTTTTTATGGCGGGGTTCAATGAAGATGGTGGAACTATGATGATTAGTTGAATAGTTTGGAATATGAAACATGACTCACAGTTTATGTATGGAAGTAGTGATAAAAGGTGGTTTGATTGATGGTGTTATTAATATCAATTTAATGAGATGGTGAGGTCACATAGAAGAGGTGATATGGTGTGTTTTTTGGTATGGATCAAATGATGAAAATGTCATGAGGTGGTCTAGTTTAGTTAGAATAGTGACCATTGTTTAAATTAGACTGAAACGGTGAAGGTGGATCATAGAAAGATAAAAATAACAATGAAATTTTCTCATTGATCCAAAACCATAGTATAAATGAATAAAATGATTAATAAATAAGATCTATAGAATATGACATGACCACAAAATGTTTGGTTATAGATACAATGTTGTGTCTCATTTCCTTTTAGTGACTAGGATTGTCATTGGGTGTTAAATATCCCATGTTGTGTATTCTATTGGAACTCAATATGTGTCACATTGATTTCATATAGGGTTTCTAAAGTTGAGTTAAATGTCACACATTGTTTCATGTTAATAAACATGTCATGTTTTACTAGGTCACATGAAGTTCCACATATTCACACTCCTAGATCCGATGCAAGAAATACAAAATTTACACATATGATTTGATAACATATGAGATGACCCGATCATAACTCACATAAATTTTAAATAATTAAAAATTTCATCTAAATAATTATCACATTATTAAAGAACCCGATGTTTTAGTAAATTTTTAAATTATCTACATGATCTTATTATAAATTTTGTCATCAAAATTTCCAACAAATATTATTCTCATGTGATATCCTTTTTAAAAAATCATAAATAACACTCCTCTTCATAAACTGGTGAATGAAAACAAAATAAAAGGGTGATATCAAATTCTTATAAAAGGTAAACATAATATATACCAATCGAATTTCATAAGTGATCATAATTTAAACATATGTATATGAGAGCATAATCAATGTACATGAACATAAAATAAGGAAGTCATAACAATTAAAATGTAATTCACACTAATAAATCATGATATAAGGACTTCATCATAACATAATGTATGAATCAAAGGAGTTTATAAGTTTTAGTATATAATCATAAGACAAGAATATTATAATGGGGGAAAATATAATTAAAAATATCATGGAATGAGAATATATGATAATTAAAGAGTCATCACAGAAATATAACACATATATCATGTAATAAATATTTGGTAACATGGGAAAATAACCATGAACCATGATTTATAACAAAGGAATGTGGTACAATAATAAAAATATGTAATTCTTAATACTGTGAACACAACAATAAGTTCCATGATTGTAATTGTGAAAATTTCAATAGGGCTCACACATAACATTTTGAACATTTCAATAAGGTTCACTCTTAACTTTGTGATCATTTCTATATGGTTCATGCTTAATATTTTAAACATTTCAACAAGTTTCATGATTAAAATTGTGAAAATTTCAATAATATACACCCTTAATATTGTAAAAATTTCAATAAAATTCAAGATTAACATTATAAACATTCTTATAATATACAGAAATATCATTTTTATCATTTCAAAAAGGTTCATGACTATTATTTTTAACAGTTCAATAAGGTATCCACTTAATATTGTGAATATTTTACTAAGGTTCACAAATATCATTGTAAACATTTCAATAAGGACCATGCTTAAAATTTAATATCAAAAGACATAAAATTTTACCCTATGAATTAGAGTATTATAATGGACCTACCATTCACATAATGATAAAACATACATGTGTTACATAAGAACTTGAAAACATTCATAATCAAAGCTTAATTAACTGATGATAATGAAATGAGTTTCTTGAAAACAATAACATAACATGATCATAATCCATTTTGAGACAAAAATATGTATAGTAAAATTATATAATACCTCCAATAAATCCTAAAAAACATTAAAGGATGTAAAAATAAATTAAAATCATTATTATATGATCATTATAAATTTTATTTTTAAAAAGAATAATAAATATACTTTTATTTTGATAAAATTTATTTTAAAATTATTATTTTATAAAATAATAGTAATAGATATTTATTTTTAAAACAATGAAAACATAGAGAGGAAGCATAATAATAAAAAATGGTTATAAATGTAGAAAATTTCTTCATATGGAAGACATTAAAAGAGTATATTATTTATACAATTTTGTAAAGAAATTCAAATCAATAGGAAATGAATCCTACAAAAAATTTGATTAATTTAGCGGTAATAAAGAGTTACGTAATATTTATCATTAATTTTAGTTTTACCCCTATATAAACATATTATTAAAATATATTAGTCCTTAATATAATATATTACAATTATTAATTTTTTGATTCTTATTAATATAGGTAATAATTATGTTAGTATAGAATCATTCATGTAGGTGGTTGAATTGACCTAAATAAGTACATGCTATATTAATGAATCAATAAGAGTTTATAGTTATATAATAGTAGTATCATTTTATTGGAAGCATAATTAATTAAATATAACATCATTTCTATGGATATTAAGATTTATGAAGTGTGTATATAATAATTTAATTGAAAAAATTAGAGAAAAACTTATATATTTAATGAATTCAATCCTCCTCTACATGGGTTCCTTTGGAATGAAGGATTTAGACTTGATTATCATAACCATAATATATCAAAAATCTATGAATTATTTAGGATTGCAGAAAAGGGAATATATTCAAGGGTAAACTAAATAGTTGTATTAGTTTGGATGTGTTAGATGATGGGTCTATTTATAGGTGAGTTTCATGCCACATTTTTATGAATATTCATTCCACAATGCATATATTTTTCATTTTAAAAGAAAATGGGATTAAAAGTGGATATTAATATAGGGGGATAAACTATATTGGTATTACTTGACACAACAACCAAACTAGCATCCACATGGCTCAAATGGAATTCTCAATCCCCATGGCTTGACAATTGGTTCTAGTATATCAATATTTTATAACTTGGTAGTGATTTCACCCTCTAAAAATGAAAAGTAAGATATGATCCTACTGTGGAATTTTGAAAAGGGCCATTTAGATAACTGACATCTATGCCACCAAAACAAAGTGATTCAGTATAAATAGAAGAAAAAAAATCAAAGTGACCCACATAAGTAATAATAAACAAAATTCAACATCCATATATGGAATAAATCAAAAATTTAAAATAAATAAGACATCCTTACAAAAATATACTAAAAAGAAGTTTTTTTCAACAAGGATGATATATAGGTGTCAAAATATAAAATAAATCAAAACCAAGCTACTTCAGACTATCTCATAATGAACTAAAGTCACCCAACATGTACTAAACCGACCATCATAGTCCAATGTAAATATAAATCCCACAAAAAAAATAATCATATCCAAGAGGCCTAAGATAAAAAGGTCGTTATACACTATGTGGTGTATGCGGGGTGTGATAAAAAACCTAGTTGAATTTCACAAATGATTTTATTCCATTTCATTTCAAAATACTGGTTCATTCTTTCCATATTGAACATATATTGAAAATAGATATTTCATAACTGCTTTTGATAAAACCAAATTTCATGTCGTAAATCATTTTAAAAAATGTCTCCTATCTTTTAAAAGAGGAAGATAAGGTCAAAACCAAAATTTTTCTAAAATAAGTTAAAAACTTTAAAACAAATGTGGTTCACCTAGATTAAAAATATAGTTTTCAAATAGACCCCTAAATCATGTTTTTCTAAAAACTACATTGAACTAACAAAATAGGAAATTCAAATCTATAAAAAAATCATACAATTTCATCATCTTTTCAAAAAACATTTATAAAAATATTTTCCAAAAAACATCACTTTCCTTTTTAAAAAATCACACTTTATTAATTATTGAACAAGTCAATTGAAAATTTATCCAAGTCAATTAAAGTGGTCCAATTCACAATTGGAACCCCTATATAAAAAACAATCCAAAATAGATAAAATAAGAAAAGGTTAAAAATAACAACAAATGGAAAGAAGATTAAATAAAAAAACAAAATTAAATCCCCTAAATCTTCAACAATTTGGATCTATGCATCATTAGAATTATACTATGACTTGTGTTTTTGAATATAGAAATATAGAATAGGAAAAATACGTTGACTCTACTAATCCTGTCATGTTCTAGTTTTACTATTGAACTAACTATGATCGATCCAAATAAAGGATCTTAAAAAAATCATTTGTGCCTTCCAAAAAATTTTGGGGCCAAAACAATAATGTCAAATCACTCAAATTAAATGGGTCCTTACCCTATAAAACAAACCCTACACTAGGGATTTTACTTCTTCATATCCCAAATAGTAAACTATGACTCCAATTATAAACATCAAATAGAGGTAATGAATCTAAAATAACCTATAATTAATATGAATCATTAGAAAATAAATAAAACCTCACCTGTGACACCCTTGCATGAAATAATCCTTTTTTAAAACCATGAATAAGAATAACTAAAAATACATCAATATAAATATCCCCTTTGTGGTATCAAGTTTTTTAATATATATACATATATATATATATTAAGGGATTTATTAAATGTCTCAAACACTTATTATGTTTTAAAATGGTCCTTTGAGACAAAAATGATCATTATACTGAGCCATTAATTTTGAATTCTTAACCAATTTGAAATCATATTTAAAATTTAATTTCTAAAAGAAACTATTTTAAACACCATAAAAACCATTTTAGAAACTAAGAGTTTCCAAACCCATATTGGGGAATTAATCTTGGGAAAACAACCCAATCCTATAAATTTAAAAATTCTTGAAGGAAAACTATGTTTTCACATGATTCAATATCTATATGGGGTCAACATTTTTAAAACTCTCAAACCCATTGTAAAAAGGATACATAACATTTTTAAAAAACATGGTATCAACATAACAATAGAAAACCATATAAAGCCATTTATAAATCATTATGAAAAATGGAAGAACAATTAAAAAATTTATAATAATTACATTAGATATGACATATAGATTAAATTTAGAAAAAACAAGGCATTTAAAAAATCAAACATACAATGATATGAATTTTAATGGAAATATGAAAAAAAAACATTGATACAATAAAATCCATTCTAAAACCATTATGAAACACATCACCTAAGGCGATAAATGCTCAACCATGCAAGAACACACCCTCTATAAGCCATAGAAACTTAAAAATGATATTAAAACCCTCCCCAAACCCTAGTCATGGACCAATATATCGTTAGGGTTTATAGGAGAATTCCAATATAAGAATAAATGTAATAATAAGAGAGGGTAAGGAATAAGAATACCAATACAGGCTTATTGGATAAGAAATTCAAAGGAGTCTAGGAATAATGACAAAAAAATAAAGTAGAAAGGATGACAGATTCCTCCCTGTAGTGTTCCTAGTTTTACTGAGAAAGAAAGGATAATGGGAGGCATAAATCCCAAAATCAATAGAAGGAATATGGGTATTTTATCCCAATTAAATGAAACTGAGGTATTCCATAGTGTTTGGTCTTCTGATTCACCAAACCATGTATTAATTATGTGGATGGTAATGTCTATACAAAACTACCATGATCACTTTCTCCAAGAGGCTTCACACATTTTACCTAACCATACATAAGACGTTCACCTATAAAAACTCGTGGAAGGGTAAATCCCCATGGTTTCTACTCATCCATTTAAGGCCTCTGTGCTACTCATGCAATAAAACATTTCACATTAAAAATAAAGTACATTAATGGTTAAGTGAATCATAACATAAGTGTAATCACATAGTTTTTACTAAACCATGAACATCCTATCATTGTCCTCAGGATCCATTAAAAACGGTAGGATGCATGGAGACCACTAACTATTTGGTGACTATGTGAAAACTATGCATAAACAAGAATTTTCTAGAAAATTAAATACTTGAACCTGAAACTTACCAAACATCTAAATTACCCCAAAATCAGACAAAACCAAAAATAAAAAAACAATGGTGACATATGGGTTTCCCTTTTTTTTCATGAAATCCCTCATTTATAGATAGAGTTTTATAATATTTTTTTTCTGTACTAGTTAATTTAAACCCCCTTTACTTTAAAATTATAACACAATTTTTATATCAATAACTTATTTTTAGGCCTAAAATATGATATTGACCACCTTACACATTTTTTAAATTCTAATTAAAATTTTATAATACATTTAATATAATTCGATTTCTAAATAAGGTAAATTTATCTTTTAAAATAAAACATAAAAAAGATAAATTAAAACTATTTTTTATAGAAAAATTAAATTCTAAACATTATTTGTTCTTAATCATATATCATATCAATTTATAATTAATTTAGTGTTAGTCTATTTGTTTTTTCATTGAATCATTTTATTATAATACCTCTTTAAAATTAATCAATTTAATATATTAATATAAAATACCTAACACTATATAAAAACAATCCATTGAATAATATCTCTTTTAAAAATTAAAATATTTTATCTTTATGTATAACCAATTGAAAATAATTAAATGAATATTAATTCATTTGTATGTATATATATAAAAAATTATTTTTAGTACCTTTTTAAAATAATAGAATTTTAACTTTTAATTTCATTTATAATTTTTGAGGTGCAAAAGGCCTCTTTAATAAAATAAGGAAAAGAAAACATGAAAGTAGAAAATAATGGCCACATGAGTCACAAACAGAAAAAAATGTCTTCATCATGTTCATGAGTGCATGCTCTTATTGTGATGAGGGAGGCATCCAACTCTACCACATTAATGTCGACCACTCCTCAAAGTAGTGACTTCGTCTACATGCCATCATCATCCTAAGATTCAGTCACAACTACATCCTTCATGATTTAAACTCCAGTGGTATCACCACCCTTTGTTCCACCATCCTCACTGCTATAAGTAACAAGAATTTCAAAAGAGTAAACTAACATTACTCCTTACCTTCCTAGATTGAGATTCAGTACTTATTCTTGGAACATCATCACTTGAAATAAAAAGTCTCATCCTTCTATGTTCAATAGGTGGAATGTATTGATCCCCTGGGATAACCTATAGAAGTTTGGATTCAGCACCAGGAGAGTCATGCATGGGTCCAGGTCTGGAATTAACAAAATCCTACATAAGAGGTGAATCCACATTTTTTCCATCACCTATTACACTGTTGGGTGTAGGGGTAATAAGTGTTGTAGCATCAATAGGTCCATCCAACACAATGGAAGGATGGTCTTGTTTAATAATAGGTGCATCCAGAGAAGAAATTTCTTCATTCATATTTCCAGACACAGGGGCCTTGAGAGGCCATGTTTCACGAACTAGTGTATTCCTAAGAAGTTGTAGAATATAGATATAATTATCACATACCCGCCTATTCAATCATCAAACTATAAAAGTTTGTTCATTAAAAAATAATGGGGGAGATTTACAAGTAATCATGCTCTTACTATCATCCTGTCCTAATATAGGCACAAAAGTTCATTTTTTTCTTATACTTGAGAGAATTTGTAACCTCAACTTTGGATTTTCCTTTTTAATTATTTGAAGATATTACGTGTTTCTCCTACAAAAAATTTGTGTCCACTTGAGCCTTTTCATATGACTCCCTAAAATCCTGAGTATCGTCATATTACTTAGCATTTAGATCATCATATTTGACCCTATTCAAGGTATATTTGAACGAGAAACCGTCCAATATGAAGTGATTGTATTCAGAAAGGTCAGAACGGGATAAATGTGTTGCATTCACCTATGCTTCAGAAACAACCTTGTGATCTATGATTGGTGAGAATGGAAATCCATTCTTCAAATATCCTTCCGTATTAGTATTTGGGTTTGAATGAGAACCCTAATTTGTGAAAATCTCCTCACTATGGGGATTTAAGATCCTAAGGTTTGATTTATATCCAATATTTTCCTCAAAACTATGTTTATTCTGACCTTCTTTTTATTGAACATTATAACTAGATCCTTTTTATAAAAATTCTGCACATCATGACCACATATTTGGATGTTGGATAAAATAATTTCACCCCTACATGTGGCTTTTGAATGTCTAATTATATGACAGGAGTCACAAAAGGGCAGATCCATCTAAAACTCAATTTTCAGATTAATCTCATCAATAGGAGTGGAAATAACTACTCTATCAATAAAGGTAGAATTAAAGTCTACTTCAACTAAAACTCTAGCATAATGGACAAAACTAACCAATTCATGGGCATTGTCCATTCTGATTGGAATGCCAATGATTGAAGAAATATCAAAGAGTATTTCTAGGTACCATAAATAAAAACATATAATATACAATAAAATAATGTTTTAAAATAATTCATATTTAATTTGACATGAATAATTAAATTAATATTATATATACTTCTATAATTATTTTCTAGATTATATTTATTTAAATTAAAAATAATTAATTTTTATCGATCCATTTTATTTAAATCATTACTTAATAATAATAACAACTATAGTAATAACACGTAACACATAAACATATATTTTTATATTTAAATATTCTAATTAAATTTAATCAATTTGTTTCATCATAAATTATTTTTGAATTATATTATTTTTAGTTTGTTACAATCAATCAAGCATGTTCTATATACATATTGGATATATGCTTACCCAAAAACCATATATCCAATGACCATATATCCAATGACCATATTTGTAAAAGGAATATATTCAATGACTATATACATAATCATAAGATTTCACTCACATATATAATATTAAATTCATTTTTTTAATCATTAATCCTATTCATTTACTTCTCTCTATTCATGTGTATTATATTTTTTAATTCTATGCCTTATTTTTATAGTTGCAACCATGGTGATGATCATCAAATAAAACCAAGAGGAAACATATTTCATGTTAATGGTATTTTTATTTACTTATTCTTTTATTCATATTTTTATATAAAAAATTTTGTTTCATATTACATTATCATACTTTATTAATTTTTATCTTTCATTGTAATATTTTATATTAATAAAATGTATTATGGTTAACTTTAGTTTGATTTTTCATATGAAAAACCTATCCAAAATAGTATTTATTTAAATATAAATTCATTCTAAAATCTAATGATGTTTTATTATTCTCACATAAACAAATTTTGTCCTCATAATTTTATTTTTCTCTCCCCAATGATAATATTTAAGGGTATCCACAAGATAGACCGGACACAAGAAACAATTTCTAAAGAGATATTAACCTTACTGTCTTAGGTCAGACTTAAATAATAATTTTTTCCTTTATAGTTGTAATATAACAAAAAATGAGTTTCTCCCTTATCAATTGAGAAAAGTACCACTTATTATTGGGTGTTAAGGCCCATATAATAGAAGTAATTCCCATAGTGAGTTCATAGTCAACCTTGCACTGATATCAAATGATAGATTTATATGAGATATGAAATGTGCCATTAATATTTTATAAATTAATATAGAATAAAAATGGAGATATACAATCTATGTTAGAAATCACATAAAATTCAATGAATGGGAGAATAATATGATTTTAAGGAATTACATTCCCAAAAAATTATATCTGAGAGGAGTTATAGTCCTGGGATAAAATAATCATACCACAAGAAGTTTTAATTGTTAATTTAATACCTACTCATTGGAGTTGTGATTTTAATACATTAAAAAACTTCTTATATGTGAAGGAGTGGGTATAAATATAATATAATAAGATATTTGGAGTTATAGAGTGGATGATGAGTGTACCTTACACCACTTCGTTTTTGTAACCCACTTCACCAGTTTTTATTACATAAGATTTCCCATTGTCCCTTATATTAGTAGGTTTATAAAGTCTATTATCATCATTAACCATTGTATTACCATATTAGTCTTCACTTTTACTAAATTAATCTCCTTTAAAACATTTAATCATTAGTGTTACCTATGTAAAGGATTTGTTTTATCCATCACGTTAACCGAACACTTATTTTTTTCCACGAGAGTTCACTACCATATTCCATCCTTTACCACATGGAAAACATCATCGTATTCCTTTGAGACATTTCTATTGCTGCATCATCACACATTTAGGACACTTAGGTGAGCTTATTTTCTTTCCTTCATGTAACGTATCATTTGAGTATCCATGAAACATAATTTCCATATTAATTGGTTTTTTTGGGATTTTGGAAAGGTTAAAAATTTTACCTTGATTATCCCAACCTCCAAACATTTATGGAAACAAAAAAGTATAGTTTGAGTATCATTAAATAATAATTATAGTAAGTGATTATATAATAATGTAAATAAATCATAATATTTAATAAATGATGAAACCTTCATTTAATCCTTTGACCTTTTAGGTTATTCTAACATCACCATTGGTTCATTATAGGTTGATTTAGGTTATATATCCTTATACACTGTAACCTAATCCCAAAAAATAACTGAACCCCATTCTAATACAAACCGAAGGGCCCTATACCTGAACTCATGGATTTTGTGGTAGGAATAAATTTTCTACATATTCTTTGATAGAATGTGAGATGACCCGATCAAAACACACATATATTTTATATCATTAAACAATTCATCTAAAATATTTACATATAATCCTAGAACATAAAGGTTCAGTGTCCCTAAATATTAGCTATATGATCATCTAATTTTTCAATAAGTATTTAAAATTTCCCACAAATAGTCTTCCCATGTGAAACAATTTTAAACATATCAAACATAACAATATTTTTAATAACACAGGGAATGGAAAAATCAGAAATGGTTGAACTCATATGCTCAATAAGGGTAAACCGAAGATATATTAATCAAATATAATATGATAATTATTCAATCAATTGGGTATGATAGAATAATCAAGGTATGTGAACATAATAAAAGGAAATCATACCCAATAAAACATAGTTCAGACTAATGAATTATTACATAAGAATTTGATTATAACCTAAGGCGTGGGCCATATATGTGTAAAAACATGAGTCGAAAATCATTAGCCAAGAATTTTATCATAAGATAAATATATGATTCAAATGATTATTTTAGGGGAAAATATGTCCAAAAAAGAGTTATGATGTAAACATTACACATATATCATGGAATAAAGATGTGGTAACATGGGGTAATACCCATGAGACTTGTTGTATGACAAAGGTACATGGTACAATAATCAACATAGGTAGTGATTATCATTATAAATATATTAATAAGGCCCATTATTAACTTTTTGAAAATTTCAATAAGGTTCACACATAAAATTCTAAACATTTCAATATGATTATCTCTTAAAAAAATTCCTTACACTTTTAAAAGCACATGAAAATAATTATTTGAATGATATATGGAATCATGAAAACATTTCTTTTAAAATAATCCCTTTCACTTTTAAAAGATAATATACCTTCTTTTTGAAATCAATATATTTATATTAAAACTCAACATAAGCATTGAAATACTATTTAGGTACCATGTCACATCATATTTAAACCTATGTTCACTTTGGTTTAACGTATTTTAGAATAAATTATAACCATTTAATTCTATAGGAGTAACCTAGTAGGTTATCTCCCGTATTTTTTTAAAGACTGTTCATCACCTAATGCACTAGATAGCTGTATCAGGCTCACACATAATAATGAGATATATCAGGCTCACCGAACATCATCTATAATGTCAAAGTTTCATATAATATAAAAATAAGTATCATCTTACACTTTTTCATTACAAAACCCTTTAAAATTCATTTAAACCCATAAGTGAAATCATATTTAGTTATCTCATAAAAATGAGAAGAATTAACTTTTTCTCCTGAGGAAAGTTTTATAGAAATTACTAGAAAAATGGAAATATAATATATTTTTTTGAAAAAAAATAAAAATTTATAGGGGAATATCGAAAAAAAACAAGTACTATGATGATGGAAAAAGGTGGAATTGTAGTAAATATTTAGTAAACATTATTTTATCCTTATTAAAATTCAAAAGTGTGCCATAGATAAAAATATATAATTTTTTTTTCTAGTCATATTTAAATAATTTCAATGGTTTAAGAAATAAAATTTCTAAAAAAATTAAGTACATATAACAAATTACTTAAAAGATTTTGAAGAACATGGATATTGTGGAGAAATATTTTGAAAACAAACATCAAAACAATGTTTTAAATAAATTCCTTGATCTGTTCCGTAACATTTGAAATAAAAGGATTTTGAAGGATATAAAACTAAATGGATTTAAAAAACCCTGAATTTAAGTAAATAAATGATAAGATATATATATATGTTACTTTATAAGCCACATAAAATAAAATACGTGGTGATGATGTCATAAGTCTCAATAGAAGTAAATTTAGATGAGAAATCTCTCACCTCATGTCTCGACTCTCCATGTACTTTCTCTAACTCCTGAGTAATAAAAGTATATTAGTTTTCAACTACATTAAGAACATTTTTATTGTTTATTACTTTTCAATTATACCTTTTTTGTTTTTTTTACTGTCATTTTTATTTATTTACTATGTTATTTAAGTTTATGTCAGATGTTTCAAAGTCATTCGGTTCATAATGTCCAAAATATATTTGGTACATTGATAATGGTCAAAGGTTTCATGGTAACATGATCAAAATAATATTAAACATGTTATAATATTAAATTTTATATATTAAATATACTTTTATAAAAATTCTTATATGGAATCCATGAAAGTCAATTACATCACTTCATGGAGACCAGCATCCATATATTTGTATGAATGATGTTTCCATTTTACTAATGGGTGGACAAGAAATAAATTTGATTATATTTTAATTTTATAGAATAGTATGTTTTTTATATATTTCATTTTTATTACTTATTTCTATCCTTACAACCATCCAAGTTAGGTGGTAATGGAAAACGAATCATAGTGCTTCATGGAGGTGGTAGTTCCCACGTACGAACTATAAGAGTTGGTATCCTAGAACCAATTGGTTTTACTTTGATTACGTGGATATTTATAGTATTATAACATATTTTTCATTGTTCTTCATGATTATGATGTAATAATGTCCTAGAGTATTTGTTGCATTGATAAGGTCATGGAAGTTCCCATCTAGGAAGAGAACCGTGAAATGATATAACAATATTCTTAAATATAGTTCTGTGGTTGGATAACATGCTACGATGGGACACATAGCATGTAGACTGACAGGTGCGAGTACTCATAAGCATATGAGACTTCTTCTCATTAAGTTTACACTTATTAATCTCCAAGATATGAGATTATGAGAACATACCCTCCAGTAGAAAATCTGCATGTTTTGGTGTCATCAGATATTTTCTATATGCGAGTGTGTGTAGAGATCCTTAGAATTTAATATTATCATTAATATGTGTCATGACTTATGCACTTTGATTTACTGACGAAAAATGACATGCATATAGTTGGAAGGAATTAGGGTACATTGCGTACATAATGAGTGGCATGTTATTAATGGATAAGTTGAGGAAGGATTTGTCCCTTCCATTTATGGAAGTTGATATCTTAGACCTTTGATTGAAATAGATCCATCGTGCGATACTCCATGGCCATGGTGTAATGACGAGTTTTTTTAGGTAGTCATATAATGATGTATAAAGCATAAAAGTTGATGACCTAGTCATGAAACCTGTTTGATTATATATTGTGATAAAGGGATTATATTACATAGTGATCATTCATATGTGAATGTCATTTTTGTGACTTTACGTTCTTTCTCTTGGGTTCCTTGACCCGTTGCTAGACAATACTCTTGGACTTTAGGCATGCCTGCCTATTGCAAATGAGAAAGAATCCTAGAGGGTCACACACTAAGTGTTTTTGGTTATCTCAGTCATATTCTATTTGAATTTAATTACTGAAATAAATATTATTCTCAAGAATGTGGAATAATTTTATTCAAGTTAAAATGATCGCATAAATTAAATAAAATATATTTATTTATTTTATGGATCATTTAAAAAATATTTATTTACTATTTTATAAATAAAATATGTATTTAATATAATAAATATTTTATTTATTTATTCGGGTGTGAAATAAATATAATTGGAGTTCGAGCAGACCAAGGTCGGTTCGGTAGTAAAGTAATTATTTTCAAGACCGTAAATAATTATTTAACTAGTTGGAATAAATTAAAATAACTCTTCAATTATTTTGTGGTGCAGAACTTTATTTATAATTCCATTTTGCGCAAGTTGGCGCACCATAAATAATGATGCGGTATTATTATTAACTGCATGGGTTTTCTCTATGTTCATGAATGTATTTAATTATTACTATGCAATAAAATATTGTCACTAAAATTCCATGCATATAAATAGGAAAGTATGCATATTGTGCCATACATCACACCACACACCTGATGAATTGAGAATTGTTGAGCCAAATTGTTTCTCTCTCGAATCCTATTCTCTCCTCTCTCAAGAACGAGTGACGTTCTTCAAGGCCGAAGAATAGGTGATCAAGAACAACTGACATAAGACACTCGATTCTCCGCACTAGCACCCAAAGAATGAATAGTGTGGATTGGAGGCCATCAGAGTACGTGTGGATCACCTCTAGAGGGATTCTAGTTTGGTTCATTACAAGCACAACGAGATAATCTAGAAGGGTTATTTGATATGATCAACATAATCAATGAATAAAAATACCAAAGATCTAGGTATTATATCTCATTATGAAATTAATTAAATTAATTATATACATGATGTGAAATATCCCCTCTAATGGTTTCGGGCCTCTTTCTCTTTATCTAAATCATTGATTATACTCTGAAAAGACCGGTGTTCATCGTCATATTAATCCAATAATAATCATTGATCATGGTAAAAATCAAAATTGGGTGTCGTCCCAGCCACACTTCAGCTGCACCCGAAACCTTCAAGTGGTATCAGAGCGGTTACATCATATTTTATAATTTTTTAAATATTTCATTGATGACTTACACATTTAATAATTTAGTTGTTTCAATTCAATTTAATCGTTCTGCAAATCTGAATCTCGAGATCTATTCCTCCTCTTTTGTTTCTTGTTCACCTTACAAAAACAATATTTTCTTTTAATTTTGATTAAAATGAAATAGAGGATCTCATCTGGAGGTTCCAAAGCTTCCAAACCATACAACACCTGAACACACAACATGTATTCAGTAGTACACATCATGTAGTCAAGATTCAATTCATTGGAATGGTCTACATAACCAAGCATCGTGTTGAAGTATTTCTAAGTCTTAAATGACTCTGTATGTTGACCAGGAATAGGTGGCACACAGTTTTCGTATTACACACCAAGTGGCCCAATGGACATGATGTTTAGTCCCTTCAGGTTAGGGTTGGAATGTGCACCCCGTACATGGCTTTCCCGGCTAAAGACCGTGTAATGAGGAACTACACAGCTTGCGGCCCACTGGACATGCTGTTTACTTCGAATATTTCCAAAGTATACTCACACGTCGTTTCCTTGGGCGTGTACTATAGATAGACGGTGAAAAATAGTACACGCCGAGTAGTTGGAACTACACGTCTTGTACTCATCCAAATTATGAAGATTTATTAAAATTTATTATTATATTATACAAACCCTTGAGATGTGTACCATCGTGCATGCGTAAAGTTGAGGTACAACACGTGATAGGTGTTTTATATATATGTGTTTAATTTTACATCTGCGTAATGTTCATTTCTACTCATTGGGTAGTTATGAATAGGAACTCACTGGGTTGCCTCCAAGGTACAAGTTACGTACAAAGATAATTTTAAATGAATTTATTTGTTTAAAATTATGAAGGATGAGAATCTCAATGAAATTCATAATAGGGTTTAAGATAAAAGGATTGATTAATTAATGATAGTAATTAATTGATACGAGCATGATTTATCTTAAACAAGAATTATTAAAGTATTGATTGGTAGTTTTATTTATGTGTAAAAATTGTTCCATATAGGGATGATCATGAGCTATACCAATAGCTTTGTATGTGGATGGTTTCTCTTAATTTATTTATTTGAATTAAATTTGTTGGAATGCGAGCCTTCTCCTCATTAATATGTAGGGCATGTGTGCTGAAGGATTCTTTTATATAAAACCCCCTTTTACCCCTCACCTACATATGAGTTAAAAAGGTCATATGTAATGGATAGAACTCCCAAAATATTGGAGGTGGTCCAACATGTATCCAAGACAAAACCAATCCCAGGAGATACCGAGGTGGACAGGTGGAAGCTGTAAACACGAATCCAAAAGGTTCAAGGTGTTTCACCCCTAGGTTAGGATTAGTTTATCTACCGCTAGATAAACCAACCATTAGAAATGCTCATGATAATTCCATTTACTTTTTTTATTTTTGTCAGTTTCATGTTTTATAATTATGGATGTGTTGTCACGATCCCATAATTAATGAATTAAACAAGCTTGCAAGATGGTACTAAAATAAACCAAACTTATGCGTAAATATTATCAAGACACTGTTAATCACTTAAGTAAGTTCCACTTAATATTAACAAGAACGTGATAATGATAATATGAAATTTACTAATTAGAGATAAAAATCCCTCAAATAAAATATTAAGTCAGAACAAGCCTTTCATTACTTGATTAAGGGAAAAACTCAACAAAACTATGTATTTGACCAACCCTTGTAGGGACACTTACTTTTATACAGGAATCCCTTATGAAAGGTTTCGGGTTGACATAACCATATTATATCAAGAGGAGTATCCCTTTCTAGACTTGGTGTAATATTGGAGGCAAGAGTTGAGGAAATCCAAATTCATGATTTTAGGATTGGGGAGTCCACTCAATATATCAAGGAGCTTTAAGCCCATAGTTGGCAAAGACCTACTTACCTAAATACCTTCTAATAGCTTGACCAACCCTTGTTGGTGTTATGCGAAGGGTAATATGGATCCTTGAAACTAGAATGTCATGGAAACTGGACATTCTTGAGTTCAATGGTGAGGGCTATTTGTAATTGATAAAATAGTTGGAGACTTAATAAAATTTATTATTTCTTATAAAATGTAATCAAGAAAGTACTAATGATCTACTCTTTTAATTGTAGAATAAAAATGAAAAACTCATCAAACACACTATCCCTACGATCAATTCTTGATAAAGACAACATCCTCATCGGCAGTAACTTCCAAGAATGGTTTAGACGCCTTCAAGTTATCTTATGCCATGAATAGAAGTCTTACGTGCTGGAGTCAGCATTACCTGATCCACCTACCAAAGAAGCAAGTGATGATGATTTCTAGGTCTATGAGAAACATATGAACGACATAGTTGACATTCAATGTTTGATGCTATCATCAATGTCCAGTGAGCTCATGAAGGCTCATGAAAACAGGGATTCTTATAGAATGATCGAGCACCTCAGTGGTCTTTACTAGGAGAGAGAAAGACAAGAAAGGTTTGAGATCTCTGAGGCACTCTTTCAGAGTAATCTTGGAGAAGGTGCCCCAGCTGGGCCTCATGTAGTCAAACTCATTGGCTACATTGAGCGCCTAGAGGTTCTAGGGTTTAAAATCAACAATGAACTGGGCACCTATCTCATTCTCACATAATTCCCTTAGAGATTCTCTGACATTTTTGTCAATTTCAATGTGAACAACATTGAGAAGCCTCTATCTGATCATTTTATCCTCATTGACCAAGTGGACAAATATATGAAGCGCGAAAAGCCTTCTGTCCTTATGGCGAATAAGAGGAAAGGGAAGACGAAGAGCATTAAGCCCATCGCTTCTTTACAGCCTTCCAAGAAAATGAATATCAAAGGGGTGTCAAGGTAACTAGAGGCTGTTTGTTTCACATGTGGCAAGAAGGGCCATTGGACGAAGAATTGTACCCATCCTAAGAAGCAAGGGTAAGTTTCAAGTGCATTTGTTATCGAATGAAATCTATCTATTTCTAATAATTGGATATTAGATACATATTGTGGTGCTCACATATGTATCCAAATACCTGAACCAAGTAGATTCAGGATGATTGATTGAGGAGAGGTAGATCTACGAGTAGCCAACGGAGCCAGACATACTGCTTTAGCTATTGGGGACTACCACCTCACGTTGCCAACTGGGATGATCTTGGTGTTAAAGGGTTGTTTTTATGTGCCTTTTGTGACCAAAAACATAATTTATGTATCAATACTAGATATTGATGGATTTTTTTCCTGTTTTGAAATGAATGTTGCATCTATTATAAAGATAGAATATGTTTTGGTAGGGAACATTTATACAACGATATTTATGTGTTAGATTACAAAAACCATGTAATAGAAATTGATGTCAAAGATAATTCACATGACTCATACCACACCCAACATTGGCATCAACGGCTTGGTCATGTAAATGAGAAACACCTGAAAAAGTTACATCAAGATGGATATTTAGATTTTTTTTGAACTAAAACCACTTGGTGCATGTCATGCACGCTTACAAGGAAAAATGACCAAAGCCCCATTTGGTGGGAATGGTGAAAGGGTTAAATATCTTCTTGAATTGGTTCATACCGATGTGTGTGGAAAATTTCTAGTTGAAGCAAGGGGAGGGTAATCATACATCATAACTTTTACTGATGATTTTAGTAGATATGGATATATCTACATAATGAGGTATAAGTCAGATTCTTTTTATAAGTTCAACGAATACAAGAATAAAGTTGAGAACCAAATTGGTAAGATGATTAAGAAACTCTGCTCAGACCAAGGAGGATAATATCTTAATCAAGTCTTCATTGATTACTTATTGGAGTTTGGGATCTTATCCCAACTCACTCCCCCAAACATGCCCTAATGGAATGGTGTGAGTGAAAGGAGGAACTACACCCTATTGGAAATGGTGAGATCGATGATGAGTTAGGCAAGTCTTCCATTATCCTTTTGGGGATATGCATTACAAAAAATGGCACACATACTAAAAAAAGTAACAACTAAATCGATAAATGGTATTCCATACGATTTCTGGAGTGGAAGAAAATCCATGTTATCGAATTTACATGTGTGGGGTAGCGAAGCATTTATTAAGGCCTCTTCAGGTAACAAACTCTCACCCTGAGGCACAAAGTGTACCTATATAGGATACCCCATTGAAACAAGGGCATATTACCTATACATCCCCTTAGAAAAAAGGTAATAGTGGAAAGACATGCCATATTACTTGAGAGGGAGCACATATCTAAAAGAGATAGTGGGAGCGAGATAGAATTCGATGAAGTCAAGGCTCAAGGTAACTAAAAGTTGGAATAAGAATACATTCCACAAAGTCCCATGGAAGAAGAATATGTTCTAGAGACACAAGTACTACGTAGAAGTACAAGATAGGTTAGAGAACCATAACGATACGATTTTCTAGTTACCGGGGATGGTGACTCATTATTAGTTGATAATATTGATCTTCTAACTTACAAAGAACCAGTAAGTGGAACAGACGCTGCCTATTGGAAAGAATCCATGAATTCTGAAATGGATTCCATATACCAAAACCAAGTTAGGATTTTGGTAGATCCTCCAATTGATGTAATGACTGTTGGTTAAAAATGGGTATTCAAGAAGAAACTGGACATGGAAGGACAAGTCAGTACCTATAAGGCACGACCGGTTGCAAAAGGTTTTAAACAACGTCAAGGAATGAACTACGAAGAAACCTTTTCACCAGTTTCAGTGATGAAATCCATCGAATTATACTTTCCATTAAAACATACCATGGCTATGAGATTTGGTAAATGGATGTAAAAACAACATCCCTTAATAGGAACCTTCAAGAAGATGTATACATGAAACAATCTATAGGGTTTGTGACTCCAAAGGATTCCAATAAGGTAATAAAGTTGCAGAAATCCATTTATGGATTAAAGGAAGAATCCAGGTCATGGAACATTTTTTTGTTGAAGCGATAAAATAATTTGATTTTTTCAAGAATGAATGTGATCCTTGTGTCTACAAACGGTTTAGTGGGAGTGTAGTCATTTTCATAATAGTATATGTTAATGACATATTACTTATTGGAAACGAGATACCAGTCTTACATTCTGTTAAGGCATGGTTGAATCAATGCTTCTCTATGAAGGATTTTGGAAAGGTAGTGTATATTTTTGGGATCAATATTCATCGTGATAGATCTAAGAGATTGCTGGGCCTAAGTCAAAGTACATACATTGATATGATACTTTAGAGATTCAGTATGGAACAGTCTAAGAGGGGATTGTTGCCATTGTCACATAGCCTTCATATTTTTAAGAAAATGTGTCCTCAGACACATGAGGAAAGAAAGATAATGGAAAGGACATCATATGCATTAGTGATTGGGTCAGTCATGTATGCCGTGCTATGTACAAGGATAGATGTCACCTATGAATTGAGTGTGTTAGGAAGATATCAAGTTGACGCCGATGACTACCTTTAGATGGAAGTCAAGACTATACTAAAGTATCTGAGGTTTACTAAGGATATGATATTAGTTTATGGAGGAGATGAGGAACCAGTCATTAGAAGATATGCAGATTCTAATTTCCAAACTGATCAAGATTACATGAAGTCACAAATGGGATATATCTTTACTATGAATGGAGTCTCATTGAGCAGGATGAGCTCAAAGAAGAGTGTGGTCGCAGATTCTACAGCAGAGTCTGAGTATATATCGTAGCTTCTGAGGCAACTAATGAATAAGTTTGAATGTGAATCTTTTTCCAGGAGCTAGATGTGATACCAAGCAGTAATGATGCCATCACACTATACTATGATAATACTACAGTGGTGTCTCTTGCAAAAGAGCCAAGGTAACATTAGTGGATGAAACACATACTTCAGATGTATCATCTCTTGAGGTATTTTTCTCAGGGAGGTGAAGTTGCAGTGAGGAGTATTTCCATGGAAGACAACATGCCAGACACATGACTAAAGCCTTGACTTAGTAGAGACATGATCATCATGTGAGGTCTTCTGGACTGAAAGTCGTAGGCATTTGGCTCTAGTCCAAGTGGTAGTTTGTAAGATATAGTGTCCTAAAACCAACTGGTTTTACTTAGATTACATGGATATTTAATGTATTGTTACATATTGTTCATCGTTCTGTATATTTTATGATGTAATAATATCCTAGAGTATTTTTTTCATTGATTAGGTCATAGAAGTTCTCTACTTTAATGAGAACCTTGAAATGCTATAACAATATTCTTAAATATAGTTCTGCGGTTGGATGAGATTCTATGATGGGACACATAACATGCAGACTGTTAGGTGCGAGTACTCGTAAGCATATGAGTTATCTTCTTATGAAGTTCACACATGGTAATCTCCAATATAAGAGATTATGAGAACATATCTGCTAGTAGGAATTCCGCATGTTTTGGTGTCATCAGACATTTCTATCTACAAGAATGTGTAATGATCCTTAGACTTTAATATTATCATTAATACATGTCATGACTTACGCACTTTGATTTACTGATGAAAACCGTCACGCAGATAGTTTGCGGAAAGTTGGGTACGTTGGGTGTGTCATGAGTGACATTTTATTAATCGATAAGTCGAGGAAGGATTTTTCCACTCCTATTTATGAAAGTTGATATCAAGACCATTTGATTGAAATATAACCATTGTGCAAAATTCCATGGCCATGGTGTAATGATGAGTTTATTTTAGGTAGTAAAAGTACGATGTATCAAGCATAAAAGTTGATGACACAGTCATGAAACCTGCATGATGAGATATTGTGACAAAGGGAATATATCACATAGTGATCATTCGTATGTAGATGTTATTTTTTTGATTTTACGTTTTTTATCTTGGGTGCCTTGACCCGTTGCTAGACAGTAATCTTGGAGTTTAGGCAAGCCCACCTAATTCTAAGGAGGAAGAATCCTAGAGGGTCGCACACTGTTTTTTGGTGGTCTCGGTTAAATTCTATTTGAATTTAATTAATGAAATAAATATTATTCTCAAGACCGTGGAATAATTTTATTCAAGTTAAAATGATCGTATAAATTAAATAAAATATATTGAATTATTTTATTGAACATTTAATAACTATTTATTTACTTGTTTTAAAATAAAATATTTATTTAAGAGAATGATTTATTTATTTATTTATTCAGGTGTTCAATAAATTGAAGTGGAGTTCGAGCAGACCAATATTAGTCCGGTTGTAAAATTATTATTTGCAAGACGGTATATAACTATTTAACTAGTTAGAACAAATTAAAATAATGCTGCTATTATTTTGTGACGTGGAATTTTATTTATAATTCCTTTTTGTACGAGTTGGAACACAATAAATAATAATGCGGTATTATTATTAAATTCATGGGTTTTATCAATGTTAATGAATATGTTTAATTTTTTCTATGCAATTAAATATTATAACCGAAATTCCATGAATATAAACAGGAAAGTACGCCTATTGTGCCATACACCACACCACATGCTTGGTGAATTAAGAATTTTTGAGTGAAACAATTTCTCTCTCGAATAATATTCTCTTCCCTCTCAAGAATAAGAGACGTTCTTCCAGGACAATGAACAGGCGATTAAGAACGACAAACACAAGACACTCGATTCGCCGTGCTATCACCCGGAGAACGAACAACGTCGATCCGAGGCCATTAGAGGTTGTGTGGATCACTGGTAGTGGGATTATAGTTTGGATCCTTACAAGTTCTACAATATAATCTGGAAGGGTAATTCTGGACAATCAACATCATCAACGATGAAAAATACAAAAGATACAGTTATTATATTTCTTTATGAAATTAATTAAATTAACTATAAACATGATGTTCCAGATCCTCTCTAAAGGTTTCAAGACTCTTTATTATTTATATAATCCTTTTATTAGATTCTATGGATACTGGAATTAATCATCGCATTGATCCCGGAATAATCATTGATCATGGTAAAAATCAAAATTTTGTGTCGTCCCAACCACGCTTCCGCTGTGCCCAAAACCTTCACGAACATGCAGTGTTATCATTTTCTAACAGATGTAAGGGATAAAAGGTAAGTAATATGTTATATTTATAGAAGAATAATTTTTAACTAAATACCATATATAGTTACTAAATCCATCATAACAACACACTATATGAGGTACTGTTGAAAAATGATTTACACTACTACATAGATATGGTTGCCTGTGTGTAAACACAAGCGATGATTTGATTTTCTATTCGATAGAAAATGTGATTAAAGAGTTTTAAAGAATATACATAATAAAATTTTAGTATATTTTATATACTTATGTTAACATATAACCATGGTTATTATAGTTTTTAATGAGGTTTGATAAAAAAATAAACTTACAAACACTTGGTTAAGAGTTATACAATCTCTCCAGAAAACCACAATTAGGCTGGTATTTTGGAGAGAACATGACATATAGGATGTGGGAAGGTATCTTGGGAATGTATTTAATACATGATTGGTGCATATAAATGACTCAAGTATCATGTATAAAATATAAGAAGATTTTCCCTTTTATAAGTGAGGGGACCGACACTTTTTTAATTATTCAAAATTTTAAAATAATATTAAGTCACCCTCAAGGTCAAGTGGAACTTCAAAAGTTAAATTTAATTATTACGGTGATAAAGTTAGAAATACTCTCATTCAATGGGAATTAAGATGAAATTTTGTGTCCTTAAAATATAATTTACATTCAAATTAACCAATTTTACCCTTTTTCCATGGTTACATCATTTTTTACCAAGGTTATTATTTATAATGAAAAAATGGAGTGGATCTCATTAATAATTTTTAACCTCATAATTAAAATAATTATATTATTTTTTAAGATTCCAAATTAGTATAAATTATTTTTAATATACGCTTCCTAAACACAACAAAAAACAGTTTTTAAAAAAATGTTTTTTTAACGTAAAAATAAACATATAAAAAACTAAAATATAATATTGATTACTATATAATTATTTATATTATTATTCCTAAAATGGATATTATGTTAATTTCAAATAAAATACAAAATAGAATAGTACTTTAATATTACTTTATTTAATGAAAAAATGATAGATTTTCAAATATCATCACTTTTAACTATTCACTAATAAATTTATATTTTTAGAAAAATATCAAATATTAAATAAATGGTATGTATAAAATTATGAAGTCAAAAAATATATCCATTTTATAAAATAAAATTTAAAAAAGTTTCATGAATTAATTGTAATATCAATGAAAAATGAAATAAAAACCATATTTGAAGAAAATATATTTTTGAAATATAAAATGATTTTGTATTCATTCCTTACATAATAACCACATTTAACTGAATATTGATTAAATTTATTGGATATGTAATCAAACCATTTCATTATAATAATTTATCAATATTGATTAATTAAATTTTTAAAAATAAAACTACATTACATACATAAAAATAGTTTTATGAAAAATATAACTTTTACCTTCGAAATAGTTTGTCGTCATTTTAACCAATTGATAATAAATTTATCATGGATTATTTATCTTATTAAGGAAAAAATTTCTACAAATATTTCATAATATGGTTATTCTTATTAATACCCTCTAATTTATTGTCAATATTATAATGGTCATAATTTATTAAAAATATTTATATTGAATATCATGGTTCATTTAAGCTCAAGGTTTTGTATAACATGTACTATCAAATGTAGTATTATTTAAAGAAAATAAATTATAAAATCTTGGGGGTGTTACATTATACCCCTTTAAGTAAAGTGTATTTTCATAATTTAATCTCATGTATAAGTAATAATGGGTTTAAAACATTTTAAGAATATTTTTCATAGGGTGGAATAAAATATACATAAGTGAAAAAATTGTATTTGAATCCACATCGACAACATTTCCTAATAAAAAAACATTAATCTCTATATTAAGACTAGGAAAATTATTTTTCCGTAAATATTTCTTAAACCATGTGTTTACCATTGTAAGACTCATACATGTGAAAGAGTTTCTAAAAGTATACCTTAATAGATGATTGACGAAAGTCGATAGATTTATCTTCCTCTTTCTTGAGTTGATAAATTATTTTACTATAAATATAGATAATATGATAAAATATACTTACATCATTTCATTCCATTCCATAGTCATAATTTTATCCTTTGGTTGTGATTCGAGATGTTTTTCATCTATGTTTCATATCATACTCTAAATGATGAATTTTTCATGCATGAAATATTAAAATTTACTTTTAATGAATCATAAGATACATAATAGGATGCCAATTTATTCATATGATATCTTGATGATTCTGAAAACCAAAGTGGTTGTCACAATATAATATAACTTCCAATATAAATAAACTTTTATACATAAATATTCAAAACCGAAATAATAACACAAAAAGTTAAACAAAATCATTACATATATAAGTATCCTTAAAAATATTCCAAATATGTCAAACTAAATTCAAAACTAAAAAATCATAAAGATTTGTTTACATGTTCTTCCAATACCAACTAAACATTTTTATCTAATCAACATTAATCACTCATATAGACATATTCAAAAAAATTATATGCCCTAATAATATATTCTCTAAATTATACTTTCTAAAGATAACATAAATCCCCATAAGCATACAAAAAAATATATGATTCCAATAGTTAACTCAATCATTATCCATAAAATAAATTCATATCTTTTCTAACTATATTCTATTAACCATAATCATAAAGTGTTCCCAATATAGTGAACTTATTCCAAAAAAATTAACAACTTATTCACCAAATAAATTTTAAATACCATGATTATTTATATGATAAAACATATATTCTGAAAATGTTATAACCATTTGTCTTAATTAATAATAATTACCCCACCATCAAATATCATAATTACCATAAATTATTTCAATATCTTTCTATTTATGTCCACCAAATATAATAGCATTCTTCCTCAAATAAAATTTTCACTAAAACATGTGTTAATATTAAATGATAGATATACTTTTATCATATATTAAATATCAGTAAATCAATCCCAAAGTATCCTTAATCAGATTAAACTACCATAATATAAAACATAAAAGGGTATCAATTCATTGAAAATTATGATCATCATTTAATTTATCAATCCATAAATAAAATACAACGACATGATAACTCTTGAAACCTGATAAGTAATCAGATAAATCTTTCACCTTTCTTTATAAAACTTTGACCAAGATTTCCCATTTTATTCATTATTACTTCCTTCCTATAATTAAAAATATGAATCATGTCATTTGATTCATTAATCTCAAAATATAATCCAAAATATAATTCATACTTTTAATATGTCATTCATAGTTTCTTTATATTCAACATATTACCATGATAAATATTCATTTGTATGATCTTATTGATCCTCATTATGAGTCTTTCGCCAAGGGAATATATTTTCATGATAATCATAATCAATAAATTTTAAACATTCAATTGATTAAATAGGAAAAACTTTATTCCCATTAATTTTTTTAACAAAACATCTCCTTTTTTCACAACAATTTATTTCTTTATTCACTTATGCGCCACATACGAAATATCTTCATATTTCTTTGGGATAGTTAAATGGGAGATTCTTCCCCATTCATTACACACTCAAAATTTAAACTTTTTACCTTTTTGTTATTTATCACCTAAACTTTCATGGAACACAATTTTCCCTTATTTAGTGTGTTATGAAACTCACATAGGATCAAGTTATTAATTATAACTCAAGATATATAGTTAAGCATAAAAAAAGTTTTTTTTTACTATATATACTATCTCATTATGTTTCTCATTCATAAAACCATCGTACTATCTTTCACATCCATTCCTAACTTAGTTCCTGATGGTTCAAACCATTTACAAAAAAAAAATATTTGTTTGATTATATCAAAAAAAGATAATAATATGTTTTAAAAAGAGGATAAACATTGAGATATCATTAACAATTTCATCTTATATGAAATTATTTTTATTAAGTAAAAAATAACCGTATTTATCCAAAATAACTAATAATTTAAGGTTATATAATATTTTTAGCATATCCTTAAATAACATCACAACCTCTAGTGTTATCTTAACCTTTCCATTAATACTATATATAACACCCCATCTCATAATTTACCCATAATTTCATGAATTATAACAAGGGATTCACTTTAATACATTTCTATGACCTTTTTCGGTTAATATTTTTATATAAATAGGAAAACCATTACATTATAAAGTGGATATTTCCACATAATGTACATTTTTCCAAAAAAAATTGTACTTATATTTACACTGTAGTTTCATTAAAGAAAATTTTCTGTCATTTTGGATAAGTCACCATAGTGGAAAGATTGAACTTTATATAGTTTATAATCGTCCTTAAATCCCATGATAAATATTTGAAAACATGGCATGATCCAAAAAAGCTCTGTAATGGATATAAAAATAATAAAAACTAATTAGTCTAGTTAAAAACATGAAAAATCATGAAAATGTTTACCTTTTTTACAATAAAAAATTAACATATAATTAAAAATAACCACATGATAAAATAATTATTTTATCATAGAAGAACTTTTAAGCCCCAAAAAACCAAAGAAAATATCTGAAATCATCATGATAAATCATTATAGTTCCTAAATATTATTTCTTTGAAAAAATGACTTTCAATTTTAAAACATGTATACCTTATTTTTGAAGTCAATAGATTTACATAAAAACTCATTGAAAGCTTTGAAAAACCATGTAGGAATTACGGAACACCGTATTCAAACCAGTTTTCACTCATGTTTGACTGGTGTCAGGACAATTTATTCCTAGTTAATTCCACGAGGTTTAATCGACGAAGTCCTCTCCCGCATTTTTTTCTACCAATGATTATTCATTACCCTATGCTTTGGAGAGGTATATCAATCTCACCCTTCTTCATGAGATATATTAGAGTCACCTGTCATCATTTATAATGTCCAAGAACAATATCATGGAGAAAAAAATTATAATTGTGCACTCTTTCATCATAAAACCAATGAAAAATTAATTTAAACTCAAAAAAAATTAATTTCTTTTATCTCTTAAAAATGATAAGAAAAACCATTATCTCATGAATAATTATCTAAAAATTCTTTGAAGAAAAGGGAATATAAAATTTTCTTTAAAATACATGAAATAATATAGAGGAATATTTATAATGAATAATGGATATGAGAAAAACAAAAGGTCGTCATGTGGTAAATGTTAAAAAACATGCTTTTATCACTTTATAAATGGTCAAAAAATGTGTTGTAACAGAAACTATATAAAAATATTATTTTTAATCATTTTTAAATAAAGTAAATGGTAGTAAAAAAAATTCCTAAAAAAATATGTATTGATTAAAACATCTATAATTTTCTTTAGGTTCATGGACATGTATGAGAATTATTTTGAAAAAAAAATCTGTAATACAACGTTTTAATTAAAACCACTTTAGTCTTTCATAACATTGCAAATTAATGTTATTGAATGAGATAAAATTAAATATATTTTATAAAGGAAATTAATTTCACAAAATAAATGATAAAATAAATCAACATGGAAGTTTATATATCACATAAAATAAAACATGTGGTGGAAATGAAACAAGTCTCAATGAATGTAAATTGAGATGAGAAATCCCTCACCTATTGTCCTAACCCACTCAGTACATTCTAGAACTCCAGAATATTAAAATTATGTTAGTTTTTTTTTCTTTCTTTAGAACCATTTTTTTGTTTATTACATTAATATTAACCTATTTATTTCATTTCTTACCATGTTTTATTTAGTTACTAATTTGGTTAAGTTTACATCAAGTGTTTTGAAGAGTTTTGGTTCGTAATCTTCAAAATAGATTCTGTGGGTTGACTATGGTAAAAGGGATCATGTTTATAGAATATAAAAAACCTTTAACATGTTATATTAAAGATTTTTATTCATTAAATGTACTTTTAGATCCATCTATGCAAGGTGGTTATGAAAAATAAATTATTTCCTTTGATGGAGATAATATTCCATTCACACGCATGGAAAATTATTACGTCTTTATACTAGGGGTAAATGAAGTAAATTAGATTATTTTTTACTTTTCTATAATCATAATTATGTTATAAATCTCATATTTATTCATTCAACTACAAAATAATTGGCCTTTAATAGCACTGAACTTTATCATCTCTTTTCTTTAGCACTAATAAAAGGTGTCGTTTATCAACACTTAATAATTAGAACTGGCAAAGGGTATCATTGTTCAATGTTTTTTAGCAGTGAAAAAGGTCCCAAATAAAATGAAATAATTAAATAAATAAAAATAAAAAATATGTAAATTTTATAAAATATTAAACTTTTTATTAATTAAATAATTATAGATAAAAATGAATAAATTTAATATAAATTAATATATATATATATATATTATAGATACTAATAAGCAATATATATTATATATATATATATGTAAAATGAATAAAATGAAATAATTAAACAAATTAAAATGAAAAATGAGTAAATTTAGAAAAATATTTTACACTTTTTTAATTATATAAATATTGATAAAAATTAATAAATTTAATATATATATATATATATATATATAAATTATAAATATTAAAATTTAGTATATATTAAATATAGATATAAAAAATGAATAACTTTAAATAATTAAACAAAGAATTTAAAAATGAATAAATTAAAAAATTAAAAAAAATAATGAAATAATTATTAAGAAAAATGAATAAGTTTAATATAAATATATTAATTATAAATATTAATTATAAATATATGTTAAATGTAAATATAAAAAACAAGTAAAATATTATAATTAAAAACATATTAATGTATTATTCATTTAAAATGGTTTTCATACATAATTATTCAATAATAAATTTTAAATTGAAATTTATTCAAATATATATATATAAATGTATATAAAATTTAATAAAACTAGTATGTCACCCATGCATATGCACAACGCCATAAATTTAATCTGAATTTCAAAATGCATTAATAATTTGTGAAGCGATCAATGAAAATTAATAATAAATATGTTGAAATTACTATTAAAGTCATAGTTCTCAAATATGAATGATTAACAGTAAACACTGATTTTTTTAAAATGAAGATAAATAGAAACTACAGTTGGAAACAAATCATATAGATAGCTGAAGTAGCTAAAACATTGAAACAAAAACATGGAAACATAACATCAAAATGGAAAGAACACCATGGTTCATTGTTTGCAAAGTAATATAACTCTAGACTATTCTGTCACCATAGAAATAGAACTATGTAATCTTCTGTCTCCATGGAAATACATCATAAATACAGTTTATGTAGAAGATACATGAATGATAACAATAACATGAACCATGGTTTGCAATAGCCGTCAGTCTATGCATCATAGTCCAACTCATTTCATCTGAATGTGCATTCAATAGCCTCCCAGTACTATCAGGATCCGTCGATGCAGAGGAGTATCAATTCATTAAGTTTGTAGACATATATATTCATCCTTACAATAGGTAATTAAACTTTAATGTGAGTAAATGAAACATTAATATGGATGAACTGGTGACATGCAACAAAAGATCATAATAGATGATACATTCAGAATAATGTCATTGGGAAAAAACATCTGACATATGTATCTTTATATGCAAATATGTGAAATGATGTTGAATTGAAGCCCCAAACCTAAATGATAGATTTGCATTATACTCTTCTATTATTGATTGAAAAAAACACGAGATATCCTAAAAATAAGATATAAATTTTTCTAAAACTAAACATGTATGACCAGAAAATGGGAAATCTAGAAACCAACATCACTATTCAGAAATGGTTAGTCTGTTTAATGGGAAATCTGGAAACAAACATCACTATTTTAGTGTCTTGGTTTTCACCTTCAAGTGACCTCATTATATCAGTTACAAATGATATTTCAAGGTTACATCTGAAAAAAAATCTGGAGAAAATTAAAATGGAAATAGGAGTTGCATCAATGAAGGAATAACAATTGCTTCAAAACCTGCACCAATTTAAGAATGCTCCATAAAATCAGACAGTAGTGACATTTCCTAACCATTTGAATGTCTACCTTCTTCAATCATTACCAATGGTGTGGGGTTGTGGGTTTTAATTCTCTCTAGATTATATGAATCTTGGGTATGTAGAGGGGAAACCAGATTTATTTTCTCTAATCAGAGATTTTCACCCATGCTATACAGCTTCAAAACAAAGTCGTCAACCACTTCAAAAGACTTGACAACATGGGATTAAACCACTAAAACAGATGAAGACATAGTGAATAATATTTTCACATGATAATCAATATCACCATTCTATATAATTTTGATATCTTTCTATGGGACATCAACATTTGGTTGATCTAGAAGTAGATTTGAAGATATTCACAGGCCATAAAGATTCAGATGATTTCCTTGAAAAAATAAACAACTATAAACAGTATCATTTTTACACAGGAAACATTGATGAACATGCAAATAACAATGTAACTTAAAAATTAACAATGTGAATTAAAAATATAATTACATCGAATTAAGAAAAAGAAGTCATGTATACAGAAGTGAAATAGTATCATTTTATATATATATATATAATTAAGTAAATGAAGTCATGTATACATTAATCAAACAGACTCAATTCCATTTATTTACAACAACTGCAAACAATAACTGCAAGAAGACTACAAACAACAACTGGAAATAGCAAGTCAGGTATACATCAACTACAAAAAACAATTTTTCTTATTTTTTTAATACAATCTGTAATAAACATATAAATTTGAGATTATTCAGAAATATGAATATTATATTAAACTGTGAAATTAAATCATTTTAAGTTAAAAAAATAAATGGTAAAAACTCAACATAATGGCCTTACTAAGTGTCAGATTAAAATATTCAATGAATATCATATCAAGGTTATGTAAATGTAACATATATAGAGAGATAAAATGTATAGGAATATAAGAGCGGGTTTTATGAAATATGAAATCACCACGTATTGAGTTCCTTAAAATAAATAGATGCATATGGAAAATTGAAATGTAAATCTCAAACCTTGACCTTTGTACTTCTCATACAATTTATTCATCTCCTTATAGTTTGAGTTTGACAACCCACTGTAATCAAAAGAGAAAAATTAATTATGTATTTTAATTAATATTAATATCTATCTAATAACATATACAAAAGAACAATTTGTAAGTTATCACAAAATATTAATATACCATACCATTGGGAAGTAACATTGATAGTCAATAAGACATTTCCCTTGAATTCTTCAAAGAAAAACAACTTTTCCTCTATGATCCTGCAAGCATTTGTATAATTTTTGACACGTTGATATAAACAAGTTTGGGAAAAAACAATTCAAATAGATTCTATAACAATAAATAATGATACCAACAAACTTCAAATAGTCCCAGTGAATCCATCTTTTATAGTGGAATAAGTATGCATGTAAATTATGCCTACACATGGTTTTATTAGAGTTTGTATTGGAATAAGAGGCACAGTTGCTGGGAAATGTGGTGAGTTAAAACAAATACAGTGAAAATAAATTAAATAAAATGAAAAGAAGAAATAAAAATAAAAAATGAAAGATTTAAGATAAAAGATCACAAGAAACATACAAGCGCAAGGACATGTATAAAATTTTATGAAAAATGACCAAGGAAATAAAATCCATATAAAATAAATGAAAGATTCTAGATCACATGGAAACTACACATTTTAGCTACTGAATTTGTAAAGCACCAGAAGATATTATATCAAATACACAAATCAAAAGCCTTGAAAATGAACATAAATAATGCACACCTAATTTTGGCAGTACCAACTCTAGATGGATTGACTCATTTAAAATGATCTAGAATCTCTTCAATGACATCTTTCTTGATAATTTCAGATAAAAAGGGCAGGACCCTGAGAAGCCATTAGCACATGGTGGACTATATGGATTGAGTCTTTTAATAGATTCGTTGATTTCACCTTTATAATGGAATTTAGCATGATTTTTTTCCTATTAGTCAATGTCCTGAGGATGTTTTTGAAAATTGTAAAATCCACATCGTCTCCATTGGACCCTCCTATCTATAACTGATGACAATATGTTAGTAATTCCAAGAAATAAGACACCACAAGAGGCCCTATAGTGTTGATATCAAGGTTGGAATATACAATGAATTAAATCACTATGGTGCCCCATAAACCATCTAATTTAACCTCCATAACATGCATCAGCACACCTTGAATTAAATAAGCCAAATAAATGAATTAAATCATCCATAACCTGCATTATCATAATCCAAATTAAATCAACTAGGCGCACTGAAAAAACCATCCTATGAAACCATTCAAGTGAAAAAAACTCGAGAATTAAAAAAAAAATTCAATTATTCAATTATAGGATAGCCAGTGAAAATATTCCAGAACACATACCAATATTCTAGCATCCCAAGAAATATTTAAGGTGAATTTAGAACAATGAAAAAGAGGTGTGATGTCAATCAATACCCCTAGTAAAATTTAATGAACACTATAAATCTGTTCAATTAAAATCATACAACACCAAAAATTAATATTTGGAATTGAACAATTGTAAAGAGTCTAAAACTAATAGCACAAGGAACGAATCTTCCGGAAAGGATGAGGTGGAAGCCGGAATAAAATAAATCCTCTGGTTTCAAAGAAACTATGAATGTGTTTAGACATGGCTTATACAACTGAAAATATTTCATAGGAAACCTAGTTCACAAATAAATAAATAATGTATCATAATAAAAAAAATATTATTAAGTTGGTAATTGCTTTAATGCAACCTATATAAGTACCTAAAATGAAAATTGGATAGTAGGAATATGAAATGAATTAAATCACCTTGATTCCCCAGAAACCATAAAAGTGAACCTCCATAACATGCACCAACACACTTTGAATTATATAAGCCAAATACATGAATTAAATATGTGATAACCTATTTCTTTGGAACCTGAATTAAATCAGCCAAGAAAAACTCCACAACATGCATCTGAAATAATACAAGTTCCTAAGGAGTCAAGATTTAAAAATAAACAATTCCATTATTCCATCATAGGACAAATAGTGAAAATATTTCCGCACATACCTATATTTAGCACCCTAAAAAATTATTCACCTTCAAAAAAGGATGAAATCAAAGAATTGATTACCCAAAAAATATAGAACAAAACAAACATAAAATCACATACTAATTCAGTACTAATATGCCTATCTTATTTCATTAAATACATAACATCCACTATTTCTTAGTTAGATATTTCATGTACCTCTTAGTAATAGTAATATAAACCTTTTCACTTACATATTGAGAGAAAGCATGCAGTTTTGTAATAGGAAGTAGTTGTGTAAACAATGTTTGTAGTTCAAGGTAGTTGTACGAGTCATAGTATTTCAAATTTAGTATCAGTTATCTGGAAACATCAATGAGATACCTACTGATTAAGATTGCATTATTTTTAAGAGTCCAATATTAATAGCACAAGGAACGAATATGCCAGAAACGATTCGTCTGGTTTCAAAAAAACTATGAATATGATTAGACATGGCTTATACAACTGAAAATATTTCATGGGAAATGTAGTTCACAAATAAATAAATAATGTATCATAATTAAAAAATATTATGAAGTTGGAAATTGATTCAATGAAACCTATCAGAGTTCCTATAATGAAAGTTAGACGGTGGGAATATGCAATGAATTAAATCACCTTGATGCCTGGGAAACCATAAAAGTGAACCTCCATAACCTTCACCAACACACATTGAATTATAAAAGTCAACTACATGAATTAAATTAGCGATAACCTATTTCTTTTGAACCCGAATTAAATCTTCCAAGCGCAACTCCACAACCTACATCTGAAACAATAAAAGTGCACAAGGAGTCAAGATTTCAAAAGAAACAATTCCATTATTCCATCATAGGACAAATAGTGAAAATATTTCATCACTTGCCTATATTTAGCACCCTAAAATATTATTCACCTTCAAAAAAGGAAGAAACAAGAGAATTGATTACCTAAAAATATAGCACAAAACAAACGTAAAATCACATACTAATTTAGCAGTAATATCCCTATCTTATTTCATTCAATACATAACTTCCACTGTTTCTTAGTTAGAGCTTCCAGTACCTGGGGATTGGATTTAATAAGGAAAACGGGAAAACAATTCTCATCCCCACTCGGAGGGGAGGTCCCGGGGAGTGATTTGTTTAAGGAATCTCTTATAGACCCCGAGGCGATGACTATCCATAGAATATCATGATCGATCTTCGAACCTGCTATTGGATTTCCTGCATGAATACACAAATCAAAACAGACATCGATCGACTAGAAAAACAAAAATAAAATAGATAGAAATCATCGGAATATGGATTAAAGAGAACAAACCACAAAATTTTCTACGTCAATCAAAAATATTCTGCACGCGGGTCCTGCTAGAGTATGTGGTTTGGAGAAGATATGAAGGCAGTGCACGCGGAGGCAGAGGTGTGGATAAAGGGTGTGTTCTGCGAGAACCCTTGGTGGAGTTGAGGGGTATCGCGAGCGGGAAGAGAGTTGGGAGGGAAATCATTTTGTGGTAGTGGGAGGGAGTGAAGCATGCAGAGTCGGAGGAGCCAAAGGTGGTAGGAGGTGGAGGAGCCAAAGGCGGTCAGATGCAGAGGTGGAGGTGAAGCATGCAGATGTGGAGTGGCTGAAGGCGGAGCACATGTAAGCGAAGGTGGTGCACACAGAGGTAAAGGCCGAGCACATAGAGGTAATGGAGCCAACGGTGGAACATGCATAGGTGGAGGCTTGTGGTATGCAGGAACCCAAGTTCAAGGGGAGGGGGTATCGTGAGTGGCAAGAGAGTCAGCAAAGAATTTTTTTTGTGGTAGCGGGAGGTAGTGAATTTAACAGAAATGAGATGGAGGAGGGATGCAGATTAATATGGTGATGACACGTGGCTTATGAGTGATGGTGTGATGACACGTGGCAATAAAGATACCCAAGATTAGTATAACTAGTACCTCGCTCGTGCATATGCACGACCCTATAAATCAACATTAATTTTTAAAATGCATTAATATATTGATAATTTAGTAATGAAAATTAATTAAAAATATTTTAAAAATACAGGTTTAGAGATATATAATATTGGAATAGTTGTTGAATATTCTCAGACTTCATCACAATTGTAGTAAGCATAAATTATTCTTGTTAATAAATGAAATTTTTTATCAATATAGAAAAAAAGGTATCATACATTTCAAATAGGAATAAATAATAAAAATACTGAAACATGAAAATTGAAATTTCTAAAGTAACAGTATTTATCTTGTTTTGAAATAATGGAAACATAATAGAATGTTTACATTTGGGAGAAGATGGGTGATAAATATAAAAGAAACTTTTGTTTTTAAGGGAAGATGTTGTGTCTTAGTTCTTTCAAATCCCTTTTATCATTTAAGGTTTGTGATCTCCTTCCAGTAGTGTTTTTCTTCATTACTTTAGTGGACCAGCAGTTATGGATGTTAGATGATAGTAAAATCATTCCCTACAAAATTTAAAATGATTTCTGTTGACTTTAATAATAGTAGAGTGAAAACTGGTATTAAAACTACATAAGGAAATTTGAAAACTAGAAGTTTAATTTTCACTATATAGTCTTTACTCCTCAAAGGGATCCATTTCTGTCTTCCTTTTTTGTTGAAGTTTTCTTTTAAAAGAGGATGAAGTTCACTACCATGTATTATTGTTACTATAGAGCCTCAATTTATTATAACAATTCTTTGAACATCATCATCAGCATAAAACTCACCCAATAATTTTATAAATTAAGAAATGGCTTCAATCAATAAGTTGAAAAAAATAATGACAATTGTAATAATTGGAGCAGAAATATGATGTTTACGAATTGGCAGAAGAGAATAAAAAATGAAATGTGTTTTAATCATACACTATAAATGGAACTGAATAAAATTTGTAATGTATACTCCAATGATGTAATGAAAATAAAAGACAATTAAAAAAGAAAATTTCAACCGAGTAAATGAAATATTTATAGCTATTGTAACTAATACTTTTTCACTACTATAATTGTTTCCAAAACATCCAGTGTTGTCATGTTCCTATAACACAAGTGTAAAATAAATATTACAATAATGTTTTATATGTTTTCTGAAAAATTTAAATGTAAGAAGTTTAAAAATCAGTACCCTATATTAAAAAGAAGGGCTATTATGCGAAATATACAAGGAAACCCCTATAGAAATGTTTGAGAAGCATTTGGATGTGATCAAGATGCTTTGGATTTGATTGAATACAGAGTCCGCTGCCAGCCTATAGAATATCACATGGTGACATAATGAAGAATAACAAATGAATAGATTGATTGGGATCATGAAAATTAAAAATGTTTTTGTGCATGACACATTTTAATAATGAATTAACCTTTTCCACGACGATTATATACATTTCATCAGATTTCATCATTAGTTTCTGTACCAAATTCACGTCACCAGAAATTGAATACTTGGAGGAATCACATGTAGAGAAGTCCATAAATTCCTTGTTAATTTCATGTTTGGGAATAAAATACAAAAATTTCAACAAACAGAACGGGAAAATAAGAAACATAACTTTTAATTTCAGTGAAGAAATCCCTCTGTTACTTATTTTTCTTCCACGATCTCATAAAGAAAGACAATACCTATAATAAATCACGTCCAACTATGGCTCCTCTACTTGATTCAATAATTATGAGGCTATATTAGTTGTAATGCAGAAACACTACAACATATGCTCAATATAATAAAAAGAAAATGTTAGTATCAGATTTGGCAGCTCGAGTTGGTTTTGGAGCCAAACTAATTGTAACACGGAGGTGAAGGCCGAGCACACAGAGGTAGAGGAGCCGACGGCGGAGCATGCGGAGGCGGAGGCTTGTGGACTGTAAGAAACCTAGATCGAGGGGAGGGGGTATCGCGAGTGGGAAGATAGTCATCAGAGAATCTTTTTTCGTGGTAGCAGGAGGTAGTTAATTAGTGGAAATGAGACGGAGGAGGGCTGTAGAGGAATATGGTGATGACACATGGTTTTGGAGTAGTGGTGTGATGACATGTGGCAGCAAGGATACCCAAGATTAGTAAAATTAGTAGATATGATTAATATAATATAAAATATTTATGCTTTCAATTATATAAGACATGTATTTATTAAAGAATGGTCTATAATTTAAAATTAATATAAATTAAATAAACGAACTAATTGCATCTAGTAATGGAAAAAATTGAATGTAGTTCTATTTTTCAACTTAAAAAATATAAAATGTGTTTTATATATATTTCACATTCATACACAAAATTAATGCATTTTTATATACAATGCGCACACATAAATATTTATATAATTAATGAAATCTAATATAAAAACACATACACTTAATATTTATGTAATTTAATTAAATTTTATTATTATTTATGAATTTCATTATAACATGTTACATTTAATATATTAGGTCATTAATTAGTAAATTTTATTTATATATTTTTAATATTTTTACAGTTAGTTATTTATTCATTTTTAATATTTTTTATTTTTTATTTTTTATTTTTTTGTTAATTTCATCATTTTCTATTATTTATTTATATATATTTATTCATTATTTTCCAATATTTTTAATAATTATTCATATCTATTTCAATATATATATATATTTAATAATTTATATTTAATTAATAAAAAATTTCCATTTTTTAATATTTTTAAAGTGTACTCATTTTTAATTATTCAATTTCACTCATTTTTAACATGCATGAATTTAAGATTATATATTCATTAATATTGTTAAAAACTTATTTGTAAATATTCATAAATAAATACATGTATAAATTTATATATACTAAATTTATAAATTTATAAATTTTTAATAACAAATAAATAAATAGTACTTTTAAGAAAAGTATTTATATAATTATAAATAATTATTATATATATTTAACTAATAATACATTTATAATAAATTTATTAAAATAATGAATATATTTAATGTATATATATATATATATATTATTATATATATAAATATATAAATATATATAATGATACAAATAAACAAAGAAGTAAATATTATTTTTTAAAAAGTGTTCATATAATTATAAATAATTAACTATATTATTAAATTAGTACAAGAATATAATAAATATATATAAATAATGAATCTATTTACAATATATATATATATTATATATATATATATATAATTATATAAATATATATAATGATATAAATATATTTTTAATTATATAATTATAATAAATATAATTATAAATATAAAAAAATATTTATAAATATATTTACATATATATTTACAAATATATTTGTAAATGTATATTTACTATATTTATAAAATTTTATATTTATAATTATAAATAAAAAATATTATTTTTTAAAAGAATTTATGTAATTATAAATAAATTATTATATATTTAATTAATTGTAAAATTATGATAAATTAATATATAATTATATAAACATATTATCAATTTTTTAATTATACTTTTAGTTATAAATCTTTTATCAGCACTAAAAATCACTGATAAAAGTAATCTTTATGAGCGCTATTTTAGAAGCGCTGATAAAAGGGTCCCAATCTATTTAAATAACTCTAAAGAGTCTTGATATATGAAGATTTTCATAGAAGCCACATGTTATTGGCACCCCCCTTATGGAATCTAAGCTCGAATAATGGATCAAATCATGGCTCAAACAAATCTAGTGCTCGAATCAAAGGATTGAACAAACCAAGGCTCAAACATATCCAAGGATCAAATGAATCCATGATTTGAAAATATCTCTAGTTTCTCTCAGATGAATAAAATATTTAATCCAAGTGGTGTTATTTTCTTCTCCTCCTCACTCATTGATTTCTTTTTTGATGATATCTTCTTGCATTTTTTTGTTCATTATCTCTTGTTATTCATTATCCACCATTACTTTCCCTTCTAAAATGAATTTATAATTATGAATTTCTATGATTTTGGGTTTGGGTTGACCCTTTAAGGGGGTTTCATGCTTCTTTGTAGAATATTAATACTTCCACACACATATTTCATCCATTCTAGTAGGTGGAACCATTCAATTTTCTTTAAATGTGGAACCATGAATGCTAGCCTATGTTAAATCCATTTTTTTTATCTGAAGTAATTTCTATTATAATTATCCATGATAAGGTTATGGATTTCTAAGTGTTTTTATTATGTTTTCATTAACATCAATGGAGTTTTTCATAAGATTAAATGTTTTGAACTTCCTTCCCTGGAAATAATGCACACAAATAGGTTTTTAAAATGAATCCCATGACTTTCATTGATTAAATCGAAATGGATTTCATGTAATTATTTCTTATCAATTATAATGAATCGCTATTATGTTTTGATCAAGGGTTTCTATGAATTGGATCACATTTGGATATTTTTCAAGATGCTTTTTATGTTATCCGAGAACATGGATGTATTGTTTCCTATCATTTTTTTAAATGTTTTATATGGGTTTCAAAATTATTTTTTGATGTATTTTATCATATTTTAAAATATAGTTAGTTATGTATAATAATTTTTCTTAATTTGATTAATATTTTGTGTTATTTACATCCATAAAGAAAATACCCATGTTGATTCATATGTGAAAAGTTGTTTTTTATTATCATATAGACTGATCAATGGTCATTTATATCATTGTATTGTTTATGTTATTATGAAGGGGGTTGTTTATTAATGGGTGTTGGAAGGTATGAGTGAGTTTATTTTTGGTAAACTTTTTAATAATTATTTTTATTGTATTGATATGTGTTATGTTGTGTCATTTAACTCCACTTCCATGTCAAGAGAAAACATGGGTAACACAGTGAAAGATCTAGGGGTGAGTATTACAATAGTGTATGATCACGCTTTGGCCAACACCCATGACCATTTCACTATGTAGTTCCTATGTAATAGCCATATTAGGATGTCCCACTATAGCATGCACTATGTTGTGCCATGGCATAGTGTGGCATTGTGCAAACCATTTCTCCATATTTTTTTTGTTTTTTTCACCTATCCTAACATGTTAACACAAACCATATTAAAATAAATTATTAAAACACATTTTTTTCAAGGGAATCTATACCCCTCCTCCCCTTATTTCATGTAAAACATCGATTAGGTGCCACAACTGAGCACAACCAGCAACCCTGTGACCTTGTCAACACCCCTCTCATGATCTAATTACGATGATATTTTACTTGAATGAATTAAGGTTATTTATTTATTTTATTTTAGTTACATTTTATTATAATGATTTTTCCTTCTTATTTTCATTTCCTTAAAAATAATTAAAAAATTTATTTTTAAATATGTTTTTTTAATAAATGGGGATTGGGTGAAGGAAAATGATTTTCAAGTGATTCTTTTCATTTAAAAGGGAAAAAATAGTGAAATAATGATTTCTAAATGACTGTTTCCAATATTATTCATTTTTAAAGATCGATGTCAAGAAAAACTCACGGTTGGATTTTTGTGAAAGAATAAAGTCATATTCTTCATATGTATTTTAAACTATATTTATTGGTAATTGATAGATGGTATCCTTAGTTTATAATAAGGATAGTTTTGTAACAATATTTTCAACCACTTGGGGTTATTATCTGAAGGTATAAAGGGAATAATGAACTAAGTATATACATACCATTTGAACACATGATTTAAAACTAAATTAAGAGTTATTAAAAGTACTCATGATATCATAACATAAATATGTTCTAAATAAAAATTAATTTCTTAAACAAAGTTCTAATATTTTCACCCATCTATTGTAATTTAAAATGTTTTGAGGAGATAATTTTTGGCCTTATCAACTTCGTCTCTTAAACCGTTATTATTAAAGTTTGTTTCTTGAGACTCATCCCCAATATCATATATGTTTCTTGAACTAATTTAAGTAGTTGTCATCCAAAATGATCCCCAATACCTAATATGGGATGACTACTACTCATAGTAGTTCAAGAAACATAGGTGTGTGTCCAGAGGAGATGGCGGGTGAGTCTCAAGCAACAAAATGAAATATTAAATGTTCGAGATATGAAGTTGATGAAGATGATAGTTTTCTATAACTTTCACCTTTGGATGAATTTATAGGATAACACTAATCATATTAAAGTAATTATTTTAATAAATTTAATTACCCATTTAATTCAAAGAGTACTGAAATTATATAAAATAATAAATTATTGGGATCCCGTTACTAGAATTATCTATTACTTTCACCTTTGATAATGAATATCTTATTTGTATTAATTTATTTATTTTACAAAATCAATATTTTATAAAACTAATATTATGGATATGAATTGAAAATAGATGCACACAAACCATTTGAAAAAATTATTATAAAAATGGAGTTAAATAGTTCATCATTTTGTAATAGAGCATTCATATGAACCTTCTGAAATCATTTTTCTACATTTATATTGTTTTCATTCAAGAAAAATTAGTCTGGAAGAGTTTGAAGAACATTTTTTTTCATAGAATAGTTCATAACAATAAATTTTGGACTAAATGTGAGGAAAAACAAAATGTAAACACCAATTGGGATGATAATACGGATTATGAATTATCTAATATGAATACCTATGTAAGTGATGGTGGAGATCACATGGAAGAAATGAAAATGAAAATTGAATATGCCCTTCATGGTTGTGTAAATATGTTTGAGAAGTTAAATTTTTTAGCTAAAAGACCATTGTATGTCGATTTCACTGAATACAAAAAATTGTAAGTTGTATTGGAGTTATATAATTTGAAATCTAGTTGTAGATAGAGTGAAAAAAAATTACATAACAACTTGGTCTCTATAATGATATGATACTATAATAAAATGAATATCCATGTTGAATATATGATTCTAAAGGAATGCTACATTCAATTGGATTGATATCTAAAAAAATAAATTGTTTTCTAATTTATTGCATTTTTTTTCAAGGACCATGTATCAATTATAGAAATCTCTAATTTGGTTCATATTGATACAAAAAATGAATCATGTACTTAAACAATATTATGATAATTTCCTTTCATTTCATAGTTTATAATATTATATGGATTTTTGGAAACCATGAGACAATTTGCATGTCAGGAAGAAAAAAAAATTAAACATGGGAACCTATGTTATCGAGAAGATTCTCCTCGTTGTAATAAAATTGATTATGAGTATCCTGAATTTGGAAATGAGTTGAGAAAATTCCATCTTACATTATCTATAGATGGAATAAATCCTTGTTTTGTACAACCTAGTACTCATTGTCCAAGTCCCATCATGTTGGTAAATTATAACTTCCCACCATGATTATAGATGAAGTGAAAACAAAATATGATGTCACTCCTTATATCTAGGCCAAAGTAATTCAGTAATGATATAAATGTATATTTTTCTCCATTGATAGAAGATCTATAATTTATGTGGGATACAAGTGTTATAGTGCATTATTCTCGTAGAAGTTAATAATACACATTGAGGGCCATGTTACATGTGATGATAAATGAATTTACTTATTATGGAATATTTTCAGGCTATAGTAATAATTGAATGTTGGGGTGTCCCATTTACGAAGAATGCACAAACTCAGTTCAGTTGAAACATTCCATGAAGACTATGTCTTTAAGATATCATTTTTTTACCTTGATAACATAAATTCTGATCCTGGATAAAATCATTTGATGGGATTACCAAACAAGGTACAACACTGTCTGCACTAATGGGTGATCAAATATTTGATAAAGTAAAAGATATTGCACTATTTTTGGTAACCCATTTTCTAAAAACCTTACAAAATCTATTTGGAAGAAGAGATCAATATTCTTTTAATTAACATATTTGAATTATTTGTTCATCTGAAATTTTCTTGATGTCATTCATGAATAAAAATATATATTTGATAGTGTTATTAGAAAATTACTAATTGTTCCTAAAATGAAATATGGAAACAATTCTAGGTTAGAAATTATTGACATGAGGATTATGGAAGAGTTGGAACTTGTGAATGGTAAAGGGCATAGTTTCCTTCCTATAATTGATTACACCCTATCCAGATAGGAAAATTTATTTATTTTCATTTTCTTTAATGGTATAAAAGTTCTATAGGGGTGTTTATAAAATATCAAGAATGTCATTTAAATGAATAATTTGAAGTTACAAGGAGTAAAATCACACGACTGTCATGTTTTTATGTATGATTTTATGCTTGATGTTTTCAATTAAATTATGCCTAAAAACGAACAACATAGATTAACCATAATTAGATTATTTTTCAATGTAATATGAAGTAAAGTTATAGACCTGGTGCAGTTAGAAATCATGAATTAGGAGGTTTTATCCATATTATGTGAACTAGAGATGTTCTTCCCACCAATATTATTTTATTTAATGGCACACTTGTGGGTTTAATAGGTTATAGAGGTTTAAATATGTGATGTTGTCTATTATAGATGGATATACCCCCATTGAATGATATATTATTATTTTGAAAGGGTATGTCGAGAATCAAAGTTGGCAAGAATATTTTATTGAAAAATAATATATTCTCAATGAAACTATTAAAATCATGTATTGATTACCTATAAGATGTTTCCAACATCGGTCTCTCAAAGTCTTTTCATAGATTACGTCTTATGGGTGAAGGGATTTTTGGAAGAGATTTTGTTACAATTACCACCATAGAGTAAGAGAAATAAAAACTTTACATTTTGCATAATTGCAAAGATGATGATCCATACATTTAAGCCCACAAATAAATTATTAGATATTTGAATCCATTAAGGGTTGAAGGATGGATATCAAATACACATAATCAATAGTTTATTTGGTGGTTCCAATATACTATTTATAAGGAGTTATCTTCAAATCCAAATTCAATTAACGAACAAGTTAGATGGCTATCTAGGGGTCTAAATAAAATATTATATCTTATACAAGTTTTTTAATAAATGCTTACATGTTCTATACAAAATAACATGGTGAATGAATTATTATTCAAAATAGTGGAGTTATTCTTACGGAGGAACTGATGCAAATATATGGTTCTAAGGAGAGAAATCCAATATTAAAAAAAATTCATATTTCAGTATTATTAAATAGATATACGATTTGTATTATACCAGATTTAAAGTGAATATTTTACATTGCAAATGGTTTGAAAATTGGAGTGTAGTGAAAGTTGATGAAATGGGCTTCTTAATGGTGAATTTCAGTGTGGAAGGGGAAAAATCTGATCCATTCATAATGGAATCACAAGTAGTGAATTTATTTTATATCTTAGATCTGGTAAACTAGAATTGCTCAATTTTTCTACTGGATAATAAAACAACAATAGGGTGAGAAGATAATTCAATAGAGGATGAACCATTCATTGGGAGATCAAAATTAGTTTATGTTGGTTCTAATGTATACAATGTATTATATGTTAGAGGGAACCACAAAGATGGGATTTGGATTCATGGTAGAGGATCAAAATCCCTTCAACCTTTAAAAAGAAAATAAATTTCAATGATAATGTTATCATTTTTTGTATACTATGATTTTCTCCAAAATATTATCAGTTCTATATTGCATTAAATTAATTTAAATTAAATGTTCGACAACTCATGCAGACAAAAAATGTCTTCTGTACATGATGATGTTACCAATCCCAGGGAAAACTATCTATTGATGGAAAAACTATATAATTATTTTAGGATCAATAACATATTGATGAAAAAAAATGATGTATCATGACAGTGTTGAATTTAATTATCAAGGAAATAAGTAAGGGTATAAAATTTGAATTTGGATGCAATCAACCCAACCAACCTATTAACCCCAACAAGTCAATGTTATTTAGTTATGTTGGGGTAACAATGAGATTGAATATTCCATTTGATATATATTTTTGGCACCACATAGATCATGTAATGAAGGAAACCCTTCGGGAAAATATGAAGGTAATGTCAGGATATACTCCCTATATTTTACCTAAAAAATATATAATGAAATGATGACTTAATCTTCATTATTCCTTTTATAGTTCATTTATTTTAGAATATTTCCAAAATAAATATTACATAATGGATCCTAGTAAAACCCATAGTGGCTTCTCGAATCTTCTTTCTATGTTACATCTTAGGGATACTGAGATAAAGTAAATCCCCACCCACCATTTAGTAATGAACACATTATAAAGTAGAAAACATGTAATGATTTCATAAGTTGTCGAGATGATAAATTATTTTAACTGAATTGCCGTTGATAACATATTATTTTAAATTATTTATTTTATCTAATTTGATTAAAAATTGTTAGTTTATGAAACATAAAAGATAACTGAAAATAAAGAACATGTATCAAAACTAATTTACCCCTATCACAAAGCAAGGATTTGGTATGCTTCACTATAGAATAAATTTATAAGTATTTTAATTCAAAAATAAATTTTTTATGTGATATGAAAAAAATATGTTCTTTTGTTTCTATGTAGATTGATGAATCAAAATTTGAAGCCACATCCATCCCACATCACATGCTATGGAAGGAGGCTCGTGTAAATATGGATGGTAAACTAGTTGATGAAAATAAACAAGCATAATTGGAAACATGTGTATATATGACATAATGATAATTTTTTATTATTTATAGCAGTATTAGATAAAAATATCAATTTATGTTCCAATATTTTTATATGGTTTGGACACTAGAATCGAAAATGACCACACCAGAAGAAAAACTACTTTCAATAGCTTTGAAGCAGCCATAACAATATGTTCATTCTAGAGGATTAGGTTTTGGTGTGTCTCCATGAAAATATTTCAAGAAATAAAAAATACCAGAAGATGAAAATATGATGATGAAATGATTTCAGTCAAGAGTAGATGCTTTGTAAGATTTATTTTCTAGTCTAGTTTGCAAGACCAATATATGAGAAAGTATCAAATTGAACTGGTCCTGGAAAAAATATCCAAACATGAAGAACAAAATAACCTCGATATCCTTAAAGCTATTAATTCCCCTCAGCCACATACCTTACCTAAGGTAATCAATTTTTTCATCACTATTTCTCTTAAATGTGAATTAAACATCTTCCTATAACATTATCTTACTAAAATTCAATAGGGTGAAGTTGTATTTGATTTATATATGTCGACACCCACACACCTCCTTATTACGAGGTGCGAAATTTTTAATATCATGGGAGACAAGATACATGATCAGAAACTCCCGAAAGATCACATTAGAGTTGGGATTGAGGTAGCATAAGAGCTGACCATTGAGTTTCATGTTCGCCTTGATGACCCGAATATTAAAACAGCCAATGATGCTATTGGAAATTTTGAACTATGTCTGTCTAATAATATAAAGGTATATGATGTGTGTCTTTAACAATATTTTTCTTATGAAAAACCAGAAACAATTTTTTTGAAAAGGTCTCAAGTGAGTTTAGCTATTAGAGACAGATAAAGTGATGAAAAAATAGAAGGTCTAATAAAGACAATCTATTGAATCAACTAAGAAATCAAAAGTTCATTTTAGTATTACCTTCTCCCCACCAATTCTACATTGACATCTCTTATCATTAAAACATCATGAAAATACCACATTTAATGATAAAAATATGTATTACATTTCAAATGAAGAATAAATATTTGGAACTTTAATTACATATTTAGTTAGTCTTGAGAGGATAAATGAGATTATAAAGTTTGAATTTTTGGGAGTATATGTTTTGAATACATATATAAGGCACATTTTTATAACACATCTACCCAAATATTAATCTAATATGTCCAATAAATATTAAAATTATTCATATTTTATATTTAAATTTATATTAATATTATATAAATGGAGAATCATGTAATGAATTATTTGGATATATTAATCCCTCTATTATTTCATTGGAAATAACTTTTTTGGGCAAGGAAGAAATTAAGAAGAAAAGAGATGAGTTGTATGGTGCGTTTGGAAAAAATAACATACGATAGACTCTTTTTGATGCCTAAAATATAGGGTTTAAACTCTACAATCTAACTGAAAAAAAATGTATTTTGTTTTTGTATTAATTTTTTTTTATTTTTAGGTATCACTAGATGTTGATCACAGTCAATCAGAATACCCTGGATATTTATTTTTTTGGATCCAATGCATGGATAAGCAACAAACAGGTCACACATTATGTGTATTGTGAATTCGTAATACACTAAAATAAAAATTTCATCGATAAAATTTTAATTATATGATTCAAGATGTGCTTTAACAATAAATTTGTTATGATAGGATGATCCATAAATATAGGCTAATTAATGGGATAAATTAGGTGATTAAACATAAAATCATGTGGATTGCTTAAAAGGTAAAAAAATTAAGTTATATATAGAAACATTTATCTATAAAAACATATTTGAAAAACAATTTACTTATTATGTTCAACATTTCTATAGTTTTAGAAGAAAGATAATGACAATCTAAGTGAATATTGTATTTAAAAATATAAGAGATTGATCATAAACTATGAAGATACTAGCATACTGAAAGGGGTAATTTCCAAATCTAATTACAATTTCATTAAAAATATTTCTTAATCATTTTTTTTATATTTTCTCCGTACTACCATGGTTTACAATAATGTTCATAATCACTATAATAATAATATTTGTTTTGATAATAGTGGGTAGTGTACATGGTATCATGTTGTCTTCTAATAAAAAATTTAGGTAATTACCTTCTATGTTTGTGTTCTAGTACGAGCCAAAACCTTAGAAATATATTTGGGATGTGAAGAATTATTATCATAATGATTATATTTTTTTTCTTTCATTTTGAAGGATATTTACAATGGTCGAATCAAATTTGTTTCGAATTGATAGCCTACAAACAAAAAAATTGTTGGAAAATTATGAAGTCAGAGGTGGTAGAAGATGTGGAGTCAATGCCTGTGATAGAGAGGGAGGCAATGGTAGATGCCAGGAAAAATAATAATGATCCCTAATAGGCATTAAATAGCTCCCACTTTACAACTACAAAGATGATAAATGTAAATAAAACCAATAATGCAACATTAAAAACATAAGAAATTCAAAAATTTGGGATATATCTACCATATAAAAACTGAACATGTAGTAAGTAGTGGAATCAACAGTCCCTTGTGAGTCATACAACACCAATGAAATCATCAAAAAGCATATAGTCCAACGACAATGTTTTAATAAATTTTTTTGTAATCATCCACCAAATCTAGTAAGTGTATGAGAGAACTATTGGAGGATAAATATCATTGAGAGATCATGGTCATCTAGGAGGGATGGTGTCAAAGGAAACATGGAATCAAATGAAAATAAACAACATTATGAAGAAATAATTGAAAATAAAAATCACACTTAAATTGAAATCGTGAAGCACCAAAAATCCAAATTATGAATCCTTTAAAAAAAATCTTGTAGCTTGATCCAATACCTATAAAAAAAGTTCATCAACTGGATCCTGAATTTTTAGAAAATAAAAATATAGTGGATTCACTTTGGTGGGTGGTGGAATTACTTGGGCTATTCGATCATCAATTAGATGCATGATATAATATCATAAATTCATATGAAACCTATTCAAGTAACACATAGGGTTTACATTAGTGAAATGGATTGAATAAAACTAATTATTATTAATATACATGATGTGAAATTGAATCATTCAACCATTATATCACATAAAATATCACAATCATTACATGAGTATATGTGTTTAACTGATTATTTTTATGAATATAGATACTTATTCACTATCTCACCATCAAATAATTTGTCCACTATTTTTTCACTCATACGCATGATCGTATTCATTATATAAAATGTTCCATGTTTATAAGGCTAGTAGTAAAAAACTCATCCTCATTATGAACAAAAATAAATTAGAATTGGGATATTCACATTTTAATGAAAAAATATTGATGATGTTATGTTAGAGTTTATCATCATCCATATTATTGAAAAAGATATACTAATCTATAGCAGAATCCATGAATACTTAATTTATTTTATATATTTTACTGTCATTTGGATTCTATAAATGGATATAATGATTTTTAACAGTATGAAAAAATGGGAAAAAATTTATAATAAAGTTTGGTGTCTTTATAAAATAAACAATGGGTAAAATTGAAGTTTTTTAATCAAAGAAGGTAAAAGGTTTATCATGTATTATTTATTCTTTAAGAAGGTGAAAGGGAAAGATATATTATTTTATATTCCATAAAAACTCAAATGTAAATATTTATTTTATTTAAATCAATGAATTCTAATATGTTTACATAAATGGTTAATGTTTTTTAGGAATAAAATAATGGATACACTAATTTTTAGTATAATATTGGAATATTTAATTTCTTATGCTAGTTTTTGTATCAAATAAGAAGGAAAATGATTAAATTTGAGTTTTTCACCAACCCAAGGGGATAAATGTTTCTACGTGAATTTTGTATAACTCGTGAATGTTATGTTATTGTAAATTGGTTAAATGTATCATGTTTTTGGGATATATCTTCTAAAATATTTTATTTTAGGTTCATGTATCATTGACTAAATTCTTTATAATTAAGTTTCATATGATCACGAAGAATTATATTATAGTTTAACAATATATAACTAGAATAACTTGACTTTTATTGGACTTCATCATAATTTTATCAATTTTTTTAGTTAATTTCATCATCCTTATTATATTATAATTATTTTTTAAAATTTTATTAGGATCTTTAAGAAATAAAATCATAAATAAGGATGATCCACTCCATTACTTTGATCATGGAAATATGATTTCCTACTATTTATTTAGTTAATATTTTCACTATTTATCAAATATTTTAAAGTTAGTTTCTTTATCATTTATATCTAATTATTATTATTATTTCCACAGATCTTTTGAAATTTTTTTATTCAATCATCTCCAACTAAAAAAAATGAAAGAACATGCTGCATTTGGATTAGAAATTTTAGGTAGCACGGGGTTTCCTCTTCCATCCAAATGGAATATTTCTTTCTTTTATGGATTGGTGAAAACTATTTAAATAAAAAAACACATCTCATACTCAATTAAAATAGTGTAATTTCTACGACTCAAACCATATGCTTTTAGTTTATAATTTATATTTTAGTTAAAAAAACAATACACACTCAAAACTGGGGAAACATATTCCCCATAAACCAAACTATGGTCACCTATATCAATATTTTAGTAAAGAAATTAATTGAGTTAAAATGATATATGGTTAGATGGTTATTTCTGAATATTTTAGAAACTTTTTCTCTTCACATGATTTCCAATATTGATGTTTTCATGGTAAATTAATTATCCACATATGTAAAGTATTTTTTTATATTTATGTTAAATTTATTTTTATTTAGTATTACTAACATAAGATTTTTTTATTATATAGTTGGATTATTTCTTTCTATTTGGGTTTTTTTTCAAATTTGCTCATGTGCTTGAGAGATGAGACATTGGGGTAGAAACTGAGATAATGTGAACAAGGAAATGAGTCAAGAATGTATAAAACCATCATGAAAAGTTTAATTCATACTAATTATGTAACACCCCAAGATTCTACGGTACGTTTCTCTTTGAATAATGAAATAGTGTGTGTTGTACGCAACATCGAGTTCTAACACACACCACAACCAATCAAACTAGCCGTTATATATAGTAATACCTACTTTTTGAAATTTTAGAAATTTTATCTCTCAAAATTGACTTAATTTTTGGATTCGCAGTATCGAATTTAGCCTAAGGTGAAATTTTGGTATTTTTCGGACAACTTTAATATTTTGATGAATAGTGAAAATTACTAAATTTTAATTAAAAACAACTTTTTTAATCAAAATAATTAATAGTGATAAATTATGAATTTTAGTGGTTTTAAAGTATATTTAGAATATAGTTTTACCATATAATACAATTTTGTTCATTGGACAAAATTTCTCAATTAAACCGAACATAGACAAGTATCAATCTTTTGATAGTTATTATATCTTAAAAACACGCTTTTTGTTTTGATAGCGGGAATTAATTTAAAATTAATTTCTGCCACTTCTGTGTTTTGAATTTGGAAAAATGGATTCCATATTTGGAATCAGGATGTTCAAATTGTGAAAATAGGTAACTTTTATTTTTATACATTTTGAATAATTACTTCGGTAAATATTATATTTACCATGGTTAAAGGTTAAATCCGGTAAATAAGGGTTAAAAAATAATATTATAATAATAAAAAATTACCCTTAAACATGTCCTAACCTTATTGGTTGACACATGTTCGACCATGGGCATCTTTGGGTCGATTTTGGGACCCCATGGTGCAACTTGTAAGTGATAGGGACACTTTATTTTAATTTAGTAAAAATAAATACAACAATGACAAAAGCATTTATCTTTAAGAAAAACAATTTTTACAAAGTGTTATATATGTTTTATTTTCAACGATAAATATTAATTAGAAAGCTAAAACGATTTAATACATAATTATATTTTATTTATAATTTTTATACATTAAATAATTTAATTTATTTATGACACAATGTTGATGCAGTAATTACCATAACAGTGAAAAATTAAAATAATTGATATTATAAATACCCAAATAAATATAATTTGAGACTTTTAATGAATTAAAATAATTTTCTAGGATAATATGACATATTAGGATTGATTTAACTGACTTTTTTCGAACTAATAATTCTGTTATAAATTTCACAAAAATCAATTTTCCAAATAGTGTCAAAATTGACATAAAAGAGTTTTTAAAACAAATATTATATTATTAATTGATATTAAATTCCTAAAAATCTAAGGTTCGGCCAAGATAATTATATAATGATATGTGTATCATTAATGGACCACTTTGGGGTCTCTTGGAAGTATATAGTATGTTTATTAACTATATAATATAAAAATACAATGTGGCATGGTAAGTGTCAAACTAATTAACTAAGAGTTAAAACTAAAAGATAAGGTTAATATAATGACCCAAACCAGTATAAATCCTATTGGTTGAGTGGTTTTCGACCCATCCCCACCATAAAATTTAAATAATCAACTTTGGAGCCATTATAAACCGACAATTAATTTATTATAAAATAATATTTCTAGCTTTTCCAAAGGTGCCCCTCACCCCTCTTATAAAAGGGCACTCTCCCTTCTCATTAACTCAAACCTTAGAAGGCTTTTGGTTCATCCAACCTCTTCCCAAATACTCTCTCAACTTCCCTCACTTCATCCAAGAGTCCTTCCTTTAGTCATAAATCCAACCAAAGAGCCCTTTTGATCAAATCAAAAGGAAGAACCCGAAGAAGAGGAAATGATTTCACCACCCTTTTTCAAGTTCTTTTCTTCTTCCACTTCTTCTTTCTTTGTTATTACCATTATAAAATAATAACTCCAGTATCTTCTATATACTGTGATGTTATTATAAATATTTTACAACCATATTCAGTATTCTATCCATCCTTTGAATAACATGTCACCATACGTGTGTACGTACGACTTACCGTCTCCACGTCGTGGTGTAATTGTTATTCAATAAATTATTATTTGGATGGGTATAATAATGATGTTTAACTCATGTAAATAATAAATATAACATGATAATGATTCTTTATATATGTTATACCATCCAATTATATATTATTTTAATATCAAAATAATGATATTGTCTCTCGTGCGTACGTACGGACTACCGTCTCCACGAACGCAATGAGATTCATTCTCCATTGTATCCATTCAAGTATATTTATCATTTGATTATTTAAAAATAATTTTTAAGGACTTGATATCATTCTGGATATCAATAAGATACAACCTATCCATGACAAACATGGCTTATGTAACAAAACATATAAAAGAAAACGAGTAAGTTAACACCCGAAACAACGATAATACTAAGATATTATTAAGAAATAAATGTTAAAAGATCATACATGATATCATATTAATATATATGATTATTTTATAATTTAATAACAATTATTTCACCATTATATAGGAGGTTAACCTACCCTTAACCAAGGAAAAGTACAAGGTAAGGGGTTTTCTTCTCACTCCTTATTCCTGTGAGATTCATGCCATATTTCCACCATTACCTTTTGTGTGATGTATGTACTACCCATAATTATATTATTTGTGTAATACACTTTAATTTATGTGTATTTACATATTAATTGTATGATACCACTTTCATGGGTTGTATGTTTCGTAATTCACCAAATTGGTAAGGGTTTATTTCACAATCTCTTCGTTATCCGAGGTTGTTTATACGTAATAATCTACTGGGACTTCTTTATCATCCACATAAATTTTTCTTAAAAATGTATTTCAAAGCATTTTTAATATTTACTAGAATATGGGTTAAAGTCATTTATACCCTTGTTGACTTTTATAAGTGGTCTATAAAGGAATATTTACGTCGTTTTCCAAACAAGGTGTTTTTTAACCTTTTCGACAAAATTAAGGTAAGAATGTCTTTTTTTAACTTATACAGAAGGTGTGGTTATTCTCAACCGTTATTACACCTTTTAAGAATCCCTTACATGCTTATAAGGATATTTTCAAAATAAAGGTTTTATTTTATAATTATGTTATTTTTAAATGATTTCCAAAAAAAGAGAGATATTTCTCTCAAATATATGAAAATCCAGTGCAAATTTATATGTATTTAACGCAAGCTTAAAAATGTTTTCAAAAAACCTGACTCTTGAGTGTGGTAGATAGGAAGGGATTGGGCATGGACCCATCATGGCCTGTAATTAGTCGAGCAGTCTCAGAATTAGTTATTTTGTTTTCATAAGCTTTCATAATGTTTTCAGAAAAACACAGGAGTATATTTGAGAAATTTTAAATGTAAGTATCTTCTAAAAAATTACATCAGTATGTCTCATGAGACAAACTAGTGTCTTGGCACAAGGCCTTGGAAAAATATTATTTGTAGTCTTGGCACGAGGCCTTGGCTATGTGGTTATGATAGTCTGGCATTATGCATTCCATCATTATGAAAGTGGTTATTGATATTGCATGTGATTATTCTATTAGTAGAATATCCATGTGAATAAGTAAATTGAATTATTTCATTTTATTTTTTCCATACTATGTTGAAGTTAACGTTTAAAAGGCTTTTTTTTATTTATACATTGCCTTAATGTTTTATTCTTATTTATGAAAAGTCTCCGCTATATTGTTGTCTTTACTGAGCATTTGAGCTCACCCCTTTTCTATGTTTTATTTTTCCTAGGATGCGAAGAAGTAAATTATGAATGACCTGCAGGGATATTATGAGGGGATAATAGTGTGGATTATGGAGACAATATGTTGTTGTAGTAGTTTTTCACTTCATGATGTAATGTAAAACTTTATGAATATATCTAGTGTTTCCAAGGCTACTAAACCAATCGGTCTTTCAAGATTTGATCTTTCTTATGATCATGCCAATGTTATGTAATAATACACCGACTCTTGGTAACTGGGGTCAGGGAATTACAGCTGGTATCAGAGGAATTTTAGTACAAACCTTGGAAGCTAGATTTAGATAAACTCTGATTAGAGCGCATAGACTTAAGATGGACTTGGAGAATTAGTATAGAAGAACTTCCTAGAATTTTGGTATTTTAGAGATTTTGTGAGTTTTCCGAGCAATACATCCCTTTCTGGATACGAGCAGGTAGAGGCGGCTCTGGCATAGATGTACCTAGGGGTAAAACCTGAAAACACCGCTTTGAGCTAGACTCGAATGAGAACTAGTGCACGACAACAGGCCTCGCAGCACTCTTGGTTACGACACTCTCGGGGGATATGCTTAGGATAACTCTCATTTTCTTTACAAATAATTATGAAGGGTTTATGAGTATATAATTCCTCAAAGAAAACATTTTTATGATTATGGATTATATCCATAAATAGTTCAATTTATGTTAAGTGTTTTATAAGTATGAAATTATGTATTTTGATTCATAAACTGATCTAGTTTATGCCATTTTTTAGAAATGGTGCCTAGTGTAAGAAATGGAAATCGTATCAATGCACGCACTCCATGTAGGGATTTCCCTCCTGTCCAAGATAATTATAGTGGAGCTGGTGATGAAACTGGTGTTGATCAGCTAATCACTATACTGGGACATCTCACTCAGGTTATAAATAATAACCTTACCTGTATGGAGCACCCTGATCTACAGCGTGGAGGATTAATGTTAGATTGATTCATGAGGCAATAACCACCAATGTTCAATGGAAGTACAAATCCCTTAGTAGCTGAGAAATGGATAAATTCCCTAGAGAAAATATTTCAGGCTTTGGGGAGTAGTGAAAGGGAAAAAGTTATCATGGCAGTTTACTGCCTCACTGGAGACGCTGATCAATGGTGGTCATTGATTCAAAACACGATAGAAGATGATGAAGTATCAAATATGGAATGGAGGGAGTTCAAAGATATGTTTTTAGAAAAATACTTTCCTCGTGACCATCGAGCAGATATGGAAAGAAAATTTCTGAGTCTGAGATAAAAGGAGGATGAGAATGTCACAAAGTATGAGGCTAACTTTACAAGGTTAGCAAGGTATGCTACAGATTATATACGTAACCCAAGAAGTAAGGTTGATCGTTTCATAGATGGGTTAAAACCATTTCTCTGTCGAGAATTAGTCTCACAATCCTTCTCATTGTACGAAGACATTGTCTCATGTACTATCAAAATAGAAAAGAAATTCTCTAAGTATTATGACTTTAAAGAAAAGCAAGAGAATAAGAGATCTGCTGATCAATCTAGGAATGGAAATAAGGGGAAGAAGGGAAAGGTTGAATATCCATCATGTGGTAAATGTGGGAAGAAACACCCCGGTACTTGCTTGAAGGGAATGGATGTCTGTTACAAGTGTGGTGAAAAAGGCCACCAAGCTCATGATTGCAAAGGGAAGAAGTAAGCTACTAATGTTCAGTTCTACAATTGCAGGGAGATGGGACATTTTTCAAATGAATTTCCTAAGCATCAGGGGAACTTACATCAGAAAAGGTAAAGGGATCAAGGCCAAGCTTATGCTATCACTACTGTTGAGGTAGAAGCTCCGAAAGACGTGGTGGCAGGTAATTTAATGGTTTCCTCAAGTTTAGCAAATGCATTATTTGATTCTGGATCATCGCATTGTATCATATCTTCCCAGTTTTCTAAGAAAATTAGATATTTCCAATTTGATTTAACAAGGGAGTTGTCAGTTAAAACTCCTAAGGGAAGTATCATTACAACAAAGTTTTGTGAATCAGTCCCCATTAGAGCACATAAATGTTCTTTATCTGCTGATCTCATCGTCATACCTATGATTGAGTTTGATATAATCTTCGGTATGGATTGGCTTTCAGATTATGATGAAAAGATTTATTTTAAGAAGAAGGGGGTTACGATTTTTGATGATGAAGATAAGGAACAACTTATCTTTAGAGCAGAATCATCACCACCTAATTCTAATCTAGATCCACCCCCAGTAGCTCAACTAAATTCAATTATTGGGGAGGAAGAGAATGAAATGACTGTGGGTGAGGAAAGGAATGTTCAAATAGAGGATGTACCTGTTGTGAGTGAATATTTAGATGTATTTCCAGAAGATTTACCTGGACATCCTCTCGAATGAGAAGTTGAGTTTTCCATTGATTTAATTCCTGGATCAAGGCCTATATTGAAGACCCCTTATAGAATGGCCACTGTAGAATTAGTCGAACTAAAGAAACAACTAGAGGAATTGAGTAATAAAGGATTTATTCACCCTAGTGTTTCTCCATGGTGATCCCCTGTTCTTTTTGTTAAAAAGAAAGATGGATCTATAAAGTTATGTATCGACTATAGAGAGATCAATGCGATACAAATAAAAAACAAGTATCCCCTACCTCGCATTGATGATTTATTTTACCAACTTCATAGAGCTAAATACTTTTCAAAGATTGAACTTTGATCTAGATACCATCAGTTGCGTGTAAAGAAGGAAGACATTCCAAAGACAACATTTCAAACCAGGTACGGGCATTACGAGTTTACTGTAATGCCTTTTGGATTGACTAATGAACCCTCTGTATTCATGGATATGATGAATAGAGTTTTCAAGGAATATCTCGATGAATTTGTGGGGGTGTTTATTGATGATATCTTGGTATACTTCAAAAGCTATGAAGATCATGAAAATTACTTGCGCATTATCCTAAAGACTCCGAGAAGACATGAATTATATGAGAAGTTTAGCAAAGGTGAATTCTGGATTCCGGAAATTTATTTTCTTGGCCATATTGTCTCTAAAGATGGAATCTCTATTGATCCTTTTAAGTCCAAGGAAATTCAAGAATAGCCCGAACCTACAAGTATAACTGAGGTACGCAGTTTTATTGGTTAGGCAGGTTATTATCGACGTTTCGTCCAGAATTTTTCCCGATTGGCAAACCCATTAACGAAGCTCACATGTAAAGGGGATAAATTTGTTTGGAAAAAAGAGTGTGAGGAATGTTTCAAAGAACTAAAGAGAAGATTAGTCAATTCTATTATATTGACTCTACCATCGGGGAATGATGGGTTCGTTATTTATAGTGATGCATCGAAGAAAGGACTTGGTTGTGTCCTTATGCAGAATGATAGGGTTATTGCCTATGCATCAAGACAATTGAAAATTCATGAGTAAAACTATCCTACTCATGATCTTGAGTTAGCAGCTGTGATCTTTGCTTTGAAGATATGGAGGCACTACCTCTATGGTGAAAAATGTGATATTTATACTAATCACAAGAGTTTAAAGTATATTTTCTCACAAAAAGAACTCAACATGAGGCAAAAAGATGACTTGAATTACTCAAGGATTATGATTGTATGATACACTACCACCTGGGGAAAGCAAACAAGATGGCAGAAGCTTTGAGAAGAAAATATCATGGAGTTTTGAACAATATGAGAATTGAAAGGGATCCAATTTTCATGGATCTAGTGATGATGGACATGGGAATAACCAGGTAAGGTGAAACATCAATGCTTTTTCAAATGGTTGCCAAACCATCTTTACTAGAAAGGATTAAGAGTTCTCAGACCGATGATGAAGAATTTCGAAAGAATATTAAAGTTGTGAATGATGGGAGATTGAGAGACTTTGTGTATAAAGAAGGAATTTTGAAATTTGGGAAGAGGCTTTGTATTACCGATATACCTGATCTAAAAAGGGAATTGCTAGAAGATGCTCATAGTTCCAATTTCTCTATACACCCTGGGAGCACCAAAATGTATAGATATTTGAAGGAACATTTTTGGTGGGACAACATGAAGAGGGAGATTGCTGATTTTGTGTCAAGATGTATGGTTTGTCAACAAGTGAAAGATGGAAGTCAACGGCCTAGAGGAGTCATGCAACCTCTTCCCATACCGGAGTGGAAATGGGACAATATTACGATGGACTTTTTCATGGGGCTACTAAAGACTCCTAGAAGGAACGATGCAATATGGGTTATTATTGATCGTCTTACCAATTCAACACATTTCCTTGCTATAAGAGAAGATCTACCACTGGAACGTCTAGCAAGACTATACATTGATGATGTTCTGAGACTTCATGGAGTACCCCTATCGATTTTTTCTAATCGTGATCCCCGTTTTACTTCAAGATTCTGGAAGATTCTTCAGAAATCCCTGGATACTGAACTTCATTTGAGCACTGCCTACCACCCTCAGACAGAAGGACAATCAGAACGGACTATTGAAACCTTAGAATACATGTTGAGATCTTTCCCACTTTACTTTCAGGGTATGTGGGATCAATATTTACCTTTGGTAGAATTTTCCTATAACAATAGCTTCCATTCGAGTATTCAGATGGCACCATATGAAGAGTTATACGGAAAGAGATGTCACACACCAACCTGTTGGGATGATGTTGGTGAAAGAAAACTTGTAGGTCCAGAACTGGTAGAGAAAACAATGGAAAAGGTTAAGGTAATCCAAAATCACATCAATGCAGCTCAAAGTAGGCATAAGAGCTATGCTGATAATTGAAGAAAGGATTTGGAATTTCAATTCGGTGATCATGTTTTCTTGAAGTTATATCCATGGAAGGGAGTCATACATTTTGGTAAGAACGGTAAATTTTGTCCCAGTTACATCGGACCTTTCGAAATTCTAGAACGAATTGGGGTTGTAGCGTACTGATTGGCAATTCTGCCAAGTCTCTCCAAAGTTCACGATGTGTTCCACGTATCTCTGTTGAGGAAATACATGCCTGACCCAATGCATGTACTCACCTATGAGGAATTAGAAATGGAACCTGATCTATCTTATTGCAATGAGCCCGTCAGGATTCTTGATCCGAGAGAACAAGTACTTAGAAACCAGATGACGCGTCTGGTAAAAGTTTTGTGGAGAAACCATAAGATAGAAGAAGCAACGTGGGAACCTGAGGAACTTATGATGAAAAACCACCCGAGTCTTTTCATGTGGTAGTATTCTAGAAATTTTAAGGATGAAATTATTTAATGGGGGGGAGAATGTAACACCCCAAGTTTCTATGGTACATTTCTCTATGAATAATGCAATAGCGTGTATTGTACGCAACATCGAGTTCTAACACACACCACAACCAATCAAACTAGCCGTTATAAATAGTAAAACCTAATTTTAGAAATTTTAGAAATTTTACCTCTCAAAATAGACTTCATTTTTGGATTCGGAGTATCGAATTTATCTTAAGGTGAAATTTTGGAACTTTTCGGATAACTTTAATATTTTGGTGAATAGTGAAAATTACTAAATTTTAATTAAAAACAACTTTTTTAATCAAAATAATTAATAGTGATAAATTATGAATTTTAGTGGTTTTAAAGTATATTTAGAATATATTTTTACCATTTAATACAATGTTGGTCATTGGACATAATTTCACAATTAAACCGAACATAAACAAGTATCAATCTTTTGATAGTTATTATATCTTAAAAACACGCTTTTTCTTTTGACAGCGGGAATTAATTTTAAATTAATTTCTGCCACTTCTGTGTTTTGAATTTGGAAAAATGGATTCCATATTTAGAATCAGGATGTTCAAATTTTGTAAATAGGTAACTTTTATTATTATACATTTTGAATAATTACTTCGGTAAATATTTTATTTACCATGGTTAAAGGGTAAATCCGGTAAATAAGGGTTAAAAAATAATATTATAATAATAAAAAATTACCCTAAAACGTGTCCTAACCTTATTGGTTGATACATGTTCGACCATGGGCATCTTTGGGTCGATTTTGGGACCCCATGGTGCTACTTGTAAGTGATAGGGACACTTTATTTTAATTAAGTTCAAATAAATACAAAAATGACAAAAGCGTATATCTTTTAGAAAAACAATTTTTAAAAAGGGTTATATATGTTGTATTTTCAACTATAAATATTCATTATAAATATAAATAGATTTAATACCTAATGATATTTTATTTAAAATTTTTAGAAATTAAATGATTTAATTTATTTATGACACAATGATGATACAATAATTACCATATTAGTGAAAAATTAAAATAATTTATATTATAAATACCCAAATAAATATAATTTGAGACTTTTAATGAATTAAAATAATTTTATAGGATAATATGGAATATTATGATTTATTTAATTGACTTTTTTTGAACTAATCATTCTGTTATGATTTTCACAAAAATCAATTTTCCAAATAGTGTCAAAATTGACATAAAAGAGTTTTTAAAACAAAAATTATATTATTAATTGATATTAAATTTCTAAAAATCTAAGGTTCGGCCAAGAGACTTATATCATGATAGGTGTATCATTAATGGACCATTTGGGGGTCCCTTTAAGGTATATGGTATGTTTATTAACTATATAATATAAAAATACAATGTGACATGGTAAGTGTCAAACTAATTAACTAAGAGTTAAAACTAAAAGATAAGGTTAATATATTGGCCCAAACCAGTCTAAATCCTAGTGGTTGAGTGGGTTTAGACCCATACCCACCTTAAACTTTAAATAATCCACTTTGGAGCCATTAGAAACCGAATATTAATTTATTATAAAATAATATTTCTAGCTTTTCCAAAGGTGCCCCCCACCCCTCTTATAAAAGGTAACTCTCCCGTCTCATTAACTCACACCTTCAATGCCTTTTGGTTCAGCCAACCTCTACCAAAATACTCTCTCAACTTCCCTCACTTTATCCTAGAGGCCTTACTTTAGTCAGAAAGCCAACCAAAGAGCCATTTTGATCAAATCAAAAGAAAGAACCCGAAGAAGAGGTAATGATTTCACCACCCTTTTTCAAGTTCCTTTCTTCTTCAACTTCTTCTTTCATTGTTGTTACCATTCGAAAATAATAACTTCAGTATATTATATATACTATGATGTTATTATAAATATTTTACAACCATATTCATTATTCTATCCATCCTTTTAATAACATGTCACCATACGTGCGTACGTACGGCTTACCGTCTCCACGTCGTGGTGTAATTGTTATTCAATAAATTATTATTTGGATGGGTATAATAATGATATGTAACTCATGTAACTAATAAATATAACATGATAATTATTCTTTATATATGTTATAACATAAAATTATATATTATTTTAATATCAAAAGAATGATATTGTCGCTCGTGCGTACGTACGGACTACCGTCTCCACGAACGCGATGAGATTAATTCTCCATCATATCCATTCAAGTATAATTATCAATTTATGATTTAAAAATAATGTTTAATGACTTGATATTATTCTGGATATGAATAAGATACAACCTATCCATGAAAAACATGTCTTACGTAACAAAACATATAAAAGAAAACGAGTAAGTTAACACCCGAAAACAACGATAATACTAAGATATTATTAAGAAATCAATGTTAAAAGGTCATATATGATATCATAATAATATATATTATTCTTGTATAATTTAATAAAAATTATTTCACTATTATACAAGAGGTTAACCTACCCCCAACCAAGGAAAAGTACAAGGTAAGGGGTTTTCATCTCACTCTTTATTCCTGTGAGATTCATGCCATATTTCCACAATTACATTTTGTGTGGTGTATGTACTGCCCATAATTATATTCATTGTGTAATACACTTTAATTTATGTGTATTTACATATTAATTGTATGATACCCCTTTCATGGGTTGTATGTTTCGTAAGTTACCAAATTGGTAAGGGTTTATTTCACAATCTCTTCATTATCCGAGGTTGTTTATACGTAATAATCTACTGGGACTTCGTTATCATCCACATCCATAGTTCTTAAAACTGTATTTCGAAGCATTTTTACTATTTACTCGAATATGGGTTAAAGTAATTTATACCCTTGATGACTTTTATAAGTGGTTTATAAAGGAATCTTTCTGTTGTTTTCCAAAAAAGGTGTTTTTTAACCTTTTCGACAAAATTAAGGTAAGCATGTCTTTTTTTAACTTATATGTAAGGTGTGGTTATTCTCCGCCGTTATTACACCTTTGAAGCTTACATTACACTCTTATAAGGATATTTTCAAAATAAAGGTTTTCTTTTATAATTATCTTATTTTTAAATGATTTCAAAAAAGAGAGAGATATATTTCTCTCAAATATATGAAAATCCAGTGAAAATTTATACGTATTTAACGAAAGCTTAAAAATGTTTTCAGAAAACCCGACTCTCGACTGTGGTAGACAAGAAGGGAATGGGCGTGGACCCATTATGGCCTGTAATTAGTTGAGCAGTCTCAGAAATAGTTATTTTGTTTTCAGAAGTTTGCATAATGTTTTCAGAAAAACACTGGAGTATATTTGAGAAATTGTAAACGTAAGTATCTTCTAAAAAATTTCATCAGTAGGTCTCATGAGACAAACTAGTGTCTTGGCACAAGGCCTTGACAAAATCTTATTTGTAATCTTGGTACGAGGCCTTGGCTATGTGGTTATGATAGTCTGGCATTATGCATTCCATCATTATGAAAGTGTTTATTGATATTTCATGTGATTATTCGATTAGTAGAATATCTATGTGAATAAGTAAATGTCATTATTTCATTTTATTTTTGCCATTCTATGTTTAAGTTCAAGTTTAAAAGGATTTTGTTTTAGTTATACATTTCCTTAAATGTTTATTCTTATTTATGAAAAGTTTCCGCTATATTGTTATCCTTACTGGGCATTTGAGATCACCCCTTTTCTATGTTTTATTTTTCCCAGGATGTGAAGAAGTAAATTATGAATGACCTGCAGGGATATTATGAGGGGATAATAGTGTGGATTATGGAGACAATATGTTGTTGTAGTAGTTTTTCACTTCATGATGTAATGTAAAACTTTATGAATATATCTATTATTCCAAGTCTACTAAACCAATCGCCCTTTCGAGATTTGATTTTTTTTATGATCATGAAAATGTTATGTAATAATGCACCGACTCTAGGAAACTGGGGTCATGGCATTAAAAATTATCTACTTAATTTGTTATAATTTTATCTACTATTTGAAAGTTAATTTGGTTATCATTTTTATCTAATAATTGTTTTTATTTTTTCACAGATTTTTTGGGAACTCATATTTTTCTTTCAACTATCTATAACCAACCAAAAAAGAAAGAACTTGTTCCTTTTGGATGGAAGTGAAAACCTCATGCTTCCTGAAGACATGATGTGGTTTATGGAGTATGTGGATTATATTATATAATAATGATACTTTTTATCTCTTTTATGTATTTTTAAGATGGTTGAAATAAAAACACATATCAAAAACTCAATCATCCACACCTCAATCTCTTAAATTTAATTCTCGGTATGACTTGGATTATATGTTTTTAGTTTACAGTTTAGATATTAGTTAAAAAAACACATCACATACTCAAAAATAGTACAACATATTAATATAGTTTTTATATTATAGGAAAACAATCCATAATTCATTTATGATGTGTAATAATTATCCTTACCTCAATCGGATGCACGGTGTTCTTAGTATGACTCTAACAATGTCTTTTTATTTAAAATTGACATTAGTTTTTGTAAAAAAGAAAAGTAACATTCTACAAACCAAGAAAACATGCTCAGATGTTTTTTATAATTTAGGAAAATGATTTATAATTCACTTTTGATTAATAGGAACAATTATCATTACAACCAACACACGATGTGACCAGTATGACTCAAAGTGAATATTTCCAGTTTAAAATGAAATTTTAGTAAAAAACACAAGTGATGTACTCAAGATTGAGAAAAGACATTATTTTATTTGAGACATTAGGAAAATATGAAATAATTTATTTTGTATGTGTAGGAATAATTTGTACCTCAATATAACACATGATGTGGCCGGTATAACTCTAAGTGTGTATTTTTATTTTAAATTGACATTAATTTGGTAAAAAAGACAACAGGAATACTCAAAACTGAAAAATGCTTTTGAATGATTTTTATAATTTACTAAAATGACCCAAAAGTCATTTGGGATGTGTAGTAATCATCCACACCTCAATTTGATGCATGGTGAGACCATATGACTCCAGCTTTCTGTTATCAGTTCAAAAATGACATTTTAGTTCAAAAAGTTCCACTTAATGAAAACCAATAAATCATTATTGTATTTTCTTGATAATATATTAAAACTATTCATAAGTCATTTATTACATTTTTGAATTATTATCACATAAAATTGACACACAATGTGACAGGTATGACTCAAAGTGTGTGTTTCCGGTTTAAAATGAAATATTAATAAAAAAAATTTACATTATAATTACTAAGAAAACACATTTAGATTGTTTGAATACTTTAAAAAATTATACATAATTAATTTTAGAGGTGTATTAATCAACCAAACCTCAAACGAACATACATTGTGACTGATATGACTCCATGTGTGTATTTGTTTTAAGTTTACATTAATTTTCATAACAATGTAATTTGACATACTCAAAACCAATAAAACTCACAAAAATTGTTTTTATACATTATTAAAATTATACATACCCCATTTTGGTTCTATATGAAACAACCACACCTCAATCTGACACATAGTGTGACTGGTATGACTCTAGGTTTTTGATATCTATTTAAATTTGACATTTTAGTTCAAAAGTGTCACTCACTAAAAAAAATATTTGTATTTACTTGGTAATTTATGAAAATAATTAATAAGTCATTATTAACATGTAATAATAAATATCATGCCAAAATTACATATGATGTGATCAATATGACTCAAAGTGCGTGTTTTTAGTTTAAAATGAAATTTTATAAAACATTTAAGTGACAAAGTCAAAACAATGAAAACGCTTTTGGATTTTTTGATACATTATTAAAATGATCCATAAGACATTTGGTATGTCTTTTAATCCTTAAAACATCAATAAAATTCATGGTGTTACCATTATGTCTCCAAGTGTGTATTTTAATTTAAGATTATCATTAATTTTAGTAAAAGAGAAAATAGACATACTCAAACCTAAGAAAAAAAATTTAGATTATTTTGATAATTTAGGAAAATTATTTATACATAATTTTATATTATTAGGAATAAACCTCATCTAAATATGACACACGGTGTGGCTAGTATGATCCCAAGTGTCTATTACCAGTTTAAAATTGACATTTTTGTTCAAAAAGTTGCAATAAATGAAAATTGATAAAACACACTTGGATTGTATCGATAATTTATAAAAATTATTCATAATACATATTTGATTTTTTTTGAATTATTCTTACATAAAATTTACTCATTATGTGACCGATATAACTCAAAGTGCATGATTCTAGTTTGAAATTGCATTTTAGTATATCAACAAAAGCGACATACTAAGAACCAAGAAAACACATTCGGATTATTTTTATATTTTTTTAAAACATATATAAGTCATTTTTAATGTGTATTAATCATAGTAACCACAATATGATACACCGTGTGATTGGTATGACTCTAATTGTGTCTTTTTATTTAAAATTGACATTAATTTTAGAGAATAAGAAAATTGACACACACAAAACTATGAAAATGAATTTGGATTATTTTGATACTTTTTAAAAACTATACATAAATAATTTGGGATGTGTAAGAATCATATTTACCTCAATCTGATGCATGGTGTGACCAATATGACCCAATGTGTCCATTATTAATTTTAAATTGACATTTTGGTTCAAAAAGTTTCACTCACAAGAAATGTAGAAAACATGATCTTATTATCTTAATAATTTCGAAAAATTATTAAGAAGTTGTTTTATATATGTAAGAATTATTTTCATGTAAAACCAACATATTATATGACTGGTACGAGTCAAAGTGGGTGTTTTCAGTTTAAAATGTAATTTTAGTAAAAAACAACTAACATACTCAAAACTGATAAAAAACATTTGGATTGTTTTCTTAATTTAATAAAATGACCCAAAAGTCGTTTGGAATGAGTGGGAACTAGATACACCTCAATTTGATAGATGATGTGATCGATATGACTCCTAGTGTGTGTTTTCAATATATATATGTCATTTTAGTTTAAAACACACATCACATCGCCAAACTGAGAAAACAAGCCCATATTTTTTATCATAATTATATATACTATTGAATAATTAATTTCATTATAATTTTCATTGTATAATTATTGTTTGAATTTTAAAAGATGTAATACTTGAATATGAAGAAGAAATGGTGTGTCATGGAAGAATCAACCACAACTCAATCTGATACATTGTATTCATGGTATGACTCAAATTTTAGTTTAAAACTGCCACATTCTATTTAATTATTTTTATATATCAACTAATATGATAATTGATTTATTAAATATTTTAGATCTATTTTTTGAGAAGGGTTGGTTTGTTTAGAAATAGCATGAGTTGGGTTCAGGGAAAAAAGGAAAAGAAACATTAATGTTTTTTAATTTTTGTAATAATTTGTATTTACTCATGTAATTGTATAAAATAATTCTTGAAATTTATATAATATAATTTTTTCCCTATATTTTTTCTTAAAATTTATTTCATTCGAAATGGATTTTTCTACAATGTTTTTCTAATTTCAAGTGTTTCCATGTACTATTACAACACACTACATAAAACCCCTTTATCAGCACTAATAAATGCACTGAAAAAGGAAGCCTTTATCATTGCCCATGAAATATATAACAATGGAGTCCTTTATCAGAGGTAAATAAAATTGATGATAAATTTGTTTCCTTATCATTTCTTATAAAATCATAGATAAAGGGTTGCTTTTATTATTTCTACCCTATACATCTAATGGACTACTTTATTAGTGTTATTGTAGCATTGATAAACACCTTTAGATTATAATCATGTTCTGGTAGTCAATGCTTTTCTCGTACATATAAAGGATAATTTTAGCACTATTAAAGACATTTTTTGCAGTAGTCTTATTTCCATCCTTATGAAAATATATGTGGGGAGATAATGTAAAATAAATCACATCACTTCATAATGGTGGAAATCAACATGTATGCAAGAGAGATCTTATCATTTCCAAAGGATTGAAGAGAAATAATATAAGTAATATTATATATTTACCGAATAATAATGATTTCATAAATAATATTTATATTTATTAAATGAATCATAATAACAAACCATATGGGGTGAAGAAAAAAATGAATTACATCGCTATGTGGAGACCGTTGTCTATATGTACGCATGAGTGATGATTTCTAATTATATTTGATGGAAAATGAGATGAAAAAGGGTTATAACATAAAAAATAACATTTAAATATATTTTAGATTTTTATGTTATTATATTGTCATTTTTATGATTGGTTTTATAGAGGTAGAAGAAGAAATAAATAATAAAACACTCGGGTAAGAGTTATACCACTTCATTAGAAAACATCATTTGGCTTACACCTTAATCTTTCTTGGTTGGTATTTTGGAGATAACATGGCCTCTAGGACAATGGAACGGACGTTTTAAAGGTATTTGGGTTTGTATTTTTTGAGTTAAATGGATCATGTAGTGTGGATAATAGAGGATAGGAGGTTCCTTTTATAAGTGAGGAAATTTACACACATCAAATTATTTAATGTTTTAAAATAATATTAAGTCACTCTAATGGTCTTGTAAAATATAAACATTTTAATTATAAAAATAAGGTTATATGTTTCAAAATACCCTCATATGATAAAAATATATGATATTTTGTGACTTTATCACAATGTTTTAACACTAATTAACGAGTTTTACCCTTTTACTATAGTGACAAGATTTTTACCAAGCTTACAATTCATAATGAAAAAAAAATAAAATTGAAATAATTAATAAATTTGTACCTCCAAATTATAAATTATTTTTATTATTTTTTTTATTTTTTTTATAAGTTATATAAATTCAATTTATTATATGTTCCTAAAATGGAATGAAAAACAATTTTTAGAAAAATACATTTCTGAGTATTAAAATGAACTTATACCGAAATCAATTATAATATTGATTAATATGGAATTAATGATATTATTATTAATAAAAGAGATGTTATGTTACTTTAAAATCAAATTAAAAATTTAGTTATAATTTTAAATTACACGATTTAAAGAAAATAAATGATAATTTTTCAAAAAATCATCATATTTCAATATTCACCTAAAACCAATTTTTTTAGAAAAATCCCCAAAATTCACCCTTAGATAATTATGAAATTTTGATTCCAAAAATGAAATTCCATTTTATTAAATACAGTTTCTTAATGTGATATAAATTAATTATAATTTCTAAAAAAATCAGTAAGAACCATTTTTGAAAAAAATATATATTTGATGTATAAAATGAATTTATTATAACATTTTCATAATTTTGAAAAGTAAATGAATGTTAAATGATTTTATTTTATATATAATATATTCATTTAATTATAATAATTTTTAAAGAGATTTTAATTATATATATTAAAATAAAAATATATTGTATGGATGAAAATTGATCTATGAAAATTATATCCCTTACACAAAAATGATTTTTCATTAATTTCTAACCAATTTATTATCAAAATATTATTGAGCTTTAATTTTTAAGCAAAAAAATTCAATGTTTTTTTCATAACATGGTTATTAATATTCATAACCACTATTTCATTGACTAGATTAAATATTAATATTTGAATTATAATATTTTTATAGAATATCATAGTCCGTTTAAGCTAAATGTTACACATATCACTTTATATTGAATATAGTATTACTTTAAAAGAATATTTTCTAAAATAATCGGGTGTTATGATTAGTCATTAATTATTATTACCCTATCCTTTTACACATTTTATTTCGTGATGTTAATTATAACTGACCATCAATTCAAGCCAATGATCATAAAGTCTAGTGTATTTAGAAGATTAAATACATAATTAGAAATAATGAAACCAAAATAAAAATATCTGTTATTTAATCTCCATAATGATATCATGAATTAATATTTTTTCTCTTACATCTTCATATGATAACCTAAGGAATTCATGAATGAATCGATGAGTAAAAAAAATCCCAGTAAGGGAAATAAACATATGAATATGGAAATGAACATGGGTCAGAAGTCATAACATGATTACATAAAAAGGAATGGTACATGAATAAACATATGAAAGAAAAAAATATAGAACATGATATCATGTAATCATTGAATCATATAAATTTCCAAAAAACATATAACATGATATAACTATGAGTCAAGGCTAATTGCAAAAACCATTGCTCCAGGATGATCAAGGGTCAAGTCTAACCACCAAGACCATTGCAAATGACATATCATGAGACTAAAAATTATCCAATGCATTGGAGTGAAATATGGGTGACCCATCACAACATTTTTTGGAATTTGCGCTTCACATGAAGTATCATACATAAGTATAAAATGTAAACTTAAGAGTTACCCATGGAAAAAATTGGGTATTACAATCAGATGAAAAGAATTAGAAAAAGGAATAACATAATGGTGTCCATGAAATAATGGATTTAAAACATACATGGACATTTATAAAGGAAAATAGACATATATCATGATAAGTGATTTATAATTGAAGTGAAATTATTTAAAAAGAGTGTTTAGGAAACTATAGAAATATAAAATTTCAGTGCAGTTTAAGGAAAATATTAAAGAGTACTTAAACTGGAAAAGGAATAATCTTTTATTTAAAACAAAAAATGAACAAAAATAGTTTTTCATGAGAAAAATAAGTGATTTTATATGAATAATGGCTCCTTATAATGCATTATTGATTTTTCTTTAAAAAGGGTAATAAATTGGGAATTTCCATTTAATTAGGCTTCCTTATTGGGAAGAATTGAGAAATAAAATTTATTATAACATGTATTTCCCCATTAAAGAAAAATAAAATGATCTGGATACGTAATTTTGGAACATATATATATATAATTTAAAATAATTATATAAAATTAATGAATAATTACATTGGGGTGAAGATAAAGAAATCATAACACGAATGAAAAAATGGAGGTCCGTAAAGAATCAATTACCTTATGTCTAATATAGTTCGGTATACTAGATAATCAAATTAAATTGACTAATTAACTAATTAAGAACATTTGATACATGCATTTTATTTATTATAATTTTATTAATCTAATATATGGTGTTTTTAATGATTTGTAAGATACAATTTTATTATTCATGAGCATTCATTTCTTTGGTTTTTAAGATCGAATTACTTGTACACATGTATAGAAAATCATGTAAAAAGAGAATAGTTGTATAGAATTAAAATTATATTTTATTAATGAACTTATATAATTTTAAATAGTCTTGTATTTTTTTTGCAATATTTTATGATGATTCATCAGATAAAACATTAATTATAATCGTGTAGATTATTTTGGCATTTTTTCGATCATTACAAACTTGTTTTGTTTTATTAATTAATATCATGTATATATAATTGTTACAAGACATTAAATAGGATATAATACATATATTATAAACATTTTAGCTATAAAAGTTATTTTATGACCAGTATTTATGGAGTTAATGGTAATTAAATACATTTCATCCTCGAAGGTAAAAAATCAACACCTCATGGATGACGTTTTGAATTACAGAATAAAAACATAGGGGAAGAGAAATGTTTATGGGTTATTAAATTAACACAATAAAATTCAAGTATATAAAATATAATGGAGTTATCGTTTCACTTTTTAAAGGGTATGTGAGTAGAATAAATGAAAATAAAATAAATTAAAAAAGAAAAAAAATGAATATAAAGGGGTTTTTACCTCTTAAATTCCTCTCCCTAAGAACCTCTTTGAGGTACTTGAGTTTGCTCATTTATGGGGACCAAAGACTTCTAAATGTGTGGGAGGGGGGACTTGGGAAGATATTTTTTCATAATTTGGATAATAATTATGGATTTTGAGGTGTGGGGAGAAGGTGTGGTGAGGGGTGGTAATTATAGTAGAGGTGATTAGTGTTTTTTTGATTATTTTAGTCATTTATTTAATATTTTTTCTCAAGACTATGAATAGTGAGGATTATTGTTACTTAATACTATAAAAGAGAGAATTTTTGTTGGATATAAGGTATAATTACATCATCCATGACTCAACCATGACTCAAAAATTAATTAAATTACCTATAATATTAAATACTGAAAATTACCGTAGTTCACTATTCACAAAAAACTCAACTATTTTAGAAAAATCCCAAAAATTCACCCTAAATTTTTTTTGACATTTATAATTTAAAAATGAACTCCATTTTATGGAAAATACTTTTATGAATATGTGAAATTTTCTTTTTAATTAAAATCATCATTTATTTGAAAAATACTAATTTTAAAATTTTAACTGATTTATAACACTTTGAATAAATAATTAAGGTCTCATAAAATTATCTTATAATCATAAATAAAAAAATATTAAATAAAAAATCTATTTTAGGAAAATAAATTTTCTTTTAATTATTATTTTAATTATAAAATTATAAATAAAAAATTATGTTTTATAAAAATAAAAAAAACATAATTTATTTTTTTAAAACATTTTTTACATATACCATGATATAAATATATCATATTTTCATTTATAAGATACCTAAATTTTATTTATACTTTCATATATGAGGATATATTCTATTAGATGGATTATTATTCTTAGTGGTAAAATTACTATTCCATAGGTCATGTTACTATTCCTTTGGTTTAGGTTCTTTAGTTTCTATAAATAATTCTCATTTATTTCAGTATTTATTTATTATTTTTTACTATGGTATTTATGTGATTTTTATGTGATACATACTATATTACATAGTCATAAGAGAAGAAATTTTATTGATATAATTTTGGGTTGTTATATTCTTCCCCAATTATGAAATTTCTCCCTCAAAATTCCTTTTTACACTCTAATGGGAAAATACGTGAGGATAATTATTCTCCATTTCTTCCTCTTATTCTCCTGTTGCCTTTTTATATTTATGGTTCTCTTAAATTACTTTGACCAACTGAGTAGTCAGGATGCGTTGAACTTTATCTCTATGGTCCAATATATTCACTGGATTCTCCTCATAAGATATATCATTTTCCAACTGTACCACCTATGAATTCAGTATATGTTATGTATCTAGTATGTAATTCTTCAAGAGGGATATGTGGAATATATCATGTTCTTGAGACATGGTTGGTGTGTGTGTTAGTCTATAGGCCATAACTCTGACATGATCAAGGATATCAACAGGGTCGATGTACCTAGGACCTATCTTTTATTTCTTCCAAAATCTCATGATTCTCTTCTATGGATATATTTGAAGGAATATGATGTCTCAAATCTAACACTCCAGGCCCCATCGACTATTATCAGTATAACTCTTCTGTCAACCATGGGATTCTTGGATGTGCGGGTGAATGGTTTTCACATTTTCCACCATCTCTGTAAAGACCTGGAAATTTCAAGGAAATTTGTTTCTTAATTTCTTTGGAATTTTATGAGATAGCGGCTTCTGACAGTACCTGATTCTGAGGCCCGGTGTGCCCGGAATCAAGTTCCAAAGTTTAGTTCGGGTACGTTCAATGAACGAACGAGCTAGTTTTTCTAACTTTTGAACTGATGCTCGGAATAGAAATCCAAGGGCACCGATAGAACCACAACGCCGATAATTGATTAAGAAGAACTTTTTCGAAGGTGCGTTTTCTCGGGAGGAGTTGTTTAAAATTTTAGGTGTAAGTGAAGAATAAAATAAAAACTGTAATCCAATTTTATTTTTCTTCTAAGTTGATTTATCCTTTGTGTGGATGTTGGGTTGGTAACTTCCCTTGGGAGAATAAAGGAGATGTGGGGCCCACACGTGCCCCCACCTTTTCACATTCCCCATAACCCCTTGAAACTCTTCTTTAATGTTGTGACTTTACCTCTTCTCTTTTAATGAATCCCAACACACTCTCTACTCAATTAATTGAACACATTAATTAATTGAATTAGTTTTGAATTTTAAAAGTGTTCGCATGTGCGAATAAATTAAGACAAAGTCTTAATTTATTTTGGTTGATGGGTTGTGTGGGGAAATGGAGGAGATAAGACTCGTCTTCTTCATTGTTGAATGTGAAGAATGTCAAGAACCCGACGAAGAATTCCGTCACCTCAAGGAGTGAATGACGTTCCATTCTTCTTCCCTCTCCGCAGCCGGTGAGAGACACCTTCGTCGAAGAACGACGACGTGCCACATCCTTCATCAGGCGAACATCGACGACACTTACGGAGCCTCGATCCATGACGCCGTCTTCCATGATGCCATCTTCCACGATGCAGTCTTCCGCGACGTCCTTTCCCTACGATGACCCTTGTTTGACAACCACATCGAGGAAGGGGTTTAATCTTCGCTCAAGTTTTATTTAACGAACTTCGTTGATAATTTTTGGCCGCTTGATATCATTATAATGGGAGGAGGTTGGACCGCACAAACACGACCGACCATCCTCCCCCCTTGCTGTCATACTCGTTGCGGCTCGAACGAAGGTGACGCGGTGCCATCGCACCACGCCGCGCCGTGGAGGCCGAACAAAGTCACGGCGCTATCGTGTCGCGCTGGAAAACCATGAAGAGGTCGCGGTTTGTTTATTTGAAGTGCGGATCGACAGGCGATGACGGAACGGGCCGCAGAGGCATTTTGAAGACTTCGCAATGAATAGAAGATCCCGGGAGGACCGCTGGCGAAGACAGCAGGCAAAACGGACCACCGGAGGGCATACGGTGGTCTGCGGAAGACCCTGCCGGCGCGCTCCGCCGGCACGGCGGCACCGGCGGCCGGAGGCGGCGGCCGGCACCGGTCGGCTGCCCGGAGGTGGCGGTGTCCCGGCGTGATGCCGGGAGGGACCGCCGCGACTGAAGCCACGACGGCAAGTGACCGGTCACGCGGCTGCGCGGGACCCGGGGGAGACACGTCGACTAGCGCCACGTCTGCTGGCAAGGAGCGGCCCCCACGTGGGGGCCGCGGTTCCAATCATGGGGGAAGCCCCCCCCCCCCCCCTTCCGCTCAGCTCGGCGCTGGCCGAGCTGGACGAGCTGGCCACGCGGGCCGCGTGCCAGGCCAACCAGCCGCCCAGGCTGGGCCGGGCCGCACCCTAATGGACCGGACCCGGACCCGGGTCGGGTCAACCCGGTTCGGGCCGACCCAGGGGGGGTATCGGGTTGGGTCAGACCGGTCCCAAACCCCCCACCTTCAGATAGATCCGTTCAAATTCCCATAACTTGGGCTACAATCATCTAATCGACGCACCGTCAGTTGCGATGAAATCCTTGGTTCGAGACGGTCGTTTCGGTATATTAAACTCAAGGTTTCAGAGAACTTTGGGTATGGCTGGGTTGGTTCGAACCCGAAACCAACCGGGCCCTCAGAGCGGAAATGCTTATAACTTGATCTCTGGATGTCCGATAGACGTGTCGTCGACTTTGTTGGATTCCTTTTGATGAGATGGAACTTTTGGAATACTTTTCCTGAGGTTTGGACACATTTGTATAGTAGCTGGGTTGGATTGAACACGAAATCCAACCGGGCCCCTAGAACGGAAAAGCCGATAACTTTGAGACCGAACGTCCGTTTGACGAACCGTCAGCGGCGTTGGTGATCACGTTGAGAAACAGTCCCTATGAGTATACCCTATGAGAGTTCGGGGTACAGTTGAGATGCGTTCGGGTTGGTTCGTACACGAAACTAACCGGGCCCCTAGGATGGAAAGGCTAATAACTCATAGACTGGGCGCCCGATTGACGCACCTTCTGATGCGTTGAGACCCCTATGACGAGGCAGTCCTTTGGGATACTTCTTCGTGGGACATTGTGATACATGGGGTATCAACCTGTAGCTCGTGGAGCGGACCCTCCCGTAGACGAGCGTATGGAGTACGAAGACCGTGTAGCCGGCTGAGACCTGACGACTGCCTGACCGACTCAACTTGGAGTGAGTCGACTAGTCCAGTGGATAGAGCACTACTGTGTTTGGGTGTAGACCCACGGCGGACGGAGCGACTGGTAGTAGGCAGCAGATCTGCGGTACTCGACAGGAGGAGTACCTCTGTAGGCTATGAGGGGGAGCACTACTGTGTGAGGTGGCAGACCCATGGTGGAGGAGCACTACTTTGTGAGGTGGAAAACCCGTGGTACTCGACAGGAGGAGTATCTCAGCAGTATTAGGTTAGTGAGAAGTACCTCGGAGTCGTGACAAGATCATTGTACTTGATAGAGATGGGGGTCTTCAGCAGTTACGATTTCGATAATGAAAATTCTGGTTTGAGCTGAGTCTATGACCTTTGTGTTTACCTCATGATTGAGATGGGTCACTTGATAACTTAGGTAAATGTATGGGCATATAACTAGGTAGTGGTTATCCGTTGATATCATAACCTTTTTGTTTCCTCATGATTGAGATGGGTTACTTGATAACTTAGGTATAAGTATGGGCTTATACCTAAGTAAGGGTTATCCGTTGAGATCCTTCTTTGTGGTTATCCTTGTTGGATTTAGTGAGACCTTTAGGGTATCGGGGTCCCTACTGAGTATCGTATTCTCACCCCTGCACGGGATATGCCTGCACCTCGTTGTGTTGGTTGCAGATGACGGGCAACGCTGACAGAGGCCGAGTGATCGAGGACTGGACGGTACCCGGAGGTGGGTCTCACGACGAGTCAGTATCCAGATGTGTAATTCACGACGAGAAGATACTCGGAGGAGGTTGACGGGAAAGAGAGTTGTAGAGGCTATCTGTACCTACCCTTTAGGTAGGATCCGTGGCGGATGATCTAGGAGCTGCGTAATCTGTACTACCCTTCTGGTTGGATCTGAGGTGGACGACCCAGGATCTACTTCTATTTTTCTTCCAGTTGTTTGTCTTTCCTGTTTTGTAGCTGTACTTCAGTTGGGTTTGTATTTTGGCCCACTTACTTTTCAGCACTTTCTTTTGTACTTAGTGTATTACTTCCTCTTGTACTCTCTGGTGTTTGTTTACATTTATAAAGTAAATTCCTTCCCAGTTATCAGTATTTACGCCTTTAGTGCTAGTCACCATCCCCAGGCCTATGGAAGGCGGGCTTGGGGTAGTCACTGCACGGGCCCCGAGGATGTGTCATGATAAATTGGCATCAGAGGAGTCGATTCTACTGCAGAACTTAGAAATCTGATATTTTCTTTCTGTGAAGCAATAGTGTTAAGGGTACTAAGTGTGGATTTCAGTTCTGGGAGTCCAATGTTGGTGCGGCGGCCGACGTATCCGTACACCAGGACCCGTACTACTGATTTCTGACTTAGTGCATGAAAATACTGATTGCGTGTGTGTTTCAAAAGTTTTCTTTAAGTCAGCTCAAACTAGGTCAGATCACCCGGTTTAAATCGTTTGACTGTGTCGCATCTATTCAGGATGTCTCCACGCAGTCAGTCAGTTGGATTTTCCAAGAGAGTACTCGATGATGGCCCACCAAGTGTCGAGGCTCTGGTGCAAGGCCATTTTTACTATGTTGGCACCCTTTGGTGGTGTACCAGCAACACCACCACCTGTTGGGAAGCAGATGCCACCATCCATACTAGTGAACTGTGCACGCTGGCAGAGCACGTTGCACGAGTTCCAGCAGTAGCGACCTCTAAGGTTACGAGGCGAGGCAGATTCCAAGACAGTATAGCACTGGCTAGAGGAGATTTCTAGAGTTTTCCGATTATCTGAGACATCAGTAGAGTGGATGGTGGACTTGGCTACTAGTGTTTTCGAGTGAATGACCATGAGGATGGTCCGCATAGTGATTAGGCTTCGGTATGTGGACCGATTCCTGAGATAGTGCCTTCGGGTAGTGTTCCAGCTATACATCACTACCTGTTGGTCAATAGTTACAACCGACAGTGCCAGTATGTGAAACATGTAGACTTACTTCCTTACATGTGTTCCAATATTAGATACCCTCAAGATCTGTGGTGAGACCGACTCACAGGAAGCTGAGGACTGGCATGAGGATGTGGCTGAGTGTTTTCTAGAGCTTATACAACTTCGGCAGGACGACATGTCGATGGCTGAGAATTCCTCAGGGCGTACCAAACCATTACTTGTACTCGATGAATGTGATGTGATCGGTGCTTCAGGGCTCGGACATCTGAGCCAGCCCCTTTTCTCTATGAATTCCCACTTAGGCTAGGGTGCTAGAAAGAACCTTTGTGGTTGAGAATTCTTTTCCTAAATGGATGCAGTCAGTGAAGGTTAGTAGTGGGAAAGCTGGAAACTGGGGCCAGTCTCGGAGACTTGGGTGTGTAAAATGTTTCAAGTAGAGGAAGTAAAAAAGACAGATGAATCTGCAAGGCGGAAGACATGGAAGCATAGCTATGAGAGTAGCATGGGGCGGTGAGTATTTTTATATTTTGCAACCACCCACCCTTGTAATTAACACTAGGCTCAGAGAGCTGGGGGGAGGGGAATGAGTATCTGTATACGGTCAAGGAGTGCGACCGAAAGGCTCTAAAGATGATTCGAAGTATGTACTGTGTCTTATTCTAGCTTCCATAACAAAATGACATTGATACGAATCATTCCTTCCTTCCATGAATCATGTCCCAGGCCTGGAGTTTCCGGTAAGCCGTATACTTGACCCTCACGTCTGGGGATACCTTTGGGAGGAGACTCGATAATCACACTTACGCCGACAGTGTGATCTGACCCACGAGGCGAGAGTTTCGGTTGGAATCTCTTGGTGTCAGCGTCGAGGCCTTACGATGTTGGTTTGAGTATGGATTGGATCCACAGTTCATACACGGATTGACTGTATTAGGCAAAAAGGTTGTGGTTTATCTACAATGTTGGGATGAGGTTTTCCTTGGTCAGTGAAAAGGAAAACCCAGGCAACACAGGATGGAATCATGCATAAGAGGGTGCATTCGATCACTCGGGAGATGTCCAAGCTTACCTTTGTGCTAGGATTCTCCAGAGTTGTGGCACCACTTCCAGCAGAGCTGACAGGAGGCCTCTAGAGTTCGAGGATGACGACCACGTCCTTATATGGGTCTCACCTCGACAAGGTTTACAGAGATGTAGCCGAGGCGGCGAGATATCTCCGAGGTTCAACGGAACTTTCTAGGTCCTCAGCAGGGTAGGCGAGGTGGTTTACCGCTTGACCTTTCCACCTTAGTTGCACCGAGTGCACGATGTCATCCTCGTATCTCAGCTAAGGAGATACGTGTATGACCCTTCACACATCGTCGACTATAGTGAGTTGGACATAGATTACGGGGTGGCATTCATAGAGGTTCTAGTGGAGAACGAGGATCAACAGGAGCAGGTCCTACATGGACGGTCGATTCATCAGGTGCGCTTTCACTGGTAGTTCAGGAACCTCTTGGAGAGAACATGGGAGCGGGAGGCTCAGTTGCGTGCTCAGTACCACTTTTGTTTCACTAGTTTGTCTTATAGATTTACAGGGACGTAAATCTCTGAGGTATAAATACCTAGAAATTTCAAGGAATTTTTTTTCTTAATTTCTTTGGAATTTTACGAGACTGCAGCTCTTGATGACACCTAATTCCGGGGCCAGGTGTGCCTAGAATCACGTTCTGAAGTTTAGCTCGGGTACGTTTAGTGAACGAACGAGTGGGTTTTTCTAACTTTTGAACCGTTGCTCGGAATGAAAATCCGAGGGCACCGATAGAACCGAAGCACCGATAATTGCTTAAGAGTACCTTTTCCGAAGTTGTGTTTGCTCGGAAGGAGTTGTTTAAAATTTGAGGTGTAAGTGAAGAAGAAAATAAAATTTGTAAACCAATTTTATTTTTCTTCTATGTAGATTTATCCTTTGTGTGGAAGTTGGGTTGGTAACTTCCCGTGGGAGAATAAAGGAGAGGTGGGGCCCACACAAGCCCCCACCTTTTCACATTCCCCATAAAACCTTGAAACTCCTCCTTAATGTTGTGACTTTACCTTTTCTCTTTCAATGAATGCCAACAAACTCTCTACTAAATTAATTGAATTAGTTTTTAATTTTAAAAGTGTTGTCATGTGTGAATAAATTAAGACAAAGTATTAACTTATTTTGGTTGATGGGTTGTGTGGGGAAATTGAGGAGACAGAACTCGTCTTCTACATTGGAGAATGCGAAGAACGTCAAGAACCTGATGATGAATGTCGTCACCGCAAGGAGTGAATGACGTGTCATTCTTCTTCCCTCTCCGCAGCCGATGAGAGACGCCTTCGTCGAAGAACGACGACATGCCACATCCTTCATCGGGCGAACGTCGATAATGCTTACGGAGCCTTGATCCACGACGCCGTCTTCCGTGAAGCCATCTTCCGTGACGCCATCTTCTGCGATGTCTTTTCCCCACGATGACCCTCGTTTGACGACCTCATCGAGGTAGGGGTTTAATCTTCACTCAAGTTTTATTTAACAAACTTCGTTGATAATTGTTGGCTGCTTGCTATCATTATAACGGGAGGAGTTCGGACCACACAAACACGACCAACCATCCTCCCCCTTGCTTTCATACTCGTTGAGGCTCGAACGAAGGTGATGCGGTTCCATAGCACCATGTGGAAACAAAGAAGAATGGGAGAAGAAGCATGGCGCCGCCGCGCCGCGCCGTGGAGGCTGAACAAAGCCGCGGCGCCGTCGCGTCGCGCCGGAAAACCACGAAGAGGAAGCAGTTTGTTTATTTGACGTGCATATCGACGGGCGATGACGGAACATGCCAAAGAGGTGTTTTGAAGACTTAAAAGTAAAGAGCAGTTCCCGGGAGGACTTCTGGTGAAGACGGCAGGCAAAACGGACCACCGGAGCGCGTCCGCTGGTCCGCGGAAGACCCTGCCGGCGCGCCCCGCCAGCACTGCGGCGGCGTCCCGGCGCGCCGCCAGGTGGGACCGCCGCGGCTTCAGCCGCGGCGGCAGGCGACCGGTCCCGCAACCACGCGGGACCCGGGGGAGACGCGGCGCCCAGCGCCGCGTCCACTAGCAATGAGTGTCCCCCACGTGGGGGCCTCAGTTCCAATTAAGGGGGGCAGCCCCCCCCCCCCTTTACGCTTAGCTCGGCATTGGCCGAGCTGGCCACGCGGGCCGCACGTGCACGCCATGCCAATAGGATGCCCAGGCTGGGCCGGGCCTCGACCGAATGGGCCAGACCCGGAACCGGTTCGGCCCGACCCGGGGGGGGGGGGGGGTATCGGGCCGAGTCGGACCGGGCCCGAACCCCCTACCTTCGGAGAGATCCGTTCAAACGCCCATAACATGGGCTAAGAACCTCTGATCGACGCACCGTCAGTTGAGATGTGATCCTTTGTTCGAGACGGTCATTTCGGTATATTACACACAAGGTTTCAGGGAACTTTGGGTACGGTCGGGTTGGTTCGAACCCGAAACCAACCGGCCACTCAGAGCCGAAACGCTTATAACATTAGCTCTGGATGTCCAATAGACGTGTCGTCGACTTTGTTGGATTCCTTTTGATGAGAATGAAGTTTTGGAATACTTCTCCTGAGATTTGGACGCATTTGGATAGTGGCTGGGTTGGATTGAACCCGAAATCCAACCGGGCCCCCGGAACGGAAAAGCCGATAACTTTCAGACCGGACGTCCGTTTGACGAACCGTCAGCGGTGTTGGTGATCACGTTAAGAAAAAGTCCCTATGAGTATACCCTTTGAGATTTCGGGGTACAGTTGAGATACGGTCGGGTTGGTTTGTACACGAAACCAACCAGGCCCCTAGGACGAAAAGGCTAATAACTCACAGACCGGGCGCCCGATTGACATGTTGTCTGATGCGTTGAGACCCCTATGATGAGGCAGTCCTTTGGGATGCTTCTTCTTGGGAATTTGTGATACTTGGAGTATCGACCTGTAGCTCGTGGAGGGGACCCTCATGGAGACGAGCGTACGGAGTACGAAGACTGTGTAGCCGGCTGAGACCTGACGACTGCTTGACCGACTCGACTTGGAGTGAGTCGACTAGCCCAGTGGACGGAGCACTACTGTGTTTGGTTGCAGACCCATGGCGGACGGATAGCCTGGTAGTAGGCAGCAGACCCGCGGTACTCGACAGGAGGAGTACCTCTGTAGGCTATGTGGGGGAGCACTACTGTGTGAGGTGGCAGACCCATAGCGGAGGAGCACTACTCTGTGAGGTGGAAGACCCGTGGTACTTGATAGGAGGAGTATCTTAGTAGTCTTAGGTTAGTGAGTAGTACCTCAGATTCGTGACAGGATCACTGTACTGGTCAGAGACAGGGCTCTTCACCAGTTATGGTTTCGATATTTAAAATTTTGGTGAGAGCTGAGTCTATGACCTTTGTGTTTACTTCATGATAGAGATGGGTCACTTGATAACTTAGGTATATGTATGGGCATATAACTAAGTAGTGGTTATCCATTGATATCGTAACCTTTGTGTTTTATAATGAATGAGATGGGTTACTCGATTACTTAGGTATAAGTATGGGCTTATACCTAAGTAAGGGTTATCCGTTGAGATCCTTCTTTGTTGTTATCCTTGTTGGATTTATTGAGAAATTGAGGGTCTCGGGGTCCCTACTGAGTATCGTATTATCACTCCTGCATAGGCTATGCCCGCACCTCGTTGTGCTGGTTGCAGACGACGGGCAATGCTGACAGAGGCTGAGTGTTCAAGGACTGGATGGTACCCAAAGGCGGACCTCACGATGAGTCAGTATCCGGAGGTGGACTTCCCGACGAGATGATACTCGGAGGAGGTTGACGGGCAAGAGCGTTGTGGAGGCTATCTGTACCTACCCTTCAGGTAGGATCCGTGGCAGACGATCCAGGAGCTGTGCTATCTGTACCTACCCTTCAGGTAGGATCTGAGGTGGACGACCCAGGAGCTGCTTCTATTTTTCTTCCAGTTGTTTGTCTTTCATTTTGTACTTTAGTTCAGTTGTATCTATACTTTAGTTGGGTATGTATTCTGACCCACTTAATTTTCATCACTTTCTTTTGTACTTAGTGTATTACTTATGCTTGTACTCTCTGGTGTTTGTTTACATTTATAAAGGCAATGCCTTCCCAGTTATCAGGATTTACGCCTTTGGGGCTAGTCGCCAGCCTCTGGCCTATGGAAGGAGGTCTTGGGGTAGTCATGGCACGGTCCCCAAGGACGGGTCGTGACAATCTGTTTAACTATTCTAGGTCCTAGAATTATATTTTTACCAAATTAATCCAAGCATGGAGGTAATTTATATTTTTTTCCCAGAAATTGATTCATATAGAGCCATTTGGATGATTGAGTGGAAACTATTTTTATAGGAGAAATCGATCAGAGTTAGGTGTTCGTCCCATCATCCCTTGAAGTCCACATACATTTCCCTCAACATATCTTCCTTTGTTTGAATAGTGCACTCAGATTGGCCATAAATTTGAGGTTGATTAGCCGCACTGAAGTTCAACGCAATTTTTAGAGACTATGAAAGACATTTCTAGAACATAGAGGATAATCATAGATCTCGATCAATTCTAATAGATAGTGGTCCTCCATGAAGCCTCACCACTTCTTTGATGTAAATCCAAGCAAGTTGTTTGAGTGAGAAGCCCTCTGAAATTGTGATAAAGTGAGATGATTTTTTAATATAATCCACAATATCCCATATAGAATGTTTTCTTTTGTATGTCATTGGAATTTTGATGAAAAAGTACATGGTGATGTTTTCCCACTTCCATGTTGGTATAGTTAATGGTTGCATCATCACCTTAGACTTTTTACTTTCAATATTTACTTTCTGAAATACCAATAACTTTTATGTATATTCTACGATCTCCTTCTTCATATTATCCCACCAATAGTACTCTCATATATCTCAATACATATTTGTTCTCCCAAGGTTCAAAGAGAAGGTTAAACTATTTTGGTCATTTAGAAGCTCTTTCTTAATCTATGGATCAGATGGTACACATACTCATGACCCAAATCTCATTACTCCTTCCACATCAATTATGAACTCTGTGGATTTGTTATTTCTAATATCTTCCACCTTTTTATGAATATCCACATCATTAATTTGGGAATCCTCTATTTTCTCCATGAGATATTGTTCAACAAAAATTTGAGAAAAGATTGAAGATATTAATCCTATAATGATTCCCATGTCTTGTAGGTGTAAGAAGATTGGATCTTTTTCAATTCTCATCATTGATAAAGATGTAAGATCCTTTCTACTTAAAAAATCCTCCACCATATTTTATTTACCTATATGGTAGTGGATTGATAAGTTTCAATACATGATGAGCTCCAACCATCTACACTGATGCATATTAAGCTCTTTCTGCATGTACATATACTTGAGGCTCTTATGATCAGTTTATATTTCCCACTTCTCCCTAGAGAGATAAATCTGCCAAATTTTCAATTCAATGATGATGGACACCAAATCAAAATCATGCATGGGATATTTTTTCTCACAAATTTTCATTTTTCTTGAGGTGTAGGCTATCAATTTATCATTTTTCATTAGTACACATACTAATAACTTATTTAAAGCATCATTGTAAAGCATAAAGAGTTCCCCACTTGTCGATAGTGTGAGTACTGGTGCAATTATAAGCCTATTTTTAACTATATAAAGAATCCATCACATTCACTGGTCCAGATAAGCATTACTCTCTTACTATTCATCTTGGTTAGTAGGTTTGTAAATAGGGATAATTTCTTCACAAATCATTGTTAATACCCATCTAGACCTAGAAAACTACAAATCTATGTTACATATATTTTCATGGGACGCTCTTCAAATGCCTTTATATTGGAAGGGTCTAAATATATTGAGTTTCTAATGATAACATGTCCAAATAATGATACTTCTTTCATCCAGAAATCACACATAATCTACATTTCATATAGTTTCTCCTTTCAAAAAGTCTTCAGCATAATATTCAAATACATCTCGTGTTCCTCCTTACTCTTAGAGTATATCATAATATCATCAATAAATACTAACAAATTTTTTTGGGGTAATATATAAAGAATATATTCATTTAGTCCATAACATTTTAAGAATCCTTAGTGAGTCTAAAGGGAATCACAATGAATTTATAGTTTCCATACATCATTTAAATAGAATAATTGGGAATATATTTCTTTCTCACCTTTAACTGGTGATATCCTGACATGAGTTCCACATTAGATATATACATGTACCCATGTAGTTGATTGAAAAAGTTATATATCCATGATAGGGGATACATGTTATTTATTTTTATTTTATTGAGATCATGATAATCAATGTAGAGGCACATTGATCCATCATTCTTTTTTATGAATAGAATTGGTGCACCCCATGGTGAAGCACTCGGGCATATAAAACCCTTGTCTAGATTCTCTTATAACAACTTCTTCAATTCTTCCATCTCAAGGGTGGCCAATCTATATGTTTTATTTGATATAAGAATATATTTATGAATAAGATCAATTGAGAACTCAACCTCTCAATCTAGAGGAAGACTAATCAATTCTTCAGGGAACACATCAATATCTTCCCTCCTAATGGGAATGAATTTCAGAATGATACCCTCATTTTTTATAATCATTTGAGTTTGATATTATTTCTCATAAATAAATAATATACACATTGTATTTGATGATTCTGATGATGATTAATCCCCCAACTTACACTTGAACAGAATTTGACGATGCATCGGGACTTGAAGAGTAGTCTCCCTTTCCCGACAGTTGATGTTAGATTTTTATGAAGATATACAATGTATTCCTAATATATCATCAAACTCCACCAAATTATGTAATAAAATATTTTATATGGGGTTCATTCCACACACATTAACTATGGAGGAGTTATAATTTAACAACCCAAACTTGTATAAATAAAATTCCCCTTATAATTTAATTATATTTTTTATTGTTTAATATGGATATATAAATCACAATAACTTATTTCGTTTTATTATATCCTATTAGATATAAATGAACATTAAGTATCTTTACCATTGATAATACAGTCATTTAATAGTGATCACATGATCAATATAAATATAGGGTTTTAATAAATCCAATTGACATAGACTAAGGAAGTGATGGCCCAAACCAATACGATCGTACCCAATGAAGCCCATTTATTATAGCTTCTAAGGGAGATGGAATAATTTGTATTTTCCCTTGACATAGCCTAATATTATTTCCAATAACTTAATAATGAGAAAAATTGTTTATGAGAGAAGTTAAAGCTCATTGAGATCACTTTCAGAAACATGTACACTGAACCACCCCATGAATGTCTCACTGTTGCACACCTTACTCTTAGGGAATTTATTGTATATTAATGGGATATGTATTATGACCCTAGAATTATAATTATGTGCATTATATTCTATATAATGATGAATATATTTTCATCTTATTATGGTTACTTTATAAATTATTTTCATTTCGATATAACAAAGCACATATAATATTTGTGGGTAATATTTAAATTTAATTAAGAAATTTATTTTGACGAATTAATGTATTTTTTTAATATATAATATTTTTTTTAAAAATATTATTATTAAATATTTTTTATTAAATATAAATTATCATATTATATATATGAAGTCAAATGTAATTTTTATAATGGTTGAAAAACTCTTATTCTTAAAAACCCAACATTTCCCAATAAATGTATATTACTATTATAAAATAGAAAAGGAACATAATTATAAAAGTATTTATATAAAATTATTATTATTGTTGGAATGATAATTTTGAAATTATCCAAGATTGAATTATTCCTAATTTTCTGAGACAGTAAATTTTTTTAGAAAAAAATTAAATATTGTATAAATATAATTTGTGTATTATGACATCACAATGACACAAAAGTGATGTAATAAATAATATAAAGGGTATTAACAACCAAATATATTTTTCAAATTTAAAATTATGCGATTTTATGTTTATTTTTTAAATTTTATATTTCCCTTCTGAATCCTCCAAAACCATTAAAATATTTTAGGGTTTTAAAACCATTTCTTCAAGAGTATGACTCACCTCTACATAATAATTTGTTTCTTTTTTTTAAGTTTATACCTTGGACTTATAAAATAATTATATACACACCCATTTGGTTGAAACCATGGGAAAAAAATCATCAGATGGTTTCTGGTTTTGGTTATTTTATTATGTAGAGTGAAAAACCTAAATAATAAATAAATCCCCTTGTATTCATATATGTACCCACCCAATATCCCATTTCTCTTTACTCAAAATCCATAAATCACATCCATAATATTTCATTCAGTTTCTAGAGTCCTACCAAGGTATCCCCAAGCTCTCTATAATCCCCTCCATAGCATTCAGAGTCACACACTCATGTAAGAGATCTTTCTCGTTCTCCTCTTTATTCAAGTATCTTCTTTACCACATGTCTTTTATCTTCATTTACTTACAATGATATGTGTTATTAAATATCACCATTACTTTAAAATTTATTTTCAAATTATGGTAGACCCATTTCTATCTCATCAACCTAATTTACTAATTCTTATGAGATTCAATTATGCTACAAAAATTTCACTGCAATTTTCTATGCTAAAGCAATTGTGTAGTGAATACCATACGCATTTCCTATCAAGGGTATTAAACATTATACAATTATACCTATTTGACTTGGGACATACATGTATATATTACACACTCTTTTATCAAGAAATAAAATATGATAATGAATGAATCCATGTTGTATGATATATGTGGAACACTTAAGAATGAGAATTAAATGAATGTGCCAGGTGCGCCCGAAATTATATAGCACTCCAATGAATTGGGTAATGATTAGTATCATGAGACGTCATGTTGGGATAGAGAGTGAACTTAATTTATTTATGGGACCCTTTCCACCAAGATTTATTTGTTTTTTATCCTTGACATAAGTTTATGATTCAATGTTTTATGTTGTTTCCACATTTCCCAGGTTATGATTATCATGATTTGTCATGTATCATTGTTCATGTTTATGATTCCTACTATTTTATGCCCCATTGATATTCCTATTGTATAAAATTTATCACCTTATTATATTTTTATTCCCTTACTAGGATTTATGTCTTACCTATTTCTTATGATTGTCCCCTGGTAATCCTGTTTAGTTTTAAAAGTTATAGAATTTTAGAAGCATGTTAAGAAATTTTTCAATAATATTGTTGTATCCCATGTTCAATATGTTATGCTATGAACCTAAATCTAAAATACACTAGAATTATCGATATATTGGGTTTTATTATGTGTAATGTTATGTAATAAATCATGATTTAATGTGTAAGAAAGAACAAGGTTGTTATATATAAACTTTGGACGTAATAACTGAACCATTTTCTATTCTCACAGATAATTCAACCTTCATATTTTGAGGCATTATTTAAATATTTATACTAAAAATTAAAGCCATGAAATAATGCATATAACCAAAATAAAACAGAATGTTCTCTATTTTTAAATGAATAACCAGTGAACCTATCACCACATCATTGTTAGGATCCACCTCAGCAGTAGTGATATCATATTCCCTTCCTTACTACCTGGGAGGTTGTTTTTGTTTTTTTCCTCCAAAAAACCTTGGATTAGGTTAATGGTTTGTATAAATACCAAATTCCTTGTAGTTAAAACACATTACATCAGGATGCGTGTTGATATGAACCTTCCATTATTCTTCAAAGTTTGTGGGATTCATCATATCCCTTCAAAAGTTATTAGAAAGATGCCCAAATATTCTACATTTGAAGCTTCTCGTGGTTCCCTTTATAGAGTTCCCATGATGTTTCTTCCTAAAAATTATACATGTGGAATATTGGGTTTTCTTTCCATCATGGGATTTATCTATTGATCCTCCCATATTGAACTTCATTTTCCACTTTTTGTCCTTGGGTCCAGGAGAACACTGAGTGTCTTTGATCATCATTTCAACCTTAAGGGAAGATCAAACTATCTCCTCAAAGTAGTAAAAGTCTCAAGTCACCAACACTTTTCATAGAACCAGATTTCTTCAACTAAATAAGTAATCCACCTTAAATATAGTGTTCATGAAAAAATACAAAGGAATAACTTGAATTCCTTGCGAATATTTCCTCATACACCCCAATAAACTCTTATTCATTAGGGATAAATTTTATTAACTTCCTTTCTATCTTGATATGGAGGGTTCAATGAAAATATTTATTGAAAAATATTTTATTGACATATTTCTATCTCATGGAAGAAATTTCCTCCTTACAATTTGTGTTCTTGATCAGTTTCCATCACTGACCAGCTTCCCCCTCAAAATGATAGACTTCCAACATAATATTATCTTCCTATGATCACTAGAAGATAAAAAATATCTTCTAAATTGAGTTAGTACATTTTTTTGTGAAGAGAGGATCAGAAGATACACTAAACATATGAGGCCTTTGAAGAATGAAGGATTCAAATGCAAATTTATCTCTCTTATGAGAAGGAGGGTGTTCCACATGATTCATGTTATTATTCATATCTTGATCCAGTTGAGAAAGTAATATCATGATGTTTTGACTACACATTCCCATAATTATTGGAATTTCATTAGGGAAATCATCACATTTTTTATCATATAGATTGTTGGAATGAGTTCTTTTATTTATAGCCATTAAATAAAAAAATAAAGTTCAATTATGGGGGATTGGATACTTATCCAATAATCTTATAAAAAAACTTTTAATATAAAAGGATAAACTTTTAAATGAAAATTATATCCTATCATTTGATTCCCTTGATTTTAATCTAGGTTATCCATAGTGATTGAATTTTTTGTAGGGTTCTTACTAATGTGCTATAGTCCTAATCTCAAAAAATAACTAGACCATCCTATGATACCAAATATAACATCCCTAGACTTTTACTAATTTTATTACATGATTATAATCATAAATAACCATTAATTACAAGCCAAGAATTGTTAAGTCAAGTTTCTTTAAAATATTAGATGCATTATTATAAAGAATAAAACAAAAAATATATTTTATTTAATCTCTATAAAGATATCCTTACTTCCTTTTTATCTTACATCTGCATACGATAACCTGGGGAATACATGAACAAAGGGATGAGCATAAAATCCTAGTAAGGGAAATAAACATATGGATAAATAAAATAACATGGGTTAGAAGGCATAACATGATGAAATAAAAATGAAAGGAACATAAATAAATATAATGAATCATAACATATAGAACATGGGATCATGTAATAATAGAATCATAGAAATATGGAAAAAAACACACAATATGACATAATAATCCATCAAGGATAGCCACCATGACCATTTCACATGGAAGATCATGAGTGAAGGCTAACAACCAAGACCGTTACACATGAAGCTTCATGAGACTAAAAATTTCTCAATGAATTGAAGAAATATATGGTAAAACCCATAATTACATGTTAATCAATATTTATTCCACATGAAGAATCGTACCTAAGGAATCAAACATAAAAATAAGGGTAACCTGTGGAAGGAGTTGGGTATCATAATCACATTAAATGACCAACAAAATGGAATAACGTAATGGTGTTCAAGAAAGATTGGATTTAAAACATTGATGGGAATTAATAAGGGAAAATAGGTATATATCATAATAATTTATGTTAAACTAAAGTGAAAACATTTAAAAATAATGTATAATAAACTTTATAAATAAAACATTTTGGTGCGGTTTAAGGAAGACATTAAAGAGTAATTAAAGAAGAAATGAAATAATGTTTAATATAAAACCAGAAATGAACCCAAATAAATTTTCATGATAGAATAATTGATATTATAATAATAATGGGCGTTTAAAAGAGATTAATTATGGTATGGGGAAATGGGTATGAAATTTGGAATTTCCCTTTAATTGGTATTGCTCATCAGGAAAAATTGAGAAGGGAACTTTATTAAAACATGTATTTCCCCATCAAAGAAGGATGAACCAATATAGATACACAATTTTTGAACATATGAAAATAATTGATAAGAATTATATAAAATAAATAATAATTACATTGTGGTAAATAGAGATAAAGCGTAACTCGGAAAAAAATAGAGGGTTTGAAAGAATCTCTTACCTTATGTTCCAATGTGTTCAGAACCTCAAATTCATGTCCTAGATAATCAAATTAAAAACATTAATTAACTAATTAAGAAACTTTTCTACATATATTTGAATTATTATAATTTTTTTAAGTTTTTTATGGAATTTTTTAGTTATAAGATATAATTATATCGTTCTGGAGCATTTATTTCCTTGGTTTTCATGATCGGTTTACTTGTATACATGCACAAAAAATCACATATAATGAGAATTGTTTTCCAGAATTGAAATTATATGAAATTAATGAAATTAAAAAAATTTAAATGGTATTATATATCATTTTTTTATATGTTACTTTGATTCAATATATAAAACATTAATGATATTCATTTATATTGTTTTGGAGGTTTTTCGATCATCATAAACTAGTTTTGTTTCATTAATTGATATCACGTATATATAATGGTTCTAAATCATTTAATAGGATGTAATATATATATATATATTCTTGTTTATCTGTAAAATTATTTTTGACCATCCATGAATGTGGTAATATAAATTGAAAACTTTTCATCCTCGAAGGTGATAAATCAGCACCTCATGGGCGATGATTTCATTTTCAAAATAGAAATAGAGGGGAAGAGAAATGATGATTGATTGTTCCATTAAATTAATAAAATTACATTATATGGAAAATATTTGAGTTATAATGTCAATTATATAAGGGTATGCAAGTAGAGGAAAGGAAAAGAAAAGGAATTGAAAAGGAATTGAAAAGGAATTGAAAAGGAATTGAAAAGGAATTGAAAAGGAAATAAAAGAAAAAGAAAAATGTTTTTACCACTTGAATTCCTCTCATTGAGAACCTCTTTTAAGAACATTAGTTTGGAATTTTTTTTTTAGAAAAAAGGCTCTTGAACTTGGGGGAGAGAATGAGGAAGAGTTTTGGGCAGAGTTTGGAAAGTATTCAATGCCTTTTATGTGTGACAATAATACGTGGTGAGGGGTGGTATTTATAGTGGAAGAGAGGGATGTTTTTGGATTAGTTTAATCATTTCATTATTATTTTTCCATAGGAATATGAATTTTGAGATTTATTTTGACTAAATAAAGTAAATAGAGAATGTGATTTTGATATAATGGCCACTTACAACATCCATGACTCAACCATGATTGAAAAATTATTCCTTTTTCTTATAATGTTAAATACTATAAATTTCTGTATTTCACTTTTCACCATAAAATTCAACTATTTTAGAAACGTCTAAATTTTTTAACATAACCATTTAAAAACATTTAGAATAAAACATTGTGTGCATTTTAAAAAAATAATTTTATAAATGTGATAAATTTAATTTTAATTAAAATATTCATTTATTTAAAATACCAATTTTAGAATTATAGCTGATTTTATAACACATTAAAGAATTAGTTAAGGGCTCAAAAAGTTGTTTTATAATCATAAGACAAAAAAATATTAATTTATGAATATTTTTCATTAAAATAAATTTTATTTTAAATTATTATATTACTTATAAAAATGTAAATAAATATTTATGTTTTATAAAAATAATAACACTAAATTTTTCAATCTTAAAACATTTATTTTCTTATATCATTATATAAACATATCATATTTTTATTTATAGGATACCAAAATTTTATTTATAATTTTATAGGTGAGGTATATACTCTATTGTATGTGATATTATTCCTAATATTCACATCACTATTCTATAGGTATTGTTACTATTCAATTGGTTTAGGTTCCTTAATTTCTATAAATTCTCATTATTTCATTAATTATTCATTTATAATGTTTTAATTTTTTTTCTTTAAGCGATGTTTATGTGATTTATACTATATAACATAATTATAATAAGGGGAATTTCTATGAATGAATTTTGGGTCATTAAATTAATATTATATATAACCAGTATTAATGTCTTGATACTTAATCATGGTGGAAAGGATGATGTTTGTATAACATGAAACATATAGTTCGTTGAACAGACCCAAACAAGAAAATGCAATAATAATGAATGATAAAGAGTTTAGAGTAATATAATAGTAAAATAATTTTATTTGAATAATAATGATGTTAATATAATATAAATATATAAGATAATGATATTTATAAATTTTGGAGATGAGAAAGTAATTGAAAAAGCTATAAAATAAATTAAAAACATGATGAATTTTCCCCATCTCGACATGGGTTCCTTTGGAATGAATTATTTAGAATTCCTTCTTAGATCAATAAGATATAATATACCTTTTAAGGATTTGGGAAATCGGAAATGGGATCATATTCAATAGATAACTGAATTTTTTTAGTTTTTTTGGAAGGGGTATAGGAAGGGACATCTTATAGTGATTTTTGAGTGGCATTTACTTATATATTCATTCCTTAATTTATAAGGATATCATTTTAAAAGTAAAGTAGATAAAATGTGGAAAATAATGGTGGTATGATAATATTTTTTCAATAAATAAGTCATTCACACATTTTGAGTAAGGGTTTTATGATACTTTATGTCATTATCACTAAGTTTAAGTGATTTTTAGCAAATTTTTCATTTTCCATAATAACACAGTTTTTAACAAGAAAACCTTATTTACTAATAAAAATTAAATTAACAAACTTAACTAATTTTGATGTTTTATTAAAAAAATGACTCATTTAATCAAATTATATTTGTAAATATGGTAAATTTATCTCTTAAATGAAACCATTAAATATATAACTAAAAATAATTTTAAAAGAAATATAATTCTTTAAACATTATGTATTGTTAGACCTATTTCATATATATTTTTAATTAATAGAGTGTCAATATATTTATTAATACATTGAAACATTTTTTTATAATAATCCCTCAAAAGTGTTGAATTTAATTTGTTGACATAAAATACACAACACTTTTAAAAAAGTTCTTATAAAAATATCTCTTTTCAAAATTAAAATATTTTATTATGATTTATAACTAATTTTAAAAAATTTAATTTAATTAATTTTAATATATCTATATATATTTTAACAATTTATTTCATTAAATTTATTATAATAATATAAATTAAATTTTAAAATAAATACATATAATATATAATAAAACCACATTTTAAATAAATCGTATTTAATTATCCTTGAATAATTAAACTATTATTATGTATAGTACCATAATTATTTCATGGATTATATACACTTAGTTGATAAATAATTTATTTTTATAAAATCAATTTATTTAAATAATAATTCAATAATAATAATAATATATAACATATAAAAATACATTTTTATAATAAACCATTCCAATTAAATTTTATTTTTTCCTTTCCTTATTTATCTTTTTTGAATTACATTATTTTCAATTTTTTAATATTAACTTAGCATTTGAAATATATATATTTGATACATTCTTATCCAATGACTATATGTCTAATGAAAATATTTCAAATGACTATATATGAAACACAGATATATATATATATATATATATATAACAGATAGATTTCATTCATTTATATAACATTACATACATTCTTAAAATCATTCATCCTATTCATTTACTTCTCTCTCAACATGTATATTATATTCTAGTTTTTTACCTTATTTATATAGTTTCAATTGGGATAATGATATTTATTGAAAACGAAGATGATAAAGATTTTATGTTTTTTCTTTTTTTATTTACTTGTGGTTTTATTCTTCTTATAATTCTATTAATGAGGTTTCATATTGCATTCAAGAAATATTTTAATTTTTATCTTTCAATGTAATATTTTCTCTCAATAAAATATTTCACAGTTCTTTTTAGTTCTATATTGCTTGTGAAACAAGTTATACAACACAATATTTAATTAAAGTGAAATTTATACTAAAATATTAGAGTGTTACATCATAATCCATAAATATTGAGAATCACACGCCCAAATTTACCATCACGCTTCACACATCGTGTATGCTTAGGGTCACACCATATTTGTCAAGAGGGCCCAACTTGACCATTAAGGCACACACCAAAATATTTTAATATATTTATTTAGTGTGCAGTTAAGGAGTACATGGAATGTATGGTTGTCAGCATGAATTGAGTCTTTGTGGGAAACACACTGAATAACCCTCAAGTCCCACATGCCATGTTTAGATGAAGGACATGTTATGTAGATTTAAGTGATAATACACATTCCAAAAGATACACACCTAGATGATTGGTGGGATTACCATTCCATGTCATCTAAATGAAATACAATATATACTATGATTTTATTGATATGCAATCGTAGTACACACTCAACTTCTTCCCAGGGATCGCACATAACTTTTAAAAGAAGTATATGCAATGTATTTGAAATATCTTGGTGTTTTTCATGTATTCTTTCCCTGGTGTCAATATTAAAAAATTTAATAGTAAGTTTTAATGGATTTTAGATGTTGAAAAAATAGGATAGTATAACTTCATTGTAAGATGTGGTTTCCAACACAAACAAAGAAGGTGAATGCCCTTAGCTTTGTTTATATTATTTTATATTGTAGGTAAGATGTTGGAAGTAGGAACAGAGTTGGTATCCCCCTTGTCTATTTTTGGGGGATAGGGAGAGGGTCCTCTATGCAATTCCTAGTGTTAGAACCCTCTCATGGTTTCAAGGAATGGGTTATCCACTTCAAAAATTAAACATGTGTTTGGAAACCCTATGTTTTTTAAAATGTGTGAGTCCTTAAGGGCAATTGGAAACCCCATATTTTAACTTTACTAGAAAAGGTGAAGGTGATCCATATAACTCATAATGTAGGCATCTACCCATAAATATAGGTATTTGGTCATCCATATGTGGTGTAACTCTCTCAACTAGCACACATATCAGGGTGTGGTGTGGGCCCCCCACTTTGGTTTTAGTCTAGTGATATAGGAATTATGAGATATTAGGTTGTTCAGATGTTATGAGTTATTCATTATTTTTATTCTTATCACTGTATAATATTTTTCAACTTGTTTTATGAAGACACAAATTCCTCCATTATCCTTGGTTTTTTAACAATAGAGCTTACCAGGATCATTATTTTTCTTTAAACAGAATTTTTGTTTCATTCTTTATTTTAGTTATAGGTAAATCCTACTAGGCATGATTTTACTCATCATTACATAACCAACTTGTCCCATATGTGTTCAATTTATACAGAGGATTCATTATTTAGAGGTGACTTTAGTGGGCTTGGAAATGATAAAGTAGGTAGAGATTCTGTTTAGTGACATGTGGTAAATCCTAATGGAGATGGTTCCTATTATAGAGAAACTCAAGAGTCCTTGAAATGAGTATGTTTCTTTCCCTATTATATGTCTACTGTTCTTATTGTTTTTTTCTATTTTTCTTCATATGGTGGGTTCACATGTGGAATTATTTTGGATAGTTGATGTCTCATGTATATATTTGTTATATAGTTGGTTATATATATATTTTGGGTGATTATTGGTAATATTTTATATTGGAGTTTCTTAAATATTGTAGGTTTTTCTATTATAAACCCTCCCTTGTTTTGTTCAGAGAAATATTGAAGGGGTGACATTGCCTTTTCAAAATTAAATCAATGTGATAATAGTAATTTCAAATATAAACAATATTGAAATGATAAATCAATTTATTTGATAAAGTTATATGACTAAAAAATTTGATACATATTATAAATGTAACATCAATATTAATTAAGTGAATATGCATAGTATAAAATGGATGTATCGATTTTATGAAGTTATATATATCAATATTGAATTATGAATTGTACGAAATAAACATTTGAGAAAATGTAACTTGATAAAGTATTTCATTAAAATCTTAGTGTGATCCCAAAATTCTCCTCCCCTGTGGGTTGAGATGATTAAGCTCTTACTCTATTGATCTTGGTGGTGATAAATAAATCCATCCATCACAATTATGGTTCTTATAACCCTGTTATGCTTCTCCAATAGCCAATGAACTCTTCCCTCACTTTTTTGGTAGTGAGAACCCATTGTAGAAGGATATGAGAAGATGAAGGGTTACATAGGGTAAACCCATTATAATATTTCTCCCTAATAACTCATATTTATGTATACAAACTAAGATTATAGACAGAGAGAATATGTAATAAGAAAAATCCTTGGATATTGATGGATAATTCACATCGATTTTTCTCATTAAATCAAGGATGAGAGATTGCTAGCGACTCAGGGAGAGAACATCATTTATTCAATCAAAGAGTGGTTTCACGTGTTCTTTGATAATATACAAGCCACCTGATGTCTCTATTTAGAGGATTCACACAATATGTAGGTGTATATGCTGATCTAGATATTTAATAGACCAAATAAAATCTTTTAAAACCTCCAATTAATGCACCTTTACTGATATATATTGAATCAAAATTCTTCTTAGATGATCACACTACCAACAGGTGAGACACCTTGGAATCAAAATTTAGTTCCTGATTCCACCAACTAGTTTATGCATTTTTAGTAACACTCCATCTTACTTTTTCTATATATAGATTTCTATCTAATACCACTGGATAGAAAATGGAATTATGATGACTAACGAGTTCTACCTACAACCTTCCCCTTCAATAAGTTAATACCTATATTTCATTTATGTCATTCAATTAACATTCTATCTTCTTCCCAATAACTTTAAAATATGATTAAATATATGAAAAATCCTATAAAAATTTATTCATGATTATGTTGACTAAATTGACATAAATTCACTCAAATGGAAACATTAAAAACACAAAATAATGTTTTTTATCATGAAAACACTATTAGAGAGAGAGAGCGGCATATCATTATGTGTTATATGCCATCACAATTCTAGTTTCCAACTTCGGGCCTACATAAAGTATGCTTGGGGGTGGAAAACTCATCTTACCACCAACCTTGATAGGGTATGAGGGGGGGGGGGGGGGTTATTTCACTAAATTAATAAATGTATATACTAGGAATGAATATTTATGAAGATAGATTTAAAAGAATTATTAGCCTTAGTCAAGACACATATATTTATCAAGTGTTAAAAAGGTTTAGCATGGAAAACTCAAAATGGGTTTTTACCATTGTTATATGGAAAGTTTTAAAAAAAATGGAATGTCCATCAAATATTTAATATCAAGTATACACGTGTAAGATTATTTATACTTTAGTAGTTAGATCAATCATGTATACAATCTAATATAATCAATTATATGTATCTTATGTATTACCTATAGTGATTCAATACCAATACAATCCTAGTGAAAGTCATTGGGTAGATTTAAAGAAAATAATTATACACTTGAAAACATCCAAATATGTATTTTTAGTATTTGGTGTTGAGGAAGAGATATATTTAAAGGGTTACACTAATACTAGTTTTTAAACTAATTTTTTTTTTAAATTTAGATCTCCATCAGGATTTTTTTTACTTAATAGAAGATATATAAAAAGGAAACGTTCCAAGAAAATTATATTTATTGATTATATAATATAAGTTGAATATATCATAACATTTTATATTGATAAAGAATCTATTTGGATAAAGAATTTAACTACTAAACTAGATGTGGTGATAAGCGTTATGTATCTAATTGAACTATACTATGATAATAGTGGAGTGTTTTCACAAGATATGACACCCAGGTCTCCCTATATATCTAAACATATTATTTAATAGTTTCATAATATTCAAGAGATTACTAACAGAGGAAATTTCAATATGTTTTGTGTTCCTATAGAGGAGAATATTGTGGATCCCATAACTAATTCCCTTATGTAATAAAATTATTAAATTCACTCCATTTATCTTGATTTTAGATATATGGGTGACTATATTTTCTTTAAGTGTGTGATTATTAGTGTTTTTAAATAAATTTGTCAAGAGTTTTTTCCTTAGGGATATGTTGTATCATGTAATGTATATTAATTAAATTATTTTATCATTGATTTATATTTTCTGTATATAATATATGAGATTATATAATAAAAATCTTTGGAATATACATATTAACATGTTATACATGATTGGTAATCATCATATTGGGATGTGATGATATTTTAAGATCAGAGTGAGTTGGAAATGTTATATAAAGATATAACTAACCACTCATGGGATATAACATGGTGAATTGTATTTGAACTTACCTACTTAAATTAAACCACATGGATCATCATATTTGTGTCATTTGTGTTACTTATGTGAAAACTTCCTATGGATCATTTGAATTTAGTTAGTAAAATAGTTTCCCTATATGTGAGTATCATTCTTAAATAACTATTGAAATATTTTTTTTTAATTTCAATTAGTAGAAGTTAATTTGGTATTAAACTAATCAAGAAGATTGATTTTATTAACCAAGATAGGATGTCTATAACCATATCAAATGTTACATAATTATTGACCTTAAATTGAGTTTTAAATAAGTAAAAGAATGTAAATTATTTCATAATTAAAAGTGATGCAATTTTATGATATTTAGTCAGATATTCAATTTTGAAAAAGAGATGAGTTATATGGTACTGACATTATCCATGTCCCATGATTAATCTTGATGTTGAGGACAATTGAACATTTATATTGGAAAAGTGGTGTATTATATCACACTAAAATCAATTGTAATTTTTTTATATATAACATGTTTCTAGATACCACTCTTTGTTTTTTATTATGAGTGATATTCATAATTATTTCCAAATTTATATATTTCACTTGGGGTTACACATTACATAATATTAATTCGAATTCTTGGACTAATATAATTAATTCATGTGAAAAAAGGATTATTTTTATTATAAAAACAAATAATTTTTCCATTTTACACATTTGAAATATTGAATTAGATAATATTAATTTATCTAAATAGTTAATGTAGTGTTATAATATAAATACTTTTTTATATATATTATTAATTCCTAAATATGAGGAAATAGAAAATCCCAAAGGCTATTTAGGATTGGAATTAAAGTAATGGTACTATAAGCTCCATTACATGTGTAAAAGTAATAAACCCACCTATAGATACAATTAAAGCACATTATTTTCTAAATTTAACTAATTTGGAGTCTCATTCAGGTACCTCCAAAGGTGGTTTGAGATTGGGGAAATTATGAAGGCTATTTAATTACCTAAATGGCCATTTAAGGCTATTTGTTACACCTTATTTATATTTCAATGAATTTACCTTCCATAGAGACAATATAATTCCCTTATTACTATATGTATCAAGGAGTATATGTGTAATATTTATTTCAGCGATAGAAAGAAAATGTGGTTTTTAGAGTTCTATAGTTTCCCTATACCAAGAGATAACCTTCCAGATATCCTCATCTAAGAGAATTATCTAGTTTTCTTCATCCGAGTGGTTTTCAAGTGTCTTTCACATTCATTCTTCCATACTTTTTCATTAAGGGGTGACTATCATCACCTAGAGAAGAATATAATCCCACCATAGCATTGGTGGTTTATTTATTAGAGGATAACGATGGGGGATTCGATTTGACAATTCAATATGGATCTAAAAATACTATACCTTCTTAAAAAGGTCTTTATAATTTATTATTACTATATAGTTTTTCATTTTCTTTTTATCTTCTTGAATAGGTTTTTTCATTAATTTAATTATGTATTGAGTATAGATAACATAATTAAAACCCAGTCTTGAGGCACCTAAAATTTATTAAGGGATGAGTGAGACCATTAACCATCATCTATTAACTATGACTAACACCTTTGATTGTTGGTTGGCCTATATAGTTCCACATAGTAGTACACTATTGATTTTAATTAGTGGTTTAGGTGGGATATTTTTGAAATAGTGTGATAATCCACAACAAGGATTGCGATTTGGGAATAGGGGGAGAGAAGGTTCCCTCATTTGTGTTGTTGGAATTTTTCTAGTATGGAATAGAGAAATTAGGCATATAGATTGTGAGGTAAAGTTTGATTTATTAATATAACATGGATATGGATGTGTTTTTTAGGATGACCTCATGGATAATGATATAATCTAAATGATGAGGAAATGTTAGAGAGGACCATGTAAGTCATGTTTGACATTGAGTAGAGAGGACTTTTTTCTTTTGGAGGTAGTGCACAATGATAATGATATGAATTGTAGATAATAATTCCTTCCTTAGTGGTATTGTTAGGATTACAAAGGGATCGAACCAACATTAGGGTTGAATCAATGTTTTTATACCAATTTAATTTTTTATCTATTTTCACAACTTCTCATGTCCAGTGAATGTATCTCTCACTTTGATTTTCTATGAATCTATTGTAGTACATAAAAATATAAAAAATAAATGAAACCCAATAATAACCCCAAGATTTTTTGTTGAGGTTCCACTACATGTAGATGAAAAAATCCTCAGTGACACATAGTTATTATCCCACACACACAACATCTTTCTTATTTTAAAAAGATACATGTGAATGTTTATGGAACCTAACTAATTATCTTATCCCCAACTTGGTACTTGACAAGGCATGTCTTATAATACCTTTTTAAAGATATATATGATTAAACCTAATCCTTATTATGTGGATCAATAATGGAACTCCTGTGTCACACATAGATTCTAAAATACTGTATTCCTTAATCGTAGCAATCTAGTGGGCTACCTCAATCATTTTAAAACTATTAAAATATATGGATGAAGTATACTAGACTTCTCAGAACATTAGCCTAAATATAATAATCTTTTTAAAAGCTTAAATTCTCCTCTCCCCTTCCTCCTCCTACTTTATTTTGTAAGGTATAAATTCTTCCTACCACATTGGAATACCTTCTGCTTCCCTCTACTTCACAGAACGAGTAGATACGTATAATGTTAGATTCCTTTATCTCTTTCCAACTTATAGAATATTCAACAACACATAGTTTAACTCCATATTCATTATTAATCTTCTCTTATAATTAATAACTATATGTTAATATTATTCTCGTTATTATAAATTTTAATCCCTATAAATCTTGGCTATTAAAAAACCTTTAAGACTTCACATCCTCGATTGTCCTTATCAATCTCTCTCTAAAAAAATCCCCATCTCTTTATTATATGTAGTTTTCTTATTTTATTTTCTTGGAATTATATTTCCATAATTATCAATATTTATAAACTAATGAATTTTTTCTCATTTAAGACTCTCAAAATTGTTAGTCTTTTAATTGCTTATGTTTCCTTTTATACTTCCTAAAAAATAGATATTTTATATTCCATAAATATCATAATTATACTCCAAAAAACTCTTTTTCAGAACTATTTCATGATATATGAAAATTTCAAATTCTAAAAAACTTCAACATTTTCATGTGTTTCATGAATTACAGTTGAAACTCCTTAATTTTTTGTGTGGTGATATCCCTCAATTTCCTCCATTTATCATGCAACTCAATATCCTCCTTAGCTGATTTTTCAATTATCATGACTTGAATCATGTTCCTTGTAAATGATTATATTGTTTGGTCCATAAATAATTGATCATTATTATATTTTAATTAATTTTTCCAAATCACTAGAATATAAATACTATGAATCTTATGCAATGCAACATTTTTAAATTCAATAAGTGTAGGATGAATGATACCAAACTACCGATAAATCATAAAAAATCTTTAAATTACCTATACATAGTATTAAAATAAATAATAAATTTTGGATAAATGACTCATAAGAAATGCATCATATGAGTAAATGACTCATTAATAGATTCCAATTTTTATAAATTCAATAAAAAACTACTCTTACATTTATCAGATAACTCAAATGAAAAAGTGATAGTGACTCATAAACACAATCAATTGCCTCAAATTACTAAGCCCTATTATTCCATGCTAATATGAACCTCAAGATTATCCTTTTCAAATAAATTCAAGATCTTCTTAAATATTTCAAAAAATATTTAAATGTGATCCAATGGATCTATTGAAATAAATGGTCTCAACATTTTATTTAAGAGCTGTCTTATCAAGAATGACTTCCAATGCTAATTTCACTACTACAAAATATATTTCAAATTCCAGAAAGAGTTATATACAATAAGTATAAATCATCATTACTAGTCTTAGACTTCACTAATTACAATATTAATAATCATAGTTACAGAATTCATATAACCCATCTCAAATAAATCTTTAAACCTCATCTAAAAATTCTTTTATCACAAGAAACACTTGTATAAACCTTGGTTCAAATATTTAACGTCCCGGGTCAGTGTGACACTCAACGGGTGCCCCGAACCCGGTTCTCTACGTGAACTCAAGTGCATTTCTCCAAAGGCCAGAGGCTACCGACTAGCAGCGAGGGCCCAGGTCTGATAGTGGGGAAACTATGCCCTCATTTGTCAATGTGTAGCGCAGTGGAATGGAAATAAAACATACAACAAATAGCAGAAGCAGTAAACCATACACAACTGAAATAGAAAAATACAGTGGATACAACCAAAAGTATATAAACAATGATGCTACATGCCTCATGTTCTAAGAAAAACAGCCAGAACATGTTATACATCAATACAGTAAAACAAAAGCAGAGTACATCAAAACAAAGAAAAACAGTTGTTAGCAGCATCGTGAGCCTAGGCTCGGTCCCATGCCCTCCTACTCCTCAGCAACAGTCAAGTACCTGTATAAGGACTCTTTCCCCTATCAACACCTGCAGAAACGTAATCTGTTTGGGCCGAAAAGCATGACCCAAATAGGGTGTGACAAACATATCTCAGTAGGCACCCACCAAAGGCCCTTTCCCAACTGCATGTAAGCATGCAACAACAGTGTGCAGTAAAAATGAAATAAAGTAAGCAGTACTCAAAAGCAACTAAATACCAGTTATATTTCCATTTTAGTATTCCTTTTAATCATCTAATTTAAAATATCACCACAATGAATATTCTAAGAATCCAACTAATGTCCTCAGACACGTAAACCCCTACCTTCAGGTAAAGAGCATCAAACACAAGAATCTTCCCTCAGGCATAATAGAGTTTTCCCTCAGTCATAGGTAGTGTCGCCCACAGGAACAGAGTCAGATGCCCACAGCTACAGAAGAAGTTCCCCTCAGGCCGAAATAACTACTGCCCACAGGCTAAATAGTGCAGTGCCCACAGGCTAATCACAACAACACCCTCATGCTAAACAGGTTACTGGGCCATGCCCAACATGTAAACAAGCAGTAAACAAGCAATTACTCTCAAAGAAATTCTACAATTACTACTTTAAAGGAATACCCTCGGGTATCCTGACCAAACGGTTAAACAGTGGAACACACCCTCGGGGTGGTTTCGGATCCAAGCAACGATCCCAATCAGCATTTTGATATTATAATTACATCTAATATTAAATTCTAGCTGTTTAATATTTCAACAACCTCAGCCACAAGACACCCCAACATGGGTTCGTGGCACAAAACTGCACAAAACACACGACAGTTGGAAAAATTAACACAAATCCACCTACCTTAAACGCCAACGAACATTATAACCGAACGCCGACTCCAGAAATACCCAAGAACGGCGTAGATCTTACGAATAAAAAAACTCTCTTAACCTCAAATAACTATTATTAGGAGAAGAATTGGTAAGAAGCAGTCAAGGAGATGGAAGCCCTTACCCGTGCGGTTCCAACGAGATCGTCTGAGGCAGAAACTGATTCCAGACGAACACTCGGCGGATCTTCAAAGGTTTTGCCTCCTACTTTGGCTCCAAAATGGCTTAAATGCCTCCTCTTCCAAATGAGGAGGCTACTACCTGTTTTAAGATGAAAAAACAAAGTACACAGTGTGTACTTCCAAATACACAGTGTGTACTCCCTTCATTTAACTGTTCCTTTGGCGGCACCGCCACACTGTTCATCCGTCGACATGAGTACACGACATGTACTCCCGAGTACATGGTGTGTACTGTCGCCCAGCAAGCAGATACTCCACTGCCTTACTATTTAGGCCTGCTGAATGACTACACGGCGTGTCAAAGACCACTACACGGCCTGTAGTCGGTTCCTACACCCCTCGTCACCGACATGGCTACACGCCTCGTGTACCCATCCCACACTGCCAAAAGTATATGGCATGTGGGAAAGTACACAGTGTGTAGTTCCAAAATTTAGGATTTTCCCCCATTTTCCATATTTTCTCAAAAACACTTAAGGAAAATTAAAAAGAAGAATCCCGTACCTCAAAACTAAGAACCGGGTTCTTACAAACTTCCCCCTTATAGCAATTCGTCCCCGAATTTCCCTACCAAGGGTGGCAAAGATATAGCTCAGAACAGCTCTGGCCACTGAGCATGCACATCGGTTTCACGCTCCCAGGTTTCGTCCTGCACTCGGCCATGCTGCCATAACACCTGTACGAGAGGAACTGACCGGCCTCAGAGAACCTTCATACTCCTATCAATGATACAGATCAGATGCTCCTAAAAGGATGCATCTGCTTCTAGATCAAACTCCTCTGGATGAAAGGTTTGAGATGGGTCTGCATGATAGCGGTGCAATTGAGACACGTGGAAGACGTCGTGCATGGCTTGGTACCGCTACGGTAACTTCAACCGATAGGCAACCAGCCCGACTCTCTCTAGAATCTCAAATGGCCCAACATACCTCGGTGAAATCTTACCATGTCTCCTGATCCACTTGTGTCCCAGCCTCGGTGAAACACGCATGAAAACCTTATCCCCGACCATGAAATCCAAAGGTGTTCTGCGGCAATCAGCATAAGACTTTTGATGAGACTGCGCGGTATCCATCCTCTTCTGAATCAACTAGACCTGCTCAGATTTCTTCTGTATGAGCTGTGGCCCCAGTAAAGCTACCTCACCTGGCTCTAACTAGCACAAAGGTGAACGGAATGGCCTACCATATAAAGCCTCATATGGTGCCATCTCAATAGTCGCCTGAAAACTATTGTTATATGAAAACTCGACTAGGGGTATATGATTCTCTCAAGAGCCCCCAAAGTCTAGGAAACATGCACGCAACATCTCCTCTAGCACCTGTATAATACGATCTGACTGGCCATCTGTCTGAGGGTGGTATGATGTGCTCAGGAGCACCTGTGTACCCAGAACCCTCTGAAAACTCTGCCAGAAATGAGACATAATGCGGGAATTCCTATCTGAAACGATAGAACAAGGGACCCCATGAAGACGCATGATCTCTTGGATATACAGCCTTCCAATCTCGTCAACACTGTAAGTCTCCTTGATCGGCAGTAGGTGAGAAACCTTCGTGAGTCTATCCACAACAACCCACGTGGCGTCATTGCCACGAGGTGACCTCGACAATCCAATCATGAAATCCATCACGACATCATCCCATTTCCACTCTGGAATAGGTAAATGTTGTAACAGTCCAGCTGGCCTCTGGTGCTCTACCTTCACCTGCTGATAGGTGGAACACCTCATTACAAAACCAGTTATCTCTCTCTTCATATATGGTCACCAGTACTGACGTCTCAATTCACAGTACATCTTGGTAACCTAAGATGAACTACCCAAGATGAAGCATGAAACTCCCGCATCATCTCCTCTCATATATCCCATGGAACCCATACTCGTCCACGGAAACACAGGAAATCATCATCCCTTATCGTCCAACCGGGAGAAAGGTCCTCACTTGCCACCGACTCCCATAGAACTATGCCTTCTGAATCTGATAGTTGTCTCATCCTCACTCTGTCCAGGAGGGTAGAAGTCACAGCTAACGAGGAAAGATAAGCCTGCCCCTGAATTTCTTGCACCTCCAGATGCATCTCATAGAACAAGTCCATGAGCTCCCACTCACCACTGGCCTCCTGCACCGCCTGTATCCGAGTCTTTCTGCTCAGTGCATCAGCTACTGCATTACCTTTACCAGGTGTCTAGGAAAGTTCAAAATCGAAGGACTGTAGGTACTGAACCCACCTTCTCTGCCTGAGATTCTGTTCACGCTGAGTGAAGATATACTTGAGGCATTTGTGGTTGGTGAAAACCTCAAAATTCTCTCCCAAAAGGTAATTTCTCCAATAGCGTAATGCATGAATAACTACAACTAACTCGAGATCATGCGTCGGGTAATTCCGCTCATGTGGCCTCAGATGATGAGACCCATACGCAACAACTCGGTTGCCCTGTATCAACACTGCTCCCAGCCCAATACCTGATGCATCATAGTAAACTGTATAGCTCATCCCCTGCTCTGGGAGTATCAAGATCGGTGCTGAAGTCAACCTTCCCTTCTGGTTCTGAAAATATATCTCGCAAGCTTCTATCCAAACGAAATTCACACCCTTCATAGTTAGACCAATTAACAGTGCTGAAAAGTGGGAGAAGTCCTGTATAAAGCGTCTGTAGTAATCGGCCAGCCCCAAGAAACTCCGTATCTCGAACACATTCTTAGGATGATTTCACGAAACTACTGCCCTCACCATCTCTGGGTCTACTACAACTCCTGCCTCTGAGATGATATGACCCAGGAAGTGAATATGGTCCATCCAAAAGTGGCACTTTGAGAGCTTAGCATATAGACGATGCTATCTCAGTGTACTCAATACGATCTCAAGATGGGTGGCATGGTCGTGTCGAGTGCGAGAGTACACCAACATGTCATCCACGAATACTACCACAAAAGAGTCCAGATAAGGATGGAACACACGATTAATCAGTGCCATGAAAACTGATGGCGCGTTCGTGAGTCTGAACGACATAACCAAGTACTCATATAGACCATATCTGCTCTGAAAAGCTGTAAGCGGTATATCCGATGGTCTCACGCAGAGCTGATGATATCCGGATCTCAAGTCAGTCGTCGAGAACACTCATGCTCCACAAAGCTGTTCAAACAGATCATCTATCCTCGACAAGGGATATCGGTTCTTAACCGTCAACTGGTTCAGCTTCCAATAATCCACACAGAGTCTGAGGGTATCGTCCACCTTCTTCACAAAAAGGACCGGAGAACCCCAAGGAGAAGTACTGAGTCGGATGAAACCCTTCACTTGTAACTCCTCTAACTGCCTCTTGAGCTCCTGCAGCTCAGGTATAGCCATCCTATAAGTAGGAATGGACACCGGTGCTGCCCCTAGAACTAGCTTGATAGAGAAATCCACCTATCGCACCAGAGGTAGACCTGAAAAATCATCCGGGAAGACATCCCTGAAACAATCAACAACTGGAGGGAAATCAGTCTGACAAGTACCCTGATCATCTAGATACAAGCTCGCAATATGGGTCATGACTCCACCTCGCCCATGATGCTCTGGTACAGATCGACTCGCCTGAACATCCCATTCTCCCTTGTATAGAAACTCTCCTCCCTCTGGTGACGTGAAACTCACCCTACGATGATAGCAGTCTACAAAGGCTCGAAAGGGAACCAACCATTCAATTCCGAGAACGATGTCATAATCTATCATCTCTAATACATAGAGGTCCCATAGAAAGTTACACCAACTAACCTCAAGGGGGAACTCCTTGCACTGACGCACACCAGCTGTTCTAGTCCCCAATAGAGTTTCTAACATCAAGATATCAGATGAAGTGGAAACACAGAGCCCAAGGATCTCCACAACGGGTATAGATATGAAAATATGTGTAGAACCCGTATCGAAAATTACTGAAGATAAGACAGAATCTACTAGAATAGTACCTATGACTGTCGAAGGTCCGGGATCCTGCTCCTACTGGGTCTGTTGCACTGCATATGCCTGCCCAGTGTCGTGGTCCTGCGACACAGCCTGACTACCCTGAGCTGTCCCGCCCTGCTGCCTCTGAGATCCTGGTGTCTGGATACCACAACCATGATCACCTTCTCTTCATGCACGCCCTGACCTCTTCTAGTTCCCTGACTGGTAAGAAGACACTACTCCTTCTCCTATACGGGGAGTCTGCACAGAACCCCTCTCACTACCGACTGATGGAAACGCCCTGAAAAAGCACTACAGATTACCCAACTTGCTGCAAGCTCATCACTCCACGGGGTCCTGTGGACACTGTGGCATCTTGTGCCCTTCTCAACCACACTGGTATTACATAAACTAGCCACCTAAAGCATTCTTATGACTGGTACTGCCGCCCTGAGAGAAGTTCATCTGTCACTTCCTCTTTCCTGCAGAAATAATACCAGTAACTGGTGCTGAACCACCCTGGCCCACACCACTAGATTACCACACGTTTCTCTCTGTAATCAGCGCCTAATTCACAATATCATGTACTAAAGGAAACCTGAAAACATTCACCAGCGCTCGGATGTCATAATGAAGACCATCTTCAAAATGCATGGATCTCAACGTCTCATCACCCACCAGCATGGGTGCAAAACTCTGAAGTTCCATAAAACAACCAGAATAGTCCATAACTGACATAGCTCCCTGCTGTAGATTCATGAACTCTCGAGCTTTATCTGCTCTTAGCGTCTCCGGGAAGAAAAAGTCATAGAAGACTACCTGAAAGTCATCCCACACCATGTCCGTATGATTCTCTGACTCGGTGGTAACATCCCACCACCTCTTGGTGGAATCACGCAGCATATATGTTGTGACCTTGACCCTCCACCCTGGAGGCATCTCAAGATGCTCTAAAATAGTCTACATCGACCCCAACCAAGACTCTGCATCCTGCTGTCCACCATCCCCGGAAAATGTAGGCGGATGCTGCTGCTGGAAGATACGAGTCAACTCGGCCATAGATGTGGAAGCATGCGGTGCTCCCTGAAAGGTCTGCATGAACCACATGAAGCCTTCACGGAACTGTGCCTCCACGCCTGTGTCTCGTATAATAGTTGGCGCTGCATCTGGCTCTACTGAAGGATCAAATGGTAGCCCATGGCCCACCCTTTCTGGAGTATACTCGTTTCCTCTCTCATGGAGAACAATGCGCAATCTTCTAGGTGGCATGACACTACAGGGTCAAAATCAGGCCTTAGATTCAAGATTATCAAGACTGAAAAGCGAAGGAACCACAAGGAAACAAGAGGAAGAAGACATTTCAAAATTTTCAAAACAATACTACACGACGTGTACAATAACTACATGGCATGTACTTGAATTCCTTTCCACTGCCTGGGTCCTTCTACACATCTAAGCCACACGTCTCCTGTTAAAAAAAACTACACGACATGTATAACATCTACACAGTGTGTATGGTGAAATTTCCCAACTACCTGTGTCGTCTGTGACACGACCGACTACTCGGCTTGCAACTACACGGTGTGTGACACCCGCACACAACGTGTACTCCACCCCATTTCCTAGACACATGGCTAAACCACACGGTCTGTCCTCAGACAAGACTACACGACATGTCTCGTGGGTACACGGCATGTTAAAAGAGAGGTGACACCAGCCCGTGTTGTTCGTTACACGGTTGAGTCCCCAGGTCATACTACACAGTGTGTTCATCATTGACATAATGTGTTCTGTACATGAGTTCACCGACCCGTGTTGTTAGTTACATGGCTGGACTCCGAGTCAACACTACATGGCGTGTAAATAAGATACACTTCGTGTTTTACCCAAGCTCTTCCCTTCCCCGTGTCACCGCCAACACAGTTTATGACACGGGAAGAGACTACACGGTGTGTACTCAGGGTACACGGAATGTACTCAAAAAGATTATATTTCTTCCCGAACAGAAGAACATACAAGGCGTGTATATTGGGTTTCCGGACAGTATGCCTCAGAAACTTCCCCGGAACCCAAAAAATACTAAAAACCAACACCTAAATGTCAAATTCCGACCCGTGGGGGCCCATACTCCCCACGAATAAAAGTTTGACATCTTATCTGTGTTATAAGAAAATAAGCAGTCAATGTTCCACCAAATTCCGGTCAGTGAAGGCCCATACTCCCCTAAGACCAAAGTTTGGCGTTCATTCTATAAAAAGGCTCAAACAATAATACCCTATCACACAGTAGGTATTTTCAAGAAGCTATCACAACAGCATGATTTATTAGCACATCAACTATCACAACAACATGCAATTCCTAATGCACCTACATGGCATGGAAAGTATGCATGGCATGTGATATCTAGCATGTACATATATGATGCATGAGATGGAATACCCTCATCTCATCGGGTTACAACTAAATAGAACCCCCAGATAAATTATAAACAACACAATCTCAAGTGTGTCACCCAACGGTGAAATCAAATCAACTGTAAAATTTCCAAAATTAGTAAAAATGCAAAAATACGAGGTAGACTGGCTTTTCCCTGTACATGGGTTAGCTACGCCCGGACACAGCTTATTACCAACTTCCGCTCGTCCTATCCTTGACTACGGCTCAAAATATTAAGTCAAAGAAAATAACCCCTATGATACCACTTTGTAATGTCCCTGGTCCAGGTGCCACTCAACGGGTGCCCCAAACCTGGTTCACCACATGAACTCAAGTGCATTTCCCAAAATGCCAGAGGCTGCAGACTAGCAGTGAGGTCCTAGGTATAATAGTGTGGAAACTATGACCTCATTTTTCAATGTGTAGCGCAGCGGAATGAAAATAAAACACACAACAAACATCGGAAGCAGCAAACCATACAAAACTGAAATAGACAACTACAGTGGATACAACCAAAAATATATTAACAATGATTCTACATGCCTCGCGTTCTAAGAAAAATATCCAGAACATGTTATACATCAATACAGTACAAAAAAGAAGAGTATAAAAAAACAAAGAAAAATAGCTGTCAGCGGCATCGCGAGCCTAGGCTCGGTCCCATGCCCTCCTACTCCTTAGCAACAGTCAAGTACATGTATAGGGACTCTTTCCCCTATCTACACCTGCAGAAACGTAATCTATTTGGGCCGAAAAGCATGACCCAAATAGGGTGTGAGAAACATATCTCAGAAGGAACCCACCAAAGGCCCGTGCCCAACTGTGTGTAAGCATGCAACAACAGTGTGCAGTAAAAATGAAATAAAGTAAGAAGTACTCAAAAGTAACTAACTACCAGTTATATTGCCATTTTAGTATTCCTTTTAATCATTTAATTTAAAATATCACCACAGTGAATATTCTAAGTTTCCAAATAATGTCCTCAGACATGTAAACCTCTACCCTCAGGTAAAGAACATCCAACACAAGACTCTTCTCTCAAGAATAACAGAGTTTTCCCTCAGGCGTAGGTAGTGTCTCCCACAGGCACAGAGTCAGCTGCCCACATGCACGAAAGACGTTTCCCTCAGGCCGAAATAACTACTGCCCACAGGCTAAATAGTGTAGTGCCCATAGACTAATCACAACAATGCCCTCAGGCTAAATAGGTAACCGGGCCATGCCCAACAAGTAAACAAGCAGTAAACAAGAAATTCCTCTGAAGGAAATTCTATAATTTCTACTTTAAAGGCATACCCTCGGGTATCTTGGCCAAATGGATAAACAGTGGAACACACCCTCGGGGTGGTTCCGGATCCAAGAAACGATCCCAACCAGAATTTTAATATTACAATTACATCACCTATTCAACTCAATGTGTTTAATATAGCAACGACCTCAGCCACACGACACCCCAATAAGGGTTCGTGGCATAAAACTACACAAAACACACGATAGTTAGAAAAATTAACACAAAGACACCTACCTTAAACGCCAAAGAACGTTATACCCGAAGGCCGACTCCAGAAACGCCCAAGAACGGCATAGATCTGACAAAGAACAAAACTCGCTTAACTTAAAATAACTCCTATTAGGAGAAGAATTGGTAAGAAGCAGTCAAGGAGATGGAAGCCCTTACCCATGCAGTTCCAACGAGATTGTTTGAGGCAGAAACCGATTCCAGACGAACACTCCGTGGATCTTCAAAGGTTCGGCCTCAAACATTGTCTCCAAAATGGCACAAATGCCTCCTCTGCCAAATGAGGAGGCTACTGCCAATTTTAAGCCAAAAAAACAAAGTACACGGCGTGTAATTCCAAGTACACGGCGTGTACTCCCTTCATTTAACTATTCCTCTGGCAGCACCACCACACTATTCATCCGTCGACATGAGTACACGACATGTACTCCCAAGTACATGACGTGTACTGTCGCCCAGCTGGCGGCTACTCCACCGCCTTACTTTTTAAGCATGCTGACTAACTACACGGCGTGTAAAGGACCACTACACGGCATGTAGTTGGTTCCTACACCCCTCGTCGCCGACATGGCTACACGCCCCGTGTACCCATCCCACACGGCCAAAAGTACACGACGTGTGGAAAAGTACACGACGTGTAGTTCCAAAATTTAGGATTTTCCCCATTTTCCATATTTTCTCAAAAACACTTAATGAAAAGGAAAAAGAAGAAGCCTGTACCACAAAAATAAGAACTGAGTTCTTACAAAATATTCATTAATCATATTTAAGTATGGAATAATCAATAAAAAATATATTAAAATCATCATTTACAGTTAAGGTATTATAAAAAATTTCGAATATAAGTACCTTATTTTGCACATTAAATCCTCTTTAATAGATTCTACACACAAGACCCTAACAATTTCTTCCTTTTCAATATTAATAATGGTAGATATTAATATTTACAAATATCTATTCCATAATATGATTCGTTATTCCATGAATCTCATGGATATACTTTATTTACATTTCATTTGGAACAAAATAGGTGATGATAGAAACATACATCACTTCCATGTTATAGTGCAAACCATTAAACTACAAGAAATATATACAATCAAAGTATATTGATTGTGAACTACATGATTCTTTTGAAAATTATTGGGAACTTGCAACTTCCTTGTAAGTAATTATTTATAAATATAAAGTTATCATTTAACTTCTATTAATGAATTTGGTCCTAATTGAAAAAACACAACACAAACCCAATGTGGGATCAATAACCCCCCCCCCCCTTTATATTAATTGGTAATACCTCCTAGAAAATGATATTCAAATATGTGATCTAATTAAACCCTTTTTATCTACCATTATTTTAATTATCTTCTTTTATTTTTCTAACTTAACATTATAGAAAATAAATACAATGTTCATAGGAAAGGATGGTTTCACTTAATTTTTAAGAAATGTGGCATACGTCACCCCACTTGGAGTTTACTTGATCTGTTCTCAGTCTTAAAAATAAGAAGGTTTAATTAAGATATCAAAGGTATCCATTGATCAATATAGAATGATATAAACTCATAAAACCCATCACCATTTACCAATCAAAGGTTGTTGAAAATATTTATTTGAAAACCAATAGATACCAACAATTAAATATTTTTTTATTTGGATTACCACTAGAATTCCTACACTCACTACAATAAAGATATTAAAATAATTCAAGTAAAAATGATAGGACATAATTTTAGGAATCAGACTTTAAATCTATTCAAATTATTTATTTTTTTGTCATCGATGAAATAGATTTTCCCCCTTATTAAAAAAATTATTTCTTGGGATCCCAATGATGAGAGAGTAAGAATACATACCCTTTAAATGAAGGTTTTTCAAGAACCTTTCACAATCTAGATTTCTTTGAATTATGAACTTCTTGAATCTTCTCAAGAAATCCTGCCTTAATGGATGGTTTCATAATTAATTTCATCTGGGTAGATCATTTTTTAATAGGTACTTTGGAAGACCATTTGTTAAATCATACCAAGATTGTGACTTCTTAAGATATGGAATAGTTATTCCATCTTACTTCACTTCATTAGTTCTCAATTACAGAACTAGAATCACCTTCAATTGTTAACATCATTTGAACACAAATACAAAACAAATGATACAACAAAAAGGTGGGAACACATTTTTTCTTTAGTGAGACTAGAAAGGAAAATAATATCAAATAAATAAAGATACTCTTACCTTTTCTCTTCCATATTTATAAATGTTTTTCATACTGATTTTATTTATTTCCACTATCAGAAAAGTAGTATTTAGTGTCAGTTTTTTCAAAACCTTCCTGAAAAGTAGTGTTAGTAAACACTTCAAGGCAATTTTCAAAATCCACCACCTAGTGTTTAACGAATATTTATTATTATTATTTATTTTTTAAATTTTTAAATTTTTAAATTTTTACATATTTTAGTCTTATTTGTTTTATCATTTATCTATTATTTAGTTCTTTTGTAATTGTTTTTTATATACTTTCTAATTATTATTTATTAACATTTATATTTTTGTTATTTATTGTTTTTATATATTATTTATTTTATTTATTCACTTATATATTTATCCTACCATACATACTTACACCACTCATAAATTCATCCTATATATTAATTTGATGATATTTAAACTCATTACCTCTTAGTGACTCTGCAAATAATTTATCATTTTGAGCAAGCTCTTCAAGTGTCGGGTAAATAGAATTTAATATAGTTATATATATAGATAAATATATATAAATATGTATACATAAATAATAATACTAAATAATAATAATAAATAATAAATAATAAATAGTATATAGAAAATAATAAATAAAAAATAATAAATAAAAAATGATAAATAAATAATCATAATAATAAATAATTATAATAATAAATAATAAATAATAAATAATAAATAATAAATAATTATATAATTAATAATTAGCAAGTAAATAATAAATAATATAAAATATATAATAATTAAGTAATAAAAAAGTAATAATTTAACAAGAAATGAAATAATAATTATTAAATATCATAAATAATATATTTAAAAAATAAGAATAAAAATAAAAAATATAAACAAAGAAAAAAGAAAAGAGAAAAAAGAAAAAAGAAAAAAGAAATAATAAGTAGTAAATAATATATAATGAATAGTAAATTAATATATATAATTACATAAAAAAATTAATTATAGTAATATATATCTTATATAATATTTAAATTTTTTTTTTCATAAATGTGTTTAATTACAAGCATAGAGACACAAACACACAAACAACAACCAAAAGAATACATATAAATATATATACCAATATTATATATATATAGTCATAAAAACATCATTTATATAAATATAAATAAATATATTAAAATGTACATAACTATATGCAAATGTATATTAACATTCATAAATGGATATATATATATATATACATATAGACTAATATGCATAAATATATAAGAATATTTATCAATAGATGAGATTATATATGAATTTTTAAAAAATATTTATTAATATATATAAATAATAAAAAATAATGCATAAATGTATAGAAATATATACAAACACACATATATATAATAAATCACCAAAAGAGGGAAAATGACAAAAATTAAAACACCATCAAATCAATTTGAATGTAAATACAAGGAATAAAATCATAGAAACCACAACATTCATATGAAAACACTCTTAAACAATGATAAGATCACATAAAATGTTAAAATATCATGGTATCAAAAAAAACTCAGTTTTAGAGGCCTTATGGACCTTTTTGGCCTCTAAAATATAGTGACTCATATTTTCCCAGTCAAAATGGTGTTTATCTCATCTTTTAATTCAATATGATATGTAGTAGATTCCAAACAAACACCCAAACTAAGATTTATAGTTTTTTTAAGTTGAAATTTGATTTTTAATATCTATTAAACCAGTAAGAAATTTAATTCTATTAATTATTACTAAATTATTTTCTAATTTCATTGTAGCTCATTTCATAAGCTTAAACTTGATTAGTTGTAGAGATAAAACTGACACCTGAATTAAAAGTTTTGGTCATTTGATGTTGAAGTATGATTTTCAACTCATCCTAGAAATAATTTAAGGCTCATATTTTTACTAACTAATTACTAAAAATAATTAGTAATTAAAACATAATAAGTAGATAAAATAATAAATAATTACCGATAATTATTAAAAATAAAAAATATGTAATTATTAATTATTTAATATTATGAAAATTTATTTTTAATGACAAATTATTAAAAAATTATAGCTATTTCATCACGGTTTTTAGAAACCATTGCTAAAAATGGATTTTTTTTAAAACCTAGATGTAACTATAGTTTTTCATAAACCCTGGTAAATTTTTTTGTCTGAATATTTATCTTTGGTTTTGAAAACCACCTTAAATTTTGACTTTTCCTATATTGTTCATATTAATCATAGACCGCATAGACTCCTTTCTATTTAAAATACCTATTTCTCTATAAAATTTTTATTCTAATTGGAAATTAATATATAAGTATCGGTTTTAAGAATGTTAATATTCATTATAATCTCTTCTTTGTATGGTATAATTGTCATATAATCATTTGAAATTCCTCCACATTTCTTCCATCTCCCACACCGTTCTTCATGATATTTGAGGATTCCATCCATTGATAACCTCATATGAAATTTAGATTCCTCGTCATGTGAAATATTTTCCTTTCTTTTAGATCCTTCCTTATCTTGTTATTATTTCATCATTCCTTCCTTATCCAAGATTTTTGGCCAAACAATCTTACATTTCATGAAATTTTTTATTTCCTTTGTTATTCTTCCACAAGGTATCTTAAAAGAGTTATTCAAAAATTTATTATTCTTTGGAGGATTCAAGTTTGTAACTTCCTTTATCTTCTCTCCCAAGGATAATGTATCTTCTTTCTTTATCTTTTGTAGTATTACTTTTGTATTTGTTTTTTATGCAATTTTAGTATATATTTTTAGCAACATAAATCCTCATTATGGCCACATTCTTATAAATTTCTATAGTGATATTATAATCTTACAAATCTATTTAAAATATATATAATCATATCATTATTTTTTGAATCATGTAGAAACATAGGATCCCCAATCAAAGTAAGATTATCAATTATTATAGAAGTTGACATGTTATGACAAAATTCTAATGTTTTTCCCAAATAAATTATAACACCAACAATGTACCATGAACCTATATCTTCAACTTTTAATATAGACCTATCTAGATCTACTTATGTGTTATATTTGTGTTTTATTATATTTATGAGGGGACACTTTTGGGGAACCTACATTCCATATCTTTTTACCATCCACCATAGGAATAATGATGTGTTATTTTTTTATTTGTCCTCATCCACATGTGTTCATATTTTGAATTTAATTTTGTACTTTGAATAAAAATATATTTAATAAAAAGAATAATTAAAACATGAAGGGTAACATTTGATTTGAGGCTGATAATAAATATATTATCTATAGATGTATCTTCCACCAGATTTATGTATTTTTATATAAGAATCCTCATTTGGATTTCATGTGGTAGCATTTCTCATTTCAGTTTATTGGGAATACCTAGATTAAGATGATTCAATATTCTTAAATTTTAATTTAAATTTATGAGTCATCATATTGAAAATTCATTCCTCATTTTGAATTTATTTTAAACTGTATTTAAAAAAATTTATCATTTATTCAATTTTTGTAACTTTCCAGACCCGACCAGCCACCCGAATAGTGCTATCGGGATGGAAATCAATGAACATAGGTGCACCTCCCCAAACTCCAAAGGCTTCCAACTAGCAGTGAAGGTGTAAACTTGTATAGTGGGAAGGCTATACCCTCTAGAAATAAGATAATGCACTAGTCCTAGTATGATAGTAACACATGGAGCAAAAATAAACGACTCAATAAACACGAACGACACTATCAAAGCGAAAGAACAACAATATCATGTAAATAGAAGAAGTGATTAATAAACAAAAGAAGCTGAATTTAAATAGAAAAATATACTAAAAAACACTTTTAACCACTACTAAAACAACAATTCTTTCATCCAAAGCAGTTCATACATGTTAATATATAAAGGGATCCCATGACTAACAACTATAGCTACATATAAAAAGCATGTTGATTCTAAAAAGGAAACTAAACAAATGCAATGATCCGTCAAGGCATAGCATAAAGATCCATGCCAATATCCATGTTAGACAGCATTTTAATCTATCTCCTAAGGCCCATGCTTTATCTGTATGTAAATCCATAACGTCTACATGAATCTTGAAGTGCCCATATAGGGTGTGAGATAAATATTAGTAGGTTACCACCCAATGGTGTGTGCCTAGCATAATTGTATATGAAGAAATTCATCTCTAAGAAAATTAAATAGTGAGATGTAATAAACAAACACAACCTCTACTGGTGGTTAGTACCTACCAGAGAGTGTCACCTGCTTCGTCCAATGTTAGAATCTCAGAAGAATAGAGTGTCGTTTGCTCATGGACCAAGGTACTCCTATAGTCACAATGTCCTGGTGAACCCTCAAGTTCCAACCCAACCACCTAGCCCGGAACCACATGCCCCCTAACACCACATTTTAGAAAGTACTAATATCTTGAAGTCATTCCCAAATAATAGTGTCCCCAGTCCCACTAACCCATTCTCAAAAGATCACATAATCCCAAAGCATGACAACGGGAGGAATGACGATACATGTCCTAAAATAAATATCTAGGCCCATCCTGATAGTATCATCGCTATCAACCGAAGCCCCCTCTCTATCCACATGGATTTCTGTGGAAAGAATACCCAAACCAATATTACCTAAACTATAACTATCGGGGGCCTCTACCCACAAGAGTGGTCAAAACCACATCATCATAGAGTTAACCAATGTGTACATGACTTAATTGGAACTTTGGCCATCACATGTGAGAAGAAATAACCAAATGAAGAACCTAATCCACAATATCTCTGGAACTTAGTGCCCCTATGACAATGTCTCTCAAATATAATGGCCATGCCATCCAAGTTTCTTAGGCCATACCCAACATGACAGTCACACTACCTCAAACTGACGTCCACGATGCCCAATCTTGTGGTCAAAACCACCGTCGAAAATCTGAGCCATTCCCAACCAGTGATCATCTTCACTCAATCCTGATACCCATTCTATCCCAACCACGATTCAAACCCCTTCATAGCCCCAAGGGTCGCGACGTATTTAATATCAATAACTAGATTAATATACATCACAATAAATCACTTTAAACAAAAAATTCAATTTAAAATGATTGAATTACTCTAGATACTGGATATAACATAATAGATCATATGTTTTGAATGCCTCTAAAAATTATAATAAAGATTTAAAAATTTAAACTAAATAGTTTAAATAAAAATCAATTATAAACATTTTGGAACCCCAAAAATAATTCCCAATAGAGAGACAACCTATAACCAGACCTCACTCGCATAATCAAGGTAAGGGAATGCCCAAAATCATCCCACGAGGCATACCATCAATTCATTATGAATAAAAATGGGTCTCTCTCAATACCCGTCATTGTTTTAAAAATACGTAGCCCCCAAATGTCTACAAAAACACAAAAACAAGGTATGGACCACCTACCTCATACACGCACAACACTCCTCAACTAGTGTCAGCCTCGAATTTGGCTTAGAATGGGGTAGATCTACAAAACTACAAAAAACACTCAATCCTAGATAACTTGGCTAAGAGAAGGAATCAAGAAGAATGGATCAAGAGGAATTGAGAACATACCAATGGGGTTCCAACGGATCTGATGGAGTTCAAATCAGAGTTTGGACAGATGATCTGGAGGGTTTTCTATCTTCGAGTGTGGCAGTTTGTGAGCAGAGAACTTGGAGAAGAAGAAGACGCTACTTCCCGTATTAATGAAAAAAAATGAAAAGTACACAGTTTTTCCATGGGGATACACACTGTATATATTATAAATTTCCCCCTTCACTGAATTCCATTCTAGTCCATTAAAATGCCTTGCTGAAATGATTACATAATGTGTACGGGTGGGTACATGGTGTGTATGTAACTAGTCCTATCTTCCTCCCTGACAACCCTACGCACCATGTATTTCCATCACACATGACAACACTACACTGTATGTACTTAGGATAACACAACATGTAAACCTAAGAGATGTCATGTGATAGTTTTATAGCTATTACTTGGCATGATTTTCCCCTTTTCTCATAAACAACATGAAAAAATAAACTCTTACATCAAAAGAACAACTAGGTTCTTACAATCTTCCCCCTTAATGTAATTTGTCCCCGAATCTCCCTACCAATGGCAGTGAAGAATCATTCTAGAACAACTCCGACCCAAAGCTCAAATCAAACAATGGTCCATCGACCTATTATAGGACCCATTGTCCTCCCATGACACATCATCACACCTACACCTCATCAAGTGCTCATGTGTCACTTCCAACAACTAATCTTATCCCGCACCGCATTGATGCATGCCTTGAGCCCATGGAACTCATGGAACAACAAGGTCCAATATTTGATGGATGCTCAAAACAACCCAGCGTGTTGAACGTCAATCACAACTGCATCCTTGATGCCCTGATGCCTCATCACCTCAAGTAATCTGCTTCCCATGGATGCCCCAATTCCCTAGTCACCTAAAAACATAAATCCAACAATGATCCGGATTCCAAGAACCTCATATATATATAATCATATTCCCAAGATGATGCCCATCTACTGACCGACATCTGTTCAATCCATACATATCCTTTCACCCCATGTACTCAAAAGAGGCATGCCTCAACACACCATGAAAAGAAGAAGCAAAAGGAAAATCATGGCCATGCCCGCAACATACCTTTAACCATCATCAGCTCACCAGTCTATGAGCCCTTGGTGGCTCTACGGTGTGCAGCTATCCTGACACACAACTTCTTAAAGCCTGACATCCCTGTGGTGCTGCACCAGTCACTGGCCACTGACCCCACAACTAGGTCCCACTATCTCTGCCATGTCCTCCCCGTGCAGCTAAACCTCAACTACCCTCACTTGGTACTGATCTAGACCTGAATCTAGATGCTACATTTTGTCTTGGTACCTACCTATCGACTGTTTGAGAAGGATTCCTGCAGAACCTCTCAAGATGTCCAACCAGTCTACATGCCTGAAACACCTTTGGAGGCCTATTACAATAAGTCCTGACATGACTTTGTTTCCCACAGTGAAATAAAACCACTGTTGAACTACCTTGATGTGGTCCAGATAAGTCCTTGGCCTGGCCTCTCTACAAGAACTCATCCTAAACTCATTTTATGTCATCTAAACCATCACCTAAGGTTGTCGCCCGACCAAAGTGAGACATGTCCATTATGTTTCCCTTTGATATGAGCACCTGATTCACCCCCTCTGCGAATGAGGCCAACCTAAAGATTTTTACCTAAATTTGTATGGCCCGCTGTAAGACATATTCAAAGCGTCTCACCCATGAGGTGTCATCGATTACTATACCAGGTGTGATGTGAGATTGCTCGGTGAAGGTAGCTGCATATTCCATGACGAACATGTCACTCTGCTGAAGGCTCAAGAACTATCTTGCTATCTCTTCCCTTAGAATATTTTGGAAAAGTGCTTGAATAATATTTCCTTGAAGTCGTTTCTAGATAGTCCCTTGTGTCAGTAATCCTACACCTGCACATCCCACAAGCGCTTCGCCGATCCTCTCAGCTTGTACATCAATAGCTTGACCCTCTTCCCTAGAGGTATCTCGAACTGATCAAAGATCATCTACATTCTCTCTATCCTATTCTCATCCACCTATGGACCATTGTTACCTTGAAAAAGTAGTGGGTACTACCATTGGATCTCGTGAGTAAGATAGGCCATAGATGGCTCTGTTCTAGGAGCACCTCTATCGATCCCCTACAAGACACGTACTAGGATAGTTCGGAGCTACTCGTCATGCCACAAACCAAATGTTGTCAGACCCGGTAGCTGTCCTACCTACACTAGATCCTAGACTTGATCCTATCCCTAAGCCTATACCTACACCTTATTTTTTTCCCAAAGTTTTGGTTACGAACCTGATCACACTCCTACGAAACTGTAACATAACCCACCCGATGTTCCATCTGAGCCATCTAAAAGGAACTATTTGAATAACATAAATGGCCAGACATCCCACATATAAAAAATATATATATACAGTGCAGATAGGGAAGGAACTTAATGGAATATTTTCCTCAATACCCTCACTCTTCCCCACTAAAACTATGCCCCATAACATCCCAGCCTCATGGACTCCTTACCTACCCTCAACAGAGCCATGTATCACAATATCTGCAGTCTATGCTCGTCCCAACAACCAATGTTGGCTCAATTTGATGATCAAGGCACCCAATCCTAATAATCAAAATTCCATCAACCATAGTAGATGCTTTCTCCTATAAGAGCTAGGCCCATTCACATACAACATTCAATTTTACGTAAATTTAAAGTACAAAATATCACATTGCATAAAACAAGAAATTCTATCAAGAATTTCACCTTTTCGCATGGAAATTGACATATATCACATGGTATTTTCACTTCATAAAGAATACATTGATAAATAATATTGAAATAACCTAAAAATGAACCTATCAAAATGCAAATTACCATGCCTTGACTTACCGGGCTAAGGTCCAATTCTCCCTTACCTCATCGGGTCAAGGGTCAAATATCACAACCAATAATCATCACAAACCAAGTGATCCACCAAGGTAAAAATCATATAAATTGTAATCTGGGAAAAAGGAAAACAACAATTTCCATACAAGTTAACTCAATCTTTTCCCTGTACATGGGGCTGTAGGCACCTAATCATTAGTTCAAAATCCATTTTCAACAACAACCTATCCCTAGTCTACAATAATCCCAAATAGTAATACCACGAAAAGTGGTAAAAGAAACCCCTCAGATACCAATTTTTAATGTCCTAGACCAAAACATCCATCCGAACAGTGCTATTGGGATGGTTGTCACTGACCTTAGGTATACCTCCTCGAATTCCAAAGGTTTTCGACTTATAGTGATGGTGTAAAAAAGTATAGTGGGGAGGTTATACCCTATAGGAATAAGATAAGGCACTTGTCTACGTATAATAGTAACACATGCAATGGAAATAAATGACTCAACAGACTCAAACCAAACCCACAGAGTAGAAGCACATAAATATCTTGTAAATTGGGGAATCAATAAGAAAATGAAATTAGTGGAAAGTAAACAAAACAACATTCTAAACACCACTTGTAACCACTACTAATGAAACAAGTCATACATCTATAGCAGGTCAGAAATGTCAATATAAAATGGGAGCCCATGTCTAACCACAACATCTACATATGATAAGAAAAATTATGATAAAAATGAAACTAAATAAATGTAAATCTCCAGCTAGGCATAGCCTCAAAATCAATTCCAATCTCCATGCTAGATAATACTCTGATCTAGTTCTTGAGGCTAATCATGTACCTATATGTAAATCCATAATGTCTACATGCATCCTAAAGGGCATGTGTAGTGTGTGAGATGAATATCAGTAGGAAACCACCCAATGATATATACCAAGAATAATTGTTTAGGAAGACATGCATCTCTATGTAAAGTAAACAATGTGATGTAGTAAATAAACACAACATCCACTGGTGGAGAACGTCCACCAAGGAGTCTCATCTACTTTGGCCAATGCTAGAATATCAAAAGCAAAGAGAGTCCCCGGATCATGGCCTAAGGTACTCCTATAGTCACAAAATCTCAGTGAACCCTCAGGTTCAACCCCGATCAAATATCCCAACACCACAATCCCCCATACTGCTCATGTCTCAATGTATTGGCGTCTCGAAGGCACGCCCAAACAATAGTGTCCCGATCCCACAGACCACTTCTCAAAATCTCACAATGGACCATGGCATTACAACCAGAGGAATACTGATTTTTATCCTCAAATAAATATCTTGGACCATGGCCTCATGCATGGTGATCCTCATCCCCCAAATGGATAACATCATCGATATCAACCTAATGCTCCTCACCTTCCACGTGGGTTTCAGTGGCAAGCACCCCTGACCAATATTACTTAAACGTTAACCATTTGGGACCTCTACCCACATGAGTGGTCAAAACCACCTCATCACACAGTCTACATGTGTATACATGACTCAATTGGATCTTTGACCATCACATGTGAGCAAAATCACCAAATAAAGAACCTAATCCCCAAAATCTTTTGCACCTCGTTGCCCTACAACCATGCCACTAAAATCTAATGGCCATTCCAGCCTTGTATCCCAGGCCATGTCCAACATGAGAGTAATCATGCCTCAAACCAACATCCATGATTCCCAATCCCATGGTCAAAACCACCCATGAAAATCTGGGCCCAGCCTAACCATTGATCAACATTACTCTATCCGAATGGCCATGCAATCCCAACCTAAAGTCCAACCCGTCACAACCCCAAGGGTATCAGAATATGTAATCTCAAGAATTATATAAACATAAATTATAGTAAAGCACTTTAAAAAAATTAAATTTAAATATATTGAATTACACTAGCTACCAGCTATAACACAATAGAACAGAGGACTTGAATTCTTTTAAACAGTGAAATTGATCTTTAACAATTTAAACTAAATATTTTAAATCAAAACAAAAAAATTATAACCATTTTGACACCCCCGACCATAATTTTCCATAGAGTGAAGACCTCTAATCTAACTTCTATTGCATAATCAAGGTAAGAGAGTTTCAAATGGCATCCTACAAGGTACATAGTCAATTCAATATGAAGAAAAATGGGTCTCGCAAAATACCCATCGTTGCACTAAAAATCTACAACCCCCAAATGTTTGTGAAGACACAAAACAAGGTATACACCACGTACCTCATACATTTATGACACTCCTCATCCAAAATAAGCCCCAAATTCATCCAATAATGGGCTAAATCTTCAAAATGACCAAATAAACTACACCCTCAATAACTTGGCTTAGAGAATAAATCACGAAGAATGGCTCAATGAGAACATATCGATGGGGTTCCAAAAAATTAGATGGTGTTATAATCGGAGTTTATACGGACGATTGGGAGGGATTTCTATATTCGAGCATGGTTGTTCGTGAGCCCATAACATGGGTTCTATTCGAGAGAATAAGGTGACTCTACTGCCCATATTAACAAAAAAAGTTCATAGCATGTAATTGAAGATACATGTCGTGTATTTTCCAAATATCCCCCCTTCAACGACTTACTTTCCAGGTCATTAAAATGCATTTCTGACATGATTACATGGCGTGTATGGGTAATTACACTACGTGTACATGGCTGGTACTCTCTTCCTCACTGAAACCCCTACACGCCATGTATGTCCATCGAAAATGGCCACAATAAATGGTGTGTAATTATGATTACACAGCTTGTAACCCTAAGACATGTTGTGTGATAGTTTTGCAGCCATTACTTGCCATGTTTTCCCCCATTTCTAAATAAACTTAAAAAAATAAACACGTACCTCCAAAGATGAACCGAGTTCTTACAATTTTATATTCATGAATTTTATTCTTTTATTATAGTATATGGTTAGGAATTTTAATTTTCTATTCCTTCATTTCTAATTAAACCATTGTGACATTATTAAATCCATCTTTCTTCACCTTCAATGCATGAAATATATCTTTAACTATCTCTATAACATCATCCATTTTCGAAATTTATTTATACCAACCAAACAAAAATTTAAAGGATGATTATTCCAGATCAATATTTATAGCACTCTTAATATGGAATTTCTTGGTGATATCCACACACACTATCACCTTATATTCTAGTTCATCATCTCTTTTTTCAGCTTCATCCTCAAGGTGGGTGATATACTTCTGTAGGATGCTAAAATTGATAAGAAATAGATATATATTTTTAGAAATTACATAGGATATATAACAAACTAGGTATTAATTAATTTGATGAATAATAAAAAATATAATATTTGTCAATTTGGTTAGTTCTTCTATATGATAATTATGAAAATAAATACAAATTACCTATTTTTCATTATGAAGATGATTTTATATTTATTAGGTATAAATATTTCCTTTCTCTGTGTTAGTTAATGTAAAAACTAGATCTTTCTTTTCCATTTCAGTTTGGTCTTTACTTTAATCACATCATGGAGAAATATATACCTCATTTTCATTATATAAGAGGTTTTTATTTTATATGTTTCTCATTAACTTTTTCTTTTGATTCATCAAATCCTTGAAAGAATCTAAAATCCTTTTATCAATTAAAAATTCTTCTACTAGTCTGAACTTCATAATCACTCTTGAAAGGGAATATCAAATCATTAAAGAGAGGGAAAATAACTATATTTTTTGAGAATCTAATATAGGTTTGACTATAAATCTAATACTAATAGTTAAGATTACAAAATTATATAACCACCACTAAGTGGGGTGGGAGGGGGAGAATCAGTATTGGTGTTATAAATTGAAATATTTTCCCTTTTCACCTCATTACTTGTTTATTGAATGTATATATCTCTCTCTCTATATCTTTAATTTGGTTGGTTTACATGTAAATAAAAACACGATAAGAAGAAAAATCAGTGCTATATGATTTTTTGATGTGGTTTACCACACATAAATGACTACACAATCTGTTACACATTATTTTTATCCCATGAAAACATTATTCTTATTATTATCAAAAGAAACAAAAGCATGGATATGAACATGAAGTAATTATCCCATTACCAAATACTTAGAAGGAAATAAATGGCTTATAATTCAAATTTTTAAAGATATAGGATTAATCTTAATACTTTTGAATTATTTCTTCTATATAACTGTTATATCACTCTTATACAGTGAATGATATTATTTCTCAATTATAGTAATATTTTTGGATGCCTCAATTTTTTTTGACTAATACAACTTATGGTTGTAGTAAGATAAACTTCTCAGAACTTTAGCCTAAATATGATAGGCATTGAACAAAGATGTATTCTTCTCTCCTTATCCAACTTCATATTATTTTGTTGTAAATGGATGAATTATTCTTACAACACTGCAAGACCTTCTACTTCCCAGGACTTAAAAATGAGAAGATACATTCAAAGTCAAATTACTGACTCTCTTTTTTACTTGTAGAATATTAAGAATCATATAGTCAAACCCCCTCTCTATTATCATTATACTATTAATAATATTCATGATGTGTTAATATTATTCTCAATATTCATATTATGAATACCCATAAATCTCATCTATTCAAAAACTCCTCAAACAAATCCCATATTTAATTCTCTTTATACATCCCTTTCTTAAATGCATAGAATCGTTGAATATATCTATATATAGTTTCCTAATTTTATTTTCTAAAAATAATGTTTCCTTAATTCTAAATATTTTGAAACATCAATATTTTCTCTTATTCATAGAACTTATAATCTACAGTCTTTATATTTCCCATGTTTTCTCTTATCATTCTAGAAGACTCAACAATTAATATTTCTTAAATATGTCTATGATACTCAAAATTACATTAAAAATAATTCTTACATGATATATATAAATATAAAATTCTTTTAGTTTCCACATGTGAATATGTTTCACACAATGTATCCATAACTCCTTTATGGTGTGAAGTTCTCCCACAATTTCCACCATTCATCATGAAACTCAACATCCTCTTTTGTTGGTTATTTCGTTATCGATGCATGAATCCTGATCCATTTGAATGATCATGATATTTAGTATATAGAGAATAGATCATGACCATTATCTTATTTATCTCTCCAAATCTCTATAAAAATAATTATGAAAATCTTATACAATCCATACTTTAGAAATTCTATCTATGTGTAAGATGACACGTATTGGGATATTTATGAATCATAAAAGGATTCAAATGATATATAAATAGGGTTAAAATGACTCATATTTTTTGGATGAATGAATCATATTCAATTCATCATATGATTTAATGAATTATACACATATTCTAATTCATACATAAACTACCAGAAATGAGTCATACATAGATGTGATAACTCATACGCAAAAGAGATGATGAATCAGAAACAGATGTCTCTACTATAAAAACAATCACTTCTATAATTCCATAATTTACTAATAATCAAGAATATCCTTTTAATGTAAATTCATGGAATTATTAAATACTTAAAACAATATTCAAACATCAACCAAAAGAATATTTTCAATGTATCATCTCACCACTTTCTTTAACATATATCTTATCAAACATATTATCCAATTCCAATTTCAACACTACTAATCAACTTCCAAATTCCACTAAGAGTTTTAGATAATACATTCATGTTATCAGTGCTATAATTAGTATATTTAATGTTATTATGTTTATCATCATAGATAAATAATTCCATTTAATAATCTCAAATTAATCTTTAAAGAACATCTAAACATTATATGCTCACAGGAAACACTTGTATCAACCTTAAAAATATAGTTGTCTCAACCTTGGTTAAAATATACTTGAATACAATATATTTATATATATAACTCAATAAGAATCAGCATTAAAACATAATTTCCATGTAAATGGATCTTTAAACATATACAATTGAAAAAACTACTTTCACTCAATAAATATGCTTTAAAAAATTATGTGTATCATCCATTAGAATCTTACTCATTCTTTTCTATGGAAATAATATCAGAAACTAACATATCCAATCTTCATTTCCATTATGTTAGTGGATATTCCTTGAATCTCAGGGAAACATATACTTTTATTTTCTTTTTACAAAAAATATATAATGGTTTCAACTTATATCTCTTTTAGGTCCCAAGGTAAACCATTAATCCTAAATAATTATATAAAATCAAAGTATCTTACAAGTGAACTCCATGTTTCATTTCAATGAGTTTGGGAACGTTAAACTTTCTTAAAAGAAATTATTCATCAACTTATTGACATCATGTAAATTCACTTAACACATTTTATCCTATTTGATAACAAATAAAACAGACATATAAAGTGATTTGAATAGGTGAAAAATCATATTGGATACTAGAAGTCATGAAATAGTGGATCAAATGGTTGGTGAGAAGTGTGATTCTATTGATAAAAGAAACAACTCCAACCTTACAGAAGCTTTATTTTCTATCTTGATTCACCAAAGTAAGATTATATACATGGTAGTTGAAACATTGGATGCTTTTTATTGTTTAATATGAGTTATAATTAAAGGAACTAATTTCTAAAAAATCATGTAGTGGGTATAACCCCTTTGATGACTTGAAATATATGGGATAGTTCCTAGAGGCACATTTTGAGGATTATAGAGGATATCGTTAATCAGGACTGATAAGATGAGATGGGTTAGTTCATGAGAGATGAGATTTCTACTTCATAGAGTCGGGTGCCATTCTTATTTTACCTTTTTTATTTTTTGGGGATTGTTGTTATTATTATATTTGTTCTTTACTCCTTATTTGATAGAATTTTTGGATTTTGTTATCGTTTCAAAGATTTTATTTATGACTTTTCCTTTTTAAAGTTCCTATCATTATATTTTGTGATATGATTATTATTTCAAATGATATTTATAGTTTTAGTTATTTATTGATGGTGAGATAGAGGATAAGTTAGGTGAGTCTCTAATGATTGATTCTTTTTTGATATAGTTGTGACCTCTTGTAAATAGTGTCTAATATGTGTGAGTGGTTGTGTGGTATAAATCATTGATACATGAAGGAATTTGAAGCATTGATCATAATTAGGTGAGACTCTTCCTATACTGGGTAGTTAGTATGATACGTTAGGGAGAGATTGTTTTCTTTAATTTGTTGGAATATGGGTATGGAATTTCATGATAATCCACGATTTATGTTTCTATGTGGGGTCAGTTATACTTAATATAAATGTGTCCACTAGATTATTTGTACTTTATTATTCATGGCGTGTGGATTAATATTATTGTATAATTGGAATCATCCCTAACCATACACATGACATTGGTTTTTGTGCACTAGGGTAGAATTCACCTTTTATAGTAGGTATAAATATTAACCCATTTCTTGAGTTATGAATTAGATTGATATATTTATGGAAACCAATGATTAAATTTTTTTTTCTCACTGGGAGGCTCTCGTAGAAGTGGGTTCCACTTCTGATCTTCATCTTTGAGATCTATTATTGGTTTTGAAGTGCTCATTGCGTGACCTCTCTCCTAGTTCTTGCGGACGGCAGAATTGTTCACCTTGTTGTGGACTAGAGGCCTGTCTCTAGCCTGAAATATGGTTTCAGATCCAAGCACCACTAATATGTATCAAGAATCTGCGTCATGCTTCTAGTAGTGGTGCTTCTTCGAGTGGAGTTTTTGATGATCCTCTGTGCAGTGGTGAAGGAATCTGAGTCAGCTTGGGATCCTTTGAGTGGTGACTTCGGATGGATTGATGGTGTTATGAAGATTCTGATTTTGCAGGGGGTTCGGTTTCTTCATGCTACTATGATTCATTGGTTGCTACATACTCGGGATGTTTTGTTGGTCTCACGGGATGAATGACTTTTCTACTATGGAAGGTTTTGTTTTGGGTGTGGATTTTCCCTATGAACTCTTGGGATCAAGTTTTGGTGCTTGCTTTTCCTATTTTTTTGTTGCATTTTTGCAGCTCCACTACTGATTTCGGGTTTTAAAATGATTTTCGATGCTCTATTGTTTTCTTCATGTTGTCTTGGAACTTAATGCTAGATGATATTCATATGTTGATGTGAGATATGGTGAGTGTCTATTGGAATTTGGCATTCGTATTTGTTTCCTACAGATGGCCTTGGGTGGGTGACCTCTAAAGAGGGATGAGTGTGTTGACACGCATAATTTAGCTGTCTGTTCTCATTTGGATGGATGGGTAATTTATTTTTTTTGCATGTTGTTTTATGTCTGGTTTTTCACTGCATCGGGTTGACAGTGTAGTGAGTTCCTCGCTTGCATCGTCGGGTGGGTGGCTCAGAAGAGCGATATGTGTGCTACCATCTATCTTCCAATACTCTTCTTACATTTCATTGTGGGATATTGGAGTGCTTTTACTTGATTTTGTTTCCAGCATGACACACTTCTTAGCAAGGGGGTGGTGCATCATATTTGACAGATTTCACTATTGTAGTTTCTGACTTGGGGAAAAAAGACTCAGGGCTATTACTTATTCTGATATAAGTTTCTTATCTGGCATTTGGGTCCATGTAAGGCCTCTGTACCCTGTTGGGTTTTATTTACTCATTTGGTCCTTGTAATGGTTTTCTCTTTTTCCCATCCCTCAAAATGAGATCTTTTTCTTGTGTTCAATGAAAGGGGTTTTCCCCTCACCTTTAAAAAAATAATATAATATAGAACACCCACTTGGATCTCAATTTATTTTCATGTTGACTTTATGTATTTGTGATATAGAAATAGGTCATATTGAATATTTATTAGTCTCATGTACAATCCTAGTGGATTTTATTTGAGGGATTAATCTCTCTATAGTTGTTTAAGGTCCTCACCATTGGTCCATAAACTCTGGAATACAGGGAGGTAAGCATAATGTCCAATGAAGGTCTAACTTGAGAGTTATTCAAGCAATCTAGGCCAAAATGTTTCATAGTTTTATTAGGGAATGTTTTTAATTAGAAAAAATTCAGTTAGAGGTGAAGAAAAAATATTAAAACATGGGTTGCTGAAAATAAATATGACTATTTATCATAGATATAATTGAAATCCAAGTTTCAGGGGAATTCATATATTGTGAATTAACACTTGAGATTAAGTTAGGTCTTAATTTAGGAATTCTAAATTTGACATGGCCTAATATGTGGTAAACCCAAGTTTTGTAGAACTTGGGATGAAGTATAGTTGAGTTTGGTGGTCCATGGGATGCTAAATAGGGATCACTGAGGAGCCAGTGATATTATCCATGCATTATTTCAGTGTATTTTTTACATCATGACACAAAAACCTATGGTAAGTGTGGTCCAATATATATAATTTAAGAGGAATATTATTAATTAAAATAAACTAATATTATTTTAAATTTTTTATAAATATATTATAAATAGTGATGTGATTAATATTGGATATAGGTTTTTTTGATATTATTGATTTATTTTGGTTATTTTATCTCTATAGGGAAATGGTTTTTGAGTGCCTTTTTGGAGGAAATTACAGTTTTGAAAAAAAAACATACACAATGACATCGGGTGGGTGTAACGTAATTTTAGAGGTTTGTTTAATTTTGAAACATCATATAGAGATAATGTTTTTCAAAATAAATTTAATGTGTATCTCAAAAAAAACTATTTTTAAAACATTTTTTTTATATGATGTAACAATAGGTATGAAATAGTTTTGTGTGGTGTTTTAAAAAAATGACTAACATGCCTCATAAATTCAAGTTTTTTTATTTTTTATGAATTGGATGGAAATTATTTGAAAATTAGATTTTAAAATATGTTTTTATAAATATAATAGATTTAGAGGAAATGACCGACTAATAAGAAGCATCATAATTGTGTGGTTTTAATGGAAACACATGGTCACTATGGGGGTATTTAAAACTCATGTGAGATTTTGTGTTTACAAAATAATTTGATTATATTTTTGATAAGGCAAATATGGTTTGGAGATTAGATTTATTGATTTGATGCTTTGACTTCAAATAACCTTGGTGTTTTAAATTAGGTATTTTGAAATGAATCAGGTGATTGATTTTAGTGGCCCATTTGATTTAGGATCAATGAATATGTGTTTTGAGTGAGTATTGAGTGTCCAAATATGGTAATTGATGATTTCATAAGTTTGATCACTAGGGATGGGTTTTTGGTTGGTGATTTATATGGAAGGCAGAACCATTGGATAAAATAAATATTAGGTAAATATTAATCAAGGTAGAGAACAACATAATCCCTATATATTGATTGGCCATCTGTGTTTTGGGATTTTTAGGGGTTTTAAAACATTATATTGGTCTTATGATTGTAGGAAACAATAGGAGTGCTCAGTTGATCTGGATTTTAATGTGATAGAATATATAAATATCAGGAAGTAAAATAATTCTAATGATAGGATGAGGATTATGGAGAAATTATTAGGAATATTGATGAGAAAATGATGTGGATTTCAATGAAGAGAACTATTTGTGTTTAGATTTTTGCTATAAAAGTGTGATATGCATTCAGGGAAAGAATGCTGTAAGTTAAAAAAATAATTTATGATTGGGATAATTTATGATGTATTTGTGAACTATGGGTTATGATTATCAAATATGTGAAGCATTATATTGAAGAATTTATTATGAAAAACAGAATCAGGTCTTGGAGGAACAAAATAAAGTCAAAAATTACATTGATTTAATAGTTGGGATGATTAATTTTCTTGAAAATAGATCATATATAGGAAGATTTCAATGTTTTTTAAATGTTCAGATTGATTTTTTAGAGGTGAAAAGATGGATAAAAATAATAAGAGTGGGTTTTTACGTTTTTTATAAATTAAATAATATAAAAGGTTTCTATTGAGAACTTCTAGGTACATGATAAACAACCATTGGGTATCCTATGAGAAGACTTATGGGGGATATCCCACTAGAAGCCTACTAGAACTCCAATTGACTTCTAGTGGGATACTAAATGGCTATTGTAGTCCCATCAGCTACCTGATAAGTCTAAGGTATATTTTTTAAGGAATATGTTATTATTTTTGGAGGGGTTAAATTTTATCCCCATTAGTTTTTATCTTCTTATTTAGTAGATTAAAACAAGAATAGGTATTCCTTTCTCTAATCTATTTACATTATATTATGTTCCTTTAATACATTGTGATTGGAATGACTTTTGTTCACCTTATTGAGGCAATATCTTCCCCTTATTTCTCTTCCCTTTGTTTCCACACATTACATTTTTTTGGTTATTTCCCATATTTTTTTTAGATGGTGATAACATTAATTCATGGTGGAATCACATCTCTTTGATAGGGGTCCCAAGTTTAGTGTATTTATTAGGTTTTGGAAGGATGTTTTCTCATCGTTGCATATATTTTATCTTAAGGTATTGTGAGAATCAAATTTATTTAATTTGTTTTGTAAATTATGATTAAATTTATAGTGAATTAGGGTTTATTATTTGTAAATTTTACTTATAATGGGACTAGAGGTATGTTGTGGTGAATCTTCTATATGTTGTGTGAGATTCTTGAATCACAATACCTCATGGTGGGTATTTATTCTTTAGTTTAGTTATGTAATTTTTTATTATATTTTTTTATTATTAATAAAGTTGTGATTTTTGGTGAGTTAGATGCTTGTTGGTGTAGATCATTATTGGTGTGGGAATTTATTTTTAAGTGGAGAGTGATATGAGGTAGGTTTCCATTATTCATTGAGAATTGTGACGGTTAAGTATATGTTGTATTGGATGCTTGTTTTATTATATTTATGTTAGTACCATTATTATATTTTGCATGATTTTAAGACATAATCTATGTTCACTCCATAAATGGGATATGATATCATTGAATCAATACTCACCAGAAGAATATATAAGCTACTAAACGTTTCATTTGGAGTAAACTTGGTTGAAAAAGTGCTAATTGTCTCTCTTATAATTTGATTGGTGGCATGAATTTTTTTAGAATTAAAATTTTAAATTATATTTTTTATGATTGAAATATTTTTTCAAAGGATAAATTTTAAAATAAAATATCTAAATAAAATGATCTTTTAAAGGAATGGTTTTGAAATGAGATTTCAAATTTTATTTATTTTTTTCACTTTTCATAGCCAAGTGACGTGAGTGTGTAAAGAAGGAATGGTAATTCATCTTAAATAATTTCTGAAATATGTGTTGATGGGTATTTTAAGAAAAAAAGTGAGACCTTTTTTCGATAAATGGTTGTTTGGGTTGAATTTATCTGGTTGATGACCTATTTTTCAAGTCATGTGTTACTATGTGTAATATATTAAAAAAACATTTAATTTTATGGTTTCTCCTCTTACCTGATTTTTCACGATAATTTATAGACAATATGTGAACCATAAAAAGAAACCTTATTTCAAAAAAAAAATGGTTCAACCGAACTCATCACCTGGGTCGACCTGTATAATGGTTCAAGGAACATTTTTGATCACCCTAGGTTGGAAAAACCTACCAAGAGAATAAAAATATACAAATTTATAATGGAAACACCCATGCGAAATTGATAAACAAATAGTGAATCTTTTAGCAAATTTTGGAATGATGTAACTATACATTGGAGTTCCATTCATGTAAAATAAGCTGTTTAAAAAATAAATAGAAACCAAATATGGAACAATATATTATAATTAATCATTTCCAAATTAAAATAATGTATAAAAAGATAATATATATCCATTATAATATAAATTAATAGTAAAATGCCGAAGTGGATGATAAATCAACCATCTAAGATGGACCACGAAACCAAAGCAATCATATGTGCATCTCCATGTCTCTCAAGGACACCTTCATATCTAAATACATAAAATAAACAATAAAATGATTTATTATATCCATATCAATAAATACATGAGTTTCTCCAGAATTTATAAAAACTATAAGCACATTGCAGTCCATATGTTGGGTGTGAGACACATGTCCCTAGCCAGGTTTTTTCAAGGAGTTTATGCAATAATTTTATAAGAAATTCCAAAAATTCTAGTTTTCTTTAATATTTAATGAAAATAATATCTTTAACATTTTTGAAATGAAACAACCTCTAAACATCACCACTTTTCAATAAAAACAAGACAACACCCGGAAAGCTATATGTTTAAGTCTTGGAAATCCATTTGAAATACATTTACCAAATAAATTAAAATAACACCTTTATTTTTGGATAAATAATGTAATTTTAGATAAAAACACATTTTTTCACAATTATTTTATTAAAATATTTGATATTTTAATTAAAAGAACTAAAATAAAGAACATGAGGCCGATGTTTCATGTTAGATAAGAATAATAATATACATGGGTAAACAAGTTATAAAAATGTAGAAAAAAGTGAGAAATAATACTAATAATGGAATGGAACAAATTATATAAAACTATAACATAATAACAATGATAAAATCTTATCGTTACTAAAATTAAGAACATTTTCACGGAATATCAATATATAAATTAATGTTAGGTATTATATCTCATACTTTGTAAATTTTAAAACATATAATAATATATATAAGTAAAAATGTCAGTCAAGCATCATATAAAATCCCCTAAGTTATCTAAGTTCATGGATCACTATGACCCTTGTATGAACTTGTCATATAAATAATCCACTATGGTGTACAAGAATTATCCTAATGGCATGATGATAACCTAATCGATTCCTCACAAAAATTTCACCCAAGTCTTAGTAGATTTTTGTTATGGTGGTGTAATATAAAGGTTATGTACTGAATCCCAGTCTTCCCAATTGATCACTTTGGCTTCCCATAAAACTATTTATGGGAGGCGAGGGAAAATATTATCTTACATCAATCTCATAACTATAATATAGCATAATGTAGATCATCGAAATATCAACACATTATCTCACCCATCACTATTTAATAAGTTCCCTATCTTTATATACATATGAATTACTCCATAAACAATTAGATCTTAAAATATAAAAAAATATTATAATGCATAATAAAATGGGGCTCAATCCAAGTGTGTAGAATTTTATATGAAAAACATTATGACAAGGTTCCAAATGAGCATTTAGTTTTAAATCATATTATGTGACTCATTAAAACCCATTGTTAAAACCATTTAATAGCATGTTATAGTTGGAAAATATAGTAAAATTATATAGGATCATAGACATTGAAATAAAATTCCTATGATGTTTTAATATGGTTAAAACATAAATTAAATTATAAAAAAATTACATAATTATAATCCAACAAATACAACACAAATTAACATATAAATTAAAATCCCTAAACTTAATAACAAATGTATAAATACACAAATAACAACTTAAACCATTTAGAAAATACCCAAATACAAAAAAAATTCATGTTAAGTCATTTGGAAATCAATTGGAAATAAAAAACACTTTAATTATTAATTATATTAAAATGGTCCTCTGATGGATTTATAAAAACACATAGAGTTTGAAACATTCATTATAGGTGTCCAAGTGTTAGGAACCATTAAAAATTCTTTTATTTTCAATATTGGAAAACCCCAACTCAAGAAACCATCACAACATCATCAGTAATAGAATTTATATATTGATTCTAATTGATTTTTTTAAAAAAAACACAAAAACCCATGAAATTCCAAATAAAAAATATTTCATAAAACACATACCTTAACCTAGATAAATCATATCTTTTTCAATGAATGGTTCTTGAACAGGTCTTAAGTGGTGATCTAAATGACCTAAAAATAAATGGACACATGTTTAAAAAAACCATACACATTAGGTTATGCCAACATGTCTATTATGGTAAGGGAGAAGAAGAAAAATAATTACAAATGTAAGGATAAAGGATGCTAAATGATAAATAACATAAAAATTGATACTTATATTGAATAATATTAAATAAATCCACCATAGAGTTAAGGATAATGTGGTAGAGCTCACCTAAGAAATCCTTCATAAGTCTTATTCAAAGAAGTCAAGTAAATGGGGGTTTCAAAAATTAAAAGCCCAAAAGGACCTGAAATATCCCTTCCTATGTCGGTCATAACCCTTAAATATATAGTTTTCCAAACTATGTGAAAACCATGTGAATTATACCAGACATAATGTTTTAAAGAAAGGAATATTTGTTGAGTCAATAAGGCTCTACTTATGACCTTTCAATTCCTTCATGTTTTGAAAATCACAAACACCTTATCTTAAGGAAAATCACTTTTTACCCCTTGTTTCCTTTTCATAAGGAAAATATCCTTCCCCAATGAAATTCATCCTTACATTTTTTTCATTGTTCAATCATTTTTTTCTAAGTGTAAAATTTGTATTGTAACTAAAAACCTCATAATCTTATAATACTTAGATACAAATAATTCTATTTAAAACACCGAATTCTGGACTCTAAACATCAATGAGTTGGACTATGAACTCCTACTAGTTAGACTCCGAACTTCTATGAGTTCGACTCTGAAATCCTTCTAGTTCGACTCCTAACTTCTATGAGTACGACTCCGAACTCCTATTAGTTCGACTCCGAACTTATATATTTTCGGCTCTGAAATCTTATTAGTTCGACTCCAAACTTCTTTGAGTTCAACTTGGTACTTCTACTAGTTTGACTCCGAACTCCTACTAGTTCGACTCCAAACTTCTATGAGATCGACTCAGAAATCCAACTAGTTTGAATAGAAACTCTTACTAGTTCGACTCCGAACTTCTATGAGTTCGACTCTGAACTTCTACGAGTTCGACTCCAAACATCTATCATTTCAACTCCGAACTCTGTAAGTTCAGGTTCTGGATTCTTGTGAATCTAGACTCCGAATTTCCTTGAAATTCAGACTCCAGAATTCTATAGAATTCAGGTTCCGAATTCTTACAAAACAAAATCTGAATATCTCTTTATTATAGAATCTGAATTCTATTTTCAGTTAGACTAAGAACTTTCATACTTTTCTTAAATTACGAACTTTTATTTACTTTCTTCCCAAACATCAGTTTTACTATGCTAATACTTTTTCTAATATAAAATGATTTTGTGCCTTCTGTTTTTAACTAACCATTGGTTAAGTCACATGTGTACAGGTCCCTCCAAAATAAAGGATAAATATGACCGTTGGAGGTGGGAGCCGACTGTTGGAGCTTCGCCTGTAGATTGGAGCTCATTTGAACGTGCTAAGGACTTTTTTGGAATTTTGGTGATCAGAACTTCTTGAAGTGATTTCTAGAGAGAGGATATTATCAACTCTCAAAGCATCATGTAGAATGTTTGAACAACTTGTTCAAACTTTTCCTTGTGCAGACTTGATTTGTGCGACTACGATTGTTGCTGATTACAATCGAGGGATTCCGGGGATAGGAAGACAGAGGTGTCGACTACCTGATAGTTGAGGGCTTGCGGGGATAGCAAGACATAATCCGATATTTGTATCAAGGGATTACCCTGGTGTGGGTAAGATAGAATTTATTGAAAGTATAAATCAAGGGACCTCTTATGCAGGGTCATTGGATACCCTTCTCTTTGGGTTAAAAAAGTTATTGTTTGTTACTTGTAGTTTTACTACATTGATTTTTCTGCTGCATTTTGTATTATTAAGGAAAGTATAAATTTCTTATACGTCCTTACATGTACTTTGATTTAGTTAGATTCTATACGCTTTAAGGTATAATCTTAGTTGGTGTAAACTTTTTTTAAAGTTTCATTTCCAGAATCACTTTTCCGGAATCAAGGAAGTCTTTAGATCTTTGAGGTGTTGTGAATTTTTGTTATGAAAAATTTCCTTAGGGATTTTTTAAAGTACAATTCACCCCCTCTTGTATTTGAACATATCATACTTATATTTTCTATCCTACAGTTAGTATTATAGAGCATATCATACTCACATACCATCTTAACAATTGGTATCAGAGGATTGGTTCAATCTGAATTAATCTCACGATCAGATTCAGAATATATTTTTTCATAACATTTGGAATTGAACATTTGGATTCATATTTCCGGATTCATAATTTTTGGAATCTATTTTTCAGAATCATAATTCTGATTCACTTTTTTCTTAGGGATATAATATCTTTCTTGTTTAGGATATTTTCTCTTGTTTATAGACTTATAGTTCTAACAAGTTTGTGTGCCAGTGTTTTTCTTAAGGATGGCAGGCTTAAATGTTGGTTCTATCGACAACCTAAATCCTACTTGACCACCTATCTTTGAAGTTAATGATTAAGAATATTGGAGAGATCGTACTAAGAATTTCATTATCAATACTGGGGTAGATAACTTTTTCATGCTTACCGGAGGATACAAAATTCCTGATAAGGAAGTTAGTGCCTTTACTAATCATGAAAAGCATGAATACCAACTCAACTATAAGGTACACAATACTTTGCTTTGTTCAATGACTAGGAACATATATAAAAAAATTTCTTCTTATGAAACAGCTACCTATATATGGAAGATACTTGAAGTTACACATTTTGGAACATCTAAAGTGATTGAGACTAGAAGAGCCTTGCTCAGAGCTGAGTATCATGGTTTTAATTTTCCTCATGGAGAACCAATTAGTAAGGTGCAACAGAGATTCAATACTATTGTAAATATCTTACAATCTATGGGAGTGAAAGGTCTAGATGATTAATCCCTTGTTGACAAGATCATAGACATCATGCCCAGTGAGTGGGAATCAAGGAGAACTCTTATCAATGGAAACAGAAAGGTTATTCAAATTTATCTTGATGAACTATTTGGAAATCTACTTCAACATGAGACTAGAATGAAGAGAGATGATGAAAATATAAATAAGATGAATGGGAATGGTATTGTAGATTTTATTACAACTTCAAATCACATGAAAGATAAGAATCTGGAGAGAGTTACTAGATCAAGATCGAAGAAGGTTGTTATCCAATCTGAATCTAGTGAGAGTGAAGTCTCAGAAAATGAGTTAGCTAATATTTCTTGAAGGATGAACAAGATAGCTGGACAGAGAAATTTCCAATCCAAGTATAAGAAGAAGGAAAGGAAAGATAAGAACGATTTAGAGGTCACATGCTATGACTGCAAGAGTGCTGGGCACATAATACCGGATTGTCCTATGCTCAACAGAAATGAATGAAAGGAAAGGAATTCTAAGAAGATCAAGAAAAAAGTTTTACAAAGATAATGCTAAGAATGTTCTGAAAGCCAATGACACCTAGAGTTCCAGTGGTGGTGACTCTTCAAAAGAATCATCAGATTATGAATCATCAGGATAGAAGAATCTTTGACTAATATCCAGACTACCAATTGAAAATCATTTCTTCATTGCTAAGGTACACAATGTTGAATCCTTGACCAACGTTTCTCTAAATTCTAATGATAGTAAATATTATAACTCTTTTGATGAAGAATATTCTTCTGATGATGAAAATACTTTACCTACCTATGAATAAGTTTCTCGGTTTGCTGAACTTCTTGAGATTAAGAACTCAAAACTCAGGAAAATTCTTGATAAGGAAAACTCTAGGATTACTATTCTTACTAAGGAAATATCAGATCTTTCTAAAGATCTTATTAAGAAAAAATGATGATTTTGAAAGCATTTCAAACAATCTTGAGGAAGTAAGTTCTGAGAAGAATAAAAATTCTAAAGATCTAAAAAACGTAATTTATAAGAAAAATGTTTTCGAGCCTAACTCTAGTTCAAAATCAAACGTTTTTTAAGATAAGGACTTAGTTATTTAACTCAAATCTGAAATATTTTCCTTGAGAAAGTGTTTGTCAAACTTTACCCTAAGTAAAGAAAATTTTGATAAAATGTATTCAGAAATCTGACCTTGAAGGAATACTTCTAGTTTTGGTTACACTAGTTCTAAACCGATTTTTAGTTACAACTACTTTGTTCCTCAAAGTGACCCATTTTGCACATAGTGTCAATGTGGTGGTCACTGGGCAAAAAATTGTTCCTTAAAAAACCAGATATTTAGGATTTCATAAGGCTTATTTTTCTAAGAATATGTGGGTACCCAAAATTTTGCTTTCTAAAACTTCTGGATCCAAGCAAGTATACATTCCAAAAATCTAACTTTTTATTATTTTTAGGAAAATAGGGAAAGTACCAATAGAAATACACGGTAAATGGATAGTGGGTGTTCTCGACATATGACTAGTAACAAAAGCTATTTTGAAAATATTATCAATATGAAAGGAGTAAAAGTAACTTTCAGAGATAATGCTCAGGGAGAAATTTTTGGTATAGGTAACATTATTCTTCATGGAAAAACATTGATTTCAAATGTTTTATTTGTTAAGGGTCTTAAGCACAACCTCATTAGCATAAGTCAATTATTTGATGAAGGATACCTTGTGAATTTTAGGAATGATATGTTCTTAGTTCACAATTCCAAAGAAGAATTTATTCTCTTTGCCCATAGTCAAGAGAATGTATACACTTTGAACTTAGAAGACCTTAGGAGCCAATATCTACCATGCCTTAGTGCAATGGAAGATCATTTTTGGTTGTGTAATGGAAGGTTAGGACACTATAACCTTAGGAACTTATGAAAAAATTCTAATAATGGTTTAGTTAAGGATCTACAAGAGCTTAGATTTGATTATTCAAAAGTTTGTGACCCTTTTCAATAAGGAAAGAAACATAAATCAAGTTTTAAATCAATCAGTGAAGTCTCAAGAACTGATGCATTACAACTAATGCATATGGATCTTTTTGGTCCTACAAAAACTAGATGAATTGGGGGAAAATATTATGTATTTTTTTGGTTGATGATTACACTAGATTTACATGGTTCTATTTTCTAGCAAAGAAGTCTGATACTTTTACTTATTTTAAAATTTTTAGAGACCAAGTCAAAAATGAAAAAAAAATCTTTTATTAAAAACTATTCATAGTGATCATGGAGGAGAATTACAAAATTCTGAATTTGAAACTTTTTTTTGTATAAAAGGAATTACCAACAACTTTTTAGCACCACGAACACCTCAACCAAATGGAGTTATTAAAAGAAGAAATATAATTCTTCAAGAAATAACTATAACCATGTTGAGTGAGTATTCTGTTGCCAAACATTTTTGGGCTGAAGCTATAAGTACTGATTGTTATACTATTAATTGAGTTTCAATTAGACCTTTTCTTAATAAAACTATTTATGAGTTATAGAATGGTATAAAACCTAGACTTTCTTTCTTTAAGGTTTTTGGTTGCAAAGTATTAATTCTGAATACTAAGGATAATTTACACAAATTCGCACCAAAATCTAATGAATGAATTTTCTTAGGCTACTCCACAACTTCTAAGGATTATAGAGTTTTTAACCAAAAACACTTGCACTATTTAAGAGACAGTACATGTCAACTTTGATGAAAATGATCCCTTTGTTTTCAAACAACCTAAAAAACTGATTATCAACCTATGATAGAAAATAATTTTGATAAGGAAAATGTTCAAGAAGATACTTTTGAAACATTTACCCCAGAAGATTTCCTACCCTATGTTGATGAACAGGTTTTTCAAAACCCAAATCATTTGTTTCTTAAGAATCATCCTAGTGATAGCATCATTGGTGATGTGAATTAAACTATAAGGACTATAAGTTCCTTAAGAAATGAAATATAACATCTAGCATTCCTTTACCAATTAGAACCAAAAAGAACTAATGAGTATTTAGGTGAAGATTATTGGATTAAAGCCATTCAAGATGAACTAAATGATTTCGAAAGGAATAAAGTCTGGACATTGGTTGAAAGGCCTAAGGAAACTTATGTAATTGGAGTAAAATGGGTCTTCAGAAATTAGTTCGATAAAAATGGAATCATTGTAAGAAATAAATCTAGATTAGTTGCTAAAGGTTATAATCAACAAGAAGGAATAAACTATGAATAAAACTATTATCTAGTAGCTAGACTTGAATCTATTCATATTTTACTTTCCTTTGCAGCATTCTTCAATTTCAAAATTTTTCAAATGGATGTGGAATTTTCTTTCCTTAATGGTATGTTCAAGAGGAATTTTTTGTTGAACAACCTCCTGGATTTTAAGACACAAAACATCCTAATCATGTTCTTAAACTTACCAAAGCTTTGTATGGCCTTAAATAAGCCCCACAGTCTTGGTATGATAGAATTACATGATTTTTGATTCAAAATAACTATGTTAAGGGAAATGCAGATCCAACCCTTTTTATAAAGAAAGATAAGAAAAATGTTTTGATTGTTCAAATTTATGTTGATGACATTATATTTGGTTCAACTCAGCAATCTTTAACTGATTCTGTTGCGGATCTAATGAAATATGAGTTTGAAATGAGTATGATGGGTGAGTTAACATTTTTCCTTGGTTTTCAAATCTCACAAAAACCAGATGGAACTTATACACCCCAACATAAGTATATTAATGATATTATTAAAAAAGTATGGATATGACAACACTAAGAGTATAAGTACTCCCATTGGTACCTCAAACACACATGATCTTGATGAAGCTGGGAAACCAGTAGATCAAGCATCTTTTAAGGGCATGATAGGAAGTCTACTTTACTTAACAGCTAGCCGATCAGACTTGATGTTTTCAGTATGCTTATGTGCAAGATATCAATCCAATCCTAAGGAATCTCATTTAAGGGTAGTGAAAAGAATTTTTCGCTACCTAAAGGGAACCATGGATCTAGGACTATTTTATACTTCTGGAAATGATTTAATCTTAAAACATTTTTAGATACAGACTTTGGTGGGTGTAGAATGGATAGAAAGAGTACATCTAGAACTTGTCATTTCTTAGGAGATTTATTAGTTTCTTGGTCATGCAAGAAGTAACACTCTGTGGCACTATCCACTTCTGAATTTGAATATGTAGCACATGGAATTTGTTGTGCTCAAGTGTTGTGGATGCAACACACACTCACAGACTATGGCTTGAGTTTTACTGAGACTCAAATTTTGTGTAATAACACAAGTGCCATTTCCATCAGTAAAAACCTAGCACATAACTCTCATTCAAAACACATAGATATTAGGCATCACTTCCTTAGGGATCACACACAAAAACGAGATCTCATTCTTCAATTTATCAGAACGCAAGATCAACTTGCTGATATTTTCACAAAATTTTTACCTTCTGATAGATTTGAATACATTAAACAGAAGTTAGGGATGATAACCATGAGGTAATCTTTCTCCATTAAATATCTGTTGAACCATTCTCCTTACAGTAATAAACTTCTTTTCATAGGGGGATTACATATCTTATTGAAGTTTTTCAAATTTTTTCATAATGAAAATTTTCATAGTTGGTTTTTAAATTTTTTTTATTGAAATTTCCATAATAGAAATTTTTGTAATTGAAATTTTCATACTGGAAATTTTCATAATGAAAAATTTCGTAATGAGAATTTTTATAATGGGAATTTCCGTACTCATAATTTTCGTAATCAAGTTTTGGTACTCAAGTTTTTGCATTTAATTGTTTTATTGATATTAAGTTTTTCGTAGTAAGTTTTTCGTAGTGGGTTCTTCGTAGTTAAATTTTCTTCAAGAAAAATATCACCTATTATGAATAAACTTCCTAGCCAATATGAAAGGTATGACTTCCTTACTTATGTTTTCATAGTAATCTTTACTTGATGGTAAATTATTTTAATATTTCAGATTCATTTCTTCTTAAATTCGATTTTTTCTTAAAATCTCAAATGATTGGATTCAAGATTTCCTTGTGGGTATGTTTTCATCTGTCAGATCATATCAGAGAGTTTTTCAACCATTAGATTGTTTTTGGAAGGTGAAAGGCCACCACCATCGCCTATATAAAGCAGAACTCTAATGTTATCCCACATCGATTTCCAAGATCTCGCATCTCGAAGCTCTGCCTCAATTCTTAAAGAACGTTCCGAATCTCTTAGAATTCCTCGAATCTGAATGTCTGTAGAAGCCACTTCATAAGAAATTTCTACCATGAAGCCGATCTCAAAATTGCAAGTATACATGGAAATATTGGTCCATCCGAACTTCTTCAAGTATGATTCTATCATTTATAAGAATATTAAGTTGAATGGTTGGGAAGATTTATGCATATCTAAGACAGGTGTTCAAGATATGGTGTATCCATAATTACTTATAGAGTTCTACGAATCAGTTTTCTTCTTCGAGGAAGAGGGTAGAGAAAAATATTCATTTAAGTCTTATGGGAAGACCTACAAACTCACTTACACCAAGGTTGCATGCTTGGTGGGGCTGACATACGATGGATAAGCTGAATATTTCTCACACAAACTCCCGGATGTTCAAGATAATTTTGTTATGGTAAAGGCCTTGCAATTTCTTGGACTTGCTGATGTCAAGACAGAAAAAATTTCTCACATATCTTCTAACAATCAGATCCTTCAGCTATGGGTACAAGGTTTCTTAGTATCGAGAAAAGGTGATAAAGGTACTCTCAAGAAAAGTGATATATATTTCTTAGACTTCATTGTAAATCTAAGTAAAATAAATTTGATGAGGCATGTACTTGTTACAATCAAGACCATCGAGAATGGAAATATTAGAGCCCAAATTCTCTTCTATCCTGCCATACTATCAAATATGATAGTTTGGTGTCTCGAATCTTTTAAGATTTCATGCAAATCCAAGTATCGGAATTGAAAAATTATGCTTGTAAGAGATGAAACTCTAAAAAGAATGAATATAGATTTTTCCAAGGAGACAAAAGAGTTTTATGATCTACCAGAGGGAGAGGCAGAATCCAATCTGGAAATTATTGAGAAAGCTAAGCCATCAAAGAAGGTGGGAACAAAATGAATGCTGAGGGAAGTGGAGGAGACAGACGAAACTCCTAAAAATAAGGAAGCTAAATCCACACATCCCAAACCGAAGAAACAAAAAGCATATCCAGATGAGATGGTTTCAAAATGGAGGGAAGATAAGGAAAATAGGAAATAAGGGGAACCTCTGTTCGGATTGGACCCTGATGAGGCTAGGACATTAAGGGAAAATACTACTGAATACCTTGAGAAGAAAGAAAAAGAAAATAAGATGAAGAAGAAAATGCCTGAGACTGGAGTTGCACAATCTATTTTGAAAGCCACAGAAATAGCCTCCGAAAATATTCCATTACCAGAAAATTTCCTTGCAGAGCCATTAATCGAGACTCGTGGGAAAATTTTCTTCACTCCATAAAAATCTAAAGAGAAAGAAGTTGTTGAAGAAGTAGAAGAATTTGTTGAAGAAGTTGAAGAAGAAGAGGAAGTAGAAGAAGAAGAATTATTAGAAGAAGAAAGTATTGATTTAGATGATCTAGTTAAACAAGTTGAAGAATATCATGATAAGGAAAATATTTTAGAAAATTTACCACTCTGAACAACAGAGGCCGAATCCTCAAATCTTGTCACTCCAAGAAAGGAAGAAGTAAAATATGGAAAGAAAGATAAAGAGAAGGAAGAGGATAAAGATAATGAATTATCTGAGTAAGAAAGCTATGAATGCATTTTGTTGAGGAAGGAGTAGAGAAGGAGAAACCTGATAAAGACAAAATTGTTCAACTATCTGAAACTGAGGAAGAATCTCATGTTGAAGAAGCCATTCTGAAGGTTGATAAGGGTAAGAAAGTTCTTATGGACACCCCAAAAAATGATATCATAAGGAATAAGGATGTTGGTGTCTCTTCAAGAATAAATCTGGTGGAAATTGAAGAAGAACTTTCACCTAGAATGTTATCGGATTCAGAGTCATCCGCTTTGGGACACAATTTTGTGGTTGAGTCCCTGAAGAAATTGGTAGATACAATTCTGATCTTTCCTTGAATAGACTCCAGATTATAGATGCTTTAGTACAGCTTAAATTATATGTTAGAATCCGTATCCATGGTGATGGATAAATGTGTGAAAATTGTGGCAGAAAATAAGAATTTTCTTATCAATTACAAGGTGCACAGAAAATCATGCAGAAAAATGACTCTATGGTCAAAGAAAGTTGATGATGACTTGGCAGAGATTGTTGAATTTTAGAATGATGTAAAATAATATTTTGATACTGAGGATGCCAAGATGAATAATCTTCAAGAAAAGGTGACCCTTGAGCAAAATACTCGAAATCAACAGGTGAAGGATCTGAATGGGAAGCTTAACTCGGTTGCTCAAAGCTGGAAAGGGGAAAGAGATATCCGGATTGAGATTGAAGAGAATCTTACAAAGTAGGATGAAGTTCTTAAGGCTCAGTCTAAGGATCTAAAGGATCAATATTATAGGATTAAAACCTTAGAAAAACAATATTAGGAGGACCAAAAATAGTTAATGAAGTTGAAAATTCTTCTGAAGAAGTTAATCCCAAAGAAAAAAGAAGACAAATAGACCAATCCAATATTTTGTTTTAATGTCATTCCCTGTAAAAATATTTTCAATATTAATGAAAACTTTTGTTTCTTGTGTTGTTTGTATGTATTTACTAATGTTTTAGGTACTTTATTTTTATTCCATTCCCTTAAATTCATTTTTAAAATTACAAAGGGGGAGAAGGAAAAATCTAAAAGGGAGATGAAAAATTTCTAAGTTAAGAACTATCCTTAAGTAAGGGGGAGTTCTCATTACGAATTCTACATTAAAATGAACTCTCTCATTCTAGAAATCTATAATATGATCCTTAGAGTTTCAATGTCTAAGGGGGAGTTTTTCGTATTCACCATTTTCCATAAACAAAGGGAGATAAGCTTTAATTTCAAAGTCTAGAAATTTATTCTAAGTCCTTACATTCTTTTTCGTATGTATGTTTGTGCTTTCCAAAAAGGGGGAGATTGTTGAGTCAATAAGGATCTCCTTATGAACATTCCATTCCTTCATGTTTTGAAAATAAAAAACACCTTATCTTAATGAAAATCTCTTTTCACCCCTTGTTTCAATTTCTTAAGGAAAATTTCCTTCCCCAAGGAAATTCATCCTTACATTGTTTTCATTGTTCAATATTTTTTTTCTAAGTGTAAAATTAGGACTATAACTAAAATCCTCAGAATCGTATAATACTTAGATATGAAACATTCTGTTTAAAGCTCCAAATTCTGGACTCCGTAATTTTATGAGTTCGACTCCGAACTCCTACTAGTTCGACTCCAAACCTCTATGATTTTGACTCTGAACTCCTACTAGTTCGACTCCGAACTTCTATGAGTTCAAATCCGAAATCCTACTAGTTCGACTCCGAACTTCAATGAGTTCAACTCCGAACTTATACTCATTCAACTCTGAAATCCTACTAGTTCGACTTCGAACTTCTATGACTTTGACTCCAAACTCCTACTAGTTCAACTCTGAACTCCTACTAGTTTGACTCCGAACTTCTATGAGTTTGACTCTGAACATCTACGAGTTCGACTCTGAACTTCTATAATTTCAACTCCAATCTCTATAAATTCAGCTTCTGGATTCTTTTGAATCTAGACTCTGAATTTCCTTGAAATTTGGACTCTGGAATTCTATAGAATTCAGGTTCCAAATTCCTAAAAAACAGAATCCGAATATCTCTTTATTATAGACTCTGAATTCTATTTTTATTTATACTATGAAATTTCATACTTGTCTTACATTATGAACATTTATTTACTTTCTTTCCAAACATTAGTTTTACTTATGCTAATACTTGTTCTAATATAAAATGATGTTGTTCCTTCTATTTTTAACTAACTGTTAGTTGAGTGACACATGTACATGTCCCTCATAAATTCAAGGAGAAATATGACCATTGGAGGAGGGAGCTGACCGTTGGAGCTTCTCCTATAAATATATGCTCATTTGAATGTTCTCAGGACTTTTTGGAATTTTGGTGATCAGAAATTCCTGAAATTATTTCTAGAGAGAGAGGATCTTATCAAATCTCAAAGCTTAGTGAAGAAATTTTGAACAGCTTGTTCAAAATTTTCCTTGAGCAGACTTGCGTCATGCGACTCCGATTATTGCTGATTACAATCGAGGGCTTCCGGGGATATAAAGACAGAGGTAACGACTACCTGATAGTTGAGGGATTATGGGGATAGAAAGACAGAATCCGATCTTCGTATCAAGGGCTTACCCTGGTGTGGGTAAGATAGACTTTCTTGAAAGTATAAATCAAGGAACCTTTTATCCAGGGTTGTTGGATACCCTTATCTTTGGGTTAAAAGAGTTATTTTTTGTTACTTGTAGTTTTACTACTTTGTTTTTTCCGCTGCATTTTGTATTATTAAGGAAATTATAACATTCTTATACTTCCTTACTTGTACTCGGATTTAGTTTGATTTTATACACATTAAGGTAGAATCCTAGTTGGTGTAAACTTTTGTTAAAGTTTCATTTCCGGAATCACTTTTCCGGTATCAAGCACGGCTTTAGAACTTTGAGGTGTTGTGAATTTTGGTTATGAAAACTTTCCTTAGGGATTTTTTAAAGTAAAATTCACCCCCTCTTGTATTTGAGCATCTCATACTTATATTTTCGATCCTACATTTCGTATTATAGAGTATATCATATTCACATACCATCTTAACAATATTTTCTTGCATGATTTATAAAAACATGAGACCTTGAAAAAGTTCCCAAAATTAAAAATTTTCATCAATAAATGCTTCTTTCTAAATGGTACCAATTATATAATATTTATACTCACTTAAAAGTGACTTTTGGGTGTGAAATTTTTTTACACCGTTACAATTTCTATACTTCTAATGTTTTTAATGAATTTAGAGGATATTGATTTGGACTTCAGAAATAATAACTCAAATGGACGAATAAAGGAGATATACTACAGTATTTAGTGTTCCTCAAATCCTTAAGAAAACATGAAGACATCCTAAGACACCCTAGGAAATTAATTGGTTCATGATTATTGAAATTTGATTACCAAAATTATAATTTCATAGAAATTCATCATGATGGATATTCGATCTAATAGGATTCACCCAAAATTAATACTCGATATTACACCACAATTTTATAATATGGTGAAACAAATAAGCTAAAAATACCATGGAAGGAACATTATATGGGATACATACTTCAAAAAAGTCCAAAAATTAAACCACTTGAAAGAGAGATCTAGCCATTCTTAAATATCACGAGACATGAAACAATCCTTATAAATGATGATTCAACAAGTAGTATTCCCAGAAATGACTCTAACCAATCACATAAAAAACATATTTTGAGAATGCATAAAAAGGGATTGGAGGACCTGAAATCCTCACACCTGAGATTGTTCTAGAGTAACTTCTATACTTATTAGGATAGAATAAAATTCTATTACTGAATTGAAATTCTCCCACTCACAAGTCAGTACCAATAAGGGAACTTTCCAATCAAGGTTAGGGAGAATATTCCTTTCAATGATTAAAGTTCCTTGATGAGTTCATAAGGTATAGATCGAGAAGAATATATTGTGTAAGAAAAGGTATCTAACTTAACCACTCAATTATGAGTTTAGGATTAGTCAATTATTGTAAAGGCTTCACTCAGACTACAAGAAGATCTACACTAAATATCACCTCTCACAAAGAGTTTTACAAACTCCACAAACTTATTTTTGGTGGAAACACTCTAAAATATATATATATAATTCAAACATGTATATGTTTACATTCCAACCATATAATACAATTACAAACCAAAAAGAAAATATTAAACAGTCAATCCTAATAAAAATATTATACACCAATTACATAATAAAACACCCTATTTTAAAATATTTTAATGTTTATAAATAACATTTTCTTCCAAATAAATTATTGTTTTTACTCAAGAATATTTCAATTTGGTTTTGTATATACTTTTTACTAAGCACTTGAAAACTATTTTAAAACTCAATTAGTAATTTCCTTTTCAAAATACCTTTTTAAACCCCCCCCCCTTTCAAAATGAAAACCAACCTTTATAACATGAAGCTAAAAAATATATAAAATACTCCAATCACAATTTTTAATTAAACATCACTGAATACATAGTAAAACATTATTCTAATCCCTCTTAAATGAATATGAAAACCGTTTAACAAAACATAGAATCCAAAAGAGGAAAAATAATAAAATTAATAGGGGTACATGATTGTCCATGTTTTGGCTGAACAATTTGGAAGACTATATTCTTACCATATGATTTTATTTGTAATGCTTTTAGACCCTAGGAATATGGTCTCCATATGATATCCTAAATGGTAAAATATAGTCAAACAGATATATTTCTTCCTCTATTTCAACCCCAAAAGTAGTAAAACCTAAAATTTACCATATAAAATAAATATATATTTAAATACCATAAATTTAAATATAATTGTATCTCAATCATTCAAAAATGAATCCCAATTTTTAAACTAACATCTAAAAAACCCATGTAAACTCACGTTTCATCACATAAGGTGGTGATCAGGTATATACTAGTGATCTATATCTTGATAACTGAAATAAATATATCATGTATAGTGTACTTATATAAATATTAAGAGGGTAGTGATATAATTTTGTCATAAACTAACACATGTCAACCTGAAACATCACCCAAGTTAGTCCATGGAAAGGACTGAGGTGTATTCCAGATCATTGCATTCTAGAACAAAGTGCTAAGGGCATAAAAATAGAAATTTGGAATTTCTTCACCCTTTATAAGTCAATAATAATGTTGCATATCTTTAATGAAAATATGGAATGGTGCATCCATACATTTGAATTCGATTCATGTGAAATAAACAGTTTAAAAAATAAATAGAAAGAAAAAATAGTAAAAACTAATATAAATAATTATTTAAATTTTAAAATAATGTATAATAATAGAACAAATAACAAATATAAGAGAAAAAAATTTAAAATGTTTATTTAGATGATGCATCAACTATCCATGACACTCCAGCAAACCCGATTTACTATACACACATCACAATGTGGCTTGAGGATGCCTCTGTATAAAAATAAATTAAATTATTGACTAAATGGTGCATTATATCCACATAAAGCATAAAATGAGTATTAATAGAAGATATAAGAACTATATACATGTTTTGGTGTACTTTTAGGGTATTATTTACAGACTCAAATCGGTTTTCAATAATGAATTTATGAAATATTTTTATAAAAGATTAAAAAAATACTAGTTTGAAATACAATATATGGAAAATAATATATTTAAAATTATTAAAATGGAACAACTTTTACCCATTACTCATTTCTATAAAAACTAGGTAACACATTGAAAACCACATTTTTATTCCATGTAAATACTTTAGAACCCTTTTCACAATATAGTTTAAATTAAACCTTTATTTTAAGGGAACAAATGGAGGTCGAGTTAAAAATATGTATCCTCTCTATTAGTTTCTAATATTTTTTGTAAAATCAACCAAATAAATAATACGTGTCTAACAATTAAAGGTAGATTGGCATAATAATGCACAAAGGAAAGAAACACATTGAAATGTAGAGAAAAATTGAGAAATAATCTCAATAATGGAATAGATAAAATTATAAAAAATTATAACATAGTATAAATGATGAATGATAATCATTAATAAAAAAATAAATCAATAATGGAATATCAGTATAGAAATTGACGTAAAATAATATATCTCATACTTGATAATAGTTCAAAAATACATGAAAATTTATTCCAATAAAAATCATAATAATGTATAATTAGAAATTCCATAAGGTAGCCAAGGTCAAGGAACCTTAAGAACCTCATAATAACTTTTGATCTAAAATTTCCATGCATAGTTTCATATGTGAGATGCTAAGGAGAAAATGTTGTGATTGAGTAGTTGGGTGACACCCCATCTAATGCTACACATCCCATAGAAATCGTATTTCCTTCAATAAATGATGCTAGAATAGGTATCAATAGACTCTATACATTCCTTACAAAATAATATACACTTATTTAGAAAAACCATTGACCTTATATTTTTCCAAATTGGTAATTAAGAAAATGTAGAAGAAGACAAAGAAGATAAAATGTAATGGGGAATGTGAATAATGTTTTAATAAAAGGAAAAGGGAGAATTACCATGATAAATATTTAATAAATCTAATATAGTACTAAGAGAAAGGTAGTAGAGATAAAAAAGGCCCCACAAATTTAAAATTAAAAAAATTGTAAATGGGGTTTTCCCCAATTAAAAGAACCCAAACAGGCTAAAATACCCCATACCGAGTTGGTTACACGGTTTACCCACACATTTTAAGAAACCGTGCTAAAACAATTAGAATGAAAATAGAAAAAGATCTACCTAGACCATCAGTGTGGTTTATTAAAACATGTGGTATGTGTACAAAATTTATTGAGTCCTGAGTAGGACTATTAAGCACCAACCTTTGGGTAATTACTATCACCCTTGATGGGTGGTCAACTTTCTTATCTCATAATACGATTTCCCCATTGATTGAATTCAATAGAAAAGGTAGGGTATATTCTAAAAATTATAGAGATCTATACTATGATCCAGGATTTTGAAATAGGGTGAGATGTGGTTAAATCTATATTATTGTTTTTTATTGGCCAATGTAATATAAAGAGACTCAATGTAAACATATCATTGTAGAGTTTGATTTTATCAAGGACCTCAGTTATGAATGTGATATATAAGTTCACTTTAGGGATCATGAATGGATCTAGATAGGTATGTGACATTATAAAATACCTTAGTTATTATTATTGACCTTGATTGGTATGTGATTTATTAATTTGTGTGCTCACACATATTGATGACGATATTCCCAAGTAATGATTATTCCCCTGCTAGTAGGTATATGCTTTATTCGAGACTGAATATGGTGTAGCGTAGGATAAATAAGTATGTGAAATGAGAGATTTTTTTTATTGAGGGGATTATAATTACCTAAGAAATATATTTTTATATCATTTTTTACTATAATAATACCTTCCAAATAGAATATTAGATGTATGATGATGATGCATTGTTTTGTTCAATATAAGGGATCAATGTGTGTCCAAGGTAAATTTTGATCAACCTCTGTGATTAATTTTTATATGTGGGAAAAAAATTAGAGGTTCTCTATGGGTATTTTGTTGGATATCTCCTTTAAGGATTAGTGAGATAAAATGGGGTTGGCCATGAGAACTAGGAATATAACATCTGGTTGTTTGACACCATTCTTTTATCTCATTTATCTTATAATGGTATTAATATTCTAATATCTATTTTTCTTTTGGAATTATTTTAAATCCATTTTTTTATTTATGGGTTTTATTGATTGTTAGACCCACTTTTATTACCCATGTTGTGTTTCTTGATACAAGAATTCTTTATTATGATATTTTGGGTTTTGGTTATTTATGTAAAGTGATATGACCAATGGTTGATGTTGGACTCTGAAGAGTGAATCTTTGTAGATATAGAAGAAACCACTTGATGAAAGTTTCAGATGAAATATGAGTAATTATATGATATAACTCATTAGTAAAAGAGGTAATACGAGTCTTAGACTATATACAATTAGGACCGTTCCTATTTTTGGTGGTCAATATGAGTCTTTAGGGTGAACATATTTTCTTTTGGATGGTGGAATAATGTTATGGATTTTCATGAGTATGAATGGGTTATGTTTTTAGGTGGTTGAGTTATAATTACTATAGTCTTTCACATACACAAACTTGATCATTATCACATAGTGATTCAAGGAAAGTGGGGGAATCCAATCGGGTTGTTAAGGTCTCCTCATACCTATGAACATAAATTGGGTTTTAATACATGTGGAAAAAATTTATGTTTTATGGTAGATAAAAGTATCAAATTTGAGATAATTTCATGACATAGGATGATCAGGGTTGTGGTTACCAATGATTCATTAAGAACATGTCTAGGGAGTTATGTTAGAGGAAATTATACTTTATTTTAGTTATTGTACTATATAAATATCAGATAAGGTGAAAATGTTTTGTATTATTAATTCTGATTTTTTATATTTGATATTTTACTAAATTTTTATATGTTTTTACATCGTATATACTATTTAAATTTATATAATAGACATTGAAATTGCCTCTTTCCCCCATGTTTATTTTTCCGTAGGTTTTGGTTATGTTAGATCTATGAATGGGAAGTGTTGAATTTTTATTAAAATTGGGCATGAACTTGGAAGATTATATTTTATGGAGTAACATGCCTATGATTTTATCAAACCTTCTCCACTTTATTGAAGCCTTTGGAATATGAGAAGGTTCACTTGAGGTACTATGATGGTTTGACATGGAAACCATTTAAGAAAATTAATCCAGGATGTTAAATGCATATCATTTTGAAAACTATTATTTAGAGAGAGATTTTATAGTAATATTGGGAATGATATTTTTTGACAATATAGATTTAATGATTATGAATAGAAAATATTTTGGGGGTTAATATAAACTCATATTTGGTATCTAATGAGACATTTTATATGATACAGTCTCCTATATGATGTTTTATATTGATTACCCTTGAGTGGTAATAAGTTTTATGGTCAAAAAAATACAATATGATTTTCTATTATTCAATTATTATACTTCCATTTTTTAGTTATTAGCTTTTTTAATATCCTATTGTTCCATTATACATACCCTTGTATGGAATTTTTATATTGAATTTCTCATGGATATGGAGATGACTAACCATTTTCAAGAGTAAATAGAGGTCGCTGAGTCATTAATTTCTATTTATAGATTGTACAAGGTGATGATAATATAATGTATTTGTGAGGAAGAGTCCACATATTTTAATTGAGTTATTTAAATTGGGTTTTCATTTATATAAATCTTTATTTCATGTCAGTTAAATTTCATTTAAAAATATTTTCTATCAATTTTTATCAAATATTTTCAGCTTAATATATGATTTTTCATATGTATGCACATGTACTTCTTAGTTCGATTATATATTTTCATGTAATATGTTATTTTATAGTATAATATTAGGGATTTGTTAAGAAATTATTTTATTAACATAATATGTTTTAATGGAGTGCCTACCTATGTACGAAGAATAACTATTGAAAACCAAAAAATAAATTGGATGATATATAACCATTCCTTTACATTGATACAAAATCACCCAAGTATAAGAATGAATATAAGCCTCTACCTAACTTATGATACATAGACAAAGTTAGACCACCCTACAAAGACATATCATAAACATCTTTCATGATCAAATTCTTATACTTTTTAGACTTTTATTTCTAAAAATATCAACCAGATTGGATTTTCTCATCTAACTCATTTGAAAAAATAATTAGATTTCTAATAGTAACTAAAAAATTCACATTCTTAATTATCTCTTTGGGAAAAATTTTTGATTAGAAACACCCCGTAGGACCTCATAAACAATTGGGAGATACACAACTCTTGAGAAAAATAGCGGTTCTTTAGAAGATCCTATAATAGTTTATATTTATTTTATATTGGAATTGGAAACCACACCCTATCCCATTTTATTTAAAATACCTTTTATGGGTTTAAATACCCTTATATGACACAACCTCATTATTCATTAAAAATACCCTATTACATCCTATTTTGAATATAGATGAAAAAGTTGATTAGTAATTTAGAGAGACCATACCACTAATAGAGGTAATGATCATATCATTTTCTAGACATTAAATGCAAGAAATAGTATTAACACCTTACCAAGGGGTTCTATGCTCATAATCCCAAGAATTATGGGAAATAAGAAACTATGCAATGACGAGGCCATCAATATTCCACTCCAAAAATTCCATGATTTCATGTTCAGATATCAAATTTTTTTCCTCAAATATGATTTTCCTATGTGATATCACAAACATAACAATGTTTTTTATCCCCATATTTTTCCATTAATACTATTTTCTTTTATTGTATCTTTATTTATAAAAACATTATTTAGAGGATCCTTCATGACCTCTTTAGTAGAAAGAACCACCCATGTAAAAACTCCAACTAGGACCACAATATTTTTTATAGTTATGATTTTATCTTCATATATAGGAATGAAATTTTTTAACCACAAAATCAGAAGGAATAACTTTGGTTCATTATAATGTGATGATGAAATTTTTATTGAAGAGTTATGAATATCTATCTTTTATGAATTCTTTATTATATAATTTTGTAGAGATAACTGCTCCATTATTTTTTGTTTATTAAAGGTATTATTTCCCCTATGACTACACCATATCTCAACATAATAACCATGTAAATAAAAATGCATAAAAAATATTTTCAACTTTCTTATATGATATTCTCTCTGAATGTACTTCCTCAATTCACTCAAAACCTGATAAATCATTGTAGAGAGTATGAAATATTCTTCATGATGTAGACATGAGGACCAATTAGAAAATTACTTGTGCTAGTTCTATAATACATTAACTAAAATATCCTAACGGAATTTTCCAAAATCTATAAGATGGATTTTTTTTAAAATTGTAGAGGAAATACTAGTATGGTTACCCATATCCATTGGTTTGGGGGATTGCATCCTATTGTGAATGATTAGGAACCATCTCAATAAGAAAAGTATTCAAGGAATAAATGATAAAGATAATTTAGACTAGGGTATTGTATAATCATCCCTATTCATTCACCTAATAGAGATAAGATGAGGTATAAGGAAACCCATAACTGATATCCTAGAATGCCATCTATTTTTGCATGAGTTCCAGTTTAGATGGTAGCGATTAAACCTTACCTTTTTAGAGTTGAACATGAGGAGACACAATCAACATTGTATTTTAATTTGGTGGGATCCTAATGGATTATATTATATCATTTTATTATTTATATAATCACATGATTTATTGATAACCATGAAGCTCAAGAGATATTTTTAGCTACTTACCATAATCACAGTTTTAAATATATTTTTGGTAATACTCAAAATAATAATCACAAGTTGATGGAAATTCCTCAAGGATAGAAACTTATATATAAATAATCCATTATGTCAAAATCTAATGATGGTAAAATTAGATTATAACATTTATAAATCTGTTTTGAGTCTAAAGGAAGAATATAAAAAAATCTATACAATGAAAAATTGAAAACCCTACTTTTAGAATATGAAGGGGGCTCCAGAAGCAGATAATAAAAATTTCTTAGATATAACCAAATTTACATTACTTTAGTTACACCATTAGTGGATCAATATACTAAATCATCCCTGGGTAATCTCCATTTAATCATATAACCATTTTCCCATAACATATTAAAGGAATCCTCTATTATAGTAAACATGTATAAAAAGATGCCTCCTTCAGAGTACCAAAAATGAGTTTACAAAGAATTATACACAATATCTTAATGTTTTGGAATCTTTATTAAGATTCAATCTTGATAAATAAAACAATACCATTTCTATAAAACAATAACTTTTATATAAGGAATAAGTTATAAAATTTGTCCCATGGATCAAAATCAAAGGTCTTATCTCCCAGAATACTCATTGGGTATCACCAATAGATCAAATGTGTCACCCCTAGGTCAGAAAATAGATTCCACAATGAGTGTATCCCATAGTTTAATACTCATGGTAAATAAATAACACATGACCATCAATCTCATACTTAAACAAATAAATTCATTGAAAAATAAACACATATCTCTCATGGGGCTCTTCTAGGATTATAGAAATAATAAAAAGCATATCATCCTTTCTAAAACTTCTAAAAAGGGTTAAAATAATATAAAACCAAATTTCTTACAAAAAAACCTTACACAATATGAGGAACAAAAAAATAGCTACCAATAATGGATTCTCTCTATTATCCTTTGTCTATATATGACTCATTTTTACGAGTCAATATTGAACTCCTTCCACAATCTATACATTTATGGTTCTTGATATTGATTAAAATCTCCACTTCCAATAATCAAGGTTCATTTCTGAAGTAATTTTATGAGATAACCCTATAACATTCATATAAATCACTTCATTACACCCACATATAAACACATTGGAATGCATAGGATTCTCACATTAGAAGTACAACAACCATTCAACCTTCTAGGTAGAATTAGGAAAAAAATATGATAGGGAAACCACCCGATAATTAATGGTTATATTACATTAATATTATAAATATTTCATTTTATATTTTCCATCACTTAATGTGATACCACTAAAACCACCCAAATCCATACCTCCGCTTACCCCATTATTCTAAGAGGCTGATCCCTTCCATAATATCACATTATTTTTCACTGTATCATACGTGGATAGAAAAAAAAATAGAAACCTCATGAAATGTTTTGAATAAAATCCCAATTCAAAATATTATTCCCTTAAAGAACTCATTTTTGACCATATTTTGTATTAAAAAATCATAAAGTATATGATTTTATTTGAATAATACTTCACTGAGATGTCACATTACTGAATCTATAATTGTTATAATTTTTTTTAAATTCTCAATTTTTTAGGATAGAATTGTTGGTTAAAGTGTACTTGGAATCCTTCTCTATATAAAATATCTATTTTTATTTTTATTTCACCATTAAATTCCACAATATCATAGTATATTATTCAATCAAGAAGGATGTAAGTTTTACTTGATGGTTCTTCAGGGTGTGAATAAGTTAGAAATTTTAAAATAATCATTCCAACCAATTATTTTGAAGTATATGATCTTCGGTCTTACCTAAAATATAGTATATTATGACATTGAAACTCATGAAAAAATATTGACTCCCATGGTTATTTATAATGAATCTTTCTTCCCCACACTTAAAATTCATCCATGATGATTATCATGAACCGGGTGTCCATCGGCAGTTCATCATGAATAGTATAATAAGAAACTCCATGTCAGATTCATGGATTATTTAAATGTGAAATCTATTTACAATATATAAGTAAGTCAATTTTTATAGTTTATATAAAACATAATCACTCCAAAATTTATAATATTATGTAGTCAATGTAGTCCTTATTATATCCCCAAGGTCATTACTTTGAGCCCATTATCCAAAAGGCTAAAACATAGTGAAATTACTTTCTTTCACACCCCATTAGAGTAATAAAAGTGTAAATTTAGGTAAACAAGATTAGATAACCAAATAATACCCTCTAGATCTCATTTTACTGATTAAATCATTCATGTATCTAAATCATTACTATTTTACCAAAAACTTCCAAAAAATATATGTATGGATTTTATGAACTCTCTTGATCCTAAAAAATTATTTCTATGGTTGTAATTAATAACTACATTTACACCTCACTTATATGTTCTCTATTTTATATATTTTACTAGATAAATGAATACCCAAATCATTTTTTTAATTTTAATAGAACATTAAGAAAAAAAGGCATCCATATGGGAAAATTATGGGTGGTAGAATACTAATAACACTATGTACATGATAGAACAACTAAATTTAACTATATTTGATTTTTTTAGTTTTGTTTGATATCATCTTATCTAAAAAATTTCACCTAGTAGGAATGAATTCATGGAAATTGGTATTTTGGGTTTTGGAGTTTATAAAATTTCATTTATGTTATTTGGGTTATTCATAAATAAAGGGTAAAATAATATTCTTATTGTTAATAAAAAATCCCTCATGATGATGTTTTTGTGTTTATTGGGGTTATTGACAAGGTTTGTGGTTGTTGAAGAAGGCTAGTTTCCAATTATAGAATAGGGAGTTAGCATGGATGCTTGATCTCATAGAGAACAGATATTGAACTGATCCCACAGAGCGTGAATACTGAATTGATCTTGTTGTGCGCAAATGTTGAACAGATCTCACAGAGCATGAATGTTGAACTGATCTCATAGAGATAGAATGTTGAACTTATCTTTCAAAGCACAAATGATGAAATGATCTCATGGAGTGAAAATGATGAATTGATCTCATGGTGTGTGAATGTTGAACTAATCTCATGGACCGTGAATTTCAAAACTGATCTCACGTTGAGATGTAAAAAAATGCCTGATTTTATTTAGATCCCATGATAGGATCTTTCATAGTTAACATGATTTTCTCAGTATCTTATGATGGGATCTCTCATAATCTCAATACTATATTTGGATCCCATGATGGGATCTCGTATAGTGATCTTGATTCCATTTCAATCTCGTGATGGAACAAAAAAATCCCTGGAAGAAACATCACTGAACTTTGCATGATGGTCAACTGATCTCACGATGGAGACTCATAGAGCGTATTATATCGATTCTCACGATTTTTGAACAGATGGTTTTCTAAAATTTTTGGAGTTAAGGAGGTGGATTTATAACTATAAATACCCAATAACCCATCCTTAATGGTTGAAAAAGTGTTTATCAGAATATTTATCTCAAGAAACATCTGAGAAAGAGGTTTGTCGAGAAATCTTGGAAATGAGGTTCACTGAGAGATCTCGTGAAGGAATATACATGATTGAAATTGGGTAAGTGTTTTGCATGATATAAACAAATTCTCACACAAATTTTGAAAGCATACTCACACTAGGATCTTGTGAAAAACACTAATGTAGTCTTGCATTAGGATCTTGCATAAAGAGTGAAATAGGACTCACACCAAGATCTCAGGAAAAGTGCAAAAGTAGTGTCACACAAGGATCTCGTGAAATGCATGAAAGGGGGTATGCACTAGGATCCTATGCATTGCGTGAACAAGGTTCACTCTAGGATCTTGAGAAAAGCGTGAACACGGTTCACGTGAGGATCTCATGTGATGTGCAAACATGGTCCATACCAGGATCTCACGCATGGGTACATTCCAGGATCTCACATGGGAGTTATACATGAGGGTCTCACACTGGGGTATCACACTATACTCTTGTTCTTGGAGATATGTTCCTAAATTTCCGTATGAACAGTATCATTGTTATATCATAATTGATTAGAAGAAGAATACATAGGATCTACACAAATCAACAATACTTGTAGAATGAGTTTATTTACTACTATATTCAAGCAAATGAAAAAAAGTCATGGATCCTATTAAATATCCTACCAAATAAGAGGTAATTTCTCTATCCACACCAAAGAAAAGGTTTTTCTAGTTTTCTATAAAGTGGATGTACTGCATCCATATGTTTTTATATAATTGAAGGATTATAACATAAATAAATTCAATAGAGAATCTAACTACAATTGGGGAAACATTCATTATTGATAATGAATGGAATTTAATGTCGATAAATTATGTGTGGATCCTTTATGGAGTAGTAAGAAAATAAAGAGGAATAATTTGACCCCTTCCACCAGTAGTGATCCATCAAATGATAAATTTAGGAAGTGACCCTTGGGAAGCAGTGAGTTTCCCCTAAATATTGTAAAGGCCATGATACTAGGAATAGAACTAATCTAGAATAAATATTATTTTGTTAGTGATCTATATTAGATTTAGTACATTGGAACACTGGTATTGTATAATCCTTGGATGTTTCCCATTGAGGGTGAACCATGTAAAATTGATGTGTATCATGCATTCATTCTTTTATATTCATACATTGTAATGAAAAAGGGAGAGATGAGTGTTTTTTTAATGATTAAATAATATATAAAAGAGAAGTTGTTTTAATTTTTCATACCTAGATTCACCCCCCTCTCACAATATTTAATCTACTTGGGATAACAATTTGTTTTAGAGTGAAAGTTTATTATCAGTGTTTCTATATCAAGTGTTTTAATGGAGGTTATAAATCAAAAAGGGATTATGATATCTGATGGAAACAAATATCAATTATGGACGAATCAGATGTAGAAACACTTCCAGTATTTTTGGAATGAGTGTCTTTACAGTAGTGGTGCATGTAATTTCATCAACTATAGAAAGTGGTGCTCTATCATAAGTTGAACAAAGGGAATCAGATGCTGACGCCAATGAAATAAATTCATTAATGTAATCCCTATCTAATGAAATTTATATGAATGTGGTGTTGTGTATTTCATCATGATATATATGTTAAAATATGCCAAATATTTATGGGGGAGATTGAAAATTCATAAAATCAAAGATACTGGTTCTAGGGTAAAAAGTATGAGGATCTAAGAATATGCTCAAACGAGTCTATAGATTCATTCTTTAATGGGGTGAATATTGTTGTGGAAGAAATATGTGTTCTCTGAGAATGTATTAAAGATGAAAATATATTTAATCAAATCTTGATAATACTTCCAGCTCGGCTTAATCTTAATGTTACTATATTGGATGTTAACGATCCGAAATAGATGACACTAGATATCATTCATAGTACAATTGTTGTATAAGAGATGAGAAAGGATTATAATTAGTGTGTGGAAAGAGGTAAGTATAAAGAAGTGGCATTCGGTGTCATAAAAAAATCACTATTGATTATTGGTTAAAAGAAGAAGAGACAGATGATTTCATGTCATTCCATTCATCAAATTTATAAATATGAAAATAAAAGTTCAAATGGAAACTCCAACTTGAAGTCTTTCAATGTAGAAAGGTTGAAAATATTATAGTTAGGCACCCCGAGAAGATTTCAGATGATGATGAGGATGACGCCAAAATTACCACGGATGAGTATTTAGACTACAAGAAAGGTAAAAAATATTGTAAGAGGAATTTCATCAAAAATAAGAATCTGTTTTTAAAAGAAGATGATAGTTTAAAAGAATCTAAGGTAGCAGAGTTGAAGGACTGCAAGGATCATGAAGAAAATTCAATGGTAGAAGTTGTCAGAAATTTACAAACAATCGAAGAAATCGAAAATGATGGAGGATAAATCGAAGGATGTTTTTAACTTCTGGTCAAATTAAAAGTTTCACTTGATGAGGTATACATTTGGATAGAAAATATAAAGAAATACAATACAATGGTTCTTAATTCCAAACTCTTTATATAAAAGCGGTATGAAGAAAAGTCTGAGTTGACGGATGAAATTGAGAATATTTAGTCTTTAATGATAGAGAACTTCGATATAATCATTGAGTAAAAGATCAAAGTTGAAGAGGAGAAATGTGTGATCGATGGTTTGAATAATACAGTGAAAGTTGAAGAAAAACTCATTGAAAATATTGAGGATGAGGTTTTGAGCCAGTAAAGAAATGATAAATATTATGAGTTACAATTTATTCCAGTAAATTAGGTCACAAAGTTAGTATAAAATGGAAAAGTAGAGTTTAAATATATCATGAAATATACAAAGGGATTTCTAGAGAGGAAAATGATTGATCCAAGCATTACAGCTAGTATGGGGCTTGATCTAAAATAGAATGAAGCAATGTTTGTTGTTAGAACACATGCTCCCACTTTTAGATTGAAGATTGATTTGGGTATGAATAAGAATAAGAATATTTTGAGAACCTAATGAAAAATGGTAGTGCAGTAGTGAAAAATAATAATGAACCCTACATTTTATGTTATTATTGTGGTAACATGGGGCACTCAAAAAATGTATGCTCCATAGCTATGAGGTACCAAATGGTACAAGACCAACAGAGGTGGCCATACAAAACTTTATATTCAAGGATGACATTTGATGGCCATTATTTTAAGTGTAGAGGATTTAGACACATGGAAAGACATTGTTCATCAACAATCCATAGAAATGTTTCAAAGAAGACTAAATGTGGTCAAAATAATTATAAAAATGTATCATATAATGATCTTAAAATAAATAATCAGTTTCCAAATCTGTAAGAAAAAAATGTTCCATCATACTCTGAGTAAGATAAATATTATCTATCCATACTGGGTACGAAGTCCAAGTCATACATCATAAATTAAAGAGATGAATATGAAGTGGTTGTAGATATTACTTTCAATGCATCATATCACACTAGAATATGGATCATTGATAATGGATAAACCTAAAAAATGATAGGAAATATGGAATATGGTATAGTAATTAGATATAATTAGGAAGTTATTGTGATATTTGGTAATAATAAAGGCCAAAAAATTATTTGTTCTGCAACATCCTAACTTCGGGAAAAATAAATGGGATGTGAAGATGTCTTCGTAGTTGAAGGTATCAATCAGAAATTACTATGTTTCAGTTAATTACGTGACTTAGGATATTCCATAAAATTTTCACATAATTTATGTGTTATAAAAGCAAATGGTGGTGGATTTATTTGTAGGTAAAGCATATGAAAGGAAATCTCTTCCTTAGAAGTCGAGAAGAAGAAATTTTAATTTTGTTAAAGTAAGATGAAAAAATGTTATGAATTAAACACCTTCATCATTTCGGATGAACATCATTAAAATATTTGGTGAAATTTGATGATGCTTGATACCTCCCAAGGTTATCATGTGATCATACCCATACATGTGATGCTTGTAAAAATGGAAGATAATTGAAAAGACATATAAGGAAAAATAGGAAAGCTCAATAAATGTTCTTGAGTTGGTGTATATTTGTAATGTCCCACCACGTTTCATTGGTTTGAGAAGGCATTGGAATGTTACATGGCCTTAAGAGATATCCCCAAGTCTCCAAAGGATGAAAATAAATACTGAAGTTCTTCAATACACATGGGGAGGGGAAAATTTTCCCTTTTTGAATAAAACAAATAGCCAAACAAGACATAACCAAACAAACCAATATATGAATCATGATATCAATGAAGGAAAAATAAACATTTCATTTATCAAAATCAAACAAAAAACAAACACCACAATGAATGAATACAACATCAAAGTAAATGGAGGAAGACTACAATACTCAAAGAATCCAACGATAACTCCCTGATCCAAACATGATCAACGCTCCAACTACAAAAAACCCAAATATCACAGATTACTACTAAATATGTGTGATAATTTACCATTTCTCATGTCTCGATAAAAAACAAATTCACATGAACCTATGTGCCAAAGCAGTGGTGAGTACTAAAACTCAGTAGGTTGTTCTAAAATGACTTCTCTACTCATGAAACTAGGATAAAAAAAGTTAAAAAATTTCTATAAAATAGTTTATAGAAAAAAATTTCTAAACCATTTTATATAAAAATATAAACAATTTCAAATAATATAGTTTTCTAAATATTACCACAAATTCGATGGTAATAAACTAAACAATATTCTAATCCCATATCACAAGCTCTCTTTTGGAATAACTCATTATGTTCCACACAACCACACATTCAACCATGTATGAAACCTAGACCTCCTTATACTCACAAGTGGTGAGTCATACTTTCACTATTCTTTCACCAAGTGAATCACTTTGTTGGGGGTACTTCACATCCATATCCATCCCAACCTTTTGATGGAGGTACTTCACGTCCTTACCTATCCCAATTCATATGATCACATGCCAAATGACCGTACTAAACCCATAACAAACCCAAGTGTGTTAAAACTAATTTAAATAAACAACATTTTTAATGAAAACCATTTTGTTCTGTGAATAGAAACTAAAAAAACATTTTAAAATCAATTTAGTTAATACACATTCCAACCAAAACACACAATTTCCCAATTTCCCAATTTCCCAAACTGTCACTCAGGAGGATTTTAAGTAAGAAATTCATATCAATTTCATAAAAATTCCAAGAAAACAATCAATTTTAAATCAATATTTACAGTTCTAAATATATGATTCGATATTGAATCCACATATCCCAATAAATCGGAAAAAATGTTAAACGACATGAAAAATGCCAATGAAACTATGTTAAATCTCCACGTACCTGACTTAAATATCTTAAACTATTAGAAACCAAGAAAAATGTAATCATATTTGGCATAAAATATATTTTATCTAATCATAGTGGATTTAGGTTTCAAAATTGACAGAGATAGAGAAGTATATCTAAGAAAACCCATCAAGAACTACCAAGAATGAAGGATTATAATAAGAATTCAGCTTCAAATTCCAAATATAATCCATTAGGTCATCTCTGAATCAACGAGATAAGATTCATTAGCCATTGGGAAGATATAATCTCAAGTATGGTCGCATATTAGGGAAAAAGTGTGATTTGGAGACCAAAACATGTGACATATAAAATTTTAGGATCTCACTTTTAACACATGCAAGGATAGTCGCACATTTAGGTAAACTGTGTGCTAACTGTGCACAAGAAACTACCTCAAAGATGAAACTCTCATGGTTTCCTCACATGGGTAACAAACCATGAACTAACTATACCAAATACCACTATCTCTAGATGCACTGTTTCTCTATGGCGAAAGCATGGTTTGGACAAACCGTGTGCTGCCCATGTGCCTTTCCTTTTTCCTCTGTCTCATTGTGAACGACTTACTAAAGGTGTTGCATGGTTTTCCCAAAATTTGCACCAACCGTGCACCTATAGAAAGTCTAAAAAACACTTCAAAATTTCTCCAAATTATCCCAATCTTCAGCCATATATTTTACATACTTAAAAATCATAAAGGGATACTTACTTGAAAGCACATGTGCTACATTCTCTCCACTATTGATATTTCCATCCTAAGAAAGTAGAAATACAACATATTTATGAAAGAGTTATGACCGTTTCCTTGTCCTTTATTTCTCCCATTCCTGAGTACTTTCTTGAAATTGACCATGTTTCTATAAAACCCACACTAGACCAATGATTTTTCAATGAAATACATTCTCTTGCAAATCCATAATCAGCACCAGAATATGTATCTAAAAAGAATTTGTATCGAGTTCAACATGATCCCATCAAATCAAATATCTAGGATCAGATTGATACTTTTTGAATTTAGATACAAATAACACATTATTCACTACACCAAACCATGGTGGTAATTCCAAACGATATACTACATCATCAACCATTTTAATTATCTCAAAAGGGCTTATCTATCATGGAGATAACTTTACCTGCATCCCAAAAAATTGATGTCCAAGACATGTATAGATACTTTAGAACACATGATAACTCTCCTCGAATGATAATAATTGTCGATGATGATCTGCATATGATTTTTTCCATCTTTGGGAAATCTCCATACATTTTCTAATCAAGTGAATCTTCTCCATTGTCTCTTGGATAAGGCTTGGACCAACGATTGAAGACTCACATGTTTCCACCAAACAAAGTGTAGAATGATATGTATTCCTATACAATGATTCAAATGGATCCATTTGTATCGAGTCCTAATAACTGTTTTTATGTAAAAAATACAATAACATAACATGCTCTTCCCATTAGCCACCAAAATCCATTACACAATACCACAACATGTCTTCCACGGTCTTAATCATCATTTCCAATTTCTTATCCATCTTAGGATGATAACACATACTCATAGTCAACTAATTCCCAAACGATTTCTATATAGATTTCTAGAACCAATACATAAAATCTCAGATCTTTATCTGTCATGATCGACCATGCCTCTTTACTACCTCTCAGATATATATTTTTGAAAAGTCCTAAAACATTTGACATTGAAAAATATGAATGAAATAAGATGAATTTGTGAGCTGATGCACTACCACCCATAATGAATCATGTTTCTATACCACTCTTGGGAGGCCTGTTACAAAATCGATGGCTATCCATTCTTATTTTCAAATAGAAATTATTAAATACTGAAACACACCTACTAGTCAGTGACATACTTCACTAAATTATTGATAAGGTAATAAATTTTAAACAAAATCTTCCACCTTACTTTTCATACTACCCAATCAAAATTGTTATATCAATGTTTTCAAAATATTCTATATTCTAGGATGAACAACCCATCATGAATGGTGGTAAGTATAAAGAAGTTGTTCCCGACAAGCTATAGGTATGACCATACTATTTTTGAACCCCAAAACCAAACTCTAATACACCATCCAACCCTCAGTGGCCTCCCCACCATTGAGTTTTGACCTCATATCCATACATTCTACATCAGATGTATGGGCCTATTTAACCATCTTCACCAAAATCAGAAACCAAAGAAACTTGAATGAAAACCACAAAATCACCTAGGTATTAACATTCTGAGCTCATTTATAATATCAGTAACATCAACTTCCACTAATCCGAAGCCTCTTTTTCCAACTGAGCATAATACATTCTACTTAATGAATATTCTATTTTATTTATTTTAACTAGTGTATACATCATTCCAAATTCAAAAATTTGGAGATACTCCATACATCTTCTTTGTATCAATTTCAAATCCCATTGTTATAAAATATTCTTCAGGATCATATGATCCATGGAAATAATAATTTTTTCACTAAAGAGATAGTAATTCTATGTTTTAAAATCATGGACTGTTGTATCTAACTCAAAATCATGTGTCGGGTATTTCTTCAAATAAAATCATAACTGAATTGATCCATATGAAACCACATGATCTCTCTACATGAGAATACACTCAAAACCTATTATCAATGCATCACAATACCCCATGTACCCTTATCCTAATTCTGAAAATAATCAATATTGGTCCTGATGTATGTATAACTTTTATCTCATCAAAAGACTTCTAATATTCTTCAATGAATTGGAATGAAACATTATTCTTTTTCAAATTTGTCATAGTCAAATCTAGTCATGAGAAATCACACACAAACCATTGATAATAACCATCCAATCCAAGAAAATTATGTATCTCAAAGACATTATTTATCGGTTTCCAAGATATCACATCCACAATCTTTTCTAGATTCATAGAAAAACCTCTTTCAGAAATTACATGGAAACAAAAATGTACATATTATATCTAAAAATCACACTTTGATAATTTGGCATATAGATGATGATCCCTCAATATTCCCAACATTGTTTCATTGTGTTTCACTTGATTGACCCTTCACCTTGAATACACCAATACTTCATCCAAAAACACCACCACAAACGAATCCAGATATCTCTCAAATAACAGGTTCATCAATTCCATAAAGACATATCGAGAATTTTTAAGACCAAAAGGCATTACCATATATACCTAATGGCTATATCTACTTTGGAAAACATTCTTTGGAATATCCTCCTTCCATACTTACAATTGAATATTTCCTGATTGAAAGTCAATCTTAGAGAACCATAAAATCTTCATAATTGATCGAACAGATCACCAATGTGTGGTATTGGATACCAATTCTTTATTGTGACTTAGCTAAGCTTATGATAATCCATACAAAATCTTAGAGTTCCATCTGCATTTTTCACAAACTAGACCAGTGCTACCCATAAAGACATGCTAGACCGAATGAAACAATTACTTTCTAACTCTTACAACTGCACTTTCTTCCCCTTATTTTTGTTGGTTCCATTTGATAAGATGGAAGGGAAATAGATTTATTCCCTATAAGGAGATCAATCGTAAAATAAACTTCTCTCATCAGTGGAAACCCTGAGAAATTATTGGGAAGAACATATGGAAACTGATCCACCACTATTGAAAAAAATATTCTTCTTGATTTATTTTATAGATGCCAATGACAACATTTCCAACTAGTATGATATCATTCCAATTGTTGGTTTCAAGAATATATTTTCACCCTTATTTACTTTTTAGTCTCCTTGAAAGAGATGCTCGATGCCATATTGAGTTTTTAAACTAACTTTTCTAGTATAATAGTCAATGCGAGCCTCAAGAGTTTCCAACCAATCCATACCTAGGATTATATCAAAGTCAATGATTTCAATCATGGAGAAATCCCATTTCATCATGGCTCCACCAATGGTTATAGAATATGTTCTACATAAAAATACATGAAATTATCTTTGACCAAGAGGAGTTTGAAGTTTTTTCACAGAAGGCATCAACTCAACTTTAAAACTCATCAAATCAATGGAATGGGAATAAACAAAGAAATGGGAAGCTCTTGTATAAAAAACATACATATGGGAAGAATTCAATATAATCATACCTCACATTGTATATTTTCCTAACTAATCATCCATAATAACGTGATAATTTCCATATAATTTCATCATTTTAATACCTTTATCCTTGTTTCCTTATTGATATTGAACTTTCTGAGGAGTCATGGTATTTGTGGAATGACTATGGTCAGCTATGTTCTGTTGAAGAGAGGTATTCTTCTACCCTCACCCTGTCAAAGCATATGATTTTTGAGACCCCTGAGAAGTGTCTTAAGAGAAAAACCTTGGAGCACAAAAACAATAGTGCTGATGATTCTCCATCTAATTGTGGTTGTGTCATGCTCTAGGTTGTGTTATACGCTCTCTCTTTATGTGTTCAAGATAACAACATTGGAAACATCCCGCTTTACTCTTGGGTCATGGAGGAATTTTTACTGATCCATCTATCTAATTTTGATTCATGATCTCACCCTGGAAATAGCTGTCCCTATTCTTCATTCTCTCAAGATTTGAGTTCCCACCATTTCCCATAGGTATAAACATACTTCCCCCTCCCATATCTCCTGAGATGTCCCTTTTAGCAACCATATCTCTATTAACTATCTCTATATAATCGATATTATAAAGCCCAAAAATATTCGAGTAAATATCTTGTCTCACCCCCAATTCAATGATGTGTGCCTTCAAGGATTCCCTTGGAGAAACCTCTAGTGAAAAGTGCACCAAATACATGAATTTTTCCACATAATCCATGATAGGAATATTTTCCCACTTTAAGATAAAGAAGTTCACCATTCTTTTAATTATTAATGTATGAGGATATAATTATTTATTAAAAAATTCCTCAAAATCTTCCCAGAAAAGGTTGTTATCTAATTTATCTTAAACATCTAAATCCCACTATTATCATTCATGATCTTCAAGTATTTAAGTTGGTAGCTTGAAATTAAACTCTGTTAGTGGGTTGATGAAATTAATGATATGATTCATCATATTCATCCCTACCTCTTCCTTTTTTGGTTCTAAATCACCACTATATATGGGTGGATTTTTTTATGGAATTGGGCAGAATAATCCACTTTCCTTGGACCATCCCTCATATTCCCACTATCCATTGCTTGAAAATATTGGACTATACTCTAAACCAGTTTTTAGTTCATCTATGGCCCATGTGAAATTACATTCTTTGCATCTTCCTATGGTTGGATTCTAGAATTACAACCAAGATCCATTTTCAATACAAATAACATACGCCACAAGTCTCAATCTCTATTAAATGAGGCTTATCATTTCAAATTCTACCACATCATGCTATCAGAATAGTGCTTTTCCAAAATCACCCTTTTCACATTAAATAATATTTAAAAAATTCACCATTATTTTGAAAATAAACCCATTTTAAAAATACCACAACCATTCCATTTTTCTATATCTTTTATTTGAAAAAAATTGCAACAATTATCAATAATCAATAAATCGCATCAAAACATTATAGAAAATGAGATATGAATTCCAAGTGGGAAGACATTTATCTAATGCATGTCATCATAATCTTATTGTCTAAACCAATGAAAATGAGATTAAAATTACTATAACTTTCTCCAAAACACTTATATACCCAACTCCCTGGTAACTTGATGTTCAACATAAAAATGTTCGCTACATATTTTTATAATGTACAATTCATGAAAATCCTACTCATTTATATGATCCCAACTCATGGAATAAACCTGAATGAACTCAAATCTGAAACTAATAATCAATAACAATTCAAAGAGCACTCATTTCAAAAAAATAGAAGGACCAAGATGATACCACTTTTTGCAATCAGGTTTTTAGACTAAAAAAACTGATACCACTTGTAACATCCCACCCCTTCTTATTGGCTTGATAAGGCATTGGAATATTAATTAGACTTAATAAAAATCCCCAAGGTTCTAAAGGAATGAACTAAATGCCGAAGGGATTCAATACACATGGGGGGATGATTTTTCCTTTTAGAATAAACCAACTATAAAATACATAACTAAATGAACCACTATATGATTCAGGACATCAATGGAGAAAAACTCAACATTTCATTTATCAAAATCAAACTAAAACAAAGTCCCACAGTGAAAGACAATAGTATCAAAGTACGCTATGGAAGACTATAAAACTCAATGACTCTAATGAAAAATACATGATCCAACTCCAAATAATCCCAAATATAATGATGTACTTATCAATATGGGTGATACTTTTCATTTTCCCATGTATTGATAAATAACATTTGCAAAAGCACCAAATTTCCAAAACAGGGATGAGTAGTAATACTCGGTATGTTTTTCCCAAATGACTTACCTACTCTGCTTATTATTGTTGGCATGCTGGTTGGTTAATTTAATTAATAGACTTACCTACTTTACCACTATGATAGAACAAGTTAAATAATTTATTTAAAATAATTTATATAGAAAAATTTCAAATACAATTTATATCATAATATAAACATGTTCCAATTAAACATTTTTTTAAATAATCACAACTTCCAAGTAAGTAAACCAAATAATGTTCTAAAACCATACCAAAAGTTTTATTTTGGAACAACCCATTTAGTTTCCACAACCACACATTTAACCATTTATGAGACCTTGAACTCCCAACACTCGTGAGTGGTGAGTCATCCATTCACTAATTCATCACTCAGTGAACCAATTTGATGGGGGTACATCACACCCATATTTTTTCCAACCTTTTAATGGGGGTACATCATGATGTTATCCATCCCAATGCATATGAAAATAAGAAAAACAATCCTTCTAGACCCATTCCAAACAAAAGTGTGTTAAACAATAAATTTTAAACCAAGATTTCCATTTCTAAGTACAGGAGTCAAGAGTGAAGCTACCGACCACGAGAAATTGGTGAAAATGATAAACATCACAAAAATGGGAACAAAACTAGGCTAAATCACCATGAACCTACCTTATATATCATAACCTATCAAAAACCAAGCCAAATATTATCATATCTATAATAAAATAACTTAGATCTAACCATAATAAATATATATCTATGAAACCGAGAGATATAGATAAGTATATATATAAGAAAACACATCTAGAACTACCAAGAATAATGGATTAACATAAGAATACTACTTAAAATAACTAAGATAAGACGTTGGAATACCTCTATATCAAAGGAGGATGATTTTTTATCCTTTATGAATATAAAATCTCGAGTTAGGGACTCATAGGAGGAAAAAAGATAGAGTTAGAGACCAAAACATGTGAGATCAACAATTTTAGGATCAAACATTTAACCCGTACATAGTTAGTCATACGATTAAGAATGTTGTGAACTAACCATGCATAATAAACTACCTCAAGGATAAACCTCGCATGGTTTCCTTACATGGTTAACAAACTATTCACCAACCATGTAAAATCCCATTGTCCAAAGATGCATGGTTTAGAAAAACCATTCATGGCCTGCATACCTTAACATTAGCCCCTGTGTCATTATACATAGTTTCTTGTAGGTGTTTCATGACTTTCCTAAATGTGAACTAACCATCCACCTATATAAAATTTCTCAAAACCCTCTCAAAATTCTCTAAAATATCCCAAACTTCACTACTATACATTACATAAATAAAAGTCATAAATAAAGGGTTACTTAATTGAAACCGGTGGTAATAAAATATTTATGTATGTGGACATATTTAACCAAGATATATTGATGGAAGATGATATTATTTTATCTTCATTGATGATTTTATGAGGATGGTATGGGTATTTTTCATTTCCTATAATTCTGATGTATTCAATTTTATAAAACAGTATCAGAGGGAATCTTGAAGGATTCTTGGAAATAAGATTCTAAAATTTCATACTAATAATGGTACATAATTGAAATATATTCATATAGAATATTATCTTGAGAAACATGAGATAATACAAAATGTTTTTTTAGTAAGAACTCATCAACAAAATGGATTGGTTTAGAAGAGAAGTTAGGTCATCAAAAACGTGGCCAAAACAATGCATATTGAAAAGGATATCCTAGATAAATTATAAAAGGAAGAAATTTTTGAAATTATTCTACATATCTAATAGGGATATGTTGTGTTCTAAGGGAGAAAAGAGACCATATGAGTTGTACTTGAAGAATCCAACATAGAAATACTTTAGAATCTTTTAAAGTAAGTTTTTTATTCTCAATAAGGAGAAACACATAAAATTTGAATCATATAGGGATAAGGGGATATTTATTCAATATTTAGAAAAAATAAAATCATATAAATGTTTCAACAAGAGTATTGGAAAGGTTGTTTAAGGATATTATTTCACTATAGTATAAATTGAATAAAATCATCAACATTACATTGATGAGTTTCTTGATGAATGTGATGAGAATGTACGATCCTATAGTGGAGTTAAAGTAGAAAATGATGATTGAAAATAATATATTGATGATGAATATAAGGATATAAAATATTTATCTGCATGAAAGATGAAGATATGAACTTAAATTGATAGAAAGAACATCATTGGTGATTAGCAAGTTCTGGTTCCAACATGAAGAATAAAGTCATTATGACAAGCAAATTTCTAATCTCTGGTAGAGCCTAAATGTTTTGCTGAAGCTATTATAGATGATAATTGGGTTCATGCTATGAATGAAGATCTTAACTAAATTTAGAAGAATCACACATGGGATATTATTTTAATACCAACAGATAAGAATTCCATTTTGACTAAATGGGTCTTTAGCAACAAGATTAATTAAGATGGCACTTTGATTCAAAACCAAGCATGATTAGTGTGCAAAGGGTAGTCCCAAATAGAGGGTATTGATGTTGGTGAAACATTTTCACTTGTTGTGAGGATAGAGACTTCAAGTATGCATTTCTGAATGAGGTTATGGAAGACGAAGTTGATATTCAGTGTCCATATGGGTTTTTCATTCATGAAGATGAGAACATAGTTCTTTAGATGAATAATTAGTTATATTGTTCCAAGAAATCACAAAGAGAATGGTATTCAATCCTAAATTAATTATTTAAGAAACTCAGTTTTTAGCATGGTGGAGTTTATTACAATATATATTTCAATAATGAATGTAATCAAAGGATGATAGTGTTGGTATATATCAATTATATAATATTTGGTGGATTAAATGAAGCATTCTGAAATTATTTCTCAGGATTAATGAAAATTGAATTCAAAATGAAAATGATTGGTGAACTGATTTCTTCCCTTGGTATACTGGGGAGACAAGGAATGAATAATATATTCATTTTTCAATCTAAATATTTCAGGAAGGTTTTGAGGAAATTTTGAATGGATAATTCCTGGGATATGAAAACTCCAATGGCTACCCGGATCAAACTATAATGGGATGATTAAGGTAATGTAATTAAAGTCATAGAACATAGGATAATCATTTTAAGTTTATTTTACATGATATTGAGAAGACCTAAAATTGGTTTTTCCACATGACAACCAACACTATATCAAGAAATTTCTAAAGAAACCCACTTTCTAGCATTAAAAAACAATTTGATATATCAACGACATGGTGGATTTAGGGTTTCTCTATAATGAAAAATATTAACTAGAGTTTTGGGCTATACAGATGAAAATTGGTCCCGATCAACATATGATAGAAAATCCACATTTGGTGGTTCATTCTATCTTGGATGATTATGTACTTCATGGATAAGAAATAAACAACATTTTATTTCATTGAGTACAACAAAAGTTTAATATATTGTGGCTATTATTGTCTTCCCATTGTTATTTTGGATAAGAAAAATCTTAATGATATATCAATTAATATGAAGTAACTGATTAGAATCAATTTCGATAATTCAAGTGTTATAAATATGAGAAAAAACAGAGTCCATCACTAGAGGAAAAATTAAATTGAAATCAAGTGTTATTTTATGAAGGATAAGGTGGATCATGGTCTTTTGAATTTGGAGTACAAGGCTGTAGAACAAAATATTGAAGACATTCTGACAAAGGCCATACCCTAAGAATCATTTGAATGTTTTCGACCGAATCTTAGAGTTTTGTTGACTTCCCACACTGGTGAATGTGTGGACATGGGACCCCTTCTCCACAAGGTATGATGTGTTTTTACCTAATGATATGATCTGTGTTTTTACCTTATTGTAGACCAAAATGATGTAAACATCATGTTCATTGACAATAGGGCATAAATTTTGGCCATAATAGGGGAAAAATTTATTATTCAATGTAGGGGAAAGGTTGATTGGGGAGAAGTTAAGTAGGGTGAATTTTAAATATAATGAGTCTAAATTTTATTGATCAAAGGTTAATATAATGAAAGATGAATCTCGTGATGAAGGGAGTTGATTGTTTTTTTAATGAAGTGTTTTATTGATGAACATTTCATGGTACTCTTATTTATCATGCTGAGCATGACTCATGTAGGTTTTGAGTGTGTGTTGAGTAAATCATTGATCACTATCTAAATCGTAAGAAGTGAATATTTGGTAGAAGATAGAAGAAACTTCAACATGGTGTTAAAAGTTGAAGGTTTGTCAAAAAACACAAAGGGGGGTATTGTTATGAAAAAATACCTCCTGATGGTGGTTTTGGGTTGATTGTTTTTGTTGACAAGGTTTGAGGTTGTTGATGAAGGATGGTTTTTATAGAAGGAAAGAATAGTTAGCATAGATGTTTGAACTAACAGAGCTCAAATTATGAATAGATCATGCATATCACGAATGCTGAATTGATCTCGTAGAGCATGAATGCTGAATTGATATTCCAAAATGAAAATGCGGAAATAATCTCACAGAGTGGGAATACTGAATTGATCTCGTAGATCATGAATGATTAATAGATCTTATAGAGCATGAATACGGAACTGACATTGCTTCATGTGAATGTTAAACTGATCTCTTGGTGTACGAATGTGTGAAGTGATCTCGTGTGGAAATATCGTGAGGTGCATGATTTTATTTGGATATCATGACAGGATATTTCACAACACACATGATGGTCTTTGGATCTCATGATGGGATATCACACGGTGCTCCTGATTTTCTTTGGATCTTATGATGGGATATTTCACAATGCTCATTATTGTATTTGGATCTCATGATGTATAACACAAAGCACTGGAAGACGACATCATAGAACTTCGCATGATTTTCAATTGATCTTGCGATAAAGACTCAAGAAGAACATGATGCCAATTTCTGTGGAGGTGGAATGAATGGTTGTCTATGATCTGTTGATTTAAGACACTCAGGTTATGCCTATAAATACCACTAACCCATACTTAATAATTCAAAATGATTTTCTAAAAACATTTAACTGATGAAATGTCTAATAAGGAGGTTCATGGGGAGATCTCATGAAGTATGTCCAAAGAGATATCTTGTGAAGGAATATATGTGATTAAAATCACGTAAATGTTGTTCGTGATATGAAAAAAGACTAATGTAAAGTGATAAAGTAAAGTCAGAACAGGATCTCATGTAAAGCATGAAGGTGGTCTCATACTCGGATCTGGCGTAAAGCATGAAAGCGAACTCGCACCAGGATCTCATGCAAACTGAGAAACCGGGCTCACACATGGATATCATGCAAAGAATGAAAGTTGAATCTCACTAGGATCTCACGAAAATCATTAACAGGTCTGGTGTTGGGATCTCTTAAGATGTGAGAATAGGGTTTGAGCTAGGATCTAACATGATGTGTGAGAAGGGTACATAATATGATCTCACATAAGGCTACATGACCAGATCTCGTACAGGAGTTACACAAAATGGAATCATGCAAAGGGATCACACTAAAATCTTGCACATGGAGATATGCTCCTACATTTCCCTATGAATAGTATCACTGTCATAATTGAATTCATAATATTAAGAAGACTGAGCATATACACTAATTGAAAATACTTGCAAATGGAGTTTATTCACTGTTATATTCTAGGTAGTGAAATGAACACCTGGAATCTATTTAAGATCTTTCCGAAGCAGAGGTAATTGATGTGTCTATCGTTATGATAATTTCATTTCAATTTTCAAGAAAGTGACGTAATGCATCCAGGTGTTTTCACAATAGTGAAGAAGAATCCCGAAAATAACTTCAAAAGAGCATATTCCTACAATTGAGGATACATTAATTATTAATAATAAAGGGACCTAAATTCCCTTAAACTATGTGTGGATCCTTTCTTGGGTAGTGATTAATGTAATTGGAATATGGTGATACTTTCCACAAGTAGTGAGAAATTGAAGGATAAATTTAGGGAGTGATCCTTGGGAAGTAGTGAGAAATCCCTAAACTCTGTAAAGGCAGTGAGTCTAGGCAGAGAAGTGATCTATCCAGAACATTATTTTGGCAGTGAGCCTTAGTAGATTTGGTACATTAGAAAATTATCGGTTTATGATTCATGGAATTTATCTATTGAGGGTAGAAAAGGTAAATTTTTTGTGTCTCAGGCATTCTTTCATCTATATTCAAAAATTTATTTGGGAAATGATGAGAAGTGTGTTTTTTAATGATGAAACAAGATCTGAAGGAGAAGTTGTTTTAATATATCATACTGTTATTCACCTCCAATATTAATGTATTTAATATCTAAGGGATAACAATTGTAAGTCTAAAAATTAATTTCTGAGTTTTACATTGAATTTAGAGTGGTTATTTATCCTAGGATCTGATTTTTTATCAATCAGATACATATTTTTTTTGATAAATAATAGAGGATTTTTAATTTAATTTATTACATAATAGGACTATTTAATAAATTAAATTATATATTTTATTTTTGTGTTTCATAAAGATGTGGGGGATGGGGAGGTTTTCCATTATTCAATCTATGACATGTGATCTGGTTATAAGGTTTGGTAGGTGAGTTGAATTTGAAAGATCAATGATATAATTTTATGATCAAGGGTATAATATTTTATGGATTACATGTCATAGTGTTTTGTGATTTTATGGGGGATATAATTTTCTTTATTAAAGAATGGATTTTATGAATTATTTTTCTCTGAATTAATGAACTGTCTCTTATATATTTAGAATGATATTACTTTAAGTTTTTTCATGGTGTGGTTGATAAAAACTGGATATGGGAATAAGAATGATGAAAGTAGAATGAATTATAGTGAATATTTGAGGTACGTGACTCTACAATAAGGAATATATTATCCTTGTTAATTTATATTGTTTTATTAGTATTTGGGATATTTTGAAGGATTTTATTGGTGTTTTAGAAGATTAGGGTTGATTTTTAGCACCGAAGGGTCCAAAACTCTCATGTAAGAGGTTGTGGGGGGTGGCGGTTTAGGAGTTGTAGACATATGAGATAGTTATTACGATTCATGGAAAACATGGGGAGTGAAAGGCCAATGGAATATTCTATTTAAAAGGTCATTGTTCCAAGGGGATTCTTTGTAGATTACCAGGGTAATAAGGGCATGGGAGAAAAATGGGGGGGTCAAAACCCATTGGGTGCAGGGGACTGTAGCAGCACTGTAGCGTACTGTAGCAGAGGTGTACTGTAGAAACGATGGGAACTGTAGCGGTGGCAGGGTACTGTAGTGGCAGCGAAGTACTGTAGCGGCGAAGGGTAATGTGCAGCACTGTAGCAGCGGCGGGTACTATGCAATACTGTAGCAGTACAGGGTACTGTAGCAGTACTATTCACAGAATGGGCTTCGGGCCATGAAAATGGGCCTACAGGCTATATAATGGGCTAAATGACCACAAGGCCTTCGGGCTATGTAATGAGTCTCCCTCTACCTATTTAAAAGAGGTCTTTGCTTTCATTTAATAATAAATGAGGCTTCAGCCCCAGCCTTTAAAAAAGGGCATGGGAGAAACAATTATGTTAAAGGGATTGGTTTCTTCGAGAGTTTAAAGGATGATACTAAAATGAGGTGGTGGGAATTTTTGTGAGTGTGTAATTTAAGATATTTTCCCATGGGAAATGGGAAAGGCTAAAAAACATGATGTGGTATTAGTAGTGGTGTGTTCAAAATGGTGTTGGAAATTACTCTACGTTATGTTTGTCTTGAAAGGGATCCACAACCATGTTGGGCACAAATACACCATGGATGTAGTTTTATACAGTCTAATCTTTGGGATTTTCATGTTTTTTTTTATTTTTTAAATTACTTTATTTTCATCAAGCATAGTGACAAAACTGTCAGGGAATTAATTATTTGATGTGGATTAGTTAAACACCATGAATGTTTCCCTTGTTTGAATGAAATTAGGTTGGGTTAGTGAGATCCTCCATATGTCGTATTTTTATTTAGGGTTCCTCCCCTCTATTAATATTTAATTTAATTAGGACATGGAGGACTAGTGATATCATTTTGAAACCTCATGAAGAATAATTCCTCAGCATCAAACTTAATCTTTGTGAGATTGGTGTCTTCTTAACATCTCTTCTTGGTTGTGGCCACAATTTTAGATAGAGGATTTCTAATATTACTTTATATTTTAGAATTACATGATTCTTGATATGATGTGGAATCACTTGAGTTTACTTATTGAACCTACATACCTTTGATTGTTATCATTTTGAATCAAATGGATGGTATTATTATCATTTTTCGTTAATTGATAGTCTCTTCATATGAATTCTTTAAAATTGAAATATTATATTTAATTGAAAAATAACTATTAAATTTTACAATACATGATTTCTTATGTCACTTAAACCTTTTATAATACTCCCACACTATAAATTCCTTCAAAAATAATAATTCATTTTTCCCCTTGGGCATGGTGCTGATTGTTTCATCTAATGAGTAGGGTTGTTTTTTTACTGTAATCATTTCATTATATTTGTCCATTATATCATGCCCAATTTTGGGGGGTTTAGTCCTAGTGAAGAGGTTATTGTATGCTTTTTTTCATTCCAATAAAAACTCCCTTCTTGATCATGGAAATATTTTTTAGCTTAGGGTAAGGGGATGTCGTGTGTATTATCTTTTTATGTTGTTTGTGGTTAATTGCACCTTTCTTGATATTATCCCTCTCAATTTATTATATTTATGATCTAGTATTAAATGTTAATATGTTTATATATATGTATTCTATATAATTATGTTTATAAGACACATGAACTTGTTTACAAATTGGATATGGTGAAGTGATCCTATTGGTTAGCCCCCCCCCCCACATTATTCTATGTATTATATGATTTCTAAATTCTATTTTAATAGTAATTTTGCCAATGATGATATATTAATCTAGAATATTTCTGTAATATGGGAATGAGAATGAGGGGTATATGATTTTAATGGGTTTTATGATAAAAAAATGGGATAAGGTTCTTCATATTTCTTAAAGTGTGCCTGGGGAGGTGTGAACCCCGTTCACGCTTCTCCACTTGGATAGGAGGTGGAAATGAGGTTCACACTTCCTTGGAATAGCCATAGAGGCATGAATATATATACATATATATCAATATTAATTAATAATTAATATTAATAAAACATTACACATATTTATGAACATTTTTTTATAATTATTAGTTACTTGATAATAAAAAATATATTTAGTAATTATCAATTGTATTATTTACTATTAATTAATAATATTTTATTATGTTTTTAATATAATTAATAATTATATGGATATTAATTATTTTTTATAATATAAATAATATAATTTCTTTAGAAAAATATATTTACTAGTTAATAATTATATTATTTTCAATATATTATGGTTTATTAAGTAATAACCCCGATACTAATAGCCCGAATATGGTGCCTTACTTTATTACATTGGAATATATACGATAGGTATAATCCTGAAGTATCAATATATATATATATATATATATATATATATATTAGATAACTATATATGTACCTTAAACCCATATTATACTGGGAATAGAAAATAAAACATAACACATACCAAAATATAAAAAATTTCACCCTTGAAAACAATTCAACGATATCTTCTTCGTATCCTGAGGAAGGAAAACAAAATAAGGATGAGGTAAAATACTCAGAAAGGGTTATGTATAGGGGAATATATCATGAATCAATTAGAATAATCAATATTTCAAGGTAAATAATTGAACACATATTCCACTTAAATAATTGGATAAGGAATAATTAATATGGTAGGTTAAATAACTAAAAATAACTCCATTTAGTCAATAAACTAAAAATAAAATAGATCCAAAGATAATATCATGGAGAAAATATAATGGATAATAATAACTGAATTTTGAATGAATAAAATTCTTAATTATCATATTTCATATTTTCCAAGGAACTTGATACTTTTATCATTAATAACTTTCATAAGACATTTTAAGATGTACTCGGTAAAACCCCATATGATTTTGCCAAATAATTTTCATCATGAGACTACCAATGAATCAAGGGGATATCTATAAACAGTACCCACACAGATATTCTATTTCCAAATAATTTCTTATATATAAAATTATCAACTACATTTATAAAGAATGTTCCTTGTCATAAAGTATATGTATTGATCAAAGGATATAGATTTAACAATATTTCCCTAGTTAGTCAAAAAACATTTAAAGTAAACACCATTTGTAAAAATGGTATACGGTTTTGGAAATAATCCTATACATCACACAAAAATATGTATATTTAAGATAAATTTAATTTCCAATGAAAAATGATCTGATGAAAGCGATTTTTTTCAAGAGAAGATTAACAGTCCAAAAATAAAGTGTGGTTTCACAATAAATTTCACCACTTGGTAATTTTCATGTAAATTAAAATTGTATGAAATAATTCAATTTGAAACTAAAAATTACATAAAGAAAAAATTATTCATTATACTGAATGTTAATAGAAAATTATATACGTCATATAAATTAAATTCGGTTTATAACACCAAAATACACCTCAATGAATGTAAATTGAGATGAAGTCCCCTACCTCACCCTTCCTTTGGTTGTACGTGCATTAAAAACCATTATATTGGTTTTAAACATCTTATTAATGTATTAAATAACCATATTAATATTATTAATATCTTATATGATATGCTGATACCATCTTTTCATACATTTATTAATAATATTTTATTTATTTCACTGTTTCGAGTTTTTATTGCCTTGTTTTCTCATATGTGTTTTCTCATGAAATTTTATATATATGAATATATTATATAGAAAAATCATATTTAGACTTATCTTAATTTTATAATTATAATATTGACAAAATATATACATTTTTTTAATAATTATTCAGTGTTGGACATTTAAAATGAATCACATCATTTTATAGAGATAGTAGGTCGTACGTACGCACAAGCAATGATATCATTCCCTTAACGAGTGAAAGGGTTTGAAAGTTCATGATATATTAAATTTTCAGAATTTATATAATGTCATAATTATCATATAATCTTCTATTTCCTTCATTATAACTATCCAATTAAAGTGGTCATGAAAAAAAAATTTCACCACTTTGTGGAGATGGTAAGTCGTACTTACGCACGCAAAGTGCATTCATTTCTCATAGGATAGATAAATGGGGAAATGTGGTTTTCCCATTATTATATTAATATATATTCATATGTATTATAATGAATTTATTATTTCATCATGGAAACAACACATTAAGATGAAGTACATGAAGAAATAAACTTGAAAGAGTTGGTAAAGACGATTATCTCTTCTTCGACAGACATCATTTAAATCTTTTCTTAAGGGATCTAGGGAAGGTCTTTTGGAAGGACCAAAACCTAAAGAAATTAAATTAATTTTTTGATAAGATAAATTAGTATATTTGTTTTGAGATATATGGATAAAAGTGGTGTAAATACGTGAATAAAGGGGTGCACTTTTATAACAAAAGTGAGGGGTACTTTCGGAATTTCTAAAAACATTAAAATACAATAAGACTATCATTGATCATAATGAATCAAAATTGAATATGAGTGAAAAAGGGATTAATTTTTCAACCATATATTATCCAATTTTATATTATTTAATATTTTAAGGATTTTTTAATAATTTAATAAAATATTCTATTCATGAAATATCATTTTTGTTAATTTTGACATTATTCATTAATTTGACTTTAATAAAATCAAGAAATTAAGATATCTTTGAACCAAATATTTTAATACACCTATAGTAGTTAATTTTTATCAATAATATTTTAGTATCACCTTAATTAAATAAAATTATATTACTTTTAATATTTTTGATATCATTTATTTTATTTTTTTCATTATTTGAATAATTTACTTCATCATCATTGCGTATTCATTAAAGGAAATTATTTATTCACTAAAAATTAATGATAAATTACCATGACGTTGATAAATATTTTATATTTAAAAATAGAATTTATAGTTGAATATATCCTCTATATAACACTATGTTAAAAAATAGTACACGTATTAATAATAAGAGTGTGACATGTTCAACTTTTCATTAAGAAAATAATATAAAGTGAAAAACCTTATCTATGTTGCCCAAAAAGGTAATTAATTCAACCCTCCGATTATTATGTTTGATAAATATTTATAAAATAACTTTTAGGTATGTTTTTAGGTCATTTGATGGTTTTTTTCATTTTATTTTCAACCTAAATTACCTGATTTACCCTTTACTGTGGTAATAAAATTACTAAGTCTATTATTCATATTGATCAAAAATAAAAGATTAATATTTACTAAATTTTTACCCAATAATTATAAATATGGAATCAATTTTTAAAAAATCTAAACACATAAGTTTTTTAGAATTTAATTTAAATTAAACATGAAAAATGTATCTAAAATTAATTTTCTTCATAAATTCTTTTTAAACCAAAAAATGTACTAATACAAAAATAAGGTATAAAGAACATTAAAATGTAGTTAATTAGATTATATATAACTAAATATTATTTAAATTACTTTTAGTTAAAATTAAAAGTGTAAAGGGACTTTTAATATAAATAAAATTATAGTTTTATACAAATTGGTATTTGACACTATTCACTAATAAATAAATCTTTTCAAAAAAATACCAACAATTCAACCTTATATAATTTTAATATAATTATTTAAAAATTATATTATTTTTTTAAAATAAAATTTATAGAATATCCAAAAAAATATTATAATATTCACTAATTAAAAAAACATCTTTCCAAAGCATTAAATAACTTTTCTAAAAATTGTGTACATATTTAATAAGAACTAATAAATTTATTTTTATTGAGTAGGTCCTCTATATATATTTCATAATTCGTTTTATACTATTCATAGCCTCTACTTTATCAGATTAGTTATAATGGTCAAATTTAAATAGTAGTGTTTTTGTGTTCATTTAGGCTGAGTGTTGTGTGTAGCGTGTGTTATTGAAGAGATTAAATTTATTTGAAAAGAGACATACCACAAAATTTCTAGGTGTTATATTATTATATAATTTAAAAAAAATTATTCCTCAAAATTTACATAATATTATCACCAGAATAGATTTTGTTATTTTTTTCATTATGATTTTCCCAAGTTCCGACTTGCTTCTTCAATCATATGACTTCTCCAATGTGCCTTTACTATACAAGTCATTTTATTCCTCAACACAAGTTCTTTGGTGTCCCTAATCTAGGTAGGATCTTCATAGTAAGATAAATTAGGTTCTAATTATATTATTTATAAGTGAGAACATGCATCAGTTCTGGCATGTACTTCATTAACAATGATACATGGAATACATCATGAACATTGTAGTGACTTGATGGCATTGCTAAATGCTAAACCATAGCTCCAATTTTTTCTAGAATTTTGAATTTTCTGGTATACCTATGGTTAAATGTTCCTTTATTATCAAATAATATTACACCCTTCCATAGAGATACTTTCATTAATAATTTATCTCCCACTTTGATTACAACATGTTTTTCAAATAATGCTTCATATGACTCCATTTGAATACTCAACTGGAAGTTATTATTATAAGAAAATATACCAAAGGTAAATATTAATCTTGCATACCTTAAAATTTATGTGATGATGATCTCAATATGTATTCAATGTTTTGAATATTCATTTCAGATAGTCCATCAGTTTGAGGATGGTAAGTGATACTCAAATGAAAGTCAATTTTAAGATATTTTTAAAGAAATTTTCATAATTTCGATGTAAATCATGGATCATGATCAGAAACAATTGAAATAGGTTCTCCATGAATTATTACAACTTAATTAAAATATTTTTGTGTATGGTACTCCAAGGAAAATATTCTCTTATAGAAATAAAATTTACATATTTGGTAAGGTGATAAAAAATAACCCATATCACATCATTCATTATAGGAGTTATTTGTAGTCCTGTAAAATATTCAGTTGTAATGTTTTCCCATTTTCACATAGGAATGGGAAGAGGTTTCATGATTACTTTGAGATGTTGTCTATTAGCCTTCACTTGTTGACAAACCAAGTATCTTGGCACATATCATCAATTTCCCATATCATATTATCCCACCAAAAATGTTCTTTAATATCACTATACAACTTGGTATAACCATGGTGTATAGAGAAATTTGAGCAAGGAGTGTCATATAATAGTCCCCTTTTTAGATCAGGTATTGTTGGAGCACATAATTTCTTTATAAATTTCAGAATTCCATCCTCTCAAATAATGCCTTCCAATTTTCCATTCTTCACAACTTTAATTTTTGTTATGAAAATTTTCATCATCAGATTGAGATATTTTTATCTTATCAAACAAATATAGTTTCAAAATCATTTAAAAAGGAGTGGTATATCATCTTTCTTAATAATTATCATATCCAGGTTTACTAACTATGTGAACTTAGGATCTCTCTTAATCCTCATTTGGGTCAAAAATCCATGATCATCCCTATTTAATGCATCTACTACGTTATTTTATAGCACTGGGTGGTATTATATTGATAAATCATAATACTTGAGTGAATTGATCCATCGTATTTTCCTCATATTGAGTTCTTTCTGTGATAAGATGTATTTTATACTCTTGTGATTTGTATATATCTCAAATCCTTCACCATAGAGAAAATTTCTCCATATCATCTGAGAAAAGATTATGGACAATAACTCAAGATCATGGGTTAGGTAATTTTTTTCATGATTCTTCAACTTATTTGATGAATATGAAATAAATTTATAATTATTCATAAAGAAACAATCCATTCATTTCATTAATGCATCACTATATATCAAAAATCCATAATTTACTGATGGTAGATTCAAAATTGGATCATTGACCAATATCCACTTTATTTCATCAAAACATTCATCACATTATTTGTTTCTATACAAATTTAACGACTTTATATGTAATATTTTTTAAGGGTTATCCAATTTGAAAAAATTCTAAAAAAACTAATATTAACTAGCTAAAATAATGAAACTATGAAACTTGGGTATGTTCATTGGTATAGTCCATTATCTAAAAACCATTTTCTTCAAATTATCAGTTGAGAATCTATCTATTGAGACAATATAGAAAATAAAAGGAACTTCCTAAAGATATAATTCATATTTTCTAAATTTCCCATAGAACTATTTTCTTTTAGCAGTCTCAAGAATGATTTTAAATTGATTCTCACATTCCTTATAGCTTTTAGAATACACCAAAATATCATCAATTAATACCACAAAAAAATTATTAAGATAATACATGAATAATTTTTTATTTGATCTATAAAAACAGAGGGTTAATTAGTTCATCCAAATATAATTACTGTAAACTCATAATTTCCCTAATGTACTGGAAATTTAGTATAATTTGTTCTTAATTATATGGAATTATTTCGAGATCGCAGAATCTAACGGCGTGTGATTCTGAGGCTCGAAGTGCCCGAAATGATCCTTCGAAGTTTTGTTAAGCTTTAATTTGTGCGCATAAGCAGTTTTCCAAAAAAAAAGTGGAATAACTATTAAACAATTACTTGGATCAGAAATCTAAGGTCACTATAGCACTCAGGATAGCAGGTTTACCCTAGGTGTGACTTAATTTTAGTCAGTGCAGGCCACCTGTGAGAAAACCTGAAAATGGTATAACCGTAAATAAAATAATTAAGTAAAATTATTTTATTTTTCAAATGATTATAACTCACGAATGGTAACTTGGATTAAAAATATGTGACCTCCACTAAACTCATGAGGTTATTCCATATTTAGGAAGAAACTAACAGTGGATGGCGTAGGCCACCAGCAAATGTTAGTTTTTGAAAACCTGCATTCTCATCGCTTCTACGGGATTAATTTTATAATAAAATCATCCCATTATATGATTGTAATTTCAAAAAATGGATTCCATATTTTGAATAATAACAAATTATTGTATAATAAGGTAAAATTAGTTTTTTACCATAATGAATAATAAGAAAAATAAAAATTATTTACCGATGTTAAGGTAAAAATGGCCTTACCTAGGGGTTAAACTAAAAATATAAGTGCTAAAATTAACTCAAAAATAGTAAAAAACCATTTTATGTCCATATTTAGACATTATATACATATATGATCTATTTTACATAATTTTCCACTATGGATACTTTTGGCATGTGAATAACATGGGCACACCTTTTTATTTTCAAAAATTACAAGTTTTCCACTCACCTCACTTATAAAAGACTTCCCCTTGTCCTCTCCAATTTGAACTTAAAATTCCCATTGGTTTAAAAAATACCTACCAAAATAACATCCTTTAATGCTTACCATAATCATATAATCTTTATTTTGTTCATAAATATAACCATTTAATAATTTTTATGAAAACCAAACAAAGTTTTCTGAGGACGAGGTAGCATACTTAACTGAGCATTTTATTTTATTTCATCATCGACCTATTTAAATTATTCTTAGAACATGATGATTTTATAAACACAATATAATATATATAATGATATTTTATTATTATAATATCATAACCTAAATCCTTCTCCTCTTCTATCAAATGTGTTACAAAATCTTCATTTGTGTATATGTTAAACTACAACCTCGTAAACCAATGTCATTCGTTTTCCATCACCACATTTCAAGGGTGAATGTAATGAATGATTTAATATATTTATTTTATATTTATGATATTATTATACTTTTGGAATTATTATATCACATATAAATACTTAATTTCTCTTCTATAAGGGATATAATAACAACACTTGTGTGTATAGAGGACTACCACCTCATGAATTAATACGATTCCTTTTTCAAATAAAATTTACATGGAAGGTAGTAAGGATAAAAATTAATGAATATATGGAAAATTTATGATATAAAAATACTTCTAAAAGTATTATATCACATATAACTTATTACCTTCCAATACGTTGGAAAATAATAACGTTGCTCAAACGTACGTGTGGACTATATCCTCCCCATACTGATATGAATTATTTTTTATTTTATTTTTAAATGTTTGGTAATAAAGATGGTATTTTTTTATAAATTATATATATATATAAATAATTATTATGGAAATATGAATTAATGTTTATTTTCCTTTCATTTCATTTGTTGAGAAAAATGGAAAAAATATTCTTGCATACTTACGACCTACAATCCCTATGAACGTTGTAATCCATTTTCTATCTCTAACATTTATAGATTACTATAAATATATATATATATATATATATATATAATATACATGATATTTATAGAAATTTTAACATTTGTTAGATGATTTATCAATGATATAATTAAAGGGACCAAAATTACTGGACCAGAATATACATGAAAGATAAAGTAATTATCAATTAAAATAATGATTTTAACTTAGAATTGTTAATAAATTGGAGATAAAATACTATAAGTAAATAATATACATTATGAGATATATGTGTATGATTTTTTAAAATATTAGTAATAAAACTATATTAATTATATAGTAGGTTCATAGACATATAAAGGAATTCCAACAAGTGGTAAGAGTTTCTCGTCTCACTTTTACTTCTGTGATACATATACCAAATTCACCCATAATATCCTTTCTATAGTCTATATACAGACCCTTTGATATTTTATATTCATGAATCTGTTTATATTAATGACATTTAAAGTTTCATTTGATTTCATTTATTTTATGGGGATTATGATTCAGAAGTTACCTAATATGTAAGATTTTATTTCATAATCTCATCATTATTTGGGATTGTTTATGTTTAAATAACCATTGGGAAAATTATGTGATATTTATATATTAAAAATTATATTTTTATATATATGGTTATTCAAAAAAAAATTCAATTAATATTACCATTTTTATTCTCATTTTATCTAAAATTATTGAGCAAATGTATTTAATAAAATCCAAATTAATTTCACACTTTATTCAGAAATCCTTTTTTCATAAAAACCCATTTTTTTAAAAAATTCATAATTTTTTTATCATTTTAAAAATAAAGTATTAATTTCATTTTTACCAGTTTATAATTTTTTTAAAATGTTTCAAATGGAATATTCATGCCATTTTCCAAAAAATTCCTTGTTTGGATTTTACCAAAAATTATAAAAGAATCATTATTTTAAAATTTATGACCCAAATATAATTTTCCACAATCACATTTTTTAATTCTTATATTAAATGTTTTAAAATTTTACTTTCAATGAAAATTATTTTCAAATTTTTTTATTCTTTTGTTTAAAAATTTTATTTTCCAAATGAAAATGTTATTTTAAAAAAAAAATTTAAGTATCTCTTCATTGTATTTCTATTCATTATCGACATAAACCATTTATTTTACTTATGATACAATGAGGATATACTATTAAATTATTATCGCTATTATTTCTACATTTATTTCTAATAATTTTGGCTGGGGATATACTAGTTTGAAACTGTTCATATTACTCTCGATGGTTTTTTATTATGTTTATTTGTTGGGGTAATTTTTAATATTTCATATACTAGTATTTCAATATAGATGTTTATATTGATTATGCTTCACCCATTTAATAATATGAATTCATTATACTTATTATGCGATGGGTGGGTAATTTTTCTAGATATCCCCTGAATGCATCAGTAGAACTAATGAGACAGAATAGATAGGGTTTTGGTTGAGTCATTACCCGTTTATTTCAATGTCTTGGCACAGGGCCCCAATGATATGTTTTATATGTATGAAATTTGGAATTACATTATCGTGAATTCGATTATTTATATTTCATGTGATTATTTAATTTGTAATAATATCTATGGTATTTTTTTAAATCTAATGTGATTATTTATATTTTATTATTATATCATCATTTATTCCTTCCATATTATGGTGATGTTATTGATTATATGGCTTGTGTTTCTTTTATTTACCTTTATATATTGATTATTTCTTAATTATTCATATATTTCACTATACTCTTACCCTTAATAATCATTTGAGATCACCCCTTTCTTAAGTTTTATTTTACCCAAGATTCAAAGAAGTGTTTTGTGATTGATATGCAGGGATACACTGTGATAAATAATGATTTTATCAAAGAAAATAGTTTCTGTATTTTACTATTTAGTTATAATGATAATTTCAAGTATGTATCAAGTTTAACATGACTAGTAAAATATTTAATCCTTCAGGTTGTGATTCCTTGTATCTTATTCAAATGTAATAATGTAGACATTGTCTCAAGGTTAATAGGGTAGGGGTCACTATAGTTGGTAACAAAGGATGTTTAGTAGAAAGCATGGGGACAATATTTAGGAAAATATTAATTAAGAAACATAAATATATGATAGATATTGAGTACATGTATAGAAAAAAACCATCATGTTTTTTTAAGAGTAATATTATGTGGGTTTTACAAGTAACTATATCCTTTTCTGGATACTTCAAGTGGATGTGGTTTTAGAACATATATAACTCAGGGTAATAACTCTAAAAGGTAACATTGGGCTTGGCCCTATCATCACTCAGTGAATTACAACGAGTATTACTATAAACTTGGTTTGTATCATTCAAGGTATTTTCATAGGATAATTAACATTTTTTTCCAACCATTATGAATGATTTGAAATTAAATATACCCCCAAAGAAAACATATTTATGATTATTATATTAGTAATGCATACAACTTTTAAGTTATGTGAAGTGTTTCATGAGTTTTTGGATTATACTTTATGTTTCATAATGTTATGATACAATATAGTGTATTCCGTTGTTTATAAATAGAACATAGTATAAGGAATGAGAAACCTATCAACACACATAAATCAAAGAGTAGGAATGATCATTTATTTGAAGGGATTAAGATAATTTTTCGAAGGGAACTATTATCCCAATATATATTATCATATAAGGATGTAGTATAATGTTATATCAAGATAGAGAAACAATTATCTAAGTATTATGACTTCTAAGGGAAGAAAGAGATAAATATAATGGTGGAGAAAAGGGAAAATAAAAATATGAAGGAAAAAAATAATATTATAACAAGTGATAATTGTTGAAGGAAAAAATTTGGTACATAGTTGAAAGGAAATAGAATTTGATACAATTGTTTAGATAAAAGAAAAACATGATCATAATTTCAAGGTCATGAAAAAAATTACAACATTCAATTACTTAACTATAAGGAGATGGGGAACTACACAAATTAATTCCCCAAGCATCATGAGAATATAACTAAAAATAATACAAGTTACATGGTTAAAATTTTGATATTATGACATAAAAAGTAGAATTATTTGTGTGATTTTTTATTTGGATCCAAGAAATATATTGTAAATTTATTTTATAAATTATATTGGGGTTTTAAGTCTTAGGAAATGTATAAGGATTGTACTATAATAATATTTCTTATAGGATTTGAGAGTATACGTTAAATGGTATCGATGACCACGAAAAGTGATTCAGTGACAAGTTGAACCTCTTTTAAAACACAGATTTAATCGAAGATAACCATTAATATTTTCTCTATGTTGAGATAATAATAATAATTACATATTAATGGGATAATATTATTTATTGTAAAATTGGTTATTGATTTTATGGTTTATGTTATATTTATTGGAGTTTAATGGTTGTTTGGATCTAGGGAATTTATTTGACTACCTTATATTTTGTTCTAGAATAATTCATGTTTTAATTAAGATTTTATGTTGATTAAGTTATTGACATATTTTTAATTTGACATTAATACCCACTTTATATCGTTTAGGGAATATAAAGTTGATTTAGTGACCCTAATTCTAAAATTTTAGACTTTGATTTTGGAAATACATATTTTGGATGAGCTTTATGGTTAACTATATATATGGAATGGATTAAGTTGAAAATTTGGGTGTTATTATTTAAATTTTAATAACCATTTTTGGTTTTTGAAAATATTTATAAACATCGTGATTGAATTTCTATTATAATGATCTATTAATTGTGATATGGGCATAAAAATTCATTTTAGATACTAATTTCATGGAGTAAGAAATTAAGTTAGAATTTAAGAAAGCACAGCAAAGGTTTAAATTGTGATTATGACAAAAATATCAAGTAAGTATAAATACTTATATTCATAAATAGTAAAATAATTCCTCAAATCTAGGAAAGGGTTTTTGAAACAAAAATGTTATCCTAATGCCTTTATTTCTAATGGATAAATGGATTTTTCACCCTTTATATATTTACAGTCTAATGTTAAATAAAATTCTCTAGATCACCCACTTTCGTGTCATCAATGATCTCAAATAACATCTATAATTATTAATTCGTTTATTCAATGTTCCTATATTTACTTCCCACATATGTTCTCCAAAAAGGAAATCCAATAATGTAATTAATTAATATGACTTTTATACTTCCATTTATAACTTATCGAGAGGATATATTATTAAACCTTATCCAAATGTTTTATTTCAAGAAAGGTATTTTCAAATGTCAAACCATTTATTATCAAGATCAAGAATAAATTGTGAGGATTCAATTTATTTAAGGGGAAGAAGGTAACACACCAATATTTTAAAAGTGGAACATTATATTTGATAATATATATGAAAAAAAAACCAAGAATAGAATAGAATGTAACACCTCAATAATTTGTGATATATTTATTTTTACAGTAATTAAATCTATTTGATATATTTCAATGCACACAACACCAGGTTTGAATAAAACATGATACTCTATTAAAATATTTTTATTTTAATATAACCATTATTACCTAGCCCTTATGTTTTGGGATAAGAATAAAACTAAATAAAGTATATTACTTATATTGTTTAAACATGTATAAAATAATGTAAATTCTTATTTATTGATTATAAATAAAATAAGAATAAATCTAAATTAAAATAAATGTCTTTTGAAAAACTATATTATTCTAAAGGGTGGTTTAGTCACTCTTTGTGAACATAATTTATAATTAAATTCTAAATATTTTATATAACTTATTTTATAAAATAAAATGAATATTTTAAATCATAATATAAATATATTCTTAGATTGATTTTTTTATATTTCTAAAATGTTTCATTTTTCAATGAATACTGAAAGATACCAATTTTTTAAAAAAACTACGTTTTCAAATAAATTGTTTACAAAGATAAATTATATTTAAAATTAGTTTTAGAGTACAATTATTATAATAATATTGTAATTTTACTAATTTAGGTCATTGTAATGAATTTAATATTTAATTTTGATATAAATACCTTGTAAACATTTGATTTTGTTCTCTTTAAAAACCCGCTTCCTCAGCACATTTGCGAGATTATTTTTAAATTAAAATTTTCTACTTATATGAATGTAATTTGGAAAAATGGATTAAATATTTTTAATATTAAAAATATATATTATATAACAATTTAAAATTTATTTTTCACTATAATCAAAAGTAAAATAAGTTAAAATTATTAACTTCAATTAAGGTAAAAAAGAAATTACCTGGGGTTAATCTAAAAGGATAAGAGGTAAAAATAACCAAAAACTTTTCAAAATATATTTTTTGGAATATATTGACCATATATCTCATTGTTTAGATAATGTTCCATTTTAGATCCTTTTGGTATGTGAATAATGTGGCTACACCATTTTCATTTCAAAAATTACAATTATACCACCCAACTCACATATAAAAGGCCACTAAATATCCTCTCCTATTAATACTTACAAAACCCATTATTTTAGACAATACCTAACAATATAAATTTATTAAATCCCTGATATCATCTTATAAGACTTTTCATGTTAAAAAGGCCAACCTAAGATGACTTTTGGTCAAATCCAAAAGATGTTTTCCGAAGATGTAGTAACATCCCTTACCCAACATTTTATTTTATTTATTCCTCAAACTCACTAAATTATATTGGAAAATAATTATATAATAATGTCAGTATATTAAATATAATTAGATTTTATTTTTTAATTTAATATCCTAAATCATTATCCTCTTCCATCAAATGGGTTGTAGAATCTTCATTCATGTGTACGAAAGACTATCGCCCTGTGAACCGATGTCATTTGTTTTCCATCAGAACATTTCAAGTGTATATGTATTTATGGATTTATCATATGTATATAATTGTATTATAATTACATAATTATCATATCTTATTTTCCTTCTTTATTTACATTCCGAGAGGGATACTATAATTCCACTCGTGTGTACGGTGGACTACCGCCTCACGAATGGGTTTGATTTGTTTTTCTATTATGCATTAAATGAATGGAAATTAGGATAAAATTTAATGAATATATATATATATATATATTTATATTATGAGATATAATTAATTCAATAAATATAATATCTCATACAACTTCTTACATTTCAATCCAATAGAAAATAATAGTGCCCCTCCAGTATACATGTGAAGTACTGCCTTTACGTAGCATTTTAAATTATTTTCCATTTTATTTTTTACATGGATAGTAATATGGATGTATTTTTAATATAAATGATATATATATTATAATAATTATTTGATAAATTTTAATTAATATTTTTTCCTTTCATTCCATCAATCAATAAAAATGGAAATATGGTTCATAAATATAGATGACCTACGATCTCCATGAACGGTGTAATCCATTTTATATCTCAAACATTTATAGATTAATATATATACATATAAAATGAATATATATGATATTTATATCCTGGTTATAATTATCTATATGATTTAACAGTGAATAAATTAATATTACCAAAATTACCGTACAAAAACATGCATGAAAGACAAAACAATTATCACTCAAAATAGTGATTTTAAGAATAAATTGTTAATAAATGAGATATATAAGACTATAATTAAAAAATATATTGTATTATATATATGATTATATATCTTGAATATATTTTTAGTAAACCTATATTTATTATATTGGTGGTTCAGACACATACGAAGGATTTTGAACAAGTGGTAAGGGTTTCTCAACACACTTTTACTTCTACGATAAATTTTCCATATTCACCACTTATTTACTTTGTGAGGTGAATATACTTACAATTTGATATATTATATCATGAATATATTTATCTTCATAGTATTCAATGTTTTTTTCTTTTATAGGGACTATTATTCAACAGTTATCAAAGTATTAAGGGATTATTTTACAATCTCATAATTTTTGAGGATTGCTTATGCTTACATATACCTTGGGAGAATTATTTTATATTTATATCATGAAATAAATATATGTTATTAATATATAGTTATTCATGAACTTTTTAAATTTATAGTTCCATTTTACCACTATGGTACCTAAAATTATTTAGAGAATGTTTTTATGAAAATTTGACTTTATATATCTCTTCAGAAAAAATATATTTTCATTAAAACCCATGTTTTCTAAAAAATAATTTTTTTACCATTTTCCAAAAATTATGTTAATGTAATTTTAAACTATTTTTACTTTTTAATTTTTCTATAATGCATTATTCATATCATTTTCACAAAAATTCCTATTTGGATTTTACTAAAAATGTGAGAGGAATATTTGATTTAATTTGTACAAAATGAAAAACATTTCCCACCACCATGACCAACTTATGGGGTTATTTTAATAGTTTTAACATGTTATTTTCAATGAAATTTATATTGAAATTTTTTTTGTGGGTTTTTTTAAATTATATATTCAAAATAGAATTATTCTTTTTATCAGTTTTTTGATATTTTCAGGGTATTTATATTCATCAATAAAATAAAAAATTTATTTTACATCTGATCCACTAAGAATATGCTCCAATGATACCATAATTATTATTTCAATAGATAGCTTATGATCAGTTTGACTAAGGATGTACTAGTTTTACACCATTAATATTAATCTAGATGGTTAATGATTAAGTTTATTAGTTGGGGTAGTTGTTAATATTTCATATGCTATCTTCGAAATACATATTTTTATATTGATTATGTTTCACCCCATTCTTATTAGGAATTCATTGTACTTAGTAAGTGATGGGAGGTTCCTAATTATTGTTATTCACTCTATTCATAGATAGGTTTCATGAGATAAACTAAATTTTAATTTAACCGAGGCCTTACCCATTTATTTAGATGACTTGTCACAAGGCCTTGTTGGTATGTTTTAGTTGTCCTAAATTATTAATTTCATCATTATGAATTTAGTTATTAATATTCTATGTGATTAATCAATTAGTTAATATATACATGGTTATTTTTTCAAGCTTATGTTGTTATTTATATGGAATTATTTGATAATCATTTATTTCATCCATATTATTCTCATGTTATTGATTAAATGAGATTTGTTTGGTTATTTACCTTTCGATATTGTTTATGCCTTATTTATTAATATCTTCCTCTATATTCTTACACTTACTGAGCATCTCATCTCACCCCTTTCTTATGATTTATATTCCCCAGGATACTAGGATGTGTTTTGTGATTGATATATAGGGATATAATATGAGGAATAATGGAGTTCTCGAAGAAAACACAATGTTCATTTTATAATTTAAATTGTAATTATAATTTCAAGAATGTATATATGTTACTAATATAACTAACCTATTTTATTCTTTGGGAAGTGATACCTTGTATTTTATGACAATTTAATAATTTATACGCAGACTCCAGGTCACTATGTTTGAGGTTGATACAATTATATTGTGTAAGTAAGTAAAGTATTGAGTAAATGAATAAGAATAGTTATTTATTATTAGTGATGGTATTAACCGCATTAGGATATCTATTAATATAACGATGTTCTCTAATTTATATTCCATCATGTTTTATAATTATTAAATATTTATTACCGATTTTCTGTAGTTGTATCGTTTATGGATTTTTATTTCATTTTAGGTAATTCTTAGATCATATAACTTGATGAAACCTAGATATGAGTGGTAAAGGGATCAAGGCATGTTTTTTTTCATAATTTATGGAACGATGATGGAATATTTATGGATACGGTGATAAGATATAATTATTTTTACTTGATTTTTGGATGGAAAGGTGTAAATATGTGTTTGTAATTGTTATTTTTTCTATGATTTTTGATTAGTTAGTGAGGGGAGATTCTCCCTTTTTACTATAAGTTTGAGTAATTTGGTACATTCAAATTATATATAAGAGTAGTGGTAAATTTTCAGGCTCTTTTCCTTCTTCACTATATTATTGATGAAATTTCCCTTGATTATTGATGGTTATGTATTATTGACTTTAGGATATGGTTTCTATGGATGTGATTATTTATTTATGAAAATGGAATATCCTTGTAGGTGAAGTATTTGGAAGTGGAAATTCTAATCACCTTTCTTTATAATTGATTTCATAAACTTACTCTTATTTATAGATTTTCCTTATTTATTTCTAAACATGTCTATCCTAACACATTGATTTCACATTGATATTGATTTTCATTTGAAATGTGATCATATTGAGTGGACCTAAAATCACATATCACTATATTTTTTCTTGAGTTATTTTTCTTTATTTCTCAAGAGAAAATAGGGATGTTTCTATTTAGGTAGCTCGTGAGGAACTCTAAGAGATCTTTCTGTCATTATATATGGTTATATTTTATATGGTTCATATAATAATAATTTGGATTATGTAATGTTGACTTTTTTATTTATATGAATGGATTTTATTGGTGGATATGTTATATTTTCCTAGGAATTAAGAGGGTTATCCCTCCCATTCTTTTGATATATACTCTCAATACTAGTTTCCAACCAATAGACCATTTTATTTGGGATTCATTGGTATCTATTATCTCCACTATCAATCCGAAAGGGTTTTAGAGGAGTGGGTAATGAAAATGTGGTCTAAACGATCTTGGTTAAGAGGTAGTTTAAAATTTGATTTTAAACATAGGTGAGGATTTCATGGGTTTTGTAGTTCAACTCTCTTATTTAATCTAAGAATGTGATGTGGAGAGATGAGATGAAATTGGATTCAGTATTTAGACCCCCTATGATCCAACAAAAGGACCTTGTTAGTACGATAAACAAGTTTAAGTAAAAGTAAATTAATTTAATGGTTAGTAATTTTGGAAGGATGCATACACCATTCTCATTGATTTAATTTTAATCATGGATTTGACATTATAACTATGATCCATCAATTAATTTATACTATCTTGTGCTGATATAATGTCATGTTAATAATTATGTTGCATGTTTTTAAAAAAGTTGATTCATAAATTTTCTACTAATTTATTTACTAAATGTAGAAATGATATGATATGATATTTCCATATCAAGCTATATTTAGTTATAAATTTGGTTTGATGAATTTCAATTGATAAACATTTAGAATAATTCTAGGAATTAAAATTATTATTTTTATTTAATGATGAACTAAACCAAAATATTTTTTGATGAGTAACTTTTTCTATAAATATTTATAATTAATTATAAACATGTTGATTAATTATTAATTTGGGTAAAAAGAATTATGAATGAATTTTTTTAACAAAATGAATTAAATTTTTATTCTAAGTAAAACGAAATGTCCATTATAATTATATTTTTGAATTTATGAAGAACCAATTTAAATAGAAGTAGTGGGAACTAATAAAAATAAACCATTTAAAATTCAACCCAAAAATAATATTTTCATTAAGAAATTAAGAGATTCAAAATAAAAACTAAAAATTAAATAATATAAGCAGCATTAAATCCTTAGGTCATGAGAAAACAAATGTTAGGCTTGATCATTACAACTATAATATGCCATCCCATTTTCACCTCAAAACACCTCATGGAATGAATGTACATAGAAATCCACTACCATTGTCATGGATGACTAGAAAATCTTAGAGCTACCTAAATCATTGATGATTTCCAACACATCATACCACACTAGAGGGAAACATGGGGTACATGCAATTCATCTTGAATAGAAACCATCATAGATCACTGAACAAAAATTAAAACAAAATAGTTGAGTAAACCCTCATACGAACAACCAAAACATCTATTCAAAATTACCACAAAGATAAAAAAAATATTCATATCCAACCCAATAATGGATTCCCACAAGAGGGAATATATCATGCACATTAGTGTTAGACAAAAAATGGGAAAACCATTTATAATGAAATAATAATAATACAATGTGTGGTCAAATAAAACAATAGGTTTCCAGGATGACCAAAAGGAAACAATGATGATAAATTATCGCATGTAAAAAAACTAACTAGAAGAAGACACACCCACTAAATCAGACACTAGCATGACCACCATCACTATCCAAAATGGCCACAAATACCATAGTCCACAATTAATATGGGGACTTGTTTGATATTTTAAGAAGTAATATAAGTGGTGGAGTGATAATAGATAAGACTTTATATATGAAAAATAGATAAGAATCTCATGTTAAAGTCATCACTGATCTCGACCACCGACACAAACTGAAGCCACCTTGAACACTATTAGACCAAACCAAATTGGTGTCCTTTATGATGGGAAAAACATATATTGAAGTGCATAATTTAAGAAAAAACTTATGGCATTGAATAAAAACCTAAAAACGAGTTTTAGTATCTATAAAATAATAAAATCAAAGGTTGAAATCAAAATCTGTATAAGAGGGACATGAAACCAAGATTATAGCGGAGGAATGGAGGACATGAAACGCAGAGGTTTCCAAAATTGTTAATGTGTTTTGAAACCCTAGATGAGTGAGGGGATAGAGTGATATTAAGATATTGGATGGTGAGGGGAAATACTTCTTAAAACTAAATATTATTCATGTGTTAAGTTTATCTTAAGGTTTAAAATTATTAATGAAAGATATGGGAATGAGTTATTTTAAATTTAAATAATGCAATTATTATGAATTCTTGTTATTTATCTTGTATGATTTAATTAAATGTTTTGAAATATTCCAATTACATAATTTTATTAAAAGGAAATAATCATTCATAATTAAATTAAGAAGTGATGTGTTATACATTAAAATATTATTAGAAGAAAAATATCTATTATTGACAAATCTATTGGTAATTTTCTATGAAAATTTTCTATCATATATGCCATATTTTGTTTTTTCTTTACAATGTTGAAAATGATATTATTATACTTTTATTTTTTATTTTAATATCTAATAGAATATGCATGTTACAAATATGTGGTAATTAAAAGAAGAATGTGAATATACTATTATTAAATAAATATGATTAACATATTATAAATATAATATGATGAAAGTATTATTAATATAATATGATAAGATAAAATGCATATATTTTCATTATTAATGAAAATTTATAGATAATTTTGATTGAATATTATATGTTGGATAAAGAATCAGTTTACTTATTTTTTTAATAATTTTTTGATTTTCTTAAATATGCATGTTTCAGAAACATAAAAATTGAATGACTATGCTTCAGTAAAATTACCTAAAGTGGGATGTCATGATATTGTGTTTGATATTCATGATATGGTTTTATATTATGAGATATGGTGAATTTTTCTATTGAGGATTAAAGGATATTATATGGAAGGAAGGAGTTTGGATGGCTAGAATAAGATAATTATTGATCTTTCAAGTACATACTTCATGTATTAAGGGTTTTGATGATGTGGTTATGATATATAAACAAAGAATGAGATTTTGGAAATTATTGTAATGTTGATTTGTTTCCAAATTCAATATTATGTTATATATGATGTTGTTTTTATTCATTTTTCTTGTGCTAATTTTTTTTTTGATATCGAACTAAATATATGTTATCGAAATGTTTTTGATATGTTGTTCAAGGAGAGGATAAATAGGAATATTGGTATAAATATAAAAAAAACATTCAATGTTAGTAAGAAAAAAAATCTATTATTTAACATTTTATACCTAAGTATGAGAAATTATTAGGGGATATTGAAGTTTCCATTGAGTTTGTGAGGACTCAGGATCATTTTCAAGTCACTCTAGTGGTTGGCCTTTTTTTGATGGTAAGATAATGATGGAGGAAGATGATGGATGGAGACCCAATAAATATTACTTGGTATATTTTTCTTTCAACATCAATGAAGGATTTTATTTATCATATGTAGATGGATATATGTATTAAAAGGTTTATGGATATCTTTCTAGGAGATATAGGGTGTACCATATTGGGAATCATTTTATAGACTAGTTTCTTTCCCATCAAAGTAGCTTGGGAAAAACATTTTGATTCCAATATAATGTTAGATATTTAGTGATACAATGAATAGATTTTACTAAGGATTTATATAAGGATAGATATAATGAAGAGATCATATAGAGAGGCATCTTCATAAGATAAATTTTTAGCAAAGATATTTCTCAACCTTCCGGATAGGTTGAGATGACTGTTCTGGGTTTTGGGTCTCAGATTCATTAAAGTTGTGTAAGGTGATATTCTATATCTACATTATGGATTTGATCTCTCGGTTTTAGTATATCAATTTGCATTATGTTAGTACAGTTGATCTTTTTTCCATAGTAATGTTGTGAGGCATCAACATTATGACTTCCCCAAGGGTCATCGTGCTTCCCATTATTTTATGGATAGTTAATTGTGTTTTGGTTGGAGAATAATGTTCTAGGGTTGTTTTGAATATGATTTTTTTCATGTTTATGAGGTTTCACCCCATGACTTGTGATCTTTGGATTTTACAATTTTGGTTTGTGTTTGGGTTCTCAGGGTGTTTATCATTGAGTTTTTTTAAATGAGAAGGTCTAGGTTTCCATTTTTTTGTTTCAGAGTGATCAATTTATATTTTACTGGATTTTATTTAGATTATTTAGGATGTGAATCAATTGACAGGTATTTAACATAAAGGAACATATTTTACCTAGTTCATAAATTTGTATTTTATAGAAGTTATGGGTGTTGAGAGAGATTTTAGTTATTTTTGTGGGTAATGATGTTGAGATTTAGGACTATAGGTTCTAAAATTCTAATAGTATAGGTTGTTGGGGGATTTTTTAGGATTTATGAAACTTATAGATAGAATTTTCAGTCCTTTTTAGACCTATGGAGTGAAAATCCCTTAGGATATCTGGTTCTAGAGGAAATAACACCTTATGGAGTCTTAGTGGATTAATTATGTAATATGAAGTGAGGAGAAATACCATTATTGGAGGGTATGGTATCATTTAGATTCTAGTAGAGGACACCATGTCAAGTTCATTGGAATTTTAGTTAGTGTGACTTTTTTAGATTTCCTTATGGGAAATATGGTTTAATGAAACTCTTAAGGTTGACTTGGTCATAGTGTGTTCAAAATAAAAATAGAATCACTCCCTATCATCGTGGTATCTTAAGGGAGTTATGGTTGATGGCTCTATGGTCATGTTGGGTTCCAACATTCCAAAGTGGGAGTTTTACCACATATAGTCATATAGGTTTAGGGGGATATATTTCATTAATTATTTTCTTTCTTATAATCTAGTTAGGTTCTATACCAATGATGAAATTAATGTTTTTACATTGACCACTAAACACTATAATTATTTTCCACATTTGAATCAAATTTGGCGGGGTTTGTGTTATTCTCTTTGTGTTGTAATATTATTTAGGTTTCATCTCCACTATTAATATTTCATTTCATTTACATATATAAAAGAAGATATCACCTCAAGAGATATTGATTAGAATAATCCCTCAGATTCAATATTTTTCCTTCCTAGATCGGTATCGTGTGAACATCTCTTCTCAGTTATGACTATAATTTCATGTATGTTATTTCTAAGTATCCTTTTATTTTTTAACATTACATCATGCTTTATATGGTGTGGTATCACATGAGTTAATTTATTGAACATGGATCCCTTTTATTTTTATACCTATGAACTGAATGACTATAATTGTCATCAATATTATTTGATTAGTATCCCCTTCACATGAAATCATGGAAATTCCAACCTTATTTTTGATTAAAACCTACTCATAGAATCCCATGAGTCATGATTTTTTATATCACATCATCCTTTGATAATCCTATCACACTTGAAATTCCTTTGGACATTATATTTATAACTTAGCCTGAGCATTATATATATATAAATATATAATATAATCATAGAAAGATATTCAATGCATATCATAACAACACATTATCAAACTAAAAAAATACATATTGTATTTTGAGATACATAATTATCTCATTTAATAAAATATATTCAACACCTCCCATAAAGATATTCTTAGATAATAAAATTCTTAAGAATACTCTACTTAAACCTTTTTCCATAACCCGCAGAAAGAAAACATTAGAAAGGGTGAGCTCACATGCTCAGTAAGGGTAAACAAAAGAGATATCAATCAATGATTGTAATTTAAAATAAGATATGTATAATGTAATGAGAACACAATAATAACTCATGGTAATCATTACTAAATAGTAAAGAACTTTAATCATAAATAATACTATAAATATTTTTTTTTCAGAATGAAAGATAGAATTCATAACTGTTCATAATCATAAATAATCAATAATTATCCTTGTGAATATATCATAATCATAATACATAATTTTTTGGTATATACATAAGTATAGACAATCATTTTATTAGTTAAGGTTCACTAACAAATCTACCATAAACAATTGAGTTCACTCCCCATTCCATCATTTCATTCTTCAAGGTTCACTCCCAAGACAATCTTATTTGATAGAGTCCCTTACTGAACTAGTATCACTCCTCATTAAATTCCTTATTATCTCATGGGATATCCTTATTGACCTAATATAATGGGGGGGGTATATAATTTTGGTCCCACCTATCACATAATGAAAACCATAGACATATATCCCACAAGATCATAAAACATTAATCAAATCATCATATCATAACCTATTTAAAGGTAATAATTTTTATAAATATTTCATCATTTCATCATAGCATAACCCATGGAAAATAAATGAGGTTCATGAAGGTTTCATCATAAAATAATTTACTCCAGGGAAAGAAAACTTTTTCCAGGAATCATCCTTAAGTCATCACCATCATAATCTATTTAGAGAGATAATGTTGATGGTATAATCAGATCTTATATCTTGTGATCTATAATAGTGGTCAATTGATTTTTATATTGAATGAAAATACCTTTAAAATTATATTCCAACCATAATTTAAAAACATGAGAAAAACATATCTTTCTTTTGATAACTATTTAATTAAAATTTACCATAATATTTGGAAAATGATTTTCTTTGAAAATAATAATGTAAACTTTTAAAGGAATCTCAAATTGAATAATGATTATGATGTTCACATAGTATATTATAAAATTAAAACATTATTTTCACACTTTTTATAAAAGTAAAAAAAACATGTTCAAAAAAGTGTTTATTTAAAAGGTTCATTTTGACAAATTTTAAATAAAATAAAATATAATTAAAGTAAAAATTTTAAAACATTTTATGTATATATAAAAATTTCCACAATTTTTTTGATGTGCATGGATGTGGAAGAAATATTTCTTCGACCAATGAGGAAATAATGTTAGGTTTTCCTTAAAAATAATTTCTCAAAAATTTGAACTGCCAAATAGAGAAAAATATACTAATATATCAAAATTATTGTAATAACTATATTTAATTTTTTTAAAGGATAATATCTATATAATTTCCCCTAATGAAAATTTAGCATAGAGATCAAAACATAAACCCTTACCTCAAGGCTCATATTTCGTCAGACGCATTCAAATATTAAATATAATAAATACAAATTTATTATTAATAAATTCATAAAAACATTAATACATAAATTACTATATATAATTAAATTATAATTTCCAAGTATCCTTTTTAAATTATTCATTTATAAAATTAACATTCTAGTGGAAACTACCCCATTTAACATGCATGTTTTGATTCGATTGTTTTGTTAATTTCACCATATTAATTGATTCATAATATATAGAATATTTATCATGAAATAATTATTATATTTATTTATTTTATAAAATTATATATATATTCATAAAAAAAGGTGATGAATAATGAATTATATCACTTTTTGGAGATGAAAATATCTACTTACTCATGAGCGATGTTTCCACTTTTTAATGTATGAAACAAAAAAAAAGTAAATAATAATTCACCTATATAGAATAATTATTATATCATAAATAACATATTTATTAATCAAATATATCCTTATTACTTTCCTATAAAACAAAAATGAATAATCAATCACACCACTCTATGGAGGTGGTAGTCCATACGTACACATAGACGATGTTATCATTTTTCAACAAATGGGAACATATAAAGGTATATAAGATATTATAATTATTGAAGAATAATTATTTAATTACTATCATATATAAATATTAAATCTATCATAATAACCTTCCATTAAAGATGGTGATGGAAAATTAATCATATTGTTATGCGGAGGTGGTAGTCCACAAGTACGCAAAAATAAGAATTTAATTTCCCATTTGAAGGAAAATATGTGGAAAATAGTTGCTAAAAATCATAATAAAAATGAACTATATTTAATATACATAATTAATTATTTTATAATGGATATAATTTATTTATATGAGGTAGAATAAGAAATAAATTTGAAACTTCTCGGTTCTGACTTATACCTCTTTGTTGAGAAACCTACATTATTTTACACACTAATCCTTCAAAGGATACTATAATGATCAAAAAATGACCACTATGATCTGGGTAAGGATGTTATGAAATGATTTGGGATGGTATCGTCAGATATAATAGGATTTTTAAGACTAATTAAGAGAGTAATGTTGGTGTTATTTTACAATAGAGGGAGTAGAAAATCATGGATTATTTTCTAAAGATTAAATTATAGCTATTAATTACTAAAGATACATAGATCAAAAATGAGTCTTATTTGAATATTATATTATATTGGGTATAAATATAAACATAAAATTGGATTATATATGTTATTAGGCCATTTTAACCCATATCATATTATTTTTAACCCTTTTAACCCATTTGAACTTTTATCGTGGTAAATATCTTTTTTACCAAAGTTACTTTTCATAACAAAAAAAAAATAAGGTGAACATATTAAATAAAATTAATTGTTATAGTTTTAAATTTGGTATCCATTTTATAGAATTCAACTACTAAAAGTGGTGAAAATTTATTTTGAAATAAGGGTGTGAAACGCAAAAAACCTATTTTAATAAAAAGGATTTTTTAAGAATAAAATAAATTTTAATTTCACTACATACCTATTAAAAACTATAAAACAAATGTTATAATATATTATTTAATATATAATCTATAAATTTAACTAAAATAATTCATCAAAACTGATTAATTTAATTAATTAAAGAAAATCACATTCCTCATATTAAGACATTTTTTTAGAAAAACATCTCGTTTTTACTTTGAAACACTTATCATTACTTTTATAACAATTTATAACCAATTATTTCATTTCATACATGTGTAAAAAATATTTTTTCAAAATTTAGTTTGTATTATTCTTACCCTCTAATCCAAATACTATGAGATAATTTTCACATTAAATAATAATAATTAAATAGTGTATCGTTAATCTCTCAAACTCGACGTTTCATGTAAATAAATATAACCAAGAAAAATAATTTCTGTAAAAGAGAAATATATAATGAAATATAGAGGTGTTACATTCTTCCCCCTTATACTAATTTTCCCAAAAACACTGACAAATAGAATGGTTTTGTTTCAAAAATATTTCTATATTTTATCTAGAATGTCCAAGATTTATTCATTATAGGATATATATAGTTCTACAATGGTATAACCTCTATGTTCTATATATGTGATGGTTCAATGTACTTCATCAGGATATTTACATAGATCATATCGTGAACTTGAGAGAGATTCATTGGAATCACCATGGGATAAGAAACCATCCGGATATGATCAATATTTTTATTGGAATGTTATACCTAGGGATCAACATTAACTTATTTATAAATCACATAAATATTTTCTAATTAAATATTCATAGTAATGCATTGTCACTAGCTTTTAACTCTAAAAACCCACTAATGATTGACAGTAGAAATCTTCTATTTACTATGAGACGCCCTTAAGTGATACTAAATTAATCTAACAATATATATTATTTCCCTATCTAAATAAAGTTATTAAATATTTATTTCTCAAACTTCATCACAATATATTGGAGTTCTGCACTTTTTTTATTAAAGGCTTAATAAGGAGTCATCTCAATGCTTCAGTGAAATATTTTTTTATTAGAGAATTTGAAAAGAGGATGGTGTTGACACAAACCAACTTAGAAAACCATAAATAAATATATCTTCATGTATTATAGAGCTTAAATGATTCTCTTAGACTGAACATATGTCTGAGAATGAGTTGCAGTGCTAAATTACAACATCATATTCAAATCCTATTAAATACATATCTATAACTTTGAGGTAAACCACCAATACCTATTAGATATAATAGAATGTGGTAATAAATAAAACTTTTCTACATCCACAATTCATATATTTAAAAATTGATCATGGTAGACATCTTATCTAAGGAAAAAATAAAGGTGATTAATTTATAAGGAGTTCGATTAAAACATAAATAACATTATTCCCTTTATATGTTTAGGGGATTCTGATAATGAAATCCATGGAAATATTATCCAATTTACATAATGGGATGGTTAATGGTTATAAAATCCATTTAGACTTCTATCTTTTAGAATTAAATTTATGATATATTGGAAATAAAAATATATACTCTAAAATATCCCTTTCCATGATATCCCACAAGAAATACTGTTTCAGATCTCTATATATATTCATAATTCCAAGATTAATAGAGACAAAATGAAATATGAGATACATCCAATAACACCATCTTTGTGTCTGATGTTTATGTGACATATACCTATTTTATAAACCTTATCATTCTATCAAAATAATGGTTGAACTCAGGAAAATTTCTGTAATTCCCGAACCCCAGTTACCTAGAGTCGTTGAATTATTACATAACATTATCATGATCACAAAATATCAAGTCTCTAAAGACCGATTAGTTTAGTAGCCTTGGAAATACTTGATACATTCACAAGTTTTACATTACATTATAAAATGAAAAACTACAACAACATAGTCTCTATAGGCCACACACATATCCCTTAGAATATCCCTGCAATCTAGTCATAATAAACTTCTTTGCATCCAGAGAAAAATAAAACATAGAAAGGGGTGAGATCAGATGATCAGTAAGGATAACAATATAGCGGAATCTTTCATAAATAAGCATAAACATTTAAGGCAATGTAATACTTAAACAAAAGCCTTCTAAACATGAACTTCATTATAATATGGTAAAGATAAAATCAAATAAATCCATTTACTTATTCACATGGATATTCTACTAGTCGAATAATCACATTCAGTATCAATATCCACTTTCATAATGATGGAATGCATAATGCCAAACTTCATAAAAACATAGTCAAGACCTTATGGCAAGACTAAAAATAAGATTTTTTCAAGGCCTAGTACCAAGACACAAGTTTGTCTCATGATACCTACTGATTCATAGAGGAGCTATAACGGGCTCCACCCGTCACTTACTAATTTCAATGCATTCCTCATATGAAAAGGTTGAAACATAACATAAACATTCGTATTAAAAATAGCATACAAAATGTAAATATGATATCCATAAACCATGAATGGTATAAAAATAACACATCCAGAGTCAAACATATCACAAAACCTTCAATAAAAAATGAATGTTTTGTATTATAATAAATCAACTTCAAATAATCTTACAATCCATCAAAGGATGTTGACATAGATGAAATCAAATTTATTTTTGAGAAATATCTATTTCTATTTTAAAATCATTTAAAAGTTATATAATTAAAAAATAAAATATTTATTTTGAAAACATTCTTATAAGAATGTAAGGGAAACTTCGACAATTTTATAATGGAGGAAAATAGTCGCACCCACCATATAAGTTAAAAAAACATTCTTACTTTAATTGTGTCGAAAAGGTCATAAGGTACCTTGTTTGGAAAACGACGGAAAGATTCCTTTAAAACCATTTTATAAAAATTAAAACAATGGTATAAATGACTTTAACCCCTATTCTAGTAAATAGTAAAAATGTTTTGAAATAAATTTTTAAGAAACATGGATGTGGATGATAAAGAGGTCCCAGTAGATACTTAAAAACAACCTCGGATAATAAAGAGATTGTGAAATTAACCCTTACCTTGTAATTTTCCTTGGTTGAGGGTAGGTTAACCTCCTGTATAATGGTGAAGTAATTGTTATTAAATTATACATGAACCATATACAAAAATATGATATCATATATGATTTCTTAATATTGCTTTGTTAATGATATTTCAGTAGTATCATCGTTTCAGGTGTTAACTAATTCATTTTCCTTTATATGTTTGGTTATGTAAGTTATGTTTGTTATGGATATGATGTATCTTATTCACATTCAGAATGATATTAAGTCCTTAAACATTTTTTTAATCATCAAATGAAAATTATTTTTGAATTGATACGATGGGGAATGAATTTCATCGCGTTCCTGGAGACGGTAATCCGTACATATGGACGAGCAACAATTTCATTCTTTTGATACTAAAATCGTTTATAATTGGATTTTATATGATATATACAGAATAATTATCATGTTTTATTTATTATTTACATCATTTATAGTCATTATTATACCCATCCAAATGATGAAGTGTTTGAATAACAAACTACACCACGACGTGGAGACGGTAATCCATACGTACACACGTATGGTGACTTTGTCATTTATAGGATGGATAGAATAATGAATATGGTTGTACAATTTTTATAATAACATAAAAATATATAGAATATACTGGATTTATAATTTTATAATGGAAACCACAAAGAAATAGGAAGTGGGAGAAGGAAATAACTTGAAAGAGGTGGTGAAATATTTACCTCTTCTTCGGGTTCTTCCTTTTGATTTGATCAAAAAGGCTATTTAGGTTGGATTTATGACTAAACTAAGGACTCTAGTATGAAGGTATGAAATTTGAGAGGATATTTGGGCAGGGGTTGGCTGATATAAATGTCTTTGAAGTTGTGAATTTGAGAGAAGGGTAAGTTCCCTATTATAAGAGGGATGAGGGGAACCTTAAGAAAAGATTGAAATATTAATTTATAATAAAATCATGTTCAGTTTCTAATGGATACCAAATGAATTATTTATAGGATAAGGTTGATATGGATCGAAAAAATCTCAACCAATAGGTTTTATACAGGTTTAGATCATCATATTATCCTTATCTTTTAGATTTAACTCTTAGTTAAATAGTTTGACATTTACCATGTCTCTTTGTATTTTTATATTATATGGTTAATAAACATACTATAAAATTTTAATAGAAACTAAAATGGGTCATTAATGACATATATAATATTATTTAAGCCATTTGGCTGAACCTTATATTTTTAGGAATAGAATATCAAATAATAATATAATATTTGTTTTAAAAACACAATTATGTCAATTTTGACGTTATTTAATAAATGATTTTTGTTAAACTCATAAAAACTTTATTACTTCGCACTAAATTCATATTTTCAATACTAACATGTAATATTAACCTATAAAATTATTATAATTCATAAAAAGTCTCAAATTACATTTATTTGGATATTTATAATATCAATTATATTAATATTTCATTATTAAGGTAATTACTGCGTCATCATTGTGTCATAAATAAACTAAATTATTTAATGTCTAAAAATTATAAATAAAATATCATTATGTAGGAAATATTATTATCTTTATGATGAATATTTATATTCTAATTTATATTATCTATAACCCTATATTTAAAATGGTTTAGTTATTAAACATTGATTTTAACACTTTTAACTCTTCTTTAAATAAAATAATAATAAATGTCCCAATCTAATCAAACTGGACCAAATGGGATCATATTTTATTAATAAGGTTTTTTTGGTCAAATTAAACTTATCCAATAGAATTAGGACATGTGTTAGGGTAATTATAATATCATTTTTACACTTAATTACCCAATTTACTTTTTACCGTGGTAAATAAAAGCAAAAAGTTACTATTCACTAAAAATTATTTTCATCTTATTCAACCACATTTTACTTACTGATATTAAATGCGTCTCCAAGATTTTTTAAATTCAAATCACAGATGTGGTAAAATTATGTTTTATACAAATTTTCAAATGCTCATAAGAGGTGGGAAAATGAGGGTTAATAGTGTGATAAAATTTTATATATGTAAACTTATTATAAAATGACTCCAATGAATTACGTTAAAAAATTATATGTATTATGTATATATTTTGACCTAAAATAAATTAAAATAATATAACAACTTATTTAAATAAAAAGTTGGTTTTAACCAATAATGCAGTATTTTTTCACTATTCATCAAAAATTGAAAGTTTTCAGAAAAAATACCAAAAATTCACCATAAGATAATTTCGATATTCTGAATCCAAAAATGAATTCGATTTTGAGAGATAAAATTTATAAAATTTCAAAAAGTGGGTATTACTATTCATAACAGCTAGTTTGATTGGTCGCGGTGTGTTAGAATGTCAAAGTTGCGTACAATGCAAGCTATGGAATTATTTAAAGGGAAACATACCATGGAAGCTTGGGGTGTTAAATTATTCCCTCCTTTAAATAGTTTCATCCTCTTTATTTCTTTAATACTACTACACAAAAAGATTTGGGTGGTTTTTCATCATAAGTTCCTCTCGTTCCCACATTGTCTCTTCCATCTTATGGTTTCTCCGTAGAACTTTAACCAGACTAGTCATCTGGTTTCTCAGCACTTTTTCTCTTGTATCAAGAATTTTGATAGGCTCTTCACAATAAGACAAATCAAGTTACAGTTTAATTTCCTCATAATTGAGTACATGATTTGGGTCAGACATGTATTTTCTCAACAATGATATGTGGAACACATCATGAACTTTAATCTTATTTTGAAACTCCTACTCATCAGCCTGATAACATTTTATCCTTTCCAGTAAAGACAGTTTTGAAATCATTTGAAAAGGTATTGATGTTTCACCATCCATGATTATTCTTGTATCCATTTTCACTAGGTCCATGAAAATAGGATCCCTTTCAACTCTCATCTTGTTCAAAAATCCATGATCCTTTCTGCTCGAAGCATCTACCACCTTATTTTCTTTCCCTGGGGGGTAGTGTATTGTGTAATCATAATCCTTGAGTAGTTCAAGCCATCAAATTTTCCATATGTTGAGTTTTTTTGTGAGAAAATACACTTCAAACTCTTGTGATCAGTATAAATCTCACATATTTCACCATAGAGATAGTGTATTTATATTTTCTAAGCAAATATTACAACTGATAACTCAAGATCGTGAGTAGGATAGTTTTTCTCATTAATTTTTAGCTGTCATGATGTAAAGGAAATTACTCTATCATTCTGCATAATGACACAACCAATGCATTTCTTTGAATAATCACTATAAATAACAAACCCATCATTCCCTGACGGTAGTGTCATGATAGAATCATTGAATAATCTTCTCTTCAGTTTTTCAAAACATTATTCATACTCTTTTGTCTAAACAAATTTAACCCCTTTACGTGTGATCTTGGTTAATGGGTTTGCCAATCGAGAAAAACTATGGACAAAATGCTGATAATACCCTGCTAACCAAATAAAACTGTGTACCTCAGTTAAACTCACCAGTGCTGGGAATTATTGGATTGCCTTGGTCTTTGAAGGATCAACAAATATTCCATCCTTAGAGACAATATGGACAAGAAAAGAAATCTCTTGAATCCATAATTCACACTTACTAAACATCCCATATAATTCATTTCTTCTGAGGGTTTTCAGAATTGTTCACAAGTGATTTTCCTGATCTTCATATCTTTTGGATTATACCAGGATATCATCAATAAATACCACTACAAATTCTTCAAGATATTTCCTGAAAACTCTATTCATTAGATCCATGAAAACAGAGGATGCATTAGTCATCCCAAAAGGCATTATTGTAAACTCGCAATGCCCATACCTGGTTCGAAATGCTGTTTTCAGAATGTCCTCCTTCTTCACACACAACTAATGATATCTAGATCGAAGGTCAATCTTTGAAAAATATTGAGCTCCATGATGTTGGTCGAATAAATCATCAATTCGAGGTAGGGGATACTTGTTCTTTATTTGTATAGCATTGATCTCCCTGTCATCAATGTACAACCTCGTAGATCTGTTTTTCTTCTTAACCAAAAGGATAGAGGCTCCCCATGGAGAAACACTAGAGATAATAAATCCCTTATTAATCAATTCCTCTAGTTGTTTCTTTAGTTCCACTAATTCCACAATGGCCATTCTACCAGGGGTCTTCTATATGGGCCTTGAACCAGGAATTAAATCAATGGAAAAATAAATTTCTCATTATGGAGGATGTCCAGGAATATCCTCGAGAAACACATCAACATATTCTTGCACAATAGGTATGTCCTATATTAGAACAATCTTTTACTCTCCCATAATTATTTCATTCTCATCCTCCCCAATAATTGAATTTAGTAGAGCTACTGTGGGTGGATCTAGATAAAAATAATGTGGTGATGTTTTTTCTCTAAAGATAAGGTACTTCTTATCATCATCGAAAATTATAACCTCCTTCTTCTTACTATAAATTTTCTCATCATGGTCTGAAATCCAATCCATAACGAGGATTATATCAAATTAAATCATGGATATGATGATAAGATCAGCAGATAAAGAAAATTTATATGCCCTAATGGGAACTAATTCTCAAAACATTGTTGCGACGATACTTCCCTTCTTTGTTTTGACTGATAACTCTCTTGTTAAGTAAAATTGAAAATATCTATTTTTCTTAGCAAAATGGGAAGATAAGAAACAATTTGATGATCTAAAATCAAATAATTCATTAGCTAAAATTGAGGAAACTATTAAATTAAATGCCACCACATCTTTCAGAGCTTCAACCATAGTAGTATTGATTGCATAATCTTGGCCTAACTCCCTTGGAATTTTCTGAGGTAATTTCCTATGGTGCTTAAGACATTCATTTTCATAATGCCACTTTTCTCTATAATTGTAGCATTCAACATTGACAACCTCTTTCTTCCCCTTGCAATCGCGAGTTTGGTGGCCTTTTCCACCACACTTGTAATAGACTCCCATTCCCTTCAAGAAAGTACCAGGGTGTTTCTTCCCACATTTACTGCCAGATGGATATTTAACGTTTCCCTTCTTCCCCTTATTTATATTTCTAGATTGTCTAGTAGATCTATTCTTCTCCTCATTTTCTTTAAAGTCGGAAGACTTAGAGAGTTCTTTTTCTGTCTTGATAGCACAAGAGAAAATATCTTCGTATGATTAGAAAGATTATGAGACTAATGATCTATGAAGAAATGGTTTTAACCCATAAATAATTGATCAATATTACTCATTGGGTTATACATATAATATGTTGCATGCCTTGCTATCCTTGTAATGTTAGCCTCATATTTTGCGGCATTCTCATCCACCTTTTTCCTCAAACTCAGAAATTGTATTTCTGTATCTGCTCAATGGTCATGAGGAAAGTATTTTTCTAGGAAAATAACTTTAAACTCCCTCCATTACATGTTCTATACATCTCCATCTTCTATTGTGTTTTGGATTAATGACCACCAATGATCTGAATGTCCCGTGAGGTAGTAAACTGCGATGACAAATTATTCCATTTCACTACTCCCCAAAGCATGAAATATTTTCTCTACGGAATTTATCCATTGCTCAGATACTAAGGGATTTATAATCCCATTGAATGGTGGTGGTTGTTTCCTGATGAAGCGGTCTAACATTGATCCTCCGCGTTGTGGATTTGGGTGCTCCATACGGGTAAGTTTATTATTCATAACCTGCGTGAGTAGTCCTCGTATGGTGATAAGCTGATCAGCACCAGTTACTTCACCAGCTCCACTAAAATTATCTTGAGTAGGATGGAAATCCTTACATGGATTATATGTGTTCATACGGTTTCCATTCCTTCCACTAGGCACCATTTCTAAACAATGGCATACAATATATTAGTTTACGAATCACAATACATAAATCCAAACTTGTAAAACAATTAACATAAATTGAAAAGTTTATGGATATAATCCATAATCATAAAAATGTTTTCTTTGAGGAAGTATATATTGATAAACCCTTCATAATGGGTTTTTAATGAAAATGTGAATTATCATAAGCATATCCCCTAGAAGTGTCGTAACCTAGAGTGCTGCAAGAACCGTTGTCGGGCACCAGTTCCCATTCGAGTTTAGCTCAAAGTGGTGTTTTTGGGTTTTACCCCTAGGTACATCTCTTCCAGAGCCACCTCTCCCTACTCGTATACAAAAAAGGGATGTATTTCTGGGAAAACTCACAAAATATCTATAGTTCCAAAATTCTAGGAAGTTCTTCTATAATAATCCTCAAAGTCTATCTTAGGGTAATGTTCTCCAATGAGAGTTTTTCTAAATCTAGTTTCCAAGGTTTTTTACTAAACTTCCTCTGATACCAACTGTAACACCCTGACCCTAGTTACCCAGAGTCGGTGAATTATTACAAAACATTGTCATGATCACAAAAGATCATGTCTCGAAAGACCGATTAGTTTAGTAGCTTTGTAAATAATAGATACATTTATAGGTTTTACATTGCATTTTAAAATGAAAAACCACAACAACATAGTATCTATAGGCCATACTCATATCCCTTATAATATCCATATAGGTCATTCATAATATACTTCTTCGCATCCTAGGAAAAATAAAACATAGAAATGGGTGAGCTCAGATTCTCAGTAAGAATAAAAATATAGAAGAAACATTCATAAATAAGAATAAATATTTAAGGCAATGTAAGACTAAAAAAATCTTTTTAATCTTGAACTTCAGCATAATATAGAAAAGATAAAATCAAGTAATTCCATTTACTTATTCACATGAATATTATACTAGTCAGATAATCACATGCAATATAAATATACAATTTCATAATGATGCAATGCATAATTCCAGACCTCATAACAACATAGCTAAGGCCTTGTTCCAAGACTACAAATATGATTTTTTTCAAGGCCTTATGCCAAGACACTAATTTGTCTCCTGAGATCTACTGATGCATTTATGAGCTATAGTAGGCTCCACCCATCACTTACTAAGTCCAATGCATTCTTGATATGAAAATGTTTAAACATAACATAAACATTCGTATGAAAAAATGATATGAAATGTCAATACTTTATCCATTAACAATGAATGGTATAAAATAACACATCCATAGTCAAACATATCAAAAAACGATCAATACAATATGAATGTTTTTTATCATAATAAATCAACTTCAAATAAGCTCACAATCCATCAAAGGATGTTGACATAGATGAAATAATTTTTTAGAGAAAAATTTCATTCTATTTTGAAATAATTTAAAATTCACATAATTTTAAAAGAAAACATTTATTTTGAAAATATTATTATAAGCTTGTAATTGAGACTTTGACAATGTTATAACGGCAGAAAATAGCTACAGCCATCGTATAAGTTAAAAAACCATTCTTACCTTAATTCTGTTGAAAACGCCATAAAATACCATGTTTGGAAAATGATGGAAAGATTCATTTAAAACCATTTTATAAAAAGTCAAACAAGGGTATTAATGACTTTAATCCATAGTCTAATAAATAGTAAAAATGTTTTGGAATACATTTTTTTAAAAAAAAGATGTGGATGACAAAGTAGTCCCAGTAGATACTTACATAAAAACAACCTCGGATAACAAAGAGATTGTGAAATTAACCCTTACCATATACTTTTCCTTGTCCGATGGTAGGATAACCTCATGTATAATGGTGAAATAATATTTATTAAATTATACAAGAACCATATATATTAATATTATATCATATATGATCTTCTAATATTTCTTTGTTAATGGTATTTCAGGAGTATCATCGTTTCAGGTGTTAACTGATTCGTTTTCATTTATATGTTTGGTTACATAAGTAATATTTGTTATGGATAGGATGTATCTTATTCATTTTCAGAATTATATTAATTCCTTAAAAATTATTTTTAATCATAAAATGAAAATTATGTTTGAATAGATACGATGGGGAATGAATCTCACCGCATTCATGGAGACGGTAATATGTACATACGCACGAGCGGCAATATCATTCTTTTGTTATTAAAATAGTTTATAATTGGATGTTATATCATATAAATAGAATAATTATAATTTTATATTTATTATTTACATCATTTATAGTCATTATTTTACCCATCCAAATGATTAAGTGTTTGAATAACAAACTATACCACGATGTGGAGATGGTAATCCGTACGTATGCATGTATGGTGACTGTGTCATTTATAGGATGGATATAATAATGAATATGATTATAACCATTTTATAATAACATCACAATATATATAAGATAATGGATTTATTATTTTAGAATGAAAAAAAAGCGGAATTTGAAGAACAAAAGAACTTGAATGAGGTGATGGAATATTTACCTCTTCTTTAGGTTCTTCGTTTTGATTTGATCAAAAGGGCTTCGTAAGTTGGATTAATGACTAAATTAAGGAATCTAGGATTAAGGGAAAACAATTGAGAGGATATTTGGTCAGGGGTTGTCTGAGAAAAATGGTTTCGAAGGTGTGAATTTGAGAGAAGGGTAAGTTCCCTTTTATAAAAGGCGTGAGGGAAACCTTAGGAAAAGATTGAAATATTATTTTATAATAAAATACTTTTCAGTTTATAATGGCTCCAAAATAAATTATTTAAAGTATAATGTGGGGATGGGTTGAAAAAATTTCAAACAATAGGTTTTAGATAGGTTTAGGTCATCATATTAACCTTATCTTTTAGATTTGACTCTTAGTTAAATAGTTGGACATTTACCATGTCTCTTTTTATTTGTATACTATATGGTTAATAAGATTACTATAAAATTCCAAGAGAATCTCATGTGCTTCATTAATTACATATATAATATTATTTAAGCCCTTTGGCTGAACCGTAGATTTTTAGGAATATAATATCAATTAATAATATAATATCTGTTTTAAAAACTCAATTATGTCAATTTTGACATTATTTAAAAAATGAATTTTGTTAAAGTCCTAAAAACTTTATAAATTCGAAATAAATTCATTTGATCAATCCTAAAATGTCATATTAACCTATAAAATTAGTTTAATTCATTAAAATTCACAAATTAAATTTATTTAGATAATTTTAATATCATTTAATTTAATATTTCATTATTAAGGTAAATACTGCGTCATCATTGTGTCATAAATAAATTAAATTATTTAATGCCTAAAAATTATAAATAAAATATCAATGTGTAGAAAATATTTTTTTATTTTTAAATAATATTTATAGACTAATTGAAATTATGTGTAACCCAATATTAAAAATGGTTTAGTTATTAAACTTTGATTTTAACTCTTTTAACTCTTCTTAAAATAAAATAATAATAAATGTCCTATTCTAATTGAAGTGCACCAAAGGGGATCATATTGTATTCATAAGGTTTTTTTGGTCAAATTACACTTATCCAATAGAATTAAGACATGTGTTAGGATAATTGTAATATCATTTTTACCCTATTTAATTTTTACCATGGTAAATAAAAGTAAAAGGTTATTATTCACAAAAAAATATTTTCATCTTATTGAACCACATTTTAATTACTGATATTAACTGGGTCTCTCAGATTTTTGAAATTCAACTAACAGAAGCGGTTAGATTAAGTTTTATATAAAATTGAAAATGCTCTAAGGAGTTTGGTAAAAGACGGTAAATAGTTCGATAAAATTTTATATATCTAAAATTATTATATAATGAATCCAATAAATTAAATTGAACATATATATGTATTATGTATCTATTTTGACCTAAAATAATTTAAAATAAAATAACTAATTATTTAAATAAATAGTTGGCTTTAACCAATAATGCTGTGATGTTTCACTATTCATCAAAAATTGAATGTTTTTAGAAAAATACCAAAAAATTTCCCTAAGTTAATTTCGATATTCCAAATCCAAAAATGAAGTCCATTTTGAAAGATAAAATTTATAAAATTTCAAAAAGTGGGGATTACTATTCGTAAGGGCTAGTTTGATTGGTCACGGTGTGTTAGAATCTCGAAGTTGCGTACAATGCAAGCTATTTCATTATTCAAAGGGATACGTACTATGGAAGCTTGGGGTGTTACAATTTATCACATTATTCTATAGTTAGACATCCCCTTTCTATGCCTCTTTAATCCCCACATGATTTGGTGGTTGAACACTCATCTAATGAAGATATGTCCAATACCATTTCCTTATTATTTTAAGTTCATTATCCTTTAACTCCATAAATATTATGTCTCCTTGAATTCTCATTATGTAAAAACAAGCAAGGAATTTCAAACTCATATAATTACACAACTTTTTCACCTTCCTACAGTGGTAGTGTATTGAGAAATCCCTATCTTTAATTAATTACAATGATATCCTCTTGAAAATATTAAACACTTTCTATGTAAATACACAATTATAACTGTTATGATTAGTATACATATAAATTTTTTAACCATAACAATAATGAAACCTTATTTTCAATGAAAAAATACCTACAAAGAACTCCAAATCTCGAAATGGGTAATTTTTATTAGGAATTTTCAATTCGAATGAGGCATAAGTTATCACTGTATCATCTTTTGTGAGGAAAAATACCATTCTATTATTTTATGCATCTCCATATATAAAAAAACTTTCTACACTACTGGATTATTGAAGAATATGTGTGGCAACCAACCTTCATTTATGTTCATTAAAATTTTCCTCACATTTATTTATCCCAAGGAGATTAGTTACCTTTTGATTTAACACAGTGATCAGATTTGATATCTATGTGAAATCCCTCACAAATCATTGATAGTATCTATATTACGACAGTATACTATGGATATAGGTTATTTTGGATCATCTAGGCCATTGATATGTAACTTCCATCTTGTTAGGATCCACCTATATACACTTTCTTGAGATTACATAACTCAATAATGAAAATTTTAAAACAAGGGTTATCTATTTTGGAATTTTGAATACAGATTATCTTTCCTTAGGGTCATCAATACAATCTTCAAATGATCTCCACACTCTTCCTTTCTATTAGAATATATATAAATATCTTATATAATGACTACCCAAAACTGATCCAGGTAATCTGAAAAGGCACTATTCATTAAATCCAAGAACATATTGGGGGAATTAATTTGTCCAAATGGGATTACAATAAATTTATAATGACCATACCTCATATGGAAGGGATTATTGGTTATATATTCCTTATTAGCCCTCAATTAATGATATCCATAATGAAGGTTAATTTGGAAAAGTATTGAGCTCCTCAAAATTGATCAAAAAAGACATCAATATGGGGTATAGGATGCATGTTCTTGATATTTATCATGTTATATGATTGATAATATATGAAAATATTAGTTGGACCATCTTTTATCAGAACAAAAAGAATAAATTCACCCTATGGTGACACATTAGGGCATATTAATCCCTAATTAATATTATCCTATATTTATTTCTAGAATTACTATAAATAAATTGGGGATATTCTATATTGATTATTTGAAATTTGTTCCCCACCAAATATGAGTTCTATTGAAAAATCAACGTCATAATTTGGGGGAAGACTAGGATAGTATCCATAAAATACATCAACATAATCTTGAATAATATAAATTTATTTATTTTTAGTATCTCCCAAACCATTTAATATTAATATCACACATGATGTTAGAGTAAGACCCATATAATGAAAGTAACTTCTATTTAATGTCCATATTCATCCTCACTCTAAAATAAGATCTTATGTTGACTCATAATATCAAATATGACTTCTATATACTAGAAATTTATAATTAATCTTTGTATATATAGAAACTAAATGATTAAAATAATATCAAATTACACTAAAGTAATATTAATAATATTTTCATAGGGGAAATTATTATAAAATTTAACATGACAATATTAGCCTAGAACTTCTATCCTATTAATTTGTGAGAATATGGTGGTAGATGTGTTCGTTGGAGTCCCATGGAGTAGGATAGGGAGGATCTGTCTAGAGTGTATAACTGAGAAGGATCCTTATGGCATGGATCCTAGTGTTGCAGTATAATGGTGAACATTGTATCATAGGAGGGTTGGCTATAATGCAGGGGATCTAGGGAGGTGTTTTGAGACTGTTGGTTTTATTATGGAAAAGTATCTTGTGGATTCTCAGTCAAAGTGTAACCCTTATTGGAAGATGGTGGTTACGAAATAGATACACTAGTTATAACATAATGTAATTGGTTTATATTTCATTGGTTCATCCAGAATCAGTATAGTTGTGTTATGGAGATGAGTTGCATAATATTCCCCCATTATTTGTTAAGGGTATACAGTGTTGCGGCTTTGGATACATCATGTTCACCTCCCCAGTTTTCTAGATCTACAGCATGGAGATAGTCACAGATCTCGGATGTAGTTTTACTAGTTTGTTTATGGAATGGTGTGTTGTTTTGTGCCATAGTCGCTTTAGTTTCCATCTATTCTGTGGTGTGTTCCTAGGGGCTACATTGCGGCCTTATGTTTTTAGGACGGGTATAAATTCCATGAGTCCCTAAAACCGAACCATTATTTAATTATTTTCTCGTATTCCCTTTGTGACATAATTGCATCTTAAGAGGTCATTTGATCCCCCTTTTAGTGGATTTCAACCACAACCTTGTAGGATCAATCTGTTGTGGTTTAAATGAGTCCCCTTCTTGATCATTACAAATTTTAATTCTATTTATTCACTTGGGGAGGGGATTATTTAGGTGAAATCAATGGTCTTTGTGTTGTTTATATGGGAGAATGATTTGGTTGTCATGTTTTAGTTGTGGTTCTTGGTGGCGGCCGTTTTCTTCTTCCAATCTTATGTAGTAGATGATAAATCTTGGTTTTATGTATGATTCCATCATTTATCATCCAGTTGTATCAAGAGAAAGGTGTTATAATCTTGTTAATATATGGGGAGATGGTAGTACCATCCTAATAAAGACAATAAAATGGTTAATTTAAATTGAATGGGAATGAGAATTATTCACATGGATTTTCGGCTTCTGACATTATCTTGATATTGTGATTGTACCAGATTTATTTCCCACTAGAAATTTATGTTGTTGGGGGATTTGTTTGTGCTGGTTTGATGTGTGGTATATAGCCTTGTTTGGTTTTTTCATTAACATATGTTGATGTGTCTATGAATGGTGGTGATGTGGGGATGGTTGTATTGGTGAGGATGGTGGTTTGTTTGTTTTTGGGGAGTTGTAATGTTCTAGTTTCTTTTGTAGTAATGGTATTGGTCAATAATGATTTGAAATTGAATGGGATAGTTTTGTTAAATGTTTAAATAGATAATGAGTAAATTAAAATGGTAATTATGGATTAAATGGTTAATTCTTAATATGAAATTATAAGGGATTGATAAATTATAGGTTAAATGAATTGAATTAGTTAAAAATATAAAAGATCAAAAGTAGGTAAAATTGATTAATAGAATGATATGTGAAATGTGTCTACTGGTGAGTTTTGTGGTGTCATTCATTTAGTGGTGACAGTGTTGTGTTGTAGTGACAATTTCTTTTTTGATTTTCAAATAGTCCGCTTTATGGGTGAGCGGTAACCGGAACAACAAGTGCGGGTTACAGATTCAAAGTAACCAAAATTAGAGTTCAAAATTCAAAATTCAAAATACACATCATCTAGGAGACCTCGAGTCATGAGTACCCAAAACTGCAAAAATGACGTCCGGTAGCCTACCATCATCATTACCCTCGATGGTATCGCTGTCCCACAATCATCGTCGTCATAGATAGCCGGATAATAAACTGGAGTCCATCATTTTTTTCCGTTTCATATCTCTTAATCTTGCCTGTGGAGAAGCTCTTCGGGTAGGATCCAATGTCTTCATCCAAGGAAAATATTCAAGAACCACATAATTACCATCCAAACTCACAGACCAACCATATCAATATACATATATGCACAATTTGGTGACACCCATATATTGGAGGGGGGTGTTTTTTTCCATTATCCTGATGATGAGGATATATAGATGGATACCCTATGTTTCGTACTCTCTCTTGTAGGGCATGATTACATAAATAGGATGTGATTTTCATAAGTGATGATTGATGAGGTGATGTGATGGATTATAGTAGGAGTCATGCATTTTAAGAGGTGGTAACGTCATTGATTTCCTTTATGTTCATGACACCATACTACTCTAGTTATATTAATGAATGATATGTGGTGTGATGTATGAGGTGTCTTTATGAAAGATATGATGCGATATATTAGGTATCTTTGGATGATATTTGATGTGATGGATCGATTATCTTTAGGTGGGATGTGGTGTGATGGCCTAAGTGTCTTTTGGTGTTATTTGATGTGATATACACTTTCACACATGGTGCTTGGCGTTATGTTATGTTTAGAAGAGATTGGAGTTCCATAAAGTAAAATGTTGGGGGTTTGAGAGTGGAATACTATGATTCTTATTATGTTATTACACTTGGATGATTTATTTGGTGATCATGCCTTGGTGAGGATGTGATTGGTTAGTTGAAAAACATAGGTGTTGTGGTTCTGCTATATGCTCATGGGTGTATTAGTATGATATTCTTCACTTGTGTATGAGGGACTATGGTATAACCCTATTGAGTATTCTCATTTTCTCACACAATGTATATACAAATAGTTTTTAGGTTTTTAAGAGGACTTCATGGACCATGTAGGGCATTAATAGCTCAAATCATTGGACTATTTTTCTATCTAATCCTTATCTTTTTATTTTTGGGATTTCATTTGGATAATGTTATAAATACTTTATTAAATTATATACATAGATTGTGGGATGGTTTTAGTTTTTTTTTCTATTATGTCATGTATTTTCTTGCTGTTCATTTATACTATCACCAAATCAAAATATTTTAAAGTCTAATTCCTCCCAATTGTGATATTTTTAACCCACAATACTAGTCACCATCCTAAGGCCTAATATAGGAGTGAATCAGGGGTCATTATCTCTCTTCCTTCATTTATGTCCCAACAGGGGTATCTTTGGAGGGAGGGGATCATGATATAGTGGCATCATAGGGTTTTGGTTGAGGGATAGGATCAACTTTGGGTTTAGGAACAATGAGGATTTCATGATTTGGTATGGAAATAGTATCATTTGATCTTGGTTCTTGGAATTATCTATGGAATACTCGATAGAACATGGGATTTTAGGACCCAAATGATCTAATGTATAGGCTATGAGCCTACCGAATGACCAAGTGAGGCAGAACTGCTTATGGGGTAGAGGCCTAGATGAGATATATGCATCTTGATTGAATTGTGTTCCAATTCTAATTGGGTGCTTTTAGTAATGTTAAAATTAATTAAATTAATATTAATAAAATTTAATATTATAGACCTTAGGATATATTCATTATCATTTCATCTATGGCTCCTAGTCATCATTAGCATGTGTTTAGGGAAGTGGATTTTCAACAAGATGATCTAGTTTATCATTAGAAGATGATTTAGTTGGTTATGCTGCTAAGTGGAAGAAAACATTGTGTGATTTTTAGAGGTGGTATTTGGGGAAGTAATTGTGTAGTGTTTCAAATATAGATATAGAGATCTATTTGGATGAGCTCTAGATCACTTTCAGTTTGATCCATGTCCCAATGGAGTACTGGGCCTCAGTAGTAGTTAGTCAAATTTGAGGAGTTGTGTGTCAGTGTTGGGAACTATATATTGAGAGCAGAAAGAGGTTGATGTGTCATGGGCCTACTTTCAGAATGATTTTCATATAGAGTTTATTTGATTGATTATGAAGGAAATGAAGAGATTGTTTCTTATCACTCTTCATCATGGGAGTATGTTTTTGTGGGAGATCAAAATCAATTTCAAATATGTTATATGTTTCTCCTAGATCTTCTTCTATATGAGGATTCATGGGTGCAATATCATGAGGATACATTTTTTAATTCTATATATTTTGAAGTTAATACTTTTACATTTATGACATATCTGGATGTTCAGATGAAGGTGGAGGCGATCAAATAGATACACTCATGAGGAGGTTTATCATGATAGGGTAACTGAAAGTGTTCCTTGACGAGTAGAGTTGTTAGTGGCTAGTTTCAAGAACTAGGTCCTTTGAGGTTTTGACTAGTAGGGAGCCGACTTTAGAATCATCCCTTCCTAACATTTGGGAAAAGTGTTTTAAATTATTTTATTAGGTTATTTGGTGTAGTTTGTTTTGGATTTGGGGTTCATGGACATTATTATAGTCAATTGCCAAGAGTTATTCGAGCTCAGTTTTGTGCAGGTGGTCTGGTTAAGTGTCAGCCTCAACTGTAGTAACTAGTAAGGTTGTTTTAGAAGCAGGGTTAGTAGGATTATACTAATCCAATAGGGGGTGGTGAATGAAGAAGTAACCCATCATATGTTCCTCATATTTAGGGACCTATACCTAAATTTGGTTGTGGAGGTGGTCTTCAGTTGAGAGGATGATAAGCTAGGTGTCTTTATTTTCATGTAGTAGTGGAGGTAATGATAGAGGAGCCAAATATTTTTTTGGGTAAGATGAGTTTATCACCACCCTTTTTGCGATTTGTTTGATTTAGAAGCTTTTATCATGTTTGTTATACCCACTATAGTATGTGTTATTTGACTAGATAGAGATATGCATCATGTTTTTTTGACTATGCTAGTTAGAGGCCAGAATATCTTGTTTGATGTTCTTCAGGGGTGTAGACTGATGATGTGGCCACAAAAGTCTTGTGGTGATCTCTTTTTGATTCATAATCAGCCATATGATTTCATTCTTGGAATCAATTGTTTGTATTAGTTGTTTGTCATTTTCGATGTCTTCTGCAGGAGAGCCACATTCTCAAATGTGGATAGACAATGTGTAGTTTTCATTGGTGAGTGGGGTAATTTGGTGTGTAATAGATGTGAGGATCCCCTTATTTATATTATGGTTGAGTTATCTATGTAATCATTAGGCACTTGAATTTTTGAGGTTTTTAGGGTTTTCAAAGATTTTTTGGATGTTTTACCATGTATATTGTGTCTCTAACCCCTTCAAATAATATCAAGTTTAGGATAGATCAATGACATAATGCTTCTCATATTTTGATGGATCCTTATCAAATAGAACACTCTAAGTTATGGGAGATGATGATTCATATATATGATATTATTTAAGGGTTTAATTTAACCTAGTGTGTCACCATTTGGTGCTTTAGTGTTATTCACCTAGAAAGCATATGGTAGTATGATGATTTGAATAAACTACAAGAGGTTTAATTGCGTAAAGATCAGTAATTGTTACCCTATTCCAACGATATTTTTTTTGATAATATTTGGGGAGATATTTGTTTTTTAAGATATAACTATAGTCAAGGTATCACTATTTAAGTTGAAATAATGGAAATATATTAAGGACTTCCTTAAGATGCTGGTATGGGAAGTTTGTTTATTTTCATGTTGTTCGGTGTTATGAATGCACTAGATATGTTAATGGGGATCTTAAACTTCATATTCCATGAATTCTAGAACTAGTGCATTATTTTTTTCCTTGAAGAAATATTGATATACTTGAAGCCATAGGAGGAGCACGTTGATTATCTCAAAGTTGTATTTCATAAAATTTTATACCGTTACCTTATAGAGTATTGTAAAATAGTAAGTTTTTTACATCAGAGCTTCATTTCATTGGGAATGTCTTCTCTCCTCAGGGTGTGGTCATGGACCCAAAAAATATTAAGGTAATTGTTTCTTAATAAACAACCAAGAATGTTACATAGGTTCCTATATTACTTGGTTTTATAAGATATTATAGGATGTTCATGTTTGATTTATCATGGATTGAGGACCTGTTGAAATATTTGAGTACGAAGGATCAAGATTATATCATGTCTAATCAATTTTAGGAAGAGTTTGAATATATAAAATTAAATTCGGTTAGTGATTCATTTTTTAGAGGAATATGAAATGCATGAGGTTTTTTTGTGATGCTTCTAGTCAAGGATTTGGATGTTTCTTAATAGAGTATAAAGTGGGGATATCTTATGGTTTTAGTAAGTTACATCCCCATAACAATAAATATACCAACCCGGATCTGGGTTTGGTTTTAGTTTTTTTATTCTAATGCTTTGGAGACATTACTAATTAGAGAGTGCTTTGTGGTCATCACTTATCAAAATATCACGAGGTATATATTTTCTCAGAATGACCTGAATCTATAAAAATTATGTTTCATGGAGTTTATTTAGTACTATAAAATCAATATCTCTTACACCTTAGGAAAAGGAAATGTGTCAGCCAATTATTTGAGAAGGAATTCAAAGAGGTATTTTATAAGATTTTAGAGATTCTTAGAGATAGATAGTGGAGTTATCATCCTTACTTCTATAATAAATGGTGGTTGAATGTGTAGGGTACCAGTTTTAGATAATGGTGTAGTATTATATGATATAATAAGTCGAGGATTCTGATTTGAGAGACTTAGATGAATAGGTGATGTGTGATCGTGTTATTCATAGTATTTCTTCTAAAGACGCTCAGAGGATGGATGGAGCTGGATGCTGTTTTAGGAGTGGATTTCTGTTCTTGTAGCTCTACATGAGGGATTATTTCATGATTTTCATAGATTAAATTTGTAGGTACACTCAATACTATCCAAGATGCACCAGGGATTGGTGACGATTTTTTGGTGGCCTCGGATGAAATAGGAATTGGCTGAGTTTGTCACTCAATTTTTGTTTTTTTGGTAAATAAATGATGAGAATCACATTCCTATAGTTTTTTATATCCATTTAATATTTATTAGTATAAATACGATGAATTATCAATTTATTTCTTCATAGGGATAACCCAAGCTTAGGGAGGTTGTGATTTTATCTGTTAATCAGGGATCAGTTGGAAAAATCAGCCAATTTCTAAGAAATCAAGGCATCAGTCACTCTGGATGTTTAGGAAAGGAGGTATGTGGGTGAGGTAGTGTGGTTTCATGAAGATACAATTTCCATTGTCTCATACCATGATTAATTTTTACATCATGAGTCTTTAGGGGATTCTATTATGATTTTGTAACTCGGTGATCGTACCACGATTCACTGTTTTATTCCACCCTTACACCGTAGTTTTAAACTAGTTTTGTAATGAATATTCAAAATATAATAATAAATTGCACTTCATTTTCAATAAATCAATTAATGTTAATCAATATTATAATGTGAAATTTTACTTGTTTTTATTGTTTCAATGTAGGTGGAGGTGATTTGGAGGGCCTTTGATGAAGTGGAAGAAAAATGGGCCAAAATTGCATGGATCCATGGACATTTGTCCACTGTTTTTCATAGTACACGACATACGTGCATCCAAATGGGCTTAAATTTTGTGTTACGGTACAAAATTTAATAGGCTACATTTCATATTAAGGGACCCAATGCTGATTCGGCTTCTATGGGGCCCATCCGAACTAATCTGTCGAAGCCACCGAATTTGGACCAAGTCAAATGCGGTGTTCTATATTTTATCAATATCTTGAGGTGTATTTGTCCAAAGGGTTCAAAAAATTCGGTGGAGATAGTAAAGAGGTAGGGATACAACATTTATATTTTCTCCAAGGTGAGATAAGACTGTATGAAGGCCGAAACGCGTGGTACAAATGGATTGAAGAAATCTATGTTCCTAAAACCACCTTCCAATTTTCTAATAAAATGGCACCTTAAGCTCCCCATTTGAAAGTTCGGACAAGAGGAATGGTGCTGCCATTTTGGAGTCCACAAGGAGTCTTCTCAACATCCCTAGAGGTTCTGGAGGCTATGGGAGGTTCTACTTCAACATCTTCTTCTTCTTCCCCTCCCATGGGTTTCTAAACCCCTTGTGGTCACTCGGGGAGGAATGTGATGTAATCCTGAGCATCAAAGTTGTATTAATTTGAATGATCATTTTAATTCCATGTTGTATGTTGTTTTTCCTCATACTCTATTATTATTTTATTTAGTTATGTACTGGTATGTCATGCTCAACTCATATGATCATGTTTGGGGGTACCCCTTCAAGTGATGTTTCACACACCGTTCACCACTTTCTTTTCCCCCTTTTAATTGCGGTGCTTGTGTGATTCATACTGGTCAATAGAACTCACACAAGATCTGTCAAGTCCATGTACATTTATGTCATGGTATCACAATGAAATAACATTCAAACCTTGAGATCACATCGAATTCTTCATGTGTTGCCTTGGTGAGTTTCAGTTATGATGTCGAACACAAATCACCCAATCATCAGCGGTGTCCGGTGAATCGTCATGTGTTTTCGACTGAACCCTAGGAGGTATCCTAGTATAAACTCAGTAAAATTCTAGTTCTAGGTGTTACAAACCACGGATTAAAAGATCATAACCCCATCCCTTGAAGCGATGAAGGATGAGCATCATGAGACTTCCCCGGGTTGATCACGCTTAATCAATCTTGTTCATTTCTACATTGTTTTATAGCTTCTATTTTATATTTTCATCATTAATCCTGAAACCCCCAAGTTTCACAAAACCTAATTCACCTTCTAATTTCATAATCAGAACCCTATTTTTAAATTAATGATCTAAGGCTCCGTCGAGAGACGACCTAGGGTTGCTGCTATACTGCAGAAATTCTAGTCAAAATTAAACAACTAATTTGACGCACTCGATAACGCGGTCAAATTTTGGTGCCGTTTCCGGGGATCCACGATCATTTTTTTCTTTATTTACTTTTATTAGGTTATTTTACTTCTTAATTAGTACTCCTCTAAATACCCCACCCCCATTTGATTGTTTTTGTTTTGGGTTTTTTCTTTATTTTTTGTTGTTTTTGGTGTGTTCTCTCTCTCTCTCTCTCTCTCTCTCTCTCTCTTCTTCTCCATATCCCTCTCTAATTCTATAGTATAACATTCTATTCTTCTTTCACCCTTATTTTTTTATCAATATCAAATAAAAAAACACAACAAACAATCTATCAATCAAACTGGACATCATTGTTGCATGACAAGATCTGGTAAAGGAACACTACTTGAATTTGATCCTGAAATTGAAAAGTCACTTCACACACAAATCAAGGAATCTAGAGAAGGTCAATCAAGTAACATTGTGGAACCCCTTGTGGAACCTCATGTGGTCCTAAACCAATCCAAAATTGAACCAAATCAAACCCCAGAGATCATGGCTGCAAATAACCGAACATTAAAAGAACTGACCACCCCTGATGTGGAGTACCAACCTGCGTACATCCAATATCCCGAGGTAGCAGCCAAATTTGAGTTGAGATCAGGTCTCATCCACCTCCTTCTAAAATTCCATGGTCTTCTGGGTGAGAACCCTCACAAACATCTCAAATAATTTCACATAGTGTGCTCCATCATGAAACCCGAAAAGGTGTCTGAGGACTTAATCAAGTTTAGGGTCTTCCCTTTCTCCCTTGATGGTGTATCCAGTGATTGGTTATACTATTTTCCTACCAAAATTGGGGGCTGGAATGACCTAAAAAGACTTTTTCTAGAGAAGTTCTTCCCTGCCTCCCGAACTGCTTAAATTAGGAAATAAATATGTGGAATTAGGCAATCACAAGGAGAGACCCTTCATGAATAATGGGAGAGATTCAAAAGACATTGCTCAAGCTGCCCCCACCACCAGATTAGTGAACAACTATTAATCCAATAATTTTATGAGGGAATTATCCCCATGGATCGTGGAATGATTGATGCTGCAGCTGGTGGTGCCCTAGATGACAAAACTCCTTCTGCCGCTCGTGACTTAATAGCCAACATGGCTCAAAATGCACAACAATTTGGTACACGAGGTATTGCACCAACCTGAGGAGTTCATGAGGTAAGTCATTCAGCCCTAGAACAAAAGGTAGATACTAAACTTGATGAGATACATACCCTTATAAGGCAATTAGATCAAGCACAAGGTAACTCACACTCTACTTCTATTCCATTGCATTGTGGTATTTGTTCTGATAACAATCATTTTTCTGACTAGTGCCCACATCTTCAAGATTCATCTAAGTCCTGTGCAGCTGTGTTCCCAGGGCGTCCAATCCAACAATCACCTCCCTTCAAGCAAGAACCATTCATGCCAAATCCAAACCCCGGGTTGCAAGCACAACCACAATACCGACCAGGAGGAAACTCAAGCTACCCCAAGAAGAATTGGTATCAACAAGGCCAAGGTATGAAACCTTCTTATCCTTCAAAATCTCAAAACAATCCTCCTCCTCCAAAGTCTGAACCAAGAATTGAGGATATAGTGAAGCAAATGGCAACCCAGAACCTTCAGTTCCAACAGACCACACAATCAGCTATTCAAGACCTACGAACCCAAGTGGGGCAATTGGCAAACACCATCGGTGAGCTTAAGATGCATGGGTATAGAAAACTACCATCCCAAACCATTTCCAATCCAAAGGAAAAAGGTAATGTATGTGCAGTTACACTTCGTAGTGTTAAAGAAGTCTCTCCTTCTACTAATTCTGCACAGCAGGTATGTCCCCCTCATGAAAACTCTCTTTCCCAACCCTCAAAAACTTCATGTAAAGAAAAACAAGACAAAAATGGTAATCGAATAGTCATTGATGATTCAAATGAACAATCAATTCCTCTTCCTTTCCCTCAAAGACTCTCTAAATCTAATAAAAACTTTGATAATGTGGTTGACAATGAAATAATGGATACATTTAAAAAAGTTCAAGTTAATATTCCATTGTTGGATGCAGTCAAGAAAATTCACCGTTATGCCAAATTTCTTAAAGACCTTTGCACCCATCGATGAAGGCTGAAGGGGAATGAGAGAGTCAACCTGGGAAGGAATGTATCGGCCTTGATTCAACCAGGAATTCCAACCAAATGCAAGGATCTCGGCACATTCACCATACCTTGTACCATAGGGGAGACCTTCTTTTCTAATGCTATGCTAGAGTTAGGTGCTTCCATTAATGTAATGCCTCTCTCCGTGTATACATCTCTACAGGTTGGAGAGCTTCAACCAACAGGCATTGTTGTGAAACTTTCCAACCGGAGTACAACACATCCCAAAGGAGTGATTGAGGATGTCCTTGTGAGAGTGAAGAATCTCATCTTCCCCGCTGATTTATACATTCTTGAGATGGAAGATACCCGAACCCAAGGACATGCCCCTCTCATACTTGGGAGGCCATTCCTAAAAACAGTAAAGATGATCATCAATGTTCACAATGGTACGTTGTCCATGGAATTCGGAAGAGAAAAGGTAAGTTTTAACATCCTTCAGGCTATGAAACACCCCATTGAAGAGCACTCCACTCTTCCTATCTAATCGATGGAAGTGACCTCAAACGATGCACACACACACAATTCTATCCTCAACCCAAACTCTGATTCATTTTTGTTTTCTTCACCCTTGGATGAATTGATTTTTGGTTCTTCTTTTAAATGTTTTGTGGGTTCAGAAAAATGTAAATTTTGTGCTTTATTGATGAGTGTGTTTATTCTGTGGTACCCATGACTATCGATGATTCTATAAATCTCATTTCAATAGATTCTCTTTCCTTTGAGAGAAAACATGAGCAGATAGATAGCTTCATGGACCTCACTCCCACTAAATCCCCTCCCTCAATCCAGAAACAACCAGTGTTTGAACTTAAACAACTTCCTTCTAATTTAAAATATGCATATCTTGAGGGTATTGACCAATTGCCCGTCATTATTGCCAATAACCTCTCTCCACAACAGGAATTGAAACTGCTCAAACTTTTGAGAGAGTGTAAAAAGGCAATAGGATGGACATTGGCTGATAATCCCGAGATTAGCCCATCTATTTTTATGCACCATATTATTTTGGATGATGAGGCTAAACCTATAAGACAATCTCAATGTCGGTTGAATCCCACTCTCCTTGAAGTGGTAAAATTAGAAGTCAGTAAATTACTTGTTGTAGGGATCATTTATCCTATATCTGATATCAAATAGGTTAGTCCAATACAAATTGTGCCTAAAAAAATAGGAATAACAGTTGTGTCAAATGAAATGAATGAATTGGTTCCAATGCGTGTGCAAAACAGTTGGCGAGTCTGTATTGACTACCATCGACTGAATCAAGCCACACGTAAGGACCACTTTCCTTTACCTTTCATTGACCAAATGTTAGAACGATTGGATGGTAAGTCCCATTATTGTTTCCTTGATGGCTATTCGGGTTATTTCCAAATCCATATAGCCCCTGAGGATCATGAAAAGACAAAATTTACCTGTCCATTTGGCACATTTGCATACATAAGGATTCCATTAGGTCTATGCAATGCTCCGGGTACTTTTCAGTGATGTATGTTGAGTATTTTTTTGAGTACCTTGAGTGTTGTATGGAAGTCTTTATGGATGATTTCACGACTTATGGTTCTTCTTTTGATGATTGTTTATAAAATCTAGGTTCTGTCCTCCGCCGCTACATTGAAAAAGATCTTGTTTTAAATTATGAAAAATGTCATTTCATGGTTGAGCGGGGGATAGTTCTTGGGCATATCATTTCAAATAAGGGAATTCAGGTTGATAAATCTAAAATTGAATTAATTTCATCCCTTCCATTTCCAAAATGTGTTCGTGAGGTGCCGTCTTTCTTGGGTCATGCTGGTTTTTACTGTCGATTCATTAAAGACTTTAGTAAGATCACACTTCCCTTATCTCAGTTGTTACAAAAGGATTCTGAATTTTTTTTTGATAAAAATTGTGAGGATGCATTCAATTCACTAAAAAAGAGTCTCACATCACCTCCCATAATACAACCACCAAGGTGGGATCTCCCCTTTGAGCATATGTGTGATGCCTCTAACTTTGCAGTTGGGGCAGTTTTATCACAAAGGGTTGAAAAGGCTCCTCATGACATTGCGTACGCCTCGCGTACCCTTTACCCTACCCAGGTAAACTACACAACCATAGAAGAAGAACTCCTTTCTATTGTGTTTGCCTTGGAAAAATTCTGTTCATATCTTCTTGGGTCAAAAGTGATTGTGTTTTCTGACTATGCTGCCCTTCGTTTCCTCCTAAAGAAACCTGAAGCCAAGCCCCGCCTCATTCGGTGGATGCTCCTCCTCCAAGAGTTTGACCTTGAGATTAGAGGTAAGAGAGGAGTGGAGAATGTTGTAGCTGACCACATTAGTAGAATTTCCCCACAATTGTACCATCATGTTGACTCACCCCTACCCATTGGAGAATTCTTCCCTCATGAGAACCTTTGTGATGTTGTGGACCTTACCCCCTGGTATGCGGACATTGTGAATTTTCTAGCAACATCTAGGGTCCCCACTGATTTTAGCACTTCAAAATCCCAGAGACTTAAACATGATTCTCAATGGTACATTTGGGATGACCCATATTTGTGGAGGATCTGTAGTGACTAGGTTGTTCGTAGGTGTGTCCCTGACTATGAGTTCACCTCTGTTTTGACCTTCTGCCACACCTTGGCCTGTGGGGGCCACTTCGGCTCTCAACGTACAGCTCAAAAGGTCCTTGACTCGGGATCATATTGGCCAACATTGTATAGAGATTCCCATAGGTTTTGTAAGTAATGTAGTCATTGTCAATTCACAGGGAATATCTCCAAGAGGAATGAAATGCCCCAACAACCCATGTTATTTTGTGAAATCTTCGATGCATGGGGAATTGACTTCATGGGGCCTTTTCCAAATTAATTTGGCTTTGTGTACATATTATTGTCTTTTGACTATGTATCTAAATGGGTGGAAGTAAATTCCACTAGGACCGATGACTCTTGAGTGGTTGTTGATTTTGTGAGGTCCCATATTTTCAGTAGGTTTGGTCTACCAAGATTCATCATTAGTGATCAGGGTTCACATTTTTTCAATCGTAACATGAAAAACTTTCTTCTTAAGTATGGGGTTGTTCATAAAGTCTCCACGGAATATCTTCCCCAAACTAATGGACAAGCAAAAATTTCAAATCGAGAAGTTAAGCGAATCTTGGAGAAAAAGGTACAACCCAATAAGAAAGATTGGAGTTTGCGCTTGGATGATGCACTTTGGGTGTACCATACTACTTTTAAAACACCGATCAGAATGTCACCATATAGGATTGTTTTTGTAAAAGCTTGTCACCTCCCGGTGGAGGTAGAACACCGTGCATATTGGGCTGTTAAACAATGTAATATGAACCTTTCAGATGCAGGTGAGGAAAGAAAGCTGCAGATTCAAGAGTTGGAAGAAATTTGACGTGATGCATATGACAACTCCCGAATCTATAAAGACAAGACAAAGGCTATTAATGATAGCATGATTCACCAGTGGAAGTTCCATATTGGTGAGAAGGTCCTCATGTACAATTCTGGGCTTAAGCTCCACCCAGGTAAGCTTCGTTCCCGATGGCCCGGTCCTTATACTTTTACTAATTTCTACCCTTTTGGTGCAATACAGGTTTTGCATGAGCAGAGTGGACGAAGTCTTAATATCAATGGGCAGCGACTTAAACACTTCTATGAGGATTTTCCAAAGAATCCGGTGGAGGAAATCCACCTTCTCGACGCATCATTCCAATAAAACACACCAGGTTTTATCCTTCCTTCTCATATTTTCAATTATTTCAGTGAGGACACTACACATTCTAGGTGTGGGGTGTGTGTGGATACATTCCTAGGTTAGTTAGTATTTTTCATCATTTTCTCCTTTTGTTTTCTCTTTTTGGCCTTCTTTATGGTATTTTTATTTTTCCCCATCAAAAATTTCAAAATTCCATGATGTGGCGACCATAAAGTGGGGAAAGTAAAAATACCATAATGAAGGCGAAAAAGAATTTGTGTATGAGTTTACCATCAAGGAGTGATTTTTAGTGAATTGGTTTTCTGTCAATGATATAAATGGTTGTATCTATGTGAAACCTTTGAGATGATTGATGCCCTTTGTGTGAGTAGTTTTTTGGAAAACTGTGTCACTAATATCTCCACAAATTTTTTCACCAAACCACAAAGTGTGATTATTTCTTACTTAATATAGGGTAAATATATGTTGGGTTAATATTTTTCAGCTTTAAATGATATTTCCATACGTTCGTTCCTTATCTGATCTGTTTCATTACTGTACTAGATTAACCTATGCATGTGTCCCAAATGTCCTACTATTGTACGCCCTCAAAAAAATTGTTATGTCTTGGGTAGGAAAAAAACAACTCCTCCTCAACCTTTGATCTTGTTATAACTATTGCAATTAGTGTCGTGAGGAGATCAAACAAAGGGTTGAGAGATGAGTGTGAGATTTGTTCCAATTGCAACTTCAAAAAATATATATATAATAAATGAGGGGAGAGATGAAATGTGCAACATATGGGGATATCTAGGTTAGGAGCTTATGGTTTTACTCCTGGGAATGCTTAAATGAGTGGGTCTGGAAATATGACTGCAAAGGATGTAGGATAGGTTCGGTGACAAAATCATTTAAGCTGAAAAATGTTAAAATGACATATATTTATTGGATAGCAAGTGGAAAGAATAGAATGGAATGGTTTTCACACACACACATGGAGATTTAGTGTCATGGTTTACTTCTTAATTCCTTGCTCATATTGGTATCATGAATCTTTTTGAATTTCACTATGATATGATTTATGAGAAAACTTTTTCTATTTTCACTAGGAAGAACTCCTTGGTGTGGTTCATGCATTGATCACTTTACTTTAAATAAAATTTCCTCAAATGTTAAATATTCAAGATGTTGGAAATATATATATATGAATCATTGTATTTGGATATGTGACTTTTCCCAGGAGTGCAAATGTTTAGATGTGGGGGTGTGATCATACCATGATTCACTGTTTTATTCCACCCTTACACCGCAGTTTTAAACTAGTTTTGTAATGAATATTCCAAATATAATAATAAATTTCACTTCATGTTTTAATAAATCAATTAATTTTAATCAATATGATAATGGGAAATGTTACTTGTTTTTATTGTTTCAATGTAGGTGGAGGTGATTTGGAGGGCCTTTGATGAAGTGGAAGAAAAATGGCCCAAAATTGCATGGATCCATGGACATCTGTCCACTGTTTTGCATATTAAACGAAATAAGTGCATCCAAATGGGATGATATTTTTTGGTCTTGTACAAATTTTAATAGGCTACATTTATTATTAAGGGACCCAACGCTGATTCTGCTTTTATGGGGCCCATCGGAACTGATCTGTCCAAGACACTGAATTTGGACCATGTCCAATGAGGTGTTCTGTATTTTATCAATATCATGAGCTGTAGTTGTCCAAAGGGTTCCAAAATTTCGTTGGAGATATTCAAGAGGTAGGTCTACGACTTTTATATTTTCTCCAAGAGAGATAAGACTTTCCGAAGGACGAAACGTGTGGTACAAGTGGATTGAAGAAATCTATGTGCCTAAAACCACCTTCCAATTTTCCTATAAAATGGAACCTTGGGCTCTCCATTTGCAAGTTCGGCCAAGAGGCAAGGTTCTTCCATTTTGGAGTCCCCAAGGAGTCTTCTCAACATCCCTAGAGGTTCTGGAGGCTATGGGAGGTTCTACTTCAAGATCTTCTTCTTCTTCCCATCCCATGGGTTTCTAAACCCCTTGTGATCACACAGGGAGGAATGTGATGTAATCCCGAGCATCAAAGTTGTATTAATTTGAATGATCTTTTTAATTCTAGGTTGTATGTTTTTTCCACATACTCTATTATTATTTTATTGAGTTATGTACTGGTATGTCATGCTCAAATCATATGATCATGTTTGGGGATACCCATTCATGTGATGTTTCACACACCGTTCACCACTTTCTTTTCACCCTTTTAATTGCGGTGCTTGTGTGATTAATATTGGTAAATATAACTCACACAAGATCTGTCAAGGACATGTACATTTATGTCATGGTATAACAATTAAATAACATGAAAACCTGGATAGCACATCGAATTCTTCATGTGTTGCCTTGGTGAGTTTCGGTTATGATGTCGAACACAAATCACCCAATCATCGGCGGTGTCCGGTGAATCGTCATGTGTTTTCGACTGAACCCTTGGAGGTATCCTAGTATAAACTCCGTAACATTCTGGTTCTAGGTGTTACAAACCAGGGATTAAAAGATAATAACCCCATCCCTTGAAGCGATGAAGGATGATCATCATGAGACTTCCCTGGGTTGATCACGCTTAATCAATCTTGTTCATTTCTACATTGTTTTATAGCTTCTATTTTCTATTTTCATCATTAATCATAAAACCCCCAAGTTTAAAAAAACCTAATTCACCTTCTACATTCATAATTAGAACCCTCTTTTTAAATTAATGATCTAAGGCTCCGTCGAGAGACGACCTAGAGTTGCTGCTATACTTCAGAAATTCTAGTCAAAATTAAACAACTAATTTGACGCGCTTGACAACGCGGTCACTCGGTTACATATCAATGCTTCTTCTTGACCTCAGATTAATGGGGAAGCATAGAGGAATATCTAGAAAATATATTATGTGTTGAAATCATGTATCTTAGAATTCAGATATTCATGGGAAAATACTTTTTGTTGGTTGATTTTTTTAATAATAGTTATCACTCATCAATTCATATGGACCCATTTGAGCCTTGGTACAAGCATCTCTATCATTCCCCAATGTGATGGACTATGTTTGGAGAGTCATTAGTTCTATATCTTAATGTGGTGTATAGAATGATAGAAAAGGTTTAGGGTGTTCATGAGAGTATGAGAGTTGCATAAGACCAGGATAATTCTTGTTTCAATCTCAAGAGGATGCCATTAATGTTCTAATTTGGAGACCACATATTTGTAAAGGTTTCCCATCGACATGGGTAATAGAGGTTTGTTAGGGAGAGTATAATCTTGTTCGAGTTTTTTTGTAAAATTTGAGTTGTTGGGGTGATTTAGAGAAGTGTCTTATCGATTGGAAATTCCACCAAGAATGGATCAGATTCATAGAAACTTTTTTGTCTCCTAGATTTATTAGTATCTTCACGATGACTCCCATTTTATTGATTAGGGAGAGATGGATATCAAGGATGACACAATGTTCAGGGTGTGGATAGTGGAAATCAAAAATATTCAAGAGAATGTGTGGTGTATATAGAACATTACTTTGGTTCTTGTGTAGTGGGGGAATGGTGGCTTAGAGGATAGTACATGGGAGCATGATATGTTGATGTGTTCGCAGTACCCAATGTTTTTTTACATCATGTATTGTTTTTCCATTTTTTAATCGATAATGTGATTTTTGAATATTCATAGTTTATAAAATGTGAATCTCATTGTTGATGTGATGTGTGATAAAAATTCTAATACATACAGAATATAAAACCTAATTCCTAATAAAATTTTGTGATAATATGACATAATTAAAGATATGTTGGCAGGTTAGTGCCTCCCAAAGTAATAAATATTATGAAATGGAAGATGGAATTCCTTAATTTGTGGGATTGGGTCCTTGGTTGTGTAATTTTAATTGTGAATCATTATATTAAATTTTGTGGGGTAAGATATAGTGGTTTAGTTGAATATGTAAAAATCATGGTTTTATGTAGATTGTAAATTAGTGTGGCAGTGTGGTTGTGAGGAAAGTTTGGTAAATATTTTCGGATTCTATTGGTGTATTTAGTTAATATAAGTGTTCAGTTGTAATGAAATCCCTGAAAGTAATCTCATGGGATGGTTGTTCAGACCTCCTTTACTGTTTCAATCTTGGATGTTTTAGATTCTATAGCTTGAGAATAGTTTGAGAGGTATCTGATGTAATGGCCCAGACTTTTCAGCATGTTACTTTTCGAGAATATGGTGGTAGTGGTGTTAGTGGGAATCTTGAGAAGTTATAAAGGGATGATCTATTCACAAAGTCCAAATGAGAAGGATCCATGTGGCATTTATCCTAGGGATATTGTAAAAAGTAAGATATTATGGGATAGGCTATTCTGTTTTTTAATAAGGGTATTTTAGCTTGTGTTTTGAGTCTGCTACCTTTTTTTGGGGTAGTTATTTCTTGGAGACATAGTTATAGTGAAACCCTTCTTTGTAGATATAATTTGGGGAGTGGAGACCCCAAATGTAAAATGACTAACCAAGGTATAGATTTAAGAGGTTCTACCAAAATAAATATCGTTATTTTACAGTTAGGGTCTATAGTGTAACCCCCCCCCCCAATTCAGTTTTTGAGAGTTTGTGGTGTAATAGATATGGCTATGTCATGGTATCATCCTTGATTTTCTAGATCCACGACATTGAGATAGCCACAGATCTCAAATAAATTTTGATTAGAATGGATACAATGTGGTGTGGAGTGCCCTATTATAGTCTATTCAATTTTTATATTTTATATAGAGTGGTAATATGGGTTTCACAATGGTATTATGTTTTCTAGGCAGGATATAAATTACCATATTCCCTTGAACTAAACTATTACTTCATCCTTTCTCTCATTTTTTGGAAGCGAATGTGCATCCCAAGAGGGCATTTCATCCCCCTTTATTATATTATTGACCTTGACCTAGGATGATCGATCTGTGATGGTTTCTAAGAGTTCCCCTCAAATAATCCCCAAATTGTAATTTTTTTCTTCCTCTGGGGAGGTGATTCTATTGCGGAAATTGGCTATTTTTGTGTTTTTTGTGGGGAGAATGATGTGGTTATCATGTTTTAGGCTTCTAAAGGTGATATAATTTTTTGTGTATTTTTTCGTGGCCTTTTATCTTTTTCTAATGTTATACATAGGATCATAAATCTTCGTTTGAGGTAGGTTTCCATCGTTTCTCATCTTATTAATTCATGAAGAAGGTATTATACTATTGTTTATATATATGAAGATGGTTTTAACTAGCTTAATAAATAAAATGAAATTTTTAATTGAAATTTAATGGGAATGATAATGATTCACTTGTCTTTACATCTTTTTTATTTTCATGATATTGTGATTTTATAGGTTTGATTCCTCATTAAAAATCATGTTTGTTGAGGGCTTTATTTGTGATGATTCAACATGTGTTGTAAATCCATTTTTTTGTGTTTTTTGACATCCATTTAAATATATTTTTATAATCACTTATATTTGGTTAATGAAATGGTTTCCTATGAAGATTCATGGTTTTGTGAGAGTGCACCTTAAATAATTAAGTGAAAATGATGAAAAGACCACATTTCAAAATTTAAAAAATGATATGTTTATGTGATGTGATTAGTGTTTTAATTTACAATTTTATTCCATGATGATGATTTTTTGGGGTTTGGTGCTACTATTGAGAAATGGTGTATATGTGTGATGTGGGGTGGTTATGTAATGAGTTGTGGGGTCATGTTATGGGGTGGTGGTGATGGAAACTTTTTTTCTAATGTGGATATTCTATGGATAAAGTGGATTTGTCCCCTAATGGGGGTGATGGGGTGATTGTTGGATTGAGGAGGATGATGGGATTTTTGTTTTTATGGTGTTGTGATGTGATAGTATCCTATGTAGTAATGAAGTTGGATGATAATTATTTAAAATGGAATGATCTTGTTTGGTTAATCAGTTGAATGGATAATGAATTAATTAAAATGGGAAGTACGTATTAAATTTTTTCTGATTAATATGGAATTATATGGGAAACATACTATATGTGTTAAATGTTTATAATAGGATGGAAATATGAAATATGAAAAATGGATTTAATTCATTGAGAGGATGAAATGTTAAATATAGGTTGTCGCTAGTTGTTTTGTGTCCTACATTTAGTTTTGGAAAAAATAGTTGTAGTTTTGAGAGGTTGGGTAGTGATGTTGTGTGTTAGTTAGTGCTTTTTTTTAACCCATAAGTTTAGATTGTGTATGTCCATATATATACCATATCTATTCCTTGTAATTTTATATGTGCAACCAACCTATGTAAAGTACCATGTGTTGTCAACCATATAATTTTTGGGTGTTTTTTCCAAGATCTTAGTAGTGAGGATTGATGGTTAGCCACCCGCTCTTTCCCACACTCTCTTCCATGTGATGATTACATGAACATGTAATTATAGCAATAAGTGGATTGAAAAATGTATTGATGTTTGATAAGGTGATTATATGGATTATAGTGGAGTTATTTCATGGTAGGATGAGGGAACATGGTTGATGACTAGTATGTTCATGATACACCACTAATCTTGTTCTGGTTCTGGATGATATCGTGTGATGTTCTGGGTGTCTTCAAGTGATATGTTATGTGATGGGCTATGTGTTTTTTGGTGAGATGCGTTGTGATGTCCTAGGTATCTTGAATAGAGATGTGGTGTGATGGCCCAGGTGTCTTCGAGCAAGATATAATGTTATTCCCAATTGTACCCATGGTTCTGGGCATAATGTGGTCTTTGAATGAAATGTGTGTGCTATTATGTACAACATTAGAGCATTAGAGCGGAATCCAAGTAGGAAAGTAGTGCTGATAAACTTTATCGATATATTTATTACTATGTTATTATACTTGGATAAGTTATTTAGTGAGAGTGACTTGGTGAGGATGGGATTGTTAAGTTTCCCTTTTTATGTGTTCTTGGTTTTTTTATTTTGTCATGGGTGGTTTAGAATGCTCTTCTTCAGATTTGAATGGGATAACTTGGTATGAAACTGGTGATTATACCATTATTCTCACCCTATGCATATTAAAATTGTTCTCAGGTTCTCATGAGGACTCCATGGACTATGTTGGGCATTACTATCTCAATCCTTTGGACTATTGATGTGTTTCGACCTTAGTTTTTCTTTTGAAGATTTCATTTGTAGACTTTTATCTATATTTTTTATGCTATACGCATCCATTATGGGCTGGTTTTGGTTTCATTTTTTATTATATCATGGATATTATTATGGTTTATCCATCCTTAATCTTGATCCTATTATTGTATAGATTAATGCCCCCTATTTGTGATATTTTTATACCCTTGGTGCTAGTCTGGGGCCCAAGGCCTACTCGAGGTGTGACATTGGGGTCATTATATATATTCCTTCATTTTTGACCAGGAAGGTGTACCTTTGGAGGGAGGGGGTTGACAAAATTATAGTCCCAACTCTTAAGTAGAGGATAAGGGTTCCAAAAACATCATAATTCACTTTAGCAATTATCATAACATAAACCCTTCCTTGTTCTAGTAGTCATACTATGAATTTGGGAATCGACTTTGATAAAACCCATATTCCCCATATATAATACATTAAACTATAAATGGTTTTTTAGGAAGTTTGTTTTCCCTCCGTCAAATTCATTATTTTTCCACAATAATTACATGCTCTATGTCCTTTCTTTTCAAATAAAAAACATCACCCTTTTCTTCTTAAACATTTAACTAGGTGAGTCTTCCAACATTTATGACATCTGAAAAGCTAAATTTTTTTAACTATACTATTCACCAACTAGAGTCCTAATAAACTCTATTTTCTCTTATTAGGTGTGTTAGGGAACTAACCCAAGTTTAGGTGGTTAATAATATAATGTTACCATTGATTATGCATAATAACAATGTTTCTCATTCCATCACCCATTTTATTTGTTTAATCATGTGGAGAATCATTGCATGGTCTATCACATTCAATATTAGCATAATTTATCATGGTTCAGCTTATGGAGTAATTCCATAAATCGTAGTTTTAGAAACCATAATCATAGTAATAAATCAATAAATCAACCATAAGATGTCTAAATCATAACACATTCTTTTAAATCTATGACACCTACGGTTTAACCTAGGTTATATATAGTCATAATCAAGTCAAATCCATTATAATTATTCATAATGAAAATATGAATTATCCTAATTATATCCCCCATGAGTGTCTGTACTTATGTTTAGTATTAGGCCTATTAATCATGCACCATTGATTATTAGGTTAATTTCTAATTTCCCATTTTCAAAGTTCTTACCCCTTGGTGAATCTATGCCACAACTACATCCACATGATTGTATCTATGCATGGATGTATTTTGGAGGAAAAATACACAATATATATATTACTAAATCATTATGATATAATATTATACATAACAATCTCTTATACTTGTTAATAAAGATAAGTAAACACTTATCTGATACTAACTAAGGTAACCTAAGCATTTCATACATATATATTACAACATTTTAGATAAATATAACAGACATCTCATATTAATACACTCTCCAGATCCATAATGGTATTTGGTCTATAGAGACTAGATACATAATCATCTTATTTCATGAAATATCTTCCAAATCTCCCACAAATATATTCTTTCATAATAAAATTCTTATACACAACCTACTTAAATATATTTTTTATAACTTGGAAGAAGGAAACATAAAAATGGGTAATCTAAAATTCTCAATAAGGGTAATCATAATATATTTTGATCTATGATCGTAATAGAGTATAAGATAAGAATAAGGGTATTAGAACATGATCATAAGTTACAATAGTCACACCCAATCAGTCAAATATTATTAATCATAAATATTGGAATAATTATTATTCATAAAGAAATACATATGTGAGAAGTGTACAAAATCTTTAATAATCAATCATGAGCTATGAGAATATATCATAATCATATGAAATATGTTTATAGAACACAAATAAGAATATAAAACCATTTCATTATTCTTGTCTTGCTGCCAATACTATCATATTGGATTGGGTTCACTCCCCATTATATAATTAAATAAGTAAAGGTTCACATACAATACTATCTTATTATACAGATTCACTTATTGAAATGGGTTCACTCTCCAATCCATTCCTTATTTTCTTTATATGTGTTCCAAAATATCATAAAACATTCGATATATCCTTATATAATAACCCATGGAAAAGAAATAGAATTCATTAATATATGATATTTTTATCATAGAATTACCCATGGAAATGGAAAGGGTCTCATGAAGGTTTCATCATAACATAATTAACTATTGGGAAAGAAACAATTTTCATGGAATCATTCTTAAATCATCATCATCATAAACCATCTAGAGAAATAATGTGGATGGTATCATAAGATCGTATTAGTAGTGAATCATAAAAATACTTATAGGATGTTAGCAGAGTATAAAATATATTTAAATGAACCTTAAAATATTTATTTGAAATATATTGTGTTAAAAAGATAGTGTTTATATAATTTCCCTTAATATAGATTTAGCACTGATAATCTAAAAAAAAGGGATTTTAACATAAAATATTTCCTCAAGTACAATATTTAATCAAAAACATTCCAATAACCTATATAATTAATATATATTTATTATAAATATATATCAAAACCATATTAATACATAACTTACTAGGTATAATTCCTTTATAATTTCAAATTATCCTTTTATTTATTATTCTCCCTTAGAATGAATATTTGGATGACTGTTGGTCTATTTTCCATCCATGGTTCTATTTGATGGATCCAGTATTTGTACCTCGGTCATGGTTTCATAATATAGTTTATATTAATCTTGAATTAAATATCATAATTGTTTTTCCATATTATAAACCTTTATAATTTTTTACATAAAGTAGTGATGAAAAATTAATGCCCTCACTTCATGAAGATAATATCAAGATGAATGTACAATTGATGTTTCCACTTTTCAGTGGATTGAATGAATGAAAGGTAAATAAAAATTGAACTTTATAGAATAATTATTATGTAAAAAATTTATATATATTAATTAAATATATCCTTATTAAAATTCATGTAAAATAGAAATAGAAAACAAATCTCCTCAATTTATGGAGAAGGAAGTCCACATGTACACATAAGCGACATTATCATTTTCCAACAGATGGGAAAGTATAAAGTCAAATAAGATATTAATATTATTGAAGATTGATACTTTCATTAATATAATATATAAATATTCAATCTATAATAATAAATAACCATTATATATGGTGATGGAAAATGAATCATATTATTGCATGGAGGTGGTAGTCCACATGCAGGAACGAGCGATACTTTCATTCCCATTTGTTGTAAATGATGTAGAAAATAGTCGATACATCATTATAATAACAATTAAGTATATTTAAGATACTAAAATAATTATTTTATAATGGATACCATATATTTATTGGAAGGATAAGAATTTATAAAATTTAAAGTACTCTGTTAAGAGTTATACCTCTTCATTGATAAACCTAATTTTAGTTACACATTAATCCTTGAAATATTGGTATTATGATTAATGAAAGAACATTAAGATTTAGAGGGGGATTTTTGGAAAGGATTTGGTTCAGTATTGGATGAGATAAATTGAACATGATGTGTGAAAAATAGTAAATAATTGGGGTTATTTTTTAAGGGATTAAGAGGGAAAACATGGAAGTTTTAAAAAGACTGAATTAAATTAATTCTTTACTCAAGAAAAATGGCTCATAAATGAATAATATTAGAATATTTATTGATATTGGAGATAAATATTACCATAAAATATGATTTAGATATGTTTCTTATTCATTTTTACCTTTATCATTTTTGTATTAACCCTTTTAAACTGTTATAAATCTTACTCTGGTAATTGACCTTTTATTACCCATGTTACTATTCATTATGGAAAAAATTATGTTAACTTATTAAATAAAATTAATTATAAGTATTAAAAATATGGAATCCAATTTCTATAAGTTTCATAAATTCATTTTAAAATAAGTGCATGAAGCGTAATAAAAATGTTGTTAGAAAAATGCATTTTTAAGCATAAAACATAGTTTACATTTATTCCTTCCTATGTAAAAAATACCAAATTAATTTTAAAATATTTTATTGAATATAAAATATATATATATTCAGTTATAATAATTCCACAATAGTTATTAATTTAGTTTATTTAAAAAATATATTTCATAGATGGAAGCTATTTTTCATAAAAATATATATTTTTTACTTTCAAATGCATTATTTTTATTTAAAAAATAAATTAATCGATTTTATATATGTATTGAAAATAATTTATTCTAAATTTATTAGTCTTATTTATACCCACCACTCTAAATTCTAGATGATAATTATCTTGATAAATAAGGATAATTCAATAGTATATGGTAGTTTAATTAAACTCGGTGTTACGTGTAATGAAATATATCAAAGAAATAATATTTAATTAAATTTAAATATATCATAAAATATAATGTTGATAATGTTTATCTACCTTTGGTCTTGGTGGAGATGGTTTTTTATTGGGTGAGGGGTTTATATTTACTTTATACATTTAATTATGTTATTCTTTTTTCATAGGTTCGGGGTTGAGGGGTTTTGTCTCACGGAAGGGGATATTGTATGATTTCATTAATTATATATATAACTACTTTCTCTAGAGATTACAGTTTCTGAGTTGGACCAGGGGAAGGGAATATTTTGTGCTTCCATTTTTTATAATTTTTAATATTAATTGGGCCTTTATATTTGTTTCTCCTCTATTACTTACTTAAATTTCTGCAATATTATTACATTGTTACTTTATTATATATATTTTGTATAGAAAATGTTTTACTAGATACATGAAGTAGTTTATAAACCACATTTTTATGGTGATTTGGTTGGTTATACCCCCAATTTATTCTATATTTGATATGATTTCTAACCTTTATTTTAAAAGATGATATATTGATAATGATAACCTAAGCTGTAATATGTGTGGTATCTCAACATGAGGATGAGAAAATAAAATTTTGAATTAATGTTAATACAATTGGTAACCCTGGAAATGAAATTACGAATAAGGTGGAAACCTTTAATTATTATCAAATGATGTTTATAAAAGGTAATTTAGTGCTTATAGAGTTTTATTTTCACTTATATTAATCAAGTAATTGTCCACTTATAAGTTGTAATCATTTAAAAGGGTCTAGGACTGGTGATGTATAGTATGCTATTCATTTCCTTTTGGTTATGGTGAGTTACTATGATCTAGATTATAGTATTGGTTAGTGAGGGAATATAATTTACCATCTTTTTATAAAATGAGTTCTAGTGGTATGTTACAATGGTTTTATTAGTTTTGGTTGAAAGAAGAGTTTTGTGAGATTTTAGTATAGAAGAGGGATATTTAGGTTTGTGTTTCTAAATTAGATTTAGTTCTTGGAGTTAGATGGTTTAGAGGTAAATATTGAGTGGGTTTCTTTTTAATGTTAGATAATTTATATGGGTTTGGATAGTATTGTGAGTATTGGTTTATTCAAAGATTTTCGTGGGAATAGAAATATTGGTTGAGGTCTACATCACAATCATCCAATAGTGAGGGTCAATGCTTAAATTTTCCTAAATATTCTAGAAGTGGAATAAATAAATGAATATAATTTTAAATTTAGTATTAAAAAATAATTATTTAACAAGTCAAGGATCATAAATTTTGTAATATAATTTTGGATTTATTGAATAATGATGAATTTTTTAAACAAATCAACACGTTCATATTTTGTTATACCTAAGTTATTAAATGAGGTGATAAAGTTAAATGTGGGTGAAGTATTGGTAGTAAGTTAAAGAATAAAATAAATTTAATGGTAACCTTGGATTGGGATTAAATTTGGAAATAATAGATGTTGAAGTTAATGACTTAATGATACGAATATCAATGAAAGGATTAAATTATAATGTAATTAATTATGTGTAGTATATAAGTAATGTGATGAGTAAATAGAGAAGAAGTTAACATCCATGTTAGTAATGGTATTTCTTTAATCGTGACATCTATTAATATAGAGTTATTTTGTATTTTCATGGCCATTATGGTGTTTGATCATTAAATATTGCATATTAATGGTTATGATGGTAAAATTGTGTATGGATTATTATTTTAATAGATACATTTCATGGAACTTATAACTTGATTCCATGTAGAAGTGGTATGAAACATGTTTAAGAGTTGTTTTATGTTGATGAATGATGTAGAGATGATGAAATAAATGCCTATATGAAGACGAGGTCTTGTTATATTAACATGATGAAGGGAATGAATTTTCAAAGGAACATTTATAATTTTTATTCCATTCCCCACTTCATGATTAATTAGTAAGGGGTAATCTTAATAGTTCACTACCAATTTGAGTTTTAAGGGCCTATTAATTTATAGGTTAGAGTGATGGTAATTTTCCGAGTCCATTTTCTTCCTCATTATATTGTTGATGATAATCCTATCAATGATCAATCGATATGATTTGTTGACTTCATGATATGGTTTCAAGGTATGTGTTCATTTATATATAATAATGGAATATACAATTAATATGGTGGTTATAGGTGAATAATTTGAAATTTATATTGGTATTAAACATTGGATATGAACGTTTTCTTAGCCTTACTCCTATTTACATCATTTACCTACAAATGTTTTTCCTCACATGTCTATCCCAACACATTAATTTCACATACATGTTTATTTTCTTTTGAAGTATGGACCTATTGAGTTATACAAATTTATCAATCTGATGTCGCGTTTCATGAGTTATTTTGTAAGATAAATTGAGGGGATACATGAGTAGTACTATTCAAGTAGGTGGAGTGTAGATTTAAGATCATGGTCTTGTATTCTATCTGGCTTTATTTTAAAAGTTTCATGTAGTTATAGTTGATATTGGGTAATGTTAATTTTTGTTTTTATATTTAGGGATTTGATCAAAGATTTGATATATTTTTTTAGGAATTAAGAGAGTGATTCCTCCCATACTTTGGATAGATACTCTTGGTGTTGGTCTCTAACCTCTGGCCTATTAGAGGTGGGTAATAACCCTTTCACCATTGTACACCCATGAGGAGTTTCACCAGGGGAAGGTAATGGAACTATAAATCTTCAATTTTTTAATTCTTTATGTACAAAAAATACATATTTTATTTTTTAATTAAAGGATAAATTTAATAATATAGATAAATCATTAATAATATTTATTGATACAAGGGATTCATAATTAAATCTATGATTATTATTATTAATTTTATAAAAAAATTAAGCGTTTTTTATTTTTTAAAGGAGTATTATAATTACCATAACATAAATTTTGTAGATATTATGTGTATAAATAAATTTTAAAGAAATTTGGGTGGAAAATAATTTGATCTATATGGCGGTTTTTCATTTCAACATGGTTTTATTCCATTATGATGAACTTAAGATAATATGTAATCTTTGATAGGAAGGATTAATATGTTATTTATTATTTTTTACACTGGTTGTTGTCAGGTTTCACGGGGGTTTTGAGACTCACCGGAAGGAAGTATATTTTAGAGATATAACATTTATATTGAGGCATAAAGTGTCACTACCTAACCCACCAGGGCCCACTTGGTTGGAAATATGTTGATTATAATAACCCTGATCCCCCCTCTAATCGGTCAATGGTGGGAAAATAGTGCTGAGTAGGAATATACCACACATTGGAGGCATTAAAATAAGTACCTTCACACATACACACATCTCTAAGACCATAAAACATTGAATAAAAATTTCAACTAATACTAAATGTATGCATACATCAATATAAAATAATCAAATAATGATAAAGTAAATGAAATAAAAAAGTAAAAATAAAATCCCACCAAAACTAGAAGTAATGTCCAACTGATTCATATGGAAACGAATACTAGAAAATTTAATACTTGTATAAACCTTAGTCTCTCTAGCCCGATCTATGCTCCACCTACTCCCTGTCCTCCTAGTACTATGTTGAAAGGCCCATTATCTATATAATATATGACATGTGGGGGTAGATCCCATAAATGAAAGGGTATAATAATACTGAGTAGGACACCCAAAAACCACTAATAATAAAGAATCTAGGGTATTTATCTCATCAATACAAAATTATGACATTAAAGATATGATACATAATGATAATAAAAGGCCTAGATATACTCACAAAAGAATCCAAACCTTAATAGGTCTCAGCCACTTCTATCTATAAGACTCTTATTTGAGGATTCAAGGTAAGGCATTTCTATGAGAATCTAATCTATGATCCCTACTCTCACTGATTGTGCTCATCCAATAGGTGAGGCTAAAAAAGTGTCACTAGATATGTACTCATGGGATCTCCAAGATCTTGATACATAGATAGGGGTCACACCCAAGACTGTAGGGGGATGAGACAATCCATAATGGATCAACATTCCAAATAGGGGATCAATGCCTTGTCCATGGTGGTCACAACAATACCATGAATCATACCTAGGATGAAGAAGGAATGATAGAGGATCCCACCCTGGACACAAAGGGTGATACACTGAGCTATATCCTGATCAAAAAAAAAATTGGGGATCACAATCATATTATCATGACTTAATGCCACATTTTACCTTCATAGAGATGAAACAAGGAAGTGAAGTCAACTGAACCTGATATGTACTAAAAAAATGAAGTTATTTAAACCATCACAGAGGAAGTAAAAGCTATGTATTGATGGTAAACAATGTGTACCTCTAAAAAAGGAATTTCCTATGTTTGTGTCCATATTCATCTTCCTATGCCCATTAACTCATGGTCGTGCCCACATACCCGATGATACACATATACATGGATGTGTACGAGTACCATAACCTACCCTTGTACTCTACCTATGCCCATTTTACCAGCCATGTTCGTGATCAAGTACTCTCGGGGTTACACATCGAAATTCTAGCACTATGTCCCATAGTGTGTGACACATGTCACACAACATGTGATGTAAATCTCAAAACACAAACCCTGGAATCATTGAAGATGGATTATATAGTGTTTGTTCTTAGGACTACGCACCATGTGTTTGGAAAGTTTCTAGAAATTTTAACTTAGATTCATGTGTATGCTTTCAATACTAACACCTTTATTCTTGACACCTAATCTAATGATAACTTTATATCTTGTTAAAACTGAGACCTGTTATCACTGCCCAGTATAATCTATCCTTAAATCCACTAAAATATAATCAAATTCAATATTATATTATCGCCACATTAGATGATCCATTTTCTCCTCCATGAACCTAAATCAATCCCTAAATAATAAACTCTAACACCCAGTGATGATCTATTCCACTAAAGATAGAACTCTGAATGATTTTCCATCTTGTATAGGTCAAATCCTCGGTCAAATAAAATACTAGTGCTAAAAATTTGTATAATTGGGGATGTAATTCATGAACCACATATAAGGAAAAAACCTCAACAATTTTTCATAGTTTCCTTAATTATTTTTCATTATAATAATGAATTGAGATCAATAATAAACAATAATAACAATTCCCCATAATCCTTGCTAGATAAACCCACACACAAAACATGATTGACCCGAAAATCAATTTGTTGTAAGATTTCATTTTCATTCATCATGGGATAATAAATCATGAAAAAATAGAAAAAATACCTCATGTTTGGATTGATCACTAATAAAGAATGAATTTGAATCATCATCATTAAAGATATCCTCAAATTATGTTGTAGTTGAGGATCATTTTGGTATACCAATAATCAATGTACGATCCCAACATCTTACAATGATCCTATATACTCTCCTCTCAATTATTAGGGTTATGCATCAAGCCCTTTGAATTATCAATAAGATTATATTTATTTAAGATAATTAGGTTTATGCTCTTAAATTAATAATTAAATTAAATTATTTAATTATTTATCCCAGGGTGGAGCTCATGAAAAAAAAATTCTAACAACGATCACGTCAAGATTGGGTAAAAACTATGTTCTATACTCAATGGCTTTCTCAAATTTCTAATTTGGGTCCCCATTTAGGAGTTACTTAGCTATTTCAGGAAATATTTTTGTGCATAATATTAATATTTTTAATATTTTTATAATATCAATACCAACCCTCAAAATATAATGTCATCTCAGCACCTATTTTTGAAAATATTATTAAATATATTCTAATTATTTATATAGAAAAGAATAAAGATGTTAAATTCTCCCCAACATAGGTATTTGCATCTCGATAAGAGAAAATAACTACTGAAAATGATGTGGGTACTGATCTCGTATATGGGTTTCTCACTCTAGGTTATCTATTGAATATTCCTAGACTATCACTAGTTACACACTAAAGGAATCCATCATCCACAGAGGATATTCTTCTATTTATCCTCAATATCCATTTGGTACTCTCCAAAGGTATCCCTATACTTTATTTCCATCATTCCCCAATTGATAACATGTGATGGTTCATGATCGTACCTCCTCAGCTGCGACACATTGTAGAGGTCGTTTACTTATTTTAAATAAGGTGGAAGGGCCAAGTAGTATTCCACCTCACTAACCCTATGTAGTATCTATAACAATCCAGTGAATGTTAGAGATAACATGATGATCAACTGAATTTATATATACATTTTTTATACATTTATCTATGGTTAATTAATTTTTTGTTCGATAACGTATTGGGATTTGGTTTGTTTTTGTAGGAATTAGTATTTTTGAAATTAAATGGTGAAATGTTGAAAATAGGAAGAAATAGGTTTTACACATTGTAAATGATGTAGATGGATTATATTCTTCATTAATAACATCCCTACAGACTCAAGTCTATCCCATAAGAACTTACATGATGTGAATGGTTTACAAGATGTATAATTTCATTATAGTCAGTACGATATTCAATATCCAAATCCTATTGAAATTTCACAATGTGAAGGAAGTACAATATTTGAATCAAATACTCAAAATGTAAAATTTACATGATATGAAAATGTTAAAGTTTCCATCTAGTTAAAGATACATCCCAAAGATCCTACAAGATTCAAGATTATCAAAGGAGATTGTGGATCTAAAGTGAACGATGTGTAAAGAATTTATGCCACGTAAAAGTGAAGAAAAAAAGTCCACTTAAAACAATTACATCACATGAATGATTTAAATGACATGTATATTTCATTCCTATTTATATTTTTGTGACACTATTGCATACTAGTAGTTGGGACCTATGATGTTTTCTCTTGTTTTTGCTCTATTTACATTACAGTTTCTATCCAAACATTGTGTCATTAATTATTATTCTTATTTTATTAAATCCTTTTTTGTTTCTTTTAATTCTTTATCCATTATTTGATAAAATAAATTTTGTTTCTATTTTTATGTCTATTTTAAAACTGATAGTCATTCGAAATCAATGCTTTCCCAATTATTCATTGTTTCTTCCTTCATAGTATGTTTTTAATTTATTATAGTTTGATTTATTTATTGATTTCTTATTTATTGATATGTTTTTTATTATACATAGCACGTTCAATATTCATTTTATTTAGATCAACACCATTATGCATGACTAATCCTATTAGGGTTAGGGATCGAAAGTAGGTGTGTTACTGATCATAATGAATCTATGGATTGAATCTTGGTAATCCTATAACTATTGATTAGGTTAAAAAAATTGTTCATAACATTCTATTACACATCACAAACCATGGGAGGTTCAATTGAATATGCCTTTCCTAACTCGATTTGAGATGAATATAACCAATAGCATGCGACACTTCACGCCATAGAAGCTAATCATAATTCATCCAGGTATTTATCTTTACCGAGACCAAGGGATAGTTTAATTACATGTAAATATAATTAGTTTGAGCATAACCTATTGGTGACCCTTGCACCGCTTCACATCCTAAGACATAAGACCATCACAAGCTAGATTTAGTATTATCCATTGTCTAAAGCCCTAAAATTGACACTAATCCATTATTTATTAGAAGATATAAATCCAAAAAACCTAGATATATAAAACCCAAACTTGAATAGTGAACATGAGGAATCCTTCTACAAGTTTTGAATCATTAGGTTTCTTATCTACTAGTTGTCCTTGTGGTTTTGAAACCACACAGCTAGATTACTTTGAATTTGTAGCCAACTGTAGTTTGGGAATAATAAATTTATAATCTAATCACCCCTAGAGGAATCAACAATAGATTTTGGGAATGTCGAATTTTTACACCATTACCTGGTTCCGATGTTTCTTAGGAACAATATCCATCACATCGAACCAGAGATTTCCACACCTTTCCCCTATTGTTTTTACATTTTCTCCCTTTGAATTCACTTGTGTATTCTTTATTTCTCATCATCTATTTCATGCATCAAGGAACATTGATTCACTTATTAAGGATTGATGCTCAAGAACTAATTCTATTCAATCTCAATATCGATCGATCCTTATGTGCACATCGCCATTACATAATGGATGATCACAATGATCTTGCACAACTACACCCTCAAAACCTTCAATACACTCCACATATAAATCAGGGATAACATTCACCACTTTATAAGTGCACCATTATAGATTTTTTATTTCCATCTATAAGTAATGTTTCTCTAAACATAGTGTGCCCTTCTATCCAGGTGAATACATTTCATATAAAACATGGACTAATCCTCATGATCCATAAAATAGTTTTATTTAATGGGATTTAAATTGAAGACCCCCATGATAATATTTAAATCTTTTTAATGGTTTGTGATACCTTTTTTGACCGAGGAGTTTTATCTAAGGAAATTTGATTACAAGTCTTCCCATTCTCCTCACATAACATAGCCAAGGATTGTCTCAAAAGAAAATCTCCTAAGTCAATCACGATTCTTTAAAACCCATCCAAGAAGATCCTAGTTAAGTAGATCCAACCAATACATACTTAGAAGCTCTATAATTAAATCCATAACTTTCCCAGATAGATTGAGTGTCATCCTAAGAACCTTGTGTTTTTTTTAAAGAGCTCACTAGAAAGTGCCCACATCAAAGACTTGATGTTTTGGTTCGGCTTCAAAAAATTTATCAGGGACTTCAAAATACTAATAAAACTATAGAATAAGCTATTAATTATGGTTGAATCATGTTTAAAATTCCATAAGTTGTCCAGTAACTTCTATATGAGGTCTCCTATAATGAATGTTTGTTGCAGAGCAATCAAGGACTATGAAAACCCTACTCTCTATTATACATTAATTCATGATTTATTACATAATATTATAGATAATAAAATCTAGAAGATAAATAATTCATGTTTATTTAGTAATTAGGTAAATTACATAAAAACCTAAAATAGTAAATACATCATCTTTATTGAAAACATCTTTATCATACTCGTATTTAAAACTTCATGGGATAACATGGGCACATACGTAAGAAAGGGGTGAGCTATAAAGCCTATTAAGGGAATAAACATGGAATAATAAGAAAAATTAATAAATATTAGAAAATACTAATATTAATGGGGATTCAAAGGAGTGATAATCAAAAACATCAATAATGAGTCATGATATAGCATTTTAATCATAAAGGCCACATGGGAAATGTGGAAACAACTTAAAACACAACATCCCAAACCTAGGTCAAGACTAACTTCTAGAAATAATGATGGAAAAATTAACATGATGTGTTAGGTTCACCCCCTAATCCATCACATGATGTTTTATTATATTAAAAAATTACACAATTCATTGGAGTGCTATATAAATCCAGGTGTATATATAACTTCCATTTCATTATCATGTTTAAGCGTGCCACATAGATCATATAACATGGAATCATTTGTCTTCAAATATTCTTCAATGATCACGGAGTGTATAATAAATACATTTCTTTCCCCAATCAAATAAGTATATGTGAATAATGGTGAACATCCTTTATAGGAAATTGGTATGTGTATTCATTACTCAATTGTTTGTCATAGAAAATCACAGTGAAATTTCTATAGCATAATGAGAGCATATGGATGTTCATGGGAGGGATTTATGAGAGTAAAAGGGTATGTAATTATTTATAATTAAAATGGATAGTAATGGAGATATTTAATAGGATATCCAAATATAATGAAATGAATATGAAAGATATAAGATAAAAAAATACTTGAATAAAGGGAAGAGTGAGAGGATACCTTACCGTTAAAGGGTGACTTGAAATTCTTGGGAGGAGCTTCTTGAGGGATTGTGGGAATACTAGTAGTAATATAGTGAGTGAATGTGAGATTAAATATGTGCTCATCTTATATTTAGTGAAGAGAAATGGGAGCATTTATAGGATTATATTTGAAATGAGTGGGGAATTATTTATTATTTCACAAACTGAGGGTTTGGACAATATATAATAAAATAACCAAAACAAAAAACATTACCATGATTTTTCATATGGTTTATTCTAAATAGAAGTGGTTTTAATTATTTTTTACGTTCAAGGGAATAAATTAATAAAATAATACCCTTACAGATGTTGTAGTGAGTCATAATCTAAAAAAATATTTTAAAACATTAAAATATATTATTGGTTTTGGGGGATTAATAAAGGCCTTTAAAATTTATAAAATAACCATAAAATCATATTATTTTAAATTTATAACATTTATTTGTTAGTGGATACCATTTATATTATATATTACATCAGTTTTGGATCATTATTATGTCATAATTTACAAAATATATTTATACGGTATTTGATGTTTACCTAAAGATTTGAATATCTCATAAAACTATGAAAAAATAACAATTGGATAAATTTAACATTATTAATTATAGAATAATATAAATTTTATCATTATAATTTTATTAATTTGTGTATTTTCACTTTAAAAAGAGAAGTGAAAGTCATTTTTAAATGTTTGATTTTTTGACAATAACTGTTTTTGAACCCTTATAAAAATTACATAAATCATCATAAAAATTATATGATCATTTATATTTAATAAATAATATCTAATAATAATTATTTATTAATAAATTATTTATTTTAAAAGTCCATTAATACATCAAAATATTATTCTTAATTAAAATATAATACTAATTAAAAAATGGGTTTTATTAAATAAAAATAAAATCGTTCATAAAGTAATGAATGAATTAAATATAAACATTAATCTTTTGAAAATAAAATATAAATTTTCATATGATTATGTTCTTCATACATATCCCATTAATACAGCAAAAAATTACTTAAGGTTAATTTGTGATAATGATATTTGCATGGGGTGGTTCGGCGCACATGGTTTGGGCTCTGATCTCAAAGAGATTGAGCTTCTCCCAAAAATGGTTTCAGTCATGCTTTTGTTGTTGGATATCCGATTGGGGTTGGTCAAGGGAAAATCCCCATTATTATTCTCCATTGAAATGTTTGATTAATGGGATTAATATAGTGACCAAGGGTTAAGATACAAGGATATTACAACATTATAGTTGGATGTTCATCATACTAGAAAATACATGATCAAGGATCATAATAGTTTTGTTCTTTTTTAAAAACAGAACATAATATTATAATCTAGTGAAATTTATTAAATTTCTCTAGTAAAGATACTACACTTTAGTAATCCTACTTAAAAACCAATCTTCATAACCTGGGGAACAGAAAAAAACTGCACTCAAATTCTCAATATGGGTAAACAAGAGAGATATATAATCATAACATGAGAATAAGGGAATGAGAACATGATCATATCATTTGAACATCCTATCCTACATATCAAAGATAAAAAATGAATCATGGAATAATTTTTTTGAGTTCACAATACATGAATCATATGATAATCAGGAACACAGACTATGAATGAATAATACAAGAATAAGACATGGAATTGTGGAATACACATCGGCTTATAACATTGTGAACATGTATAAGTAGAAACAAGCTCACTCATTAAGTTAAGGATTTGAAATAAAACACTCTCATTAACATATAGACATGAATCCAGGTCCTTGTATAATATTGGGAACCTGAAATCAGGTTTAAACATAACCTTGTGAACATATAATCAGGTTTATATATAAAATTATGTACATGCAACTAGCTTAGTTAATAACATTATGAACATGTAATCAGGTTCATGCATAACATTTTAAACAAATAATAAGGTTTACTAAAATCATTTAGAATATGTATTTAGGTTCTAGAATTAATTTATGTTCATGATTCCAGTAGCATACATAACATTGAGAACATGTAATTAGGTTCATGCATAACATTATGATTATGTAATCAGGTTCACACATATCATTGTGATCATGTAATCATGTTCATGAATAAAATTATAGGCATGAAACTAGGTCTATGCATACCATTTTTAACATGAAATCAGGTTTATGTATAACATTGTGAACATATAATCATGTTCAATCACAACACATTTAATTATGATTCAACCACTATTACATAAGGACTTGGAGGGAGATATAGGTCCCACCCATAACATAATGAAATCATACAAGCATGTTCCATAAGATAACAAAAAATTCATTGTAACATGACCCATGAAATAAAATGGGTATCATTAATATTTCATTACATCATAACCTACAGAAATAAGATAGGTTTCATAATCACTTCATCAAAGCATAACCCATGAAAAGAATAGATTTTAAAAATAATTTAACCCCTTTATGGGAAAAAAGTATCATAAACATCATTCCTTCAAAATATAAACCATTCATGAAAGAATATGAATGGTATTCATAAACTATAAGTAAGTATGTCATCATAGATGGAGAAGGATTTTGAAAGATCAATTGAAACATTTCTTAAGAGAAATAGCCTTTATTTGAAAATCAGTTTCATAAAACCATTTCAAATAACCATTTTTTATAAATAGGTATTTAAAATTTTATTTAGAAAAATTCATGAGGAAAATATATTTCCTTATTTGAAAAACACTTTTTAAAAAATATAAATTTTTTGAAATGTTTTTCTTCGATAATAACATTCAAAAATAAAAAAATGGCATTAAATAATTTTGGAAACCCTTTTTTAGAAAATGGTTGTGAAAAATTATATATAAAACATTAAATAATTGAAATAATTTTATTTAAAAATAACCTATTCAAAACATATAAAGGGAGATTTGAAAATTTTTTAAAACACTTTTGAAACATAAAATGTTTTTTGAATTCATTTTTTGTTTGAAACATAGACTAAAATAAAAAAACTTATATATTAAGAGGAAAACTATTTCTATAAAAATAAAATTGTGAACTTATAAAGGAAGCTTTAGGGAATTTATTGTCATGATGGAAGGTAAGCCTGTACATGTCTGAAAATAATTTTTCAACTTGAAATGTCGAGAAAAGAACCTTGATTTGAAAACAATAAGAAGATAAATTTTATAACCCATTTTTAAAAAAGACAAAACATGGGTAAAAATTTCCTTTAAACATCATAGGATAATAATAATAATAATTTAAAATATTTTTAGAAAACATGATTTTCAAAAAAAAACAGATTTCCAACTAAAGGTAGAAATCATGTTGGATTTTCATAAGAACATTTTCTTTATTATATTCATTACCAATGAGTGGAAAATTGGTACTATGGAAGCATAATCATAAAGAATATCGATAAACGATGAGATTATAGAAATAAAATATTACCATTTTGGTAACTTTTAATCATAATACTTTAAAAATAATAAAATTACATGAAGCTAAAAATAACATGAAAATAAGTATATTCAAGATATAAAATTTAAAATGGAAGTGTATACACCTCATTGAAAAATATTGGTACATAACATGACATGTGTCTCAAAGAAAGGAAATTGACACAAAATTACTTTACCGATTTAGTAGATTTTGAACCATAAACCCCATGAAATAAAGACCATAAAATGGATACGTAAATATCCAAAAATTTGAGTATATTTATCATAGAATACATTCAGGGTAATTATATACACCACATAAAAATAAATGAGTGGTAAATAAGACATGTATCTCACAGATATAAATAGTGATATGAGAAAACCCTTACCTTGAATCTGACTAGTCAGGTGTGTATTTATATTACTAAATAATAAAATTATGTTATTATTTTACCAAATTAAGAACCTATTTCTGGATTATTATTAATTTTACTTCACTTATTAGGTTGTCTTCTGAAATTACCTGGAAAATTATGTTTATGTTGGGTGTTTGGACTAAATTCGGTTCTTGTGTTAAAAACGACTTTGGTAGGTCGACAATAGTCAAAGGGGTCATTATATAAACATCTAAATAATAATTATCATCAAATAATTATCATATTTATACATAAATTATAATTTTAAAACCCATCACAAAATATGGTTAGGAAAATTGAACCAACATTACAAACCTGGAGATGGTAGGCCGTACGTATGTATGAGTAACGTTCCCATTTACCAATGATCATCATGGAAAGAAGGTAAGTAAAATTATGTATTTGTATAATTATAATTATATAATGAATACCATTTTATTTAATAATGTAAACCTATATATTGAATTATTGTTATGTAAAAGTAATCGCATAATGTCTAGGAGGCAGAAGTCCACACGTCCATGAACGACATTATCACATTTTTAGTGTATGAAAAGAGTAATAAAGAAAATGATATATTATATGTATAGAAATATAATTATTTCATTAATGTCATATATATGTCATTTATGCCACATATTTTTAATTAAACCCATCTTTTATACATTCAATGATATGTGTGAACATACCACATCACTTTGAGGAGGCAGTAGTCCACAAATCCACAAACAATGTTATTATATTCCCTACAAATGGAGTACATAATGGTATGATTTATATAAAAAATTTAAAAATAATAAAGACATAAAAATTATGGAATATATAATATATAAACCAGTTTTCCATCATAATTCCCACCATGATAGGTGGTAAAGGAAAATGAATAATCTTTTTTTTGTGAGGAAGTAGTTCACCATACATGAATGGTAAGTTTGTTACCCATTTCATGGAAGTGTGTGAAAGTGTAGATCTAACCCTTAATATAACTACATTATAGTATATTAATAATACTGAGGTTATTATTTTATCATGGATAAGAATATTTTAGGTTGTGGATAAAGAAAATAAAATAAGAGGTTGATGAAGGATGTTATATCTTTATTTGGTAACTCCCTTTGGTTTTCACCAAAGGGATTATTTGGATGGATATATTACTAAAGGGAGAATTCTAGGTTGAAGGGAGTTATTTTGGGAGATTATTTGAGCATAGTTTGAGCCAAAAAAAGTTATTTAAATGTGTAAATAAGTGGGAGGATTGAGTGCCTTTACTTTTTATAATGGAGGAGGAGTGGCATTCTTATACATTTTTTAAAAGGAAATTCCACCCATGATTTAACCATATAAAGTGGATAAAATGATGGGATAAATTTGAAAAAATGGAATATAAGTTCTAAATATTTACACCCAATGGATTTTGAACAATTTTCTATGTTATTTTTTCCCTTCAGATTAAGGTTTTGTCTCTTATTAAGATAATTTTCCTCTTAATCACTGTAATTAATTTTAATCACTTTCACTAATATTTTTGTCAAAAATATAAGTTAAAATTATTATATATTATAAATAATTACAATTATAAATATGTAATATGTTTTAAAAAATTACAATTATAGAATTGGTAGAAATAAATTTGAAATTAATCCTACAAATGGGATGACAATGCAGGTTTGTAAACAAAAAAAGTCCAAAAGTTTGCTAATTTTTTAAATCCAATTTCATGGTGAAATTGATTAAAATAAACTAAATATGGATTAAATTATATAAAATTTTTCTAATTACTCTTTAAACTGAAATAAAATCACAATTTATTTATTTAAATAAATTATTTGAAAAATATGCTTGAATTAAAATTCAATGTATTTCACTATTCATCAAAAGTTAAAACTTGCTTGAAACATCCCAAAAATTCACCCAAATTGTATTTTGATTTTACAATTTAAAAAATGAAGTTTAAATTTTCAATTAAAAATTTTAAAAGTACCAAATATTATATTTAAAATGGGTTCTCCATTAAAAGGTTGTAAAATTACCATTTATAAAAATACATCTTTAATTCATAAAATTGGATTTATTCTTATCTTATACCTAAAAAATGTATTGCATCAGTATAAAAAATATTGATTGAATATATAATATATAACTTTTTTGAAAAAATTAATCATAAGTGGGTTGTTTAATTTACTAAGATAATGTTTTGTTTGAACATAGAAAAATAGTTTTCTTAAAAATGTAATTTCTTTATTTTCAAATTGTTCTTTCATTTACTTGTACAAATTTATAAAAAAGGATTGATTTTATGTACATCTATAAATAATATTTTCACAAGTTAGTCAATATAATTATGAACTTCCATTCCAATGGCTATGTGGTATCTATAATGATATTTTAATTATAACATTAATTGTATATTTTTGTTTGGTAAAACTCAGCCTTGCGTGTTATGCAAACTATCAAAGGAACTCAACATTGTGAATAACATAATCCAAACATTTTTTTTCATGTACCGAAGGTTAATTTATGTTTTTTTTATATCAGAATATAAAATCAATGTTGTATATATATCCAGCCAAACATAGGGATTTCGTAAATAATAAAAGAAGCTCTATTAAATGATGTGTGAAATAAAAAATATCAAAAAGATTAAATTAATTCGAAAAAACATTCATGAAATCTATGGGTGTTACATTCTACTCCCCTTAAAATGAATTTATTCGCCAATTTTTTTCTAGGATATCAAGGCTTAATACATGAATGTCTTATTTATAGATACTCAGATCCTAAAACTATACACTAAAACTTCAATTAAAAATATTTCGAACCATAACGGTTACCCAATGTACCACATTACTAGGTTTATACATAAAAAACATAGATGGAATGTTAATATTTGGCATGTAAGACAATCATAAATAGTTATAGATATTGATAAAGACCATTGATGAATATAAAGTTACTTACCAGTAGAAAGATAAGGGCCTCATAACCATAATTCTATGATCATTTATAAGACCATTGGTTCAATATAAATGAAATTATTTGGATAAATATTTTTAAATTTCATTTTTCTAAATTTGATGAATAATTTTACCATATAAATAAATTAGTAAATATACTTACTTGATTTCATTCCTTTTAATGTGCACAATATCACCCATTGGTTGTGCCTTTCTTAGTTACCTCTTTATATCTTTCTCTATGGAATGAAGGTGAATTTTACATACCTGAACAATTAGTAGACCATTAGATCCATAAATAGAATGAATGTTCATTCCATATTTCAGTATCAAAACTAAAAGGTTAGCACTTTTTATAGAATATGAATAAATCCTCATGTGGAGAGATAACATCTTAAATATAAAATACCCAATCAAAAGGATAACATATACCATTCCACAAATAGATATTCTTATAACCCTTATAAAATATAATTCACCCTTTATTCCTTAAATAATCTCTTATTTTATACCAAAAGCATTTTTATTGGATACTTGGGTTCATCCTTACACTGATAGAACATTAAAGGTGATTTTATTATTCCAAGATCCATGTAGAGGGATATGATCACATAAAACTTCACTAAAAGATGAACAATAAGATTTTCATAGGGAATATTCATACAGAATCAAACATGAACTTCCCATCAAAGGGGGAGGATACTTTTTCCCTAATTATCATGATTCACTTCATCCATTTTGATTTCATAAGATTTCCCTTTATCCTTTTCCTCATAGGATGTTGTGTCCTATCCACAATCTTAGCATTTCAATTAGGGAATTGATTTGAATAAATACCAAAGTTCTTTTACTAGAAACATTGAAGTGTGGGTGATTTTTTATGTTAATATTTCTATCTATTAATTTCATTTAAATTACTCTTGACATCACTTCTGTATTATTTTTCTCAATGAACATACTTCCCATGTTTGAAACACCTTCTCGTTCTTTTCAAGCACTCACCAAAGTTCCCTATCCTATAGTTTTGGAAAATAGGAGTTCAAAACGTTTTTTATCTCATTATGTGACATATCATTGGATTTTACATGTAACTCCATTTTACTTTTTTTTACACCATATCCAAGAGGTTTTCCATCTTCCATTTCCTCTATTAGTGCACATAGAATGACTTATTTATAGAATTAAATTCATTTATAGATAACACCCTTGGAAGAGTTGGATCCAAGCCACTAACGATTCATTCAATCTTAATTTCTGGATGAATTATAATATTAGAGGATTACTTTGAATGTCTTGTAAAAGTTTCCTTATAGTAACTAATTGATTCATTATCCCTTTACTTATTCTCTAAGAATTTCTTTCCATCTTTGAATATATAATACAAAGAAAGAACTAATTGAAAAATATGTTATTGAACTCATCCCAATCCATAAAGTCAATTTATTCTTACAGCCTTATATTCTTGATAAAATTCCACCATTGATCTTTCACACATTATATAAGGTAGACATCCAACGTGACCTTTTAGTGCACTGAACATCGAAGAATTTAAACTAACTGATAAATCTAGCCACTAAAACAAGTTGGGAACTACCTCTTTTCAGTTCTATTGATCTATTGTTCAAAAACTAATGGATCGATGTTACCATTGAAAGAATGTGGGAACTGTATTGTGAAGCAATAAAAAGAGTTTTATTTTCCCCTTTTCTCATTTATATTTTCTCTATGATTCATAGCATAAAAAAGCATAGAAACACAGTTTTTTTTATTTTATCTCTAATAACACTTAGTTTCTTAGGAGGACAAAAATTTCATTGTCCATTACATTCTTTATTAACTGTTTCCTTTGGGTTCTATCCATTGACTAAAACCAGAAATCATAGTATGAGAAACCCTTATCAAGAGGATAACAAGATAAGCATAAAAGTAATCATATCATTCCTAATTCATGACATAAACATTTTAATCTATGTCCCATTAGGGTTTTCCATAGGGAAATCCCTAGATATATCATTAGAAATATCCCAAGGGATATCACTAATTTTTTCTCATCCCATTTTCCAATGTTTGACTAATCCTTTATATTTATACCAACTATAGGTACCCAGACATAACATACATGGATATTACATCATTTTAGATGAATATTCATCATATTATAAAAATACATGCCTAAGGACTATACTAGTTTTTCATATTTGGAAACATGGGATGAAATCTTCTAATCTGGTTAAAGATGTTCATTTTCTCCAATAAAGATCTTCTATTTTAGTACTACTACTTAAAAAAATTCTTTATCACATGAGAATAGATAACATAAGAAATGGGTGAGCTTAGATGCTCAGTAAAAGTTAGAAAGGGAGATATATAAGAATAACATGAGAATAAGGTCATGAAAAAATGATCATTTCATTAGAAGATCATAGCCTGCATATCAATGATTGTAAATAAGAATCATGGTGTAATGATTAGAATTTAAAAATGAATGAATCAAAATATTATCAGGAACATAATCCATGAAATAATAAAATTGGAATAAATATGGAATTTTCCTATTCACATTATCTTATAACATTGTGAACATGTATAAGTATAAAAAATTTCACTCTTTAAGTTATGGACATGAAATAAGTCCCTCATATGAACTTATGGACATGAAAACAGAACCATGAATAACATTGTGTACATGAAATTAAGTTCATGAGTAACATTGAGAACATTTAATTATGTTCATGCATAAACTTAGGGATATACTTCTAGGTCCATGAATAACATTTTTAACATGTAAGAATGTTTATACATAACATTGGGAAAATGTAATGAGGTTTACTCATAACATTGTGAACATGTAATCAGGTTCACACATAAACTTGTATACATGCAACAAGGTCCATGCATAATATTGTGATCATGTAATCAGGTTCTTGGATAACATTGTGAACATTTAATCAGGTCCATGCATAAACTTATGGACATGCGACCAAGTCCATGCATAATATTGTTAACATGTAATCAGGATCATGAATAACATTTTCAACATGTAATACTTTCCATGCATAACACATATACTCAGGATACATCTATTGTTACCCAATACATTGGTGGGATATGTACATCCCACCCCTCACATAATGAATTCATACATGCATGTACCACAATATAACAAAACATTCAACATATCATTACCCATGAAATGAAATGGGGATCATTAACATTTCAACACATCATAACCTATGGAAAAGGTATAGTTTTCATAATCTCTTCATAAAATCATAACCCATGAATAGAAGTAGGTTTCAAAAGCATATAACCCACTAAAGAGATACGTATATCATAAACACCATTCCATAAAAAGCTAAATAATTCAATAAATAATAATAATGGCATTCATAAACAACGAAAAACTATGTCATTTTAGATGGATAAATATTTTGAAAGTTCACATGGAACATTTCTTAAGGAAAAAAGCCCTTCTTTGAAAATATTTCCCATAAAACCATTTCAAAAAACCATTTCTAATAAATATGGCATTTTAATTTCATTTAAAAACATTTCTAAAGGAGAATATATTTTCTTCTAAGAATTTTTTTTAAACATGAATCATTTTGAAACCATTTGTCTTTGAAAATAACTTGAAAACATTAAAAAATTCATGATATCATTTACTAAACCATTTTCATGAAAATGGGTTTGAAAACATGTAAATAAAACTTGAAATCATTTAAATCACTGTCATTGAAAATTTCTTTTTGAAAACTTATAAAAGGATATTTTAAAATCATTTAAACCACTTTTTAGAAATAAAACATTTTAGAAAAACATTTTCATTAAAAATAACTTTAAGAAAAAAATATTTGCATATTAGCAGGAAAATTTTTTATTTAAAAATAAATATATAAAGTAATAAGGTAACCTTCATGTAAATTATGGTTATGATGGCGGGTAAGTCCATAAATGGCAAACATTCATTTTTCACCGTAAAAAAGTATACAAAAGTAAATTTATTGGAAAATGAAATGAATATTCCTTAAAAAAATTAATTTTAAAAAAGGTAAACATGTGTAATATTTTCACTTAAAAATCATAGGATAATAGTAAAAAATTTCTTAATACATTTTTATAAAATGTAGTTTTGAAATAACAAGAATTTCTAACTAAAGGGAGAAGGAAAGCTAGATTTTCAAAACAAATTTTTCTTAATTATCTTAAGTACCAATGAGTGGTATAATGGTAATAATACATGAAGATATCATGGATAACTAGAGGAGAATAAATTTAATGAGTTATATTGAGATATGTTTCATAATATTTCATCAATGGAAGCATAATCATAAATAATCCCAATAAATAGTGATATTGTAGCAATAAACTATTACCATTATGGTAGCATTGAATCATAATAATATAGAATGAATAAAATTAAATGAAACTAAAAATATAATTAAAAGAATTATATTAATAACATAACTTATCCAATGGTATTATATATACCATATAGAAAAATATTGGTGTATAACATGGTTTGTGTCTCAAAGAAGAAAATTTGAGACAAAATTACCGATTTAGTAACTTTTGAAATATAAACCACATGAAATATAGGAAATAAAATGGATAAATAAAAACACTTTAATTTAAGTATAATAATAATAAAATACATTCATGGTTAGTATATACACCACACAAAATAAATGGGTGGCGAGTAAGGCATGTATCTCACAGATATAAAATGTGAGATAAGAAAATCCTTACCATGAGTCCAATTTATCATGTGTGTATTTATCTTCCTAAATAATAATAATGTGTCAATTATTTACATTATTCATAACCTTTATCAATTTTATTATTATTTTTACTTAAATTATTAAAATTTTGTATACATCTACTTAAACAATTATGTTTATGTTGAGTGTTTTGACCAAATTCGATTCATACGTTAAAAACGACTTTGGTAGGTCGACTATGGTCAAATGGGTCATCATATAATCTTATAAAGATTAATAATAATGAATTAAATATCATATTTATAAATAAATTATTATTTTAAAACCAATAATTAAATATTGTTATGAAAAATGAACCAACGTTACAATCATGGAGATAATAGGTTGTATATACGCATGAGTAATGTTCCGATTTTTCAACAGCCATTGTGAACATAAGGTAAGTAACATTATATCATTAAAGAATAATATTTATATCATAAATAACATTTTAATTAATCAAATATACTTATATGTAGAATTTTTTGTATGTAAAAGTAATCACATCACCTCGAGGAGGTGGTAGTCCAGATGTCTACGAACAAAGTTATCGGCATTTTTGTATCTAAAAAGAGTAATAAATAAAATAATATATTGTATTTATAAAAAAATAATTATGAAATTAATAAAATATAAAATTAATTTATGTAAAATATTCTCAATTAATGGTATACTCAAAAAAATCATTGTATTTATGTGAATGTATCAAACCGCATTGTGGACTTGGTAGTCCACACATCCACAAACAATGTTATCATTTTCCCACAAATGGAATGCATAAAGTTATGAGTCATAAAAAATTAAATAAGAATAAATAAATTATAAATAAAACATATATAATATATAAATAGGTTTTCCATCATTATTACCACCATGATAGGTGGTAAAGGAAAATGAACTATTATCATTTTGTTAAGAAGTAGTTTACCGTACACAAACGATAAGTTTATTACCAATTTGGTGGATGTGTGTGTAATTGTAGGTTGAAAACTTAATATAACTAAATATAATAATATTTAGTATTATTTGGTTACTATAAATTCATGGAATAAGAATACTTTAGGGTGTGGAGGATCAAAATAAAACAAAATATCGTGAGGAATGATATTACATCTTCTTTGTGAAACTCCTTTTGGTTTGAAATATATGGATTCTATAGATGTATTAATGCCAAAATATATGATCATCAGATGAAGTTAGTAATTTTTAGAGATTAATTGATCAGATTTTGGGTGATATTAAGGTCTTGATAGGTGTTAATATGTTGTAGAGGTGACTGCCGTTTTATAGTGGAGGATGAGTAACATTCTTGTAAATTTTTGAAAAGGGAATTGCACCCATGTTTTCTCTATGTAAATTTTAACAAATATTTATAAATATTTTATAAAATTGAGTATAGATTATAAATATGAACATAAAATGGATATTGGAAATTTTTATATGTCATTTTATCACTTCATATTAAGGTTTAATCACTTGTTAAGCTAATTTTCCTCTTAATCGTTGTAAATAATTTTAATCACTTGCAAATTTTTATTGTAAAAAGATATGGAAACCTTATTTAAAATTATAAATTATTATTATGAAAAATTTGGAATAAATTTTTCAAAACTAAAATCACATAAACAGAAAAAACTAATTTACAATTAATCCTGCATATGTAGAGACAATGCAGGTATTTAAAGGAAAAATGGTAAAAAGATTGATAAGTTTTTATATCAAATTTCAATGTGAAATTGATTAAAATGAACTATATTCTATTAAATGATATAAAATTTTTCTAATCAAACTTTAAAATTAAATCAAAATATAATTTAACTATATAAATAAATTAGTAAAAAAGCGAATTTGAATTAAAATTTCTTGTTTTTCACTATTCATAAAAAATGTATTTTCTTAAAAAAATACGAAAAAATTACCCAAAGTAAATTTGAATACTATACTTTTAAAAATGAATTTTAATTTTCAAATAAAAATTATAAGGTGTCAAAAATTATATTTAAAAAGGGTTCTTTATTAAAATAAGGTAAAATTACATTTTAGAAAAATGCATCGTTTTGTTCATAAAATTTGATTTATTATTATATTAAACCTACAAAATAAATTTGATGAGTATAAAGGTTGTTGATTGAATAAATAATATATTAATTTTACTAAAAAATAATCAAAACTCTTCTTATTAATTTATTGAGATAAAATTGTGTTTGTATATAGAAAATTGTTTTTTAAGAAACATATTTTCATTAATTTAAAATAGTTATTTCATTGACTTTAACTAATTGATAACCAAAGTATTAATTATATATATACATGTAAATAATATTTCCAAAATTTTTCTAATATCATTCTTAACTTCCATTCCAATGGCTAAGTGATAACTATAATAATATTTTAATAATAATAATAGTATATTATTGTTATGTAAAACTCATCCTTGTGCACTATGCAATCTATCGAAGGGAATCTTCATTTTGTGTAACCCAATAAAAACATAGTGTTATGTGCACCTAAGGATAATCTAAGTGTTTCATGTAGCATACGATTAACTCTTTGTTGTGTATAATGAAATCCAAACTTAGTGCATTCATATATAATAAAAAATGTATATATTCATTGATGTTTGAAGTAAATAATATCCAAAAAATATAATTTATTTTAGAAAAATCAATAAATTTCTAGGTGTTACGGGTCATAGGGTACGATCCTACTATTTGAAGCAATTACTTATTTTTCCATTCCAATTGGATTTGTTAATACCCAAAATTTATTCTAATCATATGATCATTGTTCAACGACTTAATTATTAATGGTTAAGATGCTTAATTTTTTTTAAAATCTAAAAGGATATAATAAAACATAAAAAGTGCATGTATTTTCCATAACCATAACACATAGTAAGACATTTAATTAACAAGTAAGTGTAATTTTATTTATAAAAGTTTGAGTCATTACAATCTTCCCCCCTTCGGAAATTTCACCCTAAAAATTTTTAGTTCACATAAAAAAATAGATGAGGGTTGCTATATTTCATCACCTTCTTCAGTTCCCATGTTTATTATTTAAACTTTTAGTTTCTCTAAATCACATTGGCCAGATGCATTGTCTTATTCCATAAAACTTTGTTTTATGATCTATGATCATCACCGGTTGCTCCTCCTATGGGAGGTTATTCTCCAAAAATACCACCTCTTGATTGGGTATATGTTATGGTTTATTTTTGTAATTCCTCAAGAGGGATACATGGAATACATCATACACATGATAAATGTTAGTTGGTAGTGCAATTTGAGAGGCCATCACTCTGATGAAATCAAAGATCTCAAAGGGATGGATGTATCTTGGACTAATTTTTCCCTTATTCCCAAACCTCGTGACTTTCTTCCATAGAGATAGCATATAAATACAATGTCTCTGATGTCAAACTCTTGTTCTCATCGATGATTGTTTTCATATCTTTTTTTAACTCTATAATCCTTGATTTTTCATTAAATGGTCTTGAACTTTCCCATCATTTCCTAGACTATTGCAGGACCATGCAATTTTATTTCCCTAACTTCATCCCAACATGTGGTTGTTCTGCACCTATTCCTATAAATGGATTCATAGGGGGCCATTTGGATTCTTTAGTTGAAACTCTTATTGTATGAGATTTCAACTGTAGGAACATGTAGATCTCATCCTATGAATTCAATTGAGAATGATCTCAACATGTCTTCAATTGTCTAGATAGTATGAAAAGATTGGTCCTCAGTTTGATGGTAATAAATTTTGTTGAATTTCATATCAGAATTTAGAGTGTGTTTCAAAATCTTCTAGAACATAGAGGTAAATCTTGGATCTCAATCATATACAGTTGATAGAGGTGTTCCATGAAGCCTCACCACTTCCCGTATGTCCTTTCATGTTTATCAAGTGATAAATCATGTCAAATTACAATCAAGTGAGAAATATTTGTAAGACGATCCACCATAACCCATAGATCATTATTTCATCTTGTTTTCTTCATAAAACTAGTGAAAGATACCATGGTGATGTTTTCCTATTTCTATTTAGTTATGGGTAATGGTAGTATCAACCCCTTGGATTTATTCCTTTATGCCACCACTTTATAACATATATAACATATTGATTTATAATTCGTGATCTACCTCTTCATATTCTCCCTCCAATAGTGATCTAAATGATCTAGATACATATTCATGCTTCCACGATAGATACAAAAGTTCGATCTATGTGCAGCATCCAATATATCATTCATTAATTCAGGATTTTTTGGTACACATATTCTTAACCGAAATCATGAAACTCCTTCTTAATTAACATTGAACTATGATGAATTCCCATTTCTTATAGTTTACACTTTCCTCTTAATTCCTACATCATATCTTTGAGAATCCTTTATCCTCTCTAGAAGGGAAAACTGAGAAATAATTGGTGAAAGGAATGATTATTTATCTTTCTTTATGATTCCCATGTCCATCCTTTTTAGGTCTAAGAAGATCAGATACTCTTCAGTTTTCATCAATGATAAAATCAATGGATGTGTTCTACTTAGAGAATCTACAACATTAATTTCATTCCTAATATGGTAGTGGGTTGAGAATTCATAGTCCATTATAATCTATAACCATCTTTGTTGTCCCCTATTCATCTCTATCTATTTGAATATATACTTGGGGATTTTGTGATCCATATATATTTCACACTTCTCCCTGAATAGATAATATCATTATATTTTCAAAGAGTTGATCACTATATCAAACAACATATTATGTGTTGGGTATTTCTGTTCAGGAACTTTCAACAGCCATGATGCATATTCTATCACTTTGTAATTTTTCATTAACACACTAACCATTCCCTTCTTCTATGCATCATTGAATTCCATGAAAATTTCTCCACTCATCAGTAGTGTGAGTACTGGTCCAGTCATAAACCTATTTTTTAACTCCATGATTCTCTCTTCACATTCATCATTACAAAAAAAAACTTTACTCCCTTCCATGTTGTTTTGGTCATAGGATTTGAAAATCATGATTAATGTCTCAAAAATCATCTATAATAGACATATAACCCAAGTAAACAATGAATTTTTATCACAGATATTGGCCTCATCTATCCTTCAATAGGTTTTTTCTTTGAAGGGCCCATAGATATCCTATTTAGGATGATAATATGACCTAATAATGATACTTCCTTTAACTATAACTCACTTTTTTTTGTATTTAGCATAAAGATTCTAGTTTTATAAGGTCTTTATCATAGTTCTTAGATACTCCTCATTCTCCTCCTTGATTTTGGATTATTTTCCAATATCATCTATAAATACCAACACACATTTTATAAGACAATCTCTAAAGTATCTATTAATCATGTCCTTGAAGAGTTTTGGATCATTACTAAGTCTGAATGGAATTACTTTCGACACATAGATCATGCACCTTGTATGATAAGAAGTCTTGAGGATATCCTCCTACACCCTAACATAGTAATACCCTAAACATAGATCCACCTTGGAGAAGTATTTTTCTCTACATATCTAATAAAATAAATCATCAATCAGTTTCGTATGATTATTTTTCTTTATCATGATCTTTTTGAGGTCAGGATAATCAATTCAAAGGCCCAATAGACTAGTACCTGTTTTAATAGATAGGATTGGTGCTCCCCATGGTGAAGAACTTGGTCATATGAACCCTTTATCCGGATTCTCCTATAGTTATTTCTTCTTCCCCTCATGTTTGAAAACATCCATTCTATATGGTAGTGTTGTATAATGGTAATTCCCTAAGAATAATCATGATTGAAAATTCAGCCTTTCAACTATGAGGAAGACTAGACAATTATTTGAGAAACACATTAGTGTATTCCTTCAAAAAGGGAATGTATTTAAGGATGATCATTTCCTTAGACTCAAACATTTGAGCAAGATATTGTTTCTCATAGGAAAATAGTATCCATACTTGAGATGATAGTTCTAACGAAGATTCTTCCATCTCCTTGCATTGGTACAAAATCAGAGGATGATTCATGATATATAGAGTAATTTACTTCTTAGAGTAATTTATATTATCCCTATTTAGGAAATGCTAATACATTCTTAGAAATGCATCAAATTCCAGTAATAGTAGTATCAAAAGGTTTTATGGGAACATTATCCCCAAATTTTTATAGGGGAGTAATTATATACTTGGGATGAAATAATATCCCCATTTTCCATTTTTCACCAACATCTATACTTATAGGCTTTATGGTGGTGTTTGAATAGTTCTACTAAAATTTCATGATAATAATGAATTTGTAAAACTAGAATAAAAAATTATGTTCACTATTATTGAATGAATAACTTGTGTACATATCACCAATTCATTGTTGAGATCCACCTCAGTGGTTGTCACATCATAATTTCTCCCTTGCAGTCTTAGATGTTTCTTTTTGTCTCTGAAAACCCCTTTATTAGTGAATTGGTTTTTAAAGTGTCTTAGTTCTTTGGAGTTGATGTAATTAATGATGTGTTAATGGTTGTCTAATGTATTACATTCCTCCATCATATTAGCGTGATTCTACCATCCAACATTAATATTTTTTTTTCATTCCTTCCCACACCTAAAGCATTTCCTCATTCCCCTTAGGCAATTTTAGGGGTGATTATTTTTGAACATTTCACAAGTGGGATGATGAAATTTCTTTACACCATTATATTTATCCACTGAACCACTCGAATTAAACTCCATTTACTTTTCCAATCCCTATAATACCCTTGAGAATCGTCAATATCCATCTTGAATTTAAGGTCACGTCAAAAAATTTCTTCATAACTATCCAAGTATCGAATAACCATGGATTTTCATAGACTATGTTTTAGAATACTAAATAATAAGTAAACCATATACTCGAGAGTAATAAAAAAGTTGAAGGTGTATCATGAAATTCTTATGATTTTTATCATATTCCATGGTTTATTCTTTGTATTTTTTTCTTGAGGGAAATGAAATCCCTTTGCATTTAAAGTTGGAGAGTGGGAGGAAAATATTTATTGATTTTTTTCTAGAATTTTTTCCACCCCATCGCATCAATATCATCCTTAGGTTTCATATTCTTGATCAATGTACAAAACTGGTATGCTTCTCCCTCTATAAAATAAAGTTCCAATAGATACACATCTTACTCAAAACATTATTGGACAGTTAGGATCTTCTTAATGGAGTTGCCCCATTTTTTCATGATTAAAAGACCAGATGATCCATTGAAATCTAGAGGCCTTTATCAGATTAAGGTCTATTTATGGATTGTTTTTAGGGGGATTTGGGTGATCCTCATGATCCATGTTCTTATTCAAAACCTGAGTTAGCTGAGAGAGTATCATTATAAAGTTCATGATTCCCACTCCCATTTTTTTGGCCATCTTGTTGGAGCAGTCATCACATTTCCCTTCACTTGGGTTGTTTACCCGATTTCTCCTATTTCTGACCATTGGCTAGAATAAAGTGAAAAGTTGGGAGGATTATTTTTAAATAATTAAACACATAAATGGGACACCAATGAAATTTTATTGAAAATTTATAAATTACACGTTTTTCTTTAAGTTGTGAATTTCAAGGTTTCAATCTATGTTACCCATGATCTATTTCCTAACATAGATTCTTATAGGAATTTTTTATTCCCTTAATAATTGTTAATAATGAGAATATTAGTTTACCAAATAATATCCACTGGGAGTGTTAAACATGGTCTGTAGCGAGGCTATCTTTTATGAACCAATTCCCGATTGAGTTTATCTTAACATGATTTTTTAGGTTTTACTCTTATGTACATTTTTACCAGAGCCATATCCCCTTTTAGTATCTATACAAGGATGTATTTTATTAAAAAACCACTTACTCTATAATTTAACATTATTTAGGGATGATTTATTATATATATTTTTATCCCTAAGGCTATTCCTATAGTTTTCTAATCCTAAACGAAAAATTATTTAAACTTTTCCTTTGATACCAACTATGATGAACCTATTCTTTATTACACATTAATTCATGGTTTATTACATAATATAAACTAGATGATCAATAATTCTAGTTCCTTTTTTAATTAGGAACATTACATGACAAATTAAAATAGGAAATATAACATCTTTATTGAAAACTTCTTTAACATGATCATACTTAAAACTGCATGGGATAACCTAGGGACATACTTAAGAAAGGGGTGAGATGTAAATACCAATATGAGAATAAAAATTTCATAACATGAAGAAAGTGTTATGTGTTAGACAATATAAATATAATTCGGTCATAAAATGAGTGAGAATCATAAATAAGAACAATGAGACATGATTGACATGATAATCATAAAGGCAACATGGAGAATGAGATAAAAAATTAAAACACTACATCACAAAGATAGATCAAGGATAACTGACAAAAACATGAGAGAAAAAATTTACATGATGTCTTAGGTTCAGTTAATAATCTCTTTCTTAACATCTCATGAGACTAAAAAATACCCAATTCATTGGAGCACTATATAATTCTGGACGTACCTGTCACTTTTATTTCATTCTCATGATTAATTATTACACATAGTTCATACCACATGAAATAATTTATCATCAAATTTTATTAAAAAATCATGTATTTTGGAATAAATACATGTAAGTAACAAAAAAATTATAAGTTCATTAATGTGAGCACCCTTGATTAGAAATGGGTATGAATATTTACTACACAATTGTTTGGTATGGAAAATCATGGTGACATTTCGGTATTATAACGACGATGTATGAATGATCATGGGTGGAATTGATGAAATCAGTAGGGGTATATCATCATTTATACATAATACTAAATGTAAGGGGGATATGGAATAACATATTCCAAGATTAGGAAATAAAGATATAACACGTGAGATAAACAAGATACTTGAATAAAGAGGAGAATTAGAAGATCACTTACCTTTTGAGGGTGACTCCAAATGATTGGGAGGATATTCTCAAGAGATTTGGGGAACCTTGGGAGTACTCTATAGAGGGTAGTTCATAGTAAGTACATCATCCAAATAATATCAGTAAAGATAAATTGGATCTAGGATGGGATTACTTATGAAATTAGTGGGGAATTCATTATTATTTCTCAAACATAGGTTTTGGACATCATATAATATAATATCAAAAACTACATACATTACAATGTTTTTCCCATAGTTTCTACAAAAGGGGGGTGGATTTCAATAATTTATATTTCCACAGGCCTAAATTATTGAATTAATTACCTTTTTGATGTGGAAGTGAGTCATACTCTCAAAGAAATGATTTTAACAACATAAAATATATTATAGGTTATGGAGGATTCATAATAAATTTATAAAATTACTCAAATAAACAATAAATAAAATTATTTTAATGGGAAAACATATATTTAGTCATTTGTATCCTTTATTGTTTTTATTACATCACTTTTGGTTCATTATGATGTCATAATACACAACGTAGATTTACATGGTATTTAATTTTTACCTAACAAATTGACTATCTCAGAAAATTATGAAAAATTAACCATTAGATAATATAAACATTATGATTCAAAAAATAATATTCATTTTATCAAAATAATTTTCTATATATGTGCATTTTCACTTTCAAAATGAGAAACGACATTAATTAAGAAATATAGAGCCTTTACTTTAATAGTTTTCGAACCCTTAAAAAATGACATTTGACTTCCTAAAAATTAAATGTTAATTTATATTAAATAAAAAATATTTAAAAATAATAATATTTTGAAACATTATTTATTTAAAAATACATTCATTCATCAAAATAAACATCTTAATTGAAATTTAATAATAATTAAAAATAAAATCTGGACATTAATATATAAAAATTTAAATCATTTGTAATGTAACAATAATAAGTTAATATAAACATTATTCTATTAAAATTACTATACAAATTTTAAAATTATTTTGGTATTGATACATATACCTTTAATACCCTAGAGGAAAACACTAGGGTTAAGGTGTGAGAAGGTGACATTTTCATGGGGTGGATCTGCATACATGGGTTGGGATGTGATATCAATGAACTTGAACTTCTCTCGTAAAAAAAGTCTCTCATTATTTAATTTTTGGATCTCCTCTTGGGATTGGTCAAGTGAAAAGTATAGTGATGCTATCTCCCATGGAAGCTCTGATAATTTGGATTCATAGAGTATGATCATATTGGTTGAGGCCATTAATTCTTTTGTCGGTGCCAATCAGATTTGTTATTACCCAGTATTTATAGTATTTACATGATCCTTATTCGATGAATATATTATCACTGGTAAATATTCTTAATAGTATTTCAAATTTGATTTGATATAATAAAACCAACTAAGTTCATGTGTTTTATAGAACATAATACATAGTATGAAATTTAATTAAATCATAAGGGGAATTTTATTTTTTAAAGGTCATGTCATTATAAGGACTACCTATACAAAAAATCCCTTAAATGGAGGATATAAACTTCCGAGAATCACAAGTATCTTCCCTTATAGAGAATATTGAGTAATTTTTGTTACATGCTAAACCATAACCCCCTCCTAATCCTATTATGGAAATTATATCCTGTGAAATGTGTAGAGGCCTAGACCTATACCAAGACTATAGGGAATGGATAGAGGAAGAAAAATACCAACATTTTATTTAAATTAATTAAAATAAACTAGGAAAATAATTCCAATAACCTCAATAATACCAACAATAGCAATACTACCAATAGATACATGCTCGGTAGCTACAACAACAATATAACCAAGGATACTATAAATATAGGATTAGTTAAACACCAAAATGAAATATGGGAACACTTGGGTACCCATCTGATGTTCCAACTAATCAATCACAAAAAAAATACCTTTTAATCCCTTTCCACCGAGATATCAAAACAATTCCAATCAGATCCATAGAGACCACCAAAAAAATGCCAACAACTGTAGTTTAATCTTGAAAATGACCTCTACAATTTTTTTTCAAAAAGTTGATCATTAAATGAATAATAATGAGAATGAAATTCAAAACCAAAGATCTACCTTGGACAATATCATGAATTAAATGGGTCAAATTTCAATGAACTTATTAGACCGAATACCAGGTACGTTGTCTAGTAACACTGAAATGCACATGAGACAAGAAGAAATGGTATTGGTTATTAAGAATGGGAAAGTTATAAATATTTAGAAACCATTAAAATATGAAGAAAAAAAGGTTGATTAACATATTAAATGCTCAATAATCATCTACGAGGATGAAAATGATTGCACAATGTAATTTGGTCAAGAAACAAACCTTGAATCAAAAGATATTGAAGCTCCAAAAAAAGGGAAACCTGAAATGGATGAATTTTATGTTTCTACACCAGACTATAAACACCCCTTCCCTTCCCATAAATAATATGTAATGTAAATATTTAAGGGAAATATAAAAAATTTATAGTGATGTTCAATAAATTACAAATCAATATCCCCTTCACTGAAGAAATCACTCAAATACCTACCTAATAAAAATTATTAAAGGAATTACATTCTCATATAAGGTGGATGGAAGAACTAGGAGTCATCAATTTAAATGAATAATGCACCTATTTATTTTGAAAAATATTCCCCCTAAGATGTGAGACCGTGGAATTTTCTCAATTCCATGCACCATAGGGAAATGAAACTTAATAAAATCCCCATATGATTTGGGAGTAAGAATTAACCTCATACCTTTGAGTGTCTTCTAAAATATGGATCTTGAGCAATAAAAACCTATAAGCATTGAACATCAAATAAATAACAAATTATTCATGTATCCCTATCTAATTCAACGGGAAGTCTTATTAAAAGTTGTAAAGTTTAACTTTCTAATGTATTTTCTCCTCTTATATATGGAAGAAAGTAGTAAATGTTCCAATTAATCATATATATCCATTTTTTCCATTGGGAAGGATTTGATTGATGTAAATAAAGGGACAATGAAATTCAATGTCATATATGAACATGTTTTCTTGACCTTAGATATGATGATAAATGAAGTTGTGATTTATATGACTGTCAGGAAAACTCTCTTACTGATTAGAGAGATGAGTTTATGACCATCGAGGATGATTATAATCCTCTAATGAAGATAAAGGTAATGATCATTAAAAGGTAAATTACATTGAAACATTGATATGTGACACTATCCTACCATTCATACCCTCATTCATCAAGCCACTAATGTTGGAAGTGAAACATCTAACAAGCACACTGAAGTACACATTCTTAGATACTAAAGATGCACTTCCAGTCATTATTAGCAAATGGCTGACCCAAATGCTAGAGGACAAGTTGATTTAAGTCCAAAAAGGGTACAAGAAATCTATTTCTTATTGACTGTTTAGAATTAATGAAATAATCCTCACAATCATCACCCCATTTTTTTTAATAAGCTAATAAACCCAACTACCAACCCCAATGGTGACTCACTCCACCAATGAAATATATACTTAAAAAAGAAGTGACAAATCTTTAATTTGATTTAATAATATTTCTAATATCTAAAAATTAATGGGTTATTCCATTAAAGGTCAACCCAATGAATGGTTTCCTAACCATTGTGAAAAATGATTAAGATGATCTAATATCATCTTAAACCATCACTGAATAGCGAGTACGTGTCGTTTACTAGAACCACAACATGAAAACCCAAAAAGATAATTTTCTACTACCCTTTGTGGAAGAAATGCTATAAAGTCTAGCAGGGAATTAATTCTATTGTTTTCTGTAAATATATTCAGGATAAAATCAAGTCATAGTTGATCTAGATAAATAATCCAATGCTTTTTTCACATGTCCTTTCATTACATTTACTTAGAATTATGTCATTTTGTATGTCTAGTACACTAGTGACTTTCCAATGGTGCATGGAAAATATATTCCATGATATGTAATAGGATTTACAAGAAATATTTATGGATTATTTCTCAATTTATGGAAGATCCTTTGAGGTGTCCCACAGTAATTTGGACTTTATCTTACAATACTATGAAATAAATGCTTGGTATTGAACAAGAAAAAATGTCTCTTCATGGTCCAAGGAGGCATAAAAATCAACCATAAAACCTCAAAGCATCACATGGAATTAGATCCAGCCAAATTCAATATAATAAATGGCGTATAATATTCTATAATAATAATAGGAATGAGGATATTCCTGGACCATACATGATTTCTCCACCCCTTCATTAAATAATTTTAAAAAGTTTACCTTCACTTGACACATTTATTTTTGAGAGGCACTCCCTACGAGTTCAATAAATTATGTTGACGGTATTTCATTAACCTAAAAAAATCTATGTGGCCTCTCCTGTCATCATTTCTCCAGAATGGGATAAGGACTTCAAGTATATATAAAAAACCAATGACTTCGTTGTTTGATCTATCTTAGCACAATGAGTCATGCACATATTATCTCCCATTTACTATACCAGTCACACACTAAATGACACTCAGGTAAACTATATGATAGTACCAAAGGATATTTTGGAATTTGTATATGATTTTGAAATTTTTCTCTCATACATCATACTATACAATGTTAGGGTCTACACTAATCATGAAACAGTTAAATATATACTAAATATAAAGGAATAAAAAACACAACTAATACAGTGTATCCTACTATTTCAATAGTTTTAAATATTAATCTAGGATACAAAAGTAATTGAGAACATTATTTAAATAATTTATCCAGAAATCCATTTCCTAACATTAAGGATGATGATAATCTTGAAATTATGGATGAATTCCCCAATAAAACCCTATTCATAATAAATACCCAAGCCCGACCATGGTTCTTGGATATTAAAAATTATCTCACCATAGGATCACTCTACCTAGAAATAACATTTCAATAGAGGAAGTGATATTTATTTTAAGCTCCATATTTCTATTGGGATGAGCTACTAATTTTTAAGTGTTGTGTCAATGACTTAATGTGGTGATACATCCCTAATGGAAAAATAAAAAGTGCGCTCAACATGTGTCATACGTCACCAATAGGAGGGTGTTATATAACTAAATGTACCATGGAAAAAATACATCATAGTAGGTTATTCTTCCCCATGATTTATCTAGATAAAAGAATATTTTTCGAATACATGATTAGTGCATGTAGATAGGAAGCATAGAGAAAAAAAATTAAATGACCTGAAATCTCATCCTAGAAATTAAACTCCTCAACAAATGGGGGATTTATTTCATGATACCATTCACTAATTCTCATGGAATGTTTTATATCCTAGTCAATGTTGACTATGTCTCAAAATGGGTATAAGTCGTGGAAACCACACATGACATAAGAAAATTGGTTATGAATTTTATGAAGAAAAATATATTCACAAGATTTAGATTCCCCCAATTACACATTACAGATCATAGATGCAATTTTTCCAATAATTTAGTTAAGGGACTAAATGAAAATTATGGAATTAATTATAACACTAGTACTGCCTACCCCCTATAAACCAAAGGAAAATTAGAATGGTAAATTAATGAAATTAAGAAAATATAGAAGAATACATTGAACATAGGATGAAAGAATTTGAGTTTCAAAATAAATGATTCTCATCTAGAATATCTCATATCATAGAAGACTCCCATTGGAATAACTCTGTTCTGACTCGTGTATGGAAATCCATCCCATCTACCAGTAGAAATAGAGAATAAAATAATTTTCTCGAATAAAAATATTCAACATGGATTCTCAAAAATACATATAATTCATAATGATCAAAATAGAAGAGATAGATCAAATTAGGTTTGATGAATATGATAATTACATAATTTATAAAGGAAAAAATGGAACGAAAAAATAATTATACATCGAATCTTCACTATAGGGGATAATGTTTGGTCATATATTTATTGATTAAAATTATTCCTTGTAATGATGATGTCTGGTGGATGGGTCCTTACCAAGTCTTTATGATTTTTCTATGTGGAGAAAGTAAAATTCAGAAAGGCAGAGAACCCCAATTGAAGGTTAGTGTAAACATGTTAAAGATACACCAATATCCATTAAATGAGGGGTTCAACATTACTCTCATATTTATATGAAATGGAAAGATTCTAGTTGTTGATGTTAACCAATAATTGAATGGGAGGAAACCCAAGGTAGGCATCATAAGGTAAATATGTTAGTTTAGTATTTAGGAAGTTTATGTGTTGTTAGAAGCTGGTAAAAAGGGCCTTTCGCAAAAAGCGGGAACAAAATTACATATACATGTCTTGTAACCCTTACTGAGAATGTAAATGTCAAGGGTCTAAAAAATTAACATGATATTTACATTTCATGTATTAATTTTATGATGTTTATTTATCAATTAGATTTTAAATTCCATGAACACTAGGTTCATGGAACATGCTCTCCTCGACACATTTTTCTCGTCCTACATGTGAGACCCCCTCACTTTTGAACTGAATGGTCCCTACTTCACCTCACCACCACCTGTCAATCCTTCCTCTTTCATCCTCCTCTCCTTCGACTCCACCTCATATCAACTTCCCTTACCCTTACCTATCCTACCAAACCACACACTCAAGTGGGATGAGACGCGTCTACCACCAAAGTGGCAGACAACTCCTATACCACCCACAAAACCATCCAACTCATCATCTACTAAATTATCTACTTCTGTTTTGTCCATTAGGGACTCTCAGTCTATATCCAATGGGTCGTAGGGCATTTCCCACTCACAAATCCATCCTCTACATTAGTTTACGACCCCTAAGAACTAGGTCAGGTTGGTCAATCTCCATGAGAAGCTAATGAGGTCCAACAAAACCATGGACCTCCCTATTCTTGAGAGGATCCAGATTAACTAGGTTGTTCTTGGACTAATCATCCATATAAAACTCTTTCACATTACCTAGGTTTGTGAGGAGACATTCTAGGAGCTACTCCATGAGTTCATAGACACCTTTGTGTTGGAAATCAGCTCATTCGGATTCAATATTGGATATTGGAGTGGGAGCTCAGCATTGTAGATTTTGAAATCATTCTTGACATTCACTCTACTGACTTCATCAACACCCCAATTTTTACAAAAAATTTTCTCAATTCAAATAAGGTGGACACTGCACATCTTTGGTATTGGGCACACAGAGACTCATATAGCCTTTATTATCTTCTCATGATGAAGAGAACCCATATCTATAGTCTTACCCTTAGGATGTTTCACCAGGCCCTAGATTACGCATCGCTAGCACATGGTGATGTTCATGGGAGTGTGGGATAGATTGAGGAGAAAATTTCTAAGAAAAATGTTTTCGAGCCTAGATCTAGTTCTAAATCTGAGGATTTTGAAGATAAAAACTTGGTTATCAAACTCAAGTCCGAAATTTTTTCCTTAAAGAAGTGTTTATCAAACATTACCCATGCTAAATAAATTTTTTGATAAAATGTATTCCCAAATACGACCTTTAAGAAATAAATCTGGATTTGGTTATACAAATGCAAAACCAATTTTTAGTAAAAATTATTTTGTTCCTCAAAGTGCACCATTTTGTACCAAGTGTCAATGTGGTGGTCACTGGGCAAGGAATTGTTCCTTAAAAAAAACCCAATATTTAGGTTTTCATAAAGCCTATTTTTCTAAGAAAGTGTGGGTTCCTAAAATTTTGTCGTTTGGAAATTCTGGATCCAAGCAAGTTTGGATTAAGAAAGTCTAATTCTCTTCTTATTTTCAAGGAGATATCATTCTTCAGTTTATCGGAATGCAAGATCAACTTGCTGATATTTTCACAAAATCTTTTCCTTCTGATAGATTTGAATACATTAAACAAAAGTTATGAATGATAACTATAAGGTAATCATTCTTCATTAAATTCTTGTTGAACTATTATCCTTACAGTAATAAACTCATATTCATAGTGGGAGTACATATTCTTGTTATTTTCGTTATTTTTTAAATGATTTTAAATAATTTCGTACAGAAATGTTCGGAATGAGACTTTCGTACTGAGACTTTCGTAGTAAGATTTCCGTATTGAGACTTTCACAAGGACATTCTCATACTGAAATTCTAGTAATGAAATTTTCGTACTAAAATCCTTATAATGTTTTTTCATTTTTTTATTATTTTATTCTTTTCGTACTGAGTTTTCCATACTGAGTTTGTTTTTCATAGTGAGTTTTGCGAACTATATCTTTTCTTAGTAAAGCTTTTTTGTAGTTAATTTTTCTTCAAAAAGAATATTACCCATTATGAATAATCCTCCTAAGCCAATCCGAAACGTATGATTTCCATACTTATGTTTTCATAATCATATTTTACTAGCTGGTGTTTTCTTATATTTTGTTTTCGGATTCTAGTTTTCTTAAATCCTTGTTTTAATAAAAACCTCAAAAGATCGGATTCAAGTTTTCTTGAGAATAGGTTTTCAACCGTCAAATAAGATCAAAGTTTTTTCAACCGTTAGATGGATTTGGAAGACCAACGGTCAAATTCTTTGCCTATTTAAATGAGACCCCAGATGGTCGTCCCACATCGGTTTTTCAAGCTCCAGCATCCTGAAGCTCTTCCTCTCCGTTTTAAAGCTGTTCCGATCTTCAGCAATCTCCATTCCGAACATCCCAGAAGTCTTCAAATCTGAATATCTGTGGAAGTAGCTTCTCAAGACATGTCAACCTCTAAGCTGATTTCCCAGTGGTTAGTATATAGAGAAAGGTTAGTTCATCCTGATTTCTTCAACAATTATGATTCTCTTATATCTAAGAACATAAGGCTTAATGGATGGGAAGATATTGCTGTGTCTAAGCCCGATAATCAAGATGAAGTATATTCGGAGTTGATTTTAGAGTTCTATGAGACAGTTTCCTTCTTTAAGGAAGATGGTAGGGAGAAATTGTCATTTAAGTCTTATGGAAAGACTTATAAGCTTTCTTATGCCAAGGAAGCTAGCTTGGTAGGGCTGACAAATGAAGGAGAAGCTGAGTTCATCACTCATGTTTTGCCTGATTCAAAGGGAAGTTTCAACAAGTAAAAATCATTGAAGACTCTCAGACTATCAGATGACAAGGCTCCGAAGATTGCTAGTCTGTCTACAAATTTTCAGATTCTAGAATTATAGGTACAAAGATTTATCATACCGAGAAAGGGTGACAAAGACAGTTTGAAGAAGAGTGAGATCTTTATTCTAGATTTTCTGATTAATATAAGGAAGTTTAATCTGATGAGACACATTATTATTACCATTGAGAATGTTAAGAAAGGGAATCTGAGAGCTCAGATTGTAATGTATCCAGCAATAATCTCAAAGTTAATAGTTCAGTGCCTTGAGTCTTTCAAGGAGTCTTGCAAGTCTAAGCCAAGTGTTTGAAAATTTATGTTGGTGAGTGATGATACCCTAAAAAGGATGAACGTTGCTTTCGACAAGAAGACTGGTGAGTTCTTTGATTTTCCAGTTCAAGAAGAAGCGGTTCCGAAAGCTGCTGAACCTGAATCATCTAAACTAGTGAAGAAGAGAAAGTTGAAAGAAGTTGAAGTTGAAGCAGAGAATCTTAAAACTATGGAAGTTCATTCCTCACCTCCAAAACCGAAGAAGAGGAAATCTTACCCTGATGAGGTAGTTTCTAAGTGGATTGAAGTCAAAGAGAAGAGAGTGCAAGGGGAGATTCAATTTGTCTTAGACCTTTCGGAGGCTAAGGCCTTGAAGGAAAAGACAACGGTTGAACTAGAAAAAAAAGTGAAACAAAAGAAGCTTAAGAAGAAGATGTCTGAGGCTGAGGCAGTTCAGACTTTATTGAAGTTTAATAATATAGACTCTGAAAACATTCCAGTTTCGAGATCTTTCTATTTGGAATCTCAACTTGAGACTCTAGGAAGAAATTATGTTACTCTGTATAAGGTAAAAGCTAATCATTTTGAGGAAGTTGAGAAGTTTGAGCAAGAGGAAGAAGCAGTTGCTGAAGGTAGTGGTGACACCAGAGATCTAATGAAGCAAGTAGAAGATTATAAGGGGACACCTTCGGAACATCTATCGCTCCGAACTTCAGAAGCTGAGTCTTCTAAGATAGTCACTCCAGATAAGGATGAGGAGAAAGGAGAACAATAATTATCTTATCATGTAGAGGAAGAACATCTTCTACATGATATTTCTCAAATGGAGAATGTAGAGGATGGTGCTCAAAAAGATATTGATGATGAAGACAATGTTGTTCAAGTATCTGATAGTGAACAGAAAACCCCGGAACAGAAATCCATTCCCAAAAAGGACAAGGGAAAGCAACTTGTTGTCGATACCCCAAGATCAGTGGCTGTAAAGAGAAGGGAAGTTGGTGATTCTTCTAAGAAGAAGGATGAGCAATTTGAAGAAGAAATTTCTCCAAGCAAAGTCTCGGATTCAGAGTCATCTTCATTGGGACATGACTTTGTTGTTCAGTCTCTAAAGAAGTTGGTAGGTTCTATTCAGACCTTCTCAAGTATTGATTCAAGATGCCAGATGCTCCAACATACATTGAATCAGAAAATAGACTATGTATCCATGGTTATGGATAAATTTGTAGAGATGGAGGCTCAGTTCAAAACTTTTTTTGTCGGCTATGAATCCCACAAAAGGTCTTGTAAGAAAATGACTAGTTGGTTGAGGAAAACTGTATAAGCGATGAGGCTCTTGGATGATTTCCAAGATAATGTTAAAGATGCTTTTGAGACAAAAGACATGAAGCTAAATGATCTTACTTCTTCCTTTGAAGAAAAGTTAACAGCTGAGAAGAATTCCCAGACACAAGAATACAGAGATCTGAATGGGAAGTTGAATTCTGTTTCTCAAAACTGGAGGAATGAAAGGGATCATCGGATTGAGGTTGAAGAGAAGTTATTAAAGCAAGAACAAATTTTGAAAGCTCAGGAAGAAAAGATTGAATCTCACGAAGAAAAGATTGAAGCTCAAAGTGCAAGAATAGTTGTGTTAGAGAAGCAAGCCGAAGAAGACCATAAAGACTTGAAGAAGATAAAGACTATTCTTAAGGGTCTCATGTCGAAGGAAAAAGATCCAAAATAGACAAATCCGATCTTTTGTTGTATCTTAGCTTCCTTGTTTTTGATCTTTAAAACTTAATGAAAATCTTGCTTGCTCGTTTCTTTTGTTGTTGTTACTAATTTTTCAGGTACTTTGTTATATTTTCTATTCCCTCAAATCCTTTTTGAAAATAACAAAGGGGGAGAAGGAAAAAGAACCCTAACAAAGGGGGAAAAGGAAAAAGAACCTTAACAATGGGTGAGAAAAAAAAAGAACTCTAATAGAGTTTATATATGGGGGATTTTTTCATTAAAAGAATACATTCTTATTCTTAATGAAATTTCATTCCGGAAATCTAGAATACGATCCTTAGAGTTTCAAATCCTAAGGGGGAGTTAGTCGTATTCATCAATATCCATAAGAAATGGGAGATAAGCCTTAATGTTTTTTTTTCATTAGTCATTTTTTTTTCGTAAGGATGTTTGTGCTTTCCAAAAAGGGGGAGATTGTTGATTCAATAAGGGTTTCCTTATGACTTTTCCATTCCTTCTTGTTTTGAAAATCACAAACACCTTATCTTTAAGGAAAATTGCTTTTATAAGGAAAATTGCTTTTATAAGGAAAATTTCTTTTATAAGGAAAATTTCTTTTATAAGGAAAATCGCTTTTATAAGGAAAATTATCCTTATAATATTTTCATTATCTATATCCATATATTTCTTAAGTATAAGAATCAGATTAATTTCTATATTCTCAGAATCGTTTAAAACCTTGATATGAAGAATTCTGTTTTAGGCTCCGAATTCTGGATGAGAACTGTAATGAAGTTCCATTCCGAATTCTGGATACGAACTCTAATAAAGTTCCACTCTGAATTCTGGAAACGAACTCTCATGAAGTTCAACACTGAAATCTAATGACGAATCCTTATTACAAATTCTCATTACGAATTATGATGACGAATTGTCATTCCGAATTCTCATTCCGAATTCAATTATTAAACTGAATCTGATCATCTTTGCTTTATACACTCCGAATTTATTTAGACTCCAAATATGATTTTTTCTTAAACTCTAAACTTTCGTTTTACTTACACTTTTATAATTTGTCTACTCTATAATATTTTTTCTTACACTCCGAATCTTCACTCCGAACTTTTTGAGTGAGACTTAAAACGATGTCGTACTTTCTGTTACACTTGTATTGTTACAAAACGATGTTTTCTATTCTGTTATAAACTAACCATTGGTTAAGTGACATGTGTAGAGGTCCCTCTGATTTTTAAGGAAGATATGACCATTGGAAAGGAGGTCGACCGAGCCTATAAATAGGAGCTCATTTGAAAGAGCTCGATACTGATCTTTGACTCATGTAATTACATGCTTGAAGAGATTTCTAGAGATAGAGGCTCTTATTAACTCTCAAAGCTTCATGCGACTCCGAATGTTGGTGATTACATCCGAGGACTTCTGGGGATAGGAATACAGAGGTGCCGACTACCTTGAAGTTTGCGGGCTTCCTTGCTGAGGAAGATAGAGGTTCCAACTACCTTGAAGTTGAGGGCTTGCGGGTATAGCAAGACAGATATTCCGATCTTCATATCAAGGGCTTAACCTGGTGTGGGTAAGACAGACTTGCTTGAAAGTATAAATCAAGGGACCTTTATCCAAGGTTGTTGGATACCCTTCTCTTTGGGTTAAAAGAATTATATCTTGTTACTTGTAGTTTTACTACTTGTTTGTTTCTACTACATATTGTATTGTAGGGAAAGTATAACTTTATTATACTTCCTTACATGTACTCTGTTCCATTAAGATTCTATACGCTTTAAGGTAGAATCTCATATTGTAATCTTTAGTTAAGTTTCAATTTCCGGATCCATATTTCTGGAACCTACTTTCAGAATCTCTTTCCAGTTTAAGCAAGTACATAGAACATGAAGTTTATAACATCATTCCTTATTCCAAGTTTTCAATTGGTGTTAGAGGTGTTGAGAATTTTCTTAGTTTAACTTTGTTAAACTTAGAACTTTAGTTTTCCATAACTAACATTAAAGGTTCCAAAGGAATTTTTAAAGTATACAATTCACCCCCTCTTGTATATTGAGAATCTACATCATTATTTCGATCCTACATATACATGGGTTTCCTAACTGTCAACATGGAAACGATGTTTGATATCTTCTACCTAACCCAGGAAAATCAGATACATATTATGATGATGGGAGATAGCTTCATTACCCATCTAGCTAGGTATATCAATGCCTTTGATGCCACCCAACCGCACACCTTCCTCACCCATATGGAGTGTATTGGGCTCATTTTCTCCACAATATGAGGCTGATGATGATGAGTGTGAGTATATACCCATGGTTATAGGGATATGTCAAGGATGTAGACGAGGCATTATAACAGCATGTAGCTGGCCCAAACTCACCTGTAAATTTACCTTTATCCACTACTACTACCCCTACCACCTCCTCCACCACAGCCTTCTCCACTTCTATGACTACCAAAACACTAAATTTTCCCATAACCATCACTACATGTACTTCGTATTCACTCCATCCACCCATTCCTTTATTTTTATGGTTTTTTCTCTATGATATAATGTGGAACCATTGATGGATTTTTTGTCATCTTCATTCCCCGTTCACCAACCAATCTCATTTCACCTCCCCTCCCCCTCCACTAGTCCATTAATTTCACCACCCAAACCCACCTGATAAACTTAATTATTTATCCATTCCCACAAAACAATCCCACCCTAGCTGACTATCCTCCTAGGGTTACCAACCCTGTTTCCCAACTGGAGTTCTTTTTAGAGAAGAACAAATGGGGAAATGGCCCTGCCATTCTATCTCAACAAAAGGTGCCTCTGATTGACCCATGTACAAGGCACACATCTGTTGTATAGAGCATCCCCTATTCCATTCCGTCCTCGACCTAACATTCTACCAGCACCATGGGACCCACCATAGTTGTCACAACCCAACCCAGACCATGTCTCGAGCTACAACTACCCCAAGCTCACCTCCATACCCTAAGGGCTATCGGCTTATGTCGAAGGCACAACCAACACATGAATTCTTTTTCCTAGAAACATATATACACACACACACAACTATATTTAATCTAATGTGTAGATTAATAATAGTAAAAGATGAAAAATAATGTAGGAAACTACCATACAATTAAAACCACTAGATAATATAAGAGTACAGTAGTGATAACATAAAATTAAAGGAGAAAATACATGCCCAACCAAAAATAGATAACATCTTGGAAAGCATGGAATGTAAAACACCAAAATACCCTTTCTCTTCATCTCCATGTTGCAACCATTTTGTGAAATATAAAGTACTAGGTTTCCCTAAGATCCTCTGAAGTCACCATTGACCTGTCTTTCATCTGCATATGACATGACAAGTGTAGGAAAATCCCATGCATGTGTGAGTGTACACATACCCATTAGGGTGCCCCGAAATATGAATGTGGATTAATAAGAGAATAAATAAGAACATAAAGATAGTAGATTGAAATCATTATGAATCCAACCCAAGAAAGTGAAATTGTAATCTCATCTAAGAATACAAGCTCAATATGGGGAGTTGATGAACTATATTTCAAGCCTTTTCAACCCATAGTAGGAGAGTAAACTCATACAGCCATGAGAATATAAAGAAAAAAGAACATGGAATAAGTCAAGTATCTTATTAATCCACGACAAGAGAGTAACCAAATAAAAAGGTATGGATAAAAAAGTAAATATATGACCTATAAAAAGAATCCCATATGATAGAGAAATGGGATCTCCATCTCATAGCTCATCTCATGAAAAATAGTCACTAATGGTTCAAAGTGTCCAACAATGGTGCCCAATATCCCATGCTTCTTTCTAGAAGTAACTGTTTGAAGGGACATGCCTCTCCTTTTTGTCATACAACCAAGGGGTAGAAACTCCATGTAGAGGACATGCTCTATAGTGAATTAGGGGGGTTCCACTACAAAAATATACATCGAGGACCCATGGAAAACATGACCAGGGGGAGTTCCAATGTAGTTTCACGAGGATCCACACCTTATTCGATAAGGGGATCCCCTTGGTAAGTATCTTTAGAGGACCTATTCCCAATATAATGGAGGGATCTACTCTTATATCATAAGGACCTCTGCCTTATTTAATAGGGGTTCCAATTGGTAGGTAGAGGACCCATTCCCATGTTGATGGGGGGGGGGGGGGTTACACTCTGGTCATTACAGTCCCATTTCATATTTGGTATGGGGGTTCCACTCAGTAAGTAGAGGACCTAATCCCATGATGATGCGGGGGTTGCACTCTGGTAAACCTATGATGGTCCTACAAGATCCCTACTATCTTCGGGCCCTAACTCAATAAGTGTAATGGCTGGAATAATTCACATCATATCCAAAAATCCAAAATGGAGGGAACTAACCTGTTCTAAATGGAAAAAACTAAGTATAGGCTACTCGTGGGAGAAAAGGAAACTTCAAAAGAAGAAGATACAAAATATTGAAGTTTAGTAAAAAGGAGCAAAGGGGTACATGACGTGTGAGGAGACCCAAATTATGTGTGGTCTTTCTCTATCAACTGGTCATGTACCTATAGGTACATGGCCCACTTACCATGAAGTGATACAAAACATTTAGGGTATGTACATGATGTTCCCATGAGACTCAGGGTCCCACCAATGTTCTTGGATATGTCCGTGTATTTATGTCATGCCCATGTACATTAGTACATAGTTTTCCTCTTCAGACTGGATGTTTTTTGTTTCTCTGTTCATTCCTGTGAACTTGGCACATCACATGTGCCTTGTCGTACCCCTACCCATGTAATTTTCGATTACATATCCGATAAGTAGCACAAGAATCATATGATGTGTGCGGGTCCAATACGATTTGTGATACTTATCTCACCCAAATCCCCATCCACTGTAGCCAGGGCCTAACACGTCGTGTGTTCATCAGAGTACACAGATTGTAGTCATATTTTTCATAGTATCTAAAATCCATGCTCCACTCTATGAATCTGGTTTTTCAGGCACAAATCTCCCATATTTCTTCTCCAAAAATTATTGATCTTTCTAGGTATCACTATTTTTAAATATATAATGTCCATAAAATTGTACTAGTCGACTCGTGGTGTTTTGTTGTACACACTACATTCCCCAATTTCATTTATTGATGATGATTTGACCTCCATTCATTGAAAAAATATTCCAAAATACATAAAAAATCCATATCTATCCCTAGTTTGTTGATTCATCTATTGTATGTTAATATATTGTGATTATGGGGGTCTGATCGGGCTCACCACCACCCAAAAATGTCGAATAGAGACCGCAGGGTCCAACCGGTGATGGATGTAATGAAATTATGGTGAAGAAGCACAAAAACATATGTTTAATGATTCTTTCCAAGCACCATTATCCAATAATCAAGAATTAGGATTTTCTAGGTTATAAAACCAATGAACCAAACAATTTAATAATTATATATGAGCATTTCATGGATTCATGATTAGTGTAGATCAATAAAGGGGATTGATATGATCAATAAATTAAAGAAAGTGCATAATACACATTTTTATGATTCCTACCTAGAGATTGGAACATTATTCATCAATGAATGTGTTTCCAATGATTGAAGGAAGTCGTTTTATTCACTACTTCCCAACCTGATCTGATATAGAGTTTGGTCATCGTCTGATGATATTCTCCAATAGAAGGAGTGGAAGAAGAGGCTCTTGATTGTCCCAAGATTATGTATCTAACATTGGGAGTTTTTCACAAAAACTATATTTATTTGAAAATTTCATAGGTTAAATAAATAAATTTAAAATTTTAGTTAGTTAATTTATCCACTAAATGTACTTCCAATGGGTTAGATTTCTGAACACCCCATATCGACCTACTTTTGGTCACTCCTATTGTAAACAAAATGTTTTGGACTCATTTGTGATATCATATATTTTATCTGAGATTCCATTTATGATTTATCCCATTTTTTTATGAAACTACATGAATACAATATAAAATATATTTACTATTGTTATAAAATTAATTTTGAGCACATCGGGGCTTAGAATCGCATGCTTTCTTTGCGTCTAGATCTGGAAGTATATATAGAAACATTTAAAAATATTATAAGGAAAAACCCAATCAATAAATCATTCCCTACTTCATGAATTCAATCCTAAAAAATAAAAACTAAACAAAAAATTTGGGTCACTGAGCCCACATCCAGATCTCCCTCTCCCAGGATCTCTCCTACATGTTCCCATGCAGCCAAAACATGAAAACCAAAGGGATGGACCATCCATGGAAGGCACTCTTCTATCGATCCCCAATCACCACTAGGTGCTCCACAATGGTGGCTCATTTTACAATGCCCATCTCAATCCAGTTGATCACAAGTATAGTGTCATGCACATATATTCTCATTTGCAACACATGGAGGATGTTGTTCACCCACTCTTGTTGTAGGGGTAGGTAGATGCAGTAACCGGTGTCAACAACCATCTATGTGATCTCAAATGGCCAATGGAATGGCAGGGATATCTTGCCTCCCCAGATGAACCTCCACAATCATCATTTTAGGGATAATTTCATGAAAACATGGTCTCTCTACTCAAAATCCAAGGTCATAGGTGTAACACCCCAAGATTTCATAGTACGTTATCTCATTTAAGTAATTCAACAGCTTGTGCTACACACAACACTGAGTTCGAGCGCACCACAAAATACCAAACTAACTGTTCAAAAAGAAGTTATGAAGAATAGTAACTGCATTTTAAATATTATATACTCTATATAACTTTAACATCCATATTATGTGTTTCTGAGACATAATATACGAACAAATTCATTTTTTTCTGATAAAAGAATTATTTTTCAAAAAAAGAAAATTTATCGCCTTTTAATGGATATTTTTTAACCGTTATTTGTCACTTTTATATATACAATTTAATGAAAATAAATTCTTCTTTATAAGTAGGAAATAAAAATTTTGTCCGGATAAATTTTTGGTACTTTTTTGGTAACTTTCATATTTTGATGAATAGTGAAAAATACTATGTTATAATTGAGAAAAACTTTTTCAATCAAATTAATTTATAGTGTTAAATTATGAGTTTTAATGGTTTCTAAGTATAATTAGATTATATATTTATCATTTAATATAATTTTGGTCATTATAATTAATTTCACATTTAAATTTTACATAAACACGTTTCAATCTTTTGATAGTTTTTACTTTTTAAAAACCCACTTTTGGGGTTTGACAACGAGAATTAATTTTAAATTAATTAATATAACTTCTATGTTTTGAATCTGGTAAAATAGAATTCGTTTTTGAATTCAGAATTTCAAAATTATCTTACGGTGAATTTTTGGTATTTTTCTAAAAACATTCATTTTTTGATCAAAAGTGAAAAACACTCCGTTAGTGTTTATAACCGATTTTTTATTTAAATAATTATTTATTTTATTTAAATTTATTTTAAGTAAAAATAGATATATAATACCTATATAAGTTCAATTTAATTCATTGGAGTCATTTTATAATAAATATATATGTATTAATTTTTATTGAACTTTTTACCATCTTTTACCCACCTTCTAGGAGCATTTGCAAATTTGCATAAAACCAAATTTTAACGCTTGTGTGAGTTGAATTTCAGAAATCCTAGAGACATAGTTGACATCTATAAGTAAAATTTGGTTCAATAATATGAAAATAACTTTTGGAGAATAGTAACTTTTCACTTTTATTTACCACGATTAAAAGTAAATATGGTAATTAAAGGTAAAAATGATATTACAATTACCCTAACACTTGTACTAATTTTATTAGATAAGTTTATTTAGACCAAAAACAAACTTAGGATAAAAATATGATCCTTTAGGTCCACATGGATTAGATTAGGACATTTATTATTATTTTATTTAAAGAATAGTTAAAAGTGTTAAATTCAAAGATTATTAACTAAACCATTTTTAATATAGGGATATACATAAGATAGATTCAGCTATAAATATTCATTAGAAAGCTAAAAATATTTCCTAAATAATAGTATTTTATTTATAATTTTTTGACTTTAAATAATTAAATTTATTTATGACACAATAATGATGCAGTAATTACCTTATTAATGAATGAATCAATTAAATGGTATTATTTATAATAAAATAAATATAATTTCAATGTTTTTATGACATACACGAATTTTATAGGTGAATATGACATGTTACAGTTGATTCAATATATCTTGTTTGAAGTAATGAAGTGGTTATGACTTTCAAAAAAACCAAATACTAAATTGTGTCAAAATTGGCATAAATGAGTTTTCAAAACAAATATTATATTATTAAATTATATAACATTCCTAAAAATGTAATGTTTATTAAGAGGGATTAAATAATATTATATATTTTATTAATTTACTACTAGAGTTTATCATGGAAGTTTAGAGTAAGTTTATTAACCATATAGTGTAAGAATACAATAAGACATAGTACAAGTTAAACTATTTAACTAAGAGTTAAATATAAAATATAAGGTTAATATGGTGATGTAAACCTATCTGAAACCTATTGGTTCAGTTATTTTAGACCAATAACCACCTTATACTATAAATAAATAATTTTGGAGCCATTAGAAACCGAAATTTATTTTATTATAAAATAATATTTTAGGATTTTCCAAAAGTGACCCTCACACATATTATAAAAGTGTACTTCACCTTCTCTCTAAATCAGGACACCAAAGCCATTTGGCTCAGCCAAACCCAGCCCAAATATCCTCCCAACTTCCCTCACTTTAACCTAGAGGCCTTTTCTTGAGCATAAAGGAATCCTAATGAGCCTTTTGTTCAAATAAAAAGTGAACACCAAATGAATATGTAATTATTTTATCACCTCTTTCAAAGTTCTTTTCTTCTTCCACTTTCTATTTCATTGTTATTCCATAAAAAAATATTAAGTACATTACATTATATATACTTTGATGTTATTATATTTATGGTACAACCATATTCATTATTCTATCCATCCTATGAATGATAATGTCACTATGCGTGTGTACGTATGGATTATTGTCTCCAAGTCATGGTGTAATTTGTTATTCAACACTATGTTATTTGAATGGATATAATGATGAGTAATATGTATATAAATAATGAAAATAACATGAAAATTTCTCTATAAAATTAATATACCATCCAATTCATCACCTTTAAATCATTAAGGAAATGATATCATTGCTCTTGTGTATGTACGACTTATCTTCTTCACGATGCGATGAGATTCATTTCCACATTATCCATTCAACGATGATTATAAGACTATATATTTAATACATATGTAATATATGACATGATAATGATACTATAAAAAAACACACACAAACACACACACATATATATATATATGTGTGTGTGTGTGTGTGTGTCTTTAAATATATCCTATTCACTTAGTTCCGTTCAATAAGATATGAAAACGGAAACAACATTTATGCGTACGTACAACCTACCATCTACATAAATAGTGCTTTACATTTCATATATCTATCTATTATACATATTTATATTATTTATATATATGATATATATATATATATATTATGTTTTATATTCTAGATATATGTAAATCATGATCTAAGTGATACAATCAAGAATAACAAGTTAAAACACGTACGATAAAGAAAGTGATTATTAACCGAAATGTTAATTTAACATAGAAAACATTATTAAATGGCTAGTATAAAGTCATAAATGAATAATATATGATATTATAAATATAAATAAGGTTATGTTATATTTTAATACCATACTATGGTCATTATATAGGAGGTTAAATGTACCCTCGACCAAAGGAAAGTGCAAGGTGAGGGTTATTTCTTCAATATCATTATTATACGAGATTGTTTACGTGTAAGTATTTACAGGGACATATTTATCAGCGTTACCCATATTTCATAAAAAAAATTTCAAATGAAATATTTTAAGGTTTTATGGTAGGTTCTATTTAACGATATCATCATTTTAAATGTTTTAAATATTTATCTTTCAAAATCCTTTTAATAAATGTCCATGTTATTAAAATGATTTTAAGGATTTATTTATATATACATGAATATTTTGAAATGATAATTCTATTAAAAAGTTTCAAAGTGGTATGGGACACTTCGATTCAAAAATATCTTTTATATTACTTCCTTTATAAATGTGTTACTTTTAAATTATTTCACAAAAAGGGATATTTCTCTCAAAAAGTTTTACTGATCATTTTCAACTATGTCAGTATCCTTAACGAGATATTATTTTTTATTGAGGATGATTTATTATAATACAATCTTCCATATTGTATTGAATGATTTATGATATGTTTTACTGTGAATGTTCTATTTTTATACCATTCCTGGTTTATGGTTAATGTGTTGTCATTTTGTATGCTAGTTTTAATACGAATGTGTATGAAATGTTTCTACATTTTTATATGATGAATGCAGTGGACTTAGTAAGTGATGGGTGGAGCCTTCTATAGCTCCTCGATGCATCGAGAGGTCTCATGAGAGAAAATAGTGTCATGTCACAAAGACTTGAAAAAAAATTTATTTGTAGTCATGGTACAAGGCCTTGACTATGTGGTAATGGTGTCTGGTGTCAGGAATTCCATCATTATGAAATTAGTTACTACATGTGATTATTCGACTACTAGAATATCCATGTGCATGTTTATATGGTGATGTTTGATTTATTTTTTCCGTATTATGTTCAAGATTATGTTTAAAAAAGATGTTGTTTTTTATTACACATCTTGCCTTAAAAGTTTATAGCTTTTGCTAAATTATTTACTCTTACTGAGCATTTGATATCACCCTTCTATTATATTTTATATTCCCAGGATTCCAAGAAGTTTATTTTTATTGATATGTAGGGTTAAGATAAAGGGAATAATGGATTTATCAAAGAACATATATGTTGTATTTTATGTTTGAAATGGTAATATAACTTTAATGTATGAAATATATTTTCCAAGACTGCTAAACTGATCGGTCCTTTGGGACATGATTCCTTGTATTCATGCCAGTGTATTAAAATAATGCACGAGCTCTGGGTAACAGGGGTCCGGCATTATAGTTGGTATTAGAGGATGTTTAGCAACAACCTTAGAAATAGATTTAGAAAAACATTTATTAGAGAACATTACCCTTAGATAGACTTTGAGGATTAGTATAGAAGATCTTCCTAGAATTTTTTAATGTAGATATTTTGTGTATTTTATAAGAAATACATCATTGTCTGTATACGAGCTAGTAGAGGTGGCTCTGGCATAGATGTACCTAGGAGTGAGAACTCGGACAAGGAGTTTCGGGCTTCATCCAAGGTATCCTGGTACATAACAATGGGCCTTGCTGCACTCTTGGTTACAACACTCCCAGGGGATATGCTTAGAATAATTCACATTTTCTTTACTAGCCATTATGAATGATTTAGCAGTAAATAATTATCAAAGAAAACATTTTTTAGGATTATAGATTATATGCATAATATTTTCAATTTACTTTAGGTATTTTACTAGTTTGAAATTATGCATTAAAATTCATCAAACTAACCTAGTGTATTCCATTGTTTAGAAATGGCGCCCAGTAGATTGAATGTGAACTCCGGAAATACGCATGATCCAAAGAGTAAGAAGGATCACACATTTCAGGGTATTAAGCCAACATTTAGAAAGGAAATATTCTCCCATGTATTATCATCATTTGAAGAAATAATATCATCTGTTAATAAGATATGTAACAAATTATATGGTTCATATGACTTTGAAGGGAAGCCAAAGAAGAAAAGGATGGTAGAGAGAAAGATGTATAAAGGGAATAAAGGAAAGAATGATTTTCAAATATGTGATAACTATGGAATTAATCACCTTGGTAAATGCATTATGGGAATGAGAGTTTGTTATAAGTGTGGAGAAAAAGGAAACCAAGTACGTGATTCCAAGGGTAAGAAAAAGGTTTCAAATGTACAATGCTACATCTACAAGGATTTGGGACACTATGCAAATCAATGTCCCAATAATCAGAGTATACCACAAATTATGTTGTTGGATAATAATCAAGTTATGATATTATAATAGATGAAGAGTAATGACTAGTTTTCTTATGTTGATATTAATGAATTATGTTATTTTTGTGTTGTATCAACGATGTGCTAGTTATAATAATTATAAAGTATATAAGGATTGTATTGTATTACTATTTCATTAAGGATTTGAGATTGTGTGGTAGCAAGAAAAGTGAATCAATAACAAGTTAAACATTTTGTAAAATACAGGGTTAAAGGAAAGATAAAAATTAATATGGTCCTGATACTATGGTATTGAATTTGGAATAAGAGATTATTGATTTGGATAAATTATATTGGATATTATTGACTACATTAGAACTAATTAATTAGTTTTTTACTCCATCATTTTTGTTGATTACAACATTTTTATATTTTAGGAGTATATCCAATATTCTATGTTTTAAAAAATGAATAAGGAAGTACATACATATTAAAATTTGGTTTTCTGTAAATTCATTTTATTACCACATTTTAAGAGAAAAAACAATGAAGGTATTCACATGTATATTTTGTGACCTTCCTTATAAATTTTGGATTGTGAGTTTAGACAAAAGTATAGAAGATAAGTATAAAGTTTGGAATAGATTATTTTTTATATTGGATAATATTTTTAATATAAAATCATATGATGAGATTATTTTTTGATTGTCATAAAAAGTACTACACCGAGGTCAGGCGGCAACTCGTTGCTTCTTGCAAAGCCATGAGACTTGAACTCGCAACCGAAGGGCGACAAGTGTGCATCACCTACCATTGGATGACGTGATGTTATGGTTTGTATAGTATAGTTTTTTTGAATAGTCTGACAATGAATTATAAATTAATTATTTTTAGAACCCTATACGATTAGGATAAATAGAATATTTTTGAATTCTATTGTCTTTTGGAGTGAAATATTAGTTTGTGGTAGGAATTAGTTGAAGGATGAAACTATACTTGTCAAGTATATATTTTTTCCTCTTATTCTATGAATAAATTAATTCTTAAACATTATGTAAGAGATGTTAAAACCAAAAATGTGTTATCCTAATACCTTATCTTTTGTTTAACCAATGATATTTTAAATCATCATAGATTGATGGCTTTGAGGCCCTCAAATTTACTCGTTTTTTTTTGATTCATGACCCCAATCACTCCCTATAAATATTTACATTTTCCCTTCAATTATGTGTCTCTAATTTCCACAAATGTTCTCTTAATTGAGATCACAATTTGGTGGTGACTTTTTCATTTCTCTTACCCTCTTATTAAGACTAAATTTCATTAACACAATTTCCGATGTGGGTTTTCCACAAAGGTATTTTTCTATTTTTAACCTTTTATTTTCAAAGAAAAATTACAAATTGTGATGACACAATTTATTAAAGGATGGGAGAATGTAGAACCCCAAGATTTCATATTATATTATCTTGTTAAAGTAATTTAATATCTTGTGCTACACACAACATCGAGTTCGAGCGCACCACAACATACCAAACTAGCCATTCAAAAAGCAGTTATGAATAGTATTAAAAACATTTTTATTATTATATACTATATATAATTTTAAAATCCATATTATGTGTTTCCTATAAATAATATAATAACAAATTCATTTTTTTCATACAAAAGAAGTATTTTTCAAAATATGTCATTTTACGGCCTTTAATGGAGAAGCCTTTTTTTAAACAAATATTTGAAACTTTTATATATTCAATTTAATAGTGCTAAATTATGAATTTGAATGGGTTTGAAGTATACATAGATTATATTTTTATCATTTAATACAATTTAGTTCATTATAAGTAATTTCACATTTTAATTAGACATAAACACATATCAATATTTTGATAGTTTTTAATTATATGAAACCCGCATTTTGGTTTTGACAACATGAATTAATTTTAAATTAATTAATGAAAATTTTATGTTTTTAATTTAGTAAAATAGAATTAATTTTTAAAATCAGAATATCAAAATTATCTTAGGGTAAATTTTTGGTATTTTTCTGAAAACATTTAATTTTTGATGAATAGTGAAAAACACTATGTTATTGTTTAAAACTAACTTTTTTATTTAAATAATTATTTATTTTATTTAAATTTATTTTAAGTCTAAATATATATATATAATACCTATATAAGTTCAATGTAATTTATTGGAGTCATTTTATAATAAAATTAGATGTATAAATTTTTATTGAACATTTTACTGTCTTTTACCCACATTCTAGGAGAATTTATAAATTTGCATAAAACTAAATTTTACCGCTTTTGTGAGTTGAATTTAAAAAATATGAGAGAAAAAGTTGATATCAATAAGTAATATTTGGTTCAATAAGATGAAAATAATTTTTGGTGAATAGTAACTTTTGACTTTTATTTACCATGGTTAAAAGTAGGTAGGGTAATTAAAGGTAAAATTGATATTAAAATTACCCTAACACCTATCCTAATTCTATTGGATAAGTGTATTTTGACCAAAAACAAGCTTAGTATAAAAATATGATCCTTTAGGTCCACTTGGATTATATTAGAACATTTATTATTATTTTATATACAAAAGAGTTAAAAGTGTTAAATTCAATGTTTATTAACTAAACCATTTTTAATATAAGGATATACCTAAGATATATTATACAATAAATATTCACTAGAAAGATAAAAATATTTCCTAAATAATGGTATTTTATTTATAATTTTTAAACATTAAATAATTAAATTTAATTATGACACAATGATGATGCAATAATTGCCTTATTAATGAAAGAATCAAATAAATGGTATTATAGATATTAAAATAAATATAATTTCAAAGTTTTTGTGAAATCCATGAATTTTATAGGTGAATATTACATGTTAGGGTTGATTCAATGTATCGTTTTCTAAGTAATCATGTTGTGGTTACTTTCACAAAAACCAAATACTAAATTGTATCAAAATTGAAATAAATTAGTTTTTAAAACAAATATTATATTATTAAATTATATAAAATACATAAAAATATATGGTTCAGTAAAATGGATTAAATAATTTTATATATGTAATTAATGAACTATTTGAGGTTCTCTTGGGAGTTTTGATTATGTTTATTAACCATATAGTGTAAGAGTACAAGAAGACACAGTAAAAGTTTAACTATTTAACTAGGATTTAAATCTTAAAGATAATGTTAATATGGTAACCTAAACTAGTATAAAACCTATTGGTGGAGTGGATTTTGATCCATCCCCACCATATCCTATAAATATATCATTTCGAGCCATTTTAACCTGAAAATGAATTTATTATAAAATAATATTTCAGGGTTTTCCTAAAGTGACCATCACCCCTCTTATAAAAGGGCACTTCCCCTTCTCTCAAAATCACAACTCCAAAGCCATTTGGATCTGCCAAACCATCCAAAAATCTCCTCCAAACTTCCCTCAATTCACCATATAGGACTTACCTTGAGTATAAATGAATCCTAATGAGCCTTTTGTTCAAATAAAAAGGATAAACCCAAAGAGGGGGTAATTATTTTATCACCTCTTTCAAAGTTGTTTTCTTCTTCCCCTTTATCTTTCTTTGTTATTTCCATATAAAAATAACTACAATACCTTATACATACTGTGATTTTATTATGTTTATGGTACAACTATATTCATTATTCAAACCATCCTATGAATGATAATGTCACCATGCATGCGTACGTATAGCTTACTGTCTCCACGTCGTGGTATAATCTGTTATTCAACACTATATTATTTGGATGGATATAATGATCAGTAATATGTATATAAATAATGAAAATAAAATGATAATTTCTCGATAAAATTAATATACCATCCAATTACACACCTTTTAATCATTAAATAAATGGTATATCTACTCTTGTGTACGTACGGCTCACCGTCTCCACGACGCGATGAGATTCATTTCCACATTCAGCACTCAAAGATGATTATAAAAATATATATTTAATAAGAATGTAATATATGACCTTTTAATTCTACTGAAAACACACACACACAAACACACACACACACACATATATATATATGTATTTAAATATATCTTATTCACTTAGTTCCATTCAATACGATTTGAAAACAGAAACAACGTTTATGCGTGCGTACGACCTACAGTCTCCCTAAATGGTGTTTTGAATTTTATATATCTATCTATTATACATATTTATAGTCTATATAAATATGATATATAAATCATAATTTATATTCTGGAAGTATTTAAATCATGATCTAAGTGATACGACCAAGAATAACAAGTTAAAACACGTACGATAAAGAAAGAGATTATTACCCGAAATTTTAATTTAACATGGAAATCATTATTGAATTGATTTTATAAAGTCATAAATGAATCATTTATGATATAATAAATGTGAATATGGTTCTAGTATAATTTAATAGCATACTATGGTCATTATACATGAGGTTAAACATACCCTCGACCAAGGGAAAGTGCAATGTAAGGGTTATTTCCTCAATCTCATTATTATCCGAGATTGTTTATGTGTAAGTATTTACTAGGACATATTTATCATTGATACACATATTTCATAAAAATGTTTTCAAAGGAATATTTTAAGGTTATATGGGAGGGTTTATTTAACTAAATAAACATTTTAGATGTTTTAAATATTTACCTTTCTAAATCATTTTAATTAATGTCCATGTTTTCATAATGATTTTAAGGATTTATTTATAGGGAAAAAAATATTCTGAAATGATAATTATTTTCATAAGTTTCAAAGTGGTATGGGACACTTTTATTCAAAAATATATTCTAAATTACTTCCTTTATAAATGTGTGACTTTTAAATGATTTCACAAAAAGGGATATTTCTCTCAAAACGTTTTACTGATCATTTTCAACTATGTTAGCATCCTTTATAGGATATTATTATTGATTGAGGTTGATTTATTATAATACAATCTTCTATATTGTATTGAAAGAGTTATGATATGTTTGATTGTGGATGTTCTATTTTGATATCATTCATGGTTTATGGTCAATGTATTGACATTTCTTATGATAGTTTTTATACGAATGTTTATGTTATGTTTCAAGTTTTTTATATGAGGAATGTGGTTGACTTAGTAAGTGACAGGTGGAGCCCACTATATCTCTTCGATGAATCGGTAGTTCTCATGTGATAAACTAGTGTCTTGGCAAAAGGCCTTGACAAATATTTTATTTGTAGTCTTGGAACATGGCCTTTACTATGTGGTAATGATGTCTAGGGTTAGGAATTATCTCATTATGAAATTAGTTATTAAATGTGATTATTCGACCAGTAAAATATCCATGTGAAAGATTATATGGTGATGTTTGATTTATTTTTTCCATATTATATTCAATATTATGTTCAAAAAGTCTGTTTTATTTTATTACACATTTTTTCTTTAAAATTTTATAGCTTCTACTAAATTATTTACCCTTACTGAGAATCTGATAGTGTGCATGGTATTCCCATTATTATGGGGAGGGGGGTGAATGGTTTTACTCATTATCAGCTAGTCCTTGAATTCCTCATTTAGGAATTTCCCCAATCATGATGTAAACCATGCAACACGATCGAAGACAATCGTAGAGGGGGCCCATTAATATGAAAAAACGCACGTATGTACAACTACCCCAAACTCTCCAATGAAATTTTCTCCCTCATATAAAGGAAGTGTGATGACTTCCTGAGATGGTCAACTATTACCCAGATGGAATCATGGAATTTTAGTATTAGTTGAAGCCCCATCACAGATTCCATGGATATGTAATCCCACTTGCACTCTAGGATCTCAAGGGGGTTCAACAAACCTATCCGAACATGGTGCTCAGACTTCACCTGCTGACTGGTGAGACACCAAGATACAAACTCAGATATCTTTAATCTCATGATGCATCACCAAAACTATCATTGATGGACTCTATACATTTTTCCTACATTAGGATATACATCTAGGGGAAATGTGGAACTCTCACATCACCTCCTCCCTCATCATGACTGGGAAAACCATCCATCCTTCTAAAAAGATGATGTGATTCCTTATATTAGAATATCCATATAGTGAATCCCCCATGGATATATAGCCAGATAAGAACTCAAAACCGATGTATCCTAGCGAGGTCTCTCTCACACGCTCCAGAAGTAGATGAGTTAACACCATCTATTACAGAAAATTTGTACCCTCTATCTCCACTATGTTCACTTGTAATGAAAGGAACTAATCATAGGAATATTGAACCAAGTGTGTCATGAAATTACTACTAATGGAATCTGTAACCAAGTATCAATTTCTTAGGATATGTACTATCACATAGTCATTTTCCTAAAGGATCTCCAACCAGCACTACTGTCTTATGGTCAAGTATCTCTGTGTAAAGATGTACCTAAGACTCTGATGGTCTGAGTAAACTATAAATCACTCCCTTATAAGGCAGTTCCTTCACATCCTCTAAAAAATACTATATATACGTTCTCTAGGTCTTGAGTTTCATAGATCTTCTCATGTGACCTCAGCTTCCTTGACCCGTATGCAATAACTATTTATTGCTACATCAACACACTGTTGAGACCAGCTCCTGAACCATCACAATACACAATATACTCCATGCTCTCCTCTAAAATAGGGGAAATTTCTTGCCTCTACCTAAACTCATCAAAGGCCCTCTGGCACTACTCTGTCTTTGTAAAAGGAATCCCTTTTTTACTTCAGGGAGGTTAAAGGGTTGGAAATCCTAGGAAATTATTTTTTAATCCTCACAAAGTACTCTTCCGATCCAAGAAAATTTCGCTCCTCTGACACACTCTTTGGTGGATCCCATGTAAGATATATACCAATATTAGATTGGTCCACCGATAATCCATTCTCACATATGACCTTCCGGAAAAACTGAACCTCATGAATCTAGAACTTGAACTTAGAGATCTTCCCAAAAATATGGTGCTCTTGAAGAAAATCAAGAACAAACTAATAGTTATCTGAATGTTCTCCTATAATGTAGATTAGATGAGTATGTCATCAATGAAGACAACCAAAAATAGATCTAAGTATGGATAGAAGACCTGGTTCATCAAAGGCATAAAAATGGTGGTTCCATTAGTCACACCGAAGGGAATCACCGAGAACATATAATTTCTATAGTGGCATTGGATTTCCAGCTTCGGAATACTATCCCTGAGAACCTTTGACTGGTGGTATTAGGAAATGAGATCGATCTTCAAGAACCACATCATGATTCAAAGCTATACAAATAGGTATCCAATCCTTGGAAATGAGTAATTGTGAATTACCATGTCATAGTCTAGGTGATGATAATCTTTATAAATCCTCAAGTCCCCACCTACATTATTTATGAATAACAGTTGAGCGGCCTAGGGGGACACAATGTCTCTGATGAAACCCCTTTCTCAAAAGTCCTCCAATAAAACCTGTAGCTCCTGAAGCTTAGTAGGGGCCCTACGATATGCAATAGAATATATAAGATTAGTCCTAGGATGTAATTTGATTAAAAAACTCATCTCCCACCTCCGCGGTAGTCCCAAATTTTCCTAGGGGAAGACTTACATGAAATACACAATGAATGAAGGAATATAAAATATTGAAAATCCTTCCACACCAAGGGATATACTCACCAACTGATGGGTGATGGGTTTCACCCTCTTATTCAATGAACCCACTATCCCCACCATGAGATTTCTCTCACCCACAAATCATAATATCATCCCATCAATGATTAGATATATGAATCATCTGTAGTGATAGGAAATATGGGCCCAGAACATGAATAAATACATACCCAATATGATGTCATAGTATTCTATTGTGATGACCAAAAATTCATGCATGAACCTCTACCAACAAGAAATAACTTGCACTACTCGAAGATAAAATATACAGAAGAAGTGTTCCCTGTAGAAACATCTAGATGAAGATACTGGGATTTCAACTCAACTGAGAGATTCTAATCACACACCAAGAATATAGAGAATCATTAATGACTATCACCTATGTAGACTAATACTGATGAAAGTGTTTAAAATAGACATATCATGCCTCTAATAATTATTTGCACCACAACGTCATAAGCCTCCAACGCCTGTAGAAGTCGGTGACCTTGATCTCCCACTCCATGAATTAATTTGAGCCACCTAGTGGTGGTTGTGGAAGGATCTCATAACATCATCCACCTCTCATATCACCTCATACTTTTCCAAGTCTACCTCCTTGAAGACCACCCTACCCTCTCCTGGGAGATCCCTGATCACAATGTTGCCTCTTCCATGGAGGTCCGCCAGTTGTCTTCCTATGATCCTCACCACATCTAGTCATGTCATATCATGACATGTGATATATCCTTTTACAAGCATATAATCTCCCATATCAGGGTTTCCTTGGGTCTCTATACTTCAAATGTACACATTCTTGAGTTTGATCACAAGGAGGTCTCATGTATCAAGATCTCGTCATTTGGAACATACTAGTTTCAACAGATGACTCATCCTTGTGATAACCACTGCAATCTAAAACGTCCTAGAATCCATCTGATATAAATTTCCCTATCACTAGTGTCCTCTCCAATACCTTGACATAGTTGGGGATTTATAATGGCACCACGCTGGAATGATCTCTCCATTGATTCCCTACTGAAACTTCTATTCTATGAAGTATCCATCTTGGATCATCTTAAGAGAGTATTGTATAAGGTATGTGAAACTTGATGCATAATAGGAATATATCATCCCTCCCTTTTACATCACCATAAGTTCATAAATATGAACTGAGCACAAATATGAGGGGAAGTAATCCTCACAGAACAACTATTGGAAGTCAGACCATGAGAGTGTCGACTCTTCATGCATCTAGATAACAAGACTTGACTAGAAACCATATACTCCATCAAAATGGCTAGATGCGTGTGCAACCACCTAATACATCAATGTATAGATGAGACTAAATACATGGATCATAGAATCTATCCAATAATATACTTCTTGGGGATATAACTCTTCCTGAAACCTCAATGACCTTTGGCACTGATGTTCAAAAATAATGTAAGACTATGTGCATCCTAAACCGACTCAATAGGGATGATTTGCTTCTCAATAGGTAGAGGTGATACTACCTACCCACCGGAAGGATGATTTTTTTTGGATGGGCCCTGAAATAAGGCCTCATCGCTAATTAGATCATTATCATGATCTGGAACTGGTATCGTGGATAGATGGAATCCCAAATCCATCCTAACATTTAATCAACATGTACCATTTCTAGATGAAAATATATATATATATATGGGGATATTTCTCAATAAGGATAGTTAAAGACTAAATCCTATATGATGAATGTACCAGTGATCCCTACTAAAAATGTCTCAATGTTCTAATTCGCCATGCTTGATGTCAATTTCTCGTTGTATGGATACATTATCCACCCATACCACCACTAGATTCACTGACCTAAGAGCCACACTCTAGACACTTAGACATTATTTTCCTAACTCCTAATCTAATCCTCACAAGGAGACTACTCCAAACATCATCCTAAGTATAAAACCACCTTTGATATAATTCTTTCATAACCCAACCCACACTATGACTCGAGCCATAACTACCCCAATCCCACTTCCAAAGTCTAGGGTGATCTACCAGTGTCGAAGGCACAACTAAAATAGGAAGGCATTTTCCTAGAAACTTGTGTTCTCACACTTAGCCACATTTATGAAGAAGTGCAGAGGAATAATAGTTAAGGATTCAAGATACTAAGAGAAACAAACATACATGTAAAACCTATATACAGTATGAGAGTATGGTAGTGTAAAATATAATGTAAATGAAAAAAACATCCAACCAGAAGGAGGTCCTTACCTGAAAAAATAGATAATAGAAAACTGATAAATCCCAACTCCTAATCTCTATGTTTTGACCACCATACACGGTCCAACATATGAAGTCTCCCTAAGATTATCTACATTCACCACTGAATTTTCATCATCTGTATAAGACACAAAAAGTGTAGATAAAGGCCATGCAATGGTGAGTATATACATACCCTGTGGGACAACATGAAAGGTGAAGGGGGGTAAGTATGAGATACAATAGGAATAGAAATAATTTAGATATATAATATGATGTATCTCAACCCAATGAAGATAAATAGTATCCTCATACAAGGACATGGGCTCAACATGGTGATGAGATAAAATAACATCATGTATTTTCCACCCATATCATGATAGTAAATTAATTCCACCATGAGAAGATAACATGAAAAGCACGTGGAAAACCCAACACGTTTTTGTATCCCATAGAAGGAGAGTAAGTAAATCCAAAGTTATGGATATAGGATTATATATTTTCTTAGTAAGAAAAGCCAAAAAACGATATAAAGGGGATATCAATCTCCCAACTAATCCCAAGAAAAAGATTCACCAACATTTCAGAAAATCCATCAACAATACCCATCATCTCACATGTCTATGAGGAAGTAACCATTTGAAGGCCCACACCCCACCACTAGGCCACACAGCCGAGGGGGAACAAAAGCGTAGTAGGGGACCTATTCCATACTGTGTTGGGGGGGGGGGGGGTACACTGTGTAAATATCAATAGAGGACCCACAACCAACTAATGGGGGGGGGGGGGGGGGGTTTCCACTATAGTGTCACTAGGACCCACACTTTATCTGATAGGGGGTTTTAGTTGGTAATTATATATAGAAGAACCAAACCAAAGCTAATATGGGGTTCCAATATTGTTTCATGTGGACCCATGACCTATCCAATAGGGGATTCAACATAGTAGGTATAGGACCAACACCCATGATGATGGGAAGTTACACTGTAGTATCATGAAGACGTGCACTCTATCTGATAGGGGGTTCAACTTGGTAGGTAGAGGACCTGTGCCCAATTTGATCAGGGGTTCCACTCTATAGTTTGAGGACCCTCTCTCTAGTTGATAGCGGGTCACACTATGGTCATTCAGGACACATACCATTTTTAATAGGGGGTTTCACTTGGTAGGTAGAGGACCCATACCCAAGCTAAGTGGGCGGTTCCACTCTATTAAACCTTTTTTTATCCTTCATGATCACTACAATAATCGGGTGTCACCTTAATAAGCATCATACATGGGAAATTTTAAATAATATCCCAGAAGCCACAATCGATGAAACAATCAAATTATACACAAAAAAACCCTCAGGATAGGCAACTCGAAGGACAAAATTTGAGTTCAAATGATGTATATACGGAAGATTGAAGTTTCCTCAAAAGGTGATATGGGGTACACAATGTGTGATGGGACCCACACATCATGTGGTCCAGTTACATCTTCTAATCATGTCCCTAGAGGTACATGGCCCACCTACCATGAAGGTATACATGGATTGTAGGGGATATAAATGGAGTTCCCATGCCACATGGGATCTTTCCTATGTTCTTGGTCATGTTCATGTATCCAATTCATGCTCATGTACTTTAGTACATGACATGCCTCTTCACATGGGGAGTCTCCTTTGTCTCTTTTCATTCCCATGTACTCAGCACATGATGTGTGTCTGGATATACCTATTACCATGTACTCCTAGTGTACATGAAACCCTCTAGTGCACCAATCACACTACATGTGGGGTGTCCCACATGATATTTGATACTTATCTCACATGAAATACTAGCTACCATATCCAGGGTCGTGCACGCCTTGTGTTCATCATGCTAAATTGTGTGTAGTCATGTTTGTCATAGTTTTTCATATCTAAATTCTACAATTAGGATCCAACGATTCTTGTATAGATCTCTCATCATTTATTCACTAATATGGTGGATTTGTGTGTGGATCATCATTTTTGACTATCTGGTGGCCAGAAAATGGTACCTATCGACCCATTGGGTTTCACTGTACACATTTTATGCCGCAGTTTATTCTCTCCTTGATGAATCAGTTATCAACCATTTAAAAGGTTTTCCAAAACCTGTAAAACCCCATATATATCCATAATTCGTCATCACTTCCCTCACACATGAATCTATTTCTATTCTAGGGGTTCGATCGGGCTTAGTACCTCTCAAAAACGTTCAACCAGAACCACAGGATCCAACCGATGATGAATGAGAAGAAATTGTAGAGTAAGAGAAAAAATCATATATCTAAAAATAATTAGAAATAATTCCTGTCCAATGATTAATAACAAAAATATATGTGGTTTGAAAACAAATGTACTAATCAATTTAATCAGTATACATGATAAATCCAAGGATGCACAATTGTCACACTCAATCAATTTCATAAAAAAGGGTGCAATCCACAGTTTCGAAAGTCCTACCTAGAGATTCGATTTTTTTAAAGAACATGATTGATAATCATTGATGGAAGTAATTGTGCCCACTGTGTCCTAATCTGCTCTAATCTAGAGTTTCACTATCATCTGATGTGATTCTCCCACAAAAGGAGACGACGAAGAACCTCTCAAAGGACCCAATATTATGAGGCTAACCTTGAGTTATTTTCTATTATAATACATTTATATAAAAAGAATCTAGGTTAAATAAATAAAAAATAAATTTAATTATTTAATGTATACACAGAATGTACTGCACAATGGTGAGATTTCTGAAAGCCTCGCATTGTTCTACTTTATGTTGTGCCTAGGGTAAACACCACCTTCCAAACTCAACTGTGGTATCATATTTATGATCCTAGATTCTGTTTAAGATTTTTCTAATTTTCTTTAAGAAACTATTAATGAACAATGTAATATATATTTAATATTTTTATAAAATTAATTCTAGGAACATCGACCCTTTGAATCACATGTCGTCTCAGTGCCTAGTTATGGAAATACATGTAAAATATTTCAAAGTATTAGGAGATATAAAATGGGTCTCTACAATAGATTTTGATCCACAATCCCCATCCTTGAAATATGACATTGGCAGATAATTCATAAAATATAACCCCACTATTTGGCAGGGGACTCCTAATGCTAATTTTGATGACATTTTCTTTTCAATCTAGTAATATCTTAGTCCCCTCCCCTTTATTATACTGTTATGGTGTATAATTTTTTATTTATATTTATTACCCAATGTATGATTACACATATTTATAGAAGGGATATAGTTTTTTTTCTTTAATACTTTATGGGTTATTTTTCAATTTAATATTTCACTTATTTAGACATGTCCATCACCTATGCATTATCTATGGTCCTTGACAAGGAAATCAGACCACCATCTCTCATCCCCTGTGATATCTATTAGAGAGTCATCAAAATAGAGAGATTGATTGAGGAGGTTTAATTCCATATCCATCATCTATAGGACCATCCTCCATAAATTTCATGGTAGCTTCTTCTCCTCAATCAGCACTTTCACGACCAAACTCTTTTTGAGGTGGTTAATCCTTCCAAGCATCCCTGGGAGCATGATGAAGAAACAAGTAGTTACTATAGGAAAAAATGAACCTATAAGAATATTCATGGCACTAACTAATTATTTTCCATCCATTTGACCGATGAAAACATTATAAACATTTTATGGGAGGTATCCCATATTTTTTTTATTTCTTTATTTTTATTGAGTTATTAGAACTTATGTTTTCCCTTTACTTGAATATTAGTTTATATGTATTCCTAAAAATCCCAATACTCACCTTATTACATTTATATCTGTTGTTTCCACCTATTTTTTACTATGTGCACATACCTTTTTACCTTCTTACAACTTGGTCAACCACTATGGGATAAATGTCTTTCTAGTGAAAGTATTTTGTTTTTAACAATTTTTGTAGGTACTCCAATTTAAATTCAATGACCAAAAAAGTTTCCCGAAGTTATGAAATTCATTATAGGGATACCAAGATTCCCTAATTTTAAAACCCCAATTTCAATTTAATCTCTCTATATGCTTCTGTTGATATCTCTCTCAAGATTTTTTTACAGAACAGTGCAGTCACTGTCTCATTTTAAGTGTTAGGGAATTTTTCTTGAGATTAATTTTCATTACACTTGGATTATTTACTTTTTCACTATTAAAAGAGATATTTTTCATTAAAACAATGATTTAAACTTAAAATTTCATTACACCCATTAAAAAAAAGACAATGTCAGGTTGGATATAGCTGAGAACAAATTTTATTCCTATTTATATTTTTTTATGAATTTTGAGTTAAGTACATTAATTCTAATTATAGACACTTACAATTGATTTTGATTGAATTATTTTTAGATACCATGCCAAGATTTATTTCCAATTATTTTTTTATACTCCAATTACCAAGAGGATTCTATACTTATAATGACATATTCTTTTCTTAGCTTATTTCTAGAGAGATACTTGAGACATGTGAACTTATCAAAACTAACATTGAGATCTTATTGAGGATATGATTGAAAATGAATTTTTTAAAATGATTGAGTATTTATTTATGGGATATTTTATTGATACCCACATATACATATTTCCATCTTTATCCCAATGTATCCATAAATAACCTTGATAGGATGGAGCAGTTTCAAGCTTTTATCCCATCCTGCCTTGCTCTTGGTACAATGCTTGATTTTCCTATGAAGAAGTTCTGGGTAGTTTTTAATATTAATATAAATGGGATATTAATATTATGGAGACACATAATGACAATTTTATTAGATTTATATGATGTGGTCCATGATTTCTTTTGGAATTTTCAATGCTTACCCAGTTCCTTTGATAAAATAAGTAAAATAATATAAAAAATGGGTTGTGTGTTAGGAAGGTAAAAAATCCCCATTACCAAACTGATAGATCCTATGTTGGATTATATTTTGTTATTTTATGGATGTGAGACCTGGGAAAAACATTTTTTTTTGAAAATTATATAATAAGAAATGGAAAAGAATGTTGTACATTCTTGATACAATCTTGACATACCCATCATCCCACCATGAGATTTTGAAGCATAAAAACATTTTTTCCAAGAGGAGTTACTGTATTATACTACTCATGATTATCATGAATTTTACATTATAGAGTTCCCTCCTCTTTATGTTTTATTTTTATCACCTTCCCACCCACCCTCAGCTTCAATGAAATTTAAACCTTAATGATGAAGACATCGTGATTGATTTTGTATTTGAATTTAATAAGTGGACATAATATGACCAATGAAATCTTATGGTTAAGAAAATGTATTATGTGTATAGACATAACAATAATTCTATTTTACCATGAGTGATTAGAGAGAGTTTTTTGCGACGTTAATTGAAAAATGGGTGTAGCATTCAAGGAATAGATATGAAATTGTAATTAATGGAAGAAAGAAACTGAATAAAGAATAGAAATATGAGGTGTGACTAGTTTTCTATTCAGGACTGATTATAGAGGACATAATATTTCTTATTGAACTTAGTTTTATTTGTTTCTTCATAATTCATGTTTCTTATTTTAATTTTTTTTTCATTTGAAATCCTTATTAAGATTCTTTTTTCATGAGAACATGAAATTATTCGAGTGTGGCAGAATTTCATAAGATAAATTTGTATATACATTATAGATACATTAATATAAGTGTTATTCATGTTTTATTAGTTAATTCATTTTTTTGGTTAATTTGTTTTTACAAGAATTGTAACACCCCAAGATTTCATAGTGTGTTATTTCTTCAAAATAATTCAATAACTTGCACTAGATGCAACACCGAGTTCAAGCACACCATGACTTACCAAACAAGCCGTTCAAAAGAGGATATGAATATTATTAACTAAATTTTAAACTTTATATAATCCTTATAATTTTAGAATCCATATTATGAGTTTCTTAGACATAATGTAAGAACAAATTCATTTTCAGTATTGCACTTTTACCAACTTTTAATAGTGAACCCTTTTTAAATACAATATTTTAAACTTTTATATATTCAATATGACTAAATAAATTTACTTTTTAGAATGGGGACATCAAAAATTTACAATGAAATATCCCAAGCTTCCACGGTATGCTTTCATTTGAATAATGCAGTAGTTGGTGTTGTACGCAACTTCCAGTTCTAACACACACCACAACCAATCAAACTAGCCGTTATGAATAGTAATACCTAATTTTTGAAATTGTATAAATTTTATCTCTCAAAATGGAATTCATTTATGTATTCGGAGTATCTAATTTAGACCAAGGTAAAATTTTGGAACTTTTCGGATAACATTTATATTTTGATAAATAGTGAAAATTGCTAAATTTTAATTAAAAACAACTTTTTTAATCGAATAATTTATATTGATAAATTATGAATTTTAGTGGTTTTAAAGTATATTTAGAATATATTTTTACAATTTAATACAATGTTTTTCATTGTAAATAATTTCACGATTAAACCGGATATAAACAAGTGTCAATCTTTTGATAGTTATTATCTCTTAAAAACACGCTATTTGTTTTGATGACAAGAATTAATTTTTAAATTAATTAATGAAAATGATATGTTTTGAATTTGGAAAAATAGAAATAATTTTTGAATTCATAATATCAAATATAGCTTAGGCCTAATTTTTGGTATTTTTATGGAAACTTTCATTTTTTGATGAATAGTGAAACCACTAAGTGGTAGTTAAAAAACTGATTTTTTCATAAAACTTAATTTTACCACTTATGTGAGTGGAATTTCGAAAATCCAAGACACATGGTTAATATCAAGGGGTAAAATGTGGTTCAATTAGATGAAAATAATTTTTGTGGAATAGTAACTTTTTACTTTTATTTACCACGGTTAAAAGTGAATTGGGTAATTAAGGGTAAAAATGATATTAATATTACCCTAACACATGTCCTAATTCTATTGGACAAGTGTATATCGACCAAAAACAACCTTAGGAGTAAAATATTATCATTTAGGTCCACATGTATTAGATTAAGACATTTATTATTATTTAATTCAAAGAAGAGTTAAAAGAGTTAAAATCAATGTTTATTTACTAAAACATTTTTAATATAGGGTTATAAATAAGATAAATTAAATTGTAAAAATTAATTATAAAGATAAAATATTTCCTAAATAATGGTATTTTATTTATAATTTTTATACATTACATAATTTAATTTATTTATGACACAATGGTGATACAGTAATTACCTAATTAATGAAAAATTATAATAATTGGTATTATAAATACCCAAATAAATGTAATTTGAGACTTTTTATAAATACCAATAATTTTCTAGGTTAATATGACATTTTAGGATTTATTTAATTAACTATTTTATAAGTAATCATTCTGTTATAATTTTTACAAAAATCAATTTTTGAATAGTGTCAAAATTGACATGAAAGAGTTTTTAAAACAAATATTATATTATCAATTGATATTAAATTTATAAAAATATAAGGCTCGGCCAAGAAACATATATCATGATATTTGTATAATTAATGGGCCACTTGGGGGTCTCTTGGATGTATATTGTAAGTTTATTAACCATATAATATAAAAATACAAAGAGACATTATAAAAGTGAAACTAACTATCAAAGAGTTAATACTTAAAGATAAGGTTAATATAATAACCCAAACCTGTATAAATTCTATTGGTTGAGGGGTTTTCGACCCATACCCAACTTAACTTTAAATAATCCACTTTGGAGCCATTAGAAACCGAATATGAATTTATTATAAAATAATATTTCTAGCTTTTCCAAAGGTTCCCCTCACCCCTCTTATAAAAGGGCACCCCCCTTCCCATTAATTCACATCTTCAAAGCCTTTTGGTTCGGCCAAAACCTTCCCAAATACTCTATCAACTTCACTCACTACAGCCGTGAGGCCTTATTTTGATCATAAATCCAACTTAAGGAGCCCTTTTGATCAAATCAGAAGAAAGAACCCGAAGAGGAGGTAATGTTTTCACAACCCTTTTTCAAATTCATTTCTTCTTCAACTTCTTCTTTCTTTGTTATTATCATTCTAAAATAATGAATCCAGTATCTCCTATATACTATAATATTATTATAAATATTATACAACCATATTCAGTATTCTATACCTCTTTGAATGACATGTCACCATACGTGCGTACGTACGACTTACCCTCTCCACGTCGTGGTGTAATTGTTATTCAATATATTATTATTTGGATGGGTATAATAATGATGTGTAATTCATGTAAATAATAAATAAAACATGATAATGATTCTGTATATAAAATATACCATCCAATTAAATATTATTTTAATATCAAAATAATGATATTGTCGCTCGTGCGTACGTACGGACTACCGTCTCCACGAACGCGACGAGATTCATTCTCCATCGTATCCATTCAAGTATAATTATCATTTGATGATTTAAAAATAATGTTTAAGGACTTGATATAATTATGTATATGAATAAGATAAAACCTATCCATTGACAAACATTTCTTACATAACAAAACATATAAAAGAAAACGAGTAAGTTAACACCCGAAACGACGATAATACTAAGATATTATTAACCAAGCAATGTTGAAAGATCATATATGATAACATAATAATGTATATGATTCTTGTATAATTTAATAACAATTATTTCACCATTATACAGGAGGTTAACCTACCCCAACCAAGGAAAAGTACAAGGTAAGAGTTATTTTACAATCTCTTCATTATACGAGGTTGTTTATACGTAATTATCTACTGGGACCTCTTTATCATCCACATCCATGTTTCTTGAAAGTGTATTTCAAAACATTCTTACTATTTTATAGAATAGGGGTTAAAGTCATTTATACCCTTGTTTGAATTTTTATAATAAGTTTATAAAGGAATCTTTCTGTCGTTTTCCAAAAAGGTCCTTTTTAACCTTTTCAACAGAATTAAGGTAAAAATGTTTTTTTAACTTATACGGTGGGTTCGGCTATTTTTCGCCGTTATAAAATTTTTGAATCATCCCTTACAAGCTTATAAGGATATTTTAAAAGTAAATGTTTTATTTTATAATTATGTGACATTTAAATGATTTCAAAATGAATATTTTATGAATTTGTGAAAGGTACTCTTTATCAAAATCGGAATTTTAAATGTTTTAAATATTTATCTTTCTAAATATTATTAATTAATGCCCATGTTTTCAAAATGATTTTAAGGATTTATTTATATGGACATTAATGTTTTGAAATGATATTTCTTTTCAAAAGATTCGAAGTGGTATGGGACACTTTGATTCAAAAATCTCTTTTAAATTACTTCCTTAATAAATGTGTGACTTAAATGATTTCAAAAAAAGAGATATTTATCTCAAATAGTTTTGATTTCATCTATTTCAACATCCATTGATAGATTTTAAGTTTATTTCAGGTTGATTTATTATGTTACAAAACTTCCATATTGTTTTGAAGTTTTTGTGATGTGTTTGACTGTGGATGTGTTATTCTTATACCATTCGTGGTTTATGGATGAAGTATTTACATTTCGTATGCTAGTTTTAATATGAATGTTTATGTTATGTTTGAAACTTTTCATATGGGAATGCATTGGACTTAATATGTGACGGGTGGAGCCCGCTATAGCTCCTCGATGCATCAGTAGGTCTCATGAGACAAACTAGTGTCTTGGCACAAGGCCTTGGCAAAATCTTATTTGTAGTCTTGGCACGAGGCCTTGGTTATGTTGTTATGATAGTCCGGCATTATGAATTCCATCATTATGAAAGTGGTTATTGATATTGCGTGTGATTATTTTATTAGTAGAATATACATGTGAATAAGTAAATGGAATTATTTCATTTTATTTTTCCCATACTATGTTGAAGTTCAAGTTTAAAAGGATTTTGTTTTAGTTATACATTGCCTTAAATGTTTATTCTTATTTATGAAAGTTTCCGCTATATTATTATCCTTACTGGGCATTTGATCTCACCCCTTTTTCTATATTTTATTTTTTCCAGGATGCGAAGAAGTATTTTATGAATGACCTATAGGGATAGTATGAGGGGATATGAAGACAATATATTGTTGTAGTTTTTCACTTATTGATGTGATGTAAGCTTTATGAATATATCTAGTGTTTCCAAGGCTACTAAACTAATCGGTCTTTCAGGACTTTATCTTTCTTGTGATCATGCCAATGTTATGTAATAATGCACCGACTCTGGGTATCTAGGGTAGGGGCATTACATTTGGTATCAGAGGAAGTTTAGTACAAACCTTGGAAGCTAGATTGAGATAAACTCTGATTAGAGCACATAGATCTAAGATGGACTTTGAGGATTAGTATATAAGAACTTCCTAGAGTTTTGGTATTGTTGAAAATTTGTGATTTTTCCGAGCAATACATCCCTGTCTGGATACGAGCAGGTAGAGGCGGCTCTGGCACAGATGTACCTAGGGGTAAAACCTGAAAACACCGCTTTGAGCTAGACTTGAACGGGAATTGGTGCATGACAATAGGCCTTACTACACTCTTGGTTACCACAATGTCGGGGGATATGCTTAGGATAATTCTCATTTTCTTTACAAACCATTATGAAGGGTTTATGAGTATATACTTCCTCAAAAGAGACATTTTTATGATTATGGATTATATCCATAAACTATTTAATTTATGTTATGTGTTTTACAAGTTTGGGATTATGTATTGTTATTCATAAATTAATCTAGTGTATTCCATTGTTTAGAAATGGCGCCCAGTAGAAGGAATGAAAACTCCAGCAATGCACATGATCCAAAGAGAAATAAGGATCATATCTTTCATTGTCTTAAGCTATAATTTATAAGAGAAATAGTCTCCCATGTATTATCATCATATGAAGAAATAATATCATGTGTTGATAAGATAAGTAAAGACTTTACTGAGTCCTATGTCTTTGAAGGGAAGCAAGATAATAAAAGGATGGAAGAGAGAAATATGGATAAAGGGAAGAGGGAAAAGAAGAAATTCCCATATGTGATAACTGTGGGAAGAAACACCCTGGAAATTGCCTGAAAGGAATGGGAGTTTGTTATAAGTGTGGAGAAAAAGGGCACAAAGTACGTGACTGAAAGGGTAAGAAAATGGTTTCAAATGTACAATACTTCATTTGCAAGGATTTTGGACACTACGCGAACCTATGTCCCAGTCATCAGACTATGCCGCAAATGATGCTATTGGATAATAATCAAGTTATGATACTACCACAGATGAAGAGGATTGATTAGAGTTCTTATGTTGATTATTTCATTTGAGTTTTGTATCAACAATGTATTTGTTATAATAATTATGGAGTATATAAGGATTGTACTGAAGTACTATTTTATTAAGGAATTGAGATTGTGTGGAACAAAGAAAAGTGACTCAATAGCATGTTAAATTTTTGGAAAATGTATGGTTGAGAGAAAGATAAACCATAATGTGGTTCTGATACCGAGGTAGTGATTTTAGAATAATAAATGATTTATTTGGATAAATTATATTGGATATTCTTGACTACCTTGAAACTAATTAATGATTTGTATATTCCATCATTGTTGGGGTTTACAACATTGTTTGATTGAAGGAGTATATCTATTATTCTTTAAGGAATAAGGGATCATGAATTTAATCAATAAGGTTTTATAGTAATTTAGGATGTTGCAGTGTTTTAAAAGAATACATGATGAAGGTGTTCACATGTTAGTACATGGAAAAAAGGATCTTCATTGTTTTCACCTTCCTTATAAACTTTGGACTGAAGTATTTTGGATTGTTCTAGTTTGGATTATTTTGGATTTCCATAAAAAGGATAACCCAGAGGTCGGGCGGTAACCTGTCGCGTCCGGCAAGGCCGCGAGACTTGAACCCGCAACCGAAGGGCGACAAGGGTGTATCACCTACCACTGACCCATGTGATGTCTTTTATTGAATAATGTCATTTTTTTAATGGTTCTGCTAGATGATTTATAAATTCATTTTTTAACCATATACGAATAGGATAAATATAATATTATTTTTAAGTTCTATTATCTTTTAGAGTGAAAGATGAGTTTGTGGTAGAACTTAGTTAAAGGATGAGACTATACTTGTCAAGTATATATTTTTCTTCTTCTCTTATTAAATGAAGAAATTAATTCTTATACTTTAGTGATGGGATCTTAAAACAAAAAAAAATGTGTTATCCGAATACCATATGTTTCTCTGAACTGATGGTATTTTAAATCATTATAGATTGATGAATTTAAGGCCCTCAATTTTACACTTTTTTTGGATTGATGACCTCGATCACTACCTATAAATATTTACATTTTCCCTCCAATTATATGTCTCTAATTTCCACCAATGTTCTCCGAATAGAGATCATAATTTGGTGGTGACCCTTTCATTTCTCTTTTCCTCTTATTAAGACTAAATTTTATTAACCCAATTTCCGATGTGGGTTTTACCACAAAGGTATTTTCTATATTCAGCCTTTTATTTTCGAAGAAAAATTTCAAATTGAGAGGACTCAATTTATTGAAGGAGGGGAGAATGTAACACCCCAATATTTCATAGTGTGTTATTTCTTCTAAATAATTCAATAACTTGCACTACACGCAACACCGAGTTCAAGCACACCATGACTTAACAAACAAGTCGTTCAGAAGAGGTTAGGAATATTATTAACTAAATTTTAAACTTTATATAATCCTTATAATTTTAGAATCCATATTATGAGTTTCTTGGACATAATGTAAGAACAAATTCATTTTCAGTATTGCACTTTTACCAACTTTTAATAGTGAACCCTTTTTAAATCCAATATTTTAAACATTTATATATTCAATTTGACTAAATAAATTTACATTTTAGAATGGGGACATCAAAAATTTACAATGAAATATCCCATGCTTCCACGGTACGCTTTCCTTTTAATAATACAGTAGTGTGTGTTGTACGCAACTTCGAGTTCTAACACACACTACAACCAATCAAACTATCCGTTATGAATAGTAATAAATTCTTTTTGAAATTTTATAAATTTTATTTCTCAAAATGGACTTCATTTTTTTATTCGTAGTATCTAATTTATCCTAAGGTGAAATTTTGGAACATTTCGGATAACATTTATATTTTGATAAATAGTGAAAATTACTAAATTTTAATTAAAAACAACTTTTTTAATAGAAATAATTTATATTGATAAATTAAGAATTTGAGTGGTTTTAAAGTATATTTAGAATATATTTTTACCATTTCAAACATTGTTGGTCATTGTACATAATTTCACAATTAAACCGGACATAAACAAGTGTCAATCTTTTGATAGTTATTATCTCTTAAAACACGCTATTTGTTTTGACGACGGGAATTAATTTTTAAATTAATTAATGCAAATGATATGTTTTTTAATTTGGTAAAATAGAAATCATTTTTGAATTCATAATATCAAATATAGATTAGGCCTATTTTTTGGTATTTTCTTGGAAACCTTCATTTTTTGATGAATAGTGAAACCACTAAGTGGTAGTTAAAAAACATAATTTTTCATAAAATTTAATTTTACCACTTCTGTGAGTGATATTTCGAAAATCCGAGAGACACGGTTAATATCAAGGACTAAAATGTGGTTCAATGAGATTAAAAAATATGTTTTGGTGAATAGTAACTTTTTACGTTTATTTACCACGGTTAAAAGTGAATTGGGTAATTAAGGGTAAAAATGATATTAATATTACCCTAAAAATGTCATAATTCTATTGTACAAGTGTATCTCAACCAAAAACAACCTTAGGAGTGAAATATTATCATTTATGTCCACATGTATTAGATTAGGACATTTATTATTATTTAATTCAAAGAAGAGTTAAAAGTGTTAAAATCAAAGTTTATTTACTATTTTTTTTAATATGGTGTTATAAATAAGATAAATTCGATTGTAAATATTCATTATAAAGATAAAAAGTTTACCTACATAATGGTATTTTATTTATAATTTTTATACATTACATAATTTAATTTATTTATGACACAATGGTGATGCAGTAATTACCTAATTAATGAAAAATTAGAATAATTGGTATTATAAATACCCAAATAAATTTAATTTGAAACTTTTTATAAATAAAAATAATTTTATAGGTTAATATGATATGTTAGGATTAATTTAATTAACTTTTTTCGAAGTAATCATTATGTTATGATTTTAAAAAAAATCAATTATTGAATAGTGTCAAAATTGACATAAAAGAGTATTTAAAAAAAATATTATATTATTAATTGATATTAAATTTATAAAAATCTAAGGATCGTCCAAGAGACTTATATCATGATAGGTGTATCATTAATGGACCATTTCGGGGTCTCTTGGATGTATATTGTAAGTTTATTAACCAGATAATATAAAAATACAAAGAGACATTGTAAACGTGAAACTAATTAACTAAGAGTTAATACTTAAAGATAAGGTTAATATAATAACCAAAACCTGTCTAAATTCTATTGGTTGAGTGTTTTTCGACCCATCCCCACAATTACCTTTAAATAATCAACTTCGGAGCCATTATAAACCGAATATGAATGTATTATAAAATAATATTTCTAGCTTTTCGAAAGGTGCCCCTCACCCCTCTTATAAAAGGGCACTCCCCCTTCTCATTAATTCACATCTTCCAAGACTTTTGGTTCAGACAAAACCATCCCAAATACTCTCTCAACTTCCCTCACCATGACCTAGATGCCTTAGTTTGATCAGAAATCCAACCTAAGGAGCCCTTTTGATCAAATCAAAAGGAAGAACTCGAAGAGGAGGTAATGTTTTCACCACACTTTTTCAAATTCATTTCTTCTTCAACTTATTATTTATTTTTTATTATCATTCTAAAATAATGAATCCAATATCTCCTATATACATTAATATTATTATAAATATGGTACAACCATATTCATTATTCTATCCATCCTTTGAATGACATGTCACCATACATGCGTACGTACGGCTTACCGTCTCCACGTCGTGGTGTAACTGTTATTCAATATATTATTATTTGGATGGGTAAAATAATGATGTGTAATTCATGTAAATAATAAATATAACATGATAATGATTCTGTATATAAGATATAACATCCAATTAAATATTATTTTAATATCAAAAGAATGATATTGTCGCTCGTGCGTACGTACGGACTACCGTCTCCACGAACGCGACGAGATTCATTCTCCATCGTATCCATTCAAGTATAATTATCATTCGATGATTTAAAAATAATTTTTAAGGACTTCATATCATTCTGGATATGAATAAGATACAACATATCCAAGACAAACATGGCTTACGTAACAAAACATATAACAGAAAATGAGTAAGTTAACACCCGAAACGACGATAATACTAAAATATTATTAACAAAGCAATGTTAAAAGATCACATATGATAATATAATAATGTATATGATTCTTGTATAATTTAATAACAATTATTACACCATTATACAGGAGTTTAACCTACCCCAACCAAGGAAAAGTACAAGGTATGAGTTATTTCACAATCTCTTCATTATCTGAGGTTGTTTATATGTAATTATCTAATGGGACCTCTTTATCATCCACATCCATGTTTCTTGAAAGTGTATTTCAAAACATTCTTACTATTTTATAGAATAGGTGTTAAAGTCATTTATACCCTTGTTTGACTTTTTATAATAGGTTTATAAATGAATCTTTCCGTCGTTTTCCAAACAAGGTCCTTTTTAACCTTTTGAATAGAATTAAGTTAAGAATGTTTTTTTAACTTATATGTCGGGTGCGGCTATTTTCCGCCGTTATAAAATTTTAGAAGCTTCCCTTACAAGCTTATAAAGATATTTTCATAGTAAATTTTTCATTTTCTAATTATGTTACTTTTAAATGATTTCAAAATTAATATTTTAAGAAATTGTGAAAGGTACTCTTTATCAAAATCATAATTTTAAATGTTTTAAATATTTATCTTTCTAAATATTTTTAATTAATGTCCATGTTTTAAAAATTACTTTAATGATTTATTTATATAGACATGAATGTTTTGAAATGATATTTCTTTTCAAAAGTTTGGAAGTGGTACGGGACACTTTGATTCAAAAATCTCTTTTAAATTACTTCCTTAATAAATGTGTGACTTTTAAATGATTTCAAAAAAAGAGATATTTCTCTCAAATAGTTTTGATTTCATCTATGTCAACATCCTTTGATAGATTTTATGTTCATTTGAAGTTGATTTATTATGATAGAAAACTTCCATATTGTTTTGAAGTTTTTGTGATGTGTATGACTGTGGATGTGTTATTCTTATACCATTCGTGGTTTATGGATGAAGTATTTACATTTCATATGCTAGTTTTAATACGAATGTTTATGTTATATTTGAACCTTTTCATATGGGAATGCATTGGACTTAATATGTGACGGGTGGAGCCCGCTATAGCTCCTCGATGCATTGGTAGGTCTCATGAGACAAACTAGTGTCTTGGCACAAGGCCTTGGAAAAATATTATTTGTTGTCTTGGCATGAGGCCTTGGCTATGTGGTTATGATAGTCTGGAATTATGCATTCCATCATTATGAAAGTGGTTATTGATATTTCATGTGATTATTCTATTATTAGAATATCCATGTGAATAAGTAAATTGAATTATTTCATTTTATTTTTGCCATACTATGTTGATGTTCAAGTTTAAAAGGCTTTTGTTTTAGTTATACTTGCCTTAAATGTTTATTCTTATTTATGAAAGTTTCCGCTATATTGTTATCCTTACTGGGAATTTGATCTCACCCCTTTTTCTATGTTTTATTTTTCCCAGGATGTGAAGAATTATTTTATGAATGACCTGCAGGGATAGTATGAGGGGATATGAAGACAATATATTGTTGTAGGTTTTCACTTATTGATGTAATGTAAACTTTATGAATATATCTAGTTTTTTTCAAGGCTACTAAGCTAATCAGTCTTTCGAGACTTGATCTTTCTTGTGATCATGCCAATGTTATGTAATAATGCACCGACTCTGGGTATCTAGGGTCAGGGCATTACAAGAATTATTAATTTTGGAATCAATGGATAAAATGTTTAAAATATGAAAAAAGAAGTCTTATATGTCATGAAAAATGTAAACGACATTTATTCCTTGTACACATCATCCCTATAGACCAAAGTCTAGACTATGAGAACTTACATGACTTGAATAGTTTACACAATGTTTAAATAGATTACACATCATTCAATTTCCTATGTAGAAATACCACTATTTTTACACAACATGAATGAAGTGAAATATGAGAATCATATACACTATAGGTAGACTTGAAACAATGTGAAAATATTCTATTTTCCATCCATTTAAATTTATAACCAAAATATCTAGAAAGATTCAATATTTTTAGAAGAAATTACGGATCTAAAGTACACAACATGTAAAACTTCCTTACCATGTAAAAGTTGAGAAAAGAATACATGTAAATAAAATACACAATGTGAATTCTTTACATGTCATGTATCTTTCATGTCTATTAATATTGTTGTGGAACTTCTTAATATAAATAATTGGGACCTATATAATTTTCACCCATTTTTCTTTATTTATGCTATATTTTATTTCAAAACTTAGTGTAATTCATTCCTTTACTCATTTATTAAATAATTTTTATTTCTTTTTTTTCATTATACACTTAGTGATTGAAGCAATTCCATTTCTAATTCAGTGTCTATTTCAACACCGATTATTGATCAACTTCAATGCTTGAACTGTTATTCAATGTTTTTTTCATTCAATGTAATTTTTTTTAATATTTCATATTTTTTAATTATATATTTATTATTTATCAATTGTTTAATGATTATGATGATCATGTTTAACATTAATTTTCTTTTGATTGACACCATATTGCACAGCTAATACACATAGGTTTAGGGGTGTTACTATGCCTAATGAATCCCTAAATTGAATCTTTGTAATCCTACATCTAATAATTAGGTTATAAAAAGTGTTCATCAAGTTATATTGAACATACCTGACCATGGGAGGAGAAATTGAACAAACCTAACCTAATTGGATTTGAGCTGGCTAAGACCATTAGTCTGTAAAACTCTCTACCATAGAATTTAATTTTAATTTATCTATGTTTTTATTTTTACAATTACAAAGGGATAGTTGTAGCATTTTTAGATCCAATTGGATTGACTAAAACCAATTGGTGACCCTTGATCCACTTTGTATCATAATCAATAGAACCATACAAAGCTATATTTATGGATATCATTTCCCCAAGGCCCTAAAAGTAACCATAATCTCTTCTTTATTACCTGATCTAAATCCATACTACACAGTTCTAGAAAAATCAAACATGAATAGTGAACATTAGGTATTCTTCTATTAAGTTTAAATCACTTGATTTCTTGTTTTCTATTTGTCCCAATGTCTTTAACCCCACAATGTCGCTTCACAATTATTTTTTTATTCAAGTGTTGTTTGGGAATAATAAATTTGTTTTCTGATCATGCCCAGAGGAATCAATGATTTCTTCGGAGTGTGTCACTCTCCACCCAAGAAAAATATCTTTAATTCACGTTGATGTGAGACCCTCGGGAACACATGGCCTCCTACCTCAATCTCTGATGGCCTCTATTGTCAGTCTGTAGAATATTTTTGAGATGTCTATGTAGTCCTCATTATCTATTGGATGATATGAAACTTCTTCGTTATTACTCAGACAAACTCTAGGTCCATAAATGATGACCCACCTGGATCAGTCCAATATAGTGGTGATCTATAGGGTTGCTCATGAAATATCACAAATAGTGTCATACTGATGGTGGAATAGTAGTTTTTGTTATACTCAAACTCCATCAAGGGTAGGCGATCCTCCAAACTATGGTCAAAGTTCAATATGAAATCTCATAGTCTATCCTCCATAACCAGAATGATCTATTCTGTCTGGCCATTAGTCTTGGGCTGAAATGTCATGTTCAAATCAAACTAAGTACCAAAGGACTCAATAAATGACCTTCATAATTGTTATTTGAATCAAGAATAATGGTATGAAATGATTTTTGCGGGAACTCTTTGAAACCAAACAATTTCTTGTATGTAAATGAATGCCAATATATCTATATAATAATACTATCTAATAGTAAGAAAGTGAATCGATATGGTGAGTAAGTATACGATCCCCTAGATGGTATCGTGTCCTCTAGACATTGATGGATGACTCATCATGAATTACATAGATATACCATAACCCTTTCACTCTGGAACCTAAAGTGGTTGAGCTACAACTACTATAACTTGGTTCCCTGCCTTCACCTACTCACAAGGGAGGCATTAAGAGGAAACAATTTCCATACACTTCTTTATACAAGGCCACTAAATCTAACGTTGATGGTTCTGGTACATCTTCAACACACATAGATTTACTACTAGAGTGGTGTACGAAACTCCCTTATAACATTAGAATCCAAGGTCTCTAGTACCATCATCCATTCTCTAAAAATGATGATGTTATCCCCACCTTCAGAGAATTTATCAGGAGCATGTCTAGTGGATATCTAAGTAAAAAAATTCTCACAGTCAGTATCTCCATGTTGGGCCTCCATAACACATTATAGAAGTAGTGGGGCAATACCCATTGACTGTAGATATGAAACACCAACCTCATCATCTAAGGAAAACTATAATGAGGAAAACTGCTCTGACATTGTGGTCAAAAATAAAAACAAAATCTCATACTAAGAGAATATGTCACTATGTTGTCTTTCTCAGGAGCATAAAATATTTTGATTTCATAATCATCAAGGAAATATTTTCATCGCCTCTATCTCAATGTAATATCCTTCTCAGATAATATGTAATTAATACTCCTTTGGTGTGAATAGATGATAAACAACTCACCCATAAGGTAGTGTCTCCACATATTAACGGTAAAGACTACCAATACCAACCTAAGATTGTGGGTCGCATAAATCTTCCCATGTTCTATTAGATACCAATATCCATAGGCAATCATAATTTTCCACTACATCAAAAGAAATCCACGTATGATCCTTGATGTATTGAATAATACTATATACTCAACACCATCCCTGAGAAATATCAAAATTGGGTTTCTCGTCAATATCTTTTATAAATCATATAAAGATAGATGTAATCCTTCCTTCCACACAAAACTCTACCCCTTCCAGGTCAAATAAGTCATTAGTGTTGATATCTAGGAGAAATTATGCATGAATCTATTGTGATATCCTACTAAACCAAAAAATATATGCACCCACGTCATTCTATTTGGTGTCTCCCAGATAACACTTCCTCAACCTTTGTCGGGACCATTTCTACACCCTCCAACAAGTTCACATGTCCTAGAAAGTTAACCTCTCAAATTCATAACTTAAAAATTGATATCTCCCCATAAATCTGGGGCTCTTAGAGTATGTTTCAGACCATATTCAAATTTCTCATGTGCTCCTCCTTAGAATCTGAGTACACAAGGATGTCATCAGTTAAGACCACCAAATACCGGTATATGAAATGATGAAAGATCTGATTTTTGATTCCCATGAACACTATCGGGGAGTTATTCACATTAATAGGAATCACCAAGTACTCATTGTGTACATAAAAATATCATAATTCCATCATTGATATTTCCTCTTTTTACAGTCGAATAATGTGATTACCATATCCATGGTCCGTCATTGAGAACCACCTCACCCATATCAACTGGTCAAAGAGGAAGTTGATTTTCAATTGAGTATACATATTCATCATGGTCACCTATTGCAGGTCCCAATAATCTATACAAAATCACAACATATCATCCTCTTTCTTAATGAATATGATCGGATCTCCCTAGGGGGAAACACTGGGTTTGACATAGCCCTTCCCTAGTATGTCCTCCAACTACACCTTCATCTCATGAATCTCCAAAAGATCCATCTGAATTGTTTCAAAATATATCAATGTTATCCCAGGGTGAAATTCAATTTATAATTATATCTATTAGTGCAGAGGTCATATTATCATGTCCTTAGGAAATATGTCCTCATACTCCATCACTACAGTAGGAAACTGAAATACCATAGCATACACAACACCAAGGTTAATACTAGACACCAAGTGGGTAGTAAATTATAACCTCCAATGTATGAGACCATCCTAATATTCATGGGTTTCCTTCTAACCCATAATGTAAAAACTCATCTCATCCCAATAGATAGACCACATCCCCCTCTTAAATCAATCTATCTTGGAATCAACTATGGATATCCATTCTATACCCAAGATGATGTCATAAGGCCTTATAAAAATTACAAATAGATCCCATAATAATATCTCACATCCAAGGTTAGTGTCATGTTTTCAACATAATATTCTTATCATTGATTCACATCCAATAGGATTCTTCAAATGCAAGATTCATTCCAAGGGATCAACAACAAACTATAAGTCTCAAACCATAGAAGTGGAATGAAAAAAGAGTGGCACGACCTATGTCTATCAGTACAAAAAATAATGTAGAGACAACAAATATTGTTTCTATAATAATCCATGGAACATTGGAATTATATGCCTCAATGTCCAGAATCTATCCTTATCCTTATCCACCAACTCCCTAAGCCTTGAACAAAACACCTGGGAGTGGTGGTGGCAACAGGTAAAATCATATTCCACCTCCAAAGGATCTACTCATTCCTCTGCCACATCTTTCCACCATGTGGATTCCCTTTCTCCTACCACCATATAATCTTTGGTGGTCCCTTGACTATCTCTCTATCAAAAGTTTAGAGTTTTGATTAATTTTGAGTGAGATGTCCATATCCCTCACAAGATAAGTAATTACTCCCTCTAGGACGACTTGACATCCCTGAACTATATAAACTCTATACTAGGATCACCTCTTAATGAATCTTGCACGAAAAAAATCCCTAGGAATTCCATTGAATAAAAAAATCTATGGTCTCAACTCATGTGTTCCCACTACTAACTTCCATTTTTGGAATTTTCTATGACAAGAATCTTACCACTAAAAAATCCAACTCAAGCACTCCATCATAGGTGGAAATAAAAATTCACATCACTCTAGACCTGATATCTATAACTAATCCCCACTAAAATTTATGTGCTCTAAAGAATGCATCATGGTCCATATACAAAGAGTATTATGAATTTTTAGTGAAAATCAATGAATACTCATTCATAGTAATAACGTAGAAGCTCCTGGATGTGTGTTGATCAAAACATGGTTAGATATAAATCCTACCTGAAGAGATGATTAAAATATTATTAGGTAATAGTTTTATAATCATGGTACCAAGTCAATAAACTCCACCACCATCGGGATGATCCTTAATGATGACTCGATGCTAGGACCACCATCTAATCAGTTAGTTTCCTCACATTGTGGAAAACTCAGGTGACCACCTACAGTTATTCCTCAACTACTTGGGAGTCTGGATCACCCATAAATATTAGAGTCTATTTCCTCTAGAACTCATGGAATAGTCTCACCATGTACACATCCTTAACCAGTACTTCTAAAATAAACATCTACTCAATCAATGGTGGGAAAAGTAGAAGACCACTCTAAGGTACCACTATATATACAAGACCCTATAATGAAGCCTAGTCACTTGATGGATCATCCTCATGATCTTACAGTGGAATCATAACGAGATATCTTTGCAGAGGAATCTTAAAACAAACAAGTTTTCCCTCTGTGAAATAATATATCTATAGAGCTGACTGAAGAGTAACATAGAAACCAAAACTAATTCCTATATGATACATATTCCAAAATTTTCCTTATAACCAATGTCTACATGTACTAAGTCTACAAGAAGTTTATCATATTCCTTGTGAATATATACATTTACCATCAAACAAACATTAAATTTTCTATCCCAAATGTCAAATTTTAAACACTTTAACAATATTGTAATAATTCTCAAACCAAAACTCAAATCTTGAAAAAACTAAAAACTCTAGTCCAAATTTAGAACAATGATCTGATACCACTCTATCAGGACACAAACCACTAGGGATCTCATACCCATGGTAAGCCAGGTACGGAAACCCAAATCCTTCCTCCAAAAATCATGGAGCTAAGGACCAACACCATTTTGGTGTATCCCTATATGGGAGGTTTCAGCCTAAGTACATGTACACACACACACATACCTAATCCCATAAAATGCTGAATATAAACCACAAATGATACAAAATGCATGCCTACATCAATATCCCAAAATAATATTATCAAAAGGTACTAAAACGAATAAGGATCAGATATACACATGAAAAAACTAGAAGTAAAGTACAAAATTCTAAGAAGGATATGACTACTTTCGAATTAAACACCAATAAGAACGTCAGTCTATCTAGAACAAAAGATGACCTTCCTACACCCGGTCCTCCTTAGATTCCATCAAATTTATATTTCATTTTTATAAGACATGATATATTTGGGAATATCCCATGTATAGAAGAGTATAACAATACCCAGTAGGACACCTTTATATCACTAAACATAATGCATCAAGGGTAGTCAAATCATTAACACACGAGTATTTCAATCACTATATGAGAAACTATGATAATCAAAAACGATGATATACTTATAAAAGACCCTATTTCATAAAATGTATCAAGCTCATCAATCCACATGAATTTAATCAAGGCTTCAAGGTAACCATCATCTAGGATAACTCACTCCATGATCCATGTTTTCAATAATAGTGTTCATATGAGAGTTTATGCTCAATAGGTATCACCAAATAAGTACTCACTGGATCTCAAATATCTTAATATACAGATAGGGGCTACACCCAAGACCATTGAGGGATGCTACCAACCCTACTAAAACCACCTGTTAGACAATGGATACATGCCCTATGCATGGTGGTCATATTGATATGATAAACCCCACCTTGGATAAAGAAGGAAGGATAGAAGATCCCACCCTAGTCTTGCAAGGGGGATACACTGAACTATATATGATATAAAATACATATAGGGGATCACAATCATATTCTCAAGATGTAATTCCACCTTTCAACCTCATTGAGATGGACCAAGGAAGTACACTCGTCCGATCTCAGTCTATAGTGAGGAAACAGAGGGATCCAAACTTTCTTAGAGGATGTATATGATGTGCATAAAGGGTACATGGTGTGTACCTCTACACCTAGATCAACTTGTGTTTTTCCTTGTTTTTATTCCTATTCCTGGGTACACTTGGTCATGATCATGAACCTAGTCATTCCCATGTACATGGTCATGTCTGAGTACTAGGTTGTGCTCATATACTCTACTCGTACCTATGTGGCTGGCCATGTTTGTTCCCATGTACCATTCAGGGTACACACAGATCCACGAACACTTGGTCTCATTTCATGTGACACATGTGACATGGAATTCGATTTTTTCTCTGTGCATAATCTCTAGAACCATCGGAGAGGAACTATACAACATGTTTTGTTTATATTGTACACCATGTAGTCATGATTTTTATGGAAAGTTAAGACTACCTTTAAATGTATACTCACACTACGTCCACTAGGATTCCCACTGCCTAATCCATTGATATTCATGGATCTTGATCTGACCAAGCCCTTTCATCAGTTCCCACAAGAATCTGGCCTTTGTTCTTCTTGGAAATCATCCACCACCGCATTGTTCCATCTTCACATGAGAAAATAAGAAACACCACACCTGATCAGATCCTGATCCATCTAGACCACCATGAACCATGATCTCTCCCTCGATCGTGAACCCAAACCCATGGTTATGATCCATTTCATCAAATATCGAATGCGCAATGATCGTCTTTTGAGTAATGGTTGAATCGTCAGTCAACGAAAATATGAGTGATGAACATGAATTGAATGGGGGATGAAATACATGAAACAAAAATATGTAATAAACCTCGACTATATATATAATTGGACTCGATAAGTTTCTATTATATCAAAAAATTAATAACATTAATAAACAATAATAACAATTCCCCATAATCCCACATAGATAAACCTGCACCCTTTACATGATCGAACCGTAAATCAATATATTGGGTGATTTGATTTGTGTTCATCATGGGAAAAAATGGGTAAAATGAACCATACAAATCAATACCATACTTCAGGTTAGGATTGACACGTCATGAAGAAAAAAATCTTTGTCATCATTTTTGGCGAGATCATTGAATCCTGTTGGAATTGGCGATCCTTGGGGTATAAAAATCATCGATCCATGATCCAAACATAGACCAATGATCCTCCATGAAATACTCTCAATTTTCATGGTTATGTGGATAACATGGTGAATTGGCCATAAGAATGTATTAATATAATATAATTAAGTTTAGACTTCTAATTAAACTATTAAATAAATATATTAAATTCATTTAATTAGTTCGTGAATGGTGGAACTAAAGAAAAAAACGTAATATTTAAAATTATTATGTCACACCAAGGTCAAAAACCACAATCTAGACTCAATGGGGGTCCCATATTTCTTATTTGAATCCCTATTCAGGAGTTATTATACTATTTATGAAAATTGTACAAGTGTGATATTAAGTTATTTAATATTTATATAACATCAATATCAGGCCTCTATGAGCCTTGGAATCTACCTCAATCTCAAGGACTATCTTCAAAAATATTAGTAGATATATTCTAAATAATTTAATAGATAAGATATAAAGGTTACATAATGTTACTGGGGTCTATGTGATTTGGTATAAGGGTCCATTTACAATAGAGGATGTAGATATTGTGGATTCATGGAGTTGTTTTGGGGCGGTATCAATTCATTTTATGGTCGTTCCCAAATCCAAATAGGGTCTATTAACATATATATATTTTTTTGTATTTACATTATCTTTAAAATGGTTATCATGTATTAAACTCATGGATATGAAACATACTAGTTTCATAATGTATATCACTCTTTTAGATTACTAAGGACATCAAATAATAATTTATCAGATATAATGGTGAACTTTAATTTTTGGGATATTATAAAGGTGAGGTAGTTACTACTAGTTCCTAATAATTTTAGGTAATTATAAGGGGTTTATAACTAAAAATGGTGTTATAATTTGTGTTAATTCTGAGAAAACTAGGATTAATGATGCTTCTTATAGAGTAGAGTCAATGATGGAATAGGTGAGTGATAAATGATAATGGATTAGGTTGTGACCATGGATCAGGGTACGTATGTCTATGTATGTTCAGATTAATTAATGTACAATACAATTAGATTTATAATTATATAAAATCATAAGTAAATTATGATTATCAATGGTATTTGTTAAATTATATCAATTTATAAGGGATTTATAAATATCAATGATGCTTATATTTCTAGGTAATCCAGAGAGATTCATGTATATCAGTAATGCTAATTATTATTTGTTAAACCAATAATTATTAATGATTAGATATATTTTTTTTATCGATGAAGGTATTGGGATGTGAATTATCACTATACTTATATGATTGTGTTATTTAATAGGTGATATGAACCCATCATTCACTACACGACAACCACATGAGATTCAAGGTCAGGTGTGAACTAACATCCAAAGGGGGATAGAGCTTACTAGATGAAAAAATGAGACCTAAACTAGTCCCCCCTCTCCCATTAGCAAGATTTGGGCAAGTTATAGGATGTGTTTCATTGTGAGTGATGATATGCTAGTTATTTATGATCAAGATATTTTCTAAATACTATATATCATAATTTATGATATGGTAATGTTTTATGGTAGGACATCCATGGTATAAGTGGATTATTTTATATCTTTGGTAATACCATTATATATTATATATTAATATCATATTCTACATTCCGAAGTTAATCATAGTGCACGATTTAGTTATATTTTAAAGAAGTATTGTGAAAATATCATACTGTTTGATTTAAATTACACTTTACAACTGATTAAGGGGAGGTGAATATTAAGAGTTAATGTTAAAATAATCATAAAAAATAGAAAAAATTGATTATTACAATAGATATGGTGAAAAATAATATAGAATCAAGAATGAAATAAGTTATGCAATGTTTGATAAAATGCATGGAAGGATCATGGATCATCCTCAAGGCATGTATAGATATGTCAAAGGCTATGGAAATTGAATGCGTGGTTCAAATTGATTATCCTTAATCCCTTTTATTTTCCATATTTTTCATCTATAGGTAATTCAATATCATGGTATTTGAGGAGGATCTCAACCATTTATTAGGTGACTTGGGTCAGCCCATTGATACCCTATGCAAGAATGAAAACATTGGTTTCTTCTCAGTAATATTCATCATACATTTGTTTGAAAACCAGATCTATATCCATCATTGGTGTAAGATAAACTTATGTTCATTATTTTAGAGTTTATATGGGTTTGGTTTTTTATCGTGGATATCTTTTGTTTTAGGTATCTTGTTATCATCTAGATCTTGAACAAGTATTATTCAATCCTTAGAAACATATATGTGGCATCATATCACATCAATACATTAAATGATAAATGAAATCAGGTTGAGAATAAAGAGAAAATAAATATTCTATTCTCGATTAATTGAAATGACATAGATTTAGTTCCATGGAATCCATTATGATATAGGATATCATAATCCATGATAAGATCACATAATATTATATAATATATTATATCAAAAAATAAAATGCAAAATATTTAATTCTAATCTTAACATAATCACATGATATGACTAATCATATCATGTGATTTAACAAAATGACACTATTTTTATTCAACAATACAAACCCTCAAATAATAAAGGATATATCAAGAATTTATTAAAATAAAACTCCCCACTATATAAGATGATATCATGAGCCACTTCCTCCTATTGTAATCCATGATATGAGTTTTGAACTATACCAATGATTGTGAAATGGTTTATCATTATTTACAATTGACAATTTTAGATAATCATTAACAGCCTATGATGCAACAATTGTAAATAATTATATTAGTTTTGAGATGAATCACATATTACATAATCAAATATATGATTAAATATTAAGAAAATTTTGACTTTTTTATTTTTCCAAATATGAATTGAATTGTATAATTTATAAAATGTTTATAAATTATCGAAGTGGTACTTTAGTATATTTAATTAATTTATAAAGTATTTATAAAATAATTAATTATACAGTGTTTAAAATTAATTATTAAACGTTTATGAAAAAATTATTTAATAAATATTCATAATATAAATCATTAAAAAAATAAATTTTGAATTTATATATATCATCACATATAATTAGGATATAAAGGGTTTACATATAAATTATATTTGTAATTTATAAAATGTTTATAAATTACAATATAATTAAATATATAAAATATATTAAACTAAATAATGTATTACAAATAATTATTTATTTGAAATTTTCTAATTAAAATACATTATTTTTGAAAATTATTTGATGTATGTAAAAATTAGTTATTATAATTGATAAGATAAAGGTTTGAATAATAAAGATATGATATCTTGATTATGTAAGATGTTTATAAAATTTATTTATAACATAAAGTATTTATATTTCATTTAATAGCATATATTTAATTAATTAACATATAAAGGATAATATTATGGTGTTCATAATGAAATAAATACAATGTTATTAATTTTATTTTATTATGGAATGTCAATAGTGCATAGGAAAATTATAAAGTGTTTATAATTAATTTATTTATGAATTATTCATATTTTTTTCACATATTTAAATTAATGAAATATTTATTTATTTATTTCATTATCTTAATTAGTAATATATATAATGTGATGAGTTGCATTGTCACGAGTTGTGAAAATAAGGGAAAATTTGAACTATTTTTATTCCTAAGAGTGTTCATGAAAAATGGCAATTTATCATGAAATATGATCTCAAATAATTTTTATGACCACTCCATCGGTACTAGAATAGGGTTTTCACCCTAGGACAATAGTTTGGTGGAAATCCACTTGATTCAAATTTTATATAGAATATTTAATAATTAATTAATTAAATATTAATTTATTCACCTGTGTTCATTCAGTGATATGTTTCCAATAAAGTTTCATATTTAGATTTCATATACATCGTTGAGTTTGAAATAGGGGTTTTCCTATGAGGGGAATAACCTTACGTTGAGTGCCAAGGCTAGGAACATACCACTTCTCTTCTCTTTTTATTCTTATTTTTATTCTCTCATTTTCTTTTTACCTATCCCTTTTGGTGTGTCATGTACATGGTCCCCCTATTGGTCTCTCTTGTCCAATAGTGGGTGAGGGATAAGAGAAATAGATAATGAATATGGGGTGTTTTCGCAGAGCTCAGGTCACACCAAATCATCATGTAGAAACTGTAGATCAGGGATCAAACCGAAGCTTTGGTGGTTTCTGAATGGTGATAGTAAATTTTAATTTTTCAATGATAAATCCACATAGTTTAATTATTTTAAGATTGAAATCCTATTTGGAGTCTTTGGGCACCCCTAGTGGGTCGATCTGGGAATAATAGGTGAGAAACATGGCTTCCAGGCCTTTGGGGGGGGGGGGGGTTCAAGTGTGAAAACCCATGTATATGAAATGTGGTTCATAGAAGACACATAATTTTTTATTATTGTTTTGGTAAGATGATGTTTTTTGGATTACACATCGTTTACTTAGGTGTATATTCCATGTGGTGATGGTGGTGTGGGGGGGGGGGGGGTTGAATACTCAGATATACACCATGTACAAGGGAGGGGTATTTGGCCTTATATGGAACACAAGTAGTCCTAATGTTGGGAGAAATACATGTAGGAATACATACCCTAGAAAAGTATATGTTCAGTTACATGGTTGGGGACCCCATGTGGTGTTACATTCCATGTACAAATGGTACATGTTGTGTACTCAAGTGTTTTACACGCCGAGTGGGGATGAGGTACATGGGCTAGCACACATGTGGGATTACACACCTTGTACTAGGAGGAACAGTCCATGTTATTTGAAAATTACTTGTCGATTAGCAAGAGGCACGTGGATATGGAGGATCTCTAGGATTTAATGCATATTCCCCCTAAGTACCCGACATGAAATTTTCGAACCTTAGTTAATTTTTCTAATTTTCTCCCCGATGTCAGAATTGGACTTGTGATTTTTCCATTCTAATAATTTTTCATTGAGGATAAAATGGTTGAATCATTTTGGAATTTAGAGGTTTTATGGATAGTTTTTTTGTTGTTGATGTTAAGTATGAGGATTTACACGAGTTTTGGTTTTGGAATCCTCAAGTGGGTTGGGTTTGAGCTACAAGGTTTGTGTGTGTCTGTGAGATCCTTAGAGGGAATGGATTATGGATACTAGAAGCTGTTTTTAGGTACTTCAGGATAGATATTATAAGGAATAATTGAGTGGTATTTTTGAATATATCTTGGTTTTTTCATGTGTGTCAAGACCGGTAGTTCGAGGATAGATATGTTGTGGTTTAACTCTTGGGTTTGGAGACTAATGTTGTTAGAGTCGTTGGGATAGGCTGACACCATTGTATAGTGGTTATTGATAGGTTCCATTGATATATTAATATTATTATAATGGAATCTTCTGAATGAAAAAGAATTATTTTTATTGATAAATTGATCGGTGGTTTCTATAGTCAGTTATTGAGAATACTCATACGGCATGGTTTGACTTATGCCGAGAATCCCAAAGTATGGTTTTTTTCTTTGAAGAGGTCATGTTCACTATTGTGAATACCCCTGTTGGAATGATTCTTATTTTGATGACACTATTCATGATTTATTGATCTAGGATCAGTTTAAGGCCATTTAGGTCCATTCTTGATGTTTTTTCGCTAGGCATGTCCTGTGCTTTTGGACGAGCTAGGGGAACCCCTCATAGTGTGTCGTGATATTTAATTGGCCTTTTGATGGTTGTGAATCTTTATATGGGAATGGCCTGAGGACTTGTGTGTATAAGGGGATCACTGTAGTGGACTTAACTTTATGTTTTGACCCCAAATATGGTGGTAGCTCAATGTTTTGTTTTAGACTATAGATGGGTCATTGAGAGACCATGTCAGTTGTTTTTTAGATACTGAGATCTGGGGTATTGGGAGAGGCCCTATGATTTGTTGTCTAAGAGTTGATTGGTATTGCAAGTTTAGCTGTTTAGACAATGGGGTTGAGGTTGGATCATCCCACATTCAGTTCTCCATTGGTCTTGGTGTTTAAGGAAGTTTATTCTCAGGACTCTGGATTGAGGAGGACACTATTGGGATATAATAGATTGATAATTGACCTTATGTTTTGATTTGGTTTTATCATCTATTGAGTAGATGTGGGTTGATGGTATTTAGGATCTAATAGACATCTTGTAAGAGTGAAACCCCCATATTTTTTATTTTTATCCTAGATTAGTCTGGGTTTGGTATCATGAGGTACTGAGGCACTCATGGAGTGTGTTTTTTTGTGTCATGGATTTTGTTGTTCTTCTATGGTCAGGAATGATATGTTCTCATGGTTCTATAGACACTTCCTGGTTGTGTCCATAGAAACTTCTTGATACATTATATCAGACCTTAATGGATAATAGGTTCTCTTGTTTCTTCGACCTTGATGTTCATATCAATAGTTTAGATTGTTCCATTGGAGTCCTAGATCTTGATTGATGGGCTTATTCATGTGGATGATTATGGATGTGACCTAGGGTCAGGTATTTGATCATGTTTTTTTATAGAACTTGGTGCTCTACTTAATTTCTAGAATAATTTCTATTTTTCATGTGATTGGAAAATCCCCATGATATAAATCCTATAGAGGAGGCCAGAGTTGAGGTAGGTTTACGTCGGCTGATTGAATAGAACCCTTGGTCATCTAATTTCTTATTTTTTATTTCCCCTTCTTTTTATTTAATTTCTTTTATGCATTATTTTATTATTCTTCATCTAAAATGGAAATGTCACATGTTCATGCACTTGTAATGAAAGAATATTTATACATTCACCATTGGGGTGATATGCTATGATTTTTTTCTCACCCCCTATACGTGCACCTCAGAGTGCATGAATACATGATGTCTAATATCTAGTTGGAGAATAAGGTACATGATGGATGGTTTTGAGTGTCAATTTTTCTTGATTAAGGAGGGCCCCTCATGTTGGTTATCAGGATCATGATTGAGTAGACTAATTATCATATAGTATGGGTTTGTAGTTGGTATTATTGTTAGAAGATTAACCTGTGGTATTTATTTTTAATTTTTTATTCTATATTTGTATTTGGATTAGTGGGTGATCATCTACTGCATGTTTTTAATGTTAGTGATTATTTATGACTGTCTACTTCGTTTCTCTAATTATAGCATGTTGTTACTTAAATTTATTTATTATTTACACTATAATGTTCATACATGTATATGTTCTGGTTTTTTATATTATTATATTACTCTGAACAGATGGTATAGTCTCCATGTTATTTCTTTTAGATCCTCATGACTCGCCAATAGCCTCTGGCATTTTGTGTTGCTTTCTTGATGCCTTCTGGTGAGTTAGATCAGATGAAATGTGATGTCTACTAGAGGTAGTTCATTAAAAAATGTTCTCATAGTTTTTTGGTTTTATGATTTGGGGAGATGGTAGATATGTTATCACGAAATTTGTCATAACATGTGATGGATATCAGACTAGTATGTTGTGAACACCGTTACAGATAGTAATTCCAAGTTTCTAGGGAATGGTATTTCTTTTCTTGAATTATTTTTTTACTATTTTTTGATTTAACATAGAATCATAAACAAGGGTTTTTGGAATTATGGTTTATTTTGGTATTTTACACTTGGACCATGTGAAAGAGTCCAATGTTATACATTATTCTAGTCACATTTCATTCACAAGAAATATGCTTGTATGCATGTAATACTGATGATAGAGGTTCAATTTTTTTAAAATGTTAGCAACTAATTATACAGTATTTTCATTTATAATTAATTCATGGAATTATAATAAATTGAATTTCATTTTTATATATTTTTTATTTTGATGATACATCACATTGGATGTACATAAACAGGTTCCTCAATGTTGCAAATGCAGTTCCTTCATCGAGTGATGTATGGAAACCCTTGTGATTTTGTAGTGGTATATGAGTGCCTTGTTTGTATCTAGATAAGGAAAATGATGCCTTATGTATCTTTGGATCAGGATCAAGTATCCCTGAGGTGGGGGTTTCTCTAAAGCCCTAGGTTTTGGTTCCATGGGAGGGAGTTGTTGTTACCTTGTGTTGTCTTTCAAGTACAATGTTGGGGCCCGTGTGCCTACTGTCACTAATGGTCTGGGTGGGCATGGTTTTTCTCCCTTGGTGTGTCCGTTGAGGACTACTATCACCATGGTTTGGTTTGGTATGTGGATTCCTATTGATTGAGAAATGGATCACATTGAGTTCTGTATATTTCACAGATGGGTAGAGAGGGATGGTTTGGTTGGACACCTAGCCCTACTTTTTTTGGTGGTGCTTTAGGTAACATGGTGGGAGAATGTTTAGACAACTATGGATTAGGATCGAAACTTGAGTGGAGGTTGTTCATGTGGTAGATAATGGAATGAGCTAGATATATCATTTTTAAATGGAATAATGATGGTTCTCTTGTTCATTTCAACTTACATGCAGGAAGATCATTTTCAATGGTTTTAGCTGCCTTGGACTAATTTTGTTAGGGATTGGTCCACATGATCACAAGTTATATTTCTCTTTTGAGATCAATTTATGTTAATCCTTATGGTGGGGAGTGAACCATATGATGTTGTAGGTTGTAAAACTCTTTTTAATGGGTTTGTTGATCATGGAGGATTCATGTTTTTTTATATTCATGTGTTAGCGGTATGGACCAATTGATCCATTATTTTTAGTGACAAAAGTAGTTTGTTTTTGGTGGGTTTCATTGGGAAGAGGGGAGACAATGAGAATAATGTTGTGATGGGAAGCATTAGATTAGTCATGGTTGGACATCTCTCATATTAAGAGAGAGTTAGGGACACTGTAAGAATAGTTGTTTGATGGTCGAGATAACATTGGTTATAACAGTGATTTGGGGAGATAATGAATTTTATTTCAATTGAGGATTCATAGAGATGATAAGAATTTGTGGTGGTGAGTTTATAATGACCATCATCTTCATGGGTTGTGAAAATAAAGGGAAATTTGATCCTTCTTTATTCTTGATAGTGTTTAGGGGAAAATGGAAATTTCTCCTATAAGATAATCTCTGATAATTTTTCTAACCACTCCTTTGGTCCTGGAATAGAGTGTTTGCCATTGGAAAAGAGTTTTGTGGAAATATAATTTGTTTGAATTTTTATAGAACATTTAAATTTTAATTAATTTAATATTAATTAATTCATACATTTTTATTTAGTGATACATTTTAATAAAATCAACAGATTTATATTCTATCTTTGTCATTTATTTTGTGACGGGGGTTTTTCGTAGGTGATGTATAAACTTATATCAGGTGAAGGGTCGGGCTTGACACCCTTTTCTTTTAATTTTCAATTTATTTTATTATTTTTTTCTCTCCTCCATTTATTTTTACCTTAATCATTTTTTCTTGTCACTTATGGGGATCCCCCCTAGTCGGTGTCACTCACCCAAGAGAGGGAGATGATGAGAATAGGGAGAGGGAGAAGAGCATGCACCGTCATGGATCTTAGGTCACACTGGATCATTATGAAGCAACTGTGGATCATAGATTTGATCAAATATTCAAATGTTTTCACCCAAATGTAGGTTTGTTCTATTTTTTCACCATTAATCCCCTGAATCTTATTTGTTTTATCTCTTAAATCCTTTTTTGTGTTTGTGGGGACCTATAGTGGGACGATGTAGTCTTAATCAGTGAGAAATAGGAGTTTGATATTATTTTGGGTGTTTTCCATCCATGAAAATCCATGTACACCACATGTAGTTGAAATATCATAAGCCATATGCTCATCATATTCAAGAAATATGATTTTTTGGGACTAAACACCATGTACTTGGGAGTACATCCATTTAGTGTGGGGAGGGGTGGTGGATGAGTACTCGGTCAAACGCACTATGTGAGGGCACTTGAACATATAGGAAACATGACCTTCCCTCAAGTGGGGTGAATTTAATATAGTTATACATGACCAAGTAGAGTAAATAGTTAGGTACATGGGAAGTTACCCAATTTTGGGTTACATTCCATGTATCGGTGGTGCATACAATGTACTCGACCGTTTTAAACACTGAGTGGGTTTGAGATACATTGGCTGACACCCATATGGGTGTATATGACATGTACAAGGAGGTACAAATTGTGTACATTTAAATTTATACATAGAGAGTCTAGAGGAATATAGATAGGTTGGATCCCGAGGGTTACACATCATGTACCCCTAAATACATTCCATGTACATTTCCTTTATTCATATTTTTTTCTAATTATTCATCCTAGTGTGAGAATTGGACTTATGAGTAATAGATTTTTATTTATTTTCATGGGGATGATTATTTTTGAACCCTTTGTGAATTTATATTTCATATATATAGGGTTTTATAATTTGAGATTTCCGTAATAGGATTTCTATGGGGGTTGGTTTCAGAAGCCTACAATGGGTTCAATGTGAGCTGTGAGGCCTGTGTGAGAGTTATAATCTCATTAGTGGGTCTGACATATGAATGTTGTCCAGTATTGTTCAATTAACTTTTAGATATACATTTTAAGGAGATATTTAGTGGTATCTCTGAGGATATCTTAGTTTTTCAACTAGTGTCAGGATCAATTTCTCGAAGTTAGTGCTATTGAGGTTTAGATCCTATGACTAGATAATTGAGATATTGGAGCCTCTGAGATGGGTTTATGGCTGTGTATTTCAATTATGTATGGGTTTTATTGACCTATTGATATTATTATTTTTGAATCATGAGGATTCCTTTTTTAGTCTTCTTTCTGATCTACTAGTTGGTGGTTTCTATAGTCAGCTGTTGATAATTCTTGTATGGAATGGGTTGTCTTATATTAAGGATACCAATGTAAGTTTCCCTACTTTGAGGAGTCCCTGAGGACAATTGTAAAAATAACTATTTAAGGTCATATGATTTTATATGACCCTTTGGTTCTATTATTGACTGAGGATTAATTGGAGTCCCCTAAGGTTTGTTTGGGAAGTTTCTACATTGGGTGTGTCTCGTGCTTTTGAATGAGGGAAAAGAACCCATCATAGGATGTCCTACTCTTTCTATGGCCTTCCAAATTGTTTTTATTGTTGGAAAGGTGTGTCTTGAGATCTTGGTTATATTATGGGAGTCCCATGGATGAAATTTATTTATTTTGTGACCCAAGGGACCATGGTAGCCCTGATTTTTGGTTTGGTCTAGAGATGGGGTTTTGAGAGCCAGTTGTGGATATTTGTTTGATGTTGATATCTAGTATGCTATGAGAGTACCTATAATTTACTTTCTAAGTGTTTATTGATAATACTAGTTCATATTTTTTGAAATTGGGGTAGGATGGATCATCCCTCATTTGATTGGATGTTGTTCATGATGTTTATGTAAGTTTCTACTCATGACTCTTATTTGATAAGGTGACCCATGTGGAATTTTAGATTGAGGGTTTTCCTTGAGTTTTGATCTCATTCTATACATTATTGGATGAATATGGATAAATGTGATTAGGTATATAATGGAAAATCAATATGAGTTTAACGCCCATCTAGTTTAGTATTATCCCAAACTAGTGTGGCTTAAAGCTTATGAGATGTGATCTTGAGGCCCTGGATTTTGTGAACTTATTTTTTATAATGGATCCCTCCTTGTTCATTACATAGTTGGTCCATATTTCATTTTGAAAGGCCATTGTGACCAAAGGGTTTTTCTAGTTGTTTTGATTAATTTTTTTCAGTCACCAATTCATATCACATTGTTGGTTTTTTAGGGACTAGGAGATGCACTAGATCATGAAGATGCCTATAGTTATTCCGTGGGGTCCTACATTTATATCTACTTCATTTAAAAATATTTTAGAAATTGTATAGATATATCAAACACACAATTTTTCATGTGAATGGTTGGGACAAGTGTAGTAAATCCTCTGGTGGGGTCCAGAGTGGGGGTAAGTTTACCTCAGACGTTAGACTAAAACTAACAGATGGCTTCTTTCTTTTTTTAACCAAATATTTTCACACAGTTTTTATGTTTTCCATAATATATGAGTCAGAGTCTAGGATGGTAATATCATGTGTTCATACACTTTTTTAATAGCATTTTTATAGTTTCACCATTAGGGGTATCCTACTGAGATTTATTTCTCACCCACAGTACACACACATTGGTGTGTGTACAGACCTAAGGCCTAATTTCATGTTAGAGCACAAGTTTCAAAATGCATGTATTTAAGGTCTATTGTTTCGTGATCGAGCGTATCCACTCAGGTGGGGTCTCAGGATTGGGTTGGAGCATCTAGATGATCATGGATACTTGGTATATTGTTTTTTCTTAGTATTGGTAGTAATTCTTGTTTTATTTATTCTCATCTTTTTTATTTTGTATATATGGTTGGTCAAGTCGGAAATATTCTACTATATATTTTTCCTGCTTGTGATTTTGTAGAAATGTTTTCTAAATTAATTAATTAAAAAATGTTGATGATTCTATTTATTTATTATGTATACTCTGATTATAATCTAAATCTATTTTTTTTGTTTCTACTATTATTGTACTCTGACTGAAGCATATAGTCTCCCAATTGTATCTTTTAGACCATCACCACTAGCTAGGAACCACTAAAATTCGTGGAGGCATGCATGAGGCTTTGTGGTGAGCCAAATCGGTTGACATGTTAGGTTAACTAATTATGGTTTATTACATATGAATCTTATTTTATGAATAAATGTATAATTTATTTTAATGTGTTAAACCGAATCTATAAATATTCATACATTTATTTATGGAGTTTTATTCTTCATATGATAAATTATTTAGTATTCTTATACATTGAAGTTATCTTGTTTTAGGTTATAATATTGAATTTATAAGTTAATTGTTCTTTATACAAATTTGGTGATATAACTATGATATAATTGAGTATTCTCTTGAGTAAATAAAAATGTGTATAAGGACTTTTAGTCAGACTGCTCACTAGAATGGGTTTTTATGATTTGGCTAAAAAAGTGGGGGTTGTATAAATATTGTTCCTTATTTAATCTTTTTTGTATTATTGATTTAATATGATTATATGGCATTACATTAATTGTTTTTTAATATATTATACATATTATTAATTAATATAAGTTTAAATCTACTTGGATTTAAATTTAGGTAATCAACAGATGTTATAGGTTATGTGAAACGTTACACATCAATATCTTTTGAACATATTGATTTACTAGAAGGAACTAGATTTAAAACTAAATCATCAAAACATTCCTATATAAAAATGGAATACATGAGATAACATGGTGATGTTGAAATACCGTTAAAACAACAATTGTTTGATTCCCTCTAAAGACACACTTGTTATGTACTTGATCATTATTCCCGCACATGAATATGAGCCCATAATTTTTTTGGTTGTAGATCTATATTTCAATTGTGGGTGGACATTACAAAGAACTAATGATGTTATACATTGTCTTTTGATGTTGAGTGGATGGGAGGTTAGTTGATTCAATTAAGGTACATAATTCATACTCTATCACTCACTTATAAATTTAATACATATTCATGAAATCCTTCCCTATAACAATACTAGTTACACATATCATTAAATACATTGATCAACCCCATGCAATGATGTAAAAATATATCTATATAAGTGGTTTTTTATCTATATATATGAGTGGTTATTCATCTTTCCACACATTGGTAAGTTATATTTTGGTTTAAATCTACACATTTGGGCACTCTAGAATTTATAAACATCCAGTGAGGTGGTTGGTGTTGTGGATATTGGATCAATACCTTGAGTGAGGCTTATTAAATAACCCAATAACGAATATCATAAACCATGAATTTTGGTCCATTTACATGAAATATCATAACATTTAATATCATTTTATAAAGACCATTGTGGTTCACTTTAAATATGTGCAATCGTGACCAATGATGTTTCTTTTATGGTTGTGCATCTAGGACCAATGACAGGTCATTTATTTATATGGAAATATGAATAATGTGGTGTCTTTTCATGTCATGTTATGTATTATAGTTTAGAGTTGTATGATAAGGACAGATTATAAGAATATTAAATTTGTGAATAATGGAATACTAGGAAAACTGAGCCAAATAATATTTTTTAAGGCACATAAATATGGGTGTCTATTTCTGGGTTGACATGGAAAATGAGTCTGCTGATAGTATCTTAAGAAATAAATTAACATAAAATAATATTAATTCTTTTTGGATCATTTATTTTACTAGGGAGTATGAGTGAATATTTTTTTGAGGAAAATAGCAGACATGGCCCTGGTTCATAATAACAGAACCTGGTGAAGCAGTATGATTGGGCTAGAGGAGGATCTACCGATCCTCCAAGAGAGAAATAGATCTCATTATCAAGAGAATACATGATTGATTATACTATGATTATATTATTGGAATGTGATGAAAATTTTGTTATATCATTTATTGGATTCTAAATTCCCATTATCATTGGAAAACATGGTCAAAAGGTAGAATGTAGATGTGAAAAACGCAGTCATGTATATGAGGGGGATATAAAGAAGGTTTGGATAAGTTGGGATTTATATCCACTCATTCTCTATTAGAGAGTGCCAATAAGTTATTCTGTGAAATTATTTTTTCCCAAACGATTAAAATGAGTGAATAGGGAACCCAAGTAGTTTTCATGTCATTTGACTACTGAGAATTGTTCGTAGTTTATAGTGGAGAACTTTGGTGAAAGGGCATCTGGTTAGGTGAGATAAGTGAAACGGTTCCTAGTTAGGTAGACTTAGACAATGGAAACCTTGTTAAGTAAATTAGGAATGGATCCAATGGGTTAAATTTGGACACCACATTAATATGATCCCATGGGTTGATTGAAATCCTACATAGGTACCTGACCAAACATGTTCTTAGGTAGAAAGTCCTTGAGAAGTAGTTGTATCATTTTAGAAAAACTTAGGCATTACACATCTTTATAGAAAAATTGTTCATCAGGGTGTCAAAAAATATTTTATTATGAATAAATATTTAAAAGGTTCCTTTACACTAATTTTGGTGATAATATAGGAATATTGGTCAATTACAATGATTCCAACCAATGAAAGACACAAGTACATTTTATTTCTATTATTTTCCACTTAATTTTGATTTAAAAATACCCTAAAGTTGATTATTTTAAGGGGTGGGTGTGTTATTTGTGTGATAAAAAGTTTTTAGAATTTCTATTCTTTGATATGAGAGGACTGGTCATCTTTATATAGGAATTGGAATATGGGTGTCCATATAAAAATTGGAAACATTCTGAGTACCCAATTCCCTTAGAGAAGGAAAACAATGTTATCAAGAGACAAAATGGATGTGGAGTGACACATAGATATATATGCATAATTGTAAATCATTATAAAATAAGGTTTTATATAGAAAATTGGTGATCAGTTCATAGGTTAGAACGTCATGTATCAGCGATGCAATGATTATTTTTTATCTTCTAAAAATCATGTAATTATTTTATATTAATGATAGATTTATTCAATCAATAAAATCTAGAAAAAATAACCCCCAAATGATGGGAATAAATTGGAATTATTATGATAAAATTATGTGGAATTTATTACTTGTATACACACTTAAATTAATACACATTCCCAGGTTGAAGAGGTAGATGCATGCAGGTCCAATCACAGACACAAACTCTGTTCATTATTGGGCGTTCAGGTGGGGACCATGGGTGTTTTATTATCAATATGTTATGGGTGTCTCTTCACACCATCAATGAATATGAGAGGTATGGTAGGGATTATAATCATAAAAATAGGGTGTGGTTGATTTTTTGTGAGTTTTCTGGGTAAGTTAGCTTGTTTACACTAACTAGCCATCGTGGCTCGGTTGCATGAATCTAGTCATAAGAAACTAGACACCATGACTTGGGAATCGTGACACGAGTGTAATGAGATGGGTGAAAATTCACACATATTTAAAATTCTTGCAACTTATTTTTCATAACTTTTATCATGTTTTTCTTCTTCACATACCATTTTTTTCTTCAAATTTGTTTGTCTTTAACACACACTTGTAAAATTATATTAAAAAATTAGATAGATCCACAAACATCATTAATGGAATAAAATCATCTAATTGTATAGATAAAAAATTCAGGGATATTAAACAAGGATAAACCATATAATGTAAATTGTACTTTTAAAATTATTCACTGATCTTAACTGTACATAATGAAAATTTTCCATCATCATACTTATTATCCTTATACTACCATAGGCTTCTGAATGATATCAAGATCATCTACGTAATAACCTTGACCCTAGTATCCTAGACTTGTTGGTTACTTTATTATATTTGTATTAGATATAAGATATCACATCCAAAATGATAAAATAAATTAGTAGCCTTGGAAAACTGGATATATACTTGAATCTCACATTAAATATTACAATATAAAATTTATCATAGTATTTTCATTGATAACAAGAGTATTATTTTTATCATATCCATGTACATCAATCATATAAATTTTTTTGTCATCTTGGATAAAGTTAATTTAATAAAGGGATGATATTAGATTCCCAATATGGGCATACATATATTAGAAGTTAATAAGGCATAAATAAAATGGTAAAAACCAATGATTATTAAGAAATTTAACATGAATAATCTCATATGCTTGAAATATATCCATGGATATCATAACCATTAAAATAATCTTATGTAAATCAATAAATAATCTCATAATTATTTAATACATAATGATTGACATTTTAAACTTTTCATTAATTCCTCATACCATGAAATCTTACATAAATATGTAATGCCTAAACAAAATACCCAATATAGTTTTCCTCTTTAGATTGAACTATGCATAAAGAGCCTTTAACAGGCCCTGATTATCAAATACTAATTTCAATGCATTCATCACATTAAAGGGGTGAAACATAATCAATGTAAACATTTTTATTTAAAAACATCATAAAAAATTTTAATAATTTAACCAATCAGTAAACATAATCCTAAATCATACAAAGTAATATAGTGAATTATATCAAAATAGAAATCTCTTATGAATCATAATATTATCCAAATGATGTTTACATAGATGAATAAACTTTAGAATTATATTTGGATTTTTTTTAGGAAAATACTATTTTCTAAAAAATTTCTCAAATATTAAGGAATACATTTTATTTGCAATGAACCTTTAAAAATTTTAAAATAAGATTAATAGAATTATCTAGTCATTATGTTGTGAAATTATGTTTATTACACATAATTTAAAAAAAAATTCCTTTCATATTTTTCAAATGAATAAAAAAGAATCACTATTAAAAAAATAAAAAGTTGATTTATTTTAACCCATTTTTTAAAATTGAATCATTGGTAAAAATTTATTCAAAAAATAATTGGAGAAAAAAACATTATTTAAGTTATTTTAAAGAAAATATGGATATAAAATAAAAATATTCCCAAACAATTAAGAAAACTATGTTAGTTTTCCATAAATCATGGTATTATAATATTAATTAATTAAAGTGTATAAAACCAATGGAAAAAATGTAATTTCAATAAATAAACAGAGTATAAGAAAATATATCAGTTTTAATATAAAAATATATAATAATTCTAGTAATGGATACTTTATCATAAATAATCCCGAGGAATTATGAGATTTTGAAATAAACCATTACATCATGTTCGACTTCCATTGGATTTGTTTAAAAATATTCAATTATAAATATATATTTTATATAAATTAATTTTCTAAACAATATAATATATATGATACCATATATTATTCACATAAAATATTTTTGAAAATACATATTTAAAATTATTTGTTAAAATCACTGTTTTGTGTAACAACTGGTTCATTTTTGATATATATTTTGGTTTGGATGTTTTAGTCCTTTTAATATTATAATAGTTCAATAATCTATATAATTATAATAAATATATAAATATCAAAAATATTTATTATATATGTATTTTTTATAATCCATAAAAGTAAGAGAAAGAAAAATAAAGTACACCGTTCATGAAGATGGTCGGTCTTACATATGCATGAACGTTGTTTTCATTTTTCAACGGATGAAAAAAAGAATGGTAAATAAAAATTAAACATTATAAAATTATGTGTATATCATATATTAATTATATATTAATTTAATATATCTTTATTATCATCCTTTGGAAAGTGTTAATGAAAAATAAATCACACTGTTTCATGGAAATGGTAGTCCACACAGGCGCATGTGTGAAATAATTGTTTTCCAATTGATTGGAAGGTAATAAGTTATATGTGATATTATAATTAAAAAAAATATAATTATGTGATTAATCAAAAAATATTTCTATATAAATTCAAATCCATCATTATATTCATCTAAGAGAGGTAGTGCTGGAAAACAAATTACATCGATTCACAAGGCTGCAGTCCGTCGTACACATGGTCAACAATTTTGTTTCCCATTTGATGGAAGAAGAAACAAATATAGGTTTTACATTAAAAATAATAAAATATCAAAATATTGTATATAAAATTGTTATTATATTGGAAATATTGAGACATAATTGAGTTTGGAAGAAGAATAATTATATTGAAAGAGATTGATAAATATAATTACTTTGTCTTAGAGAAACCTAATTTGGATATATTGTTAAGTACACTAGGGTTGGTATTTTGGGAATAAATATAGCTATTTAACTTTTAAAAGAATTTTTGGAAGATATTTTTTGGTATGTTTTAGTAGAAATATATTTCCTAAGAGGTGTGGAGAAACATGAGGATGAGGCGCCCTATTATAATTGAGGTTAGTGGCACATTTGTAATTTTTCATTGTTTTAGAATACTTTGAAGTCATTTTATTAGAAAAATGGATTCAAAATAGACCATTAATAAATATTAGATTAGGTAACTTCATAATATGGATATAAAATAGAAATTATAACAGTTTTTATGCCATTTTAACCCTTATCTTTTTAGTTTAACCCCTGGTAATCCTGTTATAACCTTAACTGTGGTAAGATATGTTTAATGTTTTTACTATTCACTACGACCAACCATTATTTTGACCTTATTAAATAATATTGATAATTATAATTAAAAATATTGAATTCATTTTATCAAATTAAATTCAAAAAATTTGAATATTTTAATTTAAAATTAAATCCATAATCGTGATGAAAAAACGGTTTTCCAAATAAACAAATTTCTTAAGTATAAAATGTTTTCATCCAAATTCAACATAGAATTGGGTAAAATGACCTAAATTGGATAAATAATAATATAATTGAATGGATATTTATTTTTTAAAATCAAATTATAAAAATAGTACTTTTAAAATGATTTAAATAAAAATACATTTTTGAATAAAAATCAGAATTTTTTTCACCATTCATTAAAAGATTAATATTTCAGAAAATAATAAAAAATTATCTCTAATAAATTTTGAAATTTATATTTTAAAATGAATTTAATTTTTCAAATTATTTATCTATAAGTGGAAAAAAATTAATTTTAAAATATACACTCAAAATGTGAAAAAACCATTTTTTAGAAAAATAATGTTTTGTGCATAAAATATAATAAAATATAATCTCATTCCTAGACAAAATATTATGTGAATGATAAAATTTATATTTAATATGTAATATATAAATTTAATTAAAATAATTCATCAATAGTTACGAATTTAATTTATTAACAAGAATTACATTACGTATATAAAAAATCTTTTTCAGAAACACATTTCTATGACATTGAAATGATTTTTATTTTCAAATCTAAACCATTAATAACCAATTATTTTAATTTTAAATATATGTAAACCATATATTTTTGACAATTTAATTAGTTATATTCATATTTTTCAATTTAACAGCAACTTTATAATGGAATGTTATATTACAATTCATTTAAATATGAGGTTTCACATATCACAAACTATCGAATATTTTTAGTTTAATGAAAAATAATTATTTTGTAAAATCATAGGGTATTACATTCTTTCCCCATTCAAAAAAAATTCTACCTTAAATCTTCCATAATTTAACCTTATGAATATAATTGGGTTTTACTTCATCATAATTTCTTTAGGTTTCTATATCCCCTCATTTGTCTTATGATTTCTCCAAAGTATATTTACTTGTTGACTCTTATAATTCAGCAACAATTATTTGATTCTCCAAAATCTGGATTAGATCTTCAAAGCATGGAAAATCATGTTCCAATTAAAATTATTCATAGGCGATAACAGGCATTGGACATTGAATATATATTCTTAACAAAGATATATAGAACACATCATGTACTTTGAGAGGATATGTGGAATTTAGAATTATTTATTGAATTGAAAAACGTATGATATACTTGAGGCTCAATTTTCATTGATTATTAAATATTATTACACCATTTAGTGAAGATAATTTCAATAAAACAAGATCTCTCACTTAAAATTCCCAATCTTTCCTTCTATTATCGACACATAACTTTTTCCAACCTTGAAATTCTTTAATATGGGTTTGATTAGTATTTATCGTTACTATTTTATCCTTCAGGTGTTATTCTTCTACAAGATTACTTTCACCAAATTCAACCAAACAGGTTAGAGTATGACATATATTTCATTATAATTCTACATACGACGTCATTTTAATACATGAATAGAAGATATTTTTATAATAAAACTCTACCATAGGTAAATACTAATCCCACATACCATGAAAGTAAAGTGAGAATGACCTCAAATTTTCTTATAATATTAGGATAGTATTTTTGAAAAATCTATCAGTTTGATGGAAATAAGTGGTTCTAAAAGTAATCTCAATATAATGTGCCTTCTAAATACTTGTACACAATTTTGATGTAAATCATGGATCTTGATCAGATATAATTGAAAGAGGTTTATGACATCATCAATATATTTTCATGAAAAGTACTAAAATGGTAAATATTTTCTTATATATATGAAATTAAAATATTAATCAATGTGATCAACAATAACCCATATTATATTATTCTCCATATGAGTATTTAATAATTCGATGAAATATTCTATAGTAATGTAACACCATTACCATGTAGGAATAAGTATAGGTTTCATAACTCTTCTTGGATGTTGTCTCTCATCCTCCATCTATTGTCAAAAAAAAACATTTTGAAACATAATTAGAAATTTACCACTTCATATTATCCCAAAAAAAACATTCATTCAAATCTATATACATCTTGGTGCTACATGGGTGTATAGATAAATATAAACTATGGGAATCATCTAATAATTCCATTTTACACTCACATATAGATGGAACACATATATTCTTTCCAAATTCTAAAATTTTATCTTTATATATGAAATAATCTATTTCCCCATCCATCAAGACATTAATTTTCTTTTTTAAATTCTCATCATTATGAATATGGTTTGGAAATTCTTTAAAAAAGAGTGATTTTCATCTTCTTTAATAATATTTAGATCCAACATTAAAAAATACATGAACATTGTGTCCCTATCAATCCTCATTTTGGATAGAACTCCATAATCATTCTTACTCAGTACATCTTATACATTATTTTAATTTCATGTATGGTAGTTTATTGAGCAATCATAATCCTTAAGTATTTCAATCCAAGGCCTTTCACTCAGGTTGATCTATTTCAGTGAAAAGGTTTATTTTAATCTCTTTAGATCTGTGTATATTTCACACCTTTCTCTATAATGATAAAATCTCCATATATTCAAAGAAAAGATTAAAATTTCCAACTCAATATCACAAGTTATGTAGTTTTTTTTCATGATAATTTCACTTTCATGATGCATAAGAAATAAATTTTTCATTTCACTTAAGGAAACAACCAAGTCCATTCTTTTATACAACACTATACATCACAAATCCACCATTTTCTGATGATAGAGTCAAGATTAGAGAAATCACCGATCTATTATTTAAATCTTCAAAAAATTATTCCCATTTATTTTCATATGATCTTGTCTCCTTTATGAGTAATCTCTGTAAATGGGTTATCCAATTTGAAATGTTTTTAAACAAATATCTGATAGTAACAAGAAAAACAAATGAAACTATATAACCCGGTTATGCTCATTGGTGTTGACCATTATTAGTTTTCCTTTTTCTTTGCAGTTTCAATTGAAATTCCATATTTAGAGACAATATGGCCATGATAATAACCTTTTTGATGCTTGAATTCACACATGCAAAATTTACCATTTAAATTATTTTATTAAAGAGTATCAAGAATGATATTTAATTTATTATTATAGTCTTAATAACTTATATAGTACATTAAGATATCATTAATAAATACTAAAAAAATTATCAATATATTACATGAATTATGTATTTTTTATATCCACAGAAATAGAGGGTGCATTTGGTAATCCAAAGGGAATTACTATAAAATCATAATGTCCATAGCTCATTTTTAATATTGTAGTTTGAATATATTCTTTCTTTACTCACAATTTATGATACCGTGAATGAAGGTCAAAAATTGAAAAATATTAACCTCCATGAAGTTGATCGAATAAGTCTCCAATCCAAGGCATGCGATATGTATTCTATAACATAACAGAATTAATTTTTCTATAATCATTTCACAACCTCATAGATGCTTCTTTCTTGTAAATCAAAAGAATAGGGGCTCCCCAAAGTGAAATAGTTTTCCATATTAATCCATTATTACACAAATAATCTTGTGGTTTCTTTTATTCTACTAATTCTTCAGTGGTGATTCTATAGGTATTATTAGATATAGGTCCTTCATTAGGGTTTAAATCAATAGAAAATTCACACTCATGCTCTAGTGGATGTCAAGGTAACTCTATAGAAAATAAATCAACGTATTCTTATACAATAGATACATACTCAATTTAAATATTACATTTTCCATCTATATATTATTTCCTCCCTTATTTCCCAAGGATCTCATTCATAAGTGCTATAAGGGGTGGATCTAGACATGACTCAGACAATGAAGTCTCCCCTCTAAAGATAAGTAATTCCACATCTTCATCATGAATAAAAATTTCCTTCTCTTCTTTATAAAGTAATTCCATTATATTTTGAAATCCAGTACATAAAATGGATTATATCTAATTCAATCATTATTATAATAATAAATCCAGTAAATAGAGAACATTTATGTTTCATAATGGGAACTGACTAACACATCCTTGTTGCGGTGAGACTTGATGTAGGATTCATAGATGACAACTACCTTAAAAAGGTGATATGGAAATATCTAACTTTTTTATAACACATTAATGTTATAAAAGAGTAACAATATACAAAATCAAATAATGAATTAGTTAAATTTGATGTTATGATTAGAGCACATACCACCATATATTTAATAACATCAACCTCAGATATTGTGATCGTATGAGATTTTTCTTTATCCATTATGCCTTTGTAGGATAAATTTACATGATGAATAGAACAATTATTTTCAAAGTGACCCATAAACTTACAGTTGAATAATGGGACATTGGTATCTTCTTTCCTCTAATTTCAATCACGATCCCAATGGCCATTCTCTCAACACATGATTCAAACTCCCATTCCAATCAAACATATTCCTTAGTGTTTTCTTCCACATTTATTATAAGTTTTAAATTGAAATCTTACCTTATTACCATTTTCTATATTTAATCTTCATGATTTTTTACCTTCCATTTTAATATCTTTATTTCCTTAAATGACATAAGACATGGATAATTATTTCTCTTTATTGATAGCATAAGATATTATGTCCTCAAATGATGAGATGGTTTGGTAGACTAGTTCCTTTCCAAGGATTGGATTTAGCCTATCAAAATGGATGATATTACTATTTAGATTATGCATGTACTCATCAACATTCCTTGATATCCTTGTAAAGTTTGTTTTATGTTTAGAAACATTTTCCTATTAATTTTTTCTTAGAATCAAGATTTGTCTCTCTATAACCACTCATATTTTGAAGAAAAATTATCATAAAATAATTACATTTAAATATTTTTATTTACTCTTTATCCTTTTTTATTAAAAAACACAATTGATCTAAATCCTATAAGAGAAAAATAATCTATTATGACAATCTTCCCTAACTCAATACTACCCAAAGAAAGAAATATCTTCTACAAAGAACATAATCATTGCAAAACTACTAATGGATTTTTAGTCACATTAAATAATGTAGTTTATCGACTCATGAAGAATACAAATATTGTTACCCCATGTTTCAGATCATTATGATTTTCTATATGGGGAATTTTATTAGTCATAACATGAATAAGCTGCCCAAATATGGTTAGAATTTTTCCATCTCTCACTGTTGCACTAGATTGGGCTTTATTCACTTTTCCATGAGGGAAATTCTTACATGGATTACATGCATTGATATAGTTTCCATTACTTAAAGTATGTAATATTTCTAAAAAAAATAGAATACACTGTATTAGTTCATAACAATATGAATCATAATGTATAATTTCATAACTATTGAAACACTTAACACAAATTGAAAAATTTATGCATAACTTACCTCAGAACCATGAACATGGTTTCATTTTGAATATTCTCAAATCATAAAAAAATATCAAATACTTCTTTAGTTTTTGTAAATAAAAATTTAATTAACCAAAAAATAACTTTTTTTGTGGCAAAATAGGTGCATAGTAAGGGTACACTCACCGTAAACTAGAATGATGGTCCTGATATACTCAAAACAACTCAATTCTAGGGTTTTCACCTTAGATGCATCCATTCCAAATCCAAATCCACATTTAGTATCCATATGATGATTCATTTCTTGGAAAACCACATAATTTATAACATACTGAAATTTTAGTATGTTATGCTATATACTTAGATTTATCCTCAAATTTAGTCATAGGATTATATTCTATAATCAACTTTTTCAATAAATCAAGTTCCCATGATTTTTACTAAACTTGATCTGATACTAATTATAAATAATTACACCGTATTAACCTAAATTTAGAGGTTACATTATTACATTAGTTCTTGATATAAGAAATCAGGCCCCATAGGGTCAAATAGTTTAGTAGTCTTGCAATACTAGATACATTATTGAATCTCATGATAAATTTTAAAAATGAACATAAAAATAGTATTTTCTTTGAGAAAACCATTATTATCATTTTAATATCATAGGATATAAATAATAATACATTACCTGGCATCCAACGGAAAGGAAACATAAGAAAGGGTTGAGCTCAAGTGGTTGGTAAGGCTATGCATATAGAAAACGCTAATAAAGAACGAATAAAATGGTAAAAATAAATGAAATAAAATAATTCAGTATAGATAAAGACATGATATTAAAACTTATACATGGATATAATATCTATTAAAATACTCACATTGAAATCAATTACTAATATCATAATGATGGAATGAATAACGTCCGACATCATAAATATACCATAAAGACCTTGTCCCAATAAATATTACCTAAATAGGTAAGTATTGGGATAAATATCCAATATAGTTTGTCTCATGAGACCTATTGATTCATCAAGGGGATATATAAAGATACTATCATCACATACTAATTCCAATGTATTTATCATATAAATAGTGTGAAACATAATCAATGTAAACATTCATAATAAAAAAAGAATATTTTTTTGAATAATTTCCCAAATAAAAAAATTATCATATTCCATATATAGTATAATGGTGAATGGTATAAAAATATTATAACCCTATTATACAATAATATTTACCAAATAATTTTTACATTGATGAATATTCATAAAAATATCATTGAAAGATCTCTAGAAGAAAATAACTTTTTCATAAAAAATTTCCAAATATTAAGGATGACATTTTATTTGGAAGCGATATTTTAAAGATGATAATGAATTATTCAAATCATTAGTTTGTAATTAAATAATAAAATTACATTCATTCTATTTGAGTATAAAAACATCCCTTTCAAACTTTTTTTAAGAAAAGAAAAAAATTACCTCATCAGGAAAACTAAAGGAAGATTACTTTTAACCCATTTTGTAAAATTAAAGAATTGGTAAAATGAGTTTAATAAATAATTATATAATATTAAATATATTATTTAATATATTTTAAGTAAAATATTGACATGTAAGAAAATTATTCCCAATCAAGTACCAGTACAAAGTCAGTTTCCCCTAAAACATGGTTTCAATTTCCTGAATACTTAAAGAGTGAAAAAGGAAAACATTTAATTTCCATAAATTTTAATTGGAGATTATAATATATTTTATTTAGTATATAAAGACAAAAATATTCTCCCAATATAGACTTTAACATAAAATTTTTTGAATAATGTTGATACTGTTAAATAAACCCTTACTTTCGGTTCAACTTCCTTCATATGTGTTTGAAACTCCTATATAATATATGTTGATTTATTGTTTATATATATATATTTATTATTGAACCAAAATAATATATACCATAACATAAATTATTCACTTATAATCTTTTATTTCATTTTTATTAACAATTCTTTGTTAAAATTAATGTTTCAGGTAATTACTACTTTATTTTTCATGTATATTTTAGTTTGGTAGTTTTGGTCCTTGTATGTAGATCACAAATCCATCATCCCAAAAATTTTAATCATGATATAAATATAACAAATATTCATTATATATGTATTTATAGTAATCTATAAAAGTGAATGACTAAATATTTAATTACACCATTCATGGAGATGGTAGGTCATACGTACACATGAACTTTGTTTCCATTTTTTGAAGGATGGAACAAAATAACGGTAAATAACAATTAAAAATTATATAATAATGATTATATAATATATATTAATTAAATATTCCCTCATTACCATACTTGTAAATAGGAAAATAAAACTGAATCACATCTTTTTTGGTGGTGGTAGTCTGCAGGTATGCACGAGGGACGTCATTGTCTTCCAATGTATTAGAAAGTATGAAGGTATATGTGATATTATAGTCCAAACATCATAATTATTTCATCAATATCAGATATATATATATATATATATATAATTTTAATACATTATTATATTCAACCACGATAGGGAGTGATAGAAAATGAACTACATTAGTTTGTGAGGTGATAGTACGCCAAACACCCGATTAACAGTTTCACTTCCCTAATGATGGAAGAGGAGATGGATATAGAATCTTACATAGAAATAATAGAATATAATTATATTTATATAATGGTTTTATTTTATTGGAATTATTAATAAATTATTTATGGTTGTAAAAGTGTAAGTAAAAAAGAAAGTGCTTGGTAAATATAATTACCTTTCCAAAGAAAACCCTCATTTGGATCTATTATTAAGGACCCAAGGGTTGATCACCTGGGAAGAAAATCATATCTATAACATGTATAAATATTTTGAGAAGTTTTATTTTCAGGTTTTAGTCTATATAAATGTCTTAATTATTTTAAATAAGTGAGGTTAGGAGGTTCCCTTTTATAATTGAGGTGAGTTGATCACTTGTAAATTTTAAAAGTTTTAAAATAATCTCAAGTCACTTTATTGGAATAATTTCTAAATACATACAATTCCAAAACCATATATGGGATATGGTCTAAATATGGATATAAAATACAAATTATAAATGTTATTAGGTTTTTTGAATCCTCATATGTTAATTTTAAGACTCAATAAACCTACTTTAACATTAACTATCACAACAGTTTTTTATTTTTATTTTTACTATTCATTATAGAAAAAATTAGATAACCATACTAGATAATATTAATTATTATAATTAAAATTAAAAATATATTATATCAAATTAAATTCATACATTTTTTTATAATTTAATATAAAAATAAACATGTAATTGTGATAAAAAAAGGTTATGAAATAAAAAAGTTTCTTAAGTATAAAACGATTTTATATCAAAGTAGAACATAAAATAAATTCAGATAAAAAATATTGGATTAATAATAATATAAATGATTTAGTTTTACTTTTAAAACCATTTTAAAATAAAATTTTACATTGAAAATTATTTAAATGAAAATATAAAATTTAATAAAAATCTATTATTTTAACTGTTCAGTGAAAAAATCATCTTTTCGGAAAATTTAAAAACATCACTCTAATTTAATTTTAAAATTTTGATTTCATAAATTATTCTTCATTTTAAAATAAATTTATATAACTTTCAAAAAAAATTAATTTTAAAGTAATCACCCAAAACACAAAGAAACCATTTTTTTAGAAAAATATATTTTTAAGCATAATACATGATATATTCTTATCTCATGACTTGAAAAATATTAGATTAACGATAAAAAATTTGATTGAATATATAATATATAAATATCATTAAAATAATTCACCAATAGTGATTAATTTATTTCGTTAAGGTAAAACACATTACGGTCACAAAAACTGTTAATCATAATAGCATTTATTTTACATTAAAATGAATTTCCTTTTATTTTCTAATCAATTGATAACCAATGAATTTATCTTATACATGTGTAAAACATAATTTTTTTATTATTTATTTATTAATATTTATACCATTCTATTTAATGTCTATATTGTAATGGTATACTATATCACGATTCATATGGACTTGGGGTTGATTGTATCACAAACTATTGAAGAGATTAAATTTAATTTAGAAGAAATATATCATAAAATATAACGGTGTTAAACAATAATAAATTTTTTTACCATATTTTTGGTTCATGTACTACAAAAACATAAAATTTATGAGTATATATTCAAAGGTAATATTTATCAAAGAGGTATTTGTTGATCCCACTTACCTCCTCAGGCGCTCAAAGGTAGATTCAGATAATCTATAATTCATGAAGAACCCTTAAATGCATTTTTATGCATCCAGATATAATCATGAAGGAATCCTTTAAATCTAATTTTAGAATAATGGAAATTATCTATGCATATGGTTCATGATTACTCCTTTATATATGTAGGATTAATATGTTCAATAGACATGCAACAAAATCTAGGCTCAGATAAAAGGGTAGCAATAACAAATTTCATAAGAGTTCCATAGATTTTTTCATGCATGATTTACCAATTCATTCCAATGTTGTTTATCTACTAGAGTCCCTAGACTAACACCTTTTACTTGATTAATGGAGAGGATTTGATATGTTTTTGGAATGTTTATAAGATATAGGTGTGATAATCCTTAAGGTTACATTTGGTATGATTCACCTTTAATTTTTTTTGGGGAAAACCATGAGAATTATCCAATTAGCACATAAAATATTGTGAGATGTCATCAAGGGTACAGGGAAGGAGCTCCTTCACAGTACATTTATTATCTTTAATGATTTGATGAATATCGTTTTGGTAAAATATCATGAGGGACCAGCCTCATAATGCCTAATAGTATTCAATAAAATTTAGAATAAAGGAACTCCTGGAACACTATATCCTTAGTAATAACGAGGTCAGTATAAATAGTGGGTCAATATTATTGACCTGAACATTGACCCTAAGAATTTTTTGGTCAACTTCCTTGTGATGTGTCTTTTTAGGTACCTATTTATTACTCCATTATTCAAACATAGGAGTGACACCAATAATGTTCATGGTGTAAGCTAGGTTATCAAAGGGAAGGAATGTTATCTTAGTGATACTGGTGTTAGCCATGATTCATCCATTCATGTTACACATATATAAAATAAAATATTCATTCAATATTTTATAAATATTCCATTTTTTATGGGGCTTGGTATTGTTGCACATCTTTAAATACAAATTCTACAATAGGATTGATATGTTTAGGGTTTTTTTGACATTATCCCTAAAGTATAAAGTATTAATACCCTTTTTTGAAGGGTGATCAGGATATTAAGGCACTTAAGTTTCACTCATAGTTCAACTTCATTCCTTATGGGGAATCCCCAATGGGTATAGTTATGGATGATGACTATTTAAATTATCCGAAAATTCTATACATATTGGATTTAAGGGATGGTATATTATATGAAAAAATATAATGTGACATCATTTTCGAAGCCTTTGAACATTTATAAGTTGGGACTCCTATTATAATATATGAAAAAAGTATCATCACTACCCACATATGTGAGGATTGAACAACAGCCTATATTGGAAAGAAAATTGTGGCTAATGATGACCCATATGATTACGCATTTTGAAAACAAATTCCCCACAAAAAATTTATTTATTGGGATAGATCCTTGGTATTAACATGTATGTATGTATTTATATCCCCATGACATGTTTTACTAAATCATCCCAATGGTGTTTAAGGACCTAGGAGAGGATAAAGAGTAATGAGGAATCAAAAAGTCTCGAAAGAATATCAATGTCACTAAATCAACCAATATCCTAGATAAAACTCAACCAAAGGATTCATTATATGTCATAATAAATGAATAATTATAGTGAAATCCTAAGGTACATTAATAAATCTGGAGTTAGTGAGATCATTCTATAATAAAAGGATAAATGAAAAATATATATAACGATGATGGAGATTGAAACCTCAAATAGGATTCAGGGAGAGCTTCCAATAGTCTCTCTTAAATATTTATACATTGAGGCCTTCTATTTTTGTAGTAGCTGACTAGATACTAAGAAAGAATAGGACTTTTGGGTTGAAAAACAAGGTGGAAAACAAATATCACATATCAGAAACATTGATGTATGTACATGAAGAACCCATAAAATTGTTAAATATGTTTTTAATTTTGTTCAAACACATGTTAAAATAATTTATAGTTGTTCATACTATTTTTTAAAATCTTGTAAAATTATGAGCTACATGTGATTAAATATTGATATGTACGGGCAGTGTAGGAACAAATCATTCATATTCAAGATTAAATTTTAATTTATCAAGATACTAAAATAGAGATATAATAAAAATATACCTAAATAAAATTAATCCCATATAAAGATAGGAGTTGTGTAAGATTAATTTAGAGATTCCATGGGTGATGTTAGATTAGATAATGATTTTTGAAGATTTATCCCAATTTTTCAAGATCAACATAATATTAATTAAAAAAATTTCTAGGTACATTATATTAGTTGAGATTTTGTTAGGGTTTCTTATTATGATCCTTAATATATAAAATGTTAAACCTATAATTGTTTAGGAATAATCTACTCAATTCAACAACTATAGAATATTAGTTATAGTCCTATGAGAGATTAGACCACCTTCTCATAGAATAATAAGAAATTAAGCATGATAATGATTTTATGAACATATTTTTTTTAAATAACGAAAGGAGAGTGTGATACTATAAGGGGTTGGAGAAAAAGGTTTTCATAATGTATATGAATCTTGTGATGTAATGTAAACTACATATAATTAAATTATTTTATAAATCTGTGACCGGTTATAATATATTTTAAATATACATACAATAATGAAAAATAATACTGTTATAAAATGAGATGAATAAAGGGTTATGGGATGAAATCACACCGCACTGAGAATATTTAAATGTTTTGTTTCATGAAGTTTGGATATGAGATGATCAATTTTAACATGATAGCTGGTTCCATGCTAAAACCATGAATGTTGAGGGGGGGGGAGTAAGTATTTTTCTAGATAATGAAATCAATGTATCACTCTTAGAAAAAACATATGAGATACTTCAATGAATTCATGTAAAATACATTTATATGTATTTATAGATATTTAGATACATAATAATTTTGAGTGGTGATAATTGAGTTTATTAGAACAACCCCCTGTGGTTTGTAACTAGTTGAGAATCAAGACTAAACTATAAGAAATATGTCCTGAATCATCCCAAAGGGGCCTGTGTCACGACTACCCCAAGCTAACCACCAATAGGCATGGGGCTAGTGACTAGCACCGAGGAGTCATATCAATCACATGGGAGACCTTAGCATAATTTACATATACACACTCACACTTCTTCAATCCCATATAAAGATGAAATGTAAAACAACTAATAAACTAGGAATTCATACATCTAAATCCCAATATCCGAGTACGAAAACATGTATTGGAAAGAAAAAGGGAGAAATAAAATACCACCTTAATGAAATTAAAAACAAATTAATCTTGAACATATAGAAGGGGACTACTATTAAGGTAACTATAGAAACACAATTTAGTTTTTGCAACTCACTAATCTCTTCCTTGTCCTGGTCCCTCTTGGACTCCATCAAAATTTCGATCATCTACATATGAAACGATAAATGTGGAAAAAAATACCATGTTGGGGTGAGTATAACAATACCCATTAGGACACACAGAAATCATTAAACATATGACATAAAGAATAATAGTCATATAATCTCATGTATATGTTTATAAATCAAATTACAAGAATTTATTGATATACTCAACAAAGATACATAGTCTCAAGGTAGAGTCAAAACTAAAATTATAGCACAATATTCCTACTCAAAGGTTCTACATAGCACTCATTCGAGAGAACACACTCCCCATGTAATATAGAATTGATGACGTTTGTCCAAGAGTTCGTGCTCATCAAGTCTCACCATAGTATGTATATATAATAAGTCTAAATAAAACTGTACAAATATAAGGATCACACCAAATGAAATGGAGTATACCAAAAATAAATCTGGAGTAACCGGTTAAGTAGAGGATCAGTTCCTATAATGTATTTTCCATGAAGATACTAAGAACATCGCCTAGGGATAGATGATGATAGAAGATCTCACTATAAACCTCAAGTAAGGATTCCAAAAACTCTATCCATGTCTGAATTCCCAGGGAAGGTATCACTATCTTTTGTGTAGGATGTGAATCCATACCATCCCTTTGGGAATAGATCAAAGGAACATACCCTAAAAACATGTCCAATATTAATAGTAAAAGAACTAAAAGGCATGTTTGAAGGATTACATGATGTTTACCAGTAGTACATGGTTTGTTCCTTCAACATTGGGTTCTAGCCAAATATCATTGCTTGTGCCCATGTTAGTGCCTAAGTACATAGCATGCCTGATCTCAGGAACTCTTAGTTGTGTCTCTGTCTGAGTACATGTCATGTTTGAGCCCATGTATTTCTTGGTATGCCTGTGTACTCTCTTAGTTACATGCAAAGACTCCAGGTAAGGTTCACGTGTTGTGTTATAGATGTCACATGCAGTGTATTATTTATCTCTCCCATGAAAAACCTTGAATTGTATCTAAGGGTCCAAACGGTGTATGTTTCTGAAATAAACATCGTGTATATTGATATTTCCCATAAAACTTAGGTTCCTCACATGGATTCCCAAATCCAATGTCTCTACCATAAATCAATACCATGAAACTCAGAAATGGGGTTTTACCAACCACATCATCATAGCTGACCAGATTCTAGCTTCTGATTAACTAGAAATCAATATATAAATCTATGCCTCCATTATAAATCACAAAAACACACAAAAACACATATAATATTGTCCAGGTCCATTTTTGTTGTTGGAAAATCTTGATACATCATCCATACCAAACCTAGATCTACAATATCAATCAATTTCACCAAGAACTGGTGTTCAATGACTTATTATCTAGTATTATGGTTTGAAGAACCAGTAAAATGAAATCTGGTGATTAATGCACAAAGAATGGTGGGAGAAAACTAGGAAATACACACAATAGGAACAAAATATTCTTATTATTTTATTTTCCTTAATCTATTTCCATTATAAAAATTAATTAACATCAAAAAATTAATAGTTCTCTCAATAATACTCATAAAAAAACCATACACACAATATGACTGATCCAATAAGAAATCTTTTGGTCGATTGATTTTTATTGTTCATAGGGCAATAAAAATAGGGATAAATACAAATAAAACATCATTTTACCTTTATTTGGATCAATAAATGATGAATAACGATTCCATGTCATTTTTATTTGCGAGATCCTCGAGTATCATCACAAATATATTGTCGATCCACAATCTGGTCATTGCTCGCCAGTGGAAGATAATCAAGTTCACTCTCTCAATTTGAAGGGTTATGTGGGTAACCCTAAAAATACCCATAACATCATATTTATATAGAAATAAATTAGGTCACTGGATAATTTAATAAAATAAATAATTTAATTAAGTAATTTTTTTGATTCACCCCCGATGGAGCTCAACCTAAATTTCTGATGGGCTCCAAGTCTATGTCACACATAAGGTAGAAACCACGCTCTAAACTCTAGTGTGGACTCATATTTACAATACATGACCCTGTTTATAAATTATTTCACTTTTTATAATGAATATTCATGTATGGTATCTAATATATTTAATATATTTCAAAAAATAATTTCGGGCACACCAGGAACCAAAATCTCACATTTTCTCAGCACCTGTCTCCATAAATAATCTATATAATATCCCAAAACAATTCATGGAAAAATAGGAGTCATTGACTTCTCCCCACCATGGGGATTTACATCCTTGAATTCCAAAAATAGAAGTCTACAAAAAGAGTGGTGGTGGTGAGAACATATCATAGTCTCCCGCTCCCTAGTACTCTCCTATAAATTTTTATGCTACCACTAGACACACACTAGGGGAATCAATGAACAATGAAGGATGGTCTCCTACAAATCCTCAATCAAAACTGGGTACTCAGAAAGGGTATCACCATCCATGATGTCCAGCTTTCCGCAGTCCATAACATGCGATGACTTATGCTCATACCTCCTCTGATGCGACATATTTAAGTCTTCATTTACCAAGTCTAACTTTAGAATTAGAGATAAATGGTATTCCACCTCTCCAACTATACATAGTATCTAGAAAAGGATACTGAATAATAGAGATAGCATGATGCACCAGAAAAATCTCTACAATCCACATTGAGGCGAGGCCCTCTAGAACACATGGTCTCCCTCCTCGAACTCCAAAGGCCTCGACCGTCCATCTAAAATAGACTTTTGACACCTATATGTAGTCCTCATCTAATACCAGATATTTCTCACCTTCTAAATACCACCTCTCAAAAACATTGTGCCCATAATTGGTGAATCTCATAGGTCGATCCATCATAGTGGTGACCAATAGGTTCATCTATACAAATCCTCGAATGGTTTCATAACGATGGTGGAATGGTAGTTATTATTGTACACAAACTCCAAAAATGGTAGGTAATCCTCCAAAATATGAAAAATTCCTAACATGAAATCCCATAGCATTACCTCCAAGACATGTATTGCATGCTCAATATGTTCATTAAACTCAGGGTGGAATGTTTTGCTTGGATTAAATTGGGTCCCAAAGGCTTCCTACAATCCATTCATAACAAAAATGTGAAGAGATATTCATGGTTACAAATGATCATCGATGTATCTGTATGGAGTCAGAGTATCTCTTTCATGTAGGGGAATTCCAAGATCTTTACTGCACTCTACTCTTGAATATAATGGAAGTAGGGTAACATGGTCACTTCATCTGTGATTACCAAGCTATTTTTGTTTTCCATTGACATATGTAGAAACCCTATAATGAAGTTCATGGATATCTTATTTGACTTACAATAGGGAACCTCAAGAGGCTGATATAAAACCATAGGAACATGGTGCTCAAATTTCACATTATGAAATGTAAGGAATTAGGAGACAAATTCTGCAACTCCCTTCTTCATCTCTGGCCACCAAAATTGATGTGGCAGATCTGGATCCATCTTTTCCACACCTTGATGTACCACTAGAGGAGTTTTATGAAACTCTATCAAAACCTCCCATAAAAAAATCACTGGTACCATCTTCTTCCATCTAAAAATACTTACATGCTCCCCACCTTCATGAAATCCCTCAGGATCATGTTTAATGGAAATATAATTATGTAGGGTATCACTGTTGGTATCCCGAATCTGTGGCTCCCAAACTCATTGTAATTGTGGAGGGTCTAACAACCATTGATTAGAGGTATACTATTCCATACCAATCTACAAAGGATGACTGTAATGAGGCCAACTACTTTGATTCTTTACTCAGCTACCAAAAACAAGATCTCGTACTAACAGATTCTACGACCACATTCCTCGTTCAAAGAGTACAGAAAATATTGAAGTCATAATAGAAGAGGAACTATATCCATCACATCTATATCAAGTTATGATCATTCTGAGAGAAGATATACTTGATACACTTGTAGTTAGTATTGATTTTGAACCACTAAACCATTAGGTAATGTCACTACATATTCAGTGTGAAGATTACCACTGCTAACTCATGATCGTGGGTCTTTTAGTTCTTCTAACGTGGTTTCAACTGACATGAATCAGAGTAAATCACTACGTATCTCTATATAAAAATGATACTGGTCCCTAATGAATCACATAACAATACATACTAGACTCCCTCCTCTAGAAATCTCATGATTGGAGATCTTTACAATACCGACATCACCTCTTGAAAATCCTATTAGTACCCCTCTATCCACATTATATATTCTGATTTTGGATCAATATTGTCAAGTGAGTTGATATATTAGAAAAATTATGTATGAATCTATAGTAGTAGACTATAACCCCAATGAAGCATCACACCTTTATCAAACTCTTGGGTGGATCTAAATATATCGCTACCTCAATCTATGTAGGGTTTAATATCACACCATCTACTGAGATAACTTGTCCCATAAGGTTGACATCATGAATCCAAAATTGGCAGTTTAAGAGATTCCTATAAAGCTGGCGCTATCAGATTATGTCTAGAACCATCCTCAACGGTCTCATGTGTTCATCATTATAAGTCAAGTATAGAAGGATTTCATCAATACTGACTACCATGAAACGAAATAAGAAGGGATGAAAGATTAATTTCATGAGTCTCAATAACACTTCTAGTGAATTCATCGAGTTGAATGGAATCATCATGTAATCATATTGACTATATAGGAATATTAATTTCATCTTCACTATATCCTTATATTGCACTCGTAACTGGTGATAGCTTGATATGAGGTCAATCCTTGAGAACTACTATTCCCCTATCATCTTATCAAATATTTTACTGATCCTCAGTAGTGGATAATTTTCTTTACAATAAGCTAGTTTAGGCGATGATTATTCACATAAAACCTAAATCACCAATCTGAATTCTTTACAAACAACACTAGGGATGCCCAGGGTGATACATGAGGTTTAACAATTCCCTTCCTCACCGAAATATCATCTCGTGAAGCTTTTTGGGATCCATACAACATGATAGCACAAATAATAGGGTTTTCTCGAGGTGTAGATCAATTCATAAGTCAATATATTGGTTTGGAGGTATGGTTATAAAATCCTCAAGAAATACTTCCTCGTACTTATCCATCACTATAGGGTACCTAAAAATCATAGAATGCACTACACTAAGGGTCATAGAATCTAAAGGAATAGTAATCAGTTGCACCCCCTATACATGATTCCATCCTACTCTGCCTAGGTTTTCTTTTAACCCATAATGGAAAACCTCTTCTCATTACTGTGAACACACTACCTTGTCCACCTAAAATAGTTTATCTAGGAATAAATTGTGGGTAACTATTTCAGTCCTAACATGAATTCATAAGGCCTAATCACTTCAAAAAAGAGATATCAAAAAAAATTCTCCTCCAAGTGTAAGGTTACTCCATCAACATAAGTGTGTGATCGATGAGTTACCTCATGTAGGAGTCTACAAATACAAGGTTCAAGCTATGGGAATAATTAAAATCACTAAGTCTTGAACTTAATAAGTAGAAATAAAGTACTGTCTTGCACTAGTATCTATCAATACTATATATAAGGTAGAAAAGATATATACCATACCTCATATCATCCCTAGAGCCTCTGGGTCATAAACCTTGGCTACCTACATCTTCCCTTTCCCCTCCCTCCTACTCCCTAAGCCTAGCATAGACCATATGGGTGTGGTGGTGGTAATATGTAAAAATTTGTACCACCACCAACTTCTATCACATATCCTCTTCCATGTCCACAAAATTGTGGACCTTACTATTCAAACTGCTCCCTCTGCCTAGGTGGACCATACACTAACTCTCTATTAGCAATAAAATTGGTTAGAAAATCCCACATGATATGTATAATGAAATCACAAGAGCACTACCACATATCCTTAAGCTGACTAGATACATAATGTGGGCCCTAGAGCATGGAACATCTATCCTAGGACCACCTATTGAAATGTGTTGCACATGCTAGTCCTTGAAATTAACATTTACTCCCTGCTACCAAATTCACCACTTCTATGTGTCCAATTCCAATAATAATTTCCTACGTATGGTTAGCTAGAAAACTATTGGAGACTAATTCATGTGCTTGGACCCCATCATAGGTAGGAATAAAAAGAGGTATAATTATAATTCAAATGAATCTATGTATTCCTTAGTCAATGTTTTAGACTAAAATAATTGATAATGAACCATATACATTGAGTAACTGCAGAGGTTGGTAAAACTCAATGAATACTCAGCCATAATCATATTACCCTACTAAAGATGAAGGATTTCCTGGATGCACAGAACCCTCAATGTAGCTAGATAGAAATATTCTATGAAAATGTTATTGAACTTTGACCAAGAAAGAGTAACCTCATTGTAGGACTGGGTTATTAAGCCCCACCATCTTCTTGTAGATTTGGGAAGAATTTTCACTGATAGGACCACCATCTAGTATTATGGTGTCCTGATATGAAGGAAAACTCACTTAACTGCATCAATACAACCTTCATCTGCATGTGTGTTGGTATCACCTCTGTACCTAAGGGGTCACAATTAGTGAAACTCATTATGTGATCTCAGATGTCTTACACATCCACTGGAAGTACTGATACCATGTTCTGCTTGATAGGTAGTGGTTTGAATAGTAAATCACATGGTGGAAACACCTATGGAATGGCTCCATTTATTAATGACTCGTCACTAAGGGGATTATACTCATGATTCTAATGAAAAGTTATTTCTTGAAAAAATCATGGAGGAATCAGAATATAGAAAAGTTGTACCAGATTTAATGAGTATATCTAGAGAGATGACTCAAGAAGGACATAGAAACCACAAACTATAATTATACAATAAATTTACCAAGGTTTTTCCTATAACCAATGTGTAAATGTACCTAGTTGAAAGGTAGGTTATCAAATTCTTGGGGTACTGATGCATGAGGTACCATACTGGTACTGCAGTCCTTGGACTAAAATACAAACTTGAAACACTTAACACGTTTTCCCTAACCTAATCTCAAAGAACTTTTTCGTGTGTTAGAAATGAATAAATTTGATACCACTATATCATGACTCATCCCAATGGAGCTTGTTCCATGACTACCCTAAGCCCGCATCCAATATCCTATGGGGATGGAGGCTAGTACCATGTAGACATATCACTGGCATGGGAGGCCTAAACCTAATGTATGAACACACACACACACACATATTAAAGACCATAAAATGATGAAATAAAAATAAGCTGATAAACCATGTATGTGTACATATAATTATCATCCTCAGAGTATGAAAACATGTATTAGAAATAAAAATGACTAAATAAAATCCTTCATAATGAAACTAAAAAAATTCCAACCTGAATGTATATAAGGGGTTTCTATCAAGGTAACGAATGAAACACACCTCAGTTTGTCAAGTTCACTACGCTCTACCTGGTCCCGGTCCCTCTAGGACTCCATTAATAGTTTGAACGCCTGAATAATACATGAAATGTGTAGGAAAACATCATGATGGGGTGAATATAATGATACCCAGTAGGAAACCCCAAATTCACTAAGCATGTGATATTAATAATAAAATCCATATCATCATAGTAATATTCCTACAAAATCATTAACATGAATATTCAGATATAATCAACTTAGATGTGCAGTCTCATGGAATATTTTCAACTATAATTCCATCATAGGATTCCTTCATGAAGGTTATAAATTTAACTCATATGATAGAACACAATCCCTGAGTCAGATAAAAATGATGATGACAATCTGAGAGGTTGTGCTTTTTGGGTCTCTCTATAAAAACAATGCGATGAATTTTTTAATAAAAAAATACCCATATGAGGTTCAAACCCATGACCATGGTGTATACCGACCAATAAATATGGATTAAACTTAAATATAGTGGATCAACACTAGATTATTTTAGATCAAAATGATACCATGAACTCCACCTAGGGAAATATGATGATATATGATCTCACTCCAAGAATCACAGAAGCATTCCAACAATTATATCCAATTTTGAAGTCCCCCTAATGGGGTCACCATCATATGTATAGGATGTGATTCCATACTAACTCATAGGGAATAATCAATGGAACACACCATAATGAATCTTTTCCAAGATAAAGAGAACAAGGGACCCATTTCAAGTTTAATGAGTACATGACATGTACCAGTAAGTTAGGTTCCAGGTGCAGTAGAAGCACATTAGTGGGTGTAACCGACATTAATTTTAGCATTAACAACTCTCAATCTGAGATTCATCATGATAATAAAATGTCAGATCTTTGGAATAGAATAAATAATGAAAATGAAAGAGGGGAGTCCTGGAACCATAAACATGATCATCTTATGTTGGTTATAATTAATTTAATTAATTGACAAGAATTACCTTGATGGAATTCTTTATTCGTTGATGTTTTTTGTCACGATCCAATGTGATCCGTCAATGTGTTATAGAATCAAAGTGTTGGATTCCTCTAGAGGTGACCCACATGTGCTCCACGTATCCCTGAAAGTTACGAAGGGATCTTCAAGTGCTAACATGGAAGAGACTTCACTTGCAATGTCTGTCATCGATCGCCTTGATCTAGTGGAGGTGGATCTCTCTCTCGTAGCTTGAGAGCGTTCTTTGTGGAAAAGGAATTCTCTCTTGGCTTGAGATCTTTTCCAAATCCATTGGGCACAACCACACAAAAAATGGATAGGCTAATGAGAAATATATAATTGGGATTTTTAATTACGTAGAATAATAAAATGAATTAATTACCTGAAATCATTTATTCATTCCATTTATTTCTTAGTAATACCCCATGTCTAATAATAATAGTTGACTATTATTATTACTTGGCATGCACCCAACAAATTACAGCTAAAATTATATAAAATAATAAATAATATTATTTCTCATAAATTCCAAAAAAATACACGGTGTGTACATTAAATATACACAGTGTGTACTTTTATTTTTACAGTTTTCTTTATTTCCTCCAACACATTTATTTGAGATTGAATATTGGATATTTATTTCTAAAATAAATATCACTCCATTACTCGCTAATAACTATATTATTTTACCCACAATATATTCTCTCGAATAACTAGTGTTGAAATAAATGCGATCAACCATCCTTAAATAATTATTAAACCACAATCGAGAATAATCTTTATTTAACATGTTAAATTAATATTTATGTGAGATATTTGGACACACTTAGTGTGTGGCCCTCAAGGCCTCTTTCTCAGTGGCATTAGATGGAGCCTACCGAAAGTCCAAGGTTAGTGTCTAGAAACACGCCAAGGCACCCATAGAGAAATAACTTAATGCCATAGTGATGTTTCACCTCCTACGAACTCCTACCATGTAATATAATCCCTTTGTCTCGATATCTCGAATCAAGCAAGTTTCATACTAGTTCCATCAACCCATGCGCTCAATTATTCTTTTAATGACATTCAAGAATTGAACATGCCCATTCCTCACTATAGATATGGATTTATTTAGGCTATATCAATTCCATCAATGTTCCTGAGATATCTACTTCCATTATGGAACAGAAGGGAAAATCCTTTCTCACATTAACTATTAATCTAGTATCACTCGTGATGCACACAATGTATCCTACCTCGCTACGAATAATGTGTCATCACAGTTTTCGTCGATATATCTAAGTTCTCGAGTTGTAATACCCATTAATAATAATCTTAAAGTCCATGGACCAATACACACGTATGAAGATATCAACATCCAATGACACTATGAAATGTGGATTTCCTTCTAGAAGGTCTTGTTCTAATAATATCCTCCTGGATACTACCAAGGGTGAACACCATGAGAAGTTGCCTCAATGTTTTATGAGTCCTCACCCCTAATGTCCTGTGTTATTTGTGTCCCTCAAATTACATCGTCCGAACATAGAAAACATATTTAATAACAGTGTTATGGCACTTCTGGGTTCTTATCATAGGTAGGATCCACGATGAACCTTTAATGCAACAGCTATCCTTAAGACATTATCACATTCAATGTCATGCAAAAGAACAATCAATATGTGATAAGGTATTTATTAATGAATAAAGTACAAAGTAGTTGGTTCTAGGCCAATAACACCAACAGACTCCCACTTGGACTAGAGACAACTACTAACAACCTTTAACCCGCTAGCTCTAACATGATTTTCACACTTTTGATGACATAGTCCTTTAGTTATGGGGTCCAACACATTCTCTTCCGTGGAAACTCGCTCACTGCAACTTCACCCCTTTGATAGAAATCCCACAAGAGGTGATACTTCTAGAGTATGTGCTTTGTCCATTGATGTGACCTCGGTTCTTTTTCAAGAGCCACAGATGCAGTATTATCACAATACAACGTGTTAGGATCTTTACTGCTAGGCACCACATCAAGATCTTGGACAAATTTCTGAATCCAGAAGGATTCCTTGGCTGCATTAGAAGCCGATATATATTCGGATGCCACTGTAGAATCAGAGACAATTGGCTGCTTTGAACACTTCTAGCTCACAACGCCTCCATTGAGAAAGAAAACATATCCATATTGAGACTTTAGATCGTTCTGACTTGTCTGAAAACCAACATAAACATACCCTCTGATGACAATCTCATTGTCTCCTCCAAACACCAGTAACATATCCTTATTTCTTCTTAGATACTTAAGGATAGTCTTAACAACAGTCCAATGTTTTTCTCCAAGATCTGCTTGATAGCTTCCTACCATGCTTAGTGCATAGGAAACATCAATCCTGGTACATAACATGGCATAAATGATGGATCCTATAGCTGAAGCATATAGGAACTTACTAATTCTATCTTTCTCTTGTTGCGTCTGAGGACACATTTTCATAGAAAGATGTAGGCCATGTGACACTAGAACCAATCCCATCATGGATTGTTCCATACAAAATCTCTTTAGTATGTGGTCTATTTTTGTACGAAGACTTATTCCAAGGAACCTTTTGGATCTATCATGAATGATCTTGATACCTAGAATGTAGGCGTCTACACCTATGTCCTTCATATAGAAACACTTTGTTAACCAATTCTTAACTAACTATAAGACTGGTACATCATTTCCAATAAGAAAGATGTCATCAACATATACTACTAGGATAACAATCAAATTCCCATTAAACCTCTTATAAACACATGGATCACATTCATTCTTAATGAAACCAAATTATTTTAGGGATTCATCATATCAAATTTTCCATGACCTGGATTCTTTCTTTAATCCATAAATGGATTTCCGCAACTTGAAAACCCATTTGGCTTCACCTGGTGTCAAAAAACATTATGGTTGTGTCATATAGATATTTTCCTAAAGGTTCCTATTAATGAATGCTGTTTTGACATCCATTTTCCAAATCTTGTAGTCATGGTGAGCTTCTATGGAAAGTATGATTCTCATGGAGTTAAACATGTCAACTAGAAAGAAAGTTTCATCATAGTCAATTCCTTGACGTTGTCTGAATCCTTTAGCCACTAGCCTTGCTCTATAAGTTCTAACTTGACCTTCCATGTCTATTTTTCTCATGAATAACCATTTGCTTCGAACATGATTTACATGAACTAGCTCATCAACCAGAACCCAGACTTAGTTCTGATACATGGAATCCATATCAGAATTTATAGCCTCTAGCCATCTTGAAGCTTCCGATCATTATACTACATCCTTATAGGAGAGAGGTACATCATTGAACAAAAATAATGATTCACCATCCTCGGTGACTAGGAGACCAAATCTCTCTGGTTCCCTTACCTCTTTTGAGCTCCTACGCTGTACTTGTGTTTCTGGAACCTCTTCCACGGGGACTCGTGGAACTTGTTTATGTACCAAATTTTGTGTATCCTGAGCATCAACTTTGTCGAATTTAATCATGATCCACCTATGATTTTTGAGGATTCACTCCATATCTATAAAGACATCTTGTCTGGTGACAATCACTTTCTTTTCTGAAGGGTTATATAGGTAATATCTTTTCATTTCCTTGGGATATCCTATAAAGATACACTTTGTGCTCCGGGGTTATAGTTTATTTCCTACGAAGACTTTAACAAGTGCCTCACATCCCCAAACATGTGTGTACGAAAAAATGGGTTTCTTTTCATTCCATATCTCTAAGGGAATTCCATTTTCCACCTTGGTTCCTACTCAGTTTAATGTGTATACTACATTATGTAATGCATATCCCCAAAAGGATAATGGAAGATCTGACTGACTCATCATTGACCTCACCATGTACAAGAAGGTATGGTTTCTAATTTTACTAACACCATTCCACTATTGTGTATAAGGAGGAGTGAGGTGAGATAGAATCCCAGAATCTCATAGAAGATCGATGAAGTCTTGGTTCAGATATTCTCTGCCTCGATCCGATCGAAGCTTCTTTATCTTCTTACCAAGCTGATTCTCTACTTCATTCTAGAATTCCTTAAATTTATCTAAGGATTTTTACATATACCTCATTAAGTAGACATAGCCATATCTACTCAAATAATCAATAAAAGTAATTAATTAATAATATCCACCTCTAGATTCTACTGGAAATGGTCCACACACATCTCTGTTCACAAATCCTAGAAGCTTTGTGTCCCTTTCAACCAGTCCACCAAAAGGCGACTTGGTCATTTTTCCTTGTAAACAAGTGTGACATTTGTCAAGTGATTTTATCTCCATAGAGTCTAAATAGCCATATAGTCAGAGCTTTTTCATGCGCTTCTCGTTTACATGACCGAGATAGTGTTGCAACTGCGGGGTGATGTATGAGTCATGTGAGTTTGTTTCGTTATTGATTGAAACCACTTGGTTTTTGTAATTTAATACATACAAACCATTATTTAAATGATCCACACCATAATATATATTGTTCTTCTAAAAGAGACAACCATTATTTCCAAAATTGAATATAAATCCATCCATAACAAAAAAGATACAAAAATTATGTTCTTGGTAACACTAGGAACATAATAAGAGTTATGTAAAACCAAAATCATCCCAGTTGGCAATGAGAGGTGGTAATCACCAATGGATAATGTATCCAGCCTTATTCCATTGGCAGCTTGAAGATCCACCTCTCCTATGGAAATCTTTCTAAATCTACCTAGTTCCTGTATTTGAATACAGATGTGTGCCCCATCAGCTGTATCTAATACCCAATGTGTAGAAATAAAAAGATTACACTAAATAACGAACGCACCTTTAGTGTCCCCATGTTTTTGGGGAAGTTCCTCTTCCAAGGGCCTTTCTTGACACATGAAAAACATACCACCTACCATTCCTTGACCTACCTCTAGATCTCTCCCTTTTGTGGGATGACGCTCGGGGGCTTTTGACCATTTATATGTCTTTGGCCCCTTTTCCTTGTCCTTCCTTTTCTTATTCACCATAAGGACTGTGGGTTTTTTCATGCCCCATGTACTTATATACTTGGAGAATTATGGTCAGAAGTTCTGATAGAATATTCTCATTATTTCTCATGTTGTAGTTGATAATAAATCTAAAGAAGTTCTTGGGCAGTGATGATAGGATGAGATCTGTACGCAACTCATCTGGGAAATTAATCCCTATGATGTCTAGGTGTTCAATGTAGCCAATGAGATTGAATACATGAGGCCCATCTGTCACATACTCTCTAATAATATTTGTAAACAAAGCATTGGAGATCTGAAATATCTCCTGTCTCATCTTCTCTTGATAGAGATCCTTAAGGTGAGACATCATGCTATACGCGTCCATGTTTTCATGTTGCTTCAAGAGCTCATTAGACATGGATGATAGCATAAAACACTAGACATATGTGGAATCATCCATGTGTTTCATATAGAGAGATAATTCCTCATCATTAGCCTCTTTTCTAGGAACAACTTGAATAGGATCTTCTAGCACATACAATTTTTTCACGTGGCGAAGGACAACGCGTAAACGCCTCTGCCACTCTTTGAAATTGGTGCCAGTGAGAATGTTTTCCTTCTTGAGTATAGTTCACAATGATATGTTTGAAGCCATTTGTCATTCTATTTATACAAATTATGATGAGAAAATGTTTAGTACGTTATTATGATAGAACTAAGAAAAATAAATAAATTAATATTTATTAGTCTCCCACTATTTAATCGAAATCCAATAGCCCTCGCCATTGAATTCAAAATATTTTGTTTCCGGAATATTCTAGTGGCAAGGATCCATATTTCCCATCACATTACCCCAACTAGGGTTGGTAAATAAACTTGAAGGGTTTTAGGTAGGCAATCTAAATGCCAACTGCATTAACTCTAAGCTCCTTGTTCTACTGAGTGGACTCCCCAATCCTGGAATCCTTCTATTTTTGGACTTCCTCAACCTTTGCCTCTTGGTCACACTAGGTCTTGATATGGTAGTCAACCCTTGATGAAAACCTAGCCAAGTCGACAAAAAACCTTGAATTAAATTCCCCTATAATTGAAAGCACCCAAACTAGGGTTGGTCAATCACTTTAAACTATGGCCCGATTCTAACCAAGATTATGGAAGGCTATACCAACTTATCATTTCTTTGAGGGATTTTATCCTCATACGTATATTTCCATTTTATTATATTTTATTACGTGTTTTTTAATATTAAGTGGGATATACTTAAGTGATTAACCATGTCTATGATAATATTTTACGCATTAGTCTGTCTTATTTTAGTTCCATATTGCATGTTTGTTTAATTCATTAATTGTGTGATCATGACAACACACTAACAATAAATAAACAATATAACTGAACGAAATAAAATAAATGGTATTATCATGGTCATTTTATTTTGGTTAGTTCATCTAGAAGTTGATAAAATAACCCAAGACCAAGTGTAGAAACACCTTAAACCTTTTGGGTTCATTTTTACAGCTTTCCACCTATCCACCTTTGCATCTCCTTGGATGGGTTTAACCTTATCTCCTAACATGAGCCACCTCCACTAGCTTGGGAGATCCATCCATTACATATTCTTTTATATTATATGCAGGTGAGGGGTAAAACATGGTTTTACATAAAATAAACCATGGGTGCATAGGCACTACATATTAATGAGGAGAAGGATCACTGGCCAACAAATTTAATTTAAATAAATTAATTAAAAAAAATCATTCACATACAAAGGTCTTGGTCTAGCTCATGATCATCCATACATGAAATGATATTTATGCATAAATAAAACTAGCATTCAATTCTTTAATCGTTCTTGTTTAATATAAATCACACTCGAATCAATTAATTATTTGTAATTAATCAATCCTTTTATCTTAAACCCTTTTCTAAATTTCCTTGAGATTATCATCCATTATAATTTTAAACAAATGAATTCATTTAAGATTATCATTGTATGTAACTTGTACCTTTGAGGAAACTCGGTGAATTCTTGTTCATAACTACCCAATGAGTGGAAATGAACATTACACAGATGTTAAATTAGACACATATATATAAAACACCGGTCACATGTTGTGCCTCAACATTATTTCATCACTATGGTACATGTCTCAAGGGATTGTATAATATAATAATAAATTTTAATAAACCTGCCTAATTTGGATGAGTACACGACATGTAGTTATGACTATATGACGTGTAATTTTGTTCACTGTCCATCCAATGTACACGCCTAGGGACATGACATATAGATGTACATCGGAAATTTTCGAAGTACACGACATTTTTAGTGGGACACACACGGTGTAGTATCTGTGTTACACAGTTTCCAGCTGGAAAAGCCTTGTATGGGGTGCATGGTCCAACCCTAGACTAAAGGGACTACACACCGAGTTCATTGGACCACATGGTGTGTAATCTGGAAACTGTGTGCCATCTATTTTGGTCAATGCACAATGTCATTTATGACTTAGGAATACTCTAACACAAGACCTGATTTGGCAGACCAGTCTGATGCGTTGAACCTAGACTACACGGGGACTAATTCCGAATATACGCCTTGTATTCTAGTGTTGTATGACTAGGAACTTTTGGCACCACTGGATGAGATCTTATATTTTATTTTAATCAAAATTACAAGAAAAAATAATTTCTGTAAGGTGAATGAGAAACATGAGAGGAGGAATAGATCTTAAGATTCATATTTTAAAGAATGATTAACTGGAATTGAAACAATTAAATTATTAAATGCATAAATCACCAAAGAAAAACATAAATAATTATAACCAACAATATGATCCCTCTGATAGCACTTGTAGTTTTTAGGCATAGTGGAAGCACGTTGGTGGGTGTACCAAACATTAATTTTGTGTTAACAATGATCAATCTCAGATCCACAATGATAATAAAAATCCAGATCAGCAGAATAGAATGAAGAACGAAAAATAAAGAGGGGAGTCTCAGAACAATAGATAGGTTCATCATGTGTTGGTTATAATTAATTTATTTAATTGACAATAATTACCTTGATGGAATTGTTTCTCCATTGATGTTTCCGGTCATGATCTGATGTGATCCGTCATTGCATCGTAGAATCCAAGTGTAGGATTCCTCTAGAGGTGATCCACATGTGCTCTATATATCTATGGATGTTTCCGAATGGATCTCTATGTCCTTGAATGGAATATCCTTCGCTTGCGATGTCTGCCTTCAATCGCCTTGACTAGGTGGAGATGGATCTCTCTCTCATAACTTGAAGGTGCTCTTGGTAGAAATGGAATTATCTCTTGGCTTGAGGGCTTTTTTAAATCCATTTTGCACAACCACACAAAAAATGGATAGGCTAATGAGAAATATATAATTGGAGTTTTTAATTACATAGAATAATAAAATGAATTAATTACCCGAAAGCATTTATTCATTTCATTTAATTCATAGTAATACCACATGTCTAATAATAATAGTTGACTATTATTATTACTTTACATGAACCCAATGAATTACACCTAATATTATTTAATTAAATAAATATTATTATTTCTCATAAATTTCCAAAAAAAATACATGGAGTGTACATTTAATATACACGATGTGTACTTTTATTTTTCCATTTTTCTTTATTTTGTCCACCACATTTATTAGACCTTGAATAATGGATATTTATTTATAAAATAAATATCACTGCATTACTGGCTAACAAATATATTATTTCATCCACAACATATTCTCTCGAATAACTAGTGTTGAAATAAATGAGATCATCCATCATTAAAGAATTATTAAAACACAATCGAGAATAATATTTATTTAAATTTTTAAATTAATATTTAACTAGGATACTTGGATACACATAGTGTGTGACCCTCAAGGCCACTTTCTTAGTGGCATTAGACGGAGCTTGCCTAAAGTCTTAGCTTAGCGTCTAGCAACACGCAAAGGCACCCATAGTGAAAGAAGTTAACACCTCAATTCCATGTCACATCCTAAGAACACTTATCGTGTAAAATAATCCCTTTGACTTGATATCTCGAATCAAGCGGGTCACATGCTAGTGTCATCAACCCATATGCTTGATTATTCTTTCTTTGACTTTTGAGAATTGAACTTTCCCATTCCTCACCATGGACAAGGATTTATTTAGGCTATATCAATTCCATCAAAGGGCCTGAGATATCAACTTCCAATATGGAACAAAAGGTACAAATCCTTTCTCTCATTATATATTAATGTAGTATCACTCGTAACGCACCTAATGTAACCCAACTCACTGTGAATAGTGTGTCATCACAATTTTTGTCAATGCATCTAACAGACCAAGTTGTAATACCCATTAATAATAATCTTAAAGTCTAAGGACCAATACACACGTCCGTAGATAAGAACATCCAATGAAACTATGAAATGTGTATTTCCTACTCGCGGGTCTCGTTCTCATAATATCTTCCTGGATATTACCAAGGCTGCACACCATGAGAAGGTTCCTAAATGTTTTATGAGTCTTTACACCTAATGGATTGTATTATTTATGTCCCTCAAATAACATCATCCAGTCATAGAATATATATTCAAGAACAGTGATATGACACTTCTAGGTTCTCATCATAGCAGGGATCCACAATGACCCTTTAATGCAACAACTACCCTTAGGACATTATAACATGCATTGTAATGTAGATGAATAATCAAGATGTGATAAGGTATTTATTAATGAATAAAGTACAATGTAGTTGGTTCTATACCAACAACTCCAACAATAAATACACAGCATGTCCCACTGGTATCAAGTCCAACCCATGTATCATAGCCCATGCCCATGTATGTGTTTGGGTACATAGAGTTTCTATTCCAATGTACTTATGGTCGTTATTATGCCTGATTACACTAAGTCTCTAAGGCCATGTAATCATCTCTCTTTCCGTGTATCCTCCGCGGTAAATTTCAATCCACTGGGTATGGGTCACACTTCAAGTGATAGATGTCACAGAACATGTGATATTAATCTATTCAACGGAAACCCAACATCTATAGGTAGGTCCCCACGTGATGTATGTTCTTGAAATACACGGTGTGTATATTGGGTTTTCAAAAAAACTCTAAGTTCCTCATGTGTCTTCCCAAATAAAAATATTCTACCATATATTTCACCCATGTAATTGAAATATGTGGTTTGATTGACCATGTCACCTCCATTGGACATATTTCTACTTCTGGTTGGTCAATAATCACTACTCAATAATACACCATGGTCATATGAATTAGTGTGTGATGATTGATTATCAAGTATTCTAGGTTGAAGCACTAGTCAAATGAATTTCGGTGATGAACGCATGAAAAAGGTGTGAGAAAACCCGGAAATATATATAATAGGATTTAACCTCATCAATGTTTGGATTTTACTTGATATATTTCCATTAGAATGATTAATTAAGATCCAAAAAAAGTAAATAATTCTCCCAATTTTCCCTACAAAATAAACTGATACTCACAATACAACTGATATACAAACAAATCTATTGGTTAATTGATTTTTTGTTCCTAGAAGTATACTAAAATAGAGATAAAATATGAATAAATAACATCATAGTTCAATTTGGATCAATAACAAGAGAAGAACGATTATGTGTTGTTGTTGTTGGTGAGATATTTATGATTCATCACATACTGATAATCAATCTATGATCAGTTCGTTACTCACCAATGGATGATCATCCAATGAACTCTCTAAATTTTTAGGGTAATATGAATAACATCTAAAATTATCCATAGAAATTTATTTATAGAGAAATAAATTAGGGCCCTATGTTGTTTAATAGAGAAAAGTAATTGATTTAATTTATTTTATTAATTCACCCACGAGGGAACATAATGAGAATGTTTGATACACAATAATGTTATGTCAAACCTATGGTAAAATCAATGATATGACCTCAATGAAGGTCTTATATTTTTAATCCAATCCTCCATTTAAATGTTATTCACTTTTTCTATGAAAACTGCATATACATAATATTTAATATATTTAATATATTTCAATCATTAATTCTGTGAACTCTGGGACTCTAAGTCTCACACTGTATCAGCACCTAGATCTGAAAATATTCTATATAGTATCCCATAAAGATAAAAGGGAAAACAAAAGTTTTTATAAAATATGTTGAAGGAATTCTATAATATTCTTGGTGCATAATTTTTCATGAATTACCAAAATTTTGAATTAGAAAATTTTAAAATGGTGTGATCTGATAGAATAAAAAGAAAGGAGAGTGAGGTTGAAAACATAGATAATGAATGATAGGAGGAAATATTGAGATAATTACATAATAAATTTTAGTGTTGAAAAAATGAATTTTAGTATTCAATAAAAATATACACTATCATCTATATTCTCTTGATAATCAAATCATGTAGAAGAGGATGCTTAGATTCTTGGTAATTATTATAAAGTCTTGAAAAACATCTATCAGGTAAGAATAAATCACATGGAGTATCTCTTTATTTTTTTTTGTTTTTATGTATTTTGTAAACTTCTAGGAACTAGTGTAAAAAAATAACAAGATATAGATGTTGTCAGAAAATGGATTCACAGGGGTAAAGGATGATACATTCAATTGTCTTGTAGTCAATTTTTTTAGCAATAAAATCCATGACTCAGACTTGACATGAACATGGTAAAGAAGTATCAACCACTATTGAGGAAAACATTGTAAAAATTATATCTTACCTATTTTCTTAATTTACTTTTCATATACAGGTGAGTAAAATTCTCTATGACTGGATCTTAATATTAAATATTCTTAATGGTTTCTTTATTATGAAAGGGGAGTTGTAAAATATAGTACACATTTATTAAACCATGATTCTCATCTTCCACAACTAATTTTATATGGTCATTTAATGTTCTATAAAATCAAATATAGGTGCCCTTTGAATGATCCTAATATGGTTGGATTTAATGACGTATAATATGAATTATTTTATCCACAAATGTAAAATAGAAATTTATATAATGAATTATTATTACTAGAAGAAGAATAATATTGAATATATTATATATTTCAGCCTGTAAGTAATTTATGTAGTTTGGTAGTGGGCTTCACACCACTTGAGAGATATAATCTCATAAAATTTGATGAAATTTTTTTTATTAGTGTAAAAGAGAAAAATATAATTTGATGATAAAATATGAAAAAATTCAAACAATATTTTTTTGAATTAAAATTAACAAATAAATTTGAGATAAACCTAAAAGTTTATTTAAAGTGAATGTTAAAGTAAAAGAAGATAATTTTTAGAGTTTAATAGAAAATTTTGATGATATAATAATGAATTATGATGAGAATATCGATGATTATATCACAAGAGTGAATTAAATTTTCAGTAATATCATAGATTCTGGAGATAAACTTGAAATATTACCCATTTTAAAATTTTATCCATTAATATTATGTTGTATTTGTTGAAAATATATTAATAAATTAATTTAAGGAAGTGTTGTATGGAATATATGAGATGGAATTGGATGTTATTATTGATGAAGAAACTTTTAAAGAAAGTGTTGATTCTTAGAGGATTTATATATTATCATGGTTATGCTTTGATGATTGTTTTGGATTCATCATTGGTGATAGATTAATTTTTTTAGTTTCAAGGAATACATGTTTTTAATTAAAGAAAATTGGTTACTACCTAAAGAAATACATATGAAGTAGATGAGTTTTCTTATTAGAATTATTGTACGTGAAGTATTTGGAAAAGGGCTCTGGACTTCATATGAATAAAATTACCCTTATAAAGTGGCTACATAGTTTATTTTTTATCAAATATAATTAAAAAAGTTTTCTTTCATCAGCTATCCATAAGATCCCACTCTTCCTCTATGAGGTAGTGAAAAAGCTCAACCATAACCAGCTAAGGGAAGTTATATAGGATCAATATGAGCGCTCAAAGTTTGGTATTTCCAAGAAGGTGGATAGATATTCATGTGGGGAAACATAATGGACTTTTAGCTAGGGTATGACATAAGATATTGGTTTAATGTGGATGAGGCACAAATTTTTTAATAATGAAGCAATATTTTAAATATAAAATCGATGTGGGATGAGGGTTCAGATGGGTACTATTTTTTCAATAAAAATATACACATAGAAATAATTAATATCTAATAATTTTATTCATTATCTACCTATAACATGCTAATTATATATGGGATGTACTAGGGTTGTTTTTGGTTTTCTTCCACCATGATGACCACAGTCTATAAAGTTAAGTAGAGTCTCTAATGTACTCATCAAAATGAAAATAAAGACCACGGTGTGTGAAGAATAATCTAAATTTTGAAAGATGAAGAATCCACACAACAAGGTAATGAATTTTTATGTAGAGGAAGATTGGTGAAACTATGAGGTTATAGAGGAATGAAGTTCATTGTGCTAAGATAAATTATCTACATCATAGAAGTTGTAATAAATATTAGTTGATAACTTCCTAAAGGTTGACTAACATACTTCACAAGTCTTACTTGTAGAGATCAAAAAAAACTCCATAAGGCTGAGAATCATAGGCTAGATCATCATAAGATTTATCAAAGGATATTCAAATATTTTGGTAATAAGTGTTCATTAAGTTGTAATTTGATGTTATCCATGCTAAATTAATATTTGTAACACTATAATAAAAAGGGTTCTGTAGTAAAGGAATATCAGACAAGATATGATGGTTCTAGAAAATTGCTGACCTTCTCAACATAAAAATATGGTTTCCCCATAATCTATAAAGTGGTAAATTGGGTTTATTTGTAATGATTTACTACATAGAAAATTATTTCTGTTCATTGAAGTAGATTTTTCTAAATCAATACTTTCATACTGCAAAGCATAGTTCTATATCATAAAATATTTATTTTTGTAGATTTTAATGGAATTTTTAACATGGATTCATCTATAATGTTTATTAGTTATTAAAACATATAATATATATTAATTCAAATAAAATGGTGGAGATCAATTGATAAAGACAATTCTATGATCAGATTTGAATTAGAAGTTAATATAAGTTAATTATGATTTGGATTTGAAATTAAAATATGTTATCTGGAATTTGAGTAATTTCTCATTTGAAAAAAATATGAATAAGTTTTTCTATGTTGAAATGAACAAGATAATATTGAATATAGAAAAAAGATATTTAATAGAAGATAAAAGAGAATAAATGTAGAGGGGGAGAATATAGAAGAGATGAAATAAAGAGAGAAGATTTTATAGAGAAAGAAAATGAATGGTGTTCTCTTTGAGAAGTGAAGGAAAAAATGTAACATAGAATTATGTTGAATATCCAATTTAGAATAATATAATTGATATTTAATTATATTTAAATAATAATGTGTTTTAAAAAAGGAATAATGTTGATTATTTCATTGATGATCATTTGAGGAATACGTTATTATGAAAATCATGGATAATAAGATTAATGTTTTCGCATAGATACATTTAGATCATTTAAATGAAACAAAAAGGGTTCATCGATAGATAATTTCATTTCTAAAATTATGATATTTGTAATATTATTGTTGGGTGGAGTTAGATTTAAGATCAAAGTTATATCTTTTCTTACAAGGAGTAAGATTTATTTGTGTCACGAACCAGACCGGGTCGCCATCCGACCCGGCACCCGACCTGGTCCGCGGCAAGACCCGAAGGGCGTCCCCGATCCCCATGGGCTGGCCACTAGTGTCGGGCATCAAAACATGCATTTGGGAACGATTTAGCCAAGAAAATAAAACACATAAAAACAAAAATAAACAGAACAAAACAATTAAACACTAACAGTGGGAAATAAAATAAAGATAGGCAACTAGGCATACCTTTAAGTGACCCCATGGGTCACCACCAAACTTATAACCACGCTCGCTCGAAGAGGGATCCAAGTCTATAACCTGAAACTGAAAATTAAAGTAGGCGTGAGCACTGAGATGCTCAGTAGGAAAGCCAAGGAATAACCATGCCCTATGCCCTTACCTTTAAAAAGAAATCCAATTATGCTAGATTGAAAATAAGAAATAATAAAATAATGTTTTTTTTCTTTTTAAATCCAAATCACAAGTTTACATTTTTAAGAAAATCATTTCTATTCCACCATATTTTCAAAATTGATTCCAAGTGTGCATTCACCTTTCGAAATTGCAAGAAAAACTGTTTAGTTTGAAACAAGGTTTTTCACAATGAGATAGTAAGTATGAAACAACTGAAAAGAAAGTTACATCGCTAGCAGCATGTCACAAAGGAGCGCCATGGGTAGCCCCTATAGGTAGCTAGAAAAAGTGGTAACCTAGAGACCTCGTACCTCGGTGAAACGTGTCTTAGAAGGCCATGACCCTCAGAAAACGTGGCTTAGATGGCCACGACCCTCAGAAAACGTGGCTTAGATGGCCACGACCCTCATAAATTCATATGTTTAATTAGTGTTGTTGCGTCAATCCTGCTAGACAACCCGGGACGAACCCCTGTCGTGTCAACTAACGTACTAGTCCTGTTCTCCCACCTAGGTACCCAGGGTTTCCCATGTGCTCTATTTCAAAGGGTGGTGAGGTTTTAACAAAAACATATAAAGAACATAACACTTTCTTACCCAAAGTCCATTTCACCACTCACCACCGTTCTCCCTCCTTAAGCGCATCCCCCTTTTTATGTCACATAACCTCGCACAAGCCTCTTTATTAGGCACATATCACAAATCACACACTTAACACACACATCATGTTTCTACGACAACGGGGCATTCCTTAAGAGGGGTTTTGTTTTACTTTCGCAAAACATTCTCAAAGTGCCAGACGAGCTTAATTAATTACAATAAACACATTTCATTTTTGAACACAAAATCACCCAGTGCTTATGTTTCCAAAACCATTTGAAAGTTCAACCAAACAACCAAGGTACTATATCTTTAAAAGCAAGATAGAAAACATTTTTAAATCTAAAAAAACATTGGAAATACTTATTACACACTAAAATAATTAGGGAAACCACTTTTAAAGAACCATGACCATTTGTGTATATACACACATATATATATATAGCATGTGCATTTCCTATAAAAGCAGAATACGCATTTAAAGAACACCAAGCAAAAATGGAAATTCTAATTAATTATTACGGTATATGGGACCTACCTCAAGACACACAGCTTTTGACAAGGGTAACCTGAGACCGCTTAACCGCCATACATATACATTTTTAGGCATATGCATACACACAGGTCCTTACTGCCGACGACTCAAACCCCCGAGGAAGTGACCATTCACTATACATATAATTTAATAAATGAATTAAACATTTAAACAATTTATAAAGCATTTGAAATATCACATTAAAGGTTTATACCAACAACGCACTCAAACATCCTTCCTAATACCAAGCGCACCATGACGCAACACCAAAAACATGATAAAACAGACTTTGCAGCACTTGGGTGACATAATAAACCCATATCAAAGTTTATAAAACACTACGAAAATCTCAGCACTGGTTTTCACAAAATCAGAACATTAATATTAAATGAACACACTACAAAACACATCTAAAACATATTAAACCTTAAGTGAAACTATATTTGCAACAATAAAGATAATCAATGAGTACACTAAATTAATTAAATAAGAAAAATTAATTTTCCAAGCAACACATATATGCGGAAACACACCTTCGGTATCGAAACTTCGCAAATGCGATACGCAAACTCCGCTGCATGACAACCACACCACAAACCAAGCAATTAATCCTTAAAAACAAGCAATCAGATTAGTGACACAATAATCAGACCAAACGCGAATCCAAAATCCAAATTGCAACTCAAACAAATTAAAAGAACTAACAACCGAGGTATAGCGCGCTTACTACTAGCATTCTGAAAGGCTGTCCGGAGGTCGGCGGAGGGTGTCGGGGTTTGCGAAATGCTGACAAAAAAGAGAAGACCACTGAGAATTCGGTTGAACAAAGGGGAGGGATGTGCGGCAGTGGTCCGGTGCGCCGAACATGTTGAAAGCCGGAAAGGAGGGGCGAAGGGGAGGTCCATGCCGGAGGGGGGGGGGGGGTCGCGCCGGAGTAGGCTGTGCCGGGGGAGGTCGCGCCGCTGGAAGCAGCGCCGTTGGAGGCCGCGCCACTGGAGTCCGCGCCGCTGGAGGCCGCGCCGCTGGAGTCCGCGCCGCTGGAGGCTGGTGCTGGGTGGATCGACCGAGAGAGAGATCAGTGCGAGGGAGGTGCGCCGGTGCGCTGCGGAAGGGAGCGGCGCTTAGGGTTCGGAGGAGGGAGGGTGAGCCGCAAACCAGGGAAGAGAAAAAGGAAACAAAATGTGCGGGACAAGGGAGAGGGGGAGGATAGAGGGAAAAGAAAAAGAAAAAAAAGAGAAATGAATAAAATAAGAAAAAGAATAAATAAATAAATAAATAAATAATAATAATGAAATAAGAAGATATAATAATAGGGATAAAATAAAACTCTAAACTAATATAGAATATTATTATTGATAATAATAATAGTAATATTAGTGTTAATAAACATAATGTAATATAAAATCATAACAATAACTTAAAATATATATATATATACACATATATAACAATAGTTACAACCTAATTAAAACCTTAACATAATTAATAATAATAATAACGACCCAAGTGACATGCCGGAAATTTTATAACTATTAAAATATTTTAATATTATCTACATAATTAAAATAATAACTGAAATAATAATAATAATAATGATCCCCAATAATAATAATAATAATAATAATAATAATAATATTAAAACAACACTTAAGTTAATTAAAAAAAATTCATATTTTATTTTGCACATGATGTATTATTTAACTCGCCAATTAAATGATTACTCGCGCACCGAGTAGGCCGCATGAACATCTGATGAAGCTATGCGGCTTCGCCCGTTCCTTGCCAACGCACCGGGAACTACCATGCTAAAACACTAATTTATGTTCAAAACGTAACAACCCGAGTCGGGTCCGGCAACGTGAACAGTCGTGTGCAAGGTCGCGCACCAAAATAATAACACATTTAATAACAACACCTCATCCAATTATGATTGGGCTCTACACACGGTGGCGCGTACAGGCGCACAACCATATAAGATCACAAAAACCTTTTAAATTAGAATCAATTCAAACTGAAAATCGAAGAAAGACCTAAAATAAATGAAAATATAGTAAGCGTCAAGTCGGGGTGTGACAATTCTCCCCACCATGACACTTTATGCCCCCAAAAGTCCCAAAATACTAGGTCAACTAAGGGTTCCAAACGATACCACGAAGACCCCTAAAACAAAACCTCAATCGCCCAAAGGCTGAGCATTTAAAATATCGATGACCCGAAACATCAAAGATCTCAAAACCAGAATCACCAAGCAAAATGACCCACAACAAGGAATAAACCTCGAAGTAGAACTACAATATGGAACACCCCGACCCCTAACGTAGGGATCATCAGTACCACTCGAGATCTCCAAGAACGCTTGTCAAGCGACCCACTACTTAATCTATCCAACCAACATGGTCGAGGTTGGGTGGAGCAGAAGCAAGGGGTTGCTCTGCCAAGCGCACTTTGAAAACATAGCCTTCCACAAGCCCGTCTTATGGTGGTCTCCCCACCATATTAGGGTTCTCGGCAAACATTTGTTCTCCAAACAAAAACGACTCCCAAAACCAGACAACTCTAACATTGGCTTGACCCTCAGAGTTCCCTATGTTGAACTAACACAAGACGGGACATCGGCGAGACCCACAAAGGGTCTCCCCACCATTTTAAAAATTCCTAACACCACGAAACACACGCGGGCATTCCTAGTTTACTTTAAGCAATACTGATTGAACCCTTCATTGTGAACCCGCCACACGGGCTAACCCGCACTGATCATTCCTACAGTGGACAACACTCTGCCACGTGAGATAACTTTGATAGAAGAAACCCCTAACCAGGAGATGAACCAGAAAGGCGCACAACGTTTCCACAGGACATGAGTATCTCCGACCGTAAGAAGGTTCACGAAGCACACCCACTAGCTTTACAAGAATATGGGTTTTTCCGAACCTCTTTATGGCCCAAGAGGAACTCCCATAAAATAAGACCACAACAAGTAGACAAGGGATCCATGCCACTCACAACAAGAATGATGCCTTCGGAGAGGGTACCATAATAGTGAAATTTAAGTTGTCCCTATCCCGACATTGCGGACTAAAGTCAGACCACGCCCGTCCCATGCCCGATGATTTTTTGACTGCGCGCAAGCTTCACCCCAAGACCTATGGCTGGGGAACTGATGTTTGAAGCATCTCCAGCCTCGCAGTCCCAAGCTGACCACTTCTAACTGGAACTTCCTCCACTGGAAAAGCAACCTGCATACTTATCCTCGTGTCTCGTGCAGCCACTCTATTAATATACCCATTGAGGATTGCAGCGAATGACTTAGAGTGTCTGACTGACCACACTAGATATAGAAGGTTGAGCGGTCCGTCCGACACGCAACACGAACTGATGGGAGGAGCACTCCATAAACAAGTCCCTTTGGTTCACACTCTTCATCGGATGAGGTACCTACTCTTACAACAATATAAATAGGACCAACAGCTTGTACGATTTTTAGACCGAAGGTTCCACACTACTTCTGGGGAACATGGAACTCTCTCCTTAGAAAGGTCAACACACCTCCTTCTCCGCATATTGACTGGTCAAGCACCTACGAGATCAACCACCTTCCTTGCCTTCTCTTCTTTAGGTACAACCGTGGAATGAGGCCAGTCTTGAGGATCTCTCACGACATCCTCATTTGCAACGAAAATGGAAAGACCAGGATTCACTAGTTTAGTCCCGCTCCACCAGACGTACTCGAGACAATCTTACATCCGCACAACATTTGGAGTTCCTCCAAAACTAGAGACACTTCCAACTTTTCCAAAGCACTCAACAGCATCCACTGACATTGATGTCTACGAACAGCTGACGCCACCGAGCAGAACCCAACTCTACCACTCCACTGAGAGTCTAGGTCGGGCCAAGAACTAAGAGGCTTGCTGGAAACCCATGGAACGTTTCTAGAGACACATCCCATACAAGAAACACAAAACAGCCTTCCACAAATCCAAACACATCACAAAACAAACACCAACATTCCAGAAACAAATCCAATAAATCCAATTTAAAACATCAATTCATTTTCAAAGAAAAACACTCACTTGAATAACCATGCACCGCACAACAAGCCTAAAAGCTATTTTGAAAATCCATCTTTACTCTAAACGAAATGTCCTTTTTTCCGTTTTCAAAACCATTTGTGCACAAAAACCCATTTTAAAAAAAGGCCCACTTTTTAGGAAACAAGAAGAAAACTTAGAGATCAATCAACCACCAATGATATTCCATGGTGCCTCGCAAATATGCATTCTCGTGCCACTCAGGCACCCATCCACACGATTCATCAACTAGCCATTAATCAAGTCCACACGCACATGCGAGCACCCATAAGAATACCACTGGAAAGAAACAAGGCTACTCCGCTTTCAAAAAAAAAACATTATCAATATCAGAAAATACCTTCTTCTTTTCAAACCCTTTTCAAAAATTCAAGGTAAATTTCAAGAATGATTTTCATTTCTAAAACAGCCCATTTCAATTTCAGATGAACCAAAACATCCCTTTAGAAATTCAACATTGACAAATGAACGCCAAATTCCAAAAACAAGGTCCAAGAGAAACGCACAACAAATATCATGACAACTGCAAATAAGAGAAACAGCAAAGTCCGCTTCCCTTTTTAAAGGAAAACAATCTCGTGCCAATCCCAAAATTGGAGCAAGATATCGCAAACATTAAAACACATGGGCGGAGGACTAGTGGTTGTGTCTAACCCGGCTACATGGTTTAGCAGACCATGCCCTAGGCAAGCACCAACCACTAGGAGTGTCGAACCGTACTCTCAGGCATCACAAGGGTCACTACTCCATGTGAAACCGCGCGCAGAACCGGTTTACTACAATATTCATCCCCCATCCACAAAGACTAAAGCCAAAACATAGATCCCAGATTTCCCCTGGTTACTCGAGGATCGGAACGAGCAAGAGTTCGCGACGCTATTCCCGCACCTACCACTCGAGTACCGACAATCCTATCTCCGATCTACCTGATACCCCAAATAACAAGAACAAAACCTGGCTCTGATACTATTTTGTTACGAACCAGACCGGGTTGCCATCCCACCCGGCGCCCGACCCGGTCCGCGGCAAGACCCGAAGGGCGTCCCCGATCCCCACGGGCTGGCAACTAGTGTCGGGCATCAAAACATGCAGTTGGGAACGATTTAGCCCAGAAAATAAAAGACATAAAAACAAAAATAAACAGAACAAAACAATTAAACACTAACAGCGGGAAATAAAATAAAGATAGGCAACTAGGCATACCTCCAAGTGACCCCATGGGTCACCACCAAACTTATAACCACGCTCGCTCGAAGAGCGATCCAAGTCTATAACCTGAAACTGAAAATTAAAGTAGGCGTGAGCACCGAGATGCTCAGTAGGAAAGCCAAGGAATAACCACGCCCTATGCCCTTACCTTTAAAAAGAAATCCAATTATGCTAGTTTGAAAATAAGAAATAATAAAATAATGTTTTTTTTCTTTTCAAATCCAAATCACAAGTTGAAATTTTTATGAAAATCATTTCTATTCCACCATATTTTCAAAATCGATTCCAAGAGTGCATTCACCTTTCGAAATTGCAAGGAAAACAGTTTAGTTTGAAACAAGGTTTTTCACAATGAGACAGTAAGTATGAAACAACTGAAAAGAAAGTTACATCACTAGCAGCATGTCACAAAGGAGCGCCATGGGTAGCCCCTATAGGTAGCTAGAAAAAGTGGGAACCTAGAGACCTCGTACCTTGGTGAAACGTGGCTTAGAAGGCCACGAACCTCAGAAAACGTGGCTTAGATGGCCACGACACTCAGAAAACGTGGATTAGATGGCCACGACCCTCAGAAATTCATATGTTTAGTTAGTGTTGTTGCGTCAATCCTGCTAGACAACCTGGGACGAACCCTTGCCGTGTCATCTAACGTACTAGTCCTGGTCGCCCACCTAGGTAACCAGGGATTCCCATGTGCTCTATTTCAAAGGGTGGTGAGGTTTTAACAAAAACATATAAAGAACATAACACTTTCTTACCCAAATTCCATTTCACCACTCACCACTGTTCTCCCTCCTTAAGCGCATCCCCATTTTTATGTCACATAACCTCACACAAGCCTCTTTATTAGGCACATATCACAAATCACACACTTAACACACACATCATGTTTCTATAACAACGGGGTATGCCTTAAGAGGGGTTTTGTTGTACTTTCGCAAACCATTCTCAAAGTGCCAGATGAGCATAATTAATTACAATAAACACATTTCATTTTTGAACGCAAAATCACCCAACACTTATGTTTCCAAAACCATTTGAAAGTTCAACTAAACAACCAAGGTACTATATCATTAAAAGCAAGATAGAAAACATGTTTAAATTTAAAAAAAACATTGGAAATACTTATTACACACAAAAATCATTAGGGAAACCACTTTTAAAGAACCATGACCATTTGTGTATATAGACACATATATATAGCATGTGCATTTCATATAAAAGAAGAATACGCATTTAAAGAACATCAAGAAAAAATGGAAATTATAATTAAAGATTAGGGCATAGGGGACCTACCTCAAGACACGCAGCTTTTGACAAGGGTAACCTGAAACCGCTTCACCGCCATGCATATACATTTTCATGCATATGCATATACATAGGTCCTTACTGCCGACGACTCGAACCCCTGAGGAAGGGACCATTCACTATACATATAATTTAATAAAGGAATTAAACATTTAAACAATTTATAAAGCATTTGAAATATCACATTAAAGGTTTATACCAACAACGCACTCAAACATCCTTCCTAATACCAAGCGCACCATGACGCAACACCAAAAACATGATAAAACAGACTTTGTAGCACTTGCGCGACATAATAAACCCACAACAATGTTTATAAAACACTACGAAAAGCTCAGCACGTGTTTTCACAAAATCAGAACATTCATATTAAATGAACACAGTACGAAACACATCTAAAACATTTTAAACCTTAAGTGAAACTATATTCGCACCAATAAAGATAATCAATGAGTATACTAAATTAATTAAATAAGAAAAATTAATTTTCCAAGCAACACATATATGCGAAAACACACCTTCGGTATCGAAACTTCGCAAATGCGATACGCAAACTCCGCCGCATGACAACCACACCACAAACAAAGCAATTAATCCTTAAAAACAAGCATTCAGATCAGTGACACAATAATCGGACCAAACGCGAATCCAAAATCCAAATTGCAACTCAAACAAATTAAAAGAACTAACAACCGAGGTATAGCGCGCGAGTAGTCTGAAAGGCTGGCCAGAGGTCGGCGGATGGTGTCGGGGTTTGCGAAATGCTGAAAAAAAAAAGAGAAGACCGCTAAGAATTCGGTTGAACAAAGGGGAGGGATGTGCGGCAGTGGTCCGGTGCGCCGAACCTGTTGAAAGCCGGCAAGGAGGGGCGAAGGGGAGGTCTACGCCGGAGGGGGGGGGGGGGGTCGCGCCGGAGTAGGCTGCGCCGGGGGAGGTCGCGCCGCTGGAAGCAGCGCCGCTGGAGGCCGCGCCGCTGGAGTCCGCGCCGCTGGAGGCTGGTGCTGGGTGGATCGACCGAGAGAGAGATCAGTGTGAGGGAGGTTCGCCGGTGCGCTGAGGAAGGGAGCGTTGCTTAGGGTTCGGAGGAGGGAGGGTGAGCCGCGAACCAGGGAAGAGAAAAAGGAAAAAAAATATGCGGGACAAGGGAGAGGGGGAGGATAGAGGGAAAAGGAAAATAAAAAAAGAGAAATGAATAAAATAAGAAAAAGAAAAAATAAATAAATAAATAAATAATAATAATGAAATAAGAAGATATAATAATAGGGATAAAATAAAACTCTAAACTAATATAGAATATTATTATTGATAATAATAATAGTAATATTAGTGTTAATAAACATAATGTAAAATAAAATCATAACAATAACTTAATATATATATATATATACACATATATAACAATAGTTACAACCTAATTAAAACCTTAACAAAATTAATAATAATAATAACGACACAAGTGACATGCCGGAAATTTTATAACCATTAAAATATTTTAATATTATCTACATAATTAAAATAATAACTGAAATAATAATAATAATAATGATCCCCAATAATAATAATAATAATATTATTATTATTAAAACAACACTTAAGTTAATTAATAATTTTTCATATTTTATTTTTCACTTGATGTATTATTTAACTCTCCAATTAAATGATTACTCGTGCACCGAGTAGGCCGCATGAACATCTGACGAAGCCATGCGGCTTCGCCCGTTCCTTGCCAACGCGCCGGGAACTACCATGCTAAAACACTCATTTATCCTCAAAACGCAACAACCCGAGTCGGGTCCGGCAACGTGAACGGTCGTGTGAAAGGTTCCACACCAAAATAATAACACATTTAATAACAACACCTCGTACAATTATGATTGGGCTCTACACACGATGGCACGTACAGGCGCACACCCATATAAGATCACAAAACCCTTTTAAATTAGAATCAATTCAAACTTCAAATCGAAGGAATACCTAAAATAAATGAAAATATAGTAAGCGTCAGGTCGGGGTGTGACAATTTGGGAGTGGATTTGGAAGGATAACTTAGAACTTATTCGAGTATATATTAGGAATATGAATATTCAAGTAATATAAAGTATTTATAACAAATTTTAAATGGTTTTATGTTAATAAACTAAGAAGATACCTATAAGTATATAATCTGATCATTTTAACCCTCTTGGAAGTAGTGAGTAAAAGAGAGGAAGATACCTAGACCTTAGTGGAGTAATGCATTCTTCCTAAAGTTGTATCCTCATAATAATAAAGATGTTTTAAATTAGGAATATCAACCTATAATTGTTATGTTATCCTTGGATTAGAATTTTATAGAAAAACCAAGTAAAATATCATTGTTCTTTCAGGCGTTAATTTTAGAATATTTATTTAATGGATTATGTGAATTCAATTAAATTAAATATTCGTTTAATTTAATTACATTTTATAATGGAATAAGAACCTAAAAATAGTTAAGAAAGGGACTAATTTTTCCCTACACTCTCATTCACACCCACCTCTTAGGGGGTCTTGGGTACCTATAAGTGGTGTCATAGCTTAAAGTTTATACTTTAGAATCAACCAAAAATAATTATTTTTAGATTTGTATGGATTCTATTTGTAAAAATTATATAATGATTGATTTTTATGAGAATTTAAAAGAAGTAATTTTTGATCTCGAAGTGGATATAGAAGGTCATATAGAGGAGTTATAAATTAAAGGAATAATAATTAGAAGATCAAAGGACTATTGAAAGAAATCTATGAATATGTAAAACAACCTAAGGGTGATTTGACCTTACTTGAATATTTTTTTGAAGATAATGATGAAACTCATAAAGAATAAAAATTAGGTAGTGTTTTGAGTCAAAATTATAATGAACAACCTATGTTTACTGAATTCTATGGTGTTTCAATTGAAGAGTTAAATGAAATAATTTTGTATTATGGGGAAGAAATTTCAGTATTGAAAATGAAGACTTCAGAGGATCCTTTAGTTGATTATTTATTTGAGTGTAAATGTTTTGTAGGATTTAGTTGTGAAGGAATTTCACATGTGTATGATGAAAGTATTAATAAAGAAGAGTTGAATGATGTTATAAGAAGTTATAGTGAACAAAAACATTTGGAAAAGACGAAATGCTTGTAGAAACTTTTAAAATAACATGGTTTTGTTATAAAAATGCTTTCTAAGGATCTCATTGAGAAGGAATTTCAAGAAACAAGTTTCCTTGACCAGTTAGTGGTTGGAATGATTTTGGAAGATGATAAATTCTCAATCAATACTATTGAAGAAAAATTTAAATATATTGAAGGAGAATTGAAATCAAGAATCATAGTTATGAATGATTAGACAGAGTTAAAAAAATTAAATACTCATGAAATTTCATTATTTTATGTACAATAATAAAATTAAAAAAGTAATGCTACTTAAAAGGGAATGATGTTTCTTCTAATATTTGTTTGATAAAAGATATCAGCTCAACCCTAAGTGTTTTGTAAAGGAAGTTATGTTGAAAAATATTAGTAATCATTGTAGAAAACAATAATATTTAGTGTTAGTATACTAAGTATTCAAGAAGGCCTGGGGATTTATGTGAATCCTAAAGATTAATTGATGAGGGGAAAATAGGATTTAGATTTGATACATCATCATCTAAAAAAATTGAATAATCATACTTTGATATACAATTATAAAATAAAAGAAGATATTGAATAAAAAAGTGTATTTAATGAGATAATTAAGAAAATATGGGTTTCTATAATGGAATTATGAGTTATAATATAATATATTATAAATATTCTATTGATATGATTTCTAATTGTGAAAGAGAGAGAATACTGGAGTTTTCCAAACCATGTAAAATAATGAAATATTTTTAATATTTTGATTATTATCTTTCTAATATTGGTTATAGTGGTTAAAAAACATAGAAATGAAGGGATGTAAGGTAATATATAGACAAATTAATTCAAAAATTCACATTTATTAGTATTTTTGTTATTGTGTAGAGTAGGGAAATTTTTTGAGTAAGTAAAAAATGGTTGTTGAAGGCTGGAATAGACGAATGAGAAAAATGACATAACATTATAGTAGAAAATGTTACGAATGTGGTTATAAATCATATACTTCAAGATATTATAATATGATAAAAATATTAGGAAAGATGATGCAGGGTAATGCTTCGATTTCCAAAAGATATCGGGTAGCATTTATAAGAGAATCAAATACATTAAATAACAAATTAAAGTGTTTGAAGAAAGATAAAAAAACTATCAAGGAGATATATGTAAAAAAATAAATGGATATTATGATTCAATATAATTCATGGAAGGAAAATAATAATTTAAGTAAAGATCATACAAAAGTGTAATCGTTCCTTATGGACATAAAAGAAGAAATAATTATAAGTGGAATTCACTTGAAGGCTCAAGAGAGTGAGAAAACATTGAATCAAGAGGAATATTGCATCACTAGTATCATTGATTAAAATTCTATTAATATAGATTAGAATATTGATGAAAGTGGAAAAATTATTTCATAAAAAAAAGAGCAATCCATATGTGGTATTAGTTGTATTTTAGGAAAATTGAATTACCTTAACAATTTGGACGATTTAAATGAAAATACTCAGATATAAGTGAGTAAATGTGGTGAAGAATAATGGAAAATCATTATGATGAATTCGAAGAAATATATAAGAAATGTGTTGAATTTCCATAGTCTACCAAAATAATTTACCTGAGGATGTAAGAGTACTTAATTTCTCTTTATAGTTTATTTTTATATCTAATAACTAGAGTTATGAGAGAATAAGGGGTAAATATGATTAGTGGGGTATATGAATTTAAACGATATTGATACATAGTTAATGTATGTTTGGTTTGGAAACCTACAAATTCACTATGTGTGCGTTAATAAATATGATGAATGTGTTATATGGACATTTAAGAAGAATTAGTGTGAATCTAGAAATGCATGTCTAAAGATAAAATTTATTGTAATATTAAAGAAAAAATAGTAAAATAATGTTGTAAATTTATTTCTTTGAATAAATCAATTATAGATTTTATATTTACATGATATAATAATGAAGTTCAGTGGATTTATAATACTTTTTCGAGTAAATAGTGGATTCAAAATCATATTTGATGTGGTATTTGGGTTTAAGACAGGCTTGAAACAAGTAAATACTACCAAAAGGAATTTATTAAGGATATTTGATGGACTTAGTGTAACTTATCCACTATAAATTATATGATAGATTAGTGAGTAAGAAAAATTTATTCATGTTTTCATATATATTTTTTTATAAACTAATAGTTAGAATAATTTGTGTGCATCTATAGTATACCAAAGAGCTACGGGAAAAGAGATATACGTACCAATATATGGTGTGCCCAAGCTGATGAATGGTCAAAAAATTGTTTTTAAAATTTAATGGGATTTGATGATTGATATTATAAGGATGATTAACTTTATATGATATCGGATATTCCCTATGATGGGTAGGAAAAAGTTTATTTAACAAGTGGTATATCTATCACCCTATTGTTTTAATGTTTTTAAACTAAAAGTTTGATAAATTTCGGATTATGATCATATGAAGGTTATTTTTGGTTTCTCAAACTTCAAATATTTATTGAAAAACATATTGAGTAATAAAGAAAAACTTGATTTTATTAACAATGGTTTATTTTTTTTCCACAAAGATATCTATCTTAAAAATGTTATAGGAGTTTTTGAAAATTCATTCATTGGTGGTGAAATTTACTCATTATAATATATAATAATAATTGAAGCTTTTAAATGAAATTGGGTGGAAATTAAATGTGGTGAAATAAGTTACATAGAGAAATAAAAAGGGGTCATGATTTTATTCCATGAATGGTTTTAAAAGGAGTAAATATATAGGTATTAATGGGGAGAATTTTTGTCTCTGACTTTAGTGTCCTTGATGGTGTGATAAGGTGATGATTCTCTTGAATAATCCATTTCTAGGATTGTTCTGAAAAAAGAGGTTAAAATGATGAAAAAAACAATAAAATACGGCATTCAATAACCAAATAATACGAAAAGGAACCTTTAATTTTATAGAATATTACAGAGGAATAAATTCCAAAAAATATATATAATTTAAATCGGTATATTTTAGGGATATTTCCAGAAGAAATACAAATGTGTGAACTTTTTCAACCATAAGGTAATGTTGGATTTGTCAAAAATATATAAAGTATGATTTAAGGAATTGTTTCATGGAATAGGTGAGCAGTAATTAGATTACATGTTTGATAAAATAAATACTAATTAAATTAGTGACACATATGGATTATTATGGATTCATAAGGATTATTAAATGATTGTTATAAATTAATAGTGATTATTGAAGGATTAATATGGAATCATGGTGAGTCATGGAGTATTTTTAGTGATTTATCTTTGAATATAGCTTGATGTTTTCAATTTTATAGAATAATATTTTATCATAAAGTAGTGTTTTGTTAAAAAATTTAAAAAAAATAAAGAAATAATCATTGGGTATAAGTTTTTTGGATTTGGAAGCCTTATACTTTAAGTATTTTGGTATAGTGTGATGGAATTCACAATAGTCAGTTTATTATTATGAAGTTGTTGGTTGGTTGAGTTTTTATCAAAGGAAACAAAATAGATGACAACCATCTGCTAATTATTGGAGCTGGATCTTCCATATCTTGGTAGCCTCTAGGATTAATTATAGTTAGTAAAGAGCAGTGATAGTGGATAAGGAAGCACACATGACATGGGGAGGCACCGAGATTAATAATAGAGTATTGTATGTAGTGGCCTTATGAACTGTCAACTAAAGTATGACATAATTTTTTTTAATACGGATGAGGCATAAGATTTATGGTAAGGAATAAATTTCATGAATGGAAAAGTAATGAATTATAATGTTTCACACATGTGATATTCATTCATTAAAAATTTATGCATTAAAATAATTAAAATGACATAATTGTATTTCTTGTATACCTATAGACCAAGAATTTATCATTGGAGGATCATGCACTCTATATGGTTTCCTTAAACCCCAACTACCATAATCCATGAAGCTCTAATAGAGTATCATGCATACTCCTCACATCACAAATAAATACCATGTAGTGTGAATAATTGTTTTAATTATGAAACATGAATATTATAAAAAATAAGGTAATGTGTTGTGATGTAAAAAGAAGTATAGTTAAATTCTTAGGTTCTTGAAGAACATAGGTTCTTGTACTCTATGAAATGATATGTATTATAGAATATCATAATGAAAATCGGTTGATATCTTCATAATTTTGATTCCCAGTCTCACAAGGTTCACTGGTTGAGCTTGTAATGTTGGTTTTCATAAGGTTTTGTGTTGTAAGGTGGATCATCATAAGATTGAATAAAGGAACTTTGAAAAGTCAATTTAGTATTTTTCAATAAATTTAAATCCTATCTAAAGGTTACTGTAACAGATATTGGTGACACTGTAAGACAATTGGTTACACCAAAATGGAAGATCATAAAAGATACTATAATTTTAAAAAATTAAGAACCTTTCCAATAAAAAATATAGTTTCATTACAATCTATAAGGAGGAAAATTGAATTTTACTATAAATATTCTCTACACATTGAATTATGTAATACTTTTGAAATAATATTAGTTATAACTAAGCTTCCACACTAATAATAAGAGTATTATAATTTGAAATATGTTTTCTAGATATTTCAAATAGAATGTATGACTTTGATTTATCTATAATTTTTTTAGCTAATATATCATATATTAACTACATATTCAAATTCAATGGAATAGACTAACAAAAAATAAACTCTATAATTTGATTTTAAGTATAAGTTGTAAGAAGATAATTATAATTTGAACTGAAAATTAAAATATACTATTTTGAATTATGGGGATTTTTTTCCAGAATAAAATATGAGTATATATTGATGTTTATAAATAATTAATATGAGATATAATGAAGGAAATAGGGAGGGAAAATAAGATAGATAAGGAAAAAAGGAACCATGTGTTACTTGATTAGGGAAGGGAAGTCAAAAATATATACTTATATTGAATATATAATTTGATAGAATACAATTTATTCCATATGGAATTTCACTAAATATCGGTTTTTAAAAGGAAGAGTGATGATTATTTCATTGAATATCAGTTATTAAAGAATTTGTTATGAAAATATTGGATGGTCATTTTACTCTATCCATATAGATATATCTGGATAATTAAATTGAAGTGGATAAAGTTCATTGAAGTATAATTCCATATGTAGATTTATTATATCTAGAGTATTGATGTTGTGTGGATCCCTATTAATGATAAATGTCATAACTATTCATATAATAGTGATATATATCTAGGATTATATTTGGAAGAAGAAAATAAAACTTATCACATCATCTATTTGGATGATGAGGATGAAAGAAATATTTGTTCATAATAATATTTTTAGAATGAAATTCATGTTAATAAAATGAGAATTTACCTATAGGTATACAAACTAATAATAATAACCTTATTAGAAGTAGTGAGTAAAATAGTAGAAGAGGTTGTGGACCTTGGTGGAGTTTTTGGATCTTCAGAAAGTTGTTACCTCAAACTAGAGTATTAGTGTTTATTCAGGTATATCAAAACTTGATTAATATGCACACCTAAGAGTAGCCTTTTAAAGATAAATTAATTAAAATACCATTTTTTAAAATCCATTACTTTCATCATTTTTCTATTTTTTAGGAAGATTCACTTGAGGTAAATAAGTTTTAAAATTATTCCCTCTAACAAGGGAGGAATACCATTATTATTACAAAAAATTATAATCCTCATGAAACTGATGTAATGTTTGATAAAATGTGTTACATGCTACAAACAATGTAAAAAAAACCAAAATAAAATTAAATGAAACTATTTATAAATCTATAATAAACACAAATATGGTAATCCATTAAATGCTATTTCCTTTAGAAGATAAATATTTACTATGAGTTAATATCGAAAAAAGTTATTTAAAAAAATATTTTTCTTTATATAATGTATTTTATTTTAAAATAAAAAATTTAAAAAGTTTATAATATAAATTGTATAATATAAATTTCATTTTTTAATTCCTCACATTAAAATATACTTAAGATGAATTTTTTAGTTTTTTATAAAATGATTAATGTTGAGGTGAAAAATATTTTATTTTTAAAAAATAAAATTTTTATGATTTTATAATTATATAGGGATAAAATATAAGTTTTAAAAAACTATTATGTAATAAAATATGTATCTAATGAATAAATTTTTCTTATTTTAATATATTCTTTGATCTTATAAATCTCATGTCCAAAATATTTATTACTAAATTAAAATGTTACTTTAATAAAAAAATATTTTTTGATCTTTTCATCTAATTAAGTGTTTTGATTGTGAAATTAGGTATTGGATTGATTTAAAGCAAACATATTTTTTAATAAAAAAATTTATGCCATAAAAATATGTTTCTATGATAATATTATCTATTAGATAATTTTTTACAATTAAATGTACACTATTTATAAAAAACTATTTTTACACATTATGTGTGTTTATTTTAAAATTAACATTTCAAACCCTTAAAATTTTTATTTTTTAAAAATTAATTAAAAATATGAAATATTTAGTTTCAAAATTGGTAAATGTTATAATATTAATATATTTATTATAACTAATTACTTATGTCAAAATTAATTACTATGAAAAACCAAAATTAAAATAATGAAAAAATATCACAGAAAAGGACCAAAAATACTCAAGGATGTCTCTAAAATGTGTGTTTGAGGTGATTTTAGGCCCAAAATCACTTTAATATCCTATTTTTTCAATTTTTTGTCCATTTATCCTTGTATATAAACCTTAAATATTCTAAAATGTAATGGTAACTTCCAAAACTACCATTATCTTCCCTTATAAAAATGTAAAACTTCCACCACTTCTAGACTGACATACCCTTAGAAATATTTATTAAAACAATTCTAAATTTATCAGCCTATAACCATATATTATATCCATAATATTTTTTTAAGATCTATTTTCATTAAGGCCTTCATTTCCATGGAGTTTTACAAGAGAAAACTCAAGCTTCATATGTCAGAATTACTTTATCTTAGTCTTGTATTTTACTATAATATGACCTAAATCATCACTATACATATTAATATAATGAATTAACTATCATTATTATGAATAAATATCGTTATATTAATTTTAAAATTATCATTCCATCATTTCCACCCACTTTGAAAACAAAATAACATTGATCATGTGTACCTGTAGACTATCATCTCCACTAACTGATGTTCTTCATTTTTCATTACCACCTACCATGTCTGGTGAAAAGGATTATTTTCATTAATTATAATATTTTTATTTCACTTTTATAGATATTAAATTATAATTTATCATATACCATATTTCCATCCTTTTTTGGTAAACGATATTGTTAATTGTGTGTACATACGAACTACCAACTCCATAGAAGGATGAATTGAATTTTCAAACCACTAACATGAATAGTTTTACTTTATATTTTATGATAATTCATGATATATATAAATAATATATATAATAAATTTGGTTCATTATGGATAACATAAATACTATTAATTTTTATAATGAAATATATTTATATCATTAAATAACTCTAAACTAGTTCAACAACATTATTGTTTTTTGGAAATGTGATTAAAAAACTCTTTTAATGGAATAATAAAAATATAAGACATTTTAGAACATAAATCAGGGTACCTTTAATGGGTTTTAAATTATTATAATTTGTAGAAAAATAATATTGGAATCCACTTTTATGAACCTAGTTCAAAACATTCATGATTATTTACACATGATGTTGAAAAGAGATTATAACAATTTAATGCATGTAGATAATTATTTTTAATTGAGTATAAATGGAAATATATATGAATAAGGATATTAAATATGTAATTAAGATGTCTATACTCATTATATTGTATGTTAAATAACCACCTTGTAATAAAATGGTAATTTTAGAGGACATGGTAACTCAAACTTCTTCCTTTGAGTCATATGCTTTCTTTTTTAATTCATTTCCCCCATGTTAAGTAATCTATTAATTTTAAATGATATTTAATGTTTTAGTTATAAGGAAAAATATTTTTTATCCAAATCCTTTTCCAGTAAAGGTTTTATTTCCAATAATTTTTCCTTTTTTTAAAAAAATGGAGAATTTTTAAAAAGAGACTCGCAACAATGAGTTTTACAATGATAAATACAAAAATGTATTTATTAATATATTTTCATGATTTAGTTTTAAATGTCGTAAATTATATAATTCTATTGGTACTATGTCTCATGTTTCATCATATATTTTTATTTTATTATTTTATTATTTTAAGTGATCATGTTTTTAACATTATATGCTATAATTAATCATGTTATTTGTTATAACTTTGATGAAATATAGAAACCATTTTATATCCATGGGTTCTTTAGGAAAGGTGAATTATTTTAATTTGGATGTTTTATAAAATCCATTTTTATCTCCATAATTTCATTATGAAAATTGAATGAATTGAAGTTGGATGTTTTATTAAACCCATTATAATTCTATGAGTTGTTTACACTGTGAAATGTGAATGATTTTTATGTGGAACACATAAGTATAGATTAAGGATTGGTGGGGTATTTTATCTTTGTCCAATGAATTTGTTTAGTGTTTATATCTCATGAGATATAAATTATTTTATTTGTTTTAGTTATTCATAATCATGGTAATTGATGGTGTGGCTCAAGAAATTAATGTTTATTTATCATAACGTGTGATCCATAGTTAAGTTATGTTAATAATTTTGATCACATTCCATCATGATTCATGGTTTATAATAAATTATTTTAATCCATGTTATTTATATTATGTTTCTATATTGATCTTATAGGGATTTAAGTTCTTATTACATGTATTCTGAAGCTCACTTCTTTTGTACGGTTTTCACTCATAAGGTTCTAATAGTTACCTTATACTAATGTTTTTACTTATTATTTTGAACTCAAACTTGATTTAATTCTTATTCACCCCTTAATGTGTGTTAGAGCTCATTAATTTATTATGTTTTCATTACCTAGGTTATGGGGACGAGTCTCAGAAATGACATGTATATAATATGGAGTTTTATGGATTCTATAATCATAAATGATCGTGTTTTTTTATAAAATAGTATTATTTTGTAGCTAGTATCGAAGTATATGGAAATTATTAGTCATTGGGATATTCTTAATTATGAAATGTAGTGTTTTAAATCATGTAAGTTTGGAAAATAAATTCATGTTTATCATGGGTTTCTATCATTGCTTTTATAGTAATTTTTTAGTTATTTTTTTGAGATTTTTATCAAGAGGTTTAGAGAAAACCCAAGGGATAACTTTAAGGGATAAGTCTAAGTACACGATAAAATCATGAATTTTTTAAAGTATAGTTTTTTTCCATGAAAATAAATACAAGTATTGATACATGAATGTGGATGTTGGATCTGACATATTTGTACCAAAGGTCAACAACCCCAAAGAGGTATTTTTGGGTTTTAACTCATCCATGACCTAGTGCATGAAAAATAATACTAACTGTAGACCTAGACAAACACTATTAGTTTATATTCATTGGAGGATATCATACACTTTAGAATCCATTTTGAAGTATTTATTTCCTGGTTAATTTGAGTAATTGTGTTAAAATGTATGATAAAACCCCAAATAATGTTTAAAAAAATTAAAAGGTTGCACTAAATGAATTATAGAGTAAAATTAAAGTTTCAAATAATAAAAAACCCTATGGAATAATTACATTAATTGTATTTTTTTCCTTTAGTAGTTAATTTTTAGTCACTCATAGTGCCACCTATTAGTTTTTAGTAATGGTTGGAACTAGAAAGAATCTAGTTAATAATGAGTGAGGAAAAAAGCAATGGTTTCCCCAATGAACAACCCGATGTGAGATAGAGTACAAGACCTCATAAAAATTGTCACTCAACTATATCAAGCTATAATTTATTACATGAAACCCTTTGAGATCATTACAATAAAAATGAAAGAGAAAATTTATATTGATTCATTCATGAAGTATCATCCAACCTCATTCAGTGGATCTTCAAATTGACTTATCACCAAGAAATATATAAATGTGATCGAAAATATGTTTACCATTATCAATTTCAAAGAACATGAGAAGGATATTCTACATGTTCACTATATATAAGGTGACACTGAATAATGGTGGAATCCAATTATGAATAAAATGAAGAAATAATATTTGGACACAATGGTAAGGGAAAAATTTAAGAAAGTGTTCCTTACCAAGTATTTTCCTCTAACACATCAAATGAATATAGAGAATGAAATTTTGAGTTGAAATTGAAGGGGGATGAATCCATCAGAGCATATGAATCAAACATATTGTAGCTCGCATGATATTCCTATGGTTTTCTCTCTCATCCAAAATGTAAAATCGGCCATTTATTTAGTGGATTAAGACCGAGTCCTCAACAGGATTTGGAAAATAGAAAAATTTAAATCTATGAAGAATTTTTTTATTATGTGATAAACGTAATGATGGAATCATAGGCCTCTTGGTATTCTGAAGAGGGAAACGGAAGGCGGAATATTAGGGGACCATGGATGGTAAGTCATAAGGGGCGAGGAAATTTAATCACCATACTCTCCCAAAGTGCGGGAGGAAGCAACTAGGTAATTTCTATAATGCAGTATAGATGTGTTTTATGTGTGTTTTAGTAGAAGACCGAACACAAAATTATTGATATTTGAATAAGAGAATGATTAACACAAAAGAGGACAAGAAGTTCCCAACTAATGAGATCAAACTAAAATTCTTCAAGTGGATTGATTTTGAAAATTATATGAATAAATTTCCTAACCCTCAAGACAATGATGAAAATAGTTTCTAATTGCCTCCCAAAAAGAGGGTACCAGGAAGTGAATTAATAATCTCTGCTACTAATATATATCATGATAATAAAGTGGTGTAAGGTACAAATAATCTTTACTCTAGATATATAAGAAAATAATTTGATTTTGGCTCATCTCATTATTTAATATCACACGAGTTTACTAATAATTTGTAATCATCATGTCAAGATGGATATTGAACTATCTATGAAATCACATGAAGGAAACAATTTCACATCTATAATATTTAATTATTCCACTATTGAAATTTTTGAGATAATACTTTCTAAAGATCATAATATTATTCAAATGGCTTAAATTTTTTTAAAAAAAAATTGGTATTTGTTGGATATCCCTACATAGATCCGAGATCAATTATCATGAGAATGAGTTATCATTTCATTTTCAAGATCATTATATTCTCAAGTATCAATATATGGATGATATCTCCTTGGAAAAAAAATCTATAATATGGGTTAAAATACCCACAAATGAGATATTTATAGATCAAATGATTTAGGAGAAATATTTATTAATAAAATTACCATTGTATTAGAGTATACTCATGTATTCTTTCTTGTACTACCTGGTATTGCCATAGAGTACGAGGTAGAGTTCTCTATTGATGTTATACATGAAAATATTCCAATAGAAAGGATTATATATATAATACATCTCCTTGAATTTTAGGAATTAAATAAGAATTTAAAGGGTAATTTGGATAATGATTTTGTCTTCCCTAGTGCTTCACTATGGGATAAACTAGTAAACTTTTCTTAGAGGAAATATGGATCAATGTGACTTTGCATTGACTATAAAAATCTTAATAAGATAAAAATTAATAATAAATATCTATCAACCCATATTGATAAACCATAAAAAAATTATAGGAGTACAATACTTCTCAATGATTGACATTCAATCTAGATAACATCAGTTAAGGGTAAAATGAGGGGATATCTCAAAGACAACTTTATGAATGAGTTATGGACACTATGAGTTTATAATGATTCTATTAATATTGAATACATACCTAAAACGTATCAATGTCTGCCTTCTCGCACCAACATTGATGAAAAATGAACAAGGTAGGGGTTTATGTTTTTTTAAGTATGATTTATTCCCATGTTCTTTCTGTCATTCAAAATGAAGAATGATGATGTTTTCCTTTCGCGGGAGGTTTTTTGTGCTTCGTTCTTGTGAGAAAATTGCTATCACCTTAAACGCAGAGGGTGCGGACCAAACCAACGTGGTCTGACCCCTCCACCAATCTCCTTTGTGGTGTTCTTCGAAACAGAGGAAACGACGTTAAAGACAACGAAGGCAACGAAGGAAATAGCCGTGCTTCCCAAGGCCTCCACGACCTGCGCCGCCCCGGCGGTACTCCGGAGCCCTGGGAAAACCAGCTCTGCCACCCCAGGCCGAACCACACCGCTCACCGACTTCCATGCACCCCGGCCGCACCGCATCCCGGCCTCCCAGTAGAGCCACCCTGGCCCTGCCGCTCGGGCCCACGCCGCACCCCGGCCGTGCCGTGCCACAGTCGTGCCGCCCCCAGGCCGTGCCGCCCAGGCCGGTCGTGCCCTCGTGCCGCAACCACACTACCCCTGGCTGTACCAGCCACACCCTCGCGGTGCCCTTCCAGGACGAGCCAACCTGGTCCGGGCCGAGCTGCCCCGCGACCCTGCGGCTCTCTGCGGTTCCTCACGGCCTACTGGGTCGGACCCAGTGGGCCGGGCTGAACCCAATGGGCCGTCCCGCCCAACAGCCTGGGCCTGACCCAACTGTTCCTGCCGGGTCGACCCGAACCGGGTTGACCCAGACTAGGTCGGGCCGAGTCGGACCGGACCCGTTCCCACTATGACCCATTACTTTCTTTTGGCCATATCTTTTGCACCAGACATCCATTTGATGAACCATCAGCGGCGCTGGTAATCTTGGAGCATGAAGGTTCTTTTGAGTATGCCCCACTAGAGTTTGAGGTATAGTTGAGATACATTTAGGTTGGAACGTACACGAATCCAACCGAGCCCCAATGACTAAAAGGCGAATAACTCATAGACCGGGATTCCGATTGATGCACCGTCTATTGCATTGAGACCTCTATGGTGTGTTGGACCACTGCGATACTTCTTCATGGGACTTCGTGGAAGTTGGAGCATCGAATAGTAGATTTTGGTGTGGATCTTCCAGAGATGATTGAGCATTTTTGTGGGATCCTTGTAGCTCACTGAGACTTGACGACTACTGACGGATTGACTCAGAGTGACTCGACTAGCCTAATGGGGAGCACCTGGTTGTGGTGACAGACCCATGGTGGAGGAACGCCTAGTTGTGGCAGCAGACCCGCAATACTCGACATGAGAAGTACCTCTGCAGGCTATGAGGGGGACCGCCTGGTTGTGGTGGAAGATCCACAGTGGGGAACACCTATGTGTGATGCAACAGACCGACGGTACTCGACAGGAGGAATTCCTCCGCAGTCCAAGGTTAGTGGGAAGTGCCTGGTTGTGGTGGCATGCCCACTATACACGATAGAGGAGGAGTTCTCCAGCATCCGAGGGTTCGAAATGTTACTACACCTTTAATAAAATCATGATTGAGCTGATTCAGTAACTTTTGTGTTTTTCTCATGAATAAAATGTATTCCTTGATAACTTTGTTATATGTTTGGTCATTTACCTAAGTGGGGTTATATGTTGATTTCATACTTTTTGGTTTATCTTTTTTGGATTTTGTGATACCTTGAGGGTCTCAAGGGTCTCTACTGAGTATCGTTATACTCACCCCTACACGGGCTATGCCAACACCTCATTGTGTTGGATGCAGATGAAGGACAACACTGACCATGGATGAGAGTACAAGGACTGGATGGTACCTGGAGGTGGACCGTACAACGTGTCAGTATACGGTGGAGACAGATGGATGAGGAGTGCTTAGGAGGTGATCTGTACCTACCCTTCAGGTAAGAACCCGGAGGATGACCCAACAATTGTTTTTCCTTTTTCCTCAGTTGTACTTGTACTTTCAGTTTCTTGTGCATTCCAATTGGACTTGTATTCTGGACCCTTTTTACATACTATACTCATTTGTTGGTTATATATTTTACTCATGTTTGTATCTTTTTGTGTGTTTTTAGAGGTTATAAATTCAATGCCTTCCCAATTTTATGGAATTACGCCTTTGTTGCTAGTCGCCAACCCCTGGTCTATCGAAGGCCGGCTTGGGGTAGTCATGGCACGGGCCCCGAGGGATGGGTCGTGAAAAATTGGTATCATATGAGTCAGTTGTGCCACAAAACTTAAGAATTTGATCTTTTATATGAAGAAATAATGTTAAGTGTATTGAGTGTGGTTTTCATTTCAGGGAGTCTAGTGTTGGTGCGGTGGCCGGCGTATCCATACACCAGGACCCCGACTTTGGATTTCCGACTCAGTGAACGAAAACACTGATTGCAAGTGTGTTTTAAAAATATTTCTTTAAGTCAACTCAACCAGGTCAGCTCACCAGGTATACCTTTTAATCGTAGAGAACCAGTTTCTTTTCAGGATGCATCCATGCAGAAAGCCCGCTAGAGTCCCGAAAGCTGTACACATGGATAGCCCACCGTGCGACGAGGCCTCAGTGCAAGGACCGTTTCTAGCGGAGTCACCAACGGTACCTTTACCCGTTGGGCCACCGATTCCACTGTCCCAAAAAGTAGACGGTTCACACTGCTTGAGTGTGTTGCACGAGTTATAGCGCTAGAGGGCACCCAGGTTCTGGGTAGAGATGGATCCATAGGCGGATGAGGATTGGATGGAGGCTGTGGTGAGAGTTTTCCAACTAGTAGGGACACCAACAGACCTCGTGGTGATTCTTGCTACCAACCTTCTACATGAAGTAGTGGTCAAGTGGTTGAGCATGATGCTCTATGTCCAAAACGAGATGACACTTCTCTGGGAATATTTTGAGAGCCGGTTTCGAGTAGAGTTTATCCCAGAGACTCTTAACACTGTGTGCATACAAGAGCTACTTAATCTACAGGAGGGCAGCATGACTGTAGCTCAGTACACATTGAGGTTCAAAGACCTCTCACGCTACTCCACCCATATGATGCAAGACCCATTATTCAGGTCTCGAACCTTTGAGTAGGTACTCAGGTGGGAGATCAGGGCATCAATGATCTCACTCAGCATCCCGACGTAGGCGGGGGTGTTAGAGAGAGCCCTCTTGGTGGTGAGTTTCTTTGCTGAGCAGTTGCCAACAGTGAGACCCAACACTAGTCAACACGTAGTGGATTATTCTGTTGCTGGAAGTAGATAGATGTCGTAGAGGTCCAAGAGGACCAAACCTACAGGTGGATGACTACATGATTCAGAGTCCATTGTGTGGGGGCACCCAAAGCGAAGACAGACATGAAAGGAGTGGACAATGTTACTCATGCGGTGGGAAGGGTCACATGGCTCCTCACTGTCCGACCTACTGTTTGGATGATCAGAAGATGGTCGAAGGACTGCCCAAGAAGAGACAAAGATTCAATCGAGGTGGTCTGTGGGGCGTAGGTGGACGTGGTAGAGGATCTGGCCGTGCAGCTGGTGGTGGGCGACAATTTGAGGTGTTACCACCACCACCACTAGGAGGTCCACCCCGACCGCAGGAAGTAGGTGGAAAAGGGAGAGCTCAGCTCCATGAAGCTGAGGCTTACAATCATGGCACTCTGGAGATGATTCGAGGTATGATCTGTGTATACTACACCTTAGTTTTAGTTCTTATAGACACAGGTGTCAGTCATTCTTTCATTGACACTACCCTCGTTCGGAGCTCTAAGATTCTGACAGATCCGTTGGATAGATCCTTACAACTAGAGACTCTTACAAGAGCATATTCGATGATTACACACTGGTGCCTGCAGTGTGAGCTTACTCTAAGAGGAGAGAGCTTCTGATAAGATCTCCTAGTAGCGGCGTCGAGGCCTTACGATGTCATCTTTGGTATGGACTAGTTATTTACACCCCATGCTCATATTGAATGTATTGGGTGCTAAATGCGGTGTGTGCACATGGATGGGACTAGGTTTACCTTCACCGGCAAGAAGGGAGCCTTGGAAGCACATGATGGAATTGCTCGGAGGAGGGTGCAATAGATCACTAATCAGTTGGCTAGCCTTACCCTCAAAGATGTTGATGTGGAGAGTCTGAACTATCCAGTAGTGGTGGACTAGTACGCAGATGTCTTCCGGATGACATTCTCTGTCTACCTCCTCATAGAGAGGTGAACTTCTACCTTGACTTGTACCCCAAGACTGCATAGATATCTACACCAGTATATCGGATGGCTCCTGCGTAGTTTTGTGAGATGCGGTTACATCTAGAGTACTTTCGGGGAAAGGGATTCATTCAGGCCATTTTTTCTCCCTGGGCAGCCCCGATTCTATTTGCTAAGAAGGCTGATGAGAGCTTGAGGGTTTTCCTTGACTATCAGCACCTGAACCTGGTGATCGTGAATAATAAGTACCCACTCCCAGGGATTGACGACCTCTTTGATTAGATGAAGAGAGCACAGTGGTTCTCGAAGATAGACCTCAGATCAGGATATCACCAGCTCAGAGTTCGAGACAAGGATGTACAGAAGACGACCTCCAGGTTTCTATACGACCATTATGAGTTCCTGGTTATGTCATTCAGTGTAACCAACGCTCCATCAGTGTTCATGGGGCTCATGAACATGATCTTTCATCCATACCTTGATCGCTTTGTCGTATTATTCATCGACGACATTCTAATCTACTCGACTACTGAGGTGGAGCATGCCTACCATTTGCGGGTAGTACTGGACACACTCTGAGAGCACCAGATTTATGGTAAGATCTCGAAGTTCCAGTTCTGGATCCGAGAGGATCACTTTCTGGGATATTTCATCTTGGAGGAAATAGTTGTTATGGATCTAATAAAGATTAAGGCATTACTTGCTTCGGAGCCACCCAGGAGTGTAATGGAAGTGCAGAGTTTCCTTGGTATGGCTGGGTACTACTAGAGATTCACTCCATATTTCTCCAGAACTGCAGCACCACTATCAGCATTAACAAAGAAGGGGTAACCCATCGTGTGGTCAGAGAGATGACAACAGAGCTTTCAGAAGCTAAGGCAGAGGCTGACTAGTGCTCCCATCTTGAGGCTTCCAGAGGAGGGAATAGGGTACGTAGTCTAATATGACGCATCAGGGACCAGAATCGGATGTTTCCTGATTCAAGAGTGTGTAGTTATCACATGTGGTTCTCAGTAGTTGAGACAACACGAGTAGAACTAATCTACCCAAGAACTGGAGTTATCAGCAGTGGTCTTATCCATGAGGATGTGGCGACACTATATGATGAGCGAGCACTTTATAGTTTACCCTGATCACAAGAGTCCCATGTATATATTCTCAGAGATGGACCTAAACCAGAGACAACGACATTGGGTTGAGTTCTTATAGGACTATGACTTCGAGATTGTCTATACTCCTAGGAAGGGGAACATTGTTGCAGATGCACTCAGTAGGAGATCTGGTATACAGCTGCTATGTGAGGCAATAGAGTAGCAGGCTGCTTTATCGATATCCATTTTGGATAGATATGGAGCAGCTTTCCTTCAGTCTCTTACAGTCAATCCCCCACTCCTTTAGCGAGTCAGGGAGGAACAATGTGAGGACGCTAACTGCGAGACTCGACGTGCTCACATATACATAGGGTAGGCACGTGATGGGTTTTCTGAAGGTGGGGATCACGTCATCCTCTTCAGAGGATATACCATGGTACTAGTGTCACATCCGGAGTAAGTGTTGAGGGCGTTCCACACATCCCCTCTAGCGGTACATCCAGGAGTGACGAAGATGTACTAGGGCCTTAGACGACATGACTGGTTTGCCGGAATAAAGAAATCAGTTTCAGAGTCTATCTCATAATTCCTCACTTGTCAGCAAGTGAAGGCAGAGCATCAGGTACCATCAGGCTTGGTTTAACCTTTAGAGGTTCCAGAGTGGAAGTGGGATGGGATATCCATGGACATTGTGATGGGTCTTCCATGTACATCCATGAGACATGACACTATCTGGGTGATTGTCGATCGATCACCAAGTCAGCCCAATTACTACCGATTAGAGAGAAGGGTTCAATAGAGATATTGTGAAGCCTCTATGTGCAGGAGATTGTGAGGCTACATGGAGTACCCTCGACGATCGTTTCTGATCGTGATGCACGTTTTACTTCCCGGCTATGGAAGGGGTTGCAGGAGGCTTTCGGGACACAACTTCGTTTGAGCACCGCCTTCCATCCTCATATGGATGGCCAGACAGAGTGGGCCATTCAGACACTCGAGGACATGCTGTGTGCTTGTGTCCTCAACTTCGGTCGCAGTTCGGAGGATCACTTTCCTTTGGTGGAGTTTTCATATAACAAAAGCTATCACTCCACCATAGGGATGACACCTTTTTAGGTGTTATATGGGAAACCTTGTAGATCACCATTGTGATGGACTGAACCAAGGGAGTCAACACTAGTGGGACCAAAGATGGTATGGGCTACCATGGAGAAGGTGAAGATCAACGCAAATTGGATGAAGGGTGCAAAGAGCAGGAAAAAGTCATATGCCAATAGGAGATGGAGACCTCTGGAGTTCAAGGATGGTGACCATGTCGTTCTATGGGTCTCACCTCGATGAGGTTTACGGAGATTTGGCTGAGGTGGAAAGTTATCTCCGAGATTCATTGGACATTTTCAGGTCCATAGCAGAGTTGGCGAGGTGGCATACCGCTTAGCTCTTCAACCTCAGTTGCACTGGTTGCACGATGTCTTCCTTGTATCCCAGCTGAGGAGATACGTGCATGAGCCTTCCCACATCATCGATCATGGTGAGATGGATGTCGATGATGGGAAAACATTTATAGAGGTTCCAGTAGAGATTGAGGATCGACAGGAGCGGTTTCTTCGTTGATGGTCGATACCTCTAGTGCACGTTCGCTGGCAGCACAGAAACCTCTAGGAGAGCACATGGGAGCGGGAGGCTCAGATGCATGGTTAGTACCCCCACTTTTTTACCTAGTTGAGTTGTGGATTACACAGATGTAGATCCATGAGGTGGGGAGAATGTAAAGACCCTGAATTTCAATGTAATTTTTTTAAAATATATTGGAATTTTATGAGTCCACGAAAATTGACGGCACCTGATTCTGAGGCCCGGTGTGCCTAAAATCAATTTCTGAAGTTTTGTTCGGGTACATTCAGTGAACATATGCGTGGGTTTTTCTAATTTTTGAACCGGTGCTCAGAAGTAAAATCTAAGGACATCGTTGAACTCACAGTGCCAGTATTTGCTTAAGAAGACTTTCACATCGATGATAGTTGGTCGAGGGTGAAAGTTAGTTTTTGAGGTCTTTTTGTAGAAATAACAAAACACAATAAACGCATGTTTTATTTTATTTTATCTATTATAACCACCCATGTGGGATTTGGTGGTGGGGACCACCACACCTTAATCTTCAATGAGAGGTTATGGTTGTGGGGCCCACCTGCACCTAAACTCCCATGAGAGGTTATGGTGTGGGGACCACCCGAGACTAAACCCCCTAATAATGGTGGGAGGGGAAAAACTCTCAACTCCATCATAAATGAGGGAGAGCCTCTTGACTTCCTCCACCTTTATTGCTCCAACACATATAATTTATTATTCCAAATCCTCCCCATTAATTAATTGAGCCAACACATCAAATAATTACTTAAAACATTTTGAAATTTGTGTCAGTAATTAAATAATAGATAACTTAATCTATTATTTTGGCTTAGAATTTTCATTTTGGTGGGACTTGGGAGAGGAGAGGGCTTGGGAGAAAAAATGTTCCCTAACGAAGAAATTCATCTCACAATGAAGAATTCTCTCTTGACGAAAAACGCTCCACTGACGAAGAATGACCTCAACCTCGACTTTCTTCCTCAAAACCACCTTCGACATAGGGCGTGTTCATCTACAACGTATCGACATCCATCCTATCGTGCCAATGTCAACGACCAACGAACAAGGTAGGGGTTTAATATTATTTAAGTATGATTTATTCTCATGTTTTTCCTTTCTTTCAAAATGAAGAATGACGATGTTTTCCTTTTGTGGGAGGGTTGTTGTGCTTCGTTCTTGTAAGCCAATTTCTATCACCCTAAACATGGAGGGTGCGGACCAAACCAACGTGGTCTGACCCCTCCGTCGATCTCTTTTGTGGTGTTCCTAGAAATGGGGGAAAGAGACGTCGAATGCGACGAAGGCGACGAATGTGACGAAGGCAACGACCGCGCTACCCGTGGCCTCCACGACATGCGCCGCCCCCGCGATGCTCCGAAATCCCGGTCGAACCAGCTCCACCACCTCAGGCCGAAACACACAACCCACCGGCTTCCGTGCACCCCAGCTGTACTGCATCCCGGCATCCAGGATTCACAGCCGAGCGCCCCTGGCCGCACCCTACCCCGGCCGCGCCGCCTCGCCGGCCGCGCCGCCCTCACCGGCCGCGCCCCGTTCCAGCCACGCCCCGGCAGTGCTGCCCCCATACAAACTGACTTCACTTCCCACGACTAAAAAGGCCACTCCCTCATGGCGCCCCGGCCGAACCGGCCCTTAGCGTTTCCCTTCTGGGCCGAGCCCCCTGGGACAGTCCGAGCTACCCCGCACCCTTGTGGCTTTCCGCGGTTCATCGCAGGCTGCTGGGCTAGGCCGAACCTAATCCGCTGGCCTACCCAACGGGCCGTTCCATACCCAACGGGTCAGTCCGGGTTGACCCAAATTAGGTCAGACCAGACCCGGGCCCACTACGATCCGTTACTCTCTTTTGGCTATATCTTTGGCACCTGACGTCCGTTTGATGAATCGTCAGCAGCATTGGTAATCTTGAAGCATGACGATCCCTTTGAGTATACTCCACTGAAGTTTTGGGTATAGTTGAGATACTGTCATATGGATCGTACACGAATCCAACCGGGTGCCTAGGACTAAAAGGTAAATAACTCACAGACCGGGTGTCTGAAAGACTCGCGGTCTATTGCGTCGAGACCTCTATGAAGTGGCAAAGCTTTGAGATATTTTTTCATGGGACTTCGTGGTAGTTGGAGCATCAACCAGTAGCTAGTGGAAGGACTCTTTTGGAGAAGAGCGACCATTTTTGTGGGAACCTAGTAGCTAGCTGATACTTCATGACTATTGACCGATTGACTCGGAGTGACTCGGTTAGCCCAGTGGGGAGCTTCTGGTTGTGGCGGCAGACCCATAGCGGAGGAGCGCCTGGTTGTGGCAGAAGACCCGTGATACTCGACAAGAGGAATACCTCGGCAGTCTATGAGGGGGAGCGCCTGGTTTTGGCTATAGAGCCATGGTGGGGATTACCTTTATGTGACGCAGTAGACCCAGGGTACTCGACAGGAGAAGTACCTTAGCAGTCCAAGGTTAGTGTGAAGTGCCTGGTTGTGGCAGCATGCCCACTGTACTCGATAGAGGATGTGTTCTCTATGAGCCGAAGGTTCAAAATGTTACTACCCTTATAATAAAATCTTGGTTGAGTTGGGTCATTAACTTTTTTGTTTTCCTCATGATTGAGATGGATTACATGATGACTTAGGTATATGTATGGGCATATACCTAAGTGGGGTTAACTGTTGATTTCATACTTTTTGGTTTATCCTTGTTTAATTTTGTGAGACCTTGAGGGTCTTGAGATCTCTACTTAGTATCGTTATACTCACCCCTGCACGGGCTATGCTCGCACCTCATTGTGTTGGATGCAGATGATGGACAACGCTGACTATGGCTAAGAGTACTAGGACTGGACGGTACCCGTAGGTGGACTGTATGGCGTGTCAGTACACAGTTGAGAGGGACGGACGAGGAGTGATGAGGATGCGAACTATACCTACCCTTCATGTAGGAACCCAGAGGACGACCCGACAATTGTTTTCCATTTTTCCTCAGTTGTACTTGTACTTTTAGTTTCTTTTATTTTCTAGTCGGGCTTGTATTCTAGCCCCTTTTTTACTCACTGTACTCACTTTTTGGTTTTATAGTTTACACGTCTTCTTATCTTGTTGTGTGTGTTTACAGGTTATATAGGAATTTCCTTCCTAGTTTTAGGGAATTATGCCTTTGGTGAAAGTCGCCAGCCCCTGGCCAATAGAAGGTGGGCTTGGGGTAGTCACGACATGGACCCCGGGGGATGGGTTGTGACATACCACCTTCTCAAAGTGATGTGATTCAGTTTTCATTTACACATTAATTTTGTAAAAATAAGTATATATTTAATTTATATATATTTATATATGATATTTATGATTTAATAATTATTTTTTGAATTTTAATTTTTATTAAACTATATTTCATTCCATCCAATGAAAATTGGAAAAATTACTCATATCTTCTGACAGAAAACCATCTACACAAACTGATATTCTTAAATTTTCATCACCAATTTATATGAATCATAATAAAAGTGTATGTAATGATAAAATATGATAATTATATAATTATTTATATTATAAAGATTATATATCCATGATCAAAGTGCAATAAAAATACTAAACTGAATCATACATCAAAGACAAACCAATTATCACCCTTAAATAAGGATTTCAATAAAGAATTATTAATAAATGAGACTTGAAATGATATAATTAGATCATATATGTTTTTATAAGTGTATAAAAATTACCAATTATTAAATAATAATAAATTTAAATTTAATATATAAGACGTTCTAGAGTTTAATAATTAAGGTGGGCATAGTTTAAGGGTACTTTATATGAATTTTATTTGTTGACACATGTTTGATGTTATGAATATATTTATGTTTATGAGGTGTATATACTTCTCATTTGACAAGTTAAATTTTGTATTCTTTTTTAATTCATGTTATATAAATTTATAATTAAAATTATTTCATCCAAGGCATATTTATTTTAATATTACTAAAGTTGTCAGGGTTTCTCATCTTACATTTTTTTTATGATACATATGCCATATTCACCAATTATTTCCATAATGTGATGTATATAATTCCAAATTTTTATGTTATATCAAGAATATATTTATATTTCTGGTATTTAAAATTCTTATTTTATGTTATTTCTTTTATGGGGTTTAATATTCAAATGTCACCAAAGTAGTAAGTGTTTTATGTTATAATCTAAATTTTACTGGGATTTTTTGTGCATAAATTTATAATGATGAAAGTATATGATCTATACACAAAAAAATCTTTTTTATTTTCGTATCCTCTATTTATATGAAGATATTACATGTTTTACTTTCATTTAACCCCTCTCTCTATATAAAAAAATTAGAAATAATGTTCCTAAGGGAAACCAGATTTATTTCTCTCTTTAGAAGGGAATATTTTTCTTCCATGTATATATTTTATTAAAATTATGTTCAAGAACATTTTTTATATTCTAAAATAATTTTTTAAATTTGTTTTAACCATGTTTAATTTTATATAAAAATATTAAAAAAATATATTCTTAAAATTTTCAGGAAATGAAAAGGTTACCATATGTGTACAAAAAGATCTATTTTTTCACAATTATGGCATGAACAAAATTTACCACAATCATTATTTTTAAATTCCTTGGAACATACATTATAAGATTTTATGTTTTTTTAAACTCAATATTTCCCTTACAGATTTTAAAAGGTTTATATTTTAGGCCTTAGATTTCAAAATGAAAAGGTGGTTTTATATAATAAATGTTATTGTGGTATTTTAAAGGTATTTTAAGACATAACCCAAAATTTGATGTTTCTTATGATTTAATAGGGATATAAAAAAAATGTTTCCATACTAATGGATATGATTTTGTTATTTATGGTTTTGTAATATCAATAAAATGAATTTGGTAATTATTAATGTTCTATGTGATTAATGTGTACATGGAAGGTTATCCCAAGCCAAAAATTGGGTACATGGGAGATTATTCAAAGAACAAAAGAGGGAACATAAGAGGTTATCCTAATCATGATGTAGGTACATGGGTGGTTACCCAAAACATAACATGTGATGAATGTATTGATGGGTAGCCATGGCATAATATTTCTATAATTATGATTATACCAATATCTTGTGACTTGGTTTTTTTATAAATTTAAATTATCATGGATCATGATCTTTTATTTTCTTATGATTCATTTCTTATGAACTATGAAACCATTATGTGTTGATTCATGTTTATGATCTATGATGTTTTCGGAATGGTTTTATAATATTGAGCTAATTATCTCATTCTCTTATTCTTATTTTGTGTTCACTTATGAATATTTATTGATAAATTCCTTATTCACCATTACTGAGTAGATGATATCACACTTTGTTATGTTTCCTGTTACATAAGATGTGAAGAAATTGTTTAAATATGATTGTATAAGAAGTATAACTTTTGTGAATAACTTAATGGGAGATTATGTATATATTTTATGTACTTGTTATTTTTGAATCCATGTCTCCAAAGATACTAAAACTTTATTGTTACGGAATGGATCATAAATATATGTAATAAATATTCATCATATAAGATAAAATATTTATATATTTAATGCTTGGGTCACCTCATACTACCATATCAATATTATTCATTCTACACTTTTAGGTATTTTTTCAAACTCATTACATCTCTATATAATTACTAAAACATATCTATATAACCATATGATAATATCCTCATAATAAACAGTTTAGTGAGTAGTGTCTATTTAGTAAGCTTGTTTGAATAGAGAGTCATGAAAATCATACTCCTAATCTTAAATTCCTTATATATATTAATTATATTTATCCCCACAATGTCAAATGTTAAAATGTTAATAACTATAATTATCTACTTATAACACTTTCTAAGTACAACATCATAATTATTAGAACCCTTTCCATTAAATTATTTCCTTAAAACTAATATTTTACTTTATGTTTTTCCTTTATAATCCTTTATTAGTTAATATTTATTTTCTCTAATTCAATGCGTATTCCCACTAGACTTAAAATGACTACAATCTCTTCAGTATGTATTGTTATTATACACAAATTATCTTATATTGAAAATAAATATTTATTTCCCTATTTTATGAAGACATAACAAATAAAATTTTGTGTTTATATATTATATGGTATTATTTTTGTGTTTAATTTTTTTATAAAAAGTATATTTTTTTTAAATATGCGACCATTAGTGTTTTTTCACATCTCTCATATTTCAAAATATATCATAGATAAACTACATTTTCTTAATTTAAAAAATAGTTTTTCTTTTCTCAATAATAATATATAATTATATGATTAATAAACCATATTAAACAATCTTATTTTTTATAAAAATTATTTATGAACAAAAAACTCCCCTAATCAAATAAGTGAAATAAGTCAATGAAACACATCCTTTGATGAGATCCATATGAGCTTAATATATTCTTTTTCATTTAATTCCAATGTAATAGTTTCATCCTTACACGTTGGTAAAAATTAGGCGGAAAGTAATTTTTTTTCTTTCCATATGAAGGAATTATTTTATAATTTGTATTTAGATTAAAATTGTGAGAGTTGAAACATATTTTAGGAGGCGTTTTATATGTGTTCAGAGGCTTTGTAAATGTCTCGGGTGACTAGGTCATAGTTGTAGAAATTTTAGGGTTACCCCTTCATATATTATAATCATAGGTGGATCTTAAATCTATGCTATGTTAGGGTTACATCCTAGAAAGTGGTTGATTATGGGATCATGAAATATTCGTGGAATGAGCCATAGTGTGGAGGCATTAGGTCACTCCATAAAAAAAGATATCAAAGAATGGTGGATTTATTATTGGGTTTGTATATGTAATCTTTAGGATAAGACAAACCATGGTATAGAGTGTAACACCATGGCGATGAATCTCATGAATTGTAAATTTGGGAGAAAAAAAGACACTTACATATTGGATAATTTTCAGAAAAGGTTTATATGACATGATGATGATGTTAATGTATCATTGGATAACTGTTACTTATTTAGACCCTTATATATAATAAACTCATACATATTTTCATTTACAAAATATTCATCAGTATTATTTTTCATGTAATGACCTTATGGGTTTCATTTTAATGGAATGGGTCATGTGAGTTATCATTATTCCATGAGTCATGGGTTTATGTACTAACACCCATGTTACATCCTGCTGATTATAAAGGTGACATGTGTTGTGTCATGAGGTTGAAGGAAATTTCATGGAACTTGTTCATTAATATATCATTATTTTTTAATGTTAAAGGTCTTGGTGTGATGTGAACTTGGGTGGAGATGTTAAATTTTTAGGTCTGGATGAGAAGATTTGTACCATACTGTGACACGAAGGGCCATGTCATGAGGGGTTTCTAGTAGAGCCATCACATCATTATCCATAAGGGTCATGATGTGATGGGGTATCATAATTTATTTTTAAAAAAAGTTAAAGATGGTATTTTGGAATTTATCAAAATTAAAACCCCTCTTTGATTCTTCATTATTTAGATGTTCGAGGAAGGGGTGGTCAAAATTATCTTCTTTTACTCTTCTTTCTTTCAAAAACCTTGATCTGTGAGGATTAATGGTGGTTTTTTATTGATTAATGTATTATTTACCTTTTCATACATGTATATAGTTCTTCTCATTTTTATTTATTGATTTTTTATAATTTGGGTTAGTGTTGATGTTGATTTCTCCAATGCATGGTGGAATAAATCCCCATATGATTGGGATTTTAGATTTATTGGCTAAAGGGGTTTCCCAAAGTATAGGCGTGAATTTTTTTTCATCATTTCATTTAGGTAAGATACTAACCTGTATTATTTTATTATTTTAATTAAATTTAAAATTAATTCATTGATGAAATGATGTTGGGTGTCATAGATTTTATCATCCATGATCTCAAAGGTGTATTGTGAGTGATCTTCACCAAATTGGATAATGTTTTTTTATCAGTAAATCATTTGGTGTGATATTTCATGACTATTACAAAGTTATTACTTTAGGAATTAATATTTTTTTAATTTATACATTATGGGATTTATGATTTCTTAACTAATTATTGAAAGATTGGGGCCTTGTATCAGTGGATGATGTTCAATTGGTCTTAGTTGATATTGGTGATTATTATTTGCTAAGGGAATATCTCATAGTGATGAATTCAGTTAATAAAAATGTTCCTTCGATATAGTAATTTATTTAATGTGTCATGTGATATATGGTTTCCCTACTTCTTTTATTGATCTTGAACTATAAATGAGGTTTTTTTCATTTCAACTCCCATGAGTAGAAAAAATTTACCTTGGGGAATTATGGACCCTTGAACACTAGTTTGGTTCCTTGATTGCTTCTAGTCCTTATATTGGCCCAAAGAATGTGATACATGAAAAATATAACATATAAAGATACTAAACCAGTAGAAGATCATAGAGGTCTTTTGATTCGGTGTCTTATGTTTCCTTTGAGTAGGAAGTGTGATGATTGGGAAAGTTTATTGTAAGGGTAGACCTTGTAGATCCTTCAGTTACCTTATAACATCTTGAAACTATTTTGAGAATATATTCTATTTGTATGAAAAGATTTTACCTTGTATTTTGAAATGAGATAAAGGAAACCATGTAGGTCATCAAGACCTTATTGTGAGCTAGTTAACTAAATTTAAATAACCAAGGATGAAATCATTGGATAAGCGTGGTATAGTTTAATGGTAACCCAGATGAGTATGGGTTGAGACTGGGGATGTTTGAGTGGCCCTCTATAGTTGAAAATTAAAATGATAGACTTGAATATTTTTATGAATTATCTTTTTAATAAATTATAGAAATCATATCGTTGGTAAATGATTATATTTTGATATTCAAAAAAGTTTTTGGGGCTATCATGTTTCCCCTGAGTGAAATTTGTAAAAGTTATTGGGGAAATATGTAGTTCCCTTGGGTGATATTATAAAAAGGCTCTAAAGAAGAGATTCCCCAGTTGTGTATTATATTTATGATGGTTTTAGGGATGATATTTCCCTTGTGTGTATGGCGTATTGATGATGATTTTGGGTAGGGGAATCCCCTTGTGTGTAAGTTATATAAATGTTCCAAGGAGATGGTTCTTCTTGGCATAGGATATATTTTTATAGTTCCTGATTTGATATTACACCTGACTATATGATGTTATATGATGGTTATGAGGAATTTATTCCTCTAGCTGTATGATATGTTTATGATGGTTCCTATTAATAGAATTTATTATGGTGTATATCATATAATTATTCTATAGAGGGAATTCCCTATGGTGTATATTATATTTATATTAGTTATAGGGAAGTGATTTCCCTTTATTATATGATTAAATAAGATGGTTTTGAGGAAAATAATCCTCATGGAATATGATATATTTAAGATTTCACATGGGAGGTCATATACCCTTAGTTTACGACATAATTATGATTATTTCAGGGATAATATTTACCATTGGATTATGACATTATATGATGGTATACAGGGAATATTTTATTTTCTAAGATGATTTTTCTTATATGTGGTGGTATACATGGTGGGTTTTTATTCCAGCATCATGATATATCTGGATTAGATTCATCTTTAAAATGGAAAAAATAGTCATGGTCAACCTTAGGTGTCACATTATAAGCTAAAGATCAATAATGATGTATTTATTTCATTTTTTATTTTTTATTTTATTATTTTAATTATATTACCTTGTGCATGCACTATGTTTACTAGTAATATTATGTTTTATAATGGTGGTGTCCTAAAGAGTTATACTCAAACCTTTTTTAAGAATCCCTATTATATTGGTATGTATATAAACCTTATGAATGTTGGTACCATAAGGTTTGTGCACCAATATTGGATGATTGAGATGGATAACTCTGATAGATTTAGTAGATAAGAATATGTTGGGACTTATAACTAGGTTATGGATTTAGTTTATTTTACTTCAGTATCATGGATATATGATCAGATCATGGGAGATATTATTGATATATTCCTAGATAATGTGACATTTCATAGAGTTTATTTTTCATATAATGTTTATATTATTTGTTCCTGTGCCTTGGTTTCATTATTTATTCAGTATTTTAAATGATATAATAATTCATTATATGTTATTTCTAATGTTTTACTGTACAATGTAATGAGGTTATTATCAAATAATGTTATTACCATAGACACATTATTTTAGTCAGTAACCTTTAAAATGTTGGATGGTGTGCATGATGTCATCTGTTTCCCTAATCTAGTTACTAAAGAGTGAACTGAAATGGATGTTATAAGGTAGTATCAGAGTGTTGTTCAATTTTTATTACCATTTAGGATATGTTATATTGGATAGAGTACTAATCAAAGTCTGTGATGGAAGATATTTCATGTATCTATCTAACACCAACATGATTTTAATTCCACATTACCAAGGATTTGGGATTGGTTCTATTTTTTCATGTCACATTTGAGGTGATTCTTACAAAGAATAATATTATAAATTTATTGAATTATGGTTTTTAACCTATCCCGAGTAATAAAGTTGTTTGTATTAATTCTTTATACCCGGCACGTAGGTTCACATAACTTTTTATTTATTGTGTGTGATTTTGAAACAAGTTTTTGAAATATAAAGGAAAAAAATATAAATAAAAAATTGGGTTTGGTTTTTTAATGTGTCATCAAAAACTTATTTGGTGTTTTCCAAAATAAATTTTTTGTTACATTCTACTAAAACAAAACAATGGTTAATATTCTTTCAAATATGTATCTTCACATGGAAATGTTGTTATATGCACATTGATGTAGTCTTGGTCCTTGAGTGGTAGTATAGTAGATGATTCTTAGGTGGGATCAATACCCTAGAGTTGGTAGTTTATTGGAGTTTGAGATGATTTGTGTGTGTGTATTTATTTATGATAACCTTATAGTGGGTGTTTCGGAATGATATATTCCTTTTGATATATTATATGGTAGTAAAAATATTACATTAGGATTTTGACCTATGTGGTATGTGACCGATGGGTTTTTTGGAAGAGCCTAGATATGTGAGATGTGATTAGGACATTAGTTAGTAATATTTTTTAATTAAATTGCATGAATTTTTTTATTGTTAAAAATGAGTTGTTATATATGAGGGTAACTCTAGAGTGGGGTTAACCTAGGATTAAAAATTATTTTAATGATTTGAAGAATTTTTAGATGTGCTATTTTTGAGCTTGATGCATGAGAATTGACAATAATTGTGTGATATAGCTATGATGATTCTTTGGTATTTTTGATGTAAAATCAAGGGTAGTTCATGTGTTGTGATAATTTTTACATAAAAATAATACATGGTTAACTAGTTAAATATACTAGTGTTCCTATAATTGAAGTGATAAAATTGTGTGTAATAAATTGTTAATTGGGGGATTAGTCATGTGAAACAAGGATTGAGTCTAATAGTATGTAATGGTAGCACCATGGTGTGCACATTATTGGGTATGATTTTTATGGTAATGGGGTCTATTTAGAACCTCTCTGAAATTTGGATATGGATATTATACTACTAAAGAAAAAGACAGTAAATTTTTTACATTGTGTGATATTTATATTGTCCTAAGATAGGTGAGATTAGTGTTTATAAGGAATGATTGGACATTGAAGTAATTTAAAACATGTCAGTGGGTGTAGCATAGGGAAATATTTGGGATTGGTAGATGAAGTGGTGTTTTGTGTGTGACTTATAGGGTTATGTCCTAATTAAAAATCAAAATACATATTGGTAAGATTTTAAGACATCCTAGAGTATGGATAGGATGTTTTGGGTCATACATGTCCAATCACCATGAGACTTATATATGGGTTAGTAACTTAATTGGTTTCTATGTATTACATTGCGGTATAAAACTTCTTAGTTCCCCATCCATGAAATAAACAAATCATTAATTTTTACTGGGATTAGTGGATGTCCACATACATTATGTGATTGGATTTTAGATAATAGTGCAAAGGCATGACACACCTTATCACAATTAAAGAATGGGAAAAACGAATTTATTCTTAATACTAAAAATTATGCTAGCTAGATAAGGTTTTATTCATGGTTTTGGTCAGTTATTATTTGGAATATAAAGGACCTTTCATCGGGGTATGATTGGTACATGGGATGAGGTGTCTTTAGAGAGGTGTTTAAATGTATGACTTCCATGAATTTTTTTTCCATGATGAATAGTTTTCTCATATGAGAGACTAGTTATGACCTTATATGATATGTATAATATAGTGAGTAAAATGTTGGGTCTTGATAAATGATAAGGTCATTAGTTTCTTTTTGTGATGGTTAAGGAATTATAATGGTGCCTAAGTTACAGTGATTGTGGTACCAGATGGATAATGAGTTTCTATTGGTTGTAGGTAAGACCCATAGAGAGTTAAAACATAAGATTTGTGTGATGCTGAGAAAGGTCATGGAACTTGGGGTAGAATTTTTGAGACAGAGAGTTTTATATTGGATTGTAAAAATAACCGAGAGGTAGTTTTATAAGCTATCATGGTACCATTAGAATCATGAGAAGGGATATTGAATATAGGTGTTCAATTGAATGTATATATTGAGAATGAATTTTCTCATGGATATATAATGGTTAAATTCATATGGTGGGGAACACACCATATATGTTCTAAGAGTGTCGTTGTTAACTTTATAATTCTTGGATAAATGTTTTTTATTGAAGTGTTAATAGACCAGACCCAGAGTGGGTTGTGCTTTTTATAATGGTTCTTAGATACCAGTTGATAGTCTATGTAAAGTAAATAAAAAATACCCAGATGTGAGTGTTAACCGGTGATAACTAGTTGAGTTATAATATTTGGTAGTTAACAGATTATAAATACCTTATAATGGTCAAGTGGAAAAATAGGGGTGAATTTCAATAAATATCACGAAAGAGTTACTGGGTTTTTGGTGTATTTATTCTCATAAGAAACATTACTGTGTGGGATATGAGGTAAGTAAATGTGTTATAGATATAGTATTGTAAGTGGGAAAGATAATTATGATGAAAATGGTCAAGTGATACTAACGTGTGATATTGAGCGAGTGGTGTTATGATGTAGACTATTGACATAATATAATATCATGCGATATTTTCGGTTTGAAAATTCCTGAATTCCACCAAGATTAGGGCATGTTCGTGAAATTGTTTGAAATAGTCAGTGTTGTGATTCATGATGTAGTAAGGTTTTAATCAGTGCTACGGGTTTGGGTGCAGTGTTAGCATGACCATAATCTAGGGATATATGGTATTTAATCCATGAATCTGGACTTGGTGACTCCTATGATTTGTAGAGGATGAAAATGGCACCTATCGAGAATGATATTAATTATGTTGGGGAGTTTTTAATGGCCGGTTTTTTTTGGATTCATGAAAATAAAGGAAAATTTTATTTTTGGTGTTTTGGAGAATGAGTATATTATAGAATTGGTATTAATATTTGAATCAATAGAGTTATAATTTCATGATAAGTTTTTTATGGATGTGTTTGTATCTCTAAGAGATGTATTGGGTGACCAGGTGAGAGTGAGAGACGTCTTGAGGTGACTTCTTCAAAGATTTTTTATATAGGTACAATATCACACTATGATGGGGAGGGTCATACCATAGAGAGGGGATGATTGAGGGTTCATGTCATAGCTAGGGAAGGCACCACAATATGGAGGTAGTGGGTCCCTTAGTGACCAATGTGTGTCACAGTGTAGTGAATGTTGTGTGGGGATGTGTATACATGAGGGTCCAGAGAAGTCACTCCTTGGCCTTGAGTGCCACATAGTTTTGATGACTCTTATATATTACATATTTGGATATTGAAAAAACTCATAGGTATTGGATAAAAACATGATGACTAATGCATGTCGTGATCATGTCTACAATGTATCATCTTGGAACTCTTAATTATTGATATCATTACTGGTCAAACCCTAACATTTTTTCCTCTATGAAATTTTGATGAGGGTTTGTCACATTTTGAGATGTGGGTTGTGCCATTAAGGATGGTGATGTAACAACCCAAATATTTTCCAATATATATTTCATTTTAATAAATAATTTTTTTTGATATAGTTATTCACAAAAAACACCCAACAAGAATGAACCATGACATGAATTATTAAAATAATGCAATAAAAGTGAAACATCAACTAGAAAATTCAAATAACAATTAGTCCCTATGTAAATAAAATAGTTATAAAATAATTTATTATAAAAATTTATATTTAAATTCTATCTATTTTTTTAATATAATGTTACGTGTTTTGATTAAATTTATGGGTTAGATGAAAAATAATTAATCCAATGTGATTAAAACTATCGAACATTAAAAAAAGATATTTTTCTAAGAAATATTTTTAATGAAATTTTTATTTTACCAAATCAATTAAATTGATAAAATTTAAAATAATATTATAATAATCATCAATATTTTAAACTAATATATTATTTTTTACATATTTTGAAGTTTATATGAAATATGATTAAAATCATTAAAATTTTAATGTGTTTTTTTCAATAAAAATATATTTTCATTATATTTTTTATTTTAATTTCAATGATAAATTTTATAAATTTATAACTTCAATTTCATGAAACTATATTAATTTTTGAATTCATAGAATCAAAATTATATTGGAATGAAATTTATTTATTTTCCTTAAATAGTTTCTTTTAAGTAAATAGTGAAAAAAAAAATTTGTTAACCCTATAGCATTTTTACTTTATCCTGATCTAAGAATGAGGCAAAAACAATAAAAATAATTTTTTATTAAAATATAATAGTTTTAACAAGTAAAATTTTTCATTTAAAAATAATATGTTGAATTTAAAAAATCAATTTTTAACAATTTGAAACATATGTAATATTTTATTCTAACTAAAAATTGTTTTTCATCATTTTATTTTATTTATATTTTCAAAACGTGGAATTCTATTTCAGATTTATTTTAAAGCCACATAAATATTATATGGTTAATCATAATAAAATTAATTTGTAATAAGTAAAAAATATTTATACTTTTTTTTAATCTAAATTTTTAGGCCTAAAAATTCACTTTTTCGTAAAATGGTTTTACACATTATGTTCTCTAATATTAAAATTATTTTTCATCAGCCTTATAAATTTTATTTTAAAAAAATTATTTCATATTTTTAATATACAGTAAAAAAATTAAAATAGGGCTCATTTTATTTTTATATATTAAATGTAATTTACTTATGTAAAAATTATTTACCATGATAATAACAAAAAATTGAAAAAGTAAAAAATATAATAGTAAAACTCTTTAAAACATTTTATAATCTAGTGTGTAATTGTATGTTCGAGGCTTTATTGAACATAACCCTTCCCCCAATACATTATTATATGTTATTATATCCATCTAATGGCCCAAATGCCTTCTATTTTTATTCATTATACATTATTTATCCATTATTATATTCACAAGGATATTGAATAATGACTTGCCTTTTTATATTATTATAAAAATTCAACTAATATTTATTATAGAATCAGTAATCACCACCCACATCTACTAGAACCCCAAAAATCATATATTTAACGAAAATCAACAAATATAACTCCCAAAAAATCCAATACATGTCTTATTGGTTTTTTCTTCAAAAAATATCACCTCTCAAATCCTTAATCAAATTTTCAAAGGAGCTCCACCGAGGAGTAAGGTAAAATTCTTATTTTTTTTGTACAATAGTTTTTGTACGAACATGATGGAGACAGATTTGTTAGAATTTTTTTCATGAACATGATGTGATTACCTTTTTCTATATGATTTTATTTACTTATGTTTTTCCCATAATTCATCAGTATTATTTTCCAAATATTCATATCATATGACTACAATTATGATGCATATATCATGTTTATTACCTCTTTATTCCAAAAAATTATGCCATAGAATAATCTTTTTCATTTGGGATTTCATGTCATTATATCATTACATATTGAAAAATATTATTTTCCCTTGTTATTTTAAATAATATATTGCTTCCTTTCTCATGTTTTTATATGATTATGATCTAACACACTATGGAATGTTTCCCCATACGAAGGGTTTTATCTCACCCCAATATTATATTTTAATTTCATATGTTATGAAGATGAGTATAAAATATGATAAGTATATTTTGGTTCAATGAATGATAAATGTTCACAAGTATCATGAAATATGTTTCTTATGTAGTTGATCCTCAAAGAAACTAATCCTTATATTAATTGGATTATGTAGTTATTATGATATAAAATATATAAATTATAGAAATATATATATGAATTATTGTCCTTGGACATCATAATTTTTTTCAAAGACAATGTTGAAAGAATTTTTTTTACCACTAAACTTGCGAGTACTATTTTGGAGCACCTAAATTGGTGTCATAATAGGGATTAGTAATTTTTTTAAGATTTTTTAGTTATTTTTGGGGATTAGTCTTATAATTTTGGAAATTAGGAAGATAAAAAATTACAAAAAAATATTATGGATAATTACTATTATATGATAACATCTAGATATTTCAGGAAACAAGAGATAGGGTGCCTTTCCCAGAAATAAAATCCCAATTTGGATACTATATATGGATTCGGGCTTTTGGAGAGATGTACCTAGGTGTAATAAACCTGAAAAGGTTGGTTGATTGTCAATATAATTTCTCATATTCATGAGAATGTGGCATAACATAATTCATTTTTTGGAACTATAAGTGGGGATTCTATAGTGATTCAAGAAGTACATTATGAACCACTGCAAAGGGTTTAAATGGAATTTTAGGCTGAAATTTAAAACCACTATGAATTAAAAACTAATTAGGAAAATGACTATAGACAAACTGGGTTAAATTGATGGATTTATCCTATAACATACCACCCTAAATCATTTTACTAAGAAGTTATTGAGTGCCACTAACATTAAGTGACATCCCAAAGACACCAAAGTTCACTTATAAATGTCAAGGTCTTAGGAGAATACTAAGGAATATTTTTTATTCGTGAGAAAAAACCTAACAATATAAAAATATAACATCCAATCCATATACATGATTCATGAGTAAAATAAATAAAACAACAAGGTAAAACCAGTAGAATTACAATATCATATTGATAGTGTAATAAGGAAAGCAACAAAGAAAATCAATACAACTAGAAGCAAACATTTATGTATGTTATGATCCCAAGCACCACGAAAACTGGCTCCAATGACCTGTATAACTGTCCATGCCTATGGTATCAAGATGAATCTATTGTGAAATAATATTCCTTTTCCATTCCAATATATCTAAATAAAATATCTATAAATTCATTATAGATCCAAAGAATGGGTTGATTATAAACACACTAGGTGATCCCCATAGAATTTTAAACACATGAAACTTGGATAAGAACTAGTTAGTGCCTTGATATTAAAAAGAAAGAATTTTTTAAAATAGTTTTTGTATATTTATTAGAAAAATACATGTGAGAAAGACAATTAGCAAGATTATTAATATTCATACACATTTTTCATAACCTTTCCCATTTGGACACACACACACACATCCATGCTCTCTCAAACTTGCTGTCACACATTGACAGCTGTACTTCACAACCATACTCTGTCCTACTTTGACAGTGGTACTTCACAACAATACTCCATCTCACCTTGAAAAACTAGAAACTAAATTATTCCAAATTATATGATAAAAAAATTATATAAAACAAATATTCATTTGAAATCAGTTTATCAACCATTTTTCTTTCATAAAAACATACCATAATCTTAAAATCACTATTATCACATTACATGAAAAGGGGGTTTTACAAAATCCATCCAATGTAATTATTTCAAAAAATCCAAAATGGATTTCTTCAAAAAATCCAACAATGTTTTCATCACAAATAGAAGAAAAAAAATTAATTATAACTAATACTTCACGTTTTATAGAAACTGAAAATGAGATAGAAGGAAGCTACCTTTCAATGACAGATGAAAACAAATAATGACACTAATAACATCTAGATATGATATCTCAAAACCTTTCCTTTAATATATCCAATAAGAACCCATAAATATTAACATTTCGAAAATAGTTATATCTATAACTTTATTGATATGTTCGATCCAAGAGATTAGAAAATTGTAAATCTAAGAAGAACGAGGATGATCATGGAATTACCATTGATTTTGGATCTTCAACACAATATTTTCCATCCAAAAGTCACCTCCTGGTCAAAGGTTATTTCCATGGGATCCTAGGAGAAGAGTGGGGTTATATACCTTAGAAGATTCAAGAAATAACAAGGGTTTTAGGCCATAATCTGAATTAAATTACCAATTTCAAAGCATTTAATGTTTGTACCATGGATAGATTTAAATTTTTAACAAATCATCAGCCAAGAATGTGTATGCTACTGGACATCACCTAGTTAGCTGCATGGTCTATCTAAAATGGTTTAGTAAACCATAAACCAACTATGTGGTGATACTATCTCAAATCCAACCCCTCACATTGTTGGATCACATAGTTTTTCAAGCCATTCACTAACCATTCTTCTCATACTGTCTCCACCCACATGCTTTCCCCTAGTATGTGCAGAGTTTGGATAATCCATGATCTAATAGTACACATAAACAGTGTCTCCCGGTATCACTTTGATTATTTTTTTGAATATATTTCATGATTTCTACTAACCATACTCAAACCATGAAACCCTATAAAAACATCCAAATCATTTCAAAACATTTTAAAAACTCTTAAAACTCAACCCAATTAAATACCCCCACACTAGTAGTCCAGAGATGGATTTTTATTTATCATATTGTTATAAGATTTAAGGAATTAAATCCTGATGAACCAAATATCTGAGTAGTCTTAATAATTAGATATATACTTTAATCACATTTTAAAAATGAAAACATAAAGTACAAAAATGTTTTTTCTTCAAGTGAATCATCATTTCCTCTAACACAACCCTTCAAATCAATCATAGTAATACTAATGGAATCACATGGAAATAAAAATATGGAATTTATGAGATCAAATACTTAGTAAGTGTTACACCCCAAAATTTTGTGATTTTTTTTCTAATTAATTTATCCTTTTTGATATTCTACATTTCATGCAACATTGAAGATAGTTTATTTTATATTAATGAACTATACTTTCCATGCATTATACAAAAAAACCATGTTAATAATTCTACACACACAACATAAACATGGTATTTCTATACATGTTACACCGAGGTTGGCTTGCATTATATACAACAATGACTTTCCTCGAAGACTTGCGTAACACGCAAGACTGAGGTTTACCAAACAATAACATATTATTAAAATATTAGTTTTTAATATAATAAGATAAAACCTTGATGTTAAATTATATGTTTTGAATGGTGTTAAATAATTTATGAAAATATATGGTCTACAAAATATTCTTTGGCTACTAATTAATTAAAAATGAATACATAAACCGATTAAATATAAAAAGAAATAGTATGGTTGTCAAAAAACTGTTTTACCCTAATAAATAAAATTTTCATTTTTGCCTTGTAATGCACTAAGACAAACATTCCTTTCACATGTAACTGACTTGGAATATTTCTTGGTGTAAATTACATGCAACACCGACTTTGTGTACATTACACACAACACCGACTCGGTGTACGATGAACACAACACCAAGTTTATACAAAACATATTTTATAAATAATTATTTAAATGAGATAAATTATCCTAGTAGATAAAATTATTTATAGGAATATTAATAATTACTTCTAAAATATTTTTAATAATTTTTATATATAAATAATTCATATTGATAATGAACGATATGATTTTAGGTAAAGTCATTTTATGTTAAAAATATTATTTTCATGAAGGAAGCAATTTTAATAAAAAAAATAATTTTAGAAACATTTAGAAATTATGTTTTATAAAACAAATTTTATTTTCCAATTCATTACATCAAATTTATCCTAGGTTTATTTTTTTGGTAATTTTCTAAGAAACTTTATTTTTTGATGAATTGTTAATAATGCAACATTTTAATAAAAAAGGTTCCTTTCGGTTTAATTAATTATTAATTTTAAATGATATTATAAATTTGTTTAAAAGTAACATTAGATAAATAATAAATTTAAAAAATATAATTTATTTCATTATAATCAATTTCAATTTGAAAATTAATATAAAACCATAACAAATATTTGAACAATTTTCTACATTAAAAACTCGTTATCTCATCCCATTTATGGAATTAGCCTTAACCATGATTTTTTTTCTTATGTTAAATGAATTTATAAAAAAATACACAATATAATTTATTTTTATAATTATAGTCTAATAATACCATGTTAATTTTTTACCAAAATGATTATTAAATGGGATTAAAAATAATGACGATGATTAAAGGAAAATTAAGCTTAATTAGGGACTAAACCTTAAATGTAAGGCCCCAAAAAATATATCCCATTTTAAAAAAACCATTTTATATCCATAGTTCATTCATAAACCTTAAATTTTTTTTTCGGTATGACTTTTTTTAGGTAAGAACATTTGTAAACCTAACTTGTTTCTAAATATTATAAGTGAGTCATCTTCCTTCCCTATATAAAGCCACTACCTATCCCACTTCATCACATATCTAAAACCTATTATTTTAGTAAAATTATATCCAAATAAACTTACTATAAATCCTACCTTCCTATTAGAATCCTTTCATTGGGTTGAAGGTAATCCAAGTAAGCCTTTTGGCTCTAACCAAAAGGGGTTACCAGATTAAGACGTAACATATTCTCACAAGAACTTTATTTTATTTTCATTCTACACACCTAAAAATCCATTTATTATATTCTTATATAAAAACAAAATTATCATCAATATACTAGAATTTTTTTGTAACACCCCAAGATTCCATAGTGTGTTATTTCTTCAAAATAATTCAATAACTTGCACTACACGCAACACCGAGTTCAAGCACACCATGACTTACCAAACAAGCCGTTCAAAAGAGGTTATGAAAAGTATTAACTAAATTTTAATCTTTATATACTCTTTATAATTTTAGAATCCATATTATGAGTTTCTTAGACATAATGTAAGAACAAATTCATTTTTAGTATTGCACTTTTACCAACTTTTAATAGTGAACCCTTTTTAAATCCAATATTTTAAACTTTTATATATTCAATTTGACTAAATAAATTTAATTTTTAGAATGGGGAAATCAAAAATTTACAATGAAATATCCCAAGCTTCTATGGTACGCTTTCCTTTGAATAATATAGTAGTGTGTGTTGTACGTAACTTCGAGTTCTAACACGCACCACAACCAATCAAACTAGCCGTTATGAATAGTAATACCAACTTTTTGAAATTTTATAAATTTTATCTCTCAAAATGGACTTCATTTTTGTATTCGGAGTATCTAATTTATCCTAAGTTGAAATTTTGGAACTTTTCGGATAACATTTATATTTTCTTAAATAGTGAAAATTACAAAATTTTAATTAAAAACTACTTTTTTAATCAAAATAATTTATATTGAAAAACTATGAATTTGAGTGGTTTTAAATTATATTTAGAATATATTTTTACCATTTAATACAATGTTGGTCATTGTACATAATTTTTGCAATTAAACCGGACATAAACAAGTGTCAATCTTTTGATAGTTATTATCTCTTAAAAACATGCTATTTGTTTTGACGAAGGGAATTATTTTTTAAATTAATTAATGCAACTGATATGTTTTGAATTTGGTAAAATAGACATCATTTTTGAATTCATAATATCAAATATAGCTTAGGTTTAATTTTTGGTATTTTTCTGGAAGCTTTCATTTTTTGATGAATAGTGAAACCACTAAGTGGTAGTTAAAAAACTGAATTTTTCATAAAACATAATTTTATCGCTTCTGTGAGTAGAATTTCGAAAATACAAGAGCCATGGTTAATATCAAGGAGTAAAATGTGGTTCAATGAGATGAAAATAATTTTTGGTGAATAGTAAATTTTTACTTTTATTTACCACGGTTAAAAGTGAATAGGGTAATTAAGGGTAAAAATGATATTAATATTACCCTAACACATGTCCTAATTCTATTGGACAAGTGTATCTCGACCAAAAATAACCTTAGGAGTAAAATATTATCATTTCGGTCCACATGTATTAGAATAGGACATTTATTATTATTTAATTCAAAGAAGAGTTAAAAGAGTTAAAATCAAAGTTTATTAACTAAAACATTTTTAATATAGGGTTATAAATAAGATAAACTCGATTGTAAATATTAATTAGAAAGATAAAACTATTTCCTACATAATGGTATTTTATTTATAATTCTTTATAATTACATAATTTAATTTATTTATGACACAATGGTGATGCAGTAATTACCTAATTAATGAAAAATTATAATAATTGGTATTATAAATACCCAAATAAATGTAATTTTAGACTTTTTATAAATACAAATAATTCTATAGGTTAATATGACATGTTAGGATTTATTTAATTAACGTTTTTTGAATTAATAATTCTGTTATGAGTTTTAAAAAAATCAATTTGTTGAATAGTATCAAAATTGACATAAAAGAGTTTTTAAAACAAATATTATATTATTAATTTATATTAAATTTATAAAAATCTAAGGTTCGGCCAAGAGACTTATATCATGATAGGTGTATCATTAATGGACCACTTGGGAGTCTCTTGGATGTATATAGTAAGTTTATTAACCATATAATATAAAAATACAAAGGAACATTGTAAAAGTGAAACTAATTTACTAAGAGTTAACACTTATATATAAGGTTAATATAATAACCCAAACCTGTCTAAATTATATTTGTTGAGTCGTTTTCGACCAATCCCACCCTTAAACTTTAAATAATCCACTTTGGATCCATTAGAAACCGAATATGAATTTATTATAAAATAATATTTCTAGCTTTTCCAAAGGTGCCCCTCACCCCTCTTATAAAAGGGCACTCCCCCTTCTAATTAATTAACACCATAAAAGCCTTTTGATTCACCAAAACCTGCCCAAATACTCTCTAAAATTCCCTCAATACAACCTAGAGGACTTAGTTTGATCTGAAATCCAACCTAAAAAGACCTTTTGATCAAATCAAAAGGAAGAACCCGAAGAGGAGGTAATGTTTTCACCACCCTTTTTAAAATTCATTTATTATTCAACTTCTTATTTCTTTGTTATTATCATTCTAGAATAATGAACCCAGTATATAATATATAATGTAATATTATTATAAATATCGTACAACCATATTCAGTATTCTATCCATCCTTTGAATGACATGTAACCATACGTACGTACGTACGGCTTACCGTCTCCACGTCGTGGTGTAATTGTTATTCAATATATTATTATTTGGATGGATATAATAATGATGTGTAATTCTTGTAAATAATAAATATAACATGATAATTATTCTTTATATATGATATAACATCAAATTAAATATTATTTTAATATCAAAAGAATGATATTGTCGCTCGTGCGTACGTACGGACTACTGTCTCCACGAAAGCGACGAGATTCCTTCTCCATCGTATCCATTCAAGTATAATTATCATTTGATGATTTAAAAATAATATATAAGGACTTGATATCATTCTGGATATGAATAATATACAACCTATCGATGAAAAACATGGCTTATGTAACAAAACATATAAAAGAAAACGAGTAAGTTAACACCTGAAACGACGATAATACTACGATTTTATTAACAAAGCAATGTTAAAAGATCATATATGATAACATAATAATGTATATGATTCTTGTATAATTTAATAACAATTATTTCACCATTATACATGAGGTTAACCTACCCCCAACCAAGTAAAAGTACAAGGTCAGGGTTATTTCACAATCTCTTCATTATCTGAGGTTGTTTATACGTAATTGTCTACTGGGACCTCTTTATCATCAACATCCATGTTTCTTAAAAGTGTATTTCAAAACATTCTTAATATTTTACAGAATAAGGGTTAATGTCATTTATACCCTTGTTTGACTTTTTATAATAAGTTTATAAAGGAATATTTCTGTCGTTTTCCAAACAAGGTCCTTTTTAACCTTTTCAACAGAATTAAGGTAAGAATGTTTTTTTAATTTATATGGTGGGTGAGGCTATTTTCCACAGTTTTAAAATTTCTAAGATTCCCTTACAAGCTTATAAGGATATTTTCAAATTAAATGTTTTATTTTATAATTATGTGACTTTTAAATGATTTCAAAATGAATATTTTAAGAGTTTGTGAAAGGTACTCTTTATCAAAATCATAATTTTAAATGTTTTAAAGATTTATATTTCTAAATATTTTTAATTAATGTCCATGTTTTCAAAATTATTTTAAGGATTTATTTATATGGAAATCAATGTTTTGAAATGATATTTCTTTTCAAAAGTTTTGAAGTGGTATGGGACACTTTGATTAAAAAATATCTATTAAATTACTTCCTTAATAAATGTGTGACTTTTAAATGATTTCAAAAAAAGAGATATTTATCTCAAATAGTTTTGATTTCATCAATGTCAACATCCTTTGATGGATTTTAAGTTTATTTGAAGTTGATTTATTATGATACAAAACTTCCATATTGTTTTTAAGTTTTTGTGATGTGTTTGAATGTGGATGTGTTATTCTTATACCATTCATGGTTTATGGATGAAGTATTTAAATTTCGTATGATAGTTTTAATACGAATATTTATGTTATGTTTGAACCTTTTCATATGGGAATGCATTGGACTTAATATGTGACAGGTGTATCCCGATATAGCTCCTCGATGCATCGGTAGGTCTAATGAGACAAACTAGTGTCTTGGCACAAGGCCTTGAAAAAATCTTATTTGTAGTCTTGGTACGAGGCCTTGGCTATGTGGTTATGATAGTCTGGCATTATGAATTCCATCATTATGAAAGTGGTTATTTATATTGCATGTGATTATTTTATTAGTAGAATATCCATGCGAATAAGTAAAAGTAAATTATTTCATTTTATTTTTTCCATACTATGTTTAATTTCAAGTTTAAAAGGCTTTTGTTTTAGTTATACATTTCCTTAAATGTTTATTCTTATTTATGAAAGTTTCTGCTATATTGTTATCCTTACTGGGCATTTGATCTCACCCCTTTTTCTGTGTTTTATTTTAATAAGGATGTGAAGAAGTCTTTCACGAATGACCTACAGGGATAATATGAGGGGATATTAAGATAATATATTGTTTTTTTTAACTTATTTATGTAATGTAAACTTTATGAATATATCTAGTGTTTCCAAGGATACTAAACTAATCGGTTTTTTGAGACTTGATCTTTCTTGTGATCATGCCAATGTTATGTAATAATGCACCAAATCTGGGTATCTAGGGTTGGGGCATCACATTTTTTATGTAAATTATAATACCTGCACTTATATAGACCTCTATCTAATGGGTAACGAACATACTGTTTCTGTGTATGGTGAACTAGTACCTCACGAAACTATCATTGTTAATTTTTCCATTACCACCTATGATGGTGGGAATTATGAAAGAAAATATAATTATATATAATATATATTGTATTTATAATTTCTTTATGTTTATGAAATTTATTTTTTGGAATGTACTTTTATTCTTTCCATCTTATGTAAATACGATAATTTCGTTTGAGGAAGTGTGGACTACCGCCCCATCAAAGTGATATGATTCATTCATATTCTACATGTATGGTATTAATGATCGTTTTAGTGAATATATATGATATATATGATATTATAACAATAATTTAATTAAGATATATATATATACATATATATATATATATATATATTACTTTGTTTCTCCTAACAAGACAATTAAACTAAAATAACAATCATGTGTACGTACGACCTACCATCTCCATGAACGGTGTATTCAGATTCAAAATTTTATAATATATATATATTATTATAATAATAATATAATGTATATAAAATATATTTATATCATTTTTTATATTATGGAATCCTGATATATGTATAAAGACCTATAATGTATCAAATTAACACATAATTGAAAAACATAACGAATATTTCATGAAGTGAAACCTTAACATAGGATAGTTAACGAGATAGTAATGTAAAGTGATAATCAAAACATATATTGTATTAGATATAATAATATGGTTCTATAAATGTTTTATAATAAAATTTAATTTATTATACATGTTTATTGAATGAGTACGATGAGAGTCATGACACAAAGTAAGGGGATTTCATCTCACTTTTTATTTCCATGAGATACAGGCTTTATTCACCACGCATTTCTTTTATGTGAATTGTATACTTACCAGGTATGTATTAAATGATTATTATAGTCAATATTATTTTTATTTAAATATCCATTATATGAAATTAATATCTTGGGTTTAAGTTTCAATAGTTACCTAATCGGAAATTTTTTTTTCTCAATTTCCCTTCTTCGAGACTAATATTATGTTATGTGACTAAATTATTTTTGAGAGATATATATAAATATACTTAAATTTTACGTGGTATATCATCAATCAACATATTTTCATGATATTATAATTTTCATGTAATTTACATTTCAAGCATGGATAGTATGACCCCAAGTTACCAAGTGATAAGAGTTTATTGAAACAATCTCATCACTTTTAGAGATTGTTAATGATTAAGCTTCTTTGATGAAATATTATGATCCATATATCACAAACACTCATTAGTTTTATTCTAATCAATTTATTTATTCTATATTCATGTATCTGTACCATTTAATACTCTTTGGAACATAATATAATTAAGAAACTATATTTATGAAAGCCCAACATTACCCTCTCTTTGGTCAGAAAACCATGTTTCTTAAAAAGGGCTTCCAAGAATATTCTAAAACTATTTTATGATCATTAAAAAAAAAATTTACACTTTATTTATTTTAATTTTTTTTCAAAGAATCTTCTTGTCTCTTTCCAAATGTGGAAATTTATTGTCCTTTTTTTCTGTACAAAAGGTATGTTTTTATACATCGTACAACATGTACATATTTATCCGCCTTCAAACCAATGAATCTTATTTTCATGTTAAAAGGGTAATTTTTAAGAATTTTTTTAAGGATATGTACAAAGAAATGTGTTTCAGAAAGATTTCAAGATTATTTTTAAATTTTTATGTAAAATGGATTTCAAAAGGTTTTATGTTTTAAAGATCCTTTTTCAAATAAGAAATAATATTTAACTCAATAAATGTTTTCAAACATATCCTCCCATATTATTTTCATAAAAGATAACATATTTTGATGTTTATCAAACCCTTATATGAAATTATCCAATGGTTACCAACATATTCTTCCTTCAATGGTTTATGTTTTGATAGAATGATAATTATGAAACCCTTTTTTCTTCCACAAGTTTTATGATTTTGAAACCCACTTCTTTTCACGGGTTATAAAACCATTATATTTTCCATAGGATATGGTGTGATATAATGTACTTGATACCCATTTCTTTTCATGGGTTTTTATTTGATATTTATAAACCCCGTCTATTTAATGGTCCATGACATGATTACTGTTTTGTGGCGCATGCATGTATGATTTAATTATGTGACGGGAGGGACATATATCTCCCTGCAATGCATTGGGTAATGATACATTGTATATGAGCCAAAAAGGTACATGGGTTTTATCCCAATCCTAAAAGAAAAAGGGTACATGGGTTGTTGCCCAAGCCCAAACACAAGAAGGTAAATGGGTTGTAGCCTAAGAATAAAAGAAAGATCATACATGGGTTGTAGCCCAATCCCAAAAACAAGAAGGTACGTAGGTTGTATCCAAATCCTAAAAGAAAGAGTGTACATGGGTTATAGCACAATACCCAAATCAAGATGATACATTGGTTGTTACCCAAGTCTAAAAGTTAGAGGGAACATGGGTTTTTATCCCAAGCCCATAATAGGTACTGGGGATGTATCCCAATCCTAACATGTTATAAAGGACTTGGTAGTAATCATTTACATAAATGTTTCTATTCTTATATAAATGCAACAAATCCTATGTATTATTCCTCTGTTATGATTTCATTTATTGTTATCTATATTTCCTTAAGATTCATGTCTTATGAACTTCCATGATTTATACAACGATTCATGTATATGATCTTTGATATGAAATGTATGATATTCTATTTTGAGAATCATGTTCTCATACCCTTATGCTCATAATTATTCTTACATATCTCCCTTATTTACCCTTAATAAGCATTTGATATCTCCCAATTTTTTTCCTTCCCAGGGTATGAAGAATAGGTTTATGTAGAAGTACTGAAGGTGAAGATATTTATTGAATCTATTGAAGATATTTATACAGGATAGAATATTTTTTTATAATCTTCTAAAGACACTAATCTATTATGGTCCATGGTCATGTATTTTTTAATTTACTAAATATTAATTTAAAATGATGTAATATTCATGTATGTTAATACTGAGTAACTATAGTAAGTGTGTGAGTGTGATGAAAGATATAAATAAACAAATAATAATAAATTTTGAAATGTAGCTAACTGAAACTCAATAAATTTAATCAATAACTTCAGGATAACTTGGTTGGAATAAATAATGATCAAATAATTCTGTATATGTAATCATATGAGCTTGAAACCTTTCCATGTATATTCTAACAGATAAAATAATTACACATGAAATTATGAATAATCTCATAGTTAGGTTATTTATAGTACCGTACATCATAACCAAACCTTGAAATCCCTGTTCCATGAAATTTACATAAATGTTTAAGACCTCGACCAACAATCCAAGATAGTTTGTCTTGTGAGACCGATGGATGCATTGAGGGGATATAATAGGGCTTATTCATCACTTACATAGTTTAATTTATTTCTTATATGAATGGGGTGAAAAAAATAAACATAAAAGTATATATAAAAATTTGGAGTATTATATGTTAATACTTTCCTCAATCAGAAACATAAACACAAACCATTCAGAGTGATAGGAATGGAATCAACATAGTACTTCCCCAGTGAAACTGATCATAAACCATTAAAGGGAATAATAAGGATGATATCATTACAACACATTGTCAAGGGATCATAAGTATAATAAGGGTTATTGATGTTAATGAATATAAATTCCATAAAGAGATCATGAAAAAACTCTTAAGTAAAATAATGTTTTGACTTTGAAAAATCACTTTTAAAAATAAAAGTTCACAATATATTGAGAAAATAAATTTAATTGAAAGTACAAATGTAAAAATATAAATTAATATTTAAAACATTGAGTGGTTATGATGGCGGGAAATATTTTTCATGCTGTATACATTAAAAAATATTCCTTTCACATTTTTGGTAAAATCTAAAAAGTACCTCATTTAAAAAACGAAAGCAAGATTCATTTTTATTTTCATGGAAAATTAAAATTTTTCTTAAAATTTTATTTAATAATTTAGTTTTTATAATTTTTCAAACATTTTTGAAACCATATTTAGAAAATATGGACATGGATGTGAAAAGGATTTTCAACAGAAATGAAAAACAATGTCAGATTTTTTAAAATTTTATCTTCAATCATTTTTAGCACCATAAATAGGAAAATTGATCTATTAATTTAAATGTACATAAATAACTAGAGGATAATAAAATTAATTATTATATTTATTTATATATCATTATATTTAATCATCATAAATTTAATCATAAACAATCCTGATAGAGGATGACATTCTAAAATTAACCCTTACTACTTTGGAAAAATATGAAAAATAAGCCCCATGAAATAATAAAATTAAATGAAACAATAAATAAATGAATATAAAGGGATAATTATAAATTATATCTAAGGGTCGGTTTATAAACCACATAAAATAACTATGTTGTGAATATGGAATGTATCTACGGAAAGTAAAAGTGAGATGAGAAACCCTTACCCCCGATATGATTTCATTAATACATATCTGTAACTCTTATATTATAAATAAAATTTTTTTAAAAAACTTATTACAAAATCATAATAATATATTTCAAATTGTTTATTATTTAGTTATTTTCTTTTATAAGTAGTTTATTAACAATTCATTTTTAAAATCATAATTTTAGGTAATAATTGTTTTTATTCATGTATGTTTTGATTCCGTATTTTTTTTAATTTCATATTGATAATATTTAAATTATATATATAATTTAAACCATGATATAAATATAATATATATTCATTATATATTTTTTAATATTAATATAAAAATCCGAGATATATGAAATGGACTTCCCCATTCATAGAGATACTAGGTCGTACGTATGCATGAACGTTGTTTCCATTTTCAAGAAAGATGGTGTGAAAAGAAAATATATTTTAATTAATATATTTTGAATCATTATTATTCTATATATATCATTTATATTAATTAATTTTTTCATCATTACCATCCATGTTGGAATAAAAGGATAAAAATTATATCTCTCCATGAAGGTCGTAGTCCACACGTACGCATGAGCGACGTTGTTGTTTACCCAAAAGATTGGAAGGTAATAAGTTAGATCTTATATTATGTTTTAAAATTTCTATTATTATAAAATATATTTATTAAATATATCCTTATTATCATCTATGTAAAGAGTAATAGATAAATGAATCACATCGCTTAGCGAGGCATTAGTTCGTCGTACACACGACCAACGTTATTGTATCTCCCTTAGAATGGAAAGTAAGAAGGTATATGTGATATAATAATTAAATAAATATAATAATTTCCTAAATAAAATATAAATATGTTAAAATCATTATAATATGCAACCACTAATGGTGGTTACGAGGAAAAAATTATACCGTTTCGTGAGGCAGTAGTTTGTTTTACACACGATCAACAGTTTCTTTACCCATATGATGAAAGAGGAAATTGGTATAGGTAATTAACATTACATAATAACATATCAATATATTTGAGATTATTAAATAATTATATTATAATAGAAAAATAAGTTTATATGGAGTTAGAAGAAAAAGTAAAATGAAAATTCATAGTTAAAAACATTCCCTCTTTTTCAGGAAACCCCTTTAGGAATAACCTAAAGCCTTACTAGATTATATTTATGATCTAAAAAATTACTGTAGGATGTTGGGAGATAATTGAATAAAATTTTTGGGAAGTTATATTCCAAAACAAATAGATTTTGGATTGTGGAGAGTAGGAGATGTTGGGTGGCATTTTATTAGTGTGTTAGAGGACACACTTGGTATTTTGGAAAAGAAATAATTATTTCCATATTTTTATCACACTAAATGCCCCAAAAAACAGTTCATTATCCAAAAATAGATGATATATGGTTTGAATATTTCCATAATGTGGGTCTTTGACAACATGATTAGTCATTTTAACTCTTATATTTTTAGTTTAAACCCCTTAGAAATCAGTTTTTACCTTAACTGTGGTAATTATTTTTTACCGTTTTCACTATTCATTATAGAAAATATTAATTTGAAAAATTTTTATAATATAAATTATTCTGATTAAAAATATAGAATCTATTTTTTCAAATAAAATTTACATAATTTGGAAATTTTGTTTTAGAATTAATCTCACAAACGTGTCAAAAAACATTTTTCCTATGAAATATTTAAAAAGTTTAAAAAGTTATTATATAATAATATAATATTAAAATGATTGAAATATCCTAATTTATTTACATTAGAATATAATTGAATGAAAATTTCTATAAAATATTTCAAAATAAAATTTATTTTTTTATATAATATAAACAAAGAGGTCGGTTTCAATAAAAATCATTATTTTTCAACATTCATCAAAAAATTAATATTTTCAAATATTTCTCAAAAATTAATCCAATATAATTTTAACATTTATATTTTAAAAATTAATTTAATTTTTTAAATTATTCTTTCTAAAATTGGTAAAAATTAATTTGATGTTATGTACGTAAATCATGGCTAAACAACCTTTTAGAAAAATTTAGTTTTCAAGAAAAGATAATTTTTTTATTTAAATACTTCATATTTTATTTATGATCAATAGATAACAATTGAATTTATTTCATATATTTTTAAACCATATCATTTTTCATAATTCACTATGTCATATTCATATCCACCAACTTAATGACTAGGTTATAATGGTAATATTTAAATAATAATATTTTAATAGTGTATATATATTTTTTTTAATCACGATGTTGCTTGCATCGAAGCTGTTAAAGAGTTTTAATTTATCTTAAAATAAATATATTGTAAATTATTTATGAGTAACCTTATATTATAATATTGTTTTTTGTGTCATATATTCTATTGAACGTGTTTTTTCAATTTTAAAATCTCGGGGTGTCACATTCTATACCCCTTAAATAAATTGAATACTCAAAATTTAATCTTGATCTTAGTAATCAAGAGCTTGATATTTTGAAATACCTTTGTTGGAATCCCAAATTGAAAAAAGGGTTAATAAAACATTATTTTGATATGAGAAAAAGGTAAGTATAAAGGTCACCTATAATAACACATTACTAGGATTCCAAGTAGGGAAAGCTTGGTGGGAGGTGAAGATACAGACATAGAAGAAAAGAATAATTATGTTGGATAGTGACATTGATCATTAATCACATGAAAGTGAATTATCCATAAATAAAATGACCACAGATCCCAAAATCTAATATGAGTGAAAATAACATATATTATTAAAAAATGATGGTATTTTTCAGTCATTTTCCCAATTGTCTTTTACTAAAGTTGATGAATGACTTTACCATCTAGAGAGAGAAAATAAAATAATATACTTACTTGAGATCTCTATATTTCATAATTTCAATTTCAACTATTGGTATTTATTTTATCAATTTTTACATCATATATTACTTTAAAAAAATGAATATTAATAATTAATTTCTAATCCTAAAGAACTAAAATTTATTTTTAATGGATCATAGGATCTTTACAAGAATGAAATTTCCTTTATCCTATCTCTGTATATTTTCCAATAACAAAATGGTTTTCAGAAGTTAATAAATTATACAAAAAAATTTAATACCTCAGTAGTAACTCCCAAAGTTCATTATAATAAATTTCGTAAATAGTTATTCTTAAGACACATATGAATTATGTTTGACCAAATTTATTGTTGAAAAAATTTAACCTTGAGACTCATGTGTTTTCAAAAAAGAACAAAATTCCATAAAATCACTATTATTGGCACCATTCAACATATCCTTTGAAATAAATAAATAGATACTACTAAAAAATAATATGTAAATGTTTAATGATTGTTATAACAATTATATAATTGATAAAATAGATGTATTACAAAATTATTAAATTAAAGTACATAATAAATTTAATCATTTGGCCTCATCTTTAATAATATCATATATTTTACTCTACCTCTTAGCTTATTCTAGGGTATATTCTCTTAACACATGGGAAATTATTTTTTATAGTTTCCCATATCCTTAAAGATGAAGCATTAAATATTATAAGATTCATTCTTCCCCCCACAATCATGAACACAGTTTCCTTTCTCCACACACTTTTATAAAATGCCCATTCCCTCCAAGAAAGTACCATGGTGCTTCTTTCAAAAATCATCATATAGGGGAAATCCTTATTTCTTTTCTTACCCTTGTCCATAATTTTCTCCCAAGTCTTATTCTTCCCTTTATTCCATTCAAATCTATAAGAATTATATTATTCATTCTCTCTCTTGATATCACATGAAACTATGTCCTCTTATGATATGAATGTTTAGGATACTAGTTCCATTTGAAGGGTTGGATTTTACCCATCAATGAAACATTCGATCATACTCTTTGGATAAAAAATTTATATAAAATTATAGAATGCCTTAACGGATTTGTAATTTTATATTCATACATAGAATTTTTTTTATCATCCCTTTATCTTAGACTCAGAATTGCCACTCAAATTTTCCCATTTTTCACAACGAGTATAATTTCCCAAAAAGATTACCTTTAAATCCTTACATTCCATGTTTTTAATTTCTTATTTATCCTTTGTGTTTTGAATCAATCACCACCATTGATCTTAATGCCTGGAGGGATGATAAAATACAATGAAAACTGTCTCCCTTTCATTACTTATCAAAAAGATAAATATATTACCTAAGGAATATAGACATTACTCAAAAACAAATGGATTTTTAGTTATATTTAATAATGGGGTGGTTTTTAATGCATAATGTGGTATAAAATTGTCATGCTACATGGTCGATCAACATGATAGTCCATATGGTAAAGGTTATTGCTCATAACATGGGTAAGTTTCCCTAATATGGGAATAATTTGATCATTTACAGCTGTAATGCCAGCTCCCAATTCATTATTTTCCCTAGGGGAAATACCTACATGGTGTACATTCATTAATATGGTTCACATTCTATCTTCAAGGTGTAATCTATAAATAATATCATTCACTTGATAAGATCATAACATTATGAAACATAATGTATAATCCCAATACTTGTAAACCACTTAACATAAATTGAAAATATTTGCATTGTTAATCACATAATCATATTCATGGTTTCTTTGGGAAGTTTTTTATATCATAATATTATTTTCAAATCCTTCATAATGTGTTGTAATGAAAATTTGAACTAATCCCAGAATGTATCCCTGAGAGGGTCATACTAGGTGTGTAGTATGGAATGTTATCGTGTAACATTTAATGATTTTTTAGTATGAAAAACCATTATAGGAGTGGTTAAAACTATGTATCTCTCTTCTAGAACCACGTCCACGTATAGTATCTAGATAGGCATGTATTTCTAGGAAACCCAAATAAGCTCAACCTTACTAAAACATTATAATGATCTTATATACTTATCCTTAACGTCTGTTGTAGTGTTATGTTTCCTAATCTATGTTTACCAAAATCTATTTCCTAAGGATTATCCTATACTTACTCTAATGCCAACATAAAGACCCCAAACCCTGTAGCCCATAGCAGGTGTATACTTTATTACATTGAAATAAGATGTAAGGAATCATATCCTGAATGACTGAATAGATTATATGTATTGGTAACTAGATAAAAACATTAATATCATTTTAAAAAAGAAAACATAAAGTACACGAATGTTTTTTATTCAAGAACATAATAATTTCATCTATTTTAACCTTGGATATCAATCATAATAATCTTTTTCGAATCATGGGGAAATAAATATATGATGTGGGTTAGCATAAATGATTAGTAAGGGTATTATAACATTGTATGCTATGAATAAATAAATCATAATCAATATGGTAAGGTAAATAACACAAACACGTTTCAATGAATCAATAAATTGAGCATAATATGGAAGGAATAAATAATCATCAAATAATTAGATATATGTAATGACATGATCTTATAAAATTACCCTGGATATTCTATGTAATCAAATAATTACATTTACATAAATAACTAATATCATAATGAGGTAATTTATGATGGCGTACATCATAACCATACAATTTATACCATATATTGAGACATACTATATAAATGGGTGAGGCCTCAACCAAAAACCTAATGGAGGTCATCTCATGCGACCTATATTTACATCGATGGGATATAGAGGGCCCCATCCCACACTTTTTGAGTTGAATTCATTCCTTAAATGAAATGGGTGAAACATAAACAATATAAACATCTATATAAAAAACATTCAAATGACATGTTAAAAATTTCCCTAAGAAATAAACATAAACATAAACCATTCAGAGTAATATGAACTGTATCAACATAGTATGTCCTCATTAAAACTAATAAAAAACCATCTAGTGAAATAATAAGGATCGTATCATTAAAACATATTTCTAGTGGATCATAAGTAGAATAAGGGTTTCTGAAATTAAGTACCGAAGAGGGGAAAATGTTACTATTACTTTAAAAGTTCATTAATAACCATAGTATAATAAAATTCATGAGGTTTTTTATTTATATATCATAATATTTAATCATTGGATATTTAATCATAGATTATCTTGATAATAGATGAGATTCTAAAACAAACCCTAACCACTTCGGTAACATCTGAATCATAAACCCCATGAAGGAAATAAGTTCAAATGAAAAATTAAATAACATGAAAATAATGGCCTTAATTATATAACATTTCAAAGGGGTATAGTCTACACCACACAAAATAACTATATAGTGAAAATAAAATACGTCTTGTGGAAGTAAAAGTTAGATGAGAAACCTTACCTTAGATATGATTTTTTTATGTGTCTATAAATCATGTATAATAAATATATATTTATTATAAATTATTTATAGAATAATTATCATATATTAAATAACATATATGATTTACTTATTGTTTTATATGACCTCTTTATTAAAAATTATTTGTTAAAATTATCATTTTTGGTGATACTTGCTCTGTTTTTCATGTATGTTTGGGTCTAGTAAATTCAATACGTTTACTTTGATAATGATTCCATAACATACATAATGGAAACCATGATATAAATATCATATATATATATATATATCCATTATATATATTTATTTTATTAATCTATAAAATTAAGAGATATGAAATTGATTACACTATACATGGGGATGGTAAGGTCGTACATACACATGAAGATTGTTTCCATTTTCCCAATGGATGGGAAAAAACGAAAATTAATAATAATTATAATTTTTAGAATAATTATATATATATATAATTTATTATAATCAAAATAATTCTTAATAAAATTCATGTAAAAATTAAATAAAAAAATTCACATTATTGTGTGGATGTGGTAGTCGACACATACGCATAGGCGACAAAATTAATTTTGATTAGGAGTGAAAGGTAAGAATGTATATGAGGTATTATGTTTCTAAAATTATGTTTAGGTCCAAAATAAAACATATATGAATTGATTTTACCCATACTTCCATCTATTTAAAGAATCAGAGAAGAAATAATCACATCGCTTTGTGAGGCGATGGTCTTCCGTACACACGAGCGACGTTATTGTATTCTACATGGAATGGAATGTAATATATTATATGTGTTATCATAATTCAAGATTTAAATTAATTACATAAATATTTTATAAAAATGTTAATTCCATCATTATATCAATTCTTGAAGGTTTTCATGGAAAACAAATTACATTGGTTCACGAGGTGGTAGTCTGTCGTACACAAGACCGACCATTTTGTTTCGCATTTGATGGAAGAGAAGAAGGATATAGGTAATTATAATAACATAATAAAATCTCATTAAAATTAAAATATTGGTTTTATTATGTTATCATATATTAATAATATTATAAGGAGTTATAAGAATTACTAAAATGAAAACGCGTAGTTAAGAACTTTATCTCTTCTTTGGGAAACCTCCTTAGGTTTTTGATAAATAATTTCTTGATTGGATTTATAATTTAACAACGACCTATTTTATTTGGGGAGGGAATTAATGAGGATATTTTGGAAATTATTTAATGAAATAAATGCCTTTTTTAGTGTGAGGTGGATGGTAGAGTCGGTGGAATTTTATATGTGGTGGAGGGTACACTTAAATTTTTTGAAATGAATTAATTATGCACAGATTTTTATCATGATATATGCTCCCAAAATGGTTCATTATAAAACCATATTGGTGATAAGGTATAAAAAGTCCATAAATTAGATTTTAGGAAAGTTTTTAGGTCATTTAAAACATTATATTTTATGTATAACACCTCACACTATTGCAAATTGATGCTTTAACATTGATAGTAAAAGAGCATTATCAGCACTATAGAAGTGCCGATAATGTGAGCGATGGTAACATATTAGATTTAAAATCTCTCATAAAAAGTGTTGTTAAAGGACCCCTTTAATAGAAATAACAAATTAACTGCTAAATGGGGCTTTTATCATCACTTTTTTTAGCACTGATAAAGGGGGACATTAATAACACTTTTTTAGTACTAAAAAGGGGAACCTTTAACAGCGATTTTTTGAGTGCGGTTAAAGAACCCATTCATCATGGAATAAAAATGTACTTTTAATGGCCCTAGTGATAAAGTGAATATTTTTTTTGTTCTCAGACACCTTTATCTACACTTCCCACCCCACTCTCTTTATCATCGCTTCCCCCTTCCTTTTATTAGAGCTTTCAATAATCCCACCATATCATGTATGGCCATGCCCATAGAGAGTTTTATACCTGAGACATCCAACTTATAAGTCATATCCTATTCTACTGCCCAATATTTTTTTAACATTTTATATTATATCTGTATATTTTTATATATATTTTTTAAAAAATTCTATATGTATATATATATATATTTGAATGCATATATAAAATATGTTTTTTTGTCTGTATATGCCTGTGTTTAAAAATACATACCTAAATTCATATATATATTTATGTGCATTTATAAATATTTTTATACATGTTTATATTTATTTAAAAATATTACACATCATTATTTATGTACATATATCAGAATATGTAGATAAATATATATATATTTTTGAATACACAAATATATATATATATATATATATATTATAAATTAATTATATTAGTATATAAATGTTAATACATTTTTATTTTAAATAATATGAATATTTTTGTTTATTTATATAAGGTATATATATTGAGAAATATATTTTATATGTCAATATGTTTAAATATTAATTTATAAAATTAAATTTGTATATATGAATATATAAAAAATAAGTACATTTTTATATATTTGATTTTAAATAATTATACAACATGAAAAACTATAAAAATTGAAGACCATAATATCAATATGAATGTAAGACCCCAAAATAAATACATCCACAACCAAAAAATAGATAATAATATCCCCTTAAATGAGGATGAAATTATATCGACTGTTCAAAAATTGGGGTGCCCCAACGAGAAACATATTTTAGAGGCCTTCCAGGCCCCTTTTGGCTTAAAAAATATAGTGATCACCCCCTAGGTCAACATTGTGTATAGCTTATAAAAATCATTGATTCGATATATGGTGGAACCAAAACGAATATTTGTATCAAATGTTATTTCTGTTTGATGTTCAAGTAATGTTTTCTACTTATTTTAGATCTGTTATTATTTTTATGATTTTTTATCATAATTTTTTTATTAAATCACAATTATTTGATGATAATTAGAAAATTATTAATTAATATTATTTTTTAATTATTTAATAATCCATTTTCATTAAATATCTTATATATTATGTGTAAATTTCTTTTTAGCCAAATCTAAACAATATTTAAAATAATATAAATTATATGTCTATCAATACAAATATATTTACATAGTAATTAATTATTTCCAATGAAATATTTTTTTTGAAATATACCATTTATCAGTGAAAGTAAAAAATACTAATAAAGGGGGGCTTTATCAATGCTTCTAAAAAAGTGCTGATAAAGACCCCATATCATCCGTTTTTTACAAGCACTGATAAAGCCCCACATTTTTAGTGTTTTTTACTTGTGATGATAAAGGGACCACCTTTATCAATGATTTTTTAATAGATCTGATAATGTGGGGATATTTCTCAGTGCATTTTTATAAGCACTAATAAAGGGCCCTATTTAATAGCACTTTTTTAGTGCCATTAAAAACCCATTTTAACAGCGCTTAAGAAAAGAATTGTTAAAGATACCATCTAATAGTTATTTTTCTAGTGATAAAGAAGGTGGTTTCAATAGTGCTTTTAGCTAGGCTTGATAAATTCCTAGTGCTAGATAGACCCATTTTTTTAGTATTGATGAAAAATCAGTTTTTACCTTAACCATAACGATTAATTATTAATTTTATAAATATTAATTATGGTAAATAATTATATTTACCTTTTTATATAATGTAAATTATCGATATTAAAAATATGTAATACATTTTTCCTAATTAAATTCAATGAATTAAACAAAATTTATTTACAATTAAACTCAATGGTGCATCAAAAAACACTTTTTCCAAGGATAACTTGAAAAATCATAAAAAAATTATTTCTAAATTCAATACGAAATTATTTCTGATAAACTAAATTACTTAAATTTTATTATAATTAAAGAAATGTAACTTTTAAAGTATTAAAATATAATTTAACATCTAAAAAAATAAAATGAAGACTTCCAAACGAAATTAACTTTTCCACTATTTATCAAAAAATTAATCCTTATATAAAATTATAAAAAATTCACCAAATGATAAATTTTTAATTTTTGATTCGAAAATTGAATTTTATTTTTTAAAATAAATTTTATAAAACTTGTAAAAATTATTTATAAATTATGTGTGTAAAGAGGGACTAGACCGCCTTTTATAAACACCCAAATTTTCAGAAAACAATTATTTTTCATTTATAAGGTTTTTATCTTATTTATAACAAATAGGTAGACACTGTATTTATTTTATACATGTATACAACATATAATTTTTAATAATTTAAAATTAATTCTTCATGCACTCTAACATAACAAATATATTTTAAGGATCATGTTTAAATAATAATAATTTAATAGAGTGTCAGATTTTGTTAAACCCACTATTGTGTGAATCATTAGATACTAATGGTATTGAATTTATTTGTAAAGAAATATATTTTAAAGTGTCAAGGTGTTATAATATCTTCTATGATTAGTGTTTCATGTCATATAAACTATAAAATTTTTTCCTCTTTTAAAATCTTGGGTTGATACAACCCATGTACTATATAAGATAAAAATACATAATAAATGGGTAAAGTACCTGAAACTAAGGTTATTACATTCTCCCACCATTTTAAATTCATTACTAAGAAATTAAGAGTAAACAATTGTTTGTTAAGAACTCATCCCATTGTTTCATCATTTCCTTTTCACATTCCCATGTCTCTTCCTGAATTAACTCATGATACAATAAAACAAGTACCAAAATAATTATTTTCCCATCCAAGAACTTCTAATGTATATCCTCAATCCATATTGGTTTATGAATAAATATATCATCTTGTTCAAGATCAATATAGTCCTATCAAATGACATGGTCATGATCAGTTTGGTACTTTTTCAATTAATATGTATTTGATGCATCAAGCACTAAGAGAAACAATGGTGGTGAATCCCATTAATAATACATACCACAAATTTCTTAAATAATATTAACTTAGGAAATGTACAGGGGATATAACATTCCTTTCTTACCAAAATGATCATTCCCTAGCCTTGGATATATTCTCAATAAAATATGATCATCCACATCTAATGATAATAGTTATTGATGATGATCCCCACATGATTTATGGTGACTATAATTTCATATCCATCCACTTTATAATGTTCCATATCATCTAATTTGTCTCACACATAAAACTAGGTCTGATAAATAAAGTACTACCAACTTCCACTCAACAAAGTAGAGATAAACATGTACAACCATAAGAAACCTTGATATTATCCATATTTATTGAGGCATGATAACTGTTATTTTAAGAAAAATCTAATAATTGTACATAATCCTCCCATGATCCTCTAAAATCCATAAAAGATGATCTAGAAATGTCTTCTTATGTTTAGATGATCTACTTGAATTAACCTACCATTTAAGGATGATATGATATGATCGTGTTCAATTGGGTTCCAAGGGAAAATTGTAAGTAATCTGAAAACAAATATGTAAATATGTGGTCTTAGTCAGAAATAAATGAAATGGGTATTCCTGGAATCTTTTCACATTCACAGATGTAATTTTTGGACAATTCTTCCACCATACAACATTCATGAATAGGAATAAAGTGACCCAAATTCATGATATGATCCACAACCACCCACATATAACTGTGTCTCCTAACTATTCTTGGTTGACCTATTACAAAATACATTACTATTTTATCCCATTCAGACACTACTATATATAAAAAAAATGAAACATACATGATGGTATTTGGTTCTCTTCCTTGACTGGATAACAAGTGAGCCATCTCAAAACATATTTTGTGACATTTATTTTCATTTAAACCCACCAAAACAATGTTATTTGTGATTTATACAACATCTGAAAACTAGTTTGGAAAGAACATCTTGAATGGTGGTAGGTTGAAATATGTTGTTCATAATAATCCATGGGTAATATGATTTGATCCCTAAAACACATCACTAAACTCCCATATAGATTATATAACTTAATGGTATCCCCACCATTGATATTTTTCTTAATGGTTAGACATTAAGAATTAGATATCGAGAATTAATTAACATGTTAAACTAGACTTAGAATAATAGAAATAGGAAAGAAATCCACAACATCATCTAGATCCACAAAGTCTATATACAAATCAATTTTGATGGAAATTAGCTGACACTAATCCAAATCCCTTTTTATCTAACAAATTTTATGACTTCATATTCAATGCATCTTCCATAATATTCCTTTAAAAAAGTGTATACATCAATTAGAATTTCAACATCTATAGATATTCCATGGATCTGTGTTTCGTTAAATTCAAATCGCTTTGTGAGAAAATGTACTTCAATATCTTATGATCCATAAATACTATAAATTTATCACCTAGAAGGTAATACAATCATGTTATCAAGGCATGGAATACATAAGTTTGTTATAAATCATGTTTCAATTAATTCATATCATGTGCTGGAAAATACTATAATCCATAAGCTACAACATGATCACCTTTATGAGAACACAACCCGACCCAAATCTAGACATAACACAATAGACCACATACCCCTATCCTGACTTTAGAAATTTAAGGATGAGTGTTGATGTAATCTAAACATTATGTTCTTGTAAATGTTTCTGGAATTCATCACTATACAAGAAAGTAACACCATTCCTTATCAAAGATATCATTAGTGATTTATGCTAGGATAAGTCACAAAACATTTTTAATATACCACTAATAAAAGGAAAATGTATTTCTCAACAACATTATTTGGTGATTTCCAAGATAAATCAGCATCTAGATTTTTAGGAACCAAATACACTCCTCTTTAATAAGTATTTTGAATACGGAAATATACTTTTTGTATCCAGGAATCACACTTTTGAATATTATCATAAAGGTGATGTTCCTACAAGATACCAAACATTATATCCTTTTGTAGATCATGATCCTCCTTAGTCCTAGATTACAACATAATATAATTTAATAACACCACTATAAAATATTTAAGATAAATTTAAAAATATGATTCATTAATTCCATAAGAAATGTTAGTGAATTGATAATACCATAGGGTATAACCACATACTCAAAGTGACCAAAATATCTCCCGATGGATTTCATTTTAATACCATTCATCTGAACTCAATGTTGATTGATACATTAATCATAAATAAATTTTATAGAAGTAATTGTATCCCCCAAATTGATTAATCATGTAATAAATTCATATAAGAGGATGCAAATTCGTTATCATAACCTAATTTAGATTACTATAATATATACAATTCCCAAGTTCTCAATCTAGCGTCATTTATATAAAGAATCAATTCTACTGACATAGATATTCTCAGTTGAATGAACTCATTTATTTAAAAATATTGTAGGGAAAAATTTAATAATTTTAATTCCTTTTATATGATTCTATAATAAATAGTTAAAATATGGTTGGTCCATGCATGGAGAGAAATTGGAAACTCCACTTCTCATTCAGGTGGAATCATAATGTAATTATCAGGAATGACATCATAAAATTGATCAAGGATGGCTGGAAATTCATTATGTATGATTTCATTAAAAGAATCCAAAGTAAACACTTCTAGATAATAAGAGATAACCTAAACCACCAGTACCAATGTTCCTACTCTACTTCCATTCACATCCCTATCTCCATTAAATATATACATAACCCCATCGAAACATGTGATACAAACCTTCCAGGCATAACAATAAATATGGTATATAAATAATTTCAACAGATTAATTCAAAAAATAATTTTATATGCATCATTCTCAATAATAAATAAATCCCTATTAAATTCAACCCCATTGATAGTTATAGATGGTGCTTTACTCTTAAAGTCTATACATACCCATTGTCCCAAAAGTGTTTCAATGTTCAAGATAGATAACATCATCTCAACATATAAACCCAATTGGTCAACAACGTTAGAATAAATAAAAGAGTTGGATGATCTAATGTAAATCAATGATTTCATAAGGTTATAATTAAAAATAATTATACCTCACACCATCGACAAACTATATTGATCTTCCATATTCATTTGATCGACACCATAAATTCCTTTACTAACTCCTTGATCCTTGTTTCCATTATAATATTTCATAACCTAATGGGACAAGATGTTCCTAAAATCACTTGGGATTTCTTGACTCTAAGGATGAGAGTTATTCTAGTGATATTTCCCTATCTAAGAACATTATTTATGAGAAACATGAGATTCATTTCAAGCCCAAGACATCGGAGTGTTATGAAAATAACACCAGATATGTTTCATCAGGTTATAGTTATGGAAATATAGAGTTTGTTTTCTTTAGTATCTCCTTACAAACTCAAGTTAAAAACACTGAAAACAACATATCGTGGTCTTGTTTTGTTGAGGAAAGTTAATTGTTCTCTTTGTTTCAATACAAGATGATCCATCACCTTGGAAGTTCGCATCCATGTTCTGCTTATTCCCAGAATTTGAGTTCCCACCTATTTTTATATAGATAAAATTACTTTTACCATATATATTTCTATATATATTTATATATATATATATATATCTATTTATTCCACCATCACTCTTTTTACTATCTCGATATAATCCAAAATCAAAGAACAACTATCTTAGAGAGAATATATAGTTGCAATCGGAACATAATGACGTGTTCCTTCAAGAATGCACTATCCTCAACATTAGAGGAAATGTGAATAGTTTTTATAAACAAAATTTCATAATTTATTACAAATAGTTTAAATTTATTTAGGCCAAACAAATCAGTTGTTTTAGTGGTATTGAATGTGTGAAGATAAAATTATTTGTTGAAAAATTCTTCAATCTATTTCCACATAATGCCCTAGTCAATTTTATCTTGGACAAATAAATCCCACCATCGGTGTGTTATATCAGCAAACATATTGGTTTCTAACTTTACCCTTACCTCAGCTGGTGTACTCAAGACTTCAATGATTTTATTCATTCTATTGAACTACACCTCTATTTTTTTAGGTGTGGAATTCTCCCCACAAAACCACTAAATAGATGAGAGGAATATTATTATGAAGCTATAAATAGGGATCAATTTATTGAGACTCATAATTCAAATTTTCTCAATCAATTACGTGAAAAGATTTAATTATGCTCTGGACAAGTTGTTTTTTTTATATGGCTCATGTGCAACATGATTTTCCATTGTCTATTCTGGATAATATTTATGATGTCTACCCTATTCCATTTTCTATAAACTGAAAAAACTTAATTTAGTTGTCACTCACCATCTACTAACGGATTTTAATATATTCGAATACAAAATAAGAAAATAACCTTATAATTATTATATTAAAAAATTCACTATTTTAACCATTTTCATATGTCATTAAACTCAAAATGAATAGTATAACCCTATTGAAATGTTTCACTATCAATGCATGATATGAAACACTCATAAACTAACCCCAAGACAATGAGATTATAACACACATAAAAGTGTCTTATAACACATTTTAGGCTAATAAACCTGCTAACATTAATTTTAGTTTAAAAAGTTTATCTATGTCTTTTTAAGATATAAATTTCATGTTTCGATATTTCCAAATACATTATACCATTCCAAGAGATAAACAGACATATCAATGTTAATGCCATTTGGAACATCCATCTCTTATTCAATGGGATTAGAAAATATAGAGTTCCACTAAACATATGTGACATCCCCTATACACCAAAGTCTAGTAATAAATAACAAGGGATTATAAGAACATTGGGGGATTATTTTTACTCTAGAGAACGATAACTTAGAACTAAAAAAATATTAATATATAAATAATCTATATGATGCATGAGTAAAATCAGTATAACTCAAAGGTAAAACCAAAAAAATTACAATATCAGACTAGAAATAGAATAAAGAACATCAACTTGGTGAACCATGATAAGAAGACCCAAATATGCAAATGTGTTATGATCCTAAGAACCTATCAAACTAGTTCTAAGATCAAACACAACCTACCATGCCAATAGTATCAAGATTCATCACAATATAAATAAGAAACCTTTCCCTTTCCTATGTCCAAGAATACAACATCTTAAAATACACTGAAGCGCTCATGTAGGGGTTGGGTATTAATTCAGTAGGTAATCCCTAGAGACTTCCCAGCACATGAAACCAATAGGTGAATCTATTATCACAGTGATATTAAACATAAGAAAAGTAGTTAATCATTTTATATAAAACACTAAGAAAAATACATTTGAGAAAACCCATTAACAAGTTTATTACAGTTTATCAACATTTTGATAGTATTTTCCATGTTTCAATTAACACACACACACATACATGCACACTCAAGCATGGTGTCCCACATTATATTTGGTACTTCACAACCATACTCTATTCCACTTTTATTGTGGTACTTCATGACAATACTTTTAAACACACACTAACACAATTCTTCTAAATTCTATGCTAAATCAACTAACATAAAACAAATATTCCTTTAAAAACAATTCATTAACCGTTTTCAAGATTCAAAACCCATATTTAATTTTAAAATAGATGTTTTAAAATTATAATAAAAGGGTGTTTTCTAAAATCCATCAAATTTCTAAAAAACCAAAACATACCCTAAAATGGATTCCTTCAAGAAATCACATAATTTTTGAATATAAAGTATTGGAAAATAATTTAATTAAAATTAATAATTTAATTTCTAGAACAATTGGATATTATATAGAATCCATTAAACACTCAAAAAATGACTAAAATGAAGAATGACACTATGAAATTCTTGTTACGGCCTCACAACACCTTCCCTTCAATAGATCAAACAAGATCTCACCATGAATAAAATGATATCACACACACAGACACTCATATATATATATAGATATATATGGATATGATACAGATTATAATAGTATATTTATGAATAATACGGAAGAACAAGGACTTACCATTGATTCTAAATATCAAATGCACATTGATTCATCCAAAAGGAACCTGCGTATACAAGGGAATCTCATTGGGATCCTAGGGGAGGAGATAAGTTTGAGGCCCTTTAATAATATGTGAATATAGTGGTGTTTTAGGCCTTAATAAAAATTAAATCACAAGTTTCTAGGCATTTAATTTCCATCGCATGGTGTGATTGCACGTTTTAACAAACTATGTAGTAACAATGTGCATGCTATTAGAAATATTCTAGGTACCTGCAATGTTTTTTCTTCATGGATTATAAAATTATTCCCCAAATATGTGGTGCTTGTAAAACATCATGATTTTATGAAATATTTTTCTAAGTAAATTTAATTTCTTCATTTGATAGTGTTTCACACAACAATAAGTTTTAACTTATCATGAAAAACTATTAATATTTTTTTTAAACATTATTGTTATTACCTAGATGTTAAACATAGTCGAATGAATTGGATTAACTGCATTTCAAATTTTAATATTAATAATTATTTTATATAAATGAAATATATTTATAAATAATAACATAATATTTTTGTAAAGTCCTTATATGTTTTGAAAATGCTATTTTCTCAAGGAAATGTTTTTTATTTATTTTTGTGAACAATAATAAAATTAAATTTTGGTGATTTTAGAAAAATAATTTGAAAAAAAAATATTTTTTTTTAAATAGGAATTTAAATGTTATAATACTTTTATTTTATTATAATATTCAAAAAATATATATTTTTGATGAAGAGTGAAAAATATAGGTTTATAATAAGAATTGTTATTTATTTTAAGGATTTTAAAAACATAAATAATATTTTAATATCATCTTAAATGTAGAATTGGATAAATTATATATATATTAATCTAATTTCGACCATTGGAATCAATTTTATATTTATTTTTATATAAAAACTTCTTTAAATTTTAAAAAATTTCTCTTTAGAAAGCCAATTTATCGCCGCATCCCTGTGTTTAATTTTAAATATATTTTCCACTTATTTGAATGGAGCTTATAAAAATGTATTCTATATTTCTAATCAGAATAATGAATTCCATATGGGTATAACTTTTCATTTTCAAAAATAAAAAGTTTCCACTCACCTCACATATAAAAGGCCACCTCTATCATATCCTCTTCAAAATTCCAAACCTCATTATTTTGGACAATAAATAACCAAATAACTTATTTTGTTCCCTCATATCATAATATAATCCTTATTTTGGTCATAAATATAACCTAATAATTATTTCAATGCGAACCATATTTTTATTTCTGATGATGAGGTATATTTAATTTCCTATACATTACATATATATATTATTTATACATTGAAGAACATTTAATACATAAAATAACAAAAACCACACCCGGATCGTATTAGTTTATTTTCTTTAGAAACTGGGAGAAATAAACAATTAGTTTTTAAAAATACCACATTGTCTCCCTCTTGTTTCTTCATAACTAGACTCCTTTTTGACATCTCTTACTTAAAACCCTTTCTTCATGACCTGGGTAAAAGAAACATATGAAAGGGTGAGCTCAAATTCTCATTAATAGTCTTCAAGGGAAATAAAAATCATGTCATAATTATAAGAACATAACATTTGAAAATCTTATCCTGTATATAAAAGATCATAGTATCATATCATGGGTTAAATCATAAAATTGAAATGTAATTTCAATATTCACAACATAAGATATCAAATTTAATGGAACATACACATAATCATAGGAAATAATTTTATATTAGTCAAGGTTCATTTCCACGACCATCATAGAAGAAAAATTCCATTACTAAACCGAGTTCACTACTTGTTCTTGCTTAGTATTACTGATCCAGATATAATTGTCGTTCCAATATTGTCTATATCATGAGATATAAATATTTACCCAATGCATTTTAGGGAGATATAGGTCCCACACATCTCATAATGAAACCATTCTTATGTTTTCCACAAAAACATAAATACATTCACTATAACATAACCCATAAATTTAATGGGTTTCTAAAACATCATTCCATTATAATTGATATAAAAATAATTAATTTCATAAATAACACACACAAAAAATCATAGTAATAACATTGCTAGAAATATAAACCTATTTTAATTGTTTCATCTTAGATGGAAAATTATTTTTAGATGACACTTGAAATTAATTCATGAGGAAAACATCCTTTCTTCTTCAAAAATGTTTTCATTCTTCAAAATGCCACACAATTTTAGAAGAAATAATTTTATGTGAAAATAAACATGTAATATTGTAGGGGAAGCTTCAAGTAAAAAATGAATTATTAAATTATAAAAATTCATTCATTCCATAGAAGTTAAAAAACATTCTTATCATACTTTTGTTGGAAAAGTCTAAAAGTACCGCATACTGAAAATTACAAAAGAATCCATACAATTTAGTAAAAATTCACCAATGGGTAAAGTCAAAATTAAAAAAAATATATAGAATTATATAAAGAATAATTTGAAATACATATTTTGGAAACATAGATGTTGATTATAAATATACCCTAGTAAATACTTACGAATAAACACTATCAGATAAAAATGAGATTTGCAAAGTTATATTTACCATAGGTCTGATATGCTATGTAAGTATCCAAACCTCTAGTATAATGATTAATATAATTCTAATGATTTAATCTATAATCATATTAATTTTTATGATAACATTTATGATCATATTTTCCTCGGTTTTTAGTAACATTTCATTCTTACTCGTTATTCGGGTATTAACTAATTTATGTTCTTATGCATGTTATGCCGGATAAGTTCTTATTTCTATTTTTTAGGTTATAGTTATATCATTCATGTCATGATATTAGTATAATATATATCATATTTATTCATTAAATTCATTTATATAGTCATTATTTAATGAATATTATGTAGAACGAATCACATCACACTGTGGAGATGGTAAGCCGTATGTACCCATGAGCGACAATATTGTTCCCATAATTGTTGAAAGGTATTGAAGTGGTTGGTGTATAGTATATTAGAATCAATATGACTTTATATTAATAATATAAATATTTATTAATTCCATAATTATACAAATCCATGTAAGGTGGTGGTGACAAACGGATTACACCACGTTGTGGAGATGGTAAGCCGTATGTATGCACATGTGGTGATTTCATTTTTCATAGAATGGGTAGACGGTGGACTATGGTTGTTTCATATTTATAAAAAAATATCAGTATATTAGTGATACTTATGTTATTACTTTATAATGAAACAACTAATGAATTAGAATTAGAAGAAGACAGAAGATTGAAAGAATTGGTAAAAGAGATTAACTCTTCCTCGACGTGCTTCCTCTAAATCTCTTCTTAGAGCACTACTGTTGGTCTTTGAAGATAACCAGAACCTCTAAAATTAAAATATGAAAATTGATAAGGAAATATGGTAGGGTATTTCTAAGCTTTAATTCTCAAAATTAACTTAAGAAGTTAGGGATGAGGTTCCCTTTTATAATTTAGGTGAGTTGTACTTTTGGAAACTCAAAAAATAATAATTTATAATAAAATAAAAATCTACCCAAAAACCTCCAAAATGTCTTAATTTTGATTATGATATGAGATATTATCGTAATATCATCTACCAATAAATTTTGGTCAATTTAATTTGTCCATTTAAGCCATATCATTTTAATTGACACTTAGTTATTCTATTTAATTTTAATTGTGGAATAACATTCTAAATATTTAATGGTTATAAATATTTACTTTTATGGTGTTAATTGACCATAAATGAATATTTTATGAAATTTTATATCTTATAATTATCAATTTCAAAATTTTAAATATTTTTATGATTTCAAAATAATTTAATAAAATGATATTTTCTTAAAATATCAACAGTGTCAATGTTGACACTATTCATTTATTTAACATAAAAGAACCACACAGAAGATAAATCAGAACCAAAAAATTAAATAAACTTATAACATGTAATAGTCACCTAAAAATTTAGTAATATCATTAATTATTTCACATTATGTTTATTTTAATATTTTTAAAACCATTTATTTGTTATTTCTATAAATAAAATAATTTTTAAATCATTATTCTATCATCATTAATGGTAACTATTTACTCTATTAAAATTAGAAATAAATTTATATGATATAGGTAATTTTTTATGCTTAAATATTCTATCTATAGCTTATATTATATCTTAGTTATACATATATTAAAATTAATATACTTATATAAAATGAGATTGTGATATTTTTCCACATTCATTAGTTTTTTTATATTCATGTCTTATTCATAGGAAAGTAGCAATGAAGTGATTCCATTTCAAAAAATAGTGATATAGTTCTAATTTAACCATCAAATTTTATTTTTTAGGTGTTAAGGTAATTTTATAATATTTTTTACATTTAATTACCCGATTTACCCTTAACCATGGTAATAACAATAATGACCAAAGTTATTATTTATAACACCCAAAAGAAAAAATATTAAATTAACATAATTTGTACATAATGATTCCAAATATGGAGTCCATTTTTAAAAATTCAAAACACAAATTTTTTAGTAATTAATTTAAAATCAATTACCTTGTCAGAAGGAGATACTGGTTTTTTAAAACATAAAACATTGCAAAAGATTGAAATGTATTTACATGTGAATTCAATTTAAAATTATTTATAATGACATAAATTATATGGAATGATAAAAATATATTCTATTTATACTTTTAATTGCCTAAATATTATAATTTATCCATATAAATTATCTTGATGAAAAATTTGTTTTCACTTAAAATTTAGAGTGTTTTTACTATTCATCAAAACATGAATGTTATCAGAAAATATCATAAATAAAAGAAAAGTATATATTTATATCCCACTTTAAAAGAATGTTTTAATATTTTTATATAAAAATTATTAATATTTCATAATTTTACATTTAAAAGGGTTCACCATTCAAAGGAGAAAGATTACCCTTTCTTAAAAAAAGTATGTTTTTATACAATAAATAGGGTTTATTCACACTCTACGATTAAAATATCCATTGGATGAATATAAAAAATATTTGATTAAGTATATAACACATATATCATTAATTAATTTTCATTATCTAAAATAATTCTCCTAAAAATACAAACATCTAATTGATTTATATTTTCATAAATAATTGATAGCCGGTGAATTTAGAAAGGATTTTCGTATGTTAGTTATAATCATTTCAGCTAACCTTATTGCTACACTGTAATAATAATTTTATAATAAAGGTGTCTTGCAGTTCGTTTAAACTCATGATTTTGTGAAATGTAAGGTACTGAAGAATAAAAATTATTCAATGGAAATATTTCGTAAGAAAAATCCCTGTGTTACATTCTACTATCCTTAAACTAAATTTCACTACCAAAATTCGTCACTTGAAAATAAACATATGAGGATACCATTCCTTTATCATATAATCATGTTTTAATGTAGATACTTCAAATTGGTGGTTCCTCCATAAAACTTTAACCAAGCTAGTTGTCTTGTTTCTTAGAAATTTTTCACTACTATCTAGAATCTCTATCAGTTGTTCTTCATAAGAAAGATATTGCTATAAAGGTACGAATTATGAGATTAGTACATTTGAAGCATCAGATATGTACTTTATTAGGATATAAACATGGTAAACATCCTGAACTTGAGATATATTCAGTGAAATCTCCAATCAATAAGCTACCTTTCCAACATGAACCAAAATTTCAAGAGGACCGATATAACTAAGGCTCCACATTCCCTTCTTTCCAAATATTTTTACTCCCTTTCAGAGAGATATTCATAGAAACACCTTATCACCCACTTCAAACTTTATGTATTTTCCTCAGTTGTTAGAATAACTTCTTTTAGACTATGTGTTTCTATAATGTGTTGATGAATCGATATGACATTTTCTAGTATTTCATCAACAAGATCACTTCATAATAGATTTCTTCCCCCAAATTCATCCCAACAAGTTGGAATTCTGAAGTTCTTTATATAGTAGGATTCATAAGGATCCATCTAAATACTAGAGTGAAATCAGTTATTGTTATAAAATTCCACCAAATGTATGTGTTTCTCCCAACCACCATTGAAATCCAAAGATCAATCTCTCAACATGTCTTTAAGAGTTTAAATTGTCTTCCCAGACCGACCGTTTATCTGAGGAGGATAAGAAGTATTGAAACATAACTCTATTTCTAGAGAATGAGGAATACTTCACTGAACATTCAAGGTAAACCTTGGATCACGATCAGATATAGTTGAAATTGTTACTCCATAAAATATTACCACTTCCATTACATTTATCGTGGCAAGTTGATCAAGAGAGAAATCCTCTCTAATAGTAATGAAGTGTTCCAACTTCATAATGTGATCATATATAAACCATATAGCATTATGAATTTTAGATTTTTTCAGAAGTCCGACAATAAATTCTATAGTGATGTTTTCCCATTTGTGTTTTGGTATGGGTAATGGTTGTAACATCCCCGTATACTTATGTCTCTCACCCTTAACTTGCTAACAAACCAAAAATCGAGAGACATAATAGGTGACATATCATTTCATGCCATCCCACTAGAAATACTGTTCCAGGTCCATGTATATCTTTTTTCATATATAGTGAATAGAGAATGAATAACTATGAGTCTCATCTAATATATCCTTCTTTAATTCTGGTACAGGAGGAATACAAACCTTGTACCTGAACCTTATTATTTCATCACAATCATGGTTGAATTTGGTAACATTTCTCACCTCATTTTGTATCTCTAAATCTTTCTTCTACTCCTCCATAATTTTCACACGTATAGATGGTTGAGCATTCATTTTAGAAAGATAAGATTTCTCCCATTCTATTAAAATTTCAGGATCCATCCTTTGAATATCAATAAATATTGGATCTTTTGTTATCCTCATCATGGATAAGCTAACATGTTCGTGCCCACTCAAAGAATCTTCCACCTTGTTCTCTTTCCCATGGTGGTAATTTATTGAGATGTCGTAATCTTTAATCAAATACAACCATATTATTTGGTTCATATTTATCTCCTTTTGTGTGAAAATATAATTTAAACTTTTATAGTCAGTATAAATATCACACCTTTCACCATAAAGATAATGCCTCCATATCATTAATGAAAATATTGTCGTAGCTAACTCCAAATCATGATTTGGGTAATTTTTCTCCTGGATTTCCAAATGTCGTGAGGCATAATCTATCACTATATCATTTTTCATGAGAAAACATCTCATCCCATTCTCGGATGCATCACTGTAGAACACAAACCTTTCTCCACTACAAGGCAGTGTGATCATAGGTGCACTGGCTAACCGTATTTTTAGATATTTGAAATTCTCTTCACATTCCTTCATCCAAATGAACTCAACTCCTTTATAAGTCAACTAGGTGAGTGGATTAAATAATCGTGAAAAATCATTCACAAAACATTGATAATATCCATCCTAAACAAGAAACATTCGGATATTAGTTACCGATGTTGGCCTTAACCATCTTTCAATAACCTCTATTTTTGCTGGATCCATAGATATCCCCTCACATCAGATTATGTGACCCATAAATGAAACTTTATGAAGCCAAAATTCACACAAGGTAAATTTGGAATAACGATTATCCTTTCTCAGGGTATTTAGTACAATTATCAAGTGATATTCATGTTCTTCCTTAATCTTTGAATAAACAATAATATCTTTTATAAAGACTACCACAAACTGATCAAGATAGTCCCTAAAGACTCTATTAATTACATAACTAAAGATAATAGGGTCATTAATAAGACCATAATCAATAACTATAAATTCATAGTGTCCATTCCTTATATAGAATTTCGTCTTTGGTATATCCTCATTTTTGACACTAAACTGCTGATATCCAGAATGAAGATCAATCTTAGAAAACTATTGAACTCCATATAGTTTGTCAAATAGGTCATCAATGTGTGGAAGAGTTTATTCTTTCTTAATAGTGATCTTGTTATGTTCTTGATAATCTAAGAAAAGTCTCATAGATCCATATTTCTTCTTAACAAATAGAGCATGTGCTCCCCAAGGTGATGCACTAGGGTGTATGAATCCCTTATCATGCTTTTCATGGAGTTACTTATTTAATTACTACAACTCAATTTGGGCCATTCTATAAGGTGTCTTTAGAGGAGGCATATCCCTTGGTATGAGCTCTATGGAAAACTCAACTTCATGATTTGGTGGAAGACTAAGAAATTCCTCCAAAAATACATCATCAAACTCTCGTACAATGGGTGTATTCTTAATCATGAGTTTCTCCCAAACCATTTGAGATAAATGACTATAATTCATAAGAATCAAGACCCATAAGTTGGAAGAAATTTCTTATTGAAGGTTATATTCATCCTATCATTAATAGACGATCATATATTGATCTAGATTATGAAATGTGAATTCCATTCCGTGGAAATTGATATGAGCTCTATATAGAGAAAGCCAATACATGCCATGAATCACATCAAATTACACTATAGGAAGTATCATAGTATATAAACGAATCACTTTCCCAGAAACTTCAACCAGAGAAGAATTACTAACTTTTGAAGTGATGGTTCTTCCATTTAGAGTTTCACAACTAACAAAATATCCAATTTTTGAGGTAATATGGTGATACCTTTAGGAAATTTTTCAGAAATAAAAAAGTGGTTGGATCCAAAAAAAAAATAAAACATTTTCTACTTTAGAGTGGATGGTAAGTAAACCTTTCACCACATCATTATCTTACTCCACGTCACTAATAGTGATTGAATGTGACATTCCTTTTTCTTTGTCCTCAAGAGTTTTTTGACATTTATAATCATCAATAACCCTTGGATTAGGGAATTCATTGTCATAATTCCCTATTTCCTTAAACTTGTAGAAATGAAGTGTAAGAGTTGCATTCTGTGCAGACTTTTCTTTGTTTGCATCATTAGACATATTTTTCACATAACATTGGCATTCAACAACTCGATGACTTTATTTTCCACACATAAAACATATAATTGTACCTTTAAGAAAATTCCCTCCATGTTTCTTTCCACACTTTGATAATAAGGGAAAACACTCTTTACTTTCAGCGTGGTCTTTAGATTTTCCTATGAATTCCATTTTTTAGTTCTTATCAAACCCATACGACTAATGGGTTACTCCAATCTCCATCTCAACCTTGAGAGAACATTGAACAATTTCCACATAGATATTTAAGTCCTTTATGGATAATTCTCTTCAGAGACATGGTTTTTAACCACCAAATAATCGATCAATTTTACTCTTAGGTTGGATAATAATTCCATAAGAATACCATGAATGTCTTGAAAAATTTTCTTCGTAGGTACTAGCAGCTTCATCATCCCCTTTCTTAAGTTGGAGGATCTTCTACTCCATCTTTGTTTGAAGAATAAAATAAATTTACTTATTTAAAAATTAGGTCTTGAACTCATCCAATTACATGGAAACAATTTCATATCTTTGCCTCGTATGCTTGATAGAATTCCACCATTGATTAGTTTCACCTTCAAAACGATATAATGCTAAGATGCATTTTTCTTGTTCAGAATATTATAGAAGTGAAAATATCTTTTCAGTGGTACTGATCCATTGTTCAACCTCTAATGAATTAGAAGACCCACTGAATGAAGGTGGTCCAACCTCATGAAGGATTCAACAAAATTCTGCTCCCCCTTTACTCGTTTTGAAGACCTGCATGATTCATATATTGAGAAAGTTGTGTGAGCATGGAAACAAGATTTTTCATTCCAGATCCCATAACATTTGGTTGCTCAGGGGGAAAATCATTGCATTTCCAATCACATTAAGCATTAAAATGGTTCCTTCAAGTTCTATAAATTTACTAAAACCTAGAAGCATTGTGTGAGAAACACTAATTAAAAAATAAAAACCACATAATCAAGAATAAAATTTCAATTTAGTAAACTTTAGGTTTTATCCTAGGTTCTTCATGGAAATTTCTAGAACACTTGTTTTGTAGCCTATACATAGACATATCTTTAGGGTTCTTACTATGGCTTTCCCATCCTATTTTCAAACGGTTAATTAAACCTTTCTTCTAAAACCAACTAGAACAATCCATAATTTATATATAGATATTACTTCAACATTTAAGAATATTTATTACTTTTCATAACAAAAAACACACCAAGATCATATAGGTTTGGTTTCTTTAGAAACTGGGAAAGATAGACATCTAGTTCATGAAATATCTACATTGTCCCCTGCTTATTTCTACACATCTAGACTCATTTTTGACATATCTTACATAATACCCCTCTTAATGACCTATCTAAAATAAACATATGAAAGGGTTATCTCAAATTCACAATAAGGGTAAAGAAGTGAAATATCAATCATATCATAATCATAAGAATACAACATTTGAAAATCTTATCCTATATATAAAAAATCATAATATAATGTCTTGGGATAAATGATAAAAGTGAAATGTAATCCCTATATTTATAACATAAGACATGAAATTTCATGTCATACATACATAATAAAAGAAAATAATTCCATATTAGGCAAGGCTCATTTCGGATACCATTATAGTAGACAATGTCCATTATTGAACCATGTTCACTCCTCATTTCATCTCTATATTACTCAATCAGATTTACTTTTAGTTCCAGTCATGTCTATATCATGAGATATATATCTTTAAACAATTAATTAGTGGGATATATAGGTCTCACAAATCTCATAATAAAACCATTCCTACATGTGCTACAAAAACATAAAAACATTTAACCAATAATAACCAATTAAATAATATGGGTTTCTTAAACATAAATCTATAATAATCGATATAAAAAAATGGATTTCCTAAATAATGAGAAATAGAATCATAGTAATAACAACGTTAGAGATATAACCATATATAAAGAGTTTTATATTAGAGGGAAATAATTTGGAGATAAAACTTGAAATTAATTCCTGAGGAAAATATACTTTCATTATCAAAAATATTTTCCTTCCTCAAAATGCCACAAAATTTTAGAAGAATCAATTTTATGTGAAAACAAAGTTTTAAAATTATAGGAGAGGTTTCAAGGAAATACGGCATTAGGAAAGTGTAAAAATACATTCATTCTGTAAAGTTAAAAGAAATATTCTCATACTTTTTCTGGAAAAGTCAAAAACTACCTCGTACCAAAAACAACAAAATATTTCAATCATATCATTTAGTAAAAATTCACAAATGGGTAAAATTGAAATTAAAAAATTGTAGAAGGATATAAAGAATACTTTGAAATATATATTTAGGAAACATGGAGGTTGATGATAAATATACCCCACTACATAATTACGAACAAACAATCTCAGATAAAAATGAGATTTAAAAAGTTATATGTTACCTTAGGTCTGATATGCATGGTAAGTATAAAAAACTATAGTATAATGATATAAATAATGTTACTGATTTATTATATAATCATTTTCATTTGTATGATAACATTTATGATCATATTTTCACTCGTTTGTCAGTAACATTTCATTTTTTACTCATTATCCGGGTATTAACTAATTTATGTTCTTATTCATGTTTTTTCAGATTAGTTCTTATTCCTCATTTTAGGTTATAGTTATATAATTTACATTATGGTATTAGTATAATATATATCATATTTACTCAATCATTTCATTTATATAATTATTCTTTCATAAGTATTATGTAAAATGAATCACACCGCACCGTGGAGATGGTATGTCGTACGTACTAACAAGCAACAATATTGTTCCCATAAATGTTTAATGGCATTGAAGTGGATAGTTTATAGTAGCTGATAATCAATATCATTTTATAATAATCAAAAACACACACAGATATACACAAACACAAACAAACACACACACACACACATATATATATATATATATATATATATATATATATTAATTCCATCATTATACCCATCCATATAAGTTGGTGGTGAAAAATGAATTACACCATGACGTGGAGATGGTAAGCCTTACATATTAACTTGTGGGGATTTCATTTTTCCTAGGATGGGTAGAAGTGGAATTTTTATGATTCATATTTATAATAATATACCATTATATTAGTGTTACTTAAGTTTTTACTTTATAATGAAACAATTAATGAAGATGAAGTAGAAGAAGAAAGATGATTGAAAGAATCGGTATAAGAGATTACCTTTTCCTTGATGTGCTTCCACTAAATATCCACTTAGAGAACTAGAGTTGGACTTTGAATATGACTAGAAACTTTATAATGAAAATATAGAAGTTTATAATGAAAATCGGATAGTGATTACCATGATTTAAGGCTCAAAATTAAGTAAATATGTTAGAGAGGAGGTTCCCTTTTATAAGTGAGGTGAGGGGTACTTTTGGAAACTCCATAAATAATAATTTATAATAAAATCAATATCTACCCGAACACCTCCAAAATTTACAAATTTAGAAGATGACATGAGATAGTTTTGTAATATCATCAACCACTAAATTTTGGACAAGTTATTTTTTCAATTTATACCATATCTTTTTAATTGGCACTTAGTTATTCTATTTAATTTTAATTGTGGTAATAACATTCTAATTATTTAATTGTCATAAATATCTACTTATATGGTGTTAATTGACCATAAATGGATATTTTATGAATTTTTAGATCTTATAATTACAAATTTGTAATTTTTAAATATTTTTATGATTTTTAATTAATTTAATAAAATTTTATTTTTATAAAATATTAAGTGTCAATTTTGACAGTATTCATTTATTTGACTTTAAAATGATACAGACTAAAGATAAATTAAAACCAAAATATTAAATGCACTATTAAAATGTCATAGTCTCTTAAAAAAGTCGTGTAATAGATTAATTAGTTCATATGATATTTTTTTTAATATTTTTAAAACCATTTATTTTATATTTCAATTAACAAAATATTTTTTTACATCAATACTGTTTCATCATTAATGGTGTTTATTTAATCTCTAAAAATTATAAATAAATTTCTATGATGTAGGTAATTATTTTATATTTATATATAATATCTTTACTAGATATTATCTCTTTGTTATCCATATATTAAAATTAAAATACTTATATGAAATGAGATTGTGATACTTTGTCACATTCATTAGTTTTTATTACATTCATGTCATATTCGTATGTAATTTTCCATCAAGTGATTAAATTTCTATAAATTGATTATAATGGTCTAATTTATTCATACAATAGGATTTTTATAGGTGTTAAGGTAATTTTATAATATTATTTTTAGCTTTAATTACCCAATTTACCATTAACCAAGGTAATAAAAATAGTTATCAAAGTTACTAATCCTAATTCCAAAAAATAAAAGTATCCTATTAAAAAAATTTAAAAGAACATATTCAATATATGGATTCCATTTTTTAAAATACAAAACATATAAGTTACATTAATTAATTAAAAATCAATCCTATTTTCCGAATGGGAGAACTCATTTTTTATAAGATAAAACATTGCACAAGATTGATTTGTTTTTACATATGAATTCATTTTAAAATTAATTTTATAGGAAAACATAATATTTAATGATAAAAATATATAATATTTTTAATTTAACACCATTAAATAATATAATTTAACCATATAAGTTTCCTCGATGGAAGAGGTTGGTTTCATATAAAATTTAGTGTGTTTTTACTATTCATCAAAACATGATGTTTTTAGAAACTATCATAAATTCACCCAAAGAAGAATTTTATATTCCACCATTAAATAAATTTTTAATGTTTTCATTTATAAATATTTAATTTTTCCTAATATTAATTTAAAAGTGGTTTACCATTCAACGGCGTTAGATTATCCTTTTTTTTAAAACATGGTTTTTATAGAATAAATAGGGTTTTTTCACACCCTATAATTCAAATATGGATTGGATGAATATAAATAATATTTTATTAAGTATATAAAAAATATATCTCTCATTAATTTTATTACCAAAATTAATTCATTCAAAAATACAAATATCTAATTGATTTATATATTTCATAAATAATTGATAGCTAATGAATTCACAATGCATTTTCATAAGACAATTATAATTTTTCCCGATAACATAATTGCTAGGAAATAATGGTAAATTAATAATATGTGTTTCAAATGGTTTTTATAAATTTATTATTGTGTTCAAATAAATATACTGAAGGATAAAAATTATATAATGAAAATATTTCATAAAAAAATCTAGGTGTTACAGTAATGCCCCTAACCGAGTATTTTATTTTATTTCTTCCTCCACCACCTTAAGTTATTATTAAACCATGATTATTTAATAACATCAATATATTAAATATTCTAATATTTTATTATTTTAATTTAGAATCTAAAATATTTCTCCTCTTCAATCAAATAGGATATGAAATCCCCATTCGTTTGTATGGTAGACAACAACCTCACGAACCAAAGTCATTCATTTTTTCATTACCACATCTCACAACTAGATATAATGATGTATTAAATTTATATATATGATATTTGTGATATTATTATTCCTATATAATTATTATATCATATACCTTCTTATTTTCCATTTTTTGGGAATATGATAATGTCGCTCATGTGTACGGTGGACTCTCACGTCCCGAAGCGAAGTGATTTATCCACCCTTTAAAAAGGATTCTATAAGGATAGTTTCAATAAAAATATGTGATATATATGAGAAAAAAGGATTATGTAATGGTGATATATTATTTACCTTTATGTATTTGAATCCTTCAAGAAAATGGAAACAACATTCATGCAAACGTACGACCTACCGTCTCCATGAATAGTGTATTTGATTTTCAATATATTACCTTTATTGAAAAATATAAACATATATTTAATGAATATATATGATATTTATATCATTTTTACACTTTGTAATATTATGGAACCATGTTTCATTTAATATAATAAAAAAACAAAACATATACACACAAAAAGCAGTTATTGCTCAAAACGTTCCACTAAGATGGAATTGTTAAAAAAATGGTAATAAAATATAATAAGTAAATCATGATAGGTATGAATATATAATAATGGTTCTAGAATATATTTATAATAAACATAAATTTTCTATACAAGAGGTTTGAATGTGTACAAAGAAGTTGGGACTTTAGGTAACAGATTTCCATCTCATTTTTTACTTATGTGAGACACATTCCATATGCACCGCCTAATTAATTAATGTGGTGTATATATTTCCCAGGATTGTATTTTATGATTTTTATACCTAAAATTATTTTTATATCAATATCCATATTAGGATCTCTCTTTCATAGGATTTACAATTCAAAAGTTACCAAATTAGTAAGGGATTTTTATCTTAATTTGCAATCGTTGTAAATTATATTATATTATGCATCTATCATATTTAATATGGTGTAAATATAACCAATTTGACATTTTATATCATGAAACACTTTATATTAATTATATTTTATGTTTTATTTAATTTTATTCTTTCATTGGGATAATAATTCAATGTTATGAAAGTGGTGATGGTTTAATGAAATAGTCTCTTTGTTTATTGGGAGTGTTTATGTTTATACATATGATGATGAAATATCATGATCCATATATTAAGAAACACATGATTTTTATTATCATATGTTTCTTTCATGAGAATACTTCTTTTACCTTAATTTTAATATCAGTATTTAATTTTTTTAATAAAAATCCTATTTATCTATCTATTCGGTCAAAAACCCGATTTTATTTCTTATCCATGTTTTCTAAAAGTGTTTTTTGAAATGTTTTAACAATAAAAAAAGAATTTATTAATGACTTTTTCCCCATTTTTTATGTTTTCAAAAATGTTTTTAAATTTACCTTCTAATGATTTTCAAAATAATTCCTTTTTGGTTTGTACAAAAAATGTGAAAGGAATCTTTGTTTTAGTATGTACAACATGAGCGGAATTTCACATCATTATGGACAAACAATATTTTAAATCATAATATATAAGTTTAAAATTTAACATTCAAATAAATGGATTATTAAAAAAATTTATTTTATAAAAAAATTATTATCAAATTGGAAAGGATATTTTTCTCAAGAAATATTTTTAATGATATTTGGTGCCTCCTTTATATGTTAACAAAGATATTTTAAAATAATAGGATTTTGAAATTTTATATGGTTTTAAGAATTGTTTTTCAATGTCGAAATTCAATTTTCTTCATGAAATGTTCCAAATAGTTTTTCAAAATTAGTTTCAATATAAGATGATAGATTTTAATGTAACCTATTACTTATTGGGGATGTGATACATAAACACAATTCAGATTCTTTATTTAAATGGTTTATGATTTTAATGAAAGGATTTTTATGAAACCCAATTATCTTCCATGGGTTATACCATGATATAAATTTTATGACACTCACTTTTTTTCAAAGGGTTATATTTTTATGAAAAGATGAAATGATTATCCAACCTAATTATTTTTAATACGTTATACAGTGATGAATATTTATGAAATACATTTCTTTTTAAAGGTTCTTATATAAAGATTTTCCTAGAATCTTATTTATTTTCTTGGGGTTTGGTATGATGAATGTTTTATGATATAATGGAATATGTATGTATGATTTTGAATATGTTAAAGGTAGGACCTATATCTCCCTCCCATGCCTTGAGTAAATATTGATATCTCATTAGATAATCAGTACTGGAATGTGGAGTGAACCCTTTTCAGTATGGGAAGTATTCCATTAGGATAGTCTTGGGATTAAAACATTACTACTATTATGGTTTGGCGAGTCAACCAATTCCATTATGATATTTTTGGAAATAGTCCTTGAAAACTAAAGAAATTACTATCTATTATTCTGTTTATATCTCAATTAAATGTCTTATGTCAATGTTATGCTCTCATGAATCATGTTATTTTATATCTTTATGATTTATGTCTTATAAAATTCCAAAATATATGTAATAAATCAATATTTTTATCTCTGATATGTAGGGTATGAATTTTAAATTTTATGGTCATGTTCTCCTACCCTTATGATCACATTATGATTATAGATTTCCCTTTTTTACCATTATCTAGAATTTTTAATCACCCATTATTATGTTTCTTTTCCTTATTTTATGATGATAGGTATTACATATGATATGTATAAGAAGGGTGCTAGTAATGAGGATCTTAGTGGGGGATGATGTGGAACTCTTATGGACCAGCTATATATAAATCCATGTTTCTGAAGGAATTATACCTTTACAATCCCCCGAAATGTGTTTGTGTAATTTAATGAATATTCATCAAAATTTTGTAGTATATATGAATTTAATATTAGGGTCTTTATAGAGGTAATATATTAAATCCAACCCCTCACATGGTTGTCTTGCATGGTTTGACCAACCATGTTCCAACTATGATTCTCCCACTATGTCCACCTACATGATTTCCCCTGGCATGTATATATAATTTACAAACATTGATATAAGCTTATTCCTACTATGTAACTCCCTGCATCACCTTGCACGAGTTCATAGACATTATTCACAATTTCTACATACTAGGCTCAAACTATGCACCTCTAAAATTACTTCTAAAACACTCCAAAACATTTTGAAAACTCCACAAATTCAACCCAAATACTATTTATGCTAAAAATACATAATAAAAGGGTAAATTAATTTAAAATAGGGTCGTTACACATAGTATTACCACTTATATCATAGTTTAATTTAATGTACCATAGTTTTGAAATAGTGGTGTCATTAGAGAAGATATATTAGGATTGATTTTTCATAAAAATATTATCATTTACTCTGATTTTTTGGAAAGTGTCATTGCCAGTTTGGATTTATTATTTGGTTTTGAACAGGATCATGCAAATGAATATGTGAAAAGTAATCCTCTAAAAACCTATAAGACTTATTAAATAATATGTTTTTATATTTGACATAAATGGGTATGTGAAATGAAAATCCTTATATATGCTTATTAATAGGTAAAAATGAGTTTTCCTGTCTTATCTAAGATAGTGAGGTTGGTAACTTAACATAAATTATACATGGATTCATTCATATATTATATATACTCTATGATTTTTTATTAACAAGTAATGATTAAAATCCCGATGATTGAATTTATTATAGACGTTAGAAAATAACACCCTAATAATTTACTATATATCTTAACATTAAATAAATATAATGTGTTTGATATATTAATTCAATTCCAACCACAAAGTAAAATGAGTCACAATATACTTTTTTACAATAATTATCTAAGTTGTGAAACATAAATAAGAAAATTAAAATAACAATTAATAATCGAGTAAATAGAAGTATAATAAATTTATTTATTTTAAAAACATATATTAAAATTTCTTACATATTATTGTTAATTGAAAATAATGATTGATGTATTTATTAAATTTAAGGTTTAGAATATAAATAAGTAGTGAAATTGAATCTCAAGAAGAGATTATTGAAAATTTTGTTTGGGTCAACACCTCCAAAGAAGAGGTTAGAAAGATTTATGAAATAAGGTTGCGGTTTGATAACAATGAGGAGCATGAAGAATTGATAAACACGCAAAACCAAATACTTGCATGGGGCTTCAATAAAGTTAAAATCAACATGGAGGAATTCATATATATAATAGATAGAATAAATAATCCTTTTGAATATCTTCTCAATGAGGATACAAATATTCATGTTAGTCCACTTCATTGGGAGTTATATAATGTTTCAAAGTCAGACAATCTTAGTCTTTTTTTAAACAATTTTTGATCTCTTTCTGTACGTAGTTCTTTGGCTATTTTGACTGAGGTTTCCCACATCTCCTCAAATTGTCTTATCATTAAAAAATCTATATTAGGTGTTAATGAAATTTGATCAAATTTATTAAATTTTATTAATATATATTTTTGAAGAACTATTTTTAATTTTTTTGTATTTTACCTAATAAACTAAAATTATAACTTTAAAAAAATTCAAATAATTAGTAATATCTACTCTAATACATTAACAGTCGTTTAGTTAGGAATTGTAGTGAAAAAATATTCAGAAAATTTATAAATATTAGCATTTTATTTTTATGAAAAGAAATCAATTATTTAATTCATCATGTAATGATTAGATTAGGGTTATTTTTTGAGTTTTTTCGAAAATATTTTATTTTTAAATGAATATTGAAAAATAGAGTTCTTATTAATACCGTAGAGTTTTTTTCCTTATCATGATCTAAAAATTTATTAAAAATTTATAAAAAAAATTTTAGGGACAGGAATTTTTTTGAGTGAAAAGATTCATATAAAATTACTATATTGAATTTATAAAATAGATGTTTAAATTTGTTATTTATATGTAATTTTTAATTCTGATAAAAAATTTATATTTTTCTTATAATTATATTTTCCAATGTAGAATTCAATTTTGGATTAATTTTAAAGTCACATTGATTTTATTTGATAAAATATAAATAAATTAATTTTATATAATCCCAAAACATTGATAATTTCATCTTAATTTTACGTTTTTAATTTTAAACCTACACCTTTTATAATTTTTTTCCCAGATTCTGTATACTAATATTTAAATTAATTTTCATTACCGAGAGAAATTTTATTTGAAAAACTGAAAATCAAATTTTCAATCATTAGGTCAGAATTTTTAAAAATGTAACAATTTATTTTATGAATTAAACGTAAATTACATAGGTAATAATTTGTTACCATGATTAAAACATAAAATTGTAAATGTAAAAATCTAAGAATAAGAGACATAATTATTTTTGAAAATATGTGTTCAAATGTTTTTTTAGATTTGATGACACTTAAAAATCCCCCCACCTCATAATTTTCAATTATTGGTTCCACTTTTCCTTTGAATGGTAACATGTCCTTTTATACTGTTACAAAAATGCCACGCATCTCCCTTATAAAAGGAATCATAATTAGTCTACTTCTCGTCACACCCCATGCCACTTATATTTGAAAAAAAACTTAAATAACCCCCAAAAATCCTAGACAAATCCTAGATATAATGGAATTTTCAAAATACTACCTCTTAAAGATTTAATCCATTTTTAAAAGGAGAACTAACAATGAGTAAGGTATAATTATCAGTTAGTCCTTTTTCATTTCTTTTCTTTTCTTTTCTATGCTCCCTCTATCGAATATAATATACCCATGATGACATAATTATAATTTTATTACAATTATAATTCAATTTAATTCTGTTTATTGTATAATTATTTTCTCCCATCCTTACAACCATTGGAGAAAATAAAATTTCTCTTGTGTTACGTGCAGACAACCGCCTCCATAAGTGATGTGAACATTTTTTTCATAACCACCTTAAATGGATAGATAATAAGTGATATTTAATGTAGAAATTTTATATTAAAATTTTTATTAATATTATTGAATTATAATCTAATTTCTACCTTATTTCGGTTCTATATAAAATTAGAAAGCTCGTAATGTGTACATATGGACTACCACCTCCATAAAGAAACATATTTTGTTTTTTATATAAAACTATTTTCTTTATAAATCTGTTTTAAAATATTATTCAAAGGCATGAGAAATAAAAATAATATCAATGTAATTATTTTAATTTTAAATTATTCCAAGGGAGTAACTTTCAAAACCCTACTTTCTAATAAATTATAACATGTTCTTATTTGGGTCGGTTTAACCACCTACATGAGAAATAAAATTAATTTATATCATGGACAACTATAGAAAATAAAAACTGGTATTATTTAAAATAAATTAAACAATATTTTTTAATGTTTAGTATTTTTTATATTAATATTTAAATTATTATTAATATACCACACTATGTTCATTAAAAATTACCGAATCAAACGTGTCATTGATTTCATATTCGATATTCATAACTAAATAATCATGGAATGAAATTGGAACCTTATTAATCAATATAAAACATATATTCTACTACCTTAAATAATATAAGAGTGATGAACTTGGTATCAAAGAATAAATATTGACATAAAAATTTCAAATCATGTGCGGTATAATTAAAATTTAAAAAATAAAATTATTAAACTAAACTATAACTAACTTTTAAACATGTAATAAATAATTATAATTAATGAATATAAATGAATATTGAAATGAATAAGGTTTTTAGAAAATTTATTAAGATATTTATTATAAGGACCCGACCTTAAACATTACATAATATTGAATTAAATGAATAATTCACATTGAGGATCTTTTCATGTTTAGAGTTTTAGGGAATTAGGACATAACTATTACATCTCAAAATACTACAAAGTAGGCACTTCTACCCAGAATCCACTTTTTTTTATAAAATAAAAACTCTTAAAGAAAATTCATGTTTAATTCCATGTTAAAGAGAGCATGGCTTTTCCTTGATCCCATCCTTGACCCTATTAATCTTTAAGTCCTGTGAAAAACATTTCAAAACTTAGGATGAGCATAAAAGGCTCAGTAAGGGTTATAAAATAGTGAATGAAAACATTTGTTCATAAATACATACAAAACATGGACTCTTTTACTTACCTCGTGAAATCATAAGATCTATGAAAGACACATAGAAATCATAAATCATAAAGGTAACATGCGGTATCCATACCATTCTTACATTGTAGCTATCACAGCTACATAGGGAGTTACATTGGAATACCCATCATATTATATTCCCTAAATCTCTTAGTAGAAACATTCACATTTACCTTCGTCACGTTACCCAATTCATTGGAGAGATATCTTGGGCTCAACTGCCCTAGGTTTATCATGGAACCAACCGTATACGTAAATAATGCCCAAGAACCATAACATAATCATAAAACATAACAAAAGCATAAAGTAAAGATAACATTCCACATTGCAATAATAAAATATCATTTCAAGATATTGAAATAATAAATCCATTCTCAAAATCATTTTCAATACCAAAATAGGTAAAAAGAGTATTTGGTATTTATTTTTCCTTTTACAAACATTTCGGCTTGTTAAGGAAGTCAAAGATCAAATAATACTCGCGGTGGCGGAAAGGTCGTTGTCACCACTTACGTTAAAGAAACATTCCTTTTTGTCTTTTAGTAAAACGATTCGTATAAAAAGATTCCCTTTGAATAAAATGAAAAGTCAAAGGGGTTTATACACCGTATGAAATAAAGTTGTGTATAAGAAATGCCTCAATGAAAGGAGATTGAGACGAAGTCCCTTACCTTATGTCTGACTTGTCCCGTTCGTTCTTTAATCTCCTAAATAATAAACTAAAGTTAATTTATACTTGATTAATAACCTTTTTCATGTTTATTATTTCTTTTATATCACTTATTACCATGTTATAATCATTATGTAATCATTTAAGTTAATAACGTTCATTTTGTCGATATTTGGAACTTGAGTAAAAAATGGACTTCCTATAATTACATGTTGTTCACGTGGTAAAAGGTTAATTATTTCCAGGATGATATTCATGATTTGGGTATCATATATATCATATATATCCAGAATGTACATGTATTTATAATATTACATAACATTTGGAGGTACGAAATGAAATGCACTGTTCGTGGAGACGGTAAGCCGTACGTACGCATGAACGCTACTTTCATTTCAATTTCTTATTTTAATGGAATTAAAAAATAATGATAAATAGGTATATTATAATTCCAGTATAATATCATATACAATATCATTAACTCTATCCTTTATACATACCACATAGGGCATTAACGAGTCACATCACTTTGAGGGGGCGGTAGTCCGCACTTCCTCAAATTAGATTATCGTATTTACCCACCATGGAAACCATAACGGTTTGATATAATTGGGAATTAGAGAAGCATAAAGAAATCATAAACATAATATATATCATATATAAATATAGTGTCATCATAATGGAAACCATGAGAGGTGGTAAGATGTAATTGAACAATCATCGTTTCGTGAGGCGTTAGTTTGCCATCCACAGAAACATTATGTTGTTCATCCATTAGATGGAGGTGTGTGTAAGTGTAGTTCGAATACTTATAATAAAAAAATCTTAGTATATTTAGGATACTGGTGTTTTTACAAAACAAAAGAAATAAAAAGAGTTTATGGGTTGGAGAAGCAAAATAAACAAAAACAATTTAAGAGAAATTGTTAACTTTAATTTAGGCAACATCCTTTGGTTTAAACCAAAAAGACTTCTTAAGTGCCTTTTGCCTAGAGTAAGGCTTCTAGGAGGAGGAGATAGATGTAGGGAGATTAATTGGGCAGAGTTTGGACGATTAAAATGGCTTGAGAGGTGTGAGGAATTGCATAGAAGTAGTCTCTTTTTATAAGGGAGAGGAGGGGCTCTTTAGGAAAGAGTGAAAATATTATTTTACAATATATTGATATTCTGTTTCTAATGGTCCAAAAATCATTATGGTCGAAGATAAGATGACTCATAACCGAAATAAAATCATCCAATCAGAATTGGACATGTTTTGGATAATATTTTAATCATTATAATCTTATTTATTTTAATCATTTTTTAATGAGGTAAATACTGCATCATTATTGTGTCATAAATAATTTAATTTATTTGATGTATAAAAATTATAAAACAAATACCATGATTTAGGAAATATTTTTAGATTTCCAATGAATATTTATAGTGGAATAGATAATTTATATAACCCCTTCTAAAAATTAATTTACTAAAAGATATTTTCTTTTGTCATTTTTGTCTTTTCTTTAAGTTAATTATTCTAAAATGTCATTATCACACCCAAGTGGCATAAAGGGGTCCCAAAATAGACCCAAAGATGCTAATGGTCGTAAATGACTCAATGAATAATATTTTGACATGTGTTAAGGTAATTTTGAATGATTATAATATTCTTTTAACCTTGAATTACCCTATTTACCTTTAACCGCGGTAAATAAAAGTCAAAAGTTACTATTCACCAAAAATTATTTTCATCTTATTGAACCACATTTTACTTCTTGATAACAACCATGTATGTCGGATTTTTGAAATTCAATTCACAAAAGTGGAAAAATTCCATTTAAATGAAAAAGTCAGTTTTTTAACTACCACAAAGTGGTGTCACTATTCATCAAAAATTGAATTTTTTCAGAAAAATACCAAAAATTCAGCCTAAGCTATATTTGATATTCCGAATTCAGAAATGATGTCTATTTTTCCAAATTCAAAACATATAAGTGGAATTAATTAATTTAAATATTTATTCCCGCTGTTAAAATAAATAGCGTGTTTTTAAGAAACAATAACTATCAAAAGATTGATACTTGTTTATATCTAATTTCAAAGTGAAATTAAATACAATGACCAACATTGGATTAAATAGGAAAAATATATTTTAATTCCACTTTAAACCCAATTAAAAATATAATATATCCATATAAATAAATTTGATTAAAAAGCACTTTTGAATTAAAATACAATATTTTTCACTATTCATTAAAAAATGAACTTTATCAGAAAAATACCAAAAATTTACCCAAAGTAAAATTTGATGTCCCCATTACAAAGAAGGATTTTATTTGGTCAATTAAAATTTATTAAAGTAACCAAAACTATATTTAAAGAGGCTACGCCATTAAAAGGCAATAAATCGGCCTTTTAATGTAAATTACACTTGAAATTAGATTCATTCATTTTTATGCCTCTAACTTTTATTAGATAAATATAAATACATTTATAATCATATTATAGTTAGTTTTGTTCATTACCACCAATAAAACGGCTAAGAGTTAACTAACATTTAAAATAATAATATTACATTATTAGTGTGCAACATAAGATTCCAAAGAAACCCATTGTTGCGTATCAGGTACGCTATCGAACATAGAAACCCTTTAAACGAAAATTAATATTTAATTCACAACTATTAATAAATATAAAAATCTCTTATTCTTCATTTTCCAGGGATGTTACATTTATGTTTGTTATACAAGAATTTGGATTGTGTGATATTAATTATGAATATAAAGTAACTTATTCACTCATATCACATTATTTTTTTTGAAACATATGCAATATTTATCAGTTGTATTTTATTATCTGGTTTATATACTTCTATTTGGATTACATTTAACATACTTTTTGTAAAATTAAATGGATTTACAAATCCATATCAAGTTCTATTTTCATGGGATTTTGATTCTAATGATACTAAATTCTTAAAAGATATTGATAAATAAAATATTATTTCTTTGAGTTATAATGTTTCTTCCTTATCTTATTTCTTCTATGAATGGTTTCTTCCACAAAAATATTTTATATTTAAGGTTCTATGTTTCTCGTGGTGGAGTAAAATTTTAACTCAATTCTTTCTCCTTGATGAATTTATTCCCCATAAAATTATGAAAGTCTTAATAATAGTTTTAATTATCTTTAAGGATGATTTCTCATCCTTTATATATTTCCTCTTCTTGAAAATGGTTTTTTTTTCAGGAAAAATAGTTACATGTTATCCCATTTTTCCTTCATAATTCCCTTTTTATATTTTCGAAATGATTTTCTAGTGTTCTTTTTATGATGTGGGTTTTTAAAAAATATTTTTTAAAATATTTAGATGGTTTTCAATCAATTAATTATCAAATGTTTTATATTCTACTCTATAACACATTTATAAAACCTTTATTTATTTCTACATATCTATTATTGAATATTATTTTTAAAAGTAATTATTTCCAAAAATTTCACTTCACCTTTTCAAAAATTACTTTTTAATGGGATCACTAATTTTTTGTTTTAAGATAATGTAAAAAATAATTTCTAAGAACTCTTCTAAGTTTTAATTTCTATTTACCTCTTTATATTAATTTGATTTTTTATTTTCGAAATTTTTTCCTAAATTTCCCTAAAAAATCCATTATTCAATTATTCTTTTCGATGATTAACCTTTTGGTAATAAATTCTATAACTCTTGATTCATTGTTATTTTGTATCATCTAATATTTTCGTCTTATGATGGTATTTTATCTTTGTATACATATTGAAAAGATAATTTAATTGAATTGATGATAAATTTTTATATAGTCATCCACATTATTTCACTAGATGAATTATGAAATATTATTTTGTTTCTTTCTTGAAAAAAATCTTCTTATGTAGTTTAATTATGTGATATTTTAAATCTGAGTGTTTTGATGATCCCTTTGATCAAATATGTATGTATGATTATTGTGATGATGGGGGGGGGATATACCACTATCATATTAATTGGTTATGGTTTTATATCTCTTAATATGATTAATTATTATTTTTGAATGTAGTGTGGGTAACAATATTTATAATTTTTTCTTTCCTACATGATGCGAGTAGATTTTTTCATAGATTTGTTTTGAAAATATGTTTCATGTTGATTTGTTAACTGGCTTTTCATGTAAAATTGATGTGACTAGATTTTTTTTATAGTTTTTGTTCTGTGAACAAGATTTGAGTAGCATTGTCACAAGTTTTTTTATTAAATTGATGTAGGTAGCATTGAATACATTTTTTTCTTGAACTTTATGTGGATTACATTGTTCCTAAGTTTTGTGTGTGAACATGATGTAATTAGATTTTTTCACAAGATATTTTTAATATTTTTGTAACATAGTTCCTTATTATGTTTCCCCACGTATTTATGTCACATTACAATAATTATTCCCCTAGTATCATGTTTGTTATATCATATTTCCACACTATTATTCCATGGTTTGTGTTTACATATTTTTTATTACATGTATATCATTCATGACTTATGGAAAACTATTATTGTCAATTATAATTTTTAATAAGATATTTCTCCCATGATCATGTTTTGAAATGTGCTTATGATCTAACCCTTGATGAAATTTTTTCCATTTACTAAGTGTGTGAGCACACCCCTTTCTTATGTGTCTATTCCCCCAGTTATGAAGATGAGTATAAACTATGAGGATTATTGAAGGGAGTCTAGTTTGATTTTATTATATAAAAATGTTCACATTGATCATAAAATAAGTATCATATATTTCTTATCCTCATAGAAGCTAAACCTTGTGTTCTTGGTATTGTGCAGTTATTTTAATATGTAATGCCTAAATTATTAAAATAAATCTATTCTTAATTCTTAACTTCGTAAACCACACATAGTATCAAAGTCTATGTTTAAGGAAACTTTTCTTAGAATCAGACCCAATATTATAGATCTGGGGAACCTCAAGAGAATGATTCTTACATAGAAAATGTGTATCAATGTGAAGTAGGGCTAGCAAGGCGCCTTAAACAATGAAGGTGTAAGTATATGATGTGAACAACAAGGATGTGTGATTTTTAGTTATAATCAGGGTAGGTTTTCATTTTGTGAAAATAAATGTTTTTCATAATGATTGTTGTAGTGGGACATGTTGTGTTTTGGGGAAGAGAATCATTCTATGGAAAATAATTTTTTGGATCTATATGTTAATTATTGGAATGGGTCATTTCGTGACATGAACCTAGGAAATGATATTGTGTTTTTAGTTTACATTGAGGAGAGTTATGCAATGGAATTCTCCAAAGTTCCACACCATGAGAAATATTTTGAAAATTCATTATGAAATGAGACAATGGGGTCATGGAATAGTAGATGCATTCTAGGTTTTGTTATAATCCATGGGTATTATGGTCTTTTTGTCATTAAAAAAACCACTTCAAAATTCTTTATTTTTTAATCATTAAAGCTTGGGTATGTTGATCTCCTCCTCACTTCCCATTATTTCTTTAAAACTCTTTGATTCATGATGATTGAAGGTGGGTTGTTTTTTAATTAATTTTTCATTTTCTTCTCATACATTGAATCTACTTCTTTACTTTTTTATCCAATAATTTGTTTTAATTTAGGACAAGATTGATGAAAAAAATATCAATTATTGGTGGAATCTGGTTGGATATGATGGGGTTATTAATTATTTGGATAAAGTTGAAAAAATAAGGGTATATCTGCTAGTTTTTTCATGGTTTCATTAAGTTGAGAAACTAACCTATATTATTTTGTAATTTTTAATATATTAGAAATTTATTTGTTGATGTACTGGTGTCTAGAGATTGGTATTTTCTCATTAAAGAGATTAAGATATGTCAATAGTGATTATCTCCCTATTTCTTGGGGATTCAATGTCGTTATTCCATATAGTGGGATATTTCTGGATTATTCCCTTAGTATTAATTTTGAAAATCAAATTTGGTAGATGTGTAAATTTTTTAATGATTGATTAACTAGTTATTAGTGGGTTAGAACCTCATGTTGATAAAAAATGGTTGATTAACATTGGTTAAAATTGATGCCTATTTATTGGTGAGGTAATAAATATGAATGAGGTACAAGATTACCAAAAAATTTCCTAAGGATTATACATTTCCTTATTGTAGAATGAAATATGTTGTCTCACCACTTGTGTGTGATCAACCTTGAACTATAAATAAATTTTTCCAGGTAAACTCCCTTGAGTATAATGAAAGTGTATTGGTGCTTGATGGACACTTAAAAACTAATTGGGTTCATCAATCATCGATGGGATTAGGCTTTACCCTAAGTATTTTTTATGGGATAATGGGTACCTAGAGAAGAATAAACTCAATGAATTATAAGAATGAACCTTATATTAGGAATCTTTATTTCCATCCTAGTATGGATTCATGATGATTGGTAATTGTTTTCTTAAGGGTAGGACATGAAAATTCTTGAGTTATATTTTAGGATATTGACTATGTTAATATATGTTATAGATTTTGAGTGACAAGTTTTAAATCTAGAGTCATAAATGAGATACAAGAACACTTGTGGGGATATTTGACCTTTTTATGAACTAGTAATATGATGATATATGAACATGGAAGAATGAAATGATGAAATCATGTGATAAGTTTCACATGATATAGTGGTATTCTAGATGAGTATGGGTTGATACCTAGAATGGGAGAGTGACCCTCTAGAGTTGAAAAAAAAATTATATTTGGAAATTTTTATGCCATTTTTGGATGAGAAACTATAAAAATAATATAATTGGTAAATGATTAAAATGTGATATTATAAAATGGTTCAGAGGTGGGACTTGGTTCCCCAGGGGAAACATTTTGAATTGTGTATGAGGTAGGATATGCTTCCCCTCTATGATTTTCTAAATAGGTTCTAGGGAATAGATTCCCTATGTGTTTTTATATATATGATTGTTCCATGGAAGATATTTTCCTTTTTTGTACGATATATTTATGATGCTTCAATGGGAAATATTACCATTTTTGGTATGTTATATAAATGTTCCAAGGAAGATATTCTCTTTGGTGTATAGTATATTTATAATGGTTCGGGGGAGAATATTTACCCTAGGTGTATGATGCTATATTATGGTTCCGAGAAGGTCATTCCCCTTGGGGTATGATATATTTATAATGGTTTAGGGGAGAATATTTCCAGATGTGTGTATACACACACACAAACATAGAAATATATATATATATGAGAAACCTAGAGTGGGTGCATTGGAATGAGAGTTTCGTATTGGTATTTGATATAGGATCACAAATACTAACCCATGAGTTTTGAACTACATGTGATGTGACCTATGAGAATAGTTAGAGTGACTAGTGATGTGAGATATGACTCGTGAAATTATCATGTTGGTGTGGTAATTAAATAGTTAGATATTTAAAGGTGTTATTAGAGATGTGTTGTGATATTTGAGGGTAACCCAACAGTGGTGTTATCCTAGTCCTGAGAGTGATTTTAGAGATAGGACCTATGGTTATAGGCCATGTTACTATTCTTGATGCACATCACCCATTACCAAGTATGTGATATAAGTATAGAGATGCATTAAGTATTGTGGATGGGAAATCTGTACAATAATCGAATAAAAAATTCAAACCAAATTAAACCTAAAACCAGTGAAAATTCATCATTCAATGTTCAAACTATAAGTTCACAATTATAGGTGATTTCTAAAGGCCCATTCCATCTCTATGGACCATAAAATCATTATAGAATTTTCACCTATTGATGCATATTTATATCCCAAAATCATTGTCAATAAAATCAACCAAAGTCAAAGACAATATGACCAACCTCGCTAGATCATATAGAATCAAACAACCACCATCAATGACCATAACTAAACCCCATTAAACTAAAAACCTATAAAAACCCAACCAAAAAAATTCCACAACCATGGTTTAAGAAAACTAGTCGAACCCATCATAGAATAGAAAAGAAAAAATCACTACTATCTCTTTTTCTTCATCACTAACTTGTAAAAGATCATCAATTAACCAATAATCATGAAATCGTAGGGGGAAAATTCAAAAAAGTTCCCCTAGAAAATAGTGAAGAAAAATATTATACCATTCATGTCTAACTTCTATTCATTCAGATATCTCTAATATACCAGTGTGTTAAGAACCAAATTGACACTATAGAGTGACAAAAATAACACAGGATGCACACATGTGATAAGTTTGAAATGCATGGGAGGAATGGTCATCTGGTTAAATTGGGAATGGATTCCATAATTGATTATATAAATAGGTATTTTATGTTTTGTTATCCAGTGTATTTAGTGTGTGATCTTTGACTGAAGAGACGTGACTCGGTATAGTGTGAGTTGGATGGTAAGGTAGGGTAGAAATGGGGTGTGTACTAAAATTGGTACTCTTGTTATGATAATGGGCGATATTAATAACCATGTTGAGATTGGTTTATAGAGACTCACTTTCTAGGGGTAAAGAGAGTGAGTTTTTGTTTGACTTATGTTGTAGATGGAATTTTGTAACTTAATCATGGCCTATGGTAGGGAGTATTGGTGTTTATTAGGTGAGATTTTGCTTGAAGGTAATGTGAGACATGTTGTTGGGTGGAACATAATGAAATATTTGGGATATGAATATAGAGTAATGTGTGTTGTGTGCATCATAGATTCAGGTCATGATAATGGATAAAAATATATAGTGGTGTCATTTGAATCCTTCCAGAGTATAGATAAGCCCTTTAAGAATGTTTTTGTCTGAGATTCATTTACAGGTTATGACCTTGAGAGTTATTTATGGGATAAATGGATGACCACAATGAGTGGTTATTAGATGTGAGATGAATGTTTAAATGTATTAGATAATATGTTTTGTGATTACGGAATGGGAAAAGGGTGTTAATGCATGATTTTATGGAATATGTTCGTTAGTGGAGGGCCTAGTATGGGGTATGTTCATGTGAAGTTTGATTAATTAATTTCACTATAATAGGGAATTAACACTTCATGAAATGAGGTCTCTATTGAGGGATGGTGAAATGACCATGTTTTTATGACGATTTTGGATATATAAAATGGTCAACTCATATGAAATATGAGTTTTTACCTTTTGTAAGACATGTAATATGATGAAATGACCATTGGGGATTCTTAAATGTTGAGGTTATAAGTGAATCATCATGATGGATAAGTAATTTGTAGGGTTCATGATATGTGGTGAGTGGTGTACTATAAGGATTGAGACATGATAGATGGACTAGGTAGGGAAATGTAGAGGGATGGAATGTTAGAGCCATGTGATGGTGATCATGTTAAAGACACTGGGTTATATTCTTTAGGACTGGGTTTTAGATAAAGGATTATTGATAGTGTTCTAAAGTGGTTATCTAGGGAATCATAGTACCATTGGACTTAGGGATTTTGAATACGGATGTTCAGTTTTCAGTGGGTACTAGGTAGGATTATTCCCTTGGATCGATGATAATGTCCAATAGAGGGGAGAACACTATTGAATATCTAAATAGGGGATACTTTTTTAGTAGTTATTGATACATTTGAAGACATGTTGCAATGGAACCTGTCACGACCCGTCCTCGGGGCCCGTGCCGTGACTACCCCAAGCCCGCCTTCCATAGGCCAGGGGCTGGCGACTAGCACCAAGGCGTAAAATCCCAGTAAACAGGGAAGGCATTGCCTTTATAAGTAACAACCACACAGAGTCAGCAAGCGGAAAGTAAAGTGCAGAAAAGTAAAGGGGGCCGGAAATACAAGCCCAACTGTAAAGTACAACTGAAAAGTAAAGTACAGCAACTGAAGAAAAGATGGCGGCCTCGTGTCGTCCACTGGCAATCCCACCTGAAGGGTGGGTACAGATAGCCTCCAGGCTCCTCGGGTCCCACGTCCGCTCCGAGCACGTCCCGCCCAGTGGTCCATCTCCAGGTACCGTCCTGCTCCACGCCCCAACCGTGATCAGCGCTGTCCGTCGTCTGCAACCAACACAACAAGGTGCGGGCATAGCCCGTGCAGGGGTGAGTACAAGCTACTCAGTAAGGACCCCGAGACCCTCGAAGGTCTTCCGAAATCCACAAAGGATATAGCACAAAAGAAAGATGCAATCACGAAGTAACATCTGACTCGACTTAGGTATATGCCCATACATATAACTAAGTCCCCAATTCTAGCTCTGCTCACGAGCTCAAGAACAACTCAATCCACAAAGGAAAGCAAGACTCAAATCCACAAGGAGAGTAAACAGTAAAATCCACATAGGATAGTTCAACACAATCCACAAAGGAGAGTAACATACGATTCAGCTCAACCAGGTATACTTTTTCAGATGACGTCAAAGATGATCACTGATCCATCTAAGTCGTCGGACCCACGAAGGATCGATAGGTACTAACCCCCGCAAAAGACCCACGTAGGATCGGCCTCACACAGAACCTGTAGGCAGTGGCTCACACAGAACCGGTAGTAAGGACCCACATAGGATCGGGCTCACACAGAACCTGTAGCACTGATCCACGTAGGATCGCTGAGTGCAGTAGTCGACGCAGTCCACTGAGGATCTCTGCACAGTCGTCGCCGCAGTCCACGAAGGATCTCTGCTCTGCCGTCGTCGCAGTCCACGGAGGATCTCTGCTCTTCCATCGTCGCAGTCCACGGAGGATCTCTGCTCTGCCGTCGTCGCAGTCCACGGAGGATCTCTGCTCTGTCGTCGAAGTCACAGCCAGCGCTAGGGTTCCCGCACATAGCGAGCTCGTTTAGGAGGGTCCGCTCCACGAGCCGAGAGGCTGATACATCAACTGACACGTAGTCCGAAGTTGATGCATCCAAAAGTTCCGTATCGACAACAGGATCTCAACGCAACAGACGGCGCGTCAATCGGACGCCCGGTCTGAGAGTTATTGGCATTTTCGTCCCAGGGGCCCGGTTGGTTTTCAGGGCAAAACCAACCCGACCGTACTCCGCCTGTATCCGATCCTCGGGCGGAGTATGCCAAAAGTTCCGTCTCACTTAGAGGAAACTACCACAGCTGACGGTACGTCGATCAGACGTCCGTAGCTCAAGTTATGAGCGTTTCCGCTCCGAGGGCCCGGTTGGTTTCGTGTACGAACCAACCCGGCCGAACACAAAATCTTCCGAAACCTTGAGTATGATATACCGAAACGACCGTCTCGATCCAAGGATCGCGTAGCCGCTGACGGTTCGTCAATCGGAGGTCCCAGGCCCAAGATATGGGCGAAAGACCGAAGAGGGCCCGAAACGAGGGTTCTGGGCCCGGGGCGACCCGGCCCGAACCCCCCCCCCCCCCTGGGTCGGCCAAACCGGGTCGGCCCGAACCGGGTCGGCCCGACCCGGCTAGGCCGGGTCCGGTCCGGCCTGGGCGCGGCCAGGCCGACCGGACCGGCCGGCTCGGCTTCGGCCGCGCGGCCGAGTGAGCCGCCGCGGGTTTGACCCGCGGCTTTGGAGAAACGCGGCCCGCGCGGGCCGCGTGCTGGGTGGCCGGACCGCGGACGCGGTCCGGCGGTTCGCCGCCGCCGCGGCTCGGCCGCGGCGGACTCCTCCGGCGGCGCGCCGGGCGCCGCCGCCGCCCCCTTCCGCGGGCCGCCGGGGTTGCTCCGGTGGCCCGTTTTGCCTCTCGTCTGCGCCGTTGCTCCTCCCGGGGGCCGACCTTCACTGCGGGATCAACAGATCGCCCCTGCCGCGTGGTTCGTCGTCGTCCGCCAAATCCGCACAAAAAAGGGAAGATCGGCGGAGGGTTGTCGGATCATGTTTGTTAGATCCGCACCCTCCGCGTTAGTCATAAACATCATCGGGAGGAAAAGAAACGACCAATCAACAATTTTAAATAAATTTAAAATTGTTCCGTGATCGGTTCTTTAAAATTTAAAAGAATAAACACGGGAAAAGCAAAATATTTCAATTCAACCCTTACTTTGTCGTCGTCGTCGGACGAGAGGTCGTCGCGGAAGAAGGGGGATCGTTGCGTCGTCGCGGTATCCGGCGTCGCGTCGCCAATCTCCGGATCAAGAACAAACGGATTTAATTAATTAAATCCGTTGCCATGAAATTAAAAAAAAGGAGAATTTAAATGATCCGATTCTTACCTTAGTTGCCGAACGAGGATCGGCCGCGGAAGAAGAGGCGTCGCCGAAGAACGTCGCGGGTAAAGCTCGTCGACGTCGCAGATCGGTGTGCGTCGTCGAATTTCGGTCGCCGGCGTTCTTCGCGTTCTTCGCGTTCTTCGCGTTCTTCGCGGGGAGGGTGGAGGCCCAGAGAATCTCGCACAACGAGTAATCCTCCAAAGGAAAGAGTTGGTCTTATTTTATTATTTTGCCAACGAACGCAAACACGTAAGTAACGACCCATCAGTTCGTTGAATTAATTCAACGAGCGAAACAGCCCATTTAATTCACGAAAGAAACAGCCCATTTAATTCACGAAATAAACCGCCCAATTAAATGGTCTGTTAAGAATTAAAGAAAATGCGTCGGTTGACTTTTCAGTTACTTTGACGGGTTTTCGCGGGTGCGTTACTTAGCGAAAGAAACGGCGGGGCTCGTGCGGGCCCCACCTCACAAATATCCTACCAAGGGGGTAGGATATTTCTGGATAGCATCCTATCCAGTTCAACTCAGTTCAAGCCGTCTTTAAGTGGCTTCAAGTGGCTTCCAAGCAGCTTAAGTGAAATAGAATAAAGTTGTCGCACAAACTTTATTTTATTTCTGACTTAAAGCCGCAAAATTTAAAAACCACGTCTGAGAAAACGCAACTCCGGAAGAGGCGTTTCTAAGCAAATACCGGCCCTGCGATTTCATCGGTTCCCTCAGAATTTGATTCCAGGCACCGGTTCAAAAGATAGAAAAACCCGCTCGTCCGTTCACTGAACGTACCCGAGCCAAACTTCGGAAATTGATTCCGGGCACACCGGGCCTCGGAATCAGGTGCCGTCTGAAGCTGCGCTCTTGTAAAATTCCAAAGAAAATTAAGAAAAAAAAATTTCCTTGAAATTTGCGGGTCTTTACATTACTCCCACCTCAGGGCTTTACGTCCCCGTAAAGATACATCAAAAACTAGGGGAACAAATGGGGGTACTGAGCACGCATCTGAGCCTCCCGCTCCCAAGTGCTCTCCTGGAGGTTCCCGTGCTGCCATCTGACGCGCACAAGAGGAATCGACCGCCCACGTAGGATCCGCTCCTGTCGATCCTCGATCTCCACTGGGACCTCCGCAAAAGTCGCCCCATCGTCCACGTCTAGCTCCCCAAAGTCGATGATGTGCGTCGGGTCGTGCACGTATCTCCTCAACTGAGACACGTGGAAGACGTCGTGCACCCGGTGCAACTGAGGTGGTAGAGCCAGGCGATAAGCCACCTCTCATATCCTGTTGAGGACCTGGAAAGGCCCGATGAAGCGTGGAGACAACTTGCCGCCTCGGCCAAATCTCCGTAAACCACGTCGAGGTGAGACACGCAAAAAGACGTGGTCGCCATCCTCGAACTCTAGTGGCCTCCGCCTCCTGTCAGCATATGACTTCTACCGGCTCTGAGCTGTCCTCATCCTCTCCTGGATGATCTGGACCTTCTCTGTCGTGGCTCGGACCATCTCTGGTCCCACGAGTGCTGACTCCCCAGGGTCTGTCCAGAACAACGGTGATCTGCAGGGTCTGCCGTACAACGCCTCGTATGGTGCCATCCCGATGATGGAGTGGTAGCTGTTGTTGTACGCGAACTCCACCAAGGGTAGGTGGTCCTCCCAGCTGCGACCAAAGTCGAGAACACATGCACGGAGCATGTCCTCAAGTGTCTGTATGGTCCTCTCCGTCTGACCATCCGTCTGAGGGTGGAAGGCTGTGCTCAGATGGAGCCGCGTCCCGAACGCCTCCTGCAACCCCTTCCAAAGCCGGGAAGTGAAACGAGCATCTCGATCGGAGACGATAGACGATGGCACACCGTGAAGCCGTACGATCTCCTGGACGTAAAGACGTCCCAAGCTCTCCACTGAGCCCTGCTCTCTGATGGGTAAGAAGTGTGCCGACTTGGTGAGTCGGTCGACAATCACCCAAATGGAGTCGTGACCTCTGGAAGTGCGTGGAAGTCCAGTCACGAAGTCCATAGATATGCCATCCCACTTCCACTCCGGGACCTCCAAGGGTTGTACCAAGCCTGCTGGTACCTGATGCTCTGCCTTCACCTGCTGGCAGGTGAGGCATCGTGAAACGAACTCTGCCACAGCTTTCTTCATGCCCGGCCACCAGTGCTGTCGCCTGAGATCCTGGTACATCTTCGCCACTCCGGGATGTACTGCCAAGGGAGAAGTGTGAAACTCTCTCAGCACCTCCTCTCGTAAAGTGACTGGTATGAAGGTACGTCCTCTGAAAAGGATGTCGTGCTCTGCTCCAAGGGAGAAGCCATCAGGCGCCTGACCTGAGGATATCAGTGCACGCCGGGTCTCACAGTCAGCGTCCTCACGCTGAGCCTCTCTGACCCGCTGTAGAAGTGGAGGAGAGACTGTGAGAGACTGAAGAAAGGCTGCTCCGTCTCTATCCACAAAGGATATCTGTAAGGAGGCTAGCTGCCCCGTCGCCTCCTCAAGTAGCTGAATGCCCGTCCTCCTGCTGAGGGCATCGGCTACCACGTTCCCCTTCCCAGGAGTATAGACTATCTCAAAGTCATAGTCCTAGAGGAACTCAAGCCATCTCCGCTGTCTCAGGTTCAGGTCCTTCTGAGAGAAGATATACCTGAGACTCTGGTGGTCAGAAAAGACTGTGAAGCGCTCGCCCATCAGATAGTGCCGCCAAGAAATGGACCTCACGTAACCAGAACTGGCATTTTGAGAGCTTGCCATAAAGCTGGTGCTCTCGGAGTGTGTCTAGCACAACTCGCAGGTGGTAGGCATGCTCCTCCTCAGTCGTCGAGTATACCAAAATGTCGTCAATGAAGACCACGACAAATCGGTCGAGGTATGGCTGGAAGATCCTGTTCATGAGGCTCATGAACACTGCTGGAGCATTGGTTATGCCGAATGGCATAACCAAGAACTCATAATGGCCATACCGACACCTGAAGGTCGTCTTCTGTACGTCCTCGTCTCGAACTCTGAGCTGATGATAGCCTGACCGGAGGTCTATCTTCGAGAACCACCGCGCTCCCTTGAGCTGATCGAAGAGGTCATCAATCCGTGGCAGCGGATACTTGTTCCTCACTGTCACCTGGTTCAGGCGATGATAGTCGACACACAGTCTCAAGCTCCCGTCTGCCTTCTTGGCGAACAAAATCGGGGAAGCCCAGGGTGAAACACTGGGTCGGATAAACCCCTTGCTCTGCAAGTCCTCCAACTGTACCCGCAGCTCCCGAAGCTCGACGGGGGCCATCCGATATGCTGGAGAAGATATCGGGGCTGTCCCGGGGTACAAGTCGATGTAAAAGTCTACCTCTCTACGAGGAGGTAGCCCTGGAACGTCGTCGGGAAAGACGTCCACGTACTGGTCCACCACTGCAGGGAAAGCTGGACTCCGCACGTCCACTGCTCCTAGGATGAGGCTAGCCAACTGATGAGAGATGGGCTGCACTCTCCTCCGCGGAAGTCCATCCTGTGCTGCAAAGGTTCACTTCTCGCCGGTGAAGGTAAACCTGCTTCCATCGGTGCGAACACATCGCACCTTGCGCCTAAAACAGTCGATCTGGGCATGAACCGTGGATAGCCAATCCATGCCCAAGATGACGTCGTAAGGCCTCGACGCCGCTACAAGGAGATCCCAGCCGAAGCTCTCGCCTCCTAGAGTAAGCTCACACTGCCGGCACCAGTGCGTAATCGTCGAGTCTGCTCCCGTAGGAGTCTCTAGCCGTAAGGATCGAGCCAACGGCTCAGTCGGAATCTCCGAGCTCCGAACAAGGGCAGAGGCTATGAAAGAGTGACTCGCTCCTGTGTCTATAAGTACTGCAGCAAGGGTGGAATAGACACAGATCGTACCTCGAATCATCTCTGGCAAGTCGGGGTCGTAGGCCTCCACTGCCTGGAGCTGGGCCTGTCCCTGCCCGCCAGCTCCATGTGGTCGAGGTGGCCCTCCTGGTGGTGGTGGGGGTAGAGCCTGGAAGCGTCTCCCACCACCCGCTGCTCGGCCAGCTCCTCTGCCTCGTCCGCCTCCTCCCTGCAGACCGCCACGGTCGACCCTCTGCCTCTACCTGGGTGGCCCCTCCACCGTCTGCTGCTCCTCTGATCGGCGAGTCAGGCAGTCACGAGCCATGTGACCCTGCCCGCTGCAGGAGTAGCACAGCCTGCCTCTCGGAAGGCTGGCACTCCGCTGTGTGCCCCGCACTACTGAGTCGGTGTCCTGAGGCCGTCTGCATGGGGGTCTGGTCTGCCTGGACCCGAGAGTCATCCGTCGGCTACCTGCTGCCGAAGACTCAGCTACCTGCCGCCCTGCGCTAGGTCTCGCCGCTGAAGAAGGCTCTGCCAGGAAGCTCTCGATCAGGAGGGCTCGCTCCAGCACTCCTGCCTGGGTCGGAATGCTGAGGGAGATCAGCGACGCCCGAATCTCCTGTCGCAAGCCCTGCTCGAAGGTCCGGGCCCGGAAGAAGGGGTCTCGTACCATGTCGGTCGAGTAGCGAGATAGGTCAGTGAACCTCGCCGCGTACTGAGCGACCATCATGCTGCCCTGGCGCAGTTGGAGAAGCTCCTGGATGCGCACCGCTTGGAGGGTGGCCGGGACGAACTCAGAGCAGAAGAGGCTCTCGAAGTCCGCCCAGAGCAAGGATGCCTCATCGTGAACCTGGAGCATCAAGCTCCACCATCGTCCTGCCGCCGCCTGCAGGAGGCTCGCCGCGAGAATCACCATGAGATCCGCTGGTGTCCTCACTAGCCTAAAGATCCGCACCACTGCCTCTAGCCAGTCCTCGGCGGCCTGGGGGTCCGCCTCACCGCGAAACCTGGGCGGTCGCTGGCTCTGAAACTCATGCAGTGACCTGAGGCGACGTGCATCGTCTGCGTCTGGTACTGGTAGCATCGGTGGCTCGGCGGGTAAAGCTACCGCCGGTGCCACTGCTGGCAAAGGGCCTTGCACCGAGGCCTCATCGCTCGGTGGGCTGCCGTCGCGCCCTACACTCGGAACCCTAGCTGGCCGTCATCGCGGGGCCATCCTGAAAAGGAGAACAAGAGCACCACAGTCAGAACAGTATACCTGGTGAGCTGGCACAAGTAATCACAAGGAAAACTTGAGACTTTCATGAAGCAGATCAGTATACCCGGTGAGCTGACACAAGCAATCACAAAGAAACTTGAAACACACACGCAATAAATGTTTTCATGCATTAAGTCGGAAATCAGGAGTCAGGGTCCTGGTGTACGGATACATCGGCCGCCGCACCAACACTGGGCTCCCTGAACTGATAACCACACTCAATACACTAAACACTATTGCTTCATATAGAAAGAAAAGACGATCAGAGTCTGCGGTAGAACCGACCGCCTTTGATACCAATTTGTCACGACCCGTCCTCGGGGCCCGTGCCGTGACTACCCCAAGCCCGCCTTCCATAGGCCAGGGGCTGGCGACTAGCACCAAGGCGTAAAATCCCAGTAAACAGGGAAGGCATTGCCTTTATAAGTAACAACCACACAGAGTCAGCAAGCGGAAAGTAAAGTGCAGAAAAGTAAAGGGGGCCGGAAATACAAGCCCAACTGTAAAGTACAACTGAAAAGTAAAGTACAGTAACTGAAGAAAAGACGGCGGCCTTGTGTCGTCCACTGGAAATCCCACATGAAGGGTGGGTACAGATAGCCTCTAGGCTCCTCGGGTCCCACGTCCGCTCCGAGCACGTCCCGCCCAGTGGTCCATCTCCAGGTACCGTCCTGCTCCACGCCCCAACCGTGATCAGCGCTGTCCGTCGTCTGCAACCAACACAACAAGGTGCGGGCATAGCCCGTGCAGGGGTGAGTACAAGCTACTCAGTAAGGACCCTGAGACCCTCGAAGGTCTTCCGAAATCCACAAAGGATATAGCACAAAAGAAAGATGCAATCACGAAGTAACATCTGACTCGACTTAGGTATATGCCCATACATATACCTAAGTCCCCAATTCTAGCTCTGCTCACGAGCTCAAGAACAACTCAATCCACAAAGGAAAGCAAGACTCAAATCCACAAGGAGAGTAAACAGTAAAATCCACATAGGATAGTTCAACACAATCCACAAAGGAGAGTAACATACGATTCAGCTCAACCAGGTATACTTTTTCAGATGACGTCAAAGATGATCACTGATCCATCTAAGTCGTTGGACCCACGAAGGATCGATAGGTACTAACCCCCGCAAAAGGCCCACGTAGGATCGGGCTCACACAGAACCTGTAGGCAGTGGCTCACACAGAACCGGTAGTAAGGACCCACATAGGATCGGGCTCACACAGAACCTGTAGCACTGATCCACGTAGGATCGCTGAGTGCAGTAGTCGACGCAGTCCACTGAGGATCTCTGCACAGTCGTCGCCGCAGTCCACGAAGGATCTCTGCTCTGCCGTCGTCGCAGTCCACGGAGGATCTCTGCTCTGCCATCGTCGCAGTCCACGGAGGATCTCTGCTCTGCCGTCGTCGCAGTCCACGGAGGATCTCTGCTCTGTCGTCGAAATCACAGCCAGCGCTAGGGTTCCCGCACATAGCGAGCTCGTTTAGGAGGGTCCGCTCCACGAGCCGAGAGGCTGATACATCAACTGACACGTAGTCCGAAGTTGATGCATCCAAAAGTTCCGTATCGACAACAGGATCTCAACGCAACAGACGACGCGTCAATCGGACGCCCGGTCTGAGAGTTATTGGCATTTTCGTCCCAGGGGCCCGGTTGGTTTTCAGGGCAAAACCAACCCGACCGTACTCCGCCTGTATCCGATCCTCGGGCGGAGTATGCCAAAAGTTCTGTCTCACTTAGAGGAAACTACCACAGCTGACGGTACGTCGATCAGACGTCCATAGCTCAAGTTATGAGTGTTTCCGCTCCGAGGGCCCGGTTGGTTTCGTGTACGAACCAACCCGGCCGAACCCAAAATCTTTCTAAACCTTGAGTATAATATACCGAAACGACCGTCTCGATCCAAGGATCGCGTAGCCGCTGACGGTTCGTCAATCGGAGGTCCCAGGCCCAAGATATGGGCGAAAGACCAAAGAGGGCCCGAAACGGGGGTTCTGGGCCTGGGGCGACCCGGCCCGAACCCCCCCCCCCTGGGTCGGCCGAACCGGGTCGGCCCGACCCGGGTCGGCCCGACCCGGCCCGCCCCGGCTAGGCCGGGTCCGGTCCGGCCTGGGCGCGGCTCGGCCGACCGGACCGGCCGGCTCGGCTTCGGCCGAGCGGCCGAGTGAGCCGCCGCGGGTTTGACCCGCGGCTTTGGAGAAACGCGGCCCGCGTGGGCCGCGTGCTGGGTGGCCGGACCGCGGACGCGGTCCGGCGGTTCGCCGCCGCCGCGGCTCGGCCGCGGCGGACTCCTCCGGCGGCGCGCCGGGCGCCGCCGCCTCCGGTCGCCGCCCCCTTCCGCGGGCCGCCGGAGTTGCTCCGGTGGCCCGTTTTGCCTCCCGTCTGCGCCGTTGCTCCTCCCGGGGGCCGACCTTCACTGCGGGATCAACAGATTGCCCCTGCCGCGCGGTTCGTCGTCGTCCGCCAAATCCACACAAAAAAGGGAAGATCGGCGGAGGGTTGCCGGATCTTGTTTGTAAGATCCGCACCCTCCGCGTTAGTCATAAACATCATCGGGAGGAAAAGAAACGACCAATCAACAATTTTAAATAAATTTAAAATTGTTCCGTGATCGGTTCTTTAAAATTTAAAAGAATAAACACGGGAAAAGCAAAATATTTCAATTCAACCCTTACTTTGTCGTCGTCGTCGGACGAGAGGTCGTCGCGGAAGAAGGGGGATCGTTGCGTCGTCGCGGTATCCGGCGTCGCGTCGCCAATCTCCGGATCAAGAACAAACGGATTTAATTAATTAAATCCGTTGCCATGAAATTAAAAAAAAGGAGAATTTAAACGATCCGATTCTTACCTTAGTTGCCGAACGAGGATCGGCCGCGGAAGAAGAGGCGTCGCCGAAGAACGTCGCGGGTAAAGCTCGTCGACGTCGCAGATCGGTGTGCGTCGTCGAATTTCGGTCGCCAGCGTTCTTCGCGTTCTTCGCGTTCTTCGCGTTCTTCGCGGGGAGGGTGGAGGCCCAGAGAATCTCGCACAACAAGTAATCCTCCAAAGGAAAGAGTTGGTCTTATTTTATTATTTTGCCAACGAACGCAAACGCGTAAGTAACGACCCATCAGTTCGTTGAATTAATTCAACGAGCGAAACAGCCCATTTAATTCACGAAAGAAACAGTCCATTTAATTCACGAAATAAACCGCCCAATTAAATGGTCTGTTAAGAATTAAAGAAAACGCGTCGGTTGACTTTTCAGTTACTTTGACGGGTTTTCGCAGGTGTGTTACTTAGCGAAAGAAACGGCGGGGCTCGTGCGGGCCCCACCTCACAAATATCCTACCAAGGGGGTAGGATATTTTTGGATAGCATCCTATCCAGTTCAACTCAGTTCAAGCCGTCTTTAAGTGGCTTCAAGTGGCTTCCAAGCAGCTTAAGTGAAATAGAATAAAGTTGTCACACAAACTTTATTTTATTTCTGACTTAAAGCCGCAAAATTTAAAAACCACGTCTGAGCAAACGCAACTCCGGAAGAGGCGTTTCTAAGCAAATACCGGCGCTGCGATTTCATCGGTGCCCTCAGAATTTGATTCCGGACACCGGTTCAAAAGATAGAAAAACCCGCTCGTCCGTTCACTGAACGTACCCGAGCCAAACTTCGGAAATTGATTCCGGGCACACCGGGCCTCGGAATCAGGTGCCGTCTGAAGCTGCGCTCTTGTAAAATTCCAAAGAAAATTAAGAAAAAAAAATTTCCTTGAAATTTGCGGGTCTTTACAGAACCATCTTGGAGGGGGTATGGGTTTTTTCTATTATTGGATGAAAGCAACATGATTATGTGTAGTAAATATAAAATACACATATATGGATGTTAGTCGATGAGAATCAAGTAGAGTAAGCAGGTTTGATAGAAGATATGTTCCAAATGAGGGATGAATGTTTGGTGGTGTTACTAGTGGTAAAATGTGGGAAAAAACTCATAGAGTGATAAGGTTTAGGTATTGTAAAAGATCATGGGTATCATAATGATAGGGAAAAAATGAGAGTCCATGTGTTATGAATATGTCCTTAGAAGCACATATTTCATTTTTTGAGAGCAATGGTCAGCTGATGCTTAGGTGTGACATTAAGAAATCGATGGTTTGATTTGGACTAGCAACATCAACCAATTTAGTGTGACATATATAGTTTGAGATTTTATGAATTTGTTTGATATTAGGACCTGTTCTTGGATTTTTTTTTAAAAATAGCATTGTGATATGTGGGATAGAGAGGTTTTATATAGTGGACCTGGTTTAGGTGCAGTTTCGTTACAACCATAACCAATGACATATATGGGATTTGGGATATGAATTCAAGATTAGTGACTGAAATTATTCTAATAAGATGTATGAAAAGACCTCTTGGGGATAAAATCATTATAGTGTGGAGTTTATAAGGACCAGTGTCATTATGGGACGGTTAAAATCAAAATACATTTGAATTTTTTAATTATAACTCGTGGGATTATTTGAATATTATTATTCATATTGGAATAAAAAAAGTTTTAAAATCTTTATGAGGTGTTTTGGTTGTGTTCTACACCCCAAGTGATGCCTTGGTTGACCCAGTGAGTATCAAATTAAGGTTTGGATGATCGATTTAGTTATCTTGTTTGTAGTGGCTCATCATGTCATAATGAGGAAGTGCCACATTGTGTTGAGGGAATGATCAAGGGATCATGTCCTTGCCTGGGAAAGAAACGTGGTATGGAGGTATCATGTCACACCATAATCAATGGGTGTCACAACATTGTATATTTTTGGTGGGGTGATTATATGTATAGGCTAGGAAAACACTCACCATATCCTAGGGTATTATATTGTAGTAATGCATTTTACATATTGAATATTTAGAAAATGTGAAGTCTACTTATATGGTAAAACACACTATGGTGATGAAATTAAACCCTGATGATAAATCTTATTCATTGGGATTAATTCTTACATATTATGATATTTACATACTATACCCATACATTTCTTATGTTATGATATTTTCCTGAGGTGTTCTGGTCACACCATGACTTAACGGTCTCTCTGTTAATGATGTAGAGGGAGAACTTCAGGGAAAGGTTGTCTCACAACTATAAAATGATAAGAAGTTTCTTTACATCATGTAGGGGTAAGGCCAAGCCATGAAGGTTTAAATTATGTCATTTCTAATTCCCCCTAAAGGAAGTATGTCCCATCATGACACTTAGGTTTCCTCATGTTGAGTTTCATAGTGAGATTTATTATTTTGTGTGGGAAGATGTCCATGCTATGGACCATGTATCCTAATATGTCACTATATTATAAAAATAAGTCTCTCACTATGACATGAACATTACCAGTGATATCATGTGTATGGTTCCATCAAAGGGGATTTATTATATTCTAGGATCATAATGGCAAGGCTATAAGGGGTTTTTTAAAGGCATTTTTCCATGAGACACAGAGGACACATAGTGGAGGGAAATTTTCAAAAAAAAATCTAAAACCATCATAATGATGATATTTTGGGCTTCTAAAAATTGGCACCTTTTCAAAATTATTCATTTTTCATAGGTGTGAACAAGGGGAGGCTATGATACTCTTCCTTTCCTTCTCTTTCTTTAAAATTTATTTATCCTTGATAATTAATGGTGGGTTTTTATTGATTAAGCTATTATTTCATTTTATTTCGTTGATATTTATTGTCCTTTTTAGTAATTATCTGTTGTGATTTGGGTTAGGTTTAATGGTGATTCCACCTATGCATGATGGAATCAATCCCATTACAATATAGATTTTATTTTTCGTTGCAAAGGTGGATCCTAGAAGGATAAATGTGATAGGTTTTTTATGATCTCGTTGAGAAAATATTCTGTGCCATTTTATTTTCTATTTTTAAGAAAATTGAATATTCATTGAATGAGGGGTCAATATTAGGTGTTATAGATATTTTAGGGAATGATATCGAGGTTTTTTTAGGAGGGAAAAAAACCTTTTTAGTTGATGTTTCAACATTATTACACCATTTGATGAGGTATTTTTTAATTATTACATAATAAACATTATGGATTAATTAATGGGTTAATTTTTAAATTAATTATGAGTGTTTTATGATTTTAAAGTGTTTATTAATGGGGAAGGGCCTTATGTTGATAGATGATGGCTGGTTGACATTGGCCAACATTTTTTGTAAATATTTTATAGGGAAATAACTTCAAATGATGTATTTTGTCCCTAAAAATATCTATAAGGTTTATGCATTTTATTATTATTTCTTGTGATATGTGGTCTCACCATTTTTGCCCCTTAATCATTGAATTACAAATTAATTTACTAGTCAAAACTACTAGGAGAAGAATGAAAGTGTGTTGGTTCATAAACAACCCTTGAACACCAGTTTAGTTCCTTAAATTCAGATGGTGAAGAAATAAACCATAAGTATTTTATATGGTATTGTGGGGCCACATAGAGGTATAAACTCAATGTATGAGCATAGTATACCTAATATTTGGTGTCTTCAGTTACCTTTCTGTATGGAAGTATAATTATTTGGAATGGTTGACTTAAGGGTAGTATATGTAGAGTCTTGAGTAATCTTATAGCCTCTTGGATATATTGAGAGGTGTGGTTCCTTTTGAGTGATGAGAATTAAACATGGAGTTGAAAATGAGATAAAGGAGACCATGTGGGGTATCTAAATCTTGTTGTGACCCAGTAAGTTGAATAAAGTTTCCCATATATGAACCCTTGGATTCAATTATTTGATAATTATGTGGTAGTTTGGAGACAACCCAAATGAAAATGGGTTGAGGCCTAGGGTGGTAAAGTCACCAAATAGAGTTCAAAATTAAAATTGTAGAGTTTGAAATTTTTATGAATTATCATGTTAATAATATTTGAAAATAATGTTATTGTTAAATGATAAAGTTATTGGGGTCCTGGTCTATTGGTTAAGGCTACCCTATAATATTACAAAAAATAGTGTTAATCCCTTAAAACCTAAAAATTTAGGGATTTATGGGTTTCAGGAGGCATGAAGTGTGGCTCGTTATGGAGGGTATGGGACTTTAGCGGTGGTGGTTATAGTGATGTGTGGATGGGCTGATTTGATGGTGAAGAAGAAGGGTCAGATTTGGCTGTAGGGTGGGGTGAGGAATGATCGGGGATGAAAAATGTCTCATCAGCGGGTAATGTGATAATTTGGTCCAGTGGATACTATGTCAGGGTGGTGGTGGAATCAATAATAGTGGGATATATGGGAAGGTATTTATTAGTGATGGTAGAGGTATCAACATAGGAAATAATATAGGGGTGGGATTCACAGTGATGTAGTGGGATTCATTTTAGAGAAAAAAGGTTGGGTTAGGATGGTGTGAAGATGTTGTGATGGATAGGTTAGTTTAGAAGAAAGAAAACTGATATCATGGAGGTATATTGGGGTGATGAGCAGATAGAATTCTACAAAAATATTTGGATCATATCCGCAGTGAAGTCCTAGATGGTGTCAGAGTAAGGATAAATCACCAGAAATGCTCACATATTTGGATAATAGAGAGGGTATAGATTTTCCATCAATACCAAGCCCATGTATTTATGCAATGGAATTTAAATTTATGCATCTTTAAAGGTTGATTACTGTGGTTCAAAATAATTAGTATTAGCTGGGGTGGTGATTGTGTTTGGGAATTTGGTCGTTGAGCATGAAATGTGCATGTATTCAATGGATCATAGCCTATGGGTCTACGAATTATGTAAAGTTTACCCCTCAACCTATAAGAGGGGATTATCAAATTAATAAAATAATATATAAAGCCTTTGGTCATTTGAGAGGGCAGGTAAATGATAAAACTGTGATATTCTAAAAAAGGACAAGGTAATGACATGGTTCCCAAATTTTATATTCTAAAATTGTTCTAGAGTATGTTGTGGTTCCACATGGTGATATTAATGTTCTAAGGTAGAGATGATTAGGATATATGTTATATTTATGATGGCCTAGGGAGAGATATTTTCCTTGGGTGTATGATATATTTTTAGTGGTTATAGGGAGTATATTTCCCCTAGGTGAATAATGTTATATTGTTATTGTGGGGAGGAGATTCGCTTGGGTGTATGATATATTTATTACAGTTTCAGGAAGGATATTTACCCTGGGAGTATGTTATAAAATGGTTACATGGAAGAAATTACCTTAATTGTTTTATATATTTTTGATTGTTTTAGGGAGGATATTTCCAACTTTTTTATAATTTCATATGATGGTTTTAAGTAGGGTATTCCCTTGGTTGTATGATATATTAATGATGGTTATAGGGAGGATATTTCCCCTAGGTGTATGATATAGTTATGATTTTTATATGGGGGATATTTTCCCTAGGTGTATGATGTTATATGACGGTATATGGTATGGATTATATTTACCATGACTATATATGATATATTTGGTAGTATATAGGGTGTGGTGTTATTCCCCCTTAATGCAGATGTATCAAGATCGTAGACATCACAACACTTTTCAGGGATAGAATAATCGACCTCGAGTGTCACCTTAGAACCTGAGGATGAATGATGATTTATTTTTTATGTTTATAATGGTTTTTTATTATTCATAAAATTTTACATTTTACATTGAATAGGTTTACTAATTAGGTTAGGGACACCATTTTTGGTGGATTACTGAGTTATACTCACACCCTAACAGGGTAACCCTGGCACGTTGGTACTAGAGTATACCTTATGATCACAAGTATAGATAGGGAAGATGTGTAATATTTTATGGTTGATATGGATATAGTAGATGATGTTAAGATATGCGACAAGGTTAAGACTCATAATAGGTTGGGGTTTCAGTTTATCTACCATTGTTCTAGGTTTTATATAATTAACACATGGGAGATCTTATTGATGCCTTCTTGTCTCATGTGAAATTTTAGATAGTTCGTTTGTTATATCATGGGTATATTATATTTTCTACTGTCTTAACTTCATTGTTTATTCATACATTTGTATGTTTTGATACTATTTGTATGTTATTTTAGTTTTTTCATTTCCACTACTATGAGGATATAGCATTTCCATGGTATTACCATGGAATTTTATTTTTAGTCACCCGCCTATGGCATACATGGATGTGTGTATGAGGTAATCAAGTTCTCCAATACAATCATAATTTACTAAACCAAGCCTGGATGTTGTATCATATATTTAGCTATAATTTTTCTCATTATTAGATTATAAAATATAGGCTCTATTAATTCATACCCTGATTTTTCAACCTTTTATACTCAAAAATTTTGTAATGTTTAAATTTGGTATCACATACACTTCATAAATAAATAATTATTTTCTATAGAACTAATAATAGACATGGAAATTCCATGGAGTTTCTCAAACCCATTTAAATATTCTAGGCAATTCCACCCTAAGTAATCATAGAATAATTTTCATGATTTCACATTAAGGATTAATTAACCTTGATTAGATACATGAATAAACATTTCTATACTTCCAAACTAACACCTCTTCATCTAGTTTGAAATTTTTTCCACATTTATCATCAAAAGTTCCATATAACATAGAAATATCATTCCCTAATTTATCTATTCTGAACACATTTATAGAAGGGGGGTAAATATTTATAGAACACATTTACAAGGTCACATAATTTACAACAATGTCATTATAATGATTTCATCTCCTAATAAAATCATTAAGGAATCATTGAGAGAATTATTTTATAGATCTAATAAAAATCTAGATTAATTTTTTGAATAACTTAAATAGTTCTTTAATTCATGAAGGTGTTTTACTAACACAAAGGATTTTGATTTTTGAATAAATTTCCTTAAGTTAAACCCCCTAAAAAGTTTGTAATACTAAGATTCTATTTTAAAATATTGATTTTCAAAGAGAAGAATGATTATGATGATGTTAGTGTTAAATAATAAAATATTTTACCAGATGAGTATCATGTATTGTATCCATTTAACAAAGAAATATATTAAATTTCCCCCACTAAAATAATAATCCCTTTAAAACTCATGAAATATATTAGTTGGAGGAGATCTATATTTCACTAATATTTGGGATTCTTTATTTTTTTAATCCATATTTTTTCCATTTAGGTAGGTGCTTATCCTAATTATATCATATATTACTATTGGATAATTGAGTGGATATCACTTTATAAAGTCCATCATATGTATAAAATGAACATTGTTACTCTAGTAATGTAATCTTATTAGAATATAACATCCAAGTGTAACCAAAAAAAATTCCAAGAAAGGGAACCTAATAATATTATGGAAACCCATTAATTTCTTTCTAATCTTTGATAATCTAGTGGAACCTAGGTTTGGAATGACCTGCCCATTTAGATGATTATGGTCTTAACAAGTGTTCACATTGAAAGGAATATAACACTTGGTATTTTTAAGGGGGTTTAATCTCTGTATCTTATATCAGGGTATTCTCTTTAGGTATATGCCTGATTTAAGTTAATTATTTTGGAATTCCATTCCTCCAACTAAATTAATATTTTAAAAACATATTGATGTGTAACTATTTACAGAAATCATAACTTTTGTTAATATCCTAAATTATAAGAAAATTATACTCATGCAAACACATATTAATCACATGGATATGTTATATAAAACCCTTTAATATAAATTTTTAGAATTATATGAATTCAAAAATCATAAAATGAATAAGCTTGAAACAACAAATAGTCAACCCTCACTTTTCAAGAAAAGTCATAATCCTCTATTCGAGTGATTAGTCTAACCAAAAGTACCTCTACCTATGGTTTATTTACACAAGAGAGATATAAATTCCATCGTAACTCTAATACCTAATATATATAAACTATAATTAACTAATTAATAAAAAATTAATTTTCTAAAACTATCCAATGTCATTATAGAAGAGAACTAAATACATTATCATACATAGCATATAACTCCTTTGATGAGTCTATGAAAAAATAAAATTTGATTAAAAAATTAAATCTATATATACTCATATTTATAATATATCAATTATATTAATGAATAAGCAAGGTAATAATATAAATAAATTAATGATTCGTACATTTCTACATGAGATAAATTATATGTGAGAGATTCCTAAATAATTCTTATTATAAACATTTTATAATTTAACATGAATTATATACTTACCATAATTAAATGAAATGTAAATAATTTATATTACAAAACTAATATGTAAAAAATTTACATAATCTAAATATCACATATATAACATTTCCTTAAACCTTGATTAAATATATTTAAAAACACCATTTGATATGATATATATTATTTCCCAAAAATATATCATTTTAATTTAAAAAATTAAATTAATAATTATGGACTGTTCATAATTTAACATATAAATACATTATATTTTGGTGTTATTTTGTAAATTATAAACCCTCTATGAACTACACTTATAATTTATATATACACACTACATATCAAAATTATAATTCATTACATATAATTTAAAAAGGTGTTAAATATTAATATTTAATAATATGGAAAATTTACTTAATAAATGTTTCAAAAAATAATAATTAATTTATTACAAACAATTTAAAATTAATTTATTTATAAAATTCTTAAAAACATAAAAAATATCCAAAAATACATATTCCTCAATTTATAATGAATTTATTAAAAAATTAATTTAGTTTATATTTTAATTATTTCATAAAAAAATAATATATAACATTTATTTATGTCACAAAATCATAATTAGTGGTATATAAGTCCTATTGTGTAAAACACCTCAAGGGTATCAATTGTATATTATGATTGACAATATCACACCTAGAAATCATTGCCCATGATATGCCTCTATATAGGATAATCTAGATTCACAATGACAATTGTGGATTATGATATAGGGTATGTGTAACATGGAAAATATTATCACATCCTATTTTGGTGCTTATGATGTCCATTATATCATATTTAAAGTATAATGTTCTATTTTACAAACATTAAGAAACACCAATGTCCCTAATGTAATATCCTATATTTCCCAATGAGGTAAGAATATTTTTTTTGGTTTAAATCCAGTCTTTTTTGACCTAGTATGAGTGCCTAAAAGTATCACATGAGATTTGGGAGTGTTTGGGTCTTTTTCGAATCCTGAAGCCTGACTTTTTTAAAAAAGAATTCAGGTTGTATGGTGATGAGAAACTATATGGGAGATCCTACAAGGTTTCCCCTAATCATAAAGGGCTTAAAAGTGGAGTGGAGGAGGTTGAACGAATTGAGGAAACTATGAAACCTCAAGAACACACCTGCATGGGGGGATATACATTTTTTTGATAGGGGATAAGTCACAATTTTCACATAGTTTACCAAACCGTTCAAGTTTGTTATGGGAGGGGAAATGTCCATTTCACTGTTAAAATATATTAAAACCTAAACCAAATATTTTCCCTCTAATGGAAATAACCATGTCTATAGGTGCTCCTTTGAATATAAAAGTGTATGATGTACCATTGTTTCATCGTCTGGACTCAGAGTTTAATGTCTTTGGTCTCTTGGGATTTTCACCGGGGGTTATTCATTCCTATAATCTCATTCATCTTTTATCTTCGTATCGAAGGAGTTATTTAACCACAAGACAATATAAACTATTACTATATTCTACATCCATTATTTTATTTTTCTCTCAATCTAAATTGAATCAATTTTTAATACAGGATGAGTTCCCTACTTTGAACCTATGGTAGGCGGTCTATACCTTTCCCTTGGGGGTTGGTATTCTATAAGCATAGTTTTCATTGTGTCACGCATCGAAATTCCTAGCAACATCCCTTAAAATAATTAAAATTTTCAATTGGATGAATTTGAAATTTTTGGGGATTTCCACTAGTTCGTTATAGTTTAATGGGGGTTGTTTCCCTAATCTAGTCCACCCCTCAGGTGCGGCTTTGTTTCTGCATTACTTTAGGCCACACATGGGGTAAATGTGAGCTTTCCATAATAGAGTGAGACTTCTTAAAGATATATAAAATTGAATTGATTGATTAGGAGAGAGTTGGTTTATCCTTTTCCATGTGATAATGTGATATGAATTGAAATTGTTTTTAATAAATTTTATAGAAATTGAAAAAATGAGTTGCAGAACTCTGGGAATGTGAATGTTATGAAATGGTGAATTTATGGAATGAAGAGATAATAATGGTAGTGGATGCATCAGTTGGTATAACATTGATATAAATTACATATGATGACATTGATGATTCTACCATAGATCTTTCCTATGGAAGGGGATTCCTTGGAACTATTTACTCCTTATGTCCTAAATCAATAGGTTTCCTTGAGCCTTATTTCCCTTTAGATCTCTCTTACTTGGAGTCACATTGGACATAGTCTTTGACATTCTCCAAGGACTCCACCAAAGTCTTTATTGAGTTTCCATCGAGAGTCTCCTAAGACTCTACATGTATGCCTTTTCCTTATATACCTTGGATCCCACCATTCATGGCCTGATACTTTTGATTACACGACATGACCATTATATATGACAATCTATTTAATGGAACAGCCACGCTTTTTTATACAATGGATTATACACTATGAATGTGACGATATTTAAACTTATTTATACTACATAGTAGTGGTGGATATTTTTTATATTCTCATAAATATCCAAGGTATGGGTATTAGACTCAAGTGGGTATATAGGAAAATATTAATTGTTTATTTATGTTTACACCTACCATAGTTTATGGGATATTTACTATTATTTTTAGGGAGATTTTTTTGGATAGATTGTATTACATATTCCTTGATCACTTTACTTTCAATAATTTTATACTTATGATATATATTTAACATTGCTTTTATTTGTACCAAAAATCCTGGATTTTTTATAGACAATGTTATTAGTGGCCTACCGAGTGTTATCTCCTAAACTGTTTGGGAAACTATTGGTTAGCCGAATAGACTTTAGGGTTGTAGGTAGTGAATGGGGAAGGAAAACATTATGCGATGCTAGGAATTATTATTTCTTAGGAGAAATAGAGTATAGGAATGAGCTAATATGGTGATCCTAGAGGTGATAGTTATTTTTGGTATTTTTGGTATTTTGATACATTTATTGTACAATATGCATGTATACCTATTTTAAAACATGGTAGTGACATGAAATGACACATAATTTTATATGATATTACTTTTGGTATTGTTTATATATACATGTCTTGGATATTTATATTATATCTAGTTAATTTAATGATTTTGATTTTGATAATATGCTTACTACTATTATGTTAAACACTAAAATGCTGGAATAATCTCCTAACAGAGATATCATAGTCTCTTTCTAATAGTAATAATCCTCTAGCTAATAGGGAGGTGTCCATGATTCCATGATACCTAATGGATTGAAGCACCATTTTGTGGAATCTGGTTCAGGATGTTACAAAGTGGTGTCAAAGATTTTAATTTTTTGGTTTTCTTACTATTTAGAGAAAATAGATAGGGATTCACATGCCATGCATTATTCCATTTCATATAGGATTCATTATCTGACTACATGATTGGGTGATATGTGCGTTGCGTGATATGAATGATTTCAATATGTATTTTTTGTTCATAGTTTTGAGAAACATTATTGGTACTTAGAGTGAATTCCATAACCTAAATAGTTTTCTTTGATTAGGATACATCATACACTCTATGTAATCAATTATGGAGCATTCAGCCCTGGACCATTGTTATCATTTTCTGGAACGTGTTATGGTATAGATTAAGTGGAATCCATATTTTGGTTTATGAGGTGTATGAGACCATATAGATCATAAGTGGTGACCCATTTGGTTAAAATATTTGAAGATGATTGTGATATAAATTGAAATTAAAATAGAAATTAAACTATAGAAATAATGAACTTGACCTAGACCCATCTTCTGAGTGGGTAGTATACTATGTCTCCAATGATTTTTACAATTGTTTCATTTATACAGTCCTATCTTTAGGATATGGTAGAGTGTTGTGGTTTTTTTATTGTAAGGTTTTGAAATGATCAATTTTTTTAGCTAGGACTTTATGGTATTAATATTTTCTAAGGTACATATTTAGCATTATAGAGACAAGCCACCACGATTATCTCTAGTCAAGCTTTAGGAGGGTTGAAATGACCATTCTCTATAGGTGGTGGTTCATGGGATACATGTAGATACTCCTTTAAATCCATCTGAAGATGAATTAGTGTTACTTGTCACAAGTACTCAACCATAGTTCCATAAGGGGTTTTCATGCTTGATTCATACTTTTCAAGGAGTACTGCAGCCTTCCTCGTCTATGGAAGAGCTAACATATGTGTTCCAATAGAAATATCCTCCCTCATTTTCAAGGGCTGGAGGTCCACAGGCTACTGAGTATTGTACTATGACTACGTTTTCATTTTCTGATCATTTGTATACACCTCCTAAGATGAGAGTGAAGGTCGCATTATATATACTTCAGGGAGAATCAATGTGATTTTGGATGTTTTGAACTAGGATGATAGGTTGTAATATATTGTGTGAGGTGATTTACAATATTGGTTTTATGAATACTTCTTCCTCCATAATCTGGGGGCAAAGAGGGCCAACAAATTTATGCATATGGAGTAGGGTGTGATGACTGTTATAGAATATTTTAAATGATTTATATAGCTTCAGTGTTTTGAATTGATATATATTTTTGATGAGGCATCGAGGTAAAGACAATCTGAGGAAGGTCTTAGGAATTCGATTCGATCATAGTTCAATGTGTTCTAGTTGATTACTCTTTTTGAAATATTGAACCAGATATATATTATAGAGTGGAACCTGAGGAAAGCTGGGGGTGAAGAGCAGGGAAGTTAAGACTCTCAACCTAGTGGTTCTACTCCCAATGGTAAGAAGCATTTTTTGAGTTTCAAATGATGGGAGTTATTTCTAGGATGTTAGTGCTTTTAGTAGTATTTTCTGTCATGGGTGTGGAAGATGGGAACATATTAAAAATCAGCAAGATCAAGACCCATTCGAGTGTTAATCTTGTTGAAGGATGGACCATGTATAGTTTTTTTTCCAATTACATCCCACAAAAATGTTTTTGAAGGGTCCAGCTCAAACTCTAGATTTAGTAGAGGGTTTCACAGCTCCGCATATGTCTAGAAGTTGGACAAATCATAATCGTTCAGGCCAAGGTGGTGGTCATTTTCAAGGTGGTCAAGAAACAATTTTACCTAGATAGTAGAGTTAGACAACTCTTGGTAGTGGGGTTGTTTCATACGACCACAGTTCCAAATAGATATATTCTATATATCCTACCCTCAAGGAGAAAATAATTAGGCCATCAAGGATGAGAGTTATGATCTTATTAGCATTTATGGTTGTTTTTTATTTTTTTAATATAGGTGTATCTCATAGTTTCATATCAATACCAATTGTGGAGATCCTTCAGCTCATTATTCATTTTAATGATAATGTTAAGGTCATGGATACTCCATTAGTGATCATATCAGTGGGTATATTCCAGTTCATGGAGTTCCCCCTTGAGATTGGTGGGTGTCAATTCATTTGGTATCTTTTTTTTATCAAGATGATTAGGTTTTATATCATTCTAGGATTGATTGGCTAGTGGATTATTGATCCCATGTTGATTATTATTGCTAGAGGGTGACCTTAACATCACCAAAGGATGAAGATTTTATTCACATGGGTGAATGGTATGTCCAACCGATCCAAGATGGACCAGACAATCATGGGCTGGGCGGGATGACAACCAAGATTTCTATTTTATATATTTATGATCATGGATCATGATAGGCATACTTTCCTCCATTGGTTGATCATTTACGGGATATTTTCCTTTATTAATATTTTATTTTACCTCCTAATAGAGTGGTGTAGTTCATTATCAAGATATGGTCAAGAGGTACAATGGTATCTATTCCTCATTACAAGATGTCTACTAGGGAGTTACAAGAGTTCAAGGGGTAGCTAGGGGATTTTGAGGAAAAGGTCTTTTATGTCACAGAACTTCTCTATGGGTATTGAAGACCCTTTTTAAGAAAGTTGTAGTTGGTACCCTCAGGATAAGTTTTTATTATCATAAATTTAACTAGTTGATTATTAAAAACCAACATCCTTTTGCATAGATATATTTTCTTTTTGATCATCTCTGAGGAGATTGGGTGTTCTTGAAAATTCATTTGAGATCTGGGAATCATCATGTATGTGTTTTATATGCCGACATACCTCATACAACATTTCATAGACATTATGGTCTATAAAATTATTTACTTATGTTGTTCGGTATCACTGACACACTAGTAGTTTTCATGGAGCTGATGAACCCAGTTTTCCATCCTTATTTGGATACATTTATGGTGGTATACAAGGATGATATTGTGGTGTATTCTCAAAATCAACATGACCATTCCAATCATCTTTAGTTCATTTAAAATTAACTGAAAATATTTTTTCGTATTTGATGCTCACAAATTTCCCCTCCATGATGGATAACAGTATCTTCTTTGGTCACACTATCTCTGACAGAGGATGGAAAATTTATCTAGAGAAGGTGATATCTATAGTTTCACAAAAGCATCCCAAGAACACCTTTTATATATAGAGTTTCTTAGCACTAGATGGGTCTTACATGCGATTCATATAGAAATTATCATGATTATAAGAACATATTATAAACTTGAATAGAAGGGGTGTGAAGATTATAAGTTTAAATACTTGTGATTAATCTTTTAAAGAGCTGAAAGTTAGACTAAAATCAGTGTCGATCCTGATAATTCTAGAACTAGGTAGGCATTACATTGTGTATTGTGAGGCATGAGTTATTTATCTAATAGTATTTATGATGTAGGAGATAGAGTCAGGACATATGAGTCTTGAAATCTATGTCCACATGAGTATAATTACATAACACATGATCTTGAGTTAGTTGAATTTATTTATGCTTTGTTCTGTTAGGGACGCTATTTTCTTAGAGAGTGTTTTGTGGTATACACATACTAAAAAGTCCTCATTTAAATATTTACACAATGTAATCTATATCCAAGGGATAAAATGTGGTTTGAGTACCTAAAGTATTTTGACATTGAGCTTTCCTATACACCTAGAAATTGAAATTGAATTTCCAATTCAATGAGTATGTTGACTCAAATATTGGCAGTTCCGAAAGAAAGTAGCGAGTGCCAGGTTATGTCCTATATTTGAGATACACATAGAGGGGAATGATCCTTAGTGGAATATTTTTCTTTGAACCAGAGTTATGACTTATACCCTTATCGATAGAGTGAGGATGAGGTAGCTATAAAATTATTAGGGTATTGTCTTATGAGAGAGTGTAGAAGGTGAGGACCCGCATCTTGGTTGGAATATGGGTCAGGATAAGATCCTGATTATATATTATCAATTTTGGATACCAGTAGTCATATGTAATGAGAGAATGTGGTAGTTTTGTGCCTCCATGTGGGCGGAGTATCCCGAAATTACCAAGATATATCGTGATTTATGTCACTAGTGTTGGTGGTTGGGGATAAAATGTGAGGTTGTTTTTCCTTGAGTTGTTCCACCTACCATTAGGTGAAGGTGGAATATTAGTGAACAATTGAGATTTTACAGAAATTACCTATTCCTAAGTAGAAATAGTAACATGTTTTCGAGGAGTTTTTGATAATGTTTTGAGGTCTCCATGTTGTAGTGGTGCAGTTTGGGTTGATGTGGACATTCTCATGAAGGCTACACATTTCCTATCGATCAAGAAGACCTTTTAAGTGGATGAGATAGGGAGGTTGTATATCCATGATGTATGGAACCCGAACCCATTTTACCAAAGATGGTGCCTTATATTAATACATTGGTTTGTTTACAAGTACATAACATTCGAAAAGACAGAATATTTTAGTAGTTTTGGAAAACCAGATATGAACATAAGATTTACATGACAACTTGAAAGAAAAATCAACATTTCAACTCTCTTAGAAAGTCTTATAAACACTTAGATTTTTCCTCCAAGTCATTCATATTAATATTCATCATCACATTTTGGGAAAAATAAAACAAAATAAATGGGTGAGCTTATATTATTAGTAAGGGTATGTAATACAATGGATGTTTTCGAAAACATAAACATTTGGCATAGTGAAATACGAAAAACACATTCCTTTAGAAATAAACATGATCATAATATGGATGGAATGAAATATGAATACATAAATTTACATAAATGATCATAAGACAATAAAACATAATAATAGATTTTCTACGAGTCAAATATCACATGGATTATCAATTTCTAATATCACAATGAGGGAATTCATAATTCCAAACATTTGAAACATATCATCAAGGCCTCGGCCAAGACATCTAAAAATACTAGGGTAAGGCATTGACTAGAACCCAACTTTCTTTTGGCTCATTAAACCTACCTATGCATTGACGGGCTATAGTGGGCCCCATAAAGTATTTTAAATGTTCAATGCATTCCTCATATGAATGGTACTAAACACAAACAACATGAACATATGAAATAACTTTCCCCAAACCGTAGACATAATCACCACCCATTATGTGTAGTATGGTGAACGGTATCAAGATTGAACATTCACCATCAAAATTATTATAAACCATTCAATAAAATATGGTATATGATAATAATAATAATAGGTTAATCCCTATAAAACATAATATTGAATAGTGGTATTGAAATAGATGAAAATGCTCTAATAAATTACCCAAATAATTCGTGAGAGTAATACTCTTTTGCACTGAAAATAATATTTATTATGGAATAATATTTGCATAGAACCCTAAATTAACGAAGTTAGTTTTTCCATGATAAAATTAGTGGTTTTTGAAAAAAACAATGGCTTAAAATAGATTACAAACTATACTTGAAAATAGGTATGAAAACTGGATGTTCCCTTTAATCAGGTTCGCTTATCACAAAAAATTGAGAAGGGGGACCTTTTAAAAACATAAAACAAAATAAAAATTATATTGGTTTGTTGAAGAAGAAACCATAACTAGAATGAAAATGGAGCTTTGGGAAGAAAACACTTACATTATGTCTGAATGAGTTCTTTGTACGACCATAATGTACTGGTTAATCAAATTAGATCAATTAATTAATTAACTCAAAAAAAATTTATAAGTATTTTATTCATTATATTTTTAATAAGTTCATTTATGGCCATTTTTATAAGTTATAATATTGAATTTCATTATTCTGGAGTGTTCTTTTCCTTGATTTCAAGAACAGTTTAGTTGATTATATTTAATAGAGTTTATGTAAAATTGTTACGATTCTTCAAAATAATAATTAAAAGTTATTAATGAATAACCAGAAGTGTAATTGGTACTATTTATTATTTTTTTCCATATATGGGAATATATCCTTAGACAACATGTTAATGATAATCTTTTAGCCCAATTTTAGCGATTTTTTGATCAAAATGAACTAGTTTTGTTTTGTTATTTAATATCAGTTATATAAAATTGTTCTAGAAAACTAAATAAGATATATTACATATTTTATAATTTGGTTCAACCTTCAAAATGGTTTCATGACCATCCTTTAAGGATAAATTAATGAACGAAAGTTCATTTTCCACGAAGGTTTTAAAATGGCACCACACAGACGATGATTTCATGTTTAAAATAAGAGAGTGAGAGAGAGGGAGAGATAATGGTGTTTGATGAAGGATATTCCATTAACATGATATCATTAAAATATATAAATGATACAATATTTTTCATTCTCCTTAGGATATATGAGGTGAGTAGAGAATAATAAAATAAAGAACATGAAAACAAAATTAAAGGAAATGGAAGTGGACTATACCTATTGAATACTCCTCCTTAAGAATCTCTTTAAGGGGATTGATTTTGGAATTCTGATGTGAGAAATAGATTTTGAATGTGGGATAGGATCTTGAGATTATTATTTGGAAAACTTTTTGAAATGTTTCAAATCGTGGATGGAGTGAGTAGAAGAGGGGGTGAGGGGTGGTTTTTATAGTTGGGAGAGGGGTGATTTCTCATTATTTTATTATTTTTGTCAAGACAACCATTTTTATTTATTATAGTTAATAAATATAATAATAAGTTCATGTGTGTTCAAAAAAAGGGTTCTTAGATCAAATATGACTCAAGGAATAGAGTATTTATCTTATAATGTATTTATACTGTAAAGTACCATATTTTACTATTCACTAGAAATTAAGGTTTTTGAGAAAATTCCCAAAACATCACTATAAACATTTTTAGAAGTTTATAATTAAAAAATGAACTCCATTTTAATAAAATAATTTTCTAAATAAGATAAATTTATTTTTTAATTAAAATCATCAAAGAGAGTTTTTGAAATTAAAACAGATTTTATAACACTCTAAAAAATTAACTAAGGCCTTATTAAATTATCCTAATATCACAGGAAAAAACAATGATTTATGGATATATTTTATGAAAATTTTTATTTTTCAAATTTATTTATTAATTAAATATTTATTACTTACAAAAATACCAACACTTAATTTAAAAATATTCATACACATATACCATGATATAATTAAATCATACATGTATTTATGAGGTGACTAAATTTTATTTTTTACTTTCATGAGTGAGGTTACAATTAATTTGGATTACTTACTATTTATATGGTTCATAATACTATTAATAAGGGTACATTACTATTCCAAAGGGTGGAGTTACTATTAAAAAAATGTAAGTTGATCCTATCAGATGCTAAATATCTTACTGATCGCAATCGTGTATTTCTACTTTTATGAAATCCAAAACAAAGAAGTAGATAAATTATGTTTAACAGATAGTTTATAACTATATCCTATAAATAACAAAGTGTTTTTTTGTAGAGAATCAGTGTTGTGTGCATTACATTCTACATTAATTTTTTTTGTAAATCATTAGGGTGTAACATTCACCCCTCCTTCAAAATATTTAGTCCTTGAAATTACCAGAATATTATATCATAGTAATATTCCGGTATATCTTCATCATAAGTTACTTAGGCTCTCACATCACCTCTTCAATTTTATGGGGATTCAATGTATCTTTACTAGCTGAGCCTTTATATTCCTCCACACATGTTCTTTATTGTCCAAAATTTGGATTGGTTCTTTATAGTATAATAGGTCAGGATCCAATTATATTCCTTTAGAAGTGAGTATAAGTGTTGGGTCTGGCATGTACATCTTTAATAAAGAGATGTGGAATGCATTTTGAACATTAGAAAGCCTTGGAGATAAATATAAATGATAATCCATGACTCCAATTCTCTATGGTATTTTAAAAGGGCCATTGTACCTGGGGATCAGTTTCCCTTTCTTCTAAAATCCTATAACACACTTCCATAGAGATACAGTCATGAAAACATGGTCTCTAACCTAAAATTCCAAATCCTTCCTCTGATTATTAGCATATATATATTTTCTACATTGAGTTGCATTGATATGGTTTGAATTTTCTTTACCTTCGTTGTTGTTTCCTTTACAATTTATGGGCCTACCATTATCATTTCACCGAAATCATCCCAACAAGTTAGTGTATGACATCTATTTCCATACAACGATTCATATGGTTCCATTTGAATAATTTAATGGAAGATATTATTATAGGAAAGATCTACTAAATAAAAATATTGATCCCACATACATTGAATGTTATGGGAGAATAATCTCGACATTTCTTCTAATGTTTGAATGGTCCTTTCATACTATCTGTTAGTTTAATGGTGATAAGCATTACTCAAATGAAGGTCAATATACAAATCATTCTAAATACTTTTCTGGAATTTTGATGTAAATCAGGAATCATGATTAGAAACAATTACAGGAGGTTCTCCAGGAATTCATTAAACTTCATTAATATAGATTTGTGCAAGACACTCCATTGTAAAATCCTCTTTTAGAGCAGGGTAATATGAATATTTGGTAATTCGATCAACAATTACCCATATTGCATCATTATTTAATGGAGATGTGGGTAATCCAGTGAAAAAAACTTTTTAATGCCATGATATTTCCATGTAATAATATGAATATTTTTAATGAATCACCTATGATGTTTTATTTTAACCTTCACATGTTGAAAGACTAAACATATTGATACATAATCAGTAATTCCCCACTTCATATTATCCTTCCATAAATGTCCCTTCATATCTCTATACATATTAGATTTACCAGGTTGTATATAGAAATCCTAGCTATGGAAATCATCCAATAACTCTCTTTTAGCTCAGGAATAGAAGGGACTCATAGCCTCCCCCCAAATTTCAGAATTCCATCATTATACACGAAGCCTTCTAATATCCCAACATTCACAACATTAATTTTATTTTGAAGATTCTTATCACTAGGATGAGACATTTTAAACCTTTCTAATAAATATGGTTAGAAAACCAATTGAAAAAGTGATGATGTTTCACTTTATTTGATAATTACCATATCCATATTTACTAGATCCATAAACACATGATCCATTTAAACCCTAATTTTGTTTAGAACTCCATGATCCTTCATGCCCAAAGCATCTGTCGCCCTATTTGACATCCCTTGGGGGTAGTGTATGGAAAAATAATAATCCTTGAGTAGCTCAATAAATCACCTTTTCCTCATTTTATGCCCTTTCTTTGAGAAGATATACATCAAGATCTTGTGATCTATATATATCTCACATCTTTCACGAAAAATATAATGTATCCATATATTCCGGGAAAAGATTACGGATTCTAACTCAAGATCATGAGTTGGATAGTTATTTTCATTAGTTTTTATCTTCCTTGATGCATAGTTATAACTCTATTTTTTTGCATAAGGACTAAGCCAAGTCATTTCTTTGATATATCACTATAAATCACAAACCCACCATTTCCTAATGGTAGATTCAATAAAAGAGAATTCACTAATATCCTATTCAATTATTCTAAACATTATTTACATTATTTAGTTCGTACAAACATAAACCTATTATAAGTATGCTTGGTTAATGGGTTAGCTAATCAGATGATGTTTTGAACGAAACACTGATAATAACCTACTAAACCAATTAAACTACATACCCCAGTTATGTTCATTAGAGTAGGCCATTATTTAACTGCCTTTGACTTGGTAGGATCGTCTAATATCCAATCCATAGAGACAATATTTCTAAGAGAATAAAATGGTTGAAGCTACAATTTTCACTTTTTAAACATCCCATATATCTCATTTCTTCTAATAGTCTTAAAAATAATGCGCAAGGGATTCTTATGATCAATATAACATTGGGAGTATACCAATACATCTTCATTAAATAACACAATAATATTATTAATATATTCCTTGATAAATCTATTCATTAGATCTAGGAAAATAGTGGGTGCATTTTTCAATCCAAAAGGCATTACTATAAACTCTTAATGATTATACCAGGTTTGAAATGATATCTTTGGAATATCTTCCTTCCTCACATGCAATATATGATATCCAGAACGAAGGTCAATATTATAAAAATATTTGGCTTTATAAAGTTGATAAAATAAATCAACAATGTGAGCATGAAGATACTTGTTCATAATAATAATTACATTGATCTACCTATAGTCAATGCACAACCTCATAGATCCATCTTTTTTCTTAAAGAAACAAATTCAAGCTCCCCATAGATAAATATTAGGGAAAATATATCCTTCATCACTCAATTACCCTAGTTTTTTATTCCATTATACTAATTCCACTATGTCCATTCTATAAAGGGTATTGGATATAGGCTTTGAACTAAGAATTAAATCAATAGAAAAATCAATTTTCCACTCTGGACGATGTCCAAGTAAATCCTATAGAAATACATCAATTTATTCTTTCACAATAGGTACATCCTAAATTTGATGTTTCCTTGCCTCACCCAAAGTTATTTCATTCCATTCCTACCAAAGAATGACATTCTATAGATTTAATATGGTTGATCAAGATAAGAATCACAAGGTGATGTTTTGGCTCTAAAGATAAGGGATTCTCCACCTTCCTCACATATTATAATTTCCTTCTTCATGCAATATATTTTAATGTCATATTTTGAAATCTAATAAATACTGAAGATTATTTCAAAGTCAACCATATGTATGATGATAAAATTAGTAGATAATGCACATTTATATTCCATAATGGAAAATTCCTAACACATATTTGTTGAAATGAGGCTTCTCTTATGGGTTTTTATTGATAACTCCCTTGTTAAAGAGAAATTGAAATATCTATTTTTAAATGAAAACTAGGAAGCTATAAAAGAATGAGATGATACATAATCAAATAAATCATTAGAAAAAATTAAGGAGATGATTAATGTACCTACAACCACATCATTAAAAACCTCAACCTTAGCTATTCTGATCATATAAGCTTATCCTTTCTCCCATGTACTTTTCTAAGGAAAGTTTCTTTCACACATGGGAAAATAATTTTCATAGTGTACCATCTCGTAAAAATTGTAGAATTGATCATTCATAGATTATTTCTTTCCATTGAAATCATGGCCCTGGTGGCCTATTTCTCCACACTTGTAAGAGACTCAATTTCCTTTAAAGCAAGCTCTAGGTTGTTTCCTTCCATAGGTATCACACGTTGGAAAACTCCATTTTTTATTTTTCCCTTTATATATTCTTTCCTCTACCACCCTCTTCTTCTCTTTATTTATTTTAAATTCTTAATACTTGTACAATTCCTTACCTATCTTGATTTCACATGAGACTATATCTTTGTATGATGAGAATGTTTGGGAAACTAATTCCCTTCAGAGGAATTTTTTTAAACCATCAACGAATCGATCAATATTGCTCCTCATATTACATATGTAGTATGCAACGTGACTTTAAAACATTGTAAAGTTGGATTCATACTTGGAAACATTCTTATCCTCCTTTAACTTTAAATTCAATAATTTATTTTCCATATCTTCTCATTATTCATGGGGAAAATAATTTTCTCTGAAAAATTTCTTAAAATCCATCCATTCAACATTTTCAATCTCTTCCTCCTCCATTGTGTTTTGAATAAAAAACCACCATTGATCCAAATCTCTTGATAGATAATAAACTTCCATGAAAACATTCTACCTTTCATTACTTACAAAAGAGAATAATATCTTCTCTAAGAAACTTATCCATTGATCTACTGTGAATGGGTTTTTTTCAATTAAATAAGGGAGGCTACTCTTTCATAAAGCAGTCTAACATAGATCCTCCACATTGTTAATCATGATACTCCATTTGGGTTTAAATATTGTTCATAACCTAATTTAGCTGTCCCAGTATAGTTATAAGTTTCTCAGAACTAGTCACAGCTCCAATAACGACATCAATATATTTTACAGGTGGAAAATACCTACATGGTATATTTGAGTTTATGTGATTTCCATTTCTTCCATTAGGATCCATTTATAAATAACATTATACACTAAATTAGGATTTGAATCATAATGTATAATATTGAACTAGAAAAACACATAATGTAAATTTTAATTTTATGAATGTCTATTCTCATAATCATAAGACTGGTTTCTTTAGGGACAAATTTACAATTAAATCGTTCACAATTATTTTTAATGAAAATGTGACTTTTCAAAAGAGTATTTCCTGGGAGTGTCAAACCAGGTGTGTAGTAAGGTTCATTTTGGGGTAACAGGTTGCCCTGAGTTTGGCCTGAGACACCTTGTTGGAGTTATTACCCCCTATGTACGTATGTTCTAGAACCATGTCCACTTGTAGTATCTAGATTCAGATGCATTTTATATAAATATAAACATAATATATACCATACCAAAATTATAGGATATTCTTTTATGCTTATCCTAAATATATATTTTAGGGTTTTGTTCCCTAATCTATGTTTTCTATATCTAGTTTCCATGGATTAAACTAAACTTCCTTTTATTCCAACTGTAAGGACCTCGACCCCAGTGTCCCAAAGTCGGTACCTTATATTAGTATATTGGTATGTTTATAAGGATTCCCAATCCCAAGATATTGAATATTTTATTAGCCTTGGAAAACATAATACAAAAATATGATTTAAATTTCAACTTGAAAGAAAAAACAACATTTCACCTTCATTGGAAACACCCATAAACTCTTAGATTATTCCTCCAATTCCTTCATAATAATATTCATCATTGCTTCATGGGAAAAAAATAAAACATAAGAAAGTTTTTGAGATTAGATGATCAATAAGGAAAATTAATATAGTGTAATTTATCATAAACATAAAAAATAGGCATGGTGAATAACTGAAAACACATTCATTTAAAAATAGACCTAATCATAATATGGTAGGAATGAAAAATGAAGACATATATCCATATAAATGTCCATAAGATAATGAAACTTAATCATGGATATTCTACTAGTAAAATATCACATGTTTAATCCTTTTAAAATATCAATATTTGGGAATTAATAATGTTGGGTATCAAAAACATATCATCAAGGACTCAAGCAAGATGTCTGAAAATACTAGGGTAAGGCTTGGAACAAAACCCAATTATGTGTTGTCCCATTAGACCTACCATTAAATCGAGGGGATATATCAGGCCCCACCAATAACTTTATAATTCCGTTTAATTATTTATATGAATGGGGCTAAAATTAAATTACATGATCATATGAAATAACATTCCCCAATCCGTAGACATAATAACTAACCATTCCAAGTTGTATGAGGAATGGTATCCAGATCATACATTCATAGTCAACCTGATAATAAACCATTTAATAAAATATGTTTTTTTATTATCATAATATTTTAATCCTAATAAAACATAATATTCAAGAAGGGTGTTGAAATAGATGAAAATGCACTAACATATTCATCGAAGAATTCTTGAGTGTAATACAGTTTTACTTTTAAAAAATGAGTTCATTCAGAAAAATATTCCAATAAAACTAGAAATTAAATAATATAGTTTTTCATGGTGAAATGTGTAGTTTTATAAAAATATTGGTGGATTAAAAAATATTATATATTGAACTTAAAAATAGGTAAGAAATTGAGAATTTTCCATTAACCAGGCTTGCTTATCATGAATAATTGAGAAGGGGACCCTTTTTAAACATGTATTTTTCACAATTAAAATATCATCTGATCATAATACATGATTTTGGAACATATTACACTAATTTAATTTCATAATATAATGTAAATTAATAAGTATATTGTTTTATTGAGGAATAAATCCAAACACGAATGAAAATGGAGGTTCAAGAAGAAAACCCTTACCTTATGTTCGAATGAGTTATAAACTTGACCTTAACATCCTTGATAATAAAATTAAATACATTAAATACTTAATTAAGAAAATTTTATATATGTATTTGATTAATTATATTTTTATTACATTCATTTATATATTTTTCATAAGTTATAAGATTGAATTCTATTATTCTAGAGTGTTCCTTTGTTGATTTCATTATCGATTTGTTTGAATATATGTAATGGAGTTCATGTAAAATGGTAATGATTATAAAAAATTTGGAATTATATGTTATTAATAAATAAAAATATGTTTAATTGGTATTATTTGTTATTTTTTTCATGTATGAGGATGAGTCGTTATATAACATGTTTTTAATCATTGTTTAGCTCAACTTTTGAAATTTTTCAATTATAATGATCTAGTTTTGTTATATTATTTAACATAGTGTTTATAAAATTGTTCAAGAACCATACATAAGATATAATAAATATTTTTTAATCATTTTTCAAACATAAAAATGGTTTCATGATCATAATTGAAGGAAAAAGAGAAGATAGAATGTTCTTCATCCACGAAGGTTGTTAATTGGCACCTCCCAGAAGATGAATTTAATTTTAAAATAAATGAGAGAGATAAATTATTTTGATGGAGAATATTCAATTAACATGATATGATTCTAGAATATAAATGATACTGGAGTTATCATGCTCATTTTGACAGAGGATGTGAGGATAGAATAATAAAAGAAAGAATATGAAAATAGAATAAAAGGAAAACGAAGAGGATTTTACCTCTTGAATACTTCTCTTTGGAAATATCTTTAAGGGGATTTATTTTGGTCTTTATATGTGAAAGGGAGCTTCTAGATGTGGTGGAGGATCTTGGTAAGAGGATTTCATAGAAATTTGACAAGTCTCAAATCATGGAAGGTGTGAGGAGATGAGGAGGCGAGGGGTGGTTTTTTATTTTGGAGGAGAGGGGAGATTTCTCAGTATTCTATTCATTATTTTGTTATTTTTATCCAAAAAACCATTAGTATTGATTATTGTGACTCAATAAAGTAATATTTTAATTTTAGTTCAAAACAAGGGTGATTACATCATCCATGACTCAAGGAATAGTGTATTTAGCTTATAATGTTTTTACAATGTAAATTGATGTATTTTACTATAAATTAAAAATTTATGTATTTCAAAAAAATCCATAAAATTATATCTAACCATTTTAATAAATCTAAAGTTAAAAAATAAACTCCATTTTATGAAAATAAATTTCAAAATATTAAAAATTTATTTTTTAATTAAAATCATCAAATATAGTTTAATAAAGTATAGCTGAATTTATAACACTCTGAAAAATTATCAAAGGTCTTGTTAAATTATACTAAAATCATAAGAAAAAATATTGATTTACGGACACATTTTAGGAAAATGAATTCTATTTTAAGTCAATTTTTTAATTAAAAATTTATTACTAACAAAAATGAAAACTATTAATTTTAAAATATTCACAAACCTATACAGTGATATTTATATCATACATTCATTTATAGGGTGACTTAATTTTATTTATACATTCATGGATGAGGTTACTATTCATTTGACCAATTTACTATTCATAAAAGTCATATTACTATTCATAAGGGTATATAACTTTTCCAAAGGGTCAAGTTACTATCCCCCAAGAATCTAAGTTGATCCTATCAGACTTTAAATATCTTACTGATTGAAAGCATGTATGTCAGTTTTTAGAAATTCAAAACACAGAGGTGACAAAATTATATTAATGGTCGGGTTATAACTATATAATAGAAATAAAAAATTGTTATTTAGAGACTCACTGTTATATCCATTAAATTCTACATTAAATTAAGTTGTAAATCCTTGCGGTGTTACATGTGAGATTTTAAAACTTCACAAGGTTCTTTAGACAGTTGTATCAGATAGGGGTTCTCAGTTTACATCTTGATTCTGGAATATTCTGTAGAGGGTGTGGGGGCACACATGTTCTTTAGAGAATGCAATACCACCTCTCACTCTTATTTACAATCATAGATAATGATTCAAGTTCTTGAGGACATGTTACAGGCATGTGTCGTTGATTTAGGGGTCTCTTGAGATTGGTGTGTTTCTCTAGTTGATTTTTCCTAAAATAATAGTTACCTGAAGACTATACAGATGGAACCTCATGGGGATTTTTAAGTTAGGAAATTTCAATCACTCATGTGCTAGTAAGAGGTAGGTTACAAAACCTCAATTGTACCTCATATAGTTCTGTAGAAATCAGATAAAGTTTAGTTGATTCTGAAGTGGATGGATATTGCATAGTATCAACAGAAATCTTACGTCAATCACCGTCGATGACCTCTAGAGTTAGAGGTTAGGGATCAAGTGATTTTTACTTTTGTAAATAAGGGTAGGAGACAGAAATATTTGGAGAAGGGGTAGGCTTTCATAGAGATATTCCACACTGCTTGAGACTCATAAGAGATTCATGATGATAGCCTATCAGTTGTAGTTACCTCAGAGGTACCAAATAATGAACGACGTCTTCCATGCATCTTAGATTCAACATTATCACTCGGACCCATATCATACTATGAATCCTAAGGAGGTGGAGTTGTATGTTGATGTTTCCTTTTTAGGATAATCCTATTTGTATTTTTTGCAGGAGCATGAAGGTTCTCTAAGGATGGTCAGTTCCTCTAATACGAGTACTATGGAATCACAATCAATTACATGATGAGACATTGGATTGGGAGGATGATGTACATGATCTATTACTAAAGTTATTCTCTGGTGATTCATGATGACCCTTGGAAGTAAAATAATGGAAGATTTTTTTATGGGGGATATTATAAGATACAAGGTTTTTTTATGAAATATAGATCTTTTTATCAGTTTAACTCTTCATTTTGAACTATTGTGAGTGCCTGAAGGGATGATAGGAGTTCAAGGGGGTGTTTGAGGCTTTTTCAGAGTTGAAATCCCTATTTTTTGGGAAAATCATGAAGGCTTCATGATTAGGAGAAACTATGCCAGATATTCCACCTGGTAACCCCTAACCATGTGGGGCTTGACAATGGGGTGCAAGAGGTCCCACAGTTTGAGGAAATAATGCCACCTCAGCTTCACACCCTTGTGGGGGGCACTTAAATTTTTGATAGAGGTTAAGACGTGGTTTGGGATAATTTTACCAGAACACGTACATAAAACCATGAAAGGACTCCCTTAATGTAATGAAGGTTTCACAGTTTGAAAATGGTTTGGCCAACCCTGCAACCAAACCATGCAACCCAATTAAAAGAGGGAAAATGACCATTTCACTATTAAAATATTTATAAAACTAAAACCCATTTTTGTTTTCCTATATTGGAAAAAAAAACTTGGTCATGAGATCTCCATTTAATCCCAAATTGTAGGCCTTTCCACCATTTCATTTTCTAGACTCATATTTGAACGTCATCGGTCTCATTGGGTTTACACATGTGATTTATTCATTCCACTTGTGTCTTAGTTCATTTTTCTTCAAATCAGTGGAGTAATTTAGGCATAAGATAATATTATATATCTCCATGTTCTTTAGATTTCATTTATTTGTCTCTTGATTTGGACGAAATCATAAATCGGTACTAAAATATTTATCTACTGCGGACCTCTTATTGGTGGTCTATAATTTTCCCTCTAGGTTTGGGATTTTACAAGAAAATTTTCATTTTTTTATGCATCTGACTTCTTGAAAACACCCATTAAATTAATTAAATTATTTAATTGGATTAATTATAAATTGTTTGGGTTTATCACTGTATCCATTTAGTTTTTTGTAGGTTTTTTTCCAACCTAGGACACACATGGGGTGTGCATTTGTTGCTTCCTTACATTATGCCACAAGTGGGGTGTGTGTGAGATCGCCTTGTGAGAGGGAGCCTGGTTAAAACGAAATGTAATTGAATTGATTTATTAAAAGATAGTTGATACCTCATTTTACATGGGATAACATGATGTAAATTTATAATTGTTTAAATGGGTTGTATAACAATTGTGGTAATGAGTTAGATGAAATAATGAAATGGGAATGTTATGAAATTATGAATGTGTGTAATGATGAGATGATTATTATAGTGGATGAATAGGTTTTTATACCTTGGATATTGATTCTAGAGGATTCAATGGATGCCCCCCATTTATTTTTCTATAGTACTGGATTCCTTATACCTGTTTACTCCTTGGGTCCAGATTCCATTGGATTCCTTGGGCCTTGCTACACCTTGGATCTAGCTTATATGGACTCATATTAAAAATGCTATTATGACAATATCCATGGCCTCCAACATTGTCTTGAAAAAGCTTCCATCAATATGGTTCTAAGACTGGAATTTAGATGCCTTAGTTTTATATACATTGGATTAAAACTCTTGTGGTTTGACACTTTAGATTACATGATGCATCCCTTGTGGATTCCAATCGATTATACAAGGTGGCCATAATTGTTTTATACACTTGATTATATAGAATAACAAAAAGGATATTAAAACATATTTATTCATCATGGTTTTAGTGGATATTTTTTTTATTTCTTAAGATAGCCCTCGTGTGGTTATTTGACGCTAGTGGGTAGATTGGATTATATTACCTATTTATTTATGTTTACAGCTTTCCTTATTTATATGAGATTGAGAATTTTTTGTAGGGATCCTTATTTGGATATAAGTTATTAAAAATAAATTGAGCACATAAATTTCATTACTTTAAACCTGTGATATATATTTCAAACTACTTTGGTTTATTTCACATAGAAAAGATTTTTTATAGACACCATTTGTGGTGTCCATCTAAGTATTATCTCACAACCTCCTCAAGCCACCATTGGGAACCCGGGCAGACTTCCTAGATGCAGGTAGGGACCCAGGAAAGTGCCCACTATATGATTCTTGATATTCCTATTTCATAAGAGTAAGAGCCTACAAGACCGAGCTAGGATCCTAACATTAGTTGTGACCGTTCATTTTGTTATTTTTTGGTATTTTAATACATGTATTGTATTGGATGCTTGTATACCTATTATCTGAATTTTTGGATGCATGAAATGACACATCATTATGTTTGATATTTATTTTTAAACTGTTCATATATACCTATCTTGGATGTTTTTATTCTATCTGGATGATATAATACTTCCTATTTTGACTAATTTTCTTACTAATATTGGGATACACTCTTACATGATAGAATGATCTCCTCATTAACACACCCTAGGGCCTTAATACTAGTCAGAAGCCTCTAGAATACCAGGATTTGTACTTGAGTCTATGCGACCCACTAGATCAGGGATCCATTTAGTGGAATATGGGTCGGGATGTTACAACATGCCATATCTTGATTTCATACTGTATGATGAACAAAAAATGATGGTTTTTAATTGTATAATAGACTAAGATATATCATATAATATGTTGAAATGAAATTTCTATTAATGATATCATATATATTAATTTCATAAATAGATCTAAATTCAATTCATATTAAATGATATTGAATATAACTTCAATATGACATCAAGTTTCTTAAAATTTCTAACAAGATTTATATAATAAAAAACATGGTAATGCTCTAAAGCCACTGATGAGTTTCTAGAGATATAATAACACTTACTAAAGGTAGTGTAAGATATTTAAAAACTATAATCCTAGGATCACCATGCATGGAACCTGAAAATATGTTGTATAAAATAAATAACACAAAATACCTTACACTAATGTGTTTCCACATCTTTTTCAATCATATAGTAATAATGATGACCACAAGAGGTAGATAGTGTTATATGTCCTCCATAGAATATCCATGGGATGAAATGAATTACCCATTGTTTGGGTCAGAATATTATCTTATCCAAGTCAAGCTAGTTTCTCATGGAGTTAAGGATGTGGGAAGAATGGGATCTTCAGAAAGGGGATAATTATTGAGTAATATTAGTATGGAAGACACTGATATTATGACCTTCAACATCCTTTATTTAGAACCTTATAGACTCTCCCGAGAAACATGAATATACTCATGTGTTATAATGCATGAGTAAATAGATTCATCAACTTATACATTCATCATATGAATGCAATATACCCCAAGCATTTCATATTTTTTAATTCTTGTTAATGATATTAAGTGGAAAAGATTCAAAAATTGACACATTAATTTTTGGATACCACTTAATTGTATAGTACAACCAATTTTTAAAATATATATTAGTGAATTATTATTATCAACATATCATGTTGTATGATACCGCCATGTAAATTGATTTTTGTTTAAAAAAATTCCCAATCATATGACTATATCATTTCGTATGATATGGATAAATATGTCAAATGAGCAATGGATTTAGGGCATATCTCCTTCATTACAATCCTTGATCCATAAATCTTGTAGAAACAACCAATGACCAGTGGCCCTCATTATTCTTGAATAACAAAAATATAGTATGCACATATATATAAATGGGTATATGTATATTTTGATAATGAATGTATTTATAATAAACCACAAAGTTGAACAAAAAATATTTCATAGTATAATCTTATATGGATGTGCATGTTTTTTGATGGAATTATAAATAAACTAATGAAACTAGACATGTCAAAGAATAAATTTATCTTCATTGTGTAATGAAAACATACTAGAAATATATTTACACAAACATTTTCTATTATCAATGTTCTAATTAAGTCATGATAATATGTTAACTAGAAAAAATTCACCTTTAATGAAAAAACTTATTATTTCTTGAAAATTAATTCATGTTAAACCCAGGATTGTTGTAAAATATTATGTGGTTATACTTATTCACCATTCAATGACATGTCTTTTCATTTCTTATTTTTAACAACACATACAATGAATTTTTAAAAGATATTAAAATTTTGTTTAAAAATGTGTTATTATATAATTTTTTAATAAATTTAATGCATTTAAAAAAAATAAAATTAACAATGGGTGTAATAATAAAAAAGTAAAATAAAAACATAAACTGTTTCTTAAACACAGATTCAAGGGAAAAATAAAATGATTACCCACCAAGTAGAACATATGAATGGGTTAGAAAATATATCCTTAAGAGATTTTATGTCCTATAAGTTATGTAATATGGAATATAGAAATATATAATGAACATTTTAGTTTTAAAAAGACCATATAATAATAAATTCGTTTTTTCATGCTTAAAAACATATTGCATTGTACCATTGACCAATAAACTCTAATTTTATCATGGGGGAATAAATTTCACACCAGGATAATTGTTCAAAAGTTAATTTAAAAAAATTATAAATATTTAAAAAACATTTCTTTGATGAATTTATTTGACACCAATTTTTGAATCATCTTTTAGAGAAAAAATTATTAATGATTCAAAAAATAACTTAAATGACTTAACATGTGGAACATTACATATACATTTTAATCCCTCAAAATTTCATGAAAATTTGTAACATTAATTTTTCAAGGTATATATCTTGGTTCACATTTGGTAAATGTAGCTTGGATCCAATCACTATAACAAAATGATATTTTATAAACTAAGGTATAATAAATGAAATATGTAAAATAGATGATACTGACCATAAATTATATATATTTCATTCCACATTCTTCCATTTATTCAATTAGTATATAGGCACAAGATTTTTTAACTTGGATAAAAAGAATCATTTTTAAATTCTAACAAGTTTTTTTAACACAAAAAATTAAAAACTAGAATCATGATATTTTTTTTGAAGAATTAATAAGAAAATAAAATAATACAAGATGATACCTTTTTCATATTATACAAATATTTTATCATAATGACCTATGATTTATAATACCAAACTCTATCTTGGTTTGAAAATTTTTACATCATAATAATTGTTACTTCTATATTTACATGCACATTTTAACCTAAAATGATTTTAAATCATTTAAAATAGAAAACAGTAAAATAAATTGATATTAATTAATGGTTATGGGAGTAATTAGTTATGAATTATATAATATAAGATCCTTGCTTAATGATTAAATATAGAAATGAAACACTAATGAACCATTTCAATATACATACAAGAAAAAGAAAAATAAAAATGTGATAAATGTGGACTAAAAAATATAAAAATACACTATGGATTTGTTTGTGATAATAGGGACTAAAATAAATTCCATAATATGTGCTCTGTTAATTTTATTTTCTAAGTACATGAAATTTGGGTTATTCCAAAATATCTAACACAATTGGTACATGCAGGTAAAACATTTGTATAGCCTATAACAATGCTTTCTTACTTCGTTGGTATCATACCTTTTTAAATAGGGATATACCAATGGTAAATTTAACTATTGGTTTAATTCTATGCCAATGGATCATGAAAATGTTTGTAAAAAAAATTATTCCAAAGGATTTTTGAAACTATTGATTTAATGTTGTCCCAACAGTTCTATGAATCATTGTTATTTACCTTTCACCAGGAAGCAACCAATTATTTCATCCCACACCCAATTCAAACAACCTACAAACAAAACAAAAAATAGAATCTAGCCTATATATCAATTTCCTTCAAAATATGAATTCAAAACATGGATCATATTATATATTTTACATTCAACCAATTAATTACTTAAAAAAATATAACACGGATATAATTCATTTTCAATCAAAAGAGACCATAAAAAATATTGGAAATATGATAAATATGAAGTCATTAATGGATTATATCTGTATTTGGATTCCAAAAAATATTAATCATTATTACCGATACCATCACAATCATCACTACCATCATCATTTTCCCAAAACTCATCAAAAGAATCATCATCCCAAATAGCTTGGTCACTATCATCACCTAGAAGTTCATCACCCTAGTTACAATAACGATTATCATTTCCATCACTAAAATCATCATACAAAGAGTGACTCATTGATATATGTGTATTAATAATCACAACATAAAATAGTTTAAATGATAGACACATATCAATCATTACTTTCATGAACTCCCTAATGTTTTTAACTTCTTCCATGATTCTAGACTACTAATTTTCTACCTCTTATATCTCATCATAGGCCTTTTGAAATTGATACTCTATACTAGAATAGGTTTTTAAATTTCATTAACTGAACCATTACCCCATGGGAATGATATAATTTTTAGAATGATAATTGACCCTCCCTAAGATCTCATAATCTAATTCCTACTATAAATGGTCATAATGGATCAAGTTTTTACCTTTTTCATCTAAAGCCTCTAAAACATGATTTTTACATTATATAATAGGAAATTTTATAATAAATATATGTTAAAATTGTAAGGAATTTGATAATTATTATAACATTTAATTTTATATAAAAATTAATTGTACTCCCGTATTTCTTCATTATTCTGGAGAAAAATAATTTTTCTTGAGATACATGTCATTTAATTTTTTACACCACTCACTAAAAATGATAATTCAAGTAAAAAAATATGATTCCATAATTTTTTTCATGATCAAAACCTAAATAATAAAAACAATAGTTACATTATGTTGTTTCTTATTCTTTAAATATTAAACAATGTAATCATTCTCTATTATATTTGAAAAATATCTTCTTTATCACATGTTTTATTATAGTCATTCATCTCAAAGAGTCAATATACTTTATAGAACTATTGTTTTTATTTTTTATTTGTGATGAATCCAGAGAAATAAAATTATTAGTTTAAGAGTAAATGTGTTATTATAAATCATAATCATTTTCATTAATAATAATCAAAATAATGTAATACCATATAATAGTTACTCTTATGAATTCAAATATTGACATAATTTGACTAGGGTATAATTAATGGAAGTTATACCTTCTAAATATGTTCTAACTCTATCAGACTTGATATTATATAATTCAGTCTTATATTCTCTCCATATCTTACATATCCATTAATCATGCATCCCTCATATCTTGAAAATTTAGAATATTATAGAAACTTTTATACCTAAATATTAATTCATATAAATATAATAATAATATAAAAATTACTCTAATAAATTTTTTAACCACATTTGTGCCCATTAATTATCCATGATTTCATATCTAATGGTGTTTCAAGGAGACTGGTAGAATGGTAATGATGTCACTATATTTGAAATGTATCACAATAAAACTCTGACATTCTCACCCATGCTTACAAATCATTTGATTATATTCATTATAATTGACTATTACTTGTGTTTGGGGGCTCCATACATCACGTATGCAAGTAATACCATTCCTCTTAATAGTACTAAATCAAGATATTAAAAAATAAAAGAAAAATATAAAATTAATACATGTTACAGTGAAAATAAATTAGGGTTACAAAATTTAATAGAGTTATATAAATATAATTGCAAAGGGCTGATCAGTGTTATATGATATATCACTAGTTTGAAAATTATTAGTATCAAATATTGTTTTACTGGGATTCAATATATTCTCATAATGATTTGCTTGCTATGGATGATCAAAATTATCTAGAGTAAGAATCATAGGTGCAAGAACATAAATTATTGGAGAGATTCTAGAAATTGAAAAATGGAAGAGGCATTGAAATATTTGGAAAAAAGATAATAGATATAAGGATAAAGACCCATCATCAGTTAAGGAAATGGTATATAAGAAGCATGGGTTAGTAGAAATAGTGCAAATAGAAAAGGTGGTATGAATATCCTTGGTGCATCGAGGGGAACTCTAGGACAAGAGAGTGTGGTAGACGGTATATTAGATGAATTTATGGGTGTGATTAGGTATGATTTATAATCCGAGTACTGCTATCACCCCCCTTCAGGCTGTCAAAATAGTTACTGCTTTTATTAGTGACATCAGAGAACAATTGTAACCTAGATTTTGGTTTTTGATTAAAATTTTAATATTATTAATTATGTGAAATTATATGTTATTTAATTGATATATATTTTGAAATAATACACTCATAGTGGGAACCAGAGGAAAAAATCCCCTATATATCATGTGTTGATCAATTTAGACATTCTATTCATTGTTATAACTTTCTTATTTCTTATTTCTTGCATTAAAAAAATAAATTATACATATAAATCGAAATTAATTAGAAATGGGTAAAATAAGAAAGACTTCATAGATTACATGATATAATTATGGAATACCAATTTCTAATTAAAACATGGGGTATTTGGTAGCATAACATAATTGTTCCATATTTAATGGAAAGATATATAAAAACTAACAATTTTGACAAAAATATCATTGGAATTTTAGCATCATGATTCCATATTATAAAAAAACGTTCTTTATTTCAACACTAACCGTACTAATTTTTCTATATGTAGAAACAAAATAAATATATAAATAATTTTAGAACCCATCAAGAATTTTAAATCCCATATTATATATTTTAAGATCCATCTACAAGAATTTAACAACTCGATTCAAATCTTTGACACCCACGTTTCATATTTTAACACCATGTTTCTAAATTTTAACGCCTAACTATAATAATTTTAAATTAAACCTTTTAACTTCCATATTCTATATTATGACACACAATTTGAAACACGGATTAAAAAAATTATTTCAAATATAAATATTAAATTTTATAACACATAATAGTATCCTTCCATATTTTTAAACATAACTGTATCCATCCAAATATCAGTACTAACCTTCCTGATTTCAACAGATGTATAGAAAATCATGACATCCATTAGAAAATAATTTATTTATGAAAACAAAAATATATTCAATAAGAATCATTGGATGAATAAATCAATGGAACATAAGGAATAATATAACTCTAATTTTCATGAACTCATTTTTATAAGTAATTTATATATTTTAAAATTGTAATGATGATTTAAATTACCTAATTATATTCTTAATGAATATATGAGATAACATATGATTTCCTTTATAAATTTCCTACCACTAATTCATTTTTTTAATCAATTATTACAATTAAATTATTTGAATAATCATAAGCATCATTCTTATCAAGACTAATGGGGGCATGAATGGTGTTAATTTCATATCTATCATCAAAAAAATGTATTGGGATTAATTTAATGAAGACAATGAACAAAGGTTTTGGAGGATATTTCACATGAAAAATGTGTTTCACCATTGATGCCATAATATATGTCTCATTGATTGGAAAAATATTGAATCATGTCAATAAAATTAAATACACAATAATATATAATTTTTACTTATTAAATTAGTCAATCAAACCACTTATATTTAATAATAAAAACATGATGATTAGTGTAAAAATAAAAAATTATGATTCTCTCAACACCATTAAAATACAAATTTTTATATCTATGTTTATTATTTTCTTCTATAGAAAAATAATCAATCATTAATTTTAACATAACATTTTAATTGTGTGTTTTTTTATTAACTGCTCAACTAGTTATAACAAATTTATTCCCATTTACAACTAGTGATTTACATTCATGAACCAAATTATCTAGGTCAGAAGCTAATGATCTTATTTCAAGAGAAACTCAATCAGAAAGAAAACTCAATACTCAAAATATAAAGTTATATTAAATTTATAATTAATATCAATGTTTTATTATATAAAATTAATGCTTTAACATTTCATTTAAAATAAAAAGAAAACACTTTACTAATAAAAATATCCCTCTTTATCAAAGGTAATGAAAGATGACTTCCACTAAATTTTTTTATTAGTTATATAATATGATATAAAAATAATAAGTTTTACATAAAATTACACTTGATAATATAAGATATATATATAGTCAAATTACTTATCTAATATAGTCATGGAACAAATCATAGTTAAACAAGACCATGTGATTTTGCATATCTTTCTATTCCAAGATCAAATTTTTCCAATGACTATGATACCATATTTACCCTTATTTAAGGATGTGAGGGAAATGTAGGATTAGTATTCTCATATTTCTCATATTCATTTATCAACTCTATGTTACATATTATGCTTATATCACCCAAATACATTGAAAAAAATATAAACATTCTCGATCTAAATAGCCTTTCACAATGGAACCTTCATCCCAATTCTTGTTCTTAATATAATATTTCATTATGAGAATATTTCTTGTAGTTGGATACAACTAAAAAAATATGTAGGTACTTCAATAATTACTTCGATTGGAAGGTGTATAGTCAGATGTATAATTCAATTGAATGAATGTGGAGGAAAAAATTTATATGTATCACCTAAAATTAATGTTTCTTGTTACATTATTCTTTTCAAGAATAAATTTCTCATACATTTAGAATATATATATATATATATATATATAGTTTTCATAATTTAATCTACATCATCCTAATATTTTTTGATACTAACTTCTAGGATACTATTTGAATTAACTCATGTAGAAAGTTATGATAGTCATGTGTTTTTAGAAATTTATATTTAAAAATTCTTATATTTACTCATTTTGACATTATTGTTGAAAAATAATATTAAACATGTATAATGTCAAGTACTTCTTGGAATTTTTTTCACTAAATTATTCATTACTTAAGAAACATAAGGAAAATTTGAGCATTTTTTTCCAATAACCATGGGATGAATATCATGTATAATACCCAAATACATTAAGTCATACTAAGATTATAAATATCCATGGTATTCCAAAAATCATTTAAAATAACTAAATTGAAAATCCAACATTTTTTTCAATTTTACTAACTTTTTAAAAATTATATATAGAATTTTTTTTCTAATAAATAAAATCAAAGAAGACTATTTTCTTACTCCAATTATACTTGGACTCAATAAAAATATTCAACCTCTTTTTATATTTCAACATACTTTTATATAACTAAACTATGACATATTTTAATTCATTACATACATAGGTTTCTAAAATATGATGTGGTGGATACTCAGTCTCAATTGAATTATTGAACATTCAATTATTTTTCCTGTAGAGAATATTCATTAGAAAAAAATTTTGATGTCACATGTAACTAAATGTATAATGAAACTTAATTCTTCTAGATCTTTAATTATTCATATAAATAAGAAAAGGTAACTTACCCATTTACTCTAAACATAAATCATTACATATTTAAGAAAATAATTATCTTCTATACAAGTAGATCATTTATTTTAAATGATCCTTTTGATGAAGAATCATTTGAGCACACATCTTTATTACAAAGATATGAACACTCTTTTATTAAATTTTACAAGTAAATTTCTATATCTATTTTTGGATAAAAATTTCTAGATATAACTATATTCAAGGAAGAATTATTTTTTTATAATCATTGATAAAAGAATGTTGTATATACATAATAAGACTACCCTTGAACTATGTGATGTAAGCATATGACCAAATAGATTAAAACCATCACATGTAGACCCAACCAACATTATATACTTCAGCTAAAAAATTAAGATATCATTCATCAAATTTATTCCATGATAATCCATTAGCGGGATAATCTAATTAATCATTATCCTTATTTCCCTCAATTTCATGTCATCATATATTATATTACATTTCAGAAGAATAGAAAATGGTTTGAAACATATTAATCAATGAAAAGTGTTACATGTTTTTTTCTAGTTAAAAAGACGATGTTCCATCTATATTGGGATTATATTGAAATATGCCAAATTTTTTACACTCATTTTATCCTTTAACTTCCTCCCAAAATATGTTTTAGTCATTTGGATTGAAAGTATTTTATTAATTAAAAACCCAATATATTCAATTAAATTTGATTCCACATAACTATTTTAGGTAATATTTACATCATTAATAAGTAATTACTTAAAAAATGTATGAATATACTCAATCACAATACTATAAATTACATACATGGTTTTCACATGAAAAAGTCACATTAAACATTCAATCTTGGTCATTTTACCACATGATCAATATACACAAGTCCTTCCATCAACCCTCAATTTTTTAACTCACTCAATATCATCAATCTAAATATATGTATAATGTTTACTCATATAAATGTTATCATGAATCAAACTAATTTCAGCATCATGGTGGTTAATAAATTGAATCAAATCAAATATCAAATTTTCTATTCCACTCCTTTCATTTCTAACATCAACTACTTTTTGAATGATTTTCTCTCTATTATGGTACTAGACAAAATTGTATATTTGAAAATAATAATTTGAGTTATGATAACTCGCCTTTTATAGACATGACCATGGAATTACAATAGATTCATCATATAGGCTATTAATTAGACCCCCATTTAAATAATTTTTAAATAAAAAATATGAAGAAAACTAACTCATTCAGAAAATTAGATGTGATCTGGTAAACACCAAACATTCACCTATTATCCATTCTGATAAAAATAAGTTATGTATTATTGAGATAAAAAATCAAACAATAATTATAATATTTATAATAAAAAAGATCCAGTACAATACATTTGAAGGATGATTTGTATTCAATGTCTCAAAATATTTATTTTGATATGATTTACCAAAAAATCATTTCTTTTATATTGATTTTTGTTTTCTTTAAATGTTGAAAGTTATATTATTAATATTATATATTAATAAAATTTTAGATGTAAATTTATTTTTTAAAAATAAATTATTATTATATAATGGATTTTTTTGTAAAATTATTTAAATATATGCTTATCTTAGTGGTTAGTATTTTCTTAAGTTATGTTATATAGAAAATATTTAGTTTTTGTTTTCTTTCATCGTGTTTCATAGTGTGTCATATAATAGCATCCGTAAAATAAATTAATCAATCTTTGTAACTATAAATTGTATTCCATGTAAAAAAAATATGTTTGGGAAATATTTTAGTTTAAATATATAATTAATCTATAAAATTCATAAGATTTAAAAAATATCAATTCTTTGATATAATATAAGTTAATAATCTAGTTTAAAAAAATAAGTCATTCTTCTTATAAATATTCTTTAGGAATTTTTTTATAAAATATTTCAATTAAAATATTATAAGAAATAGAAATTAACTACCATAATCAAAGTAATAGAGAAAACACTTCAAAAATAAATATATTTACATCTAAGAAAAATTTAAATAAAATAACATTTTAAAAAATATCAATGTATTTTCCAAACCATTTTACATTATACAACTCAATACACCTAAAAAATATGTTAATAACAATAATATCATAAATAAAAACTTCTCAATTCCTTTTAATTATTACTTTTACCAAAACCATTGTAGTTAAACTAACCAATTTTGAGTCAAAATTAAATTTCAAAGAAGGAAGTGTAAATATTGAAGCTTTAAGGGAACACACTTTTAAAAAAAGTATATTCACTAGTAAAAATAAAACACATTGTCTTAAATATTTTCTTAGGTAATTATGCATCTAATTTGGTATTATAAATAATCATTTTAACCCATTAGAGACAACTATTACCAAAATCCAATTTTACCTCCTATAAAATAAATAATGATGTTTTATTAACTAAAAATAGTTATTATAAGGACCAGACCTTATTACATTACATAATATTTAATTAAATGAAAAAATAACATTGATGATCTTTTCAGGTTTAGAGTTTTATAGAATTAGGCCATAACTATTACATAACAACATGAATATTACAAGTAGTAACTACTACTCAGTATCTTTTCATAAAATAAAAACACTTATAAAGAAACATGTCTAGATCCATATTTTAGATAGCATGACTTTTCCATGATCCCATCCTTGAACCTATTAATCCTTAAGTATCGTGGAAAACATTTCAAAAACTTGGGATGAGAATAAAAAAGCTCAGTAAGGGTTATAAAATAAGGAAGGAAAACATTATCCCACCAATAAATACAAATCAATGAATCTATATTTTTCAATCATAACATACCTTACGAAATCATAAGATTTAGGAATAACAAACAAAAATCATAAATCATAAATGATACTTATGGCATCCATTTATAGCTTACATTGTAGTTATCACAACTATATAGGGAGTTACACTTGGAATACCCATCACAATATATTCTCTAAATCTCTTAGGAGAATCATCATGTTTACCTCCATCACGTTATCCAAGGCATTGGAGATCTATATCTGGCTCACCCACACTAGGTTTATCACAGAACCACCCATATACGTAAACAATGCCCAATAAGCATAACATAATAATAACAAATAACACAAGTATAAAGGTAAGATAACATTTCCGCATTCCAATATATGAAATGAAAATATTTAAATAAACAATGATGTATCAAATCATTTTCAAAACCATTTAAAAAGAGAATTTTGAATCAAAGTGTCCCATACCACTTTGAATATTTAAATGAATTATCATTTGAAAACATTAATGTACAGATAAATAAATCCCAAAACCCATTTTTAAATTATCTACAATAATGAGAAATATTTATAAGAATAAATCTTTAAAACATTTAAAATATATTATGGTTAAAGATTTTTTCAAGAAAAAGAAATATTCTTAAATACAAATAAATGAGGAATAACATTTAATCAGAACTTTATAATATCATCAGAATAAAGTGATTCTTGATATAATATGTCAAAGGAATGTATACACACCATATAAGAGTTAATTTGTGCATAACAACAATGAAGTCTTACTGGAAAAGTAAATTGAGATGAAATCCCTTATAAATATGGTGTCCTTAAATTAAGGATAAATCAGTCACATAATTATCTATGAAAAATATAAATAAACACAATATAAGTGGATATTAAGTGTAAAACAAACATATTTCATTCACACATATGCATAGTATGACATATTCAAAAAGTACAAGTTGAACCCAAATAATTGAAATTGGGTTAATAAGTTCCCATGTAAAAATTCGACAAGCTAACGACGTCACTTTAAAATTCATAAAATGAGTTGATGAGATAAAAATGGTATCTCATCACTTGGACATATATTTTACATAAATATGGATATTTATGAACATATACACACATAATTTGATGTAAATTAAAGGACATAACAAAAAGAAGTAATTTAAAAAGAGGAGGGTGAAAGGTTCCCTTACCGATTTGGTAACTTACAAAACACATGCCACATCAAAGAAGGATCATAAAATGAAGATGTAAATACTCATAATTAAAATTTTATTACACAAATATTACAATCATGGGACGTACATACACCACTCAAAAGAAAATAGTGGCATTTATAGCATGAATCTCACAGGAATAAAAAGTGAGATAAAACCCTTTACCATTTTGTAATCAACTGAGTCATATGACCAAAAGTTAAAAACCATAAAATTAATTACAGAATACCATGAAGATAATAAGAATCATGATAATATATGTCAAATTTTAGTACACAATACACCATATTCAATGAATAAGTGGTGAACAATAGAAATCTCACGAAATTAAAAGTGAGATAAGAAAATCTCTTAGCTTGTGTCCGACTGGACATGTTTGTTCCTTGTTCTTCCTGAATAATAAAATAAAGTTAATTTATACATTCTTAAGAAAAAATTTCAAGTATATTATTTTTTTTATATCACTTATTACCATGTTATAGATATTATGAAATCATTTATGTTAATAGCGTTCATTTTGTCGATATTTCGTATTTGAGTAAAAAATAGAGTTCTTATAATTACAAGTTGTTCACATAGTAAAAATTTCATTATATCCAGAATGATATTCATGATTTAGATATCATATATATCCAGTATATAAATGAATTTATTATAATACATATTATTTGGAGGTAAAAAAATGAAATGCACCGTTCATGGAGACGGTAAGTCATACGTACGCATGAACGCTACTTTCATTTCTATTTCTTATTTTAATAGAATTAAAACATAATGATACATAGCTATATTATAATTTCATTATAATATCATAATAGTATCATTATCTCTATACTTTATATGTCCCACATATGGCATTAATGAGTCAGATCACTTTTAGGGGGGCGGTGGTCTGCACTTCCTCAAATGAAATTATCGCGTTTACCCATAATTAAAACCATAAAGGTAGGATATAAATGTTAAATACAGAATCAAAAAAAAATATAAACATAATATATATCATATATAAATATAGTGCCATATTAATTTCCACCATGAGAGGCGGTAGGAGACAATCGAATAATCATCGTTTCGTGATGCATTAGTTTTCCATTCATAGAAATAGTCTCTTCTTCTCCCATTAGATGGAGGTGTGTGTAAGTTTAGTCAAAATAATTATCATAAAAAAATCCTAGTATATTTATTATACATGTTTTTTTATAAAATAAAGGAATAAAAAGAGTTTATGGGTTGGAGAAGTAAAACAAAAGAAAAGAAGTTAAGAGGAAGGATTACATTTAATTTGGGTAAATTCATTTGGTTTCAACCAAAAGGACTGCTTGAAGTGCCTTCTACCTAAGGTGAGGCCTCTAGGAGGAGGAGAGGTATGTAGGTAGCTTAATTGGGTAGATTCTTGATGATCCTAAAGGCTGTATAGGTGTGTGGAATTAGTTAGAAGTGGGGTACTTTTATAAGGAGGAGGAGGTGCTCTTTATGAAAGTGTGATAATATTATTTTATTATATAATGATATTAGGTTTTTAAAGGTCCAAAAATAATTAGAGTCGAAGATAGGATTTCTCATGGTCGAAATAAAATCATCCAATAAGAATTGGACCGGTTTTGGATGTTATTTTATTATTTATAATCTTATTTATTTAAATGATTTATTAATGAGGTAAACATTGTATCGTTATTGTGTCATAAATAATTTAAATTTATTCGATATCTAAAAATTATAAACAAAATTCCATGACGTATTAAATCTTTTTATCTTTTAAATTAATATTTATAGTTATAATGTTTAATTATATAACCCCATATAAAATTTAATTTACTTAAAGATATTTGTTTATGTCATTTTTTCCTTTACATTAAATTAATTAAATTTAAGTGTCATTACCATTCAAAAGTGGCTCCATGGGGTCCCAAAATAGACCCAAGTATGCCCATGGTCATCCATTACTCATCCAATAAGGTTAGGACAAGTGATGAATTAATTTTGAATTATTACAATATTCTTTTTACCTTGAATTACTATATTTACCTTTAACCGCGGTAAATAAAAGTCAAAATGTACTATTCACCAAAAAAAATATTTTCATCTTATTGAACCAAATTTTAAATAATAATTACAACCATGTATATTTTATTTTCAAAATTAAATTCACATAAGTGGTAAAATTTCATTTAAATGAAAAATTCAGTTTTTTTAACTACTACAAAGTGGTTTCACTATTCATCAAAAAATTGAAGTTTTTCAGAAAAATATCAAAAATTCGTCATATGATATATTTGAAATTAAAAATTCAAAAATGATGTCTATTTTTCTAAATTCAAAACATAGAATATGCATTAATTAATTTAAAATTAATTTCCGTTGTTAAAGAAAATAGCGTGTTTTTAAGAAACAATAATTATCAAAAGATTGACACTTGTTTATGTTCCCATTCAAAATGAAAATAATTCAAATTACCAAAATTTGATTAAATGGTAAAAATATATTCTAATTAAACTTTAAAACAAATTAAAATGATAATCTAACCATGTAAATAAATTAGATTAAAATGCAATTTTGAATTAAAATGCAATATTTCCACTATTCATTAAAACAAGAACTTTATCAAAAAAAATCCTAAAATTTTCACAAAGTAAATTTTGATGTCCCCATTCTAAAAAAGGATTTTATTTGGTCAAATATAATGTATAAAAATTGCCAAAACTATATTTAAAGATTGTTCTCCATCAAAAGGCGGTAAATCGACCTTTTACTGAATATTAGAGTATTCATGATTAAAATTAGATTCATTCATATTTGAAGCCCCTAAATTTTATAGGATAACTGTAAAAACATTTAACAAACATATATAATCATATTTTATTTAGTTCTATTCATTCCCACCAATACAACGGCTAGGCATTAGATACCATTTAAAATAATAATATTATATTATTAGTGTGCAACATAATATTTCAAAGAAACTCGTGGTTGTGTATCGGGTATGCCATCGAAAATAGAATCCCCTTTAATGTAAAATTATTATTTAATTCACAGATATTAAAAAATGAAAAGTGTATTATTCCTTATTTATTTGGGATGTTAGAGTTATTAATATATTCGGGGAAATTTTATACTATACAATAGATATTTTGTTAAATATATTTAGATTAAAAAACGTTCTATCAATCCATATAAATTTCTTAATTAATCACCCATCAACCATTTTCATGAAACATAAATAAACCACATCACCCAAAATTACACATGCATTTTCAACAGTAATTTAAATAATTCATAAAAAAAAACTTATAGAACACAAAACTAAAGACCCAAAATTCTTAAAAAATATATATTAACATTCCCTCATATAAATTAAATGTTTTTAAAAAAAGAAAAAACAAATAATATTGTATTTTGAAAATAAAACCACAATAAATCCTATAAATTTTTTCAAAATACTCCAAAAATTACTGTAATCAAAGAATGTTTTTTTAATATAGGTGTATTTTACTCATCATAAAATATTAAAAAGTACTATCTATATGAATATAATTTACAAAAACATATAATCATTTATAAAAATAAATATCACACAATATATTGGTAATAGAGCAATGCATCAGGTGGAATTGCTAAAATCAAGGACGCACCACCTTGGTATAAATTTGAAACCATGTAGTATGTTGGGGCCTGATCCTATCATCTAAATAAATTATTGGTATCATATTTAATATGAGATAAAACTAGTGGTATCAGGACACTTAAAAAAAGAGGAACTGTTGGTGAGAGAATAAACAAAAAATATTGATATCCTTGTTTATTTGTGTTAAGTTCTAATAATAAATATTATTTGTTCATGATTATAGAATACTAAAAATTATTTCATAAGAAATTTTATTCATAATAATTGGACTCCCAAAATTAAATAATACATAAAGAACAATGGTTCTAAAAATTAGGGGAGGTTGAGGAAAAAATATCAAATGTTGTTTAATTGTATCTGGAAAATGGGGAAGCCCTGTGAAATAGGGAAGGAATCCCAAAGATTTAATTACATCAATCTATTTTTCATCATTGTTATAAATTTTTACAATTTGAATCAATTTTTAACTTCCATATTTTAACTAAAATGAAAATATGGTATTACTCACTCACCAAGTACATTATTTCATATTCAGTAATAGTTTTATATGACTGTTTTTGAGTTCATTAGAAGTTTTTGGTTGTGAATATGAAAAGAAAAAGTTAAATGTAATTGTAATTCATAGTGAGTGACATGGAAATTATTATATTGGTTCTCATAGAATCTTTTTTTATAAAATGAGGCCAGGATAAATAGTCTTAGAGAGTTTTTTGACTACCATAATGCAAAGTGGGATTCTCACTCACTGTTTTTCAATAGATAATGCAAGTGTGTAAGTAAGGTAGATCAAAATTAAAAATTGGGATTTCGATCTCCATAAATAAATTTAATAAAAAGGTAGATCATTTTACCCCTATATATTCATAGAAAACATTTAAAATATAGTGAAATTATATTATTTCCAAAGGTGGAGACCAAATGAGAAGTATAAGAACAAGTATAGAGTTACTTTTGTTTAGATTAAATAAGGAGAATATTAGAAGTTGAAATTTATTCCCATATAAATTAAAAATCGAGGGGGAGTTGAAATAGAAATGTAGATAAATTTGGCCCTTTTATTTAATTTAAAAATTCACAGAAACGAAATTGTGATAGAATAAAGAAGTTGTAGTTAATAAAGATATATTTTTAAATAATATAAAGTGTTGATAGTAAAATACCCTAAGGTTTTATAATGGATAATTTGATAATGTATGTTAAAGATAGCTAAATGGATGATTTTTTTCTAATATATTTATGTTGGATTAATAAATAAATTTTTTCCAAAATGTATTGGATTGGATTTTTTGACTTTTATATTTGAGATAGCAAAAACACCTATTAAAAAATATGGTGATTCATAAAGAGTTTTTAGAAAATGGATATTGATTCTCATTGATATTGGTATTTCTGAAAAAGTGTAAGGAATAATCATTTAATACCATTCACAAGTTTAGAGTTCATATATTAAAAAATAGAATAAGTTTTTATAGTTTTCTTGATGTTTTCTTGAAAAGAAGCCTTACATAGGCTATAGAGAAATTTAGATAAGTATGGTATTTTTATTACTCCTTTAATATATTCATAAGAATCATCCCATGTATATATAAGGAGAATTTTTACGTAAAATGTAATGTTGTTTATGGATGGATGTACTCTATATAAGAATAAAGTTTTAACTTGTAATCATTATTCAACTTTGTTTAAGAATTATTTTAGTTTTATAATGATCAATATGTGTCATTCAAGCATAATTTTTCATTTAGGTAAGGATAATTTCCATATCTATATGTATCATTAACTAAGTGAATGTTGGCAGTCTATAGGCATCTTGATGTATTGGTTGTAATGTTGGAGTGTTATTTTCATTAATTTTATAAAATAAGTATTGTAAAATTACTACATAAGGTTGAAGTTTGGTATAATATTGTTCGATAAAAGAAATTTATTTTCATTGATATTTTTCTAAATTCCTGCTATATATTTTCTGTCATATTCATGACGGTTTTATATGTTAAATAAAATGACTAATTAACCATTCTTAAATAATTAAAATATCATGGTTATTAATATTATTAGGATTTAGGCCGATATAAGAGGACTATTTTTTATTAATTTTTCTTTCAACTAAATATCATGATACATGGGATTAAGATGACCCATGAAGATATAGTATGCATGATGATAATTAATAATATATTCAAGGGATTTTTCAGTTGTGATTTTTCAATATTTTTAGGTGAGATTCGGTTTATTTTTATGGAACCAAAAATAACCATGATCCACATCAATTAAAGAGAATGTAATGATGTGTAAATAAATAGGGTTTTAATTTATGTGTATTTTTAAATACAGATTATATTAGTAATGCACGATCTCAGGTTTTTGGATGAATCTGGTATCAGGGAGAGAGAATATTCTATCACGGGTGATGTTACACTATGAGTTGTGTGTATTTTTAAATACATGGGTTTTAACAATAATGTATAGCATGATGAATGAGGATTGAAACCATGTCCAAATAAGAAATTTCCACAAATGTGGTGTAATTAATTTATTTATATATTATGTTACTATAAATTATAGAGATAATAGTAAGATGAAGAAAGTGTTTTCCATATTTTAAAATTATTCAATGAATTTCCAAAAGTAAATTCTATATTTTATAAGAATAATAGAAGGAAGAAAAAGAGAGAGAGAGTGAAATATCTATATTAGACTACATTTGTGTAAAAGATGAGAATAAACCTGTAACTATATCATATATATATATACATTTTGTGAATAAAGAGACAAATTATTTGAAAAAAATTAAAGAATAAGAAATCCATAAATATTAGGTAATGAAGAAGAGGATTCCAGACTTGTGCTGGAATGAAGAAGATGATTTTGTTTAATGAGGGGTTTAGAACTTTTATATATAGGGGATGTTGAGAAGATCAACATCACTTCTATGAAAAAATGACGATAAACCAATCCATTCATGTTTTAGTCATTTATTACAAACCTATATGTCCATAAATGGTGGGTTATCTTTCTTAGAGTAGTGCACAATGGGGGAGTAAGGGTAATTAGACTTGGGAGATGGCGAGTCAAAATAACTACCTTATATAGGAAGTGATACATGGAGTGTAGTGACCAACACCACTTTATTTTAATTTAGATAGTGATGTAGTGTATTTTATCACATTAACACAATGTCAATGTGTACTCCTCTAATGTAGCATGATGAAGGCAAACCAAGTAAAATTCATAATATAGATTGCATGTTTTATTTATCAGGAAACACTTTTATTAATTTTATTAGATTGAGAAAAAATACCCAAGTGATTCGTTGAACACACTTCCTACCGGATTGGGAATAATATTTAAAAAGAGAATTATATTTAGTTGGCTAAAATAGTTTAAATTGGTTTCACCCATATTTAATCCCCCTCTGAAGTTGACACTATGATACTAACATAATAAATCCTTAAAATTTGTAAATTAATGTTAAACAAAGTAATTAAAATCATAAAACCCACAAACAATCCAAAACTATTCTCTAATAAACTAATAAACCTATTCCAACTAACTTGGTTAGTAAAAACATTTTAAAAAAAATTAAAAATATTATTATAGGTTCCTTGATTCTATGAAATATGTAATATAACCCATATTAACTAAGAAATAATGATCAAAATAAATATAATGGAAATATTTTAAGTATTGTAGACTAATGGGGTCTTGGTTATTGTATGAATCATAGAAAACACTAAATCTCAAACCCAAAAATTACTAATTCCATAAAGCCCTAATAAATAACACCTCAAAAAATAATTTTGATTAACTTATTGACATCAAGTAACAAATACATTACAATTATAGAAGCTCTATAATATTTTTTATTTTTTATTACTATATAATCTAAAATAACTTTTGTTTGATGAGTTAAGAATAATTTTGAAGAACTATAATCTCATTTCCATATGATATGAAAAAAAAATATAAAATCCATGCCCAATAGTATAGGTGTTAAACCTATAACTAAATGATTTAAGGTAAAAATTATTATAATGAACAAAAAAAATAATGTTGGTGATTTAATGTGTCAATCATTGAAAACTAAAAGGAGGCCATGGATGAAGAGGAAGTGGTATTAGGGTTCAAGGGGAGGTGGCCACGTGGTAGTATTTATGTGGGGGAATCTATTAGATTTTTTTTAAATGAACATTTGTATAGGGGCCAACTATAAAAATGGTTTTTTAAAACCATTAGTATATATATTTCTACAAAAAATAGTATGTGTAAATCATTTGTATAGGGGAGTGGGTATAGCCCAACTTTCTAGCACCAGTAGTAGGAACTCATGAGATTAGTCATGCCTGAATTGTTGTTTTAAAAAAAATATGGTAAAAAATACTACCAAATAATGGAATGTCAAACTATTCCAAAAATTAATTTGAGAAGGGCTTGTAAAACTATTTGAAACTACATATTAAAAAAATACCATTTATTTAACTAGTTTAATTGTATAATTCATGTGTAAGTGTTTTTTAAACAATAAGTAAAACTATTTTTTAGAACATTAAGCATTAAGGATAAGTATTATAATTTTTTTCAACATGTGTTGTCAAACATAGCCTTACGGAAGTGACTAATTTTTTGGATAAACTTTAAACATAATTTTATCATTTGAAATAATGTATTAAGATATATTTTTTTTATTTTAATATATTTATTTAAGACTAAAAAAATTAACATATTTTCTCAAAGTTTAATTGGAAAAATATAATGGGAAAATTAAAAAAAACATAGAAAGAACTAATACATATTACATAATATTCATTATTAATATCCAGGGTTTTCCAATTTCATAGATAATAAATATATAAATAAATAAGAAATCAAAAAAGTACGTTGAAACTACATGAAATTTAAATTCTTTCCCCACGATCTATCCTTACCCTCATACTGATTAATGATAAAAACATTACCCATGTTTGATTCAACAATATCATTAAATTCATTTATATGTATAAAAACATTATTTTGGACCATTTATGATCTTTTAATAGCTTATAAATGGACATGGTATATCAAATAAAATTATCCAAATTATTTTATGTTATGTGATTTTATTTAAAAAAAGTCCAACATCATTACCTATAGAGATAAAAATTAATTAATGACATAGTCAATAAATATTTTCCAACATTAGGTGAAACTTCACTTGACACTTTTTAATATTTTTATTAATTAATATACTCCATAATAGAGGTGGAGAATAACAATAGATACATTAAAAATTTCTTATTTTCCTAAATATAATATATCAATCATAATAAACTTACCAAAACCAATGTAATAGGGTCTCCCACTTTCCAAATATAATGTTAATTACTATTTTTTGATTTTTATACATTTAATTTTTTTAATACACAGTATATATATATATATATATATATTATTTTCATCTCTTTACATCATTATACCTTCAACCCATGACATTTGAAAGAAATATATGCATTATTAATAAAGTCAGAATCTTTTAATGAATCTCATATTATAAATTAATATGAAAGGCATATTTTTACAATCAATTAAAATAAATTATTTCATAATATTATTAGTAACCTTGTAAACATCACATAATCCTTATTTACATACAATATAAAATAGATCATATTAATGGTTTAATATATAAAATTATTAAAATCAGAATCAAATTCATCATAAATAGTTATCATTTCTTGGATGGGCCTCTATTTTCTAGTACATAGTGATACTTTTCATAAAAAACATTTTCTTACCACAATTAAAAATTTTACAATTTAATAATTAGTGTATTAAAAAAATCAAGTCAATTTATAGAGATTATTTCTAATACGAAGATTGAAAATGGATTTCTCCCACAATACCTATTTCAAAATGAAATCCACTCTTATTAAACACAATTATATAGAATATTATTGCGTAATATAGAAAACATATGATTGTAATAGAAAAAAATCACATTTTTTATATTTTCAAAATGGGATTTATAAATCACATGGTAGACAAGAACATATTATTCTTAAACCTCTAACACCAAATTTTTTCCTAATGTCTTTCTTTATAATGTTAAAAATCATAATAATAGATCAAAAAATTATAATATCTCGTGACAAAATCAATTTAGATCTTTAAAATGTAAAAAAAATGAAATAGATGGTTACTAAATGTTGGGAGGGAGGAGTAATAGTTTTAAAAACAAAACATAAAAAACATGGACATATATAGATAAATTCAAAAAATAATTCCATCAAAGATAATGAATAATGTAAGGGATTCAGTCAAGTTATATATTATAAATACCATAACAAATAGATAGTGATAATAAAATGTTGACATGTGTTAACTACCCAACATAAGGAAATATTAACTCACGAAAAATGGAAAATCAAAAGCGTTAAACATTTAATGGACTAAAGAGATATAGAATATGATAAATAATTTATAATTTCATTTTTAATGTAGTACCTTCTCCTGAAATATTTGTACAGAGACGTCATTGGACATCATGTACTCCTCTATATAAACTAAATTCTTCCCATTATGAGTGAGGAATTAAAAAAAATAAGGAGGAAATACTCCCTCGGTATTATAAATATCTAATAATAGATCAATAATAATAACCATGATAACATCGTAGTGTAATGAATATAAAATGACATTAAGGATAATACCAAAAGATGAAAAATACCCCAAAAATTGTTATACATTTCCATCATAAACACACTTATATGCAACTTGATAAGAGTCCTTAAGGATTGTTATATGCATAAATAACATTAAAAATTATATTGTCATACTCGAGGTGGGAATCTTATTAATCAACCATTCCCTCATGTTCTTTTCTATCTATCAATAACCACTATAACCTATTATAAGACTCATTCCAAAACCTGTATAATGAAAAATTAATTTTCATACATCCTCTATGATTTACATGAATGTATGTGTTTATTGAACCAATATGATATACCCCAATGGTAAACATCATGTTATGGCCCCTATGGGTTATTATAGATAACCCATAACTATCAACATCATTTTTTGAACCCAATAGATCATAATAAAAACCAAACCCAATGGTTTTTCATTGACTCCATTGGTTACATTTTTTTAGCCTCACTAGTTTACATTGACCCTATAAAAAAACTCACTAAACCCATTGAACTATAAAAACACCAATGGACATACCTCACGGACCCCATTGGTCTACACTGACCCCACAAGTTATACATTACTATCTCCACTAGTATAAACTGACCCCATTGTTCATACCTCACTTCCCCACAAGTCCTAACTAACTTATCTAGTCTACTTCATGTCAAACCTAGATACTGAACATAAAAAACATAAAGGGTGTTTAAAAAATTCACCAATGGTCTATTACAAAATTTTACCCATTATAAAATCTCTATAAAATATAAATATAAATAAATAATTCAATACAAATCATATAACTTACACAAGGTGACTGATTGTCATGTAAAAAACCCATATAAATCACCTAGATACTCCCAAATGAGAGACGTTCCTTAATTACCCTATATCACTATTTTTAATCGACCCTATTGGTTAATTATATAATTGTAATATGTTCTAATTATTAATATTCCGGAATATATCTCATTGATCCACCATTTTATTAATATTCCCTTGGAAGAACTATGTCCTTGTCTTTAGAAGGATATAACCATTCACATATCAATTTAATATTTCTATAGACCTCGATGATGAGTCTCTTGGGTTCAATACCCAATATATGAACATACATAGTCACATGAATGGAATAATAAATTACTACACATTGTTGAGGTCACCCAACTAAGTCCAATTAGAAGTATCTCCCTTAAATAAACAAGCTGAAATCTGTACTATTAGATGGTCTAGATATATCAATCTAAAATAAAATAAAACATTATTTATAATTATCCTTCACCCAATAATGAAACAAATATTTATGAATGGTTTGAATCATCATAACCTGATAATTAGGAGCCCGCATTCATCAATGAATAATAATTCTTTTCACCAAGGAAAAGTTTCAAATGAATCAAATTAAAGTGTGAATTAAAAGTAAAGATAATGGTTCTTGTAGTTATTCCCCATCCAACCCCACTACTACCAATAAACCCATAAATTATATTATTGAGGGAGACACTAAAATACCATTGGACCATATTAAATTTTTTTCATGTCTATGAGATTTCGTATCTTACCATATGAACTTTAGTGGTTTATTTTCTTAATGAAATATCTTCTGCCTACCCACGGTGCATATAGTATGCCCCAACTAGGGTTATAACGGGGTTTATTATTTCCCACTGAATCTTTCTTCCACAAAAATTTCATTAATTTATCATCCTATCCTATTATAATTCATTTATCAAGAAAAACTACACATGTTCAAATACATTAATTAAAAAATTAAATCAAATTAGTAACCCATTATCTATAGTTTATTACTAACATCACACTATTAAGATTATCATCCTCAATAAGAAGAATGAAGCATCTATTGAGAAAAAATCTATCAATTTATCCTATATATATATACTTATTATTCCTATTACATTACTTGGATCTAATGATATTTCCATGAAACCCAAACAAGATTTATCCTCTTTAATAATAATTTCATTGCATCGCAGTCCGTGTTATACACATTCTATTCCACAGATGATCTTCTAACTATAACTCAACATCATCACTATGTACCACATGTAATGGTTTCAATATATAAATATTAATATATGAAATATTATGCAAAGATTTTATCCTACTAAATCTCATAGGATGGGATAATTTAGTGTAAAATTTATTAATCCTAACAAAGATCTTGGAAGGATCAAAAAAAGAGTTAGTAACTTTACATACTTCCCCATTCTATAATGTAGTAATCATATCGACACATAAAGAAACAAATGAACACCTATAACAAACTATAACAATTTTCATCTCTAATCTACATATGATATAAATATTATATAATTTATTATGAAACACTTATATATTAGCTAGTCCTATTTAAAATTCCTCTAAACAAATATTGGACTACCTAAATATAATTTTTGACCCTCTCATTAGTATAGAGTTTATTTACATGGTCTATTATTCAATTCCCAAAATAATTTCATCTAAAAAAATTCTTGATAACCTCTATAATTAAAAAATGACACTAAATCTGGATGGTACACCCAACTACCATATAAATATAATAAACTATCACACATCATGTCCTTTAATATCCTGATACTTCATTTATAAGGCCATGGTTTTAGATAAAAAAATAAAATATTCTGATATTGTGAGTGTAAACTATTATGATATGGGTTATAAAGTGTCTAAGGTATTGGGGATAAATTTGGTGGTTTTTTGTAAAATGAGTAACAGATTAGATAAGATTGGGGATGGTATGTGTGTCTTTAATAAGGACTATTCATGTAATTATATCATGGATTGGAATCATTTAACATTCAAGAGATAATGTCTCTATTTTGGTCTCATTTCTGGTTGTATTATAATAATTTAATATATAATTTTGGGGATTTTTACAAGCATCGTACAATATGTGGATTTAAAATATTAGAATTATGGAAAATTGAATTATGGAAGTGATACAAGGTACATGGATTCTTAAATTTTCTATGGAATGAAATTTTTTTATGATTGAATAGGATATTTTAATTATATTATTCTATGGAGATAATATAATTTCATTTTGTTAATGATATTATTTTGAGAAAAATGATTTTTAGTGTAATTGGTTTTAGGTGAATAATAAATTATGTATTCCTATGTGTGTGAATGCTTTCTAAAAAATGATGGATTTTAAATAAGTTTCATAAAATGGTGTTATTGATTGAATAATTTCTAATCTTAGACTATTATTGAATATTATTTGATGGTTTTGCTTATATTTTGAGGTTCTTTCTGATTTGTGCATTGGATTGCAAAAAAGGGGGATATTATTGTTTACTATTGCATTTAGTTTCAAGGTTTTTTTATTATAAATGTTATTGAATGGATATTTTTTGTGAGTTATGTGTGACTTGAAAATTCATACCTAAGTATAGGTTCTTTTGTTAGGTAGGTAATGATCAAGGTAGTGGATAGTTCCTTTTTGGGTGTAGGTGTCCTCAACCCGACAAGGATAATGTATAGTGAAAAACTCTAAATTACATACGGTTACCTTATTGGTAATGATAATGTGTGTTTTGGGGGTATTCAGTCCACTTTCATGTAGAATAAACTTATTTTGGTTATTAATTTTAATTTTATGTCTCCTTAGGATTTCATTAATAAAACTTCTCTATGGTGTTTATTTAAGAAATATGATACTGATATTGTGTGGGTTATTGTTACTACTAAATATTGTAATTTTTTGGTGTTTTTAATATGGTTTATAAATTTTTATGGGTTTAATAAATATTTTATAAAACACAATTGTAGTTTATTTGATTTTCCCAGGGTGGGGTACATGGGTAGTCTTGGGGATGTCATGTTAGGTCTTATACTCACCCCATGCATATGTATCTTGGTACACATGTAGATGATGTTCTCTTGAGTTATAGGTTTCATGAACATTTCTTCATTGGTTTTGATAGAGTAATCAAGGATGTCTAGTGAAGGTTAGTGGAGGTCAAGTCATCGGTGGTGGTTTGGTTACTCATATAGGGGTTTTCCTATACCATGGAGTTAATGCATTATTATTTCATGTATGTTTGAATTTTTTATACATAGTGGATAAAATTATGTACTAATTTATAAGGATGTGACTTTATGTTGATTTTTGGTTTTATTTTATTCCCCATGTTTTATTTTTTCATTAGTAAATATTTATTAATTATTTGGTGGTCTAGAACAAATCCATGGTCTATGTAGAATTATGATTCTACTCAAGGCCATGTTTGAGTTATGATAATCAGTTAAGATGTTAAAATTGGTCTTTGTTTATCTCAGTCAGGGTTTGGTGGGTAAGCGGGTATGATGTGTTTTGTCATGAACCATCCCCTAGGCCCCATGCCATGACTACCCCAAGCCTGCCATCCATAGGCCAAGGGCTGGCGACTAGCATAGAAAAGGCGTATCCCAAAAATGGGAAGGCATTTTATTTAAAACGGTACAAAAAACAAATCAAATAACACAACAATAAGAGACCACAAGTAAACTGCTATAGTAAAATGTGTACTGAATGTAAAGGGGAAAAACACAAAACCAATTGAAAAGTACAAGTACAACTGAAAAGTGAAAACAACTCCTGGATTTTCCACCGAGGACTCTACCAGAAAGGTAGGTACAGCTCACAATCAGTATGCACCATGGCATGTCACATCAAATGGTCCATCTCTGAGAAATGTCTAGTCTTAGCTCCCTCAGCCTTGATCAACGATGTCCTTCATCTGCACAAGAAACAACAAGGAGCGGGGGGTATCCCATGTTGGGGTGAGTAAAACAATAATATGTAGGGACCCCAAGACCCATGAAGGTCTCCCAGACTTACATAAAGGAAAAACCACAAAACAATACCTAAATCACAAAGCACGAAGTAATCATCAACACTACTTATGTATATGACCATTCATATACCTAAGTTATTAAAATATACTCATCTCGTCCATGAGGAAACTTAAGTCTCCAAATTTTAAGCCATTTTCACAATTGATCCACCAAGGAAGAAAACCACAAAGGTATCACCACAAAGGAAACACCAAGAAGGTAACTCCAAGATGGTAAAAGTAAAACAAAGGTAACACCAAAATGGTAAAAGTACCACATTGGTAACACCATGAAGGTAAAAAACTCAGCTCACACTTGGTATAACTTATGTACAGAAGTAAATATGATTAGACGTATAGTTGAATCATCTTATTTTATCAAGAGCATATGATACTGACCCACATAGGATCGGTAAACGCATTGACATACATAAGATTACTGAGTACTGACCCACATAGGATCTAACCCACATAGGATCGGTAAATGATGACCCACACAGTATTGCTAGTCACTGACCCACATAGGATCGATAGATGATGACCCACATAAGATCGTTGTTCATTCTTCATGTTATATCTAGCCATGAGATTCCCACACTATGCACGCTTGATTCTGGGAGGATCCTCTCCTCAATCCATCAGTAATATCTCAACCACCAAGAAGTTACTCAAACATGTATCCCAAAGGACCGCTTTGTCGTAATGGTTCCAATTCGAGAGACGGCGCATCAATTGGATGCTTGGTCTGTGACTTATAAGAGTTTTAGTACCAAGGGCCTTATTGGATTTGGGTTAGATCCAACCCAGTAGTACTCCAACATTCCGTAAAACACAATTGGTGTATACCAGAAGGACCATCTCGCACCAAGGATCCCATCACCATAGAAGGTTCATCAAACAAATGCCAGATTCACAAGTTATGACTCTTTAAGAGAAACTAGGTCTGGTTGGGTCCGGGTCCGGTCTGACCTGATCGGACTAACCCGAACCGACCTGGTACAGGTCTGCCCCAGCTGGGCTAGGCTCGACCCACTGGGTTTTCATGACCCGACCCACGAAGGGGCGCGGCCCGTTGGGCTCACGGGGCCCGACCCGAGAAGGGCGCAGCCCACTGGGCTCGCGCGGCTTGGCCCACAGTGGGGCACGGTCTGCTGGGCTTGCACAGTCCTGCCAATGTCGGGGTGTGACCCACTAGCTGGGGTCCTCCCTAGCAGGTGCGAGGGGGATAATCTCCACATGGTTTTCTCGAACAGCAGTAGTCGTTCTGTTAGTGAAGTAGTGGCACCACATGGTGTTGCCCGGTCGCTGCTGGACCCGCAGGAGGGTGGGTCCCTCCACCGCAGCGGCTTCGAGCTGTAGCCTGCTCTTGCTGCATAAGACGACGTGTCGTACCGCCTCCATGGTCAGCTGGTTCCAGTCACCATGCTCGACCGTCGCAGCTATAAAGCCACAACCTCTTCCTCCTGCGGCCCTTGACAGAGCACCACCTCCTCCATGGCAGGTTGGTGCCTACCGCTGCCATCACCCACTAGTGTCGGTCACTGGTGCTGTCGTGTAGGTTCCACACCGGAAGTCTTCCGCTGGTCCCTAGGTGAGCTCCGGTGGCCCATATTTCCATATAAAGATTCCAAATGACCTCTCGGGACACCCTCTTCGCCGATTGTCTCTTAGTTCTAAAATCCATCCAATCTGAAAAAAATCTTGCAAAGACCACCTTGGTAAAACAATTATCGAAGGGTCCGGGCCTCGTTTGTTTGGCCTGCTCCCTCCGTGTTAGCTTGATAGAAATAGTGTGAATTAAGATTCAATAGACTGTTGAAATTAAAATAAGATAAATCTCATCCTCAAGATCATTGTAGAACATCCATGTTTGAGGAAGAGTCGGTGTTCATTGTTCCCATAACAAGCCTCTAATGAAGTTTCTTGATCATCATTCTTTGGGTTGTGATTTGGTGGTTCACATCACTGCTCTCCATAACCAGTATCGTCTTCCAAGTGGTTGGCGTCGTGGTTCATAACCAGAACATCGTCATTTGGTGAAGCTATGTCAATTCTCCTCCCCAAGATCCATATAAATAAGAGAGGGGTACGGTGAGTAACACATGAGGAATTAATGAGGTTTAATTAATTAAGGAACCTTCCTAATTCTAACAGCGTTGTTACAAAGAATTGAGGAGTCAAGCCATTTAATTTCTTGACATGTCGTTGGTCCTGCCACCACTTCTTGTCCATTAGAGAAAATGAAAAGTGAGAAATAAAATAATTTTTTTATTTTATTATTCTTTTTAAAGTCCCAAAATCTATCTTTTTCTCCCGAACTTCTATGGTCGAAGTGGATCCTCCCTTAAGAAAATCTCAGAACTGTGAATTCAACGCTGCTCTTTGATTTTTTATCCGAGCACCAGTTCAAAAGTTAGAAAATTATGCTTGGGTGTTTACTGAATGTACCCAAAAAATGGCCAGAAGTTCATTTCAGGCACCCCAGGCCTTAGAATCACACACCTTCAATTTTCACATACTCGTAATAATTTCATATAATAATAAAAATTACATGGAAAATCCGGGTTATACATTCTCCCCACCATTGGGATTTTCATCCCTGAAAGCCATAACATAGTCTAAGTAAACTGATGGGGATACTAAACATGAATCTCTGCCTCCCGCTCCTATGTTCTCTCCATAAGGTTCTCATGCTTCCAGTGAACATGCACCATAGGTATCATTCATCCAAGAAGGACCTAATCCTGTCGACCATCAATATCCATAGGAACCACTGTAAACGTCGCCCCTTTAACAAAGTCCAGCTCTTCATGGTTGATGATATGAGATGGTTCATGCACATATTTCCTCAGCTGTGATACATGGAAGATGTCGTGCACCCTCTCCAACTATGATGATAGTGCCAACTAGTATTCCACCTCGCCAATCCTTCGATGTATTATAAATTGTCCGATTAACCTCAGTGATAACTTTCTTCCCCAATGAACCCTCTACAAACCTCATCGAGGGGAGACCTGTAGGAAGACGTGGTCTCCTTCCTCAAACTACAAAGGTCTCTGTCTTCTGTCAGCATAAGTCTTTTACCAATTCTATGTAGTCTTCATTTTATCTTTGATAATCTAAACCTTCTCAATGGTATCCCGTACCAACTCTGGACCCATAAGTGATAACTCCTCTGGGTTTGTCCATCATAGAGGTGATCTGCAAGGTCAATCTTACAAGGACTCGAATGGTTCCATAACTATGGTAGAGTGATAACTATTATTGTACACGAACTCCATGAAGGGAAATTGATCCTCCCAACTACAGCCAAAATCTAGGATGCAAGCATGAAGCATGTCCTCTAGTGTCTGATTGGTATGCTCCATCTGACCATCCGCCTGAGGATGAAAGGCGGTGTTCAAATGTATCTGATTCCCAATCACCTCCTGCAATCCCTTCCACAATCGGGATGTAAAACCTGCATCATGGTCAGAGATGATTGTCGATGATACCTCATGAAGTCATACTATCTCCTATACGTAGAGGTGTCCCATTTACTCTACTGATCCATGTTCACGGATTGGTAACAAGTGGGATGAGATGGTGAGTCGGTCAACAATCACCTAGATGGAATCATGTCCCCTAGATATACATGGAAGCAATATCATAAATTCCATGGAGATACCATCCCTCTTCTACTCCAGATCCTCTAGTGGATACACTAAGCCCGTTGGAACCTGATGCTTGGCCTTCACTTACTGACAAGTGAGGTATCGTGAAACAAACTCGCCACTTCCTTTTTCATCCCTTGCCACCAGTGTTGATGCCGGAGATCCAGGTACATCATCACCACGCCTAGATTTACCGCCAGAGAGGATGTATGGAACTCCCTCAACACCTCCTCCATTAGCGCCATTGGTACCATGGTGCGTCCTTTGAAGAGGATGACACGCTCCCCACCTTCAAAAAATCATTCAGGTGCTTGTCCTAAGGATATCTAAGCACGTCGATCCTCACAGTCAAAGTCCCCAAGTTGTGCCTCTCGAACTCACTGAAGATGTGGGGGAGTGATAGTCAAAGACTAGAGGTAAGTTTCTCAATCTCTATCCACAAATGATATCTGCAAAGTGGCTAGTGGCTCTGTCACCTCACTCAGCAGCTGTAAACCAGACCTCCTACTGGGTGCATCTGACACTACGTTCCCATTTCATGGAGTATAGACTATCTCAAAGTCAAAGTTCTGAAGAAACTCTTGCCAGTGTCATTAACTTAGGTTCAGGTCCTTCTGTGAGAAGAACTACCTGAGACTCTTTTTATTATAGTATACTATAAAACATTCACCCATCAAATAATGTTGCCACATCTTCAAGGCGAAGACCACTACTGCTAACTCTAGGTCATGGGTAGTGTAGTTCTTCTTATGTTGTCTTATCTATCGAGAACCATACGTGATCACTATTTTCTCCTACATTAGGACACATTATAATCTGGTCATGATGTGTCATAGTAGACTACATGCCCAACACCCTCTTCTGGTTGCTTCAAGAAGAGAGCACTCTTCAGTCTCTGCCTTAGATTCTGAAAACTATGCTAACATCTCTCCATCCATACGAAGGGTTGTCCCTTCTTTTATAGCACTGAAAAAGGTTCCACAACTCTGGAATAGTTGGGTACGAATCTCCAGTAGTACCCAACCATCTCTAAGAAACTACGCACCAAAGTTACACACATGGGTGGCTCCCAAGCTAGCACAACCTCTATCTTTGCCGAATCCACAGAAACTCCAGCCTTTGAGATAACGTTTCCCAGAAAGTAGACCTATCATATCCAAAACTCACACTTCAAGAGCTTACCATAAAGATGGTGGTCTCAGAGTGTATCCATAACTATCTGTAGATGATATGCATGATCTCCCTTCTATGTTGAGTATATCAAGATGTAATCGATGAAGACCACCACAAAGCGATCGAGTTATGGCTGAAGGATCATGTTCGTGAGTCCCATGAACACTACTAGGGAATTGTTCACACCGATTGTCATAACAATGAACTCATAATGTCCATACCAACATTTGAATTCCATCATCTGCACATCCTTATCTCGTACCCTGAGCTTGTGATAGCTTGATCAAAGGTCTATTTTCAAAAACCATTGAGCTTCCTACAACTGATCAAGGAGATGATCAATCCTTGGAAGTGGATAATTTTTCTTCATGGTCACCTGGTTCAGGTGCCGATAGTCCACACAAAGTCTCAAACTCCCACATTCGTTCTTGGCGAACAAAATCGGGGCTTCCCATGGAGAAACACTAGGCCTTATGAACCCCTTTTATACAAGTCCTCCAACTATAACCATAACTCAGAAAGATCAATGAGTGACATCCTATATGTTCGGGGTAGATATCAGTGTCGTCTCGGGGTACATGTAGAAGAAAAAGTATACCTCTCTGTGAGTAGGTAGTCCCAGAACATCATCAAGGAATACATCATCATATTGGCCAATCACAACATGATTGGTCAGACACTAAAAATAAGTTACTCCAATGGTAAGGCTCACCAACTAATGTGTGATAGGCTGCACCCTCCTCTGGTTAAGTCCATCATGTGCTGCAAAGGATCCCTTCTTTCCATTGAAGGAAAACTTAGTCACATCCTCACAATCACACCACACTTTGTGCCTAATATAGTCAATATGAGCATTGACTATTGATAACCAGTCCATACCAAAGATGATGTCATAAAGCCTTGATGCCACCACTAGAAGATCCCATATAAAGCTCTTTCCTTCTAGAGTAAGCTTGCACTTCTTGCACCGGTGTGTAATCATCGAATCTTCTCCCGTAAAAGTCTCTAATCGCAAGTATCGAGCCAACTGCTCCATCAGAATCTTTGAGCTCTGAACAAGTGTTGGGGAAATTAAAGTGTCAATGAAATATGTGTCTATTAGTACTACAGCTAAGGTGGAGTAGACACATATCATACATCAAATCATCACTAGAGTATCTTGGTCGTAGGCCTTAGCTGCCTGAAGCTGAGATCCTCCCTTTTCACTTGCTTTTTATGGTTAGGGTGGACCACCTAGAGGTGGTGGTGGTAAAACATCGAATCACAGCCCACCACCTACTACACGAACAAATCCTCGACCACGTCTACCGCCCTATGGACCTCCTTGATCTAACCTATGCCATTACCATGTCAGTACCTCAACCGTATGTTAGTTGTTCATACGGTGGGTCGGGAAATCGCAATCCATGTGACCCTACCCACCGTAAGTGTAGCCCTGCCTGCTCAGCATATGCTCTCCTCTTCCCCGTGAGCCCCGCACCACTGACCATGTATCATGAGGTTGTCCATCGGAAGGTCTAGCCCACATGGGCCCCTACATCATCCGTCTATTGCCTATTTTGGATGACTCGACTACCTGACGCCAGGTGGTGGTTCTCGCTATCAGTGCCTGCTCATCTAGGAAGATCTCCACCAAAATCACTCTCTATAGCACCCCAAACTGCGTTACAGTGCATAGAGATATCTTGGAAGCATTGATCTCCAATAAAATATCCTTCTCAAAGGTCTGGTCCCTGAAAAAAGTGTCTCGTACCATGTCGGTAGAGTAGCGGGAGTGATCAGTGAACCTCACCGAGTACTGGGCCATAGTCATTCTTCCCTACAATAAGTGCAGCAAATCTTGTATACGCACTGAGCATAGGGTTGCTGGGATGATCTCTACCCTAAAAAGGCCCTTGAAGTCCTCCCAGGTAAGGATCACCTTGTCGTATATCTGAAGTGTTATACTCCACTATCTCCCAGCTTCTCCCTTGAAGAGACTGGCACCTAGGATCACCATCAGATCAACTGGTGTCCCAACTAAGCTAAAAACACTAGCCACAACCTCTATCTAGTCCTCGGCTGCCTACGAATCCATATATAATCGGAACCTCAGAGGCCTCTACCACTGAAACTCGTGCAACATGCTCACTCAGCGTGCACCCTCTACTGGTGGGACGAGTGGAAATTTTTGCCCAATGGGTAGTGGTGCTGCTGGTACAACACCTGATGATGCTAACACAGTAAGAAGGCCATGTATCGAGGCATCACTGCTCGGTGAGCCATCATCGTGTACTATTTTAGTAATCCTAGATGGGAATCTACGTGGTGGCATCCTGAAATAAAACAGGTGTGCCACAGTCAAAAGATATACCTAGTGAGCAGACTCAAAGATATCAAAAGTAAAACTTTTCAAAAACACATGCAATAAGTGTTTTAATGCATCTAGTCAAAAATCAGAATTCAGGGTCCTAGTGTATGGATACATCAGCTGCTGCACCAACCCTAGATTCCAAAAACTGAAAACCACACTCATAACACTTAACACTATTGCCACATTGACAAGATCAGAGTCTTAGTTCGTCGGTAGAACTGACTCCTCTAATACCACTTTGTCACGACCTGTCCCCCAGGGCCCATGCCATGACTACCCCATGCCTGCCTTCCATAGGCCATGGTCTGGCTACTAGCACTGAAAAGGCATATCCTTATAACGGGAATGAATTTCCTTTAAACTTGTACAAACACGCAATCTAAGAACACAATAAGAAGAAACCACTAGTAAAATGCTCTAGTAAAATGTGTAATGAAAGTAAAGGGACTAGAATATAATACCAGTTGAAAAGTACAAGTACAACTGAAAAGAGAAAACAACTCATGGATCATCCACCACGGATCCTATCTGATGGGTAGGTAAAGATCACGATCAGTAGTAACTATGGCATGTCATGTCAAATGGTCAACCTCTGAGCACCATCTTGTCCTAGCTCCCCCAGCCTCGATCAATGCTTTCCTTCGTCTCCACCAGACACAACATGGTGTGGGCGTAGCCCGTGAAAGGGTGTGTATAACAATACTCAGTAGGGACTCTGAGACCCCTGAGGGTATCCCAGAGTTCCAAAAAGAAAAAACCACAAAGAAAGACCTCAATCACAAAGCACGAAGAAATCATTAACTATTCAAAGGTATATTCCCATACATATACCTATGTTATCAAAAGATACTCATCTCGTCCATGAGGAAACTTAAGGATCCAACTTTTAATCTATTTTGAACAATTGATCCACAAAGGAATAATACCACAAAGGTAACAACATGAAGGTAAGAGTACCACAAAGGTAACACCACGAAGGTAAGACCATTAAGGTAAAAGTACCACAAAGGTAACACCACAAAGGTAAATGTACCACAAAGGTAACACCACTAATGTAAAAGACTCAACTCACTCCAGGTATAACTTATGTATATAAGTACAGATGATTAGATGTATCACTGAATCATCTTATTCTATAGAGTGCCTCTGTTTCTGACCCACACAAGATCGATAAATTTGAGGACCCACACAGTATTGATTGATTTTGAATCACATAGGATCACTGTTCTTTCTTCATGTTACATCCAGCCACGAGAATCCCACACTAAGCACAATTGATTCCTAGAGGATCTGATCCAAAAGCCATAATTTTTACCTAAACTACAAAAAATTTATACTAAGATATATCCCAAAGTACCGCCATGTTGTAAGGGTTCCAGTGTGACAGACAACGCGTCAATCAGACGCCTAGTCTGTGACTTAGAAGCATTTTAGTACTGAGGGCCCGGTTGGATTCGGGCTCGATCCAACATGGCCATACACAAACCTTCTCCAAAACTCATGTGGAGTATACCAAAAGGACCATCTCACTCTAACGATTCTAGTGTTGTAGACGGTTTGTCAAACGGATTCCTAGTTCACAATTTATGGATCTTTAAGCGAAACTGGGCCTGGTTGGGTCTGGGTCCAGTCCGACCCGATAAGACCAACTCGGCTCGACCCGGTCTGGGTCTGGCTCAACAGGGCTGAGATCGGCCCACTATTTCATGGTATGCCCTGACCCATTGGGATTGTGGCCCAGCCCGCTGGGCTCAAGCGGCCCTGATCGCAAAGGTTGCGGCCCGCTGGGCTCACGCGGCTCGACCCGTGATGTTTGCAGCCCGCTAGGCTCGCGCAGCCTGACCCATGGAGGGGCGTGGCCCACTGGGCTAGCCTGACCCAACCCGCAAAGGGCGAGGGCAACTGGGATCCTGCAACCCGACCAGTGCAGGGGAACGGCCCACTGGGCTCGTGTAGCCCGGATCGTGCAGGGGCGCAGCTAGTGGGTGGGGTCATCCCTAGCTAGCACGAAGGGGCGTGGCTCCCCCCAGTTTTCCCGAACGATTGAAGCTGTTTTGATCGTAAAGCGGCAGCGCCACATGGTGCAGCTCGATTGTTGTGGGACCCGCAAGATGGCGGGTCCCTCTACCACCACAGCTTCAAGCCATATCCTCCTCTAGCGGTACGCGACGGTGTGCCACCTTCTCCGTGGTAGGCCAGTGTCAGCCGCCGCCGTCACCCGCCGACGCCGGTCGCCATGGCGGCCCCATCGGTGCCACACAGGCGGTCTTCCACGGGTCACCGGGTGAGCTCCTGTGGGACGTCTTTCCATACGAAGGTGCCAACAGACCTCTCAGGACACCCTCTTTGCCACTTGTCTCTTTGTTCCAAAATCTATCCAATCCTAACAAAAGCCCGTGAATAACACATTGGTAAAACAAGTAGGGGAGGGTTTGGGCCTTATTTGTTTGGCCTTCGCCCTCTGTGTTAGCTTGATAACAAGAGGGTAGAGTAGTATTCAAAAAACTCTTTAAATTAAAACAAGATAAATACATACCTTAGAATAAGTAGATAACTTTCGTGTTTGAGGAATATTAGGCATTTTTCGTTCCCCAACAGGCCTCCAAAGACGCCGCTCAATTGTCGTTCTCTGGTTCGTGATTCGGTGGAGCACGTCACCGCTCGCCAGAACCAGTCCCATCTTCCAAGTGGTTGGCATCATATTACTTAACTAGAACTTCATCTCCTTGTGATGTCATGCCATTACTCTTCCCCAAGCTTCATATAAATTGGAGAGGGGTAGGGTGATTAATGCACGTGGAATTAATGGAGTTCAATTAATTAAGGAATCTTTATAATTCAAATGGCACTGTTACAAAGAATTGGGGAGTCAAGACATTTAATAACATGACATGACGTTGGTCCCACCACCACCACTTTTACATTGGAGGAAAAGAAAAGAGATAAATAAAATAAGTTTGTTATTTTATTATTCCCTTAAAAATCCCAAAATCTAAATTTTTCTCCTGACCTACCACAGTCGAAGTGAAGCATCCTTTAAAAAAAATCTCAGTGCTTCATATTCAACGATGCTCTCGGATTTTTAATCCGAGTACTAGTTAAAAAGTTAGAAAACACCCTCAAGAATTTACTGAACGTACATAAAAAAGTTAAGAAATTCATTCCGAGAACACCGGTCCACAGAATCATATGTCATCAATCTTCACAAACTCTTAATATTTCCATATAATTAAGAAAAGTACATGGAAAATCCGGGTCTTTACATGTTGTAACTCATGAGTTAGAATATAAAAATTCATGATCAATATATTTATAAAAAACCTAATTTTTCAAGGATTTTTAGGAAGGTGGAGTACCGGTTGACTCTAAAAGAGTCAGGTTGGTTTGATTTTTCCATGTGATGTGTCTTGGCCACAATGAACTGTGATGAGCATTATGTCTCATAAATTATGTTTAAAAATGATATTTACTTTGTGTAATATGCTTGAATGTATATTAATATTGATGTTTTTTTATATTAAATAAATTTTAATTGTCATGTTTTGTTACCTTTTTTATTTAATTCTAACAAGTAAAGGCTATGATGTGTGAAATTATTAGTTGTAGTGGTATGATTAAAGTGGAAAAATACTTTTGGAGTATGTATAGGTCTATCGAACTATCCTTTGTATTTTGGAATTGGTAATGGTTATTAATTGATAATTTGGATATTATATTTGATCTAATTTGATAACACTCCACATGTTATTTTTACAATTGGTGTTCAATATAGTAACTGATTTTAAGATTTTAAAAAATGGTACGTAAATGTAATGAATAAATTGTCTGTAAAATACATAAAATATAATCTACATAGTTTTTTAGTGGTTCCCTAATATTTATAATGTTAGAGGTCCACTTTATAGGATGATTTTATTTTAGTTTGTGGATTTTATTTGGTAATTTTTAAATTTTCTCTTTTGGGTTTATAAAATAATCCTTATTTTGAAGATGATCAATGAAGATTTTACAAAAATAATTTTTTTGAAAATGGTTTTTTTGTTTCATTGCTACATGAAACATTGGAATGATTTGTTATAGAATGTATTTTTTTAATTAGAAGGTTATAGAGTTTTAAATAGATTAAAATTTTATTATTATTTTGGCTACTGTAAGGGGTACCTCCAAAAACATTTAGTAGTTTTACATGGTTTTCTAATAATAAAATTTTGGTTATAAAAAGTGTTTGATCATAATTGTGCTAAATAATTTCAATTCATCTAAATATTTCAGAATAATTAAAAGATTATTTTCATGTTTTGTCTCATTGCACCCTTTCTAGGAAAAATTGTATTTTTTCTTTATGTTGGTCTAAATATGGTATCTAAAATTGTTATAGAAGTGTGTTTTATTTTAGAGCGGAAATAATCACTCAATTGGATTTTTGTGGGTGGGGACATGACATTCAAACAAAAAATGGTTTTTTAAAAATAATTTTCAAAATTTTACACAAATAATAATTTTTTTTAAAGATTTTGATATTCATGTAAAATAAGTTGGTGAATCTCATGAGGTATGTTTTTATGTTTAAAATAATTTTTGGAAAATGGGTTGTGTTAGAATGGGTTAATGCAACATGTGTATTTGGGTGGGATTTGTGTGATGTTTATGTTAATAGTTATCTTAAATTCCATCATAAATTGTGGTTTAAAATCAAGGAGGTTCTTATAATGTTGGGTTTTTAAAAACAATGAATTTTTATATTTGAATGATATCAGGATTTGTTGGGTCATGTGTTTGGTTAAATGTAAAATTTTGTGGAAATAGTTTTTTACACCATTTTCTTCGAATGATTACGGTCAGGGTATTAAAAATTGTTATTCTACAAATATGGTTGCAATTTTTGACTAACATTAATCATTTAATGGTAAAAAATAAGGTTTTATGTAAATATTTTTAAGTAATAATGACATTCAATGGTTTCTGGTGGGGTTTCCTGCAGTTTTGGTGGTTTTATCCATGGATTCAATATCATAATAGGTAGGTAATCCTATAGTTAAGAATTTTTTCTCTTTGAATTTTTTTAATGATTTATTTATAGAGAGAACATGTATGATTTATTATTTTTAAATAAAAATGAACTATTTATTGTGGATACCACATCTTGAAGGGACGGGTTTCTTGGGAAATGCTTGTTAGTGATGAACCACCCATATTTGGGTTACATGGTGTGGGTTCCATTAGTAAAGGATTATCATATTAAGTTTTTTAGGGGTGAATAAAATAATGATTGAACCATATATGAATTCAATGTTATTTTATGATGTTTTATTTCATGTATTGGGTAGTTTATTGTTTTCCATTAGCTTTTCAATATTGTAATAACAAGGTTGAAGGACTATTAAGGGGTTTCTTGTGGATTTCTTTTTTCTTTTTCCATGTTTTCATGAGATTTAGGCATTGATTAATATTTTTTTCCTTAGTTATGTTATATTATGGTAATGGTATAGTTAGGGAACACCATGAAAAGTATTTACTTTCTATTTGAAGTGAAATGGATGTTTGGTATGCAGTTATTTATGATAGGTATATTAATACATAATGTACTATGTTATGTATGGTTTAAATTATTTTTTTTGGGATGATTCAAAAATGAAAAAAAAAATCATGTCGAGAAAGTATTTTTTCTAGAAAATAGGTTAAAATTGGTGTGAGTGTGGAAATGATTGATATATGTGGATGTTACAATCAATATCTGATCATTTTTATATTTTTAATAACAATATAGTAATATATTGTCTCTTAGTATAGTGATAGAATGTAAATGGATTTTTGGTTTGTGTTTTGGGATGTAATGAACATTTATGAGGTGCTGATTTTTTATTCACTATAAGAAAACACCTACTTTTTGGTGGTTTATTAGAAGCAATTTCAAAAAACTACTAGAAATAAAAAATTCAAAGTCTCTTTCTAATTAATCACTATTTATTAGGGGTAGTTAAATAATATTATGAAATAATAAAATATTATCAGTTATTATTTATAAAATGACCACTAGTATTATTATTAGTGGTGTTTATTTAAAATATCCCACTATTTAACCATTAATTTTTTTTACTGGTTCCCTTCCACCTTCTTCCTCTATCACATGAACCTCCATTCCCCTCACAATTCTTCCCTAGTTACAGCTACCCTTCTCCTCCTTCCTCCATTGATAGAACCTTCACTTGACTTTTATTTCTTACTATATCACACTAACCTCCTCTTCTTATTCGCAATCTCCTCTTCCAGTTCATTGTAGTGTCTTCTAATTCTCCATACCGATCTTATTATTCTTTTTATATCACATGAACCTCTTATATTTCGATATATATTACTTCTAGGTTTAAGATAAGTTCTTAAAAACTCTACTCTTATCTTCTCTTTAACATTCTCCAATTTTAAAACCTCAATGAAATTTATATAAGGTTTTCAAATTGATTATTTAGGGTTTTCCATTACTAGGATGTATAATTTTGTTTTTATCATGTTATTCGATAATCTTGTAAATTTGGATTATAAATAAATTTTATAGGACCTAAAGCTCATTATATTTCTTATCATTCCAACTTTCCTATAGTCAAACTTTAGTGATCTAGTAATGTGTTTATGTTTTAAATTTATTCTTTATTTTTCTAGCTATATAATATATGGATAATTTTTAGTTGATTATTAGGGTAAATATTTTTGGGATTGTTTTTTTATCTTATTTATTTTGATGAATTCAAAATTTATTTTTTTGTATTTTAATTTCATTATTAATGCGTTATTCAGTAAAAATTATTTTGTTATTTCATACTGATTTTTATTTATGTTATATTATCTATTTATATCATAAAATATGAAACCATATTATCATTAGATTTTAATTATATCGTATGTTATTTTACTAATTCTTATATATTATTCCTATTTATTTTTTATTTTTTACGTGGTTTTATTTAATCAATTTGAATTATGTTATATATATATTTCTTTATTATTAGGGTAAAAATGGATAAATTTTGTATTATTTTACTATAGAATACAACATGATATGTTAAGGGATTAGATGTGTTTTTTAATTGGAAATTTCTAATTATATATCGTGCTCTAATTTTTTTGTATTCTTCTTGTGTATAAGAATATTGAAGACCATGGTATTTAATGATATGGGAAAGTCTTCCATAAGTTATATTTTATTAGATCCGTATTATAGGATCCCACCTTCATCAGGTAATCTTCTTACTATTAGTATTCCTGCTTGCTTCCATTCTATTCCATCTAATTTACTCTCATATTTATTAGGTTTGTTCCTTACTTCTTATTCATCACTTTATGCTACAAGAATGTTAGGGATATCAGATGGGGCAACTAGGGAGTTGTCATAGACTAATCATATGGTGTCATATTTACCATCATAAGGGGTTTATAGGGTGACCATGACTGGTATAAAAGTTTTAGGAAACATAAATAATTTATAACTTATGTAAACTAATTGATAAATATTTTTTTTAATGATTTGTATAATAATATGATATAATAAACATGAAAATATCAAATGTTTGGTAAATGAGAAAATTTATAGGATTTGTGCCATTTTTCATGTATAGCATGTATACAAATGATGTAGGTTGATTATAATGGTAGATCATGATGAAGTTAGAATTTGGTATGATTCCCCTTCTATCACATATCATAATGGGAGTCACATTTTCATCCATTATAAAAATAAAATTCCTTATTGTGAATAGTAATTCAATAAAAACATTTAATGTTTGTTTTGTAGACATTACTATAAATTGTATGTCTACTTATTTTTTCACAAGTAAAATGTACATTCATTTTAATTTAAATATTGTGATTAAGTTGAGTTCGAATAGAAATTCCAAATTTTTTTGTAATGTAGAAGGACTTTATGTATTGATTATGACATGATTTTAATGACTCCTTAAGTATCATTCAAATGTACAAAAAGGAACATTAAGTGATACCATGAGATTAGTGGAATTAATTTGTAGATATGTATCACTATGATTCATATATGGTATATGATATTTTCTTAGTAAATTTGTTTTTATTTATAAAAAATAAGGAAATATTTACTAATATTAAATATGTTTTTTTCGAATCATCATAAAAAATCATTTGGAGGAGATAAAAAATTCCTCCCCCACATAGCTGGTTCTAAATGTTTTTAAGAGAATATTATATATGTAAATATTATATATATAATTTAAAATTCTATTTTCATAAAAGGTTCTTAAATTTAAATATTTATTAATTTTTCAATTGATTGTGTAAGACAAATAAGCTGGACATGAAGTTGGTTAAATTATATTGTGGTTTGATGTGCCTAATAAAACTGAATTAAGTAAATAAACCTATGAAAAACATTTGTATTAACAAGCTAAATTATGATTCAATTTTTATTAAGTTAAAGGTTATGAATTAGGAAAATTATGTTAAACAATTAATCTATAAATTCATCTAATAATACTATTTATCGTTTTTTATAGGTTGAGATTATTGAGAAACTTTTGATTTTTACCATATTATATATTTTAAGATTATATATTTAAAGATAATTTTATAATGTGGAAGAATTGATTGAAATAACTAATTATATTATCATTGATGAGAAATTTGGGTAGCATTATTACTGGAACATTCAAAAATATTTGTGTTGTCAGTTTAAAAAGTAATTAGTTCTATTTAAATGATAAATTTTATTATTTTATAAATTTTTTACTCTCCAACTATTATCGTGTTTAATTTATATATTTTTTGTCCTAGTTTTATATTTTCATTTCATTATGTTCATTTAATTTCTCACAAAATATAATATCTTCAAAAATAGTAAGAACACAAAATAATGGGATATCCCATAATCCATGAGGGACCTTGATATTGATTTTGTGTGGATGTTTTAACATGGTTGGAAAATATTATTTATGTTTACATTTTATATTCATATTTATTTTTTATATATAGTAAATAAAAAAGGATAAGAGTAATAAGGTAACTTCTCATTCATGTTGATTTTTATAAAGTCACACTGTTTAAATTTTTTATAGTTTCATTTAATATATTTTTTAAAAAATTATTGTTTATAATAAGGGTCACATATAATTGATTAGCTTTTTAATGTGGTATTATTTTTTATATTTGTGTGATTAAATTTAGTTCTATTTTTAATAAAAATTTAATGAAGAATGAGATCAAAATTTTAATGAAGTAAGACTGATGTACATGTACACTAAATTAAATTTTCAAAATAATTAATACATTATACCAACACACACCAAAAGAACATATTAGTTTAGTGCATTTGGAAACATTGAAAAATTATTCTAATTTGGTGAACGATATTCAATATATACCATAAAGATATTCCACTTTTTATTTCCTACCTAAAAACCTTCTCTATATCCTAGGTAAAAGGAAACATGTGGGATGGGTGAGCTAAAATTCTCAGTATGGGTAAACAAGAAAAATATCAAACCAAACATGAACATAATGATGTTAAAATATGAACTTAACTTTTTAAAATCATAACGCATATAAAATATATCAAAATAATGAGTCAAGAAATAAATATTGGAAGTTCAAAATCCATAAATTATAATGGAATACAAGCCATGATAAAATAGCATTTGAAAAATACATAGAATTGTGGGAAATAGGTAAGCATGGAAAATAATTTCCCTATTAGCCAAGTCTCATTTCCAAGACCATCAAAGTGGAAAAAGTCCATTACTAAACCGAGTTCACTGCTTGTTCTATCCAAGTATTAGTGAACCATGTTTTCATACCTTTCTAGACCTATAATACTGAACTGGGTTAACATATTGTTCCAGCCATGTAGTACTAAACCGAGATCATTTCTTATTCATGACCCAAATTACTGAACTATTGTCAAGACCCCTCCTTGGGGCCCTTACCGTGACTACCCCAAGCCCACCTTCCATAGGCCAGGGGCTGGCGACTAGCACCAAGGCGTAAATCCCGGTTAAAAGGGAAGGCATGGCCTTTGTAAAGCAAAACAAACACCACAAAGCAAGCAAGTATTAGATGTAAACACTAAGTAAAAACTTGGTACAATAGTAAGTGCGGAAAAGTAAGTAGGCCAGTACATAAACCCAAACTGAAAGTAAAGTACAACTGGAAAGGAAAACAACAACTAAAAAGTAAAGCCACATCGTCGAGCCGTCCACTGGCAGTCCTACCTGAAGGGTGCGTACAGATAGCCTCCACAGCTCCTCGGGTCTAGCCGTCCACTCCGATTACGTCCCGCCCAGTGGTCCACCTCCGGGTACCAGCCCTCTCTGCAAGCCTCAACCACGATCAGTGCTATCCATTGTCTGCAACCAACACAACGTAGTGCAGGCATAGCCCGTGCAGGGGTGAGTATGAGCTACTCAGTAGGGACCCCGAGACCCCGGAAGGTCTCCCAGAATCCACAGAGGATAATCCACAGAGAAAAGATAAAATCCCAAAGTGACATTCGACACTACTTAGGTATATTCCCATACATGTACCTAAGTCATCAATTCCCGCTCGTCCAACCTCCGAGCCCAAGTACAACTCAGTCCACACAGAAAAAGCAAAACGTAAATCCACATAGGATAGCACAACACAATCCACATAGGAATGAAAAACAGGATTCAGCTCACACATGTATACTTCTTCGTAAGACGATAGAGATGATCAGATATTTCCACTGATTCATCTATGCTGTCGGACCCACAAAGGATCGATAGGTACTAACCCCCGCAATGACCCACAAAGGATCTGAACCACATAGGATCGATAGATAACCAACCCTCGCAAAGACCCACATAGGATCAGACCCACACAGGATCTGTAGGCGCTGGCCCACACAGGACCGCTGATCGCTGACCCACACAGGATCAGACCGACACAGGATCAGTATCACTGATCCATGTAGGATCGCCGAGTGCTGTAGTCGTCGCTGTCAAATCCACTGAGGATCTCTGTACAGTCGTCGTCGTCGTCGCAGTCGCAGCCAGCTCTAGGGTTCCCGCACACAGCAAGCTCGTTCGGGTGGGTCCGCTCCACGAGCCGAGAGGCTGATACATCAACTGACACATAGTCCAGAGTTTATGTATCCAAAAGTTCCGTATAGTCAACAGGAACTCAACGCCACAGACGGCGCGTTAATCAGACGCCCGGTCTGAGAGTTATTGGCTTATTCATCCCAGGGGCCCGGTTGGTTTTTAAGTCAAAACCAACCAAACCGTACTCCACCTATGTCCAAACCTTGGGCAGAGTAATCCAAGAGATCCGTCTCACTTAGAGGAATCCAACAAAATCGACGGTACGTCAATCGGACGTCCGGAGCTCAAGTTATAAGTGTTTCCGCTCCGAGGGCCCGGTTGGTTTTGTGTACGAACCAACCCGGCCAAACCCAAATTTTTCCGAAACCATGGGTGTAATATGTCAAAAAAACCGTCTCGGTCCAAGGATCACATCGCCGCTGACGGTGCATCGATCGGATGTCCGTAGCCCAAGATATGGACAAAAGACCGAAAGAGGTCTGAAAATGGGGGTCTGGGCCCAGACCAACCCGGACCAACCCCCCCTGGGTCGGCCCGAACGGGGTCGACCCGACCCGGATGGTGCAACCCGGATAGGCCGGCGCAGCCCGGCCCGGCCTGGGTGCGACCCGGATGGCATTGGACGGGTGGCCAGCGGGTCGGCTAGGCCGTTACGGCCGAGCGAAGCGGGGGGCGCGCTGCCCCCACGTGGAGAGACCGCGGCCCCACGTGGGGCCGCCCTTGCCGGCGGACGCGGCCGGTTGCGGCGTCCCGCTCCCTCTGGTCCCGCGCGGTCGCGGGACCGTGGCCTACCGTCACGGTTTCAGCCGCGGTGGCTCCTCCCGGCGGCGCGCTGGGCGCTGCCGCCACCTGCCGCCGTTGCCGCCGTGCTGGCGAGGCATGCCGGCGGGCCGCTCTACGGACGACTGGACGAGTTCCGGTGGTCGGAAATGCGTGTCGTCTTTGCTAAAGGCCCTCCCGGGGCCCGTCCTCCACTACAAGAACCTCACATCGCCCGTGCAGCCAGATTTGTCATCGCCCGCCAATCCGCTCACCAAGAACGAAGAGGCGGTGGGTTCGGACTTGTTCGTTGGTCCGCACCCACCGTGTTAGCGGTTTTAAAAAGTCTTCCGACAAAAAATTTTAGACATAATCCATGGGTATAAAATCACAAAGATTTAAATGCACCATTTGAATTCATGCTGAGGATATAATTCACAAAGAATTAAAAGAACCGCAATCCCCTACCTCAATCGGTTGTTGATCGACGATTGTCGCGGGGAAGGAACGTCACAGAAGAAGTGTCGCGGGAGGAGAATCATTTGCGTCGCGGTACAAGGCGTCGCGTCGTCGATCTCTGAGGTTTCGGCGTTCTTCGTCGTCCTTCGTCGGAGGCCAGCATTCTTCATCGGCGACGATGCGTTCTTCGCATTCTTCGCGTTCTTCAACGAAGGAGGATGAAGATCTTCAAGCCTTAGAGCTTTCTCCCAATCCTCTCAACAAGAAACCCTTCAATAAAAATAAGTGTTGGTATTATTTTATTTCCCATGCCAACATTTTGGAATTCATAAAAAGAATCCAAAAATTAATTGAATTAATTGCAACGCTTAAACCATTCAATTTATAGGGGCGTTTAATATTTAATTAAACGCACGGGTTGACTTTATTTAAAAAGAGGTTTTCGCTGGTGCGTTACATAGAGGGAAAAAAATGGTGGGGCTCGTGCGGGCTCCACCTCACAAATATCCTACCAAGTGGGTAGGATATTATGTGTCCCATCTTATCTGTTTAACCTAGGTTAAGAAACTTAAGTAAAATAAAAATAAAAAGTCGCACCACTTTTATTTCTATTCCTTAACTTAACCCCAAAAATTAAAAACCACACCCGAGAAAACGCAACTCCGGAAAAGAAGTTTCTAAGAAATTATCGGCACTGCGATTCCATCGGTGCCCTCAGAATTCGAATCCGAGCACCAGTTTAAAAGTTAGAAAAACCCACTCATTCGTTCACTGAACATACCCGAGCCAAAATTTGGAAAATGATTCCGGGCACACCGGGCCTCGGAATCAGGTGCTGTCAGAAACTGTGTTCTTGTACAATTCCCAATAAAATTTAGAAAGAAATTTCCTTGAATTTTGTGGGTCTTTACATCACTCCCACCTCAGGGCTTTACGTCCCCGTAAAGATACATCATAAACTAGGGAAACAAATGTGGGTACTGAGCACGCATCTGAGCCTCCTGCTCCCAAGTGCTCTCCTGTAGGTTTCCATGCTGACATCTGATGCACACTAGAGGGATCGATCATCCACGTAGGACCTGCTCCTGTCGATCCTCAATCTCCACCGGGACCTCCACAAAATTCACCCCATCATCAACTTCCAGCTCCCCATGGTCAATGATATGTGTCGGGTCGTGCACGTATCTCCTCAGCTGAGATACGTGGAAGACGTCGTGCACCCGGTGCAACTGAGATGGTAAATCCAGGCGATAAGCCACCTCGCCAATCCTGCTAAGGACCTGGAATGGTCCGATGAAGAGTGGAGACAACTTTCCGCCTCAGCCAAATCTCCGTAAACCACGTCTAGGTGAGACACGCAAGAAGACGTGGTCGTCATCCTCGAACTCTAGTGGCCTCCGCCTTTTGTCAGCATAAGACTTCTACCAGCTCTGATCTATCCTCATCCGCTCCTGGATGACTTGGACCTTCTCTTTCGTGGCCTGGACCATCTCTGGTCCCACAAGTGCTAACTCCCTAGGGTCTGTCCAGCACAAAAGAGATCTACAAGGTCGGCCGTACAACGCCTCGTATGGTACCATCCATATGGTGGAGTGGTAGCTGTTGTTGTACGCAAACTCCACCAAGGGTTGGTGGTCCTCCCAGCTGCGACCAAAGTAGAGGACACATGCGCGGAGCATGTCCTCGAGAGTCTGTATGGTCATCTCCATCTGACCATCTGTCTGAGGGTGAAAGGCGGTGCTCAGATGTAGCTGCGTCCCGAACGCCTCCTGCAACCCCTTCTAAAGTCGGGAAGTAAAGCGAGCATCTCGATATGAGACGATAGATGATGGAACACCGTGAAGCCGTACAATCTCCTGAACGTAGAGACGTCCCAATCTCTCCACTGAGCCCCACTCTCTGATGGGTAAGAAGTGAGCCCACATGGTGAGTCAGTTGAAAATCACCCAAATGGAGTCGTGACCTCTGGAAGTGCGTGGAATTTCAGTCACAAAGTCCATAGATATCCCGACCCACTTCCACTCTGGGACCTCCAAGGGTTTTACCAAGCCTGCTGGTACCTGGTGCTCTGCCTTCACCTGCTAGTAGGTAAGGTATCGAGAAACGAACTCTGCCACATCCTTCTTCATGCCCGACCACCAGTGATGTCTTCTGAGATCCTGATACATCTTCGCCACTCTAGGATGTACCGCCAAGGGAGAAGTGTGAAACTCTCTCAGCACCTCCTCCCGTAAAGCAACTGGTACCAAGGTAAGTACTCTGAAAAGGACTTCGTGCTCTACTCCAAAAGAGTAACCATCAGGTGCCTGTCCTGAGGATATCTGTGCACGCTGCGTCTCACAGTCAGCGTCCCCACGCTGTGCCTCTCTGACCTGCTGTAGTAGTGGAGGGGTGACTGTGAGAGACTGAAGGAAGGCTGAACCATCTCTATCCATGAAAGATATCTGCAAAGAGGCTAGCTGCTCTGTCTCCTCCTCATGTAGTTGAATGATTGTCCTCCTGTTGAGATAATCAGCTACCACATTCCCCTTCCCAGGAGTATAGACTATCTCAAAGTAATAATCTTGGAGGAACTCGAGCCATCGCCACTGTCTCAGGTTCAGGTCCTTCTGAGAGAAGATGTACCTGAGACTCTGATGGTCAGAAAAGACTGTAAAGCACTCATCCATCAGGTAGTGTCGCCATGTCTTCAGAGCAAAGACCACTACTGCTAAATACATGTCATGAGAAGCGTAGTTCTGCTCATTCGGTATCTACTGGCGTGATCCATATGCGATCACCTCCTGCTCCTGTATAAGTACACATCTGATTCCGGTCCCTGATGCATCGCAGTAGACTACGTACCCTACTCCCTCCTCCGGCAACCTCAAGATAGGTGCGCTGGTCAATCTCTGTCTCAGCTCCTGGAAGCTCTGCTGACATATGTCTGAACACACAAAGGGTTTACCCTTCTTCGTCAAAGCTTATTGTGGTGCCGCAACTCTGGAGAAGTCTGGAACAAATCTCTGATAGTATCCAGCTAGTCCCAAGAAACTCTGCACCTCTGTCAGGATCCTAGGTAGCTCCCAAGCTAGCACAGCCTTGACCTTCGCAGGATCCACTGCAAATCCCGCCTCATAGATGATGTGTCCAAAGAATTGGACTTCACGTATCCATAACTGACACTTCGAGAGCTTTCCATAAAGCTGGTGCTCTCAGGGTGTGTCTAGTACAACCCGCAAGTGGTAGGCGTGCTCCTCCTCAGTTGTCGAGTATATCAAAATGTCGTTGATGAAGACCACGACAAAACGATCGAGGTATGGCTTAAAGCTCCTATTCATGAGGCCCATGAACACTTTTGGATCATTAGTTATGCCAAAGGGCATAACCAAGAACTCATAGTGGTCATACCAACATCTGAAGGCCGTCTTCTGCACGTCCTTATCCCGAACTCTGAGCTGATGATAGCCAGACCTGAGGTCTATCTTTGATAACCACCGTGCTCCCTTGAGCTGATCGAAGAGGTCATCAATCCTTGGTAGCGGATACTTGTTCCTCACTATCACCTGGTTCATGAGACGATAGTCGACACAATGTCTCAAGCTCCCGTCCGCCTTCTTTGTGGACAAAATCGGGGAAGCCCAGGGTGAAACACTGGGTTGGATGAAACCCATTCCCTGCAAGTCCTCCAACTGTACCTGTATCTCTCGAATATCGGCGGGAGCCATCCGATACCTTGGGGTGGATATTGGGGCTGTCCCGGGGTACAGGTCAATATAAAAGTCTACCTCTCTGCGAGGAGGTTGTCCTGGAATGTCATCGGGGAAAACATCCGCATACTGATCCAAAACTGCAGGAAAACTAGGACTCTGCACGTCAACTGCTCCTCGGATGAGGCTAGACAAATGATGAGTGATAGGTTGTCCTCTCCTATGTGGAAGTCCATCCTATGCTGCGAAGTCTCCCTTCTCGCCGATGAAGGTGAACCTGCTCCCATCGGTGCGTACACATCGCACCTTGCACCTAATACAGTCAATCTAATCATGGACTGTAGATAACAAATCCATGCCCAAGATGACGTCGTAAGGCCTCGACGCCGCTAAAAGAAGATCCCAACCGAAGATCTCGCCTCCTAGAGTAAGCTCACACTTCCGGCACCATTGCGTAATCGTTGTGTCTGCTCCCGTAGGAGTCTCTAGCCGTAAGGATTGAGCCAACAGCTCTGTCGGAATCTCCGAGCTCTGAACAAAGGCATCGTCTATGAAAGAGTGACTCGATCCTGTGTCTATAAAAACTGCAGCAAGGGTGGAATAGACACAGATAGTACCTCGAATCATCTAGGGCACGCCGTGGTCGTAGGCCTCCGCTGCCTGGAGCTGTGCCTGTCTCTGCCCGCCATCTCCCTGAGGTCGGGGTGGACCTCCTGGTGGTGGTGGTGGTAGAGCCTCAAAGCGTCACCCACCACCTGCTGCTCAGCCAGCTCCTCTGCCTCATCCGCCTGCTCCCTGTGGACCACCATGGTCGACCCTCTGCCCCTGCGTGGGTGGCCCCTCAACCGTCTGCTGCTCCTCGGCACGGTAGGTCGGGCAGTCACGAGCCATGTGGCCCTCCCCGCCGCATGTGTAGCACTGCCTGCCTCTTGAAAGACTGGCTCCGTGCTGTGTGCCCTGCACTGCTGAGCCAGTGCCCTGAGGTCGTCTGCCGGAGGGTCTGGTCTACCTGGACCCATGAGTCTTCCGTCGACTGCCTGCTGCAGAAGACTCTGCTACGTGCCACCCTGCGGTAGGTCTCGCTGCTGATGAAGGCTCAGCAAGGAAGCTCTCGATCAAAAGGTCTCGCTCCAGTACTCCTACATGAGTGGGAATTATGAGAGAGATCAATGATTCCCTGATCTCATGTCTCAATCCCTACTCAAAGGTCCAGGCCCGGAAGAATGGGTCCCGTACCATGTCTGTCGAGTAGCGCGAGAGATCGGTAAATCTCGCCGAGTACTAGGCGACCGTCAAGCTGCCCTGCCACAGCTGAAGTAGCTCATGGATGCGCACCGCACAGAGGGTGGTTGGGACGAACTCTGAGCGGAAGAGGCTCTCAAAGTCCGTCCAGAGGAGATATGCCTCATCGTGCACTTGGAGCATCAATATCCACCATCGGCCCACTGCCACGTGAAGTAGGCTCGCTACAAGGATCACCATGAGGTCTGCTGGTGTCCTCACTAACCTGAAAACTCGTACCACTGCCTCCAGCCAATCCTCGGCTGCCTGGGGGTCCGTCTCCCAATGGAACCTAGGCAGTCGCTGGCACTGGAACTCATGCAGTGCACTAAGGCGACGTGCATCGTCGGTGGCTGGGGCTGGAAGCATCAGTGACTCGGCGGGTAGAGGTATCGTCGGTGCCTCAACTGTCAAAGGGCCCTATACCGAAGCCTCGTCGCTCGGTGGGCTGTCGTCACGCTCAACTCTCGGAACCCTAGCTGGCTGCCGTCGTCGGGCCATCCTGAGGAGGAAACAGGTGCGCCATGGTCAGAACAGTATACCTGGTGAGCTGACACAAAGGAACCACAAAGAAAACCTGAATCGCACATGCAATCAATGTTTTCGTATATTAAGTCGAAAATCAAAAGTCAGGTTCCTAGTGTATGGATATGTCGGCCTCCACACCAACACTGGACTCCCTGGACTGATAACCACACCCAATACACTTAACACTATAACTTCACGTAGAAAAAGATCCGAGTCCAAAGTTCTGTGGTAGAACCGAACTCCTCTGATACCAATTTGTCATGACCCATCCTCACGGACCGAGCAGTGACTACCCCAAGACCGCCTTCCATAGGTCAAGGGCTGGCGACTAGCACCAAGGCGTAAATCCTGGTTAAAAGGGAAGGCATGACCTTTGTAAAGTAAACAAACACCACAGAGAAAGCAAGCGGTAGAAGTAAACACTAAGTAAAAAATGGGTACAACAGTATGTGTGGAAAAGTAAGTGGGCCAGTATAAAAATCCAAACTGAAAGTAAAGTACAACTGGAAAGAAAAAACATCAACTGAAATGTAAAGCCACAGCGTCGAGCCGTCCACTAGAAGTCCCACCTGAAGGGTGAGTACAGATAGCCTCCACAGCTCCTCGGGTCCAGCCGTCCACTCCGAGTATGTCCCGCCCAATGGTCCACCTCTGGGTACCAACCTACACCGCAAGCCTCAACCACGATCAGCGCTGTCCGTCGTCTGCAACCAACACAACGTAGTGCAGGCATAGCCCGTGCATGGGTGAGTATAAGCTACTCAGTAGGGACCCCAAGACCCCCGAAAGTCTCCCAGAATCCACAAAGGATAATCCACATAGAAAAGATACAATCACAAAGTGACATTCGACACTGCTTAGGTATATGCCCATACATATACCTAAGTCATCAATTCCAGCTCGCTCCAACCTCCGAGCCCAAGTACAACCCAGTCCACATAGGAAAGCAAAACGTAAATCCACACAGGATAGCACAACACAATCCACATAGGAAAGAAAAACAGGATTCAGCTCACACATGTATACTTCTTCGTAAGACGATAGAGATGATCATATATTGCCACTGATTCATCTATGCCGTCGGACCCACAAAGTATCGATATGTACTAACCCCATCAATGACCCAAAATGGATCTAACCCACACCGGATCGATAGGTAACTAACCCCCGCAAAGACCCACACAGGATTAGACCCACACAGGATCGGTAGCACTGATCCACGTAGGATCGCTGAGTGATGTAGTCGTTGCCGTCAAATCCACTAAGGATCTCTGTACAGTCGTCATCGTCGTCATAGTCGCAGCCAGCTCTAGGGTTCCCGCACACAGCAAGCTCATTCGGGAGGGTCCAATCCATGAGCCGAGAGGCTGATACATCAACTGACACATAGTCCATAGTTGATGTTTCCAAAAGTTCCGTATCGTCAACAGAAACTCAACGCCACAGACGGTGCGTCAATCAGACGCCCGGTCTGAGAGTTATTGGCCTTTTCGTCCCAGGGCCCCGGTTGGTTTTTAAGTCAAAACCAACCCAACCGTACTCCACTTGCGTCCAAACCTCATGCTAAGGAATCCAAAAGATCCGTCTCACTTAGAAGAATCCAACAAAATCGACGGTACGTCAATCGGACGTCTGGAGCTCATGTTATAAGCGTTTCCGCTCCGAGGGCCTGGTTGGTTTCGTGTACAAACCAACCCAGTCGAACCCAAAGTTCTCCAAAACCATGAGTGTAATATGTCAAAATGACCATCTCGATCCAAGGATCACATCGCCACTGATGGTGCATCGATTGGAGGTCCGTAGCCCAAGATATGGGCAAAATAACGAAAGAGGTCCGAAAACGAGGGGTCTGAGCCCGGTCCGACCCGGCCCAACCCCACCTTGGTCGGCCCGAACCGAGGCGACCCGACCAGGGTCCGGGTCCGACTCGGATGGTGGGACCCGGACTGGCCGGCGCGGCCCGGCCCGACCTGGGCGTGACCCGGCTGGCGCTGGCCGGGTGGCCAGCGGGTCGGCTCGGCCGTTACGGCAGAGCGAAGCGGGGGGCGCGCTGCCCCCCCATGGAGAGACCGCGGCCCCGCCTGGGGCCGCCCTTGATGGCGGACGAGGCTGTTTGTCGCGTCCCACTCCATCTGGTCCCACGCAGTCGCGGGACCATGGCCTGCCACCGCGGCGTTAGCAGCGGCGGCTCCTCCCGGCGGCGCGCCGGGTGCCGCCGCCCCCTGCCGCCGGCGGGACACTCCGCGAACCACTGGACGAGTTCCGGTGGTCGGAAATGTGTGTCGTCTTTGCCAAAGGCCCTTCCGGGGCCCGTCCTTCACTGTGAGGACCTCACATCACCCATGCGGCCTGCTTTGTCATCTCCCACCAATCCGCTCACCAAGAACGAAAAGGCGGTGGGTTCAGACTTGTTCGTTGGTCCGCACCCACCATGTTAGCGGTTTTAAAAAGTCTTCCGACAAAAAATTTTAGACATAAGCCATGGGTATAAAATCACAAAGATATAAATGCACCATTTGAATTCAGGTCGAGGATATAATTCACAAAGAATTAAAAGAACCTCAATCCCCTACCTCAATCGATTGTTGATCGAAGATTGTCATGGGGAAGGTTTGTCGCAGAAAGAGCATCGCGGAAGGAGAATCATCGGCATCGCGATACACATCGTCACGTCATCGATCTCCGAGGGTTCGGCGTTCTTCGTCACCCTTCGTCAGAGGCTGGCATTCTTCGTCGTCAACTATGCGTTCTTCGCGTTCTTCGCATTCTTCAACGAAGAAGGATGAAGATCTTCAAGCCTTAGAGCTTTCTTTCAATCCTCTCAACAAGAAACCCTTCAATAAACATAAGTGTTGGTCTTATTTTATTTCTCATGCCAACGTTTTGGAATTCATAAAAATAATTCTACAATTAATTGAATTAATTGAAACGCTTAAACCATTCAATTAATAGGGGCATCTAATATTTAATTAAATGCACTGGTTGACTTTATTTAAAAAGAGGTTTTCGCGGGTGCGTTACTTAGAGGGAAAGAAATGGTGGGGCTCGTACGGTCCCCACCTCACAAATATCCTACCCAGTGGGTAGGGTATTATGGGTCCCATCTTATCCGGTTAACCTAGGTTAATCTACTTAAGTAAAATAAAAATAAAAAGTCGCACCACTTTTATTTTTATTCCTTATCTTAACCCCAAAAATTAAAAACCACACCCGAGCAAACACAACTCTGAAAATGGTGTTTCTAAGCAATTATCGGCGCTGCGATTCCATCGGTGCCCTCAGAATTCAATTCCGAGCACCAGTTCAAATGTTAGAAAAACCCGCTCGTTCGTTCATTGAACGTACCTGAGCCAAACTTCGAAAAATGATTCTGGGCACACCGGGCCTCAGAATCAGGTACCGTTAGAATCTGCGTTCTTGTAAAATTTCCAAGAAAATTATGAAAAAAAATTCTTTTAATTTTATGGGACTTTACAACTGTGTTTACTTACCATTGCATCCCTATATTACTAAATAGGTTTTACTGACCATTCCAACCATGTATTACTAAACCAATATCATTTCTAATTCTGTCCTTATATTATTGAATAAAGATCATTTCCTGTTCCAATACTATCTATCTCAGGAAATATAAATCATCATCGAATGAATTAGAGGGAGATATAGTTCTCACTCATCAAAAAATAAAAATAATACATATATGTTCCATAAGAAAATAAATCACATCATAACCCATGTAATGTTATGGGTTTCGTAAGCATATTTCACTCATAACATAACCCAAGGAAAATTAATGGGTCTCATAAATATCAATCCATTTTAAGATAATACATGAAAGAATACGGATTTAATAAATATAATTTCATCATAAACATAATAAAACTATCAGAATAAGAGGGATAGAATATATGAAACATATCCTTATTAACTAATGTTATCTTAGATGGAAAATAATTTTAATTGAACACTTGAAATGAATTCTTGAGGAAAATATCTTTTCTTCTTCAAAAATGATTTCCTTTATAAAAATACGATGCAATTTTTAAAGAACATAATTTATTGGAAAATAATTTTGAAATATTTAATGGTAAGATTCATAAAAATAAGGTTTCATGAAAGCATAAAAATTATTTCATGACGTATAAGAAAAAATGTATACTTTTCATCCTTTTACGGGAAAAGTCAAAAAAAGTACCTCATTTAGAAAATAAAATAAACATTCATTTAAAAATGTGTAGTAAAAATTATAGAATGGTTAAAAATTACTTTCAACATTCATAGGATAATATTAAAATATTTTATGAAATCGTTTTTTGAAAACATGAACATGGATGGTAAATAAACCGTAGTAAATAGTTACATATAAACAATCTCGAATAATAAAGAGATTGTGAAATTATCCATTACTTTAGTTTTAGGATCTTTAATATGGATTAGAAACTTATATATAATGAATTAAATACTGTTATAAACATAATCTTGAATGATATCATATGTGATCATATTATCACCCGTTTAATAATTTTTTATTATTACTCTTATTTCGAGCATGATTTACGACATGTTTTGTTGTATAAATACATGTTATTCTTCATGGATTTATTTTATATTATTTCAAGAATTATAATTTTGTAATATACATCATATTTATTTATTATATACAAATATATATTCATTATTAAAAAGAGATCGTGGAGAATGAGTTGTGTCGGGTCGTAGAGACGGTAGGCCCTGCATATGCTAGAGCGATGATATCATTCATTTAATTATTAAATGGTATGGAAATTGTTGATATATATATATTTATAGAGTAAATATCTTGATATATAATCAAATATTTTTATTATTTTCATCATTATACCCATCAAATTAATGTGGTGCTGAAAAACATATTACACAACGGCGTGGAGACGGTAAGCCATATGTACGCATGGGTGGTGATTTCATTTTTTGTAGGATGGCTAAAAGGTCGAATATGGTGATTCCATAATCATAATAACATATCAAAATATAAATGATACTAGAGTGGTTAATATATAAAGTAAAAACTTCTAGATAAGGAAGTAGAAGAAGAAATTCGTTTGATAGAATCTGTAGTGGATATTAACATTTATTCGATGAACTCCCTCTAGATCTCATCTTAAAGGCACTAGGGTTTGTATTTTGAGAAGATTGAAACATCTAGAATATATAAAGGGAAGTTTAAAAATGGAATTTTCAGGGGATATACGAGCCTGAAGGCTCAATGTGAATTGAAAAAGTGAGGTAGGAGGTGCCCCTTTATAAGTGAGGTGTGGAGAACTTTTGGAATCTTTTAAAATGGTAATTTATAATATTATAAAAACACATCCGAAAACCCCAAAATTGTTATATTTTAGAATATTAGACGATATATTGTTGTAATATCATCATCCAATTAATTTTAGACATTTTTTTTTTCAATTTAAATCTTATCATTTTAATTAACCATTGTTTATTCAAATTTAATCTTAACTAATGTAACAAATTATTCAATATTAAAATTGTGAAATTCTTCTTTTTTTGATTTTAATTAGACAATAAATGAAATATTTATAACATTTTATACCAGATAATAGTAATTTTATATTTTTTTTTAAAATTTATTATGATTTTTAAATAATTTAATAAAACATTATTTTTGACAAAATATCAATAGTGTCAATTTTGACGTCATTCAACTCATGGATTTTTAAAAATATCATGTTATGATGTCATCCTAGAAAAAAATATTTTATTATATACCTATTAGAAAAATGTATTCTTTAAAATTCTTTTGATATATTATTTATCGAAAATTATATTTATTTTAATATTTTTATAACATTCATTTAATATTTCCATTAGTAAAATAATTACTAAATCAGTTTTGTGTAACTATTTAATATAGTTATTTTTTTGAAAAAAAATTAAAATAATATACTATGATGAATATAAATACTCTATATTTCATAATAATACTTATAGTTGAATATCTAATCTGTAAAATCCTACATTAAAATGTTATACGTATTAAAACATGAATGTGAAAACATTAACATTAACATTAAATAAAATATTATAAGTCTCATAATATATTTTGCATGGATCAATATGGTTCATAACAAGGAAATTGGATGATTATGGTCAGTATATACTTGACCAATAAGATTTGGTCATGTTTTTTCCTTTTAATTTTAATTATCATTTTTATAAAAAAAATATTTTATGGATTTTTCATCAATTAAATAATTTTTGCATCGTCAATGTATAAGCCTTTAAAGTAATTTTTTATTTACAAAAAATTAAAAATAAATTAACATGAAAAATCAAAACATTTATATTTAAAATGAATATTTATAGTCAAATTTATCTTCTTTATAAAATTATATTAAAAATGATATAGTTATTAAAATTTGAGTAAGGCATATTTAACATTTCATTAAATAAAATAAATTAAATGTCCTATTCTCATTCAAGTGGATTTTAAAGGATACCATTTTTTCTGATGGATTATTTAGGTAGGAAAAACTCATAAAATTATATTAGGAAAAATTTTAGGGTAATTTTATAATATTATTTTTACCCTTAATTACTCGATTTATCATTTTACCGTTTTAATAAACATTATAGAAGTTACTATTTATAATAAAAAATAAAATATAGATATTTATATAATTTGGGGATACTGATTCCAAATATGGAATATAAATTTTAAAATTAAAAACATATAATATTCAGTAATTAATTTAAAATTAATCACGTTGTCAGAATGAGAAAATAGGTTTTAAAAGTTAATACATGGAAAAGATTGGAATGTTTTTACCTCTAAATTCAATGTAAAATTAATTCCAATGAAAAAAAATATATTAACTAAAAATAATAATCTATTTATAATTTAAAACCACTAAAATATCTAATTTAACACTATATATAAATTTGATGAAATAAAGTTTTCAATTAAAATGCATTATTTTTTTTATTGTTTATCAAAACGTGAAATCTATCAGAAAAATAACAAAAATTAAAATAGTGTAAATTTTGATACTCATATTTCAATGAAGAAGTTTATTTTTTTAAAATAATATATAAAAAGTGTTAAAAGGTGTATTTAAAATGGTTGTGCCATCAAAACGAGAAAAACTACATTTTTTGAAGAAATAATTCTTTATCCAAAAAGTTGAATTTTTGCTTTTACCATGTATAGAAAACATATAAGCTAAATTTTAAAAATTATATTGAATATATTACATATATATTTCATTAATAAAATCTATCTAGAGTAATTTTATTATTTTATCAACTCACTTATTTCCATTTAAATAGTTTTTTAGAAAAACATTTCCCTTTATTTAAAAAGGGTTTTATTTTCATTTATTATTAATTGATCACCAAATAATTAATTATATATATATATATTCATGTGTAAGAATATTTTCATAATTCAGATAATACTATTCACATATACCATTAAATTGGCTAGTTTATATGATAACATAATAATATTTATTTGTTCACTTGAACTCGGTCATGTGTGAAATGAATTCTACCGAAAGAAGTTGTAATTATGTGTAAAAAAAATCCAAACATATTGTTATGTATACTATAAAATCATCTAGTTATTCATGTAGTGAAACATTATCTTGGTGTATAGTAAAACACAAGCCATACATGATATTAAAATAATATATCTCATAAAAATATCGTGGTGGAACATTCTACCCCCTCTAATGAATTTCACCCTTGAAATTTGTCTGGGTTATAAAAGGATTAATGCTTGAATGATTCTTTCATAGAAACCCACATCAGAAAAATGAATAATAAAACATCCTTCTATCAAGTAATTTTTGAAACCTAATGATTACCCAATTTATCTTATAACATGTTTCTATGTAGGATAACATAGGTAATGATTTGGGCATAGAGGAAAAGTGAAAATAATCATAGAGATTTATAAAGATAACTGATCATAAGAAAGTACTTGATACATAAAAAGTTAACAGTCACAAAACCATATACTAAAGTAGAATGAAAGGGGTCATTTATATCATTAAAATTGTGATAACATGAAAACATATTTCCATCACATTATTCTTTTCAAACGTTCATGAATTTATAGAAGTAGACAAACATTCTTGATTTTAGTACAATATCACCATTTGTCATGCCATGGTCAATTTCGACATCATATCTTATTCCAATATATGAATTTGAATTTGAAGTTCCTAAAATCCTAAAATATCATCAGATCTATACATAGATTGATAAGTCATTCTGTCATTATTTTCAACAAAAAAGGTTATCACAATTTGTCAAATGCGCACAAATCTATATATGGTGAGATAATAATTTAATCATAGAAACGTCATATGAATTTCAACTTAAACCTTCCACAAAAGGATAAACTTGAAATCCTTACAAAATATTAAAATCCAATACCTTAAAAATAGGTTCACTATATTAGCTTAAAATTTATCCCCCACATATCATAAAGTATCTCTTGTTGATCGCATTCCAAACATGTGAACGCCTTCATCATGTATTATCTTGAAACATGGTAATTACATGAATTACAATAAAAACATTATAAAAACATGCATTTTTTCAAAAATAAACTCTTTGCATATTCCATAAATCCAAAAAATACTATGTACTCAATCCATGATATTATAAATCACATTGTACTCATATCAATACTGAGGTTATTAATAATACCAAACATATCTTCATCTACTTATTCCAATATTATACAAATATCATGTTTTTTTAAATATCTTAATCACTTTTCTTAGTTTTCAGAACCATATACTTATGGGAAAACCGTTGTTGACCAATACATAGATATTTCAATATTCCATAATACCATAAAAGTTATTCAATAACATTATTATTGAATCTCATTACATAAACACTCAATAATTCCACCACTTAGTTTTCATACTCCACATCTCCAATAGTAGTATCATGTTATTTTCCTTTGTCATTGGTCTTAATAGGTTTCTGAAATTTATCATCATTGGTAACCCTTGTATTAGGGAATTGGTTCACAAAGTTCCACATTTACTTGAACTTGTAGTATTGATGTGTGGGTGGTAAATTCGTTATATCCCTTTCTCTATTCACATAAATTATTATGTTTTTTCATTAATTCAGTACTCAACTACCTGATGACCATTATTTTCACAGTTAAAACATTTACTAGTCCCTTTAATAAAATAATCATCATGCCTATTTTTACACATTCAGTATAAATAAAAACTCATTAATTTTTACCATGGTTTTGGGATTTTTCCTTAAACTCCCTCTTTTGTTTCTTGTCAAAAGCATGAGATTTATATGTAACACTGACATCCATTTCTACCTTGATCGAAAAATGAAAAATATATTGATACCTAATAAAGTCTTTTATGGCTAACATCCATCTATGACTTGGTTTTATGCCACTGAAAAAATGGTCGACCTTACTTTTAGGCAGGATGATAATGCCCGAAGAGTACCTTGAATGTCTTGTAAATTTTTTGTCATATGTACCAATTGATTCATCATCCTTTTTCTTAAGATCAAGGAACTCATTTTCCACATTCTTAAAAATAATATGAGGACATTACCTATTTGAAACTATGTTTTTGAACCCATATCATTCCTGGGATTCAATTTCCTCCCTTGGACTCATATTCATGATAAGGTTACACCATTGGTCTGCTTCACCATATAAATGATAAACATCCAAATTGAATTTTTCATATTCCAAACAGGGAAGTAAAATAAAAATCCATTTATTTATATTGATCAATTTTCTTTCAAAAAGTGGATTAGATGACCCACTAAAATAAAATGGATGTTTCCTCTTAAAGGACTCAAAAGAATGTTGTTCCCTTTTCTAATAATTTGGATGTCCAGAATGATTCATAGATTCTCGAAGAATATTGTTAAGATTTTATATTCTGGATCCAATTACATTTGATTTTTTGGAGGATAATCATTTCATTGTCCATTTCACTCACCATTAACATGATTCCTTCAGGTTCAAAATATTTTCCTTATCTAGTTTTAATGCTCACAAATTATGCTTCATCAAGTTAAATTATGTTAATTTATGTTTACTAATGTTTACATATAATTTTAATATGTGATGTTAGTATTTTAAATCATAATATAGGTTGGTAAAATATGAAAAAGGATAAGTCACAATTGTGGATGAGTCTCTATTTTGGTGGAATAATTGTTGGACATCTCACTAATGTCAAAAAAATTTCTAAGAATGAGTTACTGGTAAGGCAGACTCACTATTAAGATGTATCACTATCAAGTGTCTCACTGTCAGCACATATGCTGAATTTTTAAGAAGGATGAGACACCATTACTCAACCTACAGTAAATAGCCACTCACAATTTTTGAAACGTATGAGTTATCATTGGCATGAATCACCAATATATCGACCTACTGCCAGATATAAGTCACCGTCAAGTTGACCTACCATGAGAGGGACATACCACTACTTGACTCACCATTCCAAGTCACTATTCCAAGACACCATTTCAATTCACCGTTCTAAGGCACCATTCAGAGACACCATCAATTCCTCCTTTTTCATTTGAATTCAATGTTAATTATAACATTTATATTTGTGAAACTTATTACTTATAAGTAGTTTAATGGCTTTTTTTGTTTATTTAAGAAAACATTTAAATCATTGTCGAACTATACTATAAGGACTGAGGTACTCAGCCACGATCGAGATCATACTCCTTGTGAGATGTTGTTTGTAAAGAAAATACCAGATCAAAATGGAATTTCCCAAGTTTTGAAGTCATGTGCCTATGAAAAACATGAAAGCTACTAGTTGTGGATATACAAAGATACTATAGAGAACTCAAAGCCATGAAAACTTTTCAGCAACAATATAAGAGAGGAAAATAACCCATTGAGATATTAAATACCTCTCTAGAAACATAATACAAAAGGTATCATGATATTATATTATGTGGTATGTTTCTGAAAGTCTACTCAAGATGCATTTCAAGAAAACTTCCAGGAATCACAAGCTGCATTGCCTATCATAGAAAGATTTATAGCTCTCTCCTATCTATTTTTCTCTACTTTTATACTATTTTTACATTTTGAGTAGTGTTTTTCTATATTTTTTTGAACACAAACTAAATTCTATTAAAAACTCAAAAATACATAAATACCATCCCAATCTATTTTATACACCTTACTCTCCCATAAATAATAGTGGAATTGGTCTATGCATGCCCTATTATTTTCTATCCAACAAAACTAGGGAATATGTCTTCTTGACCTGGAAAACCATGTATGATGTTGTTTACTATGATCTAGGGTGTGGATAAATGTTTATCTTCATAATCTTTTTGGAAGTGGGTGATTTCCCAAGAGAGAGGATTAAGTCTCATCTTGAGATTGAACCTCCTGTTTAAATTCCACTGTGTTATTTCAAGTTTAGTTTCCTTTGTTTTATCTATTTAAATAAAAAAACATCACTTTACATTGGAAGTTATTCTTTGATATTGTTCATATTATAATTTTCTTTAGTAGATTGATTTCCAAAGATAATGTAACAATTCTTATTTTTTTTACTCAGAATTAATTATGATTTTAGAAATCCATCAAATAACCATATCTTTTATTAAATGATATTATTATTAATAGGGCCATTTGTGTTTCATATTGGGGACTTTTAAATAAATATTTTGGATAGAATTTTTTATAGGAACTAAATTCACCCTCCTCTTTAGTATCCTACTCCGACCAAAATTTGGTATCATAGGATGTTACTTTTGGTTTTCAAAGTTTTTTTAATGTTTTGAAATCATTTAAACTATAGTTTTAGTTGTGTTTTAATGATCTAAAATTTTATGTTATTTAAAAATTTGTAGTTAATTAAAACATGTTTTTATTCAATAACATTCATAACAGACATGAAGGTGCTGCAAACATGCCTCTATATTTCAAGTGTATAAATTATTCTTAGTGAAAAATCAAAATGAAAATGCATTAAAAAAGAATGGGTTTTGAAATATAGTCTTAAATTGTAGAAAAATATAAGATCCCACCTACAACTATATGTACTTGAGAATACCCAACTAAAGAAGAATATAATAATAATTACAAATATATGAGTGCCTTATATTGTGATCTCAGTAATGAATAATTAAATAGGATTTCTATATGTAAAACAACCATTGAGATTTGGTATACTTTTGTTGTTTCACATGAAGGAACCAGTAATGTTAAGGAAATGGTGCATAACACATATACAATTTGAATATGATAACCTCAAAATGAAGCTTGATTATCCTATCTCTGAATTATATCTTAGGTTTAATGAGATCATGAATACAATGAGCTCACTGGGAATGATATTCACTTTAAAAGAACATGTCATGTGAATATTGAGATGTATTATATAAATATGGAGAGGTAAATTAGTATCAATTAGAGAATCTTGTATCATAAATGAACTTCCAATAAAGGAGATGATAGGAATGTTGATGATGTCTGAAGAAGAGCTGAAGATTAATCGATAAGAAAATGATGAACCTAGAAGAAATTCAGTGGATTTAAAAACTATTATATCCAAATAAATAGAGAAAATTCATGTTCATGATAAATATTTTAGAAATAAATATCCATCAACTTATAGTGGCAAGGAAGTACCTTATCTAGCTAAGAGATTTAAGAAATTCTACTGAAACAAAAAGTTATTTAGAAAGCCTAGCTACTGGGAGATATATGAAAATAAAGTTAAATGGAAAAAAGGATTGGAAAAGAAGTGAGAATAGAAATGAGGTAATCTGTTATGAATGAAAAAGAAAAGGACATGTGAAGGCTGATTATACAAAACTGAATTACGAGAATAAATATGAGTACCAAGAGAGAAAATACAAGAATGATATGAAGGCTACATAGAGTGATTTTGAGGATAGTTGTAGTGAATATAAATCATCTCATCATGTAAAGGTTAAAAAATACAACATGTTTGTTATGAGTAACACATCTATGGTAACTATAGTATCTAATGCACATAATTCTGACTATTCTAGATATGAATCTGAATCCGACATTTCTAAAAATATGACTAATGTAGAAATTTTTTAAAACATAAAAATACTTGAGGATACTTTCGATGAAATAAGTGACAAATATAAATCACTTAAGAAACAAAATTATCTTCCAAATACTATTAAATATGTACTTCCAATAAAAAAATTGAATAATGGTCAAATGCTCAATGAGAATACTGAACATAAACATTCTTAATGAGAAATTAAATGAGGATCTAGGAAAATTTACAAATGGTATAAACAACTAAATTAAAATTATTAAAAAAAATTCTCCTAAATATATTAATGGAATTGGTTATCAACATGGGAAACAAAAAAATTTATTTTTTTTGTCAATATTTGGTAAATTTGGTTTTATACCCAAGTATGAACAGTTTTCCGCATCATCCAGTGTAGGAAAAACTTTTACTCCTTTTACTTCTAATCGACAAAATAAATTTTATTTTTCTAAAAAAATATAAAATTATTACAAGAAACCAATGAAGAAAATGTGGGTTTCTAAAGCCTTAATTACTAATATTAATGGACCCAAGAAAATATGGGTGTCAAATTCTTTTCTCTTTTAAACAATTTTTTATAGGAAAACAATTTAAAGAGTTCCTATAAATGCTTATGGTACAAGGAAATTGGGTGTTCAAGACACATGAAAGGGGACTACTCTAGCTTCAAGAACATCATAAAAATAAAAGGTATACATGTCATGGTTTGTGACAATGAAAAAGGGAAATTTTTTTGTCCCAGAAAAATCGGTAATAACAATTCAGTTTAAATTTCTCATGTTCCTTTTGTGAATGGTCTAAAGTAAAATATGCTTGGTATTTCATTGTTATGTGATGATGGTTTTCATATTAGATTTGAAAATATTGTTTTTAATGTTTTAAAGTCTAATAATTATATTGTATTTACTAATTTTAGAAATTAAAATGTTTATGTTGTTTATCGGGCTTCCTTAGTCTCACAAAATATTTCTTCCTTAAGTGTATTTCATAAAGAATCTTGGCTCTGGCATAGGAGACTGGACCATTAAAACATTCACTCTCGTATAAATTTTACTAGAAAAGTAATATTCAAGGATTTACCTAATCTAGAGTTTCTAAATGATAATTTCAGTAATACTTGTCAAAAAGGAAAATTATATAAAATATCTTTCATTCCAAATAATGAAGTTTCACCTTCTAAACCTCTTGAGTTGGTTCACAAATTTTTTTTGAAACATCTTCAGTTTCAAGTGGGATTCACTAATTTTATGTTTTAGTAGATGACTTTTCAATGTATAAATGGACCTTCTTATTATCTCACAAAATTGAGGGTTTTTCTTAATTCACGATGTATGCCAGATCAGTAGAAAACTTAAGTATCCATAGAATCAAAACCTTAATAAGTGAACATGCATGTGACTTTGAAAATCAGAAATCTAAAAAAATTTCTCAAACAATTCCTGGAGTCATAATGTATATGAACCTATAAAACCCATCATAATGAAATTATATAAAGGATAAATAGAACATTACAAGAGATAGACCACACTATGCTTTATAAATATGATATTCCAATTTATTTTTTGGAAGAAGTTATGATTAATGCTAGAAATATTATCAATATAGTTTTAATTAAACCTATCATAAGGAAAACCCCCTATGAACTATGAAATAATAGTAAAATAATGGTTAATTACTTCAAAACTTTTGGTTGAAATGTATTTATTCTTAATTCAAAAGATAATCATGACATTTTTTCCTTCAAGAATAATGAAGGAATTTTCCTTGGTTATTCAATCTCTTGTAAAGCCTATAGAGTCTTTAATAATGTAACCAAATGTTTAGAAGAATATATGCATGTAAAAATTGATGAAACTAATCCTCCTTAGAAACTATTGAGGAAAATATATCAAATCTAGATTTAAAATACTAAATCATCTGATTTTGTTGTTAAAGAAGCAGTACGAAAATCCAACTCCAGAAAATTTTCTGATTCTGAACCAAAGAAACCAAGACCTATAAAATGACATTAAGTGACTAGTATATATTTTTATAGAGCTATTAAAACTCTTAAAAACAATCCCTCAAATGTTGTTGTTGGGAACTTAGTCAATGGAACGCAGACTGAAGCTTCTCTAAGAAACCCTGTTGAACATCTACCATTTTTCAGAGCATTAACCTATGAACATAAATGATATAATCAATGATGAATTCTTTATTATGTTTATGTAAGAAGAATTAATTTTGTTTGAAAGAAAGAAATTATGGGAACTCCTTGATAGAACAAAATACACTTTGATAATAGAAACTAAATGGGTATTTAGAAACAATGTAGAAGAAGATTGATATATAGTAAGGAATAAGGTTTGATTAGTGGAACAAGGTTATATTCAAGAAGAATTAATAGACTATGACGAGAACTTTTCTCCAGTATCCCTACATAAATCCAATAGAATAATGCTAGACTATGAAGCACATCAGAATTTCAAACTTTATCAAATGGATGTCAAGTGTGCAATCCTAAATTGGTATATAGTTGAGGATTTTTTTTCAAAACCCCCCCAGTTTTAAAAATCCCCATTTTCCAAATCATGTTTATCGTTAAAAAATTATTTTATGGTTTAAAAAAAGATCCAAGAGCTTGGTATGATAGGCTTAGTACTTTTCATATTTCTAAAGGTTTTTCTAAAGCTATAATTGATCATACTATTTTCATAAAATGAATTTATAATGTTGTTTTAGTTGTTCAAATATATGTTGATTATTTTATTTTTGGATCTTAAAAACATTCTTTATGTAACGACTTATCAAAAAATGATGCAAAATGAGTATGGAAATATTGTAATGGGTGATCACTAATTCTTTCTTGGATTTATAACATTTTCAAAACAAGGAAGGTATTACTTTAAATCTGATTAAATATACTAAATATGTTTTAAATGGTTTTTTCTTGGATAACACTAAATATACGCATACTCCAATTAGTTCCACCTATAAATTGGATATTGGTGAAGATGTAAAATCAGTTGATCAAATCAATAATAGATGTATGATTGTTGATATCTGACCTGATATCATGTTTAGTGTTTGTATATGTGATCGTTTTCAAGAATATCCTAAAGAGTAACACCTTCTAACTGTCAAAATAATTTTCAAATACCTCAAATATAATACTAACATAGAAATGTTCTACCATATAGGATAATAATGTTACTTAGTTATTTTGATGGAGATTTTGGTGGTCGCAAGTTAGATAGGAAAAAGAATCTCTAGAATATGTCACTTTTAGGAAGGTAACTTGTTTCATGGTGTAGTATGTAACAAATTTCTATTGCATTATCTTCTACTGAAGATGAATACATAGATACTGGTAGTTGTTGTGCACAATTTTTCTTAATGAAACACATAGTACTAGACTATGGATAACAATTTAGACATGTCCCTATAAACTGTGACAACACAAGTGCTATTAACATTTCTACGAACCCAGTTTCTCATTCACGAACAAATTAGATTGATGTAAGACATCACTTTTAGAGAGATCATTATCAAAAAGTTATAAAATTATTGAATTCATTAAAACTGAACATCATCTTGCTAATATTTTTACTAAGCCATTAAATTCAAAGATAATTAGTACCATTAGACATGAGTTGCGGATGATCAGTTTGAGTGACTCAACCTTAGAACTCACTATTCATGACTCTCCATTGGGGAAAATTATTGATGAGTCGCCATTGGGAGTCACTATTGAAGACTCACTATTGGGGATCACTATTGATGATTGTTCATTGGGACTCACTATTGATGACTCACCATTGGGACTCACCATTGCTGACTCACCACTGGGACCCACCGTTGATGACTCACCATTGGGTCATTTCATTACATAATCATTTGGACTTAAAAAATAATTATTTTATTTATTTTTATTTATTTTATTCCACTTTTTTGATTTTTTATTTTCAAATACCTAAATGATAAAAACATAATCGATTCAAATCACTTATCACGTACTCTTACACTCTTCTCCAGAAACTAGACCCTTCTTTCCGGAACATCTACTGCCTTGTTCCATCAAACCAAACCCTCCAAATATTTAAAAATGGCTTGAGTAAATCATTTCTCTGAGAATTATATGAATGATAATTTTCATTCAAAGAATAAAAAGTGTGACTTGAGTGAACATTAATCTGAACATGTTATCCTTGAACTCACAAACTGAATAGTCATTCTAGAATAGGAAGTGCAGACTAAATGGTTTTTATCATGTTAGTCTCCTGTTTTGAAAGTTCTGTAAGAACATGGTTTGTTGGAATGCTTCTCCAATAAAAAATAACCTCTATATCCAAGGCTAGTTCAATATTTTTATCAGTATGTGTAGTTCACTCTCCTGGGAACAAATGAATATTAGATAAAGTCTAAAATAAGTGCACAAAAGATTTCCTTTTCTTTTAGTAAATGGGATGAGTGTTTAAACGTACCTAATGATGGTATTTATGAAGATCACCAAGGTAGTGTTCCACCTATAAGTGAAATATTCCTTAGAAGAGATAACTAGATATGGGATTACCAGAAGACCCATAACCATTGAACTTGATTAAGAATATATATTTTTTTTAAAAAAATATCCTATATCAACTATTACGAAGGAAAGGAGGCATTCCCTCTTTAAAATATCAAAATGTTTATTTACTATATCTAATGAAATAGGTATAAAAATCTACCTATATTGATACATTATGATTTATATATTTTATATTGTAAATCAACATTCAAAGTAAAACTCCCTTTTCTATTCAAAGCTTATTTCTACCATGTTGAAATATAAAGAAAAGGTGAATGAAGGTTAGGAAAATGTCATAGGTTATGATGGATTTTTCATTACCAATTCTAAATAAAAAATAAAGAAGATAAGATCGAATCATTTTAAGAAATCATGGGTATAAGTAAATAATAAAATAAATAAAGATTTTAATCCAATTCAGCTCCCCGCAAGACCAAATGACATGGTTGTATCTGGTTTAGGACTAGATGAAGTTGTAAAATATTTAGATGATGGGGGAAATAAGCTGGTAAATATTTATAGAATAATCCTATATTGATGCTAGAAGGGATCCTAATATGTTAGGATGTCCTGACGGGATTACATATGGACCTCTGAGCCCTTAATAAGAAATTTTTAGAAGATAAACTCTCTTAGATAACGATGATGATGATGATGATGAGATAAGAGAATATGAAGATATTGAATATGCTAGAGAAAGTGGAAGACAAGAAGAAAAATAGAATTATTATGAATAAAAAGAAAATAATGAAGAAGAAAAATGCGATGAAGAAGAAGATGAAGAGAATGATGAAGAAGGGGAATAAGAAGTAAATGGTGAAATTGATGGTAACTCAGATCATCCTATTAATAATCAAGGTTAGGATTCAAAACATGAAAATCTCACTAAACCTGATTTAGTGGAAAAGGAACCAGTCTTGGAATATTAAAATAATATGTGCTCAGTTTTGGTTTATGATGATGTTTCAAGTGCACATTTTCCAGATCAAGTTTGTGTTGAAATTGAATCTCCTATTAAGGGGGAGAAACAGTTTCATAGAGTTAATGTTGATACATTTATTAAATTTCATTTGTTTATGGTGACTAAATGGGAAAGATATCTTGGATAGTAACATTTTTCTTAGACTATACAGACTTTGATGTTAAGGAATCTGATCCTTAGGGATCCATGGTTGAATAATTGTATTCTTCTCAGAGATCCATGTTGCAACAGATTCAGCTGTGGCTCCAACGTCTTTAGTTTCAGATTTTCCTTCTTATTATTTGTGTTAGAATTATTTCCAATATTTGAAAGAATAATTGTTCTTAGCTATCAAAAATACCCATAAAACTCAACCACAAAAAATTTCAAGTCTTATTTAAAGTGATGGTGATTTGCTTTTAGAGAAATTTATCTCATAACTTCATCCTTAAATGGTTTCTAAACATTAGTAAATAAAAATATATAATAAGATATTGAGTGGTGAACTAAATGATCTCATTACTATAGTTAGTGTCATGAAATATTAATATAGAGAATCTTTGGATATTTTTTTAAATAGTCTTAGAGATACCATGTCTTTTATGGATGCTACACCTCATCCTCCAAAACTTGACTTGAATATTTTAAGATCAATTATCAGAGATGAATTAAAAAAGTGCATCAACCTTAGATGCTCCTTCACGTAAGACACTTCACCTTGATCTGATCTGATCATTGATAAGGTAAGAGATTCTGTCCTTGACATGTGGTATGGATCAATCATGCTTCAGTAAAATAAAACAGAATAGTGATCATGTACATGACATGGTAAGTCATTTCAGGAAAGGGGCCAAAATAGATTCAGATGCCATCACAAAAAGGTGGATTAGTACTTCTATAGGATTTAAACAAATCACTAACTGAATTCTAATTTCAAGTACATGAATGAGAATTTAATGATTCTCCCTGTCACATAAGCTTTTGTGGAACAGGCTAGATATCTCAAGGAGCTTACTCCCTCCCTTAAAACATTCATTGAAAGAAAATATGACATTACTATGGAAATGGAGAAATGTAGGAATATCATCATGGATTTTATCAACCTCGTAAATTCCTCTCTACATATTCTGAGTGATGCTATTGTATCTCTAGAGTCCTTCCCAATTCGACATGTCACTAATAATATCCCGCCCCATTCCATCTATCAGTCTATTGATCCTCCGTTTAGGGTCTCTTTCACTCTGTATAAATTTTATCCTATTCCTCGAACCCTTCAACCTTTTCCTATATATCCATCTCAGGAACTTCATCATTTGAGGCCGGTTATATATCGATAAATTACATCACCTCATACTTCTACTCAAACTCTTACCTCTATAGTGCCTTCTACAGTATCTATCCCTTTAATCATCACCTCTACCAACCTTCATCATTTCTATACCTCATCCACTTTTGTAGCTCCCATTCCTTTACATGTTAATTATAATTTGTGAAAAGTAGACATGGATCCTTTGTCAGAGAAAACATGATTTTTTTGGATTTATCGTTGATAGGGATGTATTTTGACCATTTTATCATCCAATATATTATCTTTTTATCATATAATATATAATCTCTTTTCATATATTTTATTTTCTTTCTCTCTTCTAATATGTTATCTTTTTTTTAAACTCAAAAGGGGGAGAATCAGTATGACATTTACCTGATAATGATAATTTGTATGGTATTTAATATTATTTGATTATTTTTATCTTATACTTTAATATATCATTGTCTATATGTCATGTTAAGAATAAAATTTTTCTTTTGTACTTCGACCATACTAAATGAGTTATTCTGTTGTGTATAATTTCATGATTTTTGATCATCTAAAATTGGGAGATTGTTGACCTCCTCTAGTTTTAATGCTCAGAAATCATGCTTTATCAAGTTTAATTATGTATAATTATTTTTACTATAGTTTAAAAATAATCATGAACTTTTATGTTAGTATTTTACATAATATGAAAGGTTGGTAAAATATGAAAAAGAATGATTTGCTGTTAATGTTAAGTCACCGTTAAGGTGGTTTCACTATTCAACATCTCACTAATGGTAGAAAATCAGCTAAGTATGACTTACCAATAATGTAGACTCACTGTTAAGATTTCTCACTATCAAGTGTCTCATCGTTAGCACATATGTTGAATTAGGACAATGGAAAAGATACCATTACTCAAACCACATTCAACAACCTTGTAGAATGTTTGCTAAGTATTATTTACCACTAGAATGAGTCACCGATAATTCAATATACTTGCAGATACAAGTCACCATCAATTAGACCTACCTCCAAAGCAACTTAATACTACATGGATCACCTTTCTATGTCACCATTCTAAGACAATATTCAAAGTCACCATTCCAAGACACCATTCTAAAACACCATTCAGAGACACTATCAATTCTTTCCTTTTCATTTAAATTATATTTTCTTTATAACAGTCATATTCATGAGTCATGTTATTTTTAATTAGTTTAATTATTTTTTTCTCTCTTTTAAAGACAAAATTTAAATTATTTTTAGACTTCATTACGATGTATGAAGTACCTGACCATGATCGAGATCATGATCTTTGTCAGTTGTAGTGTATAACAAAAAAACCTAATAAAAAGGATGTTTCCCATGTTTTTATATCTGGTGCATGAGAAAAACAAGAAAAATGTTAGATGTGGATAAAAGAAGAAACATATGATAACTCAAAGAGAATAATTTTTTTAGAAACAAACTAAGAGAGGAAAAAACCCCATTGAGTAAATAAATAACTTATTAGAAATAGATGAGAGAAGCTCTGAAGCCACCCCATTTTGCTGCATATTTTTTAGATTCAACTCAAGCTGTATTTCAAGACAACTTAAAGGAGTCACAAGTTTCATTTCCTTTCACACATATCTTTCTAACTCTATTCTCTCTATTTTTCTCTGCTTGTGTAGTAATTTTACATTACAAGAAGTTTGTGTCCATCTCTATTCTATGACCACACACTGACTCCTACAAAAAACTCAAAGATACATAGATCTATTCATAATATATCTTATATTACTTACACTCCAATGGATAAAAGTAGATTATTTGCATGCATGGAATATTTGTTTTTCCACTCCCTTGAAAATTGTAAAGGAGGTATTGTTGACCTGAAAAACTATGTATATTGTTGTTTACACTGATCCAAGGTGTGGAACAAAGTTTATATATATAAACTGCTTTGCGGTGGATGATTTCCAAGTGTAGAGGATTAAGTCTCATCTTGATATAGAACCTCTTGGTTAAATTATATTGTGTTATTTTATGTTTATTTTTCAATATTTTTTTTATTTAAATCAGAAAAAGTTACTTTACATTGATTGTTAATCTTAGATAGTCATCATATTAAAATTTTATTTTTTAGATCGATTTCAAAAGATAATGTAATAATTAATATTGTTTTAAATTAGAAATAATCACTCGTTGAGAAATCCTTCTAATAAAAAAATCTTTTATAAACTACTAATTTGATTAAATGGAACATTTTTATTTAAAATTTGGGGCTTTTAAATAAATATTTTAGAAAAACATTTTTATAGGATCTTAATTCAACCCCCTTTTAAGGGTCATACTCCGACTGACACTAGCCATTTTGTAAAACCCAAAAAGAAGAGTGTTGGAGGAAAGTCATTTTAGGAGAACAACATATTCATGGGAAATTACATTAAAAATCCAAAATAATATGTTTCATCCTAGCTTAACCATGATCATTACCGAAATTAAATGGTTATAACCTATATATTTACTTTTCCATTAAGAAATCCCTAAACATAACCTTAGAAATTTCTCTAGGGATCTCACTAAATTTTTCAAATCCTTGTTTCCAAAGGATAACTGAGACTTTTCTCTGATACTAACATTAACGACCCATGCTTGAATTACATGGAAATTACATTACTTTTTGAGAATACCTAATACACTACAAAAACACATTCCCAAAGATCATATTAGTGTACTGCCTTTGGAAACCTGGAACAAATTCTTCTTAATTCGTGAAAGATCCTAAAAATATCCAATAAAGAAAACCCCCTTTAGTTTTCCAAACTTAAACCTTTATTTAAATCCTAGGGAAATGAAAACAAATGAAAATGGTGCACTGAGATTATCAGTAAGGGTAAACAAGGAAAATATTAAAAAAAAATATGAACATAAGAATGTAAAACCATGAACATGAATTTTTTAAATCATACCACACATTACATATTTCAAAATCTTTAGTCATTAAATAAATATTCACAGCTCATAAGACATAAATGATAAAGGAACACACGCCATGATAAAATAGAATTGTTATAAAACATGGAAATGTGGAAAAAATATAATCATACAAAATCATTTCCATATTATCCATGTCTCATTTCGAAGACCATCATAGTGGAAAAATTCCATCACTGAATCAAGTTCACTTCTAATTCTATCTCTGTCTTACTGAATAGGTTTTACTTACCATTCCAGCCCTATATTACTTAACTAGGTTTATATGCCATTTCAGCCCTTTATTACTGAACTGAGGTCATTTCCCATTATAGCCATCTGTTACTGAAATAGTTTTAGGTGCTATTATATCCCTCTATTACTGAACTGGGTTTAATTACTATTCTTTACATCTATTACTAATCTGAGATTATATCTCATTCCATCCCTATATTATTGAACCCAGATCATTTCCCATTGCTTTCATATCTATCTCATTAGATATAAATCTTTACCCAATGAATTGGATGGAGATATGGGTCACACCCATCATATAATTAAAACCATGAATATATGTTCCAAAAGAACATAAATCATATCATAACCCATGGAATTAAATGGGTTTCATAAACATCATTCATTCGTAACATAACTCATGGAATAGAAACAGGTCTCATAAATATCATTCCACTATAACATAATCTATGAAAAAAATATGAATTTCATAAATGTATTTTATTTATAAAAAATAAAACAATAAGAATAATAGGGATAATATAAATAAAAAATATCCTTATAAAATAATTTTATCTTATATTTGAAGAAATTTTGATTCAATAATTGAAATTATTTCTTGGGAAAGATATTATTTAAACTTTTAAAAGGGTATAATTTTTTAAAATATAGTGAACTTATAAAAGAGATGATTTTCTTGGAAAAAACACTCAAAATATTGTTAGGGAAGCTTCGTGTAAATGAGGTTTTATGAAAGTGTAAAAGTTCCTTCATGTTTTATAGGTTAAAAAAAATTATTCTAGTACTTTTTCTGGAAAAGTACAAAAAGATCATTGTTTGGAAAAAAAATTATTCATTTTGAACTGTGTAGTAAAAAGTAAAAAAATGTGTAAATAAAAATTTAAACATCAATATTATAATAGTAAAATATTTTATGAACTAATTTTTAGAAAACATTGAAATAGAAGATAAATAAACCCCAGTAAATACGAATGTTTAAAAAAATCATAGAGAATAATGTGATTTAAATATTATCCATTACCTTAGGCATGTGTTCCTTTTTATGTATCAAATAATTCTATATATTGGATATAAAGGTGTTATAAACTTGATCCAGAATGATATCACATGTGATCATATTATCATCCGTTTAATAATATTTCATTATTACTCTTCTTTTAGACAATATTTACTGCATGTTTTGTCGTATAAATCTTAGTTATTCGACATGGGGTTCCTTTATAAAATTTCTATAATTCTTATAATGTAATAAATTTCATATTTATTCCTTCTATACATTTATATAATCATTCTTTAAATGAGATCATAGAGAATTAATCGCATCGCGTTGTTGAGATGATAGGTTTTACGTACGCACAAGTGATGATATCATTCCATTAATTATGAAATGGTATAGAAGTGGATGTTATATATATTGTTATAGAGTCAATATCTGGGTATAATAATCATATAATGTTATCATTCCCACTATTATACCCATCCAAGTAAAGTGGTGGTGAAAAACATATTACACAACAACGTGGAGATGATAAGTTATATGTACGCACGTGTGGTGATTTTATTTTTCATAGTATGGATAGAAGGTGGAATGTCATTGTTACATAATCATAATAAAGTCTCAGAATATACATGACACTAGAGATTTTACTTTATGATAGAAACAATTTAGATAGAGAAAATAGAAGAAGAAATAATTTTGAAAGAATCAGTAGAAGAGATTAACTCTTCTTCGATGATCTCCCTCTAGATGTCCTCTTAAAGAAACTAGAGTTGGTATTTCTAGAAGACCAAAACCACTAGAATGTTATTAGGGAAGTTTATAAGGGAAATTATTTAGGTTATATATGAAATTAAAACCTAAATGTGAACTGAAGAAGTGAGGTAGGAGGTGCATTTTTATATTTGAGGTGAGGGGGACTTTTGGAATCTCCCAAATTATTAATTTATAATAAAATAAAACAACATAAAACCCAACATAAATGTCACATTTTCAAAGATGAGATGATATAAGGTTGTAATGTAATCAAACAATAAATTTTAGACAAGTTTTTCTATAAATTTAATCCTTATCATTATAATTAATCCTTAGTTATTCTATTTTAATTTTAACTATGGTAACAAATTATTCAATATTAAAATAGTTTAATTTTTAATTATATGATGTCAATTAGACCATAAATGAAAAATTAAGAACATTTTTTACCACATAATAATTATTTTATATTTCTTAAAAATGTATTAGGATTTTTACATAATTTAATAAAACATTATTTTGACAAAATATCAATAGTTTCAATTTTGATATGATTCAATTCTTGGATTTTATAAAATATCAAGATACGATTTTTTCTTAAAAAAATGTTTCATTATATACATATGTGGTCAAAGTAATATATAAAATTAATGGATATATTATTTACCCCAAATTTTATTTATTTTAATATTTTTAATACCATTAATTTTATATTTAAATTAATTAATTAATTACTATATTAGTTTTTTTTAATTTTTTAATATATATATTTTTTGAATAAAAAATAAAATAAAATAAAATGGTAAAGTTAAATAATCAAAATTTTATAAAAAAACTAACAGTCAAATATATCTTCTATAAAATCTTACCTTTAAAAAGTTATATTTAATAAAACATGAATGTGACAACATTAACATTACATTAAATAATATATTATAAGTTTCATAATATTTTCTACATAGCTCTAAATGGTCAATTACTAGACACTTGGATTATTATAGTCGATATATACTTGACCAATAATATTTGGTAAAGTGTTTTTGACTTATAATGTTTATTATCATTTTAATAAAAATAATTTCATTGATTTTTCATCAATTAAATAATTTCTGCATCATCACTGAATAGGCCTTTAAAGTTATTGTTTATTTAATAAAAAATACAAATAAATTTCCCTGAAAAATATAAATATTTTTTTTTTCAAATGTGTGTTTTTAGTCGAATTAATCTTTTTGTAACATTATATTGAAAAATATATATTTACTAAAATTTGAGTAAGACATATTTAACTTTTCATTAAATAAAATAAATTAAATGTCTTAATCTCATCCAACTAGCTTCCAAAGGATACTATATCAACCATATGGCTCTTTAAGATGAATATAACTCATCAAATGATATTATTAAAAATATCAGGGTAATTTTATAATATTAATTTTACCCTTAATTACTCGATTTACCCATTTACCGTATTAATAAAAATATCTGAAGTTACTATTCATAATTCACAAAAATAAAAGAAAGGTATTTAAATAATTTGATCCTACTGACTCCAAATATGGAATCCATTTTTTAAAATTCAAATCAGATAATTTTTAGCAATTAATTTAAAATTAATATTTTTGTTGGAATGATTAAATGAGTTTTAAAAGTTAAAACATGCAAAAGAATGAAATGTTATTAAATCTAAATTAAAAGTAAAATTAATTCCAATGAATTGAATTATATTGACTAATAAAAATATAATCTATTTAAAATTTTGAAACATTAAAATATATAATTCAACATTATAAATAGATTTGATGAAAAAGCATTTTTCAATTAAAATGTATTATTTTTTTACTATTCATTAAAACATGAAACTTGTCAGAAGAATACCAAAAATTCAACCAAAGTAAATTTTGATACTCTATTTTCAAATAATTACTTTAATTTGACAAATATAATTTTAAAAAGTGTTTAAAACTATATTTAAAATGGGTGGTCCATCAAAAGACAGAAAAATTGATATTTTAAAAAATAATTATTTTATCCAAAAAAATAATTTGTTATTATACAATGTATAGAAAACATATAAAATGAATTTGAAAAATTATATTGAATATATTACATATATTTTTCATTAATAAAATCCATCAAGAGTGATTTTATTATTTTATAAACTCACTAATTTTCATTTAAATGAGTTTTTAAAAAAACATTTCCTTTTATTTGAAAAGGGTTTTATATAAATTAATTATTAATTACTCAAAAAATAATTAATTATATATATACATGTGTAAAAACACGTTTAATAATTTAGTTAATATTATTAATATATGCCATTATAATGTCTAGGTTATAAGGTAACATAATAATATTTAGTTATTCGCTCAAACTCTGTCTTACGTGAAATGAATTATAACAAAAAGAACTTGAAATTTTGCATAACACAAGCAAAGAATAGCGATTCATATAACGAAATCTAATACAATGTTGTATGTGGCCAATCATATCTTGGTGTAGCGTACAACACAATACATCAAATAAATTAAAAAATATATCCTATTAAAATATCAGGGTGTTACAAAAATCCCTCAAATTCATCTATAGACTCCCATAATGAAGAAAGTGACCAATGTTTTTGATGTTTAATTAAATTTTGTTAGAGAGTTGGATACAGGACCCCCCAAAAGTCTTTGGGCTGTAATCATCTTCATTTATTAGGATTTTGACACCTACAAGTCAGATTAATATTACTAATATTGAGAAATTAGAATCATGAATGAGAATGGTGATTCTTGACAATATAATATAGAAGAATAAGTGAATATGGAATGATTGGGATGAGAAGTTTCTAGTGATGGGAAGTGAAACACATATAATATTTTAGAGCATGATTGAGAGCACTACTCCATAAATTACATCCTTAATATGAGCAATACTGAATCTGTTATATTTATTTTTATATATTTATATTATTAAAATAATTATTATAAATATATATTATATACACAATATGTAATTAATACTAATTTATATATTAAATTATGTTAAACATGGGCATCACACACACCAAAATCTATTAGTTGACACGTACATCAAGAGCATGGATAATCTGGGGGTAGACAACCTGATTTATTAGCTTAGAGTTGATGATAAATATTATTATTTGTCTATTTTATATTTTTAGTTGAAATTATTATATTATTCATTTACAATATATAATTGAAACAATCATGTAAGTGTTTTTAAAATATTATACAATATGATGTTCATAATTGTTGCATCTCTTTTGTTTTTCCTAATATTAAAATTATTGTGTTATTCTTGTTTTGAATATATTTTTTATATTAAATTTCATGTATTGCAATATTTAGATGATTAATATTTTTTGATATATTTTTATGGTGTTTAGTTGTGTTTTTACTGCCATTTCTAGCCGATAAACTACCACTAAGTACTGGTATGCACTGCTAAACTGATAACAAAAAATTCAAGATAATTGTAAGCACTAATAATTTAACAAAAAATATATATAATTTAACATATATCCAATAAAATATGTTTATTTATTTATAAATTATTCCAAATATTATAATAATAAGAGATGTTAAAGTACATCATTAATTATCAGGGTGGTTTTGAAAATTCCTCCATTTATAGATTCATAACAGTTCCATAAGACCACCACTAACTACAAACTATAAATAATTAATAAATGAATTTATAAAACATAGAGTTTTATGAATATTAAATGAATCAATATAATGAAATTTAAACCATAGTGCAGTTTAAAAAAACACTATAATCTCCATTCCTTATATTTATTTGAGAAACATGGGTAGTGTGAAGTATGATTGAAAACATTAAATACCTGGGAAGGATTTGGAGTACCAATTAAATCTATGTTGGGTGTTTATTTTATGGATGGATGTTTATATGTTTTTAATTTTAGTTAAATAAAAATTAGGTCATTTGGGGGAATTCATAGACAATATTTGTAAGTGTTTAGGTTAAGTAAAATATGGTTTCATTATGTAGGAAACAATTTACATTGGATGGAACCAAATTTCTTGATATATATTCATTAATTATTTTAATTTTTATACATTTTCATTGTTTTTTGGGTTAGAATAATTGAAATGGATTGTTTTGAAGAAATATATCTATAATAAATTATGATAAATGATTTTGGTTTTCAATAATCAAATTGGTTTACTCCTTATAGTGAGACATTGTGGTGAATGTAGGTTCTAGTTTTCCCTTGTTACTATCTTTCTATGAATGTATCATGATAACTAGGGGATTTAATTATATATGACAATACCATGAAGGGATACCGTAGTAGAGTAAATTTACATGGTTTTTTGGATGTGGATATGACCCACTTTTTGTTTCCTAAACTATAGAGTAAATGTACCTTTTCGGTCAAATATAGTATTTTAACCTTTCCAAAATTAAGGAAATAATAGAGTTACATTTATTAGGGTTTATATAGTGGTCAGCACTATATAATAGTCTTTATATGTTGTAGCGATAGATATTTCATGAAATAGGTTAATGAACATATAATAATCGATGTATTTTGTTAGTAGATAGGAATATGTTATGGTGGGGCGCACATGACCTATTTTCTCTCCTGATAAGGAAATTGTTTGATCCATATGTAAACTAGCTTTTGAGTGAGAAAATCATAATGGTTTGTAGAGTTTTCTTTCCTGCCTTTCCATTTATCATTTAATGGATTATATTGTTATTCATTTTTCAAGGAAGAAAAACAGTTTCCAAGGGTATAATTATAAGGTTCGGGTTATCATGAAAAATTAAAAGATTTATATATTTTTATTTTAAACCATTGTGAGTTATGATTTCTATTTTATGTTTTATTATTGAGGCATTTAGATGTGTTTCTGAGAATAAGAAGAATTTTGAGGAGATTTGAGTGGTTTAGGGAGCTTGTAAGTGGAATTTTGGTGTCTATGAGAAGGTAAAAGTTCAATATACTATCCCTTGGATAATGAGATCGATCCATGTATCTGAGATGCATAGAAATAAGGGACTTTATATTTGGTGCATGGTCCTTATGATCGTGTAGTCAAAATATGAAATATATAAGCATGGAAAAGGGGGATTTTATGTTTAGTTCATAGTCCTTGGGACCATGTAGTCAGGATGTAAACCCAAAGAGTTTCAATAGGTGGAATTCACGATCAGTTCATGGTCCCTGGGAGAATGTAGTTAGGAGATAAATCATTTAAAATTTCAATGAAAATAGGACTTTAAAATTAAAACACCCTTCCTTCTCCCTAATTTTAGTAGAAACTCATGGTAGAGGATTCCTTGGGTGTTTTTGGGTGATTTTGGTTGATTTATTTCCTCTTGATCTCTTATCCCTAAAATATTTTGATGTTCGGGTGCTACATTGAACACATTCCACATATTTTTATCTCTCTATATTCATATTCTTACCATATATAATGTTTTAATGTATGGTTTGTTTCAGGGAATTATCAAACTCCTTCAATGAATCTGGATTTTTTGGGATGCTAAATGAGTTTTTATTATAATATATCATTGATTGTTGTAATTACACCACCTAGAGATGGTTTTCTCTTGGGATAAGTAAGGGATCCTATAAAATTTTTCCTTATTTAATTTTAGTATTTTTTTTAAAATGGAACTATAATGTGACTTTTGGTCATAGAATTATTGGAACTAGAATTATGGTAGTGATTTAAGGTTCATGGATTCTCTTACACATTATGCTGTGGAAAATATCTTAGACATTAATTTGGTATTTCAATAAAATTATTTTATGGTGTTAAAATAAAATAATTATACTGGTGATGGGATTTAAAAAATAATATTTTTGATGTCGGTGGTTTTGGGTGAAAAATAAATGATGGATTATTTTGTGTGTGTGTGGTTTCTAGAAATTGGGAATTTATAATGTGTGGTCTGAAATGGGGATATTGATTTAATGGGAGTTTGTCTTAGGAAATTATACTATTATTTTTTCCTAGCCTTGTTGGTCTTTGATGGTCTTATTAATTTGTGACTTGGCCTACAAAAATGTTTTTATTTTTTGATGATTATTTCATTTTGTAGAAAGGGATTGTTATTGAAAAATTCATTTAAGTGATTCATGTTGTGATTAGGACATGAAATAGTAATTTTAACTTGATTGAATTTTCAGTATCCAGTTGATAGGGACCAATGTGGTGGACAAAACATATGTGGGCACAGGTTCTCTTTTAGGATAAATAAGGATTATGTACGGTGGAAAACTCCCACCTTGGTGTGGGGACCTTATAAGTAATTATAATGTGAGGTTTGATATATTTAGTCCACTCTTGAGTTAAAAATACCCATTTCGGTTGTTTCAAATGGTTCCAGAGTTCCCTTGAGTTTTATTATGAATAATCAATACATATAATTAATTTTTGTAATATTATTTTGATATTGTGTAGGTTACAGTTTCTTCTAAAGATCATTATCTACTAAATTCTTTATATATGGTTTATAAACTATCAAATATTTTAGGAATGTTTTATAAAACTAATGTAATTTATATTTGATATGCACATGGATAGGGTGCATGAGGAGTCATGGGGTGATCCAATTAGATATTTTACTTACCCCATTAATGTGTATATTATTGTAAATGAAAATAATTTTTCCATGAGTTATTGGTAGTGTGGAAATTTATTAATTAGATTGGATGGAGAAAAGAGGTCAACTAGTGGAAAATAGTGAATATATTGTCTTCAATGGTGGGTTGTTTACTCATTTAGTGTTTTATTTATACCATGGAGTTAATTTATTACTATTTAATTTAAATTTTTATATATTTAAATAAAGTGTCTTTCATGGCGTACTAGTCTATAAGGGTTCATTTTTCAGGTGAATTGGCTTTTTTACATTATTCTCCGTGGATTATATTGGCATGTGTAATTGTTTATTGAGAATTTGGTGGCTGTAAATTGATTCTAATGGACTAGTAACATTCATGGGTATCTCAAGATTAGATTTGGGTATTTTAACTTGGTTGGGATATTACAATTTTCAAACAACCTATAAATTTGAGGTTTATAAGATGTAATAATCTTCAAAAAAGTTTCAAATGATATATTAATTCCCCCTAGAATAAATAAGTAAATATTATATCCTAATCCAAAAAATCATTGTTTCACCACTAGTAATATTTTAAGGGGGTATTAGAAATTATTTTACCAAATGAATCTAAATAAAGACACAAATCCAACCACATGGGGTTTTAGAAGTGAACCTGAAAAAATGAAACGAAATTTATAAACAAATTGTACCACCCCATCTATTAAAAATACTTTCAAATAATAATATTAATTATGATATTGCCCCCCATGTATTATTTGGCTGTAGAAATTATCTCCAATGGAATTTGATCATTGGTATAGGCCAATGAAATTTTGAATTACTCATTGAGGTCAAGTGGATGGTTGGCTTCCTCGTCCAATTAATGGGATAATCTCCTAGTTTGAGACTCTCTCCTAGATTTAATATGTCTTTATGAAATCCTAATCGGAAACAATATAAGTTACCCCTATCATGAAAGTGAGTGATCAACATTAAACATCCATGTAAACATCTATATATATCATAGGTTCTCTATATACCCCCTAATTAGTATATTATATGAAGATTTAAATCTAAATAGTTGAGAACTATATAATTCATCACCATCCATAAAGGTGATAGGCATGATGGATTAGGGATCTAGCCCATGATTGGGGCGTCCAACCTATCCCTATAAATGGGATTGGAACACACATAGTTTAGTGATACTTATTAATATATTTAAAGCCCTTTAAGGCCTTTTTTAATTGTCCATTGTGTTATCTTTTATGGTTTTACATCCATGGTCAATGATTCAAATTTTAAATTTAGGCAAAAAGTAATAACAATAAGCCTTTTAAGGTCATACAACCAAGACCAATTACACACATTTTATGTTTATGAACCAATACCAAGGTGCCTTGTAGTTTAAGGTTATATGATTCAGACCTATTATGAATGGTATAAATTCATACAAAAAGGGACTAATATGTGAAAGTAATTTATTAAAATTTTATGTGGGACTTACACATGATCTGTCCATTCAAATTCAACATTTTTGTTGGTATCTAAACCGAAGGGGGTATAGTTTGGACATAAAACTATAATGAGGTACATTAATATTAATGGTTCTCTAGTTCAAATAATATGGGTAATTGAAACAAAAACTATGTTTTTTATATGGTGTCACTCTAATCTAGGCATGTAAGTCTATATGAGAGGGTTAGGATACAAAATCTTCCCTAGAACCTACAAGATAGAGGGTCCTCATTTTCATGGGAATACCTGAATAGCTATAACCCATGGTTCTTATCAGTTAGTGAGTAAAACAAGGAGATATATCTTATAGTATTCTTTATTCCCATTATTAAAAGAATACTTGAGTTAAGGGGTTCATTTTTTGGTTCCTAACACATTCATGTATCTCAAGAGTCTAAGGATGAGACCATTGTGAATAATACTTAGTAAAACGCTATCTTTGGTTATAATTCATCATACACATATTTTATGAAATCATTTATACTCAATTAAATGACCTAATTTTATGGGTTTCCTTAGTGGGATTCATTTTGGATACATATTGGGAACTAGTTGTGTTCTCTATTACAAGACATGGGCCAAGGGGAACCTAGTTTGGTGAGATGAGAGAATGGGAACTTAGTTGAGAGGATTACATTCCTAATTTCTGAGTTAAGTGAACATTTCAGGACTATAATTATTAGTACCTAGGTTCTATATGGATGATACCTTATTGTTTTAACTCCATTACAAATTGCAAACTTGAGTAAGAGTGAACCCTATTTGGTGGAAACTAAGAACCATGTGCTGCCTGATTTGGAAAGACAGGGCCTGAGATTCTTATGGAAGAAAGGAAACCTGGATATTTCACCCAATTCACATGGGAGGACTTCTTAAGAAGAATCCTTCAACTTGACCATGGTTGTTTCCCAGGTTATTTAATATCATTCAATGATCATAAGCATTAATGGATGAAAATAAGTTTAATTTTCATTTCTTTCCCTTAACAAGGATTTAAAAAATATCAACATATAAAGATCAGAAGGCTTGTTTGTATGCATAATAAATTAAAATTTTTCAAGGATTCCTCTTCATTAGATATGAGTTTTGGAGTCCTCATATAGAAAATTTTAGTTTCACTCCAACATAAAAATAAATTGTAGTTTGTGGTGTCCAGATCTTTGGAGCACAACATATATTTGAGGTGTATTTCATTCTTATAGTAATGTTGTATGGATAAACAAGGAACTAGTTAATAAGGTAATTATGATAGAAAAAAGAGAATTCATGTTAGGTAGTTTCATGGGTTAATTTGGTGTTTTATGGGGCTATGCATGAGGTTTGAGCAACCAATTGATTATTTCACCATTGAATATTATTTTCCTATTTTAATAGATTGTGGAAATTTTTGTATTTTTAAAATTAAAGCACCAGTGAATTCAACCCTTATAATTAGATATTATTGGAATTAATACGACCAAATTTTGAGGTAAATATGGGTTGCATGAAAATAGGTCTTGTTGTACATTCTCTGGGGTATGGAGTAGTCAAACACTCAGATAGATGCCTGGTGCACGCTATGTTATGGGATAAGGCTCACTCTAAATATTATGTAAAGTTCTTTATGTTTTAGGTGTTAATCACCTATAAATAATATCAGATCCCATGATTATTTCACACTTATGATCTAGGTTAATCTTGTATAGGTGTAATTATTTTTCCAATTTGTGTCTGGGTTTGGTAGGTCTAAGGAACCACTGTATTTTAGTATTGGGTGTGACTGATGGAGCTCAATGGCAAGGATAAAATGACAGCATATGGTTGAATTGAAATGGAATGCCTATGTAAGTTAATTGGGAAAGGAAAATAGGGAAAAATAACGTGGAAAGCATATATTTTTGTGAGTGAGTATGCACCATGTTTTGAGCACCATCACCATAGTGGGATGAGTTGAGTGAAATTTGATACTTAGTGAAATTTTATTCATTTTATCTATTATATCTTGTATCATTCTCTCATCCTTGTATTTTCATCTATATTTTAATCTACTATGATAATGAATCTAACTATATTAAATTCACTAATATTAATTTTACATGTCTTAAATTACTATTTATGACATGGAGGCCACCACTTTCCTTGACTGGCTGATGATAATATTGGGAAAGGACAATATGAAGAGTGTATACTATTTCTTTTGGAACATGTAGAGGTTATGTGGGTGCACCATTAGAGATATCAAACATTAAAATATATTCTACTTTAGGTTCATTGTATTCTGATGAATATTGATGGTCAAAATACGGATGAAGACATACTAAATTCCCAATTCCCTCACTACACGAATATGAAAGAAGTGAACATATCATCAGGGGGAGAACATACTAAATATAATATCAATGATCTAGTTTATCTTTTATAGACATCAATAGAGAGTCCATAAAAACTTTGGTATGATGTAGTTCCTCAAACACACTACTATGCATCCATTTATTTCTAGAAAAACATCAACCAAATCAAATGACATAATAACGGCTGGGATCAGCATCCCACATATATATTGATTCATAAAAAGATCTGAGGGTACTGGGGTTTGATAAACTTTCATTAAATTTTAGTATCATTTGATTTTACTTGAAACATATTATATTTCCTCAGTATAACATATGTATGTATACAATAATTCTCATACCATTCTCATTTTGTTAAGCCTCTAGAGTCCTTAGACCAACACATTTCTATCTTTCACATAGATAAGGGATAATAAGCCTCTTGAAAAAATAAGATATCTCAAGGGAACCTATCCCTAGGTCCATCTATGATTATTTTCATCACCCAAATACTTCTTAGGGAGATTTCAAATGTACACGCACATTATCTAATGAATTACTAAAGGAAGGTATAAATGTTATTATGAATGATCCCTATCTTGGAATGTATATGAGTTTCAATAGTTGGATGAATATATTTTTGGTAAATCAATGTAATGGTTCAGCCTTATAGTTCAGCCTTGGATTACCCATAATGTGAAAAATGGGAAATCTAGATACTTATTTTTCTAATCTATAATGAGGTTAATACAAGAAATTGTGATATACAGTCAATCTATATATAATCTATGTTTTTTCTTAAAAATATATATCAATAGGTACAAGTTTCCAATTCAGGAATAACACACTATTTTAGACCAAGTACATTTATGATGAAAGAAATATTAGTATTTGGAAGTTATGGTGGCTTGAAAATGCTAGTGGCTAAGATTCACTAGTCCCCATTACATATATACAATGATAAGTCATTATTCAGTATTTTAGGTCCATTTTTAGGTACTATGAGGCTATGTCACTGCACACACAATGATATACATACCCCATAGTCTATTTGGGATCGCAACGATAAAGTTTGATCCATTCATCTAGACTATGATTGAAATTCTCCCGATGTTAATTAATAATGGTAAATCAGCTAAAGAAGATACAATATTTTCAAAATTCAACTTTTTATTTATGGAAAAGTCTTGATATAAGTCACATTAGATGATAGTCGTTATTGGTAAAATATATATACATAGTGTCTTTAGGGGATGTCATCATGTTTGAATGAGTGGGTTATCAAATCATTTGTGAATCCTATGTATCACATAGTTTCTCAAAAAAATTGTTAACTCAACAAATGTAAACCTCTCTTGTATGTGTATAATGTGGGTAATTGAGATAATTGTGTGTAATGATGTCCTAAGAGAATATTCGTTCTTAAATTGTACTGCCTTCATTAAATGACTTTATACAATCAGAACTGGTTCCTAGAAATTCTAGGATATCTTCATGTATCATTGTAATTATATATAGGAACTTCCCTATTATTAATGAGGACCTATCTTTATGGAATGGTAAATGGGCCACTAGAAAGACATAGAAAAAATACACTACATTTGAATCATCTGAATATCCTATACAATCAAGCCTTTAGCCTTCTCAAAAATATATAAATAGATAAAAATGTGAGGATAACCTGAGGGGAGGAGGTTAAGATGGATCTGGTGAGATGAAACTCTGAATAATGTTTACATCCTAACAAGACAAAAAAAATATGAAGGTTACATTAACATCATCTAGGTTTTAGGATGAACCTTTAACTCTTTCTATGAATTATTTATATGTTGAGGAATTCCATTTTTTGTATAAGTTGACTTATTTTTGAAAGGGATCATGACCTATGGATTGTAATCCAAGGTGATATATGTATCCCATATATAGGAAACATTAATAATATTTCCTATATAACCATTTAAACTAACCCAACAGAATTTTCTATGAACATCAGGGGGTTTGAGATGATGGTGAATGCCACTTATGATAGGGTTCCAATCATATAATGTTCATGAGAAATTATAGAGTGTGAAAACATCTATTTGGTGATCAACTAATCAATCATTATGGAATGGAATGATGTCCTCAACTGTAATTAGCCAACTCATGTTTCCATCTAAACTAGCACATGAACCAACCTAACACAAGCTTAATGAGAATCCCTGATCACCCTGGTCGAATGATACGCATCAAAGGTATTTGAAATTACATATAGGGATGGTTTAACCAACAAGACGTTGAAGAAACTTAACATCCAAACAAGTCATAACATAAAAGAGAAGTCACATATTCAAAAGTAATCTCAAATAAATAAACATCCAATTAAGTGCTATAGAGTAAAATAGAAACCTAAATAAGAAAAATCGAAACAAACCCAAAAAGTCCAAACCAAATTGGACCAATTGGTTTTACAAATCAACGGTCTGGAAAACATCTCCATATGAGACTCATATAACCAATGTAATCCTAATTCCAACTGCTTTACAAAGTAGGTTCCACTATATCTATCTTCAATCCATGTCTTAAAGTAAACTACCCAACACATGAAAACTATATACCCTCCAAATTGAATATATAGGGTATGATCCTAAACCAATAGGATACCACCATGATTCCATTTCACTTCTTTTATTTATGAAACAAATTATTATAGTTTTAAATCAATGTGTAGAAAATAAGTTTTCATTTTCACTTTTGAAGTATGGGAGAAAATAAATTTTTAATCATTCACGTCATGAATGAATCCATTTAGAAATCCATTTCATGAAATTGGTTGTATTTAAAAAAATCAATTCCCAGTGCAACCAAAACAGTATATCAAAGACAACACTTCTGAAAAAAAACCTACACAAGTTTTCAAATATTTAAAAATACTATTTTCAAACTGAGCATTCCATTTGAAAACCATTTTGCACTTTTTCCTTTAAAACACTATATACACCCAACTCAGAGTAGACAGGTAAATATGGGAAACCATATTGATAACCACAACAAAAATGGGTAATAATAAAAACAAAAAAATGATGAGGCAAAAGTAGACAATAAAATGACTACTAAATAAAGTATCAAACATGAAACAAGTATATCCAAGAAATAAATTATACAAATTCCAATATATATAAATTTAAAAATGAATAATATAGATATATATCTTGAGGAAACACCATGAGGACTAACGAGACCACAAAAGACATGAAAATTTGTTCCTAAATACTGGTAGGGTAACCATCACACATCTACCCACTGAATCTCTCTAAGTAGTCTCCTTAGTGATGAACCCAATTTTCAGGTGAATAATAAAAGCAAGGAAGTTCTAGAATATAAAAAACCTCAACTATCTAATAAATTCCCCATTACACCCCACTTAGTAACTTTAGTCTCCCCATGGAATAACAATAGAGGTGGTATATTAACAATAATTTAATAATTTTAAAATAAAACTTCCCTAGGTTTAAGACCCAAACTTCATCATTCCCACCTCATGAACTACCCTTAATGTGAGCCCCAACACACAATAACAACTTCAAATCACATAAATAAACTTCCATCAAATAGATAAGAACTAGATCAACAAAAGGAAGGGGGAACAACATGGGAACAATCAGCCATCAACAAATCAAAAGTTGCAAGTTGAGCCTTCACATTTATACATGTAACTTATACATTTGGGAATAACTTTTTAAAAAATAACATATAATTATAACACATTTCAAAAAATAAAATATAATCATTAATAAGTACAACCACACAATTCAAGGGAAACTCTATTTCACCTTTTAACCCCAACATTTTTGTAATATGAAATACAACTATTAACAAAAAAGGAAACCAACATTAGAAACAATTTTTTTCTTAAAATAGCAAAAAAGTGTGTTTATTTAGGAAAACCAACCTCGAAGTTTTAATAAACATGGATTTCATAAAAAACCATTTTCATCAAAACATTATTTCAAGCATGAAATTCTAACAATTTTCCATATGAAAATCAATAAAAATCAATGAAAATTAATCGAAATTGTAGAAAATAGATCCCGATATAGTAAAAACACAATTATATAGGCCAAAAATGAATTTTTATAACCCAATCAATAATGTAACTCTTGGGTAAAAATAAATGAAATAGAAACATGTAACTTATGTGACAGAACCATGTCACCTTTGATAAAATCCACATGTAATGGATTCCTACTAGGGCTCACAAATATTTCAAAACAGAAGCCCCGAATACTAGAAAACCTTTCCAAAAAAATAATCCAAGAATATCTATCAGTGTTTGAGGGATTGGAGAAAAACTATAAAACAAGAGGAAGAGAAAAGATGGCCTCATGCCTCTTGATCTAGATGAAGAACAATCAAGAAATCACATAGAATTCATCATGTTGGAGCTTGGATGGTGGAAGAAACCCCATTGTAGGAATTTAGCTGGTATGTTTCAAGTGAGGGAGAATTAGGGTGGAAGTCCCAATTAAAAAGAAAAGGAAAAGATCAAAATACCCCAAACTAGGAAGGATTCATGGTTACCCCACATGGTTTTCCAAATTGTAGAGCAACAGTGTGGGTCACCTCTATTAGGAAGTTCATGGAATGAAAACTTGGGAAAAATGGTTATGTAGCTACGTAAACTGACTATTCTCATCATATTTATCCACTAAACAGGGAGCAAGAACCCCCTAGGGAGCCTACACAGTTTAAAAACCATGCATATTAACCATGTACTCCTAGAAAAACCTCCAAAACTCTAATCTTTTACACAAAACACCCCTAAACTCAAGAGCAAAAAGAAACCAAGAGATAACTAACAATAATGTGACACCCAGGGTTTTAAAAAATACACACTATTCCACTTTCTTCCCCCAAAAAGTACCCCTAAATTTTAGATAAATGGGATGGCCAACAAAAAATCTACCTGAGAAAAGGCTCGATTACCACCATCCTCCCAATGCTCAAAACCAAGGATTCAAGGAATGCATCCATTGGTTAATATTCACCAAAAAGAAAACATTCTATGATTCCAAAAAGGACGATTCATCATAAAATAGAAGAAACTCATGGAGACTAGTCATAGGTCTCCCCACCATTTATAATTTCTCTAGCACTATTAAAATGAAGGATATGAGTATGTAAGAGAAAGATAATCTCCAAGGAGACAAAATTACACTCATCAAAAAATGAATCTCAAAACACCTTAAGAGTGAACACCCCCATGAAATAGATACTGGGTATTAGTTTCCCCACCATTTAGAGCCAATTTATTATAGTGGATCAAATGATCACCTCTTCCCACAAAATATTAGAATGACACTGAGAAACAGAATTCCTAAAATATCCAAAGGGAACTACAAAACTCCACCTACCAAAAATAAACAAACCAAGACCAAGATAAGAATACAAGTACAGATCATCCCAATGTATTACAAGCTATATCCCCAAATCAAATGGAATCTAAATAAACAAGAATAACATAAAAAAGTCATGCCTCACTAAAATTTTTTTGGTTCTAACCTAAGGGTCACAACTAGAATAAAAGGTAATTCAATTAAACACCCTGGATTACCATACAATGGTAATTCCAATGGATACATATAGTATATTGGAATCCAAAAACCAAATAAAAACAAAAAATCACCCCTAAGAATCCATGAATTCACCCTATATTTCTCCCACATCCAAGACAATGAATAGAAAATATCCCAAGGTTTACATTGTACAATACTAACAAGTAAATTTAATGAGGTACAAACATCTAAAAAGATATAAAATTAGGATCAAAATTATTTTCTTATATTATCAAAAAAAGAAAGGTTGGTAATTTTTTTATGGAAATCCCCTAATCCAAAGAAATATAATAAAACTAGAAGCCCCAAAAATAATTCCCAAATACCATATATCTAGTGGAATAAAAAAATAACACCACTAACTAGATTCAAGATTGGTCTAAGATTTATTCTTTTGATGCTTGGACATCTCACAAAACCTTCTATTGTGGCCAGGGTATCCTCACAGCTGAAAAGAATTCAGAGCTAATGGATTGTAAGTTCATATTTTCTTAGACTTGTCATATTGGAAGAACAAAACTAGCTTCTTATTCACTGAGACAGTGATAGATTATTGAAAATTAAAATTCCCTCTTCTATCATCTTTCTATTTCCCGTCCTAGATTTCAAGATTGTATTCACTATCTCTAGTGAAAAATGATGCATCACCTGGCCCAGATTTCCCTTCATTGATTTCTTGGACAATGATGTCGTTTATAAACACTTACTCAAAAGTATCCAAGAGATATTTCAACACTAATGAACATAGATATCAGAAATTCCCTTACAAAAATAAGCACACATTATTTATATTTTCAACAGAATACATCTAAGAGAAACGCATGAAGCTGGTGAGATGATGAATATATTCTTTCACTAACTCTACACCTTGGAGGATACCTAAAACTAAATTTCCCTCTCGACACTTAGTTCATTAGGATTAAACCTCTTAATGAATGTATACTTGATATATTCCCAAGGGAGATCCTTAAATGGTTGGATATTAATAGTGATATTCCTCTATATCAGACCAAAACATTCGAACAAGGGAACAATGCATCTTACCCTAGAGGTTTCATGATTCTGTAGAGAGTCCAAAATCAATTCAATCTTGTACAACCACTCATTAAACTCATGGGGTCCTCAATCACCATAAAAACCTGGGGTACTAGTTCCTAAAATAACACGTATGATCCAACGTTAAGGGAAAACATGGATCTAACCTTCTATAATGTGTTTGAATTGGGAAAAAAGTTGGAAGGACAACTCCTGGATCACTATTAAAACTACCCAAGGAATTCCCTTCCCATCATTTCATTAATTTGTAGGAGAATTATTCTAAAAATCATAAGAAAATCACTCCATCAAATCATATTAAAATATATTAACAATAATTGACAAATAATCAGAAATCCCAACCAAATAATAATACAAATCATCCCAAAACTTCCATATAATGTAATCACAAACTCAAATTAACCAATTCGATTCATCAAGACCTGTTTCAAAATATTTGGAAACATTTTACACCCCAAACTCAGAGCATTTTTAAACGTCAAAAACCTAAATATTTATTTTGACATGGTTTCAACAGTTTTCATAGAAACCCTCAAATCTCCAAAAACATTTTCAAGTGCTCAAAATCTTTTTATCCAGGAAAATAATGTTTCCAAAACCATGTTTACAAAGGAACATGGAGAATAAGTCATATAATATTGCTTTAAAAAATATAAAATCCAAAAAAACTAACTTAAATATCCAAATATATGAAAAATAAACAGAAAAAGTGATAAAACCCACCAAAAAAAGAAGAAAAACAAAATTACCCAACATTTTTATTATGCACGGTTTGACCACATGATATGTCAGACCATGTGCTTACCGTTTGAGTGAAACTAGAAGTTTTTTCATAATTTATTTCATATATTGTATGTGTTTTGACAGACCATGCACCTTAACAATGTTCCCCATGAAATCCTTCTTATTATCTCTCAAAGAATGAAGAATTTCATGGTAATTCTCTTAAAACCCCCTATAACTCAGAGTATTAGCACTCCAAACCATAAAATCTCTATAAATTTCATTATAGCCTAAAAACATAAGAAAATTTTTAAACATCCATAGAATCATGGGAAACAATTTAATAAATAGATGAATATGCACATTCTTGAACCTACAATTTTAGTATCAATATTTCTATCTCCATTCTACCACTAACCCCCAAATAATAAGAATGTGATTCTAGAGATCCTAGGTCCATTCTATATTCTATAGAGCTGATACAATTTTATAATTATGTAAGACGAGACTCTATCCAAACTAGTTCCCAAACCATCCCTCCACATATATAATGAGTTTCCCCAAGCCACCCTGGTTGACAACAAGTGTAAAGGAAATTTGACATAACTACTTCAGACAATGTTTCTCTCATGAATCTGAACATACTCAACATCAAAACAAGGAATAAAATAAATGAGTAGGAACATACCATAAAGGAGTCTGAAATAAATAAACATACTATATTTATATTGGGACTATGAAAAAACTGAAATAAAAAAAATATAAATATACCTAATACATAAAAATAAAAAAACAACACAAGAAAATCTATTGTATAAACCAAATGTCTGGAAAAATATCCATGTGACAATCGAGTCACCACAATGATCATAATGCTAACTGATTCACAAATAAGGTGGCACTAGATCTATCCTAAATCCAAGACCTAAAGGAACCCTTTTTAAGACATATGTTGGGTGAGATCTAAAGCCAATAAGTGACCATTATAATCCCATTTCACTTCCTTTATTAAAGAAAAAATTATTCTAGTCTCAAAACCAGGTGTGGAAAAAATAGGTTTCAATTTTCACTTTAAAATCATTAGAGAATAGAATGTTTCAAACATGAACTTCATTAAATATTCCCTTTTTAAAACATTTTTTTTGAAATTAGTGCTATTTCAATACAAAACTACTTCCAAGTGAAAACAAAACATTCTCTCAAACAAAAATTTTTTGAAAATAAACCTACTTAATGATTCAAATATTTCCAAATCCTATTTTTAAAATAAATCATGCCATTTTAAAACCATTTTCCCATTTTTTCTTTGAAATATTACACACACCCAACTTTAATTAGACAAGGAAATAAGGGAAAAAATATTGATAAAAATAACCCAAGAAATGGTGATAAGGAAGTTAATAAATATATGGGATAAATCTTGTAAAAAATATGACTAATCCCAAATGAATAAAAAATGAAACAAGTACATTTAATCATTATACTATACAAATAAAAAAATATATAAATTAAAATTGGCATTGAATACATACATAGTATGATCCAACACCAAGAGGACTAACAAGACTTCACGAGACATGAAAACATGGACCAAACTAATGACAGTGTAATAATCATCCATCTAGACAATGAATCTCTATATGTTTTCTCCATGATTAAAAACAAAAAATCTAGATGTTTTTTAAAACTAGGGTAGGTATATCTGGTGTAAACCTTAACTAGAAAACCAATGTACCACTACATCCCACTTAAAATTCTCAATATTATTATGGTATATTAATATAAGATAGATATTAACAACAACATCATCACTTTACAATAACAATTCCCCATGTCTACTACCACAATGAATTCCTTTCCACATCCCACCCTACACTTAATGTGAGCCCTAACACACAAGTATAATGTGGATAACATAACTAAACATCCATGACAGGGATAAACACAACATTGAAAAGAGTAAAGGGGTTTAACAAGGGAATAATAAACAAGAAAATCATTATTATGTTCCAATTAACCATTCACTTATAAATATATTATATTTTGGTATCAATTTTTCAAAATAACTTGGAATAAATAAATAAAATCCAAATGAAAACTCAATAACTAACAACTATAACCACCCAATTCATAAGAAACGCCATTTCAACTTTTAACACCATAATTTTTTTAACAAGAAATATCTCTTTTAACACAAATGGGAACCCACATTGGAAAAATAATATTTCATAAAACAACAAAAAAAGCGTGTTTCTTTAATAAAAAACCACTTAATTTTAAAAATCATGGGGAGTGTATAAAATACTATTTTGCATCAAAACACCATTTTAAGAAAGAAATTCACCCCATTTTCCACATGAAAATAATTAAAAAGAAATGTAAACTTTATAAAAATGGACCTAAATATTCCACAACCTAATTATTTATGCCTGACATGAATTTATAAACCCCAATACCAAGTGGAACTCTTAAATAAAAGAAAAATAAATAGAAAAACCAACCTAAATTGATGAAACCATGTCACATTCAAAGAAATTCACCTGGAAGGGACACCTACTATGTCTCAAAACCATTAATAACCAAAATTCAAAAATCCTAGAAACACTATCCAATAGAATTATCCAATCATGACCATTTGGGTTAGAAGGATTGGAGAAAAAGAGAGAAAATAATAGGAAGAGAGAAGTGGGACTCATACCTCTTTATCCATATAAAACCACCAATAAACCCCACCAAAATACTTCAACGGGGATATAGAAATGAGGATGAAACCCCGTGGTTGGTATTTGGTTCCTCTAGTTCAAGTGGTGGAGGATTGGGATGGAAGAACCAATAAAAAGAAAAGAAAAAAATACCAAAATACCCTAACCTAGGAAATCCACACGGTTATCCCACATGGTTTTCCAAACCTTGAGTAAAATTCGAGAATCACCTATGTTAAGAGATGCATATTTTTCACACTTGGGTCACAAGGTTATGTATCCTTGTTACCTAACCATGCTACCCAATAGACCCATTAAATGGGGTGTAAATGCTCCTTGATATATCCTTTATTGTTTATAAACCATTCACCTTTATCATGCACCCCTGTAAAAGCCTCAAAAACGCCATATTTCAAATTGGAACACACCAAAACTCAATATAAAATTATCTGTAAGATGAAAACAAAGAAAGAGACACCCATTGTTGTCACATAAACCTTTAAGATATATGGAAATGGTTTTATAGAAATATTGTATTTAGTTTTATGATGCTTCAGATACGTTCAACTTGTTTCTTTTTATTGGGGACAATGGTAGTGCCACCACTAAAAAGGTCTCCCCAATATATCGATGATGTAACCCCAGTGTGTAGTGAAATAGGATTGACCACTCTAAATAAAAAGGAACGGTAAACTTTATAGAGGATAATGGTATAGGTTGGGGGTGGTATTTTATCTAAAACTTCATAGTCTTAGGAATAGCTGACATAAATCCCACTCTAGAAATCCCTTGATCCCAGATAAGGTGATAAAAATTCCCTACTATATTAGTGAACCATATCTACACTAGTAAAATATGTTGTTCCACAATTTTTTTATTTTATTTTTATTTTATTTTTAGTAATTCATTCCTTTAATTACAAAATCTCACTTCTCAATGAGGGTGATTTTGATGGCAGTCTGGAATGAAAATCTAGAGGAATGAGTCCCATTAGGAAACAAACTATTCTCTAATAAGCTAGATCTATGTACAAAATTAGACAATTTAATGCCTTTATCATTATTATATTGATTTTATTCTTCAATAATTTTTTACCCATTGCGTCAAGTGGGTAATGTGAGAGGGAATAAGGATAGGATGTTATAACACCTCCTAATATTTATATGGGAATATTGAATATTGAAATGGGATTCTATCACAAAGCTATGAATATTATAATATTGATTGTGATATCATGGTACCTTAAACTAGAATTAAAGAAATTGATGAAATCATTTTGATGGTGGAAGTGACTAGGACTCAAATGGGGCCTCTAGATATGGTCTAGTTGATATCATTAATGTCTCTACATGATACCTCTAGAAAACAAGATATATATCACCTTCTCACTCCTTTAAAATCTATTTAAAATATATTGTGATTATTATAATTATAATCCAACAATAGTACATAGTGTAATTTAAATTACATAGAAGTTAGTATAATATTTGAGTGAGATAAAGAGGGAAAATATCATAGATCATGATATATCTCTCCATATCTTTGTTCTTTAGTTCCTACATCCGTGTTAAATAATAATACTATTTATTATGAATTAGTTATTTGATTAGTCCTACCAGACATTCAAAGGTCACAAACTAACGGTACCAAAGTAATTCATTCTGGATAAGATACACTTCCCAATATAGATAATGAGTTTGAGGGAGTAATAGTGACTATTTCCTTCTAAAAATAAATTAGTTGGTGGTGAAAAATAATATATCTATCAATCCATTTTCAATATAAGTATCAATGGTAGGGTCAATAATCCCATATTTGGATGTGAATACTAACACTAATTATCTTCTACACTCATATCAATTGATAAATGGATTTGGTTTCTACAATCAACCATGGTAATACCACTAATAGTTGTGGAGTTTCAAATGGAAAATGCTACATCCCTGGTATCATTGTCATCAGAGGTACCAGAGAGAAATAAAGGTATCTAAATCATGTTCACATTACAAAACTCAGTTTCAAGTTAAAATCCAATATCTCCATTGGGTTCTAGTTAAAACCATGGGTATTTTACTCTCTACAAGTCTATGAGAGAGTTAATGTGATATGATATCTTATAGATTATATATGAGACACCTATGGGATAACTGAAGAATCAACTTCCCAACCTTAAATAAATGTTCATTACCATATAGTATAGTGGTTTCTACAACACAGGTATCAATTCCACTGTAAATAAAATAATTTGTGAGAGGGAGCATATTGAGAAACTACACCGAGAGATTTCAAGGGAAGAGACCACAATTCCCCTTCTGAAGGTGGGGACATTTCTCTCCAAGAGAAACATTAATATGATTTGGTGGTGATTGAGCTTCAATAAATGGATAATTAATGGGTATCCTTAACATTATTCTACTTCCTAAAACTAGCTAATGTTAAGGATAAGATAACAGAACATCAGAGGCTTGCTGAAGATGCTGAAAAGGTATGGGGAATCTTGTTCCCAAATCCCACATGAAACTATAATAAGAAAAGGTATATGCCAAAAATACATGAGAACCCCTTTAATCTATTGATGATTCTGATAAATTACTATTCAAACATTGATATATATTAAACTCATGTTGTAGCAGTACTTTTTTAGAGATGTTTTGTCCTATTATCTTTTCTGATACCAATTTGGTAAATGCTATGAATATTTTAATACTCTTTCAAAATTTAGTAATTTAATAAAAAAAATTTATAAAATTATTCTTTATATTTTTAACTTATATATCATTATATTGTTAATTTAATAAAATATATGAAACTAAAAAAGAGAATCACTATAATGGTTCAATCCACCTGAAAATTTCATGAAAATGGATCTAGTAAATTAAAATCCCTAAACACTAGATTCAATGATGAAATTTATGAATCAATCGGTTATCTTCAGGAAATGTTCCCTTGTATAGATATAGGAATGATGGATTGAATAAAATATAACTTCACTGTAAGATGGAGAATGACTGTGAGACAAAAGAATGTAAATTTTGACACCCAACTTAACTGTTACTCTTGGATGGATAAAGGTATGTCAAATAGCTATAATGATTACCATAACCATAATCAATGGTTATTCCATTATAATATGAGAGTGTGGAATATTTAAAAAAATAAAACTATGAATCGGGTTTTCCTGAGGATTAAAATTCTCAAGAGGTCCCAAGTACCAGAAATTATATCTTTGTTCGTTCTGCATAGATCATCTGAACCAATATATGTGAGGAACTCAGTCAAGATGTAAAATTTAAATATTTTTGTAGACATAGTGAACACATATATACATTATATTGGGATAAAAGGTGGTCCTAAAAAGCTTTATGAATTTTTATTTTATACCTAACTTTTATCTAATCCTTAAAAGGGGAGTCTTAGTGACCAAGAAGTCACCTCTTTCTCAAGATTACATTTTATAGGTTTTCAACTAGAAAACCATTATTACCTTTTCCCTATTTTAAATTGTATAAATTTTTCCTAGGTTATGAGAGGTACAATCTTAGTGATTGTAGGATAAAATTTTTCTTATGATTCTATTTAATAGTTTTTATCATGGTGAGTTGCATGTCTCCATACTTTAGAAGATTAAGGTCTTAAAAGCTGGACCAATGAAGCTAATGATTTATATAATGCATCCTTTATAGAAATAATTTAGTTTCTAAATTTATAATATAATATATATAAACAATAATAATGTTTATGGATGTACAATATTGATGAAAATAAAGGGTGATGTCATATTCCTAACATAGAATTGAGATTAACTTAGTATGAATGAGTGTGGTCCCATGTCAGTACACATAATCTTTAGGGAATGGTGTATGTATTTTAAGGTCATATTTGTTGTAATAATGTGAGTTCTGTGAAAATACATATGTGTTTTTGAAGCAATGTTTCTTTAACACATTAAAAAATGATAGAGACTAATATCTATCATATAGTGTGTTATTTGAACTAGAAAATGATTAAATAGAACAAGGATTTTGAGGATGACTAATGAATATGTTCCATTGTATTACTATTGATGGTATATGAGGATAAGAAATTTTTATCAGAACATAAAATTAATAAAATGATTGATTATAGGTGGGTCAGGTATATGGTGTATATTTTTCACCAAATACTAGGGTCATTTTGGAATCTGATATACTCATTTCCAATATCCATAGAATGTGATGTTTAAAATAACCTTAGATAAAAATTACGGTGTATATAGAAAGTAAATTTAGATGGTTTTAAGATCACTTAAGTTGATAAATGAACTAGAATAGACTACTATGAAATGTTGGAGGGAGGATGCAGATGGTGATTTGTAGCTAGGTCTGGGATAAATATTTCAAGCATCATTATATATCCTCTAGTAAAAATACTCAAAACATGCATAATTATTAGAAATGATATTACAATTTCCCATATTAGAATACAGTTAATAGAGGAAGACCTAATGTGAATTAGGAAACCACTACATTAGAAAGGTGGTGAAATTAGATGGAAATTGAAGTCATGATTATGCCTAAGATATGTGATCTAGGCATTTATTGGTATCTTTAAATTATAGGAATCAACCCATATATAGTTCTTTAAATTTATTTTTTTCATTCTAGAATAGTATAAAAACAAGAATCAAAAATTATGACTATACCCATCATTGATTACCTAGGTTTCCTAATAATGTGTCTTGATGTATGGTCAATGTAAATAACCATAAGGGAATTGGAGAAGGTCCAAAGTGAGTATAAAAGTTAATTGTATATATGACTAGACCTGAGTTGAGTCCTTCAAGAATCATTATATATCATGAGATGGAATAAATAAATCCACACGTAATTATTTAGAAAAATCATATAAATATATATCTTAAACATAGATAAAACCAAAAAAACCCTCATCATAATATGGAGTGGCTAGAAAAAACCGGATGTGAATTAGTATGAATAAAAACACTATGATAGACAGGGGGTTATATTATATGGGAAATGTTATTGGTTTATATTTAATTTATTGAAATTATATGTTTAGTTAACAATGTAAAGATAGTGGTGATACATGGAGGACTATTTTAGATTCATGTATTGCATGATATTATTGATAAAATAGTTTATGAAGAGAGTATTACAGTCAATTATAATGAAATTAGTTCATATATTAATGGATAATAAATTTTTGGAGTTGTTTTGGATGATTCTAAGAAAATATATTTTTAAGAGGAATTTGGATTTCAGGTAATCCATGATCAAGTAATTGAAATATATGTAAGATTCATTTAAATGTAACATATGATTCATTATATTTATAATAAAATAATATGAGAAAAAATCGATCTATATATGATTCATTTGGCCTCCCAGTATTAGTTACTTGAACGTGTTTGTGAGTCACTCCTATAGTGTGTTCAATTCATTTGGTTATTATAAATGATTCATTTATGACTCCAGAACAACATCATATGATTGAATATTTAGACTAAGTAATGTTATTTAATGTGAATTCAGGTTATTCCATGTTATGTATGAGTAATTAGAGACTATTTATGAGTCCTTTCATGTCTTTGTATGCATAATTCCTCACATGCATAAAAATAATTTTAATAGTAAATGGAAATTTTTGTAAGGATGAATGTGATATTGGTAAGAATAAATTTTCACTACATGACATCAAGGAAAATGTTTTTATGTTTGAAACATATCATGGGATCATTCTAATAAGGTTGGAGCATATCACTCTAAGGTACAACACTTTGTATGAATTTAATGAGGAAGAGATTTGATGGTTACCTTTATAAGATAACAAATACCTCTAGAGTATAAAACCCATAAAAAATATTGAGTTATTGAAAATTGATTCTGAAAATAAAAAATATTAATCTTGTAATATTATAGTGATTCAAATATAGGATTGGTTTCTATATTATCTAATGATTCTTGATATAAAACCCTGATATTTTAAAATAGGAAAATCATGTTAGATAATGTGGAGGAAATAAAATTCCACGAATAGAAAAAAATGCATAACACCAAGACTTTATGATATATTTTTTTAAATAAATTCAATATCATTGATATATTTCAATGCACAAAAAATCAAGTTTAAACTATACACTATACTCTATTAAAATATTAAAAATTAAATAGGTCCATTATAGCCTAGTTATTATATTGTTAGTTATGAATAATAATATCTATATTATGGAAATCATATGGATTAAACTTTTATAAAATGAATTCAATTGTAATCTATTGATTAGAAATAAAATAACCATTTTAAAGAGAGAAAAATGTTTTTTGAAAAACTATATTTCTTCTGAAGGAAATATTAGTATTGTTTTGTGCAAAAAATTGAAAATTAATTCATACCTATTTTATAAAATTTATTTTAAAAAAAATAAAATTCATTTTTTAAATCTAATTTAAAAATTATCTTAGGGTGAGTTTTTTAAAATTTTCTGAAATGATTAATTATTTTACGAATATTTAAAAATACAGATTTTTATTGGAAAAAATCATTCATTTTACTCAATTTAAAAATTAAAATTAAATTTTAAGTTGGTTTTAATGAAAAATTTGTTAAATATTTTAATAATTTTACTAATTTAAATAATTGTAAAAAAATTAATAATTAATTTTCATATAAATCATGTTATACTTAAGAGAAACTTCTTTATAGAATATTGTTCTTTAATTGCATATAAACTTTAATATTAAATTGAATTCTACTACATATTTCAGTTGGATTTGGAAAAATATAATCCTTATTTGTAATCAAAATAATTTATATTATCTGGTATGGCAAACTTAATTTTTGACAATTATTAATAGTGAAAAAAACAAAAATTAATTACCGAATTTCAGGTAAAATGGGTTTAACTAAGGGTTAAACTAAGAAGATAAGGGTTAAAATGACTTAAACATTCTCCAAAACATATTTTATAGAATTATTTAGACCCTAAAATAAACAATTTTTTATAATTACCCATTTTTGGGCTTTGGTCATCAGAAAAATGTGTGTATCACTTTATCATTTTAAAATTTCAATTTGTGTCCTCCCCACACATATAAGAGACCACATCCTCAACTCCCCTATTCAAAATTCCAAAACCATTTGGTTCATAAAAGGATTAATTAAATCCATTAATTACTCATAAAAAACATCATATATCCATTGTAATTATTTTAAATGAATCCTTAAAATTATTTTGGTAGAGAACTAAAGAGGCTCTATGAAAAAGTGGTAAAATTATTAAATGTGCACATTTGTTTTATTTATTATTCCACCACCTTAAAACCTTATTCAAATATTTTAATATAATAAAACCATTATATATTATACCATAATATTTTGTTATTTTTATTTCAAAACCCATATCTATCTACACTTCGATGAAATGGAAAATGAAACTGTCGATTGGGGGTACAACAAACTACCACATTGGGAATCAATGTAATTAATTTTACGTCCCCACCTTTAAAGGATTGATGTAATAATGGATTTAACATATTCACATATTATTTATTATATTATTATAATTATTTTATAATTATATCACATATACCTTCTTACTTTACATTCCGTGGTGGATACGATAATGTCAATCCTGTGTATGGAAGATTACTGCCATATGAAGGAATGTGATTTGTTTTCCTCTTCCACATTTAATGTAAGGAATTTATATTAAAAATGAATAATAATTGTGATTTTTATGTCCAATTTTTTTTATTTAATTATAATTACACATCTTAACTTATTACCTTACAATCTATTGGAAAACATTTATGTTGCTTCTGCGCATACGTGTTGGCTACCCCCCCCCCCCCCCCCACGTAGCGATGTGAAATATTATCAATTTTATTTTTACATAAAGGTAATAACGATAAATTTTATTAATATAAATTATATATATATAATATTAATGATTATTTAATTTTTAATTGTTATTTATTTCAATTTCATTCCACAAGTCAAGAAATTATTAAATAATGTTCATGAGTACGTACAGCCTTCTATCCTCATAAACGATGTAATCCATTTTATACATCTAACTATAATAGATTAATATAAATACTTATATATATAGAAAATATATGCAATTTATCTCATCTTTAACATTATGGATATTATGTAACCATAATAAATTTAAAAAGGCCAAAAGTAATGAAAACAAACATAAATGAAAAACGAAGTTACTATCACCTGAAATAGTGATTTTAATAAAGACACTACTACAAAATAAGTCTATAGAAATGGTTTATAAATGTGGATATATGGGTCACAACCTATCCCCTAGGGCCTATGATGTGACTACTCTAATTCTGCCATCCACAGGCCAGGGTCTGGTGGCTAGCACCGAATAGGAATACCCCTAAAAGGGAAGGCATTTTAAATTAATCTCGTACACATGCATAAAGCTCTATCCGTGGAAAGAAAACACAAATTAAACCAAAACAATCACTGAGACAACTATTATGAGTACATTACAAACCAAAGTACAATGGGGTGAGAATAAAATCCCAAACCCACAATGGAATATACAACTACCACGATCCATCCGCTCGAGACCCCACCTAAAGGGTAGGTGAAATGTAGATTCCTATAGCCATAGAAGTACGCCCGTCTGTCCTATATCACTATGAACCACCTCGTCCCAGACCACCAATGTCTCCTTCAAAGCATTCATCCATCCCATATCGCTAAGCACCACCTAGTCCCGGACAATCAAGGTCACTGTTGAAGCGTTGATCACCTGCACAGGGCACAACACATTTGGATGAAGCCTAGGCAGGGGTGAGTACCACAATACTAGGTAAGGACCCCAAAATAGAAGGGAATGATCACAAAAGAAAATATGAACAACGTACTATCATCTCACATAATTATAATCTCAATTTTGTAAATAAAAACCATCAGTCGTACACTGAACACCTTGGACTACTAAGGTACTCATTCCCGATGAATACAGTGGGTCTGCTGGTTCACACAGAGCCGCTACCCATTGTGGTTCCTCTGGGTCACGTAGATATGCTTCTCACATAGGCCATCATATATAGTCCATAGACGGATGCTTATAGACGATCCACACAGGGTCACTTGTAGCTGGTCCATACAGGGTCCCTTGTAGTCGATCCACACCGGAAATCTTGTAGCTAATCCACACATGGATTCCTATAGCTAATCCACACAAAGATTCTTGTAGCTAGCCGACATTGGGCCTCTTATCATCTAGGAAAACATGGTCATTTAGAACCACTCGTCAGCAGTCTTTAGGTCTCAGTCAACTGTAGGATTCCTTCAGGTGGTGCAATTGATTCCAAGAGAATCCAATACTCAATCTATTCATTTTATTTCAAATTCCATTAAATTCTCATTAGATCATTCCAAATGAACTGTCTTATCGTGAGGGTTCCAACTCCACAAACATCTCACCAATCAGATGATCGGTCTTAAATATATTGGTGTTTTAGTAATCAGGGGTTGGTTGTGCCTGGGCCTGGTCCAACCTTGTTGTAATGACCCGATCAACCCGGTCTGGGGGTCCTACATGTCCCAGCCCTGTTTGATAGACCTAACCAAACCGGGTTCGGATCTGTGCTGAACTGATCCAGCCTAGCCACTAGTCCAGGCCCATTGGGCCTTGCTAGACCGGTCTAGTTCTGCTATGTGTCCAACCTGCTAGGTCGACCAGTGATCCAATTCCATTTGTACCATCTTGTAATAGGTAGGCTACTTCTTACCCAGTTCGGGCCGCCCAATAGACTAGTTTTATGCCTCTAGCTCGACTCCCAAAAGCGGGCCGGTTTGAGTTCCATCGTGGGCCACCAGTGGGACAATTAACACCCGCATCCAGGACCGGAAGACATACCGTTCTTCTCATGCATGGTTTCCTACTAGCTGTTCGGTTAAATGGCACATTTCTAGAAGGATACGACCTACCCTTTTCTCGCACGCGGTCCCCACTGAACCGTGTACCAGTGCGCCACTGCCCGCTCGACACAGGACGCTCCACTGATGCGGTAGGGTGGCTGCGTCTGCCTCCTCCAACATTAGGCCCACTATCGGCAACCCTCTGCTACACCGCCGCGACCCTAGACGGATGCATCCTCCACCTCAGTGTGCCATCATGGCACGCTGGTGGGGCCTTCCGCAGACCACTGTGTCTTCTCTGGTGGTCCGATCCACAAACCGCATGAACCTCTGGGATCCTTGGGGTGCCGTCATCCCAACTATGGCCTTGAAAAATCACATCATTGTCAATTCTGAGGTATATCCACAAAGAACAAATTAATAGCCACGGATGGAGGAATTAGGGCAATTTTTGTGTTGGCATGATTCCGCCACATTAGAGTTTTTAAAACATGGGAAATGGGATGTTGATTATTCGATCAAGAATCTAACTCCATGAAAAAGTCTATATATAAAACTCCCTCCCACAAAACAAGTGATCTATGGATCATCCTATTTGTGGGTTGATCTATGTTCTTTGATTTAGAAAGAAGAACAGGACAAAGAAAAAAAAACAAATCTCTACCTAGAGAAGCTTCGATCAGAGGAAAGAATCATCATTGATGGTGATCTATTTGTAGGGATTCCCAATCCACTCGACGCTATTAATGTTCATTGATATCAAGACCAAAGTCTGTTCTTCAAGTGTGTCGTCGCCGCTTTTTCATTCTTTGGTGTTCTTTATTGGAGAAAATTATTTCCCCGCTCATCATAGTAATTACCATATCTAAATCATTTTCTCCAACCCCGTCATCTCATTAAAATAGGGAAATGAATCGAAGCTTTTCTGTTACAATAAGTCGCCATGCCATTACACTATTTCATTTATGGAATGAAACTATCAACTCGTCACTACATCGTAGCGAAACAACTTTTGAATAAAATAAATTTTTTATGTTTATTTTATTTTTCTTAAAATGTTCGAAAATTAACATTTTCCCTCGACCCACGCTAGCCGAGGTTTGGTCCATTATAGGTAATTTTGTCCTTCTAGATGCAATTGTGCCATTGGATTTTTAATTCGGGAACCTGCTTAGATGTTTCCAAATCCGCGCATAAGGGCCATTTTAATTTGTTTAAAAAAATTATAAAAACTATCCTTCACCATCTACCCATGCCGTTCAAGGATAAGTCATACCTTAGGAGACCATATCATTATGAACTCAACTATGGTCTCAGATATTTAATCTGAGTTACATTTTGTGAGTTATGAGGATTTGAAAATAAAATAACTTTTATTTAAATTATTTTATTTACTGTTACATCCCAAAAACCAACTTTCACAACCATCCCACATCGGCCGATGTTAGGCTCCGCCTAAGGGATGTATACCTTCATGAACCCAATGTTACTCTCAGATTTCTAATCTGAGATCCCATTTATGAGTTATAAGGATTTTAAAATAAAATAACTTTTATTCAAATATATTATTTATGGCCAAAAAATACTTTCCTCTATTGGACCATGTCGTCCAATGTTAGGCTCCACCTAAGGAAAGAACACCATCATGAGTTAAACACTTGTATCAGATTTTCAATCTGAGTCACCGTTCGTGAGTTACAAATATTCAAAAAATAAAATAATGTTATTTAATTATTATATTCATAGTAATTCTATTTTTTGGTTTTCTTACCAGAGGTCTATGTCGACTAAACTTTAGTCGTTCCTAGGGTAAACACGCTATCCTGAATGGAATGGTAACCTTAGATTCCTGATCTGGGAACCCAATTATGATTTATTCTACCATTTCATGAAAACTAATCACACTCACTATTTAAAACAAATCATTACATTACAGACCATTGCGGGAACACATGGCCTCATAATCACACATCCTCTCAGAACCTGGTCTCAAAATAATCCCATTTAATTTAAAAAATAAAAAAATCAAGGAATTCTGGTACATTACATTAGTCCCCACATTAGGTATTTACGTCCTCGTAACCCAAAACAAGGGATAATCAAACAAGAAGGGGGTAATGGGTACAAATTTGAGCCTCCAATTCCCATGTTCTCTCTTGGAGATTCTCATCCTACCAAATAACATGCACCAGAGGAATCAAACATCTTTGAAGGCTCTTTTCCTGTCGATCATCCATCTCCATCAGGTACTCCTCGAATGTCATCCCATCTTCAATATCCAGCTTGTCGTGGAGGATGACATGAGAAGGGTCGTGCACGTACCTCCTAAGTTAGGATATGTGGAAGATGTCATTCACCCTCTCTAACTGCGGTGGCAGAGGAAATCAGTACACCAGCTCACCCACTCTATGATGCATCATGAAAGGTCTGGTAATCCTCGAAGATAACTTGCTGCCCTAGCCAAATCTAGGTATCCCTATTTAAGGAAAGACCAGCAAGAATACAAGTTCATCCTTTTATAACTAAGGTTTTATTTGTCGCATGTCAGAATAAGACTTCTATCATCTCTATAAAGTCTTCATTCACACTCGGATGACCTGCACCTTCTTTATGGTACCCTCTACCATCTCAAGACCAATTAGTGCTGACTCGCCTTGGTCTATCCTGCATAACGGTGACCTTCATGGTCATCTATAAAATTCCTCGAATGGTTCCATACTGATGGTGTATTGGTTCTTTTATTGTATAGAAACTCAACTAGTGGTAGGTGGTCCTCCTAACTGCGTCCGAAATCAAGAACGCAAGCATGAATCATATATTCCAAGTTTTATAAGGTCTTCTCTGTCTGACCATCTGTCTGTGGATAGTAGGATGTGCTTAAGTTCAACGGAGTCCCAAAATCCTCCAACAATCCCTTCCAAAACTAGGATGTAATGTATGCATCATGATCAGATACTATCTTAGATGGGACTCCATGGATTCAAGCTATCTTCTACACTTAGAGGTATCCTAAGATTTTGACTGAACCCTACTCCTGAATGGGTTGGAATTGAGCCGACTTGGTTAGTCGGTCAATGATCACCTAGATATTATCATGGCCCCTAGAAGTTTGTTTTAATTTCATCATTAAGTCCATCGAGATACCATCCCACTTCCATTTTGGAACCTCAATTGGATAGGTCAATCCTCCTAGAACCTGATGCTCTCCCTTCACCTGTTGTCAAGTGAGGCACCATGAAACGAACTCTTCCACCACTTTCTTCACCCAATCCACTAGTACTGATGTCAAAGTCCCCATTACATCATTTCCACCCCAATATGTACAGTAAAATGGGAGGTATGTAACTACCTCAAAACCTCATCTTGCAATGCCACTAGTACTATTGTGCGCCCTTTGAAAAGGATTACATGATCCCCACCTATCAAAAATCCATCAAGAGCATGTCCTGTGGGAAACAGAGAATGTTAGGCCTCATAATAGAAATATCTAATATGGGACTCCCTAACTCTCTATAAGAGTGGGGGAGTTAAAACCATCAACTGAAGTTAGGATGTTCCATCAAAATTGTTGAAGGATATCCACATTATGGCCAACTACTCGGACACCTCACTCAGCAACTGCAACCCAAGCCTCATGTTGAGTGTGTCAGCCACCACGTTCCCCTTCCCGGGAGTATAGACTACCTCTAAGTAATAGTCTTGGAGGATCTCTAGCCAACATCACTATCTCAGATTCATATCCTTTTGAGAAAAGATAAACATGAGACTCTTTTGGTTAGAGTAGACGATGAATCATTCACCCATAAGGCAGTGTCGCCACATCTTTTGTGCAATGAAAATTGTTTCTAACTAAATTTCATCAGTTGCATTGTTCTTTAAATGTAGTCTCAAATATTGTGATACATAATAAATAACTTCTTTCCCCTATATCATGACACAACCGATCTTGGTTCCTGATCCATCATAGTACACCATGTAGCCAGTTCCCTCCTCTGGAATCCTCAACATAGGAGCACTCGTCAATCTCTTCCTCAAATGCTGAATGATCTACTGGCATCATTCTGTCCATGAAAATGGTTTTCCCTTCTTTTTCAATGCCATCATGGGTACCTCCACTCTAGAGAAGTTTGGTATAAACCTCTGATAGTACCATGAAAACCCAAGGAATCTCTGCACCTTAGTAACACTCTTGGGTGGTTCCCAAGAAAGAACCGCCTCGTTCTTCACTAGATCCTCCACAACTATAGCCAATGAGATGTCAAGTCAAACCAAATTGGCCTTTTCAAATCCAAAAATCACACATCATGGCCTTCTGTAAATCTTGTGCTCTTAGAGTGTGTTCATAACCATCCTCAGGTGTATCGCGTGCACCCCCTCGGATGTTGAATCCAATAAGATGACATCAATGAAATCCACTACAAACTAGTATAAGTATGGATATAAGATCCTATTAATGAGTCCCATGAAAACATATAGGGAGTTCATCATGAAAAATTTCATCACTATCTACTCATAGTGGTCATAGCGACAATTGAAAGCCGTCTTCGAGATGTCCTCATCTCGTACTCAAAGCTGGTGATAGCCTAATCTGAGGTCTATCTTCGAGGAGCATATCACACCCTTCAAATGATCGAAGAGGTCATAAATCCCTGTTATAGGATAGGTTTTCATCACAGTCACCTGGTTCATGTACCAGAAGTCCATGCATAACCTCAAGATTCCATCTGACTTCATTGGCAAACAAAACCAGGGCTCCCAATGGTGAAACTCTAGGTCTTAATAACCCATTCATCTACAAGGCCACCGACTATACAATCATCTTCCAGAGATTTGTAGGAGTCATCTGTTATTCAGGTGTAGATATCAGTGTCATCTTGGGGTATATATCAAATTATAAATATACCTCTCCGTGATGAGGTAGTCTTAAGAATCCCTCTGGAAAGACGTCATCGTACTCATCCATGTCTCTAACACTGATATCAGTTTCCTTCTTCCCCACTGTTGACATCTACTGGAATTATATACTCATCCAAATAACTTTTAACCATAATGGTTCTCTCTAGTACCCTAGAAAAGTAGGAATGAACATGTGAATAGTGCAGGCTCGTATGTCCCTAAACACATCTCGCTTGAAGTTCTAAGCCTTGAAGCATTGGTCGCATCGTATTCATCAATTACCTTGAAGGGTTGGTATGCCTCGATGAATACTCAAATATGGAAATTTCATCTTGATGAAGCTATTAAAGTTGTTGGGAACACATATACCTTATCTTTTATGGAAATAACCTCTTATCATAGAGATGTTCTCAAGCTATCTCTATGGAAAAGTCACCTCATCATAATATTGGGAAATCTAAATGCCTTCATCGCCAGGCTGATCCACAGAGAAGGCTAACAACTAGGACTACCATCAGATCTAATGGTTCCTTAAGTAGATGAAAAACTCAGTCACCACCTCAATCTAGTCATTAGTTGCCAGTGAGTCAGTCTCACCTTAGAACCTGATGGGTCTCCGTCTTTGAAACTCATGTAAGGTACTGGTCCTACATGCATCCTCTACAAGTAACACCAATAGTAACTTATGACCAATAGGTTGATGTAATGTTGGGACCCTGCCCGAATGTTCCATCTCAAGAACTGGTCCCTGTACAAAAGCCTCATCACTTTGTGGACCATCCTTGTTTCTACACAATAGAATCTTGACAAGCTTTCTATGTGGAGACATCCTGAAAGAGATCAATATGAATCACAATTAATAGATTATACCACATGAGATGACTCTGACTAAGAATGATCATGAAAAGACATTCAAAGACGCATGAAATGAGTTTCTTCATGTACTGGGTCAGAAAAAATAATTTAGGCTCCTGGTGTATGGATACGTCAGCTGCCACACCAACATTGAACTACCTGGCCTGAATTCCAAACTCGAAACACTTAACATTATTTTTCCAAAACAAAACCATAGACTCCGAATCATTGAGGTAGAACATACATCCTCTTATACAACTTTTTTATGACCCACACCCTAGGGCCCATACCATGACTACCCAGAACCCACATTCCATAAGACATGGGCAATAAACAAGCATTTAATAGGAATATCCCCCAAAAAGGAAGGCATTTTACATCAAAATTATACACAAACACAAAGCTCAATCTATGGAATGTAAACACAAAGTAAACCAAGACTTTCACTAACTTAACTACTCGGAGTACAGTATAAATTGAAGAATAATGTGGCTAGAATAAAAGCCCAAAACCAAAATGGAATTTACAACTTCCATAGTCCATCTTCTCGGGACCGCACCTGATGGGTAGATGATGGGTAGCGGCATGTAGCTGTAGAAGTTCACACATTCATCTCGTATCACTATGTACCAGCTGGTCCCGGACCGCCAATATCTCTATCGAAGCATTCATACTTCTCATCTAACTGATCACCACATGGTTTCGGACCACTTAGGTCTCCGTCAAAGCATCAATCACCTACATGGGACACAACACATGCTGGAAAATCCAATGAAGGGGTGATTAACAGAATACTCTATAAGGACCCCGAAACAGAAGGAAAATAACACAAAAGAATATATGCACTAGGTACTATCATCTCACATTGGTATAATCTAAAGTATGTAAAGAAAATATTTTTTTCATACACTGAACACTGTGGACTATTGAGGTACTCATCCCTAATTAGTATTGTGAGTCTTCTAGGTCACACTGAGCCGCTCCCCACTATGGGCCTACCGAGACACAAAGAGCCACTTCTCACTTAAGCCATCATAGTTGGACCACACAAGGCCTCTTATATCTGATCCACATAGGGTCACTTATAGCTAATCCTTAAATGGTTACTTCTTGTTGATGCACATAGAGTCTCTTGTAACTGATCCACACAGGGTCACTTGTAGCTGATCCACACATGGTTTACTGTAACTCATCCACATAGGGTTGCTTGAAGAAGGTCCACATAGGGAAACTTCTCATCTAGGCCATCAGGGTCATTTAGACTGGCTGGTCAGTAGTCTTTAGGTCTCATCCTATCACAGGATTCCCGCACATAGTGCGCTTGATTCCAGGAGAATCCAATCCTCAATCCAGTAGTTGTATTTCAACTAACTTGAATATATCCTTAGAGAATTCACAAATAAACCTCTCTTCGCAAGGGTTCCAATGCCAAAAATAGGTTTCCAATCGAACTCTTGGTCTGAAAGATATTAATTTTTTAATAAATAGGGGTCAGTTGTGTTAAGGCCCTGTCAGACCTAGCCGGACAAACCTGACATACATGGCCCAGGGGTTCTGCATGATCCATCCTAGTTCGACCGACCAACCTAAACTGGTTCGGGTCTGGGCCAGGCCCACTGGTCATTGTGGACCCGACATGATTTGGCCCTAGGTCCTAACCACTAGGTCACCCAGTGACTCAGTTCCATCCGTCCCAGGCATGCAATAGGTAGGCTGGTTCTTTCCCAGCACGGGCCTCTCAATCGCCCCAGATTTATCCCGTCGGATAGGCCTACAAAAGTGGTCCAGTTTTGAGTTGTATATGGGGCCACCGAGTGGCCCAGTTCACGCCCCCTATCCTGACATGCACAGTGGGCCAGTCTCCTCCAAACCAGATTCTCACTGGTCATATTATTCGAGTGCACATAACCAGTAGGTGTTGGCCACCCATGGTCCCACATGTGGTCCCATTGGATTGTGTGGCCGCATGCTGCGGCTCGCACGGTGCATGAAACTCCACCAATGAGGTAGTGTGGTCGTCTCATCCTCCACTAGCCATCAGCCCCCTGCTGACAGCCCCCTGCTATACCACTACGACCACAACTGGCCGCAACCATCGCCTTAGCCTGCCATCATGACGTGCCGCCACCCATCTGCGGCCACTGTCAGGGCTGGCGTGCCGGTGGGGCCTTCCACGGACCACTGAGTCTGGTTCAGTGGTCTGATCCCCAAATAGCCTACACCTCCAGACTCCTTGGGGAACCATCTTCCCTACTGCGGACATGAAAAAACACATCGTCTTCAACTAGGTGGTGCAGCCACGAAGAACACATGAACACCCAATGATGATGGAATCAGGGCCTTATTCGTGTTGTCCCGATTCCTCCACGTTATTGCTTTTAAAACATGGAAAGTGGTGGGTTCAAGATTTGATCAACAATATAACCCCGAAGAAAAAACCCCGAGTTAAAACACCCACGCACAAGAACAAAAGAACTGCCGATTGACCTGTTCATTGTTTGATCCACATTCTTTGTTTTAGAAAGAAGAACGGGGAAAAGAAAATAAAAAATTAAACCCCTACCTAGTGAAACTTCATTTGGAGGAATGGCTCATCGCTAATGGTGATCTATCCACAGGGATTCACGATCCACTCAAATCCATTAGAGTTCATCATTCTCTAGTCCTAGGTCCATTCATTAAGGGTTTCGCTACCGCTTTCTAATTTTTGGCATTCACCTTTGGATATGATTCCTTGATCACTCATCATAGGAATTTCCAAATCTAAATATGTTTTTCCAACACCGTCATCTCATTGAAAGAGAAAAACGTGTCACACTATTTCTATTATGCTAATTTATCACTCCATTACACTATTTAATTTATTAAACAATGTTTCTATTAGACTTTAGATAAAGTGTCCTTACGTAATTTCATTTTTGAAATGAAATATTTAGCTTATCACTACATCACAACAAAACAAATTTTGAACAAAAAAACATTTTTAAGATTATATTATTTTTCATAAAACGTCAGAAAATTAACATTTTCCCTCAAACTGTTTTAGTCAAGGTTAGGTCCATTATTAGGTAATGTCACCATTACAAATAAAATGGTGCCCTCTGATTTTCAATTTAGGAAACTGTTTAGATGTTTCCAAAACCATGCACGTGCACCATTTTAATTCACTTATAAAAGTTCAAAAACTATCATTCACCCTTGACCCACCTTGGTCGAGGATAAGTCCTACATAAATAGAAAATATCATTATAAACTTAATGGTGGTCTCATATTTTTAATCTGAGTTACCGTATGTGAGTTATGAGGATTCAAAAATAAAATAAATTTTATTTAAATTAGTTTATTTACAGTTACATCCCAAAAACCATCTTTCATAGCCGGCAAACACCGGTTGATCCTAGGCTCTTCCTAAGGGAAGAATACCCTAAAAAACACAATGGTACTCATAGATTTCAAATCAATGTTACCATTTAAGAGTTATATAGATTTGAAGATAAAATTACTTTTATTCAATTATTTTATTTACAACTAAAAACTACTTTCCATTGTTGAACCATGCCAGCCTATGTTAGGATCCACCTAAGAAAATCACACCCTCACGATATCAACGGTGGTCTCATATTTTCAATCTAAGTCACAGTTCATTAGTTAAAATATTTTTAAAAAAAAATAATTTAATTTAATTTCTTTATTTACAGTTATGCCATTTTCAGGTTTTCTCACTAGAGGCATGCACCGATTAAACTTCAATCATGCCTAGGGTAAAACTGTCATCTTAACTGAAATGGTACCCTCAGATTTCAGATCTAGGATCTTGTTTAAGAGTTATTCCATTTTTTCAGGAAAACCTCTCAAGCGTGCTATTTAAAACATAATATTTTTTGACGGACCATTTTGGGTACACCAAGCCTCAGAATGACACGTTGGTTCGACCCCTTGTCTCAAAATAATCCCATTTTATTTTAACAAAAAAAAACATGGAATTATGGTCCATTACAATGGGACCAATAACAATGGCTATAGGTTATAGCAATGATTTAATGAACCATGGATGGTATTGGTCTACCTATTTCCCTAAAGCCATGGTTTAAACCATGGAAAGATCCCCATAGCCACGACTTGAACCATGGAAGTAGGTAGTTCCATTCAAATATTTTAGCATGGTTCAAACTGTGGTAATAGTTCTAATTCCACTCTTCTAAAAAGTGGCTATAGAATACACTTGTTAGGAAAAAAATAAGTAGCTCTATGGACACAGTTCATTACTGTGGAAACATCTTTCTTTCCAAAAAAAACGATCTACCACAACAGGCACCCTTCAACCTGTAACCTTTAACCTAAAACCTACAACCTAAAACCCACAACTTTCACTGCACACCCCCATTCCCCAACCCCACCACATTTCACCCCTCCCCCTTCCAATTTCACACCATGACCACCAATCACTACACACCCACCTGGAACCACCCTCACCCTACCCCCTTCGCACCCCCTTCCCCTCCACCTTTCACCCCTTATCTTACACACCCTCCTCCCCCTTACACACTAAAATTCACACCCCCTTACCCTCCCCCGGAACTCCTCTCTCTGCCCCTTGTACCCAAACTCCCCCCTCATCATTGCACACCCCCTTGAACCCCCCTCACCCTACCCCTTGCACACCCTCTTCCCCTACCCCCTTGCACCCCCTGCTACTACGCACATCCCTTCCCCACCCCTCCACCTTTCATACACTACACCATTCAACCTAAAACATGCAACCTACAACCTTTAACCTGCACTGCACACCACCCTTCCCCACCCCCACCCCCTTGAACCCTTACCCCTACCCCTTGCACCCCATGCACGTCCTCACTACACACCCCCTTTCACACCTCACCCTACCCCTTGCACACCCCCAACCCCTCACCCCTAACACCCCCTTCTCATGCACACCCATGCACCACCCCCTCCCACTTGCACCCCACCTGCAACCTCCCCTACCCCTCGCCCCAGCCCTCCGACCTTGCATCCCTCCCCCATCCCATTTCACCCACTATCCCCTCCTCACGTAACACTCCCTTTTACACCCTCCCACCTCAACCTGCCCCCCTGCACACCCCCCTTCCCCTCCCCCTTGAACCCACTCCACACTGCCCACCCCCTGAACCCCACCTACACCCTCCCCATGCCCCATGAAACACCCTCCCCCTTGCACCCCCTTCCCCCTACCCAATGCACACCCCCTTACACCCCCTGCCCCTCACCCTACCCCCATGCACACCCTCTTCCCCTCCGCCTTGCACCCCCTACTCTTGCACACCCCCTACCCACACCCACCCCCTTGCACCCAACATGCACCTTCCCCCGTCCCCTTGTACACCCCTCCCCTTTCAGCCTTCTCCCTACCCCTTTCACCCTCTACCCCCTCCTCACTGCACATCCCCTTACACCCCCCACCCGACTACCTATACACCCCCTCCCCATTCTCCATTGCACCCTATGCTCATGCTCACCCCTACCCCAACCCTCCCTCTTACACCCCACCTACATCCTCCCTACACCCCTTGCGCCCCTCCCCCCTTTCTCCCTCTCCTTTCCCCTTTCACTCCCTTACCCTATCCCCTGCACACCCCCTTTCCCTCCCCCCTTTCACCCCCACACTCTCTTGCACACCCCCTACCCCACCCCTCCCCCATTCACCACCCCCTTTACCTTGAACCCATCCCCCACGCACCCCTCCCATATGTCTTGCACCCCATACCCCATCCTCACTGCACACCCCTCCCCCTGCGCCCCTTGCCCCTCTCCCCTTCCACCCCTCCCCTTACACCACAACCCTGCTCCCAGTGTACCCCCTCTCCTGGCACCCCTACCCCTCCTCATTGCACACCCCTTTTCACCCCTCCTCCTCACACTGGACACCCCCTTCCCCTACCCCTTTTACAACACCTTCTCCTGAACACCCCATACCCCAGCCCCGCCCCTTGCACCCCTCCCCCAGCCCCACCCCTTGCACCCCTCCCCCAGCCCCTTGAAACCCCTGACCCTCCTCACTACACACACCCCTTGTACTCTTTCTCCCCTCCCCCTGCCTTCCGTACACCCCCTTATCCCTCCTCATTATAGATTCCCACAACCCACAAACCTGCAGTTTCCTACTACCCCAAAACCTATAGTTTATTTCTACTTTTTACCAATTGGAAATATCACACAACTACCTCAAATCCCCACACATCATCTGCATAATAATAAAACATGAAAGTTTCTAAATAAGTGGGCCCAAAATATTCTTATATAACATAAGCTATTTAGGTCATCCTCTAACCACAAAATTCATCCCCATATAGACATTTGTACATTATATTTATCCAAATATTCAAAATGTAACTCATAGAGGTGACCGTGTGGAATAAGAACCCAGGTATGTGACATGGGAGAACAGGTGCTCAGGTGGTTTCCACCCTGATGATTGATACCTAACTGATTGATTGCTTTGGTGGGTCACACATATAAATGGGAACTCAGGAAGGATAATTAAAAGAAGTGTCACTATGAACATCAATACCCAATTGGATAAATCATATGGGGTTGGGATCCCCTGTGATGAGGTTTTGTAGTGATCGATACCCAATAATTTCTTCAAAATAAAGAGTTCCTAAATGGGAATCTAAATTGATGCATATAAGAGTGCCTGGGTATGAATCTAAATTAATGGATGTTGGAATCATATTTTTTCACATTTATCATCACATTAAGAATGAAAATGGTTCTTCAACGGGTTTTGTTCATAAATAACCATAGTTCTAAGATAGGTATTTCTGTAAAACATTACCATATGTTTTTATTTAGATAAAACCTATATAAATCACTAGAATATTTCAGCATATAATCTAGAGAACTATGTGATAAGGATCTATTGGAGAAACTCTCTATCTCTTTACTCTTGAAAATGGGTAAATCGTGGGTATTTTGATGGGAAAAACCATCTTGGGCATGCATCCATTACCATTAAACACTCTTGACAACTACAAACATCTAGTTATAGGTTGGCCATTTGAGGATATGTGAAATAAATCTATTGGTTCAACTAAATAAATGTTAGTAGGCTATTTAGGGATTCATCTTGGTACATGTCAAGGGCTACCAAACATGGTGTGAGAGACTAGGTGTTGAATGTAAGGGCATATGAGTTGGGACATGTGAGGTTATTCTCCTAAAATGGGTGCATAAGAACACTTCTAGGATTGAACTAGCTATGATTTAATAAGAAATAATTCCAACATCAAATGAAAATAAGTTTTTACATATATGTTAATTTTAAATATACTCCTTTTTGAATCATATATTATGAAATTAAATTTCCAAAAATAGTCTTCTTGAGGATCTAATATGATCTCATTACAGGAGAAACATTTTACCCAAAAATGGATGAAATTAACCCCCTAATCATAGTGGAAGTTCTCACCACCACATAAATATATTGAAAAACAATTTTGAAGGGTCTCTACCCCTTGATTTATGTGAAATGTTATAGCACATGGAGATTATAATTTTTTCTTATTCACTGATTGTGAAACACCTTAAAATTCAACCCATTTATTGTCATCTATGTGAGGATCATATTTATTTTATGTAGAGTAATTAGGTAACATATAATAGACCCATCTATGTACTTTAATAACTTTTAAAATATACCATTGAAATGGATAATATGGTTATGAAACATGTACCAAATACCCAATGAAAATTTTCTTTCTGGAGATTCTCAAACCACAATTTTACCGTTTACAAAGGAAATATCATAGCTTATAGAATGTGGGATTCCAAGAGGAAAATCCCTGCTTAATTCATTTTCGAATTACAAAAAGAATACCTTGACCTAATGAATTTTAGGCTTCCCAGAGGAGTATCATTACTCTAGGAATTCTGAGTTTCCAATGGGAATATCACAATATTTTCATTTAGGTCACAAATAGGAGTATATCGACTCATGTGATTTTTATATTTTTATAATATTTCACACCTCATGTTTTTTCAAAATGAGAATATTTTCATCTCTAAAGTGAAGTAAAATTCATTTCCTACTATCATGTTTGCAAAAAAAAAAATACTAACCATATGAATGGATATTCATGTTTATTCCTATGACAGAGAATGATGCATTGTTTATTACATTGGATTCTATATTAAGTCCATTTTAATCCCATAAAATCATGGAGATTCTTGTAAAGGACCCAGAACTAGAATATAAGGTCCTTGTTATGTTAATTTTTGAAGAGATTTGTCAAAGGGTAGGAAATTTTTAAATATTCATGTTTCATGATATATATAATTTTTTTCTAATAAATAAGGGGAAATTAACCTAAACAATATATATGATGAGATACATTTATAATTTCTCACATAGATTAGTAAAAATAAGTTTCTATCCTTATGGTCAGGTGCCAATCATTCTATTTTAAAATGAATATGTAGATTCAAATCATCTAAAAAAAATTATCATAGTTTCATTTTATTAACCAATAAACATAGAAGATTTATATTCTTATTAAATTATACCTTGAAAAGCTATTGGTTATTAGAAAAATAGTTTTGAATACAATTAAGAAATTATGGAAGAATGTTTTTAAAATAATCAAGAAATTATAGAGTTGAAATTAAAGGGTTTGGCAGAGAGAACCTACCTCGACATCAAGGTGTGATGCTTTTGATGACGATAACTCCAATATTCATTTTTTTTCTTTCACACATATGCAACATAACATATATATAAGGACACCTGGACCCTAATTAAATATTTACATTTCCAAATATGCACAAGGGGTTCCTTAAATATATGATTATACATTCATATACCCTTTTACACTTAGACATGTAAGCATTTTTCATATCTCTATATAAGAACACCTAGCCCATATATATACATATATCCATACTACCATGAGTGAATATATATAATGGGAGAACTTTTATATGTATATTACTACCTCTGCATACACATGCAACCCTTCATCAATGGTGACTCGAATACACCTCAATGAGATCCAAAACAAACTAAAAAATATAAGGAACCCAAAAATCACAAAATCCTTTATTAAAATTGGGAGAAAGAATAAAAACGGTATAAAACATACCCAACTCTAATGTTGAACTCACTATCTTTGATGGTGGTGGATAGAAATGACCTCATCATAATAAACCACATGTAAAGAAATAGTGGGAATATAAATGAGGTAGAATAACTTCTTATATATATAGGATCAGCGTGTCAACTGTACATGATAAATGATACATGATTCCATACCAATAATGAAAAAATAATATTCATATTGATATGTAAATCCCAATACTAAATAACATGATCATTAAAAAGGGGGGAAATTTCAAAAGAACCTATTCATCAAAGAAAAAGAAATAACAAAATTTTGAATTTCAAAAAGCACAATTTCTTTTTAAAAAACATTTTGTTACATAAAAAATCAAAACACTTTTTCTAGAAACACTTGTTTGAAAAACATGGCATGGTGAACCCAGCTTATCCCCCTACACATCATGCACACACCCAACACAACCCCAATACACCCCTCCCCCTCTACTACACACTTCCTACCCCCTCCACACACTCCCTCCCCCCTACTGACTCTCCCACACACCACCTTCCCTTGTACCCCGCACACCGACTACAGACACCCCAACACACACCCCATGCACACACACCCTGCATACCCTAGCACACACCCCCTGCACATACATCCTATATACCCCAGCACAACCTCTACATCCCCCCCCCAAACTCCACTACACCCTTCCTACACCTACACACACTCCCTCCACCTGTATGAAACTAGTTGGAAAAGACATGAGATATAAGGACTTCTTATATATATATATATATTTGATCGATGTGTCAATTGTACATGATAATTGATACATGAATCCATAACAAATAATGAATAAAGAATATTCATATTTATATGTACATCCCAATACAAAATAACATGATCATTATTAAATAATTTTTTTAAATGATCTCCAATGTCATTCAATGCATACACTATGGAGTGAAATAAATCAACTCTTATGATAAAACACTAAACCGTGCTGAATTGAAAATATTTGAAGACAATATTTGGATTGGATTCATAAAAATAATTTCAAATAAGGAAACAATTTAAACTTATTGGGAATCCAATATGTCATGTACATAAGTTGGACTACCATGAAATAGGAAATAAGTAGTTTTAAATCCAAAGGAAGCAAAACGAACCTATGTTTTAAATAAACTACCATATCACATTAAATATAACATAACATAGATACAAAAAGAATAATTATTGTTCCCAAAATACTATTCAAGATTAATGGGTATGAATATATACTGTAAATAAATAATAAATGAAACATATTATAATATACCATAAATATACTGATGAGCCAAATTATTTTTCGAACATAACCAACATGGTATAATCCAAAAGTGACCTAAGGCATGGATTCCAAAAGTAGGTGATTATTAGGATCCTTAACCTATACCTACAAAATCCACAAACTCTTACAATAATGAGTGGAATATTTATGGTGTGATAAACGTTTCCTAAATAGATTACATAGAAATGACTTTGAATTTCCTTTTTCAAGACATTTTATGAATGCTAGTTTTTAACAAAATAATGAAAATAATGATTTAATTTTAAAAAACAACTCATGGTCAAGATCTAAATCATTCTGTTTAAATCATGTTGTGTATGTAAATAAATATCTCTATGAAAAAATGTTAAAAAACTCACTTCTTTGATGGAAAAAACCATTGAAATCAAATAACCTTCCAAAATTCCATTTAAATACTAGTTTTAAATATAATAATAAATAATTTTATGTAATATATTGAAAAAGTATTTGTTTAAAAAAATGAAATACTAATATAAACATGTAAAAATGAATTGAGTTATGTACCAAAAAGACACTATAAATTAATGTTAACAGTTAGAAAACCATACTAGGATAAGTAATATATTAAAGCTACACCATATAAATAGATAATGTAATGTTGTAAAAATTATTGTTAGTAGTGGATGAAAATAGAATAAAATAATTATTAGAGAGTTGTTATAAGGAAAATTCTAGGTAAATTTTTTCATATATCATATGTAACATTCATAGATCATAGTTATACTATTTAAGATGTACTTAGGTAGAATAACCTTTTAGACTATTGAAAAACATCTTAATATATAACTTTAGTGGATTTCTCCAACAAACATTAGGTTGAGGAATTCTCTCTAGAGAGATTCACTCTATGCATTAAATGATCATAATAAATATATAAACATTACTAGCAATGCAAAAATTTTCCGACATCCCACTTAGAAACCCAAAGATCCAATAATGTTGTCTATTAGAGGTGGGGAATCGTTTTATAACTCACCTACCATATATATAATGTAGAATTCATAACAAGGAATCACAATATCAATATTTTATCCCTTCCCCATACACCATTTTTATGAAAACCCTTTTCATTCCACATAATATCAAATCAAAATCACATTCAATTCACACAATATATATTCTCTTATAGAATCTTATATCATGGAGTATTAATCAAAGGGTATAACTAATTAAATGAAAAATATGTTATAAAAATTTTAAAATAGGCCTCTGTTTTTCTTGTTAATATCAAAAAACTTTTGATCATTTATAAAAATATTATTATGAAAGCTTATTTAACACAAAAACCTCAATTAAATTAATATAAACTTAAAAATAATCCAACAAGTCCTAATAGAAATTTTTTAGATTAACACGATATCATTAGAAAACATATGGAACAAAAAAAGCAGATATTATTTATGAGAAACATATGAAAATATCAATGAAACACATACAATTATAGTACTAATGAAATAATAATGGGTTCATAAAATAGAAGAATCACATGGTTATAAAGAAAATGAAATCACGTGCAAACACCCACCGATATATTTTGAAAATGGAATAAAACCATCAAATACTGTTTGAATAGAACAATATATGTAGTTTAAATACCCTCAATAATAAAAAAACATAATGTTATGATCAAAATATCAACCTAGAGTTCAGAAACCATTGACCCATTATAAAAGAGATACCTAATCTAACCTCAATCAGGTCCATGGAATCCCATAATATGGAAGAAACCCTAACTTCATAGAGAACCCACTAAAATTATACCATATGAGTACCATAGGGTTTGGCCAAAATCACACCGCAGTGTCAGAACAACATCGGTAGGGAGGTGGGGAGGCAGAATTGAAGTAGTGTTGGTGAGGAGGTGGAAGCCGCATCGAAAGAGAAAGAGGAATAGAAGAGGGGAGATGGGGTTACCACATCATCAGAGGAGGATCATCCCAAGGTGGGTGGATGCGTCGGAGGAGTGGAATGGATAGAGTTTGGGTGGAAGCACTGGGCATGGACGGTAGTGGGGAGTAGGGTGTAAAGGAAGGGATGGGGGATTACGAGTGGGTAGGGAAGTATGGGGATTGTGAGTGCACAGAAAAAGCGGGTGGGCATCACGACTGCATAGGGAGAAATTGGGGTAATTCCATAAGTATTTTATAACATGTGGTGTCATCTTAACTAATAGCAACATTTTCCTAAAACTTTGGCTATATAAATATGGCTATTTCTTCAATTTCGTGTAGTGAGTTTTGTCAATGAACTAGTGATAAAATAATATAAGAAAGTCATATATTGAATTAAACATATTATTATGGTCATATAATAGATTTATAATAAACCTAAAATTATCAAACATGTGGTTTGATCTTTTATTATGTAAATGAAACAAAAGGTTAGGGTTTATCATCTCACTTTTACTTCTGTGAGACATACACCTTATTCCCCACATTCTCCTTTGTGTGGTGTATATAATTCACATTTTTATAATTTATATCATTGATATATTTATCTTCTTTGAATTTAAATTTTTATTTGATGTTGTTTCTTTAATAGGGATTATGATTCAGAAGTTACCAATGTGGTTAGGGTTTATTTCACAATCCCATCATTATTCGAGATTGTTTTTCTATAATCCTCCCTAGGAGGAATTATTTAAAATTTATATGTTAAATTAAATATATTTTATTATTATATAGTTATTCATGAACGTTTCAAGTAATAGTACCATTATTTTACACTTTGGTACTTAAAATGATTTAGAAAATGTTTTAAAGAAAATTGGACTTTATTTCTCTCTTCAGTCAAAAATCATTTTTCAACAAAATCCAAAATTTTAAAATAACTTTTTAGAAAAGATTTAACCATTTTAAAAATAAATTATTAATGTAATTTTTACATAATTTGACTTTTTTTAAAAAAAAATTAGAAATCTAACTTCATGTTCTTTTCAATATAGGACTTGTTTTCCTTTTACAAAAAATTTGAGAGGAATCTTTGTTTTATCATTTACGACAGGAAAAAATGCTTCAACCTCACGACCACTCAATTTTTTATATTTTATTTGTAAATTTATCAATGGATATTTTCAATTAAAATTATTGTTAAAATGATTTGTAAATTATTTTTCTTAAATGGTGATTTCAAATTACAAAATATATTTCCCTCTAAAAAGTATTTAATTATATTTTAGGGTATTTATGTTTATCAAGGACATAAAAACATTATATAAATTACTATCCAATGGGTGGATATTATATTTAAATCATCCATATTTTTTATTTGGATGGTTTATGATCATTTTGAATAAGGATTTATAATTTTATTACAAGTCACCATATTACATTGAATGGTTTATGATTATGTTTACATGATTGTGATAAGTATTAAAATTTCATATGCTAGTTCTTAGTGTGAATGTTTATGTTGATTATGTTTCACCCATTTCACATGAATAATGAATTTGAATTAGTAGTTGATAGGTTGGGACCATTTATAGATAGACCCACAATGAATTGACTTGTCTAATGAGAAAAATAAATTGGAAATATTATATGGGTTTATACACACAAATTTAAACTATCATGTGAATGTTATTGAAATTATGTTTTAGATGTCCAAAATTATGCATTCCCACATTGTGAGATCAATTATTGATTTCAATGTGATTATTTGATCAGTTAAATATCAATGGAAAATTTTAAAACATATCTGACTATTTTTATGGATTTATTTGACCACAATTTATTTATTCCATATTATGCTCAGTTTATCGATTAAAAGGAATGTGTTTTAGTTACTTAACCTACCATATTGACTATTCTTACTTATTCATGATAGCCTTTCCAATATTATTACCCTTACTAAGCATCTGAGCTCAATGGTTTAGTGTGTTTCCTTTTCCCCAGGATATTATGAAGTGTATTGTAATTCATATGTTGGGATAAACTATGAGGAATAATGGGATTATCAATGAAAATAGTTTAATTATTTAATGTTATGAATTATAATGTCAATTTCATGTACTTAATGAGTTTACCAAGATAAATAAACTATTCATTCCTTTGGAATGTGATTCCGTGAATCTAGTGCCAATGTAATAATGTAACCTCAAACTTTCAGCTATTAGATTCAAGGTATTTACATTTTGTATTAGTGGAGGATTAGTAGAAACCTTGGAAACTAGATTTAGGAAAACATAACTTATTTAACATTACCATAAGATAGAAAGTGGGGATATGTATGGAATAACTTATTAATGTTTTTAAGGTCGATATTATGTGGGTTTTCTAGAAATACATCACTGTATGGATGTTACAAGTGGAGATAGTTCTAGAATAGTTCTACCTCTGGGTAATAGCTCCAAAAAGTGTGCATTGGGATTAGAATCAATCATTACCTTGTAGCTAACAATGGTCCTTACTATGAACCTTGTTTTATAGTAATGGGCGATATTAATTGAATAATTCACATTTTCTTTATAAACCATTAAAATGGATTTGAAAATATTTATATGTTTTGGAAACATTACCAAAGAATACATGTTTATGATTATGATATTATCCTTTCATGTATTTTTTAATTACAATTAAATGATTCTCAAATTTTTGGATTATAAATTATGATAAATAATTTTAGGACTGAATCTAGTTTAATGAATTGTTTAGAAATGGAATATAGAATAAGGAATGGTAACCATATTAATGCACATAATCCACATATATATTTCCATCCTAATAGAGATAATTAAGGATGAGATAGAGTTACAGGTGGAACTGTCTAAATTATAACCATATTGGGGAATTTGACTGATGTTATTTGTCATATAGAGCATGATGCTAATCCACAATGTGGTGAAGTAATTTTAGACCACTTAATGTTTCATAAAATTCCATCATTTAATTAAAATAAAAATTAATTTTTAGCTTATAAATGTATAAGTTCCTCACAAAAGATATTTCTCACTCTGGGTTGTAATGAAATAGAGAAAGTTTTGGTAGAAGTTTATCATGTCTCGAGAGATGTGGATCAATGGTGGTAATTTATTCAAACCACTATGGATGTGGAGAAAATAATGTTCCTGGAATGGACTGATTTTAAGGATCTTTTCATGGAAGATTATTTTCCTCATGAGAAAAGAAGAGATATAGAGGCACAATTCCTGAGTCCATGATAGAAAAAGAAAAAAATATTTCTAAGTATGAATAAAACATTAAAATGTTATAAATACATTCTATGGACTATAAACATAATCCATAAAGAAATATTGACCAATTATTTTATTGGTTAATGAAACTATTTAAAGCGAAGTAGTCTCCCAGTCATTCTCATCATATAAAGACATAATATCATGCACTATCAAGATAGAGAAAGAATTATAGAAGTATTATCACATTGAAGGTAAGAAAGAGATGAAGAAGATGGTAGAGAAAATGATGAATATAGGGAATAAGTGAAAGAATAATTTTCCCTCATGTGATAATTGTGGAAATAACCACAGTAGTTGTTACGTGAAGGGAATGTGTGTTTTCTACAAGTGCGTTGATAGAGGCCACCATGCTTGGGATTGTAAGGGAAAAAAGAAGATTTCAATGTTCAATGATTCAACTGTAAAGAGATAGGGAACTACCAAAATTAATTCCACAAACCTCAAGGTAATATATATCAGAAGAATATAATAGATCATGTTTAATATTATGTTGTTACTAAAAATGAAGTGGAATGATTAATGTGATTTTTTTGGATTAAAGAATTATGTTATATGATTATTATGATAATGATATTTTGGTTTTAATAATTATGAAATGTATATGTATTTCACTGAAATAATTTTTTTATGAATATGAGTGCATATGTTTAAGGGTACCAATGAACAAGAAAAGTGATTCAGTGACAAGTTGAACCTTTTTGAAAACCCATGATTAAGGGATGATACCCTTAATATGTAACCAATAATAATATAATAATGATATGATTATGGGATAATGTTGGTGAAATAGAAATTGGTTAGTGATTTCATGGTTCATTTATCCTATTTGTCGTTTCCATTTGGTTTGGATTTATGAAATATATTTGACAATGTGATGTTTTATTTTTGGATTCATAAAGGTTTTATTTATGGTTTTATGGTGATCAACGTATTCAAATATTTTTAAAGGGACATGGATTTCCATTTTATATTATCTTGGGAATATATTGTTAATTTAGTGACCTTCATTCTAATTTATTGAAATTTTAATTTTTATGACATATTTGAGTCCTAAGGTTAACTATATGTAGAATTTATTGAGTTTAACATTGGGTAATTATTGATAACATTTTATAACCATTTTAATTTTGGAAAATATCTTGAGGTATGAGGATTGACTTGTCATTATTTTATTAATATAACGATATATTAAATTTAAATTTTATTTCCCCAAGAAAAAAATTCTTATTAGATATTCATTTTTTAAGAGATGTAACTCGAATTGATCAAATCAGAACAAAGAGTTGATATTTTAACTATATTTTTTTGTCTCCTCTATCATAATGGTATCATAAACCCTTAAATTTTGGGAAATTATATAGAGGAAAAAATGTTTTAATATTAATTTAATTAATATTGAATCAGTGTTATTTTAAGTCATCACACATTTATGGAATTGTGGGTTCTATCTTTCTCATGACTATGTTCTCATCACTCCCTATTAATCATTGGGCATCATTATTCTCTTCCATGAATATGTTTTAATTTCTAACCAGTGTCCTATAACATTTAAAAATAGTAATTTTATATTTATAATGACCGTTAAAATTACCTTTATATCTTATCAAGAGAAGGTTTTATTAACCCCTTTTATGATTCCAATTTCCAACAAAATTATTTTCATGTGTCAAAACCATGATTCAAGAGGACAACATGAAATTGTGAGGATTTAATTTATTAAAGGGGGTATATTGTAACTCTATGGGATTTTAAAATAAGAATATCAAGTTCCATGGCGTGAATGAAATGAGCCACTAAGAATAGAAGAATATATACCACCTAGAGAGTTTATGATATATATTTTTTAAAATTAATTAATTATATTTGATATATTATGATGTCGGTATCATCAACATTGAAGAAAACATTATACTCTATTAAAATACTATTATTTAAACATGGCCATTATAAGCTAACCCCTAAGTTGCTGAGTATTAATAGTTATAAATATATTCTTAAACTCATATAGTTTAAACATGTATAAAAAATTCTAATTCTTATTTATTGACTAGAACTAACATAGGAACCATTTGAAGAAGAGAAATTATTTCTGGGAATTTTTTTATCAAAGGTAGATCATTCTCTCTTTGCACACATAATTTAAAAATAATTTTTTCAACTTTTAGAAAATTTATTTAAGAAAAAATAAATTTTTTAAATTTACATATCAATTTTATGTTTGAGAAATTTTATAATAATTTGCATAAAATTTTATTTTTTGATTAATAGTGAAATATAATGGTTTTTATTAAAAAAATCTATTTTTACATTATGTAAAATGTTAAATTATATTATAAGTTAGTTTTAATGTTAAATTATTCCAATTATATTATAAATTTTTAAATATATTTCATTGTAATCTATTTCATAATAAAATTTGATATTAAAACATTTTATACTTATAGTAATTTTCACTTTGTAAAATCACCCTTTCATCACATCTATAGTTTATGTTTTTATTGAATTATTAAACTTATATGAGAATAATATGAAAAAATTGAATCCATGTTTGAAATAATTATAATTTATATAATTTAGAAATTTAAAGTAAATTTTTACCATAATTAATATTGAGAAAAATAAAAACTAGTTATCATGTTTAAGGTGAAATGGGTTTACATGGGGGTTTAAATAAGAAGATAAAGGTTAAAATGACCAAAAACCTCTAAACCCCAATTTTATGGACATATTTATACTATATAATATATAATAATAAATATTGAACCAATTTATTCCTTTTTTATAATAAAAACGTTGGTATTAACTTATCTTTTCAAAAAATCCATGTGTGTCATCACCCCCACATATAAAAGAACACCCCTCCTCCCCTATGAATGCTTTAAAAACCCTTTTATTAGTTACGAAAATACCAAATACCTTCCTTAACCAAAAAACATCTTCCAAGATCTATTTTTTGGTAAAAAAATCCATCCTAAGAAGTCTTTAGGTATAAACCTAAAGAGGATCTCGGAAGAGGAGTTAAAATTCTTAAATGTGAATATTTTTTTATTTTATATTCCACCTCATTAAAACCTTATTAAAATATGAAAATATAATAACACAACTATATAATATATAATTATATTTTATTATGTTAATTCTATAACCCATATCCATCTCAACTACAATCAAATGGAAAATGAAACTATTGACTGGGTCTATAGTAGACTATGACCCCACGAATTGATGTAATTCATTTTCTATCACTATTTCAAGGATTAATATGATAATGAGTTTAATTATTTTATTTAATATTTATGATATTATTTTACTTCTATAATTATTATATCACATATAACTTCTTACTTTTCATTTCGTGGTGGATATGATGATGTTGCTCGTGTGTGTAGTGGATTACCGTGTCACAAAATGATATGATTTATTTTTCACTTACACTTTTCTTGGAAAGTAGTAAACATAAAATTAATGAATATATCTGATGTTTATAACCAAAAAATATTCATATTAAATATAATTTCACATATAAATTCTTAACATCCAATCCTTCATAAAATAATAACATTGCGCATGCGTACATGTTGACTACCACCTCCACATAGTGATGTGAAATGTTTTTCATTTTAGATTTACATAGTTGATTATAAGGATTTGTTTCATTAATATAAATTATATATATGAAATAATATTTATTACATAATTATTAGAAAATATTTATTTTTCCATTCGTTCCATCCATCAAGAAAAATGGAAACAACGCTCATGCATACGTATGACTTACTATCTCCATGAATGGTGTAATCCATTTTCTACCGATAACTTTAATAGATTTATCTAAATAGATATATAAAGAATATATATGATATTTATATCATTTTAAACATTCTATTTATGATGTAACCATGATCAAATAAATAGTACCAAAATTACCAAACTAAAACATACATGAAAAATGAGGCCATTATCACCCAAAATAATGAATTTAATAGATTTGTTAATAAAAACATGACAAAAGAATACAAGTTATATATGTAATTATATATTTAACTATGGCTATAAAATAGATTTATTATAATCCTATATTCATTATAAAAGATGTTTGAACACGTGTGAAGGAAATAAGACCGGAGGCAAGGGTTACTTGTCTCACTTTTACTTCTATGATAAATAAGCAATATTCACCACTTATTTATTTATTTGGTGTAAATACTACCAATTTTTTTATTTCATATAATTAATATATTTCTATTCGTGGTATTTAAATTTTTTAGATATATCTTTCATAGGGATTACAATTTAGAAGTTACCAACCCGATGAGTGTTTATTTCACAATCTCATCATTCTTCATGTTTGTTTTGTGTGTAAGTGTAAATTGGTGAAATTGTATGATATTTTTATGTTAAAAGAAATATATTTCCTCATACCATGATTATTAATTAACTAAATTATGTAATATTACCATTTTACAACTATTTGGTACTAAAAAAGATTGAAAAAAATGTTTTTTTAAAATTTTTCTTTGTTTCTCTCTTCGGTCAAAAACCATTTTCATCAACATCTATGTATTTAATAAATGTTTATAATTTTTTAACCTTTTAAAAATGATTTATTATATATATTATTACATATTTTAACTTTTAAAAAAATATGAAAGGAAAATATATTTCTTTTTCAAAATAAGGAATGTTTTTCTTTTACCAAAAATGTTAAGGGAATCTTTGTTTTAACTTGTATGAAATAAATAGAACTTTCCACCATTATTAACAACACTTTTTTTGAATCTTATTTTAAATGATTAATTTTTTTTAAATGAATATTATTTTCAATTTTTTTTGAAATTTTTTTGTTGAAGTTGATTTTCAAAGTGTAAAATATTTTTTCCTCACGAATGTTTTTATTGACATTTTTATTCTATTTTTATTCATTAATAAAATATAAACTTTTGTTGTAAATATGATCCAATTGGTATATGTTATTTTTAAATATTACTTATTCCTTATTTTAATGTTTTATGATCTCTTTTACTAAGGGTGTAAAAATTGTTTATCATTCTCCATGTTCCATTGGATGAGTTGCGATTATGTTTATTTGACTGGGGTAAGTATTAACATTTCATATGTTATTTTTTCATATGAATGTTTATTTTTATTGTGTTTAAACAATTTAATATTATTAATTCAATATAATTAGTATGTTATAGGTGTGTTACAGTTATACATATCTTTTTTATGCATCAAAAGAACTCTTGAGACAAATCAGTTTGCCAAATTTGGTGGGTTTCTACCCATATATTTAAACTGTCTTGTGAAAGGTATTGACAGTATGTTTCTGATATCCACCATTATTAATTCCCTAATTAAAATATTAGTTAATTATTTCCATGTGATTATTCGATTATTTATAATATCTGTTGATAAGATTCCATTTATGTGATTATTTATATGGATGTATTTGATCATTATTTATTTCTACTATTTTATGTGTAGTTTATTTTTTAAATGCAATGTGTTTAGGTTATTTAATATGCCATATTGATTATTCTTATTTATTAATGGTATATTCTATTGTATTCTTACCCTTTTAGAGTATATATGTTCACCCCTTCCTTATGTTTTATTTTCTCCAGGATACTAAAAAGTGTTTTTTGATCAATACAAAAGTATACGCTATGAGGAAAGATGGAATTCTAAAAGAAAACACATTGTGTATTTTATATATTAAATTTTAAGGTGAATTTAATGTATATATCTAATTTACAATGAATATTAAATTGTTAAATCCTATATTATTTTATTCCTTGTATCTATTGCCAATGTAATAATGTAACTATGGGCCTTGGATGACACGATTGAGGGCCTTTACACTTGATCAATTAATATATGATTGAAAAATCGTGATAAAGTTGAAATCATGATACAAGATAATGTTTTTTTGTAATTAGAAAGTTTAATTGATTCTGACCAAGTGTAAATGTTGTCATGAATGTAGATAAAAAACTGAAGTCGCCTGCAATATGATTTTCATGTATTTTAAAATACACATCTTTCTATATTCAAGAAAAAGAGAAATGCGTGTGAGGAATGTGATGTTGATATGAAAAAGAAAGTGTCTAATACAAATTACTTGATGTTTTATTACATAAAGTTACACTTAATAAATTAATAAAAGATCATGAATCCTAGTTTCATTGGTAAATTAGGTACGTATCTTAAAAACATGAAATAGTGAAAAACTTACATCATTGAAAACTTCCTTAACATGCTCTTGAAATTCTACCATTATTCTAAAACAACATGGGATTACATGGTGGAGTATATATGTAATGGGTGAGAAATAAAGTCCATTAAAATAATTAACAAAGCATAACATAAGTTAAACTAGTACATGTTAGTTAAGAGGCATATAATGGTATCATAAGAGGGGTGAAAATAAAAATATTTAAAAACGAGGCATGATATAACATTATAGAATAAAGGCAACATAAGAATGTGAAGCCCACTAAAAATATATGGAATCATAAGTATAAGTAATAGACAAACACCATGAGAACATAACATAGTGTTATTAGGATTACCTATACATGGAATATCATGTGATTGAAACATTACCCATTGCATTGGTGGGATATATAATTATGGACCCACCCATCACATTCATATCATGTACATGCATAAGTGTTCCATACAGATTATTCAACATAGGATAATATTTCATCACATCTAATACTAATAAATATTCCTATGGGATAAAAATATGGATTTCCCCAATAATTTTATTTTGTGTACATTGAGGTGAATACCCTTGAGTAGAAATTGAGATGATTATTCACAATAAAAATGTTTGTAATGGAAAATTGTTGGATAATTTCATCATCATAATGGGGATACATAAGGATCCATCGATGTTTTTAATGAGATTTAGATGGGTATATAATCACATGGAAATAATAAGCTAATTATTTGGGATATCTAAAAACATATCCCAACATGAACATGTGGAAAACAAAAGGATTAATTTAAAGGAGGTGCTTGAATTAAGAGGATATTGATATGATCTATTTCCTCAAGAGAGGGATTCTAAAATCCTTTTATGAGCTTCTTAAAAGATTGGGAAATCATTAAGAGTTATCTAGAGAGATAAGTTCATAGTAATGTCAATATCCAATGGTTTTGAGTTAATAGTAATGAATTTTTTATGGGTTTATATAGAAAATGTGAGGAGAGTTCTTTACTAATATCCAAACATAGGTTTTGGAATCTACTTGATAACGTAATGAAAACCACAAACCATACCTTGCTTTTTAAAATGGATTATACCAAATAGAAGTGATTTTAATTATTTTACAAGGTTAATAACTGTGATCATAAGAATAATACCCTTGGTAATGTGGAAGTGAGGTAAGTTAAAAAATTTGACTTTTACACCTAAAAAATATAGTTTTTGGATGATTTGTTAAAGGTTTAAAAAATTAATAAAATAACATAAAATTATTTTAAAGGTTAAATATATATATTTAGTCATTGATACCTTTTATGGAATATATTTAATCACTATTGGATCATTTTGATGCCAAAATACACAACATATTTTTGTACCACACATAAATTTGACGAAAAACAATCTAGAAAAAATTATAAAAAAATCACTATCAGATATTTTTTATGTTCTGATTTAAAAAATTAAATTTATTTAAAAAAATATTCTATATTTATTATAATTTATATTTTTAATTCAACATTACACATAATTTAAAAATACTTCTTTTTTTTGAAAATTACAGTTTTCTAACCCTTATAAATATTAATTTTTACATATTAAAATTTTATTATAATTTATATTTAATAAAACATATTGAATAATATTATCTTATTATAATATAATTCCTTTTAAAAAATTCATTAATTAATTAAAATAGAGTGTCTTGAACAAAACTATACATTTACCTATAATACCAATTGTGTTTCATCTTTTCAGAATCCCAATTTGATCAAACTCATTATTTAATTATTTAAAAAGTAATTTTAAAAAGGGATAATTGTAATAAATTTTTTATTAAAATTAATTAAACAAATTCAAAAAGTAATGGTCTATATACATAGAACATTATTACACTAGTGAATCCCCTATGGGTAAGGTGTGTAATATTTATATTTTCATGGTGTGGTTTGGGATACATGGTTTGGGTCAGGATCTCAATGATCTTGAAATTCAATCATAAAAGGTTTTTTCTCATGATTTAACTTTTAAACCTCAACTATGTCTTGGTAAATGTAAAATCCCAGGGATTTTTTCTCCCTATAAATCTTTGATTAATTGGCTTCATAAGGTATGATCTTACCTATCGAGGTCATCACTTCTTCTGTTTGTGTCAATTGGGATTTACATTACCTTTTATATACTATTCATCATGGTAATTATAAAATGTTTATATTAACAATGGTTATGATGCGTAACAATATTTTAAATTAGAAAGACGATAAAACTGTTCAAAAATATCTAAATTAGTACATGTGTTTTCTATAATTTCATTACTTATTAAGGTATTTTTTTAATTCAAAAAGTGAATTTAAATAATATATGGTTTTTTCATTACATTATCCCCTTTATAAATTAAACTGTTAATTGTTTTATTACATAAACTAGAATAGATTAGTTTAGTTTAGTTTCATCACCTCTTCAGATTCTCATGTCACTTCCTCAAACTTGTGGTTCTACCACAACACATTGACTATGTGATATATCTTTCTTTAAATAACCCTATCACAATGATATAAGATCATCATTGTATGATCTTCATCTGAAAGATCATTCTCTAATGGTACCACAACTAGATTATGTAAATGTGAGGGGTATGGTATACAAATTTTTAAGAGGGTTACATCGAACACCTCATGTAATTGAGATACATTAGTTGGGAGTGTAGTCAATAAGACACCACTATGATGAGATGAAGGATATAAAAGGGGATAATGTATCTTGGAATATGTTTTCCATTTTTCCAAAACCTCATTACTTTCTTCCATTAAAATAAATGAAAGAACACATTATCTCTAACCTCAAGCTCCGTGATCCATGGATGATTGTTTGTATATATTATATTTGGAATTTTTGAATATTTATTTTGATGTTGAGTGGTTTAAACCATATTTATCATCTATTGGATAAGATTAAGTCCAATGAGCTCATTCTCTCCATCTTCATATCAACATGAAGGAATCTATCACCTATTCAAGTATATGTTATTATAAGGTTCTATTTGAATGCCATAGTAGAAACTATTTTTATAAAAGAACTATAATAGGAGAAAAAGTTAGTCTAAACAACCATGTAAATTTATTGAACATGATCTCCTCATATCCGATAGATTTTGAATGTTCATTTGAGATTAACCATCCATCTGATGGTAATAATCAGGGTTGAATCTCAATTGTTAATGTAATTCTTTCTGAATGATTCTCCAAAACCTCAAGGTAAATAGTGAATCATGATCCAATATAGTAGAGTGTGGAACTCTATACAATCTTACCAATTGCCTTTTTCATATCATGGTGTATTGTTCAAGAGAGAAATATTTGTTGATTGTAATGAAATGTGGTTATTTTCAATGGTGATCGACTACAACCAAGATAGTGTTGTTGCCTTTAGGTGTCTTGGGGTGTCTTATGACAAAATCCATGGTTATATTTTCCCATTTCCATGTGTCTATAGTAAATGGTTTCATTATAACTTTATAATTATATAATTCAACCTTAACTTGTGGGGATACAAAGAATAGATATACAAAATTCGCAATATCCCTCTCCATGTTATCCCACTAGAAGTTTTTCTTTAAAGTAAAAAACCCATCATGTTTTTTATTGACTGAATATAGAATAATGAGATATGCACATTATATAGATCTTCCCTCTTTAGTAATGATTTATATGAGACACTTGTCCATGTTTTAAACCTTATAATTCCACCATCAGTAATGTTAATCACCAGAATATCTGATTCATTATTCTGTGGCACCACATAATTATTCTAGGCCTCCTTGATCATCTAAAGAATAGATGATTGAGTTGTTCTTTGATAAAGTTAATATTAATATACATTTATTATTACAATGTCCATCATTTTCATTTCTATGAATATTGGATCTGTTTCAGTCCTCATCATGGATAGAGTAGTGGGATTTTTCCTACTATGAACATATGGAACTTTGTTTTCATTCCTAGAATATTAATAAAGTGAAACATAATAATCCTTTTTAGACTTAACCACCTTCATTAGTGAATATTTATATCCTTTTGTGTTAATTTATACTTGAAGCTTTTATGATTTATATATATGTCTCACTTTTATCCATACAGTTAATTTATCTATATCTTTAATGTGTAGATCACTTTGACAAAATCTATCTCACAAGTTGGGTAGTTATGATAATGGATCATTAATTTCCACAAGGTATAGACTATCACTTGATCATATTTCATTAGTACACAACACAATACCTTTTTTCGATGAATCGTTATAGATCAAAAATCAACCCCCACTAGTGGGTAATGTAAGTACTAGTGTGGTTATTAGTCACTTGTTCATCTCTTTAAAAAATTGTTTCATTCATCAATCCAAACCAACATGACTCACTTATTAGTATGATTGTTTATTTGGAATGAAAATCATGATAAGTTTCTCACAAATCGATGATAGTACCCAGTTATTTTGGATATAAGAATATATATATGGCTTTAAGTGGGGGTCAATTACAGTTTAAAGACTTAAAATAATAAATACCCAAACCTATTAAAATTTATTTATTGGACACATAGATCATATGATTATTAGATTTTCTATATCAGAAACACAATATATTCAGAAATTCACAGTTCATTAAATTTTATTAAAATAATAATTTATACACATGTATAGTAGAAAATAATAAGATCTTATAATAAATATTTAAAAAAACATAACTTAAAAAAGTATTAATGACATATAAAAATAATTATAAAATATTTATACACTTTCAAAATAAGATTTAAGTAACTCAAAAACCCTACATTTATGTATTTATAGTTTTCAACCTTACTGTATGGTTTGTCTTTGTACAACAATAAATCCCTCAATCACAAAGATTAGAATAAAAATTTTCTTCATATCCCTTTAATCTCTTGATTAGCATGACCTGAACAAGAATCCTTCCTAACCTAAAAATCCCTTGATGTAAAACTAGACTAGTCACAATGAATAAAAATGATAATGGTTCAAATTAATTTACAACCCTCACTTGGAACACTTAGAAAAAAACTCTCTAAATATTTACAAAGTGTAAGTAACAAGCATTTTATGTAGAGTAATATTTTGGTGGGTTGAATTGAAAAATAATTTTCTAATAAATCATTTAATACACCCATATTTATAGTAATATCTCCAAAGGTCATATTTTTTTATTCTTGGAGTCAGTTTCAATGGCCTCGTGTGAAATCCCTCTAGACATCTCAACAAGTTTGTAAGTCCTTATCTGATTTTGTTTTGATATAACTGTCATAATTCTGTAAAATTATTTCATTGAGAAGAAATGATTCAGACTATATGATTATAAAGATTTTAGTTATGATCCAATACATTAGGTTTATTCCAATTGATCAAAAAATGATTAGTCTAATGGATGATACTTTGTATATCCTTTAGAATAGACTTGTTTGATCTGATGGACTAGACCTCAACAATCAAGTGAACTAAATATCATCAATCCAATGGACTAAAACTAGTTAGTTATATGGGCTAAATTAGGTCACCCAAATGTTCTAAACATAACTAATATGATATACTAGACTGTGTCAATCTAATGGAATTGAGAAAATGTAAATTTTTTATATATTTTATTTTATAACTATTTCTATGTTTGTTATAATAAAATAGTTCTAAAATAATATTAGAAAATTATATGAAAATATAATGTTAGTAAAATGTATTATTTAAGATAGTGTGCTATGATTTTCAAAAATAAGGACATAAAGTCTAACTTTCAACGTAACAATATCCCCCCTTTTGAATATTCCAAGGAAAAACAGTTAAATAAAAAACTAATAAGTTTGTAAAGATTATAATCCTTTAATTGATTTTAGTACATCATTTAATAATTCTAATGAAAAATACTACCGCTTTATTTCTTATCTCCTTCAATATTTGTTACTCTCTTTTTGTTGAAAAAACTTTTTTGGGGTATTTATTAGAAAACAATGTTAGATAATAACTTATTAAATATATATTACCCACAAAAATAATATATACCAATAAATTTAACACATTTTTTATTTAAAAAAAGGAATAAATGAGGTGTAAATTATACCAAAAATTTTATAAAACTAAAAATATGATAAAATTTTGTTTAAAAAAATTCATAAAAGAAGAAAGAATGAATTTTAAACCATCTATGATTAGAAAACAAAATTCAAACAAAAACATATGGTGAATGAATAATTAAAAATATATATTATTCAACTGATTTATTTTTATGACATTAAGAGTTCGTAGAAAATAAATCATTCTTCTAAAATTTCCATAAAATAACTTTAATATTTCTATATTCATCTAGATTATTTAATTAATATACTACAAATGATTCTACCTTGGTAACCTTCTCTTATAGAGCATAAAACTTTTAAATTTATTTCCATTAACTGAAAACATAATCTTAATCAATTTTAATTTCTCCATTTTCTTCATTCGAAATCATAACTAATTCATATAGAGAAAAACAAATTTCATTAGATTCGATATTTCTTGACCTTTAGACTCTGAAAAATCCTTTAAATAATCAAAATGATTAAACTTATGTGAAACATTAGATTAAAACATTCTAACAGAATCAAAAAAATCCAAGGATGACTACTTAACATATTCAATTTCGTTATAATGATGTTTTATGTCTTTTTTGTATCTTTCAATCACATTAAAATTTATTTTATCCTTATTTTTTTATCCTAAAATCATATTTAAAGGATTTGAAATAAACATTATTTTGAAAAACTATTTTAGCTAGCTGATTAAACAAAACTATATTTTCGAAAGAATCCAATATTATTTGTATATTTTGAAAATGGGAATCTATACTTGGAAAATAAATAATTGAATAAATAATATTATTCGAGGATTCATTACAATAATTTAACAATTCTTTAAATCATTGATCATATTAATTGTTAAGAGAAACATTTGAGTCTGATGAGACATCAGAGACATGACCTCTAGAAAGGCCATGAACTAATTTCTATTTCTATTTCTATTTCCATTTTATTGCATCTTATACTTAAAGAACATCAAATTTCTTATCATACTAACCTTTTTATGATAAGTTTTTATGGGATTATTAATTTTACGGTTCCTTCTTTGAACTCGATTCTTTCTCAAAAAATTCTATGTCTGTATCTTTTTCTAATTGAGAAATAAAAGAGGAGGTCTCTAAAGAAATAATTTCTTCTTCATCTTCTTTTTATCATTATTATTTCCCTTATGATGTTTTTATTCTTATTCTATCAATTTTTTAAATCTCTTTTTAACATATCATGACTTATAAAATATTTCTTTATTGTGACCCATGTTTTGAGCTAAGGAAAATTCCAAGGGAATATGAATTTTGGCATTTATTAGACGGGTTATTCTTTGACTGGAGCTTTGTTAAATAATTATGAGTGTTATTACACTTAGATTTGTTTTTTTCCTAACTCGTTTAAAGGCACGAGTGGTTTTTTGTTTGTGTTATTGAGTTTTGGGAGTGTTAAGCCTTATAAATCAAAGGTTTAGAGGGTCTACACTGAGAGCATGGTGGGTCTGAAACCGTGAGGCCCACAACAGCAAACTATACAGCCTATATTAGAGAAGAAGAATTGAATCACATGGGATATGCAATGTTTTTCTAAACTATTCACCTATCCTAGATGGTTACTTCCACCTAGATAGTATCGATTTCATGTAATCATAGTCTATATGATTTATTTATGACCTAAGGGTCCTGTAATGTCTCCAAGCCTATAGGAAATATAATCTCTAAAGCCTACAGGACTTGTAAGGGTTCCCCCTCATCCAATGAAATGGGGGCTATCGAAAATAAATAAAAATAAGGCCTTCAGGCCATTCATGCAGGTATTACTTAAGATTTATTCATACAATGTTGGAACATAGTTTGGAAAACTGTTCGGCACAACCATGTGGTACAAAAATGTGAGGTGTGATACTTATCCATTGGGAACTACATTTTTGGATGTTGGTTTGGAAAAACCGTGTGACTCGGTTTTTAAGTTAGAATATCAATTTTACCCTCAATGAGTTTATAAATTCATTTACTATTTTATTCTCTTCATGGATGCCACATGAGTTGCCTCTCCCTCATGGGTTTCTCCTCCCCCAATCCTATTCTAGGAATGAAAATATATCCCCCATTAATAGTCTTATTTGTGAAATTTCATTCTATATGGATCCATATTGATAATATCTTAATTCCTTTACAGTATTTATTCATTTATTTTTGTGTCAATCGAGGTATCATTGTGCAAGATCATTTTCCCTATTCTCAGAGAGGATGTATGTTTCTTATATTTCTTCCAAATCAAACCGAATCAGAATTTTGTATTGGATGAGTTGAACATTCTAAGTCAGAGGTAGGTGGTCTAAAACTACTACCTTAAATTTATATCATTTTATGATTAGTTTATTGTGTCGCACATCATCCTTTACTGATAATATCCTTTTAATTGAGTTCTTCAAATAAAATAGATCAATGTACCTAGATACACTCACTATGATCATTGTTTAGTGTGTAGAGGATTCCAACTTCGACTATGGATGCCCCTTAGGTGTTCTGGCCTTATTTCCCCCATTATAATTAATTAATTAAATTCCAAAAATTCCATCTATGAATTCAAATTCAATTAATAATGATATTTCCCCTTGTAAGTACATGCTCATTTCCTTGTTGAACCATGAAATAGTTTTACACATGTTGGGTAGTTTTTATAAAAAGATTTTTAAATTTGAATTGATAATTAATTGTTCAATGTGATGCATAATTGTGATAAATGAATTGTATGATGAGAAATGTCACATTTTTTAATAAAACCACTTAGATGATGGGAATTGTATTCAAAATTACAATGTTCTTATTTGGGTTTTATATCATGATAGGCTCTATTACTTTGGTGATTTCCTAGTCCTTCTGTATTATTATATTCATGGCATATTTTGTGAATGGCCTCTAATGACATTATTAAATATATTTTCCCTCATACTAATAAATTTTTAATTAAACCCCAAAACATCCTATGTGTTTTCCCCTAATGTAATTAGAATTTTCCTTATAAGAGATTTCCGTCAATGATCATGTCATATTCTATACGACCCTTTGATCCTTATGAATTTAATTTTCATGTTATTAGGAATTGAATGGATTAAATTATATGGCATCACATGTACATGATGGGTGTAATTCCTTAAATGTATTAATAAGGATAATATGGAATGGTATACATAAAATGTTGACCTTTCTTCAAATAAAATATTTGGATTAATAATTTATAATGGATTATACAAGATGGATTCCCTTATTAATATGATTGATATGAATTGTTATATTAAACTGTTTATTGGAATGGAATTTTAAAGGGTGGAAAGGCCACACCTATCAATTCATGCTTAAGTACGTGCTAAATTTTTAAATTTAATAAATGAGACACCCATTTCAATAATGGGTTTCTATAATTGTATGGTATAATATGTAATGCCTCATGGATCCAGTTACTATAATTGTTATATGACTACACCTTAAAAGGGTTGTCGAATGAAGGTATGGGATATTTTGAGCATGGTGGAAAATTACATTCCTTTACATCAGGTGTTGATTCATGGTGTCTCACACCATTGATACTATTTAGGACATTGGGATGAGGCTCCACACTCCATTTTTAGTGTTTTTACGTGATGTCTCACTCACCATCCCATGTGTCATGCATGATGTCTCACCCTCTATTAGTGTGTGCAGAAGCTACCCAATGGCTTGATCTTATAGGCTCATTAATTTGGTTATGGACGACTGAGTTGCGCATGGTCCAACCAATACCTTGAATTCTAGGTATAATTCCACTTTTTCCACACATACATGGTTCACATAGGAGAATAAAATATAGAACTATACTACATATATATTATTATGATATATATAAATTTACTATTTACTCTCGTATTCCAATTGTGAGCCAAATCAGGTAGAGTCATCCAGGTGTTCAAATGGAACCTAAGCCGACTGATGTTTATTTTTATATTTTTGAAATATTTGTTTATTCATATTATCTACACAAATAATTATTTATTATTCAGGGGCTACATTTATTCATAAACACCGTGTCTAGTAACCTAATAAGATTTATATCTCACACCCTACTCGGGATACCATTTCATTGGGGTACCCGAGTATCCCTTATATTTAAAGGATGATGGATTCTTACACATGTTGATTTACTATTACCTAAGAGTTAGGAGAAAAGGACTGAGCTATAGCTCTGGATGCTCTTGTAGATCACCCTTAGGGTTTGCTATTTTCATTATTATTTTTTAATGTACCATATCATATAGCATGTTAATTTTCTACTATTTTGGTATATGTATCATCATTAGTACATGCATGCATCTATTGTGTATTGGTGTTGTCCATATTTTGTATTCAGTTTATATTTTTTTTCTACTACTATGTTTTTATATTATTACTAATTATGATATTTTCTATTATTTATTTCTATTAAACCAAAATGAAACTCTTATATAAGGGTATCATATCACCAATATCACCTCATTAGACCCTTGATATTATTCGATTTCCTCTAGTGTATGGGGAGGCACGCTTGAGGCCATGTGACCCATCTTTTTTTCAATCGTATTGGTGGTCAGTTATATTGGGATGTTTTAATGTGGTATCATTGGTTGTTTCTTTTCAATTTTATTGTTGTTTTTATTTGGTAGATAAGACATTAGTAATGTGTCAATGCTTGGTAAATAGTGATTTCTGGGACTTATCACCCCACCCATGGGGAAAAGTACAAGTGGTCAGGGCTAGGATTATCATTACTGTTATTTTTTATACTAGTTGATTATGACTTCACGTCGAGTGATTAGTGTACTTTCCACTTATTATTGATTATTATGTTTATAATAATTACCCATGGCCTGGTATGGTGTGGATGAAGAAATACATGCATCATTATTGGAGCATATAAATTAACATGTCATGCATATTCCATGGTATGTAGTTCCATTTATAGGTTTCTTATTGATTTGGATTGTGTTCCTTGATTGATATACCATGTTTTTTATTCTTTAGCATTCCTAATTTAATAACAGTATCATACGATTATATTCCATTATTCCCAATTTCTTAACATCTCTTACATATGTATCACGATTCTATGTTTATAGAAAGTTTCTTTATATTTTTCTATGATAATATACAAGTTTAGTTTTAATAAATTAATAGTTTACTAGGATGAATTTATTAGTTGTGATTAAAGAGTAATTGGTTTTCAATTGTATGGTTTATGGGTTTCTTATAATTGGGGAATGGTAACACCTATACTGAAATTATCTTGGAGATTTATACATGTTTAGAAACTGTTGTTAAAAATGTAATGGGATTCTAAAGATTAAATTTTAAATGTGAATTGTTTTTTATTAATGGGATCCAAATTACCAACAATAGAGTGTATATTCACTTTATATAATGGGGTGGTGGAAACCCATGTAATCAAACAATTTATTATAAGACCAGTGTATAATTTAAAATGGTTGAAATGTAAAGGTTGTTTAATTTTGTGTTGATATGAATTGGTTTCCTTTATGAATTCTTATTAATCTATGATATGTGCATGGATATAATGTATTATGCCTTCTAAAATGAAAAACTAGACCCAAGAAGGTTTGTTGGGGCATGTAATTGTGAGATAACCCAGAAGGGGTGTTTTGGAAATTTATATAATTAGGAAACTATTTTTCAGTGGCATTCTGATGATCTCTAGTTGGATTAAGATGACCCCGATAGTTCACCTTATCTGTTATGAGATAAAAAATAATTGAATTCATAAATTTACTAATTATTAAGGTATTTCAACATATTTTTAATATTTGAATAGGAAATTTGTTAAGGCTATCATTTTTTCCTTGAGAGCTGTTAGTTAAATTAAGTACCATGGGATTTTTTTATAATTTGTAGTTTATGTTATGTTTAAAATCATTAAAACTTTTAAATTTCATGTTAATTAATGTGAATAATTAAAAATAGATCATGAAGTGGTGTCCTTATTTAAACCCTCACATAAGGGTAGTTTTAGATATCTCTTTTGAGTAACCTTCGAATGGAAACTTCAGCATTTTCCATAGGTCATTATCATGATTATTAATGGCTAAAATGATAGTGTATTAAGCCTAATGACTTCTTGTTCTTCACGGACCAGTTATAAGGTCTTTCTTTCTCTTTTTAAGGTGTTGTCCTATGGTAGGTTACACCATTATAGTTTAAATTATTTTCTAAATTCCATAATATTTCTATCATTTGGTACTGTTTGGGTGTTGATGTCCTTAGGTGGAATCTTTTCTTTAAAATGATACCCTTTTTCATATGGGGGTCATGTTTTCCTTGTATTTTTTTAATGGTAATGAGCATCATGTTATGTTTCATTTTAGTAGGTTTGAAATTCCTAGGGCATGGTTAGTCACTTCATCAGTCTCATGACCCCGTTTCTTTTTCTATAGCGACTTGGGAGGTCATCGATCTATTTTACAGTCATTAAGAACATGCGATTTCATCCAGTTTTTCTATGTGGGACACCTGATACATGGATTTATAGGGTGTATATCCTATGGATAGTGTTGAGGGTGTTACATCCTTCTTATCAATCCTTAAGATAGTATACATTGATATACGTAGTACCCGTCAAGTTTCTAAATTATATAATGAACCGATTGAGTTTTGTGAAATTATTAATCATTGAGATGTTAAGTATATTCTCAGGCCATCCCCAGAGTAGAGTTAGTCGGGTGTTAAATGATTTAATTCATCCAAATGATCGAGAAGACTTCTATAGGATCAGGTGTTTTGACACACTGAACAGTTTGGATTCATTTTTCATACCATATGCTTTGATGTTGTAGGTGTGACTTAGAGGAGTGTCACATAAGTTTCATTTTTGGAATCTAATCATTCCCTCTTATGAGAAATTGTTCTATATCTCCTCTCGATTAATAGGGAACTCTTACTGGGGGGAGTGCCATTTCAGTTTCGGTGAATATGTTCCCATCCATGTAGGAGGAACAAAACATTGAAATACCTTTGGAAATAGTAAATCTTGCTTCAATTCCTTTGAGGATTTCAATTTTTAAATTGTTTTAGCTCTTTCTCGGTATCATGAAGTTGACGTGGATTGAATTGTATGAAACCCATGAGAAACACCATTAGGTTTCGACACCCTTCAGTGGTAAAGAATGAATGATCACGAAATGCCTTAGCCGGTAAAGGATTGTGATTGGTTAATGGTGATTCATCTACAAGAGAAGTAATGATTCTTTTAAGAAGTCGACCAATAATAGTTATACTATTTTTATTTTGGTTGTACTAGTTTCCTCTTAGTATAATCTTCTAAAAGGGATGATAATGTCTTTTATCTTGATATAATATTTGACGCACTAAGAGAGAATATGTCCAACATTGTGCTATATTTTTTATGATATTGGGATTTATATGTAATCCTGAGCATAGTTTCATGCTGGATGCATGATTTTCCTTGTTTAGTGGTTAGTCCTCGGTGATATCTGGGGTCCTGTGTAGGAATTTCTTGGATGGACTCATGGACCCCAGCTATTACCTTCGACATGAACTCTTGGTCGATGCCACTCCAGGCTCACTTAGTAACATAATGTGGATTTCTCGACCCTATAAAAACGGATCAACTATAAACACAGAGTATATGATACGTTGAGTTGGTTCCCTAGAATCCGATTTAAATAATCCAAGGATAACCCAATCTTTTTGTTGGGATTGGAGGTGACATTTAACAGGTGATGATTCTAGTGGTATGGATCTGGGTTACCCCTTTTTCATGGTATGTAATGACGGATTAAATGACCATTTAATGGTTTGATAAAGGAAAATCACCAAAAGTCAGGTATGGGCTCTAGTGGACATGACTGTGGTAAACACAAGATGCCTTTGAAGAAGGAATTGTAGTTCAATATGTGTTACACCTACCATCTAAACCAATCATCTTAAGGATGGTCAATAGAAGTGGCCCAAATTATTATCCCCGCTTTTTTATGAATATAGTTGGTGAAGAACCATTTTAAGAACGTTGTTAGGTTAAGGAATGTGTGGGGTAATGGTCGAAAATTTTGTTCAAGGGTATATTTTGTGAATAGTTCTAGTTTGGTTGATTGAGATTACCCTTTTTCATTCCAATGTGTTTTATGTTACGGTCATAGAATAAATTTATTTCACCCATTTAAGTAAATCATAATAGTGGTTTTGTAGGAATTCATAGAGTGTTCTTCATAATGTGATTCCAAAAATGGAGGTACCATGGCTCAGAATTGGATATTTTATATGTTGAAGCCTATGGTGGGGAGCACCTTTGAATATATTTTTAAGGATAAGATGACACGATTTTTTATCTAGCTAAATAGGATTGGGTAATATTTTTTTCAGTGTTTTAGTTATAAAATGATTGTTTTCATAGGTTTTGGTGGCTTATGTTTTGTATGCTAAAGTTATGCATTCAGGTGTGTTGGGAATTCGGTAATGCAACATGGTTGTTTGAATGAGTATCCATGAAACTTTTAGGTTAGGTGATAATGTAGTTGTTCCTAAATGCTTCTCTGGGACGAGGATATCTATGGTTGAGAGGTTTTAATAACATGTTCTTTGAGCCAAGGAAAAATTCCAAGTGAATTTAAATTTTGGTGTTTAGTGGATGATCTATTTTATGAACCAATCATCATAATGAGATTAAATAATTTGAAGCACTTCAATATTTTTTAGGACTTTGGTAAAGGATTAAGAGGTTTATCAAGTTTCTCGTCAAGTTTTTAGTGCTTCATGACCCAAAAATGAATGGTTTGGAGGGTCTGCATTGGATGCATGGTTTTTTTGAAACTGTGCTTCCCACAGTAGCAAATTGTAAGGCCATTATCAGAGGATCAGAAGTTCCATACATGGGTTGTGCACCCTTTTCTCAATTCATTCACCTATCTCGCAGGGTTAGTGCTACTTAGGTAGTACCTATGAACTATTCACAACATGTTTGGTGCATGCATAGGAAAACCATACAGAAAAACCATGAGAGGTGGGTTCCTTAGGCAGTTGTAGGCATAAAGTTTCACCAAACCATGCTGCCTAGTTTTTAGGTTAAAAAGAATTTTTTTACCTTAACATGTATAATAACTCATTCCTTATTTTCTTATCCTTGTGGGAGATACGTGACCCCCCCCCCCCTCTCCCTTGTTGACATCTCCTACTCTAATCCTATTTTAGGCATTATGATATCTCCTACATTCATCACCAAATTCAGGAAATGTTGGGACTCTATGGATCTGTATCAGTTAGCTCTTGTTTCTTTTTTTAGTTCTTCATTTAGTTTCCTCTCAATCAAGTTATCATGGTGGAAGATCATTTTCCCTACATTTATGGTGGATTTCTATTTCTTATATTTCATTAAACCCATACAAAACCAGACCTCAGTATTGGAAGAATGGAATGTCCTAAGAATGATGTAGGTGTTATATGTATTGTTTTTAATTTATATCAGTTTATGAATAGTTATGTCATTATGTGCATCGTCCTTTTCTGAGAGTCTCCTTTTAATTTATTTTATTTTATAAAATATATAATCACAGCTAGATACACACCCTATGATCCATGTTTAGTGTATAAATGATTCCAACGTTGATTACAGGCACCCCTTGGGTGTGCCGACCTTAATTTCCCTATTATAATAAATTGATTAAATTCATAAAATTCCTTATATGGATTCATCTTGTATTAATAATAAAATTTATCATTGTATAGAATTTCTTTATCCCATGTTGAAAAATGAAATGATTTTCCACATATTCGGTTGTTTTTATAAAATGATTTCCAATTTTCAATTAAGAAGCAATTATTGAATGAGATTCTTAATCAGGGTAAATTAATTATTTGATGAGTAATTCTGGGTTTTTATAATAAAACCCCTCAGTTGAGGTGCACTATATTAAAAACTAAAAAGTGGTATTTTTTGTTTTATATCTTGATTGGATATATTTATTTGGTGATTAATTATGACTTTTGTATTTTTATATTAATGGTATGATTGTGAAAGACCACAATGACATTGTTAAATGTTGTTTCCCTACTTGTTATAGATTATTAATTTAACCCCGTCACTCCCTATGTGTTTGGACCCTCTAATACTTAGAATTTACTTTGTATGAAATTTACATCTATGATCATGTCATCTTTTATATGACCCTTAGAGCCTTATGAATTTATTTGACTTATTGAAAGAAATTGATTGTATTAAATTAAATGGGATCAAATGTAAAATATGGATGTCGTTCCTTTAATGTATTAATAGGGATAATATGGAATGGTTTACATATAATGTTTTACTTTCTTTAAATGAACTATTTGGATTATCAATGTAAAATGGATTATAAAAATGGATAGCCCTCTTAATATGAATGAAATGAATTTATATATTAAAATTTTCATTCAAATGGAACTGTAAAGGGTGGAAAGGCCACACTGATTAATGCATGCTTAAGTAAAAGATAAATTTTAAAATGTAATAAATTGAACACCCTTTATTATAAAGGGTATAATAAATGAAGGGAATGAGAGGTACTGTCTCATGGCTCTGGTTACTATCATTATTATATGATTACGCCTTAAATGGGATGTAAAATGATGATAATGGTTCTTTTGAGGATGGTGGAAATTCATGCTCTTTTATATCTGGTGTTGACTCATAGAGTCTCTAACCATTGATACTATGTAGGATGTTGGGATGAGTCACCAAGCTCTCTATTTAGAGTGTTGACATGATGGATCACTCAACATACATAGTTTTGTGAAAAAAGTATCACGCTCTGCAGGTATGTAGGGAATGTACCCTATATCTTGAGCTTATAGGATCGTTTAGACTGGTTATGGATGACTGAGTTACCCCTAGTCCAGCTAGTTACCAATATTCTAGGTATATGTACACTTACATACATATATACATGGTTCATATAGGTGGATGAAATATATAACTATAATATGTATATATTATTACTAAATACAAATAGTCATTTATCATACACTTATTTTGTCCATGAGATGAATCAGGTAGATTCATCTAGTTTTCTTAGTGGAATCTAGTCCAACTGGTGTTTATTTATTTATTTCAGTTATTTTTGTTTATTCATATGAGCTGCACACAACATTATTTATAATTCAAGGGTAGGATTCAGTGGTAGAAACTAAGAGTGGTAACCTCTCTTGATTTATATCTCAAACCCTTCCCAGGATACCATTACACTGAGGTACCCAAGTATACTTTATGTTTGTTGGACCATGGATTCTCTCTTGTAATGGTTTTCTAGTACTGAGGATTTTGGAGAATAGGATCGAGCTAGAGGGTGGAATGCCCATGGAGATCTCCCTTGAGGATTCTTCTTACCTTTTATTATTTTTTTACTTTTCCATATATTGCATCATGATACCTATATACTATTTTTGTTTATGTGTCATCATTAGTACATTCATGCATTTTTGGAATTTTATCATTGGCCATATTTTGTTTTTTTTATATTATTATTCTACTAATCTAAATTTATATTCATATTTCTTCCACCGTTATCTTTAATTTATTTCTGATAAACTTTTGTACTAATCTAATATGAGGGTATATTCTCCCCACTCGCACCTTCTTAAACCCTCGCTACTAGTCAGACTCCTATAGTGTATAGGGATACATGATTGGGCCATGTGACCCACTAGTCTGGCTACCATCTTAGTGGTCAGTCGGGTCGGGGCACTCTTACTTTTATATTATTTTCCAAACCATATTGAACATGAAATTCACCATACTCTTAAATTAATTTTTCAACTTCAAAAAAATTTATTTAATAACTATCAATAGATAAAGGAACTTTGGGTGTTCCAACATGTTTTATTTTTAACAAAATAAGTTGAGAAACATCATTCAAAGGATGTATTGGTTGAATAAATGATAACTAAAAAATTGAAAGAACTCCTTTATTATATGAAACATTGAAGTCTCTATAATTTCATTCTACTCCATTAATAAGGAATTAAATAGATTTTGATTCATCTAATCATTTATTTTGATTCTTGTTATCTTTATCATCTAAAAATGCATGATTTTTCTCCATCAAGTATAACGTCTCATCCTTATCATCATGAAACAATGGGTCCCCCAATTTCTTTTAAACTTCACGTTTCATAAACTCTCTATATGCCTCATCAGATAATTCTTTTACGTTATTTTTTTCCTTGATGAAGATGAACCATTTTTGTTATTTTCTATAAATTTTATCATTATCTAAATAACTTGTCCATCATATTCAACTGTGTATAATTTTTCAACAAACATTTTTATATCTATCACAAATATAGATATCATTACAGAAATAATTTATTAACTATTAAAAGAAATCATCTCTATGAAAAAAATTATTTATTATTAATCATCATCAATAACAAGAAATTTAATGAAATTTTGAGGTTGAAACATGTAAAAAATAAAAACCTCAACATCAAAGAAATTTTCTTAAGGTCTTCAATTGAAAAAATAACAAACATCCCAAGATTGAAATTTCTCATATTCAATAATAAATACAAAAAAATGATATCTGAAACCTTAAATGCATCTCTATATCGTTTTCGTGGAATAATATACCCTTTTATGTGCATATATACAACTATAGCATCTGGTTTTAAATAAAACACTTTCCTTATCTTCAGAAAAGAATGATATAAAAAAGATGCAACCTTAGAAATCTCTAATTTACAATGATTGTCTTGAAGATTGTGAGTCACTAGATATGAATATCATTCTTAAGGAACTTCTACTAAATCAGCTACTTGTTAAATATTAATATGGTATCATTCATAAAAAAATATTGAAAATAATTACCTCTAACATACTGATGAATAAAAATCCTTCACTATCATTGGATTGTGAATATAAAAATATTCTTTTTCAATGCATAACCTATACTATCCTAAAAACGTTATAACTTCTCTTTGTAGGGAATTATTCTTATAAAACCATTGATTTTCAATCACCAATTCAATTTCCACTTCACTATTTTACATTTCTTCAATTGATGTCATTTTAAAATGTTTGAGGAATATTGTTAATCTGATAAGGTAAACTGAATGAATGAATGCCAAATGATAAAACACACAAGAGATTTGAGGCATGAGAGTCAAGATCAATATTAGAGTTGATGCTAGATGTGGTGACCCACACTTGTATTTATAGGCTCGACAGAGGTCTTTTAAAATCCATAAATGTGATAGTTAAAAATAAATCCCATATCTTATCTGATGTTTGATATTTATGATTAAATATTTTAGATATATACTCTAAACTCTTAATTTATTTTAATAAAACTATCATCATACCATCTTATTTTCCAAAAAAACATTAAAATTTGTAAAAATTAGAATGATTCAAAATATAATGAAAATGTAACTGGTTTTAGGACTAAGCTGATGAGGAAGGTAATTTTTTGGGTGTTTTCTTTTGTTTACTATAAAGTTTAATAAATAATAATGGATGTTTGAGGAGATATGAAAATAACCTCACATTTTATTTGATTTGGACTATACATCGTATTCAAGGAATCAGACATTCATTACTTGAAAATGCTCAGTCATATAGAATAATAATCTTGCTAGAAGTAAATAGTCAATAGATTCACTCTGGATCTGGTATGCAATGTGTGATATTACTATAAAAAAATCAATGTTTGAATGACTATGACTTAAATGTGAAGATTCTTGGCTAATCTTGGAGTTATCATAAATCATATGTTAATTTGAAAACATGTAATACAATATTTGATGAAATAATGGGGAGTAAACGAGATTTTTTAATGGAATTTAGATTGAACATATCTTGATGGAAAGAGAAAAACGTTTCAGATCGTATTTACCTAATCATATTTAGTAAAATCATATTTAGGAAATTTTAGTTATATATAATTGTATTCATGATGATTTGGAAAGAAATATGGTTACTAGAGTTTTTTTAAGTTTCAATACATTCAATTCTAAGTTATATGATGTTGAAGTTAGTCCTCAATGTATTCCATGTCATGAAGGAAGCAAGGATAAAATCACAAGTTTTTTATTGATGTTTCTATAGTCAAATCTATAGAAACTAATCCATCATATTCACTATTTCATCATATTTACTTGAGGAAGATTTTTTTGGGAAGAGTCATTGGTATAATATTTAGAACAAAAAAAGGGGTAGAAGAAGAAGCTTCTAATACCAGTCCATTGGACTCAGTATGCGATTGTAATCATCAGATAAATAATTTATTGGAAATGATGTATCCAATTAAAAAATAAGGGAATTTGGTGTCCCATACGAAGAATAAATTAACACCTTAACAAAAAATTTAGTCAACCATTTGAAATGGGTTGAATTATTATTTTTATCATTCAAGAGATGAAGGAAATGGTTGGATATATCCTCTAGGGGGGTTTTAATTTCAAAGAAGATTTTTTTATTCTTCAATTGGTATAGATAATTGTAATGAAAAATTAGAATATAGATTTTGAAAAAATTAAAATATGTATATTTATTCATTAATTTACTTTAAATTGGTAAAGATCATCGTATTGGAGAAATCGTATTGAGCTAATCGGAATGGGAAATTGGAATCAGACTGGTGTCTGAAAATAAATTTTGATGGATAAACAATGTTGTGAAGAAGTTTCAATAAGAATTTACAAGCATTGAAAAAGATAGAATTGCACCCAAAATTCATGGTATCATGAAAAATTGGAGAATTTTGGTGAGTGGGAAACCATTTTATATTCTTTCAAAAACCACTCCTGGGTCACCTATAAAAGGTGAAAGTAATATGTGGTTTTTCTAACCAAATAACTTTTCACGGTGAAGTGGAGGGAATGTGGAATGCTGGAGAATTTTACGGAGATAAAGAAGATTCAGTATTGAATTTTTTTGAAGATGTTTTGATAAAGGGAATTGAAAGGATAAGAGACAAGATTGAAATATATACAGCTGATCATTGTATTTAGTTATCATCATATTCACCTAACTATTATATTATTCTTATCATTGTATTCAACTGGTCATCATAACATGAGGGATAATCGAATGAGATTTATATATTAAAATTTCTAGACTAAGGAAGAATGTTTTCTTAATTATCTTGATCAAATTCATACATATACATATCAATCATGTTGGGAAATTAAATTTGAAGATAAAATTTGAATACTGGACTGGGAAATTGGATTTGAATTCTATATCAATGTCCGTGAATTTTTTATTAGCTTCTGTGTAAAAAATTGATGAATTGTTTTGAAACTATTTCATTTGTATAAATTTAAAATGAATCACAGGTAACATGTCTTATTACACAAGCATTGTACATCACCAAATATCTTGAGAGGGTGCACATGCACTATTGGTTGGTTTACATAGGGCTACAAGAGTTTAAGGTCATATCCTACTCATTATATTTCTTATAAAATAGATTTTTTACTAGTATATTTTGTGGCTTTGAATCATTACTAAAACATACCAATGTTGTAGGTATTCTTATTAAACAGTGAACCTTTTAAATAATTGTGTTCCTATTGATGTGTGTTTGATTATTATTCTAGTAGGGAATAAAATTTTTAATAAGCGGCGAAGGTTGTTTCATTTTCAAAAAAACATCAAATAAAAAATTTCAATAATTCACCTCCTCTCCCTCTCTATGATACAATCACCCTTTCTGGGCACTATTGACTAGTATCAGAGGGTGTTTTCCTTCTCTTATTCCTGACTGATGGAGAATTTGAATTGTGTAAATAGTAAAGGTATTCTAGTTTTCAATGGAATTAATAATCATATCTAGAAATATATAATTGTGCCTTATCTTTTTTCAATTTGATATTATGTTCTTGAAGCTACAATAGATGGCTTTACCCCTATTTATTATAAAACCTCTATTAAATCTGTTGATTTGTGGAATCTTGAGAATGGTGTAAGGGCCATGAATTCATTATCATCATCTTTTTATGAAAGTAAATTCATAAGGGTGAATGGTGATTCCACTGTTAAAGGTATATGGGACAAAATGAAAAACATATACAGACGAAATAAAAAAGTAATGAAGGAAAAATAAAATATCTTGAGATTCAAGTATGAATATATAAAGATGGGTGAATACGAATATGTTGGGTAATTATTTAGAAAGATAAATTAAATTTTCAAAACTATCATATACTTTTGGGAAAATATATATGATTCTATAGTTGTTGAAAATATTTTTACAATCCTTCATAACAAGTTTGTTATAAAAGTTTCTACACTGGAAGTCAGAGATCGGGAAACATTATCTCTATAAGATTTGAAAAGTACTCTCATTATGTATGAATTATAGGGGATAAATCTATGAAATTCAAAATTATATTTGATATAGAAATGTCATTAAAGGATACTAGGAAAAAAATTCATATAATATTCCAATTTATGTCAAATCTAGTGAATCTGATTATGAAAAAGAGGTATATAAAAATTTTAATGATATTTTATTCTTGTTTTCTAAAAAGTTGAAAATGGTTAAAAGTTAATATAGAGGAAAAATCCCTTAAAATGTTTTTAATATCAAGAAATTGGTAATTTTGTGAAAATTTATCCTAAAAGAAATAAATAATAAGACATCGATGAAGAAGAAAGAATCCCAAGAATACATTGGAAGAAATAGAGAGATATTAGAAAATTTTATTTCAAAGGAAAAGATAGAGGATTAATCAAAACAAAAAGAAGAGTTTTCTTATCTAATGATGAAGAAGAAAAATAACGTGATTCTGAATCCTAAAAATATATTTAATATGGTATTGAGAATACTTTTTTTTAAAAGTGAATTATGAAGAACTTAGAAGTAGTAGTTCATAAGAAGAAGAAACCCAACATTACTTTCATTTGAAAGGAGAGTTGAAAGAATATTTGGGAATGATCAGAAGGATTGAAAATAAGAACCAAAGGATAAAATATTAATGTTCTTCAATAAGCAATCAAGAATCTATTTTTAATTAGAAGATGAATCTAGTAAAAAAATTGATGATCTAAAGAAATATATAGTGGAAGAAAATAATCATAATGAGCATTGGGAGGTGATGTTAATGGAAAAGAAGAAGAGTTGGAACTTATCCAACAAATTATTTCTAAATCTCAATAAGGAAATAAATGTTTCAAAAACATGATCTTCGATGTTGATTAATGTTCTCAAAAGAAGAAACTTGAGAAGGATAAAAAAATCTACCTTCATAGGCTGATAGGAAATATGGAATTTGTTGGTCAGAGTGGATACTCAAGAGGGGGGTGAATTGAGTTCAAATTAAAATTTCTATTAAAAACTTTTAGGATTAAAATCCCCCATATTAGAACATCCTAGTCAATTATAGCAGTAGAGATATTAGTGACTTATTGTTCAATATGTTTCTCAAAGGTTGATAACTCCTCAGTAGAATCAATATGAGAACTAATTCAACTTTTGAAACAAGTTTACTAAATAAATCAGACATACACACTAACCAGAACTAACTATTAGAGTGAATGTAAAAATTGATTTCTGTCTTTGAAAATATAAGCACATAGGATAAATTTAAAACAGAGTAATGAAAGAGGATCACAACAAATGAAACAAGATGTTCATTCTTAAGACAAGACCTAGTCCTCTCCACTTGGTGATCACCTACCACCAAGAAATTATATTAAAAATGATACACAGCTTGTATCCAGATTTACAACAGTTTTCACAAACTGTCCAGGTTTTGCAACCTCTACTACAGTTATATGTGGGAAAAAAAACTACCAAGCCACACCAGGCTTCTTCCACAGTTATACGTGGGAAACAAATATAAAAGGAGTTTGATATGGGGATTTTCAGTATCCCTCAGTTCAAGCACAATAGTCAGTGTGTGTAACATAGACACACTACTCAGAAATGTAAAATACTTAAACAGAGTAGAGCTAAAGGTAGTAGGAATAAGTTTAGAATGATCTGTTGTGTTGGAAGATTAGTTCTGGACTCTTTGGAATGAATGAAATGAAATTTCAGTCCTTCTCTACAAGTTGACTCCAAAACAGAGTGTTGCAACTTTCCGGTTCTGACTTCCAGATGCAGAGATGGTCAGCTTCTTGGGTTTTAAGCTCTTTTTAGCACACCACGACATCTTCAAGGATATTATTTCAATTGATCCTTTTGAAGCTCTGTGTTCTTCAAAGTGAGTGCTCGAGGGTTTTTCTTGAGATTGTGTATGATTCTATCTTATGAGTGTTCTATGTATATTCAATATTTCTACGCCACTTTTCTTTTTTCTGTATATATTGCCTGAGCCCCTTTGAATGTATATCTCTTATTATATATATACTCTTTTTCTATTCACCTTTTCTCATTTGGTTTAGCAGGGGTCGATTGGAAAAATGTTTCAACGACGTGTGGTCTTCCTCGTACATCGTATTGTTTCCTGATATTCCTGCAAATAGCATTAAAAAATTTCAGGTGTATTAATTTTTCCAGACACGACCGTTATAATAGTATTAATAAAATTGTAAAGAAAAGAATAAAATATCATTAGACTGGTGGTTGTGCCCAAATTTACCCTACATGTAGGGGTTGAATCCACATGGACCAAAGAAGAAACCTTGAGACACTATGATTTTTTGCGGGATTGGAAATGCAGTGGTCAACTTTGGATTGAATTTATTTGAAGAAATATTGATTTAATTTAAAGAACAAAACAAATAAAATTAATTTAATTAAAACAACTAATTAAGGTGAGTCGATCCTAGGTTGTCTCTTGGGCTTGATTGGGTGTATTTTTTTTCATTTGATTTGTTGTTCATCGATTCAAGAGGTATCCATTAAATGAACTAATACCTCAATATAATTCTTCGATTTAATCCATAAATAATTTCAAGGATAAACACCGATTCACTTAGAGGATCAATTAAATGAGCACTCCAAGGAATTAGTTCGTACTAGCACTCAAAATGTGTCGTCATTAAAGTCAGTGAAGACAAAGAAGAAGATAAATCAAAGAAAGGAACTCTTAAAATAAAGAACAAATTTAAGATTTTAAGAACATAAAATAACATTAAATCCAGCCCATGAAACTCCCTAGGATCAAACCACAAAAGTTTATCCCTCCATTGATGCTATTCTATCAATGGAAGCGGGTAGTTGACTTAAAAAAAGCAGGATTGAAGAAGAAGAACATTAATCAAAATGAACACTCAACAGTTGTGTGATGAATTCACAAGTGCGGGTGTGAATAAATTCACACTTAGATTCAAAGGTATCAATGTGTGAAGAAAATGAAAATAAAAAGTGAAGAAGAATAAATTTTATTAAAATACTAAATGTGAATGAAATACTTACATTAGAGAAATTGATGATGCCATTACAAAATGAATGCGGGAAATTACAATTGAAAGAAAAAATTGGATTCAAAGAAAAATGTTAGATGATTATTCCATTCACCACCAGATCCTTATATATGAATATTAGGAGCCTTAGGTCCACCCCCAATAATAAATTCACCCCCCAACAATTAAGTGAGTCAAAAGGAGGGTGAAGAATCAAAAGGAAATTAACGTTACAAAGTTGACCACAAAACCAGACAGATTCATCCTCCATTTTGACGTGTGCGTTTGATACTTCATACTATTGAAACTGAAGGTTTCATAAATAGGAAATATCTTCGACCATGTGTCTTATATAAGATCTCAAAATTTCATGTGATTTGGTTTATCCGTTTTCAATTTATGTTCAAAATGGTGGGCTGTTTTTATGAGCGTTCTGCTATGGCCCACCATTTTAATTCTAAACATCAGTCCCTTGTATCTCATTGAAATATTCTGAATTAGCTCTGACCACAGTCAAATAAAATGATCCTTATATTTTTATCTTTCTGATGTAAAAAATTTTAGCTTCATTGGGTTTGGTTTTTGGGCCCCACATTTGTTTGATGGGCCTTGGGCCCATTATGCTTTCTCCAGCAACTTTATGCATTCAGGTGAAAAATTCTCCATCTTCCCTTGAGATTCATCCATCTGACCTAAAAGATAAAATGTTCCCAAAGAAGTGATAAATTATATCCCAAAATATCAAATTCAGAAAATAAATATAATTCTATCCACAAATAGATGAATGATTGGGACCAAATTTTCATTGTAAACAAGAATTGTATTTAAGATTTGAAAAGAAGTTCTATTTATATAATGCACTAAAAACAATATTTATGGACTTTGGGAAAATTAATATAAAGATATTAACAATGAATATTAGACACTTTTAGTGACTAATCACACCCCCAACTTGATTTCTTCTAGTCCCGAGAAAAATATATTACAAATATGAAAATCAAATCCCCTTTTCCAAAAACATTTTAATACACATTACTCACCCAAATATCTCATACCAAAAAAATTATGAAACCCATCAAAATAATTTAAAAAAATCTAGGTCCATAAGCATATCCCAAGCCCACGTCCATTCTCTTTTTCAAATTCAACGCCACATTTCATCCAATTCCAATTAAGCATGATAAAGTGTTGTGCATCACAAAAGATATGGGGCCCATTTTATTGTTCAAGGGAAAAAAATGGAAGTGCTAGGTGGGAATCACATTAAACCTTAAGATGAGTATCCAATTATTATTATTATTATTATTTTTAACCACAATAGATATGAAAAGAATAACTCTGGGCAAGACAATTATGGAGTCACGATCCCCAAGTGTCGGACGCCACAAATATTGTCAATTCCATGATAAAAAATAGATATATAAATCCTAACTATGGGAAAGACAACTATGGATTCACGATCCCCAAGTGTCAGATGCCACACATTTGGACAAAACATTTCTCTATGTGGTCATTATTTTATTCAATTTTTTTGTGTTTTTTATTTGTTTTATTTGTTTTTTTGGATACTCAAATTAAACTAAAAGTGACCCCAGAACCCTATGCTATAATGAAAGGGACCCAAGAACTCAAATTTACACCCACGATCTAGTAGACATGAATTTTTTCATTTTTATTAAGAGGATGAAAATGTAAACTTTGAAAAATCACATCACACAACCACACTTTCCAAAAACTATGATCATGAACTTAAACTTGAATTAAAATCAAAATAAAGGCATATAAAATTATTTGATATCCAATTTTAGAGTTTGCAATGTGTGTTATCATGTTCAAGGTTAATTGAATTTTTCTTTTCATGCATGTTTTTATTCACAAAAAAAATCATTTTTTATCTCCCCCCAACTTAGAATAACAGTGTCCCCAGTGTTTAAAGAAAAGAAAAGTTAGATGGGGTAGGAAAGGAGTTCAAAGAGGAATTTTAAAATGATAAACATGGAAAAAATTCACCTGGTGGTTGATGGTGATAGTGCATGCCAAAATCTCCCGTCAAACCTGGATTTGAGTTTCAACAGCTTGGATGGTGGTGAATGTATTTTCCTTATGACTTACGACATGTCCTATTATTTTTTAACCTATAAAAACATAAAAATAAACAAAAAAAAATAAATTGATGATACATTGTCTTCTTTTTAGAATTTTGGGTAAGGTATTACTCAGAGATAACGCCACGTGACACGGATGAATATGGAGCTCCCCTTTCATACCCATCTGTACTCATAAAAGAAGAACATGTCAACAGTCTATGGTAATTTATTATATGAAAAATAAAATGATTCAAAATGATTAGAAACATGAAAACCAAGGGTTTCCTCCCATGCAGCGCTTTTTTTTAATGTCGTTAGCTCGACTTGAACCCCCCAACTTATCCAATTCCAACTTAAAACATTTTTGGGACCCCATTTTTGTCCACTTCAACTTGATTCAGATTTATTTTTTTATAATTTGATTTATGTGAAATCCCATGGTCAATAATGAGTGTGGAAGTCCAAGGAAATTTGGTAATGGTTGATTTGGTTGAATTTCTAGTCTTTCCTAAGACATCTTGACCATTACAACATTATGGGTTTCTTGATAATAATTTACTACAAATACAAGGTCTTTCTTATCTCCTATAGTGGGATTCTTGAGTTCGGAAGAAAGTAAAATAATTTTGAGCTCGGGTTCATTGAAATTTCCTAAAAGTGATTGAAAAATTAAATCAAAATCAGTTTCTTCTCCAAAACATTTAGAAAGAATTGGTTCATTTCGAAAATAAGATTTATCCTGAAAATTATCCAGTTGAATATCAGAAGTGTGTATGGGATCAATGTTTTCTATTTCTCCCAATTGTTCAGTGATTGGTGGTCCTAAAAATTCACTAATGGATCCATGTTCAGGAAACTCAATCCATGATGTCAAGTTATTATCTTTTGAATTCAAAAAATCAATTTCCTCCTTATTTAAACACTCTTCAGCTTGACTTTCAACATTTAATGGCCAATTCAATTTATTATCTAACTCTGAATTCCCAATTTCTAAAGTGAGTTCTTCACATGTTGTAAAGTTTTGTAGTTCTAACCACAAATATGAATCCTCAGAATTCATTATCTCCATTTGATTACACAATAGTTCAAGAATGTTTTTAGGAATAGATTTAATAGATGTTTTTACATCACGAAATTCCTCATTATTTATATTTTCAATCATTCTTGATAGGTATGGAAATTGATCTTTTAAATAGTCACCATCCCATTGATTGTACACATCATCTGGTGTGGTGTATTCAATTAAGGTTTGTTCTATGAAATTCTCTATGTGAGGTGTTTCCCAATATTGATTTCTGACTTGATTATAGAATTGGATTATGAAGGGGCATTTTGGAGGATAATCCATTGGAATTGATTGAAAATTGGTTTTGGGATTTTTCGGACACACAGAAACAGAAAGGGGAAAAGAGAAGAGAAGTTAGTGTGAGAATAAAGAATTTGGGGTGAGAAAAGAAGACGAGGGTCTAAGGTACTTACTTGGGTCCCTAGCAACTGTGCCAAAATTTGGTTGTGCCCAAATTTACCCTATAGGTATGCGGTCTTTGTAGTACAGGTAGGGGTCGAATCCATAGGGACCGAAGAAGAAACCTTGAGACACTATGATTTGTTATGGGATTGGCTATGCAGTGGCCAACTTTGGATTGAATTGATTTTAAGAAATATTGATTTAATTTAAAGAAAAAAACAAATAAAATTACTTGAATTAAAACAACTAATTAAGGTAAGTTGATCCTAGGTTGTCTCTTGGTCTTGATTGGATGCATTTTTTTCATTTGATTTTTTGTTCATCGGTTCAAGAGGTATCCATTAAATGAAATAATCCCTCAATATCATTCTCGGATTTAATCCATACACATTTTCAAGGCTAATAACCAATTCACTTAGAGGATCAATTAAATGAGAACTCCAAGGAATTGTTTCATACTAGCACTCAAAATGTGTCATCGTTAAAGTCGGTGAAGACAAAGAAGAAGATAAATCAAAGAAAGGAACTCTTAAAATAAAGATCAAATTTAAGAATTTAAAAACATCAAATAACATTCAATCTAGCCCATGTAACTCGCTAGGATCAAACCATAAATGTTTATCCCTCCATTGATGCTATTTCATCAATGGAAGTGGGTAGTTGACTTAAAAAAGCGGGATTGAAGAAGAAAAACATTAATCAAAATGAACACTCCACCATTGTGTGATGAATTCACAAGTGAGGGTGTGAATAAATTCACACTTCGATTCAACGGTATCAAAGAGTGAAGAAAAGAATAATAAAAATTTAAGAAGAATAAATTTTATTAAAATACTAAACGTGAATGAAAAACATACATTAGAGAAATGGACGATGCCATTACAAAACGAAAGCGGGAAATTACAATTGAAAGAAAAACGTGGATTCAAAGAAAAATGTTATATGATTATTCCACTCACCACCAGATCATTATATAGGAATATTAGGAGACTTAGGTCCACCCAAAACAATAAATTCACCCCCCAACAATTAAGAGAGTCAAAATGAGGGTGTAGAATTAAAAGGAAATTAACATTACAAAGTTGACCACAAAACCAGCCAGATTCATCCTCCATATTGACATGTGCGGTTGACACTTCATACTACAGAACCTGAAGGTGTCATAAATATTACATATCTTCTTCCATGTGTCTTATATATGCTCTCAAAATTTCAGGTGATTTAGTTTATCCGTTTTGGAGTTATGTTCAAAATGGTGGGCTGTTTTTATGAGCATTCTGCTATGGCCCACCATTTTAATTCTAAACTTCATCCCCTTGTATCTCCTTGAAATATTATGAATTATCTCTGACCGTAGCTGAATAAAATGATCCTTATATTTTAAATTTTAACTGTTTAAATTTGAGCTTCATTGGGATTGGTTTGTGGGCCCCACATTTGTTTGATGGGCCTTGGGCCCATTATGCTTTCTCTAGAAACATTCTGCATTCAGGGGCAAAAATATCCATATTCCCTTGGGATTAATCCGTCGGACCTAAAAGATAAAATGTTCCAAAAAAAGTGATAAATTATATCCCAAAATATCAAATTCAGAAAATAAATATAATGCTGTCCACAAATAGATGAATGATTGGGCCCAAATTTGAATTTTAAACATGAATTGTATTTAAGATTAGAAATGAAGTTCTATTTATATAATGCACTAAAAAAAATGTTTATGGACTTTGGGAAAATGAATATAGATATATTAACAATGAATATTATCCACTTTTAGTGACTAATAAACTGGTAGCAGGTGCATGTCACACGATGGACTCCAACTGTGGTCTTTCCAACATTGGACTTCATCGGTAGACTATTCAACTGTGAGCTTCAACGGTAGGTACTTTGTCTGTAGGCTTGTAAGGGTAGAATTTTTGTTAGGGGATGTCTTATAATGGTAGCTATTTATTCTATGTAATAGTAACTCCTTATCAGTGAAAGCGTCTGACAGTGAACTTCTAATAGAATCCTCGTCACAACAGTGACTTTGTGACAGTAACTCTTTGTCTGTAAGCTTTGATAATTAGATCAATGATAGACTTGTGATAGTAACCTTGTACCGATAGCTTCCAACAGTGATTGTAAATCTTCAACGGTGATCTTATAGAATTAGTGACTTAGAGTGACAATGAGCTATAACGGTGTCTTTGAATAGAAGGCCCTTACCAGTAGCCTTTAACAGTGAACCTACATTTCGATAAATATAAACTGTAAGCTAATGAATAAAATTCATGAGTCTTAAGAGTATACATTGTTGAGGATAAAATAATTATAAATGTAGATTAAAAAAGATTAGTAACTCACTTAATATATCATGATCACTATTTATACATTATTTGGGATTATCAAAACAGGTGAGTGCAACAATCTCCCCCTTTTTGATAATCACAAATTATGCTAGTTTGTATTAAAGATGGATATCTTATATAATAAAGTTACTAAACATTGATAAAAAATGTCTCAAGTATTAAAGATTAATAAGAATGTAAAACCTGAAAATATTGGCACATGGTATCAGAGAGAAAGGAAGATAAGATTCAACATAGAATTATAGTATTATATTGGCACTTTTCTCCCCAATCACATAACACATGATTAATCTAGAATTAGCACAATATTTCTCCCCCATTGTGATTAGAAAAAAGAATCACAATTATAGAGAACATAGAAATCTTGGATTACTGAAATTACATTACATGACCCAAAAAGGAAAGAAAGAGTCCCTATCAAAAGACATAAACAGACTCAATCCACATTAGCCTCAGGTAAGTGATCTTTCCCTGTGGAAGAAGAAGATGGAGGATGAGCTGGTGGATCAGCAGGTTTAGGAAGGGCTGCATGAATGACTGGAGGGGCAGCAACATAAGCTCCTGTTGGTCTGTAGTGGGTAGCTCACTGAGGGATCAGTGGAGTAAGGCTGCTAATAGCTTCAGCAGGAGACATCATGGAAGAGCCACTAGGTTGAGATGCAGGTAAGGTAAGAGGGATGGTAACATGGGTGCAGTCCACATGAAGAAAGGGTAGAAGAAGGTTTTTGAAATCCATAATAATGCTTCCTCCTCTTTCCATAGAAGATAAAAAGTAATCTTTATTCTCCAAAAACTTATCTAAAGAAGGGGTCAATTCTCTCAGTTTGCTGACCTGCTCCTTGAATGCTCGATACATTGGAGGAAGATTCGTATTCTCTATCATGATCTTGAAGTGGTTGGTCATTTGATGATTGGTATAGACCATTTCAAAGTAAGAATCTACTTTATTATTAATGGACTCTTGAGAAGCAGTAGCTGCCCGTAAGTGGTCATGAACAAAACTGCTGACTTCCCTAGTGGTAGAAAGTATCTGAGAATCAGATGTGCCACAGGGACTGGCCTTAGCAAGCTCTTCCTGGATCACAGTTCTGATCTAGTCAATGTTCATAGAGGAGCTAGATGAGGGAAGGGGTTTGACTGAGAAATCCACTGTCTCTTTGAAAGACTGAGTCAAGTTACTAATCACCTTCTGAACAAGTTCATCTTGATTGTTCATATGTTCTTTGACTGATTTCTTAAAAGCCTCAAAACATCCACAAACTGCTTGACTACTTCTTTAATATATCGAATCTCTGCATTCATTTGGTTTTGAGAACTGCTCAAGGCAGTCAATGAAGCAACTAATTGTCTTAGAGAAACCACAACTCTTGTCCAACTTTCAATTTGAGTGTGGAACACTTTAAATTCATCCATCAGTTCTTTCACTAGACTAGACACAACACATCCTAGAGACATCTCTAGGGATTTCTCCACACTCCTGAACTCTTCAACAAGGCTATTCTTCAAATCTACTACTGATTGTCTCACCGCCTCTTTCATTTCAACTTTCAAAGAGACAAGGTCCTCCTTTGTTGCCAATTTTTTAGCCATAACTACTGGAACACTTTTAGGTAGGATAACAGAATCCCTTTGGGGCTGGTCTTCCTCATCAGAATCTCTATAATCGAGTCCTAGTACCATGTACCCTGGATCTGATGACCAACCTTCTATGTCATACAGTATAGAAACTGAACCAAGATGCTCCCATCACTTAGATCTCTCTTTTAAGGAATATCCTCTATCTGTTCTTTTCCAGGTAACTCCACAACCTCCTCTACAACTACTGAAGATTCAACAACCATTTTCTCTATTAGTTCAACAGTAGGGTGAGTCTTATCATTCTCTGAGTCATCAATGACTTCCATATCAATGGAAGTAGATTCCACTCCTACTTCCTGACTAGACACAATCTTGTTTGTATTATCTATTAGAGGGTTAAAACTGAGCTCTTCTTCTTCATTGTCCTCATCATTAGCTTCACCAACATCCTCCTTTGCCTAATGATAAAAAATATCTGACTTGGTAGCCTCTTCCTCTTTAGAGGTGTCAGTGACAATATTCTGATATGCTTCTTCTTCTTCTTCAGTGGTCTCAGTATCACTATCCTTCAGAATAGACTCTCTTCTTGGAAGTTCTTTTGGAGGGATAACTTCTCTGAAAGCTATTGTCCTCACAGGACTGTGTGGAAAATTAGGATCACTTCCATCATCAATGGGGGTGATTTCTCTTTGAGGGTCCACAACTCCTTCAGCCTCCTCCTCATCTGAATAAGTAGGTTCTGGCTCATCAGGCTTCAGGCCTAGATCTCTCTTGTCTTTTGGCCTAGAAGGATGTGTAGTGGGGTCAAACTTTTCATATACCTTTTCTTCATCATTCACCCATGCCATCTTCCTGGGATTCCAGCTAATTTTCATGAACATGCAAATCACCTTGGAGATAAAGACATTGTTCTTGGCCACTATCATCTCTTCTTGATTTCCATCCACACCCTTTACCTTTAGCATTACCAAAATAAGATTGGAATGGAATAGGGAATTGGATTTTGAGCTTGCATTATTCATATCCTCCAATTGTGCCATCAGTAACCTACATAGGTTAATATTATTTCCATGCTTCAATAAGTACATCTGGAATATGTTCTGGTACTTCAGCACTGCAATGTCTCCTCTCCTCAGACTAAGTACATGCTGAATGAATTTGAATAGAATCCAGTCTTCTCCATTAAACTTAGTTGTAATGATCCTCCTTGATTTTGCATCTCCTGTCAGTTCTTCCAGAGATTTTTCATATTCAAAAGCAGCACTTTCTGGAGGATCCACTCTAAAGTAGTAATCATATCTTCCTTCATGAGGAACTCTCAAACAGGTATCCCACTCAGCTAACTAGAAACTGACTTCATTTCCATTGACTCTGGATATTAGATTATGCACATCATCTTCCTCTTCAAACTTCAGATATTCATAGAATTTTTTCATAAGCTTCGGGTAGTATGGTCCATTGTTATTGGCAAAACATTCAGTCCATCCTTGGGAATCTAGTACTTCCAGGACTAATGACTTTCTTGGCAGGATCCATTCTTCACTTTACTCATTCTCAGCAAAGATTTTTCTCTTGGTCATATGCGGGTTTACAGGACCCGTCGAAGCATTACTGGTACCACTGGACTCCGCTCGAGTCCTCTTTGGCCTTGGAGAATTCTCATTGACAGTCGGGGGTTGCTTTGTTCTGGCCATAGAGATTGAGAGAGGTTCGAGGGCTTAGGTGAATGGTTGGGGTTTAGGAATTTTGAGAGAAAGGTTCGGGATTGAGAGAGGAAGGTGGATTGAGATATGTTCGTGGCCTTTGGTTTTATCATTTAGGGATTAAAACAAAATAAAATATAAATAATAAATAGGAATAAAAATGGTTCGAATTCCCACAAAAATAAAAACAATCAGTGAGGTATCCAACAATGAGATGTACCTATGAGGTACACCGGTGAGGTGCAACGGTGAGGTATAACAGTGAGGTCCAACTGTGAGGTATAATAATGAGGTCCAATAGTGAGGCATAACAATGAGGTCCAACAGTGAGGTATAATAGTGAGGTCTAACTTTGAGGTATAACAATGAGGTTTAACTGTGAGGTCTAACTATGAGGTTTAACTGTGAGGTTTAACTGTGAGGTCTAACTGTGAGGTTTAACAGTGAGGTTTCCTATGCTGAAATTAATCATACCTAACTCATGTTTGATGTAATTTAACCTCTAATAATTTAAAGGCTTTGTGAATATATCATACAATTGATGTTCAATGCCAATGAATTCAAGAGTGATATCACCCTTTTGATAATGATCCCTCAAAAAGTGATGTCTCACATCAATATGCTTTGTCCTAGCATGACATACTAGATATTTGGAAATGTTGATAGCACTTCTATTGTCACACTTTATAGAGACATGTTTGAATTGATATCTATAGTCTAGTAAATTGTGTTTCATCCACAGAATTTGAGAACAACAACTACTAGAAGCTATGTACTCAGCTTCAGTAGTAGATAATGCAACCGAATTCTTCTTCTTACTACACCATGATATTAGCGACTTGCCTAAAATTTTACATGTTCTAGAGGTACGTTTTCTATCTAACTTGCAACTGGAAAAATCAGCATCAAAATAACTCAACAAATCAAATGATTGTCCTTTTGGATAAAATAATCCTAAGTTGGGAGTATGTTTGAGATATTTAAAAATCCTTCTAACAGCAGTTAAATGAGACTCTTTTGGATTGGCTTGAAAGAGAGCAAACATGCATACACTAAATATGATGTCAGGTCTACTAGATGTAAGATAGAGTAGACTCCCTAAAATACCTCTGTAATTGGTTTGATCCACTGGTTCTCCAGTTTCATCAACATCCAACTTATAGGTGGTACTCATAGGTGTGTCACTGCCTTTACTACCATCCAAAGAAAATCATTTTAAAATATCCTTAGTATATTTACTTTGATTCAAAACAATGCCATTTTTATTTTGAAAAATTTGAAATCCACGGAAAAATTTGAGTTATCCCATTAAACTCATTTCAAACTCATTTTGAATCATTTTTGAAAAGTCACCACATAATGAATTTTTAGAAGATCCAAAAATAATATCATACACAAAAATTTGTACTATAAAAACATCTTTAGTAATCCATTTAATGAAAAGAGTAGGATCAGATATCCCTTTGGTAAAAACTTTTGAAATAAGAAAAGAGTTGTGCCTATCATACCATGCTCTTGGAGCTTTTTTAAGCCATATAAAGCTTTAGATAGTTTAAAATCATGATTGGAAAATGGGGATTTGTAAAACTATGATTTTGTTCAAGAAATAAATCCTCAACTATATACCCATTTAAAAATCACTTTTAACATCCATTTGATAAATTTTGAAATTCAGATGAGCTGCATAAGCAAGTAGTATCCTAATAGCTTCTAATCTAGATACATGTGAAAAGGTATCTTCATAGTATATTCCTTCTTCTTGACTATATCCTTGTGCAACTAGCCTATATTTTTTTCTAACTATATTCCCAGACTCATCTACCTTGTTCCTAAACACCCATTTAGTGTCTATGGTCAAGGTGTCCTTAGGTCATTCCACTAATTCCCAAACCTTGTTTCTTTCGAATTGATTTATTTCTTCTTGCATAGCCATTACCCAGAATTCATAATTGAGAGAATCATTAATAATTTTGGGTTCAAGTTGTGAAATAAAAGATTGATGTTCAACCTAGTTTCTTAGAGAATCTTTGGTTTGTGTTCCTCTATTTAAATCACCTACAACAGCATATAGAGGATGATTCTTGAGAGTCATAATACCTCTAGGAAGGGTTGAACTAGATTCTTTATTTTTGTCTGTTGGTTCAGAATTGGTAGGAGCAGATTCTGGAAAATTTCCAGAACTGGATACTTTTACAGGGGATTCACTATTCTTATCATTTAAGTTCAGATTTTACAAATATTCCTTAAGATCTTCAAGAGAGGTTTTAGGCTCGTGTGGATCAGTCTCATCGAATTTGATACAAACTAATTCATCCACACATTTTGTTTTCTTATTGAACACTCTATAGGATTTACTTGAAATATAATATCCCATGAAAATTCCTTTATCACTTTTGGGAGAAAATTTTTCATGATTATCTTTAGTATTAAGAATAACGACTTTGCAACCAAAAACTCTAAAATAATTAACCATAGGCTTCCTATTATTCCAATGTTCATAGGGGGTCCTTTTTTAGAATAGGTCTAATTAAAACTCTATTGATAATTTAATAAGCTGTATTTACAGCTTCAGCCCAAAAAAAACAGGTAAGTCATACTCATTAAGAATAGTCCTTGTAATTTCGTGAACGGTCCTATTTCTTCATTCTACAACTCCATTTTGTTGAGGTGTACTAGGGGTAGAAAAGTTTTTACTATTTCCATTATGTGAGCATTAGGATTCAAACTCATGATTCTCAAACTCTTGGCCATGATAACTTCTTAGGGTCTTAATCTTAAGTCCATTAAGGTTTTCTACAGACTTGGAATATTTGACAAAATAGGAACAAGATTCACTTTTGTGAGCTAGAAAGTATACCCATGTATATCTAGAAATGTCATCTATAAGAACATAAACATACTTCTTCCCATTTAGACTTGAAAATCTTGATGGTCTAAACAAATCCATGTGAACAAACTCAATTGGTTGAGAAGTTGAAACTTCTTTTTGTGGTTTGAAAGAAACTTTGTGTTGTTTTCCCTTTTGATAGGGATCACACACTTTATCAATTGGGAATTATAATTTAGGTATGTATCTAACTAAACATTTCATAGATAGCTTACTAAGTGAGTGCACATTACAGTGCCCTAATCTTCTATGCCACAACCAAGACTCTTTATGAAAAGAAGTTAAGCCTGAAACATTTTGTTTGGATAAGGAATTTAAATCAATATTATATACAATCTCATTTCTAAATGCAGTGAAAAAAATCATTTTTTGAATTAAAAACATTGCATGAATCATTTTCAAACATAACATTAAGACCATCATCACGAAACTGAGATATTCTAAGTAAATTATACTTTAATCAATCAAAAAAGTAAATTAGAAATTAATATTGTATCAGGGTTAACATTCTGGCCTAAGCCGATGATTTTTCTTTTTGCATTGTCACCAAAGGTGACATGCCCAATATCAACCTTAATTAGACTCTTGAAGAAAGTATAGTCTCCAATCATATTTCTTGAACACCCACTGTCCAAGTACCATAGGGTCTTACAGGAACTCTTTAAGAAACTCCCTGCAAAACAGATTAAACATGGGATAATTTTGGTACCCATATCTTCTTGGGTCCAGAAAGGTTATCCAATAAAACTTTGGGAACCCATATTTTCTTTATAGGTTTTCTAAAATCAACAAACATATTTTGAGACATAAATACATTGTTCGGTCCTTTAGAAAATTGTTTCTCAAAAGATGGTCCAGAACTAGTAGTGAACTATCCGGATTTTTGAATAAATTTGGTTTTGCTAATATGTCTCTGTCCAAGCTGATATCCTAGACCAGTTGTATATTTAGGGGGAAAATGTTTTCATAGAAGTTGTGTCAAGGTATCCCTACTAGCAGTGAAATTCTAAATATACTTTCTTAATTGTTCATTATATAATTTATGTTGAATGTTCTCTTTCAACATTTGATAATTATTTTCTTTTTCTACACTTAGATCTGTTCTAATATTACTAGTTAAGGCATGTTGTTTCTTCAATAATTTATATTTACCTTTAAGTTCATTGAAGGTATCTTCCAGTATATTGCAATATTCAAATAGTTCATCCATAAAAATATTTTAATCATTACTTGAATCACTGTTATTTCTAGAATAATAATCATTTTGAATAGGGGAAACAGGTACCTCAGATATGTTAGTCATGAAGCAGATGTTAGAATGATTATTTTCAGAATCAGTAGCTTCTGATTCACTTGTGCTGTCTTCCGAAGCACTCTAGGTTGCTTTCATGGATTTCTTGTACTTCTTATCTTAACAATCATATATCTTTTTGAACTTAAACTTCGGACAGTCAGCCTTGATGTGTCCTTTCCTCTTTCATTCATAGAAGACTATATCATCTTCCTTGTTAGATTTTTTCTAATCCTTCTTCTACTTACATTGTTGATCATACTTACCCTTGTAGTTTGGTTTTCTGAAAAACTTCTTCTTCCTAAATAACTTCATAAATCTCTTGGCTATTTGAGCCATTTCTTCATCACTGTCTGAATCTGAATCTTCACTAGTGGAACTTTTAGTAGGTAAATGTATTTTCTCCTTGTCTTTGCTCTTTGAAGCAGTAGACTTGAATGCCACAGATTTTATTTTGGGTTCATCATATTCTTCTTTTTTCACCTTTAGTTCTTCTTCATACATCATTAGTTTACCAATCAACTCCTTAACAGGTAGCTTGTTGATGTCACATGACTCTCAGATAGACACATAAGTTCCTTCCATCTGTCTAGAAAACATCTCAATATTCTCATGATCTGCTCCTTCTCTAGAAAATCTTTTCCTAGTGAACTCATGGTGTTGACAATCTCATTAAACCTAAGGTACATTTCATAAATGGGTTCATCAGGTCTCATATTATAATTATCATATTTAATAGTATAAGTATTTAATCTCATTTCTTTCACGTTGGTTGTTCCTTCATGAGAAACAACCAAGGTGTCCCAGATTTCATGAGCTGTTTTACATGCAGAAATTAGGTTAAATTCCTCATCTCCTAAAGAGAAGTAAAGGGCATTCATAGCTTTACAGTTATTGTTATACTAGGACTTTTTAGCATCATCCCATGTAGATCTAGCAGTTTTGGGGATCTCGTATTCTGATTCTATAGAAAACCAAATGTCAAAACCAATACTTTCCACATGAATCTTTATTTTAATTTTCAATTGATCATAATTCAAACCATTAAAGAAAGGTGGCCTGTTAGTATCAGCACCTTCTAGTCTATTGTCCATAACTAGATTTTAGAAAAAATATTAAAGAGAAAAAATTTAGAACTAACAGAAATTTAAGATCTTTAAGATAAAACTAAAATCACAGTTTAAAATACATAGGGTTTGAAAACATTGTATATAAAGATGTTTCCTCTAATACCAAATGTTTGTCGGAGTGGATACTCAAGAGGGGGGTGAATTGAGTTCCAATAAAAATTTCTGTTGAAAACTTTTAGGATTAAAATCCACCAAAATAGAAGAGCCCAGTCAATTAAGGAAGTAGAGATATAAGTGACTTATTGTTCAACAGGTTTGTCAATGGTTGATTACTCCTCAGTAGAATCAGTATGAGAACTAATTCCACTTTTGAAAAAATTTTACTAAATAAATCAGATATACACACTAACCAGAACTAACTATCAAAGTGAATGTAAAAACCTATTTTTTGTCTTTGCAAATATAAGAACAACGGATAAATGTAAAACAGAGTAATGAAAGTGGAAAACAACAAATTAAACAAGAGGTTCAGTCTTAAGACAAGACCTAGTCCTCTCTACTTGGTGATCACCTGCCACCTAGCAATTATATTGAAAATGATACACAGCCTGTATCGGGCTTTACAACAGTTTTCACAAACTGTCTAGGTTTTGTAACCTCTACCACAGTTATACGTGGGAAAAAATAAACTACCAATACACAACATGATTCTTCCACAGTTATACATGGGAAACAAATGTAAAAAGATTTTGATATGGGGATCTTCAGTATCCCTCTGTTCAAGAACAAGAGTCAGTGCGTGTAACACAGACACACAGACACACTGCTCACAAATATAAAATACTTAAACACAGTAGAGCTAAAGATAGTAGGAATAAGTTTAGAATGATCTTCTGTGTTGGAAGATCAGTTCTGTACTCGTTGGAATGAATGAAATGAAGTTTTAGTCCTTCTCTGCAAGTTGACTCCAAAACAGAGTGTCACAACTTTCAGGTTCTGACTTCTAGATGCAGAGATGACCAGCTTCTTGGATTTTAAGCACTTTGCAGCACACCACGATAGCATGAAGGAGATTCTTTCAATTGATCCTTTTGAAACTCTGTGTTCTTCAGAATGAGTTCTTGAGGGTTCTTCTTGAGATTTTTTATGATTCTCTCTTATGAGTGTTCTGTGTATAGTCAATTTTTCCAAGCCACTTTTCATGTTTCTGTATGTATTGGCTGATCCCCTTTGAATGTCTCTCACTTCTTATATATATAATCTTTTTCTGTTCACCTTTTCTCATTTGGTTCTGCAAGGGCCTATAGAAAAAATGTTTCAACCACATGTGGTCTTCCACGTACATCGTACTATTTCCTGATATTCCTGCAAATAGCATTAAATAATGACAGGTGTACAAATTTTTCTAGACATGATCGTTATAATAGTATTAATAAAATTGTTAAAGAAAAAAAAAATATTATTAGACTGGTAGCAGGTGCATGACACACGATAGACTCCAACTGTGGTCTTTCCAACTATGGACTTCATCGGTAGACTATTCAACTGTGAGCTTCAACGGTAGGTTTTTTGTCTATAGGCTTGTAACGGTAGACTTTGTGTTAGTGTATGTCTTGTAACGGTAGTTGTTTACTCTATGTAATAGTAACTCCTTATCAGTAAAAGAGTCTGACAGTGAACTTATAACAGAAGCCTCATCATAGTAGTGACTTTGTGACAGTAACTCACTACTATAAATAAGGCCATTAGCGACCGCCAATGGCGGTCGCTATTCTAAAAAAAAAATTTCAAAAATTTTTTTTTATTGAATTGAATATAAATATATATATATATATGTGTAAAAATATTCATATATATACTATTAAATACAATATTATAAATATATATATATATATAATATATTTTAAATGTTTTAATATATATACAATATATATTTAATATATATATAATATCAAATCATTGTGCTATAATAATTTAAAAACTTCGATTCAAGAAATAATCTCATTTCAGGTCGTTCGGAGCATGTTTGCTCCGAATCGGACCGCCGCACGCCGTTTTGGTGTTTAACGGCGCCGGAAACGCGTTTCCGGCCGCCGCGGTCACACGGCACCTCCAAATGAGGTGCCGTCTGGCCGACCATTTCACAATTCACGCCCCGGATGTTGTCGTACGGTTTCGTGGCATTCGGAGGTCGTTCGGGTGGTTTTGACCCCCCAACGCGCCATTTCAGCGCGCGCCGCGCTGCTGAAAACGACACAATCGGACGTGCCGCGCGCACCGCACGTCCGATGGACGTGCGGCCTCCTCCTGAATCTCAGGAATAATATTTCTATCGTTCTCGTGCGGTTTCAGGTCGTTCGGAGCACGTTTGCTCCGAATCGGACCGCCGCACGCCGTTTTGGTGTTTAACGGCGCCGGAAACGCGTTTCCGGCCGCCGCGGTCACACGGCACCTCTGAATGAGGTGCCGTCTGGCCGAACATTTCACAATTCACGCCCCGGATGTTGTCGTACGGTTTCGTGGCATTCGGAGGTCGTTCGGGTGGTTTTGACCCCCCAACGCGCCATTTCAGCGCGCGCCGCGCTGCTGAAAACGACACAATCGGACGTGCCGTGCGCACCGCACGTCCGATGGACGTGCGGCCTCCTCCTGCATCTCAGGAATAATATTTCTATCATTCCCGTGCGGTTTCAGGTCGTTCGGAGCACGTTTGCTCCGAATCGGACCACCGCACGCCGTTTTGGTGTTTAACGGCGCCGGAAACGCGTTTCCGGCCGCCGCGGTCACACGGCACCTCCGAATGAGGTGCCTTCTGGCCGACCATTTCACAATTCACGCCCCGGATGTTGTCGTACGGTTTCGTGGCATTCGGAGGTCGTTCGGGTGGTTTTGACCTCCCAAAGCGCCATTTCAGCGCGCGCCGCGCTGCTGAAAACGACACAATCGGACGTGTCGCGCGCACCGCACGTCCGATGGACGTGCGGCCTCCTCCTGCATCTCAGGAATAATATTTCTATCGTTCTCGTGCGGTTTCAGGTCGTTCGGAGCACGTTTTCTCCGAATCGGACCACCGCACGCCGTTTTGGTGTTTAACGGCGCCGGAAACGCGTTTCCGGCCGCCGCGGTCACACGGCACCTCCGAATGAGGTGCCGTCTGGCCGACCATTTCAAAATTCACGCCCCGGATGTTGTCGTACGGTTTCGTGGAATTCGGAGGTCGTTCGGGTGGTTTTGACCCCCCAACGCGCCATTTCAGCGCGCGCCGCGCTGCTGAAAACGACACAATCGGACGTGCCGCGCGCACCGCACGTCCGATGGACGTGCGGCCTCCTCCTGCATCTCAGGAATAATATTTCTATCGTTTCCGTGCGGTTTCAGGTCGTTCAGAGCACGTTTGCTCCGAATCGGACCGCCGCACGCCGTTTTGGTGTTTAACGGCGCCAGAAACGCGTTTCCGGCCTCCGCGGTGACACGGCACCTCCGAATGAGGTGCCGTCTGGCCGACCATTTCAAAATTCACGCCCCGGATGTTGTCGTACGGTTTCGTGGCATTCGGAGGTCGTTCGGGTGGTTTTGACCCCCCAACGCGCCATTTCAGCGCGCGCCGCGCTGCTGAAAACGACACAATCGGACGTGCCGCGCGCACCGCACGTCCGATGGACGTGCGGCCTACTCCTGCATCTCAGGAATAATATTTCTATCGTTCCCGTGCGGTTTCAGGTCGTTCGGAGCACGTTTGCTCCGAATCGGACCGTCGCACGCCGTTTTGGTTTTTAACGGCGCTGGAAACGCGTTTCCGGCCGCCGCGGTCACACGGCACCTCTGAATGAGGTGCCGTCTGGCCGACCATTTCAAAATTCACGCCCTGGATGTTGTCGTACGGTTTCGTGGCATTCGGAGGTCGTTCGGGTGGTTTTGACCCCCCAACGCGCCATTTCTGCGCGCGCCGCGCTGCTGAAAACGACACAATCGGACGTGCCGCGCGCACCGCACGTCCGATGGACGTGCGGCCTCCTCCTGCATCTCAGTAATAATATTTCTATCGTTCCCGTGCGGTTTCAGGTCGTTCGGAGCACGTTTGCTCCGAATCGGACCGCCGCACGCCGTTTTGGTGTTTAACGGCGCCGGAAACGCGTTTCCGGCCGCCGCGGTCACACGGCACCTCCGAATGAGGTTCCGTCTGTCCGACCATTTCACAATTCACGCCCCGGATGTTTTCGTACGGTTTCGTGGCATTCGGAGGTCGTTCGGGTGGTTTTGACCCCCCAACGCGCCATTTCAGCGCGCGCCGCGCTGCTGAAAACGACACAATCGGACGTGCCGCGCGCACCGCACGTCCGATGGATGTGCGGCCTCCTCCTGCATCTCAGGAATAATATTTCTATCGTTCCCGTGCGGTTTCAGGTTGTTCGGAGCACGTTTGCTCCGAATCGGACCACCGCATGCCGTTTTGGTGTTTAACGGCGCCGGAAACGCGTTTCCGGCCGCCGCGGTCACACGGCACCTCCGAATGAGGTGCCGTCTGGCTGACCATTTCACAATTCACGCCCCGGATGTTGTCGTACGGTTTCGTGGCATTCGGAGGTCGTACGGGTGGTTTTGACCCCCCAACGCGCCATTTCAGCGCGCGCCGCGCTGCTGAAAACGACACAATCGGACGTGCCGCGCGCACCGCACGTCCGATGGACGTGCGGCATCCTCCTGCATCTCAGGAATAATATTTCTATCGTTCCCGTGCGGTTTCAGGTCGTTCGGAGCACGTTTGCTCCGAATTGAACCGCCGCACGCCGTTTTGGTGTTTAACGGCGCCGGAAACGCGTTTCCGGCCGCCGCGGTCACACGACACCTCCGAATGAGGTGCCGTCGGGCCGACCATTTCACAATTCACGTCCCGGATGTTGTCGTACGGTTTCGTGGCATTCGAAGGTCGTTCGGGTGGTTTTGACCCCCCAACGCGTCATTTCAGCGCGCGCCGCGCTGCTGAAAACGACACAATCGGACGTGTCGCGCGCACCACACGTCCGATGGACGTGCGGCCTCCTCCTGCATCTCAGGAATAATATTTCTATCGTTCCTGTGTGGTTTCAGGTCGTTCGGAGCACGTTTGCTCCGAATCGGACCGCCGCACGCCGTTTTGGTGTTTAACGGCGCCGGAAACGCGTTTCCGGCCGCCGCGGTCACACGGCACCTCCGAATGAGGTGCCGTCTGGCCGACCATTTCACAATTCACGCCCCGGATGTTGTCGTACGGTTTCGTGGCATTCGGAGGTCGTTCGGGTGGTTTTGACCCCCCAACGCGCCATTTCAGTGCGCGCCGCGCTGCTGAAAACGACACAATCGGACGTGCCGCGCGCACCGCACGTCCGATGGACATGCGGCCTCCTCCTGAATCTCAGGAATAATATTTCTATCGTTCCCGTGCGGTTTCAGGTCGTTCGGAGCACGTTTTCTCTGAATCGGACCGCCGCACGCCGTTTTGGTGTTTAACGGCGCCGGAAACGCGTTTCCAGCCGCCGCGGTCACACGGCACCTCCGAATGAGGTGCCGTCTAGCCGACCATTTCACAATTAACGCCCCGGATGTTGTCGTACGGTTTCGTGGCATTCGGAGGTCGTTCGAGTGGTTTTGACCCCCCAACGCGCCATTTCAGCGCGCGCCGCGCTGCTGAAAACGACACAATCGGACGTGCCGCGCGCACCGCACGTCCGATGGACGTGCGGACTCCTCCTGCATCTCAGGAATAATATTTCTATCGTTCCCGTGCGGTTTCAGGTCGTTCGGAGCACGTTTTCTCCGAATCGGACCGCCGCACGCCGTTTTGGTGTTTAACGGCGCCGGAAACGCGTTTCCGGCCGCCGCGGTCACACGGCACCTCCGAATGAGGTTCCGTCTGGCCGTCCATTTCACAATTCACGCCCCGGATGTTGTCGTACGGTTTCGTGGCATTTGGAGATCGTTCGGGTGGTTTTGACCCCCCAACGCGCCATTTCAGCGCGCGACGCGCTGCTGAAAACGACACAATCGGACGTGCCGCGCGCACCGCACGTCCTATGGACGTGCGGCCTCCTCCTGAATTTCAGGAATAATATTTCTATCGTTCCCGTGCGGTTTCAGGTCGTTCGGAGCACGTTTACTCCGAATCGGACCGCCGCACGCCGTTTTGGTGTTTAACGGAGCCGGAAACGCGTTTCCGGCCGCCGCGGTCACACGGCACCTCCGAATGAGGTTCCGTCTGGCCGACCATTTCACAATTCACGCCCCGGATGTTGTCGTACGGTTTCGTGGCATTCGGAGGTCGTTCGGGTGGTTTTGACCCCCCAACGCGCCATTTCAGCGCGCGCCGCGCTGCTGAAAACGACACAATCGGACGTGCCGCGCGCACCGCACGTCCGATGGACGTGCGGCCTCCTCCTGCATCTCAGGAATAATATTTCTATCGTTTCCGTGCGGTTTCAGGTCGTTCAGAGCACGTTTGCTCCGAATCGGACCGCCGCACGCCGTTTTGGTGTTTAACGGCGCCAGAAACGAGTTTCCGGCCTCCGCGGTGACACGGCACCTCCGAATGAGGTGCCGTCTGGCCGACCATTTCAAAATTCACGCCCCGGATGTTGTCGTACGGTTTCGTGGCATTCGGAGGTCGTTCGGGTGGTTTTGACCCCCCAACGCGCCATTTCAGCGCGCGCCGCGCTGCTGAAAACGACACAATCGGACGTGCCGCGCGCACCGCACGTCCGATGGACGTGCGGCCTCCTTCTGCATCTCAGGAATAATATTTCTATCGTTCCCGTGCGGTTTCAGGTCGTTCGGAGCACGTTTGCTCCGAATCGGACCGCCGCACGCCGTTTTGGTGTTTAACGGCGCCGGAAAGGCGTTTCCGGCCGCCGCGGTCACACGGCACCTCCGAATGAGGTGACGTCTGGCCGACCATTTCACAATTCACGCCCCGGATGTTGTCGTACGGTTTCGTGGAATTCGGAGGTCGTTCGGTTGGTTTTGACCCCCCAACGCGCCATTTCAGCGCGTGCCGCGCTGCTGAAAATGACACAATCGGACGTGCCGCACGCACCGCACGTCCGATGGACGTGCGGCCTCCTCTTGCATCTCAGGAATAATATTTCTATCGTTCCCGTGCGGTTTCAGGTCGTTCGGAGCACGTTTGCTCCGAATCGGACCGCCGCACGCCGTTTTGGTGTTTAACGGCGCCGGAAACGCGTTTCTGGCCGCCGCGGTCACACGGCACCTCCGAATGAGGTGCCGTCTGGCCGACCATTTCACAATTCACGCCCCGGATGTTGTCGTACGGTTTCGTGGCATTCAGAGGTCGTTCGGGTGGTTTTGACCCCCAACGCGCCATTTCAGCGCGCGCCGCGCTGCTGAAAACGACACAATCGGACGTGCCGCGCGCACCGCTCGTCCGATGGACGTGCGGCCTCCTCCTGCATCTCAGGAATAATATTTCTATCGTTCCCGTGCGGTTTCAGGTCTTTCAGAGCACGTTTGCTCCGAATCGGACCGCCGCACGCCGTTTTGGTGTTTAACGGCGCCGGAAACGCGTTTCCGGCCGCCGCGGTCAAACGGCACCTCCGAATGAGGTTCCATCTGGCCGACCATTTCACAATTCACGCCCCGGATGTTGTCGTACGGTTTCGTGGCATTCGGAGGCCGTTCGGGTGGTTTTGACCCCCCAACGCGCCATTTCAGCGCGCGCCGCGCTGCTGAAAACGACACAATCGGACGTGCCGCGCGCACCGCACGTCCGATGGACGTGCGGCCTCCTCCTGCATCTCAGGAATAATATTTCTATTGTTCCCGTGCGGTTTCAGGTCGTTCGGAGCACGTTTGCTCCGAATCGGACCGTCGCACGCCGTTTTGGTGTTTAACGGCGCCGGAAACGCGTTTCCGGCCGCCGCGGTCACACGGCACCTCCGAATGAGGTGCCGTCTGGCCGACCATTTCACAATTCACGTCCCGGATGTTTTCGTACGGTTTCGTGGCATTCGGAGGTCGTTCGGGTGGTTTTGACCCCCCAACGCGCCATTTCAGCGCGCGCCGCGCTGCTGAAAACGACACAATCGGACGTGCCGCGTGCACCGCACGTCCGATGGATGTGCGGCCTCCTCCTGCATCTCAGGAATAATATTTCTATCGTTCCTGTGCGGTTTCAGGTCGTTCGGAGCACGTTTGCTCCGAATCGGACCGCCGCACGCCGTTTTGGTGTTTAACGGCGCCGGAAACACGTTTCCAGCCGCCGCAGTCACACGGCACCTCCGAATGAGGTGCCATCTGGCCGACCATTTCACAATTCACGCCCCGGATGTTGTCGTACGGTTTCGTGGCATTCGAAGGTCGTTCGGGTGGTTTTGACCCCCCAACGCGCCATTTCAGCGCGCGCCGCGCTGCTGAAAACGACACAATCGGGGGGCTGTACGGGGGTGCGGGGGGCTGTACGGGGGGTGGCGGGGGGCTGTACGGGGGTGTGGGGGGCTGTACGGGGGTATCGGGGGGCTGTACGGGGGTGGCGGGGGGCTGTAAGGGGGTGGCGGGGGGCAGTACGAGGGTATCGGGGGGCTGTACGGGGGTGGCGGGGGGCTGTACGGGGGTGGCGGGGGGCAGTACGAGGGTGCAGGGAGTTGTACGGGGGTGCGGGGGGCTGTACGGGGGTGCGGGGGGGCTGTACGGGGGTGCGGGGGGCTGTACGGGGGGTGTGGGGGGGGGGGGGGGGGGCTGTACGGGGGTGCAGGGGGCTGTACGGGGGTGGCGGGGGCCTGTACGGGGGTGGCGGGGGGAAGTACGGGGGTGCGGGGGGTTGTACGGGGGTGCGGGGGTCTCTCCGGGGGTGCGGGGGGCAGTACGGGGGTGCGGGGGGGGGGGGGGGGGGGGGGGGGCAGTACGGGGGTGCGGGGGGCTGTACGGGGGTGGCGGGGGCCTGTACGGGGGTGGCGGGGGGCAGTACGGGGGTGCGGGGGGTTGTACGGGGGTGCGGGGGTCTCTCCGGGGGTGCGGGGGGCAGTACGGGGGTGCGGGGGGGGGGGGGGGGGCTGTACGGGGGTGCGGGGGGCTGTACGGGGGTGGCGGGGGCCTGTACGGGGGTGGCGGGGGGGCAGTACGGGGGTGCGGGGGGTTGTACGGGGGTGCGGGGGGGCTGTACGGGGGTGCGGGGGGGCTGTACGGGGGTGGCGGGGGGCTGTACGGGGGTGCGGGGGGCTGTACGGGGGTGCGGGGGGCTGTACGGGGGTGCGGGGGGCTCTACGGGGGTGCGGGGGGCTCTCCGGGGGTGCAAAGGCCATCCCATTGATTACAAAAGTGAAAAATAAAAGTGATAACATCTAATTAATACATATTTCTTTTATCGATACCATACTGAAATTTATAAAAAATATATTGGATAATACATAATCTATAATATCAGATTTATTGATCTGTTGGAATTAGTTCGACTTTTTCAAATGTAGAATCATTCAAGATTATCTGATCAAAAACTCAATATGTGTATAAAATATTTAAAAGACCACCATGGATGGTAATAATGCATTACTTAAATGAATAAATACAGTACATCAATATCAACCCTACCAGTAAAAACAAAAAACATATCTCGTGAATATATGGTGCGTCACGCGTTGCCATCACTGCTACCTCCTTCTGGTGGGCCAGGTGCCTACAACAAATAAACATTATAAATATTTTAATAACAAAAATAATTTAAATTAAATAAATAAATACAGTATATACCTGCGTCGTATGATCCCCTGTACCATCAGCTCGACGCACATATTCCCACAGTGCTCTAACCTCAGCTGTCAATTGCGCATTTGTCTCCTCGGAAGCGCGCAGCCGTGCCTCAAAATCTGACATCTGCTGTGTCATATGAGCAACAGCAGGACCGACAACCGCAGCGCGTGACACTACAGAACGAGGAATCCCTGCTCCATAGGTCAAACTATAGCCATGCCCGTCCCGACCAATAATGCGATGAAAGATCTCATCCCGTCGCATGGGAAGCTGTCGCTGGTCCTCTGGCAGATGTTCTAACTCAGCTTCAAATTGATCCTGTGAAATATTTAAATATATATAAATATATATATGTTAATATATAGATTTATGTAATTATTGGTAAGTACAGACACTTACTATCAATGCTGCAACCTCTGGATCATTGCGATCACGAGTCCTTATCCACACCGACATTTTATCAGTTGCTGCACCTTGCCCTCGCAACTGTATATTAAAAGAATATAAACACAAAACCATATTAATTAATAAATTAAAAAATGAACACTACGGGAAAAATGAGCAATTGCGACGGGTTATTTGCGACGGGATTTATTCCCGTCGCAAATAGTCATGTTAAAAAATTTGCGACGGGGGTATTTCCCCGTCGCAAATAAGGAGGCTTTTGCGACGGGATTGCTTTCCCCGTCGCAAATAGTTTTCCCGCGATGCGCGCCAAATCGCGGGAAACTTATTTGCGACGGGGAAATATTCCCGTCGCAAATAACCGGCGGCGGTAAAAGGTATTTGCGACGGGAATATTCCCCCGTCGCAAATACTATGTCGGCAGGGATTATTTGCGACGGGACCCGTCGCAAATAACTATTTACCGGTTGACCGTAATAAATGTTGGCTAAGGTATTTGCGACGGGTCCCGTCGTAAATAATACTATTTGCGACGGGAATCCCGTCGCAAATGGGCCCGTCGCAACTAATCTAACCTATAAATACCCCCATCCGTTTTTTTCATTTCATTCTCATTCCTTATCTTCTCTCTCTCTCAGAATTATATTTCTAGAGTTGAGTTTTTCTCCAGTTTAAGTTTTTTCTCCGGAGCTGATATTAAAGTTTTGAAGAACGATCAGAACAGATCAATTTTCAAGGTATTTATCTTCATTTTAATTTTTTATTTATTTTTAATTTCTTATTAGTTTCTATTATTATTAATTAGTTGTAATTTAATTATGTTTACATTGTTTTATTACTTAATAAATTTAAATTATAAGTATTGTTTATATGGTAATTAGGAATAATTAGTAATAATTTTTAGTAATTAAGAATAAATATTAATAACTAGTAATAAATACCAATAATTAAGAATAAGAACATTATTACATTATTAGTTTATTTTATTATTAATATTAAAATAATATAATTTTTTATATATATACAGTTCTTTTTTCATCTGTGTGTTTGCTGTCTTCACATGTATTATTTGTATGTGGAGATAGAAAACGCACAGATGAAAAAAGAACTGTATATAAATTAGAAAATTATATTATTTTAATATTAATAATAAAATATATTAATAATGTTATTATTTGTAATTATTGGTAATTATTTCTAATTATTGATAATTATTCATTTAATTACTAATAATTATCAATAATTAAGAATAATTAGTAATAATTACCAATAATTAACAATAATTAGTATTAATTACCTATAATTAGTATTAATTACCAATAATTAGTATTAATTACCAATAATTAGTATTAATTACCAATAATTCGTAATAATTAGGAATAATTAACAATAATTAGTAATAATTAGGAATAATTAACAATAATTAGGAATAATTAACAATAATTAGTAATAATTAGGAATAATTAGGAATAATTAGTATTAATTACAAATAATTAGTATTAATTACCAATAATTAGTCTTAATTACCAATAATTAGTATTAATTACCAATAATTAGTATTAATTACCAATAATTAGTATTAATTACCAATAATTAGTATTAATTAGGAATAATTAACAATAATTAGTAATAATTAGGAATAATTAACAATAATTAGTAATAATTAGGAATAATTAGTATTAATTAGGAATAATTAGTAATAATTACCAATAATTAGTATTAATTAGGAATAATTAGTATTAATTACCAATAATTAGTATTAATTACCAATAATTAGTATTAATTACCAATAATTAGTATTAATTACCAATAATTAGTATTAATTACCAATAATTAGTATTAATTAGGAATAATTAACAATAATTAGTAATAATTAGGAATAATTAACAATAATTAGTAATAATTAGGAATAATTAGGAATAATTAGTATTAATTAGGAATAATTAGTAATAATTACCAATAATTAGTATTAATTAGGAATAATTAGTATTAATTACCAATAATTAGTATTAATTACCAATAATTAGTATTAATTACCAATAATTAGTATTAATTACCAATAATTAGTATTAATTACCAATAATTAGTATTAATTAGGAATAATTAACAATAATTAGTAATAATTAGGAATAATTAACAATAATTAGTAATAATTAGGAATAATTAGGAATAATTAGTATTAATTAGGAATAATTAGTAATAATTACCAATAATTAGTATTAATTAGGAATAATTAGTATTAATTACCAATAATTAGTATTAATTACCAATAATTAGTATTAATTAGGAATAATTAACAATAATTAGTAATAATTAGGAATAATTAACAATAATTAGTAATAATTAGGAATAATTAACAATAATTAGTAATAATTAGGAATAATTAACAATAATTAGTAATAATTAGGAATAATTAGTATTAATTAGGAATAATTAGTATTAATTACCAATAATTAGTATTAATTAGGAATAATTAGTAATAATTACCAATAATTAGTATTAATTACCAATAATTAGTATTAATTACCAATAATTAGTATTAATTACCAATAATTAGTAATAATTAGGAATAATTAACAATAATTAGTAATAATTAGGAATAATTAACAATAATTAGGAATAATTAGTATTAATTAGGAATAATTAGTATTAATTACGAATAATTAGTAATAATTACCAATAATTAGTAATAATTACCAATAATTAGTAATAATTACCAATAATTAGTAATAATTACCAATAATTAGTATTAATTACCAATAATTAGCAATAATTACCAATAATTAGCAATAATTACCAATAATTAGCAATAATTACCAATAATTAGTATTAATTACCAATAATTAGCAATAATTACGAATAATTAGAAATAATTACCAATAATTAGCAATAATTAGCAATAATTAGAAATAATTAGCAATAATTAGAAATAATTAGCAATAATTAGAAATAATTAGCAATAATTAGAAATAATTAGCAATAATTAGTAATAATTAGTAATAATTAGGAATAATTAGTAATAATTAGGAATAATTAGGAATAAGTAGGATTAATTAGGATTAATTAGGATTAATTAGGAATAATTAGGATTAATTAGGAATAATTAGTAATAATTGCCAATAATGACCAATAATTGCCAATAATTACCAATAATTGCAAATAATTAGGAATAATTAGGAATAATCAGGAATACTCAGGAATACTCACGAATACTCACGAATACTCACGAATACTCACGAATAATCACGAATACTCACGAATAATCACGAATACTCACGAATACTCACAAATAATCAGGAATACTCAGGAATACTCAGGAATACTCAAGAACACTTAGTAAACGAAATCTGCTTGGATAATGAAGGGAAAATTTATAACCATCTCCACAACGATGATTATCAAATTTCCTTTCATTATTCAAGCAGTTTTCCTTTTGCTAAGTATTGCTAAGTATTGCTAAGTATTGCTAAATTAGTAATAAATAGTAATAATTAGCAATAAATTGTAATAATTAGTAATAAATTGTAATAATTAGTAATCCTTGCTTGAGTGTTTTTTCTAACAAATTATTCAAAACCAGTAATGCTTTTATATTTTATAGAAAAATATGGAACAACGAGGTCGTCAATAGTCATTATTAGATGACCACATATGGATAAATCAACGTAGAAATCCAAATGGTTCTGGTTTAAATCCAGTATATATAGAGGGTGTGGAGATTTTTTTATCATTTGCGGCATCAAATTCAGAATTTGTTTCAGAAGGAAAGATAAAATGCCCTTGTAGAAAATGTGCATTGAGAACGTTTGACACGTTTGACAAAGTGGGGGAACATCTCTTGGGTTTTGGTTTTCAAGCAGATTATGTTTTTTGGTATCAACACGGTGAACGCAGTTCCAGAGCAGATGATACCAACTTGATTCCGGATCCATCCCAGTATCAAGATTTAGTACATGATGTTGCAGGTTCATATGTTCAACATACAGAAACTCCGGCTGATATAGCTTCAAATCCTGAGTTGGGACCGTCTGAATTTTATGAGTTGTTGAAGTCTGCTGAGGATGCATTATATCCTGGCTGCAAGATGAGAAAATTAGAAGCAGTTGCAAAATTTATAGCTATCAAATCAGATAACGGAATGTCAAACACATGTTTTGACCAGATATTTTCTTTGCTGAAAACACTGTTACCCGAAGGAAATGTTTTACCTGCAAATTACTATGAAAGTAAGAGGTTGGTTCGAAATTTGGGACTTACTTGTCAGAAGATTCATGCATGTTCAAATGACTGCATTTTATATTCAGGGGAAAATGAGTCGTTGGATAGTTGTCCCACATGTGGGCAACAGAGATATAAAGAAGGACAACACGGGAAGTCTGGTTTGATTCCTGTAAAACAGTTGAGATATTTTCCGCTTACATCCAGACTTCAGCGTTTATTCATGTCTAAGAATACAGCGACAATGATGTCATGGCATAAAGAGAATATTTCAACCGATAAAAGCTTGAATCATCCAGCCGATGGTGATTCATGGAAACATTTTGATAGAGTGCATCCATCATTTGCTTTAGAAGCTAGAAATGTTCGACTGGGCCTTTCCACTGATGGTTTCTGTCCGTTTGGATCTTATGGTAGTCAATATTCATGTTGGCCTGTTTTTTTAACTCCGTATAATTTACCTCCATGGATGTTGATGAAGGAGCCATATATCTTTTTGACTTTACTAATTCCAGGACATCCGAAGAAAAATATTGATGTTTATTTGAAGCCATTGATTGATGAATTAAATTTATTGTGGAGTACTGGTGTCAGTACATATGATGTTGCAATGAAACAGAATTTCATACTGAGAGCAGCATTGATGTGGACAATAAGTGACTTCCCGGCTTATGGGATGTTATCTGGCTGGAGTACACATGGTCAGAAATCATGTCCTTACTGTATGGGAGAGAACAAAGCATTTATGCTCATTCATGGAAAGAAACCTTGTTATTTTGACTGTCATCGCAGATTTCTTCCAGCTGATCATCCTTTTCGCAGAAACAGATCTCATTTCAGAAAAGGAACAGCTGAAAGGGATGGACCTCCAAAAATGCTATCAGGTTCGGAGTTAAAATCGGTTGTATTTTCATTACCTCCCATCACTTTTGGTCCCACAATAAACCAACAGAAAATTTCTGGTTTTGGGAAAGAACACAATTGGATTAAACGTAGCATATTTTGGGATTTGCCATATTGGTCTGATTTGTTGGTCCGACACATGTTAGATGTCATGCATATTGAGAAGAACTGTTTTGATAATTTGTTTCATACAGTTTTGGATACGCCAGGAAAGAGCAAAGACAATGTAAATGCACGTTTAGATCTTGCCCAAATTTGCAGGCGTCCAGAATTGGAACTATTTGAGAATGTCAGAACAGAAAGGTTACTGAAACCAAAAGCAGCTTATACACTGTCTAAAGAAAACCGTTTATTATTTTGTCAGTGGATTGCAGATTTGAGACTTCCAGATGGTTGTGCTTCCAATTTGGGTAGATGTGTAAAGAATGGTCATATTACTGGATTGAAAAGTCATGATTGTCATGTTATAATGGAGAGACTTCTACCCATTGGATTAAGAGGTCTGTTGAATTCTGTGATTTGGGATTCCATAACAGACATGTCTCATTTTTTTCGGGAAATTTGTGCGGCTACGGCAGATTATGATGCTCTAGGCAAACTTGAAAAAGATGTTGTTGTAATTATATGTAAACTGGAAAAAATATTTCCGCCGTCTTTCTTCGACTCAATGGAACATTTGATGTTACATTTGCCATATGAAGCCAAATGTGGAGGTCCGGTACAGTTTCGATGGATGTACCCATTTGAAAGATGCATGCAAAAATTTAAAAGAAAAGTACGCAACAAAGCATCTGTTGAAGGATCTATTGCAGAAGCTTATTTGCAAGAGGAAATATCTTTTTTCTGCTCCCATTATTTTGAATCTGAGTATCCTTCAAAACACAACCGAATGGGACGGAATGAGAGGAATATTGATGAAATCGACAATCAATTATCTGTTTTCAACCAGTCAGAGCTTGGTTTTGGTGGAGTTTCTGAACGCTGGCTTTCAGATGATGAACATCATAGAGCTCATACGTATGTTCTGCTCAACTGTGAAGAGATGACATCAGTTGTACTGTAAGTGTTTATATCACTTATTCTATCATTTATGTTACAATAAATAACTTTGGTTTTTATAGGTTGTATGATAATCATATCAAGAAACAAATTCCACAAATTACAGCAGCTGCTCTCGAAGAACGGCGACTGAAAAATTTCTCTCAGTGGTTTCAAAAACTGGTAACATAAATTCTTTATCATTTAGCAACTCATTCAATGTATAGTTTACTATATTGATAATTATTTCACAAATCTTCAGGTGTCTCGACATGCTGATAAAATTGACAAACGGCTCTGTGTATTGAGTAACCCACCTTCCAAACTTGTTAAAACTTATAATGCATATGTGGTGAATGGATTTCGATTCCACACGCATGCATATGGGGAATCGAAAAAAACAATGAACAGTGGAGTTAGCTTGAGAGGATCTCATCATCGAGAAAATGAAGTTGACTTTTATGGCATGCTTGATGAAATCATTGAACTCTGTTATCTTGGACAACATTACATAACCATGTTCAAATGTCGGTGGTTGGATACAGAGAGAGGCGTGCGTGTTCATCCGACTCATGGAATCATCGATATTAAATGTAAAAGTGTTCTCGCAGTAAATGAACCATTCTTATTGGCTCAACAGGCATATCAAGTTTATTATGCAAAGTACTGTGCAACATCAAGAGACTTGAATGATTGGTGGAGTGTAATAAAAATCAAAATTCGAGACAATCAGTTTAGTCAAAGTGAATGTGCTTTCACTGATGTGCAAAGAATTGAAGTTTTTCAAGAGAGTACTCAAAATCAATCTTTTTTACAAAGAGATATGAGTATCGATGACGACACCCCACATTTAAGAGTCGGTGATGACGATGATGTTAATGATGTCACACATGAATTTGAAATGGTAAGAGATGAAGCAACTGCAACTCGAATGGATATCGATGATGTTGAGGAGGAATATGAAGATGACATTGACATATATGAAGATGATGATGAAGATGAACACTTATAGAATTCCATGGTATTTATATACAATCATAATATGTATATATATGTATATATAATAGTAATTATCAATTATTTGCTAATATTAACATTTTCTGTTTCAGATGGACGAGGCCACATTTCGTGAGTTGGCGGAGGCTGACCTGCCTTTCGATGCGGATGAGTTGCTGGCAGATGACCCTCAGCCTGCAGGCGCTCCAGGGAGTACGCGGAGGGGGCGCGGTCTTGCACGATTGATGATTCCTGACCCCGTCCCCGAGCGACGTCCACGTCTTGGGTTTGATCCGCGCACCCGGAGGTGTGATAACCTGTGTAATAACCTGTGAATTTGACTAAGATTTCATTAATCTATTCACATAATAAATGTTTATTATTTTTTCAGTTTTTCGCATATAGCAGTCGGACAGGGCAGCGCTATTTTGCTCAACTATTTCTCTCAGCCGTGGACCACATGGGAGCAGATTCCCATTGATGTGCAGCAGGCCATGTTCGGCCATTGGTTGGTACGTACGTAAATAAATAATTTTTATTTTGAAAATTATTTCATTTCTAACTTGATATTTTGATTTATTTGTAGGGTTTATGGTATCCGATCGAGGATACCATGCGTGACGCCATCCACAAGGCATGGGAGGTGGCCATGGGTGATCGCCTTCGTCAGTTTTTGCACAATTTAAGAAAAGCTGCGATGAAGAAAGCAGGAGTGTCAGATTTTGAGGAGTCATGTAGAGCACACCGACCAGAGTACATTTCATCCCATGTATGGGATGGATTATGTGTGCACTGGTTGAGTGGTGCCTTTCAGAGGAGATCATCGGTGGGGAGGCAGAATCGGGGGAGGCAGGAGGTGACTCATCGAGCTGGGAGTCGTTCTTTCAGTACTCATAGACAGCATCTGGTACGTACATTATTTATAAATATTTTATATAACTAAAAATATTACCAGTTTATTTTTTATTCTTATAGGCTGTCGAGCATCCCGATATTACAGAGTACGACGTATATCGGAGGATGTATAGTGATCCTGCTACTGGGGAGCTCAGAGGTGATCGTCAGCATCACATCGTGGTCAGTATTATTTGTTTTCAAGTTTAAAAATTAACTGCATATAATATATTCACAATTTTAATTTTAAATTGCAACTATAGGAGTCATATGAGGCCGCAGCGGCACAGGCCCGGCCTGAGAGTCAGGCCGAGTCATCAGATCAGACCACTGCCCGTCAGTTTGATGAGGCGGCATGGATGCAGGCCACCCAGTATGCCTTCGAGAAGGGCCGGGTAGTTGGTATCGGCTCTCGACTGACTCCCGGAGATTATTATGGCAGTGCTGCGATGTCGGCGTCCAGCTCGAGGGGAGCTCGTGCATCTTCTTCTACACAGTATGAGGAGCAGTTGCGATCTCAGACTGCACAGATAGAGAGTCTCCGACAGGAGCAGGAGCAGATACGTCAGCAGCATGAGGAGGAGCGTCGACGCCAGCAGCAGCTGTACGAGGAGCAGACGAGTCGGTGGCAGCAGCAGCATCAGGAGCAGATGGAGTACATGCGCCGACTCACTCATGCTTTAGGGATGGAGTTTCCTCCACCACCATCTGCAGATCCCCCACCTCCCCCCCCTCCTACAGATTAGAGTTTGTATTTCTGTTATAAAATTTGTGAAATCAAAATATTTTTTTTTCTATTCGTAGTTTCTGTCTCATTATAAAATATTAATAATATTATATTTTTAAATAACAATATTAATATGAATAATAATAATATTTATATTTTATAATATTAAATTTTATATATATATTAAAATTTTATATATATATTAAAATTTTATAATATTATAATTTAATTATTTTTTTGTAATACTTGAATTATTTTAATATTTGAATGTAAAATAATTCTATTATTTTTATATTAATTAAAATAACTTATTAATATTTTTTTTATTTATGAATTATAATTATAATATTATTATATTAATTAAATTATTTATTAATATTCTATTATTTTTATTTTTGAATTATAATTCTACTATTATTATAGTAATTAAAATAATTTATTATTTTCATTTGTAAATTATAATTCTATTATTATATTAATTAAAATAATTTATTAATAATTTATTTTTTTTATAGTATTTGCGACGGGATACTATGCCCGTCGCAAATACTAGTATTATTAATAATTTTTTATTTTTTTTAAAAAAGAGTAATTGCGACGGGTCCCGTCGCAATTACTATGAATAGTATTTGCGACGGGTCCCGGTTCCCGTCGCAAATACTAGTATTATTAATTTTTTTATTTTAAAAAAAAAAACGTTATTGCGACGGTCCCGTCGCAAAAACAATTTGCGACGGGTACCGTCGCAAAAGGTATTTGCGACGGGCCCGTCGCAATAACTGTTTAAAAAGTTTTTCACAAAAAATACGGAATACTATTTGCGACGGGGAGAATGCCCGTCGCAAAAAAAGTCTGTAGCGACGGTCCCGTCGCAAATAAGTTTAGTTGCGACGGCGTTTTCCGCAACGGGCTATTTGCGACGGGACCCCGTCGCAAATGGCTATTTGCGACGGGATCCCATCGCAAATAGCCCGTCGCAAATACCTGTTTTTCCAGTAGTGGAATAATATATACCTCATGTCGGATCTGAGACACGTGACGAGTCCCGAGCCTGTGAGCTGGTCCCTGCAACGCTCGATTCTCCGAATGGCGTGTTGACACCTCCTACATTCAATTCATTCAAATTTCAAACAAATCACATATTCTTGAAAATATATATACAGCAAAATAATTAATATACAAACCGCAACACCCTCAGTAGACCAATATGCAACCAAGTCACGCCACTGATCCGGGAGGACACCTCTCGGGACTTTTTCCAAAATGTCAAGGGCACCCACATTTGGTACCCAGTGGTCCCTCTTCACTTTGCCTTTATAATATTTCCATAGCTTACGGCATTTGCTCATACACACGGGCCGAAACTCTTCAGGGCATACTTTCAAATTTTTCTATAATGAAAATAATCAAACATATTAGTATTATTTATAAATAGAAAATAAAGTAAAATTATTTTCTTACCTGAACCTCCCTCCATAGACGATCTAATGTGTCCTGAGGGATAGAAGCCCAATCACGCGTGGTCAATGGAAATCGATGTGGGTCACGTATGATATGACCCAGCTGATGAATAAATGCCGTGGCATTCGGTCCCACGGGATGAAATACCTCATCAAATGAAACATCTGTCGTCGTGTCGTAATTCCATGATAATATGCCACGACCAGGGCCTCTCCTGCGAGAGGAAGAACTAGCCGAGTCTGATCCTGTTGAAAACAATTTTATATATAAATTGACAAATGTTATATATATATATATATATGTCAATTACATAAAAAATATAGACAATGACATTCAAACATACCTCGACCCTGAGACGTAGATGCCTCAGATGGATGATGTGGATTTTTTGCCTCTTCCCCTGACATGTCTGCAGTCATACAAAATATCAGTAATGAGTCCAAAGTGTTTAAAAGATAAATTGGATTGTTCTTAATAAATCAAACTTGTAAAACTGTTAATCAAACAAAAAATGGGTTGAATAATTAGTTGTGAATGAATTTTAAAAAATCAGAAAGTTAATCAACCTAAATATTTATGACTGAATTAACTTACAAAAGTGAGGATTAAAACTTATAAGGATTTATAAAATGATTAGATAATTTATGATATCCTAGGACATTCTACTGAATAGCGGGAAAACAATTATACCTTTCATTAAGCATGCAAATCGACCGTTTCTCCTTCAACAGCCGCTCTGACCCAATAAATATCTTCTTCACGTTGAACTACGGTATGTTGATCAAGTTGTTGGTAAACAAACGGAACAGTCTCGGGTTCATCTTCTTCAAATAAAAACACTCCTCGCCGAGACATTTTGACAACAACTTTCCAACTTGGATCCGAAGGCAAAGTAACGAAGAATACTTGTTCCGCTTGTGATCTCAAAATGAAAGGTTCATTCTCAACTCGTTCATTATTTCTGTATAACATATAGTTAAAATTCACCAATGAAAACTGATATTGATCGACTTTACATCCACGCACTGGATCAACCCAATTACACTTTAACAATATGTACTTCAAACCGTGTGTGTATACAACTTCAATGATGTCTATCAATTGACCATAGTAATAACCAGAATCGACAAAGGGACAACCGATGCCACTGTTTTGTGTTGCTCGTTTGTCATCAACATCTTTAATGCAAAATCGAAAACCATTAGCATCAATAGCTTTATAACGACGAGCCGTTATAGATGGACCCTCAGCCAGTTGGATAAATACTTCAGGTAGCGTGGGGTCCCCTAACTCCCTCAGCTTACGAACCTACATAATTTATAAAAATCAATACTGATATATGCAGAAAGAAGTAGTTTAATACTTCACTCATAATGAAAATCAATTTATACATACATAATCCTTGAACCAATCATGAAATGCCGCATAATGAGATTGTTGAATTTTTAACTCAGTCGCACGATGCATCTCTTCTTTTATCTCATTAATGTGTTTCCTGCAAATGATTACGCGATGTTTAAAAGATCAACTTATGCAAAGAAAACATGTAAAAGTTATACAAGCACATTGATAAGATACTTACTGCATTAATGGTGCAACTGATGGAGTATTGAACAAGATATATCGATGTGCTTGTATCCACTCGATGTTGTCCATATCAAATGTGGTTCCTTCTCCAACTGGACCATCATCAATCCGAGAGGGCTTATCTAATTTTGTTTCAACATCCGTAAGATATTCTGCACAAAAGGTAGTACACTCATCCATGAAATAACCATTGGCTATTGATGCCTCTGGACGAGCTCTGTTGCGTACAAATCTTTTCAATGTACTCAAATACCGTTCAATAGGATACATCCACCTGAATTGCACTGGACCAACAGCCATTACTTCATCAGTTAGGTGCACTGTCAAGTGGACCATAACATCGAAAAATGAGGGGGGGAAAAGTTTCTCAAAGTGACAAAGCGTAAGTACAATTCGGTCCTGCAAACTTTTTAAATCACTCATTCATTGATTTCTTAAACAAAGCTGTCTAAAATAATTACTCATCTCAATCAAGGGCTGAACAACATTGGGGGATAAACAATCACAAATTGCGATTGGAATCAACTGCTGAAGTAATATGTGATTGTCATGACTTTTCAACCCTTGCAATGTCTTGCTCGTCAGATTCACACACTTTGAAATATTAGAAGAGTAACCATCAGTCACCTTGACCATCTTCAAAATGGAAAGAAATGTCTCTTTCTCCTCTGTAGTCATCGAATACTGTACAGCAGGCATATATGCCTTGTTTCCCTCAGCTAACTGTAAATGCAACTGTTTCCTTAAACCCATTTCTTCCAAATCACGGCGTGTATTAACATGGTCCTTTGACTTTCCACTAACACCTAAAATGGTCCACAATATGTTATCACAAACATTTTTTTTCAATGTGCATGACTTCCAAATTATGCCTCAACATGTTAGTTTTCCAATACGGAAGACTATAAAAAATACTTTTCTTTTTCCAATTGTGACTGCGCTGCCTACCCGCAGCACGAATATTACGTACTGGAGGAGCCACCAAATCCTGAATTTCATATACCGTGCGGATGTTTTCTTCCTCAATCTGCGATAACATTTCGACTCCTGTCATGATCTTTGGTGCTGGGCTGAACTCTCTAGAACCATCAAATGCCACTCTGTCCTTTCTGAACCTGTGCTGGGGAGGGAGAAAACGCCTGTGACCCATGTATGCCCATTTTTTGGAATGTTTAAGCCATACAGATTTTTTACTTTTATTGCAACAAGGGCAAGCAAATTCCCCTTTCGTACTCCAGCCTGATAAATTTGCATAAGCTGGGAAGTCATTGATTTTCCACAATAAAGCAGCATGCAGTTTGAACATTTCATTCGTTTCGCAGTCATAAGTCATCACACCATCGCCCCAAAATTCATTCAACTCATCAATCAATGGCTGAAGGTAAACATCAATCTTATCCCCCGGACTTTTAGGTCCATCAATAAGAGTGGAAAGTAATATAAATTGTTGCTTCATACAAAGCCACGGAGGAAGATTATATGGAACCAACACCACGGGCCATGTGCTATGAGTTGCACCAACCATAGACTTGAATGGATTGAAACCATCTGCTGCCAATCCCAATCGGACATTACGAACATCTTTAGCAAAGTCGGGATGTCTCTTATCAAAATCCTTCCATGCATGAGAGTCTGCCGGGTGGGTTAACATGTCACTTTCATGAACTCTTTCTGCATGCCATCTCATTAAATTAGAAACTTTAGATGACATAAAAAATCTTTTCAACCTTGGTTTAAGGGGAAAGTAACGCATTTGCTTTACGACAATCGGTTTCCCCTGTATCGCAACCTGACTTTGATGAGTCTTATTTCCCCTGTTCTCTTTCCACCTGGAAGCGCCACAAACCGTACAAATATCCAAATGAGCAGTTTCATTTCTAAACAACATACAGTTGTTTGCACATGCATCTATAGTCTCATATGTAAAACCTAAGTTCTCTGTCAACTTACGAGCATAGTAATACGACTCAGGAATCTTAGCGTCGACAGGAAGAACTTTTTTCAATAAAACCAAAAGCATGTTGAATGATGTGTCTGACCAATTGTTCAAAGTCTTCAAATGCAACAACTCCACGATAAACGACAGTTTATTGTAAGAAGTACATCCAGGATATAATTCTGTTTTCGCATCATCAAGTACTTCATAAAACCTCCTCGAATCACGATCTGCACCAGAGCGAAGATTTATCTCACCGGTGTCAAGATTCTGGATGTCAATGCCTTCAGGATCAAAGCCACGTACCATTTCAGTAAGCATTTCATGCATTGGATCAGTCATCCTTGCATCAACATCCATCTGAGCTGCATCTGTATTTTGAAAACGAACATATTCTTCTCCATGACGAGTCCAACTCTTATAATTTTTCAGAAATCCATTAAAGAAAAGGTGCTCCCTCACAGTATCTCGTGTGAATTGATACATGTTAGCACATTTTCTACATGGACAACTAATATAGTCACTTTCAAATCCTCTCGTGAAGTCAATAAACTGCATAATGCCATTGAAATATTCTCTAGACGTTCGATTTGGAAGATCAATCCAACTCTTATCCATAATAATATCTGTATAACAAACATTTACACAATACTTATTACATTTACATTTTTCAAATCAACTATATTCAAAATAAATATTAACCATTTGTTTATGAACCATTGATAAAATAATAATGTAACTGAAAGCTCATGTTACCTGATTGAGCTACAAACCTGAAAGGGAGGGGAGCCGAAGGCGGTGCTGCGAGGGAGAGGAGGCAGCGAAGGGGAGCCGGAGCCAAAGGCGGTGCGGCAAGGGAGGGGACGGGCGACGGCGGCGGCAGGGAGCTGGAGGAGAGGAGGCGGTGAGGGGACGGGGGACGGGCAGCGAGGGGGGGGGGGGTGTCCGGGGTCGGGGGGGGGGGGGGCTGTCCGAGGTGCGAGGAGGGGTGTCCGGGGTGTCGGGGGCCTGTCAGGGGTGCGGGCATGGGTGTTCGGGGTGCGGGGGTGTCCGGGGTGCGGGGGAGGGGGGGCTGTCTGGGGTGCAGGGGGGCTGTCGGGGGTGCGGGGTGGGGTGTCCGGGGTGCGGGGGGCCTGTCCGGGGTGCGGGGGGGGGGGGGGGGGGGCTGTCCGAGTTCGGAGGGGGGGTGTCCGAGTGCGGGAGGGGGCTGTCCGGGGTGCAGGGAGGCTGTCCGGGTTCGGAGGGGGGTGTCCGAGTGCAGGGGGGGCTGTCCGGGGTGCGGGGAGGCGTCCGGGGTGCGGGGGGCGGTCCGGAGTGCGCGGGGGGGGGGGGGGGGGGTGGGGGCTGTCCGGGGTGCGGGGAGGCGTCCGGGGTGCGGGGGGCGGTCCGGAGTGCGCGGGGGGGGGGGGGGGGGGGCTGTCCGGGGTGCGGGGAGGCGTCCGGGGTGCGGGGGGTGGTCCGGAGTGCGCGGGGGGTGCTGTCCGGGGTGCGGGGAGGCGTCCGGGGTGCGGGGGGCGGTCCGGAGTGCGCGCCGGGGGCTGTCCGGGGTGCGGGTGCCGTCCGGGGTGGGGGGGGGGAGGGACGATAGGCCGGAGGGCGGCGGCCGGAGGCCCAAGGGCGGAGGGCGGCGGCCGGAGGCCGGATGGCAGGCGGCGGGGGAGGGCTGGCGGCGGGGGAGGCCGGGCGGCGGGGGAGGGCGGGCGGCGGGGGAGGCCGGGCGGCGGGGGAGGGCGGGCGGCGGGGGAGGCCGGGCGGCGGGGGAGGCCGGGCGGCGGGGGAGGCCGGGCGGCGGGGGAGGAGAGGGCGGCGCGAGGGAGGGCGGTGAGGGAGGGAGGGGGTTAGCTAGGGCGGAGGGAGATCGAGGCCGCGGGGGGGGGGGGGGGGGCGCAGAAACCCCCCGGATTTTTTTATCCAGGTTAGCGACCGCCATTGGCGGTCGCTAATGGTGAGCTATAGCGACCGCCAATGGCGGTCGCCCGAGTCTGGGGGGCTCCAATGCCCCCTTTTCTAGTAGTGACTCTTTGTCTGTGAGCATTGACAATCAGATCAACGGTTGACTTGTGACATTAACCTTGTACCGGTAGCTTCAAACAGTGACTGTAAATCTCCAACGGTGATATTCTAGCACCATTGACTTAGAGTGACAGTGAGCTATAACGGTTACTTTGAACATAAGGCTCTTACCAGTAGCCTTTTACAGTGAACTTATATTTAGATAAATATAAACTGTAAGCTAATGCAGCAAAGTCATAAGAATTAAGAGTATACATTGTTGAGGATAGTATAATTATAAATATAGATTAAAAAATGATTAGTAACTAACTTAATATATCATGATCAATATTTAAACATGATTTGGGATTATCAAAACAAGTGAGTCCGACAGAATTGTTTTCAAAACAACAAACCTTGGGAAATTTATGTATGTGGCCAAAACCAACAAAGTTGATAATTCAAAAGTTACAAAATACCCTGAGTCTAAAAATGCTTCCAAACAGTCTAGATTTGAAAAAAATTCTAATAGTTTTTATTCTAATAAGGATGAATAGAATATTCTAATTGATAATATAATGGTTATAGGATTATAAAATAAGGACAAGAAGGTCATTGAGAATCATATTCCCAATTCTGGTTAGTATGGATGCTTTAGAGGAAAATGCTCTTTCAATGGCTACTACTTGTATTTTAGTGGATAGAAAAAATATGAAAACCATGTGTTGATTCAAACAATAACATTATTATTATTTCATAGGTTATGGTATGAAATGTTTTAGGGGCAATCAATTCCCTCAAAAGAATATGTATGAGAAGATTATTTTAAAGAAACTTGATAAGAATGAGGTATTAATTAGAAATAGGTTCCAACTTTTAGAAACTATTTGTAAAATATGTGAACAACATGGACCACTTGCAAAAGGAGGTCATGTATTTTTACTACCACTACAAAAAAGTCATAACAATTCTCAGAGTTCCGATGTGATGAAAGAAAAGAAAGAAGAAAAATATATTCTTATTGAAACCTCACTAAAAGCTACAAAATGATGATGACCTTTGATTATTGATAGTGAATTTTATTCTCATATGATGGGATATTTGATTTTATTGAATAATTTGAAATATTTTAAATAAGGAACAATGAAATTTTTAAATGATGAATCTCTAAGAATCAAAGGTAATTGGTCAGCCATCATTGGAAAAGAAAAGTTGAAATCCAAGAAAGATTTGTATGTTTATGGGCTGAAACATAATTAAAAAGTGTTTAAAATTTTCTCATGATTTTAACAATGTTATATCAAGAAAATATGGATGTTTTTTAAAAATTAAAGAATATTGAAAAATAGTTACAAGAGGCCAATGTACGAAAGGGAATTTATTTCATGTTGGTGATATACAAAAATCTTGTAACATGATTATGGTGGAAGAGAATAAATTGTGGAATAAAATGATGGGATACATGTGTCAAATAAAAATTAGAAAATTAACAAAGAAATAAAGTGTTAAAAACATTATTTATTTTCAATGAATAAGAGATTTTTGTTGTAATATTTTTTGAAAATAAAATATTACAAATGTTGTGTGCATTAAAGTTGGGATTTGATCAGAACAACCCCTAGAGATTATTCATTTTGATATATGTAGTACAATTTGAAAATAATATAAAAATAAATATAAGTACTTCATTACATACATTGATTATTTTACTCACATTAATTTTGTTTTGTATATGAAACATAAGTCAAATTCTTTGAAAATGTTTAAAATATTCAGAAGGGAGCTAATAAGGAATGTGAGTATTCGATAAATAAGTTGTGAACTGATAATGGTTGTGAATACATATCTGAAGAATTGTAATGTTATTTTGACAATCATGGAATAAGAATCAATACATTTCTCTAAATAATCCCCAAAAAATGGGGTTGTTGAAAGAAGGAATAGAAGTTTGGTGGAAATGGGGAGAACTATTCCACTAGAACACGGTCCTTCTAATTACTATTTGAAGCAATCCATGAGTAGTGATTTCTATATTAAAAACCACTATTTCTATAGAAAAATTTCACATATGAGTCCATATTAATTTTTTATGGTAAAACATCATGTTTGAAACACTTAAGAGTTTTTCGGAGGCCACGTATTATAAAGAAGAAAGGTGGAAACTTTGGAATGTTTTACTAGAAAGGTGAAGATGGAATATTTCTTGTATATACTATGTAATAAAGGGGCTAAAAATGTTTCAATAAAGAGACATGAATAATTGTTAATTCACATGTTGTGAAACTCATTGAAAAATCCAATGAATACAAACATATTCGGATTAATAAGAAAGTTGAGCAGGAAAGGTTTGATAATAGTTCTGATAAGGACACAGACAATTGTAATCCTACTCAAGAATAATTAGACTCATATATCTCTAGTTATGATGAAGTTACTCGATAATATCATCATGGGAAAAGAAAATAATTGGAATTGCATAATATCAATGGATATCAACATTAAAAGGTTCAAACAATAAGAACAAAAAATCTTATATCACAAACTTCTTTGTATTAAATATTGGAGTTGAATGTTGTTAAAGAATTCTATAATTATCTAAAATGGGTTCTGGACACAAATAAAGATTTGGATTAAATTGAAAATAATGATACATGGGAACTCATACGCAATCTAGAAAACAAAAACATTATTGAAAAAATGGGTTTTCTAGAGAAAACTGAATGAATAAGGTGAAGTGATATGAAACAAAGAAAGATTATTGTGTAAAAGGTTTCAAAAATTAAAGTTATTTATTTTTATGAATCCTTCTATCTATTTATAAGATTAGAACCAATAATAATTTTTCTCTATATTATTGCACAAAGAGGATACAAGATATTTCAAATGGATGTTAAATCTGTATTATTGATTTCGGCTCTTGATGTAGATGTTTATAATGAACAAACTTATGAGTTTGTTGTTGGGAAAGATGAAAGTTACATTTTCAAATAGAAGATGGAATTGTATGGCGTAAAACATGCTTCGATAGAATGGTATTCTAAATTAAATACATTCATAAGGAAGATGGGTTTCAAGAAATGAATATTTGATAGAAATCTTTATATTAAAGAAAGTCAAGAGTATTCCCTCATTATAATTGTTTATATTGATGATATTATCTTAGATGGGAATTATGAAATTAGTTGTGAATTATTTTCTAATTAAATGAAAATATAATTTGAGATTTCTATGCACCGTGAAATGAAATACTTTCATGGGTTACAAATTTTGAAAAGAGAGAAATACATTTTACTCTGACAACAAAAATATTCTAAGGAACTTCGTAAGAGGTTCAACATGAAAAAACCAAAAACTATTTTCACACCAATGTAAGTGGGAACAATGTTGAAAAATATGAATAAGGAAAAGCAGTTGATCACAAATAATTCCAGAAGTTGATTGGAATTTTGTTATATTTGACTACCTCGAGACCTGACATTGTTTGTGTTGTCACTTTATGTGGTTGATTTTATAGTTCCCCTAAAGATTTGAATTTATTTACAATAAAAAATAATTCTCAGAGATATCAAAGTCACAAATTTTTTGGGAATCATGTATGATTGCATAGAAAGTATTTGTTATTTGGGTATTCATACGCTGATTAGGAAGGAAATGTTGATGAAAGAAGATCCACATCATATGGAGTATTTTTTCTATGAAATAATTTTATCATTTGGAATTCAAAATACAAGAATTAATTAACTCTCAGTATGGATGAAGCTATGTATGATGCTTCCACTCAACCCACTAGTCAACTAATGTGGACGGAAACTCAATTTAAATATTTAATTTTTGATGTGAAATTACCGTTTCTCTTGGGTTCTGATAATAAAAGTACGATCAATATCACCTGGAATCTAGTTAAACATTCCCATTGTACACATATTGATATAAAATACTATTATATCAAAGAGAATGTCGATAATAATAAATTTAACTAGGAGTATATTTGTGCATCGGAACAAGTTGTTGACATTTTTAACAAACATTACTCAATGAATATTTTTCTAAATTGAGGTTGACCAAGTGCATTCATCCTATTTCTCATCAAGCTTAAGATATGTGTTTCCCCCTCTATTATATTACCTTTTTATAGTGTTTTCAAGGGGTTGATAATTTTTTTTCATAAATCTATCTTTTTTAATTCATATAAAAAGGAAGAGTTAGGGGTAAGCAATGAATTCAAAATTGTATGTGGGTAAAATATTCTAACTATTTGTTAGAGTGGTTGTAAGAAACATATTTTTGTATACCAGGAAGGTGAATAAATGATTAAGAATATTTCATAATCACTTCTTTTGGATATATTTTTTTTGAATCAATTACTCATATTTTCTTCCATGAGTCAGCTCATGTAAGCTTTGAATTGTTGATAAGTAATCCAAAGCGTGGGGATAAAAAGTTTGCTGATTTATAAAACATGGTTGATAAAAAAATCCATAGGGGAAGATTGTTAGGAATGATTTGATGTGGAATTTAATTCTTTTAGGTATTTTATATTATTATTAATAAAGTTTAAGAAAGAAGAAAGGAAGTTTGAGATGAAAGGAAAATAACCTCACTTTGTATTTGAATTGGACTATACATCATATTTATGCAATCAAACATACATTACTTGATGTGTATAAATTTTATTGATGAAGAAACTTTTAGGAAGTAAATGTTCATCCAATTCACTCTAGATCAGCAATAGAAGGTGTGATTATATTATAGGAAAATTAGAATATGCATGGAAACGACACAAATGTGATGATGCTTTGATGATATTTTGGTTCTGATAAATCATAAGTTATGTTGAAATATTGTGATAAAATCTTGATGAAATAATCTATAAGTAAAATAGATGTAGTTAATAGTATTAATATTGATCATATCTAGATGAAAAGAGAAAAGATTTCACAGATCGTATTCAGCCTGATCATAATCAGGACGATAGAATACAAGAAAATGGAATTTTGTAAAATAGTATTCCTAATGTGTTAGAAATAATGATTGTTTCTATAGTTTTATAAAGTTGAAATACATTCCATTGTATGTAATATGTTGTTATAGCTGTTCCTCCATAAATTCCAAGTCATTAAAGAAGTCATGATACAGGAAAAAAATTTATTAAAGGAATTTACTGAAGTCAAATCTACTAAACCAGTTCCATCTTATTTAGTATTTCATAGAATTCATCAAAAGAAGATTTTTTTTTGTTCAGGAGAAGTCATTGGTATCATATTTTGATGATACGAAAGGTTCTAAAGAAGAATCTACTAATATCGGTCCATCAGACACAGTATGTGAAGGTAATCATCAGAGAATGAATTGATTGGAACTGATGAATGCAATGAAAAAAGAAGAGTATATGGTAGCCTATATGAAGAATAAATTTATAGTGTAATAAAAAATGTAGTCAACCATTTGAAATGGGTTGAATTATTTTTTTTTGAATTTATGAGCCGAAGAAAATAACTAGATGTGTTATCGAGGGGGGATTTAATTTTAAAGAATATGTTTTGATTCTTCAATTGGTACAAAGTATCATAACGATGAATTGGAAAGGAGTTTCAGAAAAATATGAAATATGTTTATTTCTCAATAAATTTATTTTCAAATGGTATAGTAAATAATATGGAATAAATTGGATTTAACTAATCAGTTTGGGAAATCAAAATAAGACTAGTGTTTTAAAATAATGTTTTAAGGATAAATGAAATTGTGAATAAGTTTCCAGAATAATCAAGAAGTGTAGAAAAAGTAATAAATGAACCCAAAAATTCAAGTAATAATGAATATTCAATGATTTTGGTTCAGTGGGAAACCATTTCGTATTCCCTCTAAAACTAATCTTGGGTCGTCTAAAGAAGGTGAATGTAATTTGTACTTTTTTTTACTAGAGTATTATTGATGGTGAATAGGAAAGAAGGCGAATCGTTGGATAAATTTAGATAGACAAAATAGATTCTAAATTGAATTTTTTTGAATATGTTTCAATGGATAGAAGTGAAAGTAGAATGGATAATTTCACAACATATTCAGATGATCATTGTATTTTATGATCATCGTATTCAGCTGACTATTGTATTCTGCTTATCATTGTATTAAGATGGTCATCGTATCAGGATGCATAATTGGATCGTGATTTCCATATTGGTATTTCTAGACTGACAATGAATATGATCTGAATTTTCTCAATCATACTCAGATAGAGTCATATCTATCATATTAGGATATTAGATTTGAGGATCGAATTGGAAGATCAGACATAGAAATCAAATTCGAATTCTATATCAAAGTTCATCATGTTCTTTCTAGCTTATAGGTAAGAAATTGAATAATTGTTTTAAAAACAATACATTTGTCAAAATTTAAAGGGAATCATAGGTAACATGTTTTTTTACACAAACATTTTATTACCCCAATTATGATAGAGGGTAAACACGCACTATTGGATTGGATTCATAGTGAAACATGAGTGAAAGGGCATATCCTACTCATTATATTCACATAAATGTAACACCCCAAGCTTCCACGGTACGTTTCCCTTCGAATAATGCGATAGCGTGTGTTGTACGCAACCTCGAGTTCTAACACACACCACAACTAATTAAACTAGCCGTTGTGAATACTAATACCTACTTTTTGAAAGTATATATATTTTATATTTGAAAATGGACTTCATTTTTGGATTCGGAATATCAAAATTAGCCTAGGGTGAAATTTTGGTACATTTCGGATAACTTTCATATTTTGATGAATAGTGAAAATTACTAAATTTTAATTAAAAACAAATTTTTTAATCAAAATAATTAATAGTGATAAATTGTGAATTTGAGGGATTTTAAAGTATATTTAGAATATATTTTTACCATTTAATATAATGTTGGTCATTGGACATAATTTTACAATTAAACCGAACATAAACAAGTGTCAATCTTTTGATAGTTATTACCTCTTAAAAACACGCTTTTTGTTTTGACAGCGGGAATTAATTTTAAATTAATTTCTGCCACTTCTGTGTTTTGAATTTAGGAAAATGGATTCCATATTTGGAATCAGTATGTCCAAATTATGTAAATAGGTAACTTTTATTTTTACACATTTTGAATAATTACTGCGGTAAATATTTTATTTACCATGGTTAAAGGGTAAATCCGGTAAATAAGGGTTAAAAAAATAATATTATAATAATACTAAATTACCCTAAAACGTGTCTTAACCCTATTGGTTGATACATGGTCGACCATGGGCATCTTTGGGTCTGTTTTGGGACCCCATGGATCCACTTGTAAGTGATAATGACACATTATATTAATAAAGTTAAAATAAAAAAAAATGGCATAAGCTTACATCTTTTAGAAGAACAATTTTTACATAGGGTTATACATGTTGGATTTTAGATTATAAATATTCATTAGAAAGATAAAAAGATTTCCTACATAATGATATTTTATTTATAATTTTTAGACATCAAATAATTTAAATTATTAATGACACAATAATGATGCAATGTTTACCTCATTAATAAATCATTTAAATAAATAAGATTATAATGATTAAAATATTATCTAAAACCTGTCCAATTCTTATTGGTTGATGTTATTTAGAATATGAGTCATCTTATCTTCGACCGCAATGATTTTTGGACCATTATAAACCGAATACAAATATATTATAAAGTAATACTTTCACACTTTCCTAAAGAGCCCCTCCTCTCCCTTATAAAAGGAGACCACTTCTACTCATTCCTCACACCTCTCAAGCCACTTGGATCGTCCAAACTCTGCCCAAATAATCTCCCCACATCCATCTCCTCCTCCTTGAAGCTTACCCTTAGGCAGAAATCATTTCAAGAAGTCCTTTGGTTCCAACCAAAGTGAGTTACCTAAATTAAAGGTAACGATTTCTCTTAAATTATTTTCATTTATTTTGCTTCTCCAACCCCCAAACTATTTTTATTTCCTTTCTTTTGTAACAACACCAGTATCCTCAATATACTAGGATGTTGTTATAAGAAGGATTCAAACTACAAATACACACAACTCCATCTAATGGATGACGAACATAATGTTTCTGTGGATGGCAAACTAACGCCTCACGAAACGATGATTGTTCAAATACATCTTACCGCCTCTCATGGTGGCCATTATGATCGAACTGTAATTAAATATGATATTAATGATATATATTTTATATATAAGCTTCTGTAATTCCATTTTATTTCATACCATTATTCGTTTCATGTTGTATATACATACGATAATTTCATTTGAGGAAGTGCGGACTACCGCCCCCTTAAAATGATATGACTCGTTCATACCACACATGGAACGTATAAAGGATGGTGTTAATGAACTTAAGTAACATATATAAAATATTATATTATACTGGAATAGTAATATACCTATGTATCATTTTGATTCTATTCTTTTAAAATAAAAATTAAATGGAAGTAGCGTTCGTGCGTACGTACGGACTACCGTCTCCACGAACGCGATGAGATTCATTCTCCATCGTATCCATTCAAGTATAATTATCATTTAATGATTTAAAAATGATTTTTAAGGACTTGATATCATTCTGGATATGAATAATATACAACAAACATGACTTATGTAACAAAACATATAAAAGAAAATGAGTAAGTTAACACACGAAACGACGATAATACTAAGATATTATCAAATCAATATTAAAAGATCATATATGATATCATATTAATGTATATGATTCTTTTATAATTTAATAACAATTATTTCACCATTATACAGGAGGTTAACCTACCCCAACCAAGGAAAAGTACAAGGTAAGGGTTTATTTCCCAATCTCTTCATTATCCGAGGTTGTTTATACGTAATAATCTACTGGGATATCTTTATCATCCACATCCATGTTTCTTAAAAATGTATTTCAAAACATTTTTACTATTTACAAGAATATGGGTTAAAGTCATTTATACCCTTGTTTGACTTTTTATAAGAGGTTTATAAAGGAATCTTTCTGTCGTTTTCAAAACAAGGTCCTTTTTAACCTTTTCGACAGAATTGAGGTAAGAATGTTTTTTTTAACTTATACGGCGAGTGCGGTAATTTTACGCCGTTATAAAATCTTCAAAGCTTTACTTAGAAGCTTATAAGAATATTTTCAAAGAAAATGTTTTATTTTATATGGATCTTAAATGATTTCAAAATAAAAGGAGATATTTCTTTAAAAAGAATTTTGATTTCATCTATGTCAACATCCTTTGACGGATTTTAAGATTATTTGAAGTTGATTTATTATGATACAAAACTTCTATATTGTATTGAAGGTTTTTTGATATGTTTGACTATGGATGTGCTATTTTTATACCATTCATATTTTATGGTGAAATTATTGACATTTCGTATGCTAGTTTTAATACGAATGTTTATGTTATGTTTAAACCTTTTCATATGGGAATGCATTGGACTTAATAAGTGACGGGTGGAGCCCGCTATAGCTCCTCGATGCATCGGTAGGTCTCATGAGACAAACTAGTGTCTTGGCACAAGGCCTTGACAAAATCTTATTTGTAGTCTTGGCACGAGGCCTTGGCTATGTGGTTATGATAGTCTGGCATTATGCATTCCAACATTATGAAAGTGGTTATTGATTTTGCATGTGATTATTAGATTAGTAAGATATCCATGTGAATAAGTAAATGGCATTATTTCATTTTACTTTTGCCATACTATGTTGAAGTTCATGTTTAAAAGGCTTTTGTTTTAGTAATTCATTGCCTTAAATGTTTATGCTTATTTTGAATGTTCCGCTATATTGTTATCCTTACTGGGAATTTGAGCTCACCCCTTTTATATGTTTTATTTTTCCCAGGTAGTGAAGAAGTAAATTATGATTGACTTGAAGGGATATTATGAGGGGTTAATAGTGTGGATATGAAGACTTTGTTGTTGTAGTAGTTTTTCACTTTGAAATGTAATGTAAAACTTTATGAATATATCTAGTGTTTCCAAGGCTACTAAACCAATCGGTCTTTCGAGATTTGATCTTTCTTGTGATCATGCCAATGTTACGAAGTAATGCACCGACTCTGGGTAGCTGGGGTCGGGGCGTTACAGTTGGTATCAGAGGAAGTTTAGTACAAACCTTGGAAACTAGATTTAGATAAACTCTGATTAGAGCACGTAGACCTAAGATGAACTTTGAGGATTAGTATAGAAGAACTTCCTAGAATTTTGGTATTGTAGAGATTTTGTGAGTTTTCCGAGCAATACATCCCTGTCTGGATACGAGCAGGTAGAGGCGGCTCTGGCACAGATGTACCTAGGGGTAAAACCCGAAAACACCGCTTTGAGCTAGACTCGAACGGGAACTGGTGCACGACAACGGGCCTTGCTGCACTCTTGGTTACGACACTCCCGGGGGATATGCTTAGGATAACTCTCATTTTCTTTACAAATCATTATGAAGGGTTTATGAGTATATACTTCCTCAAAGAAAACATTTTTATGATTATGGATTATATCCATAAATAGTTCAATTTATGTTAAGTGTTTTATAAGTATGGGATTATGTATTTTGATTCATAAACTGATCTAGTTTATGCCATTGTTTAGAAATGGCGCCTAGTGGAAGAAATGGAAACCGTATCAATGCACGCACTCCATGTAGGGATTGCCCTCCTGCTCAAGATAATTATAGTGGGGCTGGTGATGAAACTGGTGCCGATCAGCTAATCACCATACTGGGACAACTTACTCAGGTTATGAATAATAACCTTACCCGTATGGAGCACCCTGATCCGCAGCGTGGAGGATCAATGTTAGATCGATTCATGAGACAACAACCACCAACTTTCAATGGGAATACAAATCCATTAGTAGCTGAGAAATGGATATTTTCCCTAGAGAAAATATTTCAGGCTTTGGGGAGCAGTGAAAGGGAAAAAGTTATCATGGCAGTTTACCGCCTCACTGGAGATGATGATCAATGGTGGTCATTGATTCAAAACATGAAGGAAGATGATGAAGTATCAAATATGGAATGGAGGGAGTTCAAAGATCTGTTTTTAGAAAAATACTTCCCTCGCGACCATCGAGCGGATATGGAAAGGCAATTTCTAAGTCGGAGACAAAAGGAGGATGATAATGTCACAAAGTATGAGGCTAACTTTACAAGGTTAGCGAGGTATGCTGGAGATTATATACGCAACCCAAGAAGTAAGATTGATCGTTTCTTTGATGGGTTAAAACCATTTCTCCGTCGAGCATTAGTCTCACAATCCTTTTCATCGTACGAAGACATTGTCTCATGTGCTATCAAGACCGAAAAGGAATTCTCTAAGTCTTATGACTTTAAAGCGAAGCAAGAGAAGAAGAGACCTGCTGATCAATCTGAGAATGGAAATAAGGGGAAGAAGGGAAAGGTTGAATATCCATCTTGTGGTAAATGCGGGAAGAAACACCCCGGTGCTTGCCTGAAGGGAATGGGAGTCTGTTACAAGTGTGGTGAAAAAGGCCACCAAGCTCATGATTGCAAGGGGAAGAAGGAAGCTACCAACGTTCAGTGCTACAATTGCAGGGAGATGGGGCATTATGCAAATGCATGTCCTAAGCGTCAGGAGAACTTACCTCAGAAAAGGCCAAGGGATCAAGGCCAGGCTTATGCTATCACTACTGCTGAGGTAGAAGCTCCGAAAGACGTGGTGGCAGGTAATTTAATGGTTTCCTCAAGTTTAGCAAATGCATTATTTGATTCTGGATCATCGCATTGTTTCATATCTTCATAGTTTGCTAAGAAAATTAGATATTTCCAATTTGATTTAATAAGGGAGTTGTCAGTCAAAACTCCTAAGGGAAGTATCGTTGCAACAAAGTTTTGTGAATCAGTCCCCATTAGAGCACATAAATTTTCTTTATCTGCTGATCTCATCGTCATACCTATGATTGAGTTTGATATAATCCTCGGTATGGACTGGCTTTCGGACTATGATGTGAAGATTTATTGTAAGAAGAAAGAGGTTACGATTCTTGATGATAATGATAAGGAACACCTTATTTTTAGAGCAGAATCGTCACCACCTAATTCTTATTTAGATCCACCCCCAGTAGCTCAACTTAATTCAATTATTGGGGAGGAAGAGAATGAAATAACTGTCGGTGAGGAAAGTAATGTTCAAATAGAGGATGTACCTGTTGTGAAAGAATTTGTAGATGTATTTCCGGAAGATTTACCTGGACATCCTCCAGAACGAGAAGTTGAGTTTCCCATTGATTTGATTCCTGGATCAAGGCCTATATCGAAGACCCCTTATAGAATGGCCACTGTAGAGTTAGTAGAACTAAAGAAACAACTAGAGGAATTGAGTAATAAGGGATTTATTCGCCCTAGTGTTTCTCCATGGGGAGCCCCTGTTCTTTTTGTTAAAAAGAAAGATGGATCTATGAGGTTATGTATCGACTACATGGAGATCAATGCTATAACGATAAAGAACAAGTATCCCCTACCTCGTATTGATGATTTATTTGACCAACTGCATGGAGCTCAATACTTTTCAAAGATTGACCTTCGATCTGGATACCATCAGTTGTGTGTAAAGAAGGAAGACATTCCGAAGACAGCATTTCGAACCAGGTACGGGCATTACGAGTTTACTGTAATGCCGTTTGGATTGACTAATGCACCCTCTGTATTCATGGATCTGATGAATAGAGTTTTCAAGGAGTATCTCGATGAATTTGTGGTGGTATTTATTGATGATATCTTGGTATACTCCAAAACCTACGAAGATCATGAAAATCACTTGCGCATTATCTTGAAGACTCTGAGGAGGCATGAATTATATGGAAAGTTTAGCAAGTGTGAATTCTGGCTTCAGGAGATTTCTTTTCTTGGCCATATTGTCTCTAAAGATGGAATCTCTGTTGATCCTTCTAAGACCAAAGCAATCCAAGAATGGCCAGCACCTACGAGTATAACTGAGGTACGCAGTTTTATTGGCTTGGCAGGTTATTATCGACGTTTCGTCCATAATTTTGCCCGATTGGCTAACCCATTAACGAATCTCACACGTAAAGGGGTTAATTTTTTTTGGACAAAAGAGTGTGAAGAATGTTTCGAAGAACTGAAGAGAAGATTAGTCAATGCTCCTATATTGACTCTACCATCGGGGAATGATGGGTTCGTTATTTATAGTGATGCATCAAAGAAAGGACTTGGTTGTGTCCTTATGCAGAATGATAGAGTTATTGCCTATGCATCACGACAGTTGAAAATTCATGAACAAAACTATCATACTCATTATCTTGAGTTAGCAGCTGTGATCTTTTCTTTGAAGATATGGAGGCACTACCTCTATGGTGAAAAATGTGAGATTTATACTGATCACAAGAGTCTGAAGTATATTTTCTCACAAAAAGAACTCAACATGAGGCAAAGGAGATGGCTTGAATTACTCAAGGATTATGATTGCATGATACACTACCACCCGGGGAAAGCAAACAAAGTAGCAGATGCTTTGAGTAGAAAAGACCATGGAGTTCTGAACATGATGAGAATTGAAAGGGATCCAATTTTCATGGATCTAGAGAAGATGGACATGGGAATAACCAGGGAAGGTGAAACATCAATGCTTTTTCAAATGGTTGCCAAACCATCTTTACTAGAAAGGATTAAGAGTTCCCAGACCGATGATGAAGAATTTCAGAAGAAGATTAATGCTGTGAATGATGGGAGATTGAGAGACTTTGTGTATGAAGATGGAATTTTGAAATTCGGGAAGAGACTTTGTGTTCCCAATATACCTGATCTAAAAAGGGAATTGCTGGATGACGCTCATAGTTCCAATTTCTCTATACACCCTGGGAGCACCAAAATGTATAGAGATTTGAAGGAACATTTTTTGTGGGACAACATGAAGAGGGAGATTGCTGATTTTGTGTCAAGATGTATGGTTTGTCAACAAGTGAAAGCTGGAAGGCAACAGCCTGGAGGAGTCATGCAACCTCTTCCCATACCGGAGTGGAAATGGGACAATATTACGATGGACTTTGTCATGGGGCTACCAAAGACTCCTAGAAGGAACGATGCAATATGGGTTATTGTTGATCGTCTTACCAAGTCAGCACATTTTCTTGCTATAAGAGAAGATCTACCCATGGAACGTCTAGCAAGACTATACATTAATGAAGTTGTGAGACTTCATGGAGTTCCCCTATCGATTGTTTCTGATCGTGATCCCCGTTTTACTTCAAGATTTTGGAAAAGTCTTCAGAAATCCCTGGATACTGAACTTCATTTGAGCACTGCTTACCACCCTCAGACAGACGGACAATCAGAACGGACTATTCAGACCTTAGAAGACATGTTGAGATCTTGCTCACTTGATTTTCAGGGTATGTGGGATCAATATTTACCACTAGTATAATTTTTCTATAACAATAGCTTCCATTCGAGTATTCAGATGGCACCATATGAAGCGTTATACGGAAAGATATGTCGTACACCAACCTGTTGGGATGACGTTGGTGAAAGAAAACTTATAGGCCCAGAACTGGTGGAGGAAACGGTGGAAAAGGTGAAGGTAATCCAAAATCACATCAAAGCAGCTCAAAGTAGGCAGAAGAGCTATGCCGATAATCGAAGGAAGGATTTGGAATTTCAGGTCGGTGATCATGTTTTCCTAAAGGTATCTCCATGGAAGGGAGTCATACGTTTTGGTAAGAAAGGTAAATTGAGTCCCAGGTACATCGGACCTTTCGAAATTCTAGAACGAATTGGGGCTGTAGCTTACCGATTGGCAATGCCGCCAAGTCTCTCCAAAGTTCACGATGTGTTCCACGTATCTCTATTGAGAAAATACATGCCTGACCCAACGCATGTACTCACCTATGAGGAATTAGAACTGGAACCTGATCTTTCCTATTGTGAAGAGCCCGTCAGGATTCTTGATACAAGAGAACAAGTACTGAGAAACCGGACGACGCGTCTGGTAAAAGTTTTGTGGAGAAACCATAAGATGGAAGAGGCAACGTGGGAACCCGAGGAACTTATGATGAAGAACCACCCGAGTCTTTTCATGTAATAAGTATTCTAGAAATTGCGAGGACGCAATTATTTGAAGGATGGGAGAATGTAACACCCCAAGCTTCCACGGTACGTTTCCCTTCGAATAATGCGATAGCGTGTGTTGTACGCAACCTCGAGTTCTAACACACACCACAACTAATTAAACTACCTGTTGTGAATACTAATACCTACTTTTTGAAATTATATATATTTTATATTTGAAAATGGACTTCATTTTTGGATTCGGAATATCAAAATTAGCCTAGGGTGAAATTTTGGTACATTTCGGATAACTTTCATATTTTGATGAATAGTGAAAATTACTAAATTTTAATTAAAAACAACTTTTTTAATCAAAATAATTAATAGTGATAAATTGTGAATTTGAGTGGTTTTAAAGTATATTTATAATATATTTTTACCATTTAATATAATGTTGGTCATTGGACATAATTTTACAATTAAACTGAACATAAACAAGTGTCAATCTTTTGATAGTTATTACCTCTTAAAAACACGCTTTTTGTTTTGACAGCGGGAATTAATTTTAAATTAATTTCTGCCACTTCTGTGTTTTGAATTTAGGAAAATGGATTCCATATTTGGAATCAGGATGTCCAAATTATGTAAATAGGTAACTTTTATTTTTACACATTTTGAATAATTACTGAGGTAAATATTTTATTTACCATGGTTAAAGGGTAAATCCGGTAAATAAGGGTTAAAAAAATAATATTATAATAATACTAAATTACCCTAAAACGTGTCTTAACCCTATTGGTTGATACATGGTCGACCATGGGCATCTTTGGGTCTGTTTTGGGACCCCATGGATCCACTTGTAAGTGATAATGACACATTATATTAATAAAGTTAAAATAAAAATAAAAATGGCATAAGCTTACATCTTTTAGAAGAACAATTTTTACATAGGGTTATACATGTTGGATTTTCGATTATAAATATTCATTAGAAAGATAAAAAGATTTCCTACATAATTATATTTTATTTATAATTTTTAGACATCAAATAATTTAAATTATTAATGACACAATAATGATGCAATGTTTACCTCATTAATAAATCATTTAAATAAATAAGATTATAATGATTAAAATATTATCTAAAACCTGTCCAATTCTTATTGGTTGATGTTATTTAGAATATGAGTCATCTTATCTTCGACCTCAATGATTTTTGGACCATTATAAACCGAATACAAATATATTATAAAGTAATACTTTCACACTTTCCTAAGGAGCCCCTCCTCTCCCTTATAAAAGGAGACCACTTCTACTCATTCCTCACACCTCTCAAGCCACTTGGCTCGTCAAAACTCTTCCCAACTAAGCTCCCCACATCCCTCTCCTCCTCCTTGAAGCTTACCCTTAGGCAGAAAGCATTTCAAGAAGTCCTTTGGTTCCAACCAAAGTGAGTTACCTAAATTAAAGGTAACGATTTCTCTTAAATTATTTTCATTTATTTTGCTTCTCCAACCCCCAAACTCTTTTTATTTCCTTTCTTTTGTAACAAAACCAGTATCCTCAATATACTATGATGTTGTTATAAGAAGGATTCAAACTACACATACACACAACTCCATCTAATGGATGATGAACATAATGTTTCTGTGGATGGCAAACTAACGCCTCACGAAACGATGATTGTTCAAATACATCTTACCGCCTCTCATGGTGGCCATTATGATGGAACTGTAATTAAATATGATATTAATGATATATATTTTATATATAAGCTTCTGTAATTCCATTTTATTTCATACCATTATTCGTTTCATGTTGTATATACATACGATAATTTCATTTGAGGAAGTGCGGACTACCGCCCCCTTAAAATGATATGACTCGTTCATACCACACACGGAACGTATAAAGGATGGTGTTAATGAACTTAAGTAACATATATAAAATATTATATTATACTGGAATAGTAATATACCTATGTATCATTTGGATTCTATTCTTTTAAAATAAAAATTAAATGGAAGTAGCGTTCGTGCGTACGTACGGACTACCGTCTCCACGAACGCGATGAGATTCATTCTGCATCGTATCCATTCAAGTATAATTATCATTTAATGATTTAAAAATGATGTTTAAGGACTTGATATCATTCTGGATATGAATAAGATACAACAAACATGACTTATGTAACAAAACATATAAAAGAAAATGAGTAAGTTAACACACGAAACGACGATAATACTAAGATATTATCAAATCAATATTAAAAGATCATATATGATATCATATTAATGTATATGATTCTTTTATAATTTAATAACAATTATTTCACCATTATAAAGGAGGTTAACCTACCCCAACCAAGGAAAAGTACAAGGTAAGGGTTTATTTCCCAATCTCTTCATTATCCGAGGTTGTTTATACGTAATAATCTACTGGGATATCTTTATCATCCACATCCATGTTTCTTAAAAATGTATTTCAAAACATTTTTACTATTTACAAGAATATGGGTTAAAGTCATTTATACCCTTGTTTGACTTTTTATAAGAGGTTTATAAAGGAATCTTTCCATCATTTTCAAAACAAGGTCCTTTTTAACCTTTTTGACAGAATTGAGGTAAGAATGTTTTTTTTAACTTATACGGCGAGTGCGGTAATTTTACGCCGTTATAAAATCTTCAAAGCTTTACTTAGAAGCTTATAAGAATATTTTCAAAGAAAATGTTTTATTTTATATGGATCTTAAATGATTTCAAAATAAAAGGAGATATTTCTTTAAAAAGAATTTTGATTTCATCTATGTCAACATCCTTTGACGGATTTTAAGATTATTTGAAGTTGATTTATTTTGATACAAAACTTCTATATTGTATTGAAGGTTTTGTGATATGTTTGACTATGGATGTGCTATTTTTATACCATTCATAGTTTATGGTGAAATTATTGACATTTCGTATGCTAGTTTTAATACGAATGTTTATGTTATGTTTAAACCTTTTCATATGGGAATGCATTGGACTTAATAAGTGACGGGTGGAGCCCGCTATAGCTCCTCGATGCATTGGTAGGTCTCATGAGACAAACTAGTGTCTTGGCACAAGGCCTTGACAAAATCTTATTTGTAGTCTTGGCACGAGGCCTTGGCTATGTGGTTATGATAGTCTGGCATTATGCATTCCAACATTATGAAAGTGGTTATTGATTTTGCATGTGATTATTCGATTAGTAGAATATCCATGTGAATAAGTAAATGGCATTATTTCATTTTACTTTTGCCATACTATGTTGAAGTTCATGTTTAAAAGGCTTTTGTTTTAGTAATTCATTGCCTTAAATGTTTATGCTTATTTTGAATGTTCCGCTATATTGTTATCCTTACTGGGTATTTGAGCTCACCCCTTTTCTATGTTTTATTTTTCCCAGGTAGTGAAGAAGTAAATTATGATTGACTTGCAGGGATATTATGAGGGGTTAATAGTGTGGATATGAAGACTTTGTTGTTGTAGTAGTTTTTCACTTTGAAATGTAATGTAAAACTTTATGAATATATCTAGTGTTTCCAAGGCTACTAAACCAATCGGTCTTTCGAGATTTGATCTTTCTTGTGATCATGCCAATGTTACGAAGTAATGCACCGACTCTGGGTAGCTGGGGTCGGGGCGTTACATAAAAGTGATTGTTTTCTTGTGGATTGGGTGGTTTTGGATCATTTCTATATTATACTAAGGACGTAGATATTCATGTTGAATAGTGAACCTTGTAAATAATTTTCTTATTTTGGTTGGGTGTTTGAATTATTTTTAGCAGGGAATGATGTTTTTAACAGGACGCGAATGTTATTTCATTTTCAAGGAAACACAAAAGAAAAAGTATCACTTATTCAATATTCCCCCTCTTATTGATAGAATCATCCTAACTGGGCACATTCAAATAGTAGAGAAAGGAGATATTAAATAATAATAGAAAAAGTAAAGATTATAAATTCCATCTACGAGTAAAATTAAAAATTTATGTGGGAAGGATTGTCAGGTAATTGTTATTCTTATTTCTCTCAAATAATTTTTTTCCCATAAACCAAAAAAATCAATCTTTTTAGGAAAAGAAAAAAATATGAGAAAATGGAAACTTTTTAGAAAAAAAATATTGAAAAAATAATGTCTTTAGAAAAAATCAATTTTTTTAGAAAAAATCACCAAATCAAGAAAAATTAATGTTTTTTGGGAAAATTTAGAATTTCAAAAAAAATATAGTTTAAAAAAAACTATTTTTTTTTGAATAATTTTATTTTAAGAAAACATAAAAATTTAGATAAACTAATGTTTTATGAAGAAAAAAAACAATGATATATGTGATCTCCTGTTGAAAGAGAGTTCATTAATGTAAAAAGATATATAAAAAAGATGTAGACATGAATATTCCTTTAGTATTTAGTATTCCAACATTTGATTTCATCTAGTCAAATATATTAGAATTTAGTGGTTCACTAAATATATCCGCAAGTTGTTCTTACCATGAAATGAATTATAAAAAGATATATGCGGCTAAGCTAGAAGGATTTTAATTTTTTTTAGTATCCTTTTTTAAAAGTTTTTAGGGGAAAACCTTACATTAAACATAGTCCTAGAGCACAAGGATTTTTTAGAACATGACCTAGAGAGCCTCAAGTACTTGAAACCAATTAATATTCCCTCCCCTAGAAAACTGATACATTTTACTAAGATCCCAACCCATGTATTGCTGAACAACAAGAAATTCCTCACTTCAAGATGCATGGTTTCTAGTCCCCATGGAAAATTCTATACCCTATACTTCATCCAATAGGGTATCCCTACAAATAATGAAACTTTACTCTAAATCCATAGACTTGTACTGTGGAGAGACCAATGTTTTTTCACTAGAAACGACAATGAAGGCTCACTTATTGACAACTCCCTTGCTTCATCACATCATCTTCACCAATTGATTATCCCCAAAATCCCACAATCGTTGATCTACCTCCAAGTCTCTGGCTATCTGAGACGACACCACCACATCCTGACCGAGACCATGAGCCCCGCCACTACCCCTCACCAATGTTGGACCTGCCACCTACCGTCGGCCCACCAGTGTCCAATGACCCTGCATTCCACCCACCCACTGAGCTTTTTCATTGACTAAGCTACTCTAATGATTCAATCACCCACTGTCTCACATGCTTGTCTCTGTTCCACAGACCACACAACACGTCGATTAGATTCTCAAATAATTTTGACTTCATGGATATGATACCAAGTTGATTTTGTATTACGGGGTTGCTTATTCCATTATGCCAAACCCAAACTACATTATAAAAAGATATCTCCTTTTATTGTGTGTTCCCAAAAGAAATGTTATATTTTATCAATGTTCTTGGATTAAGAGTAATGTGTAAGGTTTTTTACTTAATTATAGGGAACTTGAGTTATCACCCAAAATTGGAGTTTAAAAAACCCAATATAAAGTCATTTAGTGTGTGTTGTATCCATAACAAATGAACACAAAAACTTCCAGCTTCCACATATTCTGATTCAATAAGGATTGTACAATAAAATTTTGTTTCATATAAGTGAATAAAAAAAAATCTTCTGAAAATAAATTTTAGGTTCTAGATTTGATTTTTTGTCCATTTACATCCACTAAAGTCGTAATATGGAAAAATTTTATATTCAAAATCATTTCTAGAAGAGTAAAATATGCCTAGATCAATAGTTCCCTTAAGATAAATGAAAATTAGTTTTACAACATTATGATTGGACTCCTTTAAAATATCTTTATATATTGCACACAAGCATACAAACACACTAATTCCATATGACAAGTAGTTACGTATGGTAAAATACCAATAATTACATAAAGATATTTTGATCAACTAGTTTCTCATATCTATAAATATATAAGGTATTTTAGGATTCTATATAAGTACTAATACTAATATTATTTTCATATCCATATTTATTAATTATATATTTAATATAATTATATTAAGATATAATTTTTTTTTCGAATTTCTAGGAAATTTGAAAACCAATTAAGAAAGTATGTTCAACCATCATGCTCATCTAAAATTTATATTTCAAAGAACTATAAATGAATATGTAAGATATTTTTGAGTAATCCAAATAGAATACCATCAACATAAATTGTAGAAAAGATAGCGTTATTATAACCCATTTAAAAAGAGTTAGACCAGATAATCCCTTAATAAAAAAATTGTAAGAATAATCTAGTTAATATATCATGTTAGGATCAAGAAGCTTGTTTAATTACATAAAGCTCCTTAGTATGTTTAAATACATGGTTTGGATATTTTCTATTTTTACATTCAATGTATTTCTCTGCACAAACTTTCTGCTATATATACCCATTAATAAATAAACATCACACACTTTTTGTAAAAGATAAAAATTAAGAAATTGTGCATATTCTAGAAGAATATAGATATCATCAAGTATATTTACTAGATTATAATATTATTAATAGTCTATTACCACTTATAGAATATAACAATTTTCTATAAGCCTATATTTATTTATAAGGATAACTCAATCTTCATCACATTTCTTTTGAAAACCCCAATTTACACTAACTAAATAAGTATATATAGGTCATTCCATAAAAGTCTAAACTTGATTCCTTTCGAAATCATTGAGTTCATCGTTCATATATTTTTTCAAATTGTAATTACCTAAGGCCACATTTGGATTGTTAGGTTCATATTTTGAAAAAATACACAATTTTCAATTTTATTTCTCAAGGAACATCCTGTTCTAACAGGTTGATCTACATCACTAATGATTTTATAACTAGGATGATTCCTAAGGTTCAACTTATTCCATGGGTTTGTAAAATTTGGTTCTTCAACAAATGTATGAAGTTATTCTTGAGGTAGATCTTCTTAAATATTTTTATTCATTTTTTCTCTACTAATAACTTTCCAACATCGTTTGAGAATTATTTTTTAATGTAATATATGAAGATGTTGATTAAGGTTGTTTGAAAACAAAAAGAATCAACATTAAAAAATTTAACCTAAACTATTACCCAAAAATTAAATGTGTTTTTATTAAATAATCTACATTTCGTTCTAGTTATAGGATAGACTAGAAAAAATCCATCATCTGCTTTTAGAGAAATATTCTCTAAAATATCATTTATATTAAAATGGACACTTTTCATCCAAAAAACATTTAAGTAAGAAAGTTATGCCTTTCTTCTGGTCTAAAAACTCATAATTATATTTCATAATAAAATGTATTATTAACACATAATTTATAGTATATATTATTGTACTAACTTTATCAGCCCAAAAAAAAATTAGCAACTACGTATTCACTCAATATGGTTCATGTAATCTCTTAATGAATTCTATTTTTTCTTTCAGCTATACTATATTCTATAGAGTTCTTGGTGATAAAAAGTATTGTATAGTACCATTTTAAATACAAAATTTTTCAAAATTTGAACTTACAAAATCATGACATTGATCACTATGAATTTTTATCAAGGATATATTTTTATCATATTTAACATGGGATATGAATTTTTTTAACAAAAAAGGTTTCAGACATTTTTTCTATAAAATATAACCATGTATATCATGTGTAATCATCATAATATATATATATATATATATATATATATATTATTTTCCACCAATAATTAAAATTTTTTAGAACTAAATAAATCAATATTCACTAAAATTACATCATTATAAGTTGAGACATAGATAATAGATTTAAAATATGACTTATGTTTCTTTCTAAATTGACAATGATCACAAGATTTAAAAGAATAAAACTTAATATTTGGTGTATCATTAAATAGTTCTTTCTTAGAGAGTTTATGTAATATTATATCATTATAGTGTCCTAATATTCTACTGCATAGCCTATATTATTCTTACATTTTACTATGAGAATGTATATCTTGTCTCCTAAGGTCATCTAATTTAAGTGTGTAAACATTCTCATTCCTATTTGAGAAAAGAGTAAATTTATCTTTTAATCTATGAATAGTACATTTATCATTCTTGATTTTTACAAGATAATCCTCATTGAATAATTTAATTATTCTAATAAGGTTTTTCTTAAGACCTAAAATAAATAAAACTTTTGAAATCAAAGCTTTACCTAGACAAAAAATATTACCTATTCCAGTAATTTCTCACTGATCATTATCACCAAAGGTAACATTGAAACCTTTATTTTTAATATTATTATAGAATAAATCCTCATTCCCATCCATAATCCTGGAACAACCATTATCCATGTACTAAATGTTATTATTGGTTGTGCACTTCTTAGTTTCCTAAAATTAATAATATTAGTATTTTATAACCCAAACCTTCTTCAGTCTCGCATTACTAGAAAATAAAATTTTTTGAATCCACATTTTTTTATAAATTACTATATTGAGAAGTTGTCAATTATTTAGAAAAATAATAATTTTAAATCTTAAACATTATAATTTATTTAGATAAAATATACTTCTAATTTCAACCACTTCGGAATTTCATACAGAATAGGGAACTCATTGGAAAAAATATGTGTCTTAATTTTTTTTTGTATTAGTAAAACACATTCCAAAAAGATCATTATAATGTTTTATCTATTAATAAATTTTATCAATATTTTTTTTATTAGTGATAAATTTTTATAGTAACCATTTCAGACATTAATGTTTAGAATTTAGTTTCCAAACAAAATTTTTATTCTCAATAGATATTGTAATATAATTACATTTTTATAACTAATTATAAAAAGTATTTTTATCAATATTCAATTCAACTAAATATTTTTAAATATTATAAATTTTAGTAGTATTTGTGGATAATATTGAATAATAATTAGTATTTTTTTCCTTAATTGTATAATGTTTTTTTAGAAACATTGCATTTTTGGTTTTCAAAAAATTTTAGAAAATATTTAAACATCCCCAAGGGTAGGTAAAGTATCATTTTCTTCCAAATAAGTAGATTCCACATTTGAAGATATAGAATTGTACTCAGTTTCACTATCAGTATAATTACCATTAAAAGTAATATTAGTCAACGTTTCAATAGATACCTTAGCCATAAAAAATTTAATATTCTTTGGATTTTCATTAAATAAAACAATATTCTAATAATCTTTACTTTCACCATATGAAAATTAATTTGATGAAATATCACCATCACTAGCACTCAAAATATATAATGATTTTAAAAAAATTATACCCTTTTACATATAGAAATTATTAGAATTCCTCTATATATTACTATACTTATTACCTTTTCTCTTAAGATTTGGACAATCCGGTCTTATATGAATGGGTTTCCTACACTCACAACATATCACTTCAGAAGAATATTTTGAAATTATTTCTCTCTGAAAACACTATTCATTCTCTTGAAAAAATATCCTTGCTCATCCTAAAACTATTCAGAATAACTTTTCTCTATTTCAACATGATCTATATGTTTCATTGAAGCCATATAAATTTTGTCTAATGAATAAACATTATTCATAACATCTGAAGTAGAATAAAATGTTACTCTTTTTTTATTTTTTTCCTTTTTCAGCACCTCTTTTGAACATTCCTTCTTACTAAATAATATAACTAATCATTCTAACTCAAGTCAACTTATTAATCAATTTTTTATCAACAAGAGTTTTCCTATTGGAGTTCCACTCTCCTGGTATATTCTCAATGATATTTTCAACTAAAATATATTCTTTAGGGTCATTATTACTAATATATTTTAAACTAATAATTTTTTTCATGAATATATGATTCATCATAACGATATATTATACAGGTAAAAAAAAATAAAATTCTTGATAATCAAATATAAGAATTTCACTTCTAATTTTTATAATGGTAGAGGTACCAAAATGAGGTATCTCTATATTCTACTAAGTACTTTTGAATCTTCACAAAAATATATTTTACTATAGACATTTATTTTCATATGACATAACAATGTAATGATTACACAATAATTTAGTTAATATTAAAGATTATCTTGATTTTTAAAAGTTGAAACTTTTTCTCAAGTATTTTGTAATTCCATGAAAGCATAAAAAATTTATCAAATCCGGTATTAAAAATAAATTTTTTCATTATATTCTCCAATATTTATAATCATTCCCATATAATACATTTTCTCTACTTTGATTAAGATTATAAATTATTCCAATATTTAATCCATCCATATTTTTAAATAAAAAAAAATTTATATAAAATAAAAATTAGTGTGAATGAGATTATATAAAATATTTAAAACATTAAAAACATTCATAAAATATATTTAAAACAATCATGGTAAGTAATAGAACCTCCTATGATACTAATTGTAGGATCGAAGAGTATATCTATGTCTATAAGAGGACAGTGAATTATAGTTTAACGTACCAAAAAACTAAATCCCCTTAAAATTTATTTATCATACACATATATTATCCGATGATTATAGTATCTATATCAGACACATAGTATGTCCATAAAATCAGAGTTTTGAAATGTTCAGTGAAATAAAATTAATGTAAACATGCATAGATGAAAATAATGACTTGTTAAAAAAAACAATTAAAATCATAGTATAATACAAATGTAATAATAACTTAAAGAAATATTTTTTAAAAATTTATACCCATAAAACTTAATAGTTAAGGAATCAAAAAACCCTATATTTAAGAACCCCTAGTTTTCAACCAAACTACAATGCTTTTCTTTTTACAATAATAAATCCCTCAGTCAAGCAATTGAAATCAACATTGTCTTTATATCCCTATAATATATCAATCAGAATAATTAGAAAATGTATTATTTCAATCCATTTAATACCAAGATCTAAGCTTATATCAGTCACAATGAATAAAAATGTAAAAGATTCTATGAATTTTATAGTCCTCACTTGGATTCTATATAATAAAAACTCTCTAAAGATACTCAAAAAAAAGAAACAATATGTTACAAAAAAGTAATGTTCAAATGGTTTCAGCCTCAAAATAATTATCTCCCGACTCCCTTAATGCACTACTATTTATTGGCATCACTCTAATAATCATATTTTTGGATTCATAGAGTTGTATGAAATGGAATAGAATGAACTCAATCTTGAAATTTCAACATGTTCAGTAAGTCTTCATATTATGTCATTTTAATGACATTGTCATAATGATGTAAAATTATTTCATCTGGTAGAAATGATTTCTACCATACAACTATAAAATTTATTATTTTGATGGAATAAATTATGTTTAGTACAATGTATAACAACTTGTTAGGTTTTAGATGAGACTTATTCAATATTATTGACTATAAATTGTCAATATGATGGACTAGCCTTCATCAATCTAATTGACTAAACATCATCAATCTACTGGATTAAAATCAATTAATCTGATGGATTAAACAAGGTTAATTCGATGGACTAAACTTCATTAATCTGAAAAACTAAACTTTTTTAATCCCATCGGCTAGACATCTTATAAAAATATTATATTCGTTATTTTAGAAAGATGTCTTCATCATATAGAATTAAAGATTTTCCAAAACTTTCTTCTAAAAGACTTGGAAAACATAATGTATGTAAAACATAGAATTTAAGCAATTATTTTGTTATTTTTAAAATGAAGGATATAATGTGAAGAAAGTATAACTTTCAACTCAACAAACTAATCCTATGAAACTATGTATTTCTTTCATAGATGTTTTTCTTGGCTATCCTTCAACTACCTGAGCTTTTTATGGATCCACAAATATCCCTTTATTGGTGATAAAATTACCCAATATATTTAACAGATTAATTGGAAACAATCATTTATTATTTTTTGAAAATAACATTTCCATTTTCCAATCCTTCAATATATATTACAATTGATCCTAATTTTCCTCTCTTCTATTGGAGTAGAGGAATATGTCATTTATAAATACCACCAAAAATTTATTGAGGTAATCTATAAAGTCTATATTCATTAATTTTGTGAATCCTGCTTGAGAATTAGTGAGTCCAAATGGAATCATTATGAACTAGTAGATCTCATACCATGTTTGAAAAAAGTTAAGGAGGATATCCAAATTATTCCTCTTTATTTGATAGTAACTTGGCCAATGATCCACCTTATAGAAATTATGGTCTCAACATAGCTGATAAAAAAAGTTATCGATCCATTTTAGAGGATACTCATTCTTTAATGGGATATTTTTTGTCTCATAGTAATCAATAAGGAGTTTCATTGTCCAATCATTATTATTAAAAAAGAATACTAGTGAACCCATGGTAAATCACTCGGGCATTTTCACCCTTTATCCAGATTCCCGGTAGTTTCATCTTTATCTCCTCAAGTTCAAGAAAACTATTATATGGGGAGTTTTATATATTTCTAATTATCCATTAATAATTTTAATTTAAAATTTAATATCTCATATAAAAGGAATACTATGGAATTATTTGGTAAATAGATTATCATATTACCTCGCAATGGGAATGTATTTAAGGATGATCTTTTCTTTAGTCTCAATTTTTTATCTGTATATTAATGCTTTTATAGAAAAAATATCCATTATTGACATGTTGGAACCAAATATTATTTATCCTCATCCTTTAACTTGTATATAATTTGAGTACAATTCATGATATGGAGATTTATTTACTTCTCTCAGTGATTTATAATGTCTATTTATAAGGAAATACAAACCATTCCTAGAATAATATCAAATTACGCTAAATGAAGTATCATAAGTTTTTATGGGAAGTTTAGTACACAAAATTTGATAAGGGAGGAGTTATATAGTTTGGATGAAATAATTTACCCATTTTTTGTTTTCACCAATAGCTTTAATTCCATGCTTTGTGGTGGTGTTTGATTAGTTTTATTAAATTTTGGAGGTACAAAAGAGATCACAAAACAATGGATGATAATCCCACCCTTCACTACTTGATTCTAGTTATACTCTTTTACATAATCTAAAATAGACTTAGGGATGATAATTTTTTTAACTATTAATGATATAAATGAAAAACCATAAATATTAAAGGGACAACTCATAAATAGAATATATTTCTTAACCATTTATTTTCTAGAATTAAATCTATGTTATTAATGATCTATTTCTTAACATAAAATCATATGGGAATTTTTTATTCCCTTAATAATGGTTCATATAGATATTTTTAATTTAACAAATAATTTTTCCATAGAGTTTCATACTATGTGTACAACAAGGTCTACTGTCATGCACTAGGTAATGATCAAGTCCAATTTAATGTTCTCTTTTTGGGATTATTACCCCTATGTATATATATTTTAGATCTACATCCATTTGTAATAGATAGGAAGTGAAAGAAAATTATTATTTAACATATAATATATACTTTATAAAAATAAAATGATGTTTTAATATGTTTAGTCTTAGCCCTATTTTTTACTAGTGCTTTATAACCCAAATAGAAACAATATCTTTACTTTTCTCTGATGCCATCTATGTTTATCTATATCCTTAATACCCACTATTTCATGATTTATTACATAAAGCTTAAAATAATTTATTCCAAAATGGTCATGAAGACAAATGTTTTTTGGAAATTAGGTACATGTCATAATATCTTATGATAGAAAAATAGTGACATTATTGAAAACTTCATTAACATTTTTCTAAAATTCCATCATTAATCTAAAACTACCTGAGATAACCTATGTATGAACATAAGGAAGGGGTGAGAAAAAAATCCAAGTAATGGAATAAATATAGTCTATAAAATTGTGGGGTTTTACATTTATACCAAAAGTCATATCAAGGTATCATAATAGTGGTGAGAATCATAATCATGAACAATAAGGCATGATATAACATTATAACATAAAGAAAACATAGGAATGTGGAAACAATATAAAATTTGGAAACATAGATGTCTGTCATGGATAAAAACCTTGAAAACATAAAATAATGATTTTAGGATAACCTTTGGTTCACCATACATGTCAGCTCATGAGATTAAAACTTTTACCAATGGATTTGAGGGCTATATAATTTTGGGCTCACCTATTACATTCATATCATGTACATGTATATGTGTTCCACAGAGATCATTCAACATATGATCATATTTCATCATATTTAATCCCATGATTAAGGAGTGTGGTATATATATATATATGGATGTTCCCAATAAATTAATTATTGGTACATCTACATGCATACCAATGGGGATGATTATTCACAATATAAATGTTTGGCATAGAAAATCATAGAATAATTTCATCGTAACAATGAGAATACATAATGCTTCATAAAAGGAATTAATGAGATAAAATTGTTCTATCAACACTTGGAAAAAATAATTAATGTAACATGGATGTTTGCAAACATATCAAAAAATGAACAAGTTCAATACCAAATGCATAATATAAAGGAAGTTATTGAATAAAGAGGAGAATGAGAGGATCCCTTACCTTGGGATGATTCTTCTAAATGATTGGTAGGATCTTCTTGATAGCTTGGGAAAACCATGAGAGGGATATAGATATATAATATCAGGGTAATTTTATGATATAAGTGTTTTTAGTGACGATAAATTGGATTTTTCTTGGATTTATATAGAAAAATGTATAAGAGTTCTTTATTTGCTTCCAAACATAGGTTTCAAAATCATTATGACAAAGTTTTAAAAATAAAAAATATTACCATGGTTTTAACAATGATTTCTTCCAAAGTGTTGTGGTTTTAATTATTTTACTAGTTTAGTGATCAAGATCCTTAAAATAATATTCCTAGTGATGTGGATGTGAGTCATGTTTACAAAGAATAGATTTTAAAAACTAAAAATATAATATTGGATTTTAAGGATTCATTAAGGGTTTATAAAATTAAAAACATAACAGAAAAACAAATTATTTTATAGGAAACTTTTTTTTGGATACCTTTTATGGAATATATTACATCACTTTTGGGTAACTATGATATCATAAGACACACTATATTCCTATATTGTGCTTAATTTTGACCCAAAAACAGATTTCTCCCAAAACATTGAAAAAATTAATTTTGGATAATTTCAAAATGATGATTTCAAGAATAATATTTCTTTTATCCAAATAATTATCTGTTTTTGATAATTTAAAATTTAATAAAAGAGCACACATATGGAAAAATACTGTTTTTTACAATAACGTTGTTATGGCCCTTATAAAAATTATTTTTGACTTCATAAAATTATAGTATTATTTATATTTAATTAATTTTTTTAATAATAATATTTATTAGAATATCATTATTCTAAAAAAATCATGGACTCATTAAAATAGAGTTTCTTGAATGAAACAATAAATTTCCCAAAAAAAAACAATTTATGTCTCATCGTATTCGAGTCTAATTTTTATGAGACTCCTTATTAAATAATTTAATAAATAATATTAAAAAGGGATAAATATAACCATTTGTTAATTTATAAATATTATACTGTTTTTTTCTAGATATATTTCCCCTTAATACACAAAAAATTTCTTTATAGTTATGGTGTGCAATGGTGAGATATTTATGGGGTTATTTGGCATACATTGTTTGGGTTTTGATCTCGATGAAATTGAGCTTCTCCCATAAACGGTTTTACTTATAATTTAATCATCGACACTCATATTGGTCATCGTAATGGGGAAATCCCAATAATGTATCACCCCTTTATGATCCAATAAATTTGGTTTATAGGGTACGATCCTATTGGTCGAGGACATCACTTCTTTAGTCTGTATCAATTGGATTTTATCATAATGATTAATATAACAAGAATAATTGTCACTATAAAATGGATATATTAATAATAGGTATGATGCATAAATATATTTTAAATTTTGAAGACCCTATAACTATTAAAAATATTAAAATTCTTATAGGTGTTCTCTATGACATCATTACTTAATATGGAATTTATTTATTAAAAATTGAATTTCATTTGAAAAAATTCAGTTCATTATAGATTATCCAAATATTAATTAAAGAATTTAATAGATGTGAGGGAACAAAAAAATCACCGTATCCAGTTCCTATCAAATTGGAGTGAGAATTAGAATGGTTTTTTCATATTTCAAACATATAGAAACTGATCTAACATGAATTTTTCAATGTATATAATAATATAATAGGAGTAGAATAATGGGGAAATGATTTTGATCTATCTTTTGAAAGAATATTTCAAAAAATAATAAACTTGAACAATCATGAATATATGATTTATAGTTAAATAAAAATGGTATTTGTGTGTGAAAACAATGGAATTATAGTCACTACACTGGAAGGAATATGCTCTCTACAATAACTAGAAGTTGAAAGAGGAGTTAAATTTTTATTTTTGTTAAGTATTATCTTTATCTATGGATAAATAAGGTGTTTTTATTAAAAGAGAATTTCACAAACAACTTTTTAAGGAGCATCTCTAAGTAAGGGACATCTATGAATCTATAAAAAACTAAAGGCACACACATCTATATATTCATTACTAATTATAGAGGTATTTATATGTCCTTAAACTATGGGTGTTCATCCTTGGAACAATGTGAAAATGAGGAGCAAAGGAAGTGTTACTTGTGCAATAGTGAGACAAATGAAAAACATTGTATAAGTGGTGATCCAAGGTATGGAGTGACTATGACCTATTATATCAACCAAACTAGTGAAGTATTGTATTTTAGTGCATCAGTACAATATTGATTACATAATCCCAAGATTAGCCTGTTTTTTATTAACCAATATAAATCCTCATTTCTATTCCTTATGGACTTCACTACTTTTACTTATGGGAATTTGGTGAAGTTATAATTAAAAGACATAGGATATCATTTCAACACAATTTGTGCCTTTGTGGGAGCAAAATAAAAATAGTTAGATATAAAATACAGAAAATGTTAATATCAAATCAATTAAATTGATAATTGATATTAATTAATTATATTAATTATATTTAATTTGATTATAAATTTTTTTGGAAACTTTTCAATCATAAAGGAAAAAAATTTTTTATTACAAAAGTTTTTTACAAGTATTATACAGTTTTAATAAAAACATTAATTTATAAATTTTAAAATTTTAATTAATAATTGAGATCATCATGTAAATTTTTTTTACAAATTGAATTTTTTGTAATTTTCATGAAAACATTATTTTGGGTGAATAGATGAAAATACTGATTTTTAATAAAAATGTTTTTTCTTTAAAATATTTACAATGTCACATTATATATTTTTTTAGTTTTAAAAATTTATTAGTTTAAATTCATTACAAATAATCTAATAAATTTCATTAGAATCCACAGTACAATTTATTTTTGTATAAAAATACTTTCATACTTAAAAATGAATTTTTTCTCATAGAGTATTTTTGGTCATGTTTTGTGGGTTTATTTTAAAAGTAATTTCATAATTTTAAAGATATTTGAGGAAATAAAATTGATTCCATATTTGGAGTAAATTTTTTGATATATTTTAAAGATTAAACTTTCATTTTTTTATCATTATTAATCGTAACTTTGGTAAGAAAAATTAAATAACCACAGTAAGAGTTAAAACATGTTATATGGATTGAAACTAAATTAATAAATGTATAAATGACCAAAAAAATATTATAAATCCCATTTTATGGTAATATTTCAACAATATAAAATATATTCTTCAAATATGTGTTATTTTGGATCTATTCTTCTTAAGTTATACAATAATATATTTTAATCTTTTGAAATATTCCAAGTGTGTCCTCTCCCTCACTTATAAAAGGACACCCCTCTCTCTTACCTTCTCCAAACATTAAGATCTTATTATCTCTAAAAATAAATACAAAACTATGTTCCTTAAATACCTCCCATCATACTATTGGTCCTAATTTTTCTGTACTCTCACCCTAATAAAGCATTATGTATAAAATAAATGTGGTTGTCTGAAGAGGAGGTATAGTTATTAACTGAGTGTTGGATTTTTATTTCATCATTTACACCCTTAAAACATATCCTAACTATTTTGATATAACAACATAGTTATTTAACATATAAGTAAACTATATTAGGTTTATTTTGTAACCAATTTGTATCTTTTTTTTTCGTATTATAGGAAATGGATACATCATTCACGCTTATGTGGGATCTACCACCTCCACATGGTAATGAGTTTTTTTTTCATCACCAGGTCATATAGTTGGTTAAAATGATGTTATATATATATATATATATATATTAAGGAAAAACTTTAATATTTTTTTAAGGTAATATATCATATAATTTTATACCATTCTATTCATTGAAAAACTATAACATCATTCATGCATAAGTGTGGAATACCACCTCCACGAAAGGATGTGTTTCATTTTTCATTTTAACCTTATAAAAATTTTCATAAGGATGGAAATAATTCATAAATATTATATTTATAAAATATTTTTGATTATTTAAAATAAAAATATTAACTTATTTATTTCTTTTCCACGCATTATAAAAATGAAAATGTTGTTCATGTGTACGTAAGAACTATCATTATCATGAAATGATATGGTTTAATTTTCATGACTATATTACTGGTTGGTTTCAAAAGTGTATATAATCTATAAATATGATAAATATAACATGTTAATGTTTTAATAGATACTAAAAAATATCTCCATTTACCATTGCAAATGCACTAATGTGGTTTTGAGGTTACGAATCAAATGCCCCCAAACCATCCAACTTGAACATAACCATTTTAGTAACTAAATCAAAAATGTAATAAATTAAATAGAAAAGAATAATAATAATGAAAATGACATGAAAAAGATTATTAATTATATATAAAACTATTATAATTTTATTATTTAGGATTTATGGATCTTGTGAAGTTAGATGAAACATAAGTTATGATATTTTCTTTTTGAAACATTTTTTAAAATTTTTTAAACTCTTTCTCATCCATATCCATGTTCTTTTAAATTTTTTTAGAATATTCATATTTATGTTTAAAATTATTTTAAGTTCATTTTTACTACATTTTATTTATATTATAAGAGTTTAAAAATAATCTTTTAAAACATAATCTGTATGGTTGATTCTGATTTTTTTAACTGTCAAAAAAATAATGTTTTTTATCATATATGACATGACCTTATTTTCTTCCCATAACATCCATTATTCATTTTCATGATTACAATATAAGTAAACATGGTTTTTCAAATAATATCATATTCTAAATATTACACGACATTTTAATTATTAAATGTTTTTTGAAAGGAAGAAAAATTTCTCCGTATTTTTATATCAAAATGATAAGTGAATTGCTTATGGGATGAAATGAGTTCTTCAAAGGTTTAATATTGAAAAGAATAAATATTATATATTTTTTATTCATTATATGGTACTTGATCAAATGAGTTCTTCATGAAAAAACATAATTAATTTTAAAAGTTTTATATATTTTTGAAAATAGAAAATTAGATGATGTTTATACCTTTTAATGTATGTGTTTGTTATGTAACATTTATGAGATAATTTTATATAACTATGAAACAAAAAAGATATTTAGGAATATAATAAATTAAATTATTGTCTAAAAACTCAAGATTATATATGTTTTTTATGGTTGGTTACTTATAGTTTGTATCAAAGGGATAGTTAAAATAATTTTGGAGGTTATGATAGTTTTAGGAGAGTAACCTTGAGAGATCATATTTTCCGATAATATAGAAATTAGAAAAAAATTGAACATTTACTTTCTTATTTTTTAATCTAAAACTATTCAGAATATTTTTCCACCTAGAAAATATGGTAACTGAAGTAAGCAGTTATCAAGAGGATTATATCCTTCCATCTCAGCAACCTGTAATGTTTGGAATTGGAAGTAATTAGTTTATTTTAGTGATTGACCAATGGATGTCGGATATAAATATTGGTGGAATTAAGGTGACTGAGAAATTATAATTACCCAATAGGAATTTGTCAATAGTATATAATTCTATGAAATAGAACCCTCCAACTTTCAGTGGTACCTCAGAACCAGTGTTTGTTGAAATATGATTCAATGCTCTAGAAATTATATTCTAATTACTTATATGTTTATAATTTCATAATGTACCCCTTTCTATTTATCATTTTAATGGTGATGTTGATCATTTTTGTCCATTGGATAATAATACCAAAGAAACAAATAAGTTTTATTCCATGAAATGGGAAATAGTTAAGAATTGTTTCCTTTGGAATTTTTTTAAGGCTATTAGACATAGAATAGAGAAAATGTTATTAGAGTTGATGTAAAAGAAAGAGTATTTAGAATCCACATATGAAGAAAATTTTACATGATTTTTCTAGTATGCTTAAAATAGTATTTGATACTATTATAGTAAAATTAACATATGTTACTATGGATTAAAATAAAGTTTATAAAGTGCATTGGCCTGATATGAATTTTAAACATATGATGAATTTATTCATTTTGATAAAAAATTTGTTAAGGAGTATTCAAAGACTTATATGCCTTATGTTGATAATAGAAAGAAGTGGTCAAGGATGAATAAAATAGAGAAGTAAATTGATAATAAATTTAGAGGTAATCCCCTAGCTTGATCCATGTGTGGTAAAAGACATTTTAGGGAATATTTGGTAGGAACTGGAATTTGGTACTAGTGTTTTGTGATTTTTATTATGAATTGTGATGGTAATGAAAAGATTATTAATAAAAATATGAATAGGTTAATATATAGACATCTAATAATAAGATGTTTCAATTATAATGAGTTTGGTTATTATGCTAATGTGTGTCTAAAGTAAGTTACATGGGGTGGAAAAAATCAATATAAAAACCAAAAAGGTATCGAAACATAATTTTTTACTATTATAGTTGATGTTGGGTAGTCTAATGAAGTGGTGATTGGTATGTTACTTGTTTTTTCAAATTATACCAATTCATTGTTTGACTCAAAATCTTTAAATTCCTTCAATTCATAGAAAATTTTGATTAAAATAATAATATCACCACATGAAAATAAGATAGAGAATTCCGTGAAAGTTTCTATTGGATATATTTAAGAAAAAATGGTTTATAATAATCAACATACTATAATAAGTTAGATGGGTTTTCCGGTAAATATTAATGAAATTATCATAGTAGAGTTATCAGTTATTCTAGGTATGTATTAGATTTTAGATTATGATGATGAGATATTTTTTCCAGTATAAAATTTATGTTTAGTGATTTTATATCTTTGATAATATATTAACAATATTTTAAATTGATTAATGGTGGCATAGAAAGTTTCTAAGATCATATTGTTGAAAATAAAGAAACTATTCTAATTATTGATGTGTCAGTAGTAAATGAATATATGGATTTCCTTTATAATTATTTTTATTTTTTTGTTTCTTACTATGATGTTTAGTTTAATATCGAATTGGTGCATGATTCTAATATTAATTTAAAACCCCGTAATCAATTCGGTCAAGTAGAAATTTTGGAATTGAAAAATAATTTTCATATATTTATTTATAAGGGTTTATTTCATCCAAGAAATTCAACAAGGTTTTGTCCTATTTTGTATTTTAAAAATTAAAAGGGTTCAATGAGGACATATATTAATTACATATACATAAATAACATCACTCTAAAAATATGTATTATTTACCTCATATTGATGAATTTTGAGATCAACTATATGGATATTAGTGTTTTTTGAATGTTGATGCGAGGTGAGATACCAACAGTTGAAGTTAAAAGATGAATATATATTGAATAAAATGATTAAGACTAGATATGGGAATTACGAGTTTGTGTTAATACCCTTTGAGTTGTCTAATTTGGAAACTATATTCATAGGTTTTATTAATAGATTTTTCAATGACTATTTGGATATGTTTGTGAATATTTTTCCAATTATATTTTGGTATATTCTAAATTTCAATATGATCATGAAATGTACCAAAGTACTATTTTTTCAAACCTTAAAAGAAAAGAATTCATATGTAAAATTTAATAAATGTGAATTTTATTTAAAGATGATTTCTTTTATCATGTATATTATTTTTAAATATGGAATAATTATTGAACTTTCAAAAACTAATGTGGGTGAAGAATGTCCAAGAACTAAAAATGTAACTGGTATTTTTATGTTTCTTGCATTTTGGGGCTCCTACCACAGGGTTTTTGAAACCATTTCTAAGTTATCTAACTCACTGACTATGTTTACTCGAATGTATTTTAAATAAATCTGGAAAAAAGAGTGTGATCAGTGTTTCTAATAACTGAATAGAATATTAGTGAATGATGTAGTTTTATATATGTCATATATAAATGGTTAGTTTTTCATCTACAATGATTCTTAATTTAAGGGAATGTATTTTATTATGCTTCACATAAATTTAAAATTCATGAGACAAATTAACATACACATAATCTAGAACTAGATACTTTTGTTTTTGCTTAAAAATCTAGAAACATCATTTATAAGGAGTAAAATGTGAAATAAATTTTGATCATAAAATTTAGAAGTACATATTTATATTAAAAGAGTTTAACTGGATACAGGAAATATGGATTGAACTAAATAAGGATAATGATTTTTTGATTCATTTCCTTTATAGAAAAGAAAACAAAGTATTTGATACTATGAGTTGAAATTATAATTCATCATTAACTATGATAATTTTGGAATTTTATCCTTTAGTTAATTATTAAATGAATTATGTCTTAGAAATGGTGCATATTGGAACTTCTTATATTTATCATAAGGATTTATTGTGGTCATAAATGTCAAAAAGGATTACGAAATCTTAAAATGAAGTTTGTGATTTTTATGAAAAGGTAAAACTAGAAAGGAAAGAAAACTTTATTGTTTTTAACATTAATAAGGAAGGAGTTTTAATAATTTTCATAGCATTGTGTGTGCTAAATATCATGATGTTGAAAAATAAATTTATCACTAAACCTCATAGATAACCTTATTATATTCATCCTAATAGTAAAAATATGAGAAAAGTCCTCTTGAAATATTATTGGTGGGATGGAATGACGAATGATACTATATATATTTCAATTAAATGTGTGACTAGTTAATAAGTTAAATGCCGAGAATGATTACTAAAATTGGTACTTTATAATTTTATAGCTCATAAGTGAAAATGTGTGAATATATATTTATATTTTTTTGTGGGATTATAAATATCTCAAGGAAATAATGCAGTTTTGGTTATTGTTGATTGATTGAATAAATCTACACATTTCCTTATAATTCAAGATATAATTCCCTTAGATTAGAATACTTAATTTTATATAAATGAGATAGTCATGTTACATAGATTTATTCTCCCTATTATATCTGATCATGATCACAAGTTTACTTCTAATTTTTTGAAGGCTTTTAGAATTTTTTGGGTGCTGAATTGAATTTTTATACAGCTTTTCATCCTCAATTTGATAGTTAGTTAGAGTGATTGATTCAGACCTTGTGAGACGTTATTCAATACTATTAAATGTATTACTATGTAATTTGGGATCAATATCATTAATTTGTTGTGTTTTCTAATTATAATAGTTTTCATTCCAATATACATATGAAACCTTTCGATTAATTAGTTAGAAAATAGTGTCAAACTCTAGCATGTTGGGACGATGTAGTTTCTAGAAAGTTGTTGGGACATTGTTGGTAGAATATATTGATGAAAAAATAAATAAGATTCAGTAATATATGGTGTAATATTAGAGTATGGAAATTAGTTATTTAGATAATATTTAGAAATGTCTTTTATTCAAGTTAGGCGATCATGTTTCCATTAAATTATCTCTATGGAAAAATGATATGTATTTTTGTGGAAGGTGAATGTTAAGGCACTGGTTCATTAGAAAATATAAAATTATATAGAAATTTGGATTATTTTCATACCACGTAGATTTCAACATATTTTAACCCTGTTAAATGATTTGTTTCATGTTTCATTATTAAAGAAATATGTTCCATGTAAATATTTTTTTTGAGATATGATGTAGTACAATTGGAAGAGAATATTTCAAATGGGGAACAATCATTTCCTATAATTCATTACAAAGAGGACTTGTTTTAGAATATGGTGATTCATCAAGTTAATGTTTTTTTACAAAACCCATATGATTGAATAAGAAACATGATATTCAAAAAATCTATGATGGTAAAATATCCCAATTAATTTAATTAATGAATTCAATTTTGATGACGTAATTTCGAAAAGAGGGATGATTGTAAAAAACCAAAGTTAATTTATTGACATGTATTATATGGTATTATTAAAACACTAAATTACTAAATTTTATAATTATAATTTGAAAAAATATATAATCTATGATATAATAATCTAAAAATTATCTTATATTACTTTTTTGGAAATTTTTGGAAGATATTAGTTTTAGGTAAATAGTAGAAAATACTAATATTTAATAAAACATTATTTTCATCCCATATATTTACAGATTATAATTCTATTTGGGATGGTTTTAAAATTTTAATACTTATTTTTTATAAATAATGACTCAATAAATTTCATTTGAATCAAAATTACACGTCATTTTGGTATAAAAACATATCTATAATTAAAAATGTATTTTTCTTGAAAACAGATTTTTATCACATTTTTGGGACTATTTTAAAAGTGAATTTTGCTGCGAAATAAATTTAATTTGAAAAAAATATAATCCATATTTTGAAATATAGTATCCAAACATGGTGATTATTTTACTTTCATTCTAGATTATTTATAATAGTAACTCTGGTTAAAAAATGTTTGTTACCACGAAAAGAGTTAAAATGATTTAAAATGGATAAAACTGAAATGATGACAGATAAAATAACCTAATAATTTGTCAAAAAACTATTTTATATTCATATTCGAACCTATATCATCTATTATTTTAATATGAGTCATTTTGGTGACATTTTTTTATTAATAAATTAATTTATTTTAATTTTTTTGAAAACTTCAATCTGTTTCCTCTCCCTCTCATAGAAAAGGACACATCATCACCTCTCTTATCCACATTTCCAGATAATTTTATATTAGATAATTACTATAGAAATATCTTAATAAAATCTCGAACCACATCTTATAGGTTCTGGATTGGTCATAATATCATCTTAATAAGACTTTAAGTATAAACCTAAGGAGGTACTCCAAAGAGGAGGTATAGTTCTTAATAGAGTGTTTTATTTTTTTATTTATTATTTTACCTCCTTCAATCCTATCATAAAAATTGTGATGTAATAACATAATTATTTACCATAAAATTAATTTTATTATATTTATGGTATAACCCTTCTATATATCCTTTTTTATCTCATGGGAAATAGAAACATTGAGTGTACATATGGGTGGACTACCACCTCTACGATGTGATGTGTTTAATTTTTCATCACTAAATAATATGTATGGTTAAAATTATTAACAAATTAATATAAATGGTATTAATGACATAATTATAATTATTCATGCATAAATTATCATCAAATTTATTACTTTTTAATCTTCTAAAAAATGATAATGTTATTCATGCATACGCATGAGATACCACCTCTAAGACGCGATGGGATTCTTTTTTAATTTTTAACTTATACGGATGGTCATAAGTAAGAAAATAAAAAATTACTAGGAAATTCATAACATATTTATGATTAATTAAAATTAAAATATTATATAATATATTTCTTTTCCACTTGTTAAAAAAATAAAAACATCATTCATGCACAAATACAGACTATCATATCTAATAAATAACATGGTTTTTTTCATAAACACCTTAAATGGTAGGTTTTAGAAGATTATAGATTTTATAAACATGATAAATATAAATTTTTTTCTGATTATATAGATAATAGAACCATAACCCCTTATACCATGGTCAATGCAACGATGTGGGCTTGTGGTTATAAACTAAAGGACCATAAAACGTAAAACATGAACTTAGCCATTTTAGTAACTATAATAAGCATATAAATAAAAAAAATTAATAGAATAATAAAAGTTAAATAAACATGAATGGCTTTTTAATCATTTTTGAAACTAATATAATTTTTATATTCAGGAGTTATAAAATGTATGAATCGGGATATGAGTTGGGGTAAGGGATTTTAATTAAAAATTTTGTTTAAAATGTTTTAAATTCTTTATCATCCATATCCATGATATTTTAAAAGTTACAAAAATATCTTTATTTATTATTAAAAGGTTTTAAAAGTTCATATTTTACTATATTTTATTTTCATCAAAAAATTTTAAAAAATAATAATTTTAACATTTGTCATTTGATCTATTTTTAAATTTTTACGAATGTGAAAATATAATTTTTTTAATGTATATGGCATGAAAAACTTTTCTCGTCATCAAAGACATTATTAATTATACAAATTCCTATGCAATTTAACATGGGTTTTTCAAATTATATCTTATTCCAACACACCTAGGGGTTTTAATTCTTAATAGTTTTTAAAAAGGAAGAGATAATTATACTAATTTTTATGTTAAAACTGAATGTGATTTTATAATGGGTTTAAATGAAATTTTCAAGCGTTTATTGATAAAAAGGTGTAATATTCCAAATTTTTTTCATGACAGCCTACTTAATCGTTATATATGATCTAGGGTGATCATGATATAACTTATATGATGGGTGAGCCCAATAAAACCTATTAAGTAATGTGCGCTCAATATATCTCTAAAATGATTTGGGTAATGTTCTTTATCATCAAAGGAAATAATGAGAGAGTTAACGAGGAATTTTTATGCTTTTAATTTAACCAGGTATTAGTTATTTGACACAATTTAACATGGGATATTAATATAATGTCATGAAATGACTTCAAGGGTTTTAATTTTCTTAATATGGGAATTATGGTTTTCTCAAATAAAAAAGTATTTTTCCCATGAAGATATGATTTATTTTATACACTAAATGACAAATGTGGAATATTTAAATGTTATATGGGATTTTATTTCTTTCACTTGACTAATTTATTTATTTCTTTTGTATCCCTTAATGTTATTTTTGTACTCATACCATGTTTTAAAACGTATTTTTATAGGGTTTATGGAATTGAAGGAAGAAAAAATATTTTTATTTGAAGGTCATGAATATTATTCAAGAAAAGAAAAGATATTTATTTTTAAATTTTATATTGTGGAAAAAATAGAAAATGAGTTGAAGTTTCCAATTTGTAATACATGGTTCTGTTATTAATTGATTATGAACTAATTCCCAAAAACTCTAAATCTAAAACTATCATTAGGAATTAAATAAAGTTAATTATTATCTCAAAACTCATGGTTATATAATGTGTAATGGATGAGTCATTATATTAAATTATTAAAAATGTAAAAAGTAGATAAAAAATGGAACCTTGATTCACTACCCCCACCTCAAGGATCCTTAGAGAGTTACCATGTAGTGTAAAAGAATATGGTTTTGTGTTGTGTTGAACCTCAAAGGCTATTTTTTGAGTTCTTACACAAATGGAGTTCATATTTAAGACTCCATTTTTCAGTGGTATAAAATTTAATATGTGAAAAAAAGGGTTCTTAAAATATAAAAAGAAGTATGAATGGAAGTACCTAGTGTAGTTTGGTTGGAATCTATTATATTGTTATTCAAACTTGAAGTTATATTTGAAACAGATCAAATAAAATTGGAAATTTATTATTCTATTAGGAAGTCATTAGAGTTTTTAATAAAATAATATCTTTTCAAATAGGTGACTCACAAAAAATCACCTAAGGATATTTTGTAAATCCTTGAAATATTATATTCTAAATAATGAAAAACATTCAACAGAACCAATTAATAGTGTTTATGAATACTACCTCATGTCTCAAGGCTATAAGAATTGGAAAAATAAAGAAGAATACTCTTGATAAAATGGTATCTTAAACCGAGTGAAATAATTGTATATCTATGTTAATATCTGATTATAAACTAGTTATGAAATATCTACAATTGTTATGAGATTTTTTTATTTCCTCAGAGATGAAAAAATTTAGTAAAAACATGAAAAATTCATCAATTTTCAAATCATGAAATTTTTTATTCAACCAGATATAGAAGATCTAATACTAAAAATAAAATATTGATCAATGGGAAGTCATGCATATGGTAAAACTCAAAATAATTAATTATTTGGTTAAAAATATTAAAAATAAAAAATAAAAATAGATTGGTCTTGATGTTTTACATAAAGATAATGGGATATGATAAAGAATAGATGGTGCCTCAGGTTTAAAATATTTGGTTTTACATATTAAGAAGAAAGAATAAACTAATAACAAAATTTAATAATGAAAATAATCATAAAAGGAAAATAAAATATGGAATTTTCTACACCAATATCCTTAGATTGATCAGTATGTAGAATTCTAGATCTGAAATATGGAGATAACCATATGATTCTTGTAAAATCTAGATGAAAATAACAATAATGGATGGTGGCCTTGAAAGTCGACTATTAAAGATTATTTGGGAACATTGTGAGAATGGGTTTTTGAAGACTCAAGGTATAATGATGAAATAAAACCTATTACCTATATATATCATTTGAAATTAGACCATAAGAGGTATGATTAATTAGCTATATATTTTTGATTTTATAGACCCACTCATATTTCAAGGAATTTCAACTTGGAGAAGGAAAAGAAAGTAACTAGGAAAACCTCCACTAATATGATATAAAAGTGAAGAGTATACACTAAAAGGAATACTATTGTGAATGAAAATCTATTTGGTATTTTGGAGGATAATTTTGAATCGGAATAAATGTTTCATCAATCGCTAAAAATAGTTCAAACATTAAAACACTCCTCGAAAAAAAAATAGATATGGAAACAAATGACAGAATCTTCCCCAAATATGATAAAGAATGGAAGGAAGTATTCCCTAAGAAAATAGAGTTTTTAAGTGGAATTCATGGCCATAAATGAATAATCATTTCTTAGTGTTCTCAAAAAGTCCACTAAAAATAATAAGCTGATATTTTTGATAGTTTCCTTCATTGTGGGAAGATGCATAATGGAGAGAGAAATGAAAATGCATCAATAGAGGAAATATGTACAAGTGGGATTAGTCTCATAGTAAATACGAAGCCTAATAAAAAACTGGATAATCCCAACCCTTGGATGTAAAATTAAAATCTCAAATGATAAATTCAGGTAGGTGGTGTCCTAAAAATAAAATCCACCCCCATTGAGTTGAGGAAAATCACCCTTGAGGATAATCAAGAAGAAAAATACATTAATTAGGTTTTGGAATTACTTTTCTGGAATTTAAGAATGGTAAAATAAATGTGTGAATATAGAGGGTTTCTCCAAAATTACTAACCTAATTCCTCAACATGATGAAATAAAGTTTACCCATATTAGGAAAATCCTTGTATTTTTATTATGATATCACATTTATAGTTTAATAAAGTTACTGGTTAAGAATTTATATATATACATTAATTTTGTTTGTATTTTTGTATAATTTATAAAAATATATTATATAATAAATTAGATACAAATTATAAATATAAAATTATTATGTTTACTTCATGATAGAAAATGTGTTTTATGAAAAAGGTTGAATACATTTTCTTAAAATAAATTTTTATTGGATATTTCATAAATGGATATTTATATTTATTTTATATATTCAGATTAATATTTATCATTATTATAAAATTATACATAATTATATCATGGTATGATGTGAGATATTATTTATTATTTGAAAAAATAAATAGTTTTTATTTTGAATAACTGTTTTTCTGTTTGTTAAATGAATTTATTTACAAGTTAATTTAAAAAATTTGGATATTATATTTGAAAAAAATAACATCATAATTTTGGATTAAAAAATAAAAAATATAAGTAATTAATAACACAAAATAATATGAAAAAATTAATATAAAAAATTATTAAATTAACATAGATTAAAATTTATTCCATGGAAAATTTTAAAACCATTACCAATGAGGATGCAGTTCTTATGTAGCACAGAAAAAGTCAAATTTGGTGTCATTAAGTTAAAATTTGAGAAATAAGAAATCTATTATATACATGTGTAATAAAAAAATTATTAATTAATTATTTTTATTGTAGTTAAAAACTTTTAGAGTTATATAACATGAAACCTTTCCAAATGCATGCGAAGTCATTTTAAATGGAGAAAATTTTCAAAATAACTTATTAAATAAGTAAAAATGATATGGGTGAGAATAAATATTAATTATAAATGAATATAGATAAGACAAATTATAGGTAATAAATTTTATTTATTTTATTAATCTTTTTTAAATTATAATTAATATTATTTTTGATTAAAATGTTGACCCAATATTGGCACAACAGATGAGAATGTAGTAGAAAAGTAAAAGTAAATAATTTTAAAAACCTTAAAAGCAATATTATTTAGATTATTCAGAGTGTTAAATAATTTTTAATGATAATTATGAAGTATAATTACTAATTTAATAGTTTATATTTTAATTCAGTTGTTATCTATATAGTTGTTAATATTTCAAGTGTAAAATAACCCAGAAAAAGGCCTAGAGAGTATTTAATATAAAAAATATTTTATGAATTGATTAGAAAATTATAAAATATTATCATAGAAAAATTTGGGTGATCAAGGGTATATAATTTTATAAATATTCTCTTTATGGTCTACATTTCATTTTAATATTACATTTTCTACCCTTAATGTTTGAGTATTTGTGAAAATACCATCAGATTGTTCCTATAAAAGGGGACTCATTATACCCTTTTAAAACCACCTATCATGTTTGGTTTTATTTAATTATCATTCCAAAATAAATCTCTAAATTTTTTATTCCACGTTTAAAATTTTCATACCTTTACAAAACACTATTCTCTAAAGGATTTGGACTCTTTCCATTGATGGCGGTTTAAGGAGAAAAGTAAGGATTTCAAAATAAATTTATTCATTCTTATAAGTGATTATTTGTTGAAAAAATATATGAAACTCAAATTTTAAGCTAAAATGATTATATTTACATGTTATAGGAATATTTTTAATCAATATAGAATTAAATAACCTCTAATAACTCTCACTTAGTTCTTTTCAAAAGTAGTTACTATGTCAAAATATGTGTTTCTCAAAAACCGTGTCTTTTTATTTCAAAAATCCTATAAATAATTTAAAAAACATATTTAATATTTAAAATTATACCTAAAATTTTATTTTAATATCAATATAATGATTTTATAAAAACATAAATACTTATAGGGGTTTACTTCATTTATACTCTTTTGAGAACATCACTCGCTATGGTGGTTTTACAATAACAATGTGAAGGATGATGGTTTCAAAAAACTACACCTTTCATATAAACTTTCCGAAACAGATATTGTCATTGAGTGTAACATTAATATTAAATTTATTGGATTTATATGATTCTTATATGGAAAAATATCGATCAGAACAATAGAATTAATAGAAAACAATCGGGGATATTTTTATCATTAAAAACATGCTTATTAAAGAGGATTCAGAAAAGAAAGTAACTATTTTAGGAACTTTTGAACTACATTATTACTGGAATCATATGGAAGAAAAATATTGACACATTTTTATCTTATTTATCTTTTTTAAAAAGATATTTTACAATCATAAAAATTTAGAAATTGTTTTGGGTTATTATGAACTAAATGGACCCATAACGACCGACACAAACTATACATATTTAGTAATTTAAAAAACATGATAATAAATGAAAAAATGATAAAATAAAAAGTAAAAACATGATTTTTTGGAATCTATTCTATAACTTATATAATTTTAATATTTATGAGGGTATAAATTGCACTAAGTTATTTTGGATTCAAGGTAAGGATATTCTTAACACAATTTACTTTCATTGAGTTATGTCACTTCTCCATTGACATTTTTTTTCCAAAATTATGTGTGTTATTACCAATTGTTGTTTTATTTTATATTTCCAATTTTCAAGGGATTTACATTTTTTACATAATAACTTCATTTATTTAAACATATTTCAAATGTTATGACCACTATAAGGGTTAATTTTCTCAATTTATATTCATTAAAATAGATTTCATTTCAACCATTTTTTTACTTTTATGTGGGGTCTACAAATACCATTAATGTATTTTATTTTTCATTCCATGAATTTATGTAGATTGAAACAACTATATAAGGTTTTATTGAATAAGATTTTATTCAAAATTAACCAAGGTTATAAGGTTTTTCATTTTCATAATTTCTATTCTGTGATACATGTTTAGTTTTATAAAGCATTATATATGAGACAAATAGAATAAATTAATGTCATAAAAGAAAATTTTTATAAATAATCATATTGAAGCATGAAAAAAATAATATGTAATTATATGATCATGGCATCATAGGAATTTGGAGGCAACATTAAACATAATAAAAGCATATGTCTAGGCTAACTACCAATAAAACATAATTTAATGGGCAGAGTCCCATAGTTGTTTAGGATTACTCCATGATCTCATAAAAGTCATCTCACTAGATATAAACATTACCCAATTCCTTGGATTTCTATTAAGTCTCACTATTCATAAAATTTTCATGCATATGTGTCACACATGAGGAAATCAAACATACATCATATGAATTAGAAAAAACCCATGACAAGGAAATGGGATAGATAATCATGTCTTATAGCATAACCAAATAGAATATCATAATGGATCCCATGAAAGACAGGATAAATTAATTCTAATATATTCATATATTAAAAAAAGTATAGTCTTAGTAAAATGACATCCATGTGAATTAAATTCAAGAAAATGAGTGGAGTGGTAACTTTCAGAATTAACCTATGAAGTAGGGTTTTATGGAAAAGTATAAAGAATCATTAAATAGGAAAATTAAATAATAATTTCTATAAAAATAAAAATGAACTAAAAAGTTTTTATATAATAAAATGATCAATTTTATAAACAAAATATATTTTAAAATATATGATGGAGCAGTGACTTGAATATGTTATGAAAAAAGAAGTTCCCTTTAATCAAATTTTCATTTCGAAGGAAATTGAGAAAAAAGCCTTAAAAAATTATATATCAATAAATGGAAATAAAGATAACTTTTTTATATGTGAAAGGTGCATATATATTAAGTACATAAGGTTTTAATCAAAAAATTAAATTAATAAAGTAAGGTATAGATACATAAGTCATAACACAAAGAAATGAGAGTGGTTTAAAGAGTTCCCTTACCTATGGTTTGGATTCACTTTACACTTTCACATAACATCATGAAGATTCAAATTATATTTTTTAATACATTATTTTGAACCTTATTAAAATATATATTATTTATTAATAAACTTTAATGTTATTTTAGAATCATTATATTAAAATATTTTGTCAATTTCCATTGTCGCAAGGTTGTTCATTTCGTGGTTCCAAGATCACATCAATTGTGGATGATTAGGGATATTATTTATTAAATATCTATATGAAAAATATATAATTTTATGTGTTTAATGTGTTTCAATTATTTAAAAATGTTATTTTAATCTAAAATTATTGATTAATATAAATTATTTATATGGTATGGGTTTTATTGTTATACTCTCAGTTCATTTAGGTGGGTTTTCTGATCATGGTGAACTTATTGGGGTTCCTTTAATATTATTGACTTATATACATTATGGAATTTGAAACAAAATAAAGTACTTATTTAGATAATATTAAACCATAACATTTGAAATTAAACCATCAATGAAGATGGTTGTGGAAAATTAAATTCAATGTTCATAGGGAGCGTTGATCTAACAATATTAAGAACTAAATTTTCATTTAGAATAAATTGAGGGGAGAGAGGTAAATATATTTTACATTAAAAACATTAATGTATATTGATTATATTTATGTAAATATTTAATCAAATATTTAAGAGATTATGATTCTTTATAAGAGTAAAATTATTGAAAGAGATTACATGGAAATATTACCTCTTAGGATGTCATCTCTTAGAAAGAACCTTAAATATATTTAGGATGGTATTTTAGTAAAACTATAAGCACTAGAACATGTGGTAGAGTATTTGGAAGGGAATTGGGTATAATCATGATAATATTCAAGGGTAAAAATATGTAAGGATTAGGGGTGACGATGGGTGATATTTATAAGGGGGGAAATTTTTATTTAAATATGATATTTATTAGTTTATTATTTTCAATCAAGATAACCAATAGAGATTATTATTGTGACTATATATAGTAATATAGGAATGTTAGTTTTATATAATGGCTTCATACATCATTCATTGCTCAATTATTCATATACTTAGCTTACAATGTTAAATACCAAATTTTCCATATTTCACTATTCACTAAAAAATTCAATTGTTTTAGAAAAATACACAAAAAATCACCCAAAGTATTTTTTGATGTATAGATTACAAAAATAAAAAATATTTCTTATAAGTTATTTTATAAATATGATAAATTTCATTTTTAATTAAAATTATTAGTTATTTGAAAAATAAAAAAAATTATTTTACTATCGATTTTCTGACCATAAAAAAATTTAATTATACTGTCATAAAATTAAATTATAATTTTAATGAAATAGAATTTAATTTTATAAAAAAATTATAAAATTAATATTACTTTTATATTATTATATTTATCAAAAAATATAAATAAAATATATGTGTTTTACAAAAATTACAACACATATTTTTTCATTTTTAAAAAATTTATTTATTTGAATCTTGATATAAATTTACTATATTTTCACTTTATAAGATAAATAAATATTATTATACAATTATATATGATAGGTAAACGTTTTAATGGTTGGATTATTATTCCTAATAGTCAGTTTAATATTCAAATGGATATATTTATAATATTCAAATTATTTCAATGCCTTCTATAAATAGGAAATATTTCATTAATTATTTATTCACTTATTTTTTCTTTAAAGGGAATATATATTTTAATTTTCCAAAAATATATTTCATTATTAAAATATAGATTCATTTCTATGGTGTTTTTTTATGTGTGGATGTTCTAAGGGGTCTCGTATATCAAGATTTTCATATTATGGTTATATGAATTATTATATTTTGTATCATAGTAATGTTCAAAAAAAATTTAGTATATTTATACTACAATGTATTGTCTAATTCAATATAATGAATTTTTGTATGTCTTATCATGGGGTGCATGTGATTTATATAAAATTACATTACATAATATAACACATGTGTAAATTTATAAGGGAAATTACACTGATATGATTCTATTTCATTACATTCTTCACATCATAATAAATTTTTCCGTTTAAATATTATTTTACCCCTAATATAAAAATACATGGGGGAACTTCTATTTTATTTCCTCTTTTGGTTACCATGTTGCTTTCTCCTACTTATGGTTCCACTATAGTACAATGACTAGATGAGTAGTATTGTTTCATAGAAATTTGTCTCTACATTACAATATCTTTACTAGATACTCATCATAAGAGAGATTGTTCCTTAACTATAACTTTTTCAGACTCGATACATGTGAGGACCATGTATGTACTTCATCAAGATGGATATATGGAATTCTTCGTATACTTAATACTTGGTTGGAGGGAGTTCTAGTCAATAGACCACATCTCTAATGTTATCAATAATACTAAAGTGGATGATGTATCTGAGAAATATCCTTCTCTTATTCCTAAATATTCTAACTCTATTCCATGTAGATATGTGGAGGAACACTTTCTTTTAAAGCTCAAAATCCACATCTATATAATGTTTTTCATCATAGATATTCTTTTAACATTGAGATTTCATGATGTGTTGTTGAATGGTGTGGACCATTTCTACCATTTCATTATAAATTTTGAGCCCCAAAAACTTGCGTTTATAGAATCAATCCTGATATGGACGTGTACTACATCACTTCCCATAGTGGGCTCTATATAGACCCATTTGGATTCTTGAGTAAAATCTATTATCGTATTATAAGTTGACCAAATTAATATATAGATCCCTTCCTCCTTTGAATTTCATTTATAAAACTATTAATATATCTTAAAATTTATTTATTGTATTATATTATTGGATATAAATTTGAATATGGTTGGACATATTGAAGTATAACTCTATGTTCCTTGAAATTTGGGTAATTTTCTATAATTTTTAGGTGAATCGTATATCTCAATAAAATAAAATTGGTAGTGGTGTTCCATGTAGTCTCACAACTTCTCTAATGTATTTGATTATAAGTTGATCAAGTGATAAGTCCTCTTGAATGGTAATAAAGTGAGAAATCTTTGTAATATTATATAATAAAACCCATAGAGAATTATTTCCCCTATATTTCTTCATAATACCTACGAAAATATAAATGGTATTTTTTTATATTGCCATTTAATTATGTGTAATGGTTGTATCATCACCTTGCAATTTTTCCTCTATTCCTTCACTTACTAACATACATGACACTTTGATGTATATTCATTGATATACATCTTTATATTGTCCCATAAATAGTTCTCTTGGATATCTTGAAACTTCTTCATGCTCTATAGTTAGATGGAGAATGTCAATATTTGTGCATTATTCAATATCTCATTCTTTATCTCAGGATTTGATGGTATATATAGTTTTGACCCAAATATTACAAATCATTCTTTACGAATTTTAAATTACGAGGATTTATTTTTCTTATATATTCTAACATATTCATTATTTTTACATCATCCCTTTGATGATCCTTTATCTTCTTTGCAATAGATAATTTAGAAATCATTTTAGTAGGGTAGTATTTTGTTTCTTCCATTATTATTTTCATGTATAACCTTTTAATGTTTGAGAAGATATGATCCTTCCCAATTCTCACCATTGATAAGTTTGATGGATCATTTATACATAGAGCATATCAAACATATTCACCATTCTAGTATGGTAATGGATTGATTAGTTATAGTTCTTAATCATCTCTAACCATCTTCCCTGGTGAATATTAAGCTCCCTTATATGAATATTTAATTTAGGATCTTATGATCCATATATATTTCACAAATTTCCCGATATATATAATTCAACTAAATATTAAATGAGAAAATAATGACCACTAACTATAGATCATTTATTATATGGTAATGCTCATGGAATTTTAGTTTCCCTAAGGCATAGACTATCACTATATATGTTTTCATCTATAAACTACTGAAGCCCTTCTTTGAAGAATTTTTATATACCATGAAAGTACCCCACTTAATTGTGGTCAGGGTATAAGGTCAGTGATATGCCCCTTTTTCTATTCATTGAATATTTATTTCTATTCATTGGTCCAGAAAAACTACACTCTCTTTTGAGTTATCTAGTTTATATTGTTTTAAAATTGTGAGATGTTTCTCAAAAAATTTTAATTGCACCCAACTATTATAAGAAAAAATGGTTCATAATTATATACGTTGATCTAGGACACTACTAAATCACCTTTATATTCAAAGTATCTATAAATATACCTTTATTGATGGTAACATACCCTAAAATGATACTTTTTTCATCAAAAACTCACATTTACTAAAATATTTATGTACCTTCTCATTTCACAACATCATTAGTAGAGAAAAAAATGATCCTCATGATCCTCCTTACTTTTGGAGTATTTTAGAATATCATATATAAATACTAAAAAAATTAATGTAATGTCTAATTTCATTATCCATTAAATCTATAAATATTATTGAAGCATTAGTTATCCCTAATGGAATCTATATAAAATCTTAGTATACATACCATATTTAAAATATATTCTTGTAAATATATTCCATATTCTCCTATAATTGGTGATATCCCAACCAAAGTTCAACCTTAAATAAGTATTGGGTCACATGTAGTGGATTGAACAGGTCATCAACGTGTGGTGGAGGATATTTGTAATTTATCCTGATTTTGTTGACTTCATGATAGTTTATGAAAATGATCACTAGCTCATACATTTTTATAGTGAAGCAGACTAGAAATTCCCATGGTGAAGCACCCAAATGCATAAAACCCTTTTCCAAATTCTCTTTTAACAACTTCTTTAGTTCTCCTCTTTTGATTGTGTTCATTCTTTACAGAATCTTGTATATGGGTAGAGATATAGCTATAATTTCAATTTATAATTCAACCTCTCGGTCTAGAGTAATTGTATAAAACTCTTCATGGAATACATCAATATAGTCCCTCACAATGGGAATGTATTCAAGAATGAATATTTAATTTGTCTCAATCATTTGATCCTGATATGGTTTCTCATAATTAAATAGTATCCATGTTACAAAAGAAAATTACAAATGAAATTCATCATCCTCCTTGCACATGTATATAATACGAGGATGATTCGGGATATGTAGAGTGATTTCCAAATCCGAACAATTGATGCTGGATTTATATTAGGATAACCAATCCATTAATACTATAGAATTAAATCCCACTAAAGGGAATATGCAATTTTTTTGGGAGTTCCAATCCAAAAAATATTATTGGGGAGGCATTATATACATGGGAGATAGTAATTTTCCCATTCTTTGTTCTCACAAATAAATCAAACCATGTATCTTAAGGTTTTGATTGATTAGTTCAAAAAAAATATAAATAATATGAAAGAATATATTGAATTATAATCATATAGAACATTTTAGGTTAATGAATATGTATTTAGTGCAGCTTTCAATATTAAATTTTGGTTCTAATCATTTAATATATACCAAATAAACCCAGTGATGAGAATACTCAAACTATTAATCATATAAAAGGAAAACTAATAAATTATAAAGAATCCATAATTAATGTCCTTTATACTCTAACTTATGAGTATCTATGTATCAATCTAGGTTATTTATGGTAATTTTACAATTAGGTTTTCTAACATAAAAATCTATTAAAGTCCTTAATAATGCTTTATAATGATCTTCTGAATTTATCAAAGCATATCCCCAATAGTTTCAAACTTGTCTAGCAACAAGGCCTCTTTGTCAAACACTTGGTACATGTCATGTTAATACCCAATGAACCTTTCAGAAATAATTACCCCTAGTTACATCTATTCTAGATCCACATCCTCTTATAGTATATAGATAAGGATTTAATTTAGTTGAAACCACTCACTGTCTACTTTACCATAATTTCAGGTTGTTTTACTAAAATGAGAATTATCCCAAGGTTTTTCATTAATTTATTTTTATCATAATCCCCTAAAATAACTATAATTTTATCTGATACAACTATAATGACCCAATCCACTGATAGAAATAATTACATGATTTTCAGAATAAAAATACAATAAATACAACCTATTGATCTAGAGTCATAGTGTCATTATGGGACAAGGTTTATAATACATGTACATAAAAAATACCAAATCATTATTTAAATATACATAATGAACTCTTAAATACATTTGATCTTTTAAAACAGAATAAGATATAATAGGTAATACATAAACAAAAGTGGTGGTCTATAAATCTTGGTAATGGAATAATCATGATAATGAAGCATAACATTTGAGCCAAATAAAATAACATTATAGAATAAAAGGAAAGTGTCAAGAAAAATCATATTAAAACATAGATCATGGAATATTAAATCACAATATCATGGAATCATAGTGATGTAGAAACAATATAAAACAAGACATATGCATATGTAAATGATAAGTGTAAAGATAATATTACATAAGAGGCAATATCGGAGAGTTTATTAGGTTTACTCGCTAATCCCATAAATTTCATCAAATGAGATATAAAAATTACCCAATTAATTAGAGTATTATCTGGGTACACCCATCATATAATTTATAAGCATATCTGTTCCATATAGTGAAATCAAATATTTGACATAAGTATCTTCAAACCCCACAAAAAGAAAATGGGTTACATTATCCTGATTTATAGCATCACCAAATAGAAAATCATAATAGTTTTTATAAAAAAGGGATTAAATAATTATAGGAAATTGATGGATGAAAAATAATCATATAACAATGAGTTATGGATCATTAAAGAATCACTAATGGATTCTGGAATTAACTTTTGAAATGTACCACGTACATAGGTATTTAGTTAAAATGGTAAAGAATCATTAAAAAGGCTAAGGGAATAAGAATTTACATAAAACAAAAAATAATGTAAAATGGTTTTATATAATAAAAATATTGATTTTACAAACTATATATTTTGTAATACATTTTATGGATTAGTACATGAAATGGGGTAAAAATAGAGAAATTCCTTTTAATCAGGTTTTCTTAACCAATAATATTTATAATGAAACCATTACAATGTCTAAATCCTCCAAAAAAATGAATATTACTTTGGTATATTGTAAAGGTAAATTTATATATAATATATAAGTTTTTAGTTATAAAATTTAATGAAAAAAATTGAGGCAGTGATAGATAATTCATAACCTAATGAAAAGAATGTGGTTTAGAGAGTTCCCTTACCTTAGGCACTGATTCGGTATAAACTATCACTTAATACCCAAAATAATAAAATTATATTGTTAAATACATGAATGAGATTCCTCTTAAAGAATATATGATTAATTATCAATATTTAATTTTAATTTAGAACCATTTTATTGAAATATTATGTTAGTTTACAATGTCCCAATGTCATTTGTTTAATGGTTCCAAGGTATCATAACTTGTGGATGGTCATGGATGGTCACTATAAAATGGTTTCATTACTCTAAAAGTATAATGGTATAGAGTTAATGTGTTTCTATAAATTAAAAAGTTTTTCAGTATCCAATAGTTTTCAAAAATAGGCATGATTTATGGGTTATGGGTGTTATTCATATAAACGTAGTTCATTTAGGTGGTTTTTACAATGGTCATGAACTCATTTGGATTCCTTTAATATTATGGATATATACCAAAAAAATAATTTTAAAGAAATTATAATATACATATTTATATCACATTATACCATAATAAGTGAATTTAATTTTTCCATGAAAGCGGTGGTGTAAAATGGATTTTATTGTTCATGGGGGCATTTATCCAACCATATTACGAACAATGTTTTCATTTATAATAAAATGAGGGGAGAATGAGAAAGGGATATTCCATTAAAAAATAATTATTTTAGTTTATTTATTATATTTGTTTCATTATGTAGTATTGTATGAAAGATATGTAGAGAAGGTAGAATAGATAAAGTATTGAAGGAGATATGTTGAGAATATTACATCTTAAGATGTACTTCACTAGAAAACACCTTAATTATCATAGGTATGGAATTTTTGAGATTCTAATAGCACTATGAAATATGGAGAGGATTCGAATAGAACTATGAATAAATTGTTTAAGCTCTAAGGCTTATAAGATATGAGGATAAGGGATTCTATTTATAAGGGGAGGAGAGGGAATTTTTTTAATATAATTTTGATTAGTTAACTATTTTGGATCAATACATCCAATAATGATGAGTCTTGTGAATATATAAAATAATTAATGCGTATGAGTTTCAGATAATGGCGGATTACATCACCCATTACTAATTTTTTTGTATTTAATTTCAACTGTTAGATATCCTATTTTGTCGTATTTCACTAATCTCCAAAATATTCAACTATTTAAAATAAATAAAAAATATATAACCCATAAATTTATCAATGTGAAAATTAAAAATATGAAATCCATTCTATTAAAATGATTATATATATATATGAATAATTTAATTTTAAAATAATATCCTTATTTATTTTAAAAATATTATTTACATTATAAACAGTTTCTAACCCTTTTTAAAAATCACTTATGGTCTCATAAAAATACATTATCATTATAATGAAACAAAATAGTATTTTATAAACCCATTTTATTAAAATAATATTTTAAAACATATTTATTTATCATAAAAAGGTGAACAAAATATATTTTTTTAAAGAAAACCAGGTGCATATTTTATAAATTTTGTAGAATTTTTTTATTTGTATCACAATATAAATTAGATATACTTTAATTTTATTACTTAAATACATTTTATTTAACACTTAAAAAGGTGATTTTAAAATTATAACTGTCTAGTTACTATTCCTAATAGTGAGATTACTATTTTAATAGTTAAATTATTATTCCAATGATTTAATTTTTAATAGTCATATGGGTTACATATATTATTTAAATACCTAATATTTCATTTGTTATTCATTCAATTCTATTTTCTCTCAAGGATATATATTTTTTAATTTAAAAATGAATATTTAATTACTAATATTATTATTCTATTCTATAGTGTTATTATTGAGTGAGATCATTCTAGGGGATCAAGAATATCTAAATTATTTATTTTAGTTATCTTATTTTCTATATTTTATCCCATTGTAATGTTAGACCCTTTATTCAGTATATTTATACTATAAATGTAATGTTAATGTTAATACAATAAACCATTGTTTGTTCTATCATGTGGTGTATGTGTTTTAGATAATATTAATTACTAAATATGAAACATGTATAAATTCTTAAGGTAAATTCCATTGATAAGATTATAGGTCACTATAATTTTGGTTTTTGGTGATTTCTTAGATATATGTTGAATAAAATGTAATAAAAAACCTTTATACAATGAGAAATAATACCTTTTGGTGGATCTATTAATCAATTTAGAATTTCTTCTCATGCTTTAGGAAAAAAATCATCATTTATATACATTTTTTGGTGTGTGATATGAATTAATGGTGGAAAATGATATAAAACACACAATCGAAGGATGGAGTTTCACTTTTAGAATATAAAGATATCAAGGAAGGATGTTTTATCATATAATCTATATTATTGGTAAAATAATTCCTCAATATTAGAATTATTAAATTAATATATATTCAAATGTATTCCAGAAAAAAATAAAAATCTTATTGATGCTAACGTAGTGCTTACACAGCACTGGAAAAGTAAAATGTGGGGTACGTGTTATAAAAGTTTAGAAGTGAAAATTATACAGTTAACATGAGTAATAAAAATGATAAATAATTAAATATTTTTATGTATTTTATAAAATATTGGAGTAATATTACAAGTAAATTATCCAAATTCTTGAGTTGTGTTTATTTAAGGTGGGAAAAAACTAAATAAAAAATTAAATAAATTATCATGAAATGGTTGAGAGTAAATATACATTATGAATGAATATTTATACATATAATGAAGGGTAAGAAATTATATTTCATTTAATAATCATTTTAAGATTTTAAATTTTATTATAATTCTTGTAAAATGCTTATGCAACATCGCAACAATACATGTGTAAGCAGTATAAAAATCAAAGTAAATTATTTTAAAAACATTAAAAGTGATATGATTTAGATTATTTAGGGTGTTATATGATTTTTATATATTTTTAAAAATTATAATTAAATATTAAATATCTAATATTAGAATTCCATTATTATCTATATATTTTAAAAAATTAATTATAAAATAACCATCATAAATGAATTTAAAGGGTATTGAATATGAATAATGATATAAAAATTAATTATAAATTTGTAAAATTGCATCATGACTCGAGTAGTATGGATTAGGGTATATAATTTCTTTCGTTATCCCTTTATAACTAACTTTTTTTAATATTACATTTTTAACCCTTAAGGATTGGGTATTTGTGAAATACCATGAGATTTGTCTTATAAAAGGAGACACACTCAACCCTTTTAAATTCACCTTTTGGTTTTTTTAATATCCAAATTCTAGAAAAACCCTCTTTTAAATTAGTTTCTCGAGTTAACAAGTATATCACCATCCTAAAACTCTATTCTATAAAGTATTTGTATTCAATCCAAAGGTGGTGGTTCTAGGAGCAAGGGAAGGGTTTCCATGCCTATTTATTCTATCTTAGTTGTGATTATTTATTGCAAAAACAATCCTATATAACAAAAATTATTATAATTAAATGGTTATATTTAGATTTAATTATTATATTTATATAATATAAATGGTGTAATATTCTATATTACATATCATTAAATTATTTTCGTAAGATATTATTATGCCTAATATGGGATTTTCCAAAAACCTGTTTTTCAATTCATCTATATTATCACCCTTTTAGAAAAAATATTTAATAATTAATAGTAAAAATTAAATTAAATTTTATTTTAAACTATTTTTTTAATTAAAACTCTAATACTTATTGGATTTTCCTTCATTTAAACTCTTTTAAAATATTTCTCACCATTGTGGTTTTACACTATAAAAGAAAATAGTGATAGTGTCATAAACATATTCATTTCTTGTATGTTTTCAAAAATTTATTGAATGATTGAATTAAAATTAATATTAAATTTATTTTATCATTGTTATTCAGGTATGTTGAAATATCCATCATAATAATAGAATTAAAGTAAAAAAATGGATATTTTTATTCATTAAAAACAATATTATTCAAGGAGATTAATAGAAAAGTAACTATTTCATGAACTATTGAACTACCATTATACAAGATTGAAATTGAGTAAACAACCTGAAATATTTGGATCTTATGTAACCTTTTTAAAATTTGCTTTTTTTGATATAAAAATACTGAAGTGGTTTTGGATATTTTGAAACGAATGACCAAAAAATGAACAATGTGAACTATTTTGATTTGGTAAATAAAATAAACATGATAATAAATGAAATAAAAGGAATAATCAAAAAGTGATGAATATGAAAGATGTTCAACTGAAATTAAATAACTTATACAGTTTTACTATTATAGATGTTAGAAGTCATATAAAATTAGTAAGGACTCAAGTTAAGGGGATTCTTAATTCAATTTATTTTGATTGGGTTATATCACTTCTCTAGTGAATATGCTATGTCGTGATTATGTTTTTTATTATATATTATTGTTTTATGTTTTATTTACAATTTTTTTATATTTATTTACTTTTTTCATAAAAATAATTTCATTGATTTATTGTTACATAAAATGTTGTGATCATTATAAGGGTTACTTGTCATAATTTCCCTTTATTGAAATATAATTCATTTTCACCCCTTCTTTATTTTTATGTTGTGTGAATACAATAAATGAATATATTTTACCATTATTTACATTAAATTAATGGTATTTAAAAACCTATATAATGTTTTCAATAATGATATTTGATTAAAATGTTATTGAGGATGTAAGGGTTTTCTTGGTATCAATTTCAATTCCTTGATACTAATTTCATTTTGTGGACTATATTTCCTTTTATATTTTTTTATTTACATTAAATATCCCATTAATATTTTTTTAATTTAATGGATTCAAATATGAATATCATGACCATTTTAAAATTTAATTTGATTAAATTGTTGTAAAACCCATAAGGGTAGCTCATCTCAAAATTTACTTCATCAAGACATGTTTTGTAATATACACTTAAATTCTTTAGTATTCAGTATTTACTACCTATTTGATATTATATATCATCATTTTTTATTTATTCATGGTATTTAATGTTTTATTTCAAATTATCTCCTTTAACGGGATTTGTTTCAAGGGTCTATTAAAGAGGTAAAGTTTTCATGTCTCAATTTTAATTCATTGATACATGTTTCTTATTTTTATACTATATTCATTTTAATAATGTATGTATATTCGATATGAAATATTATATATTTTTAATATTTTTTTATGGTATTTAAAATTTATTTTCAAATCAAATTACTTGTTCAATGAATTTTTATTTTTGAAAAAGTAATAAAGGGTTTACTTTTAAAAATGTTCATTTAAGGGGTTTGAATCCTTTTACCTTAGTCTTTTTTTTAATATCCATATTCATTATAATTTTCAATAATTTTATTATGTATATACATTTCCCTCTAGTCATTTCCATTATTCATTATAAACCATAATTTTGAAATTTTAATTGTTTTCCAATGTAATTCTAATTCCCATTTTTCTCTGAAACTTTTATTTTAAAGAGTTAAAAAATAAAATGATATTTCCATTTATTTTATAGGATAACTATAAGTAAATAATATTTTGAGTTCAATTGAATGTTTTTATGAATTTTAGGTAGAAATCTTAATACACTATGTGATTTATTCATGTTATGGTTCTCAAAAATTATATATGACAATGGGTAGGCATGTTATAGCCCTTTGATACATTGGGAGATGATGAAGAAGTTAACTAGATATAAGTTGATCCTATAAAGATGTTGAAATTATAAGGTTATGTGATTAGATTAAGATATAATATTAGACTTATCAAGGAAGTTTATTCTATTATAAATTATGATTTTATTAGGTAGGTAGGTTCTTCTATTGAAATAGTGCTCTGAATGTAATATCATTATAACCTTCATGATTGTTTTTTTTATTTTATTCTTATTTATGAGACTGTTCAATTGAATTATCTATTTAATATCATGAATTGTATATATGTTATTATTTCATGGTTCATTATTATAAACTCATGATTTCACTCTCCATTTACACATGTATTATTCCAAGATTGATGTTCTGACTTATGATTTAGAATTCACTCATTATTGGGTATGAATTTATTATTTCATATTCATATACCTTTATTTATTTTATTATTCCTATATTATAATCATATGCTCACTTATAATCTTGGATCCTTAATGTTTATGTTTACCCTTACTGACTGTTTGAGCCCAATCTTCTTATGTTTACATTTCTACAGGTAATAAAGAGAAGTATTATGTATGATAGGACAATAAGGGTATCATGTATGGAGAATTTTGTGGGAGATATTTAATACTTTTTTGAAATATGAAGTTCTTATTATAATGTAAAAAATGTAATTTGGATATGAAAGCTTTTAGTTTTTTTAATTAAATGGGTTTTCCATAATCATCTATAACTCTAATCCTAAAATAAATTGAGTATGTAAGTGAATACATATTAGTTATAGAAAATGTAATTATTGGTGGTTAAATATTAGTTCACTTCATTTGATTTGAAATCATGTATAAAGACACAATTTTTTTAGTAATAGATCTATGATTATGAGTCTTAGTTGTTATAGTTGGTATCAAATAAGAATTTATATAAATCTATAGTTTATGATTCTATCATTTGAGTAAACTGTTAGTGGTGTGGATACCATCTTAGTTTAATATTTTAATGTATAATAATAATATCAAAGTCATAAATACCACCATTTATGGTATTATTTTGAAGTGATTAACAATTTTTTGAGATATTTTTATTGGGTCTTTGGAAGAATTTATTTTTGAGGTTTAGATAACCCTTTGAGTTGGAATATGTTTTTATATTGAGTTAAATATGGTTATTTAGGGAAATAATTTAAATCAATTTTAGCAAAATATAACTATATTTTGGGATAAAATATGATTAGGTTAAATCTGGGTTTGATATTTCACAATATGAGAGACTCCTTATTCTTTAAGGAAAAAAGATACTTTGAATTTGGAAAAGAATATGAACAAATTTTTATGTTTTTGGGTTTCAAAAATTATTTTGGCATATCAATAAGAGTATTATAGTATATTTATCTTTTTAATGATTTATGTTAAACTTAGGATTTAATTTTTATGTTGATGTTTTGGATATTAAAGTATTACTTCTTCATATAATGGTTTATTTATATTTATTTGGGTATTATCTTTACTCATGCTAACCATTTGGGTTTTTTATAATTTGTTAGAAATAAGAGGAATACCATATTACAAAAATACCTTAAATAATTGGTATTATTAATATTTTTAATATCTCATTATCCATTATGATTTTATTTTCAGAATATAGGAATGAAAAAATCATTATGGTTATTCATCTTTTACAGTGTGAGAAGAATCAGATATAGAAAATGATCGAAAATAAATAACTAAACATTTTAAATGTTATTATGGAAGGTTAATTGATCAAGAAAGTGTGGTTTATCATATAATTTAGCCTAGTGGTAAAATAATTCCACAAGATTAATAAAAATTAAGATAAATATATCAAGGCTTGGGTGAAAAACAACACCCATCTATCATGTTATGCCTTAGTAAGTTATTCACAAGTGTTACTATTATAAAAGTAAACACATAGTTTATAAACTATTATTCGTATTTATTTACAATATTATATATCTTTATTTTATTCCACTACACATTTATTAAAATAAAATTTATTTCCATTCAATGTACTTGAGAAAATTCCTTTAAATTTGGATTATAAAATAGACTCATTTTACCCTTATGAAATCAACTCTTATATGTGGTATTCACGCCTTATTTCACCAAAATACCTCACTGAAATTATTTCCCCAAATTCATAAGGTTATAGATATTCAATATCTCACTTCTCTAAAGTCAATGTTCTCAATCCAAAGGTGGTGGATATAAGATAATTTTAAGGGTTTCCAAACCAATTTCATCATTATTAGTTGTGATTCTTTATTGAAAATCAAATTATAACTATACTTATTATGATGATATGATTCCATTTACATGGTATTAGAATATATTTTATTTATAAAGGATGAAATATCATTAAATACCTCTCCTTTATTTCTTTTCATAAGAAATTACTATGTCAAAATATGGGTTTCCCAAAATGTGATCATTTCATTTCAACTATCCAATCATTATTTTCAAAATAACATATCATCATTAAATTTTCTTTTAAGATGATATTTTAATTTTAATTTAATTTATTTATAAAATATAAAATAAAAAGGGTATTTACTTATTTTAAAATCTTTTTAAAAACATCACTAATTGTGTTTATTTTACACTACATAAGTGAATGGTGATGTTTTTATAAACTTACGCCATTCATGTATATTTTCCAAAACTAATATAATTATTTAAAATAACAAAAATATTAAAATAATTTTATGAATATGAATCTATTATGGTGAAATATCAATCATAATAATGTAATTAAATGTAAACAAACATAGATATTATTAGTCTTTAATAACAATCTTATTAAGGAAGTTTCACATAAAAGTAACAACTTCATGAATTATTGAACTCCTTTTATACTATAATTACCTAGAGAAAATTAAATGAAATAGATGGAGCTTATGAAAACCCTCTATAAGTACAATTTTAAATTAAAAAACACAAAATAAGTTTAGAAGAATATGAAATGAATTACCAAAAATGACCAACCTCAACTACACAAATTTAGTAAATAAATGTATAATTTTAATAAATCAAATAAATTGAAAAATAAAAAAGTCAATTAACATGATAAGGGTTATGAATTAGTTAAAAAACCTATATAATTTTATTATTCTATATATTATACATCATATGAATTAATTTGGTACTTGTGGTAAGACAATACTTGAACTCAATTTCTTTTAATTATGTTATTCATTTTCTCTATTCTCTATGTCATGACAAAATTATGTGGGTAATGACCTCTGATTGTTTTATGTATTATATAAAAAAGTTTCAAGAAGATTTAATTTTTTAAAAAATTAACATCATTGGTTTATTCTTTTTTTTGATCTTTGTAAGGGTTACTTTTCTCAATTTCCCTTCAATGAAATATGCTTTATATTCACTGTTTAATTAATTTTATGTGCTTTATGTACTTTCCATGAATGTAATTTATAATTAATTATATAAATTTAAATGGATTTATACATTCATAAAACATAATATTTAATGATATTTTATTCATGAGTTACCAAAGTTTCAATGGTTTTCGTGGTCTAGATTTCAAACTCCCTAAATCATATTTAATTTTGCGCACCATTTTAACTTTTATAAGGTGTTATTTAGATTCAATACCCCAAAAATATAATATATTTAATTTTTAATTTAATTCATGGTATTTAAATTTCAAAGTCAATAAATTTATTTAAATGTATTTTTATTCAAGTGTTATAAAATAAATATGGGTTTCTCATCTCGAAATATCCTTCTTGGAGACATGATTTTATATATAAACCTATCATTTTTTATATGGTGTATTTACTAAATTTTATATTCTATATAATATTATTTTTTATATATTAATAGTATTTAACATTTTTTCATGTTTTATCCTTTAATTTTTATTGATCTAATGGTTATCAAAGATGTAATGGTTTTTAATCTCAATTTTTCCTTTTTAAGACATTTTTCTTATTTCACACCTATATTAATTTATATGGTGTATATACATTATCATTTACCTATTAGATCATGTTTATCATTTATTTATGGTATTTAAATTTCCATTAAATGTTAATTCAATAAAAATATTTTTATTTAATAAAAGTTCATAATGGGTTTTGTTTAAAAAAGTTTCTTAACCGGTTTTGAAATCAATTAACAAACACATTTTCCTCCATATCTTCAATCTTTATATTTTTTTTAATAATGTTCTTATCAAAATATAAATGATTATATAATGTCATTTTTAAATATATTTACTTCTTAAAAAGGTTTTAAAATAGATAATTTCTAAAATTTCTAATTCACATCACTTTTTTATTATTTTTATAAATGTCTAAAAAGATTTTTTTTATATTTACAGTACAACAAATATTTCCCACCATATAGAATCTTGTAACCCACCCTCCATGATTTGGTTCTAAAAACACAATAATTACATTTATGGCTTGATAATAATAAACGTTACCTAATTTTATCTATAAAAGAACATACAACATCAAAAGGAAATTTTGGATCGGTTACATACATAAAGGTATTTAACATTTATTGTTTTACATTATTTGGAAAAAATATTACATAAAAAATTCATGACTTTAAGAGATTATTTTTTCCCACTATACCCAACTTTTCTAATTCCATATTAAGTCATCTACAACTACAAAAAAAATTATTCACATATAAAACCTTTCTTCACTCAAAGAATTTATCATCATTCTTCATAATCTAGTGCAATGTGAACATAAGAATGTGGGATCAAATATATAGTAATTTTAAACATAAGGATTAAAAATTTAATGTCATAATTGAGAATAATATTTGAATAAGAGAACCATGAAATAATCAAAGTGCATGATTATAAGATAAGAAAATTCATACACATCAATTCTTGGATCATCAATCATGAATCATGGGCTAATTATTTTAACAAATACTTGAGTCATAATATTCAATCTTCATGATCGATGTGATATTAATCTTGATCAAAGGAAACATTTATAACACATATCAAGAATAACGAAAAATTGTTTGTATATTGGAATAATATATTTATAACCCTTTCTAAAAACATGTAAAAAATAACTATACCTCGATTAAATCTGATGGATAAACCCTCTAGTATCTTCTTCATTCTTCCTATAAATATAGGGAACTTTACCTAATTCATTAGAGATCTACAATGGGGGTATCCCTTTTTATAAGTAATACCAGGCTCACTCATTCTTTATGGGCCATACTGGGGATAAAACCATCATATACAATATATAATGATAACCCATTCATTCTCAATAACCTCTAAGTACCATTCATCAATAAAACATTTAGAAGCCTACACTATTCAATCATAACAATATTCAATAACTATATTTATCAATGTAGAAAAATGGGATCCCTGATAATCTCAAAATCCATCCAAATAAATAAAACGTATGGCATCATTAAAACATATCCCTATTGGAGTGTATGTAACATCAATGGTTGTTAACCATTATTGTTATAATTTAAATTAAAAGATCATTAAAAAATTCTTAAATAAAATACAATTTATGTTTTGAAAATAAATTATAAAAACTAATAATTTACAATATATTTAGAAAACATTTTAATTTAAATATAAAATTAGAAACTTATAATGGAAACATAAAATAAATTAATGTTCATGGAAATGGGAAAATAATTTTTTAATGTAAAAAAAACATTCTTTTCAATCATTTTGTAATGGGAGGAAAAAGTTTCCCATTTTCAAATTGCTAAAAAATTTCCATTTAAAAAAATTTAAAAGAAGATAAATGTTCATAAATTTTGTGAATAAATTTTTTCGAAAATAAAACTCTTGAAAACATTTTAGAAACCAATGAATTAGAAGGAAAATATCCCTGATATAATAGAAGGTAGAAGATCTATGTCACTTAGAAAACAATTTTCTTGATGTTTATTTAAAAAATAATGGTGTAATAGTAAATTCACAAGAAAAAAAATCATAAAAAGAGGGTAATAAAATAGTCATGTTTTAATAAAATAATAATATATGACTAATTCCAAAGGAACCTTGAACATAAATAATCTTGAAAAGAATGGATATTATAACATAAAGTCGTTCCCACTTTATTAACATTTAAATCATAATAAACATGAAATAATAACATCAAATGAAACTTTAAATATCATAAAAAAAGTATATAAATGATATATAATGGAAAAGTGGTATTATCTACACCTCATAAATAAATATAGGTGAATATCATAAATTTGTGCCCCATATAAAGAGAATTTGAGATGAATAACGCTCACAAATAACATATCATTGAATTAAGAATAAAAAAATGGAGATATTATGTTTAAAAAAAATAAATCAATAAAAATGGTTTAAATAAATAATAAAATAATTTATAAATATGTTCACACATAATAACAAAAAAAAGTCAATAAAGAAGATTTATAACCCAATGATTGGAAAATGAGTTAATAAACCTTTTTCCACTTGGTAACATTCAGGTCAAATCCCCTTAGATAAACTAATTTAAATTGAAGTTTAAAATATCATGAATTATGAATTATTCATTCTATAACATGTAAAATGGTCAGTATATACACCATATAAAATAAAATAGGTGAATAAAAAAGTATGCCTCATTGAAGGAAAATTGAGACAATATCTTTTACCATGAGTATATGCATTCTATATTTGTCCTTTTACACTTGTATAATAAAATAATATATATTATTATATATTATTAATATATTATTTAAAGTTTAATATCTTATCCTTAATCAATTTATTTATTTTATTTTAATTATATATTTAATTACTTAATCAATTAATCCATGTTAGGTATGTTGAGGTTGTTTGATTCTTAATTTAAAAAAATGGCATGTTGACCACATTCAAAGGGGTAATTATTCAATAATATATAGAATAATAATCATGAAATAATAATAATTTTAATACATTATTTATACTTTTAAAACTAATCATGAAATATGGTTATGAAAAATGAACTATATTGTATTCATGGAGAAGGCATGTCCTACGTACGCTTCAGTAACATTTCCAATTTTCAACAAGAAATATGGAAAGAAGGTAAGTAATATTTAATATTTATTTAATTGTAATTGTATCATAAATATAATATTATTTCTGTAAACATACACATATATCATCCATGTGATGTAGAGATCAAAAACAAATTGCATTGATTCATTGAGGTGGTAGTTTGCACATACGTACTAATGACGTTATCATTTTTCTGTGAATGGAATGGTAAGAAACTATTTTATATATTAACTTTTTAGAATGATAAATATTTCCTGAATATAATAGATATAAATTAAATCCATCATTATAACAAGATGTGATAAAAAGTGATGGAAAATGAATTAAATTTGTTCTTGTGGCAATAGTCCACCGTACACATGAATGATGGTTTCATTTTTAATATTATGGAAGAAAAGTGAAAATAGATTATTTAGTTAACAAAATAAATTATTAAAATATTTTAGATATTTATATTATTATATCACCATGGTTACAGAATATTTTATAGAGGTCGAAGAAGGAGAAAAAAATGCTCAGTTAGGAATGATACATCGTATTCGAATAACCTCTAAATATTTACCCCAAAAGAATCCCTAAGTTGGATTTTCAATCTAAAAAATAAATCGAGGATGTTTTTTGGGATTCATGGAATGTATTTTTTTGTGTATTTTTTGAACAAAATCGTTCTTAAAGTGTTATAAAATGATAATAGATTCCCTTTTATACGAGAGGGGAGAGGTACTCTAGGAAGTTCTAAAAAGATTAAATTTATAAATTTATTTTTATCTCCAAATGGATTCAAATTGATATAAATATAATATAAGAAGAGTAAGATTATAAATAATCTCATAAAATAAAATTTTGATAATTATAAATTTCATTTTTATCCATATCTATTTTTAACCCTTAGTCAATCATTCTGAAGATTATAGTGATATCAATCTTTTTTACACATAATGGGTTAATATAGTTACTAGATAAGAAAAAACGGCCCACAAATAAACGATGGGTAATTTATTAAACGACATCCCAATAAATTCATTGAAGGTAATATTTTTAGTAATTTTAATTTATTTAATAAAATATTATTTGCAATAAAATATCATTAATATCAATTTTAGAATTATTCCATTACTTTGACATTAAAACTACAAGACAAAATGTAATTCTAATAAAATGGATAATCACATAAAAATATGTAATTTCTATATAAAAAACATTTGTAACATAAATAATCACTCAAAATATATTACTTTTAATGTTTTGAAAATCATTTTATTGATTTTTTATAACTTGTAAAGCACTGTGTTAATATTACATAAGAATTTAAGGTAATTAATTCATCACTAAAAATAAGAAATAAATTACCATGATGAAAGAAATAATTTATCATTAAAAGTATTGTTTTAACCAGACATATACTATTTTTATACATTTATCAAAATTTAAAAATAATAAAACAAATATATTAACATTTTTAACTCCACTTTATATAAAATAATATAAATGGTTAAAATTATGGATGAATGGAAATGGATCTAAATTATAACATAGATGATTATGAAAGATATATTCACATATAAATAATTAATTCATGTGTTGACGTCAATTTTTAGTCCTCGTAATTTTATTTTTAACCTCAATTACCTAATTTACCCTTTATCGTGGTAACAAAATTACTAAAATTACTATTCATAATGTCAAAAAATAAAAGGAAACAATTATAAAATTTGGAACCACTAATTCCAAATATGGCATAAATTTATGAAGATTCATTTAATAGTAGTTTCATAAATTACTTTTAATATAAATTTGTTAAAATAAATGCGAATCTATTTTTAGAATAATGTATTTTTGAGCCGAAAAATATACTGATGCCAAAATCAAGTATAATGACAATTAATATGACATTAATTAGATTATATATAATAAAATATTGCTTATTTTAATTTGTGATAAAATTAAAATCATAATGTGTCTTTGTAATGAAAATAAAATGATAGTTTTCTAAACAATGAGTGCTTTTCACTAAATTTCAATCTTTTCCGAAAATAACAAATTTTTTTCCAAAATATAATTTTAGTATTTTGATTTCAATAATTTTAATATATTAATAAAACAAAATTTCTAAATTATCAATAAATTAATTACAATTATGTAATTAAAATAACAAATGAAAACCAATTTTCAAGAAAATAAATTTTTTAAAAATAAGATTGATTTTATTAAAAAATGAGTGGTCATCGAATCATGTTCATACCGTCTAGTTTAATGGCTAATTTATACTGGTCATATTGAAATAATATTATTTCATGATTCATTTAGGTTTAGTTTTGGGTGTTGTATATGCCCTCAAATATAGTATTTCTTTTAAAATATCAGTATAATACAAATCATAAATACCATTATTCATTATTAATCATCCCCTTCAATTTTTTATGTAATTACAATATAAATTCAATTCTCATTATTCTATAAAAATTTTATTTTCAGAATCATTATAAAAAATAATTTTTCCTTTAATTTTTTTGGGATAAAAATATGTGTAAGAACCCAAGGATTTGAAAATAAATATAATAGATTGTAATTCACACAATACTAATTCTCTACAAAACAACACTTTGTTATTTATAAGAGATTGATTTAACCTAACAATTAAAAATAATTTTTCTGCTTCTTTGTTTTTAGTTTGCAAAAATGGACATACATAGTTGTGATCAGTAAGATATTTTGAGTCTTGTAGTATCAACTTACATTTTGGGTGAATAGTTACCTGACCCTTATAAATACTACTATGACCCTTATAAATCGTAAATCTATCAACTGAATATTAACGTTACTCATGAATGTATATATAAAATTTATTTATCTTATATGTGAAAGTATTATATAATTACAGTAAATAAATGTTTTATAAATTATTAATTAAGTATTAGTAATTTTATAAAATGTAAATGATTACTTACAATATTAGAATTAGTATATTGACTCAAAAGAAAATTCATAAAATTTATTAATAAATTAATATTTTATTTTCATATGATTTTAGATTAATTTCTTGAGACTTCTGTTAATTTTTTTGAGTGTTATCAAATGAGGCATAAATTTAAAATATGTATTTTTTGAGTAAATGATAATTTAAATTAAAAATTAAATTTTGCATATTTATAAAAAGATTTTCATGAAATACAGTCCTTTTTTTATTATAAAAATCGTTAAATTGTTTGGGTGATTTTTTTGGATTACTGTGAAATACTTGAATTATTCTGAAGAGTAAAATAAAGTAATTATCGACATATATACATTATAAGATAAATACACTATTCATTGAGTCGTGAATGATGTAAAAACCATTGGTTTTAACACACATTGACCTATTAGAATATCTATTCATAATAATTAACACTATTTCTTATCTGGAGAAACATAATAAAATAATTAATTCAAAAAATGAGAAATCACTCCTCTCCTCCAATATAAAAACCACCCCTCACCCCCTCATATCCCCACTCCTTTAAGCCTTGAATTTGGTAAATGTTTTTCCTAAATCCTATTACCTATTATGTACCCTCATCCAAGAGCTCTATGTCTAACCAATTGAGGAAAACCCCTTTCTTTAAAGAGGTTCTCAAGGAAGAGTATTCAAGAGGTAAAATCCTCTTCCTTTTTCATTAATTTCCTTTTCAAGTCATTTAATTTTTTAATATCTTCTTACCTCCTCTATCCAAATGATCATGAAAAAACTATTATCGTGTATACACTATTATTATATCATGTTAATATAATACAAATCATCAATATACTTACTCTATGTCTCTCTTTTATTATAAAAATGAAATCATCATCTGGGTGGTGCTGATTTAAAACTTTCATGGATGAAAAACTTTTATTCTTCAAGTTATTCTTCAAGGATGGTCATAATTCCATTTTTATGGTTGAACCAGATTATAAAAAATTAATTATATCTTATTTAATGCTTTTTAACCATTTTATATACATGATATTAAATAATTGAACAAAACTAGTTCATTGTGATCGAAAAACCACTAAAATTGAACTAAATGATTATCATTAACATGTTATCTAATGATTCATCATTATATATTGAAATAAAATAATATACAATAACAATTATTTTTATTTTTATTCATTAATGACATTTAATTCCAATTATTTAGAATCATAACCATTTTACATGAGCTCTATTACATATAAGCAACTGAACATATCATGAAATCAAGGAAACAAAAACACTTCAAAATGGAATAACTCAATCTTATAACTTATGAAAAAGCCCATAAATGAACTAAAAAAATATAATGAATCATATATTTATAAATATGTTATAAATTAATTAATTAACATATTTAATTTCATTATCTAGGACATTAAGGTCAAGTTAATAACTCATTCGGATATATGGTAAGGTTATGTTTTTCGAACAACTATTTTCATTCGGGTTGTGTTTTATTCCTCAATAAAACAATATAATTCTACATTTATTATATATATATATATATATATATATATATATTTTTAAATTCTATTTTGTTTCCAAAATCATTAATTCCGAACATTTAATCAGTCTTTTGTGGAAAATACTTGTTTTAAAAGGGTCCCATTCTCAATTCTTCATAATAGGAAAGCCCGGTCAAAGGGAAATTTCTGATTTCTTACCTATTTTCATGTTTACTAAATAATCTATTTTAATATAACATTATATTTATAAAACTTCTCATTTTATCATGTAAAATCAACCTTAGTTAATTTCTGGTTTTATGAAATGATTTTTCCAAAATAGCTCCTCTTTTCAATGTAAAAGAGTATTACTCTCAAGAATTATTTAATAAAATTATTAGAGAATTTTAATATATTTCAACATACCTATTGAATATTATGTTTTATTTCTATTAAAATATTTTTATTATATTATAAAATATTTTATTAAATTCTATATGATCTGTTTGACTATGGACTTTCTATCTTGATACCATTCACCATACTACTCAGAATGGTAAGTAATCATGTCTACAGATTTGGGAATGTTATTTCATAGGTTAATATTGTTTATGTTTATCCCCATTTATATGAGGAATGGAATGGACATATCAATCCCCAAGGGGTGCCTTCTATATCTCTTTGATTCACTGGAAGGTCTCATAAGCCCAAATAGAATTGGTTGTTTAATGAGGCCTTAACTAAGAAATTTCAGGCATCTTGGTCGAGGCCTTGACAATATGTTTCATATGTATGCCATTATGAATTCCCCCATTATGATATTAGTAATTCATAAACCATTTGATATTTTAATAGTATAATATCCATGATTATTCTTCCTTCTCTTATTATCATTTATATGGCTTTATGTATTCAGATTTTATTTATTCTATAGTATGCTGAAGTTAATTTTTAAGGACAAGTTTTATAGTTATTCACCATGCCTAATGTTTATATTTAAGAAAAATTATGTTGTATTACATACCCTTACTGAGCATTTGACTTCACCCATTTTTTATGTTTTATTTTTCCCTTCGACGAGAAGATGAATATTATTACAAATGACTTGGTGGAATAATATAAGATTTTATGTGTTTTTACATTGGAGTAAAAATGTTGTATTTTATTTAAATTTGTAATGTAAAACTTATGTTGGTATCTGGTTATCTAGAACTACTGAACTAATTCATCCATTAGGATACAACATCCTTGTATACATACCAATTTATTAATAGAAGGCAACAACACCGGGAAACTGGGGTCGGGGTCCATACTGTTGGAATTAAAGGATGTTTAGTTGGAACCTAAGAAAGTAGATATAGAAAATGCATATTATAAAACAAAACACTAATATAGGATATGAGGATATGAATAAAAGAACATCCTATAATATTGGTAATGTATAAATTATATGGATATTTTTATGAAATAAATCCCTTCATGGGAACTAAAATTGGATTTGGTTATGGCACATATGTACCTAGGAGTAAAAACTCCAACAAGGTGTTCTGAGTTTGACTTAGGGTACCCTACTACACAACAACATTCCTTACTACCCTCCTAGTTTGAAACTCATAGTGGATATGTTGAGGATAATTTACATTTTCATTACAAACCATAACGAAATAACTAATTTTAATTATTTCCCAAATGAAACCATTATTTTGATTAAGTGATTAACATGCATAAAATCACAATTTTTGATATTTGTTTTCTAGTTCGACATTATACATTATGATTCATAACCTAATTTAGTGTATTACATTGATCCTAGTGTAAGGAATGAAAACTGCATGAACACATGTATCATGTATTGGGATATCCCTCGTATTCAAGATAATGATGTTGGTTCTAGAGTTGCGACAGGTGATGAGAAACAAATAACTATACTGGGACAAATGAATCGTGTTGTGAACAATAATATTACCTATATGAAGCATCCTAATCCACAATGGGGAGGAACAATTCCAGACATCTTTATGTGATAGCAGCCTCTATCATTAAATGTGGCTAAAAACCCATTCGTAGTAGGGTAATGGATATGTTCCTTCGAGAAGACAATTCTCACTTTGGGAAGTAATGAAAGGGAGAAGGTTTTCCTGGAAATTTATCTACTAATGGGAGATGATGGTCAATGGTGGTTGATGATTCAAACCATAAAGGAGGAGGAATAAATTGAAAATCTGGAATGGAGGGATTTTAATTAAATTTTCGTAGAAAACTATTTTCCTAGAATACAATAAGCGGATAAGGAAAGGAATTTATTGAATCTGAGGATGAAGGGAGGTGACAATGTTTCCATGTATGAAGCCCACTTTACAAGTTTAGAAAGTAATTATGTGGACTACCTATGCAATCTTGGGAGTAATATTGATAGATTCTTGGATTGTTTAAAACCATTCCTCTAATGGAAATAAGAGAGTCTCATGTTCAATTAAGACAGAGAAGGAATTATCTATGTCTTATGACTTTCAAGGAAAGTAATAGAAGAAGAGGGTGGATAAGGAAAAAATTGATGAAGGGAAGAATAAAAAAGGTATTTTTCCGACATGTGATTCCTGTGGAAGGAAACACCATGGGGCCTCCTTAAAAGGAAATAGAGTCTATTAAAAGTGTATAAAAAAAGGATACCAAGATCATGATTTCAAGGGAAGGAAACATTCTATGAATGTTTAATGTTAGAATTGTATGGAGATGGGACACTATGAAAATGATTATCCAAAGCGCCAGGGAATCCTTCCCCAGAAAAGGCCACAGAGCTAGGACAACCTTATGCGATCACAAAAACATAGGTTGATGTTTTGAATGATGTGGTTGCTGGTACATTTATCATCTCCTTAAATTTAGATAAAGATTTATTTGGTTCTGTATAATCACATTACTTTACATATTCCTAGTTTTCATTTCAAATTAAATATTTTCAATTATTGTAGTTGGGGTTAGGCTTAGTGGTAAGCACCTTGAAATCCTACATGAAAAATGGAGGTTTAAAACTCATTGGGTGATGGTACTGTAGAAGTACTGTAGTAGCGGCACACTGTAGCAACGATGGGCACTACATCAGTAGCAGGGTACTGTAGCAGCGCCAGGTACTGTAGTAGGTGGGGGTACTGTAGCAGTATTATTCACAAAATGGTCTTTGGGCCAATGATTTGGGCCTACAGGCCATGTAATGGGCTAAATGCCCCTTGGGCCTTCGGGCTATGTAATGGGTCTCCCTCTACCAATTTAAAGAGGTATTTTCTTTGATTTAATAATAATTGAGCCTTCGGTCCCAACCTTTAAAAAAATTCCAACTATCCTTAACAGGGATGTTGTCAGTCAAAACCCATAAGGTAAGTCTCATTGAAAAAAGGTTGTGTTTTATTTTTCCCATTATGGAATATTAACATCATTTATATACTGATTTTTGTAGGACCTAGGGACACCCTGAGAGGGGAGGGGTGAATCAGTGTGTAAAATGTTTCTTTTAAAAATAAGGATCTGGTTCCCACGATGGTAGGAACTCATTAAACTTGTAAGACTGATGAGAACAGAATGAAAAAAAATCACAATAAAATAGACCACACAACACTTTTAATTGGTTCACCACTATAGGCTACGTATAAGGAGCATACACCGACATGTTTCCAGATGTACCTAATTCCACTAAACTTCACTAGTTGGGGATTACAAAGTTCGGGTACAATTACTATGTCCCTAGAACACTGCCTTTACAAATGTCCAGGGATAAATCACTGCGTCCCTCGAGTCACTCCCATTGACTCCTCCTGGATCACTACCTTTGGTGAAGACACACTTAGTTTGTAGATGTGAATGTATCTTCAATATATTTGCATTAAAGTCTTTGTCTCTACTCAGCATGAGATGACACTTTCATCGAAGTCCTGAATTGATGCTCTTGACCACAATGAACCACTGAACCGGATAATCAGAACATACAAAGAGGTTACACAGATGATTTCGTGCAGCACCTACCCTTTGCATCTAATTTCACACTTTTCCCTACAATACATCATTTTCATGCAGAAAAATATTTCGCACAACTTCATCTTTTTAGGCGCAACCTCTCATTTTCCACACAGCTCCGAATTTTTCATGCAGCTCGGCCGTTTTCGCACAGCTCGGAATTTTTAACGCGGCTCAGAATTTTTCACGCAACTACCTTTACACAAACCCTGTACGCACATCAGAACTCAATTATTTTCCAATCCTTCATCCATAAACAATGAGGGGGTTCTACTTTTATTTATAGGCATCACTGACCCTTGTGCGCAAAACCCATCTTGGAATGAAGAACATCTCATTCGACACGCAATACTTTTCGCGCAAGAATCTTTTTTCATGCACATCTCTATGTTTTTCACGTATCCCATGCCTTTACCATTTTTCGACGTTCTGATTCTGAATAACCTCTTTTGAAAAAAATATGTCTCCACTATTTCACGCACCACGCTATTTTTCGTGCACACCTCCATTATTTCGCGCATGACTTCCTCTTTGTGCGCACCTCCTCTTTCCAATGAAGATTGACAACAAACACAAACCATACCCCAATTAATACATAGAACGACCATGGTTCAAACAATTTTATCATCATACCTATGGTTGAAATTGACACAATCCTCGGTATGGATTGGATATCAAAATATGCTGTGAAGATCTATTACAAGAAGATGTAAATTATGATTTTTGATGAAGGTGTAAAATACCTTATAATTTGATTAGAAACTTTACCAACTAATTCTTATCTAGATCCACCCTAGTAGCTCTACCATAATAAATCTTCTGTAGGAAGAGATAAAAACATCAATGGGTGGGGAATGAAAATTTCAAATTAATGATGTACCTATTGTGAATTAATACATTGGTGTATTTTGTAACACCCTAAGCATCCACGACACGCTTCTCTTTCAATAATGCAATAACTTGCATTGTACGCAAGTTTGAGATTCTAACACACCACAACCAATCAAAGTAGCAGTTTTGAATAGTAATACCCACTTTTTGAAATTATTTAAATTTTATATTTAAAAATGGACTTCATTTTTGGATTCATAATATCGGAATTAGCTTATGTTTAATTTTTAGAATTTTTTCGAGAACTTGCAATTTTCGATGAATAGTGAAAAATACTTAAAAACAACTTTTTTAATCAAAATAATTTATACTGATAAATTATACTATTTAGTGGTTTTAAAGTATAATTATAATATACTTTTACCATTTTATCTAATTGAGGTCATTAGAATTAATTTCACTTTGAAATTGGACATAAACAATTATCAATCTTTTGATTGATATTTTTTCTTAAAGACACGCTATTTGTTTTGACAACGGGAATTAATTATAAAAATAATTAATGCAACTTTTAGGTTTCAAATTTGGTAAAATTTACATCATTTTTGAATTTGGAATATCAAATATAACTTATAGTTAATTTTTTGTATTTTTCTGAAAAACATCGATTTTTGATGAATAGTGAAACCACTAAGTGGTAGTTAAAAAACTGATTTTTCTTTTAAATGAAATCTTACCACCTCTGTGATTTGAATTTCAAAAATCTGAAATACAACATTGTAATTAGGATGTAAAATTTGGTTCAATTGGATTAAAATAATTTCTGGTGAACAGTAACTTTTAAGTTCTATTAATCGTGATTAAAGGTAATTAGTGTAATTTAAGGTAAATATAATGTTATAATAATATGAAATAACCATTAAAATTGTATTAAACTTATTGTATCAGTCATGGATGACCAATAAAATCCATGGGTAAACTTGGGGACCCCATGGAGTCACTTGGGTAAGAAAATGACATTAATAACTTTTTATTTAAAGTAAAAATAAAATTGTCACAAACATGTGTTTTTTTTAATAAAACAATTATTACATGGGGTTATATAAGTTACCATTTCGACTATAAATATTAATTTGAAATATAAACATATTTCCTACATCATGATATTTTTTTTATAATTTTTAGACATTAAATATATTAAATTGTTTATGACACCATGATGATGTAGCGATTACCTCACTAATTAACGATTTAAATAAAATAAATATATAATGTAAAATATAAGACTTAAACTTGTAAAAAACCTATTGGGTGAGTATATTTCGAACCCTTATCACCTTATCCTCAAAATATATAATTTTGGGACATTTGAAATTGTAAAATCACATCATAATAATGTAACATTTCATGACTTTCAAAGAGTGCCCCTCCTCTCCTCTTATAAAAGGCCCCCACATCTACCACCTTATTTTCACCTTCAAGCCATTTGGATCAGACAAACTATGGTAAAATACTCTCTAAACTTCCCTCTATTACTCCTAGAAGCGTCACTTTGGGAATAAGTCTTCCCAAGGAATCCTTTGGCTCAAATCAAAAAGAGTTACCCGATTTATAGATAATGTCTTCACTTGTGTTCATTTGATTTTTTTTGATTCTACAACCCCCTAAACTCTTTTTATTCATATATTTTGTTACAGAAATAGTATCTTCAATATACTAGGATGTTGTGATGAGATGTATTTGATATAAAATTACACACACCTCTGTCTAATGGTTAAAGAACATACTGTTTCTGTGGTTGGCGAATTACTGCCTCACGAAATGATGATAGTTCAATATTATTTTAACACCTTTCATGGTGGCCATTAAGATTTCACTATATTTATTTATGATATATATTATGTTTATGTTTTCATTATTCTTCTGTATATTTCATTTATGGCATACCATTATGATTTCCATTATGGGTAAACGCGATAATTTCATTTTAGGAAGTGTGGACTACCACCCCCTCAAAGTGATTTGAATCGTTAATGCCATATGTGGGACGTGTAAAGGATGGATTAAATGATATTATATATGATATTATACTGGAATTATAATACACATTTATATCATTATGATCTCATTCCATTAAATATGAAATAGAAATGAAAGTAGCGTTCATGCGCACGTACGGCTTACCGTCCCCATGAACAGTGCATTTCATTTCATACCTTTAAATGTTATGTAAGATTATAAATGAATATATATACTGGATGTATATGATATATATGATATATACATCATGAATATAATTCTGGATATAATTGATATTTTACCACATGAACAACTTGTAATTATAAGAAGTTTATTTTTGACTCAAGTACCAAAGATCGACAAAATGACCATTATTAACTTAAATAATTACGTAATGTTCATAACATGGTAATAAGTGATATAAAAGGTATAATGAACTTGAAAAATGTTCTTAAACAATTATAAATTAACTCTAGTTTATTATTCATGAGGTTAAAGAACGATCGAGTCAAGTCGGACATGAGGTAAGGGACTTCGTCTCAATCTCCTTTCATTGAGGCATATTTTGTTTTATACACAACATTCTTTTATACAGTGTATAAACCCCTTGGACTTTTACTTTTATTCAAATGGAATCTTTTTATACTATGCGTTTTTACTAAACTATAAAAGGAATGTTTTGTCTTACATATGCGGCGACAACGAATTCTCCGCCACCATGACCATTATTTGAGTTTCGGCTTCCTCTATAAGCCATAAATTTATTTTAAAATGAAAAATAAATACCAAGTTTTACTTTTATTTTATTTTTGTACTGAAAATGGTTTTATTATATCAATGTGTTGTATTGATATATTGTGATTGAAATGTGGAAATGTTATGTTTCCTTTATGCATGGTTTATTTGATACCATTATGTTATGATTTATGATATGTTTAAACCTTTTCATATAAGGAATGAATTGGACTTAATAAGTGACGAGTGGAGCCCGCTATAGCTCCTCAATGCATCAGTAGGTCTCATAAGAAAACTAGTGTCTTGGCATGAGGCCTTGACAAAATCTTATTTGTAGTCTTGGCACGAGACCTTGGCTACGTGGTTATGATAGTCTGGCATTATGCATTCCATCATTATGAAAGTGGTTTTTGATATTGCATGTGATTATTCGACTAGTAGAATATCCATGTGAGTAAGTAAATGGAATTATTTTATTTTATTTTTTCATATTATGTTGAAGTTCAAGTTTTAAAGGCTTTTGTTTTAGTTATACATTTCCCTAAATGTTTATGTTTTTTTATGAAGGTTTCTGTTATACTGTTATCCTTACTAAGCATCTGAGCTCACCCATTTCTATGTATTATTTTTCCCAGGATGTGAAGAAATATTTTATGACTGACCTATTGGGATCGTCTGAAGGGGATATGGGTGTGGACTATGGGGACTATGTAATTGTAGTTTTTCACTTTATGATGTAATGTAACATTTATGAATGTATCTAATGTTTCCAAGGCTACTAAACTTATTGGTATTTCGAGACTTGATCTTTTGTGATCATGCCAATGTTATGTAATAATGCACCATCTCTGGGTAACTGGGTTCAGGGCGTTACAGTTGGTATCAGAGTCAGTTTAGTACAAACCATGGAAGCTAGATTTAGATAATCTCTGATTAGAGCACATATCCCTAAGATAGACTTTAAGGATTAGTATAGAAAAATTCCTAGAATTTTGGTATTATAGATATTTTGTGAGTTTTCTGAGCAATATATCCATGTCTAGATATGAGCAGGTAGAGGCGTCTCTGGCAAAAATGTACCTAGGGGTAAAACCCAAAAAACTCCTCTTTGAAATAGACTCGAATGGGAACTGGTGCATGACAATGGGCCTTGCTGCACTCTAGGTAATGACACTCTCAGGTGATATTCTTAGGATAATTCTCATTTTTTTACAAACCATTATGAAGGGTTTGTGAGTATATACTTCCTCAATGAAAACATTTTTATGATTATGATTAATACCCATAAATAGTTCAATTTACATTAAGTGTTTTGCAAGATTGTTATTATGTATTTTGATTCATAAACTAATCTAGTTTATGACATTGTTTAGAAATGGCGCCTAGTGGATGGAATGGAAACCGTGTCAATGCATGCACTCCTTGTCGGGATTTCCCACCTGCTCAAGATAATTATAGTGCAGCTGGTGATTCAACTGGCACTGATCAGCTTATCACCATACTGGGACAACTCACTCAGGTTATGAATAATAACCTTACTCATTTGAAGCACCCTGATCTACAACATGGAGGATCAATGTTAGACCACTTCATGAGGCAAGAACCACCAACATTCAATGGGAGTAAAAATCCCTTAGTAGTAGAGAAATGGATAAAGTCCATAGAAAAAATATTCCATGCCATGGGGAGTAGTGAAATAGAAAAGGTTATCATGGTAGTTTACTGTCTCACTAGAGATGCTGATCAATGGTGGTCATTGATTCAAAACAAAAAGGAAGATTATGAAGTATCAAATATGGAATGGAGGGAGTTCAAAGAGATTTTCTTAGAAAAATACTTTCCTCGTGACCATTGAGTGGATTTGAAAATGCAATTTCTGAGTCTGAGACAAAAGGAGGATTAGAATGTCGCAAAGAATGAGGCCAATTTTACATGGTTAACGAGGTATGCAGCAGATTATAAACTTAACCCAAGAAGTAAGATTGATCGTTTCTTTGATGGGTTAAAACCGTTTCTCCATCAAGCCATAATCTCACAATCTTTCTCGTCGTATGAAGATATAGTCTCGTGTGCTATCAAGACAGAAAAGGAATTCTCTAAATCATATGACAATAAAGTAAAGCAAGACAAGATGAGAATGGTGGAATAAGAGACAGATAAAGGGAAAAAGGGAAAGAAGGATTTTCCATTATGTGATAATTGTGGGAAGAATCACCCTGGTACTTTCCTAAAAGGAATGTGATTTTGTTATAAATGTGGAGAAAAAGGTCACCAGGCTCATGATTACATGGGAAAGGAATATTCTATAAATGATGAATGCTAAAATTGTAGGGAAATGGGGCATTATGAAAATGAATTTCCTAAGAGTCAGGTAAACTTACCTTAGAAAAGGCCAAGGGATCAAGGACAATCTTATGTTGTTACTACATTTGAAGTGGAATAATTATTGTATTTGGGTTTTTGGACTCAAGGATTATATTCAAGTTATAAGAATAATATCATATATATAAGGATTGTACTGTAGTAATTTTTGTTTTCATTAAGGTTTTAATATGTTGAAGGTAATCATATTTTCAGTATGTGAAAATAAGAGAAACATTACTTTGTTTGTGGAATCTCACGTTACAATTGATTTTGGAATTTAGAGACCTTTTAGAGAAATTCTAGACAGAGGTATTTTGGATAACCATAAAGGGTGAAATGGATTAATTTGAACTTTGGATAGTATTGTTTAAGGTTAAAACATTTCTAAAGATTATTTTTGGAATATTATAATCCTATAGTTTTAGGAAAAGGACAACCTGCAGGTTGGGGGATAATCCGTCATGTCAGACAAAGCTGCAGGAATCGAACCCACAATCATAGTGTGAAAGGCCTTTATTACCTACCACTATCCTACATGAATTCCCTTGTTATTAACAAATAGTTTTCCTAAACTAAATGGTATGTGTTTATATTTGGGACCTTATACAATTATGATAAATAGAATATTTTTTTGTTCTATTACCTTTTAGAGTGAAAGATGAGTTTGTGGTAGAAATTAGTTGAGGGTTGAAAGTCTATCTGTCAAGTATATATATATATACCTCTTTATTATTCTATGAATAAATTAATTCTTAATCTTTAAGAAAGGGATATTAAAAAATTGTGTTATCCTAATACCTTATGTTTTGTTGAACAGATGATATTTTCATCACAGATTGAAGGCTTGAGGCCTTCAATTTTACACTTGTTTGTGATTGATGAACTCAATCAATCCCTACAAATATTTACATTTTTACTCCAATTATATGTCTCTAATTTCCACCAATGTTCTCCTAATCGAGATCATAATTTGGTGGGGACTTTTTCATTTCCCTTTCCCTCTTATTAAGACTAAATTTTATTAACCTTATTTCTGATGTGGGTTTTCCACAAAGGTATTTTCTATTTTCAACATTTTATTTTTGAAGAACATTTTAAAATTTCAATTATGCAGTTTATTGAAAGAGGGTAGAGTGTAACACCCCAAGCTTTCACGGTACGCTTCTCTTTCAATAATGCAATAACTTGCATTGTACGCAAGTTTGAGATTCTAACAGACCACAACCAATCAAAGTAGGTGTTTTGAATAGTAATAAACACGTTTTGAAATTATATAAATTTGATATTTCAAAATTTACTTCATTTATGGATTCAGAATATCGAAATTAGCTTAGGTTGAATTTTTTTTATTTTTTCGAGAACTTCCAATTTTCGATGAATAGTGAAAAATACTTAAAAACAACTTTTTTAATAAAAATAATTTATAATGATAAATCATAATATTGATGGGTTTTAAAGTATAATTATAATATACTTTTACCATTTTATCCAATGGTGGTAATTAGAATTAATTTCACATTTAAATTGGACATAAACAATTGTCAATCTTTTGATTGATATTCTTTCTTAAAAACACGATATTTGTTTTGACAACGGCAATTAATTATAAAAATAATTAATGAAACTTTTATGTTTTTAATTTGGTAAATTGGTCATTATTTTTGAATTTGGAATATCAAATATATCTTATATTGAATTTTTGGTATTTATCTGAAAAACATCGATTTTTGATGAATAGTTAAACCACTAAGTGGTAGTTAACAAAATGATTTTTTGTTTAAATGAAATTTTACCACCTCTGTGATATGAATTTAAAAAATCTGACAAACATCATTGTCATTAGAAAGTAAAATGTGTTTCAATGGGATTAAAATAATTTTTGGTGAATAGTGACTTTTAAGTTCTATTAATCTCGATTAAAGGTAATTAGTGTAATTTAAGGTAAATATAATGTTATAATTATATGAAATTACCGTTACACTTGTCCTACCCATATTGGATGAGTCATGGCCGACCAAGACAATCCATGGGTCAACTTGGGGACCCCATGGAGCCACTTGGGTACGAAAATGGCGTTAAAAACTTTTTATTTAAAGTAAAAATAAAATTGTCACAAACATGTGCTGTTTTACTAAAAAAATTATTACATGGGGTTATACAAGTTAACTTTTCAACTATAAATTTTCATTTTAAATATAAAAATATTTCCTACATCATGATATTTGTTTTTATAATTTTTAGACAATAAATAAAATAAATTGTTTATTACATCATGATGATGCAGCGATCACCTCACTAATTAATGATTTAAATAAAATGAAACGCTAATGTAAAATATAAGCCTTACACTTGTCAAAAACTTATTGGAAGAGTATATTTAGAACCCTTATCAGCTTATCCTCAAAATATATAATTGTGGGACCTTTAAGATTTGAAAATCACTTCATAATAATGTAACATTTCATGACTTCCCAAGAGTGCCCATCTTCTCCTCTTATAAATGGCCCCCACATCTACCAACTTATTTACACCTTCAAGCCATTTGGCTCGGCCATCCTATGCCCCAATACTCTCCCAACTTCCCTCTCTTACTCCTAGAAGCCTCACTTTGGGCATAAGTCTTCCCAAGGAAGCCTTTGGCTCAAATCAAAAAGTGTTACCCGATTTAAAGGTAATGTCTTCACTTGTGTTCTTTTGTTTTATTTTTCTTCTCCAACCCACTAAACTCTTTTTATTACTATATTTTGTAACAGAAACAGTATCTTTAATATACTAGGATGTTTTTATGAGATTTAATTGATTTAAAATTACACACACCTCCGTATAATGGTTAAAGAACATAATATTTCTGTGGTTGGCGAATTACTACCTCACGAAACAATGATTGTTCAATATTCTTTTAACATCTTTCATGGTGGCCATTAAAATGTCACTATATTTATTTATGATATATATTATGTTTATGTTTTCCTCATGCTTCTGTATTTTTCATTTATTACATACCATTATGATTTCCATTATGGGTAAACACGATAATTTCATTTTAGGAAGTGCGGACTACCTCCCCCTCAAAGTGATTTGAATCGTTAATGCCATATGTGGGATGTTTAAAGGATGGAGTAAATGATATTATATATGATATTATACTGTAATTATAATACACCTTTATATCATTATGATCTCATTCCACCAGTTACAAAATATAAATGAAAGTAGCGTTCATGTGTACATACGGCTTACCATCTCCTATGAGAAGTTTATTTTTTGACTCAAGTACCAAAGATCGACAAAACGACCGTTATTAACTTAAATAATTACGTAATGTTAATAACATGGTAATAAGTGATATAAAAGGAATAATTAACTTGAAAAATGTTCTTAAGCAATTAGAAATTAACTCTAGTTTATTATTTATGAGGTTAAAGAATGGTCGAGTCAAGTCAGACACGAGGTAAGGGACTTCATCTCAATTTCCTTTCATTGAGGCATATTTTGTTTTATACACAACATTCTTTTATACGGTGTATAAATCCCTTGGAATTTTTCTTTTATTCAAATGTAATCTTTTTATATGAATCATTTTTACTAAACTACAAAAGTAATGTTTTGTCTTACGTATGCGGCAACAACGACTTCTCCGCCGCCATGACCATTATTTGATTTTCGGCTTCCTCTACAATCCATAACTTTTTTTTAAATGAAAAATAAATACCAAGTTTTACTTTTCTTTTATTTTGGTATTGAAAATGGTTTTATTATATCAATGTGTTGTATTGATATCTTGTGATTGAAATGTGGAAATGTTATGTTTCTTTTATGTATGTTTTATGTGACACGATTATGTTATGGTTTATGATATGTTTAAATCTTTTCATATAAGGAATGCATTAGACTTAATAAGTGACGGGTGGAGCCCGCTATAGCTCATCGATGCATCAGTAGGTCTCATGAGACCAACTAGTGTCTTGGCATGAGGCCTTGACAAAATCTTATTTGTAGTCTTGGCACGCGGCCTTGGCTACGTGGTTATGATAGACTGGAATTATGTATTCCATCATTATGAAAGTGGTATTTGATATTTCATGTGATTATTCGACTAGTAGAATATCCACGTGAATAAGTAAATGGAATTATTTCATTTTATTTTTCCATATTATGCTGAATTTCAAGTTTTAAATGCTTTTGTTTTAGTTATACATTACCATAAATTTTTATGTTTATTTATGAAAGTTTCCGCTGTACTGTTATCCTTACTAAGCATCTAAGCTCACCCCTTTCTATGTTTTATTTTTTCCAGGATGTGAAGAAATATTTTATGACTGACCTGCAGGGATAGTCTAAAGGTGATATGGGTGTGGACTATGGAGACTATGTTATTATAGTTTTTCACTTTATGATGTAATGTATCATTTATGAATGTATCTAGTGTTTCCAAGGATACTAAACTAATCAGTCTTTTGAGACTTGATCTTTTTTGATCATGCCAATGTTACATAATAATTCACCGACTCTAGGTAACTGGGGTTGGGGTGTTACATATTTCCATCGGGTTTACCTGGAAATCCTCCGAAGAAAGAAATTGAGTTTTATATTTATTTAATTCCTAGTTCAAGGCCCATATCAGTGACTCTTTATATAATGGAGACTGTATAATTAGTAGGACTGGATAAACAACTAGAGAAATTCAGTGATAAAGGATTTATTTTTCTGAGTGTTTCTCAGTGGGGAGATCGTGTTGTTTTTGTTATAAGGAAATATGGATCTATGGGGATGTGCATTAAAAAAATATAGACCAATGCAATTTTGATAATGAATAGGTATAATATTCCTCAAATTGATAATTAATTTGATCAAAATCATGGATCCAAATATAATTTAAAGATCTAACTTCAATATAAAAATCATTAGTTGTGTGTGACGAATGATGATATTCCAAAGACATCATTTTGAACCTGGTATGGGATTAATGAGTTTATAGTAATCCCTTTTAGACTGAATAATAGACCATTTATTTTCAGGGATCTAATGAATAGAGTTTTCAAGGAATATCTTGATTACAATTTTTTTTTGTATTTATTGATGACATATTGTTAAACTCCAAAATCTTTAACGATCATGATAATTACTTGCACTATTTTCTGAGGACTCATAAAAGAAATGAATTATATGGGACGTTTGTCAAGTATGAATTCTAGCTTCAAACTTTTTCTTTTCTGGGCCATATTGTCTCTACGGATGGAATCTTAGTTGATCCTGAAAAGAAAAAGATTGTTCAGGAATAGCCTACTCCAATGAACATAACTAAGCTATGTATTCTAGTTGGAATAGCAGGTTATTATTGGTATTTTTTAGAACATCTCATGATTAGGTAACCCGTTAACCAAGATTACTCATAAAGGGGTTAAGTTCATATATAGTAATTAATGTGAAGAATTTTTGGAATAATTGAATAGGAGATTAATGAATACTCTTATCTTGACTCTACCATTGGGAAATTGTGGATTTTTGATTTATAGTGATGCATCCATGAATGTACTTGGTTGTGTCCTTATGCATAATGACAGAGTTATTGCATATGAAAATAGGTATTCAGAAACACTTGAATAGAACTATCCAACTCATGATATTGAGTTATAAGATGTATTATTCTCCCTAAAAATGTGGAAAAATTATCATTACGGTGAAAGATTCGATATATATACAGTTTATAAGAGCATGAAATATATCTTCTCATAGAATGAACTCAACATGAGGCAAAGGTGATGGCCTGAACTACTCAAGGATTATGATTGTTCCATACACTACCACCCTGGGAAGTCAAATAAGGTGGAAGATGCATTTAGTAGGGAGGATCATAGAGATATAAAAAATAATAATTATTGAAAGGGATCTTGTCTTTATGGATCTAGTAAATATAGATATGGGAAAAATCAAATAAAGTGAAAATCATTACTTTTTCAATTGTATTCCCAACCATATTTAATAGAAATGATTAAAAGTTATCTGCCTGATGATGATAATATTCAAAAGAAAATTAATACTAAAAATGAAGGGAATTTTTCACACTTCATGTATGAAGATTAAATTATGAAATTTGGTGGGAGGTTATGCGTTCCCTCTATACCCATTCTAAAAAGATAGTAATTGTATGATGCAAATAGCTCAAAATTCTCTATACACCTTGGTAGCACATTAATTTATAGATATCTAAAGAAAAATTTCTGGTGGGATAATATGAAGTAGGTTATTTCTGATTATGTATCAAGATGTTTATTTTTTCAACTGGTAAAGTCTGAAAGACATCATCATAGGGGATTCATGCAACCTCTTCCAGTTTCTACATGGAAATGGGATGGAATTACTATGGATTGTTTAACTATATTACCGAATACTATAACAAATAATGATGTAATATGGGTAATTGTTGATTAACTTACCAAATATGCACATTTTCTTGCTATAAGAGAGGATTTTCCACTAGATTTCTTTGCATGACTCTATATTAATGAAGTTATAAGACATCATGGCACACCTCTTTCAATTTTGTCTAATCATGATCCATGATTTACATCGAAATTTTTGAAAAGCCAAGGATTTGGATACTAAACTTCGTTTGTATACTGCTTATCACCGTCAAACTGATGGACAATGTGAAAAAACAATTAAAAAATTATAATACATGTTGATATCATTCTCCCTTGACTTTTAAGGCATGTGGGATTAGTATTTCACTTTTGTAGAGTCTTACAATAGTAATAGAATCCATTCATATATTTAAATGGAACCATATGAAGCGTTTTATGTAAAGAAATGTCCTAAACCAACATGTTGGGATGAATTTGGTGAAAGGAAGATTGTAAGCCTAGATCTTGTTGAGGAGAAAAAATTTAAGGTAAACAATATTCAAACCCATATCAATGTATCTCAAAAAAGTAAAAAGGAGTTATAATGATAACCAACGGTAGGATTTACAATTTCAAATTGAAGATCATTTTTTCTGGAAAGTATCTCTGTAACATCCCAGGTAAATAAAGAATATGACATTTTTATATTTATCAATATTTTTGAATAAAATGTTAATATTACTTTAAAGGTAATACTATGTTCGATGGAATACCCAATATGAAACAATGAGTTTCATTGAAATCTTACGTTGCACACTAATAATATAATAATATTATTTAAAATGGTAGTTAACGCCTAGCCATTGTAATGGCAGTATTGAATAGAACTAACTAAAAAAATTTTATATGTGTTTGTTAAATATTTTTACATTTATCAAATAAATTTTAGAGGCTTAAAATGCGAATGAATCCAATTTTATGCATAGATATTCAAATATTCATTAAAATGTTGTTTAACCGCCTTTTGAAGGTGACCCCTTTTTAAAATAACATTTTGTCAATTTTATATGTTATATTTGACAAAATAAAATCCTTCTTTAAAATCAGGAAATCAAAATGTACTTTGTGTAAATTTTCATTATTTTTCTGATAAAATTCATTTTTTAATGAATAGTGAAAAATGTTGTATTTTAATTCAAAACCTCCTTTTAATCTAATTTATTTATATGGTTATGTTATCTTTTTAATTGGTTTTAAAGTTTAGTTAAAATATATTTTTACCATTTAATCCAATTTTTTTCATTGGAATTAATTTCACTTTGAAATTGGACATAAACAGTTGTTAATCTTTTGATAGATATTGTTTCTTAAAAACACGCTATTGGTTTTGACAGCGAGAATTAATTATAAAATTAATTAATGAAACTTATATGTTTTGAATTTGGTAAAATGGAAATCATTTTTGAACTTGTAATATCAAATTTACTTTGGATAAATTTTTGGAATCTTTCTGACAAATGTTCTTTTTTAATAAATAGTGAAAACTACGGCATTTTACTTCAAAACTAATTTTTTATCAAATTTAATTATATAGTTATATTGTAATTTTAATTGATTTTAAATTGTAATTTAATTATGTTTTTATCACATAATACAATTTTATTCATTGGAAGTAATTTTACTTTTCAATTGGATGTAAAAACAAGTTAATCTTTTGATAAATTTTACTTCTTAAAACCCCGCCTTTGGTTTTGACAACGAGAATTATTTTTAAATTATTTAATGTAATTTATGTGTTGTAAATTTGGTAAAAAGGATTCCATATTTGGAATCAGAAGTTCCAAATTATGTAATTAATACTCTTTTGTTTTTGGACATTATATATAGTAACGACGACAATTATCTTTAATTATCGTGATTAATTAGTAATCGGGTAGTTAAGGGTAATAAAATAATATCATAATAATAAAAAATTACAAATCCATGTGTCCTAATGCTATTTTTTGAGTCATCGACTACCAGGGGATGCCTTGTAAGAACGTTGGGACCCGATGGATTCACTTTAGTGTGATAGTGACCTTTTATCTTATTATTTTTTTAAAAAGGAAAATATAACCAAAGTATGGATCATATAATTAAAACAATTTTAGTTTTGTTTATATAAATTATCTCTTTGACTATAAATATTCATTGTAAAGATAAATATATTTCCTACATCATGGTATTTTTTTTATAATTTTTAGACATTAAATATATAAATTTATTTAAGACACCATGATGATGCAGTGATTACCTCATTAATGAACGATTTAAATAAAATGAAAATATATGATAAAATATAAGACATACACTTGTCGAAGACCTATTGGATGGGTGGATTTAGAACCCTAATAACCTTATCCTTGAAATATATCATTGTGTGACCTTTAAAATCTGAGAATTGTTTTATAATAAAGTAACATTTCAAGACCTTCCAAAAGTGACCCTCCTAACTCTTACAAAAGCCCCCCAACTCTACCCCCTTACCCACACCTCTCAAGCCATTGGATCATCCAACCTCTCCTCATATTATCTCTCCACATCCCTCTATTACCCTTAGAATCCTCACTTTGGTCACAAGTCATTCCAAGGAGGCCTTTGGCTCAATTCAAAAAGCGTTACCCGATTTAAAGGTAATGTCTTCTCTTATATTGTTTTGTTTTATTTTTCTTCTCCCAACCCCTAAACTCTTTTTATTATTTTATTTTGTAAGAAAAATAGTATATTAAATATACTAGGATGTTTTTAAGAGAATTATTATAGTTACACTTACACACACCTCCATCTAGTGGGTGAAGAACATACTATTTCTTTGGACGGCGAACTACTGCCTCATGTAACGATGATTGTTCAATTATATCATACCACCTCTCATGGTGGCCATTAAGAGTGAAATGTATTTATATATGATATATATTATTTTTATATTTTCCTTATGCCTCTGTATTTTTCTTTTATTTCATACATTTATGGTTTCCATGATAGGTAAACTTGATAAATTCATTTTAGGATGTGCGGACTACCGCCCCCTCAAAGTGATATGACCCGTTCATGCCATACGTGGAATGAATAACGGATAAAATTTATGAACTTATGTAACATATATAACATATATATCATAATGTAATTATAATATACCATTTATAATTACGGTTTCATTCCATTAAAGTATGAAATAGAAATGAAAGTATAATTCATGCGAACGTACGACTTACCGTCTCCATGAATGGTGCATTTTATTTCTTATCTCCAAATGTTATGTACTTTTATAATTACAGATACATAATGGATATATATGATATATATTAAAAATAATTGATGAATATCATTTTGGATTTAATGAACTTGGTACCCCATGAACATCATGTAATTATAAGAGGTCCATTTTTTGACTCATGTACCGAACAATGAAAAAAACGTCTGATATGAACTCACATAATTAACTAATTATTATGACATTATAATATGTGAAATGAATTGAATAATAAAATTTAAAGGAGGTCCTTATGCAATTATAAATTTACCATTGTTTATTATTTTTTAATATAAAGAAATAAACAAGACAAGTCAGACTTGAGGTATGGGATCCTACCTCTCTCTTTCTTTTTAAGTACTCTCTTTTATGTCATTCCTTTAAAGCTCCTCATTATTATGTTGGGGGATGCTCTTTTATATTACTATTACTGTAATTTTTCTGTTCATATGATGAGAGACCCTATTGGATCTCATCAATCCATTTTTGGATGTTTTATGTGGCGTCATTAGGCTGCCTAATTTTCATAAGGGATTTCTTATCTCACTTTTAATACTGTGAGATTTCCATTGGTCGCCACTTATTTATGGGATTTGGTGTGTTTTGTACTGCCAATTGATATATATTATCATGATTATATTTATATTAATGGTGTTATTTAATTCATTTGGTGGTTATTATCTTTTTTTCATACGACTCGATTGATTACAACAAGGTAACAAGTTTTTATCTCACTTTTTATTCCCGTGAGATTCATGATACATTTGCCAATATTTCCTTTTGTGTGGTGTATGTAATTCCCATGATTGTTTTATTTGTTTAATATAATTTAATTTTATGGGTAATTAAATATTAATTGTATGACCCTTCTTTCATGGGTTGTACCTTTCGAAAGTTACCCAAATCGGTAAGGGAACCTTTCACCCTCCTCTTTTTAAAAGACTTCTTTTTGTTAGGACTTTTAATTTACATATTATTATTTTGGGATATGTTTTTATATATCCTTATTGATTTAAAGTTTATGTCCAAGTTCCGAGATACCCATTTTATTTCTCATCAACTCATTTTATGAATTTTAATGAGACACAGTTAGGCTGTCAAATTTTTGTAAGGGAACTTCTTTACCCAATTTCAATTATTTGGGTTAAACATATAATTCATGATTATATCATGCTATTAATATTTTTGAATGATCTATGATTGTTTTAAACATAATATCCACTTATATTTTGTGTATTTATATTTTTCACACATAATTATGTCATTTATTAATCCTTAATCTAAGGATACCGTCTTTGTAAGGGACTTCGTCTCAATCTCCTTTTATTGAGGCATATTTTGTTTTATACACAACATTCTTTTATACGGTGTATAAACCCCTTTGACTTTTACTTTTATTCAAAAGGAATCATTTCTCTATGAAACGTTTTACTAAATGAAAAAAAGTATGTTTTGTTAACGTACGTGGTGACAACGACCTTTCCGCCGCCGCGGGTATTATTTGATCTTTGGCTTCCTTAACAAGCCATAATATTTTTAAAAGGAAAATAAATTGCATATACTCTTCTATGTATTTTGGTATTGAAAATGGTTTTGATAATGGATTTGATATGTAAATATATTGTGATTGAAATGTGGAAACATTTTCTTTCCTTTATATTTTTTTGTATGTGTTGTGATTTTAAAATGGAACATAGACATTTGACGGGTGGTTACATGATAAACCAAATGACAGGTGGTGCTGTGAAAACTAGGATGGGTGGTTACATTATAACCACAAATTCATTTGGTATGTAATTCGTCCGTATGGCTATTCCATTTAGTGGCTTGTGTGAAAGTCGACCATATGGTTATTCTATTTAAGTATGTTTATGTCCCAAGTTACCTTTATATGTTATGTGTTATTTATATGGGTTTTATGGTGATCTTTTTTTACAAAAGGGTAAGAAATGATCTTTTATTTAGTTAAGAGTATTTACTACTTCATAAAGGAGAGAATTATTTCTTATGATAAAGTATTCATGATTTACTTATTGTTTCGAAAAACTAAAAGATTCCCTTCTTTGTGATTCTATTACTGAGCTTTTTATGCTCATCCCATGTTTTTGAAATGTTTTTTATAGGACATAAAGTAGAATAGGGTCAAGGACGGGATCAAGGAAATGTCATGTTGTCTAAAATATGGAATAAGACATGTTTCTTTTTTAGAGTTTTTATTTTATGAAAAAATGGAAACTGAGTAGAAGTGTATACTTTGTAATATTTGAGATGTAATAGTTATTTCATAATTCTCTGAAACTCTAAACCTGAAAAGATACTCAATGTTAATTATTCATTTAATTCAGGATTATATAATGTTTTAAGTCCGAGTCCTTATAGTTGGAATCAAAGGTTGGTTTAGATAACTTTAGAGGTTAGAGTATTCTTTAAGCACAAGTGACATTACCATAATGGTTAGGATTTCAGAAAGAATCATAGTTTTTTTTTGATAAAGTGAACGAGTTTAAGATGACATGAATAATTATATCTTAGTATTATTTGATTATTTTACTGATATACTCACGATGACCTTTTTGGTTTTAGTAAATGGCTGGATCTAGCAAGCACCAAAGTAACAGTGGATGTGAAGAAAACTGTGACTGTTTTCTGAAAGGACAACTGAATGATATGAGAGCTGCAATGAGAACTCTTGTGGTTATTCTCAACCAACTATCAGGAGTCATGATTAACCACTTGACCCATGGTGAGTTCTCTAATGCATCATGTAAGAGATAACCAACTCGATGTGGAAGTTCAGGTAATAATTATAAAGGTAACCATTAGTGTTTATATGATCTTTACTTTTGAGGTAATTATGGGTTACTTTATGTTATGATGTAAAATGAAATGCATGAGATAAAAATGAGGTTAAATCATGTTATAGTTATTTTTTAAGATTTTATCTCTTTTGGGGGAATGTTTTAAGAATTATATAATTTTAGAAAAAGGAAAACACGCAAACCGTGTGACAACTCGTCGCGCCGGACGAAGCTAGGGAATCAAACCCACAACCAAAGTATGAGTGGGATTTATCGCCTACCACTGGACTACGTGAATAACCTGGTTATTATGACTAATTCTTTTTAGTTATATGATCTTATGAATCTATAATAAGTTGATTTTGGGTTATCTATGGAAATGATTAACCTAACATGGAGGATATGTGATTAGGTTAATTACTTTTCAGTATGAGACTTTAAGAGTAACTGATGTTATTTGGAGATAAATTTTAAGATTTACCTTGGAAGACTATGTGATTAAATCCTTCAGAGATTTGGATTTCAATATTAGTTTGGATTACTTTGATGAATTTTATGGATAGCTATTTATTGAATGGTCTTTGATGAACTCTGGGTTTTGTTGGACAAATTTTGGAGATTAAGAGTAGTTTTTATTTTTGTAAAATGTTTTCTTTTTAGGGGATTATCTGATCTTCTACTAACCATTTTGGATTTGATCTAAATACATGGAAAATATATAATTATCTTTTTTGGATTGGGTGATTATCTAGATGTTGATTATAACGCTCTTAATGTGAACAAGTCATCCTAAATACTCATATTTTGGAGAAAATATGAGTTTGTGTAAGAAATCTAGTAAGATATATAAGTCTACACGACAAGTAAGTATGTTTCATTATGATTTACTTAAGCTCATAAATAAATTCCTCAATTAAAAGTAACCTAAAACAAAAACGTTTTCTGTTAAATTTTCCTACTAGGGAGTCAAATACCGTTTAACCCATCACATGTTTGTGATTTTCTGTTGGTTACCTTTCTCCTAAACATGTTTTCTATCACTCTCCATCAGAACATGAACCTTTGTTTTCTCTTAAATATCCATGTTATCCTTCATGGAATCCTAGTGTGGGTTAACTCGGGTGACCTTTGAACTTCTCTTTCTTTCTTTTAAATTGACAGTTTAATTGACTCCTTTTTCGATGTGGGCCTTCACTTAAGTTTCCATGCCCAATTTTTATATTGCGAGGATGCAATTCCAAAAAGGGGGGAAGGATGTAAAATCCCATGTAAATAAATAATATGAAATTTTCATATTTATCAATATTTGTGAATAAAATTTTAATATTACATTAAATGGAATGTGATGTTCGATGGCGTACCCAATACGCAACAATGAGTTTCTTTCAAATCTTACGTTGCACACTAATAATATAACAATATTATTTAAAATGGTAGTCAATGCCTATCTGTTTTAATGGAAGTAATGAACAAAACTAAGTAAAAAATGAGAATATATGTTTTTTAAATATTTTTACATTTATCCAATAAATGTTAGAGGCTTACAATGCGAATGAATCCAATTTTAAGCATAGATATTCTAATATTCTTTAAAAGGTTGATTAACCACCTTTTGATAGTGACCCCTTTTTAAAACAACTTTTTTTAAAATTTATATGTTATATTTGACAAAATAAAATCCTTCTTTAAAATTGGGACATCAAAATGTACATTGTGTAATTTTTTGTTATTTTTCCGATAAAATTCATTTTTGAATCAATAGTGAAAATGTTGTATTTTAATTCAAAACCTTCATTTAAACTAATTTATTTATATAGTTGGATTGTCATTTTAATTAGGTTTAAAGTTTAGTTAAAATAAATTTTTTCCTTTTAATCCAATGGTGGTCATTGGAATTAATTTCACTTTGAAATTGGACATAAACAAGTGTCAATCTTTGGATAGATATTGTTTCTTAAAAACACACTATTTGTTTTGACAGTGGGAATTAATTATAAAATTAATTAATGAAACTTTTATGTTTTGAAATTGGTAAAATTGACATAATTTTTGAACATTTAATATCAAATTTACTTTGGATAAAGTTTTGGTATTTTTCTGACAAATGTTCATTTTTAATGAATAGTGAAAAATACTGCATTTTACATCAAAATTTCTTTTTCATAAAATTAAATTATATAGTTATATTGTCCTTTTAATTAGTTTTAAAGTGTAATTGAATTATGTTTTTATCAATTAATACAATTTTATTCATTGGAAGTAATTTCACTTTTCAATTGGATGTAAAAACAAGTCAATCTTTTCATAAATTTTACTTCTTAAAAACCCGTCTTTGGTTTTGACAATGAAAATTATTTTTAAATTAATTACTGCAATTTATGTGTTTGGAATTTGGTAAAATGGATTCCATATTTTAAATCAGAAGGTCCGAATTATGTAATTAAGCCTTTTTTTTTGACATTATGAATAGTAACGACGACAATTATCTTTAATTATCATGATTAATTATTAATCAGGTAGTTAAGGGTAATAAAATAATATCATAATAATAAAAAATTACCCATCCATGTGTCTTAATGCTATTTTTTGAGTCATTTTCGACCATGTGATTCCTTGTTCCAACTTTGGGACACCATGGAATCACTTTAGTGTGATAGTGACCTTTTATCATATTATTTTTTTTAAAGAAAGAAAAATATAACCAAAGTATGGATCACCTAAGTAAAAAAAATTTAGTTTTGTTTATATAAATAATATCTTTGACTATAAATATTCCTTGGAAGTATAAAAATATTTCCTACATCATGGTAAATTTTTATTATTTGTACACATTAAATAAATAAATTTATTTAAGACACTATGATTATGCAGTGATAACTCATTAATGATTGATTTAAATAAAATGAAAAGATAAGGTAAAATCTAAGACTTACAATTGTCAAAAACCTATTTTATGGGTGTATTTCGAACCCTTATCACCTCATCCTAGAAATATATCATTGTGGGACCTTTAGAATCCGAAATCTACTTTATAATAAAGTAACATTTCAAGACCTTCCAAAAGTGCCTCTCCTCCCTCTTATAAAACACACCCACCTCTACCCCTTTACCCACACCAATCAAGCCATTAGATCATCCAAAAACTTCTCATATTATCTCTCCACATCCCTATATTACTCCTAGAAGCCTCACTTTGGGCAGAAGTCTTTCCAAGGAATCATTTGGCTCAAATCAAAAAGCGTTACCCGATTTAAAGGTAATGTCTTCTCTTATGTTATTTTGTTTTATTTTTCTTTTCCAACCCCCTAAACACTTCTTATTCCTTTATTTTGTAACAAAATCAGTATATTCAATAAAATAGGATGTTGTTATGGGATTTATTCGAGATACACATACACACACCTCCATGTAATGGGTGAAGAACATTCTGTTTCTGTGTATGGCGAACTACTGCCTCACGAAACGATGACTGTTCAATTATATCCTACCACCTCTCATGTTGGCCATTAAGATGTAACTGTATTTATATATGATATATATTATTTTTATATTTTCCTAATTCATCTGTATTTTTATTTTATGGAATACCTTTTTGGTTTCTATGATAGGTAAACATGATAATTTCATTTTAGGAATTGCGGACTACCGCCCCCTCAAAGTGATATGACTCGTTCATGCCATACGTGGAAGGCATAACAGAGATAATTTATGAACTTATGTAACATATATAACATATATCTTATACTTTAATTATAATATAACTAGTTATCATTATGTTTTCATTCCACTAAATTATGAAATAGAAATGAAAGTAGCATTCATGTGTGTGTATAGCTTACCATCTCCCTGAACGATGCATTTCATTTCTTATCTCAAAATGTTATGTACTGTTATAATTACATAAATATAATGGATATATATTATATATATTAAATATACATTATGAATATAATTCTTGATTAAATGAACTTCGGACCACATCAACATTATGTAATTATAAGAAGTCCATTTTTTGACTCATGTATCAAACATCGACAAAAACGTCTGATATGAACTCACATAATTAACTAATTATTATAACATTATAATATGTTATATTAATTGAATAATAAACTTTAAAGGATTTCCTTAATAAATTATAAAATTACTAAAGTTTATTATTCCAGAATATAAAGAAACGAACAAGACAAGTCGGACTTGAAGTAAGGGATCCTACCTCTCTCTTTGTTTTTAAGTACTCTTTTTTATGTCATTCCTTTTAAGATCCTATTTCTTATGTTGGGGGATGTTATTATATATTACTCTTACGTTAATTTTTCTATTAATTTAATGAGATACCCTATTTGATCTCATCAATCTGTTTTTGGAAGTTTTAAGTGGCGCCGTTAGGCTACCGAATTTTAGTGACGGATTTCTTATCTCACTTTTAATTCTGTGAGATTTCCATTGGTCGCCACTTATTTATGGAATATGGGGTATTTTGTACTACCAATTGATATATATCATCATGATTCTATTTATATTCATGGTGTTCAGTAATTTATTTGGTGGTTCTTATCTTTTTGTTATACGACTCGATTGATTACAACGAGGTAAGGGGTTTTTATCTCACTTTTTATTCCCGTGATATTCATGCTACATTTTCCACTATTTTATTTTTTGTGGTGTATTTACTTCCCATTATTGTATTCTTTGTGTAATATAATTTAGTTTATGGGTAGTTACATCTTCATTATATGACCCTTCTTTCATGGGTTGTACCTTTCGAAAGTTACCCAAATCGGTAAGGGAACATTTCACCCTCCTCTTTTTAAAAGACTTATTTTTGTTAGGTCTTTTAATTTACATATTATTATGTTGGAATATGTTCTTATATATCCTTATTACTTTAATGTTTACATCCATGTGATGAGATACTCTATTTATCTCTCATCAACTCATTTTCTGAGATTTAAATTGACACCATTAGGCTGTCGAATTTCTTTAAGGGAACTTCTTTACCCAATTTCAATTCATTGGGTTAAACCTATAATTCTTGATTATGTTGTGCTATGAATATGTGTGAATGGACTATGATTTTTTTAAACTTAATATCCACTTATATTGGATGTATTTATATTTTTCTCACATAATTATGACATTTATTTATCATTAATCTAAGGATACCGTCTTTGTAAGGGACTTTGTCTAAATCTTCTTTCATTAAGGCATATTTTTTTATTCACAAATTTCTTTTATAAGGTGAATAATCCCCTTTTAATTTTACTTTTATTCAAAAGGAATCATTTCTCTACGAAGTGTTTTACTAAATGAAAAAAAGAATGTTTCTTTTTAACTTACATGGTGACAACGACCTTTCCACCACCACGAGTATTATTTGATCTTTGGCTTCCTTAACAAACCGTAATGTTTTTAAAAAGAAAATAAATACCATATACTATTTTATGTATTTTGGTAATGAAAATTTTTTTGATAATGGATTTGATATGTCAATATATACTGATTAAAATGTAGAAATGTTTTCTTTCCTTTATATTTTTTGTATATGTTATGATTTTATAATGGTACTTGGACATTTGATGGGTGGTTACGTGATAAACCAAATGACGGGTGGTGCCGTGAAAACCAGGATATGTGTTTATGTTATAACCTCCAATTCATTTGGTATAGAAGTCTTCCATATGGCTATTCCATTTAGTGACTTATGTGGAATTCGACTGTATGGTTATTCCATTTAAGTATGTTTATGTCCCAAGTTTCCTTTATATGTTATGTGTTCTTTATATGGGTTTTATGGTGATATTATGGTTAAAAAAGGGTAAGAAATGATATTTTATTTAGTGAAGAGTATTTACTAATTCATAAAGGTGAAATGTATTACTTATGATAAAGTATTCATGATTTAATTATTGTTTTGAAAAACTAACAGTTTCCCTTCTTTGTGATTCTCTTAATGTGATTTTTATGCTCATACCAAGTTTTTGAAATGTTTTTCACAGTACATAAAGTGGAATAGGGTCAAGGATGGGATCAAGGAAATTTCATGCTCTCTAAAACATGGAACTAGACATGTTTCTTTTTAATAATTTTTATTTTATGAAAAAAATGGAAACTGAGTAGAAGTGTCTACTTTGGAATCATTGAGATGTAATAGTTATGTCCTAATTCTTTAATACTCTAATCCTGAAAGGATCCTCAATGTGAATTAATCATTTAATTTATGATTTTGTAATTTTTTAAGGCCAGGTCCTTGGAGTTGGTATCAAAGGCCAGTTTAGATAACTTTAGTGGTTAGGGTATTCTTTAAGCACAAGTGACATTACCATAATGGTTAGGATTTCAGAAAGAGTCATCATTTTTTAGATAATTTGAATGTGTTTAAGATGACATAAATAATTATATCTTAGTATTATATGATTATAATACTAATATACTCACACTGACCTTTTTGGTTTTATTAATTGGATGGATCTATCAGGCAATAAAGTAACAGTGGATGTGAAGAAAACTATGTTGGTTTTATGAAAGAACAACTGAATGATATGGGAGCTGCAATGAGAACTCTCATGGCTATTCTCAACCAACAATCAGGAGTCATGATTATCCACTTGACCCTTGATATGTTCTCTAATGCATCATGTACGAGATAACCAACTCAATGTAGAAGTTCAGGTATTAATTATAAAAGTAACCATTAGGGTTTATATGATCCTTACGTTTGAGGTAATTATGGGTTACTATATGTTATGATGGAAAATGAAAGGCATGAGATATACATGAGGTTAAATTATGTTATGGTTATTTTTGACTATATTATCTCTTTTTGGGGAATATTTTAAGAATTATATAGTTTTGAAAAAAGGACAACACGCAGACCGTGTGACAACCTGTCGTGTCGGACGAAGCTATGGGAATCGAACCCACAACCAAAGTGCAATTGGGATTTATCACCTACAACTTGACTACATGAAGTCCTTGGTAATTATGACTAATTATTTTTAGTTAGATGATCTTATGAATCAGGAATAAGTTGATTTTGGGTTATCTATGGAAATGATTAACCTATCATGGAGGATATGTGATTAGGTTATTTACTTTTCAGTATGAGATTTTAAGAGTAACTGATGTTATTTAGAGATAAATGTTAAGATTTACCTTGGAAGACTATGTGTTTAAATCCATCAGAGATTGTGTTTTCATTCTTAGTTTGGAGTACTTTAATGAATTTTATGGATAGCTGTTTATTGAATGGTCTTTGATTAACATGGGGTTTTTTTGGACAAATTTTGGAGATTTAGAGTAGTTTTTCTTCTTGTAAAAGATTATCCTTTTTGGGGATTATCTGATCTTGTACTAACCATTTTGGTTTTGGTCTAAAGAAATGGGAAATATATAGTTCTCTTATGTGGATTAGGTGATTCTATAGAATTTGATTATAGCGCTTTTAATGTGAACAAGTCATCCTAAATACTCATCTTTTGGAGAAATTATTAGTTTGTGTAAGAAATATAGTAAGATATGAAAGTCTAAACGATAAGTAAGTATGTTTCCTTTTGATTTAGTTATGCTTGTAAATAAATTCCTCAATGAAAAGTAACATAAAACAAAAATATTGTCTGTTAACGTTTCCTACCGGGGAATAAAAAACGTTTAACCCATCATAGGTTTGTGATTTTCTGGGGGTTAACATTCTCTTAAACATGTTTTCTATCACTCTCCATCTGAACTTGGCCCTTTCTTTTCTCTTGAATATCCATTTTTTCCAACATCTAATCCTAGTACGGGTTAACTTAGGTGACCTTTTAACTTCTCTTTCTTTCTTTTAGAGTGACAGTTTAATTGACTCCTTTTTTGATGTGGGGATTTGAGTGAAGTTTTCAAGCCCAATTTTAAAATTGCAAGGACACAATTCCCAAAAGAGGAAAAGGATGTAACATCCTAGGTAAATAAAGAATATGATATTTTCATATTTATCAATATTTGTAAATAAAATCATTATATTACATTAAAGGGAATGTTATGTTCGATGGCATACCCAATACACAACAACAAGTTTCTTTGAAATCTTACGTTGCACACTAATAATATAATAATATTATTTAAAATGGTAGTTAATGCCTAGCCGTGGTAATTTAGGGAATGAATAGAACTAACTAAAAATTGATTATATATGTTTGTTAAATATTTTTACATTTATCTAATAAATGTCAGAGGCTTAAAATGCAAATGAACCCAATTTTAGGCATAGATATTCTAATTTTCTTTAAAAGGTCGATTAACCGCCTTTTGATGGAGACCCCTTTTTAAAACTATTTTTTCTCAATTTTATAAATTATATTTGAAAAAACAAAATCTTTTTTAAAATTGGGACATCAAAATGTACTTTGTGTAAATTTTTGTTATTTTTCTGACAAAATTCATTTTTAATAAATAATGAAAAATTCTATATTTTAATTCAAAACCTACATTTAGTATAATTTATTTTTATGGTTATATTATCTTTTTAATTGGGTTTAAAGTGTAGTTAAAATATATTTTTACCATTTAATCCAATGGTGGTCATTGGAATTAATTTCACATTGAAATTGGAATAAACAAGTGCCAATCATTTGATAGATATTGTTTCTTAAAAGAGTGTTATTTGTTTTTACAGCGGGAATTAATTATAAAATTAATTAATGAAACATATATGTTTTGAATTTGGTAAAATGGAATTCATTTTTTAACTTGTAATATCAAATTTACATTGGATAAATTTTTGGTATTTTTCTGACAAATGTTCATTTTTAATGAATAGTGAAAAATAATGCATTTTACTTCAAAACTACTTTTTCATCTAATTTAATTATATAGTTAGATTGTCCTTTTAATTGGTTTTAAAGTGTGATTGAATTATTTTTTTATCACTTAAGACAATATTATTCATTGGAAGTAATTTCACTTTTCAATTGGATGTAAAAACATGTCTATCTTTTGATAAATTTTACTTCTTAAAACTCGTCTTTGATTTTGACAACGAGAATAATTTTTAAATTAATTACTGAAATTTATGTGTTTGGAATTTGGTAAAATGGATTCTATATTTGAATCAGAAGGTCCAAATTATGTAATTAAGACTCTTTTTCTGGACATTATGAATTGTAACGAGGACAATTATCTTATATTATCGTGATTAATTAGTAATCGGGTAGTTAAGGGTAATAAAATAATATCATAATAATACAAAATTACATTTCCATGTGTCTAAATTATATTTTTTTAGTCATGGACGACCATGTGATTCCTTGTTCCAACTTTGGGACCCCATGGAATCACTTTAATGTGATAGTGACCTTTTATCATTTTTTTAAAGAAAGGAAAATATAAACAAAGTATGGTTCACCTAAGTAAAACAATTTTAGTTTTGTTTATCTAAATTATCTCTTTGACTATAAATATTCATTGGAAATATAAAAATATTTCTGACATCATGGTATTTTTTTTATAATTTTTACACATTAGATAAATAAATTTATTTAAGACAGCATGATGAAGCATTGATTACCTCATTAATGAATGATTTAAATAAAATGAAAAGATAATGTAAAATATAAGACTTGCACTTGTCTAAAACGTATTGTATGGGTGTATTTCTAACACTTATCACATTATACTCAGAATATATCATTGTGGGACCTTTAAAATCCGAAAACTATTTTATAATAAAGTAACATTTCAAGACCTTCCAAAAGTGACCCTCCTCTCTCTTATAAAAGGCCCCCACATCTACCCCATTACCCACACCTATCAATCTATTGGCTCATCCACCATCTACTCATATTATCTCCCTACATACCTATATTACTGCTATAAGCCTCACTTTGCGCATAAGTCTTTCCAAGGAAGCCATTGTCTCAAATCAAAAAGGGTTACCCGATTTAAAGGTAATGTCTTCTCTTGTGTTCTTTTGTTTTATTTTTCTTCTCCAACCCCCTAAACTCTTTTTATTCCATTATTTTCTAACAAAACCAGTATCTTCAATATACTAGTATGTCGTTATGAGATGTATTTGAGAAACACTTACACATACCTCCATCTAATGGGTGAAGAACATACAGTTTCTGTGGATGGCGAACTAATGCCTCACAAAACAATGATTGTTCAATTATCTCATACCATCTCTCCTGGTTTCCATTAAGATGTAACTGTATTTATATATGATATATATTATTTTTATATTTTCCTTATGCCTCGGTATTTTTCTTTTATGGCATACCTTTATGTTTTACATGATAGGTAAACGTGATTATTTCATTTTAGGAAGTGAGGACTACCGCCCCCTCAAAGTGATATGACTCATTCATGCCATAAATGGAATGTATAAAGGATAGAATTTATGAACTTATATAACATATATGACTTATAAATTATACTATAATTATAATATACCTAGGAATAATTATGTTTTCATTCCATTAAAGTATGAAATAGAAATGAAAGTAGTGTTCATGGGTACGTACGGCTTACCGTCTCCATGAATGGTGCATTTCATTTCTTATATCAAATTTTTATGTACTATTATAAGTATATATATATATAATATATATATGATATATATTACATATAAATGATTAATATAATTCTGGATTTAATTAACTTGGGACCACATGAACAACATGTAATTATAAGAAGTCCATTTTTTGACTCTTGTACCGAACATCGACAAAAACATCTCATATGAACTCACATAATTAACTAATTATTATAACATTATAATATGTGATATGAATTTAATAATAAACTTTAAAAGAGTTCCTTATGAAATTATAAATTGATGAGATTTTTTTATTTATGAATATCAACAAGAGAACAAGACAAGTCAGACTTGAGGTAAGGGATCCTACCTCTCTCTTTCTTTTTAAGCACTCTCTTTTATGTCATTCATTTTAAGCTCCTCTTTCTTATGTTGGGGGATGTTATTTTTTATTAATCTTACATTAAATTTTCTTTTCATATTATGAGAGACCCTATTTTATCTCATCAATCCGTTTTTGGAAGTTTTAAGTGGCGCCATTAGGCTGCCGAATTTTCGTAAGGGATTTCTTATCTCACTTTTAATTCCATGAGATTTCCATTGGTCGCCACTTATTTATGGAATGTGGTGTATTCTGTACTTACAATTGATATATATTATCATGATTCTATTTATATTCATGGTGTTCTATAACTCATTTGGTTGTTATTGTCTTTTGGTCATACGACTCGATTGATTACAACGAGGTAAGGGGTTTTTATCTCACTTTTTATTCCCATGAGATTCATGCTACATTTTTCACTATTTACTTTTGTCTTTTGTATGTACTACCCATGATTTTATTCTTTGTGTAATATAATTTAATTATATGGTTACTTACATCTTCATTGTATGACCCTTCTTTCATGGGGTGTACATTTCAAAATTACCCAAATCGGTAAGGAAACCTTTCACCCTCCTTTTTTTAAAAGACTTATTTTTGTTAGGCCTTTTAATTTACATATTCTTATGATGGGATATGTTCTTATATATCCTTATTTCTTTAAATTTTATGTCCATTTGATGAGATACCCTTTTTATCTCTCATCAACTCATTTTCTGAATTTTAAAGTGACACGGTTAGGCTGTCGAATTTCTATAAGGGAACTTCTTTACCAAATTTCAATTCTTTGGGTTAAAACTCTACTTCTTGATTATGTCATACTATGAATATTTTTTATTGACCTATTATTTTCTACACTTAATATCAACTTATATTGGGTGTATTTATATTTTTCCAACATAATTATATCATTTATTTATCCTTAATCTAAGGATACCGTCTTTGTAAGGGACTTCGTCTCAATCTCCTTTCATTGAGGCATATTTTGTTTTATACCCAACATTATTGTATACGGTGTATAAACCCCTTTCACATTTACTTTTATTCAAAAGGAATATTTTCTCTATGAATTGTTTTACTAAATGATAAAAAGTATGTTTCTTTTTAACGTACACAATGACAATGAACTTTCCGCCGCCGCGAGTATTATTTGATCTTTGGATTCCCTAACAAGCTGTGATGTTTTTAAAAGGAAAATAAATACCATATACACTTTTATGTATTTTGGTATTGAAAATGGTATTGATAATGGATATGATATGTTAATATATTTTTCTTTAAAAGTGGAAATGTTTTCTTTCCTTTATATTTTTTAAGTGTTATGATTTTACAATGGTACTTAAACATTTGGCAGGTGGTTACAGGATAAATCAAATGACGGGTGGTTCCATGAAAACCAGGATGGGTGGTTATGGTAAAACCTCCAATGAATTGGGTATGGAAGTCGGTCATATGGATATTCCATTTAGTTACTTGCGTGGAAGTCGAACGTATGGTTATTCCATTTAAGTAAGTTTATGTCCCAAGTTACCTTTATATGTTATGTGTTATTTATATGGGTTTTATGGTGATATTTTGGTTACAAAAGGGTAAGAAATGATCTTTTAATTAGTGGAGAGTATTTACTACTTCATAAAGGCGAAAAGTATTACTTATGACAAAGTATTCATGATTAACGTATTGTTTTGAAAAACTAATAGTTTCCCTTCTTTGTGATTCTATTACTGAGTTTTTTATGCTCATCCCAAGTTTTTGAAATGTTTTTCACATGACATAAAGTGGAATAGGGTCATGGGTGGGATCAAAGAAATTTCATGCTGTCTAAAACATGGTACTAGACAAGTTTTGTTTTAAGAGTATTTATTTTATGAATAGAAAAGGAAACTAAGGGGAAGTGTCAACTTTGTAATCTTTGAGATGTAATAGTTATGTCCTAATTCTCTAAAACTCAAAACCTGAAAAGATACTCCATTTGAATTATTCCTTTAATTCATGGTTTTGTAATGTTTTAAGGCCGAGTCCTTATAATCTCTATAGAAGGGTGTCATAAGATTTTTGAAGAAAGGGGATCTGCGCCCCAGGTATATTGGTCCTTTTGAAATAATAGAGTGAATCAGAGCTTTATATTATCATTTGGCATTGCCACATAGCCTTTCTAAGGTAAAAAATGTAATGATACAACCTAAGATGGTCGGTGGTGGTTCATTAATTTTTTATATTGGAATTATTAAAAAGAATAAAATCGTGACGGATTGATTAATTTAGTATTCAGTAAGACCATATTACAATCCTGATACCCATAATACATCATGAAATGAAAATAAAACATGATATAATATGAAATAAAATGTATCCTTGAAATATTATTCAATGTTTTCTTCTCCGTAACCTGGGGAAATGAAACATAAGAAAAGGGTGAGCTCAGATGCTTAGTAAGGGTATGTAATATAACATAAGTTATCATAAACACAAACATTAGGTATAGTAAAAAACTGAAAACACATTCCTTCAGAAATAACCTTGAACATAATAAAGAATGAATGAAAGCTGAATAAGTAAATCCATATAACTGATCATGTGAAACTTTACCATGGATATTATACTAGTCAAATAATCACATGATTTATTAACAACTAATATCATAATGATGGAGTACATAATATAGTATATCATCAACCTATCATCGAGTCCTTGGCCAGGACATCTAGAAATACTACGGTAAGGCCTTAGCCATTATGCAATTATGTTTTTCCCAAGAAACCTATTAATGAATCCATGGGATATAGTGGTCCCCACCCATCACTTATAATATAGAATGAATTACTCATATGAAATGGGTTAACAAAATAAACATATAAATTCATATTGAAACTAATATATGAAATTTAAATTACTTTTCCCAATCATTAACCATAAACACTAACCATTCATAGTAATATAGTGAATGGATTCAAGATAACACATTCATTGGTAAAAAAATCTGAAACCCTGAAATAAAAAATTGTATATGATATCCTAATATATAATCCTCAATGAAGTAAAAGATTCAAAAAAGATTTTGACATATATGGAGATAATTTTAATTGATACTATTGAAAAATTCTTGAGGAAATAACCATTAAATATTACAAAGTGTCACATACCACCATGAAACCATAAAATAATAATCCCGTAGAATATCAAGAGAATAAAGAGACTTTAGATATAATTTTACAAAGGGAATTATATACACCACATGCAAGGAATAAATGTTGAACCAGGAATATATCTCATAAAAGTTAAAGTGATATGAGAAAAATCCATTCTACTTTTTAAAGAAGAGTTCTTTTGGAAAATAATTTGTATTTTTCATGAAAGTAGATTGTAAACATATATATATAGAAAATAAAAGGGATGGAAATTTAATTTATATTTTAGGAATAAATTTTATCCCACTAAAGTGGAATCATGTAAAATGAATTTTTAAAGAAGCATTTGATGTAAAACAATTTTGTGCAATTTATGGGGAAATATTAAAGAGATTTTAATTAATAAAGGCATGTTTTATTTCATAAAACCATACATTAACCAAGATATCTATTTCATGAAAAAATTATAGATTTAACAAAAATAATTTGGGCTTAAAATAGACTATATAGTGAACGTTAAAATGGGTAATAATTCTATAAGTTCCCTTGAATCGAGCTTGTTTATCGGGGAGAATTTTTGAATGATCCTTTTAAAAAATGAAACATCCCAAATAATAAAGAATGATTATTTTTGGTAAATATATATAGAAAATTTTCACATAATTTATGAAGATTTTATAAGAATATTTAATAATTTCATTGAGGTATACAGAGTATAAGAGTAACCCAAAAGAAAACGGTTGTTCAGGAAGAAAACCCTTACCAATTTGTATCCAATTAAATCATTTTCCCAAAAATTAATAACCATAAAATGATACATTTAATACAATTATAATAAATATATTCATGATATTATATTAAAATGGTACGTATACATACACCATACATATGAAATATTGGTGAATAAGAAATATATCCCAAAAATGGAAATGAGACAAGAGAACCCTTACCTTATGTCTAAATGTGTTTAACTCTTGACCTTAAGGTCCTGGAATATGAAATTAGAATCATAAATAAATTATTTCCAAATCTATTATAATTGTATATTTTATCATAATTTTATTATCATTATTTATATCCTTATTGATAATTTATAAGGTTGAATTCTGTGGTACTAGAGAGTTTGATTTCTTGGTTTTCATAATCAGTTCGCTTGTTTATAGAGTTCATGTGTGATGGATAAAATTTTCTAGATTTCAATTTATATAATATTTATGAACAATCAGTAGTGTAAATTTTGATATATATTATTTGGTTATTTTGGTAGATTATGAATCATTAGATAAAATTTTAATAATAAATTCTTGGAATAATTTGGTGATTTTTCGATCACCACAAAATCAATTTTTTTAATTTAATACCATGTGTAAATACTAATTCTATATCATTAAATAGTATATATTACATGTATTGTGGTTTTTTTAAACCATAAAAAATGGGCTCATGACTATAATTTAACATGTTAATCGAAATTGAAAACCCATCATCCGTGAATGTGATAAACTAACACATCTCAAATGGTGTTTTCATTTTTAGTATAAGAGGAGCGGGAAAGAGAGATGATGATTAAATATTCCATTATAATAAAATATTTATAGTAGATTTAAGTTACTATAATTTTCATAAAATTTTGATGAGGTGTGGTGAGGAGAAAGAAACAATATAATGGAACTTTTAAAATAAATTGAAAGAAAAAGGAAGAGATATTTACCTTTTGAGTACTCCTCCTTGAGAACCTTTTTAACGCCTTTGGTTTCGACCTTTTGGTGAGACCATAAGGTCTTGGATGTTGGGACAGATCTTGGTAGGAGTATTTTTTAGAACTTATTCAAGGATCAAATCTTGGGTTGTGTGAGAGGAATAGGGGTGAGGGGTGGTTTTTAAAGTGGGGGAGAGGAGGGGTTTTCCATTATTTTATTCATTATTTAATTATTTTAGCTCCAGAATTTGAATAGTCTATATTATTGTTGCTAAAATTAGTAATAATTTCATGTGATTTAAAAAAATGAGCTTATATCATCATTACATCACCTATGACTCAATAAATCTTGTATTTAGCATTTATTGTAAATTAATGTATTTTCAGTATTCACCAAAAATTCAATTATTCTAGAAAAAAACCCAAAATTAACTTTAACCATTTTTAAATATTTATAATCCAAAAATAAACTCCATTTTATGAAAATAATTTTCTAATTACTTGAAATTTAATGTTTAATTACAATCGCCAATTACACAAAAAATATAGATTTTAAAATTACACCTATTTTTATAATACCCTGAGAAATTAACAACGGTCTCATTAAATTACCCCAAAATCATAGGAAAACAAAATAAAGATTTATAAAAACATTTAATTAAAATTTAATTATATTTTATATTAATTTATTATTTATAAAATTATAATTTAATATATATTTCTTGCAAAAAATACCAACACCTATTTGTTAATGATTAAAATATTCACTTTCATTTATAATGTGCCTAAATATTATTTATACATATATGGTTGTGATTAATATTCATAAGGTTACGTTACTATTCATGAGGGTCCAGTTTCAATTCATAAGGGTATGCCACTATTCATAATGGTATGTTACTATTCACTAAAAATTAAGTTGATTATCGATATCAAACTTAAAATATCGTACTAAACCCAACTGTGTATGTCCGTTTATCGAAATTTAAAACAAATAAGTGGAAAAATTAATTTTTATTATTAGGTTATAACTATAATAAAGTGTAGTTTCATAGAGACTCAGTGCTGTGTGCATATAATCTATCTATGGAATTTCAATTATTTATGAAGAAAAATACCAAAAAATCTTGGGGGGTCAAAATAATAGTGAATATATTCATAACATAATTTAGTATTTTTTAGAATAATTATAATAGTCAATATATATTATAATATATTGATGAAAATTTATTTATTAATAATAAAATACACATATTCATATTTAAAACATTATTTTACACAAAATAATACTGTAAAATTGTATTTGATTGAAAAATTTATTTGAAATAAATACATTTAAAATATAAGTATTAGTAATTAAAACACTTAATTTTAAATTATTATTTTTTTGAACATAATGTATTTTAAATTATAACAAAAATTACTAGGGTTTTTCATTATTCCAACCTCAACATAATTGCATCCTCGCAATTCAAAATTGCACTTCGAAAGAAAAAGGTTGATACTTGAAAATTATCTTATGGGAAACCCACATAAGAAACAGGGATAATAAAATATTCTCTTGATAAGGGGGAAATTAAAAGGCATAGTTTACAAAAAATGAATGCATTCAAATAGGATAACATTAGAAAGAAGAGAAAATATGGACTTGGAAGAATAATCTAACCATAATTTTTCGATGAAAAGTGATAGATAACATGTTCAAATTAAAGATGATTACTAAAAATCCATAAAATACAGTTATTTAAAAGTTTATTGATTTCATTAAATTTTTTGATAATAGAAAACCAATTTTTTATGACCCTTTTCCTATATTTGGGGGATTATTCCACTATATAAGACTATAAATATACATTTCTATTTCTTAAACTCAAACTTTTCCTTTGATTGCACCTTGAACTATCTATAATTAATCACTTAGCACATGTGGCACCATGTGGTGAAGTAATACATTAAATTATAAAAGGTAATAAAATGATCAACTTAAACCATTCATAAATTGTTAGACTTTCCAAAATATAATGATTCAAAACATTAGAGAGAAGGTCTCTAAATTTCCAATATGATGTTTTCGTTGGCCCTTAATCGACATGAATAAACTCTAAATTTTCACATTCAAAACATGTAACTAACTTCATCATGAATCCTCTTGAAATATAGAAATAAATCGAATTACCATAAAACCATATTGGAAACATGAATTCTTCTATATTCCTTAGGTAAGATACATCTTATAGGATATATTCCTTAAATCCAAAAGTGTTGTAAAATCCATCAATTATAGTAAAGAAAACTTTTTGACAAGTCAGTAATCAGTTCCAAGGTATTCAATACTTATCCAAATCAATTATTTCTTCATCATTAACTCAACATCATAAATATATTATTGTTGACCTTCCCCTCAATCACATGTTTTCCAAAAAAATTAACTTTTTTTCTTAGTCATTTTTCCATTGTACAATTCATCATAGGATCTAACATCTTTAATGAAATAGTAATGTTGTAAAATAATTATATATATAATAATTCTTATTAAAATAATATCATAACATAGTTATTGAATCCAAAAAACAAAAAAAAATTATTTATTTAGCGTCAATTATAGTAACATCATAAGCTTTACCTTGATCCCTTTACTTTTTCTGAGATATATTTCCAAGATGCTTGGGAAATTCATTTTTATAGTGCCCTATATCTTTGCAATTGAAACATTGAATATAGGAAATTTTTTTCCTTTTCTTGCAATTATGATCATGGTGTCCCTTTTATCTACACTTGAAGCAAACTCCTTTTCTTCTTAATCATATACTAAGGTGTTTCCTTCCACAATTATCACATGTGGGAAAATACTTCTTTCCCTTCTTCCCTTTATCCATATTTTCCTTGTTATCCTCTTCTTTTACTACTTATTTATGAATCCATAATAGTTAGAAAAATCTTTGTCCTTCTTATTAAGACATTATATATTCTCCTCATATGATGAGGATTTTTGAGAGGTTGTTTCCCTTCGAAACACTAACATAAACCCATAGAATAAGTGATAATTCTTACTCATTAAAATATTTTCTTTGTTGGGGTTCTCATTCCATTTCGTAGGATCAATTTATAAAAAATGGAATACACTAGATCCGATCAAAACATTATGAATAATTATGTATAATTGAAATACTCATGAAACACTTAACATAAATTGAAAAAATTATGTGTAGATGATATCATAATAACAAACATGGTTCTTTTGGGGACATATTTATATATAAATCCTTCATATTGGTTTTTAAAGAACATGTGAATTATCCTAACCATATCCCCCAGGAGGGTCAAATAGTTTTCATAATAAGGCATGTTTTCATGTACAAGGTTACCCCAAGTCATGACCAGAACACCTTGTCGAAGTTGTTAATCCTAGGTACATATGTTCCAGAACCACATCTACATTTAAAATCCAAAAAGGGATGTATTTTCTAAGAAGATACATATAATCTATAACCAAACAAATTTTTTGGATTTTATTCAATTATTATCCTAAAAGTCTATCATAGGGTTTTTTCCCTATTCAACATTATTTAAATACAATTTACATGGTTGTTGCTAAACATCCTCTAATACCAACCGTAACACCCCGATCCAAGAACCCTGGATCCAGTACATTAATTTATGGCATTGAAATTGTCAAAAGGAATCAAATCCCGATGTACCAATCATTTTATCATCCTTGGAAGAAAATATTACATTAATGATACCCATAAAACATTGGGAAAAAAATAAAACATGATTAAATTTGAAATAAACCATATCCTTGAAATCTTATTCAAATATTTCTTCTTCAAAACATGGGGAAAGGAAAAAATAAGAAAGAGGTGAGCTCAGATGCTCCATAAGATTAATTAATAAAATGTATGGTATCATAACCATAAAAATTAGGTAGGGTGAAAAACTGATAACACATGCATTTAAAAATAAACTTTAGCATAATATTGATGGAATGAAATTTGAGTAAGTAAAGCCATATAACTGATCCCATGAAACATTACCGTGCATATTATACTTGTCAAATAATCAAATGATTTATAAATTACTAAGATCATAATGAGGGAAATAATAATGTGGGACATCATAAACCAATCATCGAGGCCTTGTCTAAGACTTCTAAAAATACTAGGGTAAGGCCACGGACATTACCCAATTCTGTTTGTCACATGAGACCTATCGATGCATCGAGGGGCTATAGCAGGACCCAACCATCACTTACTAACTCCAATTAATTCCTACTATGAAATGGGTGAAAATTATCAACATATTCATTCATATTGAAACTAGCTTATGAAATTTAAATAACATTCCCCAATAATTTAACATAAATTGTAACCATGTTGAGTAATATGGTGAATGATATCAAGATAAAACATCCATACATAAACAAATCAGAAAACCTTAAAAAACTTATTGTAGATGAGATAATAAGAGATAAGACTCAATTAATTAGAATATTAAACAAAGGATGTTGACATATATTAATGTACTTTTAAATGATACCATTGAAAAATTCTTGAGGAAATAATCCACAAACATTCCCAAATGTCACATACCACCTTGAACCCTTCAAATCATAATCCATTAGAATATCATGAGAATAATTAGACTATTGATATAATATAAAAAAGGGTGTTACATGCACCACATTAAAGGAATAAGTTGTGAGAAAGTAATATATTTCATAAAAGTTATAGTGAGATAAGAAAAATACATTTATCTTTGTAAAGAAGAGTTCTTTTAGAAAAAGCATTTGTATTTGTCATGAAATCGGATTGTAAACATTTATATCACATAAAAGAAAAGGTAAGGGAATTGATATTATATTTTATTCATAAATGTTTCCCCAATAAAATTAAATCTTATAAAAATTGTTTTTAAAGAAGCATTAGAGGTTAAACATTTTTGTGCTGTTTAAAGAGAAATATTAACAGTACTTTAATATGGAAAGGCATGTTTTCTTTCATAAAACCAAAAATGATCTATTATAGTTTTTTCATGATAAAAATTTGTTATTTTACATAAATAATAATGGGTGAAAATACTATATATAACACTTGAAGATAGGTAAGAATTTGTTAAGTTCCCTTGAATCGGGCTTGTTTATCGTGGAGAATTTATGAAAGACCCTTTTAAAAGATGAAAATCCCAATAAAATAGGGAATTAATATATTTGGTACATAAATATAAAACATTCAAAAATAATTTATGATTATTTTATAATAATATTTATGACATTTATTTAGTTGTGTAGAGTATAAGAGTAACCCGAATGAAAATAGATGTTCGACATAAAACACTTACCACTTTGTATCGAGTTGAATCATATGCCCAAAAATTAAAAACCATAAAATTATAAATTGAAAAAATTATAATAAAGGGATTAATGATATGATATGAAAATGGGAAGTATACATACACCATACACAATAAATATTGGTGAATAAAGAATATCTCCATAAAAATGGAAATGAGATGAGAGAAACCTTACCTTATGTCTGAATGTGTTACTCTCTTGGCCTTAATGTCCTATAATATAAGATTAGACTCAAAAATAAATTAATTAAGAACATATTATAAATTTATTTAGTTTATAAAATTTTTATAAGGTTCATTTATGTCCTCATTGAAAATTTATAAGGTAGAATTTGGTCGTTCGAGAGTGTTCGATTTGTTGGTTTTCATAATCAGTTTTCTTGTTTATAGAGTTCATCAGTAATGGATATAATTATATATAATTAAATTTATATCATACTTATTAACATATAGTATTTTAAATTATTATAAATTTCATTTCTTTATATTTGGAGGGGATAAATAATTAGATAAAATTTAAATTATAAACACATGGATTAATTTTGTGGGTTTTCGATCACCACGAACTCATTTTGTTTTATAATTTAATACCATGTGTACAAACTGATTCAAGAACATTAAATAATATATATTAAATATATTATGTTTTGGTTCAACCGTAAAAAATGGTTACATGACCATAATTGAATATGGTAATAGAATTTGAAAAATGGTTATCTTTGAATGTGATAAATTAACACATCTTGAAATGTGCTTCAATTTTTAGTATAAGGGGAGGAGGAGAGAGAGATGATGATGAAATGTTCCATTGGAATTATATAATTCTATTTCTCCTCCTTGAGAACATCCAAAGGACATTGGTTTTGTCCTTTTGGTGAGACCATTAGGTATTTGATGCGGTTAGAGAGCTTGGGAAGAGTATTTTTTAGAATATAGGCGAGGATCAAATCTTGAGTGGTGTGAGAGGAACAGGGGGTGAGGGTGGTTTTTATATTGGAGGAGGGGAGGGGGTTTCCATTATTTTAATCATTATTTAATTATTTTTGGATTAATATTATGAATTTTCTTGATTCATGTGAATAAAAATAGTAATAAGTGCTTGTGATTTTGAACCATGTGTTCCTATATAAGCCTTACATCACCTATGACTCAATAAATCATGTATTTAGCATTTATCACAGATTAACGTATTTTCACTATTCACCAAAACTTCTAGTATCCTAGAAAAATACCGTAAATTCCCTCTAAACATTATTCAATGTGAATAATCAAAAAATGAACTCCATTTTATGAAAATGACGTTTTAAATATGAGATATTTATTTTTTAATTAAAATCATGATTTACTCATAAAATACAGTTTTTAAAATTATAAGTGTTTTTATAATACCTTGAAAATTTTACTAAGGTCTTATTAAATTGTCCCTAAATAATAAGACATCATATTATTGATTTATGAATTTATTTTATGAAAACTAATTTATCTTTTAAATTTATTTAATAATAATGAAATTTAATTAAATATCCAGTGCTCACACAAATTACAAAACTTAATTATTAATGTTTAAAATATTCAATTAGATTTATAAGGTTCCTATATTTTATTTATACTTATGTGGGTGAGGTTACCATTCATAATGTTACATTATTATTTATAGGGGTAAAGTTAATATTCATAATGGTATGTCACTATTCATAAGAGTAAGTTACTATTCACCAAAAATTATATTGATTCTATTATACTCTAAATATCATACTGAAACCAACCGTGTATGTCCATTTTTTTAATTTCAATACACAGAAGAAAAAAGAAATTATTTGTGATGGATTGGTTATAACTATAAAAATGTTTTTTTAACAAAGACTCAGTATTGTGTGCATATAAGCTGTCTAATGAATTGATGTTATTTATGAAGAAACATACCATAAAATCTTGGGGTGTTCAAATAATAGTGAGTATATACATAACTTAATTTAGTATTTATCAAAATAATTATAATACTCAATATATATTATAATAAATTGAAAAAAATGAATTTTTTAATAATGAAATACACATATTCATATTCAAAATATTATTTTACAAAAAACTGTAAAATAGTAATTTTTAAATTAATTTGAAAGCTATAGATTTGTAATATAAGTATTATTAATTAAATCAAGAAATTTCAAATTATTATTTCTCATTACATAATGTATTAAAAATTATTACACAAATTCATGGGGTGTTATAGAAAATATATTCCACTTCTCTTTGTGAAGGAAGTGCATGCCAGACCCAACACATAAAATCACTTCTAAAGGAAAAGAATTGGAAATTGACTTATCTTACCGTGAAGAGCCTATCTAAATATTATACTCTAATGAATAGGTGTTGATTAATCGAACAAATCTTCTTGGAATGGTACTTTGGAAAAATCATAAAATTGAAGAGGTGACGTGGGAGCCCAAGGAACATATGATGAAGATCTACCCAAATATTTTTATGAGGTAAAATTCTAGTAATTTCAAGGACAATTTTTTTGAAGGCGGGGAGGATGTAACACACTAAAGAATTACAAAAAAATTAATATAGAATGTAATAGACACAACACTGAGTCTCTAAAAAACAAAACTTTTTTACTTATAAGAGATAGTTATAACTTAGTCGTTAAACAAAATTTTACCTCTTTTGGGTTTTGAATTGTGAAAAATGGACATACATAGTAGTGATTAGTAAGATATTTGGTGTCTGATAGAATCAACTTACATTTTTGATGAATTATGACTTGACTGTTAGGAATAGAAATGTACCCTTGTGAATACTAATATGACCCAATGAATAGTAAACCATCCAAATTATTAGTAACATCACTCATGAATATATAAATACAATTTTGTCATCTTATATATGAAAGTATGATATAATTATAGCAAACAATTTTTTTAGAAATTATTAATTAAGTTTTAGATTTTTATAAAATGGAAATGTTTATTTTAAAATAAATAATTAATATAATGATTAAAAAGAAAATTTATTTTCATAGAATTTATTGATAAATTATATTTTTTTCTTATGATTTTGGATAATTTTGTGAGACCTTAAACAATTTTTTATTGTGATATAAAATGAGTTATAAAATTAAGTATTTATTTTTTGAGTAAATGAATATTTTAATTAAAAATTTAATTTTACAAATCAAGAGAATTATTTTCTTATAATAGACTTCATTTTTTAAATCCACTCATTGAAAAATATTTAGGGTGAATTTTTTGGATTTTTCTGAAATACTTGAATTTTGTTAATAGTAAAATACATCAATTTACATTATGTATACATTATATGTCAAATACACTATTAATTGAGTCATTAATATGTTAAGAAACATTAGTTCAAAATTACATGCACTAATTAATATATTTATTTATAAGAATGAACGTTATTTCTTGTCTTGAAAAAATAAAAAAAAATGAATTAAATAATGGGAAATCACCACTCGCATACACTAAAAACAAACCCATACCCCACTCTTATCCTCACTCCTCTATGCCTATAAGATTTTCATATTTCTACCCAAATAACCGTTTCTAGTCTCTCCCCATATTAAAGAGATATTGGTCTTACGAAAAGACCAAAATCCCTTTCTTTAAGGAGGTTCTCAAGGAGGAGTATTTAAGAGGTAAAATTCTCTTCCACTTCCTTTTATTTAATTTTCTTGTTATTTATTTTATTATACTATTCTCACATCCAACATAGAATTTATCATGAAAACTGTAGTATAATCTATATACATTAATGATGTCATTTTAATGGATTACCCATCATCAATCTCCTTACACTCCCTCTTTTTATTTTAAAAATGAAATCATTGTTAGGGGGTGCCGCTTTACATCCTTTATTAAATACATACTTTCATTCTTCAATTAATTTTTCAAGGAGTGTTATCATTCATTTTTTTATGCTTGAACCAGATTATAAAATATTAATTATATTTTATTTGAGGTTTTGGATCCATTTTATATACATGATTCTAAGTAATAAAACAAAACTAGTTCTTTTTGATTGAAAAAAATGCTAAAATTGAGCTAAATAATTATCAATAACATATTATCTAATGATTCATCCACATGTTTGGAAAAAATAAAAAATAATACTAATTAAAATTATTTTTATTCATTAATAACTTTTAATTCCAATTCTAGAGAATCATAACCATTTTACATGAACTCCATTACATATAATCAAGTGAACCGATTATGAAATCATGGAAAAAACACTCTAGAACGATGGAATTAAATCCTATAACTTATCAAAAAGGATATAAATTGAAATTATAAAAATATAATGAATATAATAATTATATAATATTTTATAAATTAGTTAATAAATTTATTTTATTTGATTATCCATAATGTTATGGTCAAGTGTAGAACTCATTCAGACATAAGGTAAGGGTTTTCTTCCCAAACCTCCATTTCCATTCTGTTCGTGATTTCTTCCTCAATAAACAAAGGTAATTATTCCTTTATTTTATATAAATTTTATAAATTATGGTTATATTTTTAAATATCATGTATTTTGACCAGTTCGTCTTTCTTTTGTGGAAAATACATGTTTTAAAAAGGCCCCCTTCTCAATTCTTCATGGTATGTAATCCCTATTGAAAGTAAATTCCCAATTACTTACATATTTTCAATTAAATTTTATAATATATTTTAATCAACCATTATTTTTATAAAATTAAAAATGTTATCATGGAAAAATTATCTTAGTCAATTTCTAGTTTTATGCAAATATTTTTCCAGAAGAACTCTTCTTTTCAAAGTAAAAGAGTTTTACTTTGAAGAATTTCTCGATGAATTTATTAGAGAATTTTCATCTATATCAACAGTCTTGTTGAATCTTATAATTTATTGGGATTAAATTATTATTATTATCATCTAACATATTTTATTAAATGGTTTTTGAATAGTTTATCTATGGATGTTCTATCTTGATACCATTCACCACACTACTCAGAATGGTTAGTAATTATGTCTATGAATTGGGGAAATTTATTTCATACGTTCATATGGTTTATGTTTGAAATCATTCATATGAGGAATGAATTAGACTTCAGAATTTATGTGTGGGGACCACTATATCCCCTCAATGAATCGGTACATCTTGTGATGAAAAATTCATAATTGGATTTTGGCTGAGGTCTTACACTAGTATTTTCAGATGTCTTGGCCCAGGCCTTGAAAATATGTTTTAGATGTCCAAAATTATACAATCCCTCAATATGATTTTAGTAATTGATAAACCATGTGTCATATGACTATTATGATTTCCTTGATTAAGTTTCATTCTCTTATGATCATTTATATGTCTTCATGTTTTCAAGTTCCATTCCTACCATATTATGCTCAAGTTTATTTTTAAAGGCATGTGTTGTTAGTTGTTCATCATGCCTAATATTTATGTATATGATTTCATTCATTATATTACATTCCCATACGGAGAATATAATATCCCCTCTTTATTATTTTTTATTTTCCTCTATGATGTGATCATGGATATTTTTATGAATGACTTGGGGGAATAATCTATATTTTTGGGTGTTTCCAATGGAGTTAAAATGTTATTTTTTTCTTTCAATTTATAATGTAAATCTTATGATTGTTTCTGGTTTTCAAAAACTACAAAATATTGGTCATTCTTGATGTATAGTCATTGAAATTATACCAATGTTTTAATATAAGGAACTGGTTCTGAGAAACGGTGGTCGGGGTCCTTATAATAAGTTATTAAGATTTTGGGTTCCAATGAATGCTTTTAAAAGTTTTATGCTGATGATTCAATCCCCCATGTGATTTATTCATGTTATCATTCTTATAAATTATATATGATAATGGTTTGGCCTATTATATACCTCTAATACATTGGGAATGATGATATATTTAACTAGATATTAGTGACTCCCATTAAGATAGTGAAATTATTTAGGTAGGTGATTCCATTGATATTAATTGTTGCAATTAATTAGGTAGGTTAGTCCATTATTAATGATGTTGAAATTAACATAGTTGGCGATTCCAATATAATATTGATCTGAATATTATTCCGCAGGATAACCTTCATGATTTTCATTTTGATTTTATGTTTTTTTACTAGACCGTTCTACAAAATTCGTGTGCTAATAAGTTGAATCCTTTATAGGAAAAAAATTTCAAGGTTCATGATTATAAAATCCATATTTCACTACTCAAATAATTAGGAATTATTCCATGATTCATGTTATGACTCAGGATTTTTGATCCATGCAATATTGGGTATGAATTATTATTGTTATGTTCATATATCATGATTTATATTCTCATACACACATGTTCATCTTATGATCACTTATGATATTTGATCATTAGTGCATATGTTTACCCTTACTATGAATTTGAGATAAACCTTATCATTCTTACATTTTCCTAGGTTATTAAGAGTAATATCATGTGAGATTTTTATACATAAGTATTATTTATGGAGAAGTTTATGGGTGATATTGATTAATTTTTATGAAATAAGAATTTCATGGTATAGTTGGAGAAATGTCATTTGGATGATAAAGACATTGGTTTTTTTATTTAATGGGTTTTCTAATTTCCCTAAAACACTTAACATAAATTGTATTGGGAATGGAAGTTACTCAATGGGTTTTTTTGATAACATAATTATGGATGGTTAAATTTTGGGTCACCTCAGTTAGTATCCAAACCAGTATAAAAAGAATATATTTTTAGCACAAGATCTAGTTGTATGATTCTAGGGAATTATAACTATCCCCATGAATTTAAATATTTATAACTATATTGGAAGAGGTATATAATTTAGTGGGTGATGTAATTCGTGGGGTGTCTATGCATATAAAGTTCAAAAAATATAGTTTAAATAAGATAAGTTGAATATGTAAAAGGTTCATGAAATAAGTATAATCAGAGCTATTTGATGTACCATTTAGTAATAAGCCTATAGAGTAGTATTAAAGATGAACTTTACTCAACATGGGATGTTAAGAAACCAACTGTTTTCTTAGAAATGGATATGAAAACTACATGTTGATATGAAGTTCCTTCTAAATTTGAAATTGTTAAAGAAGTGATTGATATTGAATAAAAAGGTATGAATAATTCATACCTAATATAACCAATGGTATCGTGATAAATACAAGGTCATAATAGTGATATTAGGACATGATTTAGTGGAATAAAGCAATTATAAAAGGCATGATTTTTTACACCCACCAAATAAGCAACGACAAAGTCACAAGGTTGGAAATACATAAATACATGAATTATTTCCACCTCAAGATAAAAGGAAGAGGAATATTTTTAAGAGCTACAAATCATGAGATCCCTTACGAGACTCATAATTGTGTGACTATTACAATGTCATGCATAATCTTCATGTATAACATTTAACCTGTAGAGGACCCCACAGAGCCCCAATTTCAACGAGTCGCTATGATTTTTAAAAGGTTCCCTAGAAAACCAATAACCATGCATGTAATGACCTGAAATTTTAAATAAATATTGTTTCCTAATTTTATGTGTTATTTTATTTTATTTTTATACTCAACAAAAATGTTTCATTTGATAACATGAGTATAATTAAAATGAGACTATTGGGTTTTGACTGTTATTTGACCATTTTTCAATATGACCGCTGGAAACTAAACGTTTTGACTATTGTCTCTAAATACAAGCAATCTTGGTTAATTAATATAGAAAGAAGATTCGATGGCCTCACCCAGTAGTCTTGGACCTATCGAAGCCCATCTAACAGAACTTGGGAAGGAGGTAGCACCACTGGGCTTTGCTCTGGACCAAACCCAAGCTGAACTTCATCATATAAAGCTAGAACGGGATCGCCTTCGCGAGAAGTTCAAACTGATAGAAATTACTACTCGTGCGATGTTGGCCGAGCCTCCCTCAGATTCTCTCACCTTAGCACACCTTACACTTAGGTCCTATGCTGGTGTGATAAGGGGCTATGTAAGGAGACCGTAACTATCTTGCGTAATCCTTTGTTTTAAATAGAAATTTCGATTTCTTTTATGAATTTTCAAATGACCGGATAAATATAGTATTCATATTTTTGATGAATTTTAGAAAAAGGATATTTTAAATATGTTTATGTAAACCCTAAATAATTAAAAATGTGTAAGGATTTTCAAAAAATTGTCTTCTACAATTATGTTCAGTACGAAATTTAGAGTCTAATAAGATCAAATTGATTTTTAATGAATAGTAAATTACGAATAGTGATTTTATGATTAGGATTAATAATGTGTCCAAATGGATTAGTAATCTTACTTAAAGAAAGTATTAAAATATTCTAGGCACTTTGATTAAGTAATGTGATTCAATAAAATGGTTAAATAATGGTTTCATAAATTATTATTCAAGTATTAGTTTTTTCAGATGAATAGTGTTTTTTAATTAAAATTTTAATTAAAATTATTTAAAAAATTATTTTTATAAAATGGACTTCATTTTTGAACTCAGAGCATCGATATTATGTTAAGGTAATTTTTGGGGATTTTTCTGAAAAAAAATATACTTTTCGATGAATAGTGTTTTTAATTAAAAATTTAATTTAAAATATTTAGAAAATTATTTTTATAAAATGGATTTCATTTTTGAAATTAGAGCATTGATATTTGGTTAAGGTGAAATTTTGGGATTATTCTGAGAAAGTTGAATTTTTGATGAATAGTGAAAATACAGTTTTTAAGTTACGGGTGTTTAATGACATCATTATATGACGTATTAAGTATTTAATCAATATGGTCGACTTATGAATAGTAAGATAAGGTATGAGGTGTCCCAAGTGACCAATACCATGGGAAAATACAATGGGCAAGCCCATGGTTTTGCCAAAACCACTAATGAGGTGTCCCTTGGCCATTAATGCCTTGTCCCCTCACTTTCCCTATAAATACCAAGCCATCCTCTCATCCATTCGACTCCCCACTCTCCCCCAACGAAGTTATGGTCTCCTTACCTCCTAAGGAGTCCTCCCAAGGTGTCCCCAAGCCCTCAAGGTCCAATCCTTTGAGTTTTAAGAGTTACGTTTTAAGGTAAGGGATCTGATCTCTCTCTTTCTTTTCAAAAAATCTCTTTTATGTAATTTCTTTTATGCTCCATGTTCTTATGTTAAAGGATGTTCTATTATACTCCTCTTACTGCCATTTTCATGTTCATATAATGAGATATCCCCTATTTCTCTCATTATTTCTTTTTATGAAGTTTTAAGTGGCGCTGTTAGGCTGCCGAAATTTTTGTAACAGATTCTTTCTCCCTTCTCATTTTTCAAGATCTATTATCGTGTAAAGTATTTCAAGTTACTTTTTGTTATGTCGGGGTATTATCTCTAAATTTATCATAATGATATTTTATGATCATATGATGAGAGACCCTTTTTGATCTCTTCAATTCAGTATTTTGAAGTTTTAAGTGGCGCTGTTAGGCTGTCGAATTAATTAAGTGGTTCTTCACCCTTCTCGTTTTGAAGTTCTACTTTCATGTAAATTCATTCAAGTTCCTTTTTGTTATGTTGGGGTATGATATCCATATCTATCATACTGGACTCTTATGTTCATATGATGAGAGACCCCATTTGATCTCTTCAATTCAGTATTTTTATGTTTTAAGTGGCGTCGTTAGGCTGCCGAATTTATTAAGTGGTTCTTCACCCTTCTCGTTTTGAAGTTCTACTTTCATGTCAATTCTTTCAAGTTACTTTTTGTTATGTTGGGGTATGATCTCTATATCTATCATACTGGACTCTTATGTTCATATGATGAGAGACCCTATTTGATCTCTTCAATTCAGTATTTTGAAGTTTTAAGTGGCGCCGTTAGGCTGCCGAATTTATTAAGTGGTTCTTCACCCTTCTCGTTTTGAAGTTTTACTTTCATGTCAATTCTTTAAAGTTCCTTTTTGTTATGTTGGGGAATGATCTCTATATCTATCATACTGGACTCTTATTTTCATATTATGAGAGACCCCATTTTATCTCTTCAATTCAGTATTTTGAAGTTTTAAGTGGCGTCGTTAGGCTGCTGAATTTTTAATGGATTCTTTCACCCTTCTCATTCTTTTCAAAGTTCTACTTTCATGTCAAGTCTTTAAAGTTCCTTTTTTATTATTTTGGGGAATTATCTATATATCTATCATATTTAAATCTTATGTTCACATGATTAGAGACCCTATTTGATCTTTTCAAATCATTTTTGTTGAAGTTTAAGTAACGTCGTTAGGCTGCTGAACTTTCATAAGAGAACTCTAATTTTTGTCTTCCTTCCATGTTTTTCATTTCAAATGTTATGTCCATGAAATTTCATTACCATGATCATGTATCCTTCTTATTCTGTCCATATACTATTTTATGGGTCATTTATGAATGTTTGACCCATTTTCCCTCTCTTTTTAATGTCTTCTAAAACCTCGTAACATAGCCGTTATGCTGCAGAATTTCCGTCTCAAAATGTCTCTCTCTTTTTCTAAAGTTCTTTTATATTATTAAGTGAATACTCAAAGCTCTTTATTCTAAAGGGGTATTCACATATATACCAAAATGTTCTATTTTAAATTCTGTGATTTACATACATGAGACCCACCTTCCTTTTCTGTGGGTTTTAAAGTGACATAAAGATCATGTCTTTAAATAAGTTTTTAAAACGTTATGATTATGAAATAAAACCCATTTATTTTATGCAATATGGGTTATTTATGAAATGTTTGATGATGATATATGTTTCTCACATGATAATAAATGAAAATTTAAGGGTGCGCCGTGATAGCGCTCCAATGCATTGGGTAATGATGTAACCACTAGAGATTACAATTTTCAAGATACCTTGGTAAATAACCTTGGTAATTTTCAAATGACACCGTGGGGATGGACCTTGGTGATATGTTCATTATTGTCTATGTTAAATGATGTAGCCACATCATCAAGTTATGAAAAAGTTTTATTTTTATATGCCTCATGATTTCATTTTGATGCCTTAAAGTTCTTTTCAAGACTTTATTGATGTATCTCAAGTTCATATGTAAAATCTTCCACTTGTTTCCCTTTCTAGGCCTTCTGCTCACCCTTCCATTTGATGTATGTCCCCAGGTTATGAGAAGAAGTAATGAGCCTAGGGTGAACATGAGGAGAAGCCTCTCAAGTGTTTAAGAAGATTTTTTTTTGTTTCATGTTTTATGTTCCTTGTTTCCAAGACACTAAACCTTAAAGATCCTCAGTTCCGTGTAATGGAATGAAAGTTATGTTATAAAAAGATGGGATGCTATAATGCATGTAGTATCTGGATGAGTTCCCTTATTCCACATGGGTTTCTGGTGACAAACACTTGGAAATCCAATAGGAAAATCCTCTGAAATAGGGAGGAAAATACACTAAAAGGGGGGAGGACCCCAGTAGTCGCAATGATCATGTGACTCAATACCAAAGAGAAGAATGTTTTTCCTTAACATTTAATAAAAATCATGAAATTATTGAACCTTTGTAAAATAAAATAAAGAATATAAAAAAGGGAGGATGTAGAGATACTAGTAGTCTCTGAATGAAATGTGGTGCACCCCTATCGATTTGCAAGGCACCATGATTCCGTGGAGACATACCCACCTCATCGTGAAAAATCCCTTTGGTTCTTTATCCTTATCACACTAAAATCATCGGGTATGTCTGGGAAACCACATGCGTCCCCTCAGTTCTATAAGTAAAAAACAAATAGATTTTTCCAATTAAAAGTTTCTTCACCACCACATGGACCATTTCAGTCATGCGACATATCAGAAAAAAATGGGGTAATTATCCTTAACATTACTCATGAAATTTCTCATTATGCCCAACCATTGTTACAAAAAAGAGAGAATAAAATAGGGAGGAGGCTGAAGACACTCTCGGTCGTAAAACGCTCAAGAAACATTAAGTAAGTCTACTTAATGGTCCTAAAAGAACCTCAGGAAAACCATCCTTCTCTTGAGGAATGTACCAGATAAGTAATCGACCATCTTGTGAATTCCTTTCAACAAGTACTTGTCTCTCACAAAGGTTCTTTGACATGTCAATATGAAAATAAGAAATTCCTTCAATGTGTTTGCATGGTCTAATGAGTCCCCATTAATTGAAAATAATCCAAAAAATTAAGGTGTTGATGAGAGGTACTCATGGTCACTAAAAATCAGGTGATTCCCTCAAAGCGGTCCACAAAAGATACATGTGAATCCACGTGGCACCATAGCCTTTCGCTGACTCTATCCTGGAATCACGCTAGATATGCTGCAAAAATAGGTGAACAACTGGGGTGGTGATGCCTCTAAATTACCCACCCCAACATGAAAAAAGCATTGGTCTCTGGATGGTTTGACTCTCGACCTCTAGAATCTTAGGCGCAAGGGATAGAGTGTACTTTTAAGATCATCTTATATCACATTCGACTATCCTTTAATTAGGTAATATACAGATGATAATATAGAGAAATCATGCAGCATATATAAGGTACTTCATGGGATCATTGATAGATCACTCAAAGGTCTATTGTAAAGGTGTGAAAATAACATATTGTATATCCCCTAGATCATGAAAGAGTCACTATAAAATAATATTGAACAAACCAAAGAAATTTTCAATACATGGGATAGAACCAAGATTAAAAGGGGAATAATGAAGAAAAATACATGATATTTGGCCTTCAATCACTTCTTTTCAGCCATCCAAATACATGCTTTGATACTAGGAAATTTCACCTAGATCTCGTGATGCTTTTTCCTCATGCTATTTTGGACATGTGAAATCCTTCAAGAATGTCAAATCAAGTCATATGGTCCCATTAAGAACACCACTTTGGCCTTGGGTAACCCTCTGGACCTATCACGTGAACCTTGAAACATCATTTAGATGCATCTATTGACTTATATAACAGTGCTTTCACATGTCATTCAATTCATGCGATTGCACCTGGTCCTGAAAAATGAGCTCTCGTGATACCCTCTGAAAACGTTAAATGAGACTCACGACACTATCCAGTCATGGAATACATGTATCACAATGACCATTAGGAATGTTATCCAAGATATGTGACATCCTATGAGCTATGTTGTACAAAATCTTGATACACCCTCCATATATGTCAAACAAACTCTGGAAAATGACACCATGGCACATTAGTTGAATCATGCAACACCTCCTGGTCATGCTAGCAAGATCATGTGAGGGCTCCTATAACAAACCAAATAGAACTTTCAATATCATATGTACAACTCAAATGGGTCATGGGACACCCTCCAAACAAGCTGGCCAGGTCATAGGGACAAGCACTATGTATAAGCCCCAATATAAAGGGAAATGGCATTGATTAATTTCCATATATTTTTTCTCACAACAAGAATGACTCAAGTGGTCTTAGGGAGTTGAAATGATCATGATATCTATAGTATAAACCTTCAAAATGGTGCGGACAACCTTAGCGTGTAAGCCCCAATATTAACTAAACAATGATCACTCTAATTTCTACCATAACCAAGATAGGTATGAAGTATCCCTGAGTCCCAAGTGACAACATAAATCTTCTTAGGGTAATCCAAACGCATGAGTCCCTTGTGATGATCAATGAAATGATCACATGTTACCCCTATTTATCACACAGATCATGGCTCGTGTGAGCTTTAGGAGTTGTGATAATCATGTCATTTTCACTATTATTCTCAACCATGATAGAGGTAACCTTGATATATAAACCCTCACCAAATGTTCTATAAAACTATGATTTTATCTATACTTGGGATACATAGGAGGCCCCTATATGATTCAATATTGAATATTTGGTGTCCCAGATCACCCATAGAAGTTTTTTCCATATGAAGTTAAACTATACGGGGCGAATGAACTATGTGGGTTTGGATTACAATAGTAACCAGAATACGTAGGATGCATCGTAATGGATCAATTACCTCCTCTAAATATTATCTACTACCTTACATGAAATCACATTCTGAAGAACTTTTTTATACAGCTTCAGCACATGAGTAGCTACCTATTACCTGAAAATGATGTAGAAATCGGATTCACACTTATGGATCCACAAAAGAGAGCCCATTCCATTTCACATGGTCTGTCAGAATGGACCGAAGGACATCATTTTTTATTATTATAATGATAATCCACCATTTAGGGGGTGAGGTGGAACCCTTACAAGTCCAAAAGGCTTAGATACAATTACATGAAATTTATGTCTTAGAGGGAATCACCCAGACAAGACAACTTGGAACTAATCTTCCCTATCATATGTCAGGATATCTGCACTCGAACTTCACAGGACTGGTCAGCTAGCTGTCCTATGCAAAGCTACACAGGCCTGGAACTGATGGCAAATCCATACCCTCTCATTCTTCCAAATTTGGTTACCTATGCTCTAGTGAATGCACCTGCCCTAAATCCTCATCTGAAGCCTTGTTCCTTGTAGTCAAACTAGTACATCTGAATTCAAGTTCCTTGAATGCCTTGGGGTGGAACTAAGGCCTTACAGTGGCCTGAAGGACTTGAGAATCAACTGTACATAAGGTCTTGGGTGGCCCGAAAGCCTTGTAGGACCCGAGGCCAAAACTGGTGGCCCAAAGGCCCAAATGGATGAATAGTTCTAGAAGTTATAGTACCGAATAGTACCTACTAAATTTCTTTCTACAGTGCCTAATACAGTACTGTAACAGTACTACTACAATACCTGTAAATATGCCTCCACCCAAATTTGATCTTGGGTCTCTTGGATGCACCTACCGAGTCCTCACCAATCGGGCTGAGGCTCATGTGAAAAATGTGGTTGTCAATTAAGTCCCCCTCTTTAATCGTATGGTCTGTCCACCAACCCTGGGAGATAGAAGTTCCCTAGATAATACATGGAGTTGAATATCCTTGTTCATAATATGAATAGTGTACGAGCCTAGTGGGAGTCGAGCCACTGCCAGTTCCCCCAAACAGTGAAATGGCCCAACCGGTGAACCACTCGACTAATGCCCTGGGGGATAAATGTGGTTGTCAATTAAGTCCAAATCTTTAATCATATGGTGGGTCCGCCAACCCATGGAGATAAAAATTCCCCAGCTAATTCACGGCATTGAATAGCCCAGTTTATAATATGAACAGTGCCCAATCCTGGTGGGACTCGAGCCTGTGCCAGTTCCCCCAGACTGCAAAATGGCCCAACCGGTGAACCACTCGACTAACGCCCTGGGGGATAAATGTGGTTGTCAATTAAGTCCCCATCATTAATCATATGGTGGGTCTGCCAACCCAGGGAGATACATATTCCCCAGCTAAGCCATGGTGTTGAATAGACATATTCATAATATGAACAGTGTCCAAGCCTGGTGGGACTCGAGCCTGTGCCAGTTCCCCCAGACAGCGAAATGGCCCAACTAGTGAACCACTCGACCAACGTCCTGGGGGAAAAATGGTTCTAAATTAAGTCCCCCTCTTGATTCATGTGATTAAAAGAGTTCATAATACTCTCATCGCAACCAAACCATTGAGTGAAACCCATTCCACGCCTCGAATCCCAATGAAACAAAAATGGTGAACCTGATGTGAATCTATGTAATAAAAAATGACCAATTTATAAATTTTCAAACCATTTTCCCCTACTATACGCATAAAATAATGTAGAACCCAACATGAAACTCTATAATGAAAAAAAATTAGGTTAAAATCCATATATCCATTATGTATTCCCCCCATATGCAAACTACACTTACATGCACAACATGAATATCTTAGGACACTTTGTTTTTCAAACCTTATACGAAAAAATAAGTAAGACCAAAATGATCATATAAAAGAACTTATGGAACTAAGATTTTTTTTAAATTCCATTATTTCATTGATAAGTCTATTCATGAAAAATTGATAGTTCTGAAAAATAGGACAGTAGTGTAAACCATGCATATCTGATTGAGTATTTAATTGCCTATTATATGGAAGTAATTAGTAACCTTGTTCATTGATGTATGTGTGATTATAGATAATATTCTCATTGATAGAATCCCAAAATGAGGCAATGTCTTCATCAGGTAGCATTAGATCATGTAAACCATATGTGGTTGTGACCCAGGAGGATCACAAGGCAATATCGCCTTCTCGACAACTCCAACAGCAAGTGGAAAATATGATGTTTCAGAAGTACCAATAACACGGTATAATCAGAACCATGGAATATTCCCATGAGGATATCTAAGAACAATAGTAAATTTATCTACATCTCCTCATAAAGGATGTTTCAAAGCTATTATCCCTAAGCCATAAAACCAACCGCTTTGGGAGATTATCCCAAGAGTGCGACAACTTCCACCTTCCATATCTAATGAAGGTGGACCAGGAAGCCAAATATGATTCCCTTTCATTTTAGGTTCCTCCCAGGAGGGAACTAAGTAGCTAACGTCACCAGTATCATCCCACCGGTATCCACCAGTCACCTACTTTGAGTACCACTTAACACCCTTCCAACTCTGATACACATGAACATGTTAAACAGAAGGCCCATTGGGGGAGGAAGGAATTGGATATCTATGAGAGGGATCATATCCCCATTCCAGTTAATGATGTCTATGAAATACTTCATAAATAACTAGGAAGCATGCCCATATCTCTATCATCTCAGAAAACGTCTGTGAGCATATTCCCATAGAAATCATTGGGGATGATCACATCCCAAACCTCGTGAAGAATGTCCATCAGCATACACCGATGAAAAAAGGTGGAAAAGTGGGGGAATATCCCTGCATAAATAAATGGAATCTATAAGTGCATAATGGAGACATAAAATGTGTATGCTTATATTCCTACACACACATTTCTAATGTGCCAATATATTTTGGCAACAATTGAAGAGCTCCGCTGGCATATTCAGGAACTATATTAAATAAAGAGATAGGTGAATACTCTTATCCCTACAGTCAGTAAAACTAAACACTCTGATCATCGTGAAAAATTGGTTGTACCAAAGAAAGAACACACTTTTCTCCCATCCAGGAGAATTATCATCATATTTTTATAAAGGATGAGGCATCGAACTGGGATCATACTCCCATTCCAACTTGGGCTCATAGGGTGAGAGTAGCCCACATCTCAGGATATGAGCACATGCCTATTGAAAATGTCTATCGGCATAATCCAAAGGCCTAGGACCAAGATCATATCCCCATTATGGACAGGGTTCACTACATGATATGGAAATAGGCCTCAGGACATGATCATATTCCTGTCGAAGATGTCTAGAAGTATACTCTAAAGGCATAAGATCAGGCATATATACCCATTATGGAGATGGATGGCCAAGTGAGAATGGAAAAAGCATCATACAGACTCATATTCCTATTAGAAAATCTTCCTAGATTATTCCAGTAGATCACAAAATTAAGAAACATATTCCTAATTCCACCAGTGATCTACTACACTAACACTATTCCAAGGAAATATTGTAGGGGGCTCATATTCCTTTTTATATTATGGTGGTTTATCATCATATACCAATAGGGGATGCATATTTTGACAAGACTCATATTTCTATTCCAACTGGGGCTCCCCAGGTGATAGCGGTACATGTCTCTAGGTAGGCATATACTCCTTCCAAGAATGAATAGCTGCATATCCCAAAGGCTAAAGATAGGGCTCATACTCCCGTCTTGACTGAGACTCACCAAGTGAAAATGAAACGTGACTCATTAGTGGCTCATATCCCTTTCAATAATTAGATATATTATTTTCATATTCCAATATTTTCTTAGATATGGTTTCATACTCCGACAACATCAAACAGTTATATACATGTTGGGGAAGCCATCACAAAGAAGAATTATATCCTTGTGCCATCACAAAAGGTAGGTCGACATATTTTGAACACAACATAGAACATGGACAATATTCCTAATTTTTTCAATTACAGTGTACTTGAGGTCATTCAAGACACATTCTAAAAACATTGAGGGTCCTTCGGCTCATCTATCGAAGTAGAATCAGAAGATGTTCATTAATATGATATTCCTCTTCATGGTGTTTTGGGTATGGATCACAAGGACTCTACTCCTAACATCTAATATGGTCAACCTACCCATGAAAATATCTCCCATTGAATAGGAAATAATCCCCTTTCCCAGAAACCTCCATAAATAGAGGTATCCAAAAATCCAACACCTCCATATAAAGAGGTGCTCAAAATGTCAGTGTCAATAGTATATGGTTCCCCATCAAGTTCCAGCAACAATCTACTCCCACTGTTAGATGACCATCAGATCCATATTCTATGGTCTGAGCGGATTGAGGCATGTATGTCTGACGAGGAGGAGGCCAATATTGACATATAGAGAGAGTTATTTGGAAACAACCTCCCCATAATGTTATATCCCCTTGCCACTTCAATCTATGAGGTCCCCATTTAACTATATGAGTATTTCATCCCCTTCCCATTCCAAAATATGTGGTAAACTCATCAGAGACTAAAGGTTCAATATACCACTTTTCTAGGATATGAGTGTCACCTTCATACAATGAAGATACTCTACAGTCATCTTGACCTAGCTTTTGTCTGCATGGACTGGGATCCAAAACTAGAAAATAATTATAAAAATATGCAACATGCTAGCCACCATTGCATCATGAAACTTTGATAGTTGATATCTGAATCTACGGCATGCATCTCTATTTAGGATGGGGATAATAGAAAGTGTTTCACATTTCCACACCCCTCTAATAACAGAACCTATCAGATTTGGCATCCTATAATGTTATATCTTTCATAGAAATATGGGTATAGGGTAATGCTCAGGAGAGTTGGCCACTACAATGGAATTAACCTACTTCCAAGATTCCAAGACATCATGAATGAAATAATAGGATAGAAAAACAGACATCAAATTGGGGCCCTCGAAGTAATTGGAACACATTTCAAACACAAATAATGAATTTGTGATCATTCAGACATATTACCTTGAAAAAACTTCCGGTCATGGGCTTCCATCACACCCTATTACCACATGAGAACATCTGTGCCACATTAAACGTGACACAATTGCAACAACCATAGCATTCATCTAGGAGAGGAATCGGTCCCATTATCCTAGAAAAGATATACCACCACCTACACCCCTCGTATCATCAATTCCTAGGAGGACTCAGGATATACTATCAGCAGCTCTAGGTGAACCCCAATCCACCAGGCTAGGGGAATTTAAATCTCAAACACCATCCTTAGGCTCATCATCCCCTAAGAGGGTCCTAGAAGAATCAATGGCGATTAGAGATGATCCTCATCCAACTAGGTTGGGGGAATTTGTATCTTTATGTCCATACCAAGAATAATCAAATCACTAATTTGAGTCATTGGGTCCTCAACAATAGGACTAATCAATAAAAATTGAGACCATAAATGACCCCCCCCCACCCCACAAGTCATGGAGAATTTTGATCATCAGTATCACCATTGAGAGAATCAGTCCACTCTGGGTTGGGAGGAAAAAATCAATAGTAGACGACCCGCTTGTTCCTCCCACTGCAAGACAAAACTCTTTTGGTCAGGTCCTGAATGAAAATAATAATCAGAAAATCCCTCAAATTAATTGTTCATAATCTGAGATGGAAGGATCATATGATAATGGAAATCAGACCCCAACAGGGTCACAATCCAAAATGGACCAACCTAGACAAAAGGTTCAAATAATAGTGCTAATGAAGGAAGTAAAAAATCATCATGATGTGTTTAAAGTAATGGAACAACCACTATTTCTTAGTATGGCTGTGTGAATTTCATCACTATCAACATGGAAGAAATAAATCAAAACATGAACACAGAGGGGAACAATGTGTAAAAATATATCCCAGGACAATGGTGATTTGGACACCCCAAATGAGCTTGCATGAAACCAGAACCAAAGAAGGATTCAAAATATGGAACCATAGAGTAACAAGTTTCCACCTCCTCAGTGGAATACTATAAATGAAAAGGGGAAAGGTACTACTACATCCAAATCATCTTCAAGAAGAACTAAATTTAATTTCCCAAAGTAATAGTTGTGGAAATATGAGTGTGAAATATGAGATCTCTAGAAATTCAATGAGGAGATACTCAGGGAAAATATTCCCACCAAGTATCATCTACATATAGAGATGAATATTCTCTATCCCATTGTCAATCAACTATAGAGAGTAGTATCCAAGCATAACACTGTCCCCAGTGTTTAAAGAAAAGAAAATTTAGTAGGGGGTATGAGAGGATTTCAAAGAGGAAATTGAAAATGATAAGCATGGAACAAATTCACCTGGGTTTTGAAGTTGAAGTTCATGATGCTCTAGATTACTCCTTTGATCTCTTGGGTGATGTAGGCACCTCTTTGATTGAACATGTTTCACCCAAAAATGTCCCTGAACAATACAAATAAGAACAAAGAATACAAAAAAACAACAAAACGATTTATTTAATTCCAAGTATCATCATTTTTATGGTTTTCCATGTTTTTTTTGTTTTTTTTAAATCAAACTAATGATACATTGTCTTCTTTAAAATTTTTGGGTAAGGTATTACTCAAGGATCACACCACGTGACACAGATGAATACGGTTCTCCCCTTTCATACCCATCAATACTCATAAAAGAAGAACATGTCAACAGTCTAAATTTTATTTAACCTACAAAAACCTAAATAAAATAAAATAAACTGATGATACATTGTATTATCTTAAATTTATGGGTAAGGTATTACTCAAGGATCACAACGCATGATATGGATGAATATGGTGCTCCCCTTTCATACCCATCCTTACTCATAAAAGAAGAGCAGGTCAACAGTATATTTTTTTAAAATAACAAAATGAAGAAGAAGGAAACAAAAGATGATTCACAATGATTGGAAACATGAAACCCACGGGTTACCTCCCGTTCAACGCTTTTGTTTAACGTTGTTAGCCTGACATAGACCTTAAATCTATTAATTCTTCTCTGGTTCATATGTTGGCTCAGTTAACTCCTCATAGGTTTCTTGTTTATTGAATGATTCAATGAATGGGTTTAACATATGATCATTGACCTTGAATACATGACCACTTGTGGGATCCTGAATCTATATTTCCCCATGAGGGTACACATGATGCACTAGGTATAGACCAGACCATCTAGACCATCAATTTCTCAGGTTTAGATGAAGTTTTGAACTATAAAAGATCACAAATTTTCTCGGTTCAAAGTGTTCGACTTTGAGATTCCTAGATTGGTAGGCTTGAAAATTATATTTATTGATCCTTGAATTTTCATAAGCCTCCATCCTAAGTTCCTCAAGTTCATTAAGATCTAATTTCCTTTTTTGTTTCAGCCAATGAAATGTCAAAGTTCATTTTTTTTATTTCCCAAAAGGCCTTATACTCAATTTAAACAGGTAAATGACATGCTTTTCTATAAACCAATATATACGGTGAAATGCCTTGGATAGTTTTGAAAGTAGTTCGATATGCCCAAAGGGCATCTAAGAGTTTCTCGGACCAATCTTTCCTAGAGGGATCGATAGTTTTTTACAGAATTTTCTTAATTTCTCTATTAGCCAACTCAGCTTGACCATTGGTTTGAGGATGGTATGTAATGGAAACTTTATGAGAAATAAAATACTTAGACATGAGTGAAGATAATGGGAGGTAGCAGAAATGGGTTCCACAATCACTGATTATTGCCCCCGGAATTCAAAATCTAGAAAAGAAATTCTCTTTTAGGAATGAGATCACAACTTGATAATAATTAGTCTTAGTGGGAATGGCTCAACCCATTTTGAGACATAATCAACAACTTAGAGGATGTAGAGATATCCCTTAGAGTTTGGGAAGGGTCCCATGAAATCAATTTCCCAGAAATCAAATATTTCAATCACTAAGATGGGAGTGAGTGGAATTTGATTCTTTTTTGTGATAGACCCTACTTTTTGACACATAGGACAGATTTTAAAAAATGTATAGGAGTCCCTTGAGAGGGTGGGCTAGAAGAGACCACTCTGAATAACCTTAGCAGATGTTTTCTTAGAGGAAAAGTGACCTCTACATGCCTCACCATGACAGAATTTAAGGATATACTCTTATTCAGATTCTGGGACACACCTCTTAATGACTTGGTCAGTGCAGAACATATACATGTATGGATCATCAAACACATAGTTTCTAACATCAGAAAGGAATTTCCATCGATCTTGAGTCCCTACGAATATTGGAATGACTCCTGTAACTAAGAAACTGGCTATGTCGACATACCAAGGGTAGTCACTCACATAGTATAGTTGTTCATAAGGAAATGAATCAGACACATAAAGGTTATTTTAATTGTATTTTAATTCCATCCTAGAGAGGTGATAAGCTACAAAATTTTCAATTCCCTTTTAATCCTTGATCATGAGGTCAAATTCTTTTAAGATAAGGACCCACCTAATCAGTCTAGCCTTAGCATCTTATTTTTGGAAGAGGTATTTTAGCGCAGAATGTTCAGTGAACACAGTGATGGGGGATCCTAAGAGGTATGACTTAAACTTTTCTAAGGCAAACAAAGCACCAAGTAACTCCTTCTCAGTGGTGGCTTAGTTGATTTGGGCATCATTAAATGATTTTATTGCATAAGCAATGACATATGGAGTTTTCCCACATCTTTTTCCTAAGACTACACCTACAACGAAGTCACTCACATCACACATGAGTTTAAATGGAAGGATCCAATTTTAAGACTTCTTAATGGGAGGAGAGGTGAGAGATAATTTGAGGGTTGAGAGTGAACCCTCACAGATTTCTGTCCAAACAAATGGAGTATCCTTTACTAGGAGAGCACAAAAGGGATGTGAGATTGAACTAATGTTCTTGATGAATATTTTATAGAAACCAGCATGTCCTAAGAAATACCTCACTTCCTTAATAGTTCTAGGTGATGGAAGGTTACGAATGATGTCAACCTTTTCTTTATCAACTTCAATCCCCCTATCTGAGATAATATGGCCTAGAACAAGTCCTTCCATTACCATGAAATGATATTTTTTCCAGTTTAGGATTAGATTTTTAGCCTCACATCTAGGCAAAAATCTATCTACATTCCTAATAAATCCCTCAAATGTATCCCCAAAGACAGATAAGTCATCCATGAAGACATTAAGAAAATACCCTACCATATCTGAGAAGATTCCCATCATGCACCACTGGAAGGTTACAGGGGAATTTCATAACCTGAACGACATGCGTTTGAAGGCAAAGGTGTTGAATAGATAGGTGAATGTAGTCTTCCCTTGAACCTCTAGGGAGACCTCAATCTATTTGTACCCTGAGTACCCATCTAAGAAACAATAGAACTCATGAACTTCCACTCTCTCAAGGACTTGGTCAATGAATGGTAAGGGGAAATGGTCGTTCTTGTTGAATGAGTTTAGATTTCTATATTCAATGCAGACCCTCCATCCACTACTCACCCAAGTTAGAAAAATCTCTCCATCCTTATTGGTTATCACTGTGATTCCTACTTTCTTGGGAACCACTTGGATTGGGATCACCCAGTCACTCTCAGATATAGGATAGATGATACTAGATTTTATCAATTTCAAAAGTTCCTTCCTTACTACCTCCATGAGATTAGGATTGGGTCTCCATTGAGGTTGACAACATGGATTTGATTCAGATTCTAGAACAATACTATGAGTCCCTATTAGTGGTCTGATCCCAGGAATATCAGATCGAGTCCAACCAATGGCTTTCTTATGTTTCTTAAGGACATATAAAATAATCCTCTCATGATTGGATTCAATAGAAGAAGAAATGACAATAGGTTGTGTTTAATTTTCCCCTAGGAAGGCATACTTGAGTGCAGAGGGAAGTTCCTTTAATTAAAGATCAGGTAGGTTCAAAATTTCAGCAGAAGATTGGTACATTGGATCAAGATCGATTTTGTTTCCTAGAGTTTCAGATATCATTGATTCCCCACACATAGAATTTTCAGCCACAAGATTGGTTTGATCAGATTTAGGGATGGAAGTTTGATTGGTCTCCATGAATGTAATTTCCTGAAAGGATTCACTAATTGTTAGACCTAAGACTTCATCATAAGAGTAATTTGAAAATGATTCAGTCCCGGGAGATAAAATTCCTTCATGTGAATAAAGGAAATCAATATCATCCTAACTTAAACATCCATAAAATATTCCTTGATGGTCTATGGATTCATTATCAATGGTTCCTATCATGTTTACTTCATGAATGTCCTCATCATCTCCTATTTGTTGCTTTCATTATAGATGTTTAAGTCTAGACTCATGTTTCCAAAGGTTATGGTCATGTTCCCATTTCGAACTCAGATAACAGAGTTGATTGTTGCAAGGAAAGGATGATCAAGGATGATTGGGGTTTGTTCCTTATTTCCTATGTTTGGATGGATGTCAAGGACAATGAAGTCAGCATGGTAGATGAAGTTTTCAACCTTTACCAGAACGTCCTTTCAAATCCCCTTTGGAACCCTAATGCTTTGATTAGCAAGTTGAAGTGTGATAGATGTAGGTTGGAGCTCTTCTAGGCCTAACTGGCAGTACAAAGCATATGGGATGATATTGACACTAGCACCTAGGTCACAGAAGGCCTTGAAAACTTTTCACTCTCCTAGTTCAACATTGATCTAAGGGAAACCAGGGTCTTTCAACTTAGGAGGAATAGTCCCTTGAATGGTGGTATTCATATTAGCATCCAAAAGGACTTGGTTTTTATGTGAAAACATTCTTTTAAAAGTGTACATTCCTTAAGTTACTTTGAGTAGGCAGGTATGGTTTGGATTGCATCGATAATAGAAATGTTCAACTTGACTTGTGAGATGATTTCCCTCAATGTTCACTCAATTCAGGCTTGGTTTTCCCCCATCATGCATTGAGGAAATGGTGTAGGTTGTGGGGTTGTTCGTTGAAGAGTTTTTTCATTCACATTGTTATCAGTTTCCTCAACTTGATCTTGTGGTTCATTTTAATTATCATCCAAGTTTGAATCTTCAGATGGGTTTTGAATTAGTTGTTCAGGTTTCTCAATTGACATCCCACTTCTTAAAACAGTCACAACCATTAGTTGTTCATGAGTTGTTTGAGTACAACCTGACTCTCCCCTTGAAGTTGAGGATGGAACCACTTGAGTAGGAATGGGTTCTTTTCCAGTTTTGATGGTTTGATGTTCTTTTTAAAGGGAAGATACTTCCGAGTTAATCCTTTCTATTTGTTTGCACCATTGTTCTAACAGGATTTGTGGAACAGTTTGTCTTGGTGCTTGAGAAGATTGTTTTATCCAAGGGGGATATTTTGGAGGTGGGATGGTTTTTTGAAAATGGAGTGGTGGCTGTTGGTATTGGATAGGTTGGGTTTGGAACTGGTTATGGGTTTCGTAATTCTGATGGGGTAAATGATTTTGTCCCTGTGGTTGGCTAGGTTGTTTGTTATCTTTCCAGCGGAAGCCTGGGTGGTCATTATACCTTGGGTTGAAGTTGATTTTGTATTGAGGCTTTTGAAAGTTCAAAGCATTTACTTATGCTGGGGGTCCTCCTAGAAGAACATCCTTGATGGATGGAATGGTTGGGCACTTGTCTGTTTTGTGGTCATGTTTTTCACAAATTGTCCAAACAGTGTATACAATTTGGATTTCATGGATTTTTCTGAGGTCTATCTCTTCAACCATCCTAGTGAGTGCTGATAGTTTAGCCATGAGGCTTTCCTCTTCTCCAAGTGTATGCATTACAGTAGTTCTTTGTGGTTTTTCAGAATAAGGTGATGTTCCCCATGTTTGGTTTTGTTCAGCAAGGATTTCTAGAAACTCATAAGCATTATTTGGGGATTTGTTTTTAAAGTTCCCATTATACATCATGTCGATGAATTGTTTGTTCCACGAGCCCAAACCTTCATAGAAAATTCTCACTTGTTCAGGAATTGGATAACCATGGTGTGGAACCATGTTTAGGTTGTCTTTGAATCACTCCCATGTTTCATAGAATGACTCTCCCTCTTTTTCAAAAATGTTTTGGATGCTCTTTTTAAGTGACATTGTTTTGTGGTGGGGAAAGTATTTTTTGTATAATTCCCTTTGTAATTGGTCCCAAGAGTACATGGATGGTGGTCTCAAATGTTTTAGCCAATTTTTAGCTCTATCCTTTAATGAAAAGGTAAATAGACTCATTTTAGCTGATTCAAGTTGATGTGGGGGACACATGGTTTTTACAATGTCATTGAACTATTTAATGTGAAGGTATGGCATCTCATACTCCATTCCATGGAATGTTGGAAGTTGGTTTAGGACATGGGGTATAAATATGTAGTTCGAATCTCCTAGGGAATTTTCTCTAATGCATGAGGGGACATTGGTCCATGCTAGAGTGAGGCAGTCGTTCATGGTTTGATCGACCACATTCTCTATGTTTGGAGCTTCTTGGTTTGGGTTTCCCATTTGATCACCCATAGGGTTTACCATTTGATTTCTTTGAAGACCCTCCATTTGAATTGTTTTAATTGGCGAATTTGGAGTTTCAAGAATATTTTGATCAAATGTAAACAATCCTTTGATGAAATTTACTCCCATATCCTAGTAATTTCTACCCTAACTTCTCTATTTGAGTTGTTGCATGTGTAGGCGGACATGCGCCAAAAGAAAAAAAGTGAGAAAGGGAAAAGATAAGAGAATTTGGGGGAGAATATAAGAATGGGGGTAATAAAAGAAGGTTTTCGGTCTAAGGAACTTATTTAGTCCCTGGAAGCGGTGCCAAAATTTTGTGTTGCCCAAATTTACCCAAGTTCTAAGGGTTAAGCAGTCGCTTGCAGTGTAGCTTGGGTTGTCAAATCCTCAGAGACCTAGGAATATCCTTAGACACATAATAAAAAGAGATGGGTTTTTGGCTATGAAGTTTCCAGCTTTGGTTGATTTTATATGGTTTTAAAAGAGCACTAAGATATCTATGTGAATTCAAATTATGATAAAATGAGTTGATCCTAGGTTATTGCTTGGGGTGGATTGGATGAAATATTTTTTGTCTTTTATAATTTAAATTTCATTATCTTGAGAAGGATTCATACAATGAATTCAAACTAACCTCATCACGTATTGATTAAGAACCTTCACAAACACATTCTAATAATCTATACACTTGTAGGATCATTTTAATGATCTCTCCAAGGTAAAGGATCTAATTAGCACATAAAAGTGGGGTGAATAAATTCATTAAGGAAGAGGAAGAGAGAAAATCATTGGATGAAAGAAACACAAATAAAAGAAATTAAAAACCTTTAGAGAGTGATAAATAACATCCAATCCATCCCCTTTATACTCCCTTGGGTCAACCCATAAAAGATTTATCCCTCCATTGATGACATTTTGTCAACGGAAGCAGGAAGTAGACTTACAAGGGTGGAATTGAAGAAGTAAAAACAACAAATTAACGAACACTCCACCGTTGTGTGATCAAAATCTCAAGGTTTGGTGTGAAAAATTTCACACCCTGAGGCAATGGTATCAAGGTTATATTAATAATAGTATAATAAGAGAATAGGAAGAACTTTTATTGAATACTAATGTGATTCGAACAATTTACATGAGAAGGAAGAACATTACAAAGATAAATTTGAATAATAACATTACAATGAAAACAATGCTCCAAGATCCTAAAATACTCCACTACTACAGCATTAAATAGGCATTTTTGATGTATTTGGCCGAGCCCCCATCATCCCATGTGTCTTTAATTAATTGTTTTGGGGAAATTTGGGTGGACAATTAATGGATATGTGACTTTTCCACTCTTCCCCCAAAATGGAATTTATCTTTCATCCACTGGAAAGACGCACTGAAAGGACATTATATATTACCGAATTGGAGTGGTCCATAGAAGACTTAAATGAATCCCCTGATGTCTCCTAAAATACGGGAAAAATTCAGCCCAAAATTCTTTGTGTTTGGAGATATATTATTTAAATGGTGGGCTATTTTCTGGGCTGCAAAATCTGGCCTAGAATTGCATCTTCCACTTGTGCCACCTGGATCTCCATTAAAACATTCAAATTATCTTGGAAAAATGTGTAATGAAATTTTCAGCATGATGTCTTCAATCTCTAGTTAAATTTTGAGACTCTTGGGCTTGAATCATGGCCTCTATAGTTCTTTTATTTGGCTGCTGTCCAAATCACTTCGCCCAGAATGTGGTTGGTTCAAAGCCCACTTTGGTGGCCTTCCAAATTGAATCTCCAAGTGCTCCAAAATAATTAATTGTTCCTTATATCATGGGAGACCTGAAAATATAATATTAATATAAAATAAAGACCATTTGGCGTTTTATGAGATGTTCAAGAATGTACCATGTAATAGTGCATTTTTGGAAAGAATTGCAATCATGATGTGAAATGATGGTCAAAGTGTAAAATGCACTAAAATGGTATTTATGAATAACAAATAATATTTAATCTATATAAATTAACAATTAATATTAACCTATTCCTGTGGCTAATCACACACCATCCAAATAATATGTTACCAAATCATGGTAATAATATTGGGTATGGAAATTAGAAGAAGAATCAGAAGGTGGAAGCATAACCCCATACTCAGTGTCTTCACATTTCAGCATATTCCAAAATTGAAAGATACGCCTAGGATGTCACTCCCATTTATCATTGACCAAATGAAGGGAGGATACCCTTTGAGTAAAAAAAACTGACCAAAAAAATTATTGGGTGTATAGGGATCACAGATGATAGGCTCATATACTCAAGTAATGAGAACCCCATCCCAAAAGTAGATCCTATATGATATTTCATCATGGGAGCATCTCCATCATTAATGATTGTCCTATTTCATGCATTAATGGGGGTAAAATCAAATCTGTTAAGATGGTGTAGTTCATCCTCAAGCTCAAAAAGTCTTATAAACATAAACTTGACCCTAGAGGTGTTCAGTAATATTGGATGGGACACGGCGTCCAGGATCCTGGAAGCATTGAAATATTCATACCAATGGAACTACCCCTATCCATCCAAAGAATAACTAAATAGGACCACTGATCCTATCAGGGGTGCTAAAAAATTGTATATGACTTAGAATTTGGTAAAGACGTGAAAGGACTAGTACATCCATGTTAAGATTCCACCCTTCTATAAATCATGCCACCATCACCAACATGCTAACACGATTTTTTGAATGTGTTTCCGCAGTTGGAAAGAGACATCCATTCAAGAACATGTCTATAAATCCTAACATAATTTGGTTTATAGGGATACATAAGTTCACAAAATATCCCCATGAGGTACGATCTTTAACCTGCATGATAGAAAAATATGAGCTGTCACTATCACAAGCATGTTGGGGCAGGCGCCTATGAGGGAGAATAGTGGCTGGTCTAACTTTACTACAATAGAGAAAAATAATGATCCAATACATCAGATAAATAATCATGCATATTTTAAATTATTTCTTCGATTGATCTTTTATAATAATAAGAATCTTCCTTTCCAAAAAATTGGGTCTACTGTGGACAATCCCAAACATCCACAGCAATGATAAATTCATCAAATATTTATCCAAGGGGAAGAATCCCACCCAACTGATAGATTTCACATAGGTTGATTCCCACTTCACCAAGGGTCTAGTGAAATGTGTTGTTACCAGGGCACCAGTGGGTGATCATATCATGAAGGAGGTTGGGCTAGATATTAATGATAAATTGGGAGATCCACCTGGCTTCATAAAGGTGAACCCTATATAAGTCATCAGTGAACTCCAAATAGATTTTCCTGACCGAGAAAGGCCACACACACTCATCAGAGAAATTTCTATTAGAGAAGAGATCCCAGTTTGCATACCATCTACTTCTTTTATTATTCAAAGAGTAGGTGAGTAAACTTGAATAGCCCTAAGATATGGGTTTATTGGTGAAATAAAGGTCTTCTGGACTAAGAGGAGAGTGGGCCAATATATTAAAAAACTATGGGATCATGATGTAACCATCCAACCATCCTCAATAATTGTTTTCTGAATGTATTCAAGAGAATGAGACACCCATCAAGATAAAAAATTAAAATATGGAGATGGGATGGTTGAATAATCTATGAAACCAACCGCGTATAGAGGAATTCGATGAGATAGTGGATAATTGTGGATTTCAGATAAGAATAACCTCATCAGGGTATCGTTATTAGTATGTATGTAATGTTGGGGATCAACATTGTGATTCCTGGAAATCATGGCACTTTGATTGGAGATAGATGAGGAACCTTGATGAGAACCAAAATACATCTGAAAATACATAATTAAAATTTTTTAGAAAAAAGGAATATAAGATCTTGTCAAAAAAAATAGAAGCATGAAAGTCTCAGTGGAAACATGTCCATCACATGAATAAACAAGGCCTTTGTGAATCACATAAAGGATGTGAAAATCACCTGATATCCATATGAATCTGAGGTCTCATAATCCATACAAGTAATGACATGATCACACAAACCCTTTTAATACTCCCAATCAAGTGACTTGAACAGGATCACATGAGTCAGTCGAATCATATGATCAAACCATCAAACCCCATAAAACCCTCAAGACCATTGAAAAACATCATGGCTGAAGTTCAAAAAGAATTATGAGAGTAGGGCTCATGTTCTGGATGGATGAGTGCCTGAATGAAATAAGGTCTTGCATGATAGATCTCACGGTGAATGAATTTTAATAGTGTCTCACAATTAGGATCCCTGGCATAGTCTTGCGATAGAGGTGCACAAAAAAAAATTTGAGAGAGATTTGTAGAAGTGGTGACCAGTGGAATGAATACAAATCATTGGCAAGATGACCAAAAATTTCCCAATCTACTGATTCGTGACACCACTGAAGACTCTAGCATGCATTTACATTCCTTATAATCGATCCCCTGTCCCCATAGATGTCGCTCCTGGGGGGGGGGGGAATTTGTTGACACCCTCTAAATAAGTATTCGAAAATTCTCAAGGGAAGAAATACATGAATATGGGTATTATTTCTTCCCCAAAATTAAATGAAGAGGAAGATAGTTGAGACTCGTAGATCACGATAACCCTCAAGATACTTGAGACCGCGTGACCATTATAAGGTCACATGATATCTCCTTGCGCTACTCATAACCTGCATATGATCCCACAAAGTCCCATTTTTAATCAGTCCCTTTACTTTTTTAAGGTTTTCTAGACAACCAATAACTTTTCAAGTTGTACCCATATGATTTCCCTAGGCCACATGGGTTTCTAATAATAAGAACCTGGAAATCTAAAAGGAAATTTGTCAAAAAGTCAGGATAGAAATACCCCAAATAAAGTAGGTCCCCAAAAGTCGCAATGATAATGTGACTCATCCCCAATGGGAATAATTTTTTTCCCTTTGTAACTTTCAATAAGAATCATTAACTCCTAAAATCGTTGTAAAATAGAACACATTAGATAAAAAGGAAGGATGTGGGAGATACTAGCAGTCACTAAATGATATTCGGTGCACCTCTAGTGATCCACAAGGCGCCGCAAGTCATTGGTAACATACATGCCTCGTCTTATGAAATACCTTTGGTTTTTCATCCTTGTTACACTGAAATCCTTTGGCATGTGAGAGAAACCAAGCACTTCCCATTGATTACCTAAGGAAAACAAATAGTTTTTTCCAACGAAATACTCATGAACCTTTTAATGACCCATACATGTCTTGCAACACATCACCAAAAACTAGTGTAATTTTACTTAACATTGCTCAAACGATTTCACGTGACTCCCAACCACTATTACACAAAACAAAGAGAATAAAACTAGGAGGAGGTGGAATGCACTTGTGGTTATAAAATGCTAGTGACACATTAATGAAGTTATTTGTGTGGTCCATCAAGACCCTAGTAAAATCATCCTTGTCTCACAGAAATCACCAGACAAGTCATCGAGAATCTCATGAATGTCTTTCAATGGGTGCTTGGATCTGGTGAAGGCCCTTTGACATGTCAATATAATAATAAAGAAATTCCTTCAATATTTCCACATGATCTAATGAAACACAATTAATTAGAAATAATCCAATAATGAAGGATTTGATGAGAGGGACTCTCAGTCACTGAAAATCAGAAGATGCCCTTAGAGTGGTACACGGTAGAGACTCACGAACCCACATGGAACCATATCCTTTCTCGTATTATAGCCTAGATTTTGGCTAGATACTCTATAAAAACTAGAAAAAACCTGGGGTGGTTATGATTATAAATTCCCCACACATACATGAAAAATGTTTGGACTCTAGACGATTTGACTATTGGTCTCTGGACACTCAAGAACAAAGTCCATAGAGGGGTTTTTGGAGTAGTTGATCTCACAATAGGTAAGACTTTCATCAGGTAATTTTCTCATGGTCAACTAGATTAATCATGCTTCATACATAAGTTACTTAATGTGAACATTCATAGATCACGTGAAGCATAGCCAGAAAGGTGTGAAAATAACATACCACATGTCCCCCTGATCACGCAAGACTCAATATAAAATGATATTTTAAAAACCTAATTCATTCATAATAAAAGTTCTGGAACCATGATTAAAAGGGGAAGTCTTGAGAAAAATACATGTTTTTTAGTCATCATGTGCATTGAATGAGTCATCCAAATACAGGTGATAGTACCCAGACACATTTTCTGGACCTCACAACGCTCCTTTAACATGTTATTTGGGATTTTTGAAATCCTTTGATTATGTAAAAGAAATTCATACAGCCCCATTGATAACACCACTTTGGTCTTGTGAAATCCTCTGTACCTATTGCGTGAACCATGTAACATCATTCAGATGCATCTCTTGGCTCATATAACAGTGCATGATCATTTCAGTCAAGTCTCATCGTTGAACTGGGCATGATTATTGAGCTCTCATGATACCCTCTAGACAAGTCAGACAAGACCCATGATGCCCTCTAGACATGTTGTCCAGGTATCATAATGACCCCCCCAGGTATGTTATCTATGATACACAACATCCTTTGATCCATGTCATATTTACTATTGTGACACCCTCCATATGTGTCCAACCAACTCCTAAGAATGGAACCAGGGCACGTTAGCTAGTCACGTGACACTTTGTGGGAAAGATAGAAAAGTTAGGCAATGGATCTTAGAACAAACCATCTAAATCTTTTGATATCCCCTAGAGAAGTCAAATGGGTCATGTGACACCCTCCAGACAAGCAAGCCAGGTTATACGAGCAGGCTTAGTGTGTGATCCCCAATAAAAATGGAAGTATAGATAATTTGATTCCTTTTATATTCAGGATATGTAGGACACCACTCCCAAGGATCAATATCTATTTTGATAGTCTGGGGAAATCCTAGCATCTAGGTCCCTTATTCAATGAAATTACATTGATTAGTTTCTATTCCTTTTTTCCCATAATGAGTATTGCTCATGTGGGATTAGGGAGATGAAATGATCATGCCTACTACACAATAAACCTCCAAAATGGTTCAAAAAAACATAGTGTGTAAGACCCAATATCAACTGAACTATGATGAACTTTATTCTTTCCATAACTATGATAAGTATTACATCTCCCTAAGACCCATTCCCTTGATAAATCATCTTCGGTAAATCCCCACGCATGAGTCCCATATCATGTCCTTTCTGTTTGACGTTAAACTTTATTGGTTAAAAAAACTATGTGGGTTTTTATACCAGTTGTGACCGAGTTATATATGATGCCTCATAATGGATCAATCCCCTCCTCATAATATTAACGTAGATATTTCAAGGATTTATATTCCAAATAACATGGTTATATGGCTTTAGAAAAATAACAAAAAACCTATTATTGAAAATTTTTTAAGATCCTTGAATAGATACAGATGGATCCAATTAATATACCCCAGTCATTTTCACTTGAATGGGAAATAACCAATTGATGTTTTGTTAGGGTAAGTGATCTTGTATTGGGATTAGGAAGAGATTCACGAACATATCTTAAATCTGTAATAGAGTCCTATAGTAGGAAATAATCCCGCCCAAAGGGTGTGATGATCCGGAACTCCCATCATCTCAACCCATGGGAGTATATAATATTCTGTGGTCTTGAAAACTCATATGACCACTGACCATTGGAAATAAGGTCCGTATCATGCTACGGATGAGGGAACTATTGGGAGTTCTTGGGTATGATGAAACAAAATTAAAACCTAATGAAATAAATTAGATGAGGACCTAAGTATCTCCCCTCAACAAAACCATCAAGTGAAACCCATTCATGGCTAAAATCCCAATGAAACAAAAATAGACTAGGAGAATCCTGATTTGGGAAAAATGGGTGAAAAGATTGGAAATGGTAGCACCTATGTGGAAGATAAATATATTTTTCTATTTATTTACTAATAATTGGTATTGAAATTTTGTGGTTTAGTGAAACTAAAATCTATTGTATATAACGTATTATTCCCAAAAGGATATTTCACTAAATTGTAAAAAATCTCTATATATATGATTCTATAATTTTGGGGGTCTTGATGTTAATTATTTCATGCTTTATCTATCTCATTTATGATTGAAGAAACCTTTGATGGTGAAAAGACTTGAATATCAAGTCATATCCCTAATTTAATAGTGAAAAGTGGTGTAAATTTCTTTGAAAAGTGGTTTGTTTCTAATAATAAGTTTTTTCTGATTAATCTAGTAATGATTTTTCATGACAATGTGGTGAGATCACAATTTAGTTATTGTTAGAGGAAATTAAATTTCTTTAGCTACAATGTGGTTTCAACGAAAAAATATTGGGTGAAATGGAATGTTACGAGGGAGTTAATTTAATCTCTTGTTTTCTAAAGTGATACTATGTTCAGTAGGCTAATAGGGTGTCTTTTATACCTCAATTTTTAAGTGGTTTCTTCACTCACTTGAAGTCGTTGAGTTAGTTAGGTTAATGTGAGAAAGATTTTCATTGATGTATAATATTTTTTTTGTAATATCCAACTAGAAATTTATAAAAGGTAGTAAAAGGATCTAATGTCTAATAATCATGTGTTCAAATCCAATTAATGAAATGATACTATTGAAAAAGGGTTTGATTTTAAATTAATGCAGTTTTTTCCCATAGAATTTAAAGAATGATAATGAAGCTGAAGGAGATAATATTTTAAAGACATCCTCTCATATTACCTTGAAAAAAGTGATTTTATTTTTAGGAAAATATAGAAGAAAATCCATTTTAATTTAATTACCAATATGGGGGAGAATAGAAGCCACCTTAAATCCATATTTATACTTGATTATTTATTGGTTTTGATGAAGTTGGAGGTGAATTTGGATTCAGGATCATATTGTTAAAAAAGAATCCATACGGGATATTATTGGAAATAATATTGGTCTCTATTAGATATATCGACCATATTTGATATGTTGAAAAAGGAATGAATGTGGTGATTCTGGGAGAACTATTATGGAATCATTCATTGGATATCATTCCTGATAATTCTATGGTTTTAGAGAGTCTTAAAGTATATTTTAGTGTGAATTGTTTATATATTTATGGTTGTACGTGGTTTAGAGGAGTTATAAAAGATTTACAAAAATATTTTTTTAAGCGGAATTTGAAATTAGGTTAATTCATGCACTATATAAGAGATATCATGTTGTGTGTATGATTCATTTAAAAGTAGTGTATAACTAATTCCATCTTGAATATAATAATTTTTTAAAGATAAAGATCTATGTATGATTAAACTATCATCATTTAATGAGTCAATAAAATGTTCATATGAGTCATTCGTGTAATGTATATAAGTTAATTAATGATTTTATATGATTCATTCACGACTCTTAATGAAATTTATATGAGTGAATATTCTGACCTCATATGAAGTGAATATGATTCATTAAAAACTATGTATGAGTCTCTCTATGTTTGTGTAACCATCATTCCATGTATGTGTGAGGATCATTTTTATGGAAAATGAAATTTTTTATATGGATGAATTTGTTCTGTATAAGAATAAATTTTCATGGATTAAACATCATGAAAATTATGCATAAAGCTTAGATTGACTGGGTGATAATCCTAATTAGGTTAGTGTATATCATGTTAATGTATAATAATTTATTAAATTTCAGAGAGTATAAGCTTCTTAAGGTACCTTTGTATGATACAATGGAGTTCCAAAGGTACCTGATCATTATAGGGTACAAACAAACTTATAATAATGTTGAGTTTTAGGGAATTTAAGTCAAAATTATAAGAGAATAATGATACAATGTTTTGGTTATTTAAATAGAGGTTTGGTTCCCATAATATCAAATAAATCTTGATTTGTTTTTAGATGATTCAAACATCATGATAAAGATGATATCATGGTATAAGCTACTTGTTTCTTTGATAAAAAAGAGAATAAATTTTGACCACCCAAACCATGTTATTAAAAAGTTTGAAGGCTATTTGGGGGTTATTCAATCTTGAATTTCGGGTATATTTAAATAAATTCATTTCTAAATTAAGTAAAAATATAGAGGAGTGTGTGGAAATATGAGTTATAACAACTCTTAAAAGGATATTTTGGTAGATGTGATTGAACAAAAATAAATCTATATCCTGTGATTTTCAAATTTGATAGGGGATAAGAAATATGGTTTCCATAGTTTAAAAAAATATTAATTCATCTCATATGGATTTTATAGGTAGTGTTATTAGGAATTTAGTGACTAAAACCTCTAATATCCACCAAAAAACTAATGTAGTGATTTTTTTTGCATCATTACACAAGTTATTTCATGCTTCATGGATGTATCCTCACACAGTTAAAAAAAGATAATCCTCATGTCTAATGAATTTTTAGTTTATTACAACAAATTGTGGTTATTTTGTGAGGTTGTTAGTGAAAGTATTTGGGGATTGGTTTAACATAGTTCATACCTTTTTGGAATTAAGATCCAACTAGATAAATTAGTAAAAAGGTAATAATTGGTTGAATATGATTACACCCTTAATCACCCCCATTATTAGGCTTCGTTGTAGACCAAAAAAATTTGATATCATTTGTGAATGGATCCAAAAATTTGGGTATCACTACATATCTTTTACAATCATAAATGAAGACACACATAGTTATAGGAAGTCTCTGTAGTGTTATGGTTTATTCATAGGAAAAAATTATAATTATTTCAACCGATTACCAAAACATATAATTGAAAAACATAATGTGAAATAAAGAATTCTCAAACACACAGGCATAGTTCCAGGAAATTGACTAATCATAACCCTACCATGGGGTGATGGATATGGAACCATACACAAAGGAATATTGTATGGATACTTCTACTGATTAAGGATATTAGGTTATATAAATTGGACACTCCATGTAGTTTAAATATTATCTTGGTTGGGCCATACGTTTTATAGTTTAATATCACACAATTGGGAATTTAGTGTCATGTAGTTTATGTTCATATTATGAGAACATTCATATAATTTAATTTAAGGTCATACAACTAAAACCTTTAGGTATTATAGTTTTAGTTTATATGACTAGGAATTTCATGTCTTTTCGTTTAATGTGTTATGACTATGAATTATTCTCTTCAATTCTATGTCATGTATAATAGACTTTCAAGATCCCAATGTGGGGATATAGAAATTATTTCTTAATAAAATTTAAATTAGTGTATGGTGAGATATGCACTCCATAAATTTTGATAGAAAATAAGTTTTATTGGAGTAGTCCTTGTGTTTGGGATAATTTCTCTCCCTATCTACTAAATATTTGTGGGCTTCTTCACATGTATCATTTATATTCAATGATCTAACACCAATTCTCTGTGGATGAAAAAGTAGGGGAATTTTTTTATTGAATTCTCATACGACATGATTTTGATAAATATCATGGTTTTGTAGTCTGTGTAACAATTTCTCATAAATTCTCTCAAATTCAACATGTCATATATGAGATTTATCATATTTAAATAGTTTGCCATTAATGTTAATACAACATTATGGTAACTAAAATTCAAAGGGAAAGACTATCTATGTCACATATCTAGGAATGTAAGGGTTCAACTTTATAGTAGTGATGGTCATTGTACTATAAGCCCACAAAGAGTAAAGAGATTTTCTAGAAAAAAATTACTATATTTATAAACTATATATGTAAGGATATTGAAAAATGTTTTATTAAAGGCATTTATTATTACATTCACCACTACATGGTAGTTGGATTAGTGGTTGAAATATATATTGTACTTCAAATATTGTTTATCTTGTTTAGATGTGTAGTATCCCAGGTATTTATAGAATGATAATTTTTTATATCTAATAATATTTATGAATATGATATTAATTTTACATTAAATAGGACACTTTTTCTGATAGCGTACTCGACACACAACAATGAGTTTCTATGAAATCTTACATTGCACAGAATGTTGGGTTATACCGAAAAATAATTCAATAATGTTATTACTATTTTAAATTGTAATTAACTCCTAGATGTTGTAAAGATGGGAATTAAATAAACTAAATAAAATATGATTATAAATTTATATTAAATTTATCTACATTTATCTAATAAATCTGAGAAGCTTAAAATGAAAATGAATCCAATTTTAGGCATTAAATACTCTAATATTTCTAAAAGGTCATTTTAACACCATTTGATGGAGAACCCTTTTTAAATAATCTTTATTTCACTTTTGTATTATCTATTTGAAAAAATTAATTTATTATTTTGAATAATAACATCAAAATTTATTTTGGTTGAAATTTTGGTATTTTTTCGGATGAAATTCATATTTTTAGGAATAGTGAAAAATACTGTATTTTAATTCAAAACTCCCATTTTATCTAATTTTTTTATAGATAGATTATTATTTTATTATTTTTCAATGTGTAATTGGATAATGTTTTAATAATTTAATCCAGTTTTTTAATTAGAAGTAATTTCACTTTGAAATTGGACATAAACACATGTCAATCTTTTGATAGTTATTATTTCTTAAAAAACCTTTTTTTTGGTTTTGACAAAGGGAATTAATTTTAAATTAATTTAATCCAATTATGTGTTTCGAAATTGAAAAAATAGATTTAATATTTGTAATCATGAGGTTCAAATTGTGTAAATATGTATCTTTTATTATTAAACATTATTAATAGTAACTTTAGTAATTTTTTTATTTACCATGGTTAAAGGGTAAATCTGGTAAGGGTAAAAGTTAATATTATAATAATATAAAACTACCCTAAAACATGTCATAATACTATTTTATGATACATTTCAGACCATGGGAATCATTGGGTTGATTTTGGGATCCCATGGATCTACATGGGGCTGATAATGACATGTTATATTAATTAATTTAAAATAAATAGAAAAATAACATAAACAGTTATCTTTTACTAATTTTTTTTATATGGGGTTATATAAGTGAAATATTCGACTATAAATAGTCATTATAAATAAAAAATATTTCTTGTATCATGATAATTTATTTTTAATTTTTAGATATCAAATAAATAAATTTAATTATGACATAATCAAGATGGAGTGATTGCTTCATTAATAAAGGATTCAAATAAATGATATTATAAATGATAAAATAAATATATTTTGGTTATTATTATGTAATACATTGATTTTTTAGAATATATTGACAGATTATATTTGAGTTAATTTCATTTCTTCAAAGTTATCTGATTTTTATAAATTTATAAAATATTTAAGTATGAATAGTGTCCAAAGTTGGCATAATTCATAACCTAGAATGTAAAATACTTTATTGAATTAATTTTAATTTATAAAAATATAATATTTTTCCAATTTTTTAATAGAAGTCCAAATATTTCATAAATGACTTTTTTGGGAATCTTTTGACATGATATGGTAATTACATTAACCCAAAATGTGTAAATAACATGTTATCATGGTAAGATTAAATAGGGTAAAATAAGGGTTAAACCAAAAAGATAAGGAAAAAAAATACTAAAAACTTGTCTAAAATTATTGGATGATGGGTGTTAAAAACAAAATCATCTTATCTTTTAATTAAATTATATTGGGACCATTATAATCTGAAAATAAATTTATAATAAAATCATATTTCAAGATATTTCTAAAGTGCCCCTCCTTCCTCTTATAAAAGGCCACCAACTCTACCCATTTAATCACATCTCTAAAGACCCTTGGCTAGTAAAAATTCTTCTCAAATAATCTCCCAATATCCCTAGATTCCTATTATAATCCATTCCCTGGGTGAATGTAAATTCAAGAAATACTTTAGTCTCAAATCAAAAGAAGTTACCCGATTTAGAGGTAATGTATTATCTCAAGTTTTTTTCCTTTATTTTACTTCTCCAATACCTATGATCTAATTATTATTTATTTATATATAAAAATATCCTCAGTATAACAGGACGTTTTTATGATAATTATTATAACTACACTTACATACACCCTTATCTAATGGATACGAACATACTGTTTCTGTGTATGGTGAACTACTGTCTCATGAAACGATGATTGTTCAATTTCTTATAACACCTCTCATTGTGGACATTATGATAAAACTATATTTATATATGATATATATTATATTTATATTGTCTTTATTCTTCTGTAATTTTTATTTACAACATACTATTATGCTTTCCATGATGTGTAAACACAATAGTTTCATTTGAAGAATTATGGACTACCACCCCCCTCAAAGTGATATGACTCATTCTTTCTATACATGGAATGTATAAAGGATGGTTTTATTAAACCAATGATAAATAAATGAAATTAATATAATAATGGTTTTATAATTTACATTTATACCATTTTATTATTATTCTTTTAGAATGACAAAGAAATGTAAGTAGTGTTCATGGGTACGTACGACCTACCGACTCCATGAACAGTGCATTTCATTTCGTATCTCCAAATGTTATGTACTATTATAAAAACATATAGAATAGATATATATTATATTTATATCATGAATTTTCATTCTAGAGATGATTTAATTTTTACTACATGTAAAATTTTATCAAAACAAGTTTATTTTTGACTCAAGTGCCAAATATCAACAGAATGACCGATATTAACTTAAATAATTAAGTAATTATTACAACATGGTAATAAGTGATATAAAAGAAATAATAAACTTGAAAATCTTCTAAATAAAGTATAAATTAACTTAATATTATTATTCATGAATAAAAAAGAACATACATGACGAGTTAGACTCAAGGTAAGGGACTTCATCTCAATTTACTTTCATTGAGAAATTTTTTGATAATATGCACCTTTATTCTTTTATAAGTTTTATATACAGACACTATGAAATTTAAAATCATTATTTTATCTCTAATAATGCTATTTAATTTTTTTAAATGTATTAATTCATGAATATTATAATTTAAATGTTCAAAGTGGTATGAGACACCATGAACGTTTAAAGATTTAATTATAAAATATTTTTATTCATGATATTAATTTACATATTTATTATGTGGATATAAAAGGATTTTTAAAATATATTTTTATATATTTTAATTTAATTCAAATATTTAAAAATGGGATATTTTATATGAAGTGTCTTACATTCCATACAAAATGACAAAAAGATATGTTTTTAATGTATGTGGCAACAACGACCTCTCCGCTGCCATAATAGTTATTTGATATTGGGATGCACCTATAAACCTTAATATTTTAAAAGGAAAATAAATCCCTTATTCCCTTTTTGGTTGTTTTGGTATTGAAAATGGTTTGGGAAATGGATTGAGTATTTCAATATCTTGAAATGATTTATTGTGATTGCAAATGAAATGTTACTAGTGAAATATTGATATTTGCAATATTGTATGTGTTGTGATTCTATAATGGTACTTAGACATTTGATGGGTGGTTACGTAATAATCCGATGACGGGTGGTTACTTTATAAACCAAATGATGGGTGGTTTCATGATAAACCAAGGACATGTTGTTATGTTATGACCTCTAATTCATTAGGGGTGGAAGTCAGTTGTTTGTCTATTTCATTTAATGATATGTGGGGAAGTCAGACGTATTGATATTCCATATAAATATTTTTATGTCCCAAGTTACCTTTAAATTTTATATGTGGATTTCTATGGGATTTATGGTGATATTTTGGTTATAATAAGGGTAATCAATGAGCTTATATTTAGTGAAGAGTTTTTTCTACTTCTTAAAGGTGAAAAGTTTTAATTTATGATAAAGTTTTCATGTTTTACATGATTTCAAAAGACTAATAGTTTTCATACATTATGACCCCTTAATGTGGTTTTAATGGTCATACAATTTTTGGAAATGATTTTCACAGGACATAAAGAATAATAGAGTCAATGATGATATCGATGAAAAGTTATGTGGTCAAAACAGGAAATAAGGTCATCGTTCTTTTTAAAGTGTTTTTGTTTTATAAAAAAATGGATAGTGGGTAGAAGTTTCTAATTATAATATTCAAGTTGTTATGTATAAATTATGACCTAATTATGAAAATTTATAAACCTGAAAAGATCTTCAATGTGAATTAGCGACGTAACATAAGATTATGAATGGTTTAAGGTTAGGGAATTATAGTTGGTATTAGAGGTCAGTTTATATAAATTTAGGAGTTATAATTTTTTTAATAGAATATCCATAATATATTTTTACTTTCCGGTAAAATTTAAATGATAAAGAATTTTAATATTACCATGTTTCTCCATCTAAAATATGTTTTTACAAAATGGTTTTCCACAGAGGAAACAGGGCAGCTATACTGGGAGAGAATACAGAGGAAAATAACCATGCAAATAAACATCATGTGATAGTCGAAATCAGAACTGAAAAGTTTGTTACACTAATGGATCAGTTGACTCAGGCGATAAATGGTGGTGGTTTCCATGCACGATATCAACTAGACCAACCCCATAGGCATATGTCTATCGTAGATCATTTCATGAGGCAATGTCCCCCATCATTCATAGTATCATCTAACCTTGTACAAGATGAAGGGTGGATTAAAGCACTGAAAAATATTTTTTATATAATGGGTTGTTTAGACAATAAAAAGGTTACTCCTGATATTAATCGTTTTAAAGGTGATGCCGGTTAGTGGTGGTCAATGATTAAAAATATCAAAGTAGGTGAAGATATTGACAGGTTAGAATGTGATGAATTTAATAATATCTTCCTTCAGAAATATTTTCCTAAGGATATTTGACATAGGATGTAAAACAAATTATTGGAATTAAGAAAAAGGAGGAAGATTTGGTGGTTGTATATATAGAAAATTTCACACATATTTCATGGTATGTCCGAGATTTTATCTAGGATATTGATAGTAAGATAATTTTTTTTACTCAGGATTGAAGCTGAAATATCAAAGCAAGTTAAGTTCATTTGGACAAAATAATGTGATGATTGTTTTCAGGAACTAAAAATTAGATTGGTAAATTATCCAATTTTTCCTTTCCTTCTAGGAATGATGAATTTGTTATCTACAGTGATGCATCACTGAAAGGACTTGGTTGTGTTCTAATGTAGAATGATCGGGTAATTGCTTATGCTTCACGTCAGTTGAAACCACATGAGCTAAATTACCTTACATTTGATTTGGAATTTTCTTATGTTATTTTCATTAAAAATTCAAAGGCATCAATTTTATTGTGTAAAGTGTGAAATATATACTAATCACAAAATATTAAAGTATATATTCAATCAGAAATAATTAAAACTGACATGAAGGAGGTGGATAAAATTAATCAAGGATTATGATTTCATGATCCGTTACTATCTAGGAAAGTAAAATAAAGTAGATGAAACCTTGAGTCGAAAGAGTAATGATACATTAACTATGATATGTTTGTAATGAGATCATTTTGTTCCAAATTTGATGAATATTTGATTTCAAGTTATTGGTGTAGGGAATTTCTCTATTTTGTTTCAGGTGGTTGTGAAATAATATCTATCAGACATAATTAAGCAAGAATAGAAAGAGCACTCTGAGTTACAGAAAAAGGTAGAATGGGTTCATAAGGGCAAGTTACCTAAATTTAAAATTTATAATGAATGTGTTCTGAGGTTTAGAAGGAGATTACGTGTGCATTATGATTTAAAGCTGATGAAAGAGTTGTTATGTGAAGCTCATAGTTCTTCGTTTTCAATTTATCCAAACAATACTAAGATGTACATCGATCTTCAAGATTATTTAATGTGGGATAGAATGAAAACGGATTTTACTTAGTTTACATTGAGGTGTTTTATTTTTCAATAGGTTAAAGAAGAGCAGAAGCTACCAAAAGGGATGCTTCATTATTTTCCAGTTCCAGAGTTGAAATGGGAAAATGTTCCAACCAATTTCGTAGTGGGGTTACCAAGGACATCTCAAGGTAACAATGCAATCTGGGTTATTGTTGAACAATTGACTAGATCTTCTCATTTTCTCCATATTTTAGATACTCTATTTCTAGATCAACTATCTTGATTGTATATTATATAGATAATCAGGTTACATGGAGTTCCCATACCCATTGTATCTAATCGTGATCCCAGGTTCAAATCTATCTTTTGGAGTGGCCTTTAGAAGTTATTGGGAACTAAATTAAAATTCACTACAACTTTTCATCATTAATCAGATGGGAAGTTAGAACAAAAAATTTATACCATAGAGGATATTCTACATGCTTGTTCAATGGATTACCAGGAAATTTAGGATCAAGAACATTCTTTGGTTGAGTTTTCTTATAATAACAGTTTTCATTCAAATATACAGATGGAACCATTTGAGGAATTATATGGAAAGTGATGTCGAACTCCAGCTTTTTGAGATGAAGTAGGTGAAAGGAAGTTGATGTGACCAGAATTATTAAAAGATATGGTAGAAAAAGTTCAGTTCATTCAGAAGTACATGAGGAAAGAACAGGGAAGGAATAAAAGTTATACGGATAATGGGACAAAGGATCTTTCTTTCGAGGTAGGTGATCATTTCTTTCTCAAAGATTCTCCATGGAAAAGTGTAATGTGTTTTGGTAAAAAGTGAAATCTGAGTCCGAGGTTCATTGGACCCTATAAAATCTTAGAGAATGTTTGATCAGTTGCCTATAGGGGTGCTTTAACTACGAGTTTATCCTGGATACAAAATGTTTTTCATGTGTAAATGTTGATAAAGTATATTCTGGATCCATCCCATGTTTTGAGTTCAAAGGTAGTTCAATTAGAAGAGAATATTTATTATGAGGAACATCCAGTACAGATTCTGGACCACAGAGAGAAAGTATTGCGGAATAAGGTGATTAATCAGGTAAAGGTTTTGTGGAAAACCCATATGGTTTAAGTGACACTGTAGGAATCTAAAAATTCTATGACGTATAAATACCCTCACATATTTGATAAGTAAATAAAATTTTCGGGACACAATTTTCAAATGGGGGAATGATGTAGCATCCTAGGTATTTATAGAATAACACTTTTTTATATCTTTTAATATTTAAGAAGAAGATATTAATTTTTCATTAAAGATGAAACTTTTTCTGATAGTGTTCTCATCATGTAATAGTATGTTTCTATTAAATCTTACGTTGCACACAATGTTGGGTTATACCGAAAAATAATAGAATAATTTTATTATTATTTTAAATGGTATTTAAGGCCTGGTCAATGTAACAGCGGAAATGAAAAGAACTAACCATAGTAGGATTATAAATGTTTTTTAAATTTATTTACATTTATCCAATAAACTTTAGAAACTTAAAATGAAAATGAATCAAAATTTAAGCATAAAATAATGTTATATTTTCACAAAGCTGTTTTACACCTTTTGATGGCGAATCCATTTTAAATATAGTTTTTCTCACCTTTATATGTTTTATTTGATAAAATAAATTTATTTTTTAGAAGTGGAACATCAACATTTACTTTGGATGAAATTTTTTTATTTTTCTGATGAAATTCATATTTTTATGGATAGTGAAAAATAATTCATTTTAATTCAAATCTGTCTTTTCATCTAATTTATTTTTATAGTTATATTACTCTTTTAATTTCTTTTAAAATGTAATTGGATTAATTATTTATCATTTAATCAAATTTTTTTCATTTTATGTAGTTCCACTTTGAAATTGGACACAAACACCTATCAATCTTTTGATATTTATTACTACTTAAAAACCCGCTTTTTTGGTTTTGACAACGGGAATTAATTTTAAATTAATTTCTGCAAATTTTGTGTTTTGAATTTGAAAAATGGATTCCATATTTGGAGTAATAATTTCCAAATTTTGTAAATAGGTACCTTTTATTATGATATATTATGAATATTAACTTCTGCAATTATTTTGTTTACCATGGTTAAATGTTAAATACGGTAAATAAGGATAAAAATAATATTATAATAATATTAAACTACCTAACACATGTCCCAATCCTATTATATGAGATATGGCTGACCATGGGTGTTAATGGGTCGATTTAGGGACCACATGGATCCACTTGGGAGTGATAATGACTTGTTATATTAATTAATTTAAAGTAAATAAAAAAATAACATAAACATGTATCTATTATTTAAAAAAAATTATATGGGGTTATATAAGTGATATCTTTATCTATAAATATTATTTATAAATATAAAAATATTTCCTATATAATGATAATTTATTTATAATTTTTATAATTTAAATAGATAAATTTAATTATGACTCAATGATGATACAATGATTGCTTCATTAATAAATATTTCAAATAAATGCTATTATAAATGTTAAAATAAATGTAATTTGGTTATTTGGATGTCATAAACGAATTTTATGGATGATATTAACATATTATATTTTATTTAATCCATTTTTATTGAAGGAATCGGGTTGTTATGAATTTAAAAAAAAGTCAAGTATGAATAGTGTGAAAATTGGCATAATTCATAACTTAAAATATAAAATAGTTTATTAAATGATATTAAATTCTTAAAAATATAATATTAAGAAAAATAGTTAATAAAAGTCCAAATATTTCAAAAATGACTTTTTTTGGGTCGTTTGAAAAGATATATTAATCAGATTAACCCACAATGTGTAAATAACATGTTATCACATTAAAATTTAAACTTGTAAAATAAGGGTTAAACCAATGAAATAAGGATAATAATAAATTTTAAAAACTTTTCTAAAAATTATTTTATGATGGGTATTCAAACCAAAATCATCTTACCTTTTAAATTAATGACTTTGGGACCATTTTAGACTGAAAATAAATTTATAATAAAATAATGGTTTTAGATATTCCTAAAGTGCCCCTCTTTCCTCTCATAAATGGTCACCACCTATACCCATTTAATAACACTTCTAAAGCCTCTTGAATCATCCAAATTATTCTCAAATAAGATTTAAATATCTCTCCCTTCCTTCTATAAGCCTTATCTTGGGAAGAAGGCCATTCAAGAAAGCCATCAGTCTCAAATCAAAAGAAGTTACCCGATTTAGAGGTTACGTCTTCTATAAAGTTCCTTTCCTTTATTTTACTTCTACAAAACCTATGCTACTATAATTCATTGTTTAAATAAAAAAACCAGTATAATAAATATACTAGTTTGTTTAAATGAGAATTATTATATCTAAAATTACACATACCTCGATCTAATGGATATGAACATATTGATTTTTGTGTACGGTGGACTACTACCTCACGAAACGATGATTGTTCAATTTTCCCCTACCACCTCTCATGGTGTACATTATGATGGAAATATATTTATATATGATATATATTATATTTATATTGTCTCTATTAGTCTGAAATTTTTATTTACATCATACCTTTATACATTACATGATGTGTAAATATGATTGTTTCATTTGAGGAAGTGTGGACTACTTCCCCCTCAAAGTGATATGACTCATTCATGCTATACACAGAACATATAAAAGATGTTTTTATTAAACCTATGGGACATACATGAAATAAATATAATACTAGTATTATAATAACTATTTATAACATTTGATTATTATTGTTTTAGTATCACAAAAAAATGAAAGTATTGTTCATGTGTTCATACAGCCTACCGTCTCCATGAACGGTGCATTTAATTTCTTATCTCCAAATGTTATGGAAATTTATAAATATAGATATAATGAATAAATATGATATTTAAATCACAAATATTATTCTGGAAATGATTTACTTCTGAGTGCATGTACAATTTATATCAAAACAAGTTCATTTTTGACTCACGTACTGAATATCAAAAAATTGACCATTATTAACTTAATGAATTATGTAATTTTTTTAATGTGATAAAAATTTATATAAAAAGAATAATAAACTTTAAAATTATCTGAATAAATTATAATGTAACTTATTTACATTATTCTGTAATAATAGGGAACATACACGACGAGTCAGACTGAAGGTAAGGGACTCCGTCTCAATATCCTTTAATTGAGACATTTCATAATAATATGAACCTTTATTATTTTATAAGGTGTATATATAGACAAAATGAAATTTAAAATCCATATATTATCTCTACTAATGTTATTTTTTGTTAAATGTATTAATTCATGAAGATTATTATTTAAATGTTCAAAGTGGTGTGGGACACATTGAACGTTTAATGATTTAATTATCAAATATTTTTCTATATGATATTAATTTAAATATTTATTATGTGGATATAAAAATATTTTTAAAAAATATTTTTATATATTTTAATTCAATTCAAAATTTTTTAAAAGGGATCTTTTATACATATCTTATTACTTTCTTTACTAAATGACGAACACAATGTTTTTAACATAAAAAACGACAATGACCTCTTCACTGCCGTAATGGTTATTTTATATTGGGATTCCTCTATAAGAATTAATGTTTTTAAAAGGAAAATAAATACCTTATTCCCTTATTGGTTGGTTTGGTATTTAAAATGGTTTTTTAAATAGATTTAGTATTTCAATATTTTGAAATGATTTCTTGTGATTGCAAATGAAATGTTATTAGTGAAATGTTGATATTTGAAATATCTATTGTGTTATGATTATATAATGGTACATGGACATTTTTTGGGTGGTTACATGACAAACTGACGATGGGTGGTTATGTGAAAAACCAAATGAAGGGTGTTTTAGTGATAAACCAAGGATGAGTGGTTACTTTATAACCCCCAATGCATTTGGTATGGAACTAATCCATATAAATATTTCATTTAGTGATATGTGTGTAATTCGAATATATGGTTATTCCATTTAAGTATGCTCAGGTCCCAAGTTACCTTTAAATGTTATATGTTGATTTATATGGGATTTATGGTAATATTTTGGTTAAAAAAGGTAATCAATGATCTTAAATTTAGTGGAGTGTTTTTTCTACTTCTTAAAGGTGAAAAGTATTACTTTATGATAACATTTTCATGGTTTAAATGTTTTTGTAAGGCTATCCGTTTTCATTCATTATGTATCGCTTAATGATATTTTTATTATCATCCCATGTTTTGAAATATTTCTCACAAGACATAAAGAATAATAGAGTCAAAGATGAGATCAAGGAAAAGTTATGCTCTTAAAAAATGAAATGGTTTCATGTTTCTTTTTAAAGAGTTTTTGTTTTTATAAAAAATGGATAGTGAGTAGAAGTGTCTAATTGTAATATTCAATTAGTTATGTATCAGTTATTACCTATTTGTCTAAAGATCTAAACTAGAAAAGATCCCCAATGTGAATTCTTTTCTTTAATCAAGATTATGTAATGTTTAAGGCAGGGTCCATATAAGATGCATGGAAATTTTTCCACTGTAGGTCAATATCATATGGGGGACTTTAAATATAGTAATATTATTATAATTCATAGAGTTGATTATAAATATTATTTTTATTTCCCTTAGGGGCCCAACATTGGCCCAATTCAAGAAGAAGTCAATGGTAGTAAGAATAAACTTTGACTATCTAGTGATACCTAGAGGGTATAAACCAATGATGTTTGTTCTGTATATAAAAGATGGATATGATTATTTAGATGTGTGGAAAAAATTTAATGGTTAATGAATGAAATTATCATGAATTTAAAATTCATGGAAATTCATCATTGATTTAACACACTGTTTCATCATCAAGTGTTATAAGTCTCGAAGTTTTTCGATTTTTTAAAATAACGCGGATCCTAACTTGTGATTACTATAAGAACTAGCAAGATATTACTGAATAATAGGGAAGATTTATTTTCCTTAAATTAATTTTAATAGGAACCCATCATATCCCCACTTTTATAAGATCTTCTAGGAATTCATATCATCATGAAGGATGAATATTTCTTCCATGGGATGGATATATTGATTCATGAATAAATCAAGTGAGAGAATCCAAATTTTAAGATACTATATTATGGTATATATTCAACTAGTTGTTGAATTAATCACTGAGATAATAGGATAGTATTAGTTTGGGGTGAATTTTACTTCATTGATCTCCTCCTTACCATTCATGATAAATATATATCACCCTACATTGTGTGATATTGATAATCACATTTTCTGGGTCTATATATTATAATAATATAGTTTCATTGGCCAGTGCATATTCTTTGATATTCTATGAATTTATAATTTAAGGATGTGTTGGATCTGTGTAAAATTCTATCACTAATCCTCATACAAAATCATTTAGAGGAATCAATGCTTCATTCTTACTGGAATAGTCACCATTGATTTTCTTGACCACCAACTATAAATCACCCCTAGTTTTTAATTATCTAACCAGTATTTTTAGGGATAATTCTTATCCTATAATAAGGGTCGTGTATCCTACCTCATTATTGGTACATCCCTCATGCCATAGGAATGAGTAAGGAATAAAAACTTTTTCTAGAGAGATGAACACAAGCCTCAATAAACCCTTATTTATCTTTAGGTTTTCCATTTTTATATGAGTTGGCCTCTTATAGGAACCATAAAATTTTATCTACTATGCTTACGAGATTTCATGGATAGAGAATAATTCTCCATTAGGGAGTTTTGTACCAAGGATAACCCCTCAAGGATAAGGTGTGTTATGAGAAAATTTTCTAGCTCTTTTCCCAAGACTACCATTTAAGACAAGAATTAGATGTCAAAATAATTAATAAAATCTTCCGATCATTCAAGAGACACACATAGAATCGAATGAATTAGGATATAGGTTAATGTATCAATGCGAGAGATAAAATGGACCTCATGATTTTGTAGATAATATCTATCATTCTGTATCATGAAGATCAATTCTAGGTAATTATATTTTATGATATAATACAAGGACTTATATTCTAGAATCATCTCACTGAGATAATAAAGACTATTCACCTAGAATGAATATTTCCACTATGAAAAGAGATAACCAAGAAATCACTCCATGGTTTCCACAAAAAGGATAAGGTTTGTTCCTTATATGGTATTAATCATGATTGGAGGACGTAAGTGGTAGTTCTAAAGATAATTAAAGGATTCATGACAATATTTATCCTAGTGGTAAGTGAACCCTTTCTTTATCAATTGTTAAGTGAAAAAATTTATCAGAGAGGTTAGATATAATTTGATTGATGTAGTAAATACAACTTCGAATTACTCCCAATTAGATGAGGATTTTTGGAAGATTTATGTCAAGTTTCACCTCATTTTTCTCATGGATGACTTTAATTTTATGATGCAATACAATAAAGTTGGGTATTCTTCTATATGTCACATAAAAATCAAATTTTATAGGGTTAATTTTAAGACTTATATGACACAATTTGTTGAAAAATACTTCAATATTGGAAAGGTGATCCTGTAGATAGTGGTATTTGACTACCACATCCTCCACGCAACATTCCATTATTGTTTTCATAAATTACTAGAAAATATGGTGAATGTCACATTGATAGGTAGAACTATCATTCTTCACGATGAAGGAAGTTAATTGGTAATAATACACCACATTGGGCGACCAAGGTAAGAGAAACATATAATTAATGAATATATATTGTTTATCTTTCACATTTATTTTTTAGATAACTTGTACCTAATTTAGTGAAATTATAATGAATTATGGAATTATTATTTACATGAAGAGTTTCTAAGAAATTGGAAGTATTTTTATGAAAAATATTCACTCACTCCATTACAGGAATATTGAAAGTGAGACTTGTGGGAGGATATATCAAGAGCTAAGGAATCGTGAAATAATAGTTGTAACCCTAGATCTGTGCATACAATAAGAAGTACAAGTAGAGGAGTATTTTTAGATTCTATCTATGATTCAAACCATGGGTAAAGACATCACACAGTGACCAAAAAAATAAGATATGTATAAATATATAAAAATGTATAAGATTTAGGACTTATATAATATATAGATGTTTCCCATGAAACTGAGACAAAAAATTTATAATATTTAGCTTCATTGGGTTAAATTTTGTCATAACAAATATGTGACTTTGAAATGATATTTTATAGTTTTTAGGTATAATTCGCATAGAGACACTATTAGTTGTATTGTGATAAGTTACTCAATGGATTTTGGATAAATCCATTTTCTATAATAATTTATGAATATTATGTTCTTTAAGGAAATTTAAGATACTTTTTTGTAACTCCATATATGTATATAATTATATACTTGACCAGTGGTGAATAAAGTAAGCTCGTGCCACAAAGAAATAGGTTACGCTGTGACCTGAATTTCAAGCAGATCACCATGAAGAAGCTATAGGATTTTGTCCTATATTCGATGAAATCAAGCCAATATCGTGTCAATGAATCAATAGGATAATTTTACCCAGGGTAGCTTAATGTGTACGATATTTTCAATTTTATGAAACTTAAAGAAATGTGTCCTTACATTGACAAAAGGTAACACACTGTGTGAAAAAAATCAATATGAGCTACAGGGTTTAAATATTTCATGACCACGGATAACTTAAATAAACCACAATATAATTAGTCATTATAAAAAGAATAATATATCTTAGGAGATCCCCTAAATATCTCACATTGTGATCATTGGGGAAATTTTAATGTTGAAAGGAGGAATGTATCGGTCACTCTATGAAAGTTTGTGTTACATGGCGACATGTTTGACAAAGAATTAAAAAAATAAAGCATTGTTACCAATGTAGGATCCTTGTATCATGAAACCTTCTATATCATGTAAACACATACTTTCCTATTTAAATAGATGTATTCTACATTTGTGTGGATCAAAAAAATTTCCTTAGTCCTTTCAATTTCTCTTGTTCCCTTAGAATTCATTAAATGATTTATTTTATTAAAGTAATTTTTTTTATATTTTAATCATTAGTTTAAAAAATGTTTTTTCATTATCCATTTTCAGGTAATTATTTTATTATTATTTTTTCTATAATCCCTTAAGTTGAATTTTTCATGTTTGATGTAGATGTCCCTTATAATGTGTGGGTAATCACTTCCTAGTTGAGGGGTCAATAGTTTACATATCTTAAAATTAATGAGTAACTAAACTCATACATGGAAGGTTATTTAAATTAGGAATTAGTTTGGTTATTAATTTTATCTCAAAATTTTTCATGAATTTGGTCAAGAGGATTATGTATGGAGGAGATCAAAATCAATTAAACTAATTGGTCAGTTAACAATAGTCTCTATACATATTCTTCTTTAATATTATATCTTAATTAATATTAGCTTAGTAGAGTTCTTTAATGAAGGGAAATCCATTGTTGAATATAGAATCAATTCTTTTCAACAAAAGAAGTACATATTCCTCATATGAATTTTTATCCAATTAGACTAACTAGTCCATGTATTAGAAAGGTTTCATCTTTGAGAAATAATTCTCCAAAATTGATTCTGAACTTGTTATTTAATTTTTTATTTTATTTAAAAGTTGTTTTGATTTTGTTTTATTGGTAAAATAAAAACATTCTTGAGTTAGTAGTTGAATGAACCAATTACCAGGGCTCACAAAAGTTTTTCTTCCAATGATAATCTCAAACTTCCAGAATCTACATTATTGTATTCAGTGAAAGATCAAAAAATCTATAACTATCTAAACTTCTAGCCTACCATGGGGAAGCAACCATGACATGGGGTTGGTTAGGTTTTTTGTACTGTATTTATTGAGGAATAATTACCTTTGGAGTTTAAACATTGGTATGATTAGCACACGATTTTCGCTATTCATTTCTATTTTCAATTTTTTATTATATCTTATATTCACACACACTTCTTTTTTATGTTTCAGAACAACTTGTGTATGAGTAAGACACCCATAACTCAATCATGGAGTGTAGAAACTCACAAAAAACTCAAGTATAATCCTAAGATCAGGAGATAAATGTTCCCCAACATATAAAATCTATGGTGGAGTGGCATAATACCACTACCCTCGACTGATTTAATTCAAAATCCATGCATCTAGAATATTGTAACAAAGCATGAATAATGAATCGGAAGTAAACCTTACTAGACTAAGATTTTCCATCCCTATATGGGGAATCCCCATGTTTTGTTATATCTCAAGTTTAGGTAAAATATTTTTTAGATAAATACACATTTAATTTAAATTATTCAAAATATGGGACAATTTACCGGGATATAAAAGTGAAGGCCTTCACAACTATCCCCCAAACATCCTTAAGATCTGTGACACCTTATGGAATAAGGGGGTGTTATTAGAAAATATTAGGTATCATGTGTTATAATTTTTATGTAGAGGAAAATGTAAAAAATTAGATATCGAGTGATTACATATGATCGATATCCACATGGGATAAGTTCTCCAATATTGTTTTGGAAAAATATTTCCCACTAAATCAAACATGGAATCTTCATAGAGAAATCTATAATTTCACTTAAATTGATGTATAATATTATTGGGAGGCCTAACATTGAATCATGGAATTTCTATGAATATTCCCACATTTTGGGGTCAATATGTTTCTACAGTTGCGTAATTTTTACTATTTTTTAAAGGTTTCCATACGGCCTATAGAGGATAGTTCTGCTAATGGAGGCCTGATGATGATGATATTGAATATTATCCCAAACATATTAATTGATGTTTCCCACTATCAAACCCTTGTAAAATGGGTAGTATGTTATTAAATAGAGTAATAAGAAAGTTGGAAGACCCCTCTTATTTGGCTACTCATGTTGAGGTCTTCGCTAAGAAGTTGATTGTGTTTTTATTTCCATCACAACTACCATCACTACTAGAACTGATAGTTATCACGATGTCTTGTGAGATGTTAAGTGATATTTAATCATTCTAGGAGTATTTGGAATTAGTAGAGAAATTATATCCTCATGATTTTAACTATGTTATTTATGAGAAATATAATGATTTTAGAATACATATAATTCTTATTCACTAAGTAATCCCCAACAAACAAAAAATCCAAGATGGAACTAAGAGAAAAGAGCCAAAAAAAATATTCTAAAATAATGTCCACATGGTTATCCACCTCAATCAAAAACCCAATATTCATTCTTCACATTTATACCACATAGATCTCAAAAATAACTACCACAACAAAAATACCAACATTAATTCCATCCTTGATTGCAATAGCCTTCCTAGCCTCATAAATACAATCTAGAGAATATGTTTTATAATTTAATTAAAATAGGATGATAAATGGATGGAAAACCAAAAATATGATATGATAAATCAATATGTTCCTCTATAAAACCATAAATATTAAGTGGGGTATATTTCCCAAAGCGTCTCAAACTGGTTACCAGGTACACTACCCGGTAACATGGAAAAATATTCAAGGGAGGGGGGTAAAAAAATGATTTTATAAGTGGATCGTGTTTAGAATATCATATGTTACATGAAGCTGATAAAGATGTTAAAAAAATTATTTTGAATTAGGTGATGATATATAAGAAAATAATAAAGTGAAAGAAGAAAAAATTGGATATATAGTTGAATTAGAATTAGGATTGATTCCAAAAAAATGATTAATGAGAAGAAAAGAGGAGATTCATCTCTCGTTTGAGTGAAATTAAAAAAAGAATAATAATACAAGGAACTAATACCATTTAGAAAACCTCTCTCATTAAAGGATAGAATAATAAATGGGAATATGGAGGCATGATACAAATTTGGTTTGGAAATTTTCAAACAACTCCACCTTAATATCAATATTTTAGAAGGAATATAACATATGTTAAGGTATGAATTTTTTAAGGGAACTGTTATTGAAAAAATTAAAGTTTAATATTTGGGAGTTATATCTCAAAGTAAATATTTCTCAAAATTAGTGATAATAAAAAACACAAAAAATGAGAGACTACAAAAGTTTTTCAATTATATGAATAATATGTCCATGTACATTTGGAAAATCACTTTTTGATTTTGGTAATAGTGTAGCTTTGATATAGATGAGTTTATTTTGAAGGATTGAATTATATGATTCAAATTTTCTAAGATTATTTCCAATAGATTCATTGATCCCATATATGGATGAAGAAGGTGATGTACGCATTTTATTAGGATGAAAATTAATTTCCACTAAGATGGAACTGATTAACATGAAATAATAAAGACTTATTTTCCAAGTTGATGAGTATGAAGTTGGGTTCAATTTGTTAATGTCAGGGAAACATTGAACAAATTCAACTGATTTTCAAGAAGTTTATATTGAGGAAATAGGGGTAAAATATATGTCATTGTTGATTCAATAAGAGTAAGATAAGGATAAAATTATGATCCTTATAGATAAAATTATATCTGAGGAAGAGGATCACCCCTAAGATATATATTGTAATAATTTTGATGTTCAATAGTGAGTATAACTATTTTAGAGAGACTATTACCCAACTTTAATTCCCTCAATCATCAAGCCACCAATTCCTGGGAGGAATCCACTACCATGTACGAAAATATATTAAATTTTGGGAATCATGTATACCTTAATAGTGATTATAAATTTTAATCTCATTGAAAAATAGAAGAATAAATTTTTTTAGTTTTTGAAAAAAGGAACCACGTTGTTTCATGGGGGATCATCGATATATAAAAGATTATTTCCAATTTTGTGAACCTATAAAGTTATTATAGAAGAAGGAGTGAAGTAGATCCATCAAACATAGAGTGTTTCACTACCCATGAATAAAATGGTAATGAAGTATATATTAAATCCATTTGTTGCAATAATAAATTTTTCTATCTCAAATAATGAATGGATGATTCCCCTATAAGAACTTCCTATGAAAAGAGGTTTAAGAGTGGTTGAAACTAAAGAAAACAATTCGCAATCAATAAGAGTAATCACATGACGGATAGTTTTTCTAGATTACAATAGTTTTAATATAGATACATGTAAAGATCATTTTTACACTGTCATTCATTGATCATATTATGGAGATATTAGTCACGACTAAGTTTTATTATTTCATAACTAGATATTCCAGTCAAAAATAAACACCAATGGACCTAAATGATTAATGAATGCTAAAATTAACATTCACATATGGTAATTTATCCTATCATTCATGTCATTTTATCATCAATTTTGTATTAATGGAAGAGAGATACAAAAGAAAATAGGGGGTAAACCAAGTCTAAGGATGCCTAAAATAACAGAGTTTGAGGGAATCCCCTCTGACTAAATTAACCCCCTCAAGTTTCAAGTAAATAATGTTTGGGAAGCATGTCATGTTGGAGTCCTGATCCAATAGTGATGCAAGATGATCCACATCACTTTTTCCCTCTTGCAATGTATGGGCCCTGTGTATATTATTGTTGAGGAGAGCTCTGCATTTTCTGATAATATAAGATATCGATCATGGGGTAAAGAATTTTCCATGAAAGGTTTAATGAATGATCATTAAGTTAGTTTCAACTTGATTGGGGATGATATTTTCATGGTTCCAGAGGTTTAACCTAGTGAGCATTTCTCTGGACTCTTTTGGAAGAGAATTACTCCAACCATAATGAGTATTAAAATATAGTTTGACACTCCCCCAAGGATCGTGAACAGCCCCTCCTCCTTGCATGACACCCAAGGTGAATGATCCATCTGTATTAATCTTAAGACCTGTGTTCCTATTTTTCATGTCCTTTTACACATGTAATTCACCAATTAATTCATAAAAGTTAATAACACATATATTTCACAATATGGTAAAATAAATCCAAGAGATTTACATGCTTGGTTTCTCAATTTATAGGAATTTTTTCCAATTATGTTTGAGTAATCTATACATATTTCTCAAGTGGTGTTTGGAGAAATCATTGGAAATCAATTGGGATAATTTACATTCCATGGTACAAGTAGTTATAATTATTGGGGGAAATTTTTGTAAAACTGAATTGAAGTGGTCCCTGTGAAAATAAATTCTATAAAAAAGCAACTAAACCAACAATGGTTAATGGAATTATGATATTTCTTAAATATTTGGTATTATAATATAGTTTTTTCCAATAATTTTCCAAGATATTTCAATAACTCACGCATACTTTGGAATATTATTTACTATTTTTTTATTATCCGTGTATATAATAACTTTTTTTAGAAGGAAAATGTAGTGGCATCCCAAATAATAGTAGATATCAATTGGGAAAATGAATTTTTGTATATATTACATGCATGTTATTTCATTATGGAAGCTACCCATGGGAGATCAGGTCAATAGAAATTTTCATAGAATCTATTATTCTATTTATACACTTAACAATACCCAGATAAATTATACCACAACAGGGAACGATCGACCAACTATCATGTTTTATTTTAACAAATTTATATCATATATTACATTGTAAAAAGTAGTTGTCTACATATACCATACAATAATGAGATATTTTAAAAAAAATAACGATGTAAATCCTCAAATAATTTGATATTACATGTTGTAATATTAGTAAGATATTGTAATTAAGGAATAGAAGGGTTCCTAAAATTTGATATCTAAAAACCTATCCAGAATATAGTTTCATTATATTAAAGAAGACAAGGAGGTGTATATTCCTAATAATCATTAGAAAAATCTATTTTATTGTTTGATTTTCAAACTAGGATATAGTTTGTTGGTACTGGTAATTACTTGGCCACTGATACTGTTTACATTTACTTATCATGTAAGAAAATAAGAGGTGTTTCGTTAATGTACCTCACTTATTTTGGGATGAACTTCTTATTTTATATAAATTTGGATATGGTGTGATATAGTAGATTATACACAAATAAAAAATAAAATTGATGCTGTAATTTTTTCATTCATAACCCATTGGTGGAGATCATGGGTTTGACTAAATTGAAAGTGTATTATTCTTGTCTATGATTCACCAATATTCTAAAGAATATGTTGCGGGAAATATTTATTTTCACTGAATATGAAACTTTAGAATAAGAAATAAAATTCACCAACACCCAATTATTGAAGTTAAAGTGTTTGATGTGTGGGGAATAGACTTCACGGGACCCTTTTTAAACACCTTTAACGACACTTATATCTTAGTATGTGTGGATAAAATTTAGAAATGGGTGGAATTATAAGATAATTATTCCAATAATTTAAAGGGATTCATACAATTATTATGAAGGAATATATTTTTTTCATTTTGTAATTCCTTGATTACTCAACAGTGATTGGGTAACTCTTTCCAATAACCACTTGATAATGGGACTGCTCGAAAAATAAGAGGTAAAATATTAAATAGGAAACTATTTTCACCCACTAACTAGTTGGAAGGTTAAACTATCCAACTAATAAATAAATTATGTTCTTCGAAAATGATTAATTCATGTTAGAAATATTGAACAAAAATATATATGATATAAAATCCCAATTAGGACAATCCAATTCATGATAGTGTATGGGAATCCAAGTCATCTAGTAGTGAATCTCAAACAATTGTAACAGTAGGCTTCAATAAAGATCAATATGAATTAATGGAACGAAAAAGAGTAGAAGTTATTGTAGGTATATGAGATAGAGGAGTTGATAAGGGTTGTATATGAAAATGAATTTTTTTGAAGTGGAATAATAAAATTTAGAAGGACTAACAGATCACTCACACAAAATTTCTCCTCGATATAAAGTAATACTATTTAACTCATGTTTGAAATTGTTTCCCAAAAATTTTAATCATGTTGGTTGGGAACATTCTTGGTAGTCAAGGCCTTCCATTATGAAGTTATAAGGATACCTAGAGATAATGAGGCATCACTTAAACTTAATGGTCAATGGATAAAGGTTAACGGGAAAAAATTCCATGAAGGGTGTACTTTATCTTTAATTTTTTTTGGGATTTATGCTTTGACTCTAAAGTAACCTAGTCATGCATCCATTTTATATTTTATTCACTCTCATAGAGTATAATATTTTATTTTGGGTCGGATAGTCTAGTAACCTAGGCTTACTCCATTCATGGATTCATAATGTCCAAAAACTCTAATGTTAACCTATATTCAGAGAGACCAAGATAGGTTTGAAAAATGAGGATTCTATGTCATAATACAATAAAAGTTAGTTCAATTCAAACTATAGTTATTCACTCCATTACAAGATGGAAGAATTATAGTATAACCTACAAAAATAGAATTTTTATGGGATGCCCTAATGTGAAAATTGAAGACCACAATTAAATTTTACCTGGATGGAAAATAATGTTACCATACGATATAACTGATTCACAATATGACACTTACTATGAAAAAATATATGTTTTGTTCGAAAAATGCACTTAGAGCACCACACTATAGAGGAAATGGGGCATGGAATGAAATTTCTGAATGTAGGATAAGGAAATTTAAGAATTTTTTCATTTAATGTGAATGGTTTAAATAAATTTATTTTTATAATAAAAATTTAGTGAATTTGAAATTTACAGTTCTCACACTAAATCTACACCCCCACCTCTCGATTTCTCTTTACCCTAAGATCTTGGGATAGGAACCTCTATATATTTAACATACATATCTAATATTCCAAGGACCAAAGTAACTATATATTATTTTATATTTTTTGTGATTGGAATAATTCACCTTTAGCTTCCCTTTATCTTCATTTCTCAATCATCCTTTTCCCTATCCATATCCTCTTCCCCGCCATTTAATTTCTCCAAATCAAATGCATTAAACCTCTCAATCTTCTACCTTCCTTATATTAAAAACTCACCTTCCATATTCTACTTCTTAATTTCCTAGACCTTTCATTAAGTCAAACCCTATCCACCAAGGTCAAGTCCACAAAACCGTCCTCTATTCCCCAAACCAAGAGCCCATACAAACCCAAAAACAAACTTCCGTGTAATAAATTGTCCCCTCATTATTATTCTTCTACTAAACCTCTCATCCTCATCCACTTCTCATTAATCTCACCAGTTTTCATCCCAATAATCTATGAAGTAGGATTTCCCAATGTAGTATATTCATCCTTTCCTTAATTTCTTAACTAAAATGAACCAAGGCTACATGGATAAGTTCCAAATTAATCCCATAAAAACTAATAAAATAGTATACCTAGAGGTTATTAATAACATCAATATAGAGGTAGAGATTATGGATTCCCTTAAATATTTACAACATAAGAACATTTTACATGTGAGGTAGGAGTCTTATGTGGAGTTAGTTTTGGAAAACATGTCTACATTGGAGTTGATGTTGATTAATGTTATATTATAACTAGATCGAAAGCAGTGTAGCTTATCCTTGAGGAAATTTGTGGTCAGGATGGGTGTCCATAATGTATAATTTATGGAATCCACAAAATAAAATACATTGATCCTAGAGCCTAAAAATAGTACATCCTAGAATAAGTGGGTTGAGAAATCGGCCAATCCCAATAATCAGAATGACCCTAAGATAAGGAAGAGAACAAAATTGTGTCAACCACTTCTTAAGATAATAAATTGGGATCTAGCACATCCGTGGTTACCCTATAGATACTCTTAGGGATATTTAAACCATCTTGAGGGGTTACTTACTTACACTATTTCCAAGTATACAACAATCAAATTTACTAAGTAGTTTTATTTATATTTTTATGGGTAAGTAAAGTATGCTAGAGGGACTTTGATGGGTGGATGATTTAAAGAACATTTAGCGAAGAATATTGGGCTATTTGATTCTTCCCTAACCCTATCATGTTAGTATTGATTATAGTTCATTGACCACTATTTACTCTTCATGATGGTAATTCTAAAAAATGGGAAAATTATATGAATGGGTAGATGAATATGAATTTGACGAGGAAGATCCTACTACACTAGAGGTTGAGTCAAAAGATACCTCAAAGCCTATGGTATCCCCTAAAAATTATAATAAAAGGAAAATATTTTTGTTTACATCATTTATAACCACTCCCATCAAATTTACTGGTGTGGTTTTACTATTTTGGCACTTTCCTTGAGTTTCTACCAAGAAATAGAGGTTTCTGTTTGAGTTTAGTGGGTGGCCATTTTTTGATCAATCAATGAATTTATTTTCCCACTCACAATAGAAAATATTGCACCACTACCTTCCCCCAGTGCCATATTAACTAAGGTAACTATTATCTCTATATATTCTACCACCTCCCATGTCGAACCTCCTCATCTGGATGGTTGAGGGTATGTTTAGATTCCATAGGACATCACTAATCTTGATGCATTATAGGCATAAATTATTAATCACAACTTGAAGGTAAAGGTTTTAGCTACCTTGGTAGTGAAGGATGCCCTATTCCTTAACCCAACCAAAATAAAAACACCATCTCTCAAAATTAGAGAGTTTTCTAGTGCACCACATTTATATTCGGCCACAACATGCACCTTAGTCATGAAACTTTCATATAAGTAGACAGAATCTGCCATGGATACTACTACTAATACTACATGTATGAGTATTATTAATAAGTGAATGTTGTGGTCCAAATTCAACCCGATAATGAGGAGGGTCTCAATAGGGAGTCAATCGATTTTGTAAAAGAGTCCTAGGATCTATGTCCCCCCATTTTGTTTTTATATTTTGATTAAATATACATTATGATTCTTCCAAGTAGTATCTTTAATTTTTTCATAATTATAATTTTTACACACATCCTTGAAAGAATAAATGAAATAAAGATTTTATTTTTCACTTTTTTATATGATATATTTATTATTATCTTTGAACTACCATCTTTTTAGTATAAATTTTCCCCTAAAATTATCACCTAGGTATAACATAGTATATAATTCTCCTGAATCAGCACACACAAAAAATTTCATCTATAAAATGATTCATTAGGGGGTTTCTATTTACTTCATAATATTTTTGTTGCACTCACGATGTAGTTTTTAAATACATTCTATTTATACATTGATCTCAAATAGTGGATAAAGTATTTGATTTTTACAGTGGGATAATTTTTTAGCATTCTTAAATTCCACTTGATGATTTCTATTTAGTTGATATTTTTATAAAAACCCTGTTAATATAAGTGAATGTTTTAGGTGGATTTTATTGAAATTTATTTTCTTGTTTATTTCATAGACTATATTTGTTATGATTATTGAACAAAATCTAATATATGGATTTTTAACTTATTATTAATTGATGGAATACATATCATTCATGTATTCTATAATTGTTTGAAATATTGAAATTCCTTTATCAAGAGGGATTCTAACACTTTTTTATATTATTTCACATTAAATATTCCTTGATAGAACACCATAAAAATATTACCATTTGAAAAGTATTATTTGTATTGTAAAACATGATTATTCTTTTACTAAATTTGAACAATTAATACCTTTTATTTAATTTTATTCATCCAATTTTATCTTGTGACTGACCCATAATTCTATCCCTTACAAAAAAATTGATACCATGAACTAAATTTATAGAAATACACATTACAAGACAAACTATCCTTCATAACATTATCCTTTAGTTTCATTGTATAATCATTCTTTTGGGTATTTAAAGGAGGTTGTTTTGTATTTCATGGTTATATTATATGAGAATACTAGGAATATGTGTAGGGGAGACCTTTCATGATAATGTGGGAAGAATGTTAAATACTTTTGTGACAGTACTACATTGATTCCTATAAATGTTTTTAAATAAATAAAACATTATGGAACCTGAAAATGAATGAGTAATCAAGTGAGGTACTATATATTAACATATGACTAGTATCACCTTACTTATTCATGTATTAAATATAAAAAATATTATTGGTAATATATTAGTGGTGGGGATTAAGGTTCTATCCTATTTTAGATTCCAATGGAGTGGGGACTTTCTATATACACATTTCATTGAAAATCCAGAGATTAAATTTGATTAGAGGAAAATGGGACCACTTAGTCAGTAGTTTGAATTCCTATTCTATAAAACCATGAGAAAGAGAAGAATTACGTATCTTTATGAAAATTTATGGATGTTAAATTATTAAAGTTGATTTCATAAATTTTTTTATTGAATATAAATCTATATGTTTAAATATGTTAATCTCTTTGAAATCCATGCATTTTTTTAGTATTTTATCAGTGTTTTTTAGATTAATACTACCAAATGTAGTGAAATTATCATGAATTATTAAAGGATTATTGATATAAATATTTTTTTGTGAAATTTTAATGATTTAAAGGAAAAATACTCTTCTATGCTGTCACAGGCATATTTATTTTGCAACCATTGTAAACATAGTATAAAAATAGAGGTGCCTAAAAATTGTGACCTTTACCATAGATCCATACAAGATATAGGAATTATAAGAAGAAATTATTTTTTTAGATGATTATGATTCATGTCATACTCTGTGATGCCACACCATGATTTGAAAATAAAAAATTGGCAACTTCAAAGAATTTCATAAGATATTTGATTTTTTATAAGATATTAATATTTACCATGAAGTTGAGATAGAGGGTTTGTAAGATTTGTGTATGTTGTGATGTAGGTGTTTTCACAACATAAGTGAATTTGTAATCGTTTTTTCATAGTTTTAATGTATGATTCCCATTTTTATGTTGATAGTCAATCCATGATCATAGACATAGGGGATTTTGGCTATGTTTTTTATAAGGACTCATGTATATGATGTTATTTGAGTAAATGTAAGATTTTTTATTATAACTCCTTAGATATTTATGATTCTACCCATATCTTTGGGTAATAAATTAAGATTGGTCCATGAATAAATAATCCATGTCCTGAAATTATTTTTTAAAGAAAAAATAGGAAGAAGCTACAAAATTTGACACTACTTCAAATGAGATTTTGTCGTAGTACTGTTGGTGTTTTCATAAGTAAGTTTCTAATGGAATCCTAATCCTTGTGATGTTATCCATTGAAAGAAACATAATGACATATTTATTATCTATGAATAAAACTATCACACCACATGTAAAATAATCTGTATGAATCTATGGGGTTTGATTAAAACACAATCACAAATAAATCCACCGTACTATAGTGTATGTAATCGACATATAAAATAGAATATATCTCAAACAATCCCTTGAATATCTCACAACATGAAATTTCAGGATGATTCAATTATAGAAATACGAAAGTAATTATATCACTGTGAAGGTATGTGTCATATCACAACATGTATGAAGAAATAATTAAAATTAAATCATGGCTATGGACATGGAAGGTTAACATCATGCCCCCTCTATCATTCCATGATGCATGGTTTCTTATCTAATGATGTTCTAACCATGTTTGTGTTGTGCCCAAAACTTTTCTCAACCTGTTCACATTATCTGGTTTTAATGGATGTTGTTTATTTTTTATTCTATTTGTCTTTATTATTTTCAACATTAATTCATGTATTTTATTTTAAATTTATATTTTCCCTACTTTTTCATCATTCTTTTTTTCTAAAATCACTTGTTAAGATTAATTTTTCATTTTTTCAAATATTATCTCCATCATGTGTGTCTTTTCTCTTATGGGGTGAGGGATATAGAGTAGTGTAATATGAGTTTTGATAAATTAATAGACTTGTTCATGAAATTCTATGTCAGTTGGGAATTTATTTGGTGACTAATTCAATATTTTACCTTCAGATGAATATAATAAAGAGGAGTATGAAGAGAATAAATTCAAATCAATTAATTGAATTGGTCTATGAAAAAATTTTCATATTCATCTTATACTTTATGATTCAATCTTAATTAATCAAGGCTTAGGGGATTTCTTTAATCAAGGGATTTCTACTAGTGTATATATAATAAATCGATTATAAATAAGATGTTTTCAATCCTAGTAAAAACATACAACCAATTATATTTATTGGTCCATAAGTAAGGAAGGGAGTATCTTTAATAAATAATCCTTTGAAGTTTATTTTATACCCCTACATTAATCAACTATTTTAATCATAATGAATTTTGATTTCAATTTTCTTGATCTAATAGTAATATTATTGAGACAACAATTGAATCAACAAAATTTTAAGGCACAAAATATTTCCTCTTTAATAGATGATCTTAGACTTATTTTTTATATATTATTGTTGTTAGTAAAGGAATGATAAATCTATAAATTTATAAAATTTTGGCCAATTGTGAGGATGATACAATTCTTTAAGAGTGGTTAATAAGGAGAAAAACATTAGGAAAATATATATTCAAATCTTCAATGTCTATAAAAACCCAAATATTATTATTATTTTTCTTCATTTTAATTCTGTTAGTTATCCAATTTGGGTATTGTGCCTCTAAGATAAAGTAACATTTATTCTATTTTTCAATCATCATATCCACCTCAGTGGCATGGGTTTAGTGAATTCTCCTTGGGGCTATGGTGGTTTTCTATAATACCCAGATGGTGGGAAACCCCATGCGGATCTCACTTATGAATTTCCATTTAATTCCATGAAATCACATCTAAATGATACTTTTGGAAAGAGATTTATTTGTTGTATTCTTCAGGGGACATGGAAGAAGTATTAAATGTGAGTTAGGGATCTTCATCCATTCCTATATTAACTTATTGATTTTCATAAATGGTTGTCAAGACACCTTCCTCAGACACTAATTGGGAATATTTGATGTATTTATATCATTCTTCATTAATAGTAGAAGACAAATTGACCTCTCAAGGTCTAGGAGATGATATAGGGGAATGATCATTTCCATTGGGATCATATAAATCTATGGAGTGGATATTATTGTATATTGAAATTAAAATTTTGATAATAGAGGAAATCATGCCTAAACCATGTGTTCTAATTATTTTAATGTTCATGTCGATGATCGATGAATCTTGGATATGTCTATCAAATATCATTCAAGAAAACATTCAAATAAATATGCTTGGGGTGAGATTGATCCGCATGGGATGCATGGGGGTCCCTTCCTCCATTGATTTCAGTTTATCAATAAAGATCTCCACCTAACCATCATAATAGTTAAAGGTAATTAGTAGGTATGTGTTAATTCCTAAAACAACATAGTTAATCCCAAAATAAAGAGTTGTTTCATGAATTTGATTAATGTGTAGTACAAAATATTTACTATGTTATATTCAAAGACTCACAAGGGAAGATTATAAGCTATAAGGGGTTGTAATATATATGGTTTTATCTAACAATGAATTTCCCATATTTAATAGTTCCATGCATCTATTCAATGGGATTTATATGACTCAAAAGGGATGTTATCAACCTAAAATATCCTAACATACACATTAATAGAGTAATTCAAGAACAAATTATGTAATAATTTTATTTATATATGCATATAGGGATACGACCTTCCCAACACAATGGTTTAAGTCATGTATTTCTTAAAGAATATGAACTCTAAAACTGACACTAGATCTATAATTTTAGTTCATAATTTAATCTCTACATGTAGATTCTCTTTACTTTTTTCATATCCCCAGATTTTTATGATGGATGGGGTAAATTGAATTTACTATAGAAATACCATTGGAGGGTAAAAATAATGTTTAGGTTGATTTTGGAAGCATTATCAACTATGTCTATGGGAATATTAATATCACCAAGTTTACTGGATATGTGAAAGTTTCAAATTTTCCCATGTATTGGAGCATCCTAATCATTTTCTATGAAGTAAATGACAATGTGGAAATCACTAGAACCACTTTTAACATTGTATGTATTGGATACATGACTTTATCCTAAAAACATGGGGAATTGGGAGAGACTTGAATAGGGTATCCTTGAATTATTTGGTGAGGTAATTTCATATAGAATTAGGATCTTTCCTAGGATTGTACAGTATTGCTACAAAATTTCATAATTCTGAGCCAAGTTACAATGCTTTTAATACTCCATCTTCTCCCTAGATTGAGATTTATGGGTTAATTTTAATAATTTTGACGACTCTCTTTATTAATTAGGATTAATGGGTATTCTTCATATTCGGTGGTATGGTTAAACTAGACTTATCATGTTTTGGGGTTGACCCAATGACTGATTTTGTTTATTAGTATACAAATATAATAGAATCATATAGAGTCTTAGAAGGTTTATGATTAGGATGGAATTCCCATTGAGCTCCTTGGATAGCCTCTCTTTTGGCATCAGATGCATGTATAACCTAGAAAAGGATTATTTGTGGCCACAATGGCTTATTTTGAACTCCCTTTCCTTAGACATATAGCATACTATCCAATTATTGGTGCGTTAATTGGGATCACATTAATCATCCATATTAGTGAAGGGGGTTTTCAATTGAATTACATTGAATGAATCATATTATGAAAATTCATCATATGAATGTTTTGATTGCAGATATGGTTCTAATACTCTTAGTGATGGGGGAAATAAATCTAGATGAATCCAGACTAGTTTGGGTATTTATTTGGGAACCTATTCCCATTATATATTCTCAAAACTAGAAAATTCATCTACAACCATGTTTTGAAACCATGGGTATAGGACAAAAACTATGGAAATAGTCTATTTCCATAGATTATAAAAAATTTTGTGGCTAGATCCCTTGTAATTGGTATTCACTATTACCATGGTTTAAACCATGAAAATAGTTCATATGTAGACATTGTTTGAAACATGGTTATTTATTGTTACATCTCGAGTTTTACCATGTAAATTGGAACCATAGATGGTGGTTAAAACCATGGATGTAGGTCCTATATAACCATGTTCTAGATCATGGCTAATCCTTGCTACATCCACAGTTTAACCATAAAAATAAGTGCCTATGAATATGGTTAGAACAGTGGAAGTAGGTCATATATAACCAGAATTTTAACCATGACTATTTCTTTATATATATGTGGTTTAACTATAGTAATTGGAATATACTTCCATGGTTAGAACTATGGATATATCCTCTATGCTCTATAAGAAATCTTACTCAAACCTCTAACTACCAGAACCTCCAGATGTTATAGGTTACATTAATACACAACACCATCCATGTCATCAAGATACTATAAAATATAGTTATCATTTACATTTTTTTATAACCATCATAAATACATTTATATAATCATCAAATAATGTTCAACAATTTTGTGCTTCTTAAAATTGATGAAATGAAATTATTCTACACAATATCATCTGTTTCATGTCATTCCAAAATATAAAAATAGTTATAACATTTCTAATATTCGTTCTAAAATGGCATGGCCACACACTATCATTCACATTGAAAATGAAAATGAAAATACAAAACTACACAATATCATTTACAAACACACACCATTATTTACAAATTTACAATTTCACACTATCATGATATAATTTCATTTACAGTTAGAAGTTTTTTGGGTGAGATTCATTTTAAAACTGCACATAATCTATTTTTGGGGTGAGGTGGAATTACTTGAACACTATCATTTAATGTTATAAAATTATAAACTATCATGGTACTATATCATTTAAATATGATACTATTAAAAAGTCCATTGGAAATATTAAAAGTGTATTTGAAACACAAAATGAAACATGTTTTGTATATAATAGTTTGCAGTTACAAACTATTGTGGCTATATTAAATGATATGTAGTTAGTATATAGTAGTTTGCAGTTTCACACTATTATGGCTATTGTTGGATAAATACTTTGCATTTAACTGATATGGTTCTCATTTCTGCAATATACCATATGACATAGTTAGTTCATAATTGGAATCAATTGATATATGGGTTCATAAGAATTTAATTAATTTATACAATGAAATAGAGTTCATTAAACATGTATCTAGTGTAATGTTTTACAAAATATTAGGTAGTGAAATGTTTACAGCTGGGTAAACATATATCATTGGTCTATTTAAGAAGTAAATTGTCCACAAACATGAATCATAAGAAACCACATGTATGTAAATAATGGGAAAATAAGTGAGTATCATAGTAAAGGAATGTGTTGTGTTATTCATGAAATAAGAAACTACAAAAAATATATATTACATGTTAAATTATAGAAAATAAATTTTACAAAAGGTACTTTGACATAAAATTTAAAACATATACGATCAAATAGAACCAAACAGTTTAATATGTACCTGTATGAAGAAACAATAGGAACCTATAAGAATAGAAGGTAATGAAAATATTAACATTTTAAAAGGTTATTATTTTTTCATTTTAATGGTATTGAAATTATATGTGTATATTTTTTATCATTTAAAATTACTATAATTTTGAAATGTATGTGTTATGATAAGAAATAAAATGATATATATATATAATTATGTAAAAGGGAATTAAAATATAAAAGGGTTTTCAAATAAAATGTAATGAGAATGAAACAAACATCACCAACTATTTAATAAAAAAATTTATATGATAAATGATACATGATTCAATAACCTACAACGAAAAAAAAATATTTAGATTGATATGTACAGATGGTTTAGTTTATGAATTTTGTCTATAACATGTTTAATTAATGTTCACAAATTAAGAACCATATTTATATGAATACTTTCACAGACTAAACTACCATAGGGAAAAGACAAAACACTATCATTCTTATTATATGCATACCTTCAAATTATATGTATACCTTCACCTTTTCATAAAACATTACAACATGATTTATAACATAATATGTGACTTTATATTATATGCATGAAGGTATTAATACCATAATATTAAACCAAGGAATGATCAAATGAAGTCATATAATATGTACAAAGGTTTTCACTGTATGTTGTAATATTAAACCAGTGTATGATAAACCAATTTATGAAAAATATATATGATAAAATATTAAATGAAGTTATGAATACCTTCATTTTAGACCATGTTGGAAAAAAATACCTCATGTTTACCTCTTGGTATGTTTTGGGTGTGGTTGTGTTTGTTGACATAGCCAGATGACCACAATTGACTATGGTTGGTATTTGCTGAAGATAGGTTTTTAAGGTGGTGTAGTTACCCAATATTTGCCAAATTTTTTGGCCCCAAAATTGGGAATTTGTTTTTGAAAATGTATGGTTTTCTTCATAGGATTGTATGGTGTGTATAACAGGGAAAAAATTGGAAAAGGAAGACAAATGTGAAGGCCCAGACATGGATCACGTACCATGTCTGGGAAGGGTAAGCAGCTGCGTGCCAAGCAGCAGAAATGGTATACGGGAGCAGTTAGAGAAACTGAAAATGGTCCACAGTAGAATGCGGTGTTTTATGCGGATGTATTGTCATAGGAGGAGGATATTGACCACGTAAGAGCAAAGGTAGTATGCTGACCGCATATGAAAATGGTTCGCAGGAAGGCTTGTAGTTCGTGGTAGAAAGCGGATTGGTATGCAGTGGAGGCTGTACCGAATTAAAGATTTCGTAAATCTTGGATTAGTGAATATTATGGATATCATTGTATATATAAGAATCTCTAATCCCAACGATTAATGGTGAGATCGAATATCATTAGGGAACATCTTTTTCTCTTGGATTTAGGAAAAGTCTGAAGGATTTTTGTGAGGGAGAATTCAATGAAAGCTAAAGTGGTTCATGTAGAATAAATCCCGCCAAATGTTTTTGGGGATAACATTAACCTAAAAAGGTTGTGGTAGGTGGAGGAAGAAGGCATGGTGTTCATGCAGTTTTCTAGGGTAGTCTTCAAATAGAGTACAGTTCGTGGAAAAAGGGTGATTCACAGAAGAGGTTCATGGAGTCGATATGCATAGGAAATACATGATAGTGAAGATGGAGGTAGTTGGTGGACAAAGGGAGGTTCATGGAACCAGAAGTGATATGAAAAAGGGGTGTTCCATGTACCGAACCCAGTACTCAGTACACAGGAGAAGAAGTTAGTTCATGATATACACAAGGAGGCTTGAAAAAGTGTCAAATGAGTTAGGGAAAGTATTTTCTGGTATTTAACAGTACTTTTAATGGCGGACTTCATCTTAGGGTGAAAAAGGAACTTCAACAGAGCATCTACCTAAAGTTGAGGATTCATTAATTCATGAAAATTAAGGGACCTACATGTCCATAAACTTAGTTTTACAAACATGTCAATAAATTTTGTGTGTATTACATTCCAAGAGAAGTGAGTACAGGAAGAGGAAGATGGTGACCCTATCCACCGACAGTGAGCCATAGAAAGAGGCATAGGGAGTGACCATTGGGAATATAGTGAGCACACCCTAAAACATGTAAAGTTAGTGACCCTAGGCATATAATATCTATCCCAAAAAATTTACTCATTATTTTAAGTGTGACTTAGTGAATTTGGTACATCAACACATCACTGTTGTATGCTCCATGGAAGTAGCTCAGTGATGGTGAACCAAGTAAAAAATGATGTGTCCTATGCATGATTTAATATCTATTCATATGTTTCTATGGGAGGAAGAGAGAGTTGAGTTTTATTTAAAAATGAAACAAGATCTAGAGGGAAAAGGTTTTAATCTGTTATACTCTGATTCACCCCCTCCCCCTCAGGGTACTCGACCTAGTGGACCTAACCGACCAAGTTTAAATTTTTATCAATCATTCCATAATTTGAATATAATATTGGTAGTCAGTAAATTTTTCGTGTGAATTACAATTATAGAAATTAATTTTAAAACACTATATGATGTTATTATTTCAAATAACAATATTTGCATCATTATTATATTTTTAGCATCTTTCCAAATTATAATAACACATTCATTATAGTAATAAATTGTGTATTATGCTTATAATCTTTCCACAAATATAATAACAGAATAGTAGTCAATGACCTGTTCATTATAGTTACAAACTATATTGTTGAAACACCGAAACAGTTATTATTTGAACCAAAAAACAACAAAACAAGGTTATTAGTTCAAATATGTCATAATTTTCAAAGCTGGTGATGCATGTTACAGTATTGTTTATGCTTTTAATGATCAATACTTATTTTTCTAAAAATGTTGGGAATTTTTTTTTAATTGAGGGTTTAGATATACCTTAAATTTGTTTTCAACTTAATACTAAAATATACAACATTCCATTTTGAATTATTATATCACATATTTCAAAATGTATTTTCTAAGAATAAAAAAATCAAACATTTATATAAAAATATGAATCTATATTTTTTTTGTAAATAGATATGAATTGGGAGTTTAAAAAAAGTTGTCAACACCTGTAAGAAGAAATATAGGGTTAAATTTTTTTTTGAAATATGAAAAAATGTAATAAAATGTGTCAAGAAAAGTTTCTAACTCTACTAGAACCTAATTGATGAAAGATGGAAATTTGAATCTGCTTCCATGTAACTAAGACCTATAAAAGAGAAGGTTTTGAGAGGGGATCACCCAAACCTCAAAAATCTTTCAATGGTAAAGATATATATACGAAAGTTCTAGTGTGGCTGAACCTTGTGTACTTCCCAATATATTTCCATCAATAATGTATGTGAAAAACCTTTTTGATGACTCTATATTATACATCATATATAAATAGAAACAATGTTATGTATTAGTAATTTATTTAAAATTTAGTTAAAATTTCCTAAAAACTAAGTTTTATATATCATCGGGGTTGTGGAAGTGATCTCACTCTTTATCAACAGATTAACCAGTTTCCTGTTTGGTGTCACCACAATCCGCCATATATAGGACTAACCTTTTAATATAATTCATGATGCATATTAAAGTTACTACAATCTACAGCTCCCAAATATTTTTTTGATGTTGATTCATTGGCCCAACCAAGGAACAATTATTATAAAATAAAGAGTTTATAGGAGTCTGAAATATGGGATCATATTACGATATCTTTCATGAAAGGAAAGTAAAATAGTAGGGAGGTCATCAGACCAGGTAATTTCTTGATTTAAACCCATGTTTTCCAAGCCGTCTATCACTATGTTTGCTTCACCATAAACATATGTGATGATATAGTTGGGATCAATAAGAAAATGGGTGCATCCCATCCAATGGGTTGTAATCATCCATGCAAGATGTATTATGCCCTTCCAAACCACATGGATGATGGTAGATGAGTCAATGTCAATCCAGAGACTATTCAAAAAAAGCAATTTGGAGAAGGAAATAGCATTAATTAAACTCATCATCTTAGCATCAAGAGAGGTGGCGATGCCGCAACTACCCATGAAGCATCCAAGGATCTGACCAAGGTGATTCTTGAAGATAGCTCCAAAACCTGCAGGGCACAGATATCCATTGGAGGCACCATCAATATTAAATTTAATCCCTCCAAGAAGAGGATCTCTCCAGAACACTTCCAAAGTACGATGAGGATGAGAGTAATTTCCATTAATCTGAAGACATCACAGGATTTCAACACCATGCATAGTGTTGTAACAATGTCCATTTTGAATCAAAGTTGCTTCCCATATAGAAATGGGGATCCACATCTGACCTAAATTTTGATTGAGTGAGTAATTGTTATGAAAATAGCATTTTGATCATACCAAATCACATGCTGGAGCTCATCAACTACAACTAGAAAGTGGTTCTTGATTTGCTGAGAGTCATCCATTTCTGCACATTTTTTTAGTTGAATCTTAACAGAGTCAAGAACCAACCGTCTTTAACTATAAATATCAAGAATATAGTTCAAAAGTGTAGAAGTAGTGGAACAAGAAATAAAGAGATGATTAAAATCTTCTCTATGTTGATTACAGAGTTTGAATTTCGAGCAGAGCTGGATTCCAAAATATTGAAGATGGCTCTCTGTGGGGACTCTATTGTGTGCAAGCCGCTAAATGAGATTGAATCATGAAGGCTTTATCCAAGTCTTGTAAAAAAATCTATCCAACTGAAATAACTTTCTTAGTTACAAATGTAATGATTGTAAAATAAAAATATGAGTTAATCATACCATTATTTGTTGGTTCCCAAATTAAGAAAACATTAGTATTAGAGAAAGGGTAGTTTTTAATGATATTCAGAATATTTTCAGGGAGATGATTATGTTGATAGTTTAGAATATATCTTATAAAGAAGTTAGTACTCTCATGTTTTTGATAGGGAAACATCTTGGTAATTAAGGTTGTTCAAATCCAGTTATCCAACCTGAATTTCAAGGAGGACTCCTTGTAGACCATCCATCTAGAATTATTCATAATATTAGAAAAAGATTTTCTGATGGATGTCCAGATAGAAGAGTTAATGTAATTTGAATTTTCCATCATATTTTTTTTCAAGAAATCTATTTTTTAGAAATGTAATAAAATCATAATAATTATGAAAAATCTTTCAAGTGATATTGTCTTGTATAGCTTCATTAAAGTATTTAATATTTTTATTCTGATAACACCTTTTTCAATAGTCTTGCAACAGGTTGACAAGGGTATAGTCTCAATATTTCTTTCAAGAGTTCTTCCAGTCCAAATAATTTTTTTTGTTGCCGCATTCATTTTTATGGTAATACCAACAAGCCATTTATAGAACATCATCGAGTAAACCAACATGGAGGCAGTGGTGGATTTGACTAGGAATATCTTACCCGCCATAGATAGAGATTTACCTTTCCAAGAAGATAGCTAGAAAAGAACATGGTCAACAATAGTAGAAAAGTGGAAAGATTTGGGTTTGCCCCAAAAAATGGGAACACCAAGATATGTAAAGGGAAGAGTACCTTCTTTGTTACCCAAGTAATTAATAATGATAGATTTTCTGTTGGGCGGAAAGTTCTTCCCAAAGAAGATGCAAGATTTATTCCAACGAATGGTTTGTCCAGAAACCTCTTCAAAGAGAGAGACTGTGTTTTTTAGGTTTAGAATGATTCTTTTACAACCTTTAAAGAAAATGATGATTTCTTCACCTTAAAATAGTAGAGTGGGGGCATTCATGTTCCTAGAGACATGGATGGGATTCAGATTATTCTAGTCTATAAGGCAGTTGAGAAGGAGGATATGATAGTCTTCCACAGTCGATAAAAGAATGGCAGAGAGAGGTTCACCTTTCCTGACACCATTGGTGAATTTGAAAGATCCCTTGGTAGAACCATTGACTAAAATTTATATAGAATCCAAGTTGAAAAAGTTTTTATTGTAGTGTGAAATGAAACACTAAAGCCCAAACCATGAAGAACATTAAAGATAAAGCTCAAATCCATGGTGTCAAAAGCTTTTTTAATATCTAGTTTAGTAGCAATGCTACCTCCTCTATTAGTTTTATTCAAGTTATTGACACACTCATAGAAAATAAAGATACAATCTTGAATGGATCTACCCTTACTAAACCAAATTGGTTCTAGGAGAGGATTTTATCTATGATAGTTGAGAGTCTATTGGTGATTATTTTAGTGATTATTTAATAATGATTATTAATATGAGTAGTGGGATAAAAAAATGAATCGAATAGGCATTTTCAACTTTTGGGATCAAGGAGAGGAATTGGGCATTAATAGCACGAGGAAGGACCCCATTTGAAAAAATGGATTTGGAAAGTTTGCAAACATCACCCAGAATTACATCCCAATAGTGTTGGAAAAACCCATTATTGTATCCATTTGTACCCAAAACACTATCAGGATTTAAACTAAAGACAATGTCTTTAATTTCATGATCCAATAGTGTATTGATAAGTAAAGTGTTATCCTCATTAGTGACTACTATAGCAATGACCTCAGGAAGGAAATCTTTGTTGATATTAGGACCATTGAAGATAGATTCATAGTAAGAGGAAACCTGATGAGAAATGTCATCTTCATTGTCAAGAATTATGACCACATCTTTTAAAAAGGTTATCGTATTACAATCCTTCATGATTATTTTAATTTAATTATAGAACATAGTATTTCTATAAACATATGACAACCATTTAACTTTAAATGCCTGTTTTCTCATGTTTTCTTTAAAATTGAGCAAAGAGTTGAGCTTAATCACATGGTTTATTTCTGGAGTCGAATCAATATTGAAATCAACGGTAGTGTTATTTCTCTATAAATAATTTAGAAATTTCTTAAGCAAAAGTATTTCAGTGTTAATTTTCTTGGATTTGGAAAAAGTATTTCATGATCAAATAGAGTATTGAGAAGCAAAGGCATCATTGTTGTGCGGCATTGAGGACCAATAGTTTTTTATGGTATTAGTGCATTCATCATCAGAGAACCATGAACTATTAAATTTGAAAGGTAACAGGGGGATCATGCATTTAGTGGCTACATTGACCAAGATGGGATGATATTTAGAGTTCATCTTGTGAAGAGTGGTGTTAGATATAGTGTCCCATTTATCTAAGGCATGAATATTTGTGAACACTCTATCTAACTTAGAGGAAACCTCTCTATTGTAATGTCATCTATGCCATGTAAATTTTTCAATAGTTATATTAATTTCAATTATATTGTTTTCTTTAATTGAAGCTTTAAATTATCTCATGGAAAAATTAGCAGTGGAGGGGCCAATTTTTTCACACGAGTTGAGAATGGCATTGAAGTCTCCAAAAAGAAACCAATGATCATTAATATTGGAGCCTAGATATTATAGATCATTCCAAAAAGGTATCATTTCATGATATTTATTCTTAGAATAAAAAGAGGAGAATAATACGTAAGTGTTATCATTGTTAAAGTTACAAGTAAAAATTTGGTCTGGAATATAGAAGATATTAACATTCTGTAAGGAAATGTGTGAAAAATATGCAGAGTTTCAACATTGGTGGTATTTTTTAATGAACCAATAAAGGAGTAATTTTTTTGGCACAATTAAAAATGCATGTCAGAAAATTTTATTTTTGGTTCAACAATAGAATACAATAAAGGATGATGAGTGCTCACCATAGTTTTCAGAACAATAAATGTGTCAAAGTTAGTTATACCCTAAAAATTCCAAAACAGATTATTCATTTAAACCATTATTTGGAGTTAGAACACCCTTTTTTAATTTTCCCTGAAATTTTATTTCTAGAGGACCTTCATACAATTTGGGAATTTTCACAATTCATGGTCTATTTTTGAATATTTTTAGATATTCCTGGAGGGCTATTAGAATCTCCAACATTCACCTTGGTAGATTCAATCTTTAAGGTAGTTGAATCCATCGAATTTTTATTACATAGAACCAAAGAGTTAACAATTTGGTTATCAGACATATATTTAGTATGTTCAGGACTAATAATGCAATCAATAAATGGAGTACCATAAAATGAAATGCATCTAGAAATTGGGATAGGTGTACCTGAACCTGGAGTGTTTTTGTCCTGTTGTGGAACATCATAAGATTTTGGAAAATTTTGTGTCTTTTAAACCCTTGGATCCTTAATTATAAAAGAATACAGGGGATGGAAATTGTCCAAAGAATATGTGGATCATTTCATCATCTTTGTAGGATATCTAGTATCCTTCAAATTCGAGACAACAATATCATTGTTTTCTTGAAATTGTGTAGGATCTTTTACCGGGGGAAAAGTCCCCTATGTTGGTGGAAATTTGGATTTCATAGTTTTCATATGTTAGGATTCATGTTCATTAATAATAGTAGTGGATTGTATCTCGGTATGATCTGTCTTTTGTTTACTATACAGATTCCTAGGTTTAAAAATCCAACTATTGGTATCTAGAATTTGATTTTTGTTTATAATATACTTGTGAGTTGAGGGATAATCACTAAATCTAGTTGCCTTGTTATTGGTTTCCTGCTTTATCCCTATTGTAGCGGTATCATGGAAGGTTCCTTGGATCGGTCCTGTGTCCATATTTGAAATAGTGTGTATTTCCAAAATCTTTCTATATGGTTAACCCAGGTGATCCAGTTGCTTGAACGGGTGTAGTGCATGTGTTGTGAGCATTGCCTTGCATCTGCTCATGTTAGGGAAGTGTTTCCTGCTTACCCAGAGTAGCATGTGTTTTTATTTTCTCTTGGACAGTGTCTAGAGACAAATAATTGTTAACTTCTAAAGGTTTTCTTTTTGGGCTCATAGATCTAATGATAATGGGGTCATATTCAATGCTATTGGAGTAATTAGGGAATGAAATCTGGTCAGATTGACTTGCAGTTTCTATCTTCTCGACTTGATGGTTGGATATTTTAATGGTATCTAGATCCAAAGTCTCTATTTCTTGTAAGAGGGTTTTCTCCTTAGTAGAGGCATCCTCCTCATTAGATACATCTTCCCAGGATGCATCAGGATTGTCCCTTATATGTGTCTGTGGTTTTTTACCACATATTTCATTTCTTTTTTAGAGGATTCAAGTATGTCCACAATGGGGGCCTTGTATTTCTTATTTTTTCTTTTTTTCCATTAATTTTTATTTGTTTGATTTACTTGTTTTCTCACCACCCTACAATTAGAGATTGTGTGTCCAATGATCTTACAAGGTTCACAAAGGGTGGTTTTCTCTCATATTCTATTATGATTTCCATTTTATAATCATTAGTAGTAAAACTATTAATATAGGTACATTTTGAATCTAAATTAATTTCCACCATCACTCTCCCAAAGAGACCTAAATCAGCGTTTAACGTTTTATGATCTATTTTGAGAGGAATTCTAAAATAAGAAACAATATCATTCAGTATTTTAGGATGCCAGAAAAACCAATTTAAACCATGAAATTTAACCCAAACTTGTTCCATGGTATTCCAATATGTATGATGGTAAAATGTATATTGAAAATTGGATAATATAATAAATATTGGCTTCATATTAACGTTTCCAGTCCTCCAAACATTATCAAGATCATCCTGTGTTTTTTAATGTATGTGATGTTAACATTTTCTTATTGGAATAAATTTCCGGTTAGAAATATTCCATAATTGTGTAATATGTGACTGTAAACCAAGAAAAGGACAAGGATGATCACCTTTTAGGTAATATATGCGGCCCGTGACAGAGTACATGCACTTTTGCACTTGTGATTGTAACGCATTTGGGTTTGCGTCCACCAGGAAGCTACCATCATCGAGTCTTTTGAATTGAGAGGATTTTTTCTCTACTCTTTTCATAGATATATAACATTATGGGAATCTAGGAAAGATATTCCTTGCGATATACCCACAAGCATTTGTGATGGAAAATGTTCCTTGGGATCTTTGGGTTTTGGATCTTTCATAACAAAATCTCGTGAAAAATGAGATTGCTTCACCTGAAGAGTCTCAAATTGATGAGAATCAAATCACCCAGGTGTTAGAAATGCAGCCTCTATAACATAGATATTGTAGAATTAATATAGATAAGCCCTATTTGTTTTATATTTTTGAGAGATATGGTCTCCCATCTCTTTACCCCGATCTACAAAAATTCCAATTGCGCTACATCTTCCAAATAAATTTTTTAAATAATTATAGATAAGTTTTGATTCTAAAATCATAATGTACATTCATGTTACATAGTTGAGTAATTGAGAATCCACCTTGAGGGGTAGTCCCTATACACACACCTTGTTAGAAAAGGGAAACAAATAACAAAAATATATATATAATAATAACGATTCATGAGAAATTTTGGGGTTTCTAGCTTAGGGAACATTAGAAGTTTATTTTTTTCTCAAACTTAACGTACCTGGATTATAGGAACCAATTTGGGATACCTATAAATAAGAAATAGTGACTTATGAATAATAAAAATTATTAATTAAATTATTAAATATTGATTTACATTTAAGTGATAAATAAAAATAAATACCTAATTTCAAATGAGAAGAACCTTATTACTAAGATTATTGTGGAAATTATTCATGGAATTCAATCCAAGTTATTATGTAAGGAATAAATACTATAATAAATATACAAATAACCAAGGACCGCATCATGTCCAGCCAATAAAACTTCTCAACCATGATAATATCGATTAACAATATCTCTAATAACACACACTCATGTATAGATAGTTTTAAATATCATGTTGAGATACTTATAAAATGAAATTATAAAAGTGAGAAATAATTTATGTTAATCCAAAATAAAACCAATCTTATAGAGTCTGTCATAGAAATAAAAAAATTAGTAGCAATGATAATTAAATTAGAAATACATTAGATGGTGTTTATGAGATTTTTTAGATGAATAAACCACTAAAAATTAAAGAATAAATTCATTTAAATGTGGAAAAGTCTTTATTATAAAGTTAGGCTATAAGAATTTAATGAGAACCCATTATTTGGAGAAAAAAACATAGAAATTAGAGATTTTGGGAAATAATTAATTGAAGAGGAAAATGAGAAGATTAAAATTGAATTTTCCCATTAAGAACAAACTAGTCTTGTAAAATCAAATTAAAAAAGAGAAGTTGAAATTATATAACTAAATAAAAAAGATAGAATTGAATTTTAGGAAGAGTTAAAATCTAAAAATCTAATGAAAAAATATGATGGAATGAGGTGTATATCATAATAATGATATGGAATATTTTTACCTTTTTTCATAAAATTCAATGGTTCTTAAATGTATATAAAGTAGTGTTCACTAGAATTATATGAAAATTTACAACTAAAAATGTACCCAAAATAATTTTGAATAATGGGGAAATAAAACCCAAAAAAACATAACATATGGAGGATAATCATTCATATCAAGAATTAAAGAATATATGGATCACATAAAACTGTTTTCTACATGAAATGAATTCACAATCCAATACATTATGTTTCAGATTACTTGAAATCAAGGTATTTAATGATGATTTTATAATAGAATGTGGTGAGATCTAAGTTAAAAGGTATATACATTAAGTGTATATACATGAAGAAAATATAGATGAAAATAAGGGAACTAAAATATATCATATGTAGTGGGAAAAAAATTAATAAATATGAAAGGAAAAATGTTAATAATTGTTGATTTTTTAATTTAGTTAATAATGTTATTAAATTTTTTTGTGAAACCTATGAGTAAATGTAATTATGTTAATAAAAATTATGATTAAATATTCACATGAAGAATTGAAAAAATAATAATTTATTAAGAATATTCCATGATGAACATTTCATTTTTTTAATAATATTTCAATAATGATTAAGAGTTATGATAAATTTATAATTCCATACATCTAAAATACCTAATAAAATATTAATAACACGGTTGAAATGTTAAAAATAAATTACTCTGATGAGTAACTTATATTGAATTATAATAATCAAATTCCAATAAAAATCTATCTATTAGAAAAAATAATGTCATTAATAGATAAACGTGATTTAATTTCTCGAATTATGTAATGACCTAAAATTTTAGACATAAAATTACCCCTATGATTTAATTAAATATAATATTATGTAATATGGGTATATTTAACAGATGAACTTATTTGTATTTATTATATCTTATCAGATTTAAAAAAATAGTAAGAATCATTACCATTGATAATATAGACGTTGAACAGTTGTCATATGGCTAGTATAAATATAGAGTTTTAACAAATCCAATTGACATAGACAAATGAATTGGTGGCCTCAACCATTAGGATTGTTCATTTTGAATCCCATATATCAGATCTTCCTAGGGAGATAACATCACCAGTCTTTGCCTTTTACCTATCCCAAGATGAGATCGAGAAACTTAATAATGATTGAAACCTTTTACGTGAGAATTTAATGTTCATGGAGATCATAGACCAAACCAAGAACATCGAACCACCCCATGAAATTCATACCATAATTCACCTTTCACTTAGGTTATTTTATTATTTATTAATTGGATGTGTATCAATACCATCATAATATGGATGTGTATATTTTTTTCAATATAATAATGTTCATATTTTTTTCTAATCATTACTTTTAAAATGATTTTAATTTTTATACAATAATACAAAAATGTTATTTTTAATTATTATTCAATTTAAATAAATAAATATCATTTGTTTAAGTAATTTATTTTTTAAATAAATAATATTTCAATATTAATATTAAATAATTTTCATGAAATATAAATCTTCTTGTAAGTTTTTTGAAGTCAAATGTAATTTTTATAGGGGTTCAAAAACATTTATTGTCAAAAACATATCATTTCTCAATAAATGATGAATAATTTTATAAAAGAGAAAATACTAATATTTATAAATTTATTTAGATAAAATTAATATCATTTCTGAAATCATAATTTCAAAATTATCTAATAGTGAATTTTTCCTAATTTAATAAGACAATTGAATTTTGAGGTAAAAATTAAAATCGTATAAATATATTGTGTGTATTATGAAATCATAATGACCCAAAATGGTTGTAATAATTAGAATAAATGGTATCCAATACCAAAGAAATGATTTTCATTTAAAATAATTTTATTTTATATCTATTTTAATAATTTTATAATTCTCTTATGAATCCTACAAAACTGTAAATAAATTTTAAGGTTTTAAAATCATTTCATTAAGAGTATGACTTGCTTCTACATGAGAAAGTTTATTATTTTATTATTTTCAGACCTTGGACTCATAAAATAATTTAAACCAAACCCATTATTCAGAAACCTTGGGAAAATCCCATTGAATGTTTGTTGTTTTGGATATTTTGTTATATAGAGACTAAAACCTAAGTCTGAAAAATATTAAATAATTAAACACTCATTTCCTATATAAACCCAAAAAAAATCTCATTTAACTTCACTAAAAACCCTTCTATCATGTAATTTATCATCCCTTCCCTCTTCAAAGTCCTATCGCGGTGCCCTCACACTCTCAATAATCTCTTCCAAAGCATTTTAAGTCACACTCTAAAGGTAAGGGATCCTCCCATTCTATTATTTATCAATGCTTCTTTATTATCTCATGATTTATATTTCAAATTCCTAATGTGGGGATATTTATTTAAATGTACCTATTATATACCATTTCATATATTATTTATGAGATACCCCTTTCACTCTCATAAAACCATTTTATGAATTTTTATGTAATTTTGTTATGTTGTCGAGATTTCACCACAATTTCGCACACCAAAACAATTGTGTAGTGAATACCATATCCATTTACTATCAAAAGTGTTTAAATTTTTTCACTTATAATTATTTTTCATGGGAGTTATAAGTATTTATTCCTCAATACTTGATCTTAGAAAAAAAATATGATGATAAATGAATCTAGGTTATATCATCTATGTGGAACACTTTTTCATGAGAATAAAATGAAGGTGAAAGGTGCACCCAGAATTATATAGTGCTCCAATGCATTGGGTAATGTTTAGTCTAATAAGATTTCATGTTAGTACATGTAGTAAACCTAGTTCCATTTTGGGATATTTTCCATCATAATGTATTGGAAAATATCCTTGACCTATGTTTATGATGAATTGTTTTAAGTTGTTTCCACATTTCCCATATTTCCATTATTTTATCATGTTATATAATGATTTGGTGTAAATTTTTATGTTACCACTCTTTTTATACCCCATTTATATGTCTAAAATCAAAAATTCCCAATTTTATTCATGTTATGTCAGGTTTATTCACATACTGGGATTTATATCTCACCGATTTATTTTGTGTGTCCCCTGGTTATCCCGTGAAGTTTTAAGTACAGAAATTTTAAGGAAATTTTCAATAAAGTTGATTTATTTCCCTATTTTATGTTATTATGTAATGTACTTAATTCCCAAAGGCACTATACTTATTAAAATTTTTGGGTTTTATTATGTGTAATCTTATGTAGAAATAATTTTTTTAAGTGAAATGTAAAAGGAATGTTGTCATAAATTATCCATATATGAATATCATGGTGATTTTTGAATACACAAATATCTATATTGTTCAGGTTAAGAATGTTGGTATATTTTAAATTGAATTGTAGTAGGAGAAACTATAATATAATGCAACAACTTAGCATAATGTTAAAAAATTTATATTACAATATATAATAATGTGTATGAAATTATGATTTCTATAAATATATGCATAACCATAAGAATAATAAACTCGTATGTGTCTATAGGTAATAGTATATCTAGAATCATAAGATAACATACGCACTGAAAACATAAATTTTTTTATTATTTAAGTTTCGGTATATTCATTTTTTGTAATAATGTCCATAATCATTATTATATGTATGTAAATAATAAAGAATATGTATCAGAATAATTCAATTCAAATGCATTTGTTATTTACATATTATTTAATTTTTTTACAGTACATCTATATTATAGTATTCAAAATTCTGTATGTATTATATTATTTTTATAATCATGGATATAAATAGAATCATTGGAATTCCCATAGTTAATTTGATAATGTGATTTTATTGTAGCAAGTGTTTAAGAATAAGAATAAACATATTCCCTATAAACCTAAAAATGGGTTTATTTCAGTAATTGTATAAGGATTATCATGAACATATGAAAATGCCTAATCATATGTGTATATGTATTCAATATTTGAATAATCATAAGCATAATTAAATATATAAGTAATTTCATGGAAAATTTTGTTCTAATATTATTTTATTCTAATATTACAATTAAATCACAATCATAAGAATTGAAAAAATGTGAATATTTTAATAGATGTTTTGATGTACAAATTATAGCATTTCTAAAAATGTGGGTCTTTTAGTATTTGTGTCAGAATAATTTGGATCATAAGAAGAAGAAATTTAAGAATTAAAAAAATATTTATATGACAATATTTTTGTAAGTATGAAAATTAGTACTTGAATAAACATTTATATATGTAAAAGGATATATATCAATTAGTTATTATTTATTACAGTCCTTCCATATTTTAGAATTTTAAAATTTGTATGTAATGATGGTTATTTATATTACAATTATCATCTTATTTATTATGATTTATATCATACCATGTATTAATTTTTCATTTTTTTTCTATTTATGTATGAATGTTATTAAGGGTTGATAAAATTTATTTTCATGTATGTAAATATATAAGAAATTACATATCAAGGAATCAAAATATATTATAAGTTATATTATTTCTGTAGATGAAGCTATAAAAATGATGTAATATTATTTAAAATACATATTATATATTGATGTAAAAATGTTATGAACAATTTTTAAAATAAATTAATGGTCTATAAATCATAGGTGCATACTTCATGGGTTCTATCCAGTTTAGATAACAAAACTCGTTAATTCTATAACTCCATTATTATATCATGATGCTCCAACAATGTCACATACCTGGTAAGAATTAAATAATACCATAAAAATAAATATTATGGATAGATATATAAAAAATATATAAAAAATATGATTATAAAATATAACAATACAAAGAAATAGTCAAAATATTTCAAAATTTCTATGAACATACATTCAAGACTGGTTCATGATTACTAAATTTCAAATTACATTCATAATGTGTGTTGAGAGTAGGCATAGTTTTTTATATGGTTTATATATTTAGTATATGAGAAAGCATGTATTAGTAAAAATATTATTTATTTTATATATGTGAAATTGTATGAATATTTAATATAGACTACACTTTCAGTATATGATATTGAATAAAGAAGTAAATTGACTTAGGCACAAGAATTTTACATGTATATTAATATAAGCTGAAATAGAGACATCTATTTAAACAAAATAGTAATTGTAGTGTCACTACATAATAATGTAATTTAAACTAAAATATAAAATGTGGTAAAAAGTGTTATTTAGACAGTGATATAAATAGTAATGTAAACTATATTTTATTATACTATAAAATTTAATATAAATATTAATATAAATTATGATATAAATGACAATATAAATTGTAGTTTCAGATCATGAGATGTCGTGAAAATGGAAATTGTGTTATGCACCATTAAAAAAATGACTATAAATATAAAATCCAATATAAATGACATGTTGAAGATGTTTTTAATGATAATGAAGAAAAATCATGTATATTAATTTATTCAAATTTCATGCATAATGATTATAAACTACATATTCCTGCATAAATTGCACGAATATGTAGAAAATGAGAAAAAATCTATACTAAATAAATGAAACATAAATCATATTAAATGTAAGACAAATTAATATATTCATGGAAGAATTTATTAGACATATAGGGAATTGTAATTGTATAGAACCTTAAAAGTGAATTTAGTTGAAATTTCTTTTAAAACATATAGAAATATATTAAATTTTAAGAAAGGTACCATATGCAAAAAGAAACATGTTGATAGAGATCATCAATTTGGATATAAATAAAGAAAAATTAAAATATGAATGAACTAAATTATTAATCATTAAGGGGTTATACAAGTATTGGGAAAGTGGATACACCTTATATTGAAGTGGCATCACAAACCATTCACGAAAAAGAAAGATAGAGACCCCTGAGGGTTATGGTTAATTGACATTGAAATGAAATAGAAAAGGATGTAATTGAACTTGACAGGGTGAGGAATATTTGGAATTGAGAGATAAGTCCTATCCTAATTTTGGAATTTGGTCTACTAAGAGATCAAGGTTCTAGGACAAATGTTGTTTTTTTTAAAATGGAGAGTTCCTATGGAATATGAGTATAAACCTAATAAGAAAAAAACAATGGAATTATTGAGTGATTGAAAACTTAACATGTATTAAATTTTTTATTGATATTTTGAGGCTATGAGCAAGTTTTGGAATTGCCTATTTAGAAGATGAGGTTCTTCGATCCAAATTTTCATCAAGACAGTTGAGATGATAGGACCACGAAACCCGAGTTGAATAGGGGATCATAATCATGATCAAGGAGGTAATTTTCCAAGGGAGGTGGGGGCTGTTTCAAAGCTATATTGAAGCTACATCAAATTCATATAAGATTCATGTTATAGGATGAGTATTGTAGGGATGTGGGCTGACCGTGTTCAAGCTTCATTGGTAGGGAGGTAGGGAGGTCATTCCAGTGATGCATTAGAAGAGAGGGTGGTTGGTGACATCAGAGCCACAACGAAGGAGGAGGATCGTTGAAATATGATCTCTGGATATTGGGAAGTTATGGCTCAGAGAATCTATAAAGGTGGTTTGATCAGAACAGATATTGTGGATGGATTTTCTAGGAGGGGGGAAATTTTATACATATTTCCATGATTTCAAATAAACCATGGCTACAAATTACATATTTCCACATTTTTTATTAACCCTGGAAAGAAATTTTTTTTTCGACTAGTATTTACCAATATTGGTTACATATATTCGTAGAAAACTATGAGGATAGAGATGTAATGTCATGTTTCACATAGGTAATTGTGTTCATAGCTAGTTCATTTAATTATGCCATGTTGATTACATATGCTCGGTCGACTGAATTTATGCTCATCCAATCATTGAATTTTTAAATGTGCTTGTTTGAGGGTTCATTCCATTGTTTGTCTTCCGGTAGTAGGGGAAATGAGATAATGGTTACCTACACTGGGGGTTTTCTTGACATTACATTCCTATAATCAATAATATTTTAAATAAATTCCTTAAAAATGAAGCATTGTTTGATATTTCAACCCAAAATATAATAAATATGATTGTAATCAGGAAAATAATTCCGATGGTAAACATTGGGTATCTTGATATCTTCTAATGTAACCAAGTTATTCTTTAGGGTAGTGATTAAAAGCCCTAGAACATGAGCCTTTTAGAAGGAATAAAAAATTATGTTTTGGTTTTTGAAGCTCTGGTGATTTTTCTCTATTTTTCTATCTAAAAAAGAAAGCAGTTTCTACTACTATTGTTCAGGTGGAGGAATTGCATAGTATTAAGTGGAGACATGGTACGTATCCTAGTGATTGGTTTAGTGTGATTGTTACAATTTCTAATTTTTCATATTTCTTCCACTTTTTCAATGTCTTCAAATAATGTTTTTCTTTGGAGAAATGAATGACATTTTCCATCCTTTATTATAATACTATAATCTCTCAAAATACCCTAGAGTATTACAAAATAATTTTTTTTCTACAACTCATCTCAAGGGTTTTATATGCATATCTCCAATATCTTCTCCTATGAATGTTGTATATATAGAAAATATGATAAGAATTTACATCTAGAAATTAATTATGAATCCCTCTTATTTTCTCACTATATCCAATTCGAGTGGTCAAAGAGAGTCATTTTTCTTAGTTTGGGGATAAATTTGTAAAGTGATTTCCATAAAATAGTATCCCAGTTAGAAATATAATTGGATAGTAGATTAACATTACATATAAACACAAGCCCTTATATTAATTTAATAAAACATCACAGATTTTCTACTCTTCTTTTCTCATTATGGGGAAACATAAAGATGAATATTACTTGAAATAATACATCCAATTCCCCATAACATTAAATTTCTATAAATTCGGATTTATAAAATTTGGTGGATGTGTTAGATCCACCCACATAGAATATGGTTTTATCTTATACTACACTTCCATGTGACACACTTTCATACCTTCTATTTGAGTAGTAAGGGATTATACTGATTTAAGAAGCTTTGTGGGTACTATTTTTGAGTTGATGCTTAGGTGGTGGTTATAGGTAGAACTAATTAGGGTGGTCATATCTATGCCTATGGTTAATAACTATCTTGGATAGGCCTAGGGATGATCATTTGGGTGGATGGTGATCGGTACCCTAATAAAGGGAACTCTTGATAACCCACAAACAATAGTATTAAATAATTTGGTTTTCTAGGCCCTAGGGTGGCTAGATGACTAGAATCCACTTTTTTGGCCTAGATTATCCTTAATATTAAAGGGTGTTATTTATAATAGTGATAGAAAGCTTGACTTGAGTGATCCAATCAAAAGGTATATTACGTTTGAGTAATTTGGAATTGATATATCTTGAGTTCTCTAACTTTGCTTCATATTAAACAATCATTTCCTTAGACAAAAATTCCATACTTATTTGGGTGGTGGTATGTATATGGACATACTCATTTATTTCAACATATTATTTTAAAAATCTCATTTATTATGAGATATATAAGTCATCAAAGGGTTTCTCAACTCATGATCCTTCCCACTATTTGGTGTGCAAATCGTATTCATGCATTTCAGTGTTCACCATATTTTTAATAGAGTTGTATTTATCATGTTATTATATGTTGGATTCATTATCTATGTTCTTTGTGAGGTTAAGATTAAAAACAATCACTAATGTGAATCATACAATAGGAATAAAATACTCATCTTCCAAGGGATATGTAATAATATTCCTCGATTTCTATTTTCATAGTGGGTCATTTTCACTTACAAACTCTATGAGGTTCTCCCCTCTCTCCTCCATGGTCCAATTGAATTGGTTTCTTAATATTAATCTTGAGAGATAGCTCAACATAATTCACTAAATTCCCTCCTAGTAAAGGGTATGAATCAGAAAATATCAATTGAGGAAACCATGGGGAGGACTTCCGGTGAAACTACTGCCAATCTGAAAAATACCAACCATCTTAGAGTAAGGGTAGGTATAAATTTCCTCATCTCTATTAGCTATGGTAGAATTTTCATTACTATCATCACATTCAAGCCTATCTATGTATTTTTCAATTCTAAGACCAATGGTGGATTTATTAATTCCCCTATATTTTTAAGATGGGATGTTACTGTATTTTTATTGATAATATTGCAATTTAAATCTTGTCCTTTCAGTCTTTTACCCTATAATATTCCAGATGTAGCAAATTTTTTAGGAGATTGGTTCTCATCAATGAAGGTGGATCATATATAGTTTTTTTTTCCTTTCCGAAATGGGAAATATATTTCATCTTTATAGAAGCTTGGTGAAAAATCCTATCAATGGACCAATCCTATTTAATTTTATTTCTTTGGTATCTAGTAATGTAAAAATTATATTGGATAGACCGGTTTAAATATGTAGTTCCAAGTCACAAAACATGATCTGAATTAATAATAACGAATTTTTATCCACATTATGTGCCTTATTGTCCTATAACCAATGTGAAATGAAATGATAAACATTTTACCCACCCTCTAATACATTCATTAAGTGGAGTATCATCAATTATTTGGTGAATAATCTTCAACCCAATGTGATAGTTATATTATAGGCACACATATTGTTTTCTTTATTTAGTATTACAATCCACCAAGAAGGAAATCTATTTAACATGGTGAAAAATAATCATCTAGAATGTTTAGATTATTAGTGTACTCCCCATAATGAAGGTTGATATACTTGAGGGGATAGATAGATTCCCATAAGTTATAATAAATATATGGTATAATGTATTATTTTAATGTATTGGTAATTTTATATTGAGAAGTTTCCATAGGTTAAATAAACTAATATTATATCTTCAATAAATTTTTTCCTAATGATAATAAAGTTTTATTCATCCTCAGTGATTTATTTTTTAATATTATCTGACCACAAATATCATTTTCCCATACTTTATTGAGGGAAAAATTATCATTATGAACATTCCAAGCCACATTCTATAATTTACATCTTGGGGGAGGGACTGATGATTATCAATGACTAAAATTTCTCATTAACTGAGATAGGGAACCATAGATCGATATTAAAGTACCCAGCACAACTGGTTTAGAATTCAAAAGGACCTCTTAGTATGGGGAGATTTCAGAATATATTTGACATAAGGAGAACCTGAATTCCATGAAAATGTTTTATCATGAAGAGGAATTCTATGGGGTTTAATTATTTTTTATCTATTATTATATATACAACCACTGTAGTATGATTCTTTTTCAAAGGGAGGAAATATGTAACATATTCCATAAAAAGGATTTATTGGGCTAATAACCTGATTACCATGGGATGGACTTCTGTGATTTACATTTTTTTGTTAATTGGGAGTACCTCTATGTTATTTTATTTCTATTCAATAATAATAACAAGGGACTTTTTTTCTAAATATCAATGGATCAATGATGGGAGGGTTTCAATAACATGAATAATGAGGAGGACCTTTATCATCAATCTTCACATTGTTATGCGGTGGACCTCTATGAAAATGTATTTGGGGAGCTCTTCCAGATATTCCTTTTTCTATATGACCTTATGGATGAACTATATGAAGAATGAGTTCCTATTATCTACAAAAAATCAAACAATTATGGTTGATGTTTTCAGTGTGTTGTAGAGGACCACCAAAGTAATTTGTTGCACTTATGTAGGGATGACCTCTTCAGCCATGACCACCTTCACTTATTGATAGGGAGATGGTAGATGAAATTACTAGTAATAAGATCATTATTATTTTATAATTTTAAATCCAAATGTTATGGTATGATATGAAGGCCATGTTTGGGTTATATTGATGATCCTTAATGATATAGGTGTCTATAAGGATAGGGACCTAATCTCGGAATGAAACCATGGATTGCACCTAGTGAGACATCTTTCATGATTTTTTTGTGAATTTGATTTAAAAACATGACCGTTATTGGACTCATATAATGAGGGAATCAATATTTATGAATTAGATTAGTCCTCTAAATCTTCTGTATATTCATCGGGATATTCCAACAGGCTTCATGGTTGTTTATAAAAACAAGGGTGTAGAATTGGTCCATTTATTAATTATTCAAATTTCCTATGTGGGAAATTCCCCAAGGTATCTAGGTTTGGGAATACATTGTTGCGACCTATAATTTAGTCTCCTCATTATAGTCATGAGGATTCAAGGTCATGCACACCAAGCAACGATGATGACCGATGGGAGCTCCCCTGGGAAGCTTGCAAATAGCATTTGGGGCCTAAGTGATTTCATCCTCCACCTCTCTGAAATATGAGTGATAGGTGTAGTTACAAAATAGGTATATAATCCTAAAGTTGTTCATCATAAAAACTGTGTACACCTGTCCTCTATTGGTATTTCATTATTTTGATAGATTATATATATTATTGGAATGATATAATTTTATAAATATCTCCATGGTCTTGATGGATTCATTGAGGTTCTATTAGTTCACTTGAGTGTTTATCACATGAAACAGAAGTCACTATGTTGGTGATCATGCCCTTCAGGATAGCAGAGCCACATATATTATTGTGATCAGTGGTTATTTAGGGGTTGAGATCTAGTGGGAATATTTAGGAACCCTGGTCGATTTTTTATTTCCCCAAAACTATCCAGAGAGTCAGACACAAGTTAGTGCATTGAGTGTTAATCTTGATCGGAATAAAGAGATATACTAAGGGGAAAACAACAAACAAGGAATCCATCAAAACAATATTATAAGAAAAATTTCATGTTCAACTAACCTCTTTCATGGGTAAATAATTTGATTTGGGGTTCACCATTTATATTCGTCTTTCATAGTTCATGCTATTTTTTATTTGACCACATGACCACTTTCAAAAGTCTAGTGATCAATCAAATATACTAGTGATAGTTTTGAATTATAAATTCATATCAAGAGGATGCTAGGTTAGCTCATCCAATAAAGGATCTTATTTTCTAACTGAATACTCTCTAATAGGATTAAGATTTATTCAGAAAATCGTTTCTAGTCAAAATACCAGTCACCTTTATTATGAAAGTGATTAATTGACACCATTATAAACATGAACATATATATATATTATAGTTTCTCTATCTTTCCTCTCACTAGTCAGTTATACCAATGTTTAAATCTATACAGTTGAGCACTCTAGGATCTATAGCAATCCATGAAGTTAGTTTTCATGATAGATTCATTATTGGGCCCTTGAGAGGGGAATCATATGTATCTCTGTGAAGATAATCATAACCCATGTAATTTTTCATAATTAAATGGGATGCATTATGGATTTTAACTTCATGAGGCAATGAACAATGTGGTGCCTTTTAAGTTCATAGATCCATGAATAATGATGATCCATTTAAGGTCATGCAACCAAGAAAAAATATATATTTTTCAAGGTTATGAAACTAAGACCAATGATATGAATTTTACATTTATGAAATAAATAATGAGTGATATTATAGTTTAAGGTCCTATGACTAGGTATTTTTCCCCATAGTTTGAAGCCATTTAGAATATACGACTAAGTGAATGAAACCTAGAAATAGGTTGTGTTGTAATTATGCAAGGGAGGACCTTTTATTTTCTTCATGTTTATTGGTAGATAATAAAGAGAGGGAATAGTTGGGTATACTCCAAATAAGAGACCGTTTTTTATTAATGGAACACTAATTATAATCAATATGTTGATTGAAATATTAATAGGGAATTTGGATAACATTATTTTGGGGTAAAATAGTTGAGTTAAATGAGGTGAGATGATTGGTCTAGAGAATCTTCCCTCAATCCCTAGAGATAGAGGGTCTTTGTTATTAAGGGAATTCATGATTGGATTTTCCACTTAGTTCTTATCGAGCAGGGAGGAAAATCAGGGGAGATCACTTATAGGATGACTAATTCTCATTATCAAATTACTACATGATAAAAAGGGAGCATGATTGTTTATATAACCCTGTTATGTATATCAAGATATTGTGGAGGAGGTCTAGGAGAATGGGACTCAATTTTAGCTTGGTTTGGGATATAGAGTGTCACCATGGTCTTTTGGAAAATCATTTCCTACCAATTAATGGAATCAAGTCAAAGGAGATATCGGTTGGGTTTCATTATAGGGATGTATTGTGTACTTTGAATGAATCATAGTGGAGTACCTAGGTGGAGGGGTTCCAAGTATAGTGAGCTGAGGGAATGGGTTTTCTATTGAGAGGAATGGGTATTTGGGTACCGAGTTAAGTGAGTTGGTTGTGGATCCAATATTGAAGGACTGGGAACTATTTGTAGGATACCTCATAGGTTTAATTACATTCTAAATTGGATACCAGATTAATATGGTGCTCAGATAGGTGGTATTTAAGAGGTGGACTTTTTCATCTTATGTGAGATAGGGCATGACCACCTTAGAACAGACAAGGTGAAACCTTCTTAAGATATATATGGTGTATGGATGTTTCACCCTATTTAATTTTGAGTAACTCTTAAGAATAATCCTTCACCAAGGACTTGGTGGTTGCCTTGGAAGAGTGGCCTTTTAAAAATCTATAATCATCAATGGATTAAAATAACCTTTAATTAAATTCCTCCCCATTTAATTATGATTTGAAAATCAATTTAAATGGGAATCTTGGAAGGCTTTGGCATATACTTCATGCACTTAGATATTGATGATATTTCTCTTACTTTGATAGAAGATTGGGGGTCCTTATATAGGTAATGGTTTTTGGGTTCTCAAATCCATCAAAGGATAAGAAATTTTATTAAAAAGATGTGGGATAAGACCCAAGATGTTCAATAAGCTTTAAATTAATGGAGGCCCATTTCACCACCTCTGAAAATACTAACCCTTGTGGGGGAGGCATCCAAGAGAAGTAAAGATTTAATATAAACTTTTTGTTATGGCCAATAATTCTAAGAAGTCTTCAACCATGTTTCCATCTAACAATGTAAGGGTAAGATTTATTTGGAAATTGATAATTCTTCTACATATATGAATTAAATAGGAAATACCCCATGGAAGGATGTTATACTCGACGATGGTTCTGTAGATAATACAGAAGTCAACCTCCACCCAATCAAGTTGAAGATCATGAGAGTTACACAACTTCAACTCATTGAGAATTGATGAAGCTTTATCTATGAGGGAGCCCCCTGACCACATAAAATTTTGAAATAATGAATAATAGAATTGGTTTAATCATGGATAGTTCCATCGATTCTTATTTCACCATTTATACATAATCCATCAACATTAAATTTCATTACATTTTATGGAGGAATACAATATACCCATTTCCCTTTCAATGATGTTCTTTGATACATGGGTATAAGAATATTTTTTCCATGAGGAACAATAAGGAAGGGGATAGATCCCACAAATTTAGAATAGGAACCAGATCTTCCACCATTTATCTAGCTCTAGAAATAATTTCCATGAATGAGAAAATTAAACCCTCCTGACATGTTTTGTTGCATGTATTCAAGATGATCTAATAATCGATCCCCACAAATTGAGTCCTCACCTTTCTTTCCAAAATGGAATGCTTTGTATTGTGAATCTAGGTGAGAAGGAATATGATGTTGATGAGTCCCTAAACATACAACCCAATGAAATCATTAAATCCACACCAAATCAAGGAAGATTAATCCCCATAAAATAAAATGTGGGATGTCATCTCTTCCTAACAGTTATGAAAGAATATACACTTATAAACGATGTAGAACCCCTTGTGTCACACCCCCTCCTTAGTAAGAAGTGAATGGTTTTGAATTATCCAAAAAAGAAAATTGAGTTTTATTTTAAGTTAATTTCACCAAAGAGTAGATCCCTATGCATCGAGTTAAGAGTTTTTATAAAGGAACCACAAATATGATTTTTTCAAAAAAAAAGAATAATAAGAAACATCTGAAGACAAGTCTGTTAGGATTTGAACTGATCGAAATACTATTGAAGACCTCATGTTTTTTCCATTATGAACACCATAGATGAATGAAGGTAACTTGATGGATTTAGATAAGGAATGATCAAGCACAAGACATTTCAAGGAAACCTAGAACACCCCCCAAATTCTCATTTCATATATTCAAGACACCATTTACAACTATCCAACTCGAGTGGAAACACAGAACATTTAAGTAATGAGGGATCAAATCCCATATCTTGGAGCTTATTTCTCCCAATCCATATGGATTTTTACAATGTTTTTTCCAAATAACCTTTCCCATATTTATCATCCTTCCATGCAATCACAAAATAGATTATCCTAGAGGTAATGTGTGATTTCTATAAGGCCTCTATGATTTATACCCCAATACCCCCACCTCCCATTAAAAACTATACCAATATGCCTAATCATACCTTCCTTAATATGAGGAATCCCAAATAAAGGAGAACATTGTGTTCTATATAATATTTATCATAGTATTTGGGATATGGATAACTTATAAAACATGCATGGGTGTCGAAGTGAGTACACTGTTGACAAGAGTGATACATTGACCAAAAGATATAAGGATAATTTTCTAGTTGAGAATATGCATTTAAATTTTATCAACCTATTAATAGAAGTAATGAATGAGGATTATCATCAAATGGATATGATCCACAAGATAATATATGGTGAATTTTCCTTGTTTCACTCCCAAACTATCTTCAATCATCTTTCCCCTACTATTTAAGTAGTATCTAGAGGTGATCACACTACCCTTACCCCTGTTAATAATTTTTCTACTCCATTTTATATATGATTCAAGGATACCATTGAGTACCTATATGGAACTATTACTAATATTGATTAAAATAAGTAGATCATCCTCAAAGACAACATATGTGACCCCTGTGATGTTTGGACTAAAAGGGAAAAAGAAGAAAATTCCCCTCATTGATGTTTTCATAACATGTCTACTCAAAGAGTCTTGAACCATAATGTAGATATTGTGGGATAAGGGGCACCCTTATCACAACCCCTAAATAGACTTTAAGAAACACAGATATTTTCCCATCAAAGTGACTGAAACCCAAGGATAGAAGATGCACCTGAAGAATAGACTAATCACCCTCTTAGCGAAGACCATGCATCCCATGATTTTGATGATTAAACTCCACTCCATAATATTATATAATTTTTCAATTTCATGTTTAATATAAATGTTAGATCCAATTAAATTCTTATAGATACCTCAAACCATTTATTATGATAATCCAATGGCCATTTCAGTAGACATCCCCTGGAAAATACTTGTTTTTCTTTAGAGATCCACTCATGAAGGTGCGTTGAAAGTATTATATTGATAATAGTAGCAAATATTTTATGTGTAAAAGTACATATACCATTTGTAATATACTATTCGATATATAAAAGGACATTCAATTTAGGAATGATAATTAGTGTGATGGCACACACCTCTCTACGAAGGCTCCCTCCCCAAAAAGAGTCATGGATGTGTTCTACTAGCTCATTATTGATGTTTTCCCATGATTATATATTTCAGGATACTATAAAATCATCAAGACTATGGGAAATATCATGTTTAAGGGAATTAACATCCCTCAAACATTTTCTTCCCGCAAAATGGTTAAAAATGGATGATATCAAGAGAAAACACATTAATAATAGTTTCAAAAATGTCTTTTTGACCCCTTGGATACCCATCCTTCATTCAAGGGTTTAAATCTTCATGTAATGATATAATGTGAGAAGTATCCATACATCCGACCTCATCAGGATAAAGGGTGGAGGATCCTTTCTCGGGAAGGATATGTGGGGTGCAAGGGTGATTCCTCTCTTTAATGTCTTCCTAGAAGAAGGTTGTATTTTTTTCACCCTCTTTTAGCCAAGTAACCCATGACTACTCCTTGATTTCCCTCTCTATTTACAAAAAAAAATCAACTAAGAATGTTTTAATTCAAACCAGTTTATAGAAAATTTTGTCATACTATTGTGCTTCGTGTTCTAATTCAACATGTTCAATGTCCACTTTAATACCATCCAATTCTAAAAACTGGGATGTATTATTGTTGTACAATGATTTTAGGTCCTCCATTAAGTATCATATATTTTTTTTCAAATACTAACCAATATCCCTAATCCATTTTTTATTCCATTATGATCTCACCACTATATTCTTGTTGGGATCAGTCTCACACCATCTCGAATATAATAAGTGCTTGCTGCCTACACTAGAACCAACTGGACGAATGAAAAGAGGGGTTTGGTAAAAACGTTCCCACACCTAGAGACCAACTTTAGAATTTTTAATGGATGTAAGAGAACATATTTTGACCATGAAAAGTTCCATTGGAACCCATATACATTGAAATCATTTTTATTATTGAAATAGGTATACTTATGCCCTAAAAACCCATGTCCAAAATCTCATTCTAAGGAGTGAAGTACACAAACTATTTCAAGTCCCCACTAATGTAATTTCCACCACCTCTTCTCTCTAACAAATCCATATGGAATTAAAATCTCCCCTAACCAACCATACCACATTAATCATAGTGAAACTATCTAGTTCCTTCCAAAAAAGTTACATCTCCCTCATGGCACATTTTACATAGTGAAAGGAGATGAAGAAACTAAAATTCACAAAGATGATATTCATGGAGATTTTTTGATTAGAGATAATGGTATTTTCAAATGTAAAGGAGTTTTTTCCAAGATTTCCAATATAATGGTTCTCTAGTTCACCATTCATATAGTAAGTAAGTCCAATCATTAGATAAAATTCAATAATCATAAAGGAATGTTGTTTGGGTTAATGAAATGTAATGAGGGAATATTTATTATAGTGAATCTATGAATATAGAAAATACAACAGCACCTAGACTCTTAAACCTCGATATTACTAAAGAAGGAGATAGATCATTGGATTTGGACGAACCTAGATTTATATCCCAATGTCGATGAGCACTTAGTTCAAGAAGATGAGGGGGCATATTCCCTCTTTGCATAAGCCATGGTTCATGTGTTGTTGGGAGTGGGGGAAATAATACTACTATACAATTAATTATCTACATGAAATAATGAACTATATAAATTAGAAATGAAAATGCGGGGTGGATATGGTGTATTTAGGGTCACAATACATGGAAGATATCAGGATAATTACCTATATTACCTGAAGATAGATGCGTTTCAAAAACATGACCTATGTGGTATCATAATGGTAGAGGTATCCAAAATATGACATTCCAAATAGTCTTTCATCAGGCTGAGGATATGGGCAAAGGTTGTGGTAGGATAGAAAACTATAATATATTTACACATACACATCTTATCTATAGATGGTGATCCCCAAGGTGTAGTAGAGGTCAAAAATGGATTGGGACCAAAGACTACTTTGGCACAAGATAAGGGGGATGGTATGCACCTGGGATGACCCCCCCCCCCAATCATCACTAAGGTATTGTATATCGAATAAGGATTCATAAGGGAGAACCCACCTTATACAGGTATTTATGGTTTACTGGGAGGGAATTCCCTTGAAGATAGAATCCTATACAGATTTACACAGAAGACAGATTGGCCATGGATTTCTACCAGGAGACTCCATTAAAAGGATATGAGTTGGTCGGGGTGGGATAAATCCATCTCCATAATGATTTGATCCATCCCTGTATCTTGAGTCCATAGGGTGATCTCATCCTTGAATATCAAAAATACAAGTTTTTATCATATATTTTAAAGGAAATATGGGTTGTGAAAAAGAAGGGGAGACCAGGGACAGTAATCTATACCACCATTTGAGGAGACTCGCAACCTAAATATGATTCCATTGATCATAAAAATAGATTTAAAATATATTTTCTGACTGATAAGAGGCTTCGTGACCATAACTTCAAAAAATATTTCTAAGAACTATGCACCACACAAAAGGAAATACAATTAAGATCTAATACCCTCAATAGAGCATCCAGACCCAATGAGGATATGAAATTATTGATAAGAGGGAGGGAGGAATTTTTTGATCTGAACCTATCCATCGGTGTTCACTAATAAAACTCAATAGCTACTTCAAAGGAGTCCGTGATAAAAAACAAGTGATGGAAAATAATACACAGAAGCAGATCAGAAGTACCCCAGATGAATCTCTGGGATTGGATAAAGTTGAACCATGTAAGTAGGGGAAGATAGAATTGATCCAATTTCATGGAAGGGGAAACTGGATTATCCAAGGTCATAGGAGGAGTTTTGTACATTAGATTTAATTATCTAGGTTTGGGAGTATGGATGGAGAGAGGAGGCGAATGCGTAGGACCCAATAAAAGTTGTAATGTCAGAGCTTCTAGGTGTGGTGGTTTCAAAATAACTATTGGTAAATTATATTTCCAAGCGGCAAGTGATGCACGTTCTCAATTGGAAAAACCATCATTAATCCTAAAAGTTTCTATGGGTTCCTATATAACCATTGCTAACTATTTTTGGTACCTAGTCCCTCAGTGAAAATATAGGAATGAGGTGCACTGAGCATGTGGTATAGTTTAACATAGTGGTATATTGAAATTCTACATAGTGTTCCAAAGATAAAAAGAAAGTCAATGTATGCATAGTAGTTTCATAAGGTTCACTGGGGATTCATAGTAATAGATGTGATGTATGGATTCCAAGTTGATTTATGCCACTTTGAAAATTCATTTTTCCTTTTCAAAGAATGGTAAAAAATTATCCATTGATAAAATTTTTGTTCTAATAGGTACCTAATAAAAAATTAATTAATTATATCTTCTAAGTTATCATCCATCTAGTGGAATCAAAAAACACATAATTAGGAAATTTCCTATTTTAAATGGTGTGGAAGTACCACTTATAAGGTTAATAATGTAAAAAAGAACATGAAAGATTTTTTTATTTCATGGGGGTGACCCCTATATTTAAAATGAGTTTCATCTACACCCTTTAAATATAATTTTTATATTAAATAATGAATCCACTCAATGTTCAAAGGATTCATATCTTTTAAAAGTGTCAAAATCATTACCTCTATCTACTATAATTATTACAATGGATACCCCGTTCATTATGTAAATATTAATCTCATTTAACATTTATTTAGTCATGAAAGAATTATAATGTCATATATTATAATCCTTAAAAATACTATAATAATCATTGTATATGTATTTGAGTAATAACTCATATTATTCTATAAACACTAAAAAAAATTGTATCCATCCACGATATAACACAAACCATGAAAAATAGATTCTCACCACCTCATGGTTTTTGTTTTCGTATAAATCCATCAATATTAAACTTTCATTAAAGCCTATAGACTTTATATAAATATTCTCATCTTTATTATGAATCTAAATTACCTATTTTGGATATGGCTAGTATATGAACTCACTAATATTTTTTCAAACACTTCATTATATAATCAATCCTTATTTCATATCCTATATTGTGACCCTAAAAGCCTTTATAGAACATAAAATGAAAAAATTTTCTAATTTTAAACCATAAAAAAAGTGGCCTCTTGAAAAATTTCATTTCTGCGGAATTTAAAAAGGGCCACGATGTGATCTTAATAAAAAAACTCATATATTTATATTAATATTTCCAAAAAAATGTATCTATATACATCATGTTTATACTCATACAATCTATTCATTTATGACAACGAGACAACCACTATAGATTGAATATGTAAATCTAGAATAGTCTAATGCATACATTCTCAATTATTTAAAATGGGATAATCATATTGAGTGAATACATCACATTTCATTCATATAAGTAAATGATAATATCATATTTAATTAAAATATTAATGGCCATGAATATTCTTAGTCTATTTCAATTAAGAGGTCAAATTTTATACTTCAAAAATGAGAGGAAAAATAAAATATTATATTAAAAAAATACCTAATACATGATTAGAATATAACCTAACCAACTATTGATTTGATTAGTGGCAATTATGGTGTAAAATGGAAAAATTACCCTAATAGATATTAAAAATATTATTTATTATTTGGTGTTTAGGTTAAATTTATTTAATAAAATATTTTTTTAGAAAACAAATTTGGGATGCCAAATGTATGAAACAATTTTAGGCTTTTAACATTGTATTAATACCAAAATCAATAAATGGTTTCAAAAATATTGTATTTAAAAAATGTGTTTATTTATTTTTAATTTTTTTATATATATACACATTTAAAAAATTAAAAATTATTTAAAATACTTTTTTTATTCATAATTCCATGGAATAAAGTAATTTTAAAATACAACTGATACTCCCACTCATGGATTTATTTTATAATATAAGTTTCATTGACATACTTTAATGATTTCTAATGTAGTTTTCAAGTTCCACTTTTCTAGAATTATAATAGTACTTTAGTAGTAATAATAATATAAAATTACTAATTATTTATTAGTAATATAACTAAAAAAATAAAAAAACTATGATTAATAGATTTCATAAATAATAAAATAATTAATAATAGTAACATAAATAATTGATATATTTATTAAAAAAAATATAATTAACAGTAAAGTTAATGCAATTGGTTGTTTACCTGAGTGGTAATGACTCCTCGTAATCCATCATGAGACTCATGTTCAAATACAAGTAGGGATTAATTATTCTATGCATTATAGTAGTACTATACCACTATAGAAATGTTGGTACTATAATAGGAACTATTTTGAGTGTAATAAAGAATCAAAACTATTCATAAAATGGGATGTTAGGCCATTTAATTAGGCCTTCGGTCTATAGGGCCTCTATGTACTTGAATCCAAAAAATATATAAGGGACATGAAAGAATTAAAAGGATGGAATGAAACATTGGGGATGGTGTAAAGGTAGACATCAGATGACAAGGTAGTGTGTGGTTATTGATGATGTAAAAGGTTAGTGGGTAATGTATTAGGAGTTGGAGGGTTCACTCAAGTGATTTAAATCACTCCCACATAGTTGATTTCTTGATTTGGGATAGTATGTGTTATGTTGGATGCAACATGTGGTGGATATCCTAAGAATTGTGGGGAACTACATAAGAACTTCATATAATAGGAAAGGTGCACCATGGGGTGCTATATGAGGAGGCTCTGTTGTTGGCATAAGTCTTGCTTCATTACTTGGGAATCTACTAGGTCACCCTGCAGGAATTAGAAGATCAAAACATGTGGCAACACAACATTTCCATGGGTGATGTGGCACCCCATTGAGAGTTCCCCGAGGAGATCTATGGTGCAGGACTAAAAGTCTAGCAACACACCACAAAGTGATGTTATTCACGGTAATTCCAAAAGTGACACCATGTCATGGAGCTTCGGTTCTAGGAAACGGACCTTGACATACTCAGATTAGTCCTCATGCAGTGGGCACAAAAATAGCATGGCACTTTGATGCATCACACCATAGGGTCTTCAGGTCCTCAAATTCCTAGGCCTTCAACAGTCATTGATATGAAATAAAATATGGTTAGATGGTGTCTTCTGATCCTCGTTGGAAGAGATGAGGTTGGATCCACTCAAGAACCAGGTGTGTGAGTAGTTTACAGTATTAATCCCATATTTCAAATTAACAATATTAAATATAAGAAGTAATTATTATAATTAATAATTAAAAATATTGTTACTAAGATACATAAGAATATAATTAAGAATATTAATAATGAATAATGAAATTAATAATTAATAATAATCTAGTAAATAATAATATATTTTATCCCCCTCCCCATATCATTTATAATAATAATAAATATTATTATTAATTATTATTATTATAATTAAATAATAAATAATAAGAAATATAATAAAAAATATAATTACTAATTACTAATTTACTATTAATAATATAACATCAGTAAATAATAATTATAATTTGATAATAATTCATATGAGTAATTATTATTGTGGTGTGGGATTAGGCTAAACTGACTCAGCTGCTTGGGTGTGTCTGTATTTGTGGTTTGTAATCTCCTCTACACAACATAAATTATATTATTAATTATTAATTATAAAATTATTATTTATTGTATTATTAATTATATTATTAGATATTAATAGTTAATTATCAAATATATTATGAATTGTTATTAATATTATTAATTTTCATTTGTTAAAAAATTATTATTTTTAAAAAAGATGGGGGAGATGCATTTTTCTTAAAAGGAATAAAATGGTAAAAGTCCAAGAGATTATAGGAATACAAGGTAAAAATGCCAAATAAAAACAAATTGCCTATATTTTTCAATAATCGTTCAATTATCTCCCTTTCGTCTTCTGAAATTACATGCCATCCAGTCCTTCTCTGACAGTTCCCTAAACCTCTGGATCACCCATCCTTGGAGGGAGTGATTGAAGCCTGCTAAGTAATGTCTCAGAATCAATGCTTTCAGAATCAGAGCTATCACCAGGCTTATCCTTGAATTCGGTGGAGGCTTCTCTTGTCGTCAGATCCATAGTCACCATGGTATCCATTGTTATAGCTGAAGAAAGAGTCTCCTTATGATTTGCGTCATTATATTGTATCTCAGTGTCACTGTTAGAATTTTTATTAGGGTGATTCATAGGGCGACTTGAAGTCAGCTATTTTACAACCAAAGGGGTACCACTAGAGTCGTTGTCTTCTTGTATAAGACAACCTAAAAGCCTTCATTATCTAACACAAGTTTTGAAGAGGTATGGAAAGAATCAGAAATGACTGGTGAGTCAGATTATAAAATTTTATTTCCTCTACAGTTACCTTAGGTAGTCATATTTTTTTGAGAGGGTTGACGATCATCCTCCTTTTGAATTTCTTCCTCAATCACATATTCAGCTGTTAATTTATCATCACAGTGTTGTGAATCTCCATTTTTTTACTTACTAAAATTATCAGTATCGTGGAAATTTTCCTCTTTAGAAAAGATAGTATCTAAATACATCATCTTGATCCCAGAGGAGAAGGCCTAAACATTAGGTGATTCACTAAGCCGTTCACCGTTTTCATGAACTGGTGTCTTGGTTACAAGTTCATAATTAATTTACTATACTTCATTATTATCAACAAAATTTTAAAATCCTTCATCATTCTTATAAGGATCATTGTTTTGGTAATATTAAAACTAAAAAATAACATCATCCTTCTGAATGAATGCCTTTTTCTTCTTCTTTTAAGATAGTTTATTATCTCATGTCCATGCAAAGAATAGAAGCTGCAAAATTTTGAGCATCTATAGGTAGAGGCATCAGGACCAATCACATTATAGTCCTTGTAGAATTTTACTCTTTTTTTGTAAAATATCTTCAACTCAATAAAATTTCTATATGATTCAAGAATAACGTTTTCAACTAGAGTCTAACACAGTTCAACCTCTACCCACAACCGAGAAAAATGAACAAATCTAGCCACTTCTGTTTCCTTGTCAATTTTAATCGTGATGCCAATATACAATGCAAAATCATACAAAATTTTCAATTACTAGAGTATATTATTTAACCCATAAACCCTTACCATAATTTGGTCAGTGATGTTACCAAACTCTAGTGGGTTTAATTTTTTCCCATTATTGAAAATCAATAATTCCATGATTGAGTGAAAGGGAACCGAAGCCCCAGGCTTGAATTTTCATCTCATTTGTGGGGAAGAGCATATAGAAGTATCACCTTCTTAGAAAGAAACATTTCCATAATGAAAAAACCCAAACCAACTAAATTCTCTCCATAATTTCATCAATTTTAATAGGCTCTAATAGTTTGGAATTTTTATAACCCATTTGAATAAACAAATTTAATTTGGACCTAAAATTTTGTTTTAAAAAAAATTAATTACAAAAATCATAATAAGGAATAAATTTATGAAGTTCCACTTAAAATATGGGTAGATAAATTTAGGTTATACATATTAATATAATCATACACGCACAAGTTTATTAATAACCATACATATAACATTCCATGGGACATGCTTTGGTTGGGTGGTTGAGAAAAAAATTCCGGAATTATTGTCACATTGATATACTTTATATCATATTTGAGACGTGTAATAATCTTAAAATATCATAAATAAACATAGTATTACATGATGATCATCATTTAGCGATAACCCAAAGGTATACATTTAATCATTTTTATTATTTCACTCTCTATTTGAAATACACAGTACACGTTAATAAAATATAGATAGATATTTCATTTGTTATAAAACCATAATACATCTACATTAACATCAACCATTATAAATAGTCAACCATGTATCTAATACCCAGAGAAATTTCATGACCCTAATGATTATAATGAAATAATGTCCATGAAAATGGACTAACTACATTATCCACTATATACACATAAAATCATTACAACACCTATCTCAATGATAAATCTAATGAGATATTATTTATGAAGGATGAATTTAGTCCTTTGGTGATATGTGGTTCGTTGTTCTGAGTATCTTTTTAATCATTATCATGATAGAGTTCCATTTCTTCTTATATTTTCAGAAAAACTATATGTTCAGTGAAGAATCTATTGATGCAAACAACTTAATTTACAATATATGGTCTAATGATATACCATGCCACTTTTTGAGTCTACCACTATGGGTTTTTTGAAACTCTTTCATAAACTAACACTTCCATTTAGGAAAAATGAACATGATTGAGTTTTTTTGTTAACCTTGTTATTTTGGATGCTGACATAATTAAAACCCTTTACAATGATCTCTTCTCTACTTCCATAGGTGATAAAAAATCATTACATCTTATCTAGTACATAAGGATGTTCATTATTCAAATACAGTTGCTCTATCTAGGATTACATTGGAATATACTAATAATTTTAAAAGAATAAATGAAATTTCATGAAATTTAAAAAACATGGAATTTATGATAGAACCTATTTTCAAATCATATGTAATCCCATACATGAATTTACCTTACAACTCATTAAAATCACACTGATACTTTTCAAGAATCATACCATGTTTCACTGGTGAATATCCATCCTTGGAGTTCTCTATGCCAAGCCTCTTTAACACTTTACCAATGTATGTGTTTGGATATAGATAATTAATCTCTTCGATATATCTTTATAGATTATCATACCTAGTATATAGGTTAATTTATCCTTTTCTTTAATTGATTAGATTTTCCCAACAATATCTTTCAAAAATATATAGTAGGATATAAGTTTTTGATGAGAAGTTTTTCATCCATATAAAACATCAGAAATTATAGAGAACTCCCACGTAACAAATTATATATATAATAATATTCCAAGTTATTGATGAAACTAAACTCTTTCATTTCAAAATCAAAGTAGATGTATAATATCTTGGAGGATTTTAATAATACATAAATGGATTGATGAATCTTTCATAACTTATCAACGCCATTGGGTCCTCATAAAATTTAGGTTGTATCATAGACCTTTAGTAAAATCCTTTTAAGGACTGAGGTTTAGAAATACATTGAAAATATTTCATAATCATAGTGATCTTATATAGAATGTAATATTTTAATGGAAATTATAATATCTATTTATGAAAGGGTATCTTATGAGTTGATACCCTGAAATTTTTTACAGCCCATTTCCCAACATAAAGAATTATATGTAGACACTCTTCAATCCATGTTATATTTATTATGTAAAAGCCACATTCTTTCTATGAGTCTCACCCATTTAAGAGAATCCAAAAATTTCTAGACTAGGATAGTACAAATGGATTACATATCATATTTTCTTCCTTTATGAATTTCATGAAATCATAACTCTAACTGGCCTCTTTGTAGGTAGTTGGGTCATCCTTTGTAAACATTACTTCTTTATCATTATTAATAATAAACCATTATCTCGCAGGGTCCTAATAAATCTTATTATAACATCAACGTTCTTTTATAACATGAGTTTTTTCATTTTACACAACCTATTATGACACACACCCACATTCTCATTTATTAGTTATTAACTTATCATAGTTTAATTTCCCTCCCACTAACTCCTTGAGTAATATATTCCTTTTCAGGAAAAATAATATCATTGGAAACAAACAATTTTCATTCATATGAATATAGAAATAATACCTATTAGTTTACATGGAATAAATAATAAATAAAAACATTGATTTTGGTTTAATTTTATCAAATAAAAATGTTACACACATGCTTTGAAACCCTAAACCCTCAAAAAATGAAAAATTGGGACAAATCATAATTCTTATATCTCATGGTTCCCTTATGACTTCTTAAATTAGAATGTGATTAATTAAAAACACAGTAATTTTAGGTATTATCCCCAAAATAATATGGGAATGTTATATTTTTTCTTCATCAATGGAATATTTAAAACAAGTTATAATTTTTTCAAAAATATACATCATTCCTCTTTTTTTTACAAGAGTAATCTATGAATCTATTCTATAAGACCTAAACATATTAGAAAATTATTGGAAAAAGTATTTCTTATATTATTCTAATAGAATAATATTAATTATTATTTAATATTTTACTTTTTACTTTTTTTTATTGATTGATTTTTTTGAAATTTTTAATGGAATAAAACTAATTTATCTTAAAAAATATAACCATACCCACTAAATTCATCAATAAAGGTAACTAAGAAATCATATCCACTAATTTAATTTATACTTATTGGTCTATGTACATTATTATGTATTAGGTTTAACAACCCACTAGATCATTCACTATATCTAATAAAATATGATCTGGTTATTTTATCTAATAAAAAAATATTTTGTTAAATTGTTACAAGAATTATTCTCTATGGAGTATTTGGATGAATTTCCCAATTATATGCCAAAGGTAGTCATTCTAAATTTTTTTTGTTTCATAATCAACTATCATGACCTTATTATATTTAATTTTATAGAATACATTATGCATATTTAAAATATAGTAACCATTCACCATATTCCTAGTTCCAAAAAATATTTTATTTATATATATATAAAAACTGGTATTCTTAATCATGAATAAAAATTACTTCTTTTTTAACAAGATATTGAAATAAAAAATCTATTTGTGTTCATAACATAATAGTATTTTTTGAATTATTAAATTAATCTACTAATAATATGTATATTATAAGTGCCTATATCCAATGAAAAAACTCTTTCCCTATTCCCAACACATATATTGACTTATATTTTAATCAATTCAAATCCATTTTAATGCTTGTACACATCTATAAAATTCACATCTGGGTGCCCAAAATTCTTCTCCTTGTGAAAACCTCTTAAACATATATATAAATCTCTTAATCTAAAGGTTTAACCTATAATGGATCACAAAATGATACTCATAATGCATGAAAAAAGCTAAACTATGGCATAATTATTCGATGCTTATAATGATTTGTATCAATTTAATAAGTACTTCATTGAGCATACTCGTACTAAAATTAAAACCATATATATGATATCAATTTGTGGGAAAAGATCAATATTTCATTAAATATATATTTATATTGGTTTTTATAGTAACATTTACCTATCTATGTATAAAATCATGTCAGTCATATCACATATGACTCCCTGATAGTTATGTGGGAATCTACTAATGAAATAAATCATATAAATTATCATAAATTCATTCATCTAAGAACAAAATATTATTAGGAATACCTGGTTATTTGTTACCTAAATATTATAATTTAATATGGGAACCTAATATTTTTAGGGTCACCCATAGTTGGAATAACTTTCATAAGATAATCCATGAGTTCCAAACTTTTTCATAACCTAAAAGTTTTGGTGAATGAGGTATTGACATGTGTTTTATAAGGAATATGACACTTCTTATTTTTAAAGGGTTTCTTTATATCAATATTTTTTTGGAATCATATTCATATAATTGTACATAATATGAATATTTCACCTCCAATTATCCTTAGATATATACATTCTTTTAATAATTTATTTTTCTATCATATAACTTCAGCCAAATTAATATGTTCCAAAAATATTTATGTATGACACTTTAATCTACTAATTATTTGTGTTACATTCCCAAAAATAAAAAAAAATATTCATATATACACATATTTAATTTCATATCTTATATAATTATCCTGAAACCCTTTTATGTAAATGTTTAGAATCGTACAAAAAAATCTACCCAATAAAAAGTATGCTGTGATAGGTAGTCAACACTGAATTTTATAAAACATTGATTAAGTTATTATAAATATTGGAATTATGACCCAATATCCCACTATTCATATATAAATACTCAAGAGACAGCTTAATTGATATAGAGTATTAACACCTAATTTTTATACATCTTTATTAACAATTATAATTGAATTCATAACCAAAAAACAAATCTTAGACATGGTTGATCAAAACAAAATCTTATATCATAACTAGAATGTAATAAATCTATGTATGAAATAAGAATTATAAGAATAAATTTAAACACATTAAATTAAATAATAATAATTATCATAAATTAATATTTTTATATACATAAATAATAAATAGGCATTTAATTAATAAAAGTAGCACAGTATGGTTTCTCTATATAACCTCTTCCAATCACAGAATTTAATGAAGGAAACTCCTTGAGCTATTCTATTATTTATTTTTATTAAGTTATTAATGATTTTAAAATTCTTTTTAAACATTTATGAATTTTAAAATAAACCCAATACAAGATAAATCATTCTTTATAAATAAAATCATGCATACGCCAGAAATGATGAAACCCGTGAAACTTATAGAATAGATGGTTTTTTTATCATCTTCTATCACAACCCATCCCAACGAGGCTCGATTGAAAACTACCCTAAAACCACGTCCATAATATATGGTATGGAAACATGTACTCAAAGTCATAAATAATTTGTTAGGTCTTTTCCTAATGTACATGTATATACACACCTGACCATCTCAATGCTAAAGTGAAATGAAATAATAATAAAAAGATATAATATCTAGAGAAAAACATGCTTGTAAAAAACTCTAGGGTGTACAAGAGTATGAAAGTGTAAAAAAATTAAAAGGGATAAATACATTCCCAACATAAAAGATTTCCCAACTGTTCTAAAAATATAAAATTGAATGCTGAGAGATCCCAACACTGAATCTCCAAGCTCTGACCACTGTAGATGGTCAAATGCACCAGGTATCCCAATGCTATTTTGTAACCATTATCAACCATTACATCATCATCATATGACATGACATATGTGAGAAAATCCCATGTAGGGGTGAGTATATACATACCCAATATTATTCCCTGATAGTTGAAGGTGAGCAATAAAAGACACAATTGGAATAAACAATAGACAGCTCAACCTAATGAAAATGAATAACAAAATACAATGATATAGACACACACACACACACACATATATATATATATACTCAAGACAATAAAATCAAAACGAGAGAGAAGTGGGTTTCTATCTAATAGACCATCCTAGTAAAAGTGTGCCAACATTTCCAATGGACCATCATCAATACCCAACATCTCGCATGTCTGTTCATAGAAGTAAATTTGTGGAGGGCCCATGCCTCTCCACTATGCCACATAGTTAAGGGGGAAAATATTTGATTAGATTACCCATTCCCTATTATGATAGGGTGATTCCACTATTTTTAAATAGGACCCACAACCTAATTCCATAGGGGGTACCACATAGATAGAAGATAGAGGACCAATGCCATGCCTAGTAGGAGGCTTCAACTCTAATGTTCAGTAGAGGACCGATGCCCATCCTAGCTGGAGGGTTCAACTCAAGTAATCAGTAGAGGACACATGCCCAGGATAGTAGGAATGTTCCACTCTAATAGTCGGTAGCGGAAACATTCCCAGCCCAGTTGGTGGGTTCCACTATAGTAGTCATGGACCGGTTCCCTGATACCATAGGAGGGTGATACTTTGTGGATAGGTAGAGGACCAATTCCCTATTCCAGTATAAGTATTTCACTTTGATAATAAGTATAGGACACATAACCACCCTAGGATTAGGTTTTCACTCTAATAGTTGAAGACCCATTCCCGTATATCATAAGAGGGTGCCACTCAGATTTCAGATAGGGAACCCATTAAATGCATAACAGGAGGGCTCCACTCAGAAAGAATATAGAGTACACATTCCCTACCCCATTGGATGGTACCACTCTAATCTCTCATATGACCCTTCCTAATCACTACCATTGTTAAGAATCACCTAACTAGAATCATGATTGGAAGATATTTCATAATATATCAAATTCAACAATGTAAAACACCATAATATTTTATGTGGAAGCCCACACATGATATGATACTCACATTCCAAAATATGAGCCCAGTTAAAAGAGATAAAAGAATTTCAGGTTTTCAAAAAAGGAAGAAGGGGTACATAGTGTTTAAGGGAACTGGAAAGCTTGTGGTCATATTTCGTTTCACGTTCATGTCCTTTAAGGTACATGAATCACTAACCATGTAGCACTACATGGTAGGATGGTTGGAAACACAGTGGTACTCAGCCTCCTAGGGTCCTTCATGTTCTCCTTGGTCATGTCCGTGTAAAGTTTCCTATGTATTTGTACACCGGTATATGCAATTTAAGGGCCAGGAAAAACTCAGTGTGTGCCACCTGCTCAATCTAGTGTACTAGTTTGGTACATGGAATGCCACCTGCCATACACAGTGTGTAAGGACACCTTGGATCCTAGGTGTGTACCTTCTATACACACTGATCTGGTCAACTCGGTTTACACGGTGTGTGGCCCCTGAACACAACGTGTTGTATTTTACTCCAAAATACCCAGGGCACCATAGAAATTAGACTACATAGAATGTGTTCTTTGGACTATACAGTGTGTTGTTAGTTTTTTCAAAGAAATGTATATCTGAAACTTGTTTCACTAATACTTCCCCTACACCATGAAATCCATCCAATGGGTGCCTATTTCTAAAGGTATTCACCAGCAACTAGTGATTTTGGCCCACTGTTGGTTGAGAATCAGTGTTTCAATAATCCCATATAGAACTTGTTCACTACTGGTAATGTGTGGTACCTATCAAATACTTCAATATCAAATCAAATGCCATATCCATGAGTAAAATCTCCCACATTACACAAATCATATGAATCTTTCCTTGATTCATCATTTCATTCATCATGCGTGAATCTTTCGTGAATCCAGGTGTCTAATTGGACTCGGTACAACCCAAAAATGTCGAACCGAGACCCTAGAGGACTTCCTGTGAAGAATATGAAGAATAATTGGGAGGAATGCACAATAAAAAAGGTGTAGTGATCCTTGGTCAAGTCTTTTCGGACAAAGAAAAATAATGGGGATGCATGGGGTGAGAAAATAGAATAATCACTTTCAATCCATTGTGAGGGAACATGGAGAGGCACTACTAGTGTAGATAAAATGAAAAAAGTGATCATGTTCAATATATTTAATACATTTGTGATGAATTCATAAATTAATTGGTACTAACTAGAACTGAATCATATTTTTATTGAAGAAATTTCTCTCTAGCAATTGAGATAATTGTTGCATTCACTGCACCTCAATCTTTCTAGATATGAATTTTTGTCATCATCAAATATTCATTCACCAATGAGAGAGTGGAATAACAACTCTCAAAAATACAATGTTGATGCTGATAACCCTACAGATCCCTCAATAATCTAATATTTAAAAAGGAAAACGTTCTAGGTTATTTAATTAAATAACTAAATTATTCATTTATTTATCAAAATACACCCTCCCACAACCAATTTTATCCAATCACCCCACACCGATATATTTTAGGACATGCCTAGGGTAAACCTCACATTCCGAAATAAAACATTTTCTTCAATTTTTAATTTGAGACCTCTATTTAAGATTTATTCCATTTTATTTAACAAACTATGTGTGTTTACCGTAAAATATATTTAATGTTTTTATAAAATAAATTCCAGAAAAAATAGGACTCACAATCGCACTCCATCTCACCTCCTGACCCATAATATATATATATAAATATGTAAAAGTATTATAATGAAAAAATTGAGTCTCCAAATCTTCAAAAATGTTTTTAAAAGATCAAAATAGAGGTAGCCAAATGAAATACTTCCTCTGAAGGTATCCACATGATGGAACTAAATCACACATTGTACAAGCCTGATTATTCTTCTCAACAATGTATTTTATCACCATTCTAGGTACATGTGGAAGAAGGGAAGTTTTGGGATGAGGTATTTTAACCTTAGTATTGGGTAGGCTTATGTTCACACACACACATACACTCAACTTATGGTTTTTTATTGTCTCTTAATATAGTTATGTATTTTAAATTCCTCAATTTTACATGAATTTAATTATATATTACAAATTAATTCATGCATCAATTGTAACTCTCAAAAAAATCATGTAAAAAATTTATAAATACTCCATAATCCTATGTGTGACATCTTATTAAATATTTCTTAAATGATATATTTAGTGAAAGGCTACTCAAACATTAATATTAAATGTATGTCTTCTATAATGAATTGAGGACAGTGGAATTATATTGAATTACAAGACTTATGACATGGAAATTCATACATTATAGAATGTATTTATAGTGGAAGTAACCATGAATTACAATATTTCCATATCATAAAAAAGATATAACTAAACCAAAAAAATGATCAATCCCCTGGTTTCTACTTATTGTTCTTTCCAATATGTTTATATCATACCTTATGATATAAGTTAGTAGACATTATATGTATATAATATTTAGGGAATATTTTCTTAATTCTTATACATTAACTAAATCATAATAGTCCTTATTCCATTTCAACATATATTATATAATATATGAGAACTTTTAAAATCACATCAAAAAACTATTTTACATTTCATACAAAATAAATTTTGAAATATATCATCAACTTCATTATATATCACATGATTTTGTAATTCATTTTGAATACCCATCAAACTGCTGGATTAATTCTAAAACACTTTTAGATAACATTTCTATGTGATACTCAATCCTAATTTAGTTATCCACAAAGTGTAACCCACTGATTCTTCGTATCATTGAAAAAAAACATGAATATCTAGATCAAAAAATGTAAACAAATAGTATCCTCTAGTAAAAAATCAATGATACTCATGTTAGAAAGGGACCTATCTTGATCTTTATAATAATTATGTATTTAATGTATTCTAGTTTCATCACATACAAGTTTGAATTCTTAATATTCCCTTTTCCTCAAGACATCAAGTGACCATGTGAGAGAAATTATGTTAATCTCATATAGTCAACTCAAACATTATTGACTCAATGAGAATATGAGATATACCTCACTTGTATTGATAAGAAAAATATATATACAATCAAGGTGTGGCCACACACTACTAGTTTTTCTCAATTGAGGGACCCGATGTCATACTCATAATATGAGAAGAGAAATCTCATCTTGGTTAAGCTTCAACCAATGACATGATCTAAAAAAAATCAACCTTCCCTTGATTATCTAATCCTTATGTATTGAATAAGAAATATATCAAATTATTAAGGATATCATTCTAGTTATGTCACAAACATCAGGTAATGGGGATGCTAAATACGATCAATAAATCCCTAGTATACCAAATACACAGTGTATAACACTTCATATGGTATACCTAAATGGTAATTCAGTGTAAAAACACCTTTTTTACTTAAGATTTTATTTTGTATCTCCATTCAAGAATTATACTCTTTTTAAAATTAAAATTACATAAAAAAAATAATACATCATAAAATACATTAGTTTGAGATATATCATCGTCATATTTTGATAAGAAAATATAATTACACTCATGAAAATATATAACAATATATATATATATGTGTGTGTGCATCCAATATGAAAGAATGATATTGTGGATTTTTCCTTTTATACGATACATTTCATTTTCATAAAACTATTTTAAGAATATGTAACAAAACCACACATAATAACTTTTCTATAATATCATATATGATAAACTTCTAGGTTAGTAGTATGTTTTTTCAAATTTATATGGTTTTGTTTACTCATTATATAAATATATAATTCTATCCATATCTCTATGTGACCACCTAATAATGCACTCCAACTAAAACATTTAGTGAGTAACATGTATAATTAAAAAAGTTTGAATAATACTGAGATTTAGGAACCATATTCCTAATGTTCAACTCCCTGGATATATTTAAACCTGAAAACTAAACAACATCAAATTTTATTATTTTAACTTATGTTTTCTACATAAAATTATTTTAAATACATCATCATAATTTTTATATCCATTTCCATAAAATTTTTCCCGAGAAATATTTTAGTAAATAATTGAACTATTTAAATTATTACTTACCAATAAATCCTTAAATATTTTAAAACAATGTGAAATTCACTTTGATATGGTAACTAATTTTAACCCTATACATTTCCCTTTACTTACATACCCTAAAACACTTTTATGATATTAAATGAAATTAAAAATTTAATTTTATTATAATAATCCTTTCGAAAATAGTGAAATTAACATTCTCATAGTAACTAAATGAAAATCGTTTCATTTTTATTTTCTCTTATATATCTTATACTCTTCAAGATATTACGTTGAAATCACTTAAAATTTAGACTTGTATAATATTTTTTTGCTAACTTTTAACTTATATAAGTACAAAAATTTATCCATAATACTCTTAAATATAATATTTTCTTTAAAATATCATGCTAAGATAAAAAAACTTATTTTTTATGAAATAACACTTATTTTCATTTAGTTTTAATAATTAACTAATATAATATTGATTTTATATCATATAATGAATTTTATGTGTTTGAAGCATTTTATCTATGAAAATAAAACATAATTTTTAAAAATATTCCACTTATTGGTGGTGGGATCTCCTTCCCTTATATTTTAATAAACCTATAGATAAATACTTTATCTTGGTTAAAACATTATTTTTATCTTTATCTTATTTTTGACATATTATTCAATTATATGAATCAAAAACCCAGTGTATTGAATTTATGAACTTGTATATTTTATAAAAAATCTATATTAATAAAAAAATATCTTATTATATAAATTAAATTATATGATTTTTCTCATCCTTTAATTAGATCCATCTAATATTTATTTATTATTTTATATTCAACTCTTTGATGTAAGAACTCTTTACGTCATCACTTGAATAGAAACTAAAAGCTCTATTAATTATTCTAATTATTTTAAAATCTCATATATTTATAACACATGTAAAATATATAGGTTATATGCTATATCATTCATTAAAAATAATAATTATCTATACCACCGATACCTAATATAATCATTCCATGGAGTTTTATAAACCCATTTAGGTATCTCAAATAATTCCATCATAAGGAATCATAACTCCATTACTGATTTTACCTTTATGTTTCAATGACCTTGACATGATACATAACGTAACATTATTGTACTCACAAACCAATTTTTCGTCATCTATTTTGAAACTTAAAATCTTTCACTATCAACATAGAACTAGATACATAGACATCATATGTCTATTTCACCCATCCAAAATAGTTTTTGAATAATAGGGTAAATATTTCTCAAACTCATTCATATTGTCAAAGAATTTCCATACATAAAAACATGATAAATTTATTTACCATAATAAGACACAATAAACCTTTACTATCACCAATTCACTGACATATCCAATAATATGTAATATTTTATTAGACTAAAACGTTATATTTCATTTTCCATATACGAACATTTAAATCCAAAGTGAATCATTATATACTTATCATAACCATACACATTCACTAGTTAAATATTTTCAACACTTGGATACTTAGTAACATGTTTCTCAAGAAAATAGAATTTGTCCTTACTTGTAACAGACCATCGCAGGACAACCAAACCTATCACTCTAGCCAAGCCATTATTAGGTGGGGTAAAGTGGAGATAACAAAACAAGTCTTGAATATAAGAAAAAAAAGAAATACAACTAGATCACTATATGGAAACAAACAGAGTTACAACTAAGCCAATCCCAAAATACTAGAAAGGAAGTCAAATTTAGACAACATGTCCCTATGTGAAAAAACACCACCTCCGAAATAACACAAAATGAAATAGAAACATAAGAGAAGCCTGCATCCTAACAAATTCTCTTCCCATTACCTGAATCCTAAAAAACAAGGTCTACATCCACCCAAAGGAATTAGTAGGTTGTGATAAATAGTCCTAGTAGGGTATCACTAATGAATCAATACAAGTTCTAATAATAACAACTGACAAGTCCAAGACATAAAACAAAACTGTTTTATAAGAAGTCTTATAAATAAATCAATTTGAAATCCTTTTTTAAATAATCCCTGAATTTTAACAAATTTTAGGCCATATGTTTGTAGTAAAAAAATAAGAAGGTAATGATATAGAAATATAAATAATCATGTGATCCATCATCCATGAAATAAATTATCATGTAATTTTTCATGACCCAAATAGAGTTGGGACTTGAGCTGCAACTACCCCAATCCTGCCTCTATAAGACATGGGTTGGAGACATGCGCTAAAGGTAGAACTAACACAGCGGGGTCTTTCCAATGTACTTGTATTCATATGAACACCCATATCGGTGAATAAGTTCATAATAGTGAATGTAAACGATGAAAAATAATAGGGAAAACCATGCATGTATAACCACTAGACAGTTCAAGAGTACTAAAATGTAAACTGTAATGTAAACAAAAAAATATATGTCCGACTAGAATTATTTTCCAACATGAAAAAACTGGAAGGTCAAACAATAAGAATGAAAATATCTTGATCTTCATTTTTTTTACCACCATGCACAGTCCAAAGTACTAGGTATAGTTAAGCTTTCCTTGTACTCACTACAAAACTCTCCATTGTCTTCATAAGACAATACATGTGGGAAAAATCCCATAAAGGGGGGAGTATATACATACCCAGTAGAATTATTTGAAAGCATAAGGGTTACAGTAAGAGAAAAAATAGTAATAGAATGATTGTAAATAGAACAGGGTATAGAAAGAAGTGAAATAGTATAACTCAACCAAAAGAAAGAGAGAGATAGTAACCTTAGACAAGAACAAGGGGATCAACACAATTTGCAGATGTACTACATGTTGAGTATTTTCCATATATAGTAGGATAATAGACTCATCTAACCATGTGATGATACACATGGAAAGAACATGGCATACCCCGAATGTCTTTACAACCCATGCAAAGAGAGTAAAAAATCAAAATATATGGATACATATGATTCTATATATAGATTCTTAGTCGAATGAATCGTAAATGAGGGAGTAATGGGATATCCATATCATAGATAATCTCAAGAAGAAGAGTCACCAATAGTTCTAAAATTCCATTAATGATTCCCATCATCTCATGCATCTTCCCATAAATAACCATGTGAAGGCCCACACCTCACAATCATATCGAACAGTTGATGGGGAACAACAATAAATAAAAGCACCCACTCTCTATTATGGCATGGGGGATTCCACTCTATATGTATCCCTAGAGTTTCCATGCCCAATCTAATGTATCATCCCACTCTAGTGTCATGATGTCCCACGCCATATCTGATAGGGGGTCCTACTCAAAAGGTAGAGGACTCTTGCCCAAGATGACTGGGGTTTCAATCTATATGTTAAGGGCGCGCACCCTGGCATGAGAGGGGGTTACACTATCATCATCGAGGACCTATGACCTATCTAATAGGGGGATTACTCATAAGGTAGAGGACCCATGCCCAAGCTGATGGGGGGTACCACTCTATAGTTCAAGGACACTCACCCTGGTGTGACTGGGGTTCCACTCTAGTCATCGAGGACCCAATCCCCATCTAATACGAGGGTTATAGTCTGTAATTAACTTTATAGGACCCATGACTAAGATGATGGGGGTCTCTACACTATATGTTAGGGACACACACCCTAGTGTGATAGGGGTTCTACACTATTCATTAAGGACCCAAACCTTATCTAATATGGGGTTTCACATGAAACGTAGCTTTACAAGACCCATTATCTTGCTACTGAGGGCCAGGGGTTCCACTCTATAGGAATCCTCTGGTGATCCCACATGATAAATTTCTTCTTCGGGAAACACCTCAAAAAATTTCATGCTAAACTAATTTCACATCATATCCCAATATCCACAACAGAGGGAACCATCACGTTTTATGTGAAAATACCCTTAGGATATGTTACTCAAAAGAAAAAAAATTAATTTTAAATGGATGAGATATGTAAGATTTACGTTTCCTCAGAAGGAACCAATGGGTACACGGCATGTGATGGGTTCGACATGGTGTGTGGTCCAACTCTTTCACCTCATTGTGTCCCTGGAGGCACTCAAATATCCAAGCCTATAGTTTTACATTATGTGTAGGGGTTATAGATTTAGTGCCTATGCCACGCAGGGTCCCACCCATGTGGTTGGATATTTCTGTTTATTCACCCCATGTCTTTCTACATTACCATGTGTCCATATATTTTAGTATACAACATGCCTCTTCACATAGGGTGTCACATGTGTGCTCTTATCAAGCCCATGCACTCGGGAACATGGCATGTTCCTATCCATGTGCTCCACTGCATGACTCATCCTCATAGGGAAGGGGATACACTATGTTTAGTGAGTCTACATGGAATTCCATCCTTATGAATTTACAAAACCCTAGCCACTACGTTGAAGGCCTGACGTGCCATGTCTTTTTTGATTTACTCGGTATGTAGTCATGATTTTTAAAAAAATCTCATTTTATCTCTCCATGCACAATATCTGATCTTACTCTTTCATATTTGCCTTTTTTTCTCCCGAAATCATAATATCTAGTTTCTAGTCATCGTTTCCATCTATCTGGTGTCCAAAACTCTGATTCTGATGACCATGGGTGTTCCTCCATACGAGTCACATGTCCTGAGTCATTCTGCCATTGATGATTTTACCTTTGATCATATGAATGATAATAGACATCATTCAATCATCCCATATATTTCTTTGATTCATTTATTTTTTCCATGTACATAGATCTTTCATGATTTTAGGTGTCCAATCGGGCTCAGTACCACCCTACAATGTCGAACTAGGACCACGAGATCCAACTAGTGACAAATGTGACACAATTGAGGGAGAAAGAAACAAGAACAAATGTTTTTAAGATTTTTATCATGATTTATTAGGAAAAAATCATGAACAAAGATAATCAAGGTTATAAAAACAAAATATTAAGCAATTAAATCGCTACACCGGTGCATGATCATGCCATAATTGGCACAAATCTATAGAAATTTATTTATCTGGTCAATAAATTTCATCAAAATGGGAGTAATACAAAAATATACTAGTACAGCATGGAGATTCAATCATTATTCTTCAAATAGCACACTCACTAATGATCGAATGGAGTATTTTCATTCACTGCATCATGATCTTGTTTGATCCAGTATTTCATCATCGTACGATATGATTCACCAATGAATGGAAGAAGGAGAATCTCTTGATGGTCCCAATATTTGGAGACTTTCTCTGGGTGATTAACCATGAAATTATTCTTATATACCTATAGTTTTGGTCAAATTAATTAATTAATTAATTAAAAATGTACTAATTTATCCGCTTGATATACCACCAATGGGAGAGATATCAGAACTCCCCACACAAACCTATTTTAGGTCGTTATTAGGGTAAACAACATGGTTTGAATTCAACTGTGATCTTATATTTATAATCCAAGAATCCATTTGAGAGTTATCACATTTTATTTAATAAAAATATCAAAGAAATATAATATTTATATAATATTTATATTAATTTCATATCGGGAACACTGTGTGTTAGAATCACATGTCATCTCAATGCATGGATTTAGAAGTATATGTAGAAATAATTCAAAGTCTTACACAGAAAAAATCAACTCTCTTCATCATTCCCTCATTCATGATTTTTATTCCAAAAAAAAAATAAACAAGCAATTCAGGATACTTAGCTAGCACTTAGATCTCCCACTACAAAGAACACTCCTGCACGTTTCCATGCCACCACAACACATGAACCAAGTGGTGGTCCATTCACATAGAGTTCTATCATGTCTATCCTTGATTTCCACTAGGTTCTCTGAAAATTTGGATTCATTCTCGATGTCTAGCACAGCCAAGTCGATGGCATGAATAGGGTCATGCATGTATCTCCTCATCTATAACATGTGGAATATGTCGTGCACCCGTCCCAACTATGGGGGTAGGCTAAAGTTGTAAGAAACCTATCTAACCCTCTTCACAAACACAAACAGCCCAATGTTTCTTTGGGATAGATTTTCCCCCCAATCAAACCATTGTAATCCTCATCATGGGGATACACTTAGGAATCTATGGTCTTCATTATGGAACTCCCAGGGCCTATGACGATGATCTATGTATGATTTTGGATTACTGTAGGCCATCCTCATATACTCAAAGATGACTTGTACCTTCTCTGTCATTACATACACTATCTCTAGACCCACATGAAATGTCACACCAATCTCTTTCTAGAAAAAATGTTACTTGTAGGCTCTCTCATAAAAGGACTCAAAAAGTCTTATACTGATAGTTGAGTGGTATTTGCAGTTTTATGTAAACCTTACCAAGGGTAATTGATCCTCAGAGCTCTGTTCAAAGTATTACATGCAATCCCTCAGTATATCCTCCAAAACCTGGATAGTTCACTTGGTATATCCATCTTCCTAGGGGTGAAAGGTTGTTATCATCCTCATATGGGTCACAAATCCCTTCTATAGGCCTATCCACAATCAAGAAGTAAACTGTGAATCATGGTAAGAGACAATCATTGAAGGAATCCCATGAAGGAGAACTATCTCCCATATGTAAAACTACCTGAAACTCTCCACTGAACTCTTCTCTCTAATAGAAATGAAGTTTGAGAACATTTTATGTTAGTCAACTATCACCTAGATGGCATAATGAACCATTTATTTTAGTGTAATAATTGTGAAAAATTCCATGTATATGTTGTCCCACTTCTACCCTGGGATATTACGGGTCTGAAAAAACCTGCCAGAAATTAATGCTTAGCCTTAATATACTAATTTGGGAGGCACCAGGAGAAAAACTCAACTACTCTCCATCTAAAATTGTACCTCCAAAACTATTGGTGAATGTATTTTTATATCTTCCCCCAATTGGGATGTACATATTAGGGAGAAGTGTGGAACTCTAACATCAAATCCTCCCACATCATGGATGAAACCTCCATCCTTCCCTGAAAAAAGATGGCAAGATTACATCCTTTGGAATATATATATGGTGAATACCCTATGTATATCGAGTTATGTAAGACTTGAAAATCTATGTCTCCCAAAAAGGACTCTCTCACACACTCGAGAAGTAGAGGATTTTTCACCATTGACTATAGAAAAGTTGTACCATGTTGCTCTACTAAGGTTAGCTAATAGAGGCCGACTACTCAAAGTGTACTACCCCAAACATGTCTAGGAAATCATTCTAAGGGAATCTTCTATTATGTTTCCCTTCCCCATAGTATAGACTTTCTCGAAGTCAAAATCATGTAGTAACTCCATCTAGAACCACTATCTTAGGTTCAAGTTCCTCTGTGAAAAGACATACATGGTACATTTTTGTTCTGAGTAATCCAAAAAGGACTCCCCTATAAAGAAGTTTATCCACAACTTTATGGTGAAGACTACCTCTTACAGATCTATGTCATGAGTCACGTAGTTCTCATTATGGGTTCTGAACTGCCTTGACCCATATGAGATATATTCCTTCAACTACATCAACATGAAACCAAGACCAACTAACGAGGCAATGCAATACATTTCCTACTCCATTAACACCCACAGTTGTCTCAACATAGGATCGATTTTCATTCTCAACCTCAACCCCTCGAATGCCCTTTGGCCTTGGTCAATCTATGTAAAATGATTCCCTTTCCATGTCATGATGTTCAATGTGTATGAAAATCTAGAGAAGTCTTCCAAAAACCTCCTATAGTACCCTGCCCAGACAAGAAAGTGCCAAACCTCTAACACTATCATTGGTGGATCCTGTGTAAGAAATGCATTGATTGTTGTTGGATCCATGAATAAATAATGCTCAGAAATGACATACCTCATAATGTGAACCTCGTTAATCTAGAATTGGAACTTTGAGAGTTTCTCATAAATCCAGTGCTCTCAAATAAAATAAAGAACCATCCTCAACTTCTTTGCATGTTTGTACTCTGATACCGAGTAGATGACCATGTTTTTTATAAAGACAACTACAAACTGGTCCAAATTCATCTGGAATAACCAGTTCATCAAATCCATAAAAATAGTGGTGTAATTCATCACACCAAAGGGAATCAATATGATCTCATAGTTTTTGTAGTGACAAAAGAATGCGGGATTTGTAATATTATCCTCACAGACACTCAACTAGTAGTATCAATAATACATATAAATCATTGAGAACAATATTGTTCCATATAAATAGGCAAAGAGTTCGTTAGTCCTCAATAAGGGATACCTTTTCTTTATTCTGGACTGATTCAGGTGATGATAATTAACACAAATCTGCAAGATCCTACCAACATTTTTCATGAACACACTGGAGCTGTCCTATGAGACACACTAGGATTGATGAAACCCTTCTCTTTAAGGACTTCTAATTATTCCCAGAACTCATAGAGTAGGGTAGGGGCCATCTGAAATGGCATAGAAGATATAGATGTGGTCTTGGGATGCATGTCAATGAAAATTCCATCTCCCACCCCATAAGTAGTCTGAAAACATCCTAAGGGATAACATCCATATAATTCTCCACAATCAAAGGAATCCAAATTCCTTAAGAGATTACTACAAATATGACTATACTCACCAACTAATGAGTTATGGGTTGTATCCTCTTACTAAAAGAACTCACTTTTCCCACCATGAAGTATTCCTCTCCCATAAAGGGGAATCTCATCCCATAAGTGTGAAGGAATCAAACTCATCTACAGTAACAATATATTTGGGCTCGAACCATAGAAAATCAATCCATATAAAATATGACAACATATGGTTCTATCAAGATGACTAAAAGGTCCCACATAAACCTTTCTCCATAAAGTGATAGATCACACTGTCAGTGGATAAAATATATAGAAGAAGCATCCCTTGTAGGAAGATCATTTGGAAGATGTTGGGATATTCCCTAAATTGGGAGTTCTATCACTCCCACAAGGTGTATATATATGTAGGAATAAATGGAACCTATGTATGCTAATACTTAATAAAGATTGGTATAAACCGAGATCACACATATAATCGTCTAGTGTGTTACTAGGTCATAAGTCTCCAAAGCATACAGTTGTCTAAAACCTCAATCGAAAGCTCCCTAAGCAGGGAACATGCTTCTTGGTGGTGGTGGTGGTGGTGGAAGGATCACATAGTGTATTCCATCACCCATAGCCTCACATGCTCCTCTTCTAGATCCAACTACCTGGGGACCACCATGCCCTCACCAATAAGATCCCTCATCATGAAACTATATGTTTTATGGTGGTCTATTATCTTTCTACAAGTTTTACATAGTACATATAGTTGGGAAATCTCTTGCTATGTGACCTCACCCCTTATAAGAATAAAACAAAAACTCTACTAGCCCTCTTGGTTCTCTTTTATTCACTAACCATGTGCATGAGTTTGATCTTGGATAGGTATCTTTTATCGAGATACTTTCATTTGGTGTCCGTTAGTTGTTACAGAGGACTCATCCATATGATGATCACTACCAGATCAGAATATCTTGGACCCCTCTTACATGAACGTATTTCTCACCAGTGCCTGCTACAACATGCTGAACTATGTGGGGATGCACTACGACACCATTCTAGAATGGATCTCTCTATAGAGTCCCTTCTCAAACTGTTGGGCTTAGAAGTAGCCACCCTAGATCATATCAAGGGAGTATCATGTAAGTTAAATGAACCTAACTATATAATAATCCACTAGCATCCCCCCTTCTGTGCTCCACGGAGCACACTAAGCATACAGGAATCCTCATGCAACTCTTCTAGGATGACCTTCTAATCAAAAGGTGGAGGTGCTACTGCCCGTCCACCTAGAGAATGAAACTCTTAGGATGGACCCTGAATTGAGGCCTCATCTCTCATCAGATCATTGTCATGAACCGAAATTGATTTCCTCGATGGCAATCATCATGGAGTCATCCTGAAATTTTAATCAATATGTAACACAGTCAGACGATTATATATATATAATAATAATAATGGGTAGATGAATCAATAAGGACAGTTAAAGACTAAATCCCATATGATTCATGTACCATTACTCCCTATAACCAAAGTCTCATTATTCTGAGTTGACAAGAGGGTATTAAAGGTCCTTGGGAATAGATACATCATCCCCTAGTAGCTCACTCAATTCCCTTGTCTGAGAGACACACTTAAGAAACTATAAAAAAATTTGTCAATCCCAAAAAAAACTCATAAGGGGACTACTCCACACACCGTCCCAAGAATCAAACAACCTTTGATACCAATTGGTCATAACCTGACCCAAGATAGGGCTCGAGCCACAACTACCCCAATCCCACCTCCATAGGCAAGGGGCTTGAGAACCATACTAAATGAACAAATTACATGGGGAGGTCTTTTAATAATTAAATATATTCACATGCACAACTATCTTGATGCATTACGGTATAAGAGTGAATGTAGAAGATAAAAAATACTATAAAAACAACAATGCATGTAAAACCTCTAGATAGTACAAGAGTACGGTCGTGTAAACTGGAAAGTAAAGGGAAAAAATACATGCCCAATCAAAAAGATTTTCCAACCTAAAAAAAATAGGAAAGTAGAACATGGAGAGATCCAAGATCCTGATCATCAAGTTGTGACCATTATACATAGTCAAATATACAAGGTATCTCAAATTTCATTTGTAGTCACCGCAGACCTATCTGTCATTTAGATAAGAAACGAGATGTACGGGAAAATCACATGAAGGGGTTAGCATATATATATATACCCAGTAGGACACCCCAAAAAGATAATGGTATATAAGTAAGAGTTACAACGGGAAAACAATGACTATAGATATAACATGATGAAAAATGAAGTGAAAGAGAGTAGCTTGACCCAAACCCAGAGAGAGAGAGAGAGAGAGTAACCTCATCCAAGAATAAGGGGATCAACACTATGTGTAGATGAACTACATATCGAGTCTTTTCCACCAATAGAAAGAGAGTAGACTCACCCTACCATAAGAATCTTAGCACAAAACGCACATGTCATACCTTGCACATATTTTCAACCCATGGAAGGAGATGAACCAAATCCAAAGGTATGGAAATAGATGTATATATATATATTTTCTCAGTTAAAATATTCCAAAATGAGAGAGTAAGGGGATCTCCATCTTATATAACATTCCAAGAAAAAAAGTCACCAATAATTCCAAATTCCATCGAGAATGGACAATATCTCATGCGTCATTCCATAAGTAACCTTGAAATTACCCACACCACAAAACTATATAGGATGACCATGGGAATAGAAACCAAAAGTAGAGAACCCATGATCGAGTGAATTTGGGGGGTTATACTCTCTATGTATACATAGAGGACCCATGCCCAAGATTATGGGTGTTCCACTCTAGTGTCACGATGTCCTACGACCTGCCCGATATGGGGTTCTCACTCAGAAGGTATAGGACATGTGTCAATGATGATTGGGGGGTTACCATATATACATCAAGAAACTGTTCTCTAGTGTGATAGGGGTTTCCACTCTGATCATCAATGATCCAATCCCTATCTAATCGGGGATTCCACTGATAAATTTGACTGCATGCACCCATGTGGATGGGGGGTTACACTCTATAGGTAAACAACCCACACCCCTATTGCAATGGGGGAGGGGGCCACTCTGGTCATCAATGTCCTACACCCTATCTGGTTGGCAGTCCACATGGTAAGTAACTATAGATGATCCACACCAAGTATAATGAGTGGTTTGACTCTATAGATTAAGGACTCGTGCCCTAGTGGGATTGGGGGTTCCGATCTGTTCATTGAGGACTTACGCCATATTGGATAGGGGCTCCACTCAAAAGGTAGTTGTAGACGACCCACACCCATACTGATGGGGTGTTTCACTCTATAGGAAGTCTCTGTCGATCCCACCTGATCACTTCTATTATCTGGGATCACCTCAAAATGAATAGTGCCAATAAAAGTTTACATCATGCCCTAAAAGCAATAATGAATGGAACCATTTCAATCTGCATAGGAATATACACAGGATAGGCTACTTTTCAACCAAAATCTATGTTCAAATGTAGGATATATTTAATATTGATGTTTCTTAAAAAGGAACCAAGGGGTATACAATGTTTGAGGTGACCCACACAGTGTGTGGTCCAACTCTTTCACCTTGATATGTCCCTGGATGTACACAGATCCCTAAGCATGTAGGTATACACTGTGTGTATACAGTATACATGGAATGCCTATTCCACTCAGAGTCTCACCCATGTTCTTGTCTATTTCTGTGTATCCACCCTATGTATGTGTACATTACCTCATGTCAGTGTACTTTATTATATGGTGTGCCTCTCCATAGGGGGTGCGACCTGTGTGATCTGGATGTGGTTGTATGCTCGAGAACATGATGTGTTTTTGACCTTGTTCTCTGCTACTTGGATTTTCCACAAAAAGATGAGGGTACACATTGTATTGAGATTCTACTTGACATTCCATCCTTATGAATTTCCAAAAACCCTAGCAGTTGTAGCCAAGTCCCAACATGTTGTGTGTTCTTTGAACTAGAAAACAGGTAGTTGTAGTTTTTATAGAATCTTGTACCCACTCTCAGTGTGCTAGATCTGATCTTCCAACTTCATATCCATATTTTTTTCTCTTGAAATCGGTGGATCTAATCACTTCTCATTATTTCCATCCATCTAGTGGCTGGAAATCCAATTTCGTTGACTATGGGGGTTCTACTATATACGCCACACTCCTTGATACGTTATTGGTTGATTTTTTGATATCTTATTTTCTAAACGGTCATCCAAAAAAACAACAACCCATATATGTCTTCAATTCATCAATCTTTCCCTCTTATATCGATCTGTCATGATTTAGAGGGTCCAATCAGGCTTGGTACCACCCAAAAATGTCAAAAGGGGACCACAGGGTCCAACCAGTGATGAACACGAAGCAATTGAGGGATAAAGGCCCAAGATAAAAGTTTTAAAGATCATTTCCACGAATTCTTTTCCAACAATCAAGAATGGGAATCATCAAGGTTATACAAATAAAAGATCAACCAATTGAATTGCTACACATGCACACGCTAAATCCATATCTGGAACCGATCAATATAATGGGATTAATACACTCAATAATTTTAATCAAATGGGAATAATCCACAAATTTATGAGACCTACCAAGAGATTTTATTGTTTTTCATTGATGATTGTGCACCCTAGTGTTCATTGGAAGTCATTGTTTTTGTTTAATCTTGATCATCTCTAATCTAGTGTTTTGTAATCATATGCTATGACTTTCCAATGGAATGAGGAAGAATATTCACTCGATAGTCCCAATATTATGAGGCAAACCCTGGGATATTATTCTTTCCATCATTCTTATTGGTATTTCTTTTTGGTCAAATAAGTTAATTAATTTCATTAATTAATATATCCACTGAATGTACCACTAGTGGGAGAGATATCCAAAGGCCACACACTGACCTATTTTTTGGTCGCACCTAGGGTAAACAACACGTTGTGAACTTAACTGTGATCATGTATTTATAATCTAATATTCTATTAGAGATTTAAAACATTTTCTTTAAGAAAATATGTGTGAAATATAAAATATATTTAATATTTTTATAAAATTAATTTTGGGCACACCGAGCCTCATAATCGTACTATTTCTTACAGTATAACTCAAGAAATATATGGAGAACAATTTTAACTGTTACATGGAAATAATTGGGTCACAATATAATATAAAACTAGAATAAACCATACACATATGATCTGGGATCTCACCTATGTGACAATATGTACTAGATACTCACAAGCCTAACAAGGAATATGGTGGGATTCAACTAACATCGTGGAAATCCATAGACCATCAATATATAAGAGGTTACCTCCTAGTGGTGTCACACACACTATGATTAATTCTGTCTCTATCTCAATGTATCTAAGGTTCCTACTATTTAAGTTTTATCAATTTTTGTTATAAAAACCATGCTCACATTTTTTTTAAATGATTTCAATGACAATTCAACCATCTTTAGGGTTTTAAAATCCAATTTCCATTTTTAAATAATGGGAAAAAATTTAAGGTAAAATCCTTTTCCAACATGAACCCTTCTATTTTCAATTTCAAAACATGCAATTCCATTTTAGATTTCATGAAATCAATACGAACAACTTGTAATTTACAAATTAGAACACTTAAAGAGATCCAACTACCTCAAGAGCATTGAAAACCTAACTACCATTTTCAAAATGGATTGAAAACCACAATATATACCATTAAAAATACAAGACATGAATAAAGAATATAAATTATTGATAGTAAAAAAAATCCAATTACCAATCCTAACAACAAACGGTGATGAAACAAAAAATTAGAGGGAACCCAAGAGGAAGGCTTACCCGGATAGATGAGATGTGTAACCCTTTTGATCAATCGTTGAACGAATTGATCCATATGGAATGGAGACACCCAAAAATCATGTAGGGTAATATCTATAGCCTAGAGGATGGAGATTCAAGAACAAGTGATCCCTTAAACACCTGAACGACACCCTAAAAACTGAAACTCAGTGAATTACAAAGCGTGTAATATATTACAGATCACGAATCTATTTTATATTATGTTATTACAAAAAAATCTCACATTTTTAAACAAAAACCGGATTCCACATTATAGGATGTGTAACCCATACACAATGTTCAAAATTACCATGATATAAATTCAACACATGGGATGAGTCTGACTGACATTACACAATATTAAATCCAGTTACACGTCATGTACTGCATTGGACTAGCAGAAAAGTGCAGGGAAAATATTAAAAAAAATATATGGATTAACCATTTTATATATCCTCATAATTTAGGGTTGAAAATACTCACCCAATGAAAAGAAAATAAAACTAAAAAACAAAGATCAGAACATATCTGAAAGAAAGGTAACAAGGCATTACAACCTCACCACCATAAATGCTTTATGTCCCTAGAATGCTCTAAAGATCATGGACCACAAAAACGAGTAGACCCTGGATGCCTCATGAATGACTCATTCCCCCAAGTCTCGTGAGATCCTTGGGGCACTGCCATAATACATAGACTAGGGGAATTGGTTTACCACATAGTACCTTGCCCTGGAAATTCATTGTCTGAACTGGCTGCTCAACCAATGTTGTATCGGGCTCAAGAACAACATCATCCCATCTAATAAAATGATAAGGATATGGTATATACCTCCTCAATGAGGAAAAATGAAACACATCATGTATATAAGTCAATAAATATGGTAACATAAATTGGTCGACAACAATCCATAGTAGCTCAATGTTCTCCGAGGGGCCCTCAAACCTCATAGAAAAATTGACCTACATACCCAACATATAATGTCCCAAGGGAGGAGAAACACTGAGAAAGACTATATCACTGACCTAAAACTCCATTGGTCGATGCTAATCGTCTGCATATTTTTGATGACTTTTTCATGTGATATAATGCCTCTGGATCAATAGCACCACCTCTATGATTTGTTGAACAACAGTCAACCCAACTATGGAAAACTCTCCAAACTCTGCCCAATACAAATGATATTAACATGGACTCCAATAAAAATCCTCAAAGAACACAATCCTAATTGAATCTCCATAACTATAATTATTGGAATAATCCTCCAAAGAAAAATCTCTATCAAATGATCCACTGAAATCAAGCGCACATGCTTGAATAATATTTTTAAGAACCTTGACAGTGATTTATATTTTTCCAACTGTCAATGAATGATAATTTGTGCTCAATTTCAACCAAGAAAACATTTAATTTTTCAAAAAATTATATAATATGTATGTGAACCTAGATTCCATGTCAAAAACAACTATGAAAGAAATCCCATTAAGCTTCATGATCTCTGAGACATACAAGTCACCAAGTTGTTCCAATTTCATCCCTTCATTTATTGGAAAAAAATGTACTCATTTAGTGAGTCTCTAAAAAATCACCCAAATCACAATATTCCCAATATACTTCCATATTAAACTAATGATGAAATAAATGTGATTATTATTCAATTTCTTTAATGGAATGGGTAAAGGCTTCAAGAAACCTGCATGTCTCGGGTGTTCTTCCTTAAGTCTTTGACAAGTGAGACACTGTGATACAAAATCCGAAACTAACCACCTCACCCCCGACCACCAATAATGACATATAAAATTTTGGTGCATATTTTTATCCCAGGGTTCATCGAAAAACATGATCGGTATCCACTATCTAGAAACTCATATCACAAGGAAGATGGAAAACCCAACTTTCAACGAAATCACAAATCTCCACCGGGAGATTGAGATAACTCTCATGGGGTCTCCCTGCTATTCTTGATTTCTAATAATCATCATATATTAGTATCTATCATCTAATCGATTTAAAATCACTCAGAAAATGACAAGTAACCTTTTATAAAATCCAAGAACACCAGTCCACCAACCACCTCCACTCCCAATCTAGTTTCAGAAAACATCTCATTAGAGACCACTATTCAACTAATTCCTTCATAACTTGTGATTGTAATTCTCTAATCAATGTGTCATCCACCAAATCCCGTTTCCAAAGGGTATATAAGATATCAAAATAAAAGGACTAACGATACCCACACCAATGTCTTTGTCACATGTTCAAATATTTCTGAGTAACGATATACTTCAGGCTTATATGACCTGAATTTACCATAAACTGCTCTCCAAGGAGATACTAACAGCATTTTTTGAGTGCATGCATAACAACATCCAACTCTAGATCATGGTTTGGGTATTTCATCCCAAGAGGTTTTAACTTGTGTGAGACATAATACAAAAAATGGTTTCCCTAAATCAAGAAACATCCCAAACCCATATCAAAATCATTGTAAAAAACATCATAAAATAACCCTAGTTTTAGAAGAATATATATTTGTAATGAATTCAATGTCATATTCATATCCTCAAAATATCATTTACATTTTTCATCACATTCAAAATTTACACCTTTATGGGTTAAATATTTCATCAAAGTTATGATGTTGTAGAAGTCATGATCGACCATCTATAGTAACCTTCCAAACCCAATATACATCTGATTTCAAACATGTTTCATAGATTCTCCCACGACTTAACTCTATGTACCTTTTTAGGATTGACTGAGATGTCCCTCAATGATATCGCGTTCCCCAGAAACTTCACTTCTTGGAACAAAAACTCACACTTGGAAGGCATAACATATACATGATGCTACCTAAAAGATTATGTGTAGATATCTAAATGAACATTATGCTCCTCCCCTATCATGGAGTACACCAAGATAACATCTAGAAACACAACAACAAAAAATTACAAGATCCGATGAATGATCCAGTTCATTAAGGACATAAACCCCATAAGAGCATTGGTGAGACCAAATGTCATAACCAAAAAACTCTAAATGACCACATTGACATGATGATGATGTCTTGGGTATATTTTCTTCTCAAAATCTAAACTAGTGGTACCTTGACCATTGGCCAACCACAGAAAACCAAAGAAGCCCCACAAATGATCAAATAGGTAATCAATTCTGGGAAAATCATACTTGTTCTTATGGGTCACCTGATCCAACATCCAATAGTCAATACAAATTAAAATACATATTTCAACTTTATTAATAATGAGTACAGGTGAATCAAATAGTGATACTCTAGGATGGATAAGGCCTTTCACCTATAGTTCCTCAATCTATACATTATGTTCTACCAACATAGTAGGTTGCATTTGATAATATGGCATAGAAATGGGCATCGTTCCAAGTAATAGGTTAGTAGTAAACTCGACCTCTCTTTATGAAGGAAATCTAGAAAAATAATCAAGAAAAACCTTAGGGTAAGAAAGAATAAAAGTAGGTAGTTGACTACCCCAGAACAAGTCAACTATATCATGAAACATTTTTAAAATCTAGAATTATATTAAACTAGAATTAGGAATAATCGTTCTTTTCTTCCCGGTCTATAGTCACACTCACCCAAAAAACATGATTCACCCCATTGGTGGATAGGAATTAAACCCTGCAGTGATAATGGTCTATCTGGGCCTTTATGATAATCCTCCAATCTATGTTAATGATTAAGTCAAAGATGTCATGATAGAGCACTAAGAAGTCTACAACAACATCAATGTTTCCTATCACCACCCGACACGTGGGAGATTTGAAACATTGTTCGGACCTCTTTACCAAATGTGTGGAAGGATCCCAGAAGAAAAACATAAGATTTGAATGCAAAAATAACACATCACCCACCTTTTAAAATATAAAATAATGAGTAGCCCCTATATCAAAAAAATCCTACACCATAGAAGATGAAATAAATATCAAACCTATACCAGTAGCTAGCCTTACTTCATATTCCTCTAGAAAACACTCTTATGAATAATGTTTTTTAGACGTTTCCACCTGGATATCTCCATTGTCCAGTGAATGAGACCCACCACCCTTGGAAGCATTACCCTAAACCTAAGACCCCTTTGTGAAATTGGACCCCTCCTTACTACTGTGGGAAATCTTATCAAATAAATGGTTTATATGGACATATTTCCCATAATGTTGAAAAATTCTAGGAGCCTACATACACAAAGTCATTCTATGAATAACCCTCCCACACTAATAGTATATAACCTTATGATACCCTATAGAATCCCCTGAAATGGATCATGTATAAAACTGGACACTCTTGCGCTTTGTTTTCTAACCAGAAGAAACACCCAAGCAAACTATTGCACCCACTAATGTTTTTCCCAATCCCGTTCTTCTAGATATGTATACCTCATAAAAATTCACTTTATACACTACCTACACAAATGTTGGAAGGAATAGAATAATTATCATTGACTGAACATTATCCCTCATCCCCTTCCCAATCCTCTAAGCCTACAGGTAATCATTGGAGACAAGATCAGGTGCATGATGCACCAACTCAACAATGTAGGAAGATTACTCCAAAACATTATACTCTCCTTGATCCAAGGTCAAAAACTCCTAAGTATTTGGAACATGTAAAGTCTCAATATAAAACAACTTATTTATGATCTTTTTTAAGGAGACACTTGTAAGACCTTCATGAAACTTAGTTTTTCTTGTAGAATCCAACCATTTTTTCTTGATCCTTCAAGCATATACATAGAAAACCCAACATGAAAATCCTCAAGAGTATTAAAAAAGTTTAAGATCATTTAAATTCATTAAATCCACTATTATGAATATTGAGGCCCTTTTTCACCACATAAGATAAGATAAGGATGCTTGTTAAATTACAAACCCTGATCCACTTCCCATCCTGGGTTCACTACAACCACTAACCCTGGAGTTTGAATAATATAGATCACTAATTGAACTAATAAAGGTTCCACCAGAGGATCTGCCTAACGAACCTACCTTGTGACATCCCCTATTGTATTTGAAAGATCTATTATAGGAGTCATTTTCTATTAAAAATAATACAACAACCAATCAGTCTTGATAAAATTCAAAAACCATCAAACAAAAAACAATATTTCAAAATAATGCCTTAAAATAATAATAATTTAAAGTAGTTATGAATGATACCATGAAAAAGGAAAAACCTTTTTAAAGGAATAGTTCCATCTAAAAAAAGTCCCCAGATAGATTATTCAATTTACCTCACACAAACCACATCTTTAGACATTATAAATTGGTTAGTTTAAATAAACATCCCATAAAATTTATTCAAATGAATATAAATACTCAGTCTTGGACCTAGTGAATATTTTTCAACCACCCATGGTGACTCATATGTAGTAATGAGAGTGAATTTTCTAGGACCATTTTATATAAATACTATATGAATTCTAGAGATCCTACTCCAGTATACCAATGGCACAGAACCAACTCTGGAAGTTCTAATACACTTAAGGATCAGTGACCCTATGATACCAAATTGAAATCGAAAAACTCAAGAAAACTTGAGCAGTATACCAATCCGATCAATTATGGTTTAGGGTGCTTTAGAGATAATAAAAATAATACATAAAACTATAAAACTATGTTAAAAAAATAGATATACAACTAAAACAAATCCTATAAAGATTAAAGAAATAAAATCCTTGATAAAAAGTCCCCATGTGACCAAAATTCATCTCCAAACTATCCTAAAATAAAACAGAAATGTAAAAAGAAGCTTTAATACTATAGAATTTCCAAAAATCTACCTGTATCTTAAAAAAAAGGTCTATAACCACCCACAGGTAGAAGTAGGGTGTGAAAAAAAGAGCTAGGTAGGTTACCACCAATGAATTTATAGAAGTTCTAATAAAAAGAATTCAAAATCCCATGATTTAAAAAAAATATTTTTACAAGAATTTTTAGAAATAATTCAATTTTAAATCCTTTTTGAAATAATCCTTAAACTTTCACAAGTTTTATGCCATGTTTTTAAAATCTATAAATAAGCATGTAAGGAAACAAAAATATAAATAAACATGTGATCCAATATCCATGAAATAAACTATCATGCAATAAACACCCATAAACAACAATACACATATCTGTTAGGCTCTTGCCTATGGGAAAATAGATACTAGACACTCACAACACTAGAAAGGCATATTGTTGGATCCAACTAACATCCAGGCCTACCATATACCATTAACATATAATAGGTTACACACCAGTGGTGTCACACACACTAAGTCTACCTGTGTCTCTATCTAAATGTACCAAAAATTCGTGGTATGCAATGTTTGTCAATTTATATTTTAAAAACCATGATAAAATTCCTATTAAACAATGTCAAATCCATGTAAATATGCATTAAGATTTAAAAATCCATTTTTTCCTTTTTTAATCTAGGAAATTCCATTTTCAAATTAAAACCCTTTTTGAAATGTGAACCCATTCCCTTTTCAATTTCAACACCTGAGATTCCATTTAAAATATCAAGAAATAAATATGAAAAATGATCAATTCGGGGAATTATAATAATTGAACAATTCCACCTACTTCATGATTCTAGAGAACCTAACATCCTTTGATAATTATGATTGGAATCCATAAGAAATTCATTTGGAAGACAAGTAACAACCACAAACATAAATGTCATTGACAAACGGTGACACAACCACAAGTGGGTGGGAAACCAAGAGGAATACATATATGGGGAGATAAAATGCGTAACCCAACTGAAAAATCATTGACCTAATCAATCCATATTGAATCAAGACACCAAAAATTTCATTTGTTAGTAGTTCTGGCTGAGAGGAGGGGGATACAAGAATAACTGATCCCTCAAACACCCGTACCACACCCCAAAAACTGAATCATTGGGAATTACATGGCGTGTTATCTTTTACACACCTTAATACCTTTCATTTTTTTTATTCTAAAAAAAGTGTTAGATTTTCAATTAAAAAAGGATTCCAAATTACAGGACATATCACCCTTACACGAAATGTAATTTTCCACATTGTGAATTCAACATGAAATATGAATATGACTGACATTACACCTCATGAACTCTTGTTAAAATACGTGTAACTACACAGTAACCAACAAAAAAGTCAAGGAAAAATCTAAAAATCCATCAAAAGCATGACCTCGCCATTTTAGGTATCCCCTAGTTTAGGTCCGAAAACTATCTCCCACTGAAAAAAGGAAACACAAAAGAATGGATCATAACATACCTAATAAAAAGGTAATAAGTCATTACATTACATAATAACTTTTCATAAGTCACCTTTCATGGGATTCATATACATTAATCTTATCATTATGAGGGATTGATTTCAAAGGTAAGTTTGGTGATAATGATTTTATTCATCAAATATATAATAACTTTTCAGATGGGTATCATGGTTTAAAAATATTTTTTATAAACCTTTATTAAATGGGATCCCACTAAAATGATTACCCCAATATAATCACATAATATCCATTAGTGGGATAATATGAATATTTCATTTTAAAATGATCTGGATATGGAATTCTTATCCCCACATAACTATCTAGGTAGTGAATCGTCCCAATAGGATCATATATTAATCATATATAGTTGAATGAAAGAATGTTATTTAATATAATATATTGATAAACTCAAATATATCATTTTAGTGTCCTGATCATTAGGATTTTATAGCTAAGTGTATCCCAAAAATTACAATAGTATTTGGTTACCTAACTCTTTGGGGTTTCCATTCCTCAATTCCTTACACAAGATAATGAATTGGAACTATATAATAGTAGATTCCACCTAATTAAATGATCAATGTATTGAAATATGTTTTCTCTAAAAGTAATCTAACAGTTAATATTTTTTTGGTTTTCAAAGGATATAAAAGCACTTATTAAACATGGTGGAAGTGATTAATGAAACCTAATCTATGAATAAACATTAATGATAAATGAAATCACACAGAAATTGAAAATAAAGTTACCAATGTACCTTAAATCATAGATTGTCATTGATGTCATCTATATCCATACCCAATGAAGATCACAGTCATGTTGTCTTAATGAAATCATTCCTTTAATAGTATCAATATATTTAAATTGAATTGATCATCTTGATGTGTAACTCTTTTCATAATCCAAAATTTGTGTTACTCACCCAAAATATAATCCAACCATATTTACATATATTTAAATTAATTACATGAATAAGGTATATATTCCTTTCATGTAAAAGTTTATAATTATATGAAATTATAAACCCTCTCATGAGAATACCTAGATCCATAAATAGACAACCATCACCTCTATAGAACATTCTATAAGTCTCTAAGCTAGTGGGAGTTTTGACACAAAGTCCCTCTACCCTGGGATACATTACTCAAAAAGAGATTCTAAGTCATCATATATATAATACCTAATATTTATAAACTATTTTAAAAACTAAATTCTAATAAATAACGTTAAATACAAACTGAAGTCAAGGAAGATTGAAACGAAATTCATTATCATTCCAAGTATGGAACTACATAGATTCATGTACGACAATATCTAGAGTAAATTTATCAAATTTAAACAAACGTATACATAAATTCACAATAAAAAATTTGTTCATTAATAATAATAAATGGGAATAACAATACATAAACACAAGACAAACATTTATGAACAATTCATAAAAAATCTAATTATACACCTTATATTGTTGTTATATATTATTGATAATCCATAATATTTAATATAAACACTTCATATACATTTAATAATATGAAATCCTTTATATTATTCACAAAATTCTATTTAAATTTAAATGTGTGATATTATATAAAATATAAACACTATATATTTCAATTTCAATAATGTAAAATACTTACATAATCTAAATATCACATACTTAATATTATTTAATCATGGCACAAATCATTCATCAAAACACTTTTTATGTGGTCCAAATAACATCCCAATAATTTCCCTTAATTTATACAATTTAAATTAAGTATAATGAACCATTAGTAATCTTAAAAAACAAATAATTTATATTTAGAAATATTTTTTAATTTATAAACACTTTAAATTATCTACACAATTTATGAATAGACAATTTTTTTTTATAATTCATATGACATGTTGTACAATTTAGTCAAAGGTAATTTAATATTGACATGTAATATTATTGAAAATTCAAGAATACATGTTTCATGAATATTTATTTATTTATTTATTTATTTATTTATTTATAATTTCTTTATAATTTAATAATTTATAAAAACATAAATTAATAAATATCCCCTAAATACCTTTTACCATTATTTATAGATAATTTATCAATAATATAATTTAATTCATAATTTAATTTTAGGAAAAATAATTTTTCTTACCCAATCAAATTTAATGATATAATTATAATCATAAGTTATGATTTAAATCATATTTAATGATATAAAGGAAATCATAGGATGTGATTTATTAACAATTCCCTTATATAGTTTATGTGATATCGGTCACATTATATGACTGATAGACTTGTTGTCTCTCATTATAACATATCATATTTAATGATATTCATGGATATCATAATAGTTACATGATGATCTATTTTTTAAAAAATGGCCCAACCCAATAATAAGAATACGATATCTATGTGTTTTACACTCTTACAAATACAAAACTAAGGGTTTTATACTAATTAAACAGTTATGATATCTCATATCATAATCTATGACTCAATATACAAAAGAAGCTTCACTAATATTTTAATATTGGATTATGGTAGGGAATGAGATTTTTAAATCCATTATTTTCAAAATTATTTCATTAATCTAAAGGAATTCTAATCTCATATACCACTATTGGGGTACAATGAATAAAAAAACTCATGCCAAACAAAGTGTAAGTAATAAAATAAATGATATCTAATATCAATAATGCTTAATAAATAAATCACATATAATCATTAAATGAAATAACTAGTATATTATACAATATAGATGGTTATTGGTATCATCTTCATCTATTCTTAATAATTATCCCAGTTTATGAATCCAAATGAAGTCCCTCATTTATAGGTATCGATGGATAAAATAACTAAATCCCTCATCATATGACCAATATTATTTTTCTTACTACAACATATCAACTCCTCTTAAGGTAATGGTGGGATAATGAGAGCTTTGAGATGATAGATTTTCAGTCAAGGAATGTGTGGGATTTCAGGAACACATACACTCACCCTTCAATTGGGTACAACCTCCTTATATAGATCCCCCAATGAAACTATTCATATGTATATGAATTAACACATATGTTATGATTTAATGTATATATCAGCAGAATCTTTCAACCAATACATACAACACATTCCTAAATGAATCATAATCTATTGTATTTTATCATATGAAATGGTTATTAAATGATATATTATAAGTACAACTAATTAAAAATTAACATTTATCATTCACCCCTATAATCAATGAAATATAGTGTCATTTTCTCAAAGGTCATACATTATGATCTGGAAATTCATATAGTACAACTTGGATGGACAGTGGAATTATCCATGTATCATGATATAACAATATCCTAATATATGATATGTACCAACCAAGAAATATCACATTTCATTAGTTTTACATATTATACCATATGACATGTTTATATCATACCTTACGATATAATCCAAATCAAATCATAAGTTTAAAGTTAGGTTATATTTATTTCAATTATCTTTATACATTTTAGACAGGGAATTATTTAACGGTTGCAAATTAAACCATGGCTTATTACACTTTTTCATGTCATGTTTTTTCATGAAAATAACATTTCAATAAACCATGGATATTTTATTCCAAAACTGAATATTAACATTTTGATTTTATGATTTTATGATTTCAATAATAAAAATAAAAACAAAATTTTAAAACCATGTCATTTTTAATGAAATGATACATAAAACATGATGTCATTATATAAATTATGATCATGATTCTGGAAAAACTCTAAAAGTATTCCATGTTTTGGTATTTATCTTAATGATTATTTACTAATGTTTTTTTGATAATACTAAAGGGTTTTTTATGATATCTTTATAAAAAATTTGGGGAGATAAAGAAACAATACCCAACCTCAATATCATCTGTGAGGGAAAATTATAACATGAATGAAAAATAAAAAAAATGTTTATCACTATACATTCAAAATCCTATATAATAGTGACCTTGATAACGATCTTGAAGAATATATAAGATAACTCCCACCTTCTAAATTTCTGATAAATCTATCTTTAATAAATAACATAATCGCTCATGCCTTTTATTAATCTAATACTCTCACCAATGCTCCAGCAAAAAAAAGGATTGACCCAAGACTATTTCATGCATGTTGATGCTCTCCCTAGTGATCTTTTACATTTTCAGAAAAAAGATAAATGTAAAATCCCCTATTTTCAGTTTTTGTAACATTATTCTTTAGTTATAATAAGATCTGATGTGCTCATTTTTCTTAAACAAAATATAATAGAAACACCTTCAATGTTAATAAAGATAAGAGAATGTGTGAAAATTTGGGTCTGTATGAGAGTGATTTTATATATCCAAAATAAGTTCGTTGGACTCTTTTTAAAGGTAAAAATGACATAATGAATTTCTTTATTGATTTTTAATAAATTTTTATGTTATAAAACTGGATAACTTTTTGGATCCATTCACTATAATGATTATAATTAATTTCTCATTCATTAAGTAACAATTAAAGTTCTTTAAAATTTTATTAGTAATAGAAATATACTCAAATGATGTGTTAAAATCTTTAAATAACATTATAATCATTACAATAATGGTGGATGAATGGTATCTCATATCATTCCATACACATTATGGTGTAGTATAAACAACCATGATACAACACAAACTGTGTTGTGGAGACTTTCACCATGTCATTGTTTATACATTAGAGCACAAATACACCAATATGATCATTTCCAAAATGTGTTTTATTCCCATTTCATAAATTCACATAGCCCACTAAATGGATAAGAAGTGATCATCCTTCATTATTCAACTGATGATGATCCATGCTTCATTTATGCCATGAGAGATCTCTGTAATCTGATAAGAAAATACATCATGATATCATCCCATTTCAACATAAAATTAGGTGAAATTGTAACACACCCACTAGAATTTTGTGATTGGCCTTCACTTTATAACAAGTGAGCCATAATAATACAAATCCGTCCACATCCATCATTATATTTGACTACTAGAACATTCTCATGACATCATGGTACAACTTGTTCATATTGGGATAAATAACTCATTAATAAGAGTGAAACCCCCACATCACCTCTTCTCTCATATACAAAGGTACCACTATCCTATTAAATGTATAAAATCTCAAATCACAATATTGAGTCTAATCAAGAAATTTCTCCCTATCATCCACTCTCTCTCTCTCTCTCAACTTAACAAATTCATAATCATCCACCAAAGCTTATTTCATAGCATAGAATAATTCATACAATGTAGTGTAAAAATAACCTCACCCCACTCATTAGTAATATATATTGTATCTCATACAATATACACATTAACTCCCAATACTCTTTAATCTCTTTGATCACCTATTTTTAGGAATTTTTATTTTGATAAAATGACACTAAATTAACCTTCCCCATATGTACACTAAGTCAAAGTCAGATGATTTCAAGTACTCGGACATCCTCCTCTTCCAATGGATTAAATAATTTTATAAAATAGATAAATCTTATATTCTTGTGATACTCATGAATGAAAAATATATCACGAAAAAAATAATTTCTCCAATACTTCAACATGTACAACACTGCTAACATATCAAGGTCATGTGAATGATTGTTCTTCATTTGTAGTATCACTAGTTGATACCCATAAGATACTAAAACATTTATCTACATCAACACACAACCATATCCAATTCCCTCTGGAACATAATAAACCACGTATGGATTACCTAATTTTGGTAAGATTAATATTTGTGTAATAATTAATGATATCTTGGACTCTTAAAAATTTGACTCACATTGATCTTTTGATTGGAATCACACACCCTTCATGGGATAATATTTTACCAGTATTATTAACCTAGAGAAATATAAAATAAATATAATATATTAAATTGATGAACCAAGAAGATTATGAATCTAAACCATACTATTTGGAGAACATAATGTTTTCAACGTTACACATTATTTGGATCTACGGATATACCTTCCTTAGATACCAAATTTCCCCAAAAAATCAACTAACCTAATATAGATGTCCCATTTTGATAACATTTCATATAACTACATTAGGATTCAAGCCTTTAAGAAGTGGTGGGTGAGATTCATGACTAAAATTATATATATATATATATAACTTTATATTTAAATGAACAATAACTTTATCCACATCCACAATCAACACACATTATTCATAATTAAATATAATTAATTTAATAATAACTTATATCAATTTTTTATCAAAATTCTATAGAAAATTATCATTATTTTATAAAAATAACATGATCTTGAGTCCATCAAGTGATGTGAAATTTTGATTCGAAAATATCAAGTTGTGGATATTGACTATTGGGATTTTTTTACAGTAAAAAATTGATGTCCTGATATATAGTGGTGATTCCAAGTATATGTCCTATGTTTATCTCTCATGATCTTGTGTGGGAGGGCATAATATCTTTTTGATTCTTTTAGTGTCAAGCATCAAAGAGAATTATAACTATATCAATATTATATCATTGACATGGATTTAATGAAAAATTTTTATATAGGTTTTCATTTTTGAAAATAATATAATGTCCCTTTCCTTTTATCTTAAATCTAAAATACACCATTGTAATAAATATTTATATATTATATAACATGATATATAAATAATTATTTAAGTTATAAATTTATAACTCAGATGTAATGGGCAATTATTTAATATTTCATTTCTTAAATAAATAAATATTTATGTGATAAATTATATATAACCAATACAATAATATTATAAACATTTAAATAATCATTATATCGATTTATACCCTTAACTCAATTCAAGCTCACCCATAAATATATAATTATGTATTTTTGAATTTGTATTTTTGTATTAATATATATGTATATATATTTATTCAATTTCTTATAAGGAAAACTTTAAAATACATGAGAAATGTAAATCCAAACCACTTATTTCAACCTTATGCCCATATTATGATTTATAAAACATGAATATACATTGATACATGAACTATGATAGATTCTATTTTAAACAAAAAATTCAAAAAAATAATAATGATATTTTGGATATATTTAGTGAACAATTCTCAAGGTCACTATATTAGTGGTGGTAGATGACACTCACAGACTCGGATTAGTATCTAGCAACACATAATGACCCCTATAGAGAAAAATAAAACCCATAAGAATGAAAATAATCCTATGAATGAAATTATATAATGAAATACCTTTTTCAACTAATATCACATCAAGTAGGATTAATAACTTGTTCATTACCCTTATTATTTGATATATATACTCTTTTACATACCCAGACAAACTTTCTTTTAATCACCGTGGTCATGATTTTTTTCTCATGCACATCTTTATTAATCAAATGGCCAAAAATATTTTCTTTTATAACTTGGAAGATGTAAATTTTATCTTGATCATTCAATTAATATCATACTACTCATGATATTCCCAATATAAGATATTTTACCCTGAACACATGAATCGTGATTTTTAACATGAATCAAAGTACATAATTCATGATATATATTACTAATGACCTCAAGTCTATGAACTGGTAAAAAAATTTCATGTAAAAAAATATAATGACATATACAGAATGTAGAATTCTTATTGTCAGGTCTATTTACACGATTTCCCGAATTTCAGTGATCCCTATGTGTGAAATTAATATAAAAAATTCTTAATGTTTATGATCCCCCAACATTAGATAGTCCTAAATCATATGTGTTGTACTAGAATGATGTTTCCCAAACACATGGCATAGTTTAATAATATATTCATTACATATAAAGGTTCTCATCATAGTGGGGAACTTATAATGATGTAATAAATAAATGGAGTACATTATCATACATTGTACATAGATTAAATAAATCATAATTAATAATAATAATTATTTATATATCAAACAATATACATGATGTGGTAATCTAAAGTAAATCAAAATGTTGGTTCCAATGACCAACATTAATAAATTCCCACTTCAATAGTGTTAACTATCCAAACTATTTATGTGAGAACCCAAATCTTAATTTCATGTAAGAATCTTGTTTTAGAGTTGTTTTGAGGAAAAAGGAATAAATGGGTTTTTTAAATTACATGTCATGTACTTCTGAGTACACGCCGTGTACCAGGTTGACACATACAACCACATATTAGCTATGTAACGACTATGTATATAGCTGTATAGTGACCTAGAAGACTACTTAATTTAGGGTCCGGTTAAGGCTACTACATGGCATGTATATTTAATGAACACGACATGTAGTTTTCTTTTTTATTTGATATATCTGAGTGGGGTCACGTCTCATTTCTAGAACTAACTTCTTCTTCTCGTGTTTCATATAGAATCGCTCAGGAACAATGAACCATGATCGAACCCCCACTTCTCCATCATAGCTTTGATTGAGATGTCGTCAGGTGTGTTGGAATCCCACTTGTGATTTCTCATTTCCCCTATAGCCTTTCTTCTGGATTCTTCCTCTCTCTTGGTTTATGCAAGGTTGGGATATTTTCATATTTTTGAAGATCTATGGTGTTTGTAGGCTGATTCCAGGGCTGATGTTCAAGTATATCGAACGTGAGAAATCGAAGTAGGTGGTTTTTTCCTTTCGTTGTTTGTATTTGTATTATATATGATAAAAGTGACGCATACCCACGATTGGGGTATTGTTTGATTTTTAATTTATCCTTGTTTATTACCTACTATGGTTAATTAAATAATAAGATTTTTTTCATAATTGTAAGGTTAGATAACTTTGTTTATGGGACACCCTGTGGGTTCTTTTCCTTTGTTTGATTGCTTATGGATGTTTGGTCTAGGATTCCTATTAGGTCCGCCTTGTATTCCATGCCTTGTTTTGTTAGGATGGAGTTACTAATTATATGATATTCATGTGATATGCATTGTGAATGTTTCACCAAGGGGAATTAGACTATGAGAGATTCCCAATATATGGAAATTTATGTATGGTTTACTATTGTGTTTACCTAGTGGTATTGACTATGAGAGCTTCGAGGTGGTTATAGACCCATGGGTTTAGACCTCAAGAGATGCCAAGTTGGTCATTTATAATTTTTTGATGTTATCATGACAAAGGGGTATTAACCGTGAGATCTTCCCAGGTGGTCATTTATAAATGATTAATGTTAAGTTAGATCAAAGGGGATAGATTGTGAGAGATTCTCAGAGCATCATTATTAAATTACGATTGTTATTTTAGAGAAGGGGGATTATACTATGAGAACTTTCCCAAAGGTTTGTGGTTAAATAATTAAATGATTGTGATGAATCTACCATGCCAAATCACAAGCTTGGAATAAGTCTTACTTGAATACTTAGATGGTCTTATGAGACATCTATTTTGTCATGTACATAGGGGATACTGAGATTACAATAGATACCAAGGATTAAATGATTAAATAGATTGAATAATAAATGTAAATGAATGTAATTGAAAACTTTATGATTTCTTTACTATTGAGTACTTCCTAGTTTACTATTTCATTTATGGATATTACCTAATATATATATTCCCTGAATGTTAGGAAAATACATTTTGGTTGTTGCCTTTTGGGATTCATTTCTCACCCTATTTGGGTCACGTTTTAGACTCAAAAAAGATTATATGGTTTTACGTATAGATATGAAAAAGCACCCTTCCTCTTCAGGTACTTGATTGTTATTGGAGATGGAAATAATGAGACAAAGCTAAGGCTTGAGATGTTGCTGGAGTTTACCGTTTCTTTTTTACTTTGGTTTATTTATTGTTTTCTATCATTGTGACTTTTTTCGGTGTTTTCTTAGATACATAATCCATGAGTCATACATATATATATTGTGACTTCGGTTGGATTTGAATTCAGTCTTCTGATGTTTATTTCTATTTGGTGTTACTACTTCCACTATTGATACTATTTGTTTTATGTTGTGTTTACTCTACCAGGGAGGGAATAGTTACCCCATTATCACACATTTGTCCTCACTTCTAGTCGGTAGCCTCTAGTGTTTTTGAAAATTCACTTGATTTTTTTTGAACAACTGTGTATGGGGCACCTTTGGGTGGAATCCTGATCTAGGATGTTCCAATTTATTTATCTCATGATATTTATGCTTATGATGGGATACAAATTAAATTAATGGGTTTCCCATTCTACCCTTTTTGGGTTATCTAATAACTATAAAGTTATCTTTTAGAGTAAAACCCCTCAAGATATGAACTATATAAAATAAATACATGATGAGTTTTTAACTAAATAATTTTTTTTGATACATTTGAACATTTGTAGAATCAGTAACTACATGATACTTTGAGATTTATCATTGGTGAAATACTGTCTAATGTATTAAATCAACCTGATATATTTGGACGAAGAAATCTATATATTCCCTAACACATATAACCTTATCTTCTCTATATTCTATGAAAATATATTTTATTCACTTAATGGCAATTTTAAGTATTTCTCATTTTAAAACTCCTAGATTTACATTGTAAGACCTCAACATTTCAATGAGGTGAGGACCCTATAAATTTCAGTTTAATTCCTTGGTTTTGACCTAATTTGAAATTTTGGTAGGGATATAGAGGAAAAAATGGTTTCCAAGTGATTTTTTAAATCCTAGATCCATGTATTTTTTTGGAAACATATGGGACACATAGTTTAGAGAAACTATACTCCCCAATCCACATGGTTAGAGAAAAACATGTACCGTGTTTCAGTGCACAGTAGAGGGCCACACAGTTTTCCATAATTATATGACCCAGGACACATGGTAGTGAAATTTTTCTCAGGTATGTGACATATTATTTTTTCATGGACTGTGCATGGTCAATCAAACCTGCACCTAGCTCGTGTGAGTGTTTTATTGAGGCACTTCATGGTGCACATCTGGCACATAATGGGAAAATTCATGCAGCCAAAATCTGAACCTCTTAAAATTTTGAAAAAATGACTTCAATTCCATTACCTCATTATAAAACAAAACCCCATTTTCCTTTATTATTTCTTGTTTATAGGAGGTCCTATTTTTCATCAATTTAAATATATCCTCCCATCTTTACCGAGGTTACAAAGTAAATTCTTCATCTGGCTTCAGAATCAAGGTATGTTCATGTCATTGTATTCTTACAAGTAAGAACTAAAATCATTAGAATACATTCATCCTTAGTATTCCTATTGATGATGTTATTTTTATGTGGACTCATATTTCCTATTTCAAGGGAATGCATCTATTTTGTTGTTTTCCTTCAATCCAGACTAAACTGAAGGCCAATACTGGATGAGTGTTTCTCTTCAGGCTTAAAGTAGGTGTTCAAGTATTTATCTCTCAAGTATTGTTTCTTTATTCTATATTTTTTTATGCCTCATTCTGTATTTTTGTGTGTTTCCTTAAAATATTCACGAAAAATGGTTATTTCGATATCATTGATAGAAATAACCTAGTATTCCTTTAGTCATGTTGGGATAGGTCACTACCATCCGTTACCACACCTAGAGGTTTTCCTATTGATTTTACTTTGTTATTATAAATGATTAAATGAACAAAACATATTCTAAATGGTTTTGGTGTGTCTCTTAAATGAGAGTATTTTAATAAATTGAATTGATATTGAGTGGTATGAACACATCACTTTCTAAAATATGAGAATGTTTATGCCCTTATCAAAGAGAAATGATAATGATCTAGGAATTATCTATTGTCTCTTCCAAAATTTTTCGACCCATTATACTATTTTGATATATGGGAATGATGTCCCTTACGCTATTGTTACATATGGGAATGGATTTCCTTACACTATTATGATATACGATCATGTCATCCCTCATACTATTGTGATATACAATCACGGAGTCCTTTACACTGTTATGGTGTATAGACATAACATCCCCACTTTTTATGAGATACATTCATGGAGTCTGTTGACCAGTGATATACGGGAATAGAAACCATACCTTTTTGAGAAAAATGCATCGAAGCCATACTTTTATGAGATACATGCATGAAATCCCTATATTATGGTACTTGGGAATGCAATCCATATAATGTGATACTTGGGCATGGAATCCCTATACTACGATACACATGCATAGAATCCCTTACACCTATGATATTGGTGAATGGTGTCCCTTTTGACTTATGACACTCTAGTGAATAGACATAGACACCTGAGGTACACTATGGATCTTGTATAATACTATACATATGTAAATATGGTTATAAAAATCCCTATGTATATAGTTCATATGTATACATACATACAGATACACTTATACATATATTATTTAGAATAAATTTGTTCAGATGTGTTCTAGAAATGGTCTGAAATAGGTAGTGTACTCATCAAGTTCTTCAAAAACCATATCCATCACCTTAATAATTTTTTATAGCATACCATTATTATCTCTACACAATAATCATATTATATGCACTGACTAGATATATATAGACATCATTGGTGGAGGCCTACTGAGTATATATCACACCCAATGTGGGCCACCAATGGTAATTAAGAAGATAATATAGATGTGGGGAGGGATATGGTAAAACACCTAGTTGTTGAAGATTGATTGATTATAGCATGGGAGAGGGGAAGCTTATTACTGAGCTATGGATTGTGATGTTATTGGAGAATTGATTTTTTTTATCATTTTATTATTTTGATAAAAGTATTGTATTGGATTCATACTTTCATGTCTAGTTGTTTCCTTTTGTTAGATAAATTCCATTACATCATTTTGTATATGACACTAAATGTTACTTTTGATGTATTTTTTATTATGTCATCTGGATGTTTACCTTAAGCTATTATAGTTTTTCTTTTATTATTATTCATCTATTTTTACATTTATTATACTATTTTACTACACTAATCATGAGGTTATAGTCTCCCCATTTTACCACATAGGACTCTCATTGCTAGTCAGTATCCTCTGGAATATGAGGAGGCACACTTGAGTCCTTGTGACCCACCGTCATGGGGCACCATTTAGTGGATCCCAATTCAGGACATTAAAAAGTGGTATCAATGGTTTATTTTCATTTATTTACTATTTTGTGATCATTTAAAGGATAAATAGGATGCTTCGGGATCTGGTCATGGGTATGTACCCAAGAGTAGCTAACCCACATATAGTGAAAATCCAAATTACTTGGGATGGGGCATGTTGTTCTGGATTATGCTTATTATAGTTGATTTGATTCCAATATTGGGTGACACACTTGATATGTGGGGATATTATTATTACGAAATTGTATTATTTTTTACACAAGTAATGATATGGAAGGGAAACATTGTTCATCAATCATTTTAGGCACCTTATTGGACTAATATGGAATTCATTATGCCATTCCATGTATATTTCATTGCCTAACTGGATGTAACTTGTTGTATAATATATATTTTATTCAACTAATGTTTTTAGAGGGAAAAATTAGGTAATGGGTTATTAAAGTTTCTATATCAACCTAAATAGTTTTTTCTTATATATTTTGATAATCTCACCTTAACTGATCAATTATAACATGTTTTAGTTATAAAACAAAGATTAGATAGACTGAAATGTTAGTTGATTTGAGATACATGGATTCTATGTGAAATATAATGAGTTCATGTACCTCTATAGATTAGGAATGATGATTCATATGGTAAAATCATTTCATATTACCTATTACATTATGTTTTTAAATTTATCATTTTGGGTGTAGATAAATGAACTACCAATTTCAATTTGAAAAGAATGTACTTCTAGAAATTGGTATTGGTATTTCAATTACCAAGTATTTTATCTAAATGAAATAATTATAACTTATTTTACTTAAATATGGTCACCATTAAATGGGTATTAAAATTGAAAATTAATTTTTTTCCCTCTATAACATTCAATTGATTGTGCATATATTAAGAACCTTATTATTAAACATAGAGATTCACCAAGAACTGATGTAGTGGGATGTTGGAAGTGTCTCATGTGTTCAATATGATTGATCATATCACCTAGACATCGAATTTGTAGTAGATTATGGGGTGTTACTTTTATATAGGAAGTATTAACCATTTATTTTTCTTGTAGCTATGATGTTATCACTATTAAATGTTTTCTGAGGCATGCATTTGGAATTTGTGGACCTATTCCACCAAAACATTATTTTATCATGCACAAAGAGGGTAATGGATATCATAATACAACGGTGGTAGTACTTGAGAAAACATTGATACCTCTACTAGTGACTCATATGGAACCACCTGTTATCCATAATGAGAAAAATGATGTCCAGTTTCATGGGGATTTTTAAAAATTATGAAAACTAAACAAAGAGCTCTGTAGCTTCGACCTTATTTGGGAGAGCTGAAGAGGGATCTTAGAAACCAAATTCACCTTATTTTTTAGGTGTTGGAGGCCCCGTAGGATACAAATTTTTGGAATAACATAGTCTTATCTATCTTCGATCACTTTGATACACCTCTTGATAGGAGGGGGAAGCTTGTTGTGTATACAATTCTAAGATCTGCCAAATATTGGTGGGATATTCTAAACACGAAGGTCGGTACCAAGAAGTCATTTAGAGGGATTAAAAATCTAACTTCTATTTCAATTTCTTCCCTATGACCCTAAGGGGTGATCTTGATTGTAACACCCCGACCATAGTTACCCAGAGTCAATGCATTATTACATAACATTGGTATGATCACAAGAGATCATGTATGGAAATACCGATTAGTTTAGTATCCATTGAAGTACTAGATACATACATAAGTTTTACATTACATAATTATATAAAAAACAACAACATTGTGTCAAATTTTAACACACTCATTTCCCTTATCATATACATGCATTTCAATCATAATATACTTCATTACATCTGGGGAAAAATAAAAAATAAGAAAGGGGTGAGCTCAGATGCTCATTAAGGATAATAATATAGCAGAAACTATCATAAATAAGCATAAACATTTAAGGCATTTTATAAGACTAAATAACAACCCTTTTAAACAAAAACATAAGCATAATATGTAAAAAAGTCAAATTATTCCAATTACGCATTCACATGGACATTATACTAGTCGAATAATCACTTATAATATCAATAGATAATTTCATAATGATGAAATGCATATTGTCGGACATCATTACCACATAGTCAAGTCCTTGTTCCCAGAAAACAAATCCAATTTTTTCAAAGCCTTGTGCCAAGACACTATTTTGCCTCATGAGACCTACCAATGCATCGAGGAGTTATAGAAGTCTCCACCTGTCACTTACTAAGTCCAATGCATACCTCATATGCAAATATTAAAACATAACATAAACATTCGTATTAAAACTAGCGAATGAAATGTCCATAATTTAACCATAAAACATCAATGGTATAAAAATATAATATAAAAAATCAATGATATCACAAAACCATCAATACAATATGGAATATTGTGTCATAATAAATCTACTTCAAATAAGTGTAAAACCCAATAAAGGATGTTGAAATAGATGAAAGTTAAACAATTTGAGAGAAATATCTCATTATATTTTGAAATCATTTAAAATTCACGTAATTATAAAATAAAAAAAATTATTCAAAAAATATTCTTATAATCTTGTACGAGTATATTCGAAGGTGTTATAACGGAGGAAAATAGACGCACCCATTGTATAAGTTAAAAAACATTATTTCCTTAATTTTTCGAAAAGGTCATAAAGTTCCTTGTTTGGAAAGATACATAAAGATTACTTTCAAACCATTTTATAAAAATTCAAAAAATGGTATAATTTAATTTAACCCATATTCTAGTAAATAATAAAAAGGTTTTGAAATACATTTTTTAGAAACACCATTGTGGATGACAAATAGGTCCCAATAGATACTCACATATAAATAACCTTGGGTAATAAAGAGATTATAAAATTAACCCTTAACTTGTACTTTTCTTAGATGAGGGTATGTTAACATATTATATAATGGTGAAATAATTTTTATTAAATTTTAAATTAACCAGATACAATAATATGATATCATATATGATCTTTTGATATTTATTTGTTAATGATATTTTAGTAGTATCACTATTTCAGGTGTTAACTAATTAGTTTTCCTTTATATGATTTGTTACGTAATTCATGTTTGTTATTTATAGGATATATTTGATTCATATACGGAATGATATTAAGTTATTTAAAATTTATTTAAAATCATGTAATGAAAATCATTCTTGAATGGTTACGATGAGGAATGAAATTTCATTGCACCGTGAAGATGGTACGTCGTACGTACGCACGAGGGAAAATACCATTCTATTGAATGTGAAATATTATGTAATTTGATGGTATATTATTTATACAGAATAATTAACATATTATATTTATTATTTACATCAATTATACTCTTTATTATAGTCATCCAAATAATTAAGCGTTGAATAACCAACTATATCATGACATGGAAATGGTAAGATACACGTACAAAAGTATGGTGAATTTGTCATTAATTGGATGGATAGAATAATCAATATAGTTTTAACATATTTATAATAACATCTTAGTATGTAGAAGGTGAGGGGGTTATTATTCATGTATGGAATCAACAATGAAAGAGGAAGTGTGAGAAGAAAAGAACTTGAAAGAGGTGATGAAATAATTACCTCTTCTTCGGGTGTTTCCTTTTGATTTCAACAAAAGGGCTCCATAGGTTTTCTTTCTGATAAATGTAAGGTATCTAGGCTGAGGCGAGGATAGTTTGGAGGATATTTATTAAGGTGTTGGAAAATCCAAAAGGCTTTTGAGGTGTGAAATTGAGATAAGAGGAAGTACCCTTTTATAAGAGAGGAGAGGGTCACTTTAGGAAAAGAATGACATATTATTTTATTATAAAATCCCTTTTGGTATATAATGGATCAAAAAGTATTTCATTCAAGGGTAAAATGGGGCTGGGATGAAAACCTCTCAACCAATTAGTTTTAAACGGGTTTAGGTCACCATATTAAACTTATATTTTTTATTTAACTCTTAGTTAAATAGTTTAACTTTTACCATTACTTCTTGTATTATTATAATAAATTGTTAATAAACATTCAATAAAAATAAAAGAGATCCCAAAGTGGTTTATTATTGAAATATCCGACCTTATATAAATCCTTTGGTCGAACCTTATATTTTTTGGAATATTATATCATTCAATAAAATAGTATTTTTTTTGAAAAACTCATTTATGCAAATTTTGACACTATTTAGTATTTGTTTTTTGTTGAAGTTATAACAACCTTATCACCTCAAAAAAAATTATTTAATCAACAATAAAATGTTATAGTAACCTATAAAATTATCTCAATGCATCGAAAGTCTCAATTTACATTTAGATTAATATTTATAATATCAATTATTTTAATTTTTCATTAATAAGGTAATTACTACATCATCATTGTGTCATAAATAAATTTAATTATTTAATGTATAAATTTTTTAATTAAAATACCATGATATTAGAAATATTTTTAGCTTTCTAATGAATATTTATAGGCAAATTTATCTTATGTATAACATTATATTAAAAATGGTTAAGTTATTAACATTTGAATATAACACTTTAAATCTTATTTAAATAAAATAATAATAAATGTTCTAATCTAATCCACGTGGAACATATACTATTCCTCAGGTTGATTTTTGGTCGAAATAAACTTATCCAATAGAATTAGGACATGTGTTAGGGTAATTATAATATCATTTTTACCTTTAATTACATTATTTACTTTTAACCGTGGTAAATAAAATTCAAAAGATATTATTCACCAAAAGTTATTTTCATCCTATTGAACCAAATTTTTCTTACTGATGTCAATAGTATCACTCAGATTTTTGAAATTCAATTCAGAGAAGTGGTAAAATTACGTTTTATGCAAATTTGCAAATGTTCCTAGAAGGTGGGTAATAGACGTTAAAAAAGTTCAATAAAAATTTATATGTCTAATATTATTATAAAATCACTCTAATTAATTAATTTTAACTTATATATTTATTGTGTATCTATTTTGACTTTATGATAAAATAATAATTATTTAAATAATAAGGTCAGTTTTTATCTATAACGCAGTGTTTTCACTATTCGTCAAAAATTGAATATTTTCAAAAAAATACCAAAAACTCACCCAATGGTAATTTTGATTTTACATGTTCAAAAATGATTTCTATTTTACAAAATTCAGAACATATAAGTTTCATTAATTAATTTAAAATTAATTCTTGATGTCAAAACCAGAATGGAGGTTTTTAAGAAGTAAAAACATTCTAAAGATAGACATGTGTTTATGTCCAATTTAAAGGTGAAATTACTTACAATGACCTAAATTATATTAAATGATAAAAATATAATAAAATAATACTTTAAAACCACTGAAATTCATAATGTAACACTATAAAATGTTTCGATTAGAGAAGTTGTTTTCAATGAATATTTTGTATTTTTCACTATTCATCAAAACATAAAAGTTATCCAAAATGTACCAAAAATTTATCCAAACTAAACTTTTATGTCCAAATTATAAATAATAAATTTATTTCATTAAATTTAATATATTAAAGGGTCAAATATTGGATTTAAAAAGGGCTCACCATTAAAAGGCCAAAAAACGCATTTTTTTGAAAAATACTTCTTTTATCTGAAAAATTGAACTTGTCCATATATTATGTCTAATAAATGAAAAATATGAATGTTAAAATTATATAGGATATATATGAAATTGAAAATTTGGTTAATACTCTTTATACCCACTTTTAAAAAGGCTAGTTTGGTAGGTCGTGATGTGTTTGAACTAAGTGTTGCATGCAGCGCAAGCTATTGAATTACTTTAAAGAAATAACGTACTATGAAATCATGGGTTATTACATTTTCACCTCCTTCAATAAATTGTGTCCTCACTATTTGAAATTTTTATTATAAAATAAATCTTTTAAAATAGAAAATACCTTTGTGGAAAACCAATATCGGAAATAGGGTTAATAAAGTTTAGTCTTGATAATAGGGAAAGGGAAATGAAAAAGTCACCACCCAATTAAGATTTAGAATAGGAGAACATTGGAGGAAATTTGAGACACATAATTGGAAGAAAAAATGTAAATAATTATAGGGAGTTATTGAGGTCATCAATCATAAACAAGTGAACAATAAATAAAAAATTAAGGGCCTCAATGCCATAAATATACGATGACATAAAATATCATTGGTTCATCAAAACATATGGTATTTGGATAACACATTTTTGGTTTTAATATCCTTTCACTAAATATTACGAATTAATTTTTTCATAGAATATGAAAAAAATAATTGACAAGTAGGGTTCCATCCTTTTACTAATTTCTACCACAAACTCGCCTTTCACTCCAAAAGATAATAGAACTTAAAAATATTCCATTAATCCTAATCGTATAGGGTTTAAAATATGAATTTATATTTAACTTATCTAATCATTAAAAAAATTACATTATAAAAACCAGGATATCACATTGACCAGTAGTATGTGATACACCCTTGTCGCCCTTTGGTTGCGGGTTCAAGTCTCACAGCCTTGCCGAATGCAACGGGTTGTCACCCAACCTTTAGTTTGTCATTTTTATAAAAATCCAAAAATAATATTATGAAATGTTTTAACCTTAAAATACATTATCCAATGTCAAATTTAGTCCATTTCAACCTTCATACTTGTCGAAAATACTTGTGTCCAAACCTATAGTCCAAAAATTTATAAGGAACGTCAACAAAACATAATGAAGATATCTTTTTTCCACATAATAAAATGTGTGTACCTTCATTATGTATCCTATTAAAACATGGTAACACCCAAAATTACTATAAAACCTTATTGATTACATTCAGGATCCAATATTCCTTATATAATACTAAATATATTCCTTATATACCAAAATTTTTAATACTCCAACAGTTATGGAATAAACAAACTATTAATTAGTCCCATGGTATTTCGGAATATCCAATATAATTTATCCAAATCAACCATCACTTATTCCAAAATCACTACATCGGTATCAAGACCATATTAAGGTTTACCTTTCCTTCGACCATGTATTTTTTAAAACGTTTAACTTGCTGTTGAGTCCCTTTCATAGTACTATATAATCTGAAATCATAAATGAAATAATACTACAGTACAAAATTATTTATTTCCATAATTAATATAACTAGTACATCGTGGATACAACACTCCAATGGAATAATTCATTAATAAAAATATAAGAACACTATTAATTCCTCTTCATCTCTAGTAGTATCATAACTTTATTATTATCCTATAGCGTCATTTGGGGTATACTCTGATGATTGTGACATTAATTTTCTTAGTGTCACAACTCCTTTTTTGATGATGTATTTTACATTTGAAACCTTTTTCACACCCTTTCAATCCTGTACTTGGTGTCCTTTTTCTAAAAACTTATAACAAACTCCCACTCCCTTCAAGCATTTACCAAGGTGATTCTTTCCACAGTTATCCCATATGGGAAAATCCTTCTTTACCTTATTCCATTTATCCATCCTTCTCTCTACCATCATTTTATTCTCTGGCTTCCCTTCAATGCCATTAGACTCAGTGAATTCATTACTTATCTTATTAACACATGATACTATTTATTAATATGATGAGAATACGTGGAAGACTATTTACCTTAAAAATGCAGGCTGTCGACCATGAAATATATGATCATTCTTACTCATTGGATCATGCATATTTCTAGAGTTCTCATTCCTTATACTAGGCACCATTTTTAAACAATGGCGTACACTAGGTTAGTTTATGAATTGAAATTCATAATTCCAGACATGTAAATTACCTAACATAAATTAAAATGTTTATGCATACAATGAATAATAATAAAAATGTTTTCATTGAGAAAGTATTTACTCATAAATCCATCATAATGGCTTGTAAAGAATCTATGAATTATCCTAAGCATATCCCGTGGGAGTGTCAATACCAAGAGTGCAACAAGGATCATTGTCATGTACCAGGATACCCTGAGTCAAGTCAAAAAATCCTTGTTTGATTTTTCACTCCTAGGTACATCTGTGCCAGATCCACCTCTACCTTTTTGTATCTAGATAGGAATTTATTAGATTAGAAAACTGACATAATATTCACACTGTCATATTTTTTTATGGCTGTTCTATATTAATCGTCAAAGTATAACTTAGGGTAATGTTATCTAATCAAAGTTTATCTAAATCTAGTATCCAATGTTTTAACTAAACGTCCATTGATACCAAATATAACTCTTTGACCATAGTTACCCAGAGTCGGTGCATTATTACATAACATTGTCATGATCACAAGAGATCAAGTCGCGAATGACCGATTTGTTTAGTAGCCTTGGAAGTACTAGTTTCATACTTATGTTTAAGATTACATCATGAAATAGAAAAACAACAACATTGTATCCCCTTTGAAAACACACATATTCCTTATCCTATCCCTATAGGTCAATCATAATAAACATCTACACATCCTGGGAAAAATAAAAAATAAAAAATGGGTGAGCTCAGATGCTTAGAAAGGATAAAAATATAGGAGAAACTATCATAAATAAGAATAAACATTTAAGGCAATGAATAAGAATATAGCACAATACTTTTAAACTTAAACATCAGCATAATAAATAAATGATAAATAAAATAATTTCATTTACTTATTAAAATGGATATTCTACTAGTCGAATAATCAAATGTAATATCAATATCTAATTTCATAATGATGGAAATCATAATGCCAGACATCAGAACCACATAGTCTAGGCCTCATGCCTAGACTACAAATAAAATTTTGTCAAGGCCTTGTTCCAAGTCACTAGTTTGTCTCATGAGACATTTTGATGCATCGAGAAGCTATAGCGGGCTCCACCCATCACTTACTAAGTCCAATGCATTTCTCATTTGAAAATTTTAAAACATAACATAAACAATCTTATTAAAACTAGCATACCAAATGTCAATACATTGACCATAAACCATGAATGGAATAAAAATAGCACATCGACATCCAAACATATCACAAAACCTTCAATAAGATATGGAAAATTTTATCATAATAAATCAACTTCAAGTAAGTGTAAAATCCAACAAAGGATGTTGACATAGATGAAATCAAAACTCTTTGAGAGAAATATCTCTTTCTATTTTGAAATATTTTAAAAGTCACGTAATTATAATAGAAAACATTTATTTTTAAAATATTCTTATAATCTTGTACGAGAAGCTTGAAAGGTGTCATAACAGCGGAAAATAGCTGCACCTATCGTATAAGTTAAAAAAATATTCTTTCATTAATTTTCCGAAAAGGTCATAAAGTACATTGTTTGGAAAGCGATGGAAAGATTGATTTCAAATAATTTTATAAAAAGTACATCAAAGGTATAAATAAATTTAACCATTATTCTAGTAATTATTAAAAAGTTTTTGAAATACATTTTTAAGAAACATGGATGTGTATGATAAAGAGGTCCCAGTAGACACTCACGTATAAACAACCTCAGATAATAAAGAGATTGTAAAATTAACACTTACCTTGTTCTTTACTTATTCAGGGGTATGTTAATAAACCGTATATTGGTGAAATCATTTTAATTAAATTATACATGAACAACATACATAAATATTATATCATATATGATCTTATAATATTTCTTTGTCAATTATATTTCAGAAGTATCATTGTTTAGGGTGTTAACTGATTCATTTCCTTTAAATGATTTGTTATATAAGTAATGAATCCTATGGATAGGATTTATTTTATTCATATCCATAATGATATTAATTTCTTTAAATATTATTTTCAATAATCAAATTAAAATTATTCTAAAATGGTTATGATGTAGAATGAAATTTCATTGTGTCGTGGAGACGGTAAGTCATACGTACGCACGAGGGAAAATATCATTCTATTGATGGTGAAATATTATGTAATTATATGGTATATTATTTATATAGAATCATTAACATTATATATTTATTATTTACATCAATTATAGTAATTATTATACACATCCAAATAATGAAGCGTTGAATAACAAACTACACCACAATGCGAACACGGTATGGTGTACGTACCCATGTAAGGTGACTTTGTCATTCATTGGATGGATAGAATAATGAATATTGTTTTACCATATTCATAATAACATCTTATTATATAGAACTTACAGGAGTTGTTATTTTGGTATGTAATCAGCAAATAAAGTGGATGTGGAAGAAGAAAAGAACTTGAATGATGTGATGAAATAATTACATCTTCTTCAAGTGTTTCCTTTTTATTTGAACAAAAGGGCTCCATAGATTGGGTTTATGATCTAATTAATTCCTATAGGTTGAAGGGAGGGTGGTTGGGAGGATATTTGTGTAGGGTTGACTGAGCCAAAAGACATGGGAGGTGTGAAATTAAGATAAGGGAAAGTTCCCTTTTATAAGAGAGGTGAGGGTTACTTTTGGAAAAGCCTGGAATATTATTTTATTATAAAATCGTTTTCAGTTAATAATGGCTCGAAAAGTATTTAATTATAGGGTAAGGTGAGTCTGGGTATAAAAACTCTCAACCAATAGGTTTTAGACTAGTTTAGGTCACCATATTAACCTTATCTTTTTTATTTAACTCTTAGATAAATAGTTTAACTTTTACCATGTCGTCTTGTATTATTATAATAAATAGTTAATAAACGTACAATAAAAATCCAAGAAAACCCCAAATGGTTAATTATTGACATATCTAACCTTATATAAGTCCTTTGGATGAACCTTAGATTTGTATGAATATTATGTCATTTAATAAAATAATATTTGTTTTAAAAATTCAATTATGTCAATTTTGACACTATTTAGTATTTGGTTTTTGTGAAATCATAAAAACATTATCACTTTGAAAATATTTATTTAATCAACCCTAAAATGTTATATTTACCAAAAAAATCATGGAATGCATAAAAAGTCTCAATTTACATTTATTTTAATATTTATAATCTCAATTACTTTAATCATTTATAATAATGTAATTAGTACACCATTATTGTATCATAAATAAATTTAATTATTTTATGTCTAAAAATTATAAATAAAATATCATGATGTAGAAAATCATTTTAAATTTTTAATGAATATTTATAGTTGAATTTAACTTATGTATAACCTTATATTAAAAATGGTTTAGTTATTAAAATTTTAATTTAACACTTTTAACTATTCTTTGAATAAAATAATAATAAATGGCCTAACCTAATCCAAGTGGGTCAAAGAGGATCATATTTTTTTCCAAAATTTTATTTGTGTCCAAAAAAACTTATCCAATAGAATTAGGACATGTGTTAAGGTAATTATAATATCATTTTTACCTTTAATTACCATATTTACTCTTAAGGGTAAATACAATTCATAAGATACTATTCACCAAAAATGATTTTCATCCTACTGAACCACATATCACATACTGATATCAATCGTGTCTCTCGGATATTTTAAATTCATTTCAGAGAAGTGGTAAAATTATGTTTTATGCAAATTTTCAAATGTGCCTAGAAGGTGGGTAATATACGTTAAAAAGGTTCAATAAAATTTTATATTTCTAATATTATTACAAAATGACTCCAATAAATTAAATCTATCTAATATATTTATTATTTATCTATTTTTACATTAATATAAAAAAGTAATTATTTAAATGAAAATGTCGTTTTTTATCTACAACACAGTGGTTTCAATATTTATAAAAATTGTATGTTTTTAGAAAAATAACAAAAATTCAACTAAAGGTAATTTTGATATTCCAAATTCAAAAATTATATCTATTTTACCAATTTAAAAAACATAGACTTTGAATTAATTAATTTAAAATTAATTTCCATTCTCAAAACTAGAAAGAAAATTTTTAAGAAGTAAAAACTATCAACATATTGACAAGTGTTTATTTCCAATTTAAATGTAAAATTACTTAAAATGTAGTAAATTAAATTAAATGATAAAAATAAAATCTAATTATACATCAAATACACTCAAATTCTTAATTTAACTCTATTAATTACTTCGATTAAAAACATTGTTTTCAATAAAAGTTTAGTATTTTTCATTGTACGTCAAAATATGAAAGTTATCATAAAAGAACAAAAAATTTATCCAAAATAAATTTTTATTTCCTTCCTATAAATAGGAATTTTATTTCATTAAATTGAATATACAAAAGTTTCAAATATTGGATTTAAAAAGGGTTCACCATTAAAAGATGAAAAAGTGCATTTTTTGAAAAATACTTCTTTTATCTGAAAAATTGAATTTGTTGTTATATTATGTCTATGAAACAAACAATATGAATTTTAAAATTATATAAGTTATATATAAAATTCCAAATTTGGTTAATACTCTTCATACCCACTTTTAAAACAACCCGTTTGATAGGTTTTGAGGTGCTTGAACTTGGTGTGCCATGTATCACAAGCTATTGAATTACATTAAAGAGATAACGTACCATGAAATCTTCGGGTGTTACAATGATAGGGTGTTAATTAACCTTTAGTAGGGTTCTATTTCTATTATAGGTATGAAAAAATCCCTCAAGGTTACTTTATAGTGTTATTGGTTTTATTTTTTATTGTTGACAAAGAAATTTGATAATTTTCTTACATGGTTACTATCAATGATGTTTTTTATAGTAGTGTAGTTTCATAGTGTTTTCCATATTCTTGGACCTCAAAATTGAGATTTTGATTTATGGGAATGAAATGATTTCATGTATGATAATTGGAGAACCTCATTGGTTGTATGCGAAATCTAGACTCAAAATCCGAAAAAAAAGGATTTTTTCATAGTATATAAACTACGATGACAAAAAAGAGGTATGTCGAACCACAAAGGACAATGTCATTTGAGGATGAAGGTGGTTAACTAAGTAGGCTACAAAGGGTTATGTTCTATGTGAACCACTTATAAATATCTGTCTGTGGGGAGATTTTAGTTTACATAGTGAAGGTGGTGAATTAATGTTACCATAATGGGATCATAATTTAGGTAAGGGTGATGATGATTTAATGGGAAATGTGAACAAATAAAAGCACTATGTGGACCTCATAGAAAGTTTAGTATGCGGTGAAGGATCAAATATAAGTTATATTTTGTTAATTATGATTAGAGTGTTTTAGGGATGTATTTTCTTATATAAATGGAATTAATCCCCTCAATAGTCAGAGAAGATTTATTAGAGAAGATACTCACTGAAAAATTCATCTATGTATAAAGTGGTTCATGAAGGAGGCATTCTGAGAAGGAATTGATTCGTGAAAGAGGTGATTCACAATGTAGTATATGAACAGTTATCATACTAAGGAGGTAGTTCGAAAACATAGTTCACGGAAGGTGTTTGGGGGAAATTTTGGATCCAAAAAGGAAATGGAGTCTTGAAGATTCATCCATACATGGAGCCAAGGTAATCTATGAAGAGAAGGTTTTCCGTGAAGCACTCATGCATGCAATGTGAGGCATTTCTTGAAGTGATTACTATAGTATGTCTAGGGACTAAAAATAGTTCATAAAAGATATTTTTGCAAACCAACAGTATTCAAAAAAGTGTATTTTACCTACTAGGTGAAAATAATACTTCATGGAACAATATTATATTTGTGAGACAATTTTGATGTGATTCAGAACAATAGAAGATTCCTTTGAAGAAGTAGTGATCACACTTCAGTGGAGAGAGGAGTGATATTTCCAATTTTGATTGGTTGTAAAATAGGAGGGACTATGAGTATACTTCAAACTTTTATTGTCATTAAGATTTTGTTTATTTGTTACATATGCAAATTTCCTTTTTATTCTCCTTGGAGATATCCCAATGTAGGTGAACTAAGTAAAATTTTTGCTACATGGGCATGTTTAAATTTTCATTTAATCTGCACTGTTGGAAAGAAATAGAAAATTGGTTTTTTAACAATGAAAAAATATCCAAAGAGATAGTTTTATAATTTTATATGCCCTAACACACTCCCCCCCACCACATTCAGGGTATTTAACCTACAGTTATATAATTGTATCATATCTATTTTTAAATTCAATGGTTCTCTATCTGCTGATGAAATTGAAGCTGTTAATTACAAAGGTATTTTGTTCTTTTATGGAAATAATTTTCATCTATGGATGAATTGAATGTAACACTTATTTAATTCATTGTGTATCAATGTATTTATAGTGAAATGCATGGTATTTTTACCAGTATAGACAATGATGTTTTATCATAAGTCGAACATAGAGAATTGGATGTGGATTCTAAAGGAATCAATGTTATAGGGAGAGACTTATCAAATATAACCTATATGAAGTATATGCCATGTAATTCATCACATTTTATGTGTTAATGGATTCAAAATATCTATAAATGAGCTTGGAAAGTATGAGAATAAATTTTTCAAGTTCTATAGAATAAATATATGGACATAAGAATGCATCCCAATGAGTCTATATATGTGTTATATGATTGGATTAATGTTATTATGGAAGACATGTCTTGTCTTGGATAAATTATTAAAGATTTGAAGATCTTTAAGCACATCCTAAGAAGAGTCGCACCTAGGTTCCATTCAAAAATATATGTACTGGAGAATAATGATCCTGAAGAACTGATTTAGGATTGTTTACACAGTACTCTGGTCACATAAAAGATGAGAGATGATGATAACTATATTGTGGAAAAGGTTATGTCGAAAGAAGTGGCATTCATGGCCATAAAGAAGCTTGATACTGAATATAGTCAGGAGGAAGACAAGGCAAAGGTGTTCCTTTCATTCCTCTCCCCAAATCTACAAATATGACGATGAAAGTTCAAATAGAAACTTCAATATGAATACATTCTATGTGAAAGGATTGTACATATTGAAGAAAATTTTCCTAATAAGTTTCAAGTAGATGATGAGGATGATGATGAAATTCTTGGGATGAAGTATGCATTCATTGTGAAAGGTAGGATAAATAACAAGATATTTTTTTTTCAAAAACATGAATCTTATTTCAAAATAATATAATTGTTTAGAATAATTTGATATAGAAGAGATGGGGGACTGCAATGATCATGATGTAAATTATATAGTGGAAGTTGTCATAAACTCCCAAAAAAGGTAATTAAGTGATATTGGAGAAGGAGAAGTTGAAGGAAGGGTTGACCTTCAGATCCAATTAGAATATACATTTGAAGAGATAGACAATGGGAGAGATAAAACACTGAAATCCAATAGGGTGGTTAACGATGCAACACTATATATGAAATAGAATCAAGAAAATAAGTTTCATATAGTGGCTAAAATTAAAATGATTAAATCGAAAATGCTAGGAAACTCAGAGAATTTCTTTGAGTACAAGCTCAAAGTTGATGAATAGACCTGGATTATGGATAGTTTTACCAATACAGTAAAATATCAATTCAAACACATCAAAGAGATTGAGGAGAAAGTTTTCAGCCTAAGAATAAATGTAAAATATCAAGAGAAACACATAACTCTAGAAAATAATGACACTTAAATGATTGATTGGAAAAATACAGCCAGTGTGGGGCTTGATCAGAAATAGAAAGGACTGATGATTAATGATAGACCACATGAATATACTCCTCGGTGGATGATTGATTTAGGAATAAGGCAAAAGCAGAATATTTGGAGAACCAGTAGAACACCCAATGGTGTGGGAGTGACATGCAGGAATGAACCCCACATTTGGTGTTATTGTTGTTGAAATATGGGAAACACATAAAATGTAAGTTCCATAGTTAATGAGTACCAAAGAGAATAAGGGAAACATATATATCCAAACAGAGATCAATATTCTTGGATATTATTTCATGGTAATTATTTTTTATGTGGAGGATTTTTAGAAATAGCCGGATATTGTACATCAACTATACAAAGGAAGGATCCGAAAGAGACTCAAAATGGTTATAAGAAACAACTCACAGAATCCTAAAATGAGAAGAAAAATTGAAATCAATTTACATAATTACAAAATGAGTTTTTCAATCATATTCTAATTTAGATCAAGAATATCAATTAAATACACGGATCTTAAGGAAATGAGATGAACATGCAGTGCTCATAGAGGTTTCTTTCAAAGAATCAAATCACACAAGAATATGGATGATTGATAGTGGATGTACCTCCCATAGGAAAAGAAATAAGGATCTGGTGACACAAATCAGATATAATATGGAAGGTATTGTAAGATTTGGTAATGAAGAAGGCATGAAAATTATTAGCTAGGTAAAAGAAATGTTTCAGTGAAAAATACATTCGACATGCATACGTCTTAGTTATTAAGGGTCTCAATCACAATATTCTATGTTTCTATCAATTGTGTGACTCAATACATACAATAATATTTTTATAGATATTATGTATCATCATGGACAAAAATGGTGTATATTTTTAGAGAAAGCATATAAAGGGGAATCTATACCTTGTGAGTGGAGAAGAATATATGTGTTCTCTTTCCAAGGAAGAACAAAATAGGTCATGGAATAAACATCATGGTCATTTGATCAAAACTTCCTTGGAATATATGGTAAAATGTAATGTTCTGGAGATCTCCCTAGGTTATCATGTGATCATACCCATATATATGATGCTTTTCACTAAGGTAATATCATTTGAAAGATTTATAAGGGAAAACAGAAAAGGTCATAAAAATTTCTAGAGCTGGTGCATATTGATGTGTGTTTTCTTATTTCACTGATAGCTATTTATGGGAGGAGGTGTTATGTTTTCTAGATTAATGGCTTTATCTGAATAACATGGGTTTCAATCAACACACATAAGTATAAGTTGATTAGTTTAATAATAAATAATAAAATTAATTTTGAAAATATTATTAGTAAAAAATTTCAGATTTTCATAATAGATCATGGAACATAGTTAAAAAATAACAAAGAAGATGAGTATCTTGAGAAACATGGGATATGGAAACATGTTTCAGAAGTAATAATTCCACAACTAAATAAAGTTGTTGAGAGGATAAATCTTATTATCAATAACATATCTATAGCAACATTCATTGATAAAGACCTTCTTGATATGTTTTGGAAATAAGAAATGATGAAAAATGTCTACATATAAAATAGAGCCTTATTATGTCCAAAAGAATAGAAGACTCTATATGATCTATAGTATAGAATGAATACAACATTGAATTTATTTTTAGACTTCATAAGTAAGTGTTTTATTTACAATAATAAGAAACAAAAGAATATTGAATCCCATGGAGATGAAGGGATATCACTTTTCTACTCAAGAAAAATCTAAGAATATAAATTTTTCAATAAGAGGACGGGAGAATTTGTTGGAATTAATGACATGGTTTTGATAGAAAATGAATATAACCTTGATAATATACATTAATAGTTTCCAGAAGATATTGATGAAGTGATAAGCATCTTAGGAAGGGATTTTAGTTCTTAAATAAAATTTAGAAGAATATTCAGATAATGAAAAGATGAAAATAAACTTGTTTCTACATTGAGATCAATGAATTGATCTAAAATTTATAAATAGAACATAATATGTGAACAAATAGTGCTAGAGTAGATAAGAAGGATGAAGACTCTATAGAAATCATGTTTCTTATCACAGGTAGTTGAAAAGTGTTTTGAAGAATCATCAAGAGATGATATTTGGATTCAATAAAAAAATGAATAAATTTATAAAATAGAAAATATCAGATATGGGAGATTGTTTTTGAGACCAGAAGATAAGAATGTCAATGAGACAAAAATGGGTATTTTGGAATAAACATAATAAATACGACATAGTGATTTCCAAAAAACCATGACTAATGCTTAAAAATTATACCAAATAGAGAGTATCAATTTTGATGAAACATTTCCACCTATTGCGAGGCTAGAGACAATAAGAGTATACTTATACATGGAAATAAAAACAATGAATAAAGTTTTCTAGATTGTTATGATGTTTTCATTTTTAAAACGGGGTATTGGATAAGTTTACATCTATTTTCAAAATGATTTTCTTATTCATGATGTTCAGAATAGAGTTTTTTCATCTAAGGAAGGCACTGGGTTGAAACATGCATTGAGGTCTAAGTATTCAATGCAAGGTCAGTTTTTTAAAAAACATTATTCTTGGTGTAGTGGAGTTGATTACATTCTATATGTCAACAATGAAATTAATCAAATGATGATGACATAATATTTGGTGGATCAAATGAATTTAAGTGTAACCAATATGAAAAATTCTTGAAATGTGAATTTAAAATGTCAGTGATTGGTGAACTAACCTTTTTCTTTGGTTTATAGGTAATAGGAGGAGATAATGACAAATTTATTTCTTAATCTTAATATGAAAAAGGAGGTTCTAATAATATTTTTAATGGATAATTCCAAGGATATGATGACTCTGGTGGTTACCTTGATGAAACTAACAAAATTTGATGAATAACCGAAGTTAATGTCACAAAATATATGATTATCCTTGAAAGTTTGTTGTATTTAAAAGTGACATGACCCAATATTTTTTTCTACATTTCAAGAATATTTGTATAAAATTAATCTCAATATAAACCACTTAAATTCAATAAAAATAATAATTTGGTATATCAATGGAATAATGAATTTCTTCTTACATTATAATGAAAAATCATTGATAAAGTTGTTGGGTTATACAAATGCATATTTGTACAGATCATCTGATTCAAGAAAATCAATGTCACGTGTTAAATTATATCAGGGTGGATTTTTTATTTAATGGATAATAAAGAAACATTATTTCATTGTGTTGATCATAGTTGAAGACAAATATATTGTGGCTACTCAAGAATGCATAGAGTAATTGTGGATGAAGCAGAAGCTTGATGATATGTGAGTTGAAGTGTATTCTCTGATCAAAATCCATTGATGTAATTCGCATTCTATAAATATTATAAAATATCTATTCTATCACTCAAGGATGAATAAAATTGAAATAAATTACCATTTTATCCGGGATAAGGTCGAGAATGGGCTGATAAAGTTGGAGTATGTGCCTAAAGAATAGGACATAGACATTGTAATGAAGGACTTACAAAAATAGGTGTTTGAGCGAAATCAAATAGCTATTGGAGTTCATTCAACACCCGAAATCAAATAGCTATTGGAGTTCATTCAAAACCCCACACTTGAAAAATTGGGTAAGTGGGACCCCATATACTTGCGGTATGGTGTGTTTTTCTCTTATGTGTTGGTATGTGTTCTATAAAATGTTGTAGCCACAAAAAAGTGTCCTTTCGGTTAATTGAAAATGGGGAGAAAATAGCTCAATCAAGATAGAGGGAGAAGCTCTTATGGGGAACAATGAATTATGTGGTGTTCAAAGTCTAATGATACTAAATATAAACAATAAAATGTTATATATCATAATAGATAGGGTCTGTGATGATAAAAGTTGAATATTTTTGGAATAAAGTGATTTGTGGATGAAATTTTAATTCAACTCATGTTTTTTAGGCCAAGAATTTCTCAGGTTGCCCTAGAGTGTGTATTGAGTAAATATCTTATCACTATATGAATCATGGGAACATAATTTTGGTAGACCGTGGAAGAAGCTTTAATGTGGTATCACAATTTGAAGAGTTTTCAAGAAACCCAAAGGAAAATATTTTTAGGGAAAAATCCCTCAATGTTTTGTTGCTGTATTTTTGGGTTTTTTGTGTTTGTTGAAAAAGGAAAATGAACATGTTTTTTTCCAAATTATATCTTTAGATGGTGGTGTATTCCCATTTTTTCCATATTTTTGGCCCTCAAAATTGGGATTTTGATTTATAGAATAGTACTGATTTTCATAGAGGAAAATTGTGAAAATGCATATATAGTATGCAGAATCGCTAATCAAAATAATCGATGTAAACCTATCTATATAAAATTTGAACTATATAGACCTTAAATGTGGTATGATTAACTATATCGGATTTCATCATTTTTCATGAATGTGATGAATTAAGGACACTACAAAGGGTTATGTGCTATGTGAACCACATATAAAGATCTGTTCATGGGGATATTTTCATTTTCGTGGGGAAGGTAGTGAATTAATGTCAATAATAATGGATCATAATTTTCAGAATGAAGACATTGAATTATTGGGAACCACAAACCAATACATATCTTATGTGATGCTCAAATAATGTTTATTATGCGGTGAAGGATCATCCACAATGGATCCTTTGGTAATTGCGATTTGTGGGATTTCCAGGATTTCAATGCCTATATAAAGGAACCTAATCAAATAATTAGTCAGAGATAATTTTCATAAATAATTTATTTATTGGAAGAATTCAGATATGTCTAATGAGGTTAATAAAGGAGGCATCTTAGGAAGGAAGTGATTTGTGAAATTTGTGATTCACGAAGTAGTCTGTTAAGGGTAAGCTCACAAAGGAGGTAGTTCATAAATATAGTACACATAAGGTGTTCATAGATAATTTTAATTCTTAAAAGGAAATAGAATAATAGAGACTCATCCATACATACTGTGTAGGGATTTCATGAAGCGAAGGTGGTCTATGAATAACTCTTCTATGTGTTCCAAGGCATTTCATGAAGTGATTAGGGATGTTCCTCAAAGAACTAAAAATAGTTCAAGAGTCTAATTTAGGAAATCCAAAAGTATATGGAAAATATGATTTCACCTATTGCATGAAAATAATGATTCAAATCACACTCATATATGTGTGAAAAAATTATGAGGTGATTCAGAATAATGAAAGATTTTTCTCAACAAGCAGTGTGGACACTTCAGTGGAGAGATCGTTCATATTTTAAGTTGTGATTGGTTGTAAACAAGAGGTAGTGAGTCCACTCCATCCCTTTCACTAGAAGTGACATTTAGTGGATTTGGTATATAGGAATATTTCTGTTGTATTCTCCTTTGATGTATCCTAGTTAGTGTGAACCGGGTAAAATTCTTGTGTCTTATGCATGTTATAATTTTCTTTTATTTTTTGTTATAGGAAGGAGAGAGAATAATGTTTTGTTTAATAATTAAACATGATCCAAATTGAAAGTTATTTTAATATTTCATACCCTGATTCCTCCCTCCATTAGTTTATTTTACCTTGTTGGGCTAATAGTTATTTACTATTCAATTCATTTTATAGAGCTTGAGTGAATTTCACCAATCTATACCGCTGATGAGACAATGGATGTGAGGAAATTTAAGGATAGGATTCGACATCCTATTTGAACCCAATTGAGCATTTTTTAGGTGCAAACCATGTATGATATAATAAAATAGGCACTCATAATCAAATTAATCTTTATGGAAGCTGGTGGTATGGTACAGGGGAGTCATAACTATGATAGGGAAGTGGTTTGATTAGTAGTCCCAAACAATGCTTTGAGATTTCATGTGGGAGTAGTGGTAGCTAGATGACACTCATTAATGACTATGTGGGTTTACACCAATTTTGGAAACCATGGAAAAAAAATACCCAGTGTACCAGAGACTCTATTGAGTGTCAAGGTCATGGCAGGTTAGGCCATCCTCAGTATTTTCACATGACCTTCCCATCTATGCCTAGTGGGATAGGATCCAAATCAACTCCACCTTTAGGAGAGAGATTATGAACACATTTCTAGGTTGGTATATAGAGTAAAATCAACCATTCAAGACGAAGAGGTGTTCATGGCTGAGGTATCTAGCCTTCATATGAACAAAACTATAATAGTGGACCCCCTCATAGAAGTTAGGTTTTAGCGCATGGTGTGGATCAAGAAAGGATTCATTCACTGTAGACTACCCTTGAGATGAAGGATGTTGGGCTATCTAATATTCAAGGTACAATTCTACAATCCTCCACTATTATTCTTTATTACTTGATATAAGTAATTCACTTACCTTCATCTCTTTGAATATTATAGAAATACGTATGCTTGAAATTGAATAACTTTGTGGCATGATAACACTAGATAATCTATTGGGAATTTGATTGAAAAGTGTATTCCATTTCAAGGAATTCCCCATAGAGGAAGGAATCCATTGTTTCTTATATGACCTCTACATCCTTGAGGCGATGGGATTTGATGTCATTCTTGGGAAGTACTAGTTAGTCCCTTATCATGCATATGTAGAATAATATCACCATAGGGTATCATTTACATCAACAAAGGATGGTATTTACCTTCAAAATGGTGAATTGGTTTTCTATGAATGTATAGTTGGAACAGTGCATCAGGGGATTGGTAGAGTGACCGCCCATATTTTTATCCTTTATCTGGCTGATCAAGGGATACATATGATTAATTTACCTCTTATAGTATACTATTTTTGAGATATATTCCCTAATGACTTCTTCAGACTTCATCCAGAGAGAGAGAGATAGAATTTACTATGAATATATTCCCATGATTGTAATTGGTGTCTATTAATCCTTATAGGATAGCTACTATTGAGTTGTAGGAGATCAACAGACAACTAGAGGATTTGGAAGCTAAGGGATTTATATGGCTTATTACTTCCTTCTAGGGTTCACCGTTCCTTTTCATCCAGAAGGAAAATGGAACAGTCCGAAATTTTTTGGATTACATGAAATTGATTCAACTTTATATAAAGAACTGGTGTCCATTTCCTTGTATAGATGATATATTTGACCATATTTGAGGATCTCGAGTGTTCTCAAAGATTGAAATGGGATTGGTATATCATTAGGTTCTAGTCAGGACAACATATATACCACATACGACTTTTCGAATATGGTATGGTTTATATTAGTGTATGTTTATGTTGTTTGTTCTTACGAACTTGACCTTAATTTTCATGGCATTTATGAATAGTTTTTTTATCCCTAATTGAGTTAAATTTGTTGGTTTTTGTGGAAAACATCTTTGTGTATTATCATTCCCAAAAAAACATGAAAAACATCTTGATATCATATTTTTTACACAAGGGGATCATCAATTATATGATATGATCACAAATGTCCAATTCAGGATGGGCAAGGCTCACTTCTTGTGTCATATTATCTAAGAATTAGGTGTATCAGTCGACCCAAATATTGTGAGTGTTGTTGTTTACAGGGAACAAACTAGGAACAAAATTTATATGTGAATTTTATTGGGGATAACTGGATACTACAAGTGTTTTATATTGGGCTTGTCATGCCCTATGGAACCTATTACTGGTCTAACTAACAACTTTATGAAGTTTTTTTTGTCTGAATCTTGTGAGACATCTTTTATGAGCTAAAATGAATGCTTACATCAGCATAGATCCTGATTCTTCCAAAACCTGATAGAGGCTATATAGTGTTATTTGAAGCATTAAGACTCATGATGGGTGTTGTATTGATTTTAATAGACTGAGTTGTTGCATATGGGTCTTTCCAGTTGAGACGTAACAAGTGTAATTATGCAACACGCGACCTCAAGCTTAGAGAATTTGTTCAGGACTTGCATTGTTGGAAGCGTTATTTGATTGGAGAGAACTTTGGGATATATACAGACCACAAGAGACTCAAAAATATCATTACATATAATGAATTGAATCTTATATAGTGAATATGGGTTAAATAAACTCATTACTTTTATCTTTATCTTTCAAATATTATTGGGAAGGGTAATGCAGTAGCTGCTGCGCTGAGCCGAAAAGTTCAGGCATAAGCTATTCGTGAATCCAAAGATGAATTAAAATTGATGGCGCTTCATTCCAATTACAGTTAGAGTTTCAAGAATGTCATGAGTGCCCTTTTATTGCATCCTTAGTAGTTACCTCTTCACTCTATGATAGGGTGTAGAGAAGAAAGGTTTTAGATCCTAATGTTTTGGTCTTAATAAATGATTTCATGTGAAGAAACACCTCCATATCAGTATATTGATGGAGATGAAATCCTATATATACATTTGTGTATCTAGTTTCTTGAAGACATGAAACATGATAGGATGTGAGAGTCCCATGATTATCAATAGGCAGTGCACTTAGTTATCTCTAATATGTATCATGATATTCACCGTTGATATTGCTGTCTTGGGATAAAACGTTATATTGTGGATTTTATCAATAGGTCTTTCCCCATTTAGTTGGAGAAGGTAGAACACTAGTGGACTACTAGATTTTTACAGCCTTTACCAGCCCCAGAAGTTAAATAGGATGATGTTTAAATGGAATTTTTTGGTTATATTACAAAGGTATCTATGAGGTTGAAATGTGGTTTGGGTGGCCACAGATTTACTAAAAATATTATCTCACTTCTTTCATATCTGAGATACTTTATCAATTGATGAGATGGTAGGATTTTATATCCATGATATTATATTCTTACATGGATTCCCTCATAATATCATTTTAGGAAGGGATTCGTTTTTTTACATTGAGGTTCTAGTAAGGGTTATCAATGTTTTTGGTATAAAGGTTCTTCTAATCCAATCTTTTCACCCTTAGATAGATTTCCATTCAAAACAAAGTATATAGGTGTTGGAGTAATTTCTCTTGGAATGAATCCTTGATTTAGAGTTTCTTGGGAGAATCATATCCTTATCATTAAGTTTTCAGAAAACAATAGCTTTTAGGGAAAAAAATCAGATGGCTTCTTATAAGGACTTATATGGTAAACCATTTTGTTCACCTCTGTGATGTATAAAGACTGGACAGGGAGTACTATATGGACCACATCTCATATAGGAGACTTCCATGGAGTTCTAGAAGATTATAAAATGTATGGATTCTACTCAGTCTACACATAAATCATATTCCGATCATCTTCCATGAACTATATATTTTGAGGTTCAAGGTCATGCTTTCTTAGATGTATCACCTATACATGGTCATAGATGAATACAAATGAAATTGAAGTTATTTCCTTATTTTCCGGGGCCTTTTGACATCTTGGATGGTGTCAGCAATGTAACCAATCAGTTTTTATTAACTTAGAGTTACCTTTTCATACAATATATCTTTCACATTTCATAGCTTCATCATTTCCATGCTGAACCATCCCATACTTTTGATCCTAAGGATTTTGATTTGGATGTTGATGATTTGTTTGAGGATTATACCATAACCATCATTGATTAGAGCATGAAGATATCTAAGGAATTTAAGAACCTTTAGGGTGGGTTCTATAAAATCATAGATGTGTACATGATGAGGCGTATGAGTGAGTGGCCAATTTAGGTGATCAATGATCAGAGTTATTATCTGACAAAGACTCATCACCCTTGAAAATGAAACACAAGGTTGAGTTTATTTATGTGGGGGAGACTATAAGAACCTATATTTTATATGATATATAAACCCATTAAATTTCAGTTTATTTCTTAAGAATTATCCAAAAATGAATTAATAGTAAGGATATAGAGGAAATATGGGTGTTTGGGGTTTGTTCGGGGCCTAAATCAATATATTTTTTAGGGAAAAAACTAGGACACATAGTTAGTAGGACCCATGCCAACTAGTGTTCATGGATAAAGAAAATAGTTTAGGGTGCTTCAGTGTACACTAGAGGGACACATGGTTTTCTCTACCACGTGACCCAGGCAGAATGGTCATGAAACTTGTCTAAGGTATGTGATATAAGAGTTTCTCACATGCTGCATATGGTTTTTCAAACTATAGACCTAGACCATGTGAGGGTTCTTTTTAGGTAGTTAATGGTTTAGAGTTAGTGCACATTTGGGCCAACTATGCTTCCAAACCATATGACTCTTAAAAGTAGAGGAAAATGATCAAAAGTTCCTTACATCCTTATAAACTAAACCACTCTCTTATTTTCTTATTTCTAGCGTATATGAGGTCCTCATTTTATCCAGTTTATATCTCCTCCACGATTCAACTAAACCTTTAAGAAACACCTTCATCTAGCTTCTAAACCGATATATGTTCATCTCAATTGATTCCTATAGTAAATATCTCCAATCGTTAAGATACTTTTATCATTATTATTCATATTTGGGATGCCATATTGGTGTAAGATCATATTCCATATTTCTAGTTTTTTGATATGTTTTGTTGTTTTCTTCTAATATGGACCAAACTAGAGGTCAATACATGATGAGTGTTCCCCCATAGGCTTAAGGTAGGTGGTCTAGTATTTAACCCTTAAGTGTCGTTTCCTTATACTTTGTGTTATTATAACACATGAAAATTTTTCCATGTGTTTCCTCAAAAAACATATAAACCATGTTCAATTCAATATGCTTGATATAAATAACCATGTATTCCTTTATTCATGTTGGCATAGGTCTCTGTTATCTATTTACAACCCTTTAGGTGTGCCTTTGGAATTTCCTTTATTATTATAAATTCTTAAATCACTAAACCATCTTCTACATGGTTTTGGGTGTCTCCGAAATGAGAGTATTATAATAATTTGAATTAAAAGTGAGTGGTACAATCTTTTCAATTACATAAATAGGACATTGGTTACACCCTTGTTAAAGAGAAATTATAATGAACTAATAATTATCTATTGCTTATTCTTAAATTTTTACATTGCTTACAGTATTGCGATATACATGACTATGCCCCATACACCATTTTGATAAACTCGCTTGGAGTCCCTCAATCTATTTTGATTTATGGGTATGGAATACCTCATACTATTATGATATATGTGAATATAATCCATTATACTATTATGGTCTATGGAAATAGAGTTCCCACTTTTATGAGATATGGGCATTGAATCCCATAACATGTTATATATAGGCATGGTATCCCTACTTTTATGAGATACAAGAATGGAATCTGTACTTTTATGAGTTATAAGCATGGAATCCCATTTCAATGTTACTTGGGCCTGGTGTCCATAAATTATAATACTTGGGAACGGAATATCTATACTATGATACTAGGTAATGTCATCCATTTCACATATGAAACTGAGGCTTGGTTTCCCTTATGGCTTATGGAACTAAAATGACTAGACATTGACACTTGAGTTATGCCTCAGATCCTAGCTATCACTACATATGTGTATTTATATGGATACATACTTAAATACATATATAGTGAATATATATAAATACACATATATAAACTTATATGTATACTTCCATGAGGAAATTTCTTCAGATGTTCTCCTGGAACGGGCTAAAGTAGGTAGTGTTGGCCTTATGTCCTTTAGAAACTAGACCCAACCCATTTACAATTTTTATTACATATAACCATTATTATATCTATATATTGCTAATATTATATGAATTTAATGGATATTTATAGTAACCATTGGTTACGTATTACAAATATAATCTCACACCCTATCTTGGCCACTGATTGTACCAAGGAAGATTATGTGTATGCAGGAAAGGACCTAAGAATGTTCCTAGTTATTAATTTTTGAGTGATTATGGGATAATGGTGGGGAAGCACATGACTGAGGCATACCACATGATTCTATTGCAGATATACTTGTTGGTATTTTTTCTTTTGATACATGTATTGGACTAGATTCCTATTTCTGTGCCATTCTATTTCCTTTCATTAGATATATGCAATTATGCTATTTTTTATATTATATTGAATGTTACTTTTGATGTCTTGTGTATTAGGTCTTCTAGATGTTCACCTTCTATTTTTATATATTTAATTTATTATACATCCATGATTTATTAATTATTTACATTAGTGTGATAATCTATCCATGAGGTTATAGTATCCCCATTGTACTACCTTGAACCGTCACTACAAGTCGGTGGCTATGGTGTATGGGGATGAGAAATTGAGGCCATGGGACCCACCGGAACAGGGAACCATTTAGTGGCACCCATTTTGGGGAATTACATATTTATATGATTAATATTTGTACTTATCAATCTATATACAGTTTCAGGTATGGAAAAATTATTGTCATTAACTTTTCCATAGAATTAATGATGTGATCCTCACTTAGACAACACAAGTTGATTTTATGTAGGGAAGTATATCTATGCCCAAAAAAGAAGTATATGATATTTAAATATCCAAAAATACTTCACATCTATCTACTAAAGGATAATACTGAAAAAAATTATTTTTATGCGATGGTGAGAAAATCTTTCTAGGACTTGGATGTGGATTTCATGAATTACTTATGAAAAAGGTTTTCAATCCTTAAAACCAATTTTTAAGCTTCTTTTGACAACTTTTGTCCTATATAAACAAATTTTAATGGGTATAAATTATATTTAAGGGACTATTATTTATCTTCTGCTTTGATTTTATTGGTCATATATCCCAAATATACTTAAAAATAAAAACATGTGACACTTTGAAGTTGGACTTCATTTTATGAAAATGATAGAAGAAATAATATCTTCAAGAAAAAACATTGTAGACCATGTGGTTGTTTAATGTATTTTGAGATCCAAATCTCATGAAATCATACATATGAATCATCGTGACCATGATCTATTATCATAAGGTATTTACCACTTATTTAAGACCTTACAACATTGCAAACCACACGATGACAAAGCATCTTTTTTTTGTCCAATGCATGGTGTCTTTGTGGTGAGGTGGAGGTTCAGTCCATAATCTCAGTTAATTTATAAAATTAATTAATGAATTATCCAAAATCATGATCATTTGGACTATTTTTTGATCGTGAAACATGGTCCATCTATCGACTAAATTTTTCATCTAGAACCTCCACATGTTCACCCTTTTCAAAAAACCAATTACCCATCACCACCTATAAATACCCCTTTACTTATTCAAATTAACTCATGGGATGCTTATAAGGAGATATAATGATCCACCTATATTATTGAAATAATATTCAATGTAATTAAAAATAGAAACCTCATTGATTAATAAAAAGACAACCACATGAGGACCGTTTGTGGGGTCGAGCTCACGGAGCAACCTTGTGAGGTTATAACATGAGGTCAAGATCATAGATACACCTTGTAAATGAATCTTCATGAGGTTTATTTTTCATATCCATTCACATAGTTCACATAATGAGGTTGATATTATGGGCCCACATCATGAGTAAAAGCTTGCAGGGCTACCTCAAAAATATCATTCTATAAAATCACATCCCTAGGGCCATTTCACGGACCCCGTTACATGGACTAAATATAAAGAGGATAGTACATGGAATATAAACTCCAATAGGAATCTATGAAATAATTTTATAGATTCTTATATTTTAACTCTTACTGTGGACCCCTTTCCATGAACTCCCCACACATGAACCTTTCTTGTGAACTCTCTATGAAAGATTCACTATATAGGGCCTCCTTCGAGGGTCCATGCCATGGAGGATCTATCCCGACATCCCATGTTCAGATTAGTGACGTGTAATGTTCCTATTCGTTTTTATGGATCCCTTCACTTTCATCACTGATCCCCATGAAAAATTTCGGGTCAAATAATGGATTTGTCAAGACAGGTCATTAATTTTTTTTGGGTGACATACTTTCCCCGCAAACCATGATACTTGATAATGATATAAGTCTAAATAATCTTCATATTTTCCAAAAACACCTTTATTTGAGAATAATCTACTTGGATTCTTCAAACAACTCATGTCAATAAATGTTCTTGGTTTCATCAATAATGCGAGAAAATATATATCTTTTGGCTTCAATGATTGGAACTCCTCTTAGGTATAAGCCCTAAAACATACCTTCACTTAACTCACATACTAGGTTAAGAATCTTATGGTAACACCAATAGATAAGACCCACTCATTCTTCTTTTTTAATCTCATTCATGAAATATTAAACCCACCAGGGACACTCACACATAATCCCCCTCCCAAACCCCTATTGCAAGCTTCAATGAGATATGATTGATCTAAAATCTGTTATTTCTCAAACCAGTCATGACTTTACTAGTTTTACAGGTTTATTTTATCATTTTTTAGCACGGTTGAGATTCATCGCATTAATTGTCATCAATTTTAAGAAGCATGACATTGGATAGTACAACGCATATTCTTACTACATGATGTAAAACTACATGAACTTGTCTATACATGTGACATTAAATTATGTTGCTCCATCAATTATGGATTAGATTCTTATTCATAAAAGATAATTAATATGCCACTTTAAGCCTCAAAACTGATATAATCAAACATACCAATTCTCTTATGTGATGATCATAGGAATAATTTCTATTCCAATATGTATTGAGTTGAGATACTCCTCTTGGTTTCATCAAATATACCTCGAGATAAGATACATCATTTAGTTCCCATATATAAGTATTTTATTTTGTTTAATCCACAAACTAAGCTATGAACCTCTTATGTGAAGATCATAAGAACTCTGTATATTAATGAACATAAGATGAATCATCCTTATCTGGTGATATGGTAGGGATGCCTTTGATGATGATCTAGAGATGAACCATATAGTATAAATAAGATGAACTATAAAGGACAAACCAAGTGAATTCCTCACACCATACATTTCTAGAAACCATTATCCTGAAAGTTCACTCCACAAGACTCTAAAGTTATTTTAATTGATTCCTATCACATGACCTTAAAAGGTAAAATTCACCTTTTAAGTGGAACTGAACTATATGGGTTCTAATTCCGTTCATGGTTATATGTAAAAATACCACTCATTGGCCCAATCCCAAATCAACAACACCCAATGCCTCCCTGGTTGGAGAAGATCTAAATATTCCACAACTATACATGTTTAAAAAAATATTGAACTAAATAGTGAAAAATGAAGAACCTATACCATAAATATAAGTTCACTTCTCTACATGTCTTTGAAAAAATAACTTTAGAAGTTATAACCAGTTCCATGTAGTGATTTTGGAAGCATTTATGAATACTTCATAAAAATATAAGAGAGTCACATAAAAATGTTGTGGATGAAAAAGTGCATCATATTTATCATTGAAAATAATGGCAGATTTTATTGTCCAGTCTAAATGGAATATACTCACCATATATTTCTCCACCTATGTTTTATAATACATATTCTTAGAGATATTTAGGCCATAAAACATAGGCAAAAGTCATCTCCTGAATTATTATATATTTTATCCTTTCAATAAATTGTTATAATATGTGTGTTAACTTAGTATATGTATCATAATACATTTATTTTTGTTGACATTTAATTGTAGGACAAATTTTTATTTTTTAACTCTTCCATGGAGAATATTTTATTTATCCGAGTATTAATGGACATTAATATTGGTATTTTTCTCAATTAATAATATTTCCTTAATATTTATTACTAGGAAAACTATCTCACTCCATCTAATAATTTATATAAGTAGTAATTCCATTACTTTTAATGAAATTAAACACAATTATATCCTTATTAAAACACATATTCTATGATATTGATTCATGATTTAGTCTATGAAATGATCAATGATGTATCATGTTTTATAAAATTTCATTACTGTAAAAAATAATTCTATTTGTGTCGTATAGACACCTTCCTCCATTTTACCATTAAGAAATGAAATTTTCATTTCCACCTAAAAAATGTCATTGTTATGGTAAGATGTTATAGAAAGTATAATTTTAATAGATTTTTTCAAAAATAATAGTGAAGATGATTCATCATTGTATATTCCATAATGTTTCTTGAAACCGTTAGAAACCAATCATGCCTTATAGGTATTAACATTAAATAATGTGTCTAACTTTATCTTCTATATCCATTTTGATCCAATTGGATTTATTATAACTAGTGGTTAATCCAAAATTTACACAAAATTTTAGTACATGGATTTCATTTATGAATTGGTGAATTCATTCTTTCAATTATATTTGTTCCATTTACTTCATACATATGGGATAATATGTCTTCATTCATAGAAAATAACATTTTTTGTTTATGGATTATAACAAAACTATATATATATAGTTTTTAACTTCTCTTGTTGACCTATGTATTATTTATATATTTTAACATATTCTTATGTGAGGTCTAGTAAATCTTGTTCTTATTCCAACTATTATGTATCTTATGACTATAATTTACCAAACCATATTTTTATCCAACTATATATTTTTTAAATGTTTTCGATTTATAGATGTGTATCCAATTTCTTGACTATAACTTTTATATATAAGGTATATGTTATTCAATAACCTATTGTAAATTTAGGATAAATTATAAAGATATAATTCATTCTTATTTATCCACATTTTTCACTAATATTATCCTTAAGAAAACCATTTTATCCCCCTATATAAATATGTAATAAAATAGGGTTTCCCATTTCATAACATATATGGGATCCCATTTTCTTCCTAAATGGGAAAGATTCAACTGCTTATTTGAATGCTTATAATGAATATCCCCAAAAGGATAATTGAATACTTGCATGAATCATCATAAAAATCTCTTTATCTGACAAGATATATAATAGTATCCCACATCCATTAAAATAATATATTTAATTATTGATTAAGATATTCTACACCGTAATATGATCAATTTATTTATTCTCTTACAAATTGATTATCTATTTAACTTTTATATTATTTAAATATATTATACCATTTTATTTTTCTCAATAGAAGAAATATCTATATTTTATAATAGAATTAGTAAAACATCATGAAGAATGAAAACATACCTCTAAATTCTACATGAAATGGTTCACATACATATTTTTAATCTAATTGTAGATGGTTTGTGTATTTTTTTTCCTTTATCACTAAAATTATTCATTATCATTTTATATTGTAAGAAAAGATTAAATTTTCCAAAACTAATTTAGATAAAAAAAATATTAAATACCCATCTTGGTGTAGCTTTTATAATTACTCATGGTTTACTTAACTAAGTTGATAATTTACCAATTCAATATTTTATATGATTTTATAGTTACATTTTTTTATTTATTTCTAACCTATAACTTTTCAATTGAAATATATATATAAACTATTATTTAATTGTTGTATATCGTAAAATATATTCTCTATAAAAGAAATAGTTTTATCTCCAAACAACAATTGTAAACCAGTTGTTTCGATACTAAACAGAAAATAATATGCAAGGTAATTCAAAATAAAAAAAATAGTTCTTCAATATGAGGGATATTCTACATGGGAATGTAAGATAGTGATATTACATAGTTAATATAGAAATTCTTACTTCATTTAGAGACTCTAATGTATCATCCTCCTCATGTAAACTTTCTGAGTTTAATTTTTTCATGTAATTAGATATTTACGGTTTACATGCATGGTATATACATTAACTTGGATAATAAAATATAAATATTTCATTAAATGATGAATATAACTAAAGTAGAAGTCTCTAAGTAATCATTCTTCACATCATTGTAGTTTTTATTCTAGTGGATTTTCTTACCACAGGAAAAAAACAGGATTCTACATATTACTCTCCCTCATAATCATTTTATTTTCATTGGTTACATTGGATTTTATCATTCCATATAACTCTTTTAATTTCCTTCTATATCGTTTACTATAATAACTAATGATTTGTATCCCCTCATGCCTGTATTAACTTGAAGAATTATTGACAAAATATATATTACCAACATTTATATATTATTTACATTATATTTATTATTGAATGTGTAAAAACAAGGTTAAAAAGTGAACTAATTAAATGCATGGATATATCTTTTTCTCGATTCAATATTAAAATTTTCAACCATTTTACGAAACCAATCATCTCAGGTATGTGAAGACTAACCTATATTCCTTCGAAAAATTACATATGAATAGTTAATTAAATATCTCATTTCTTTCTTACCTCATTCTATATTGGAAAATCTCATTAGATTTTAAAATATAGTGTATCCATATTTTTCATATAATCCTATTATAAATCAACATATATTAATTATTTCATGATGAAATATACAACAAATTAATTATACATTTTCCTCCTATAATAAATATTCTCACACTCAATTAATTCTTACGGTGTCTAATTAAAGATACAGGACCCAAAAAATTGAATTTCTTCAAACATAATACTACTATGTGTAAGAGTCTATAACAATTTTATAAATTAGTGTCAGTGAGTGATTTTTATTTTTCTAAAATTTATCAGAGTGATAATATTTTCAGGGTGTTACTGGACATTTATAGAAAAATATTAGATTGTAATATATCTTTATTAAAAATTATTTATTAATTAGTTAAATATATCATATTCTATTTTATTAAATCCCAATATCCCACACCAATGTATTTATAATACCCCATTACTAAGATATTCAAATAAGAATGGATCCATATATATCTTCTTATATTAAAGGTTGTAGTCCTTATATTACTGAAAAGTATTTAGGTTAACTTTACATTGGAAAATTATATTAACTTTTAAATTATTCAATGATTTTGTAGACTCACAATTCTTAAATTTTATATTTTTACTCAACACAAGCCCTTAAATTTGTAAAAACATGAATGTGTGTTTACTCAAATGATACCTGATCATGGTTACTACATATCCTCAGGTGCAACTTCCTATACATTAATGGTCAATGAATTGTGGAAAGATCCTAAGTCACCTCATATATAGAGTGTGTCCTCAAATATTACTTCTAAGAGAAATTTAAAAACCTATTAAAAAACAACATGACCCATCTATATAATAGACATACTAAAAACATATAGAGAAAAACATGTAACTTTAATTTGTATCATGTAGTCTAGTATATAATGTAAATAAATATATATTTAATTCATACAATTATACAATACAAGTCTAATATATACATAGAATACATCATAAATATATATAAGTTATCTTGTTAGATGATAAAAATATAATACAAATAACGAAATAAAGAAAATTGTCTCTAATAAAACTCAATATTAAATCACCTATGGAATCTTTAACCTCTATAAAACATCTCATGCTAACACATAATCCTATATCTGAACTAATATTTTAACATTCAATAAAACATGAAGGATTATCTACATATATCAAAACCCATGTTGTGTACATGGGATGGGAGTGTCCAACTATCCTATAGGATTCCGCCACTCGCCTCAACTCATTGAGTGCTTGGAAAAAATTGAATCCATGTAAATGTCTTTGGAGTGTTTTACTTGATGAACCTATAAACTTATTCCATGCATTCTCATTAAATATTTTATAACATATGGTCCATCATATAAAATAACACAAAAACACCTTGTAGACATATATTGAACATCTCAACATAGTTTAAAAAAACCTACCTATAACCAAAGACTCATATACCCTCATGTACCTATGAGACATAGTACATAGTCACTCATATCTCGTCATACAGTATCATTAAGTGGTATGACCTCTCTTTTAAAATAATCACTCAAAAAATCTCACCTAACTCATCCGTCCTCTAAATACCTATCATGTAACCAAACATAAAATATTGTGAGAAATAGTGATCTTGTCTAAAATAATAGAAAAAAAAGTATTATAAAAGAAATAAGGGAAATTGTTAAAATGACATGAAAAAATAAGGGTGGTTAAATATGGACCAAATAAATTAATATCAACTGAACATAAACTCAGTGATAAAAATGGTCTAAAAAGTAATGGTGATGAATTATATAAAATATTATATTCTATATCTCTCCACATCCCCATATCACCTCTCTGATCCTCACCAAAACTATATTTCTAACAACTTTAAGAGCTCTTAATGCTTTAAACCCTTTATTGGATAACATAATTGGGATTTTCTCCTACTAAAACTTTATATATCATTTTACTGCACATTAATCCCTTAAATTGTATATTAATGTAATCAGAAATATTTTCATATTATGTGTACCAAGTACATGGCATTACCATACATGGATAATGGGATAAATCATATTTACATGATCATAAAAAGAAATTAAAATTCTCCTAGTAGTTTTCCCCCATCTCACCTATATCCCCATAAACCATTCTTCTGGGTATGGGCAGCCCGGATGAAGATCATAACACATATAAGTATAAAATCAAATAGAAAATTAATTTAGTATACACATACCTATAAGAAAAAATATAATTATTCTCCTTAAGATAAACTCAAAATCCAATGTCATCTTAGACATCACCTCTCCTTATAGATCATACCCTAGTCAAAGAGGTTCAACACATAAGTTTCACTACCTTATATGCTATGTGGACAATCACTCTATACCATAGTATAAAATCAAAACACAACAATGAATGAACCTACACTCCTCATATCCAAAAATTTCAATCCCTACCATGGATCATCATAACACTAGGATTATCTAGGTGAACATTGCCTTAGTAATAAATCTAACGATATTGCGACTATCTCCCATAGAAACCACAAAGATCAATTAGATGGTTACTCCTACTAAGAAAATAAGGAGTCCAACCACTAGCTAAGAATATACCAATTTCAAACCATAAGGTTAATTTTAAATGACCCAAATTAGAATATGATAAATACAAAGAATATCATATGATTAAAAGGATATCCTATGATCAAATCCCTACCTATTTATGATATCTCACAAGGTCCCACTAGGATACCTCCACATAAATCAATGAATCTATAGTTTTTAATATGCATAGAATCTATTACAACCCAATGGGTACCTCCCAAGGCTCTACTAGCTGATAACCCACTTGAACTCACTAAAAGTCTTACCCTAGTCTAACTAAAACATCACATAATGGAAGGTTTACATATAGGACACGCCTCATCAAGAATTATCGCATATAATAAGAATATATACTTGAAATTCATCAATAAACAGTGCATAAAATTTATAGAATATTTTTAAACGGGTTACCACCCAGACATAGTCATCCAAACCAAAGAATTTATCAAAATCCATTCTCTTTGCCTTAATTTAAATTTCTTGAAAAATGAATGTTTTATAAATCATTAAAAGGTAATATCATGATATTTTAATAATTAAAAATCCTTAAAAATAATAATTCAAATTCCATTTAGAAAATCATTCCATTTACTTTGAAATTTCATTTTAAACACTCATTTAAAATATTTAATATTTCCTTAAATAGTAATTTCAAAATAATTATCTATTAAATTTTACTGAGAAATTTCAAACCATTTTATTATTATAAAACAAAGGAATTAATCAAATAACACCTCTATAAAATTCATAATATGTTCCCCCAACACTCGTTCAACTATGGTGGATCCATAAAAATTATAGTTGAGGCTGTGTGATCATTTGGAGACTATCAATCCTATATAAAACCATCAAATTCTTAAAGGGTTTGTAATGATACATATGGATAGTGTGATGTAAAATAATGACACACCCTTAAATACCAATTCACTAATATATAATAAATTTATACTTTTTTGGAACTCCTTACTATAATAACTCACAACCCAAAACCAAAATTACATAATAATTCTCCTTGCCCAAGGATTTTTAATCCAAAAACCCACTTTACACATTCAAAACTATGATGCCAATAATATAAATATTTAGATAATCTATTCATACTATAAACACTCATCCTTGAAAAAAACCACACATCTCTCTAATTATACACCATACACATCTCAAATACTAAATTAAAAACAATCTCGTCACTTCTGATCAAATCATTGATTACAAACAGTCGAGTTACACATTAACTAGTTTTTTATTTTGAAACTTGTGAAATAATTATTTTTATATATATAATCACTAGTTTTTCTACGAAACCTCTTTTAATATAAGGTTTTTATTTCAAAATAAAATGTTTTTTTACCTTTATACATGTTAGTATTTCACTCAAAAATACATTCTATTTACAAAACCTATTTTAAATTAAATTTTCAAAATTGCATTCCTCCTTTTTCTCAAAGCAAATGGTTTAAATAATATCTAGCCACATCAATAATTTTTTGATAAACCCACTTCTTGAAATCATTATAAAATCATTTTGTAATCACATAAAACCTCCTTTAAAAAAATACATTTAAAAAAAAATAAGAAATACCCAAATAATTATCTTATGGAATCCAACAAATCATTACTATATAATTACATCAATAGACAAACCCTATTGTGAATATTATTTAATCCACCCATAATAATCTATTTAATTAAAATTAGAATAGAATATTAGTTTCTTTATATTAATATTGGACCCATTTGAGGTATTATTTCTATCTATAATGCTAGTATACATATTTACCCTGCCCCAAGCATACAAGTATGACGATGCATTAACAATGTAAAAACTGGATCTCCATTGATATTTGTGAGTCATCACGAGTCTCATCAATCCCATTTTTATATTATCATCCAAAAAATATCTTTCATCCTAGAGTGCATACTCAAAATATTAAACATCCCATTTAAAGTTGGGTTTCAACTAAATCCATGCTAGATAGGCATGATTGAGATCAATATATGAGGTATTGATATTTTATATACATCTTTAACTGAATTTTTTCAAATAAAAAATATATCTAATGATATTTTATAACTTCCTCATCTTAGTCTACCAGAAAAGTTCCAAATCTGAGTCTATCTGTGGCCTCAATTATGTCTCAGTATAAACTAGATAATGTCAACTAGAAAAGAGGATTTAAGTCACATCATAAGAAGATTATGCCTTTAAATATCACTCATGTGGGGAATTCCATGATCTATCAAAAAATTAACATGGTCCATATGTATGTCAAATATACCCAAAAATTAATGAATAAAACATGTAACCAAAAAAAATATTATGTAGTCTAGTGTATAAAAGTAATAAATGGTCTATATGATTTATAAAAATATAAAAATTATAATAATAATATATACGCAAAAAAGCATATATAAAAACATTAGATGATTCATTATAGAATATCTAAGTATTAAAAAGAAATAAATAAAGTAGAATAAACTCTAACCAAACTCACTATACAAACACTAGTAAAATTATTGGCCTTTATGACACATATCACCCCCGAGATACAACTCTATGTACACAATTATACCATAACCTATAACTAAACATGAATATTTTTCAGGTACATAAAAACCCATTGCATGTGCATAAGAAATTGGTGATTCAATAAACTCCTATTTCTCCTCAACATATTGAGTTCTTGTGATCAATTGTATGCATGTGTAATTCTTTGGTGAATTTCACTCAACCTACCCTAAATCATAACCCTTGTATGACAATGAAATCATATTATATTTTTGTGTCATCTTGGAAAATAAGATACACATGCATGATGAAAACACGTATGGAACAATTTAACATAGGACACGACCAAGCTTCATATAACTAATGATTTGTAAACCCTCATGTCTCTAAGGTGTATAAAAGGAAGTTAATCCCATATTATCATACACTATCATCAAGTAGTATGATTTCTAAACCAAAAAGACTAATTCAAAGAGCCTTGTTTTACCCATAAATCATTATCACAATTTAAAGTAACTAAACCTAAAATATATTAGAGTGTAATTATTGTATTGAAGAAAAAAATGCACAACAAAATTGGCCATAATAAGAAGGATAAATTAGAAAATGATAAGGAAAACAAAAAGGAAAGTCAAAGAGGGCATAAAGAAATAAACATCAAATAAAAAATACCATTATAAAATAAATGGTATAAATAAATATTAGGGATTAACCATATAAAAAATATATCCCTTATATCTTAACATTCTCTATCCCACATAACAGTTCCTCACTAGAGTTATTCAACAAACAATCTGTAGAAAGCCACAGTCTCTAACACATCTATCTAATGTCATTAAATGGTATGGATACCGAAACATGGTCGTATAACAATACAAATACACTTTTTGTGTTGTTTCATTCATATTCAGGTTCCCTTTCAACCCTTAAATGTGGTTTTCTTAAAAATGAAAAGAAACATGATTTGGAGTATTAGTATACCATAATCTCTCTTTCAGCCACATTAACCATAATTATATGTCAAAACATCCATTGGTAAAAGTATATATAGTTTTAGTATAAATTAAATTATTATAATCTGTAAGCATAGATGACCTCAAAAGATAATTATAATTTTGATACTCAAGCTCAACTCAAACCCTAAGGGTTTCCTCAACTTAACCTCTCCATAAGGGTTATAACCTACTTAAAGAGGTCCTTCACATAGGTAATAATACCTCAAATGAAACATTATTAGTCATTTTAAATATTATAAATAAGTCCTTTAACAACACTAAATTAGGCCTTTTTCATTGTAAAAATCACTTCCAATTGGAGTGTGATTAAAATCCCTTCGATTTTATCAGTTCTAGAAGAGCAATGACAAAGGGAAACTTTATTAGTTAAAAAAGTCTCTGATAAAGGGAAAATTTATAACCACTTATTTAAGAAATGATAAGGGACACCCTTTATCAGTTATTTTATTTAGTATTGATAAATTGTTCCTTTATCATCACTAAAAATAGCACAGAAAAAGGTAGTACTTTATCAGTCTTGGAAAAAGGGTGGATAAAGGTTCCCTTTACCAATTATTTTAATATTTTTGATAATTGATCCATTTATTAGAACATTTTGAAGCACTAATAAAGGACACTTTTATCAGTTCTTTTAGTTACTCTTATAGATGATCCCTTTATCATTTCATTATCTAGTGCGAATAAAGTGGCATATTAATATAGCGTGCTATTAAAATTATACAACCTTGTAATAGAAAAAACAAAAAATACCAGAGAAAATATAGGATAAAATACTAGATAAAATATATAATTTAATTGAAAAAAATTACATCAAAAATAAAGGAAAAAAAATATATTTATACATTTAATACACATGTTTTTATAATTACAGTAGTAAGTACAAATTATCATATACTTTCAAAAATATCATTGTTCGTTTGTCTTTTTCCCCTGAACCCCAGCCATGCAATTAGTTCAAAAGAACACCCCATATCGCACAAAATAATGCCACATTATAAAAATATCATATATTAGTAATATTAAAATGAACTAAATTAAACATAAAGTGTCAATTTTTTACAAAATACATATACTTTGAGTCATACTAGGCACACTGTATCTCGGATATAGTTATGGCTGATTCTTACATTTTAAACCATTTCTTGTTGTTATTAAAAATAGATTATATTGAATTGGATCTCATAATTTGTTGTTAAAAACATTCTACCGATGGATCCAATTCAAGAGGAATTTATTTTTTAGAACAAGCCTTCAAGTGTCACATTTTTTCTTTTTTTTCTTCAAACATTATCACTGTGAAAATCACCTAAATATGTATAAGATAAAAATGATAAGAAAAATAAGTAAGTAATATTAGTTAAAATTATAACAAAACAATATGAGTTTGTTTTCTTAATTTTTACATTATGATGTCTGTTATAAGCTATTGTGGAACTTATATATTGAAAACATGACTTTTGATTCATACTAACCAAATCATTTGTTTTATTGGAATGTGGTAAATTTCTATATGTCACAAAATAATTATGAGTTTTTTCCCAAAATTTTGAAAACTATATGCCCTTTTTTTGGGTTTTGGATAGTGACGTGAATTTTATACTAAAATTACACTTTAATATTGAAAACATACAATTTCAATCATATTAGTAACGTTATGTGTCTGGTAGATGTGAATTCAATTCCTACATAACAAAAATGAATTGTGGAATGTTGACCTAAATTATGAAAATAATTCGAGCTATTGTTATTGGTTTTGGCGATTTTAAGTGTGTTTTAAACTAAAATCATGCCTCTATATTGAAATCATGCACTTTGAGTCTTACCAACAATATTGTGTGTCAGATTGATGTCAGGTCAATTCTAACATATGAAAAATGAATGTATATATTTCCTAATGTTTGAATAGAATACAATATTTTTTTCTCTATTTTTTCTATTTGATGTTTGTTTTAAACTAAAATGGAACTTTTGTATTGAAGACATGAACTTTGAGTAATATCAACCACATTGTGTATTATATTGAGTGTGGTCAATTACTACATGTGAAAAATTAATTATGGATAATTTTCTAAAGGTGGAAAATAAGATTATCTCATTTTCTTAGTTTGGTAAATATGATGTGTGTTTAAACTAAAGTGAAACTTTTGTATTAAAAACACACATTTAGATTCATATCAACAAAATCATGTGTTATATTATTGTGAGATCAATTCCTAAATGTGAAAAATGTTTTATGGATCATTTTCCTAAATTTTAAAATAATTCAAGCTTGTTTTCTCAGTTTTGGAAATGTGACATGTGATTTAAACTAAAATGGTACCTTTCTATTGAAAACATGGACATTGAGTCATATATGTCACATCCTGTGTTATATTTATTTGAGATCAATTCTTATACATAACAAATTAATTACAGATTGTTTACATAAATATTGAAAATAATTTGAGATCATTTTATGGGGTTTTTCTATTTTATGGATGCTTTAAACTAAAATGAAACTTTTTTTGAAAACACGTACTTCGATTCATACTAACCACAATGTGTCTATTATTGATGTATGGTCAATTCCTACTTGTCAAAAATGAATTTTGGACCATTTCCTTAATGTTTTAAAACAAATTGATATTTTCTTGGTAGTTTTTTCTATGTTATGTTTTTTATTCTAAAAGGATGTTTTATAATGAAAACATGGACATCGGGACATATCAGACACATCATCTGTTGGATTGGAATGTAGTCAAATCCTACTCATAGAAAATGAATTATTTATCATTTTCGTAATTTTTAAAAACAATATGTTACTTTTACTCAGTTTTGGCTATTTTATTTGTCTCTTAAACTTAAATTTCTCTTTTATATTGAAAACATGAACTTTGAGTCATATCGACCACGTCATATTTCATATTGGTATAAGATCAATTCCTACCAGTGAAAATTGAATTATGGATCATTTTCATAAAGCTGGAAAACAACCTGGTCTATTTTTATTAATTTCACTTTTTGATAAGTGTGTTAAACTAAAATGTACATTAAATATTGAAAAAACACACTTTGACTAATATCAACCACGTCATGTGTCGAATTGATGTGTGGTAAATTCATACATGTGAAAAAAAATAATTATCAATCATTTTAATAATGTTTTAAAACAATCTAATCTCGTTTTCTTTGATTTAATTTTTTTATTTATGTTTTAAACTAAAATGGTAATTCTATAATGAAAACTGGAACATCAAGTTATATTGACCACATCATATATCATAGTAAGGTGACGAAAATTATTACACATAAAAAATGAATTATGGACCATTTTCTTGGTTTTGGTGATGTGACATGCATTTTAAACTAAAATGGCACCTTTCTGTTGAAAAGATGCCCTTTTGGCCATATCATTCACAGCGGGAGTCAGATTTATTTTCAATTGATTCATACATGCCAAAAATTAATTATGTAATATTTTTCTAAATTTTAAAAATAATATGTGCTCGGTTTCTTTGGATTTGATATTTGATGTCTGTTTTAAAATAAATTACTCTTTTGTATTGAAAACACACAATTTGAGTCATACCGACCACATCGGGTGTCAGATTGACGTGTGGTCAATCCATAAGAGTAAAAAATGAATTACAAATAGTTTTCCTAATGTTTGAAAATATTAAAATATCATTTGGTTGGATTGGGAAATTTGATTCATTTTAAACTAAAATGATAGTTTTATATTGAAAACACGAACTTTGAGTCATATCGGCCATATTGTGTGTTGGATTTTCATGAATTCAATTCATACATATGAAAAATTAATTATGGATCATTGTACTAATGTTTAAAATCAATTTTAACTCTTTTTGTCTATTTTTGAAACATGACACATGTTTTATATTAAAATGGCACATTTCTCTTGAAAACACACAATTTGAGTCATATCGAATGAATCATGGGTCGGATTGATGTGTGGTCTATTATTACACATCACAAATGAATTATAGTCAATTTTCCTAAAGATGGAAAATCATAAAATATTTTTGTCTCTATGTTGTCTATTCAGTGTGTTTTAAAAGAAAATGACACGTTTTATTGAAAACAAGCACTTCAAGTCATACCAATCACATTAGATGTGATATTGACAGGGGGATAAATCCTACTAGTGAAAAAATAAGTATGGACTATTTTCCTAATGTTTAAGAACAATTTGAGCTCATTTAAATGGCTTTTAAAAGTGATGTGTTTTAAACTGAAATGACACTTTTATATTGAAAACACATATGTTAAGTCATATCCACCAAATCATGTGTCGTCTTTATGTGAGGTTAATCCCAACACAAGAAAAATTTATTATGGATAATTTTTCTAATTTTTTAAAATAATCTGTGATCATTTCTTCATTTTGGAAGTATGAAATTTGTTTTAAACTAAAACTGAACATTTCTACTAATATTTTTAAAAATTGAGTCATATTGATCACATCGTGTGTCAAATTGATGTTTGTTCAATTTAAATATGTTTAAAATGAATTATGGAACATTTCACGAATGGTTGAATACAATCCGAGATCATATTATGAGTTTTAGATTTTTGATGAGTGTTTTAAACTAATATGACAGTCTTGTATTGAAAATATGCACTTTGTGTCATACTAACCACATCGGGAGTCTAATTGATGTGTGTTCAATTCCTATAGGTCCAAAATGAATTTTGGAACTCTTTCCAAAATTTTGAAAATAATAGAAGCTCATTTTCTTGGATTTGGATATGTGATGTTTTTAAAAGTAAAATAACACTTTTATATTAAAAAAACATATTTCGAGTCATATTAACCACTTCACATGTCATATTGTATTGTGGTCAATTTCTACACATTATAAATGAATTATGGATCATTTTAAAAAAAATTGAAATAAACCATGGTGTTTTTCTTGATTTTGGTGATGCTACATGAATTAATAACTAAATGGATCCTTTATTTGAAAATGTGAACATTGAATCATATTGCTCACATCATCTCTCAGATTAATGTGCAACCAATTCATAAATGTCACAAATAAATTATAGATCATTTTCTTAAATTTTAAAAAGAACACAAGCTCATTTTCTCAGTTTGGACTACATGATGCGTCTCTGAAACTAAAATGACACTTTTTTATTGAAAACACATACTTCAAGTCATACCAACGACATCATGTGTCATATTGATGTTAGGTCGATTCCTATACATGAAAAGTGAATTATTTTTTCTTTTCATAAAGTTTGAAAAAATCAGAGCTAGTTTTCACAATTTTCCTATGTGACAAGTGTTTTAAACTAAAATGATATTTTTATAATGAAAACACATACTTAGGATCAAAAAAAAGACATCATGTTTTGGATTTGAGTGAATTAAAATACTACAAGTTAAAAATGGATAATGTATCGTTTTCTTAATGATTTAAAACAATCTGATCTATTTTTCTCAGTTTTCTCAATGTAAAACATGTTTCAAACAAAATTGACACTTTTGTATTGAAAGCAAGATCTTAGAGTTATACCAACCACATGGTGTTCCATATTGATATGTGTTAAATTCTTACACTACAAAATTGACTTATGGATCGATGTCATAATGTATCAAAGAAATATCGATTTTTTCACAGTTTTGAGCACGTGACATGTGTTTTGAACTAGTGAGTAAATTTTAAAAAATATGTATCAAATAAAACTGATAGGAAAATTAACTAAATAATGTAGATAAAATTACGAGAAATATAACTAAATAAGTTTTAAAAATTTACCTATTAATGATGTCAATATAAATTCTAACACCCTATATTTTATCTATTCATTTATAAACAAATTGATTTCCTCCATTATACTTCTCCTTGAGAAACATATCAAAAATATTATATAAGAATTATGATTTCAATGTTTTACACCCCTAATATATTTATAAGTTAATATCCCAAATTACATCACAAACATAGTAGGAAAACACCTAAATTTTATGTTAATAAAAATTACATCACCATGTATGATTCAAAATCATCTCAAAAAAATTTTGATTCTTCTTTTGAGTACAAATATTGTTGGAAATCATGGTAGTATTGAGGGAATATAGACATACATATGATTAAGAAATAGTTTTAATGAAATTATAATTACCTTTGAAAATTACCTATATGGGGATGAAATTATTATGATGGTATATTATATCTTTCATAATTTTTCAAACATAATATCCACAATCCTTATTGTTTTCTTATTTTAGACATATTAGAAAAATTGACCAAAATAAGTAAATTGTTTCAAAATATGTTTTGGTAGTTAAATATTAATATATATACCTTAATATATTTCCTTTTTAAGTAATCCATAGGCTGCTTATTTTTAGTCACTGTCCTCGTACCCTCATTTTTCTTATATATACAAATCGCCCTATCATAACAAAATTCTAGTTAAAACACAAACTAAAACAAATAATCTGAAGTTTATCTATAATTTTTTTTATTAAAGTGTTTTAAAAATTCACTATAAAAATTACGAGTGGGTGGTTTGATGGAAATCCATGCATTGGATCCAAAATATAAAAATTTTGGATATCTAAATTGATTTTAATCAACATCCAGTGCTTCCTAAAAAACAATTAAGTTATGAAAAAAAATTAATATAATTATATTTTAGTGTTGTAACCCTACATTATAGAGATTAAAAACTGTCTATAATCTATAATTTTCTTCTCAAACACCTCATTTAGCTCATAATTTCTCTTTTCAATTTCTTTCGACTCAAAATATATTTTGTATGTAGAAATGATATAGATATTAATTAATCCAAAATGGGAATCATAGTATTTTACCTTTATATACTAACTAAATAAATTCTTGTAGAAAATATGAATGGTTGTTAACATAAATGAACATATTATATCATCTTTTTAATTGACGTATTATGAAAATGAACCCTATGTATGTATTCACAACTGATACTCCCAACCATTCAAACTTGAGAATTTAATTTATACTCTTCATAATAATTGCATAAGGAATGAAAATTTCAAATATTTTTTCTTCATATGGAATGTTGGAAACATATCCATCATTAAATGTGTTTTTATGAATTTATAATTATAATATATGTTTTAGTGGAACTAGTGTGGAGAAGGTACTCTTGGAATTTCATTTTGATTTCTTAGTCAATTCAGCTGATTTTCTTGATTCGAACTTCTATTTCCCCACTATGTTATCTATCTATAATAAAATACCTTACTACAGTCCTTTTTTCATTAACTATTAAAGGATTTTAATTTGAAAATTTATTAAAGGAAATACCTTATGCATATTTATAATATTTAAAGACAATGCTATGAAAGTTATAATAGCATCATTTATTGGTGTAATATCTAGATCATCAAGTGGAATAGGAAACTCAACACTCAGATATTGAGATACGTATATACCCACTATCATGTTATCTTTTCAGAGTTATTTATTTTGTAGCATGTCTTCCATGATATTATACATTATAGCCCATGTGGAAAGGATGTGTGTGGGTTTTGATACTTAGAAATCACATAACACTTTTCCCTATAGAATTTGAGTTACATAATATTCTCAGAGCATGTTTGATTCAAATCTATGAGAAAGAGTAATGAAAATATAAAATATTGTCATGTAATTTTACAGTTGATGGGAATCACTAATCTCAGAGATAGTGGGGGTAATTTGGTTGGTCATGTGTAGATATTTGTTCCATTGCTAGTTTGATTTGATCATTTTTCATATATTGGTTTTCTATACCATACTAGGAAATAATATATTATAAAGAATCTATTTCTTCTTTCAATACTTTCATCATCTAATATGTATCTTTTTTTGGTTTTTTCTTCTCAAACTATTTTTTAGGACACACTCTATAACCTATACCCCTAACATGACCATATTTTTCTGAATAATTCAAAGCTTCTGAAATTATATTTTCTTTCGAAATGGGTTTTACCGATTCTTGTGTCTAAATAAATTAAAAAACATATTAACATTAATAGATTTTTTTAATAATATTATAAATTAAAACAAATTACTATTATTTGATACATAATCATGTTTCCCATAATTCTTTTATGTTTTCATCCCCTTATTTACTATCCTTATTTACATATCCCTCCTCCTATAGCCCATGTCATGGGATGGAAGTGGATTTCGATTTAGATTCACCATTATTTATATAAATAAAGGTATATATGTTTTTTATATCATATAAAACATTTACTATTGATTTAAAATACAAACCATATTCTTATCTAGTGAAGAATACCCCATCCTTGTTTTGTAATAGGGGTACACTAGTATTGATTCCGGTTGTTATATTTTCAAAACACCTATTTTTTTCATAAATTAACAATTTTGAATTAGAATACATAAAACATGTAATGAAAAATAATATATTTTAAAATAAAATTCAACTTTAATTATATTTCATCATGGATATCAATGAAACAATTCTATGTTTTCTATAACATAATGTGTGAATAAGTAACCAGTGGGTGGGTCTTTACATTACCCTTCACATACCTAAGATAAAACTTGGTAAGAAGTGTCTAGAATCCCATATGGAATTTTCTAGGAGCCATTAAGATATATTTCTGATAAAAATAATCTAAAATAAATTAACTCCACAAGGGATAATGAAAATTAAATCAACATTGCATTAAATATATTTTTGGTAAAATTGAGAATGAATATTGTAACATTGCCTTAATATCTTCCCAAGGGGTTTCCTTCGTTATAGGCTGAACATGGTGCTGTGAATCAATACAAATTGACACATTCATTCTTTTTGTGACCTCAACATAATTAATTAACACTGACTTATTGTAGAGGCCCAAATCTTGACGTACATTGACATTACATTACTTTTGCAGAATACTTAATACATAACAAAAAACAGACACACAAGGACTGTAATAGTCTAGTGTCTTTGGAAACTTAGAAAAATAATCTTCTAATCGTGATGAAAGATCTTCAATATCTCCCATAAAGATCTTCCCCTTTTATTTTCTTACATAAAACCTTTCTTTATATCCTGGGGAAAATAAAAAATAAAAAGGGTGAGCTCAAATGCTCAGTAAGGGTAAGCATGGACAAAATAAAACAAATCATATACATTTTAACTTAAAAACATGAAAATAATGTTTAAACATAAAAATATTGAGAAATTACATAAAACATGGAAGTACATAAGGCATAGATCATAAAGAAACATTAATCATGATAAAATAGCATGGGAATAAAACATGTAATTGTGGAAAAACATTAATCACATTATATGATTTCTATAGTAGCCAAGGCATTGCTGCCAAGACCATCTTAGTGGACAATGTCCCTTACTGAACCGGGTTTACTTGCCGTTCCAACCCTGTATTACTGAGCCAGATTTACTTGTCGTTTTAGCCATGTCTATATCATGAGATATAAATCTTTACCCAATGCATTGGAGAGAGAAATATATCCCACCATCTCATAATGAAATCATTCTTACTTGTGCCACAACATAAACATAAATCATTCATCATAACACAAAGAATAAAAATGGGTTTCATAAACATCATCCCATCACAACATAATCTATATATAACATATGGATAACATTTCATCATAATAAAAGTGAAACCATGTAAATCATAGATACATTATACTTGAAACATACACATATGAAATAATTTCATCTTAGATGAAAAAATAGTTTTGATAAAACACTTGAAATGAATTCATGAGGAAAATATCCTTTCTTCTTCAAAATCAATTATTTTTTCAAAAATCGTCATGAAATTTTAAAAGAAAGATATTTTGTTGAAAATAATCATGAAATATTTTTTAGTAAGCTTCGTGAAACTAAGGCTTTATAAAACCGTAAAAATCCTTTCATGCCGTATAAGTTAAAAAAACATTTTTCTCGTACTTTTTCCGGAGAGTCAAAAAAGTATCTCGTACGACAAAAGATTCCTTACATACCATGTAGTAAATTAAAAATTGATGAAAATGAATTTAAACATACATGAAAGAATTTATAGAAAACATGGACATGGATGATAACAATAACCCCAGTAAATACTTATGAATAAAAAATCTTAGATAAAAATGAGATTGGAAAAGATATCTCTTACCTTAGGTCCGATATGCTTCGTACGTATCTGAACCTCCTGTATAATGATTTAAATAATGTCATTAACTTATTAGAGAATCATATTCATTGTTATGATATCATATATGGTTTACTTATGACTTTATATTACCCGTTCTTTTGCAAATCCCATGTTAAAGCAACGATTTGGGTAAAATCATCTTATTTATCGTACGTGTTTGGACTTGTTTTTCTTGATGTTATTATTACTTATATAATGATTTACATAATTGCCTAATGTAAATCTTGATTTATATATCATATATATTCATTATATATCCAACATATACATGTATTTATAATAGTACATAACATGTGGAGGAATGAAATGAAATGCACTGTTCATAGAGATGATAAGTCATACGTATGCATGAACGCTACTTTCATTTCTATTTATTATTTTAATGGAATAGTTATATTATAATTCCAGTATAATATCATATATAATTTCATTAAATCAATCCTTTATACATCCCATATAAGGAATTAACGAATTACATCACTTTGAGGGGGCGGTAGTCCGCACTTTCTCAAATGAGATCATCGTATTTACCCACTATGGAAACCATAAAGGCTTGATATAATTAGAAAGTAAATAAACATAAGGAAATAATAAACATAATACTTATCATATATAAATACATTTCCATCATAATGTCCACCATGAGAGGTGGTAGGAGAGAATCGAACAATAATCGTTTCGTGAGGCGTTAGTTTTCCTTCAACAGAAACATTATGTTCTTCATCCATTAGATAGAAGTGTGTGTAAGTGTAGTTCTAATACTTATAATAACAAAATCCTTGTATTATGAGGATACTGGTTTTGTCACAAAAGAAAGGATTAAAAAGAGTTTAGGGGTAGGAGAAGTAGAATAAAAGAGAACAACTTAAGAGAAACTGTTACCTTTAATTTGGGTAACTTCCTTTGGTTTGATCCAAAAGGAATTATTGAAGTGCCTTCTGCCTAATGTAAGGATTCTAGGGGGAGGACAGGGATATAGGGAGATTATTTGGGTAGAGTTTGGACTAGCCAAAAGGATTGGGAGGTGTGAGTAATTGCATATAAGTGGTCTCCTTTTATAAGGGAGAGGAGGGGCTCTTTAGGAAAGTGTGAAAACACTATTTTATTATAAACTTATCTTTTGTTTAAAGAGGTCCAAAACACATTAATGTAGAATATAAGATGACTCATATTGGAAATAAAATCATCCAATATGAATTGGATAGGTTTTGGATAATATTTTAGTCATTATAATCCCATTTATTTAAATCATTTATTAATGAGGTAAATACTGCATCATTATTCTATCGTTGATAATTTAATTTATATGATGTCTAAAAATTATAAACAAAATACCAACATGCAGGAAATATTTTTATCTTTCCAATTAATATTTCTAGTCGAAAAGATAATTTATATATCTCCTTATAAAAATTAATTACTAAAGGATTTTTGTTAATGCCAATTTTGTCTTTACATTAAATTAATTAATCTAATGTGTCATTGTCTTTCATAAGTAGCTCCATGGGGTCCCAAAATAAACCCAAGGATTCCCATGGTCAGATATTACTCATCCAATAAGGTTTGGACAAGTGTTAAGGTAATTTTTAATTATTATAATATTCTTTTAACCTTGAATTACCCTATTTACTTTTAACAATGGTAAATAAAAGCAAAAAGTTACTATTCACCAAAAATTATTTTTATCAAATTGAACCACATTTTATTCCTTGATATTAATCGTGTCTCTCAGATTTTCGAAATTTAACTCACAGAAGCGGTAAAATTATGTTTTATGAAAAATTGCAAAAGCTCCTAGGAGGTGGGTAAAAGATGGTGAAAAATTCAATACATTTTTTTATAAATCTAAAATTATTCTAAAATTACTCCAATGAATTTCATTGAACATATATAAGTATTATGTATCTATTTTTACCTAAAAGAAATTTAAAACAAATAAATTATTATTTAAATAAAAAGTCGATTTTAACCAAAAACTCAGTGTTTTCAATATTCATAAAAATTTGAAGTTTTTCATAAAAATATCAAAATTTCAGCCTAAGCTATATTTGATATTCCGAATTCAAAAATGATGTCCATTTTTTCAAATTAAAAACATAGAAGTGGTATTAATTAATTTTAAGATTAATTCCCTTTATCAAAACAAATAGCGTGTTTTTAAGAAACAATAACTATCAAAAGATCATCACTTGTTTATGTCCAATTTCAAAGTGAAATTAATTTCAATGACCAACATTGGATTAAATAGTAAAAATATATTCGTATTAAACTTTAAAACCAGTGAAAAAGATAATCTAAACATATAAATTATTGTGATTAAAAAATATATATTTAATTAAAATATAGCGTGTCTTTACTATTCATTTAAATGTGAAAGTTATCAGAATAATATGAAAAATTTATCCAAATTAAATTTTTATATCCTGATTCCAAGGAATAATTTTATTTTCACAAATTGAACTACTAAACATGTCAAAAACTATATTTAATGTTGGTGTTCCATCAAAAGGCAGCAAAACTACATTTTTTGAAAAATACTTATTTTACTCGAAAAATTGATTTTGTTCTCATACCATGTTCTAGAAAATTTGTAAGATGAATAACAATGTAATAAAATTCAAAATGTAGTTGATACTATTCATAACGGCTAGATCATAATAATATTATAACCATATTTAGTTGTTTAGTGAAACATGGTATTGCGTACAACACACGCTATCGAGGAAGGTCGCGATTGCGTGTAATGCAAGTCAAGTAAGGGTTGCTTGTTGTGCAAGACTCCTCTGTTGTTTCGTATAACAAAATCCAACCATATTTCATTTATAAATTGAATATATATATATATCTATATATATATACAATCAATGTTTCGTATAATAACTACTATCAAAATTGTGTGTAATATGATCCAAGAATAGTGTTGCATACACTGCAAGCTAATATGGTGTTCTGTATAGTACAAGATAATCTTGGTGTAGCGTACAGCACAAGACATCAATGAAATTAAAATAATATTTTTCATAAAATCTTGGGGTGTTACATTCAACCCCCCTTAAAATGAATTTCGCCCTCAAAATTCGTCGGGGTTACAAGTGGTTAACTACTTGAAAGTATCTTAAATAGAAACCCACATCGTAAAAAAGAAAACCAAAACATATCTTTAAAAACTAAAGTATGAAATGTAATAGTTACCCAAATTAACTAATCACTGGGTTTCCACATAGAAAAATATAGGTAAAAATATTTATATGGAAGAGAAATCTAACCATTCAATTCTGATGGAGAGTGGTAGAGCACATGGCTATGAAAAATCCAACAATAATAAAGCCATAAATTTGTGATGATCTTCGGTACCATCTGATTCATCGGATATGAGGTCACTAGGAAAACATTTTTTTTTCATGATCATTTCCATAAAGTTGATGAATTAAAATAAATACTTACATGATTTTGGTACCATCTCACTGTTGTTCGTGCCTTGAACAATTTTCACTTCATCTCTTAAAGAAATGAAGTTGAATTTTTTATTCGTGAAGTGTTAGAAGATCATGTGATAGAATGATGGGTCATTCCATCTGTTTCAAACAAAAGGTTATCAAAAGTTATCAAACATACACAAGTCCATCTATGGCGGGGTTAATCGTATACGATTCCAAAAATGAACTTATACTTCATCTATCATATAACTTAATATAATAAAACTAGTTTCTACTAACCAGGGACTTCCTGTTTTCTAGTGGTAGGTGATGAAGGCATGTTTCACTTTGGTTGTGGGTTCGATTACCATGGCCTTGTCTGACGCGATGGGTTGTCGCCCGTCCTACGGGTTGTCCATTTTCTAAAACTATACTATTATAACATTCTATCACTAATATCAAAAAACAATTTCTAGCCTTAAACAATACTAACTTATGTTCAACATAATTTCTTCGAATCTTTAGGCTTATCCAAAATAATTCTTTCCAAACTCATAGTTTAAAGAGAATGATTACTAAAAAGTTCCTATAACAAGCATTTGAATAGCATCATTTATCCCTCATATATCTTGTTGGTCAAATTCCAATCATGTGAATACCTTAATCATGTATTCTCTTGAAAAAGAAATATCCATTGAACCTGAGTGAAAACATGAATGATGTCAAAAGTTAACTCTTTCCACATACTAAAATCTCAAAAATTCTATATACTCAAACTATGATATCACTTTTTCCTTATATAATTCATGAGCTCATTAATACTATTAAATGTTTCATTATCTCCTTAGCACTTCTTTATGTGCATATTAGGTGCATTCCAAAAATATCTGAATAACCTTTCATGGTTACCGATACCATTCATCATATACTTTCAAAACTCAAGAAAAGGTGACAGCGTAACAATACTTAGATTTTTCTTTATTCCATAGTACCATACATTATTTTAATAAACATACAATCATTACACTACCTTCTTAAACCACTGACTGAGCTTCATCATTTCTTCCATATCATATATCATTTTTATTCTCTTCATCTTTATCCACATAAATACTACCCATATGACCATGCTGATTCTCTTTATGAGATTTTCCCTTAGGGATTGGTTTGCATAATTCCTGTACATTCCACATTTAAAACACTTAACCATTGTTGATTTCTTAGCAATACCATTATCCTTGTCCATGGTGTAAACTGGACCTTTTCCTTTACAATTACTAGATTTGTGTCCTTCTTTTCCAAATCCAAAGCATATTCAAGTTCCTTTGAAACATTCTCCTTGATGACTCTTCCCACATGACTTACATTAGGGAAATTGAACTTTCAATCCTCTATGATCATCATGAAACTCTATCGTTCTATTATTAGCTGAGTCAGGAAACTTACCAAAGATGAGATTATTGATCATATTATGAGATTGCTGATTAGGCATAATAATGATGTTTCGCCTTCCAAATACCATTTCATTTTCTTGATCATGAATAATATCACTCCATTGTCCATCATATTCTCCATTATCGTTAATCTTCCTATTTCCAGCAATTATCTAAAACCCAAAAAGAATAGTGTGAGAGGAAAAATTCATGATAGGTAAAACAACATAATAATGGTAGAGTAACTTTAATATCTAACATCTTCGGTTTAATTCTAAGATCGATACTGTAATTCTAGGACTATAACCTATACTTATACTTAACCTTAGGGGCATCTCTAGACATACCTTAGAAATATCTCTAGGGATATCACAAAAGTTTTTTCATCCTAGTTTCCAAAGGTTAACTAAACCCCCCTTTGATACCAACTGTAGAGGCCCAAAGCTTGACGTACATGGACATTACATTACTTTTTCAGAATACATAATACATAATAAAAACAGACACACAAGGACCATAATAGTTTAGTGTCTTTGGAAAATCGGAAAAATAATCTTCTAATCGTGGTGAAATATCTTCAACATCTCCCATAAAGATCTTCCCCTTTTCCTTCCTTACCTAAAACTTTTCTTTATATACTGGAGAAAATAAAACATATAAAGGGTGAGCTCAAATTCTTAGTAAAGGTAAGCTTGGATAAAATAAAACAAATCATATACATTTGAACTTAAAAACATGAAAATAATGTTTAAACATCAAAATCTTGAGCAATGACATAAAACAAGGCAGTTCATAAGGAATAGATCATAAAGAAACATTAATCATGATAAAATAGAATGGGAATAAAACATGTAATTGTTGAAAAACATTAAGCACATGATATGATTTCAATAGTAGCCAAGGCATTGCTGCCAAGTCCATCTTAGTGGACAAAGTCCCCTACTAAACCGGGTTTACTTGGCGTTCCAGCCCTGTATTACTGAACCAGATTTACTTTCTGTTTCATCCATGTCTATATCATGAGATATAAATCTTTACCCAATGCATTGGAGGGAGATATAGGTCCCACCCATATCATAATGAAATCATTCTTACTTGTGCCACAACAAAAACATAAATCATTCATCATAACCCAAAGAATAAAAATGGGTTTCATAAACATCATCCCATCATAACATAATCCATATAAAACAAATGGATAATATTTCATCATAAGAAAAGTGAAACCATGTAAATTATAGAGAAATTATACTTGAAACATACACATATGAAATAAAGTCATCTTAGATGGAAAAATGATTTTGATAAAACAATTGAAATGAATTCTTGAGGAAAATATACTTTCTTCATCAAAATCAATTCTTTTTTCACAAAATGTCATGAAATTTTAAAATAAAGATATTTTGTTGAAAATAGTCAAGAAATATTTTAGAGTAAGCTTCATGAAAATAAGGCTTTATAAAACCGTAAAAATCCTTTCATGTCGTATAAGTTAAAAACATTCTTCTCGTACTTTTCCCGAAAAGTCAAAAAAGTATCTTGTACGACAAAAGATTCCTTATATACCATGTAGTAAAAGTCAAAATGGATGAAAAAAGTACTTTAAACATAGATGAAAACATTTCTTGAAAACATGGAAATGGATGATAACAATAACCCTAGAAAATACTTACGAATAAACAATCTCCGATAAAAACGAGATTGGAAAAGATATCCATGACCTTAGGTCTGATACGCTTCGTACGTATCTGAAACTCCTGTATAATGATTTAAATAACGTCATTGACATATTATAGAATCATATTCATTGTTATGACATCATATATGGTTTACATATGACTTTATATTAACCATTCTTTTGTAAATCCCATGTTAAAGCAACGTTTTGGGTAAAATCATCTTATTTATCGTACGTGTTTGGACTTGTTCTTCATGATGTTATTATTACCTATATAATGATTTACATACTTCCAGAATGTAAATCATGATGTATATATAATATATATTCATTATATATCCATTATATACATGTATTTATAATAGTACATAACATATGGTGCTAAGAAATGAAATGCACCGTTCATGGAGACGGTAAGCCGTACGTATGCATGAACTCTACTTTCATTAATATTTATTATTTTAATGGAATAGGTATATTATAATTCCAGTATAATATCATATATAATATCATTAAATCCATCCTTTATACATCCCATATAAGTCACTAACGGATTACATCACTTTGAGGGGGTGGTAGTCCGCACTTCCTCAAATGAGATCATCGCATTTACCCACTATAGAAACCATAAAGGCTTGATATAATTGGGAATTAAAGAAGCATAAGGAAATAATAAACATAATAAATATCATATATAAATATAGTTCCATCATAATGGCCACCATGAGAGGCGGTAGTGGAAAATCGAACAATCATCGTTTTGTGAGGCGTTAGTTTTCCATCCACAGAAACATTATGTTCTTCATCCATTAGATGGAGGTGTGTGTAATTGTATTTATAATAATTATAATAACAAAAAACTTTTATTTTGAGGATACTAGTGTTTTCACAAAATAAAGTATTAAAAAGAGATTAGGGGTTGGAGAAGTAGAATAAAAGAAAACAACTTAAGAGAAACTATTACCTTTAATTTGGGTAACTTCCTTTGGTTTGATCCAAAAGGAATTATTGAAGTGCCTTCTGCCTAATGTAAGGATTATAGGGGGAGGAGAGAGATGTAGGGTGATTAGTTGTGTAGATTTTGGACTTGACAAAAGGCTTGGGAGGTGTTAGGAATTTCATAGAAGTGGTCTCCTTTTATAAGGGAGAGGAGGGGCTCTTTAGGAAAGTGTGAAAACACTATTTTATTATAAACTTATCTTCTGTTTAAAGAGGTCCAAAACACATTAATGTCGAAGATAAGATGACTCATATTGGAAATAAAATCATTCAATAGGAATTGGAGGGGTTTTGGATAATATTTTAATCATTATAATCTCATTTATTTAAATCATTTATTAATGAGGTAAATACTGCATCATTATTCTGTCACTGATAATTTAATTTATATGATGTCTAAAAATTATAAACAAAATACCAACATTTAGGAAATATTTTTATATTTCCAATGAATAATTATAGTCGAAAAGATAATTTATATTTCCCCTTATAATAATTAATTACTAAAAGATTTTTGTTAATGCCAATTTTGTCTTTACATTAAATTAATTAATCTAATGTGTCATTGTCTTTCATAAGTGGCTCCATGGGGTCCCAAAATCGACCCAAGGATGCCCATGGTCGGACATTACTCATACAATAAGGTTTGGACAAGTGTTAAGGTAATTTTGAATTATTAAAATATTCTTTTAACTTTGAATTACCGTATTTACTTTTAACTGTGGTAAATAAAAGTAAAAATTTACTATTCACCAAAAATTATTTTTATCTAATTGAACCACATTTTACTCATTGATATTAACCGTGTATCTTGGATTTTTGAAATTCAACTCACAGAAGTGGTAAAATTATGTTTTATGAACAATTGCAAAAGCTCTTAAGAGGTGGGTAAAAGATGGTGAAAAGTTCAATACATTTTTTTATAAATCTAAAATTTTTATAAAATAACTCCAATGAATTTCATTGAACTCATATAAGTTTTATGTATATATTTTGACCTAAAATAAATTTAAATCAAATCAATGATTATTTAAATAAAAAGTCGGTTTTAACTAAAAACTCAGTGTTTTCACTATTCATAAAAAATTGAAGTTTTTCATAAAAATACCAAAAATTCAGCCTAAGCTATATTTGATATTCCGAATTCAAAAATGATGTCCATTTTTTCAAATTCAAAACATAGAAGTGGTATTAATTAATTTTAAAATTAATTCATATTATCAAAACAAATAGCGTGTTTTTAAGAAACAATAACTATCAAAATATCATCACTTGTTTATGTCCAATTTCAAAGTGAAATTAATTAAAATGACCAACATTGGATTAAATGGTAAAAATATATTCTAATTACACTTTAAAACCAATGAAAAAAGATAATCTATCCATATAAATTATTGCGATGAAAAAAGTTGTTTTTAATTTAAATATAGCGTGTTTTTACTATTCATCAAAATGTGAAAGTTATCATGATAATATGAAAAATTTATCCAAATTAAATTTTTATTTCTTGATTACAAGGAAGAATTTTATTTTGTCAAATTGAACTTATAAACATGTGAAAACTAGATTTAAATTGGGTGCGCCATCAAAAGGAGGAAAAACTACATTTTTTGAAAAATTTATTATTTTACTTGAAAAATTGATTTTGTTCTCATACCATGTTCTAGAAAATGTGTAAGATGTATAATAATGTAATAAAATTCAAAATTAAGTTGATACTATTCATAACTGCAAGTTCATAATAATATTATAACCATATATCATTGTTTAGTGAAACTTGGTATTACGTACAACACACGCTATCGAGGAAAGTCGTGATTGCGTGTAATGCAAGCCAAGTCAGGGTTGCGTGTTGTGAAAGACTCCTCCGTTGTTTTGTATAACATAATACAACCATATTTCATTTATACATTGAATATATATATATATACACTCAATGTTTCGTAGAATAACTACTATCAAAATTGTGTGTAACATGATCCAAGAATAGTGTTGCGTATTCTACAAGCTAATACGGTGTTGTGTATTATACAATCTAATCATGGTGTAGCATAAAACACAAGACATAAATGAAATTAAAATAATATTTTTCATAAAATATCAGGGTGTTGCACTTATTGTGGTCAATTTTTGGCCAGGTTGATTCCATCCAGACATATATTTTATACACTAGATTCTTTCCTTTATAATTTTAGTCAACATAATGATGTTGTGGAATTCTTGTTTTTTTTCGACAACATATTTTTTATCCCCAAATATATATATTTTAGTTTCTACATCAATTACATTTTCTTCCTTGAGATTGGTAACATCATCACGTAAAAAAGTCATTGTATTACATGAGTAGTCAAACATTTAATTTATATTATGTTAATATAGTGGATAACATATAATATTATGAGGAAAATTATAGTATATTAAAAAAATTAACCTTCTCATTGAACTATATTTCTTTTCTTTAATTTTTGAATGGATTGAATCCTCTATGATGAATACAAATCCACTTTTTATAGTACCCTTTAGGGTATAAAAAATTATCTACGTTGGAACTTCCCTGAAATGATTATGATCTCCCAATGAAAGGGTTATCCTTGATTGAATTTTCATATAGAACTATTTTTTCAGTCTCTTGTAAGACAATTGACCTATTATTTTATACTGGATTTGAGGCATAAAATATATGCAATGCTTTTTTTCCATTATGAATGGCTCATCCTTTTTCTGTTCCACACTAAAATTCACCTTCATAAATCCCATTTCATCAACTTTCACGACACACTTATTGTCAACCCATTTGAAATTAGAATTATACACTTTAAATATAGTATAATCCAAATCATATATCTATTCGATGATATTGAATTGTGACATATTCTCATAAATTGGATTTATATCCTTGGAACTTGATACATGCATCACTTCAACCATAAGAATATCTCAATAGTTTTGCCTTGTAATATGGTTATTGTGTTATTTTTTATAAAATATATTACCATTAATTACAAAACTAATGTAATATATAAAATTTTCATTTGGTCCCTTGGATATCCATCAATGTCACTCGGTAATTGAATTCATATATTTAGATTACACCTTATAAATGTGAACAAAGTTAGCATCATGTTCATGCATAACATAAGTTAATAATCATAAGATAATAATTGGGAACAAAGATAGAATCATTTTAAAACATATTACACTTTATATCATGATACACATCACACCATCCAACTCATTAGAGTTACATATAATTCTAAGTTCACTCGTCCCATCATAATATTTACATAATCATGCATGCCACATATAATGTATAACAATAGTAGTCATGAAATTTCCTAGGTAAAGGAATATGTTGAATAAGGGTTTCATAAATAATTATTTATTGAAAAAACTTTTTTGTTCCCAAATGAAAAATGTATATCGTACATTTGAATACAAGAACATTTTTCTTTGGATAATAAATAACACATATGGAATAAAATATTTATTATGAAGAGAAATGTATTTTTAGAAAATCATTAATCATAGGTTATTAATCATGGTGGAAACATGTATATCCCCAAAAGAAAAAGGAATAATAGTGAATTTATCTTTAAGAAACATTAGATTAATATCCATACTGAGATTCGTATGAAAGTGGGATAACCCAAAGAAGAGGAGTTGGGTTCGAGAATACCCTTACCTTATGTCTGAATGTGTTCTTAACATGAACATAATATCATAGATAATAAAATTATAATCACTAATTTATTAATTAATAACCTCCTATACATTTCTTTTATTTATTATAATTTCATTAAGTTAATTTATGGCCATTTTGATGAGTTATAGAGTTTAATTTTTTCATTTTGGGAGCGTTTGTTTCCATGGTTTATGGTTGGTTAACTTGTGTAAAATTATGATGTTCTCCTAAAATGGAATTAATTATATAGAAGTGAAATTATATGGTATTAATGAACTTCAATAATTTTAAAATGGAATAATATATCATTTGGTTTTTTGTTATGAAGATGATTCATTTTCTAAAACAGTATTCATAACTCTTTAGTTTATTTTGAAGGTTTTACAACTATTATGAAATAGTTTCATTTTATTTAATATTATGACTATAAATTAGTTTCAGAACATTGTAAAATATTAATATACATATTAAAATATTTTTTAACCATACTAATGGATATATGATCAACCTTAAAGGCATTAATGTAAAATTAAAACTCGTTGTCCATGAAGGCGGTAAACCGATATATCATAAATGATCTTTTCATTTTTAGAATAAAATGAGAAGAGAATATATTTGATGATGGATATTCCATTAAAAACATTCAAGTATATATATTATATTTTATTTATCATTTCACTTTTTAAATGTGTTGCGAGGAGAGGATAATAGAAGAAAAGAAATTAAAAAGAGAAGGATTGAGGATTTTACCTCTTGAATATTGTCTCCTTGAGAATATCCTTAGGGAACATGGGTTTGGTATTTTGTTGAGACCAGAAGCCATTCGATGTTGGGAAGATGATTGGAAAGGTAATTATAAATAATATTTACATGCTATAAGGATTAGAATGTGTGAGGAGAAGGAGTGGTGAGGTGTGGTATTTATAGGTGGAGGATAGGGGTGTGTTTTATTATTATAATCATTAGTTCATTATTTTAGCACAAGAATACCAATAGTGTTAATTAATATGAATTTATATAGTAATTAATGAATTATTGTTTTAGATAATGAGTTCTTATGTAATTCATACATCATCCATGACTCAAAACATCATGTATTTAGATTATACCATAAATTACTTTATTTCACTATTGACAAAAAATTCAACTATTTCAAAAAAATCCAAAAAAATTACCCTAACTATTATTCATCATGTAGGTTTCAAAAATGGAATCCATTTAATGAAAAAAAATCTTAGATATTATAAATTAAATTTTTAAGAAAAATCATCATTCATTTGAAAATTACTAATTTTAATATTATAATCAATTTTATGAACCTTTGAATAATTAAATAAGGTATGTAAAATTATATTATATAAATAATAAAACATAATATTATTTTATGAATAAATTTTATAAAATAATTTTTAAAATAATTATTTAAATTATAAAATTTTAATTAAATATTTACGTTTTATAAAAATACCAAAATATAAATTATCATTTTTTTAAAAATTATTTACTTATTCAATGATATATTTATATCATATTTTTATTTATAAAATACCAATATTTTATTTAAACTATCATTGGTGAGTTTACAATTCAAATGGGTGGATTACTATACATAATGGTCATATTACTATTCCAAAAGTTAGGTTCATATTCTACTTATATTGGTTTCATAATTTCTATAAATACAACTTACTTTATTATTCATTTATGAGAATAAATTTTTTATTAGGTTCTAATTGTGATTTATGTATTTTTGGAAATTATTATAAGATGTAAAATTCTACTGATAAAATTTTGGGTTGTTACATTATTTTCCCCTAATGAAATTTCATTCTTGAAATTTTGTTTTATAATCTATGATGAAAATAGGTGAGGGTATTTCTCCTTTATTGATTCCTCCAGTTCTTGTGTTGCCTCTTCATTATTATGGTTATCCAAAGTACATTCACTATGTGTGTGGTTTGGTTACGTAGAACCATGTCTCCCTGGTCCAAAATCTTCATCGACTGCTACTCATAAAGTTATTTTTCCCAGCTATACAACCTCTGAGTTTTGATCATGTGAGAGATCAAATGTGTGCTTCTTCAAGAGGGATACATGGAAAAAATCATGAATTTGAGACACGACTAGTGGAATTTCAAGACAATAGGTTACTTATCTTATGCGGTCTTGGATCTCAGAGGGGCCAATGTACCATAGTCCAAGTTTCCCTTTCTTTAAAAACCACGTGAATCTCTTCAATAGAAATATACAGAAGAAAACTTTGTCTAAAACATAAAACTCTAATTTCATTCAACAGTTTCCATCATAGATTTTCTACTGGTGCTGAGAATTTATTTTATTTTGTTAAATGGATTAAAAATTCTTGGTCATTTCTTGTTCAAGATCCAGTCAAACAAGTTTTATACACCTACTTCATCCCAAAAATTTGGAGTTCTACATCACTTCGCACATAGAGTTTCATATAGTTTCATTTGAGTACTTGAGTGAAAAATATTGTTTTATCAGAACTCACCCAATTGAACATGTTGATCCCATCCTCCATTGAATTCCATTGAGCTGGCTCTTAGCATGACCTCGAGCTTATAAATAGTCTTTTCATATTGTCCGTTAGTTTGGGTGTGATAATCCCTGATGAAAATCAATTTAGTAATCAAATTATGTTGAATAATTCTCCAGAATATAGATGTGATTCTTAAATCATTTTCAGATATTAACTAAAGTGGAACCCGATACAACCTCATCACTTACTTCACGTATATCATGTCATGTTGGTCTGGCCATAAAATTTTCCAAATCACAATAAAGTGGGTAGTCTTTGTGAATCAATCCACCGAATCCCATATCACATTGTTTCATTTCGATTTATTCTGGAGAACAATGAAAAAGTATATCGTAGAATTTTCCCATTCCCATGTGGTTATAGAAAATGGTTTCATCATCCCCTTTGACTTATGTTGCTCTGATTTAACTTGCTAAAAAACAAAACATATTGAGATATACTCTCTAGTCTCCATATTCATGTTGTAATGCCAAAATTTCTCATAATGATAATGGTACATATTGGTACGTTGAAGATGGATAAATAAAAATGAGATATGTTTACTACCAAATAGATGATTTTGATCTTAGGTGAAGAAGGCGCACAAATCCTAGTTCCAAACTAAATCACACTATCATCATCGACGTAGAACTCGTGTATCTTCCCTTGTTTTACCTGTTTCACCTTCTTTTGTAACTCCAAATCATCCCTTTGCGCCTTTATGGTCTTTTCCTAGATAGATGGTTCAGAAATAATTTTGGAATGGTATGATATATTCCATGCCATTTGGGTTTACAAATCCATCCTTTTCATATCCATAAAGATAGGGTCTTTCTCAAATCACATCATGGATAAGGTAACAGGTTCTTTTCTACTATGAAAATCACCTACCTTTTTCACCTTTCCTGAATGATAATGAAATCATAAATCATAGTCCTTGATTATTTATAACTATTTTATTTGATTCATGTTTATTTATTTTTCTGTGAAAATATGTGTTACTCTCTTGTTTTCAGTATATTTGTAACACTTCTCATCATATACTCCATGCATTAGGTGGTTTTTTTCATGTATATTCAACTTCCGTGAGATGTAGTGTATCATTTTATCACTATTCATGATTACACTACTAAAGTCATTATTTTAAGGATCACTTTATATCACAAAATCTTCTCCACTTATTAGTAGTTTGAGTATAGGTCCATCGATTAACCTCTTCTTAAGCTCCTTGAATCATTCCTTACATTCTTCCATCCAAAAATAAATTACACCATTCCATGATAATATTGTTTTTGGGCGATAAATCATGAAACATATCTCACAAAAACAATGGTAGTACCCTACTAAGCCAATAAAACTATGTATTTCTATGAAACTAGTGGTTCTGTGCCATTCAAAAATTCCCTTTGTTTTTAAGGGTCCAAAAAAATTCCCTCTGTTATGATCATGTTCCCCAATAACGTGACCTGTCACATCCAAAAGTCACACTTACTAAACCAGGTGTATAATTTCTCCTTCCTTAATGTCACTAGCTCAATCATTATATGTTATTCACGTTAAAAGTTTCTCTGGAATTAGATAAGAATATCATCTATAAACACTACAAAATATTTTTCAAGTTAGTATCTAAAGACCCTATTTATTAAATCCATGAAGATTTTAGGTGTATTAATAAGTCCAAAGGGATCAATAAGAACTCATAATTCCTATACCCTATGATAAAAGCAATCTTATTTGATGATATCAAAAATGAAGATCCACCATTGACAACTAATAATCTTCTTATAGTTGATCAAACAATTCATCAATCCATGGAAGAGGATACCTGTTGTTTATGGTGATCTAATTAAGCTCCTGATAATTGATACCCAATCACATTGATCCATCCTTTTTCTTTATGAAGAGCACAGTCACACCCCAAGATAATGCACTAAGGCCTATAAAAACTTTGTCCAAATTCTCATGAAGCTACTTATTTAACTCTACTAGTTCAATCAGTTTTATATTGAAGGGATGTTTAGAGATAGGAGTGGCTTTAAGTATAATTTATATTCAGAATTCAACTAATAATTGTATTTCACGCATACATTTTATTGTATATTAATTTATTGAGTTTTTATTTAACTGAATAACCTTATCAGTTTCGGAATCAATTGATTTTTTTTGTTTTATGATAGGAAACAACATATTTATAGAAATGTATGGAAAATGGAAGAGATTTGGAGACAAGAAGGAACTTCACAACATGATCAAAGAGAAGCAGCATGACACCGAATTTTTTAAAGATGGAGAAAGCATGAAATTATAGAGCAAAGAGAGTACACGTTGTGTAATTCAATTACAAGTCATGACCTTTTCAAAATTAATTTGCTACACAGGACAATTAGTAACTTTATTATCTGCTGTGGAAGACCATCACATGTCGTGCAACAAGATTACCTAATGTGACTTTTTTCAATATATGATTTTGGAGAATATTTTTCCGAGATTAATGAAGCCTATGGATCAAAGGATTACAAGATGTGAGAATCCATTACACATAATGTTAGTGATGATGCAATGAAAGATAAAGATTCCATGAATGAGTATTTGATGATATTTTTTCTATAAATACACCCTTGGCCACCCTTCCAAGAGATTCTGTGACTAGTGGAGTTGGAGCGATGCCAACAAGTGACCTCCAGATGACGGTGTGATGATATAGAGCCCTTCATCAACACATTTCTTTAACACCATTCTTCTTTGGTTACCCATGCTTCTCATTCTCATCATTCCTAGCACGAGAGATTTCTTTCTTTAGTTTTGGGTGATGTGATTGCAGGGGGGTGTGCTGTTAGGAATTATTTTTTAATTCTTATCTATGTTTTGAATCACTAAACATTGTTTATTCAATTATAATTCAAATTCTTTTTGTATTGCATGACCATTGTGTTTTATTTTAGGTGTTTCATTTTATTGCATCAATTAATTTCCTTAATGGTTTTAGAACCATTGTGAAATATAGGATGATTATGTTTAAATATGGTTAAGGGTTACCTGGTTTTGTGTTTTCACCAAGTAGATTACCATTCCAACGGTGCAATCATAGATTTAGAGAAGGGTAGATAGAGAAAGGATCCATGCTATCCCATTTCTGATACCAAACCTTGATATATTAATTATCAATTAAATCCATAGCACATGAACATAAAAATCACTAAACCTAGCATGTATCCCATCTTGATTTCATCCAAATCCTTTCCACGGTTACTTAATTTTTTTATAAAAACCAAACGATTTCAATTTTAGTTACCTTAATTAATTTAGAACATAAAATCTGTCCCTATGAGTTTGATACTCATACTTTCTAGATACTATATTTTTAGTTAGGTTATCTGAGTTATAATAAATACTAAATTTGTTTATCCAAATAGGAATTAATGATTCCCTATAGGCTTTCATCTACCTAATGGTCTGGGGAGAGGCTGGGTAAGTCAATTAGAAATACATCAGTGTATTTCCACACAATGTGAATTTACTAAAGTTTTATTCTTTCCTTTAACACAACTATTTGGGCTAGTTATGCTTCTTCATAGGGTACAAACACCCACAACATTGAGGGATTTTCCCAAATGAGATTTATGATCTTCCATGAATTTGTAGGGTATCATTTGATGGTTTAGAATATGAATGAATATTTATCTTTGTCTAAAGTTTATGTGATCTCTATATAATGAGATCCAATCCATTGCCAATATAGCATCAAATTTCACTAAGGGAAGCATTACGGGATTTGTTGGAAGAGTCTTCCCACATATCATAACTAGAGAATATTCCAATACTTGTGCTTCAATGATCACAACACCCAGTGTTTTTTATAACATATTTATATTATTTTATCAATGCTTTTATTCAACAATTCAGGAAAATTTTATTGGTATTAAGTAATTTGAATAATTAGAATAAAATAAAACTTTTTCTATTCTAGAGTGAATAGAAAGTGAACCTTTCATGACTTTATTTTCATGATTCACTTCAACAGTAGTGTTGGAATAAGCTTTAACTTTCTCATTTAGTTTCGGTGGTTGATAATGATGATTAACATCAAAGACCCATGGTTTTGATAACTTTCTTATATAGTTCCCTTGATCCTTATAATTGAAGTATTGAACCACGTGCAGTTCACTCCTTTCCTCTATTTTCTCCATCTTGTTCATGTTTTTTTGATATTCAAAACCTGGGTGTCCTTACCTCCCTCACTTAAAACATTTACACATTCTTTAAAGGAAATTCCCATCATGATTCTTCCTACATTTTTTTCATGTGGGTGGTTGGATACTCTTTCCTCATTTTTCATTTGAACCACCATTTTGATACTCCATTATTTTATTCTTATCTGCATAACCATGCAACCATTATCTAAACTATATATCTACATTGAGATAACATAAAACCACTTCTTTATAACTATAAAAGTCTCATATAGTTATATACTTGTGAATTTGTGGCTCTAAACCACTAAATAATATATCTATTTTTATATAATTGTTGATCACAAAACTTTCATAATATGTTGTAAGTATTTTGATGTTTTCCTCATAAGCCATGATAGATTCCCTATCATTTTTCTTAAGCTATATATATTATATATCCATATTTTTACAATGTTTTCTAGGGAAATAATTTTTAGGAAATAATTTATTAAATCCTAATCACCCAATCACTTATATTTCATCGTTAGTCTTGGTTTTATTTATCAATGATCACCATTGATCAGATTATCCATCTAAAAGATAGATGGGTAGAGTCACCTTTTTTTCTCTGAATAGTGGATCAAAGAAAAGATCTTCTCTATTGAGTTAACTCACTGTTCTTTAACAAGTGGATTATAAGATCCAAAAAAATTTGGTGGTCGCTTCCTCATTAATGACTCAATGACTAGTTTCTTCTTCTTAGATGAAGGTGGATGTTCTAAATGGCATAGGTTTTTATTCATAGATTGTGAATGTTTTGTAAGTATCACCATGATGTTTTGAACTCCAACTATCAATCCATTCCGGATCTCATTCGGGAAATCATTTCATTGTCCCTCTTAAATTTGCTTGGCACAATTTCTCCTTGTTCTGAACATTTTCGAAAATAGAAAAGGTTTGAACAAAATATAAGTCCAAAAATCAATGATAAATAATTATTTTATGCGATTAACACTAATGGAATATCTTATGGGATCCCTATGTTTTTACTTTTCTAAAAATAATCTTCTAGGATGTTTAACCTATTAATATAATTATGCTTATGGTTTTCACTCCTGTTTTCTAATCTGAATTCCCAAATTAAGTAAACTACACTCTTCTACCAACTATAGCGACCTTAAATTTTTTGTACATGACTATTAAATCATTATTATGATAAAAATATAATATAATTACAATCCTGGATCAAATTATTAATGTGTTGTGAAAATTAGTCACAAATATAAAATGTTCATAATAAAACATAAATATTTATTTAAAATTTTCGTATTTATCATTCTAAAGATCATGTTCTTTATAGTACATGTAGTTACCTTAGGATATACAACAAAGAAAACGGTTGAGCTAGAATCCCAGTAAGAGTTTTAATAAGAGAAATGAATAAATAAAACCTGTGTGAGAATAATCATCATCATAAAATAAGCATTAGATCATCATATGTATCATGATGGAAACATTTGATTAAGTCACGGAATGTCGGAATGTATAAAAATGAAACACCATGTTATAGTTTTCAATTAAAACACCTAGTTGTGAAAACCTATTGCCTAATATTCACACATATTACATATTATCTCATGATATACATCACATTACCCAATTCATTAGAGGGATATATAATTTTTCCCCAACCCATCACATCATAATATTTACATAATCATGCATTCCACATAGAACATATAAAAATAGTAGTCATGAAATTTCTCTTAGAAAGGAATGGGATTTATAATGATTTAATAAATAATTGTTTCATGAATATAAATTTCTGTTTGAAAATGAAAAATTGATACCATACTTTGGAATAAAAGATCATTTTTATCTGGATAAAAAAATAATACATGAGGATTCAATTATTTGTTTGGAAAAGAAAAATATTTTTGAGAAATCAATATTTTTTTCATTTCAATTAAGGTGAAAAAATTTATATCCCTAAAATAAATTAATGTATTATTTAATTTATATTTATGAAACGTTATAAGAATATTCATATTGAAATTGTAATAAAATAGGGATAACCCATAGAAAGGGAGTTGGGTTTGGGAATCCCCTTACATTATGTGTGAATGTGTTCTTCCCTTAAACATAATATCCTTAAAGGGAGAATTATATTATTTAATTTCTTAATTAACAACCACTTATTTTGGTAATTTATTTATTATAATTTTATTAAGTTATTTTATGGCGATTTCTTTGAGTTATAGAGTTCAATTTTGTTGTTCTGGGAGAGTTTGTTTTCATGGTTTCATGGTTTGTTTACATGTGTTTAATTATGGATGTTCTTTTCAAATGGGAATAATTATCCAAATGTGAAATTATATGATATTAATGGACATAAAAACTTTAAAATTTTTCATCTATCAATTTATTTTCTTGTATGAGAATGATTCATTTGGTAAATCATTAATGATAGATGTTAACTTTATTTTGGTGTGTTTTCCGACAATCACGAACAAGTTTCATTTCATTTAATATAATGTATTTAAATTAGTTAAAAACATTAACAAATTAATATTGTACATATTAAAATATTTTTTAACTATAATAATCATTTATGACCAAACATGAATGTGGTAATGGAAAAATGTAAACTTGTCATCCACGAAGGTGGTGAACTTATATATCATGAATGGTCTTTTCATTTTTAGAATAAAATTAAAATTGAAGAGAATTGATGATTGGTATTTCATTAGAAAAAATAAATTCCAATGTATATACGATACTATATTTATCATTACACACTGTATGGGTGTTTTTGGGGAGGATAATAAAAGAAATAAAATTAAAAAATAAAGATGGATGATTTTCCCGCCTGAATGGAATCTCCTTGATAACCTCCTTAAGGCACTGGGGTTTGGTCTTTTGTTGAGACCATCTGATCTTAGACATGGGTAAGAGGCTTGGAAAGTTAATTAGGTATAATATTTCTATTCTATAATGCTTAGAAGTTTTTAGGAGAAGGGTTGGTGAGGGGGTGGTATTTATAGGGGGAGGAGATAGGTGTTTTGATTATTAAAATCATTAGTTTATTATTTTGAATGAATTTTATAAATAGTGTCTATTACTGTGAATAAATATAGTAAATTGAGAATTATAGTTTGAGATAATGGGTACCTAACCCATCCATACATCAACAATGACTCAAAAATTTACGTATTTAGCTTATACTATAAATTACTATATTTCACTATTCACAAAAATTCAATCATTTGAGAAAAACATAAAAAATTCACCATAACTATTTTTTGAGATGTATATTTAAATAATAAAATCATTTTTATAAAAATAATTTCATTGATATGAGAAATTTACATTTTAAATAAAAGAATATTTTATTTAAAAAAATCTCGATTTGAATATAATAATCGATTTTATGATGCTTTAAAAAAGAAAATAAGTTCTCATAAAACTGTCTTGTAATAATAACAAAACATAATATTTATCTATGAATCTATTTTATGAAAATAAATTTTATTTTAAATCATTATATTAATTATAAAATTGTAAAAAAATTATGTTTTACCAAAATTCCAACACATAATTTATCATTTTTAAAACATTTATTTACTTATACGATAATATAATTATATAATTTTTTAATTTATAAAATATATAAATTATATTTATACTTTTATAGGTCATGTTACTTTTATAACATCCATATTACTATTCCTAATGGTCAAATAATTATGTAAATGGTAATGTTATTATTCCATCATTATAGGTTACTTAATTTATATAAATACTACTTCTTCCATTCGACATTTATGAGAATAAAATTTTTATCTTGTTCTATATGATATTTGGGTGTTTTATAACACAATTATAAGAAGTAAAATTCTATTGATAAAATTCTAGTTTGTTATAGTTGAGTGAGGTACACCGATTTGTAATGGACATGACCACATAGCTAAACCTCTCTAACCAAGGGAAAGATCATGTGGAACATTATATCAATGAACGATGGGGGGAAGAACATATGAAATTAACATAATATTATTAAATCATTCTTATTCATGATTGGAAACTTCATCAGGCCTATAACATTAATGCATATGCATTTGAAAAAGAAGTGGAGTCTAGTTAATGAATGTCCTACATTTTTAGTGGAATGCAATGTAAAGAGGCGAGCATCAAATATTTTATCAAAATAATGAATCCATGTGATTTTAGTTCTTATAACTTAAAATTAGTAAATAACAAGATATTATATAAATTTGATGAATACCCATATAGAACACTTACACCATTAAGGGAAATGAAAAATTGTAATTTTATTTTCTGGATAGAGTGTACGCTACTTGAGAAAGAAAAACTTCTCTTTTTTTTTATTCACCAGTTCTAACTCTTCTCTTATCCCCATGTCAATCATGTTTATCCTAGCCTTAATAACAACATTTATTTTTTCAAGAAGATTTATTATCTTTCTAATATCACTATAAAATAAATTTTTTCTATATGCATGGTATCAAGGAAATTTCTAATGTACAATCAATTCTAGTATCGTAATTTAATAATAATTGATCACATTTTACAACCTGATTTCATAAGTTTTTTTTGAAAATGGTTTTCCAGAAAGGGTTTCAATACATTTTACATTATCAATTGGTTTATTACCCCTTAGTGGATACACTTTTGTACCTTTTTCACTATTCACATAGAATGTTTTCATCAAGGATTGATATTTATCTTGTTGAGGTAAAAACATTGAACTCCTAAAAACACATTTTTTGAGGAAAGTTTCAACCAAATCGAATGTGTGCATTCTTCATAAATGGGACACCCCAAAATTCATTTAATTTCATATCCTGAAAATTTTTCATAAGTAGGAAAGTCATTTATCATCCCTTACAAAATTTCCCTCAATGTAAACTTTTAACTTCTTTGAGAATCATACATTTTTACATTAGTATCCCACATAAATTTTTGATCTTTAATTAAAGGATCCAAATACACATAAATATCATTACCAGGTTGTTTTGGTTTGGATATAAGTCATGAAGACATAATGAAATTGTGAATCATGAATAACTATGGATGGAAGTTATAATTTACCAACACTACTAGTAATGTACTATGAGTATTTCCATTTACACCAAAATGATTTATTCTATCTAAAGATAATGTAATATGGTTATTTTCAAATAATTTCCAAATTTAGGATAATCATAATCAACTTTATTCCACTGAGGAGAGTCTATTGGATGATGTAGTTTACCATTTCAATTATTATATATGTGTTCTATGTCAATTGTTTCGTGGTTTCTAAACATAAATAGAGTATTCTAAACTATTTAATGATAAAAAAATATCTATATATCTTTTTAAGGGCTTGATACAAATTTCATGTATTGATTTTCACTATACTTAAGGCATTTTTTGAGTGATTCATGGTCCTTGCAGAACAATAAACAATCATTTAGACAAGAATGTATTTTTTTTTGAGATCATTCCCATTCCAATTTCCAATTTTTTAGCACCATATGTTTGAAAAAGAAGTTCATTTTATTCTGGTAGTATATCATTTTAGATACCAAGTATTTCTATAAAGTTGGTGCCACTCCATTCACTTATAGCATTCAAATTATATAACTTCAATACTACTGAAAATGTTGTGTATTTAGTACAACGGATTTATAATGGTCTCCTAAAAAACTGTTTAATTTCTTAAAAAACATTGTAAAATAAATAGCATCATATTTAATTTCCATTTTCATTTCTTCCATATGATATCCATCGTCATTTACACTGGTATTCATATCAAATGATCCATAAACCCCATTATCATCCCAGTCAGTGTGAACGTTCAGTCTTTTCCAATGATCAGTACAACAATTACATATTTATACAATTTCATGAAAAATCAAATGTTCTTCCAAATAATAAATAATAATTTGTCTTTAATAAAAATAATGTAAATATGGGCAAAGTATTTGAGAAGTTTCGAATGCGTGCTCTAATACAAAATTTATGAACCATACTTATACTCATTTTTTATATGATTAGTGTGTATCCATTTTTTATTCATATTCATCCTATTAGGTACATAAAATATCCATTTTATAAAAAAACTAATAAACAAATACACATATATATTCCTAATCAAAGTATAAATTTATAGAAAATTAATATAATTGGATCCCATCATTTTAATGATATTGGTTATGATTACTAACAAGTAATAATTTTACAAAAGTGTGACATGAAAAGAAAAAACATGGGGTGAAAAAGTGTCTGTTGGTCCAGGTTATTGATTTGATGTTCTATCAGAAAAAAACATTTTAATAAAAATATTAGTAAGTAAAATTTATTTAATATTGGATATAATATTTTCCTTGGAAATTATAAATCTTTGTTTAAATTTAATTATGTCTTGGATTTCTAAATTTTTGTACAGATATATTTTTGCTGAACATACAAGGTCATGTAATGTCTTTATCTATCCTTCTGTATAGATTACTCTATACCATGTATTATAGTAATACCAATAAATATATTTGTATTGTGACCCACCGAAAAACACCTATTTAAAAAATATTAGATTTATCATTTAATTATATTTCACATATTCGACAATATCCAAAACCTCTATTCAATTTCAATAAATTCACTAAAAATAATTTCCCTTAATAAACATTTATATAAATTTGGTTACCATGGATTTCATATCACTAACATCCAAAACATTCTGATTCTACCTAAAACAATGACTGAGATATCTATAATCAGTCTCTCACATATAGTAGTTAAAACATTCGTTTGTATATTGAAAAGAGAAACCTCATTCATAAGAAAATCCTTGTCATATGTATGTATAAGGGAGATTATAATAAACATTTAAAAATGAGTCCACTCTCTTTGAATCTTGTTTGTGTCTGAGATAAATGGTTTTTAAATTATAAGTTTTTTTGGGTGACACTCAAACCATTCATAATGATACATAATAGATCAAAATAGTAATAATATTATATACATGTATTAATAAAAATAAATACTTTAAAGAAACCATTCATTTTTTCCAGTAGACCATGCATCTACTGTAAATACCCATTTGATGCTCGTCTTTCATTATTCTAGCTCTGAACATTACTGAGCCATATTACACACTAAAACCCACCTATTAGACGTGTTATTTATCTTCTAAAAACATATTTTAATGTGTTTTACTCATTATATAACTTTTTTATTTATAAAAAATATCAAACTTCATGAAAATTCAACAAATAATTGGTCATTTTTATAATTAATTATAAAAACCAATAAAATATATATCCAATATGCCCATTTAAGAAAACTACCCATGGTACAAACCTGAGTTATCTATTTTAAAACCATATGACACTCTAACCAATTTATACCCCTCGAACATCATGTAACTATTTTAATATTAGAAATTCTATACTAAAGTAAATAACCCAAAAACATTCTAACTGAAAGCATCATCATACCTAATAGAAATTATTACCTAAACCAAACACATTCATGTTGAATTATAGAAAAACAAAAAATATTTTCAAATAACCAAAAAAATCACAATAGAAATATATTATACTAAAATAAAATAATTTTAAAATTTTGATATCATAAAATGATGTTTTAAAAAATATTTACTAACTCAAAAAAAGTCATTACACCTATAATGGTTCAATAAAAATCAAATTTTTTCCTTAAAATATAGATAAACTCATTTATTTTCAGGAAAACCATCCAAACGAAATAAAAAACTAAAATTTCATCTTCAAAACCCTTAAAACATTTTTATTCTAAATAAAACTTCCCAAATAATAAATGAATCCATAAATTTAATATCTAAACTTTTAAAAGCACATTGAAATATCCAATTAGATACAAATTTATGTATATATGAAAATAATAATCAGTATAATATACGAAAATGAGACATTATTCAATAATAATGATTTTTTCAGCATTTTAAAAATACAAATTATAATTTTACTCAAGCAACAACCAACAACAAATCATTATTCAAAACATTGAATTGGATAATAAAAATAATTTAATATATAATTTAAGTATCTTATTTACAGAAAAGTAATAATATTTGATATCAATATACATGTAAATCATAAAATTTAGATATATACATGAAAACTATAAATATACATTAATCAAACACTAACAAAAATTTAATAAAAAAACATAAGAATCGATTAAACAATTAAATTATAGTAGGTCTAATACACATTAATAAAAAAAATTGAATTCATAATTATTAAAGTAAATCAGATACATAAATAACTTTTGATATTATTCCCAAAACCCTTTTCCTTATATTTTTTAGGATATATTTTCTAGTTATAAATACTTTATTTTCAATCATATCCCTATAAGAAATCCTCATCTATAAAAACTCCAATACATTCAAACTAAATACCTCTAATTTTTATTAGAAAAACATAATAAAGAAAATTAACAAATTATGGGTGATAAGCCATTGATCATAGTAATAAATAAAATGATACAATTGTTTTTTCATTCCAATACCTATTTTTTAGTAGTAAAAATCAAATCAAATTGCATTTTCTCAAGCTATAAATGTATAAAAACCAAATTAAATGAAATCAAATAAAATAATTTCCAATAATTTTGTGAAATGATACATGTTATTATCTAGTTAATGATACTTTAAAAAAAATTAAACAATATAACATGAAATAAATAAAAGTAGAGAGAACCCGTAAAATATAAACTAATTACCTATAACAAAACCATCCATACTAATTATGTCAAGTATAATTATAAATTATACACACAAACTATGAAACGATGTATCAAACCCAGACTGGTTTGGATACCGCTATAGAAAAAAATTTAATTAAGGTTCTATGGTGGTTCAATGATATTTTAATTAACATATGTCATGGTCAAAAGTTTAATGAAAAACATCTAGTGAATTCATAGAATGTAATGACCCTTAAAGAATATAATAATGTAACAATAATTAAATAATTTTCAATTTATTCAATCTAAAACCTCTTGTTTAGAAAATCACTTTTAAAGTTACCAATTTAACCCAATCATATCACATTTTAAAATACAAAAAACACCAAAAAAATAAATTTTTTATTTCAAATAAATTTTCAAAACATTATTTCTATCATAAATCATTCATAATACCTTTAATTCATTGATATCATAAGATTTAAAAGGCGTCATTAAAATTTATCATTTTATTTAAAATCATGGTAATCTCATTCATTCATTTTTTTGGAAAAACATTTCATGTACATGTTTAAAATATAAAATTAGAGACTATTTTTTTATAATTCATTAAATCTGTGCATATAGATAAATCATTCATTATATTAGTTAATAAATTAACCAATCATTATGCATATCATATATTAAATAATGAAAACATATCTAAATATATAAATAAACGTTTCAATCAATTATATTATCAATGATTACCATTAACGAAACAATAAATAATAATTAGGGGTATCTAATGATTTAAAATAATCAAGAATAATCCCTCTAAATAGTTCAATATAGGAGAATGTGGAATAACCAATTTCATGTGATGGGGGAACCACCCCTATTTATAAGTCATACGCCTTGCTTAGACCTATTAGATTGGCACACATTATATAGGAAATTTGGACCAGTTGTACTAACGAATGTGGATAACCCCAAACACCTCAACAAGTTTCATGATCATATATGTGAATGGGAAAAAACAATTAGTTGAAAAGTCAAAATCAATAAGTTTCTCTCAACTAACTTCACTAGGTGCACTCCCAAAAAGATTGTACCATACCAAAGTGGAATTAGATAGTCTAATCATGATTATAAGATACCCATCCCTCAATATCACAATAAAATTACAAGGATTACCATGATGTAGTCAATGAGAAGTGAGATTACATTTATAATGAATGTAACCCTATCCAACGTCACAAAACACCATTTATTCAAATTCATCATATATATATATAATTAGGTAATGAAATTAACCTTATCAACAAAATAATTGATGAACAAAACACATGGTCTTAGAATAAAGTTACATATAATTTAAAGAAATAATAATTTTTTAATGAATGTTCAAAATGATCCCCTCAAGTAAATACAAATTGACATATTTGATAATTCTCTGTTTTAAAAAAAATTAGAAATTTTTTAATCCATAACACTATTTTTAATATACCAAATGATTATTTGAAACAATTATTTGAATAAATATAAAAAATCCATTTTTATTTTATACCATTTTAAAATTGAATTTTATTTTAAGACGAAATTTTAAAACCATATGATATTATATTCTATTAAAACTGGTACAAAGTATCCTAAAAATCACATGAATGGTAAAATATATAATTATATATAACTATAGATGAATACACAGAAAATAAAATCCATGTAACTAAAATCCAAAATTAAATCACACATGACCATTAAAAAACGTATTACTAAATATGACAGCTAACTAAACCCATTTCAAATATTAAAAATCACTAAAGGAAACTCTTCTATCATTTAATCAGATACATAAAAAACATACTACCAAATTTGAATTGCATTTCATTTAAAAACATGAAAAACTAACTTTTTAATAAAAAAACATGTAACCTTTTAGGTTTCTTTGTAACACTAACTGTTAATCACAAAATACACATCATTCTTAAAAAAGGATGTGATAAAAAATTCAAGAATCTAAGGTATGTGATGATAAAGGTGGCAACATGGAAACACCTACAACGAACATGCCCAAATGAATAATGTCCCTAAAAATGATGATAAAATGATCTTATGTAGAATTTTAACTCCCTACGAATCGAGATATTAAAATTTTAGAACTTGAACCCAACTACTGATAGAATTATAGAATGATGTGGTGTTTGAGGCTCAATGCACTGGTGGTAGTCCAAGTGCTACACTCTCTTGTAAGGAAGGGGATCGATTTGGATGATGGATTGATGGTAGTAGGGTGGTGTCATACATCGAGTATTAGATATTAATGAAATAATAAAATAAATCAGTGGGGGGAGTTCAAGGATCATGATTAAATTGGAGTAGAAATAATCACATGCATTAGATTTTGTAAGGATTTATTTTTTGATGTAGATTGAGGAAGAGCGACAGTGGTGATTCAGTTTCACAATAGATTGAACAACATGAGAGAGGAGAACCATATGCATGTTATGTTTGAAATATAGTGAAGTATTTTATTAATGCTTTAAAAAATCTCTAATAAATAGTTTTTTTTCAGTGCTAAAATAGTTAGCAATGAAAAAAATGATATTAATCAGTGTTTTTTAGTGAGAATAATGACCAGTGCTAAAATTATAGTAATAATAAAGATATGTTTTATCATCCATTTTTAGCGATGATAAATATATATCTTTATGAGTGCTAATAAAGTGCTTATTATTACATAATATTAATAATATAATTAATATAACTTAAAAAATCATATTTATATAATTATAAATAGAAATTTAAATCCTTTCAAATATGACTCCCTAATTAAATGAGGGGTTGTGTTCTTGTTGGGTGTCAAATGATGTTATGTGAATGGGACCCGTAGTTTTTTGGGTGGCATGTGATGGAACCATGTTCATCAGTGGGGTTGCTTTAGTTAGTTTTCTAAGGATATGATGGAGTATCTAAGCCCTTTATAGGGGCGAGGGATAGAAACAACCAGTGAAACATGAAATGGTTTCTCGGATCTAAAAACAATATTTACACGCTAGGGGGTGGTGTTTTTAGGTGGGTAGTTGCATCATCGTAGTCCCATCTAATGGAAACGACACACGTGTGTCCTGATTAGGGGATGGCTATGATAATAAATTGCTTGGGAAAAACCATTGGATCATCTTAGATTGATAATTAAGAGGAGATAGAGAAGATGAGGGTGATATAGTGGGTGGGTTATCCCTTTGTGGGCTATGATATGCCCACAAACCTTTGTTAGGTGTGTGTGTGATTTGACGTAATTGTACCCCTAATCACCTACAATATAAATAATTTACAAAATTATTGAAAATAATTACAAATAAATAAATAAATATAATGTATATAATTATAAATATATTAAAATAATTCTAAATATGTATTAATAAATATAATTATATATATACATATATTTATAATTATGATTATGAATAAAAATATTTATAAACATATATATTTATAATTATAAATATATTTATATCATTATATAAATATATTTATTATAATTTCATAATTATTTAAATATATAATTATTTATTCATAATTATATAAATACCTTTTAAATAAAAAATTTATTTATTTATAATTATAAAAGTTCCATTTTACAAATGTCATAATTATACATTTATAAATATATTTATATATAAATATATATTTAAATATGTTAATAATTTATTATTTATAATTATAAATATATTTTTATTATTATATCTATTTATTTAATTATATATATATATATATTAAAAAATGATATAAATATCAATATAAATATAGTAAATATATTAATTATTTAAATTTATTTTTTATAATTTTATATTTATATAAATAAATATTTTTGTATATATAATAATATAAATACTTTTAAAATGTATTTATTTATTTGTAATTACATATAAATATTAAATATACATTTATAAATTTATATATTTGTAAATACATAATTACAAATATTTTTTTAACATTATTAATGAATATATAAACTTAAATGCATGAATTTTAAAAATGAATGAAATTGAATAATTAAAAAAGAACAGAAATTAAAATATTGAAAAAATGGATAAGTTTTATTAATTGTACAAATTATTTAAAAAAAATATGGATATATATTGAAATGAAACTAAATACATATTGAAAATATTAAAACATAATAACTAAATTTGTATATATAAATCTTATAAAATGATAGAATTCCAAACAATTAAATTTTAATAAAAATTAAAAATAAATTAATTGTGAAAATAAAATAAAAAAATTAATGAATAAATAATATTAAGAATGAATGAATTCAAAAATAAAATTTAAAAGTAACAAATAATATATATTTAATAAAATATAAAAAATTATAAAAATTACCTATTAGAAACATAACATTTATTAAATATAATATGTTAATTAATATAATTCTAAAATGAATATTAAAAACTGAATAAAACACGGTTTGGGTCTACAGGTCTCAAAGGCCTTTGGGCCATTGAGACTATGGAGTAGCCCAATTCACATAGAGCAGACCCCAAAAGAGGATCAGAGCAATAAGAATAGTAGTCTCCAAAAGCAGAGCTAACCAGATTGGAAGAATGAGAGGGTATGGAAATTGCCATCAGGACTAGGCACTATGCATCTTTGTACGGGGCAATGCTAGCCGATCAACAATGAAAGGTGGGGGGGGGGTAGGCGATCGATTATGAAGAAGCTGGGGAGGGACAGTTCTGGTGGGTTGGGCCCATGGGTCATGTATTCGGCCTGGTATGCCTATGGGCCTTTTGGTCGTGTATTACAAGTCATGTCGGGCCTTGGGCCATGGGCCTATGGGTCAAGTACGGGTTCCCCTTCAACCCTTAAAAAGGGGATTATCCATAATAAAATAAAAATAAGGCCTTCAGGCCACTCCGGCTAAAACTGAATAAAATAAAAAAATATTAAGTGTGTGTGGGTTGTATATAAAAGTTCATTAATTATTTATATGTATATTTGAAATCAATGTAACATATGTTTTATAGATGTTAAATTAAAAAATAAAATTACATTCAATTAAATGTTCATCACTAGATACAATTAATCAATATTTTTAATTAATATTGATTTTTAATTATAATGATTTTTTTACAAAATAAGTGACTTATTTAATGTAAAAATAAATATTTTATATTATATAGATGATATTTTAATAAATATTATATATATATATAAATGAATATATCCTTACATTAAAAATATCAAATATATTAATAAATAATTATGTTTAGAACCCATTCAACCTGAATATGGCCTTAATATGTTATTAATTATAACATTTTATTAATTTTACATATTTATATTTACTATTTATAACTTATAACTATCTATATTTAATATATATATATATATTGATTTATTTAATTTTTATTTACAATTTTTTCATTTTAAAAATTATAACTTTGTAATTTCTTCATTTTTAATTTTTTTCTTCGATTATTATAATTTATTATATATATATTTAATTATTTTTTAAAATATATACTATTTATTAATATTTATAATATATATATATATATATATTAAACTTATTCATTTTAATTATCAATTATTTAATTCATAAGAAATTTAATATTTTTAAAATGTATACTTTTTAATTTTTATTATTCTTTCAATTTATTCATTTTATGTATCTATATTTAATATATACTACTTATTAACATTTATAGTAAATATATACTTAATTAATTATTAATTATTTGTTTAATTAAATTTTTAATATTTTTAATATTTATTCATTTTTATTTTTTATTTTTTCAATTATTTCAATTTATTAATATTTATAAAAATACTATACATATATTTTTTATTATAATATTTATCGGAGTATATAAAAAATTATGGACCATGAATTGTCCCACATGGGAAGGTGGGCAAGTTGTGTTGGCCCTCTTGGAAAGGTGGTTCAGGCCTTGTGTAGGCCCAACTTAGCGGGCTGGTGGGGTTGGTTCTATAGGACCTAACCCTTGTGTATAGATGTGTATGTGGGTGACAATCTCCTGTTTCTAGGGAAATTTGTGTTAGTGGGGAACCAATGCTTATAATGTACAACATTGAAAACAATAAGTCTGATGTGGGATGGCTGTGCAAGATAACCCTTTATCATCCCAAGATAAATCACTGATAAAGACCACCATTTATCAGGGATAATTAAAAATTACTAATAAAGAGAAACCATTATCATCACTTAAAAAAAGCACAGATAAATAGTGGTCTTTATTACCAATTTTAATTATCTCTCATAAAGGAGTCCCTTTATCATCATTTTTTAGCACATATAAAGGGTACATTTATAAGTTCTTTTATCTGGACCAGATAAAATTTGTGGTTTCTTTGTGCAGTTTTTGTATTATTTTTTGTCTCATTTTAGAAAAAATCCAAATACACAATGGAGAGAACCCACACATCTATTATAAAAATATCACAATCCCTATCATGGATCCTCATAACGCTGAGTGTATCTCCTCGAACCCAACCATAGATATCAATCTAATTTTCTAGGATTATCTTCCATCAATACCACATAAGTGAGTCATAAGTTCACTCTACAGAGGAACTAAGGAGTCTAAAAACTTACCATGAATATATAAATTGCTTCCCACGAGGGTAATAATGAAATATTGCACTCATCACTCAATCAATAGATAGTATTATATAACATTCCAAGGTCATACCATGACTTTATCACAACTCATTTTTATCTCCCACAAGGTCTCACCATAATCCCTTGAATTTCCTAGAAGTGAATGAGGATTCTAAGATTCTTAAACATTATCACAACTCTCTGGGTGCCTCCCTTGATATCACTAGCGGGGGATCATCCAAAACTCACTAGTGGTCTAGTCCTAGTCTAACAAACATATTATAAAATGGATTTTTTACATAAATATCATGAATCATCATATAACATCACCTAACTCACAAATTAATACAAGGTGATCATGAATCCAGAGTACTTAAAAAAATATATACTTTTAAAATGTGGAACCAACCATACATGATCAAGAAAACCAAACCATTTATCCAAATCCACTTAGTTTATCACCTCTTAAAATTAATTTCATATACCACTTTTATAAATCATTAAAAAAATTCTTTTGATGCTTTACTCCCCCTATGACCTTATCCAAAAACCAATGAAAAAATTCATTTTTCATGAAATCTCATTTCAGCCACTCATTTCAAATATTTTATATTTACTTGAATGCTAATTTCAAAATTATTATCATTTAAATATCAATTTTAATGGAGAAAAAATTTCATTTTTTATAAAATAGAGGCACTCATCAACTCAAACAATTATATGTATTAAACTAAAAACCCACCAAATCAACTATTTTCCAATGTTGTGTGATCATTTTCTATCTTTCAATACAACATTAGTTTGTCTCATTATTAATGATTCATATAATTTTATACAACCATGCTCAGTATAATAATAATAACAATAATAATAGTTGTATTATCAGTAATATTAGTAATATGATCATCAATAATTTGAAAAAAAATCTACCATAGGCCAATTAACCAAAAGGATCAATGAATAAAGGAAACCTACTATAATTATACATCAATATAATTATCTAATATTGTACCATTATTATTTTAATTCATGATCACCTCCCTCATCAAAATATCAAATTTATCATTCATTAAAAAAATTAATATAAAATTTATAAATCAACTTCAAGTCAAACATTATAACAATGTGGTTTACAAATTTCTGAATCCTAAAAAACAATGAGGATTTGATACCCAAAATAGCATCAATCCCACTAAAAAACAATTCAAAAACATTAAAAACAATATAAATCTGGTATTTAAATCATATTTTGTTAGATAACATAGATAAATCAATAAGTTAAATAATAATTCAATAATAATGATCAATTATGTGCATTCTATAACACCCCATAGTTCAGAATTAATTTTGCTTTTAATAATTTCTATTTGTTTAATAACTTTTTCCATATGAAAAAACAATGATAAAATGAATAATTTTTTATTTAATTAAGATAAAAGATGACAACATAACATGAAAGAAAAAATTATTATTATAAGAAAAATATATGGTATATAATTATGAAATTTATAAGAAACATATAACCCTAGGTAAATAGAAATACTAATATCTTGAATTATTCAACATCAAAGTCTCCTATTATAATCATATCCTTGAGTATAATAGTAGAAAGAATGTAAAAAATTAAAAATATGATATAAATTTTGATGTAATTTAATGAATTTCTTTTAAATATGTATATAAGGCTATTTATATGAATGTAATAAAGTGGTTCGTGATGCCAAACTCTATATACAATAACAGGATGAAGAAAAGTCAGAAATGTTAGAAGAAATTGAAAGACTAAAATCCTCAACACCAGAGAGCTCAGAAAATATTGTTGAGCATAAGCTTAAAATGGAGTAACAAAAGAAGGAAATTGATTGTTTGACTAATACAGGAAAGGAGCAGGTCAGACGTATCAATGAGCTTGAAGAAGAAGTGGTGATTCTGTGACGAAAAATGAAGGATCAAGAAAAACTCTTGACCCCCAATGTTATATCAGAAAAGCAGGCCACTCAGAAGACAGGGAAGATGAAAGAGGAGGCTCATAGTTCATCAGGAGTGAAGCAGAAAGAAAGCTCAAATTCTAAGGTTAATTCAGGGCTTGATAAGAAACAAAAATTGGTGGTAGTTAATGTCAGACTACAAGCACCCGTCCCAAAATTGAAGGTTGATTTGGGCACAAAACAGAATCAGAATATTCATAGATCCCAATGGAAAAATAATAGTGCTGAAGTATCACGAAGGAATGTATCATATATCAGGTGTTATTACTATGGGAAAATGGGACATTCACAGTATGTGTGTTCCATAGCCAAGAGATATAGAAGGGAACAAGAACATAGATGGCAGCCAAATAGAGAATGGTTTTCCAGAACATATTTTGAAGGACACTGTTTTTGGTGCGGAGAATTTGGGCACATGTCTAGGTATTGTACTTCGACCATTCAGAGAAATGTGCCAAAGCAGAATCAAAACGTTCGCAAGCAGCATGTCAATAAACCCACAGGTGAGTTAAAAACGCAGAATAGATTTGCGGCTTTGTAAGATGAGGTTGGTCCATCATACTCTGAGAAAGAACAGAAGTCTCAATCCATGCCGAGTGTAAATGAAATGGTATGGACGAAAAAGAAGAAAAATGAGAAGGTCATGGTGGCGGAGATTGCCATTAAGGAATCAGATCGATCTGGTGTTTGGATCCTTGACAGTGGTTGCACACCCCACATGACGGGTAATAAGGATCTTGTTACAGGCATCAAATATGACAAAGAAGGAGTTGTCAAATTTGGAAATGATGAAGGCCTGAAGATTTTTGGCTCCGGGAAAGCCAAGTTTGGGGGCAAAGAGATGAGACGTGCTGATGTCTTGGTAGTAGAGGGTCTCAGTCATAAGTTACACAGTGTCAGTCTACTATGTGACTCTGGGAACTCTATCCGATTTACTGAGAAGATGTGTGTTGTGAAAGGAAAAGATGGAGCAACTATTCTGCAGGGAAAAGGTCAAAGGGAAATCTCTACCTTGTAGGTGGGGAAGAAGATACATGTCTTTTATCCAGAGAGGAAGAAAACCAGCTGTGGCATAAGCGACTTCGTCATCTATTCCAACCATCTATGGAGGATCTCATAAAGTATGATGCTGCGAGAGACCTTCCCAAGCTATCACGTGATCGCACTCATACGTGTGATGCTTTCCAATAAGGGAAAATCATCAGAAATACATACAGGCCAAAGGAACAGAAATCAACTAGAGTGCTCAAGCTAGTTCATGTTGATGTATGTGGACCTATCTCACCACGAGCTATAAATGGGAAAAAAACTATGTTTTTTTCATTACTGACTATAGCAGAATAGCCTGGGTATTCATCATTACCCATAAGACAGAGGTGTTCAGTTGCATAAAGCAGTATAAGAGGGAATCAGAAACGATGCTTGGGCAGAAAATTCTGATGTTTCGTACTGATAACGGTACAGAATTCATAAATAGTCAAGTCGAAAACTATCTCGAGAAACATGGGATAAGGCATCAAGTTTCATCGGTAAGAACTCCCCAACAAAATGGAGTGGTTGAAAGGAGAAATCGGATCATCAACAACATGGCTTGAACAATTCTTATTAATAAAGACCTGCCAGAGAAATTTTGGAAGGAAGCATTTTTGACATCGGTCTATGTTTCGAACAGGTCTCTGTTGTGTCTGAAGCAAGGGAAGACTCCATATGAACTGTAGTATGGAAAGAAGCCAACGCTGAAATACTTTCGAATCTTTGGGAGTAAGTGTTTCATTCTCAATAAAGAAAATCACAGGAAGTTTGAGTCACGAGGAGATGAGGGGATATTCCTTGGCTACTCAGGGAAAAGCAAAGCATATAAATGTTTCAACAAAAGGCTGGGAAAAATCATTGAGATCAATGATGTCACTATAGTTGAAAATGAACAGAATACTCAACGATCTAGTGAACAGTTCCTGGATGAAAGTGATGATGAGGTAAGAAACCTAGGGGGAGAAGAAGTGGCAGAAGCTGACTCATAAGAAGATACTAATGATGAAGAAGGAAGTATCATCTCTGTGTCTGCGAGGAAGCCAAAGAGTCGAGCTGAAATTGATAGGCAGAATATCATTGGGGATCAAACAGTTCCAGTTCAGACTTGAAGAATGAAATAAATACAGCAAACATCATTTTTGTCTCAAGTGGAGCCGAAATGTTTTTCTGATGCAGCTGAAGATGAAAACTGGGTTCAGGCTATGAATGAAGAGCTAGATAAGATTGAGAATAACCAGACATGGGAGATTGTTTCGAGACCAGCAGACAAGAATGTCATCGGGACTAAATGGGTTTATCTCAACAAGATGAATGAAGATGGCACAGTGATTTGGAACAAAGCACGACTAGTGTGCAATGGATACTCCTAGATAGAGGGAATAGATGTTGATGAGACATTTGCACCGGTTGCAAGGCTGGAGACAATCAGATTATTTTTAGCCATAGCAGTGCAAAGAAAGGTCAAAGTGTTCCAGATGGATGTCAAATCTGCATTCTTGAATGGTGTTCTGTAAGAGGAGGTGTATATTGAGCGGCCAGATGTTTTTCTCATTCATGAGGATGAGAACAAAGTTTGCAGGATGAAGAATGCATTATATGGGCTGAAACAAGCACCATGGGCATGGTACTCAAGGCTTGATCAGTAATTGAAGAAGCTTGGTTTTTAGCGTGGAGGAGTTGATTACAATCTCTATTTCAGTAATGACAGTAATCAAAGGATGATGGTGTTGGTTTATGTCGATGACATAATATTTGGCGGATCAGATGAAGCTCAGTGTATACAGTTTTCCGAATTCATGAAAAATGAGTTTGAAATGTCAATGATTGGAGAGCTAACGTTTTTCCTTGGTCTGCAGGTGACACAAGGAAGGAATGGAACATTCATTTCTCAATCTAAATATGCCAATGAGGTCCTGAGAAGGTTTGGAATGGAAAATTCCAAGGAGATGAAGACTCCGGTTGCCACCCGGATGAAATTATCGAAATATGAAGACGGAAAGGCAGTTAACATCACAGAATACATGCAAATTATTGGAAGTTTGTTGTACATGACTGCAACAAGGCCTGATATTGTTTTCTCCACATGCTAAGAAGCGCGATATCAGAGCAATCCCAAGGAAAGCCACATGATTGAAGTGAAAAGAAAACTTCGGTATATCCAGGGCATAGTGGATTTCAGCTTGACATATACTGACAAATCTCAAACAGAGCTATTGGGATATACTGATGCAGACTGGGCCGGTTCAGCAGATGATAGAAAATCAACGTCAGGTGGTGCATTCTATCTTGGTGGAATGTGTATTTCTTGGCTAAGCAATAAGCAAGATTGAATTTTATTGAGCACCGCAGAAGCTGAGTATATTGCGGCCACTCAAGCCTGCACACAGTTATTGTGGATGAAGCGGCAGCTTGAAGATATGGGAGTTGAAGTGAAGTCTCCGATCGGAATCCAGTGCGACAACTCAAGTGCTATAAATCTCAGTAAAAATCACGTCCATCAGTCAAGGGAAAAGCACATTGAGATAAAGTATCATTTTATCAAGGAGAAAGTTGAGCAGGGAATCGTGAAGTTAGAGTATGTGCCTACAGAGCTACAGGTTGCAGACATTCTGACAAAGGCCTTACCCAAGGAAGAATTTGAAAGGCATCGACTGGCTCTGGGAGTTCAGTCGATTCCCCGCACTTGAAATAGTGTGGATGTGGGACCCCCCCCCCCCTCTCTCCCCAAGGTATGATGTGTTTTTCCCTAATGTGCTGATATGTGTTCTCTACTATGTTACAGACTACAAAGGAGTGACCTTTGGGTTCGTTGACAAAGGGGTAGAAAATAGAGTTTGTTAAAGGGGGAGAAAATAGTGATTGGGAGACAGTGTGGCTATTTGAGAAATCATGATAGATACGGGGAGAAGCTGACAGGTAGAGCATCCAGATAGGGGGAACAATGACAAAGGTGGAGATTTTTAAATCCGACGATGCTAAAAGTGATCGATCAAAGAATAGATATCATTACAGCTGAGGATCATGATAAAAGCGGAACCGTGGTGTTGGAATGGTGTGAGAAGGTGTCCAACTTTCACCAATTGGGATCAGTGTGGTTCAACAATTGGTATCAATTTATGAATTGGTATCAGTTTGGAATCGACAAATTGGTGTTTGACATGAAGTGATTCATTGATGAACTTTTCATACTACTCTTGTTTCTCATGCCGAGCATTGCTCATGTGGGCTTAGAGTACGTGTTAAGTGAATCCTTGAACGCTATCAGAATCGCAAGAGGCGAATGGTGGTAGCGACTGGAAGAAGACTCAGTGAGGTATCAGATTGTAGAAAATCTTTCTGAGCAGAGTTGTGAAGAGTTGTCAACAAACCCAAATGGGGAGATTGTTGGGAAAAAATCCCTCAAGGTAACATTGCAGTATTTTTGGGTTGATTGTGTTTGTTTACAAAGCAGGTTTCCATGGAGAATTGTCGAGTTCCCAAGAAGTTGTTGACAATCCTTGTTGACAAAGAACGATGACAAAGGAATGGACGATCTGGAGGTGGTACAAAAGAGCAGTACAAGGTGGCACCGTTTCCCAGTGTTTGCCAAATTTTTGGGGTCCAGAATTTGGAATTGCGTGAGCATGGTGAAAAGTGGATTTCCATGAAGAGCATAATTTAATATGGAAAAGGCATGAATTTCACGAAGATAGGATTCATGGTTTGGAAATTTCTAAGACCAGAAGAATGGAGGCGGTGAGTCTTCGCGATTACATCAAGCTTCACGAACAGCAGAGGCTGAAGTGCATCACGGAGGAGAAGGGCTTCGTGAGGGAGCTTCGCACGGCAGAGACTGAAGTGCATCGCGGCGATGAAGGGATTTGCGAGGGAGCTTCGCGGCGAAGCCTTGAAGGTATGTTGACGGTGAATCTTCGTGACTACGTCAAGCTCCGCGAACGGAAAATTTCCATGGTGCTTCGCGATTTGGACAGAATTACGGCTGAAACTTTGGAGCTTCGCAATTTGAGATGACGTGGCGTTGACTTCGCGCGGAAAGCTCGAGGGTCGGTGGAATCGCCTATAAATAGAGGTTGACCCCCTTGAGAGAAGCAGAGATAATTTTAAGAGAAAATCCTTTGCTCTCGATTTGCGAAGGTGGTTTGCGGAGCCAGTGTGCTTCGCAAAAGAGGTGCTTCGCGGTGGCTCTTGTAGCTCCGCGAAACCTGCGAGCTCCGCATTGGCATATTAAGCTTCGCGAGGGACGTTGCTTTGCGGCGGCTTGAGCTTCTCGGTATTGCTTCGCGAGAGTGCTTCGCGAGAGTGCTTTGCGAGAGAGCTTCGCGAAAAGGCAGGAGCTTCACGAAGTCTTGTTTGAGCTTCGTGAAATTGGGAGCCTCGCGAAGTAGGGTGCATTGCGAAGGTACTTTCCAAAGGTAGTTGCCCAGTGGTAAGAGGAAAAGAGGTATTCATCAGTGGATGAATGTTGGACTTTAACAGAGCATCTATCAACAGTTAAGGATGCGTGCATTCATGCAAATGAAAAGACCTACAGGTCTATAAACTATCAGTTGATTCCCTTCACAGAGCAGTGAGCTTAGGAAGAGGAAGAAGGTGATCCTCTCCACCGACAGTGAGCCATAGAGAGAGAAACAGGGAGTTACCCTTGGGAAAGTATTGAGCTGACCCTAAACATTGTAAAGGCAGTGAGCCAGGGCATAGAAGTGATCTAGCCCGAACTTTGTATCAACAGCTAGTGAAGTTTAGTGGAATTGGTACGACCGGCAACTTGTCGGCGTATTCTCCTTGGACGTAGCCCTTTGCGGTGAACCAAGTAAAATTGGTGTGTCCTGTGCTTTCTTTACTTTCTGTTTACTTTGTGCAATAGGAAATAGAGAGAAGAGTGTTTTGCTTAACAGCAAAACAAGATCAGAACAGGCGTTAATTTTAAATTAGTCATACCCTGATTCACCCCCCTCTCAGTGTATTCAGCCTTGTGGACCTAACAGAAAACGATTACATTATATTAATATTTTTAATATTTATTTTGTTAAATACTAATATCACCAAATCAAATAGGATGGATATGAATAAAGTAGGGGTAGATGCTAATCATTTGACAAAAGAGTATGGAAATTGAGTGAAAGAGTTCATCATGTTTTAAAAAGATCATTTATATGACCTTTCCCAAATACTTTTTTCATCTTTACGTTGTTGTTATTCAAGTCATGTTAGTCTATAGGTGTTGGAAGAACACTCTTTTTGTCACTGAATAGATTGATGTTATAAATGTTGGAATAAACACAAGGAAAAAGTGAATGTATCTATTGGCTGGGATGACAGTGCATTTTATGGATCATCTGATATGATTACCAATGTAGAAAATAAAAAGACCATATTGAGTGTGTGATTATAGATTTGAATTATGATGAAGATCTTATTGAGGAAATGACAAGTATAGTTGAATACAAACATCGTGATTACCAAAAAAATTGATAAGTTAAAGAGTTGTGAAAAGATTCCATTGTATGGTTGTTACACTAAATATACTACATTTTCATTTTATTGAATATGTTTAATTTGAAATTAGGCAACAAATGTAGTGATGCATGTTTTATAGAATTTAGTTTCTCTCTAGAATGACATGCTCCCAGAAGACAGTGAGCTCTCAAGCCGAACATATGGCGCCAAACAAATGCTATGCTCGATGGGTATATTCTATCAAGACCCGAAAATTATGTATATATTTTTTAATTATATAGAATTATTATGAGATTGAAAAATTCGACGGAAAATAATTCTGAGGCCCAAAGAGCCCGAAATGGAATTTTGATCTTTTTTAAGGTACGTTCAGTAAACATGCGAGTGGGATTTTCTATCTTTTAAACCGGTTCTCAGATTGAAAATCAAAGGGAACCATTGAATTCATAGTGGTGAAATTATCTTAGGCGAAGATTAACATCAACTGGAAAGGGATGTAGAAAAAAGATAAATTTTGGACCTTTCAAAAAAAATAACTCTTTGAGTTATTTTATTTTTCATCAACCGTTGAGCAATGGTTGGTGAGACTGCAGTGTAATGACATTCATAAAATGAGAGACATTTAATGGCATGATAATTTTTTATGTAATGATAATTCTCATGTGATTAATTGGTTTATTAATTAAGATTCATTAATGAACCATAATATTGGATACAACGTGCTGCTTGTTTCTTTTTATTTAATCAATATGTTGGTGAACGGATTGAAAATCGTAGGGAACCTCTGACGAAGTTCCAAAGACATTCATATCCAATGGTGAATGGTTATTAATTGACAATTGTTGGAGGATTCTAACTGGACATCGACTAATGATGACAAACGTCTTCGAACTCAGAGTTTGTTCTTCATCCGTATCAGATTCCACCAAATCCGGGTAGGGGGTTCAATTGTTTTATATGTTTAAAAGAACCTTATTTCCCATTCATGAAAAATACAGTGAACACGAATCAACTAACTAATAGGCTGATCTGTGACTCATTCGTTCTTGTGGGTGGGTTGTTGTGGGGTCATGATTTGGGGATTTCCTTCTTTCAAATGATGATTGATGCTTTCCACATGATAAAAAACTAACACGGAGGGAATGGTACAATCTGAAAAAGACCCAAACCCCCCAAAATTCTTTTTTTATGTGAGTTATTTGTGTGTAACCAGGAAAATATAAAGAAAGACGAATCCAATGGCTTCACAGTGAAGGCATCAACCTTGGATGCCCATAGGTGCAGACGGGAAGGAAAACAGACCACCAGAGCATCTCCAGTGGCCCATTGAAGCACATGTCGGTGCGGCAGCACCAATGCAATGGCATTGGTGATAGGTGGCGATGGCCAGAACATGCTAGTTGCATGTATATTGCAGCTCCCGCAGGCATCACAATGGCAAGGGCCACGACCAGTCGGGCTGCGGTGGGTGAAGAACGTGGCACCGATGCGCCGCGTTGGAGATGAGTGTCCCGCTCAGGACGTTAGGCTGGAAACAACAGCCACCTCCAGCCAGATATTTTAAAAGGAGGGACAATGCCCCGGGGGCCAGGCCAGAACTGTTGGTTGGGCCGGACCCTCTGTCTAGGCTGGATCCCTACCGGACCCTGACCAATCCTGTCTCGTTTCAATAAATCTAATGTAACATGCAAATCAGACGTCCAATTGATGTGTAGTCTACGACATGAGGACCCTTACGAAGAGGTGGTCTTTTTTATATAATCCACTTGGGTTTTGGAGTAATACGGATTATGGTCAGGTTGGATCGGGCTCGAATCCAACTAGGACCTTTTCACCTTTTTGATTATGACTTATAGACCGGGTGTCCGATTGATGCCTCGTCTGTCACATTGGAACCCTTAGGAAAAGAAAATACTTTTGGTTACTTCAATGTGAAACATAAGGGAGGTTGAGATATGACTGGTATATTAAGGATAATAATCTATGGGACTCAAGTGCATTAAGTGCGGGAATCTAGTGGCTGGCTGTCATGTGAAGAGCGGCCCTCCGTGGATCGACATGAGAGTGACCCTATGTGGATCAGTAGTGGTGAGATCCTCTGTGTATTGGAAATGGTGTGACCCTTCGTTGATCAACATGAGATTGATGCTCTGGGAATCGGGAGCAGTGCAAAACTCTATGGATCAACAGTAGTGTGAACCTCTGTGGATCGGTAGTAGAGCGAACCTTTATAGATCAACAATATAGTGACCCTTCATGAATCAGCAGTAGAATATCTCAATAGAATAAAATTATTTAGCACAAAACCAATCATCTTTATTCCTTTTTTCTAAGTTGTATACCTGGTGTGAGATTTCGTTTATTTTATGCTTTGTGATTAAGATCATGCTTTGTGGTTTTCCCTTTATGGAATTCTAGGGGACATTCAGGGGTCTCGGGGTCCATACTGGGTATTGTTATACTCACTCCTATACAGAATTTTCCTAGACCTTGTTTTGTATTGTGAATATAATAGACAACTTGGCTGAGACTTGGGGAGCTAGGACTAGATGGTGCTCTGAGGTGATTTGAAGATGTGTTGAGTGGTAGTGACAATAGAAGACGAGTTGTACCTACCCTTCAGATAAGATTCTTGGTGGACGACATCGAAAGCACATTTTCCCCTTTTTGATATACTTTATTTTCAGTTGGGTTTGTTTACTAGTCCTTTTTACTTTAAATTCAATCTTTTACTATCATTAGTTCTACTTCATGGTTTTCTTTGGTTGGGTACCTAGTCTGTGTGTGTATTGGGTTAAAGGCAATGCCTTCCCTTTTTAGGAAATTCATTTCTGGTGCTAGTCGCTGAAGTGCATTGTGTTGCATTTGTTGTCAATGAGGCATGAAGTTGTCCTGGAACGAATGGATGTCAAGGAGTCAAGATGTGAATGTCAAAGGATGTGATGGTGATGGTGATGAAGGAGAATGGCCATGGTACAAAGATGCATGTCACTTAGGAGATTCACTAAGTGGCATTGGAGAATATGGTTGAATCATTCTCCATGGAAATCTGACGATTGTTGAGCTGATCTTTAAGTTCATAGAACTTGTATCATGATGATACAATGTCACAACATTGTTTGAAGACCATGCATTGTACTGACAATGCATGAGGAGAAGCAAGAGATCCATCCACAACTTCTAAGTGGATGACGTGGATTAAAGAAGTCCATGTGCTAACTTTTAGTGCATGTGAATCAGAAGAAGACCCAATTGATCTCTGATTAGATCAATGAAGAATGTTGAAGAACATGTGTGATTTATGAGATTCAGTTGAAGAAGTCCCTCCTAAGTATTGAACACATATGGAAGAGGAGATGAAGAAGATTAAGAAGAAACCTTTTGAATTCCATATACTAAGTGAAGATTATATGTTGAGGAGGATTAAGGAATTCTTAAGAAGTAGAGTAGGGAAGAAATTGAGAAGAAGAATGAAGTGGCTTGGACTTTGGCATTTTACATATGGGGATACTTTGTTTTTTAACAAAGTGTTTAACACTTTACTTGCCAACAAATATGGCCAGCCCGTGAGCACCTTGTGGGTTCAACCCCAAGGCTCATGTGGGCCTAAGGCGCCACGCCCAAGGGGGAACCCGTGGGGCGAGCTCAGGGCGGCAGGGGCGCACCCGCAGACACCACAGAGGCGCTGGGGCACGCCCGGAGGAGCGCAGGGGGCCGTGTATAAGCCCCCGAGGGCAGGCGGTGGTGAAGCCCGCGCACCCAGGATGCATAGTGGGCGCTAGGAGCGTGCTCGCAGGGAGCAAGAGTGGGCGCAGAGCGCGCCCGCAGGGAGAACACGGTGCGGGGCGGCACCGTGGAGGGAGGAGTTTCAACTGGCCGTTCAAGGGAGCGGCTGGGTAATAAGCCGCGAGAAAACTGGGCGGCGTTTCGATGTGGGACGCGGGATTTTCCCGCGGAAGAGATCCTGGCCGTCCGTCTCATTGCGCGCTTGATCTGCGCCGCACGATCCATCCGCGGCGCCGCGATCTAATCCAGGCCGTCAGATGTATTTTGATCGCCCGATCCAACGGCTCCCGGATCATCTCCTTCGTCGAGCTCGAGCCGAAGCCACCCGCGAGCATCCGCTGAACCAGAGCACTCCCGACGACCTATTTCGAGTTCCCGGCCACCATTTTCGAAACCGAGACCTCCATTCGGCTCGTCTGGCCACACTGAACACAACCATGCACAAAAATAGTCTTGCATGCAACAAATGAGAAAATTTGATGAAAGCCGAGGCAAACGAAGTTGCCGAGGCATCGGGTGTTCGTGTTTTGCATGGGATGGCCTAAACAGAGGCCATGCACACGTTCCGCGACTCATGCATGAGAAGGAGCGAAAATAAGGGAACCCGCGTGGAAACAGAGGAAAGAAATCAAGATTTGGAAAATCTTGATAACTCGAAACTTTCGGGAGTTCAAAGATTTATCACGCGGAAGTCTTGAGGATTCTCTGCCTATAAAAGGAGAGGCCGAGACCTCATTGTGGTTTTGCGGAAACTCTGTTGAAAAACCGAGTCCCGTGAAGCCTCTGCCTCGCGAAGTAGAAGCCCCGCGCAAGTTATTTGCGCGGCTGTTGTTCTCGGTGCCACCCGAGGCCCGAAAGAGATCCCTGCGCGCCTCTCTTGCGCGACAGGAAGGAGCCGAGCCGCATATTTGCGCGCTCGAGACTCTTGTTCCCTCTCTGCCCGCACCCTTGCGCGACAGGAGGAAGATCCCGCGGGTGTTGCACTTGTGCGCCCCGCGGAAGGAGGAACTTGCGCGCCTTGCCACTGCACCCTTGTGCGGCTGTTGAAGAAGGAAGGAGCCCGAGGGTATTGCACCCTTGCACACTTGAGCCTGCGCGGCATTTGAAGACAGGAAGAGGGCCACACCCCCTTGCACCTTGCGCACCTCCTTTGAAGGCAGTAAGAGTTTGGGTTGTGTTTCACACACATTGTGTGTGTGCCAAGGAAGGCCGAGGCCTTGCCTCGTGTGTGTGCCAAGTGAAGTGGAAGACCACTTATGTGTGTTCCATGTGCTAAGAAGGCCACCTCTTGTGTGTGCATTTGAAGAAGAGGCCGTAGCCTTTGGGGTGTGCAAAAAGAGGAGGAGGCCCTAAACATTGGTGTGTGCAAAAAGAAAACAAAGAGGCCGTAGCCCTTGTGGTTGTGCATACTTGAAGTTTAAAGGAGAAAAACAAAGTGTGTGTGAAAAGTGGAAGAGTACAAGAAGAGGAAGGCCATTACATACCTACGGCTTGTGTGTGCAAAATTAACAAAGAGGCCGTAGCCCTGGGTGTGTGCAAGAAATGAAGTGTAGGCCACAACAAAGAAGAACTCATTCAAGTGTGTGTGCAAAGTGAAGAACTTGTGTGTGCTTAACAAGTGAAGGCCGAAACTATGTGTGTGCTCTAAGAGGAGTGGACACACTTAGAAGAAGAAGTTGACCCACACTAAAGTATAACACACATTTAAGTGTGTAAACACATTGAACAAAAAGTGTGAAGTTCAAGTGAGAAGGTGTGTGCTTAAAAGAATTACATTCTTTGTGGGTCTACTGCACCAAGAGGAAGAAAAGGAGAGTGCATGCATGCATGCATGCACGTGCACACGTGAACAGTGCTAAATCAGTGGTGTGTAACTGAGACTGGACCAGATCGAAGATAAAGACATCAGTTGTCTGAGCATTCAGTAGTTGAAGAGAGAAGCCGGGTCATCCTTAGAAGAAGGTGATAAAGCCCGAGCTAGACGAGAAGACCTGATCAACTCAAGTGATCAGAGGTACAAAGCAAGGCCAGCAGTCTTTATCCCAGACTGCTGAGGATACTTGAAGAACTTAAAGTGAAGAAGAGCTACTCGTGCGACTCGAGGAGCCAAGGGAAGACCCTGTGGGACTCAGGGAGAAGAAGTCTTCAGTGGGATTCTGGAGCAGGCCAGTGGGACTCTGGTAACACTGTGTGAAGCAGTATAAAGACCCTCCTGTGGGACTCAGGATAGATACAGTGGGACTCTGTATCGACCATTGTAATTTTAACAGGTTAGAATGGAGAATCCATGCTGGGAGAGCATGGCAAGGATGTAGGCCTTTGGTGCGGAACCTTGTAAATCCTTGTGTCCTGTGCCTTTTCATTACTGCATTATCCGGGAAAGGTTGAGAGATACAAGAAGAGTGGATCGAGGCTTTAACCAGCCATAGAGGTTTAATTGATTAAGAATCAATTAGTAAAAAGTTTTAAGGGATCACTGATTCACCCCCTCCCCCTCTCAGTGATTCACACTGATATGGGCACTTCAATTGGTATCAGAGGGAGGTTCCCTCTAAAAGATCCAAGAGAGTCTTTATGAAGTGCAGATTTGAGGAAACGAGCGACCAGCCTCAAATGGAGATATCTGCCAAGACTCAGAAAAATAGAAAGAAGAAACAGGCCAAGAAGATGAAGAAAGTATGTCCTAGCTGTGATGAAGTTGAAATAATGAATGATCTTCAGAGTGCACTCAAATATCTTCAGAAGACAGTTCCCATGGAAGTGGCAAAGTGTATAGTTACAGGCATCCATGATCTTCATGAAGAAAAATCACAGTTAGAAGAAGAAGCCAATGCAATGGAAGATCAGTTGGCAAAAAGGGTTGGCATATCCAACACTCTCAGAAAGCTAGTGAAAGCCAAAGATGAAACAATTTCCCTTTGCAATGAAATGTATGAAGACACTACTGAAGAATTGCAAAGAAGACTTTCTGAGAAAGAAATCTTTATGATAATGATCAAAGAAGTTTTCCATGCACTGGAAAAGAGGCACAAAGTTTCAATGAATGTCAGAGATGCTCAACTTGAAGAAAAAGTCAAAAGGGTGAAGGAGCTTGACAACACATTGCATGAAATAAAGAAGGTGCATGAAGACCAGATGAAACAACTGGTGGAAAATTGGGAAGGAAAGCTAAGAACTGTTGAGGATGAGAAGAACTCCCTTAACATGAAATGCTTAGAACTAGAGGTGATATTGAAAAATCTGCAATCACCCAAAGCTGAAGCCTCCCAGTCAGCTGAAAGAAGAAATGTTGCTACTCAAGTGAGCTTTGAGAAGGATGATTCTAAAAGCAAGACATCCTCTAGTAAAAGTGCAACATATTCTAGAAAGAAGGTACCATCCATACCATCTTGTACTCATGCTTCTAAAAGTGTTTCTACTAAAAGTGCAGGATGGAAGAATGAATCCAAACAAGTATGGATGAAGACAGTAAAGAAAGAGAGCTCTCCTGAAACAGCACAACAGGTCAAGAAAAGTACCCTACAATCAGAAGGACTGAAAAGGTCAAGATTCGTGGGACAATGCTGGTGTTGTAACAAGTATGGGCATTGTGCAAAGGATTGTTGGTACAATCCACTGAATGCCAAAGCACAGAGGAAGCCCATGCCAAGGGGGAGCAAGCCAGAAGAAAAGAAGCAGCATCCACAGGTCCAGAGACATCTGTTTACTGCAAATAGATTTGGATTACTTGACAACATCTGGGATGATTGCAAAAGTGGTCAAAAAGATACATGTCAATCTCCAACTGTATCCAGAGCTCAAAAGAAGAAAATATCACAGAACCTGGCTCAAAAAGATTCTTTGGGAAGCAAGAAGAAAGTAGAAAATGCTCCCAAGAAGTGCTTGAGAAATAAAGAGAAGTCCTTGGAGTCTAAGTCCAAGAAGGGTGATGCATCCAGTAGGACCACCAAGAAATGCTTCTACTGTGGAAAGAAAGGGCATATCATGGATCTTTGTAATGAAGCCATGAAATTCAATAGAGGCAGACTGAACTCAAACAGACAATCAATCCAGAAGAAGCAGAAGGGATTGATTGAAAACAAGTTGCCTAAGAAAGGTAGCTTGACAGCATCTAAGGAACCATGTGAAACTTCCAGAACTGGGGCCACTCTTCCAAATGATATACTTGTCATATGGCCAAATTAGTTGCAACTTGCCAAAGATCTACAAAGAGCTGAAGATGAAGTTCTGGCAATTGCTAAGGCAAAAGGGAAGAAGAAGATTTCACATGAAGATGTATTGAGATCCACACCAGCACAAACATCATTGAAGATCAAATATGCAAGTGTGAAGAATGGTGAAAATGGGGCATCTCGGTTGAGAGAATCTTCTCAACCTTGTTGTTCACGTTGATGAACCAAGGAGGTTCCATCTTATTCCCTTATACATTGGTATTTACATGTGCTAACAATGCAGGGAATTGAAGATGATGATCATTCTCAACTGGAGGATGGTTTGGAAAGAATCTTGTGCACCCCTTGAGGGGGAGCCAATCTGGAGAAGATGATATTTTGGGATTTAATATCATCTTGAGAAAAGTGAAGGTAATCCAATCATACTTTCATCCCTTGTTTCTTAATTGAGTTTATCTTGTCAATTAAGGGGGAGTATGGATTGAAGGCAAATAGATGAAAGGGGGAGCTTTATCTTAGCACTGAACTTTCTAATGAGTTTTGTGAAGTATGTGCAGGATTTAGCAATTCATTGTTATATCTGAAAAATTTCAAGCCCCTAAGCATGATCTCACATGTGTAGAGAATTGTGGACAGCATTGAGTTCCTTGATTACATCACTCTTGTTTTCTACACCGGGTTAGCCCAAGTAGACTTAGAGTTGATTTACTAAAGGTTCTTTGCTAAAGAAGAACATGTGGCATCATCCCTCTCTTAGTGATTTTCAAGAAGATGCTATTCAAAGGGAGGAAGATATTTTTGAAAGAGAACCACACCACACCTTTGCATTTGATTGCCAATAAGGGGGAGAAAATATTGGAACACATATTGACCCATTCATATGTGCTGAAGGAGTGTATTGACAACAAATACAAAGGGGGAGATTGAAGTGCATTGTGTTGCATTTGTTGTCAATGAGGCATGAAGTTGTCCTGGAATGAATGGATGTCAAGGAGTCAAGATGTGAATGTCAAAGGATGTGATGGTGATGGTGATGAAGGAGAATGGCCATGGTACTAAGATGCATGTCACTTAGGAGATTCACTAAGTGGAATTGGAGAATATGGTTGAAACATTCTCCATGGAAATCTGACGATTGTTGAGCTGATCTTTAAGTTCATAGAACTTGTATCATGATGATACAATGTCACAACATTGTTTGAAGACCATGCATTGTACTGAAAATGCATGAGGAGAAGCAAGAGATCCATCCACAACTTCTAAGTGGATGACGTGGATTAAAGAAGTCCATGTGCTAACTTTTAGTGCATGTGAATCAGAAGAAGATCCAATTTATCTCTGATTAGATCAATGAAGAATGTTGAAGAACATGTGTGATTTATGAGATTCAGTTGAAGAAGTCCCTCCTAATTATTGAACACATATAAAAGAGGAGATGAAGAAGATTAAGAAGAAACCTTTTGAATTCCATATACTAAGTGAAGATTATATGTTGAGGAGGATTAAGGAATTCTTAAGAAGTAGAGTAGGGAAGAAATTGAGAAGAAGAATGAAGTGGCTTGGACTTTGGCATTTTACATATGGGGATACTTTGTTTTTTAACAAAGTGTTTAACACTTTACTTGCCAAAAAATATGGCCAGCCCGTGAGCACCTTGTGGGTTCAACCCCAAGGCTCATGTGGGCCTAAGGCGCCACGCCCAAGGGGGAACCCGTGGGGCGAGCTCAGGGCGGCAGGGGCGCACCTGCAGACACCACAGAGGCGCTGGGGCACGCCCGGAGGAGCGCAGGGGGCCGTGTATAAGCCCCCGAGGGAACGCGGTGGTGAAGCCCGCGCACCCAGGATGCATAGTGGGCGCTAGGAGCGCGCCCGCAGGGAGCAAGAGTGGGCACAGAGCGCGCCCGCAGGGAGAACACGGTGCGGGGCGGCACCGTGGAGGGAGGAGTTTCAACTGGCCGTTCAAGGGAGCGGCTGGGTAATAAGCCGTGAGAAAACTGGGCGGCGTTTCGATGTGGGACGCGGGATTTTCCCGCGGAAGAGATCCTGGCCGTCCGTCTCATTGCGCGCTTGATCTGCGCCGCACGATCCATCCGCGGCGCCGCGATCTAATCCAGGCCGTCAGATGTATTTTGATCGCCCGATCCAATGGCTCCCGGATCATCTCCTTCGTCGAGCTCGAGCCGAAGCCACCCGCGAGCAGCCGCTGAACCAGAGCACTCCCGACGACCTATTTCGAGTTCCCGGCCACCATTTTCGAAACCGAGACCTCCATTCGGCTCGTCTGGCCACACTGAACACAACCATGCACAAAAATAGTCTTGCATGCGACAAATGAGAAAATTTGATGAAAGCCGAGGAAAACGAAGTTGCCGAGGCATCGGGTGTTCGTGTTTTTCATGGGATGGCCTAAACAGAGGCCATGCACACGTTCCGCGACTCATGCATGAGAAGGAGCGAAAATAAGGGAACCCGCGTGGAAACAGAGGAAAGAAATCAAGATTTGGAAAATCTTGATAACTCGAAACTTTCGGGAGTTCAAAGATTTATCATGCGGAAGTCTTGAGGATTCTCTGCCTATAAAAGGAGAGGCCGAGACCTCATTGTGGTTTTGCTGAAACTCTGTTGAAAAACCGAGTCCCGCGAAGCCTCTGCCTCGCGAAGTAGAAGCCCCGCGCAAGTTATTTGCGCGGCTGTTGTTCTCGGTGCCACCCGAGGCCCGAAAGAGATCCCTGCGCGCCTCTCTTGCGCGACAGGAAGGAGCCGAGCCGCATATTTGCGCGCTCGATACTCTTGTTCCCTCTCTGCCCGCACCCTTGCGCGGCAGGAGGAAGATCCCGCGGGTGTTGCACTTGTGCGCCCCGCGGAAGGAGGAACTTGCGCGCCTTGCCACTGCACCCTTGTACGGCTGTTGAAGAAGGAAGGAGCCCGAGGGTATTGCACCCTTGTACACTTGAGCCTGCGCGGCATTTGAAGACAGGAAGAGGGCCACACCCCCTTGCACCTTGCGCGCCTCCTTTGAAGGCAGTAAGAGTTTGGGTTGTGTTTCACACACATTGTGTGTGTGCCAAGGAAGGCCGAGGCCTTGCCTCGTGTGTGTGCCAAGTGAAGTGGAAGACCACTTATGTGTGTGCCATGTGCTAAGAAGGCCACCTCTTGTGTGTGCATTTGAAGAAGAGGCCGTAGCCTTTGGGGTGTGCAAAAAGAGGAGGAGGCCCTAAACATCGGTGTGTGCAAAAAGAAAACAAAGAGGTCGTAGCCCTTGTGGTTGTGCATACTTGAAGTTTAAAAGAGAAAAACAAAGTGTGTGTGAAAAGTGGAAGAGTACAAGAAGAGGAAGGCCATTACATACCTACGGCTTGTGTGTGCAAAATTAACAAAGAGGCCGTAGCCCTGGGTGTGTGCAAGAAATGAAGTGTAGGCCACAACAAAGAAGAACTCATTCAAGTGTGTGTGCAAAGTGAAGAACTTGTGTGTGCTTAACAAGTGAAGGCCGAACCTATGTGTGTTCTCTAAGAGGAGTGGACACACTTAGAAGAAGAAGTTGACCCACACTAAAGTATAACACACATTTAAGTGTGTAAACACATTGAACAAAAAGTGTGAAGTTCAAGTGAGAAGGTGTGTGCTTAAAAGAATTACATTCTTTGTGGGTCTACTGCACCAAGAGGAAGAAAAGGAGAGTGCATGCATGCATGCATGCACGTGCACACGTGAACAGTGCTAAATCAGTGGTGTGTAACTGAGACTGGACCAGACCGAAGATAATGACATCAGTTGTCTGAGCATTCAGTAGTTGAAGAGAGAAGCCGGGTCATCCTTAGAAGAAGGTGATAAAGCCCGAGCTAGACGAGAAGACCTGATCAACTCAAGTGATCAGAGGTACAGAGCAAGGCCAGCAGTCTTTATCCCAGACTGCTGAGGATACTTGAAGAACTTAAAGTGAAGAAGATCTACTCGTGCGACTCGAGGAGCCAAGAGAAGACCCTGTGGGACTCAGGGAGAAGAAGTCTTCAGTGGGATTCTGGAGCAGGCCAGTGGGACTCTGGTAACACTGTGTGAAGCAGTATAAAGACCCTCCTGTGGGACTCAGGAGAGATACAGTGGGACTCTGTATCGACCATTGTAATTTTAACAGGTTAGAATGGAGAATCCATGCTGGGAGAGCATGGCAAGGATGTAGGCCTTTGGTGCCGAACCGTGTAAATCCTTGTGTCCTGTGCCTTTTCATTACTGCATTATCCGGGAAAGGTTGAGAGATACAAGAAGAGTGGATCGAGGCTTTAACCAGCCATAGAGGTTTAATTGATTAAGAATCAATTAGTAAAAAGTTTTAAGGGATCACTGATTCACCCCCTCCCCCTCTCAGTGATTCACACTGATCTGGGCACTTCAGTCGCCAACCCCTGGCCTATGGAAGGCGTTCATGGGGTATTCATGGCACAGGTCCTGGGGGATGGGTCATGAAAAAGTGGTATCAATGGAGTTGGTTCAACCAAAAGAACTAAGAGTTTGTTTCTAAATGCATAAGTATTGTTAAGTGTCTTGAGTTTGGATTATAGTTCGGGGAATTCAGTGATGGTGAGGCCGCCGACATATCCATACACAAGGACCCTAAGTTCTGATTTCTAACTCTATACACAAAAACACTATTTGTGTGTGTTTTGAAAAAAAAATATTTTGATCTCTTTTGAGTCACCTCACAGGGTATAAAATATTTATAGTGGCACATCTATTTCTTCACAGGATTCCACCGCATAGATAGACAACCATGATTCTTGTGATATATCACAATGACGGCCCACTGAGCGATGGTGATAACAACTTCAGGTGGTGTACACTAGCACCGCCACCCATAGGGAAGCAGTTTCCACCAGACCCACTAGCGGACCGTACAAGTCGACTGAGTGCATTTACCAAGTTCCAGAGATAGAGGCCACCGAGGATTTAATGTGAGACTGATCCGTAGATAGATAAGGACTAGATGAAGGCTATGGCACAAGTTTTACGCTTGGTTGGGACACAAGAAGAACAATTGGTGTTCTTAGCTGCAAGCCTCTTTCATGGCACACTAGGGAGATGGTGGAGCCTGATGCACCAAACTCATGAGGAGACAAATCTTTCTTGGTTGGACTTTGAGAGCCTCTTCAAAGAGGATTTAGTACAAATGAATTTATGCTCGGTGTATATTTAGGAGATACTACACTTACAGCAGGACAGTCTGACAATAGCCCTGTACTCTGTGAGATTCACTAACCTCTCTCTCTACTCCACCAACATGGTACATGAACCTTTATTCAGGGCTTGAACCTTTGAGGAGGGACTTCAAAAGGTGATTAGAGAGTCGATGATAATTATCTAAATTCTAATGCAAGATGGAGTTCTAGATAATATACTATTTGTGGAGAGAATCCTAGCTAAGAAAGCATCGACAGTGAGAGCCACCACCAGTCGATAGGAAGCTGAGTAATCTATAGCAGGCAGTATATAGATGACACAGAGGCCCAAGCGGTCCAGACCTTCCAAAGGAAAACCCTAGGATGTAAGGTCAGAGGTGTGGAGCTCGCATGGGACATGAGTTCAGTAAAGGAGTATATTGTTCTACTTATGTAGAGAACAGGGTCACATGGATCATGATTTGACAACCCACGATACTGATGATCAGAAGACAATCAAAGGACCGCCTAGGTAGAGGAAGAGGTTCAAACAAGGAGGTCTGCAGGGTGGCAGATATGGAAGAGGAGTAGGTTGTGCAGTAGGTGGTGGGAAACAGTTTGAGGTACTACTGCCACTACCCCTAGGTGGTCCACCCCGAACTCCGGGAGCATGCGGACAGGGAGGAGCTGAGCTTCAAGTGGTAGAGGATTATGACCACATCACTATGGAGATGATTCAAGGTGTGTTCTATGTCTACTCCACCCTTTTTGTAGTTCTTATAGACCCTGGTGTCAGTCACTCTTTTAATACTGTTTCCGACACTTTCGCCGGGGCGCGCGCATCCGTCTGTGGAGGACGCGCAGCTGTCACCCCACATTCCTACTTTCCAAGGGCGGGCGACATTTTCTCCTAAATCAGGTACTTCTACTCCTTGATCGAAATCGGGATGATGGGATGTCGGTTATTCCTTCCATGGATTCCTCCTCGAAACTTGTCACCTAGTACATGTACCCCTCATAGATTTAATACGTTGTTCGTGAAACTCTTCCTAGTGCCATGTTTCCATGGATGCCGGTTAATTACACTGCTTCTGTTAGGACATTCCAAAGGGTCTGGTTAGGGCAGAAACCTTCAGTTGGGGGAGTAGTCATGTTGAGGCATCAGTAGCATGTCTGAATGCTGGGGAACTGGCATGTCTATCTTTTTTCCATTGTCATAGGGCTTCTCAAGGGTGTGGCAACCCGAGGCATCCCACATCGAGTGTGGGGAATTATATGCCATAGGCATATATCTGAAGATTTTCTCAGCATCCTATGATTGACACAGGGTATGCCGCAGGTTTAACGTCCAGCTGAGACGGATCGGCCTGATCAGAACATTAGCAGGAATGGGTCAGATTGAGGAATTTCCCTTGAAGGGGTGCCGATATCGGTGCCAACCCGAGGGCGGCTTCCTGAATGTTGTGAAGAGGAGCGGAATGGCATGATCTCATCGGGATATGGTGGTCCGGGTGAGGATCAGGGTGGATGATAGATGGATGGATGAAGCAGAGGGATTTGAGATGGGACTATCCCAAGCGCGATAGTGAGATTTGGATTGAATGTCGAAGTGACCTCCTACATATCCCCGTGGTAGGGAATCAAAGTCCGCGTAGTTTGGGATGGTGCCGGCACTGATGGGCATCGTCAGCAAACTGACGTGAAGGTGAACCCGAGGTTCCACTGGTGGTGGGCTTGAACCTCGTGGAGGCTTCCTACGTACCATGCGTTGACATGGATCAATGTCCCCGTAGTTCAAGTGGAATGTGGAATACAGTTTAACGTCATGCGGAACGGGGGTGAACCGACGTGAGCGAGGTCAGAACGACCGGGTGATGGGCTTGAACCTTGTGGAGACTTCCCACGTACCATGCCATGACATGGATCAAAGACCATGTAGTACAGAATGTTGTGTCGGTGAACCTACGTGAGTGAGGACCTTGGTTCGGATGGTGCAGGGCTTACACACTAGGCTGCCCAGGTGCTGGTGACCAGACGTGAAAAGGTCGGAGTGACAAACAGGTGGTGGGCTTGAACATCTGGGAGGCTTCCTACGTACCATGTCTTGACATGGATCAAAGACCTCGTATTTTAAAAGGGGCTTCATCGGTGAACCGACGTGAAGGTGAACCCGGGGGTCCATTGGTGGTGGGATTGAACCTTGTGAGGCTTCCTACATACCATGCCTTGACATGGATCAAAGTTTTCGTAGTTCGAGAATGGTGGTGGGTGTCAGAAAACTGACGTGAAGAAGGGACCTTGGTCCGATGGGAGATGGGCTTGAACCTCAGGGAGGCTTCCTACGTACCGTGCCTTGACATGGATCAAATTCCTCGTAGTTCGGGTTGGTCACAATGGTTTGCCGTCGGAATGGAATTGCAGTTTAACGTCATGTTGGATGAGGGTGGAACCTGACGTGAAGAAATGACGGGTGGTTGACTTGAACCTCGTGGAGTCTTTCTACGTACCATGCCTTGACATGGATCAAAGACCCCGTAGTTCAAATGGATGTGCAGTTTAACATCATGTCGGATGTGGGCATACAATTTAACGTCATGCTAGACAGCACACAGTTTAACATCATGCTGGATTGGGTGTTGTCATGGCCAATGCTTACTCTAATCCCATGTGAGTCGTACTTGGTGTGAGAAACATGAGGCAGCAGAGACCTGGCGATCACGTCGCGAAGGGTGCGTCCGTGAGAAACGAAAGAGGGGCTTACGCGTTGGGCGGCCCATGGTGCCGGGACTTACTCCAGGATGGAGGCCCGAAGTTCGACAAAGCATGGAGGGAGAGTAATTTGGGACCAAATATGGAAGGTTCCTCGTTCCCTATCGCTCTTTCCACTAGCCTTGGCAGTGGGGAAGTATGGAGGTGCATGGGTGCTACATTCCTAAAGAGAGGCTTGGGGCTTATACCATGGTGGTTGACCTTATCCCGGGGACATACGCCACACCGATAAGGAGGATATCATCCCTTGTGGAGGGGGTGATCCCATCTCTGTGGAGATAAGCAGTGTAAAGAATGTCTGAGATGGGGGGACCCTGTGTTCGAGGTGCGGGTTCGGATCACAGTTTAACGTCATGTGTTGAGTACAAGGTGCTTGACAGTTTAACGTAATGCATCTTGGACAAGGAGGGTTTCCTCCATACCCCTAGTACTTACATGACCGGTACCCTCTTCTCCTTGGGGGAGGGAAGGTACTAGCAAGGCCATGGTAAAGGGGGGTCACAGAGCGAACCATCGAGGGGTCCACGTTAGCGTGGCTATGGGAATAAGCAATAGCCGTTAGCGTGCCTATGCGGAGAAGAATTAGGCGAAGCAACGCTATGGGTGGTGTTGTCCATAAGATTTTGAAATCACATCGTGCAAACCTGGAGGGTCGCACGGGAAGAGGAATTGCCAAGCAAAGGAGTCTGCTTCATGAAGTGGAGTGCCTCGACCTTAGCATGGGGCAGGGGTGTGAGTGGGAGGTGCTTCAAAAAGTGTAATAGTATTCATGGAGCACAGCCTTGCGAAGAAGAGGGGCCTCGCGAAGCAAGGTGTTGCGAAGCAGTGTGCTTCGCTATGTACAGCGACCCCGCCTTGGCATGTGGATCGCTAGTATAGGATGGGTGTTTCGCGAATCATAAACGTTACGCGGCTGCCCGAGATCCCTTGGGAATCCCCTTCCTTCTTGAATTCCCTTAGGCTTCGCGAAGGGCATCCCTCTTAGAAGAGGGTCCCAAGACGAGACAAGGGAAAGGCATCTCACAAAGTAGAAGTACCTCTCAGAGCTCATGATTCCCGGGGGCGAAGGGTGCTTCGTGATTCGGGAGCTGAGAAGCTGAAAGGTCGGATCGTCTATCCTCTGGACTCAGGGGGAACCCAGTATTTATAGGCAAGGGGAACCGTGAAGCAGAACTCATGCGGCGCGAAGGGGCGGCGGGTGCTTCGTGGTGGGCTCGCGAACTTCAGGGCGTTCTCGGTGTGTTACTGCCTCCCGGTCTTCACGGCGGGCTCACAAACGTCATGGCGTTAATGGAGCAGTACCAACTCACGGTCTTCGCATTGGGCTCGCGAATGTTCGGGCGTTCGCGGAGCGTTACCGCCTCCTGCGCTTCACAGCGAGCTCGTGAACGTCAGGGCGTTCGCGGAGTGGTACCACATCATGTGATTCGTGACGGGCTCGCGAACATCAGGGCATTCACGGAGCGTTACGGCCTCACGGTCTTCACGGAGGGCTCACGAACCTCAGGGTGTTCGTGGAGTGGTACCACCTCTTGTGCTTCGTGGCGTCCGCGATGCTCGGGGGGGTGCTTCACGTCTGAGCATCATGAGGCAGCGTGTTGGGCTTCTTTTTCGTCCTTCATTTTTGTGCAATATTTTGGCGCCAACAAATACCATGACTCTCATTCAGACCTTGGAGATTATAGTGGATTTTTATGATCGATCCTTATAATTATAGACTCATACAAGAGAGGATTAGATGATTATGAACCGGTGCCGGCAGTGTGAGTTTACTCTAGGAGGTCAGAGCTTCTGCTAGGATCTCCTAGTATTAGCGTCGAGTCCTTACTATCTCATCTTGGGTATGGAACAATTATCCACATTCCATGCTCAGATTGAATTTTTTAGGCACAAAGTGTGGTGTGTCCACAAGGATGGGACTAGGTTTTCCTTCCCCGGCAGGAAGGGAATCTTTACAGCACATGATTGAATTTCTCAGAGGAGGGTTCAGCTGATCACTCATCAGTTGTCTAGCCATACCCTTGGTGTAGTTGACAAGGGGAGTCTGAGATATCCTATAGTGGTGTACTAGTATGCGGACGTCTTTCCTGAGGAAGTTTTAGGACTACCTCCTCACCGATACGTAGACTTCTACATCAACCTATACCCTGGGACGACACTGATATCTACACCAGCATATCAGATGGATCTCTTGGAGCTTCATGATTTGGGCGTTCAGTTGGAGGAATTTCAAAGTAAGGGGTTCGTAAGGCCTAGTGTTTCCCTATGAGAAGCCCATATTTAGATTGCGAAGAAGGAAGATGGGAGTTTGAGGCTTTTCGTGGACTATCGGTTCCTGAACCCGGTGACCATGAAGAACATGTATCCTCTAACGAGGATTGATTATATCTTAGATCTGCTGAAGGGAACTCAGTGGTTTTCGAAGATAGACCTCAGATCATACTATCATCAGCTTCGTGTGTCGGATGAGGAAGTACCAAAGATAGCCTTCAGATGGCAGTATGGCCATAATGAGTTCTTGGTGATGCCTCTCAGCATAACCAATGCCCCATCAGTGTTCATGGGACTCATGAACAGGATCTTCCAAACTTACCTCGATCGCTTCATTGTGGTCTTCATTAATGACATCTTGGTGCACTCAGTATCCGAGGAGGAGCACGACACACTTATGCGAACAGTACTGGATACACTATGAGAGCACCTGCTATATGATAATCTCTTGAGCTTCTAGTTCTGGATATGGGAGGTCCAATTTAATGGACACATTATCTTAGAGGCTTGAGTTGTGGTGGATCCAGTAAAAAGAGTGGTAGTTCTTGCTTGGGAGCCACCAAAGAGCATGACTGAGGTGTAGAGTTTCCTAGGGTTGGATGGGTACTAAAAGAGATTTTTACCCAACTTTCCTAGAGTAGTAGCACCCTTATCAGCTTTGAAAAATAAGGGATAACCCTTTATATGGATGGAGAGGTGCCATCTGAGTTTCCAGGAGCTTAGCCGGAGACTGACGAGTGCCCCCATCTTGAGGCTAAAAGAAGAGGGAATAGGGTATGTAGTCTACTATGATGCATCATATACCAAACTGGGATGTGTTCTGATGAAGGAGTGAATGTTGATCGCCTATGGCTCGCGACAACTAAGGCAACATGAGAAGAACTACATAAACCATGATCTGGATTTAGTAGCAGTGGTCTTTGCGTTGAAGATGAGGCCTCACTAATTGATGGGTGAACGGTTTACTGTCTACACTGATCACAAGAGTCTAAGGAATATCTTCTCATAAAATTACCTGAACCTAAGATAGTAGTGATGGCTGGAGTTCCAATAAAACAATGACTTCAAGATGGTCTACACTCCTTGGAAGGGAAACGTAGAAGCAGACACACTCATCAGGAGGTCGAGATTACATCTGTTGAGCGAGCCGACAGAGCAGCTAGATGCATCGAGGATATATTTCTTAGATAGTTGGGGAGCATCTTAACTCTAGTTTATGAATTTCACTCCCCCACTCCTTCAGCGAGAACGGAAGGCACAACATGGGGACATTGAATGCAAGGGCCGACATGCTCATATATCCTCAGGAAAATCTCCTGATGGATTTGGGATAGGTATGGAGCACGTCGTCCTTTTATAGGAAACACCATAGTACCAGTGAAGTTTCAGGAGGAGGTGCTTTGGGAGTTTCATACATACCCTTTGGTGGTACATCCTTAAGTGAAAAAGATGTACCATGACCTATAAGGTCAGTATTGGTGGACAGGGATGAAGAAAGCAGTGGCGAAGTTCATGTCATGATGCCTCCCTTATAGCTAGTGAAGGCAAAGAACTAGGTTCCAGCAGGATTGACTTATCCACTTGAGGTACCAGAGTGGAAATTGGATGCTATCTCGATGGACATTGTGATGGGGTTACTATAACACCCCGAAATTTTATGAAAAATATAATTTTTAATTTCATTAATGTCTTGTGTTGTACGCTACACCAAAAGAAGCTTTCACAACATGCATCCTTGACTTGCCTTCCATTACACACAATCGCGACCTTCCTCGATAGCGTGTGTAGTACGCAATAACGATTTTCACTAAACGGCAATATGCTATAAAAATATTATTAAAACTAGCTGTTATGAATAGTAATAACCACTTTTTGAAATTTTGTAAATTTTATTTTATCAAAATAGACTTTATTTTTGGATTCGTAATATCGAAATTAGCTTAGGGTGAAATTTTGGTACTTTTTGGATAACTTTTATTTTCTGATGAATAGTGAAAATTACTAAAAACAACTTTTTTAATCGAAATAATTAATAGTGATAAATTATTAACTTGAGTGGTTTTAAAGTATATTTAGAATATATTTTTACAATTCAATACAATGTTGGTCATTGGATGTAATTTCACATTTACACCAGACATAAACAAGTGTTAATCTTTTGATAGTTATTATCTCTTAAAAACACGCTATTTGTTGTGACAACGGAAATTAATTATAAAATTAATTAATGCAACTTATATGTTGGGAATTTTGTAAAATAGAAATAATTTTTGAATTCGGAATATCAATTATAGCTTAGGGTGAAATTTTGACATTTTTCTGAAAAACTTCAATTTTTGATTAATAGTGAAACTACTAAGTGGTAGTTAAAAAAATTAATTTTTTCATAAATCTTAATTTTACCACTTCTGTGAATGGAATTTCAAAAATCCGAGAGACACAGTTTATGGCAGTAAGTAAAATGTGGTTCAATGAGATGAAAATAATTTTTGGTGAATAGTAACTTTTTACTTTTATTTACCACGGTTAAAAGTAAATAGGGTAATTAAGGGTAAAAATGATATTAATATTACCCTAACACATGTAATAATCCTATTGGACAAGTGTATCTCGACCAAAAACATCCTTAAGTGTAAAATATTATCATTTAGGCCCACTTGGATTAGATTAGGACATTTATTATTAATTTACTTAAAGAAGGGTTAAAAGAGTTAAATCAAAGTTTATTTACTAAAACTTTTTTAATATGGGGTTATACATAAGATAAATTCGACTATAAATATTCCTTAGAAATATAAAATGATTTCCTACATAATTATATTTTATTTATAATTTTTAGACATTAAATAAATTAATTTATTTATGACACAACGATGATGCAGTAATTACCCTTTTAAGGAAATGTTAACATAATTGATGTTATAAATGCTCAAATAAATGTAATTTGAGACTTTTTATGAATTACACTAATTTTATAGGTTACTATGATATATTAGTGTTGATTTAATCAACTTGTTTCGAACATATAATTCTGTTATGACTTTCACAAAAATCATATATCAAATAGTATCAAAATACACACAAAATAGTTTTTAAATCAAATATTATATTATTAATTGTTATTTTATTCCTAGAAATCTAAGGTTCGGCCAACTGACTTAGATAAGGATATATATATTAATAATAAACAACTTGGGGTTCGTTTGGCATGTTATAGTAGGTGTATTAACCATATAGTGTAAGAAAACAAAAAGTCACGGTAAAAGTTAAATTATTTAACTTAGAGTTAAATCTAATTGATAAGGTTAAAATAATATCCTAAACTTGTCTAAATACTATTGGTTGATAGGATTTCGACCCATACCCACTTTACCTTAGAAATAAGACCCTTTGAACCATTATAAAGTGATTTTGACTTTAATATAAAATAATATTTTGAGATATTCCTAAGGTGCCCCTCTCCTCCCTTATAAAAGGGCACCTCCTCCCTCTCTTCCTCACACAACATTGAGCCTTCAAGCTCGGCCAAACCCTGCCAAAATCTCTTCTCCACTTCCCTAGTATCATACTATAGGTCCTGGTATTCTTCAAAGACCATCCTTAGTTCTTTAAGTAGAGGTTAAGAAAAGGCGCGTCAAAAAGAGGTAATATCCATTACCGATATTTTTCAATTTCTTTCTTCTTCAACTTCTTCTTCTTTAGTTGTTTCATGAAAAAGTAATAACATAAGTATTACTTACATACTGATATTTTATTATAAATATGAAACAACCCTAATTCACATTCTATCCATCCTACGGAAAAATTAAATCACTGCGCGTGCGTACGTACGGAATACCGTCTCCACGCCGTGGTGTAATCTATTTTCCACCATCACCATACAAGGATGGGTATAATGGTGTAATGAGTAACTATATATGATTATTATAGTGTTATATTGATACTGAAATAGTATACATACACTTCAACACAATTCCATGACCATGGGAACGATATCATCGCTCGTGCGTACGTACGGACTACCGTCTCCACAACGCGATGAGATTCATTCTCAATGATTAACCATTCATGAATGATTATAAAGTATATATAATAAGTACTAATGAAATATATGACATAATAATGATACTGGATTTATTTGTATTTATATGTATGTCATCTACTTAATTTCATTCCATTCACTAAGGAAACAAAAACAGCGTTCATGCGTACGTACGGACTACCGTCTCCATGAACGGTGTATTTCTTTCCATTTACTGATTTATTATATATATGTATATCATGAATATATATATATATAAATCATGTTTTATGTTCTGGAATTAAGTAATCATGATCTAAGTAATCATATGAATAATTACAGGTCAAAACACGGACGACAAATGAAACAATTTTACCCAAAACGCTCTTTAACATGGAATTTACAAAAGAACGGGTAATATAAAGTCATATGTGAACCATATATGATATCATAACAATGAATATGATTCTGTAATAAGTAAATGACATTATTTAAATCATTATACAGGAGGTTCGGACACTTACGAAGCAAATCGGACCTAAGGTAAGGGGAAATATCACAATCTCATTTTTATCCGAGATTGTTTATACTTTGGTATTTACTGGGGTGTATTTTATCATCCACATCAATGTTTCCTCAATATGTAATATTATTTCCATCCACCTAAAATTTTTTAAATCCAATTTTACCCTTCGGTGAGTTTTTAGTAAAAGATATGAAAAGAATCTTTTGTCGTTTTTCATATGAGGTACTTTTTGACTTTTCCGACAAAAGTACGAGAAGAATGTTTTTTTTAACTTATACGGAATGAATGGATTTTTAAAACATTATTTCCAAGAAGAATCCTTTACAAGTTTTCAAGTTTAGTTTTAATCAACTTCTTTCAGTTTAAAATTGTATGACATGTTTAGAAAGGAAAATGTTTTTGAAGTATAAAGGATATTTTCCTCAAGAATGGAGTTCAAGTGTTTTATCAAAATTATTTTCCATATATAATAATATAGGGTTCTGTTTCTATCCCTATTATTACATTGAATTGATTATGTTGTGATAGAATTATTTTTATGAATTCCTTTATCTTATATGAATTGTTTTATGGTGTCATGTTGTTTAAGAATCCCATTTTTATTACATGGGTTATGCTATGATGTATGGTTTATGATTTTATGGCACACATAAGAATGGTATCATTATGAGATGGGTGGGACCTATATCTCCCTCCAATGCATTGGGTAAAGATTTTATATCTCATGAGATAGACATGGCTGAAATGGTAGGTTATACCGGTTCAGTGAAACAGGACTGAAACGAGGGTTACTTGATTCAGAAAGTGACTTTGTCCACTAAGATAGTCTTGGAAATGAGTCTTGACTAACAAGAAATGATTCTCTATGATTATGTGCGTATGCCACAAAGTTTCATGTTTTAAGTTATGATTATTGGGATTTCATTTCACTACTATGATTTATCCCATGTTATGAAATTATGCTCTCTTTTGCAGGTTAAGATTTCCAAAAGTTGTGTTCTTATGCATATGATGTGATTGATTTTTCTTTTGTTTACCCTTAATGAGCATTTGAGCTCACCCTTTTATGTTTTCTTTTCCCCATGATATAAAGAAAGGTTTTAGGTAAAAAAAGGGAAGATCTTTATGGGAGATATTGAAGATCATTCACCACGATTAGAAGATTACGTTCCGAGTTTCCAAAGACACTAAACTGTTACGATCCTTGTGTGTGTGTTTTTGTTATGTACTAAGTATTCCGAAAATGTAATGTAATGTCCATGTACGTCAAGATACGGGTCTCTACAGTTGTTATCAGAGGAAAGGTTTAGTTAACCTTTGGAAACTAGGATGCGAGAACTTTAGTGAGATCCCTAGAGATATTTATAAGGTATGTCTAGGGATGTCCCCAAGGATAAGTATACATATAGGATACAGTCCTAGAACTATGGTAACGATCATAGAATTTAACCTAAGATGTTAGATATTGAGGATACTCCACCTTTATTATGTTGTTTTCTCTAGCATGATTTTTGCCTCTCACACTATTCTTTTTTGGGTTTTAGAAAATGGCTGGAAACAGGATGATTCACGATAATGGAGGATATGATGGACAATGGAATGATATTCTTCAAAATGAAATGGGATTTGGAAGTCCAAACATCATTATTATGCTGAATCAACAATCTCATAATATGATCAATAAAGTAAAATTTGGTAATTTTCCTGACTCGGCTAATAAGAGAAAGATGGAGTTTCATGATGATCATAGAGGAAAGAAAGTTCAATTTCCCCTATGTAAATCATGTGGGAAGAGGCATCAAGGAGAATGTTTCAAAGGAACTGGAAGATGCTTTGGGTGTGGAAAAGAAGGACACAAAGCAAGTAAATGAAAATGAAAAGGTTCAGTTAATAACATGGATGAGGATAATGGTATTGCTACGACATCAACAATGGTTAAATGTTTTAAATGTGGAATGTACGGGCATTATGCAAACCAATGACCTAAGGGAAAGTCTCATGAAGATAATCAGTATGGTCGTATGTGAAGTATTTATGTGGATGATGATGAAGAGACTAAAAATGATATGTGAGCTGAAAGAATTGTTGAAGCTCGGTCAATGGCTTAAGAATGTAGTGGAATGATTACATGTTTATCATGTGTAATGTTGTATAAGTAATCTCATGGTACTATGGAATAAAGAGACATGTAAGGATTGTTACACTGTTGTCTGATTAATGTTACCAGTATCCATGAAAGTTTATTCAGATATTTTTGGAATGTAGATGATATGCGCATAATGAAGGGATAAGGAGAAAAATAAATGTTTGATAGTATTCATGAGCTCATGACTGATATAAGGAGAAGGTTATATCATGGTTTGAGTATATAGAATTTTTGGATTTTGGTATGTGGAAAGAGTTAACTTTTGATAGCATTCATGTTTTCACTAAGGTTTAATGGGTATTCATTTTTTTCAAGAGAATACATCATTAAGGTATTCACATGATTGGAATGTGACCAACAAGATATATGGGGGATAAATGATGGTATTCACATGCTTGGTTGATGACATTTCAAGTAATCATTTTCTTTATACTATGAGCTTGGACCGAAGTATTTTAGATAAGCCTAAATATTGTAATGGATTATGTTAACCATAAGTTAGTATTGTTTATGTATAGAACTTTTTTTGATATTATGGTAATGTAGTTTTAGAAAAAGGACAACATGAAGGACGGGCGACAACCCATCGCTTCAGACAAGGCTGTGGGAATCGAACCCACAACCGAAGTGTGACTGGCCTTTATCGCCTACCACTGACCTACGGGAAGTCCCTGTTTAGTAGAAACTAGTTATATTATATTAAGCAGTATGATATATGAAGTATAAGTCCATTTTAGGAACCATATATGATTAATCTCAATATAGAATGACTTATGTATATTTAATAACTTTTTCTAACCTTTTGTTTGAGACAGATGGAATGACCTGTCATTCTATCACATGATCTGCTAACACTTCACGAATAACAAATTCAACTTCATTTATTTAAGATATGAAGTGGAAATTGTTCAAGGCACGAACAACAGTGAGATTGTACCAAAATAAAGTAAGTATTTATTCTAATTCAAATTTTCAACTTTAGGGAAATGATCTTGAAAACCAAAAATGTTGTCCTAGTGCCCTTATATCCGATGAATCAGATGGTACCCTAGATCGTCACAAATTTATGGCTTTATGATTGCTGGCTTTTCCATAGTCATGTTCTCTACCACTCTCCATCAGAACATGATGGTTAGATTTCTCTTCCATATCCATATTTTCACCTATGTGGAAACCCAGTGATTAGTTTAATTGGGTAACCGTTACGTTTCATACTTTTGTTTTTAAATATTGGTTTTGGTATTCCTTTTTACGATGTGGGTTTCTATTAAAGAAACTTTCGAATAGTAAACCATTTATAACCCCGACGAATTTCGAGGGCGAAATTCATTTTAAGGGGGGTAGAATGTAACACCCTGAAATTTTATGAAAAATATTCTTTTTAATTTCATTAATGTCTTGTGTTGTATGTTACACCAAAAGAAGCTTTCACAACACGCATCCTTGACTTGCCTTCCATTACACGCAATCGTGACCTTCCTCGATAGCGTGTGTAGTACGCAATAACGAGTTTCACTAAACAGCAATATGCTATTAAAATATTATTAAAACTAGCTGTTATGAATAGTAATAACCACTTTTTGAAATTTTGTAAATTTTATTTTATCAAAATGGACTTTATTTTTGGATTTGTAATATCGAAATTAGCTTAGGGTGAAATTTTGGTACTTTTCGGATAACTTTTATTTTCTGATGAATAGTGAAAATTACTAAAAACAACTTTTTTAATCGAAATAATTAGTGATAAATTATTAATTTGAGTGGTTTTAAAGTATATTTAGAATATATTTTTAAAATTCAATATAATGTTGGTCATTGGATGTAATTTCACATTTACACCAGACATAAACAAGTGTTAATCTTTTGATAGTTATTATCTCTTTAAAACACGCTATTTGTTGTGACAATGGAAATTAATTATAAAATTAATTAATGCAACTTATATGTTGGGAATTTTGTAAAATAGAAATCATTTTTGAATTCGGAATATCAATTATAGCTTAGGGTGAAATTTTGGCATTTTTCTGAAAAACTTCAATTTTGATGAATAGTGAAACTAATAAGTGGTAGTTAAAAAAATTAATTTTTTCATAAATCATAATTTTACCACTTCTGTGAATGGAATTTCAAAAATCCGAGAGACACGGTTGATTTCAGTAAGTAAAATGTGGTTCAATGAGATGAAAATAATTTTTGGTGAATAGTAACTTTTTACTTTTATTTACCATGGTTAAAAGCAAATAGGGTAATTAAGGGTAAAAATGATATTAATATTATCCTAAAACATGTACTAATCCTATTGGACAAGTTTATCTCGACCAAAAACAACCTTAAGTGTAAAATATTATCATTTAGGCCCACTTGGATTAGATTAGGACATTTATTATTAATTTATTTAAAGAAGGGTTAAAAGAGTTAAAATCAAAGTTTATTTACTAAAACATTTTTAATATGGGGTTATACAAAAGATAAATTAGACTATAAATATTCCTTAGAAAGATAAAAAGATTTCCTACATAATGATATTTTATTTATAATTTTTAGACATTAAATATAATAATTTATTTATGACACAACGATGATACAGTAATTACCCTTTTAAGGAAATGTTAACATAATTGATGTTATAAATGTTCAAATAAATGTAATTTGAGACTTTTTATGAATTAAACTAATTTTCTAGGTTACTATGATATATTAGTGTTGATTTAATAAACTTGGTTTGAACATATAATTCTTCTATGACTTTCACAAAAATCATATATCAAATAGTGTCAAAATTGACACAAAATAGTTTTTAAATAAAATATTATATTATTAATTGTTATTTTATTCCTAATAATATAATGTTCGGACAAATGACTTAGATAAGGATATATATATTAATTATAAACAACTTGGGGTTCGTTTGGAATGTTATATTAAGTGTAATAACCATATAGTGTAAGCAAACAAAAAGTCACGATAAAAGTTAAATTATTTAACTTAGAGTTAAATCTAATTGATAAGGTTAAAATAATAACCTACACTTTTCTAAATCCTATTGGTTGATAGGATTTAGACCCATACCCACTTTACCTTCGAAATAAGGCCCTTTGGAACCATTATAAACCGATTTTTACTTTAATATAAAATAATATTTTGAGATATTCCTAAGGTGCCCCTCTCCTCCCTTATAAAAGGGCACCTCATCCCTCTCTTCCTCACACAACTTTGAGCCTTCAAGCTCGGCCAAACCCTGCCAAAATCTCTTCTCCACTTCCCTATTATCATCCTAGAGGTCCTGGTCTTCTTCAAAGACCATCCTTAGCTCTTTAAGTGGAGGTTAAGAAAAGGCGCGTCAAAAAGAGGTAATATCCATTACCGATCTTTTTCAATTTCTTTCTTTTTCAACTTCTTCTTCTTTAGTTGTTTCATGATAAAGTAATAACATCAGTATTACTTACATACTGATATGTTATTATAAATATTAAACAACCCTAATTTACCTTCTATCCATCCTACAGAAAAATGAAATCATCGCGCGTGCGTACATACGGAATACCATCTCCACGCCGTGGTGTAATCTATTTTCCACCATCACCTTACAAGGATGGGTATAATGGTGTAATGAGTAACTATATATGATTATTATAGAGTGATATTGATACTGAAATAGTATACATACACTTCAACACAATTCCACGACCATGGGAACGATATCATCGCTCGTGCGTACGTACGGACTACTGTCTCCACGACGCGATGAAATTCATTCTCAATGATTAACCATTCATGAATGATTATCAAGTATATATAATAGGTACTAATTAAATATATGACATAATAATGATACTGGATTTATTTATATTTATATGTATGTCATCTACTTAATTCCATTGAATTCAATAAGGAAATGAAAACAGCGTTCATGCGTACGTACGGACTACCGTCTCCAGGAACGGTGTATTTCTTTCCATTTACTGATTTATTATATATATGTATATCCTGAATATATATATATATAATTCATGTTTTATGTTCTGGAATTAAGTAATCATGATCTAAGTAATCATATGAATAATTACAAGTCAAAACACGGACGACAAATGAAACAATTTTACCCAAAACGCTCTTTAACATGGAATTTACAAAAGAACGGGTAATATAAAGTCATATGTGAACCATATATGATATAATAACAATGAATATGATTCTGTAATAAGTAGATGACATTATTTAAATCATTATACAGGAGGTTCGGACACTTACGAAGCAAATCGGACCTAAGGTAAGGGGAAATATCACAATCTCATTTTTATCCGAGATTGTTTATACTTTGGTATTTACTGGGGTGTATTTTATCATCCACATCCATGTTTCCTCAATATGTAATATTATTTCCATCCAAATACAATTTTTTAAATCCAATTTTACCCTTCGGTGAGTTTTTAGTAAAAGATATGAAAATAATCTTTTGTCGTTTTTCGTACGAGGTACTTTTTGACTTTTCCGACAAAAGTACGAGAAGAATGTTTTTTTTAACTTATACGGAATGAATGTATTTTTAAAACATTATTTCCAAGAAGCATCCTTTACAAGTTTTCAAGTTTAGTTTTAATCAACTTCTTTCAGTTTTAAATTGTATGACATGTTAAGAAAGGAAAATGTTTTTGAAGTAGAAAGGATATTTTCCTCAAAAATGGAGTTCAAGTGTTTTATCAAAAAAAAATTCCATCTAAGATCATATAGGGTTCTGTTTCTATCCCTATTATTACATTGATTTGATTATGTTGTGATGGAATTATTTTTATGAATTCCTTTATCTTATATGAATTGTTTTATGATGTCATGTTGTTTAAGAATCCCATTTTTATTACATGGGTTTTGCTATGATGTATGGTTTATGATTTTGTGGCACACATAAGAATGGTATCATTATGAGATGGGTGGGACCTATATCTCCCTCCAATGCATTGGGTAAAGATTTTACTTCTCATGAGATAGACATGGCTGAAATGGTAGGTTATACCGGTTCAGTGAAACAGGACTGAAACGAGGGTTACTCGATTCAGAAATGGACTTTGTCCACTAAGATAGTCTTGGAAATGAGTCTTGACTAACAAGAAATGATTCTCTATGATTATGTGTGTATTCCACAAAGTTTCATGTTTTATGTTATGATTATTGAGATTTCATTTCACTACTATGATTTATCCCATGTTATGAAATTATGCTCTATTTTGTAGGTTAAGATTTCCAAAAGTTATGTTCTTATGAATATGATGTGATTGATTTTTCTTTTTTTTACCCTTACTGAGCATTTGAGCTCACCCTTTAATGTTTTCTTTTCCCCGGGATATAAAGAAAGGTTTTAGGTAAAAAAAGGGAAGATCTTTATGGGAGATATTGAAGATCTTTCACCACGATTAGAAGATTATGTTCCGAGTTTCCAAAGACACTAAACTATTACGATCCTTGTGTGTGTGTTTTTGTTATGTACTAAGTATTCCTCAAATGTAATGTAATGTCCATGTATGTCAAGATACGGGTCTCTACAGTTACCATGTACGTCCAGGGGCCACAACACTATTTGCGTGATAATTGACCGACTCACCAAGTCGGCTCACTTCCAAACCATTCAAGAGAAGGGATTAATAGAGGGATTAGGATTCCTCTATGTATAGAAGATAGTAAAGCTTCATGGGGTACCATCAATGATCATTTCAGATCATGATGATCATTTTACATCCCGATTGTGGAAGGGATTATAGGAGGCCTCCAGGACTCAACTACTCTTTAGAACCTCCATTCACCCCTAGATAGATGGTCAGATAGAGTGGACCATATAGACACATGAGTAGATGCTTCATTCTTGTATACTTGATTTTAACCACAGTTGGGATGACCACCTACCACTGGTGGAGTTCACAAACAATAATAGCTATCACTCCACCATTGGCATGGCATTGTTTGAGGCCTTGTACAACCATCCATACAGATCACATCAATCCTAGGCAGACCCAAGTGAGTCATCACTTTGAGTCCATAGTTAGTACGAGCTACCACTAAGAAGGTACAGACCAACCTGGAGCAGATGAAGACTGCACAGAGTAGGAATAAGTCTTATACCGATAGGAGACTGGTGACCCTTGGAGTTTGAGGAGGGCATTCATGATTTCTTTCAGGTCTCAACTCGATGAGGATTGTGGAGATTTGGTCGGGGTGACAAATTATCTCCAAGTTTCATCAGACCTTTATAGATCCTAAGAAGTGTTGGAGGGGTGGAATAACACCTTTCTCTTCCCCCACAGATGCACCAAGTGTATAATGTTTTCCATGTGTCGCAGCAGAAGAGATACATGCATTATCCATCACACGTAATTGACTAGGGTGAGTATGACATTGACGATGGGGAAACATCCATAAAGTTATCAGTGAAGATAGAGGATCAATAGGAGTGGGTCCTATGGGGATAGTCGATCACTCTGGTGCGAGTTCAATGGCATCACGAGAACCTCCAAGAGAGCACATGGGAGAGGGAGTCTTAGATTCATGCTCAGTACCACATTTGTTTTCTTAGCTTTTGTTGTGGATTTCGGGTACGTAAATCCCTAAGGTGGGGAAATTGTAAATACCTAGAAAGTCTATATAATTTTTTTAATTATATGGAATTATTAAGAGACTACAAAATTCGACGACCCGTGATTTCGAGGCTTGGAGAGCACAAAACAGAATTCAGAACTTTTTTAAGTTACATTCAATAAACGTGTGAGCGGGATTTTCTATATTTAGAACTGGTTATTGGATTGAAAATCCGAGGGCACCGTTGAATTCTCAGGGCCATGATTCTATTAGGTGAATCTTAACTTCGACCAAAAAGGGTCGGATGAAAAACAAATTGGATTTTTTAGAAAAATAATAAAATAACTCTTTGATTTACTTTGTTTTCCTTCAACTATTGAGCGATGGTTGGAGAGATTTTATTGTAATGACAGTCATTAATTGAGAGTCATTTAATGACATGTTACTTGTCTATGTAATGACAATGCTCATGTGATTAATTGGTTCATTAATTAAGATTCATTATTGAACCATAATAATGGACACAATATGGAGCTTGTTTCTTTTTATCTAATCAATCCATTGGTGAGCGAATTGGATATCACAAGGAAACCTCAGACGAAGTGCCGATGACTTTCCTCTCCAATGAAAAATGGTTATTGGTTGATGACCATTGGAGGATTCGAACCAGACATCGACTAATGATGATGAATGCCTTCGAACTCGGATTATGTTCTTCTTCTGCAACAGATTCCCCCTAATCCAGGTAGGGGGCCTAATTGTTTTATGTGTTTAGAAGTCTACTCTTTCCCATTATTGAAAAATAAATGAACGCGGATGAACCGACTAAAAGGTTGATCCTGACTCATTGTTTCTTGTGGTTGGTTTTTGTGGGGTCTGGATTTGACAATTTCTTTCTTTCAAATGATGATTGATGCTTACCCCATGTTAAAAAACTAATGTAGAGGGAGTGGGCATATCCGAACAAGGCCTGGAACCCCCCCTCTCCAACCACCACCCCACCATTCTAGGATTATGTGCGTTATTTTTGTGATACTGGTCAATGAGGCAGAAAGACAAATCCACGGGATTCACAGTGAAGGTAGTAACCCGGGAGGCCTGTAGGCATAGATAGGAAGAAAACAGACTACTGGAGCATCTCCAGTGGCCTGCAGAATCAACCGCCAGGACAACACCACCAGAGAAGCAGTGCAGATGATTGGATTCATAGAGATGTTGTCACCCACAAGCATCGCGGTAGAAAGAGCTGCGACCATCTGGGCTACGGAGGGTGAAGAACGCAGCGCCGACGCGCCACATTGGAGAGGAGCGGCCCGCTCGGGCCGCTCGGCTGGACACAATGGTCAGCAACAGCTGAATGTTTCATAAGGAGGGGAAGTTCCCCACTTGCAAAGCCAGCTGAGAGAACCGGATTGCATGCGGACTGGATTTTCCTGGACCGATAGACCCGCTGGCTAGGCTGGACCCACAAGTCGAGCCGGACCCAGACCCAACCGGTCCCATTTCACTAAATCTAACAAAACTCACGAACTGGGCATCTGATTGACGTATTATCTATAGATTGAGGACCCTTATGAAGAGACAATCCATTTAAGATACTCCACTAGGTTTTTGGAAGAATTTGTAGTACGACTAGGTTAGATCGAGCTCAAATCCAACTAGGCCCTTTTTACCTTTTTTGCTTATAAATTACCGACCAGATGTTGGATTGACGCATTTTCTATCATGTTGGAAACCTTACAACAAGACGGTCCTTGGTGTTTCTTCTAAGTGGAACTTCGTGATGGTTGAGATATGACTGATATCTTGAGGATGGGACTCAAACACACTTTGTGCAGGAATCTAGTGGCAAGTTATCATGTGAAGAGAACCCCTCTATGGATTGACTTGAGAATGACCCTCTATGAATCGATGGTGGTGTGAACCTCCATGGATCTGAAATGGAATTTCCCTTCATGGATATACATGAGGGTGACCCTCCATGGATTTATTGTAGCGTGACCCTCTGTGGATTGACAGTAGTGAGAACCTCTGTGGATCGGCAGTTGTGCAACCCTTTGTGGATCAACTGTATAGTGACTCTTTTTGGATCAGTAGTAGAACCTCCCAACAAAATAAAATGATCTAGATGAAGACTAATCATATTTATTATTTTTATATAATTTTTATACTCTGTGTGAGCTGTATTTCACTTTATACTTTGTGATTGAGATCATGCTTTGTGGTTTTTCCTTTATGGAATTCCGGGAGACCTTCAAGGGTCATAGGGTCCCTACTATGTATTGTAATACTCACCCCTACATAGGTTTCTCCCACACCATGTTGTGTCTTATTAAGATTCAGGACATCTTGACTGAGACTTGGAGATCCATGACTAGATAGTTCTCAAAGGTGATTGGTAGATGTGGTGAGCGACAGTGACGACATACGAAGAGCTGTACCTACCCTTCATGTAGAATTATTGGAGGATGACCTTCATAACACGTTTTACCTTTTTTTTACTTTCTTTTCTGTTGGGTTTGTATACTGGTCTTTTTTACTTTGAGTTCAAACTTTTACTATCAGAATTTCTACTTCATGGTTTGATTTTTTGGTGTACCTTGTCTTTGTATGTACATGTTTAAAGGAAATGGCTTTCATTTTTGGGAAATGCCTTTCCGGTGCTAGTCACCAACCCCTGGACTATGGAAGATGAGCTTTGGGTAGTCACGGAATGGGCCATAAGGGAAAGGTCATGACATATTCTATGAAGGAATACATGCCTATCCAAATGACTTTATACTGTTTCAAAAGGACCACAAATAAAATATAGAATTCCCAAAGTGTGGTGCTTCTCGATACAAGAAAGATGAATCTGGTTCTACGAAATTTTTATGTCAATTTCCAATCATCAATAGAATTAGGTGACACTATGGAAGTGAGGAGACTATAGGGAAATTGATGTTGCAGGTAGATATAAGAAATAAATATGGAAAACTACGTCACGTGGAAGACTCCCCTTAGTGGAAGAGAATCGGTCTTGAGTATCCTAATTTTGAAAATGAGCCAAGAATCCTTCATCTTGCATTATCTATAGATATATTGAATTAATTTTGTTTTAAATCATCACTCATAGTACATGGCTGATTATGTTAGTAAATTACAACATTCCACTGAGTTTAGGAATGACACGAAAACACCTCAAGCTATTTATGCATATATCAGGAATGAAAAAACGAGGTAATTATATTGATGTTTATTTGGCTCCATTGATAGAGGATTTAAAATTATTATGGGATTCAGGTGTTACATTGTATGATTCTTATAGAAATGAATAATTCACATTGATATCCATGTTGTACGGGATGATAAATTTCATTCTTGTTTATGGAAGTTTTTCAGGATATAACATTAAAGGAACTCATGGGTTTCCCATCTGTAAACAAGGTACACAATCAATTAGGTTGGAACATGCATCGAAAAATGTGTTTCTTGGAAATCGTAGAATTATAACCTGAAGACAGAAGTACCGATCTTGGATGACATCCTTCGATGGAAGTTCAGAAGAATGTATATCACCGTCTCCACTATCAGGTGATCAAACATTTGAGAATGTAAATATGTGGACACTACTTTTGGTAAACCATTTTCAAAAAACCATAAGAAAACCAGTTGGAAGAAGAGATCAGTTTTTTTGAATTACCACACTGGAATTGTCTATACATCAGACAATTTCTTGATGTTATGCATGTTGAGAAAAATGTATGTGATACTTTCATCAACACGTTGCTAAATGAACTCGTAAAAAATGATGAAATTAATGCTATATGGGACATGGTTGACATGGGAATACGAGAAGAGTTGGTGCTAGTGAAGGGGGAAAATGAAATTTTCTTCTTCCAGCAGCTTATACGCTTTCCAGGAAGGAGAGATATCATCTTTTCACCTTCTTTAATGGTTTAATGGTTCTAGAAGGGTATTCATCGAATATAAAGAACATAGTGTAAATGACCAATTTAAAGTTAATGGATTTGAAATAACATGACTTTCACATTTTGATGCAATATCATATTCCTAGAGCTTTACATTTCATTTTTCCCATGAATGTACATCTTACTTTAAAAAAGATCTGTTTTTCTTCAAAGCTCTATGCAGAAAAGTTATAGACCCTATGAAATTGCTTAGTATGGAAAGAGAAATTTCCATCATATTAAATGAATTTCAAATGTTCTTCCAGACAAAATTAATTGATATGATGGTTTATTTGATTGTTCACTTGGTGATAGATATTCAACTATGATGTCTTATACACTACAGATGGGTGTACCCCATCTATTACCTTATAGTGAGGGCTAGAGTGTTAAATATCCAGAATGCCATGCTACATAACAAACCAGTTCAAATAGTTATTGTCAAAGTGTTGATTGACATAGCCCATGAGCCAAGCACCAAGCTACCAATTCCAATTGATGATAGATATATTCATAAGTTTGAACAAACTCTTGGAACATTCATCTCATGACCGTCACCTCTTCTAAAAAACATGTCAACAAGGAGTTATTCATTTCCAATTTATTTTTCAATATAAAACATTAATATTTAATGAAAAAAGGTTTTAACTAGTGAATGTTATTATAGAGAGACATAGATAATGGGGTGAAAAGAAAGAACAACAAAAAACCATCTCAAGGATCAACCAAACGATCAAAATGATCTACTGAATGTACCTTAAACCCTCTTATTATGTATCCTCATTTATTATCATTAAAATCTCATGAGAATATGAAGTTGAAAGATATTGGTACTCACACAATTGTTTTTTATGAAAATATTTATTGCAGGAAAGATCAATATATCATTAGTGTTGAAAATGTAAGAGAAATTCTAGAGTATGATTGTCTAGGTGGCTCAATTGTAAATTTATACATGAGGAATGTTTTCATGATTTGATTTTCCAAAAGTAGATATAATATGATAATTATGAATAAATACATTTCATATTTTTTTTCAGGTGTAAATATAAAAACAGTTGAAGGGATTTTCCCATGAACACAAATTTGGACTCGTTAATCATCATGTCACCTCTAAAAAAATAGAATCCAATAAAGAGGTTGAAATAGTGTAAGGCCTACTCAAATAATTTAATAGAAAAATTACTGATGACAGACCATTATAAATACCAACGATATAGGGGTAAAACTCTCTAATTTTATCATATCAAAAATATTTTAATTTCCTATTTACTTATTATTTTTTATCTTCATAGGAAACATTGGATGCTCATTGTGGTCAATTTGGATACTCCAAAGATTTTTTTCATGTATTCAAGGAATGTATATCCAATAAACCAACCACACATGATGTTGTTTGTCAATTTGTAATACACTATATCCAACATTTTAGAACTTAAAATCTAGTTATATATTTATATTATCTTTTAATGGGGATTCTATTTTGATAGGGAGATGTGTGAATATTGTATACATCATCAAATAAAACTAGGGTAAAAGGACAAGAAACATCGAAAATACTATGACTGGATAAAAATCAGGGTATATATAATAATATTTCACTATCCAAATGCATTTAAAAAAATTTCTTTTTTTATCAATGTTTCTGCTATGTCTAAAATAAGTAAACAGAAAATACTATGATTATTATGTTTTTTAATTTATGAAAGAGATCATATCCCATTAACAAGAAAACATCCATAAAGAGGTATTTTTGAAAATAATTATTATTTCATTTAAAATATTTATTAATCCTTTGTCTATTTATATTTTTTCAGTAGTGCCATTATTTTCAAAAAGAGTCATATTCAAGAGATGATATATATTCATTTAGAAGTGTATGGGTAGAATAAGTGATGGAATAATGTACACAATGTTTATGAATATGTGACCGGTATGACTCGAAGTGTCTATTTTTAGTTAAAATTGAATGTATTTTTAGTAAAAAAACAAGCGACATACTAAAAACTAATAAAACGCATTAGGATTGATTTGATAATTTAGGAAAATGATCCATAATTTATTTGAGACATGTAGGAATCAACTACACCTAAATCTTATGCATGTTGTGAATGTAATGACTTTAACTGTGTATTTTTATATTCAAGTAAAAAAAATTATCAAAAAAAAAGTGACATATCAAAAATCGAGCAGAAAAATTTGGATTGTTTTGATACATTGGAAAAAATATCCATCAATCATTTGTGAGGTTTATGAGTCAACCACACCTCAATCCAATGAACAATGTGACCGATATGACTTAAAGTGTCAATTATCAGTTTAAAATTGACATTTTAATTTTAAAAGTGTCACTCACTGAAAATTAAGAAAACTCATTCTGATTGTCTTAATAATTTTTCAAAATGTTTCATAATTTATTTGTGTTGGTTACAAATAATTATCATGTCAAACTGATGCATGATGCGACCGATATGACTCAAAATGCATGTTTCCAATTTGGGATGATATTTTAGTAAAAAACACCACTGATATACTAAAAACTAATCAAATTCATCAATATGGTTGTGATACTTTAAGAAAGTGATCTATAAGTCATTTTTGACATTTATAAATAAATCACACCTCAATATGATGCACGGTACAATCAGTTTGACTCAAAGTGTCTCTTTTTATTAAAAATTGACATTAATTTTAGTAAAAACTTAGAACTGACATACATAAAACTGAGCAAATACAGTCAGAGTGATTTGATAATTTAGGAAAATGATCCATGAGTCATTTTTGATGTGTAAGAATCAAAACCTTTTCAATAAAAAGCATTATGTACCCTGTATAAATCCAAATGTGTCTTTTTTATTTAAAATTTACATTAATTTAAGCAAAAAAGTAGAAGTGACATAGTGAAAACTGAGAAAACACATTTATACTGTTTTGATACATTAAAAAAATGATACATGAGTCATTTACAATGTGTCGGAATCAACCTCACACAAATCAAAGACACAACGTGACCTTTATTACTAAAAGTGTATGTTATTAGTTTAAAATTTATATTTTCTCTCAAAATGTGTCACTCACTGAAAACCAATAAAATTCATTACTATTGATTTTATACTTTATAAAAACATTCCATCAGTCATTTTTAACATGTATTAAGTAGTCTCACATTAAACCAATGCACGATGCGACTGGTATGACTCAAAAAGTGTGTTTATGATTTGAAATAATATTATATTAAAAAAACACAACTAGCATTCTAAAAACTGAGAAACACATTTGGATTGTTTTGATACTTTAGAAAAGTAATCCCTAAGACATTTGTGACATGTAGGAATCAACCACACCTCAATTCGATGTACTATGTGACCGATATAAATCCCAATTTGTTTTTTTTAATATTGACATTAGTTTAAGTAAAAAGAATAAGTGACATACTAAAAATTGAGAAAACATATTCTCATTGTTTTTATAATTTAAGAAAATGATCCATGAGTCATTTGTGATGTGTATGAATCATTCACAAATCAATCTGATACACGGTGTGACCAGTATGACTAAAAGTGTCTATAATTAGTTTAAAATTGACATTTTAGCTCAAAAAATTTCAATCATAGATTACCATGAAAATGACATATGATTGTCTTAATAATTTAGGAGAGATATTCAGAATCCCTTTGTAACGTTTCTGATGTAGTCTCACTGAAAACTAATGCACGATGTGAATAATATTACTCAAAATGCGTTTTTCTAGTTTGAAATGTCATTTTAGTAAGAAAACACAATTGACATACTGAAAACTGATAAAATTCCTTTGAATTGTTTTGATACTTTAGAAAAATGATCCTTGAGTCATTTGTGAAATGTAAGAATCCTCAACAACTCAATCTGATGAATGATGTGACCGGTATAAATTCAAATGTGTCTTTTAAATTTGATATTAATTTTAGTAAAAGAACAAGGGGCATACTCAAAACTATTCAAACTCATTTATATTTTTGTTGATTTTTTACAACAATTATCCATAACTCATTTGTGATGTGAAGGAATCAATCCCACCTTAATACGACACACAATGTGACTTGTATAACTCCAAATGTGTCTTTTTTAATTAAAATTGACATTTTATTAATTTATTCTTTCATATTAATGTTTAATTTATTTCATTATAGTATTCCTATATTAATATTTGTTTTATTATATTGGTGGAACCTTTTTCTTGAGTTGGGATGATCCTTTTGTGAACTAATAAAATGGGAAGAAATTTTTGAGGGGGGATCAAGAATGTAAAAGGATGAAACATTAATGTTTTAAACTGTTTATTGGATAATTGTAAATGTAATTATATAAAACATTATTTGAAATGTATATAGTATTGTTTTCCAAACCCTTTTGTGCACTTATTTGTTCTTGTGTGTGCTAATTTTTTCTTGTGTTTGTTGTGTATGTGCTATTTTGTGCAGGTCATGTGCATGCGATGTGCAGGTGCTGACGAGTGTGTTGTTATATTAACAAAACAACATATATTGGTAGGCCTTTATCAATTATATTTTGAGAAATCATAAGTTCCCCCCTTTATTAGTTCTACTTTCAGAGTTGATAGTGTTTTCCTTTATTAGTCCTAAAAATAGCACTGATAATGGGGGGATTTATCAGCAGTTTTTTAGCACTGATAAAGGGAACCCCCTCCCCCTTATCTTCACTGGGATTAACAACACTTTTCCCGCACTTTTAAAATTACTCTATATAATAGTGTTGTTTTATACATATTTAATGGTGTCGTAGGATGAGTCCTAGAGTACCTGGAATTATGGAATGGTAATGTTTAATAATTTTATCCATGGGATTAGAGTCTTAAAAAATTTTTGTATGATTATAATTCATAAATAAACTTGGAATAGGTTGTATTGTTATTATATGGAATGAAATTAGGACGATAATTAATTTAAAATGAATTTTTCATTTTGAGAATTAATTTAAAAGACTACTTAAATACCTATGTGCTCATAAAACATCTAGTCCTTAGCAGTGGAAGTCAGGTGTCTAAGTTATGATAGTTTTAGTTGAAGTTAAGACTATGTAGTTTATCATAGTGAGATTGTAAATTATATATATACTTTATATATTATGTGATTTCATATGAAACCCCATCAATATCTATAGGGATACTGACACCGATGGAATCTAGAGTGTGTTTATCCATTATCTAGGTTGGAAAGAAATGGTCTGCTGACTGCCCCTAGTTCCATACTCTCTTCTCTTGGTAGTATTATTTGATGGTATTCATGGTGGTTACCTTTTCCATATATTTGTGTTGAGGGATGTGATGGATTGTGGATATTTCTCACACATAGTTCTCTAGATATAGTATCCTACGAATTATTATAGGTATGTTGTGTAAGGGATGTGATGGCTTGTGGTATAATACATGATGTATGAGATGTGGTGGTTCCGAGAAACTACTCAATTACTATTAGTAGATGTGAAAGTTGATAATGAGATTATTTTATACATGGGGTGCATGGAATTTTATTGTTTCCTAGGTGATTTTGGGAAATATTATTTACCAGTAGAGGGATTTATGAGGATGTGTGACATTAAGAAATATTGTAAAATTATTAAATAAGTGAAAGTCGGGTGCCTTCATTTGATATTATTTTGTATATTAAATTATTACTTGTATATTATGCCTGGTGAGTGATCCATGGTGAGGATATGAGTATTGTATAAAAATATAAGGGATGAGTTAGTTTCACTTTATTATTCATTGGGACTTGGTATGCTTTCTTTATTTTTTTCACAAGAGGATCGGGGGAGGATCTTACTGACCATGTCTGTTATGTTCACCCAACATTATATAAAAAAAATTCGGTTTGTAACACCCCGACCCCTCTAGACCAAAGCTGGTGAATTAATTATTATATTGGAATGGTTATAAGGAATGAAATCCCAAAGGAACAATCAGTTTAGTAGTCGTTAAGAAACTAGATACATAGATGTAACACAAATTATAATGGAAATGGATAAAAAATACAATACATATCAAAAACTAAGAACTCCATCCACAAAACTCAATAAACATTCTCCTATTAATAACCTATTAATGGTAAAAAAATTAAAGGGGTGAGATCAAATGCTCAGTAAGGGTTACAAATGGTAGAAGCATGAATCTATAATAACTGAATTGTAAACAATTTGACATAATTAATATGGTATGGTGAATAAATTAAAAACTCACGCCATTAATAAACTAAGAATGAAAATGCATCCAAAGATTTTTTCATTGGGAAAACCTCATGGATGATAATAACTAATAATGAATAAATATAATTATTGTTAATTGAATGTCATGTATCTAGCACATGATACCATAATACCATTAAAAATGGTTTAGTTCTAAGGGTAGAAACCTATCTGATTTTTGGATACAAACTCGAAGGGTTTGTTGCCAAACTGATTTGTCTCATGAGACCTACTGATGCATAGAGGGGTTGAAGTGGAACCCACCCACCACTTCATTTCCAAATAATTCTTTATACATAGATTCAACACAAGAGAAATATGTCTTTACATTATCTGTATAGAATATAGGATAAAGATTCATCAATATTTCCATAGTCAAAACAACATTCAAAATAAATACCATATGTAAAATGGTATATGGATTACAAAATAATCATATCAATGATATGAGAATATTAAAATTAAAATGGAATACAATTTTAATTGAAATTGATCTCAATTGGGTAGTGGGTACACCACATAAGAATGAGTAGGTGCTCAATACTAAGCAAGTCTCAATGAAGTGAAAATTGAGACAAAGCACGTTATCACATTGTAATAAATTGAGTCATATGACCAAAAGTTAATAACCACAAATGAATCACAAAATACCATGAATATAAGGGTAATAATAATAATATATATCAAATATTAGTACACATATAATACATAAAATAAATAAGAGGCGTACAATGGAAACCCCACATAATTGATAGTGAGATGAGAAAACCCCTTACAAAGATTTCAGCATGGTAATGAGTATTCTTGCGAGGGATTAATGAGAGATAAAGGAGTATCCCATTATTTATATATCATAAGGTCAGTATGGGGGAGGTTTGAAAACATACCCCATCATTTGGTTTTAAAAATAAAAAGGCACAACCTAGGGGAGATTCTTGAACAAAAGTGAGAGAGACGATCCCTTACCTTAAGCTCGAAGGTGTTATTGATTGTTCTTAACATCCATAATAATCAAATTTATAATCATTAATTAATAATTATAGAACCTCATAAACATTTAATTGACATGTAATAACCTTATTAAGTTCATTAATGGCCTTTTTTATGGGTTTAAGAGATTTAATTTTATTGTTTTTGAAGCATTTTCTTACTTGGTTTTCATGATTTGTTTACTTGTAATCATGAATAGAAGTTCATTTGAAATGTGGTTTAACATATAGAATCATTAATATATCTTATTAATGACATTATATATATTTAAATCATCTTCTAATTATTCTGTTTATATACCACGAGGATGACTCATTCAACGAGTTAATGATAAATCTTTGGATTTGGCTTGGTGGTTTTGTGCACAATGAACTGGTTTTGTATTATTAATCCATTTTATGAGTGTGTTAGGATTCCAAAACATTAGACATGATAAAATAAATATATTATTATTTGGGTCAACCATTGAAAAGTTTTCATGACCATTGTTGAATATAGTAATGCAAATTGAAAACCCATCTTCCTTGAGTGTGATAAATTAACACATCTCAGACAGTGTTAGCATTTATAGTATAAAAGGAGGGGAAAAGATTTATTATAATGAAATATTCCATTATCACAATGAAAATCCGGTACATGTATGGTATTGTAATTATCATGGCATTTGGATGAGGTGAGTTGATAAGAGAGAACAAACTAACAGAACATGTAAAAGGAATTGAAATAAAAAAAAAGAGAGGTTCACCTATTGAGTACTCCTCTTTGAGAAACTCCTTAAGACCTTTGATTTTAGACTTTTGGTGAGACCATCAGGTATTGGACGTGGGGGAGGATGTTAGGGAATTATTTTAGAAGAATTTAGGCAAGTCTTAAATTTTGAGTGGTGTGGGAGGAAGAGGGGGTGAGGGGTGGTTTATATAATGGAGGGGAGGAGAGTTTTCTTAATATTATAATCATTAATTTATTATTTTTTCTCAAGAAAAGAAATAGTGAGTATTACATGACTTAGAATAGTAATAAGAGCATGTGAGTTCTAAATTTTAGTTCTTAAATCACTCATGATGCTAGGTATATTTAATTTAATTTATAATGTTTTATACGGTTAGTTAATGTATTTTACTATTTACCAAAAAATAAAGTATTTCTGAAAAATACCAAAAATTCACCCTAACAATTTTTCAACGCATAGAATCCAAAAATTAAGTATATTTTTCAAAAATAATTTTCTAAATATGATTTTTTTTATATTTAATTAAAATCATTATTTAATCAAAAAATATAAACACTAAAATTATTCATCTTCATTTTTAGGGTGCCTAAATTTATTTATGCATTCATGGGTGTCGATACCATTCATAAAAGTCAAATTTATATTCATAAGGGTAGGTTATTATTCATAAGGGTATGTTACTATTCACCAAAAATTATGTTAATTTTATCTGACTCTAAATATCAACATAAACACAACCGTGTATGTGAGGTCTTCAAAATTCAAAACACACAAGTGGAAAATTAATGTTCAATGGATAATATATGACCATATTCTAAATAATCAAGTGTTTTTTCAAAGAAACTCAATGATTTATGAAATATAGGCTATGAATAGAATGTATTTAAGAGAAAAATACCATAAAATGTTTGGGGTTCTACAAGTTTTGTAGAAGATAATTATTGATAAAGCTAGACATTACTATCTTATAGAGATGTTTAGGAGATGTTTGGGCATCGAGGTTATTATTGAGGATTTTGTTTTGGGTAGTTATAGTTTCTTTTATAGTCATTTTAGCATGTATGATATTACATGAATGTATTAGGATCAATATTTTATCTTGATCAGGAATTGGTTGGTAGCCTTTTATTATATCTCATTCATCAAATTCTCTTAGATGGTAATGTATCCCATTTGTGTGTATGATATACATTAAGAAATTTTCCCCTTGTCATGGCATATCAGAGGTGGGAGTTGTTGTATCCCAAATCTAATAACCTATATCTAGTGTCTTTTTTATAGTATTGGTACTAGATACACTCGATCATATCCCAAATAAATGAATAGTTTAGTAGACTTTGTAAACTACATACATACATTCTCCCCATTTTACATTAGAAATTAAATACAAATCATAGTAATTATTATATAGCATTGAAATCATTCAATGATTCCATTTTCATATCCTAGAGAAAAGAGAAAAAATAAAGGGAAATCTTAGATGCTAAGTAAGGGTTATGTACAATAGAATCTATCTTGATTAAATAATCCATAATCAATATGACAAGTTAGATAACTGAACACACATTCTATTTAATCAATAACTTGAGAAAAAAATGCATCAATAAATAATTTCAATGTAAAAATTTCATGAAAAATAATAACATAATTCCCAATGAAGGAATCACTTAATATTGGTCGTTATGATATTACACATCATTATACCTTTACCATCAAAGGCTTATTCTAAAAGAGTTTAATCGATGGGTAGGTATACACCAAAAATCAATTTCATTTGGAAAATTAATTTGTCTCCTAAGACCTGTCGATGCATTTAGGGGATATCAATAACTAGGCACCACCTATCACTACATGTCCAATGCATTCCTCATATATTTAATGATCAATTTAATTCATAAATAATATGTTTGATCAAAAAAATTCTATATTGAGTAAATAATATGGATTATCAATATTTCCCCACTCTATTAAGTAGCATTCAATTTAAAACACCGTATGTAGAAATAATATATAGTTTATTCAATAATAATATCCACCATACAAATAATATGAATACTTAACAAAAATATAATTTTCAACGATCACAAGAATGTTTATGTTTCATGAGAAATTGGATGACCAAAAACATAATTAATAGATAAAATATGACCATAAATTCGTTAAGAATAAATTTTTTATAATAAAGTCATGTTTTTTTGAGAAATGAAAGTGAAATATAAAAATATATATCATTAAATAGGTTTTTTGTAAAATCAATTAAAATTTTTAGAAGAACTAAGATATCATAAAGTTGTTGTGGCAGTGGGAAAATATGTTAACTTCATATACATTTAAAAGGAATATTCCTTTTTTAGTTATAATAAAAGAAAATAGAAAAAGACTTTTTAGAAAACATTTGAAATATTATTTTCAAACTTTTTTAAAATTAATAGATAACATAAAATATCCTTAATAAATATTTTGTGTTAATAAGTAAGACTTTTGTAAACTAATTTTTTAAAATATTGACATGGAAGAGAAATAATCCCAATTAGAAGAAAAATAGGATCATCTTTTCTTTTAAACATTTCTTGGCATGATTAAATTGTAAAATATAGGACATTTTTTAATAAAATAGAGAAACTCCTTAATTATCTATAGTATTAGAAAATATATGGAGTCTATTAAGGATATATTATAAGATTTCATCAATGAAAATAAGTGAAATTCCAAAAAATGATATTGAAAAAAAGATCCTTATGTCTTTGGTGTAATGACCAAGACATTTATTTATTCTAAATATATATATATATTATTGCATCATTATTATTAAGTTAATATAATATATGAAAAATTATATAAGAAAAAACACTTTATTTCATTATTTGATAATGTTACAATTATTCCTGATAAAATACCCAGTATTACAAAAGAAAGACTTTTATATAATAACACTACACATCAGGAAAAAAGATGGACTGGTAAAACTAGGAATGGTAATGGGATATGAACTTGGAAGAATATTATATTCACTAAAACCGACATTATAGGTTTTAATTCCCCTAAGATGAGCACCCATTTCATAAATATCAAAAAAAGAAAGAGAGGCATTATGATAATCATAAACATTATCAACGAGTTTGTAAAAAAAGTTGTAAGCAATGTAGTGAATCCTGAAGTTAGAAATATAGTATATTTATAGGGAAATATATCATTTGTCATTATGAATATTGGCCAAAATGGCTGATTAAAACAAGAACCATTTGTTAGTAACATAGTTAATCATTATTATTATTGGTAATAAAAAATCAATAAAGTTACCATTAGAAAATTTTAATGATAAAATCATAATTGTATTATTTATAGAGAATATAAATATAATATTTTAAAAAATATTTTTTATGATAAATTTATAATCTTTAAATAAAATTTATTTTAGGAAATAATATTATAATTTTTTAAATGATTATATATTTTAACAAATAACTAACTAATTTTTGAAATGACTAGAATGTTTACTATGCTTTAATTTTTTTAATTTTAAATAAATAAGGGGTTTTATTTAAAAAAGTTTAAATTATCATATTAATAAAATTATTTTTATAAAATAAATTTACTTTTTTAATTAGGACATAAAAATTATTTGGGCTAAATTTTTGGGTGCTTTCTGATAATGTTTATTTTTTTGTGAAAATTTTAAAAATTATTATTTTATGAGCACTATAATTTTATGATCTAATTATTAAGGGAACATTATTCAAAAATTAGTTAAATTTTTTATTCAATTAAAATTTATTTAATATGTATAAAATTAATTTAAAATTATTATTTTTAATTTAGAGGGTTATACTTTACATTTTGGAGCCAAAAATTGGATTTTTTGAGGTAAAATTATTTTTACTTTTTGTGTATAAAATGGGTTGGTTAGAAGGTATGTTTAGATTTGAGAAGGATTTAAAAATCTAGACACCCTCTTCCACTCCTTGATAATTCTAATAATTTATTGGGATTCATTACACCCATTAGCGGTTGAATTATATAAAAAAATATCCAATATTTAATCCTTTAAAACCACCACTCCTCAAGTATAAATACCCCATTCCCTCATAAAATTCCAAAAAGAGACATTGAGCATGAATTCTCTCTAAATATCCATCTCAGTATTCTCTCTAAGGATGTTATATGGTTCTAAGAAGTCACTCTCCAACATTAAGAAGTTTCCTCCCAAGGTAAGGGCCCCTGATCATCCTCTTTCCTTTTCAAGTTCATTACTTTTGTTGTATTGTTTTTAAAATTAATTTTTAATGTAATAACATTATTTTTATTCCATGGTAATATCTTGTATATTATATTTTTTAAGTGGGAGTTTTTTCATTCCCTCTCATTATAGACATCCACTAAGCTATTACTATGACTAAGTAAGGTTCCCCAATTATCCTCTTTCACTTTGAATCACAATTCCTTTATTATATATTATTTTAAATTTCCCTTAAATATATAGAAATGAATTTAATACCATGTTATTATCATCAATTTTAATAATTTTTAATGATATATTACTTTATACCTCTCATTATAGCCTTTGGTAATCCATCATAATACATAGACTATCCCTTAGCCATAAAATCATTCTAAATTTTTGGTAAAGTAAAAAGTTTGTGGTTTATATGTATTGAAATATTTGTCTAGATAATACAAATGGATATGGATCTGGAATATTTTTACATAGGGGTAATAACCCAAAAGTGTGTGCATTGGGATTTTAGTTGATCATCGCCTGATGCATGATAATGATTCGTGTTGCACACCAGGTTTGACACTCCCAGGGGATATGCTTTGGATAATTTATGTGATGGGTGGGGCCCAAATTTACACATCCAATTAATGCATTTATAGGTCTCATGAGAAAACTAAGATATGGTAATGTTATAATCCTTACCCTTTATATAAGATATATTGGCATAAGGTCTTGACTATATATTTAAGATGTTTTATATTATGCATTCCCATCGTTATTTGTATCTTGAACTCTATTAATTGTTAAGTTGGTCATGGATTTATTTATTCTCCCTTTTTCTTTTGATATGGACTGACATAGTTTATTTATTCATGCATCCCTTTACTATATATTCAATTATTATTATCAAATCACCTATTCATTATTATGTTGACCACATATTTATTTATGTTCTCAGTTTCATTTGATAAGGCAAAACATATTTTACTTATTTATGTCATAATGATTTCTTCATAATTGCTTTCTTTGTACTCAACCCCCTTACTGAGCGTCTAAAATCACCCTTTGTATTGTTACACTTTGTCTCAGTGAACAAATAGGAGTACTACATATAATAAAAGTGGTTACAAGGAGAATAATAATGTTTTCATGATTTCAGATGATGTATTATTATTTTAAATATAATGTAAAAATCATTTATATATCTACTTTCCTATGTATAGTAAACTTTTGGATCCTCCATATTGAAATCTATCTACCAATGTAAAAAGATATCCACCACCTTAGGGGTGCTATAGTTGGGGTTGTTACATTTGGTATCAATTTTTAGGTCTGATAGGGTAATGAAGATGGTTTAGAGGGGGTGAATAGACTTGATTAAAAAATTTCAACCAAATAACAGATTAAATAAATTAATAATCAAGGTTAATTATTAGAGTTAATTACAAGTGGAAAAAGTAAATATCACCTAGATGTTTTTCATAGTAGTTCGGCCCAAAGTGGTCATGCACTGATCTTATTACTTTCTACTCGGTGAGAGATATGTGAACAATAAAAATGATTTTTATTGGGCAATCGTAACCCAATTATAGAATCATTTTCCAGTAGAGGGATAACTATAACACTAAATTTTGTATGGGGAGTCACAAAACTTATAACCAGAATTTATACACTGGGATTCACAACCTGAATAGTCCTAACATTAAGATTAAAGGATTCACAACCCTTATATCCTGACTTTTGAATCTTAGATTCTCAACCTGAGGAAAAATCATAACAAATAATTCTTTTTTTAACTCATAAAAAACATATAAAGTGTGTGAGAGAGGTGGGAAATAGTTTTACAGACTCAAAAACTTCGCAAAGAAGATAAATAATGAAATAGTCGGTAATGGTTATTTATATTTGGATTAGCATATCTCATTAAAAAATTATAGTTATAGAAGAAGTAATTATACACTTGATAGAATTTATAGGTAATAAAAAATTATCTAATAGACATTGTCTTGTACAAAAGGTTGAAAAAGATCACAGCGCATCGAAGATGTTAGCCCATGGTGATATAGGTGTGCTGACATCTATCGTCCAATCCTCTCCTCCATTTCGATGATGGAGTGAGGAGTGACTTTCCTTGAGTGTGTTCCAGCAAGACACATTTCTTGACAAGGGGGGAAACACATCATCCATGACTGTTTTCCTTATTGCAGGTTCTGATAGGGGAGGCAAAAAGAATTTTTGGCTGGTTCTTTTTTTATTTCTTTCTCTTTTTTGGTGTTTGGGTCCTTGTAAGACTTTTGTGCCTAGTTGGTTTTCTTGTTTTCATTTGGTCATTGTAATGGGTTCCTCCTTTTCCTAGTCTTCGAAAGGAGATCTTTTTTTGTTTATTTAAGGGGTTTTATGCCGCAACTCTTTCTAAAAAAATAATAATATCTCCAGAATAATAGTTGAATTGAATGATTTTATAACAATGGTTTAAACGAATTCAAAACTATTTAATATTTGTCAAAATGGTTCACAAAAACTAGCATCAAAATCAAAAATTAAATTTAAATATTTTAAATTAAATAATATTGGATCCTTCTACATTATTGGAACAAGAACTTGAAATAATTTATTACATTTGTTCTTTAAATAGTGCACCAAAATCATCAAAACCCCTTCAATCATAATCCTTAGATTTAATGTGGATTTATCTAGAAAAAAATACTTAAATTAATCCAAATATATATGTAGCAGATCAATGTATAGCATAAGAGCACAAAATTGAAGAAGAAGAGTAGGGTACAAAAAGTAAGGTACACAAAATTTGGTTCCTCGAAATTATGGAACACAAAATTAGGGTTCATGAAAGTAGGGAATACAAAAGTATGGTACACAAAAGTATGGTTCACTGAATGAAGGGTTTACCGAAATAAGTGTTCACCAAAATTAGTTTTCACCAAAAGTAGGGTTCATCGAAAGTAGAGTACACTGAAATTAGGGTTAATCGAAAGTATGGTTCCCCGAAAGTATGGTTCATTAAAAATAGGGTTCACTGAAAGTAGGGTTCCCCATAAGTAGGGTTCACCAAAGCTAGGGTTTCCAAACCATACTTTGCACTGTTTTGAAGGTAGGGTAGTTGAACCATACATTGAATTGTTCTAAAAGTAGGGTTTTCTAAACATACATTACAGTGTTATGAATGTAGGGTTACCAAACCATACTTTTAGAAAAACTAGAAAACATACTCTAACAAACATCAATGAATTTTTAAGGGCTCTTAACTGCATATTTAACCTTTGGTCAGGAATATTTATTTTTATAAAATATTATAAAATTTCAAAAAAAAAGAATTTAATAAATCTAAATTCTACTACAACTAAAATAATCTAAAAATAGAAGCAAAAACATATTTAAAAAACCACAGTTGTGAAATAGCTTTGTAGAACCTCAAATAATTTAATTACAATCAAAACAACCTTTGTAGATTTATATGTAAACTAATGAAATCAAGATAAACATTTTGAATTTATATAAAATAAAATTTCATGAGAATTAGATATCTATTGGACTTTCAGTAAATTAGATACAATAATTTTTCAAATCTACAGACTATAGAATTTCTAAAACAACCGCAACAACTTCACTGAATTTTTAGAGTACTAAAAAATCATTTTTAGACTTCCTCTTATAATAATGAAGTTTATATAAATATCTTATATATTCAATGTGATAATAATCACACAAATGAAAAAAATATACATTGTGATATCATCCAAATACAAAGGAAAATTATAAATTATTTTATAATTAAAATGGTATTTAGAATTAAAAAATTAGAATCACCTTCAGGCTCAAAGGAAAACATGTTGTATGAATAATTAGACATCATCAAAATTTAATAAAATAGAGGTATAAATTTTATCATTTATATAAAGTATGAATTATAAAATTAATATCTCTACAACTAAATCTATAATTAAAATAAATAAATGACTTAAAATAAAAAGTCACTTGTAATCAAACAAAATCACAAAGGTTAAAAAAAATATAATCATATGTAATCAAACAAAAGAGAACATGAATATGCACTAAAATATTTCAAATTGTAACGTCATGAATTATTAAACTTGAAATGAAACATTAATAATCATGAATAAAAATATATTTGTGTTGAATATGTCAAAGGGGTAGTATATACACCGTAAAAAATAATTAGAACATAATACAAAATATGTCTTAATGGAGTAAAAATTGAAATGAAAACCCTTAAAAATTATATCATTGAAATGAGAATTAATAAATGAGGTAATCATGTGTATCATATTTAAATCCACATAAAACAAGAGTAAATAAAACATTAAATAATAATAAGTTATCATATACATAATCTTATCATATCAAAGACAATTAAGAAGTAATATAACTCAATGAAAACAAATTGAGTTTTGAAACCCCTTACCTCAAGTTCAAATTGAATTGTAACTCATTTTAACCTCATGTATAATAAATTTAGAGTTATTTTAATTTATTACTAGATTTATATACATATTTATAATATCATATATGATACATTTATAACGTTTTACCACCTATCTATTAGAAATATTTTATTATTATCATTATTCAAGGAGTTAACTCCTACATTTTTCATGAATATTTGGATTCAGTAGTTTTTGTATTTTCATCTTTACCATCAATATATAATCCCAATAATGTTATTAATAATATAAATATCATATATATTCAGTATATATAAATTTATAATCATCCATAATAGATATACATAAAAAAATAAATTACACCATTCATGGATATGGTAGGTCGTACGTACGCATGAACGTTATTTTCAATTTTAGATGAATGAAACAAAAGTAAGGTAAATAATAATTTGACTTTAAGGGATCATTTTTAAATAATATATATATTATTTATTAATTAAATATATTCATATTACAATCAATGTAAATTGGAAATGAAAAACAAATAACATCGCTTCATGGAGGTCGTATTCGACACATATACACAACTGATGTTATCGTTTTGCAATAGATTGGAAGGTAAGAAGGTACATATGATATTATAATTAAAAAAGAATAATTAAGTCATAAATATAATATATATATATATATATTTCAGTTATATCTTTATAACCATCCAATTAATGTGGCGATGAAAAACATATTACATCTCTACGTGGATACAATAAGTTGTACGTATGCACATGTGACGTTTTCTCTTTTAACAGGATGTAAATGAGATAAAAATGGTTATAAAATAATCATACTAATGTATAAGTGTATTTATAATACTATTTTTATTATTTAATTATGGTTATAATAGGATTAGATTGTGGATAATAAGAAATATATTTGAAAGTGTTGGTAAAGATGATTACCACTTCTCTAGTAAACCTCCTTGAGACCCATTCTTAAGAACCCGTGGGTTGGTATTTTGGGAATATTATCACTTATAGAATATGTATAATGATGTTTTAAAGTTATTTTTATAGGTATTGGTCAAAATAAATTGATCAATAGCTATGAATAAGTTAGGGGGAGGAGCCCTTTTATAAGTGAGGGAAAGTACTCACTTTGAATTTCATAAAGTATAAAATTAATATTAATAAATTTTCATCATAAATGGATCAACATTATTATATTTCTACGATAAAGTGATTATGAGTCTAAAATATCTCATTAAATAAAATTTTAACAAGTTTTGGTTGTGTTTTATCCCTTATCTCTTAGTTTTAACCCATGTTAACCCTTTTAACAATTACCATGTTATCAATGTTTTTACTCATTATGGGTCAAGAAAATTACTATAAATGGATAAATGACACATAAATGGACTATTGATTATATTTTAAACCATATACCCTTATCTTTTTCTAATATAATATTTTTATGAATTGTAAATCATTTAATAAAATATTTCTTATTTTAAAAAATCAATAATTTCATTTTTGGAAATAAAAGAAATATTATAATATAATTTGTGTTTAACTCATGAAAAATGGTTCCAAAATGACATGATTTTAAATATGAGGAGGGTATAGTCTTAATTTAATCAATAAATCAAATTATTTTAGGTTTAGATATAATTTTAAACCAGATATTTTGTATTAAAACCTTGGTTAAAATTTTTAACCTTAATCGTGGTAATTAATTTTTAAATAATATAGGGTTATAATTTTACTTATATGGTGAAAATTGGATAATAAATGGAAAATAAATTAAATTTTAGGCCATATATTATACCTATTATCCTCTTTTAATAATTTTATTAATTTTTAATAATTTAATGAAATATTATTTTCATTAAATATCATAAATTTAATTTTTGAAACTATTCATTAAATTTGACATTAATGACAGTTAAATAAACAGGTTATTTGAATATAAATCATTTAAAACATCCCTAATATGATATATTCTTCAATTAAATTCATGTAACATAATAATTTATTCAAATTTTATTAATATTACTATTTTTAAAATCATTTATTTTATTTTCTTATTAATTGAATAAATATTGTGTCAACATTGAGTATGCATTTAAGGTAAATATTTCACTTTTTAAAAATTAAAAATAAGTTATCATAATAAAAATAAATAAAATAATTTCAATATAATCATTTTATTCAATAAATTTATAAATTTACTCACATATATATCCTTCAATCTTATTTAATATGTTATTTTGATTTTTTAGCCTTATGTAAGCCTTGGAAAAACATTTGGAAAATATTTTTTCTATAAAAATAACAAATTAGAAAATAAAAATAAAAATAATATTTTCTAAAAAATATTTTCTAAAAAATTCATTTAAATAATATTTCATTTTCCATTGTTAACATTTGGAGCCCAAATTTGACTTTTTGAGTGTTGTGTGAGCTCTACGTCGACACTGGAAATGGTTTTCATATTTATCATGAAATAAATTATAGGTTATATTTTTTGAATTTATTTTATATGAAATTTTTAGTACATAAGTTTGATAAAATTTTATATCATATTTATGTCTTTTTGATATTATAAAAGATACAGTTTTTGATAGAAATTGTATTTTTTACTATTCATGAAAAATTTTACTTCCTCAAAAAAATCTCAAAAACTCATACTCAGAACAATTTTAATTATTGAATCTAAAAATTATACATATTTCATAAAATTTAATTCTTATAAGTGGTAGAAATTACTTTTAATATAAAGGAATAAAATTAAACAAAAAATAGTTTTTAGAATAAATTTATTTTTAAGCATAAAAATATATTAATTTAAAAAAATGAATATTGAAAATTAAAATGGAATTAATTAGACTATTATATGTCAAATAGATCCTATGTAACATTAATACCAAATTCAAAAAATAATTAGAATTTTAAATTTATTTATTGAATGAAAATAATTAAGTTTATTTGAAAAATATATATATACTCACTATTCACTAAAAAATCAATCATTTCAGAAAAAATCCAAAACTTTATCCCTAAGCTAATTTTGATTTGATGATTTAAAAAATTATTTTTTTTATCAAATAAAATTTATATAATATGCATAAATTAAAAATATTATTCATTCAAAAAATTTCATAAATTTTTTTGAGGAAAAATTTATTTCTAATGCATATAATGACTTTACCAAAAATATACGTGATTCATCTAAAACCTTTAATTTTTAAAAAATTTGGTTATTACTGTTCAATTCTACAATTTAATGGATATGTAATAATATTATACTATATTATGATTCATTTAGACTTGGGGTTGTGTGTACCGAAATATATTAAAAAAATTAAATTTATTTAAAGAAAATTATGTTCTAAAATATTAGGGTGTTACAGGATTTGAAAATCATTATCTCGCTTATATCATTTTTTTTCTAAGAGGGGTAACTTTGGTTGGAGGCTGTCATGAAAGATTGGTACTAATGATCATATTGAAGTATATAATGGATTTTATAGGTAGACAGTGGTGAAGTCTACAAGAGTTGTTAGGGAAACACTATCATTAAAAATTTATATGTGATGTAAATAAGGGTGACTATCTAAGACACAATTACTTATGGACCCTTGTGATCTGATTCAAGGACCTTCAAGTTTACTGAGCCTACTAAACAAATTGATATTGGTTGCTCGGTAGTGTCTAAAAAAGGATCATGTATCATTCTTGTTTATTCCTATGTTTGAAATGGGTTGACCTTGGGTATATGTTGAAAATTAATTAATTAATATAAAATATTTCATATTCTAGGTTTAGGATTACTTAACCATTTTTTCTATGTATGGTATGGATCTATGTTTATGTCCCTGTCAAGTTCATGTTGAAGTTGTTTAATAGGATGCACCAGTAGATCACAATAGATTTGAGGTCAGTGACAATGATAATTGGAAGGGGATACTATGAGAGTTTGAGAACAAGTGTCTAAAAAATTTCAGGGTCTCCATTTTACATTTAGTGATAAAGTAATGTATAGAGGTAGGGGAGATATACTTTAGTTTTATTGGTGATCATAAGAATCACTAGGTTTTGTTAGCTGTGACGATGCGATGTGGGGAATCTAGAAAGTGATAGTTATTATTCCTCAGGGATCATGAGGAGTAAAAATTTTCATGGGAGAAGTTTTGAGATTATTTTAAGCCAGGATTCATTCTTCAAATGAAAATGATACTAGTCACTAGGAGTTTCATACCCTGCGAATGGGGAGTTCCAACATGCGGGAATTTGGGATCTCTTTTAGGAATATTTTTCAAAATGATTTATATCTACTTTTAGATGAGAAGGTTAGGTTGAGGAATTTTAAGGTGGATTTACATACAGATATCTGGTAAAGGGTCACCCATTTTATACCACCGAAATATCTTATGGTACTGAAAATAGTAGAGGTTGATGAGTGGATGTTGGACAAAACTATACTGTCATAAGAGGGGAGTATTATGGATTATCCACTTAGAAGATCTATGGTTTGGAGTTCATAGTTTCTTAGATGTAAGGGTTTTTAGAAATATATCGGTAGGTTTCATCCCTCTTCATCTCATTTATTTGGGGTAATAGTTCACAAGACCATGTCAAGGGGTCAACCGTTTTTTTCTCTTATGACGATTATGGTAATTAGCGGTGAGAGTTCCCAAACGTTCTAAGAAGAAAATTTATAGCTAGTGTCCCACTTTAGGTTCCACTGTTGTTGTAGTATTAGTTGGGGTAGTAGCCGCAGTGTTCTCCAACCATTGATCAGCAAAAAGAAAATGGGAAAGGTAGAGGATAACCCCTTGATGATCCCCTTCCCCTGAGAGTAGATCATGACTGTAGATATAGTCATAATTAGAGTTAGAGAGGTCGTGCATCAGTTTTTGGTTAGATGTATGCTCTAGAGTTGCTACCATTTGGAGAGTCAGATGTCATTTGATGTACTATTTTCAAGTTTTATACTTGGGTGCATTCATTTTTTTAGGAGTTATACACTCTTTAATTTCACCTTCCCTTTTCCATGTTTTTGGAAATGAGTTTGAGATATTTCTAGGGCTCCTAACATTAATTATAGAAATTGGAGGTTGAGATAATTTTGGTGAAGTATATAGAGACTGTGATCTAGTTCTTAGTAAGAACCTCTCTTAGGGATAGTTCTTATGTTTTTAAATACATCCATACAAAATCATCCTTGACATGTACTAACTATATTTAGTGTAGGATATCATGGATTTCTTTAGGGGGTGGATTTTGTTTTTTCAAAATGATTGAGATACCGGTATGTTCATTAGCGAGTGAGACCCTCAGTTGGGTCATATTTGTGTTCCATACTAGTTGTCCTTGATAAAAAAAAATTGCTTATATTTTCATTGTTTGAAACAAAAAATTTCCCAGGATTATGGAATAATCCATAATATCTTTCTAGGAGTGGTTAAGTTCTTATCCCATTGATTGGTGACTGAGTTTGGAACAGAGCTACAATAGGGAGCTTCTATGATCTTGATTTATCCATATAGGATAGTTACTTAAAAGTTTATAGATCTGTGCATAAATTTTTATTATCTTTTATATTGAGGTTTTATTTGTCCAAGCATGTCACCTTGGGGTACTTTGGTTCTGTCTACAAATCATTTTGAAGGAATTCTGCACCTCTGTATCAATTATCATCAATTAAGTCATGTGACAGTGACGAATTGATTCCCTCTTACACATATTTATTATTTATTCAATTGGATGAAGGGATCCCTATAGTTCTCAAATATGACTCAAGGATCGGTATATCATCATATATGGGTACATGATGATGACATACTAAAGACTAATTTCTGTTATCATTATGGGTATTATGAGTTCGTTGTATTGATTTTCAATGTTACAAACACTCCATATGTGTTCATGGGACTGATGAATGATTTATTCCAAGATTTTATGGACTGGTTCATAGTAGATTTCATTCATAAAATTATTTTTCAATCTACATTTAAGGAGGAGAATGTGGAGAATCTATGGGTTGTTTTGGGAGTTCTTCATCGTTAGTAGCTATTCGATAACCATTCTAAGTGAATTTTTTTGGTCTCATAAAGTATGTTTCATGGGGAATGTCATGCCCACTGTGGAATATAAATGGATACTTCTAAGTTAAAGGTCTTCTTTTTTTACGTATCCCCCAATAATGTTGTAGATGTGTCGATATTCCTTGTTCTTATAGGATATTATAGGAGGTTCATACCTGAATTATCTTGGATTGAGACTCCTTTTAAATCACTAGAATTAATTAATCAAGCATTCTTATGCACTAAATAGTGTCGGGATTATTTTATATACCTAAATTATATGTTAGTCAGTGCCTCAATTCATCATTTTCTAGAAGAAGTTCAGTTTGAGGTATTTTGTGATGCTTCACATATTAGCTTGGTTAGTGTCTTAATTCAGTAGATATTGGTCATTTATTATGGGTCTCTAAAATTATAACCCAATGAACAAAACTATTATTTCTATGATCTTAAGTTGTCTGGGGTTGTACTTTAATTGAAGTTGTGGTGATGTTTCCTCATCAGTGAATGCTTTATGGTTTTTAGTGATCCCAAGAGCCAGATTTATGTCTTCTCCGAACATGACTTGATCTTGTGACAATGACTGTAAATTGAATTTTTATAGGATTATGAAATTGATATTTCTTATACACCAAGAAAGGTTATTGTTGTATTTGATGCGCTAATCATGACGTTATAAAATTATTTCATGCGTGAGTCATGAGATTCTTGGAGAGTGATGGGAGATCCCTTTACGATCCATCTTGATATGGGACACGTTGGTGGAAGGGGATGAATTTTTTAGATAATAGTGTGGTCATATTTAGTGCATCAGGTGGAGAGGATTTTTATTCCATTGGTGATATGTGAGGTGGTTCTCCATGATTTCTATAACTAATCATGAGTAGTGAATATTGGCATGGAAAAGATGTACCATACTCTGAGAGGTTAGTTTTGGTGGCCTTGGTTGAGGCATTCAGTTATAGAGTTCATATCTATATGCTTAGTCTACTAGAAAGTGAATGTTTCATAGTGTGATTATAGTGGGTGCATCTATCCATTAGATATTCCTTAGTGGAAGTGGGAGGATGTTTTGATGGAATTTTTCACTAGTTTACCCCATTCTTTGGGAGGTTACGATGCAATCTAAATGAGAGTGGAATGTTTTGAAAAAATCTTCTAACTTTTTAGTGATCAAGGGGTTTAGAATGGTGGATTTTTATTGAGGAAATATTTGGATGAGGTATTGAGGATTCATAGACTTATGAGAAAGATAATATTTTATCATGGTCCTCCTTTCACCTCTAGGGTGTGGATAGGTCTTTAGCATACTTTTGGATCTCAGTTCTTACTTAAAACTGCAATTCCTTTACAGGAGGACGGTCAGATAGAGAAAAAAATACAAACTCATGAAGACATGTTGAATGCTTGTGTCCAATATTTTAGAGTTTAAAGGGATATTCACCTACCTTTGGTTGAGTTTTTTAAATAATTGTTTTCACTTTACCCTTGGTATGACACCATTTGAATCTTTGTATGACTAATCTTTCTGTTATACATTGTGCTGGACTAAGGTCAGATAGGTAGTAATCCTTAGGATGAAACTAGTGTAGAGTATATTAGAGATGTTTAGGTGATTCATGAGATGCTAAAGGTACCACAAGATCATTACAACTCTTATGTATAACATTGTAGGAGTAATCAATATTTTGATGTTGGAGATCATGTTTTTTTGAAGGAGACATTTCATCATGAATACTGATGTTTTGGTCTTGGGAGTAATATCTATAATTTTTTTGTTAGCACTTCCCCAACAGATGATTTTTATTCATGATATTTTCTATTTCTCATATCTTCATCGTTATCTTCATGAAAATTTTCACATCATTGATTGGGCTAAGATCGATGTTAATGATGATATGACCTTCAAGGAGTGACCTTTGAAGAACCATGAGCCATAAAAGAAGTTGTTTCATGGGTCTAATATTCCTTTAGTTCATGTCCTATGGTGAAATGGTGTCATATATGAGAGAACCTAGGAATACGAGTCAAAGATACATGCTTAATATCCCACTTTTTTGGATACTTAATTCATCTTTGGTTAATATTTTTCATATTGATCATTATCTGGTTTTTAGGTAGTTCTATCTTCCTTTATGCCTTGTTTATGATATTTCTCTTTTTGGAATGAAATCTCATTTAGGAGTGTTTTTGGGAGATGGTTGTTAGGATTTCTTCATTTTTTTTCCTCCTTCCTCTAAGGGAGGTGGTTATACTCCTATAAGGAAGACCCTTTTTAATCCTTTTCTCTTTGGGTTTTGTTTTAATTCTTAGGGGTGAGAATTTTTTGAGAGGTACATGATATAAGAACCCAAATCCATACTTTCCTTTACATTGTGTGTTTTAGGTGTTGGATGTTCCAAGAGAAACCTCATTAGAGGAAGTAGTAGAGTAAATCTGTAATTTTAATTGCAAGGTTGGATTTTGACATAGAATATTGTGTTATGTCATGGTGTCTAATCAAAAGATTAGGTTGTAGAATGGAATAAGGGATGCAGTGTAGAAGCTCAAGGAGGGGGGAGGGCTAGGACCTTCTTCCAATTTTTGTACATAATGGTGGGAGGGATAGGTTGTAGCATGGAACCCAAGGAGGTATATTTTGGTTGTTCTGCCTTTTTAGGGTCTCTACATTGTGGATTTGAGTTATATTGTAGCTTCTATATTTAGTAATTTGAATTATGTGGTAAGGTGGTCTCATTGAAGTGAAACTATTTTACTAATTTATAGGATCTAAGGTGTCCCAGATGTGGATTTGATCATGTTTATTGCATGGTGGTCTCTTACATTACATTTTTGTTTTTCCCTATGCAATCACCTTTGAACCATGGAGTAAGGAACTTCACTGTGGTCTTATAATTTTATGTTTTCTTATAAATTCCTGAACCCCCATCAAACTTTTATTTCTACCAACTTTTTGCCTTGAACACTAGAACATGATAGAGCTCTTCAACGTACATTGAAGATCATTTGATTGGATTAATCACCTTCCATCTAGGTATTGTTTTTTTGTGATCCGGGGCATGTTTTCCATTTTTTATGGTTTCTCCTCCATTAATTTCCCCCACTCCATCATTCCATTCTATAGAGTTTAATATCATTCACTTTCATGGATTTATTTTGATACTTTTAATCATGCTCATGGCGAGGTTTCCTTGAAGGGGTGTATATTCCTTATAGGAGATATCATCATAGATTTGTGCTGTTGTTTCATTCTCATTTGAAGAATGGTGAAAGCCTCAAGGAAGGGTATTCATTGATTCTCCATGTTTTTATGTGCATAAATCAGGTTATAATTATTTATCTCTTTAGGTAATATTTTAATTAACCTTATTATAGATTAATCTATAATTAAATATAGAATTGGTTTTGGTTATAGTGATCTCATGTGTTTACGCCATGTTAACAGTTTTCCTCTCTATTTTCTAGAGAGTTTTATATCTATTGTTTATGATACCATTTATCATGGTTGTTAATCTTGGAAATTGGAACAATAATGTAAAGATGTAATTTTTATTGGATAAAAAATAATGATCCATGTTTGATTGTTATCATTGTTTTTTATATTCGATACTAATCAACGTGACACTTGATAATTGTTTAAATATCTATTATAGTTATTAATAACTGGTATATTAGGTTTCTTGTGGTTGTACAATGTATTAAATGAAATAGTTGATTCAAAATGGTAAAAAAATATTTCTTTCTAAAATGAATTTCTTGGGGAGAAGTGAACCAATTTCTTTTAGAAGGCATCATGATTCCCTATAAATTATTTCTTTTTTTTCCTTGCATGATTTCTCTAGAGGTGATCCTTTATATGAAACATTATGTGAACCAGGGATGGTTTATGGTTTGGTATGGTATGGACGGGGATGAATTGGCTCTAGTAGTGGTTAGTGAATGTGATTGCAGGATGGGTGGTGATATGCATGTTGGAATGGGGGTGTATCTAGGATTGATGGAGCGGGTTGCATACGTAATTTACCATTGTTTGTTGTACTAAAAGTTTGGATACATAATTAATTATGAATCTTATTTTAATTCTAAATTATTGGGTTGTGTATTTATATATTCCTTTCTTCACTACTTGTCATAATAGGTTGTTCTTAGATTATGATTCTTTTATGGAAGCTTAGGAAGATCCCTAGAGAACTTGAAAATATGGAATAGTAATGTTAAATAATTTGACCCATGGGGTTGGAGGCCTAATGGAAAGTTTTATGATGATAATTCTTGATTAACCTCAGAATCGGTTGGATTATGCATGGAAGGAATGGAATTTAGTTGATAATTAATGTAAAATGAAATGTTAATGTTAATAATTAATTAACAATTATCTTGAAATGCATGTGTGATTATAGGATATCCATTATTTAATGGTGGCATCCAAGTATCTGAGTTATGATAACTACAGTTGAATTTAAGGCTAGTTACTTTCCCATAGGGTAGTTGTAATATATATATATATATAATTTTTATGTTATGTGATTTCATATGATACCATACCAATGTCGATAGGCAGACCAACACTAATGGACTCCAGAGGTTGTTTTCCCCAATATCTAGATTGGTGAGGAATGGATAGGTGAGTACCAAATCTTTTCCAACTCTCTTTTATTGGTAGTATCATGTGTTGGTATGAATTTTGGTTACCTTTAACATATATGTGTGTATAGTTTTATGATGGCTTGTGGATATTTCACACACATGTATCTCTGAGTAGTATCTTATGGATTATTATTGGTATGTTGGGTATGAGATGTGATGGCTTGAGGTATAACACATGACATATAGACCGTGTTAGCTCTTAGAAACATCTTGTTTACTATCTGGAGATTTGGATGTTGATGATGATATGATTTTATGAAAGAGGATCATGGTATTTTATAGTTTCCCAGGTGTTTTTAGGAAGTATTATGTATTTATAAAGAGATGACTCTGGATGTGCAGCATTGAGGTAGACCATCAATCTAGTAGGGAAGTGGTAGAAGTGTACCTTAATTTGTTTTTATGTTCGATATTATATTATTACATGTACATGATTCTAGGATATATAGACATTTTGAGTTTGGGAACATGGTATACATGTTTATGAGATGATTTAGTTTCATTTTTTTATTTACTGGGATGTATTATGATTTTTTTATCTTTCAGATAAGAAGTTTAGGGAAGGATCCTACTGATTATTCCTATTATGCTAACCTGATATTATATAAAATATTTTTTAGGTCTATAAGAGCTGGTTGGTGATCGTTTTGGACATTACTAGCATATGAAGTTGTTTAGAAGTTGTTTGGGCTTCAAGGTTGCTAGCAATGATTTTCTTTTGGGTACTTGCAATTTATTTTTCAATTGTTTTAGTCTACATCACATTACATGAATGATTTGGGATATTTCTTTTAACTTGAGTAGGTTTTTTTGGTGGTCTTATCTTATCTCCCATTCATCATATTCTCTTAGAGGGTAATTCCTACCATTTGTGTGTATGAAATACCCTTGGTTCTTATTTCCAACTCGTGGACTATCGGTAGTTAAATTTTGTGACATTATATCCATTATCTCCTTGTTGGAAAAGGATTGGTACCTCCGGGGGGAGGGGTCATGAAAACAAATCATTTTAATCCAATTCATGTGAAAACACTTTTAAATCCATTTGTATGTTAATGTTTTTAAATAAATTTGTTTAAAATGATCACAAAGGGTAATACACTTTAAAATCCATTTAACATTAGCATTACACATCAATTTTTAAGAAAAAAACTCTTTAAAATCATATAATATTCTTATTTAAAAACTAATCAGTTTCAAGATACCCTTTAAACATATAATTTCACAATTTTAAATACATTTAAAAATTCATGAAAACCCTTGGCATGTGCAAATAGACAATTTGGAAAAAACTGTTAGAAGATCACACAAATCACCTTTTCATGCAAGTAATATTAAAAAAACCATTTGGAAATCATTTATAACCCATAAATATCACTCTATATGAATATAATTTTTATAATAAATCATTCAAAACATTTAAGCATTACTGAAATAATTAATAAAGAAAATTTCACTTAAAAACATAGCTCTTTCATGTGGTAATAAATCAAAAAATGTCACCTTATATGGTGAAAGAAAAATTAAGAAAGGGGATAACCTCAAAAATTCCTAAACCCCAGAATCCGAATGATTAGAACCTACCCAAAACCTAAATTTATTCCCAATGTGTGTTAGGGTTTTAAATAAAATGGAAAATGGAGGTGAAGGAAATAAGGGAGGAGTGACAAGAGATAATAGGGAAATAGACCATACAATCCACTGGGAATCGATAAATTAGAGGCTTGGAATCAAATAATATTGGGGGAGAGACATCCCTTGGGATCTATATGAGAGGGTGCTGTGCGAGAAGGGAGAATAAAGGTGATAAATTCCCAAAAATTTTGGTTGATGAAAAGGGTAAAACCATAAAATTAAAAAATCTAGGAAGAAACCTTCCACTGTATAGCCCCTTACACAACATTGTGGATCACCCCCCCCCCACCAGAGGCCTTGAATCATGGTCTCTATACCATGGTTGAAGGGTCTATAAATTGTAGAGGGGACATTCTACTTATTCCTCCCACTACAGTATAGTTGGTGGAGTTTACGACATGGTTTTCCTTCCATCATGACCATTATAACACAACCTCTTGGCCACAACATAGTACATCTACCCTACACAAGTATCTAAATCTTGACCCCTAGCCACTATGGATGTGTATAGAGAACCATGACATTAAGTGACTGATCCATAAGGCTCGGCCACCCTGCCCCATGGTTGGGTCTACTAGAGACCTTGAATGATACTTCTCAAAGCTTATTGAGACATTTAGAAGACTCAAAATAAGCCAAAATTAAATAATATTAAAAACCAGACTGACATGGGGTGATAAAACATTATTTTGTTGAATATTTTATTTATAATATATGATATAATTTCCTCACTTTGTGTTAAATATGTTTATTTATAAAATATTTGGGATTTGATCATTCATTTGAAAATTTGGGGAAAATTCCAGTTTTACCCTTTATAGTGCACTGTAGTATTTCGAAGATACATATTCCTATATTTATTATTTGATGTTTAAATTCTATAACAGTGTTCTTAAATTAATGTTATAAAACTTTTTTTCAGGACACTATAGCTAAAGAGTGCATTTGGATGGAGTAAATGGGTCATTAATCCAATGGTGGGCTGGACTCGGCAGAATGGACATGGGTTCTGTATTTGGGCCATATCGTCTTCATCCGAGCTTGGATTGAGCCCAAATTTTGAGGACAGCTCGGGGACATGATTTGGCACAAATTATCCTTCTGGAAGGCCGGTCAATTCACGCGTGTTTGAGGTCAACTAGGCGGTACAACTTGGAATAAAATATTTGACCGAATTTTTCATTTCACACTTAAAAGATATGTAACCCTAGCCCTCAAAAACTCTATTTAAAGGGGGTTTTAACTCTTTGGGAGGTCTGGTCGAGGATTTGGAAAGGTGTTGTCGAAAGGGTGTCTCTTGGGAGACCCTCACAACTCTTGGAAGTAGCAAGCCTTTGTGGAAACCTCTCTTGCAAAAAGGCTCTCCTCTCCCACCTCTTCTTTGTATTTCTTTTATTTCATGTTTTTTTATTGAATTTTTCTTCAAATAATCTTCAATTTTATTCCCTCTTATTCTTATCTTAATATTCTTAATTGGGTTGGAATCAATATTGGAGACATTATTGGGTTATACCCTTTCAATCTTTTTCTTATGTAAAACGTCTCCACGATGACAACACTGTCCATGGAAGAGTAGTTATTTTTAGTAATCGGTCGACCTCTCACCTTATTCATTCATTTATTTTGAATAAATGATCTACTGTAATTCACTAAACATGATCCATTAATTGTGTTTTCAAATTAGAAGAAACTAATTGATCAATTAAACAATTAACACAAAACGTGCGAGGTCGGGATTTGTGTGAATTGTGAGAGCGCGATCTTAATCGGTAATACAAGACCACACTGGATCAATTTGTAGAGTTCAAATACAATCCCTAAACTCAATTAATCCTCATTTCCAGATTCTTTATGTGCCTTAATTTAACAATGAACATAATCTAATCTTAGAACATCAATCAAAGCAGGTTTTTGCGATTGCATGTTCCGAAGTTAGCCTAAGGTTAAATTCACTTCATCTTCGTGGTAAAGTTAATTCTCGTTGGGTTTGGGATTTAACAAATTCAGGGATCATATTTAAGTGAATATTAATTTAAATTATAATGATTATTAAATGATTGAAGAGGTAGAGTTAGATCGATTACGTCTTTTAAATATTGTCTAAACAAACATCTTTTTGTTGTGTCATTTTAATCAAACTTCATTTCAAAACTAAAAAATACAATTTTATTCCAGAAAACTTCTTCTATATTCATAAATTATAAACAACCACCCCCATAATTTAAAGTAGTGTTTTTATTCTCTTTTATTTTATTTCTAGAATACCTCTAAAAATTGTTTTAATTCACTTCCTCCTTTGAGAGACGACCTTGGTCAGCCACTCTGCGGCACCTAAGTACCCTAAAATCACACTAATCATTTGAGGGTGCCCACGATAGTGATCTTTCAAATTGGCGTCATTCCCGGGGAGGTAAGTAATTTATTCAACCATTTAGAGGTATTTATTGTATTTTTCATTTTATTATTTTCTTCACCTCTCTCTTTCATCTTTCCCCTTTCTCAAGTTTTCATTTTTTTCATCCTTCTCTTTTATTTTTGGACCATCAACTCAAACTTCTCATTTTTATTTTCCTATGGTGCACTTTCTTTAATTTCATTTTTACTTGATTTATGACATGAAATAATCCCGAAGATATCTTAGATCTTGACCCGGAGATTGAACGCAGCATTAGGGAACGAATCAGACATTCTCAGTCTACGGGAAGTTTCAATATTCAACCAGTTGGTGAATTCCTCTCTTCTGGAAACATTGAAATTAGAAGCTATTCAAATTCAAACATAAAAGAAGAACCAATGGCTGGAAATAATAACAATGAGCTAAATAAAACCATTTGAGAATTGGCTGCACCTGATATTAACTATCATCAAAATTTTATTGCATACCCAAATATCGAATCGGACTTTGAACTAAAATCTGGGTTAATTCACTTACTTCTAAAGTTTCATGGCCTCTCTGGTGAGGATCCCAATAAACATTTGAAAGAATTTAATGTGGTTTTCTCAACCTTGAAACCAAGAAATGTTTCTGGAGATCAAATTAATTTAAGAGCATTCCCATTCTCAATTGATGGAGCTGCAAAATATTGGATGTATTATTTGCAACCAGAAGATGTAACATGTTGGAATGATTTGAAACGTCTTTTCTTGCAAAGATTTTTTCCAGCATCAAGGACCAAATCCATTAGAAAGGAGATATTGGGGATCAAGCAAGCCCAATGGGAGTCAATGTATGAGTACTGGGAGTGATTCAAGAAGTTGTGTGAAAACTGCCCACATCACCAAATCAGTGGGAAATTAATCATCTAATACTTCTACGAAGGACTTACACCCATGGAGATGAGCATGGTGGATGCTGCAGCAGGAGGGGAATTGGTGGAAAAGACACCAGTAGATGAACGTTCATTTATTGACAAGATGGCACAAAAATCCCATCAATTTGGCGATTGAGGTACACCACATGTTAGGGGAGTACACCAGGTAAGTCCTTCTTCTCTTCTCTTGAAAGTCATTTATTGATACAATGTTGAAAGAATTGACCACTATGGTGAGGCAGATTTCTTTCGTTCAAAAGACAACCCAACCCACTCCTTCAAGGCCTTGTGGAATTTACACTGATACAAGCCATCCAACTGACTGTTGCCCCCAACTACAAGAAATAGAAGATTGTGCAGCAGTATTACAAGGGAGACCATTTCAGCAACAACAACAACCATATCCCCAAAAATAAGTTTGATTCATTTGCTCCAACATACAACCAAGGGTGGAAAGATCAACCAGACATGAGGTATGGCTCTGGAAAACAACAAAGGCCACCCATTCAACAAAACATCCAGCAACCTCCACCTTACTAGTAGGGTTTCCAACAACCCCAAAAGAGATTTGAAGCTCAAACATCAATGAGTCAGCAATAAGGTAATCTCCAACACAAGGTAGACTCTAACACTGATGATCTTTTGAAACAAATTGTTCTTAATCAACAGAATGAGATGAAGAGTCAAGGTTTGGAGCTGAGAGAGTTGAAGAATCAAATGAGATAGATTGCCACCACCCTCCATGAACACGTGAGTAAGAATTCTGGAAATCTACCTTCCAAACCCACTCCAAATCCAAAGGGGAATGTTAGTTCCATCACATTGAGAAGTGGGAAGAAAATGAACGATACATCTGTACCTACCAGTCCACCGGGATTCAGCTATAATATAGAGAAGCCGCATTCCCTACCAACTGATGAGAAATCCAAAGAGAAAGATAAAGGTAAGAAAAATATTGATGATGTTCCTCCTAAACCCCTTCCTTTTCCAAACAGGGTTGTTCAAACCAAGAATATGGCTGAAGAAGCAATGTAAAAGGAGGTTTTAGACACATTAAAGCGTGTGGAGATCAACATTCCTCTACTTGAAGCCATTAAGTAAATCCCATGGTATAGAAAATTCATAAAAGAACTCTGCACCAATCGAAGATGGATCAAGGGAAATGAGAGGATCCACCTTGGAAGGAATCTCTCAGCACTCATTACACCAACTCTAGCAATGCCAACAAAGTTCAAGGATCCCGTGTCATTCACCATTCCATGTACCATAGGGGAGTTGCACTTCTCGGATGCTCTTTGTTATTTAGGAGCTTCAATTAATGTGATGCCTCACTCTGTATTCTCTTACTTGCAGGTTGGTGAGTTGAAGCCAATGAGAGTAGTGGTGCAGTTGGCAAATAGAGCTACATCATATCCAGCGGGAGTTCTTGAGGATGTACTTGTCCAGGTAAGAGAAATGATCTTTCCAGCGGATTTCTATGTGCTTAACATGGAGGATGATCAGGTAAGTTCTCATGCCCCCATTATCTTAGGTAGGCCCTTCCTCAAAACTGAAAAAACTATCATAAATGTCAATGAGGTTACACTTTCCATGTAATTTGGGGATGAAGTTGTGATATTTAATGTTATGGACTCCATGAAGTACCCCTCTGAGGACCATTCTTCTTTTGATATCTCCCATTTTGAACCACTAAGTAAAAACTCCATGGATTTTGAGTTTCCTATGCTTATGGAGATTATGAGTATTAGTTCTGGTTTAATGTCTAATAGAACTTCCACACCTATTTCTAATGAACAAGACTCTCTAAGATTTGAATTTAAAATGGATTCATATTCTGATCTTGATCATGTGAACTCTGATTATGACATGGTTGTTGAGTATGCTGATGGATTTGATGCTTTATTCTATGATTTTGATAATGTCTATTCTGATACTGATGCTCTTTGTGCACATATTTCAGTTCCTTCAATGTCTACATCCATACTACACCCTCCTTCATTAGAACTCAAGCCACTGCCACCAAATCTGAAATACTCATACTTGTTGAGTGGTGAGAGATTACCTGTTATCATTGCTAACAATCTCCCTTTTGAACATAAAGAAAATCTATTGAATATTTTGAGGGAGAACATCAGGGTGATTGGGTGGACCTTGGCTAAAATATCAGGTATTAGCCCCTCCATTTTCATTCATAGGATTCTCTTGGAGGATGGGGCTAAACCGGTGAGACAATCACAAAGGAGACTCAATCCCACCCTCCTGGAAGTTTTTAAAAAAGAAGTTGAGAAATTACTCAAGGCAGGTATAATCATTACCATTTCAGATTCTTAGTGGGTAAGTCCTATTCAGGTTGTGCCTAAGAAAAGTGGTATTACTTTTGTTAAAAATGAGAAATATGAGTTAGTTCCAATGAGGGTGCAAAACAGTTGGTGTCTGTGTATTGATTATAGGAAACTAAATCATTCCACTCTCAAGGACCATTTCCCCTCCCGTTTATTGATCAGATGCTTGAGAGACTAGCTGGGAAGACACACCATTGTTTCTTGGATGGATTTTCTGGATATTTTCAGGTTCCTATAGCTCCAGAGGATCAAGAGAAGACTACATTCACCTGTCCCTTTAGCACATTTGCCTACCGGAGGATTCCATTTGGACTTTGAAATGCCCCAGGTACCTTCCAGAGATGCATGATGAGTATTTTTTCTGATTTTATTGAGACCTGCATGGAGGTATTTATGGATGATTTTACAGTTTATGGATCCTCATTTGATGAATGTCTCTCTAGTTTAGGTGATGTGTTGCATCGTTGTATTGAGAAGAATTTGGTCTTAAATTTTGAAAAATGTCATTTCATGGTCGAAAAGGGAATTGTCTTAGGTCATATAGTCTCACAACATGGCATTGAAGTTGATAAATCTAAGGTAGACATTATTTTATCCCTTCCATATCTTACATGTGTGTGTGATGTTCAATCATTCCTTGGACATTCTGGATTTTATCGACGCTTCATCAGAGATTTTAGTAAGATCACTCTACCATTATCTCGATTGCTTCAAAAAGATATTGACTTCAATTTTGATGATTCATGCAGGGTATCATTTGATGAGCTAAAGAAGTGTCTGACCACTACACCGATCATACAGCCCCCACGGTGGGAGATTCCTTTTGAGCTTATGTGTGATGCCTCCAACTTTGTGGTTGGAGCTGTCTTATCTCAGAGGGTGGAGGGACGCTCGCATGTGATCACCTATGCATCGAGGACACTGGATTCAGCCCAATAAAATTACACAACCACCGAAAAAGAGTTTCTTGCTATCATATTTGCCTTAGATAAATTCTGTTCATATTTGTTGGGCTTTAATGTAGTTTTTTCTGACCATGCAGCTTTGAGGTACCTCCTAAAGAAGCCAGATGCAAATCCACGACTTATTCGTTGGATGCTCCTTCTTCAAGAATTTGATATTGATATAAAGGACAAGAATGGATAATAGAATTTGGTGGTAGACCACATGAGTAGGATTACTCACACACTAGAGGATGACACCTTGGACCAGGTACCACTTCGGGACACTTTCCCCGATGAGCATCTCTATACCATCTTAGGTACGCATCCTTGGTATGCTGATTTAGTTAATTACATTGTTTCCTCTGAAATACCAACAAATTTGAAGAAGAATCAAGTCCAAAAATTAAAAAGTGAGTCTAGGTATTATGTGTGGGATGATCCTTACCTCTGGCGCATGTGTAGTGACCAAGTCATTAGGAGGTGTGTTCCCGATCTTAAGTTTGAGTCTGTTTTTCATTTCTTTCATACACTTGCTTGTGGTGGACACTTTGGACCCCAACGGAAAGCTAGGAAGGTTTTGGACTCTGTATTATATTGGCCAAGCTTGTTCAATGATTCCCATGTGTTTTGTAAGTCATGCACTCGTTGCCAACTTAATGGGAATATTTCTAGGAGACATGAGATGCCCCAACAAACCATACTATTCTATGAGATTTTTGATGTATGGGGCATCGACTTTATGGGTCCTTTTCCTAGTTCATTTGGATTTTTGTATATTTTGGTTTCTGTTGATTATGTGAGTAAATGGGTGGAGGCCAAGTCCACCAGGACTGACGATTCTCATGTTGTAGTAGATTTTGTGAAGACTCAAATTTTCTGCAGGTTTGGAGTACCAAAGGCCATCATCAGTGACCAAGGGACACACTTTTGCAATAGGAATTTTTCTTCCCTCCTTCAGAAGTATGGGGTGGCACACAAAAAATCAACACCATACCACCCCCAAACAAATTTCCAGACTGAGGTTTCAAATCACGAACTGAAACAAATATTAGAGAAAAACGTGCAGCCAAATAGGAAGGATTGGAGCAAGCTCTTGGATGATGCATTGTGGGCTTATAGGATAGCATACAAGACACCCATTGGTATGTCCCCATTTAGGATTTTTTTTGGGAAAGCATGTCATCTCCCAGTGGAAGTCGAGCATCGGGCTTATTGGGCTATAAAGAAATGCAACATGGATTTGGCCCAAGCTGGAATCCAAAGGAAGCTGCAAATTCAAGACCTTGAGGATATTAGATTGTCTTCATATGAGAACTCAAGGATATACAAGGAAATATCAAAAGAAGATCATGACAAAATGATCCAACAAAGGGAGTTTCATGTTGGAGAGAAATTCCTTCTCTATAGTTCATGACTGAAGCTGATGCCTGGTAAGTTGCGTTCCAGATGGTTAGGTCCTTATATTGTATCTAATGTTTTTCCTTATGGTGCAGTGGAGATCACACAAGAGGAAACTGGAAGGAGCTTTACATTCAATGGGAAATGTTTGAAGAGATACATTGAGGGGCTTTCTACTAATGCAGTGGATTTTATCACACTACATGACCCCACCATCACTTGAGCACATCAAGCTGTTCCTAACCCTTTCACTTTTATATTATTTGTCCTATTTAAAAATTCTGTATTTCATGTGCATATATCATATCATGGGTTCACATTGAGGACAATGAAATATTTTAAGTGTTGGGGAGGGAACCTTTTAGTTTAGTAATTTCAATTGTTTTCCTATTTAAAAAAAACAAAAAAAAATTGTGTGTTTTTTAAATTTTGTGTGTTTATTTTTCAATTTTCTTTGTGTTTTTGAAATTTTTGAGCTGAAATGATTCTCATCACAATTTTTAAATGCATATCAATGAGTGAAACAATTTATCCCAATAAACTGAGCTTAAATGAATGCTGAAATGACTTTGTTTCAAGTTCAAATATTTAGTAACTTCATGAAAAGTACACTGAATTTTGAATCCCATGCCACATCTCACTGTCTTTATATTTGAAATCACTTTCCTATGAGGCTTCTGAACCATTATTTTCATATTCTTTACATTCACCTCACTTCTTGAGAGAACTAAACCATGCTTGATTTAACCAGAATTTGATTTATTTCTATCAAAACATGAGGGTTTTAGGTACTTATGTTTAAATGATTGAGGCATTTTTTTGGTATTAAAGCCCCTACTTTAAAGAATCCTTTTTTTATAATGGCCTACCTTGAACATTTAATCTTTTTATCCCTTAGAATCCATGCATAGCCTGTTAGGTTAGACACTTTACAAGCCAATTTTCCCTATCCAACCAACTCTTGAAGTGAAATTGCATAATCTAGTTGAGCTTAAGTGTGGGGGAAGCTATGTTGTGTTGTGCTACCACATTCTGTGATACTTGGGGTGAAAAATTAAATTCTTAAGAGATGTGTTTGCTGCTGAAGAAAGTCATTATATTGAAAGTTGTGCCTTTTCTGGAGCTTTCAGGACAAGTGAAGTTGTGCCTTTTCTGGAGCTTCTAATTGAGGTGGAAACATGTGCCTATCTGGAGCTTTCAAGAAAATCATGTTTGAGAAGATTGACATTTTTGATGCTGAAATGATGAATGGTGTAAACTTTTCATGACTTTTCATGATGATGGAGCCGAATTGATACTATGTGGATTGAGGAGAAGACCATATTTAAGTGAAAATTAGATTAATGCAATTTTTCTTCAAAAAGAGTCAATCCCTCCTTATTTAGCCTCAGAATTTTCACATCTAAATCCTACCAACTGAAATCCACATAACAACCCTGAAAAGTTCTCATGATAAACATATGTACTTGACTCACTTCGGGTGGAGATTTAAGAATTTATCAAGCCTATGGTGACCCTTGTATGAGTTTGGATGAGAAAGACATTGCAAAAAAATTGATATTTGAGTGATGAGAGAAAATTCAAGCGAGGTAAGTGTTTTGTGCATGGGAGGATAAATGAAGTGGAAATATATTGAATGATATAAATGGAGAACTTGAAATAATGTTTTTTATGAGGCATGATATCTTTTGATTCTTGGTGTGTAATTGATTGATCTTAAGGATATGTGTTTTAAATTTTGTTTTGATTTGATATTGATGTTTGCTTAACATGAGGTTTTTCCCAGGAGTGAAAAAGGGTAAGTGTGAGGGAGTTGATAAAACACTATTTTTTAGAATATTTTATTGATAATAAATTATATAATTTCCTCACATTGTGTTAAATATGTTTATTTATAAAATATTTGGGATTTGATCATTCATTTGAAAATTTGGTGAAAATTCCAGTTTTACCCTTTATAGTGCTCTGTAGTATTTTAGAGATAAATATTTTTTATTTATTATTTGAAGTTGAAATTTTGTAAAAATGTTCCTATCTGAATTTTCGACATCTTTTATTCAGGACACTAGAGCTAAAAAGTGCATTTGGATGGAGTAAATTGGCCATTAATCCAATGGTGGGCTGGACTCGGTAGAATAGACATGGGTTCTGTATTTGGGTCATAACTTCTTTATCTGGGCTTGTATTGATCCCACATTTTGAGAAAATCTCAGGTACATGATTTTTCACAAATCATCCTTCTGGAAGGCCGGTCAAGTCACGCGTTTTGGAGGTCAACAAGGTGGTGAAAATTAGAATAAAATATTTGGCCAAGTTTTTCATTTCACAGTTAAAATGTTATGTAACCCTAGCCCTCACAAACTCTATTTAAAGGGGTTTTTAACTCTTTTGGAGGGCTGGTCGAGGCTTTGGGAATGTTTTTCCGAATGGGTGTCTCTTGGGAGCCTCTCACAAATCTTGGAAGAATCAATCCTTTGTGCAAACCTCTCTTCCAAAAAGGCTCTCCTCTCCCACCTCTTCTTTATATTTCTTTTATTTCATGTTTGTTTCTTGAATTTTTCTTCAAATAATCTCCTGTGTTATTACCTTTTCTTCTTCTCTTAATCTTATTAATTGGGTTGGAATCAAGAGTGGAGACAAGATTGGGTTATACCCTTTCAATCCTTTGCTAATGCAAAACGTCTCCACGATGACTACATCGCCCATGGAAGAGTGGTACTTTTTATTAATCGGTCGACCTCTAACCTTCTTCATTCATTTATTTTGAATCAATGATCTAATGTAATTCACTAAAAATGATCCATTAATTGAGTTTTCAAATTAGAAGAAAATATGTGAGCAATTGAACAATTAACACAAAACATGCGAGGTCGGGATTTGTGTGAATTGTGAGAGCGTGATCTTAATCGGTAACACAAGACCACACGAGATCAATTTTTAGAGTTCAAATACAATCCCTAAACTCAATTAATCCTCATTTCCAGAGGGGTTATGTGCCTTAATTTACCACTGACCATAATCTAATCTTAGAACATCAATCAAAGCAGGGTGTTGCGATTGCATGTTCTGAAGTTAGCAAAAGGTTAAATTCACTTCATCTTCGTGGTAAAGTTAATTCTCGTAGGGTTCGGGATTTAACAAATTAAGGGATCATAATTAAGTGAATATTAATTTAAATTATATTTATTAATAAATGATTGAAGAGGTAGAGTTAGATCGATTACGTCTTTTAAATATTGTCTAAACAAACATCTTTTTGTTGTGTCATTTTAATCAAACATAATTTCAAAACTAAAAAAAATACAATCTTCTTCCTGCAAACTTCTTCTAGATTCATAAACTATAAACAACCACCCCAATAATTTCAAGTAGTGTTTTTATTATATTTTATTTTATTTCTAGAATACCTCTAAAAATTGTTTTAATTTACTTCCTCGTTTGAGAGACGACCTTGGTCAGCCACTCTGCTCCACCTAAGTACCCTAAAATCACACTAATCATTTGAGGGTGCCCACGACAACGATCTTTCATGGGGGTATCATAATTCACCTCACCGTTCCAATTTCTACCCCAATAAATTCTTGGGTAAATGTAGAAGGAAATAGATATTTTAACCTCAAGAACGATTCCTTGAAATGAATCCTTAAAACAGCTAGAACATTTATTCAAACATAATCAAACAACCACACAAAATATCTAATCTACAATCATTCCACAATAATCTCTATAAATAAGTAGAACAATCACAGGTATCCCCACCATTTATAATTCCTTAGAAATTGTGAGTAATGGATTAATTCATATATATGGATATCAGTACCTAAACATCTATGATTACCAAAATAAAAAAGGAACCATAAAATCCCTCTAACCACCATCAGCTACTAGGAAACTGGTTCTGACTGTACAATGAAGCATGACAAACAAGCCATCTAGAAGACCCCAAAGTCAAGGAACATATAAATATTACAAGATCAGTCCTCCAACTCCATCACATCACAAAATATACAAAGTACATAGTTTATAAGAACATGAATCATCATGAAAAAACATGGTTCTAACTTCAGGTCATGAAAATACATTAAAAGGAAATTTGGGCCAAGCATATGGAACACCAACCCACATTGACATTAAAAAAAATTCCCAAACTTGTAGCTCCAATAGTCAAAATAGAAATGATCACCCATCCTAGTTACCCACACATATACCCCATGCTTCCCTATATCCATTGTAACAACCTAGGTAATTATAGAATAAATTATTTTCAATCTTTTTAATAGTTATTAATATTTATTAATTAGATAGTTATATTCACTATAAAAATATTAAGTAACTTTTAAATAAAAAAGGAAATAGTTTTTATCAAACTCTTTTCTTATAAGGTTTTATTTAAAAATTTAAAATCTATATTATATAATTTTAATTTGTTAAACATAATTTAAATTTTGAAGTTAACATATAAAAATTTACTTTGTCTAAAATTTTGGAATATTTTAGAAAATATTGGAAAATAACGATTTTTGTAAAAATGTCATTTCTTTTCGATATATTAAGTAACATAAAAGTAAAATTATGTTTTAAAAAATATTTTAAGTTAAAAATTATTATTTATATATATTTAATCCATTTAGTTAATTTTTAATAATCATTATATTGGATCTTAGTATAAGTTTATTTTTAGGTATAAAAACATGTTTTTTTCTGAAAACTATTTTAAAAGAAATAACGTTTCTCCATTTTAATTAATTAAAATAACCCATAATGAGGAATAATTTTATTCTAATTTATATATTATATATAAATAAATATTAAATGAAATTAATAAAATGATTATTACTAGCCATAAAGTTAATATAAAATCATTTTATACTTGAAAAATACATTTCATGAAAAATACATTTCATGAAAAATTGTGTTTCATCGTTTCTGTGGGTTTTATTTGAAATTGTATTCCTACAGTTTTTTTAATTGAATTTTTAAAAATATAATATATATTTTGAATCATAATAATTTATATTATATAATAATTTCAACTTAATTTTTGATGAAAATTAATAGTTAAAATGTTAAAAATATTTTACTGCGCTAAAGGTGATAACATGTTTATAGAGGGGTTAAACTAAAAAAATAATGGTAAAAGTTACCTAAAATTGTATAAATTATATTTTATGATCATAAATTGACATTATATTATATAAATATGAATAAAGGTCCATTTTGGATCATTCTATAATTTGAAAAACTTTGGTACACATTTTTATTTTCAAAATTTTTAAGTGTGCCACTCACCTCAATTAAAAACACCACCCCTTATCCCCTCCTCTTCACACCTTCAAAAAAAATTGTTTTAGAAAATAACTAAAAAAATACCAACAGTACTTACCTCTCATTAACTTTTACCCATATGTTTATCAGAAATATATATTAAGGATGACTTTGGTGCTAACCTAAAGAGGTTGTCTATAAAGAGGTATCATACATAAATAAGCTTTTTTATTTTATTTCTTCTTTCATAACCTTCATATATTATTCAATTATACTCATATAGTAATGATAGTTTCTAAAATATATTAAATATTATTATTTTAACGTAATATTAAAAACATGTCTCATCTTCCATAAAACGGGAAAAACCATCATTTGTTTCTATAACTCACTACAGCCACGTGAGTTGATGTAATTGTTTTCATTATTGTCACTCCGAACTTGTTATAATGATAGATTTATATTATATATATGATTTTAGTACCATAATATTAATTTTTTAATTATGATATAACATGAACCATTGTACATTCCATTCAGTGGGGGGTAAGATAACATCGTTCATGTGTAAAGTGGACTACCACCCCATGAAGCGATGTGATTCATTTTCACTAATACAAACCCTGATATTTCAAAAGATGAACATCTTGTTCAATAAAATATATGAAATGAATCAAAAATATTATAAGATAATGTTACACCCCAATATTTTATGATATATATATATATATATCAATTCAATCCCTTCAATAGCTTGAGATGCATGCAACACCGCATTTAAACAAAACATGATACTCCACAAAAATATTATTATTTAAACATGACCATTATAACCTAGCTGTTAAGTTGGTGGGAATGAATAAGAATAACTAAAAAAATGAAAAATTATTTGGTTGATACAGATATAAAATAAATTCAATGGTTATCTATTGACTAGAAATAAAATGAGAACCATTTAAAAAAAAGAAATACTTTTTTGAAAAAAATTATTTTTTTAAAAGGCAATTTACTCACACTTTTCACACATAATTTTATATTAATTTTTATGAATTTTAGAAAATTTATATGAAAAAATAATATTAATTCTTTAAATATACATTTAAATGTTATTTTCAGGTGAATTATGGATAATTTTCTAAAAAGATTATTTTTTCGATTAATAGTGACAACACTAATTTTTATTGAAAACCAAATTTTGATTTAAATCATTTACAAAGTTAAATTTTATTGTAAATTTTATTTAGTTTATAATTATTAAAATTATATTAAAATTTCTCTAATTTAGTTCATTTTAAAAAATTTCATGTTGAATTCTGATATAAAATAATTTTAAACATTAAAGGTTTTTTTGGAAAACCCTTTTTCAACGCATTTGTGGGTTTAATTTTAAATTAAAATTTTCTAATTATATGAATTTAATTTGAAAAAATGGATTCCATATTTGGAATAATAATAATTTATATAATTTAATAATCTCAAATTATATTTTTAGTATAGTGAATAGTGAACACAATAAAAATTAACTACGATAGTTAAGGTTAAAACTAATTTACTATAGGTTTCAAATAAAATGATAAGGGTTAAATTGAACTAAGAAATTTTCAAAAACCTATTTTATAACCATAATTATACCTAATAACCTATTTCATTTGATAATGACCCATTTTACAGGTTTTTTGGAATGATAAAAATGTGTTCATAGTTGATTCTTTTCAAAAATCCAAATTGTATCCTCTCCCCCACTTTTAAAAGGCCACCACTTTCATGTCCTATTCACACATAAAAAAATATTTGTTTTGAAAAATAACTATCCAAATATCTTCCTTAATTTCCACCCAACATACTAGAGTCATTGGTTAGATCATAATGCCAATTTAAGAAAGCATTGGGTTAAACCTAAAGAGGTCACCCAAAGATGAAGTAATGTTCTTAAATGAGAATTTTTATTTATTTATTATTCCAACTCCCTAAAAACATATCCAAATATTATTATAAAAAAATATTATACAATATATACTTATATTTTTTATGTTAATGCATAACCTGTTTCCATCACCACTTCTATCAAATTGAAAATAAAACAGTGGATCGTGTTTACGGTAGATTGCCGCCTTGCGGACCGATGTAATTTGTTTTCTGTCACCAATTTTCAAGTATATATTTAATTATATATTTAACATATTTATATGATATTTATGAAATTTTTATAATCATATATTTATAATATCACATATACCTTCTTACATTCCATTCTGTGGTGGGCACAATAATGTCATTCATGTGTTTGGTGGACTACCGCCTTACGAAGCGATGCGATTTATTTTTCACTTACACATTACTTGAAAGTTAGTAAGGATAATGTTAATGAAAATATATAATAGTCATTACCAAAAATATATTTACAAAAATGTAATATCACATCTAAACACTTACTTTAAAATCATTTTGGAAAACAATAATGTCGCTTCTACGTATGTGTGGACTGCTGCCTCCACGTTGCAATGTGAAATGTTTTTCATTTTATTTGTATAGTAGTAAAGATGAATTTGATTAAAATAAATTATTTTTATAACATAATAATTATTATTTAAGGTTTAATTAATAGTTATTTTCCTTTCATTCCATCCGTCAAGGCAATGGAAGCAATGTTCATGCGTAGGTATGACCTATCGTCTCCATGAACAATGTTATCAGATTCCTATCTCTAGCTTTTATATGTTAATATAAGTACATATATAATGCATATATATGATATTAATAACATTTTTTCCATTTTTAGATATTTTTTATCCATTATAAAAGTAAAAGGATTGAAATTACTATAACAAAACATATATGAAAAACAAAGAAATTATCACATGAAATAGTAATTTCAACAAATAATTGTTAGTAAATTGGTTATAAAAGACTATAAGTAGATAATATAAGGTATGGAATATATTATTATGGTTATGTTATGGATGTATAATAAATATATATTTATTATACATGAGATATGGACATTTAAAAAGGAAATCAAATTTTATGTATGAGTTTCTCATCTCACATTTACATATGTGAGATGTATTCCATATTCACTACTTAGTTTTTCTATGAGGTGTATATACTAACCATTTGGTATGTTATATCATGAATACCTTTATATTCATGGTATTTAATGTTTAATTTTATTTTATTTGTTTTATGGTTCTTATAATTCAAAATTTACTAAATGGTAAGGGTTTATTTTACAATCCCAACCTTTATCGATATTATTTAAAATTAAATTTACAATAATGAAATAATATGATATATAACTGAATAAAGTAATTAATTTTAATCTTATGTAGTTATTAATTAAATTTTCATGTAATATTACCATTTTACTCTCTTTGTTTATTAAAATTATTTAAAAAATGATTTTTATAAAAGTCACCTTAATTTTTCATTTCGGTCAAAAATAATTTTCTATTATACGTCAATGTTTTGTAAATAGGTTTTTAAAATTATCCAAATTATTTTTTAAATAATGTTTTACCCATCATTTTTTTCAGTAAATTTTTTAAAATAAATAATCTTATTATTTTCCAAATGAGGTGCCTTTTTTTAATTTACTAAAAAAGTGAAAGGAATATTTGTTTTAACATGTATGTTATGAATGGAGTTTCCTGATGTCATGACCTCCCAATGTATTAAAGATTAATTTATAAGTTTGAAATATTATTTTTAAATAAAATTATTTTCACAAAAAATTTTGAATTTTTAGTTTTAAAATTTTATTTTTTGATGTGAAATGGTTATTTTCCTCAAGAGTGTTTCAATGATATCTTTATAGAATTTCTATTCCTAAATGTCAAAAACCCTTATTCTACTTAAGATCCATTAATAATATGTTACAATGATACCAAACTTATTATTTCTATATATTTTTTATGATTATTTTGACTAGGGATCTTCTATGTTGATATCATTCATATTACATTGAATAGTTTATGTATATGTGTATTGATTGGGGAATGTATTAAAATCTAGTATTATAGTTAATTTATACGATTGTTTTTCTTGATTATATTTCACCCCTTTAATATGATGAATTAATTGGACTTATTAAGTGATGGGTGGAGCCTGGTATAGCCCTTCAATGATTTTTTAGCCTCTTGAGATAAACTTTCTTGGATTTTTTATGAGAACTTATCCATTTATATAATATTTCTTGTGATGAGGCCTTGATGGTATGATTATGATGTATGATATTTATGTGTACCCTCATTATGAGATTTGTAATTTATGTCCATGTAAGTATCTTATTAGTTATAATATCCATATAAATGTTTCCAGATCACATGATTACGTATGTGAAATTATTTGATCACTATTTATACCTGCCATATTATGCTCAAGTTATTGATTAAATGATATTTGTTTTAGTTATTTACCTTTATATATTTATTATGCTTTATTTATTCATATCTTTCCCCAAAATCATACACTTACCAAGCATTTGAGCTCACCACTTTCTTATGTTTCTTTCCCCATGATGCTAAGATGATTATTATGATTGATACGTAGGGTTATGAAAGAGGAAACTATGATGCACTTGAATAAATCTCTTTATTGTACTTTTTGTTTTTATTTATATAATGAGATTCAACTATGAATCTAGTTACCAAGAGTACTACTCTATTCAGTCCTTTGGGATTGGATTCCTTGTATCTTATTCCAATATAATAAAGTAGAAACCAGCTCCAAGATACTAGGGTAAATGTCTTTAGAGTTGGTATCAAAAGAATTTTAGTATAAACCTTTAGAACTAGATTTAGGAAAATATAGACTAGATAATAGAACCATATGATAAAAATTGAATATATGTGTGTAAGAACATCCCAATGTTTTTTTAAGGTATAGATTATGTGGTTTTCTTGACAATACATCATTGTATGGACACTACAAGTGGACGTGATTTGGGTATAGATGTACCTAGGGGTAATAACTCTGAAAAATGTGCATTGGGATTGAATCAAGTGTTACTTGGTACATGAAAATGAGACTTACTGCACACCTAGTTTGATAATATCAGGGTAAATGCTTAGATTTATTCACATTTTGTTTACAACCCATTTTTATATATTTCAAAATATTTTTATCATTTGAATAATTTACCAAATATGCCTTATTTATGATTATGATATTAGATAAACATAAAGTTTTCCACTTATATTAAGTATTTCACTAGTTTTGGGATTATAATTATGTTTCATGATATTATTTTCTAATCTAATGTATTCCATTATTTAGAAATGGATCTTGTAAAATGGAATGGGAACCATATCAATTCACATGTCCTGTGTAGGAAGTTCCTCCCTAGGAAAGATAACTAAGTTGGAGAAAAAGCTACAGCTTGAACTCATCAAATTATAACCATTTTAGGAAAACTTAATCTAGTTATGAGAAATAATATTTCCCATATTGAGCACCCTACTGATCTACAATGCGGTGTAACAATGTTATTCCAATTCATGGGTTAATAATATCCATCATTCAATGGGATCACTAATCTATTTTTAGCTGAAAAATGGATAAGTTCCTTAGGTAAGATATTTCTTTCTTTGGGAAGAAATTAAAGGGAGGAAGTTGTAACAATAGTTTATCATCTCTAAAGAGATGAAAATCAATGGTGTTCATGGATTCAAAACACTAAGGATAACGAAGAAATAACAAATATGGAATAGAAGGATTTTAAGGTACAATTCTTGGAAAAGTATTTTCTTCATGAGAAATAAGTGAATATAGAGAGACAATACATGAGTCTAAGAAAAAAGGAAGATGAAATTGTTTCTATTTATGAAACCAACTTTAAAATGTTATAAAGTCATTCTACATACTATGTATGTAATCCAAAGAGTAATACTGATCATTTCTTTGATAGGTTAAAGGAAATCCTTCGAAGGACACAAGTCTCCAAATAATAACCGTCATGTGAGGTCATGGTATCATTTCCTATCATGATAGAGAAAGTATTATCCAAGTCTTAAGTATTTTAAGGGAAGAAAGAGAAGAAGTGGATGATAGATAAAATATATAAAAAGATAAGAACAAAAAGAAAAATTTTCCCCCATGTGAAAATTGTAGATAGAAAAAACTTGGTAATTGATTGGAGGGAATGATATTTTTCTACATGTATGGGGATGAAGGACACTATGTTCTAGATTTAATGGCAATGAAAGAAGTTTAAAATATTCAGTGAATCAACTATAAGGATATGGGGCACTACACAAGTGAATTCCACATGAGTTGAGGGAATATACCTCATACTAATCTAAGAGATCAATGTCAATCGTATACTATTAATATAGCCAGGGTGTCCTGAATGAACAGAAGGCCATAATTTTTTATTTATTTTTTATAATTCCCATATTAGGGTTGAAAGGGAACCCTTGACATTAAAGTACTTGAAGGTCTTAAGGAATTCATTCATTACAGACTATGACTACTTGAAACTACATGTCCCCAGTGTCAGTGTCATGATCAGGTCTCCACCATTTCATGGTTGTATGACTAGTTATCCTGTGCAAAGGTGCATAGGAATAGTACCAATGGAAAATTTCATACCCTATCATTCTTCCAAATTTGTTAGCTCTGCTCTAGAGAAGGTTCCTTTCTATGAAACCTCTTTCGGGGCATGTTCCTTATAGAATATTTCTAGAAGTATCTACACATCTGGTGGCCCGAAGGCCATGAGGTGGCCCGAAGGATGATAACCCTTACTATGTGCTCAATTTTGATATAATAATGATAAATTGATGTTTATGGGATAGTATTGGTGACCTTAAATTTTATTAAGTGATTTTGTGGTTTATGTTATCTTTTTTGGAGTTTAATGTATGTTTTTATGTAATATATTAAATAACCTATGATTTTTGGAATAATTCATGTTTTTATTGAGCATTTATGGTGATAAAGGTATTCAAAAACATGTAATGTGACATTGAGAGCCACTTTATATTTTCTGTGGAATATAATGTTGATTTTGTGACCTTCCATTTAAATATTTGGGAATTTAAATTCTGTCAGACATATTTTGGATGCATCTTAAGTTTAACTATTTTTGAAATGGATTAAGTTGAACTTTAGGTGTTATTTTATAACTTGTGCTAATCATTTGGTTTTAGAAAATATAAGAAGAATATGTTATTATTTTTTAAAATATCTTATGATCTGATAGAAGTTAATTTTAGTGACTAAACATGATAAGTTGATCTTGAATACTCATAATTTTGAAAAAATATGATATTACGATGGAAATGATTAATTTAAGTATGTATATTTCATTGTGTTCATAGTAAAGATGGGAAAAGAATCCCTCAAGTATAGAAAAATGATCTTTAAAAAATTTATCCTATTACCTTTATTTTCAATGAATCAAATGGTCTCTAAACTGATAACATATTTATGGTTTTCTTGGTAATTCACTTTCTTGTGATCATTTATCTATATCACTATTAATAATTATGTATTCCTTTCATTCATGTCTATATCTTCACTTCCCACAAATGTTCTCCCATTAGGAAACCCTATTATGTGATTTTTCAAAATGAAATTCGTACTTCCCTTTATATCTTATAAAGAATATGTTTTATTAAGCCTTACTATTTTGTAATATTTTAATAAAGTTATTTTAAAATTTCAAACCCTTGATTAACAATATCAAGATTAAATTTCATGGACGTAATTTATTTAAGGGGGTAGAAAGTGACACCGTAAGATTTTAAGAGGAGAAAATGTTAGATAACGTATATGACACACGAAAAAAACCATGTAAGAGAATATAAAACCCTATGAATTCAAGATATATTTATTTTTAAATAAATTAAATCTTTTTTATGGCCTGTTATGTACATAATATCGAGTTTAAATGAAACACGATACTCTATTAAAATATTATTATTGAAACATGACCATTATAATGTTGTCATTAAGTTAGTGGGTGTGAATAGAAATAACTAAATTATTAAAATTTATATGTCTTACACATGTATGAAATAAATTAAATGGTTATCTTTTGATTATTAATACAATAATAACCATTCATAAAAAAATAATTTTTTTAATAAAACCGTATTTTTCTAAAATGTTGTTTAGTCACACTTTGTGAACAAAATTTAAAATTAATCTTTGAAACCTTTATAAAATTTATTCAATAAAATAAAATTCATTTTTTAAATCTACATGTCAAAATTATCTTTAGGTTAATTATTAATAATTTTCTAGAAAGATTCAATTTTCATTGAATAGTGAAAATTGCTAATTTTTATCGAAAATTGACTTTTTTGAATAAAATTTGTATGAAGTTAAATTCTATATTAAATATGTTTTAAAGTAAAATTAGTTCAATTATATATAAACATAACTAATTTAGATCATAGGAATCAATTTGATATTTAATTCCTATATAAAAACATTTTAATCTCTTGAAAATTTTCTTGGAACAAAACTTTTTTTCAACACGTCTAAGGGTTTAATTTTAAATTAAAATTTTCAATATATGTGAATTAAATTTGAAAAAACTTGTGACACACTCTAGGTACCTGGTATGTTTTATTTTTATTTTTATTTACCCTTGAGTGTGTTCATAGAGTTTTATGGTGTCAGGGGTCGAAACTAGAAGTTTTTCGGGGAGACAAACCAAGGAACATGATTACCATTCAGTTTGTCTAAACCATGTGACAACTGTGCAAGGGGTACTGATGTTTTTGAAATTTTTGTTTTCCAACATTTTAAAATAGTTTTTAGAACCACATGAAGTCCCATGGAAATCTGTGTGGCTTATTTTGGTTGGACAGTGGCACCCACACGGTTGGCGCACAGTTTGCCTAACCATGCGGTGAAACCGCGTGACAATGTCCAACTAATTAAAAATTATGAATTTATGATTTAAACTATATTTATTTCATAAGATTTTTGTGTTGTTTTTTCTCCCCCCACATGTGAAACCCCTATTCCACATCATTCAATATCTCCCCATCTTCCCTTGGTGGATTTTCTCTTGGTTTCTTATTGATTTGGCTTGAGGTAAGTTGATTTCTTCCATATTTACTCCCCCCCTCAATAATTTTTCTTCCATTTTCATGGTTATTTGTATCCTTAGGTGTGGTGGAGGCCAAATTTATATTTTTTAGTAGAGGGTTTTAGTTTTTTTTAGGTCTTAAGTGTGTGAGGCCTTATTCTACCTCATCCGATTTGTTTTCATTAGAGGTAACAATATTTGGACTACATTTTATTTGGGTGTATCTATTTAAGAGTTTTTAAGGTGATACCTATAAACTTATTATAACCTTTTTTTATTTTTAAATTTCTATTTTAATGGTTTATTTGTGGTGAATATATTTTGTTTTATACATTTCATGGATCGGTTTGGAAATCTGGTATTTAAAGAGGGGTTTTCCAAATGGGTATGAAATGTTCCCCCCCCCCATGTTTTTGATAAAATTTATAAAATGTGGTTTCGTGTCTTTAAATGGATTTATGAATTGTTTTTTGAAATTCTTTTACCTTGTAAAGGTTATTTTACTTAATTGGGCATGTTTGATTTATGAAATGGCATGTGTTATCGGTAGATTTATGTAGGTAATTGATTGTTGTGAGTTGGAATAGATTAGAACATGAGTTAACTGGAGTGTGAGAAAGAATATTACTTGAGAGATTGAGTGATCCTTCAAAGGGAGGATTATGTGAGCCTCCATTTCCTTTTAAGTCATCGAGTGAGCCTTTGGGTGGGAATAGCGAGTGATCTTCCATGTTGGTTGTCGAGATACCAGGTGAGATCTTAGCATTGGTACTATGGAAGACCATGAGATATTACACCAATTAGATAGCTAGCATAATTTCTTACTTAATCATGATAGGCCTAATGGTTAGATCCCATAGGTGAACCTTACTCATGCCTGATTGGTTTGTAAGCTTTATGCATTTGATTAGTTCCATTTGATATGATGATATGAATTTTTCCATTTTTAATTTTCTATTTATATGGTTATATGATGTTGATCTTATAATCACCCTTGTTATACCTCTTGGTTATGTTTGAGAAAGTTATTCCTTATGGATTTTTTATGTTCATGATCCATGTTTGGATACTATTTGGAAAACGATTTTTTCTTTAAGAAGGAAAAACTAAAGGGATTTTAAATGTTTACTTGAAATTGGTTTTTTTCAAGTGCTTTCGTTTTGAAATTATTTTCAAATAAGATTATTGTTTTGAATTGGTAAAATCCTTAAATGGATTCATGGTGGTATCATACTAGGCTTATGCCTTACACCCTACTTCATCCCTTTTTGGGAGTTAGTATATTTCATTTTTCATGACATAGGTAAGGGAAAGGGAACCGTGTTCTAGGGTGGATCTTATTGATTACCAACATCCAGTGTTTTTTAGAGGATACATAGTCTCTCATGGATGGACTCATATGGAGTTGTTTTGGTATTTTTTACTTGTTGGGATGTACTTGGGACTTTTTTGGCATTGTACCCTTTCTTTAGAGTTTGGGTTGTTATTTTCAAATACTATGTATATATATATTGTTATGGGGTGCTTTGAATTTTAATTATGTAGTTGTTTATGATATTTGATTATTTTATGGTTTTTAATCTAATGGTATCGGTGTGGATATCACATTTTATGGATGGTTCAGGCTTGGATAGGTGGGGTGAAACCATACCTATGTTTTATGTAATGAACAAGGAATTTATAGAATATTAACTTTTCATTTATATTGATATTTATGAATAAGATATAAATTTTAATTTAATGGGGACGATTTTTCTGATAGCATACTTGATACGCAACAATGAGTTTCTTCAAAATCTTATGTTTCTCAAAAACATTGAGTTATACTGAAAAATAATACAGTAATATTATTATTATTATTTTAAATGGTAGTTAACTCCTAGCCGTTGGAATATAGAATATGAATTGTATCAACTAAATTTTTAAATAAAGTTTACACATGCTTAAATAATGATTCATTGTTTAGAAAATTTATTAGAAATGGAATAAAAACTAATTGAATATAAATGATATGTTTTTATGAAAACCAATTTAAAAGAGAATAATTGTGTTTATAAAATCAGATCACTCTTTATGGATTATTATTTACTGAAAAATATATTTTATATATTCAATTTAATATTTTAAATTAATCTTATATGTTTTGTAGATATGATATATGAACAATTTCAATTTTTTGGATAAAAGAGGTATTTTTCTAAAAATGAATTTTAAGATCCTTTTGATGGATAACCCTTTTTAAATTTAGTTTTGATGCATTTATACGTTATATTTTACGAAATAAACTTCTTATTTAGAATAAGGACATAAAAATTTACTTTGGATAAAATTTTGGAATTTTTTCTGTAACACCTCGACCCTAGAAGCCCTGAGTCGATGCATTATTACGTATCATTGGTATGATCACAAAAGATCAAGTCTTGAAATATCGTTTAGTTTAGTTTCCTTGGAAGTACTAGATACATTCATAAGGTTTACATGACATCATAAAATGGAAAACTACAATAACATTGTTTCCATAGACATCATTGAGATCCCATTGACTGTCCCTACAGGTCAATCATAATATACTTCTTCACATCCTGGGAAAAATAAAACATATAAAGGGGTGAGCTCAGACGCTCATTAAGGATAAAAATATGTAAGAAACTTTCATAAATAAGAATAAACATTTAATTCAGTGTATATAAATAAAACAAAATCCTTTTAAACATGAACTTCAGCATAATATGGAAAAGTTAAAATCCAAATAAGGACATTTACTTACACATATGAATATTATACTAGTCAAATAATCACATTCAATATCAATATCCACTTTCATAATGATTTAATTCATAATGTCGGACTTTAATTTCTTTGTGAAGGCCTCATTCCAGGACCTAGGGGCTAACTGTAACTGGACACAAACCTGGAGAGCCTCTATAACCAGACTCCATCCCAGAGAGCCTCTGTAACCAGACTCCATCTCGGAGAGCCTCTGTAACCGGACTCCATCCCATAGGGTCTACTGTAACTGGAACCCAACCTGGAGGGATTACTTTTACCGGTCCCCAACACGGAACATACTAGTCCAGTACATTCTTCATAAGAATAGGTTGAAATATAACATAAACATTCGTATTAAAACTAGCATACGAAATGTCAATAATTATTCATAAACCATGAATGGTATGAAATAAAACATCCACAGTCAAACATATCACTAAGCCTTCAATACAATATGTATGTTTTGTATCATAATAAATCCACTTCAAATAATCACACAATCCATCAAAAGATGTTGACATAGATGAAATCAAAACATTTTTTTGAGAAATATCTCATTCTATTTTGAAGTCATTTAAGAGTCACATAATTATAAAGAAAACAAATATTTTTAGAAAATTATTATAAGCTTGTAAGGTAAGCTTCGATGATTTTATAACGGCAGAAAATAGCCGCACCCGTTGTATAAGTTAAAAAAAGGCATTCTTGCCTTAATTTTGTCGAAAATTTTAAAAAGGACTATGACAACCCTGCTTTTCATTACAACTTAAACATGCTTTATTACATAAAACTTCACTTGATACAACAAATAAGATAGAGAGGTTTAGTGTCTTTGGGGCTTAGGATCATTACATAAAAACTTTAAACTTGAAATACAACATCTTTATTGAAAACTTCCTTTACATGACCACTACATTCCTTCGTACTTAGCATTGCATGGGATAACCTGGGGACATGCATAAGAAAAGGGTGAGCTATAAAGCCCAGTAAGGGAGTACACAATGAATAACATGAGGAGTACAATACATGTTAGGAAATAGGCATATCAATAGAGCATAAGAAAAACATTAACATAAAGGCATGATAAAGCATGATAATCATAACATGGAAATGTGGCAACAACACTTAACATTGAATTAGCATGAGCCAAGGCTCATTGCACATGGAGCATGAGTAAACCCTCATTGCACTTGAAGCACGAGTAAACCCTCGTTGCACTTGAATTAGCATGAGTCAACACTCATTGCACATGATGTATCATGATACTATACTTTACCCAATGCATTGGAGCCCTATAAAGGGCGCACCCTTCTTAAACATTTCATTTCATGCATAAGTGTGCCACATGGATCATAAAACATGGATTCATAAAACATAATAATTTATTCCACGAGAAAGGAATGTGGAATTAATACATGAAACTTTGCAATCAATAAGTAAATGTTCTTAAAGGTGAATACCCTTGATGGAGAAATGGGCATGGTATTCACTACACAATGACATTGGCTTAGAAAATCGGGGCGATTTCGGCAGCGTAACGGCGTGACATAAGAATTCATAAAAAAGGTTGATGAGAGAGAAAGGGGTTCCTCATCATATTTACATGTAATGGACAGTAAGGAGGTCATATATATACATGTCACATGAATAGAAATGGAATTTAGATTCATGATACAAAAGTATTGCTAGAATGTAAAAGAAGAGAGAGAAGTTCCTTTCGGAATTTCGGCATAGTAACGGGTGTTCATGGGAGGCATTTAATGAGAGAGAAAGGGTTCTCCCATAATTCAAACAATAATAGGGAAGTATGGGGGAGGTGAGAAACCATACCCCAACATTCATAATTGAAACTAAAAGGGCAATACAACTTAAATAAAATTGACAAAAATGAGAAAGGAAGAAAAAACCCTTACTTGGAAGTGTGCTTCCAAAGGCTAGAGAGAGGCTTGTGAGAGGCTTCCTGGGAGCTTGGGTCACCTTGGGAGGATTCTAGAGAGAGTAGGGGAGAGGTTGGACGAACTCCATGGGATTTTAGTGAGGATCAAGTGGGAGATTGGGTGGGTTTATATAGGAATGGTGAGAGAATTCTTTATTATTTAGGTTTGGGACCCCTTATATTAAAATAATCCAAACCACAAACCAGCCCATGGTATTTTCCCATGGTATCTGGAAAAGGAAAGAGGAAAACAATATTTTACAAGGCCAAGGTCCGAACTTATTAAAAAATTAGGGTTGCTTATGTGGAGGTGAGTCACACTCCCATGGAAATTAATTTAAAAAGGCAAAGTGTTGAATAAGTCTTGAGGGCTCCATTAATGCTTTGAAAAGAATGTAAAACAAACCCGAAACCTCATTATTTTAATGATAAAACATATATTGGCCGAACATAAGGATTATGGTATTTTATTACATCATCATTGGGTCATTATGATGTCATAAAACACATTATATATTTAAATGGTATTTAATTTTTACCCAAAAATTTGACTGTCTCAGAAAATTATGAAAAATTCACCGTTGAATAATTTCGACGTCCTGATTCCAAAAATAATATTTATTTTATCTAAATAATTTTCTAAATATGTGAATTTTCACGTTTAATATAAAAACCGATATTTATAAAAAATTCACGGGTTTTGACAGAAATGGCTTTCAAACCTTAATAAAACATTTAATTGCATTCATAAAATTATAAGATCATTTATATTTAATAAAAATTAATTTAATATTAATAGTAATATTTTATTAAAATATTATTTAATTCAAAAAATCCTTTAATTTAACAAAATATAATTCTTAATTAAATAATAACTAAAAACACCATTTGTACTTTAAAAACTAATTACAATGTATAAAAAATGACTAGAAATTATATTCACTATTATATACAAAAATAATGTACATGAACATGGTGCTACTTATTTGTTACATAACCCCTTAAAATAGCCGCATAAGACCTAAGGGTAAGGTGTGCGATGGTGACCGACTCTTGGGGTTGCTCGGATAACATCGCTCGAGTTGTAATTTCAATCAACTTCCACTTTTCCCGTAAACGATCACGTTAGAGCTTGACTTGATGAAGCTCAGCTTGGGCTTGGTCAAGGGAAAAGCCCAAAGACGCCACCTCTTTTCCGAGCTCTGACAAATGGGCTTCATAAGGGGAAATTCTACTGGATGAGGCCATCGCTTCCTTTGTCTGAGTAGAAAATTGGTTCATTAAAGCCTTATATTTATACTACTCAGATGATCATTGTTCAACGACTATAAAAGTAACGGTCACAAATCATAACGTAAAACTAAAGAAGTTGACATCTTATAAAAACATTTTTCATAAAGAGACATTTAACTGGATCAAGAGGGATTTTCATTAATGAAACTTTGGGTCGTTACAACATTCCCCCCTTAAGAAATTTCGCCCTCGAAATTTTCATTTTCCCACACTAAAACAAATGTGGGTAACTTAGCTTTATCATATCCTCCGACTCCCAAGTTGCTTCTTCAAACTTGTGGTTTCTCCACAACACCTTGACGAGGGGCATTGTCTTATTTCGTAGAACTTTTTCTCTACGATCTAATATCTTCACTGGTTACTCCTCATAAGAAAGTTTGTCTTCTAATTTTAACACCTCGGAAGAGAGTACATGTGAAGGGTCTGGTATGTACTTCCTTAAGAGGGATACATGTAAGACATCATGCACCTTGGCCATAGTAGGTGGAAGTGTTAGTCGATAGGCCACAGCCCCAACACGATCAAGAATCTCAAAGGGGATGATGTACCTTGTACTTAACTTCCCTTTCTTTCCAAACCTCATGACCTTCTTCCACAGAAATATGCGTAAAAACACCATGTCTCCGACTTTAAACTCAAGGTCTCGTCGACGATTATCTGCATAACTCTTCTGTCGACTTTGGGCTGCCTTGATATGCTGCTGAATGGTTTTCACCTTCTCCACCATTTCTTCGACCATTTCTGGTCCAAGCAGCTTACGTTCACCGACCTCATCCCAACATGCTGGTGTTCTACACCTTTTCCCATACAGGGCTTCATATGGTGCCATTTGGATGCTCGAGTGGAAGCTATTATTATAAGAGAATTCAACTAGAGGAAGATGTTGATCCCATCCTCCTTTAAAGTCCATTGAGCACGCTCTCAACATATCCTCAAGTGTTTGGATAGTCCGCTCGGATTGGCCATAAGTTTGAGGATGATAGGCCATACTGAAGTTCAGTTCAGTATTCAGAGCATGTTGAAGACTCTTCCAAAACATAGAGGTAAATCTTGGATCTCGGTCAGACACAATAGATAGTGGTACTCCATGCAACCGTACCACTTCCCTGATATATATCTGTGTCAGTTGATCCAAAGAGAAATCCTCTCGAATAGAAATGAAGTGTGCAGTCTTTGTAAGACAATCCACAATAACCCAGATTTCATTGTTGCCTTTGGATGTCCTTGGAAGTCCAGTGACGAAGTCCGTGGTGATGTTCTCCCATTTCCACTCTGGTATGGGAAATGGTTGCATCATCCCCTTAGACTTCTTCCTCTCTGCCTTCACTTGCTGACACACTAGGCACTTTGATGTATATTCAGCGATCTCCTTCTTCATATTATCCCACCAAAAGTTTTCTCGGAGATCTCGATACATCTTTTTGCTCCCTGGGTGAATAGAGAAATTTGAACTGTGTGCATCATCCAAAAGTTCCTTCTTCAGCTTCGAACTTGATGGAACACATAGTCTTTTCCCAAACCGCACAATTCCTTCTTTATTAACATTAAACTCTGAGGATTTTCCCTTTTTGATAGCTTCCACTTTTTCTTGGATTCCTGCATCATCCTTTTGAGCATCCTTTATCCTTTCCAAAAGAGATGGTTGAGCAATCATTTGTGAAAGGATTGATGATGTTCCCTTATTTATGATTCCCACATCCATCTTCATCAAGTCTAAGAAGATTGGATCCTTCTCAATTCTCATCATTGATAGAATCGCTGGATCCATTCTACTTAGGGAATCCACCACCTTGTTCGCCTTCCCTGGGTGGTAATGTATTGAACAGTCATAATCCTTGATGATCTCTATCCGTCTTCTCTGGCGCATGTTAAGCTCTTTCTATGTGAATATATATTTAAGACTCTTGTGGTCAGTATATATCTCACATTTCTCTCCATAGAGATAATGCCGCCAGATTTTCAAGGCGAAGATCACCGCCGCCAACTCTAGATCATGCGTTGGATAGTTTCGCTCATGAATTTTCAACTGCCTTGAGGCATAGGATATCACTTTATCATTCTGCATCAGCACACATCCTAAGACCTTCTTCGAAGCATCCCTGAATACCACAAAAAGCTCCCCACTTGTGGGTAAAGTGAGCACAGGTGCCGTGATAAGCCTCCTTTTCAACTCCTTGAAGCTTTCTTCGCATTCATCACTCCAAGAAAACTTTACTCCCTTTCGAGTTAGCTTGGTAAGAGTGTTGGACAATCATGAGAAATTTCTCACAAATCGTCGATAATATCCAGCTAACCCCAAGAAGCTACGGATATCAGTTACCGATGTTGGCCTCGGCCATCCCTCAGTTGCATCTGTTTTGGAGGGGTCCACAGATATCCCATTGCTTGTGATGATATGACCCAAGAATGAGACTTCCTTCAACCGAAACTCACACTTGATGTACTTTGCATAGAGCTTATCCTTGCGCAAAGTCTCTAGTACAGTTTTTAAATGCTCCTCATGGTCCTCCTTGGTTTTGGAGTATATTAGAATATCATCTATAAAGACTACCACAAATTTGTCAAGGTAGTCTCTAAATACTCTATTCATCAATTCCATGAATATTGCTGGAGCATTGGTGAGTCCAAAAGGCATTACTATGAATTCATAGTGCCCGTACCTTGTACGAAAAGCAGTCTTGGGGATATCTTCCTTCTTCACCCTTACTTGATAATATCCCGACCGCAAGTCCACCTTGGAGAATTATTGTGCCCCACACAGCTGATCAAACAAGTCATCGATTCTTGGGAGAGGATACTTGTTCTTTATCGTGATTTTGTTAAGTTCACGATAATCGATGAAAAGCCGCATTGGCCCATCCTTCTTCTTGACGAAGAGGTCTGGTGCACCCCATGGTGATGCACTTGGGCGTATAAACCCTTTATCCAGATTCTCCTGTAGTTGTTTCTTCAGCTCTTCAAGCTCAACAACTGCCATTCTATATGGAGTCTTGGATATTGGTAGCGCCCCAGGTATAATTTCAATTGAGAACTCAACATCTCTTCTTGGAGGAAGACCAGGAAGTTCCTCGGGAAATAATTCAGCGAATTCCCTCACAATAGGCATTTCTTCAAGGGTGGTTTCTTCCTTGGACTCAATCATCTGAGACAGATATGCGTGCTCATAAGGCAGTAATATCCATGCTTGAGATTATGGAGCTAAAGGAGATTCATCTTCCTCCTGACACTTATAAATAATCGGGGGTCGATTCTCCATATGTAGTGTTATTTCCCTCTCCTGACAATTTATGTTGGCTCTATTTAAGGAAAGCCAATCCATGCCAAGAATTGCATCAAATTCCACCAAAGGGAGTATGACGAGGTTCGCCGGGAAATTCTATCCACAGATTATAACAGGGGAGGACTTATACTCATGGGATGCAATGATTGCCCCATTTGCCGTACTCCCCGACATCTTTACATCCATGTTTTGTGGTGGTGCAGGGATTGTTCTACTAAACTTTTGAGATATAAAAGAATGCGTAGAACCTGAATCAAAAAGTACGTTCGCTATTCTTGAATGAATAACTAGCGTACCTGTCACCACTTCGTTGTCGGGGTTCACTTCGGCAGAAGTGATGGCAAAAGTTCTTCCTTGCTGTCTTGGAGGTTGCTGGTTGCCTCCGATAACCCTTGGATTAGGGCACTGATTTGAAAAATGACCCGGTTCTTTGCATTTTTAGCATTGAACAACGTGTTGAGGTTCAAACGGAGCGTTCCTCTCCTCTGTCGTAGCCGCAGGTCCTTCTTGCTGACAGTTAACAGCTAGGTGCCCTTCTCTTCCACACTTGAAGCATTTTCTTGTCCCCCTAAGGCAATTCCCAGGGTGCTTCTTTCCACACTTTTGGCAAGTGGGGTGCTGGAACTTCTTAGCGCCGTTGGATTTATCCATCGGACCACCAGCATTGAAGTCCACCTTACGCTTCTTGTCCCCATGATACCCCTGTGATTCTCCGATCTCCATTTCAACCTTGAGGGAACATCGAAAATTTCCTCATAGCTGTCGAAGTCACGGATCGCTAATGCTTTCCGCAAGCTAGGCTTCAGCCCACCAAAGAAGCGGTCAACCTTGAATTCGGGGGTAACGACAAAGCCAGAAGCGTATAATGTAAGCCTTGTGAAGTTTGCCTCGTACACTCCCACAAGTTCTTCATCTTTCTGTTTGAGGGAAAGGAAGTCCATTTCCATCTTAAGACAGAGGGTGCGTGGAAAATATTTATCAAAAAACATCTTCCGAAATTCCTTCCATTCCAAAGCCTCGATCTCCTCCTCAGGCTTCGTATTTTTTATCAACGTCCACCATTGATCAGCTTCACCCTCCATACGATAATCCACCAGGAGAACCTTCTCTTTTTCAGAGCATTGGAGGATGGAGAATATCTTTTCAATGGAGTTGATCCATTGTTCAGCGATCGTAGGATCGGATGATCCACTAAAATTAGGAGGCCTTTGTCTCATGAAGCTTTCAATAGCGACTTGTTCTTTCTTAGGGGGGGTTGAACGTTCCTCTTGACCAATGTTTCTATTCAAAACTTGAGTTAGCTGAGAGAGAAGCGTGACAAAGTTCGTGATTCCCGCTCCCATTGGATTGGGCATCTCATAAGTACAATCATCACACTGATCTTCACAATGGTTGTTAGCCTGAGTTCTCCTATTACCGGCCATTGGCTGGAATAAAAGAAAGTTAGGGGTAACACATAAAGGGTAATCCAAAGACAAAAGTTGATGACTTATAAATAAACTTTAATCTCTTTAACTCATGAGTCTATAGGATTCAATCCAGGCTTTTCATGATCTTCCTTCTAACATATATTCTTAGGGGCATTTTTCCCTTAATAAGGGTTCATACTAAGATTTTGAATTTATCAAAACATATCCCCCGGGAGTGTTGTAACCAAGAGTAAAGCAAGGCCTGTTGTCGTGCACCAGTTCCCGTTCGAGTCTAGCTCAAAGCGGTGTTTTCGGGTTTTACCCCTAGGATACATCTGTGCCAGAGCCGCCTCTACCTGCTCGTATCTAGACAGGGATGTATTTGTTTGATAAACCACTTACTTAGTATTTACCAAAACTTAGGGATGATTTTATTATACTTAGTCGTTTATCTAAGGCTTTACTAGGGTTTCCTAATCCCAAAAATAACTAAACCTATCCTCTGATACCAACTATGACAACCCTGCTTTTTATTACAACTTAAGCATGCTTTATTACATAAAACTTCACTTGATACAACAAAGAAGATCGAGAGGTTTAGTGTCTTTGGGGCTTAGGATCATTACATAAAAACATTAAACTTGAAATACAACATCTTTATTGAAAACTTCCTTTACATGACCACTACATTCCTTCGTACTTAGCATTGCATGGGATAACCTGAGGACATACATAAGAAAAGGGTGAGCTATAAAGCCCAGTAAGGGAGTACACAATGAATAACATGAGGAGTACAATACATGTTAGGAAATAGGCATATCAATAGAGCATAACAAAAACATGAACATAAAGGCATGATAAAGCATGATAATCATAACATGGATATGTGGCAACAACACTTAACATTGAATTAGCATGAGCTAATGCTCATTGCACATGGAGCATGAGTAAACCCTCATTGCACTTGAAGCACGATTAAAACCTCGTTGCACTTGAATTAGCATGAGTCAACACTCATTTCACATGACGTATCATGATACTATACTTTACCCAATACATTGGAGCGCTATAAAGGGCGCACCATTCTTAAACATTTCATTTCATGCATAAGTGTGCCACATGGATCATAAAACATGGATTCATAAAACATAATCATTTATTCCACGATAAAGGAATGTGGAATTAATACATGAAACTCTACAATCAATAAGTAAATGTGTGTAAAGGTGAATACCCTTGATAGAGAAATGGGCATGGTATTCACTACACAATGACATTGGCTTAGAAAATCGGGACGATTTCGGCAGCGTAACGGCGTGACATAAGAATTCATAAAAAACGTTGATGAGAGAGAAAGGGGTTCCTCATAATATTTACATGTAATGGACAGTAAGGAGGTCATATATATACATGTCCCAACAATAGAAATGGAATCTAGATTCATGATACAAAAGTATTGTTTGAATGTAAAAGAAGAGAGAGAAGTTCCTTTCGGAATTTCGGCATAGTAACGGGTGTTCATGGGAGGCATTTAATGAGAGAGAAAGGGTTCTCCCATCATTCAAACAATAATAGGGAAGTATGGGGGAGGTGCAAAACCATACCCCAACATTCATAATTGAAATTAAAAGGGCAATACAACTTAAATAAAATTGACAAAAATGAGAAATGAAGAAAAAACCCTTACTTGGAAGTGTGCTTCCAAAGGCTAGATAGAGGATTGTGAGAGGCTTCTTGGGAGCTTGGGGAACCTTGGGAGTATTCTAGAGAGAGTAGGGCAGAGTTTGGACGAACTCCAAGGGATTTTAGTGAGGAGGAAGTGGGAGCTTGGGTGGGTTTAGATAGGAAAGGTGAGAGAATTCTTTATTATTTAGGTTTGGGACCCCTTATATTAAAATAATCCAAACCACAAACCATCCCATGGTATTTGCCCATGGTTTCTGGAAAAGGAAAGAGGAAAACAATATTTTACAAGGCCAAGGTCCGAACTTATTAAAAAATTATGGTTGCTTATGTGGAGGTGAGTCACACTCCCATGGAAATTAATTTAAAAAGACAAAGTGTTGAATAAGTCTTGAGGGCTCCATTAATGCTTTGAAAAGCAAGTCAAACAAACCCAAAACCTCATTATTTTAATGATAAAACATATATTGGCCGAACATAAGGATTATGGTATTTTATTACATCACCATTGGGTCATTATGATGTCATAAAACACATTATATATTTAAATGATATTTAATTTTTACCCAAAAATTTGACTATCTCAGAAAATTATGAAAAATTCACCGTTGGATAATTTCGACGTCCTGATTCCAAAAATAATATTTATTTTATCTAAATAATTTTCTAAATATGTGAATTTTTACTTTTAAAATAAAAACCGACATTTATAAAAAATTCACGGGTTTTGACAGAAATGGCTTTCAAACCTTAATAAAACTTTTAATTGCATTCATAAAATTATAAGATCATTTATATTTAATAAAAATTAATTTAATATTAATAATAATATTTTATTAAAATATTATTTAATTCAAAAAATCCTTTAATTTAATAAAATATAATTCTTAATTAAATAATAACTAAAAACACCGTTTGTACTTTAAAAACTAATTGCAATGTATCAAAAATGACTAGAAATTATATTCACAATTATATACAAAAATAATGTACATGAACATGGTGCTAATTATTTGTTACATAACCCCATAAAATATCCGCATAAGACCTAAGGGTAAGGTGTGCGATGGTGACAGACTCTTGGGGTTGCTCGGATAACATCGCTCGAGTTGTAATTTCAATCAACTTCCATTTTTCCCGTAGACGATCACGTTCGAGCTTGACTTGATAAAGCTCGGATTGGGTTTGGTCAAGGGAAAAGTCCAAAGACGCCACCTCTTTTCCGAGCTCCGACAAATGGGCTTCATAAGGGGAAATTCTACTGGATGGGGCCATCGCTTCCTTTGTCTGAGTAGAAAATTGGTTCGTTAAAGCCTTATATTTATACTACTCAGATGATCACTGTTCAACGGCTATAAAAGTAATGGTCACAAATCATAACGTAAAACTAAAGAAGTTTACATCTTATAAAAACATTTTTCATAAAGAGACATTTAACTGGATCAAGAGGGATTTTCATTAATGAAACTTTGGGTCGTTACAAGGACCTTGTTTTGAAAATGACGGAAATATTCCTTTATAAATATCTTATAAAAAGTCAAAAAGGGGTATAAATGAATTTAACTTATAGTCTATAAAATAGTAAGAATGTTTTGAAATACTTTTTTGTAAGAAACATGGATATGGGTGATAAAGAGGTCCCAGTAGATAATTACGTATAAACAATCTCAGATAATGAATAGATTGTAAAATAAACCCTTAACTTGAACTTTTACTTGGTCAAAGGTAGGTTAAACTACTGTATAGTGGTGAAATAATTGTTATTAAAATATAAAATAATCATATACATTAATATAATATCATATATGATCTTTTAACATTGATTTTTTAATAATATCTTAGTATTATCGTCGTTTCCGGTGTTAATGGATTCGTTTTACTTTATATTAATTGTTATGTGAGTCATATTTGTTATGGATGGGATGTATCTTATTCATATCCTGAATTATATCAAGTATTTAAAAATTATTTTTAATCATCAAATTAATATTAGTCTTGAATGGATACGATGGGGAATGAATCTCATCACGTTCGTGGAGACGGTAATTCGTACGTACGCACGAGCGACAATATCATTCTTTTGATATTAAAATAATATATAATTTGATTTTATATCATATATACAGAATAATTATCATGTTATATTTATTATTTAAATGAATTACACGTCATTATTATAACCATCCAAATAATAATGTGTTGAATAACTATTACACCATGACGGGGAGACGGTAAGCCGTACGTACGCACGTATGTTGACATGTCATTCAAGGGATTGATAGAATAATTAACTTGGTTTTACCATATTTATAATTAAATCACAGTATATAAAAGATACTGGAGTTATTATTTTATAATGGAAACAACAAAGAAAGAGGATGCGGAAGAAGAAAGGAACTTGGAAGAGGTGATGAAATATTTACCTCTTCTTCGGGTTCATCCTTTTGATTTGATCAAAATGGCTCATTAGATTGGATTTCTGACTAAAGGAAGTAATCTAGGATTAAGGGAGGACATTTGAGAGGGTATTTAGGCTGGGTTTGGCCGATCTAAATGGCTTTGAAGGTGTGAATTAGAGAGAAGGGGAAGTTCCCTTTTATAAGAGGGGTGAGTGACACCTTAGGAAAAGCTAGAAATATTATTTTATAATAAAATAATGTTCTGTTTATAATGGCTACAAAGTGGATTATTTAGAGGATAAGGTGGGTATGGGTTGAAAACCACTCAACCAATAGGTTTTAGAAAGGTATGGGATACTATATTAACTTTATCTTTTAGATTTAACTCTTAGTTAAATAGTTTGACATTTACCGTGTCTCTTTGTATTTTTATATTATATGGTTAATAAACATACTATATACATACAAGATAACCCCAAGTGGTTCATTAATGATACTCCTATCATTATATAAGGCCTTTTTACGAACCTTATATTTTTAGTAATAGAATATCAATTAATAATATAACATTTGTTTTAAATAATCTTTTATGTAAATTTTGACACTATTTTGTATTTTGTTTTTTCTAAATTTATAACAGCATATTAATTAGAAAAAAATTCATCTAACCCATCAGAACATTTCAAATTAACCTATAAAATTAGTTCAATTCATAAAAAGTCTCAAATTACATTCATTTGGATATTTATAATATCAATTATTTTAATATTTCATTAATTAGGTTATTACTGCATCATCATTGTGCCATAAGTAAATTAAATTATTTAATATCTAAAAAATATAAATAAAATACCATTATGTAGGAATTTATTTAGATTTATAATAAATATTTATAGTCAAATATATCTTATGTAGAACCCTATATTGAAAATGTTTTAGTTATTAAACTTTGATTTTAACTCTTTTAACTCTTCCTTAAATAAAATAATAATAAGTGTCCTAATCTAATACAAGTGGACCAAAGAGGTTAATATTTCATTCTTAAGGTTGTTTTTGATCTAATTATACTTATCCAATAGAATTATGACATGTTATAGGGTAATAATAATATCATTTTTACCCTTAATTACCCTATTTACTTATAAATGTGGTAAATAAAAGTAAAACGTTACTATTCACCAAAAAATATTTTTATCTTATTGAACCATATTTTAAACCTTGATATTAACCATGTATCTTGGATTTTCAAATTTAAACTCACAGAAGCGGTAAAATAATGTTTTATGTAAATTTGAAAATTTTCCTAGGAGGTGGGTAAAAGGCGGTAAAAAGTTCAACAAAATTTTTATATATCTAAAATTATTATAAACTGACTCAAAGGAATTACATTTAAAATAATTAGGCATTGTGTGTCTATTTTGACCTAAAATAAATTTAAATAAAATATATAATTATTTAAATAAAAAGTCGGTTTTAAACAATGATTCACTGTTTTTCACTATTCATCAAAAATTAAATGTTTTCAGAAAAATAACAAAAATTCACCCTAGGATAATTTCGATATTCCAAATCCAAAAATGAAGTCCATTTTGAAAGATAAAATTTATAAAATTTCAAAAAGTGGGTATTACTATTCATAATGGCTAGTTTTCTTTTTGTGGTGTCTTCGAACTCAGAGTTGCATACAACACACGCTATTGTATTATTCAAAGAGAAGTGTACCATGTAAGTTTGGGGTGTTACATTCTCCCCTCCTTAAAAAAATTGGGTCCTTGCAATTTTAAATTATTCTTCGAAAATAATAGGTTTCAAAATAGAAAATACCTTTGTGGAAAAACCACATCAAAAATAGGGTTAATAAAATTTAGTTTTAATAAGAGGGAAAGGGAAATGAGAAAGTCACCACTAAATTAGGGTTTTGAATAAGAAAACATTGGTGGCAATGATAGACACATAATTAGAGGGAAAACATAAATATTTATAGAGAGTGATTGAGGTCATCAATCGTAATCAAGTGTAAAATTGAGGGGCTCAAAGCCATCAATCTATGATGATTTAAAATATCATTAGTTCAACAAAATATAAGGTATTAGGATAACACATTTTTTGTTTTAATATCGCTTCCCTAAAGTTTGAGAATTAATTTATTCATAGAATAAGTGATATATATATATATACTTGACAAGTAGAGTTTCATCCTTCAACTAATTTCTACCACAAACTCACCTTTCACCCCAAAAGATAATAGAACCCAAAAAATATATTATATTTATCTTAATCGAATAAGGTTATAAATATTAACACACACCATTTAATTGAAGAAAAATATTTTGTAATAATAGGGGACGTCTATTAGGCTAGTGGTAGATAATAAAGGCCTGTCGCACTATGGTTGTGGGTTTGATTCCTACAGCTTTGTCCAACGCGATGGGTTATCGCCTGACCTGCAGGTTGTCCTTTTAAAAAAATAATTATAAGAAATGTTTTAATCTTAAACAATACTATCCAAAGTTCAACTTAATTTATTTCAACCTTTATAGTTATCCAAAATACCTCTGTCTAGACTCTCTGTAAAAGGTATCTAAATTCCAAAATCAATTGTAACGTCAAATTCCCCAAATAAAGTAAAGTTTCTCCTATTGTCACATTCTGAAAATAAGATTACCTTAGTCATATTAAAACCTTAATGAAAACAACAAGTAATGCAGTACAATCCTTATATATATCACATTATTCTTATAACCAGAATATAATCCTTGAGTCCAAAAAAACGCAAATACATTAATTATTCCACTTCAACTGTAGTAACAACCTAAGATTGGCCTTGATCCCTTGTCATTTTCTAAGGTATGTTTCCTTGGTGCTTAGGGCATTTATTTTCATAATACCCCATTTATCTATAGTTTTAGCATTCAACATTGATAACCTCTTTCTTCCCCTTACAATCACAAGCTTGGTGGCCTTTTTCACCACACTTGTAATAAACTCTCATTCCTTTTAGGAAAGTACCGTGGTGTTTATTCCCACAATTATCACATAATGGAAAATAATTATTTCCCTTTTTCCCTTTATCTATCTCTTTCTCCACCGTTCTCTTCTTCTCTTTCTTTAATTTAATGTCATAAGATTTAGAGAATTCCTTTTCTATCTTGATAGCACATGAAACTATATCTTCGTATGATGAGAAGGATTGTGATAATAATTCTTGATAGAGAAATGGTTTTAACCCATTAATTAAACGGTCAATATTACTTCTTGGGTTATGTATATAATCTGCATCATGCATTTCTAACCTTGTAAAGTTAGCTTTATACTTTGCAACATTCTCATCCTCTTTTTGCCTTAGACTCCGAAATTGCATTTCCATATCCACTCGATGGTCATGAGGAAAATATTTTTCTAAGAAAATTTCATTAAACTCCATACATTCCATATTTGATACATACTCATCTTCCGTTGTGTTTTGAATCAATGAAAACCATTGATCAACTTCTCTAATGATTCGATAAACTGCCATGACAACTTTTTCCCTTTCGCTGCTCCCCAAGGAATGAAATATTTTCTCCAAGGAATTTATCCATTGCTTAGCTACTATTTGATTTGTACCCCCATTTAATGTTGGTGGTTGTTTCTTTATAAAGCGATCTAACGTTGATCATCCACGCTACAGATCAGGGTGTTCCATATGGGTATGGTTATTATTCAAAACCTGAGTGAGTTGTCTCAGTATAGTGATAAGCTGATCATCACTAGTTGTATCCCCAGCTCCACTATAATTATCTTGAGTAGGATAGAAATCCTTGCATGGATTACGTGCATTGATACGGTTTCCATTACTTCCACTAAACGCCATTTCTAAACAATGACATAAACTAGATTAGTTTATGAATTGAAATACATAATTCCAAACATGAAAAACACTTAACATAAATTGAATATTTTATGGATATAATCCATAATCATAAAAATGTTTTCTTTGAGGAATTATATACTCATAAACCCTTCATAATGTTTTGTAATTAAAATGAGAATTATCCTAAGCATATCCCCCGAGAGTGTCGTAACCAAGAGTGAAGCAAGGCCCGTTGTCGTGCATCAGTTCCCATTCGAGGATGTATTGCTCGGAAAACTCACAAAATTTCTACATTACCAAAATTCTAGGATGTTATTCTATTGTAATCCTCAAAGTCTATCTTAGGGTAATGTGCTCTTATTAGAGTTTATCTAAATCTAGCTTCCAAGGTTTGTACTAAACTTTCTCTGATACCAACTATAACACCCTGGCCCCAGAAGCCCATATTCGGTGCATTATTACATATCATTGGAATGATCACAAAAGGTCAAGTCATGAATGATCGTTTAGTTTAGTATCCTTGGAAGTACTAGATACATTCATAAGGTTTACATTACATCAGAAAATTGAAAACTACAACAACATTGTCTCCATAGACAACACTGAGGTCCCATAGACTGTCCCTACAGGTCATTCATAATATACTTCTTAACATCCTAGGAAAAATAAAACATAGAAATGGGTGAGATCAGATGCTCAGTAAGGATTACAATATAGAAGAAACATTCATAAATAAGCAAAAACATTTTAGGCAATGTATAGAACTAAAACAAAATCCATTTAAACTTGAACTTCAGCATAATATGGAAAAGATAAAATCAAAATAATTCTATTTACATACTCACGTGGATATTATACTAGTCGAATAATCACATGAAATATCAACAGCCACTTTAATAATGATGGAATGCATAATGTTGGACATTAATTTCTATTTCAAGGCCTCGTGCTAGGACCTAGGGGCTAACTGTAACCGGACCCAAACCCAGAGAGCCTCTGTAACCAGACTCTATCCCGAAGAGCCTCTGTAACCGGACTCCAACCCAGAGAGCCTCTGTAACAGGGCACCATCCCGAAGAGCTTCTGTAACCGGACTCTATCCTGAAGGGTCTGCTGTAACCGGACCCCAACCCGAAGGTCTTACTTTTATCGGTCCCCAACCCGGAACATACTAGTCCAATACATTCATCATAAGAAGAGGTTGAAATATATGATAAAAAATTGTATTAAAACTAGCATACTAAATGTCAATACATTATCAATAAACCATGAATGGTATGAAATAACACAACCATAGTCAAACATATCACAAAACCTTCAATACAATACATAAGTTTTGTACCATAATAAATCAACTTCAAATATTCTTACAAACCATCAAAGGATGTTGACATAGATGAAATCAAAACATTTTTTTTGTGAAATATCTCTTTCTATTTTGAAATCATTTAAGAGTCACATAATTATAAATGAAAAATTTATTTTTAAAATATTTTTATAAGCTTTTAAGGTAAGTTTTGATGATTTTATAAAGGCATAAAATAGCTGTACCTGTTGTATAAGTTAAAAAATACATTCTTAACATAATTTTGTCGAAAAGGTTAAAAAGGACCTCGTTTGGAAAACGAAGGAAAGATTACTTTATAAATATCTTATAAAAAGTCAAACAAGGTTATAAATTACTTTAACTTATAGTCTATAAAATAGTAAGAATGTTTTGAAATACTTTTTTTAAGAAACATGGATGTGGATGATAAAGAGGTCCCAGTAGATAATTACATATAAACAACCTCGGATAATGAAGAGATTGTGAAATAAACCATTACCTTGTACTTTTCCTTGGTCAAGGGTAGGTTAACCTCCTGTATAATGGTGAAATAATTGTTATTAAATTAAATAAGAATCATATACATTAATATGATATCATATATGATCTTTTAACATTTCTTTGTTAATAATATCTTAGTATTATCATCGTTTCAGGTGTTAACGGATTCATTTTCCTTTATATTCTTTGTTATGTGAGTAATATTTTTTATAGATGGGATGTATCTTAACTATTTACAGAATGATATCAAGTATTTAAACATTATTTTTAATCATCAAATGAAAATTAGTCTTGAATGGATACAATGGAGAATGAATCTCATCGCGTTCATGGAGATAGAAATCCGTACATACGAACGAGCGAAAATATCATTATTTTTCTTTTAAAATAATATATAATTGGATGGTATATCATATATAAAGAATAATTATCATGTTATATTTATTATTTACATGAATTAAACATCATTATTATACTCATCCAAATAATAATGTATTGAATAACAATGACACCACAACATGGAGATGGTAACCCGTACATACGCATGTATGGTGAAATGTCATTCAAGGGATGGATAGAGTAATGAATTTGGTTGTACCATATTTATAATAACATCATAGTATATAGAAATTCTGGAGTTATTATTTTAGAATGGAAACAACAAAGAAAGAGTAAGTGTAAGAAGAAAGGAACCTGAAAGAGGTGATGAAATATTTACCACTTCTTCGGGTTCTTCCTTTTGAATTGATCAAAAGGGCTCCTTATATTGGCTTTATGACTAAAGGAAACCATCTAGGATGAATGGAGGATAGTTGAGAGGGTATTTGGGTAGGTTTTGGCGGATCCAAATGGATTTTATGGTGTGAATTATAGTGAAGGGGAAGTTCCCTTTTATAAGAGGGGTGAGGGGAACCTTAGGAGAAGCTAGAAATATCATTTTATAATAATATAATTTTTTGTTTATAATGGCTCCAAAGTGGATTATTTATAGGATAAGGTTGGTATGGGTAGAAAAAAACTCAACCAATAGGTTTTAGATAGGATTGGGACACTATATTAACTTTATCATTTATATTTAACTCTTAGTTAAATAGTTTGACATTTACCATGTCTCTTTGTATTTTTATATTATATGGTTAATATACTTACTATATACTTCCAAGAGAACCCCATGTGGTTCATTAATTATACAGATATCATTATATAAGTCCTTTTTCTGAACCTTAGATTTTTAGGAATATAATATCAATTAATAATATAATATTTGTTTTATAAACTCTTGTATGTCAATTTTGACACTATTTGGTATTTTGTTTTTTTCTAAATGTATAACAGCATTATTACTTCGAAATAAATTCATCTAACTGACCCTAACATGTCACATTAACCTATAAAATTAGTTTAATTCATAAAAAGTCTTAAAGTACATTTATTTGGATATTTATAATATCAATTATTTTAATATTTCATTAATTAGGTAATTATTTTATCATCATTGTGTCATAAATATATTAAATTATTTAATCTCTAAAAAATATAAATAAAATACCATTATGTAGGAAATCATTTTATATTTATAATTAATATTTATAGTCTATTTTATCTTATTTATAATGCTATATTAAAAATGGTTTAGTTATTAAACTGCGATTTTAACTCTTTTAACTCTTCTTTAAATAAAAGAATAAATAGTGTCCAAATCTAATACAAGTGGCCCAAAAAGGTTCATATTTTATATCTCATGTTGTTTTTGGTCAAATTATACTTATCAAATAGAATTAGGACATGTGTTAGGGTACTAATAATATCATTTTTACCCTTAATTACCCTATTTACTTTTAACTGTTTTAAATAAAAGTAAAAAGTTACTTTTCACCAAAAATTATTTTTATCTTATTGAACCAAATTTTACTCCTTGATATAAACTGTGACTCTTGTATTTTCAAAATACAACTCATATAAGCGGTAAAATTATGTTTTATGTAAAATTGCAAATTCTCCTAGGAGGTTGGTAAAAGACAGTGAAAAGTTCAATAAATTCTTTATATATCTAAAATTATTATAAACCAACTCCAATGAATTACATTGAAAATATATAGGTATTATGTATCTATTTTAACCTAAAATAAATTTAAATAAAATAAATAATTATTTAAATAAACATTCAGTTTTAAACAATGATTCAGCGTTTTTCACTATTCATCAAAAATTGAAAGTTTTCAGAAAAATACCAAAAATTCACCCTAGGCTAATTTCAATATTCTGAATCCAAAAATGAATTCCATTTTGAAAGATAAAATTTATAAAATTTCAAAAAGTGGGTATTACTATTCAAATGGCTAGTTTACTTTTTGTGGTGTGTTAAAACTCGGAATTGTGTACAACACACGCTATTGTATTATTCCAAGAGAAGCATACCATGGAAGCTTGGAGTGTTACATTTTCTGATAAAATTCATATTTAAATGAATAGTTAAATATACTACATTTTTAATTCAAAACTGCATTTTAATATAATATATTTATATAGTTATATTGTCCTTTTAATTTGTTTTAATGTTCAACCCATTTAAGTTTTTATAATTTAATCCAATGTTGGTAATTGGAAGTAATTTACCGCTAAAATTGGATATAAACACATGTCAATCTATTGAAAGTTATTACTTCTTAAAAACCAGTTTGTCGGTTTTGACAATGGTAATTAATTTTAAATTAATTAATAAAACTTCTATGTTTTGAATTTGAAAAAATGGATTCCATATTTGGAATCAGATGTTAAAATTTTTGTAAATAAGTACCTATTTTTTCTTAACATTATGAATAGTAACTTCAGTAATTATTTTATTTACCATGGTAAAAGGGTTAATCAAGTAAATAAGGGTAAAAAATAATATTATAATAACATTAAACTACCATAAAACGTGTCTTAATCCAATTTTATGAGATATGCATGACCATGTTAATCCTTGGGTAGATTTTGGGATTACATGGATCCACTTGAGAGTGATAATAACAAGTTATATTAATTAATTTAAAGTAAAGGGAAATATAACATAAACATGTATCTTTTAGTAAAACAATTTTGATATGGGGTAATATAATTGATCAATTTGACTATAAATATTTATTAGAAACATAAAACGATTTCATAAATCAGGATATTTTATTTATAATTTTTAGATGTTAAATATATAAATTTAATTATGAAAGAATGATGATGCCGTGATTTCTTGATTAATAAAGGACTCAAATAAATGATATTATAAATATTAAAACAATTATAATTTTATCATTTTGATGACATCCACGAATTTTGTGGATGAATATGACATGTTATCTTTGTATTATTGATGTTTTTTCAGAGGAATCAAGTTTTTATTGATTTTATAAAATGTCATGATATGAATAATGTTAAAATTGAAATAATTCATATTTTATATTACAAAATAGTTTATTAAATGATATTAAATTCCTAAAATATATGACTCAACCAAATAGTTATGATAGGTATAAAATTTTAATAATTAATCTTTCATTATACATTTTCATGTTTTGGTAACTATTTCTAGTCTCAAAGTTTTAAATGCTTGATAAAATGGTAAGAGTAAAATAGGGTTAAATAATAAAGATAAGGAATAAAAAAATATACAAAACCTATATAATTATTATTGTATGATTTTATTTCTAATTTTTTTTAAATTATCTTAGAAATAACATAATTTTTACTCATTTTTAATATAAATTAATTTTATAATAAATTAATATTTCAAACATTCCTAAAGTCACCCTCCTCCCTTTTATAAAAGGCCACCACCTCTACCCATTTAATCACACCTATAAAGCCCCATGAATCATCATCATTCTGCCCAAATAATCTCCCAACATCCCTCCCTTACTCCTTGAATCCTTACCTTGGGCATAATTAAATTAAAGAACACATGTTTTTCTCAAATCAAAAGAAGTTACCTGATTTAGAGGTAACGTCTTCTATCAAGTTATTTTCTTATATTTTCTTTCTCCACAACCTATGCTCTTATTATTCTTTAATTACATAAAAAAACTAGGATCCTCAACATACTAGTATGTTTTTGTGATATTTATTTGAATTACACTTACACACACCTCCATCTAATGGTTACGAACATACTGTTTCTATATACGGTGAACTACCACATCACAAAACGATGATTGTTCAGTTTTCCCCTAACACCTATCATGGTGGAAATTATAATGGAACTATATTTATATATGATATATATTATATTTATATTTTCTCTATGCTTATTTATTTTTATTTACATCATACCATTATGCTTTCTATAATGTGTAAATATGATAATTTCATTTGAGAAAATACAGACTACCGCCCCCTCAATGTGATATGACTCATTCATGCCATAAATGGAACATATAAGGGATAAAATTAATGAAATTATGCAACATATATAACATATATATATATATATATATTATAATATAATTATAATATACCTATGTATCATTTATTTTTCATTCCTTTAATTTGTAAAAGAAATGAAAGTAGCGTTCATGTGTATGTACGACCTACCATCTCCATGAACGCTGCATTTCATCTCTTATCTACAAATGTTATGGACTATTATAAATACATATATACTTGATATATATGATATTTAAATCATGAATATCATTTTGGAGATTATTTACTTTTGACTACATGGATAATTTTCCTCAAAACAGGTTCATTTTTTACGGAAGTACCGAATGTCAACAATACGACCGATATTAACTTAAATAATTATGTAATTTTTATAATGTATTAATAAGTGATATAAAAGGAATAATAAACATGAGAAAGGTTTTGAAGAAATTAAAAATTAAGTTATTTTTATTATTTAGGATGAACAAGGAACATACGTGACGAATCAGACTCAATGTAAGGGAACTTCTTAACCCAATTTCCATCCTTTGGGTTGATCTTCTACTTCGTGACTATGTCATGCATGATTATGTGAGAAATGAATTTTGATATATTATATGGTATTTATACATTAATTATGTGGATTTATAGGGAATACACATAATCAATATATTTGATTACCAAAATGAACTTTGTAAGGTAATTTCTAAACTCAATTTCTTTTCATTGGGTTTTACATGTACTTCGTCGATTATAATAAGCCAAGATCATGTGTGGAATCCTTGTTTATTTATTTATGTTTTAATATAAAATTACCTTTGTGTGGATATAATGTTTCTACACAATATCACCCCATTGATAAATTCTTACATCATTTATAAAAACGTTTTATGGGAAATCATAATTCAATTTTTATTCATTTAGTTAAATATCCATGTAATTGGTTTTTTAAAAAGAATATATTTGAATGACCTCTGATTTTTTTAAACTTAATATCCACTTATATTTGTTGTATTTATATTTTTCAGACATAATTATTTCATTGATTTATCCTTAATCTAAGGATAGGATCTTTTTATGGGACTTCATCTCAATCTCCGTCCATTGAGGCATATTTTGATAATATACACCTCCTCCTTTTTATGGGGTATAATAAAACCCTTGAATTTTAATTTCATACAAAGGGAATCGTTTTTCTATGAAGAAGTTTACTAAACAAAAAATAATAATGTTTTTAACATATGCAGCAACAATGACCTCTCCTCCGCCAGAATCGTTATTTCATATTTGGATTCCTCTATAAGATTTAATGTTTTTAAAAGGAAAAGAAATCCCTTTTCCCTTTTTAGTTTTTTTGGAATTGAAAATGGGTTTTGAACAAGATTGAGTATTTTAATATCTTTAAAGTATTTATTGTGATTGAAAATGAAATGTTATTAGTGAAATTTTGATATTTTCAATATTTTATGTATTATGATTATATAATGGTACGTGGAAATTTGACAGGTGGTTACATGATAAACCAATGACAGGTGGTTATGTAAAAAACCTAATGATGGGTGGTTCTGTAATAAACCATGGATGGGTTGTTACATTATAACATCCAATGCATTGGGTATGTAAGTTGGATGTGTGGCTATTCTATTTAGTAATATGTGTGGAAGTCGTCCATATAGTTTTTTCATTTAAGTATGTTTATGTACCATGTTATGTTTATGTGTTATGTGTTTATTTCTAGGGGAAGTATGGTAATACTTTGGTTACAAAAATGGTAATCAATGATCTTTTCATTAGTGAATTATATTTACAACTTCTTAAAAGTGAAAAGTATTACATTTTGATAATGTTTTCATGGTTTACATGTTTTTGAAAGACTAATAGTTTTCATTAATTATGTATCCCTTACTGGGCTTTTTATGCTCATCCCAAGTATTGAAAGTTTTTTTACAGGACATAAAGAAGAATAGATTCAATGATGGTATCAATGAAAAGTTACACTGTTGAAAAATAAAATGATGTCATGTTTCTTTTAAAAAAAATTGTTTTAAAAAATTGATAGTGAGTAGAAGTGTCTACTTGTAATATCCAAGTTGTTGTGTATGATTTATGAACTCATTCTCTAAATCTCAAAACCTGAAAATATCCTTAATGTTAATTAAAGTCAAATTATTGAAATATCCCAAAATTATGTAATGTTTATGGTTGGGGCCTTATAGTTGGTATCAATGGAAAGGTTTAGACAAATTTAGGGAATATGAGTTTTAGTTAAGCACCTTGTTAGTCTCTGTGTCTATTATTTCAATTAAATCATTATTTTATAACTTTTGTGGATAATGGAAAGTTGGTTATAAATGAAAGTATTATGATCTCGAACTAAATTTCTATCTATTCCAGATGATATGCTTTAAATAATTATTATAATGTCATGTTCAGATGATTGTGAGACATTTTCTGGCACACAACTCACTTGCAAGCAGTAGTTTGAGATATCAAACACCTCCACTATAACTCGATACCATCGTGGATCATGGGTTGTATTTAATAAATTCATATTTTCTCAATATTATCATATTTTAAATAAAGGAAAATAATATCAAAGAATTTTCAAATATTTTACCTTAGCACAAGATTTTGAAGCATATTATGCTTTTTTAAAAGGTAGTGAGGAAGGACACCCTTACACAACCTATTTATAGTTGCATGTAAATCATAGTCTTTTATAACATACTTATGGTATTTTAAAAGAACCATTTATTTAATGTTTCAACAAAAACTCAGTCTGACTATTTTATAATAAGAAAGTTTTATCAGATGTTTTAAAATTAGTTTTCTTGCATGATTATATTCAGAAACAATTTTCCTGTGAACACCCATATGACCCAAGTTGTACAAGGTGAATTTAGATAAAGGGATAAAATTATTTTAAAGTATCTGAAAATCAATTTTTTCAATTCATGGACTTTTTATCTACAGAAACAAGATGATAATGAAACCATGTGGATACCATGATCAAGGTATGATGTTCTTTCTTTGGGAATATTGCTATTTTATCATATGGAGGTGGAAAAAATGTCAATATATATAAGAATTAATGAATTAAGATGTTGATTTCATTATGATTTGGGATGAAAATGAGAGTTATAAGACAACCATTTAGGTTAAAACATCTTAGTGTTATTTTTGAATTTTATAATAAGGGACAAACCACAAGGTGGGTTACAACCCATCGCGTCCAGCAAGGCCATGAGAATAAAACCTACAACCTAAGGGTGACAAGGGTGCATCACATACCACTATCCTACGTGAAGTCTCTAGTTAATATGACATATCTTTTTTTAGTAAAATGATTTTATGGATCAAGCATAAGTTGATTTTAGGGAACTTATGTTTTATCAAATGGATATCCTTAGTATTGGAAAATTATTTGGTGATTAAGTGATAAATTTTATTTTGGGAGACATTCACTCTTTTGGGAACACTATATATCTAAGGAAAATAGAATATTATGGGATTTAATTAGAGGAGTAATGGTTGAATTTTATTTTTGAAGAATCTATGTATTTATTATGGGTATATGGTGATTTGGGTTATTTATGGAAATGATTAACCTATTATATATAATATGTGATTAGGTTAATTACTTTTTAGTATTATACTATTGGAGTATTCAATTTCATTTGAAGATAAATGTTAAGATTTATTGTGGAAGACTATGTGATCAAATTTTTCTAAATTTTGGGTTTCAATCGTAGTTTGGATTACATTGAAGAATTTTAAGGACAGTTGTGTACTGAATGGTCTTTGTTGAAATTTGGGTATTGTTTATTGAATTTTGGAGATTAATAATAGTATTTTTTTATAAAGGATTATACTTTTTGGATTAACTAATATTGTACTAACCATTATGGTTTTGGTTAATTTCTAAAGATAGGGGAAATATATACATCATTTTTTTTGATTATGTGATTATATGGATGTTAATTCTAGTGCTTCAGGTGTGACCAAGTCATCTTGAATACTCATCAGTTGGAGAAAAGATTAGTTTGTGGTAGAAATTTATTAAAGGATGAATCTCTACTGAAAAGTATGTACATTTTCTTCTGTTCTTAGTCAATATCATTAATGAATTACTAAAATTTATAAAAAGGAATTTAAAACAAAAACGTTATTCATTTTCTTTTTCTATTGGGGAATCAAACACTTTTTAACCCATCACATGTGTATGGTTTTTTTGGTAGTCAACTTTATCCTGATCATGTTTTCTATCGCCCTCCATCAAAACATGATGGTTAGTTTTTCTTAAATATTTATGTTTTCCTACATGTAATCCTAGTATGTGCTATCTCATATGACCTTTAAACTTACATTTCTTTCTTTTAAAGTTATATTTCTATTAACTTTTTAATTCAATGTGTGATTTTTAATGATGTTTCTGAGCATAATTTTAAAATTGCAAGGACTTAATTTCCAAAAGGGTGGAATGATGTAATGACCCAGGTATTTATAGAATAATACTTTTTCAGTTCAATTAATAATTATTAATAGGATATTAATTTTACTTTAAATGGGACACTTCTTTCAATAGCATAATCAACACAAAAAAATGGGTTTCTCCGAAATCTTATGTTGCACACAACATTGAGTTATATCAAAACATAATACAATAATATTATTATTATTTTTAGTTGTAGTTAACGCCTTGCCGTTGGAATGGCGGGAATAAATATTATCAACTGAATTTTGAAATATAGTTTACAAAAGATTAAATAATGATTCATTTTTTACCAAATTTATTTGAAATGGAAAGAAAAACCAATTGAATATAAAGGATATGTTTTTATGGAAACATATTTAAAAGAGAATAATTGGGTTTATAAAATCATGTCACCCTTTATGGATTTTTATTTAATGAAAAATATATGTTATATATTCAATGTAATGTTTTAAATTCATCTTATATGTTTTCTAGATATGATATAATAACAAATTCAATTTTTGGGATAAAAGAAGTATTTTTCTGAAAATGCAGTTTTAACACCTTTTTGTGGCGTACCCTTTTTTAATTTAGTTTTTGAAACATTTATAAATTATATTTGACTAAATAAACTTATTCTTTAGAAGAGAGACATTAAAATTTACTTTGGATGAAATTTTGGTATTTTTCTGATAAAATTCATATTTTAATGAATAGTGAAAAAATACTGCATTTTTAATTCAAAAATGCATTTTAATCTAATTTATTTATGTAATTGTATTGTTCTTTTAATTTTTTTTAATGTTCAAGTGGATTAAATTTTTATCATTTAAACCAATTTTGTTCATTTAAGTAATTTCCCACACATGCCAATATTTTAATAGTTATCACTTCTTAAAAACTAGCTTGTTGGTTTTGAAAACAAGAATTAATTTTAAATTAATTACTACAACATATCTGTTTTGAATTAGAAAAAATGGATTCTGTATTTGGAATCAGAAGGTCCAAATTGTGTAAAAAATTACCTTTTATTTTTTAACATTATGAATAGTAACTTCAATAATTATTTTATTTACCATGGTTAAAGGGTAAATCTGATAAATAAGGGTAACAAATAATATTATAATAATTTGAAACTACACTAAAACAAGTCCTAATCCTATTTTATGAGATATGTGCGACCATTTTAATAAATGAATCGATTTTGGGACCCCATGAATCCACTTGGGAGTGATAATGACATGTTATATTAATTAATTTAAAGTAAAGGGAAATATAACAAAAACATTTATCTTTTAGTAAAACAATTTTGGTATATGGTAATATAAGTGATCAATTTGACTATATATATTCATTATAAATAAAAAAATATTTCATACATCGTGATATTTTATTTATAATTTTTAGACCTTATGTAAATAAATTTAATTATGACATAATGATGACACAGTGATTGCTTCATTATTAAAGGATTCAAATAAATGATATTATAAATATTAAAATAATTATAATATGATTATTTTGAGGACATACACAAATTTTATGGATTAATATGACATTTTATCTTTGTATCAAGGATTTTTTTTCAAATGAATCATGTTGTTATTCATTTTTTAAAATGTCATGATATGAATAGTGTCATAATTGATGTAATTCATATTTTATAATATAAAAAAGTTTATTAAATGTAATTAAATTCCTAAAAATATAAGTCTCAACAAAATGGTTATTATAAGACTAAAATTTTATTAATGAATCTTTCATTGGATATTTTCATGGTTTGGTAACTACTTTGATTCTCAAATTGTTAAATGCTTGATAATACTATAAGAGTAAAAAATGGTTAAATCAGAACAATAAAGATTAAAAAAAATCAAAAACCTGTATAATTATTATTGTATGATTTTATATTGAATATTATTCATCTTATATTCTAAATATCTTAATTTAGACTCATTTTTAATCTAAATTTAATTTTTAATAAATTAATATTTCAAACTTTCATAAAGTTCCCATCCTCCCTCTTATAAAAGGAAACCACCTTTACCCATTTAATCAAACCTCTCAAGCCACTAGGCTCGTCCAAATTATACCCAAATAAGCTCCAAATATCCCTCCCTTCCTTATATAATCATCCCCTTGAGAAAAAAAAATTCAAATAATCCTTTTGGCTCAAATAAAAAAAAACGTTACTCGATTTAGAGGTAACATCTTCTCTCAAGTTATATTCTTTTAGTTTCCTTCTCCACTCACAATGCTATTATTATTTTTTTTGATTACATTAAAAAAATAGTGTCCTTAATATAATAGTATTTTTTATGCTAAGTATTTGAACTAAACATACACACACCTCCATCTAATGGATACGAATATACTGTTTCTGTATATAGTGAACTACTTCCTCATTATATGATGATTGTTCAATATTCCCCTACCACCTCTCATGGTGGAAATTATGATGGAAATTTATTTATATATGATATATATTAAATTTTTATTGTATCTATGCTTATTTATATTTATTTTCAACATACATTTATACTTTCCATAATGTGTAAATACAATAATTTCATTGGAGAAACAATGTGGACTACCGCCCCCTCAAAGTGATATGACTCATTCATACCATCAGTGGAACATATAAAGGATATAATTAATGAACTTATATAACATATATAACGTAGATATTATACTTTAATTATAACTTACCTATGTATCATTTAGTTTTCATTCCTTTAATATGAAAATTAAATGAATGTTGCGTTCATGCGTACAGACGGCCTACCGTCTCCATGAACAGTGCATTTCATTTCTTATCTAAAAATGTTATGGACTATTATAAATCCATATATACTGGATAATTATGATATTTAAATCATGAAAATCATTTTGAGGTTATTTCCTTTTGACTACATGGACAATTTACCTAAAAAAGTTCATTTTTAACTCAAGTACCGAATATCAACAAAATGACGGATATTAACTTAAATAATTATGTAATTTTTATAACATGGTAATATGAAATATAAAATTAATAATAAACGTGGAAGATGTTTTTATGTAATTATAAATTAACTTATGTTTATTATTCAGGAAGAACAAGGAACATACATGACGAATCAGACTCAAGGTAAGGGAACTTCTTAACCCAATTTCCATTATTTGGGATGACCTTCTACTTCTTGATTATGTCATGCTTGATTATGTGAGAAATAGATTTTAATATCTTATATTGTATTTATACTTGACTTATGTGGATTTATAGGGAATACACATAATCAATCTATTTGATTACCAAATTGATAATTGTAATGGAATTTCTAAACTCAATTTCCTCTCATTGGGTTTTACATATACTTCATTGATTATATTAAGCCAATATTATGTGTGGAATCCCTATTTGTTTGTTTATGTTTTAATTTCCACTTCCCTTTGTGTGGATATACTTTTTCTACAAATAATACCCTAATGGATAAATTCTTACATCGTTTATAAAAACATTGTAAGGGAAATCATTACTAAATTTCTATTCATTGAGTTAAATATTAATGTCATTGGTTTTTTAAAGAATATGTGTGGATGACCTATGATTATTTTACATTGAATGTCCACTTATATTGGGTTTATATAAATTTTTCACGCATAATTATTTGATTGATTTATCCATAATATAAGGATACGATCATTGTAGGGGACTTCATATCAATCTCATTTCATTGAGGAATATTTTCATAATATACACCCCCTTCTTTTTAGGTTAATCATAAAACCCATGAATTTTAATTTCATCCAAAGCTAATCCTTTTTCTATGAAGTTGTTTACTAAATGACAAAAGAAATGTTTTTAACTTATGCGACAACAATGACCTATCCTCTATCGTAATCGTTACTTGATATTTGTCCTCATCTATAAGCCTTAAAGTTTTAAAAAGGGAAAGAAATCCCCTTTTCCCATTTTGGATATTTTGGAATTGAAAATGGATTTTGAACTATATTGAATATTTCCATATCTTGAAATGATTTCTTGTTATTTAAAATGAAATGTTATTAGTGAAATGTTTAAATTTTCAATATTTTATTTTTAATGATTATATAATGGTACTTGGATATTTGACAGGTGGTTACGTGATAAACAATGGTGGGTGGTTACCTGATAAACCAAATTATGGGTGGTTCCATGATAAACAAAGGGTGATTTGTTACGATATAACCTCCAATGCATTGGGAATGGAAGTCAGCTATATGGATATTACATTTAGTGATATGTGTGGAAGTCATCCGTATGGTTATTACATTTATGTATATGTCCCAAGTTACCTTTATATGTTATTTGTTTCTTTCACTAGTATTTGTAGTAATATTTTGGTTACAAAAAGGGTAAGTAATACTCTTATATTAAGTGAAGTATATTTACTACTTCTTAAAAGTGAAAAGTATTACTTAATGATAAAATTTTCATGGTTTACATGTTTTGGAAAGACTAATAGTTTTCATTAATTATGTATCGCTTTGGAGCTTTTTATGATCATCCCATGTTTTGAATTTTCTTTCATAGGATATAAAGAAGAATAGAGTCACGGATGGGATCAAGTAAAAGTTATGCTGTTAAAAAATGATACAATATCATTCTTCTTTTTTAAATGTTTTTGTTTTTAAAAAATAGATAGTGAGTAGAAGTGTCTACCTGTAATATTTAAGTTGTTATGTATGAGTTGTGAACTAATTCTCTAAATCTCTAAAACTAAAAAGATCCCAATGTGAATTAAAGTCTAATTATTGACTTATACCAAAATTAAGTATGTTTTAAGGTTGCGGTCTTATAGTTGGTATCAAAGGAAGCATTTAGACAACTTTAGGGATTAGGAGTTTTTGTTAAACACGTGGTTAGTTTAGATGTATATTATTTTAGTTAAATCTTTGTTTTATAACTTTTTTAGATTAAGTAAATTTGAATATAAACTAAAGTAGGAGGATCTAAAAAAACATTCTATCTCTTCTTGATGACATTCTTGCAATGATTATTGCAAAGTCATGTTCAGATGATTGTGAAACATCTTCAAGCATACAACTCACTTGAAAGTAGTTGTTTGAGATATCAAACACCTCCACTATACCTCGATACCATTTTGGATCATGGGTTGTATTTAATCAAATCCTATTTTCTTAATATTCTCATATTTTCAAAAAAGATAAATATTATCAAGGAATTTTCAAATATTTTACCAAATCACAAGATTTTGAAGCATATTATGATTTTGAAAAATGTTCTAAAGAAGGAGACCCTTATGCAACATATATACATTTTCTTTTAAATTATGGTCTTTAATCACATAATTATAGTCTTTTTAAAGGGTCGTTGATTGAAATTTTCAACACAAACTCAGTCCAAATGTTTTATAAATTGAAAGTTTTATCAGATGTTTTGTAATTTTGTGTCATACATGATTATTTTCAAAAACTATTTTTCTACGAACACCCATATTATAGAATCGCGCTTTTTTTCACATAAACATTCATTACATTATACAAAACTGAGGATCTTTAAGGTTTAGTGTCTTGGAAACCAAGAACTTAATACATGAAACAAAAAAAACATTCTTCTTAAACACTTGAAAGGCTTCTCCTTATGTTCATCCTAGGTTCATTACTGCATCTCATAACTTGGGTACATACATCAAAAGAAAGGGTGAGCAGAAGGCCTAGTAAGGGAAACAAGGGGAAACATTTAACATGTGAACTTGGGATACATCAACAATGTCATGAAAAAGAACTTTAAGACATGAGAAAGAAATCATGAGGCATATCATAAAAAAAATAACAGTTTTCATAACTTTAAGATGTGGCTACATCATTTAATATAGAAAATCATGAACATATCACCGAGGACCATCCCCAAGGTGTCATTTGAAAATTACCAAGGTTATTCACCAAGATATCTTGAAAATTGTAATCTCTAGTGGTTACATCATTACCCAATGCATTGGAGCGCTATCAGGGCGCACCCTTAAATTTTACTTTATTATCATGTTATACACATATATAATCATCAATCATTTCATAAAAAACCCATATAGCATAAAATAAATGGGTTTCATTTCATAATCATAACGTTATAAAAACTGCTTTAAAGACATGATCTTTATGTCACTTTAAACCCACAGAAAGGGAAAGCGGGTCTCATGTATGTAAATGACAGAATTTAAAAAAAACATATTGGTATATTTTTGAATACCCATTTAGAAAAAAAGAGCTTTGAGTATTTACTTAATAAAATGAAAGAACTTTAGAAAAAGAGAGATACATTTTGAGATGAAACTTCTTCAGCATAACGACTATGTTACAGGGTTTTAGAAAACATTGAAAAGAGAGGGGACATGGGTCAAACATTCATAAATGACCCATAAAACAGTATAGGAACAGAATATAAGGGATTTAAGAACATAGTAATGAAATTTGAAAATATACCATATGAAATAAAGAACATGAAAGGAAGACAAAAATAAGATTTCTCTTATGAAAATTCGGTAGCCTAACGGCGTCACATAAACTTCAACCAAAAATGAATTGGTGAGATAAAATAGGGTCTCTAAAAATATAAACATAAAATATCAGTATGATAGATATAGAGATCATAACCCAACATAATAAAAAGGAACTTGCAAGACTTGACATGGTATTATAACTTTGAAAAAGGAGAAAGGTGAAAGATCCACTTAAAAATTCGGCAGCCTAACGGCGGCACTTAAAACTTCAAAATACTGAATTGAAGAGATCAAATTGGGTCTCTCATAATATGATCATAAAATATCAGTATGATAGATATAGAGATCATACCCCAACATAATAAAAAAGAACTTTAAATACTTGACATGAAAGTAGAACATGAAAATGAGAAGGGTGAAAGAACCACTTAAAAATTCGGCATCCTAACGACGCCACTTAAAACATCAAAATACTGAATTGAATAGATCAAATAGGGTCTATAATCATATTAACATAAAATATCATTATGATAGATATAGAGATCATACCCCAACATAATAAAAATGAACTTGAAAGACTATACATGAAAATAGATCTTGAAAAATGAGAAGAGAGAAAGAATCTGTTACAAAACTTTCGGCAGCCTAACGACACCACTTAAAACTTCATAAAACAAAATAATGAGAGTAAGAGGGGATATCTCATTATATGAACATGAATAGGGAAGTAATAGTAATATATAATAACATCTTTTAACATAATAACATGTAGCATAAAAGAAATGACATAAAAGAGATTACTTGAAAAGAAAGAGAGAGGTCAGATCCCTTACCATAAAACGTAACTCTTAAAACACAAAGGTTGGGACCTTGAGGGCTTGGGGGCACCTTGGTAGAACTCCTTGGGAGGTAATGAGACCAGAACGTCATTGGGGAAGAGTGGGGAGTCGAATGCATGAGAGGATTGCTTGGTATTTATAAGGAAAGTGAGGGGACAATGCATTAATGGCCAAGGGACACCTCATTGGTGGTTTTGGAAAAACCATGGGCTTTCCCATGGTATTTTCCCATGGTATTGCCCACTTGGGACACCTCATACCTTATCTTACTATTCAAAAGTCGACCTTATTGATTATATACTTAATACATCATTTAATGATGTCATTAAACACCCATAACTTAAAAAATGTATTTTCACTATTCATCGAAAATTCAACTCTCATAAAAATCCCAAAATTTTACCTTAACCAAATATCAATGCTCCGATTTCAAAAAATAACTCCATTTTATAAAAATAATTTTCTAAATAATTTTTATTTAATTTTTAAATAAATACACTATTCACTGAAAATTCCTTTTTTTCAGAAAAAAACCCAAAAATTACCTTAACATAATATCGATGCTCTGAGTTCCAAAATGAAATCCATTTTATAAAAATAATTTTCTAAATATTTTTAATTAAATTTTTAATTAAAAAACACTATTCACCCCAAAAAACTAACACTAGAATAATAATATATGAAACCATTATTTAACCATTTTATTGAATCACATTACTTAATCAAGGTTCCTAGATTATATTAATACTTTCTTTAAGTGATATTACTAATCCATTTGATCACATTACTAATCCTAAGCATAAAATTAGTATTCATAATTTACTATTCATCAAAAATCAAGTTGATCTTAATAGACTCTAAATTTTGTACTGAACATAATTGTAGAAGACCATTTTTTGAATATCATTACACATTTTTAATTATTTAATGTTTACATAAACATTTTTAAAATATCCTTTTTCTAAAATTCATCAAATATATGCATACTATATTTATCCGGTCATTTGAAAATTCATGAACTTCATCATAAGAAAAAATCCCAATTTTTATTTAAAACAAAGGATTACACAAGGCAGTTACGGTCTCCTTACATAGCCCCTTATCACACCAGCATAGTACCTATGTGTAAGGTGTGCTAAGGTGAGAGAATCCGAAGGAGGCTTGGCCAAGATCGCACGAGTAGTAATTTCTATCAGTTTGAACTTCTCGCGAAGTAGATTCCGTTCTAGCATCACACGATGAAGTTCGGCTTGGGTTTGGTCCAGAGCAAAGCCCAGTGGTGCTACATCCTTCCCAAGTTCTGTTAGATGGGATTCAATCGGTCCAAGACTACTGGCTGAGGCTATCAAATCTTGTTTCTATATTAATTAACCAATATTACTTGTATTTAGATACAATAATCAAAACGTTTAGTTTCCAACGGTCATATTTACCAATGGTCATATAACAGTCAAAACTCAACGGTCTCATTTTAATTATACTCATGTTATCAAATGAAACATTTTTGTTGAGTATAAAAAAAATAAAATAACACACAAAACTAGGAAACAAGATTTATTAAAAATTTCGGGTCGTTACAATCATCCCCCCTTAAGAAATTGCATCCTCACAAATTTTAAAATTGGGTTTTGAAATTTCATTGAATGTCCCACATCGGAAAAAGAGTCAGTAAAACTATTACTTTAAAAGAAAGAAAGGGAAGTACAAAGGTCACCTGAGTTAACCCACACTAGGATTCCATGTATGAAAACATGGACATGGAGGAAAAAACAAAGGGTCAAGTTCTGAGGGAGAGTGATAGAAAACATGATTAGGAGAAAGTTAACCATGAGAAAATCACAAACTTATGATGTGTGTAAATGGTCTTTGATTACCTAGTAGGAAATGTAAACCAAAAACATTTTTGTTTTACATTCCTTTTCAAAATTTTGAGGAATTCATTTACTACATAGAACAAAAACATAAGGAAATATACTTACCTTCAAGTAGAGTTTCATCCTTTAATAAGTTTCTACCATAACTAATCTTTTCTCCAAATGATGAGCATTCAAAAACACTTGGTCTCATCAAAACACAAGAATAATCTTCTTGAGAGTCACGTAATCCACAAAATATTAACTATCAATTTCTTCTATTTTTAATCATTTTCCCAAAAACAGAATGGGTAAGATAAAACAACTCTTCAAAAAGGAAGAATCCCATAATAAGGGAAACTACTTTTAAATCTTCAAAGTTCCATGGTACTACCCAAAGTTTATCATAGACCATTCCATAAATAACAGCCCTTAAAATTCTTCAAAATAAACCAAACTAAGATTGAAACCCAAATACAAGAAGGATTTGATAACATAGTCTTCCAAAATAAACTTCATTTATCATCTCCAAACAACATCAACCACTCCTAACATCTTATAACAAAAGTAGCTATCCTAAACATATTTTACCCAAGATAGGTTAATCATTCCCATAAGTAACCTAAATTACTATAATTCCACCTTAAATTCATCGATTCTTCAAAATATAAGTCAACATTACTCCTCAATGAAAAAACTGTAGTAATCTATTTACCTCGATCATATAGGGTCCCCAAAATAGTGAACGTCTTCCAAAATAATAATCATCTTTTAATCCCCTAATCATTTCTGTCATATTAATACGGAAATCAACGCATTTCTTATCACATTGGTTGTTGGGACATGTTCTTCCATTTCCCACCATTAACTAAGAAGAGAAAGAATAATTAGGGGCTTAAATACTTAGCCAATAATCATGAAAAGGAACTTAAACAACATAAGGATAACTTGTAGAAGAAAAGTATACCCTAACTTGTGATCCCCTAGGTTCCCATCTTGGTTATCCATGATCATATATTCTTATGTGAATCTTTATTTTATTTTATCTTTGTTCCTTTAACAATGGTTCATACTAAGCTTATGAATTTACCAAAGCATATCCCCCGGGAGTGTCATAACCAAGAGTGCAGCAAGGCCCGTTGTCGTGTACCAGTTCCCGTTTGAGTCTAGCTCAAAGAGGTGTTTTCAGGTTTTAACCCTATGTACATTTGTGCCAGAGCCACCTCTACCTGCTCCTATCCAGACTTGGATGTATTTTCTTGGCAACCCATTACTCAATACTCACCAAAATTCCAGGAAGATTTCTTATATATAAACTTTTCTATAGGCTTCTTCCTAAAGTTTTCATATCCTAATTTACACAAATAACTAAACCATCCTTTGATACCAACTATAGCATCCCACTTTTTTTGTCACATAAACGTTTATTACATTATACAAAACTGAGGATCTTTAAGGTCTAGTGTCTTGGAAACCAGGAACTTAATACATGAAACAAAAAAAACATTCTTCTTAAACACTTGAAAGGATTCTCCTTATGTTCATCCTAGGTTCATTACTGCATGTCATAACCTGGGGACATACATCAAAAGAAAGGGTGATCAGAAGACCTAGTAAGGGAAACAAGGGGAAACATTTAACATGTAAACTTGAGATACATCAACAATGTCATGAAAAAGAACTTTGAGGCATGAGAAAGAAATCATGAGAAATATCATAATAAAAATTACATTTTTCATAACTTTAAGATGAGGCTACATAATTTAACATAGAAAATCATGAACATATCACCAAGGTCCATCCCCAAGGTGTCATTTGAAAATTACCAAGGTTATTCACCAAGATATTGTGAAAATTGTAATCTCTAGTGGTTACATCATTACCCAATGCATTGGAGTGCTATCAGGGCGCACCCCTAAATTTGCCTTTATTATCTTGTGAGGCACATATATCATCATCAATAATTTTATAAACAACCCATATATCATAAAAGAAATGGGTTTCATTTCATAATCATAACGTTTTAAAAACTTCTTTAAAGACGTGATCTTTATGTCACTTTAAACCCACAGAAAGGGAAAGCGGGTCTCATGTATGTAAATCCCAGACTTTTAAATAGAACATTTTGGTATATATGTGAATACCCATTTAGAAGAAAGAGCTTTGAGTATTCACTTAATAAAATGAAAGAACTTCATAAAAAGAGAGAGACATTTTGAGACGAAAATTCTGCAGCATAACGGCTATGTTATAGGGTTTTAGAAAACAATGAAAAGAGAGAGGACATGGGTCAAACATTCATAAATGACCCATAAAACAGTAGAGGGACAAAATTTAAGGGATTTAAGAACATGGTAACGAAATTTGAAAATATACCATATGAAATGAATAACATGAAAGGAAGACAAAAATAAGATTTCTCTTATGAAAATTCGGCAGCCTAACGACATCACATAAACATCAACCAAAAATGAATTGATGAGATAAAATAGGGTCTCTCATAATATGAACATAAAATATCAGTATGATGGATATAGAGATCTTACCCCAAAATAATAAAAAGTAACTTGCAAGACATGACATGGAATTAGAACTTTGAAAAAGGAGAAATGTGAAAGAACCACTTAAAAATTCGACAGCCTAACGACGCCACTTAAAACTTCAAAATACTGAATTGAAGAGATAAAATGGGGTCTCTCATCATATGATCATGAAATATCAGTAGGATAGATATAGAGATCATACCCAAACATAATAAAAATGAACTTGAAATACTTGACATGAAAGTATAACTTGAAAACGAGAAGGGTGAAAGAACCACTTAAAAATTTGGCAGCCTAACGGCGCCACTTAAAACTGCAAAATACTGAATTGAAGAGATAAAATGTGGTCTCTCATCATATGAACATAAAATATCAGTATGATAGATATATAGATAATACCCCAACATAATAAAAAGTAACTTGAAAGACTTTACATGAAAATAGATCTTGAAAAATGAGAAGAGAGAAAGAATCCGTTACAAAAATTTCGGTAGCCTAACAGCGCCATTTAAAACATCATAAAACGAAATAATGAGAGTAATAGGGGATCTCTAATTATATGAACATGAAAAGAGAAGTAATAGGAATATAAAAGAACATCTTTTAACATAATAACATGGATCATACAAGAAATGACATAAAAGAGATTACTTGAAAAGAAAGAGAGGGGTCAGATCCCTTACCTTAAAACGTAAATCTTAAAACTCAATGGTTGGGACCTTGAGGGTTTGGGGACACCTTGGGAGGACTCCTTGGGAGGTAATAAGACCAGAACTTCGTTGGGAAGAGTGGGGAGTCGAATGGATGAGAGGATTGCTTGGTATTTATAGGAAAAGTGAGGGGACAAGGCATTAATGGCCAAGGGACACCTCATTAGTGGTTTTAGCAAAACCATGGGCTTGCCCATGGTATTTGCCCATGGTATTGGACACTTGGGGAACCTCAGACCTTATCTTACTATTCACAAGTCGACCATATTTATTACATACTTAATACATCATTTAATGATGTCATTAAACACCCGTAACTTAAAAACTGTATTTTCACTATTCATCGAAAATTCAGCTTTCTCAGAAAAATCCCAAAATTTCACCTTAACCAAATATCAATGATCTGATATCAAAAATTAACTCCATTTTATAAAAATAATTTTCTAAATATTTTTAATTTTATTTTTAAATAAATACACTATTCACCGAAAATTCATTTATTTCAGAAAAAACCCCAAAAATTACCTTAACATAATATCGATGCTCTGAGTTCAAAAATGAAATCCATTTTATAAAAATAATTTTCTAAATATTTTTAATTTAATTTTTAATTAAAAACACTATTCAACCGAAAAAACTAATACTTGAATAATAATATATGAAACCGTTATTTAACCATTTTATTGAATCACATTACTTAATCAAGGTGCCTAGATTATATTAATACTTTATTTAAGTGAGATTACTAATCCATTTGGTCACATTACTAATCCTAAGCATAAAATCACTATTCATAATTTACTATTCATCAAAAATCAAGTTGATCTTATTAGACTCTAAATTTCGTACTGAACATAGTTGTAGCAGACCATTTTTTGAATATCATTACACATTTTTAATTATATAATGTTTACATAAACATTTTTAAAATATCCTTTTTCTAAAATTCATCAAAAATATGCATACTATATTTATCCGGTCATTTAAAAATTCATAAAATTCATCATAAGAAGAAATCCCAATTTTTATTTAAAATAAAGGATTACACAAGGCGGTTACGGTCTCCTTACATAGCCCCTTATCACACCAGCATAGGACCTAAGTGTAAGGTGTGCTAAGGTGAGATAATCCGAGGGAGGCTCGGCCAACATCTCACAAGTAGTAATTTCTATCAGTTTGAACTTCTCGCGAAGGCGATTCCGTTCTTGCTTCACACAATGAAGTTCGGCTTGGGTTTGGTCTAGAGCAAAGCCCAATGGTGCTACCTCCTTCCCAAGTTCTGTTAGATGGGATTCGATCGGTTCAAGACTACTGGGTGAGGCCATCAAATCTTCTTTCTATATTAATTAACCATGATTACTTGTATTTAGAGACAATAATCAAAATGTTTAGTTTGCAGCGGTCATATTGACCAACGGTCATATAATAGTCAAAACCCAACAGTCTCATTTTAATTATACTCATGTTATCAAATGAAATAGTTTTGATGAGTATAAAAAAAATAAAATAACACACAAAATTAGGAAACAAGATTTATTAAAAATTTCAGGTCATTACACATATAACCCATGTTGTACAATGTGTATTTAGGTAAAGGAAGAAAATGATTATGAAGGATCTCTAAATCATTATTGAAATTCATGTACCTTTTATCTACGTGAACAAGATGAAGATGAAACTACGTAGACACCATGATCAAGGTACAATGTTATTTATTTGGGAATAGTGTTATTTTATCATATAGAGGAGGAAAAAATGTCAATATATATAACAATTAATGAATTATGATGTTGAGGTCATAATGAGTTGGGATGAAAATATAAGATATAAGACAACCATTGAGGTTAAAACTTCTTAGGGTTATTTTTGAGTTTTATAAAAAGGGACAACCCGCAATATGGGTGACAACCCATCACATCCGGTAAGGCCATGATAATTGAACCAAAAACTGAAGAGAGACAAGGGTGAATCACCTACCACTGGACAATGTGAAGTCCCTAGTTAATATGACTTATTCTTTTCAGTTAAATGATTTTATGGATCAAGAATAAGTTTATTTTGGGAACATGTGATTTATCAAATGGTTATCCTTAATATTCGAAAATGATTTGGTGTTTAACTGATAAATGTTATTTTGGGAGATGTTCACTCTTTTAGGAACACTATATACCTAAGGAAAATAGAATACTATAGGATTTCATTTGATGAGTAATGGTTGAATTTTATTTTGGAAGAATTTATGTTTTTATTATTGACATATAGAGATTAGGGTTATTTATGGAAATGATTAACCAATCATAGATAATATATGATTAGGTTAATTACTTTTCAGTATGAGACTTTAAGAGTAGTCGATGTTATTCGGAGATAAATATTAAGACTTATCATGGAAGACTATGCGATCATATCCTTCCGAATTTTGGGTTTCAATCATAGTTTGCATTACTTTGCATAATTTAAGGACAATTGTGTAATGAATGGTATTTTTTGAAATTTGGGTATTGTTTGTTTAATTTTGTAGAACAAGAGTAGTATTTATTTTTATAAAGGATTGTACTTTTTGGATTATCTGATCTTGTACTTACCATTTTGGTTTTGGTTAATTTATAAAGACAGGGGAAATATGTAGTTCATCTTTTTTAGATTATGTGATTCTATATAATATATAGAATTTTAACCTTGATATAAATATTATATTTATTCATTATATATTTATTTAGAGTAATATATTAAAGTTATATATGAAAAATCGATTACGTTGTTCATAGAGATAGTAGGCCATACGTACGCATGAACATGTTTCCATTTTCTCTCGACGGATTAAAAAAATGAAAAAAATATTAATTCATATTTATAAAATAATTATTATTTCATATATACAATTTATATTAATCAAATAAATCCTTATTACCATACCTATAAAAATAAAATGAAAAACATTTCACATCATTAGGTGGAGGTGGTAGTCCACATGTACGCACGAGCGATGTTGTTGTTTTCTAACATATTGGAAGGTAATAAGTCAGATGTGATATTTTTTCTTGAAGTGTTATCATATCATAAATATCACATATATTCATTAAATTTAACCTCACTACATTTCAAATAAATTGTAAGTGGAAAAAGAATCATATCACTTCACTAGGCAGTAGTCCGCCATATACATGATTAACGTTATCATATTCCCCATGGAATATAAAGTAATAAGGTATATGTGATATAATAATTAAAAAAGTATAAAAATTTCATAAATATCATATAAATATTTTAAATCCATTATTATATCCATCCAATAATTGTGCTTAAGGAAAACAAATTACATCGGTTTGTGAGGCGGTAGTCCGCCATTCCCACGACCAATAGGTTTGTTTCCCATTTGATGGATGTGGAGATGGATCTGGGTTATGAAATTAACATAATAAAATCTCATTATATAATATATACTGGTGTTATTATATCATAATAGTTTAATAAATTCTCAAAGAGTTTGAATAATAAATAAAACAAATACACACGTTTTAGAATTTTACCTCTTCTTCGGAGATCCTCTTTAGGTTTATAACTAAAGTATTATTTTGAGGGATTACTAAATAATAAGTAATATAAGATGTATTTAGGGAATTAATTAAGGTATTTGGGTAGTTATTTTTTGGCCCAAAGTGTTTTGGAAGTGGGAATAGAGTAGGAGTGGGGGTCGCCTTTTATAAGTTGGGGAGATGATACACATGGAATTTTTGAAAAGATAAAGTGATAGCCACATTTTTCTCATAAAAGAATCCTATAAAATTTTTCATTATTGAATATTAGAGGTTATAAAGTCCAAATATAACCATAAAATGGGTTTTTACAAGTTTTTGGTCACTTTTAACCCTTATCTTTTTAATTTGACCCCCACCGATAAACCCATTTTTTACTTTAATCCTGGTAATTAATTGTTATTATTTTAACTATTAATTATGTTCAAAGATTAATTTGAGACTATTAAATAATATAAAATTTTATGATTCCAAATATAGAATCCATTTTTATAAATTCAATTCTTAGATTTTGAATAATTCAATTTAAAATTAAACCACTCACGCGATGAAAGAGCGGTTTTCCAAAGAGAAAATTCTTATTAGTATAGAATGTTTTAATATAAAAATTAAAATTAAAATTAATTCCAATAAACTAAATTAGATAAATTTTAAAATAATTTAACTAATTATAATTTAAAACCAATTTAAATATAGTTTAAATTTTTAAATAATTTTAAAAAGTCAGTTTTCAATAAAAATAAGTATTTTTCACTATTCTTAAAAAAATTAATATTTTTCACTATTCACCCTTATATAACTTTCACATGTAGATTTTAAAAATAATGATTATTTTTTCAAATAATTTTTCTTAATGTGGTAAAAAATAATTTTAAATTATGTTCCCAAAGCATGACTAATCTGCCTTTCAAAAAAATACATTTTTTCTTAAAGCATTTATTTCACATTCAAATGGTTCTTATTTTTTTATAATAAATATATAAACATTAAATTTATTTTATACATGATTAAAACATATAATTTTTATAATTTATTTATTACTATTCATATCTTCCATCTTAACATCTAGGTTATGACGTTCATGTTTAAATAATAATAACTTAATAGAGTATCATGGTTCATTCAAACTCAGTGTTGCATGAATTGAAATCTATAAAAGGGGATTCATTTGTTTAAAAATATATTTATCGTAAAGTATTTGGGTGTTACATTATCTTTTAATATTGTTTTTTTTGTGTCATATATTTTATCAAATATGGTTTTCCTCTTTTAAAATCTTAGGGTGCTACATTGACTACTTGAAAAGGTTGGGAACTCTCACCATGGATAAACTTGGCCTCCATAAGAAAAAAATTGTTTGATCCATGGGAATAGGCCTAAGATCCACCACCCCCATAGAAATGAGATAATGAGGGATGGTTCCTGCCCATGTCTATTTAAAATATCTTTTTTTATGAAATATGGAAACCTGAACTATATCTATACTTCGCGGGGAGTCCAGACGACTCCCCTCTCATGATAACCCAGTACTGTCAAGCATCCTCTCAACAAACACTTCTCACTCACAAACCTTAAGATTACTCTACAGAATAAATAGGGTGACCTAAGACTAGATATATGGATGAAAACCCATATCTAAATTATTTTCCTAGGCCTCCTCATCTGAAAATAGTTTTAATCGTTTTTGAAAAGAGTTTGAAAATGGATATTGAACTATCGAATGCTGGAACTCCTCTGTCATAGGGTAAGTAACTCCTAGTGATTGGATACCTTCATGGTAAAATAAATAAACTATTATCATAACTAGTCCCTAAACCTCTCTCATGAGAACTCCAAATCATCTCAATCCCTAACGAATAAGATATATCACTGCTTTGTCACTCCATGCACCACCACCACCACCAATGAAACCAAATGTTTCTTCTGAGCATAGATCAAACTAAAATCTATCTCAACCTCCCCCAACATATCTTTAATCATTGATTCTAAAACAGATATCTCATTATTATATATAATATGGCATTGAAACAATCATAGTTTCCTCTTTCAAGTGTCATTTTCATCGATTTCTACTTTATGGTGATATGTTTTCACATCCTATTGAACATATTTGGTGCGAACCTGATGAGGACGTCGGTCTAGAGATATAAATTTAAAAGAAAAAATGGTAAGAGAAACCTAAACCTACAATATGGAATATTTAAGATTAATTAATATATTATTTATTTATTTTTTAAACTAATAGCAATTTCTACCAACATTATACAAAGGAGAAAAGATAAATGATGCATGATCCTTTCTTAGGCCTCAACCCTACAACTAGTATCACTTCACTTTATTGGATCATTAAACATAATTATTCACACACAAAATCATAGGGGGATCTAAATACCTATTTATATACTGGTCTTCCTAGTTTACATTTCTTACTAAACTCATCTGACACTATTTCTATACAAACCCATACAATACTCACATATGCCTAACTTCAAACTCAGTCAAATCCCTCAACCTGGACCATTAATATCAAAATATCATGAACCCTCCCCCTAAAGGTACCCAATATAAACCAATAATGAGATAAGGGAGATAATAACAACCTAAATCTCATGTTCAACATGCCATGGGTTGGTGACAAGCAATGAGTGTATATCATACATAAAAAATGGGCGGCATTAACCTCAAAAAAATATGAGGAATGAGAGATAATGAAAGTAAATCAATCAAATTATACTCAAAAAGGTTAAAAAATCCTAAGTACATGCACATAATGTCATGCATAACTAATAAAACTGAAAGGAAACTCCTAGTACCAATGGATGAAATCATCAATAACCATGAAGGCCAAATAGCTCCCAAATTGCCAAGACCTATTAATATCTATCACGATCTCTATCCTTCTCCTTATGACTTGAAAAATAGTGTATATTAAGTAGGCTGAGTGTAATATGCATACTCACTAGGATCCTCCCTAGAGCCAGTTATGTAAAAGATAAATAATGTATGCTAAATCCTAGTGGAAAAAGTGAGACCAACAAGCCACCTAAATAGATATAATAAATTTATAGCCTCACCACGATTATCTCTCCCCAAGTAATGCATAAAATAGATCATATATTATAATAATAGAAACAAGGGTACCACGCTACCACTTCCCCACTATTTTAATGCTCTTAACCAACATTGCACATCCTGGTCTATATCTCTCTAGAAGAATCCAACCCAAAGACACATAGGATAAGTATCATATCACGAATCATGTGCATCACATCATCTCATAATCCCAATGAAAGGTCCTAGATCCATGTATCCCAATCCCTTGTGAGTTATGGGTGTTGGAGGTTCCCATAGGAGCCTCGGGAAGGAGATTGGGGCTCAAAGGGTTCCACTTCCATTTTTTATGGTTTTAGAATGGAGGATAGGGTTATGTCATATACTTGGTCACTTTGTTTAGGATATTTAGGATATGGTTTAGGGTCCCATGATTTGAGATTTAGACCCTTTTTTATTTTCATTATGGATTTCCTATGGAGGGAAGCCTATGGCATAACCAGGCTGAGCTATGTGCTATGGAGCGGGTCTATAGCATAAGTCAGTCATGTTCAATGACATGGAGTGATAGGTTATGTTGTAGTGCTCCATGGGGTGTTATTCCTTTTTTGGGGTAGTTGTGTCATGGAGGTGGGCTGTGGCGTAGCCTCCCTTTTTAGTTACAGAGTTTTATGGAGTGGTGGTTTTAGCTACACCATAGAGGATCCCAAAGTTTATAGGATCTGTAACATGTCCTATGATATGTTTTTTATACATGAATTTAGCCATGACGTTTGTGACCTAGTCCTATCCATTTAATCACATTCTATCCTATTTCATCCAATTCTACAACATGTTGTGTATGGATACACTATGGTGTTGTGTTTTTCAGAATGCCAATGAATAACCAAACCCCTATACAAACCAACTTTTCACCCATACTTCTCTCTCAAATCCTTGGTTCCCAAGATATATTTTCAAAGGCTATTTAATCCCATTTTGACCAGATTCAATCCTCAGCTTCCCTTGTTCGATCTTTGGTGATACAAGGTGAGTCGTTCCTCATTTTCTTGTGGTTTCTTCTATGATCATTCTAGTTTTACAACCATTAAACATTCCATGATATGAATTTTTATATCCTCCATTATAATTTAGTTCATTGTTGTTTGTTTACGTGGTTTTGGCATGAAATTCTTAGAGGGATGTAACTTTTTGTGGGAGAGGTCACCATAGATCTACGTTGTTGTTTTGTTCTCTTTTAAAGAACATTAAAATTCTTGAGGTAGGGGATTAAATGATAATTATATTTTTTTAAGTGAAATCATAAATTTATCATTATTTATCTGCTATGGGTGGTGGTGTAATTAACCCTAATAAAGAATCAATTGAATAATGAGAATAAATGGTTTGTGTTTATCTCAATTTCATGTTTCTCCACTGTGATAATGGGTTGACTCTTGTTTTACTATATTGTATGCCACATACATTTGTTGTTGTTTCCATGTTTTTATAGTATGGTTTATCATGTTTAATTTGATGAAAATGGTAAAATTATGTAAAAAATTAAATTTTTGGTTGGATAAAGAATTAAAGAAGAATATTTAATGAATCCTTAGATTCTGGTAATTTTATGGTAAAAAAATTCATACTAAATGCATGTTTAATTTTTTTTGTTCTTCGATGTTTTAATAAAATTGACAAGATAACATGAAGCTGTAATTGATTGTTGTTGATAATATTTAAAGGCATTTTAAAGAGTGTTTTTTTCTTCCTTAAAGTTTATTTAAACCATAAGATATACTAGAAAGCACATTTAAATAATTGGTTTAAACTTTTTATATCCTGTAATATTCAATGCCTTAGGTTAACCATAGTAGTAAACTATAATAAATGAATCTGTTGATTTAATATGGAATAAAATCAATTGTTTGATAAAGATAAATGTTTGGGGATGAGAGTATATATTTTCATGTAAAAACTAAATGCCCTGTTTTAGGCCCCAATTTCCCTATTGACTTTTCTTATTGTGTTTTGACTTTTTTTGTTACATTAGATGTGAGACTTTATATGAAATATGATGTGATCATGTGATGGATATTGGTAAATGAGAATAGAAAGATGATTTGTGGTAGTAGTTGATGACAATTATGGTGAGATTCATAGTGATATGCATGGTGGTGTTGCGGATGGAACCCAATTTTATCTAACGAGTTTAATACACGATTTTCCATTGTTGTATTTAAATATAGATTCATTCTTGATAAATCTATGTAAAGGCTAGATGGACCAGTTTCTTGAACATTCATTTCTTTCCCAACTGCTCTAAGAATCTATTCATGATTGGTTATTCATTTTTATGGTATCTTAGGTTGTTTCCAAGAGTAATTGAAATTAATGAATGGTTAAAGAGTAATTAATGTTTTTAACACATGGTGTGGATGGGTTGTTAGAATTAAATTAATGAAAATCTAGTTAAATTATGGACTCAGTTGGATTATTCTAGGAGGTAATGAAATTCACTTGAATGTCAGTGAAATATGAATTAGAATAATGTTGATTAATGTATAATGAGTTAATTAATGCAAGATAAAATGTAAAAATTAACAAAGTAATTTAATGAATCTTTATAAATTCTTATGTGCTATTGGATATCATTTTCTTAGTGGTGGCGGTTGGGTGCCCAAGAAATTTTGAATATAATTGAAACAAAGATTAGGTTAATTCCCATTATGTGGTTTTGGGATATATTATATCTTGTATGTTTTTTGATATCATATGAAATCCCACCCATGTTAGTGGGAAATTGACACCCAGTGGACTCTATAAGGGTGTTTTCTCCAAAATCTTGGTTGGGGAGGGAAGGATGATTGACTACCCCCTTTGGCCCCAGTCTCTTATCCTAATAGTATTATGTGTTAGTATGTACGGTGGTTATCTTTCTCCATATATGTGTGTAGAGGCATGTAATAGCTTGTGGTCATTTCACATAGTTATATATATATATAGTATCCAAATTCTGATTATTGGTATGTTCTTTATGAGATATAATGGTTTGAGGTACAATACTCAATGTATGGGTTGTGATGGCTTGAGGTATAATACTTTATGTATAATACACAATGTACAGTCAATGGTGGATCCAAGAAAACACACAGTTACAATATGGAGATGTGGTGGGGATGATGAGATGATGTGATACATGAAATGTTTTATATGATACTTATCTTGAGTGTCTTTGGGATGGATTATTTTGGGGAGAGTTAGAGAAAAGAGGAAAACTAGTGGGGAAGTGGTAGTGGGGTACCCTTGTTTCTATTATTATAATATATGATCTCTTATATGTGTTACTTCATGCGAGATATCTATGTTGAGGCTGGGAATTTAGTATACTTATTTATGTGATGAGTTGGTTTCACTTTTTGTTCACTTGGATTTAGTGTGCTTTCTTTATCTTTTGTACAAGAGGCACATGTGAGGATCCCATATAGTATACCTATAATTATTGTCCAATGTATATATAAACCTTGTTTTGGGTTAGTAAGAGTAAGTTAGAGATTGTTATGGATATTACGAGATCTTGGATGTTTGGTCTTCATGGTCCCTTTCGAGTTTATCCTTTTTCAAATTGAGTTTCCTTTCTATTATATTAGTTATGTATAAAATTTCATGTACGTAATTTGGATTTGTTTTACCTTAATCAGAAGGATTTAATTATTTTACTTTTATTATAACTTTATCCTTCTATTATTTTAGAGTTTAACATCTCCCATTTTTTATTTATGATATAACCTTAGTGCTTGTTTCAAACATGTGGCCTATTGGAGGTGGGCTTCAGGTGGTCACTATGTTCCTTCTCTCATTACGAACCCAAGAGGGGTACCTTTAACAGGAGGGGGTCATGACATCTATTTACATCCATATAACTAGACCCTCTACTCCTTGGTGTTATTATACTCTATATGTGATTTATCTATCATTTGTGTGTAGATTTAGGATTCATCTATCCTAGTGGATCACCTGCGGTAACTCTAACACTCCTCTTCCATCCTTTATTTGATTCTCTCACTCTTATAGCAATTTTCACTGCTTATTCCCTAATCTAAATATTTTATCATATTTTTTCCCAATTATCGATTAGATTCAATTCATTTGATGATTATTAATGGGTAAGTTCTTAGTGTACTGAGGTAGGTGGTCTATAACCAATCCTGGTGGTTTATAAATGTGTTATGAAATGTATAATATATACTCCCATTTCTTGGGTTCAATTTATCTGAATTTTTTTCCATTGACCTGAATAAGTTTGGTAAGGATATCATAGGGTATGGTGGACCATCTAATTTTGATGATTCGATTTCAAGGTTTTTGATGGACATAATTTTGATATAAAGTAGGTTGATCATCATAATCAGGGCATAATGAATAGTTCATTTGGTTATATTTTGACATATAGGACCTTTTTATGTTCAAATTAACCACCAATATTAGAATATATGTACTTACCCTATGAGATTGTCAGGGTTTGTGACTTAAAGAGCATGATATTGTTATGTATATACACTTTTGGATAGTTTGACATGTATAAGGGGTGTGTGACCCACTCCATTAGACTAAATGGTTCATAAGGTACTATACCATGGGTAATACCTAAAGAGGGGGTTGTATATGAGGACCAACCTTAGAAGGATTGTAAAGGTATGGTTGTTATGAACAACCTTAAATTCTTAATTAAATCTTTTTTTGTAATAAAAATTAAAAGGTTGATATGATGAGTTTATAAATCTATGGGTTGAGAGTGATTTAGACCTAGGACACCCTTCCCATGATCTTCATACTATATGATATTTACCAAGATGTTGTTGAGATGAGGCCATTAGAGACTTGGGTCCACCTTCTCCATCATACATTCAATGATGCAAGTTAGGATGAAGATACCTCAGGGATAGGTTAATTTTGGAACTAGAACTCTTACCATTGGTCTTATTATTATCCTAATTTGGGGTTGAGGTACCCTTGGGGTGAGACCATATAAATTGGGTCCGACTTTCCCTTTTTTCTTGATATTGATATACAGTGGTCAAAATATCCATGGGGTGATACCATATAAACAATGTCCACCTACCCCCTTTGAGTTCAAATTCATATATAGTAGTCAGGATTCCCATGGGGTGAGAACATATAGACTGGGGTCACCTTTCCCCTTAGACTTGATATTGTTATAAAGTGATCGAGTTTCCATGGGTTGAGATAATTATAGACATGAGATAATTTCCCACTAGTATTATATTGTGTTGATATTGGATGAAGAATACTGAGATATGAGATCATATAGGTATGGGATTCCTTTCCCCATACCCTTGTGTCATTATACTATAGTCAAGATTCTTAAGAGTTGTGACCAATACAGATGTCGAGCTATCACCCTTATGATCTTTACACTATTCTAAACTATGTCCAATGTGTCTGAGAATGAAGAAATATGTAGACATGGTTTCACCTATCCCATTGTTTTTATATGATAAGACATGGTGGTGGAGATTCCCTATGGGATTATATCCTTACATTCATGGGAAGATATTACCCCCATAAACTAATGATTTACTATTATATGCTTATTGAAACCATTTTATTAGCTATTGTAGGTATGGTCACACCCAGGGAGGATAACAAATCACCTAAGGGTGTGACATTATATATGGGAATTCTAATTTTTTATTATTTTGGCATGTAATTTTATGAATGAACTAATATATTATAAATTTATTTAGGAAAACCATTAGTGGTGAACTACTAAGTTTTAATGACACCCTACTTGGATGATTTGGTACCCGATAATAATTCATGTTTCATGATCCATGTAAGTGAAAGGGCCTTGTGTATAGTGATGGTTGGTTTGTAGAGTATGAGTTGGATCTAGAAGGTATGATCAAGTCAGGAATTAGGTCAAGCTTATGGATTCATTTAGTATTTATTATTTTTAGAAAATTTTGTATAAGGTCATTCTATATGAGGTCTTTTCTATATCTATATACGTTATATGAAATTATAGTAGAAATTCTGTTATAGCATGTGAGTTATTATTTACTTATAGTTGGAATTTAGTTGTGATGTACACTTTCACAATTATTTATATTCTAGTAAATTATTATATATTATTTCTACTATGATTTATGGTTATCTATACCAAAGAGGGAATAATATACCAAATATATACATAGTACCTCATCATTGGTCAATAGCCTCTTGTGTATGATGGTGCATGATTGAGGTATGTGAAACCTGATTCGATCATAGTGAAGGTGACCCGAGCTGAGAATACTATACAACTAGAATCATAATTTTGTTTTTTGATTTCTTTTAATATTTAGGAAATGGTAGAAAAAAGATGTAATATGTTTGGAATATGAGATAAACATTATTCTTGGGAATATCTAACCAACATATTGGAAAAATATATCTTATCATGGTTAGTATTTTTGTTCTTCATTTTTGATGTAAACATTTCATATTTCCTAAGAACAAACTATGTGATTTATTAACTTATGGTTTTTCTATTGGCTTGAGGTGGTAAGATACATGCATTTATGTATCATATTTATCAAGTATGATTCCTATTTTATTCATATGCTTTCTTGTAGTTGATAAACTTTATTATTAAATAGGTCTTGGTTATTTAATTTATCAGATGCATCCTCTATATAATTTCCCTACAGATTTTGATAGTGACATTATACTTAATTAAGATTATATTTTGATTATGTTATTACTGTTTAGTTATTGATGATGTGAATCCCTTAAATATCAATATTTCTATCCCAGGAATGTGTAATTGGTGTTATAGAGATCAACTCAATAATGTGAGACCCTTGAATAAAGTGTGTCTCTATAGTGTAGCAAGACTCTTTGACTATTACTAATTATCCTATCCATGATATTAGGAATTTTTATAGATGATTTTTGAGTCATTTGTTCGTAATTATAGAGGCATGTCAATATGATGATCGCCTATTTAGTGTTAGTATGGTGAGGACAAGCATTCCCCACTGGATATTGATTTAGATCCCCCATTTCAACTTGCACCATAGATCAATCAGAAGCTCCGAGGGAGTACAATTAAGGTTATTTAGTCAATGGGACCTAGAACTCTAAGATTGATAGCTTTTAGGATATATATGACTAAGGAACTCCATTCAAAGAATCCAACTTTATTTACTAGATAGGATTTGACTAAGGCTATTAAGATTTCAATTAGGTATATATAGATTATCTACAACCATATTTAGATATCCCTTGAGTGCTGGGTGAATCTTGCTATGTATATGATTTGAGGACCAATAAAGCACAAGTGGGATGTTCTAGTCTATGAAAATCAGAATGTGGTGTTATACTAGAAGGAAATTTTGGCTTGTTTCTTCAATAATTGATTTCCTTAGATGTTGAGAGTGGATGAGATTTGAGAGTTTATAGATCCAATTCAATGGATCGTGTTACTAATGGATGATGTTACTATTTTTACCGAATTGATTTAGTTTTCACCCTTTCTTGACATGTGATGAGACTACCAAGGTTCATTATTTTAGGGATCCATCGTGGAATTTGATTCAGTCTTAGGTGAACATCATTTAGGTTATTTCTTTTTCAAAGGTCGTGAACTAGGCCCTCACTATAGGAAGGAACCTAATCAATGATACACCTTCTTATAAGTCTAGTTTTTTTACTAGGACTGGGATTTGATCCTAAGGTAGATGGTAGTGATGATATAATGTTTCTCTCTAGATTGGTGATAAAAATTTTAGTAAGGATGATAGCTCATCATCTTCCCAACATGGGAGGACTCCTCTTACTTGTTGTAACTATAGTAGACTGATACATACTTGATCATAGTGTTAGAGAGTGATTATGAATTTTTGATCATATAGGTTGATGGGGGGATCTATAGTTTTTTTATTAAATATTTTCTTAGATAGATAGTGGCTATAGTGATAGACATTCTGAGGGATAGGTAGCTAGATTTTGTGCTTTACCATAGGGTGGTATTTGGAGTTCTTCTAATTAGTCCGGGAATAGAAGTGTTCATGGATCATAGGGTTAGTAGTGGTGCTCCATAGGGTAGTCGAGGATATAGAGGCTAGGGTATAGGATATGAGTTAGGCCAATTTCATTCTATCGAGACGACACCCATTGATCATAGAATGGGGGACTTTGACTATTCATGATATGAATTTAGTGTATTCAACCCTTTTATCTATTTTATTTGATATAGGTCTGTCACATTCATTTACATTCTCCTATTTTGTTGAGTATTTGGGGTGGGGGATATAGTATCTATATGGGGTCATGTTTATTAACAAACCCTTAGGGATTTGATTTGAGGGTACATGGAGATGTATTGATTGTTCTATCATGATAAGTAGGTATAGTGTTCTTGTGTGTGAAATGTAAAAATTTTGTTGTGATACTTAAAAGAGACGAGTTAACTCATAATAGAGAACACATTGACGACCATCACTAATGAGTATCATTCATGTCTATCAAGGGTGACTATTATACCTATGTCGAAGAGTGAGATTTATAGGAAGACTATTTAGGACCTGACCATAAAATGGTGGGTATGATTTCTACCCAGAATGCTAGTATTTTTTTGGGAGATGAGAAGATTTTATAGTCGGTATTTTCTTATGTTATTTAACTATTTTAGGATGTCTTTCAGGGGGACTTCTCAAGGATTTCATGTAATATAGAGGTCAAGTTCACAATTGACATTATGATAGGTAGGGAACCCATGTACATTCTTCCATTTATTATAACTCCTATATATATTAGATACATAAATTATTTTCTAGAGGACCATAAGGAAAATAGATTTATTCTCCTATGAAAATTTCCTTGGGGTGCACATGTCTTATGTGAGGAGATGATGTGGGATCAACATACCTCAAGATGGACTATTTTCTCAAGTATTTCCAATATTTACCATCGAATTCATAGTTAATATTAGTGGACCATTATGAATAAGGGTGTAATTGTGTTTGTCACATGATTCTCCACCAACCAAAAGGTGAAATCTGATCATTAGTGGACTATAGTTCTTATTTAGTTGTTACCTATTACTGGGTGTAAATGGGATGATGTCAAATGAACTTCATAATAATGGTTTTTGAGGTCGCATCCTGATAGTGATGTATTATGGGTTATCATCGATAGGTTCATGAATGTTATGAATTTCCTACTAGTTAGAGAGACACAATATCTTGATGAGTTAGGCTAATTATATATTTATGAGATTGTATTATTTCATGGTGTTCCTAAGAGTATCCTTTTATATTATGATGCTTGATTTACATCTCACTTATAGAAATGAACATATAATGTTTTTTTATCATTTGGTGCATTTCAACACAACATACAGTCCTCAAAACAATATGTAGTATAATCATACTATCTGAATTATAGATGACATGTTATGAGCGTGTGTCCAAGATTTTAGTAGTTTATGGGAGATTCACCTTAACTTGGAGGATTTCGACAATAATGTTTTTTATTAAACATTAATTAAATGAAACCTTTTTTGGACTTGTATGGAAGTCCATTTCATTCACCTCTATATTGGTTTGAGGTGGGTAAGTCCACTATTATTGTATTGAGACTCATCCCAAAGTTGTCAGAGCATATTCAGTTGATCCAATAATGGTTAATTAATATGTTAGGTGAGATAATTTCACAAGAAGATTAGAGACACCATCCCCTTGAGTTATATATGAGAGACTGGGTTTTCTTAAGGGAGTCACCCCATCTGGTACATCATCATATTTGGAGGTGAGGGATGTTGAAGCTCCAGTATATGGGACCCTTAGAGGTTGTTAAGAGGAACAATACCACAACATAGAAATTATTTCTTAATCAGAGTTTCAATGTTTTATATGATGTATTATATGTATATTAAGTTAGTATATACCACCATGATCCTTCTAATGTAGTATATGCTGATGATGTTGAGTTAGAGGATGATGTGTCAACTAATGGACAACTAGCTCCTATAATAAACCATTGTGAAAAGTCTCTACATGTAAATTTTGTACCACTAGTACACATATAGTGGAAATTCATGCATATTCATGATGAAACTTGGGGGAGGGAGTTTAATAGGCATGCATAGTGTTCAGAGTTGTTTATCGGTGACATGTCTTGAGGGTGAGTTGTTATATGGTGGGAAGGTTGTAGCACACCAAATATTTTGAAGTACAAATTTCATTCAATTTTCACAAAAAATCATGTGTTTTGTTGGATTTGGGATGTTATAGGAGTTGGTGGAGGTCAAGGTTTCATGTTTTAGGTTTCAGAAATTTTTCATCCAAAAAGTATGTTGTAGATTAAGGGTCATGTCATAGCACATGAAATTGTAGTGTGATGATGGATGAGGAGGATCATGTTTTGAAATAGGAGGATGGTCACAACATGACCTTAGTCCCCGGTGATTGGGTTTTACGGTTTTTTATTAGAATAGTGAACTGCATCATGGCCATAGGGGCAATTCCACATTACGAACCTTGGAAGGGTATTGCACCATTACCCAATGGGATCACACCATAACATTTACCTTGGAATATTATTTATAAAATTATGTTAAATTAATTTAAATGTTAAAATATTGGTAAAATGGGTTTCCCCCTTCTTCTAACATCCATGAAATTGGACCCTATCCTCCTTAGTGTTCTTCTCATCTCTAATTGATTTATCTCCCATTTGTTCATAAATTTAATAACCATATGTCTTGGTGATCAAATAAATAAAGGATAGAACTCCTCTTCCATCCTTTATCTAATTCTATTTCTATTATATAATTTTCTTCTAATTATTACTTAACTTATGGTTTTTTTTGGTTTTGAAGAAACCATCCTAATGGTTTATACATGTTTTTATATACTGTGTGATGTATAATCTCTCCACCCATTTACGACTTACCTAAAATCAATTTAAATTGTTTACCTTGACCTATATGAGTAGGATAGGGATACCTAGTGCCATGAATGATCCTCATATTGTTATTCTTTAGTATCATGGTCATTTATTTCATGGTCTTGATGTAAAGAGGGTTGAACCTTACACTTGGGACAAAATGGAAGGTTCTTTGAGTCATATTTTGACATAGAGTTCCTTATTAGGTGTTAATTAACCTCCTTGAATAGTATATTTTCATTTAACCTAGGATATAATTTAATTTTCTTCATAGGGAGCATGGTACATTAGTTTATAGCTAGTATTGGCTTGTTTGGAATGTATATATGGTGTGTGATCGACTCCATTATACTAAATGGTTTATAGTGGAATGTACTATAGGCAAGACATATAGAGGGATTGATATGTGAGGACCAATCTTGCATCGACTGAAAATGTATTGATGTTATTCTCAAACATAAATTCTTAATTAAATATTTTCATTCTATAAAACATAAAGGGTTGATATGAGGTTTCATGAAAATTATGTGTTGAGAATGATGTAGACCAAGGTGGCCCTTCCTATGCTCTTTTTACTATTGTGATATGGATCGAGATGTTGTTTAGTTGATACCATTATAGACTTAGGGATGAATTCACCATTATTATTGTAGTGATGTGAGAGAAGATCAAGACACCTAAGCCCTAGAATCATTGAATATTGATACCAAATTCTCCATTTATCTTATTATTATCCATATCGTGGGTTGATATGCCCATGGGTTGAGATTGTATAGACATGGGCCTCATTTCCCCATTTTCATGGAATTAATATAAATTTGTAGAGATTACTATGGGGTGAGACCATATTAACAAGGGATTCCTCTCTAATATATATATATATATATTGTTCAAGATTCCAATGGGGTGAGACCATATAGACAAGGTACGCATTTCTGATTTGTCTTGATATTGATATGAAACGATTGAGAAACCATGGGTTTTCATTGTTATAGTGGTGGGAATATTTCTCATTTGTCTTATATTATGTTAATCTTAGATCAAGAAGACCAATAGATATCACCATATAGGCAGAGGTGTCCTTTCCCATTTTCCCTATATCATTATACTATGCTCATGATGCTTATGAGTTGAGACTGATACAAATGAAGGGCCATCACTCCCATGGACTTTAAACTATTTCAAGATATGTTCAGGGTATTTTAGGGATGTGACTGATATAGGCATGGGTTTATATATTTATTTTTTTATATCATTACGTATGGTGGTAGTGACACCAAAATTTCTGAGATCCTTATGTTCATGGGAACATACTGCCCAATTAGCCGTATGGTTTATTGTGATATGTTTAAAGAAACGCCAATACCATATGAAGTAATTATGGCCACAACCTAGATGTCTAGTTGATCACCTAATGGAAATATACTATTTAAGGTTATTTTTTTATTATTTTGACATGAAACATAGTGCATGAACATATATATTCTAAACATTCATATGGATGATGTTGTTAGTGGCCAACAGAGTTATACTTTAACCCTACATGACTAACCCAGTACCTAAATATACTTTGTATTTTGTTATTTAGTTAAGGGAAAGGGCTTTGTGGGTGTTTATAGTTGAGTTTTGGAACATGGGTTGGATCCATAAGCTATGACCTAGTGAGGAATTAGGTCCACTTTATGAATACCTCTACTCATTTGTTATTTTGGGTCCATTTTGTTTATCACTGACCCGTGGGAGGTCTTGTTTATATCTGTTTTCCTTACATGTAATTACAATCGCTCATTTTGTTTTAGCATGGGATTTTTTATTTACATGAAATTAGAATTTAGATGTGATGTCCACTTTTTTGTTGATTTTTATTGTCGTAAATTTTTATATATTACATTCACTATAATTTATATTTGTTTGTACGATGGAAATTAAAATCTCCCAATGATATACAAAGACCCTTTTTAATGGTTGGAATCCTCAAAAATTCATGGAAGCATGCTTGTGGTGCGTGGAACTCAATTTAATCATAGTATAGGTTAAATGTGTTAGGAGTGACTAAAAAACCTAGAAACTATTTAAAAATTGTTTTCGTGAAATTTTATAGTTCGATGATTATGGGTGATGATATGAATAAGATCCTTCATAATTATTTAAAATGGGATTCTTTCAAAAACATGAATTCAGTGAACTAATTATTAAAGGTTATTGGAGACAATACTTTTCCAAATCATGGTCTTTATGGAGAACCCTTTACTTGTTTTCATAGAATCAATTTAAAAAATAAAAATTGTGAAAGGCTTAATTATTTTTTAGGTTCTACTGGGTAGAAATTGATTTATGTTTTTTTATAAATTTTCTTATATCCCTCTATTTTTATCAAATCATTCTTCTATTTTAAACTCTTTAAATCATTGAAATAGTGTTTGGAGAAGGAAATAACATTTATATACAAAATTTATAATATTAAATATTTGATGTATGAATAAATGGTTAATTCACTCTCGGATTAATAAAGTTTGAATATGAAGGAGAAATTATAAAATATTTATATTAAATTAAAAAGGTGGATCCAATATAAATTTTACAATTTTGATTCCTAAATTAAGTAATTTACATATAATTTAAAAAAACTATTTTGGTTCTCTTTTGAATGATTATAATTTGGATCCAATTAATTATATGGAGAAGGTATTTGATTATTTTTTGAATATTAAGGAGTTGTTCCCATTGTTACCTTTGAGTAGGAAAAATACTAGGGATATTGATCAAAATACATCCTAATTTAATTAAAAGGACACTAGTAAGAGAAAGAAAAATTACATCTCAAAACAAAATCAAAAAAAAATGGAAATTAGTGAAGGATTATATTAGAATAAAAAATACATATAGATTTTATGTTAAAATGTTCACTACTGATCAACATATTCTTTCCTAACAAGTTTAAAATTTCATTTCATTAGTGTTTACTCTTTTTTTGAATGAGTCTTTGATGGTTTATACTAAAAAATGGGGGTCTTAATAGTTTTAAATCAAATCCATATGAGAAAATATCCTAGTATGGATGAACCATATACGATTTTTTTCAATAATTTATTACATATTTTGAAAGATGATATAGTTTAATTAATAAAGAGTTGAGAGGGAAGTATTACTATTTATATTTTTAATGAAACACTAATTATTTTAATTTAAAAAAAATTGAGACCATATTCCATTACTGATTTCAGTCCTAATAGTTTATGTAATGTTTTATATAAAATCTACTCTAATATCCCCGAAGAAAAATTAAAAAATACTTTTCCCATTATTATTTCTTAGTAGAAAAGTGAATTCGTACCTAATAGGATTATAACTGATAATAATATTGTTTCTTATGAAAATATTCACTCTATAAAGACATATTCAACTTCAATGAATGTTTTTATAGCTTTAAAACTATATATGACGATGTTGTATGATCAGGTTGAATGAGAATTATTCAAAAAAATTATGCTCTTGTTGGATTTTTATGATTATTGGATTAATTTTATTTTTATATATATTGAAACAATCTCCATTAAAATCAATATTAATTGGGAATTTTCATGTTCTAGAAAACCTTAAAGTGGTTATGCCACAAAGATCCTCTTTATTTTATAAGTCTTTTTTTATAGTTGATGATGTTTTTTCTAAAATGATTTCTTGAGCGGGTTCTCTAAGAGATATTCCTAGTGTTAGGGAAACTAAAGAGGCCCATAAGTTACTCATTTTCTTTGAATGATAATATTTTTTTATCCATTGTGATTTTAAAGAAATTCAATACGATTTATTTTAATTTAAAATTATGAGAAGGAATATGGAAAAGGGTAAATTTCATGAAATAATATGTGTCTTTTTGTAAGGGTTTTCCATTGATAAAATAGATTAATTATGGAGATTTATTAATGTAAATTTTGTGTAAGAACATAACAAGTATCTTGGTCTTATAAAATTGGTCAGATGATCTAAGAGAGGAATTTGGGCCATTATTTTTTATAGAATATATAAAAGGTTTAATGGATCGAATAAAAAAATATTTCAAAATTATGAAAGGAAATATTTTTTAAGTTTGTTGCTCAGTCTAGTTGATGTAATGGGATTTTTCATGGATCCCTAGTCCATATTTTATTTACCTAAGTAAGCAATATAGTGCATAACCAGGGTTAGTCTCAAGGAGTAAACTCACACAACACTGAATTTATAATGTCACTTTTTAAATTCTAACTAATATAAAATTAAATAATATAAAGAATATGTGTTTTAAAAATTCATGTAATATATATATATATTTATATAATTCAATTCTAACATAATGAATGTAGACAAAATGATGTTAAACAGAAAAGAGATCATCTTATCAGAACACCTAGGGTGAACCTTCACCATCTCTTAGTTAGTTTCAAAATTACTTAATGAACATGATCCCTCATATGAATGAAAATAGTCTCCATCTCATGTTTTGAATATATGGTGCACTCAAAAATCATCGAGAGACCACACATCTATATCCTAGATTGAGACAGAATATTGATGAATAGAGAGCTAAGCCTTGGGTAGAAATTGGAGACACAAAGGTGCCTTGACCACTGAGATCCCCCTTAACCTAACTTGGAGAAAATAAGAAATATTAAAAATGATAGCTCAAAAAAATGGATTCAACACTTGATTGATCCCCTGATAACTTCCCTAGGTTAGTTACTCATTATCATGAGTATAATAGATCATAGTGAAGAATAATGGAGTGGAAACAAAAAAGATAAAAATATGATATTGAGAGGAAGAAGAAGAGTAAAATATATTAAAAATTAATAATACTATTAAAACATAAAATAAACTACGAAAATACAAAAAATGTCTTCCTAAAGAGCCAACCCCTTGAAATAAAAATACACTTTTTTATAGGGAGAGGGCCTGAAAAATTCTCTCTAAAATATTTTCTAAAAGTTGTCAAATGTTATCCCCGTTAAATGGTAGTATTTGTAAGAGTATTTTTCTTGAAATATTTTCCTTTATGTCTCCATTGTTCACTAATAAAATTTCAGATCTATTTTCTATAATATGACCATGAAACACATAGATTCTCACATTGTCTCAGTTATAAAAGTTTTTCATTAATTTCTTCTCCATATCCATGTAAATTTTAATCTCTTTAAGGGTTGTAATTTGGGAGATATGGGACCATCATTAAAAGTGTCTGGATATATTCATAGATTTATAGGCTTGGAATGTGATATGATTTTGGGATTCAAAATGACCGATTTAGCATTGGGTCCACAATAATTAAATGAATCCCATGATTTATAAAATCCTAAAAATAATAATTTAACAATTTGGATAAGTATAAAAAAAATTATGGTTGAACCACCAAAATAAATTAAGATAGTTACAATCCAAAATTAATTCAATTTAGAAATTAAGCTAAAAATACTACAAAAACCAAAAAATGTAACAAATTCCCATAAAATAACACTATAGTGGGATTAAAAAACGTGATTAAAATCAAAATAATTGAAAATATCTTCTCTCTCAATTCCCCCACACTTAAAAATTTCACTCGTAAGATATCATCGTATTCTAATATCAAAGAAAACTTCCCAAAGAATAAATGACTACAAAACTCGACTATCATATCAAGGAAAATATTTTGCCTCCTACATGGATCAAAATTACTAAATCCTCAAAAATAATAAACATATATTTAATCTAATGTTAATCCTCACATGCATTTCATACCTACCTCCCAGAAAAAATATTTATCTTTTCACTCAAGGACTTTTTTTGTATATTTGTTTCTCATTATCAAGATCATGTGTGATCCCCATAGTTTTTATATCCTCCTATTATCTACACTTCAGAGATTCACAAATGTGTTAATAATGAGGAATTTTTAATGGGTCTTTCTAAGGATGATGGTTGGAAGGATTAAAATGTAAAACCATTTGGGGAAGATTGAGGAGGGTTAAGCTCTAAGTTGAAGTTAATGCAAGAAAATATTTTTTCTCAGGAATGGTGTGCTCCTCAAACATCTTGAAAATGAATCACATATAAAAAACTTTTTTTTTATTTTGGAAGTTCACACCAGTAATTTCAATAAATATGAATTTTTTCCTTCTTTTCCCCAATTTATAGAATTGTTTCATTTTTAATTCAGATCTATATTTCTCTTCGAAATCATATTTTTTAGGAATAGAGATGCATTTTTTGATATTCAAATATTGTTGAACACCAGGTCCATATTTTTAATTATATTTTTGGCCACCCGTCCATATTTTCATTATGATATTTCCTCCACCAAAGAAACAATAAATATGGAAACACTTTTATTTAGATTTCAACTCAAATAGATTCTTCTGGAAAGAAATGTAAAACTCATCTTCTCCATCTCCGCACTTTATTTCAATAATAAACATGAATATAACTTCTATATCATTTTTGAAATGGATAAATTTGATGTAATTTAGATTATTAACAAGTTAAATCATGGAAACTAAGGTATTAATAAAGGTCAGATAAAAAGGTAGGCCAACATTAGAGTTTTATGTAAAAAGGCATTTCAAAGTGGTTCCTCAATGATATTTAACATATTTAATGAACTATAATAGGTTTTAAAAATATTAAAAAAGTTGTGGATCAAAAAACATGTTTCAAGTATCTAAATAATAAAATAAATAAAAAATATGATGTTAAAGATTTTTATAAACCTCTTGGGTTGGGAAATATTTTCAATTCAGAAAGTACTAGTGCACATGAGTTTCAAAATCAATCAATCCTGATCAAATTAAAAGATTATAAATCATGTAAAAAAATCCATTAGTAATCATTTAAGTCCTTGTAATGTCTCGACTCAGGATCCACTTAACCTGTACCCTAAGCCGGTGGGTCACGTGGCTCAAGAGCAGATCCTTGTATGCTAGAGGCTGCTAACTAGCAGCAAGGGTGTAAAAGTGGTATGGTGGGGAGACTATACCCTATTATAAGAGTGTCATAGTAGATACAAAATAAAAATACAATAGTATTAGAACAAATTATATAAATATATAGAATCGATAAACTATGGAAGAATAAGTTTACATTCATAATTAATAAGAATTTGAATACAATAAATGAAAAAATGATGAATATACCAAAAGCCACTATGGTAGCGTCAAAAAAAGGATGCATGGCATGATTATGTACAAAAATGGTGAATAGGGAATAAGAATACAATCATGCTATAAAAAAGTACAAAAAAGAATAAAAATATTCTCCAATAGCATCTCAAGAATATGCTTGGTCCTCTAATCATATGCTCCAACTATATGTAATCATATCAAAGATTTGTAGAAGGTAACTTTTCCTTATCCATACCTATAGGAAAAAAATCTTCTTAGGTACCAAAGGCTTCCCATGTAGGGTCTGAGGCAAAAAAATTAGTAGGTCATGGGTAACAGTGTCTAAGTTGAATCCAAGCAGTGGTCATAACTAAAAAATTTGTTAGTATATATCATTAATTAACAATGATGAAAGAAATATTCAGTCCACTCAGGTTCCTAGAAGACACCTACAAGGTCTACCTGCTTTAGTTCAGGGCGTAAAGGAATGTTGGATCAGCCGCTATATATATATATATATGTAGTAGTAGTAATAATAGTAGTAGTATATATATAGATTATTTATATAATGTGTCCACCTATATGAACCAAGTACATACAGATGTAAGTGGATATATACATGGAATACTAATTCCAAACTAGACCAAGGTATAACTTAGACATCCATAACCAGACTATCGAGCCTATAAGATCAAGAAAATAGGTATATTCCTTATATCTCCTAATGAGTGTGAGATTTCATGATCGTTAATCAATATGGTGAGTGTATCATCAAGTCAACAATCTAAAAATGGATGCGGTGTGTAAATAAAAATGTCCAACCACTATCAATGGCGTGAGACATCTTAATCAACACCCAATGTAAGGGGCATGATACCATCATGGTCAACAAATCATTTACCATTGAATCACAACCTATGTCAAGTTATATATAATAATAATAATTGTCATGGGACATTACTTCCCATGAATCCCTTTTATCCATACCACATATATAGATAATTCATATTAATGTTATGATATAACTCATGGGGAAATACAATACATAATGTACATATAGTAAGGCATAAACAAAGGTGGGGATTTTCCACCCTTCCTAAACAATTTCATTTAATAAATTAATTTCATTATAGGAGAAGTATAACAATGTGCATGATCCATTGAATTGATACAAATTATTTCATTTAAGGAAGTATAGACCATCACGGACAACTCTTACCATTAAACACATTCCATTCAATTTACCAAGAGGAAGTAATTTCACTTACAAGGTTTGATGAACACTTAGAATGTTTCATTGGTAATTGGGAACCCACCACAAAGGGTAAATTCCATTATTTAGTTAGTCCAATCGTAATAAGGTTCCTTGGTTTCATTTAACCACTGATATATCAAGGGGAATTCCAATTTTTAAGTCTAATACAAAGATAAAAGGTGTTTAGGGAATTTTAAACAATTAACCACAAGGGTTATATAACTTGGCACACCTACGGGGTGTCCATAACTGAGGGAATAAACCACTAAACTATTAAATAAGGATCAAAAGGTGTATATTAATGTGCAATGATCAATTTGATATGAAGAAATCCATTTAAAGTTGATGTTCAACAAAAGTCAGTATGTGTCATAATGACATATCTATAATACATCAAAACTAAATGGGAAAATGATGATACCACATACCTCAATGCAGTGGATGATGCCTCATGGGATATCAGCCTCAGATTCAGAGTAGGTTGGAAGAAATATGAGAAATAATCCAAAACCCTAAAAATTGGGAAAATGAGCTTTCATCAAAATAGTGTGATTGACCTGAGGGTAAAATTATATAGGACGTAGGAGGAAGTAAGAGCATACCTCAAGAAGTCTAACTCCTTTGATGGACCGTGAAATAAACACCAGAATGGAAGGTTATCTCAAAGACTAACTTGAGGATGAGGAAGATCCAATGTAGGAGTAAAGCATTTTTAGCCACTAGAGGAAGAAGTTGGAAAAATGAAATAGGGTTTAATAATAAATGAAGTGAAAATTTTAATTTTCACATTAGATTAAGGGGACACATGGTTAGGCGCACAGCATGAAAATTGTGCAGAAGTCCTTGATATAAGGGAGAACACTGTGTTGTTAGGCACACTATTCATCTAACCATGTGAAAATTGTACAAAAAGGCTCTGTCCCAAAACTCAGAACCACTGAATGACCATGTTCCTTTGGTTTCATGGTTTTATAAAAATCATGGGGCCTATAGGTCTCCACTATATGCAACTTCATGGTTTTAGAGAAACTGTGCAGACTGGGCTTCATTGTAATCTCTAATTGTGTGGTCCAATCTTTTCTTTCCATTTTTTGGATCCAATCATCAAATAAACCCCAATCACATCCGAGAACACCTTGACTTAATTTTAAATCATTATTAAGGTCGTTTAAGGGAATTCAACTTAAAATAATATGATCTAGACCTTCATAAAAATATTGGTAGTTACAACCCCCTCATTAATTCAACTCATCCCCGAGTTGGCGTTCTAAGATTAAAGAGGTATCATCAACAAATCATTCCTACCACTATGCATGCATATTAGCTTACCACTCTTAGGTCTCGTCGGGTACCTAACCATGCTACTATAGCACCTATAACAAAGGAAATTAACTACCTCACAATGTCTTCACCATCCGATCAACAATAAAAATTGGATACTCCTTGAATGAATCATCTACATCAAATTAAGCCTCATCAAGAAAAAATACATGTGACAGGTCTGAGTGATATCGGTGAAGTTGAGATACATAAAAGGCATCATCCATATACTAGTATATCTATGGAAGTGCCAACTGGTAAGCCACTAGATTGATCCATTTCACAACATCAAAGGGTGTAATGAACCTTGGTGAGAGATTACCCTACTTTCAGATATTTTTATGCCCCGACCTAGGAATTAATTGCAATAAAACCCAGTCTTAAACCTTGAACTCAAAAGGTCACTGAAGTCTATTAGCATACAACTGCTATCTAGACTGAGCTATCCTCATGTACTTTCTAATCAGTTTGACCTAATATGTGGTCTCCTACATGGGACGTGGTCCAAGCATAGTTTATTCCCCTTCCTCAAGCCAATATAAGGGATAGAAACCAGGTCTACCATATAAGGATTCATAAGGATCCATATCGATGGTATCCGGAAATATATTATTATAAGATAACTCCATAAGGGTAATATTTTTATCCTAGGAACTCCCAAAGTCAAGTACACATGCACGAAGCATGTCCTCAAGAACCATAATCATATGCTCCATTTGTCCATCAGTCTGTGGGTTATAGGTTGTGCTCAGAAGCACCTGTGTATCTAGGGACTTCATTAACCCCTTCCAGAGCCATGAATTTAACAAGTGTCTCTATCAAAAATAATTGAATGAGGAGTTCTATAAATATATAAAACCTCCCGGACAAACAACCTCCCTAGATTGTCTACCTATAAGGTATTTTGCACAAGTAATAAGTGTGAAACCTTTGTTAAATGATCAATGAAAATCCACACTGTATGATTTCCATGAGGTGATCTGGGTAGACTAGTCACAAAATACAACAAAAAAATCATCCCATCTTCACATAGAAATTGAAAATGGGTTCAAAATCCCTACTGGATTCTAATATTCTACCTTTTCCTACTGATAGGTGGAAAACAAGTGATGAAGATAAAAACATCACATTTCATACAAGGCCACCAATACTAGTGTCAAATATCTCAATGCGTTTTGGTGAAATAGGGGTGAAATACCCATACCGACATGTGAAATTCCCACATCATCTCCTCTCTAATGTTGGCTGGGACCCATAGACACCCATGGAATAAAAAAGTTTCATTCGTATCCATTTTCCATCCTATGTAAATATCTTTATATGAAATTATTTTTCCTTGGTAAGTGTTCCTTGAGATTAGATAACTACCTCATTCTTACCTATTTCAGAAGAGTAGAAGTCACTGCTAAGGATGATAGGATAGTCTAACCATGGTTCTCCGGAACCTCAATGTACATCTTTTAGAATAATTCCATAAGTTTACCTTTTCACTAGATTCTTGAACTTCCTGAGTTTGAGTCTTTTGGCTCAATGCGTCGGCTACAACATTTCCTTTACCAGTAATGTTGACAAGCTTGAAATCAAAAAATTGTAGGTACTCAACCTAGATGTGATGCATGAGACTGAGATCATGTTGTGTGAAGATGTACTTGAGGATTTTGCGATCAGAAAACAACAAAAAAACACTCTCTAAGTAAATAGTGTCTCTAATATCATAAATCATGAACAACCCCAGCTTGATCGAGGTCTTGTGTTGGGTAATTATGCTTGTGAGGATTTAATTGATGAGACCCATATATGATGAATCACTCTTCCTATATCAAAAAATCTCCAAGACTGATACCAGATGTTTCATAATAAATAGTATAGATCCTACATGGATCTAGAAGAATTAGTATCAGTGTAGAAGTCAAAAATCCCATCAACTCTTGAAATTATACTTCACAGGCTTTTGAACATACGAATTTCACACCCATATTTTTCAAGCTCGTAAGCAGTGCTACAAGGCATGAGAAATATTGGATGAACCCTATTTAAAATATTCAATGCCACAAGAAAATATAAATGTCAAATATATTATTGAGATGATACCAAGAAATGAAAACTCTCTTTTTCTATAGGTCTATTGAAACTCCTAACTCTAAGATGATATGACCCAAGAAGTGGAATTTACTAAACTTAACATATTGAGGATTCTATCTCAGTGTACTCATCACGATCTAAATATGGGTTTCATGTTCATTTATAAAACATGAATACATAAAGATATATTCAATAAAGACTATAAATAATGAACTTAAATACAGGTGGAAAACCCAATTCATAATATCCATAAATACTCTAGGTGCATTTGTGAGTCCAAACGACATAACCAGGTAATTGTATAGACCATACCTGCTCTTGAAAGTTATGTGAGTTACGTCTGAAGCCCTAAAATTCACCTGATGATATCCCAAACTCAAATATATCTTTGAAAACACTTTCACATATCAAATATGGTCAAAGAGGTTATCTATTATAGGCAGTGTATACTGATTCTTAATCGTGATTTGGTTCAAATGACAGTAATACATGGAGAGCAAGAGGGTTCCATCTGCCTTCTGGGAGAAAAGGACCAGTGAACCCCTAAGATAAATGTTGGGGGAAATAAAAAATTTATCCTCTAGATCTTAAAACTATTTCTTAACCTCTATGAGCTACTTAGGTTTCATCTTATAAGGAGGAATGGTCATTGGTGCTACTCTTAATAAAATATCAATAGTGAATTCAACCTATGGAACTAGAGGTAGACCAGAGAAGTTTCCATGAAATACATCCCTAAAATACTTCACCATGGGAGGAAAAATAGTTGGTAGTAACCTCTAGTAATCTAGGAAAATATTGGTGAATTGATTCATCACACTACCCAACCACTACTGCTCAGGTCCTACTCATGTTTCACTAACATCCTATTATCCTTTACGCATGGGCCTGATTACCTCTGGTGGTGTAAAAGTCACCCTTCAAAGATGAGAATCAATGTGGGATCAATATATAACTAACCAATATATCTTGATGATTACATAAAATCCCATCATGTCAAGAATGTAAAGATTCCATAAGAAAAGGTAACCACTTATCTCAAGAGGAAAGTCCTTACAACGGTGAAAAACCTATTATCAGATACCTAACAAGGTGTTTAAATCATAACACCATAAATTTTTTCAATCATGAGGCCCATACTTCCCCTAAAATTCTCAGATATAAAAGCGTGTGACATTTCAATGTCACATAAAGAAGAAAATAAAGTGCAGGATAAAAGAATAGTACATATAACAATATAATGTCTAGTGCTCTTCTCCTTTAACATTGGCTAGACTGCATGTAACTAGCATATACCATGGCCCTGAGTCACAACCTAATTTCCCTAAGAAATCCTAATCTACTAGAATTGATAGTAATAATTATGAATTCATATTCCTTGGACACCACCTTAGCTTGATTATCCAATGGTATTCTAGTTTCATGTCGATTCTGATTCAACCAGCCCCACTCCTGATTGAGTAGTAAGAGTAGATCCCCACTCACTAGGCACAAATGGGAAAGTTCTACAAAATTTCAGGATATTTTGCATCCTAATTCAGCCTCTACACTCCACTATACCATGCAGAAATTGTGGTTTTTTAAGCCCCACCTTCACACACTAGTGAAAAATAAAGAAAATGTCTACACATGGGGTTGGACTACTACTACCTCCATGAGTGTTCTGAAAGAGATGTGTGTATCTGCTGGAAGAACGAATGATAGATTTCAATTCTGAACCACCTTGACTCACACCATCTACTTTCCTCATATTTCTATCTATGATATGGGCTTGGTTGACTTTTTCATAAATGTTCATTAACCTAAAAACATTAATCTGTGATTGGATGGGGTATAACAAACCATCCTAGAATCACCTGGTGGTCATAAGATCATCGCTAGCTAGAGTATGAGTAAACTACTGAAGTTTAGTGAAATGTGTAGAGTATTTGATAACATATATAATTCCCTGATTCCAGTTTCTAAATTCTCTGGCTCTATTAGCCCTTATATTCTATGTGAAAAAATAATCATAGAAGATCATTTTGAAATATGCCAAGACCATATCATGATGTCGATATTCTTGGGTGATTATGTCCCACCAATGTTTGGTAGAATAATATATCATCTACACTGAAAGATTATCCCTCCACTCCGGAGGTGTCTCAATATTGTCAAATATATAAAGGATAGATTCGATCCATGATTTAGCAGCATGGCATCCCCTATCCCCTAAAAATATGGGAGGATGTTGTTGTGTGAATTCCCGAGTCAAATCTACCATAATCAGGGTAGGTCGAATGACACATTTCATATTCTAGAATATATGGAGAAATACCTCTCAGAACTGGGCATCAGTTCCCACATCATGTATAATAAGAGGTTCCACAGGAAGTACTATAGGGGAAGTCACTGGAAGCTGAAGTCTTGCCACCTCAGGAGCATGTTTGTCACCTCCTTCAATGTGTATAATTGGAGGATGTCATGGAGGCATTGTCACAAAATAGGCAGGGTTTCTATCCAACCTGGTGCCTGACCCAGTCTGTGGCATGGCCCGAAGGGCATTCCCAATCCCCACAGGCTAGCACAAGTTCCCGGGTATCGAAATAATATGTGGGAACAATTTACTCGAAGCAATAGACAGAAAAACAACTAATAAGATAAATAAACTAAGATAAGAAATAGACAACCAAACATGGATTTAAACTTTAAAAAGGTTTAAGTATACAATTCAACTAAAAACCCCAAGTTAACAACAAAAATTATAGATAACTAAACTTTGATACCAACCATCAAGCGACACGAGAAGTCGCATCCCCAAGCTACCAACACCAACATGCATGCAAAGACCAACAATATCCAGAACCACCATCACTAAGCACGATGTCAAAACCTGGAATACACAAGAAACAAGGTCTACATACAAACAAAGGTGTATGTAGGGTGTGATCCAAGAGCCCATTAGGATGTCACATAATAAAAATGTTCCATGAAAAAACATCAATTAGATAATTTAACATGATTATTTAAAACCACACCTCTAAAAAACATTTAAATAAAACATTTAAAAACTGAATGTGAAAAAAAGATTAATGAAAGAAAAACCATTTGGAAATACAACTTTAAATTGGATGGGAAAATTTTATAAAAAATGTGCACATACTATAGTGGTCCTTTGTATGACGACGGAAGGAACCACATTATGAATATGATAACACTACAGGTAAATCCCCTAAGGTAGCTAGTATGTGTGGTGCTCTAGAGACATCATACCTCGGTGTAAGTGTGGCATAAAAACCAAAATAATCAATGCTATCATGCATGAACCACTAGTAGGGAAACACATCCATAACCTAGTGTTCTCCAAACATCACAAAATTTTAGTTACTGTTGTAACATCAATCCTGCCAAATGAAACCATGATGAACCACTCACATGTCATCTAGTGTGCTAGTTCTACTCCGCCCACCTAGGTACCCTGAGTTTTTCATTGTGTTCAAATAAGTTCCACATTCACACAATATACCATTTTCACATATCACAATCCCAAACAAGACATTACACACACAAAAGGATCTTCTTGCATACCCAATCCCATTTCAAAAACACCCACACACCAAATAAGTTCACAAACATACCTCTCATCTCTTATGCAGTTTAATAGTTCCCCAAAAGAAATTCCAAAATATTTTCCAAAAGAACACTGCAAGGCTTTAAGATCGAATGCACACCCAAAATCCACATTTTAGACCAATCGCACACCAAAAACCACTTCACACCATAATTCGCATCATTTTCACGACTTGATAAATCCTTTAAACGAATTAAAAAACATTTCTAAATAGCACAACAAGGGTTTTAAATTGAAAAATTCCCTGTTAAACAATTTATGAAATATTTAAAATTATCAAACAATGGTTTACACAAGAAAAATACTTCTGATTTTCATTTTAGAAAAAAAAACCTTTTATAATCCATAAACATAATGAAATCATCTAAAAAAGGTTTCGCACCACCCGCACATTTTATCAAATACATTCAAAGTATAAAACACCAAGAAATGGGTGCCACACACAATGAATATAACTGATCTTCTCAAAGAGTCCATTTCTCAACACCAAACCACTTTAATTTTTTTTTGAATTCAAATCGCACCTTACAAACAACTCACACGGCCTTTTTTAAGAACACCACTTAAAAACACACACACACGTCATAAATTTTTTTTAATTTTTTAAAAAATCCAAGCCCAAATGTAAGCACACCTATCCTTCAAAAACATACTTACACCTTTCAAAATAATTTAATAATCCATTATGACAATTTATAGAACAACCTAACTAAACAAAACTAATCTTTTACAAAGGTGCACCCAAAAAAACCTCTTTAATATCAAGCCACATGTCCTCACCATATAAAATTCTTTGTCACACCATCGACACAATTTAAATAAACCAATTCATAATTTATAAAACACCCAAAACCATTTATACAATTAAGTAAACTTTTCTCATAAAAATAAAATAGTTTCAAACCAAATTCACCTCATTTTTTTAACCTACATTCTCACCATGTAACTAAATCATAGAAAATATTAAAAATAACTCAGAAAACAAATTAAATTATATAAGAAATGTAAGGGCATGGAACCACCTACCTCGATGTCGAAACGTTCAAACTTTGGTGTGGAATTCCAATCGTGTGCAATACGCACCACATAAATCATTAATTAAACCCTAAAACATGAATTGAAACCAAATAAAATCCAAAATTAATGTTAAAACAAAAACCCTAGGAGGTAAAGGAAAACTCACCCAAATAGTTGTCTACTGGTGGTGGTCATGCTGACAAGGACCCTTGCCGGAAGGGGGGGGGGGGTCGTGACTAGGATGGCACCGGGAGAAACCTCGACGAGGCTGAGGTGTCACATCGGAGGACTGCCAGGAGGGCTCTCAGCTGGGTGCATGGGTGCGGGGTTGAGTTTCCAGGGAGTAGGGGTGGAACGATGGGTTTTCAGGGGAGGTTGTGCGACTGTGCGACGGTGTGAGCCGGGGAGAGGGAGGTCGGTGGACGGCCTGCGAGCGGCTGGCCAAGGGGAGGGGATGTGTTCGAATCAGGGGGATTCACTGGACTGAGGGAGAAAGTTGGTCGGTGGTGTCTCTGAGGGGTAGTAGCGGCACTGGTCTAAGATGGAGGCACTACGTGATGGGTTTGGGAGGCATCGGCCGATGGTGTTGTAGCGGGAGGCCAAGGGCAGAAGGTGGGGGGTCTGCGGCTGGGCATGTGAGGTCGGTGAGCATGAGTGCGGCATAACGGGGCTAGCCGTGGAGGGAGGTGCGAGCCATGGAGGAAGCTGGCTAGAGGAAGCCGCTTGTCAAGGTGGTGTGGTGCTAGCAAGGAGGTGCGCTAGGGTTAGTGCGTAGGGGGAATCTGACGGGAAGAGGGGGTAGGAAAGAAAGACGGGGGGGGTGTGCCGCGACGGGGAGAAGGGGGAAAGGGGGCTCGAAAAAAACCCTAACAAATGAAAAATACATATATATATATATATATATAAAGAAAAAAGGAAAAGGAAATCCTAATAATAACTAATGCCAATTATTATAATTGTAATTATAATTAAGTTTATAATAACTTAATAAAATAGCAACCGTAATAATAATTTTAATAATATTACTATATATTTATTAAAACCATGAAAAAAAGGATAGTAATAATAATAATCTTACTGTTTTTGTTATTATTACTATTATTATTATTATTACTATTGTTATTATTATTATTGTTAGTATTATTATTAGAAAAACCCTTAATCATTGTATTCTTATCGTTTAATTTTGTGAGAAAATCCTTATTTACCTCATTTAATAATTTTGATTCATTTATTTATCTTGAACATCGCGTAGGCTGTGTGAGGAACCGGGCAAGGTCACGTGGTGGCATAGTCAAATTCATGTGGCTTCGATCATTCCCCTCTCATGCGTTGGACGCTGCCAAGCCAAAAATATTCCTTTATCAACAAAACTTAAAATTTCAATCAGGCTCAGCCCATACTTCGACCAAGATTTGAAAAAGAAAATAAAAATGATAAAGATGATAAAATGATTTTTTTTAGAAATACGGGTGTGACAATTCTCTCCACCATAGTGCTTTTTTCCCCTGGAAATTCACAACAAAGATTGAACCGCATAGTAGAAAACAAAACCCTCTTAAGGCTAAAAGATGATCCCCACAAACAACAGCGAGAAGAGGAAAACACATCATGCTCAGAGAAGGTGACTAAAATGACAAAATCAATAAACTTGTAAAAAGACATCCTGATATGTGTCACCCACCCCAAAGAGCTAGAACATCTTTAGTTGATTAATCAAGGATAGTAACTCTTACACCATGAAAACCAACTTCGCAAACCAAAACACCTCAAACACCAATGAACAAAAACCACATCATTTGACTGGAACGAACAAACAAGACCAAGCACGTCCAAGGAACACTCTGATCACCTACCACAAAGTCATCTTCTAGAAACAGAACTAAAAGGCCAATAGGGGAAATCCCAATGGGACTCCCCACCATTAGAAACTTACTAATGCCCAACATGAGATTGGAAAACCGATACAGGGAGGCCCAGGCGGACTCCCCACCATTATGAAAATGGCCAACACCGACTCATTCCAAAGACACTTGTGGGAGACCCATCGTGGATCTCCCCACCATTAGAACTAATAGAAGGTACAATCTTTAAAAAAAATTGACAGTGACAAAACACCCCACCACAAGGTGTGGGGATGGCCAAGCCTAACTACTGGGGTGTCAAAACCACGACCCAAGACAAACCAACATCTCCACGTCCTTTGATGAGCACTATTCAAGTTCAATACTGACATACCCAACAGATCCCAATGACCACTAATAGAATTTACACATAGTGGGACACATCCATCGGGACCTTTAGGCATGAGACGACCACCCCTCCTCATAGTCACAAGAAACGCCACACACCCAGACGGGTCATCGGAACGGAACAACCACAAAAGACAATTTAAACCTCTTTCACCTTCAGTAATGATGATAGAAAAAATGTTGGGGTCCCATACACTCTGGGAGTTCAAGAACACGCGCCAGCTTCACTTTGAGGCCAATGGATGGAGCCCTGATTTTTGAAGCATCTCATGCCTCGCACTCAGGTATTGAAGATTCCCAAACGAAGCTTCTCTTTTTTCCTGGTTCCACAAGCAACCACACTATAGTCAAGACAACCCCATCAGACACAACACACTCCAACATCCACCTACTCCCTCATGGAACATCCACTAAAACATGGGTTTAGATAATGAATATACATCACCCCTTAACCTTAACAAGTAACAAAAAGAAACAGAACTCCCTAAGAGGACACACTCCAATGAAAGCAAGGATCCCCAAAGGATCATACGAAATCCCCCCTTTTATCTTCAAAGAGAACTCACACCGCAAGAAGTCACCAAACATGACCCTCACAGCCGATGAAAGCACTTCAAGCCTTTCAGGACATCGACAACACCAATAATTCCAAACCGTCTTCAACCTTCCCCACTGGAATTACTTTCACGGTTTCTAGGAGGTCCTTCAGACACAACAGTTTCAAACTTCATATCTGACGACTTGGACAACAGAAGGAGCCCATAACTCCCTTCATCTCCTATCGCGTATGACATCCTGCTAAGAGAAGATCTGCTTAACTGAAAAGGATTAGGGAAAAATTAGCATTATCACTAGAAAGAGAGATTCCCCACTTTAATCAACTAGAGGGTTGGCCAACGTCGAATTACCCATGGCCACCCCTCTATCGTATGTTAATGCTTTATGGGGGGGGGGGGCGTGCACTAGTTACGAAAGAAAACCATGGACCCAATCAAACCATTCCAATGGCCAAGACATACTGCAAGCAACCACTAAACATGTAGGGGGGACCACTGCAAATGCTTATCGAAGAATTTTTCAAAAGAATCCACAAACCACTTGCTTTCACACCGACTTACCATTAAGAACTCAAACCCAAAACACAAATCAATCAAAAGGGATTCTCGGCTCGAAACACTTCACATCCAACATTTACAAAACATCATTCATGACCAAATCATTTTTAAATGAAAACCAAATTTCAACAATTCCAAAACAATGAAACGAGGAACGATGCAAGAGAAAACTAGTGTCAGCGGGTGACTGGTACATATGGTTGGCGGCCATATTCCAATCATATCATCACCACTGAGAGTATTCTAGGACAGTGTCCCCGGATCCACATGGCTTTCCAGACCCTATGAGAACACTAGGACCACTGACCCTACTCCCTTTTCATTTCCCCTAAACATGATTAACCACACAGATAAAAAACATAGACAAACCTATGATTACTCTGGTAACTCGAGTCCCACCACGAGGTGTACCGGCCAGGAACCTTACTCATAGCTTGGACGTTGAGTCTCGACAACCTTAACTCTAGTATACCATGACTTTATCCTAAAATAACACGACCCAAGATAAAAACCTTGCTCTGATACCATTTTATCACGAACCAGGCCAGGTAGCCATCCAACCCAACGCCCAACCCAGTCCGCGACATCTCCCAAAGGGCGTTTTCGATCCCCATGGGTTAACACAAGTGCTTGGGTATCCAAATAATACGTGGGAACAATTTACCCGAAACAATAGATAGAAAAAAAACAAGATAAATAAACAGAGACTGGAAACAGACAACCAAACATGCCTTTAAACCAAAAACAGGTTTAAGTGTACAATTCAACTAAAAACCCCAATTGAACAAAAACAATTATAGAAAACTAAACTCTGATACCAACATCCATGATACACGAGAAGCCACATCCCAAAGCTACCAACACCAACCTGCATGTGAAGACCAACAGCATCCAGAACCACTATCACTAAGCACGATGTCACAACCTAGAATACACAAGAAACAAGTTCAACATACACCCAAAGGTGTATGTAGGGTGTGAGCCTAGATACCTTTAGGATGTCACCCAATAAAAAGATTCCACGCCACAACATAAAAAAGATAATTTATCTTGCTTATTTTAAAACTATACCTTTAAAATGCTTTTAAGGAAAACATTTAAAGGCTAAATGTGAAACAAAAGGAGTACTGAAAGAAAAAACATTTGGTAATAATAATTTAAATTGGAAGGAAAAATTTTATAAAGAACGTTTACATACTCTAGTGGTCCTTCGTATGCTGACGGAAGGTACCACATCATGAATTTGAGAGCACTGTAGGTAAATCCCCTAAGGCAGCTAGTTTGTGTGGTTGGCTAGAGACATCGTACCTCTGTGTAAATGTGGCCTAAAAACCACAATAATCAACGCTTTTGTACACGATCCACTAGTAGGGAAACACATCCATAACCTAGTGGTCTCCAAACATCATAAAATTTTAGTTAGTGTTGTAACGTCAATCCTGCCAAATGAAACCAGGATGAACCACTCATGTGTCATATAGCGTACTAGTCTTAATCCACCCACCTAGGTACCTGGGGTTTTCCCTTTTTCTTAAACAAGTTCCACATTCACACAATATACCATTTTCACATATCACAATCCCAAACAAGACATTACACACACAAAAGTGACTGCTTACATACCCAAACCCATTTCAAAAACTCACGCACGCCAAATAAGTTCACAAACATACTTCACATCTCTTATGCAGTTTAACAGTTCACTAAAAGATATTTCAAAATAGTTTCCAAAGGAACACCGCAAGGCTTTATGCTCAAATTCACACCCAAAATCCACATTTTAGACCAACCGCACACCAAAAACCACTTCACAACATAATTCAAATCACTTGCATGACTTGATAAATCCTTTAAATGAATTACAGAACATTTCTAAATATCACAACAAGGGTTTGAAAATGAAAAATTACACGTTAAACAGTTTATGAAATAATTAAAATTATAAAACAAAGGTTTACATAAGAAAAGCACACCTAATTTCCATTTTAGAAAAAAAAACCCCTTTTCTAAGCCATAAGCATAATGAAACCATCTAAAAAGGGCTTTTGCAACACCCACCCAATTAATCAAATACATTCAATGTATAAATCACCAAGACACGGGTGCGACAAACAATGAATATAACTGATCTTCTCAAAGATTCCATTTCTCAACACCAAACCACTCTAAATATTTTTCAAATTCAAATTGCACATTACAGAAAACTCACATGGCCTTTTTTAAGAACACCACTTAAAAACACACACACATGACATAGTTTTTTTTATTTTGTACAAAATCCAATCCCAAAGATTAAGCACACCGATCCTTCAAAAACATACTTTCACCTTTCAAAATAATTTAATAATCCATTATAACAATTTATAAAACAACTCGGCTAAACACAACCAATCTTTTACAAAGGTGCACCTAAAAACCCTCTTCAAAATCAAAATGCATGTCCTCACCATATAAAATTATGTATCACACCATCGAAAAAATTTAAATAAAACATTTCATAATTTATAAAACACCCCAAAACCATTTATACAATTAAGTAAACTTTTCTCATTAGAATAAACCAGTTTCAAACCAAATTCACATCATTTTTTAAACTACATTCGCACCATGTAACTAAATCATAGAACATATTAAAACTAACTCAACAAGAAAATTAAGTTATATAAGAAATGTAAGGGCATGGAACCACCAACCTCGATGTCAAAACTTCTAAACTTTGGTGTGGAATTTCAATCGCGTGCAATACGCACCACATAAATCCTAAAACAAACCCTAAAAATGAATGGAAACTGAATAAAATCAAAAATGAATGCTAAAAAAACACCCTAAGATCGAAAGGAAAACTCAACCCCATAGGTGTCTACCGGTGGTGGTCGTGCCGACAAGGAGCCTTTCCGAAAGGGGGGGGGGGTCGCGACTAGGATGGCGCTAGGAGAAGCCTCGACCAGGCCAAGGTGTCATGCAAGAGGAATTCCATGACGGCTCTTGGCCAGGTGCATGGGTGCGGCGTTGAGTTTCCGGGGAGCAGGGGTGCAGCGACGGGTTTTCAGGGGAGGTCGAGCGACTGCACGATAGTGCAATCCGGGGAGAGGGATGTCGGTGGACGGCGTGCGAGCAGCTGGCCGGGGGGGGGGGTGTTCAAACCAGGGGGATTCACTGGAATGAGGAAGAAATTTGGTCAGCGGTGTCTCCGGGGGGTATTAGGGGCACCGATCTTGGATGGAGGCATGACGCGATGGGTCCAGGAGGTGTCGGCCGGTGGTGTTGTAGTAGGATTCCAAGGGGAGAATGGCGGATCTGCGGTTAGGCATGCGAGGTCGGTGAGCATGGGTGCGGCACGACGGGGTTGTTCGTGGAGGGAGGTGTGATCCATGGAGGAAGACAGCTAGAGGAAGCCGCTTGGAAAGGGGGTGCAGCGCTTGCAAGGAGGTGTGCTAGGGTTAGTGTGCAGGGGTAATCCGATGAGAAGAGTGGGAGGAAAGAAAGAGGGGGTGTTCCATGATGGGGAGAAGGGGGAAAGGGGGCTAGAAAAAAAAGAAACCCTAACAAATGAAAAGAAGAAAAATAAATAAATAAAAGAAAAAAATAAAAAGGAAATCCTAATAATATCTGGTGCTAATTATTATAATCGTATTTATAATTAAGTTTCTAATAAATTAATAAAACAGACACGGTAAAAATAATTTTAATAATACTACTAATGATTTATTAAAACCACGACAAAAAGGATAATAATAATAATATTCTTAATGTTTTTGTTTATTATTATTATTATTATTATTATTATTTTTATTGTTATTATTATTATTATAAAAACCCTTAATCATTTTATTATTCTCATTTAATTTTGTGAGAAAATCATTATTCACCTCATTTAATAATTTTGTTTCATTTATTTTTCCTGAACATCGTGCAGGTCGTGCGAGGAACCGAGAAAGTCCAGGTGGTGGCACGGTCAAAGTCATGCGGCTTCAATCGTTCCCCTCCTGTGCGTTGGACTCTGCCAAGCCCAAAATATTCCTTTATCAGCAAAACTTAAAATCTCCATCGGGCTCGGCCCATACTCTGACCAAGATTGGAAAAAGAGAATCAAAATAATAAAGATAATAAAATAAAAATTGTTTTAGAAATCTGGGTGTGGCATGCATGATACTTCAATGAAAAATACACACCTTAGAATATATTAAATCTATTGGGAAGTTTATAGATAGAAATAAGGACAGGTATAAATCCTTCTTATATAAATGATCATGCCTCTCTACCTTCCCCAAAACCAAGTCTAAATGGTAGAGAGAGACCCCAAGAGGCCATCAGAATGTAAGAGACACCTAATCTACCCATTATAAGGTTGGTTTCAGGTTTGAGTCTCAGTTTCACATGCATCAGATAACCAATTTCCCTTTAAGATTCATAATAATTTTGAATTTTTGCTTATTCAATTATATAAATCACTTTAAATGGCTAAATTAGGTGAATTACCATTTCTAATCCATACAGTCCCATTCACCTTATAAACAAAGATATAGAATCCACTTAACTCACAACATAACATGTTCCAGCCGGTGATACCAATAGTCTATGGCTCAACATGCCATAATTGTATGCTTAAGTTGTCTTATTTAACCTATTCAAGAAAACATTGTTAGGTTAAGGAAAAAAAAGTAAGTATCAATTATTTTTTCTAATCCCTTTAAGAAGATTCAACATAATTCAATACATATTAAATCCACTATAAATATGAAATAGTCAAATGCATGCTAAAATTAAACATGGCATGGAATATTAGTCATATTGTTCCTATAGTGATGCATGGAATGCCACACCCTAATTTCATCAGGCATAGGTAAAAGAAATCTTACTTAAATAACATCAGTAAAAATAACACCATAAAACAAGTTCATCTCCCAAAAATGAAGTCATATCAATCATAAATTTTATAACCAATAACTGAAATTTATCATCCCATGTAATTTACATTTCCCTTGTACATTGGTTAGCTATGTCCAAGAATAGGTTCATTTCCAAATTCAATTAACTCCTAGTATCCAATCTAAAACCAAAATAGTTAAATAAAGAAAAAAATATTTGATACCACTTCATAACATCCCAACCCTGGATCCACTTAACTAGTACCCCCGGTCGGTGGGTCATAAGGCTTCAAGTGTTCCTCCCCATATGCCAGAGGTTGCCGACTAGAATTGAGGATGTAAAAGTGGTATAGTATGGAGAATATACCCACTTATAAGAGTGGAAAAGTGGATACAAAATAAACATATAGTAGTAGAGGAAGAAAATATATAAAAATACAAAATCAATAAATTACGGAATCATTAATTTACCTTCAGAATAAATCAGTAGTGGAAGAAAATAACTGAACAACAGATAAATATACCAAAATCCAATATGGAAGTTTCAATACAAGGATTCATGGAATTTTGATATAAAAAAGGTGTAATAGGGTAATAGGGGAACATACATACAATCATGCAGAACAATAAGTAAAAAAATAAGAAAAAGTTGCTCCACTAGCATCTCAAGCGTATGCTCGGTCCTCTTCTCCTATACTCCAACTATAAGTAAGATATCAAATAACCATAGAAGGGTGATTTACCTTTTCGATACCTATAGGTAAATAATTTTCCTAGGTACCAAAGGAATCTTGAGTAGGGCGTGAGATAAAAATATTAATTTTCCACCACCAATAGCGTCTACATGAAATCCACAAGGTGATCATAACTAAATAGTGTTAAATAATACATCATTAATAACCAATTTTGAAATAAATATTCATCATTATCAGGTTATTATAGGACACCTAGAAGGTTTTCCTACTTTGGATCATGGTATGGAGGAATTTCATATCACCCACTATATATAGTAGTAGTAGTAGTAGTATATAAATAGTTTATTTATATATTGTATCCACATATATGATCCAAGTACGTGCGGTCGTAAGTGTCCATATACATGTAATACTAATTTATGGATGGACTGGGACATAACTCATACATCCATAACTAGTCTAATGAGCCTCTAAGCTCAAGAAACAAGGTACATGCCCTACATCTCATAATGAGAGGGAGATGTCATTCTAGTCACTTGAGATAGTGAGTGTTCCATCATGTCAACAATTTAACAGGGGATGCGACACGTAAATCCCAATGTACAACTAGTGTCAATGGTGTTAGAAATTATTCTCAACACTCGATATAAGGGAGTGTGATAACATCATACAAAATATATCCCTTACCATAGAATCATAACCTATCTCAAGGTGTATCATGAGAATAATAATTGGAATGGGGAATTACCTCCCATAAATCTCTTTTATCAATCCCATGTATATAAATATAAAATATTCATGTTATGATATAATGCATGGAGAAATAAAATACATAATGTACATATAGTAAATCATAAACAGTGGGGTGGCCTTTCCATCCTTCATAAATAATGTAATTTAATACATTCATTTCATTATAGGAGAATCAAACCAACATTCCTGAGACATTACAATAATACCTATTAATTCATGTAAGGGACAACCATAATGAATAACCCCTACCATTTAACACATGCCATTCAATTTACCAATATCAAGTCATTTCATTTACAAGGTTCAATGAACACTTAGAAGGTGTAATTGGAAATTGGGCACACACCACAATGGGGAAATTCTATTATTCAGTTGGGCCAAGCATAATGAGGTTCCTTGGTTTCATTTAACCATTCAAATATTAAGATAAATTTACATTTTTAAGTATAAACCGAAGATAAAATAAATTTAGGTAATTTTAAACAATTAAATATAAGGTAAATATAACTTGGAACACACATGGGGTGTCCATAACCAAGGGAATCAACCTGTAAACTACAAAACGAGGATCAAAATGTGTATATTAATGTGATACAATCAATTTCATATGAAGAAATCCATTTAAAGGATACGCTTTAAAAAATTCAGCAGGAGACACAATGACATATATATAAGACATCAAGAATAAGGGGGAAATGGTGATACCACCTACCTCAAGTCCATAGACGATGCTTGCTTGATATTGACCTCAGATTCTAAGTAAGTTGGAAGAAATATTAGAGATCATCCAATTCCCTAAAAATAGGTAAAATTAGCTTGATCCTAAATAGTGAGATGGATCCAAAGGTAAAATTAGATAGGATGAAAGAGGAAGTAAGATCCTACCTCAAGTATTCCAACACCTTTAATGGACTGAGAAATAGACACCAGATCAGAATGTTAGTTCAAGCCTAACTTAAGGAGGAGGAAAATCCATGCATGGAGAAAACCATATTTAGCCACTAGAAGAATAAGGTGAAAAAGGATATATGATTTTAGAATAATTGAATTTAAAAATTTATGTTTCGCCTCAAATTATGGGAGCACAATGTTTAGGTGTACATTTTACAAACCTTGTGAAAACTATGTGAAATTCACTACGATAAGGTGTCACACCATATGGTTAGACACACAGTTCATATAACTGTTCACAAACCATAAAAAAAATATCTATCCCAAAACTCAGTAGAAATGCATGGACATGATCCTCAGGTCACATGATTTCATAAAAACCATAATCCATATAAGTCTCCACTTTATGTAACTGCATGGTTTCAAAGAAACTATGTGGGCTGGGTGGCATGGTTTTCTCTAACTATGTGGCCGAGTCTTTTCTTCCCATTTTGGGGATCCTGGCTTCGAATGAGCCCTGGATGCACCCAATACCACCTTGACATGATTATAAATCAATATTAATGGAATTTAAATTGAAAAAGAAATGATATGTACCTTTGTGAAAAGATAGTTCATTATAGTCCTCAAATATTCAAATCAAGAAATGTGCCAAAAATACCATGATAGTTATTATTTTTCAATGTATTCTATTTAGATCAAGAATCCTAAAAACACACCAAAAATGAAAAAGTAAAACATGAAAAAAATCATAAAAAGACAAAAAATTAAATATCCACAATATTACTAAAAATTTATTGACACCCCCCCCCCCACACACACACACACACTTGTTACATTTACTAACCATATTTTATCTAAAACCAGATCAAGGAATATTTTCACACCTAATTTAAATTTGGTGGAAAATAAAATAAATAAAAGAAAAAACACAACCATATTTATATTTAAATGGTGGGCTTGAGTTAACCTCTTAGCTTACACCACTTTAAAAATACTAGAAAGTAATAAACAAAACCAAATAAAAAAATATAATGGGGAAATAAAAGTAATAATTCTTGGCTTAGACCCCAATGCAGGTGCTTGGTTCTTACTTACCCTACCCAGGTAGTTGGAGTAGATTGTCCCCAATCATAATGTGAGTGTGGTTTCTTGAGATGAACTACCATATTTGGATTTTACCCATGTCCATGAGTAGACACTGATATTAGAGGCCCCCAATGAACATAATAAAATTCACAACCCCTACAAATAAGAAATATATAATTTTAGGTCTGGAGTAGGAGGGAATAGAATATAGGGGTGATCCATTTTTACTTTCTTGGTTTCCACCTAAATATGGTATACATGTTATTTTAGTGGTGGTATTCATATCACAATATTATTTTCTAGCTCTTCTTCATCAATATCTATTACTTGGGTGGTCTCTTACTTATAATCCAAGGCCTTCTCCATTTGTACTATATTAGAAATTTTAGAAATAGAGAAGTTAAAAAACATTTCATCTTAAATAAGATTAAAACTTAGAGAACCAATAATGAAATATTCTCTTTATAGTAAGTAATCTTGATAATTGATCTCTTATGGAAAGACCATTGGAAACATAATATCAGTAGGTGAATCTTATTTATCATTATACAAAGTAAGAGAGAGGTGTAAAGGTTCTTTTTTTTCATTATCAAGGATGGGAAATCAATTTTTAGTTTATCTTCACAAATTTTTTTCTAAGATTCATCCAAAAAATGTGGATCACTTATTAGGGGATCTGATTGCATGTGTTCTTCATGATCCTCCTAATGAAATGGTTGAGTGTGGTATGATGTTATTCATTAATTTAGTATCTCTTTCTCAACCACCTCAGGTTCTTTAAAATAAAAAATGATTTGCGAAATCCCTTCTACCACTCATTTTGGTTCAGGTTTTGGATCATTTTTTGGTTGATTCTATGATGCACGTACATATTCAGCAATGCATTCTATTTTTTTCTCCAGGATTTTCATTGCATCACTAATCCTTTCCAATAGAGCTTCAACATCACTATGAACTTATTATTTAACCTAAGATTAATTAGTCTATGTATAATATTTTGAATTTAAATAAAACATAAACATATATTGTTTTTTTATCTTTTGAAATTTATGATCTTTTGTTTTTTTAAATGAACAAAAAGAAATTTATTTACAAAATTTGAATAAAAATAGTTAGTTAATACCACATGGATCCATGGAAATGGTGCCAAATTAATTCATGGGGATTTTTCATGGATCCATGGTCAATAGTTTATTTACCATATCATGTAATGTAGTGAACACCTAGGGTTGGTCTCAATGTGGTAGCTCAAACAACACTAAATTTCTATTATCAATATTTAAATTTTAACTAATATAAAAAAAATATAAAGAATATGAGTTTAAAATATGATTTTAATATTAATATATATATATATATATATATAATGCAATGCCAAGAGAAGGATTGCAGATAGAATGCTGTTAGACAGAATGAAGATCCTCCCAGGAGAACACCCAAAGAGAACCTTCATCATCTCTTAATTAGTTTCAAATTTACTTAATGAACATTATCTATTGTATGCATAAACATCCTATCCTACCAATTTTTTGAATATATGGTGTACTAAAAGATCACCAAGATACCACACACCCACCTCCTTGATTGAGGGAGAATATTTTATAAGAAAATATTGAGCCTCGGGTGGAAAGTGGAGACATAAAGGATCCTTTCCCACTAAGATCTCCATCATCATAACTTTAAAAAAATAAGAAATTTTCAAAATAATATCTCAAACACTTGGGTTCAATACCATATTTATCCCTAGAGAGAATTATTAGTTTAGTTACTCATGATCATGAGTATAAGATATTACAATAGATAATAATGGGATGGAAACAAAAAAGAATAAATATGAGAATGACATGAACAAAAAGTGTAATATATAATAAAATTGCATAATTTTATTACAAAATTAAAGAAACTAACAAAATATATAAAATTTCCACCTAGAGTTCCAAAAACGTAAAATGAAGAATATATACTTTTTATAGGGAGAGGGGGTGAAAAGTTCACTCCAGCAATATCCTCTGAACGTTTTTTGGAGTTTTACCCATTAAATAGTGGAATTGGAATTAGTTTCCATATTGAAATTTATTCTTTTATGTATCTTGTGTGTACCATGTGTTTTTCTTAACGGGACATAGTATGACCTTGAAATATACATATTCTCACGTTACCTCAATTATAAAACATGTTAATTAATTCCTTCTCCATATTCATATATATTTTTAGCTACTTTGGCCTTGTAATTCGAGAGATATGGGTCCATCATTAATAGTTTCTATATATGAGCACATGTTTATAGTCCTAGATTTTATTATGGTGTTGGGCCTAAAAATTATTAAATGATATTTTGGTTTAGAAGTATTAAATGAATCCCATGATGTATGGAAGGCTAAAAAATGAATTTAAAATTTTGTATAACTATAAAAAAAATTATGGCCGAAACATAGAAATAAATTAAACTTGTTAAAATAAAAAATTATAACATTTTAGAAATTAAGATCAAAATACTAAAAAAACTCTAAAAATGTGACAACTTCCCATAAAACAACACTTTTATGGGATTAAAAAAATTAAATGGAAAGTAAAATAATTGAAAATATTTTATCTATCAATTCTCCCACACTTAAACATTTCACTCTTGGGAAATTATTTTATATGAAGGTCAAAACAAACTTCCTAAAGCATAAATGAAAAAACCGATCAATTATGATATCAAGGAAAATATCAGGCCTCTTGCACGGATAAAAATCCCCTAACTCCTCAAAAATCATAAAAATACATTCAATATCATGTTAATCCTCACATGAATGTCTCACCTACCTCCCTAGAAAAAATATCACTCTCTTCACTCATGGATGTTTTTGGAATTTTTATCATTATTAAGAACATGTGTGATGTCCTTATGTTTTCTATCCTCCTAGTATCTATACTTCATAGAGTCACATATTATTTAATCATAATGTATTTTTCATGGGTTCTTCTGAGGTTGAGGTTTGGTAGGTTTTAAATGTAAAAACATACGAGGGAGAATGAGGAGGGTTAAGATCTAAAGTGAAGTAAATACTTGAATTTTTTCTTTAAAATTGTGTACTCCTCAATAAGACACAATGTGAATTACCTAAAACCCCACTTTATTTATTTGGTAAGTTCAAACTTTTAATTTTATCAATAATTAAATTTTTACTAGTTTTCCCTGATTTATAGCATTATTTCACCTTGAATAAAGAGATATATTCCTCTTAAAAATCATATTTTTTAGGAAAAGGGAGGAAAATTTTGATATTTAAATATTTTTGAATAGAAAACCCATATTTTTAGTGATATTTTGGGCCACCCATCCATGTTTACATCATGAAATTTCTTTAAAAAAGAAATAATATATATGATAAAACTTTTATTATATTTAAATTCAAAAAAATCTTTGGGAAAGAAAAATGCAGCTCATCTTCTCCCTCCCCTACACTTGAATTCAATATTAAACATGAATTTAAATTCTAGATCTGGTAGAGAACTGATAAATGGCTTGTAATGTTCCCTCCTAACAATTTATTTGATGGAAACTAGTGTATTAATAAATATTAGATGAAAAAGTTGGCCAAAACTGAGAGTTCAATATAAAAAGACATTTCAATGTGGTTCAAAATCATAATTGACACATTTCATGAAATCTAATAGATTTGAAAAATAGAAAAACTCTAAGTTATGGATCATAAAACATGTATAAATTATATAAATATAAATATAAATGTAAATAATATTTCAAAAAGTTTAAAAAACCTCTCAGGTTTTATAATATTTTCAATTCGGACTCTACTAGTGAACTTGAGTTTCACAATCAATCAAACTTCATCAAATTAAAGGATTGTAAATGAAGAAATCAAAATTCATTAATCAATCATTTATATCCTAAAATATTCAAATCATGTAATGGAAAAAATACCGTTATAGTTTTAATTTTCCAAAGTATTCGATAGATCTCATGAATCTTAAAAACACACCAAAAATGAAATTAGAAAACATGAAAAAATCAGAAAAATACATGAAAAATAAAAAAGAAAACATAAAAAAAATCCAAAAAATATATTGATATCCCTTACCCACTATTATTCCATTTAATACCATATTTTCAGCTCAAATCGGATCAGGAAATATTTTCCTTCAAAATTTAAATTTGGTATAAAATAAAATAAGAAAAGGAAAAACAGAAACTAACTTATTTTTTCAGTGGTAGCCCTGAGTTAATCTCTTAACTAATACCAATTTAAAAATATAGGAAAGTAAGAAACAAAACATAAGAAAAACAATGAAAAATAAATTTTAAGGGAAAATATAAGGGATAATTCTTGGTTTAGAAACCCAAGAGGGTTCTAGGTTTTTGCTTCCCCTAGTTAGGCAGTTATAGTGGATTATCCCCAATTAAAAGGTGGGTGTTTTTTCTTTGAGATAAACCACCACATGTGAATTTTTTTGATTTCCATGAGTAGATACTGATATTGGAGACCCCTAAAAATATAACAAAAATCCAGTCCCCTAAGAAATAATAAAGATATAATTTTAGGTCCAGTGTGAGAGGGAAAACAATATATGGGTGATCCAAGTTAAATTTCATGGTTCCCCACTCCATATGGTGTATAAGTTGGTGTAGAGGAGGTTGTCGTATCACCAAATTATTTTCCAAATATTCTTATCCAATAATCAATACTTGGGTGGACTCTTCCATATAATACATGGTCTGGTTCATTTTTTCTATATCATAAATTTAAGAAAAGGATAATTTAGAAAACAATTCATCTTGAAAAAGATTAAAACATGAATAATCAATAAATAAATTTTCACTTTCAAGTAAGTTATATTGGTAATTTATATCTTTTAGAAATACCATTGGAAACTAAATCTCAGCAGTTGAATCTACATTATCATCTTCCAATGCAATGGAGAGGTAGAAAGGTACTTATTTTTCATTATCAAGGATATAAAGATTAATTTTTAGGAAATCTCGAACAATGTTTTTCCAGGATTTATTCAAAAAATGTTGATCTCCCATTAGGAGATCAACTTTGATTTTTTCTTCATGAAACTCCTCAAGCAATGGTTGAGTTTGGTATAATGTTATTAATTCATTTAGTATCTATTTCTCAACCACATCATGTTATTTATCATAAAAAATGATTGGTGAAATCTCTTCAACCACTCGTTTTTGTTTATGTTTTGGTTCAGGTTTCGGTTTCTCCTAGGATGCACGTATATATTCAGATATTCATTCTATTGTGATCTCTAGGTTTTATATTACATCACTAATCATTTACAATAGATCTTTAATATCACTATGAACTTTTTATTTCACCAAATATTGGTTAGTCCATGAATAATAATTTTAATTTAAATACATCATAAACAAATAATATTTTTTAGTTTTTAATATTTATTAGTTTTTGAATAAATTATAATAAAACTCATTACAAAATGTGAATAAAAATAGTGATTGAAGACCACTTGGATACCTGTAAATAGTGATAAATTGATTCATGAGGATTTTTTTGGGGATCCCCAGTCAATAGTTTATTTACCTAAGCATGGAGTATAGAGCACACCCAGGGTTGGTCTCAAGGAGGAAGCTCAAACAAAACTAAATTTTAATTATCACTATTTAAATTGTAAATAATAGAAAAATAAATAATATAAATAATATGAGTTTATAATATTCTTGTAATATATATATATATAATGCAATGTTAACATAATGAATGCATGAAGAATGATGTTTGACAGAAAGGAGATCCTCTCAGAAGAACACTCAGGGTGAACCTTCATCATATCTTAATTACTTTCAAGTTTATATAAAAACCATTATCCATAGTTTGCATGAACATCCTCTTCTTCTCATTTTTTGAATATATTGTGCACAAAATGATCATTGAGACACCATACATCTTCCTCCTCAATCGAGGGAATATATTAACGAAGAGAAAGCTAAGCCTCATGTGGCAAGTGGAGACACAAAGTCTCCTTGGCCACTAAGGTCCCCCGTGGCCTGAATCTAAAAAAATAAAAAAAAATTAAAACTAATGGATCAAAAAATTAAGTTTAACGCTGGATTGATCCCCCCAAGAACTTCCTCAAGTTATTTTTTCATGATCACGAGTTTAATAGATCATAGTAAAGAAGAATGGGGAAGAAACATAAAAGTTAACAACATGATAATACAAGTAAGAAGAAGAGTAAAATATATTAAAAATTCATTATATTATTAAAAAGTAAAATAAAATACAAAACTATAGAAAATTTACACCTAGAGTTTAACCCCTTGAAATGAAGAATAAACACTTTTTTATAGGAAGAGGGGGTGAAAATATCACTCCAAAAATATCCTATGATATATTATGCAAGTTAACCCAATTAAATAGATGAATTTTTAATACTTTTATTATGTAAATTTGTTACATAATGTCTTATCCATTCACCAAAAAAATCATCTTGATTGGAAATCATATGAAGGAGTTATGATAGTTTTACTCTGAAATTTTAAATTGGCCCAAAATACTATTGGTATTCTAATATTCCAACTTCCCATGCCCTTATGACCTTTAAACATGTATATAATCACCTGGACTCAATTATATAAGTTTTAATTAATTCCTTCTCTATATCAATGTATATTTTCATCTCTTTTGAGCTTTTAATTCAAGAGATATGGGTCCATCATTAAAAGTGTCCAGATCTATGCATAGATTTCTAGGCTCCAATTGGGAGTTAGTTTTGGGCCTACAAATGGTAAATTTAGATTTGGTTCTAGAAGAATGAAATAAATCCCAGGGTATACGGAAGCCTAAAAAATAATAATTTCACAATCTTTATCAGTATTGAAAAATCTATGGCAGAAACACAGAAATAATTAAAACAGTTACAATCGAAGATTAGGTTGTTTTTTCAATTAAGCTCAAAAATAACAAAAAACCTAAAAATGTGAAAACTTCCCATAAAATAACACTTTTGGGATCAAAAAATTTTAAAATTAAAAGTTAAATAATTTAAAGTATTTTCTCTTTCACTATTCCAATGTACATGATGTTCATGTTTATACTTCCTAAATTGGTAGTTGATTAAATATATTCTAGATTCACTAATTTCTAGTAGGGGTATTATAATATTCGAACTAAAATTAAATGGATAGCCTATAAGTGTGGGGAATTTTATTCAGTAATATGGCTATTTTAAATGTGGAACATATTTTTCAACAGGGTTGGCATATTATTCATAAATCATATTCTCTTAATGGTAAGGTTACAGCAACAAAATATTATCCAAGAGATGGTTTTCTTAAAAATACTTGGGACCCAGGCCAAGATAGTTTTATAGAAGTTTTTGGATTAGTAAATATATTCTAAATGATAGAATCTATTGGATAATTGAAAATAGTATAAATGTTATAATTTGGAATGAATCTAGGTTGTGGGATATCTATGGTAATTGGGTTACAATGGAGATTTTTCTAGGAATGATTGGGGATATTGTTAAGAGAAAATTAATTAAATAAATACAACTATGGTCCACTCTTTAGTTATTTTTTCTCTTAGAATCTCTTATAAAAGGGTTCTTGTTGTGGTGATCCAATTCCTCCTCTTACATCTCTTATTGGCTAGCTCTATTAGCATACTTCAACTTGGTGTTCATGATCTTACTATATTATTTCCATCACAATTTTTTGTTTTTTAATCCTTTTTTGTATATTTCCCCCATTTGGTGCTAAATCCACATTCTATCATTTTGGTTTTGGTCACAAAATTCCATTATTGGATTTTTTTTTCTTCCTTTATCTCCCTCTCATCAGTGGAATCTTCTTCTTAGAGCATGCTCATTGTGACTCTTCTTTATAGTATTGACCACATTTGGTTTCCTTTTAGAGTCTCACCCATCCCTTCAAAAGAAGATCTTAACCCTTGTATCTATAGGATTTTAAATTTCCCAAGATGTATTAATGTAGAGATTCTCCTAGCTCTTTATTGATGTAGTTTAAATTTATTCATCTCAGTGGTTGAGGATCTTGTTGTTTATGGTTTTGTGATCACTATATTATGTATCTATTAGAGTTTTGGTGATTAAGAGCCTTCTTATGTAGATTCAACTACTTCTCATGTTTTTGTATTCACTTCAAGTGGTTTCATTTGATCAAAACACTGGCTGTGATAGAGATGGTGGATGAGTGTGTGTTCTATATAGGAGGTTGTAACAATATTATATCCAATGGAGGTGATTCTTGTAATTTGTTATCCTAGATTGGGTATAATGGTGACGTCCTCCCTTGACGATGGTGTATTATTCCAGTGGTGATGGAATTAGACTCTCTTTCCTGATAATGGTGATCCTAGCTTATGTTCGATGTCAATCGGTATCAACAGGTGAGTGGAAAAGGATGGAGAATTAAACAACATGTGTCTTATGTTTAGTGATAAATTTTTTATTAAGGTGTTAATTGTGTATTAAAATGGTTAAAGTGTAGAATAATTTTAATTTTTGATTATATTTTAGGGTTTTTTATTTAAGGATTAATATTTTGTTTGGGGTATTTGAGAATGAAATCTTAGGAATTTTTGGATAATGGTTAGATTTCAATCAGTGGTTTGAAAATTCAGGTGATGTACTCGGGTTGCACCACCAACATTCTAATATTATGGGAGGCACTAGGTACCCAGTGGAATATACCAAGTACCTGATGAGCATGGAAAAGTTCATACAAGCCTAGGGGTACCACTAGGTACCTGGTATCCTCTAGGATGGTTTTCTCAGTGAGGGTCTTATGGTCATTTCACTCTCACCCCCCCCCCCCCATTTCCCATTCTCTTCTGCCCTTCAATTCTTATTTCCTCCCAGCCATTAGGATCCCTTCCATAGGCTCCCTTGAGTCCCCTCCCTTTTCATTCCACTTGATTCAAGGTGAATCCATGGGAGTTTTCATTCTCAAATTTATCATAGACCTCCTTTATCTTCTATTATTTCTTCTTATTCCATTATTTTTTATTTCCATGTGATAATTAGGAATTCTACAGTTAATTCTACCAAAGTGAGGTGGAATTCCCCAAAGGTTGCAAGGCCTCCTTTTATTTTTCATAGTGGAGTCTCATGTGGATTGATTTCTCTCAGTTAATCACTATTTTGATAAAAGGTAATCAAGGTAAAAATTTTGTTAGGTATTTTCAGATTTTAGGATTGATTTTGTGGGATGATTTATTAATGTTATTTTGGGATTTAGTTTGTCATATTTTTGGTAAATTTTATGTGTTGATCTTATCATTTTTTATATTATTTAAGTTATGATTTGATTATAGATTTTATGTATTTGAGTACCTTCAACCATGGAAGTATATTTAATGATTCGTTTGTATTACTTGTATATATATTGTAATTGGAAATATAACCTTTATTATTGTTGTGTGGACTTGATTCAACAAATAATTCTGGGTATATTTATGCAATATACATACCTTAAGTTATTTAAAAGTTAATAAACAATAATATTTATATTTTTATGATATGAATGAATGGTTTTCAATGAAAGTTTTGTGATATGAGTTAAATATTTTCAATGGGGTTTCTTAGATCTATATAATGAAAACCATTTCCCTTCTATTTATGTTTTGAACTTCACTAAACTAGTTTACCGATTTTGGGTTCCTTAAAAAATTGAACTTTTTTCTTAAGTTTCCATTATTATGTAAGTGGCATAGCCTATACTTAATTCATGTCACTATACCATATTGTCTCTATGTGTTAGAAACTTTACTTCATAGTAATCAGGGGCATAAATGGTAATTCTTGGTGTTTTGTTACTCTCAAACCATCTTTTGGACAAATTTTAAATCGAGATTCATTCCTTTGTTGGTCCATATATAAATAAGGTTCACTTCCATGAGTCCTAACCATATTCTATAATATGATTCACTTATTCCCACTTAAACCCAAATGATCTATAAGTTAGAAAACCATTCTTAACCCATGGTTAAGAGGGTGCTTTAGTGGTGATGAGGTGGCTAGTTTTGCGAGGTTGATATTACATGAATGTTATAGTTGTTTAAGAATTTCCCAAACATTGTCACTTGATAACAACTATGGTTTTTACAAGAGATGAATTTAAAAAGGATTTATGTAAAAACATTGTTTTGGAAAATGGTTTATTTTATAAATTATCTTTTAATTAGTTTATTCTATTTCTTCTTATTATTCTTCTTTTAAATGTTTTAATAAAACATGTTTTCAAAAATCCACATTTTTATTCTCTTTAAAGCTTATCAATCAAATGAAATTAATTTATATCAATTGTTGGTAATAAATATTTCATTATGGGATATCTTATAAAGTGGAATCCTTAACCTATAAAATTTTGATATAAAGTCTTCAAGAAACATTTTTCTTTAGTATAGTTTATGCCTTTCCCGTGTTATTCCATGAACTACAACTAGTAGTCACTATTTTATTATCATATTTAAGTTTTTCACATCATTTTAGAGATTTTATAACGAAAAATATACTTAATTGGTGTATTTATAGCATGCCTTGGGCATAAAATGAGTGATTTTGGAAAATATTTTTTTCTTAAAACATTTTTTGGAGTGTACTTTAAAATGGGTAAGAAATAAAGAAGTTCCCTTTGACTGGGTTTTCTTATCAAGAGGAATTGAGAACAAACCCTTTTAAAATAAATATTTTTTCCTAAATGAAAGTTTCATTGAGTTAGACATATATTTTTTGAACATATATACAGAATATATAATAATTATATAATAATAATGAATAAATAACTTTAGGTAAAGAGAAATAATGTGTTACCCAAATGAAATATGGAGCTTCAGATAGATTCCTTACCTTATGAATGAATGTGTTATGAACATGCACTTAATATACTAGATAATAAAATAAGATTCATTAATTACTTAATTTAGAACCTATTACACCTATATTTTATTTATTATAATTTTATTAAGTTTATTTATGGGCATTTTTATGAGTTATAAAGTTTAATTTTGACGTTATGAAAGTGTTCATTTCAAGGTTTCATGATTGGTTCACCAGTGTATAATTATGGGATTTATTTTAAAATTGGAATAAATCTACAGAATATAAATTATATGTCATTAATGAACTCTCAGAAGCTTAAATAATCCCATATATCATTTTTTTCTCTTAAATTTAGATAATTCATTCGATAAAATGTTAATGAAAAATGTTTAGTTTATTTTGGGTTTATTTATTACAATCACAAAATAGTGTCATTTTATTTAATATTATTTCTACATATTAGATAAAGAACATGAAATAATATATAATATACATATTAAAATCTTATTTAACAATAATAATGGTTTTATGACCATCCTTGAATGCGGTAATGGAAAACGAAAACTCTTCATCCATGAAGGTGGTGAATCAACATATTATGGATGTTGTCTTATTCTTTTTAAAATAAAAGGAGGAGGGAAGGGATTTAATGATAGATAGTTCATTAAAAAATAAAATTTTAGTATATATGTGATACTATAGTTATAATTTCACTTTGTATATGGTGTTAGGATAAGGTAAAAGAAATAAATAATTTAAAAGAGAAAGATGGATAATTTTACCTCTTGAATGTCGTCTCCTTGAGAACCTCTTTAAAGAACATGGAATTTTTATTTTAGTGAGAAAGAAAAACTAATGAATATGGATGAGAATTTATAATGGAATAGGGAAGAATATTTCAATCTCCAAAGCTTAGAAGGTGTGAGTAGAATGTGTGGTGAGGGGTGATATTTATAAGGGGAGGAGAGGTTTGTTTTTTATTATTATATTCCTGAGTTTATTATTTTGGATCAAGATTATCAATAATATTAATAATTGTGAATATATATGGTAAATAATTCATGTTAGTTTTAAATAATGGGTTCTTACATCATCCATGACTCAAAAATTCCTGTATTTGGTTTATAATGTTTAATACTATAGATTACCATATTTCACTATTCATAAAAAAAATAAACTATTTTAGAAAAATATCAAATATTCACCCAAACCATTTTTTTATGTGTAGAAATAAATAAAGGAATCCTTTTTGTGAAAATAATTTTATAAATATGTGAAATTCAGTTTTTAAATAAAATCGTCAATTATTTTTAAAATACAGATTTTAATATTATAATCGATTTTATGACCCTTTGAAAAATTATATGTGGTCTCATAAAATTATCTTATAGTTATAATAAAACTTATTATTAATTTATGAATCCATTAGATCTAAATAAATTTTAATTTAAATCTATATATTTATTATGAAATTTCAATTAAAATATTAATGTTTTAGAAAAATACTAACACTTAATTTATCTTTTTTAAAATATTTATTTTCTCATACCATTTTATAAATATATCATATTTCCATTTTATAAGATACCTAAATATTATTTTACATTTCTATAGGTGAGGTTATAATTATAAATTTCATATTAGTATTTCTAACGGTCACATTACAATTTCAATTTTCAGGTTACCATTCCAACAGTCAGATTTGTAATAGTCATATGAGTTTACTAATTCCTATAAATAACACTTATTATATTATTTAAACATTTAACTATAAATTAGATCAAGTTTATATATATAATTTTGTCTTTATAATTAATATTATGTTTTTAACATTATGATTTATTTCTATATCTTTGTTCATGAGTACGACCATTCTAGTTGATCAATAAGATACAAATTATCCGATTATTATTATATTATTTTCCATATATTGTAACACTATAATATTTAGAATTACTATTGTTATATGTTTTCACTAATTTATCATTTTTCATTTATGATAATAATGTTTTTGTTTTTTTTTTCTATGTGATTTATGTGTTTTATAATACATGAACTAATTATAAGAAGGGAAATTATTTTGATAAAATTATTGTTTATTAAACTCTTCCACCCATATATAATTTCTCCCTTGAAATTTTGTTTTACATAGAGAGGTGAAAATGAGTGAGGGTAGTTCTCTTTCATCTCTTCATCTCATTCTCATGTCTCCTCTTTATACTTATGATTTCTCCATAGAACTTTTACTTAGTGAGTTGTCTTGTTGTGTAGAACTTTATATATGTGCTCTAAGATCTTCACCAGATTCTCTTTCTAATAGAGAAAATTTTTCAGCTATACCACCTCTAAATTCATTACATGTGAGGGATTTTGTATGTAATTCCTCAAATGGGATATGTTTAATACATCATATTCTAGAGACGTGGTTGGTGGAAGGTATAGTCGATATGACACAACTCCAATGTTATCAATAATATCAAAGGGGCCAATATACATGAGACTTGGCTTTCCCTTCTTCCAAAATCTCATTAAAATCATCCATGGAGATATTTAGAGGAATACCTTATCCCCAACCTCAAACTCTAGGTCTAATCAACGATTTTCGGCAAAACTCTTCTATCAACTTTGGGAATCCTTGTTCTGTTATTGAATATTATTCACCTATTCTTCCATTTATTCCACCATTTTAGGTCCCCACATCTTATGTTCACCAACTTCATCCAAACTTGTAGGTGTTCTACATCTATTACCATAAAGGGATTCATATAGAGTCATTTATAAACTAGAGTGGAAACTATTATTGTATTAGAATTTTACCAGAGGAATATATTTGTCACATCCTCCTTTTAATTCTATTGAGCATGATCTAAACATGTCTTCCAGTTTCTAAATGGTCTACTCAAATTGTCCATCAATTTGAGGTTGATAAAAGTTACTGAAGTTCAGATCAGTTTTTAGAGCATGTTGGATACTTTTCTATAACTTAGCGGTAAATCGTTGATCTCAATCAGATACAATCTATAATGGTATTACATGAATCCTCACCAATTATATAATGTATATATGTTGATTTTTTCAAGTTATAATTCTTCTAAAGTTGAAATAAAGTGATAAGTCTTTGTAATATTATCTACATTAACTCATATTGCATTATTTCCTTTGAATGTCTTCAAAAGTACAGTGAAAAAATATATGGTGATGTTTTTTAATTTCCATGTAGTTAAGGGTAATGGTTGCATCATAAAATTATACATTTTTTACTTTAATCCTTCACTTTTTAAAATACCAGTCACTTTTATGTAAATTTATTGATCACCTTCTTCATATTTTCCCACCAATAGTGCTCTCGTATATCTTGATACATCTTCTTTCACTATGGGTGCATGAAGAAGATCAATATATGTGAATCATTAGAAATATATTTTATTATTTTCGGAGTTTATGGTACATATAATTGTGACCCAAATATTATGACTACTTACTAATTAATTTTGAACTCTGTGGATTTCCCATTTTTGATAGCTTCCACATTTTTTCTAAATGTTTACATCATCTATTTGAGCATCATTTATCTTCTATTAAAGGGATGGTTAAGAAATTATTTAAGAAAGGAATGATGATATTCCTTCATTTATGATTCTAATTTACATCCTTTTCATGTTTATGAATATTGGATCTTTATCAATCCTTATCATAGATAATGTTATAGGATCATTTCTAATTAGAGCTTATACCACTTAATTTTCTTTACTAGGATGTTAGTGGATTGATAAGTCATAATCCTTAATTATATATAACAAACTTCACTATAACATATTAATCTATTTATATGTGAATATATATTTTCGGATCATGTGATCAATATATATCTCACACTTCTCCCAATAGATATAATGCTACTATATTTTAAACATAAAGATCACAACCACCAACTCCAGATCATGTGTGGGATAGTTTTTCAACTAAAATTTTAGTTTCCTTGAGGTGTAGCCTATCGGTTTATCATTTTTCATTAATAAATATCCTAATACATTCTTTTAATCATCACAGTATATAATAAATAGTTCCCTAATTATCGGTAGTTTAAGTACCAGTGTAGTGATAAGCCTCTTTTCCATCTCTTTAAATTAGTATTCAGATTCATTATTCCAGAAAGAATTTACACCCTTCTAATTAATATTGATTAGGGGTTTCTAAAATTGTGAGAAGTTCCTCACAAATAATCTTTAACACCTAGATAAACCAATGAAGCTATAGAACTACATTATAAATGTTTTCCTAGAACATTCTTCAATTTTATTTATTTTATAGGGGTCCACTGATATCCCTCTTCTAGTGGTAAAATCCCCCAAGAATGATAATTCCCTTAACTAGAACTCGCATTTACTATAATTTTCATATATTTTCTATGTTTAAAAAGTTATTAGCATGATATTCAAATGATCATCATGCTTCTTATTGGTCTATAAGTATATCAAAATATCATCTATAAAGACTACCAAAAAATTTTGGAGGTAATATCTAAAGAATCTATTCATTAAGTCTATGAAAATTGTTATAGAGTGAGTATAAAGGGAATCTCTATAAACTCATAGTGTCCTTACCACATTCAAAAGGTATTATTGGGAATATATTCCTTATTCACAATTAACTGGTGATATCCTGACCGAAGGTCCACCTTAGAGAAAATCTTGGATCCACGTAGTTGATCTAAGAATTCATCTATATGTTGTAGTGGATACTTGTTATTTATCATGGGTTTTTTGAGCTCGAGTGGTAGAGGTACATTGATCTATTATTCTAGTGGATTAATAGGACTGGCTCACCCCATGGTGAATCACTCAAGTGTATGAAACCCCTGTCTAGATTCACTTATAACTACTTATTAAGTTATTAAAACTCAATGGTGTCCATTCAATATGGAGTCTTTGATATGGAAAAAGATCTAGGAATAAGATAAATTGAGAACTCAACCTCTCATATAGAAGTAAGAATGATAAATTCTTTGAGGATAACATTAGTTTTGTCCTTCACAATGGGAATTTATTCGATCGTGATCCTCTCCTTTTTCCAAATCATTTGAGCAATGAATTATTTATCATAAAGTAATAATATTCATAATTGATATGATGATTCCAAAGGATATTCATCCTCCTCCTTACAATTGTACATAATTGGAGGATGTCTTAGATGTAAGTAGTGATCTCCCTTTCCCAATAGTTGATGTTGTAATTATATAATGATAACCAATCTATGCATGATGTTGAATCAAAATCCATTAAAACAAGTAAGATGTTATTTTCTAGGAGGTTTAGTCCATAAACATTTATCAGGGAGGATTTATATACATTGAATGCAATAATTGACCCATTTTAATCCCCCATAGATAGCTCGACCTCCATATTTTGAGGTTGTGTTTAAATAATACTAGTAAAAATAAAAGATATTAAATAATTGATAAAACTACAATCAAATAGTATGTTTACTATTTTTGAATAAATAACCCGCATATCTATCTCTACATCATTTTCGGGATCCAACTTAGTAGCAATGATAACATATGACCTTCATTGTTTCCTTGGAGGTCATTTTCCTTGATTGTCTCCAACAACCCTTGGATTAGGTCATTCAATAACATAATTATCATGTTCCTTGTAGTTGAAACACTATATTGTAGGTTGAGTATTGATCTGAACCTTCCTTTCTTCTCCTACATTTGTGGGATTCTTCATATCCCATCAGAAATGATTATCCTAATTTCCTTATTTTCTACATTTGAAGTATCTCCCAGTTACATTTTGGAAATTTCTATGATTCTTCTTCCAACACTTTGAACATGTGAGATTTTTGGTTTTCTTTCCTCCAACTGATTTATCGATTTATCCTCCCATATTAATCTTTATTTTCATATTTTTATCTTTTATTCCATGATACCAATGAGATTCTCCAATATCTATCTCAACATTAAGGGAATAATGAACAAACTCATCATAACTATCAAAATCTAAAATCACAAAGGCTTTAAATAAAATTTACATTAATTCACTGAATAAGTGATCTTCCTTTCTTTAATTGTCCATGAAAAAGATATATGTTTGTTGTGTAAACCATGTAAAATTTGTCTCATATGCTCTGATAGACTCATGTTCAATTTTATTTAGTCTGAGGAACTCCATATCCATCTTAAGATGAAGAGTTTGGGGAAAATATTTATTGAAACATGTTTTCTTGAGTCCTTATGATTCCATTGAATCAATTTCCTCTTTATAATTTATGTTATTTATCATTTTCCACTACTGATAAGCTTCACCCATCAAAATTATAGACCAAAAGCATGAATTTATATTCTTCTGATCACTAAAGTAAAGATAATATATTCTCAATGGCGTTAATTAACTATTATGAAATGAGGAGATTAGAAGAGACACAAAATATAAGAGGCCTTTGTCAAATAAATGATTCAACTAAAATTTTTCTTTTATTAGTAGAAGGATGGAGTTCCACATGATTCATTTTATTTTTCATAACTTGAAAAAAATTGATCTAGTACTTTCATGAAGTTCTGAGCTTCCATTCCAATTAGGTTTATCATATCGTTAGAGAAATAATCACATTACATATCACATTGGTTGTTGGAATGAGTTCTCATATTTCCCTTCATTAACTAAAAAATAAAAATAAAATTAGGGGGCTTTAATACTTAGATAATGATCATATAAAAAGGAATATATGAATATAAAATGATAAAATTATAAATGAAAAGTATATCCTAACTTATGATTCCTTAAGTTTCAATCTACGCAATCCATGGTGATAGAATAATCATTTGGGTTCTTGCTAAATATTTATAGTTATAATCCCAAGAAAATAAATATATCATACTCTGATGCAAACTATATCGTCCCTAGATTTTTACATATTTATTACAAGATTTTATTCATAATTGTCCATTAAATAAAACCATGGATCAAAAATACAAGTTTCATTGGAAGAATATGTTCATAAAATTTGAAATATATAACTAGAATAAAACATATTTTTATTAATATTAATAATGAGATCATAACCACCTTTGATCTCTAATAACTCTATAAGATAACCTGAGGAAATACATAGACAAAAATGGATGAGCTAAAAATCCTAGTAAGAGAATAAACATGGAACACGAGTCAGAAGGAATAACATGATAACATAAAAGAAATATATCTTGAATAAACATATAGCTACATAATATATAGAACATTGAATCATATGATCTTGTAATTATAGGAATGTGTTAGCATCATACAACATGGCATAAACATGATCCAAGGTTAACTGCCAAGATGGTATCACATAGTGGACAGAGTCCCATAATGGAATAGGTTTACTCTATAATCCCATAAATTACATCTAATGAGACTAAAACATTATCCAAATCATTGGATAACTATTTTGATGCACCCAAAATATCATGTCCATGCTTATGTGTTCCACATGAATAATCAAACACAATGAATAAACAAAGGGTTCCCTTAAAAGAAATGGGTTTAATAATCATGTCATAGGGGATAACCAAAGGTCTTATCATAATGGTATGCATGAAAGAAATAATTTAAATAATTATTTGGAATTCATAAGGTAAAAATAATAATAGGTCATGAATTATTTTTTTCAACTAAATTTTAATCATGAAAAAGAGTGGTTATGTAATGTTAGAAATGTTCCACTTAAGCATAGTTTTTGGGGGAAAATAAAGAGTGTTTAAGGAATTATTATTTAGAAAAAACTATAAATGAGATAAAATTTATTTTCATGATAAGATGAGTAATTTTTTAAAATATTTTTTGATTAAAACATTTTATGGAGTGTACTTGAAAATTAGTAAGAAACAGAGCAGTTCCCTTTGATCGAGTTTTCTTATCGAGAGGATTTGAGAATGGATCCTTTTAAAATATGTATTTCCAAATAAATTAAATATGAATTGATATATATATATAAATATATGGAACATATATTCATAATATAGAATAATTATATGGGAATAATGAAGATATAACTTGTTGAAAATAGAGATAAAGTGTTATCCAAATGAAATTTTAAGGTTCATAGAGATCCCTTACCTTATGTCTAAATGAATTCTACACATTAAATAAGTATCCAAGATAATAAAATTAGATTAATTAGTTAATTTATAACATATTACACATATATTTATTTATTAATATTTTATTAAGTTCATTTTTGGCCATTTTTATGAGCTATAAAGTTCAATTTTGTTGTTTTGGGAGCATTTGTTTCGTGGTTTCTTAATCGGTTGAGTTATGTATAATTATGGAAGTTATTTTCATATTAGAATAATTATCTAGAAGAATAATTATATGTTATTCATGAAATTATATATTTTTTAGTGGTACCATATATTATTTTTATTTTCTGAAATGTGGATGATTAATTTGATAAAATGTTAATGTAAAATGTTTAGTTTATTTTTTTGGTTTTTACGACCATCACAAACTAGTATCATTTTATCTAATATTATGCCTATATATAAATTAAATTAAATTAAATAATTTATAATATATATATATATGTGTGTATTAATATATTATTTATCCATAATAATGGTTTTATTACTGTCCTTGAAGGCGGTAATGGAAGAACGAATCATCATCCATGAAGGCGGTGAACTGACATATTATGGATGATGTTTTCATTTTTTTACAAAAAAAAAAAGATTATATAATGGATTTGATGATAGATATACCATTAAAAAATAAAAATAATGGTATATATATGATAATGTATATATCATTTAACATTGAATAGGAGGTAGGATATTGTAGAAAAAAATATTCTAAAAGAGAAAGATGGAGGATTTTACCTCTTGAATGTTGTCTCCTTAAGAACCTCATTAATACGCTTTGAATTGGTCTTCCGGTGAGACAAAAAAAATACTAGGATACAAGGAAAAGGCTTAGTAGTTGAATTAGGAAAAATATTGGTAATCTCAAAATCTTAGATGGTGTGATAATAAGGGGTGGTGTGGGGTGGTATTTATAAGGGGAGGAGAGGGGTGTTTTTTTATTATTATATTCATTAGTCTACTATTTTGGATTAATACAATCAATAATATTTATTCTTGTGACTATATATAATAAATATTTCAAGTTAATTCTAACTAATGGGTTCCTACATCATCCACGACTAATCAATTCTTGTATATGGTTTATAATATAAAATTCCATAAATTACTGTATTTCACTATTCACCAAGAAATTCAACTGTTTTAGAAAAATTAAAAAAAATAACCCAATCCACTTTTCTATGTGTGAATTATAGAAACAGAATCCATTTTGTGAAAATAATTTTCTAAATATGATATTTTTTTTAAAATAAAATCCTCATTCATTTGAAAAACACTGATTTTAATATTATTAACGATTTTATGACCCTTTAAAAATTTATTTATGGTCTCAAAAAATATATTATTATAATTATAATAAAATTTAATATTAATTTATGAATCCATTTTATATAAATAAATTTTATTTTAAATCATTTTGTTCATTATAAAATTTCAAATAAAACAGTTATATTTTACAAAAATACTAACACTTAATCTATCATTTTTAAAACATTTATTTACTTATACAATTATATAAATATATCATATTTTTATTTTATTGTATACCTAAATATTATTTTACATTTCTATAGGTGATCGTACTGTTCTAATGGTCATAATAGTATTCCTAATAGTCACATTACTATTCCAACAGTCATGTTACAATTCCAACAGTTAGATTTATAATGGTCATATGATTTTAATAATTCCTATAAATACCTATTATTACCTTAATTAATCATTTAATACTATATTATATCAAGTTTATATATATACTTTCATATTCATAATGAGTATTTTATTATTAACATTATGTTTTATTTCTATATATTGTTTCACGAGTGTAGTCATTCTGGTAGATTGAAAAGATCCAAAGAATCATATTCTTATTCTCTTATTTTATATTTCTTAACCCACTTTAATATTTTGAAATTTTATTGGTTTATTTTCTGACTAATGTATCATTATTAAATTATGAGAATAATGTTTTTTTCATTTCCTCTATATATTGTTTGTGTTTTGTACTGCATGAAATAATTATAATAATGGAAATTCCATTGATAAAATTCTACTTCATTACACTTAAATCCTACATGAAAACATTGGTGGACAAGAAACCTCTCTTTTATTACCTTTCTGGTAATTATAGTACAATTTTAGTTTTCCATTATTTTTGGTTGATCACTTGTATTTTTTTATTGAAGTGGGATCAATTCATTTTTTAGAGTTAGATCCAGTGAGGTGGTTGGAGGTCATGTTTGGCACTTTCCATATTCCTCATTTTGCATTCCCTATCATAGGACATGTTTGTCTTAACATACTTATTATTTTATTTATTAATTTTTTATTACATGTCATTCACTATTATGTGAATTCATATAGAGATTTATGGCATATATTCATTATTTTTAACTCACTTCTGACTTGTTTGGATCATGTTATATTTTTTTCATGTCCGACATACAAATGAGTCATGTTGAATTTCTAGTATATCTAATCTATGAATTTAAATTATATCAAAGTAATGAAATCATTCTCCAACCTTTTTAATGAGGCATGCCGTTCTTTTCACCTTCCCATAGGGATCAGGGAGCACCTTTGGTGTAATTTACCAATGGTTCAGGTTCCATATGGGTATCAGGGTCAAGGTCACTAAAAAGTGGTATCCAAGTGTTGTTTGACTATAAGAGATTTTATTTTTTTCTTATATTGGAGGTAAAAATTCAGTGCTTGAGAATTAACCAATAAAAATCCATCAAGAACCTCTTTATCATGTAATATGAAATTACTTGGGTAAGTACAAGTATTTAGTAGGAACTATAGGTTCATGTAAGTACTTTTTTACCTATCTTGAGGGTGATGAAACCAAACATTACATGTGAATTTAGGAATCTTTCATCATACAACCACTATTTTTGTTCATGCATCATGTTAGACATCAATATATAGGAACACACATGATGAAAATCTATATTTCATGCTTTTATGTTCTTATTATATTATATTTGAAACCAACTGGGTTTTATATTAACAAAAATATCAATAATATATATAGTTTTTCCTTATATATATTCGTGAAAATGTGTTCAATATAAACTAATAGTTTATTCCTTTGATTGAGATGGTTTTTGTTTAATTTTTCATTGTTAAGAAATTTTTTTATGATTATATGATATAATTGATCATGTCGGTTTTTATATAGTGTTATTTTTTGAAAGAATTATTTTATTTTCTACTTATATTTTGAATTATGATTATATCAAATGTTTTTCATTTATATCTTGTTATTGATAATGATACTTACTTCCTACATAGAGTTATTCACTTGACATGATATATGTATTTTAATAAGGGATTTTTTCAAAGCATTCAATCCATTTAGTATATACTTAATACATTATCATTAAGCGTACTATCATTCGTTGATTTTTTATCACAAATAATGAAAACTATTAACTTGTTTGATAATCTTTTATTGATAAAGTTACTATTTCCTTTTTTTGTATATATCCTAGTATAATTTATTTTTTAAAATGAAGTGGTCAAATATGTTAGTCCATAATTTATGGCCACGTCCAAGGGGAACACGTGTTGTCTGATATTTCTAACTCTGAGGATAATTTCATTGACATTGAGTGGGGGAAATTGTGTTATACTATTATGTTTTTTAAAATAGAGAAATTTATTTTATTTAAATATGTTTTATATGGTGGTATGTTTCGAAAGGGGGTTTATATTTCCTTTAAAAATGATTTTTCATGGTGTTTAGTGTTTGGAAAAATATGGTATTTCCAAGTTGAAATTTCAATTTTGGAAATTCAATTTAGTTGAAAATTTGATTTACTATTACTTTTGTTTAAAATGGGAGGAATATTTTTGGAATAAATGATCAATTTTAGATATGGAATTGAAGACTGATTTTAAATGTAACCGCATTTTTTTAAAGGAAATGGAAATATAATATACATTTTTTTGAAAACCTATCTTTTAAAGGATTTTAGGTTTTCAAAGGGGAAATGGAAAGTGTTCTCATTTATTAAAATTTTAAAATTAATTTTATGTAAAAATTGTTGGTTTTTTAGAAATTAATTAAAAATTCATTATTTGAAATGAATCATGATCGTTTATAATTCTTTCTATCAGTGAAACCTTTCAATGAATTTAGACCAAATAGAAATTTAGGAATTGGAAGAGCTAGTAGAAATCTTTTTGTAGAGTATCTTAGCCTGTATTATGACTAATTTATGGTATTTTGAGAGTCATAATGATAATAGTATATCATATAATATTAATGTATGATGGTAGTGTAGTGTCTTGTGTTTTGTTTTAGGGATTACATGATAGAATCATGATGGATCATTAGAGGATGTTTTAAAGTTTAAATTATTGGTAATTTTTTATTTGGATTTAGTGACTTTTAATGGTCATGTATATGGAATTTCATGAGTTTTTGGTGATTTGGGTCAGTTTTGGGAGATATGAATTAGTTATGAGATGGATGATTTTAGATATGATATGAGATGTGTATAAGTTTTTCTATCATATATATTATTATAGGTTGGTTGTTTTTTATCTGGGTTTGGTTTTATTTGGAGTTTTGAGGTAAATTTGTAAATTTGTCACTATGGGTTTGATAAATGCTTTAGTGTATGTATTAAATATGTAGGGGTATTCAATGTTTTTTTAAGAGTCTCCTTGTACTTTTTGAGGATGAGAATTCAAATGGTGGAGAGTTTTTAATCAATCAAGTCCATATTTTAGTGATCATAGTGTTATTAAGTTCTTAAGATTGAAATTAGGATGGTTAAAGTGCAAGGTAATTTGAATTGTTGTCTCTGAATGAAGGTTTATTTTTAATTCAAGGATTTGGATTTCATGTTGGGTGTTTTTTGATAAATTATTTAGTATTTTTTGGACAAGTTTTAGTGTTGAATTTGGGGTTACAAAGTTCAATTGAGCTACTGGGATGGCACCACTAGCAGTATTAGACTATAGGTGCCATCGAGTAGTCTATGGATTGTATCAGGTTCTAAATAAATTGGGTAGTGTCCTTGGATGCCTATGGGTACCATTGGGTACCTAGTCCAGAGGGGTAGGGATTTGAAATTTTGAAAAAAAATTCCCCATTTGGTGATTATTAACGAATTATCTCATTCTTTCTATGGAATATATTGACCATTGGACCATGAAGAGTTTACAACTCTTTATATGTCTTGATGGTGAGATTCTTCTAGCCATTTAGCTGTAGAATATAATATTTTTCATTTTGATGGTCAATGGTTTTATAATCCCTTTATTTTGGATCGGGAAGAGTTTTCAATGGTGATAGTTTATACTCACTAAGGAAGAGATGATGACAGTTCTAAAATTAATGGTGCTCCTAGATGGCAGTTTGACTTGGGTTGGTGAAGTGATTCCATTGTCCGGTAGTTTACTCAATTTTTCGGTTCAAGTTTTGTGTTGATTTTATTAACATTACTTACTCATTTTACTATCTATCTCCTCTAACCCCAACCTATTTCACCCATCGATGTTGTGTCTCACCTTTAGGTTAAGAATGCCTCATTTTATTCCTCCATCTACATTAGTGGGTTGAGGAAATGAATCTCCTACTTATGGAGATTTAAATACTTATTCATGGCTATGTAAGAACTGTTGGTGGTTTTAGTTTCAAATATCACTAGCTACGATGGTTACAATGGAGTATTGTGTATTTTTTGGAGGAGGTTGTAAATAAGTAACATCCAATCTAGGTGATTCTCATTGGTTGTTATCCCTTAATAAGTATGATGGTGATGGATTCTCTTATACATGATGTAATATTATTTTGGTGGTGATGGTATCGACCTTTATTCCCTCGGTGATAGTGTAGTATTTTCCTAACCTATGATATATATTTATTAGTTTCAATAGGGTTTAGTGAATAACCAAAAACATATGGATACTATATTAACTTTTGTCCTAATTTGATTAATTAAGGTGTTATTAAGGTCTTAAGCATGGAATTTGGTTGGTTAAAGTTTGGGTTCATTTGAATTTTTGAATATCGTTTAGGGATCATTTTTTATTTGAGGATTTTTATTTTGTTATAGGTGTTTTAAGATTATTTTTTAAGGATTTTTATAAAAGATTCTGGGTCCAGTTGGGGGGTTTGGATGTAAAGACCAAGAAATTTATCCATGGAATTTCCCTTATTATTATTATGTCATATTTAGTAATGTAGTATAATTCAGTAGAACCACATGATAAAAACCATTAAATTTTATTATAATAATCTAAAAATTACATTTAGAGAATAAAAGTGGCCATACAATTTTAAATTATTACAATGTGACAAAAAATATAAAACAAGATAACTAAAATATGAAAATTTAGATATGCTTGATCCACTAGAATAATTATACTCATGAATAAAACTATATAAATAAATAATAATGTTAATAATCCAACATTAATTTTGAAAATAAAAATATTTAACCTTGATAAAAATATGTGTGAGTAAAGAATTAATGAAATATGAGGTATTTATAGGAAGGAACCAACTCATATGATTATTACAAATATGGCCATTGGAATAGTAATTTGAACTTTTATAAAAATAATCTGACCATTAGAACAGTATCCTCACCTATGGCAGTGTAAAATAATTTTTATGTATCTTATTAAAAAAATATTACATATTTATATCGTGATACAATTAAAAAAAATTAAATTTTAAATTAGTGTTTTTATTTTTTTTAAAAAATAATGTTCTATTTATATTTTAAAATAAACGGAATGATTTAAAAAAAAAATTTCATAAAATATGTTTATAAATTAATATTATGTTGTACTATAATGATAATTTTATTTTATAATACCTTAATTAATTTTTAAAATTGTCATAAATTTGATTGTATTATTAAAATTGGTTTTTATAAAATAAATGAGGATTTTAATTAAAATTTAAATTTCTACAATTTAAAAAATTATTTTCATAAAATGGATTTCATTTTTAGAATCTAACTGTAGAAAAATTATTAGGTGTAGTTTTCAGTATTTTTCTAAAATACATGAATTTTTATTTGATAGTGTAATATATTAAAACATGGTATTTAACATTACAATAAAAATACATAAATGTTTGAGTCATGGATGACGTAAAGACCCATTAATTAAAGGGACATATGGAGTATCAGAATTGTAAAAAATATGAAATTTAAAATTTTGGGTTCATTTTCGTGTTAAAAACACTGAATCCACTTAACCCCTTGCCTGAATTTCTCAAAGGATCACATGAAATTCCATTTAACCATGAAAAAAGAAAACTAATGTGTAAATAGGACCCTGTTTAATTGAAATTGTTGATTTGATTCACTCATCATCAGAATTTCTTAGCTTAAAGGTTCCCAACTAGGAATCCTCAAGATCATCCAAACATGAAAAATAGATCCTGAATCATTAATATATGATTATCAAGTGCTATCATGGGAAATTTAAGATCTTTATGATGTATATTTGATTGTGTGAAGAATGAAAACTTGATCGAGAAAGTAGGATCAATCTGACCATTATCGTTTTTTAGAATCTATCTTTAAGATCTTGAGAGGATATGAGAGGAGATATTCTCTCTGTAAATTCATTAAAATGGTGGAGATAAACATTCAATAGGCTAAAATCAACATTAATACCTAGATTATTCTTTTCAAAATTTCAATTTAGTACCTCAAAAGTAATAACCTTCATTTTATACACTTGTACACACTTATGAATTAATTAAACTTTTCATAACATTCATGAATATTTTATCATGAACTTGAAAAACTTTAACAGGTTATATGATAAAATAATAATCCTTAACTCAGTCCATAATCTACACAAATAATTTAACAAACCTTGAACATATTAAGTTCATTTGAAAAATTATATTTTCTCATATTAAATTTTATGATCAAACAATTTTTGAATACCTTGAGAAATAAATTCAATTATCATTGTTGTAAATGTGAATAATATAATATAATTATTTTACTTGTGATTGATTACACTTAAATATTTATGGGCCCCTGCACATGGGGCCCACTTCATCCAAAACTCCTATTAATCAGAATAGGAAGAACTATATGATACATTTAGTATGTGACCCTCGAGGTCCTTATCTTGATAGCAGTGAGTCCAACACATAGAATAATAGAAAAGTCTATAAACTCATCATGGACCCTAAAGAGATACGGAATGTCACATCTATGAATACCACCTATGAACACATTTTGAGTAATATAATCTCATTATCTTGTGATATCTCATAAAGTGGGATGAACAATTATGTCCTCATCCTTTTGATTGTTTATATATTTCATGACATTATTGGACTAGATTACCATCTTATACCATGGTTATGGATTAATGAAGGTACTACAATACTTTTCAACCTATTCCCATGAGAGATCTCTTCCTCAACATGGAAGAGATAAATAGTATCTTGATCATTCAACAAATTCCATACCACCAAATATACACCCAACACAAGATACCTCACCATGACTTCAATTTCATAGTTTTTTCCTTGCATCAAAGTGCACGGTCAAATTGTACACATTGATAACAATATCAAGTAAAGAACAAATAAACATGTTAATAGATATGAACAACCAAAAAAAATTGAAAAATGTGGTTCTCCAATTTGTTTTTTAGTCCTCATTATCTCATTTACTCATATGGTATCCCACCTTTTTATTACATAACTTTTCATTACATTTTACCAACAGATGGTCTTTAAAGTTTAGTGTCTTAGAAATAAGCTACATAATACATGAAAACATAAAACATTATTTTAAATCAATTTAAAGGATTCTTGATATTTTAATACTGTGTACTATTACTGCATCTCATAACCTAGGGAAATACATCAAAGGAAAGGGTGAGCATAAGTCCCAGTAAGGAAAAATAGGGAAAACAGTTTACATATGAGCTTGAGAGAATACAATAAGAACTTAAGGAAATATCATAAAGTAATGAGAAATAAGAATATCATGATAATAATAACTTTATTAATATCATTAAAATTTGTATACAACATTTAATTTAGACATTCATAATCATATCACCAAGTTCCATCCCCAAGGTGTCATATAAATGACTAAGGGTTTTTACCAAGGTATCGTAAAACTTGACATATTTAGAGATTAATTTCTTTAAACAATTAATTGGAGAACTATCAGGGTGCACCTTTAATATGTATTTATTTTCATGTGATAATCATAGATCATAATCAAACAGTTCATAAATAACCCCATGATTATAAAAGAAATGGGTTTCATATCAAAATCATAGCGTTTTAAAAAGTTCTTAAAAACGAGTTCCTTTATTCATTTCAATCCCATAGAAAAGAAAGGTGGGTTTCATGTATGCTAATCCAAGAATTATAATATATCATTTGGAATTACATGTTAATACTCCTAGATAATATATGGATTTTGGTATTGACAAAATAAAATAAATGATTTTCTAGATAAAATGAGAGAAATTTCGAGTTGAAAATCAAGATACATAATGGGTATGAAACCCGATTTTAGAAAAAATTAAATAGAGAAGGGAAAAGGGTCTAAAAATAATAAAAGACCCATAATATAGTAGAGGTATAGATAAAAATGGACATAATAACATTATATTGAAATTTTAAAGACATATAACATAAAAAGAGAACATGAAAGGAAAAATGAAGATGAGATATCCCTTACCTTGAGTATTGACTCCTAAAACATGAATGTCGGGACCATGGGGGATTGAGGACACTTTGGGAGGACTCATTGAGAGTTAATACTATCATATCCTCAAGGGAAATGATTTTCTAATCAAAGGAAATAAAGTAATGTCTTGGTATTTATATTAAAATAGAGGGAGTTTTTTATTAATTTTTTAGGACACCTCATTAGTGGTATTTTCAAAACCATGGATTTTCCCATGGTATTTGCCCATGGTTTTGAACACTTGGGACACCTCATATAATGTTTTAATTAACATGAGTTGACCATCATTTTAAATTAAATATTATATCATTATGATGTCATTAAACACACTGAAAACTCAAAAACTGTATTTTTACTATTCACTGAGAAAAACATTTTATAAAAATATCATAAATTTACCCTAACCTAATATTGATAGTCTGAATTCAAAAATGAACACAATTTTATGAAAATAATTTTCAAAATATGAGAAATTTAATTTTTAAGTAAAATTACTATTTACTCAAAAAATACTAATAATTAACTAGTAACTTCTAAAACAATTATTTACTTATACAATTATGTCATGTTACCATTAAAGATACATAAATTATATTTATACTTCCTTAGGTGAGGTTACTATTCCATTGGTCATATTACTATTCATAAGAATAATATCACTATTCATAAGTTATTATTCATCAAAAAATAAGTTGATCTTATCATACTCTACATTTATTACTGATCACAACCAAGTATTTCTGTTTTTCAAAAATCATTTCATAGTATTAATTATTTAAAGTATAAAAAAAATATTTTAAAATACACTTTTTTTCAATATTCATTAAAAATATGAAAATTCTCAGAAAAATACTAAAAAATCATCCAAGATTAATTTTGACCTTTGAAATTAAAAAATGATAGTTATTTTACCATAATAACAATTTTATTTACACAAATGGATTACACAACGTAAATAAGGCCTCATTACATAACCCTTTATAACACCTACGTAGAACCTAAGAGTAAGGTGTGCAATGGTGATAGAATCTTGGGGTGTCTCGGACAACATTTCTCAAATGGTGATTTCTATCAACTTGAACTTCTCCCATAGATTAATTCATTCAAGCATTAAATATTCAAAATCAGATTGGGATTCGTTTAAAGCAAAGCCCAGTGATGTTATCTCCTTCCCAAGCTCTAAAAAATGGGCTTTATATGGTATTATTCTACTGGTAGAGTCCATCGACTCTTCATTCTACATTAATTATCCATTATCATTTATATTTATACACAATAATTATAACGTTAAAAATCATTATGGTTTCATGTGGTAATGTTAACCAATGATCATATAACAGTCAAAACTTGATGGTTAAATTTCAATTATACATCTATAGTTGTATTGATTATGACATAGTAAAAATTACATTTTCAGGAAACAAAATATTTTTCAAAAGTTTGGGTCATTACAACTCAAGATCTCCAAGCATTAAATTCATGATAAGAAGTCACAATGATTATGATCTCCCAACACTTGATAATCTGGAATCATCTACGTCCCATCAGTATAATGTTTCTAGAGCATTGGATATATGTATTTACGATTAATTTGATAGTATCTCTAGGTTCTCATTATAGTTAAGAACTGCTATAAACTTTTGATAAGACATATATTCTAAGGACATTACCATATAAAAAATAGATGCAGAAGTGTCACCGTTGTTATTGTAAGAATACAAAATGTATATATCAAACTGTATACATGTAATGGTAATCAAAGTATATAAAGTAGTTTTTTCTAGGGCACCTACACACAACACTCCCACTTACACTAGAGCCTACTTTTAATAATTATCAACCAAAAAGATCTCACATGAGTATCATTCTTCTACTAAGATATGTATTTAGTCATGGGGTCTACCACATTACCATATAAAAAATAGATGCAGAAGTGTCACCTCTATTATTGTAAGAATACAAAATGTATATATCAAACTGTATACATGTAATGGTAATCAAAGTATATAAAGTAGTTTTTTCTAGGGCACCTACACACAACACTCCCACTTACACTAGAGCATACTTTTAATAATTATCAACCAAAAAGATCTCACATGAGTATCATTCTTCTACTAAGATATGTATTTAAGATTGTTCATTTACCAACTCTTTTTCATATGTATCATCACTTCATTGAATTCAATATTTCTCCCACTATTTACCTTGTAAATGTGTTAAATTTATATAAATATATCATGTATTTATATAATCAAATTTCTATCTAATTTTTTAGAGAGGAAATATTCTTTATTCTGATTAGGTTAAACAATAAAGATTCACCTAATTCTCTAAGATGCTAATTTGTCACTAGGTATATTCTTGAAAAAAACAATGTATCCCCATACACTCATGTATGGAAGATTGGGTTTATTTTCATACCACAAATCATATGGAATCTCATATACTACTTTATTTGGTACTCCATTTTGTGTATATGATATGTTCTTTAACACATATCCCCCAAAAAGATAATAGTAGAGTCTCATGACACATCATTGATCTTACCATATCAAGTAGGGTCCAACTCCTCCTTTCACTAACACCATTCCACTTAAGTGTATATGGTGGATTGAGTTGGAAAACTATCAAAAACCCCTTTAGATGATTGATGAAAACATAGTTAATATATACTCCACTATGGTCTGAGTGGATTTTCTTAGTATTCTTACCAAGTAGATTCTATACATCATTATGGCATTACTTAGACATGTTAAAGGAATCAGACTTGATCCTCATTAAGTAGACCTATCCATATCTACTATAGTCAAAGGTAAAATTAATGATGTAAGAAAAACCATTCATTACCTATACTTTAAATGGACTACATATATCTGTATAAACTAATTCCAATGGTTCTTTGGCTCTTTCTCCTTTATAATTGAAAGGTGATTTGGTTATTTTACCTTGTAAGTAAGAGAGAAATAAATCCAAGGGATTTAACTCAATGGTGTATAAATATCTTTCTTGATGTATTTTTCATAAATTCTTATATTTAACATTACCTAACCTAAATTTCTATAAGTGGTTAGGATATGAATTATTCTCACTAGATCTGTTATTAATCTCCAATACTGGATTTTCTGGTTCAATTTTTACAACCCATTGTTAATATGTTCCATACCATAAAATATGTTATCCTTATACATAACACAACATTTATTTCCAAAATTAAAATAAATTTCCATGGGTTCTAAAATCAACACTAACATTATGTTTCTGGTAACATATGTTACACAATAACAATTATTTATTACAAGAACTATTCCACTAGGAAATGTAAGATGATAATACCTCACTACTAATGCTACTAGTATAACATTATTTACTGCACAAATATTTACTTTTTCCTTTTGAAATTGTCTTGAATCTACTTGCTTCATATATTTGAATACAAATGTCTGAGCCACATGAAGTATTCAATGCTGAAATTTTAGAAATAGACAGATTCCATTCAATGAAAAATATACCTGAAGTAGAATAGTTCAATGGATTCTTCTTACTATATATTAGATTATTATTCTAGTGGAATTTCTTACCGCATGAAAAGTATACTACCTCATACTCATTTCTATCCCTCCATATGTTTGGATACATGTAAATGTGGTGCATTGGTTTCTTTGACTTAGACTTATCCCTAACACTTTAGCCTTTCCTTTCCCCATGTTTACCATAAGTACTAAAGAGATGAAATTATTTATATCCTTATATCCTAGGAAAACTAAAGCCAAAAAATATGGGAGTGACTTCTTCATTTTGTTAATATTATTATTAATAATAAAAATAGATAATTTATGGGTTCAAGAGGCATGAATGAGATCAGATTCAATTTCTTAATTTAGTTTGAACAGAAGGGTATCTAGTCTCTCAATGTACTTGATCATCTTGAGTAAATGACATCCATATTGATTCCCTTATTCTATCATTAATCTATATAAATTAATTTATATCTCATATATTTATTTCCAATTTATCTTCTAGTATAACTCTTAGAGATAAGATTTAATTTGGAAAGAATCTTTTTCCTTATTCATTTTATGTATCTCACTAGACATAGATGAAAACAATAAACACTAAACATCTATTGCATCATCCAAATAATTATTATAATTCTCTTCTTTATCCATGTTATATCTATGAGGGGGATTATAAATAATTAAGGATCCTATCAAATAAATATTCATCTCTTGGAACAATACTATGTACAAGTGATTGTACAACTCTTGGAAGTTATTCTTGGTTAGTATATTCCCTTTACCTAATATTGTTACAAGTGAAATTTAAATGGTGGTGGTTTCCATTTGGTCTACAACAAGTAAACCTAGAAAATTAGTTACTTATCTTGATTACCAATAAATGTTTTCAAATTGTTAATTTTAAATGTCTCCCACTATTTTATCAAATTCTAGTAGCCCTCAACTACTAGATTTGGAACACTCTATAACTTGAGTATTCCTATAGACATGATCCTTAAGCCTACCTTAATACATCAATCTATAACATCTACACTAGTATAAGACTCTAAAGTAGTATTTTGATTGGAAAACCACATTAACTCATATATCCTTGACCTTTTGAGTGGATTCACTTCTCCTGTAAATGATTACCTTGTAATGATTAATGCTTCACCTCTAAAGTTACAACAAGCTCGATATGGTTTCTCCTTTGCTACCAACATTAGTTAATTCAAACCAAAACTCTCATAAGAACTCCTCGGTATTAATAAGAATCCTCAACTTGGGCTGACAAACACCTCAAACAATTAGTTGTGTCTAAATTCAAGTTATGTAATTCATTTAATGACTTTATATTTTCTTTGATGGATTTGGTAATTTAATCTCAGCTAATGAAATTCTTTTCTATTTAACATGCTTGTTCTATGTGATCACACTCATAGCTTATCCATTATTTAAATAGATAATATTCACTATAAATGTTAATTTTATCTATTCATGATTGTTTTTTATTATTCCATGTGATCATGTGTAATAAATACACATTCACAAAATAATTAACTATACATACTGTAAAATTTTAAAAAAATGATACGATCATGATTTGTTAACTAATGGTTAATCCATAAATAAAATAATGGATTAACTGAGACCCAAGAGGAGTTTGTTAACTAAACACTTGGATTTAATTGCAGTTCCCACAACTCCCGTACACTTCACACGTTTGTTTTTCACCGATATTAGACTCGAATAGATTTTTCATGAAATCCTTCACTCTTTACAATTTTTACTCACGCATAGGTGAGGGGGAATTAGTGTGGGAAATTAAATTTTTAAACTTTTATGTGGACACCTATACCCTTATATGAATTTAAGATTAATGGAGGATGCACAGATCATCAAAATAAAATAAATATTACATTTTAAAACTTAAATGAAATAATTAAATTAAATAAATATTGAATCAAACATGCATGAGTCGGTCTCAGATCATGATCAGTCAACATAAAATTAAATTCCATAAAAAAAATTAATTTTCTAAAATTCAACTCTATGGTATTTTTAATTCTTTAACTTTCATTGAAATAATTTTAATTAATTACCAATACATCCCATAAAACCCAAAATAAATATATTAAATTCCAAGTCATTAAATTTAATTTTTGATTTTTTTTTCATAATTTTTTTGGGTCCATTTGGACCTAAAGAATATCCCTAGATATTAATCTAGGGCTTTTGGTGGGCCTCACATGTCAAACATATCTAACCCAGACCGAATTGGTGAAACCCAATATGGGGTGAGTCCAAGCATCCCAATTTGGGGTGCCAGACATATATATATATACAATATATATATATATATATACACTCACATGAATATATATATATAATATTATAATATATATAATATTATAATATATATAATATATATTTATAGGGGTCTCCCCAATAAACGAGGTGGATAATGTCCCCCATGCCCTCCCGGGAGAGGGGCCATGGTGTCCACATCCATTTAATGTATGTGGAATTATGTGTTGTTTGATTTTCTTATTTCAATATTATCAATTAAGATTCCATAAAAAGAATTATTTCTAAAAGAATACCCCAAAAATCTTCTGGTATCTCCATTTAGTAGTCAATATACTCACATCATTCTCTAGCTCAAAATTCATCACACAAAAATCCATTAAAGTGCAATGAATATTTAAACATAAATTTCTGTCACAATTTATATGAAAAACCTATTGATCTTCAATCAACCATATATTAGAAAAATTAACTCAGATAAAAATTCTATCAGTTCTATTGGGACTATATTGAAATCCTCTTTCTGAATCATAGAACGTTTAATATAATTTTCAATGTTTTCAACTGAAATAATTACATGTTAACTCTAATACAAATTGAAAGAACCTGAGGCATAGTAGAAGCGTGAAAAATATAAAATATAAAATTTTGGATTTAGATTCATGTTAAAAATAATTAATCCACATAAACCCATTTACATATTTCTCTAAATATTATGTTCAATTCAATTTAAGCATTAAAAAAATCTGACGAAAGCATAAATAGTACCTTGATCATTTGAAATCGTATACATGATTTGCTCACTAACAACATATAATGGATCAAAGGTTACAAGATAAGAATATTATAAGTCATCCACACATGAACTAAAAATCTTGGATCATTGATATATGATTATTTAGTGCTAGTGTGTGAAATCTAATAGCTTTATGACGTCCATTCAATCGCAAGAAGAAAGAATATCTGATTCAGAAAAATAGATCGACCCTATTTTATTTTTCCTTTAGGAAATATCTATAAGATCTTGATAGGATAGGTGAAAGATATTATCCCTGTAAATTCATCAAAATGGTGTATCTCTATATTCAAGATCCAGGAATGTGCTTTTTTACCTAGGTTATAATTTCCAAAATTTCACTTTGGTTTTTGGAAAGTAATAACATTAATTTGATGTATTTGTACACACTTACGAATTAAATAAACATTTCATAAATGTCATTGATGTTTTATCACTTACTTATAACACTTTACCATGTTTCTTGATAAAATAATAACTATTAACTAAACCCATAAGCTTCCAAAATAATTTAATAAACCTTGAATATGTTATGTTAATTCAAAAAATTATATTTTCTAATATTCAATTTTATGATCAAATATCTTGTGAATTAGTTGAGAAATAAATTCAATCATAATTATTAAAAACATTAATAATATAATATAATTATTTTATTCATGATCGATCACACTCATACATTCACCAGCCCTTATATGTGGGGGCCACTTCGTCATAAACTCTTATTAATCCAAATAGGGGTAACTTATGGATATACATAGTATGTGACCCTCTAGGTCCTTATCTCGATTGCAGTGAGTCCAACCCATAGACCAAAATTGGAGTATATCAATCAATCATGGCCCTTGATGAGATAAGGAAGGTCAGAACTATGATTACCTCATATGAACATGTTCAATGTAAAATAATCTATTTGTATCTAGATATCTCATAAAGTAGGATGCACACTTGAGGCATAATTATTTTGACTCTTTCTATATTTTTTGATCTTACTATATAGATTAAACTTATTATATCATATACATAGATTTAATAAAGGTATTATCATACTTTTAAACCTCAGCCCATAAGATATCTCTTTCTCAAATTGGAAGTGATAAATTATATATTGATCAATCAAGTAATGTATACAACCAATAATGCATCCAACACAAGATAATTCTCCATTTCTAAAATGTCATGGTTTTTTCCATTCCTGAAAGTACATGATCAAATAGTACACATTGATAATGATCCCAAGTCAATAGACCAATACACATGTTCATAGATAAGAACAACTAATGACACCCAAAATATGTGGTGTTCCTATTGGCGAGTCAGTACATATGATCTCATCTAATCATGATCACTAGGTGATAACTTCTTGAGAATAATTCTGAATGCTTAAGATCCCCTAACACGTGATAGTCAGAAATCATCTATATCACATCTGTATGATATATCTAAACCATAGAACATATATTTAAGATTACTATCATAGTCTCTCTAGATTATCATTATATATGGGAACTAATATAACCTTTTGATACAATATGTAATTCAATGAAATAACCAAGTAAACCATGTAGGTTGAAGTATGAACACTATTATGGTAAGAAAAAACACATGTATATAACAAACCATATATATGTAAATGTAATAAAAGTACATAAAGGAGTTGGGTCTAGGGAACTCACTCACAATAGTAGTTCAAAATAACATGCACCATTTACAGTATATAGTCGCACAAATTAATACTATTGATAGTCTTAATCCAAAATAATAAACTAATGAATATAATATTCAAAACACCCCTCTCCTCCACTTATAAATACCACCCATCACTACCTCTTCTCCTCACACCTTCAAAGCCTTGGACCTTGACAAAATTATGCACAAATCTTTTCCCAAACCTCTCTCTCATGTCATAGTTCTATTTTTATAAAAAAAGACCAATTCCAAGTTCCCTAAGGATTATTTCAAATAGGTAAAATTTAATAGGAAATGTTCTTAATTTACCTCTTTCAAATTCATTACTTCTTCTACTATATCCCCCCATACCTCTCCAACATGGAATAATCTAGTATCATATATATATATATACCAGAATTTTTTATTGATAATGGGATATGTATAACCCACCTCTTTCCCATATCCTCTTATTTAAAAAAAATAACGGTTTTCCATATTATGTTAGTTCACCTCCTTTATGGATGATGATTTTTCATTTTCCACTACATCCATCATGGAAAGATTAAATTCACTTATAATGGTTAAAATGAACTAAGTATGTTTATTATATAATATTTAATGTTCTTTAATGAATATAAATGCATAGTATTAATTAAAATGAAATTATTTTATAATGGTTAGTAAAACCACCTAAAGGAACTACGAACTTATCGGTAAGGTTTTCATTAAGTGAATCATCCCTCTATCAGAACACATATGAGTATTTTAGATAATTATAATTTATTCATGTAAATGAATATTATTTCAATTAACTTCTAATTTTTTGTTCCCATTTGTAAATAATAACAATAATTATTCATGAATTATTTGACCTCGGAACCTTGAAACGAAAACCCTCAAAAAAGTTAAATTAAACAATATTTCTTGATTAGATGATTATTAATGAATATAATACATTAAATATTGATAATATATTTTATTAATTAAAAAATTATTTAATCTAATTTTATTTTATATGAATTTAAATGGAATAATAGAACGATTCTAGAATATAATGATTATTTTCTCTCTATCAATCACTTCATCTCTATATTGATGTTATGAGGTACCTATAAATTATCTACATATGTATCATAAATATGTACCAAGATAATTATAACTTTATTTTATGCGTTAATACAAGTCTTAATTTATTTTCTTAAATGAAACCCATTTCTTTGCATGGGTAAATTTTATTGTTTATGCCTTAAGAATGATTTCCTTTTATGGATCAAATACGTTCATACATTTTATGATGGGTGAACCCATATAGAACTACAATGCATTGGGTAATGTTTTTTTCTCTTGAGACATTATATATGGTATTAGGTAGTATACCTAATCCATTATGGGACTCTATCCATTATGTGATATCATCTTGGTAGTTATCCTTGACTCATGTTTATGTATTGTTATATGATTTTTCCACATTCCCATGTTTCCATGAAATTATGATACCATGTAATTATTCATGAGAATTATCTTTTATGATATTACGTTATGTATTTTGACTCATATGTTATGATTTGATATTATTTTAATCCCCTTACTAGGATTTATATCTCACCACATTCTATTATATATTCCTTAGGGTATCCTATTTAGTTTTAGGAGATCAGTGGGATATAAGAGCTCATTATGGAGAGTAAAATAAAGAAAAATTATTTTAGTTTCATCTTGGTTTATTATGAACCTAGTCTTCCAAAGACATTGTGACCCATGATCTTAGGGTTGTAATTATTATATATTTATGTTAAAGATAATGTAATAATATTTGTAAAAGTCTTGGGTCTCTATAGTTTCTCCAAAAGAGAGTAATAATTATTTTTGGTAATTAAGAATAGAATACTTTATCTAAAACCCTATGGATAAGTCTGCGTATAAGAAAATATCCTAGAATTTTGGATAAGTATATAGAAAGTTGTTTCTAAGAAATTACATCATTGTATAGATAATATAAGTGTATGTGGGCCGGTGATAATTTTACCAGAGGGAAATAACCCTAAAAATGGTGCATTTGGATTTGAATCGATCATCAACTAGTGCAGAAAAATGAGGTCTTCCTGCACACCTAGTTTTTCACTGTCGTGGAATATTATTTGAAAATTCACAAACTCTTCATGAACCGTTGTGAAGGATTTGAATTAATTGTTAGGATAGAAAATTTAATAGGTAAATTACCATGGATAACCTATATTGAAATCCTAGAGACACATAAGTTTGGATTTTAATTTAATTTAAAATTTATTTGTTATATGTTTATAGTTTCCCTTTTATATGTTTATTATTTAAAGTTTTCACATTCCATTTTCATTTATTATAGTTAATGGTGGGAAATAATAGGAATCGTTCCAAAATCCAACATGATAGGAAATATGAAGATTTCCTCAATGATATACCTAACCATATTTGAGTGGGATCTTGGAACTTAATGGAAGTATTATCTCATCTGATTTATGTTTTGAATAATAACATAAATCATTTTGAACTCTTTATTTCTCCTAAGAAAGAGAAAGTTATGGTAAATTCCTTTATGTGATAAAATGCCTCATAAATGTAGTGGATCCTCATATCCCCTCATCATATAATAATTGATTTACTCTACTGAGAAAAAAATTTATGTCCTCTAGTTCTTAGAATAATATAAAATAATGGTGTCTATTTATTATCTTGAAAGAGAATTTGATTAGTGGTATAAAATGATTGATAACATGAATTCTAAAGGGGATATTGATTCCATGGAATGATAAGTGTTTAAGAAAATATTTTTCAATAAATACATTCCCTTGTATATCCATCATAAAATGGATAGGGAGTTCTGAATACTAATGTAAAATAAAGATTAGTCTATTGTGGTGTATGAGGAAAACATCTCAAGGATTGCACGATACACCTTTCGATTTTTTATGAACACTGAAATCAAGGTGGATCTCTTATTTAGTGGGTTAATGATGATTCTATGATAATATTTATTGGTTTAATAATTTTATAATATAAAGATATATTTCATTGTTCCCTTAAGGTTTATATGGACATTGGTGACTCTTAGTGGTCTCTTAGGTCTGGAGATAAAAACATAAAATAGAGTTTATTTTAAGAGGATCAATGGATAATTCTCATGGAATAAAGAAAAAAACATCTGATAGGTTAAAAGTGTGGGAAGATTCACCTCAGAAATCATCTTAAAAGAACTAATAGATGTTTAAAATGCGAAATAGAGGGGAATAATGCTAATCAATGCTGCAGGGAAATGAAGAAACCCATTAACATGGAAGAAGAAAAGAAGGATCAAATAAAAAGTCATCTTATTAAAAAAAAATCAATCACTAAGAATATAGGAATTATAAAATTCAATTTCCCTAATGAGATATTTATCAGAGAAAATTAATGATAATGATATCTAAGGCCTAAAGAGAATGGAATAGAAACTTCTATCACTGCTACTGAGGTAGATTATGCTAATGATATGGTGATAAGTTCATGGTTTATTCATTCAAAAATAGTGCACATAATTTTTTATTATGATTATATGTGTTCTTACATATCTTCAAAGTTTAGTTTAATTATTCAAACACCGCCTAAAAAATTTGGGATTGAGCTATCTATGAGAATAGAAAACCAATAAATTATGACATCCCAAGTATATAACTCCTTCCCAGTAAATGTTTTTGGAATTAACCACCCAATAAATCATTTCCTAGTTCCTTTAGTAGATTTTTATATTATATTGGGTATGTATTAACATTCCTTATATAAAACCAACATCAACTATCCAGAAAGGAAACCATTCTTCATATCCCAAGTCATCTTTCGATTCTATACAAGTGTATGAAGGAGGTTCAATCTCCCTTGAAATATTCTATATAGGTGTAGATATTTTTTTCCTTAAGAGAAATAATATCTTGATAAAATTATTTCTAGTAAGGAAAGAATCATTGTAACACCTTGAGACTTTACGATATATTTCATTTTAAATAAATTCAATCTCTTTGACAGTTGTGATACACGCAAACCTACGACTCAATTATAGTAAGTGAACATTATATTTTAATAAAATATTTTATAATTTGAATTTTAATATTTTATTTCCAAAAAAATCTATTTCTATGGGATTAATATCAATTCTTAACTTCGTTAAAATAAACCTAGAATAAATTATTGAAATTTTCCCTTAGAAATAAGATTTTATGAATAATCAATCATTTAGTAATTAACTATTAATACTTTTAATTATAAAAATGTATTATATTATTTTTTATTAATAATTTACTAAATTTCAACTTTATATAAATAAATATAAGAACATTTAGAGGTATGAATGGATATTTTTTTAGAAAACTAGTTTTTTTGGAAATTTGTTTTTGTTTAAAAATGCATAATGTCTATCCAATTTATTTAATTAAAATAATCTTCAATTATTAATTATTTAAATGAAATTTATAGAATATATTTCTAAAAATATGAATTTAAATCCAAATAATTATTATTACTACTCATATAGTTAATATAATATCATCTTATTCTTGAAAAATACATTTCTTGAAAAACTATTTTTTAACATGGTTTGTGGGTTTGTTTTTAAAATTATTTCTTACACTTATGTGAATTTACTTTAATAAAATTATTTCCATATTTGGAATAAAAATAGTTAATAATATATAATAATTTAAACTTAATTTTTATTCATAATGATTTGTAAAAATAGTAAAAATTAATTAATGTGGTTATGGTTAAAATAGTGGTTTGCGTGTTTTATTTTATTGTGTTAAGATTAATTTTAAACCCCATAGAAGTGTTATTTTATAAATTTTATTTCATATTTATATTAATTGGGTCAAATTTATATAATAATTCTAATTTCATTTTTATCTTAATGGATAAATTGCCTAGGTTAAAAAACTAGTTACCGTGGTGAGGACTAAAATGGTAAAAGTAAACTTATAGGATAAGGTAGTAAAATATTTAAAACAAGTTTTATTTTATGATTTAGAGTTTTTTATCAACCTTAACTTTCCTACACTCCATTATTTATCAATTTTGGAGTCACTTGGGGTGAGAGTGACTCCCCGTTATTTAATAATATTCGGTATTTACCAAAATGAAACTACTCAGTTAAGAAAGGGAACACCCTCCCACCACTTCTCTAAAGACATTTGGATAAAAAAAACTAACAAAATATATCACATACATCATTATCCAAATTCTATAGGTTTTGGTATTCCCAAAAAACCACCCCTAGGTTCCTTACGAAGAGATGCAAAGGATATTTCTCTAAGAGAAGGTAATCGTCTTAACAAAGCACTTTCTTTTTCCTTTTTATTTTATCACCATAAATTATGAATTAACACTTAAAATATTATAAAAAAATATCTAAAATATAATTATATTTTATTAATATTATGGTGAAATACTTATCCATCTTCTTCCCCATCAAATGGGAAACAAATTCATCTCATGTGTGTACGGCGGACAACCGCCTCATGAACTGATGTGATTGTTTCCATCACCAACTCACATGGATAGTCATAATGAAATAAATAATGAATATATATGATAAATATAGTTTTATATTAATTCTATAAAATTAATATATCATCTAATTCACTATTCTTTCAATCGTTAAGGGAATGATATCGTTGCTCATGTGTACACACTACCTACTGTCTCTATAGAGATATGTGATTCATTTTCCATTTAAAACTTAAAATAATGTTTCTAGAAATGAATATAATGATTAAATATTATATTTATAAAATTAATTTCATTCTGAAGATGATGTAACTATATCATATATACAATAATTGTAACTATAAATACAAAACATGCATAAGAAAACAACGCAATTAACACCCAAAACAATAATAATAATAATATATCTTTTTCAAAAATGATGTTAGAAGTTATAATAGGATTATATATTATATTATAAACATTAATATGTTTTAGTTATAAATTTATAACATTTATAAAATAATTATAAATTAGTTTAAATTGTTATAAAAAAAGGAAGCATGAGGTAAGGGATTTTGTCTCAATTTATATTTCATCAAGACATATTTATTAATATGTAACTATTTAATTTTATGTGGTATATATAAAAACCCTTTGTTTTATTTAAAATTAATTAATATTTATTAATTATGATTAATTTTATAATTAAATTCTATTATTTCAAGGGGTTATAATTTCAAAGTTACCAAAGAGGTAAGAATCTAGTTTACAATCTCACTTTCTTTTAGGATTACTTTTAATTTCCTAATGGAATTGTATAATTTATCCTTCATAAGTTCCAATCATTTTTTATACTCTAGATATTTAAGGAGTTTCTATATTTTTTTCAAATTTTCCTCGCCTTGGTACTTGATTCAAGAAAATAAATGTTTAAAATAAAAACCAATTTTATTTATCTTTAAATCAGATATTTTTTTCCATGACCATGTTTTCCAAAAATGTTTTAAAAAAGTACTTTGATTACTATGATTATTTATTAATGAATCTTTAAGTTATACATGACTTTTAAAAAATTATTTAAATGAATATTTATACTATTTTTTAAAAGGTATGTTTTGGAAAAAAATTCAAAAGGAATATTTTTTAATGTATAAAGTAATGATAGACTTCCCCACTATCATAACCCTTTTAGATTATTTTACTTCTTCTACAAATTTTCAATGGTTTTACAAATAAATATATTTTAAAATTTTTTATTTCAATATCTCACTTCCATTCTATTTATGATTCCAAAGGATGTGATTTTATTTCAAAAACCTATATTCTCTATGAACTGATGATCACATTTCATTTCTTAAATAATTTTGTGATTGTTAACTTTATCATGAGATAATCACATTCTTGTTTTATTTTTTCATTGGATATTAAATTTTTCTTAAATATCCATATTATTTGTATCATGGATATTATTATTTCATAAACCACGTATTGTTTTTACATATGGTTTTTACATTGAAAGTTATTTCATTACCTATAAAAACACTTTTAAATATGTATTATTTACATAGTATAGATATTTTTTGATAAGGAATATTGTTAATGAAATAAATATTTCATTAGATATATGAGGAATGCTTTGGACATACATTGATGGGTGGGACCCAGAATTATATAGCACCCCATTGCATCGGTAGGTATCCTGAGACAAATCAGTCGGCCAAATTAAAAGTGGTTTACCCATAGTTTTAAACTATCTTATGAAAGGTCTTGATAGTATAGATTCATGATTTCTGAGATCATGATGTCCAAAATTAATCATTTTTCTTCTTTTTGAATTCATTAATAATTATACAAGTGATTATTACACTGATATTATCCATGGATTCATTTTTTTTCTCAAGTTATTGATTGAATGACATGGGTTTTCATTTACTTAACTTGTCATATATACTATGCCTTATCGAATTATGATAGTCAAATTATTGATTAAATAGATTTTGTGATTAGTTATTTACCTTAACATATATATTATACATTATTTATTTATATAGGTTCCTATGTATATAAACCTTACTGATCATTTGAACTCACCCTTATTTTGTTTCCTTTCCCCACAATATGAAGAATAATTCATTGTGTGAGTTCGAGGATGCCAAAAAAATTCATTAAAACTTTTTATATTTTATCCATAATATAAAATGGGTATAATATATGTATTTGTTTCTTCAATACTACTAAACTAATTGATTATTTGGGATTCAAACCATTTTAATACATTCTATTGTAATAAAGTAGACCACCATATATAGATTACTGGTGTTTAGGTTGTTATAATCTACTTGAATATATGCCCATTCTGAACGATTATACTGATGTATTTTATGAATAATTCCCTAGTATTCCCCTTGATTGAGAGGTTTAGTTATCAATTGAACATATACTTAGATATATTCCCATATTAAATATTCTTTATATAATGAACACTACTGAGTTGGAGGAACTGAAGAAAGAAGTTACAAGAGAATCTGTGAAATGGTTTTATATATCTAGTTACTTTAGCCTGGGGTGTGTTGGTACTATTAATAAATAAGTAATATTGGTCAATTAACCTCTTCATTTATTATCATGTGATCAAAAAAACCATGATAAAGAACAAGTATCTCTTATAATGGATAGTTGATTTGTTTGACCAACTACACAGATCTCTTTATTTCTATAAGGTGGCACTTCATTTTGGATATCACCAGTAAAAGGTTAATAAAGAATATATTCCCAATACTTCATTTTGAACAAGGTCTAGTCACAATGAGTTCGTAATGATTCCCTTTGGACTCACTAATACTCTATAAATATTTATGGACTTCGTGAATAATTTTTTTAAAGAGTACCTCAATACATTTATTGTAGTCTTTATAAATGATATTTTGATATACTAAAAGAGAAATGAGAAGCATGAGGAGTATTTAAATACTATGGTAAAGACTTTACGGAAGGATTATATATATGCAAATTATAATAAATGTGAGTTCTGGATGGAGGAAGTTTCATTGTTGGGGCATGTTATCACTAGAAAAGGGATATTTGAGAACCATTTTAAGATCGAGGCAATTAATGAGTGTCCCAGACCAGCATCTGTAATGGAAATCCATAGTTTCCTTGTAATATCTGGGTATTAAAAAATATTTGGGAAAAAATTCTCAGGATTATCAAAATAGATGAAAAAATGTTTAATCAAAATGGGGTAATGTTTTTCTATATTGATGAATGTGAAGGGAACATTAAGGAATTAAAATATTCTTATCACTACACATGTCCTCACACATATAATTATTCTTAAAATAATGGATTGGGGTGTGTACTAATTAAAAATGATAAATCGATAATCCATACGTCAAGGTAATTTAAATTTCATGAGTAGAACTATCCAACACATGATCTAGAGTAGGCTATAGTAATCTTCATGCTGAAAATATGGAAACATTATCTCTATGGGGAGAAGTTTGAAATATATACAGATCATAAGAGTTAAATATATAATCACAAAGAATAAGAATAAAATGTTCTAGTGAATAGTGTTATAGATTATGAAAGACTGTGGTTGATCAATACATTTCCATACTTGGAAAGCAAATAAAGTGGAAACTACTCTAAGTAAAAAGGATCTAATGACATTATCAATAATGAGAATTAAGAAATATCCAATATTCTTAGACTTTAAAATGAGGTAAATGGCAATCACAAAGAAAGGAACATAATCATTCCTTTCCCTAATGATTTCTCAACAATACCTTCTAAAGATTATAAAGGATTCTCAAAGAGATGATGCAGAAAACATAAGAAGGTGGAATCTATAAAAAATGAAAAATCTACATATTTTAAAATTTATGAAGAATCAAATATAAAATTTGGGTCATGAATATGTGTACCATAAAATCTTGAGATCAGTAAGTGGATATTTAATGACTCACATATCTTGTAACAACCCCAAACCCTCAATTCCAATTCTGGTTCTAAAAAAAGATCCTTATATTTCTAGATTTGATAATGATAAAAGTGACACAGTTTTTTCCATCCAAACCTAACAAAATCATAAGAAAATATTGGATCACTTACATAAACAGTGAAATTTTAGGTTCAGAGTTTAGAGAATTAGGAAAAACACTAATATAAATAATATCCATGAATTTAAGGGAGTATTTTTTCCACTATACCCATATTTTTATATTACATATTAAGTCTTAAACATCTCCCACAAACCTCATCACATTATAGAAATTTCTATACATAAATAATTTAATCATCATTTTTCATAACCTGGAGAAATGGAAACATAATATGCGTAAGATAAAATACTCAGTTAGGGTAAACATAAGCATTAACAGTTGAATTTTATCAATAATAATAAGAAGGTCATAAGGGTATTATGATTTAGTAAAATTTCCTAACAATAACATAAGAATATCCATAACCATCAATACTTGGATTATTAAACATGTGGCATGGAATAAAGATTTATCAAAGGAAAGAGTCATTATAATCAGTAATCATGAGAAATTTTCTATCAATATTAATAATGGTAAACATTTAAAACTCACATTAAGTGTAAAAAATGTGTTCATGTCTTTGGAATATCATCTTCATAACCCATTTTAAACCCATTCTAGAAATAACTATAGTCCAATTAAATCCATAGAAGAAACCCTCCAGTAACCCCCTCATTCTTTCCTCTAAATATAATGAGCATTACCCAATGCCTTAGAGCATTACATGGGAACACCCATTGCATAATCTCTATCGAGATCACCTAAATCTATCTAGGTACACCCATCATATAGTCTATATTGGTCTCACCCGATGCTATCTGGGAGCACCCATCATATAAGATATATGAGGCTCAACTGTGAGCAATAATAAGGGATAAACCCTTTGTATAACATGTATCGAGCTCACTTGTTCATAATAAATAATGTCAAAGTACAATTCAGGAATAAAATAGTTAGAATAATTCACTTTTTAATCATAATAATTATCAGTGTTCTTTTATATCTTTATTAAATCATATAAAAGAAGCGGGTTCCATGATAATATCATAATCCATCCAAACAAAGAATATGGTTGCTATAAATATAAAATATACCCAGTGGAGTGTATATAACATCAAGGGATATTAACATTGATGAATGGAAATACCATTAAAATATTATTAATTTTTTTGAGTAAAATAACCTTTTCACTTTGAGTGGCATCAAAGGATATCACCTTAGATGGGAAATGACTCTGAAAGATCACTTGGAACATTTCATGATGAAAATATCCTCTCCATTTTAGAAAATTTTATTTAATATCCAAATATTTCTCAAAAATAAAACAATTTTTTTTTAAAAATAACCTTTGAAACTTAAAAATTAATATTTAAAACATTGAGTCTTCAATATGGTGAAAAATTATGTTCATGTTCAATATGTAAAAAAAATATTCCATACATTTTTAGAAAAAGTCAAAAAGTGAAACCTTCAAAAAATGAAAAGAAGATACCTTTTATAAAATAAAAAATAATTGACTAAAAATTACATTAAAATAATAGTAAAACATTTTTATAAATCATGTATTTGGAAGGAAAAGGATTTTTGACTGAAAAAAAGAAATGAACTCGTATTTTCTTGAAAACATTTTCCCAATAATTTTAAGTAACAAAGAGAGTAAAATGGTACTATTACATGTAAATTTCATGAATAACCAAAGGATAAATAAAATTATGTGGTTTAGGATAATAATATCATATTATTACCTCACAGATAACCTTTAACATAAGTAATCACAAAAATTAAATGTGATTGTTTCATAAAGACTTTTCCACTTTGGTAACTCCTCAATCATAATAATCATGAAAGAATAGCATCATATTAACTTTAAATATCATTAAAATATGTATATTCATGATATAACATATAAAATAGGTATTATATGAACCTCATAAAGGAAAATTGGTGTATAACAATACATATTTACCCAAGAAGATAATTTGAGATGAGAAACCATTACATTGATCATAAATTTCAAGTGATAATTAATAAAAGAATAAATTATGTGAATCAAATATAAATAAACATAAAAAAAGTGGAAATAAAACATATGATAATAAAAATTCATTAAAAAAATAATCTTATAATATCAAATAAAATTAATATTTAATATTACCTAATGAAAGGAAATTGAGTTCTGAAATTCTTTACCGTTTGGTAACTTTCAAGTAAAATATACATTGATGAAATAACTAAAATTTAATCTAAAAATAACATTATATATGAATTATTCATCATATTTCATGCAAAATGTTAGATACATACACTATATAAAACAAATTAGGTATATAACATTAAAATATGACTCAATGAAGGAAAATTGGGACAAAGTCCCTTACCTCAAGTCAAGAATTTCCATGTATGCCCTTTAAATTATATATAATAATATTATATCAATTATTTTATTTCTTAATAACCTTTTATATATTTAATAACTTCAACATAAATCATTTATTTTATTTCTTTCCATTGACATAATTAAATACTTAATCAGTTAAGTCTACGCCGGGTGTTTTGAGGACGTTTGATTCATTGTTTCAAAATTAATTTGGTGTGTTGATTGTGGTCAAAGTGGTAATTTTTCCATTATATACTACAAATAATAATTAAATAGTTATCATATTTATAAATCAAGTATAATTTTAAAATCAGTCATGAAATATTGTTATTAAAAATGAACTATGTTATAATCATTGAAATAGTAGGTCATAAGTACACATGAGTAACATTTCCATTTTTCAACGATTATTATAGAAATAAATTAAGTATTATTTTATCTTAGATATTAATAAAAATATAATAAATACCATAATATTTATTTAAATATACTTATATATATCATTCATGGGATTTAGTGATGGAAAAATAATCGCATCGCTTTGTTGAGGTGGCAGTCCATACGTACGCATGAACGACGTTATCATTTTTTAATGAGTGGAAAGTTAAGAAATAAAATGATATATTATATTTTAACAATGATAAATACATCATTAATACCAAAATTATGTCAAATATATCACATATATTCGATAACATTATCCTTATTACCTTCCATATAAATCAATAGTGAGAAACGAATTACATCAATTCGCAAGTTGGTAGTCCATCGTACACACAAGCGATGTTATTATATCCCCCACAGAATGGAAAGTAAGAAGTTTTATATGATATTATAATTATGAAAGTATAAATAAAATCAAAATATCATATATTTGCTTTAAATAAATCTTTATAATAATCCATGATAGGCAATGAAGAAAAATGAATCACATCAGTTTCTGAGGCGGCAGTCCGTCATACACAGGAATAATGGTTTCATTTCCCTTTTCATGGAAGAGGAGTTAGATTCGGTTTTTAAAATTAATATAATAACATATAAGTATATGGGATATAATATATTTTTTATATCATAATAATTTAATAATATTTTTAGTACGTTGAAGAAGAAATAAAATAAATATGAACGATTGAGCATGATATCTCTTTTTCTGAAAACCACCGTAGGTTAGCACCAAAATCCTTATTCTGATAATTTATGATAAAAAATTGGATATAGGTAATGTTTGGGAAATTAATTAAGATATTTTTTTAGTTATTAGATAATTAAAAGGTCTTTAAATGTTTGAAGAGGAGAGGATAGTGGGTGTAACTTTATAAGCGGGTTGAGTGGAACACATGTAATTTTTGAAAAGAAAAAGGACTACCCCCATTTTTTACAAGATAAAAAGATCATAAATTTAAATTTATATATAATTAGACATTATATGATCAAAATATGGCCAAAATTATTTTTTATAAAATTTTTTATGTCATTTTCATCTATATATTTTTAGTTTAACCCCTGATAAACCTATTTTCATCTTAACCGCGGTAAAATAATTTTACTACTTTCACTATTCATTAAGACCAAAAATTTATTTTAACTTATTATATAATATAAATTATAATTATTTAAAATATTAAATCCATTTTACAAAATTCTATTCAAATAAGTGGCAGAATTTAATTTAAAATTAAACTTGGAGATGAGATGAAAAAATAGTTTTTCAAGAAATGTATTTTTTCCAAAAAAAGAAGATTTTATATTAACTCTATGATTATTAATAATCCTTATATGAATTGAAATTAATATTTATAGATATATAATATATAAATATAATTAAAATTATTTCTAATTAATGGTATTTTTAATTAATTACAATGAAGAAACATTATGCAATTTAAAATAGTTTTAAGAAAAAACACATTTTTAAACCCAAAAATAAACATATACTAAAATAATGTATTAAAATGATTAATATATAATTAGTTGGATAAAATATAACTAAATAATACTTATTTTTTTTAAATAAATTTTAAATCCAAAAAAACATTTAAATAACATAATTTATTGAAAATAAATGACAGTTTTACAAAAAAACAGTATTTTTTCTATTCATTGAAAAATAAATATTTTTAAAAAAATATCAGAATTTTACTCTATGTTAACAATGATATACTGATTTCAAAAATTAATTTCATTTAAACAAATACAAATTTTAAAATATTCAAAAATTAATTATAGTATTTTCTTACAAGAATAAATGAAAATCATTTTTGAAGAAAGCATAATTTGGATGAATAAAATTAAATTACTAAAAATGGTTGATTATTTAATAAGAATTTATGAATAAATTTATATTGAATAGGAAACATATATATTTATTTCAAAAAAAATTAATATGATTCATACCCCCCAATTTAACTACAATATTATAATATCCATATTTAAAATTAGGATTATTTCATAGTTTTTTTAAGCTCATTTTTATGTGTCTGGTACATTATCCCCCTTTAATAAATTACATCCTAAAAATTTAAACTTTATCTAAATAATTAAAGGTTTGACATTAAAAATTATTTTTGTTGAAAACAGATATCGTACAAAGGGTTAATAAAACATCCACTTGAAAAGAGAGAGACGAAAGTATGAAGGTCGTATGAAATAATAAAAAACTAGGTTTCCACATAAATAGAACATTATTGGGAAATGAAAATATGGATTTGTAAAGAAGATCAATTTAGGAGGTAGTGTTGCATTTTTTAGAAGAGATAATAGACCATCAGTTTAATGAATAACATTTATAATTCAATATCATTTTCTTGGATTTGAGGAATTACTTTACCATATTGACAAAGAATAAATAGAAATATAATTATTTGATTAGTATAATTTTATCCTTTAATAAATTTCCACCATAATCTCATCATTTTTCTCCAAACTATGAGTATTAAGGATGAAGTATTTGTGACAGAATCACTAAAATAATCTACTAAAGGATCACATAATTCAACAAAAGTAACCCCTAAATTCCTCTTATCTTTATACATTAATAAAATAAAATTGTTAGAACAATGTTAGATAATTACCAAAATTAACAAAACTTCATATCATTAATCTCCAAAATTAAATAATGAATCCCAAAGTTCAAACTAAATCATTACATAAAAAATATCTTTAAAATTATTCAAAATATTCATGGCTATGTAATAAACCCCATGTTTATAAGCATTTGATCACATATTCTTCTAATGTTGATTTAAAATTTATCTCAAGATAACACTAATAAATTTTGAATTATCATATAAAAAATGTGTGTGACATAATCATAGAATTTTCCTCAAAATGTAATAACTCATAACTACCTCAACATTAAAGATATTATAAAACTTAAAGGTAACCAATACCATTAAAAAAATTCCAAAAAATTAATGTCATTATTCCAAAATTATTACATCATTTTGAACCTAAGGGTTTTGTATAACTTGACCCAATAGAACATATCCAAAAATATTCTTATTCATCTTAGACTTCCATCACTTAAAACCTAAAAAGGGTGTATAATACATTAAACTTATGATGGACCTTAAAATATTAAACCCTTGATGTAATCCATAAATCTTAATAAAACCTCACATAAAATCCTCATAATCTTGAAATTTATCTAAATTCTACTCTGATACCAACTATAAAAACCCCAAACTCACACTTCTGGATCTGGTTCTAAAAACATGATTTTACATTTCTTTATTTGATGCCAATAAATGTGGCCTAATTTTTACCATACAAAAAGTACAATATCAAATTTAAATATTTGATCCCTTACATACCTGAGGTCCTTTTAGGTTTATTGTTTTTGATAATTAGGAAAAACTCTTATATAAACAATATACCCATGAATTCAAGGGAGTATTTTTTTTCAATAATACCTAGATTTTTCATAATTCATATTAAGTTTTCAACATATCTCATGAAGTTCATCACATTAGAAACCATTATAGACATAGATAATTTAATATTAATTATTTATAACTTGGGGAAATAGAAATAGAAGAAGGGCGAACTCAAATGCCCAGTAAGGGTAAATATAATCATAAACAATTGAATGTTATCAAGGGGAATAAAAAGGGAATAAGGGTATGATTACATAATTGAAGTGAATTATCATAAAATAATAATATTAAAACATATAAATAATTAGATCATTAAACATGGGGAATACCATAAAACTTTAACAAATATGAGATTCATGAGAATAAATAATCATGAGCAATGTGATGTCAATCTTGAAAAAAGTAAAATTTTAAAACCCATTTAAATCCTAAAGAAAATGTGTTGGTATTTTTGTAAAATCATCTTCATAATCCATTTTTACCCAATGTTAGAAATAACTAGATCCCAGTTAAATCCAATGGAGAACCCCTCTAGTAACTCCCTCCGTCTTGACTCTAAAGAAAAGGAACCTTACCCAAAACATTAGAGCGCATTATGGGTGCAACCATCTTATAATCTATACTTATCTCACCCAAGGCTATTAAGGTGAACCTATCATATTAGATATATCAAGCTCACTTTATTCTCTCTAGAGGCACCCATCATATAAGATATATTGGGCTCACCCATGATCTATAATAGGGATCAACCCTTCTTATAAGATATATCAAGATCACCCGTTCATCATCAATAATGTATATCTATAATTCATTAACAATAAATTTAAAATCATTCACATTTTATAAAAAATCTCTTTATTATATTTATTAAGTGATGGAAAAGAAATAGGTTCAATGACACTCTCATAATCCGTCCAAAGAAAGAATAAATATTTTATTGATATAATAAATCCCATATGAAGTGTAAGAACCATTAAGAGTGGTTGATTTTGATTAATAGAAATTCCATTAAAATATCATTAAAAAATTTATTGAGTAAAATAAACTTTCACTTTGAGTTACATCAAAGGATTTCATCTTAGATGGAAAATGATTTTGAAGGATCACTTTGAAAATATCTTGATGAAATTATCCTTTCCATTCTAAAAACACTTATATAAAATCTAAAACATTCTAAAACATTAAATAAAGCATGTTATTTAAAAATAACCTTATAATATTAAAAATAAATCTTTAAATCATTAAGTTTTTAAGATGGTATAAAATTCCACTCATATAGAGTATGTTAAAACAAATATTACTTTCAGATTTTTGGTAAAATTCAAAAAGTTCCTTGTTTAGGAAACGACCTGAATATTCCTTTTAAAAAATTTATAAAAAAGTAAATTAAGGTTAAAATGACTTTAAACTTTCATATTAAAACATTTTTGAGAATAATTTTAGAAAACATGGATTTTGATGAAAACTTATTTTCTAATTAAGAGAGGAATGAAGTTGAATTTTCTTTAAAAAAATCCTAATTGTTTTAAGTTACAAATAGAGTAAAATGGTAAAGTTAATTGAAAATTTAATTAATAAATATAGGATAAAAAATATATGTTTTTAAATAAAATAATAACATATTATTTCCTGCCAAATAACATTCAACATAAATATTCTCTAAAATAAAGGATATTGTATCATAAATCCTCCACCACTTTTATAACTCCTCAATTATAAGCCTCGTGAAATAATAACATCATATGAATTTTATATATCATTAAAATAAAGTTATTAATGGTATAAATTATCAAATTTGGGGTATATTGATCCCATAAAGGGTAATATGTGTATAAGATATCATATGTCCCAAACAATACAATTTGAGATGAGCAACCCTTATAATTATCATGACGTTGAAGTGAGAATTAATCAATGAATCAATTATGTGTATCAAATGAAAATACACATAAAAAGTGTAAATAAAAAATATTATAATAAAAATTCATTACCCATATAATCTTATAATATCAAATAAAATTAATAAATAATATAAACCAATGAAAAGAAATTGAGTTATGAAATTCTTTACCACTTGGTAACTTTCAAGTCAAATCCCCACAGATGAAATAATTAAAAATGAAATTTAAAATACCATGATTTATGAATTATTATTTATATTAAATATAAAATTGGAATTATATACACTATAAAATAAATTAGGTACACAACATCAAACAATCCATGTTCGTCCTTTAAATCCTATATAGTAATATTATATAAATTATTTTATTAGTTTATAAAATTTTCTAGGTTTAATAATTTATACATAAATCATTTATTTTATTTATTTTTAATGTCATATTTAGATACTTAAACAGTTAAGACAATGTTTGGTGTTTTAAGCCCACTCGATTCATTGTTTCTAAATAGATTCAATGTGTTGATAGTGGTCATTAATAAATTATATAAATAATAATAATAATGGAATACTTATCATATTTATATATTAATTACACTTTTAAAACCAATCAAGAAAAATTTTTATGAAAAATTATCTTTGTTACAATCATGGAGATGATATGTCATATATATGCGTGAGTAGCACTTACATTTTTCAACAATCATATTGAAAAGAAAGTAAGATTTTATTTATCATTAAATAATGATCATAATATGATAAATAAAATATCATTTATTGAAATGTACTTATATATATCAACCATGTGATGTTCTGATTGAAAATTAATCACATCGCTTCATAGAGAAGGTAGTCCACACCACGCATGAACGACGTTATCATTTTTCAGTGAGTGGAATATCAAGAAATAAAATGATATATTATCTATAAATAATGATAAATATGTCATTAATATCATAAATATAGTGTATATATCACATATATTCAATAAATTTATCTTTATTAACTTTCATGTAAAGCACTGGTGAAAAATGAGTCGTATCGCTTCACGATGCGGTAATTCACCATACACACAAGCAAAACTATCATATACACCATAGAATATAAATTAATAAGGTATATTTGATATATTAATTTCATAATTATAATTATATTTAAAATATTATATATACTCTTTAAATTCACTATTATAACAATCCAGGAGAGGCGGAGATAAAAAATGAATCACAGCGGTTCACACGGCAGTAATATTCCATACACACGAATGATGGTTTTACTTCCCATTTGATGGATGAGGAGATGGATTCAGGTTATTACATTAACATAATAATATATAAGTATATTTGAGATAATTTTCTTTTTATATCATCATAATTTTAAAAAATGAAGGAGGTAGAAGAAAAAATAAAATAAAAATGCTTGGTTAAGCACGATACCTCTTCTTCGAACAACCTCCTTAGGTTAGCACCAAAATACTTCTTAATGTTATGTACTAGGATTTTAGTTTAATTTTTTTGTTTATATGTAATTATATTGAGAACCCAAAATTCAACGGCACGTGATTCCGAGGCCTGGAGTGCCCGAAATGATCCGTCGAAAAATGTTAAGTTTTAAAAAGCACGTGTGAGAAGTTTTCATGAAAAAGTGGAATGACTCCTAAACAGTTCCTTGAATCAGAAATCAGATGGCATTGTTACATTCAGGATGGAGGTTTTACCCTAGGTGCGAATTATGTTTAATTGGAAAACGCCTCCAGTAAAAAAACCCGAAAATGACACAACCATAAGTAAAATAATTAAACAAAATTATTTTATTTTTCAAGTTCTTATAACTCAAAAATTCTGACTCATATTAACAATATGAGACCACCACTGAACTCATGAGGGTATGCCTTCCTAAGGCAGATCTTAACATTGGATGGCGCGGGGCAATAGTGGAAGTTAGTTTTTGGCCATGAATAAAATAATTAGGAAAAAATTATTTTATTTTCAAATACTTATAACCCCTAAACAGCAACTCAGATTGAAAATATGATATTACTGTTGGACTCGTGGGGGCGCGTTCCCCTTAGGCATATCCTAACCTCAACCAGCATGGGTCGAGGATGAAAGTAATTTTTTTTGAACTTTTTTTAAGGTACGTTCTATAAACGTGTGAGTGAGATTTTCTATATTTTGAACTAGTGCTTAGATTATAAATCTAAGGGAACTGTTGAATTCAGAACTCTAGGATTCTCCTAGAAATTACTTAACTTTTATTGTAAAGGGCTCAGTGAAAAAGTTATTTTTTGGAATCTTTAATAAAAATAATAAAATTATTTAAAAAAATATTTTATTTATATTATCACCTTTGAGTGGAAGACGGTGACGTTGTGGGGTAGTGACGAGGCAGCGATGATGCACATTAATGAGGATCATTAATGTCTCATTAACCCATAGCATAGTGACACTTTATTGACACGTAACAGAGACATTGTTTCATAAATAAAATAGTGTAACGGTGGGACGTCGCATCCTAATAGAGACGTTGTGATGTGCTCCTATTTATAGTTTGATGCACTGGGGAAATAAGGATTAAAAATTTGGAGGATTCTCTGGAAAACCTCTGATGGACTTACACCCCAGTCAAAAACTAAGAATGTTGGAGGAACTTCATCATCTTCGACGCCTTTCGAAGAATGGAGCCGAGAAGCGACGTCGAAGTCTCAATCCTTCGAGGAGGAACCTCATGGCATCGGACGTCATAAGAGGTAGGGGTTTTTGATTTCATGTTCTTCCCTATCCTTTTCTAAAAATGAATAACATGGAACAAACCATGAATAGGTTGATCTGCGATTCATGTGTTATGAGGGAGGGTGTTTTATTCTTGAGGTTATTTTATTCGGGGTCCAAATCTTGGCATGGAAAGATTGAACATAAACTCCCCGAAACTCCCCCTTCTTTAAATCACTAATGCGAAAGCCCCGGGCCAACACAAATAAAGCCCGAGCATATCTTCATGTGAGTTCTTGGTTTTCATACCATCAAAATGGAAGCAAGGGAGGTTTGGGATCCTCGTGGTGAAGAGGGTGCTCCCCAGAGGCCACAGATGCAGACGGCTTGAAGAACTGACCACCAGAGCGTGTCCGGTGTCCCACCAAACGCCTGACTAGTGTGATGGCACCAACGGTGGATGGTCTCACTAGTAGTGTGGAGGGGGTGTCCGGCAATGGCGGGATGCATTGAATGAGAGGCTACATATCTTTAGCCGCAGCGGTTCCCTTGATGACGTGACACCAGGCGGGGTGTCGCGTGGAGGGACGGCCCACGTCTGGGCTATTCAGACAAGATGGAGTCTCTAATCCATGACTGTGGTAGGCTTAGGATACCTGTGCATCTACGAGGCAGGAGGGAGGCCCCAGCCTATCGGCCGCGGAAGGAGATGGACGCGGTGCCAGGCGGGCACTGCGCAGGAGGTGTGGCCCGCATCTTGCAGGATGTGTTCGGACAGGGAGGGGATGCGGTTGGCTACCACATCCTAGGTGCTTACAATGGCCACCTCTAGTGGTTCAGGTGGTTGCATATTTCCATACCAAGTCGTATATGACTCTTTTGGCACTTAGCGACGAGTCACATAGTTTGAATGTGTGTCACGGGCATCTAAGGAAACGATCACCTGAGATGCAGGGTCAGTAGGACCTATGGATTACAGGTGCGCAAAGTAAGCCATGGAACTAGAGGGTTCATAGGAGGGAGCATGCTAGTTCTTAAAAGGTTAGGATTTTCTATGCTTGTTGTAAAAAGGGACATCTCTTGTGATATTGTGACACAATTCATGCTATATGGCAAGAGTGTAGAAAGTTGCAGACTATCGAGGCTTATGACCCTAGGACTCCAGTGATGAATCAAGTTACAATGTGTTTATTTCTACTTTAGCTGAACTATTCATAGACACTTGTACTAGTGATTTCCCTTTCTTACCACTTCTTCTTGTTTGATACCTAGAGGATCCTGTTCAGACCGTGACTTGACCCTCACGTTTAAAGACTCATACTGGAGGAGACCCAATGACCACACACTTGTGCCAACAGTGTGACTTGACTCTTGGAGGTGAGAGTATCATTTGGGATCACTTTGAAGTAGCATCGAGGCTTTATGATAACATTCTTGGTATGGACTAGTACCGTTCATGCTAGGATTGACTATATTAGGCAAAGCATGTGGTTCATCTGCAGATATGGAACCAGATTTCCCTTTATCAACAGAGAGGAAATCCTTACAACTCTTGATGGAATTACGGAGAAGAGGGTATAGCCAAATCCTATTCATTTGTCTAGTTCTACCCTTAGTGCAGGGAATGTGATGAGTCCCCAAGTTCCTTAGTGACAGTAGAGTATAAAGATGTATCCCTATAATATGTTCTATGATTACCTCTCCATTGAGAGTTAAACTTATTCCATGATCCTTACCCTGGGATAACACTAATATCCACATCAGCATATCGAATGAATCCTGTAGAGCTTTGTGGATCTAGGGTACAGCTGGAGGACAGGGTAATAGAGTAGCTGCATGAGGTCAAGGAGTATGACCTGAGGGCCCCATGAATGATTAGGGGTATAGTCAGTGTCTACTAATGGTTGTCGTATTAATAGACACGGGTGCTAATAATTCTTTGTTATCATGAATCTTGTTAAAGACCTAGAGTTTCCAGTTAAAGTGTTGACTTGATCATTACATCTAGAGAACTTATGGGAGGAGACTCGATAATCACACTTATGCCGATGATGTGATATGAACCTTGAGGTTATTGTTTCGGTTAGAACCTATTGGTGGTAGTGTCAAGTCCATACGATGTTAGTTTGGGTATGAACTAGTCATCCACGTTTCATGCTTAGATTAACTGTTTTAGGTAAAAAAGATACGATATATCCATAGCATTGGAATGGGGTTTTCCTTGGTCGGTGAAAAAATGGGAAAACCCAGGTAGGACAGGATAAACTCATGCATAGGAGGGTGCATCTAATCACTCTTGAGTCGGCCAACCATACCCTCATGGAAGTAGATGTTTCGAGTTTTTAGTTCCCAATGGTAGAGGTAGAGTGCGGGAACGTCCCTTCAAAAGATGTTTCCATGGTTACCTCCTCACAAGAGGAGGGACTTCAATATCATTCTACACCTTGAGATGGAACCGATATCAGTATTTTTATATCGAAGGGATTTCTTAGAGATTCAAAAATAGGGGGCATATGTGGGGGAATTGTAGAGGAAGGGCTTAGTAAGACCCAGTTTTCGAGGTTATGTGTGGATGACCATCACTTTAATCATGTGACCATGGAGAATTAGTATCCACTACTAGAGGGTCAATGGGTAGATCAATCTGTTAAAAGGGGTAGAATTTCGTGTGGATGGAAATGTTTTCATAGGCTTCTCAATAGTTGTGATAGAGGTGATGGATGGAGTTCCTTCAGGACTATGACTTTGAGATAATCTATACTCTTGGGAAGGGGAACGTGGTGGCAGACACGCAGAGTAGGATGTATGGTTTACAGCTGCTGAGTGAGGCAATAGAGCAGCTAGGTTTGATGTATATATCCTTCATGGATGATGATGATGGAGCAACTTACCTTCAGTCAATGACTGTCACTCCCCCACTCTTACAGCGAGTCAAAGAGGCACAGTTCATGGGTGTAGACTACGAGGCCCGATGTGCTCATTTATCCTCAAGAAAGGCTTCTGCTGAATTTTCGATAGGTAGGGAGCACGTCATCCTTTTCAGATGACACATTGTAGTACCAGTGGTGTTATGGGAGGAGGTATTGTGGTAATTCCATACATCCACTTTGGTGGTAGTTCCTCATGTGGCGAAGATATATCAGGACCTCTGACATTAGTACTGGTGGCCAGGAGATAGAGACCCTAGGAGTTTTGAGAGGTAGACCATGTTTTCCTTTGGGTCTCACCTTGATGGGGATTAAAGAGATTTGGCCAGGGAGGCAAGCTATCTTTGAGGTTCATAGGATCTACCTAGGTCCTGAACATAGGTTGCGAGGTTGAGTACCTCCTAGATCTTCCCCCACAAATACACTGGGTGCATGATGTTTTCCATGTGTCGTAGCTGAGGATGTACGTGCATGATTTATCTCACATCATCGACTAGGGCGTGATAGACATTGATGAAGGGGTGATGTTTGCAGAGTTTCCTGTGGAGATATAGGATTAATAGGATTGGGTCCTATAGGGACAGTCAATTCCTCTAGTGCATGTTTGGTGGCAGCACGAGAATCTCTAGGAGAGCGCATGGGAGCAGGAGACTCATATTCGTGCTCAGTACCCCCCCCCCCATATGTTGACTAGTTTTATTTTGGCTTTCAGGGACATAAATCCCTAAGGTGAGGAGAGTGTAATGTATCAGAATTTTCATGTATTTTTTTATTTATATGGAATTATTTTGAGACCGCGAAATTCCACAGCACATGATTTTGAGGCCCAGAGTGCCTGAAATGATCCGTCAAAAAATATTAAGCTTTAAATAGCATACATTCATAGTTTTCTTGAAAAAAGTTGAATAACTCCTAAACGGTTGCTCAGATCAAAAATCTGAGGGCACCATTACATGAAGGATGGCAGGTTTACCCTAGGCGTGACTTATGTTTAGTCGGAGCACACCTCTAGTAAGAAAACCTGAAAATGGAATAACCATAAATAAAATTATTTTATTTTTAAAATGCTTATAACTCACAAATGGTGACTCAGATTAAAAATACGAAACCATCATTGAACTCATGAGGGTATGATTTCTTTAGGTAGATCCTAATATTGGATGTAATGGGCCAATAGTGGAAGTTATTTTTGGCCAAGAATAAAATAATTAACAATTATTTTATTTTTCAAGTCAACATAACTCCTAAATGGTAACTCAAATTGAAAATTCGAGAGTACCATTGGACTCGTGGGGGATTGTTCCCCTTAGGCAGAGCCTCACCTCGATCGGTAAGGTTTGAGGGTGAAAGTTAATTTTTTTTAACTTTTTTTAATGTGCATTAAGTAAACATGCGAGCAGTATTTTCTATCTTTTGAACTGGTCCTCAGATTAAAAATATGAGGGTGCCGTTGAATTTAAAATTCCAGGATTCACCTAAAAATGACATAACTTTGGCCGGTAAGGGCCAAGCGAAAAAGTTATTTTTCAGACTTTTCAATAAAAATAATAAAAGAATTTAAAAGAATTATTTTATTTATTTTCTCGCCATTGAGTGGAGGATGAAGACACTGCGGGGTAGCGACGAGGTAGAGACAATGCGCATTAATGAAGCTCCATAATTTCTCATTAACCCGCAGTGTAATGACGCTTTAGTGACGTGTAACATCGATGTTGTTTCTTAAATAAAACACTGTAACGACGTGACATCGCATCATAATGGAGACCCTGGGACATGCTACAATTAATAGTTCGAACCACTGGGGAAATAAGGATTAAAAATTTGGAGGATTCTCTGACAAACCTCTAATGGACTTCCACTACAATGAATAATGATGAAGGCCGGTGGAACTTCATCATCTTCAACACCTTTCGAAGAAAGGAGCTGGGAAGAGGCGTCGATGTCTTAATCCCTCGAGGATGAACAATACGACATCAAACACCATAAAAGGTAGAGGTTTTTGATTTGTTGTTCTTCCCTGTCCTTTTCTAAAAATGACAAACATGGATCAACCCAGGAATAGGTTGATCTACGATTTATGCATTATGTAGGAGGGTATTTTATTCTTGGGGTTATTTTATATGGGGTCCAAATCTTGGCATGGAAATATTGAATGAAAACTCCATGAACCTCCCCCATCTTTAAACCTCTAAAGAAGAGTCCCTGAGCCAACACGAACAAAGATCGAGCGCCTCGGCATGTTCATTCTTGGTGATCATACCCTTGAAATGGCATCAAGGCAGGTTTGGGATTCTTGTGGTGAAGAGGGTGCTCCCCGGAGGCCATAGACGCAGACGACTCAAATAACAGGCCACCAGAGCATGTCCAGTGGCCCACTAAAGGACCTATCAGCGCGCCGGCGGCAGAAGCGGTTGTTGGGCTCACTGGCTCCATGGAGAAGGCAGCCCGCACCAGCATGATACATTCACCAGGAGACCACGACTCATCAGCCGTGGTGGCATTCTGGAGGACTTGGTGCCTTGTTGGGCTCTGTGTGGTGGGACATCCCGCGTCTAGGTCGTCCGGAAGAGCTGGAGTCCACGGTCCATGACAGTCGTAGACTGAGGATCCCCATGCATCTACGGGGCAGGCGGGAAGCCACGACCCAATGTTTGTGACATCAGCTGGACGTGGCACTTGGCGGGCACCACGAAGGAGGTGTGTCCCACCTCTTATGGGCTGCGTTCGGATAGGGAGGAGATGTGGCTGGCTGCCACATCCCAGGTGCTCACACTCGCTGCACTGCGCAGCTGTTCCCCAGTTGGAGGGTTGAGCCCTCAGCGGGTCGGGTTGGTCCTGCTGCCCAACAGGACAGAAAAGGGCCCAGTAGGCTGAACCGTGCCGCTGGGCTGGGCCGAACTAGACCGGGTTGCTGGGCGACTCATCAAGTTGGACCCCTGGCCAACCGGGTTGGGTCCAATGAGGCATATTGGGCCTAGCCCACTGGCCAAGCCGGACAAGACAGACCCTTACCCACACCAAGTTGGGTTGAGTCCATCTAAACAAACCGGGGTATGTGAGACCCCTAGGTTGGGATGGTCGAGTCGGTCTAACTGAGTCAGACCGGGCCTCATCGCAACCGTTCCCTTGGTTACTAAAATGCATGTATCTTGCAAACTACGCATCCGATTGAGGATCTGTTTGCAGCGTTGGGGCCCTCTCGATGAGGCATATATTTTTTTCATACTCTATGGTTACTTTCATGAATTTTGAGATGCGACGAAGGTCTTGGGGATCATTTCTCCCAAGCACACTACGTACAGAACCCAGCGACCGGCTGAGACCTAAAGACTGCTAACTTTTGGCCCAGTGGGAAGCACCTCTCTTTGACGTGTCAGACCCATGGTGTGAATCACTTCTCTGAGACTTTTCAGGTCCATGGTACATGATTATGATGAGTACCTCTGTTGGTCATGACTAGTGTGAAGCACCTCTCTGTGACTTTGCAGGCCCACGGTACGCGATAGGGGAGGAGTATCTAGGTTGTCCAAGGGTAGTGGGAAACATCTCTTAATGACTTGGCATTCCCACTGTACTCACTAGAGGAGGAGTTCTCCACCATCTGAGGTGTTCGACGATGTGACTGATGATGCTACTGTTACCACCCTAGAATATACCTTGTGTGAGATGTCTTGTGTTTCATGCTTTACCTTGAGAAATTATTTTGTGGTCTTTCCTTTTTGTTTTGGGGTCCCTACTGAGTACTGTGTTAATCACCCCTACATGAGATTCACCCACATGTGTTGTTTCTAGTGCTGACGACCAACATTTTGATAGAGGTGCTCAGGGAGATGGGACTGACGGATGCTACGACGGTGGACTTAGTAGCCCAGGACCAGGTGGGGCCTGGTAGGATTGGGTGGACACAACATAATACTTAAGATTCTAGTAGCTTCACTACTCTCATGATCAGGTGGGGTTTTTTGTAGATGGCCATCAGAGTTCCATTTTGTGTTTTTCTATTTTCAGTTATTTGTAGGATTTTCATTCTGGCCCACTTACTTTCATATGTACTTGCACCTAGCTTTATTTTAGTGGTTTGATTTTCCCCATTAGGTGTGTTGGGATATGTTTGTGCATTTTTGTGCATATAGGTATTCAGGTAAATTCCTCTCACTTGTAGGTTGATGCTTTCAGAGCTAGTCGCCAGCCCCTGGCCTTCGGGAGGCAGGCTTGGGTTTGTCACGGCACGGGCCCGGGGGATGGGTCTTCACACTTAAGATGGGTATCTGGTCATAAAATGGGATATAAATAATGGTATTGGATTAAAGTAAGTTATTTGGGTAGGTCATGGCCGATCAAAATTGATTTTGAGGTGTGAATATGAGATGAGTGGGGGTGACCTTTTATAAGTGAGGTGAATCACACACATGTTATTTTTGAAAAGAAAAAGGTGTACCATCATTTTAAAAATGAATAAAGGATAAAAAATAAAACATTATTGAGACTTAGACAATTTAAGATTTAAATATGTTTATAAATAGATTATATAAAACTTTTTATGACATTTTAACTCTTATTTATTTAGTTTAACTCCCCGGTAAACCCGTATTCAACTTAACTACTGTAAAATATTTTTACTACTTTCAATATTAATTAAATCAAAAAATTAATATGACCTTATTATATAATATAAATTATTAATATTAAAAATATTTAATCCATTTTATCAAATTAAATTTATTGGAGTGTCATAATTTAACTTAAAATTAAACCCATAGAGGTAATGAAAAAATAATTTTCAAGAAGTCTATTTTTAAGAAAAATATGATTTTATATTAAATATATGAATATTAATAATAATTATATTAATTTAATTTAATATTTATGTATATAATAAATAAATTTCATTTCAAGTATTCCCCATTATGGGATTTTTTATTTAATTAAAATGAAGAAATATTATGCACTTTAAAACAGTTTCCATGAAAAAACCCGTTTTTAAACCCAAAAATAAACTTATAATAGTATCAAGTATAAAGGGGTTATAATGAAATTAGTTGGATTAAATATAAATAAATTATTATTATTATATTTTAAATCAAATTCAAATAAAAATTTGTATTTTAAATTAAATAATTTAAAAGAAATAAATGACAGTTAATAAAAAAACTGGTATTTTTTTACTTTTCCATAGAAAAATAAATATTTTTCGAAATATCCCAAAATTTAAACCTAAGTTAATTTTTATATACTAATTTAAAAATTTACGTTCAATTTATTAAATAAATTTTCAATAATATATATATATTAATTATAATATTTTCTCACAAAAGAAAATTAAAAACATTTTTAAAGAAAACATATTTTTATTGAATAAAATTACTTCACTAAATATTGATTTATTATTTAATAATTATTTGTAAATAAATTTATATTTAGTATGAAATTTATATATATATTTCATAAAGTAGTTAATACTATTCATACCCAATAATTTAATTTTTATGTTATAACAGTTATATTTAACATAATATTAGTTCATGATTCGTTTAAGCTCAGTGTTGTGTGTCTTATATGATATTGAGCACATATTATTTTTTAAAATATCAGGGTGTTATATATATTGACCTTCTTCATTGGTATTTTGATGAAATAAAGAGTAAATAATGTTATATGGGTTTTGTTGGATCATCTTATAAAGACTTCTCACTTAATTTCGATTTGAGATGTCTTCTCACTTGATCAACTTGTTATGCTATACATTGGTGAGGAATAGTAGAACACCATTATAGATTATATTTTATCAAGACTAGAGATTTACCTAGATGTTTTGGAATAGTATCCAACATTCTCTATAAACTGAGATAAACATTAGTTTGGCTTATCACCCCCAAACTGACAGAAAAATTGAGTGGACTATCCAGACACTAGAATATATGTTAAGAACAAGTTTGATGGGTTTTAAAGGAGGATAGGATCAGCATCTCCCTCTAGTTGAGTTCTCATATAATAATAGTCACAACTCATGTGTCCATATGTATCCATATTAATACCTTTATGGGAAGATATGTAGAACACCTATGTGTTAGGATGAATTTGGTGAACATAGGCTATTGGGATCTTAAATGGTTGAGAAAATGGTAAAAAAATGTTAACACCATCCAGCATCACATCAATGATTCACAAAGTCAATAATATTTCTATACTAAAAATTAGTAATGCCACCAAGATTTTGAGGTTCCAGATAAATTATTTATCTACATATATCCATGGAAGTGAGTAATGAGAATTGATAAGAAGGGTGAGCTAAGTCCCTGGTGCATCATTACCTTTTAATATAAATAAAAAAAATTTATTTATATCGGAATATCTACCATCTACCCCTTTCCCATCTCCTCTTATTTAAAAAAATGTCACTATTTTCCATATTTTGTGGGTTCTCTATCTTCATGGATGATGAGTTTTTGTTTTCAAATACCACCTTCATGGAAGCATTAAATTCACTTATAATGGTTTAAAATGACCAAAATATGTATATTATATATTTTTTATGATCTGGAATAAATATAAATACATAAAATTATATAAAATAAAATTAGTTCATGATGGTTGATAAAATTTCCAAAATGAACTAATCACTTAATGATAACATTCTAACTATTTAAATCATCCATATATTGGAAAAAATATTAGTATTTTTTGAAAATTATAATTTAAGAAAGTAAATTCAAATTATTTCATTCAACTTCTTTGTTTTTAGTACCATTTGAAAAGAACATGAATAATTATCCATGAATTATCCTGCCTTGACACCATGACATAAACACCCTTAGAAAAGTGAAATTAAAAATTATATATCATTGAAATGGTTATTGATAAATATAATAAAATTATAATATATGAAAAATAGATTGAAATATTTTTTAATTATGTAATTATTTAATCTAATTTTATTATCTATGACGTTAATGTAGGACCCCGAAATACCCTAAGAGTGAAGGGGTGAATCAGGGTGTCAACTTTTTTTGTTAAGGAATGGATCGTATTCCCACATTGGTAAGAACTTGGTAAATCTAAATTTACTTAATAGTGAAGTAATAAAACATTCACATGTAGAGATAAAATATAAAAATTTTACATAGTTCACCACTAAGGGATTGTCTAAGGAGAATACATAAACAGTGTTCCATTCATTCCTAAATCCACTAATATTCACTAGTAGTGAAATACAAAAATTTATACATAGTCACTCTATACCAGGAACACTGTCTTTAAAAGATTTTGTGGATATAAAATTTCCTCCCTTAGAACACATCTGTCAACTCCCCCTAGATCAATACTTTAGGTGATGTATTACTCAATTAAATAACTTGATGGCCACTTCAGTATATTGGAATTTAAGTCTTTTTTCTTGACTATTAAGAGATTCTTCTTGCATATAAGTCCTAAGTTTTTTCACATGAAAGAACTGTTCCCTTAAGTCAGAAGTTCAAAATTACTATATGTGGTGATCATTCATGAAGCTCACCACCATCATGAAGAAAATTTACTTTGTGGAACAAACTGTCTTCATGAAGCTCACTGAGTCATCGTAGAATACCAATTCATCACAAAACTCCTTTTCTAAGATACCTTATAATTGGTCAAGTCTAAGACAGTATTTTCATGATGATCAGGCTCACAATAAATAATTGATTTTCAAAACTCTCAACCATTTTTAATTTTTAGTGATTCAACCTTTCATCTAAATATATTCATGTTAAATGAAGTGGGGGTGGCTACATATTTTTAGGCTCAGACTTTTAGGATACTACCATGCCTCAGATGAATTTTTCATGAACCTCCCAATTCATGTTCACGAAGCTCCTTCACTCATAAAGCTTTAGTGAAATTTAAACCACTCACTAAGTTTCTTGTATTTATGGATATTTACATAAATCCTTCATGAATTCTCAATGATCCACTTATCTTAGTCATATAGATTATGGTCAACTCATCACGTCGTTCGTGATGATTTTTCTAGACGCTGCGCATCTTCATGAATCACAACATTTGAAAAACCCAAAATTGAATAAATAGATAACTATATCATATATATTAAGATTCAATAATAGAAAATCAAATTTATTGATTCTTCCCTCTTCCTCATATTCTTAAGCCCAAAAATTTGGAAAACACGGGGAAATGATTCCACCTACAACACTATAGTCATCTTGTACGGTAAGATCACTTTCCTTGAAAAAACACAAATTAAACAAGTCTATATTGATAAAAAACACAAACTAGACTCTATTTTTAGTAGAGAACATTCAAGGTACCAATGATCTCTCCCTTTGGGTTTGTTGGAAATAAGAATAAAAAATTCAATAAAGCACAATCCTCTATCCAAATTAGATATGTGAGAAACACCTCATCCAAAAGCTAAGTATAAGTGAGAGAAGATCATTGTAGAAAACAAGAGGGGAAACATCAATAGGTTTATCATGTTTTAGAATTACTAAATATTTCCAAGATAATCTTTGAGGAATAGGAACTATTTTCTCATAAAACATATTTCTCATCATGTCACAATGGTTTGTCACAAACTTAAAACCATAAAACCATTAATGTTGTTGAATTTCTCATTCCCCTTAGAAATAATAACCAATATCATATATTTTTACTTGTATAGATCAAAATAGAATTCCCCTAAATTGTATCTCCCCCATAAAACTGCATTTCTTCTACAAAGAGATCAAAATAGTTAACACAAATGGGGAGAGGGGAACAACCATAACCTCCTCATGCACTCGGAGGTGGTTGAACATTGAGGTTCAACCGATGTCTCTATAATACATGTGTTTCCAATGTCTTAGTCAGAATGTCATAAAATTGGTCATTAGTTCTAACATGATCCATTTTAATCTCACATTATTACAAAAAAATTGATGAAGTGATAACTGATCTAATATGATTTGTATGACAATGTTGAACTGGATTCTTCAAAAGTTCAATCATGATCTTATTTACATAGAGAATATCCATAAGTTGTTTCATCTCATCACCAATATCAGTTTGTTTTTACTTCATCCATAATAGCTAAGTGCAGGACTTTGTAACAGAGATGTACTCTACTTCAGTCGTAATAAACGAAGTGATTTCTTATTTTTTTCTCAACCGTCCCACAAATTTATTTCCAATGAATAATTCTCCACCACTTTTATAATTTCTTTCCACCACATCACTAGACTAGTCAACATCAAAAAATGATGAAAATTCATTATCTCTTCATGTAGAAATGTGTAGGCCAAAATTGAGAGTACCATGAATATATCTCATGATTCTTTAAGATGCTTCCAAATGATCTTTATTTGGATTAGATTTAATGTGGGATGATAATAATGATTCAAAGACTATATTTGGACATGTCATGGTCAATTATAACAAGTTCATAATGATTATCCTTTATTGGGTGGGATCCACAAATGTCCTATCCTTATTTATTCCATGTTTTGTCCCAACAAAAATCAAAGTCTACATTGGTTTGGGTTCATACATGTTGAATTTATTTTTAATATATCTTTCATATTTTTCCTATGAAATGAAGATATAATCCTTATTTTGAATTACCAGAATCCCTAGAAATTATATGAGTTCACCAATCAAGGACATTCCAAAATTCATATTTCATGTGATTAGAAAATTCTTCCACAAATCCCCACCTTTTTCGCCAAATATAATATCATCCTCATATAAAAAAACCATAAATTGGTATTCTTATGATATTTTCACATAGATATTATGATAAACACCTCCCCTTTTGAATTTAAACTTCTAAAAATAAAAATCCAGTTGAGAATACCCTGCTCGTAGTTCTTGCTTTAGACCATAAAGATCTTTATTTTGTCTATAAACATTTGATTCGTCATTTCCAATCATAAATAAAAATTTGGATTTGATATATAATTTTTCTTCAATAAATCAATTTAATAATGTTGTTTTAACATCCTTCTCATAAAATTTATTTTCTATATTAATTTACATAGCAAGGAAATTCATGATTGAATCCAATATTTCTACTAGAGAAAATGTTTCTTCAACATCAATTCCATCAAACTACACATATCCTTTACACACTAAGAATTTTTTGTTTCTAATCACTTTTCCAGGATGATCAAATTTGTTTTTAAAGATCCAATTTGTTCCAATTACATTGTGATTTTCAGGTCTCTTAACAAGATCCCATGAATAGTTACTGTCAAACTAATCTAGTTCTTAATTCATGGATTTGACAGATGATTCATCCTTCACTATTTCTTTAGATAAGGCTGGTTCCACAATAGATAGAAAGGAATAATGTGTTTCATTCTTCATTTTCCTTGTCTGAGTGGGGGATGACCAATTACTAATGATGTTAGATTGATCAATATCTACTCTTCTATTTCTCATGTGAGTTCTGGGATGAATTTTCTTCATCTATGGTTTCTTATTCTTAGGATTCTTCTTCTAAATCATCTTTATCTTCATTTTTCATGCTCTGAATTTTTTACAAGTCTTCCACTGTTTATGTATTTGATTCAGTCGCTTTTCCAATTTATTCTTTATCTACTATCATATCATCGTATAAGATCCTTGGGGGTATTTATGGTTTTATATTCTATGATATTAACATCACTTCATTCCATAATTCTTCTAAGATGATTATTGTAACATTTTCAAGATTTCCTCTTCATTGAATATTCAAGTAATATTCCCCCATCTATATCATCACCACAATTTCCTTGATGGTGTTCTTTGTTTCAGATGAGACATTTATTTCCAAAAACATTAAAATACTTCAGAGAGGTCTTTCTTCTATACCATAACTCATATGGTGTCTAGATTTCTCCGCAAAATACCCCTATATAATTTTGAGCATACATTACTACTTGAACAACCTCTTTCTAATAATAATGAGAAATACAACTCTCAATTAGCACAGTTCTGGCCATATCGATTTATGCATTGAAAAAATCCATTTTGTTGTGGGTTTATCACTAAATCCACCTCATTCTTTATTACACATTTTTTAGATAAATTTCAATTTCAATGGATGTGTATTATCCTCAATTTTTAGATTGTAGATCTTTGATTGTGCAGCCAGTATCATTCTCAGCTATTCGATGATAACTTTTCATGTAATCAAGCACTTGATGTCTCCTATGTATAAAAATTACACAATCCATTGTAATATAATTATTAATAAAAAGAATAAAGTACCTTTATCTATATGTTCCATCCACATTTAGTATACCACATACATCTTTGTGGAAAATATCAAGTAGATTTGATTCCCTTTTGTTCTTCAGATGAAATGAACTCCAAACAATCTTTCCTCGCTTGAAAGAATAACATGTTTTTCTTATTCATGCTTCAGATTGTGAATATATATTAATATATTCAGATTAGATATCTTTTTCATGCTCGTTTGATTAATGTGACCCAACATCCAGTGCCACAAGTTATTTTATTCTTCAACTTTTAAGTAACAAATGTTTTCTTTACTATCAACCTGATATAAATTGACATATGTTATGTATCCTTTCATGAGATAATGGTATATATTTACTATGATAGTGATCCACTTTTGATTAAATTTAACTATCAGTCTATATTTGAATAGTTGACTCACACTCAAGATATTGTGATACAAACCATCCATATAAAGAACTTCATTTTTCCTAAGCTCGTAATTTTTTAGTTTTGTACTTATACTACCTTTGATATTTAATGTACCATCTTTCCCAAGACTCACTATTCCATCAACCCTTTTCTTAACATTCCTTAATAAATCTTTATTTCCCATCTTATGGGATGATAATACACTTTCAAGAATCTAGGTATTATTATTCCTTGTAGTTTTGAGAGTTATTTTTGCAAGGTTGGACTTCTCAATTTTCTTATTTTCCTTCCATGAGACACTTGATTGAGTGGTGGATAAATATGGCCTTTACAATATATTTTACATATTATTTTTTTCATCATACTCTTATTTTTTTATTCTACCTAGTTGGAGGGTACTGACTTTTCTATGAGTTATGTAGGTAATATTCCTAGGTTTCCTCTGCCTGCAATGACTAGATTTATAACCATAATTATAATAGTGAAAAAATATCCACAAAAATTATTTCTACTATAAGATGATGGATATGGATTCATTCTTCTTTATTTACTTCCAATATCTTCTCTATTCAGATATATTCTTTCCTCTTCACAAAAAAAAATAGTATGCCCTAGAAAACCATAGAATTGACTTTTCATAAGATTAAATGTCTTATCACTTCCATTTATAATCATGTACCCTTATTTTTTAAGATTATTTTACTAGATATCATATATAGATACTTTTAGCTCTCTTTTTTGTTTAATTTGAAGCTTTATTTGTTAGGAAATTAGGTGCCTTTGTGATATGTCCAACTTTTTTATTCCCTTTATTTTGAATCGTCTTGTTTCCAACCTTTTATGTTTCATCATCATAGCCAAATACACTTTTTCCCATACATGTGTATCTTTGATCATTCAAAGCCTTCTCTATCCTTTAGAACCACTCTTAGATCTTTCTAACATATCTGAATCTAAAATTCTTCCAAATTGTAATTTCTTCTTTGTTTCCCTTGAATTTAATTTAGTTTCTAGTATACTTATTAGAGTAACAACTTCTTATTCAAGAACCTCAACTATCTTAGGTTTTTAATCCAGTCTAGATATAAGTTCATTTATTATTTTTTTTTACTCTTCAATCCTAAACTTAAATTCCCTAATATCTTCTAATCTTTCAAGAGTTTTTGAACTTTATTTTGCTCCTTCTTATAGTCAATCAATTTGTGCTTCAAGATGATCAGCATACTCTGATGAATCTTTCATAATGTCTCTTATCTTTATTTTTCTCTTCCTTTTATTTTAAATCTTATCAAGATAATTTTGAAGTTACACCTTGAGATTAACAACACAAATAAACTGATTATTATTTTCTTTTTTATATGAAGGTTATGATTTTCAAATATATTCATCATGGATTCTTGGGATTCAGATTTAAACTTTGGTTATACATCCTTGAAAATTTCATTATCATCTTGTTCTTCTTTATAGAAGAAACTGTTCCTTTGTAATTGATTTTATATTTTGAAGTATCCCTTTTGGAGAAACCTTTTCTGAGGCTTATGCGTGTTTCCAACTTCACTTTCTTCATCATTAAACTTTCTTGAGAACCGAGAGGCAATGTTCCAAACAGTAACACATCAAAAATAGGCCATAGAAATATTTCTTTCAAATATCCATTTTCCTCTCCTTAATTTCATTGAATAAATAGAAATAAGTTCATATTACCCATTATCTTTATCAACACTATCTTTGGAAACCTCACATTTTTTCTCTGATTTGAATGCCATTTCATTTCTTACTCGATTTGTTGCATATTCTCATTTGACCCTCATTTCATAAGCCACCAAACTACTTATAAGATCATCAAGAGAATGTTTGGAGAGATCCCTTTCCTAAATGGATGAAACTTTTGGAGTACGTTGGTGCAAGTATTCTAGAGATTTTATTTATAATGTTAATATCTTTAATTTACTCACAAAATCTCAAATATCTCCAACAACTTCTGTAATTTAATTAAAAATGAATCTACATTTTCATCATGATTTATTTTCATATCGTTAAACCTATTATAAAAAACGTGGAGTTTCACCTCCATTTTTTTGTCTCCTTCATATATATTTTCAAACTTTTCCCACATACAGTTGGATAAATTGAAACTCATCACCTTCAGATAGATTATATCAGATAGAGATGCAATAAGGATATTCTATTCTTTGGCATCTGCATCAAGCATTTTCGTATCTATTTCAGTCATAGATAGTCTTGTTGCATCAGTGTCCTAAATCCCCTATACAATGGAAAAAAGAACTTTTATTTGAAGAGATCTTATATGTGATCTCATATTGTTCTTCTAAATCTTGAAGTTTTTCCCATCAAAGAGTGGGACTCCCCTAAAATTTACTTAATTCTCCTTGAAAATAATAGAGGACAAATTTAACACTAGCAGCCTATGTTCTATGATACCCCTTGTAAGACCCAATAACTCCCTAAGAGGGGAGGGATAAATCAGGGTGTAAAAATTTTCTTTAAAAGTAAAAAATATTGTTACCATATTGGTAGGAACTTGTTAAACCTATCTTTATGGAATTGTTCAACAGTCAAACATTTATATATAGAGAGACCATAGAATAATTTCACTTGGTTCATCACTAATGGATAGTCCAAGGAGTATACAACGGTAGTTTTTTAGTCATACCTAAATCAAATAATCTTTACTAGATGTGAAATACAGAAGTTCATACATAGTTACTCTATGTCATGTACACTTCCTTTATAAGACTTTAGGGATAGAACTCTTCCTCCCTCAATACACTTCCATAGAATCCCCCTATCTCACTGGTTTGGGTGAAGTCTTAATTAGTTTAAAAACTTGAAGGATGATTCAGTAGATTGGAATTTAAGTCCGTATCCCTAACTAACATTAGAATCTTCTTACATCAAAGTCCTAATTTTACAAACATAAAAATATAGTTCACTTAAACTGGATGTTCAACACTGTTGTACATGGAGATCCTTTATGAAGCTCACAACCATAATGAAGAAAACTACCTTCATAGAACAAAATACCTTTATGAATCTCATGGATCCATCATAAATACCCAGTAATAGAGAAACTCCTTTTTCTAAGAGACCAAAGTATTGGTCAATAATAAGATAGTATTTTCACAATACTCCGGCTCACAATAAATACTTGATTTGTGAACCTCTCATCCTTCACAAATTCAGTGTGATTCACCCATTTATTCAAATATTTTAATGTCAAATGAAGTGTTGGAAACTGAATATTTATAATCTTAGCCTTTAGCAATGCTCCCACACCTCCTATAGATTATTTATAAACATCCACATTAATGTTCATGAAGCTCCTTCACTAATGAAGATCTAGTGAAATTTAACCCACTCATGAATCTTCTAGTAGTCATGGAGATTAAAGTCAACCCTTAACGCATTCATGATAATCCACTTCTCATAGTGTGGATTAAAAAATAAAAACAAACCAGACCCTATTTTTAGCAAATAACAACCTTGGTTACAATAGTAAAGTGAAAGCGCAGAATGATTCTGGAATATAAGGTAAGGGATCTCTCTGAACCACCCTTTTTCTTTAGGATATTTCTTTCTCTCTCTAAATTAATTTATCTCTCTTGATGTTATTGAATGTATCTAAATTAGGTAAATATGTTTCTTACATATATATTAATCTTCTTCTACCTTCAATTGGATGGGTTAATACATTCCATAAGTTCTTTTCTCAAATGAAACATATTTATTTCCATGGGTTTTTTTTTTGTTTATGCCTTAAAATTGATTTCTTTTTGTGCCATACATAACCCTGTACATGTTCTAATGGGTGGGTCTATATAGAACTCTAATGCATTGGGTAATTTTTTTGTCTCGTGATATTTTATATATAGAATTAGGGAGTAATCCTAATTCATTATGGGACTTTTTCCACCATGCCATACTATCTTGGAAGTTATCCTTGACTCATGTTTATTTGATGTTATATGTTCTCACCACATTACCATATTCCCATGATCTTATAATACCATTTTATTTATGTCATTATCCTATGTAAATATTCACAATACTTCTATCTATAGCTCACCCCTTTCATTTATTTATTTTGTAGGTTATCCTATGAACTTTTAAGAGCTCAATGGGATATAAGAGATCGCTGTGGAGAATAAAATAAATATTCTTTTTCTTAGTTTCATCTCGATGTTTTATGAACCAAGTATTCCAAATACACAAGGATTCATGATTTTTGGGTTTTAATTATTGGATATTTATGTTTAAAATTGTGTATTAATATGTGTAAAAGGCTTGATTCACTATATTAGAAGTTTTGGGTGAGTTATTATGGTGATACCACTAGTAGTCTAATTCTCTCATCTTCACCTTTTTTCTAGTTTCCTTATGATGGTTAGGGATTCTAAAGTGAATCCCACAAAATTATGGTGGAGTTAATTCTAGATCATGGGGCTTCCACTTATTTTTCTTCATATAGTCTTTTGAGGGTTGATTTTTCACTGTTTAATACCATTTTTATCGAAGGTGGTCAAGGTAAAATTATTGTTTCGGATTTTTAGATTTTATGGTGGATTTTGGGGGAATATTTTTTAGAGTTATTTGGGGTTTTAGTTTGTCATTTTTTTTGGAAAACGTTAACTGATGGTCTTATTGGGTTTTATTTGATTTTAGATACATTATTATTATAGAGCTTATGTATTTGAGTCCCTTTAATCATAGAATTTTATTTAATGATTCCTAGGTTATTCTTGTATGTAGAATGGAGTTCGAAAGCATGCCTCTGGTATTGGTAGGTGGTCCCACCTCACTGAGTGATTCTTACGCTATGCCTAAAATATGTCCACCTTAAATTAATTATAAATTAATAAGGAATATTATTTATATTTTTTCATATATAAATGAATGATTTTCGATGATATTTTTATAATCTGAGTTTAATGCTCTCAATGGATTTCCATTGATATATAATGAAAACACATTTCCTTTTTATTTATGTTGTGAACATTACTAAACTTGATTGTGCATTATGGGTTCCTTACATGTTTTTATCTTTGTTGTTATGTTTCCCTTAATATGTAAGTGGTGAGACCAGTAATTAAGTCATGTCACTAAAACCTATTGTCTCAATATGTGTGAAACTTCTTTTGATAGTAATCATGGGTTAAGATGGGAATTCTTGGTGTGTTGTTACTCTCAAACCATAATTAGGAAAACTTGTAAGTTGAGAGTATTTACTTGGTCTAAACATATTTGGTTTTTTCATATATAACTAAGGTAAAATTCCATGAGTCCCAATGACATTCTATAATAAGAATAACATATTCCCACATAAACCTAAATGAGAAATAAGCCAACAAACCACATTGAACCTATTGTTAAGAGAGGGATTTTGAGGTGATGTGGTGGATGGGTTTATGATATGGTAATAAGTGATTTAACATGAAAATTATAATGGTTTAAGTATTTACCTAACCTTAACACTTAACAAATACAATGTTTTTACAAGATTTTGAGGTATGAAAAGCATTATGAAAAAACTTGTTTAAAAAATAGGTTCTTTTGGAAATTATTCATTAATTATACTCTTCTCTTTCTTTTTTACATATTATTTTAAAATTTTCAAAAAAATATTTTTCCAAAGGCTCCCGTTTTTCTTATTTTTAAACTTTACCAATCAAATGAAATTAATTTATATCAAGTGTTAATTTTAAATCATTGAGTATGGGATAGGTTATAAAGTGGAACCCTAAAACTATATAATTGTGATAGAAACCCATTTAAAATACTTTTACTTTATTATAGGATTTTCCTTTCCCATGTGATTCTAAGAACTATAACTAGTATGAACTATTTTATTACCATGTTTGGGTAGTGTGAACCATGTAAAAATTATTTTAATGAATTATCGACTAATTTAATAACTACCTTTATGCTATTTTTTTGAGTCAAATATACCATACCCATGATGTTTTATTAGATTGAATCTATAATTCTTGGTTGTTTCATCATCACAAATAACTTCTAGTATTGCCTTACTTCTTAAATCCTTTCCTATATTCCATGTTGGTTACTTTCATGCTTTTATGATTTGATAGTTGGGTATAGTAACCATGGATATACTTACATTTTATTAATCATATTGTTGCTTTATTCAATTGACCATATGGTTTATATATCTCACAATATTTCCTTAATAATTTATATTACTTATTGAATAACATGGTTGATTCCTTGATCATGAGTACATGTATTTCTTGGATATTTTATACTACTATTATAGATTTTTTAAAGGTTTTTCAGCTTGTGATGTATAGGTTAAACACATGGGATGGATTTTTATAATTTTATTGAGTATATAAACTAAAGTATTTTGGATAGGTTCATAATTATCTTACTCATTATACCCATTACCCTATTCCTTAGGATAGGCTATAGGATTTCCCTAACTCATTATACTTGATTCCCTTTCACCAAAGGATGGGTCACTAAGACCCTGACTTATTTTACACACTTATAATAATATGTGTAGGAAAATATGTGTACATGTGTGATGTATTTATATGTACTAGTATTTTCTATCACAATGGATGGTCCTAGATTATCACCTTGGACTCTGAGCTGAGGCTCAAAGTAGAAATTACATGTATATATCATATCGGTAAAGGGGGTTATCAGTTGCAGTTGATATTAATCTAAGTGTTTCTTTACTATTTGTATGTTACTATGATTTTCTTGTTGAATGTAAGTACTATTTTAATATATATGTATTTAAATGTGTAGAAATTTTTATATATACACCCATTTTTCATTGATAGACAGTTGTTGGATCCTTATTGTGTATTCTAGGTTCACACCATGCATGGACACCTTGGTGGAAATGCAACATCTCTTTTACTATATTTTAAAGTACTTATAGGTACCACTACTAAAAAACAAGGATATAGCCATGATTTGGAATCACTGATATAGGCCCAAAAACTGGGGCTATAGGTTATAGCCACAATTTCATAAATTGTGGATGGTATTCGCGTGGATATATGGAAAAACCAATAGCCACGGTTTGAACCCTGGAAACACCCTATAGCCATAGTTTTCAAATCTTGGTAGTATTCCTAAGTAATGCAATGCATATAGCCACAGTTGAAACCATGAAATGAACACCCTCAAGAAAGTGAAATTAAAAATTATATATCATTGAAATGGTTATTGATGAATATAATAAAATTACAATATATAAAAAATTGATTGATTTTTTTTAAATTATGTAATTATTTAATCTAATTTGATTATCTATGATGTTAATGTAGGACCCCGAAATATCCTAAGAGTGAATGGGTGAATCAGGGTGTCAAATTTTTTCTTAAAGAAATGGATCGTATTCCCACATTTTTAGGAACTTGGTAAACCTATATTTACTAAATAGTGAAGTAATAAACAATTCAAATGTAGAGATACAATATAAAAATTTTACCCAGATCACCACTAAGGGATTGTCTAAGGAGCATACTTCAACAGTGTGTCATTCATTCCTAAATCCACTAATATTCACTAGTTGTGAAATACAAAAGTATATACATAGTCACTTTGTACTAGGAACTCTCTCGTTAAAATATTTTGTGGATAGAAAATTTCCTCCCTTAGAAAACATCTGTCGACTCACCCTAGATCAATAATTTAGGTGATGTATTACTCACTTAAATAACTTGATGGTCACTTCAGTATATTGGAATTTATGTCTTTTTTCTTGACTATTAAGAGATTCTTTTTGCATATAAGTCCTAAGTTTTTTCACTTGAAAGAACAGTTCCACAAAGTCAGAAGTTCAAAATTACTATATGTGGTGTTCCTTCATGAAGCTCACAACCATCATGAAGAAAATTGCATTTGTGGAACAAACTGTCTTCGTGAAGCTCACTGAGTCATCTTGGAATTCCCATTCATCGCAAAACTCCTTTTCTAAGAAACCTTATAATTGGTCAAGACTAAGATAGTATTTTCATGATAACCAGGATCACAATCAGTAATTGATTTTCAAAACTCTCAACCATTTTTAATTTTGATTGATTCAACCTTTTCTCCAAATATATTCATGTTAAATTAATTGGGGGTGGCTACATATTTTTAGGCTCATCCTTTTAGGATACTCCCATGCCTCAGATGAATTTTTCATGAACCTCCCAATTCATGTTCACGAAGCTCCTTCACTCGTAAATCTTTAGTGAAATTTAAACCACTCACTAATATTCTTTTATTTATGGATATTTACATAAATCCTTCACGTATTCGCAATGATACACTTATCTTAGTCATATAGATTATTTTTAACTCATCACATCGTTCGTTAGGCTTTTTCTAGACGCTACACATCTTCATGAATCACAACATTTGAAAAACCCAAAATTGAATAAATCCATATCTTTATCATATCTATTAAGATTCAATCATAGGAAATCAAATTTCTTGATGATTCCCTCTTCCTCCTGTTCTTAAGCCCAAAAATTTGGAAAACACAGGGAAATGATTCTACCTACAACACTATAGTCAACTTGTACGGTAAGATCACTTTCCTTGAAAAAACACTAATTAAACTAGTCTATATTGATAATAAACACAAACTAGACTCTCTTTCTAGTATATAACATTCATTATTCTAATGATCTATCCCTTTGGTTTTGTTGGAAATATGAATAGAAAATTCAATAAAGCACAATCCTCTATCCAAATTAGATATGTGAGAAACACCACATCAAAAAACCTAATTATAAGTGAGATAAGATCATTGTAGAAAACAAGAGGGAAAACATGAACAGGTTTATCATGTTTTTGAATTATTAAATATTTCCAAGATAATCTTTGAGTAATAGGAACTCTTTTCTCATAATACATATTTCTCATCATGTCACAATGGTTTGTCACAAACTTAAAACCACCAAACCATTAATGTTGTTAAATTTCTCATTCCCCTTAGAAATAATAACAAATATCCTATATTTTTACTTGTATAGATCAAAATATAATTCCCCTAAATTGTATCTCCCCCATAAAACTGCATTTCTTCTACAAAGAGATCAAAATAGTTAACACAAATGGGGAGAGGGGAACAACCATAACCTCCTCATGCACTCGGAGGTGGTTGAACATTGAGTTTCAACCGATGTTTCTAAAACACATGTGTTGCTAATGGATTATTCAGAATGTCATCCAATTGCTCATTAGTTCTAACATGATACATTTTAATCTCACATTATTCCAAAAAAAAATTGATGAAGTGATATATGATCTAATATGTTTTGTATGACAATGTTGAACTGGATTATTCATAAGTTCAATCATGATCTTATTTCCATAGAGAATCGCCATCGGTTGTTTCTTCTCATCACCAATATCAGTTAGTTTTTATGTCATCCATAATAGCTAAGTGCAGGAATTTGTAATAGAGATGTACTCTGCTTCAGTCGTTATAACAGAAGTGATTTCTTGTTTTTTTCTCAACCATCCCACACATTTATTTCCAATTAATAATGCTCCACCAATTTTATAATTTCTTTCCACCACATCTCTAGACTAGTCAACATCAAAAAATGATGAAAATTCATTATCTCTTCACGTAGTAATGTATAGGCCAAAATTGATAGTACCTTGAATATATCTCATGATTCTTTAAGATGCTTCTAAATTATCTTCATTTGGATTAGATTTAATGTGGGATGATAATAATGATTTAAATACTATATTTGGACATGTCATTGTCAATTATAATAAGTTCATAATGATTATCATATATTGGATGGGATCCACAAATGTCCCATCTTTGTTCTTTCCATGTTTTGTCCCAACCAAACTCGGAGTCTACTTTGGTTTGGGTTCATACATGTTGAATTTATTTATAATATATCTTGCATATGTTTCCTAAGAAATGAAGGTATAATCCTTATTTTGAATTACCAGCATCCCCAGAAATTATATGAGTTTTCCAATCAAGGACATTCCAAAATTCATATTTCGTGTGATTAGAAAATTCTTCCACTAATCCCCACCTTTTTCTGCCAAATATAATATCATCTTCATATAAAAGAACCATTAATTGGTATTATTATGAGTTTTTCACATATATATTATGATAAACACATCCCCTTTTGAATTTAAACTTCTAAAAATAAGAATCCATTTGAGAATACCATGCTTGTAGTGCCTTCTTTAGACCATAAAGATCTTTATTTTGTATACAAACATTTGCTTCATCATTTCCAATCATAAATAAAAATTTTGGTTTGGTATAGAATTCTTCTTCAATAAATCCTTTTAATAATGTTGTTTTGACATCCATATGATAAACTTTGTTTTCTATTTTAATTTACATAGCAATGAAATGCATGATTGAATCCAATATTGCTACTAGAGAAAATGTTTCTTCAACATCTAATCCATCAAATTACGCCTAGGCTTTACACACTAAGAATTCTGTGTTTCTATTCACATTTCTTGGATGATCAAATTTGTTTTTAAAGATTCAATTTGTTCCAATTACATTGTGATTTTCAGGTCTCTTAACAAGATCCCATGTATAGTTCCTGCCAAACTAATCTAGTTCTTAATTCATGGATTTAACATATGATTCATCCTTCACTACTTCTTTAGATAAGGGTGGTTCCATAATAGATAGAAAGGAATAATGTGTTTCATTCTTCATTATCCTTGTCTGAGTGGGGGATGTCCAATCACTAATGATGTTAGATTGATCAATTTATACTCTTCTATTTCTCATGTGAGTTTTAAGATGAATTTTCTTCATCTATGGTTTCTTCTTCTTCAGATTATTCTTCTAAATCATCTTCATTTTGCATGCTCTGAATTTTTTACAAGTCTTCCACTGTTTATGTATTTGAATCAGTCCCTTTTCCAATTTATTCTTTATCTACTATCATATCATCATATAAGATCCTCGGGGGTATTTATGGTTTTATATTCTATGATATTAACATCACTTCATTCCATAATTCGTCAAAGATGATTATTTTAACATTTTCAAGATTTCCTCTTCATTGAATATTCAAGTAATATTTCCTCATCTGCATCATCACCGCAATTCCCTTGATGGTGTTATTTGTTTTAGATGAGACATTTATTTCCAAAAACTTTAAAATATTTCAGAGAGGTCTTTCTTCTATACCATAACTCATATGGTGTCTAGATTTCTCCCAAAAATATCCCTATATAATTTTGAGCATACATTACTACTTGAACAACCTCTTTCTAATAATGATCAGAAATACAACTCTCAATTAGCACAGTTCTAGTTGTATTGTTCACACATCGATTTCTGCATTGAACAACTCCATTTTGTGGTGGGTTTATCACTAAATCCACCTCAGTCTTTATTACATGTTTTTTAGGTAAATTACAATTTCAATGGATGTGTATTATCCTCCATTTTCAGATTGTAGATCTTTGATTGTGGAGCCAGTATCATTCTCAGCTATTTGATGATAACTTTTCATGAAATCAAGAACTTGATGTTTCCTATATATAACAATGACACAATTCATTCTAATATAATTATTAATAAAAAGAATAAAGTACCTTTATCTATATGTTCCATCCACATTTAGTATACCACATACATCTGTGTGGAAAATATCAAGTAGATTTGATTCCCTTTTGTTCTTCAGATGAAATGAACTCCAAACAATCTTTCCTCGCTTGAAAGAATAACATGTTTTTCTTATTCATGATTCAGATTGTGAATATATATTAATATATTCAGATTAGATATCTTTTTCATGCTTGTTTGATTAATGTGACCCAACATCCAGTGCCACAAGTTATTTTATTCTTCAACTTTTAAGTAACAAATGTTTTCTTTACTATCAACCTGATATAAATTGACATATGTTATGTATCCCTTAACGAGATAATGACCTATATTTACTATAATAGTGATCCCATTTTGATTAAATTTAAATATCAGTCTAGATTTGAATAGTTGACTCACACTCAAGATATTGTGATACAAACCATCCATATAAATAAATTCAGTTTTCCTAAGCTCATCATTTTATGGTTTTGTACTTCTACTACCTTTGATATTTAATGTACCATCTATCACAAGCCTAACTATTCCATCAACCTTTTTCTTAACATTCATTAATAAATCTTTATTTCCCATCTTATGGGATGATAATCCACTTTCAAGAATCTAGGTTCTATTATTCCCTGTAGTTTTGAGAACTATTTTGCAAGGTTGAACTTCTCAATTTTCTTATTTTCCTTCCATGAGATACTTGATTGAGTAGTGGAGAAATATGGCCTTTACAATATCTTTTACATATTCTTTTTTCATCAAACTCTTATTTTTATTCTAGAAGAGAATACCAATTTTTATGAGGAATGCTACCTGGTTGGAGGGTACTGACTTTTCTATGAGTTATGTAGGTAATATTCCTAGGTTTCCTCTACCTGCAATGACTAGATTTATAACCATAATTAAAATAATGAAAAATTATCCACAAAAATTATTTCTACTATAAGATGAAGGGTATGGCTTCATTATTTTTTATTTACATCCAATATCTACTCTATTCATATATATTCTTTCCTCTTCACAATAAAAAATGGTATGGCCTAGAAATCCATAGAATTGACTTTTCATAAGATTAAATGTCTTATCACTTCCATTGATAATCATGTACCCTTGTTTTTTAAGATTATTTTACTACATATCATATACGGATACTTTTAGCTCTCTTTTCTGTTTAATTTGAAGCTTTATTTGTTAAGAAATCCGGTGCCTTTGTGATATGCCCAACTTTTTTATTCCCTTTATTTTGGATCTTCTTGTTTCCAACCTTTTATGTTTCATCATCATAGCCAAATACACTTTTTCCCATACATGTGTATCTTTGATCATTCAAAGCCTTCTCTATCCTTTAGAACCACTCTTAGTTCTCTCTAACATATCTGTATCTTAAAATCTTCCAAACTATAATTTCTTCTTTTTTTCCCTTGAATTTAATTTAGTTTCTAGTTTACTTATTAGAGTAACAACTTCCTATTCAAGAACCTCAACTATATTAGGTTTTTAATCCAGTATAGATGTGAGTTCATTTATTATTATTTACTACTCTTCAATCCTAAGCTTAAATTCCCCAATATCTTGTAATCTTTCAAGAGTTTTTTAACTTTCTTTTGCTCCTTCTTATAGTTGATCAATTTGTGCTTCAAGCTGATCAGCATACTCTGATGAATCTTTCATAATGTCTCTTATCTTTCTTTTTCTATTCCTAATATTTTAAATCTTATCAAGATAATTCCAAAGTTACACCTTGAGATCAATAGAACAAATAAACTGATTATCATTATCTTTTTTATATGAAAGTTATGATTTTCAAATATAATCATCATGGATTATTGGGATTCAGATATAAACTTTGGTTATACATCCTTGAAAATTTAATTACCATCTTGTTCTTCTTTATAGAAGAAACTATATCTTTGTAATTGATTTTCTATTTTTAAGTATCCCTTTTGGAGAAACCTTTTCTGAGGCTTATGCATGTTTCCAACTTCACTTTCTTCATCATTAAACTTTCTTAAGAACAGAGAGGCAATGTTCCAAACAGTAACACATCAAAAATAGGCCATATAAATATTTCCTTCAAATATATATTTTCCTCTCCTTAATTTCTTAGAAAAATAGAAATAAGTTCATATTACTCATTATCTTCATCAGCACTATCTTTGGAAACCTCACATTTTTTCCACTGATTTGAATGCCATTTCTTTTCTTACCCGATTTGTTGCATATTCTCATTTGACTCTAATTTCATAAGCCACTAACTGCTTATAATATCATCAAGAGAATGTTTGGAGAGATCCCTTTCCTAAATGGATGAAAATTTTGGATTATACGTTGGTGAAAGTCTTCTCAAGATTTTATTTATAATGTTAATATCTTTAATTTATTCACCAAGTTCTCAAATTTCTCCAACAACTTCAGTAATTTAATTAAAAATGCATCTACATTTTCATCATGATTTGTTTTCATATGATCAAACCTATTATAAAAAACATGGAGTTTCTCCTACTTCACTTTTTTATCTCCTTTATATCTATATATTTAAATTTTCCCGCATAGAGTTAGATAAAGTGAAACTCATCACCTTCAGATAGATTATATCAGATAGAGATGCAATAAGGATATTCTGTTCTATGGCATCTGCATCAAGTATTTTCGTATCTATTTCAGTCATAGATAGTCTTGTTTCATCAGTGACCTAAATCCCCTATACAGTAGAAAAAATAACTTCTATTTGAATAGATCTTTTATGTGATCTCATCTTGTTCTTCTAAATCTTGAAGTTTTACCCATCAAAGAGTGGGACTCCCCTAAAATGTACTTAATTCTCCAGGAAAATAATAGAGGACAAATTTAACACTAGCAGCCTATTTTTTGTGATACCCCTTGTAGGACCCCAAAACTCCCTAAGATGGGAGGGATAAATTAGGTTGTAAATATTTTCTTTTAAAGTAAAAACTATTTTAACCACACTGGTAAGAACTTGTTAAACCTATATTTATGGAATCATTTAATAGTCAAACATTTATATATAGAGAGACCATAGAATAATTTTACTTGGTTCATCACTAAGGGATAGTCCAAGGAGCATAAAATGGTAGTTTTTTAGTCATACCTAAATCAAATAATCTTTACTAGATTTTAAATACATAAGTTCATACATAGTTACTCTATGCCAGGTACACTTACTTTATAAGATTTTTGGGATAGAACTTTTCCTCCCTCAAAACACTTCCATCTAATCCCCCTATCTCACTAGTTTGGGTGAAGTATTAATCAGTTTAACAACTTGAAGGTTGATTCAGTAGATTGGAATTTAAGTAATTATCCCTAACTAACATTATAATATTCTTACATCGAAGTCCTAATTTTACAAACTTAAACATATTGTTCACTTAAACCAGAGGTTCAACACTGTTGTACATGGAGCTCCTTCATGGAGCTCCTTTATGAAGCTCACAACCATAATGAAGAAAACTACCTTCATAGAAAAAACTACCTTTATGAAGCTCATTGAGTCATCATGAAATACCCAGTAAGAGAGAAACTCCTTTTTCTAGGAGACCTAAGTATTGGTCAATAATAAGACATTATTTTCACAATACTCTAGCTCACAACAAATACTTGATTTGTGAACCTCTCATCCTTCACTAGTTCAGAGTGATTCAGCCTTTTCTTCAAAAAATTTAATGTAAAATTAAGTGGTGGAAACTGAATATTTATAATCTTAGCCTTTATCAATGCTCCCACACCTCCTATAGATTATTTATAAACCTCCACATTATTGGTCATGAAGCGCCTTCACTAATGAAGATCCAGTGAAATTTAACCCACTCATGAATCTTCCAGTAGTAATGGAGATTAACGTCAACCCTTTACGCATTCATGATTATCCACTTCTCATAGTGTGGATTAAAAATAAAAACAAACCAGACCCTATTTTCAGCAAATAACAACATTGGTTACAATAGTAAAGTGAAAGCACAGAATGATTCTAGAATATAAGGTAAGGGATCTCTCTGAACCACCCTTTTTCTTTGAGATATTCCTTTCTCTCTCTAAATTACTTTATCTCTCTTGATGTTATGGAATGTATCTAAATTATGTAAATATGTTTCTTACATATATACTAATCTTCTTCTACCTTCAATTTGATGGGTTAATACATTCCATAAGTTCTTTTATCAAATGAAACATATTTATTTCCATGGGTAATTTTTTGTTTATGCCTTAAAATTTATTTCCTTTTGTGCCACACATAACCATATACATGTTCTAATGGGTGGGTCTATATAAAACTCTAATGAATTGGGTATGTTCTTTGTCTCATGATATTTTATATATAGGATTAGGGAGTAAGCCTAATTCATTATGGGACTTTGTCCACCATGCGATATTATCTTAGAAGTTGTCCTTGACTCATGTTTATTTGATGTTATATGTTGTCACCACATTACCATATTCCCATGATCTTATAATACCATGTTATTTATGTCATTCTCCTATGTAAATATTCACAATCCTTCTATTTATAGCTCGCCCCTTTCGTTTTTGTATTTTGTAGGTTATCCTATGAACTTTTAAGAGTTCAATGGGATATAGGAGATCGTTTTGGGGAATAAAATAAATATTCTTTTTCTTAGTTTCATCTCAATGTTTTATGAACCAAGTATTCTAAATACACTAGGCTTCATGATCTTTGGGTTTTAATTATTGGATATTTATGTTTAAAATTGTGTATTAATATGTGTAAAAGGCTTGATTCACTATATTAGAAGTTTTGCATGAGTAATTATGGTGGTCCCACTAGTAGTCTAATTCCCTCATATTCACCTTTTTTATAATTTCCTTTTGATGGTTAGGGATTCTAAAGTGAATCCCACAAAATTATGGTGGATTTCATTTTAGATCGTGGGGATTCCACTTACTGTGTATTCTAGGTTCACACCATGCATGGAAACCTTGGTGGACATGCAACATCTCTTTTACTATATTTTAAAGTACTTATAGGTACCACTACTAAAAAACAAGGATATAGCCATGATTTGGAACCATGGATATAAGCCAAAAAACTGTGGCTATAGGTTATAGCCACGATTTCATTAATTGTGGCTGGTATTGGCGTGGATATAGGGAAAAACCTATATCCATGGTTTGAACCCTAGAAACAGCCTATAGCCATAGTTTTCAAATTGTGTCAGTATTACTAAGTAATGAAATGCATATATCCACAGTTGAAACCATGGATATAGGACTTTTTTCCAATGATTTAAACTATGGTTATAGGTTTCTATCAATGGTTTAAAACCATGGATATATGTCCCTACATTCCATAAAAAAACATTGTTCTGCAGTAATGGATGTTGAGAGGACTGTATTTTATAGAGAAAAGGTTTCTGAAATTTATTATGCCTTTCCCCCCACAGACCCCCTCTACCCCCTTCCCTAGCACACCCCCCTGCACCCCTCTCCCTACCCCTTACACCACCCCATCCCCCAAGCACACCCCCTTCCCCCCTCACACTGCCCCCTACACACCCCCTGCCCCTTTCTCCATCACACCCCATGATGTACCCCTCCCCCTGCCACTTACACCACCCCTCCCTCTCTCCCCATCACACCCCCCACCCCCCCCTCCCCACCCTGCCCTCTACACCCCCCTGCCCCTTCCCCACCACACCCCCTACCCCCCTTCCCCAACACACCCCCCGTACACCCCCTACCCCCTGACTGCGGTGTCATGACACGTCAAATTGATTATATTTTTAAGGTTGATTTATAGTCTAGGGAAGACCCTAGGTCGTCTCTCATGGAGCGTTGGTATGTTTAGAGTGTGTATTTTTAATATAAATGACTAAGAGATGGGGTGGTTTTGAAAATAGTTTAAAACAATGACTTAGTTGAAATAGCTTAAAAGATGAGTGACCTAGTGGATTGTAAAAAATATGAGATAAAAGGGTCGATGTGATTTCACTACACACATATCAAGTTCATTGTTCATAGAGATCCATCTTAGGTTTAGAGTAATTCTTTGGTTGGAGTTAATTGGAATCCTGATTAATTCTTAATATTTTATTTCAATGCTTTAGGGACCAAACCTTGACATAGCAATCGTATTGTCAAGGTCCAGTACTTATGCGTGGAATAAGAGCTTCCAAATCATATTCATATCTCAGTAAGATGGGTATGAAAAGGATTCTTGTAATGTCCAATCGGAATAACACAAGTCACACACTCCAAACCTCACACCGATCGGTTAGAAATTAAGAGCATAACACTCACATGTATCAAATAAAGCATTCAAATCTGAAATAAAATAATATACATGGAATGAAATGTTTAAACACCCAAATTACTCCAAAACAGTATCTATTTTATGCATCGAAACTCCATTGACATGTGTGTAGCTCCCTCACAACGAACACCCAACTTTTAGCTCGACATCGGGAGGAGGAGGAAGCTCGGGTGGAACTCCTTCTTTATCCTTGATTCCCCTATGAGGATAGGGGCCTCCAGAACCTACAAGGTGATTAGGAGACTCCTCTAGGACACCAAATTGGAAGCACTTCACTCCTTGTCCGAACTTTCAAATGAGGTTCCCTTGGTTCCCTTTTATAGGAAAATTGGAAGGTGGTTTAGGCACACAGATTTCATCAATCCACTTCCACAACGCATTTTGGCCTTCAAAAAGTATTATCTTGCTTTGGAGAAAATAGAAAAGTTGTAGCCCTACCTCTTGACTATCTCCAACAAATTTTTGACACCATTTGGAAAACTACAGCTCAAGATATTGATAAAATACAGAACACCGCATTTGACTTGGTGCAAATTCGGTGGCTTGGACAGATCAGATCGGATGGGCCCCATAGAAGCCGAATCAGGACTGGGTTCCTTAATATGAAATGTAGCCTATTAAATTTTGGGACAGGCCCAAAAAATTTCATCCCATTTTGATGCACGTATTTCATATACTATGAAAAATAGTGGACAGATGTCCATGGATCCATGCAATTTTGGCCCATTTTTCTTTCTCTTCATCAAGGGCCCTCCAAATCACCTCCACCTACATTGAAAGAATATAAACAAGTAACATTGACCATTATAATATTGATTAACATTAATTGATTGATTCAAACATAAAGCACAATTTATTATTATATTTGGAATATTCATTACAAAACTATTTTAAAACTGCAGTGTAAGGGTGGAATAAAACAGTGAATCGTGGTACGATCACACCCCCACACCTAAACATTTGCACTCCTGGGGACCAAAGTGGCCCCCATAAGCAAGAGTGTGGAAGAATCTAAGGACAGACTGAAACTCTATATCGGGAACACAACGCCTAAGGACCTGATTGCTACATGTGCGCCAAAGGTAGGGGTCATCCCAAATGTATCAACAAGACTCATGTTTAGACGACTGGATTGGTTTTTGTTGAAATCAGTAAGAATGAAAGATGCTACCAAATAATTTACAATTTCAGCATACCATGGAATAGAATCTTTCACTTTGTACAATTGATCATCAGGAAACATGTCATTAATGGGAATATAGGGGGATGAGACACTGTAGGAGGTTGGGAGGATCCTACTGATATGGTCTGCCACCACATTCTATGCTACTTTTTTATCTCTAATTTCTAGATTTAATTCCTGAAGGAGGAGCATCCAACGAATGAGACGTGGTTTAGCTTCAGTTTTTTTAGGAGATACCAGAGGGCTGCATGGTCTGAGAACACAATGTCTTTGGACCCCAAAAGATATGAACTGAATTTGTCCAAGGAAAACACAATGGCAAGGAATTCTTTTTCAGTTGTGGTGTAGTTTTCTTGGGCAGGGTCCAAAGTACGTGAGGCATAGGCTATGACATGTGGAGCTCGGTCGACCCTTTGTGACAAGACTCCCCCAACTGAATAGTTAGAGGCATCACACATGAGCTCAAATGGTAAATCCCACCAAGGTGTTTGGATTACCGGGGGTGATGTGAGACTCCATTTTAATTTATTAAAAGCTTCTTCACATTCTTTATCAAAAAAAATCTTTTTCTTTTTGGAGTAAACGGGAGAGGGGAAGTGCAATCTTACTAATGTCTTTAATGAATCGACGGTAAAAAACCAGCATGACCCAAGAAAGATTGCACCTCACGAACACATTTTGGATATGGAAGGGTTGATCAATGCACGAACCACACAAGAAAGAGTGTGGTAGAATCTAAGGACAGACTGAAACTCGCTATCGGGAACACAACGCCTAAGGACCTGATCGCTACATGTGTGCCAAAGGTATGGGTCCTCCCAAATGTACCAACGACACTCATGTTTTAGACAACTAGGGTGGTTTTTTTTGAAATCAGTAGGAATTCAACCTTCACTTTCCCCTTTGGCACATTTTCTTATAGAAGGGTGCCATTTGGTCTATGCAATGCTCCGGGTACTTTCCAGCGATGTATGATTAGTATTTTTTCAGATTACCTGGAGAATTTCATGGAAGTTTTCATGGATGATTTTATTGTTTATGGAGCCTCTTTTGATGAATGTCTAAGTATTCTTGGTTCCATCCTACGCCGCTGTATTGAAAAGAATCTTGTATTAAATTATGAGAAATGCCATGTCATGATGCGACAAGGTATAGTTTTGGGACAAGCCATTTCTAGGGATGGTATCCAAGTAGATAAATTGAATGTGGATGTCATTTCTTCCCTACCATTCCCTAAAAATGTATGTTATGTGCGGTCTTTCCTAGGTCATGCTGGATTTTACCTTCGTTTCATTCGTGATTTTAGTAAGATTTCACTTCCCCTCTCCCGGTTACTCCAAAAAGAAAAAGATTTTGTTTTTGATAAAGAATGTGAAGAAGCTTTTAACAAATTAAAATGGAGTCTCACATCACCCCCGGTAATCCAACCACCTCGGTGGGATTTACCATTTCAGCTCATGTGTGACGCCTCTAACTATGCAGTTGGGGGAGTCTTGTCACAAAGGGTCGACCGAGCTCCACATGTCATAGACTATGCCTCACGTACTTTAGACCCTTCCCAAGAAAACTACACCACAACTGAAAAATAATTCCTTGCCATTGTGTTTTCCTTGGAAAAATTCAGGTCATATCTTTTGGGGTCCAAAGTCATTGTGTTCTCAGACCATGCAGCCCTCCGATATCTCCTAAAAAAACCTGAAGCTAAACCACGTCTCACTCGTTGGATGCTCCTCCTTCAGGAATTCAATCTAGAAATTAGAGATAAAAAAGGAGCAGAGAATGTGGTGGTAGACCATATCAGTAGGATACTCCCAACCTCAGACATTGTCTCATCCCCCTGTATTCCCACTAATGACATGTTTCCTAGTAAGCAATTGTACAAAGTGAAAGATGTTATTCCCTGGTATGCTGAAATAGTAAATTATTTGGTAGCATCTTTCATTCCTACTGATTTCAACAAAAACCAAGTGAGTCGTCTAAAACATGAGTCTCGTTGGTACATTTTGGATGACCCCTACCTTTGGCGCACATGTAGCGATCAGGTCCTTAGGCGTTGTGTTCCCGATAGCGAGTTTCAGTCTGTCCTTAGATTCTGCCACACTCTTGCTTGTGTGGGCCACTTTTTTCCCCAATAGACTTCTCGCAAAGTTCTTTATTCTGGTATCTTTTGGACAACACTTTTTCCGGATGCCCATGAATTTTGTAAATCTTGTCCTTGTTGTCAAAGAATGGGGAATGTCTCTAAAAGGAATAAAATTCCACAACAACCCTTTCACTTTCATGACATTTTTTATGTTTGGGGCATTGACTTTATGGGTCCTTTTCCTAATTCTTTTGGAAACTTGTACATTCTTTTGGCCATTGATTACGTATCAAAATGGGTAGAGGCACAGGCCACAGGAACAGATGGTTCCAAAACAGTTGTAGAATTTTTGAGAAATCAGATCTTTTGTAGGTTTGGAATACCTGGGTTCATTATCAGTGACCAGGGTTCTCATTTCTGCAACCAAACAATGCAATCACTTTTGCGCCAGGATGGGGTCGGTCATCAAGTTTCTACTGCATATCATCTACAGACCAATGGTCAAGCTAAGGTGTCAAATAGAGAGGTAAAACAAATTCTTTAAAAAACGGTTCAACCCAATAGGAAAGATTGGATTCTTAGACTTGATGATTCATTGTGGGCCTACCGTACTGCTTTCAAAACTCCCATTGGAATGTCACCCTATCATCTTGTGTTTAGAAAGAGTTGTCACCTCCCTGTTGAGATTGAGCACCTGGCCTACTGGGCCATCAAAAAATGAAATTCTAATCATTTTGGTGCAGGTTCTCAAAGGAAGTTGCAGATTCAGGAGCTAGAGGAAATGAGAAGAGATGCATATAAAAGCTCCATGATTTATAAGGAGAGAACCAAGGCTGCCCATGACTGTCTTATCCTTCATCGTCAGTTCCATATTGGGTAGAAGGTCCTCCTTTATAATGCAAGGCTGAAGTTGCATCCTGGTAAGCTTCGTTCCCGCTAGTTTGGACCATACATTGTTACTAATGTCTCTCTATTTGGTGTTGTTCGGGTTCAAAATGAAGAAACCAAGAAAACCTTCACTGTCAATGGGTAGCGGCTGAAGCACTTTCATGAACCCGTTCTGGAGTCCCCGATGGAGGAACTCCAAGTTCAAGAAGCACACTATGAATGACATCCACCAGGTTTTATCCTTCCTTCCCAAATTCTCTTTTACTACAGTGAGGACACTGCATACTCTAGGTGTGGGGGGTGGATGCATTCCTGGGATAGTTAGAAATTTTCATTGTTTTCTCCTTTTGTTTTCTCTTTTTTTGGCCTTCTTTATGGTATTTTCATTTTTCCCCATCAACAATTTCAAAGTTCCATGATTTGGCAACCATAATGTGGGGAAAGTAAAAATACCATAACGGAGGATAAAAAGATTATTTCTATGAATTTAACATCAGGGAGTGATTTTTAGTGAATTTTTTTCTGTTAATGATATAAATGGTCGTATCTATGTGAAACCTTTGAGATGATTGATGCCCATTGTGTGAGTAGTTTTTGGGAAAACTATGTCACTAATATCTCCACAAATTTTTGCACCAAACCACAAAGTGTGATTATTTATTACTTAATATAAGATAAATTTATGTTGGGTTAATATTTTTCAGCTTTAAATGATATTTCCATACATTCGTTCCTTATCCGATCAGTTTCATTACTGTACCATATTGACCGATGCGTGTGTACCTAATGTCTGACTGTTGTACGCCCTCAAAAAAAAATTGTTGTGTCTTGGGCAGGTCAAAAACCACTCTTTATCAACCTTTGATCTTGTTATAACTATTGCAATTAGTGTCGTGAGGAGATCAAACAAAGGGTTGAGAGATGAGTGTGAGATTCTTTCCAATTTCAACATCAAAAAATATATAATTTCTGCAGTATAGCAGCAACCCTAGGTCGTCTCTCAACAGAGCCTTAGACCATTAATTTAAAAAGAGGGTTTGATTATAGAAGTAGAAGGTGAATTAGGTTTTGTAATACTTGGGGGTTTTATGATTAATGATGAAAATAGAAAATGAAAGTGATAAAACAAAATAGAAAAGAACAAGATTGATTAAACGTGATAAACCCTGGGAAGTCTCGTGATGCTCATCCTACATCGCTTCAAGGGATGGGGTTATGATCTTTTAATACCAAGTTTTTAACACCTAGAACTAGAATTTTACTGAGATTATACTAGGATACCTCCTAGGGTTCAATCGAAAACACATAACGATTCACTAGACACCACTGATGATTGGGTGATTTGTGTTCGACATCATAACTGAAACTCTCCAAGGAAACACATGAAGAATTCGATGTGCTCTCCAGGTTTGAATGTAATTTCATTGTGATACCATGAAACAAATGTAAATCGCCTCGACAGATCTTGTGTGAGTTCTATTGACCAATATGAATCACACAGGCACCGTAATTGAAAGGGGGAAAAGAAAGTGGTGAACGGTGTGTGAAACATCACATTAAAGGGTACCCCCAAACATGATCTTATGAGTTGAGAATGACATACCAGTACATAACTCAATAAAATAAGAAAATAGGATGATGAAAAACAATAAAACAACCTAGAATTCAAAAGATCATTCAAATATTACAACATGAAGCTTGGGATTTACATCATGTTCCTCCCCGGGTGATCACAAGGGGTTTAGAAACCCATGGGAGGGGAAGAAGAAGAAGACTTGTAAATACTATGATATGATTTATGAGACATCTTTTTCCATTACACTAACTCTCCATGTGTGTGTGTGAAAACCATTCCATGCTATTATTTCCACTTTCTATCAAATAAATATAGGTTATTTTAACATTATTCAGCTTTAAATGATTTTTCACTGAACCTGTCCTCCATCCTGTGCAATCATATTTCAAGACCCACTCATTTAAGCATTCCCAGAAGTCAGACCATAAGATCCCGACCTAGATATCCCCATATGTTGCACATTTCATCACTCCCCTCATTTTATTATATATATTTTTGAAGTTGCAATTGGAAAAAATCTCACACTCATCTCTGAACCCTTTGTTTGATCTCCTCGCGACACTAATTGCAATAGTTATAACAAGATCAAAGGTTGGGGAGGAGTGGATTTTGACCTGCCCAAGACACAACGATTTTTTTTGACGGCTTACAACAGTCGGACATTAGGTACACACGCATAGGTCAATCTGGTACAGTAATGAAACTAATCGGATAAGGAATGAACGTATGGAAATATCATTTAAAGCTGAAAAATATTAACCCAACATATATTTACCTTATATTAAGTAATAAATAATCACACTTTGTGGTTTGGTACAAAAATTTGTGGAGATATTAGAGACACAGTTTTCCCAAAAACTACTCACACAATGGGCATCAATCATCTCAAAGGTTTCATATAGATACGACCCTTAATATCATGGACAGAAAACCAATTCACTAAAAATCACTCCCTGATGTTAAATTCATACAAATACTCTTTTTAGCCTCCGTTATGGTATTTTTTACTTTCCCCACATTATGGTCGCCAAATCATGGAACTTCGAAATTGTTGATGGGGAAAAATGAAAATACCATAAAGAAGGCCAAAAAAAGAGAAAACAAAAGGAGAAAACAATGAAAATTCCTAACTATCCCAGGAATGTATCCACCCCCCCCCCCCACACCTAGAGTATGCAGTGTCCTCACTATAGTAAAAGAGAATGTGGGAAGGAAGGATAAAACCTGGTGGATGTCATTCATAGTGTGCTTATTGAACTTGGAGTTCCTCCATCCGGGACTCCAGAATGGGTTCATGAAAGTGCTTCAGCTGCTTCCCATTAACAGTGAAGGTTTGCTTGGTTTCTTTATTTTGAACCTGAACAACACTAAATGGAGAGACATTAGTAACAATGTATAGTCCAAACCAGCGAGAACGAAGCTTACCAGGATGCAACTTCAGCCTTGCATTATAAAGGAGGACCTTATGCCCAATATGGAACTGACGATGAAGGATAAGATGGTCATGGGAAGTCTTGGTTCTCTCCTTATAAATCCTAGAGTTTTCATATGCATCTCTTCTCATTTCCTCTAGCTCCTGAATCTGCAAATTCCTTTGATCACCTACACCAAAATGATTAGAATTGCATTGTTTGATGGCCCAGTAGGCCCAGTGCTCAATCTCAATAGGGAGGTGGCAACTCTTTCCAAACACAAGATGATAGGGTGACATTCCAATGGGAGTTTTGAAAGTAGTACGGTAGGCCCACAATGAATCATCAAGTATAAGACTCCATTATTTCCTATTGGGTTGAACCGTTTTTTCAAGAATTTGTTTTACCTCTATATTTGACACCTCAGCTTGACCATTGGTCTATGGATGATATGCAGTAGAAACTCGATGACCAACCCCATACCGATGCAAAAGTGATTGCATTGTTCAGTTGCAGAAATGAGAACCCTAGTAACTGATAATGAACCTAGGTATTCCAAACCTGCAAAAGATCTGAGTTCTCAAAAATTCTACAATTGTTTTGGAATCATCTGTCCTTGTGGCCCATGCCTCTACCCATTTTGATACGTAATCAACAGCCAAAAGAATGTACAAATTGCCAAAAGAATTGGGAAATGGCCCCATAAAGTCAATTCCCCAAACATGAAAAATGTCATGAAAGAGCAAGGGTTGTTGTGCCATTCCATTCCTTTAAGAGACATTCCCCATTCGTTGAAAACGAGGACAAGATTTACAAAATTCATGGGCATCCCGAAAATGTGTTGGCCAAAAGAGACTAGAATCAAGAACTTTGCGAGCAGTCCATTGGGGACCAAAGTGGCCCCCACAAGCAAGAGTTTGGCAGAATCTAAGGACAGACTGAAACTCACTATCGGGAACACAACACCTAAGGACCTGATCGCTACATGTGCGCCAAAGGTAGGGTTCATCCCAAATGTACCAACGAGACTCATGTTTTAGACGACTTGCTTGGTTTTTGCTGAAATCAGTAGGAAGGCAAGATGCTACCAAATAATTTACAATTTCAGCATACCAGGGAATAACATCTTGCACTTTGTACAATTGATCCTTAGGAAACATGTCATTAATGGGAATACAGGGAGATGAGAACATGTCTGAGGTTGGGAGGATCCTACTGATATGGTCTGCCACCACATTCTCTGCTCCTTTTTTATCTCTAATTTCTAGATTGAATTCCTCAAGGAGGAGCATCCAATGAATGAGATGTGGTTTAGCTTCAGGTTTTTTTAGGAGATACTGGAGGGCTGCATGGTCTGATAACACAATGACTTTGGACCCCAAAAGATATGACCTGAATTTGTCCAAGGAAAACACAATGGCAGGGAATTATTTTTCAGTTGTAGTGTAGTTTGCTTGGGAAGGGTCCAAAGTACGTGAGGCATAGGCTATGACATGTGGAGCTCGGTCGACCCTTTGTGACAAGACTCCCCCAACTGCATAGTTAGAGGCGTCACATATGATCTCAAATGGTAAATCCCACTGAGGTGGTTGGATTACCGGGGGTGATGTGAGACTCCATTTTAATTTATTAAAAGCTTCTTCACATTCTTTATCAAAAACAAAATCTTTTTCTTTTTTGAGTAAGCGGGAGAAGGGAAGTGCAATCATACTAAAATCATGAATGAAACGATGGTAAAATCCTGCATGGCCTAGGAAAGACCGCACATCATGTACATTTTTAGGGAATGGTAGGGAAGAAATGACATCCACTGTTGATTTATCTACTTGGATACCATACCTAGAAATGACATGTCCCAAAACTATACCTTGTTGCACCATAAAATGGCATTTCTCATAATTTAATACAAGATTCTTTTCAATACAGTGACGTAGGATAGAACCAAGACTACTTCAACATTCATCAAAAGAGGATCCATAAACAGTAAAATCATCCATGAAAACTTCCATGCAATTCTCCAGGTAATCCGAAAAAATACTAATCATACATCGCTGGAAAGTACCCAGAGCATTGCACAGACCAAATGGAATACTCTTATAGGAAAATGTGCCAAAGGGGAAAGTGAAGGTTGTCTTTTCTTGATCCTCTGGGGAAATATGGATATGAAAGTATCCAGAATACCCATCAAGAAAACAGTAATGTGACTTCCCCGCTAGCCTCTCTAGAATTTGGTCAATGAATGGCAATGGGAAATGGTCATTCCTAGTGCGTTGGTTTAGTTGGAGATAATATATACAGACACGCCAACTATTCTACACATGAGTTGGAACTAATTCATTGTTTTCATTTTTAATTACCGTTAGGCCAGTTTTTTTAGGAACTACTTGAACATGACTGACCCATTGGCTGTCAGAGATGGGGTAAATGATTCCAGCAGCCCATAATTTTGTTACTTCCTTTTTAACTACTTCTAAGAGGTTTGGGTTCAGTCAACGTTGTGCCTGCCTCACTGGTTTAGCCTCATCAGTTAATAAAATATGATGTGTACAAATTGATGGGCTAATACCAGGAATGTATGCAAGTGTCCATCCCAATGATTTTTTATGCTCCCTCAAAAGTTCAAGAAGTCTCAATTCATGCTCAGTAGGGAGTGAACTAGAAATTATGACAGGAAGCTTGTTTCCATTCTCAAAATATGAATATTTTAAATCTTGAGGCAGTTGATTTAGTTCCAATTCAGGTGGATTTTGGATTTATGGGAGTGTGTGTGAAAGTGAGAGGTCGCTAATCTCATCTAACTGCTCAATGGTATCATCCTCATATGAGGAATTATCTTTTACAAGCGTATCAGTGTCATCGATGGTCATGTGATCCTCCATGTTCAAGAAATTATCTATTAATAAACATGCATGACACTTTTCTAGAATACTACAATAATCAACACACGATTCATTTCCAATAATTTCAATCAAAGAGGAAAATTCAGAAAGGAGATCAGAGGAAAAAAATGAAGTGATTTTAGGGGAAGGGAGTACATCAATTGAATTTACCGAGAGAGAGGAATTTTCTTCTGAGGGGTGCTTCATGGCATCAAGGATGTTGAAATGGACTATGTCACCACCAAATTCCATAGATAATATACCATTATGGACATTAATTATGGCTTTGGCGGTTTTCAAGAAAGGTCACCCCAATATAATTGGGGCATGTCCATTCATCCTATCATCTTCCATTTTTAGCACATAAAAATCAGCAGGAAATATTAAATTTTGAACCCTCACAAGAACATCCTCTAACACACCAGAAGGGTGTGCCATACTCCGATTTGCTAGCTGAACAACTATTCCTGTGGGCTTTAGTTCACCGACCTACAAAGAAGAGTAAATAGAGTGAGGCATCACATTAATAGAAGCACCCAAATCAAGCATATCATTGGAGAAAGAATACTCCCCTATGGTGGACGGAATCGAGAATGTTCCATGATCGTTGCACTTGGTGGGAAGTGATGGTTGTATTAATGCTGAGACGTTCCTCCTCAGGCTCACCTTCTCATCACCTCTAAGTCGCCTTCGGTGGGTACACATCTCCTTTAGAAATATTTAATATCTTGGAATTTTCTTGATGGCATCAATAAATGGAACGTTAACCTGCACTTTTTTGAAAGTCTCCAAGATTTCTTTATCAAGTTTAGTTTCATTTTGTTTCCTTAGTTGGGTGGCTCTTTGGGGAAATGGAAGAGGAATGCTTGGGCTTGGTAACTCATCAATAGACACACTCTTTCCTTTGGTAGGACTTCTCTCAAGACAAGGTTCCATCTCATTTGAACCTTTTTCAGTGGTGGTTTCCTTAGGAGAGGAAGACTCTAATGGAGGGTTCATTTGGATTTAAAGTTGAGTTCCACTCCTAAGGGTGATGGCACTAACATTTCCCTTGTCCCTAGGGTTGACAAGTGGTTGAGATGGTAGTTTACCAGAACCATGGCTTTGGATCTCACCCACCGAGTTAGTTAGTTGGCCTAATTGGGTTTTGAGGTCTTGTATGGATGCCTGAGTGGTTTTTTGGAATTAGATATTATTGGCATACATTTGTTTCATCATATCTTCTATTCTAGGTTTAGTTTGTGGAGGGGGTTGTTGTAAAGGCCTTTGGGGTGGTTGAAAATTTCTAGGTGGTGGTGGTTGATGACTACTTTGCCCTTGTTGGTTCCATGGTTGATGAGGCTGGTTTGAATACCCCCTTGCCTATAGGTTTGGTTGTATTTCCACCTAGGGTTGGATGGATAGTAAGGTTCTTGCCTAATGGGTTGGTTATAGGGGCGTCCTAGGAATATTGCCTCACAACTCTCAGAAGTTTCTCTCAATTGGGGGAATTGGTCAGAATAGTGGGTATCAAAAGAGCATATACCACAATGTATGGGAGGAGGAGATTGGAATTTCCCTTGGGAAATAGAATGTTTTCATAGAAGGGTACTCACCTCTTCAAACTTTGTGTATACCTTCTTCTCAAATTCAGTATTTTGCACCTCATGGACACCTCAAATGGGTACACTGGACCTTGAACTGAATTATTGAGTGTTCTGTGCCATGGTCTCAATTAGTTTCCTTACATTGATTGGGGTTTTATCCACTAGTGCACTGCCTGCAGCAGCATCAATCATGTTACGATCTATTGGAATTAAACCTTCATAAAAATATTGTATTAAAAGTTGATCGCTTATTTGGTGTTGTGGACAACTTGAACATAATATTTTAAAGCGTTAACAATATTCATGAAGGGTTTCTCCTTTAGATTGTATTATCCCACATATTTCTTTCCTTATTGTTGCAGTTTGAGAGGCTGGGAAGTATTTTTCAAGAAAAAGACGTTTCATGTCCGCCCAACCTCTAATAGGTGAATTGACATAATACAACCAATCTTTAGCCGTGTCTTCTAATGAAAATGGAAATTCCCTAAGTTTTACTTGTTCTTCATCCACATTAGTAGGTTTTAATGTTGAACACACATTATGAAATTCTTTTAAATGCTTATGTGGATATTCTCCAGGCAGTCCATGAAATCTGGTAATAAATGAATTAAACCAGATTTTAGTTCAAAATTGGGTGCCTCGCCTTGTAATTGAATGTAAGTGGGTCAGATATCAACATCAGGTGAGGTTATTTCTTTTAGTGTTCTGTTATTTTCAGGCATTATATACAAGTTATGTTCAGTTTTAACTTTGGTTTTAGCAGAAGAAGAAGGATCAAGAAGAATTTTAAGATGTGATGTCTCCTCCTTCAAAGTGTTGTCTTGTGTGTCTCGGTTTTGTTGATGTAGGATCCTCTTCGGTTCGGGTTAGAAAGTTTGTAGGTCTCCTGGAGTAGAACGCGTCATACACAGAACCTACACAATAAATAAATTAGAACCCAAAAATAAATGAAAAGGTAGAAGATAAAACAAACAAATATTCACAAAAATTACAAAAAATTTATCAAAAACACGCACAAAAAACCAAAGCGCTCCCCGGAAACGGTGCCAAAATTTGATCGCAGTGTCGTGAAATGTGAAATTGATTATATTTTTAAGGTTGATTTATAGTCTAGTGAAGACCCTAGGTTGTCTTTCAAGGAGCGTTGGTAGGTTTAGAGTGTATATTTTTAATAAAAATGACTAAGATATGGGGTGGTTTTGAAAACAGTTTAAAACAATGGCTTAGTTAAAATAGATTAAAAGATGAGTGACCTAGTGGATTGTGAAAAATATGAGATAAAAGGGTCGATGTGATTTAACTAAACACATATAAAGTTCATTGTTCATAGAGATTCATCTTATGTTTAGAGTAATTCTTTGGTTGGAGTTAATTGGAATCCTGATTAATTCCTAAGCTTTTATTTCAATGCTTTAAGGACCAAACCTTGATGTAACAATCGTATTGTCAAGGTCCAATACTTATGCATGGAATAAGAGCTTCCAAATCACATTGATATCTCAATAATGTGGGTATGAAAAGGATTCTTGTGATGTCCAATTGGAACAACACAATTCACACACTCAAAACCTCACACCGATCGGTTAGAAATTAAGAGCATAACACTCACATGTATCAAATCAAGCATTCAAATCTGAAATAAAATAAGATACATGGAATGAAATGTTTAAACACCCAAATTACTCCAAACCAGTAGCTAGTTTATGCATCGTAACTCCCTTGACATGTGTGTAGCTCCCTCACAACGAACACCCAACTTTTAGCTCGACATCGGGAGGAGGAGGAAGCTCGGGTGGAACTCCTTCTTCATCCTTGATTCCCCTATGAGGATAGGGGCCTCTAGAACCTCCAAGGTGATTAGGAGACTCCTATAGGACTCCAAATTGGCAGCACTTCACTCCTTGGCCTAACTTTCAAATGAGGTTCCCTTGGTGCCCTTTTATAGGAAAATTGGAAGGTGGTTTAGACACACAGATTTCATCAATCCACTTGCACAATGCGTTTAGGCCTTCAGACAGTCTTATCTCGCTTTGGAGAAACTATAAAAGTTGTATCCATACCTCTTTAATGTCTCCACCTAAAGTTTTTCACCATTTAGAAAACTACATCTCAAGATATTGATAAAATATAGAACACCGCATTTGACTTGGTCCAAATTCGGTGGCTTGGACAGATCAGATCGGATAGGCCCCATAGAAGCCTAATCAGGATTGGGTTCCTTAATATGAAATGTAGCCTATTAAATTTTGGACAGGCCCAAAAAATATCAGTCCATTTGGATGCACGGATTTCGTGTACTATGAAAAATAGTGGACAGATTTCCATGGATCCATGCAATTTTGGCCCATTTTTCTTTCAATTCATCAAGGGCCCTCCAAATCACCTCCACCTACATTGAAACAATATAAACAAGTAACATTGCCCATTCTAAAATTGATTAAAATTAATTGATTGATTCAAACATAAAGTTCAATTTATTATTATATTTGGAATATTCATTACAAAACTAGTTTAAAACCGCGGTGTAAGGGTGGAATAAAACAGTGAATCGTGGTACGATCACCCCCCCCCCCACACACACACACTCACACACACAACCCCTGCCCACTGTACTCCCCCCCCCCCCGCCCACTCCACACCCCCACCACACACCCCTGCACTCCAGCACACCCCCTACCCACCCCTTGCACCCAACCCCTGCCCCTTGCAAAGGAACCCAGTGCACCCCCATGCTCCTTGCCTCATCCCCACAGCACACCCCCCCTGCCCCCTCACGCTACCCCCTGCACCCCCCCCCCCCCGCCCCCTTCCCCAGCACACCCCCCTGTCCACCCCCTACCCACCCCACCCCCTTCACACACCCCCTTCCCATTGCACTCCCCCCCATCCCATTGCACACCCCTCCCCTACCCCTTGCACCCCCATGCCCCCTCCCCCCACACACCCCGCTTTCCCCTGAACCCTGCCCCATGCACACCCCCTTCCCCCTTCCCCAGCACACCCCATGCCCCCTTCCCCAACACACCCCCTAAACCCCTCCCCCAAACACACCCCATGTCCCCTCACCCTGCCCCCTCCACACCCCCCTACCCCCTTCCCCAGCACACCCCATGCCCCCTTCCCCAGCACAACCCCCACTTTCACACACCCCTTGCCCGCTGCAGTCCCCCCCAGCCCACTACACCCCCAAGCACACCCCCATGCACCCCATAACCCCCCATTCCCACCCCCTTCACCCTACCCCTACCCCTTGAAAAAGAACCCAACACACCCCTTTCCCATTTCCCCCTCCCCACTACACCCATCCCCCTTCCCCTTGCACCACCCCCAGTCCCCTCTCCCCAGCACACCCCCTTCCACCTCACCCTTCCCCCAGCACACCCCCTTCCCCCTTCCCCATCACACCCCTTCCGCATTCCCCATCACACACCCCAACCAACCCACCCCCTGCACACACCCTCGTCCCACTACACTTCCCCCATCCCACTACACCCCACAGTACACCCTTTACACCCTACCCCTTACCCTTTCAAAAGAACACATCACACCACCTTGCCCCTTGCCCCTTCCCCTCTCAACCTCCCCCTTGAACCACCCCTTCCCCCTTCCCCCCTCCCCCCATCACACCCTCCCCCACGCCCCCTCCCCCAAGCACACCCCCTACCCCAGCACACCTCCTGCCAACCCACCCCTTCCCCCTGCACACTTCACACCCCCTTCCCCCCCCAGCCCAATTCACACCCCCCCTGCACCCCAGCACCCCCCCCCCCTCCCCAGCACACCCCCAGGCACCCCTCCCCTACCTCTTGTAGCCCCCTCCCCCCAGAACACCCCCTACCCCCTCACCATACCCCATGCACTATTGACTATCATTAGATGACAAGGATGATATGTGGTGATCTAAGAGTTGATGGAAATGAATATTTCATTTTGGAATTTTGGTATAAGTGGGTCGGATACATATAGTCATTGCATTTAGTGATGGATATGAAAGGGCCTATGGAGACCAGGTGTTTGGTTTGGAAGTTTAATGATAATGGTACTCCTATAGTAGGGAGAATCATATCCATTGTGGGTGACTGACACTGATGTCATATGGGTCGTTGTTGTAGTGAGGTAGACCACTGAACAATTGAGATGAAAAAGCGACTCTACTGTGTTGAAAAATCATATTTTTTCTGGTTCATTGGGTAATACTATATTTGAAGTTAAAATGTGGTGTTGAGTGGAGTTAGTAAATTCGAATCAGGCTCAGGATGGTTTTTGAGTGATCTGAGGGTGAATCACATCAGAGGTGAGTTAGTGCTTAGAGTGGGAGCATTATGGAAGAATCAAATCATGCCTTGATGTTTGGATTTGTGTAACAAAACATGTTTAGAATTTAGAGATGGATAATATTGAGTTATCAGGTAATTTAAAACCATAGTAGTTTGTGAGACATGTTTTGATGAATATCATGGATTCTTGGGGATGAGAAGTGTTAGGGTGGGGAGTTTTTAATGCCCCACAAGTTTCTGACTCATTATTTTTGGTGGAGATTTATGTTTTTAATATAAATCATGGGTTGTCTCTTAAATTGGAATTTGGATCCTAAATATGAACATTAGATGTTCCAAAATGGTATTTTTGGATTTGTCTTGAGTCCCCTATTGGAACCTCTGGGGTTTGAGTGGAAGTTGGTGGAGGTCCAGGGTGAAAAATAATTGTAATTTAAGCTGCTGTGTCCTTTCATGTTGTGACCCATCAGGTTTATGACGTGAATGGGGATGGTTGATGGGTGAACCCTCTATCTCGAACATTTCCGGCCATGAAACTTAGTTCAAGTAAAATTATCATCGGTAGGGATTCATGGTGTGAAACCCCACGTGACACTATGAATCATTCCTAGGTGGATTTATTTTAATAGGTTAAATTATATATTTTTATGGGTCAAGTGTTTCACAGTGATGTTACTGAAGTGTAATGTTTTCAAGGTCAGTTGTTTGTGTTTGATGAAATGAAAACAAATATTTTCTTTAAGTTTTAGATTTTTATGAGAATAATTGGTTCATGTTTTCTCAAAATTATGACATTGTTATCTCAAAAGTGAAGGAAATTTCATTCTCAACTATTGAGTTGGGTGAAACTTTCTACTAGTCCACATAGAAGGCTTAGGGAAATCATGTAAAATAGGTGAAAATGTCATTTCAAAGAGCCACAACCAATTTTCATAGAATATACACATTATATAACAATGAAAACAAGTTTTTAAAATAATTAATCAATTATAGAATTCAAATTATAGGGTTAGGCAGAGGGAACTTACCATAACCTCAAGGCGCGCTACTTTTGACAACGAAAACTCAAATCTTTATTTTTTTTCACTTGCACGCATATTCAACTTCACATATATATAAGGACATGTATCCCCAATATATGTATTTTCATTGACAAATATGCACAAGGGGTTCCTTAGATATATGTTTATACTTGCATATACCCCTTTACACTTACCCATGTATTCATTTTTTATATCGATATATAAGCACACCTAGCCCCAATATATATATATATATATATATATATATATTCATACTGCCATGAGTTAATATATTTATAAAGGGGAAAATTATATATGTATATGAGTACCTATGCCTACACATGTAAGCCTTTGTCAATGGAAACTTGAATCCACCTCAACGAGATCCAGAAAGCACTACAAAAATATAAAGAACCCAAAAATCACAAAAGACCTAATTAAAATTTGGCCAAAGAATAAAAAAATAGTAAATATTACCCAAATCGGATGTTGAACTCACTTTCATCAATGGTGGTCTATAGAATTGGCCTCATCATAAGAAAACACCTGTAAGGAAATAGTGGGAAAATAAATGAGATATAAAAACTTCTTATATATATGATCAGTGATGATAAATGACACATTAATACATTACCATTATAGATTCTATAATTACTTCTTATTATTACCACAATATCATCATTTAGTCACTCCCATTGGAATGATAATTTATGGTGGTCATTTCAACACAAAACAGCTACAAACACACACATTGGTCATCAGAATATCAATAATAATTACATCAGTACATGAATAAACAATAGAAATAACATGTCCATGAAGCATACCCCACCCCACCTGCACCCCCATTGCCCCCCAGTACCCCCCAGCACCAGTCCCCCCTAAACTAGCCCCCCTACACCACTCTCTCCTAGCCACCTAGCACCCCTCCTACACCAACCCCCAGAACCCCACCCCCACCCCCTCCCCCCTCTCCCAGCCCTCATCCCCCCAGCCCCTCCTCCCATCCCTCACCCCCCCACTTCCCCCTACACCACCCCCTACACCAGCCCCCCTACACTATCCCCCCAGCCCCCCACCCCACCTGCACCCCCACTACCCCCCCCAGCACCAACCCCCCTAGCACGAGTCCCCCATGATCATAGCCAAATTGGATGATATGGATGGATTCTAATTATTTAATCACATCCATATTTGTACAGAATTTGTTTTTAAACCAAGGGTAATATATAAATATGCATCAGTAATAATAGATTTTTTAGGATAGTATGTCACATTAATCAATTATCTTATAATGAAAATATTAGTGGATCAATTAAATCTATTTTTACACAATTCTAAGTCTTTTTGTTAGTAATATTTTCATCATTAGTTTGTGTGGTAACTACTCTTATTTTCCTAAAAACATGTTATGATTCAACTAGGGTGACTTCTTGATTTATCAATTTCACCTCTTACTCTTATCATTATATATTTAGATAATACATATCAAATTCAAGATATTTTAACATTTCTTCAAGTCCATTTTATTCCTTCAGAATCAGATCTTCATACACTTTTTTAGCCTTATAAGAGAACTATCTAGTTCTTTAATGCTATTATCTTTAACATCCAGCAATAAATATTTGACATCCATAGAGGTCCAATATAGTTTTTCTAGTGAAAACACCACTTCTATAATAAAAACCTGTTAAAAACACGCCTTTTCAATTCTTATTCATTTATAGACAATTTTATATTGAAAAGTGATAGAAATGTCTCTTTAGCTTCAATAAACAATATGATAGTGATACATTTACTTACCTTTCTAATATTTCATCCCCCTTGTACCCCCTTGAACACCCATTCCTCCTTGCACCCCCCCCCCCCCGCACAACCCCCCTTACACCTCCCCTGCATAGCCCCCCTTTCACCTTCCACCCCTCCCCCCCCCCACACAACCCCCCCTGCACGCCCCCCCCCCCACACACACACACACCTTGCACCCCCCCCCCCCACACACCCCCCTTGCACCCCCCCCCCCCACACACCCCCCTTGAACCCCCCACACCCCCTTGTTCCCTTACACCCCCCCCCAAACACCCCCACTGCACACCCTTTCACAACCCCCCTACAACACACCCTTACACCACCCCTGCACCATGCACAACCCCCTACACCCCCATGCCACCCTCCAAATTTCATTACACTTCAACTAATTAATGAAAGGAAAACATAGAAAAACACTAAGATAAATGTCATTTAATTCAAGTAAGCATAACTTTTCATTTTATTCTAACAAGTTCCTCTCAATTTAAACACTCACGGAAAGGCTTTCCGACCTGACAAGCCATTCCATCCAAATTGTGCTATTTACTCAATCAAAACAAGATGATTGGATTTAAAGTGGCCAGAAAACACATAGAATGTGCAATATTCAAGAGGAAAATTACCTACTTGGGTAATCCCTTATACAAATAAATTCAAACAACTATGAGGTGTTTGGTTATAATTGGAAATTTACCTCTTTCCCTTAATACATTTAAAAAGTGGAGTGTAAGTCACCTTGAATAATCCACTCTATTTATTTCATGAAATCCAGTTAAGCTTTAGAGAGAAGGCATAACAGTTACATAATTCACTACATGAGGAATTATTGTTCATGTTCCAAGTTAACCATTTTCATTTCCATTTAACTCATTAAATTCATTAAAACATGGAAATTCCATTTATAAGATCAAATAGGGGTCACTTAGTGGTGACTTGGTCATTAAAAAACTTGTATGCTTGGGTAATTCAATCATAAAAGTCTAATTTCACTTAAAGGGTGGTTTGGTTCAAATAACTGTTTTAATAAATAGAGGTAAACCCCCTATAGGGATATAAAAAGGGTCATGTACGATGTGTGCTTTACGAAAAACAATGACATCAAGTATATGGAAAACAACAATTCAATAATTTCAAGCAAGGTATACCACTGTGAGTTTTTGCAGAGAGTGTACCTCTGTTGGAGGAGTTTTATTACAAAACCATGACTTGTTTATAAAAAAACAATTATCTTAACTAACACTTATTCAATAATTTTAATTTAATATAAACAAGAATAATTAATAAGGAAACTAAATTCAATTTAAAACATTCTTGAATTAAAGAGGTTAGGAGAGGGAACCTACCTCAAATGAGCCAAGCCACACTCGGCACTTGTCACTTTTATCAGCGACAACTCTAAGATAATTCATCCATACTATAGGCATATGCAGCTTTTAATATGGATAATGATTCCCTAACCCCTATGCACGTGTCTGCATGCCCTAGAATACACCCAAGAGGATCCTTATATATATTCTCACATGCATAAGCCCGTTATCACTCACACACATATGCATATTCTATATATATACATAAACACACCTAGTCCCTTATATGTAATCACGCTTCCATGGGAGGATATACATATAACAGGAGAACTTATTATATATATGCTTACCTATGCATATGTGGTGAGTCCCCTTTTACTCTAGTTACCGCAACACACATGAAAAGGTCCCAGGAGACTTCAACAAAATGCTAGTGATCTGATGAATCATCATTAATTGAACCTAAAAATTGAAGTGGGGGGGACATGATTATTGAGAAAGGAAATATATCATATTAAATTACAAAACTCTACTCTCATGTTATAATCCATCTCACCTCAAAAGTCATCACACAAACTATCTGTAATACTACCCATTGAGAATCTCCTGCATTGTCCCACATATAGAATTTCATCATTAGGGAATGCTCTCATTATATTATTTTTATTCACTATGGTTATACACCAATCTATCATATTAAACATAAAAAAATCCTCACATTTAATATTTTATTCCACTAATATTTTCTTATTGTCGTTAATCATTAAGGGATAAAAAGAATCTATAAATAATATAACATTGTGTTTATTAATCAAATAAACCTTTGATCCTTGATCTAAATCATTCATCATTATATATCTATTCTCTAACAAGGAAGATAACTACTGGTATATTCACATTAATTAACAGGGAATATCATATTCATTGCCTGAAAGATTAAAAAGGAAAATAGGATTTACTATTGATGATCTTTATCATGATCCCCAAAGTCATCCATAATATCAAACTATCATAAAGGTAGAATTATGATACATGAGGTATTAATAAATGTCAACTCTATATCTATGATATACCAATAAACCAAAACCCTTCTCAAAGTCTTTATACCTAAACAATTTATATCATTCTAGAAAATGATAAAATAAAAATGGGGGAGACTCACTATTCTCTTTTCCAAAGATTTTATACCCTATATAGATTACTGTATATAAGGATTATCTTCCCAATTTGGGGTTAATCCATAAATCAAAACAACCCATGTCTAACCTGTTAACTCATTAACCTCAAGTTCGATTGTGAAATAATTCACCACCAGTCAATCATCAAAATGTTTCTCGCACAATCTGATGTCCATAAACTTATCGCTCAAAAATACATATTAGAATCTCATGAATAATCTCATTTTCATTAGGAAACCTAAGAGTCATAAATTCCATCTCAAAACCTTATAGGAACCTTCCAAGGCCCCAAGATTGTGAGATAATTATAAAACCTAGTGGGAATCTCATCTTGGACTAACCAACCAATATTATAGTAGAAATTCATGATATATAGATCATACATAATCAAATAATATTGATTAACATTAATTGATTGATTCAAACATAAAGCACAATTTATTATTATATTTGGAATATTCATTACAAAACTAGTTTAAAACTGCAGTGTAAGGGTGGAATAAAACAGTGAATCGTGGTACGATCACACCCCCACACCTAAACATTTGCACTCCTGGGGACCAAAGTGGCCCCCATAAGCAAGAGTGTGGAAGAATCTAAGGACATACTGAAACTCTATATCGGGAACACAACACCTAAGGACCTGATTGCTACATGTGCGCCAAAGGTAGGGGTCATCCCAAATGTATCAACAAGACTCATGTTTAGACGACTGGATTGGTTTTTGTTGAAATCAGTAAGAATGAAAGATGCTACCAAATAATTTACAATTTCAGCATACCATGGAATAGAATCTTTCACTTTGTACAATTGATCATCAGGAAACATGTCATTAATGGGAATATAGGGGGATGAGACACTGTAGGAGGTTGGGAGGATCCTACTGATATGGTCTGCCACCACATTCTATGCTACTTTTTTATCTCTAATTTCTAGATTTAATTCCTGAAGGAGGAGCATCCAACGAATGAGACGTGGTTTAGCTTCAGTTTTTTTAGGAGATACCAGTGGGCTGCATGGTCTGAGAACACAATGTCTTTGGACCCCAAAAGATATGAACTGAATTTGTCCAAGGAAAACACAATGGCAAGGAATTCTTTTTCAGTTGTGGTGTAGTTTTCTTGGGCAGGGTCCAAAGTACGTGAGGCATAGGCTATGACATGTGGAGCTCGGTCGACCCTTTGTGACAAGACTCCCCCAACTGAATAGTTAGAGGCATCACACATGAGCTCAAATGGTAAATCCCACCAAGGTGTTTGGATTACCGGGGGTGATGTGAGACTCCATTTTAATTTATTAAAAGCTTCTTCACATTCTTTATCAAAAAAAATCTTTTTCTTTTTGGAGTAAACGGGAGAGGGGAAGTGCAATCTTACTAATGTCTTTAATGAATCGACGGTAAAAAACCAGCATGACCCAAGAAAGATCGCACCTCACGAACACATTTTGGATATGGAAGGGTTGATCAATGCACGAACCACACAAGAAAGAGTGTGGTAGAATCTAAGGACAGACTGAAACTCGCTATCGGGAACACAACGCCTAAGGACCTGATCGCTACATGTGTGCCAAAGGTATGGGTCCTCCCAAATGTACCAACGACACTCATGTTTTAGACAACTAGGGTGGTTTTTTTGAAATCAGTAGGAATTCAACCTTCACTTTCCCCTTTGGCACATTTTCTTATAGAAGGGTGCCATTTGGTCTATGCAATGCTCCGGGTACTTTCCAGCGATGTATGATTAGTATTTTTTCAGATTACCTGGAGAATTTCATGGAAGTTTTCATGGATGATTTTATTGTTTATGGAGCCTCTTTTGATGAATGTCTAAGTATTCTTGGTTCCATCCTACGCCGCTGTATTGAAAAGAATCTTGTATTAAATTATGAGAAATGCCATGTCATGATGCGACAAGGTATAGTTTTGGGACAAGCCATTTCTAGGGATGGTATCCAAGTAGATAAATTGAATGTGGATGTCATTTCTTCCCTACCATTCCCTAAAAATGTATGTTATGTGCGGTCTTTCCTAGGTCATGCTGGATTTTACCTTCGTTTCATTCGTGATTTTAGTAAGATTTCACTTCCCCTCTCCCGGTTACTCCAAAAAGAAAAAGATTTTGTTTTTGATAAAGAATGTGAAGAAGCTTTTAACAAATTAAAATGGAGTCTCACATCACCCCCGGTAATCCAACCACCTCGGTGGGATTTACCATTTCAGCTCATGTGTGACGCCTCTAACTATGCAGTTGGGGGAGTCTTGTCACAAAGGGTCGACCGAGCTCCACATGTCATAGACTATGCCTCACGTACTTTAGACCCTTCCCAAGAAAACTACACCACAACTGAAAAATAATTCCTTGCCATTGTGTTTTCCTTGGAAAAATTCAGGTCATATCTTTTGGGGTCCAAAGTCATTGTGTTCTCAGACCATGCAGCCCTCCGATATCTCCTAAAAAAACCTGAAGCTAAACCACGTCTCACTCGTTGGATGCTCCTCCTTCAGGAATTCAATCTAGAAATTAGAGATAAAAAAGGAGCAGAGAATGTGGTGGTAGACCATATCAGTAGGATACTCCCAACCTCAGACATTGTCTCATCCCCCTGTATTCCCACTAATGACATGTTTCCTAGTAAGCAATTGTACAAAGTGAAAGATGTTATTCCCTGGTATGATGAAATAGTAAATTATTTGGTAGCATCTTTCATTCCTACTGATTTCAACAAAAACCAAGCGAGTCGTCTAAAACATGAGTCTCGTTGGTACATTTTGGATGACCCCTACCTTTGGCGCACATGTAGCGATCAGGTCCTTAGGCGTTGTGTTCCCGATAGCGAGTTTCAGTCTGTCCTTAGATTCTGCCACACTCTTGCTTGTGTGGGCCACTTTTTTCCCCAATATACTTCTCGCAAAGTTCTTTATTCTGGTATCTTTTGGACAACACTTTTTCCGGATGCCCATGAATTTTGTAAATCTTGTCCTTGTTGTCAAAGAATGGGGAATGTCTCTAAATGGAATAAAATTCCACAACAACCCTTTCACTTTCATGACATTTTTTATGTTTGGGGCATTGACTTTATGGGTCCTTTTCCTAATTCTTTTGGAAACTTGTACATTCTTTTGGCCATTGATTACGTATCAAAATGGGTAGAGGCACAGGCCACAGGAACAGATGGTTCCAAAACAGTTGTAGAATTTTTGAGAAATCAGATCTTTTGTAGGTTTGGAATACCTGGGTTCATTATCAGTGACCAGGGTTCTCATTTCTGCAACCAAACAATGCAATCACTTTTGCGCCAGGATGGGGTCGGTCATCGAGTTTCTACTGCATATCATCTACAGACCAATGGTCAAGCTAAGGTGTCAAATAGAGAGGTAAAACAAATTCTTTAAAAAACGGTTCAACCCAATAGGAAAGATTGGATTCTTAGACTTGATGATTCATTGTGGGCCTACCGTACTGCTTTCAAAACTCCCATTGGAATGTCACCCTATCATCTTGTGTTTAGAAAGAGTTGTCACCTCCCTGTTGAGATTGAGCACCTGGCCTACTGGGCCATCAAAAAATGAAATTCTAATCATTTTGGTGCAGGTTCTCAAAGGAAGTTGCAGATTCAGGAGCTAGAGGAAATGAGAAGAGATGCATATAAAAGCTCCATGATTTATAAGGAGAGAACCAAGGCTGCCCATGACTGTCTTATCCTTCATCGTCAGTTTCATATTGGGTAGAAGGTCCTCCTTTATAATGCAAGGCTGAAGTTGCATCCTGGTAAGCTTTGTTCCCGCTAGTTTGGACCATACATTGTTACTAATGTCTCTCCATTTGGTGTTGTTCGGGTTCAAAATGAAGAAACCAAGAAAACCTTCACTGTCAATGGGCAGCGGCTGAAGCACTTTCATGAACCCGTTCTGGAGTCCCCGATGGAGGAACTCCAAGTTCAAGAAGCACACTATGAATGACATCCACCAGGTTTTATCCTTCCTTCCCAAATTCTCTTTTACTACAGTGAGGACACTGCATACTCTAGGTGTGGGGGGTGGATGCATTCCTGGGATAGTTAGAAATTTTCATTGTTTTCTCCTTTTGTTTTCTCTTTTTTTGGCCTTCTTTATGGTATTTTCATTTTTCCCCATCAACAATTTCAAAGTTCCATGATTTGGCAACCATAATGTGGGGAAAGTAAAAATACCATAACGGAGGATAAAAAGATTATTTCTATGAATTTAACATCAGGGAGTGATTTTTAGTGAATTTTTTTCTGTTAATGATATAAATGGTCGTATCTATGTGAAACCTTTGAGATGATTGATGCCCATTGTGTGAGTAGTTTTTGGGAAAACTATGTCACTAATATCTCCACAAATTTTTGCACCAAACCACAAAGTGTGATTATTTATTACTTAATATAAGATAAATTTATGTTGGGTTAATATTTTTCAGCTTTAAATGATATTTCCATACATTCGTTCCTTATCCGATCAGTTTCATTACTGTACCATATTGACCGATGCGTGTGTACCTAATGTCTGACTGTTGTACGCCCTCAAAAAAAAATTGTTGTGTCTTGGGCAGGTCAAAAACCACTCTTTATCAACCTTTGATCTTGTTATAACTATTGCAATTAGTGTCGTGAGGAGATCAAACAAAGGGTTGAGAGATGAGTGTGAGATTCTTTCCAATTTCAACATCAAAAAATATATAATTTCTGCAGTATAGCAGCAACCCTAGGTCGTCTCTCAACAGAGCCTTAGACCATTAATTTAAAAAGAGGGTTTGATTATAGAAGTAGAAGGTGAATTAGGTTTTGTAATACTTGGGGGTTTTATGATTAATGATGAAAATAGAAAATGAAAGTGATAAAACAAAATAGAAAAGAACAAGATTGATTAAACGTGATAAACCCTGGGAAGTCTCGTGATGCTCATCCTACATCGCTTCAAGGGATGGGGTTATGATCTTTTAATACCAAGTTTTTAACACCTAGAACTAGAATTTTACTGAGATTATACTAGGATACCTCCTAGGGTTCAATCGAAAACACATAACGATTCACTAGACACCACTGATGATTGGGTGATTTGTGTTCGACATCATAACTGAAACTCTCAAAGGAAACACATGAAGAATTCGATGTGCTCTCCAGGTTTGAATGTAATTTCATTGTGATACCATGAAACAAATGTAAATCGCCTCGACAGATCTTGTGTGAGTTCTATTGACCAATATGAATCACACAGGCACCGTAATTGAAAGGGGGAAAAGAAAGTGGTGAACGGTGTGTGAAACATCACATTAAAGGGTACCCCCAAACATGATCTTATGAGTTGAGAATGACATACCAGTACATAACTCAATAAAATAAGAAAATAGGATGATGAAAAACAATAAAACAACCTAGAATTCAAAAGATCATTCAAATATTACAACATGAAGCTTGGGATTTACATCATGTTCCTCCCCGGGTGATCACAAGGGGTTTAGAAACCCATGGGAGGGGAAGAAGAAGAAGACTTGTAAATACTATGATATGATTTATGAGACATCTTTTTCCATTACACTAACTCTCCATGTGTGTGTGTGAAAACCATTCCATGCTATTATTTCCACTTTCTATCAAATAAATATAGGTTATTTTAACATTATTCAGCTTTAAATGATTTTTCACTGAACCTGTCCTCCATCCTGTGCAATCATATTTCAAGACCCACTCATTTAAGCATTCCCAGAAGTCAGACCATAAGATCCCGACCTAGATATCCCCATATGTTGCACATTTCATCACTCCCCTCATTTTATTATATATATTTTTGAAGTTGCAATTGGAAAAAATCTCACACTCATCTCTGAACCCTTTGTTTGATCTCCTCGCGACACTAATTGCAATAGTTATAACAAGATCAAAGGTTGGGGAGGAGTGGATTTTGACCTGCCCAAGACACAACGATTTTTTTTGACGGCTTACAACAGTCGGACATTAGGTACACACGCATAGGTCAATCTGGTACAGTAATGAAACTAATCGGATAAGGAATGAACGTATGGAAATATCATTTAAAGCTGAAAAATATTAACCCAACATATATTTACCTTATATTAAGTAATAAATAATCACACTTTGTGGTTTGGTACACAAATTTGTGGAGATATTAGAGACACAGTTTTCCCAAAAACTACTCACACAATGGGCATCAATCATCTCAAAGGTTTCATATAGATACGACCCTTAATATCATGGACAGAAAACCAATTCACTAAAAATCACTCCCTGATGTTAAATTCATACAAATACTCTTTTTAGCCTCCGTTATGGTATTTTTTACTTTCCCCACATTATGGTCGCCAAATCATGGAACTTCGAAATTGTTGATGGGAAAAAATGAAAATACCATAAAGAAGGCCAAAAAAAGAGAAAACAAAAGGAGAAAACAATGAAAATTCCTAACTATCCCAGGAATGTATCCACCCCCCCCACACCTAGAGTATGCAGTGTCCTCACTATAGTAAAAGAGAATGTGGGAAGGAAGGATAAAACCTGGTGGATGTCATTCATAGTGTGCTTATTGAACTTGGAGTTCCTCCATCCGGGACTCCAGAATGGGTTCATGAAAGTGCTTCAGCTGCTTCCCATTAACAGTGAAGGTTTGCTTGGTTTCTTTATTTTGAACCTGAACAACACTAAATGGAGAGACATTAGTAACAATGTATAGTCCAAACCAGCGAGAACGAAGCTTACCAGGATGCAACTTCAGCCTTGCATTATAAAGGAGGACCTTATGCCCAATATGGAACTGACGATGAAGGATAAGATGGTCATGGGAAGTCTTGGTTCTCTCCTTATAAATCCTAGAGTTTTCATATGCATCTCTTCTCATTTCCTCTAGCTCCTGAATCTGCAAATTCCTTTGATCACCTACACCAAAATGATTAGAATTGCATTGTTTGATGGCCCAGTAGGCCCAGTGCTCAATCTCAACAGGGAGGTGGCAACTCTTTCCAAACACAAGATGATAGGGTGACATTCCAATGGGAGTTTTGAAAGTAGTACGGTGGGCCCACAATGAATCATCAAGTATAAGACTCCATTATTTCCTATTGGGTTGAACCGTTTTTTCAAGAATTTGTTTTACCTCTATATTTGACACCTCAGCTTGACCATTGGTCTATGGATGATATGCAGTAGAAACTCGATGACCAACCCCATACCGATGCAAAAGTGATTTCATTGTTCAGTTGCAGAAATGAGAACCCTAGTAACTGATAATGAACCTAGGTATTCCAAACCTGCAAAAGATCTGAGTTCTCAAAAATTCTACAATTGTTTTGGAATCATCTGTCCTTGTGGCCCATGCCTCTACCCATTTTGATACGTAATCAACAGCCAAAAGAATGTACAAATTGCCAAAAGAATTGGGAAATGGCCCCATAAAGTCAATTCCCCAAACATGAAAAATGTCATGAAAGAGCAAGGGTTGTTGTGTCATTCCATTCCTTTAAGAGACATTCCCCATTCGTTGAAAACGAGGACAAGATTTACAAAATTCATGGGCATCCCGAAAATGTGTTGGCCAAAAGAGACTAGAATCAAGAACTTTGCGAGCAGTCCATTGGGGACCAAAGTGGCCCCCACAAGCAAGAGTTTGGCAGAATCTAAGGACAGACTGAAACTCACTATCGGGAACACAACACCTAAGGACCTGATCGCTACATGTGCGCCAAAGGTAGGGTTCATCCCAAATGTACCAACGAGACTCATGTTTTAGACGACTTGCTTGGTTTTTGCTGAAATCAGTAGGAAGGCAAGATGCTACCAAATAATTTACAATTTCAGCATACCAGGGAATAACATCTTGCACTTTGTACAATTGATCCTTAGGAAACATGTCATTAATGGGAATACAGGGAGATGAGAACATGTCTGAGGTTGGGAGGATCCTACTGATATGGTCTGCCACCACATTCTCTGCTCCTTTTTTATCTCTAATTTCTAGATTGAATTCCTCAAGGAGGAGCATCCAATGAATGAGATGTGGTTTAGCTTCAGGTTTTTTTAGGAGATACTGGAGGGCTGCATGGTCTGATAACACAATGACTTTGGACCCCAAAAAATATGACCTGAATTTGTCCAAGGAAAACACAATGGCAGGGAATTATTTTTCAGTTGTAGTGTAGTTTGCTTGGGAAGGGTCCAAAGTACGTGAGGCATAGGCTATGACATGTGGAGCTCGGTCGACCCTTTGTGACAAGACTCCCCCAACTGCATAGTTAGAGGCGTCACATATGATCTCAAATGGTAAATCCCACTGAGGTGGTTGGATTACCGGGGGTGATGTGAGACTCCATTTTAATTTATTAAAAGCTTCTTCACATTCTTTATCAAAAACAAAATCTTTTTCTTTTTTGAGTAAGCGGGAGAAGGGAAGTGCAATCATACTAAAATCATGAATGAAACGATGGTAAAATCCTGCATGGCCTAGGAAATACCGCACATCATGTACATTTTTAGGGAATGGTAGGGAAGAAATGACATCCACTGTTGATTTATCTACTTGGATACCATACCTAGAAATGACATGTCCCAAAACTATACCTTGTTGCACCATAAAATGGCATTTCTCATAATTTAATACAAGATTCTTTTCAATACAGTGACGTAGGATAGAACCAAGACTACTTCAACATTCATCAAAAGAGGATCCATAAACAGTAAAATCATCCATGAAAACTTCCATGCAATTCTCCAGGTAATCCGAAAAAATACTAATCATACATCGCTGGAAAGTACCCAGAGCATTGCACAGACCAAATGGAATACTCTTATAGGAAAATGTGCCAAAGGGGAAAGTGAAGGTTGTCTTTTCTTGATCCTCTGGGGAAATATGGATATGAAAGTATCCAGAATACCCATCAAGAAAACAGTAATGTGACTTCCCCGCTAGCCTCTCTAGAATTTGGTCAATGAATGGCAATGGGAAATGGTCATTCCTAGTGCGTTGGTTTAGTTGGAGATAATATATACAGACACGCCAACTATTCTACACATGAGTTGGAACTAATTCATTGTTTTCATTTTTAATTACCGTTAGGCCAGTTTTTTTAGGAACTACTTGAACATGACTGACCCATTGGCTGTCAGAGATGGGGTAAATGATTCCAGCAGCCCATAATTTTGTTACTTCCTTTTTAACTACTTCTAAGAGGTTTGGGTTCAGTCAACGTTGTGCCTGCCTCACTGGTTTATCCTCATCAGTTAATAAAATATGATGTGTACAAATTGATGGGCTAATACCAGGAATGTATGCAAGTGTCCATCCCAATGATTTTTTATGCTCCCTCAAAAGTTCAAGAAGTCTCAATTCATGCTCAGTAGGGAGTGAACTAGAAATTATGACAGGAAGCTTGTTTCCATTCTCAAAATATGAATATTTTAAATCTTGAGGCAGTTGATTTAGTTCCAATTCAGGTGGATTTTGGATTTATGGGAGTGTGTGTGAAAGTGAGAGGTCGCTAATCTCATCTAACTGCTCAATGGTATCATCCTCATATGAGGAATTATCTTTTACAAGCGTATCAGTGTCATCGATGGTCATGTGATCCTCCATGTTCAAGAAATTATCTATTAATAAACATGCATGACACTTTTCTAGAATACTACAATAATCAACACACGATTCATTTCCAATAATTTCAATCAAAGAGGAAAATTCAGAAAGGAGATCAGAGGAAAAAAATGAAGTGATTTTAGGGGAAGGGAGTACATCAATTGAATTTACCGAGAGAGAGGAATTTTCTTCTGAGGGGTGCTTCATGGCATCAAGGATGTTGAAATGGACTATGTCACCACCAAATTCCATAGATAATATACCATTATGGACATTAATTATGGCTTTGGCGGTTTTCAAGAAAGGTCACCCCAATATAATTGGGGCATGTCCATTCATCCTATCATCTTCCATTTTTAGCACATAAAAATCAGCAGGAAATATTAAATTTTGAACCCTCACAAGAACATCCTCTAACACACCAGAAGGGTGTGCCATACTCTGATTTGCTAGCTGAACAACTATTCCTGTGGGCTTTAGTTCACCGACCTACAAAGAAGAGTAAATAGAGTGAGGCATCACATTAATAGAAGCACCCAAATCAAGCATATCATTGGAGAAAGAATACTCCCCTATGGTGGACGGAATCGAGAATGTTCCATGATCGTTGCACTTGGTGGGAAGTGATGGTTGTATTAATGCTGAGACGTTCCTCCTCAGGCTCACCTTCTCATCACCTCTAAGTCGCCTTCGGTGGGTACACATCTCCTTTAGAAATATTTAATATCTTGGAATTTTCTTGATGGCATCAATAAATGGAACGTTAACCTGCACTTTTTTGAAAGTCTCCAAGATTTCTTTATCAAGTTTAGTTTCATTTTGTTTCCTTAGTTGGGTGGCTCTTTGGGGAAATGGAAGAGGAATGCTTGGGCTTGGTAACTCATCAATAGACACACTCTTTCCTTTGGTAGGACTTCTCTCAAGACAAGGTTCCATCTCATTTGAACCTTTTTCAGTGGTGGTTTCCTTAGGAGAGGAAGACTCTAATGGAGGGTTCATTTGGATTTAAAGTTGAGTTCCACTCCTAAGGGTGATGGCACTAACATTTCCCTTGTCCCTAGGGTTGACAAGTGGTTGAGATGGTAGTTTACCAGAACCATGGCTTTGGATCTAACCCACCGAGTTAGTTAGTTGGCCTAATTGGGTTTTGAGGTCTTGTATGGATGCCTGAGTGGTTTTTTGGAATTAGATATTATTGGCATACATTTGTTTCATCATATCTTCTATTCTAGGTTTAGTTTGTGGAGGGGGTTGTTGTAAAGGCCTTTGGGGTGGTTGAAAATTTCTAGGTGGTGGTGGTTGATGACTACTTTGCCCTTGTTGGTTCCATGGTTGATGAGGCTGGTTTGAATACCCCCTTGCCTATAGGTTTGGTTGTATTTCCACCTAGGGTTGGATGGATAGTAAGGTTCTTGCCTAATGGGTTGGTTATAGGGGCGTCCTAGGAATATTGCCTCACAACTCTCAGAAGTTTCTCTCAATTGGGGGAATTGGTCAGAATAGTGGGTATCAAAAGAGCATATACCACAATGTATGGGAGGAGGAGATTGGAATTTCCCTTGGGAAATAGAATGTTTTCATAGAAGGGTACTCACCTCTTCAAACTTTGTGTATACCTTCTTCTCAAATTCAGTATTTTGCACCTCATGGACACCTCAAATGGGTACACTGGACCTTGAACTGAATTATTGAGTGTTCTGTGCCATGGTCTCAATTAGTTTCCTTACATTGATTGGGGTTTTATCCACTAGTGCACTGCCTGCAGCAGCATCAATCATGTTACGATCTATTGGAATTAAACCTTCATAAAAATATTGTATTAAAAGTTGATCGCTTATTTGGTGGTGTGGACAACTTGAACATAATATTTTAAAGCATTCCCAATATTCATGAAGGGTTTCTCCTTTAGATTGTATTATCCCACATATTTCTTTCCTTATTGTTGCAGTTTGAGAGGCTGGGAAGTATTTTTCAAGAAAAAGACGTTTCATGTCCGCCCAACCTCTAATAGGTGAATTGACATAATACAACCAATCTTTAGCCGTGTCTTCTAATGAAAATGGAAATTCCCTAAGTTTTACTTGTTCTTCATCCACATTAGTAGGTTTTAATGTTGAACACACATTATGAAATTCTTTTAAATGCTTATGTGGATATTCTCCAGGCAGTCCATGAAATCTGGTAATAAATGAATTAAACCAGATTTTAGTTCAAAATTGGGTGCCTCGCCTTGTAATTGAATGTAAGTGGGTCAGATATCAACATCAGGTGAGGTTATTTCTTTTAGTGTTCTGTTATTTTCAGCCATTATATACAAGTTATGTTCAGTTTTAACTTTGGTTTTAGCAGAAGAAGAAGGATCAAGAAGAATTTTAAGATGTGATGTCTCCTCCTTCAAAGTGTTGTCTTGTGTGTCTCGGTTTTGTTGATGTAGGATCCTCTTCGGTTCGGGTTAGAAAGTTTGTAGGTCTCCTAGAGTAGAACGCGTCATACACAGAACCTACACAATAAATAAATTAGAACCCAAAAATAAATGCAAAGGTAGAAGATAAAACAAACAAATATTCACAAAAATTACAAAAAATTTATCAAAAACACGCACAAAAAACCAAAGCGCTCCCCGGAAACGGTGCCAAAATTTGATCGCGGTGTCGTGAAATGTGAAATTGATTATATTTTTAAGGTTGATTTATAGTCTAGTGAAGACCCTAGGTTGTCTTTCAAGGAGCGTTGGTAGGTTTAGAGTGTATATTTTTAATAAAAATGACTAAGATATGGGGTGGTTTTGAAAACAGTTTAAAACAATGGCTTAGTTAAAATAGATTAAAAGATGAGTGACCTAGTGGATTGTGAAAAATATGAGATAAAAGGGTCGATGTGATTTAACTAAACACATATAAAGTTCATTGTTCATAGAGATTCATCTTATGTTTAGAGTAATTCTTTGGTTGGAGTTAATTGGAATCCTGATTAATTCCTAAGCTTTTATTTCAATGCTTTAAGGACCAAACCTTGATGTAACAATCGTATTGTCAAGGTCCAATACTTATGCATGGAATAAGAGCTTCCAAATCACATTGATATCTCAATAATGTGGGTATGAAAAGGATTCTTGTGATGTCCAATTGGAACAACACAATTCACACACTCAAAACCTCACACCGATCGGTTAGAAATTAAGAGCATAACACTCACATGTATCAAATCAAGCATTCAAATCTGAAATAAAATAAGATACATGGAATGAAATGTTTAAACACCCAAATTACTCCAAACCAGTAGCTAGTTTATGCATCGTAACTCCCTTGACATGTGTGTAGCTCCCTCACAACGAACACCCAACTTTTAGCTCGACATCGGGAGGAGGAGGAAGCTCGGGTGGAACTCCTTCTTCATCCTTGATTCCCCTATGAGGATAGGGGCCTCCAGAACCTCCAAGGTGATTAGGAGACTCCTATAGGACTCCAAATTGGCAGCACTTCACTCCTTGGCCTAACTTTCAAATGAGGTTCCCTTGGTGCCCTTTTATAGGAAAATTGGAAGGTGGTTTAGACACACAGATTTCATCAATCCACTTGCACAATGCGTTTAGGCCTTCAGACAGTCTTATCTCGCTTTGGAGAAACTATAAAAGTTGTATCCATACCTCTTTAATGTCTCCACCTAAAGTTTTTCACCATTTAGAAAACTACATCTCAAGATATTGATAAAATATAGAACACCGCATTTGACTTGGTCCAAATTCGGTGGCTTGGACAGATCAGATCGGATAGGCCCCATAGAAGCCTAATCAGGATTGGGTTCCTTAATATGAAATGTAGCCTATTAAATTTTGGACAGGCCCAAAAAATATCAGTCCATTTGGATGCACGGATTTCGTGTACTATGCAAAATAGTGGACAGATTTCCATGGATCCATGCAATTTTGGCCCATTTTTCTTTCAATTCATCAAGGGCCCTCCAAATCACCTCCACCTACATTGAAACAATATAAACAAGTAACATTGCCCATTCTAAAATTGATTAAAATTAATTGATTGATTCAAACATAAAGTTCAATTTATTATTATATTTGGAATATTCATTACAAAACTAGTTTAAAACCGCGGTGTAAGGGTGGAATAAAACAGTGAATCGTGGTACGATCACCCCCCCCCCCACACACACACTCACACACACAACCCCTGCCCACTGTACTCCCCCCCCCCCCCCCCGCCCACTCCACACCCCCACCACACACCCCTGCACTCCAGCACACCCCCTACCCACCCCTTGCACCCAACCCCTGCCCCTTGCAAAGGAACCCAGTGCACCCCCATGCTCCTTGCCTCATCCCCACAGCACACCCCCCCTGCCCCCTCACGCTACCCCCTGCACCCCCCCCCCCCGCCCCCTTCCCCAGCACACCCCCCTGTCCACCCCCTGCACACACCCCCTTCCCATTGCACTCCCCCCCATCCCATTGCACACCCCTCCCCTACCCCTTGCACCCCCATGCCCCCTCCCCCCACACACCCCGCTTTCCCCTGAACCCTGCCCCATGCACACCCCCTTCCCCCTTCCCCAGCACACCCCATGCCCCCTTCCCCAACACACCCCCTAAACCCCTCCCCCAAACACACCCCATGTCCCCTCACCCTGCCCCCTCCACACCCCCCTACCCCCTTCCCCAGCACACCCCATGCCCCCTTCCCCAGCACAACCCCCACTTTCACACACCCCTTTCCCGCTGCAGTCCCCCCCAGCCCACTACACCCCCAAGCACACCCCCATGCACCCCATAACCCCCCATTCCCACCCCCTTCACCCTACCCCTACCCCTTGAAAAAGAACCCAACACACCCCTTTCCCATTTCCCCCTCCCCACTACACCCATCCCCCTTCCCCTTGCACCACCCCCAGTCCCCTCTCCCCAGCACACCCCCTTCCACCTCACCCTTCCCCCAGCACACCCCCTTCCCCCTTCCCCATCACACCCCTTCCGCATTCCCCATCACACACCCCAACCAACCCACCCCCTGCACACACCCTCGTCCCACTACACTTCCCCCATCCCACTACACCCCACAGTACACCCTTTACACCCTACCCCTTACCCTTTCAAAAGAACACATCACACCACCTTGCCCCTTGCCCCTTCCCCTCTCCACCTCCCCCTTGAACCACCCCTTCCCCCTTCCCCCCTCCACCCATCACACCCTCCCCCACGCCCCCTCCCCCAAGCACACCCCCTACCCCAGCACACCTCCTGCCAACCCACCCCTTCCCCCTGCACACTTCACACCCCCTTCCCCCCCCCCAGCCCAATTCACACCCCCCTGCACCCCAGCACCCCCCCCCCCTCCCCAGCACACCCCCAGGCACCCCTCCCCTACCTCTTGTAGCCCCCTCCCCCCAGAACACCCCCTACCCCCTCACCATACCCCATGCACTATTGACTATCATTAGATGACAAGGATGATATGTGGTGATCTAAGAGTTGATGGAAATGAATATTTCATTTTGGAATTTTGGTATAAGTGGGTCGGATACATATAGTCATTGCATTTAGTGATGGATATGAAAGGGCCTATGGAGACCAGGTGTTTGGTTTGGAAGTTTAATGATAATGGTACTCCTATAGTAGGGAGAATCATATCCATTGTGGGTGACTGACACTGATGTCATATGGGTCGTTGTTGTAGTGAGGTAGACCACTGAACAATTGAGATGAAAAAGCGACTCTACTGTGTTGAAAGATCATATTTTTTCTGGTTCATTGGGTAATACTATATTTGAAGTTAAAATGTGGTGTTGAGTGGAGTTAGTAAATTCGAATCAGGCTCAGGATGGTTTTTGATTGATCTGAGGGTGAATCACATCAGAGGTGAGTTAGTGCTTAGAGTGGGAGCATTATGGAAGAATCAAATCATGCCTTGATGTTTGGATTTGTGTAACAAAACATGTTTAGAATTTAGAGATGGATAATATTGAGTTATCAGGTAATTTAAAACCATAGTAGTTTGTGAGACATGTTTTGATGAATATCATGGCTTCTTGGGGATGAGAAGTGTTAGGGTGGGGAGTTTTTAATGCCCCACAAGTTTCTGACTCATTATTTTTGGTGGAGATTTATGTTTTTAATATAAATCATGGGTTGTCTCTTAAATTGGAATTTGGATCCTAAATATGAACATTAGATGTTCCAAAATGGTATTTTTGGATTTGTCTTGAGTCCCCTATTGGAACCTCTGGGGTTTGAGTGGAAGTTGGTGGAGGTCCAGGGTGAAAAATAATTGTAATTTAAGCTGCTGTGTCCTTTCATGTTGTGACCCATCAGGTTTATGACGTGAATGGGGATGGTTGATGGGTGAACCCTCTATCTCGAACATTTCCGGCCATGAAACTTAGTTCAAGTAAAATTATCATCGGTAGGGATTCATGGTGTGAAACCCCACGTGACACTATGAATCATTCCTAGGTGGATTTATTTTAATAGGTTAAATTATATATTTTTATGGGTCAAGTGTTTCACAGTGATGTTACTGAAGTGTAATGTTTTCAAGGTCAGTTGTTTGTGTTTGATGAAATGAAAACAAATATTTTCTTTAAGTTTTAGATTTTTATGAGAATAATTGGTTCATGTTTTCTCAAAATTATGACATTGTTATCTCAAAAGTGAAGGAAATTTCATTCTCAACTATTGATTTGGGTGAAACTTTCTACTAGTCCACATAGAAGGCTTAGGGAAATCATGTAAAATAGGTGAAAATGTCATTTCAAAGAGCCACAACCAATTTTCATAGAATATACACATTATATAACAATGAAAACAAGTTTTTAAAATAATTAATCAATTATAGAATTCAAATTATAGGGTTAGGCAGAGGGAACTTACCATAACCTCAAGGCGCGCTACTTTTGACAACGGCAACTCAAATCTTTATTTTTTTTCACTTGCACGCATATTCAACTTCACATATATATAAGGACATGTATCCCCAATATATGTATTTTCATTGACAAATATGCACAAGGGGTTCCTTAGATATATGTTTATACTTGCATATACCCCTTTACACTTACCCATGTATTCATTTTTTATATCGATATATAAGCACACCTAGCCCCAATATATATATATATATATATATATATATATATATATTCATACTGCCATGAGTTAATATATTTATAAAGGGGAAAATTATATATGTATATGAGTACCTATGCCTACACATGTAAGCCTTTGTCAATGGAAACTTGAATCCACCTCAACGAGATCCAGAAAGCACTACAAAAATATAAAGAACCCAAAAATCACAAAAGACCTAATTAAAATTTGGCCAAAGAATAAAAAAAATAGTAAATATTACCCAAATCGGATGTTGAACTCACTTTCATCAATGGTGGTCTATAGAATTGGCCTCATCATAAGAAAACACCTGTAAGGAAATAGTGGGAAAATAAATGAGATATAAAAACTTCTTATATATATGATCAGTGATGATAAATGACACATTAATACATTACCATTATAGATTCTATAATTACTTCTTATTATTACCACAATATCATCATTTAGTCACTCCCATTGGAATGATAATTTATGGTGGTCATTTCAACACAAAACAGCTACAAACACACACATTGGTCATCAGAATATCAATAATAATTACATCAGTACATGAATAAACAATAGAAATAACATGTCCATGAAGCATACCCCACCCCACCTGCACCCCCATTGCCCCCCAGTACCCCCCAGCACCAGTCCCCCCTAAACTAGCCCCCCTACACCACTCTCTCCTAGCCACCTAGCACCCCTCCTACACCAACCCCCAGAACCCCACCCCCACCCCCTCCCCCCTCTCCCAGCCCTCATCCCCCCAGCCCCTCCTCCCATCCCTCACCCCCCCCCCCACTTCCCCCTACACCACCCCCTACACCATCCCCCCTACACTATCCCCCCAGCCCCCCACCCCACCTGCACCCCCACTACCCCCCCCCCCCAGCACCAACCCCCCTAGCACGAGTCCCCCATGATCATAGCCAAATTGGATGATATGGATGGATTCTAATTATTTAATCACATCCATATTTGTACAGAATTTGTTTTTAAACCAAGGGTAATATATAAATATGCATCAGTAATAATAGATTTTTTAGGATAGTATGTCACATTAATCAATTATCTTATAATGAAAATATTAGTGGATCAATTAAATCTATTTTTACACAATTCTAAGTCTTTTTGTTAGTAATATTTTCATCATTAGTTTGTGTGGTAACTACTCTTATTTTCCTAAAAACATGTTATGATTCAACTAGGGTGACTTCTTGATTTATCAATTTCACCTCTTACTCTTATCATTATATATTTAGATAATACATATCAAATTCAAGATATTTTAACATTTCTTCAAGTCCATTTTATTCCTTCAGAATCAGATCTTCATACACTTTTTTAGCCTTATAAGAGAACTATCTAGTTCTTTAATGCTATTATCTTTAACATCCAGCAATAAATATTTGACATCCATAGAGGTCCAATATAGTTTTTCTAGTGAAAACACCACTTCTATAATAAAAACCTGTTAAAAACACGCCTTTTCAATTCTTATTCATTTATAGACAATTTTATATTGAAAAGTGATAGAAATGTCTCTTTAGCTTCAATAAACAATATGATAGTGATACATTTACTTACCTTTCTAATATTTCATCCCCCTTGTACCCCCTTGAACACCCATTCCTCCTTGCACCCCCCCCCCCCCGCACAACCCCCCTTACACCTCCCCTGCATAGCCCCCCTTTCACCTTCCACCCCTCCCCCCCCCCACACAACCCCCCCTGCACGCCCCCCCCCCCACACACACACACCTTGCACCACCCCCCCCCCACACACCCCCCTTGCACCCCCCCCCCACACACCCCCCTTGAACCCCCCACACCCCCTTGTTCCCTTACACCCCCCCCCCCCCCCCAAACACCCCCACTGCACACCCTTTCACAACCCCCCTACAACACACCCTTACACCACCCCTGCACCATGCACAACCCCCTACACCCCCATGCCACCCTCCAAATTTCATTACACTTCAACTAATTAATGAAAGGAAAACATAGAAAAACACTAAGATAAATGTCATTTAATTCAAGTAAGCATAACTTTTCATTTTATTCTAACAAGTTCCTCTCAATTTAAACACTCACGGAAAGGCTTTCCGACCTGACAAGCCATTCCATCCAAATTGTGCTATTTACTCAATCAAAACAAGATGATTGGATTTAAAGTGGCCAGAAAACACATAGAATGTGCAATATTCAAGAGGAAAATTACCTACTTGGGTAATCCCTTATACAAATAAATTCAAACAACTATGAGGTGTTTGGTTATAATTGGAAATTTACCTCTTTCCCTTAATACATTTAAAAAGTGGAGTGTAAGTCACCTTGAATAATCCACTCTATTTATTTCATGAAATCCAGTTAAGCTTTAGAGAGAAGGCATAACAGTTACATAATTCACTACATGAGGAATTATTGTTCATGTTCCAAGTTAACCATTTTCATTTCCATTTAACTCATTAAATTCATTAAAACATGGAAATTCCATTTATAAGATCAAATAGGGGTCACTTAGTGGTGACTTGGTCATTAAAAAACTTGTATGCTTGGGTAATTCAATCATAAAAGTCTAATTTCACTTAAAGGGTGGTTTGGTTCAAATAACTGTTTTAATAAATAGAGGTAAACCCCCTATAGGGATATAAAAAGGGTCATGTACGATGTGTGCTTTACGAAAAACAATGACATCAAGTATATGGAAAACAACAATTCAATAATTTCAAGCAAGGTATACCACTGTGAGTTTTTGCAGAGAGTGTACCTCTGTTGGAGGAGTTTTATTACAAAACCATGACTTGTTTATAAAAAAACAATTATCTTAACTAACACTTATTCAATAATTTTAATTTAATATAAACAAGAATAATTAATAAGGAAACTAAATTCAATTTAAAACATTCTTGAATTAAAGAGGTTAGGAGAGGGAACCTACCTCAAATGAGCCAAGCCACACTCGGCACTTGTCACTTTTATCAGCGACAACTCTAAGATAATTCATCCATACTATAGGCATATGCAGCTTTTAATATGGATAATGATTCCCTAACCCCTATGCACGTGTCTGCATGCCCTAGAATACACCCAAGAGGATCCTTATATATATTCTCACATGCATAAGCCCGTTATCACTCACACACATATGCATATTCTATATATATACATAAACACACCTAGTCCCTTATATGTAATCACGCTTCCATGGGAGGATATACATATAACAGGAGAACTTATTATATATATGCTTACCTATGCATATGTGGTGAGTCCCCTTTTACTCTAGTTACCGCAACACACATGAAAAGGTCCCAGGAGACTTCAACAAAATGCTAGTGATCTGATGAATCATCATTAATTGAACCTAAAAATTGAAGTGGGGGGGACATGATTATTGAGAAAGGAAATATATCATATTAAATTACAAAACTCTACTCTCATGTTATAATCCATCTCACCTCAAAAGTCATCACACAAACTATCTGTAATACTACCCATTGAGAATCTCCTGCATTGTCCCACATATAGAATTTCATCATTAGGGAATGCTCTCATTATATTATTTTTATTCACTATGGTTATACACCAATCTATCATATTAAACATAAAAAAATCCTCACATTTAATATTTTATTCCACTAATATTTTCTTATTGTCGTTAATCATTAAGGGATAAAAAGAATCTATAAATAATATAACATTGTGTTTATTAATCAAATAAACCTTTGATCCTTGATCTAAATCATTCATCATTATATATCTATTCTCTAACAAGGAAGATAACTACTGGTATATTCACATTAATTAACAGGGAATATCATATTCATTGCCTGAAAGATTAAAAAGGAAAATAGGATTTACTATTGATGATCTTTATCATGATCCCCAAAGTCATCCATAATATCAAACTATCATAAAGGTAGAATTATGATACATGAGGTATTAATAAATGTCAACTCTATATCTATGATATACCAATAAACCAAAACCCTTCTCAAAGTCTTTATACCTAAACAATTTATATCATTCTAGAAAATGATAAAATAAAAATGGGGGAGACTCACTATTCTCTTTTCCAAAGATTTTATACCCTATATAGATTACTGTATATAAGGATTATCTTCCCAATTTGGGGTTAATCCATAAATCAAAACAACCCATGTCTAACCTGTTAACTCATTAACCTCAAGGTCGATTGTGAAATAATTCACCACCAGTCAATCATCAAAATGTTTCTCGCACAATCTGATGTCCATAAACTTATCGCTCAAAAATACATATTAGAATCTCATGAATAATCTCATTTTCATTAGGAAACCTAAGAGTCATAAATTCCATCTCAAAACCTTATAGGAACCTTCCAAGGCCCCAAGATTGTGAGATAATTATAAAACCTAGTGGGAATCTCATCTTGGACTAACCAACCAATATTATAGTAGAAATTCATGATATATAGATCATACATAATCAAATAATAGTAAAAAATCATGGGGAATTTTACAAAAAAGTGATAATACATGAGAATATTTCCATTATAAATAATGCATCTACTACATGAGGTTAATAAGACCAATAAATTTCTAAAGAAAACTTACATTATGTTTTATCAATAAATCAGTTCATAAACACTTCTATGAACAATTTAAAATTTCATCTCATGCCTACTATGTACACATGAGTTCCATGAACAAATATATTAAAATATCCTATGGAAAATCACAAAATTAAATTTTAAAAAATTATTTCAAAAAACACATTTTAAGATGATTTCTGTAATGAAATTTTATTTAAAAAATGCTTCACATTTAAATTTACATTTTATAGTTAAAAAAATTTAGTTAGCACAACAAATCATCACCTCACACAACATTGTGAACTATATGATGGGCCACCAATAACTGTTCCACTAAGGTGGAACTAAATATACTATTTTACAATCTATGTATCCTTTGGTGACTATTAGTATAATAATATCCCATCATAATTATAGAGTTAGATAATGTCATGAATCTATTTCTAAATATTATAAATAATAACATGAATATAAAATAACTTATAGCAATTTCATAAAATAAAAAGGATTAAAATAATAAATGAATAAATACAACCAATATTAATTATACATCCAATATAAATCAAAGTCCATAAAAACCAATTTCTAATACAAATATCCATTATCTATTTAAATTCCCTTGAAATATATATGTCATATATTTAAAATAATGTCCTATATTTGAAAAAAAATAATCGAATAATCACCATATAGAATAACGAAACAGAAACCAGGATAAATGTGGTGTAGAAAAATAATGGAATACACCATCACATACTATAATTATAATCCCAAATTGATAAATCCAAATAAAACTTTGCTTTCATGAAATTTTTCTAAAATCCATAAATAAATGAGTCTGGTGACATAACTCCATTAAAAGAGTGTGTATCAATATGCATTATTCCCCTATAAGTGTCATTTAACTATTGCACACAAAATACACATTATTAGTGTGATTTCATTAATGATCTTGTGAAATTACATATTCAAATACCCATAAAAACACCAAAATCATGGGAAGAACAATATAAGGTAATAAATAGATATGAAAAGAAGACTCATAACAAGGACCGATGATCTAGAACCCTACTGATCATACCATTGACACATTTTTAGTAACGGTAGAACCTTAAAAATCACCTTGGATTGTAGAGGTATGTCAAAATGATCACTCTAGATAGGTATGAATGTTTAGGGGTCGACTCACGTGGATCCTGCTCATAGAAGGTCACGGTTCGCCCGACGCACCGATTGGAGGAGGAATGCGCAACCAAGGGGGTGGGAGGGATCGCACGATGAAGGGGGTGGGACTGAATAGAGAATCCCATGAGGATCGACCGAGGGAGAAGTGATCGGTCGGAAGCAAGGGATAAGGGTTTCTAGGTGAGAGATGAGTCACGCCACCATGAGAGGGGCTGAAGGTTCGGAGGGTCACGGATCGGGGGAGGAGCGGTGGCATTTGGCGAGGAGGAGGGAGCAGAGAGGTTGAGGGAGGAGGAGGGTGCAAATAGGTAGAGGGGGGAATAGGTTTGCATATCCAAGGAGGTGTAGCGGTGTTCAATGGGGAGGAGTTCACGGAGAGGTTGAGGGAGGAGGGTTGTGGGGAGGTCGAGGGAGGAGGGGTCGCGGAGAGGTCGAGGGAGGAGGAGCCCGATGCTTATGAGAAAAAAGAGATTTTCCAGGGTTTGTTGATTAAACCATGGATATAAAGATTCTATAGCCACGAATCTATAAAACAATGGATATAGATCTCCATGGCTGATCACTCATATTTTACATGAAAGAAGGATTCGTTCCCACTTCATAGTTAGAGCCTGTGAGGTGGTTATAGGTTGTGTTTAGTGCTTTCAAATTTCTTATTTGGTCTTCCCTATTATATTCCATGTTTGGATTGATGTACTTATCATTATATTTTTTCATTTTTTTATTTCATGTTATTCAATTTGATGTGAATTCATATAGAGAGTTATGGTCTATTTTCATTCTCGTTAATCCTCTTATAAATTGACTGGTACATGTTATATTTAATCAATGCTCATATTATGGAAGACTATTGTTTTTCATGACCTGATCCATTGGGGCTTTCCTCATAGCTAGTTATAATTGAATTTTTCCACCCTAAGACCATCTATAATAGGCCAGTGGCTGGTGACAAATTCTGAGTAGGCATATCCCGCACATGGTAGGCATTTGATTAATATCCCCCCCCACACACACACACACATCCAAGACCATACACTTCTGAAATGTAAAACGACTTACAAAAATGCATTCATACATCTATAAACTCAAAATCATAGTAAAATAATGAAGTAATGAAAGAGATAAAGGGGCCAAATACAATCCCCCAAAAAACTAAAAAGGAGTAAAACCTTTTTAAAAGGAAGGTTCTAATTTAAAATGCAACTACCAAGAAAACACCCCGGTCAATCTAGCCTAAAAATGCTCTATATACACCTTTTCCTCCTTGGACACCGCTAAAAGGTCCATCATCTATATAAGAAATTAAACATATGGGAATATCCCATGTAGGGGTGATTATAACAATACCCAATAGAACACCCTAAAATCAATAATCATAAATCATTAAGAGTAGTCAGCTCATAGAAATAATAAATTTTTTAAAAAACCAGATATAATCAAAACATAAAACCAGTCTCAAGTGGTCTCAACTAACACTACCATCCATAGGATACTGCTCGAGGACTTTAAGTAATGCTTATTCTGGAATATCTCACTCCATGATCCATTCAATCTTTGGTGACACTCATCCAAGAGGTCATGATCATTGGGATCCACCCAAGAAGTACTCATTGGATGTTAGAAGATATCATAATAGAGGTAGGGGCCACACCTAGGGACACTAGGGAACAACAATAACCTAACTAGATCATCCTACTATATAGTGCATCAGTGCCTTATTCATGGTGTCCACGCTAATACCATGAACCCCACATATTATTAATAGAGGATACCACCCTAGTCCCATAGGGAGATGTGACAAACTCTATTAAATATTGAACCCATATAGGGGATCCCAATTTTATATCAAGGATGTAATGTCGCATTGTACCCTCATGGGAAAGGAACAAGGTATCACACACAACTGAACCTAGTATATATTGAAGAGAAGAAGGGATAAAATGAATCTCTGAGGAAGTACATGACATGTACATAGGGTACACAACATGTACCTCTAAATCTGGACCTTACTGTGTCCATGCATGTATCTCTATTCTTGTTCCCATGTATCTTGAGTGGTACCCATGTACACTTTTCCTTGTATGAGTACACAGTTGGGCCCATGTACCCTCGTTGTGTCCGACTACATAGATTATCCCGTGTACTCAACCCATTCATGTTTATCCTCTAAGATACATGGCATGATGTCATCTATATGTCAAATAGTGTATGTTAAGGACCACGTTATATGTTATCCTTATCTCTTCCATGGAAACCCTAACACCGCAACCGAGGCCACACACGACATGTAATTCTAGATTACTTTCCAAGTAACATGGTTTTTATAGAAACCCATGATTATAACTCTCTGTCATACGTTTTCACCACTTCCACCAAACATTTAAATAGGAATCATAGATTTGGGGTCATTTACCCTTTCCATAATCGATCACCAAGGTTCATGCTAAAAATTACATGAAAATAACTCCTCTGATCCACACTATTTTCACTGCACCTCAAACCAAGAAGAATTAGGAACACTAGTCTGATCTGATTAACCTACAGTCATCCTCCATTGTCTCACCTCGATCACACCCTTAATCAAGAACTGAACCTATGATATTGATCCATTTAATCAAATAATAATCACATAATAATCATCTACTTGGTATTCATCAAATCATGGTCCAAAATAATTTCCCATGATGAACATGTGAAGAAACAAATAAAAATACCATAAACTATAAAAATGAGGAATAAACCTCAAATTTTGTTCATTTCAACCACAATCCATTGTTTCATAATATGTTACTAAAGTGCAATAATAAACATTTAACAAATCAATCAACCATAAAAGAAATCAAATTTTAATGCGCTAATCAATTCTTATTTATAGAATTGATCTATGTGTTAAACAGAGTAGATAAATGGGATGTATCCACATAAATAAAACATCCTGCATAGATTTTTTATCTATTTCCATAGAAGAATGATTTTTCATTTTCATCATTGAAGAGATCCGTGATCTCTGTTGGCATATACAATTTGTGTCGTACCAATATGATCCTTCGATCTTGTGTCATCCACCAACATCTCTCCACAAAGGTGCCTCTTTAGGTCTCCAAGGTTTTATGATTAACCCTGAGACAAACCCAAAACATGTTATTTATATAGGAGAGATTTATGTCACTTAATCAATGAAATAAAAAAAATAAAATAATTTATTTATTTATTTTTAGCACCTATGAAATTTTTTTTAGAGACACTGGATGATGAAAAAGGTTATACCATGACTAGAGTAAATAATTCCTTCTAAACTCAAAGGTGGAATCAAATTTTATGTCCAAAACCCAATTCAAGATTTATTTTACTTTTCAAGAAAACTGTGTTTTCATGATACAGATATATTTAATATTTTTTGAAAATAAATTAAAAGCTCATAGGGCCTTAGAATATCACGTCATCTCATTGCTTGACTCTAAAAATATACTAGATATATTCAAAATATCTATATGAAAAAAATACATTACATTCTCCCCACATTAGTTACCTTCATCCTGAAAATCAAAAAGGTCTACTAAAAAAGATGTGGGTACTGAGCTCACATCAGGGCCTCATGTTCCGAAGTTCTCTCTTAAATATTTCCATGCTTCCACCAAACACACAACAAAGGAATCTATCACCCACAAAGGATCCTCTCATGTCGATCCTCAATCTACATTAGGTAAACTAAAAATGTAGATCCATACTTAATGTCTAGCTAACTTCGTTTGATAACATGTGATGGGTCATACACGTACCTCCCCACCTATGACACATGGAAGATGTCATACACCTGGTATAACTGCGACGGTAAGGCCAAAAAGTTTGAAAACTCCCCAAACTTAAACATTATTTTGAATGGGATAATGAATCTCAAAGATAGATTGTCACCTCAGAAAAATCTTCATAATCCATGTCAAGGTGATACCATCAAGAAAACATGGCCTCCCTCCTTGAACTCTAAATTCCTATTTCATCAGTCTATAAAATATTTTTTATGGATATATGCAGTCTTCATCCACTCTTAGATGATCTTCTTTATCTTAGCTCGCACCAACTCTACTGCCATGAGTATAGCCTCACTAGAATCATTCCATTAAAGTGGAAACCTATAGGTTCACCTTTTCAAGGCCTATAATGGTGTCATACCAATGGTAAAATGTTAGTTTTTATTATACGCAAACTCCACCAAGGTTAGGCGATCCTCTCAACTATGGCCAAAGTCCAACATGCTATCCCACAGCATGTCTTCTAGAACTGGAATAGTCTGCTCGATCTAGCCATCAATATAGGGGTGAAATACCATTATAAAATGCAATTTAGATCAAAATTTCTTCTACGATATTCTCTATAATCATGATGGGAAGCTATAATCATGGTGTGAAATGATCATTGAGGTAAATTTATGGATCTATAATATCACTTTCAAATAAAGGCGCCCCATGATCTCTACTGAACTTCTCTCTCAAATTTCTAGGAAGTGGGATAACATTGTGTGTCAGTCTATGATCTCCCATAAAGCTTCATTTTCTTAGTAGTAGATAATTATTATTTATAATCACCAAGCTTAGTCATCGATAATTCACACACAACTTCAAGCTCTCATTCACCTTATTAGAGAACAACATTGATGATAACCTAGGGGAAACATTGGGACTCTCAAATCCCTTCCTCTAAAGGTTTCATAACTACACCTTAAACTATGGAATCTCTAAAGGATCCAACAAATATACAGGTTAAGATATACTTTCAATATTAGGGTGTAAGTCTATAAATATATATATCTATTCATGGGGAGGTAATCCAGGAACATCATCGAGAAATATTTCTGTGTACTCTTCCAGCACTGCAGGAAACTGGTATCCCATAACATTCACTACTCTAAGAGTCATGTTATCCCACTAGTGAAGAACCAGCTGCACTTTCCTATGTATGATACCATCCTTCTAAACATGGGTTTCCTTATCACCCATAAAAGAAAACCTTGATCTATAAGTGTAGATACACCATATCCTCGACCTAAAATAGTCAATCTGGGTATTAACTTTGGATAACCAGTCCATACCTAAGATGATGTTGTAAGGTCTTATCACTGATACCAAGAGATATCATACAAATATCTCACCTCCATTCACAATATCACATTATCGACATAAGTTTGTGATCATTGATTCACCTAAAATATGAGTCTCCAAGAACAAGTTTTGAACCATTGGATCAACCGGAATGTCTAAGTCATGAACTGGAGAAGTAAAAAAGAAAGGATTGGATATCAGTTGTGTATATCAATACTATATCTAAATTATATTAGGCACACATCATACCTCTAGTAATGATAGGATCCTCAGGGCCATAGGCCTCAACTAACAAAAGTTTTACATGTCCCTTTCCACTTTCTCTCTAAGCCTGGAGTGGACTACCTGGGGGTGGTGGTGGTAATAGGTCAGACCTCCTGAAACCTCTGCCTACTCTAACTTCCCATATACTATATCCTCTACAATTTTTACAACCTTTCTCATACCTAGTCATTAACCTGGGAGGTCTCTCAACCATCACCCAATTAGTTGTATGATAGGTTACACAATCATTTTCAAGATGAACCTAGCCATCACATGAGACACACCACCTCTCGCTCGTCAAGATCTATCCAACTTGATAGTCGTGAACCACTAATACTCTATTATGAGATCATATCTTGAAGCTTCTATAATTCCCAAATCCCTATTACTATCATCACCTATCTATTTTTTAGGTCTCAGCTCTTGGGTACCCATTACCATCACCCATTATCGGTATTTTCTCTTTTAAAAATATCTTCATAACTACATCCCATTCAAACACTCCATCATAGGATGGGATTCATAGAGATACAACTAAATCCATGATGTATTGGTTTAATATCTACTCAAAGGTTTATAACCTGAATAATGGATCTCACACCATATCTAGGGAGTGTTTTAAGAGATCACTAAACCTATCTTAATACTCCTCCATGATCATAATTTCCAATTATTGATGTAGAATATTCTAGATTCATAGTGATCATAATGTGTCTAGATAAAACTCCTCCCTATAGAAATTCTCAAAGTCTTACCATGAGAGAGTTGTCTCATCATGTGACTGAGACATCGGAATCCACCATCAATGAGAAGAACCCTAAAGAAGACTTGATTCATGGACATCCCTCTGATCTAAAGGTGTCCTAATGATGTAGAAAACTCATGTGACTACATCAAGCCATCCCTCATCCACTTAGGGGTATGGATCACCCCAAAACATAGATGTTTACTGCCTTTAGAGCTCATATAGCACACTCAGCCTCCGTAAATCCTCATATAGTACCATTTGTGATAAATGCTACTCAAGGGGTGGTGGAATGGCTGGAAACCTACTTAGAGGTACCTCCTATGGTACATGTACCTATACTAAAGCCTCATCACATGGCGGATAATCCACATGATTACGTAGTGGAATCCTAACTAGCTGTCTTCATGAAGGCATCCTAAAATAAATAAAATGTACCATGGTCAGAGAGTATATCTAGGGAGTTGACTTAAGAACAACATGGAAACCAAAAACAATTCATATAATATGCATGTACCACTATTTTTTCCTATAATAAATGTCTCCATGTACTAACTCAACAAGTAGGTTATCAGAGTCATGGTGAATGTATATGTCGATTATCGCACCAATACTAGAGTATCTACCTAAAAGATAAACATCAAACACTTTAGCATTATTTCCAAAAATATCAAACCAATATCACCACTAGAAAAAACCATTCTTTAGTCCTTATGTAGAACCTTCCTCCACGGATACCACTCTGTCATGAACTGACCCACTAAGGCCCTCCTAACTGGAAATAAGTCAATCGTGACCACCCCAAGACAACCTCTAATAGTTTATGGGCCGAATACCAATGTTGATTATGCATATCCCACATATGGGAGGAATTAGACTAATTTACATGTACACACACACACATTTCCTAGCCCATAAAATGATGAAATATAAAAAAAATTGATATCAATGAAAGTATAAATCTATAAAATCACAATAAGAGTATGACAATGAATTATTGAAAGTGATAAAGGTGGAAAATAAAAGCCCACTAAAAACTGAAAAATTATCAAACCTTCTCAAAAGAAAGGTACCACTATCTAATGTAGCCCCCCATAAATCACCTTGGTCTATCTAGCCCAACAATTCTCTTCTTGGTCCTTATCCGCCTAGGAAACCATCAAAAGGGTTGTCATCAACATAAGACACGACACATATGGGAAGATATCATGCATGGATGAGTATAAAAATACTCTATATAACACCATAAAATCATTAATCATGCTACATCAAGATTAGTCATCTCATAGCAGTAATATTGTAATAAAAAAACAGATATACTCAAAACAGACAATTAGTCTCAAGTGGTCTTAGCCAATTCTTCCAACCACAAGATATTGCTCGAGGACTATACATAACAATCGTTCTAGGAGAAATCACTCCATGAACCATGATATCACTAGTGATGCTCATACAAGTGTTCAGGATCATTAGTACCTACCTAAAAAGTAATCACAGGAACTCAGAAGAACTCATCATCCATGTAGGGATCACACCTACAGCTACTAGGTGACACCAAAAAATCCTACTAAATCTGACCATTACATAAAGGATTTACAACCTGGTAATGGTAGTCACCCCAATACCATTAACCCTACCTAGGAATGATATAGGATCTCACCCTAGTCCTAAAGGGGGATGTGCCAAATTTATTCAAAAATGCACCTGTAGAGGGGATCACAATCCTATGTCAAGAATGTAATGTTGCACTGTACCCTAAGGGGAAAGTACTGAGGTATTGTACTCAAATAAACCTCATTTATATTGAAGATATGAAGGGATCCAAGTTATCTCTAAGTACATGGTGTGTACATAGGGTACACAACATTTAACACTAAATATGTACCTATCTGTGCCCCTCTTTATGTTCCCATGTACCTTGGGTAGTGCCCGTGTACACATAACCATGCTCAAGTACATAACTCAACCCATGTACCCTGACTATGTTTGAGTACATGGCTTATCCCATGTACTCAACCCATGAAAATGCATCCTATGACATACATGTCATGCCTCTATCTATAAGTCATGATGTGTTTGGTAGAGACCACATGGTGTGTGATCCTTATCTCTTCTATGGAAACCCTAACACTATAGGTAGGGCCCCACATGGTGTGTAATTCTGGATTACATGCCATGTAACCTTGGTTTTCGATAAACCCATGGTTCCTCCTCCATGTCATCTATCTACATCACCGCTACCAAAAATCCATCCCAGAATCATGTATTGGGGGTCATTCGACCTTTCTTACTACCACTTGTGAGGATATGGGCTCCTATTTTCCTGAAAATCACTCCGCTTAGAAGCAATATATTTATCAAACATGAAATCAGAAAAAATAAGGAATATCAATCTGATCTAATCTCTCCTGGTCATCCTTCGTTATTACACCTCAATCACAACCTCAATTATGAACTGCACCCATAATATTGATATATTAAATCAAAGAATGGTCAAAAAATGATCACAAACCCGGTATTAATCGAACCGCAGACCAAAGGAATTAAATATGATTAATGTGTGAAGAAACAGAGGAGAAAACCATAAACCATGAACATGAGGAATAAAAATCGGCATTTTTTTATTTGGCCTTTATCTGTTGTCATACAATATATGAATGAAGAGGAATAATCAACAATGAACAAATAAATCAACCATAAAATAAATCAATTGTCAATACATGAATCAATTCTTGTTTATATAATTGATATGTGTCCGAAATGGGATAAATAAACTAGATGAATCGACATAAAGAAAATATCTTACTGAGAGTTAGGATCAATTGTTAACAAAGAATTATTTTTCATTTTCATCATTGGTCAAATCCATGATCTCGGTTGGTGTAAACCCTTTGTGCGGTACAAATTTGATCCTCTCATATGATGTCTTCCAACAAAATATATCAAAATAATTCCTTCTAGGCATCTAGGGTTATTCAACTTACCTTGATACTTACCCATAATGGAGAATTTATAGAGGGTGTATTTTCTTCATTATGTAAATGAAATAGAATAAAATAAAATATTTATTTATGTATTTTTAGCATTTGTGGAAACTTTTTCACAAACTCCCTACAGCAATAAAGGTTATGTCATGCATAGGGTAAAGTCAATGTTTTGAGCTCAATGATGGGCTCAGATTTTCTAATATCATCCTCCATTCAAGATTATTTCAATTTTATATGAAAAATGTATATGTGTGATATTAATATATTCAATATTTTTCAAATATTGATTTATGGATAATGGAGCCTTAGAATCTCTCATCATCTCAATACCTGACTCCAAAAATATTAATACATAAATTTAGAATATTTTAATGGAAAAAACCCAAGATATTAAAATATTGAATTTTCAGTATATTTCATATATGAATTTTAATAATAAAAAAGTAGTAAAACTTTATACTAAGACCCATGACACAAGTTTTCAGTCCCTAGAGACCAAGGAGCTCTATTGTGGTAGTTCCACACTAGTTCTGTGTCATACAAGAATTCAGGTTAGGGATGATATAAATTCAAATCATCACAAACCTCAATAGTTCTATTAATCTTATAGTATAATCGATCACTATCTTATCCTCCTATTGGAGTTCTATGAATAACTAGAATATTTCATTATCGGCATCTCTAGGAAAAATACTCACAAAACATTGATTAGAAGTAATCTCAATTCAAACCATAATTCATTTAGGTATACACCAAGATATCCCACCAGTTATATTCTACTAACTCGAGAATAAATTAAACAAGTCTAATTTTTTTCATCATGTTTAATAATAAGATGAAAAATGAAATAGATACTAATTGTCCACTTCTATATACATTTTAGTCCAATTATCTCTAGTAAATGGGTAGTTTTTTTATTGGAAACTCTCAAATGTAACTTACCAGCAAAGAATCACCCTTGGAAAACCTCCACATTATCAATAATATAATATGGACCATGATCACCATGAGTTACTTATCCATCAAATATTCCTAACCAATATCAAGTGATACATGTTCTATATTTTCCTCTTATCACCCCATTAATGATGTCGAGGTAGTATATCTATACAATTCCAAACAAAAATTTAACATCAATATTTATAATAATTATAGAAAATATTCTTTTCACAAAATAATCCACTTTCTATATTGTTTCATTGAATAAAAAACCATTTCCTAAAACCCTTATACTAGGGAAGTCCATAGTTTTCATTCCATAACAATATATCTCGTGTACCCATTATTGTGATGACTCAATGTAATTTTCCATACCCTTAAGAAAATACATACACTCATGAACTAGATTGTGAAATAATACCATACCTAATTGAATTAAATCACCATTATTGAATTATTTTGGTTAATACTAAATAGTTTACATTATTAGTTTAATAATAATGAACTAGTTAAATTCATCAATTGAGTCTACAATCACATACAAATTATAAAAAATTGGTCTGGGATGGACTATCACTTCACCCATTCCAATTATCCAATAGGTTCAAAGATAATTCTAGATCCCCTTGGGCTAGAAACTAGTTCTTAAGAATCATGTAAATACACTTTAAGAATGGTTTTCCCATAAAATAAAATTAAATAGACAATGGATTATTTTATCAAAATTCATCATGGAACATTCATATGTGGTATATCCATAAAAAACAATATAATCAAAAAAAAATAAACACAAGAAACAAACAAGTCATAGCCAATTAATATGATTCAACCCATTTATCAATATATGTCTATATACATAATAAATACATCACAATATACCATAAAATGACACTAAAACAAGTAAATGAGAGGATTCATTTCCCGATACATCATATCCCAAATTAATATAAAACTTATACCAAACTATAGAACACCTCCCAACAAACAATGTTTTCCCACCACATCCCAACTCACCATCTGTGGCCCAAGTGAATGTAAAGAAAATTAAAATAGATACATGGGACCTGTATAGAATATACGAGCTACACACACATAGTGTGTATACAGGGTGTGATCTAACATGACCAGTGGAAACTCACCATGATATTATATAATTCCATTAAATAAACAAGTCATAAATTCTAGTTTTAATTATAGTATAAAGTAAGGATTTTCATTTTAAATAAATAAATATTGAAATTAAATGTACATATAATTTCATAAATATGGGAAACCTTTATTTTAACTAAAACAAATGGAACCACTGAAAAACCAAAACTTTAAAATTTTCCTTTAAGAAAAACCATACAAAGTACCTTTTTTCAATCCATTCCAAAAAATTACCAAAATCCCACCATGAAACAAGTATTATGACATTAATTAAAACAAAAATTAAAAACCATCATTAAAAGACATTTGGAAAACTCACCCAACCATAAATGAATAAAACACAATACCAAATAAACCAAAATTTTAAAAACTGGCAAAACAAAATAAAAATAAAAAACCATGCCACTAGTTATACAATAATAATGGGATATGATAAGCCTATAATTGAGATCACTTATAAGAACCACCAATCAAAAAAAATCATGGGATACACCCTCGGTACTAATGTGATATGATATTAACATCACTATGAAAACATAGACCAAAAGTCAGTTCATGTTATGTTAAACAATAACATAAGACACTTGATTATCCGACACTGACCTTATCAGAATGAAACCTACCCACTATCTTGTCATATAGCACTACTAGGGGGACCCTAGAAGTGTGTGCACCAACTAGGATAGCATGAATCAAGGCCTCCAATCTAGACATGTAGTTTCCCGTGATGAAATAACCATAGAGGTTATAAATCTATCAAGATAATTATAATAATAAAACATAATCAATTTCCCACACCTCGCCTCCAACACCCTCGCATCAAAACAACCCCTTTTCTTGTCAACCATCATATAATAAAAAACCCCATAAATAGGAGAAAAAGTAAGAAGGGTAAATCAATGGGAACCTCAAACATATCAAACTATTTGTTTATAAAGTTCCAAAATGTACCTTAACATTACATTTATCTTGGGACGTCTAATCCTTACCTTTTCTTTAAAATCTTACTATTTTAAACAATTAGAAAGCACTAAACCACACACCCATTTTAAAATCTAAAACCAATATTTAAGGACATGGGTTTCCTTTGAAAACCTAAAACAAGGCCCAAGACATAAAATTTCCATCAAACACATATAAAAGAGCCCCTTGGTAATTTTTATAAACACTTGGAAGATGAAAAAATTTAATTCAAAAGAAATACATAAAATCCATAGGGAAACCCCTTTATTCCAAGTCAGGGTTTCCGTATAAGAAATCTATACTCTGATCCAAAATTTCATATAAAATAATAATGAAATTAAAAATGTATTTCTAACTTTTAATCATCACATGAATTGGAAAATAAATTTACTACATAGAAACACTTATCTCAATCGGACGAAACTCAAGATACAACATTTCACCTTCCATGGAGAGCAAACAAATGAGTAATAAAATGACCTATAAAGGTCCTAGGAAATTAAGCATCTATATTAGAATAAACCCAAAACAATAAATCCCTAAGAATATTGAATTATGGTTCCCATTATAAAGATAAATCTAGGAGAAATGGAATAAAAGAAGTGAGAATAGAGAGATGATGAAAAGGGATAATAGATGCCTTAAAAATCAGTTGAAGTCCAAAGGAGAAGACAAAAAATCTGTGGGGAAGCAATGTGGAGCTCTCCCTATCTCTAGGAATCAAAGAGGTCATCCAAATGAGATGGATGGGTGGAGAGGAGAATAGTGATAAAAATTAATATGATTAAAGAGGTATTTTTATCTTTAAATGAAAACTGGGTAGATAGCATGGTTTGGACACAAAATTTGGTAAAATGTGCACCAACTGTGTGTCTTCCACGGGAAAACACTAGACACCCACATGTTTTAGTCATATGGTTTACCAAACTGTGAAAAAATCATGAAACAATCTTGTAAAATAGTTGTATCACCCATATCAAACTTGTCACAAGGCTTCACTTAACCGTGTGCAAGTTGTGTGACATGCAAAAACCTCAAAATTATAAAAATAAAGAACCAAATTTTTTTAAAAACATCAAATTAACCCAAAATTAAATAATATAAACATCATAATTATAAAACATAGTGTTACACAAATATATACATGTCATATGATCCTATAATCCAAACATGATGCATGAAATCATATATTTTCACCTCCTTGGGAGGGAGAAAACACATAAACATCAATATTAAAACCCATAAAAAACAAAATAATATCTGGTAATACCCTTATAACTATGACTTGCATCATAGTGATTTTATCCAAACAAATGTATAATATCCATATCATTCCTCACTGGTTACATCTCTAGTCCACCAAAACCCAAAAACCATAAAAAAAATAAAAAATAAAGTCCATATACAATTTTTAATCCCCAAATTCAAAACTCCTAAACTAATCTGTATTTAAACTCAAGTGATCCTCCTTATTTACTTGACTCTTTAAACTAATAGTAAGCGTATAATCCTAATAATGGATATTATTTGTCCTTAATAACATAACCATACAATAATATAGTAATAATTACAATCCCAGTAAAATCAAAATGAAGGAAATAAAAAATAAATATATAAATATTTCTAAAAGAAAATAAATATAAAAAACTATTAGAGGTTGTTTTATTAAATGAACACACCTATGAAACTCCATAAAAATCCTCATAATGTGTCATATATTCAAATAAATTTAAAAATTATAAATACTATTATACTTGAAGTGAGTTTATCCCTTTCTAGTCATACCCCATTCTCCCAATTATCTATTCATAACCATTGTCACCTATCATAGTGTAAAAACTAAAACTCTAGTAACCCAAAGATAGTGTCTACTTAATTACATTCACATTTATACAAGGTATTTCACCATGTTGGATTGATAAGTTTAACAATATTTGAAAAATATATACATAAATGATTTCCATATTATAATGGAAATACAAAATACCTATTATAGGAAGAATTATTTCAATATTGATATTAATCATAATATCCTTCTCCGTATCCTAAATAAATAAAAAAAATTAAGGGTGAGATCATATGCTTATTAAGGTTTATGTACAATAAGATATATCATGATAATATAATACATCGTCAATATGGCATGGTAAATAACTGAAAAAACGTGTCATTTAATCAATAACTTGATCAAAAAATGTATACATGGATAATATCAATATAGTAATATCATGGTTAATAATAACTGAATTATAAATGAAGAAAATTATTAATATTGGATTTTGTGATTTTGAACAACATGATATCTATACCATCAAATATGTGTGCCAAGATTATTTAATTGATGGGTAGGTATATGCCAAAAACCAATTTAATTCCAGCTTAATGATTACTCTAATGATACTAGTTGATGCATCAAGGGGATATATAATTATGGACCCCACAATTCACTACATATCCAATTAATTCCTTATATATCAAATTATATATATAATTCTTGAACAATATGAATTATAAATAAAAATCTATATTGAATAAGAATTTGAAATATCAATATTTCCCTTATCAATCAAATAAATTTCAAATTAAAACATTGTACGTAGAATTTGTATATGGTTTAGTAAAAATTCATATAACTGATACATGAAATATAGATATTTAAGGTAAATGTAATGTTCAAAGATCACAAGAAAGTAAATGTTTCAAGAGAAAGTTAATAACCACTAAATTAAAAAATCACCATCAATTCATCAAAAATAATTATTTTGAAATGAATTCAGATATTTTAGAGAATAAAATAAAATGGATGAGAAAAACATTATCAAAATAGTTTTTTTAAATACCTTTGAAATATTTTATAACAATTTAAAGAGTGAAAAAAAATTATGGTGGTGGTAATGTCTATTGATTCCATATAAGTTAAAAAAACATTCCTTTTAATTTTGTAATGTAATTTGAAAATGAACCCTTTTTAGAAAACATTATAAATATTACTTTCATACCATGTATGAATTCAAGTATAAATTAAAAATAAATTTTATAAATCATTTTATTAAATAAAAAAAATTCATAAAACAATTTCGATAAATATTGACAGAGAAGAAAAATATACCTAACAAAGAAGAGAAATAACATCGTCATTTATTTTGAAAATTACTATTAAAAGAGTATGTTTAATTGAATCATTAATCATCCTGAATAAATATATATTCATTTTAAATAACTCAATGTTTCAATATATACCACATAAAATCAAATAGGTGCATATTAACAAATATTCCTCAATTGAGTGGAATTTGAGATGAAATCTCTTACAAAGATCACTCTGTTAAGGAGAAAATTAGTCAATGAATTTATTATGTGTATCAATTAAAAATAAAAATAAAACAAGTGGAAATATAAAATAAAATAATAAAAATTTATTACACAAATAATCTTATAATATCAAAGATAATGAAAAATTAGTATGACCTAATGGAAAGAAATTGAGTTAAGAAACTCCTTACCACTTTGAAAATTTCATGTCAAATTCCCTGGGATGAAAAAATTTGAATCAAAACATAAAATGCCATTATGTTTGAAGGTTTAATTAAATAACATTTTAAATTTAAATATTTACACCATATAAATTAAATATGGTGCATAACATTAAAATAAGACTCAATCTAAGGAAATTGAGATGAAGTCCCTTACCTCAGGTTCAACTCATCATGTACGTTATTTATCTTATTAAATAATATACCTATGTTAATTATTTACTTACTTAATATACATTTTAAATTTTATTCTTCCTTTTTATTTTACTTATTAACATGTTATATTTAATTACTTAATCAATTAAGTTCACGTTAGACGTTTTGACGATATTAAACTCTTATGTCCAAAGTGACTTTGGTATGTTGATTACAGTGATAAATATAATTATTTCAATATATAAAAAATAATTATCAAGAAATATTTATCATTTTTATACATAAATTATGATTTTATAACCAATTAATAAATATGTTTAAGAAAAATAATCTATGTTACAATCATGGAGACAGTAGGCCATACGTACGCATGAGTAACATTTTCCATTTTTCAACAATCATGATGGAAAGAAGGTAAGTATTATATTAACATAAAAAATGATAATTATATCATAAATACCATATTATTTATTTAAATTAACTTATATATACCATTAATTTGATGTGGTGGTGAAAAACGAATCGCATCACTTCACGGAGGTGGAAGAGCACACGTACACCTAAAAGATGTTATCATTTTTCAATGAATAGGAAGGCAAGAAAATATATGATATATTAATTTTATAGAATAATAAATATATCATGAACATAATATATATATATATATATTAAATCTATCATTATAACCATCCATGATAGGTGGTGATGGATAGTTAATTACATTGGTTCGTGAGGCAGTTGTCCATCGTACACACGAACAATGGTTTTGTTTCACATTTGATGAAAGTGGAGACGGATGTAGGTTGTTTAATTAACAAAATAACACCTAAGTATATGGTAAATACTGATTATATTATATTGGTATAGTTTAATAATATTCTGAGGATGTGGAAGAAGAAATAAATCAAAAATGATCAGTTAAGAACTATCTCTTCTTCAAACAACCTCTTTAGGATTATACCTAAATCCTTCCAAGATGATATTTATGATCAAACAGGGGCCTCTATTATGTGGGTATGGATTTAAATAATTTATTTGAATAGGTATATTCTAAACCAAATGTTTTTTAAGTGTGTATAAAATAATAGAGGAGGCACCATTTTAAAGTGAGGGGAGGGGCACTTTTGGAATTTCCTAAAGTATTAAATTAATATAATATAATTTTCACATTAAAATGGATAAAAATTTATATAATTAGAATATATTATTATTATAAATCAAAATAATATCATACAATAAAATCTGGACAGTTTTTTGGTTATTTTTTTACCCTTATCTTTTAGTTTTAACCCCTCGTTAACCCATTTGAAAATTATCGCAGTATCAAAGTTTTCTACACTTTGAAGGTCAATAATGTTACTATAAAATGATAAATGTCCCATAAATAGATCATGGTCAATGTTTTCCACCATATCCCATTGATTTGTAAAAATATAATTTTTTATGAATTTGAAATCATTTAATAAAATATTATTTATTATAAAATATCATTAATATCTTTTCTGACACTATTCATTTAATTTGACTAAAAATACATCAATAAAAAGGGAGAATTAAAATATAATATTATAAAACTTGCCTAAAATGTCATATATATATATATATATATAATTCATGGGACACATTAATTCATCCAAATTATATCTTTTTTAACATTTTTAAACTCATTTATTTTATTTTTCTATTAATTGAAAAAACACTACGTCAATGTTGCGTAAGAATTTAAGATAATTATTTCATACATAAAAATTATAAATAAATAACCATGATAAAAATTATTATTTATATTTAAAAAACTATTTATAACCAAACATAACCTCTCTTTGTCCTTTTGTACAAAATTAAAAGACAATAAAAGAAAGAGAATTATAGTTTTTACTTTTATTTAAATAAAATAATATAAAGGTTAAAATTATATCCAAATGAAAAAAATCTCATATATTAGAATAATTTATGATTATGGACGAAATTATTTCATTAATTGAAATTAATTCAAGTTTTAGGATCATTTTATAATCTTTATCATATTATTTTTAACCTTAATTACCTGATTTACCCTTATCATGGTGATAATTATTTACTATTATTAATATTCATAATAACCATAAATAAAAGTGAAATATTTACCAAATTTGAGAATCATTATTAAAAATATGGAATCCATTTTTTCCAAATTCAATTTATATATGTTTCAGTAATTAATTTAAAATTAAAATACAAAATGTAACAATTTTTTTCAAAAAAAATGTATTTTTATGTATAAAAATGTTTTTATAACAAATTCAGAAATAAAATTGATTCAAATTAAATTAATTGGATTATTAATAATGTAAGGTAATTGATTTTATTTTTAAATTATTTTAAAACAAAATGAAACTATATAAATGTTTGAAACAAAAATACAATTTATAATAAAAAGAAGTATTTTTCACTGTTCATTGAAAAATCAAATTTTTTAGAAAAAATAATAAAAATTCACCCTAATATAATTTTCATATAAAAATTTCATAAATTAATTATAATTCACCAAATAAATTCTCTTGAATTTTCAAAAAAATAATTATATTATTTTCTCAAAAAAGAAATTAAATTATTCTTGAATAAAACAAATTTTTGAAGGATAAAATGACTTTACTAAAAATAGATTGTTTATTTCCTAAGTATAAGTCATTAATTTTCTACTAAGTATGAAATTAGTATATATTTTATAATGTGTTTATACGTATTCATACCATCAAATTCAACATCTAGTTTATAACAGTCATATTTAAATAATAGTATGTGATGGTTTGTTTAACTTTGGTGTTGTGTGTTGTATACGCTATCGAACATATTATTATTTTAATATATCACGGTGTTACATCCCCCTGTCAATAAATTTAATCCTTAAAATTTGAACTTGTTCTAGGTTTGACATTCGAAAATTCTTTTATGGAAAACTCACATCGAGAAAGAGTTAATGAAAATACCCTTTAAAAAGAGGGAAAGGGAAATATAAAGGTATTGAACAACAATAAAAAAGGTTTCTAAATAAGCGAAAATTATTGGGAAGTGAAAATATGTACATGGAGGAGAAAACTAATGCCCAAGGAATAATATAGAGTAATAAGGAACATGGTCAGGATAACTTAGATTCTCAATAAAGGTTACATATAATGAAAGTTATCATGAGTAAATAAGGCACAATCAATATAGTAAGGTAAATGATTGAAACAACATTCCATTTAATTAATAACATGATCAATAAATGTATCCATGGATAATATCAATGCAGTAATATCACTATTAATAATAACTAAATTCTCAATGAAGTAAACTCTTAATATTATACATCATGATTTATGACCTCATCATATCTATACCATAAAATCCATGTACCAAGAAAATTTAATTGATGGGTAGGTATAAACCATAAAACCATTTAATTATAGACTACTGATCTATATCATGATACATATCGATGCATCGAGAGGGCATATAATTTTCAGCCCCACTCTTCACTTTCCTTTAATTTATTCTTTTAATTAACAAAGGGGGACATAAACGGGGATCAAGATCAATAGGGCCTAAAATACTAAATCCTAAGAGCATAAACCCTTACAATGTCAAGAAAATTTAGAGGAAGATATCTAAAACTAGTAAAGTAAGTATAATAACTCTCTGAATTTACCCTTTAATCAAACTAATCTCCTACTTGGTTCCCTTTGCGCCATGTGTGAAGTAGGGTGGTGGGGTCATTTATTAGATAACTGAATCTGGAAATGTGATAAGTAAAAGACCAACGCATGGTGAATTGAAATTTCAATGAGTGGATGATGATCATCGAGTCTGTATCCATGGAAGATAAAAGGATATTTTCTTATGTACATAATTCAATCCCATCTCACATGGAAAAATACTTCACTATAAGAGAATCACCAGGCCCATAGGAAGCATTGAAGGTGAAGTTGAAAAAGATATAAGGTCACGATAAATACCTCTACCATGTATAAACCCAAATTAAAAAGTCCCATCAACTATAATCTTTAAACTAATGGAGGGAGGGACCCATAGAATCTAATTGACCCAAGGAAATGCAAGCTTCATAGAGTAAGAGGGATCACCAACATGTATGATACTTATAAGGGATGTAGCATTCTCCCACCTACTAAGTAAATTCGTTAACTCAATCACTAGACATTTCATTTTAGTAACTGGGGAGTGGATTGATGTAATGAAACCTTAATGACAGGCTTCGTTCCTTGCTTCTCAAATACTCTAGTAGCCTTTCACTATAAGAAGCACCCTAACCTTATTTTTTGGACTATTACCTTTGGATCCATTAAACAAAAGATGAAATAATTATCCACTGATGAGATCGAGGTACGCAAGACTGATGAAACCCCAAAACATATTCCACACTAAAAATATTGAGTCTCCTTAAAATAATAGATGGGTAGTCGAATCCGCATGGGGAATCCTACAATAGGTGAACTTAGAGGCAATATTGATACCCCTGTGCTTGATCTCCTCGATCGAATAACTTTCAAAGTAAAACACCATATGTAAAATTTGTATATAGTTTATGAAATAATCACATACATGATATAAATAACATGTATATTTAAGGTAAATGTAATGTTCAATGATCATAATAAAGTGAATGTTTTAAGATAATGCTAATAACCACAAGATTAAAAACTTGTCCTTCAATTATTTGGAAATATAAGTTTTGAAATAGATTCAAGTCTTTTAGAGAAAAAAATAAAATGGATGATAAATAATTTAGCCAAAAATATTTCTTTCTAATACCTTTGAAATTTTATATAAGAATCTAAAAAGTTTAAAATTATTATGGTTGTGGGAAGGTCCGTTAATTCTAAATAAGTTTGAAAGACATTCCTTTTTACTCTTATAAAGAAAGTTGAGAATGACCCATTTGGGTAAAATATTAAAAATATTATTTTAATAACATGAAAAATTTAAAATATTACTCAAAATATCCTTTAAAAATCATTTTTTTAATTCAGAATGATTCTTGTAAAATAATTTTCAAAAATATGGATATGGAAGAAAAATATACCCAATCAAGAAGTTAAATAAGATCATCTTTTCTTTTAAACATACCAATTTAAAGGGTAAATTTAATTTAATCATTAAATATTATGATTAAATATAAATTGATTTTAAATTACTCAAAGGAGTAATATATACCATATAAAAGTAAATAGGTGAATGTTACCAAATATGTATCAATGGAGTGGAAATTGAGATGAAACCCCTTACAAAGATCATACCATTGAAGTTAAAATTAATCAACAAATTGATTGTGTGTATCAATTGTAATTCCACATAAAATAAGTTTAAATAGAACATAAAATAATAAAAATTTATTACACACATAATCTTAGAATATCAAAGATAATGAACAAGTAATATAACCCAATGTGAAGAAATCGAGTTATGAATCCTCTGACCACTTGGTAATATTCAATCCAAATCCGGCTGGATGAAATAATTTTAATTTAAATTTTAAATAACATTAATTATGAAGTATTCATGATATATAATTTTAAATTTCATTATATAAACCATATTAAATAAATTAGGTCCAAACATTAAATTAAGCCTCAATGCAAGGAAATTGAGACAGAATCCTTTAGCTCAGGTCTGAATCATCACATACGTTCTTTATATTTATAAATAATAAACTTATGTTAACTATTTTATTATTTAATAACCTTTTAAAATTTTATTATTTATTTTACTTTATTTATTAGTATATTATATTTAATTACTTAATCAATTAAATTCATGTCTAGTGTTTTTGATGATATTTAGCTCATATACCCAAAATGACTTTAGTAGATATACTATGGTCATAGTGGTAATTATTTAAAAATATATAGCATAATAATCATAAAATAATTATAATTCTCATAAATAAATTATACTTTTAAAACCAATCAATAAATATGTTTAATAAAAATGAACTATGTTACAATCATGGAGATGGTAGGTTGTACGTACGCATGAGTTACATTATCCATTTTTCAATGATTATGATGGAAAGAAGGTGCATATTATTTTATAATTATATAATTATCATTATATAATAAATACAATATTATTTATTTAAATGAACTTATATATACCAGTAATGTGATGTGGTTGTGAAAATGTATCACATTACTTCATGGAGGTGGTAGTCCACACGTACGCACAAACTACATTATCATTTTTCAATGAATGGGAAGGTAACAAAATATATGATATATTAATTTTATATAATTATAAATATTTCATGAATATAATTTATATATATAAAAATTAAATCCAACATTATAACCATCATGAGAGGTGAAGATGGAAAAAAAATTACATCAGTTTGTGATGTAGTAGTCCTTCATACACACGAATGATGGTTTTGTTTCACATTTAATGGAAGAGGAGATGGATGTAGGAAATTACATTAACATAATAATATAGAATTATATCAGACAAAATGATGTTATTATATTTTCTTGGTTGAATAATATTTGAAGGAGGTGTAAGAAAAAATAAAACAAAACACTTAATTATAAATGATACCACTTCTTTCGAAACCTCTTTAGGATTATACTTAAAGCCTTATTAAATTTGATTTATGATCAAAAAAATAATCTAGAATGTTTGGATGGATGTAAGGGATTTTTTCAAGTCTTATAGGAATAAAAATATTTTTAATTGCGAACAAAAGAGGATATGAAGTACCATTTTATATGTGAGAGGAGAGTATTTTTTGGAATTTCTTAATTTATTAAATTAATATAAAATTATTTTCCTATTTAAATGGATAAAAACTAATATAATTGAAAGAAAGGATGAGGAAGGATATAAATACTATTGTCTAATATAATTTTTTAAATTTTTTATTATGTTTTTTCCCTTATCTTTATTTTTAACCCCTTGTAAACCCTTTTGACAATTACAATAGTATTAAAGTATTCAATGATTTAAGGGTCAATAATGTATTTATAAAGTGAAAAAAATGCCCATAAATGGAACATGTTTGAGTTTTTAAACCATATCCCATTCATTTAGGTAATTATAAAAATTTTATAAGTTTTAAATACTTAAAAATTATTATTTATTATAAAATACTATTAATATTATTTTTGACACTATTCGTTTAATTTGACTTTAAATACATCAATAAAAAGGGAAATTTGAATATAATCTTGTAAAACCTAACTAAAATTTCATATTTATCTTTAAAATTCATTGTAAAAATTAATTATTTAAAATTATATATCATTTATTATTTCTATAATCATTTTTTTATTAATTGAATAAATACTACGTTAGTGTTCTGTAAGCATTTAAGGTAATTATTTCATCACTAAAAAGTTATAAATAATTTACCATGATAAGAATAAATTATTTTTATTTCAAATAACCATTTATAACCGAACATAGTCTTTATTTGTCATTATGTGAAAAATTTAAAGATAATAAAACTAAGAGAATGGCATTTTTTATTTTTCATTATGTAAAATAATATAAGGTTCAAATCACGCCCAAATATAAAAAAGCTCATATACTATAATATTGGATAATTATGGATGATATAGGTTCATAAAATGAAATTAATAGAAATGTTAGGGTAATTTTTAGTCCTTATCATATTATTTTTAAATTTAATTACCCAATTTACTCTTACCTTGGTGACAATTATCCACTATGGTTACTATTCATAATGAAAAAAAGGGGCCTATTAAAAAAATTTGGACCTCTTGATTCTAAATATGTAAAAAAAAATTATATTATATTTCTATAAGTGGTAGTAATTAATTTAAAATCAAAACCCAAAACGCACCAAAAAAAGTTTTATAGAAAAATACCTTTTTATGTATTAAAATGTTTTTTATACCAAATTCAATCATAAAATTGATTAAAAATACTAATTTATATTGTTAGTAATTTAATATAACTAATTTTAGTTTTAAATAATTTTAAAACAAAATGAAACTTTTAAAATTCTTGAAATAAAATTATAATTTTCATTAAAAACCTGTATTTTTTACTATTAATTGAAAAGTCAAAATTTTCTGAAAAAATCCCAAAAATTCAACCTAAGATAATTTTCATATATTTATTTCAAAAATTAATCTAATTTAATTAAATAAATTTTCTATGATTTTAAAAAATAATTATATTACTTTCTCACATAAAGTAATAAAAATCATTTTCGAAGAAAACATATTTTCTAAGAATGAAATGAATTTAATAAAAATTAAGTGTTTATTTAAAAAGAATTAATCAATAAATTTGTGTTTATTATGAACTTAATATATATTTTATAATGTGTTTATTTCTATTCATACCTTCCAATTAAATAGATAGGTTATTGCGGTCATATTTAAATAATAATATTTCATGTTTCGTTTAAACTGGGTGTTGTGTATTGTATATGTTATTAAATATATTATTCCTTTAAAATCAATGTATATTAAAAATATGGACCTTCCCCTTAATTTCATTATCAAAAATAAATTTTACACATTTATTGTGGTGCATGTGCATAGTGTGAGTTTACATAATCTATATGATATCACCAGTATACCTATAAACGTCATTAAACATATTATACATGCATGTGATACAAAATAATATCCCATGTGGAAAATTAAAGTTCATCCAGGTCTTCATTTGCTAAGTATAACATCACTACTTTCATACTTACATTTTTTCGATAAATGTCAGTGTATTGGTTATGTTTAAACTCTTTAAGGTACATTAGGAATCAAATCATTGTGGGTTATCTTAGGTGGACCCCAATAGAATATATTAGGTTATGGTCATAATGGTTCACAATAAGAATCAACCCTAGTGTACTATAAATTATCCCATTAGTTACTTATCTATGACCCCCTTAGTTTTCATTCACCCCACTAGCCATATCTCATTTACCTCCCTGGTCTACACAGTCCTCGCTGACTATACCTCCATAATACCATTGGTTTATAATGATGATACTAAACATACCTTAATATACCCATTAGTATACACTATGTGAACCTCAATATTTGATCACCCAATAATCCCAATGGTCAATTTAGAATGACCTAATAAAAAATATCAATACATTGGTAACCTAGAAAAAATTAATATAAAACATTTAACTGACTCGAGGTAACCCATTATCACTTACCTCCACTTCTGAGATGGGTTAAATGAAACAGTGATAAAAGTTTCCAGAGGCAATATAGGTCCTTCTGGTTATGGTGAAATTTTCCAAAATGATAAAGGTGAACAATTTGGATGTCTCTATATTCCATGTGGTGTTAATACATCCCATGATACTGAAATGATTGGTATGATAAATTTTGTGGATTTCTTAAAGAAATGAGGCCACCTCAAGTTGCAACTTAAATGTGACTCTACTAATATGGTGTAGGGAGTCAGAAATGGTAATATACACCTCTCATGGAATTATAATGCCAAATGGATCAATTTTATGTATGATCTTGCATCCATGAACTACATTTTCATGCATGTATACCATGAGGAAAATTACTTGGATGATGGTCTTTCTAGTAAATGGATCACTCCTCCAGAGTTGATCTAGCTCAATGAAGTACTTGAGGAGATCATTTCTTTTCAGAAAAGGGATTATTGTAAAATGTCATCTTTCAGAATTATGTAAAATTATTTTTATTAAATAAAAAATGTTTTACCTTTTTGTCAAGCTCACATTCTACCAAAAAAAGTAAGTCATTTTCACTCAAAGAACCCATATAACTCACTAAGATTTTCCCATATGAGAAACATACCATAAATACCCTTTATTAATTTTCCAAATTTACCTCAATGGTTAATTAGTTAAATATTATCTATTTCCATTTTTTTCAATGATTCCATCCCCCTCCTATTCCCATGCCTCAAAAGTAAGAAATCATGGTGTTTGGGACAATACATGTCTAAACGAGTGTATATGAGGTCAATCCATCCCGTAAAGAGGTTTATTTTATATTTTATGAATATATTATAGATTTAAAACATGTTAATAAAAATTTTCTTGACGTTGTATTTGTTTATATAGATTAATTACATAACTTTATATTTAAAAAAATTAAATAACTTCAATTAGAGAAAATAATGATATTCATTCACATAAAATTCTACAAATAATAAAATATTCCGAGTCTAATTTCATATGAGATCTTATACTTATTTCATATAGTAAATTTAAAACATTTTAATTTACATCAGATTAAGAAGGCACTACGAAATTGAAATCCTTATAGGTAGGAACTCTGTGATTTTAAATCTCAGAAAGGTGCTCTATAATTTAAATCCATATAGGAATGGACCCTGTGATTTCAAGTCTTAATAAGATTTTCCATAGTTTAAATCCTTATAGAATGTAATTTTATATAATATTTAGTGTTTAAAACTATCCAAGAAGGTGATATGGTGTATTTGGAGTTTAAATTTTTCCAAGAATGTGATGATATTATTATAGATTTTAAAGTTATCGAGGAAGTCGATAATATTTCTATAGTGTTTGAAGACGCCCTAGAAAGTGATGAGATTATTGTATAATCTAAATCAATCTTATAATGTGTTTAAGTAACCTTTGGGACGTACCTTATAAGAGAGAAAAGTTTTGGGATTCATTGTATGAAAGGAAAAAATGATATGACTATGATACTGATAATGAAACTTAATGAGACTTCATGCATATCCTGTTTAAGAGAATAAAAATATATATAGTTTGAAAGGGTTATTTGTAGGGTTTATATCCTTGTAGAAATTCAAGAAACTCAACCTTGGTAATTGAATCTTTCATTTTTAATTTATTCTATAAATAAATAATAAAGAGTTTAAATCCTTGAGATTATAGCATGAAATCCATCATTGAAAATGAGTTTTATAATTTAATACCATGTAAGAGGGTGTACCTTGCAATTTAATGTTGTATGAAAAAAAAGAATATATAATTTTTTATCATATATTATAAACCACTAAATGTAGTTTATGGTCACATGGGATAAACCATATGTGTGGGACTTATGTCATAGTAACCCATAATATATTATAATTTATAAAATATAGGTACTGGAGGGAGTGATATAGGTCAAGAATGAGACTTACACTGAAGAAACCCATGTTTTAGGACCTATAGATAAACTAGATGAGGTTAGGTGACCTTGTTGAGGAAATATCATGATACACCACAATCCATGTGATATTTATATGAGTAATAATATGAATTCCATAAATTAGAACTCCTTTAATTATGAAAACTTTTTCATTAGAGTACATGAACAAGTGCATGGAAGGTATGACATGTGCGGAGATTGCTTATGGTCACCATTATTTTTGTGAGTGTAAATAATTCAAATCAATGAGTATTATTGAAAAAAATAACATTACATGGTGATTTTATGTTTCATTATTATATTGGGTTTAATGAATGCATATAAATTTTTTTGAGGTAACATCAACATAAATTAATACAAGAAATAATTTTCATCCTATGAGTCCCTTTAAATGTTGATACCTTAGGATAACCTTTGAAAAAATATAAAATTTCAAATTGTATAAAGTGGAATTGAGTACAAGCATAAGTAATGAGACTTTCATAATGTTTATCTTCACAAGGGTTCCATCTTATTCTTGATTAATAATTTAAACTTTATAAGCTTCTTTGTTCTTAAAGTTGTGCAAGGTATTAAATCATGACAGTTAATGAATTTTTGGATTCTTCTGAGTCTATTTTCAAGTATTCATCCTTAATTACATGTAATATAGCATATTTATTGGTAAAAATTGTATGATTTGTGAGAATAATACTTCTATGATTCCTATAAAATTATGACAATATGAATGTATCATGTGGTCACAAAAATCAACCACGTTTTGGACCTCATCAAATTAATGACTTACATGCATGAACTTCTTGAAATTCAAACTTATCCCAAATTTCATTATATCTTAAATTTGACTAGATAAACACCATTTTTAGTTTCTATAGATCCCCCTTTAGAATTAAATTTTTTCTATATGAAAATAATGTAACTATAAAGTAAAATGAAATACCTTTTCACATTATCATCAATTTTATGAAAGTAGAATAAAAAAGGTAACTTTTACTCTTATATTTAAGGGAGTCCACACTCAAGAAAGAGACCCGTGACTATTCTTGAATCCTAAATAAAGAGATATATTTTCATGAAAATTAACCTTATATATTTCAATTCTTCACAATAACTAATGTTGTAACTCACATGTTCTACCTTTACTGTATAAGTACTAGTTATGCACATGACATATTGTATAAAGGCCTTGTGCACAAAAACATGACTTGAGTACAATTTTTTTTTTAAATTTCTCTAATTTTGGGTATATTTGTGATACTTATTTTTTATTCCTTATAAAAAATGTGTGCAGCATTTTCTTGTAAAATATTTCAAAATATTGATGAGAAAATAAAATATATGTTGATAACATTGAATATATCATGTTTTGGTTTATTAGTCCCCACTATCAAACACTAATAAGTTTTATTAAGTCAAAACTTTGAGTCTACCCATTATTGGATAGATTTCCACAATAAAATTTGAACATTTTAGATAATACATCAGGTTTGATTCCAAGTTACAACTTTACATCGGTGTGGTTTATACATTCCCTAGACCACACATAAATGACTATTTTTATTTAATAGTAAATACATAAAATAGGAAAATTATAGAGTGGAATATATCCTATGTATTTCTCCCTTAAACTTGTAAGAACATATTCAAAACCATGATCCATCCATCCTTAGATATAAAAACATACTCTGTTCTTTAGTAGAAAACCAACAGAAAGGATTGAGTATGATCTAGGGTCTTCATTATAGATGAAAATTTACTAATAAATGGGTTTGAGAATATTGAGTTTTAAAATGATACACATAATTTTAGTAGGAACTCACAGAATTTGAGTCATATAGAGTAATTTGGACCTCATAGTACTTTTTATATAGATAATCTAGATTAATCCATTAAATTATTATTCATTGGTTACAAAAGACCAATAGTCTTAAAATACTACATAGAGACATTAGAATTATATTATGGTACATTTACATGATTAGAGGTATCCAAATTCTCAAAGACATGTATGATTAGTTCCTCCTAGAATATAATGTTTGGGATAATACTAAACAATAACTATTCTTATATGAAATTCTATTATTATCCATGAAGGAAAAATAAAGATTGAAGTTTTTCTTCATCCCAATTACCTTTTAGTAAATGGATTGGAATTTTCATGTAATCACATGGGTCAAATACAAAGGTGAAAATTCCTAAGTAATACCTAGTCCAACCTAACTATGGACTTTATGAAGCCTATTTTATGACTTTGTAATATGGACAATATATTAAGTGGAGGTACTAGCTTAATATCAGAGTAACGCCGCATCTTATGTGGGTAGGCTTTATCACAATCTTCTTAAGTGGATGGTTGTTATTAGTAGAATACTTACATACTAGAATGATTGAGACACCTTTATTATATGAAAATATTAATGCAAGTGTAGTTGAAAAACCTCATGGTGTTAGTTTTATTGATGATTTGTCATGAAGAAGGTTACATACATAAAGAAGAGTGTACTTATAGATTATGTGGGACATTTAAAATTATTTACATATGGGTGGTGATTCATCTCAAGGGGTATGGATTTAATACTTCTATATCAGTTCTTCCACCCAATGATTAGAATAATCCTATAAGAAATAGTTGGTGTATAACCAATACCAAAAGACTCACATAAACTCATCAGTTTTTTGAGGCATGAATAAATGTTTATATTTATTCAACATGATTTTGTTATTGAGATCATAATAGATAATGAAAATTGTGACTAAAATTAGAAATCCAACCTGATCTAATTTTGAGATAGAGTATTGGTGATGTGCAGTGATGGTGATATTGTATATGAGAATTGTATTCCATATAGTGTATAAGAGCCTCAGCTCAGCTGGTGAGGAATCATCAAGTGTATCCAATAGACTCGAGATTAAGTCCAAGTGGAGACATATTTATGAGTTTCTATAGAAGTATTATAGTAGGCACTATAGAAGGTACTCTTTGGTACTGTAGTAGTTCGAACAATTCATCCATTTGGGATTTTGGGCCACTGGTTTGGTCCTAGAGTCCTTTAAGTCCTTCGACCCACCCAAGGCATTTGAACCAGTAAGGATTTTGGGCTACCTAAAGGACTTTGGGCCACCTCAAGTCCTTCATGACACATGAAATTATGCTTAAATGGACCACGCAGACTCTACAAGGAGTGGGCTCTAGATGAGGATTTAGAGTAGTCGTGTTCCCCAGATCAGTACAATTGGATTTGGAAGAATGAGTGGGTATGGAAGTTACCAATGGGACCATCTTGTGCATGCATAAGAATCCTCGCCAAATATCCATGTAAAGGTGGAGATCTGACATCATGATATAGACACTAGGGAGGGGTAGTTCAAAGTAATTATAGTCTGGATGATTTCCTTTAATACCTATGGGTCATGTAATGTCACGAAGACTATGGGTCATGTAAGGGTTCCCCTTCAACCCTTAAAAAGGGGATTATCAAAAATGAATACAAATAAAAGGATTTCAGGCCATTCAGGTACTGCATATATTTTTCCCTCCAATTAAACTTCTTAAAAAAGTTCACACTAATATTTTTTTGTAGATTATTTCCTGATATACATCTAATAATTATATACTAATTTTGGGTAATGTTGTATTATGGGGAAAGATATACATTTTAGTAACTATTTCATCATTTAATGCCTCAAATGAATTATTTCTCATGTATTTTGAGACTTAGTTGTTAACCTACCCAAAAACATTGTTGAAGGGATTAATCATCTTGGTAATTAGACCACCCTTTATTAAAATAGGTCAATGTAGGGAGAATCTAATGATAAAATGGGTGTAAGAATAAAAAAATAGCATATGTTTATAAAAAAACTACTAAATATGATTTTCATAGAAAAATCATAATTTTTTATGAAGATATTCAAAGTGGAAAGGCACTCCCATACATGTGAAGAAAATGGAATATCATAAAAGTAGTGATTAATCCCTTAGGGAGCTCAGGTTATCCTACATATTGAAATTTTCCTCATTAGGCTTTGGAATATTATAGTTCTAGATAATGTTATATTCAAGACTCATCTTGTGGTTGAAATTGACTATATTAAAGATTTGCAACACCTAATTCATTCCTTTAAAAAATTTGGGATCTATACTAATCGGATCTTGAAACCACTTTTAATAGAACTAGAAAGAAATATAAAGAATGATAAAGTATTAAGGGCTGGAGAAGTTAGGGATTTTGAGGTAGTTGAGTATGATAAAAAAAACTACAGTGACTTGGGATAGTAAAGATACCAACAGCTTCAAAGAGGCCAAAAGTGGTCTTATAATGAAGTAACCTCAAATCAAATTAATTTTTACTATTTGAATTAAATTGAATCTTACTTTATCTAATTTTTTATAGGAACTATAATATATAAATCAACTGAGTAACTCTCTTTAATTCTTATCAAGGTAGAGGAGAATAATGAATTTGGTGAGTTATGTGGATATGGTGATCACAATTCTTTGGTTATAATCAAAGTTTTGGATATATTCCCAATACCACCTTTGAAAAAACCAAATGTGAAACCCACTTCAAGAAACTCCAATAACTAGGATAAAGTGAATGGAATGGTTATATACCAGTGGAATAACCAACCATATTTTTGTAAATATATTAATTTATTTATGATCTCTTATTCAAATTTTTACTAACACATTGGATATTTTGTAACGTAAAACTTGTAATGACCAAATAAGAGTATTCCATTTTTAAATAAAATAAACCTAACATAAATTAGGATTAACCTAAATACATTGAGATTAGATTATAATAATAAATTTCTAGACATGGTAATAATATGGGTATTTTTTATTTTTGCTTGAAATTAATGATTTACAACCTGCTAATATGTACCAATTATAATATAGACTCGAAGAAACTAAAGATAAATGTTTCCATGGTGTGATCAGATGGTCTCACTACTCAGGACACTCCTGTTATCTAAAAATAATCTCATTTAGAGGATATAAAAGGGAAATATCAATAAGATTATCACATATTTTATCATATTTTTTGTTATGGTTTTGATTATATTATCGATATAGATCTTAACATACTTGTGGAAGTTTCCACTATTATAGAGCATTTTTATGCAATGATATACATAAAAGGTATGATTTTAGAAGGAGATATTATAATATACTTTTTAAATTTAGAATACACTAAGATTTTTTTGGAAGGTTTTTACATATTCTCTTATAGTTATGAAAGATAATATATTTATTATATCATAATAGGGCCACTATATCTAGATAAAGGTATAGTTTTAGAATATAATTATATGATATTTATCTTAGAATTATAAGTTGAACCCACTACCATTATCTACTTGAGGTAGTAAATAGAGGGCATACCCATCTCATGGTACTTCTATCTTTGGAACCTAAAAGAGTGAATTAGTTGGTAGACATTTTTCTTAAAAAGGGTAATTATAAATCTCAACATATTTTCATTTAAAAAATAATATTTTTTGTTAAAAAATTAATTAATTATTAATTTATTTTATATTGATGAAACCAATAATATTTATAGGCCTATATTATTCTTCTTTCATAATTGAATTAATATCTTTAATCACTTGACCTATAATAGTTTATGGTCTATATTTATCAGTGTGTGTGATTAAGAAAACTCATTAATTGAGAGATCATATATTGGGGTATGAGAAAATTATAGAAGGTAAAATAAACTCTGACTAAGAAATGATCACAAAGAATTGGGAGATATGGTAGAGTTTATAGTGTAATAATCATCTCCTAATCACTCAAACCCATTTGAGTGACATGGGAAATATGATATTTCTCCTGCAAAAATTCTTCAAAGACATGAAATTTGTTAAGTTAAACTATCACACACACTCTTATACACTTAGAAACATAATATTTTCTCAGGAATAGATGAATCCACAACCAAAAAACTTCATCAAAGTGTAAGTTTAGGTGTGATGCATCAAGCCACCAGAAATAAATAGGGGTGAGAATTAAGTAATTTTAACCAAATTAATTGAAAAAATAGAACACATTTATATAATTTCGTTTTCATGTTTTTTATAGTTTGGTTATTTAGATACTCTAAATGGTTAATTATATTATATCATCTAGTTCTTATATGTATAAATAAAATTCAAAATATCTAAATTAACCAAAAAATAATAAAAAATAACCAACACTCGAATACAATAATTAATCTAGAATATTATATAACATGTTAATAAATAAATATAATATTTAAAAAACGCCACACATGCACTCTTAATTTATTCTCCACTAACCTAGCGGCCCCACATGGTAGTCCTCTTCCTTTCTTGTGGCATGTAAATTATAAAAAAACCCATTGGCATCATCATTACTCCTTTTTTATAATCTATCATTAATTTTCACTATATCTTATATCATATGTAATAATTTTTAAAAAACCATCCAAAACACTTTTGGATATTTTCCAAAACACTTTTGGATGATATTTCATGGTTTTTCACAAACACTTTGTAAAAAAACTTAATCCTCATCTACAAAATAATAAATTGTGACCCCATGAGAATTTATAACATTGAAAATAATTATAAATTCTCAAATATATAATTTTTAGATAATATTATCCTCTATAATACTAAATATACAAAAGGATCTGGAATCATTTCAATTAAACATGTGTATCTTCATACATGTGTCCACCAATTATAGAATAAAAATATACATAATCATATAATCCTTATATGTAAGACATAAAGTGAAAAATATACAAAGAGTATGTAAATATCCTATATCTAACTCATATGTTCTTGATTCTTTGAGTGTACACTGATCATACATATGAACACAACACATGTCATTCATCTATATAAATGATCACATAACATAACTCTCACCCAAATAGATAATAAAATCACACCTCACTTATCTAGGTATGTCTATGAACTTCCTTGGTCTATCAAAATTTAATTCGTAGATGTCATACTCATCATATGAGAGGGAAACACCAAATTTGTGAAAACTATAATGATGATATTGTCAACCAAAAAATCAATAACCCCTCGATTATCTTAGAATCAAGGCTGGTGTAATAAATGTATCAATGTATGAAGTTTCACATGATATTTATCATGTCAACCTTATGTAAAGGGTATTTGATATAAAACATATATCATAGATAGAGAAATTGCATTATCACAAACTACATATGCATCACAATGACAATCGGACTGCCCAAACAACAATTTGAGCAATATTTCACTACAATAGTAGAAAAATCACAACCACAAAAAAAACATACTTCCATGAATCAAGCGTAAAGGGACAGGTTTGAAAATTTCATGAATGGTGAACTTGGTAATAAACTTAGTTCCTTTAAATATAGCATACTCCCCAATTCCCTGGGAATAATAAGTTGAACCACCATTTGGATCTCCCGAGATGTTGTGGTTAGTTTCTTATTGTACCAAGCAAGGTAGCGTGATTCCTAGGAGAGCTTCTCAAAGATGTCATTGATAAAGCTTTTCATGATCACCATGGACATATTATACTAAATATATAGTCTATAATACTCCATGTGGTATACTTAATTCCTTATCCAATACACAAAACGTTTTTTCTTCCTCATGATAAAATTCCATATATCTTTGACATACCCAACCCATACTAACCTTTGCATATCATCATAACCTATAATACTCTATGATGATCACTGTTTAGATAACTTTGAGAAGTTAATTATAATTTAAATTCCTATAATATAAGTATCCAACATTAAATAATGATAAAGTGGAAGCTAAATTATATATCACATGATACATTTTATATTTTCTAAAAATCCATTATAAATATTAACATAACTATACATAAGAAATAGTTTTATCAAATATCATATGATAGACCACTAGAAATCCCTTATGTTTTTTGTACTTTTAAGTTCATGTTAAACTCATTACATCACTATATAGTATCTTCCACATATCTATGTTACCATTAGAAAAATCTTTCCACTGAAATAACTTAATGGTATAACATTTATAACAAAATATCATTTGAATAATTATGAGATTTAAATTCATAATCCCGACATTCAACTCTTAGAACATAATATTAAAACTTATTTACATAAGAAACATCCAATATTATGATGTTAATAACTTATGTTTTCCTAAATAATTATAACACTTTCAATGTTCATCGTCATATGTGAAACATTTCCATTCATAATTTTTTTATATAATTTGTAAAAATATATAAATACAAATCATTACATTAATATCATTAAAAACCAATATATATTAAACTGATTTTATTTATAAAGTAATTTTAACTTTGAATTAGATTTTTATAATGAATTAATATATATAATTTTTACATATTTATATCTAAACATACTCCCACTTAGATCTTGAAAACTATATCTTTTAAAAAATATATTTCTAAGACTCAAAATATTTTGTTTTAGAAAATAAAAATTGTTGTATTTGGTAGAATATTTAACAAATAAACTATTAAATACTTTATTTTATATGGTATTCTATTTATTTAGATAAATACACTAAAATCAATATTTTATTCTTTAAAATATAGCATTGTTAGGTAGTGGGAACTATTCCACTCATATTTTAACAAATATCTTGGGTAAAATATTTTATCTAGGATAAAACATTTTTATTTATTCCTTATTTTAAAATATTTATTTAATGAATCAACTTAAGATAACCTGACATGTCATCTGACCTAGCCCGAAAATAGGCCCAAAGGGAATTCTTGATCCCCGCAAGTAGAAAACCAATGCTTGGGTACCAAGAACACACACTTGGAAATTATTTCACCCTCAAACACTAATATAAATTAGTAGTGAAAGCTATTAGGAATTTATCATTACCTATCCTTACATTTTACATCCATGCATATCAAATAATAAGATATAAATAATAAACACACCAAATAGAGAAAAAGATGACAAACATACAATGAGACATAACCAACAACCATAATCCATCTAAATTTGAAATACACCATGAAAAAAAATCTCATACATATAAAACATAAAAGACTAAAATAATCGTTAAAAAAATTTCAATGTATTTTAATACATAAATTCCCTAGAAAATAAAAACCAAAGCCCAATCGACTACTCAAACATCTCAATGTCACCCACAGTTACTCTCCACATCCACAAAATCTATCAACATAGTATAACTTTCATTCCTCAAATGGGATCAAAACCCTAGAACCTTATAGAAAAAATGAAAGATGCATACACACCCACACAGTAGTGTATATGTAGTGTGTGAGTGAAACATGCCCGGTAGGATCTCACTAAGGATTCTATGGAATTCCCTTCATAAAATGTTTCCCTAATTATAGTTTTAACATAACATAAAAAATAGTTTTTCACTTTTTAATAAGTAGGAATAAGTAAAACAAGCAACATACTCAATCACTTTCCTTTTTGAAACCATAAAATAGGACTTTCTAAAAATGAGGCATTTATAGTTTAAAAGCATAAGTTTTGAAATGAAAAATATAAAAAAGATTTTATTTTAATTTTCCATCAAACCATGAAAATATATTTTAAATATATGAAATAATACCCAATACTTATTTCCCTATTTTCTAAAAACTCATTTCCAAAGTTCCATTTAGAAAATAATTTTCATTTCTCTTTATAAACATCACCTTCAAAATATTTTTAGAAATAATATTAATGTAAATCATAACACCATCAAGAACTAATACAACCATACTAGGTAGTGAGATATTGAGTAGGAAAAAAAGAACAATAATCAAACAATGGTGCCATGGGATCAAATCAAGGCTAGGGGAAACAAACAAATCATGAAATGGAATCCCCTAAATTATCCCTAATGGTAACTAAACATTATGGAAAACTCATAAGATATAACAAGAATGTTATAGGAATTGTTCCATTGAATCACTCATTGGGGCGCAATGTGATACTAAAACAATTGTCTTGACTTCCCTTTGAGTCTTATTGAGCATTATAATAATAACCCCTAGGAGGGTGCTACTTTTTTAGGGAACTATATAGTGTGTGCACCCCAATATTTCATAGAATGCATCAAAACCTGCTATTTATAAACCTATGATCTCATGATATCAATCAACATAGGTGATAAATAAACAAATAAAAATATCATCTCAAGAATCAATGATAATAAAACACTACGAACTAAACCTCATATCACCTATTACACCCATACAAGAAATAACCACCTTCATTCCATCCATAACAAATAATAATATAATAGAATAAAAACATGAAACATCCCCCTTGGGGCCATAATTTACATCATAAAAACAAATAAGTATATCAAAGGTGAGTCTCAAAATGATATAATAACTCTTTTATAAAATTACAAATGGGATTTCCGATCTATATTGGAATGGAAACACACTTTACATTATATAAAATATCACTTTGAAACTATAAGGCTTTATATCCCTAAAATAAATTCCTTTTTTAAGAGTTGAAAGTTCCTAGATGAGGCTCTAGGGAGAAAATATGGGATTTAAATTGAAATTTAAACTATAAGAAGGATTGTGGAATGGAGTTTTATGCTATGTTATAGAGTCAAGTTAGTATATGAGGTAGAAGAATAGATGAATAAATTTGGTGTATAATCTCAATTATGTGGGTTGTACCATTTTTTCATATGTGGATTTAACCAAGCATGATACAGTTTGGTCTCTTAACTTACATTGTAGTTTTTTCCTATGTTAGCACCTTTGCACTATGGTGTAATTTACTACATCATGGTCTTCAAATTTCTAGGTTTCCTATAAATTCTCAGAACCCATTTGAATTTTTCTTTCTCTAAAATTACTCCCTATAACCCAAGGAACTGGGAGATATTTTTGAATTATTTTTAATTTTATTTGATTAGATTCAACCCCCTCCATCAAGGTATTAATCCATGGTGACCCAAAGTGATTTTTACCTTTTTCTATTATGGTTTATTATTCATTCATCTTTGTTTTATATAATTATATATTTCCTTATTATAAAGTTTTATATTCTTCATTATCATGGAGTTTTTTATGATTTTCTATGAAATTTTTGTGTGGAATCCTTGAAGGGGTGTAGATTCATTATGGGAGAGGTGATCGAAGATCTGTGTTGTTTTTGGTTCTTATTCAAAGAACATTGAAATCCTCGAGGTAGGGTATTAATTGTTTCTTTTTATTTTGATGTGAAATCATAAATTTATCATTATTTATATATTTGGGTAATGGTGTAATTAGACTTAATGAAGATTAAATAGGAATTAAATAAATAATTGGTTTTAGTTGTAGTGATCGCAAGTGTTTAAAACATGTTTATGGTTTGCCTCATGATTTTCTAGATACTGTGTTATATTTAGTTTATTCTATGGTTTAACATGTTTATTATTTTTTTAAATTTATATAAAGAAGTTAAATTTGGTAATTATTGTTGGATAAATAATAAAGAGGCATGTTTAATTATATTTTTTCTTCATTATATTTTATAGAAATAAAATTGATTCTTAAATAATGTTTAAATATACATTATAGTTGTTGATAGCTAATTCCATAGGTTTCATGTTGTTTTAACCAATTTTAAATGAATCTGTTAATTCAAGATGGTAACAAATAAGTTTTTTTTTAAAAAAAGGTGATTTCTTTGGGCCAAGGAATCCCATTTTCTTATGAAGGATTAATGCCTTGGTTCTATGGCCTAGATTTAATGTTAACTATTTGTTATTTTGTTTTGGTCTTATCTGATTTCTCTCAATTTGAGCCTTTATATGAAAAATGATTTCAGCATGGTATAGTTTAGTATTTGGTGAGATATGATTCAGGATGCCTAAGTTGTGGCAGTAGTTGGTACCTATGATGGAAAGAAGGATGGTGATATGCATGTTATTGTTATAGATGGAACTGTTACTAATAGATAAGGTTGAATATTTGATTTCCCATTGTTTATTACACTAAAAGATAAGATTATTTATTGATAATAAATCTACTTTTATGGTTAGATATCCAGTTATCTTGTTTTTTCATTCATTTACCCACTATTTGACATAGTCGGTTATCCTTGGTTTATACATCTATAATGGTAGTATAGGATGGGTCCTAGAGTACCTTTAATTATAGATTGGAAATGTTGTATTATTCATGGAGGTCATGGAATTAAATTGATAATTAATGTAAAATAAATTTTTTATCTAAATAATTAATTAAAAATTATCTTTCAATACTTGTATGCTTATAATATATTTATTCTATAGTACTGGTAGTCAGGTGTTTGAGTGATGATAGTTGTAGTTAAGGTTAAGTATAGGTAGTTTCCCATGGTTTTTTTGTGAGATATATATATATATATATATATATACTCTATATATTATGGGATTCAATATGATACCCCACCCATGTTTGTAGGTTTATTGACACCAGTGGACTCTGGTGGGTGTTTTCCCCAATATATTGATTGGTGAGGAACAATTAGATGACTCCCCCATATTTCTCTACTCTCTTCTCCTAGTAGTATTATGTGCTGGTGAGCATGGTGGTTACCTTTCCCATATATGTATATAGATGAATGTTATGGATAGTGGATATTTTACACATATGTATCTCTAGATATAGTATGTTATGGATTATCATATGTATGTTGTGTAAGTTATGTAAGGTATTGAGGTATAATACACATTGTATGGGTAGTGGTGGCTCTTGGAAACTAATAATTTACAAGCTAGATATACAGATCCTGATGATGAGATGATGTGATCCCTAGGGTGCATGGTGTGTTATAGTTTCTCAGGCATTTTCAAAAAAGATTATTTATTTTTAGAGGGGTGGCTCAGGATGTGCGACGTTGGAGTAGATTGGAAGACTAGTGGACAAGTGGTAGTGGGGTATCTTTATTTGATATTATATTATTATTTATATGATATTATTTGGTAGAAATCCATGGTGAGTCGGGGAACTTAGTATACCTTTTTAGGGGATGAGTTATCTTCACTTGTTTATTCACTAGGATTTAGTATGTTTTCTTTAAATTTTTCATGAGATGCTCCATAGAGGATCCTACAGAGTATGCCTATTATGATCATTGTAAATTATATAAGATTTTATTAGGTTTTTATGAGCTAGTTAGTGGTTGGTATGAACAAAAACTAGCTCAAGGTGGTGTTCAAGAGTTATTTAGGCTTCAATTTCTCTACCAAGGATTTTATTTTGGGTAATTGTAGTTTCATTTATAGTTTCTTCAGTTTTTATGAAATTACATTCATATATTGGGATATATATTTTATCTTGAGAAAGATTTTTTTGGTTTTTGTATCTTATCTCTATTTCCTCGTATTATCTTAGAGGGTAATTCCTCCCATTTGTGTGTATGATATTCCGTATGCGATTTTTACCAACTTGTGTCCTATTAGAGGTGGTATTTGGGAATCATTATCCCCCTTATCTCATTTTCATCCTATGAGGGGTGCCCTTGGAGGGGGTAATTAAAATGTTGTATCCAAGGTTAGGATGAGGTATATGATAGTGTTTGTAGTTAGGTGTTGGTGAGTAATACATGGGTTGGTTGGGAAATAATGTTATCCCAACTTTATATGAGATGAAAACAAGGGATAAAAACTAACACACTTTTATTTAGGGCCCCTAGGATCTGATGAAAGGGCCTTCAAGTTTATTTATCAAATTAAAAAAAGTGATTCTGGTTATGGGGTACATAATTAGGAAAATATCACGTATCGTTCTGGTTTGTGCATGTGTTTTAAATGAGTAGACCTTACGATAAGGTTGAAACTTAATTAATTGATCATAAATATTAAATATTTTGGGTTTAGGAGTCCCTAAACATATTTTATTTTATGGGTATGTATCTAGGTTAATGTACTCATTAAGTTCATGAGGAAGATATTTAAAAAGATGTTTCAGTGGTTTCTAGAGAGTTGAGGTCGATGATGAAGACACTTAGAGGAGGTCACTCTGAGAGTTTTAGTGCCAAAGCCTATATAAGTATGAGGACTCTATTTTAGATTTAGTAATATAATATAGGTTTTAGGAGGTGGAGATATCCATTAGTTTTATCTTTTCTTATAAGGATAAATGGGTTTCATCGGTGGTGACGATGCTATGTGGGGCAGTCAGGCAGTGGTGGTTCTTATTCCTGAGCGATCATGAGGAGTTGATTGTTTCATTAAAGAAGTTCTGAGATATATTTCAATCCTAGTTTATTTATTAAACCGAAAATGTGTCCAGTCACCATGATATTTTTACCCTTTTATAGGGATATCTAGTGTGTGGGAGTTTGGTATCCATTTTGGGAACCTTCTACGATATTCTCCAGACCTACTTTCAGATGAGGAGGACAAGATGAGGGACTTCAAGTAGGATTTACATCTAGAGATATAGTTCTAGGTTACCCCATTTATGAAAAATAAATATCTCGTGGTAATAGATATATTAGAGGCTATTGAGAGGATGATAGTTAGAATCGGGGCATCATGATATGGGATTCATCTGGATTCTCGACATAAAAGAGTTGTGGTCTAGGGTTCCCAGTCTCATAAACATAAGGATTTTTATATAGTCGAGGGGTAGGTTCTATCAATATTAATATTTTTATGGGGGTAGTGGTTACTAGGTCCCTACCAAGGGATCAAATTTTTTTATCTTATAGAGTCCATGGTTATCAGTGATGAGAGTGCCCAACCTTTCTAAGAAGAAAGTATATGGATGGAATTTTACCTAAAGATCTACTATTAATGTATAATTAGCTGGGGTAGTAGCCCTAGGTTGATCTAGATTTTGATCAATATAGGGGATATTAGGAAGATAGAATATGGCCCCATGATTTTCATCTTCCTCTAAGAGTAGAGAAATACTATAGAGGTGGTCAAAATCATGGTCAGAGAGGTCATGGAATAGGTTGTGGTTAGATGTATGCTCTAGAGTTTCCCGTATTGGGAGAGTCAAACACATTTTGAGGTATTATTTTATTTTTTTCTACTTGGTTTCATGACTTGATTGATTTAGGATCTACGTATTCTTTTATTTCAACTACCCTAGTCCATGTTCTAAGAATTGAGTTACAGATACTTATAGTTTCCTTATTGCTGACCATTCTAGTTGGAGGTTGAGCTAGTTTATGTGAACTGTGTCGAAACTGTGAGCTAGTAATGGGGTAGCACCTCTACTGGAGATACTTTCTATGTTTCAAAATACATCCCTAAAATATCATCCTCAACATTTACTATCCATATTTTATAACAAATTGGCCCCCACTAAAACCACATACATCATGCCTTAACATGGTCATCGGGTCCAGGTCCTCCAGGAACTGCCAATGGACCTGAAGACACATAGTCCCATACCTGGGGCCCGCCCATGTTCCCAGATGGTTAATCATACTAATGAATATCCCCATAGTCCAACACATGTTTTTTTCATTGTTCTTTTTCCTCACTCACACACAAACCTTAGGAAACTTCCAAGGATGTCACCCATCCTGATCACTACTCTAGTCTAATAACTCTTAACTGTGGATTTCAAATATATTAGGCTCCTAAAAAGAAAGGTGTACCATGTTAAAATGGGTATTAGAATTTATTTTTTTATCCCTTTTAACTTATGGGGGTTTTACAAACACCCCCTTTAGATAAAAACATCCTCATTATGGACCCTACATTTCTACCTAGGTAGTGCCACTGAAATTTTGGCAAGGTACTCCTCTAATACCATGTAACAATTGGAACCTAGTGACAAAAAAGACACCCTAACATAATATGGTCATCAATTCCTATCCTATCAAGAACCACTAAATACCCTGCAGACACGTGGTCCCCTAATTGTGTCCCAACCACATTCCTGAATGGGTCATCAGACTAATGACTACCCCCACAAAATAAAAAATATTTTTTCTAGTGTGTTTATTTTTCTCACTCACATGCATCCTAAGAAAATTACAAGGATGTCACCTGTCTTGATCACTAATCTAGGAAAATCATACTCAACTATGTATTTTTAATCATTTAGGCTACTAAAAAAAGATGCACCTTGTTGACATGGGTAGTAACATTTATTCTTTTATCCCTTTTAAATTTTTGGGGTGTTACATATTTGGTGTGGGCTATATTAGATTAATACAATAGGAATATTTTGTTTTATAACACTGATAGAGAATATTCCTTATTCATTGGTGAAAAAGACCCTTAGATGATTCATTGGCGTGTTCCATCCTTTTATTCCTTGATGGATGAGTTGATACTGAGATCATCATAAGTTCAACTAGTAGTGTTTATCAAGGTTGTTTAATAATACATTGATGTATTTCTTGGATATTTTGTGTCATTACCCCCTCGATGGGAGACTAAGCCTGGAATAGAGCTATAGATGGGAGCTTCCTTGAACCCGATGTATCTATATAGGATGAAGGCTTTAGAGTTGTGAGATCCATGGATAAAGGTCAAAGATCTCTTAAAAAGTGGTTTTATTTATCTAATCATGTCACCTTTGAGTTCTTCAGTTCTATTCATAAATAAGTTTTATGTAAGGCTATGCCAATGTATCAATTATTGTCACTTCAATCACATGATATTGAAGAATCACTACCATCTCCCCTGGATTAATGATTTATTAAATTGGTTTAAGGGAGCTAATTGGTTCTCATAGATCGATCAATAATTAGGATATCATCAAATATGGGTGAAGGATTAGGATATACCAAAGAATTATTTCTAATTTTTCTACATGCATTATGAGTTTGTTATAAAGTTTTTCAATGTAAAAAATGATCCATTTGTGTTCATGGGACAGATTAATTCTTTGTTCCACGAGTTTATATACTAGTCCCTTGTGTTTTTGATTGATAATATCCTTGCATACTCTGAATTTAAGAGGTATCATTCAAAGAATATACAGACCATTTTGTGAGTTCTTATTCATTATTAGTTGTTTGAGAAGTGGTTGAATATTGAGTTTTTAGACCATGATGTCCATTTATTGGGGAATTTCATATCCCAGTATGGAGTATCCATGGTCTATTTAATGTTCAAGGCATTAATTACTTGGGAAAACCCTAATAATGTTACAAATATTTAGAGATTCTCTAGAATTTTTGTTTGTTATACGAGGTTCATACCTAACTTCTCTTAGATTGAGACTCCTTTAATAGCCTTAACGAGGAAGGATCATACATTCTTATACACTAAGCAGTGTCAGGATTCTTTTGAGTTCCTGAAGGATAAGTTAGTCAGCACCCTAATTCATTATTTTCCAGAAGATGGAGTTCAGTTTGAGCTCTTCTATGATTATTTTCATCGTGTATTCTGCAGTGACTCGATGTAGAATAGAATAATGGTTTTTTATGGGTGTTTGAAGTTACATCCTCATTAACATAAATATTTCAACCATGATCTTGAGTTAGAAGTGGGTGTGTTTTCCTTGAACTTATGGAAAATTACCTCATTGGTGAACACTTTTTGGATTTCGCCGATCACAAAAGACTGAGGTATTTCTTCACCCAGCAAAAAATGAACTTGCGATACTGATGATGGATGGAATTATTACAGGATTATGAATTTTATATTTCTTATACATTGGTAAAGGGTAATACTATAGCTGATGTTCTAAGAAGGAATTCATGCAGTGATATCATTCATGCATTAGGATATTCTTGGAGATTGATGGAAGATATATTCATGCTACATCTTGATATAGGAGAGGTTGGTAGTAAAAGATTAATTTTTCATATTATAGTGTAATTTTGTTTAGAGAAACTAGTGGAGGAGTCCCGGATAAGGGATTATATGGTGGAAATTTTGGGGATCAAGTTTTTTATGGTTACGCCCCTGATGAGTGGTTTAAGAATGATCAATATCTTGTGTTTTTTTAGGAAAGGATTTTTGTTCCTTCATCAATGTGTGAGGTGGTTCTCCATGAGTTCCACAGATTAACCTTAGTAGTGTATCTTAGCATGAAAAAGATGTACCATGATCTAAGAGGTCATTTTTATTATCCTAGGTTGAAGTGTGAAATTGCAGAGTTCATGTACAAATATTTAGTCTACCATATGGTACATGTTGTACATCATGTTTCTGGTGGGTTTCTTCAGTCATTAGATGTTCCTCAATAGAAGTGGGAGTATATTTGGATGGACTTTTTCACTGTTAAACCCTAATATTAGGTAGGTTGTGATTCTATCTTGGTGATAATATACCATTTGACAAAATCGGATAACTTCTTAGCGATCAAGGAGTAGTTTATGGTAGAGGTTTGGTAGATGAAAAATTTGTATGAGTTAGTGAGGCTTCATGGAGTTCCAAGTAAGATGATCCTGGATCATGATTCTCTTTTCAACTATAGGGTTTGGAGTGGTCTTTAGTATTATTATTTTTCTATCAGTTGTCCCTTATAATTTCTTTTTATCCATATAATTAAACTAAGATAGAGAGGACCATCTAAAACCATAAAGATATATTGTGTGCTTCTACCTTGAATTTTGAAGGTTCAAGGGTGAGGCACCTACCTTTGGTCAAGTTTTCTTAAAATTATATTTTTCACTCTATCATTAGTATAGCACCATTTGAATTTTTTTATGGCCTACCATTCCATTCTCTATTGTATTGTATTGGGGTAGTAGAGGAAGCAATTCTTATGATGGAACTAGTATAGATCAAGATAGATATGGTTTAGGTTATTTATCATAGGATGATGGAATGAAAGGATCATCATAAGTCATATGGAAAAAATAGAATGGGACCTCTGGAGTTTCAAATTTGAGATCATGTTTTTTAAAGGTAAATCCTCATCATGGTTGGTGAATGTTTGGTCATGGGAGTAATCTTTCTTCTGAGTTTTATGGTCCTTTAGAGGTTTTTTCTCCTATTGAATCCATAGAATATTTGTTAGAACTTCCCCTACTAATGAGATGAATTCATGATGCATTATATGTGTCACATCTTCTTAATTATCTTCATGATGATTCTCACATCATTGATTAGGGTGAGATCGATGTTTACAATGATGAAAATATCAAGGAATGACCTTTGGAGATCTGGTACTACTATGAGAATGTATTGGAAGAGATTTTTATTCCCTTAGTTCATATCCTATGGTGACACAATGGCATAAAGTAAATCAACAAGGAATGTGATTCATAAGTAAGCTCTCAAAAGCCCAAATTTTTTATGCTTAGTTCATATTTTGTAAAAACAATTATATTGATATTTATATAGATTATGAGATAGTTATATCTTTAATCCAAATTAATAGTATTCATCTTATTTAGAATATATATACTTCAAGAGAGTGTTTCAGAGATAATTGTTAGTGTTCTTCATTTTTTCACCTCTTTCTTCTAAGAGTGGCGGTTGTACTCCGGTGATATTGACCCTTTTTCCTTCATTTCTCTCTAAGTTTGATTTTAATTCTCTAGGGTGAGAATTGTTTGATAATTATTTGATGTAAGATCCCAAACACCTATAGCCAATTCCTTTTTTAGATGTTATATATTCTAAGATAAATCTTTGAGGATGAAGGAGGACAGTAAAGATAAAATTTCTATTACAAAGCAAGGTTGTGACATGGAGGATTGTTCTACGTTTTGGAATCCAGTTAGGAAATAAGGTTAAGACATGGACTAATTAATGTAGTATAGAAAATATTGGGGGTTTTGGTACTTATTCTAATTTTGGTGACCCTATGGCATGGGGTTAGTTTGCAGCATGGAATCCCAAGTGGTAAGTTTTGGGGTTTCTTCCTTTTCAAGTTCCATACATCGTGGAGATGATTATTGGTGTAGCCTGTTTGTTAGAAATTAAAATTATATGGCATGGTGGTCCCTTTATGTTTTGGGAATATTCTTAATTTATAGGTTCTTAGGTATATACTATTCCATTTTTCTTAGACATGGATTTTATAAGGTGTGTTTTAGTATGGTCTCTTTCCTTATTCCATAGTTTTTTCTATGTAAGCACCTTTTCAACATGGTGTATGGTGGTGCACTATGGTCTTTTAATTTCTATTTTTCCTATAAATTCATGAACTCACTTCAAAATTTATTTTATCCCAAATTTTTACCTCAAATCCTAGGCACCCAAGAGATATTTTCAAATGCTTTTAAAGTCTATTTTATTGTATTCAACCCTTTCTTTAACGTCCCGATACTGGAAGAAGCCCAGAGCTTCCCCATACCTGTTTGGTCACAAGGCCTCAAGTGCATTTCCCGGAATTCCAGAGGATGCCAACTAGCAGCGAGGGACTTGGGTGTGATAGTGGATAAACTATACCCTCATTGGTAGAGTAACACAGTGGAAATAACAGATATACAATAGAAAAAGCAGTAAAAGCATGAAATAAGGAAACAACGGAAGACTGAAGAAATAAACAACTAGAGCATATATATATATATATAATGATGCATGATACATATGTCTAGGAAAGCATCCAAACAAGTCACAATGTTGAAATATAGTAAAAAACCAAAGTACTAAAGGAAACAGATAAACTCCAGTAGCATCGCAAGCCTCATCTTGGTCCCATCCTCTCCAGCTCCACAGAAATAAGGTACCTAAAGTAGAAGGGAACTTTCCCTTATCTATACCTGCAATAACATAATTTGTTTGGTCCCAAAATCATGACACAAATAGGGTGTGAGATGAATCCAAGTAGGCAACCACCCAAAGATCTGTTCCTAACATCCAATGAATAAATATGGTAGGCAATAAGAAAAATGAAGAAGTAACAAGGAATTACTCAAAATTAACAATGATACCAATTAAATTACAATCAATTTACTTTTAACAATTTAGCCAACCAATTACAAATACAATAAACCCTTCGGGAAAGTTCTCCCAACCTCTCCCCTCTGGTTCAGCTAACAATCTTAAGTAGCCCTCTGTGTAGTTCTCACAGCCTAACCCCACTGGTTCAATTTAAAATAATGATATATAGAAGACTCTCTGAGGAAGAACTCATCGTCAATTCCCCCTATATTCATGTGTAATAAAATACTCTCTGAGAAATCACTCACCGTCAATTCCTCCTATAGTCTTTTAACAGTAAACTATAGACACTCTGAGGAAGTACTCAACGTCAATTCCTCATGTGGTCTCATAACGTAACTATAGACACTCTGAGGGAGCACTCAATGTCAATCCCCCCTATGGTTCTGTATCATGGTAATTATAACAAACACTCTGGGAAATCCCTCAATGTCAATTTATCTTACGGTCTCACTATACCAGCTTCTCGCAGCCCTGTGTAAAGCAATCATGCACAAACGATAATCAGAAGCCCAAGTAAAACTCAAAGTACTACCTGTGGTTAAAATAGCTACAAGGAATGGCACAACATATCAGATAAATAATCACTCCATCCTAACAACACTAGGAATGGAAAACTATACAGTATACCAAAAGGAAAAGATAGACCAAATGGTAAATATCAAGAAAACATGGGGAAAACATCCATATCATGGCAAGGTTAACACTATTCACAACAATTAACCTCTATCCAAACAAAAAAGGCATAACAGGAAATAAAAAGTCTAAAAACCATAAAAACGCAATACCCATAACAAGGGTATTGGGCACTTTTTCACATATAACTCAAACACTATCTATGGAAAGGTACAAACCACCTACCTTAGTGTTGTACAAATGATATAACTGAACCTCATTCCTTGAATTTCCCTAGAATTTTGTAGATCTAAAAAATGTTAAAAATGTTCAACCGAGGATATCTCGCAAAAGAGGAGAAATCAGGAGATGATGTTTAAGAAGAAGGGAGAACTCACCGTGTCGATTCCAACGCAATCGATGGCAGTAGATTTAGAGAAAGGACGAAGATTCAGGGGCTTGGAGAAGATCCATGGTCATACAGACACTCCTGGACGAAATTGGTCGAGAAGAAGTGTGTTATGTTCGTCAGACGCGACCCCGGTCCATTTAATGAAAAAATTAAAGTATACGATATGTTCTTTAAAATCACACAGTGTGTACTTGCCTTTTCCGGCCTCCGCATTAGGTGGTCTCCTGGTCACCACACACGGCCATGTTCCCAGCCATTACCCGAACCGCACACGGTCACCCTTGGAAACCGGGTATATGTTGTGTACTTGAAGTACATGGCGTGTAATACGGAAATTTCTAAAAACTCCTCTTTTTCTCAAAAACAACCAGAAAGAAAAACAATCCTTAAAAGAAGATCTTGGTTCTTACAAACTCTCCCCCTTAAAGAAATTCATCCCTGAATTTCCCTAACAAGGCGGTGTAGAAGAAGAATCCTCTAACTTCCCTAGCCACATCAATTGTACATTAGCCTCCCTCTCCCAAGTCTCTTCTTATACTCGCTCGTGCTACCATAACACTCATACCAAAGGAACAGACTGACCATGGAGAATCTTCACACTTTGATAAATAGTTCAGATAGGAATTTCCTAGAACGAGGTGTCCATCTCTAACTCAACCTCTTTGTATTGAAAAACATGAGACGAGTCTGAGAAGTAACGCTAAAGCTAAGAAATGTGTAAGACGTCATGTATATCCTGATACCTCTGAGGTAACTATAGTCGATAGGCAACCAGCCCGACTCTCTCCAAAACCTAAAACAGCCCAACATACCTTGGAGAAAGCTTACCCTGTCTCCTAATCCTCCTATGTCCCAACCTCAGTGTGACACATAGAAAAACCTAATCTTCGACCTCGAACTCCAAAGGTCGTCTCTATCGATCAGTATAAGACTTCTGTCTGGACTATATTGTAGCCATATTCTTCTGAATCAATTATATGTGCTCTGAGGTCTCTTGGGCCAGACAAGGTCCCAGCATAGCTGCCTCTCTTGACTCCAGCCAGCATATGGGTGATCGGAATGGCCAACCATACAAAGCCTCATAAGGTGTCATCTGAATAGTTTCTTGAAAACTATTATTGTAGGAAAACTTCACAAGAGGTAAGTGTTTTTCCCAAGAACCTCCAAAATCTAGGATTCATTCTTGAAACATGTCCTCAAGCACCTGAATTGTACGATTGGACTGGCCATCTATTTGGGGATGGTATGTTATACTCAAAAGTACCTATGTACCCAAAGCCCTCTGAAGTCCCTTCCAGACCCAAGAAGTAAAACGTGTATCCCTATCTGAAACAATAGAGTGTGGAACTCCATGTAAACGTAAAATCTCTCGGATGTAGAGCCTCCCAAGATCATCAACACTAAAGGTCTCCTTGATCAGCAAGATGTGAGAAACCTTTGTGAGACTTTCACTGAAAACCCATACTACACCATTCCCTCGAGGTGACCTCAGCAAACTTGTCACGAAATCCATCGCGATATCATTCTACTTCCACTCAATAATGGGTAACAACTGCAAAATCCCTACCATTCGTTGATGCTCCACCTTCACCTGCTGACAAGTAGAACACCTTATGAAAAAACCAACAACGTCTCTCTTCATACCTAGCCACGAATATTTATGGTGGAGATCTCGATACATCTTGGTGACACCAGGATGAACTACCCAAAATGAGGAATGAAAGTACCGCATTAGCTCCTCACATATGTCTTCTATCACCCACACACGCCCATGAAAACACAAGATCTCATCCTCACCTACTATCCATCTAGGAATAGGGTCCTCTCCTAACACACTCTCCCGTAGGACTAAGCCTTTAGAATATGAGAGATACCTCTTTCTCATTCAATCAAGTTGAGATGAGGTAACAGCAATAGGAGAAAGAAATGTCTGCCCCTGTCTATCATGCACCTCCAAATGCATCTCAGAGAATAGATACATAATATTCCACTCACTGCTGACCTCCTGAACTGAATATATCTGAGTCCTCTTGCTCAGCACATCTGCCACTATGTTGCCTTTCCTAGGCATGTAGGCCAGTTCAAAGTCAAAGGACTGAAGGTACTCAACCCACCTTCAGTGTCTCAAATTTATATCGCGCTGAGTGAAGATATACATGAGACTTTTTTGGTCAGTTAAAACCAAAAAATGATCTCCCAAAATATAAAGTCTCCAACAACGTAAAGAATGAACAACTACAGCAAGATAGAGATCGTGCATCGGGTAATTTCTCTCGTGTATCCTCAACTGCCGAGACCTGTATGCAATGAATCCTTCCCCCTGTATAAGAACAGCTTCCAGACCAATACCTGATGCATCACTGTAAATAATATATCTCTTTCTCAACTCTGTAAAAACTAGTATTGGCATTGAAGCCAACCTTCCTTTTAGCTCCTGAAAGGCTGAATCACAAGAATTTGACCACAAGTACTATGTAACCTTCCTAGTCAAACCCGTCAATGGTGCCGATAAGCATGAAAAGTCCTGTATAAAAAGCCTATAGTAACCAGCCAGCCTTAGAAAAATTCGTACCTCAAAGACATTCTTTGGATGCTTCTAGGAAACTACTACTCTCACTTTATATGGATCTGCTAATACTTCTATCTTTGAGATAACATGACCCAAGAAGTGAATCTGGTCCATCCAAAAGTGGCATTTTGAGAGCTTAGAGTATAACTGATTCTCTCTCAATGTACTCAAAAAAATATCAAGATGGGTGGCATGGTATTATTGAGTGTGAGAGTACACCAAGATATCATCCATGAAGACTACCATGAAAGAATACAAATACGGATGGAACACTCGGTTCATTAGTTACATGAAAACTGCAGGCATGTTCGTAAGACCAAATGGCATAACCACAAACTTGAATAGACCATACCTACTCCAAAAGGCTGTAAGAGGTATATTTGATGGTCTAATGTGAAGCTGATGATAACCAGATCTCAAGTCAATATTTGAGAACACCTATTCTCCTTGAAGCCGATCAAAGAGATCATCAATCCTCGGTAAGGGATATCGGTTCTTGACCATCAATTGGTTCAACTACTGATAATCCACACAAATTCTAAGGGTACCGTCTGCCTTTTTCGCAAACAGGATAGAAGAACCCCGAGGAGAAGTACTGGGTTAGATGAAACCCTTTTCCTCCAACTCCTCCAACTGCTTCTTGAGCTCCTGTAACTCTGGTGTAGACATCCTATAAGGAGGAATGAACACTAGTTCCTCTCTTGGAACAAGCTCAATTGAAAAGTCCACATATCACTCTGAAGGAAAACCTAAAATTTCCTCTGGAAAGACGTCCCAGAAACAATCCACCACTGGAGGAAAGTCCAACTATGAAGTACCCTAGTCATCGAGATATATACTAGCAATCTGGGATTTAACTCTTCTCAACCCATGATGATCGGGTCCTAATCTGCTCACCTGGACATCCCACTCACCCTTATGAAGAAGTGATCTGCCCTATGGTGATGTGAAACTCACCCTATGGCAATAATAATTGACAACTTCCAGGAAGGTAACTAACCAATCCATTCTGATAATGGAGTCATACTTGTCATCTCTAAGACATAGAGGTCCCAAAACAAGGAACACCTGCCAATCTCAAGAGGCCACTCCTTGCACTAATGTACACTATCCACTCTTATTACCAATGGAGTGTCTATCATCAATACATCAGTATAAGGGAAGATACTGAGCCCAAGGCTCTCCACAACTACAATATATATAAAGTTATGGGAAGCCCCTGTATCGAAAAGATCATAAGCAAAAACTGAGGCAACTAGGATCGTAACTAAAACTATATAGGGTCTTGGATCCTGCTCCTACTAGGTCTTGTTTAATGCAAAATTCTGACTTGCACCACAGCCCTGTGACCCTACCTAACCACCCAGAGTTGATCCACCCTATTGTCACTGAAAGCCTAGCGATTGGCTACCATGGCCGAAACCTCCACCTTGTCCTGAACGGCCGAAAGAACTACAGTTCCCAGACTGTTGAGAAACTGGTGGTGCTGCCCCCGAACAAGGAGTCATAGAAGAACCCTTATCACTAGATCCTGGTGAGAGGATTTGGCAGAAGCGCTGAAGATGGCCCATCTTGCCGCAAGATTGGTACTCCACTAGGTCTCTCAGGCAATGTGGCCTAGTATGCCAGACCTTCCCGCACTAGTAGCATACCACATGGCTACCTGAAGGTGCATCCCTCCTACTTGGATCTCCATGTGTAAATTCCTCGTGGTGATTCCTGCTATCAGTATGAGAAGCACTAACTCTGGATGTGGAACCTCCCTAGATCACAGCTCCCGAATCCCTCAGGTTTCACTCCATGATCAGCACCTGGTTGACTATAAAAGTTATGGAAGTCAACCTGAATATGTTCACCTGAGATCAGATGTCGTGCCTGAGACCATAATTAAACTTCCTCGGCAGGAACAACTCATCTTCCCCTTGAAAGGGTGTAAAGTGTTATAGCTCTGTGAAGTAAGAATAATACTCCATGATTGAAAGAGTACCCTGCTCCAATCTCATGAAATCTTGGGATCGATCGGCCCTCAAAGTCTTCAGGTAGAAAAAAATGTTATAAGGTATGTTGAAACTCATCCCAAGCCATGACATACTGGCGTATCGCAGGTGAGATCACATCCCACCATCTCTTGGAAGAATCTCAAAGCATGTACGTAGCAAGCTTCACCCTCCACTCTGGAGGCATCTCCAGATTCTCAAAGATAGATAGCATGAATTCTAACCATGAATCTACAACATGAGGTCCTCATTCCCCTGTGAAGGTGTGAGGATGCTGCTGCTGGAAAACCCACGTCAATTCTGCCATCGATGGGGTAGGAGGTGGTGCTCCCTGAAAGGTCTGGATCAACCTCATAAAGCCCTCTCGGAACTATGTATCAGCACCTGTTTTTGGGATAACGTTCAGTTCTAATATTGGAACAACTAGAGGATCCACTGGTAGTCCTTGATCATTCATATCTGGTGTCTGATCACTACCCTAAAACTGGCGGACAATCGAAGTACATCTCGGTGGCATGACTCTGCAAATTCAAGAACACACCTTAGATTAATATTAATAGGGACTGAAACTTAGAAGTGTAAAAAGGGAACAAGAGAATAAAGCATTCAAGTTTCTCAAAACATGCATACATGACTTGTATAATTCCTACACAGTGTACTACCTTAAGCCTTCACATGGTCATGTACTTCTCCCAACCCAGGTCATGGAACACCCCAAACACATGACGTGTTTTCCTAACACATGGTATGTACTTGAATCCTCTTCCCATGCCTGAGTTCTTCTACACTTCTAAGCCACACGGTTCTCCTACAAAAATACTACACGGTGTGTTAGTTCCAGAAACAACATGTACTAGACAAACTTCACCGACCAATGTTGTTAGTTACACGGTCTGCTACACGACTCACTCTACACGGCATGTTCTAGATGGAAACGGTGTGTACTAAAAATATTTCACCACCCCATGTTGTTCGTTACATGGCCGAATAAAAGGGTCACACTACATGGCATGTTCAATCTTGACATGGACTGTATAGCCTAAGTTTTATCCATCCATGTCGTTAGTCACACGAGTGGACACATTGTCTCCCCAACACTATGTGTACATCTGGTACGAAGCGTGTCCCACCAAAGAATTCTCAACCCCTGTCTCTTCCCACACAGCCAGTGGCACGGTTAGAGACTACACAGCATGTACATACAGCACACATCGTGTACTTAAGAAAAACAGTTCATTCCCAAACAGAAGGACTAATGGCATGTATTCATCATTACATGTCATGTATTCTAGTTTCTTCTGGAATGTAATCCTCCTAAACTACTTTGGAACCCATAAAACACTTAAAAAAACATTAAGGTGCCAAATTCCGATCCATGAGGGCCCATACTCCCTGCGGATCAAAGCATGGAATCTTATACATGTCATTTTCAAGCATAATAGTGTAATGATCGACCAAATTCTAATCCATGAGGGCCCATAACACCTCAAGAACCAAAGTTTGGTGTTTATTCAAATAAAATTTTACACAATTTAATACCCTATCAAAAGTAGGTATTCTATCAAGGCATCTATCACAACGTCATGCATATCTAGCACAACATATCTCACAACAACATGCAATCACTAATGTACCCTAAATGGCATGGTCGGAATGCATGACATGTGATTTCTAACAAGTGCCAATATGATGGATGATATGTAATACCCTCATCACATCGGATTGAAACAGAAATAGAACCTTAATAATATCAATGATAATAGCAGAAAACATATGAATCACCCAATGGTGAAATCAAATCAACTGTAAAATTGAAAAACCAGAAAAATAGCAATAATGTGGTAGATTGGATTTTCCCTCTACACCGGTTAGCCACTCTCAAGAACAGCATATTACTAAGTACATATTCATTCATATCCCTGGCTATAGGCTCCAAACAGTAAGTCAAGAAGAAAATAACCCCTCTGATACCACTTCGTAATGTCCCAGTTTCGGAAGCCACCCAGAGGTGCCCCATACCCGGTTGGTCACATGGCCTGAAGCGCATTTCTCCGAACACCAAAGGCTGCCAAATAGCATCGAGGAACTCGGGTGTGATAGTGGGGAAACTATTCCCTCATTGGCAGAGTAACAAAGTGGAAATACCATATATACAATAGCGGAAGCAGTAAAAGCATGCAATATGTAAACAGCGGAAGACTGAAGAAATAAACAATTGGAGCACATATATATAATGATGCATGATGAATATGTCTAGGAAGGTATACAAACAAGTCACAATGTTGGAATATATTAACAAACCAAAGTACAAAAGGAAACAGATAAACTCCAACACCATCGCAAGCCTCAGCTTGGTCCCATGCTCTCCAACTCCACAGCAATCAAGTACTTGATGTAGAAGGGCGCTTTCCCTTATCTATACTGGCAATAATATAATATTTTTAGTCCCAAAAGCATGACCCAAATAGGGTGTGAGACGAATCCCAATATGCAACCACCCAAAGATCTGTGCCTAACAGTCAGTGAATAAATATGGTAGGCAATAAAAAATGAAGCAGTAACAAGGAAGTACTCAAATGTAAAAATTCTACCAATTAAATTACAATCAATTTAAATTTAACAACTTAGCCAACAAATTAAAAATACAAGAAAACCTATGGGAATGTTCTCCCGACATATCCCCTCTGGTTCAGCTAACAATCTTAAGTAACCCTCTTGGTAGTTCTCACGGTCTAACCCCTCTAGTTCAATTTACAACAAGGATATAGCAAAGACTCTCTAAGGAATCACTAACTGTCAATTCCCCCTATAGTCATGTGTAATCAAAGACTCCCTGAGAAATCACTCACAGTCAATTCCCCCTATAGTTTTTTAACGGTAAACTACAGACACTCTGAGGAAGCACTAAACGTCAATTCCTCTTGTGGTCTCAAAACATAACTATAGACACTCTCAAGGAGAACTCAACATCAATCCCCCCTATGGTCTCATAGCATGGTAATTATAACATACACTTTGGGAAATCCCTCAACGTCAATTTCTCATATGATCTCACTATACTAGGTTTCTGTATCCCCGTGTAAAGAAATCATGCACAAATGATAATCAGCAGCCTAAGTAAACCTAAAATTACTACTTGGCTAAAATAGTTACAAGGCATGGCACATCACATCAGATAAATAATCACTCCATCCTAAAAAACACTAGGAATAGAAAAAAATAGAATACCAATAGGAAAAGCTAGACCAAATGGTCAATATCAAGAAAACATGGGAAAAACATCCATATCATGGCAAGGTTAACCCTATTCACAAAAATTAACCTCTATCCAAACAAACAAGGCATAGAAGGAAATAACAGGGCTTAAAACCATAAACACACAATACCCCTAATAAGGGAATTGGGAACTTTTGCACATATAACTCAAAGACTATCTATGAAAAGGCACAAACCACCTACCTCAGTGTTTTATGGATGATATACGTGAACCTTAGGCCTTGAATTTCCCTATAATTCTGTAGATCTACAAAAATGTTAAAAATGTTCAACTAAGGATATCTCGTGAAACAGGAGAAATCAGGAGATGATGTTCAAGAAGAAGGGAGAACTCACTGTGGCGATTCTAATGTAATCAATGGCGTTCGATTTGGAGAACGGATAGCGATTCGGGGGCATGGAGAAGATCCACAGCCGTACGGATGCTCCTTGAGGAAATAGGTCGAGAAGAAGTGTGTTATATCCATCAGACGCAACCCTGGTCTGTTTAATGAAAAAAAAATTACACAACGTATTATTTAAAAGTACACGACGTGTACATACCTTTTCCAGCCTCTTCTTTAGGTGGTCTTAAGGTCACCACACATGACCATATGCCCAACCTTTACACGACCTGCACATGGTTACCCGCAGCAACCAGGTACAAGGCGTGTACATAAAGTACATGGTGTGTACTCCTAAAATTTTTCATAAACTCCTATTTTTCTAAAAAAAACCAGAAACAAAAAACAATAATTAAAAAAAGAAGATATGGGTTCTTAAACTTTCATTATAGAGATTAATCCATTGTTATATAAAGTTATTTTCCCTCTTTATCCTATATTTTATTCTCCATTCAATTTTTTACTCCCATTATATATTCCCATTCTATGAATTTTGATCTCTTTTTATGTCACAGATTTATTTTGATACAATTCAATAAGTTTTTGGCATGGTTTCTATAAAATGTTATAGATTCCTTTTTGGGAGAGGTGGTTAGAGATCAACGTTATTATTTTAGTATCATTTGAAGAATGTTGAAATCTATGAGGTAGGAGATTCATTAATTCTCTTTTATTTTATGTGTAATCATAAAGTAATCATGATTTATCTCTTTGGTTAACAGTTTAATTAAATATAATGATGATTAAACCAGAATTATATAAATAATTAGTTTTGGTTGTAGCGATTTCTAATGTTTACACCATGTTGATGGTTTTCCTCTTGATTTAATAGATAGTGTGTTGTCTCTTGTTTATATTATGCTTTATCATGTTTTTTATTCTTGTAAATTAGAAAGAATGTAAATATGGTAATTATTATTGGAAAAATAATAAATAGGCATGTTTAACTGTTATTATTATTCTTTATATTTAAAAGAAATAAAAGCGACTCTTGATATATTTTATAGTGTTGATATGTGATTTCTTAGGTTGCATGGGGTTGTCAAAAGTGTTAAATTAATCAGTTAATTCAAGATGGTAACAAATCAGTTGTTTTCCAAATACAATTTCTTGTGGCCGAGTGAGGCCATTTTTTAATGAAGGATGAATGCTTGGGTTCAAGGGCCTTGATGTCCTATTAACTACTATCAGTTTTCATGTTTCCTTATTTGATTGAACTTTATGTGAGCCTTTCAATATGAATGATGTGATCCTGCGATGGTTGATGGTTTGGTAATATATGGGTGGGGATCTATGGGTTATGGCAATGGTTGGAACATTTCATGGTGGGATGGATAGTGATATGCATGTTGGTGTCATAGATGGCTCCAAGAATGATATAATGGTTTGAAGTTAGTATTTACAATATTTTTTCCCAAAATCTTGGATGATTCCTTGATAATGAATCTGATTCAAAGGCTAGATATTCATGTTTCTTATTTCTATATTCATTTCTCCACTAATTGGTGCAACTTGTTGTCTTTAGTTTAGCCATATTTTATTGTATCTTATGATGAGTCCAAGTGTACCTGGAATTTTGGAATTCCATTATTAAATAATTTAACATATTGGTTTAGAGGATTAGTGGAAAGTTGAATGATGATAATTCTTGAGGAACCTTGGAAGACGTTAGATTATGCCTTGAGGGCTTGAAATTAGGATGATAATTAATGTAATATGAAATGTTAATTTTAATAATCAATTGAAAAGACTCTTAAAATTATTATGTGCTTATAAGATATCTCATCCTTAATAGTGGGAGACGAATGTCTGAGTGATGATAGTTGTAGTTAATGTTATGGATAGGTAGTTTCCTATAGTGTTTTTGTGATATATATATATATATATATTGGTATTTTCTGTAATTTTATATGTACCCTACCCATGTCACTAGGGAGATAAACACCAGTGGACTCTGGAGGGTGTTTTCCCCAATATCCAGGTTGGTGAGGTACAGATGGATAAATATAACCTCTTTCCCCCACTCTCTTCTCTTAGTAGTAATAGGTGTTGGTATTCAAGATAGTTACCTTTTCGATAAATGTATAGAGGGTTGTGACGGACTGTGTATATTTCACACACATGTATCACTAGATATAGTATCCTAAGGATTATTATATGTATGTTTTGTATGAGTTATGATGACTTAAGGAATATTACACAATTTATGGGTTGTGTTGGCTCCCAAAAACTACTCTTTTACTATATAGAGATGTTTATGTGGATGAGGAGAGGATATGATGCATGGGGTGCATGGTACGTTAAAGTTTCCCAGGTTTTATTGAGTATGATTATTTATGTGAAGAGTTATCGATCAGGATGTGAGATAGAGAAGATCATAAAACCAGTGGGAAAGTGGTAGTGGGGTACCTTCATTTAATATTATTTTAGATATTATATTATCACTTTTATGTGATTCTTGTTAAGATATTCATGGTGAGTTTGAGAACTTAGTATACCTATTTTGGTGACGTGTTTATTTTACTTGTTTATTCAGTTAGCCTTAATATGATTTCTTTATCTTTTGTATGAGAGGATCCAGGGAGGATACTACTCTGTATACCTATTATGATCACCCTACATTTTATAAAATATTTTTTAGGACTTAAAGAGCTGATAGGTGATCAATTTGGGCATTACTAGCTCATGGAGTTTTTCATGAGTCATTTTTTCTTCAAGGTCATTGTCAAGGATTTTATTTTGGAAACTTATGATTTTTTTGAAGTTATTTCAGTCTATATTAAATTACATGAATATATTAGAATCTATATTTTTTCTTCAGTAGGATTTTTTTTGGTCTTATCTTACCTCTAATTCCTTAAAAATCCCTCCCATTTGTGTGTATGATATACCCCGGTCCTTTTCACCAACCCATGTTCTATTAGAGGTTGGATTTGGGTGTCGTTATCTCCCTTTCCTCATTATTGGTCTTGGAGGGGAACCTTTAGGGGGATGGAGTCATGAACTAAATATCCATTGAAGCTAATTAATTTGACCAGTCTTTGAAATCCATTTGGATTCAATCTTTTTCTGGTAATCTATTTAAAATAATCAGAATGCTAATGATCCATAAAAACTATTTCACATGGGATAAAACATCATTTTTAGGAAACAACTCTTTAAAATAAAATAAAAACCTTATTTAAAAATTAATTGGTCCCAAACACCCATTAAAACTCCCAATTTCTCTATTTTAAATTCAATTAAACATTTTAGAAAGAAATTGGGATGCACAAATAGACAATTTGGAAATTATATTTAGAAGGTCGCACAAATCATGTTTTCATGAAAATTATATAAAAATCATCTTGGAATCATTTATATCCTGCCAAGGGTACACCATATGCATATACATTTTATAAGAAAACATTTAAAAGATCCAATCATTACATGAAATGAATTATAATGAAAATTTCATTAAAATCATACTTCATTCATGTGGGAACAAATCATAACATGCCACATTATACAATAAAATAAAAACTGAGTAAGGAGACATACTTTTAAATCCCTAAACAATAGAATCCCCAATATTAGTACCTACACAAATCTTAAATTAATTTACCATTGGTTTTAGGGTTTCCAATAAAATGGAAAATTGATGGGAATGGAATAAGGGAGAAGAGACAAGGGAGAATATGAAAATTGTCTTTTCAATCCACTTGGAAAGGGTCTCGTAATTGAATAAGAGGTAGGGAGAGACCTCCCTTAAGATATCCATGAGTGTAAAATATGGGGGAAGGAGATAAATTCCAAAAATTGATATGGGGAATGGGTAAAACCAACAAATATAAAAATATGGGTAGACAGTTTCCACTGTGTGGTCCCTTACACCTTGTTGTGGTGAACCCCCCCCACAAAATTCTACGTGGAATGGTCTCTATACCATGGAGAAAGTCTCTCAAAATAGTATATAGGACATTATCCAACCACCAATAACTAAAGTATGGTCATTGGAGCCTATGACGTGCTTTTCCATCTATTACAGCCATCATAGCACAACCTCCCGACCAAAACATAGTGAACCTCCTTTTCATAGAATCCCAAATCCTAATCCCCAATCATCATGGAATAGTACTTAACACTTTTCAATAGAGATAAAGATATCTATGTTGGGGTCACCCTACCCAATGGTTTTTCCTACTACAGACTTGGCCTAAAACTTCTCAAAACATACCAAAACATCCAAAAGACTCGGAATAACCTAAAATTAAAAAATATTAAATACCAAATTAACATGGGGGATTTAATAATTCTCTCCACTATACCACTTTCTACCCCCAAAAATTCTTGGGTTATGGTAAAAGATAACATAAACATGAACCTCAAGAATAACTCTTCAAAATAACTCCTAAAAATTGGATGAATTTTTCAAAAAAACATCAAATAACCTAATGAGTGATCCAATCCACAATCATTCCATTAGAATCTATATAAATATAGTGGCCTAGAATAGGGATCCCCACCTTTCAGATTCCTCTAAAATGGTTAATAACAAAATACTTCATCATAAAGAGAGCACTAAAAAAACAAACATGATTCCAAAAATGAAAAAAAGGGAAAAATAACTCCCACCAACAGCAATCAACTTCCAAGAAACTGGTTCAAACTCTATAAGGATGCATAGACAAATAATCCATTTGGATGACCCAAAAACCTAGGAACATAAAAATATTACAAGATCGGTCCACCAACTCTATAACATACTAAAATATCACAAGATAAAAGTATCTATGAACATGTATCATCAGGGAACAACATGGTTCTAATCATGGGTACTGAAACTACATTAAAGGGAAACATGGGTCAAGCTTATGAAACTCCGACTCATAACAATCCTGAAAAAAAATCTCAAACTAGTATCTCTGACATCCTAAATGAAAATGAACACCCATCCAAGTTACCCATAAATTCACCCCATGATTCCATTAGTTAAATATATAAAACTAAAACTCATGTATAGATCTCCCAGTAAAGCTATAATCATATAACAACAACACTTACAGAATATAAACAGAAAATAACACAAAAAATAAAATCCAAATAAAAAATACAACTACTCTAAGCTCATGTAGAAAGAGTCTCAAAATAGATCATCACCTAAAAACCCAAAAAGATTGGTCCTCATCATCCCAACACTAAGGCTCACTCATCCTAGTCTACCCAAACCAACCTACACAAATCCCAATTATCCTACTCGAAAAACATTATCTTGGATAATTCCAAGACTCACCCCTACTCTACCAAGAGAATAAAACAATAATTTCCACTCCATTTAGAGTTTTGGTATATGCGGAAATAAAATGGGGTTCCCCCCTAAGATAAATAATATACAATTATTAATGATGTTTCTTATAGGATTACTTTAAACAACACAAGGCATGAGTCTAACTTGGTCATATCTCTTAAACCACATCAAACCATCTTAATTTAAATTAAGGGGAAAATCCAAATGCCAAATTCATTGAAACAAGATAATCACTTTCAAAAACCTTATTTTTAACCATCTAATTTTTAGAAAGGAGTCCCAAAACTCACTTAAAAAGTAAACATATCTTTGAAAAACAAGTTAACTATTAAATGCTCCAAATATTTTTAAAAATTAAAAGAATTTTTTTTAACAAATTCAATTATATACTTAATTCCCAACATCCATAATTTAAATCATTCATATAAAATATACCATCTATCTCAAAACATGTTACCCTTAAAAACATTTCAAAAATTATCCAACATTTAAACACCCATAAAGGTTAAAAACTAAAAAAACATGAAATTTAGTTTTTAAAACCACTATATTTCTTTAAATTAAATAACCCACTTAAAATTTTTAAAGTTCCTCATTATTTAAAAACACCTCAACCATTATAAAATTTTAAAATATGTTTTTTTATTTTAAATTTAAAACTAACCCCTCTTGAAAACACACTATAAGGGCGTCATAATATTTAATAATTAAATAATCAACTGGTTTCAAAACAAAGAAGCTTTCTAGATATCATAATAAAACTAACCACTTCTAAAAAATATTCATGAAAATGAAATCCATTTGATAAACAAGCCTAAAGACCAAATTTTAATCTAATTTTTTTTATGAAATACACTTTTCATGCACAAAACCAATTATACAATAATCTGATAATAAAAACATTATACAAACCTCAAGAAAAAAATAATTCCAACGACATCAGCATATCACAAGACCTATATTGATTACTAAGTATTGCTGAAGAACCATAAAAGAATAAAGGGTTCTAAATAATAAATTAAAACAAGATATAGAATTATTCCTAACTTGGTCATATTTTTTGATGGTATACATTCCAATCATTCAAAAATTTATGAAGAATTTCCCAAATTTATCACTTTTTCACTGTATAGTTTTCTAGGAGTTTTAATCCAAAATCACACTTCTGATTCCATTTTTTTTCATCCTAAAATATAAAAAAAATAGGGAACCCCATATAGTGCCAATGAGGTTAAAAATACCATCACATAAAATATCAATACAATAATAATAATTAAAATAGAAACAAAAACTCAACTACCAATGGAAAGTCAAGGATCAGGGAAAGAGATATCTTGCTAGAATATCCCTACACTAACCTATCAGGTATTAAAAGTCATTTATCTACACAAGAAGACCTCTAAAATAATAAGATATTTCTTATAAAACCTAATAAATATTTAAAACCAAGGATTTGATACCATTTTTAATGAACCAACACAATCAGAACTGACATTTCACTCAACCTGTCCCACCATTAAGCCCGAAGGGTGTTCCCGATCCCCACAGGTTAGCTAATAGTTCTAGGGTATCAAGAATACACTCTTGGGAATTATTTCACCCTTGAATAATAATAAAAAAATTTACCATAAAATACTGAGAATCTTGAATGACCTATCCATATGTTGGACATGTATGTATATCAACTAAGAAGATGCAAATAAAAAATATTCAAAATGAAAATAATCTAATGATACATAACCAAAAACCATGATTTATCTCATTTGGAAATACATGTTGGAAGAAAATATATCTCATACATATAAAATAAGAATGACTAAAATAAAGGTTCTATAGCTAATTAAGTAGGTCGATATATAAATGCCCAAAAAAATAAAATCCCCAGCCCAATTCTTGAACATCTTAACATAACCCATAGTTTGTCACCATTTTTACAAAATCTATCACTTTACTAGAATAAATATCACATAAATGGGATCAAAACCTAAGGACCTGAGATAAAACATGAAAGTTGTATACACACTCACCCAATGGTGCATATATAGGGTGTGATAGAAACATGCCTAGTGGGATCTCACCAATGAGTCCATGCAATTCCATTTATAAAAAAATCATTATTTCTAGTTTTAATATGACATATAAAATAGGTTTTCACTTATAAATAAGTTGTAATAATGAAAACAAGAAACACACTATATAACTTTAATTTTTTAAAACCAGAAAATAATATTTTCTAGTAATGAGACACTTTTATTTTAAAATCATAAGTTTTAAACCCAAAAATTTTAAAAAATATTTTATTTAAAATTTAATTAAAACTATAAAAAAAATATGGATTAAAATTATATAAAACATTATCCAATGTTTTCCCCGCTTCTCCCAAAACTAATTTCTCAAATTTAATTTAGAAAAAACTTTCCACTTCTCTTTATAAATCATAATTTTTAAAATCATTTTAGAAACAATTTGAAAGTAAATAAAAGAACTAATATAAATAAATACAAACATACTAAGAACTGAGATATCATGGAGAAAAAAAAATAAAATATCAATAATCAAAAAATGGTGGAATGGGATAAAATCAAAGCTAGGGGACACAAACAAGTTAGAAAATGAGATCCCTTAAATTCTCCCTATTGGGAACTAAACATAATGGGAAAATACATATGCTCTAACGTGAATGGTATAGTAATTGTCTCATCAAATCACTCACTGGAAAATATATGAAATTGGAATAATTGTTTTGGATTTCCTTTCTATCTTTATGAACACTATAATAATAACCCCCAGGAGGGAAAAAAATCCTTGGTAATTATCTTGTGTTTTCACACCAAGATAGTGTATCATGAATCTAAACCTTCTACTTAGCTACCTAATGTTCCATGATATCAATCGATAAATTTGAGTAAGTAACAAATCATAAGATCATATAATGAATTAATGATAATAAAACACTTCTAGATAAAATCCATATCACCTCATACACACTATAAATAATTAGCGCCTTTTATTCCATCCATTCCAAAGAATCATATAATAGAATAAAAATATGAAACACACCCCCCAGGGATGAAATGTGCATCACAACAACAAATAAAGGGATCAAAATAGGGTCTCACAATGATAAAATAATTGACTTATAAAATTAAAATTAGGCCTTTATAAACTATATTGGAATGCTAATACACTTTATATTCTATAAAATATCACTTTGAAACATCTATTGAAACCAATTAATGTGAATTCACTTTTAAATCCATTTGGAAGTAAATATTTTTCCATAGATCTCTTAAAAAATGACCAAACAAGTTAGCGAGCCAAAAAAACTATTTCATATGGGACTAATGCACCCATTTTTAAGAAAAAAACTATTTAAAATCATGTAACTCCATTTTTTGAAAATTAAATGATTCCATGAACCCATAAAAATTCCAATTTACCCTTTTAAAATCCATTTAGGTAGTTTAGAAAACTCTTGGAATGCACAAATTGTCAATTTGGAAATCATAGTTAGAAGGCCATAGAAATACACATTTCATGCCAAGTTTATAAATATACAATTGAAAATAATTTACAAACCATTAATAGTAAAAATATGCATATAATTTTTATTAGAAATCATTTAAAATATCTAATCATTACATGACATGAATTATAAGGGAAGTTGTATAAAAATATCTACCTCATTTAAGTGGAAACAAATCAAAATGAATCACCTTCAATAAAAATAAAAAAAAAGTCAGAAAGGATATAACCTCACAAATACCTAAACATCAAAATCCCAAATACTAAAACCTACCCAAACCATAAATTCATCCCCCATGTGCTTTAGGGTTTCCAAGAGAATGGAAAATAGAGGGGAAGGGAATAGAGGATAAGTGATAAAAGGGAAGAGGGAAACCAACCTTCTAATCCACTTGAAATTAATTAATAAAGGGGAATTTAATTGAATAATATGAAGTTAGATACCTCCCATAAGCTCTCCATTATTAGCTAATATTGGGTAAGGGGGTTTAAGGAGGATAAATTTTTTAAATGGTTAATATGGGAAAATGGTAAAACAACCAAATTTAAAAATCTAGGTATACACCTTCCATGATATGGTCCCTTGAACCACACTATAGTACCCCCACTAGATACAATATGTAATGGTCTCTAGACCACTAAAATGGGGGAAAATCGATAGAGTGTCTATTACCACTTTTCCACCCACTATGAATTGTTCATGTGAGCTTATAGTTTGGTTTTCCTTCCTTGATAACCACCATAGAGTACCCTCGATGCCAGGACACGATTCACATCCCCCCATAAAAAACTAAATCATAATTATTATCAACCATAATTTATACCTGATCACCATAATATAGATATACCACTATAATGAGATCCACAATAAGGTTACCTTACCCCAAGTTGTGGCCTGCTGTAGACCTAGTTTGTAACTTCTAGAACTTCTTGAACCATCTAGAAGACTCAAAATAATCCAAAATTAAATAATTTAAATACCATAATTATATAGGGTGTCACAATGTATGAAATGTATCAAATCATAAACCATGTTTATCAAAGAAAATATCTCATTTTATTTATAAAAACTTTTTTATAATAACAATTGTTTTATCAAATTTGAGAAAAATATATAAACATAGACATCTTTTAAAATTTCTAAATCTATATAATATTTTAAGTAATCCATTAAATCTACTTCATAATTTATAAAATATTTTTCATCATCACTAGAACAAAAAAATTCAAGATCTAACCTTCAACTCTTATTCAGTTTTAAACTTCTATATATAATCACAATAATTGTTTCATATATAGTTATTATAATATAACCTTAAAAATATAAAAAAAATATTTTTATAAGATTAATACTATATTTTTACTCCCCATGTTGTATCTTAAAACACTTTATGTGTTATGGCTAATTTCCCTTCTAATGACCTGGTTCAACACAATGGAAACACTACCCATCCTTCATGACACCTCTTTAAGGTTTTAATGACCTGGGTTGACTATTTTCCCCCCTAATCTTTATCCTATGAATTAAATGTTTACCCTTATATACTATCAACAAAAAACTAAGACATGTACCTCCCATTTATTACATAATTTTCCTTAAAATATTGAGGAAATTGTGTAAACTTTTATTGACCTCATTCATGTTGTAGTTCATAATAAATTATTGGAACCTTTTTGGTAGTGATCGTGGAATTAATTTTATATCAAAATCAAGATTTAAAGGGGGGTCCAACGTCTCAAATTCATTAATAATGTTTTTCATATTGAGTGAATAAGTGGATACCAAAGTCCTTTATTCATTTTTCATCTAAGAAATTATTTTGGAATATCATTCCTCTCATGAAAAGATTTTTCCTAGAAGATACTTTTAGGGTTAAATTTTATCTTGACCATATCCATTTTCTAATATTATTTTTTGGTAACATAATTTTCATGGATATAAGCATGGGATAAGAAACATCAAGATAATACTTTTAATGTGTCTTATAAGCAACAAGGTCCTATTATTGAACCACTTCACCAGTCAACTACAAAAACATGGGTCACTTTAACGCATAAAATTTTACGTATAACTTAAGAACTTTTCTTAAGTTTCTATAATTATATAAAAATATTTCTTTCATTAATTATATCCTCCTTAATCCATTTTTTTTATTTTCCTATATGAGTATCATGTTTTACAAAAAAATTAATAATAAAATTTATTAAATATGATCCTATTAAAATGAAAAACCCATATCATGTTCAATAGAGGATAATATCCATATTTTACTAAATATTTGAGTCCATTCAGTCATTCGTCTCAAAATTTTGATTTTTTAGGTTGACCATCATATCAATAATATCATATATAACTCTTGGATATTTGAGTGGACAACACTTTTCCCAAAACCATTATATAGATTATCCCAAATATATTGAATTAATATACTGAAATTTAGGGTCTTCCAACTAAGTGGGACCCAAATATCATAGTGAGATTTGATTACCTATCATTTAGGGTTATCAATTTCCACCATACCTTGAGTGATATAATCCGTAGGCACCAATATTTATCATAAACCAAATATTTTATATAATCAAGTAATTCAAATATCCTAACTTTAAAAGGAATCTAACCCTTATTATTTTAATGGAATTTAAAGCCTCATCATCTTATCTCATATGTTCTCTTTATGTATATGTGAATTTAACAATTTTTTTGGTATCTTATACCTTCATCCAAATTAATATGTTAAAAAAATTAATGTATATTATTGTACACAACTCATGATTTGTGTAAATTAACTAAAAATAAAATCCAATTATTTTCATACATATCCAAATGTATACCAATAATAAGGTATAAGAAACCCTTTCATGTAAAGCTTAAAAATCATATGAAACTGAAATCACAATAATATAAAGTATGTAATAGTTATCCAATCCCCACTTATTTAGATATATTTTAAGACCCCATGCTAATGAGTAGTCCAACCTAAATTACTACTATTTATAAATCAATACTCAATAGAGATGTTTATTCTAATAAAATCATAACTCCTAATATGTATAAATCATATCAAAATGTTATATTTATAAGAAATAGTTTAACACTTTAAACTAAAGCATGAATTCATTCATAAAGTAACAATTTATATTCATGAATTAAATAAATAATGCAATAAACTAAATAAATGATCATTTCATAAATTTAGGCATGAAATAAAAATTTAATAAAATTTCACAAATAAACCAATTATAAAAACTTTACAATTTATATATGCTCTTATGGTCATTCCATAAAAAAATTAAAAATATCATATTTACTTTAATATAAACCCTTTAATATTCCCATATTATATGAAATTAAATATAAAATAATTCGTATTTCAAACATATGATATTTATGAAAATACAAACCTTTTATATTCTGCATGAACATTTATATTTTTTGATGTAACAAATTAATAAAACTAAATATCACATATTTAATTTTATTTAAACATTGATAAAATAAACCAAAATTACTTTTGGAATGGTTGAAATATATTTATAAAATAAGGCCACTTTAAAAGAATAATTCATAATAACATTTACTAATATTTCACAATCAATATAAACTCTTTTATATTTTCTTTATTTGATAATTTATACAAATTATATAAATTAATCTACAATGTAAATCCATTTTAAAATAGGATCATATCCAACAAAACCTTTTTGGTTGGGCTCGTGTTGATAAAGTCTCTTTGAGAATTTTAAAAATATTTTTTTTAAAAAAAATATAAAACAATATCCATTTTATAAGGTATCACAATATCATTTTTTCCAAGTGATAACACATTCCAAGGGAATAATTCTAATTTTTTAGCAAATTGGTTTCTAGAAAACCCTTCAAAATGAATAATTTTGACACTATAGTGTGGTTTTTTCAGATATATCATGTTTTCTTATAGAAATAACATTTTAATACTCACCATGTGCATTTATAGCCAAAACCAAGTCATAAAAAACATTTTCTATAGTTATTTATTTTTGAGAAACAATTTCCTCACCCAATATTCTTAAAACACGGCATGGTTTTATAATTTTTTTAAACAATGCTTATTTTTTATGGAACACTTTCATAGTTATGAAAAAAAAAATTAACCATGGTTGTTTCTTATAAATTGAATCATGGTTCAAGAAAATTTTATTTCCCTATAATTTTTATATATTTAAACATTAATCCAAAGATAATAGAAGTCACTCTCATTCCACTTAAGTTTTTTAGGGGAAACTCAAGTCCAAATATAGTGGAAAAATCACTAAACCCTATTTTCTATAAGATCCATCCATTATATTGAATTAAGTAAACATAAATAAATAATTTAAATTTTATCTAACGAACTATTATCTTTATTTTTATTAAAATTGGTTGACAAAGATAAAAAATAATTGGTCAAAATACTTTATCCTCCTAAAGTATCCACATGTTTCTAAGAATTTTCTAATTTTTGGGAAGGATCACCTCTTTCTTATGATCATATAAAACCATTAGTAAGAGATAATGAGGAAAATGAGAGAATTATTTTGGATTTTTATGGTCCAAGTTTCACACACTTTTCATAAAAAAATTAAATAATATTTAAACTATATATATAATCCTCTAAGGAAATTCCTTGGAATCGAAAAATTTCATAAATGTATGATTCTCATTAAAAAAATTTACAAAAAAATCAAAATGTTAAACTATTTTTATTATGTGGTTAACAAATCAATTAATTTTTTAATATTTAAATAATCATCTAGATTTTCAAAATCCTTTTAATATCATTATATGATATTCTAAACCAATCATAATAGCTTAGGTATAACAGAGTAGTTTAAAAATACGTTATCATATTACACATGCACTTTCATGCATAAAACCATGGAGTTGCGACTTTCACTATTTCATGGTTTAAACAAAAAAACATGGTTTGTTTTATTCCATAACATCATTTTTTTTCTTTAGTTTATATTTTTATCAAAATCACCCATTTTAATATAATTCACTATCATCCCAATAGATTTTTCTTGTTAAAAATTAGAAAACTGTAATATTTTAATTCATACTCACACTGTTTCTGATCAATAAAATGTAAGATGTGAACAAATTATCACACTTATGTTGCTTTTTATATTTTTATGTCATTATTACACAAAATGAGAAACTTCTATATTGCTCATGTGTAGCTTCCTTGAAACTCTTTGGTATCTCTATAATCAGTCTTACTTGACTCATGTAACTTTATTTCACATGAAAGTAGCTTTACTTTTCAAGAATTTTCATGAAATAATCTATAATTTCATACTTTAATAACCCATGATTTTATATGTATTCCCTTTTAAATAAACATAAGGAATTTTATAGTTTTCCATACATGCAACCATGAGTCCAAATGAACCGTCATATGTAATATTATTATATCATTGTTGATAAATTGGTAGGTATCAATAGTAATAACCACATTAATAAAAATATGTAAAAACATTTTAAATATTAAAATTTTACTGAGCAATGTATAATAAATAAGTATTCAATTTTCATTAAAGTCATTTTATGCTTCAAAAATATGCTTCCTCAAAAACAGTTTTAATCGAATTTTGTGTGTAAAAAATTTAATTAATTTATAAAAAAATTTGAAATTTTATTTAATATAATTAATATAATTCTCAAAATAAACTTTTCAATATTATCAAAGGGTGAATTTCTAGGATTTTTCTAAAAATATTTATTTCACCGGAATAGAGAAAAATGTCGATTTTTGTAAAACTCTCATTTATTTTAATTAAAATAAAGTAGTTTAAAATTATAATTATGTTTTGAATTTTATCATAAAGTAAAATAATTATCCTTTAATTATAAATAATATAATTAACTCTATAGTAATTATCATTATACATGATTTGGTTATAAGTTTTTTTTGGGTTTAAAAACACATTTTTCTAAAAACTATTTTGGTGCACACAATGTGTTTGTATCATAATAAATTAAATTAGTATCCATTTATTTATTATTTAAATAAAATATATATATTATATATTAAATCAAATATTTATAATAATTTTAATGGTTTTTACAAGGCAGAAAATGGGAGTAAATTTTGATTTATGCTTTAAAATGCATTTTTTTAAACAGGTTTTCATTGCATTTTGTGACCTTTTTTAAAATAAATTCATCAAATTATAGAAATTGAAATTTTAAAAATATTATTTTATTTTTTAAATAAATATAATAAATATAATTTAATAGGTTCAATTAAATTTTTGGTCATAATAAATGGTAAAATCAATAAAATTTTATTACCATGGTAAAGAATAAAACAGGTTTAACAGGCAGTTAAATTAAGAAATAAGGGTCTGAATGACACATAAACTTGTATAATTATAATTTTTTTGAAGATATGTAAACCTTATATTACCTTATATTTTAATAATTGGCTATTTTTTACTTTATCATGAAAGTGACATATTATTGAAATCTTTTTAGTAATTTCATGTGTGTCCACCCTCACTTATAAAAGGACACATATTCTCTTCCCTTATTCACACAATTTACACCTTATAGATTAGAAAATTACCACTAAAAACCTTCATATATTATTTCTCTTTATCCTTGATCCTCTGGTCATCCCCTAAGACCACAATTTTATGGCTTAAGATGTAAGCTAAAAGAGGTCTCTCCAAAGAGAGGTGTAAATATTAAAAATGATCTTTCAATTTAATTTACTCTTACACATTCCCTAAAAATATTATATCCATAAAAGTGAGGAATATAGTATCATAAATATATTTATATTTTATTATTATTTTTTCACAATTTTTTACCACATCTTTTCTATTAAAGGAAAATGAAAGTACCACGTGTGCGTACGTGTGGACTACCGCCTCCGCATAATGATATAATTCATTTTCCATAACCATATTTCATGGTTGGTTATTATTATGGATTTAATATATATATATATATATATGTGTGTGATATAATAATTTTTATTTAAATGTTAATTATTATTTATCTTTCTTTCATTCCATCCATCTAAAAGTTGAAAACATCACTCCTGTGTATGTACGAAATACCGTCTCCATAAAGTGATGTAATTCATTTTTCATCACCACTTAATATGAATGTTTATATGTAAATAACCCACAAATATTAGCCTATATTTAATTGTTACTTTATTTGATTGTCTCTAGATTCAAGGAATTTCATCTTAAATGATGTGATAGTTTAGTGGTCTTGGAAAACTAGATACATACTTAAATATCACGTTACAATTGAAAACATAAAATAAAACACATTATTTTATTTGAGTACATCCTTATTAAATTTTTAATTTTCATTAATATCATTCATAATACACTTATTTTAATCCTAGGGAAATTAAATATAAGAAAGAGGTGATCCTAGATGCTTGGTAAGGGTATGCGTACAATAATATGGAAAAAATAAATGATGACCAAATAATTACATATAAATAATATCATTAGTGATAAAATTATCCATCGATATCATAAAAAATCAAATAATCACATGGGAATCAATAAATTATTTCATAATGATGGAATTCATAATGTTAGACATCAAAAAATTACTGTCGAGGTTATGTGCTATGACATCTGAAAATATTGTCAAGGACTTGTGTTAAGAAATCTACATAATTGGATAAGGTATTGGAAAAAAACCCAATCTATTTTGTCTCATTAGACCTCATTATTCATTGATGGGATATATAATTCCATTCCCATAACTTAATAAGTCCAATTCATTCATCATATGAATAAATAATATGCCTTAAAAATAAATAATTATCTAAAATATAAGAACTATCATATGAAATATAAATACTTTCCCCAATCAATATGATCATAAACCATACAAAGAAATATTATTTATGGTACCATGATATTATAACATAAATAAAACATAATATTCAATAAATTATATTGACATATATGAAAAAACATTCAAAAGTTTGATGCAAAATTTCTTGAGGATAATACATTTTCCCTTTAAAAAATCTTATTTAAAATCCAAGAATTTCCAAAATATTAATGATAAAATTTTATTTGATAATAAAATTGTAAAATTATAAAGTAAACATAAAATCAATGATCGGTCAACATAGTGGTAAATTCCATTAATGCCATATAATCTAAAAACATTCCTTTTACACTTGAAAAAATGCAAAAAAGGACCGCATTTGGAAAACGGAAATAAGATTCCTTTTTTAAAAAATTAAAAAATGGGTAAAATTTTATGAATTAAATAGTTTTTATAATGTTTAAATTCATATTTAAAATACTTTTAGAATACATGGATATGGAAGAAAAATTATTCTTGACCAAATAGAAATAAAACCGGTTTTTTCTAAAAAAACATTTTCTAAATCATTTTAAGTAAAAAATTGAGAAAGATTGTACTATTACCAATATCTAGAATATTAAAAATGACATAAATATAACATATATTCAATATAAATGTATTTATTTTAATTCGTATAATATATATATATATAATTGAATTGTACAGTTCTTGGAGACAGTAGGTCGTATGTACGCATGAACGTTATTTTCATTTTTCGATGCATGGAATGAAAGTTAGGTAAACAATAATTAACCATTAAAAAAAATTATTATATCATATATATCATATATATGAAGGTTCCGGGAATAGAGGATGCGTGGTTGGAGCGGTACGCAACATTGATTTTTACCATGATTAATGATTATTTTGGGATCAATACGATGATGAACGCCAGTCTCCACAGAAAATAAACAAAGATTTAGATAAAGAAGGAAGAGGCCAGAAACCTTAGAGAGGATCTTGCACATCATATTTATAATTAATTTTAATTAATTTCATAAGGAAAAATAATACATCTATCTTTAGTATTTTTCTTCATTGATGATGTTGATCGTCCAGAATGACCCTTCTAGATTATCCTGTTGCACTTGTAAGGATCCAAACTAGAATCCCTCTAGTGGTGATCCACATATGCTTCGATGGCCTCCGATCAACACCGCTCATTCTTTGGGTGCTAGGGTGGAAAAGAAAGTGTCTTGTGTTGATCGTTCTTGATCGCTTGTTCTTCAGCCTTGAAGAATGTCTCTCGTTCTTGAGAGGGGAGAGAAGAGGATTCGAGAGGGAAATTGTTTGGCTCAACAATTCTCCATTCACCAGGCGTGTGGTGTGGTGTATGGGACAATAGGCGTACTTGCCTATTTATGTACATGTAATTTCAATTACAATTTTTAATTTAATAGAAAAAATTTAAAAAAATTCATGATCTTAAAGAAAACCCATGCATTTAATAATAATACTACGTCATTATTTATGGTGCGCCAACTTGCGCAAAATGGATTTATAAATAAAATTCTACTTCATAAAATAATAGCAGCGTTATTTTAATTTGTGCTAACTAGTTAAATAATTATTTACCATCTTGCAAATAATTATTTTACTACCAGACCAACCTTGGTCTGCTCAAACTCCACTTCCATTTATTGAACACCCAAACTGAACCCCACTCTAATACAAAATGAAGGGCCCCATACCTAAACTCTTGGATTTGGTGGTAGGAATAAATTTTTAACATATTATTTGATAGAATGTGAGATGACCCGATCAAAACACACATATATTTTATATCATTAAACAATTCATCTAACATATTTACACATAATCCTAGAACCTAAAGGTTCAGTGTCTCTAAATATTAGCTATATGATCATCTAATTTTACAATAAGGTCATGGTAGTTACCCTCTATCGATTTAGTTGCTACTTAGTTTAGTATGTGTATTGTTTTTTGTAACACATATCCCCAAAAGAATAATTGAAGACTTACATGACTCGTCATTGATCTCACCATGTTCAATAGGGTGTGGTTCCTCTTTTCTCTCACACCATTCCTCTAGGGCGTGTTTGGAGGAGTTAGTTGGGATAGGATCTGAATCTCCCATAAGTACTCAAGGAAGTATTGATTAAGATATTCTCCACCTCGGTCTGAGCAGAGTTTCTTAATCTTCTTACCAAGCTAGTTCTCAACTTCATTCTTGTATTCTTTGAGCTTATCAAAAGAATCTAACTTATACCTCAATAAGTAGATATATCCTTATCTACTAAAATCATTAGTAAAAGTTATGAAGTATGAGTACCCTCCCCTTGCTTCAACTAGAAATGTTCCACCCACATCGGTATGGACCAATTCAATAAGTTCTTTAACCCTTTCACATTTCTCACTAAATGGGGATTTGATCATTTTTCCTTATAAATATTCATGACATATGCCATGTGGTTTTAGTTCAAAAGAATCTAAATATTAATCTTGATGTAACTTTGTCAAATGTTTCTTGTTTACATGACCTAACCGATGATGCCAAATTTGGGTGTGGTATGAGTCATGTGAATTATCTTTGTTATTGATTTTCATTACTTGGTTTGTGTAATCCAACACGTAAAGTTCGTTGTATAAGTGTGCCCTACTATAACAAATTCTATCTTTGTAAAAGAAGCAGCATTCATTTCCAAACTTGAAAAAAAATCCTTTTGTATCTAATATAGATAAAGAAATAGTGTTTTTAGTAACATAAGGCACATAATAAAAATCCTTTAACACTAAGATCATCCCAATTGGCAATGTGAGGTGGTAATCCCTAACAGCTACAGCAGCAAGTCTGGCTTCGTTGGCTGCTCATAGATCTACCTCCCCTCGATCAATCCTTATGAATCTACTTGGTTCATGTATTTGGATACATATGTGAGAACCACAAGCTGTATCTAATACCCAAATTGTATAAATAGATAGATTGCATTCGATAACAAACACACCTGAAACTTCCCCTTGCTTCTTAGGCTGGGTGTAGTTCTTCTTCCAGTGGCCCTTCTAGACACATATGAAACAAACAACCTCATGTTCTCTTTCCTCCCCTTTGATCTTCCTTTTCTTGGAAGGCCATGAAGAAGCTTTGGGTTTAAATCTCTCTGCCTTCCCTTTCTTCTTATTCACCATAAGGATAGAAGTATTTTTGCGCTTCTTATCTTTGTCCACTTGATGAATGAGGATAAGAAGATCAGATAGAGACTTCTCAAAGTTGTTCATACTGAAATTGACAATAAAGTTAGAGAAGCTCTGAGGGAGTGATGCGAGAATGATATTAGTGCCCAGTTATTTGGGGAGTTTAAACCCTAGAACCTCTAGGTTCTCAATGTATCCAATGAGCTTGACTACATGAGGCCCAACTGGGTCACCTTCTCCAAGATTACTCTAAAAGAGTGTCTTAGAGATCTCAAACCTTTCCTGTCTTTCTCTCTCCTAGTAAATACCACATAAGTGATCGATCATACTATAAGAATCCATTTTTTCATGATACTTCATGATCTCACTAGACATTAATGATAGCATCAAACATTGAACGTCGACATGTTTCTCATAGACCAGAAAATCCTCATCACTCGCCTCTTTGGCAGGTGGATCAGGTAATGATGACTCCAACACATAAGACTTCTGTTCATGGCATAGGATAACATGAAAGTGTCTAAACTATTCTTGGAAGTTACTATCAGTGAGGATGTTGTCCTTATCCAGAATTGATTATAGGGATAGTGTGGTTGAAAGGTTTTTCATTTTTATTTTACAATTAAAAGATTATATCATTAGTACTTTCTTGATCACATTTTACAAGAAATAATAAATTTTATTAAGTCTCCCACTATTTTATCAAGTCCCAATAGTCCTCACCATTGAACTCAGAATGTCCAGTTTCCATGAAATTCTAGTGGCAAGGATCCATATTCTCCTTCACATAACCCCAAAAAGGGTTGTTCAAGCTATTAGAATGTATTTAGGTAGGAATGTATTTGCCAACTGCGGGCTTGCAGCTCCTTGATATGTTGAGTGGACTCCCCAATCCAGAAATCACGACTTTGGATTTCCTCAACTCTTGCCTCCAATATTACACCAAGTCTAGCAAGGGCTACTCCTCTTGATGTAATATAGTTCAGTCAACCTGAAACCTTTCATAAGGGATTCATGGATAAAAGTATGTGACCCAACAAGGTTTGGTCAGACACATAGTTTTATTGAGTTTTCCATTAATCAAGTAACGAAAGGCTTGTTCTGAATTAATATCTTATTTGAGGAATTTTTATCTTTTATGTGTGAATTTATTATTATCATTATCACATTATTGTTAATATTAAGTGGAACTTACTTAAGTTATTAACCATGACTTGATAATATTTATGCATATGTCTGGTTTATTTTAGTTCCATCTTGCATGCTTGTTTAATTCATTAATTATCTCATTGTGACAACAAATCCATAATGATAAACCATGCAACTGACAGAAATAAAATTTTAAGTAAATGGAATGATCATGAGCTTTTATAATGGTTATTTTATCTTGTGATTGATAAACTAACCCTGACCAAGGAGAGAAACACCTTGAACCTTTTGGGTTCATGTTTATAGCTTCCAACAGTCCACCTATGTATCTCTTGGGATTGGTTTTGTCTCGGCTCCAGCTTGAGCCTCCTACAATAGCTTGGGAGTTCCATCCATTACATATTCCTTTTTTTAACTCACATGTAGGTGAGGGGTAAAAAGGGGTTTTACATAAAAGAAACCTTGGGAACTCAGACCCTACATATTAATGAGGATAAGGCTTGCATGCCAACTAATTTAATTTAAATAAATAAATTAAAAGAAACCATCCACATACAAAGTTCTTGGTCTAGCTCATGATCATCCATACATGCAACGATATTTATGCATAAATAAAACTAGCAATAAATTCATTAATCGTTCTTGTTTAAGATAAATCACACTCGAATCAATTAATTATCATCTTTAATTAATCAATTATTTTATCTTAAACCATTTTTTGAATTACCTTGAGATTCTCATCCATTGTAATTTTAAATAAATAAATTCATTTAAAATTATCTTTGTACGTAACTTGTACCTTAGAGGCAACCTGGTTAATTCCTATTCACAACTACCCAATGAGTAGAAATGAACATTACGCAGATGTTAAGTTAAACACATATATATAAAACACCTATCACATGTTGTGCCTTAAATTTACGCCTGCACGATGGTACACGTCTCAAGGGTTTGTATAATATAATAATAAATTTTAATAAATCTGCATAATTTGGATGAGTACACGATGTATAGTTCTAACTACAAAATGTGTACTATTTTTTACCGTCTATCTGAAGTACAAGACCAGGGAAACAGTGTGTGAGTATACTTCGGAAGTCTTCAGAGTACACGGTGTGTCCAGTGGGCCACACGCAGTGTAGTTCCTCGTTACATGGTCTCCAGCTAGGCAAGCAATGTACGGGGTACATGGTCCAACCCTAACCCGAAGGGACTACACGATGTGTCCATTGGGCCACATGATGTGTAATCTGGAAACTACATGCCACCTATTCCTGGTTAACACACGGATTTATTTAAGACTTGGAAAGACTTCAACACACGGCTTGGTTTGGAAGACCGATATGATGCATTGAATCTTGACTACATGGAGTGTACTGTTGAATGCACGTCGTGTGTTTTGGTGTTGTATGTCTAGGAAGCTTTGGCACCTCCGGATGAGATCCTCTATTTTATTTTAATTAAAATTAAAATAAAAGAGCATTTCTTTAAGGTGAACGAGAAATGAAATTGGGGGATAGATCTTGAGATTCAGATTTGCAGGATGATTAACTTGAATTGAAACAACTAAATTATTAAATGCGCAATTCATCAATGAAATATTTAAATAATTATAAACTATGATGCAACCCCTATGATACCACTTGAAAGTTTTGGGAGTAGTGGAAGCATGGTTGGAGTTGTACCCAAATTTTATTTTTACCATGATCAATGATTATTCCGGAATCAATATGACGATGAATGCTAGTCTCCAAGGAATATAATAGAAGATTTATATAAATATAAAGAGTCCCTAAACCTTAGAGAGGATCTTACACATCATGTTTATAATTAATTTTATTTAATTTCATAAAGAAAAATAATACTTATATCTTTGGTATTTTTCTTCATTGATGATGTTGATCGTTCGGAATGACCCTTCTCGATTATCTCATTTTTCTTGTAAGGATCCAAACTAGAATCCTTCTAGCGGTGATCCACACGTGATCCAATGGCCTCTAATCGATACCGCTCATTCTCTGGGTGCTAGCATGGTGAAGAGAGTGTCTTGTGTCGGTCATTCTTGATTGATTGTTCTTCTACATTGAAGAACGTCTCTCATTCTTGAGAGGGGAGAGAAGATGATTCGAGAGATAAATTGTTGGGTTCAACAATTATCCATTCACCAGGAATGTGGTGTGGTGTAAGGCAGAATAAGTGTACTTGCCTATTTATATACATGGAATTTAAATTAAAATATTTATTTTCATAGAAACAATTAAATACATTCATGAACTTGGAGAATACCCCTGAATTTAATAATAATACCACATCATTATTTATGGTTCACCAACTTTCACAAAACAGATTTATAAATAAAATTTTGTTTCATAAAATAATAGTAGCGTTATTTCAATTTGTGCCAGCTAGTTAAATAATTATTTACCATGTTGAAAATAATTATTTTACTACCAAACCGACCTTGGTCTGCTCGAACTCCACTTCTATTTATTGGACACCCAAATAAATAATTTATTCTCTTAAATTAATATTTTATTTATAAACTATAATAAATATTTATTAAATGTTTAATAAAATAAATAAATAAGTTTTATTTAATTTATGCGATCATTGTAACTTGAATAAAATTATTCCACGGTCTTGAGAATAATTTTTATTTCATTAATTAAATTAAAATATAATTTAACCGAGACCACAAAAAACACTAAGTGTGTGACCCTCTAGGATTCTTTCTCATTGGAATTAGGCAGGCTTTCCTGGAGTCCAAGAGTACTATCTAGCAACGGGTAAAGGAACCCAAGAGAATGAACGTAAAGTCACAACAACGACATCCACATACGAATGCTCACTGTGTAATATAATCCCTTTGTCACGATATCTCATCAAGAAGGTTTCATTATTGTGTCATCAAATTTTATGCTTGATACGTCGTTCTTTGACTACCTAAAATAAACTCGTCATTACACCATGGCCATGGAATTTCGTGCGAAGGTTCTATTTCAATCAAAGTTCCAAGATGTCAACTTCTATAAATGGAAGTCACAAATCCTTCCTCGACTTATCCATTAATAACATCCCACTTGTGACACACCCAACATACCCTACTTCCTGCCAACTGTCTTCATGATGGTTTTTGTCAGTAAATCAAAGTGCGTAAGTCGTGACACGTATTAATGATAATATTAAAGTCTAAGGATCATTACACATGCTCGCAGATAGAAATATCTGATGACACCAAAACATGCGGAATTTCTACTAGTGGGTTTGTTCTCATAATATCTTATCTTGGAGATTACCAAATGCGAACTTCATGAGGGAAAGTCTCATCTGCTTAAAGTATTTGCACCTAACGGTTTCTTTGCTATGTGTCCCATTATAGGATTTCATCCAACCATAGAACTATATTTAAGAATATTGTTATAGAATTTAAAAGTTCTCATCATATCAGGGACCCTCCATGACCTTATCAATTCAACAAATACTCTAGGACATTATTACATCATAGTCATGCAGAAAAATGAACAATTTGTAATAATACATTAAATATACATGTAATCAATGTTAAACCAGTTGGTTCTAGGACACCAAATATTACAATATATTCATTAAATATATCCTTATTACCATCCAAGTGATTTTTAAATGAAAAAAAATCGCATCGCTTCGTGGAGGTGGTGGTCCACACGTACACATGAGCGATGTTATTGTTTTCCAATGGATTAGAAGGTAAGAAATTATATATGATAATTTAATTAAAAAATAATATTTATTTAATAAATATAATATATATTATTTATTTATTTATTTATAATCGTACAATTGAAATGTTTATGAAAAAAGTAACTACACCAATATGTGGAGATGGTAAGTCATATGTACACATGAGCGATGTTTTCACTTTTTATAGGATGGAACAGAGATGGAATATGATTGTACCATAATAATAATATAAAAATTATATTTATTATATTGGATCCATTATATTATTATTTTTATAAAACTTTAAGAGGAATTACAAAAATAAACAAACTTGAAGGAATCGGTAAAGACAATTACCTCTTCTTCGGTGGACTTTCTTTAGATATCTTCTTAAGGAACTTAGAGTAGGTATTTTGGAATGAGAAAAAACTTCTATAAATGGTATAATGATTTTTATAAGAGTAATGGGTATGTTTTTGTGTATTTATATGGATCAAGGTGGTGTAATAAGTGAAGGTATGGGTTCTCTTTTATAATTTTTGGGAGGGGGCACTCTTGGAATTTCTTTAAAGATTAAAATATAATAAATTCATTTTCAAGACTAAATTATAAAAAATGGACATGGATTATAATATGAAGTAATATATTATTTAAATATCATTATCCAATGAAATTTTGATAGGTTTTATACATATTTTAAACCTCATATTTTGGTTTAATCCCTTAGTTAACCTATTTTAAAATTAACCATAGTAACATGTTTTTCACTTTTAAAGGGTTATAATTTTACATATAAGGTAACAATTGATCTATAAATAGAAAAGGGATGAAATTAGAGACCATATATTTTCCTATTTTTATTCTTTCAATTTTTTAATTTTTTTTAAATAATTTAATAAAACATTATTTTCATAAAATATCATTAATGTCATTTTTGACACTATTCAGTTATTTTGTCTTAAAAGACAAGAAGAAAATGTTGGAATTATAATATAAAAATTTAAATCAACAGCAATATGAAATAATAATCTATAAAATTAGTGTGATACTTTAACTCATTCAAATTATATTACTTTAAATATTTTTAAATTTATTGATTTTATATTTATATTAATTGTAGAAATACTGCATTGGTGTTGCATAAGCATTTAAGGTAATTATATAATTACTAAAAATTATAAATAAATTTAAATAATAAAAATAATTTCATTAATCTCGAAATATACATTTATATTCATTCATAAATTTCTTTTGACCCTATATGAACATGTAATAGATATTTAAAAGTAAGATAGTGGAATTCTGTAACTTTCTTTGATTTAAATATTATATTAGTCAAATTAATTAAAAATTATTCATTAAACAAATAAATTTTGAGCCCAATGTGGTAAGGGTAAATTTAAATCCATATAATAATAATTAATATTAAGTATAATGACCTTACTACTTAATTTTGACCAAGGTAAACCTGATCTACCCTTTACCGATGTGATAAATTTTATTACGATTACTATTCATATTGACAAAAAATAAAGGGGGCCTATTTACCAAATATTAACCTCATAGTTCCATATATGGAATCCATTTTATATAATCCAATTTGTATAATTTGTATAAAATATTTTTAAAATAAATGTGCAAAATGATACGAAACCTGTTTTTTAAAAAAAATACTTATTTAAGTGTAAAACTATATTTATTATCATCCCATACCTAGAAAAATATTAGATTAATGTAAAAAAATTATTGAATATATAATATATAAATATAATCAAAATAATTTATGAAAAGTGATTAATTTCATTTATTAAGATAAAAACACATTGTGTGCATAAAAAATTATGAAAAGCACTTCTTTTACTTTAAAATGAATTTTATTTTTTAGATAATTAATTGATAACCAAAACATTTATCTTAAATGTGTTTAAAACATATAATTTTCAAAAAAATAGACCTATTTATACCGTTCAATTTAACATCTAGTTTATAATTATCATATTTAAATAATAACATTTCATCGTTCATTTAGGATCAATTTTGTGTGTAATATAAGCTATCGAACATAGAATTATTTTAAAATACCAGGGTGTTACATTATAACCCACTTTAATAAATTATGACCTTGAAATTTGAACGTATTCTCAGTATTCAAGGGTTTGAACTTTATAAAATCCTTTCTATAAAACCCACATCATAAAAAGGGTTAGTAAAACTTCCTCCTGAAAAGAGGGAAAGGGAAATATGATGGTCATCTATAATAACACATAACTAGGTTCCCAAATAGAAAAACACTAGTGGGAAGTGAAAATATGGACATAAAAGAAAAGATTAATTTTCAAATAATGATGGAGAGTGATATAGGTCATTTATCACAACAAAGTGAATGATCATGAGAAAGTTACTGATTACAAAACCATAAACCAAAAAGGTATGAAAGAACCATAGATTCATTATAAATAAAGTTAATTGGATGATATTTTTTTAAGGTCCCTTTTATGAATGTTAAGAGATTATTTTACTATCAAGATAGATAACATGAGAAAAATTAATTTACTTATTTACATTTTATAATCAAAATTTTATCCTTTGTTTGTTCTTCAATTAATTTCCACTTTACCTCTTACTCTATGAAATGAGGATGATTTTTTATTCCCAAATCACTAAACGTAACTTTTAACAAATCATAAGATAGATAATGCATCCCTTATATTTATATATATTTAATAAAACCAAAGTGGTTATCACAAGTTATACAACAACACCCAAAGTTCAAATTAACCCATTCTATAAATATTTAACCTTAAGGCTCCTACAAAACATGTCTTAAAAAATTTAAAAAAATACAAAAAATTAGGAATAAAGTCACTAAATTTCCAAATTAATTAACCCCGAATAAATTAACTCTTAATTTAATATGTAAATACCTAGATAATATATTATCTTAAAACATGGTAATAACTTTAATATCCATAAAACTATAATTAAAACATGTATTATTTAAATAATTAACTCTCTCCTTATTCCTTAAATAAAATCTCAGACTATAAAATATATTTCATAAATCCAAAAAAATGTAGTAAAATCCATCATGAATTACTTTTTCATCAAATCACTAACCATTTTTAGGGTCACCAATACTATCCCATTTACATCTTCAATGTAAATATTCAATTTCCCCAACTCATCATTGGGAACATATTAAATATTAACTTTCCCTTATTCATTTATTCTCTAAAAATATTACCTTACCACTAAATCAATTTCCTTGGTTATCGATACAATTCAATATATTATTTAAAATCCTTACATAAAAACTACTATAGTATAATCCTTATACATTTAATGATTCTTATAACCATAATATCATTGATAAAATAATTCTATCGAATAATTATTGAATCCAAATACACAATCACTTTAATCATTCAAATTTGGTTGTATTAATAGTATAATCTTGACCTTGATCCCTTAGCTTCTTCTGAGCTATATTCCCTTGACACATGAGGAATTGGTTTATGTAGTGACCCACCTACTGGTAGTTAAAACACTGAAAAATAGAGGTATATTTATTACCCTTACATTCATTTTTGGATATCCTTTCTCTCCCCACTTGAAGAAAACTCCCATTCCTTTCAAGAAACGACCAAGGTATTTTTTTCCCATAATTATCACATGTGGGATAATCATTCTTTCCCTTGTTCCCCTTATCCATTTTTATTATAACATACTTTTCTTATCTTAATTTCCTTCAAGGACATAAAAATTAGATAATTATTTATTTTTATTTATAGCACCTGATATTATATCCTCATACTATGAGAATTTTTGGGAGACTAGTTCCCTTCTAAGTATCAGATTTAACCCATAAAATAAATGAACAATATTACTCTTTGGATTATGTACATAGTCTAAAACATGACTTTCTAACCTTTTAAATTTGTATTCATAATTAGAAACATTTTCCCCTACTTTTTATCTCAGACTCCATAATTTTCTCTCCATATCCTATCTTTGTTTATAAGGAAAAATATTCCAAGAAAAGTTCCTTAAAATCATTCAATTTCATACTTGTTATTTCTGAATCAACCTTAGTGTTTTGAATCTATAGACACCATTGATCTGTATCCCCTGAGAGACAATAAACCTATATAATAACCATCTAATTTTTATTAATTTCTAAATTGATAAAGATATTCTCTATGTAACTTATCCATTACTCACCTAAAAATGAGTTTGTATACCAATTGAATGATGGGGTTGTTGATACATAAATCCATACAACATTATTACACCATGATTTGGATCAGTATGATGATCCATATGACTATGGTTATTGGTCATAACCTAAGTTAGCTACCCCAATATAGTTATAATTTGATTATCTCTAACTATAGCTCCAAATCCAACTATAGATCCAGCTCCAGCTTTATTATGTTTCCCAGGAGGAAACCCCCTATATGGATTATGTGAATTGAAATGGTTTCCATTCTTTCAACTATATTCTATTTCAAAATAATGAAATATACTATATTAGCTCATATAAAAATGAATCATAATGTATTATTTCATAACTATTGAAACACTTAACAAAAATTGAAAAATTTATGCATAGCTAATATCAGAATCATAATTTTAGTTTCCTTGGAAATATTATCAAAGTTTGGCATATGATGTCATTCCTTAATATATGTTTTATAAAATCTAGTTCCCAAGGTTTCTTATAAAATTTATCTAATACCGACTATAAATACTTAGAACCTAGTATCCTATATTCAGTTGTTACTTTTTTACAGTGGCACCAAAAAGAAGAAATCACAGCCTGAAGGACAAAATAGTTTAGTAATCATGGAAACCTAGATACATACTAGAATCTCACATTACAATTGAAAATTTAAAATAAAAAATAGTATTTTATTTTATTACACCATTATTTATTTTATAATATCCCTATATATGAATCATAATACACTTCTTAGAATCCTAGAGAAAGGAAACATAAGAAAGGGGTGATTTCAAATGATTAGTGAGGGTAAGCATACAATAGAAGCTAAATAGGGAATGAATAATATAGAAAGAATAAATTATGATCAAATAGTTCCATATATATAATATCATGAGCTATAATGTTTTCCATGGATATCATAACAAATAAAATAATTACATCAATGTCAATATATGATTTCCTAATGATGGAATGCATAATATCAGACATTTGAAATGTATCATAGAGGCCTTATACCATGATATGTACATAAATGAGTAAGACCTCAGAAAAACCTCAATCTAGTTTATCTCATGAGATATAAAAATGCATATAGGGTGATATGGAACCCCACTCTACACTTATAAAGTCTAATTCATTTGTTATATGAATAAACAATACCCCTTAAAAATCAATAATTGTCTATATTGGAAGAACTAACATACGGAATATCAATACTTTCCCCAGTAAAGATACTCATAACCCATAAAATGAAATATGATAGATGGTATAATAATATTATAACCATATTAAATCATAATATTCAACAAACAATGTTTTCATGGATTAAAATACTTTCAAAAGTTCACTAGAAAATTCTTTGAGGAAATTACCTTTTTCCCTTTGAAACACTTATTTAAATTCTAAAAAAATCTAAAATTTTATAGAAAAAAAATTCTTTGAAAATATCCCTATAAACTTTTAAATTAATATTAAAATTAATTAGTTTTTAATAAAATGGTAAATTCCATTCATTTTATATAAGTTAAAAAACTTTCATTCCACGCTTTTGTAAAAATGTCAAAAATAGTGCCTTATTAGGAAAATGACAGGAATATTTATTTTAAACCATTTTGAAAAAAATAAAAAATGGATAAAAATTTATTTATTAAAAAATTTCTATAAATTTTAAAACATTATTGAAAATATTTTAAAAAAATATATATATGGAAGAAAAGGGATTTTCGATCGAAGAGAGAACTAAAGTCATCTTTTCTTAAAAATGATTTCATAATAATTTTAAGTGAAAAAGAGATAAAATTGGTGCTATAACATGAAAATTTAATGAATAAAAAATTATAATAAAATATATTGGTTTTGAAATAGAAATATCAAATAATTACCCTAAGGGAGACTTAAGCATAAATAATCCTAAATAGTGATGAGATTATGGTATAAACCCTTACTTGGGGTCTGATTTCCTTCATACATATCTGAACCACCTATGTAATAAATATATATTTATTATTAATATGTTTCATAACCATAATCATATATATCATACCATATATTATTAAATTATAATCTTTTATAACCCATTTATTAACAATCCCATATTAAAATCATGGTTTTTGGTAAAAACTGCTTCATTTTTCATGAGTGTTTTGGTTTGGTAGATTCAGTATGTTTACTTTTATCATGGTTCCATAATATCCATAAATTTAAACATGATATAAATATAATATATATTCATTATATATGTATTTATTGTAATCCATAAAATCTATAGATAGAAAAATTAATTAGATCGTTCATGGAGATGGTAGAATGTATGTATGCTTGAACATTGTTTTCATTTTTAAATAGATGAAAAGAAAAAAGTTAAATATTAATTCACCTATAAATAATAATAATTTTTTAATATATATCATATATATTCATTAAATATATTTTTATTACTATCCAAGTAAATCGGAAATGAAAAAAAAATCAAATGGCTTCGTATAGGTGGTAGTCCACACGTATGCACAAGGGGCGTTATTGTTTTCTAATAGTCTAGAAGGTAAGAAATTATATATGAAAATTTAATTAAAAAATATTTTTTATTTAATAAATTTTATATATATTAATTAGTTCCATATTGATAACCATCCAAGTGAAATGGTGATGAAAAGATAATTACACCGTTATGTGGAGATGGTAAGTCGTACGTACACACGAGCGATGTTTACACTTTTATTAGGATAGAACAGAGACGGAATATGGTTTTCCCATAATAATAATAAGATATTAATATATTTATGATACCAAATCTATTTTATTATGATGGTTACAATGCTTTAATAGGAAGTAGAAGAAGAAATAAACTTGAAGGACTTGGTAGAGACGATTGTCTCTTCCTCAGTATACAACAATTAGATATCTTCTTAAGAATCTTAGAGTAGGTATTATATAATAAACATATCCTCTATAACTTGGATATGTAAGTTTATAAGAGTAATCGGTGTGGTTTGGTCGATATATATGGATTAAAGTGGTGTAAAGAAGTGAAAGAATATGTGCCCTTTTATAATTGTGGGGAGGGGAACACGTGAGATTTCTTAAAAGACTAAAATATAATAAAGTAATTATCTAGAAAAAATTACTCAAAATATATATATATTAAAATATAAGGTATTATATGGTTTAATTATCATCAAATTATGAAATTTGGAAAGGTTATATGGTTTTTTAACCTTGTCTTTTGGTTTAACCCCATAGTTAACCTATTTTAACATTAATCATAGTAACCAATTCTTTACTCATAAATCCTTGTAATTTTACATATAAGGTAACTATTGACTCATAAATATAAAATTGATAAAAAAAATATTGACCATATATTATCCGATTTGTCCTCTTTTAATTTTTTAATGATTTTTTATATATTTTAATAAAATATTATTTTCATAAAATATCATTAACGTCAATTTTGACAATATTCATTTATTTTGAATTAAAAGACATAAATTCAAAGTTTTAATTCAAATATAATCCTTTAAATCAACACTAATATTTCATAATAATATATAAAATTCGTGTAACTCTATAAATCCTTAAAATTATATCACTATTTGCTTTAAATTATTTTACATTTCTATTAATTTGAGAAATACTACATTGGCATTTCATAAGAATTTAAGGTAATTATATAATTAATAAAAAGTATAAATAAATTTTTTTCATGAAAATAATTTCATTAATCTAAAAATGGATTCATATATTCATTCATAACATGATTTTATCCCTATATTAAAATATAAGAGGTATTTAAAACTAAGAGGGTGAAATTTGGTATTTTTCTTTGACTTAAATATTATAATGGTCATATTCATTGAAAATTTACAATTAAAAAAATATAGAGACTATGGTAATAATTTAATAATTATATTCATCCAATTGTAATTAATATTATATATTATGACATTGTCACTTAATTATAACATCAATTAACATGATTTACCCTTTATTGAGGTGATACATTTTACCATGGTTAAAATTCAAATGGTCCAAAATAAAATGGACTTATGTACCAACTTCGAACCACATGAGTCAAAATATTGAATAAAATTTATCAAATTTAAATTCCATAATTTTTAGATATTAATTTTTAAATAATCATGAAAAATGCGATGAAAACTATTTTTTAGATAAATATATTGTCAAGCATAAAACTAGATTTATTTGTATCTCATGCATAGAAAAATATTTGATGAATGTTAAAAAAATTTATTGAAAATAAAATATTAAAATTTTATTAAAATAATTCACCAAAAGTGATTAATTTAATTTATTAAGGTAAAAAGAAATTACGCATATAAAAACAGTTTTTTCATAAAAGCATTTATTTTACTTTCAAATGATTTTTATTTTTATTTATAATTAATTAATAACAAATGAATTTATTTCAAAAGTGTGTATACCATATTATTTTCAAAAAAAATACTTCTATTCATTACCACCTATTTAATGGATAGGCTATAATTTCATATTTAAATATTAATATTTTTTTGTTTTTTTTGACTCAATGTTGCATGTCTTATAAGTTATCGAACATAGTGTTATTTTAAAATATTGGGTTTATATATTATAAAAGTTTATATAATGATTAAATATTATATTTATGACATTACTAATAATATTTAAATCATTTAACCATGATCAAATTTTAAGGACCATAACTACCAAACCAAAACATAAATGGAAAATGAAAAAACTAACACTCAAAAATGATAATTTTAATAAAGAGTGGTAAATAAATATGTATATAAATGATTTAAGTGGATTATATATGATATTATAAGTGTGTAAATGATTCTATTATATAATTATAATAAATTTAAATTTATTTTTCAGAATTTTAGGGTGATTATAAAGAAATTTTTACTTAAGGAAAGGGTTTTGTGTTACAATTTCGTTTTTATTGTGATTATTTATGTTTAAATTTATGATGATTAAATTACATGATCTATCTTTCCAAAATATTATGAATTTTATGCTCCTATGTTTATTTGTTTAAATTACAATTTTTATATTTATTTTCCTCTCACTAGGTACAAAAATGTCTGGAATAATGTTTTTAAGTAAAATTGGTTTTGTTATATATTTGGTTAGGAATATTTCTTCCATGTCCATATTTTCTTTAAATATTTATTAATAATGTTTTTACTCTTATCTTATTATTTTTTAAATTCTTTTTTAACATTTTTTGAAATTATATAAAAAATTAAAATGAATCTTCTTATTGATTTTGAAATGAGGTACTTTTGATTTTTTATTGAAAATGTGAAAGGAGTATTTATTTTAATGTATACCATAGTAATATATTCTTTAGCCATCATGAATTCTCTTTGTTTGAATATTTCTTCATAATTATCCATGGAAATATTAAAATAAAAAATTTCCTCAATGTTGTATAAATTTTATATTTTAAATAGTTGATTTCAAAATGAAAAGTAAATTTTCCTATAAAAATGTTTCATTGATCTTGTAAAGGTTTTTCATCTATGAAAAATTCCATTGTTGTTACATATTCTACACCAGGGATATGTTCCAATGATACCATATTTATTATTTCTCTAAATAGAATATTATTATGATGAAGAAATATTGATTTAACTTGTTTTATTTTCCATGGGTTAAGCTTTGATGTAATGATAAATGTTTTCATGATTTTTTGGCATCCATATGAAGGGATTATGATTATGTTATGGGTTAATCCATTATAAAACTCCAAGTAATTTCATGATGATTAATGTTTCATGAGCTCAAAGGGTACATAAGAGGTTATCCAAATCTAAAAAGAGGTTAGATGGGAGGTTATCCCAATCCAAAAATAGGGTACATGAGAGGTTATCTCAATCCCAATGTAGGTACATGGGTTTTTATCCCAATATAATCATGTGATGAATAACTTGGAGGGTATAATTGACTTAATATTTCCATGAATATAATTATTCCACACATTTGCCCACTATTTTATGACATGATCTTAATATAATGTTATAAAATCATGGCTTATATTCTTCAATTACTTTATGATTCTTATATTATATACTACCAAGCTTCATGCAATGAATTATGATTATGAACTATTGTTTTTTAGTAATATTTTCAAATTTTAATCCCATGTTCTCATTCCCTTAGGCTAGTGATATTCTTAAAAATAATCATTGATTGATATCTACCTTATTTACCCTTACTAAGAATCTAATATTTATCTTTAATATGTTTCATTTTCCCCAGGATAAGAAAAAATGTTTTAATCATGATATCTCTAATAAATATTCTAGTTATGAAGAATTAAGTGGGAGATGATGTAGATCTATTATATGGAAATTATTTATGTATCCAAGTTTCCAAAGGCACTAAACCTTTGTGGTTCTAACATGGATCATGATGATATGTAATGAATATTCATATAATAACATGTAATATTTAGGTATATAATGTTTTGGTCTCTATGGTTGGTATCAGAGAAATTTTTTGTTATTTTTGGAAGGTAGGATTAGAAAACTTTAATAAAAATACTTAGTAAAACACTGAGCATATGATAAAATCCTAAGTTATGGTAAAGAAAGAAGTGTGGTTTTCCTAGAAAATACATCTCTATCTATATATGATAAAGTGGATATAGTTGTGGTTGAGATGAACCAATTAGTAACAATATTGAATGGGGTATATTGGGTATCAAATTGATCTTCATGGGTGTATGATGAGTAGTCTTAAGATTGGACAATGAGCTAGACAATCCTAGGGGATATGATTAGGTTAATTCTCATTTTATTTATGAAAAATTATGAAGGATTTTAGTATATAATGACCAAGGATGAACTAGACTAAACCTAAGGTATTATAGATTGAAAATAAGGTGTTAATATTTAGACATTATATAAATAATTTTCATTATTATATGATTTCCCACTATGATTATTGTTTCTCTCATTATGTTTTTTGGTTTTAATAAATGGATAGAACTAAAAGTAGCAATTCTAATGTTAATGTAATAGAGAGTTACCTGATTTTACTCCTAAGAAACCAAATGTTAGGGGATATGGAATGAAATATCTTGATGTTATGTTTACACAACTTTCTCATTCCATGAATCATAATGAGCTTCTTAATGAGAAAATAAGGGAATAATACACTTTTAGTCCTTCATGGGGTAATATATAACTTATTTTTTTGGTACTGTTGATGCACTAATTACTGAGAAATTAATCAGCACAACCAAATAGATATTTTCCTCTCTCAAATGCTCAAATCATGATAAAGTTAGTTTAGTTAATTATCTTTAGAAAGGTGAATTGTATCAATGGTGGACTCTTATCAAGAATACAAGGAAATGATAATACATTGACTCCATAGAGTGGGATATGTTTATGATTTCATTTTTTAATAATTACTTTCCCTATATTCTTTATTTGAAATGGTATATGGAATTCCTTGAGAAAAATAAAAAGGATGATAAGAAAAGAAATATGAAATTCAAAGACTATATAGAATGGACTTGATTTAGTTGTATGAATCAAAAAGAAACTCTAGGAAAATATTTATTATGAATTAATTCTACCAAGTGCATAAACTTGGGGTAGACCAGTTCTTTTTATTAAGAAGAAATATGGATCGATGGAACTCTTAATTGATTATCAGGAACTTAACAAGATTATGATAAATAATAAGTATATTATCCCCAATATTGATGATTTTTTTATCAATTATAAGGATCTAATTACCTTTTCAATATTTATATTTGATAAATACTATAAATTGAAGGTTAAAAGTGAATATATACCCAAGATAGCCTTCTGTATGAGGTATAGACACTATGAATTTATAGTGATTCTATTTGGTCCCACTAATTCTCCCACAATATTTATATATTTAATTAATAGAGTCTTTATAGATTACCTTGATCAGTTTGTGTTAATATTTATAGATGATATTATTATAAATTTTAAGAGTAAGGAAGCAGATGAAGATTTCTTTAGGATTGTAGTGAAGACACTGAGGAAGGATAATTTTAAAAAAAAATGTACCATGTATGACTTTGATATAAATTTTTTATTTTTTGGTCACATAATCTCAAGAGATGGTATATCAATGGCTCCATAAAAGATAGAAGTTATTGAACATTAGACTAGAATAACCACAACGATTGAGATCCATATTTTCTTGGATTACCTGGATATTATACAAATATTGTAAAAAATTTCTCACGGTTATCTAATCCACTCACCATGTTAACATATAAGGGAGTCAAGTTCCTTTAAACTGGTGAATGTGAATAAAATTTTAAGGATTTGGAGAGAAGTTTGGTCGGTACACCTTTACTCACACTACACTATAGTAGATAATGGTTTTTTATTTGTAGTGATTACTATAAGAAGGGGCTATAATGTTTTATTATGTATAATTATATGGTGATAGCCTATGTCTCATTATAATTAAATTTTCATGAGAGAAATTACCTAAATCATGATTTGGAGTTATCCATGGTATTTTTTCATTATATATATGGAGGAATTGTCTTTATAGAGAAAATAATGACATATATATTAATCATAAAATTTTAAAGTATATATTCACATATAATGATTTGTATATGAACCAAAGAAGATGGTTATAAATGATTAAAGATTATTATTTCTCATTACATTACTACCCTAGGAAGGAGACCAAGGTGGTTGATTCTTTGAGTTGAAAGGATCATTCTAGCTTATCAATGATAAGGATCCCAAAAATATCAAATATTTATGGATTTTCAAATAATGGACCTTGAAACATTTAAAGAAGTGAATAAATATTATCTTGATCAAATTAGTGTTCAATTATCTGTCCATGTGAAGATTAAATGGGCATAGAAGGAGGATGTATAACTAAAAAAGAAGGTAAGAAATGTTCCTGAGTTTAGACTCAATTTTGATGGAATGATAAGATTAATAAACCAAGTATGTGTCCCATAAACAATAAAATTTAATAAATATTTATTAGAAGAAGCTCATAGCTCATCATTCTTTATTCATTTTGGAAGTATCAAGATGTATAGAGTTTTGAAAGAGTATTTTTGATGTGACAACATGAAGAGATATATTTTGAACTATGTATCTAGGTTATTAGTATTCCAGAAATTTAATTATAAGAGATAAAAGTATAAGTTGATGTTATAACCATTACCCATACTAAAATTTAAATGGTAAAATATCACCATGAATTTCTTCATCGAACTCCCTAAAACATATAAATTTCATAATGATGCTTGGGTTGTAGTAAATATCATTATAAACTCAGCACATTTCATTTCTATTAGATATTATTTCAATCTTGATCATCTTATTTGGGTATATATTAAGGAAGTGGTAAGATTTCATGGAATAACACATTCTATAGTATCAAACCTAAATATGATATTTACCTCAAAGTTTTGTCTAAGTCTTCAGCAAACTTGGGATATAGAATCGTGTTTTAGTACGGATTATCGTCATCAAACATATGGTAAGTATTAGATGACTACTTAAACCTTAGAGGATATATTTATTCTATTTTCTATAGATTTAAAACGCGGTTGGGATCAACACCTTCCCCTAGACAAGTTTTCTTACAACAACATATTTCACTAATGTATTCATATGGATCCTTATGAATACCTCTATAGAAAGACGTATAAAACTCAACAATTCTTGGATAAAGTTAGAGAAATAAATTTATTAGAACCTAATCTAGATGAGGAAATGGTAGAGAAGGTATAAACTATTCATCGTCGTATTAAGGCAGCTTAGAGTCGATAAAAGAGTTATGAGGAAAATCGTCAGTAAGATATGAAATTCTATGTTGGTAAGGCATCCCGAAAAAAATTCACCATGGAGTAAAGTTATGAAATTTGTGAAAAAATGAAATTTTATCCCTATACATATCATCCATTTTGAGATTCTTGATTGATTGGGTATTGTATCTCATCTCTTAATACTTACACTGAACCACTCTCAAGTTCACAATGTCTTCCATGTATCTATTTTGAGGAAGTACATACTTGATCATTCACATGTATTGAAATTAGAGGTTGTAATGATAGAGAATGTTCTTTCCTACAAAGAACAACTAGGGTAAATCTTATATCATATAAATAAAGTTCTTCAAAATGACACTACTTACCTGGTTAAAGTTCTTTGGAGGAATCAAAAATTTGACAAACTTACAAGGGAACATGAGGATTTGATGAAGCAGAGATATTCTCATTTATTTATATCAGAGTGTTGTAATTTTGATGGCTAAATAAATTTTAAATGGGGTAAATTATAACACCCCAATATTTTAAATGTATTTTATTTTAAATAAACTTGAGGTATTTTATATATTTCCTTACACACAACCCTGAGTTTAAATGAATCTTGATATAGTATACCATTTTAAATAAGACATTAAATTGGAAGGTATGATTATTAATAACCACATTATGAAAAATATGTATCATGTTTTAAACTAACTCAAATTTAATGATTAATTCAAAATAAATAAGTAATCAATTTTCTAAAAATTTATTTTAAGCTTCAAGAATATGTTTCTTCAAAAATGGTTTTTATTGTATTTAGTGGATTGAAATTATAATTAATTTATATAAATTATAAAAAAAATATTTTAGGGAATGAATATAATTTCTTAAATAATAATTTCAATATTAACTTAGGGTGAATTTTTAGGATTTTTCTAAAAAATTATTTTTTACTGAATAGTAAAAATACCGATTTTTGTGAAACCATCTTTTCTTTTCCCTAAAATATAGTAATTTAAAATAATATTTTTATTTGAATGTTATATTTAACTAAAATAAGACTAATTTAGTTATATTTAATATAATTAATTACATATGAATTATTATTATATGTGGTTTTTGTATAAGTTAATTTTTAGATAAAAACAATTTTTTATAAAAACTATATTTTTGTAAAAAATGTGTTTTTATCTTTATATATTAACTTAATATCTATTTATTATTTATTTTAATTAAATTTATATATTATATTTTCAATAAAATATTTTAAAACTTATTTTTTGGTTTTCAAAAGATAAGGAATGGAAGTAAATTTTCTTTTATGCTTAAAAATGAATTTGTCTAAAAATATATTTTCTTTATATTTTGATATCTTATTTACTAATGAATTCTACCACTCATAGAAATTTAATATGGTAAAATTTATTCCATATTTTAAATCATCATACTTAATATAATTTAATAGGTTTAAATTAATTTTAGGTTATAATGAATAGTAAAACTAGTAAGATTTTATTATCACGGTTAAGGTTAAAAGAGGTTTACACAGGGGTTAAACTAAGATACAGGGGTAGTAATGTCACATAAATTTCTATAATTATTATTATTTAATATATTTTAAATTTATATTACTATAAATTCAAATATTTTCCTTTTTCTCACATTCCCATGAAAGTGGCCTTATATTATAAAAATATTTTAAGTAATTAAATATGTGTCCTTACCCTCACTTATAAAAGGGAACCTATTTTAATAAGTTATTAACATGATTTAATCCTTTTATATTGACCAATAACTACTACAAAACCGTACTATATTTCTTACCCTCATCCTAAATCCCTTTTTCTTCTCTTAAGATCAATCTCTCAAGGCTTAAGGTGTAAGCCAAAGGAAGTCTCTCAAAGAAGAGGTATAATTCTTAACAAATCTCTTTTGATTTTATTTCATATTCCACCTTCTCTAAACCAATTGTATTCATAAAACCATTATGCAATGAATTAAAAATTTATAAACAAAATTCCATTGTGATCGAGTAAATGCCTTATATTTATAGAAAACACATGCACTACTTGGTTATTTTAGACCGATATATCATGTTGGATTTAAAATTCCATTAATCATATTAACTATTTGTAATATATCCATTACATAGTTACCATTAATATTAGTATATATTAACATTTATGATAAATTATAATTTTTGTGGATGGAATAAGTGATGGCTTCAACTAGTAGGATCGTACCTTATGAAGCCAATATATCAGAACTTTTGGGGGTGGTATCATTGGTATTTTACCTTAAAAAATCCAAATATAAGATTAAAAATGTTTAAGTGAGTCTATTTACAATATAAGTTCAAAATTATCAAGATGGTGGCCTGAACCATGTTCATTAAACCATCCTAAGAAGGCACCACCATTGCACACCTTACCCTTAGGGTGTACACTGGTGTAGTAAGGGGTTATATCTCTAGAACCTAGTACTATAAATTTTGTATATTATTTGTTAACAATATAATTTTTATATTTATTCCTTTTTATTTTTAATTTATCCATTATTATATAATGAGTTTGATAAAAATTATATTTTGACATGAAGAAAATCATAATTGTATTTTTAGAAAATATATAGTTTCAATTAAGACATCCTTTTGTTAAATTCAAGAATTTTTAAAATAAATAATAATTTAAAAAACTTATTATTTAATAATTATTTTAGTATAAATTATAATATAATTAAATGAAGTTGAATGTAATTTTTTTAAGGGTCAGAAAGTGGTTAATATCGTAAAAACTAGTATTTTCTAGTAAATAGGGATTTTTTTATGTAAATGTAAAACTTATCATATTCATAAAATTATTTTTATAAAATAAATATTATTCTTATAATTATCACATAAAAATTAACAAATGGTTACTTTTTTATAATTTTATGAGATAGTGGAATTTTAGGGTAAAAATTAAATAGAATATAAATATACGGTCTGTATGATGACATCATAATGGCCCAAAAGTGATGTAATAAATACCATAAAATACATACATGAAGAAATATATATTTATATTTCAAAATAATTAATTTTTATAGTTATTTTATTAATTTTATAAACACTTAATGAATTCTCAAAATCCTACATAATATTATATTGTTTTAAAATCAATTTTTTATGAACATGACTCAATTCCACATCACCAATGGTATTTTTTTTATATTATCAGTTATTGGACTTATAAAATATGTAAAGCCACTTCTATTTGGATAAAACTCTGTTCAAAACATAAGGTAGGGTTTTTGGTTTAAATTATTTTATCATATAGAGTCCAAAAACTAAATTAAGAAATTAATAAAGAATTTCACTCTCTTTTTCATTAAATACCCACCCAAACTCCCACTCCTATTTAATATAAACCAATTTAGAATAATTTTACTCTCCCTATACCTCTCTAAATCCCTCCCAAGGTGTTAAAAATCTCTTAATAAGATCCTCTTAATCTTTTAAAAGAACCCTCTCAAGGTAAGGGATTCTCTCCTCCTCTTTATTCAAGCAATTTATTTGCATTATGCCATTTTATTTCCTATTGTTTAGGTTTAAATGTGTTTTTACACATCCATATTACTGTATTGATGATTTTCAAGTAATGATACCACATTTCACTCTCATTAAACCCTTCTATGAATCTTTATGCATGCCCATTATGATGCCGAAATTATCCTGAAATTTTCCATGCCAAAGATTTTTATAGTGAATATCCATTCCCATTTCAACTTAAAGGAATTAAACTAGATATGCATATAATTCATTGATTTGGTAATACCATTTATGTAACCAAAACTATTTAATAATGGGATTAAGAGTTATAAAATACATCCTTATGTTATATTATCTATGTGGCACACAATTGTATGTACATGATATGAATGTGATGGGTAGATCCAGAATTATATATCCCTTAAATGCATTGGGTAATGTTTTTATTGCATAAAATACCATATATTGTAAAAATTATGTTATCCTAATAACACTATATTATGATGTCTCGGTTATTTTCCTTGACTTATGCTTATGATGTCATGTTTTATGTTGTTTCCAAATTTTATATTTCCTCGATATCATTATCTTATATCATGATTAGATGTTCATATCTATGATTCTAACCTATTTTATGTTACCCTGATATTACTAATGAATAAAAATTATTAATTTCATCATGTTATTTTTTTTATTATTCCCTTTTTGGGATTTATATCTCATGTATTTCTTATGTACAACCCCAGTTTATCTCATGTAGTTTTAGAAGGGAGTTGGAATTCTAAGAGCAAGTTAACGAGTTTTAAATAATGTCATTGTATCTATATTTCAAGTTATTATTCTATGTATCTAATTACCCAAATATTTTATGCCTTTTTATCTTTTTCTATTATATTATGTGTTTCTTTAAGTAATAAATAATGAATTAAGGTATATAAAATATATGGGTTTTCATAGTTGGTATCAAATAAAGATCTAGTTATTTGGGGGCATTAAGTTTATAAAACCCTAGTGAAAACATTAGAGATAAGACTAAAAATAACAAAACATCCCTAAATTTCGGAAAATTATAGATTGAAGGGTTTTCAAGAAATAATATCCACGTCTGGATACTAAAAGTAGATGTGTCTTTGGAACAGTTGTATCTAGGGGTAATAACACCAAAAATAGTGTATTGGGTATTGACTCAATCATCAACTTGTTCAAAATAAATAGGTTGTGTTGAAAACCTAGTTTGAAACTCCCAGTGGATATACTTTGTTGAATTCATAATTTCATTATGAAGCATTATGAAGGGAACACAAATTACCATAAAATTTAATATTAGAAAATAGACCGTGGATAACTTAGATTGAAGCCTATAAATTCATAGGATAATAAAGTTAAATCATTTATGAATTATACCTTCAATTTCAATAGCTTCCCTTTTATATGATTAATATTTTTAAAATTATCATCCATGATTTTCCCCTTATTGTATCCAATATATGGAAATAGGAGGAATCGTGTCAACAACTAATGTAATGGGAAATTCCCAAATGAGATGCCCAGTAAAATCGAAGTAGGAGTCAAGAACTTCATGAAAATACTTACTAACTTAAGTCAATTTTTGTACAAAAACGTAAATTGTGATTAAATCCCATATCCTCCAAATAAAGTCCAAGTTAAATTTAATACCATTATATGACATAGGCCTATAACATTCAAAGGATCTTATGATTCCTTAATTATGGAATAATGGATAAACTCCATTGAAAATATATTCATCATCCATTAATGCTCTGAGAAAGAGAAGGTCATGTAGGTTATTTATTATTTAGAGGCAGAACCTGATCAGGGGTTGATGATGATCAAAAATATGAATCACGATAAAGAGATCGAAGTGATATAGTGGAAAGAATTGTGAAAAAAAAAATTGATAAATATTTTCCTTGAACTCACCAACATAAAATGGATTTAGGTTTCTTTATCCTCAAGTAGAATGATGAAAAATAATTTTTGGAATATGATGTGGACATCAAAATACATGCATGATACACCTCTAACTTTTTCATGGGCCCTGAAAGTAAAGGGGACCACTTCTTTGGTGGGTTAAAGATGATTCTAGAAAACAATTTAGTGATTCGAGACTTTGAAATCTATAAAGAAATTCTCATATGTTCCCTCACATTCAATATAGAGATCAGGTAATAAAAACGGTATCACATGTTAGGAGATAGGAAGAGGAGGATGGATTTTAATTCTAGTGATACGATGAAGAAATATTAGGGTTAATAAATCCAAAAATCCCACTTATAAAATGTGTGGGAAAAATAATCCTGGAAATTTCTTGAGGGGTACAAGGAAATTATTTTTGATCAAAAAGGAAGGGAACCTCTCTAGAAAATGAAGTTGGGAGAAACTCGCTAATTTAATAGAAGAAAGTAATGATCCAATCATCCCTCATCTTTTTATATAATGATTCAACTACAAGGAATAAGGACAATATCTGAATTAGTGTACTAAGATAAGGGTTGTTGAAGATAATCAAAACCAACAACCTCTAAGGAATAGAGACCAAGGGAGATTATAACTGTTTAAATGGATCCTGATAATGATGTGGTGACATGTACACAGGTTATTCATTCAAGGTTAGTTAATTTACCAATTGATATTGATTCTACGCATTATTTCATATCATGCATGTTTAGTATAACTATTAAAAAACCCCTCAAAATATGGAAGTGGCCATTTCTATGAAAATAGATTACTAGGAAATTATTACATCCCTTGTATATAACTTCTCCCATGTATATACCTTTAGGATGAACTTCCCAGTGAACCTTGTGATACTACCTATAGTGGAATTCAATGAAATTTTGACTATGGATTAGATTTCCTTATATAGATCTAACATAAATTGATGAGAGAAGAAATTCACCTTTCCTATCATGAATCATCCTCTGATTCTATACAAGTTATATAATGAGGATGAATATCATTTATATCATCATCTCAAGCATGGATATTATTTCCCTATGAGTAATCAGATGTAACTTAAATGATTTAGAATATGGAAAACATCTTCCTAGATGACATAAACATTTTTTGGGAATATATTGATGTGTTTTTTAAATAATTTATTACTCTTCCTCCAAGATTAAAGGTTGAGTTCTCAATTGATCTTATACTTGGAGATTTTTCGATATCCAAGAATCATTATAGAATATTCACTATTGAACTTAGAGAGATGAAGAGGAACCTATAGAATAATCTAGATAAATGGTTTATATACCCAAGTGTTTCATTGTGGGGTGCACCAGTCCTCTTTATCAATAAAAAGTATGGGTTGATGTGTCTCAGTATTGATTATCATGAGCTCAACACAATCATTATAAAGGACAAGTATCCTCTTCTGTGGATTAATAAATTATTTAATTAGATACATGGATCCTAGTACTTCTCTAAGGTTGATCTTTAGTTAAGATATTATCAATTAATAGTGAAGAAGGATGATATCCCAAAGGCTGCTTTTCGTATAAGGTATGGGCACCATGAGTTCATTTTGATTCCATTTGGACTCACTAATACTTCATCTATATTCATGGACATAATGAATAAAGTCTTTAGGTATTACCTTGACAATTTTTTGGTAGTCTTTATAGATTAAATTATTATCTACTCCAATATCATAGAGGAATATGAGGAGCATGTGAATGATATACTAAAAACCTTGTAAAAAGAAAATTTGTATGGGAAGTATAGTAAATATGGGTTTTGGATGGAGGAAGAAAAATTCTTGGGGAATCTTATCACCATAAAATGGATATTAGTGGATCCTTTAAAAATAGAGACAATTGAAGTATGTCCCAAACCAATATATGTGATAAAAATATATAATTGACCTAGATTATCTGGGTACTATCATCATTTTTTGGGAAAATTCTCATGATTTTTAAGCCCACTAACTAAGATAACTCAGAAGGGAGTGAATTTTTTTTGGACTGACGAATGTGAGGAGATATTTAAATATTTAAAGAAGAGGCTAATCACTACACTCGTTCTCACATTACCCCCAGTGGGGAAGGATTTGTGATCTACATCAATGTGTCAAAAAATGGATTGGGTTGTGTACTCATACAAGGTAACAACTTTATAGGATACACCTCCCTCTAATTAAATATCCCTGAGAAAAACTACACAATTAATGATCTTTAATTGGTTATCATGATCTTCAAATTGAAGATTTGGAGGCACTATCTCTACAAGGAGAAGTGTGACATATATACGAATCCTAAAATACTCAAGTATATATTCTTAAAAAAGGATCTCAATATGTTCCAATGAAGTTGGTTTGAGATGATCAAGTATTATTATTGTTTAATCCATTACAATCATGGGAAGGTAAAAAAAGTGGTAGATGCTATAAGTAAAAAAGGATCTCGTAACCCTATCCATGATGAGGATTAAAAGGGATATAATCATCTTGGACCTGAGAAAGATGTACATGGGAGTAATTAAAGTATATTCATCCTACCATTATAAAATAACTACTCATCCTTCCATTATTTATAGGATCAAGGAGTCCCAATAAGTTATGTGGTGATACATAAAAAGACAGTGAATATTTTAGAGTCCAACTTTGATATAAATGGATTTATAAGGTTTGGAACCCGAATATATATCCCATAAAAACCAAAAATGAAGAATGAATTTCTATATGATTTAGATAGATCATACTTCTCTACTAATCTAGGAATCACTAAGATGTATAAATATCTAAAACAAAACTTTTGGTGGGATAACATTAATATGGAGAATATAGAATTTGTATCTCGATGATTGGTATGCTATCAAGTCAAGGATGAATGATATAAGTCTAATGTTATGATGAAACCATTTTCTATACCAATATGGAAATGAGAAACATAACCATGTATTTTATATTAGGACTCCCTAGAAATCTAAATGAAATATGCGTAACACCCCGATATTTTCTGAAATATTTTTTTCGAATTATTTTAATCTTTTTGATATTTTTCATTTCACGCTACACCGAAAATAGTTTTTTTATATTAAAGCACTATGTTTGGATTACCTTATATGCAGAACCATATTATTATCCACTACATGCAACATGAATTTTAAGATTATCTACATAGAACACTGATGTTAGCATACATTTCACACTAGATTGACTTTCCTCAATGGCTTGTATAACACGTAAGACCGAGTGTTACCAAACAATAATATATTATTAAAAATATTATTATTTAATATTATAATATAGTACCTTAACATTATGTTGAAAGTTATTAATAGTATTACCTAAATTATGAAAATATATATTTAAATTCATCAGTCAGAAATTAATTAGAAATGAATATAAGAAACAATTGAACATAAAGAGAATGTTTTTATAGAAAACTATTTCTATGCTCACAAAGGTATTTTATCCTAATAAATTAAATTTATTACAATTAGTGAGTGATATTAATGTAATATATCTAATATTTATTAAATAAAATATTTTTTATATTCATCCAATATATTTTATAGGCTTAAGATAAAAATAAACCCAATTTTATGTATAAAATACTATATTTCTTATTAAGGCATTTTTACCACCTTTTAATATAGAACATATTTTCAATTAAATTTTTGGAACTTTTATGGATTATATATTTCAAAATAAACATCATCTTTTAAAGAGAAACATAATAATTAGGTTAGGTTAAAAAAAATTTAATTTTCTATATGGTTTCATTTTTTAATGAATAGTTAAAAAATACTGAATTTTAGTTCAAAACTATTTTTTCATCTAAATTATTTATAAGGTCAAATTAGTTTTTAACAAAAGATATTAATGAAATTAATTAAAATTAATTATAGAAATTAAGGTAAAATTAAGCTTTAGAAGAGAATAAACCTTAAACATAAGGGCCTGAATAACCTATCAACTTATCCAACACCCATTATTTGGACATTATTCATCCATGAATCTTAGATTATGGATTTTATTTCGTTTTGTAGGAATTTTATTGGTAAAAACTTGGGTATACCTAACTTGTTTTAAAAAAATACCAACTAAGTCCTTTTCCTTCCCTATAAAAGGCCACCACCTCTCCCACTTCATCACACCTATAAAAACACTTATGTTCATCCAAGATATACCAAATAAACTTCCAAACATCCATCCCTTCATCCTTTAACCCTCTATTTAGTAATAAATCAATTAAAGGAATTCCTTTGGTGCAAACCAAAAGGAGTTACTCGAATAAGAAGAAGTTTTTACAAGTGTAACAAGGGTCAAGACACAAGATAAAATAATTTCATCTAACTTTCAACTTCCATAAGATACATGATTTATTAACCACCACCCCTTTTTTGGTGTTTATACTTCCAATAGATGTATTATATGATTCTTATAATTAAATTTTTGTGAATTTACATAACCATTTTAGTATATTTATTTCATGGGGTTTATGTTTTAAAAGTTACCAAATCAATAAAGTAATTTTGTCTCAATTTTTCCTTTGAGAAACATGTCATGTTATGAACCTATATTTTTCCATGAGGTGTATATACTTCCATTGAAATTTTATGTCATGAATCTCCTTATTTTTATGATATTTTAGGATTCATGTAATTTCATTTTCTTACATGTGGAGTATGGTTTGAAGTTACTAAATGGTAAGAGATTATTTAAATAATATCATCGCTTTTCGAGATTGTTTATATTTATGATTCCTTTGAAGAAGTATTATGATCCATCTCCTAATAACTCTCGTGAATTTTCTTATTCTATATTTATTCATGATATATTCATGTATTGGTACCATTTTTTCACTCTTTAGTACATAAGATAGTTAAGAAATTGTTTTTATGAAATCCTGAATTTAGCCACTCTTCGGTCAGAAATTTGTGTTCCTTCAAAACCATATTTTATAAAAAAAAGAGTTTCCAATAATATTATACTATTCTTATTTAATATTTAAAATAAATTTTTACCCTTTTCACTTTTAACAATGTTTTCAAAGGAATATTCTTATCAATTTCTGAACAAGGAAGTTTTCTAAGATTTTTACCAAGAAAAAGGAATACTCTTTTTACCTCATATGACATGTACAGATTTATAGATCATTATTTATTTAAATCTTTATTTTCATGTTTAAAAGGTTAATTTTTTAGGAATTTTTTTTAAAATAATTTTCAATAAAATGTCTTTCAAAAAAATCAATATTTCTTTATATGTTTTCCAAGTATTTTTCAAGGAAAGTGTTTTTGAAAAAAGTTTCTAAGATTATTTTATTATTTTGTAATTTAAAAAGTTTTCAAAAAAATTTCAAGCTTATTTCATAATTTTTCAAGGGATAAGTTTTTCAAAATTATTTCATGTGTTATTTATAAGTTTTAAATGTATTTTCAAAGAAGTAGTTTTCTAAATGTTTTAGGTTTTAAAAATATTTTTCAAAGAAGAGTAGATATTTCCCTCAAGAAATGTATTCAAAATATTTTTCCAAGTTATTTTCCATATAAAATGACATATGTTGATGTTACTCATTCCCTTCTAGGATATGATCCAATGTTTCAATTCACATTATTTCTATTAATGGTATATGTTTTGATTTAATTATATTTATGAAACATGTTTCTCTTTCACAAGTTATATTCTTTTGAAACTTGATCCTCTTTAATGAGTTTTATGCTTTTAAAACCTGATTCTTTTCACAGGTTATGCTTTCATGAAGTTATTATGAAAACTATATATTTCCATAGGTTATGATGTGATTAAATTTTAATGATACCCATTTCATTTCATGGGTTATTATTTCATGTTTATAAAACATATCACTTTTTATGGGTCATGTTATGATGAAAGTTTTATTTTTTGGCACACATATGAATGATGTTACTATGAGATGTGTAGGACCTATATCTCCATCTAATGTATTGGGTAATGATAAATGTTTTTTTATCTAAAAGGGTATATGGGAGGGAATATCAAGGCCAAAATAATAGGTTATGTGGTATAAAATCCCAAACTTGAAACAAGATGGCACATGGGAGGACATCACAAACCCGAAACAAGAAGGTACACTGGAGGAAATCCCATTCCCGAAACAATATGGTACATATAAGGACATCCCAAGCCCAAAAAAGAGGGTACACGAGAGATAATCTCAAGCCAGAAGTAGGTACACAGGCAATTATCCCAAGCCTAGCATGTTACTAAGGTCTTGGTAGGTAGCTCAGACATAATATTTTCTATCCTAATGTGTTTTCCACAATTCCATGTTTTATTCCTTTACTACGATTTCATGAATTATGTTCTTTATTTTTTTGTGATTCATGTCTTATTAACTTCCAATATTTATGCCATGATTCATGTTTATGATATTTGATATGTAGCGTATGATAATCTAATGTTATTATCTTGCTCTCATACCCTTATTCTCATGTTTATGCCTACATGTCTCCCATTTTTACCCATACTAAGCATTTGATATCACCCCTTTTTATGTTTCATTCCACATGTTATGAAGATATGTATTAAGTGTGATGTGTCTAATAAGGGTTCTAGTCATGATAAACCTAGTAGGAGATAATGTAACTCATTTATATACCAGTGTTTGTGTTTCCATTTTTCCAAAGGCACTAAACTAATATGGTCTTTGGATATCTGTTTATATTATGTTTTAATTATTCTGTAAGAGTGATGTAATTTTTATGTATCTTAAGACTGGTTCATTATAATAAGGTTATCTGGTTAGTAGTTGATTTACTTAAAAATTCAGCAGAATTAATTACTATAAAGGAATATTTCTCTCTTAACTAAATCAAAAATATATATAAGGGGAGTGGTGAGACAATATATAATAACACTATCCAATGTATCTTATCAAGATATGAGTTTCACCTTAAGGTTATGGGGAATCCTTTAGAAATATTTGGATATAAAATCGAGTTATAGTACTACTTAACACCCTTATAATGATATTAATATTGAGAGAACCAATAAAACTACATGAGGATATTTTGATGTCAAGTTCAATGGATTTCCTTATTGGGATTAGCACCTTCCCCAAGTGTATCTCTCATATTAAAATATTTTCCATTGTAGAATTCAAATGGAACATTATTAGGATCTATATGGGAAGAGGTTTTAGACTCCAACATACTAGGATAAAGTTAGAGAGTATAAGATTATGAGATCTAATATTATCCAAGAGATGACAGAGAAGGTTCAAACCATTCAAAGTCATATGAAATCTATAAAATTTTGATAGAAAATCTATGTAGATAATTGTTGATGATACCTAGAGATTGAGGTTAGAGATAAGGTTTTCCTTTATATATCTATAGAATAAATTCATGAGATTTGGTAAGAAGGAAATATTTGTAAAATATAAATCTACCCCTTTAATATCCTTGATCACATTAGAGATATAGATTATCAAATAACACTCCCACTTAACCTTTCCTGGGTAGATGATGTATTATATGCATCCCTATAGAGGAAGTACATTTATGACCCCTCACATGTACTAAATCCATATGTGGTACCCCTGGATAATGATATTTCATTCTAGGAGAAACTAATAAAGATATTAGATCATAGATACAAAGTTATAAAAATAAGACAACTCTTTGGGTCAATTTGTTGTGGTAGAACCACATGTTTGTGGAAGAAATATGAGAACCAGAAGAGTCAATGAAAAAGAAGTGCCATCATCTACTATAGTGTAAAAAATGAAATTTTCTTTGTGAAATTTATGAAGGGGGTATAATGTAATGACCTAAAAAATTATTGTTGAAATTCCATTTTTATTGATTAAATTCCTTATAGTTGTATAAAACACATACATTAATTTAGTTATTTTGGACCGATATATCTTTTTGGATTTAAAAGACCATTAATCATCTTAACCATTTATAATATAGTTTTTATATGGTGTCCATTAAGATTAGTATATATTAAGGTTTATGATAAAGTCCAATTGTTATATATGGAAGAATCAATGGCCTCAACCAATATGATTTTACCCTATGAATACCATCTATTAGAGTTTCTAAGGGATATGGAATCCCTGGTCGTTACCCTTAACCAAACCCAATCTAATATTAAATAACTAAATCTAGATTAAAACCATTTACAATAGAATTTTAAGCTTATTTATATAATGACCCAAACCATACACATTTAACCACCTAAAGAAATAACCATCATCACACACCTTACCCTTGGGGAATACACTAGTGCAATAAGGGGTTATGTGTCTTGGTCCTAGTAGTATGATTTTTTATTTTTTATTTTTAATAAAATAATGATTATATTTATCCCTTTTTATTATTAATTTATCAATTATTATATAATTAGTTTGATAAAAATTACATTTTGACCCGAATAAATCAAAATTGTATTATTGGGAAATAAATTACTTCAATTAATACACGTTTTTAAAAAATTCAATAATTTTTTAAATTAAATGATATATTAATAAAATATTCTTTTTAGATAATAATTATTTAAATATAGATGATAATATAATATAATTTAGTATAATGTAATTTTTATAAGGGTCTGAAAGTGGTTAATATCATAAAAACTAGTATTTTTTACTAAATAAGGATTTTTATTTTAAAGTAGAAATTAAAATATTTAAAAAATTATTTTGATAAAATAAATATTATTTTTAAAATCATCTTTTCTAAATTAATAAATGGTGGTTTTTTCATAATTTTCTAAGATAGACAAATTTTTGGGTAACAATTAAATAAAGTATAAATATAAGGTCTGTATTATGATACCATAATGGCCCAAAACTGAAGTAATAAATTCCATAAAAATAATCCAAGACCAAATATATATATATATATACATTAAAATGATGTATTTTTTTAGTTATTTGATTTATTTTATAAACCATTAATGAATCCTCCAAAAACTATATTATATTTTAAGATATAAAAATCAATTTTTTATGATCATTACTCACTTCAACCACACCAATGGTATTATTTTAATATGATCAGTTCTTTTCCTAATATAATACTTAAAATTACTCCTATTTTTTATAAACCATGGGAAAAACCATGGGAAGTTTTTTGGTTTTAATTACTTTATCATATAGATTCCAAAACAAAAAATTAGAAATTAATAAAGAATTAACCTCTCTTTTTTTATAAATACCAACACAAACTCCCAATAATCTTCAATAAAAACTCAATTATCACAAATTATCTCATAATATACCTCTCTAAATTCCTTAAAAGGTGTTCTAAATCTCTTAAGAAGATCCACTTATTCTTTTATAAGTTCCATCTTAACGTAAGAAATTCCCCCCTCCTCCTCTTTATTCAAGAAATTTCTTTGTATTATTCCATTTTATTTCTGATTATTCATATTAGAATGTGTTTTAAAAAATCCATATTACTATAATAATGATTTATAATTAATCAGATACCACAATTCGCTCTTATTAAACCCTTATATGAATCGTTATGTAAATATATTATGGTGTCGAAATTGTCATGCACTTTTCCATCCCAAAAAAATTCATGGTGAATACCCATCTCCGTTTCCACTCAAGGGTATTCACCTAGATATAATTATACTTAATTTATTGGGAACACCCATGTAAGTAACTCATAATTCTTAATCAAGTGATTAAAATTAATGAAATATATCCTTATGTTGCATGATCTATGTAAATAACAATTTATATACATGATATGAATGTGATGACTATTACTAAAAATTATATAGCCCTAAAATACATTAGGTAATGTTATTATATCCTGACACACTATGTATGGCTCATGATAGGTTATTCTAAGCACACTATGTTATGATATCTTGATGATTATCCTTGACTTATGCTTATGATGTCATGTTTTATGTTATTTCCATATTCCTATATTGTATTGATATTATCAACTTATATCATGATTTTATGTTCATGTTTATTATTCTAACCCCTTTTATGTCCCCTTTATGTGACTCCTGACTAATATGTATTACTTTCATCATTTTATGGTTTTATTTTTCTCTCATTGGGATTTATAGCTCGCCCCTTTCTTATGTACATACCCAGATTATCTCGTGAGACTTTAGAAGATCAATGGAATTCTAAGATAATGTTTTAAAGTTTCAAGAAATGTAATTGTGCCCCTATTTCAAGTTATTATTCTATGTATCTAATTACCCAAAGAATCTAGATTGTTTGATATTTTGGGATTGTATTATGTGTGTATATATGGGATAAATCATGAATTAAGGTTTATAAAAGATATGGGTCATAATACATTATGAACACAATATCATCAATGTACTGAGATGTTGTTATGATAATGTCACAACCATTTCCGACCTCTTCTCCAAAAATTGTGAAATTAGAGTATCGCTTGTTCATATATATGGACTATCTCTTCCATGTAACAATATGAATCATTTTCCATCACCATATTTCATTGTTGGTTATAATTAGGGAATAAATGTATATATATGATATTTATGATATAATAATGATTCAATAAAGATTAATTATTATTTAACTATCTTTCAGCTCATACATTGAAAAGTTGAAAACAACACTCATGCGTTCGTATGAACTACCTTCTCCACGAAGTGATGTAATTCATTTTTCATCACCACTTTATATGAATGGTTATAAAATTTCATCTAATGATTAAATATTATACTTATAGCATGATTAATATTCTATAAATGATAGAAACATGATCATATTGTAAGTAATATAACTTCTGAACTGAAACATGCATTAAAAACAAAGCAGTTAACACCCTGAAATAATTAGTTTAGTAAATAATTATTAAAAAAGGTTTTTAAAGGTTATAAGTGGATAAAATATGATATTATAATTGTTTAAATGGTTTTTATATATAATATTTATAAATTTAAATTTATTATATAAGAGGGTAGATAATTTATGATGAAAGTTGGACTTAAGGTAAGGCTTTTAATTTACCATCTCATTTTTATTGGGAGTGTTTATGATTTAATTTATGATAAGGAAATTATATGATCTATATATAAAAAATCATATTTATTTTATTATACTCTAGTTATTTCTAGAAATTACAATTTTTCCATTCATTTTCTTCCCACTATGCACACACAAGTTCGAAAAATTATTTTTAAGGAAAATCGGATTTTTTATATATTTGATCAGGAATTTTTCTTCCATGAACATATTTTATTTAAAAAAATCATGGTTCTATTTATTATTATAATATAACTTTTTAAATTAATTTTTAATCTTGTTTTACATTTTATAAAACAAATTAAAAGGAATCTTCTTGTTATTTTTTGAATGAGGTATTTTTAAATTTTTATCAAAAATGTGAAAGAAATATTTGTTCTAATGTACACCACAAGAATGATTTTTATTAACATCATGACTACTCTTTTATTTGAAGATAACTTTACAAGTATCCATGGCTATTTTTAAAGAAAATTTTTTACTTAATTTTTTGTAAATTTTTAGATTTTAAATAAGTGACTTCAAAATGAAGAGGTTGTTTTCCTCAAGAATATATTCCAATGATCTTTTAATGGTATTTTATTATATGAAAACATCCATTGATGTTACTTATTATTTACTATGTATATGATCCAATGATACCATATTTATTATTTATATGGATGTTCTGTGATTATGATGATGAAATACTGATGAACCATGTTTTCTTTCCATGGGTTAATCTCTTATGTAAAGATAAATGTTTTCATGATATTTTAGAACACATATGAATAGATTATGATTATGTGATTGGTGAGTATATTATATCCCACCATTTAATTGGTTTAATATATATTTTTTACAATCTCAAAGGTTACATGGGAGGTTATCTCAATCCTAAAATAGGGTACACGGAAGGTTATCCCAAGCCCAAAAGAGGGTACACATGAGGTTATATCAATCCCAAAGTAGGTAAGATGGTGGTTAGCCCAAACCTACAATGTGATTAATGACTTGGTGGGTAGATGCAACATAATATTTATATAATTACAATTATTCCATACTTTATGAAACTCTTTTATTACAAGATTTTACACCAAATTTATTCTCTCGTGGATCATGTTCTTTGATTCCTTTATGATTCATATCTTTTGAACTACTAAGATTTATTCCATGAATTGAGATTATGATATATGATTTATGGGTATTTTTTCAAATTTTAATCTCATGTTATCCTAAATTTATTCTGATGTTATGATTAAAAATGATCATTGGTTAGTATTCCCCTTGTTTACCCTTATTGATCATCTGATATCACTATTTCTTATACCTCCTTTTTTCCAAGGATATGAAGAAAGGTTTTAAGTATGATATTTCTAAGAAGTGTGCTAGTTATGAAGAACTAATTGGGAGATTATATAGTTCTTTTATGTACTAGTTGTTCATGTATCCAAGATTTCAAAGAAATTTAACATTTATGGTTATAGTGTGGATAATAATGGTATGTAATAAATATTAATCTAATAATATGTAATATTTATGTATGTACAATTTGGGTCTCTATACTTATTCATCTTTCAAAACCTTATGTTAACTCATATGCAACACTCCCACTACTCATATAACTCTTATGCATAGTGAACAAATATTATTTCACTATTATATGACCTTTGTAAACTTTTAATCACTCTTATTATTTATTTAAAAAACTTGGTTCACACTTACATGGAGTTTAAAAAACCTAGAAACTATAATGCGGATAGTGTAATTTTCAAATCAAACTTAATCTAACTTTTCAAAAACCATTCCACTCTTATGATACTTATGAAAAACATATTTCCTGCATTTTTACTATATATTCAAAATACTCTAAGTTCCATGACATATTTATAAATAAAAAATGTCACTTCAATTAATTTAAACATCAATATATCAATAAAATTTTATAATAAATACAATAAATTATATTTTAGGACACTTTAATATACCTATTTGGTTTTTTTCAATTATTTATAAACATAATGTTTTAATAAAATAAAAATTAAGTCTTAGACTTATTATACCATCCCCTATATTGATATTATATTTATATTAAAAAAATACTATTGATTTATCATTCTTTTTCTTCATGATTAAATTATAATTTACCCTTTTAAATATTCAAAGAAACTCCCACTGTATATGTAATATATCTCCTATGATTTATGTGTTATTTATCCCCCTTCAATAGTATAATCCAAAGAAATTAATATAAAGGGACCCCATTCCTTTAAGATTTATCTTATATATTAAATATGTTGAACTTCTAGCGTCGGCCCATGTTTATGAAATGAAACCATTAATAAAGGCTTGGTAAACTCATCTGCCACTTGTTCTCTTATTGGAAGATATTCTAGATTAATCATGCCTTACTTAACCTTATCTATTGTTAAATGTTATTTAATATAAATATAATTTCATTTAAAATAATGTATAGCATTTTTAGACAAATTAATAGAACTCTAATTATCACAACCAGTCAATAATGTCAATTTCACATCAAATTTAAGATAGTATTGTTGAGTTCTCATCCACGTAATCTGAGTTTTTTTCTATATAGAATCTATATATTTTGTCTCTATTATACTTTTTATAATTTAATGATGATTCTTTAAATTTAATTAAACACATTTCTCTCTAAATAAAAATACTCCACCTTATTTGGACTTTTGATCATCAATATTTTCTTCTCAATCAGTATCAATAAAACCATGCAACTCAAGAAACCATTTGTTAACATAACACTAACAACTATCAATATTTACTTACACATACTAGAGAATCATCATTTCTATAGAAATATGTTATTATTTTGGATCACTTTTAAATATACAATCCTTCATCATCCTTGTAAAACTTGGTCCCAGTTTAAATTTAAGAAAATAAAACTTTAGAATATTCTATACCAAACTATTTTAACAACTCTCTTACATATTTCTCCTAATATGGAAAAATATATCCATCAATTTTAGAAAATATATCTATATAAAGTATCACATCTCTTAAATAATAGTTACTTACAAAATGTTATTAATTTGAGTGATAAAATCTTCTCACATAATCTCATAATAACCTATAAAAATAAGTTCATAAACATATATGATAATAATTAGTGAGTATATATACATTTCCTTCACATATATATGTATTAAAATATATCTTTTTTTAACTCAATTTTATTCAAACAGTTATCAAACTTAGATTACCAATATCAAGTAATTTTATTCAATCCATATAAATATTTAATTATCTTACACACTTTGGATCCATCACTATCATGTATCAAACCATCAAAATTTTTAATAGAAATATATTCATATAAATATTAATTTAGGAATACTAATTTAACATATATCTAAAAAATTTGTTAATCCTCTTATATGAAATAGATAAAAATATTTGGATAGTTTCTTATTTAACTAAAGATCCAAAGTCTCATCAAAATCAAATCCTTCAATTTAATATTTTCATTTATATAATTTCATATATATTTTTTTTGAGAAATCCCCTTCCTCATTCAATTTTATTCTAAAAAATATTTTTTAATTATTTTTTCTTTGGTTTAATTTAGAAATTATTATTTTTATTTATCTGATCCAATTATTTATTCATGAAATTATTACACTATTTATTCCTAGAAAGTTCATTAGTACCCCTTAGTTTAATTTGAGAAAACAATTAACTATGAGTTATTGATATCAAATTAATTCTTATTCTGAATAGATAATTTAAATATCTAATTATATTTTATCCTTCACCTTGATTCTTTAACTTGTAAAATTTCTATTTGGGTTATCTATCATTCATATTATCACTATAAAATTATGAATCATACTCATCAAAATCTCTTTTATCCAATCTTGATGGATTTTAACCGAATTTTTCATACAATTCAATTATTTTCTCCACAGAATCATCATCATGTTCTGAAACATTATTATGCATACTATGTTTCAAATTCTAATTAATAAAAATTATATCGAAATGATCAACCATACTTACCATATTATTATTAAAGAATATATAACCAATTCTGTTGGGTGTATTTTTGGATTTTATAAGGAACAACCCTTGTCTAAATGAAGAAAAAACAATACACTAAAACATATTTTTCATAATATCTAACCATTAGTTTAAATAAAAATAAAACATAAATAAATAACATACATTTATTCCATTGAATAAGAATCTTTCCTCTTATTTTATTTAGTTGATTAATAACTCTAAAAAAATCCTAAGGACTCATTCCTCCTAGGGTGTCCATGAGTTTCTATGAATATCCAAACACTTGGTAGGAATCCCCTCTTCCTCATTTTCCATTAGAACTATTGTTAAAGAAAAAGTTATAATGGGAGATTCAGTTCAAGGAGTGACTCACATGTTATCTCATAGATATTGTACATTCAATTTAAATACCATGAACTAATTTATATAACCTTAAATAATATTACATGGATCCCAAAAAAATCTAAAAATTTTGGTTATGAATGAAACATTTATAAATGTTTCATAACATTACAACTCTTTGTAACATTTGAAACATAATTGTATTCAATTATTTAATACTTAAACAATTGATCTAGTCATTTAAAGTCCTTTTAATATAAAATTATAATATTGAAAACTAGTTATGATAGATTATGTGGAAGGATTGTCCAAGTCCAGTATTTTATCATAATGCATGAATTTCTATACACTAAACTACGATCTAGTGACCATCACTATGGTATGGTTTACTCCACAACAAACCATGACATGTTTTATGCCACCATTTCATGGTTTTATCTTTAATACATATTCCCATAAATATTTCACTTTTACTAAATCCTTATATACTACATGAAATTTTATCTTATGTCACGTTATATATAACAACTTGTGAAATCATATCCAAAAATTGTTTTTTATATCTTTTAAAAAATCCTTTTGGATAGGATATCAATAATTTTCACCCTATTTTATATCAAATGTATTAAACTATGAAAATTTATTAAATAATATTTTTGATATCCTCTAAAACATTTTTGGATTTTATCTCTTTTATTACAAATAATTTGTAATAAGACATAATCCTTATTCTATAATCCCAAAGTGTAGAACCATGAACATTTTCAGTGTAAATAATAATTATGAATTCTATAGTCCTTAATTATATAAAAATAGTGTCTTATAGAAAACATCTATTTAAATCATGTTATAAATGGATATAGAATGATCTCAATTATATCTTCACGCATGTTTCTGCCAACTACAATATATAAAATATCTATAATCAGATAATCCATTTGTCTTAGACATCAAGTGAACAAAAGACATGGAGTATGTAAATCAAATATATCTAACTCCTATATTATTGATTCTCTAAATATATACTAACAATATGGATAAACACATAATATTTTATTTACTCAAAGTGGTGATCGCATCACATACTCTTCACCCAGATATATAAGTGCATCACATTTTACTTATCTAGGTTTCTCCAAACACTTCCTTGGGATACCTCAATCGATTTCCAATATTTAATGCTCATTATATTATAGGAAATTTATCTTCTTGGTTAAACCTAAAATTTTTACAAGCTCAACAACATACGCAACTACCCACTAATTAACTAAACCTCAAGGATTGTGTTACAAATTTGTTAAAGTATGAAGGTTATCATGCTAGGTATTTTTCATCATCTGGGAATGGGAATTCGATATGATACATACAAACCTGGAAAACCAAATACATAGTGTATAACACTCCCTGTGGTATACTAGGTGGGTCATTTAGCCCACAAAATTACTTTTGTTTCTCATGAGAAACTTTCATATCATTAGAAAAAACCCAATGAATGTTAATATTTTTATGTCATCATAACCTATAATACTCCATGATGAAAATTTATTAGATATAATATAAATTCATACTTTTAAAGTTAAATTATTATTTCACTTCATGTAATATATTTATTAAATATAAACTAATGATAAAGTGTATACTACCTTTTTTATAACATGATATATTTTATATATTATTAAACATATTTAATAATACTAATATAACCATATATAAGGGCTAGTACAATCAAATAGAATACAATAGATCACTAGATAGGCCTTATATTTGTTGAATTTTTTATGGTTTTGTTAAACATGTTACATAACTTTGAAATTCATATCACATAATTGTGTGATCCTCAGATAATTACCCCCACTAAAAACCCTTAATGGATTAAAATATATAAAGAAATATTATTTTAATAATGGTGAAATTAGAATTCAGATTCCCCTTGTTTAACGCTTTAAACATAATATTCAAATTTATATACTTTATAACATCTAATGTTTTTATGTTAATAACTTCTCTTGTTTTAAATACTTAGAACTATTTCTAAGTACATCGCCAAAATATTAAAATTTCTAATCAAATTTTACTTAATATCATTTTGGAAATAAATTTTAAATGTAAATATTTACATTAAGATTGTTCTTCACTAATATATATCCTAAAATATTTTAGGATATAAATTGACTTTTACTTAGTAATAGTCTTGTGTGATCATTTATATATCATGCTTTAAACTTCTATAAGTTCAAAATACACCCACTATCCACTTAGAGACTATATTTTCTATAAGATATATTTCTAAGAAACAAAATCATTTATGTTCAAAAAAAACACATATTTCCTTTTTGATAATATTATAAAAAATAAAATTTAAACAATAATATTTATATGATATTTTATGTTTTTTGTGAAATATTATGAAAAATACTATTTTATTCTTTAAAATATACCATTATTGGGTGGTGAAAACTCTTTACCTTATATTTTAACTAATATATTGGATGAAATATTTTATCTTAGATAAAAGAAATATAATTTCTTATTTTGAGATATGTTATTGAATAATGAATAATAGACCATGGGTATTAATATAAACCATTACATTTTATTTAAAACAACTTGTTGTTTACAGTTAATATTTTTCTATAAAATATAAAGGAAATGTGATACAATAAATTACATTTATTATTTGTGATTTAAATTAATTCATTTCATCCACTTCCTTGATGTAGAAACCATTTGATTCGTCATTTTAATGCAATATTTAAGCTATATCCATCAACTCTTTATCATTTTTGGACTCATGTACATATTTAAAACTTTTTATAATATATTATTAGCATCATGTACCCTTGAAAACAAAAAAAAAGATTTATATTACATTAATACCTAATTTATATAGTCCATGGTGTCTATTTAAACCCTTTATGTATTATGGTAAATTCATCCTTCACTGACCAAGTTCATCATAATAATAACACTACCCCTCCTTCATAGTTCCTCCTTTAAGTTTCACTGGACTAGGTTGGTTATTATACCCTAAAATATTATTCTTTTAACTTAACCCCTTCAATACTATCTATATAACTCAAAATATTAGATCGGCCATATATTTCTCAACTATCTTTAATACATTGAGGATAATTTTTAATCTGTTATTAAATTAATTCATATTGTAGTTTACAAAAAAAATGAAACCTTTTAAAAATTTATTATTTAATAAATTCCATAGATATATTCATCATCGAATAAGAACATAGTATCTTCAAGTAATAGTTTTACATAATCATACCGAGTGAATTAGAGGATACTGAAGTTCCTTTAGTAATATTATATCAAAACATTTCCTTTGTAACTCCATACTTCACATTCTTAGCTTGTTATTGATAGATCCTTTTCAGATTATCTTTAATTTTAAATGCATTGATGTTATTATATAGCCGTAATAACATATGATCCATGGATACAAGAATGATAATTAAGATATAAAGTCAATATTTCTTATACTTCTCATAAGAATCTTGGTCTTTTTCATAAATTGTATCATTATTCAGTTACATGGGAAGGGTATACTCTAACATATATAATTTTATATTTTATTTAAGAACAATTCTTAAGTTTTTGTGTCAATCTAAGAAGTTTATTTGTTAGTATTATATTTTTCAATAACTAATCTCAAATTCATGTTTGATTATGGTTATGAAATAAAACCTTTTATCAAATGAGTATCATGTTTTAAAATTATTTTGAAAGTAATTTTATAAAACTTTATCCCGCTAAAATGATAAACCCTTTTAATTCTACATTATATCCATTAGTGGGCCAATATCCATATTTGGCTAAAATTTTAGTTTCTTTGGTGGTTATCCCGTCACTTAAATATTTAAGAAGACCATCATATAAATCATATCATATATAACACTTGTATAGTTGAGTGGAAAACTCATTAACCAATCCATCATATGAATTATCTCAACACTATTCCTTTTACATCCTAAAAAGTACGGTTTCCTAGTTGATTAAATCCTAAATTTCATGCTAGATATAGGAATATAACCTAATTAGGGTCACTCGTATTATATTTACATTACACAAGACAATCCATGAGAGCCCTTCTTTAGTAAAACCATCCCAGTTAAATGATCAAGGTCTTGAAAAGTGTTTACTTTGAATGGAATCTAACACTTATTATTTTAATGGGTTTTAAAATCTTACCATGTCATGTCATGTATTACCATTATTTATGCATTCTTATAAAAACTTAATTTTATATTATATACCATTAAAAAAATTATTCTATTCAAAACATATTAATTTATAACTCTTTATGTAACTCATGATTTATGTTACACAAAAATCAAATACAATTAAATTAACACATATATTATTGTATCCTATATATATGGTATATGAAACTATTTAATTTATAAGTTTATAATCATGTGAATCCAAAATACCCACATATTATAAAACAAGTAGTAAAACCCCACTTCTCTAAATAGGGTTCATACCCCCTGACTAGTGAGAATTCTAACCCAAATTCCTATTATCCACATATCAATACTCAATAGAGACTTTAATTCTAACACAATCCTAACACTAAATATTTATAAATCATAATAAATATTTAATTTCACCATTATAGCCCAAAAAATTCCTCATTAACCATATAATATCCAAAAATGTTTGTTTATATTTCTAAAAGAAATCTAAACCACCTCCCTTTCAACCGGAATCCAAAAATTCAAATTTAATCATTCACTAAAATACCAAAATTTTAACTATAATTTTATTTAACTAAAACATGAAGGATAGAGTGTTTATAAACTCTAAATAATATCACTTATCATCCCGGATAATCCTCCTTATGTATATTTTATAAATTTCACTGGTCATAGTAATATGGTGTATGCTTTAATCATGGATTTCAATTGGTTAAATTTGATCAATCACTACATCCAAACCAAAAAAAATGTCTAATTATTGATCCCCTATTACTATGGAATATTATACACATAAATAATATCCTAAATAATATGTTTGGTTATTTTTTGAATCTCCATACATAATCATATTAGAAACATTCTTGTTAATATCACATTACACTAAATGTATATGAAAGAATAGTGAGCCATGAATCATAGTATTTATTAATTATACATGCTTGAAGATGATTTCCTTATCCCATCAACATTAATTAATTTAAAATTTGTCGATTTTATGCACTAATAGTATACATCAATGTTGTAAACTAGATTTTCAATTTCTTAACACTACACTTGAGAACCATCTTGTTACTTTGATCTCAAATTTACAATACCATACCTAAGACTCACTTCAAATCATTAATAATTTATCTATTGATTCAATCATTATAATCTCCCATTATAAATGGCATCTCTTAAACTTATCCACCACAGTGTCCTATTCACTAAACTCGCATATTGTTATCTCACCTAATCGTTATTCCTTAACCCACGATTTTCAGTAACAAAATATACTAACCTTGCATGATCATCAACAATCGATACCAAAATCTGGGTATCTTCCACTCATGAAACATATTTGATCACTCGAGTCCAAGCATTGATTTGAAACACAACCACCTCCGTGTTGGATTCAACAAACACACCACAATCAATGTTTTCGAAAATTCTTTTAAAATAATTATATCACACTCAAACCATCTATGTTTTAATACCCACTATATAATCTCAATTATTACAAATCCAAATTCACTAAAATTGCTATATTCCACCATAAAATGAATGTTAATATTCATGATATCTACTCATACCATCCTAATAAACCCATACCATGAGTCTCACTCTAGGATCTACATTATCGTGGTACCATGTTCTACCACTACCCAATTGCATAAATGATCCATTAACTTAATAATTAGGACTCAACTAATATATATATCAAGGTAAAAAAACCTCCATATATGACATAATTCTCTAAAATTACAACTCTCTCTAGGTCTCACATTATCTCACTAGTAGCTCCACAATATCAATAGTTCCCAATTCACCAATTATCATGACACATTTCATGTTCATAAAAAGGTTTTTGATCTGCATTATTATGAGATTTACATCTACGAATAACTATAATCCTTATAACCCCTTAGTAATTTCATAATCATGCCATAAGTACCATGTACCTTTCTCTTTTCAACCTCGTTCCACTAATTGGTCCACTAGTTTTCAATTGTCAATCCACACAAAATCATTTCCAAAAGTTTATCCAACTCAACAAAATTACCTTGAAGAATCATAAGTTCCATGAACCAATATAGGCTACCTGACACCCAAGCTCTTGATATTCCCTATGTAAATTCCATAAGGTCATTATTGATCCCTATGGGCTATAAAATAGTTCACGAGAATAAAGAATACTCTTTTATTAATGGTTTCTCTTAAGAAATTCATTAATTATGTCTGACCCTAGAACATGGTGTGAACTCTCTATAACATGGTTTTTCTTATTCCTAAATATAAAATAATTAAATTCATCTCAAATAAACTTGAATAAACAAAAATAAATCTAAAAATGAAAATATAAACCACACACAATGATATAAACATCAACCATAATGTAGTCCAAATAAGAAACCCAACGTAGATATATAAAAGGATGTTATGGGAAGCTGAATAGGTGAAACGAATGTATAAGTCAACAAAAAAATAAAAATAATTAAAAAATACTAATACCAATCTCTATGTGACAATGGTAATTGGTTCCCACCATGTCACCACCTCTAACTCATCCTCTGTTGACTAAAATACTCATTTCCACCAAGTTGTTCATTTAATTTACCTATACCTATCAAAATAAGGTCAAAATACACCCCTTGGGTTTATGTAGGGTGTGAGAATAACCAGACTAGTAATATCCCACCAAATGTTTCATAATAAACCTATATTAAATAAATCCCATTATGATAGTTTGAAAATAAACCATATGAAAATAATCTTTTAATATTGTTAAGGTGAGAATAAAGAGAAATATTTATAAAATTTCATATCTAAAAAATAAATGAAAAGTAATTAAAACATTTAAAATAAAGCACCATAGGCAATACATCATGTATCTAAGGTATTGATCATCCTATAATTATTACACTATTTTGATGATTAAACCATCATAATCAATTAAGTTCAACCCTCTAGGGAGATAAGTCTCAATGCCTAGTGGGTAGGCTTCACCCTAGAATGTGACACCATACACATGTAATCAAAATATTTATTCAGTATTGTATCATAATTATAATGTTATGTGGGTAATACCATGCCTAATCATGATTTTTGAAGCCCTCTCATCTAAATACTCGTGTTCCCATGGTTATCCCCCATTTAAGATTTAATATGTCATAATTTAAAACCATTTTCTATTTCAAAGGGTAATTCCATCAAATAACATGTGGTAAGTCCACATTTCAACATACAAAACATAATTTTTAAGCTATTTAACTTAATTTGAACAAAGATATGATTTATGAAATCACTATATCTCATATAATCATAAAAAAGAATGTTATAGCATACTTTAAAACTAGGGAAACAGTATTTTTTAAAATTAACCAAGTCACTTGAGGTTCATAAAACAAAGGAAACTTATGAAACCACCTAATATTACCATTTGATAAAACTACCCAATGTTTTTAATCCTTAACCAATAAGGATTAAACACCTTTAAAATGAAAAGTGATTCCCTAAAAAACAAAACCACTATCAATAAAATCATCCAACGTGAACCATAGGTTTCCATAGCCATGGGGGAGAGGAAAAAATGAATATGGGAGGAGATAACTAAGTATAATAAGATAATCTACTTATAAGAAAGTGGGGAAGAGATAACTAAGTACAATAATATAAACCACTTAATAAGATATTTATTAAATATTCTAGAATAAAAACCCCTTGAAATCAAGACAATGAGTGGGGATGGGTGTTCAAATAGGGAATAATAGTTCAGTTGTTGCATAAATTAAGGATTTATGGGTTAAAAAAGTGAGGGTATATAGGTAATTTCACATTTTAATAAATTTGGGTAGGTTTAAGGGTTTGGACGCATCTTTTTATAAACCATGTGGTTGGTAATGAAATTTACTACAAGTCTATGCATGGTTGTGTCACACAATTTTCAAAAAACTGTGTGAAAACCACAACCCAAATTCTTCTCAAATTTCAAATTAAAGACCCAAAAATAAAATTAGAATAAGATATATAAATAAACAATAGGATATGTTCCTAAATATTACATTATGTGTATGAAAACAAGGCTAACTCATTTATTCATTTATGGTAAAAAACAAGATATATCACACCATTTCATGGTAATATCACACCTTATCACAACCCCAAGTATGGTCACTCCACAATTATCATCATAGTCCCATGACCTTGCTTCATGAAATTAAGGAAATTAATAATCCTTGGCTCCCTCATGATGTATAGGAACCTATAAAGTCCCTATAACCATATCACCCTCAAAGGAATTTACACACATCCCAACATGGTATAACCCACACACTGGGAAGGCATACAAGAAACCCACCATGCATCTACAATCATTACTATAACCTTACGTAAGGAATCATGTGACTCTCATACTCAATATCCCCACCTTGGAGATTTCACGGCTTCCAACCATTGACATGTCCCGTATTCTATCAAAGGATAATCATGTGTAACAAATCACTAAGCTCACCATCCTAGGATGATATTTGACCAAAACAATGCACCTTACACTCATAGAGTGTGAAATCCCTACTCTCTCGACCCATTAGAAAAATTAATGTCAAAAACCCATTTTTATAAATGTGAACAGTGTCCCTTTTATCTAATGAATCTCATAACCAATCAGGTGTATACACTAGTACCACCCCCACCATACCACTCAACTCATGAAACTATGAGTTAAAACCCATCAATATTAGGCTTATACCCCTATTCAAGAACTAATTATGCCTCTAAGGTATGTTATATAAATCTCAATCAAAGAATAACCAATGGTATTATATCTATAAATACCTAAGGAAACCCTATGCATATCCCAAAACATGACCACACATTTCTTTTTTTCATCTCTCACTCAAATAATCTACCCATGATTTAATAATATCAAGGAACCAATATGACTAAGATAACACCTAGGTCTTGATCTACACCAAAACCGCCCTCTATCTCAAATAATAATAGTAAAAGTGTCCATTTTTTCTATCATCTTACTCAACTCACTAATATCCTAAGTCTCATCTCATCATCACTTGATTATCTAATCTAGTATAAAAAACATATCCCATAAGGGTAAAATCACATGGAAAAATATCTCTTTATTCATTCTCACATTACCCAAGGTATACCATGCCAATTCAATTATACTAGGGGTTCATCTATATTGAGTATACCCATACCTATACTAAAAAACCCAATCCATAGTTTTAATCTGCACCAAGTATCTACATACCTAACTAACCCCTTAAGGACTGATGTCACATCCATATGTATATTGACAATATTTCTCTCTAAAAATTTATCTACAAAAAATTGTGACAATATATTATAGTTAATTAAATCTCCACTAATACGTTATTTAGTAAAATTATGAATAATTTATTTTTTACACCTTAAATAACCAAAAACCCATTTTTGAAAACCATTATATAATCATCTTCAATAATTCCCTTGTCATGTAAACTTGTATACTAAATATGATTCATGTATGCATGCCTCTTGATACCATGGACTAAGATTAAAACCATAAATTGATAACCCCAAAAAACATACATAAAATATGTAAAATAAGTCAATAATAAAAGTAAAAATAAATAAAGACAATCACAAATCCCATGAAACATAGTCTTCAACTCATATACTCACTGGCTAAGGAAAATCATGGTTTCTATCCCATGTTCTACCAGTACTAGTTCCATATATCTGAACCAAAATGTTACAAAAAATAATACAATTTCTTAATACCACTTTATAACATCCCCATCCCAGTTCACTCAGATAGTAACTAAGCCAAGTCACTATGTGACCTCAAGAACACCTCCCTATACACCGATGGTTTCTCACTAGTGGGGAGGGCGTGATAAACCATGTTTGGATATTATACCCTCATTATCATAGAATAAAATATGAGATAAATAACATAAATATCCATAAATAGAATAAACATCTAAGCATAATAAGGAATTATATTTGAAATTACACCATAAATAGATAACAACCACCATGCTATAAAAACGATTCTTTTCAATGTCTCACAGTTTTTCATCCCAATAAATATCACCTAAGAAGATGATAATATACTATACAAAAAAAATGGAAATAAAATGATGAGGATACCGAACCACTATCCTCAACCTCACCTCAAACCTATCTTCATAAACCTACTGAGCTCCACCAGCCTACTCACCTATACTAGGGTTTGTTCCCTAACTTTCATACCAATCATAGAGACTTCACATCTACCACAGTGCATGTGTAGGGTGTGAGTACAAAACTAAATAATATACCACTAATGGTGACCCTAATAAAAAACAATATATGTGTGCATACATGAACTAAGTAAAATGAAAGTCATAAATATAATCACATTCATTCACATATCAAACTTTTGGATGCATGAGAACCCACCCTAGCGATCAACTCTTACAAGCTTCAACCAATATTGGGTTATAGTCTATCAATAGAACTAATTAATATAGGCTATTTCAAAAACTAAATAACACATCACCAACCTTATGTGGTAGTACATCCCACTTGGAAGACATGCCACTAATATCAAGGAACTACATCCCACCTATATACTCATTGTATTTTAGTGGAAAGTATGGATCACCATACATACTCATAATATCTTATAGGGAAGTAAATACTACCTAGATTAATCATCAAATATAAAGGGGATAAATATCTCACCTAACATACTCCCTAGATTATCAAGGTGGAAATTATTTCCCATGTATCACACTCATTAGGTCTAATGGGGTCTTACACCCCAACTATCATACTATATAGATCTTAGTGGTAAGTACATACCACCTGACATAATCATAAAATACCATGGGATAGTATGTACCACCTTTAATAATAATAAAATCTTACAGAGAAGTGCATCACATATATTTACTCATCAGATCTCAAATAGTAGTATGTACCACTTTTTATACTCATCATATCTCATGGCATAAAAGGCCCATCACATAAAAATTACACCACATAATATATCAAAATCATAAATTGTAATAGTGTTCAAAATTAACACCATATATTATAATATATTTTCATAATTTCCAATCACATACCCAATCTCAAACTAGTAAGCTTGAAGTCTGATAACCACTGCTCATATTGCTAGTTGGCTAAGTATCCAGACCTAATAACATAATTATATAAATCTAGTTGGACATGTTTTTAGGCCCAAAACATTATAACATGTTACCGGTTGAAATCACGTTAAGTCAAAATGATGTGGTAATTTTTCACGGGTTAAAACCAAATCCAATCCAGTAAAAACCAAATCCTTATACCCCAGGAAATAAATATCTTTTCTTTGAAATAACACCATGAGGTCCCAGGTGGAAGCACATATATCTAGGTGGTCTTCATTTAATAGGCTTGGAATACTTATTCATCCTCTATTTAGTAAACTATCATGTAAAACAACCAATCATCATGAATTAGCATCACACACAATTTCAAGTAACTCTCAGAATCAAACTTTCCATCAACCATAACCCATCACACGTTATGCATAACACTCTCCAACATACCCATCATCCAAGACCTTAGGCTATAACTAATAATATTTTTTCTTGGGCTTATAGAATAGATGTATACTTACCTACTATATTAAATACTAACCCTTTGTATTTCAACACTCATCATCGCTCTAGATAACATTTTTTATGAAGAATTTAACTCATTCTATCTCATGCATCACCCTTCATGATGAAATAACCAAAATTGCCCCCATAACCATTTACTTCTAGAGGTTCCAAATGTCACCTAATAGATGCCTCAATAGGTATCTCGTATCATTTACTATGGTTGGACACCCCTCAAGGTGCTGATCACTATAGGAATCATGTCCATCACCCAAAAGTTTTGATGAAAAAGAAAAAGGTCCAAGGGAATGCATGTGGGATCACTGCCATATGTCTCTAAGGTCATACCTAGTCTTATATACCCACATTAACTCCCTTGTATTACATTTTGATCAACAAACCTACTTTAAACATCTTAAATTACACACAAATGATGAAATAGTATTGAAATGATGTAATATTAGGGACCACCTATCTTGTATTAGAGTTATCCTAATTATAAGGAGTTATGCAAGCTAGTTTATCCAATTCGATGAACCATCGAACAAGACATCAGACGTCAATCACAATTTCATGACCCATCGCAATTAAGGACATATAATAATTAATTATAACACATCTATACTTAATTACATAAAAATACACATTTAATTTGAATCAGAGTAATTTCGATAATACTCACCGGGTGGTATAATAGTGCCAAAACCATGAGAAACTAGGTGTGAAGCACCACTGAATTTCATCTAGACCTATCCCATGAAAAATATTTAATTTATCATGCTAATTATTCCATTAATTTCATTTAAAATCATAAAAATTTAAAGAAAAATAAAATAAGTAACTTAACTTCAACCAATCCATGTGAAACCATGTGTATTCATACATTTTTATCATCTTTTTTACATATTACACAAAATCCTAATCATTATAATTTTATTCCACCATTTTTTGATGTAATATAATTCTAGAATCCCTATATAAAACTAAAATAATTAATAATATTATGAGAGAGAAGGGGAAAAGAAAAAAATGGAGTAATAATTCATTAAATCGAGCATCAACACTCCTCGAACTATCCCACTTCAACTATATACAAGGGGGGATAAAGGATAAAAAAAATAGGAGTGTCTCCCCATCTGTAACTAACTAGTAATTTTAAAAATAAAAACACTTAAATAACCAAATTGAATGTTGATTTAGTAGGGGTTATAAAACTCCATTGGTAGCCTGGTGGAAATAGTGTATTACCACTACACATCCCATCAATATTCTAGTAGATGAACAATAGGGTTCTAGTTAATTTTTATTGTTACCATCCAAACATAGTTCCACTAGATCATAATGAAAACAATCCACCAAACTTAACTATGAACCTCAACATATCTAAAAATATTGGTTTATACTCTAAAAATATATCCAAACCACATCACCTTAAATCCAAATCCAAATACAAATTTTAAAATTTAACCATTCACTAAAGTACTAAAATTCTTAACTTCCTTCTAATTCATTTACATATATAGGTACAGGTCTTTAATACCAATCATTAACAATTTTTAATCCTTGGCCTAGTTGGAATCACCCATTTTCATATATTACATTGTCATCATAATAAATTTTTACAATCAAGAAGGGATTATAGTGATATTTAGTATAATCATTCCCCAAATCACTTAATGATTAATCAAAAATCAATATAGATTGAATAAGAAAGAATATTTCTATAGCATATTGATTTAACATACATAATAAATAATTATTTATTCACACATATTACACAAAGTAGATCTTATTTATATATTAATATTTTCATATCTCTGTAACTAATACGTGTCATAATCAATCGATACATGATTCCCATTCAATACTTCTCTATACTTATATATTTTTTATATTTATCCTCAATACTCTCTTATTTCGGTCACATATTATATATAGTTGTAGAATACCTTTTATTCTCTAGCTCAAAAAAACACATTCACATGATCCTAAAAATTTATCACGACAATCTCTGATCCAAAAATAGATTGTTCCATCGTTATAACTTGCATCATGATATTTTTTCTAAAAAAATCACCATATTATACATCAAATAGTTCCTCAAAAAGTTATATTTTAGCATAAATTGAATTCATATGATCCTTATCTAATTTTCCTATGATCCTTAGTAATAGACTTTCAAATTCTTGAATAATAAATTTCATTAATAAATGAAATTAAAAACATATTAACATAAAATTGGTCTTTTAAAGTTTATAAAAATTTTAATTCACCCTCATGTATCTTAAGATCAATATCATGTAAGTTATAAAATAACTAAATCATATTTACATTTCCTTTTATATGTTGAATTCACTATTACGTAATATTATAAACTTTTTTATCACAATTACATGTCTTCCATTCAATGATTACATATCTCCAAAATAGATCTAACCCAAAATATGTAACTTTTATTTCACACTTAATAAATTATTTAAACTTCAGAATCACAATTATTAAATATTTAGGAAACCCTTACATAGTATTTTTAATTTCTTATTAACTCTTACACAAAACATATGTTTCTCATCTAATGATTACGCATGGTAAAAAAATATGTGTTCATTGTTATGCAGCTTTTATAACTATATTATCACTCTTATAAAGAAAATTGATATCTTATCACACACTTACATTACATAGGTAATATAATTTTTACACAGTCTTTACAAAATACAACCCTTATACAACTTACCGGAAATATATTTTTATTATTTTGATAAACACGTTATGGATATCAAAGATATAAAAAATTATCCTCCCATGGAATCATATTCCATAATTGGAATAGTGTGTTTGGTGGCCCCTTGTCCTTTTTATCTTATTGATCACTATTTGGGTTTAGTGATTTTGGATCAAGAGTTTGTGTTTCTCCTAAACCTCACTTTTCTATTGGGTTTCCCTTGAATCCATGTGTCCCTAAAGGTCCATGGTTTTTTAGGGTCATATGGTTGTCTCTTTTTCACCATTGGGGTGCTTCAAATAATTTTTTTTTCTTTTTATGACATTGTTTTTGAGGTTTTTTTAGAATAGTTCACTTTATGATTCTATAAAAAAACATGGGAATGAATTTTAAAGGTTTTAAAATCTATCAATTTTTGGTATACTTGATCCTCTCTAGGTTCTTATTCAGTTTTCTTCAGAAGAATATCTAGGTTTGGATTGGTCTAGGGAGTAAAGATCTTTTGGTGATTTTTATTACCAACTTATTTATTGTAATTTCATAAAAATATTAAATGTGATCCCTCAATGATAGTTTTTTAGGTCTAGCTTCTAGGACTCCCATACCAATCCAAAAAACAATTATTCTTCGATTCTTAGGTAACTTCTTTTGGTGGTTTTTTTATGATGATAAGAGTACATCCAATCTAAATAACCTTATTTTTTCTCATTTATATGTGGAACTGAATATTTTAAGGCCTCCACCTAAAGTGATTTGGATCAAATTTTAATGTGAATATAGGTATTTAAATCCTTTTATTTTTAATCTGAGATAAACTTTTTCTCCAACAATTATTGGTAAGGTAAACTACTTTAAAAATGTTGGTAGGGGATCTCTAGTGCTTCTAAAAAGGTTAGGTATAAGCTTATTACTTCTATTACAGAATAGAAATAGGTTACCCAGAATGGGGATATCTATGATTTTATAGTATTAAGGTATTATATTCTAACAAACCAACCCATATAAACCACCAAACCGGTACTCAAATCAATCCTAAAATGCCCTAATGTGCATTCCCAATACCTGCTTATTGGAAACTAGTGCCTGAGAATAAAGAAAATCAAGGGGGGGTTATTTAACCATAAGAAAAAACATACAACATGATAGAATAAAATAAAATACCATACACATTTGGTATGAAAAAAAAGATATTAAGAAAAAAAACAACATAAGGTAGATAAGTATAAAACATGAAATAAAGAAACAATCCCAAGACGTCATAAAAACCAATATCTCCTCATAAAAAATAGATCACATACTCCTCTTATTGTCACCAACTCTCAAGGTCTTACTTTCAAGAGAACCTACCATTCCAAAGTGGTACTTTCCCTTTTCCTAAACCTGAAAAAAGAAAGCATACATATGCTCAAAGGCATTTGTTGGATATGAGAAACTCTATCCTAGTAGGATCCCACCCAGATATTTCATAAGAAATCGATATAAATACACCAAATATTCTCAATATTTAAATAAAACATAGGATGGTAATATTTTAAAGGATTCAGAATAAAAAAATTATTTTTAAATCATTTAAATTACATGAAATAAATAGACATGAATAAAAATTTCTATCAAACATGCATGAATAAAACATTTCATCAACATTGGAATATATAATTAATTTTCAATCATATAACCATAGTGATAAACCCCAAGGTTAGTTAGATCAAGGATTGAGGATCCTCACAAATCTCAATGAAATATGGATCTATGTGCATACACTTCCATACATCTCAAGACTTGGGGGAATAGGAGAACTTTCCAATGAATGAACTCCCTTCCCTCATCAAGTTTAGTTATTATTGTCATCACTATTTCATTGTTATGTAAATATATTAAATTCATAATTTTATTTTCTTAGACTAACCACCTATCTACATAGGGTCTCATGTCCTCCAAATAAATAAATCATGAGGAAAATCATTCATCTAAAATTAGTGTCATCATTAATCATTCACATATCCCAACACCAATTTTTCAACCATTCCATTTCATTTTAAGAACCAACATCCAGTGGGATTTCATAAAAACTCATTCCTTTTAAAATAGTTCATTTTGTTTCAAATTCATGAACAAATTCATGTCTTAATTTCTCAAGATTCATAATCAAAGGCATCTATAAAATAATTTTTTTCATTTCAGAATCATCTTATAGAAATCAACACTTTATTTAAGAATCCATTATCAAAGAGGTTTCATCACACACACCATTCCATTTGAGAAAATCTATCAAGAATATAAAATCATGATTTATAAATAAATTGGAAATTTATTTCAAATTAAGTAAGAAACAATGGTTTCAATTAATATAAATTTCCTTATGAAACCTCCAACCTCAGTCACAGGATCATCAACCACCAAACAAAGGGTCTATAATTAGAGAGGAATGTTGGGATATAATCAACCAAAAGAGAATCCTAGAAATTAGAAATCACAAATCAAGGTCTAGATCCATCAATGAAACAAGTATATTACACTCTTGAAGGAGGAGATAGATGAGGAAAGGATAAATCACAATCAGATCTAGGTTTCACTTACCAAAAGAGATTCAACACTTCAATCGACACATTGATCCGTGAAGATTCAAGGTTAGAAAAGCCAAAGTTTCTTAAAGAGATACTATAAAGTAGAATTTATTGAATGATGTTTGAGGGATATCATATTAGAGTTAAAAAATAAGTTTGAGGAATTAAAATTTGAAAAATTATGAAAATTAGTCCATGTTGCATGGTTTGGCAGCACTATTTATCAAATTGTGCACCCCTTTCGGGGATACTAGAAGAGATGAATGGTTTGGTAAAATGGTTTAACAAACCATGTGACAAATATAAGAAACACATATGTATCAATTTTCATAGTTTGAGGGGAAGGGGACATGGTTTGGACTAACTGTGTTCCCTCATTTGGAAATCCTACACAAGAAGAATGTTTTCCTTGGTAGACCCACACAGTTTTCCCTAATTGTGTAACAACAAGGTATAGGACTTGAAAACTCTAAAAACTACACAAAATTACATGAAATAACCTGAGAAAAGGAACAAATAAAATATGATCAAAACAAAGGGATGTAAGTTCCTGAAATCAAGATTCTATATTTTACAATTCTCTCCACCATAATAATTTCTTCCCCCATAAAGCCTCATAAAGAATAATAGTCCACAAATAGATGATTCCAATACTCTCTCATCATTATATAATGTTCCCATGTATCATGAGAATCTAAACCATGATTTCATAGAACCCAAATCAAAGGTATGTACTTCCCATGGAGAACTTCCATCTACGAATAAATAATCTAAACTAGATACTCAGTCACAGTCATATTAGGTTCCACATCAAGGTCCTCTGTATTAAAAACATGATATGGGTTTGAAATATATTTCTTGAGCTATGAAATTTGGAACACGTCATGGATAAATTTCATCTAAGGTGGAAATACCAAATTATAATCCACCTTTCTAATTTTCTCAATGAACTCAAAAGCTTCCACAAATATTGGTGTTAACATCCCCTATTTTTCAATCCTTCAATGACCCAGTCAAGTACAGAGTCTTAAGAACAATTGGTAACCAACTAATAACTCTAAAGGAAATCAATGATAATATTAATAATATTTATATTGACTATTCAGCATAACCCACCTATGAAAAATCATCTAGATCTTATTTTTTATCTCCTAGACAAAACTAGGCCCCACAAGGGAATCTTTACAAACCTCTAATCAATAAAGAAAATACTTACGATGTTGAATATAAAAGGATTGTAAGGGTTAAATTTTAATATATTACTAGTAGTTATCATTGTAGGAAAACTCAACCAACCCCAATTGGGAATCCTACGCTCCTCCAAATTCAAGGATGCAGGAATGAAGCATGGATTCAAGAATTTGGATAGCCCTCTCTATCTAGCCATCTTTTTTAGGATGGTGCATTGTGATTAAAATAAATTGGGATCCAATCACCACCTGGATAACTCTCTAAAATCAATATGGTAACTAGTGATACCTAACAAAAATGATGGAAAATATAACTTTATGAAATCTAACAATCTATTACACTTAAAAATTTCCCAAATCCTTAACATTGGTTGTATAATGAATATGAATGAAGTGATATGATTTGGTTAATTAGTTAATCACCACACAAATATATCTTTTCCCTTGAGTATTTAATAGCATTCCAAGAATGAAATTCATTGATATCTCATCCCACTTCCAAGTCATCATGGGAAGGGGTTAAAGAAAACTTAAAGGATTCTCATGCTCTACTTTGATTTGTTGATAGGTATAATAATGGGACAAAAAATAAATAATGTCCCATTTCATACCTATCCATAATAATTGATGCTTAATATCATGAAACATTTTCTTCATGCCTGGGTACACCACCCACTAGGAAGGATGACAATTATAACATCCCATGTAATGATAGAATAAGTATTTTTTATATTTATTAATATTTATGAATTATATATTCATTTTACCTTAAAATAAATGTATTTATAATAGAATACACGAAATGAAATAATGTTTTTCTTTGAAATCTTGCATTACACGCAAGACTGGGTTATACTGAACAATAATATATTGTTAATATTATTAATATGGAAGTTATCACATAGATATTGTATTAGTGAGAATTAATAGTAATAATTGTACTATGTTTAAACATTTTTATAAAAAAAAATTACATTCGTTCAATAAATTTTATAGTCTTAAAATAATAACAAATCCAATTTTAAGCATAAAAGGTGATATATTTTAAAAAGGCAATTTTACCACCTTTTAATGGTGAACCTATTATAAATATATTTTTTGAAAATTTTATAATTTTTATATGAAAATTAAACTTCATTTTTTAAATCAAAATATCAAAATATACATTAGGTGAATTTTTGGTATTTTTTGAGAATATTCATATTTTGATGAATAGTGGATAATACTGAATTTTAGTTCAAAACTGAATTTAATCCAATTTATTTATATATTTAAATTATGTTTTTAATTATTTTTAAAGAATAATTTTATAAAATATATATAATTTAAACCAATTTATTCTATATGAAACAATTTAACGTTGAATTTATATATAAAACTTAGCAAACTTTTAAACACTTTTACTTTAAAACCCGCTTTATTGTCCCGTCTACAGGGTTGATTTTAAATTAATTTCCACTAATTCTATGATTAAAATTTAGAAAAATGGATTCCATATTTGGAATCAAAATTAATTATAATTCCTAATAAGTTTAACTTAGTTTTTGACCAAAAATATTAGTGAAAGTAATTAAAATTAATTTCAAGGATTAAGGTAAAAATGTGTTTACTTAGTGGTTAAAATTTAATCTTAAGAGTCCAAATGACCTAGACACATGTGAAAAACATATTTTATGGATATTATTTGACCATATCCCCACTTTTATCCAATTCGGTTCATTATTAGATTCACATGATGTAAGGGAGACCTCCTCATAGTGTTTAACTTTTCATATTTACAAGAATGCCACCCCCCTCCACTCTAAAAAGGAACTCTTCCCCCTCACTAATTCACACTTCTCAAGCCCATTTGGATCATTCAAACCATGTCTAAATAATCTCCCAAAATCACTCCTATCACCCAAGAGGAATCACCTTTGGTAGAAAGACAATCAAAAAGTTCTTTGGTGAAAACTGAAAGGAGTTGCCCGAAGAAGAGGTAACTTTTATCAACATGAATTTTCACTTTGTTTCCCTATCCACTACCTTCATTTCACTTTATTTCATGATTATATAATGAAGTAAATATCTTCAATATATTTATATGTTGTTATGTTAAGGGTTTTTTCTACACCTATACACACTTCTATCAAATGGGTAATGAACTTACCGTTTGTGTGTACAGAAAACTGCCACCTCACGAAATGATGTCATTTGTTTTTCCTTTACCACCTATAACGATTGGGAATTATGATGGACACACTATTTTTATATGATATATATTATATTTATGATATATTCATACAATTGGAATTGTTATATAACATGTACCTTCATTCTTTTTTTGTGGGAATACGATAACATTATTTGTGAACATGTGGACTACCGCCTCCTCAAGTTTTTATATCATTTTCACCCTTTCATTTTCAGTTTAACCCCTAGTAAACATGTTTTAACCTTAACTATGGTAGCATCTTTTTCACATGTAAACAGTTATAATTTTTCATATAAGGTGAAAATTGGATCATAAATGGATAAGGGATAACATTTTAAACCATATATTATCCACCTTGTTCTCTTTAAATAGTTTTATTATTTTAAAATAATTTGATAAAATATTATTTTCATAAAATATCAATAATGTCATTTTTTACACTATTCATTTAATTTGAATTTATAGACATGAAGATAATAATTAATTTTTATTATAATCATTTTAAAAATAAAAATACATCGTTATTAACTATAAAATTATTTTTCAACCATAAATCACCCCAAATAAATTCATTTTAATGTTTTTAAAATTATTTACCTTGAGTTTCCACTATTTTCAGAAGAAATTTTTAAGAAATTTATAAGAATTTAAGGTAACTGTATGATCACTAAAAATTAAAAAAAATTGACTTAGAAGTTTTACTTCATACTTTTCTATTCCTTTAGTTTTAGAAATCACAAACACTTTCTTAGATTATGTTTAATAACTTTTTATGTCCCAATAGTTTTAGTATGTTTTTGTAGAAAACATTATTTTTACTATACATAGAAAAATTTATAGAGTATCACAAATATAACAATTATATTCTTAATTATGATAATTTTATTGAGTATGAATCCAATTATTTGATTTATCATTAATTAGACCAGGAGATATACTTATTCATGTCTATCATACTCACAAAAATCTTAACCATCAGACTGATTCTAGTACTGATTTATTGGACTAACCCTCATAAGGATAATCATATTGAAAATAAATAATAAAGTCCATTAGATTGACTTATGTTTATAATAGGAATTCAAATACTTGATTTTATAATAAGTAATAGCTTTAAAACTCTAATGGTGTTAATCAATACAACGTTGGACATTCAGTTACTCTAGAAAATTATGAGATGTCAAGTGCCAGGTGTCTGAGGTAGTTGAAATAAACTTGGGAATATGACCGTTAGGAGGTCACCTATAAATAGTGATTCATTTAATGATTTTGGATCCGTCTTGTTGATTAAATTCAATTCTAAATATTTACATGTGTGAACTGATCACTCTTAGTCATTGTAATTCTTTTGAGCGTCGTCATTGTAAGAAATCCGTGTCATGTTGTTTCCTTGCGAACTCTTGTAATTATAATCTTCAACCAATAATTTTTACGATTGATGGATTTTAGGGATAGGAAGATAGTGAATCTGATCCATAGGATCAAGGCCTTATGTGGATAGTTTTATAGAGAATTCTGATCATCATATCGAGGGATTCGAGGGATTGGAAGATAAAGTCATTCTGATGATCGTATAGAGGTATTTACTGGTAAGGAAAGACAGACTTGACAGTAAGTATAAAACTATGGATACCATTAGTCAGGGTTATTAACTACCTTACTCTTAAGGTTAAAAGAGGTAAATATTTTAAATAGCTTATAAGTCATTCTTACTAATACTTTCTATTTCTTGTTTTTACATGTTTCCATTTCTGTCATGCATGATAAAGAAATTAAGTCTTTATACTTATCTTTCTAATATAAATTGTTTTAATGGAATCATATAAATAGTACAAACATACTTTGATTTATCAAATCCATCATGATTATGATATTCACTTTAATATAATCAGATGATTTCTAGATCTGATTTTTGTGACATTGGTAATTGGACTGAGTCCAAGTCCGATATACTTACTTTAAGAGACATTGTTTCTCTTTTAGTTTAAATCATTTAAGCTAAGTTTTAAAACTAAAATGCACCCACTCCCCCCTCTTGTAAGTTTATACCTCATAAGATACTATTATGATCTAATAATAGGTATTAGAGTAGGTTATACTACTTATACTTACAAAATTTTTACTTCTTTTATCAACTACATGTTTTTTTGAGTTTTGATATAAACTTCTTATTTATAAATTTTTATACACTAATTTTTTTTTATAAAAATAGTTTCTATTATTATTAATATGGCGGTTATTAATGTTGTTTTTGTAGATAATCTACATTCAATCTGACCATCTATCTTTAGCGGTGCTTATTATGAGTACTGTAGAGATAGGATGGAAACCTTTGTTATCAATACTTGAGTTGGTATTTTTTTTATTCTTACTAGAGACTACAAGATTTCGGATAAAGAATTCACTTCTTTTATACATAAAGAAAAAGAAGAGTATTAACTAAATTACATAGTAAGGAATACTTTGTAATATTCCATGGTGAGAAGTATATACAGTCAAATATCTTCTTGTGAAGCTTCTAATAGTATTTGGAAAAAGCATGAACTTCCACACTTTCGAAATACTAAAGTTTTTGAGACTAGAAGAGATATTATTAGAGTAGACTATCAAGTATTTTATTTTCTTCCTATATAATCATTATCAAATATATACAAGAGTTTCATGGCTATAATTAATAGTTTACAATATATTGGGGAAAAATGTCTTCATGATGAAATCGTTATTGAAAATATTATTAACATCATTCCCAATGAGTGGGAATAAAAATAATAATTATAGATGAGAAAAGAAATCCAAATAATCTTACTTTGGATGATATCATTTTAACTCTCATGCAATACAATAGTAAACTCCAAAGAGATGTTGAGAAAGCTAATAATAAAAATAGTGGTGTTTCTCTTCCGACTACTACTATTCCTATTAAAGTTCAAACACCTAAGAAAGTTGTTAAATCTTCAATAAAGAATAATTTTTTTTAATCAGATTCTAATACTTATGAAAATTCTAAGAATGAATTACCTAATCTAGAAAGAAGGATGAATAAGATAGTTGGTAAGAAATATTTTCATTATCATTAATAGAAAATCCATAAGGATAGAGGTGATAAGAAATATTCCGAAGTTACATGATATGAATGTAAGAAAGTTGGATATATCTTTTTAGATTTTACAAATATTAAGAGGAAATATATGAAAGAAAATAATTTAGAAAGGAATTCCAATAAATACTACAATTAAAAAGGAAATAAAGCCTTAAAATATTTAACCTATGGAGTTCTAATGGAGGTGATTATTCTGAATATTCATCTGATAATGAAAGTTATGGATAGTGGAACATAGGTTTTTTTTAAATGTACCTCTTGTAAACCATTATATCATGAAAAATGTGTATACTACTAAATCCATCACCAACATGTCTTTAAAACTAATTATCATGATGTGAAAAATTCAACATCTTATAATGAATAATCTTCCTCAGTATAATATAATTTTTATCTTCTTATGATGAAGTTTCTCGTTTTGAAAAACTTTTAGAAAATGAAAATTTAAAAATTTTAAAAAATATTGATGATGATAAAGATACGATTTATAAGGATAGATCAAGAATAAAATTTTTGACAAAATAAATATCAAATCTTTCTAAATATCTTGATGAAACTATTTCTAAAAAATATTCTATTATAAAAGATTTTAAAAAATTTGTTTCTAAGAAAAAAAATTACAAAAAATGTTTGATAAAATTAGTTCTAAAATTAATACTAATGAGGATAAAAATTTTATTATCTAACTAAAATCTGAAAAATGAAGTTTGAAGAAACTATTATCAAAGTTTACCACCAGAAAGGAAAACTTTGAAAAATTTATAAACAAATTAGACCGCATGTTAGTAGTTATATAATAGGTTTTACAAATGAAAAACTTATTTTCATTAAAAATTAATGTATTCCCAAAAGTGAACCTTTTTGCACCAGGTGTCAAAGCGGTGGGTTCTAGAATAAAAATTGATCCTTGAATAGATTATAATCACTAGGTTTTCATAAATATTATTTCTATAATGAAATTACATTTTCCCAAAACAAATATGTACAAATTTGGTTACCTTAGATTCTATTTTCTAACATTTCCAGACCCAAGAAGCTTTGGGTTCTAAAAGTCTAATATTTTTTCAGCATAATGAAGGTAGTGCCAACTACAAGAATATTTGGTACATAGATAGTGGATGTTCTAGCCATATGATTGGAAAAAAAGATTTCTTCAAGATGATAGTCAATATGAAAGGTGGTAAAGTAACTTTTAGAGATGATTCTCAAGGAAAGATTATCGAAATTGGTAACATTTTACTTCTTAGAAAATCTCTTATTTAAAATTTTTTATTTTCTGTATTACTCAAGAACAACCTTATAAGAATAATTCAATTATGTGATGAATGTTATCTTTTTAACATTAGGAATGATAAATGTTTATTAAATTTTTCTAATAATGAATTTATTATTTCTTCCAATTAGTATGAGAATGTTTACGCACTTAACTTAGAGGACCTTAAGAGACAAGACTTACCTTTCCATAGACAAATGGAAGATCAACCTTGGTTGTGGATCGGAAGGTTAAGACACTTTAACCCTAGAAAATTATCTAAATTGACTAATAAAGGACTTGTTAAGGATATAGAATAAATTAGGTTTGATACTTAAAAAGTATTTTACCCTTGAAAATATGGAAAGAAACATAAGTCAAGTTTTAAATCTATTAGTGAAGTCTCAAATTCTATCATTTTATAGTTAGTGCATATTGACTTATTTGGTCTTATATAAACTGGATGTATTAGTGGAAAATACTATGTATATGTCTTAGTTAATGATTACACTAGATATACTTGGGTGTATTTTCTTAAAAAATATGAAGAATTAAGTTATTTTAAAACCATTGTAGCAAGAGATAAAAATTAGAAAAAAACTCTCTTGATTACTATTCATAGTGATCATAGTGGACAATTTGAAAATTATGATTTTAGAACTTTTTGTAGAATGAAAGGTACTGAACATAACTTTTCATCACCAAAATCACCCTTGTAAAATGGTTTCATTGAAAAAAGAAATATAATTCTTCAAGAAATAACTAGAACCATGTTGAGTGAATACTCAGTTGCTAAAAAAATTTGGGTTGAAGTTATTAGTACTCCCTGATATAATATAAATTTTTTTTTAATTAGAAATTTTCTTAATAGAAATTATTATGAGTTCTAGACAGGAAGAAAACAAAATGTTTCTTAATTCAATGTTTTTTGTTGCAAAGTATTCATCCTGAGTACTAACGATAACTTATATAAATTTGAACCCAAATTTGATGAAGGAATATTTTTAGGTTATTCCATTGTTTATAAGGAATATAGTATTTTTAATAAAAATAATTGTATTGTTATAGAAATAGTACATGTTAAGTTTGATGAAACTGGTCTTTTTTTTAAACAGCCTCAACCTACATACTTGGATGTTATTTCTAAAACTTATTTTCAAAAATTGTTAAAAAATTATTCTTATAAGGAAATAGCTCAAGATTTAGTTTCTGAATTTATTCCTCAAGAATATTTCCTACCTATTATTAAAGAATAGATTCTTAAAACCCAAGAATCCATTTTTTTCTTAGGAATCATACTAGTGAATGTATCAATGTTGATGTAAATCAATGATTTTGGACTATAAGTTCCAAAAGAAATAAAATTGAGCATCTAATTTTATTATCCTAATTTGAACCTAAGAATATTGATGAGGCTTTATCTGATAAAACTTTAGTTAATGAAGATTTAATTAAAGTCATGTAAGATGAACTTAATGAGTTTGATAGGAATAAAGTCTGGAATTTATTTGAAATAACTATAAGTACTTCTATAATTGGTGTGAAGTGGGTTTTTCAGAACAAATATAATGAAAATGGAATAATTTTTTGAAATAAAGACATACTTGTTACTATAGTTATAATTAACAATATGGAATAGATTATGAAGAAACTTATTCTTTAGTATAAATACTTGAAGCAATTCAAATACTTATAGCCTTTGCAACATTCATTAATTTCAAACTTTTCTAAATGAATGTGTAGTGTTATTTTCATAATAGATATGTTTAGTAGGAGATTTATATATAAAAACCCCCTAATTTTGAAAATAAAAAACATCAAAAAGATGTTTATAAACTTAACCAATATTTATATAGACTTCAACAATCCCCTGGAGCTTGGTATGATAGGTTAACTAGGATTTTGTAACAAAAACATTTTGTTAAGGGAGTTGTGGATCCCACTCTTTTTTTAAAACAAGTCAATAAAAATATTATTATTATAAAAATTTATGTTTTTGACATTATATTTGGTTCAAACCAAATCATAAGTAACATTTATATATCAAAATAAGTATATAAAATAGATTCTTAATAAATTTTTGATATTAAAATACTAAGAGTACTAGTACTCCTATTGTTACTTCCAATACCATAGATCTTGGTGAGACTGGGAAATTAGTTGATCAGAAAACTTTTAAAGGTATGATAGGAAGATACTTTACTTAACTACTAGTCATTCAGATTTAATTTTTTAAGTCTTAATTTTTTAAGTCTTATATTAATATACACTTTTTTATAGGGGGTACATATGTTTTTTTCAAAACATTTAGTGTTTCTTAAACTTCTAGTTTTTTAAAAATTTTAGTTTTTTCTAAAACTTTTAACATAATGATTTTTCTAGACACTCATTTTCTTTAAAAAAATTGGGGTCATAATTCTCATATTATTTTTTGGACTCAGAAATAATTCTAAAATTTTTGGACTTGAAATTTTATAAAAAAATGACATGTGATGTTTTCATAATGAAAACATCATAATTACTTTTCTATAATAAAAATATTGTATCTAGCTTTATATCATAATAATTCAAAAACCAAGAAGAATAGGTTAATCATACTGATGAATATTTCCTCTCTAAAAATTATTATTCTATTATTATTTTTAATATTTCACTAATTTAGTTTAGAATTGTTGTTGTTATACTTTTTTTTATAAAAACATTGATTTTTTTTAAATGTTTTAAAAATATTTCTAATAATAATGAACCTCGCTCTGATAAGATAATTAAAAAAATTGAGAGTTCAAAAATAATTTTAAAATTTTTTTTAGATCAATCTTGACCACCATATCAGAATAGTTTTGAATCTCAACCATTTATTATTTTTGGAAGATGAATCATCCCCCCAAGAGCCTATATAAGGGTGGGTCACATGTTTTCTTAAATCGGTTCTTCAAAAGATTTTATCTCAAGTTTTTTCTCCCATCAAATCCCCCAATATAAAAGCTTACCTTTTCATCTGATCTTCGATTTTAGTATCTAGATCTGATGTTGACAAAGGAATATTTTTAAAAGGGGTTTACCTTCATAGATTGGTTTTTTGAAAGATCTTGGAATGAAAAATATGATTCTACTCTTAAGAATATCATCCCATTTCAAGGTTGGGAATCATTTTATGTCAAGAAGACTGAGATAAATTTCAATATTTATTATCTTGAGGTGGTTCATGGTTTTATGCCTCAATTCAGTTTGTAAAGTAGAATGGTAAAGAGGAAATTTATTTTAATATGTCTGGGAAGTGGTATAAATTTTCTTATAAGAAAGTTTCAAATTTTTTATGATTACCCTCATAAGAAGAAGTGTATTTCCCTTCTTAAAATTTTATAAACAATCTAGGTAGTTTTAACAAACCCAAGGTAGATGCTTTTTTGTTTTCAGAATATGAAAAGGTTAGGAAATTTTCCCACTTGACCTAGAATAACAAATTTATATCACTTTGGGTGCGAGGTTTCTTGATTCTAAGGAAGGGAGATATAGTTATACTTAAGGTATCTGGTGCTTTTGTTTTTTATTTCTTGGTAAATATGAGAAAGATAAACCTTGTAAAGTTTATCTTTATCACTATGAAGAATATAAAAACATCTTCCATCAAATCAAATATTATCATGTTTCTATATATTATTTGTAAAATAGTTTTTGAGTGTATGAAGATGTTCAAGGTGTAAAACACATTGTATCGAGTTCAAGAAAAAATTCCATTTATCAGTGATGATACGATATCAAGAATGGGATTAGTTTTTGATACCAAATCAAAGAAGTTTATTGATGAAGTTTATGGTACTACATCTGATTTCCAACCATCATGAAAACTTGAGGAGTATAAGGAAAATAAGATAAAGGTAGAAACATATCCTCTGAATAAACAAAAGAAAGAGAAGAAAATACTTGATGATTTTTTTGAGGATATTATGGATAAGAATGCATAGAAGAAACCCAAGGATCCAAAGTTTAGAATCAACCTTGTTGAAGCTAAATCAATAATTATTTTTACTTATGAATAGTTAAAAGAAAAATCTAAAAGATAGAATCAAAAGAAATTGTTGTAAGAATCCAAAGTTTTTAAAAATTAGATTAAATACGTTGAAAGTGCTTCAGAGAAGAAAGTCCTTCCCATTTCCCATGCCGATGAAGTTTTACCAAAAGCAGGCTTAATTTTTAAAGAAATGTCATTTGTACCAACTGATATTCCTTCTGTCATAGAAAAGGTAAAATGAAAATCTATTGTTGAAGAATCAGTAAAAATAATTCCTATAAAATAATCGGTATTGGAGTTAGCTGCAAAAGGAGCATTGAGAATAGCCCTATAGTTAGAAGAAGAGCCTGATAAGGCTGTTGATGAAGAATTTGATGGGAAATAAGGGGAAGAGAAAGAAGAATAATAATAAAAATATGAAGAAGTTGAATGCGATGCTGAAGAAGAGGTACATGAAGAATATGGATAGAAATATGAAGACAAGGAATGGGATTATAGTAAAGAAACCAAGTCTAATAAAGAATCATTTGTATCATAATCTTCGTCTAGTTTACCCTCCAATATTGATAAAGAAGTAAAATCAAGAAATTATTAAAATGAAGTGTCTTCATCAAAACTAGAATCACAATCATCATCAAATAAACAAAAGGAATATAAATATATAAAGACAAATTTTGATGATAATTCCAACATCGATAAAGATGTGTAGATTATAGAAATCTTAGATGATAAGAATGTTTCTAAGAAATATGATAAGGAAGTTTCAAAGATAGAAATGAAGAAAGGGAAATAAGTGTAAGTCAAAACAATAAGACAAAACCTCCTCATCCTAACCTCGATCAATCATACTTTACATGAATGATAGAATAGAAATAAATTGATTGTATCTATCAGGTCTTAAAGAGACTAGAAAGAACTATTACATACTTTACTAATCTTGAATCTCAGAGTCTGCTAATCCAAAAAAGTATCAATCATAAATCGAAGTCTATAAAAGTTCTAATAGGGTAATTAATTCAGATAAAATCTTATTTGAAGTTTTTTCCAAAAATATTAAATCATAAAAATATCATGAAATAAGATGGTAAAGTGGTATAACTAGGTTAATTTAGATATTAGGAACATTGATGAATAGTTTTATGAAATGAAGAAAATTACGTTAGAATAATATGATTATTTTAATAATTTATCATCTGACATGGACGATAGATTTGTGTTTGTGGAAGAGTTCAAGGATTCCATTGATGGAAGTAATGAAGATGTAAATGTTATGATGCAAAAGATCCGAGATATAGAGCTAGAGATGAGCAGGCTAAGGTTGTGTGAAGTTGAAGTGACTGTATTGAGAGATTATAACAAATAACTTACTAAGGAATTCAAAAGGTTAAAGACTCAGGATTAGACTCAATAATAAAGGATAGAAAAGTTAGTGAAATATTATCATAATTTCAAGAAGATCAAGGACTTTTTGAAGACATTAATGAAGAAAGATTGATATTAATTTCTTTTAAACTCTCAGGTGTATTTTATAAAAACTTTTTTATTGTTAATGAATTTTATCTTCATCCAATTCCTATTATTATTGAATGTTATTCCAATTAATATTGATTTTATATTCTTTCATACTAACATGGATGATTAGTTAGTTCAGTATTCTTTCATTTTTTATATTTCTAACTTTTCAGGAAACATCGTATTCATTCCCCATTCCTTTTTTTTAAGTCACAAAGTGGGAAAATTATTATTAAAATGGGAGAATATTTTATAAATGGGTAGTTGTAATATAAAGGGGGAATGTTTCATTAGGGGGGTAATATCTTTATAAGGAATATTTATAGTGACCCAGGCTTAACATACAAAGATATTACATCATTTTAGATGAATATTCGGTACATAACAAAAATACATACCCAAGTACCATAATAGTTTAGTGTATTTGGAAACATGGAAACAAAAAATTCTATCCTAGTGAAATACCTTAAACATATCTCATAAATATTTCCACCTTTAATACTTTTACCTAAAACCTTTCTTCATAACCTAGGGAAAGTAAACATAAGAAAGGGGTGATCTCAAATTCTCAGTAAGGGTTAACAAGAGAGAGATGTAACCATAATCATGAGCTTAAGGTTATGAGAATATTATTGTGAAAATAAAAGATCATACCTTTCATATCAATGATCATATACCTGAATCATGGCATAAATATTGTAATTTCATAAGGCGTGAATATTAAGGAAATAAAGAATATAAGGCATGAAAGAATAACATAGGAATAAAACATGGAATTGTGGAATACACATAAGTATATAATATGATTTCTATAGTATCCAGGGCATCACTTCCAAGACCATCTTGGTGTATGGGTTGACTCCCCATACCATCTTGGTAGTCATGGTTCACTCTCACGTCCATCTTAATATCATGGGTTGACTCCTTATACAACCTTGGTAGTCATGGTTCACTCCCATGGCCATTTTAGTAGCATGAGTTCAGTCCCCATACCATCTTGGTAGTCACGGTTTACTCCCATGTCCATCATAGTTGTCAAAGTTCACTACCAATACCATCTTAGTCTATCTCATGAGATATAGATCATTACCCAATGCATTGGAGGGATATATAGGTCCCACCAGTCTCATAATTAAATCATACATACATGTTCCACAAGATCATAAGTAATCATATCATAACCCATGAAATGAAATGGGTATCCTAAACATGGAATCATAGAAAAACCTATGTAAGAATACAGGTTTCATAATAATTTCATCATAAACATAAACTGTGAAAAGAATCAGGTTTCAAAATCCTATAACTCATGAAATAAAAATAGGTTTCATAAACATATAACCATTGAAAGGGAAATAGATTTCATAAACATATAACCTGAGAAATAGAAATGGATTTCATAAAGACCATGACATTAACCATAACCCATTCAAAGAAAGAATATGAATGAAACCATTAGATCATTTTCCAGAAGGGTATGAGTAACATCAAAGGATTTCATCTTATATAGAAAATAATTTTGAAATATCTTTTAAAAACATTTCTTGAGGAAAATATCCTTTATTCTTTGAAAAGGGAATTTTAATAAATTAAACAATTTAAAAATAATTTTCTTAGAAAATATATTTAAAACTTATAAATAAGACTTAAAATCATTTGAAACTATTTTTCCTTTAAAACTTATAAAATAAGCTTCAAAATATTTTAAATACCTTTTTCTTTGAAAACACTTTGAAAACTTATAAAGAAATATTGAAAACATTTTGAAAACCATTTCTTTGAAAATACTTTGAAAAATTCTAAATAATGTTGAAAGATTTTTTAAACATGTTTCTTTGAAAATACTTTGAAACACCTAAATATAGCTTGACAATGTTTTAAACCCCATTTTCCTTGAAAACTTATAAAATAAGCTTGAAAAACTTTTCCCTTGAAAATTTATAAAATAATCATGAAAATATTTTGAAAACCATTTATTTGAAAATACATTTTAAAAAATATTCTTAAAAATTAAACTTTAAACATTAAAGGAAATATTCAAAGGATTGACAGTGGATAACCCCGTACATGGCGTACAAGGTAAAAAGAACATTCCTTTTGCACCGTAAAAAGGTTAGAAAAATGAACTGTTCTAAAACAGAAAATAAAATTCCCTTAAAAATGTAAAAATAAAAAAGGGTAAAATTTATTTTAATAATCATAGGATAATAGTAGAATATTCTTGGAAACCTGTTTTAGAAAACATGATTTTAAATGAACACAGATTTATGACCTAAGAGAGGGTAAAGTCGGTCATTCCTAAAAATAATTTCTTAACTATAATATGTACCAAAGAGTATAAATATGGTATCAATACATGAATATATCATGAATAACCAAATGAGAATAAATTTTATGAATTTTCTTAAGATATGGATCGTAATATTTCATTAAAGGAAGAATAAACATAAATAATCTTGATCAGCAATGAAATTGTCACAATACACTCTTATAACTTAGTAACTTGGGATCACACTATCCGTGTAAGAAAATAAAATTAAATTGAGATTAAAATATCATGAAAATAATAAATTTGATAATATATCATGTAAAATATAATTATATACACCGCAAAAAATAATTAATGTGCATAACAAAACACGAGTCTCAAAGAGGGAAAATTGAGACACAACTATTTTACTAAACTGGTAACTTTTGAAACCTAAAACCCATGAAAGAAATATCATAATATGGATATGTGAATACCCATAAATTTAATTAAATTATACATGAAATACAATCAGGGGTAGTACATACACCACACAAAATTAAAGAGTGGTGAACATAGCATGTATCTCACAGAAATATAAAGTGATATGAAATCCTCTTACCTTGTGTCTTGACTCTCATCGCACTTGGTCAAACCACCTATATAATAAATATAAATTTATTATAAATATTTTCCATAACCATATTATTATATATAATACCATATATGGTTTGAATATGACCTTATATTTCCTCCATTTTAACCATCCTGTTTTAAGGTTTCACTTTGGGTAATATTCTCTTTATTCTTCAATTGAGTCTTAATTTGTCATATCTTTGGTCCTTATACTTATATCATGATTTCCAAAATGTAAAACATGATATAAATATTATTTATATACATTATATTTTAATTATAATAATCAATAAAATATATATGTATGAAATGGAATATACCATTCATGGAGACGGTAGGTCGTACGTACGTATGAACACTATTTTCATTAAATTATCATGTTGAAAAAAAATACATATATATATATATAATTATTAAATTAGCTTTTTATATCATATATATTGTATATATTCACTAAACCTATCTTTAATATAATCCATGTAGTGTATGAACGAATCATGTCGCTTTGAGGGGACGGTGGTCCACATTTCCTCAAACGAAATTATCATATTAACACAAAATGGAAAGTAAAAAAAGATATGTATTGTAAAAAGTAATAAATAAGCTTAAATATATAATAAATATAATATATTAAATATTTAAATAGAGTGTCCATCATGATTTCCACCATGATATGCGGTATGGAAAAATTGAACAAACATCGTTTTATGATGTGGTAGTTCGTCGTACACATAAACAGCATGTTTGTTACTTGTTAGATGGAGGTGTGTGTTAGTGTAGGTTTAATCCTTAGCGTAATAAAATAATAATCTATTTATTATACTGTTGTTTTTATACAATAATTTAATAAAGATATTGGAGGGGTGTATAATTAAAATACAACAATGGGGCTTGAGAGAAGGTGTTACCTCTTAATCGGGTAACTCCTTTTGGTTTGTGCCAAAAGGCTTCCTTGGAAGACTTTATGCATAAATTTAGGCTTCAAAAATGAAGGTAGGGATGTTGGAAAGTATATTTTTAGATATTTTCCTAACATAAGGGGTTTTAGAAGTGTTAAGAAAGGGAGATATGGTGGCCTTTTACAAGGAAGGAAAAGGATTCACATGGAATGTTTCAAAACAAGTTAGGTGCGCATATGTTCTTACATAAAAAAATTCATAAAAACCATCATAAATAAATAATTTAAGGTTTATGTCTGAAATATGTCTTGAAAATTGGTTTATGAAAAATTTCTAGGTCATTTGGTCCATTAATATTAAGGTTTAGTTCCTAATTAAGCTTAATTTGACCTTAATCGTTGTGATTAATTTTAATCACTTTTACTAATAATTTTGGTAAAAAAACATGATATAATTATAATATAAATATTATAATTATTAAAAAAAATTATGTTATTTTTTTGAAATTCAATTCACATAATCAGAAAAATTATGATTAATGTTAATCCTAAAGACGAGACGAAATTATGGGTTTTTAAAGTAGAAAGAAGTTCAAAAGTTTATTAAGTTTTTATATTCAATTTCAAAGTGAAATTTATTATAATAACCTAAATTATATTAATATATGTATAATTAATCTAATTTTAACTTAAAACAAATTTAAAATATAATTTAACATTAATAATTACTTAAACAAAAAGGCAATTTTTAACTAAAAACAGTATTTTTCACTATTCATTAAAAATGAAGTTTCTCAGAAAAATCCCAAAAATTCACCATAAGATAATTTAGAACATATAAATTCAAAAATAAATATTATTTTATAAAATTAAATTTTTAAATTTTTCTAAAATTAATTTTATTATTAAAAGTGATTTATTTGAGAAAATGATATTTTTAAATATAAAAGGACTTTACCAAAAATTATATCTTTTATTATCAATGTGTTTTATTTCTATAAATCCATTATAAAAAAATATTTGAAAAGTAGTTATTAATATTCATATCACTAATTTTAATGGCCAGGTTATAATTATATCATTCTAAAAAATATATAATAAAATAATACTTCGCAGAAACTCTGTGTTGCGTGTAACGTGCGCCAAGTCAGTGTTACAGGTAGCACAATCCAAGTCAGTATTGTGTGTAGCACAATCCAAGTCGGTGTCATGTAAAATAAATGCTTGAATTAGTTTTTTAATATATATATATATATATATAACAATTTCAAGGGTCACGTGAAATGAAAAATATTAAAAAGATAAATTAATTTGAAAAAAAATAATTCAAAAAATTTGGCAGTTTTACTATCTACCCCCCTTAAAATGAATTTTTCCCTCAAAATTTGTTTGGGTTATCAAAGGTTTAATACTTTAAAGTTTCATTCATATAAACCCACATCATAGAAATGAATAATAAAACTTCCCTTAAAATGGAAAGTTGGGACCATAACGGTTACCCAAAGTAACATATTACTAGGTTTCCACATAGGAGAACATAGGTTGGGAGTGAATATTGGACATGGTGTAAAAGAGAAAATATTTATAGGGAGTGAATAAGGTCATAAATAAAAAACAAATCAATGGTCGGTGAAAATTTGAGGACCTCAAATTCATAAATCTATGATGATTTATAAGTCCATTTGTTCAATAAAAAATAAGGTATTAGGACAACACATTTTCTTTTAATCATTATCCTAATATTGGGTAATTCTTTTATTGACCAATAATATAAGGAAATATACTTACTTGATAAATTTCTATAAACAAAATTTCATTCTTTAGTTGTGATTTAATATATTTCTAATCCATCCATTACATCATGTAATGGACATCCAAAAATTGACTTTGATGCCTGAAGTACTAAAATACAATTTTAGCAGATCTTAAGGCCCATAAAAGAATGAAAATCATAACTATTTATCTATAATTATTCTTAAAAATAAACATGGTTATTACATTAATCTATAAATATAAAAATTAACATTATTTTTTCATCATAAATAATTATTCATAAAAAATAATTATACATTAACCATGACATTGTGTAGTCCAATGGTAGGCATAAAACCCTTATCATCTTTTGGCCATGGGTTCAAGACCCTCATCCTTGCAGGATATGATTGGTTGTCACCTAAAAAACATGTTTTCCTTTTCTAAAACCACACTAATATAATTTTCCAACATATGACAGACATCCTTCAAATAAGTTTAATCACTAAATATCCTTTTAACTAATGTTTTCAATAAAATATCATATAAAAATACCTCCTCCAAATATTAACATAACCATTTCATGAATGGTTAACCTCATAACCCTTGTGAAATATGAAAATCAAAAACCTTAGTAATAAATTCACTAAATCAGCTTAACATTGATCCCTCATATATCACGAAGTAGCTATTGACTGTCACATTCCAAACATGTGAATACCCTCATGGTAAATTCTATTGGAACATGGTAACAAATTGAATTACCATAAATCCTTTTATAAAACATATGTGCTTCCTTATTCTATATATTACTGGATATATTCCATAAATCCAATAGGTTGTAAACTTCATCCATGATAGTATGAACTACTTGTCAACATGTACTTAATTATTTCCAAGGTAATCAGTACCATGCAATTTCTTACTCATAACAGTATTATATTAACATAAATAACACATTAAGGATTATCTTCCCTTAGTCAAAATATCACCTTATCATTAAATCACTTCACCAGTCCATCTGTAAAATTCAACATGAACTTGTAAACACTAATCGAAAACATAATTAGAACAATCCTTTTAAATTTCATCATTCATATAACATAATTTTTTATCCAAACACATACAAATTTTGATTATTCTACTTCATCCTTATGACATTAACAAGGCTACCTCATCCCATTACACAATACTTATTTCCTTTAATATTTCATATGTAGTCTCTTCATTATCAACAATGTAATCATTACTCAAAAAACCTTGATAGTTCCCTTTAGGAGATTTCATCATGGTACATTGAGTTGCATAATGATTGTTTATTAGACAGATAAAACACTTAACCTTCAATGATGTCTTATGGATGCCAACATTCTCATCCATTTCGCTAATTGAACTCTTCATTTTTTCATTACAGTCACTTTATTTGTGTCCTTCTTTTCCACAGTCAAAACATCTTCTTATTCCTCTAATACGTTCAATTAGGTGATTCTTTCCACATTCTTGGAACAAAGGAAACCAAATCTTATATCCTCCATGGTCTCTGTTACCCAAACTCTCAACGAACTCCTTCTTTCTCTTCCTTAGTGAGTCTAATAGTTGGTTAAGTTACACATTGTTAATCATGTTCTGTGAAAACTGATTTGGAAAAATCACGACAATTGTCACTCCAGTGATCATCCCACTTGACTGCTCATCAGAAAATCATCCATCACATTCAACCATAATCCAGTTCATTTTAGTTCCCTCCATTGACTAAAACCATAAGTATAGTGTGATCATTACATATCATAGTATAAAACCATAGAGTTGTGAAAATATTTACTTATATGATGTCTAAATCATGACACCTTACTTAATCTACGACACTCTAGGTTCATCATAGGTTATTCACATCCAAATTATATTTAAATCATTCATGATGGTTCATGAATATTTTTTGAATTCCCAAAAACTACTAGAAATCTAGGCTATAGCCATGGACCTATAGCCACAATTCTATAGGTTCATGGATATAGCTTGTCTATATCCATGATTGAATGATAGAGGCATGGCCAAAACGTGCCTTCTCTATTTTTTTTTTGAAAACTCGTCGGGCTTCTCCTCCCTCCTTCCCGATACCATCTGTGTGTGACCCTTGGATACACTCCAACCTTCACTATGGCGTGCTCCTCCCTAATACCCTCTGAGCTTCACGGAGATTCCCTCCTCCCTGATACCCTCTGCGCGTGACCCTCTGAACCCTCGACCTTCATGGCAGCGCCCTCCTCCCCGATACCCTCTGTGCGCAACCATCCTTCCCCGACGTTTCCCATCGCAACCTATCCTCTCCTTGATCCTCCTCCACCGATGGTGACCCTCGCAACGGTGCCCCTCACTGCCCCTGAATGATGAAACCCCACCGCCAGCTCTCATCTCTGATCCTCCTCCCTAACACTACCACCAAATGTGGGACACCTCAACTCCCCCTACCGATGCTGCTCCTAGGTGGCCTCCCCACCTCCTTTGACGCAGCCAACCCCCTCCTAGTGATCATCTTACCCCTTGTTATGAAAAATTATGTGTTCATTATTTTGTTATTATTTATTCATAGCTATGTTGTATCAAATCTATAAAAAAAATTTGAGATTTCATAAAATTGCACCTTTAATATCTCTTGTACAACCAGTTATTCTTGGATTGAGGTAGGTATTTTTGTGTATTTACTTTAATTATCATGTCATTTTGTGCTTGGTGTTTTCTAAAACATTTTTTATCAAAGTAAATCAATATTTAATAGATATAGTGGGTTTCAGAAGTGTTATAAATTTTTTATCTCTTGGAATAAATGTTTTATAATGGTTTTCTAAATTTTAATTAATTAATTTAAATGAAAAGTGTTTGTGGGAATGCCTATATGTCTTGTTTTAAAATAATTTATATAAAAAATGTATTTGAACCCATTTGGGTATTGTTATGATTTTCAAGGATTTTTTGAAAGTGAATCGGTTTAATGGATTTTAAAAGGACTTGAATGAAAAGGTAGCTGGTTTTATAAATTATTTTAAGTGTGGTTTCACATAGAATAGTTATAAAGAAGGTGATAAAGTAGGTTTTTAAATGATTTAAATGACTTTTCATTCCTAGTTGGTTTCTAAAAAGGTATATTTTCAATTTATATAAGATATTTTTATAATGAGTATCTGGCCATCGATTATTCCCCTTGTTTTGATTATACTTGATTTGAATTGTGGCCCCCCAAGAGGGATGTTGTATTCTATTTTTGATATGTATGAAGTGAAAGGGGTTATTTATTGTGAGGGAGTTGGATTTAGTGGTGAGATGTGATTTATTTAAAATAATTTTTTATCGATTCTTGTGATTCTTTTGATTTTCCACCTCCATTAGATTGATTTATCATGGAAACTTAGGTAAATAATGGAAGGTCTAGTAGCATGTGATGCTAGCTTAGTGTATGTTAGCTAGATAGTTCCCTAGGATATTAGCACCCTACCAAGGGTCTATTTAATATGTGGAGAGACCTGAAAGGGGAAGCTGAATGGGATAATCTGATTTTGCATAGGGTCCTAATGAGTAATATGATGAACTGGGTCTATTATCACCCATTCTAGATCCTATTAAGTTTCCCATGATGTCTATAATTAATTGAATATTTATTATATGATGTATCCCCACTATTAATTCAGTTATCTCTAATTATCAATTTCCCATTGATATCTTGGTGCATGTTTTGTTTCTATATTCCATTTCAGTTAGGGTTTTGGTTTATATTCAAACTGAATTAAAAAATAGTTTTCAAAGTATATTATTAAATAAAATAATGATGTTTGATTTAAAGGTGTAGTTTTGAGATGTGTATTTGGAAAAAAAGGGAAAAGGATTAGTTCTCTTTTAATGGATTTGAAACTATTTTTTTCTTAGTTTGAAAGAATTTCCTTTTAAAATGAAAATGGAAGTTGTTTTATAAAAGAAGTTATGGAATGTTCCACTTTTTCTTTACACCCTCTTGTGAAAAACATATTCACTACTTATATTCTAAACTATCATTAATAAAATGTATTTTCAAAGTAATTATACAAACTCCTTAGTGAAATTTTACTAGGCACAGTTTGGTTCACACCTTGCATTCACCAATGGGTGTATGAAAATTTCATGTTTACTTTCAAGAGCCCAGGTTATGTTCTTTTACCTTGGTTAATGTTCAAGTTGGTTTGATGATAGATAGTATAGGATGGTATGGGGGATTGTGGGTCATAAAAAGGTAGTTAGTAGTGATCCATGTTTGGTCATATTTTTTGATGTTTATATATAATCCTTGTGGGCCTAGATATTTCTTTTCGTTTATTATATACTTGGGATTTTTCTTGTTAATTTATTATGTGATGATGTGATTTATGGCCTTTTGTTATTTCTAAAATATTATACTATGTTTGATTGTTTCATTTATATTGAAACTATTTATTTTGTGTATGAGTGATCGATGTATAGATGAGTCATGTTGGATTTATAGGCGGAATCCTTTATGTGGTTATTCATATTTGGAGGGTGAAACCATTACCAATGGTTATACTTTGATACCCTGACACTTTTCACCTTCCAACAACAATCAGAGACATTCTTTGGGCCCTGTGGAGATCCAGTTTGGGTGACATGTCATGTTGATCTGGGCCAGTTCATTACAAAATAGTATTAAAAGACCCTATTATTATTTTGAGTGCATATTAGTATAAAGAAGATATGATCATCATCGTGACTCAATAGTTAGGTCACGAGTAGTTTATTCATCGCCACTTTTCATAACAAAGCTTGAGTTTCCATGGGTAGTTGTTATTTCAATATTTGATTTGGATTCCAGTTTTAATTATTTTGATAATGATGATTAGATCCCCATTGAGTTATGTCATATACTTCGGGGGATTTATTTAAGATTTGGGATGAAAGTAGGAAGGAACCAAATTATCATCATCATCTCACATAGTCTGAAAAAATATATGGATCCTATGTGTGTGGTCTTAGTGATTTTTCAGATGCTATTGTATGATTGGTGGATGGTCAGCTAATCTATGTGGCCAAGTCATGCACAACTTTGCATCAATTTTGGATTTATTTTGTAAACCTATTTTGATTTCCAATGGATCCTAAGAAAATTTACACCCTAGGAGACATATCAAAGGATTTTTTAGTCATTTTTTGGTGTTATTGTAATGGATTTTTTATGTTGTGACACATTATGGTGTTCTTATGTTTGGTGCTTTAATTTTTTGTACAGAAGTACATTTATTGAAATTTGTTGATCCCAAAACCGGTTTTGGGGTATTCTTTGTAAAGTTTTCTTAATATCACGTATAATTTTTCAAGAGTAGTAAGGTTTCAAAAGAAATTGGGAAATGATTTAAAATGAAAATATATTTCTTGAAGTGTTTTAATTTAAAACCTTTTCTGTGATTAATTTGAAAATGGGACTCATGGATGTTTTGGATTAAAAAAATAGGTTTTATGATTTGTTTTGACTTTTACATGATTCTTTGAAAGTGTTTGATTTCATTATATAATTTGGGAAATGATTTAAAAAGAAATGGGATTTTAGGAATTTTTTTGGTCTTATGATGAAATTCATGAGGTGTTTTGAAAATAGAGGAGAAATTTATGAAGTTTGAGTGAGATTTTATTTTAAAAAAGTTCATGATTATCAAATCTGGTATTAAAATTTTTTAAAACTCTATACTTGGGAAGTTGTAATTTTACCCTAGATTTTGTATTTTTTAAAGGAAGTGAGATTCTTTTCAATGTTCTTTTCTTTTTTAAATGAGTTTTCATACATTTTTTTAAAATGTGGGGATTTTTAAGAAAGATATTTTTACAAGGGAGGTGTGCAGGGGAGGGGGAGGGGTGTGCAGTGGGGAGGGAGCAGTGGGGGTGCAATGGGTAGGGGTAGGGGTGCAAGGTGTGGAGGGGGTGTGTTAGGGTAGGTGGGGGTGAAAAGAGGGTGGGGCAGGGGTGTTGGGGAAGGGGGCTAGGCTGTGTGCAGGGGAGGGGGTTGGGGGTGTGCAGGGGGGATAGTGATGAGGAAGGGGGCAGGGGGTGTGTAGGGGAGGGGGGAGGGGGTGTGCAGTAGGGAGGGGGTAGGGGTGCAAGGGGTGTGCACAAATGGAATACATGGATCCATTTGATAAAACTAACATCGTTTTATATATCTGATTATTATAGAGGAACAATAACCATGTGTATGTGATCCCAGTTCAATTATCAAGATGTTGTTACCATGAATTATAAGCCATGCCATGTAAACATGCACCCAGTCTTAAATTTATTTTTACATTTAGTGATATTTTTTCCATGAATTCAAATTTAAATTTTTTTAACTTATGTTGATTACTCATGTTTAATCCACTTTTATTTCAATATTATATACCACAAATGTATGTTTTAAATATATTAAGTATAATCAATATTCATGCAAGGTTTCAATCCTACATACAAGGTGATAGGGTGGACTGACACTTGATTTTGGAGAAATACACCGTCATGAAAGATTGGAGCAATAGTATATTTTCATGCAGTGGGTCATTTTATTTTGTATCAATTAATATTTTCTTTTACTTGTATTAAATATGATTTGTGCTTAATTTTTTAGACTGCATGTGCTCTTATTGAGCAGTGTATGATTTATTTAATTTGAGCAGTGGATAGTTTTTAGACCATTAGAATGTGTATTCTTTTTTGAGCAGTCATGTTTTTCTATTAAGTAATAGGTCATTTATTAGAGCATTAGATTATCATCATGTGAATGCACGTGCGAGAACCACTATGGGGGGGTCTGTCTAGGGGGGTTTGTCTAGGTGGGGCTATCATAAATAACTTTCATTGAATTAGAAAAATGTGTGGGGTAAGAGATATTTCAGCCTTCATCTATAACCAATGTAACGGTGACCATTCTGCCCTAAGTTTTGGGAGAATATACTTTGCTTCCATTATCATAAGGTGCATGGATAGAACCCACCACCTTCTTGAATTTATCACTGACCTGAATATCCTTGATAGTTTCACTGGTGTTGGTGTACTCAAGGAAATAAGTATTAGATACATGAAGTAATTGGTGGTGAAACTATAGTCCATCCACACATGTCTTCTGGTGCCAAATTAAGAGGTAGTCATGCCAGGCACTCATCGATCATAATAAGTGGTATCTATTCAAGTAAATTTATCTTCTATGGTTAATGTGAGGGGTAGGAATCCAGAATCCCTTCCCCCTACCCAAATTATTTATATAAATTTTATAATAATAATATTGTTGTTGTTATTGTTAACCATTGTTTTAGTTTTAACTTTTAACCAAGATGTTGGATTGATAATCTGTTTTTCACATCATGGCCAAAACAATGAGATGAACGACTCAAGGCCAATATTTGATACCTAAATATAACTCATGGAATGATCCCTGATCCATATTAGGTAATTCATCATGTCTTTTATATAATAAAATTCAAATTTATCATTTATTATATAATTTTAATAAGTGGATAGCTAATCCAAATAATTTTTCTATTTATATCACAATGGAGTGATCAATTTATCTATACAAGGCTATTTATATGGGAAAATAGGTAAATTTATGATTTATCTTTGTAGGACTGGTGATGGGGTTTAGGTGTAATCAATGGAATGATATTGGAGTTGGTATCCCCTCAACTATGATGACTTCTAGGTTGGAATGGATCCCCCACTTCCTTTTTATAGATAGTGTAAGTATCAAACCATAAACACCAGGGGTGTAGGTCCCCTCTCTATGGTGACTTAATCCCCCAATCTAAGAACTCTGGTGGGGTATAAATCCTCTGCATGGGTCAGTATCCCCTTGAATTTTATTGATCCATTGGTGAGGCATGGATCCCCCACCACTATTCTAGAGAGGTTATGTGGATTGTTGAATTGGGTAGTTTAGAGGCTGGATCAATCGTACAGTATTAATTGGGTAGAGGATGTAGTACTACCTTGACTGGATAGCTAACTTCAATGGTGAGAAAACTACCCTCCATCGATTTTGGTGACACTATAGTAGTTCCAAAGGATATTTTGTGTGGATTTCATTGATTATTATGAATTATTGGGTATATTTATACTCAACCACGCATAGGAATTGTTCCCACGTTTGTTGTGATTGAGTAGAAGATTCATGGGTTTGGAGATGGCTTGGATAGACATAGAGTTCAGGTGTCTTGTTCAGAGAAAATTCCCAGGGATTCTAGGATATTCATTATGGATCATGGGGATTTGTGATAGTAGTGGTCAACAATACAGATAAAGAGTGATCCAATAGTATGTGAAATGTGGAGGATCTTCTCAGTACTTCATGTTCTGTAGAATTTTCATATGTCTTGTTTTCCTTGTATTTATCTCATGGGATATATTTTTGTCTATTATCTCTTGCATATATTATATACAGTTCAGTTGATTATATATATTCTAATGGTATTTTGGATTTATCTTGTGTACTGAAGATGTTTATTTTGTAGGTTGTTATTGGTGAAGGCCTCTTATACAATGAGCTCCACTATTAAAGCATCCTTTCCATCCTTCCTAGATTCAACTAAGTTGTTAGTATCACTACTAGTAGTACCACCATCGAATCCCATACTTTGATCATCCTCATTCCTTGTATCATCCTTCTTAAATCCATAAAAAAGAATTATCTCTAGAGATAACCTTGGATTTTACCTTAATAGAGTGGTTATTTTTAACTTCCTCCGATATTGAAATAAAGGTAGACTTCACATATTTATCCCTCTTATCAGCCCTAATAGAAGGAGTTTGAATAGGTGAATAAAAAATCATAATTCCAAGGGAATTCTTCCCCTTACTGGTATCATAACTCATAAAGATTTTCTTCTATAAGTCAACAAGGTCATCTCCTACACCCGATTAGAACTAAGACCAGGTTGAGAGAGTCTCTTAGTGATGTTTATGATTGATAACCAAAATTCATTTCTGGGATAGGATATTTGGTTTTTCTATTCATATAACCCCATGTGTTTGGAAATCCAACCATAAAGGAAGTGGAATGGGCAGCACACATAGAAGAGAGTCTTCTGCTGGCTGATAGAGGTAATGAATTGTATAGCTTCACATGAATTGGGACTACTAGGTTTTTTCCCTACCTCATCTATAGCATATCTTCCATGATAAGTTCACCCGGACACACCCGCATGTGTGCATCCCAAATCGATATTTTCCACCTATAAATTATAATAGTAATACATACAAATCATAATAGTAATACATACAGCTAACCTGACCATGGGATCCTTGAGCTTCATGTTTTATCCCCACAACTACCATCTGTTCTCCTCTTGTATTTTATAAAATGTGTTCTCCTTACCTTGTAAAATATTCTTTGGATAATGACACAGCTTCCCTATATGTATGTCCATTGATTCATTCTGAAAATACCCAAAACAGTGTGTGAAATGGATGTCCATCATCCATATTTTTTTGTCTTTCTCCCCTAGGACAAGCGTTGTAACACCCATGTGATTTTATGGATTCTCCTCCTTATCATCATAGACGTCCTTATCCAGTTGGAGCTCATCATACATATCTTCTTAGATATAGATTCTCATGAAGTGGTAGAGTTCCCAAATACCATTATTGACCTCCCAATGATGTAGGAGAAATTTGTTGGTCCCTGGTGTCCAATTTCTCAATAGCTTTTTAAAGAAGTCATGATTATTGTAGATGTGGAATTTTGATCACCATGTTGGATCATAGATCCCAAGACACTATATATCCAACTAAAATTCATGACAGGATAAACATACCCAGTATACCCTGGCCCCTCTCTTCAAGAGGTTTCTATAATGAAGAAGGTCCTAGTAATATGTCAAAAATCCTGGAATTTAAATGTGGAAATAGATTAGTTTCGAAATGAGGGAGGGTGTGTATGTATAGGAAGGATGGGAGGGGGTGTCGGGGGTTTGTCCAGGAAGGGAGGGGTGTTCGGGGGGTTCCCTGAGGGGGGTCCTGGAGGGAGGGGGGTTTCTAGGAGGGGGTTTGTCCAGGGGGGGTATGTCAGGGAGGGGGGTCTATCCAAGAAGGAGAGGGCAGTCAATGGGGTGTCCATGAGGGATGGGGGGAAGTCCAGGGGGTCTATTAGGGAGGGAGTTTATCCAGAGGGGTGGGGTCTATCCAGGAAGGAGGGGGTCTTCTTGAATATTTCCTTTGAAACTCAGTAATTTATAATGTTGTTTATGATTATTTAATGTTATCTTATGAGGAATAGAGTTATGTTAATCTGATGTTGACTTCGTTTATTTTTAGTTACTTCAATGAGAATATCCTAGTTGAGTGAAAAATATAAGAGGATGGTTGGCTCATTAGAATGAAGAAAACTGTATCATATCATAACAGGGGAGTACTTAATTTGGTTTGTACTTATTTAGAATAATTCATTCATGTTGCCACTTATTGGAACTCTGTTGAAAATCTTGATTTTAGGATGTTATGCTTCTTGAGTGTTTGTGCTTAAACTGTTGAATACTTTTCATGCTGATGTTATTGAACTGAATCTGGTTATGATGGTTATTGAAAATATTCTTTCTTATGGTAAAACATGTTGAGTATTGAATTTTAATGTATGATGATGTTTATTGTGAAATTTATATTTCATGATTTTTTTTTGAAAATGTGTTAAATATTCAATAATGAGGGTAGAGTGGTAATATAAAAAATGTTTTAATTGGGATTTTAATGTTAAATGTTCATTGTATTTGTCTTCTATCCTGCTGAAAAGAGTTGTTTTATATGATTTTCTGCGTGTTTGACTAGAAATTATTTTAGATTTTCAATGAATTAATGTATGTTCACACTGGAAATCATTTTTGACCAGTTGATTTTTTTATCATTGGAACATGTATTTTAGGGGTCTCCATATATTTTATAGGGGTGTCCAAGAGGGGGGTTATCCAGGGGGTGTCCAGGAGGGGGTGCTATCTAGGGGTGAAAGGGGGTATACATGGGGGAGGGGGGTTGTCCTGTCCATGAGGGGGTGTCCAGGAGGGGGTGTCTAGGAGGTAGGGGTTGTCCAAGAGGGGGGTGTTGTCCAAGGGGTGCAAGGGGGTCTGCAGGGGGGAGGGGGTTGTCCTGTCTAGGAGGGGGGTGTCCAAGAGGGGGTGTCCAGGAGTGAAGGGGTTGTCCAGGAGGGGGTGTTATCCAGGGGTGCAAGGGGGTCTGCAGGGGGAGGGGGTTTGTCTAGGAGGAAGGGGGAGTTGTCCAGGGGGGGTGTCTAGGAGGGGGGGATGTCCATAGGGGTGTTCTTGAGGGATGGTGGTCTGTCCAAGGGGGTGTAAGAGGGGTCTTCAGGGTGAGGGGTTGTCCATGAGGGATGGGGGTGTTGTCCAGGGGGTGTCCAGGAGGGATGGGGGTTTTCTAGGGGGTGTAAGGGGTATGCAGGGGGAGGGGCTGCCCAGGAGGGGGGGTTGTATGGGGGGGCCTATCCAGGGGGGAGGTGGTTTTCTAGGATGGGGTGACTAGGAGGGAGGGGCTATCTAGTGGGGTGTCCAAGAGGGTGGTGGGGCTATCCAGGGGGTGTCCAGGAGGGGGTGTTGTTCATGGGGGGTGTTGGAGGGATGGGGGGCTATCCAAGGGGAGCACAAGGGGGTCTGTAGGGGGTTCTGCAGGGGGATTTCCAAGAGGGGGGATTCTATAATGGTTCATGTGAGTTATTTCTCGAGGGAGAACCATTGTTTTCTTATATGTGGGATTGAGGTATGAAATAACACTCATTCTAAGGGTATTTAGTGAGTATACACAAGAAAATTGATACTTGTAGAACGTAAACTTGATGGTTCTCCCCAATGGTGGGAGACAAATCATTCAATTCCTCTATATGATAATTTTAGTCTTATAATATCATTTTGGGTATATTTTAGAGTTGGTGTCTTGAGAACCAATTGTTTATACTTTTATTACATGAATGTGCACTTATAATATATTGTTCATTGTTCTGCATGACTATAATATAATAATGTCCTGGAATATTTGTTTCCTTAATAGGGTCATGGAAGATCCCCGCTATGATGAGAACCTTGAAATTCTATAACAATATTCTTAAATAAAGTTATAATATTGGATGAAATACTATGATAGGACACATAGTATAAATATCATCATTTGTGAGTACTCGTAAGGAGACGAGACTCTATCTAATGGAGTTTGTACTTGGTAATCTCCAAGATGGGATATTATGAGAACAGACTCACCAGTAGTAATTCTGCATGTCTTGGTGACATCGGACATTACTATCTATGAGCATGTGTAATGGTCCTTAGATTGGAAGATTATCATTAACTCATGTCATGACTCGCGCACTTAGATTTGCTGACGAAAATCGTCACGATGATAGTTGGTGGGAAGTAGGGTACGTTGGGTGCATCACGAATGACATGTTGTTAACAGATAAGTAAAGGAAGTATTTGTCCCTTCTATATTTATGGAAGTAGATATCTCGGGCCCTTTGATTGAAATAGAATTGTCTCCCCAATTCCATGGCCATGGTGTCACGATGAGTTTATTTCTGTAAGTCAAAGAATGGCGGATCAAGCATATAGATTTATGACACTACCATGAAACCATCTTGATGAGATATTGAAACAAAGTTATTAAAATACATGGTAACCATTCATATGAGTTGACACATCAATGTGGCATGAACTTCTTTCTCTTGGGTGCCTTGACCCGTTGCTAGACAGTAATCTTGGAATTTAGCCAAGCCCACCCAATTCCAATGAGAAAGAGGCCTTGAGGGTCACACACTAAGTGTATCCAAGTATCTCAAGTAGAAAAAATATTATTCCCGTATGTGGTTTAATAATTATTCAAGGAATCCTAAATCATTTTAATGTTTGAGGAAGAATAAAATGAAAATAATATATACATGTCATGTACATTGAATGTACACGCCATGTAGTTTTCATTTTAGAAAGGAAATGAAAAACGAGTACACGCCGTGTATTAATGATTACACGCCACGTAGTTTTTCCAGTAGTGATTTTGAGGAAATAATATCATTTTATTAAATGATATTTATTATAATCAGTTTGGGCGCATGTCATGGAATTAATGATTCGACATGAGGGTTTTCAATAAGAGTTAATGAAATAAATAAAACACGTAACGCGTTTATTTATTGTTATAACTCTATAACCTCAAACCCAATTACAAATATCCTCATAACCCCAATACTTTTCCCTAATCATTGTGAACAAAAATTCTAGAGAATTCTCTCAAGTCTGAAATAACTCCTTCCTCCAAGAACACTATCAAGACCGACAAAGATCCTCCTCCATCAGATCAAGGCGATCTAAGGCGGACAACACAAGCAAATGCTTCTCCATCTTATCACCCAAAGATTCCTTTAGTGACATCCAGAGATACGTGGTGCACATGTGGATCACCACTAGAGGAATTCTACACTTGGCTTCTTTGATGCAACATCGAATCACATCGGAATGTGACCAGAAATATCAGTGAAGAAAGAACGCCATAAAATGAACTTCTTGTTAATTAATTAAATTAATTATAATCAACCTAGGATGATCCTCCTTTGTGAATCTGGTACTATTTTTCTTCTTTGTCTATTTATGTGATTCAATCTGTGGAGTCTGGCGTTTATCGTCATATTGATCCCATATTGATCATTGTTAATGACAAAAAGTTATGTGGTCACATCCACCCACAAGCTTCCATTGGGCCCGGGACCTTCAAGTGGTATCAAAGGGGTCACAACGTTGATTATATTTATTTAATTTTCATTGATAATTTACACATTTATATTTGATTCAATTCAAGATAAATCATTCTATAAAACTGAATGAACAAGATCCATTCTTCCTCCTTTGTTTCTCGATTCACATCATAGAAACGAACTTTTAAACTTAATTTTGATTAAAATAAAATTGAGGAACTCGTCCGGAGGAGCCGCTCATTCTGTCTATACAACACAGTAATACATAGCGTGTAGTGAAATCTACATGCTGAGTAATTAGGTTCAACGAACTGGTACTGGTCTGCCAAACCACGCTGTGTGAATTGAGAATACCTAAGTTTTTTAACACACTGTGTTGACCAGAACTGAACGGCGCATGGAAACTGAAATACACAGCGTGTATGTTCAATCAACACGCCATGTAGTCTGATCCGTCCCAGGTGAAACTGTATACAAGGAGAAGTCGTGTAACCGCATACACTGGATAGTCAGGCCGGTAACCGCGTAACAAGTACATGCCGTGTTAGATTAATCTACACGCCATGTACTCCAAAATTTCCAAAGTATAGAAAACACGCCAAAGCCCTTATCATGTACTTTAGATAAAGGGTTAAAACAAATACACATAATGTAATATAGCCTACATGCCGTGTACTTTCCAGAAATGGAATTTCACCAGGTTTCCTCCAAAGTACAAAGACCCATACAAGGAATATGGATGAGAATAATCTCAAGGAAATTCATAAAGGAATTTAAGATAAAGAATTGATTAATTATAAGATCATAATTAATTGAATTCAAGCGCGACTTATCTTGAATAAAAGAATGATTAAAAGAATTTGAATACTAAATATGCGTAAATTATGTTGCATGCTATGGAAGATCATGAGCTAGACCAAAGACCCTTTGTGTGTGTATGGTTTCATTTAAATTTATTTAATTTAAATTCGTTGGTCTGCGATCCTTCTTCCAACAAAATGTAGGGCTTGCATGCCCATTGTTTGTTTAATGTAAACCCCATGTAATGTAGGATCTCCCAAGCCATATGAGATGGTTCAAAATCCGAAGATGAGGCGAAACCAACCCAAGAAGATATAGAGGTGGACATGTGGGAGCTGCAAAATACAAACCACAGGGTTCAGGGTGTTTTTCCCTAGGTCAGGGTAATCTTATCAAAACTACTAGATAAGCTAACCAATAGAAGCTCATGATCATTCCATCTTATTTTATTTCTTTCTGATTGCATGGTTTATTTATTATGTATGTGTTGTCACAATCACATAGTTAATGAAATAAACAAGCATGAAAATATGGAATAAAATAAAAACCGAACTATACGTAAACATTATCAGAACATGGTTAATCACTTAAGCAAGAATCACTTAATATTAAAAAGCATATGATAATGCGAAACTACACATAAAGGATTAAAATCCCTCAAATACCATATTAAGTTAGACCAAGCCTTCCGTTACTTGAATAAGGGCAAGACTCAATAAAACTATGTGTTTGACCAACCCTTGTTGGGACACTTACTTTTATAAAGGAAGCTATTATGAAAGTTTCGGGTTGAATTAAACATTTTACATCAAGAGGAGTAGCCCTTGCAATACTTGTTGTAAAATTGAGGCAAGTGTTAAAGAAATCCAAGTCACAATTTCAGGATTGGGGAGTCCACTCAACAGATCAAGGAACTGTAAGCTCATAGTTGGAAAAGACCTACCTACCTAGATACCTTTAAATAGTTTGACCAACCCTTGTTGGGGTTATGCAAAGGGGAATATGGATCCTTGCCACAATAATGTCATAGTAACTAGGAATTCCAAGTTTAATGGAGGGGGTCGTTAAGACATGATAAAATAGTGGGAGAATTAATAAATTCATTTATTATTTTTCATAAAATGTAAACAAAAGGCACTGATAAATCTTCTATTTTAATTTGTAAAATCAACATGACAAACTCTTCAATCATATTTTCTCTGCAATCAATTTCGGATAAAGACAATATCCTCACCGGTAGTAACTTTCAGGAATGGTTTAGGCACCTTCGGGCTATCCTTTTCCATGAAAAAAAGTTTTACATGCTAGAGTCCTCACTTCCTGATTTGCCTTCCCAGGGGGTGAGTGATGAATATTTCCTGTTCTATGATCAAAATTTGAATGATGCACTCAACGTTCAATTTTTAATGATGTCATCAATGTCTAGTGATCTCATGAAGTCTCATGAAGATATGTATGCCTATAGCATGATCAATCACCTCTGTGGTCTATACCAGTATATATCATGATAGAAAAGGTTTGAGATTTTCAAGGATCTATTTCAGAGAAAGCTTGGAGTGGGTGCCCCAGTTGGGCCTCATGTAATCAAGCTCATTGGATACATTGAGCGCTTGGAGGTTCTAGGGTTTAAACTCCCTGAAGAACTAGGTACCAATATCATTCTTGCATCACTCCCCCAGATCTTCTCAAATTTTGTTGTAAATTTCAACATGAACAACATTGAGAAGTCTATATCTGATGTTCTTATCCTCATTATCCAAGTGGACAATGATATGAAGCGTGAAAATCCCTCTATCCTTATGGTAAATAAAAGTAAAGGGAAGGAGAAGGGTTTTAAGCCCAAATACTATTCAAGGCCTTCCAAGAAAAGGAAGATCAAAGGGGAGTCAAGAGAACAAGAGGTTGTTTGTTTCGCATGTGGCAAGAAGGGCCACTAGAAGAAAAACTACACCCAGCCAAGGAAGAAAGGGGAAGCTTCAGGTGCATTTGTTATCAAATGCAATCTATCTATTTCTACCAATTGGGTATTAGATACTACTTGTGATTCTCACATCTATATCCAAATACAGAAACCAAGTAGATTCAGAAAGATTGACCGAGGTGAGGTGGATCTGCGAGCAGCCAATGGAGCCAGACTTGCTTTTGTAGCTATCGGAGACTACCACCTCACATTGCCTACTGGTATGGTCTTGGTATTAGAAAAAATTTATTAAGTACCATCCGTAATCAAAAACATTATTTCAGTATTCAGATTAGATACTGATGGATTCATCTTCAAGGTTGGAAATTAATGTTTCTACTTTTATAAAGATAACATTTGTTTTGGTAGGGCACATTTATATAACGTCCTTTATGTGTTATACTACACAAACCAAGTAATGGAAATCGATGACAAAGTTAATTCACATGACTCATACCACATCAAACTTTGGTATCACTAGCTAGGTCATGTAAATGAGAAACGTTTTACAAAATTACATCAAGATGGGTATTTATATTCTTTCGAACTAAAACCACTTGGTGTATGTCATGTGTGTCTACAAGGAAAAATGAACAAATCCCCATTTAGTGGGAATGGTGAAAGGGATAAAGAGCTTTAAGAATTATTTCACACAGATGTGTGTGGACCATATCTAGTTGAAGAAAGGGGTGGGTTCTTGTACTTCATAACTTTTACTGATGATTTTATTATATATGGATATATCTACTTAATGACATATAAGTAAGATTCATTTGATTGGTTCAAAGAATACAAGAATGAAGTTGAGAACCATCTTGGTAAGAAGATTAAGAAACTCTGCTCAGACAGAGGAGGGGAATATCTTAATCAGGACTTCGTTGATTTCTTACAGGAGTTTGGGATTCTATCTCAACTCACTCCTCCTTACACGCCTCAGTGGAATGGTGTAAGTGAAAGGAGGAACTGCACCCTATTAAACATGGTGAGATCAATGATGAGTCTTGCGAGTCTTCTATTATCCTTTTGGGGATATGCATTACAAACAGCATCACACATACTAAACCAAGTACCAACTAAATCGATAAATGGTATTCCATATGAGTTATGGAGTGGATTTAAAGCCATGTTATCAAATTTACATGTGTGGGGTAGTGAAGCATTTTCTAAGTCCTCTTTAGGTAACAAACTTGCACCTCGAGGCACAAAGTGTACCTTTATAGGATATCCCAAGGAAACAAGAGGATATTACCTATAAAACCCCTCAGATAAAAAGGTTACAGAGGAAAGATACACCATATTCCTTGAGAGGGAGCACATATTCAAAAGAGATAGTGGGAGCAAGATAGACTTCAATGAATTCGAGGCTCAAGACACACAGGAGTTGGTACAAGAACAGATTATACAAAGCCTCGTGGAAGAGAAATCTGTTCTAGAGACACAAGAACTGTGTAAGAGCAAGAGAGAGGTGAGAGAACCAGCACGATATGGTTTTATTTTCACCAATGATGGTGAATCATTATTGGTTGACAATGATGATCCTCTTACCTACAAGGAAGAATTTCAAGGCACAGATGATTCTAAGTGGCAAGAAGCCATGAATTCTGAAATGGATTCCATGTACCAAAACCAAGTCCCGATTTTGGTAGATACTTCAGTTGATGTAAAGCCTTTTGGTAATAAATGGGTATTCAAGAAGAAACTGCACATGGAGGGACAAGTTAGAACCTATAAGGTGCGACTGGTTTCAAAAGGTTTTTGACGGCGTCAAGGAATTGACTATGATGAAACCTTTTCACCGATTGTGATGCTGTGATCCATCAAAATCCTATTGGTCATTTCCTCTTACCATGACTATGAAATTTGAAAAATGGATATCAAAACAACATTCCTTAATGGGAACCTCCAGGAATATGTCTACATGACACAACCTGAAGGGTTTGTGACTCCAAAGGATGCCAACAAGGTATGCAAGTTGCAGAAATCCATTTATGTATTAAAGCAAGCATCAAGGTCATGGAACATTTGTTTTGATGAAGCCATAAAGGAATTTGAATTTTTTAAGAATGAATGTGATACTTGTGTCTACAAAAGGTTTAGAGGAAGTGCAGTCATTTTCCTAATAGTATATGCTGATGAAATATTACTAATTGGAAACAAAGTACATGTCTTACAGTCAGTTAAGGAATAGTTGGATAAATGCTTCTCTATGAAAGACTTGGGTGAGGTAGCATATATTTTTGGGATCAAGATCCATCATGATAGATCCAAGAGAATTTTAGTCTTGATTCAAAGTACATACATTGACAAGATAATAAAGTGATTCAGTACAGAACAGTCCAAGAGGGGATTGTTTCCAGTGTCACATGGCATTCATCTTTCCAAGAAAATGTGTCCTCAGACATGTGATGAAAGAAATAAAATGGAAAGGATCCCTTATGCATCCGCGATTGGGTCAGTCATGTATGATATGCTATGTACAAGGCTAGATGTTGCTTACGAATTAAGTGTTATAGGAAGATATCAAGCTGATCCAGGATACCTCCAATAGATAGCAGTCAAGACTATCCTTAAGTATCTAAGGCGTACTAAGGATATGTTCCTGGTTTATGGAGGAGATGAGGAACTAGTCATCAGAGGACATGTAGATTCTAGTTTCCAGCATGATCAAGATGACATGAAGTCACAGACTGGATACATCTTCAGTTTGAATGGAGGTGCAGTGAGCTAGAAGAGCTCAAAGTAAGGTGTGGTCACATATTATACAGTAGAGTCGGAGTATATCACAGCTTCTGAGGCAGCTAAAGAATCGGTATGGATGTGAAGCTTCGTCCAAGAGTAGGATGTTGTACCTAGTAGTAAAGATCCTATCACACTCTCTTTTGATAATAGTATAGTGGTGGAACTTGCAAAAGATACAAGGTCACATCATCGAACAAAACACATACTTCAGAAGTATCATCTCTTGAGGGATTTTTCTCATAGAGGTGAAGTTGCAGTGAGCAGTATTTCCACGGAAGGCAACATAGTGGACCCCTTGACTAAATCTTTGACTTAGAAGGAACATGATCATCATGTGAGGTCTAGCGTACTAAAAGTCTGAGGTCGTTGGCTCTAGTCCAAGTGGTATTTTTTTATAGTTTTTGTCCTGAGAACCAACTGTTTATACTTTGATTACATTAAGGTACACTTATTATATATTGTTCATTGTTCTGCATGACTATATTATAATAATGTCCTGGAATATTTGTTGCGTTAATAAGGTTATGGTATATCCCCATTATGATGAGAACCTTGAAATTCTATAACAATATTCTTAAATAATGTTCTATGGTTAGATGACATACTATGATAGGACATATAGTATACAGACCGTCATGTGCGAGTACTCGTAAGAAGAAGAGACTCCCTCTCATGGAGTTTGAACTTGGTAATCTCCAAGATGGGAGATTATGAGAACAGACCTACCAATAGTAATTCTGCATGTCTTGGTGTCATCGGACATTGATATCTATGAACATGTGTAATGGTCCTTAGACTGGAATATTATCATTAACTTATGTCATGACTCGTGCACTTAGATTTGCTGACGAAAACCGTCATGAAGACAGTTGGTGGTAAGTAGGGTATGTTGGGTGCATCATGAATGACATGTTGTTAATGGATGAGTTGAGGAAGTATTTGTAATTTACATATTTATAGAAGTAGATATCTTGGAACCTTTGATTGAAATAGAACTGTCACCCAAATTCCATGGCCATAGTGTCATGATGAGTTTATTTCTGGAAGTCAAAAAATGACAGATCAAGCATATAGGTTTATGACACTGCCATAAAACCTGCTGGATGAGATATTGAAACAAAGGGACTAAATTATATGGTAAGCATTTGTATGAGGTGACATGTCAATGTGGAATCAACTTATTTCTCTTGGGTGCCTTGACCCGTTGCTAGACAGTAATCTTAGACTTTAGGCAAGCCTGCCTAATGCCAACGAGAAAGAGGCCTAGAGGGTCACACACTATGTGTATCCAAGTATCTCAAGTAGAATAATCATTATTACCATATGTGTTTTTATAATTTTTCAAGGAAGCCTAAATCATTTTAATGTTGGAGGAAGAATAAAATTAAAACAAGATATACATGTCGTGTACATTGAATGTACATGCCGTGTAGTTTTCATTTTGGAAAGTAAATGAAAAATGAGTACATTCTATGTATTAATGATTACACGCTGCGTAGTTTTTCCAGTTGGAATTTTGAGGAAATAATATCATTTTATTAAATGATATTTATTATAATCAGCATGGGCGCATGTCAAGGAATTAATGATTTGACATGGGGGATTTCTATAAGAGTTAATGAAATAAATAAAAAGCGTAACGCGTTTATTTATTGTCATGACTCTGTAACCTCAAACCAAATTATAAATATCCTCACAACCCCAACACTTTTCCCTAATCGTTGGGCACAACAATTCTGGATTATTCTCTCAAGGTTGAAATAACTTCTTCCTCTAAGAATTATCTCAAGACCGAGAGAGATCCTCCTCCATCGGATCAAGGTGGCCTAAGGTGGACAACGCAAGAAAAGGCTTCTCCCTACTAGCACCCAGAGATTCCTTTGGTGACATCCAGAGATACGTGGTGCACGTGTTTATCACCACTGAAGGAAGTATACACTTGGCTTCTATGATGCAACAATGAATCACATCGAAACATGACCAGAAATATTAATGAAGAAAGAACGCCATAAAAGGTACTTCTTTTCAATTAATTAAATTAATTATAATCAAACTATAATGATCCTCCTTTGTGGTTCTGGGACTCTTCTTCTTCTTTGTCTATTTCTATGATTCGATCCGTGGATTCTGGCGTTTATCATCGTATTGATCCTAGATTGATCATTTCTAATGACAAAAAGTCACGTGGGAACATCCACCTATGAGCTTCCGCTGCGCTCGGGACCTACAGTATAGCCATTAGAATTTGAGTAAGGATATTACCCAGTGGAGTATAGTCCTTGATAAAGTATGTTTTGTAGATTATTTTTTTTTATTTCCAACATGTAGTGATATGAGATATATAGTTGAGTATGTATTCAAAATATATATTGGTCTAGTTTCATGATTCGGTAAGGTGTTATCCTAGAAAATGAATCTCATCAATTCAGGTTATTTGAGCAGTTAGGATCATCTACTTTAGATTGTTGTTTAAAAGGTCACTGAAGTTTAGTGTCCAGGGGGGCCCATGGGGGTGTCCAGGTGGAGTCCAAGGGGGTCCAGGGGGAGGTTCCAGGGGGGTGGGGTCCAAGGGGTGTCTAGGGGGTGTCCTGTGGGGGGTCTAGGGGTGTCGAGGGGGGGAGGGGGTGTCCAAGGGGGGGTCCAGGGGGTGTCCAGGGGGTGTTCGGTGGGGGGGGGGGGGGTCCAGGGGGGTGTTCAGTGAGGGGGTGTCTAGGGGGATGGGGTGTTTAGGGGGTCTAGGGGTGTCCAGTGGGGGTGTCTAGGGGGGAGGGGTGTCCAGGGGGTGTCCAAGGGGGTGTCCAGGGGTGTTTAGGGAGAGGGGGTGTTCAGGGGGTGCAAGGGGGTCTTCCTAGAGGTGTCTAGGGGGAGTGGTGTCTAAGGGGGTGTCCAGGGGGGTGTCTAGGGGGAGGTGTGTTCAGGGGGGTCTTCCAGGGGGTGTCTAGGGGGTGTCTAGGGGGTGTCCAGGGGGGTGTCTTGGGGGGAGGGGGGAAAGGGGGGGAAGGGGGTTTGTCAGGGGAGAGTGGGTGGTGTTCAAGGGGGGAGGGGTGTGTTGAGGGGATTCAGGGGGGTTGTGGAGGGTATTTTTTATGAAATTGGAAGGCTTATAGCCATGGTTTCAAACTGTGGCTATAGTTTCTGTGTAGATTAAGGTTCTTCCATGGTTTCAAACCATGGATATAGGGCTATATCCATGGTTTGGACCATGGATATAGGCCTTTAGCCATGGTTTCAAACCATTTATATAGACTTAAATTCTATTAGTGAAAGACTATCCCTCGGGAGTGTCAAATCAGGTGTGCAGCATGGCCCATTGTCATGTACCAGATTACCTCGTGTCAGGCCTAGAATATCTAGTTGGAGTTTTTACCCCTAGGTACATTGGTTCCAGAACAAAATCCAATTCTAGTATCTAGACATGGATGTATTTATAGGAAACCAATCACTCTATCCTTTACAAAAATTCCAAGACATTTTCCTAAACATTAACTCATCCTTTTACTTATCCTTAGAGACATCCCTAGATATATCCTTAGAAATATACCTATGGATCTCACTAAATTTTTCTCATCCTAGTTTCTAAAGGTTGACTAAACCTTTAATTTGATACCAACTATAGTGACTTGGGATTAACATACATGGATATTACATCATTTTAGATTAATATTTGATACATTACAAAAATACATGGCCAAGGACCATAATTGTTTAGTGTCTTTGGTAACATGGAAACAAAATATTCTATCCTCGTGAAATATCTTCAACATATTCCATAAAGATCTCCACCTTTAGTACTTATACCTAAAACCTTTCTTCATAACCAATATAAAGGAAACATAAGAAATGTTTGATCTCAAATTATTAGTAAGGGTAAACAAGGGAGATATCTAAGCATAATCATGAGCATAATGGTATGAGAACAAGATCATGAAAATAGAAGATCATACCATGCATATCAAATATCATATACATGAATCATGGAATAAATATTGGATGTTCATAAGGCATGAATCTTAAGTAAATAAAGGACATAATCCATGAAATCATAACATGGTAATAAAACATTTAATTGTGGAAGACACATGAGAATATAATATATTTCCATTATAGCCAAGTAATCTCTTCCAAGATCATCTTGGTAGTATAAGTTCACTCCCTATACCATCTTGGTAGTCATGGTTCACTCCCATGGCTATATTAGTAGCATTATTTCACTCCTCATATCATCTTTGTAGTTATGGTACACTCCCATGGCCATCTTAGTAGCATGAGTTCACTCCTCATACCATCATGGTAGTCATGGTTTACTCCCATGTCCATCTTAGTACTAAGGTTAACTCCCAAGACTATCTTAGTATATCTCATGAGATATAAATCTTTTCCTAATGCATTTTAAGGAGATATAGGTCCCACCCTTCTCATAATGAAATCATACATAAATGTGCCACAAGATCATAAGTAATCATATCATAACCCATGAAATGAAATGGGTATCATAAAAATGTAATCATATTATAACATATGGAAAAAAGATATGTTTCATAATCATTTCATTATAAACATAACCCATAAAAATAATTGGGTTTCAAAATCATGTAACCCGTGAAATAGAAACATGTTTCATGATCATATAACCCTTGAAAGGGAAATAGATTTCATAAACATATAACCTATGAAAGAGAAACAGATTTCATAAATACCATGACAGTTAGCATAACTCATTCATAGAAAAAATATTAACAAAACATTTAAAACATTTCATAAAATGGCATGGGTAACATCAATGGATGTAATCTTCGAGGGAAAATATTTTTTGAAATATCTTTAAAAAATGTTTCTTGAGTTAAATGTCATTTCTTCTTTGAAAATAGATTTTTAATACATAAAACCATTTGAAAATCATTTTCTTAGAAAATAAATTTAAATCTTATAAAGAATAATTGAAATCATATGAAAACCTTTTTCTCTAAAAACTTATAAAATAGGCTTTAAAATATTTTAAAATAATTTTTCTTTGAAAAAGCTTTTTAAATTTATAAATAAATCTTGAGAATGTTTTGAAAACCATTTCATTGAAAATACTTTGAAAATTATAAATAAATATTGAAAATGTTTTGAAAACCATTTATTTGAAAATACTTTGAAAACTTATAAATAAAACTTGAAATTTCTTTGAAAATCATTTATTTTAATATAATTTGAAAACCTATAAATAAATATTGAAAATGTATTCAAAACCATTTTTTGAGAAAACTTATAAAATAAGATTAAAGCCATTTTGAAAACCTTTTTCCTTGAATATTTATAAAATAATCTTGAAAAAAAATTGACAACCATTTGTTTGAAAATATATTTTAAAAAAATTTCTTAAAAATTAACCATTAAACGTGAAATTAAATCTTCAAAGGATTAGTGGAGGTTAAATCCATACATGTCGTATGAGGTAAAAAGAACATTCATTTTTTATGGTAAAAATGTTATAAAAATGCCTCGTTTAGAAAGAGACAAGAAGATTACTTTAAAAAAATTGGAAAAAAAATGTAAACAATGTATTTTAATTATCATAGGATAATAATATAATATTCATGGAAACCCTTTTTGGAAAACATGATTTTAAAGGGACAAAGATATCCAACTGAAGAGAGGGTAAAGTTAAGATTTCTTAAAAAAACTTTCTTAACTATCATGTTTACCAAAGTGTATAAATATGGTACCAATACATGAATATATCATGAATAACCATGGGATAATAAATTTCATGAATGTTCTTAAGAGATGTATCATAATATTTCATCAAAGGAAACATAAACATAAAAAATCTCAAAAAGCGATGATATTGTCTCAATACACTCTTATAACTTGGAAACCTGGGATCATACTCTCCATTTAAGAAAAGTAAATGAAATGAAGCATAAAATTTCATTAAAAGAATAAATCTCATGATATAACATGTAAAATGGAAGTATATACTTCTAAAAAATAATTTTGTGCATAAAAAAATATGAGTCTCAAATAAGAAAAATTGAGACATAACTATTTTACACAACTATTTTGAATCTCCATGGAGGTGAGATTAAATCCCCAACTGGATAGAGGATAGTTCCTGAACCTGGCCCAAGTTAGGTCCCATTGCACGGAGCCCATGAGTTAGTGGGATGTAGGGTTCTGGTCCATTATTGGGAGCGTCATGGGTTCAACAGTAAGAAGTGTCACTTCTAAAAAAAATAAAAGTTTTAGCAGAAGTTTTTAAAAAACCCCCTACTATATTTTGACAAAAAAATATCACCAGTTTAAGAAACATCCACTAATTACTGATTTTATTATAGTGTTTATGTAGAGTCTTCATCGTCTTTGTCTATACTAGAATTTTCTAATCACTGATTATATTGTATCTATCAATTGTGTCCCTTATCTTAAATTTTTGTACAAATACCAGTTTACGCTCATCCTTTTCATTATCTAAATCTTCTTCTGAATCAACCTCTAAAACTAGACCATCCACTGATATTCTTATCTCTTTATAATTATACTCATAAGACTGATCATGTATTTGATGAATATTATGCTCATTATCTACTATAGTTACATTATTTCTTTCAACTACCTTTCCCAACCACTTATTGAATCATTTACATGATTTTATTTTCTTTGAGAAGCCAAGAAATATCCCTTCATCTCAATGGGATTCAAATTTCCTATGTTTCTCCTTATTGAGAATAAAACTCATACTACCATAGACTCTAAAGTACTTCAATGTTATCTTATTTCCATACCAGATCTCATATGGAGTCCTCTCTTCTTTTAGACATAATAATGCTTTATTTGATGTGTAGACTGATGTCATCACTGCTTCTTTCTAAAATTTCTATTTAAGTTCTTTCTTAACGAGAATTTTTCTAGCCATGTGGTTGATAATTTGATTTTTTTTCTCTCAACTAATCCTTTTTTTGTGGAGTTCTTACTGCTGAAACATGGTTCTTTATCCCATGTCTTTTTAGATAATACACCACTTGGCGATTTTTGAACTCTGTTCCACTATCTATTTAGATTTTCTGGAATTTTTGACCTAGTATCCTTTCAACTTTCCTAGTTGAAAAGAATCACACATATGAGTAAAATCACAAGATAGCATAGGGAGATCATGATCAGCATAACATTTCACCAAATCATTCAAGTACATTTGGCTCAAGTGACTAACCTGTTTATACCATAACTTGTTTCCTTCTTCCTTGAACATAAATCACATATCTTCTTTTCCACCAACAAGGTAGATATTACATGTCGTATGATTTCCCAGTAAAACAAATACATCATATTTTTCCTTGATGGAACATAATTTCTTGGAAAAGCCTATGGAATGTCTTGAATTTCATAATTAAATGACACTTAGTAAGTTTTTACTGAAACCTTCAACAACCAAGACAGTTGTATGTCTCTTTTATTTTCCCCAAAACTTTTATTTTACTAAGCCAATAATTTTCAGGCCTTCATCATTACCAAATCTAACAATACCTTCCTTTTTGTAACTGATTACTATCACTAGTTATTTTTTTCTTATTATATGGAAGGTGCATACAATATCAATGATCCATATTCTTGTTTTATCTAATGTTTCAAAAGCAATTTCTACAACCACTTTATCTTCATCTCTCTTATTTTTTATCCATGTTATTTAATTTATACCTAGTATGAATTGATAATCTTGATATTCCCCATATTAAGATGAACCGACTTCATCTTGTAGAGCCAAAAATTGATTTTTCATTTTCATCTCATTTGATGATACATTTAGGCACTGTTTATGATCACATTCAGACTACTTAGACACATTCCGTTGCATTGTTGATGTGCAATATATTTCCATGTGCTTAAATCCTCCACATCCAAAAATAGTGACCATAAAATGATAACCTAGAATATTGATCTATATATGAATTCCATTTTTGTCCTCATTCCCTTCGATACCTCCTGAAAGTGGAATAGACATTTTGTGAGTGTACCATCTTTCCAAAATAATAACATATAATGTGGGGTTCATTCCTATGTGTCACTACTGCACCACTAGTTTTCCCTTGGGTTCTTCGAATATTATGGTTCTGATTCATACCCAAATAAATCTTTAATATCATAGTGGGTGTCTATAATATAACATAAACCATTACTTATTTATTTTTTTGATCAAGAACCATTCCAGATGTAACATTTAGATCTATTGTTTTCTTCTCCTGACATTCCTTTAAAAATTTCACCAATGCTTTGAACTCTACATTTCCATTTCTTACCACCTTTGCAACCTACCTTACTATAGGTAATAGTTTCTCCTATCATTTCACTTTCCTTCACATATTGACAACTTCCTCCTCAAGCTTTTTGATGAGTTTGTCTTGATCTTTTTTCTGTATTATTCAAATCATCGATCAACCTTTTTTGTTATTAAACTTTAGTCATGTACTCACTGATCGTATCTAAGTTCTTTGTCCTTGAATAATTAAAATTTTCAACTTTATATATTAGATTAGACTTTTCTTCCTTATACTCCTACATAAAGAGTTTTTAATCACAAACCACCCTACTGGCTTTCTTTATTTTGGCTCTCCAAATGTCTATCTCTTAAATTGTAGCTTCTAATTTGACCTGAAGGTCAACTATTCCTTCAAATTCTTCATAGTCATTGTTTATTTCTTCGCTTGCTTTGGAATTTTTGAAAACTTTCACTATAGAATATACTTCATGATCCTTGAATTACTCCAACTCTTCTTCCTCAGATTCTTCTGAACTCTCATCTTCTTTTAAAAGAAAATTATTGTTTTTTAAGAAATTTTTCTCAAAATTTAACTTACCTTTAACATTGGATAAAGAATTCTTCCTGGGAATTTTTACTTCATCCACATAATCATCTTAAAACTTTTTAGGGCACCTCGCTACAATATTTTCAACCTTTCCACATCGAAATCATGAAAGTGGGAGTTTCCCTTTCAACTCCCCTTTTCCTCATCATAAATTTGATTAAAGAAATAACATGACTTCATCTGTATCTTCTTCTTCCTACACATCTTCAATAATGAGCTTCTTCATGGCCTTGAATTATACTTCTTTAGACTTCCTCATTTATGCAGACTCATTATCATAATTTCTCATATTGTATGCAATAAGAGTATTGTACATGCTATCCAATGTCAGCTTTTTTAGATCTGTATCTTCAAGTAAAAAAACTTTTGGATTGAACTGAGGTGGAATTATTCTCAAAATGTATTTGAAAATATTTTAATCTTCAATAATTTCTCCAAGACAACACATTTCTTCCTCAATAACATCCACTTGATCAAAACTACATCAAAATACTAATTAGGGTGCATTTTTAGATCCCCATATTTGTTTCATAGAACCTGCATCTTTGCTTCTCTGACTTTTTAGTCACCCACATAAATATTTAGTAACTTTTCTCACATAGAATGTGATGACTTACACAAAACCACCTTCTTATAGATATAATTAGATATTTATCCCCCTAAAGCATGGATTTATTTTTTGTTAGAATCCAACTCCATTTAGTCAGCTTCTCATAAAGCATCACTATTGATATTGGATGAAATTTCATGTATTGTTGCTATAAAGACATTCATTCCTAAAGATCATAAGTAGTGTTTCATCTGATTCTTCCATAATTGAAAATTGTTTCCATGGGAGATTGGAATCCATTTGTGATTGAAAACCTCTATTACCTATACTGTGAGAGAACCAATGACTTTCAACCTTTCCCTCGAATAAAAATTGTTAGCCTAACTAGGTTAAATACCCCGAGAGGGGGTGAATCAGGGTATGACTGATTAAAACAACTTCCCTTTTATATCTTATTTATTCATTAAATAAAAACTCTTATCTTCCTTTCCTATAGAAATGTATGAATAGAAATGAAAGCATACATGAGACACATCAATTTTACTTGGTTCATCCTCATTAGGTTATGTTCAAGGAGTATACAATAGCAATGTTCCAATGTACCAAATCCACTAAGTCTCAATTCCAAAATACAAAGTTCAAGATATATCACTTTTATGTCCAGTCTCACTACCTTTATAATGTTTAGGGTCAATTCACTTCTTTCCCGGGGGTCACTCCCTAACTTTATTTCAATGGATCATTATTGGTGGAAAGGATCACCTTCTTCCTCTTCGATTGCTCACTACTCTGGAAAGGATCCACACACAGTTTATAGACATGTAGGCCCTTTAATTATCAATAATGAATTCATCCTCAACTATATATAAATGATCTATTGAATTTATTTTTGGGATACTCCTTCACTTATGTGAAAATACTTTGATGCAGCATTTCCACTTTCCAAACAACTAGAATGGACTTCTCTTTACTATAGATACAAAAATTACATCTATTTGGAAATATCTTCAAGTGATGCCAAGTATTTCTGTCACTACCTTGATTTTAGCACTGAATAATCTCATTATACAAGCATTTTAGAATGGTGTAGATCCTCTATGTTATTCTTATTCTTCAAAATTTATATATCATAATGATACTATTCATAGGGAAATGTAGGCATGTATCTCCATGCACGAGATTCTAGCGTGATACCCCTGAGAAATACCTCGGCATGTAACCCCTTTCATGAGACCCTAGAACATAACCCCTTGTGCAAGATCCTAGCATGTACCCTTTAATGATACCCTGGCATGATAACCTAGTGTGAAACCTTGGCGTGAGACCCTGGCGCAAGACCCTGTCATGATATCCTGGCATGAGTCCCTTCCATGGGTCCACTTTCATGTTGGGCATGAGTTCCTGGTGTGAGACCGATTTCCCACTTTGTGTAAGCCCCTAGTGTGAGACTGCTTCCACAATTTGTGTGATTCCCTTATGTGAAACCACTTTCATGCTTTCTGTGAGATCTTAGGGTGATTCCTCTTTCACGAGTCCACTTTATCAAGTCCTATTTTTCACTTTGCGCAAGACTTTTCTTAGATCATGAACTGAACTTATGTGATGTAAATCACATATACTCCTTCATGAGATATCTTTGCAAACCCATTTCATGAGATCTCTCTATGAACCTATTTTTCGAGATCTCTCTTTGAACCTTATTCCTGGATGTTTATTTAGATCATTCATTTAATCAAAATTCCATCAGTTTTTAAGGATGGGTCATGGGGTATTTATAGGTTAGTTCCCACCCCCTTAACTCCATAAATCGTGGAAAATTGTTCACCTCAATCAGCATCACGCACTCTATAAACCGCCTAGCATGAGATCCTGGCATGAGTCCTTTTCACGCATTGCGCAAGACCCAAGCGTGATCTCCAAATACAATCATGGGAACTATGTGAAATCCCTTCATTATATTCAAATACAATCATGTGCACTGTACAAGATCCCATCATGAGATCCAAAGACAATCATGTTCTTCATGAGATCTCAATGTGAGATCAGTCCAACATTCATGCTCTGTGAGATCAGTTCAGTATGTTCACTCTATGAGATCAATTCATCGTTCGAACTCGACGATATCAGTTCAACATTCACACTCTATGAGATATGTTAATCATTCACAATCTGTGAGATTAGTTCATAATTTTCACTCTGTGAGGTCAAAAAAATTTCCTTTGCATGAGATCATACATTCTCTCTTTTTGTAAGGTCAAACAGTTTTCCTTTGCATGATATCAAACATTTTAACTTTTCATGAGATCAGAACTTTGTGTTTTCCATGAGATCATACATTCATGTTTTTCACAAGATCAAACATTCACACTTTCTACAAGATCATACATTCATGATTTTTACGAGATCAGACATTCTCACTTTCCATGAGATAAAACATTTGCACTTTTCACGAGATCGTAAATTCATGCTTTTCACAAGATCCGAAATTTTCACTTTTCATGAGATCAAATATTAATGTTTTTCAGGAAATAAAACATTCATGATAACTCTTCTTTCCTATTTTGACAACCAACCTTCTTCAAAAACCTCAAACCTTTTCAACAAACACAATCAACCCAAAAGTACCATCACGAGGGATTTTTTCCTAACAATTATCTTTTACCATACATAGAAAAAGATCAAAAGTATCAAAAATATAAAATTAGTATTCTTCATTATGATAATCGTATTGAGTATAAATATAATTATCAGATTTAACTTTAATCAGACCTGTAGTTAGACTTTGCCTTTTCTATCGTACTGAAAAAAGTCTTAACCATCTAACTAATTCTGGTACCAATTTATCGGATTAACCCTCATAAGGATAATCATATTTAAAATATATAATTATGTCTATCGGACTAAAATAAGTTTATAATTTGAATACAAAAACTTTTTATATCATAAAGAATACCTTTAACACTGTAATGGTGTTAATCAATACAAATTTAGACATTTAGTTATGTGATAACATTATGAGCTGTTACATTCCAGGTGTCCGAGGTCATTGCAAAAAATATGGAAATATGACCATTGGGAGATCTCCTATAAATAGTGAGTCGTTTGAATATTTTGGAGATGTATGGTTGATTGCATTATTTTCTAAAGATTGATCTACATGAACTGATCATTCATGGTTAGTTTAATTATTTATAAAGTCTTTATTCCAAGGAATCCTTATAAGGTTTTTTCATTAATAAATCTTTTAATTATAATCCACATCTCATAATTGTTATGATTGAGGGATTTTTAGGATAAAAAGATAGTGAATATGATCCATAAGATCGATGGATTAAGGGGATAGTAATACAGGTCATTTCGATCATCATGTTGATGGATTCTAGGGATAGGAAGATAGAGCCACTATGATCATCATATCAAGGGATTTCTTGGTAAGGGAAGACAAACATGACAGAAAGTATAAAAATGTGGATACCTTTAGTTAGGTTTATTAACTACCTTACTCTTGAGGTTAAAATTGGTAAATCTTTTAAATAGATTTTAATTAAATCTTACTCATATTTACTATTGATTGTTTTTACAATTTTCATTTCTGTTGTGCCTGATAAAGAACGTAAGTATTTATACTTATCTTTCTAATATAAATTATTTTATCAACATCATTATGAATATGATAAACATACTCTGATTAATCGAATCCATCTTGATTTAGATATTCACTATAATATAATCAAATTTTATCTAGATTAGATTTTGTGACTCCAATAATTGGACTGATTCCAAGTTCAATGAACTTACTTTAAGATGTTTTTTGTTTTTTTAGTTTAAATCTTTTAAACTAAGTTTTTAAACAACAATTCACCCCCCACTTGTAAGTTTATCCATTATAAGAAACTATTATGATCCAAAAAATTACCATTATGAAAATAATTTTATTATACTCAAAATAACATTTAATATTCATCCATGAATTATTCTTATCTCTATGTGAACATATAAGAGATATTTGAAGTAAAGAGAGTGATATTATGCCTTTTTCTTCAATTAAAGTATTATATAGGTCATTATCATTGAAAAGTGTCTCATAAATAATTGAATCTAGAGAATAAGGTGATGTGGGTAAAAATAAATTTATAAAATAATAATTAAGATGAAATATGGTGGCCTTATCGCGTATTTTTTACCTAGGTTAACCTGATTTACCCTTTCACCTTGGTGATTTTTTTTTACTATTTTTACTATTAATTATAGCCAAAAATTAAGTTAAACTTATTAAATAATATTAATTATTATGATTCTAAACCTTTAATCCATTTTATAAAATTAAATTCAAAAAAAATAGAATTTAATTTAAAAAAATCCCGTAAAACATGTCAAAACGTTTTTTCAAGAAATGTATTTCTCAAGAATAAGATGATCTTACATTAAATATATGACTAATAATCATAATTATATGAATTTGAATTAATTTATATATATAATATAAATTTTATTTAAATCATTCCTCATTAAGGGTTATTTTGATTAATTAAAATGGGGAAACATTATGCATTTAAAAACAGTTCTCATAAAAATTCATTTTTAAGCCTAAAAAATAAACGTATACCAAAATATCGTATAAATATTATTAAAATTTAATTAATTAGATTATATATTACTAATAATACTTATGTAACATTTAAAAAGAAATTAAAATCATAATTATACCTTTAAATTACTTAATTTGTTGAAATGAAATGATATTTTTATATAAAGTGATATTTTTCACTATTCACTAAAAAATTAATCTTTTCAGAAAAATCCAAAAATTTTACCCTAAGATAAGTTTGATATATTTAATTAAAATATTATATTAATTTCATAAAATATTGTTTCCAAAATTTTCATAAATTCATTGTATTATCTACTCAAAAAATGATAAAAATCATTTTTGAAGTAAACGTATTTTTGAAGAATAAAATGACTACTAAAAATTAAGTGATAATTTTCTAAGAATTTATCAATACATTTATATTGATTGAAACCTTAATATATATTTCATAAATTATTTAATCCTTTTTATAACCAAAAATTTAATGGCAAGGTTATAACATTGATATTTAAATAATAATATTTCATGGTTCATTTATGCTTGGTGTTGAGTATTATATACACTATCGAACATAGTTTCCCTTTTAAAACATCATGGTGTTACAGTATCTCCCCTTAAGTAAATTTTATCATTGTAATTTGAACATGATATAAGTAATAAAAGGTTTGGATCTTGAAAATAATTTTTTTTATAATCCCACATCATAAAAGTAATTAATAAAACCTCCTCTGGAAAAATAGGGAAGGGAAATATGAAGGTCATATAGGATAACACATAACTAGGTTTCTTATTAGGAGAAAATAGTGGGAAGTGAAAATATAGACATGGATGAGAAATTTAATGTCTTAAATAATTATGGATACTGAAATAGAACATTTATTACAATAAAATGGATGATCATGAGAAGGTTAACGACCACAAAATAATAAACAAAGGAGGTTTGAAAAGGAACATCAATTTATCAAAAATAAAGGTAATAGAACAATATTTTTGTCAAGATATATTCCCATGATTTTAAGAATTATTTCACTTTCAAGATAGAGAACACTAGAAAATATACTTACTTGATATCTTTTTATAAGCATAATTTCATATTTTGGTTGTGCTTCAGTCAATTTCCACTTAATTTCTCACTCAAAGAAATGAATATCCAAGATGAATTTTTTTATGCATAAAGAACTAAAATAAACTTCTAACAGATCACATAATCCACAAAATAATAACAAGTTATTCTTCCTATCTTTAATAAAACAAAATGTTTAGAAAAATTTAAGATAATACCAAAAATTAATAAACCATAATATGAATAAATAATACATTAATATCAAAAATTCAATAACAAATCTGAAGGTTTAACATAGATCATTCCTTAAATAAATAACCCTATATCTAAAAAAACCTCAACATGAAATACGGCTTTATCCTCAAAGGTTATCTCATACACTTCATGTTACATATCTAAAAATGTAACAAAATTCTTCCCAAATAATCCTTTACGTTAGAAATAAAGGTTATTTATAACTTAACCCAATAAAGTGTCTCTTGGAATATCATCAATCACCTCAAAATCATAAAAAATCAAAAATATTTGATCTTATAAAATGTTCTCCAAAATCAACTTAGTATTTATCCATCAAAAAATTTTAGTAATTTCATATTAACCAGGACATCACGTAGGCTAGTGGTAAATGATACACCCTTGTCACCCTTCGGCTGTGGGTTCAAGTATCGTGTCCTTACTAGATGCCATGGGTTGTCAAAAGGTACACAATTTATCCTTTTTATAAAACTATATTAATATAATTCTGATAAAGTTCTCAAAAATATGATGCACATCCTAAAAAATTACATGGATCATCAAATCACTTTTCAATCCCATGGTTATCTATACAATAAAACAAAAGTTCCCAAATTTTAATAACTCATAATTTCCTCATCATTAAAGATCATATAAACCCTAAAGGTTATCAATAACTTTAAACTTATATCAATAAAATAAAAAACATTATTCCTCAAATAACCTTTTATCTAAAACATATACTAAACCAAAGGGTTGTATTCCCATAAATGTCTCCTAAAATATCCTTAATCGTGTTAAATTATCATTACACAAAATCTCAAAAGGGGAATCTATCCCTTTAAATGTATGATCAACCTTAAAATTATCATCCTGAGACACTTTAGGTTTATCCCATATCATTATGTCATATCATAGGTTTCTATAGGTTTTATTCTCTAATTTATCATAATGTTTCAAAAAGATGATGTGAATTAACCTAAGCATAACCCCTAAGAGTGTCAAATCAGGTGTATAGTAAGAGTACACTCACCATGCACTAAAGTAATGGACAAGATATACTCGACAAAATATTTTCAAGGTTATTACCCCTAGATGAATCTATTCTAAAACAATTTCCCCTTATAGTATCCAGATAGGGATGTATTTATAGTAAAACCACAAAATTTCTACCTTGCCAAAATTTTAGGATGTTATCTTATACTTAGGCTTATGCTAAAATTAATTCAAAGGGTTACGTTTCATAATCAATGTATTCCAAAATCTAGTTCCCAAGGTTTCTACTGATCTTGCACTGATACTAATTATAAATACTCCAAACTCCTATAGTCCATATCATGTGGTTACTTTATCACAATGGAATAAGATACAAGTGATTGAATCCCAAAGGATTGAATAGTTTAGTAATCTTGGTAAACTTGATACATTTTTTAATCTCAAATTATATTTGAAAACATAAAAATAAAACATAATTAAAGTAAATATTATGTATCCTTGAACTCATTTAATTATTCCTTCTTCATATCCTGGGGAAATTAAACAAAATAAGGGTGAACTAAAATGCCCAGTAAGGGTTATATACAATGTAATATATCATGTGTAAATAAGTCATAATAAATATGGATAGTTTCATAACTGATAAAAATCATCCATTTAATTAATAAATTGATAATGGAGAATAATATGGTGGGAATAAATGATGACTAGATAACTCTATATATCTAATCACATGATCTTGAAAATTATCAATAGATATCATAACTATTCAAATAATCACAAGTACATTAATAATTAACCTCAAAATGATATAATTCATAATTTCATACATCATAAAATTACCATCATAGACTCGTTCCAGGACATCATATATAAATGAGTAAGGAATCAGTTAAATAACCAAACTAATTTGTCTCATGATACCTACCTATTAATCTATGGTATATATTGGTCCCCTTTTATCACATACTAAATTCAATTCATTAATTATATGAAAGAGTAGAATAACAATTCAATACATAATAAACATAAACATTCCTGTTGAAAAAATAACATATGAAATGTTAATATTTACTTAGGAAAACTGATCATAAACCATACATAGAAATAATAAGGACGGTATCATTACAATATATCCAAAGCGAAGTATAAATAAAATAATTTTTTGTTGATGTTAATGAATAAAAAAACATAAAAATATCATTAAAATTTTCATGATAAAAATACCCTTTTCACTTGGAAAATCACATTCAAACAACTAAAAATTTACAAAATAATAAAAAGAATAATGGAAACATGTAAAGGAAGATTCAAATCATATTTTGGTCATGATTATGGTAAAATTATGTACATGTTGAGTATGTTAAAACAAATATTACATTCACATTTTTAGTAAAAAATCAAAAATCACCTTATTCAAAAAATGAAAAGAAGGTTCCTTTTAAATAATTTTGTAAAAATTAAAACATGGGTAAAATTTTCTTTAATTAATTATTGGATAATAATAAAAATATTTTAAAATAATCTTAAGGAAAATATAAATATGGAATAAAATTATTTCCAACTGAGAAAAATATAAGATGGTTTTCCTTTAAAGCTTGATTTTGGTATCTTGAGTACTTAGAGAGTGGATAATGAAAGGAAAAGTTATAATTTATAAAAACAAAAAGAGGTGAATAAAATATTTTGTTTTTAATATATAGAAACAAAATAATTCCCCCATTGGAAACTTAAACATAAATAACCATTAATAATGATTAGAATTTAAAATAAGCCCTTACCACTTTGGTAACTTTTGAATCATAAGCCCCATTAAAGAAATAAATTCAAATGAAACATTAAATACCATGAATATAAAGAGATTCATGATATTACATATAAATGGGGTAGTATATACAACTCATAAAAATAAAAAGGTGCATAGTACTAATTATGTCGTAATGGAGTGGAAATTGAGACGAAATATCTTACAAAGATCATACCATTGAGGTGAGAATTAATAAATTAATTGATTAAGTGTATAAAATGTAAATCCACATAAAAATTAGAAATACAACATAAAATAATAAAAATTCAATACACACATAATCTTAGAATATCAAAGACAAATAAGAAGTAATATAACCCAATGAAAAGAAATTGGGCTATAAAACCCATTAATACTTGGTAACATTCTAGTAAATACCCTTGGATGAAAAAATTTGAATTTAAACTTAAAATACCATAAATTATTAATTAATCATGATATAACATGTAAATGGGGAAGTATATGCACTATAAAAAAATTCTTATAACATTAAAATATGCCTCAATGAACGGAAATTGAGACAGAATCTCTTACCTCAAGTCCAACTCATCACGTATAATATTTTTCATACTAAATAATAAACTTATGTTAATTATTTAATTAATTAATAACCTTTTAAATGTTTATTATTCCTTTTTTTATTACCTTGTTATATTTAATTACATAATCAATTATGTTCTTGTCATATGTTTTGATGATATTTGATTCATATGTCCAAAGTGACTATGGTAAGTTGAATATAGTAAAATAATTCCTTATTAAATCATCATAAAAATAATTATCATGAAATAATTATCATTTTTATACATTAATATTACTTTTAAAACTAATAATGAAATAATTTTATGAAAAATGAAGTAAGTTACAATCATGGAGATGGTAGGTCGTACATACGTATGAGTAAAATTTCCATTTTTCAATGATCAGGATGGAAAGAAGATAAATTTTATTTTATCTTTCCTAAATTATAATTATATAATAAATTTTATATTTTTTATTTAAATATACTTATATATATATATAATTAATTTGATGTGGTTATGAAAAAAGAATTGCATAGCTTTGTGGGCATCGTAATCCACACATAGACATGAATGACATTAACATTTTTTAAATGAATGGAAAGGTAAGAAATTATATAATATATTTTCTTTCCATAATGATAAAATTTCCATTAATATAATATATATATATATATATCATATACATCAATAAAACCATCTATGAATGGTGGTGATGGAAAAACAATTAAATCATTCCACGAGATGGTACTAGTGAAAAAAACATTTTTAACGTCGGTGTTTTTTAACTTCGGTTTTTAGATGACATTATTAAAGGAAAAATTATAAATAATTTTTTACATTGGTCATAAAAAACAAATGTTGTAAATATATAGTGGAACTGATTTTTTACATCGTTTATTTAATAACTGATGTGGTAGAGAATTTATTATGTCAGTTATTTAATAACTGATGTTAAAAAATAGTTACACATGTTGCTTTTTTTACATCAGTCGTTTAATAACCGACATAATACACAATCTACCATGTCGGTTATTAAATAACTGATGTTAAAAACCACGACTCTGCAGCATTTTGACATCAGTTTTTTCATAACTGACATGAAAAAACTTTTCAGTATGATGTTTTTTATATCGGTTATTTAATAACTGACCAAAAAACATTATACATCATCAGTTATAAAGTAACTGATGTGGAAAACAATTATAGATGATGTTTTTTACGTCAGTTATTAAATAACTTATGTAAAAAAACATTATACCATGTTGATTTTTAGATAACTGACATGAAAAACCATAACCCAAACATTTTTTAAGTCTGTTATAAAATAACCGATTTAAAACCCAATTTTTTTTAAAAAAAACTCTTGAAACCATTCCTCTACACTGCTGAAGCAAACCTGAAACAAGAAGAACCAGACCAAAACCAGACCATAAAAACAAGAAAAACAAGACTGAAACAAGAAGAACCCGCAGCAAAATTAAAAATTCACATTTATAACATTTAAAACGTAAAATATCAACTAAAACAAACCTAAATCCAACCAAATAACTACCAAATACACATTTATAATTATAATATTCAAAATTACATTTTACACTACAAAAAAACTAAAATCCAATCAGACCTATAAAATAATTTGACCATTCCACTTTTAAGTGTCTAACCACTTGAGCACTATAAGGTTGAGGGTCATAAAATAGCTACAAATTAAAAGTAAATTAGTTAACATGTATAATGAATAAATAAAATTAAATATTATGGAATAGTTTATAAGGAAATCTAACCTCGTAAAATTTAAAAAAAAATCTATTTATAATTATTTCATACATAAATATTAACATATAATATCTGCATTTTATGATTCCTTGTTGTTTATGAAATTTCTGTTTAAATGATTATTTCAATTCAAAATATCATTTTTAAGTAATACATCCAAAATATAAAAATTATAAATAGATATTTACCTTTACTTTTATATATTTGATCTTGGAACTCGTTTTCTTTATGGTTTTTCGAAAGTAGGCCCATCCCCAATTAAAAAATAATATGAGTGAGATTAATTTAAAATTAATTATAATATAAAAAACTATTAAGAAATTGAAACCAACTTTTCCAACAAATTCTTAAAATTTTCTCACACATCACCATTGAGAGAGCATATCCAATAAAGTGTTTTCTCCCTTGTACAAAAAACACCTAACATAGATTGGTCTTTGATATAAAAGAAAATTTAAGCTTAGTTGTTTCTATGTTAAAAGATACAGAACACTTTATGAGATATATATTTCATACCTCTCACAAAAAAGAATCATCCAACACTGTGTGATTATATTTTATTCAAAATATTTCAGCAATATAAATTGGTCTTTGTTCCTCATCCAATGCATGCACTTCAGAGGAAATCAATTATAGGGCCACGAATCCATATACATTTGTCTACTCATTCTTCTCACACATGTTATAAAGATAACTAATACAAAATAGATATAAGTATACATTTTTAATAAATTTAACATAGGGAAAGAATTGTGTTGAGACTTACATGGAATAAATTTTCACCAAGTTTATACCCAAATTATCTCTAATAACAAGATAGATGATATCATTTTTTATAATCCCCACATCTATTTCACATCCACAAACATGAGCTTCCATTTGGAACATATAATTAGCTGCCAAAAAATTTGAATATCTCGACAATCTGTCAAGACCGGTAGAATTTGTATCTGATGTCATAGCCATTTGTCTTTGTTGTTTCTGATACAGTATTTCATTACCATTAAAGTATTCTTGTAAATAAAGATATAAATATATTAACATTAAAATGTTAAAACAAATTTAATACAAAAATAAAATAAAAGATATAACATACACATACCTCTATGGTAATGGGTCGCAGAAGTCTGGATGGCCAAACTAAATAGTGGATGATACTTTGTCCAACTTTCGTCACCTCATCTGTAGGTAACAATACTCAAAATGATATATATATAATATCATGTATAGTGACCATATTATGCTCTACCTCTAACTTTTTATGATAAACTATATCTTCTACATAATATATCATCCCATATGAAACTATATGATGGTGATGATCATCAACATACAACTCACAATAACTAGGAATCTGTGGAGGATAAGGTGTAGGAGTATGATAAAAAAATGGGGTACACAGGCTGAGGTGGAGGATAAATAATGAGTTCTTGAGGTGGGGGAGTGGGATTTGCTAGCAGAGGTGGAGGATAAATAATGGGGTCTATAGGTGGAGGTGGAGGAGTGGGATCTAGAGTCTGAAATTTTCTTTGTATGTATGAAAACATAGATTGTATTGATGCACTGATCTTTTCCTCCTTCTTCACATTAATATTATGAACTTAAGCCTCTAAATATTCTTTTTTTATAAATACCCTCAATGGAAGAAGATGAAGAATGTGGAAACACTTTTCTTACTGATACACCCGTCGAGTTTCCTCGTACACAACCTGAGTGTTTGGGCTTTCCCAATACTACATATAAAATATCTTGCCTCCCATCAGTTTTAAATACCCCATGTGTGCTATGCTCCTCAAGATAATCCTATATGAATTAATTGAAAAAAATTAATGTTTCAAAGTATATAAAAAAGATAATTAAATTAAATAAATAAAATAAATATCTTATAATCTCCTCAACTACGATCCTCGATTATTCCGTAATATATATCCTCTTTTTCCCCATCAGATCCCCCTTCAATTTTTCATGTCTAGATAGAGGGGGTGGAGGGGAAACCTCTCCAGATCTTGAATACTTAGCTCTAAGTTATTGTAATTTTTTCAGAATCATTCGTAATTCCAATAAAGTATACCCTCCTCAAGATAAACTATGAGGGTATACATTTTTAGATTAGATCTTATAATGGGATCTCCATGTTTTCTATAAATTAACAATAATAAATCATTAACAAATCATTAATAAGATCATTAATATAAGAAAAATTATAAAATTTTATATTTCACTTACCAAAAATGATTCATTTATTCTACTTACAACAAATTCTTTCCATGTGTCTTCATATATAAAATGATATATATGACATGGATTCTAATGTTTCCTATGAAAAAAATTAAATCAGATTTGAGGGTTGATTTGAAATCCCTCTATCTCCTAGAATCCATCGATAAACATTTCTTCCTGACTCCTCCAGTGTCAAGAATATCAAATGTCATCTGATAAAGAATAGGGAAAACATATTATAGTATAAAAATTTAAAGATTAGTCAAACAATAGTAAAATATCTTACCAATTATCTACCTCAACTGAGATAGGGTCGCTTTTTCCACACTTTTCCAATCATTATATAAAATTCTTACTTTACTTTTACCCTAACTTGATACAAAACTCTTAAAATATTTTGCATTTGGACCTCTAGGAATATCATTCTCATAAACTCTATGACTATCCTCTCATTCTAGATACGGGCAAGTGATAGTTTTGGTAAACATGTGCTTCCACATTTACCAACTCTTAAACTCTTCTTTTCCATTGTGGGAGCACATGAAGAAGATTTTGGAACACTAGAAGAGTATGTGAATTCTCCTCCCCAGACATATGATCATGAGGCTCATCTTCGAAATTATGTGGTTGATCAACTGATTGATATGTCATTATCCTTCAAATGAAAAAAGAAAACATTAGTTCACAAATATACATATTCAAATATTACAATACTAATGTAAACAAAAAATGAAAAACTGAACTAATTTACATAATAGTAATCATGGTAAACATGGTAAGAATGGTAAGCATGGTAAGCATGGTAAGCATGGTAAGCATGGTAAACATGGTAACCATGGTAAACATGGTAAACATGGTAACCATAGTAAACATAGTAAACATGGTAAAGTAATTTTCATTCAATAAAATCAATAAATATATAAGTTATGTAATGGTAAACATGGTAAACTATGGTAAACCTAGTAAACTTGGTAAACTTGGTAAAGTAATTTTCATTCAACAAAATCAATAAATATATGAGTTACGTAATGGTAAACCAGATAAAATAAAATAAAACTAAACTAAAATAAACAAACATTTCTACTTATTAGTTTTAATACACATTTTAATAAATAAAAAAATTACAATATTTAACATTTTATGAAATTAATAAATGTAAATGAGAAATAAAAATATGTTACATGTAATATTAGGAAGGTACAAATGGATTGTTTTCCCAAATAACCTTGTCATGATCGTTCCTTATGGCGCAAACCATGTCAACAAAATGATCATCATTATTTTCTGCTAACCTTTCCATGGAAGTAGGGATCTCACATAAATTAGTGTCTTCATCAAGTTGATCCTCACCAATATATTTTTTTTTACTTGTAAAATAATAGACCATTTCATATCTGATTAGTCAATAACATAGAAAATCTGTTTTTCATGTGTTTTCATTATAAAAGAATCATTTGTGTCTTTCAATCTATTTAGATTAACAACTATCATTCCAAATTCATTGTGTCTGATACTATTGTTACTGATAAACCATTTTCAATTAAACATAGGAACTTTAATTTTAAATTAATCAACCTCCCATATTTTTTCGATGACTCCATAATATGCACTTGATGCAAAAATTGGGTTTTTGTCTTTAGAACTCAAAAAATACATTGCTTCTACAATCACCAATACCCACTATTCTGATCTGCACTTCTATTATACTGAGCTTTCGTATGAAATTTAAATCCATTAATGTCATACTCGGACTATGTTATCACATTTAAACTTAAACCACCCACTAACCATCTTAATATCTATGATACATATGATCTACTAAGCAAGGTCTTTTTAAACCATGGAAAAAATGTTTTGTTATGCTCATTCAAAATCCACATTTCTTTCTTCTTTGGATGACATTGTTTGAACTCATTAATATGAAATGTGATATATTATTGAGCATCAGCTATGTTATTTAAGATGTATAAATGTACCTTCTTTATTTTTTCAACTAACAACAATTTAATTTTTTAAGTCACAAATCCCCTTTCCCTCATTATTAACTCATTCATGGAGAGATAGAGGCAATACAATGTGCTCCACCACAGACAAGTAGCTCGTACAAAACTCTGAAACCTCTTCATAAATATACTTTTCAACAATGGAGGCTTCAGGTCGATATGGATTCTTAACATACCCCTTCAATATTTTCATATACCTTTCAAAAGGATACATCCAACGAAGATATAAATATCCACAAAGCTTTATTTCTTGAACCAGATGAACCATTATATACACCATTATATCAAAAAAAAGATGGAGAAAAATATATTTCCAATTGAAAAAGTATATAAATTGCATGCTTTTCCAAAATTTCCAAAGCATCCACATCAATCACTTTATTAAAAATTGAATTGAAAAAATAACACACCTTTATGATAGTCTTTCTAACATAGATGGGAATATTCTATGCAATGAAACTGGTAGAAGTTATTGCATCATGACGTGACAATCATGATATTTCATACCTGTCAACTTCAAATCTTTCTAAGAGAGAAAATCTTTTACATTTGAAGAATAAACTTGCAGTATTGTGATATCATGAAGACATTGACAAAAGATAATTTTCTCCCTCTTGGATAATGTATGACAAGTCGGGGGAAGAAATTTTCACCTTACATTAGGTGTGGGAGCTAAATCAAAATGTATTCCCATTGATAGTATATATAATCTTTTATTCAACCCATATTTAGTCTTTCATTTAATATCTAACAATGTTCAAATAAAACTATCACAGATATTTATCTCTAAGTGCATGACATCAATATTATGTTTCACTTCATGATATCTCTAATATGGTAGCTCAAAAAATATTGACCTTTTCTTTCAAATATGTCTTTAATTACCAAATTTATGTGTCTTTCCCAATGTCACATCAAGGTCTTGCACCCTCTCAAAATACTCATCAGCGGATAATGGTTTTAGAGAAATATAAAATTCTTGTGAGCTGTTGAATGCCTTTTTTATTCTTCTATAAGAGTGATCCATAGGTAAAAACTTTCTATGACCAATGTATAATTTTTTCCTTCCATAATGCAATTAAAAATATGAAGTCTATTGTTTGTAAATTGGACACGCTTTATTCCCCTTAACAGTGTATCCAAACAATTTTCCATATGTTGGGAAGTCATTTATAGTGAACATAAGCACTACATGCAGTTGAAAATATTCTATTTTATAAGAATCAAACACCCTAATACCATCCTCCCATAAAAGTTTCAAATCATCAATCAATGGTGAAAAGAAAACATTAATATCATTTTCGGGATGATTTAAACAAGATATCATTATACTACACATGATATATTTGCGCTTCAGACAAACTTTAGGAGATAGGTTGTAAATTACTAATAAAACAGACCATGAACTATGTGTGCTACTGAGGATTCGATATGAATTTATTCCATCTGTGCACAACCCAAGCCTGATATTTCTAATTTCATTTCTGAATGTAGGGTAATGCTCATCAATTTTATATCATTGTGGACAATCATCTAGATGACGTATTTTTCTATCACATATCCGCTCATTATCATTCCATATAAACCTTTTTTCATCATGTGAATAAGAAAATAAATGTTTCAAAAAAGGAATTATATTAAGATACCCAAATATCGTAGCAGGGATCTCTGTAATCTCTACATCAGGTTGTGATTTTTCTTTCAACTTATACTGTGATATCCCACATTTAGAACACTCTGACAGAAATTCATATTACTTTCTATATATCATATAGTCACTTGAACAAGTGTGTATTTTCATGTATCCCAATCCCATCAGGCATAATATTTTCTTGGCCTTATAATGTGAATTTGGAAGATCATTTTCCTTTGGAAGAATGTCTTTCGACAATTGTAGCAGCTCGGTAAAACTCTTATCACTCCTTCCATGTTTTGTCATCAGGTAAATCAATCTTAACACTGTTGATAAAACTGTAAAATCCATACAACTAGGATATAATGGTTTTTTAGAATCACTATATATATTCTTAACTTTTGGTTCTATCTGAATTTTTTCTCCTACAATATCACGAATCATTTATTTAATTTCATCAGAGTTACCATCTTTCAAATCATCATCATCAGTAGATCTAACATTATTTCCAGTTTCATCATTAAAAATCCAAGTTCTGTAACTAATATTAAAACCATGACAATTCAGAAGATCTTTGATCTCTTTACTTTTCAACTTCTTCATATTCAAAAATTCCAGGCATGGATAGAAAACATGTTGTTGCTTAGAACATTTCATTTAGAAAATTCCAAAAAGGCATCAACACCTTCCTTATATTCATTATTCATTTGAAGTGTCATAATCCAAATTTAAATCATTATTACCTATAAAAAATATAAAAATTATACATCTTGTTAAGATAAAGAAATTTTATATTTATATGAAATATATCATAATTTGAATGTAAAATCATTTTGAAATATAAAACAATTATATGCGTATTTGAAAAAGATATGCATGGAAATAATTTTAAAAAGAAAACATAGTTATATAAAACAGTTTTATATTTATATGAAATATGACATAATTTGAAAGTAACAAAATTTTGAAAAATAATATCAAAAAAATATATGCGCATTTGAAAATTATAAAGATATTTTTTATTATAAATAAAATATTTTCTTCATTTCATGTAATTTTGATGGTCACATATATGAGTTTTATCATTCTTATTGAGTTTTTTGTGGAAAATGGTATTGTGTATGGTCGAAATTAATTTGAGTGGTAAGTTGATATTATTAGGTTCTAAGACACTTTTTTGTAATGGATTTATATTAGACTCAAAGAATAGGCCTTAAGAGGAACCTAGATTTTCTTGGGAAGGTGGTGAAAATATCCTATTCAAGGTATGTTGATAGGTTGTTTTGGGGGATACATAGCTAATAATAAATAGTTAACAAATGTAGTGCTAAATAAATAAGAAATTGTGAATCAAAATACAATGTTATAATATATACTAGAAGTCATCATAAAATATGAACTACATACAACTTGACCATATAATAATATAATTAAATAAACAAATATCCCAACTCCTACAGGAAGACTGAGTACATATTCATAACAAAACACCTGGGAAAATATAATTTCTTTTTTTCTAAGCTAAAATAACCAAAATAATAATTTTTTATATAAAATTAAAAGGGTGTTATGGTATATAACCAATGTCTCTATGATATTTATATGGGAATTTCATATTTAAATATGGAAGTGGCTAACCAAAGTAACATGGGGCTTAATGCCCAATGATTTCAGATCAAGGAAAAGAAAAACCTTGTCCAATAACGATAACATTAGGAAATAATCCAAAATATTGTGATATATTAAAAATACAAATTTAAAAACATAAATTTAGGGAATCCGTGAAAAATAACGAATGAAATTGAGTCATGTGAGGCTTAATTGAGTGTTGTAAGTTGATCTGATAGATCTGATGATAATAAAGATGATGAATGATGCTGGAAAAATGAGGTTGGAGGGCACGAGTTTGTAAAATCGTTTCTAGGTTTTCTGTGTGAGAGAGACAAGTCACAGTCACCCGATCAAAAAATACACAATGACACAATACGGGCCTTAATAAAAAATTAAATGATTTATCACGTCAGTTATTTAATAACCAACATGATAAACGTTTTTTATTATATTTATCATGTCGGTTATTATATAACCAACATGATAAACACATTTTTACATCCGTTATAAAATAATCGACATTATAAAGAAGATTTTTTACATCAGTTATATAATAACCAACTTAAAAAATCGGCTTTATCACGTCGATTATTTTATAACCAACATAAAAAATCAACACTCAGTTTTTCTTACATCGGTTATTTTATAACCAATGTAAAAAATCAAATATCAACATTTTTTATGTTGATTATAATATAAACAACATGATAAATCAACTTTTACAGCTTTTTATGTCGGTTATTTATAACCGATGTAGAAAATGCAAGCATGGTAAATGTTTTCTACACTAGTGCGGTAGTCCGTCGTACAAATGAGGGACAATTTTGTTTCCAATTTGATAGAAGAATAGATGAGAATAGGTTATTAAATTAACATAAAAACCACAGTATATGGGATATCCTAATTTTATTATATCATCATGGTTTATTAATATTCTAAGTAGGTGTAATAAAAAAACCATGGTTCAGAACTATACATCTTTTTCAGACAAGATCTTTAGGATTGTACATAAATCCTTCCTAGGATGGTTTTTGGATCAAGTAAGTGACTCTAGGTCATGAAATGTGATATAAGGAAGGTTTTTAGGTAGTAATTGTCCTAACCAAAATGATATTTAAACTTGGAGATGAGAGGGGAGTAAGTGTCCTTTTATAAGTGGTGGAGGGGTCCCACATGGAAATTTCTTAAAATAATACAATATGATAGTCATTATCAAGAAAAATGAGTCCAAATAGATAAAGATTCAAATTTGGGATAGTATAAGGTCTAAATATGTCCATAAAATTGGAATTAGATAAGTTTTTAGTCCATTTTAACCCTTATCTTTTTAGTTTAACCATTGGTAAACTTGTTTTAACCTTAATCACAGTAACATCTTTTTCACTCTTAAAGGGTTATAATTTTACTTATAAGGTTAAAATTGAATAATAAATGAAAAATGTATAACATTTTAGACCATATATTATCAATATTTTATTATTTAAATATTTTATGAATTTTAAATAAATTTATAAAATATTATCTTCATAAAATATCAATAATGTCATTTTTGATACAATTAATTTAATTTGAATTTAAAGACATGAAGATAACAATTAATTTTTAATATAATCTATTTAAACATAAAAATAAATCATTATTAACTATAAAATTCTTTTTTAATAAGAACTCATCCCAAATAAATTACTTTTAATGTTTTTAAAATTATTTACCATGAGTTTTCCACTATTTGCATAAGTGTTACATCAATGTTGTATACGCATTTAAGTTAACTATATAATAAATAAAAATTAAAAAAATTAAAACATTAAAATAATTTCATTATATTCAAAATATCCATTAATATTCATTCACGACTTATTTTTATCTATTTGTGAACATATAAGAGATATTTGAAACAAAGAGAGTGACATTTTGTCTTTTTCTTTACATAAAGTATTATATAGGTCATTTTCATCGAAAATTTTCCCATAAATAATTTAAAATTGTGAAAAAAGGTGATACGTTTGTAAATAAATTAATTCAATAATAATAAATATAATAAACTATGGCCTTATCACTTAGTTTTAACCAAGGTTGACCCGATTTACCCTTTTACCGCAGTGACAAATTTTTACTGTTTTCACTAATCATTATGACAAAAAATTAAGTTAACATTATTAGATAATATTAATTATTTTAATTAAAAATATTTAATCCATATTATTAAATTCAATTCACATAATTGGTATAATTTAATTTAAAAATGAACCTGTAATACATGTCAAAAAAACATTTTTCTAGAAATGTATTTTTCAAGAATAAGCTGATATTATAATAACTCTATGACTAGTAATAATCACTATATTAAGTTCAATTAATATATATAGATATATAATAAATAAATTTAATTTAAATTATTCCTTATTATGGGTTATTTTAATTAATTAAAATGGGGAAACATTATGCATTTAAAAACAGTTTTTCAGATAAATGTGTTTTTAAGCCTAAAAAATAAAATTATAACACAATATGATATAAATATGATTAAACTGTAATTAATTAGATTATATATAAATAAATAATACTTATTTAACATTTAAATCAAATTAAATGGGTAATAGTCCTTTTAAATTACTTAATTTCTTGAAAATAAATGATAGTTTTATAAAAAGCGGTATTTTTCACTATTCAGTGAAAAATCACTCTTTTCAGAAAAATCCCAAAATTTCACCATAATATAATTATGATATCCTGAATTAAAAAATTATATAATTTTTATAAAATACTATTTCCAAAATTGGTATAAATTCATTATATTATCTACTCACAAAAATAAATAAAACATTTTTGAAGAAAATGTATTTTTGAAGAATAAGATAACTTTACTAAAAAATGAGTGGTTATTTACTAAGAATTTATTGACAAATTTATATTTATTATACCTTAATATATATTTCCCAAATTATTTAATCATGTTCTTGCCCTCCAATTTAACTGCTAAGTTATAATTACCATATTAAAATAAAACTAGTTCATTGTTTGTTTATGCTTGGTGTTGTGCGCCATATACACTATCAAACATATTTTTATTTTAAAAATATCTAGTAATTATTAAAACATGAAAAAATAACATAACCACCCAAATCCAAAATTTTAATTTAGACATCATAGAACAAATTTAGTGATCCTTCAAGATGTTTAGAAATTCTTTTAAATGAATCACATGATCCTCCAAGGATCTTGAGTAAACCAATATGTAATCCAAAAATACTACAACAAAAGAATAAAGATACTAGTGGAAAATACTATTCATTGGTACTATAAACATCATAGGATTATTGGATAGGGATAATGTAATAACAAGATACTCATAGTGACCAAAACATCTCCTGAAATTAGTATTTGGGATATTAGACTCCTTGATCCTGAGTTGGTGGTAACCAGACAGAAGATATATCTTAGAAAACCACATTTCCCCATTTATATGATCAAAAAAATCATCATTATGGGGAAATAGATACTTTTTCTTGACTGTAACACAATTTTTCTTCTATTAGTCAACACACAAGTGAAGGGATCCATCATCGTTTTTGGAAAAAATAATTAGTATTTCATAAGATGACACAATAGGTTGAATGACCCCATTATACATCAAGTCATAAAATTGATAGGAATGACCAATGACACCCAAAACATGTGTTGTTTCTATTGTAAGTTCTATCCTTATGATCTCACTACTTGATATCATCAAGTATGAACTTCAAGAGAATATGTCTCAATGATTATGAGACCCCATCACCTGATAGTAATACATCATTTTTATCCTATCAGTATGATGTATCTATACCATATAATATTTGTTTGAGATTACTGTCATAGTATCTTGAGGTTTTCGTTATAGTTGGGAACTATTATAAACTTTTGATATGACACATAATCTAAGGAAATTATCATGTAAATATTGGATGTAGAAGTATCAACTCTATTATGGTAAGAATAAATAAATTTGTATATAAAATTATATACATTTAATGGTAATCAAAGTACATAAAGGAGCTGGGTCTAGGGAAACCAAACACAATATAAAGATTACTATGTATATAGACCATATATATATTCAAATATATATGTATATATACATATAGTCGCTTTTTTAGAGATCTCTCGACTTAGGTCGAAGAAGGTAGTGTCATTCAGGTGTCCTTTAAGAACCAGAACCAACCCATTTATAGTTATTATTTTGATTACATTAATATATATGCACACTACACATTTTATATGCACTGGATGGATTTTACTAGACACCGTTGGTGTTGGCCTAATAAGTATATCTCACACCCTATTCATGATTCTAGTTGGTACCCAAATAGATCTTATGTATGTAGGTAGGGAAAATGGGAAGAATCCATATTTTGATGGCTGATTATTTATGTACAATGATGAAGCATCTTGGAAGAGGACTGAGCTTCTGCTCATGATGCTATCAGATATAGTTCTTGACCTTTGAAATAAAATTATTAATTTTTAATTATTGAAAATAAAACTTTATGATTTTTATTTTCCCTTTAATATTTATTATGAAATTTTTTATGAAATTCTTTTTGCAGATAAGTTGATTTATTAGGTAAGAAATTTTTTATTTTGAGCCCAAAGGTTATTTTGAAAAAGAAAATTTGTTATATCTATTCATGGACTAATAGGTTTATTTCTTTCCTTTTATATGTCCCTTACTGAGCTTTTTGTGATCATATCATGCTATAAAATGTTTTTCGTAGGCTGATCCCCAACAGTGGTATCAGGCTCAAGCTCCATCTATTCCCACTCCAATACATGAAATGGGTTTGGATGGTATCTCTTCATATAAGAAATGTTAAAGATTTCATGGATATAGTTCATCTATAGTGGTAGATCCAACTAATAGGACACCTTTCCTAAATGATCGATAGCATGAAATGACCCAACATAATGTGGTGCCACCTTTCTCTAGTTTCCCTTATGATGATACCCCGGCAGTATAGATACCTAAAGAAACACTTGATCACTAACTTGGAAATCCAATGAGTAATGATGAAGGTTTGTGTATGATTTATATAGACTCTGATTTGTCACTAACCATTTCTAAATTATTCAAATTGTCTCAGTAATTTCTTGGATGAATCTTAGTCCAACCAAGGAACACTCACCCACCTCATCCCAACACAGCAGGGATTGGTATGGCCATCCATACAATGCCTCATAAAGGTTCATCCTAATTGAGTCCTAATAGTTTTTTTGTAAGAAAACTCATCCAAAAATAGGTTCATTTCCCATGATCCTATAAGATAAAGAAAGCATGTCTGAAATATGTCCTTGAGAGTTTGGATGGTCTTCTCAAACTAACCATCTATATATGGGTGATATGCGGTAGTAAATTTCAATTGGGTTCCCAAAACCACCTAGAGTCCCTTCTAAAATAAAGATGTGAAGCAGGCATCCTGGTCTAATATTATCACTGAGGTCACTCATTGAATATTAAAAAACTCTTGAATATACAAGTGTATGAGGTCCTCTACCTTCATTGACTCCTGAATGGGAAGAAAGTGGGAAAATTTTTCTAAAAGTTCTATAATCACCAATATGTAATCATTACCATTTGGTGTATGAGGTAGCCCAATAATAAAATCCATATATATCTCATCCCACTTCTACATAGGAATGAAAATTTATTAAAATAATTTAGCTATTCTCTAATTTCCTACTTTGATCCTCTAAAAATTCAAGCACCTATAAAAGAAGTCCTATACTGCACATCTCATTCTAGGCCACCAATATCAACCTCTCGAGGTATAGAAAATCTTGGTCTCCCCAAGGTGAATGACCAACTCAAATGATGTGCCACACGCATCACCTATTACCTCAGTCTTAAAGGAATAACTAAAAAACTTTATGAAGATAAGTTAACTATCAGGAGACCAAGACCAATCACCTAAGGTATCCCTGTCATTTAAGGAACTGATAATCTGCTAGAACTCAGGGTTGGATTTCTTCTCACTCCTAACACAGTCAATAAATGAGGGTGTAACCTACATGTTATTTAAGAACACCTTACCTCTATTATCATCCACATCCAGCCTCATATAAATAAACAAACTCATTAGACCCCACTCGTCCATTTATTCTCAAATATCAAGAACCAAAATCTTACTTCTCAAAGAATCGGAAACTATATTCTCCTTTCTGGGTGTATAAGCAATCTTGAAATTAAAATTTTGAAGGTATTCCACCCAGTGTCTCTATCTTAGGTTAATTTTCCTCTGTGTGAATATATAATTCATGATTTTATTATATGAATGTACTAAAAAATTCTCCCTAAAGAGGTAATGTCTCCATGTCTTCAATCTATGCATCACAACTAACAATTCTAGTTCATGGGTGGGATAATTCCTCTCATGTGGGTATAGCTGCTGTGAGAAATAAGCCACCACATGGTTATCCTGCAACATCACACACCCCAAAATCACACTAGAAGCATCAAAATACACAACATAGTATATCTCAATCTAGTGAATAATTAGTACAGGCGTGGATATCTGAAGGGACTACAACTACTCAAAAGAACTCTAGAACTTCTCATCCAACTCAAACTTCACCTCTTTCCTTCTCAAATACATTAATGGTGAAGCTATTTTGGAGAATTACTGAATTAAATATCTATAGTACCCATCCAAGCATAAAAGATATAGATCTATAATACATTCTTAGGATGATCCAAAGACATGACTACTCAAACTTTCTCTAAATCTGCTAAAATTCATTCCTCAGAAATCACATGGACTAAAAACTTCACTTCCCCAGCCCGAATGTCCCAAAGGACTTATTTTTTATTTTTATTATAGATAATCCCCCTTTTAAGGGATAAATGGGAACCCGTACATGACCCGTAGGCCCAAGGCATAAGGCCTGACACGACTCGCAATACATGACCCGAAGGCCTAGAGGCATAATATGCCCAATACATGACCCGTAAGCCCAACCCACAGGAACTACCCCTCCCCTAGCTTCTACATCATTGATCACCTAGCTCCCCACCTTTCATTGCTGATCGGATAGCATTGCCCCGTACAAAGCTGCATGGTGCCTGGTCCTGATGGCGGCTTCCATACCCTCTCATTCTTCCAATCTGGTAGCTCTACTTCTGGTGACTGTTAGTTTTGTTGCTCTGATCCTCTTATGGGGCTTACTCTATGTGAACTGGGCTATTCCATGGTCTTTGTGGCCTGAAGGCCCTGAGGCCCGAATACCTTTGATGACCCGAAGTCCCTAGAGACCCATAGGCCCAAACCGGTGGCCTGAAGGCCCAAATCGGGTAAATAGTCCCGGCTACTACAATACTGAACAGTACCTGCTATAGTACTGCTAAAGTAACCCAGAAATTTGCCTCCACCCGGTTTTAAACCTGGGTCTCTTGGATGCCAAGTAGGAGCCCTTACCAAGCGGTAACCCTGAATCCAGAATTAGCACTTGGAAAGCTTGGGATATAGATAGTGCTCTCTCAAAAACACCCAAAAAAACCTTCATATAGTTAGTATGATATTCCCTTATCTTGGAATACACCAACATTTTATCAAAAAACATGACCATGAAGGAGTCTAAAAAGCTATGGAAGATCTAATTTATCAATGCCATGATGATCGTAGGAGCATTGTTAAAACCAAATGGAATAACAATATACTCAAAATTTTCATACAATATTTGAAAGGTAGTCCTTAGAATATCCTCTTACCAAAACCTCAACTAGAGTTACCTTGATCTTAGATCAATCTTTGAAATCCAATTGACTCCCATGAACTGATCAAAAAATCCATCAATTCTAGGAAATGGGTATCTATTCTTCACGGTCACCTAGTTAAGCTTATGATTGTCTATGAAAATTTTTAGGATCTCATTTAACTTCTTTGAAAATAATACTTTTGAATCCTACAGTGACACACTAAGATAGATAAATTCATTGGACTCAAGACCATTTAGTTGTACCTTCAACTCTTTCAGATCATTCAGAGTTATCCAGTAATATAGAAAGTAAATTATCCTCATCCCGAGAAGCAAATTAATAGTAAACTGTACCTCCCACTGGGGTGTAAATCTTGAAAAAACCTATGGAAACACGTCGAGATAACTTTCCATAACCAATGTAAGTTCAATGACCAAAATATGCTCAATAGAATCAAGAAGAATCCTAGAAAACTGGCATGAGATCAACCCCAACTCTAAATTAACTAACCCTACCCTCCCTGATCACAGATCCCACTCACCCTGGAAAATGTGAGTGCTCCCATTAGGAGTAATAAAATAGACCCTACAGTGATAAAAGTTGACTAGAACCTTAAATATGATCAACCAATCCATGTTGATGATAAGGTCAAAAATTTCCAGGTACAAAACAAGGAAATCCCACACAACTTCCATGCCAGCTACCAAAACATAGCACTCAGGGAACATAAAACCTTTATCGTTCTTCCTACACAATAGGTTTATCAAACCCATAACATATTTCATCAACTCAACTCACAGACCCAAATAATTAATCATTTTTAGCGAGATGAAGGAATGGGATGTTTCGGTGTCAAATAAAACTAATGTTATGTAATAAGAAATAAACACCATACCTCTCATAGTGGCTAGCCCAAAATCCAATTTCTCTAGTATAACCTCTACTTTATAGATATTCCCTTGATCAAACCCACCCTATTCCTTCTTCCCATGGTGAGAATCTTTCTTACCATGAGGGTGGGATCCTCCACCCTTATACACCTCTGAGTAAACCTGATAGCCCTTTGAAAAAGTGGATCTCCTGCTGCTCCTCCGCAAAGCCAACTGAAAGAATCATTGGATATTACCTAACTTACCACACTAGTGGCACATCCTCATATTCTATGAGAAATTATACATAGGTTTCCCACCTCCCCACTCTGATAATAGATAATTATTTTATGCCTTAGAGAATCCATATGAGCTGAACCTGATGATTGTTGGCCACTCTTTCCACTACTCTATTGATACTCATCCCTCTTCTGCTTCGACCCTGAAAAAGAACTTTATATTATTACAACTAAATAGATATGATATTTGGCCTTAATCCCATCTCAAAACGTTGATCCTTGAGGTAATTGTTCATGAGGAGACCCTAAGAACCATGCACCAATTCGGTAAAATGAGTTCCATAGTCCATCATCGAATGATTCCCTTGATCCAACTTCAAGAACTCATGGGCCTTCAACACCCTCAAGGTCCCCGAGTAGAATTAAAATTTTAAATACACCTTGAAATTGGTCTAGGTGATATCCTCATGCCTCATTGAGAGAACGATAGACTCCCAATACTTCTTACCCATTACATTTAATAAATACATGGTGAATTACACTTAAGAGGTATCAGGGGTCTTCAAGAACTCAAATATCTTCTTGATATGATACAAACACTCCTTAGGATCATTGGGTCCCTTTTCACCATAGAACACTAGTGGTTTTTTCTTGAAAAATCCTGAGCATAGACCATGGCTCGTCTTCTCATGATCACCCACTTAACCCAAGGATTATATTGTAGGAATCACTAACCCCGCCAAAGGAAGATCGATAGGAGGGTTCACCTATGGAGTATTATCTACAGTACCCTCTCTATTCCTACATGAGGTTCTTCTATAAAGATCATCTACAGGACATATAAACACAAGCTTCATCAAGCATAATTCAACCAAAAACACATCAAAATATCCACAAGAAACCCCCATCATCTATATCAATAAACAATACTAGCATCATAAGAACCTCCAAATGAGAAAGAATAAAATTCATCAAAAATACCAAGCATTTACCATTGTACATGGTTTTCCAACATGGTTAGGATAACTATGTGCCAAACATTTGGTTGTCACTATATTTTTTAGGAAATACCACATGGGATGTGTACAGTTACTACTAACCATGGACACTAATCATGTGCCTCCCCCAGACCTCCCTATTTCACCCCCAAAAATCAAAACAATCCCTTTCTTCTCCCAATTACTCGACACCAACTGGGAAGTACTTTGAAATATTAACAGAAAAACCCATAATCAAGATCAAATATAACCACAACCTCAAAATTCCCATTTTAACACTATTTTTAATAGAAATAAGATCTATATAGGCACTCCCCTTTCCCTACCTCTTGATTCTAGATGGTCATAACTCTAGTATAACACTAATTACCAAATAAAGAACCATTTAGATACTATTTTTTAACAAACCAACTCAGTTCAACCCAACCATTCACCCAATTCAGTCCACTACATGGCTCAAAGCGCATTCTCTATCACCATGGTCTGGCAACAAGCACCAAGAAAAAATAACTATCTCTTGGGAATGGTTTCTCTACTAGTAAACTGGCATGACCCATCCATGGAATGGGATGGAAATACTAATAAAATAAGATTCAATATTATAAAATGAAACATCTAGAACAACATATTATAAGATAATAGACACCACAATCAAAACTAATCATTATATACAAGCATTCCATAAAAGGACATATACATGGTGTCTTAAGTCAAAAGGAAAAAAACTTAGAAGTGTGGGAATAAGACAAAAAGAGGCCTATAAAAACAATCCAAATGGGTAAAAAATCCCCAAATTTACCACACATGATCCAAACACTATGAGACCACATACCCTCTCATAACCAATAGACGACGACAATAAAGAAGATCCACATTGTTATATGGTTCTCTTTTTACCTACATCCTGCAAAAAAGGTCTATAAATGCTCTAAGGCCCAAGAAGGGTATGAGGGATGAAGCCTAGTGGGATACCACCATGAATCTATTTAATTATTTTACCCATAAAAACAAATAAACTAGTTTTAAAATACTTTCAAAACTAAAAAAAAAGTTTGAAAACATACCATCTTCAAATAAACCGTTGAAATCGAATTGGTTTTTCATTTCAAACAAAACTGATTTTCCAAAACAAATACAACGTGGATAAAATAACAAAAAAAGGCACAACAAAAAAAATAAAAGCAACACAACAAGGGAAGTAATAATATCATCATCATATACTCAATAAAAAATGTACATATCATATCTCACCACAATAAACATGGAAATAATAAAATTCATAAAGCATATAAATTAATCTAGTATGGGTAATGTAAACCAAGATATCTAACCATCAGGACTATTATGAGTGATTTTAAACAATCTGTATAGATAAATAATCAAAAATGGAAGCTCTCTTGGTCTTACTTGAGCCCAAATCCAAGATCTCTCATGGTCTCTTGGAAAATAATTATGGAAGCTCTCATGATCTTTCTACCAAAAGGCTCGCATGGTCCCTTGGAAACCAAAATTCAATATCGCATGGTCTTCCATCTAAAATATCACATGGTCCCTAGAAAAATTCCCTCACTCACACCTTGTTTAACCCATTTCTACTTCATTCCAACATAACCACATAACATGTTACACATAAATCAAATCCATCACCTAATCTAATTTCATAAACAAACATGTCCATTTTGTGAAACACATTCCTACAAGGAAAACCCTTTTATAAAATAATTTTAGAACCTATTTTAAACTATAAAACCTTTTCAATCCATTTTAACAAACACTTGGTGTGAAAAAAAGACACACCCATTTGGAAAACCCTCTTTAAACACCCAAATTTCCAAACCAATCCATGAATCACAAAAAACATGGAATAAATAACAATCATTAATAATTTCCGTGGAAATATAAACACTATAAACCAAATTAAATTTGAAATATTAATTTATTCCATGGGAAATTCCCTTAATTATACACATACCTAAAATTTGGTCTAATGCTTGTCTCCTTCGACGATAACCACCTGGAATAGGTAGAACAAGTATTCACACACCTAATCCACAATAAATAAAACCAAATATCCAATAAAATCCCTAGTATAATCTAAACCCCTCATCTAGGGTTATAAATATCCATGAAAATGGAGTAACAATCAATAATAGGGGAAAAGGAAGAAGAAACCAAGAAGATAAGGGCTTACTTGAATCCAAACCAATTTGATTTCAATGATAAATCACCACCAAGGGATGGTGAGAGCTTAAAGGCCAAGGAGTAGGAGCTTCAAATGATAGGTAAACAAAAATGTAGGCCAAGTTTTATAAAATAAATAGGTAAAAAGGTAAAACATTGCTTTTTTAAGTGACCTAGAAAAGCCACAGGGTTTGGTTATATGGTTAATAAAACCATGTTCCAACAATGAAGGTGCCACTTTCCACTAAAAATGGGTCGTACAGCTACCTTTGGATGTCATGCGATTTGGAAAACTATGCTCAAACTATGAAATACCCCATTTTCACCCTCTATATCCCTCACACGGTTGGCCTCATAGTTAAACAAATCATGCGCTAATAGTGTTCCAACTCGTTTCCTCTCAAAATATCTAGTTTCTGACCCCCACCATATGGGAACTTCATGAATGAACAAAAAAGGTAAATAAGACTCAAATTTTGATGTATTAATGACCTAGTGGGTTTCACAAGAGTGGTGTTTGGATTTTATGGATTTTAATCTTTCTTAGATGGGAGGTAAGACATACAAGACTTGATAAGTAACCCATAAAAAGTTATCTCTTTATTATGAAATATTAAATTACCAAGGGGTGTTTGGTTACTTAGTAGGCTCTATAGGTTAAAGTGAGGCCTTTGTTATCCTATCTCAGGGGTGATTAAATAAAACTTGATAGGTGAATTTAGGAATCAATTGGGGGTCAGCCTCTATTTTGGTTCATGTATCATGTTAGGAAATAATAATTAGGCACCCATAGGTTGTCATGCCATATTGCATGATTTCATGTTCTTGTTATATTACAGTTGGAACCAACTAGGGTTTTTATTAACTAAAACAACAGTAATATATATATAGTGTTTCCCTATATGTATTAAATACAATTAGGTCAATATGAACCAAAATTTGTTTCCTTTGATTGAGATGAGTTTTTCGTTTAACATTTCACTATTGAGCATGATTCTTTTTTATTGTATCTTATTATTGAGCATGAAAATTTTTATCTAGTGTTATTTATTAAAGAATCCCTTTATATTCTACTTATATTTTGATTGTTGATTATATCCCATGTTTTCCATTTATAACTTAAAACTAATCATTATACTTACTTTATACTTAGATTTATTCATTAAACATGATATATGTATTATAATAAGTGATGTTATCCAACCATAAAATTCATTTTGTATATTATTAATACATTTTTATTGAGAATACTTTCATTTATTTTATTTTTTTATCACAAGTCAGGTAAATTATTAACTTGTTTGATAATATATTATTGATAATTTTACTATTTTCTTATTTATTTATATTCTAGTAGAGTTTATTTTTAAAAATTAAGTTTTCAAACATGATAGTCCCTACTTTAAGTCCATGACCAATGGTAATATGTGTTGTCTAGTATTAGTAACTATAAGGATCATTTTAATGACATAAAGTAGAGTAAATTCTATTATACGGTTATGTTTTATAAAGTAGGGAAATTTATTTAATTTAAATATGTTTTATATGGTCGTATGTTTTAAAAGAAGGTTTATATTTCCCTTAAAAATGGTTTTTCATGTTGTTAAATTTCTGGAAAAACTTGGAATTTATAAGTTAAAAAATTTGTTTTGGAATTTCAATTTTGTTGAAAAGTTGTGTCACTATTAATTGTTTTTAAAATAAGAGGAATATTTTTTAATGAAATGATTAGTTTTGTAAATGAAATAGGGGAGTGATTTTGACATGTAACTTCATTTTGGTTTTAAAATAAAATGAAAATTTAATATATATTAGTTTTACAATCTATCTTTTAAAGGATTTTAGGTTTTCAAAAGGAAAATTGTAAGTGTTCTCATTTATTAAAATTATAAAATTATTTCAATATAAAAAAATGTAGTGTTTTCATATATGAATTAAAAACATACTATTTAAAATGAAAAATTATCCTTTATAATAATTTATATAAGTGAACCTTTTCAATGAACTGAGACACAATAAAATTCAATCTTGGGAAGAGCCAGTAGAATTATATGGTGTGTAGTGTCTTATCTTGTATTATGACTGATTTATGGTTTTTGGAGAGTCATAAGGATAATGGTATATCCTTTAGTATTTATGTAATATGGTAGTGTAGTGACATTTTTTTGGTTTTAAGGGTCACAAAATGGAAGCATAATGGAACATATAAGGATTTTTTAGAGTTTCAATTACTCGTATGTATTTAGTTTATTTTGAATTAGTGATTTTTTATGGTTATGAATATGGAATTTCATGGTTTTTGGTGAATTTAGTTAGTTTTTGGAGTTATGAATTAGATATACGATAAATTATTTGAGATATTTTATGAGGTGTATGTTGGGTTTTGTTTCAAATATATGGTTATGGTTTAGTTATTTTTTATTTGGGTTTTGTTGGATTTGGTGATTTGACGTGAATTTGGAATTTTTTCATTGTGAGTTTGATGGATGCCTCATTGTATGTATTAAATATGTAGGGGTAGTAAATCTATAGGTAAGAGTCTTATATGAATTTTTAGGGATGGTAAGTCATATGGTTTGGATCTTTTAATGAATAATGTCCCTATTTTAGTGATCATGGTGTTATTAAGTTCTTAAGTTTGAGATTTGGATGGTTAAAGTGTATGGTCATTTGAAGTTTTTATTCTAATTGAAGGGTTGCCTTTATTCAAGGATTTGGATTTGGTTTTGGGTGTTTTTGGATGAATTAATAAGCATTTTTGTACAAGGTTTAGGGTTAAATTTGGGGTTAGGAAGTTCATGTGAGGTACTAGGATGGAGGCACATACAGTCTTAAAATGTAGTTAGCATCAAGTACTCGATGGACTATATCGGGTTCCCAATGAACTAGAAAGAGGCCTTGTGAGCATAAGGGTACCACCAGGTACCTGATCAAGAGTGGTTTTAATTGACCTTTTAAATAATTATACCCCATATTATGACCTTTTAGGGTTGATCTCATCCCTTTAATGGTATAGCTTGACCATTGGATTAAGAAGAGTTTGTATTTCCCTATATATCATTATAGGTTGATTCTGATAGCCCTTCAGTGGTAGAATATAAACTTTTTCACCTCAATGGTGGAGGGTTTTATAAGTCCTATATTCTATATATGAAAGAGTTTTTAGTATATATAGTGTATATTATTGAAGCAAGAGGTGATGGATCTTCTGACAATCAATGGTGCTCCTAGATGAACGTTTTACTAGGTTAGGGAAGTGTTTCCATTAGTAGGTAGTTTCATCTATGTTTTTTTATTCCATTTGGCATGGATTTTATAAAAATACCTTACTAGTTTTGTTGTTTGTCTCCTTTAACCCATCCTAGTTAATCTTTCCATGTTGTGACTCAGATTTGGATTCAGTGTGCCTTATTTTATTCCTCTTTCTCCATCAATGGATTGAGGTAATGAATATCCTACTTATATAGATTTAACTACTTATTCACCATGGTTTATTCACTATTGGTGGATTCATTTTCTCATAGGAATAGTTGTGATAGAGATAGTGGAGGAGTGTATGTTCTATAGAGGTGGTCATAAAGATATTAGATCTGATGGAGGTTTTTTCGGTAATTATCCCTTATTGGGTTTTATGGAGATAGATTGCCTTGTCCATGGTATACTCTTCTTCTGAAAGTAATAGAATTGACCATTCTTACCTTGGTGATGGTGTATTCTTCTCCTAACCTATTTTTTATATCAATCGATATCAATAGGGTTCAACAAGAAACCAATAAAGGATGGAGAATTTTATAACCAAGGTCTTGGTTTCATTGATTAAGGTGTTATTAAGGTCTTAATCATGGATTTTGGATGGTTAAAGTATAGGTTCATTTGAATTTTTGAATATATTTTAGGGTTTATTTTTCATTATATAATTTAGATTTGGTTTTTAGAGATTTATGATTAATTATTAGGAATTTTTGGAAAATGTTCAGGGTTCAATTGGGGGTTTGGATGTTTGGGTAAGATGTTAGTGTGGTACCACCTACAGTCTAATACTATGGGTAGCATTGGGTACCTAGTGGATAAAATGATGACAAAATTAACTAAATAAGTATTAGTGATTTACCTTTTCATGATAGTTTTATAAATTTTTGGCTCATTTTCTTAATTTTAACATCTCAATTGTAGCTTCTAAAGTCTAATATCTCATGAGAATGAGTATCTTTGAAAAAACAACCCAAACTTAAATAAAAGAATATACCTATATATGAATTCAATTCTTATGTGATTAATAACAAAAATAAATAAATAAAAAATAAATATGAAATAATAAATTAATTTTATAGACACTAATTTTACTATAAAAACACCAAGATTACCTCCATGATTGAGTAGAGGCAGTATCATCAATCTACCTGCAAAGGAAGTGGAGGGAACTTGAAGAAAAGTGATAAATTCCAACACTGCAGAGGTGAAAATGTTTTTAGGTAGAAGTATGTGGAATTTTTGGTAAATAAAGGCATGAAATATGGATAAAAATATTCTAAAATAAATGAACTATGCAAGTAATAATGAAAATTAAATCAATGTTTCATTATATAATTTTTCAGTAAAATATAGAAAGTATATTGTAACATTACCTTTACATATTCCCAAAGGGATTCCTTCATTATAGTCTATTCATCCATGGGATTGGTAACATCATCATGTGCAGAAGACATTATCTTCATGAGTAGTCAAACATTTAATTTATATTATATTAATGTAGTGGATAATAGATAATATTATGAGGAAAAACATAGTATATTAAAAAACACTTTTACCTTCTTATTGAAATATCTTTATTTTTTAAAGGTTTTAGGAATTTGGATCCTCTATCAAGAATCCAAATAACCTATTTTTGGTCCCCTATAATGTACAAGACATTGTCTATATTGGGATCGAAATGAACTGATTGTGATCTCCTGATGAAAGGTTCACCCTTGATTGAATTTTCATTTGACCCGGTAGTTGTTTTAGTCACCAGTTAGACAATAAACCAATACTTGTTTGTTGGATTGGATACATAAAATACTTTCACTTCTTTTGATTCTATTATTAATGGCTCATATTTTTTATCTTCCACACTGAAATTAACCATCATGAATCCCATTTCATCAGCTTTCACTGCACTCCTACTGTCAATCCATTTGCAATGAAAAATTGGAACTTGAAATGTTGTATAATCCAACTTGTATATCTATTCAATAATGAAAAAATATGACATATTTTCATAAATTGGATTTCTATATTTGGAACCAGATATATGCATCACTTCTTCCACAAGTGTAACTCTTCTATTTTTTATCATACTGCAGTCATTGTGTTCTTTTATATAGAACTTATAACCATTGATTACAAAACCAGTGTAAGATATAACATTTTCATTTGGTCCCCTGGCTAGCCATTGAATTCATTCAGCAATTGAGTTTGGATTTTTAGATAACTACTTATAAATTTGATCTCATAACCATCCAATAAACTATTGAATATGTGTATTTGATATCCATCCTTCAGCACTTGATGGATTCAAATATATAAGAATCACTTTGTGGGATTCAACATATGGATCAAAATATTCACTATTCTATAAAATGTAAAGGTTTTCTTGCTCCTGATCTTTGAAGGTAACTGTAAAAACATCTCTTACATAAATCTCTTCATCCCTAATTTTTCCACTGTGATGAGTCTTTGGGAGACTAATATTTTCAACATCTAATCAATAATCAATATAGATATTAATATCTTATTAAAAAATATAATTCTATAATAAAAATTTCTAGTTGAATTTTATTCTTGACATACCCTTTCAAAATATTCATATATCATTCAATGGGGTACATCCATCTATAATGGATAGGACCACATAGTTGAACCACTCTAACCAAGTGAACCATAAATTGGACCATTATATCAATGAATGATGGTGGGAAGAACATCTCTAATTCACATAATATGAATTAAACATCATTATTCATGATTGAAAACTTTGTCGGGTCTATAAATTTATTACATATGGATTTGAAAATGAACCAGAGTCTGGTTAATGTATGTCCTACATTTTTAGGTAGAATTAAATGGAAAGAAATAGACATCAAATCTTGCATCAAAAAATGATAGTTGTGGGATTTGATTCAATTAAACTTCAAATTATTCATTGACATGACATTCTTGATATTTGATGAATACCCCACTAGAACTTTTACATAATTAAGGGAAATGAAAAATTGAAAATTTTCCTTCTTGGATAGAGAGTAAGATATTGGAGGAAGAAAAGTACACCCTTTACCAGTGGTGTCAAATCTTACCTTATCCCCATTTCAATAATGTACAACCTATCCTTGATGCCATATTTTATTCTAGTAACATTTATTAATGTTCTAATAACACTATAAAATACATTTTTTCTACATGCATGACATCAAAAAAAATTATGATGTATGAAAAATTCTAATACGGTAATTCAAAGAAAATTTATCTCTTATTTTCATAAGGTTTTTCAAAAATGGTTTACCAAAAATAGTGTCAATATATTTTATTTTATCGAATAGTTGATCACCCATTAGTAGAGACGGTGTTGTACCTTGTTTGATATTTTCATCAAATGGTTTCTTCGCGGGTCAGTATTTATATTATCGAGGTAAAAATTCTTGATGTCCTAAAAACACAGTATTAAAGGAATTCTTCAACCGAACTGAGTGTGTGCATTCTCCACATCACAAATGGGATACCCCAACATTCCTTTAATTTTGTAGCCTGATAAATTTCTATAAGCAGAAAATTCATTTATCGTCTCATTCTACATGTCCCTTAATATGAATTATTCACTTCAAGGAGCATCATACATTGCAACACCTGTATCCCACATCAATTTCAGATATTTGATCAATGGATCCAAATTGACATCAATATCATTACCAGGTTGATTTTTTTATATAAGTAATGAAAACAAAATGTATTTTAACTTCATGTATAACCATGGTGGAAAGTTATAATTTTTCAAAATGATGGGTCATGTACTGTGAGTACTAATCTGCACACCAAAAGGATTGATTCCATCTATAGATAATGTGAGATAAAATTTTCTTGGATCATTTCCAAATTCAGGATATAGGTAATAAATTTTCTTCCACTGAGGAGAATCTATTAGATGACATAGGTTCCTATCTTTAGTTCTTGTATCTACATTTCATATCAATTGTCTCATGGTTTTCTGAAATTCATATAGTTTTATAAACTATGTAATGATAGTAAAGTACCATACAGCTTTTTAATCACTTGATTCATTTTTCTTGTATTGATCCGCACCACAGTTAGGGAATTTTATGAGTGATTATGGTCCTTGAACAACAATATGAAATCATTTAGAAAAGCATGTATTTTTTAAAAATCATTCCCATTAAAAATAGAATTCCTTTACCATTATCTGTTTAACGTGGAAGTTCATTTTAATTTGGTAGCATATCATTCTGGATACCAAGTGATTCTATAAATCTGGTGTTTCTCCATCTACTACCAACTTTCAAAGTATATAACTTCAATATGACTGACAATGTTTTGTATTGAGTACAACTAGTATATAATGGTCTCTTAGTATATCTATTTAACTTCTCAAACAACATTGTACAATCATGAAGTTCATCTTAAATTTCCATTTTCATTCCTTTCATGCAGTCTCTATCATCATTTACACTGTTATTCATATAAAATGATCCATAAACCATAGTATCATCCCAATCAGTGTGAAAGTTTAGTTTTTCCTTATGTTTAGTCCAACATTTATAGATTATAGTTATTATGTGACAAATAAAATGTTCTTCCAACTCTCCCAAACTAATTTTTCTTGAATAAAAACAATATAAACATGGACAAAGGATTTGATATGGGTTGTATGCATGCTCTATTATAAAATTGTTGAACTATTTAAGCCTATCTTTATACTCTTTGATCAAATGATTATCATACATCCATTTTCAATTCTTTTCTATCCTTTTAGGTTCATAAAATGTTCATTTTTTACTATAAATAATAAAATACAAATAAGATATTCATTATAAAAGGTGAAAGTTATAGATAATTCTACTAAGAGGAACTCAAAATTTGATTGTTTCAAATAATTTCAGTATGATTTGAAGTAAATAGTAAATTGAATTTAAGAAAAGAATTAATCCATTATGGTAGGTTTTATCATCTGAATTCATCCAAAAATGAATGTTATAGACAACTATCATCCTTATCATCTTCATATCTCAAATAGTTGTTATAAAAAAATTTTGTTTGAGACACATACCCCATCTCTTGTGGACATCCACCTATGTTTCTTGAATTAATCTAACTAAAATCCATCACACATCATGTACTAGTGATCATTTTGGATGACTACTGCTAAAAGTAGTTCAAGAAACATAGAAGATAAAGTGGATGAGTCTCAATCAAAAAATTATAATAATAAATATTCGGGAGATGAAGTTGATGTGTATGCAACAAACCTTTCTTATCTTAAATAATGGTGGTGATTAGAATTTTTCAAAGTTTCTATTCCTAAAAGAACTAAAACTGAAACTAAAAAAAATTAAATAATTTTTTTCCTATATAAAATAATAATAAATCATATAGAATAATTCGCATAGAAGCTAATTTCATTTTTGAATCTAGAGTTGTAAAAAAATTTAAGAATAATTTAATAAAGATAATTAAAATAAAATTGTTCCTCATATCCATATATATAGTGTTTCATCTAGTTAATTTTTAATAGAGGAGAATAAATATGATTCTTGAGTTGAACCTAAATGGAGTACAAGGCCTAGAAAGCAGAAAAATCCATATCAGGAATTCATATATTTCAAATACTTAATTTTTCTTATTGATTAGTATCAATATAATAATATTATGAAAAAATATCATATGGGGAAAACCATATATGATGATCTCAAGTTATATAAAAATGAAATGTCTTAAAATATGTTGAATTCTATGAAGAATCATTTAATGATGAAATAGATTCTATTATGATAAATAATACATGAATCTTTAAAAAATTCTAAAATATTAAAATCATATTGGTTTTAAATGTTTATTTGGAAACATGTATGACTCCAATGATATCATTCTAGTTTTCAAAGATAGATTAGTAATCAAAGGATTCAAAAAAATGGAATGGATTTATTATTTTGAAACTTATACTCATTTATTTCAAATTAAAATAAATAAGGATATTATTTGACTTTAAATTCGATAAATCGTTTATGTGTTCATTAAACATATGTTAAAACTATATTTTTAAATGGAAATTTAAATAAAAAAATTTACAAGGAATAATATGAATATTCTCAAACTTATTTGATGAAGACCCTAAATAAAATTTCCAAATAAATGGTCACTAATATTTTTGGAATTGGTATAAATATTTATGAGGAGATCATTGACTATGATAATGAAAATAAATGAATGGAGAAGGTTTTAAAAGAAAGGGTATAAATCCTTTTTAATCTCTCCAAAAAAGTAGTTCAAACAAATGCAATGATTTTTTAATTCAAAGAATAATGCTTCAATTTTAAAAATGTGTGTCTCAATACAATTCAATAAAGTTAATATGACAAGAAATTTCTTGAGGAGATAACCCACAAATTAAAATAAGTAATTGTTATCAAATATTCTCAACTAGAGATTAGATGAAAAAGGACTAAAGAGATTGGATATCTACGAAAAGAAAAAAAAGAAATGTATGGAGATAAAATTAGAGAGATAAGAATATCTTATAAAGTAAAAATAAAAATAGAATTTAATGATAAAATCATTCTAAATATGAAATGAATTGATATTTCTACTAAATTGGAGAATATTTAATCAATACAATCAGTTTATTCTCAAAAAGTAAAAAATAATGATCATACCCCCACAGTATTCCATGGAGGATTATTATAGTGAAAGAACTATATATGGGGGAATGAAAATGATCATATCATCTAATAATATAGATATCTCTAAATCAAAATAGAAATCTACCGTCTATTTTTTAATATACTTTTTTTGATAAATGTTTTTCATGTGCACTACAGGTTTGAAATGAAAATTATTGAATAACTAGTTGATGAAAACTTATGAAGGACCCTCCACTATATCCAAGGTGGATGGTAGAAATCATATAACTAGTTTTTCCCTAAATAAATCCCAACTAGTTGATTAAATCCCTTTAAAACTACAATATTCTAGTTCTAGAAAAACAAGACAACATGTGGTTCAAAATAATAAACTATGGTTTATGAGTAATTGCATTTTCTATAATAAATTTTGACATAGTGAATTAGATATTTTGAAAAATTTATGAATTATAAAGGTACAATGGAAGGATATTTTTAGGTGTAAAATGTCTCATATGAATAAACATCTATAGACATTGAACACTCATATGTTAAACTCAATTAGAGTTTAAATGATTAGAAATATATGGGGTATTTTCAATGGAATTAGTCACAGTGAATAGGCATGCAGTTAAAAATAATTCAAGCATAAATGTAGAGATGGATGATAAATAGAAAGATAAAATGAAAAAAAAAATGAAAAAATAAATTTCCAAATAAGAAAAATGAGTGAGGAGAAAGATAAAAATTAACATACCTTGGATTGAACCTATGATTAATCTAATAAAATAGAGATGTCATTTGTGAAATCCTGAATTAATTCGAGCCTTGGATTCTTTGAGCCTTGATTCATTCGAGCCTTGGATTAGACCCTTGGGTTAGTTTGAAATTTTATTAGAGGTTGGATTTTTTGATGATGAGAGACAAAGGGAGGTGGATTACATGAATAGATTAATAAATCATAACTGATTCAGTCATGGTTGTGGTTATTAAATATATTGGAGACACTTTTATTGGTGCTTCTAAAAAGTCACTTATAAATATCCCTTTTATCAGTGCTAAAGTAATAATCACTAATAAAATGAATCTTTATTAGTGTTGTTTTGGAGCTGATAAATATAGAGATTTATCAATTCTAAAAAAGTGATTATAAATATTCCTTTTATAAGCACTATTTTAGAGCTGATTTAATGCTCCGATCCTAGAATCTCGTAGTCGGGGCAATACTTAATTACATTGGCATGATTAAAAGGAATCAAATCCTGAAGGACCAAACATTTAAGTAGTTTTTAAAAAAAAAATATTTCATAAATGATACCGGTTTTATATTAGTATAATAACATAATAAATAACAAATAAAAATAAACCACATCCTTGAAACTTGTTCCAAGAATTCATCTTAATATCCTGGGGAAAGGAAACAAAATAAGGGTGATGTCAAAATTATTATTAAGAGTAAGAATAAAGTGTAATTTATCAATAATAAATAAGAATAAATAATATAGAATGTTAAATAACTAAACAAATTTTCCATTTAAACAACTGTATAATTCATAATCAATATGGAAAGTTAAAGTATTGAAAACACATTCCATTTAATAAAATAAATGAGAATGAAATGCATCCATAGATTTTTTTCAAAATGAAAATCCTATGGATAGTAATAATAAATGAATTATAAAAAAAATTAAATTCTTAATTATTGGACTTCATGTTTCTCAGGAACATTATACCTTTACCATTAAGATTTATTCTCAAGATTGTTTAAACTACTCATATTTGGCCAACGAATTTGTCTCATGAGACTACTGATGCATCATGGGGATTTCATTAACTGGTTCCCAACCTGTGGTCTTGAATTAAAAGGACACCAACCCATGTCTTTGACATCCAAATAATTCCTCATATATCTAGTAATTATTTTAATTAATGAATAACATGACTTATCAAATATCTATATCTAATAAAGGATACAAATTTATCAATAATTTCTTAGTTAATAATATAACTATCAAAGTGAAAAACATATGTAAAAATGGTATAAGATTTTTGAAATAATAATATCAATTGAATGATAATATGGATATTTAAGATAAATTCAATGTATAATAAAAACTATCACAAGGAAGTTATTTTTTCAAGAGAAATTTAACAATCACAAAACAAAGTGATATTACAAAGATAATTATTACCACCTGGTAAATTTTCAAGTAAAAACCCATTGGATGAGATAATTCAAATTAAAACCATGAACACCATGAAGATAAAAGGATACATGATATACTATATCAGAAGGGGTAGTATATACACTATATAAATAAACTAGGTGTAAAAAATTATAATATGCCTCAATGAAATGAAATTGAGATGAAATCTCTTACCTTGAGTTCAACTTGTCATGGGTGTCTTTATATTCCAGAATAATAAAATTATGTTAATTATTTAATTTCATAAAAAAAATAAATTTAATTATTAATTTTACTTCACTTATTACAATTTTTTATACAACTACTTAAATAATTCAGTTTACGTTGAGTGTTTTGACCAAATGTGGTTCATGTGTCAAAAATGACTTTGGTAGGTCGAATATGGTTAAAGGAGTCAATATATAAATAAATCCAGATAAATGATCATGAAATAATTATAATATATATAATTAAATTATAATTTTAAAACTAATCATGAAATATGGTTATGAAAAATGAACCAACGTTACAATCATGGAGATGGTAGGTCGTACGTACGCATGAGTAACGCTCTCATTTTTTAAAGATAATTATGGAAATAAGGTAAGTAACATTTAATATTTTTAGAATGATCATTATATAATAAATACAATTTTATTTAATCATATATTATTAAATATATAATTATTGGGATTTAAAAGGAATCACATCGTGTCAAGGAGGTGGTAGTCCACACATCCACGAACGACGTTATCAACTTTTTTTAGTGTGTAAAAAGGGTAATAAAGAAAAATATATATTGTGTTTTAAAAAATTTAATTATTTAATTAATATAATATATATATCATTTATGTCACATATATTTAATTAAAACTATCCTTAATACATTCCATGTAATGTTTGAACATATCACACTGCTTTGAGGAGGCGGTAGTCCACACATCCACAAATGATATTATCGTATTTACACAAAATGGAAAGCATAAAGGTATGTGTTATATAAAAATTAATGAAGAATAAAGACATAATAAATATCATATATATCATATAAAAATATGTTTTCTATCATAATTACCCCCATGATAGGTGGTAAGGTAAAAATGAACAATCATTGTTTCGTGAGGCAGTAGTCTGCCGTACACATGAACGGTAAGTTCGTTACCCATTAGATGGAAGTGTGTGTAAGTGTAGGTATAACCATTAAAATAAAAATATATTAGTATATTTATTATACTGGTTTAATTATAAAATAATATAATAATAATAAATTAATGGGTGAATAAAAAAATAAAACATAAATGCACATTGAAGAATGTTAACTCTTTTTCGGGTAACTCCTTTTGTTTTGAACCAAAGGGTTTCCTTGGATGGTTTTATGTATAAAGGGAGGATTATAGGATGAAGGGTGGAGTTTTGGGAGTTTATTTTATCATATTTTGGATGATCTAAAGGTATTTAGATATGTAAATAAGTGGGAGTGGTGAGTGCCTTTTTATAGTGGAGGAGGAGTGGAATTCTTGTAAATTTTTGAAAAGGGAATTCCACCCATGTTTTTCACATTTCAAGTGGCCCCAATAATATAAAAAATTAGATACAGGGGAGGATAAGATCTTAATAGGAACATACAATATATTTTGAAAAATTTTATAGGTCATTTTGTCCCTTAAGTTTAAGTTTTAGTCTCTTGTAAAGCTAATTTCCCTCTTAATTGTGGTAACTAATTTTAATCACTTTTACTAATATTTTTTATAAAAACTAATTTAAAATTATTAGAAATTATAAATCAAACTGATTAAAAATATAGAATCCATTTTTTCAAATTCCAATCACATAATTTATATAAATTAATTTAAATTTAATCTCATACATAGGACGACAAAGTGGGTTTTTAAAGTAAAAATGTTCAAAGTTTGATAAATTTTTATATCCAATTTCAAATTGAAAATGATTAAAATGACCTAAATTTGATTTATTACTATATAATTTATATAATTTTAACTTAAAACCAATTTAAAATCTAATTTATCCTTATCAATAATATAATTTATCCTTATAAATAAATTAGGTGAAAAGGAATTTTTGAATTAAAACTGAGTATTTTTCACTATTCATCAAAAAATAAAACTTCATAGAAAATACCAAAAGTTAACCCTAAGATAATTTTGATGTTACAATTTAAAAAATGAAGTTTATTTTGGAAAATAATATTTATAAAATTTCTAAAAAAATTATTTAAAATAGGTTCTCCATTAAAAGCGGTAAAGGTGCCTTTAGAAAAATATAGGTTTTTATGCATAATATTGGGTTTATTGTTATATTATACTAATAAAATATATTGGATGAATATAAAAAATATTTTATTGAATATATAATATATAAATTTTATTAATATCATTCACTAATAGTAATTAATTTTATTTATTAGGATAAAACATCACAGTGAGTATAAAAATAGTTTTTTATAAAATCATTCATTTATATTAATTTGGTATCTATATTCATTTCTAATTAATAGGTAACCAATGATTTCCTAAGTTATTAAATACTATTAATAACTTCCAATTTAATGGATATGTTATATCATATTATATTAAAAAATAATTCTTTTAATAATATATTATTATTCGGTAAAACTTGATCTTGTGTGTTACGCAAGCCATCAAATAGTCATTTTTGCGTGTAATGCAATCCAAACATGGTTTTTCGTGTAGAGAAAGCTATATAATAAATTTATTAAATATATCATAAAATATCAAGAGGCTATATTCCTTTCTATGCTTGGTGGTGCATGTCATACATGTTGTTAAATACAATTTTCTAACATTAGAATTTTAGGGTGTTACATTCTCCCCACATTAATTAAATTGCATCCTCGCAATTTAAACTTGAACTCAGTAATATAGGTTTTAAAATAATACTTAAAATCCATATCATAAATAGGTTTAATAACACATCTTCTTAATAATAAGGAAATATAAATGTGAAGGTCACATAACTAGGGTCCCAAGTAGAAGAACATGGTTGCAAAATAAAAACATGGACATGGAAGAAAAACAAAAATAAATATAGTCATTGGTCATAAGAAAGTAAGTGATAAATTTAAAGTCAAGGGCCTCAAAAATATAAATCTATGATTATCTAAAGGACAATTTTATTCATCATATATTAATGTAATAGGATAACATTTTTATTTTAAAACCATTTTTCTAGAGTTGAATAATTCTTTCACCATCTAATAATATATGTAAATATATATTTCTATAAATATAATATTTTACTTTTATTATGCCTTCAACTATTTCTAATTCATATCTTAGCACAATAATCTTCTTATAGTGAAGTAATATATTAAAAAAAATTATAAATGATCACATTTCTTAATTTTTATGATCCAACACTTTAGAATCATTTTCATGGTAGTTAGTAGAATCTAATTAACTTTATCCATATCAATCATAATTATCTCAACATCAGGAACATATTCATGGATATATTTTTCTCATCCATCCATTTTCTAAAAGGTTTAAATTATTATTGATTCACTTTTATTAGTACCATTCAATATGTTATCTCAAATACATAATTAATAAGTATTGTAGTACAATATTTATATATTTTATAATTTATGTGATGAGAACATCGTCAACAAAATATGTTTAAAATATATTTATTATTTCCAAATACATAAGTAAATTAATCATTTCACTTCGGTAGTTTCAATAACATATGCTTGACCTTGATCCATTAAGTTATTCTAAGGTAAATTCCCTTGATTCTTGGGGAATTCATTTGTATAGTGCCCCATATTCTTGCATTTGTAACACTGAATAACAGCATTTTCCTTATTGAGTTTTGATTATTTTGTCTAGCGACCCTTTTCTCTTCACTTATAACAAACTATCAATACTTTTAATCATTTACCAGGGTGATTCTTTCCAAAGTTATCATATGTTGGAAAATATTTCTTTCCCTTTTTATTCTTTGAATTTTTCCTCTTTTCATGGTGTTTAGAAGACCTCTTCTTATCTTGGATTCCTTTTAATATTTAAGATCTTGAGAATTTATTCTCTGTTTTGATGTCACATAAAATCATCACTTCATTTGATGAAAAATTATGAGAAAAAAGTGCCTTTCGAAGATTTGGCTTAATATCTTCAAATAAGTGGTAAATATTTCACTCTATGTTGTGTATGTAATGTGTAACATGCCTAGATAACCATATAAATGTGTCTTCATAATTTTCAACACTCTCTTCTTCTTTTTTACTTAAACTAAGAAACTTTCTCTTCATCACAATTTGTTGATCATGAGGGAAGTATTTATAAAATAATGTATCCTTAAAAGTTATACATTCCATGAGTTCTATTTATTCTTACTTTCTAGTATCCTAGATCAATTACCACCATTGATCAGCATCATCTTTGAGAAAATACACTATAAGTGTAACCTTTTCCTTTTCACCACATCCTAATTCCATGAATATCTTCTCTAAAGACTCAATTTATTGATTAATTACAATTGGATTAGTAGTCCCACTAAATGATTGGAAATTTTTTTCATAAAGCGATCCAACATAGAATATACTCTCTGTGGAACGGATTTCTCCATGCAAGAAATATTATTTTCATAACCTGATTAAGATTCCATAATATATCCATAATTTTCTTTGTTTTAATACCAGCTGTATTGGTTTCCTCAATAGGTAAATCTCTATATTTTCCATGAGTATTAATATCATTCATCCTTATAGGTTCCAATTATAAATAATGGAATATAGTGGATTAGATCATAAAATCATGAACTTTGTATAATTCTAAATATGGAATAAGACTTAACATTAATTAAAAAATTTATGCATAACTAATATTATAATCATAAACATGGTTTCTTTGGGGATATCTTTTCTTTCAAATCATTCGTAATCGTATATAAAGAAAACATGAATTATCCTAAGTGTATCCCTTGGGAGTATCAAATCAAGTGTGTAGTAAGGCCCATTTTCGTGTACCAGGTTATGCCAAGTTAGGCCCCATGTACCTTTTCAAAGTTGTTACCCCTAGGTACATCTGTTCCAGAACCATGTCCACTTGTAGTATCCAGACAGAGATGTATTTCAAGGAATACCCACATAATCTCTACCATACCAAAATTATAGGATGTTCTTCTACAATTATCCTTAAAGTCTATCTTAGGTTTATGTTCCCTAATATAAGTTTTATAAATACAATTTCTAAGGTTTATACTAAACTTCCTTTGATACCAATTGTAACTCCTTGATCCCAGAAGCCCGGAGTCAGTGCATTACTTTATTACATTGGAATGATTACAATGAATCAAATCCCGAAGGACTAAATAGTTTAGAAGTTTTAAAAAACTAGATTGCATATACTATACCCATTTTATATTGGGAGAATAGCATAATACATAACAAATATAAATAAACTACATCCTTGAAACTCATTCCAATAATTCATCTTTATATCCTGGGGAAAGGGGAGAAAATAAGGGTGAGATCAAATGATCAGTAAGGGTAAGAGTACAATAGAAGTAATCATGAATCAATAAGAATAAAAAAATATATAAAGGTAAATAACTGAACACACCTTCCATTTAAACAATTGGATAAGGAATAATCAATTAGGCAAGGTAAAGTACCGAAAACACATTCCATTTAATAAAATAACTGGGAATCAAATGCATCAATAGATTTTTTTCATAGTGAAAATTATCTAGTTAGTAATAATAACTATACTATAAATAACAGAAATTATTAATTATTATATTTCATGTTTCCCAGAAACATGACACATTTACCATCAAAATTTATTCTCAAGACATTTTAAACTACTCTGATTTGGCCAACTGATTCATCTAATGAGAATACTGATGCAACATGGGGCTTGAATTAACTAGTCCCCAACCCATATGTCTTGCATTAAATAGTCCCCAACCTGTGTATTTCATGTCTAGATAATTCCTCATATATCAAGTAATTTATTTAATTAATAAACAACATGCCTTATCAAATATTTGTATCAAATAAATGACACATATTTATCAATAATTCCCTAATTAATCATATAACTATCAAAGTAAACAACATATGTAAAAATGGTATACGGTTTAAAAAATAATAATATCCATTTCATGAGAATATGGATATTTAAGATAAATTAAATTTATAATAAAAATTTTCATAAGGAAGTGATTGTTTCAATATAAAGTTAACAATCACAAAAGAAAGTGATATTGAAAAGATAACTTTTACCACTTAGTGAATTTTAAATTAAAAAACCCTTGGATGAGATAATTCAAAGTAAAACTATAAATACCATAAATATAAAAGTATTTATGATATAATATATCAAAATGGGTAGTAGATACACCATATAAAGAAACTATGTGTATAAAATTTCAATATGCCTCAATGAAATGAAATTGAGATGAAATCCCTTACCCTTAGTCCAACTTTTCATGTGTGACTTTATCTTCCAGAATAATAAACATATGTTAATTATTTAATTTCTTCATAACCTTTTTCAAGTTAATTGTTAATTTTACTTCACTTATTACAATTTTGTAAACAGCTACTTAAACAATTCTGTTTACATTGGGTGTTTTGACCAAATGTGGTTCATGTGTTAAAAAAACATTGATAGCTTGACTATGGTCAAAGAGGTCATTATATAAACATATATAGAATAATAATCATGAAATAATTATCATATTTATTCATAAATTATAATTTTAAAACCAATAATGAAATATTTTTATGAAAAATAAACCAATGGTACAATCATGGAGATGGTAGATCATATGTATGCATGAGTAACGTTCCTATTTTTCAATGATCATTATGGAAAGAAGGTAAGTAACATTATAACTTTCTAAAATGATCATTATATAATTAATAAAATTTTATTTAATAATATATACCTATATATATAATTCTTGTTTATGTAAAATGAATCACATCGCGTCGAGGAGGCGGTAGTCCACACATCCATGAATGGCATTATCACTTTCTTTAGTGTGTGAAAAGGGTAATAAATAAAATAATATATTATATTTAAAGAAGTTTAATTATTTCATTAATATAAAATATATTTCATTTATGTCACATATTTTAAATTAAAACTTTCCTTAATGCATTCCATGTAATGTGTGAACGTATCACATCGCTTTGAGGAGGAGGTAGTCCACATGTCCGCAAACGATGTTATCATGTTTACACAAAATGGAAAAAATAAAGTTATGTATTATATAAAAACTATATAAGCATAAGGAAATCATAAATATCATATGTATAAAATAAAAATAGGGTTTCCATCATAATTCCCACCATGATATGTGGTAAAGGAAAAAACAAACAATCATCGTTTCCCAAGGTGGTAGTCTGACATACACACAAACGATAAGTTTGTTACCCATTATATGGAATTGTGTGTAAGTGCAGGTAAAAAACATAACAAAATAACACATAAGTATATTTATAATACTTGTGTTATTATATAAACATATAATAATAAGAAATGAAGGAGTTAAGAAATAAATAAAACATAAAATCACATTGAAGAATGTTACCACTTTTTCAGGTAACTCGTTTTGGTTTGCACCAAAGTGATTCCATGAATTTTCTTCACAAAGGGAGGATTATAGAGTAAAGTGAGGGTTTTTGGGACATTATTTGACCAGATTTTGGGCAAACCAAAGGGATTGGGTGGTGTGAATAAGTGGGAGTAGTGAGTGCCTTTTTATAGTGGATGAGGAGTGGCGTTCTAGTAAATTTTAGAAAAGGGAATTCTACCCATGTTTTTCTCATGTCAGGTGACTCTAATAATGGAAAAAATTAGATCCATTGGAGGATAGGGTTGAAATATGAACAGCCTATGGATTTTGGATAAGTTTCTCAGTCGTTTTGTCCCTTAAGTTTAAGGTTTAGTCTCTTGTTAAGCTAATTTTCTTCTTAATCGCTGTAATTAAGTTTAATCACTTTCACTAATATTTTTTTTCAAAAAATAAGTTGAAATTATTAGAAATTATAAATTATTATGATTAAAAATATTTAATCTATTTTACCAAATTCCAATCATATACAAAGTGGGGTTTTAAAGTAAAAATATCCAAAAGTTTGCTAAGTTTTTTAATCCAATTTCAAAGTGAAAATGATTCCAATAACCTAAATTAGATTTATTATTGTAAAATTGATATAATTTGAGTTTAAAACCAACATAAAATATAATTTAACCTTATAAATAAATTATACGAAAAAGTAGTTTTGAATTAAAATTCACTATTTTACATTATTCATCAAAAAATGAAACTTTAGAGAAAAATATCAAAATTTCACCCTAAGATAATTTTGTTGTTCCTATTTCAAAAATTAAGTTTATTTTAACATATAAGATTTATAAAAGTTTCAAAAATTATATTTAAAATAGGTTCTCCATTAAAAGGTGGTAAAGGTGCCTTTAAAAAATATAGGTTTTTATACATAATATTGGGTTTGTTCTTATCTTATGTTTATCAAATATATTTGATGAATATAATAAATATTTGATTGAGTATATAATATATAAATTTCATTAATATAATTCACTAATAGTAATTAATTTTATTTATTAGGATAAAACATCTATGTAAGCATGAAAATAGTTTTTTATAAAATCATTCCATTTATATTCATTTGGTATCTATATTCATTTCTAATTAATAGGTAACCAATGATTTCATAAGTTAGTTAATAATATTCATAACTACCATTTTAATGGGTATGTTATATCTTATTATATTAAATAACAATACTTTTAATAATATATTATTATTCGGTAAAACTCGGTCTTGTGTGTTACGCAATCCATCAAATAAAGTCATTTTTCATGTAAATCAAGCCAACGTCGGTGTTCCATTTAGGGAAAGCAATATAATAGATTTATTAAATATATCATAAAATATTGGGAGGATATATTCCTTTCTATGCTTGGCATTGCATGTCATACATGCTATTAAATACAATGTTCTTACTTTATAAATTTGGATTGTTACAGATGATAAAAAGAATATTAATCAGTGTTAAAAATTTAACGCTGATAAAAGATTAATAATTATAATTATAAATAAAAAATTAAATATATTTATATAATTATATATTTATTTATTATAATTTTATAATTAATTAAATATATAATTATTTATTTATAATTATATAGATACTTTGTAAAATATATATATAATTGTTTATTTATAATTATAAATATATTTATATCATTATATATATTTATATTATTATATATATTTATATCATTATATATATTAATATAATTATATATATATTTAATAAATATATATAAATATAAATATAGTCAATATATTTATTATTAAAATATATTTATTATAATTTTGTAGTTATAAATATATTTATATCATTATATAATAATATATAATTATATATATAATAAATATATATAAATATAAATATAGTAAATATATTCATTATTTAGATATATTAATTATAATTTTATAATTATTTAAATATATTTATTATAATTTTATAATTATTTAAATATATAATTATATAAATAGTTTTTTAAAAAATAATATTTATATATTTATATATTTATATCATTATATATATTTATATATTTATATCATTATATATATTTATATCATTATATCATTATATATATTTATATATTTATATATATATTTAATAAATATATATATATAAAGGATCAAGTCACATGAGAATGAGTGCTCGTACTATAATGAGAAATGCATCCACCCCAACCTCGATGATGTCTTCCTCTTCTCCATGAATTAGACCGCTGCCATGGTCCTCCTCCATCGTCAAAAGATTTATCATCATTATCAGTATTTATTTCATCAATTTTTGGTTCAATAATACATCTTTGTCCATCCTCCTCACTACTATCAGAGGAAATAAACTCAAATGGATTTTGTGTATGAACATTTCCTTTGATCTGCTTATACATTTCCTTAATAGGTCTTATAGAAAATGAGTGCATAATATTATCCTAAACCTTTGTTTCATCATTGGAACATTTGTCTGCCCCTATGACCAAATTACCAACCATCCCGATATCATAAAAAACATCTTTAGGAGTCACCTAATGTGAAACTTGGTGGATCTCATTACCAATAATCCCAAATAAACAATTTACAAACTCCTCTGATGCATGTAATGTAGTAGGTTCATCCATGGGTGTGGTAGCCTACAACACATTTACCCCCCCCCCCCCCCCCGTACTGGGAGCTACTACACTAGTTCCAGCAGACGGTAAAATCCCATTACTATCTTTAATTTTTCTTGAATTCAGTAGATCAAACTTTGAAATCGAATTAATAAAAACATTTGGATTTCCTAGATCATCCTTCTTCAAATCAGTGGGAATGGCAGTATCTGTTCTAGGTGACACGACCAACAATTATGCATTATCACCCCTTGAGGTCTCATCCATGGACATGAAAACTTGCAAATAATAATTTCACCCCATTCCCAAATTGGGATCTACCACACTAGTGCTAGAAGATATTATAATCCCTTCATTCTTGTTTGTTAGGTCCACTAGGTCTAATACCCTGAGAGGGGGTGAATCTGGGTATAACAGATTAAAACTTTCTCTCGTTCAGATCTTGTTCTGTTGTTAGACAAAACTCAATTCTCTCTTCCTCCCATAGCAATATATGAATAGATATGAAATCATGCACAGGACACATCAATTTTTACTTAGTTCACCCTCACTGGGCTACGTCCAAGGAGCATACAATGGCAATGTGTCGATGTACCAAATTCACTCAGGATCACTTCCAATAATGAGTATAATGTTCAATCTAGATCTTCTATGCCCAGGCTCACTATCTTTACAAAGTTTAGGGCCTGCTCACTGCATTCCCAAGGGTCACTATGCCTCTTTCTTTGGCTCACTGTTGGTGGAAAGGGAAAATATCTTCCTCTTCCTTCACTCACTACTCTTGGAAAGGAATGCACACACCGTTTATCGACTTGTAGGTCAAACACAGTCTATGGACATGTAGGTCCCTAAATTTTCATGAATTCCTGCATCCTCAACTATAGGTAGATTCTCTGTTGAAGTTCCTTTTTTACCCATAGATGAAGTCCACCTTCCTGAGTACTTTTAGGTACCAGAAAATAATTTTTCAAACTGATTTGAAGCTTTCGCAAGCTTCCTTGTGCAAATTGCGAACCACCTAATCCTCTTGCATACTGTGTACTAGGTTTCGTACGTGGATCACCCCTTCCGTGTACTGTTTCCACTTCTGCAAACTGTTATCGCCTCTACGTAGCGTTGCCTTTGTTCCACCTCTACAAACTGCCTTTTTTCTATGAATAGTTCTATGTTCATGTACTATATTTTCTTCTTCATACCGAAGCTCCCCCTCCGCATACCACTTGCAGAATTCACTCTCTTGTGTACTGGAGATTCCTCCTCCGTGTACTGAATCCTTTTTGATTTTCAGTTCTCTGCAAAAACCTTCGGCGGAATTTCTTCCACGCAAACCACTTAAGCCTCCATGATCCATCTCGAACTTCCTTTGGACTTTGCCGAAATTCTGGACCAAAAATGTTATATAATAATATTCAGTCTCAAAAGTAATTGGTGGGATTAGAAATTCTTATATAGGAAAAGATATCTGCAAAAACCGCTAATCCAATATTTACACTACTGAAAATGAACCCTTTACTAATGGTTCCAAACCGTTTGTAAAGGCTGGATAACCGTTGGTATAATATATACCAATGGTTATCCAAACCATAGGGAAGTAAGCCGTAGGGAAAAACATTTTCCAACAGTTTCTAGAAAACTGTTGGTATATGTTAGGAAATCTACATTATACCAACGATTATATCAAACCATTGGTGTAACTTTTCATCAACGGTTTGAAACCATTGGTAAACATACTATTCCAATGGTTTCAAACCGTTGGAATATAATTTTGTATAGATTTTTACCAACGATTTACACAAACTGTTGGTATATCTAAACATTTCACCTATATCTCAACAGTTTGTAAACTATTGGGAAAGTCTTTTTACCAATAGTTGTCTTAGAACCGTTGGTATAAAACACCTTAAAAACCCTATGCCAACGGTTGTAAACCATTAGCATAGGCTTTGTTGTGCAATTCAGGCAGCAGCCTGCTGCTCTGTGATTTCCAGTAGCAGGCTGCACTTTCTGCATTTCTAGCTTCCCCAACTCCAATTACCAGCAATAACCAACTATAACACATACATATACACAATTAATTCATATAGATTTAACACATAATACACCCTGCAACTATACACATACATAATTAAAACATAATTCATAAGGTAATTATAAACATACATAATTGATTTAGAATTCAATTTAGAATTGAGAAGACAATTACATGTGAAATCCGGAATTCAATTCATAATTGAGTACTGAATTGAATACATACATAATTTAATTATCAATTAAGAATACAATACATAAAAAACTGAATACGTAATTATATGTGTTATACAGAATTAAGAATACATACAAAAATTCATTTTTTATAACACATACATGATTGAATTCAGAAACTAGAAGCTAATAACCCCACAATAAAGAAATGGATTAATGACTTCAACCAAACACAAATATAATGTCCAATGTTTTGGGGAGGGCATCTTTGAACTTAGTGATGATGATAATGGGTGTGTATCAATGATCTTGTGTGACTTAGGTAATGTAGTTGTCCTTGGCGTATTAAATGTCATGTGTTTTAGAATAGGGGTAAGAGTTCCTCACATGAAAAGTGGATTGTGTGAGGCTGGACCATGGATCCTTGTGCTAAAGTATCAACACAATCTGAATATGTTTGGTTGGTTTTCTGTATGCCAGTTGTTTTTACTTAAAATGATGTCCATTTTAAACAAAAGACAGACACTTTGAGTGATACTGGCCACACTATTCCTCGGATTGAGGTATGGTTGACACGTACATGTCACATATGACACATGGATCATTTTCCTAAAGTATCAACACAATCTAAATGTGTTTGGTCAGTTTTCCATATGACAGTTGTTATTTTCACTTAAAATGTTGTCCATTTCAAATAAAAGTGAGACACTTTGAGTGGTTTTGGGCACACCATGACTCGGATTGAGATGGGGTTGACTCTTACACCTCACAAATGACCCATGGATCGTTGTGCTAAAGTATCAACACAATCTGAATACGTTTGGTCAGTTTTATGTATGATAGTTGTTTTTACTTAAAATGATGTCCATTTTAAACAAAAGATATACACTTAGAGTGATATCCACCACACTGTACCTTGTCCTGAGTCAGGGTTGACTCTTACACATCACAAATGACTCATGGATCATTGTCCTGAAGTATTAGTACAATATGAAAGTGTTTGGTTAGTTTTCCATATGCAAGTTGTTGTTTTTACTTAAAATCCTATCCATTTCAAATAAAAGTGAGACTGTTTGAGTAGTACCGGCCACACTAGGACTCGGATTGAAGCGGTTTTGACTCGTACATGTTACAAATGACCCAAATATCGTTTTCCTAAAGTATCAATAGAATCCAAATGTGTTTGGTCATTTTTCTGTATGCCAGTTGTAGTTTTCACTTAAAATGTTGTCCATTTCAAATAAAAGTGAGACACTTTGAGTGGTACCGGCCACACCGTGCCTCGTATTGAGGCGGGGTTGACTCTTACACGTCAAAAATGACTCATGGATCCTTGTGCTAAAGTATCAACACAATCCAAATATGTTTACTCGGCTTTCCATATGCCAGTTGTTTTTACTTAAAAGGGTGTCCATTTTAAACAAAAGAAAGACACTTCAAGTGATACCGGCCACACCGTGCCTCAAATTAAGGTGGGGTTGATTATTAAACGTCACATATGACCCATGGATTGTTTTTATAAAGTATCAACACAATCTGAATGCGTTTGGTCAGTTTTCTGTATGCCAGTTGTTGTTTTCACTTAAAATGTTGTCCATTTCAAATAAAAGTGAGGCACTTTGAGTGGTACCGGCCACAATGTACCTCAGATTGAGGCGGGGTTGACTCGTACACATCAAAAATGAACCATGGATCTTTGTGATAAAGTATAAACACAATAAAAATACGTTTGGTTGGTTTTCCATATGACAGTTGTTTTTACTTAAAAGGGTGTCCATTTTAAACAAACGAAAGACACTTCGAGTGATACCAGCCACACCGTGCCTCAGATTGAGGTGGTGTTGACTCTTACACATCACATATGACCCATGGATCATTTTTTTAAATTATCAACACAATCCAAAGTTTTTTGGTCGGTTTTCCGTATGCTAGTTGTTGTTTTCACTTAAAATGTTGTCCATTTCAAATAAAAGTGAGACACTTTGAGTGGTACCGGCCACACTATGCCTCGGATTGAGGCGAGGTTAACTTGTACACGTCAAAAATCACCCATGGATCCTTGTGCTAAAGTATAAACACAATCCAAATATGTTTGGTTAGTTTTCCGTATACCAGTTGTTTTTACTTAAAAGGGTGTCCATTTAAAACAAAAAAAAGACACTTTGAGTGATACCGGCCACACCATGCCTCAGATTGAGGCGAGGTTGACTCATACACATCAAAAATGACCCATGGATCCTTGTTCAAAATTATCAACACAATCTGAATAATATCGTAAATTGGCTAGTCGTCCAATGAGTATTCATATGTCGGTACTCTTCTAACGGACAATCATCCACGACAGGGACCACCTCTAACTTTGTGCCCACTCTAGTACACTAGCCAATGTACAAATCATGCTTATAAGCTCTCCAAAGCTCGCCTAAATCCTTTAGACGTGCTAGCTGTGCACCCTCACTATCTGGGAAATTAAACCACAACTGACACCAAAATATTAATACATATAAATACAAAAATTAATATATTGCATTAAATACAACAAATTTTTTTACCCATATCTCTTCCTAGGCATTATACTTGAATTCATTTGGCAGTTTCTCCATGAGAGCGGGCTGACAGGAATGATGTCAGAGTATTTGGAAAGTGTCACCAAAAAACTCTGACATTGCTGCCCTGATTTTTCAATCATCTGACTATCTTCATTGTAGTCCACCATTAACTGCATGCGGCGGTTCCACACCGCACGCATGCGTTTACGACCCTGCCCCCACCTCCTATCAGTAGATGTATCTATTATGAAAGAAAAACAAATATTTTATCAATACATGTTATAATGAAAATAAATAATGGTGTAACAATTTGTTAGGGTTGTATAAGTATACCTATGGTAGTCTGATCAATGGGTGCCGCTGGATCCACATAAACTGAAGGAACACCTTGTACAGATGGAGTGGGTCTCAATGTATGCTCCGTTGGGACAGACTCTGGTGGAACAAGAGTCAAAGAAGATGGAATATAAAATCCCGGAGAGAAGGAATAAGAAGTAAAAGAAGATGATAGGGATGGTTGGCCAAATGCTAGTTGGGGAGTGAGAATTATCATCTGATATGGTACAGACGGGTGAGGAGGCTCAGATGTAAAGGGTGGTGAAAACATGGGAGGCCTAACGACACACCGGGATCATAATGTGGGATGTATGGTATGTCAGTGGGAGGGGCAGGGTCTAATCAGGTACACCGACCAGATCGTCTAGCTCCCATACCACCCCCCCCCCCCCCCCGTATGAACACCCCGAGTACTAGGACCACTACTAGGCTGCTCATCAAATAACTGTCGCCTAATATATGGATCCTAAAAAAAGTTTTAAAAAAATTAATCACATGACATTATATATTATTTAAATAAATGTATTTGAAATAAAATACTCACTGCAGACACTAGTGGTGGAATGCCCAGCTCAGTCATGCGAGGATTGTTGTCCATAATCTATTTTCATTGCCTCTCTTCAATTGGTTTCATTTTCCTGCATTTGAAAACAAATATGGATGTAAATAGAAAATGATAACTAATGTGTAACCCAAAAAACAAAATAAATGAGAGGGAATAGGAGGATTCCTGGATAATTTAACTAACCATTGTTTTAGGTGAGCTTGAACAAATATATAATGAAGTCAATAAATCATACAAGATGTAATTAATAAATTTAATTTTTAGTAGGATGATTATTTACTAAGTGTCATCAGTCTATTAAAATCATGGAACATTGATTCTACCAGATTCATAAGTGGAAAAGAAGTTGTCAAAATTAAGGAAAATTTTAATTTCTTTAGCTCAGGTAGATGATGCAGGTTTCAATACATGTTTTGTAGAAGAATACAAACCATCATGTTCATTACCTGGTAAAATGTTAAAGAGAGGTCTTAGAGTCATAAAAATTTTATACAAATCACATTTGAAGAATTGAAATGTTCACCAAGTTAAAATTTTTGGTTTCGTAGGTTTAAATACAATTCAATTCCAAATTAGAAAATGTAATTCAAATAAAATTTCTAACCAATAAACATTAAAAATTCACATAACAGTCAATTCGGATACAACATATTTGTAATCAATATTAAATCATTTTGATTAGTACCAACCTTAACAACCCAACTCGAGGTAAACCAAAAGAATTGAGAACGTGGATGGATTATTCTATATATTTTCCACCACAACTTCAGGTTCACGATCAACTCTAACAATTGAGCTATTAGATTCATCAAAAGAAATAAATGGATTGGTTCCAATGGTAGTAGGGAAAGTGTCAATTCCATCATCACCATAATCAAAAATATGTCTTGGAATTACTTCAACTATAACACCAAATTCAGGTCGAAGTTGGTCTTTGACATAAAAAACATGTTTAGCCATTGATGCCAATATATATGGTTCATCGGTAGCAAGAGCGTGAGTCATATTAATTACTTGAAATCCACAATCATCAATAAATGTGTCATGTCTCGTCATCAAATCAAACCAATAGTATTTCATCATCGTGACTCATCCATGAGAGTAATAATCCAATACTATTATTTTTTCAACGACTCTATAATAACCCACATTTTCAAATCGCGATCTACTATCTGATGCACTGGCATAAAAATCTGTTGTGGTAGTAACCATAAAACCATCATGTTGTGTTCTCATGTCCTTTGCTCATTCAGTGACAATAAATTTGTACCCATTGATAACAATTGATTTATATTCATGAACCACAGTATTATGACCAAAATCCAAAGCTCTTATTTCCTCAGAGACAAAGTCAGCAGGCAAACTCAATACCTACAATATAAATAAATATTAAACTTAATTAAATATTGATTTAATTATTTTAAACAGTAATATTTTTACCTTCAATTTTAACCAAGATGAAAACTTTTTTCTATGAAAAGTCTCCCTCCTTCTCAAAGATAAAGAACAATGATTTCTATTTATCATTGTTTTATATTCCTTGTAGATAAAAAATATGAATAATTTAATAGATATATATGTAAGATATACATATTCAATTTAGTTACCTAATGTAGTCATAGAACAAATAACAGTTGAACAAAACTATGTGATGTGTCATCTTCTGCTCTTCAAGGCTTAATGTATTCAATATATATGATCCAGGAATTCCTCCTGTTTGAGGAAGTAATGGAAAACTGGGTTCAATTTTCTCATATTGTTCTTCTTCATTTCACATTGGTCTGTTCATTCTTGTAGTAAGACCAGACAAATACATTGAGCTGAAATCCATACATTCTTGAGCCAAGTAACCGTTCATGATAGAACCTTCGGGATGATTCATGTTTCAGACATAAGACTTTAATGTGTACATATTTCTTTCATTTGGATACATCCAATAAAAAGAAATAGATCCTCTGAGAAGTATTTCAGTGGGAATATGGACAGTCAGATGTAGTATGCATGTGAAAAATGATGGAGGAAATATTTTCTTCAACTCACACAAAATTAATGGGGCATCTGTCAACATTTTTTGCAAGAAAGACTTAGAAAACTTCTTAGAACAAAGATCTATAAACAAATGGCACAACTGAATAACAGTCACCCTTACATTATTGGAAAAAAGATGACATATTTTTATTGTAATCAACTCATGCAGAAGAATGTGATAATCATAAGTCTTTAAAGATTTTAGCTCCAACTCTCTTTTGTTGACCCGTTTAGATATGTTGCTTGAATATCCATCAGGAACTCTAATAGTCTCTAATACTTCCAGAAATTGTTTTTTTTTATAGGTTTCATCACATAAGAATCACATGGAAGTTTCCATTTATTTTCACTAATACGCACATGATGAAATTCTGGTCGAATGCCCCAATCCACCAAGTCACGCCGAGACTGTAAATCATATTTTTTCTTTCCCTTAACATTTAGAAGTATCAAAAGAAAAATTTCACATATATTCTTTTCAATGTGCATTATGTCTAAGAAATGACGTAAAAAATTGGTTGACCAATAAGTAAAATCAAAAAAGATACTCCTCTTCCTCCAATTGTAACAGGTTTCAGTGGATACATTATTTCTCTTTCCAGATTTCATTTGACCCTTCCCGAATGAAAAACTGAAATATTTCAATTCATTAAGCACATCAGTTCCAGACATATGCTGAGGTGGATCATCGGACTTTATGGTATTATCAAATCTTCGAAGATTATTTCTATATGGATGGTTCATTGGAAAGAATCATCGATGTCCCATAAAGTTGAAACTACAGTGTTCTTTCAGTCCTCTGGATCGTGTATTCTTCATACAAACAGGACAAGATAGTTTTTCCTTCATGCTCCATCCAGACATCATTGCATAAGATATAAAATCATTTATCGTCCACATAAACACAGCACGCATCTGAAATATGTCTTTCGAATACGCATCGTATGTGTGCACACCCATATCCCAAAGAAGTTTCAACTCTTTTATTAAAGGTTTCATGTATACGTCAATATCAATACTGGGATCAAAAGGGCCAGATATGAGTATACTCATGAAAGTGAAAGGTTTTTTCATACACAACCACGGGGGAATATTAAAAATGTGTATAAAAAATGGTCATGTGTTGTGCGAAGTAAGCATTTACCCAAACAAATTAAAACTATTTTATGAAAGACCCAGCCTCACATTACGCACGTCAGGTACAAAATCAGGACATCGAGCATCAAATCTATGTCATGAAAATCCATCTACAGGGTGAACTAACTAATCATTTGTCTTCTTTCTATCGGTATCATTCCATCTCATTTTTATTGATATTTCATTAGACATAAAAAGATTCTGGAGTCTGGGGATCAATGGAAAGTGTCATATTACTTTCTGTGGAACGCGGGATGGTGTTACATCAGATTTTGACTTCCAGTGGGATGTTCCACATTTTATACAATCATTTCATTCAGTGGTTTCCTCCCATAATAAACTGCAATCTTTCGGGCAAGCATGAATTTTTGTTTCTTGAAAATCCAAGTTCCTCAACTAAATTCCATTCCATATAGTGGTTTGAGGTAATATCTGCATCATATGGAAGTAAATTCTTTAAGAAGGTAAGAATGTAATTTTTTGTTGTATTAGAAATCCCATACATAGTTTTCCCATGAAACAATCAGATTAAAAATACCATCTTTTTCATTTTATTTCATTGTCGATATAATGGAGTCGTGGCAGCATCATTCAATTTTTTTACCCTGACAATATCATCATTTTCATTAGATGCATCATCTGTCCTTATATCGAAGTCTTCTTAAGTCGAAATCCTTTATTTTTCATGATGATGAATAAATGGAAACTGGTCATCTAACAAATTCTCCAATCTAGTCCTTTCATTTCGATCATCATCAATTTGAGATTTCATTTTCTCCCCATTGTGATACCACACATAGTAGTTTGCTTGAAAACCATATTGGGTTATGTGGTAGACGAATTCTTTACGGCTCAACCAAGGTCTACCAACACAATTGGAACATGGGCAGTGTATGTGACCACTATCTGAAGCATTGTGAAATGCAAAATCTAAAAAGCTCTCCAAATTGTTTTGAAAATCGCTTGAGATCCAATCAGTTTCATAGATTCAACTTCTATCCATTCTATAAAAAGAAAGTGAAGGCTTTTCATGAATGATGCAAAATGTGTAAAGAGAGTTTCTAAAAAAATTATTGATACTAAAAAATGGAAATATTGTGAAAAGTTAGTACATTTCATAACATCCAAACTAAAGTCCACAGAAAGTACCATATCACCCCACTAAAAAAAGGAAAACCACCTACCCCACTACCTCAACCATCCCCTATCCCTTTACGTGGATCATCCTTATATCCATTACCCACCTTGAGAAAATATGACTAAACAAATCATTTATCATCTTTGAGTGGGGATACATCTCACCAAAACCTCCATTAGTCGATATGATTCACTAAGTACATAAAAGGAGTGGCTATGAAGACTTCAAATCAAGTTGATTCATATAATCATGACACTTGAATTGTAAAATGAAAATAGAAAACAAATAAAACTACACTTATTGGGTATGTCATACCACACACGTCACCATCTGGTTTAGGTCAAATCAAAATAGAAACAAAGAATAATAGATGGAAAACATTAAAACTAAGTTAAGCCTTACAGATTTGAAGTGTAGAACTAAAAAATTGATTGACTTCAGATGGATTTATAGGGAGGAAGGAGTTCCCATCCTGTGTAAAGAGAGAGGCCTCTAGTTTAAAATCCAAGGGGGACTTCCCCAAGGCTTCCTAAATCATAATCACTATGAATCCAAGGTATATTTCCCCTAGGTATTCTAAACCAAATCATCATGAATCCAAGGGGTTTTCCAAATGAAATTAAAAGATATGTTTTTAACATGAATCCTTGGTTGGTTTCTTCAAGGAATTCCAAATCATTAATCAAAGACAGGTACTCAAAAATTAAATTAAAATTTATTTATATTCATTTTCAATAGGTCTCGTATAAGAGGCACATGCCTCAGGTCCCATTATGTGTTATATGCATCCCAAATCATTAACTCATGTTCAATAACTCATTCTTGTCACCATTATGGTCATACCTTTCATTAACCAATTAGTTCCCCAAGTCAAGCGTACCCCATGGGTGGATAAAGTTTAGGCTTCTACACTAATAGGTTGTTCATGGATCATAAAGAGGTTTAATTTCATAAAGTATAGACAAAAGCATTTATTTTTAAATTTGATATTAATAATAAAGTATATCAATGATATTACACGTCATAAAGAATACAAAACAGTGATACTTTTAAGGGATAGTTTATAAACCATCTTCTATATACTCACAGACATCTACCAATCAAGTATTAGTCATTGATTCAATATCAAATGGCGTGAATCGTAAAAATTTTCCAAAATCCCTAGAAATAGGGAATAATGACATGATCTTTCTAGATAGTGAAATAAATGGAGAAAGGTTGAGAATAGAAGGATATCCACTCATAGTTGGTATGAACAACACTAGAAACAGATAAGATACCTCAACTCACAATGTTAGCTCACAGAGTTTGGTAGACCACACACCAACCATGTCAATTGCCTCAATGAGGGCTTCTATGTTGGTATTTGAAAAGAGGTTGAAGGAGTCTAACTTGGATGGGGGAGTTATAACCAATTGAAGGGTTAGGGTTCACCTGTGCTGGGGCTTCTAGAAATCGGGGGAAATGTCTGATTCTATGTAATCGGGGGTGGGGGTGCTATATTTGGGGGGGGGGGGGACTTTTCCCAATGGTTTTTAAAAACCATCGGGAAAAGCATGGAATTTACCAAAAGTTTGTACAAACCGTTGGTAAAGGGAGAAAATTTTGTAGATTTCTCAATGGTTTCTTCAAACCGTTGGGAAATCCTTCACTAACTCAACCTTTACCAATGGTTTTAATAAACCATTGGTAAAGGACCCCTATACCAATGGTTTTGTTGAACCATTGGTATAAAAGTGTTGGGAAAACCCAACTTCCCAGTACTGTTACCAAATCTTCGATTCAGCCTCCACCGCATATCAATCCTTCTATCGCAGCGAACTGCAAGCCACCCGCAAACCATTTTTCCCATCTAGTTCATGTATTGTCTTTGTTCCTACGTGGTCAATCTCCTCTGCCGACATCAAAACACCCACATACCACACCATCTTCCACCGCGAACCATTTTCGGTTTCGTGAACCGCTTCGGTATACCGTTTCTGCCGCTCTACGTACCATTCTTGTAACATGGTACTCGGTCCATGAATTATGGTACGTGGTTCTCATCCTTTGCTGATTTTCTTCAATGTTCTTCATAAAGTTCACTCATATGAATAAATACTTCCTTCAGCAGCATCAAACTTCTAAATTTGAGGCCCAAAAATTTGGAAAACACTGAGAAACTGTACCGCCTTAAAAACATGTCTTTGAAAAACATCATCCATACTCATTTGTGGTCAATTGGCTTTGTCAAAAAACACAACCACACCCAAAACATACCAAGAGGACACCTTGAGGGGGGTTTCCCAAAACTCTCCCCCTTTGGGTTTGTTGACAACTCTTCTCATAATAATGTTTCACATTTCGATACCTCATTAGTACTCCTTCCCACTTCAACCATCATTCGCCTCACACGATAAAGATAGCGATCAAGGATTTACTTAACACATACTCTAAGCCCACATGAGCCATGCTCGGCATGAGAAACAATAGTATTGTGAAAAGTTAATCAATGAATCACTTCATTTCTAATTACCAATTACTGATACCGTACTGATACACTGATACCAATAAACTACTTTCATCATGAACCTCATCCATCATGATATCTAATCATTGATCGATCACTTCTAGCATCATCAGATTTAATGCTCTCCCTATGTTATAGCTCCTCTAACCATCTTCAAATCAGCTTCAACTCTCCCTTTCTTGTTTCTCCACTTAACAGCTTCTCCCTATGTCTTTTCTCCCCCTGAATAATCACACTTTCTCCCACTTTGTCAACGAACCCGAAGGGAACTTCAACGTTATCTGCAACAGGTTAAAGAACACATATCAGCATATTAGGGAAAGACTCATCATACCTCATAGATAGGGGGTCCCACATCCACATTTTTCAAGTGCGGGAAGTCGAATTGACTCCTAGAGCCAGTAGATGTCTTTCAAACTCTTCTTTGGGTAAGGACTTTGTAAGAATATCTACAACTAGTTGTTATGTAGGCACATACTCCAACATCACAAGCCCTTGATCCACTTTCTCCTTGATAAAATGATATTTTATTTCAATGTGCTTTTTCCTTGAGTGATTCACTGGATTTTTGTTCATATTTTTAGCACATGAATTATCATAATAGATTCCGATCAGATATTTCACTTCAATTCCCATATCTTCAAGTTCTTACTTCATCCACAGTAGATGTGTGCAAGCTTGAGTAGCTGCAATCTATTCATCTTCTACGGTGCTTAATGAAATGCAATCTTGTTTCTTTCTTAACCAATAAATACAAAACCCTCCAAGATAAAAGTAACCTTTTGATGTTGATTTCCTATCATCTGTTAAACCATCCCAATTTGCATCTCTATATCTTAATAACTCTGGCTAAGATTTTTCATTATAAAATAGGCTAAAATCCATTGTTCTCTTGATATACCAAAGAATTATTTTTATTGTAATCATGTGTCTCTACTTGGGATTTCTTTGATACCTCGCTTCTTGGCATATGGAAAATACAATATCAGGGCATGTTTTTTTCAGGTAAAACATACTTCCAATGATTTGCCTATATTTTGTGATATTAATTGCCTTGCCTTCATTATCCTGTGACAGTATCAGCCGAGTAGCAACCAGAGTCTTCATCTATTTGGAATTATCCATTCCAAATATTCCTCATTTTCATATTTTTCTTGAGAAATAAAAGTTTCATTCCTTCCTTGTGTCACCTGTAATCCAAGGAAAAATGTCATCTCACCAATCATCGACATTTCAAACTCGCTTTTCATGAATTTAGAAAACTGTTTTCATTGTGCTTCAACTGATCCACCAAAGATTATGTCATTGACATAAACCAGCACCATCATCCTTTGATTGTTTCCATTGTTGAAATATAGATTGTAATAAACTCCACCATGCTGGAAACCGAGCTTCTTTAGAAACTGATCAAGCCTTGAGTATCATGCTCTTCGTGCTTACTTCAAACCATATAAATCCTTCTTCAGCTGACAAACTTTGTTCTCATATTCAGGAATGAGAAAACCATCAGGCTTCTCAATGTAAACTTCTTCTTACAGAACTCTATTTAGAAATTCTGACTTGAAATCCATCTAGAAAACTTTAAACTTTCATTGCATAGCTATGGACAAGAATAATCTAATTGTCTCCAGCCTTGCAATAGGTGAGAACATCTCATCAACATCAATACCCTCTATCTGAGATTACCCTTTTTACACCAGGCGTACTTTGTTTTGAATCACAACACCATCTTCATTCATTTTCTTGCGAAAGACCCATTTTTCCTATGACATTCTTGTCTTCTTGCTTCGAAACAATTTCACATGTCTGATTCTTCTCAATTTTGTCAAGCTCTTCATTCATTACCTAAACCCAATTCTCATCTCCAACTACTTCATTAAATCATTTAGGCTAAACTTGTGATAAATATGATGCTTGATGTAGAGACTTCATTCTTCTTGTCTTGACTAGTGTTTTATGATCACCGATTATGTTTTACCTATCAATTTCAGCTCTTCTTGCTTGTCTTTGAGAAGACACTGATATTTTCTCATCATCTGATTCTTATTTTGTATCAACCTCTAGAGTTTGAGAATCTCCTGACCTTCTCATCTCTTTATCACTGTCCTCTGGATTCTAATCATGTATTTTCTAAAGATTCTATTCATTCTCCACTATAGTTACATCATGACTTTCAACTATTTTTCTTAGCCTCTTATTGAAACATTTATATGCTTTTATCTTCTTTGAGTATCCAAGAAATATTTCTTCATCTCCACGGGATTCAAATTTCCTATGTTTCTCCTTATTGAGAATGAAACATTTACTTCCAAATATTCAAAAGTACTTCAATGATGGATTCTTACCATACCATAACTTGTATGGAGTCTTCTCTTCTTTTGAACAAATTAAATCTCTATTTGAAGTGTATATTTATTTCATCACTTCTTCTTTCCAAAATTTCTCTAAAAGGTCTTTCTCAATGAGAAATGTTTTAGCCATGTTGTTGAAAATCCAATTTATTCTCTCAAATACTACATTATGTTGTGGAGTTCTTACTTCTAAAACTTCATGCCTTATCCTGTGTTTTTTGAGATAATCCTACAATTGGATATTTATGAACTCTGTTCCATTATCTGTTTGAATCGTCTGGATTTTCTGACCAAGCATATTTTTACATTCTCATCAATATCATGTAATTCAACTAAACACTTCAGATTTGTGGGTGATTATTGAAACCCATGTCATTCTATTATAGTCATCGGTGAAGAGAACATAATATCTCCTCCCATCAACATCCCTTGGTGAAATTGGCCCACATACTTCAATATGCACCAACTCAAGCAATCTTATTGACTTTTTCTCCTTTTAATTATATGTATTTCAAATGATCTTACCCTATTGACATGCATCACACATATGAGTACAATCACATGATAATCTAGGTATATTTCTAGCTGCATCATATTTCACTAGATCTTCCAAGGAACCTTGGCTTATGTTTCCAAGATGCTTATTCCATAACTTGCTTTCTTTATCCTTGGACAGAAAGCACATATCTTCTTCTCCACTCATGAGGTATAGATTCCATTTCGTACACTTTCCTTGAAACACAACAGAACCATCCTTTTATTTGATGATACATAATTTCTTGGAAAAACATATGGCATGTCCTGAGTCACATAATTAACTAACACTAAGCAAGTTGTGACTAATCCCCTCAACAACCAAGACATCTACTCGTCTCATGTATTTTCCACCAAACTTGGATTTTCCTAAACCAAAAAATTTTAATCCCTCATAATTACGAAATTTTACAATGCCTTATTTATCATAATTGATTCTGGTCACTAGATCTTTATTTCCCATCATATGGGAAGTTCATCCACTATCAATGATCCATATCATAGTGTGATCTGATTCCTTGAATGCAATTTCTGCTACCACTGTCTGCTTTGACCTTTTCTTTTTGACCCAAGTCTCTGACATGGAATGATAATCCTGATATTTCTCAGTATATGACAATCCAGCTATAACCTATAGAGCTAAAAATTTATTTTGAATTTTCATCTCTCTTAAAGATACATATGGCTGCTTCTTATGAAAAAATTTAGTCTATCTCAGCACATTCCTTTTCATTGTTGATGTGAAATATCTTTCCATATGCTCGAGTCCTTTAAACTTGAAACAATGACCATAAAATGATGACCTGGAATTTTGAGCTCTATAAGACCACCTATGTTGGTCTTGTTCCCTTTAGTACCTCTTTGTTATGGAACATACATTTTGAGAATGCCCCATATTACCACAACAATAGAATCTTATGTGAGGTACATTCTTATATGGAAATTCACTACTAGTTGTGCCTTGGGTTCTCTGAATCTTATGATTATGCTTCATTCCAAGTCAATCATCAATCATGGAGTGGGTGCTTGTGGTATGACTTGAACCATAATTTCTTTCTATTTTAGATCAAGCCCCATACCAGCCTTATCAATCAAAATTGATTGTTGTTTCTATTCTGATGGACCACTCTTCTTAAATCTCATCCTATCAGTTTCCTATATGATCTTCTTTCCTAATATCGAACTGAGAGTTAACAATTTCTCTTGATCATTAATTTTTCGTCGTGGACTGACAACTTCCACTTAGTTGTTCGATTCGTTTGATTTGATCTATTCTAGTTTTAGTCAAACTATCAATTTCTACTTTTTGTTCTATAATTTTGAGTTTGTACTCAACCACCTTCTCTGAGTTTTTTTGGCATTGAAGACCTCAGCTTTTCCATTTTTTCATTTAGATCAGAATTCTCTTCTACCAGTTGTTTCATAAATAGTTTGTCTTTATGAACAACTTTATTAGATTTATTTTTTTTTGCTCTAAAAATATCTACCTCTTTAAGGACAGATTCTAATTTATCCTGAAGATCAACTATTCCTTCAATTTCTCCTTCTTTATTGTCACCTTCCTCTTTTGCTAATGATTTTTTGAAAATTTTCACCAAAGCATCTATTTTATAATCCTTTCATTCCTCCAACTCTTCTTCCTTAGATTCTTATAAATTTTATCCTATTTTGAAAGAAGATTCTTTTTTTTTTCAAGAACTTTCTCCTAGTACTTCTCCTCCCTTTCTCATTTGATGAATACTTATTTTGGGGAATTTCATAATTTTCTTCATTTTTGTCATCAAGCTTCTTGGGACACTTTACTACAAAATGACCTAACTTTCCACATCTAAAGAATGAAAATGGAAGTTTACCTTTGAACTTTCCTTTTCCCATTAGCAGATTGGAGAATATAAATGACATGACATCATCCATATTGTCCTCCTCATGACTATCTTCAACAGAGAGATTCTTAATGGCCTTGAATGACACTTCCTTAGACTTCCCCTTTTCCATTACATCGTTATCATTATTTCTCATTTCATATGCTATAAGTGTACTGTGTAGGTTATCTAGTGTCATCTCTTTCGGGTCTTTGTCCTCCAACACTGAAACTTTTGGATTGAACCGCGATGGAAGTTTCCTCAAGATCGGTTTCACAATATTTATATCTTTAATGACATCTACAAGACCCTTCATGTCTTCCACAATAATATTTATCATGTCAAAGAATGCATCAATAGTCTCATTGGGATTGATTTTTATATCCTCATACTTGTTCCATATAACCTGTAGCTTTGCTTCTCAGACTATTGTGTCACCCTCATAAATGTTCAAAAAAAATTCCAAATTGCATGTGATGTTTTATAGTACATCACCTTCATATAAATTGCATTTTATAGGGCTCCCCCTAAAGCATTGGTCCCTTTAGAATCAACATCCAATTCTCTTATTTTAGCTTCTGATAAAGCACCACTATTAATGTCAGCTAATATTCCATGCATAGCTACTGTGAAGACATCCATTCCTACTGATCAGAGGTGGTACTGCATTTGATTCTTCCATAGTTGAAAATTATTTCTGTCAAATATCAGAATTAATTTGCGATTAACCACCTCCATTTATTCTTCTTGATAGAGAAACACTGACTTTCAACCTTTCCCTTAGATACCAATTGTTAGGTCCACTAGGTCGAATACCCTGAGAGGGGGGTGAATCAGGGTATAACAGATTAAAACTTTCACCTATTTAGATCTTGTTCTATTGTTAGAAAAAAATCAATTCTCTCTTCCTCCCATAGAAATATATGAAAAGATATGAAATAATGCACAAGAAACTATGATTTTTACATGGTTCACCCTCACTAGGCTACGTCCAAGAGCATACAACAGAAATGTACCGATGTACCAAATTCACTAAGGCTCACTACCAATAATGAGTATAATGTTTGGGATAGATATTTTATGCCTAAGATCACTGCCTTTACAAAGTTTAGGGTATTCTCACTATATTCCCTAGGGTCACTCCCTATGCCTCTTTCTATGGCTCATTGTTGGTGGAAAGGGTCATTTTCTTCCTCTTCCTTCGCTCACTGCTCTTGGAAAGGAATATACACACGGTTTATCGACTTGTAGCACAAACATAGTTTATGGACATATAGGTCCCTTCATATTCATTAATTCTTGCATCCTCGACTATAGTTAGATTCTCTATTGAAGTCCCTTTTTCACTCGTAGATGAAGTCCACCTTCCCGAGTACTGCTAGGTACCGGAAAAAACTTTCACAAACAGATTTGAAACTTTTGCAAGCTTCCTTGTGAAAATCACGAACCACCTACTCCTATAATGTACTATGTACCAAGTTTGGTATGTGGATCACCCCTTTCATGTACTGCTTCTACTTCTGTGAACTGTTATCGCCTTTTCATATTGTTGCCTTCGTTCTGCCTCTACAAACTACCCTCTATCCACAAACTATTCTCTATTAGCATAATGTATTTGATTCTGCATACTAGAGCTCCCCCTATGCTTACAACTTTCATAATTCACTCTCTTGTGTACCAGAGATTCCTCCTCCATGTACCGAGTCCTTTTCAGTTTTCATTTCTTTGCAAAAACATTCTGTGGAATTTATTCCACGTGAACCACTTAAGCCTTCGTGCTCCCTCACGAACTTCCTTCAGACTTTGCCAAAATCCTAGACCAAAAATGTTATATAATAATATTTTGTCTCAATATTAATTGGTGGGATTATCAATTCTTATATAGGCAAAGATATCTACAAAAAACTGTTAATCCAAGATTTACCAAATCTTTGATTTAGCCTCCACCACATACCGATCCATCTGCTTTCGTGAACCATAAGCCACCCACGAACTATTTTTCCCATCCATTCCACATATTTTCTTTATTCCTATGTGGTCGATCTCATCCACTGACATCAAGCCACCCGCATACCACACCGTCTTCTACCGCGAACCGTTTTCAGTTTCGTGAACCGCTCTGGCGTACCGTTTCTGCCGCTCCACGTATTGTTCCTGAAACATGGTACGCGATCCATGAATTGTGGTATGTAGTTCTCATACTTTTCCAATTTTCTTCAAAGTTATTCATATAGTTCACTCCTATGAAGAAATACTTCCTTCGCCAACATCAAAATTCCAATTTTCAGGCCCAAAAATTTGGTGAACACTGGGAAACTACGCCACCTTAAAAACTTTTCTTTGGAAAACACCAGCTATACTCATTTGCAGTCATCTAACTTGGTCAACAAACACAACCACGCACAAAACATACCAAGAGGACACCTTGAGGTATTTTTGGCCAACACCGTATTTATGCTTTCTTGAATTCAGTGGATCAAGATTTGAAATCTTATCATTAGCAATATTTTAATTTCTTGAATCAAACTGCTTCAAATTCATGAAAGTGTCTATATGAGTTGACACAGCCAATAATTGGGAATTATCACCCCTTGAGATATCAACCTCTAGTGCCTTGGAATTATCCTTGGATACCTTTGATGGAATAACCAAACCCATCATTAGTTTCCCCTTTCTATTCCTTGAGGAAAACAATTTATTATCATTCCATAATTAGATATCAATACCATGTTGTGCTTCAATCTTACGGCCAGTTTGATTATCACCCTCATCACTATGTGCCTCCCTAAAATCATCAACATAAGAGTTGTCTTTCTCAAACATGATATCATCCCATGACCTTACAAGAATAACCAAAGAAAGGTTCTCAATCCCAACCTCTCCACCATCCAATATAAATGGGGTTAGAGTCTCTTTTTATTGAAGAGGATCCCCATCTATATACTATAAAAGTATACCAACATTGGTTGGAACCTAAGATGGTTCAACTTCAGAGGGATCAGAAGAAAGCCCCTCCTGACCGTCAACTTATTTTGAATCACATTCCATAAAGCCTTTACCATTAGTATTTCTTCTATAGTCATTATACAAATGACCTCTTAAGTTATAATTTCCACAGATTAAACTCTTGTGACACACATCCTTAGAATTCCCAACAGTATTACAATCCACACGGTAATGGGGATAATTTTCATACTCTACACATAGATTAATATCATCATTCATAGTGGAAAGAATTATCATATCAATAAGAGTGTAACTGAGGTACACCCACACTAGAATTATTGAAAAATGACCAAATCTTAGTTGTTCAGTCTCTTTGTCAAGTCCAATTGAAACACCTATTGTCATGGAAATATCATGTTGTATTTTGGGATTCCATAGGATCCATTTGAGCCCATGGATCCAAACCCAAACTTGTAAAAATGAATTTTGAAAATTTGAAAAATTAAAGTCCAAGATCAATTCATGGAATTGAAGCATACCAAGATTAAGGTACAGGGATCCTAAGCTCTATTCATACTGCTTGAGTTCATCCGAAGGAAATAAGCAGTGGAAGAATCCATGACCGATTGAGACACACTTCCAACCTGAATAACCCCAAATTTGTGAATACAAATGAACCAAATATTCAAGTCACCATGTTTTCTCACCTTTGAGAAGATTGAACCTTTCAATTAGGGAGTTTTTACCCATGTCCAGCCTCTCTGAGACAGTATCCAAGTTTACCTCGACGAGATCCAAGGTTCATTTTCTCACAATCCTACCTATAGATGGTTCCCTATATGAGGCAAGCGAGTGTGTACCATCATCATAAATTAATGCATGAACTTGATCAATATTCCCAATCAGAGTATAGGTGTGGAGATTGTATCTATCTCTGTTGATCGTGGTTCGATTTCCACCTATAAATCTCTGTTTCCTCTAAAGGTTGCATAAACGAACCCCCTCCTTCATTTTTTGATGCCTTTATTAATTAAATATAAATTATTAAAAAAATATGGATATATATTGAAATATAGATGAAAAGATACTAAAAATATTAAAGCATTGTAAATAAATATATATAAATAAATAATAGAAAGTGAATAAATTCCCAAAAAAATAAAAAATAAAAATAAAAAATATTTAAAATGAATTAATGCCTAACTGTAATAAAATTAAAAATAAATAAATAAAATTTACTGATTAAAGAAATAATATATTAAATGAATCATGTTATAATAAAATTCTAAAATGAGTACTAAAATTTGAATAAATTAGATAAATATTAGGTGTATGTGTTTCTATATAATATTTCATTAATTATATAAATATTTGTGTGTGTGTGCTGTATATAAAAATGAATTAATTACGTACATGTATGTGAAATCAATATAACACACATTTGATATATATTAAATTAGAAAATTAAAAAATTAAAACCAATTATTTCCATTACTCGATGCAATTAGTCAATATTTTAAATTCATATTAATTTTTAATTATAAACCATTCTTCACTAAATATATGACTTATTTAATCTAAAGTGCAAATATTTTGTATTATATAAATAATATTTAGGAAATATTATATACATTTATATATATATATATATTTAATATATATTATTTATTAATATTTATAATCTATATTTATGTATATTAAATTTATTCATTTTTTATCCGTAATTATTTAATTAATAAAATGTTTAATATTTTTCTAAATTTACTCATTTTTAATTTTTATTTGTTTAATTATTTCATTTTAAATATCTATATATTTAATATATAATATTTATTAGTATTTATAATTTATATATAGTATATTATATTTATTCATTTTTTATCAATAATTATTTAATTAATAAATTTTTTAATATTTTTTTTAATTTAATCTTTTTAAATTTTTATTTGTTTACTTATTTAATTTTATTCAACACATTTATCTATTCTAAAAATAAATTGTTGATAAAGTTACCTTGAATGAGTTATAAGTCGATGAGACACACTTAACCTATGGTTTATAGGGCACTTTAGTGGTAATGTGGTGGTTGGGTTTATGAGGTAGGAAGAAGTTATTTTACATAAAAATAATAATACATTAAGTATTTACCTAACCTTGATAATTGACCCTTTATGTCTACCTTTTTTTTACAAGAGTTTAAAGTATAGGGAGTTTTTTGAAAAACCTTGTTTTGAAAAATGGTTTCTTTTAGAAATGCTGACTTAATTAGATTCTTATCTTTCTTCTTTTCCTTATGCTTTTAAATGTTCTATCAAAAAAAATTCAAAGGAATTCATTTTTATTCTTGTGAAAGTTGATCACTCAAATGAAGTTAAGTTATAAAGTGGAACCCTAAATCTATACAATTATGATTGAAAGTATTTTACAAACACAACTAGAAAAAAGGCATATTTCCATGGTTCAAAACCATGGCAATGGCCCCAAAAACGTGGTCATAGCCTATGGCCATGATTTTGGCCAACCATGTCCACTATCATCATGGCAGTAGGTCCCAACCTATTGTCACATTTTTTAAAACTGTGGCAATAAGCCCCAAAAAAGGGCTCACGGTTTAAACCGTGGCTATAGGAAGCTATTTCCACTATTAAAACCATGGATATAGCCTTGGTAAACCATGGAAATAGCCTAAATACAAAATGTCCCTAGAGAGTTTTGATCCATGTACCTCCCCTTTATGAACCATTGTACTAATCACTACACCACACGATAATTCGATTATATATATTATGATATATGTATATGTATATATATATATATATTAATATAAACTGTGGGAATAGCCTCAAAACCATGGCAGTAGGTCTTCCCACCAAATTTTTTGTGGGAATTTTTTTTCATGGAACCACGAGAACCCTATTTCCACGGTTTTGAAAAACTATGGCTATAGGCCATTGAAAAAATTGGCATATAGCCATAGTTTTAAAACTGTGGCTATAGTTATGACCTATAGCCACGGTTTTGAAAACCATGTCTATGGGCTACAGAAAACTAGCATATATCCACAGTTTTAAAATCGTGGCTATAGCCACCTATAGCCATGGTTTTAAAACCCTGACTATAGGTCTATGGTAGTAGCCTCATTTTCTAGTAGTGAAACTTATTCATTTAGTATATGATATGCCTTACCCATATGATTCCAAGCACTACTGTTAGTATACCCTTGTTTGGTACCACATTTGGTTTGTATACAACTTATTAGAGTTATTATAATGAATTATCTACTACTATAATTGGCATCTTCCTAATATGTCTAAGGATCCAAATATGTTATACCCATTAGGTTATATTGGATTGACTCTAGCATGTTTGACTACTGTATCATTGTTTATTATGTATTTCATTAGATTAATTATTAAAGTCTTATATATATTCCATATTGGTTATTTTCACACTTGTATGATCAGTTAATTGGGTATATTAATCATGGCTACGTTTTCATTGTATTAAGCATATTTTTTCATTGTTGTATTGATCTTGTAGTTGATATAACTCACAATTTTTCCTTAATCATGCTTATTTATTCTCATATAACATGGTAAATTTCATGATCATGAGTACTTTCATGTCTTGAATATGGTATACTACTGTTATAGATTTCTTGAGAAGGTCTGATGACCAGTGATATACAATTTAAACACATGGGATGGGTTGTTATAGCCTGACTAAATATATAGGTTTATGGTTTTAGGATTGTATTGCAACACCCCGACTCATTATACTCATCATATTATTCATTGGGATGGGTTGTATGATTTCCTTGAAACTTTATACCTAATTCACTTTCCCCCTAGTACAATTTTCTAGGACCCTTACTTATTTTACACACAACCACTCATATATGTGGGTGCATATGTATAAATGTATAAGATATTCATAGTTAATGGTATTTTCTCCCATAGGGGGTAGCCATAGATTATAATCATGGATTCTGAAAAAGGCTCAAAGAATGTAATACAGGTTTGGACCCTCCTGGTAAATAGGGTTATCAGTTGTAGTTGATATTGATTTATTTATTTCTTTATTATTGGTATGTTATTATTCTTTTCTTATTAACTGCCAAATTTTTTTGAAATATATGTATGTAATTGAGTATACATGTTTATAAATACACCCATCTTTAACTATTGTGTTGAGACACCATTTGTGGTTCCCTACTGAGTATGTTATGCTCACACCCTCCATGGATACCTTAGTGAACATGCAACCTCTATTTTATTGATTTTCATTAACATACAATTAAATTGGTAGTTTTTGGGTCTCCAAGGTCGATATAACTTATTTTTCATGGAATTGGGATCAGTTACCACTTCATAGTGGAGCCAGTGAGGTTGTTGGAGGTCATGTTTGGAACTTTTCATATTCCTCATTTGGTATTCACTATCAAAGGCCATGTTTTTCTTGAAATACTTATTAGTATATTTTTTTCATTTTGTGTTGAATGTTATTCACTCTAATGTGCAGTCATATTGATATTTATGGTCTATTTCTATTATTTTTAACTCCCTTATTACATGTTTTGTTCATTTTTTATTTTTGGCATGTCTGAATTGTGAGGGAGTCATGGTGAATTCCTAGTAGAATTCAGCTCTGACTTTAGATTGTAAAAGAATAGTCAAATCGTTCCCCCAAACTTTATACAAAGGCATCTGGCACTAGTTTCCAACCCCGAGGGATCAAGGATTTCCCTTAGGGTAGTACAACTTTATTTCATATATCATATGGGTATCCAGGTCAAGGTCACTACAAAGACTTTACAGTGTCCTCGATCGAAGGATTTGAGCATGAGGCTTGAGGCTCTCGCATCCCAAAGACATCATACTTGTTGAAACCTCTCAAGGATGATGTTATATTTTTTTAATACAATTTTTCGAGGTTTTTAGAATTGATTTAGAATGGTTGGAGATGTCTTGGGGTGAGTTTAAGAAGTTTTAATCTCATTTGAACAATTATTAAGTTCAAACTAGAAAAATGGTTAAGCCACTAATTTTCTATAAGGTTCATTTAACCTAAAGATGGTAAATATGGAAAATTGGAAAAGGGAGGATATCCATGATTTATGTAGTATCATTAAGATTTCCAAAAGAATAATTGAATTTTGTAAGGATCGGTTGATTTTTTTATTGATAAATTGAACTTTTTAAGGTTGACACGGAACTTTATAGGGTTCATTTAACCTTATGTAATGGAATCCAATCAGAAACATGATATAGTAAAAGATGATCCTTGAACCACATATATTTTATTTAACTCTATTAAATAGTATCATGCTTGAAAATTTGTTATGGAAAAAACACATGATAAGGATCATAAGGTTCATTTAACCTTACAAAATGGTCAATATATAAATTTTTTCAAAGTCAATACCAGTCAATGAGAAAATAATATAATTTTAAAGGTTTATTTAATTTCTAAAATATTTGGGAGGTGGGATATTTTCCCAATATATAGAGATTATTAAATAATTAAAATTAAATGATGTTACTTTGATATTAATTGAATATATTGTCATAAAAACATGGAAGGGTTTTGGTACTTATTGGGAATGAATGACAAGTCGAAGGTTGTATTATGAATTGTGAGGTGATTGTATCATGAGGATTTTGTCTCAATTCTAAACTTGATCATGGAAGATTCATTATTTCATAAACTATCCTAAGTATTCCCTCCATCAGATGCCTGATTCGTACCATGAAATCCATAAGGCATGTTCCCAATCAACCTGGGGAGGTACAAAGTGTCAGGGAATTATAGTGTAAATAGTTGTAATGGTTTCATCCAACAATAAAAGTTAATAAATAGAATAAAAATAGTCATGAACTATTCATACATTAGAATTACATTCCATAAAAAATCAAAAAAGTAGTAAAACAAACTAAACACAATAATAGATAAAGTCAAAAACTAATCCCCCTACTCACCCTAGTCTCCCTCCCCTACAATAATATATAAAGTCATATTCAGGATTTATTTGCTCCATCCACCAGAAGATATAGTTTTCCACTGATTTAAAGAAAAGGGATAATTTATCCTATGCGATTAATGAAACAAAATAAAATAAACAATCAACATACCTTGTCATGACTATAGGTCACCATCCAACCACAACTAATCAATGCTCAAAGAGCAGTTAGGAACAGAACCATAATATAAAATAGAAATTATATAGATAGGAATGATCATATATCTCATTATGCATTCCAAGCAAAACCACCCTCCAATTTTTAGTCTTTAAATAAAATATATTTTTATGCTAGTTTAAAAGTAGGTTTTCCTTCTCATTTCAAATGAAAACAATCACTTTAAATATATTTTTCAAACTTAATCCACCTCTATATAAAAAAACCATTTAAAATACTTTTGAAATATATTTTTTATATATTATAAAATAACATTTTAAATAGTAAAAATAAGTCTCAAGAAATAATAAGAAGGTTATAAATCATAGGCAGTATAATATAAGGCAAGAACAAAAGGAACTCATGCAAGCAATCATTTAAAATAAGAATTATGGGAAAAGTACCCTAAGTGTCATGAAGTTCTAGAGAAACCTAGAACATACTTCTCTAGAATATAGTGGAAAGAGATAGAAACACATCACTGGCTGGTGTAATAAATACACAAACATCACTAGAATAGCTAGTGAAAAGGGAGATCATCCCGTCTAATTTCACTTACCCAAGAACTTGAGGTTCCCATGAGGTTTGAACAATAAGAACAACCACATAACAATAGAGTGAAACAACACTAATCAGTTCCACATATTCCATAACCATATAAAATCAAAAATCCACCAATGATAGATTTAAATCACACATTCAATCCTTTAAAAGTGAATTTCAAATAATACTTGAGGATATTCCAATCAAAATCAAATAAAGGCTTAAACACTTATTGAAAGGTGCCAACCGAGACTTATATTTTATTTTAGGAATCACTTAAAACCTATTTGAAAATAAATCTTAAGTATCATATTTAAAACGCTAATATTTTCCTCCACTTTTATTCCATATACACTTATGTGTGTGTGTGTGCCTTTTATTGCACAAATCCCCTCAATTCCATGTGAATTTACACACACACACACAGATATATATATATATAACCACGTATATGTGTATAACATACAAATATATATCAAAAGATATTTCTATAATCTAAAATTTTTCTTTGAAACCAAATCTTGAATTATTTCACTAATACTTGGTATTTCAAGTAATATTAGAAATGTTAAGTAAAAATTAAATTCCAAATGAGAATTTTATTTAAAAAACCAAAATTACATTGAAAATATAAAAACTCACTAATAAAATCTATTCATGCATTTTATTAAACATTCAAAGTGAAAGTCCGTTCTTAACTAATTTAAAACCATGCATTTATAAGAGAAACACTTAATGGAAACCAAGTGAAACTTGTTTTCTTAATTAAAGAGGATTTTAATCACATATAATAAATTTATCAGGAAAATAAAACATAAATTAGAAGTGAAAAAAGTGTAGGTTCTAGTATTTAAAGTCCAAAACAAGGGTCAAACTTTCTGGAACTTGTTACTATTGGTACCTGGCATCCAAAACCACCGCAACATGGTCAATGGTTCTCTATAGGGGCAAGAGGAACCTAAAAATTAAGAAATCCTCAAATCAAATTCAATCCAAAGGTAAAAATAGGCCAAACTCTACCTAAAATCAATGAAAACCCTTCACCTTCAATATATGTGGATAAGACTGACTTCAATTGGGGCTTATGAACCCTAGAAATCAAGAACCAAAAAAGAAACACCCCAAAATCAGGTTAGGGTTTGACTAGGGTATGCACACCATGAGGGGAGGAAAGGAAATAAAAACAAGAGGAGAGGGAGGAGAAGACCTTACCAAAATAAACAAGATCAGAAATCATAGAAAAATAAGTTTGGGTCAAAAGGTGAGAAGAGGGAGGTGTGTGGTCAAGGAACCTCATGGCTGGTGCTCATGACATGGACAGAGGGAAGGAGGAGGGGTGAACTTGAGGCTAAAGAGAGGATAAGATTAAAATAGTAAAAACCTATTTTTTAAGAATATCGTATTGTTCATGGTTTGGTTGCATGTTTGTGAAAGCCTTGTGCCAACCATGTGCCTCCTAATAGAGGTTTTGGACACTCCACATAGGCAAGGCACGTAGTTTAATAAACCATACTCTGATTGTGTATTTCAAATATATTAAATAATAGACACATTTTCATTGTCTGTGTATAGTTTCTACTAATCATGAACCTATGAAAAAATTCCAAATTTTCAAAATTTTAAAAAGGTTCATCCCAGAATTCTATAATGATATTAAATATTATTAAATAATTAAAATAATAAATAAAAAAGAGGGTTGGGTTATAAAAATTCTTTCCACTATAATGCTTTATACTCCCATAAAACCTTTAGATGGAATGGTTGGTTCTAAAAAGAAATAGGTCAAAGCCTCATTCTAACTACACAATATGGGAAGCACAAAGACTTACTAAAATTACTACCAACAATTAATGATGTCATACTCAATATAGAAATGGTACCTACCACCATTTTCCAATTTTCTCATCACAGACAACCATAAAGGGAACTAAACACGAAGGGATCTCCAAAGAAGGGAAAAGTTTGATTCCATAAGGAATCAACACCCAAGGAACACCTTAACTAAAAGTATCAAATAATAAACAAGAAGAAGAGGTCCTTTAACAATCTATCATCAAAATTATACCTTTGAGTGGGTATAGTTGGTGTAGAATAATAGAATAGGTCACCAACCACATGATACCGATCAACCTCAAAACAAAGTACACACAAGATCAAAAGGACTAGAATTTCATAAAAGGATTTCTTTTTCAAAATAGGAAAGGCCTAAAAGTGAACACACAAGGTCTAGAATTACCAAATAAGAGAAACTATTTCCATGAGTTTAGAAAAAAAAATGATCTATAAAAAATACAACTGAGGGAATCCAAATGAGGTAAGGCATTCAAATTATCTCAGACGATACATGTCTAAATAAACAATTGATTCCAACCTTAGAACATAGGTGTAAGAGGAAGTAACTTGGGGTGTCACACTTGAAACATTGAAACCTCAGTTAACCCATCCAAATAATAGAGTAACCAGCTAGGGTACAACCTACACTAGGGGTAACACCCATCCTGATCATCCATGAATTAACCTAAGACTTTCACTTTTTCAACACCTCAAAACAATATTTCACAACAAGGATAACATCAAATCTATCCATTGAAACACAATCCATCAATAATACAAACACATCTCTAAGGCAATCATCATTCCACTAAGAGAATTCAAGGACAACCCTAAAAGACCAAATTAATTAAGAGTCTTCCAAAATCCATGACAACCAAGAAACTTTCTAAATACCCCCCCCCCCCAACACACACACTCTGGTCTTGATAAAGAAAAGTCTCCAAGGTGTACAAACTTCACCAATATAGAATGGGATTTCATTGATAAAATGGGAGGAAGAAATCCTAGAGGTAAAACACCCACCCCTTTCATCTGGGCCTTTTTTGGAGAAAAAATAAAATTAACATAAAACATAGGTCCAAACTAAATCATATTTCACAGTCCAAAGAAAATAGATTCAAATGAAATTAAGGGACATGCCCAAAATAAAACTCACCAGTATAAAAATACTTTTAAAAAATATATATTTTCTTTCAAAATAATAAATCCTAAGTTAATATTTTAAAACTCATTTCACAAAAATTATACACACATAAATCACTTACACCCTTTTTAAAGAACAACCCATCCCTAAAAAATAGGCTCCTTAAAAAAAGGAATTAATTTTTTTTCTAAAACTCTATTTTCTTCTTAAGATACTACTAGAATCCATTTCAAACATTTGAAAAATACGCACTCGATGGTTATAAATCCCTTGAAATCATTTAAATTTTGAAAAAATTTAAGAAAACCAAGTGAGATTTATTATAAAATATCATAAAACTATTTTAAAAAATATTTAGCATGAATTTTTTTAAAAAATTTAAAAAAAATTGAAATCCAAAACAAAATCACTTAAAAATACATTTTTTACAAAACAGTTTTACCAACCATTTTATTAAAAAACCAAATACCAATTTTATTTTAAATTAATTTAGGAAAACCCATTTATTTGTTTTAAAATTAAAACCTTACCATTTTAAAATCAATATTTGAAATTAAAAAATCATGTTTTAGCTAAACAACACAAACATAACATGACCCAAATAAAATAGAATTTAAAGAAAGTGAAACACATAATTTAGAAAGGGGTCTGGTGTTTATGTTCAACCTAACCGCATTGTTTGTCGTACCATGTGCCAAAAACACAACTGACACTGGGAGTCATCATAAACCATGTACTTGGGCTTCACATGTCTTGTGAGTCCCTACAATATCATCGAGTACCAATAGTTCACTCCCTTTTGTCATCACCCAAGGCATAAACAACCAACCAAATCACATATCTAAAGTAAAAAAATTTAATACAAAATCCAAGACTCAAAGCCCAACTTCCCATGGAAACTCAAGACTCTGAACATGGAAGAGCAAGATAGACTCTTCCTGCATGTACCCCCTAAGTCTCAAAAGTCCTATCTCTATCTACCATTAATTTCTAAATAACAAAGGATGTTATGAAACATAGTACATTTCAATAACCTATACCTATGATACCATTTTTTCACAAACCATCCAAATTCATCCCTCTATTGGATACTTTATTCAGCCCACGACATCTCTGAGGTGCATTACTGATCTTTTCAAGGTGGATTAAAGAATCTATACATTAAAGTTTAAATAGTGTGAATAGTTTATCCCATTAATTAGACTTAATAAATAGTATAAAATGGATATGAATCATCTATTCCTTGGACATACAATCTATAAACAAAGAATAATTTCAAAATAAAAGTAGTAAAGAAAACTAAACACAACAAAATATAAAATCTAAACTAATCTCTCTACTCACCCAGGTCTTTATTCCCTATAAGAAGATATAAAGATGTCTCTAGAATATCTTTTCTTCAACCATGAGAAGATATATTACACCAATGATTTAAAATAAAGGGTCAATTTGGACGATGTGATAAATGAGATAGAATAAAATAAACAACCAATATACCTCTGCATGACCATATGTCAACATCCAACCACAACCAATCAATACTCAAAGAGTAGTTAGGAATAGAATTGTAACCTGAAACTAAAATGATATACATAAGTGTAAGCATGTAGCTTAGTAATTATTCCAAGTGAAACCCCACCCCAAGTTTTAGTCTTTAAATAAAATATCTTTTTTATGATAGTTTAAAATACAATATTAAAAGTTGGTTTTTATTCTCATTTCAAATAAAAATAGTCACTTTGAAAACATTTTTCAGGACTAATCCACCTTTATATAAAACACCCATTTAAAATAATTTTGAAATGTGTTTTTTAATATATGATAAAATACCATTTTAAATAAGAGGAATAAGAATCAATAAAGAATAAGAATAAAATAAATCCTAGGTATATAAAGTAAGAAAAGGAAAAAAAAGAACTCATATAAGAAATCATTTAAAATGTACACCATGGGAAAAAGCACTTGAAGGGTTACTAAGCATCTGGGAAACCTATAACATACTTTGTAAGCATATTGTGGAAATAGATAGTAACACACCACTTATCAGTGGAAATAATACACATAATTCACTAGAATATCAAGTGGAAAAGGAGATCATCCCATCTAGGTCCACCTACCTAAGAACCTAAGGTTCCCATGAGGTTTGAAAAATAATAACAACCATATACAAATATATTTAAATGAAACTAAGTAGTTACAAAGATTATATAACCATATACAATCAACAATCCACCAAAAGAATATTCAAATCACACATCCAAGCCTTTAAAAGTGAATTTCAAATAATACCTAAGGATTTTCCAATCAAAATAAAATAAAGACTTAAACACTTATTGAAAGGTGTCAACCGGGCCTTATACTTTATTTTAGGAATCGCTTAAAACCTATTTGAAATAAATATTATGTATCATATTTAAAATCCTAAGATTTTCCTCCACCGTTATACCATATACACTTACACACACATATACAAACACACACACACACACACATATATATATACATATGCCTTTTATTACACGAATCCACTCAATTCCATGTGAAATTTGACTCTATCACACACACATACACACACACACATATATATACCCATGTATATATGTATAAAGATAAAATATATATCAATATATATTTTGATAATCTAACATTTTTATTTAAAAACAAATTTGGAATTATTTCACTAAAAATTTTAATTTAAAGTAATACTTTAAATTCCAAGTAAAAATTAAATAAAAATGATAATTTTATTTAAAAAACATTGAAAATATAAAAATTCATAATAAAATACATTCAGACATTTTATTAATCATACAAAGTTCAAGGAAGTTGATAACTAATTTAAAACTACGCATTTATAAGTGGAAAGTCCCTCGCACTTAATAAAAAACAATTAAAACTTGATTTTATATTTAAAGAGGATTTTAATCACAAATAATAAATTTATTCAACATTTAAAACATAAATTAAATTCACAAGTAGTGAAGTTTCTAGTATTTAAAGACTAAAACAATTGGAAACCTACCTAAAACTTCCTTTTTTCGGTACTCAGCATCCAAAACCACTACAAAAAGGTCAATTATAGTCTATAAAACCAAGGGAAACCCAAAAATTAATAAGTCCCCAATTAAATTCAAGCTAAAGGGTAGAAATGGAATAAACCCTACCTAGAATCAATTGAAACTCATCGCCTTCAATAGTCGTAGCTAGGACCAACTTCAATCAGTGCTCACAAACCCCAGAAATCAAGAACCAAAAAATAAACACACTAAAATCATATTAGGGATTGTAATTGAAAATAACACTATGAGGGGAGGATAGAAAGAAAATAAAAACAAGAATATAAGTGAGGAAGATACCTTATTGAAAGGAACTAGATTGGAAATTCCACAGAAAGGAGGCCTAATCGAAGGGAGGAGAGGAGGAAGGTGTGTGGTCGGGGCTCCTCCTAGATGGTACACATGACATAGATAGGGAAAGGGGAATGTGTGAGGATAAATAGAGGATAGGGGTAAAAATATAAAACCCATTTTTTAAGAATCTATAATTGTGCGCAGTTTGGTCACATGGTTGGCCAAATCATACACTAATTGTACGCCTCCTACTAGAGGGTGTGTACAGTTCACATGGGTAGGGAACACAGTTTAATAAACTATTCAATAAGCATGAATTTGATCTCTATTAAATTATTTATAACTTCTTAAAGTTTATATATGGTTTCCACTAACCATGCTTCAACCATGCGCCACTGAAAAAAATCCAAAATTTCAAATATTTAAAAAAAATATCTAGGAATTCAAGAACAAGATTTAATATAATTAAATAATTAGAATAATAAATAAAAACAAATTTTGGGTGTGACACGTAAAGATATCCTCACACTGAAACATAATATTCCATGTCACATCCATTCTATTTACAAAGAAATTGATGATTCATTCATGCCACAAAGTAAAGGTTTGTACTAGGAGGATCATTACATGTATACATGTATGACAACATATAATGTATTAACACCAGTGGATTTTGTGGAATAAATTAGTGATATTTTAGAATATCACTTGAAGAATAAAATTTTAAATTTCTTAGAAGTTTGAACATATATATATGTGTGTGTGTGATTGGGATTTGAATGAGAATAAAACCCAAAAGGAAATAAGTAGGATAAAAAAGATATAGTTATTCAAGAAATATTTCTATATTCAAATACATAAAGATGTTCTCATGATTAAAATATAAAAGTGGTGAGAAGGGAATAGTGTGGGTGTTGAAGAATTTTTTATTATGTGCAAGAGTCTAAGAACTATTGTATCGAGGAGAGAAGAAGAAGAGTTTTGAAGAAATTATAAGTAAGATATGGTTGATGATTTTTGTTGAGTCGAGAAGAAGGAATATCATATCAACTCGGTCCTTGAGATAGGTGATAATTCTTAAAAATGTTTTCTTTTGATTTTTACAATGAGTTTGTTCTTACATTAAAGTATGGTTGGTGGAATTATTATACAAGTTCAAGGTCATACCCTTTCCTGAGTTATTTTTTGATAATAAAAGAAGAATAATGTGTGGGGCGATAAAAACCACAACACGCCAAAGATGTGGTTATCCATCATGAAGATGAACCTCATTAAAAAACCTGATGTGCTATATTTTTATTTTTGCATCTTTTTTTCGTAAGGGATTCATACTAAATAGGTAGGAGAGTCATTAGGATTTGAAAGAAAATTTATAAACACTAATTCAACCCCACCCCTCTCAGTGTTTACCTAATCCTGAGTGATCATTACAATGTTTTCAAAATTTTCACTAGGCATCACATCGATAACCCTTCATAGTTCATATCATATTTCTGGTGTACTGACCCCCCTAAGGTCCCATTGTAGATTTTTTATTACTTATCTCCTTGTTTTTACTATACTTATTTTATTAGGTTCCCACTAAACCCTAAGAAGTGGATCAAGGTTCCCATCAACCTTTAAAAGTTTTTTATTGATAAAAATACAAAAAAAATCCTAAAAATGAGGCTATTATCAAGTATTTGATCAATTATGACATGTATTGGTGCATGGATAAGATTAATTTAATTTTTAATGAGAAGGATGGAAATATTATATTGAGTATTCCAATATTCATTAGAATTTTGGGGGATAAATTTTCTTGGTTTTTAACAAAAAATGGGCTTTATAATGTCAATTTATGTTATATTGAGAAGATGAAACATAATATTCAATTGTATAGTCATATATGGAAGTCTATTTGGAATATTTATCATCCTATACACGTTATACATTTTTATGGAAAAATTATTAGGGCATTCTTCCTTCTAAAGATTTGGTTTTTAGGATACATGTTGTTATAGATGATTCATGTCTTCAATGTTATGATGATACAAAGACATTTTTTCATGTTGTGTTTAGGTGTGTGAAAGTTCAGAATTTTTAGAACAAATTGAATTGGTTTTTACAGGTGGAATATTCATTGAATATTTAGGTGTATGAATAGAATGGATTAAATGCCCATGATATTAAATGAATAGGTGTCAATAAAAATAAATGTATTAAATGTGACCAATAATTTTTTCATTAAATGAAACATGTTATCCATGGAAATAAAAATATTCCTTGAGGAGTATCCTTTATCATCCAATGAAATATGGAGAGCTTCTTTTCACTGTGAGAGCCTTGAGAGATCCAACTAAGAAAGAAAGGTAGGAGTAAATAGGGGTAATTAATGTAATCCTTTTTCTTCAAGAAATAAAATTTAATTTTCTCTACCCATTACCTTTATTAGAGATCAATGAATCAAAACAATTGGTATTAGATGAGGTTCTATGATGAAACTATGGTGAGACGATACCATTCTGGTTCTAGTAAATTTTTTCGCGAGTTTTTGGCAGCTTCTCTAATGTGCCATATCATCAGCTAATCTCACCTGTTGATAATGTTTTGATCACATATTGATCAATAAGAGTCCTATTTTGATAATACAGAAGTCAATTCCATATTTTTTTACCATTATAGACACAATGATACACTCTATTTTTTAAAATTCTTCTCTAATTTGGAAATAATTTCAATTAAAGTGAGGGACCTTCCATGGGAAGTATAATCATGTTGAATTCCTCGAACTACTTGATTTGGAAGTCTCAAATGGAAGATCTCTTTAATGTAATATATCTCTTTGACCTCATTGAGAACAAGGGACTCAACCTCAATACCATCAAGTAAGTTGAGTGGAAGAAGCTAAATAATAAAATGATCGGTCTAATCTACCAATAGATTTATTACAACATCTTTCACTATGTTTTTCATAAGACTAGAACATACAAACTTTGGATAAAGTTAGAGAATATTTTCTAGTCAAATACTGCTCGAAACAAGATTACATTGTTAAAACACTTGATGAATCTTCAACAACAAAGCTGGATATCTATAGCTAAACACACCAGTGAGTTCCAAAGCCTAGTGAATAAACTAGTGGCTTCCAATAAGATTCTAATAGGTGAAGACACGATGAACCATATAATTTTCACACTTCACGATAGCTGGGATACACTTGTGGTATCCCTTATAAACTTGGTGTTCATAGGCAAACTTACCATGGAAATGGTTACAGGTGAATTTTTCAATGAAGATGACCTGAAGTAAGGATGCGGGCTATAATCAGATACAGGCCCTCATCTTGGAGAAGCAATGGATTCAACAAGGAGGTGGTTGAAGAGAAAGAATAAAATTTCAAAGAAATATTAGAGGAAGTTCTACGAATGGTAAGAGTCTAATATAAAAATTTTACCATTATGGTATGGAGGGGGACTTGAAGAAGAATTGTTTAAAGTTACTACATGAGAAAGGTCAAGGTAGTAACCAACAAATAAGAAATAAAGACATGCATGTGACTGTCACCGAAGAAATTGTGCTTTGATCCAAATAAAAGGAAGATACATGCTTTCATACATCAGGATAGGACACATAATGGGTGGTTCATACTATATTATCTTACCACATCACTTTGAATTGTGAGTATTTCATGATTATCAAGCTGGTGACTTTAGTGCAGTCAAGATAGGGAATATCAGTTTAGTGGAGATCGTTAGCATGGGTGATATCCAAGTCAAGATGAATGTTGGACACATAAACACCCTAAAGGATGTTTGACATGTTCCAAGCCTTCATATCAGCCTATTATTAGGGATATCCTTTTACATACAATGTTATGACAATATCTTCAGCAACAGAGTATGGAAGATGACGAAAGGAGTCATCATCATTGCCTGAGGACACATATGTGGTGTTTAAAGTAGGTGACCTAGAACCAACTTGTGTATGTACTTTGATTACCATTACATGTAAATAGTTTGATATATATATATATATACATGTTTTATCTTACTAGAATAGTGTTGATACTTCTTCATCCACTATATTTACAGTAATTTCCTTGGATTACATGTTTTATCAAAGGGTTATAGTAGTTCCCAAACTATAATGAGAACATAGAGATACTATGATAGTAATATTAAATTAATATCCTATGGTCTAGATAAATCATACTGACAGGACACATATTATGTGTGCCCATTAGGTTCTAGAGGCTCATAAACATTGAGACTTATTCTCATAAATTTCACACTTGGTGATCTCTAGTAGGTGCGATCATAGAAATAGACTTGTCAATAGGAACACCACATGTTTCAGGTGTCAATGGTTGTTCTTATCTATGGAATGTGTATTGGTCTCCTAACTTGATATCATTATCAGTGTGTTTTATTTGATCATGTACTTTGATCTCAGTCAAAAACCACAACATTAAAGTCATGGCAAGGTAGCTTGTGTTTGGTGCATCATTGGTGGTAAGGCATTGGTTGCATGATCAAGATAGAATTTTTCACTTTTGAATTGAGGAAGTGATATCTAGGTCATAATTGATCAGGATGATAGTACCTTCATAAATTTATGTCCATGGTAGTCGAAAGTAATTCCATCCAGTAAGATCAATAAATAATAAAGCAATACATGATGATGACATGAGTGTCCATCCTGATTTATGAGATATCATGAGACAAAGAGATAATACTGCATAGTGTGTGTTTATAGGATAGTTGTCATTTCTATGACTATTCTTTATCTCTTTAGGTGCCTTGATGGGTTGTTAGAATTTACTTTTGGTCTGTGAATACTATTCAAACCTATCGAGATAGGGGCCTAGCGGGCCACACACAATAGCACATTCAATAATCCTCCCTATTTGAGTGAATAGTTATATAGGACATTGTGGGACCCACAACAAGGTATGAGAGTTTTCCAAGTATTAAATAACACTAATAAATAAATGAATTCATTATTATTCAACTATAGAATAATTAATTTGAATTTATTTATTAAAATTATTTGTAAGTGTTTAAGTAAATACATGGAATAATATTATACAAACGAATATTGTTTTAATATTCAAGGTCTGTTTAATATTAGTAGAAATTGTGAGTTGAGTTAATGAATTGATTTTATTAGGTAATATATTTATTATACATTAAAATTCAGTGATAAAATATAAATAATATTTATGATGTGGTTATTTCATCATAACTATTATTTATTTCTTATTTAGTAGATGTTAAATATATGGGTATCGAGGAACCCTAACTTGGTATTTTTCACTTCAACTATATAAGTAGGGTAGGAGCACTATTCCCAACATTGTTTATTCCAATGGATTTATATCTCATTTATCCTTCTATATTATAGATATAGAAACACTCTATCCAAGGAATAAATCTAATAACACCTTCATGGATTGAAGGCATGGGATTGAGGTGATCATCGTGACGTCAAAGAAATTTTCTAAGATCTGCTCTAGAACCTAGAATTCAACTAACAGAATACGCATGTATTCTTAAAGCATGTGTGGAAGATACATATGGATTCATCCTTGGATCCTTTGATCAACAGTCATCGGTGATGTGCAAAATATTAGGTCACTTCAATTCGAACAAGGTATCTATTTGATTTAATTTTTGTACTTTGAATAATTCATGCAAGACCCTCAGACTGTATTGGGGCTCGGATCACTGGAGACGATGAAGTTTCATCACTCTAGTGATAGAAAAAATTTAAATCTCTATCCCACTAGCTTTTGATGCATGCCTTGGTACCAAAAATTGGTATCATAGTGATTGTGTGAATTTTTTGATCCAAGAAAATTAAAATTGTCATAAATTTAAGTAGAGGGTATAATTTCAGTCCCAATAAAAAAATGTGCATTGATCCGATATCATATGGTTAAGTTATGGCCATCCAAGATTTTTGATACAGGTCATTTTTTATTTTTCAGGTATTAAAAAATGAAGAACATATTTTTAATAAATGTTAGAATTTACATGAATTGATAGAAAAATTTATTTCATCGAACTTGATTTATTTCATCCAAGAACCGTCCAAAATTCAACCACCAGAACTCCTCTGACTGGTGACCCAAAACTTCCACTAGCTATGGAATATTCAATGAAAAATTTCAAATAGCCTAAAACACAAGATTTTTATTTTCAAAATAAAACAAAAGGTGTGGGCATACTTTCTTAGTATAAAAAACTAACAAAAGTTTTGTGCTTTTGTCAAAAGAAAATTTAATTTATAAAAAAAGGAAAAGGTAATAAGGGGTCTTCTTCTCACAACACGCATGGACCCCACCCTAGTTGGACCATACCTCCCTCCTCAATGGACCACTACCCTAGAACCATCCTTCTTCCTGGATTCATCTCCCTCATCTAGACTGGCATGAGGTTATTGTCACCTAGTCAATGTGTGGATGTTGCCTCCCCATTGTGTCATTGTGCCTCGGTTGAGCTGACTATCATCGCCCCTTGGTTCAAACCACATCATCATCCTAGCCAGCTGACTCACCTGGATAGTCAAACATCATGCTTGCCACTCCAAGCTATACCGGCTACCACCAGTCACCATCACCAGTTCAAGGGTGTCTCTCTCTAAGTGGTCGTCTTCCCATCTCAGGCCCCACTAACCGTCATCCCACCTCACCTCGACCACCATGACATATCCCTTGGACCACAATGCTCATTCAAATAGGTACACCCTCTTATCATCATATGCTACACCCCTCCAGATGAACCAAGTGTTGCGCCAACACCCCAACCACTTGGTGACCCCCATGCCTTGATTCCCATGGCCTCCCTTGGGTCCTATTAGACCTGATCCACCCCAAAATGGTCATGGGTGAGTCTGCCCAACTTGGAACGGGTTAGGGTAGGTATTCCTAGCCTAAAACATCCCTACATAGGTTTCCCTAGCCCAAAATAGGCCTTCAAGGTTACAGCCAGACTCGCAATGGGCCAGGGTGAGGTTTCAAGGTGTAAGAAATTTTAATATTCAAAAAATAATAATAATTTTAGTATTAAATTAAATTAATTTTAGGATCAAATGATGGTAAATAATTTGAATTTAATTAATTTAGTTAATTTATTTAAATTTCCCTCATACTTTTACTTTTATCATGCTTTTATTTTATTTGTTGATTGATCTCGAGAAAGTAAATAAACATGTGTGTGTAGGTTAATTTATTGAATTATTTATTATAATTTCATGTGACGTTTTCAATAAGTAATTAATTTTATAATGGTCTACACATCATCTTATTTTCATTCAATATGTATAAGGGTTTGTGCGTCCAACTTATCTATATGTATTTTTTACTTCCTAAGACCCCATCGTCTGCGTGTGAGTAAACTTATACCTTTGACGATGACACTTTATGGTGTGGACCCCACCAAGATGAGGTGGTACACTAGATGATAAATGAAAACACTAGACTATGGGTGTGTTGTGATATAAGTCAGGTCTTGACTCAAGTATGATACCCCGAGGTTAGGATTGATCTGTTTAGTTTAAAATAGATCAACAAAAATTAGATTCTCAAGATCAGTCATGTAATTTATTTCCTTTATGAATTTTTTATTATTTTATACATGTGCATGTTTATTATGAGAATACATAAAATAATAAATAAGAAAAATTCATAAATATGGATGAATGTTTTTCTATTAATGCATGTTAATTTTTTATCATGACAACATAGTTTGAACATATTTAATATAAATGGGTTACATTCATTAAGAAATATGAAAACTCCATCAAAGATATATCAAGTCATAAAGCATTTATTTGCTCAAATTTGAACAAAAATGGGTTCATAGGGTGATCGTTGTCTAAATTTGGGGGTACCTCCTACTACTAAGGAGTTCTTATGAGAGTAATGGGGTGACTTAACTAAAGTTGGTATCAAATAAGTATCCAAATCTAGATTATAATTACTTTAAGGAAAAATTGTTGAGTGAATCGAGGCTATGATTCCGATAAGTTGGGACTTTACTCAATAGTTCAATGAATAATGATTTAATGTGTTAGTCAGCCTAAATCCTACTTAGAAACTCTCCAAGTAGTGGCATAAAAAAATCTTATAGACTGTGAGGTGAGGTTTCAAGGATTTTTACCACTAGAATACTCAAGCATCAGATTATTCCAAATCTAGTAGTGATGGATACTAAGATTTGATAAAATAGTGGGAGACATTTGATGATTTAACAATTAATTGATCAATAATGTCTAAATCGATAATCAAAATAAATTACTGACTACTAAATTTATTTTTTGTAGATCAAAATGGAAATCACCAACACCACCAGAACATTATCACTATGATCCATACTGGATAAAGAAATAATCATGATCATCCATGAATTCCAAGAGTGGTACAAGTGCTTGTGTATATTACTATGCCAAGAAAGGAAGATTTATGTGATGGAGTCCTCAATTCCTATTGAGATTCCTTATGGATCAAGCAAGGAGGATAAAGACAAATAGAAAAGTCTTGTATATGATGCACTAGATGTAAATTGTATTATTTTTTCATCTATTTCCATTCAATTATATAAAATTCATGAGGATGAATATACCTACATGATGCTAACTCATATCTAGCAGTTATATCAAGAGATATCAAGGATAGAAAAGTATGATATATCAAGTGCACTATATAGGTGCAAGATACTAGAAGGGAATCAAGAAGGAACTCATGTACTCAAGATGATTGGGTACATTGAGATACTTAAAGACCTTGGGTTCAAGTTGAACCAAGAACTAGAGAAAAATATCATTATTTCCTCTTTATTGTCATGTTTCATTGTTAATTACAACATGAATAACATGACAAAGTTTCTCCTAGATCTTTTGGATTTACTTCTAAAAACTAATAAGGATATGAAGAATATTAATTTGTAAGTCCTTAAGGTGAAAAAGAGGAGGAATGGAAAGGGTATGGTGTCTAAGGCTAAGTAAAATCTAAAGAAGTTGATGCACCATCCTTCCAAAAATACAAAGATAGAAAAGGGAGGGAAATGAGCAGAAGGTTGTCTACTTTCTATGTGCCAAGAAAGGCCATTAGAATAAGAACTGAAGAGCTATAAATAATAAGAAAGGTGACACTTATACTTATGGTATTTTTTTCATTGAATGTAATCTGTCATTATATACATGATGGGTATTTGATATAGCATGTGGCTCACACATTTGTATTCATATACATGAATCAGGTATATTCAAGAAGATTTCAAAGGTTGAAGTGGATCTATGAGCTATAATTGGTGTGAGTATAGCAGCCTTGGTAATGTGAGGTCATCACTTAACATTACCTAGTGGTTTTGTTCTTATATTGAATAATTGTTATTATGTACCTTTAGTAACCAGAATTGTAATCTCAATGTCAATTCTAGAAACCATGGGAATTTATTTCATGTTTGGAAATAAATTTTGTCTCTTTTATAAGGACAACATGTGTTATGGTATGGTGCATCTTAAAAATTGATTGTATATACTTGAACTTGAAAACCTAGTAATGAAAATCAGTGAAAAAATTAACGAGAATGACTCATATAACACCACCCTGTGGCACTTCAAGATTGGTCATGTAAATGAGAAGCATTTATATAATTTAAATCAATTAGGGTATCTAGACTTAATCGATTTAAAACATCTAGATGTATTCTATTCTTGTTTATAAGGTAAAATGACCAAAGGACCCATCTCTGGGAAGGAAGAAAGAACCACTGACTTTTGTGGTCTGTAATTAAGTCATACTGATGTATGTGGTCCGTTTTCATTAGAGGAAAGGGGTGGGTTTTTGTACTTTGTTAGTTTTATTGATTAATTTAGTAAGTATGGATATGTATATATATATACACTTAATGTGGAATAAGTCAGATTCTTTTTAGATGTTTAAGAAATATCATCATGAAGTAGAAAATCATCTTGGTAATAATATTAAGTCAATTTTCTCAGACCGCGGTAGAGAATATTTTAATCAAGATTTCATTGATCACTTGAAGGAGTGTAGTATAGTATCATAACACACTCCTCCTTATACACCATGGTGGAATGGTTTTAGTGAAAGGAGGAATAGGACCTTGCTTGACGTGGTTAGATCAATGATGAGTTGGGAAACTCTTTCATTATCCTTTTGGGGATATGCCTTGCAGAAAGTGGCATATAATCTTAAATGAGTACCAACTAAAGCAACAGATGGGATTCCATATGAGTTGTGGTGTAAAAAGAAACCCAATCGGTCACACATACATGTATGGGGGTGTGAGGTTTTTATCAAGAGTATACCTAGTAATAAATTAGCACCCAGAAGCATGAAGTGCATCTTTATAGGATATCCTAAAGAAACAAAAGGATATTAAATATATAACCCTTTAGATAGAAAATTGATTATGGAAATAAAAACCATATGTTTATAAAGGGAACATAATTCTAATGAAAATGTTGGGATCAAGATTGAATTTGATGAATTTGATGATCCAGATGTACAAGAGTTGGTATGGGAACAATATCTATAAGAGACAGTGGGAGATGAAGATGTTCCTAAGATACAAGTATTGTGTAGGTCAACTCAAGAGGTTAGATAACCAGAGCATTATGGTTTTCTTCTCACTAAGTCATATAACACATTACTTTTTAAGGATGATGAACCTATAACCTATAAGAAATTAGTATAAGGTAAGGATGTTGCTAAATGGAAAGATTCCATCAATTCTGAGATAGAGTTTATGTATCAAAATCAAGTTTGTATTTTGGTAGACCTTCCAGTCAATTTAAAACCCATTGGATGAAAATGGGTATTCAAGAAAAAGTTGGACATGGATAGTATGGTCAATAGATATAAGTAAAGACTGGTAGCGAATGGTTTCAGGAAACATCAAGGCATAGAATATAATGAAACCTTATCACTAGCTGTGATTCTTAAATTCATTAGAATATTACTTGAAATAGCAACCTTATGTGATTATGAGATTTGGAAAATGTATGTCGAAACTACTTTTCAAAATGGGAAGTTAGTTAAAGACATCTATATGACTCTGTAGGGGACACTCCCAATTAGGGATTTGATTGAGGAGGAAAAAATTATCGGTAGGCTGAATTTTTATTTGTTGTAAATACACTAATACATGCCTTCTATGGTTTGGCATGAAAATATTGGATGATTAAAGCATCCAATGTGGAATGTAGCTAGCTGAGGGAAGAAATATTTGGGTAGATGAATAGAAGAAAAAAGTTTTTTCTTCCTCTATAAAATAGGATCAAATCCCATATAATTAAAAACTATAAAAAATACTTTTAATTGTGGTGTATCCTCCTATGTTTTATCTAGAGGGTAGAAATATAGAAACCCCCCCCCCATTCTATGAATGTAGGAAAATTTCTGAACCACATTAAATTTGTGCCTTCTTCAATTTTTCCTTTTCGATTTGTGTTTATTTCATCACCAGGATCTTCTGTTGCCCTGAAAAAGTGGTATCAGAGCCATCAGGGTTGAAATAGGGAAGGTGTAAAAGGGTTTTCTAATGACAAAAAAATTTAAAGTGTTTGGAAAAATTATTTGAATCCAAATTCATGAAGAGATCATCAAGATGATTCTAACAGCACAAGCAGCATCAAAAACATAGATTAAATGAAGTTGGTAGAGGCAGTCAAAGTTTCAATCAACTTAATTATGTTGTAGGAACCCCTTGTAAAAGAATATGTCATTGTTCATGTTAGAATTATCTTTCCTATGGATTTTCCAACCACTATTCCAGTGATCCATGTTAGTGCCACTTCATCATTCAATCTAGACCATTGAATTTTTTTGGATATATCTTGACCAATCGGAGTTTATTTTTAGTGATCCAGGAGTCGTTCCTAGCCATTTCGATCATTATAGACACATACATATGGTTAGATTTTAAAATTTATAACTGAATAAATGGTTGAAAATACTAGTAACATGATTAAACTTACTTTTTTTAATTATGTCATCAGTGAACCCAAAATAGGGGATCTTTTATATATTAAATATTTGTAGAAACCAATAGTGGAGACCATTAATCTCATTATAATTAAAGTGGAGGAATATTCAACAAGCAGACAATATGGTGAGAATATTTTAACAAGTACCCCACCATTTTATTTGGAGTGGTTCATGATCAATAAGAAGTGTGCTTCCCAAAATTAGGCAGTATTTCAACAAGAGTATCTTCCATAATTTTTCCAATGAACACGATGATTCTATTATATGGTGAAAATTAGAAAATATGTATGTAAGAAACCCCATACATAACAAATAAAACCTGGTATGCTGACTTTTCAACTTGGAGTAAAAATATAGGACTAGTGTATCATAGAAAATGAGTGAGTTCCAAGGTACCGTTGGTTGATTAAATTTCATGAAAATGATGATTGATAATGAGTTGCAGAAACTTTTTATATTGATTTCTTTACCAAAGACATGGGACACACTGGTTGTGTTGGTCAGCAATTCAACTCCAGATGGAACCCTTACCGTGTAGATGTTTAAAGATAAAATTCTTAATGAAGAGTACTGGTAGAAGAACAAGGGATGCAAACCTAAATTAGAGGCTCTTGTCAATAAAAGACAAGGGAAGTGGAAATGGTAGGGAAGAATTAGAGGAAGAGAACCCTGTGAACAAATTATATAGAGGAAGTGATCAAAATCTCGATCAAGATATGACATGAAGTGTCACCACTGTGTAAAGCATGGACACTTCATTTGAGAGTGTAGGATGTTGAAGGTAGAGGAAAGGAATCATGAAGGTAAGACCCAAAATAATGATTTTGTAGTTGTCGATGAAGTGGTCTTTATTATTCAATAATTTTATCATGTAAATCTTTCAAGCCAAGACTCAATATGGGTGATTGATTCAGGCACCACCTACCATGTCACTACTAGAATAGATTCTTATCTTACACTTTGGGGAGTTTCAGACATGTGAAGATGGTAAATTATGGTGCATAAAAAATTTCTAGTATTGGTAATATTTTTATGGAAACTAATATTGGATTTAGGTTATTATTGAAGGATGTGAAGCATGTTCTTGATATTCACCTAAATTTGATATCTAATGGAATACTTAACTACAATGGATATGTCAGTTCCTTTGGTGATGGGAAATGGAATCTTACCAAAGGTAACATGGTAATTACAAAAGGAAATAAATATACTTCTCTTTATCTCACATATGTGAGACCGTGTGGAGGATAAGTCAATGCACCATAAAATATGTTCATGTAGAATATTGGCACAAGAGGCTCGGTCACATGAGAAAGAGAGGAATCAAAATTTTCTCTAAGAAGGATCTCTCACTAGGACTAAAAGGTACACATTTGGATACCTATCTTCATTAAATTATGGGAAAACAACATAGAGTATCATTTCTTGGTTATTTACCATCCATAAAAGTAAATTTTTTATATTTGATTCATGCTGATGTATTCATGAGGAAAACTAAATCTATAGGAGGTGCTATTTATTTTGTTACCTTCATAAATGATAATTCTATAAAATTCTGGGTCTTTACTTTAAAAACTAAAGATCAATTTCAAGGTATTTTAAATTATTTTTATGTGAAGGTGGAACAAAAAATAAGTAGATGGTTAATGTGTGTATGAGTAGAAAATGGAAGAGAGTATCATGGTCCATTTGAGGAGTATTGAAGTAGTTTTGACATTAGGATGGAAAAATCAGTACCAAATATTCCTTATCATAATGGCGTCGCTAAGAGGATGAACAGAAAAATTTGTGAGAGAACTATTGTCCAAACTATTTGGAATGGTGTGGTGCACCTTGCCTAGTCCCTTACTACCCGTTGGATGAGATGCCTCGCTTCGCTTATGAAGATCAGATACATTGTCACTCATGCATTTCGTGAAGCGAACATAGTTGCTGACGGTCTTGCCAATAAGGGAATCAACCAGGGAATTACTTGGATAGATGGTCTGCCTGTTGATCTTCTCCCTATTTATGAAAAATATTGTAATAATATCCCCTCCTTCAGACTCATTTAGTTCATTTCTTTCCTTTAATAAATTTTGTCTTGGTCTTTAACCGAGGCACCACCTTCTTAAAAAAAGATGTATGCACTCAAATTAAAAGCATCCAAACACTGTTTGGGGGAAGGAAATGAGGACTTCAGTTGATCTTATCAACCTTTATCAATCAGTTCCACTGAAATACAATGTTTCATAAAGGTTTTGGCCTGGTAAAGATGTTTCATACAAAAACATGAGAGTATTTAGCTTCATGGCATTTTTTCATATCCCAAAATATGAGTGAGTGAAGATGGATGGAAAAGGAAAGTATTATATATTTTTGGGATATGATCATGAAGAGTTTGGATACCAACTTTGGGATCCTATAAATAGGAGTACCATTAGAAGAATAGATGTGGTGTTTCTTGAGGATCAGACAATTGAATATTTTGAGAAGCCAGAAAATACAGAGAGGTTGTAGTCTGAGGAAGTTCTAGTAAATCTAGAACCAGTCTCACCACTATTAGTTCTAGCTAAAGTGAGAGAGATATGTGACACTGATGACATGTCACTACTAGTTAATATGTTTCCATCTCCGGATATGACTCCATAATATGATATTCTAGAATAGATTCCCCCTAAAGTGTAGTTGAGGAGATCCACTAGAGAATGAAAACAAAGACATAGATACTCACCACATGAGTATGTGATGCTCACTGATGGGGGAGATTCAGGAATTTATGATGATGTGATCAGAAGTTAGAAGAATATGGAATGGAAAAAGTCCATGCAAGAGGAGATTAGATCCTTTCACAAGAACCATACATTTGATTTAGTGGAGTTAACACATGGAAATAAGACACTTAAGAACAAGTGGTTGTACATAATCAAAATAGAAGATTCCAACTCATAGTCATGCTACAAATCTAGAATGATTATGAAGGGATTCAGTTAGAAGAAAGGTATTTACTTTGATGAAATTTTTAATCCTACAATTAAATTTTCATCTATCAGAGTTATTCTTGGATTCATAGCTAGTCTAAACCTGGAGGTTCAATAGCTGGATGTAAATACAACATTCTTACATGGTGATCTTCATGGAGAGATATACAAGGAATAGCTATAGGGATTTCAGGTGAAAGGTAAAGAAAATTTGGTATGCAAACTTAAGAAAGTTTTATATGGTTTGAAACATGCATCAGGAAAATGGTACAAGAAATTCGACTCATTTATGGAGAAAAAAAGTATAGGAGGACAACTATTGATCACTGAGTCTTGATCAAATAACTTTATGATAGAAATTTTATTATATTTTTTCTTTATATTGATGATATGTTGATTATTGGTAGAGATATCACCAAGATTTATAGGTTGAAGAAGGATTTAAACAAGTCTTTTGAAATGAAGTACTTGGGAGACGTTTCTTAGATTATTGGTATATTGATTAATCATGATAGGAGGAATAAAAATATTTGCATGTATTAAGAGTGGTACATCGAGAATGTTATTGAAAGGTTAAATATGAGAAATGTGAAACCAGTTATCACTCCACTTGTGAGTCATTTCAGGATCGTGACAAGTCAGAGTCCATCAACTGAGGAGGAGAAAGAAGAGATGGAAAAAGTTCCTTATCAGTCAGCATTTGGTAGTCTTATATAGGTTATGATCTGAACCAAACAATATATTTCTCACACTATTGGCATTATGTGTATATTCTTATCAAATTTAGGAAAGGAGCATTGGATAGTAGTCAAATGGATATTGAGGTATCTCTAAGGTACATCTAGTCATTATTTATGTTTTGGAAGTGATAAACATGTTTTAAAAGGATGCATATATGTAGATATGGAGGGAGTTATAGACATGAGAAAATTCATATTTGGGTACTAAATATCATTTGAAGGATGAGAAGTTTTATGGAAATCGTGACTTCAGAAGTGTGTTTCCTTGTCTACTATAGAAGCATAGTATATCATAATCACTGAAGGATGCAATGAGATGTCATGGATGAAATAATTTTTATTAGAGATAGGATAGAGTCGGTAGAATTATATTATCTATTATAATATTTATAGTGATATTCATATCAGAAAGAACCCAACATTTCATTCTAGTTCCAAACACATCGACGTACAATATCATTGGATATGTAATGTGTTGGAATAAAGATTAATGAAAGTTGAAAAAACCACACCGATGATAATAGGGAATACATGATGATGAAGGTTCTTCCTAAAGAGAAGATGGATGCCTACAAGGAGATGTTGGGTCTAGATTATACCCCAAACTGGTCATTAGGGGTATATTTTTGGGGGGCACTCTTAATTAGGGAGTTGATTGAGGAGGAAAAATGTTAGAATGATGAATTTTTATTTGTTAGAAAAAGATTTGTGTAGGTCTTCTATGGTTTGGCATCCAAATATTAGATGATTGAAGCAGCCAACATGGAATTCAGCTAGTGGAGGGAATAAATCTTTGAGTATATTAAAAACTGAAGAAAAAAGTTATTTTCTTCCTCTATAAAATGGGATCAAATCTCATGGAGTTATAAACTAGAAAAACTCCCTATAATTTTTGTGTATCCTCTAACGTTTTATCTGGAGAGTGGAAATATAGAACCAACCCTCTTCTCCTATGAATATAGGAAACTTTTTGAACTATGTTAAATCTATGACTTATTTAGTTTTTTATCTTTTGTTTTTGTTTCTTTCAACTCTAGGATATTCTGATACCCCAAAAGACTCAACTTGAAGGGTTTGTTAAGTCAAATAATTTCAATAAAGTGAGAAAACTAAAAATATCCATTTATGGGTTTAAGTAGGCATCATGATCATGGAATGTTCCTTTTGATGGGGTAGTAATAGAATTTAGTTTTTTCAAAAATGAAAATGATAATTGTGTCTATAAGAAGGTTAATGGGAATTCCATCGTTTTCCTTATATTATATGTTGATGACATATTAATTAAGGGAAATAAAGTACAAGTATTGTAGTTAGTTAATACTTAGTTGAATGAATGATTCTCCATTAAATACTTAAGTGAAGTAGCCTAAATTCTAGGGATCAAGATCTATTAAGATAGACTTAGAGGATTCTTGGGCTAAGTCAAATTAAATATATTGAAAAGGGGCTTAAAAGGTATAGTATGAAACAATCCAAGAGAGGTTTGTTTCTAATTTCACATGTATCTATCTCTCTAAGAAAATGTATCCACATAAATAGGATGAGATTGAAAAAATGAGTAGAATTATTTATGACTTGGAAGTGGGATCTATCACGTGTTTCATTCTATGTACTAGGTTTGATGTTGCCTTTTCTTTAATCATGGTGGTTAGATATCAAGATAATCCAGGAGAGCTACATTGGGCAGGTGTAAAAACTATCTTGAAGTAATTGAGGCATACAAAGGATATGTTCATGGTGTATGGATGATATGAGGAACTAGTAGTGAGAGGATAAACTAATTCTAGTTTCTAGAAAAATCATGATGATCTAAAATCACAATCAGGCTATGTCTTTTTCCTGAATGGTGGTGCAGTGAGCTGGAGAATCTCAAAGAAACCAGTTGTCACCGACTCTATAGCATAATCTGAGTGTATAGTGGCTTCCAATGTAGTTAACAAGGTAGTATGGGTACATATAATTGTCTCATAAATTGGTGTTATTCCTAGTATTAAAGACTCTATTCCAATTTATTATGATAATACTGCAGCATTGGTGCTTTCCAAGGATCCCAGGTCACACCATAGGAAAAACATATACTTCAGAAGTTTCATCTCTTGAGGGATTTTACATAGAGAGGTGAATTTGAAGTTATAAAAGTATCCATAGAGGATAATGTGGCATAACCCCTGACTAAATCCATATCTTAACAAAATAATAATTCTCATGTGAGAGCTAGTGGTTTGAGACTTGTCAGTAGTTGGCTCTAATGCAACTAGGATTGTTGAAAGTGGATTCACCATACCCAACTTGTGTATGTAATTTCCTTTCCATTACATGTATATATTTATATATATATATACATTTTTTTATCTTACCAAAATAGTGTTGATAATTTTTTGTGCACTATATTTATGGTAATGTCCTTAGATTACGTGTCATATCAAGGGGTTATAGTAGTTACTAAGATATAGTGAGAACCTAGAGATATTATAATGGTAATATTAAGGTAATTTCATGTGTTCCAGATACATCATACTTACAAGACACGTATGATATGTGACCATCAGGTTTTGGGGGCTCATAATCATTGATACTTCTTCTCATTAAGTTCACACATGATGATCTTTAGTAGGTGAGATCATGAGGACAGGTTCTCCAATATGAACACTACATGTTTCAAGTGTCATTAATTTTTCATATCTATAGACATGTGTATTGGTCTCCTAACTTGAGATCATTATCAATGTGGTTCATTTTTTCACATACTTTGATACAAGAAAAAAACCATTACATTAAAGTCATGGTGAGGTAGCTTATGTTGGGTGTGTTATTAGTGGTATGACATTGGTTGAATGATTAAGAAAAAATTTGTCAATTTCAGGTTGAGGAAGTGATATTTCAATCTTAGTTGATCAATATGGTAGTAAATTCATAAATCCCTGGTCATGGTAGTCAAAGGTAAGTCTATCTAGTTATATTAACAAATAATAAATCAAAAAAGGATGATGGCACAAGTGTGTGTCCTATTTTATGCGATATCATGAGACAAAGAGATAATACTACACAATGCCTATTCGTAGGATGGTTATAATTTCTATGACTATTCCTTATCTCTTTAGGATCCTTTATCGGTTTCTAAACTCCACTCTTGTTATGTGAATACTATTCACTGCTATCAAGATAAGGTCCTAGAGAGTCACACAAAATAGCTTATTTAAAAATATACCTTATTCTAGTAAATAGGTATATAGGACATGGTGGGTCCCATCATGAGGTACGAGAGTTGTCCAAGTATTAAAAAAACTAATGAATAAATAAATTCTTTATTATTTGAGTATAAAATAATTAGGTTCAATGTATTTAGTAAAATTATTTACAAGTCTTTAAGCAAATACATGGATTAATATTATACAAACATATATTATTTTAATATTAAAGGTTCAATTAATATTAGAGGGAATTATGAGTCAATTTAATGAATTGGATTTATCACGTAATATATTTATTATATGTTACAATTCAATGATAAAATATAAATAATATTTATGACGTACTTAGTTTTTCATAATTATTATTTATTGATTATTTAGTGAACGTTAAATATATGGGAGTTGGGGAACCCTAACTAGGTATTTTTCACATCCATTGTATAATAAGGGGAGGAGATCTATTGTAGGCATTGTTCATTCCAATGTATTGAGAGATCTTATAACCTCTTGTATCTTATTGAGAGAAATGCTTCATCCAAGTGATCGATCCAAGAATGACTTCATGGATCGAAGACACGAGATCGAGGTGATCATTTTGGCATTGAAGAAATCATTGAATCTCCGCACTTAAACCCAAAATTCAATGAATAGTGCATATGTGTGGATTCCTGAAGTGTGTGTGGGTGATCTAGAGGGGTTCAGCCTTGGATTCTTTGAGCAATGGTTGTTTATGACGTGCAATAGATAAGCATAGTTTGATTCAAACAAGGTGACTATTTATTTTAATTTTTTTACTTTGAATAACTCATGCAAGATCCTTGGATCATAATGAGGCTTAGATCACCAGTGAAAACTTAAATCTTCATCCCACCAACTTATATTGCACACCCTGGTACTAGCTTGTAGTACGTTATACAAAAATCATATGAATATATGTTTCGACAGCCTCAAAATGGTGGAAGGATAGATTTCATCCAATTTATGGCATAGGAGACTCCCCCACATGAGTGAAAGGGGTTTATCTACCCTAACAAAGAATAATTACATTATTTTTTACAAGGATACATCATTGAATCCTTGTAAATGTTGTTTATATGGGAAGAAACATAGAGTCTCGTTCAATATTACTTCATTAGGGATATCAGAGTTGTTGGAACTAGTGTACTCTGATGTATGCGGTCCCATGGATGTGGATTAATTGGTAGGTAAAAAATATTTCCAAAAATTTATTGATGATGCGTCTCGAAAGGTGTGGTTGTTCTTCTTAAGAATGAAGGACTATATGTTAGACTACTTTAAGATGTTACACACCATGGTGGAGCATGAAACTAGAAGTAAGATGAAGTGTCTTCATTCACATAATGGAGGAGAGTACACGTCTAGGGAGTTTGATACCCATTTCAGGATATGGGGAATTTTACATGATAGGAGGGTTCCATGCACTCTATAATACAACAGAGTTACAGAAAGGATGAACGGGACCATCATGGAGAAGTTTAGGAGTATGATGACTTTGGATAAGATTCCTAATCCATTTTGAGGAGAATCCATTCAAGTTTCTTATTACCTCATCAATATTTCACCATCAGTTACCCTAGATTTTTAGATTCCATAGAAGATATGGTCTGGTAAACATCCCTCTTACTCTCATTTATGAGTATTTGGATGTTTAGATTTTTCTCATTTATCCAAAGAGATCAAGAAAAAGATAGATGGTAGAACTACTCTATCCATATTAATTAATTATGGAGACGCGGATTTCAGATACAAGTTTTGGGATTCAAAGTAGAGGAAGGTGATCAGAATTAGAAATGTCGTGTTCCATAAGAACTATATGATCGATGGAATTTGAAATCCCATAATGTATCAAATTGAAAGTGTCAAGGAATTGGTTCATGGTCCAACACCTACACCAGCACCATCTAAAACTAATAAGGAGAAGGTGTAATAAGATTCATCAGTAATAGATTAGGAGTTAGTTGAGGAGGATATTGAGTAGGGGGAGACTCAACCCTCTCCACCCTAAGTTACAGAACCATCAAAGGAGCTTTGTGATGTTTTACCTGTTGGAGTTGGTTCCCTAGAACCAACTTCTCTATACTTTATGATAATATGTATTCATTATTTTTAATATTAATAAACTTCTTATCACATCATGATTTTTTTTCTACATAACATAGTATGTGATAATGTCTTAAGATTATTTGTCTCACTAAAGGGTTATAGAAGTTCCCTGCTATGATGAGAGACTAGAAGTTCCACAATAGTATTTTTAAATATATGTTCTATAGCCTAATGAAATAATTTGAGGGACACAAATGATACATTATATTAGGGGTGTAACTCATAGAACTTTGATCCACCTTCTCATGGTGTATGTCATTGGTAATATCCAGTGTAGGATATTATGAGAACAATACCCACCAGTAAGAAATCCACATTTATATGTGTCCTTGGATGTTCCTATCTATGGATGTGTGTATTGATACTTAGACTTTAATATTATTATTAATAAGTATTATAAGTCATCTACTTTTATATATTGATGAAAATAGTGATGACATATGCTCATAGGGAGGTAGGATGTGTTGGGTATGTCATGAGAAATATTTCATTAATGAATAATGTGAGAAATTATTTGTCTCTTATATTATTTTATGAAAGTTGATATATTCGTACCTTTGATAAAAATAATATATCCTAAATAAATCCATGTTCATGGTGTTCTATAGGCAAGTTAGATTTCTGAAAATTCAAATAATGAAACATCGATCACATAGGTTGATGGCACCAGCATGCAACTTTCTTGATTATAGATATCATGATAAAAAGATTATATCACATATTAAGCATCCATATAAGGTATTATGTTGTTGATACATTAAATTATTTCTCTATTGGTGCCTTGTTGTGTTTCTCGATGTTAACCTTAGACTTTAGGATACTTCGCCTAATTTTACTAAGAAATAGACCTAGAGGGACACATGCTAAGTGTATCCAAGATCTCAATTAAATAATATATTATTATATATTATTTAATAATTTGAGTAAATATCATTCTCGTAATTGGTTTAATAATTATTCATTCTTTCTTGATTGTATATATTTAATCACCATTTATTTGAGAGAATATTTTGTGAGAAAAATATTTAATAAAATTTTATTTTATATTTAGTGAATATAATATTTATTTATTATTGGATAATAATACAGTGATATTTATTTATTAAATAAATAGTCATTATTCAAGGCCCGATAAATATTTTGGAGGAACGGTGGACCAAGTTTAATAGTCTGATGAGAAATAATATATATTAAATATTATTTGAATTAATAATATTCAATTTAGTTCACAAGTTTAGCACATGTCAAGAAATAATAATATTATTATTATTATTAACATAGGGTTTCATAGGGATTACAAAAATAATAAGGCTTAATGTTCAATTATTATTTTCTAACACTAGCAGTATATAAACCCAATTATATTATTTTTATAGAGAACCATTACATTTTTTTGTTATGCATAATGAGATCTAAATATAATCCTATCAAATACCTAGGGAGATCCCTCTCCAAGAATTCTCTTAATAATATAGAGTGATCCTCCTCTACCACCACTCTTAAGTCTATAGAGATCAAACAGAACCCTTCCTTTGAAGTGGTTCTCGAGATAACCAAAGGAGAACGATGAAAGAATTAAGATCTACCATGATAGAACCCATAGATTACTATGATGATTTTTAAAGGTTTATGAAACATGTGTGGATCACTGTTAGAGGGAATCTATTCTTGATTCCTACAATGCAACGGTGGTACAATGTAAAGATGTTTTCAGATCCATCAATGAAGAAATAATTTCTCATAAGGTAATTCTTTAATTGTATAATTTAATTATAAATAATATGTTATGATATTGTAATTTGGTTTTTGGAGTTTATCTTATTTTTATATTCTTTGATTAAATTTCATTGATCACGGAATTTATCATTGTGTAAATATCAGATTAATCATTGATCATGACAAAAATCAGAGTTGGGTATTCCCTATCTGATGCTTCCACCGCACCTGAAACCTACAAGTGGTATCATAAAGTCATATAATTATTTATAATTATTTAAATATTGTTGATTGATTTACACATTTTTCATTAGTTTTCAGTTTCAGTTTAATCATTCTTTAATCTGGATTGTGAGATCTTCTTTATTCCTCTTTATTTCTCAAAAATATAATCAAATTAATTAATTTTATGAATGAAATAAATTTGAATGTCTCATCCAAATTTGTCGAGGAGTCTGGATGAACAACACAAGAGTACACACTATATAACCCATAGGTACACATCATGTACTAGTATTTAATGCACCCTAAATTGATTCATAATTAATTCAAGTTGTGTGCATTTATTACATGTGGTGAATTTAATTTCAAACCATGTATTGATTGTTCCAACCTAGCGCACTATCATCTAGAGTACAAACTATGTAACTTCCATACATGATGTGTATTCCTTTAGTCACATATATTCCATGTATCTTTTTACACATCCTACATGACTAGTGGTCATGTAACTCAGAGACCACACACCATGTAGCCCATGTACACATTGTGTACACCAATATTTTTTGTGGAATGGTGTAAGAACCTGACCTTTTTTGGAGCAATATCGCATGTTTTTTTAGGTAATTTTTGTTTTTATTAAGTACCTTTGGGTTGGGGTATGACCTAGGGTGTGTTTGGGTGTAATTTTTAAGAAATTGGAAAGACAGTGGGTTGTGCACGGTTTGTGCACAGTTTGTCCAAACCGTGCGGATAATGGAGATCTGCATGGTTAGCACACAATTTTCCTAACCATTCACCATCAAACCATGTGGGCAACAGAAGACCACACAGTTGGTGCACGGTTTGGACTAATCATGCGGCCTCCTAGGTGAAACTGTGCGCAAGGAGCAGTTTAATCTGAAAATTGGTTTTAAAACCACCCGAACCCCCGAAACCTCTCTGATTTGACCTAGGATCAAGCTTGAAAATTTCTAGGTGTTCCCAATGCCTTTTGGAGGGATTCCAAGGTGATTTGAAAACTATTCTTCGAGATCAAAAGCCCCAATTGAAGATCCTCTCTCTTCTCAGTAAGTGGATTTCATCACGATGCTTCTCCTGTTCTTTCTCTTATCTTTTATAGATCTTTTCATGGAAGATCTCCCCCATTTTCTTGGGTCTAAACCTATGAGTTTAGATCTATATCAATAATTTTGGATATAGATCAAGATTTGAAAGATCTTTATTGACTTTGATATTAATTTTTGTTTAGGGATTTAAATCTAAAGCTTGATCGATGGTGTTGTGCTGCTCAGATTTTGTGGATTTTTATTCGGCTAACCTCCATTAATAAACCATGGTATGTGGTCTAAATATAACTCCCATAGTCGTGATTCATTGATATGTTAATGTGATTTTATGAATTTATAGATTCCCTTGATGATTGATTTCCTAAATTGGAGTAATTAGGAATGTGGAATTGACTTGTGTTTACCTTGGCGATTAATTGATGATTGAATCATGGGACAAACAAAGGGGGTTTCCCAAATAGATATTTTGGAGATTTTTTATGGGTTGAGATTTTGTGATTAATATATTGAATTTATTTTGATAAGATAATTAATTATGGGAATTTATTATGAAATGATGTTTCGGTATGTAAGATAATTAATTTTGAGAATTAATTATGTGCCAAGATGTTGACCAAAGATAATTAATTATGAGAATTAATTATGTTATATGATGTGATCAAAGATAATTAATTGTGATAATTAATTATGACATGTTGAGATTTGATATGGATAATTAATTGTGAAGAATTAATTATGGAATGATAATTGTGTTTATTGATTAATTAATTGCTGATTTAATTAATGGGTTATGTTATTAGTTAATTGTTGAGTTAAATAATGGCCTTTTAAATGTTTAACTAATCATTGGATTAATAATGGAATGCTGTGGAAAATTATTTTGAATAAATGAATGATTAAATGGCTAAGATTTTTGTGATGCTAGACATGGATTTCTAGACCAATTAGAAGTTAGTACTTGGACATGGCATTCCTCCAGAATAGTTATCCAAGCTTGAGATATGGGGTTCTAGGCATGACAACCTACACCGAATGAGATATAGAGTGATAGGCATGGCGGCCTAAACTTAATGAGATTTGGGGTGCTACGCATCAAGAACTACACCAAATGATTAATAATAATGAATGATGATTCAAATGGGAAACATGAATTGAAACTGGTCCTAATGTGATGATTAAAGATTAAATGACAAGTAACTATTTAATTATGCATTGTATTTTATTACTTCATAAAACTGCATGCACTATCTTTTGACTGGACTCGTTTTATACACCATTGGTGGTGGCCTACTGAGTTGTACTCACACCATATTTGGGCCACCTTATCAGCACATGAGTAGAATTTTTTTTGGAGGATAGTATAAGGGAAAGGACATGGGATAGGTTGTAGTTTGGTATTGGAGAATGGGAGAGGGAACCGAACGTGGTTCGGGACCCACTTAGGAGTCGTTGTGTATTTACTTTTAGTTGCATTGTATACACTTGAAACTTGCATTGTTATAGCATGTTTTACCTTCCAGTTGAGTATTTTATTCTCATGTTTTTGTTATCATGTGACAAGAATTTTTTATCATTATTTATACACTTCCGCACTTGGTTATTGTAATTTTCTTCTATTGGTGTTTTATTCTGATGAAAGAGGGTATAGTCTCCCCAATACTAACTTACTAGACCCTCGTTTCTAGTTAGCACCCTCTTCTATATGGGGAGGCATGCTTGAGGGAATGTGTCCAACTGGATCGGGGCACCATTCAGTGGCTCCCAGGTCAAGATGTCATAAAGTGGTATCAAAGGAGTTTTCTTTTCTTTCTTCTTCTTTTGTCTTACTATTTTGGGAAAGGTATACAGGAGACTAGGATTATTCAAGTCTTGGTAATGATATGGTTTATGGGAGTTTCAAACCCATGTATGGGGGAAAATATAAGTATTCGGTGTGGGATTGTTTGAATTGCTATTTGTTGTTACAGTTGGATATTATTTCACCTTGGGTGACGCACTTGTGGTGTAATGTGATATTTGTTTTGAAACTTGTTGAATATTGATTCATGGCCTAAAGAGGCATGATACTTGAGTCTTCATGCATCATTCTAGGAACTTAGGTTTTTTGTGACATGCATCATTCTAGGAACTCATGGGAAAATGGGTTATGGGTAAGTTTTTGAACTTGAACTGTTTTTCCTTGTTGTGAGCTTGAAATAATGATGAAAAATGAGAATAAATGGGTGTCTAATGAGAACCTTGATTGATAAAAAGGGTATGATAAATTAATTAATTATTGAATTCATTAATTTTAGATAATTTGATTAATAAATGGGTGTATTAATTAATGAGAATATTTTTACCCTTATTAACAAAGACCTAGGAGTAGAATAGTTAAGGGTAGTAATAAGGCCTTGATGTTGAACGTGTGGTGAGAAAAAAAGGGGAAAGGACATGTTAAAAATCGTAGTATTAGTTTATACTCTTAAATAAATGTTATAAGGTTTCATTATGAGACCTAAGATGTGTGTTTGGATTTGTAGAGATATGCCTCCACAATGCTTGTTAGGGAGAGACTGAGGGGTATGGCCCAGAACGAACTTTCAGATAGGGAACTTGAGGCACCATTGAAGCAAGCTGAGGAAGAAGGGGAATAGTTCTGAGAGAAATTTTCTTGCTTCATGCAGTTCATGGAGAGAGACCTAGGGTGGGTTCAAAAAATCATGTCTGAGTTGACAAGGGAGTTTCATCTATAGCACCCTTTTACTTTTACTGGAGAGGGTGGACCTGAGGGAGCTAAATTCTGGATTGAATCCATAGAGACGATACATGACAATTTGGAGACTCTGAGTGGGAGGAGGGTCAAGTTGGATGCTTATATGCTATGGGGTTCAGTGAAGCACTGGTGGTACATTCAGGTACGATCTGGATAGACTGATGGGTTGTTATAGAATGACTTTCTGGAGAATTTCTTGGAATATTTCTATCCAGAGACGCTAAGACAAGAGAAGGCTTCAGAATTTATGCATTGACCCAAGGAAGCAAGTCCATAATGAAGTACGCTGAACATTACACATATTTACAATGTTTTTCTCTAGATTTGGTGGTATATGAGGATTCTTTGGAAAAACAATTTTAGGATGGACTTAGGTGTGAAATTAAGTCCCATGTAAATATATTTAGGATGAATAAATTCTTAGAAGTGGTTAATTCGGATCTTATTTCAGAGGGGAACATGAAGGAGGCTTCCAGTACTGGATAGATAGCTAGATGATCAAGGAGTGTGCCTTTTGAGAGTAGGAAGCACTGTTACGAGAATCTTAGTCATGATAGTGGAAAGAAAGGTGGACAGTCAAGAGGAATAGTTGCATCAGATCTTACTCATGTTCTTTTCCACCAGTGCAGTAGGTAAGGAAACTATCATACACATTTTCCTCGACCACCAGTAGAGTGACAGTTTTGTGGCAAGATGGCACACCTACATAAGTTCTATAGGAAGCAGTGGCAGGCTGGTGCTGAGGGAGCAGCTGCTTAGAGTTAGAGTGGGGGAAGGGGGTCTTCTACACTATATAGGTATGTCAGATTGAGTTCTACTGGCTTAGGAGGTAGAGGTAGTGTATGTGGTGATTCAGGGTATGATCACTCGTATCAACAAATTTGTGCTACTCATGGGAGTTATATGACACCACAGGGAAGAGGGGAAGGATAGTTACATGCAGTGCAGCCTACACTTGTGGAGATCGAGGATAGTCCATCGATAGTGAGAGGTGCTATTATAATTTCTTCTACTTTATCTAGTTCCTTATTTGATACCAATTCCTCTCATTCCTTTATATCTACAAATCTTGTTAATGGATTGAGCTTGGAGGTGGATTCTTTAAGTGGGGTGATGAATATCGATACACCGTTGGGAACACGGTCTAGGGGTATCTTTTTATGCAAGGGATGTTTGCTAGAGATCAGAGAGTATCGTTTTATTTGGGATGTTTATGTCCTTTATATAACAGGTTTTGACCTAATTATAGGTATGGACTAGATAGTTGCATATCGATCCCACATAGATTGTTACCGTAGGAGAGTGACTTTTGTATCTCCTGAGGGTGACTAGTATGTTCTTCATGGAGAATCGGATATCCATACAGGCAGATCTGGGTTAATTACTCAGAAACTGGGAGAGCTCATAGCCCAATTTTCTAGTCTTTTTCTAGATGATGGTAGTGGTAGGAAATACATCCTTCCACCAATAGTAGAACTGTTTTAGGATTTCTTTCCTGAATACTTTTCATGGTTGCCATCTAAGAGGGGTGTGGAATTCACTATTGAGGTCATGATGGGGGCTAAGCCAGTATCTATTCCACCTTACATAATGGCACTGACTGAGCTTCAAGATCTCAAAACTCAGTTGGAGGAATTGGAGGATAAAGGGTTTATCCGTCTAAGTATGTCACATTAGGTATCACCTATTTTGTTTAAAAAGAAGGCTGATGGGAGTTTATGATTGTGTTTTGATTACAGAAAGTTTAATAAAATGACTATAAATAACCGATATCCTCTTCCTTGTATCGATGATCTATTTGACTAGTTGAAGGGGGTTTGTGTGTTCTCAAAGATCGATCTGAAATCAAGGTATAAATGGGTGAGATTTTGGACTTTTGAAATACCAAGAACTATTTTTAGGAGAAGGTATGGCCTTTATGAGTTCGTTGTAATGTCTTTTGGGTTGAAAAATGCTCCATCAGTGTTTATGGCCTTAATGAATAGGATATTCCATATGTACTTCGATCAGTTTGAGGTGGTGTTTGTGGATGACATCTTGGTGTACTCTAAGACTCACGATGATCATGCTCAATATCTTGACATCGTTCTGGGTACACTGAGAGAGTATCATCTATATTACAAGATATCTAAATGTCAGTTTTGGATTGACAAGGTACACTTTTTGGGGCACATCATCTCAGAAGAAGGTGTGGTAGTGGACCCATAAAAAGTGCAGACAGTGATTTCTTGGGAGCATCCCAAGAATGTTTTTGATATTCAAAGATTTTTGGGATTAGTTGGTTATTACAGGAGGTTCATCCAAGACTTTTCTTGATTAGCAGTACCAATTAAAGATTTGACAAGAAATTGATAACGTTTGATTGGATGGAAGCATGCAAGAATTCTTTCTAGGATTTGAAGAAGCACTTGACAACGACACCAATTTTGATCTTACCTAAGTTAGGTGAGGAGTACACGGTGTATTGTGATGCTTCTAAGGTCAGACTCGGAGCTGTGTTGGTTCAAGGGGATCAAGTCGTTGCTTATGGGTCTCAGAAGTTGAGGCCACATGAATGGAATTACCATACGCATGACCTCGAGTTGGAAGCAGTGGTTTATACTCTTAAGTGTTGGTGACACTATATTTTGGGTGAAAAGTTTACAATTTTTATGGATCACAAAATCTTGAAGTATATATTTTTACAGCATGACTTAAATCTTCAGCAGCAAAGATGGGTAGAGTATATGTAGTCCTTTGATTTTGAACTGGCATATACACCCAAAAAGGGGAATAGTGTGGCTAATTCCTTGAGCAGAAAAACTCATACTCAATTGGTAGGTGAGTCGGGTGTGGAGTGGAAGATGATGGATTTGCTAGTGGAAATGCATGTGGTAGTTCAAGAGAGTCAGAAGAGGATGACTCTGGTTTCTGTAGTAGTGGAGTCTACACTCTTGAGATGGATCAGGGATAGGAAGTATGAGGATCTGGATTGTTTATCCTTGAGGTAAAGCCTTGAAGGTATGGAGACACCTTCATATTGGGTAATAGATGAGGATGAGATCATCTATGTGAAAAATTGGGTTTTTGTGCCTATGAGTATGTGAGAGTAACTCATGTGAGAATTTCATGCTTCAAGGTGGGTGGTACATCCTGGGGTGACAAAAATTTACTGTGAACTATGATGATAGTTTTGGTGGTCAGGCATGAAAAAGGAGATAGTAGGGTTTGTAACAAGATGTTTCATTTGTCTACAGGTGAAGGTAGAACATCAATGAACTGGAGGCCTATTTCAGTCGTTTCCTATTTTGAAATGAAAGTGGGATGACGTGAATATGGATTTCATGGTATGAATTCCAAAGAATCTTAGGAATAATGATGCTATTTGGGTAATTGTGGATTGACTAACAAAGGTATCACATTTATTTCCTATTATGGAAACCTTTACAGTAGAGAAGGTGGGAGAACTGTATGTGAGAGAGATAGTTCATTTGCATGGGGTTCCACAAACTATTGTTTCAGATCATGATTCATGATTTACTTCACACTTCTATAAGGGATTATAGAAGGCGCTTGGTATACATGTTTCATTAAGTACATCCTTTCACCCATAGATAGATGGGTATTCGGAGTGTACCATACAGGTGTTAGAGGATATGTTGTGAGCATGTGTGCTTGACTTTGGTGGTTCTTGGGAGAAGCACTTGGATTTAGTGGAGTTTGCTTATAACAACAGTTATTGGGAAACTATACAGATAGAACCATATGAGGCACTTTATGGTAGACCTTGTAGATCACTGTTATGTTGGTTAGAGGTGGGTGAGTTAGAGCTGTTGGGACTGAGTCTTGTTCAGGAGACATCGGAGCAGGTGTCGTTGATTCGAAAACGTATGTCTATGGCTCAGAGTAGGCAGAATTCATATGCTAGTAGATGGATATGACCCATATAGTTTACATAGGGTGACCGTGTATTCATTTGGGTGTCGCTTAGATTGGTTCACCATAGGATATGGAGGCAGGGAAAGTTAGTTCCCAAGTTTTTTGGACCATTTGAGGTATTAGAGAGAATCTGGCCAGTGGCGTACCGATTAGCACTTCCACAAAAATTCAGTGCTATGAATGATGTTTTCTATATTTCACAACTAAAATGGTATCACTCTGACCCTTATCATGTGATTTATGTGGAAGAGGTTGACCTCGAGATAGATGCGTCCTTTGAGGAGAATTTGATACGTGTGCTGGGTCACAATGAAAAAGTGTTATTGGGAAATATCGTGTCGTTAGTTCATGTGTTATATAAATATGGATGTGTTCAAGATGAAACTTGGTAATGGGAAGTAGACATGAGGGATCAATGGATCAATATTTTTTGCTCAAAATCCTAGAGATGTTTGGGATTGCATCTCGAGGATGATCTATTATAAGGTGGGGATATTGTAAGATCTTGGCCTTTTTCTAGAGAAATATCATGCATGTTTTTAGGTATTTTTTTTGTTATTAAGTACATTTGGGGTAGGGTATAACCTGGGGTGTGTTTGGGTGGAGTTTTTAAGTAATTGGAAAGACAGGGGGTTGTGCACGGTTTGCGCACGGTTTGGCCAAATCGTGCAGACAATGGAGGTTGGCACAGTTGGTGCACAGTTTTCCTAACAGTGCGCTATCGATCCATGTAGGTAGGGGAGGCCAAATGGTTGGCACACAATTTGGCCTAATTGTGTGGCCTCCCAAGTGAAAATGTGCAGGCTGAGTAGTTTAATCTGAAAATTGGTTTTAAAACCACTTGAACCCATGAAACCTATCTAATTCAACTTAGTATTGGGCTTGACAATTTCTAGCTATTCCCAAATTCTTCCAGAGGTATTCCAAGGCGATCCGAACACCTTTCTTCAATATAGAAATCCCAGATTGAAGATCCTCTCTCTTCCCAATAAGTGGATTTCATCCCGATGCTTCTCCCATTCTTTCTATTATATTTTCTAGATCTTTTCATAGAATATCTCCCACATTTTCTTTGATCTAAACCTATGAGTTGAGATATAGATCTAGGATTGTGTGTCTAGATCTAGATTTCCAAGATCTTGATTACCTTTGATCTTTATTTTGGTTTAGGGATTTAGATATGAATCTTGATCGACGGCGTTGTGCCACTTGGATTTTTGGGATTTGTGTTGGGATAACCTCTATCAATAAACTGAGGTAGGTGGTCTAAATCAAACTCCAAAATTTTTGATTCATTGATATGCGAATGTGAGTTTATGAATTTCTAGATTACCTTGATGATTGATTTCCTAAATTGGAGTAATTAGGAATGTGGAATTGACTTGTGTTTACCTTGGTGATTAATTGATAATTGAATCACGGGACAAACAAAGGTGGTTTCCCAAATATATATTTTGGAGATTTGTTATGGGTTGAGATTTTGTGATTAAGATATTGAATTGATTGTGTTAAGATAATTAATTGGGGGTAATTAATTATGAAATGATGTTTGGATATGTAAGATAATTAATTGTTAGAATTAATTATGTGCCAAGATGTTGACCAAAGATAATTAATTGTGAGAATTAATTATATTCCATGATGTGATCAAAGATAATTAAGTGTGATAATTAATTATTACATGATGAGATTTGATATGGATAATTAATTGTGAATAATTAATTATGGAATGATAATTGAGTTGATTGATTAATTAATTTATGAATTAATTAATGGGTTATATGCTTAGTTAATTTGTGAGTTAACTAATGGCCTTTTAAATGTTTTACTAATCATTGGATTAGTAATGGAATTATTTGGAAAATTCTTGTGAATAAATGAATGATTAAATAGATGATATTTTTTGGGTGTTATACATGGCGTTCTAGACCGATTAGAAGTTAGGACTTGGACATGGCGTTCCTCCCCAATAGTTATCCAAGCTTGAGATATGGGGTGCTAGGGATAACGACCTACACTGAATGAGATATAGAGTGATAGGCATGGCGACCTACACTTAATGAGATTTGGGGTGCTAGGCATGACGACCTACACCAAATGATTAATAATAATGAATGATGATTCAAATGGGAAACATGAATTGAAAATGGGCATAATGTGATGATTAAAGATTAAATGACAAGGTGATAATTTTTTAATTATTCATTGTATTTTATTGATTTATAAAACTGCATGCACTGTCTTTTGAATGGACTTGTTTTTGACACTGTTGGTGGTGGCCTACTGAGTTGTACTCACACCCTATTTGGGTCGCCTGATCGAAACCTAAATAGACTTTTTTGTTGTAGGACAGGATAAGGGCAAGGCCCTGGGATAGGTTTCAATTTGGTATTAGAGCATGGGAGAGGTAACTGGATGTGATTTGGTACCTTCTTGGGAGTCATTGTGTCTTTATTTTTAGTTTCATTGTAGACACCTGACACTTGCATTGTCATAGAATGTTTTACCTTCCAGTTGAGTATTGTATTATGAAGTTTTGGTAATCATATGAAATGGATTTTTTCTCATTATTTATATGCTTCTGTACTTTATTATTGTTATTTTCTTCCGTTGGTGTTTTTGAAAGAGAGTATAGTTTCCCCAAGACTGACTTACCAGACCCTCATTGCTAGCTGGCACCCTCTGGCGTACGGAGAGGCGCGCTTGAGGGCATGTGGCCAACTGGCTCAAGGCACTGTTTAGTGGATCCTAGGTCGGTACATACCAAATGGTTACATGTCAAGTCCCTATGCATGTGTTGTGGATAAATAGTGAGAATAATACATGTCATGTAGTGTCAATGTACATGCCATGTATTTTTACCAAATTATAAAGAATTGAGAATTAATTTATTATACTATTCAAACCTTATCAACATGTGTTCCATATGATCATTAGGTTGATAGTATACACCATGTGATGGTTTTATATATATAAATTTCTAATTAATTTTTACAGAATTTCTAGATCTTCATATCATATATAAGTCGTATTATAGTTATTACTCTACATGCATTGAAGCATAACATGATACCTAAATACCATGTATTCTATGAGGTAATTAAGTTTATAGTACACTCTATTAAATTATGTGATAATCTTTGTATGAAACATGTCATAAGAGTAAACAGTAAATGAGTATAATACACATTGGGTATTTCAGACGGGTACTCACTGTGTTGCCTCCAAGGTACATTTTTTGTACATGGTTAACTTTAAATAAATTTATTTAATTTGTTTAAAATTACGATGGATGAGAATCTCAAGAAAATTTAGATGAGAATTAATATAAAAAATTGATTAATTAAAGAAGATAATTAATTGATTCAATCATGATTTATCTTAAATAAGAACTATTACAATTGAATACTAATTAAATGTGTAATTCATTACATGCATGAGGATGATCATGAGCCTAGACTAGGAATTTGTATGTGATTGGTTTCTTTTGATTTATTATTAAATTAAATTTTTGGTTTTTATGACATCCCTCCTCTCATTATGTAAAAATTTTCATACCCATGGTTTCATGGTTATTTCATTATAGATGTTTTTTGCAATCACATTAATTAATGAATTAACAAGCATGCAATATAAAACTAAAATAAACTAACTTATGTGTAAACATTATATAAGATATGGTTAATTTCTTAATCAAATCCACTTAATATTAACAAGAATGTAATAAATATAGTAATTGGAAATTTACACATAAAGATAAAATCCCTCAATTAAACATATTAAGTTGGTATAGCCTTCCACTACTTAAGTTAAAATCTAACCATAGTTCAAATTGTTTAACCAGCCAAAGTTGGGGTGCTTTCAATTATAATGGAATTATAACTTGAATTTTTGGGTTGAATTAACTTAGTTCACATCAAGGGTTAACTTTTAAAGAAGGGATTGGTGTAATTAAGAGGTAAATATTGAGGAAATCCAATTTCAAGATTTCAGGATTGGGGAGTCTACTCAAAAAATCAAGGAACTATGAGTTAATGTAGTTGACATTTGGAATGCCTACCTAAAACCCTTAAAATTACTTGATCATCTAAATTCGAGGTGATGATAAGGGAAATATGGATCTCATCGACTATAATGTTCAATCAACGGGATATTCTAAATCCAATGGTGAGGACTATTGGGTTTTGATAAAATAGTGGGAGATTAATAAACAAAATATTTATTTATTTGTCTAAATTTTATCAGATAAATTACTAAAACTCTACTCATCTTTTTTTTATAAAAAAAATAAAATAAATTCAAACATATCACTACAATCCATACTTGAAAATGATAACCTTTTCATTGGCACAAATTTCTAAGAGTGGAAAATCTGCTTACGTGTTATCCTATTCCATGAAATAAAATTGTATGTATTGGAATAACTTATTCCTAATACACTTGGTAAAGAGGATAGTGAGGAAGATTTGTCTCCCTATGAGAAACATTTGAAAGATACTATATATATTTAGTGTTTCATGATATCATTCATGACCAATGATATTTTGAAGCAATATGAGGGTATAGATGCATATAGCATGATGTCTCACCTTCAGGGTCTCTACCAAGAGAAGGTGAGACAATAGAGATAGGATATCTCTAATGGTATGTTTACAACTAATATTGGAGATTAGTTTCATCTAGGCCTCTTGTATTCAAGATTATTGGATACATTAAATTCCTAGACATCTTAGGGATTAAATTCTCAAATGATTTGCACACAGATATCATACTTTCCTTAATACCCAATTCCTTCTCCAGTTTTTTTGTTAATAATAACATTTTCAGTGATGAGAAGATTATTTCATAAATTATTACTATGATTCTTCAAGTAGACAATGAAATGTGGAATGAAAAACTCACGGTCCTTACGGTGAATAAGAAAAGTAAGAACAATGAGAAGAGGCCCAAGACTCATAACAAGTCTAAATATCCAAAGAATTTTCCTTCCAAGAAGAGGAAGATATATAGTCAGGGGAAAAAGGAAACAGTATGTTTTTCATGTGGAAGGAAAGGCCACTAAAAGATGAACTACACCCAAAAGTAAGAGAAATCTAATGGTTTTTTCATTATCGACTGTAATATTTCAATATCTACACATTGTATATTTTATACATCTTGTGGTGCTCATATTTGTATCCAAATGTAGGAACCAAGTAGATTTCAAAATATTTCTAGAGGAGAGGTGGATTTGTGAGCTGTCAAAAGTGTGATGCTAGCTTCTTTATCCATTAGTGACTACCACCTTTCATTTATAATAGGAATAATATTGGTTTTTAGATATTTTTATTATGTACCAACTATTACCAAGAAAATAATTTATGTATCATTCATAGATGAATATGGTTTTATTTTTAAATTTGAAAATAATAGTTGTTTCTTTTATAAAGACAACATATTTTATGGTATGGTACATTTAAATAATGATATTTATGTATTGAATTACAAAAAAAAAGTATTGTAAATAGATAAAAAATCATGTTCACATGAATCATATAACACCCAGCTATGGAATCACTATCTGGTCATGTAAATGAGAATCATTTGGAAAATCTCTATCAAGATGTTTATTTAGACTCTTTGAGAAAAAACCACTTGAAATATGTCATTCTTGTTTATAAGGAAAAATGAACAAATCCTCATTTGGTGGAGAGGGTGAAATGGCCACAGATCTTTTAGGATTGGTACATACTAATGTGTGTGAACCATTTATAATAAAATCTAGTGGTGGATATTATTACTTCATAAATTTTAATGATGAATTGAGTAGATATATCTATGTCTACTTGATGAGGTATAAGTTCGAGTCCTTTGATAAATTCAAATAATTCAAGAAAGAAGTAGATAATCAACTTGGAAAGAAGATAAATAAGCTTTGATCAGATTGAGCTGGTGAATATCTTAACCAAGAGTTTATCAACTTTTTATAGGATTTTGGGATTCTATCTCAACTCACTCCACATTACACACCATAGTGAAATGGTGTTAGTGATAGGAAGAACCATACCTTGTTTGACATGGTAAGGTTGATGATGAGTCATGCAGATCTTTCATTATCCTTTTGGGTATATGTATTATAGACTATAGCATACATGTTAAATTGAGTACCAACTAAAGTGGAAAATAGAATTTCCTTTGATTTATGGGTAGAAATAAACATGTTTTGTTTCATACACATGTATGGTGTTTTGAGGAATTTGTTAAGGTCTTATCAGGAAACAAACCATCACCTCGGGGCATAAAGTGTATCTTTATAGGGTATCCTAAGGAAATAAATGGATACTACCTATAAAACCCCACAGATAATAAAGTGATTATCACTGGACAATCCATATTTCTTAAGAGAGAGAACATCCTCAAAAAGGATATTGGGATCAATATTGAATTTGATAAAGTTGACACTCAATATACACAAGAGTTGGTATAGAAAAATATTCCACAAGTCCTTGTGGATAAATTAGTTCCTAAAATACAAGTACTACATAGGAGAACTAAAGAGGTAAGATAACTAGAGAGATATATTTTTCTAGTCACAAGATATAGTGACTCGTTATTTTTTGACAATGATGAACCTTTCTCCTAAAAAGAGGTAGTATATAGATCAGAAGTTTCAAGATAGAAATAATCCATGAATTCTTAAATGGATTCCATGTATTAGAATCAAGTTTGGGTTTTGGTCAATGATCTAGTTAATGTAAATACCATAGGGTGAAAATGGGTATTCAAGAGAAAACTAGACATAGAAGGTAAATTAAATACCTATAAAGAAAGTTTAGTGGCTAAAGGGTTTAAACAGCATCAAGTAATTGACTGTGATGAAACCTTTTCTCTATTTTCCATGTTTAAATCCATCAAAATTCTACTTTATATAGAATTTTACCATGAATATGAAATTTGGTAGATGGATTTAAAAATAACTTTCCTTAATGGGAACCTTAAGGAATATTTCTACATGGAACAACCATAAGGATTGTGACTCCAAGTGATGCCAAAAGGATATGAAAGTTCCATAGATCCATTTATGGATTGAAGCAGGCATCTAAGTCATGGAACATTCAATTTGATGAATCTATAAAAGAATTTAGTTTCATTAAGAATGAATGTGATCCATATATGTACAATAATTTTAATGGGAATTTGTTTGTTATTCTACTAGTAGATGTTGATGACATGTTACTTATTGGAAATGACATACCGGTCTTATAGTCTATTAAGAAGTAGTTAAATAAGTGTTCCTCCATAAAGGAATTAGGTAAAGCAGCCTATATTCTAGGGATCAAGATCGTTCATGATAGATCCAAGAGCCTTCTTAGACTAAGTCAAAGTACATACATTGACCAAATACTAAAGAGATTAAGTATGAAAAAATCCAATAGGGGATTAGTTCTAGTGTCACATGGTATACATCTTCCTAAGAAAATGTGTCCTTAGACACAAAAGTATAAATAGAGAGTGAGTAAGATCTCATATGCTTCAACGATATGATCAATCATGTATTCCATGTTATGCACTAGACTTGATGTTTCCTATGCATTGAAAATGGTAGTAAGATGTCAAGATGATTTATGAGAATAACATTGGTCTACTGTTAAGGTTATCCTTAAGTATCTGAGAATAACTAAGGATATGTTCCTGGTGTATGGAGGAGACAATGATCTAGTCATCATGGGTTATATTGATGCTAGTTTTATAATATATGAGAATGATTTGAAGTCACAGTCATGATATGATTTTTGTCTCAAAAAAGGAGTTGTGAGTTAGAGGAGTTCAGAATAGTCAGTTGTTGTTGATTCTATAGCAGAGTCCAAGTAAATAGAATATTCTGATGTAGCCAAAAAACCCATTTGTATATGAAACTTTTATCAAGATCATGATGTGGTAACTAGTAGTAAAGACCCTATTATACTGTATTGTGATAATACTACAGTGGTGGCTCTTGAAAAAGAACCATGTTCACACCAATGGAAAAAGAACATACTCCATAAGTATCACCTATTGAGGGATTTTTATTATAGGTTTGAATTTGGAGTAAGTGGGGTTCTCGTAGAATAAAATTTGGAGAACCACTTGACTAAAGGTTTATCTTAGTAGAATCATGAGTATCATGTGAGAGATAGTTGACGTAAGGTTGTTAACAATTGGCTCTAGTTCTAGTGGGAGTCTGTTGGAGTTGGAACCCTAGAACCAACTCCTGTGTACTTTATGATAACATATATTCATTTTTTTGAATATTAATAAACTTCTTATCATATCATGGTTTTTATTATATGAAACATAGTATGTGATAATGTCTTAATAGTAACTGACACGCTGAAAGGCCATAGAACTTCCCCGCTATGATGAGAACCCATAAGTGATGTGAAAGTATTCTTAAATATATGTTCTATGTCCATATGAAATCATTTTAAGAACAAAAAATATATAGGATATTAAGGGTGGAGACTCATACTACTTTGAGGCACCTTCTCATGGTGTATGACCTTGGTAATATCCAGTGTAGGATATTATGAGAATGAGACCTGCCAGTAAGAAATCCATATTTATATTTTTTATTGGATATTCTTATTTTTGGATGTGTGTATTGATTCTTAGAATTTAATATTATTATTATTAAGTATTATAAGTCATGTGCTTTGATATATTGATGAAAACCATGATAAAATATGCTCGCAGAGAGGTAGGATGCGGTGGGTGTGTTATGAGTAATATTTCATTAATAAATAATGAAACAAAGGATTTGTCCCTTATATTCTTTAATGGAAGTTGATATCTTATTCCCTTTTATGTAAATGATATAGCTTAAATAAATTCATTTTCATGGTGTTCTATAGAAAATTTGATTTCTGAAAATTCAAAGAAAGAGACATCGAGTACATAGGTTGATGGCACCAGCATGAAACCTTCTTGATTAGAGATAACATGATAAAAGGATTATATTACACAGTAAGAATCCATATGAGGTATTATGTAGTTATGAAATTAACTTATTTCTCTATGGGTGTCTTAGAGTGTTTCTATATGCTAACCTTATACTTTAGGCTACTTCTCCTAATTCCATTGAGAAAGAGGCCTAGATGGTCACACACTAAGTGTATCCAGAATCTCAGTTAAATAATATATTATTATTTATTATTTAAAAAGTTGAATAAATATTATTCTTGTACATTGTTTAATAATTATTCATGTTTTCTTAATATTATATATTTTTTCACTAGTTATTTGAAAAATACTATGTGACTATAATATTTAATAAATATTTATTTTCTATTTAGTGAATATAATATTTATTTATTTATTGGTGAATAATGTAGGGATATTTAATTATTAAAATAATATTCATTATTCAAGGTCTAATAAATATTATGGATGAATGGTGGACCGAGTTTAATGGTCTGGTGAGAAATAATATATATTGAATACTATTTGAATAAATAATATTTAATTTAATTTGTGAGTTTAGGTCATGTCAATAAATAATAATATTATTAATATTATTATATACATGGGTTCCATAGAGATTAAAAAAATAATAAGGGTGTATGTGAAATTATTATTTTCTAATTGTAGCGGTATATAAAGTCAATTATATTATTTTTCTAAAGAGACAATTTATTTTCTCTTGTGCACAACGAGATCTGGGAAGAATCCTCTCAAAGACCTAGAGAGCTCCCTCTCCAAGAATGAACTCAAGAATAGAGAGTGGTCCTCCTTTACTTCCACTCTCAAGTATAGAGAGATTTAAGAGAACCATTCCTTCGAAGCGGTTCTTAAGGCGGTTAAAGGCGAACAACACAAGTATTAAGATATGCCATTCTAGCACCCTAAGATTCCTACGGTGACATTTTTAGGTTCATGGAACATTTGTAGATCACCAATGGAGGGAATCTATTCTTGATTCCAACAACGAAATGATGGTATGATGTAGAGATATTGTCAGATCCATCAATGAAGAAAGGATTTCTCGCAAGGTAATTCTTTGATTGATTAAATTAATTATAAATAATATATGATGTTCTTGTACTTTGATTATGGTGTTTATCTATTAACTACATTATTTTATTCAATTCCATTGATCATGGCATTTATCATTGTGTAAATCTCAGATTAATCATCGATCATGAAAAAAAATTGAATTGGGCATTCCTCATATGATGCTTTCACTACACCCATAACCTATAGTACCTATCGAACCTAACATTTCTCAACTTCAAAGATCTTCATGGATAAGGATTCTATCAGAAAAATATTTAGAGTCGGAGTATTTATTATTGACTAATGAGGGGGGTCCAGAAGGATATCATAAAGTAGTGTCTCATCCTGAAAAAATCAAGTGGTTACATACAATGGAGGATGAGATGGAATCTTTGATGAAGAACCAGACATATTATGTGATGTCTTGGACTTGGATTCCACTTAATAGGTTCCCTGAGCCCAAGGGGCCACATGGCCTCAAGCGCATATCCCAAAATTCTAGAGGATACTAACTAGTAGTGGGGGCCTAGGGTGTGTCCATGGGGAGACTACACCCTCATTACCAAAGTGTAGCATGGTGGTTAAATATAAACTGAGGTAAACATTGAAACCAATTCAAGTAAATATAAGGCACAATGGAAAATAGAGATAATAGTAATAATAACTGAAATAACTAGAATAACATACAAGCATACAACAACTAAAGATATTATTTCATGTCACTAGAAAACTAGAAAACATGGATACAAGACAGTAGGCATAACATGTTTCACAAAAGTATAAAGGAAATAAAAAACTATCCCAAGCATCCTGAGATCCGGCTCAATCATCTGCTATCAAGCTCCATCCTAAACATCAAGCAATCAAGTGTTTGAAGTTGTATGCTTCCCTTTTTCAATACCTGCATTCATGCAATCTACTTCAGGTACCAAATAGCGCCCAGAGAGGGTGTGAGATAAATATCAGTGGTCCACCACTAATGGTATCTATAACATCTAGCCCATGTAATGGAAATGTAACAGTGTGAAAGCATGGATATATAAAGTAAAGCAACATAATGTAACTAAATACCCAAGTACCTAGTTCAACCCTCAACTGGCGTCTGAACGTAACCATCCCATTAATTAATTATTACCAGTTTATAAATAAGTCACATGTTAACAATAGTTAAGGTTCCAAGTTATGACAAGGCAACTTGCAATGACATTTTATAATGAAGTTCCAAGGTAATAACCAAGACAACATAGACCTCAAGGGTCACAAACTCAGTAATAACTATAGCATGGATAAGTTTAAGAGTGTAATCCAAGGATCATAGTCCAAGTCATTTCACAATGAGATGCCTACTGATTCCATGGAGTTCATCCAAGGTAAAACAGAGCTAAGTAATGAAAAGGCCCTATGGGATTTAACTATGGAACCTACTTTTCAATGCTAGATCCAAGGAGTGTATCCAGGTCATCCTTTAATACTATATGAGGGATCCTATAGTGTCATGTTGGACATCCAATAATAGACAAAAATGGGATCTATGTGGGACTCAACTTAAGAAAGTCGTATCCTTGAATCGGAATGGGTTTCCCGAGTGCTCAAGGCATTCGCCGATAATAATCCAAGGTGAGATCAAGTCAGGCCACACCTCTCGAGCATGGTGGATAGGGTTTCACCCTTCAAAGATTGTTCCTCTAGTCCTATGGGGTGCTCGGTGTTCAGCGTCCTCTCCCCGGGGTTTCAGTGTGGCGCAAGTCTTTGGGTGCGGCTGCTCTAGTGGTGGAGTCTTTAGCTTTCAGTTTAGATCTTGTCTGACTCGGGGCCGGTGAGGCTCAGTGCGATTATTCCCATAGCTTACAGGGGGTGCGGCATCAGATATGTTGTTCTTAGGATGAGGGAGGCTTTTTCCTCCACCCGAGCCTTGTCTTCTCGATCTGGCCTCGGCTTCTTCCATCGACGGTGCTTCATCGGCTTTGTGTTCTTCAATAAGCACCTCGCCTCTTGATGATTCTAAGGATTCTACACTGGTGAGCGGTGATGTCTTCCTTCTTACTCAATTTACATATCTTCCCTACCTTCATATATAGTTTCAGATCCGAACATCACTGATGAGGATTGATCTTCGTTAGTGGTTGTTCCTTTGATCAGCATCTTTGATGCTCCTCTACGCAAAGGTGAAGCGAGCTCGGGCTCCCTTTGAGCAGTGGATCTTGTTGGTTTGGGGGGGTTTGGATGCCGATGTTGGGGGGAATTGGTCTCTTTCATGCTTTTCATCATTCCTTGGTTGCTGCTTGCTCGGGATTTTCTATTTTTTGTGCCTATTTGGAAGGTCTTGTTGCCTCATCAATTGCATATTCTTGAAGGATTGTATGGATGTTTGGTTTTGTGATTCAGGCCCTGTGTGTGGCCCTCTGTTTGTAGCGGTGTGGCCTGAGGTGGTTTTGGGCGTTATCTTGGCAGCATTGGAATGTTGATGCACTGATGTTTCTATCTTTATTTTCCATTTCTGCTTTTTCTGGATCTGATTGACACTGAGAAGCAGATGTTTTGGTGGGAGATTTCTGCTTGTCTCTTTGCATTTGGTTGGAATGTTCTGTCTTGCAGATTGTGTCGGGTGGGCGACCCCGAATGAGGGATGGGTGTCTTGGCACCCATCATTTAGCTATCTGTTCTTTTGTAAGGATGGGTACCCTAATTGATTTTTTCATGGTGTTATCTGGTGGATGTTGCAGCGCATCAGGCTGATGGTGTAGTGAGTCTCTCATTTGCACTGACAGGGGGGTGGCTCGAAAGAGAGATAGGTGTGCTGGCACCTATCTTCCAGTCCTCCTCTCATATTTCAGTGTGAGTTGGATGAGTGATCTTCCTTGGCTGTGTTTCCAGTACAACACATTTCATCGTAGAGGGGGTGACGCAGCATCTTGCCTGACTTCACTGTTGCATTTTCGATTAGGGGGGTGATGAGACTTTTTGTCTTGATCCTGCTATGTTTTTTGTTTCCTTTTGAATTTTGGATCTCTGTTTGGCCGTGTGCCCTGTTTTGTTAGATGTTCTACATATGTCTCTGTAATGGGTTCCTCCTTCTTCCCTTCAAAAGGGGTTTCTTTCTTTCAATAAATGGGGGATTCCCCCCTTTACCTTTAAAAAAATTCAACCTTTTAATCAAGTCATAATTTATCAATAAGTCCATTTGCTTCAAGCCTTTCCTTTCATTAGTGTAATAAGGCCAAGTAGCATGCAATATTTATTAATTCTATTTATGGAATATTAAATAATTAAGGTTCATTCTTCTACCTTCCATTAACATAGTAATGGGTGCTACAGACATTCATCCTATTAATCGTTCACATTTAATCTAGTCAAGTCACATAGTTAGTATACTTGCTAATTCCACCTTCACATTTAATTATCAATTTGAATCACTTACCTTAGGAAGTTCAAGTGGAAGTTACATGGTACTTTACATTCACCATTACATGATACAACAAGCATTTATGATAATTAGTCCTACCATTAATGTGTTCAAGCTTGTGAACATCTGAAAAAAGGCTCAAAAGTGTCAAAACACTAAAAACTACAATTATGGCATAACATTCTATATTAGATGGATGAAATTGTGGGTGTAACCACTAAAAACTAATCACATATATGTAAATAGAATAATTATATGGTTATAATTATCATAAGAATGACATATAAATTCAACAAATGACACCCGATGAAATCGGTGGGGCCCACACGATAATTCAAAAATTAACAAACTTGAGGGATGAGTTATAGACCACCCACCTTAGGGTTTTACGATCCTTCTCCTCTGATATCAGCCTCTAATTAGGCTTAGAATGGAGTAGATCTAAGAAAAAGGGGAAAATTCTCACACCTCAGTAACTAGGTCGATAGCAAGAGAGGAGAAGAATGGATAAAAATAACTTGAGTACTTACCATTGTGCATCCAACGTGAAGAATGGAAGATCTATTAGATTTTGAATGAAGGAGATCTTCCAATCACTACCTTAGGTATTCAAATATCTCAAAAAGGTAATAAAAATATGTCAATGACACATAAACTCAGATTAGGATGAAGGAGAATGCTTAATTAGATCATTAAGGGAAAATAGTAAAATTACCCTGAAATTAGATTGTGCACAGTTTGGCCACACAGTTTTCCAAACCATGTTCCAACGATGCACGAGTACCTAGTAAAGAAAGGGAACTTGTACAGTTAGTTCACACGGTTAGGTAAACCACGTTCCAACTGTGTGGTAAGGCTCTATCCAAAAAATTCCCCATCTACATGGTTTTTCATAACTATGTGGCTTTCCCGCACGGTTTTCTCTAAACGATGTACTAATCTTGTTTTCCAAAAAAAATATGGGTTTTAGGCTCTGAACAAGCCCCATAAACCCTTTGGACCTTCACTAACCCATTATAAATCCATATTAGGCCCAAAATAAGGAATTAGACTAAAATTTGAAGGATCCATACATGATTGAAAAACCGGGTACTTACAGTTTTCCTCCCTTAAAAGAACTCATCCCCAAGTTCACCTTCCAATGGTATAGAAACACTATATGAGAATAATTATGGCTTCTGAGCACATATGTTGGACTCCCACTCCCAAGTCTCATCCTATATGTTGTCATACTGTCATAGCACCCATACTAGAGGGACATAATGACCTCGGATAACCTTCATGCTCCAGTCGACGATGTGTATTGGATACTCCTCAAAGGTTTCATTGGTATCTAACTCAACTTCCTTGAGATAGAAGGTATGAGATAGGTCGACATGATACTACTGAATCTATGAAACATGGAAGACGTCGTGCATGGAAAGGTACCTTTGAGGTAGTAGCAACTGATAGGCTACCGACCCAACTCTTTATAGGATCTCAAATGGACCTGTGTAATGAGTCAAAAACTTCCCTTGCTTCTGTAACTATTTATTCCCTAGCCTGGGTGATACCTAAAGTAAAACATGATCCCCAACCTCAAACTCTAGAGGTCATCAATAGTGATCAGCATAATTTTTTTTTCTAGATGGGGCAGTAGTCATATGCTTTCTAATCAGCTGAACCTACTCTAAAGTCTCTTGAATGAGACGAAGACCTAGGAGGGCTACCTCACCTACCTCTATCCAACAGAGAGGTGAATGGAATGGCCAACCATATAAGTCCTCAAAAGGATCCATCTAAATTGTTTCCTGAAATATATTATTATAGGAAAACTCAACAAGAGTGATATGATTTTACCAAGAACTGTTGAAATCAAGGAAACATGCTCGAATCATATCCTATAGAAACTAAAATTGTTCATTCTGATTGTCCATCATTCTAAGGGTGAAAATTTGTGCTTAGAAGCACTTGTGTTCCCATAGACTTCTGCACTCCCTTCCAAAAATATGATGTGAAATGATCATCCCTATCTGAAACGATAGTACGAGGGGCCCCGTGGAGTTGTATGCTTTCACGTACATAATTTTTTCCCAACTCATTAACTGATAAAGTCTCCTGAATAGGAATGAAGTGGGATACTTTATTAATTATGTCAATGATAACCCATATAGTGTCACTACCTCTAGGTGACCTAGGTAAAATAACTACAAAATCTATAGAAACATCTTCCTATTTCTATTCTAGGACTAGAAGAAGTTGTAACAAGACTTTAGGTATTTGGTGATATGCCTTCACCTACTAACAGGTGGAACACCTAGTGATAAAGTATGTTATCTAACATTTCATCCCAGGCCACCAATATTGGAGTCACATGTCTAAATACATCTTTGAGGTGCCTGAATAAAATTCCCACTGAGAGGCATGTGACTCTTTTATCAACTCTTACCTCATATCTGTAGGGACCCAGACACATCCATAGATATGCAGGATTTCATCTCTATCTATATACCAATATGAAGGCGGGATATCTGACACATGACTATCGTGGCGTGTGACAAAAACAAATAATACCTAAGTTAAAATGTAGTAGATTGGTTAACCTAAGTTGTCTCCAGATAGGAGTTCACAACAATTATGTTTGTCCCTTAAATTTAAGAAAGAATAAAAGGTTGTTTTTGAAATTGTTTGAGTTGAAAAATAAATCAAGCAATAAAAATAAAGTTTGAACACTAATAGATTAAGATAGTGATGGGGTCAAAGTAGGATTCACTTTTGCAATGTCATCATAGTAATAAATATCATATTCCCTCTCTTCTTTTTGAATGACAAATGAAAGCCTCCTCGATCGAGTTATCAATCACCTTTGGTTGAAGAAAGAAATGAAACTCAATACTATGTGCATGGAAGTTCATAAAAAATACCTAAACAACTAAGGAAAGTCCCTAGTCATAAAGATCATATTCCCTCTCTTCCTATTGAATGAAAAATGAAAGACTCCTCGATCGATTTATCAATCACCTTTGGTTGAAGAAAGAAATGGAAATCACTCATATGTGAACGGAAGTTCATAAACAATTCCTAAACAACTAAGGAAAGTCCTGGTCGGGAATTATTGCTCCTTATAACTCTAGAAAAAGTCCACTAGTTTCACACACGTGCCAATGATCGCTGGACACTCACCACCTAACACAATATTCTCAATTATGTTTGTCACTTAAATTTAAGAAAGAAGAAAATGTTGTTTTTGAAATTATTTGAGTTGAAAAATAAAGCAAGTAATAAAAAGAAAGTTTGAACACTAATAGATGAAGAGAGTGATGGGGTCAGGGTAGGATTAACTTTTTCAATGTCATCATAGTAATAAAGGTCATATTCCCTCTCTTCCTTTTTAATGACAAATGAAAGACTCCTTGATTGAGTTATCAATCACCTTTGGTTGAAGAAAGAAATGAAACTCACTCTTATGTGCATGTAAGTTCATAAAAAATCCCTAAAAAACTAAGGCAAGTCCCTAGTCATAAAGATCATCTTCCCTCTCTTCCTATTGAATGACAAATGAAATACTCCTCGATCGAGTTATCAATCACCTTTGGTTGAAGAAAGAAATGGAACTCACTCCTATGTGCATGGAAGTTCATAAACAATTCCTAAATAACTAAGGAAAGTCCCAATTGAGAATTGTTTCTCCTCATAACTCTAGAAAAATTCCACTAGTTCCACACACATGCCAATAATCACCGGACACTCTCCACCTAACACAATATGCTCGATCGAGACAAATTGCACTAGGCAGAGGGGGATTAAAAGTCTTTAACCAAAGCTATTAAAAATGAATACACCAAACCCAAAACACCATCGCATTAAGAAAATCGGGAAACAATTATAATATAATTAATTCAAAATAAAAATAGGGTTTTACATTTAAGCACAAAACTCCGTCATTACAAAAGTGAAACTCCCCCTTCCCCGATCACTCAAAGGTTTTACCCCTCCATGTGAAGGGTATTAGAGATGAAAGGGGAAGAAGAGAGAATGATTAAACTAAGTAAAAAGAAAATAGAAAATATAATTAACTTCAAGAATTAAATCCTCCATAACATCCCCTCTTTCACCCTCTTGAACCCCTTTGAATGGAAGTGAACACTCTTATTTATAGGCTTTTGGAGTTGAGAATTTCCCTCCAAAATTACTCCATCAAAAATTTGAGTCTATTTCGCATATTAAATGGCATAATATCAAGAAGGAGTCTTCATAAATGTTGTTCCCCTAATTCTTTTTCATTATTTCTCAAAATCTCAGAGAAGTTGGACAAGTTTAACAAAAGTTATCCTCAAATTACTAATGACCACTTTTTATGCCTGTGGTGACTCTTCAACTTACTCTTTTTTGGTCACATTTCATGAGTGCCTTAATGACCAAATTTCTTCATAAAATTTAATTTGAAAGATAATATCAGAGTTCTATTCCTCTTCCATCTAGAATCACATCATTTGGACACCTGTAGTCCGAGATATGCCTCCTTAATTATAGTGGTGTCCATTCTGTCGGCCAGAAAACTTTTTCCAATTGTTGAATTTGTCTGGGCCATTGTGTGCCGAATTGGTCCTTGGTCTAGAATGAAAAGTTTAATTGCATGATCATAGAAAGACCAAAAAAATAAACCATACAATTTGGATCAAAATTGTAAAAGATATTCCCGAAATACAGAAGCTTCACAATACTGTTAAATTTTCATAATTAACCAATTTCCACAATTAAGCCCATAATTCACCAAAACACTAAAATGATACAAATCAGCTCAAATTGATTAATTTTAAGGGGTTAAATAATTGAAAAAAATATGAAAAATAATGAAAATATTATCTCTATCAATATCTCCTAATATACTCTTAGGAAGTATCAAACCTTCAGGATATGAAAATTGTCTACTCTCCACTTTCTCGAGGGAAGAGGTAACTTCCAAATATGAGAGATAATACTACTTGTGACTATCATAAAACTCTATGTACAGCTCAGAGAAAAGGGCCATTAAATTTTATTCATCACTGGCTTCTCGTACTTCATGTGCTTGAGTTTTCCAACTCATTGCATCTTCAACCACATTGCCCTTCCCAGACATATAGGCAAGATAAAAATAAAAGGATTGTAGATATTTGACTCATCTCTGTTGTCTAAGGTTCAAGTCACACTGATTAAAGATATATTTGAGACTCTTGTAGTTCATTTACATCACATATCACTCACCTAATAGATAGAATCTCCAGCAATGTAAGGCATGGAAAATTGCTGCTAGATCAAGGTCATGCATTGGGTAATTCCTCTCATGAGGCCTCAACTGCCGAGATCCATATATAATTGTCTTACTACATCATCAATACTCCTAGGTCGATGCTTGATGCATCATAGAAGATAGTATAACCTATACCTAGCTTAGGAAGAATTAGAACATGTGCAGAGACAAGACAACCTTTCATCTCCTAAAAGGATTTCTCGCACGCTTCTAACCAAAGGAACTTGACACCCTTATTTGTAAGGATAGTAAGAGGTGAATAAATATGTGAGAAGTATTTTATAAAATGACTATAATATCTAGACATCCCCAAGAAACTTTGTATATCAAACATGTTCTTAGTATGATCCTAGGAAACTATAGCACTAACCTTTTTTAGGTCAACATATATGCCTGATTATGAGATAATATGACCCAAGAAGTTAGCTTTTGCTATCTAGAAGTGGAACTTGGAAAACTTTTCATAAATTTGATACTCTATCAGTATACTCATAATGATCTCAAGATGATTGGCATGGTCTCTATGAGTGTTAGAATACACAAAGATGTCGTCCTCCAATACCATGAAAAAAAAATCAAATAGGGGTGGAACACCCTATTAATCAAATCCATGAAAATGATAGGTTCATTCGGAAGACCGAACTGAATAACAAGGTACTCATACAGACCACACCTACTATGGAAATTTTTGCATGGTATGTCTGACAGCCTAACTCGTACCTGATGATAACCCAATCTTAGGTTGATCTTAAAGAAGACCCTAGCCCCTCAGATTTGGTCAAAGAGATCATCTATTTGAGGTAGTGGATATCAGTTCTTGACCATAAACTGGTTCAACTTTCTTTAATCCACGCATATACATAAGGTTCCATCCACCTTCTTGGAGAAAATCATGGGCGAACCCAAAGAGGATGTACTGGGCCATATAAAATCTTTGGCCTCTAAATCCTCTAACTACCACTTGAGCTCCTAAAGCTCAATAGGTTTCATCCTATATAGAGGAATAGACATTGGAGCTTCTCCCAGAACAAGCTCAATTTTAAACTCTACCTCTCCCTTAAGAGGTAATCCAAAAAAATCATCAGGAAATACATCCCTGAAATGATCCACTATTGGAGGGAAATCATCTTGTCATAAACCATAATCCTTCATGAAGATATTTTCAATATGGAAAGTCACTCCACCTATCCCATGATGATCTAGTCTTTCTCTACTAGCCTAGACATCCCACTCACCCTAATGTAGATAACTTCTACCCTCTGGTGATGTAAATGATACCCTATAGCAATATCAGTCTACAAAATCATGATACTAAACCAAAAAATCCATCCCAAGAATGACATTTAAGCCCATCATCTCGAGAACAAAGAGGTTCCATAAGAAAGGGTAACAGCCTACCTCAAGGGGACAGTCCCTGCATTAGTGTATGCCCTCTGTTCATACTCTTAACAGTGTATCTAGGGTCATTACACCATATTAATAATGTATCTCCAATCTGATACTTCCCACAATAGATACAGAGATAAAATAGTTTTAAGTACATGTATCAAATAAATCAGATACTATGGTAGATGCCACATGAATAGTACCTCGTACTCTAGATAGCCCAACAGCTTGATCCTCAATTATTGGTTGTAGTGCATACAACTGGCCTGATCCATGGTCTTTTTCAACATATGGACTACCACGATCATAAATGATTTTTTGGATGCATTGGTGATGAGGAGTCTGGCTTCCACAGTCATGGCCTCCTCCTCGGCCAGTCTTGTCGATGTTATTCCAACTCCCTACCTGACATGGCACAAAGGAACCCACTCCTGAAGGTGTAGATGTTGTGGACCCTTTTCCACTTGAAACTAGTGGAAAGATCATGTAGAAACACTAGATATGGCCCATACGGCCACAATCTTGACACTCCATTGGGTCTCTATCATAATGGGGCTTCAGGTTCTCCCATCATCTGCATTGATGACACACTTTGGAGCTATCAAAATGGGCACTTTGGTTATCACTGCTCGGACAAGAAACCTCGAGAGAATGCTTCCTTCCACCAGAATAACTACTAGTCTGACATGGCACTGGTCCTCTAGGCCTGGTACTATTATTATCCCTCATGTTATGCTCAGTGATAAGATACTGATTAACTATTGCAGAAAAGGTAGGTAGGCAAAATACATTCACCATCATATGGATGGCATACTAGAGCCCATCCTCAAAACGTCTAGCATGTGAAATCTCATCACCTTCTAGAAGCGGTAAAAGGTTCCACAACTCCATGAAACATGATGAATACTCCATAACTAACATATAACCCTATTCGAGATTCATAACTCTATGGCTTTTTCATCTCTCAGCATCTGAGGAAAGAACTGATCATATAAGGAAATCTAGAAATCAACCCAAAACATGCCCTGATGATGACTATCTTGGGTAATCACATCCTACCAATGCTTGGCCAAATTTTGAAGCATGTATGTGGAAATCTTTAACCTACACTCTAGAGGTGTTTCTAGATGCTCAAAGATAGATAGGGTGGTTTCTAGCTAAGACTCAGCAGTCTGTGGACCGTCATCCCCTAAGAAAATAGGAGGATGATGTTGCTGGAACTCACGAGTCAAATCAGCCATCCTAGGTGCAAGATATAGATCACCATGCATGGACTGAATTAGTAATATAAAACTATCATGAACTTGGGAATCAGTTCCAAGATCAAGTACAGTAGGTGGTGTCTCAAGTGGAACTTTCGTAGGTAAGACTGGTGGCTCAGGGCCCACCGCATCTGGTGCATGATTGTCACCACCTTCCTGACGTATGATATAAGGACATTATGGTGGCATTGGTCTAAAAATTCCAAGAACATTCCTCAAAAAAATATTAAGTAGAAAGATAGTGTCACTAGTAGAAGTTGAATGTAAGAAAACTCACTACCCAAGGCATACTACCCCAACTACCCGCTTAGATGGCCAGGTATCAGTAAGTTCTCAAGTATAAGTTTCGTTATATTTTAAATTTAATTACCAGGTTTGCTCCTTTACCTTTCATAAACATGACAAGGTGGGATAAGTATGTGCAAAAAATTCATTTTAGATGTCATTATTCACTTTATAATGGATAGAAATTCCCATTGATACAGTGACCATACACCTCATCAATGAAAAAGACACCCATTTATTTATAGCATAATGGATCGACTTGGTAAATTACTCATCCCATCCCATGAGGGCCCATACACCTCATGTATTGAGACAGGAAATCACTCAATCACCACCAATGATAATACAAGAATAAGCTAACTATCACAACATCACTCAACAATAAAAATCATATTAAGAAATGAAAAGCAGTGAAATGCACCTATACGGCTTGGAAATATGTATGAAATGTGAATTATAGGTGATTGTATGATGCATGTAACAATGTTCCTTACCATCATCTTATCAAGCTAATGATAAGATGGAATCTAAATCAGAATAATAATCAACAACACCACATAGCATGTGTGTCACCCAATGGTGAAATAATATCAACTACAATAGGTAAAATCAAAACAACAATTATATTTTGGGTAACTTAGAATTTACCTTGTACATGGGTTTGCGACGTCCAAGAACAACTTATGAACAAGTTACTAGCATTCCTAATATTCAATCTATTTTCTTCAAATTGTAAAGTAAGAAAGGAACCTCCTTTGATACTACTTTGTGACATCCCAAACCCAGATTCTACTTAATAGGTGCCCTGAACCCGGTGGGCCACATGGTCTCAACCGCATCTCCCCAAACTCTAGAGGCTACTGACTAGCAGTGAGGAACTAGGGTGTATCCATGGGGAGACTATTCCCTCATTAACAAAGTGTATCACAGGAGTTAAATATAAACTGGGGTAAATAGAAGAATCAATTCAAGTAAATAGAAGGCACATTAGAAAATAGAGACAACAATAACAATAACTGAAATAACTAGAATAACATACAAGCATAAAACAAATAATGATGATATGTCATGTCACTAGAAAATAGGAAAACATAGATATAAGATATAAGTTATAACAAGTTTCACAAAAAGTATAAAGGAAATCAAAGACTATCCCAAGTATCCCAAACTCTGACTCGATCATCTGTTATCAATCTCCATCCTAAATAGTAATAAATCAAGTGTTTGAAGTCATATGCTTCTCTTTTCCAACACCTTCATTCATGTAATCTAATCTGGGTACCAAACGGCTCCCAGAGAGGGTGTTAGATAAATCTTAGTGGGTCACCACCAACGGTGTCTATAACATATGGCCCATGTAATGGAAATGTAATAGTGTGCAAGCATGCATATATAAAGTAAAGTAGCATAATGTAACTAAATACCAAATACCTGCTTTATCCCTCAGCAGGAATCTAAATGTAACCAATATATTAATTGATTATTACTATTTTATAAATAAGTCACATGTTAACAATAGTTAAGGTTCCAAGTTATGATAAGGAAACCTGCAATGACATTTGATAATGAAGTTCCGAGGTAATAAATAAGGAAACGTAGACCTAAAGGGTTTCCAACTTAGTAATAAATGTGTCCTGGATAAGGGTAAGAGTGTAATCCAAGGAGCATAGCCCAATGTATTTCACAATGTGATGCCTACCGAGTCCATAGAGTTTATCCAAGGTAAAATAGGGCTAAGAAATGACTCAGCCCGATGGGATTTAACCATGGCACTGAATTTTCAATGTTGGATCCAAGGAGTGTATCCAAGGAATCCTTTAATACTATATGAGGGATCTTATGGTGTCATACCAGGTATCCAAGAATATACAAGGACCAGGATCTAGGTGTATCTCAACCTAAGAAAGTTGTATCCTTGAATCAGAATGTGGTTCCCTAGTGCTCAAGAAATTCCCTAATAAGAATCCAAGGCAATATCGAGTCAGGTCACTCCTATTTAATTATGAAGTCATGTGATATTTCATTTAGTTCAATCCATGACTTTCATTAGTGTGATAATTTCAAGTAGCATTCAACCTTCTAATCAAGTCATAATTAATCAATAAGTCCATTTGGTTCAAGATTTTCCTTTTATTAGTGTGACAAGGCCAAGTAGCATGAAACCTTTATTAATTACATTTAAGGTATATTAAATAATTAAGGTTTATTCCACTACCTTCCATTAACATAGTAAGGGGTTCTATGAACATGTATCCTATTAATCATTCACATTTAATCTAATCAATTCATATACTTAGTATACTTGCCGATTTCCCTTTCACATTTAATTGAAAATTTGAAGAACTTACCTTAGGTGGTTCAAGTAGAAGTGACAGGGTAATTTCCATTCACCATTACATGATACAATAATAATTTATGATAATAATGCCTACCATTAATGTGTTCAAGCTCGATCACATCCGAACAATGGATCAGACGTGTCAAAACACTAAAAACTACAATTATAGAATAACATCTGACATGGAATGGATGAAGTTATGGGTGTAACCACCAACAACTAATCACATATATGGAAAGAGCATAATCATACGGTTATAATGATTATAATAATGACATATAAATTCAATAAACGACACCCAATGAAAACGGTGGACCCCACACGACAATTCCAAAATCTACAAACTTGAGGGATGAGTTATAGACCACCCACCTTAGGGTTTTAAATCCTTCACCTCTGATATAAGCCTCTAATTTTGCTTAGAATGGAGTAGATCTAAGTAAAAGGGGAAAAGGCTCACATCTCAATAACTAGGTCGAGAGCAAGAGAGGATAAGAACGGCTAAAAGGACTCGAGTATTTACCATTGTGCATCCAACATGATGAATGGAAGCTTGATTGGATCCTGGATGAATAATATCTTCCAATCCCTACCTTAGGCCTTTAAAAAACTCCAAAAGGTAAGAAAATAGGTCAATCCTGCATAAAATTGGATTAGGAGGAAAGAGGAGGCTTAATTAGACCATTAAGCAAAAAATACTAAAATTACACTGCAATTATCCTATGCATGGTTTGGTCGCACAGTTTTCCAAAATGTGTGCCAACCATGTATGGGTACCTGTGAAATAAAGGTCACTTGCATAGTTTGTCATAACCGTGCAACCTTCCCACACAGTTTGTTCTAAATCGTGCGCCAGGCCTGTTTTCCCAAAAAGATGGGTTCCAAGCTTCGAACAAGCCCTATACACTCTTGGGACCTTCACTAACTCATTAGGAATCCATATTAGGCCCAAAATAAGGAATTAGAATGAAATTTGAAGGTTCCATACCTGAGTGAAAAACCAGGTTCTTACATATGACTTGGTGGAACTACCCAAAGGTAAGAAGGCACTAACGAACAAATGGGTGTTCAGGATGAAGAAGGATGACAGTAAAAAAGAGGTCAATCATAAATCTCATTTAGTATGCAAGGGATTCCTTTGGAATAAAGGAGTTGACTTTGATGATATTTTTTCACCCATGGTAAAGATGGAATCAATCCAAGTAATTTTTGGATTGGTGGATACCTTGGACCCAGAGCTTTAATAGATAGATGTGAAGATGTATTTTCTTCATGGTAACCTATCCAAGGATATATATATATATATATATATGAATAAAACTGAATATTTTAAAGTTTCTATACAAGAAAACCTTATATGTGAATTGAATAAGAGCTTGTACGGACTAAAATAAGCCCTGGAAATTGGTATAATAAGTTTGACTCGTTCATGGTGAGTCACGGCTACAAGAAAACATAGTTGGACCAGTGTGTTTACTTCCATATATTTTAGGATGGTAAGTTTGTTGCTCATTTACTTTATGTTGATGACACGGTGATCATTAGGAAGGATGTAGTGAAGATTGACTTGTTAAAGAAGGAGTTATCCTTGTTTTTGATATAAAAGAATTGGAAGCATCTCAAAAGATTTTGGGTATGCAGGTCACACATGAAAGAAAGGGGAGGTTGTTATGGTTGCCTCAGGAGAAGTATGTTGAACGTGTTCTGAAACATTTCAACATGGATAAATCTAAACCAGTTAGCATTCCTTTACCCGATCATATGATGTTGAGAAAGGGTTCAATTTATTCATCCAAGGAAGAAATCGAGGTGATGGAGATGATATCATACTATTAGGTGGTTGGAATATTGATTTATGATATAGTGTTTATGAGGCTAGATGTTTCCCATACAGTGGAGACTATGATCCAATTTCTCTCCAATCATGGGAAGTAGCATTGGGATGAACTCAAGTAGATTATGAAGTGTCTTAAAGGTGAATCGAAACTGTGTTTTTTATATGGGGGATCTGATCCACTCTTTGAGAGCTATATAGATGTAGATATGGCCGGAGATCCCAATAAAAGGAATTTTACATCAGGGTTCATCTATACTTTTTCTGGAGGAGTTTTACCATGGAAGTCAAAGTTGTAAAACTAAATTGCTTTATCCATGACCGAAAGAGATTACATTTCTACTATAGAGACTGTCAAAGATATATTGTGCATAAAGTGTTTTCTCCAAGAGCATGGATTCAACCGATATGAGTACAAGGTTTATTGTGATAGTCAAAGTTCCTTGGACTTGATCAAAAACTCTATGTATCATTCTTAGATGAAGCACAATAACATTCGGTATCATTGGATACACGAGGTGATGGATTGATAGTTGTTATGTCTTAAGAAGATCCACATGAATGAGAACCCATCAGATACGATGAAAAAGGTGGTAGATCAAGATAATCTAGATTTTTTCAGATGCTTCAGTGGATTATAGCTGGAGAGGGATAATTGAAGAGGTTTTTCTAGATGTCATATTCATTGAATATTTAAGTTTATTAATATAATGGATTAAATGTCCATAATATTCGATGAATGGGTTCCAATAAAAATAAATATATTAAATATGACCAATTTGATTTTCATTAAATGAAATGTGTTATCCATGTCTATAAAAGGATGTATTAAGGTGAATCCTTTATCATCCAATGAATTCTAGAGAGATTATTTACATTCTGAGAGACTTGAGAGTTCCAAGTGAGAAAGAAGTGATTAGTTAATCACAACAAAAATGGGAAACAAATAATTTTCCCAACACTTGATCAAGTCTATGATGAAAAATGAGATTTTTTCAATGGGTTTCAACTGAGAATGAAAATGTGGTTCAAGAATCTTGTGTTCTTTATTATAAAATCCGAATGAAGCGTGATGATTCCTGTTTTAAGGAGAGAACCATGTCAGATGATATTTGGATCCAAAGAATGATGATCTTACTAGAGTGTTGGTGGAAGAGAAATATTGATTTGTGTCATGCTGAAAGTTTTCATTCTACTAGATTTTGGAGGCCGCCACCTTCAAGATTTATAAAAAATAATGCTGATGTTGTGGTTTTGGGTTCATGAAAAATGGGTTTGGGTGCAGTCTTTTGGAATGAAAATGGGAAGGTTTCAGCATCATTTCATAAATATATTATTGAAAATTGTAGTTCTTCTATTATATCCGCTAGAGAAATAGTTTTGGGAATGGATTTTGCATTATCTTATTGATAGAATCCTATTGTTGAGTCGGATTTCTATTTTTTCCCACAATGAGTTGACAAATTTTAGTCTCATTGTGAAGTAAATTTTAAGGTTTTCTATTTTTTGTGAGTATTGTATTCTTTTTTGTTAGAAGGACAAGAAACCAAGTTGCACATCATCTTGCCCGCTTCATTTGTGAGGGTGGTAATGTGATTTAGCTTAGTTGTGTTCCTTATGTGTTGTAATCAATTATGATGAAGGATTTTTATATCTAATATATTTTTATTTTCAGAAATATATATGTGCTAATTTTAGATAATTGATATACATGAATACATATGCATAGGTGTGCGTATGTACATACATATATGTATGTATGTATGTGCGTACCTACGTACATAGAAATGTATGATTTAAAATACATTTTTTTAACTATTTATTCATTTAAACATGAATATTTAACCCTTAATGTATCCAATAGATAATATACTTCTCAAAAATTTTGGATTTCTCTGGAATAATAATCTACATGCATCTAATTTATTTATTTCATAATAATATCTATATAAATGATAAGTATTCTCTAACATATGGGTTGGTTCACCTTAGAGATAAATATCCCACAACTCATATTAAGAGGGTGAAAAAAATTCAATTCACATAACACACAAACAAAAGGTTTTCATAAAAATTGACATGGTGGGTGGAGACAGTTTAAAAGATGGATTGGTTTGGATTGGAAAAAAGTTATAATCATTCATAAAAATCTATAAATTTTTTAATTTATAAAAATACATAACGTTACAACTTCATTAATTATTTCAAATGTTACACTAAAAAAGTAATCATCTTTTATCATCTTTAATTCTAATCATTTAACAAAATAATATTTTTCATATAAAGAAAAAAATATTCCCAATTTAATTTTATAAAAAAATAACAACCCTATCACAAGATTTTTTTAATGGGTTTATTTATTAAAATTTTTTAAGGGATAGGTTTTTTTATATTTTAAAAAAAGGTTTGGAGAAGCGTGATCTCATTAATGCATCTCCATTTCATTGAGAAGTGTGAATGGGGTTCACTCTTCTCTTTATGCTGCCAAAGAAGTGTGAACCCTGTTCACGCTTCCTTAGAAAATTTTACAAAGGAGAAGCAAATGGGATTCATGCCTCCTACCACTCAAAATCTATAAATTGAATGCCTCCCCACCCCCTTCCCTCCATTTTCAATCGTTCTGTTGTATATTTTTCTGCAAAGCTCTGCTGGATTTTTTTATCAACATATATTTGTGGTTTTTAAGTAGGTAAAATTTCTATTTAAATTTTAAATTTTCTTATTCTTTTTATTTATTTATTTTGTATGATTTATTTATTTAATATGTATAGATGTATGGATCTATAAATTATTATCCTTTTTATGATTTAATTTCTGAAAAAGTTATTATTTTTTGTATGGTTTAATTTAAATTGAATGATTTAGGAAATTTAAATATGTTGTTTATATAAATTAAATTTTATGTATAAAATATAAATTATATTTATGGAAATAATATTTCTTTGAAAAATGTATATATTTGTAAATTAAATGGTGAGTAATTATATTTGAATAGATTTATATGTATATAATATATATTATATTTAAAGTAACATTAATTTAAATTATAATATTTCATACAAAATAGAAAATAAAGTGAATCTAGCTAAATATTTTATAAATATTATATTAATAAAAAAATACTAGTTATATTAAGTATATTATTTAAATTTATTTAAATATATATATATATATAATATTATTTTTGTTAACGGTATAAAAAAATTACTATAAATATTAATTTTAAATTATATTGAGTATAAATAATTATTATTCCAAGTAATAATATATAAAATATAATTATCAAAATTTTAGAAAGTAGAAATACTACAAAAAAATTATATATACATATGTAATTTTATAAAATTGAAAATAACATAAGTTTACAATATTTTAATGGTTATTATGTAAGTGTAAATTATGTTAATTTTATTAGTTAAACTTAATAAAATTTATTATTAATAATATTTTAAATATTTATATATAAATTAATAATGCTTATATTTAGAAAAATATAGTTATTTATAAAAGTATGTGTAATTGTATTTTAAAATATTAATAAATAAAGTTAAATATATTTAAATTTGTATATATTTATATTATATTATTTAAATATATTTATATGTATATTTTATTGTATATTATATCTAAAGTAAAATAATTTTAAATTATAATATTCGATACACATAGGTAAATAAAGTGAATCTACCAAAATATATATATATATACACACATTAAAAAGTTTAAAGTTTGGAAAGAAGGTAGTATAAATATATGGATACATATGTGGATTTTTTTTTTGAACATGTTGAGGGCCAAGCCCCCTTTATTAACCATAAAAAAGAGAAAACCTCTTTTGAGAACTAGGTGAAGAGGGAACCCGAACATGAAAAGAGGCATAGAAGCTGCTGAGAAACATGACTCAAATATCCTGAAAAGGTTTTGAGTGATCAAGGGAAAGAAAATATCAATACAAGAACCAAAAAAAAGTCTTGCCCCCCCCCCATGTCGGACAATGCAACAGTGAGAACCATCAATGGTGATGTGTCACCCCCAACAAAGAATTTGTGTCGTGCTGGCCAAACACAACGTTGTAGGGAACCCCTCCAACTCACACTAACATATGGAAGAAGGTATGGATGATAGGTGTCGGCACACCTATCTCTCTCTCTCTCTCTCTTGAGCCTCCCACCTGACAATGCATGTGAGGAACTCACTATGCTATCATCCTAATGCAACACAAAACCAAACTAAAAACACAGTGCAAAAGGTCAAAGTAGGGTTCCCATCCATCATGATGATAGATGGATGATGATGGGTGTCAGAACACCCATCCCTATTTCAAGGATTCCCACCTAACAGTGCCTGCAAGAAGTGGTATTGCCTTCCAAATGCAATAAAATATAAACCAGATCCCACAAAGACATCAGGATCCCAACAATCAAATGGTCCCAAAAAACAGAGTCCAACAAAACCACCTAGGAACAAAATTCCATCTAAAAATCACCCCCACTGGCAACTGATCCAAAAATTTCTATGTACCCATGCATGAGATCATTGAAGTCTAGTGGCCAATCAGAAATTCTAGAGAACAATGATCAACTCATCGTAATTGTTAATGAATACCAAACCAATCTGGCTCCAATCCAAGCACATGTATGATCCATCATCTCCAACCAATAGATCTCGTTGAATCACACCTCTGTCAACCATCACTGCTCCATAGATGACAGATCCACCACCACCATCATCGTAAACACAGAGAACAATAAGAAATAACACATGGCAGCACATCATCTAATAATTAAAGAAAAGCCATCAGCAACCACCCAAAAACCTTATCCTTGAATCCCTCAACACCTGTTAGTCGAGATCTAGAATTAGACCAGATCTAAGAAGGAGTCTCACCGACCATCATCATTGAGAGCTTTAGGACCATCATGAGAACAGTAGAGGAGATGTGATGGTAAGTGCATGTTGATGAAAAACGATCAAAGATGAGCAAAAATAAGGATCAAGACGAGTTTTCAATGAAGATATAAAGACCAAATCCACCCCAACCTCCTTCGATGAACCTCATACCATCAATGAAGAGAGGGGAGGGATAAAACATGTCACCATGAGGGATTCAGATGAACCCTAGGAGAATGGTTTGCCTCTCCAGGAGAGTGAGGTGCCATTATCCAATAATATTTATTAAATATTATATATAGTTATAGTTAAAGTTATATAATATGTAGAACATAATAAGTATATTAAAAAACATGTTGAGAGTATTGTGTGATGACTGGTATTTAGATGAAAAGCTAATGAATGATTTAAATTTCTTGTCTTTTTGTTTATGTGGTTATATAATTTTTAATAATTGTATTTTCTTTTCCTAGTTGATGACCTGTGAGTCATCCATCTCTCTAAGTATAAGGACCAACGTGTCCTATAAAAATGTTATGTATCTCAAACCCCTAGACCCCCTTACTTTCATGTGAGTAACATTATAATAAAAATGCGTTTGACAAGATGTGTTTGACAAGAGGCATTTTTGTTTGAAAAGAGACTAATGGTTGCTAAAATCTATGATAATAGAGTCTCTAGGAGTTCACCCCTAGGTTGTGGTTGGTTTATCAAATAATTATAAACTAATCCATAGAAAAGGTCTCAAGATCAAGTCATAGTTATTTATTCATAACTAATTAAAATATGATAAACATTTAATGATGTGGTTTAAATATATATAAAATTTTATTAATTTTTCTTTGGTGATCATATTGTTGTCAATATACTTCAATAGTGAGGTTATTTATATTGATAAAGGTTTTAGTTATAGTTTCCCACCTAGAAGAGTAAAAAAATTTCATAAAATTCTGAATATAAATAGATGTTTGTGTATATATATATATTATTTATTAAATATAATTATAGGTAAAGTTACAAGATGTAGAACATAATAACCATCTCACAAAAATATGTTAGCAATCTTGTATGATGAATGATCTTGAGATGACATTATGATGTATGATTGAAGGTACATGTTGTATTTTTTATCCGATTATTTAATTTTTAATAATTGAATGATATCGAGATTATCAACCAATGCATCATTGAAATTGCATGTCGTGTTTTTTTTTTGTTATCTATTTTTTAATAATTTCATTTTCTTTTCCTCGTTGATGAAATGTGTTTCATCCCTCACTCTAAGTATGCAAGGACATATATGTCCACATAAAAAATGTTATGTATCTCAAACCCCTAGACCCCCTCACTTTCATGTGAGTAACATTGTAATAAAAGGGCATTTGGTAAGAAGTGTTGAAGTTTGAAGCTGGGTTTTTACACCATGCCTGAAAAAAGACTGATGGTTTCTGAAATCTAAGATAATAGTGGTGATAGGATTCCCCCCTAGGTTTTGGTTGGTTTATCAAATAATGATAAATAAATCCATAGAAAAAGTTTCAAGATCAATTCATAATTATTTAATCATAATCAATTCAAAAAAAAATTAAACATTTTATGATGTAGTATTTAACATTTTATTAATTATTTTTTTCTAGGTAACCATGTCTACGCAAATATATTACAATAGTAAGGTAATTTATACTGATCAGAGTTTTAGTTATAGTTTTCCACCTATAAGAGTGGAAAATATTCTTGATTGTGTGACATTAGATAAAGTATGTTTAAAGATTCATAGTCGGTTAAAACTTAGGGTTGGTCAATCAATTACTTCAATTACATATCGAAATCTTAAATATCCTGAACGTCTATGGAATATTGAGTATCCTTTATTCAATGATGAGGATTGGATGGATGCATCATTTTTGTTCAGGAAACAGTGCAGTAATGGTCTAATGGAATTATATGTGGTGATTTCTTATATTAATGAGGTGAAACATATTACTAGAGAACCATGTTATGTGAGATCTATAGAAATTAGTCTTTTACAACACTCTCATTCATTTCCTACTCATATGACTCTGGTAGTATAAACAAATAACGACGAAGATTATCAGGATTTGGAAGGAACTGTATGGAACATCCCTGTGTGTACTGCTGATTTATTGAATGACACTTTATCTGATAAGGAAGTATCTAGTGATGCATCAAGAGATGATGCGGTTGACAGTGATGTGGGGAATGAAACTTTTGAGGTTCCTTTGATAGATAGGAAGCCACCAGTTAGTGGTAATCATCCTACATTATTGACTTCCTTAGTCAAATGAATGTCTCATGAAATACATTTTGATTGGGATGTCATTACACTGAATATTGAATTCTTTGGCATTATAGGTAATAGATCTGCATTAACTGATAACACCATCTATGTTTAGCAGGAGTTTAAAAGAAAAACTACCTTGAAAATGTCATAAAACAATACCACATAGAGATACATTTATCATTTTATATTGATGAGTCGAATAAGGAAAAATATCTCATTCAATGTGAAAAATACGGGCCAGAATTTAAATTCTGAATGATGGAAGTATATGATAAATTTTTTGCAAGTTAGAAGATAACCAAATTAGAAGGCCCACACACTTACGTACATCCAAGCTTGTCATGGGATCACTCTTCACTTGATGAATATTTTATATAAACTATTATTGTAGAGATTATACAAATGTTTCTGGATGCACCTATGTCTCATGTTCAGGAAAGAATACAACAGTTTTTTAAATATAACATATCATGCGGGAAATATTGGAATGAAAAAAAAAAGATAATTGTGAAAGTTTATGGTGATTATGGTGAATAATATGAAATTTTGATATAGATTAGGGGATTTTTTCTCCCAATAATCGGATGATTTATCATTTGGACAATGTTGAGTATATCTCCCCATATCACTGAGTTGATCAAACAAAGTTGAAGTTCCATAAACTGTTTTTGGGCATTCAGGCCATATATCATTGTTTCCCGTATTATAAAAAAGTCATTCAAATTGATGGAACTTTTATTTATGGAAAGTATACAGGTATTCTACTTATTTCCATCACAGGGGATGGTAATCATCCACCTCTACCACTTGCATTTTACATTATTGAATAGAAGAATTTTGAATCCTGGAGTTTGTTTTTGGAATGTATATGTATTCATGTCTGAATAACCTTTGTGATGTTTTGTTTAAACAAATTCTTTGTATTTATTTACAATTAATCTTTTGTAAAAGAATGTTTTAGAAAAATAGGTGAAAATTGTTGGATGTTTGAACCCAAACATAAAGGGGTAGAAATGTTTCATTTTTGAGAAAGTTGTTTTCTGGAAACATAGGATTGGACTAAGCAGCACCAGACGTAGAGTATCGAACTAAGAATCACTAGTCATAGAATTCATCAAAAAGTTAAAGTTGTTGATCGGACACATCATCGGTATCAGATCCATCGACATGAAGTTCAATATATATTGGAGATGATGTTTGTTATAAAGAATAAGTTGTAAAAGAAAGTCAGAATATTATTGAAGCCTAAAAAAGTAAGTTTCAAGGGAATTGGGAGTTAGAAAGTTCTAAACATTCTAATATAAATTCAGACAATGCTTTTCTAGTTTTTAATTCTCAAATATCATAAGTTTTCTGTAACACTTTTGATTCAAGACTTATGAAGAAAATGGGGATAATAGGTGCAGCCAAACGTATTGAATTTTTGTTGAAAATAAATAAGGTGTTGAAAGTAAGGGAAGTCATAATACTTTACTATATAAGTCATATGATTCTTTACCAATCTTTAAGTTCTCATAAATCATGAAAACTATCATGAAAAAATATTTTGAAGAAATAGAGGAATCGTAATTTTTTTATCAATTCCAAGAATCAAGAAAAATTTTTCATCGGATCTAAAAGTACTAGGCACAGAAGTTTTCATAAGTATGAATGAGTTATAGCTAATGAGGTTTAAAGAATTTCAAATTTTTATCTTGGAATTTCCATTGTAATGATAATTCTATTGTAATGAGAATTCCATCGTTATAAGGATTCCGTCGGAATGAAGCTGAGGAAGTTCCATCAAACTGACTCTGAGAAGGAAAGACAATCGGACTGACTCTCAGAAGAAAAGTCAATCAGATTAACTCTGAGAAGGAAAGTCAATTAGACTAATTATGAGAAGTAAATTCAATCAAAATAACTCTGATAAGGAAAGTCAATTTGGAATGAGATGAGTAATTTCCATCGTAATAAGCTGAGGAAGTTCCATCATAATGAGATGAGGAAGTTCCATGTAATGAAGAAAATCAAAGAAGTCTGAGAAGACTGATTATAGAGAAGACTCAAGAATATTCTAGAATATTTTTGAAGATTTTAAGTGGTCAAACTTGAAATTCAAATATGTGTAGATATTAGAGTTATTGAATTTGAGTAAGTGGGAAAAGTTTTTTAGTTTCCCGCCTTTGTCTTTCTGAGATGTCTATAAATAGAAGCATAGTACATTCATACTTTTAAACTTTTTCATGAGAATGGAAAAGGAGGAGTGTTACAGAATTCATTTCAAAGTTATCTTTCCAGATTGAGACCTCGTTAGAAGGTCGGACATCAGAAAGTATTTTTTACCAGACTGAGAAAGATCAGACTAGGTATTTTAGTAGAATTTGAATAATTAAATTTTAGAATGGGTTCATTATACTAAGTCCATCAGACTGAATTCATCAGATTAATTACATCAGACCTAGCCTCATCAGACTGAGAGAATCGGACCCAACCAAATCAGATTAAGGATCTAGACTAAGCATTTGTAGAGTAGTTTGAACAAAGTCTTTATTTGTTTTATTTTTCTATATTGTCTGTAAGAAAACTTTGTAAACTGGCGGGAGTTATTATAATCATTCCTATTGGTAGACAGAAAGTTTCTAATGGAAGTTGTCACAATTTTTATTCACTTCTTCATAATAGTGGATTTTCATAGACTCATGGGAGTGGATATATCAAGGATATTGGTTTTCACACTAAGTCTGAACCTTATAAATCTCATGTGATTTACTTTATTTCCTACTTTAACATGATTGATTATTTACTAAAATATGATAAGGTGATAAACTTTAACAGTTTATGGGGGTTAATTTTTTAAAATTATTGGAACTTATAAAAAAGTGAACAACTAATTCACCCCCCCCCCCCTCTTAGTTGTTATTTTATCCTTTTGAACTTCAATTGGTATTATAGTGAGGTTCTCATGTTGAATCTTTATCATTGATAACATCAATTCTATAAAAAATATAGGGATTCCAACATTTGATAGAAAAAATTATTATGGATGGAAAAATAGGATGATTCCTTATCTCCTATCTCTTGGCCTAGAAGTTTTTGATGTCGCTAAAATTGGGTTTACACCTATTGAAAAATGTGTCCTGATGACTTTTACTGATAAGGTAAATATTGAAGTTGATGGAAAAACTAGGAATTTTGTTCTTATTTCTCTGTCAAAAAAAATTATATGAATGTGATGGGTATCAAAACTATAAAGAGTATGTGGGACAAGCTACAAAGTATTTTATAAGGGAATACTAAAGTGAAGGAACCAATACTACAAATCTGGTGTAGTAAGTTTCAATACATAAGAATGAGAGACAAAGAAACTATTGATGAATGCTTCACCGGGATAAATGAAATTGTTTTCAATATCAAAAGATTTTGAGAAGTTATGGAAGATTCTAAAATAGTGAAGAAACTTATATAAAACTTTCTGGATATGTTTGATTCTAAAATTTCCTCTTTAGAAGATAAGGATGATTTATCTCTTGATGAATTTCATAACTTTCTTATTTATTATGAAATGTGGAAATCTCCAAAGTTCAAAAATAATATGAAAGATGAAATGGATTTTGAATCTATGAGAAAAATGAAAACTCAAGATGATGAAGATGTAGATCCTTGTGATTCCAAATATAAAGAGAATCGTTATTTGAATGATAAAATCATGTCTCTTATCTCTAAGAACTATAGAATAGGAATAGGAAAATATGATGGAAAACTTCCTCTCAAATGTTTTGAGTGTGGTAAAATTCAACATTTTTCTATAAATTGCCCCAGGAAGAAATTTGGTGAGTATCGAGATCATTCTGATGAAACACCTCAATAGAAGAAGTGGAACAAAAGTTCTAAAGAATAAAAGTTATTGAAAAAACACAAGAAGGATTTCACTAGAAACAAAAGAATTATATTGAGTAAGAAAGTTGAATCAGACTCAACTGACAACAATTATTCAAAAGATGAAAGTTCAGAAAAATTCATAACCTTCATTTAAAAAGTTGAGAACACAAAATAATCCTTGGATAGTTAAGGTGGTGAAGAATCATATAGATAGTATTAAATCAGAATAGAACTTGTTGCATATCTTCAGAAAAACTGAAGTATCAAGAAATAAATTAGAGTAATGAAGAAATATTGTGATGAAGTTATTGAAGGATGAAAACATGTCATCAAGTAAGAGGAAGAATACATTCAAGAGATCTTAAGTTACAAATCTATAATTTCTAAATGGGGAAATATGGTTGAATATCTTAATAGAAGATAGTATCTAAGGAATAAAATGTTGAAATTTTTTTATAAAAACTTCTTGATTTCGAAAGTACCTTGAGGAAGTTAAATAAAAACTTCAACAAAGCTTCAGAAGTAAAAGATAAGACTTTTAAAGTTGCTAAGAAATCTCAAATCAAGAATCAAGTGAATTCCTCACCCTCTAAAAATAAAGTTTCATTTTATTTTTCTAACATTTCAGATGATAAGAAAAGTACTATGAAATTTTGGGTGGCGAAAGGATGTGAGAAACCTATAAAATCTATAAAAGTTGAAAACACACTCAGAAAGAAATATGGTTCATGACTAAAGTATGTTAGAGTAAGAAGAAGTTATCAACCTCAACTAAGTTTCTATAGAGAAAGATCGTACTTAAATAGAAAATCAAGATTTAATGGTTTCTATTGCCATGACCTGTCCCCCGGGGCCCGTGCCATGACTACCCCAAGCCCGCCTTTTATAGTCTAGGGGCTGGCAACTAGCACTGAAAGGCTTATTCCCTAAAACTGGGAAGGCATTGCCTTTATAACCTGTGAACTCACACAACTAAGAACAAAGAAGGATACAAACACAAAGTGAAACTATATAGTAAATAGGGTTTGTATAGAAAGAAAAATGGGGCTAGAATACAAGACCAACTATAAAGTACAAGTAAACTGAAAAGTACAAGTAAAACTGAAAACAGCACCAGTGAACATATAACTACCCATACTTTACATACTTTGTTATTAATTCAGAATTGAAGCATACTTATTACAACATATAACAAAACCATGATAGGACCATATAGGTATAGTGTCTTTAGAAACTAGGAAACATAAACAACTAGTTCATAAATCATCTACATTGTCTCCCACTTATTACATCAAATCTAGAGTCCCTTTTGGAATATCCTACTTAATACCCTTCTTCTTGACCTGGGGAAAATAAAACATACAAAAGGGTGAGCTCAAATGCACAGTAAGGGTAAACAAAGGAAATATCAATCATATCATATTCATAAGAACATAACATTTTGAAAATCTTAACCTGCAAAAGAGATGATAATATCATGACATGGGATGAATCATAGTAGAAAAATGTAATCCCAATAATCATAACATAAAACATGAAACTTTTCGGCATACACACATAATCATAGAAAATAATTTCATATTATTCAAGACTCATTTCCAAGACCATCATAGCGGACAAAGTCCATTACTGAACCGAGTTCACTCCTCATTCTAGTCTTGTATCATTGAACCGGATTAACTTTATGTTCTATACATGTCTATCTCATGAGATATAAATCTTTACCAAATAAATTTGAGGGAGATATAGGTCTCACCAATATTATAATGAAACCATTCTTATGTGTGCCACAAAATCATAAACCATACATCATAGCATAACCCATGTAATAGAATGGGATTCTATAACATAATCCATATAAGATAAAAGGACTTTATAAAAACAATTCCATCATAACATAAAAAAATAAATGTAATAATAGGGATAGAAACAAAACCCTATATCATCTTATATGGAAAATACTTTTGATAAATCAATTGAACTTAGTTCTTGAGGAAAATATCCTTTCTTCTTCAAAAAAATTTTATGTTCTCAACATGTCATGCAATTATAAAATAAAAGAAGTTGATTGAAAATAAACTTGAAAACTTGTAAAGGAAGCTTCATGTGAATAATGTTCTATGAAATCATAAAAATCAGTTCATGTCGTATAAGTTAAAAAATCATTCTTCTCGTACTTTGGCCGGAAAAGTTAAAAAGTACCTCGTACTGAAAACGATAAAAGATTACTTTCATATATTTTACTAAAAATTAACCAATAGGTAAAATTGGATTTAAAAAATTTTAGGAGGATAGAAATAAAATTATATATTCAGGAAACATGTATGTGGATGATAAATATTCCCCAGTAAATACCAAAGTATAAACAATCTCGGATAAAAATTGAGTTTTGCGAGATTTTCCCTTACCTTAGGTCTGATATGCTTTGTACGTATCCTAACCTCCTGTATAATTATTTAATTAATTTCATTGACTTATTCCATAATCATACTCATTGTTATGATATCATATATGTTCATATTCTTATCTTCTTATTAGTAATATTTCATTGCTACTTGTTATTCGGGTGTTTATTGCTTTATGTTCTTATGCGTGTTTTGTCGAATAAAATCTTATTCCTCTTTTTAGGTTATAGCTACATCATTTACAGAATGGTAGTAGTATAATATATATCATATTTATTCATTCAATTCATTTATATAATCATGGTTTAATGAAGATCATTTAGAACGAATCACATCACATCATAGAGACGGTAAGTCGTACGTACGCACGAGCGACGATATCATTCCCATAATTATTGAATGGTATTGGAGTGGATGATAGAATATCTAAGAATTAGTATCATGTTATAATAATAATATATAGTTATTCTTTACACCATTAGACCCATCCAAGTAAGGTGGTGGTGGAAAAACAGATTACACCACGACATGGAGACGGTATTTCGTACATACGCACGCGCGGTGATTTTGTTTTCCATAGGATGGATAGAAGGTGAAATGGGGTTGTTTAATATTTATAACAAAATATCAGTATATTATTGATACTTATGTTATTAATTTATGATGAAATAAATAAATAAGAATAATTAGAAGAAGAAATAAATTTGAAAGGATTGGTAAAGGATATTACCTCTTCTTCGATGCACCTCTTCTAAACCTCCTCTTAGGGCACTAATGTTTGTATTTGAAGAAGACTGGGACCTATAGTAGGTTTCTAATGAAGTGTAGAATATAAATTTATAGGGTTTGTCTAAGCTTTAAGGCTCAAAATTTTGTGAAGAGGAGAGGGAGGAGGTGCCCTTTTATAAGGGAGGAGAGGGGCACCTTTGGAAACATAAGAAATATTAATTTATAATAAATTCAAAACCCACTTAAAAACCTCCAAAAATGACTCAATTAGAATATGAGATGAGATATGGTTGTAATATAATCAACCAATAAAATTTATACATGTTGGGAATTTATTTTAAACCTTATCAAATTGATTTATCCTTATTTAATCTATTTAATTTTATTTGTGGTAATAATATTCTAAATTTTAAATTGTTATAAATAATTACTTATGTGTTGTGAATTTTCCATAATTGGATACTTTATGACATTGTAGACCATATAAATTTCAATTTATAATTTTTAAATATTTTTGTGATTTTTAATCAATTTTATAATATGTTATTTTTATAAAATAACAATAGTGTCAATTTTGAAACTATTCATTTATTTGAATTTAAATAAAATCCAAAAAAATTATATATTCAAAAAAATATTTAATAAACTCATAACATGTCATATTAATCTATAAAATTTGTTTATAACATTAATTAGTTCATATAATATTTATTTTAATATTTTTAAAACCATTTATTTGATATTTCAATCAATAAAATAATTTCAACATCACTATTGTGTCATCATTAATGATAATTATTTAATACCTAAAAATTATAAATAAATTCACATGATGTAGATAATTTTATTATATTTCTTGAGACTATTCATGTTCGAAGTTTTATGGAGTTTATCACTAAATTAAAATTATTACACTTATATGATATAAGAGAGTGACATGTTGTCACTTTCTTTGGTTTTAATAATAATTATATAATTTTCATGGTCAAAAGACCATGAAATGAATATATTCCGACCCTTAGGTGATATGGGTCTACTTTTATTCATCCAATATAATTTTGGAAGGTGTTAGGGTAATTTTATAATCTTATTTTTACCCTTAATTACCCGATTTACCTTTAACTGTAGTAAATAAAAATTACCGTAGTTACTCTTCATATTATAAAAAAAATAAAAGTAACCTATTAACATAATTTGGACCCACTGAATCCAAATATGGAATCCATTTTTCAAAATTAAAAACACAGAATTTTTAGTAATTAATTTAAAATTAATCTCATTGTTTAGAAAATGAGTTTTAAAAGTTAAAACATTGCCAAAGATTGAAATGTTTTTACCTATGAATTCAATGTAAAATTAATGGTAATAAAATAAATTATATTAAATGGTAAAAATATATTCTATTTATACTTTAAAACCATTAAATTTTATCATTTAACCATATAAATCATCTTGATGAAAAAAGTTGTTTTTAAGAAAAAATTAGCGTGTTTTTACTATTCATCAAAATATGAACGTTGTTAGAAAAATATCAAAAATTTATCCAATGTAAATTTTTATATCTTAATTCAAAAGAAGAAGTTTATTTTTTAAAATTGAACATATAAACTTTTCAAAAATTATATTTAAAATGGGTGCACCATCAAAAGACGGTAAAACTGCATTTTTTGAAAAATACTTCTTTTATCCGAAAAATTGATTTTGTTTTCATATCTCATTCTAGAAAATGTGTAAGATGAATTATAATGTTATAAAATTCAAATTTTGGTTAATACTATTCATAACGGCTAGTTCATAATATTATAATCATGTATCATTGTTTAGTGAAACTCGGTATTGCGTACAACGCAAGCTATCGAGGAAGGTTGCTCTTGCGTGTAACGCAAGCCAAGCCAGTGTTGTGTGTAGTGAAAGATTCATTTGGTGTTGCCTATAACATAATACATAAAAAAAATATTCCTTATAAAATCTAAGGATGTTACATTCTACCCCCCTTAAAATGAATTTCTCCCTCGAAATTCATCACTTCATAACAAATAGATGAGGATACCTCTCCCTCATTATATCCTCAAGTTCCCATGTATCTTCTTCTAATTGGTGGTTCCACCATAAAACTTTAACCAAGCGAGTGGTCTTGTTTCATAGAACTTTTTCATTACGATCGAGAATCTCTATCGGTTGTTCTTCATAAGAAAGATCTTGCTTCAGTGGTACAACTTCTGAGCTTAGTACATGTGAAGGATCAGGTATGTACTTTCTCAGGAGAGATACATGGAACACATCATGAACTTGAGAGAGATTTGGTGGAAGTGCTAATCGGTAAGCTACCTTCCTAACACAGTCTAGTATTTTGAAAGGACCGATAAACCTAGGGCTCAGCTTGCCCTTCTTTCCAAATATCATTACTCTCTTCCAAAGAGATATTCGTAAGAACACTTTATCACCCACTTCAAAATCTAGGTCTTTTCTTCGATTGTCGGCATAACTTTTTTTCGACTCTAAGCTGATCTTATGTGTTGTTGAATAGATATGAACTTCTCTGCCATCTCATCAACAAGATCAGGTCCTAATAGCTTTCTTTCCCCAACTTCATCCCAGCAAGTTGGAGTTATTTATTTATTTCCACAGAGAGCTTCATAAGGATCCATCTGAATACTGGAGTGAAAGCTATTATTATAAGAAAATTCCACCAATGGTGGTTGTTGATCCCAACCACCTTTTAAATCCATAGATCAAGCTATCAACATGTCTTCTAGAGTTTTAATTGTCCTCTCAGACTAACTGTCTGTCTGAGGATGATAAGAAGTGCTGAAACTCAACTTTGTATCTGGAGTATGCTGAAGACTTCACCAAAACTTCGAGGTAAACCTTGGATCCCAATCAGATGTAATGGAAAGTGGTACTCCATGAAATATTACCACTTCCTTTACATATATCTTGGAAAGCTGATCAAGAGAGAAATCCTCTCTAATAGCAATGAAGTGTGTCGACTTCGTAAGACGATCAACTATAACCCAGATAGCCTTATTGCCTTTGGTTGTTTTAGGGAGTCCAGTGACAAAGTCCATAGTGATGTTTTCCCATTTCCATTCTGGTATGGGTAATGGTTGTAACATCCCCTTAGACTTCTGTCTCTCAGCTTTAACTTGCTGACAAACCAAGCATCGAGAGACATATTCATCAATATCTCTTTTCATGCCATCCCACCAGAAGTACTCTTTCAGTTCCCTATACATCTTCGTGCTTCTAGGGTGAATATAGAATGAAGAACTATGAGCCTCATACAACATTTCCTTCTTTAATTCTGGGATGGGAGGAACACAAACCCGATTCTGGAACCTTATTATTTCATCACAATCAATATAGAATTCAGGAACATTTCTCACCTTTTTTTGTAACTCTACATCTTCTTTTTGTTCCTCTTTAATCTTCACATGTATATATGGTTGAATATTCATTTGAGAAAGATAAGATTTTTCCCCTTCCATTATAATTCCAAGATCCATCCTTTGTAAATCCATAAATATTGGATCTTTTGTGATCCTCATCATGGATAAGCTAGCATGGTCTTGTCGACTTAATGCATCTTCCACCTTGTTTGTTTTCCCAGGGTGATAATGAATTGAGCAGTCGTAATTCTTAATTATCTCTAACCATCATCTTTGGAACATATTCAGCTCCTTTTTTTTTGAAAATATGATTTAAACTTTTATGATCAGTATAAATATCACACCTTTCACCATAAAGATAATGCCTCCAAATCTTTAATGCAAAGATTACCGCAGATAACTCCAAATCATGAGTTGGGTAATTTTACTCATGGATTTTCAACTATTGTGAGGAATAATCTATCACCATATCATTTTGCATGATAACACACCCCATCCCCTTCTTGGATGCATCACTGTAGATCACAAACCTTTCTCCACTACAAGGTAGTGTGAGCACAGGTGCACTGGATAACCTTCTTTTTAACTCCTTGAAATTCTCTTCACACTCCTCCATCCAAATGAACTTAACTCCTTTTCGAGTCAACCTGGTGAGTGGATTAGATAATCATGAAAAATCTTTCACAAAACGTTGATAATATCCATCCAAACCAAGAAAACTTCGGATCTCGGTTACTATTGTTGGTCTCGACCATCTTTCAATAACCTCTATTTTTGCTGGATCCACAGATATCCCCTATTTTTAGATTATGTGACCCAAAAATGAAACTTTTTGAAGCCAAAATTCACACTTGGTAAATTTGGCATAAATATTCTCCTTTCTTAAGGTCTTTAATACAATTCGCAAGTGATCTTCATGTTCTTCCTTGCTCCTTGAATAGACAAGAATATCATCTATAAAGACTACCACAAACTGATCAAGATAGTCTCTAAAGACTCTATTCATTAGATGCATGAAGATAGAAGGGGCATTAGTAAGACCAAATGGCATCACTATAAATTCATAGTGTCCATACCTTGTACGGAAATCCATCTTTGGTATATCCTCCCTTTTTAACCTTAATTGATGATACCCTGAATGAAGATCAATCTTGGAAAAGTATTGAGCTCCGTGTAGTTGGTCAAATAAGTCATCAATTCATAGGAGAGGATATTTTTTCTTGATAGTGATCTTGTTAAGTTCTCGATAATCAATGCAGAGTCTCATTGATCCATCTTTCTTCTTAACAAACAGAACAGGTGCTCCCCAAGGTGATGTACTAGGGCGTATGAATCCCTTATCAAGATTCTCTTGGAGTTGCTTCTTCAATTCATGAAACTCAATTGGGTACATTCTATAAGGTGTCTTTGAAATGGGCATAGCACCCGGTATAAGCTCTATTGAAAACTCAACTTCACGATTTGGTGGAAGACCTGACAATTCCTCTGGAAAGACATCATCAAACTCTCGTACAATGGGCATATTCTTAATAGTGAGTTTCTCTCCAACCATTTAAAATAAATAACCTTCATTTATTGGAATCAAGACCCATAAGATGGAAGAAATTCCCATTGGAAGGTCATGTTCATACTTGCATCGATAGATGATCATAGATTGATTAGGAATATGAAATGTGACTTCCCTTCTTTGGAAATTGATATGATCTCCATATAAAGAAAGCCAATCCATGCCAAGAATCACATCAAATTCCACTATAGGAAGGATCATAAGATTTGCAGGAAGCACTTTCCCACAAACTTCAATCGGAGAAGAATTGTAAACTTTTGATGCGACTGTTGTGCCATTAGGAGTTGTCATAGCTAACTCAACAGCTAATCGTTGGGGTAGTACGGCGATACCCTTATAAAATTCTTCAGAAATAAAAGAGTGGTGTATCTAGAATCAAATAAAACATTTGATACTTTAGAGTGGATGGTAAGTGTACCTTTCACCACTTCGTTATCGTACTCCACATCGACGATAGAAATTACATGTGACTTTCCTTTTTCTTTGGCCTTAAGAGTTTGTTGACGTCGATCATCATCAACAAACCTTGGATTATGGAATTGATTGGCATAATTCCCCATTTCCTTATACTTGTAACATTGAAGTGTAGGAGTTGCATTCTGTGTATCCTTTTCTTTGTTCTCATCACTAGACATCTTTTTCCCATCACTGCAGCATTCAAATGCCCAATGAACTTCTTTTCCACACTTAAAACATTTACTTGTCCCTTTAAGACAATTTCCTCCATGTTTCTTTCCACACTTTGAGCATAAGGGAAAACTCATCTTCTTTTCAGTGTGGTCTTTAGATTTTCCTTTGAATTCCATTTTCCTCTTCTTATCAAACCCATATGACTGATGGGTTACTCCAATCTCCATCTCAACCTTGAGAGAACATATAACAATTTCCTCATAGCTATTGAAGTCCCTTATGGCTAATGCCCTTTGAAGACTTGGTTTTAAGCCACTAAAGAATCGATCGATCTTACTCTCAGGTTGGATAATAATTCCGGAAGCGTGCCTAGAAAGTCTTGTAAAATTTTCTTCGTAGGTACCAACTGATTCATCATCCTTTTGCTTTAGTTCAAGAAACTCCTTCTCCATCTTTGTTTGAAGAATACGAGGGAATTACTTATTGAAAAATAAGTTCTTGAACTCGTCCCATTCCATGGACTCAATTTCATCCATTTGCCTTATATTCTTGACAAGATTCCACCATTGATCAGCTTCACCTTCCAAACGATATACTACTAAGATGACTTTATCATGTTTAGAACATTGTAGAACTGAAAATATCTTTTCAGTGGTACTGATCCATTGTTCAGCCACTAATGGATCAGAATAACCGCTGAATGAAGGTGGACGCTACCTCATGAAGGATTCAACAGAATGTTGCTCCCTCCTTTGCTCGTTTGGAAGTCCTGCATGATTCATAGCTTGAGAAAGTTGTGTGATCATGGCTACAAGATTTTTCATTCCAGCACCCATAACGTTTGGTTGCTCAGGGGGACAATCATTGCATTGCCCGTCGCATTCAGCATTAACACGGTTCCTTCGAGTTTCAGCCATTGACTAAAACCAAGAAGCATAGTGTGAGAAACACTAATCATAAAAGGAAAACCACATAATCAAGAATAAAATTTCACACTTTAGGTATTATCATAGGTTATTCATGGCGGTTATTCATGGCCATTTATAAAACACTAATATTGTGTTCTATGCTTATACATATCCTTAGGTTTCTTACTAAGGCTTTCATATCCTAGTTTCCAAAGGTTGACTATACCTTTCCTCGGATACCAACTATAATGACCCATACTTTACATACATTGTTATTACTTCAGAATTAAAGCATACTTATTACAACATATAACGAAACCATGATAGGACCGTATAGGTATAGTGTCTTTAGAAACAGGGAAAAATAAACAACTGGTTCATAAATCATCAACATTGTCTCCCACTTATTACATCATATCTAGAGTTCCTTTTGGAATATCATACTTAATACCCTTCTTCCTGACCTGGGGAAAAGAAAACATACAAAAGGGTAATCTCAAATTCTCATTAAGGGTAAACAAAGGAAATATCAATCATATCATATTCATAAGAACATAACATTTTGATAATCATAACCTGCAAAAGAGGTCATAATATCATAACATGGGATGAATCATAGTAGCAAAATGTAATCCCAATAATCATAACATAAAACATGAAACTTTGTGTAATACACACATAATCATAGAAAATCATTTCATATTAGTCAAGACTCATTTCCAAGACCATCATAGCGGAAAAAGTCCATTACTGAACCGAGTTCACTCCTCATTCCAGTCCTGTATCACTGAACCGGATTAACCTGTACTTCCAGCCATGTCTATCTCATGAGATATAAATCTTTACCCAATGCATTGGAGGTAGATATAGGTCCCATCCATCTCATAATGAAACCATTCTTATGTGTGCCACAAAATCATAAACCATACATCATAGCATAACCCATGTAATAGAATGGGATTCTATAACATAATCCATATAAGATAAAAGGACTTCATAAAAATAATCCCATCATAACATAAGAAAATAAATGTAATAATAGGGATAGAAACAAAACCCTGTATCATCTTAGATGGAAAATAGTTTTGATAAATCACTTGAACTTAGTTCTTGAGGAAAATATCTTTTCTTCTTCAAAAACATTTTATGTTCTCAACATGTCATGAAATTATAAAATAAAAGAAATTAATTGAAAATAAACTTGAAAATTTGAAAAGGAAGCCTCATGGAAATAATTTTCTATGAAATCATAAAAATCCATTCATGTCTTATAAGTTAAAAAAAACATTCTTCTCGTACTTTGGCCAGAAAAGTCAAAAAGTACCTCGTACTGAAAACGACAAAAGATTCATTTCATATATTTTACTAAAAATTCACCAATAGGTAAAATTGGATTTAAACAATTGTAGGAGGATAGGAATAAAATTACATATTCAGGAAACATGGATGTGGATGATAAATATGCCCCAGTAAATACCGAAATATAAACAATCTCAGATAAAAATTGAGATTTGTGAGATTTTCCCTTACCTTAGGTCCAATATGATTTGTACATATCTGAACCTCTTGTATAATGATTTAAATAATGTCATTGAATTATTCAAGAATCATACCCATTGTTATGATATCATATATGGTCATTTTCCTATCTTCTTATTAGTAATATTTCATTGCTACTTGTTATTTGGGTGTCCATTGCTTTATGTTCTTATGAGTGTTTTGTCGAATAAATTCTTATTCCTCTTTTTAGGTTATAAATACATCATTTAAAGAATGGTAGTATTATAATATATATCAGATTTATTCATTCAATTATTTTATATAATCATGGTTTAATGAATATCATGTAGAACGAATCACATCGCATCGTGGAGACGGTAAGCCGGACGTACGCAAGAGTGACGATATAATTCCCATATTTATTGAATGGTATTGCAGTGGATGATAGAATATCTCAGAATTAGTATTATGTTATAATAATCATATATAGTTATTTTTTACACCATTATACCCATCCAAGTAAGGTGGTGGTGGAAAAACATATTACACCACGGCGTGGAGACGGTATTCCATACGTACGCACGCGCTGTGATTTCATTTTCCATAGGATGGATAGAAGGTGAAATGGGGTTGTTTCATATTTATAATAAAATATCAGTATATTATTGATACTGATGTTATTATTTTATTATGAAACAAATAAATAATAATAATTATAAGAAGAAATAAATTTGAAAGGATTGGTAAAGGATATTACCTCTTCTTCGACGCGCCTCTTCTAAACCTCCTCTTAGGGCACTAATGTTGGTCTTTGAAGATGACCAAGACCTCTAGTAGGTTTATAGTGAAGTGGAGAAGAGAAATGGATAGTGTTTGTTTGAGCTTTAAGGCTCAAAATGTTGTGAAGAGGAGAGGGAGGAGGTGCCCTTTTATAAGGGAGGAGAGGGGCACCTTTGGAAACATAAGAAATAATAATTTATAATAAATTCCAACCCCACTTAAAAACATCCAAAAATGACTCAATTAGAATATGAGATGATATATGGTTGTAATATAATCAACCAATAAAATTTAGACATGTTGTAAATTTATTTTAAACCTTATCAAATTGATTTATGCTTATTTAATCTATTTAATTTTATTTGTGGTAATAATATTCTAGATTTTAAATTGTTATAAATAATTACTTATGTATTGTGAATTGTCCATAATTGGATACATTATGACATTTTAGATAATTTAAATTTAAATTTATAATTTTTAAATATTTTTGTGATTTTTAATCAATTTTATAATATGTTATTTTTATAAAATAACAATAGTGTCAATTTTGACACTATTCATTTATTTGAATTTAAATAAAATCCACACAAAGGATATATTCAAAAAAAAATTTAATAGACTCATAAAATGTAATATTCATCTAAAAAAATTGTGTAGAACATTAATTAGTTCATATAATATTTATTTTAATATTTTTAAAACCATTTATTTGATATTTCAATCAATAAAATAATTTCAACATCACTATTGTGTCATCATTAATGATAATTATTTAATCCCTAAAAATTCTAAATAAATTCACATGATATAGATAATTTTATTATATTTCTGGATACTATTAATTTTTGAAGTTTTATGGAGTTTATCACTAAATTAAAATTATTACACTTATAAGATATAAGAGAGTGACATGTTGTCACTTTCTTTGGTTTTAATAATAATTATATAATTTTCATGGTCAAAAGTCCATGAAATGAATCTATTAAGACCCTTAGGTGATATGCGTAGACTTTTATTCATCAAATAGAATTTTGTCAGGTGTTAGGATAATTTTATAATCTTATTTTTACCCTTAATTACTCGATTTACCTTTAACTGTAGTAAATAAAAATTACAGTAGTTACTATTCATAATATAAAAAAAATAAAAGTAACCTATTAACATAATTTGGACCCACTGAATACAAATATGGAATCCATTTTTCAAAATTCAAAACACAGAAGTTGTAGTAATTAATTTAAAATTAATCTCGTTGTTAAGAAAACGAGTTTTAAAAGTTAAAACATTGCCAAAGATTGAATGTTTTTACCTATGAATTAAATGTAAAAATAATGGTAATGAAATTAATTATATTAAATGGTAAAAATATATTCTATTTATACTTTAAAACCATTAAATTTTATCATTTAACCATATAAATTATCTTGATGAAAAAAGTTGTTTTTAAGAAAAATTTAGCGTGTTTTTACTATTCATCAAAATAAGAACGTTGTCAAAAAAATATCAAAAATTTATCCAATGTAAATTTTTATATCCTGATTAAAAATAAAAAGTTTATTTTGTAAAATTGAACTTATAAACTTTTTAAAAATTATATTTAAAATGGGTGTGCCATCAAAAGGCAGTAAAACTGCATTTTTTGAAAAATACTTCTTTTATCTGAAAAATTGATTTTGTTTTCATATATCATTATAGAAAATGTGTAAGATGGATTATAATGTTATAAAATTAAAAATTTGGTTAATACTATTCATAACTTCTAGTTCATAATATTATAATCATATATCATTGTTTTTTGAAACTCGGTATTGCATACAATGCAAGCTATCGAGGAAGGTTGCTCTTGTGTGTAATGCAAGCCAAGCTTGTGTTGTGTGTAGTGAAAGATTCCTTTGGTATTGTGTATAACATAATACATAAAAAAAATATTCCTCATAAAATATCAGGATGTTACAGAACATACGCCAAGGATCCTACCTGAAGGGTAGGTACAGCTCTCGAACGGTTGCACCTGTGGTACGCCTCGTCTAATGTCCACCTCCGAGCTACCTCCAGTCTTGGTACCCTCATCCTCCGTCAGCATTGTCCACCTTCTACACCAAACACAATAGGGTGTGAGCGTATCTCATGCAGGGGTGATTATAACGATACTCAGTAGGGACCCCGAGACCCTCAAGGGTATCACAAAATCCTCAAAGGATAAACCAAAAAGAATGAAAACAACTGACAACCCTACTTAGGTGTATGCCCATACATATACCTAAGTTATCAAGTATACCCATATCATTCATAAGGAAAACACAAGGACAAACTCTTTTAGCCAAAATCTCAACTGTTCCATGGAGGAAAGATTACCACGAAGGTAACACCCCCAAGGTAAGTATCGCAAAGGAAAAGCCACACAGAATTATACCACAAAGGTATCACCACAAATGTATGTTCCACAAAGGTAATGCCACAAAGAAGAATACCAAAAAGTTAAGACTCATCTCACACCAGGTATAACTTAGGTGCAGTAGTAAAGATGATTAGATGTAACTACTGAATCATCTTACTCTGTTGACAGGCAGACCCACGTAGGATCCTACATCATCAGACCCATGTAGGATCCTAAATCATCAGACCCATGTAGGATCCTAGTACATCAGACCCACGTAGGATCCTAGAGTAGTCCCACGTGGATTCCTAGATCAGATCCAATTGGGATCCTCAAACACAGACCCACGTAGGATCCCAAGGCACAGACCCACATAGGATCCCTTTCTAATGTTACAGCCAGCTACAGGGTTCCCGAACTAAGCTCGCTTGATTCCAAGAGGGTCCGCTCCTCAAGCCATGGGTCGATACTTCAACTACAATGAAGTCCCATGAATAAGTATCCTAAATGATCGCCACGTAATAGTGGTATCAACACAACAGACGATGCGTCAATCGGACACCCAGTCTGTAAGTTATTGGCCTTTTAGTCCTGAGGGCCCGGTTGGATTCGTGTTCGATACAACCCAGTTGTACCCCAACTCTATCCAAAACCCAAGTGGGTTATACCAAAAGTAATGTCTTGATATAGGGTTTCTGGCGCCATAGACAGTTCATCAAACGGACGCTCGTAGCTCAAGTTATGGTCGAAAGAGTGGAAAGGGGTCGAAGTTGGTCCGGTTCCGGTCTGACCTGGTCAGACCGACCCGGCCCGACCCATCCCAACCTGGCCTTGGCTGACCCAACCCGACCTGTTGTGTCTAACCCGGGCTGTTGGGTCCGGCCCGGCCTGCCGGCGCGTCCCGCGATGGGCGGCCCGTGCTGGCCCGCGACTGGGTGGCCCCATGGTGGGGTCTGCCCTAGCTACCACCCAAGGGGGGGCGCCCCCTAGGTACCCCGAACGGCCCATCCGTTTGGGTTGGGTGGCCGACAGGCCGGCTCCATGTGGCGCCGGTAGCTGGTACGCGGGACCCAGGGTCCCTCTTGGCTCCCCAGTTGCCCGGACGGCCAGCCCTCCTACGCGGCGCCGTCACGCGCCGCGCCACCACCGGTGGCCAGCGGCGAGCCATCCGCCCTCCCTTTGTCGTCGCGGCCTCGTGTCACGGCTCCTGCATGCCCGGCGGTGCGAACGCGTGCCGCCGCCCTTGCTCCGCCATGGCTGATGGGTCGCAGCCCTTCTCCAACAGCACAGTTGCACCGCCGCTCCCGAGTCCCACTGGTGCCGATCACCGGCATAGTCACCGGCGACGTTCCTCGGGTCACCGGGCACGCCCCGATGGCCCGTTCTTCATTTCGTATACTCCCACACTCATCTCAGGAAGTCACCATCGATTCAAGACCGCCAAAATCCACAAAGGTTGTGGAGGGGTCGGTCCGTGTTCATTTTTCCCGCACCCTCCACGTTAGAATGGTAGCAAGTGGCATAGTTATTCTTGATTCAAGAAGAACGATAAGAATGGGGTAAGGGGTATTCGAAAAAATAATCCCTACCTCAATTTGTCATTGGAAATGTTGCAAGATGAATTCGGTGAAGGTGATGAGGGTGCCAACAATTGTCGCTTCCACAACACGCCTCTGAAGTCGGGCTCGTGTGTCATCCTCGCTCTTGATTCTGAAGTATGTTCTTTTTTAGAGAGGGTGTTCTTAGTTTGGAGGAAATGTTTCTCCAATGTTCTCCAAAATCTCTCATTTTCCAACGATTTCCAACCAGAAAATGGGGAGACAACCTATTAAAAATAATTCTATCATTTAATTAAAGTTGGCACAATTAATTAATTGAAGTTGGCACAATTAATTAATTGAAGTTGGCAGAATTAATTAATTAAAGTTGGCACAATTAATTAATTGAAGTTGGCATAATTAATCATGGAGAGTTTAAAGGTTTCCCCACATTAAGAGGGGTTTGGGTGGTCTCCACCACCATGAATTCAGAATGGGAGGCTTTCCAGCTCAGGTGGTCCCCACCTTCATAATTCAAAAAGAGAGGTTTCAAAAGAAAAATAAAGTGTTAATTATTTTATTTTTCTTCTCCCATGAAAAACTAAAAAACTATCTTCCACCCTCAACCTACTACGGTTTAGGTGAAGGTCTCCTTAAGAGAATATCGGTGCTATGAGTTCAATGGTGCCCTCAGACTTCAATTCTGATCACCAGTTCAAAAGTTAGAAAATTCCACTTGCGTATTTACTGAACGTACCTTAAAAAAAAGTTTAAAAATTTATTCTGGGAACACCGAGCCTTAGAATCACATGCCGTCAATTTTCGTGGACTCATAATATTCCCATATAATTAAAAAAAATTACATGAAAAAATCAGGGTCTTTACATTCTCCCCACCTCAGGGCTTTGCATCCCTGTAAGCCACAACTCAAACTAATGGAACAAGTAGGGGTACTGAGCATGTATCTGAGTCTCCTGCTCCCATGTGCTCTTCTGGAGGTTCTTGTGCTGTCAGTGAATGCGCACTAAAGGTATCGATCACCCATGAAGGACTCTCTCCTTTCGATCCTCAATATCTACTGGAACCTCTGTAAACATCACCCCATCATTGATGTCTAGCTCGTCATGGTTGATGACGTGAGATAGGTCATGCATGTATCTCCTCAGCTGGGATACATGGAAAACACCGTGCACCTAGTGCAACTGAGGGGGAAGTTCTAGGCGGTAGGCCACCTAGACAACTCTGTTGAGGACCTGATAGGGTCCGATGAACCTCAGAGATAACTTGTCTCCCCAATCAAATTTCCGCAAACCTCGTCGAGGTGAGACCCGTAGAAAGACATGGTCACCATCCTCGAACTCCAGAGGTCTCCGTCTCCTGTCAGTATAAGACTTATGCCTACTCTGTGCATTTTTCATCTGCTCTTGGATAATCTACACCTTCTCTGTGGTAGCCCATACCACATCTGGTCCCATGAGTGCTTACTCCCCTGGGTCAGTCCAGCACAAATCTAATCTGTAAGTTCGTCCGTATAGAGCCTCGAATGGTGTCATCCCAATGGTGGAGTGATAGTTGTTGTTGTATGCAAACTCCACCAAGAGCAAGTGATCCTCCCAACTGCGACCGAAGTCGAGTACGCAAGCACGCAGCATGTCCTCGGGGGTCTGAATGGTCCGCTCAGTCTAACCATCCATCTGAGGATGGAAGGCGGTGCACAAATGAAGTTGCCTCCCGAAATCCTCCTGCAACCCCTTCCATAGCCGGGAAGTGAAACGTGCATCATGATTGGAGACAATCGTCTAGGGTATTCCATGTAGCCGCACAATCTTTTGCACATAGAGGCGTCTCAAGCTCTCTACTGAACCCTGCTCTCTGATCATTAGGAAGTGGGCTGACTTGGTGAGTCAGTCGATGATCACCCAGATAGAATCATGACCCCTGGATGTACATGGAAGTCCTGTCACGAATTCCATGGATATTTTGTACCACTTCTACTCTGGGACCTCTAAAGGGTGAACTAAGCCCGCTGGTACCTGATGTTATGCCTTCACTTACTGACTAGTGAGGCACCGAGAGACAAACTCTACTACTGATTTCTTCATTCCCGACCACTAGTGTTGTTGTTGGAGGTCCTGGTACATCTTCGCCACTCCTGGATGTACCGCTATAGGGGATGTGTGGAACTCCCTCAACACTTCCTCCTGAAGCGACACTGGTACCATGGTATATCCTTCGAAAAGGATGTCGTGCTCCCCGCATTCAGAAAATCCATCAGGTGCCTATCCTATGGATATCTAAGCACGTCAAGCCTCGCAGTCATTGTCCCCACACTACGCCTCCCTAACTCACTGAAGGAGTGGAGAAATTATTTTAAGAGACTGAAGAAAAGTTGCTCCATCTCGATCTACAAAGCATATCTACAAAGCATCCAGCTGCTCTGTCGCCTCACCTAGCAGTTGTATACCAGATCTCTTGCTGAGTGCATTTGCTACAACTTTCCCCTTCCCAGGTGTATAGACTATCTCGAAGTCATAGTCCTAGAAGAACTCAAGCTAACTTCGTTGTCTCAGGTTCAGGTCCTTCTGGGAGAAGATATACCTGAGACTCTGGTGATTAGAGTAGACCTTAAAATGATCACCCATCAGATAGTGTCGCCACATCTTCAAAGTGAATACCATTGCTGCTAACTCAAGGTCATGGGTAGCGTAGTTCTGCTCATGTTGTCTCATATTTTGAGAACCATATGTGATAACTGCTCACTTCTACATCAGGACACATCCGAGCTCGGTCCCTGATGTGTCGCAGTAGACTACATACCCAACACCCTCCTCCAGAAACCTCAAGAAGGGGGCACTAGTCAGCCTCTACCTCAGCTCCTGAAAACTCCGCTGGTATCTCTCCGGACGCATGAAGGGTTTCCCCTTCTTCGTCAACTCTGATAAAGGTGCTGCAACTCTGGAGAAATCTGGCACAAATCTCCAATAGTATCTGACCAAACCCAGGAAACTTCGTACCTTCGTCACACTCCTAGGTGGCTCCCAAGAAAGTATCACCTCAATATTCACTGGATCCACCTCAAATCCATCCTCTGAGATGACATGTCCCATAAAGTGAACCTCTCGGATCCAGAACTGGCACTTCGAGAGATTACCATAAATCTGGTGCTCTCCGAGTGTGTCTAGAACTACCTGAAAATTATAGGCATGCTCCTCCTCAGTAGCCGAGTAGATCAGAATGTCATCGATGAAGACTAATACAAAGTGATCAAGGTATGGATGGAAGATCCTATTCATGAGTCCCATAAACACTGCTGGAGTGTTGGTTATGCCGAAAGGCATGACCAAAAACTCATAATGGCCATACTGACATTTGAAAGTCGTATTCTGCACATCCTCATCTCATACCCTGAGCTGGTGATAGCCTGATCTAAGGTCTATCTTTGAAAAGCATTGTTCTCCCTTTAGCTGATCAAAGAGATCATCAATCCTCAGAAGTGGGTAATTGTTCTTCACAGTCACCTGGTTCAGGCACCGATAGTCCACACAGAGGCTCAAACTCCCATCCGCCTTCTTGATAAACAAAATCGGGGCTACCCAAGGGGAAACACTGGGCCTAATGAACCTCTTGCTCTATAAGTCCTATAATTGTACTTGCAACTCTCTAAGCTCTACAGGAGCCATCCGATATTCTGGGGTAGATATCGGTGTCATCCCGAGGTACAAGTCGATGTAAAAGTCCACCTCTCTATGAGGAGGTAGACCTAGAACATCATCAGGGAAAACATCAGTGTACTAGTCCACCACTACAGGATAACTCGGACTCTCAACATCAACCACTCCGAGGGTAAGGCTAGCCAACTTATGTGTGATCGACTACACCCTCCTCTGGGTAAGTCCATCCTGTGCTGAAAAGGTTCTCTTATCACCGGTGAAGGAAAACCCGGTCCCATCCATGCGGACACACCGTACCTTGTGCCTAATACAGTCAATCTGAGCATGGACTGTGGATAACCAGTCCATACCCAAGATGATGTCGTAAGGCCTCGACGCTACTACTAGGAGATCTCAGCCGAAGCTCTTGCATCCTAGAGTAAGCTCACACTGCCGGCACTAGTTTATAATCATCTAATCCTCTCTCGTAGGAGTCTCTATCCATAAGGATCGATCCAACAGCTCCACTAGAATCTCTGAGCTCTGAATGAGAACCATGGAAATAAAATAGTTACTGGAACCTATGTCTATAAGTACTGTAGCTAAGGTGGAGTAGACACATATCGTACCTTGTATCATCTCTAGAGAGACATGGTTGTAGGATTCATCTTCTTAGAGCTGAGCTCACCCTTTTCCACCTTCTCCCTGTGGTCGGGGTGGACCACCTGGTGGTGGTGCTGGTAACACCTCGAATCGTCACCCACCGCCAACTGCACGGCCAGCTCTTCTGCCACGTCCTCCTGCTCTCTACAGACCTCCTCAGTCGAACTTCTGTCTCTGCCTGGGTAGTCCTTTGACCGTCTACTTATCATCTGTAAGGCAGGTCGGGACGTCATGAGCCATGTGACCCTGCCCATAGCATGCGTAACACTGCTTTCTCCTTGCATGACTGGCTCTATCTTGGGTGCCCCGCACAACCGACCCTAAATCTTGTGGTCGTCCACCTGTAGTTCTAGTCCTCTTGGACCTCTGTGACATCTTTCTGCTACCAGCTGAAAAATACTCTGCTACGTGATGCCCGGTGGTAGGTCTCGCTAATGGTGACCGCTCAGCAAGAAAACTCTCCACTAAGAGGGCTCACTCTAACACCCCCGCTTGCGTCGGGATGCTAAGAGAAATCATCGAAGCCCTGATCTCCATCCTGATTCCCTGCTCGAAGGTCCGGGCCCTAAAGAATAGGTCTCGCACCATATCAGTGGAGTAGCATGAGATATCAGTGAACCTTGTTGAGTACTGAGCCCCAATCATGCTGCCCTGCTGCAGATGAAGAAGCTCCTATATGCGTACTGTGCGAAGGATCGCTGGGACAAACTCTGCCTGAAACAGGTTCTCAAATTCTGTCCAAATAAGTGTCACCTCTTCGTGAACCTGGAGTATCAAGCCCCACCATCTACTTTTTTCTTCCTGTAGAAGACTGGTGGCAAGGATCACCAAGAGATGAGCTGTTGTCCCTACCAGTCGGAAGACTCTCACTACGGCCTCTAGCCAATCCTCAGCTGCCTGTGGATCCATCTCACCCCTGAACCTGGGTGGCCTCTGGTGTTGTAACTTGTGCAACGTGCTCAAGCGACGTGCACTCTTTGTTGCTGGGGCTGGTGGAATCGGTGGCCCAACGGGTAATGGTACCGCCGGTGCCTCCGCTGGTGCCTCTACTGAAAGAGGGCCCTGCATCGAGGCCTCATCGCTCAGTGGGATATCATCGCATACTATACCTGGAACCCTGGATGGCTGTCTACATGGAGGAATACTAAAAATAAATAGGTGTGCCACGGTCAATAAGTTATACCTGGTGAGCTGACTCAAATAGATCACAAAGAAAACATTTCAAAACACACACGCAATCAGTGTTTTCGTACACTGAGTCTGAAATCAGAAGTTAGGGTCCTAGTGTATGGATACGTCGGCCACCGCACCAACACTGGATTCCCTAAACTAATAATCATACTCATAACACTTAACACTATTTACATTAAAAGATCAGAGTCCAATGTTCTATGGTAGAACCGACTCCTCTGATACTAATTTTTCACGACCCGTCCCCCGAGGCTCGTGTCGTGACTACCCCAAACCCACCTTCCATAAGACAGGGGCTAGCGACTAGCACCGAAAGGATTATTCTCTAAAACTGGGAAGGTATTGCCTTTATAACCTGTAAACTCACAAAACTAAGCACAAACAAGGATACAAACACAAAGTGAAACTATATAGTAAATAGGGTGTGTACAGAAAGAAAAAGGGGGCCAGAATACAAGCCCAACTGTAAAGTACAAGTAAACTGAAAAGTACAAGTAAAACTGGAAACATCTCCAGTGAACACCCACTAAGGATCCTACCTGAAGGGTAGATACATATCTCGAATGGTCGCCCCTGCGGTATGCCTCGTCTAATGTCTACCTCCGAGCTACCTCTAGTCCTGGTACCCTCATCCTCTGTCAGCGTTGTCTATCGTCTGCACCAAACACAACAAGGTGCGGGCATATCCCGTGCAGGGGTGAGTATATTGATACTTAGTAGGGACCCCGAGACCCTCAAAGGTCTCACAAAATCCACAAAGGATAAACCACGAAGCATGAAAACAACTAATAACCCTACTTAGGTATATTCTCATACATATACCTAAGTTATCAAGTATAACCATCTCATTCATGAGGAAAACACAAGGCCCAACTATTTTAGCCAAAAGCTCAACTGTTCCATGGAGGAAATATTACCATGAAGGTAACACCCCAAAGGTAAGTACCAAAAAGGAAAAGCCACACAGAAGTATACCACAAAGGTATCACCACAAATGTATGTACCACAAAGGTAACACCACACAGAAGAATACCACAAAGGTAAGACTCAGCTCACACCAGATATAACTTAGGTACGGTATTAAAGATGATTAGATGTAACTACTCAATCATATTACTCTATTGAGAGGCAGACCCATGTAGTATCATACATCATCAGACCCAGGTAGGATCCTAAATCATCAGACCCACATAGGATACTTGTACAGTAGACTCCTGTGGGATCTTAGAGTAGTCCCACGTGGATTCCTAGAGAGGATCCAAGTGGGATCCTCGAACACATACCCACTTAGGATCCCAAGGCACAGACCCACATAGGATCCCTTTCACATGTTACAGCCAGCTACAGGGTTCCCGCACTAAGCTCGCTTGATTACAGGAGGGTCCTCTCCTCAAGAAACAGGTTGATACTCCAACTGCCACGAATTCCAACGAATAAGTATCCCAGAGTACCACCACATAATAGAGGTCTCAACGCAATAGACGGTGCGTCAATCGGACGTCTAGTCTATAAGTTATTGGTCTTTTAGTCCCAAGAGCCTGATTGGATTCGTGTTCGATCCAACCCGGTCATACCCCAAATTTATCCAAAACTCAAGTGGGGTATACCAAAAGGACCGTCTCAATCCAAGGTTTCTAGATCCATAGACGGTTCTTCAAATGGATGCTCGTAGCTCAAGTTATGGCCGAAAGAGTGTAAAGGGGTCGAAGCTGGTCCGGGTCCGGTCTGACCCGATCGGACCGACCCGGCCCGACCCAGCCTAGGTCGACCCGGCCTGTTGGGTCCGGCCCAGCCCGTGCTGGCCCGCATCTAGGTGGCCCCATGGTGGGGTCCTCCCTAGCCGCCACCCAGGGGGTACCCCGAACAGCCCATCCATTTGGGTTGGATGGTCGATCGGCCGGTGCCACGTGGCGCCGGCAGCTCATACGTGGGACCCGGGGTCCCGCTTGGCTTCCTGGCTGGCCAGATGGCCAGCCCTCCTCCATGGTGCGGTCGTGCTCCACGCCACCACTTATTTCCGGCAGCAAGCCGGCCTCCCTCCCTTCATCGTCACGGCCTCGTGTCACGACTCCTGCATGCCCAACGGCACAGACGTGTGCTGCCGCCCCCTTTGCGCGGCCGGCTGTGCGCTGGCCGCCACCCTTGCTCCACTGCGGCCAACGGGCCACGGACCTTCTCCGGTGGTGCGGTTGTGTTGCCGCTATCGTCACGGCTGGTCGAAGTGTCGGTCGCCGCTCCCAATTCCCACAGGTGCCAGTCGCCGGCACGGTCGCCGGCGACGTTCCTCGGGTCACCAGGCGCGCCCCGATGGCCCATTCTTCATTCCTTAGACTCTCGAACTCGTCTCAGGACATCGCCATCGATTCAAGACCTCCAAAATCCACAAAGGTTGTGGAGGGGTTGTTCCGTGTTCATTTTTTCCGCAACCTCCATGTTAAAACGGCAGCAAGTGGCATAGTTGTTCTTGATTCAAGAATAATGACATGAACAAGGTAAGGGGTATTCAAAACAACAATCCCTACCTCGATTTCTCATTGTAAGTGTCGCGGGATGAAGTCGGTGAAGGCAATGAGGGTGACAATGATTTTCGCTTCCGTAACACGCTTCTAAAGTTGGGCTTGTGCGTCGTCCTCGCTCTTGATTCCGAAGTACGTTCTTCTTTGGAGATGGAGTTCTTTGTTTGGGGGAAATGTTTCTCCAAAGTTCTCCCAACTCTCTCCTTTTCCAATGATTTCCAACCAGGAAATGGGAAGCCAACCTATTAAAAATAAGTCTATCATTTAATTAAATTTAGCACAATTAATTAATTGAAGTTGGCATAATTAATTAATTAAAGTTGGCACAAATAATTAATTGAAGTTAACACGATTAATTAATTGAAGTTAACATAATTAATCATGGAGAGTTGAATGTTTTTCCCACATTAAGAGGGGTTCGGGTGGTCCCCACCACCATAAATTCAGAATGGGAGGTTTTCCAACTCAGGTGGTCCCCACTTTCATAATTCAAAAAGAGAGGTTTCAAAAGAAAAATAAAGTGTTAATTATTTTATTTTACTTCTTCCACAAAAAACTAAAAAACTATCTTCCACCCTCAACCTACTACAGTCTAGGTAAAGGTCTCCATAAGAGAATATCGGTGTTGCGAGTTCAACGGTGCCCTCGGATTTCAATTCGGATCACCGGTTCAAAAGTTATAAAATGTCACTCGCGTGTTTACTGAACATACCTTAAAAAAAGTTCAAAAATTATTTCCAGGAACACTGGTCCTTAGAATCACGCGCCGTCAATTTTTTCGGACTCGTAATATTCCCATATAATTAAAAAAAATACATGAAAAATCTGGGTCTTTACATCTATTAGTGTTATAAAATCCATGGGCATAGGGATTATAATATTTGGAATAACTTATCACTTCCCAGAAGAAGTTTTGAACATAGTTTAATAAATAGTGAAATTAGAATGAGTAACTTTCCTAACAAACTAGAAGTTAGAAAATAAAAATCTTAAGATGTTAGAAACTTTCCAACAAAAAATAAATTTAAATGACTGTAGTGAGTTTATGGAAGATGTGATCAGGATGATCATCATACTGAAAGATGTATGAAACTCCTTTTAGAACAAGTCAATTTTGGGAGAAAAGAAAAGGAAACTAGAAAGAATAAAGTTGAGGAAAGAGATTTTGTTGTTGAGACTGCCTTGAAAGCAAGTAAAAAATAAAAAACCATGGATACTTAATAGTGTTTGTTCTTTACACATGACAGGTGATTTAAAAATATTGAGACATGTTGAAAATCATGATGGAGGTGTCGTTTCATTTAGGAATGATAGTTCTATAAAAATCATAGGAATTATAACAGATGATATTGAATCATACAAGTTGAAATCTAAGGAAGTTTTATTTGTTGATGGGATAAAACATAACTTATCTAGTGTAAGTAAAATTTTTGATGATGTAAAATAAGTGATTTTCATAAAAGATTCATGTATTATCAGAAGTGTGAAAGATGAAAATTTACCACAATATGAGAAAGAATTAGTGGAAATCTTGTTCAATTTGGAGAACTTAACAACTCATGTTATCTAAGTGCTGAAGATGAGAATAAGTTGTGGCACTGAAGACTTGGCCCCCTTGAGAAGAAAAACATGAGAAAACTTTCTAAAGTTTATGTTCTATGAAATTTTCAATAATTGAAAAGAATAGAGGAATATGTTTGTGTTACTTTAGAGAAAGGGAATATGAATAATAAAAGTCATAAGAAAGTTCAAATTCATTCTACCAGACCACTTGAACTTATTCATTCCAATTTATGTGGGATAATGAGACATCAATCAAAAAATTATATTTCTAATTTATCACTTTTATTGATTATTTCACTCAGATGAAAAACATCATGTTTATGAAACACAAGTTAGAGGCTGTGGAAATGTTTAGGTTTTTTAGAAAACAAGTTGAGAAAGAAATGGGGATTTATATAAAGAAGTTGAGAATAAATAATGGTATTGAATTCACAAGAAATACTTTTGAAACATATCTAAGAAATCATATTATAAAATATCAGTATTGTTCTCCCTACACTCCACAATAAAATGGAGTAGCATAAAGAAAGAATAAAATTTTGGTGGAAATGAGAATAAGTATGTTAGAAGAATACAAACTTTCAAAGTTCTACTGGAGAGAAGTTTTAGTAATATTGTACATATTTAGAATAGATGGTTGTTAAGACCAAAATCCCACATGAATTCTTATTAAATGTGTTATAACAACAAACCTTCATTGAAGTACTTCAGAGTTTTTGGAAGTCCATGTTTACCTAAAATTAAAAATCTGGATCTAGGAAAGTTTTATGAGAAAGTTGAGGAAGAAAATTGTATGGGTTATTCACCCAATGGAAGAAGTTACAAATAGGGTTCTAAATAAGATCGAATACTCATGAGCTACTCAGGATCGGCTCAACAGATACTCAAACTCGGCTCGGTTTTTTTCAAGTCGATCTTGAGCTCGAGCTACTTGAGTACTAAACCTTGTCGAGTTCGATAATTATAACAACATAATCGAGTAGCTTGTGAGCCTAATCAAGCATCTAATTTTTTTAATATATTATTTTTATTCAATATATTTGTATTTGATTTCGAGCTTTAGATTTTGATCTCAAGTAGAAATTCGAGTTCGATCTCAAATATGAGTTATATTTTGTAATTAAAATTCTAAAAAATTATCATAATTGAACTGAGTCGAGCTTAACAGAGTGCTCAATTGAGCCCTAGTCGAGCTTGAGCTTGATCTCAAGCCAGAAAATCAATACTTGGTCGAGCACCAAGCCGAGCTCGAGCACCGAGTTCAAGTACCAAGCTCAAGCTCGAGTACTAAGATACTCAGCTCGGCTCGACTCGATTACACCCCTAGTTACAAATGTTAAAACAAATGTTTAAAAAAATTGTTGGACTCATATGACGTGAAAGTTATTGAGAATCCAACTTCTTTAAAAAAAATTGTTAGGAATGTTGAGGAATAAAAACTTAAAGTTTCTAGAGAAAATGAAAGTGAGTAAAGTAATGTGTAAAAAGATTCAGATGAATCGTGTGATGGGGAAAGTAAAGCAGGAAGAGGAACTTTGAAATTTCCTACTTTACAAAAACATGTTGAGACCAAAAATATTCTTGGGATTCAGAAGGATCCGATTCAAATCAAAATAAAGTTTTTATTATAAAATCAAACTTCACTAATCTCAAAAATTGAACTAGAATCAGTTTCAGAATATTTTCAACACAAAGAATGGGTGAATTATATGAATGAATAGTTGGATCAAATTGAGAAAAATGAAATGTGGAAACTTGCTCCACATCTAAAATGTAAAAATGTTATCGGAACAAAATGGGTTTATAGAAACAAGATTAATGAACATAGAGAAATTTCAAGAAACAAAGCAAGGCTTGTTTTTAAAGGCTATGCATGGGTGAAAGGTATGGATTTTGATGAAATTTTTTCCCATGTTGCATGGTTACAAACTATTATAATTTTTATAGTAGTGGATTCTATCCATAATTACAAATTATATCATGTAACAACCCAAACTATTATAAATAAAATTCCCCTTGTGATTTAAATTAAATGTCTTATTATATATTATGGTTATAAAAAACACATGAACTTCTTTATTTTTATTATATACTATCGGATTTAAAATAATTTTAAGTTCCATTTTCATTGATAATATAGTCATTGAATAGTGATCACATGATTAATATAAATATAGGTTTTTAACAAATCCAATTGACACAGACAAAGGAAGTGATGACCTCAACCAGTAGGATTGTACCCTATGAAGCCCATTTATCGTAACTTATGAGGGAGATAGAATCACTAGGCTTTAACATTGACCAATCCCAAGCTTATATCCAACAACTTAAGTATGAGTGAAATTGTTTATGGGAGAAGCTCAAGCTCATCGAGATCATGACCCAAACCACATACGGCAAACCACTCCATGAAAGTCTTACCGTCACGCACCTTACTCTTAGGGAATTTGGTGGTATATTAAAGGGATATCTATCAAGACCATAATAATATGAATATGTATATTATATAGAATAAAATTTAAATTTACTTCTTATTGTTACTTTATAAATGATTTTGATTTTTATAGAATAAAACACAAAATTATATTTTTAATTAGTATTCAATTTCAATTAAGATGTTTATTTTGATGAATTAATGGATTTTTGAAATAAATAATATTTTAATAAAATATTATTATTAAATATTTTTTATTAAATATAAATTATCATATAATTATATGAATCCAAATGTAATTTTTATAAGGGTTCAAAAACTATTATTGTCAAAAAACCCACCATTTCTCAATAAATGTCAATTCCAATTTTAAAAGTGAAAATTAGCATTTTTATAAAATTATTTAGATAAAATTAATATTATTTTTGGAATCATAATATCAAAATTATCCAATGGTGAATTTTTTATAATTTTCTGAGGGTCAAATTTTTGGGTAAAAAATAAATAACATATAAATATACACTGTGTATTATGACATCATAATGACCTAAAAGTGATGTAATAGATACTATAAATGGTATATATGACCAAATATATTTTTTTCCTTTAAAATAATTTTATTTATGTTTATTTTTTTAATTTTATAAATCCTTTATGAACCCTCCAAAACCATTAATATATTTTAAGGTTTTAAAATCATTTCTTTAAGAGTATAACTCACTTCCACATCAGTAAGGGTATTGTTTTATTAAGTTCAGACATTAGCCTTATAAAATAATGAAAATAAACCATCTTTGGTAGAAACCATAGTCAAAAACCATGGGAATGTTTGTGGTTTTGGTTATTTTATTATATAGAGTCCAAAACCTAAGTTTGAGAAATGATAACATCACTCACTTCCTATATAAACTCACCCAAGCTCTCATTTCTCTTCACTCAAAATACTTTTATCATGTACTTACTCTTCCCTCTCCTCTATAGAGTCCTCCCAAGATTCCCACAAACTCTCAAGAAGCTCCACCCAAGCATTTGAAGTCACACTCTCAAGGTAAAGGATCCTCTCATTCTCCTCTTTATTAAAGTTTCTTTATTATCTTATGTATTCTATTTCCAATTCCTAATGTTGGGATTTATATTTTCATGTCCCTATTATTTTCCATTTGATGTCCAAATTATGATAGACCCCTTTTCAATCCCATCATCTAATTTTATGAATTTTTAAGTGACATTGTTATGCTATCAAAATTTCACTGTGATTTTCTATGCCAAAGAAATTGTGTAGTGAATACCATACCCATTTTCAATCAAGGGTGTTCACCTTTATACACATATACTTATTCAAATTGGGAATTACATGTATGTATTCCACACTCCTTGTTCATGTAATAAAATATGATTATGAATGAATCCATGTTGTATGATCTATGCGACACACTTAAGCATGAGAATAAAATGAAAGTGATGGGTGCGCCCAAAATTATATAGCACTACAATGTATTGGGTAATGTTTAGTCTCATGAGAAATCATGTTGGGACAGGGAGTGAACCAGATTACTTTCTAGGATTTTTTCCAACATTATGTCTTGATAGTTAGCTTTGACCTATGTTTATGATGCATTTTTTAAGTTGTTGTCACATTTCTCATGTTTCCTTTATTTAATCATGTTGTATCATGTCTTACTGTTCATGTTTATGATTTTCACCCCTTTTATGCCCATTAATATTCCTATTGTCTAAAATTTATTAATTTATTCATGTTATTCCATGTTCATTCCCTTAATGAGCTTTATATCACACCATTTTCTTATGTATGTCCCCAGGTTATCCCATGCGGTTTTAAGTGCAATCATGTTAAGAAATTTTTCGACAGAGATGTTGTTTTCCTATTTTAAGTTGTTATGTAATGTACCTAATTTCTAAAGACACTATAATTCTTGATATTTCAGGTTTTATTAAGTGTAATATTATGTAATAAATCATGTATTAATGTGAAATAAAGAGAAGGGTTGTTATATTTGGTATCAAAGGAAAAGTTTAGTTCACTACTGGAAATATGATCTATACCAATGGTTTTGGGCAAACTGTTGGTATAGTTCACTAATTTGGACCTATACCAACGGTTTGGCCAAAACTGTTGGTTTAGGTCACATATATGGACCTATACCAATGGTTTTCCCAAAACCGTTGGTATAGGTCACTAATTTGGAGCTATACTAATGGTTTTAGGCAAATTGTTGGTATAGTTCACTAATTTGGACCTATACCAATAGTTTTGGGAAAACTGTTGGTATAGGTCCATTATAGAGACCCTATACCAACGGTTTTGGCCAAACTGTTGGTATAGGTCCCAAAATCAAAGAAATTATATCAACAGTTCTCAAAACCATTGGTATAGGTACATGTATTTTTAATGGAATCTTCTTACAGAGGACATTAAATAAATCAAAATTTAAAATACTTATGATAATACATATATATATTTATGAAATTATGTTCACAAAAGTAAGTTAGGTTAGTGGTTAGGTCATTCAATCAAAAATGGGAGGTGTTGGGATCCAAACCCACCGAATGATTGTTTTTTGAATTACATATACCAACGGTTTTATGGAACCGTTGGTATAGATTTTCATATTACTTATACCAACGGTTTTGAAAACCATTGGTATAGGTCTATACAAACAGTTTTCCCAAAACCATTGGTATAGACCTATCCCCACAACTTACTTTCCCACGGTTCTCCAAACCATTGGTATAGGCTATACCAACGGTTTGGAGGCCTATACCAACGGTTCCAAACCATTGGTATAGGGTATTTTTTAGTAGTGGTTATTTTGTGGATTATGATTATAAAACTATAACAAAAGCCTTAGAGATAAGAATAAGTATATGAAAATATCTATAAATTTTTATAAGTATAGATTAAGTGTTTTATCAATAAAATACATCCTTATCTAGATAATACAAGTGGATGTGTCTCTAGAACAGATGTACATAGGGGTAAACCCCAAAAAAATCACATTGAGCTAAACTCAATCGGGAACTAGTGTACGACAATAGGCTTGTACACCTGTTTTGACACTCCCGAGGGATGTTCTTTGGTAAATTCATAATCTCATTACAAACCATTATTAAGAGAATAAAAAAATACCCATAAGTATATATATTAGGAAATAAATCATGGATAACATAGATTGAAGCCTAGATATTCATAAGTTAAGGAAACACATGTAATTTATAAGCTATCTATTTAATTTCATTGGATTCCCTTTTATGTATTTAATAGTTTAAAAATACTAATCCCTAATTTTCCCTTTATTCTAGCCAATGGCTGGAAATAGGATGAATCAGGAAAACAATCAATGTGATGGGCAATGCGATGACTACCCCAATGAGATGCCCAACCTGATGGGAGTGGGAATTGTGAAAATTATGACGATACTCTCTCAGCTAACTCAAGTTCTGAATAGAAACCTAGATCCTGAGGAGTATCCAAATCCCCCTAAGAGAGAACAATCTGCAATTAAGACCTTTATGTGACAAAGGCCTTCAAATTTCAATGGATCATTTGATACCTTAATCATGAAATAATAGATAAACTACATTGATAAGATCTTGTCCATCCTTCAATGTTACAAACAAGAGAAGGTTCCACTGGTTGTTTATTGTATGGAGGGATAAGCTGACCAGTGGTAGAAATTGATCAAGAATACAAATCCTGAGGAAGAGATCAAAGCGATGCGGTGGAAGGAATTCTAAAAAATATTTTTTGATAAATATTTTCCTCGCACTCTCTAACTTAAAATAGAAATTTATTTTATTTCCCTCAAGAAAAAATACAAAAAATCTATCAGGGAATACGAGGTAAACTTCACAATACTTGCACGATATGACTCTGGCTTTGTTATTTCCCCTAAGTGCAAGGTTGGCCGCCTATTTGGTGAGATAAAACCTAGTCTACAAAATGACCTGGAGATTTGAGACTTTGATAACAATAAGGAAATTGTATGATGTCCCTTCAAAGTCGAAATGGAGATCGGTGAATCTCAAGGTTATCACGGGGATATGAAGTGGAAAATGGAGTTTAATTCTAGCGTTCTGATAGAGAAATATAACACTAGTGAAAAATACATTTTTAACGTCGGTTTTTTTTATTTTTTACGTTGGTTTTTAGCTGACGTTATTAAAGGAGACATTATAAATATTGTTTTTTATGTCGGTTATAAAAAACCAACATTGTAAATCTATAGTGGAACTAATTTTGTATGTCGATTATTTAATAACTAACGTGGTAGAGAATTTATTACGTCGGTTATTTAATAACAGATGTTAAAAAATGGTTCCATATGTAGCTTTATTACATTGGTTATTTAATAGTCGACATAATACACAATCTACCATGTCGGTTATTAAATAATAGACATCAAAAACCACAACTATGAAGCATTTTTGACGTCAATTTGTTAATAACTGATGTGAAAAACACTTTAGGATGATGTTTTTTACGTTAGTTATTTAATAACCAGCATAAAAAACATTATACAACGTCGGTTATAAAATAAATGATGTGGAAAATTATTTGGGATGATTTTTTTTATGACGGTTATTAAATAACCGACTTAAAAACATTATACCACATCAGTTTTTAGATAACCGATGTGGAAAACCATAACCCAAGCATTTTTTACGTCGGTTATAAAATAACCGACGTAAAAACCATTTTTTAAAAAAACTCGTGAAACCATTCCTCTGCACTGCTGAAGCAAACCTAAAACAAGCAGCACCAGACCAAAACCAGACCAGAAACCAGACCAAAACCAGACCATAAAAACAATAAAAACTAGACCGAAACAAGAAGAACTAGTAGAAAAATTAAACATTCACATTTATAACATTTAAAACATACAATATCAACTAAAAACAAACCTAAATACAACCAAACAACTACCAAATACACATTTACAATTACTATATTCAACATTATATTTTACATATAAACAAACTAAAATCCAATCAAACCTGTAAAATAATGTGACCATTCCACTTGTAAGTGTTTGACCTCTTAATCACTATAAGGATGAGGTTCATAAAATATATACAAATTAAAAGGAAAGTATTTAACATGTATAATGAATAAATCAAATTAAATATTATGGAATAGTTTATTAGGAAATTTAACCTCGTCAAACTTCAAAATTGTTCCAGTTGTAATTATTTAATATATAAATCTTAACATATAATATCCACATTCAATGACGCCTTTTTGTTTATGAAATTTCTATTTAAATGAGTTTTTCAATTCAAAATATCATTTTTATGTAATATGTCACGACCCTTCCCCCAGGGCCCGAGCCGTGACTACCCCAAGCCCCCCAGCCATAGGCCAAAGGTTGGAGACTAGCAACGGAAAGGTGTATCCCTAAAACGGGAAGGCATTGACTTTAAACCTGTACAAAAACACTGTCCAATAACATGACAAGATGCAACCAAAAAGTCAAACTGTAGTAGTAAAAGTGTGTACTGTGAAGAACCGAATCCAGAAAACCAGGAGTCGGTGCCTTTTGAACATGATGTATTGTTTTGAAATAAAAGCATGCATTGATAAACACACATCACATCCCATACAGAGGATCGAGTTTGGTTCGGGATCTAGGAAACTGGCAACTTCAGAGATGTTTCATCTAATAAAAGTTGTTACCTGAAAATTTTAAATCAAAACATAGGGTGAGAATAAGAATGCCCAGTAAGGGGTTTTAAATTAAACCAATGTAACTTTTGAAAGAATTCTTTAAAACTATCCATAGAAAATTCTCTTAAGGAAAACTGTAACACATGTGACATAACATAAAAGTGCTCAATCAAGATTTTCAAGGAATACATGAATAAATTATGACATTTTTTAAAGGAGTAATAAAGTTCATCATAAACAAGTATGACATATTATTATTTAAGCAAAAATTAAATATTTAAGAGTAATACATAATCAGAGTTGCGTGTGAAGGAAACAACTTCAATTTCATAAGTTGGTTACTATCTTACTGAGTGATAAACACAAATCATGCCCTAAACCTTTACTTGTGACATCAATATGAACTTGATAAAAACATAAGGACAAGATTAGTGAAAGAATAGGCATGTCATTTTGAAAAGAACTTGTAACATAACTTGAATATGTGGCTTCAACATTTAACTTATAAAATCATTTCCATATCACCAAGGTCCATCCCCAAGGTTTCATTAAAAATTTACCAAGGTTATTCACCAAGGTATCATTAAAATGGTCATCTTTAGAGATTAAGAATTTACCCAATGCATTGTAGTGTTATCAGGGCGCACCCTTAATTTGTCTTTATTATCATGTGATCCGCATAGATCATACTTTACTTAAATGGGGTTGTATATTCAAGATGTCTCATACCACCTTGAATAATTCATTTTCATATTACCCAAGGTGTCCCATACCACTTTGGGTAACTTGATTCTTGGTTCATTATTATGATGTGTCATATGCATGTAGAATGATCAATGATATGGACAAGGAAAAAACCATTATACAATTGGTCTACAAACACATGAAATGACAGTTAACATTACAAACATGGAATAATTAATCAAAAGAAGGCATGGTTTAGTAAACATTCTATGTACAAAGTAAAATTACTAAACCACATCAAACGGTAGATGAAAAGGGGTTGTCACATGAAATGATAAAGTGATACTCTTTAAAATTCTTACTTCATGGAAATGAAATACATAGATACTTGTCATTAAATATTCTTCTAAACATAGCACTAAACATGAAAATAGGCTAAATCATAAACGTGATTAACCTATAGTAAACATTGTACCAAATTCATTATGTGTTAAAATTTCATGAGAGCATAACATGATTTACACATTCATTTATTTTCTAATACATTTGGGTCAAGTCAGAGTATATCCTTTTGACATTCAACGCGGTTAATAATATTGAAATTACTTTAATCAAGACCATTAGTGTACACTTAGGTACAAAAATACAAAATAGCATAGACAAACACTAAAATCCTACATGTATTAAAATATTAACAACCATTACTTGAAATTAGGGTTTCCAATACTAATCTTAAAAATACTCACATACATAACGATATATACACTAAGTATATATATGGGTTTTATCATAAATTAATCATGGTCCACTAAATCTCTTAAAATATGAAAACCTCTAACCCTCAATCATTTATTTGGCAGGAACCAAACCACATAGGGTTTATTATATATATATGAAACCATATTTACATAAATTTATGAAAACTGAGATTTTAAACTATAACATAACTATAATTAAACCAGAAGCATAATTAACACCTAGAATATTATTTAAGGGTTAGTATTCAAGTCTTAAAAATCATAAATGATTGTATTGGAAAACATATATGTATAAATAATTATACACATAATAATGCAAAGTTTATAAAAATATTTTTTGCACATATAAAATAGATTCGAATCAAACTTTATAAGTATATAAATATTAGTACATCATTCTGATTATTTGGAACCCTTAAGAAAATAGTTTGGATTGGGATTATATATATATTTAAATACACTCGATTATACACATGTATAATTTGGTTTTTTCTTAATGAAACATTTTGAAAGAAACCCTACATAGTCTAAACGATTACTTACCCCTAACTACACATCAAAGAAATCCCTGGAAAACCTTATTACATGGAGGATTTTTGAAGTATTTATGTGTACATATATATATTGAAAAAATGTATAAATACGATATAAAAAATAGGGTTTGTAAAAAAGGAATAACTGAAAGTAAATCATTATTCACGTGTAAACTTCATAAATAATAATCTGGAAAACATTATGGGAGAGGCTCGAAGTAGAAACATGTTTGTATATACATATGTGTGTGTGTGTGTACTATATTAATAGTATATACAGAACCTCTCATTTTAGGTTTTTGTAAAACTAAAACCTTTAAAACAAAACCCTTACATTTGTAGCCATGCAGGTAAGCACCCTTGAAACCCTCTGTTTAAAACAAAGGGTTTGCATGGTATGTATATACATGTAAACATAAACCGTTTGTAGACATATACATACCGAGGTGTAAGTATGGGTTTGGAAAAAACATGAAAATAGAGCACCCTTACCGTGACTACGGAGGATGCTCGGATCAAAGGGAACTCGCTGGTTTGCTGGGGAGATCAAGAGGAGTTCGGGAGCAAGAGGAAGTCTGTGAGGGGGAGGGGTTTAAGTAGAGGATTCGTTGCACTTAATGAGACTCAACCCAAGAGGTAGGCCAGTACGAGGGGGAAGAGACTACAGTGCCTTAGGAGGTGGGGTGTGCAAGAGTCAAGGGGAGCAGTGGAAATGGAGGTGATCGTGGCGTCCTTAGGTGAACCAGTGCGCTGGTAGCAGATCGCGACGTGAGGAAGAAAAAGGAAAGGAACAAAGATCTTGGATTGATCAAGCCCAATCGAACGGCTGGGAGTGAAGTGAGAGATGATTTGAGTGGTTTAAAGAAATAAAAGTCTAGGATTCGATCCTGGAATGATCGGATGTTCACGGTGAGACGCGGGTTTTTGCGCGGCATTCAATTGCACGGACGGTTCAGATCAATCGCGAGATGCGATGAACGGCCCGGATTGCACATCACTGAATGTTTTCATAAAAAAATGAAATACTAATAGTAAAAAAAAATTGAATTTGTATAAAATTTTATAAGTTTTAAGAACTTATAACTTTTAAAATCTAAAATTCAATTTATAACATACTCTACCATTTGATTTAAAAGATAAATACTTTTTCCTAATTCAAAATACATAGTTTTAAAGATCTAAAAAAACATATTTTTCAATAATCATTAAAGGTATATGATTATAAGATACTATTTCAACATGAATTTCAAAATATTTAGAAGGTGCTAAAATACTAGGTTTTCAACCATTTGGATTTTTTAAAATCAATTAGGTTCCTTTATAAGAGTAATCTTTTATTTTAAAATTATGATATTTGAAAATATAATTCAAATCATTTGAACATTTTAACATACTTGAAATACTATAAGGTTATAGAAACCAAGTTTTTATAAAAAGATAAACTTTAAAAACCCAATGGTCATATATGTATAACGGTCATAATTTCTAAAGGACCCCTATAAAAATAGCGGGGTAGGGTGTTTCAAACTCATGGTAACCGAAGAAGATGGTGCTCCCAATCCCAGTGATGATTAGCGCGGTATTCATGATTACGGTGGTGATGTTTTTTGCTTTAGTTGACTCGAAGGATCTTTTTTACTTACTGGGCCTCATTGTAGTGATTGGGGTCTTCCAGTAGTTCTTATAGGGTTTTTCATAGGTATTTTTGGTTAGTATGTTTATTCTTTTTATTTTAGTGTATTGTAAACACTATGGTGTTCTAAATTAAATCAAGAGCTTTATGTTTGTCCTTTAAATTTTTGTTTGGTTAAAAGGTATTTAACAAAAGTAAATGCATAATATCATCATTATATAATACCCAAAACTCGGGTTGTTACATTATTCCCCCTTCCGAGAATTGCGTCCTCGCAATTCCTTTCATACAAACTCACTAAGAGGAAGCTCCCAGTTGTTCCTACCATATCCCCCATCGTGGGTAATCATTAGGTGTGCTCAACGAAAGACCCACATTGATGCTCAAATCCTCTAGTTCTCTGATCCAGATATACTTAGGGAAGAATGGGTTGAACTCATGCACCGAACACTTGGGATTCCAGAGGGAAGCTCGAATGGTACAGAGTTTGGAAATGTCCATATGGACCAACGTATGAAGAACTTGTCGAATTATGTCTCACGTGAGAACATCTAAGTTATAGAAATTTTTATACAGGCTAACGTTGAGGAGTTAGTACATGTAGGTCGCACAAACGTTTCCCTCTAAGGCACCCTCTTGAAATTTTACTCTGGCCATGTAGTTCCAGTCTAGGGTGAAACATAGGAAGAGCCCTTCGTGGTATTTCCCCCTCCGCTTACGCTCGGACAATTGTGCTGAGCCTATGCGGTAGTAGATGGAAGCATTCCCTTTACAGGTGTGGAGAATCTCTGGACCGTTTTTCACCTCAAACAATTTTTTGCACGTTCATCACAGGTTTGTGAAGGGACGATACTCGTCTTCACAGGTTTTGATTGTGATAATATCCAGTATCTTAGTAAAAAGAGATAACATGTGGGTTTGTCCTTCCATCTGAAATTTTTAAGATGAGAGTTCAATAACTTGAAATCTATCCAAAGGTATAAACAAAGTAAATACAGGAAAGGGGAAAGGAAATATTTCAATAAACATAATTTTATTACTAAACATCAGTGATTGAGTTTCCCTTAATGACCTACTACATGAACTCCACACAGAGAAGCAAAACTCCCTATCTCCTCAAACCAAACATAGGCTGAGCATTCAGGGTTAAACTCATGGGGGCACCTGTAACGTATCCTGAGTATATCATGAGGGGTATAAAGTTAGGAGACATCAAAATAAATTTTTTGTCTGCAAGGAAGTTGGGTGGACTCATCTTCTAACATTCTGAAGTCCAACAACTAGCCCCAAAATCCATAGTTCAATATTTGACAAAGATAGGCCGCTCGGAGGTCACCGGCAGCAGCAGCTTCTTGAAAAGTGTAGAGGTCCATAAAGCCAAAGTCCTCACCTACTGTGAACACCTGGAAAAGTCCCTCATGGTACCTTCCTTGACGTACATAGGAGGGTAATTGGGTCATCATCATAAGGAGGTAATCCAATCCTAACCCCCGGTTTAGCCGAAGCACCTGTGGTGAGTTTTACACTTCGTATAGGTGTTTGCATGTCATGCGGATATGGGCATAGTTTAGAAAATTATCTCAGAAAGCTAAAGACACAATGGTCTCTAGGGCCTCAGTGGGGAGAGACAAAATATTAGTACCTTTATTTTCCATATGAAAATTAAGAAAACTACATTTTAGTGATGCTGAAGTATATTTTTCTTTGTTTCAGTTCTGGTTTTCCAGAGTTATCCAAACCGAACACTCTGATACCAACTGTGAAGACCCGACTCTAGAAAACCAGGTGACAGTGCCTTCTGAACATGATGTGTCATTTTGAAATAAAAACATGCACTAATAAACACACATCACGTCCCATGCAGAGGATCGAGTTCGATTCGGGCTCTGGGAAACCAGCAACTTCAGGGATGTTTCATCTGATAAAAGTTGTTACCTGAAAATTTTAAATAAAAACGTAGGGTGAGCATAAGAATGCCTAGTATGGGGTTTTAAAATAAACCAATGTAACTTTTGAAAGAATTCTTTAAAACTATCCATAGAACATTCTCTTAAGGAAAATTATAACACATGTGACATAACATAAAAGTGCTCAATCAAGATTCTCAAGGAATACATGAATCAATTATGACATTTTTCAAAGGAGTAATAAAGGTCATCATAAACAAGTATGACATATGATTATTTAATCACAAATTAAATATTTAAGAGTAATACATAATCACAGTTGCGTGTGAAGGAAACAACTTCAATTTCATAAGTTGGTTACTATCTTATTGAGTGATAAACACAAATCATGACCTAAACCTTTACTTGTGACATCAATATGAACTTGATAAAAACATAAGGACAAGAGTAGTGAAAGAATAGGCATATCATTTTGAAAAGAACTTGTAACATAACTTGAATATGTGTCTTCAACATTTAACTTAGACAATCATTTCTGTATCACCAAGTATCGTTAAAATGGTCATCTCTAGAGATTAAGTCTTTACCCAATGCATTGGAGCGCTATCAGGGCGCACCCTTAATTTGTCTTTATTATCATGTGAGCCACATAGATCATACTTTACTTAAACGGGGTTGTATATTCAATATGTCCCATACCACCTTGAATAATTCATTTTCATATTACCCAAGGTGTCCCATACCACTTTGGGTAACTTGATTCTTGGTTCATTATTATGATGTGTCATATGCATGTAGAATGATCAATGATATGGATAAGGAAAAAAACCATTATACAATTGGTCTACAAACACATGACATGACAGTTAACATTACAAACATGTAATAATTAATCAAAAGAAGGCATGGTTTAGTAAACATTATATGTACAAAGTACAATTACTAAACCACATCAAATGGTAGATGAAAAGGGGTTGTCACATGAAATGATAAAGTGATACTCTTTAAAATTCTTGCTTCATGGAAATGAAATACATAGATACTTTTCATTAAATATGCTGATAAACATAGCAATGAACATGAAAATAGGATAAATCATAAATGGGATTAACCTACAGTAAACATTGTACCAAATTCATTATGTGTTAAAATTTCATGCGAGCATAACATGATTTACAAATTCATTTATTTTCTAATACATTTGGGTCAAGTTAGAGTATATCCTTTTGAAATTCAACCCGGTTAATAATATTGAAATTACTTTAATCAAGCCCATTATTGTACACTTAGATACAAAAATACAAAATAGCATATAAAAACACTAAAATCCTACATGTATTAAAATATTAACAACCATTACTTGAAATTAGGGTTTCAAATACTAATCTTAAAAATACTTACATGCATAATGATATATACACCGAGTATATATATGGGTTTACTCATAAATTAATCATGGTCCACTAAATCTCTTAAAATATGAAAACCTCTAACCCTCAATCATTTATTTGGCAGGAACCAAACCACATAGGGTTTATTATATATATATGAAATCATATTTACATAAATTTATGAAAACTGATATTTTAAACTACAACATAACTATACTTAAACTAGAAGCCTAATTCGCACCTAGAATATTATTTAAGGGTTAGTATTCAAGTTTTAAAAATCATAAATGATTGTATTGGAAAACATATATGTATAAATAATACAAAGTTTATAAAAATATTTTTTGCACATATAAAATAGATTTGAAACAAACTTTATAAGTATATAAATCTCAGTACATCATGATGATTATTTGGAACCCTTAAGAAAATAATTTGGATTGGGATTATATATATATATAAATACACCCAATTATACACATGTATAATTTGGGTTTTTCTTAATGAAATATTTTGAAAGAAACCCTACATAGTCTAAATGATTACTTACCCCTAACTACACATCAAAGAACTCCCTGGAAAACCTTATTTCATGGAGGATTTTCTAAGTATTTATGTGTACATATATATATTGAAAAATTTTATAAACACAATATAAAAAATAGGGTTTGTAAAAAGGAATAACCGAAAGTAAATCATTATTCACGTATAAACTTCATAAACAATAATCTGGCAAACATTCTTGGAGAGGCTCAAAGTAGAAACATGTTTGTATATACATATATATATATATATATGTGTGTATATACTATATTAATCGTATATACAGAACCTCTCATTTTAGGTTTTTGTAAAACTAAAACCTTTAAAACAGAACCCTTACATTTGTAGCCATGCAGGTAAGCACCCTTGAAACCCTATGTTTAAAATGAAGGGTTTTCATGGTATGTATATACATGTAAACATAAACCGTTTGTATAAATATACATATCGTGGTGTAAGGATGGTTTTGGAAAAAACATGAAAACATATCACCCTTACCATGACTACGGAGGACGCTCAGATCAAAGGGAACTCAATAGTTTGTTGGAGAGATCGAGAGGAGTTTGGGAGCAAGAGGAAGTCTGTGAGGGGGAGGGGTTTAAGTAGAGGCTTTGGTGCACTTAATGAGACTCGAACCAAGAGGTAGGATGGTACGAGGGGGACGAGACTATAGTGCCCTAGGAGGTGGGGTGTGCAAGAGTCAAGGGGAGCAGTGGAAATGGAGGTGATCGTGGTGTCCTCGGGTGAACCAGTGCACTGGTAGCGGATCACGACGTGAGGAAGAAGAAGGAAAGGAACGAACAGCTTGGATTGATCAAGCCCGATTGAACGGTTGGGAGTGAAGTGAGAGATTATTTGAGCAGTTTAAAGAAATCAAAGGCTGGGATTTGATCCTGGAATGATCGGATGGTCACGGTGAGACGCGGGTTTTTGCACGGCCTTCGATCGCGCGGACGGTTCCAATCAATCGTGAGATGCGATGAACGGCCCAGATTGCGCATCACCGAATGGTTTCATAAAAAATATGAAATAATAATAGTAAAAAAAATTAATTTGTATAAACTTTTATAAGTTTTAAGAACTTATAACTTTTAAAATCTAAAATTCAATTTATAACATACTCTACCATTTGATTTAAAAGATAAATAGTTTTTCCAAATTCAAAATACATAGTTTTAAAGATCTAACAAAACATATTTTTCAATAATAATTAAAGGTGTATGATTATAAGATACTATTTAAACATGACTTTCAAAACATTTAGAAGGTGCTAAAATACTAGGTTGTCGACCATTTGAATTTTGTAAAATCAATTAGGTTCCTTTATAAGAGTAATCTTTTATTTTAAAATTATGATATTTGAAAATATAATTCAAATCATTTGAACATTTTAACATACTTGAAATACCATAAGGTTATAGAAACCAAGTTTTTATAAAAAGATAAACTTTAAAAACCCAACGGTCATATATGTATAACGGTCATAATTTCTAAAGGACCCCTATAAAAATAGCGGGGTAAGGTGTTTTAAACTCAAGGTAATCGAAGAAGATGGTGCTCCCAATCCCACTGATGATCAGCACAGTATTCATGATTACGGTGGTGGTGTTTTTTGATTTAGTTGACTCGAAGGATATCCTTTACTTAATAGGCCTCATTGTCGTGATTGGTGGTCTTCCAGTAGTTCTTATAGGGTTTTTCATAGGTATTTTTGGTTAGTATGTTTATTCTTTTTATTTCAGTGTATTGTAAACACTGTGGTGTTCTAAATTAAATCAAGAGCCTTATGTTTGTCCTTTAAATTTTTGTTTGGTTAAAAGGGATTTAACAAAAGTAAATACATAGTATCATCATTATATGATACCCAAAACTCGGTTTGTTACATGTACTGAAAGTAAAGGGGTAGGAATACAATACCAACTGAAAATATACAACTACAACTAAAAACAGAAAACATCTCATGTGATCGTCCACCGAGGATCCTACCTGAAGGGTAGGTACAGCTCGTCTCCACAGCTCTCCACGTCAATTGTTATCGCCTTCCACCATCAGGTCCTGGCTCCCCGAGTCCCAGTCAAGGTTTCCCTTAATCTACACAAGACACAACAAGGTATGGGCGAATCCCATGTAGGGGTGAGTATAATAGTACCCAATAGGGACTCCAAGACCCCCGAAGGTCTCTCAGAATTCCACAAAGAAAAACCACAAAGCATGATATCAATCACAAAGCACAAAGAAAAAGAATCAGATCAAAACTGGGTATAACTAAAGTACAGAAGTACAAATGATTAGTCGTAAACCTTGATCATCTTATTCTGTCAAGATGCACTGTTGCTGACCATACAGAGTCTGACCCACACTGGATTGATAGGTACTAACCCCCGCTGACCCATACAGGATATGACACGCCCAGGATTGATTAGTATTAACCCCCACAATACCCACACAGGATCCGACCCACCCAATATTGATAGGTACTAACTGCCGCAAGACCCACATAGGATAGATAGGTGCTAATCCACACAGGATTTCTAGGTGTTGATCCACACAGGATTGCTAGGTGGTGCTCCACCCAGGGTCGATAGGTGTTGATCCAAACAGGGTCACTAGGTGCTGATCCACACAGGGTCGCTAGGTGATGATCCATACAGAATCCCTAGGTGTTGATTCACACAGGCTCTCTAGGTGCTGATCTACACAGGATCGCTAGGTACTGAGCCACAAAGGATCGCTAGATGCTGACCCATACATATTTTCTTGGTACTAACCTCCGTATGATATGTCTCCAACCTCCATCTCACAACCAGCCATTGGATTCCCTCTCATAGCATTCTTGATTCCAAGAGAAAGCGCTCCTCAATCCATCGGTCATTTTTCAACTGGAACGAAGTCTCATGAAGAAGTTACCCAATGTTCTGTCATGTTATAAGGGTTCTGATGCAATAGACGGTGCGTCAACCAGACGCCTGGTCTATAAGTTATTGGCATTTTAGTGTCAAGGGACCGGTTGGATTTGAGGTCGATCCAACCCGTCCATACATTAATTTTCTCCAAAACTCTCATTAAGTATCTCAAAAGGATCTTCTCACTTCAAGGATCCCAGTTTCGTAGACGGTTCGTCAAACAGACGTCTAGTTCACAAGATACATCCTTTTGAGCGCATCAGTGCCCAAGAGGGGTCCGGTCTAACCCGGTTGGACCGACCTAGCCCGATCCATCCTAATCCAACCTGACCCGGTTTGGGTCCAACCCGGAATGGCCTAGCCTGCCCCGGTTGGTCTGGACCGTGGCGGTTCGGCCCGCTGGCTGGTGTGACCCGCGCGGGGGTCGCGTGGTCCGCCTCCCGAACGGCTCAAAGAGTCGTTAGGCTCTTTAAATGGCGGCGCCAGGTGGTGTCACCTCATCACCTGCAGGAACTGTAGGGAGCGGTTCCCCTCCTTCATTACAGCTTCATAGTCGCGTCCTACTCACTACGGCATGCGACAGTACGCCGCCTCCCGCCTCCGCAGCCGACCGAGAGTCAGCCACTTATCTGTCTGTTGCGGCACCGAGCGGTGCCGCCTCCTTCAGCGGTCGGCGAGTGCCGACGGGACTTCCGTGGGCCATTGGGTGGGCTCTGGTGGTCTGTTCTTCCTTTCGGATGCACCTACGGGCCTCTCGGGATGCCGTTGTCGTTGTGTGCCTCCTGGTTTCCGTTTTCTGTCGAGTTGAAAATTTGTCCCTCAAAGAACGCAACATGAACGAAGCGGCGGAGGGTCCAGCCTTGTTCATTTGGTCTGCGCCCTCCACATTAGCATTATAAAAAGCGAGAGATTATTCAATTCATCAAAGATAATCTTTAATAAATAAACCCCCTACCTCAACATACGTTGGAGGTGAAACGATTGTGGTGGGAGAAAAGTCCTCATTGGATAAAGTCGTTGACGTTCGTCGATCCCGGATTGTTGCCACCCAAGCTTCCATCCTCCGTCGGTGGAAGTTACCGCAGTACTTCGCCAGAGGTTTCTCGCTTGATGAAGCCATCAAAAACCCCAACCCGAGATCCATTTAAATAGAGGGGTAGGGTGAGTAACGCAACAAAATAATTAATGAGGTTCATTAATGAGTTTTAAATTAATGAACCTCTTAATTGCCAATGGTTTGGTTACATAATTGAAGAGTCAAACCATTAAATGGATTGAAAACTTATCGGTCCCACCACCACTGCTCAATAGGAGGTAGGATAATAAAATAACAATTTTTTTATGTTATTTTATTATTTTTTAAAATTCGGAAAAACTAAATTTTTCACCCGACCAACTATGGTTTAAGTTAAGCCTCCCTTAATTGAATATTGGCACTGCAGATTCAACGGTGCCCTCAGATTTTTAATCCGAGCACCGGTTCAAAAGATAGAAAATGTCGTCTGCGTGTTTACTGAACATACCTTAAAAAAGTTCAAAAATTATTAACAGTCGCCATCGAACCACGCCAGTCGAAGTTAGGCTCTGCCTAAGGGTAACACACCATCAAAATTATACATATTGTTAAGATAAACCAATTTTATATTTATATGAAATATATCATAATTTAAATGTAAAATAATTTTGAAATATAAAACAATTATATGCGTATTTGAAAAAGATATGCATGGAAATAATTTAAAAGGAAAATATAGTTAGATATAACAGTTTTATATTTATATGAAATATGACATAATTTGAAAGTAAAAAAAATTTGAAATATAATATAAAACAAATATATGCGTATTTAAAAATTATAAAAATATTGTTTTTGAGCAATAAAATATTCTCTTCATTTCATGTAATTTTGATGGTCACATATATGAGTTTTATCATTCTTATTGAGTTTTTTGTGGAAAATGGTATTGTGTATGGTCAAAATTAATTTGAGTGGTAAGTTTATATTGTTAGGTTCTGAGCCACTTTTTGAAATGGATTTATATTAGACTCAAAGTACGGGCCTTGAGAGAAACCTAGATTGTCTTGGGAAGGTGGTGCAAATATCCTATTCCATGTATGTTGACAGGTTGTTTTGGGGTATACTTAGCTAATAATAAATAGTTAATGAATGCAGTACTAAATAAATAAGCAACCATGAAACAAAAAACTATGTTATAATATATACTAGCAGACAGCATAAAATATGTACTACATACAACCTGACCATATAGAAAAATAATTAAATAAACAAATGGCACAACTCCTATAGGAAGACTAAGTACATATTCATCACAAAACACCTAGTCAAATATAACTTCTTTTTTATAAGCCATAATAACCAAAAAAAATAATGTGTTATGTAACGCCCTAACCCCAGTTACCCAGAGTTGGTACATTATTACATAACATTGGCATGATCACAAAAGATCAAGTCTCGAAAGACCTATTAGTTTAGTAGACTTGGAAACACTAGATACATTCATAAGTCTTACATTACATCATAAAGTGAAAAACTACAACAACATAGTCTCTATAGTCCACACTCATATCCCATCAGACTATCCCTGCAGGTCAGTCATAAAATACTTCTTCACATCCTAGGAAAAAATAAAACATAGAAAGGGGTGAGCTCAGATGCTCAGTAAGTATAACAATATAGAGGAAACTTTCATAAATAAGCATAAACATTAAAGGAAATGTATAACTAAAACAAAAGCCTTTTAAACTTGAACTTCATCATAACATGGAAAAAATGAAATGAAATAATTTCATTTACTTATTCACATGGATATTCTACTAGTCGAATAATCACATGCAATATCAACAAAAACTTTCATAATAATGGAATGCATAATGTTAGACTATCATAACCACATAGTCAAGGCCTTGTGCCAAGATTACAAATAATATTTTGTCAAGGAATTGTGCCAAGACACTAGTTTGTCTCATGAGACCTACTGATGCATCGAGGAGATATAGCGAGCTCCACCAGTCACTTACTAAGTCCAATGCATTCCTCATATAAACAGTTTTAAACATAACATAAACATTTGTATTAAAACTAGAATACAAAATTTCAATAATTTATCCATAAACCATGAATGGTATAAAAATAACACATCCATAGTCAAACATATCACAAAACCTTCAATACAATATGGAAGTTTTGTATCATAATAAATCAACTTAAAATAATCTTAAAATCCATCAAAGGATGTTGACATAAATGAAATCAAAACTATTTGAGAGAAATATCTCTTTTTTGAAATCATTTAAAAGTCACATAATTATAAAATAAAACATTTACTTTGAAAATATTCTTATAAACTTGTAAGGGAAGCTTCAACGATTTTATAACGGCGGAAAATAGCCACACCTGCCGTATATGTTAAAAAACATTCTTACCTTAATTTTGTCGAAAAGGTTAAAAAGGACCTTGTTTGGAAAACGATGGAAAGATTCCTTTATAAACATATTATAAAAATTCAAACAAGGGTATAATTTACTTTAAACCATAGTCTATAAAATAGTAAGAATGTTTTGAAATACATTTTTAAGAAACATGGATGTTGATGATAAAGAGGTCCCAATAGATACTTACGTAAAAACAACCTCGGATAATAAAGAGATTGTGAAATTAACCATTAACTTGTACTTTTCCTTGGTCAAGGGTGGGTTAACCTCCTGTATAATGGTGAAATAATTGTTATTAAATTATACAAGAATCATATACATTAATATGATATCATATATGATCTTTTAACATTTCTTTGTTAATAATATCATAGTATTATCGTTGTTTTGGGTGTTAATAGATTTGTTTTCCTTTATATTCTTTGTTATGTGAGTCATATTTGTTATGGATGGGATGTATCTTATTCATATACAGAATTATATCAAGTCTTTAAACATTATTTTTAATCATCTAATGAAAATTATTCTTAAATGGATACGATGGGGAATGAATCTCATCGCGTTCATAGAGACAGTAATCTGTACGTACGCACGAGCGACAATATCATTATTTTGTTATTAAAATAATATATAATTGGATGGTATATCATATATATAGAATCATTATCATTTTATATTTATTATTTACATAAATTACACATCATTATTATACCCATTCAAATAATAAAGTATTGAATAACAATTACACCGCGACGTGGAGACGGTAAGTCGTACGTACGCACGTATGGTGACATGTGATTCAAAGGATGGATAGAATAATAAATTTGGTTGTACCATATTTATAATAACATCAAATTATATATAAGATACTGGGGTTATTATTTTATAATGTAAACAACAAAGAGAAATGAAGTGGAAGAAGAAAGGAACTTGAAAGAGGTGGTGAGATATTTACCTCTTCTTCGGGTTCTTCCTTTTGATTTGATTAAAAGAAATCCTTAGGTTGGCTTTCTGACTAAAGGAAGGCATCTAGAATTAAGGGAGGACAGTTGAGAGGGTATTTGGTCAGATTTTTGCCGATCCAAATGGCTTTGAAGGTGTTAATTAGAGAGAAGGGGGAGTTCCCTTTTATAAGAGGGGTGAGGGGCACCTTAGGAAAAGCTAGAAATATTATTTTATAACAAAATAATTTTTGGTTTCTAATGCATCCAAAGTAGATTATTTAAAGGATAAGTTGTGGGTGGGATGAAAACCAATCAAAAAATAGGTTTTAGAAAGGTTTGGTTCACTATATTAACTTTATCTTTTAGATTTGACTCTTAGTTAAATAGTTTAATATTTACCATGTCTCTTTATATTTTTATATTATATGGTTAATAAACTTACTATATACTTCCAAGAGAACCCCAAGTGGTTCATTAATGATACATCTATCATTATATAAGTCTTTTGGACGAACCTTATATTTTTAGGAATAGAATATCAATTAATAATATAATATTTGTTTTAAAAACTCTTTTATGTCAATTTTGACACTATTTGGTATTTTTTTTTCTAAATTCATAACAACATTATTGCTTCAAAAAAAATCATCTAACCAACCCTAATATGTCATATCAATCTATAAAATTAGTGGAATTCATAAAATGTCTCAAATTACATTTATTTGGATATTTATAATATCAATTTTTTTAATATTTCATTAATTAGATAATTACTGCATCATCATTGTGTCGTAAATAAATTAAATTATTTAATATCTAAAAAATATAAATAAAATACCATTATGTAGGAAATATTTTTAGATTTATAATTAATATTTATAGTTGAATTTATCTTATGTGTAACCCTATATTAAAAATGTTTTAATTATTAAAATTTGATTTTAACTCTTTTAACTCTTCTTTAAATAAAATAGTAATAAGTGTCTTAATCTAATCCAAGTAGACCAAAGAGGTTCATATTTTATTCCTAAGGTTGTTTTTGGTTGAATTATACTTATAAAATAGAATTAGGACATGTGTTAGGGTAATAATAATATCATTTTTACCCTTAATTATCCTATTTACTTTTAACCGTGGTAAATAAAAGTAAAAGGTTACTATTCACCAAAAATTATTTTTATCTTATTGAACCAAATTTTACTCCTTGATATTAACCGTGTCTCTCGGATTTTCGAAATTCCACTCACAGAAGTGGTAAAATTAAGTTTTATGTGAATTTGCAAATTCTCCTAGGAGGTGGGTAAAATATGGTGAAAAGTTCATTAAAATTTGTATATATCTAAAATTATTATAAACTAACTCCAATGAATTACATTGAACTTATATAGGTATTATGTATCTATTTTTACCTAAAATAAATTTAAATAAAATAAAAAATTATTTAAATAAAAAATCGGTTTTAAACTATAACTCAGTGTTTTTCACTATTCATTAAAAATTGAAAGTTTTCAGAAAAATACCAAAAATTCACCCTAAGATAATTTTGATATTATGAATCCAAAAATGAAGTCCATTTTGAAATATAAAATTTATAAAATTTTAAAAAGTGGGTATTACTATTCATAATGGATAGTTTGATTAGTCGCGGTGTGTTAGAATCTCAAAGTTGCGTACAATGCAAGCTATTGCATTATTCAAAGGGAAACGTACTGTGGAAACTTGGGGTGTTACATGTTATATAAAATGACAAGGGTGCTATGGTATATAACCATTGTCTCCATGATATCCATATAGGGATTTCATATTTAAATATGGAAGCAGCTAACTAAAGTAACATGGAGCTTAATGCCCAATGATTTCAGATAAAGGATAAGAAAAACTATGTCCAATAATGATAACATTAGGAAAGAATCTAAGATATTGAGATATTTTAAAAAAAACAAATCACAAAATGTAAATGTAGGGCATCCATGAAAAGTAACGAACGAAATCGAGGAATGTGAGGCTTGATTGAGTGTTGTGAGTCGATCTGATAGATCTGATGATAATAAAGAAGATGAACAATGTTGGAAAAATGAGGTTGGAGGGAACAAGTTTGAAGAATCGTTTCTAGGTTTTCTGTGTGAGAGAGACGAGTCGCAGTCACCCAATCGAAAAATACACAATGACACAATATAGGGTTTGATAAATTTTTAAATGATTTATCACGTCGGTTATTTAATAACTAATGTGATAAAATATTTTTTTATTACATTTATCACATCAATTATTATATAACCAATGTGATAAACACTTTTTTACGTCGGTTATTTTATAACTGACATGATAAAGTGCGTAATTTGATTTTTCACATCGGTTATTTTATAACCGATGTAAAAAATCAAATATTGTCATTTTTTATGTCGGTTATAATATAACTGATGTGATAAATCAACTTTTATAGCTTTGCACGTCGGTTATTTATAACCGAAGTGGTAAATGTTTTCTGCACTAGTGTAATGATGCTAATAAATTTCAACATCCCACTTGTCAAAGGCACAGAAAGAAGCACCCCAAAAATCTCCTAAGGGGACGAGGGAATGCTTTAGGTACAAGAAGGAAGGACACTAAATGGGAGGCATTACCCTCTAAGAGAACACATGAGAAAGATAGAGATAAGACATACACCAACCAACTCCAACTCAAACTACAATATAAAAGAAACCCAAGTACATATATGTAATGTTGTGTAAGAACTACTACAACTTGAAAGGGAAAACTGTAAGTAGTAAAGAAAGTAAAACGGCAGCGACCACAAATCCTAAACAGCTCCTGTAACCCCAAGCTAGTAGTAACCAGCCTAATCTCAAACCTACTTCAAGTGACCTGAAAAATAGTTTATATATACGTAGAGTGAGTATGACAGTATACTCAGTAGTATCCTCCCCGGATCCTATTGTGTAAAAGTAAAGAAAACATGATAAAGCACAGTGAACAACAAGTGAAACTAACTTGTCACCTAAACAGGTATATTATGTTCATAGCCTCACCATGGCTACTCTCACTAGGTATCGCATACAAGAGTATATAATATAATAAAGAATATCAAGGGTACCCCGCTACCACTTCCCTATTGGTTTGTCGCTTTTCCCCAACATCGCACGTCCTAAGCATCTCTCTCCAAAAAGGGTTGTCCGCAGACACTTGGGCGTAGCACCGCAACATGCACCTCATGCAACACAACCACCATGTCCACGTAACCAAAGTAACCAGGTAGTTTTCAAGAGCCACCATAGCTCACGTAATGTGTATCATACGTCGAGTATTATACCTCAAGCCATTACAGCACATACACCGAGTAAGGATCCTCAAGCCATCATAGCCTATACACATTACACCTATAGTAGTCCATAGGAAACTATATCTAGAATATATGTATGTGAATAACCACAAGCCATTACATCACTCTACACACATATATGAGGAAAGTTAATTGTCATGCCTACCAACACAATAACTACCAAGAGAAGATAGTGGGGCCAAAGGGGGTATTCGGTCATTCATCATCCCATTAGGATGTTAGGGATTACACCCCCTAGGGATCAGAATCCTCAAGGTGTCAATTTCCCTAACCGATAGGGTGGAGTAGAATATAGAAACACAAAAAGTATAGAATATACTATATCTCACAACCACACTATGGGCATAACCTATTCTTAGACTCAATTGTAGCTAGCGTCTCTCGGACTCCCAGTTGCCACTACTAAGATTAGGTATCTTATAAGCAAACAATCATTTAAAGAGCTACATTAGATTACTTTATCCCTTTTAATCGGTTTCACTTTACATTGTTTAATTATTTAACCATTAATTAACCATTATCATTTCCACATGACATTTCATTATCATTCCAACCAAGATCCATGCCCCTCAGGCACTACCAAACCAAGTCCACTGTTCCTTTAAAGTTACAACCTCAGCATTGCATCCCAACAATCTCTAACCCCATGAGTTAACATCATTTATGAAATCATTTATTAACACCATTATCACTTTTCCATAATTACATGTATTCTAGGAAAACACATTCTAAGCTTCCAAACACAAGGGGCTCAACACGGTGAGTAGATGAACTACCTATCGAGTCTTTGTCACCTATAGCTAGAGTGTAGGCTCATCCACCCTTGAGAATCTAAAAAAGGAAAGCACATGTTATACCCCGCACATCTTCGACTCTTTTGGAAGGAGGGTAAGCAAGAACATATACCTCAAGTAGTTGGGAAAGTAAAGTAGATAAACAAATAACAAGATTCAATAAGCACCCAACATTCACATCCAACTTGTTTCATCATCTCTGGTGTCCTCCCCGACACCCACATGCATAAACCGATGCATCTTGTCACTCTTGGCATCAACTAATGCCACTAAAACCACCAAACCTCTTTTCCCCCATGTACCACAACAACCCTCCGGGCTCAGTCATCCCAGGCTCACACCATAACACAATCAGTAGGAAACAAACAACATAGCAACTGAGTTCTTGGCCCTAAACAAGGCATTAAGCCTTCACACACAACAAGCACTCACAGCTCCAAAGAATAAGGCGTTTGGCCTTTAAAAGAAAGAGGGTAACTTAGAACCCTTAAAGGCATTATCTTTATCACACAACCAGTCCTTTATTCCATATTGAATTAACCGATTTAATTAAACATACATAATTGTATCCATTTGATTATCATCAAATTACAACAACAACAACTAGATTCATTTACATGCCTCTTTATCTTTAGCCAATTAATCTACAATTAATATCGTCTTTATGTTCTTTACTAATTTCTATCAAAAACAACATTCTAGACAAGCCAAGAATAGATATCACACTATCTAGCAAATCAAGAGGCAAACTATTATCACGGTATAAAGCAATAACATATGATCGATTCCAATTATTTGATCCAGTTCAAATATTTATTATGTCAATTTCATTGTGATACAGTGGATAAAACATAATAACTCTACAACTGCATGTAAAATAACAAATAATCCATGAATCCACTACCTCAAAAGGTTTCTGGCATTCTTTGCACGTGAATGGTCCACGCAACGGATCATGATCACCTCCTCCTGCGACAACTGCATCCACCTGAGGACGCTGTGGCATAACCACATCAACCAACAACCAGGAAAACTTCATTAGAACCATGGAGATCAAGAACCATAAAATAGTAAAGAGAAACGGTAGAAAACAGATTGAAGAAACCAAAATAAAGGAGGTAGATCTTACCTAGTATCGAAGACGAATCGAAGAAGGAAGCTTGAGATTGATCCTAGATGAAGAGATCTCTAAAACACCACAGAGGGGTCTGTTGGGTCACCTGGGATGAGAGGGAGGGGAGCCTTGGTCATAAGGTTTGAAAGACCCAAGCGACTGGTATATCTTTAAAACATGCAGTGGCGGGTCAGTACACGACGTGTACTTCCCATTCACGTTGTGTACTGCCTTAAGGCTGGGTTCTGCCGAAAAACCCATCACCTCGGAATTTATTTTATTTTTCAAAACTTGAAACAGTACATGTCGTGTACCCCTTGGTCACATCATGTATCCCCCCTGTTTCCGACTTCGCATGACCGAACTCCTCCATACTTCCTCTAAGCCTTCTTCGAGCACTCTAGTATTTGAAAAGACACAAAGGGTTGATCCTCACGGATCTGGGCCCTTACATCAGATACCTCTCAAAAAATTATTTTCCTTGAGAATCCAAAACAAACCTAGAGAGAAAACCAAAAAGAAAGAAAGGGGTCTCCCAAATATCCACCCTACGAGATACCTCTCAAATATATTTCCATCACAGGATCTCAACCACTTTAGAAAAAGAACAATGTGAAACCACACGACAACCACAACCAGCTCCCAAACACTATCATGGGGGAGGTACCTCTCCAAAGAGAGAAAACCACAACAAGATACAAAAGAGAGTCATCTCATAAACACGAAAGGTCTACAACCACAAACGAACATCATCACAGGAAAAAAGCTAAACATCAAACAAATTGGGGTACTGATCGTGGATCTACGACTCACATTCCCAGGTACTCTCCTCTACACCAATGTACTGCCACAAGATACTAACCAAGGGAATATCACATCTACACAACACATTCTCCTTGCAGTCCTATATCTCTATAGGCCTCTCCTCGAAGGTTGCATCATCGTCAACATCGATCTCACCCCAATCGATGATGTGAGAGTCATCATGAAGATAATGATGAAGCTGAGACACATGAAAAACATAATGTATCTAGCTTATCTGTAGGGGAAGTGCCACTCGATATGCCACAGCTCCAACATGATCCAACACCTCAAAAGGCCCAAAAAACTAGGGAGAAATCTTACTCCCATGACCAAACCTCTTTTACCCACAATGGGGAGTCACCTTCAGAAACATGTGATCCCCAAAATCAAACTCCATAGGTCTCCTCATATGATCAGCATAGGAATTATGATGATCTTACGCTTCCTTCATCCTCTCGCAAATCACTTGAACCATCTCTGTAGTATTCTACACCAGTTCCGACCTGAGAATCTCTGACTCTCCGACCCCAGTCCAGCACAACAGATAATGATAAGGTCAACCGTTAAAATCTTCAAATGGCATCATACTAATGATGGAGTGAAAAAATATTATTGTAAGAAAACTCTACTAAGGGAAGGTTACTCATCCATGAACCTCCAAAATCCAGGACACAAGAGTGAAACATGTCTTCAAGAGTCTGATGGTCTGCTTTGTCTGACCATTCATCTACATATAAAAATAAGTGTTAAGGCATAGCTGAGAACCAAAATCATGTTGGAGATCTCTCTACACCCTAGAGGTAAAACAAGGATCCCAATCAGAAATGATTGTCCTCAGGACTCTGTGAAGTCTCACCACCTCCTCCAAATGTTGTCTTGAAAAAACCTTCATTGATCTCGACTCCTTGATTGCTATAAAGTGATAGGATTTCGTCAAACGATCTGCTACAACCCATATAGTGTCATAACTTCCTTGATCTTGAGGTAAACCGGTAACAAATTACATAGAGATATCCTCCCACTTCCATTTAGAAACATCTAACGGCTAGAGAAAACCAATGGGAACACAGTTCTTATCCTTCTCCTTCTGGAAGACCAAACATCAAGACATAAATTCTGCAACTGCACACTTCTACCCAGGCCACCAAAACTGACTCCTCAAGGCTCAGTACATCTTTGTCACACCAGGATGTACCGCTAAGGGAGAATTATAGAAATATCTTAGAACTATATCACGCAATGCCAAAGAAATGAAAATCCTCCCCCAAAACAACACTCAGTGTTGTTCATCCTCAGACCAACCTTCATGGGCTTCGTCACAAACAACTCGGTCTCTCCAGACCTCCACCTCAAGATCCCCTAATTGGGAATCTTCCACCTTTTGCACCAACGATGAATGCACTGGCATCTGTAAAAGAAAACCTCTACCCCCAACTTCTCCCATATCGAGATTTAATGCTGAAAGTTCTTCCATTACTCTCCAGGAATCACCTGACTCACGCACTACATCACTACACGACTTCATGCTTGACGCACCGGCTACAACATTTACCTTACTAGGTGTATATGATATTTTGAAGTCGTAATCCTGTAAGAACTCTATCCACTAACGTTGTCGTAAGTTCAAGATATGCTGGGAGAAAACATACCTCGAGCTTTTATGATCGGTGAAGGCCACAAAGTTCTCTCTGATGTGGTGATGTCTCCACAACTTCAGGGCAAACACCACTGCTTCTAAATCAAGATCGTGGGTGGCATAGTTATGTTCACGGGGATGCAAATGCCGATAACCATAATAAATGACCAATATCTATAGCATTAGAACACAGACTAACCCCAAACATGAAGCATTATAGAAAACCTCAAACTAAACTCTTTCTACTGGCAGACAAAGAACTGGAGAACTGACCAACTTATCCTTAAAATACTAAAAAGTTGTCTGACACTGATCATTCCATATGAACACATGATCCTTCCTAGTCAACGCTGTCAGAGGAGTTTCAACCTAAGAAAATTGGCTATGAACCTCCTGTAATATCCTACGAGACCAAGGAAACTTCGCACCTATGACACTGTCTTGGGGGTTTCCCAAGACACAACAGCTTCTATATTCGATGGATCTATAGCTACTCCCTGTTGGTATACAACATTCCCCAAGAAACAGACTTCTTGAGCCCAAAAATCACACTTAGACAACTTTCCAAACAGTTGTTGTCAACGATAAACCCCCAAAACGGCACGCAGATGCTCTGCATGCTCCTCCTTAGACGCAGAGTACACAAGGATTCCATTGATGAAAATCACCATGAACTTACCCAGGAACTCACGAAATATAGCGTTCATCAACCCCATGAACACAGCTAGAGCATTCCCCACACTGAACAGTATCACTAAGAACTCGTAATGCCCATGACAACAACAGAAAGCATCCTTTGGAATATCCTCATCCTTCACACGCATCTGATGATACCCAGACTGCAAATCAATCTTTGAGAACCAACTTGAACCCTTCATTTGATCGAACAAACCATCAATCCATGGAAGGGGATAGTGTTTCTTCATTATCACTTTATTTAAGCGGTGATAGTCGACACACAACCGCAAACTACCATCAGCCTTCTTCACAAACAAAACTGGTGCACCCCACGGTGACACACTCGTTTGAACAAAATTGCACTGTAACAGACCATAGAGTTGTATATGAATCTCTCTCAACTCATAAGGTGACATCCTATACGGAGACATCGATATAGAAGACGCGTATAGCTGTAGCTCGATCCTGAACTCGATCTCTCATCGAGGGGGCAATGCTACAACCTCTTTTGGAAAGACATCAGGGTATTCTTCCATGACCCTGGGAAACGTCGACTGATAAGCCTCCAAAAAACTCAACATCGACTCATCCATCAAGGATGTCAAGGATGGAGTATGCCTCTAACCCATCTAAGGGTCTCACTTACCAACAAACATCACTGGCTCTCCATCAGTATTGAAGAACACCACTTGCCTCTTGAAGCAATTCACAATAGCCTGCACTGAATACAACCAATCCATGTCGAGGATGACATCATATGGTTATATCCATAAACATAGTAAATCTCCCCAAGAGCGGTGTTTTCCTATCACTATCTCACAGTCTCTACATACTTCAAACAAGTCAGTTTGACCTCTAAATGGCGTAGTCAATGCCAAGGGCACTAAAAGTCTCTCTACCTCGAGTACTTAGGCATGGAAAAGAGTAGGTGATATGAGGTAGTGTGTCGCTCCTAAATCAAAAAAGGCATACACCCAAGTAGAAAACAAGAAAAGGGTACCTCGAAAGACGTTTGGATCACCTGGTGTCGGCAACGCTAAAGCATGAAGCTGACTACGACCTGCTCCACAACCTCTCTGACCCTATTAACGACCACCACCATGGTCGTGCTCTACTCTCTGAGGACGGGGAGCATCCCAAGGCTGTCCTCTGCTTGTCTCATCTTCCCTCTACTAATACAAAGCTGGTGCAACCTACTACTATTGTCTCGGATGGAACTTACTCAATGGAGGAACTTGAAGTGGAACACCCGGCGCATGCTGACTGCTCAGAAAGGTCAGGCACTCTCACTACTGATGACCTTGGCCTCCACAAGAAAAACAAGTGTATGATCCCTTGACATAGGTATGAGAGCTGCTGCCCCTAGAGAAACGAGATACTAAGGGATGAGACCTATCCCTGGCCAAACAAAAACTCTTCTTCCCTGAAAACCGGGAACCCTAGACCACAGCTCTACTTCGTGAGGAATCTTGACGACTCCCCTCTCATGATGATCCAGTTCTGGATGATATCCTCTTGATGACCTCTGCCCTTTCCATCACCTTGATATATGTCTTCAGCATAAATGGGGTGACCTGACACTGGATATCTGGATGTAAAGGCTCCTCGAAATGCCTCACCCTGGACTCCTCATCTGGAAGTAGGTCTAAAGCATATCGCAATATTTTCTTGAAACAGATTCTAAACTCTCGCACATTGGAGCTTCCTTATCAAAGGGTAAGCATCTCTTGGCGGCTATCCACCTTTGAGGTCGAATAAAGAAACTTGACTCTGAACTTGTCTCGAAACTCCTCCCACAAGACTGTCAGCTCCTCTTGATCCTTGAGGAACAAGAACCACCACTACCTCGTAACACCATGCATCATCGTCACAACCAACGACACCCAATGCTCCTTTTGAGCACAGATCGAATTGAAGGCTATCATAACCTCCTACAACTATTCCTCTGTGACTACATCTGAAATGGAGTTCTCGTACTTCTACAGACTCTAGCACTAAAACTCTCAGAGTGTCCTCCTCTAAGTGTCATCGTCATCAACCTCTATGCTACGGCGATCAGCTGGCACAGTTTGTTGAGCATCTTCTGCATGAACCTGATGAGGATGTCAACTTGGATCCATACCTACAAAATAAAAAATATTTAGAGCTTTTAAAACTCGAATATAGAATATTCAACATTAATTATTTATTTATTTTCTTTTATTCGTTTTAGGTTAACCCATCCTAAGGTCTACCCATTCAAACATAGGTGCAAAGAAGATGATGCATGATCCTTTCCTTGGTCTCTACCCACCAACAAGTATAACCTCATTTAGTAGACACTATAAACTTAAAGGTATGTGCATCAGATCACAGGGGGGCCTAAATACCTATATCTCAGCCAGTCTCCAATGTTTACAGCACTTTCTAAACTTTACTGACATTGTTTCCCTACCAACCCATGCAACCTCACATGTTCCTAAATCCAAACTTCATCATATACCTCAACATTCCTCTAATACCACTCAGTCACAACCCCCTCCCCACAAAGTGTACCCCTCTTGGGATGGAAATGAGAGGAGAGAGATAGTGACCCCTGAGTCCTGCCTCTAGTAGGCCCCAGGTTAGCGACTAGCACCGAGGGTATAGTAAACTCACAAATGGGAGGCATTACCCTCTAAGAGAACACATGTGAAACAGAGAGATAAGACAGAAACCAACCAACTCCAACTCAAATTTCAATATAAAAGAAACTCAAGTACATATATGTAATTTCATTAAAGAACTACTACAACTTGAAAGGAAAAACTGTAACTATCAAAAGAAAGTAAAACGGCAACGATCACAAAGTCTGAATAGCTCATGCAACCCCAATCTGGTAGTAACTAGCCTGATCTTCAACCTGCTCCAAGTGACCTAAAAAATGTTTATATATACGTAGGCTAAGTATAACAGTATACTCAGTAGGATCCTCCCCACAACCTCTCATGAAAAAGTAAAGAAATCATGCTAAAGCACAGTGAACAAAAAGTGAAACTAACACATCACCTAAACAGGTACACTATGTTCCCAACCTCACCATTGATACTCTCACCAGGTATCACATACAAGAGTATATAATATAATAAATAATATAAAGGTTACCCCACTACTACTTCCTCACTGGTTTTCTGCTTTGCCCCAACGTCTCACGTCCTAAGAATCTCTCTCCAAAAAGGCTTGCCCACAGACACCTGGGCATATCACTGCAACATGCACCTCATGCAACACAACCACCACGTCCATGTAACCAAAGTAACCAGGTAGTTTCCAAGAGCCACCACAGCTCGTGTAACATGTATCATACGTTGGATATTATACCTCAAGTCGTTATAGCTTATACATCGAGTAAGGATCCTCAAGTAATCACAACCTATACACGTTACACCTATAGTAGTTTATAAGAAACTATATCCAGTATATATGTGTGTGAATAACCACAATCCATTATAACCCTCTACACATATATGGGGAAAGCTAATCATCGTGCTTACCAGCACTCCCCCCCCCCCCAGGGCTCAGAATCTATGGGGTGTCAGTTTCCCTAACCAATAGGGTGGAGTAACATATAGAAAAACAAAAAGTAAAGAATATATTATATCTCACAACCACACTATGGGCATATCCTAGTCTTAGACTCAATTGTAGCTAGCATCTCTCAGACTCACGGTTGTCAATACTAAGACAAGGTATCCTATAAGCATACAACCATTTAAAGAGCTACATTAGATTACTTTATCCCTTTTTATCACTTTCACTTTATGTTATTTAATTATTTAACCATTAATTAACCATTATCATTTCCACATTACATTTCATTAGTATTCCAACCAAGATCCATGCCCCCCATACACTACCAAACCAAGTCCATTGTTCCTTTAAAGTTACAACCTCAACATTGCATCCCAAAAAGCTCCAATCCCATGGGTTAACATCATTTATGAAATAATTTATCAACACCATTATCACTTTTCCATAATTCTAGGTATTCTAGTAAAAAATATTCTAAACTTCTGAACACAAGGTGATCAACACGGTGAGTAAATGAACTACCTATCGAGTCTTTTTCACCTATAGTTAGAGCATAGGCCCATCCACCCTTGAAAAGCTAAACACGGAAAGAACATGGCATACCCCGCGTATCTTCACCACTTTTGGAAGGAGGGTAAGAAAGACCATCTGTCTCAAGTAGTGGGGAAAGTAAAGAGGATAAACAATCAACAAGATTCAACAAGCATCCAACACTCACATCCAACCTTCTTCATCATCTTCGGTGTCCTCCCCGATACCCACATGAATAAACTAATGCATATCACCACTCTAGGAATCAATTGATTCCACCACAACTACCAGGTCTCTCTTCCCCCACGTGCCACAATAGCCCTCCAGGCTCAGCCATCCCAGGATCACACCACAACACAAGCAGTAGGAAACAAACAACATAGAAACTGAGATCTTGGCCCTAATCAAGGCATTCAACCTTCATGCACAACGAGCACTCACATCTCCAAACAATAAGGCGTTTGGCCTTTAAAAGAAATAGGGTGACTTAGAACCCTTCAAGGCATTATCTTTATCGCACAACCAATCCTTTATTCCATGTTGAATTAACCGATTTAATTAAACATGCATAACTATATCCATTTGATTATTATCAAATTGCAACAATAACAACCAGATTCATTTACATTCCTCTTTATCTTTAGATAATTAATCTAAAATTAATCTCGGCTTTATGTTCTTTACCAATATCCATCAAGAACAACATGGTATATGAGCCAAGCATAGATATCACACTATCTAGAAAATCAAGATGCAAACAGTTATCACGGTATAAAGTAATAACATATGATCGATTCCAATTATTTAATCCAGTTCAAATATTTATTAGGTCAATTTCATTATGATCCAGTGGCTAAAACATGATAACTCTACGACTGCATGTAAAAGAATAGAGAATCCACAAATCTCCTACCTTAAAAGGTTTTCGACGTTCTTTGCACGAGAACGGTCCACGCAATGGATCATGATATCCTCCCCCCACGACAACTACATCTACCCGAGGACGTCGTGACACAACCGCACCAACCAAAAACTAGGAAAACTCCATTAGAACCATGGAGATCAAGCGTCATCACATGGAAAAAAGAAACAAGAGAAAATGGATTGAAGAAACCACAAGAATGGAGGTAGATCTTACATAGGATTGAAGAAGGATCAAAGAAGGAAGCCCGAGATCAATCTTAGATGAAGAGATCTCTAAAATGCCACAGTGGGGTCCAATGGGTCACCTGGGATGAGAGAGAGAGGAGCCTTGGCCATAGGGTTTGAAAGACCCGAGCGGCTAGTATGTATTTAAAACATATTGCGGCGAGTCAGTATACAGCGTGTACTTCCCATTCACGTCATGTACTCCCTTGAGGTCAGGTTCCACCGAAAAACTTGTCACCTCATCATTTATTTTATTTTTCAAAACTCGAAACAGTACACATCATATACCCCTTGTTCACATCATGTAGCCCCATGTTTCCATTTTATCGCATCCGAACTCCTCCAGACTTCCTATGAGCCTTCTTCAAGCACTCTAGTCTTTGAAAACACGCAAAGGGTTGATCCTCACAGATCCAGGCCCTTACATCATTGTTTATTGCTTCAACTATGAGGAACCAGAGCACTTTTCAAAGCAATTCACTAAGCCAAGGGTTTTCAAAGACAACCAACAACCTCCAAGGAAACAAGGGCGCACTTCTTCCATCATAACCGCTGAGGTGGATCCCGAAAACGAAGTGGTGAAAGGTACGCTAGTTATTCATTCAAGAATAGAAAACATACTTTTTTATTCTGGTTCTACGCATTTCTTCATATCACTAAAGTTTAGTATAACTATTCAAACACCACCACAAAGAATGGAAATAGTGATGTTGGTGAAAATAGAAAATGGTAAAATTATTTTATCCCAAGTATATAACTCCTCCCATGTCAAGATTTGTTGGATGAACTTTCCAAGGAACCTTCTCATAATCCATTTGATGGAATTTGATGCAATTATGGGTATGGAATGGTTTTTCCTATATAGATTCAACATAAATTGTCGTGAGAAGAAAATCACTCTCCATATTTCGAATCGACCCCCAATTATGTACAAGTGAAAGGAGGAGGATGAATCTTATTTAGCACTAACATCTCAAGCATAAATATTATTACCCTATGAGCAATAATATATAGCTAAAATTATTGATTCTAATGAAAGAATCATCCTTGAAGACATTCTTATTGCAAGGGAATATGTTGATGTGTTTCCTAAAGAATTGTTTAGTCTTCCTCTTAACCTAGAGGTTGAATTTTCAATCAATATTATACTTGGTTTATTTCCATTATCCAAGACTCTATATAGAATGGTTGTTGTGGAACTTAAGGATCTTAAGAAACAACTATAGAAGAATCTGGATAAAGGGTTCATATGCCCAAGTGTTTTACCATGGGGTAACCCAGTCCTCTTCATCAAGAAGATTGATGGGTCAATGCACATTTGCATTGATTATCATGAACTCAACATGATAGCAATAAATAAAAAGTATATTATAAAACATATTAATGACTTGTTTGATCAGCTACATGGAGCACAATACTTATCTAAGGTGGATCTGTAGTCAGGGTATTACCAAGTTAGGGTGAAGGAGGAGGATATCCCCAAGACTACTTTTTGTACAAGGTACGGACACTATGAGTTCATAGTAATGTCATTCGGACTCACTAATACTCCAGAAATATTCATGGATGTGATGAATAGAGTATTTAGAGATTACCTCAAAAAATTTGTGTTAGTATTTATAGATGATAATCTAATATACTCAAAAAGTAAGGAAGAGTATGAGGAGTATCTGAGCATTGTGTTAAAGACCTTATGAAAGGAGTTACTTTATGCCAAGTATAGAAATATGAGTTCTGGTTGAAGGAAGTTTCATTATTGGGGAATATTATCATAGGAAATGGGATATCTATGGACCCTTCAAAGAAAGAAGCAATTAAAGGATGATTGAGGCCAATTTTTATGATAGATATCTGTAGTTTCCTTGGATTAGATGAGTACTATCGTCGATTTGTGATAAATTTATCATGATTGTCAAACCCTCTAACCAAGATAACTCAGAAGGGAGTCAAGTTTTCTTGTAAGGATGAATGTGAAGAGAGCTTCAAGGAGTTGAAAAAGAGGCTTATCACTACACTTGTACTCACATTACCCACAAGTGGAGAACTTTTTGTGGAATTCAACGATGCTTCAAAAAAGGGATTGGGTTGTGTATTAATGCAGAATGAAAAAGTGATAGTCTATATTTCAAGGTAGTTGAAAGTTTACAAACATAACTACCCAACACGTGATCTGGAGTTGGATGAGGTGATATTCACTTTGAAATATGATGGTATTATTTATTTAGGGGGAAGTGTGAAATATATACAGATCACAAAAACCTAAATTATATATTCACACAAAAAGAGATGAATATGCGCCAATGATGATGGTTAGAGATGATCAAGGACTATGACTGCTCAATCCACTAGCATTATGGGTAAACAAATAAAGTAGAAGATACTCTAAGTATAAAGGATCCATAAATTTTATCATTGATGATAATTGAGAAGGATCTGATCTTATTAGATTTGAAGATGATGAACATGAGAATCATAAAAGAATATCATCAATCCTTTCTCAACTGATTGTTCAACTGAATCATTTAAAAAAGATAAAGTATGTTCAATGAGATGATGTGGTAATTCAAAAGAAATTTAAAACTATAAGAAAAGTGAAATCCTCAAAGTTTAATGTTAATGAAGAAGGTGTTGTGAGATTTGGGTCATAGTTATGTGTACCATCAAATACTAAGTTAAAGGAGTTTTTGGATGATGCACATAGCTCAACCTTATGCATCTATCCAGGAAGCACAAAGATGTATTGAGATCTCTGAGAGCACTATTAGTAGGACAATATAAAGAGGGAGGTCATGAAGTATACATCAAGATGTCTTGTATGTCAGTTAGTGAAGTAATAAAGAAAAAAATCCAAGGGGATGATGCAACCATTACCCATACCTATATGGAAATGGAAAAACATCACCATGGACTTTGTCACTGGTCTTCCAAATAAATCAAGTGGAAATAATGTTATTTGGGTTGTAGTAGATCATATTACAAATATTGCTCACTTCATTGCAATTTGAGAGGAATTATCACTTGATCAACTTGCGAGGATATAAATTAGAGAAGTGGTGACGCTATATGGAACACCACTATCGATTGTATCCGATCGAGATCTAAGATTTACCTCTAAGTTCTAAAAGAGTCTTCAACATGCTCTAAATACTGAGTTGAATTTCAGCACAACCTATCACCCTCAAACTGATGGTCAATCTGAACAGACTATCTAGACACTCGAGGACATGTTGAGAGAATACTCGATGAACTTAAAAGGATGATGGGACCAACATCTTCCTCCAGTCGAGTTCTCATACAATAATAGTTTCCACTCAAGCATCCAAATGGTTCCCTATAAAGCCCTTTATGGGAAGAGGTGCAGAACACCTGCATGATGGGATGATGTTGGGGAATGAAAAATGTTATGTCCTGAAATGGTAGAGGAAATGGTTGAAAGGGTTAAGATCATTCAGCATCACATCAAGGCTGCTCAGAGTCAACAGAAGAGCTATGCTGACAATCGTCAACGAGACCTAGAGTCTGATGTTAGATACATAGTGTTCCTACACATATTTTCATAAAAGAAAGTCATGTGATTTAGGAAGAAGGGAAAGCTTAATCCAAGATACATCAGCCCCTTTGAGATCCTTTATTGCATCAGAGTAATGATCTATCGACTAGAACTCCCACCTAACCTATATCAAGTACACGATGTATTCCATACATCCCTCTTGGGGAAGTACATACCAGACTCCTCACATGTACTCAATCCAGAGGTGGTACCATTGGATAATGATCTTTCCTGTGAAGATCATCCGGTGAAAATATTATATCATAGAGACAAATTTCTAAAAAATAAGACAATGTATATTGTCAAAGTGTTGTGGAGAAACCACAAGTTTGAAGAAACGACATGGGAACCGAAGGATGTGATGAAACAGAGATACCCTCATATGTTTTAGTGTGGGAATTGAAAATTTTGAGGGTGAAATTTCTAAAGGGGGGGAAGATTGTAACGACCCAAACTATTATAAATAAAATTCTCATTTTGATTTAAATTAAATTTCTTATTATGTATTATGGTTATAGAAAATACATTCACTAATTTGGTTTTATTATATCCTATTGGATTTAAAAGACCGTTAAGCATCATTACCATTGATAATATAGTCATTGAATAGTTATCACATGATTAGTATAAATATATGGTTTTAACAAATCCAATTGAAACAAACAAAGGAAGTAATGGCCGCAATGATTAGGATTTTACCCTATGAATCTCATTTATCGGAGCTTCCAAGAGATATATTATCACTGGGCTTTACCCTTGACTAAACTCAAGCTGAAATCCAATAACTTAAGTATGAGTGAAACTGTTAATGAGAGAATTTCAAGCTCATTGAGATCATGACCAAAACCATGTACACCGAACCACCCTATAAAAGTTTCATTATCACGCACCTTACTCTTAGGGCCTTTGCTGGTGTATTAAAGGAATATGTATTAAGACCATAATAATATGAATATGTATATCGTATAGAATAATGTTTATATTTACATCTTATTGTTACTTTATAAATGATTTTGATTTTTATACAGTAAAACACAAAAAATATATTTTTAATTGGTATTTAATTTCAATTAAAATGTTTATTTTGATGAATTAATGGATTTTTGAAATAAATAATATTTTATTAAAATATTATTAAATAATTTTTATTAAATATAAATTATGATATAATTTTTATGAATTAAAATGTAATTTTTATAAGGGTTTGAAAACTGTTATTATCAAAAAAAACCCAGCATTTCTCAATAAATGTTGATTCCTATTTTAAAATTGAAAATTCACATATTTAAAAAATTGTTTAGATGAAATATTTTTTTTTTTGGAATCAGAATGGAAAAATTATCCAACGGTGAATTTTTCATAATTTTCTGAGACGATCTAATTTTTGGGTAAAAATTAAATACCGTATAAATATACAGTGAGTATTATGACATCATAATGACACAAAAGTGATGTAATAAATACTATAAAGGGTATCCACAACCAAATATATATTTTTCCTTAAAATAGTGTGATTTTATGTGTATTTGATTAATTTTATAAATCCTTTATGAATCCTCCAAAACCATTAATACATTTTAAGGTTTTAAAATCATTTCTTTAAGAGTGACTCACTTTCACGTAAGCAATGTTATTATTTTATTAATTTCAGCCCTTGGAATTATAAAATAATGAAAATCACCCCTCTTTGGAATAAACCATGGAAAAAACTATGGGAAGGTTTGTGATTTTGGTTATTTTATTATATAGAGTCCAAAACCTAAGTTTGAGAAATGATAAATATTTTTCCACTCACTTCCTATATAAACTCATCCAAACTCTTATTTATCTTCACTAAAAAATCTTGGAGCATGTCCTTACTCTTCCATCCCCTCTCTAAAGTCCTCTCAAGGTTCTCCCAAGCTCTCAAGAAGCTCCTCACAAGCATTTGACGTCACACTCTCAAGGTAAGAGATGGTCATTTGATGTCCAAATGATGAGAGACTCATTTCTCTCTCATCAACCCATTTTATGAATTTTTAAGTGACGTTGTTATGCTGCCAAAATTTCACCGTGATTTTCTATGCCAAAACAATTATGTAGTGAATACCATACTCATTTCCTATCAAAGGTGTTCACCTTTATACATATATACTTATTTGAATTAGGATTTACACGTATCTATTCCACACTACTTGGTTGTGGAATAAAATATGATGATGAATGAATCCATATTGTATGATCTATGTGGCACACTTAAGCATGAGAATTAAATGAAAGTGACGAGTGTGCTCAGAATTATATAATGCTCCAATGAAATGGGTAATTTTTAGTCTCATGAGATGTCATGTTGGGACAGAGAGTGAACCCGATTCCTGTATGAGACTTTGTCCATAATGATGTCTTGGCAATTAGCCTTGACCTGTGTTTATGATGTAGTGTTTTAAATCGTTTCCATATTTATCATGTTGTCTTTATTTTATCATGTTATATCATGTCTTATTGTTCATGTTTATGATTCTCACCCCTTTTATACTCATTGATATGTCTATTTTCTAACATGTATTAATTTCTTCATGTTATGTCATGTTCATTTCCTTTACTGGCTTTTATAGATCACTCTTTTCTTATGTATGTCATCAGGTTATCCCATGTGGTTTTAAGTGCGAGCATGTTGAAAAAGTTTTCAATAAAGATATTGTTTTTTCTTATTTTAAGTTGTTATGAAATGTACCTAATTCAATCGCTCAACAGATTGAAGATTCTCTTATGAAGACTAAGGGCAAAACTTGTGTAATTCCATCAGTTCCAAGAATAAGAATGGGTAGAGCAGAGACTGCTACAGCTATGCTTAAACAAGCACCAGTACCTGCTTCTACTTCAAAACCTTCATCTTCTCGAAGGGCTCTGCCTCCTGAGCATCAACAACAGAGGTCGTTTCGTCAATATGATTAAAGAGATCAAAGACGAAAACAATTTGAGGATTTGAAAAGGAAAAGTTTACTCTTTATGAAATGAACAAGTTCCTGGCTACTTCATTTCGGATCTGGAAAATAATTTGGTTCAATTGTCAAGGCCTAAAAAGTCAAACAAGGAAGGAGATGAAGACTGTACCAACTATTTCCCCTTTCATCAGATATTGGGGCATCCCATTCAGGAGTGTTTTGTCTTCAAGGACCTCCTGTAAAAAATGGTCAACTCGGGACAAGTCAAGTTGAAAGGTTCTTCAGCTCGGGTAGCATGTGTTACTGCTACAAATCCAGAGGAAGAAGGCAAGTGGCAGGAAGTCAAAAGAAAAAATGCATAGAAATATGATGATTGGATGGTCAGAAAAACAATCAACTGAACTCATGTCATTTTGCAAATGCAATTGAAGAAACCAATTGTGTCTTCTGCTATAAATGTCACAGCGAAACCCTCTTCATCAGAGGGAAAATCCTCAAAGAAATGGCATAATTCAAAGAAAGAAGAAGAATCAGAAGAAGATGAGATCGTGTCAAAACCCAAGTTGTCTTTGACTCTGGAAGATTTTATGTCATCTACTTCGAAGCCACGGGCACCATCCCACCAAACGGCACAGCCAAAATTGGCTAGTCAGATAGAGTCTTCATCAGATGAAGAGTTGATCTTCGGTTCTGTTAATATGATTCACTTAACAGATCCTTATGCCAGTCGCAGTTTTGATTTCGATGAGCCTGGGTTACCTGTATCAAACAGAGGAATCAGAGGGAGTTCCAGAGGCTCAGGATATAGGGGAAGACTTGGATCTTTCAGAGGCCACTATTTCAATTCTACCCCTGCTAGAACTGTGTATGTGATAGAAACTCGTGGCAGAGCCCTTCAACGAGCTCAACAAGAACAAGCAAGTTCTTCCACACAAGGCAGATTCAGTCCTGGCACAGTTATTTTGGAAGATCGGTTGGAAGTTACACCTTCTTCCTCTCAGCAAGTAAATAGACTTATTCGGTCTAATCTTCCAAAGCCAGGAGTATTACCAACTCCTACCCCGATACAAGATGCATCAACTTCCAAAGCATCAACTTCTAAGACACCTGCTAAACCACATGTTCCTGTTGGGAAACGCGGACCTTTGGATCAAAAGTATGATGTATTGAAACACCTAGCCCAAGTACCAGCCAAGTTATCAATTTTGGATGCCTTGAATTTATCAAAGGATCTTCGGGAGGCACTCATTGAGGCTTTGTCAAGTCCTTAGGAGTTTTAAACTGAAATTGTTGCAGCTGAAGCCTACCATGTAGAGAATAATCTTACAGAATTCCATGCAGTGATATCTTTCACAGATGAAGATGAAGATGATGTTGTGCATAGACATATTAGACCTTTGTACTTATCTGGAAAGGTCAATGGTGTAGAAATCCGAAGAGCTTTCATTGATAATGGTTCAGGAGTCAACCTCATGCCCATTCGTACATTTTGTTGATTGGGCCTCACGGAATCTGATTTATCTCCTTCTACTATGATGTTACAAGGATATGATAAAAATGAACAAGAACCACTGGGTGAGATTACACTCAGAACTCAGTTTGGAGATCTTGTATCCAATTCAGATTTCATGGTTGTTGATCAAGACTCAGCCTTCAACATCTTTCTTGGAAGACCCTGGCTACATCAACATGCGGCTATCCCTTCATCATACCATCAATGTCTCAAGTATTTTTTTGATGGTCATGTTGGGACATTGTATGGTGATAAGGCCCCGTTCAAAACATGTGAATCTCAATACATTGAGGTGGGATTCTATCACGTGAAGGGAAAGGAGAAATCCACAACAAGGGAGATTTCCAAAGTTAATGCTCCATATGGTTTGGAAAAGATTCCAGTAAATCCATTTACACATGTGAGTACAGATTATGTGTTGCCTATCAGTCAAATTGATAGGATAGACCCAAATCAAAATACTCTTATGGAAACTTCCATAATGTCAATTACTGCAATCAAGCCAGACAGCGTGGGAGAAATTGTTAATTCACCAAGCAATGATGAAAGCTCAAATGGGGATGTCTTCATTTCATCTGCTGAAATCCAGCAAGTCTATACTTATCCAACCAGGCCAGAAGAAGTTATAGCAATGCCATAGGTGAACGATGATGTCGATTCTCAATCCATCATCTCCTCTTTAATACCCAGGGAATACCCTTCATCATCAATCGGGTCGAAAATGGAAGCTTCTACTTCAAGATGTTCAAATTTTAACATCTCTTCTGATCATGAAAATTCTACTTCATCATCTACTATGAAAGTAGAAACAGAAGAAGTAACACATGTTGAAGAAGAAGAGGAAGATCTCAGGGATGCTCCTCCATCATTTGAAGAGGGTATCTCTACCGTTGTGGATGAACTCAGAGAAATAAATCTGGGTACAAAAGAAGATCTACGCCCCACTTTAATTAGTGCAGCCATGACTCTTGAAGAGAAAGAGATATATGTTTCATTTTTAAAGAAAAATCGAGATATATTTTCTTGGAACTATACAGAGATTCCCGGCCTTGATCCTGATGTTGCTACTCATCGTTTGGGTTTACCAAAAGAACATTGAGGATTTAAGCAAGCCGCAAGAAGAACACACCCAACTTATGCTTCCAAAATTGAAGCTGAAGTGGATAATCTTATTAAAGCTAACTTCATCAGAGAAGTTCAATATCTCAAATGGTTGGATAATATTGTCCCTGTGAAGAAGAAGAATGGACAAATTAGAGTTTTCATTGATTTCATAGATCTTAATCGGCATTGTCCTAAGGATGATTTTCCAGTTCTGATCACATAACTCTTAATTGATGCAACAGCTGGATATAAAGAACTTTTCTTCATGGATGGATATTCCGGGTATAATCAAATCTGAATGGCCCCAGAAGATGAAGAATCTACAGCCTTCAGAGCCCCTCAGGGTGTGTTCTGCTATCGGGTAATGCCCTTTGGCCTAAAGAATGCAGGCGCAACATATCAGCGTGTCATGCATCGTATCTTCAAACCCTTTTTAGGGAAATTTGTTGAATGTTATGTGGACGATTTGGTGGTTAAATCCAAACAACGTCTTAATCACTTGACTGATTTGGAGGTCATATTCCACAAACTTTGGCAACATAATTTGAAGATGAACCCCTTAAAATGTGCTTTTGGGGTAACCTCAGGAAAATTTATCAGCTTTGTTGTACGCCATCGTGGTATCAAAGTCGATCCTGAGAAGACAAAGTCAATCCTTGGTATGTCACCTCCTCGGAATTTGAAAGAATTGAGAGGAATTCAAGGACATTTAGCCTATATTCGGCGTTTCATCACCAATTTGGAAGGAAAAAGTTTACCCTTTACCAAATTGATGAAGAAGGGAGTCACTTACCAGTGGACTGAAGAATGTCAAGAATCATTCGATACTCTCAAGTAGTATCTCTCTAGTCCACCGGTATTAATGCCACATGTTGAAGGAAGACCACTTATCCTTTATGTGACAGCTTTAGAGCGATCATTGGGTGTCTTTCTTGCTCAGAAGAATGATGCTGGGAATGAAAACAACCTCTACTATCTCATTCGGACTATGCTTGAAGAAGAAACCTGATACTCAAGTATTGAGAAATGCTTCCTAGCATTAATTTTTGCAATTCAAAAGTTGAGACATTACCTGCAACATCACGAGGTCCAATTGGTATCTCGCAATAACCCGCTCAAATTCATCCTTAGTCGTCCAATGCTTACAAGATGTCTGGCAAGGTGGGCAGTTATTTTGCAACAATTTGATATCCAATATGTGTCTCAAAAGGCAATAAAGGGTCAAGCTCTAGCTGATTTCCTTGCTGAACACCCTTCAGTAGAAGATACATCTTCATATATTGAACTTCCTGATGAGGAAGTATTCTTTATTCAAGATAGTCTTCAAACATGGGAAATGTACTTTGATGGTGCTTCCAGAAGTCCAACGGGAAGGAAAATGGAAAATCCTAAATTCAACAAAGTTGGGTTAGGAATTGTGCTCATTTCTCCAGAAAAGGCAGTGTTACCCTATTCCTTCTCATTGTTGGGAGGCGGTACAAATAATGAAGCGGAATACCAAGCTCTCATCGCAGGCTTGGAGTTGGCGCTTCAAGAACAAGTGAATCACTTAAAGGTGAAAGGTGATTCAGACCTGGTAATCAAACAAGTCAATGGGGATTATGCTATCAGAAAGGAAGAACTAATCCATTTGTATGATTACGTCAGAGAGTTAATGGCGGAATTTCCTACAGAACCAACATTTTATTATGTCCCGCGATCACAAAATGCCCAAGCTGATGTACTGGCTAATATAGCCACAGCTCTAGCAGATCCAAATCGGGACGAGACAACCATCAGTATTGCCCACCATCATATAATTTCACCTTATGTTCGAACCAGAATAGAGGAAATCAATGAAATTAGTCTCATTCTTGAACCGTATGGTCATACTACAGGATGGATGACACCTATCAGGGAATACCTTCAAAATGGAACACTTCCATCTGATAGAGCTTGGAAAGAACAAATCTGGCGACGTGTGGTCAATTTTACTCTTTATGATAGCCCAGATCACCTAGAGAAAATTCTCTACAAGCGTGGTTTTGATGGAGTTCTCTTCAGATGCATTGATGGTGAAGAGACAATGGTTGTCATGAAATAAGTGCATACAGGAGTCTGTGGTGCCCACCAGTCTGGACATAGACTGTCTGATCAAATTTGAAGGCTTGGATACTTTTGGACTTCAATGTTACAAGATTGTGTTGATTTCACAAAGAAGTGTCATTCATGCCAAGTACATGCCAACTTCATTCATCATCCCCCAGAGTTGCTTCATACAGCTAAATATTCGTGGTCATTTGCCTCATGGGGAATGGATGTGGTGGGACCTTACCCTTCAGCTACAGTCAAGCAGTTTAAGTATATTCTTACTGCTACTGACTTCTTTTCCAAATGGGCAGAGGCAATACCTCTCAAAGAAGTTAGTTCTAAAATCATTGTTAGCTTCATCAAGTCTAACATCATTACCAAATTTGGTGTCCCTCATACCATATTGACGGACAATGGCACCAACTTCTATTCATCTGAGGTGAGGAAGTTGTATCAAGAATACAACATCAAATCCAATCATTCATCTCGGTATCATGCAGCGGTCAATGGCCAGATAGAATCCTTCAACAAGACTCTTTCAAACATACTGCAAAAGATGGTGGATAAAGATAAGAATTCATGGCCTGATAAACTCTTTCATGCTTTATGGGCTTATCGGACCACCACCCGCACTGCAACGCAGTCAACTCCATATTCATTGGTATATGGAACGGAAGCAGTCTTGCCCATTGAAGTTCAATTACCTTCGCTCAAAGTAGCAATTTTTGATCAATCATCTACATATAAACAATCTCAAAAGCTATTGGATGAATTGGAACAGTTAGATGAGAAAAGATTGTGCACCCTGCATCACTTGGAAGTCTATCAGAATCGAGTAGCACGAGCTTTCAACAAAAAAGTTCGTCTTCGTTCATTCATTCAGGGAGAATTGGTATTGGTTCTCAGAACTCCAATGATACCAGGAAAGAAACCTCCCAAGCTTGAACCAAAATGGGAAGGACCTTACTCAATACATAAGGTCTATTCTAATAGATCTTATTCTTTAATCTCAATGGATAAAGAACTCATCACTACTCCAACCAATGCCAGATTTATGAAGAAGTATTTTGTATAAACACAAAATACATCATTATGGTCTGTGCATATGACCTTAAACTATTTGCATGTTTCATGTCCAACAAGACGTCAAAATGCACCATTACGGTCCATGCATATGACCTTAAACTATTCACACTTTTGTCCCACACGACGTTAAACTGTATCACCCCTTTTCCATCGTCCAACATGACGTTAAATTGTGGAAAAATCCCTAATACGTCCAACATGACGTTAAACTGTGTCCTCTTTTGTCCTTACTGCATGACATTAAACTGCACAGTCCCCCTTTCGTCCAACATGACGTTAAACTGCATTGTCCCCATCGTCTTAGCTACAGGACGATAAACTGTACAGTACCCTTATTGTCCAACGTGACGTTAAATTGTGTCCCTTTAATGCGTACTACATGACGTTAAACTGTATTTTGTCCCTGTTACATGACACTAAACTGTGCAACACCAATAGTCCTCACTGAAAGACTTTAAATTGCATAGTCCCTTCATATGTCCTACATGACATTAAACTGTGCATCGTTAGGGTTGTTTCTACCTCTTGTTTCTCACACCGAGTATGACTCAGGTGAGCTTAGAGTAAGATTCAACCATAACACCCTCTCTGGGCCGCTAACCATGTGTAAGTCCCAACACCATTTTTGTAGGTCGTTGTCCCCAAGAACAACTTGATCACTAATTCAGTTTTTAATTGAACTACGCGGACTTTGATCCTTGCCTTCTAGGCTGGGTACGTAGGCAACCTCCCAAGGTTCAATCCCAAAACCAATCTCTTCACATCGGTTCACCTCCATCTCATACGATGTTGATTCGTGAAACCGCCCCCAGAATCAATATCTTTACATTGGTTCACCTTTGTCCTTTCTATATGACGTTAAACTGTACAGCACTTTTGTCCTGTACGACAATAAACTACAACATTATTTGATACCCTCACCTGAGAGGGAATCATTATTTACATTGATTTCCAATCATGTTACATTACAAAGACTACGTGCATACATGGCAATGCCTGAACCTTTTATCTTGGGTCAAACCATCATTGCACTAAAGTCCCCTTTCACCCTTCACATGTACAAACCAAATCTGTACAGAGGGTATTTCTAGAACTACGTGGGCTTGATTCTCATCCTTATGGGATACGTAGGAACGTTCGAGTGTCCCTCAAATCCAGCCCCAAGTCTTTTGGGCCTAACCCCAAATTCCACTTTCAGTCCCCTAGTTGAAAAGTCCCTGTGAAAACAAACACTGTGTATTCATTATTATGGTCTGAGTTCTATGACCCTAAAATAAGATCTCTCATACTTTCTTCCCACATGACGTTAAACTGTATTTCAAGAACTACGTATGGCTTGATTCCCATCCTTATGGGATACGTATTGAAGTCCAAAATTTCATTTCAGGACCCAGCCACAACATGATTATGGTTAGCATTGATCTGTGTATCTCTACGTACATTGGACAATACCCATTTTTATGTGTCATAATCCTAACCTTAAATATTTTCAGATCTTCATAATCCTTTTCCTGACTTCTAGTCACAAAATGTCCAATTTCTGAGAGTTCTTTTGCCTGACTATGAAGCACGTGCCCTTAGGCAGCCTTGCATAAGTAGTCCTCATAATAGACCTATCAGCCAAAAGATACAATTATTTGACTATACAGCCAATGCCCTTAGGTGGTCCTGCATAATTCAAACCCCTAACGGGTTTGTTAAATAATGGTAACTTCATTCTTGGGAACAAAATCTCTTTTGTCCTTAGTTGTTTTAACAACAATATGTAGGGATCCGCAAAAAATGGTCATCCTTAACATATTTGTCTCATACTCTTTTTCATGATCTGAAAGTATTCAAGTCTATGGTTTATATTTCTCTTCCCTACGCTTGGGTCAGACTTTCATAGGAGTGACATTCATCCAGTTCTTAGACAATCTTGTTTGGAAATATCTTCTCCATATTCAAATACCTCTCTCCATACAGCAAACTCTATGCTTTGGAAAATTTGAATCCCCATAAACTTTCACTGGCTTTTTAGCAGTAGAAAAGTAAATTTCTGAGAGTTCTTTTGTCTGACTATGCAGCACATGCCCTTAGGTGGCCTTGCATAAGTAGTCTACATAATGGACCTGTCAACCAAAAGATGTTATTATTTGACTATGCAGCCAATGCCCTTAGGTGGCCCTGCATAATTCAACCCCATGACGGGTTTGTTAAATAATGGTAACTTCATTCTTAGGAACTACTTCTTCTAATGCTTTTTAGCCCTTTTTCATATCATTCCTCAGATTCAAAATTTCTTAAGTCATAGTTTACATATTTTCCCTCATACTTGAGTGTGGTAATATGTTTTCAGATAAATTGTCAAGGAATTGAGTCAATTTTAATCCATTCGGTCAAAGCTATTTCGACCTTAAACATTAGCCCTTTTATGTCCGACGTGCATGACTTTAAACTGCCCACAAAAGACAAGGGAACTCTGAACAAAAGTCAAGTCCCAGCTCACTAAACATACATTTCGTATGATTTAGGTAATATTGAGCAATTAAAAGATTCAAAGTTTGTAGGGTTAATCCTAGTAAAAATCAAACTATGCTTACTAGGCCCATTGGCTTAGGTAAAAATCTAATGCAGGTAGCAAAAGAATACAGGCACAAATGATTGTAGGTGAAAAAGTTTTTCATTTGATGCACAAGAATTAGAAGGACATCCACAGACTGGAGTCTCTTCTCTTTTTCAGGAATTACAAAATATTTTCAACATAAATCTTCATTTGATTTATGGCATCCCGAGCTTCATCAGCAGCCTCCTAGAATTCTTTCATTCAACTGGATACAATAAGAGATGCAGTGATACCATCTCTTCTTGGAACAATTGTAAAAGAATGTTCTTGAGTGTGGTTTGAGAAAATTTTCTGCTGATCAAACAGTGACTCTGTTTCTGTCCAAGAGACTTGGAAGATGGATACATGGATTTGAGAATGAAGCATTGGAAGTAAAGAGCAATTTGGAGAGAGTACTCTTTTCAGATATTGTTCTAATGTAATGTTTGTCTTCCCTCCACCAACCGGCAGCGGAAAACATTTCATCCCATGGGTTTTCCATTTTCATATCTGCAAGGAAATGGCATGGAAGAAAAATTTGAAAGTTCACACCATTGTTGTTGCTCTTAATGCACAGCATAACCGAAATAGAGGAGTAGCAGTGCAGCTGCATCTGAGGCATATAGTTCTTTGCATCTGGAACATTGACTCCTTGCAGATGATCATGACCATACAGAGGCAGGTAGATGCTCTGTGGGAAATTAAGATGATATTTCTTCAAGTACTTAGCCAAATCTGGGAGAGTGTTGTCGCAGATATCATAGTAATCGTGGCCAACAATGTTCATCATGTCATCAATCCGCTTACTAGCCAGTCCATCAGCCATTCCAATTCTTCTAAGATCCATTGAATCTGCGCAAAGGTCAAATAATTAATTCTTAAGTGGGTTGATTTTTCATAAAATTTGTGAAGAAATTTGAACAAAATGGCTAAGGCATTAAGGCGCGCAAGTGCAATTTTGGCGCGCAAGTGTAACTGTGTCGCGCAAGTAATGGCGCGCAGGTATCACCGCGCAGGTCAAAATGTCTCTGTAGCAGCGCGACATGAATAGAAGCAAAGAACCGCAGAAAATCAGCAACCTGCGCGCCGAGAGCAACCTGCGCGGCGAGAGCTCGAACTTTTCAAAGCCGAGTGTTTTTCGCAAGAATGGACGCATATATATAGGTCAGGCCGCAACTCTGCGCGCCTAAAAGCCAGTGTGCCCAACACTTGCGCGCCGCCATCTGCGCGCTCACAACTTGCGCACCGCAATTTCCTGGTTTTTCTCTTCACCTCAGAGTCACCTCCTCTTTCTTTCGGACCCAACTCTGAGAGGGGGCTTTTGTTGACGTTCCTTTCCGTCATAAAGTCTAACGAATTGAAAAGGGAAATACCTTGAACCCAAAGTGATTCATCATTTGAAGAAACATCAAAAATTGAAAAAGGCATGAACAAAGATTCAAATGCACTTGGGTCACGCAAGTTCCACCAAGGTCGCGCAAGTATACTTGCGCGCCGCCCATTGGTCGCGCAGGTGACTTGCACGCCCTCTTTGAAATTCGCCCAGGGTCTTCTCCATTCAGTAGGAAAAAAATTCCAGAAACTCAGATTTGAGCTCCTGGCGCTCTAGTCTCTTCTCGAAGCTTCCGAACACTTCTAAGGTAATTTCTTACCTAGAACGGAAGATCTAAAGAGAGGGAGTAAGGCTTAAGTGTTGAAACTCATCAACACTTGTGCGCCTAAGTGGCCAGCCCTTAAGGGAAATGGCCACACTTGCGCGCCGCCTTACCCCTTCAACATAACTTGTGCGACACTCTTTTGGAAGCCTCTAGGGATAGTACTAAGGGCTTGAGTCAAACCTCGCCCAAGTTTTACCCTAAGGGTTAACCATCGCACAAGTACCCATGTGTCGCGCAGGTACACCTGCGCGACTAGCACTTGCGCGCCCACGCAGGACTTGCGTGCCCCCCTCTTTTTGGGTGTCCTTCCTGCCCATTTCACCTCTCTTATGCCTATCCAACTCTCTTATTCAAGATTCAACCTTCAGAAGCCTCTTCAAAGCCATTTTCTTCGGCATGGTTCTCTTGTTGGCTTCCTTATCTGAAAGGAATTCTGTGGAATATCTCTCAAAACCTAGTGATTTACACATCTTTATGTCACTAAGGTTAGATATTTCATTCATTTAACCTCATCCTTTAAGATGAGATAATCCTTAACATGGGCTTCCTTTTCAGGAGTAAGCTCCAATCCAAGTTCTCATTAATTTGGGCATCCTCCTTAGGAATAAGCCCCAAGTCCCCTAACCTGAGCATCCTCCTTAGGAGTAAGCCTTAGTCATGATTTCTCAAGTCTGGGCTTCCTTTTCAGGAGTAAGCCCCAGTCTCAAAGTTCCCAAATCTGGGCATCCTCCTCAGGAGTAAGCTCCAACTATAATTCCCTTAACCTGAGCTTCCTTTTCAGGAGTAAGCCCTAGTCTCAAAATCTACAAATGTGGGTATCCTCCTTAGGAAGAAGCCTCAAGTCCCCTAACCTGGGCATCCTCCTTAGGAGTAAGCCTCAGTCATAATTTCCCAAGTTTGGGCTTCCTTTTCAGGAGTAAAACTCAATCATAAGTCCCCTCCTAATTTGGGCATCTTCCTTAGGAGTAAGCCCCAAGTTAGAGTATCCAAATCTCTAGAAAGTACATATACCTTTATGGACCCTGTTCCCAGACTTCTTCTCTGAAATAAGTCCTGATCTCTATTTGGGCAGTCATGCATACATAAGCCACACATCATTTCTTATGATTGCATCTTTCATGGCACAATTGTCTGGTTTACCAATACCTCTTGTTTCTCACACCGAGCATGACTCACGTGAGCTTAGAGTGTAAAAGTAATTATGACATCTTTCTTTGAGTCATCAATCATACATAAATATCATACTCCCTTACTCGAACTACGTGGGTTCTAATTCCTTTTCTAAATAAAGGATACGTAGGTAGCCCATCTGCGGGTACGATCCCAACTCTGAAATAATTCATGTCCTTCTGAATGACAATAAACTTCAAGTGCCCCACTGAGTGGCTTTAAAACCAGTATGGTCATCATAATGACCAAGAGACTTTTATATAATGTATTAAAGGATACCATTGACTAAGAATCTCTAACAAATACAGATGATTCTCTATCGATGAAGAACCTCGAATACATATAAAAGATTCTCTAAATTTCCTACATATCAATCATTGATTGTCAGATCTAAAGGAAAGCTCATTTTATACTTGGTAATTTAATAAGGATTCACGGACATAACTTAAATCTATAAAGAGAGTCCCAGAGTAGACAATAATTCCCCTCAAAAAGGTGTGATGAGTCCGACTCTCATCCTTTCGACCAATGCAAATTCTTAAGTCTCATCAGTCCATAACTAATGAGCACCTACCTTTGGAAAGTATGTCCAAATGGATATAGAATCATTAGATGTTTCTGGTTCTACGAACAAATCAGTTAGAAACCGCTTAGAATGTTTGAACCTTAAACCAACGAGGTCATTCCCAATTCTAGAGGAAACATACACGTATTTGATCAGACTTATTTTTGTAGAGTTGTGACAGAGCTACTTTCTCTTATGGATGAGATTTATCATGAGATTTTCTTTGATGTGTCATACGATGTTGAGGGTGCGGAGCTTGATATAGTTGTGTCAGGGGGTGATGACTTTGTTATGGATGCAAATGTGAAACATGAAGAAGGTGTTCATCATGGTCGGTTAGATGCCCCTCCAGTTTCTATTGCATACGAGCCACAACTAGAGGTACAGACACATACAAGACATGTTAGCATGTCAGATTTTGTTGCAGAGATACACGTTGACTGATCTGTGTTGCATTCTTTATTAGTTTTTGATCCGCAGATATCCGATGCACAACAACCATTTTCTTCACATGATGAGGAGAGTTCCAGCCAACAGTCACTATCTTTAAAGGTGTGACAAGGTACATGCACCAAAACTATAGATCCACTGCCTGTCATACGAGATGATGTAAAGGTAGGTGTTAGGGATGATACACAAGAGGTGCATACGCCATAGCATAGACAGACAGATACGATGTGGACGCATTATATAAACAGATGGTTGTGGCACGAAGGAGCAACCAAGACACCGATGTAGATTATATTGATACATGTTATATGTTTTTTAAATCGTTACTTATACGTTATTTAATAACAAACTAATATATCATATTTTGTTGCATATTTCAATAAATTACTATGATTAGAAATTTATAAAAATATTTTTAAACAATTAAGAAACATTAATATTAATAACTAGATTTGTAATAATAATAATTATCATTTGTTATTAATATTAAATTTAAGTATTATTATCCATATTATGTATAATAAATAATCATCTTAAATTTATTATTAAATATTAACAACGTTATTATTTTGAATTTATATAAATATTATCTTATTTTTATATAAGTAATTAATTAAGAATACAACATAATATATTAAGAATAATATAATTATTAACTAGTAAATATTTTTCTAAATAGAAATTATTTTATTTACATTATTATACAATAAATATTAGATATAACGCTATTAATTATATTAATAACATAATAATATATTATTAATTAATAATAAATAATACAATTGATAATTAATAAATATTTTATGTATTAATAAATTACTAATAATTATATCAACAAAAAAATTAAAAAAGATTATAATTAAAATCTTATAAATATTAGTTTTATGCTATTAATTAATTCATAACATAACAATATAATATTAATTAATAATAAATAATACAATTGATTATTAATAAACATATTACTTATTAATAAATTGGTAATATTTTATATCAACAAAAAAATCACAAATCTTTATAAATAATATTCCTAGAAACATTATTAATATTAATAATAAATATTATATATAGACGTGAAAACAAAACTTCTCACAAAACGCGGCCCAAAAAAATAATAATAACGAGCCACGCTGTCCAGGATGGCTTTGCGGTTTTTGGATCCGATAGAATTTGCGGTTTAAGGGTTTTTTTTTTTTTTTACCGCTTTTTTTACACACCCCTAATAAATGATATCAAAATAATAATAATGTTCCCAAAATATTTTTTATAATCACCTTAAAAACAAAACCGGATGGAAAACCTCAGTCGTGCTGGCCACGTGTCAGACATCGATTAGCCCGGCAACTATCCTTATTCATAAAGCCGTCGGGTACAGGACCGTCGGACGCGATCTTCACCTCACCGGATCCACCAACCACTGGTGCACATGATGTGATCTCGTCCGTCCATCTCTCGCGACTCTCACCTATTTATCACTTCGCCATCTTCCTCTCCTCTCGCACGAACCCTCCTCCCTCAGTTTCAGATCTACCGACGCACAGAGGGAGAGAGAGAGAGAGAGACGAAAGGGGAGAAGCTAGAAATGGCGCCGTCGGTCGAGAAAACTACCGCCGGACGGGAGTACAAGGTCAAGGATCTCTCTCAGGCGGACTTCGGCCGCCTCGAGATCGAGCTCGCCGAGGTTGAGATGCCGGGCCTCATGTCCTGCCGGGCGGAATTCGGCGCCTCCCAGCCCTTCAAGGGCGCCAGGATCACCGGATCCCTCCACATGACGATCCAGACCGCGGTCCTCATCGAAACCCTCACCGCTCTCGGCGCCGAGGTCCGCTGGTGCTCCTGCAACATCTTCTCCACCCAGGACCACGCCGCCGCGGCCATCGCCCGCGACAGTGCCGCCGTGTTCGCCTGGAAGGGGGAGACCCTCCAGGAGTACTGGTGGTGCACCGAGCGCGCCCTGGACTGGGGCGGCTCCGGCGGCCCCGATCTCATCGTGGACGACGGAGGCGACGCCACGCTGCTGATCCACGAAGGGGTCAAGGCGGAGGAGGAGTACGCAAAATCCGGTAAGATTCCGGATCCGTCCTCCACCGACAATGCCGAGTTCCAGATCGTGTTGACGATCATCAGGGACGGACTGAAGACGGATCCGAAGAGGTACCATAAGATGAGGCAGAGATTGGTCGGCGTCTCGGAGGAGACAACCACCGGCGTGAAGAGGTTGTATCAGATGCAGATGAGTGGAACTCTTCTGTTCCCCGCCATCAACGTCAACGATTCCGTGACAAAAAGCAAGGTATCCTGCTCGCCAATTTCCTTCTTCCAGATCCAGATCTGTTATTCATTTCGTTCGTTGCTTTGGATCCTTCGTTGAATCTTGCATCCTAGACCTAATCACACACCGATAAAGAACTCTAATCTACTGTCGGTTCGCTCTGTGCCGGTGATGTTATGCGTTTCGCTCATCGATCTGCGATCCTTTTCCCTCGTCTTCAAATTGCTTTGGTTTTTACCGATTGAAATACCGTTGATGTTGTTACAGTTCGATAATCTTTACGGCTGTCGCCACTCCCTCCCCGACGGCCTCATGAGGGCCACCGACGTGATGATCGCGGGCAAGGTCGCCGTTGTGTGCGGCTACGGCGACGTCGGCAAGGGCTGCGCCGCCGCGCTGAAGCAGGCAGGGGCGCGTGTGATCGTGACGGAGATCGATCCCATATGCGCGCTGCAGGCGCTGATGGAGGGCTTCCAGGTGCTGACCCTGGAGGACGTGGTGTCGGAAGGGGACATCTTCGTGACCACCACGGGCAACAAGGACATCGTCATGGTGGGGCACATGCGGCGGATGAAGAACAACGCCATTGTCTGCAACATCGGCCACTTCGACAACGAGATCGACGTGGTGGGGCTGGAGACCTACCCGGGGGTGAAGCGGGTGACGATCAAGCCCCAGACGGACCGGTGGGTGTTTCCCGAGACAAACTCCGGCATCATCTTGCTGGCGGAGGGGCGGTTGATGAACCTGGGGTGCGCCACCGGCCACCCCAGCTTCGTCATGTCCTGCTCCTTCACAAACCAGGTCATCGCGCAGCTGGAGCTGTGGACGGAGCGGAGCTCCGGGAAGTATGAGAAGAAGGTGTACGTGTTGCCCAAGCATCTGGATGAGAAGGTCGCTGCCCTGCACCTGGGGAAGCTCGGGGCCAAGCTGACCAAGCTCATGGCGGAGCAGGCGAAATACATCAGCGTGCCGGTGGAGGGCCCTTACAAGCCTGCTCACTACAGGTACTGAGTGATGAGAACGCTTGATGAATAATGTGTGGGCTCTGTAGTTTTTTTTGTATGGCTTGGTGTGGGGTGAAGGTGGGCTTTTGGGTGGTGGGGCAGTTGGGGAGAATAAGAGTGGGGGGTGGGGGGGTCTGTTTCCGACATTTTTCCGTTCCAAGTTTTTTTATTTATGAGTATTTTATTTTTGTAATCGTTGCCTTTTGGTTATTGATGCACTTAGATACACTGGCGGTAGAATGCAGCAAACTCCTCTCCCTCTTTTTGCACTGTGAATGAGAATAAGAAGATAGAATGAACAGAGTCTTTTGGCATACATACACATCTTGAACTCCAGCTTGGGGAAGAAGATGGAATGAACGAAATCTTTTGGCGTAACATACTTTTAAAACTTCAGCTTCGGAAAGATGGAATGAACAGAGTCTTTTGGCATAACACACATATCTTAATTGGAAAAACGGAATGAATAAGAATCTTTTGACACATTGATTTTATTGTTAGGAATTAAATGACTGTTGAATGGATTTAGTTTCCTGATTTTCAATCTTCTCATTTGATTAAATTTGATTATTGAAATTCATGGGCACTAATCACTATACTGTCTGAATTGAAAATATTTTTAAACTTTTTTGATATCTTATTTACATTTCTATTTTCACTGAAAATATTTTTAAACTTTTTTGATATCTTCTTTACATTTCTATTTTTACATTTCTATTTTTATTGAAATTCTTAGACATGTTTGCGATCGATAAATTGATGTTTTTTTTCTTTTTCAAAGCTATTAGAGTTCATGGAATATGTAATATGATTGATGCATCATTTTGAAATTTGTTTCATTGTAGTCCAATTTTGGTTTACCTTTACATCCCATTTTTATTAAACCTCTAATAGTCACGAACTACTTTGGTAGAAGAAACTTCACGATGGAAAGATGTATGACCCAAATTTCATTACAAAGATGGGTCGGGTGTTCACCAATATTTGAAGATCAAAAGACATAAAAGAGAAATCTAAATCTGAATTCAAACTGAAACAATAATACAAATGAGAGAAGAGGGAAAAAATTTAACGTTGATGTTAGAGATTCCAATTGTGAACTTCCAAATAAAAGAAAGAGGTGTTTGGAGGTAAATCATTTTTGAGATGATTGAGGAGCATTAACATTTTTAAGCAAAATTGTTTTCATGTATTTACTTCACTTTAGAGTTAACCCTCCCAATTTTGCTTTAGATGTTTTTACATTTAAAATTTGTCCCTCAACCTCAGAACAACCCATGCAAGACCTCACGATTGACATATTTGTGACTCTGTGAAGTGGAGATATTAGGAGGATAACAAACCTATGGAGATTAAGAATGAGAAAAACTCAACATTAAAAATCCTTGAAGAGAGGTGTTTTTTCGGGAATGTAGGTACGACTTTTATGTGAAGATTAACATGATATTGAATAGTTTTTTATGATTTTTGAGGAGTTGGGAATTTTGATCCATGTAGGAGGCATGATATTTTCCTTAAAATGATAATTGAGTTGTATTGAAATTTATGTTTTGGGAAGTTTGTTTTGACCTTATTATAATATGTTTACCCAGAAAGTGCAATGTTTAAGTGTAAAGAAATTGACAAGAGAAAATATTTTAAAATATTTTACTTTTAATTTCATTGTTTTTGATCACATCAAAGTGTTATTTTAAGAGCAATTGTTAGATTTTGTGGTTTTTGAATCATTTTGAGCTTAATTGGAAAAATGATCTAATTTTGGATTTTAATTGTTTTTATTTTATTATGTATTTTGACCATAACTTTTTCTAAACTAAATTAAATTGTGTAATTCTTTTTTTAGGCTTCTATGTTTGTTGGGCTACATTTCATAAAACTTGATCAAGAGCTGAGTCCATCATTTGGAGGCCCAAAAAAACACACAAGTCAAGACTCAAAATTTGTGCCCAAATCTACTGGTTTTTTAAGATAGACCTATATTTCACGAAGTACAGGCCCAATGGAGTTCAAATTTGACATGGATAAAGAGAACATTATGAGGAACAACTTTCATAATTATGCCCTCATTTGATTCTGCCGATATCAATGCCATAAATGCACGAGAAACCGAATATATGGAATACGAAGAGTCAACTAGGCCAGATTAATTTTTCAGAGTGAATGGGCTATAACTCTCTCTACACGTGACCAATGAAGCTAAAATTTGATGCACGCATGAGCAAGACATAGGGGGACAACTTTCCAGAAAATCACTTTTCCAAATTCAGTCATTTACAAAGGAAAAATTTGGAGCTAAAAATTTTCACTCTTTTTGCCTATAAAAATGCATCTCCTTTGATTTTCAAAGGGTTGGAAAATTAGTGACCATTTTGTGTAGGTTTAGAGGTTCTTTGCTACTGTAGTATATTTTTATACTTTTAATATATATTAGTCTTCTTCTTCGTACACCATTCACTCATTTTTACTTTTATATGTTTCTCTCATCGTGTTATATTCCAACTCCATGAGAATAGGAAACTACTATTGTAGTATATTTTTATACTTTTAATATATATTAGTCTTTTTCTTCATACATCATTCACTCATTTTTACTTTTATGTGTTTCTCCCACCGTGTTCTATTCTAACTCCATGAGAATAGGAAACTACTACTGTAGTATATTTTTATACTTTTAATATATATTAGTCTTCTTCTTCATACATCATTCACTCATTTTTACTTTTATGTGTTTCTACCACCGTGTTCTATTCTAATTCCATGAGAATAGGAAACTAACCACGACGTTTGTTCAAAGGAGAGAATGGTGGTTGATTGAGTTCCATTGCACTTAAATTTCGAACTCTTTATTTAATTCTAAGAATTTGAGTGGTGGTTAAATTGATTATGGCGTGTGATTGCTATGTTTTCTCTGCTACTGAGTTCTTCTTCTCGTTCATTATTCATCCTTCTCTTCACTAAGTCATGCGTACGATGAAGTATGGTTTGGGTAGCGATGGTCGAAGAAGAGATCTCCTAACCGACTTTAGGAAGAGTATTGCCTCAAATGCAGAGATCTTGGTGTTGAGGTTATAACAATTCGAATGAGAGGGTGTAGTGTGACATATCTTGATCACTGCATTGAATTGAGTATCGAAAATATTTTAATGAACAATAATATCAATTATTATGATCTCCTAAGAACGAATATCTTCCTTCTTTCTAACTTCATTTTGTTCACATTGCATTTATATAAATAAATAAATAATAATATTTCATGCACCTTTCAAACTCATACTCTTTATATTATTTAGTTTTAAATTAATTAGAATATAAATAGTGACAATAGAAATTCAATATTGTGTGAGGTGCCTCCTCGAGACCGATCTTGTGTGTGCCATATATTGCATGCTTAAGTAAATAAAATATTGATCGAGGACTCACGACAAATCTCCGCGCATCATTTATGCACGTACATGATATAAAAGTGACAGATGCGTTTGTAATTATATAACATTCAAATGCATTGGATAATGTTTTAATCTCATGAGACATCATGTATGATATTAGAAAGTGAACATAATCCATTATAGGATGTCTTGACAGTTAGCATTGACTTATGCTTATGATATCATGTTTAAAGTTGTTGTCGCTTTCTCATTTTGTCTTTATGTTATCATGTTATATCACGCCTCTTTGTTCACGTTTATGGTTATGAACTCTTTTATGTCTCATTTAAATGTATATTGTCTAACATGTAATACTTTATTCATGTTATAATTTGTTTATTCTTTTACTGAGTTTTATAGCTAACATCTTTCTCATGCATGTCTCAGAGTTATCCCATACAGTTTTAAGAACGATGGAAAATTATGAGCATATTAAAAAGTTTTCAATAATGCCGATGTACCCATTTTAAATTGTTATGTAATGTACATAATTACCCAAAAACGCTAGACTTTTCAATCTTCTGAATTGTATTATGTGTATTCTTATGTAACAAGTCATGAATTAGCGTGTAATAAAAGATTGGGGTTGTCATAGACCTAATTCAAAAGCAATGACAACAGTGTTGACAATTTTACTAAGGAGCTCAAAATCTAAATCTGAAAAAACATGATTTCAACTCGGATAACTCTGCATACTCAAGAATTAAAGGTAACATTGAATAGGTGCAGTGAGAAACTCACATAATATATACCAATGGCAGCCATGTGCTCAAAGCGTGAGTTGCTCCATGTTCTTTGTGTTTCCAGACACACCAAAAGTTGGTTTTCTATCCTCTGGATCATAAGAATTCACACCATATTGAGAACTCGCGTCGTCAGTGTCTGAAGAGCCCGGCCTTTCTGTCAGGAATTGTTCCCAGAACACATCATTCACCCTGGTTGGAGCTGCCGGAAGCTTCTGAGCCAATCCCTGAACCTCCGACGAGAAGGATGAATCTGTTAACTCGGCTTCTTTAACCACAGATTCCCTAGCTTCCTGCCCCAGTTGCAACTGTGATGATGCAAGAGTCAAATTCAAGTGGCAGGAAACACGATCATCACTTTCTTCAACAGCAGGCAAACCTTCCCGCAAGGGCCACGGCATCATGCTTTCATTTGCCACTGCCATTTGTGACAGTGACGAATAGGATCTGAATTTGAGAGAGCTTCTGTTAATGTTGGACACTGCCGGAGAAAGCTCCAGATTCAGCTTGTTTGAGAAATCTTGATGGAAAGCATTGCCGCTGCTTTGTTCATCAGCTGAACTGTTATCAAGAACCTGTTGGGAGTGCTCGATCTCGGGGAGCCGCCTTTTCTTATTATATGCTGAGAAATCCATAGCTTCAAACTTGTGAGCCAAGTGTTGAATGAATGTCTGGTTCTGAATGCTCTTCTCAAGAAACATCAGCACGTTATCCTGTCTGAGCTCCAAGCCAGCAACCTGCTGGGTTAGGTCTTCTAGACGGAGCTTTGCAGTGGAGCAGTGCTGCTTGAATCTTGAGCAGTCGGCCTCAAGAGAGGTTTTTTCACGTGAAAGCTTCTCTATTTCTTCATCAAAGGCTGCTCTTTCGGGATCAATTGAAGAAGAACCTTGAGGATGGCTATGGCTGTGAACGGGTTTTCTGCGATGAATGTTTTTCAGCAGGTGTTTTTGATCTTTCATGAAGTCTTCATTGGAAAACTCCCACTTCTCTGGGTCGCTTTTCCGGAACCCCTGCCAGCAATGACCAAGTTAATTGCTATGTTTTTTTTTTCATTTGAACTTAATGGTAAGAGATGGAACTATTTGAATTATTTGACAATTAATTATATGTATGTTTCTTTATTTTATGCCTTACCAAATATTAGTGCCAGTTTCGGTTCGACCACAGTTCAACCTTTAAACCTCGAGTTGTTGATTACACTGGTCAGATGACTGGTCTGGTTTTCAAAACATGAGGAAAACTTCTCTCATACCAAACTTAACCTTGAGGTTCATATAATTTGGACAGTATGTCACTAGCAGATAACAAAATGCCACAACACCCTGAAAAGAGTATGTCTAGTATCCATACCAGCAATACCACAAAAGAGAAAGGAGCCACGGAAGATTTTATAAAACGCTGTCAGAGATTTAAATGTATTCAGTGTATTCAGACAACTTTTTTATGAAAAAAAAACAGAAAAAAAATATTCAGGTCAATGTGCTCTGCTATGGATGGGCAGAATAATACAATACAAGTGGCATGGAAACAGCCTATATAGACCAGTAAGTACTTACACCCATATGATGGAGACATGTGTCTGTATTTGCATGATAACAGCAGTCAGAAAATATAGAAATGCATTCACATCTGCTAAATTTAATTATGTTCGCTATTAAAAAACAAATCTGAGCAGACTGATCAGAATAATAGAGTGATTACAGGCATGACAGAAAAGCAAAAAGCATGACATTGTTGAGCAGTTCAAGCCCTATCCTAGTACCCATCTCTGTAATATATTTTCAGTGGATATTATAAATGTCCTCCATGAATGCTTCAAAAAAAATATAACTTTCAGTCACAACTTCCGAGCATAAGTTAAGGATGTAAGAAGGGCTTGGCAGCGCGGTGGCAGTCTCAGCCTATTGTTGGGCTGGCATCAGCTTGGTCAGGTTTACTGTTAGGCAGGGCTTTCTCTCCGTTTATTAGGCCTGGCGTGACTCAGAAACAGTCTAAAAAAGGCCAAAGTTAGGCCTTCATGGCCTCGCTTGAAATGGCCTGTCTCGTGCATCCTTCCCCACGCAGTCTCTTGCAAACCATCCACCCTGCCTCCCTAAATGCTCTTGCCATGGCCCCAGCAAGCCCCTAAGCTGCCCAATTAAAATCCCCTTTTTGTTATTTGCAGGTTTCCAAACCCTAGACCTTGGAAATTTAGCGGCTAATTTGGTTCATAGAATCTTTAATAATGGATAAAGAATAACAGTTCATTTTGGTTGGTTTCCAAATGGTATTGTTTAAAGTTGATTATACCCTAGAGTTAAAATAAAAATATTTTAATGTGAGGAGCATAAAGATCTTTTCAGTCTATTCTTACCCCTAAGAAACTGGATGGACCTCTTGAGATTTTCATTGACAATATCAATGTTTTTTTAGAATCACCTCTCCTACAAATTCCTTTTCTATTCAACCAAACTGTGGAATGGTGGTGTACTATTTACCCTTTCAATCCAACTAGAGTGAGAGAAGTGAAAGTGGAAGTAGATAGTGGCCATCTTGGCCTGGTCCAAAGGGCTAAATTTACACCAGTAACCTAAAACTTCAATTTAGATAATTTTTTCTCCCAAATAATTGTGAATAATTCCATAAACAAATTTTATGTGAAGTGGCATGACTCATTTTCACTTTCTGATTTTATATCGTGAAAAGAAAGACAACAAATCTGTGAAACATTCAGTAGATAGTGGCATGAATATGCTTCTCTTAGCAACCCACACAATGGATTGCTTGCTTCTTTGAGATGACTGGATTGGCATGGTGGAATCAGAGTGAGAGAAGTGGGAGTGGAAGTAGAGATTGAAAATTTGTCTGTTATAGCATGATAGCCATTTGCATTTAAAAAATAGGTAGAAATAGTTTACATCCCATAAAGGATGTAAGTGTAAGACTTCCATGTTAATCCCTCCTCAACCCCTTCCATCTCATAGATTTTTCACTTCGTTTTCCTTGTTGATTTCTTATTTTCGAAAACACTTTCATCAAACCAAATAATGGTTCCTAGCATCCATTTTATGAAAGAATATGCCTATTCAATTCATCACTTGCACCTTACAGCTAGTAAGAACAACATTCTTTGTCTAAGCACTTTGTTTGAAACTGTTGAGGGTGAATTCCCCCCTTCGCCTCCTTACCTCAAAGTGAGGAGGAGGCGTCCTTTTATAATGAATGAAAAACTCCACATTGGACCACAAGTCCGATGTGGGATACAGACTCCAACACTCCCCCTCAAGCTAGGTGAACCTAGCTTGGACACATAATGAAAAGAAAACAACAAAACAGACGCTAACACTCCCCCTCAAGCTGGACATGCCCAGCTTGATGACAAAACAAGACGAAATAAAATTTTAAGCTGCTGCTGCTCCCCCTCACGATCAAAGCTCCCCCGCAGGATGATGTCGCGGACGCAACAGATGAACCACTCAGACCGACCGGTTGACGGAACGCCAGGAATGCCGCACTAGTGGGGTCGGTCGATGAAACGCTGGGAAATCCAAACTAGCACCGGGAAAACCGCACTTACGGGGCCGGCGACGGGAGGCGGGGATTCCGCAGAAGTGTTGCGGGGTCTGGCGGCGCCAAATGGCCCAGTCCAAGTCGGGCAAAGTGTTGCGCCACGGTGGAGGAAGCGCACGGGCGTGCCGATGGACAGAGATGCGGCTGCCGAAAAGATGTCGGGAGATGCCGACGAGGCGGGGATTCCGCAGGAGGTGCCGAAAGGGAGCGGATGAATCCGGTCGGAGGGAGGGCCGCCTTGCAGGAGGAGGCCGACAAGGAGGGAGAGCAGCGGACGGAGCAGGCGCAGCTGGCCGTCGGGAGCAGATGAGCAGCAGATTGGGGGGGCGACATTGCAGCGGAGATGCGTGGAGACGGATCTGGGATCTGCCCGGATCTGCCCGGAACAGTCCGGATATCGCCGGATCTGCCCGGATCTGGCCGAAAAGCGCCGGATCTGGCCGGATTAGCCTGGATCAGGCCGGAGCCGGCCGTAGCTGTCCGGATCTGGCCGGAAATCACCGGATCTGGCCGAAAAATCCGGGAAGGGCCGGGAGGGCGCGCGGAGGGCCGACGACGGGAGAGGGAGGAGGGCCGCGGGACGGGAGGGCCGCCGAGAATCGGGTGCCACGGGATGGAAAGGGCCTGAGGGCCGCTGACGGAGGGCCGCGTGCGGGAGGCGCACCGGGACGTAGGGCCGCTGGATAGTGGAGGGGCGCCGTGTGACGGAGAAAGGGCGACGCCGGCGCGACGGGAGATACCGATGGAGGAGAGAGCCGCGCGGGGGTAGATCCGCCGGTAGGGAGGGGGCGACGCGGGGAGCCTGGACGCCGGGGAGCCGGGAGCCGCGCCAGGCAGGAGGGCCGCCGGGGAATCCGTGAGCCGGGAGCCGCGCCAGGCAGAAGGGCCGCCGGGGAGCCGCGCCAGGCAGGAGAGCCGCCGGGAGGGAGGACCGGCAGGAGCAACGGAGGGAGGGGGGGGGCTATTTGGATTGGAGCCGCCGCCCCCCAGACGGGGATACCCTAAAGGAAGGGGGAAAAAAATGAGGGAGGGTCGGGAGTAAATCCCTCTGATACCATGTTGAATGAGGAAACCCCCTTCGCCTCCTTACCTCAAAGTGAGGAGGAGGCGTCCTTTTATAATGAATGAAAAAATCCACATCGGACCACAAGTCTTATGTGGGATGCAGACTTCAACAGAAACCAATTGATCACACGGATCACATGTTTACACAGGTCTTCTAACTTGTCATGGAAAAAATTATATGTTGCAGCATATATGGAGCTTAACCATAAAAACAAAACAAAATGTCGTGGTTGCAGTATTTCAGAGGATGTTGTTTGTATCGATCTATCATATTTCTGCACTAATATTATTTTATGTCATGGCACCGTCTCTGCTGAAATGTTTCATGTTGTCGAAGAAGTATGTTAAGATGGATAGTCATTTTATAAGGGATCGGAAACTAAACAGCAATATCATTAAATAATTGCCATAATTTTACCTGGTACTATCTTAACTGATACTATGGGCTGAGTAAGCTTCGGATTTCCTATATTGCAAATCCACAGAGACGAGGAATCCCCAAAAACAGTAGTCAGGGTGCATGACTGTGTCTGTTCTGAACCACAACAAGAATGCATGCCATATATTTTCAATCTAATGCATAGATTCTGTGAACTGTCACGCACAAGTAAAGAGAGTCCATAGAACAAGCAAGTATGACAATTCAATCATCGGGGAGCAGACTGACGGAACATCAGCAGACCACGCGCTAAATCACACAGAGAAAAAACATAACATTAAAACTCGAAACAAACGATCGATTTGCAGGGAACTCACATAGGTGTTGAGCTGCCTGATGAAGCTGGAGAAGTTATTGTGCTTGAAGTAGCTCGGGAGGAGGAGGCGCGCGAACTCCGGGGGGTTCCACACCACAAAGCTGTTGTTGCTAGAACTCCACGACACAATCTCATCCGTGGACGAATCATCCACCATCTCGTAAGTCTTGATGAGAAACGGCGCTGGGCCGGCACCTGAACCGTTGCCAGGCACCGGCACTGCGTCCATGGCGTACGGAATCAGAATAAGAAGAAGGACGAGAACATTGTTGAACCGCCTGGAACCCTAGATTGTTGAGGGAAGGAAGATAGCGGTCTTGCTGGAAGAGGGAGGGGGAGAAAGGGAGGGAGGGAACAGATAATTCAAACAGTTGACCAAATTAGTCTGCGAGAATTGCAGAATGGTCGGTCGCCTCTCTCCCCGTGTTTCTTCCCCAAATTATCGTCTCCGGTTCCGGTGGCACATATTTTGACACCTGTAATTTTTACATGCAGCGGAAATCGCCGGGCAGGATGTCTCTGTTTACCCAAAAAAAAATAAGCCTCTGTCATAAATTCTTACACCCATCAACGAAGACGGTTTCTTATATTTAAGAAATAATTATTATTTTCAATAAACAGTGTTTTTATGTTAAATATGGTTTTTATGTAGTTTAAAGTAGATAAAAAAAATTCATATTTAAAAAACTAATGTTATTTTTAAATATATAAAAATGTGTGTTTTTAAATATATAATAATATTTTCTTTTAAGATATAAAAATATGTTTTGATTTTTAAAATGGTTTTTAAAAGATATAAACATTGTTTTTTGAAAAATATAATAAATGGTTTTAAATTGTCGCATTTTTTAGTGGAATTATTTTTAAAATGATTCAAAAGTTATTATTTTATGTAAACATGCATTATTATTATTATTATTATTGAAAACCATAAAATACTACTTTTAAAAAATTATAAAAAATTTACCACTATTCATAGAAAATTTTTTATTTTTTAAAAGTAAAAAAAATATATGTTTCAATGAAAGGGAAAAAATTATTTTTTTGAAACTAATAAAAATTGTAGAGAAAAAATTCATTACAAAATTTCACAAACAAATATTAATAAAAAATATCTATGAAAAAATCAATTGGAAGATTAAATGTAAACTTTACCAAAAAATCATAGTGATAATTATCGGTGCAGTAATATATTAAAAATTAATTTGAAAAGATTGACCGAAAAATCAAACTTCCTTAAAACAACTACGTTAGGAGTATTAATTGAAAAATTGTGTTGTGATTTTGCTATGGATTTTTCGAGCAAGATTTTACGGTGAAAATATTTCATGTAATTTTCAAGTAAAATGTTTTAGTGGAATTATTCACTGTAATTTCCCAATAGATTTTCCCATTAATAAATTACACTAAAATTTTCATTTGAAATTTTGTAATGAATTTCTACATTAGATTTTTTTTCTTTAAGTTACCGCGAAACTTTCATGAAAAATTTTGAATTTGATTTTTCCATGAGAAAATTTCATTGAGATATTCTAGTGTTATTTTTCATTTGAACATTTCCAGTGCAATTGTCTAATGGAAACTTCCAATAAAAGTTTACAATTGATGATGAGATTAGGTTATCATCAGATGATCTTGGCATTGAAAGAAAACCCATAACATGGCTGATTTATCATCAATCGAATCAACATGCACAAAACAAAGAACATAAAAAACAAGAATACCTTCACTGTTGTGCCATCCATCTTTGTTGGTTGCGATGAAGTGTGTTTGATTATGATCATTGAAGCAACAACCAAAAGACTATTGTCTCCAAGGGGATTACACCATCATTGGATTCTCGTTCGTAATGTGGGGACTCTCATTCTTCAAAGGTGTGCTAGCACGTTCCTTGATGAAGACGAATGAAGAAGCATGAACAAAAGAGAGCTTCGACTTTAACTTACATGCACCACAATGCAATCAACAAGGGAGGTATATGGTCATAAAGTAAGAATGACAGAATGGTCAAGAGGGTGAAGAATTGACCTTTTAAATATTTTTTAAACATTCGTCAAAGTTAAGTTAATTCCACAGAGGCTTTAACCCAATACTAACTTTTGCACATTTGGCATCATAACCCAGTTAGCTTCCTTTTGAGGTGGTGAAAGAAACCAATCATGTCTTTATCCAGACCAAGGCATAACCGAATCTCCTTACCTTTTACCAGCTGTGGCAGAACCCGCACCTAGCTTTTGTTTGGGGTTGTATAACCTAATAATATCATCTTTTAAAGAGAAGTATAACCCAACACATTTAAACACACATAAAAGAAATATGGAGAATTAAAAACCATAGAAACCAGTCGAACAATTAGAGCAGGAGTGTCGAGATGTAAGAACCCAGATCTTCTTTTCAGGTATGTTTTTCCTTTCTGGTCGTTTTTGAGAAAAAGAGGAAATTCTGGAAATTTGTAAAGACCCGTAAAATTCAAGGGAAATTTTTTCTTAATTTTCTTTGGAATTTTACAAGAACGCGGTTTCTGACGGCACCTGATTCCGAGGCCCGGAGTGCCCGGAATCAACTTCCGAAGTTTGGCTCGGGTACGTTCAGTGAACGAACGAGCGGGAATTTCTAACTTTTGAACTGGTGCCCGGAATCAAATTCTGAGGGCACCGATGAACTCGCAGCGCCGATATTCGCTTAAGGGGACCTTTTCCGAGGTTGCGTTTATTGCGGGTTGAAAGTTAGTTTTTGGGTTTTTAGAATAAGTTAAATAAAATTTGTGGAATACAAATTTTTATTTTAACTTGTTGTTTTTTTTAAAACCTCCCAAAGGGAGTTGGGGGTGGGACCCACAACCACAACCTCCCTTGGGAGGATTAAGTGTGGTGGGGCCCACACGAACTCCAACTCCTCAACTTCTCTCAAAAACTCTCCTTTAACCCATTTCAATTAATGTTTGACAACTTGGCTTAATTAATTGAGGAGGGTTAATTTGAATTTCAAACCTTTGAAATTCTAAGAGGAAGGTTGTGTAATAAAATAAGCTTAAGCTTATTTTATTATTTTGGGTTGGTTTCCTTTGCTCTTGAGAGGATTGAAGAGCTCTTTCTTCTTCTTCTTCAAACTTTGACGAAAACGCGAAGAACCTTCGAGCATCGACGAAGAACGCCACGTTCTCGGGAATCGTCTTCCGCGACGCCATACCCGCGACACCGACGACGTACTCCTTCCGCGTCATTTCTCCCGCGACGATTTCCCGTGACGAAATCGTCGTCAAAGAACTTTGAATCATCGCTTCACGACATCGACGTCCTTCTTCCGTGACGCCGACCACCGCGACGCTCGTCTTCCGCGGGTCGTTGACGATCATCGTTCTTGAAACCGAGGTAGGGGTTTGTTGTTGATTATTTATTTACTCTCGTTCTTGGTTCTAGCATGATAATGTTGTGGATAAATATTTAAGGGTTATCATCTAACGAGAGGGGGGTCAGACCGCACAAACACGGCCGAATTCCCCCTCCTTTGTTCTTGATTATTATTAATTTTTCTTGAGGATGAACGAGATGGCGTGGTGCCGTCGCACCACGCGGCTATAGTTGCGCGGCGCCGTCGTGTCGTGCCGTGGAAAGATTAACACGAACGTGACGCCGTCGCGCCGCGTCGAAGGAAACCAAAGGCGCCGCAGCCGGAGCGGGGCCGCGGCGGAGGGGCGCGATGTCGTCGCATCGCGCCAGACGACGAAGGCCGCGGCCGGTTCCGGGCCGCGGCAGAACGGGAAGACCAGCGGCCAGCCGGGCCGCCGGTGTCGGAAGCCGGATGGGGGATCGGCCTTGCCGGTCTCGTTGAGGAAGAACCGGCCGGCCATGTTGGGCCGGCCGGAAGGGAGAAGTGCCGGGGGAATTAATTCCCCCGGCTGGCCACAAACCGGCCCCCCATAAAGGGGGGGCCGCGGTTACACCAAGGGGGGGGGCAGCGCCCCCCCCCCCGTTTTCCTCAAAGCAGCCCCCCCACGTGAGGGGGGGACCGGTTTCACAAAGCCCCCCCCCCCGTTTTTCTCAACGGCAGGCCCCCACGAGGGGGGGCCGTTTGATCAAAGGCGCGTCTTTCAGCCGCGCCGCCAGCAGAGAAGCGGGGGCCTTGCCCCCCGCGCGTGGCACCCGAGCGGCGCCCAGGCCGCGCCGGGCCGCGCCGGACCGGGCCGGACCCGGGTCGGGCCGACCCGGGGGGGGGGGGGGGGGTCGGGCCGGGTCGGCCCGGACCCGGACCCCCCGTTTTCAAATCAACTTCGGTCTTTTGCCCATAACTTGAGCTACGGACCTCCGATTGACGAACCGTCAGCGGCGATGCGATCCTTGGATCGAGACGGTCGATTCGGTATATCGCACTCAAAGTTTCGGAATACTTTGAGTTCGGCCGGGTTGGTTCGTACACGAAACCAACCGGGCCCTCGGAGCGGAAACGCTCATATCTTGAGCTACGGACGTCTGATTGACGTGCCGTCAGCTTTGTTGTTTTCCTCTTAGTGAGACGGATCTTTTGACATACTCCGCCCGAGGTTTGGATGCAGGTGGAGTACGGTCGGGTTGGTTTTGCCTTAAAAACCAACCGGGCCCCTGGGACGAAAAAGCCAATAACTCTCAGACCGGGCGTCCGATCGACGCGCCGTCTGTTGCGTTGAGTTCCTGTTGACGATACATAACTTTTGGATACATAAACTCTGGACTTTGTGACAGTTGATGTATCAACCTCTCGGCTTGTGGAGCGGACCCTCCCGAACGAGCTTGCTGTGTGCGGGAACCCTAGTGCTGGCTGCGACTGTGAGTGCTACTGCTACTACTACTGCTACTGTGACTGCGACGACGACAGTACAGAGATCCTTAGTGGATTCGACGACGACGACTACAACACTCAGCGATCTTACGTGGATCAGTGCTACAGGTCCTGTGTGGGCCCGATCCTGTGTGGGTCCGATCCTGAGTGGGTCTTTGCGCTCAGCGGTCCTGTGTGAACCAGCGCCTACAGGTCCTGTGTGGGCCCGATCCTGTGTGGGTCTTTGCGGGGGTTAGTTACCTATCGATCCATCGTGGGTCCGACGACTTAGATGGATCAGAGATCATCTTTATCGTCTTTCGAAGAAGTATACATGTGTGAGCTGAATCCTGTTGTTTTCCTGTGTGGATTGTGTTGTGCTATCCTGTGTGGATTTCGTTTTGCTTTCCTGTGTGGAATACGTATACTTTCCTGTGTGGACTGAGTTGTACTTGGGCTCGGAGGTTGGAGCGTATTGGAATTGACGACTTAGGTATATGTATGGGCATATACCTAAGCAGTGTCGGTTGTTACTTAGTGTTGTATCTATCTTTTGTGGTTTATCCTTTGTGGATTTTGGGAGACCTTCGGGGGTCTCGGGGTCCCTATTGAGTAGCTTATACTCACCCCTGCACGGGCTATGCCCGCACTACGTTGTGTTGGTTGCAGATAACGGACAACGTTGATCTTGGCTGAGGCTTGCAGAGCAGGACGGTACCTGGAGGTGGACCACTGGACGGGACGTGTTCGGGGCGGACGGCGGGACCCGAGGAGCAGTGGAGCTATCTGTACCCACCCTTCAGGTGGGATTTCCAGTGGACAGCTCGGTGTAGCGGCTTTTACTTTACAGTTGTTGTTTTCCCTTTCGAGTTGTACTTTACTTTCAGTTTGGGTTTGTATACTGTCCCTTTTACTTTTCCGCACTTTCAGTTGTACTCTGTTTTTATTTAGTGTTTACTTTTCCGCTTACTTACTCTGTGGTGTTTGTTTACTTTTCAAAGGCAATGCCTTCCCTTTTTCTGGGAATTACGCCTTGGTGCTAGTCGCCAGCCCCTGGCCTATGGAAGGCGGGCTTGGGGTAGTCACGGCACGGGCCCCGAGGGCGGGTCGTGACAAATTGGTATCAGAGGGGTTTGGTTCTACCGCAAACTCTGATCTTTTCTATGTGAAGCAATAATGTTTAGCGTATTGAGTGTGGTTATCAGTCCAGGGAGTCCAGTGTTGGTGCCGCGGCCGACGTATCCGTACACCAGGACCCTGACTTCTGATTTCCGACTTAATGCACGAAAACATTGATTGCGTGTGTGTTTCAAAGTTTTCTTTGTGATTACTTTATATCAGCTCACCAGGTATACTGTTCTGACCGTGGTGCACCTGTTTCCTTTTCAGGATGACCCCACGACGGCAGCCAGCTAGGGTTCCGAGAGTCGAGCGTGACGACAGCCCACCGAGCGACGAGGCCTCGGTGCAGGGCCCTTTGTCAGCAGTGGCACCGACGGTAGCTCTACCCGCCGAGCCACCGATGCTTCCAGCACCAGCCGCTGACGACGCACGTCACCTTGGAGCTCTGCACGAGTTCCAGCGCCAGCGACCGCCTAGGTTCCGTGGGGAGACGGACCCCCAGGCAGCAGAGGACTGGCTGGAGGCAGTGGTACGGGTTTTTAGGCTAGTGAGGACACCTGCAGACCTCATGGTGATCCTCGCTGCGAGCCTACTGCACGCAGCAGCGGGCCGATGGTGGAGCTTGATGCTCCAGGTGCACGATGAGGCATCTCTACTATGGACGGACTTTGAGAGCCTCTTCCGCTCGGAGTTCGTCCCAGCCACCCTTCGTGCGGTGCGTATCCAGGAGCTTCTTCAGCTGCGACAGGGCAGCATGACGGTCGCTCAGTACTCGGCGAGATTTACCGATCTCTCGCGCTACTCGACTGACATGGTACGGGACCCATTCTTCCGGGCCCGGACCTTCGAGCATGGTTTGAGACACGAGATCAGGGCATCGTTGATCTCCCTCAGCATACCGACTCAGACAGGAGTACTGGAGCGAGACCTTTTGATCGAGAGCTTCCTTGCTGAGTCTACACCAGCGCCGAGACCCACCGCAGGGCGGCACGTGGCAGAGACATCTGCAGCAGGCAGTCGACGGATGACTCAGGGGTCCAGAAAGACTAGACCTTCAGGCAGACGACCTCAGGACACTGGCTCAGCAGTGCGGGGCACACAACGAGGAACCCGTCTTTCGAGAGGCAGGCAGTGCTACTCGTGCGGCGGGCAGGGCCACATGGCTCGTGACTGCCCGACCCGCCGTGCTGAGGAGTAGCAGACGGTTGAAGGACCACCTAGGCAGAGGCAGATGTTCGACCGTGGCGGTCCGCAGGGAGCAGGCGGACGAGGAAGAGGAGCTGGCCGAGCAGCAGGTGGTGGGCGACGCTTTGAGGCTCTACCACCACCACCACCAGGAGGTCCACCCCGACCTCAGGGGAGAGCACAACTTCAGGCAGTTGAAGCTTACGATCATGGAGCTCCGGAAGCAGGTGGACTAGTGCGGGACTAGCTCCAGGCATAGAGGCCTTTGCCCATAATGCCTCTAGCTTCGTAGTTTGTGTTGCCTTATGTCCTTGTACTTTGAGTTGAAGTATTAAATGACACTTGCTTTGGTGACTTTTGATTTCTTGTCTTTTGTTTGTTTTTACTAAGAGGTGCCGGTTAAAAACTGTTGACTTGACCCTCACTTGCGAGATTCTTACTGGAGGAGACCCAGTGACCACACACTGATGCCGACAGTGTGACTCAACCCTTGGAGGCGAGAGTAACGGTTGGATCTCTTGGTAGCAGCGTCGAGGCCTTACGACGTCATCCATGCCATGAATTAAGTAATCATGACGGGATTGACTATATTAGGCAAGGAACGTGGTTCATCCAGGGGATGAGACCAGATTTTACTTTTCGGCAAAGGAGAAATCTTTGCAGCTTTTCCGTACGTTAAGGAGGAAGGGGAAACCCTTCGTGTGGTCAGATAGTTGTCAGCAAAGCTTCCAGGAGCTGAGACAAAGATTGACCAGCGCACCTATCTTGAGGTTGCTTGAGGAGGGAGTAGGGTACGTAGTCTATTGCGATGCATCAGGGACCGAACTCGGATGTGTTCTGATGCAGGAACGGGCATTGATCGCCTATGGATCACGTCAGTTGAGGCCGCATGAGCAGAACTATGCTACCCATGACCTGGAGTTAGCAGCAGTGGTCTTCACTCTGAATACATGGCGACACTACCTGATGGGCGAGCGCTTTACAGTCTTTTCTGATCATCAGAGTCTCAGGTATATCTTCTCGCAGAAGGACCTGAACCTGAGACAGTGGCGATGGCTCGAGTTCCTCCAGGACTATGACTTTGAGATAGTCTATACTCCTGGGAAGGGGAACGTGGTGGCCGATGCCCTCAGCAGGAGGACGGGCATTCAGCTACTTGAGGAGGCGACGGAGCAGCTAGCCTCTTTGCAGATATCCTTCGTGGATAGAGATGGAGCAACCTTCCTCCAGTCTCTCACAGTCACCCCTCCACTACTACAGCGGGTCAGAGAGGCACAGCGTGAGGACGCTGACTGTGAGACACGACGTGCACAAATATCCTCGGGACAGGCACCTGATGGTTTCTCCCTTGGAGTAGAGCACGACATCCTTTTCAGAGGACGTACCATGGTACCAGTTGCTTTGTGAGAGGAGGTGCTGAGAGAGTTTCACACTTCTCCTTTGGCGGTACATCCTAGAGTGGTGAAGATGTACCAGGATCTCAGACGACAGCACTGGTGGCCGGGCATGAAGAAGGTTGTAGCAGAGTTCATTTCTCGATGCCTCACCTGCCAGCAGGTGAAGGCAGAGCATCAGGTACCAGCAGGCTTGGTACAACCATTGGAGGTTCCAGAGTGGAAGTGGGACGACATATCTATGGACTTCGTGACTGGACTTCCACGCACCTCCAGAGGTCACGACTCCATTTGGGTGATTGTTGACCGACTCACCAAGTCGACACACTTCTTACCCATTAGAGAGCAGGGCTCAGTGGAGAGCTTGGGACGTCTCTACGTTCAGGAGATTGTGCGGCTCCACGGTGTGCCATCATCTATCGTCTCCGATCGAGATGCACGCTTTACTTCCCGGCTTTGGAAGGGGTTACAGGAGGCGTTCGGGACGCAGCTACGTCTGAGCACAGCTTTTCACCCTCAGACGGATGGTCAGACGGAGAGGACCATTCAGACTCTCGAGGACATGCTCCGCGCATCTGTCCTCGACTTTGGTCATAGCTGGGAGGACCACCTACCCTTGGTGGAGTTTGCGTACAACAACAGCTACCACTCCACCATCGGGATGGCACCGTACGAGGCATTGTACAACCGACCTTGTAGATCTCCTTTGTGCTGGACAGACCCTGGGGAGTCAGCACTTGTGGGACCGGAGATGGTCCAGGCCACGACAGAGAAGGTCCAGGTCATCCAGCAGCGGATGAGGACAGCTCAGAACCGGCAAAAGTCATACGCTGACAGGAGGCGGAGGCCACTAGAGTTCGAGGATGGCGACCACGTCTTCTTGCGGGTCTCACCTCGACGTGGTATACGGAGATTTGGCCGAGGCGGCAAGTTATCTCCGCGCTTCATCGGACCCTTCCAGGTCCTCAGCAGGATTGGCGAGGTGGCTTATCGCCTGGCTCTACCACCTCAGTTGCACCAGGTGCACGGCGTCTTCCACGTATCTCAGCTGAGGAGATACGTGCACGACCCGACGCACATCATTGACCATGGGGAGCTTGACGTTGACGATGGAGCGACTTTTACGGAGGTCCCAGTGGAGATAGAGGATCGACAGGAGAGGGTCCTGCGTGGGCGATCGATTCCTCTTGTGCGCATCAGATGGCAGCACGAGAACCTCCAGGAGAGTACATGGGAGCGAGAGGCTCAGATGCGTGCTCAGTACCCTCATTTGTTTCCCTAGTTTTTGATGTATCTTTACGGGGACGTAAAGCCCTGAGGTGGGAGTAATGTAAAGACCCGTAAAATTCAAGGGAAATTTTTTCTTAATTTTCTTTGGAATTTTACAAGAACGCGGTTTCTAACGGCACCTAATTCCGAGGCCCGGAGTGCCCGGAATCAACTTCCGAAGTTTGGATTGGGTACGTTCAGTGAACGAACGAGCGGGAATTTCTAACTTTTGAACCGGTGCCCGGAATCAAATTCTGAGGGCACCGATGAACTCACAGTGCCGATATTCGCTTAAGGGGACCTTTTCTGAGGTTGCGTTTATTGCGGGTTGAAAGTTAGTTTTTGGGTTTTTAGAATAAGTTAAATAAAATTTGTGGAATACAAATTTTTATTTTAACTTGTTGTTTTTTTAAAACCTCCCAAAGGGAGTTGGGGGTGGGACCCACAACCACAACCTCCCTTGGGAGGATTAAGTTTGGTGGGGCCCACACGAACCCCAACTCCTCAACTTCTCTCAAAAACCCCCCTTTAACCCATTTCAATTAATGTTTGACAACTTGGCTTAATTAATTGAGGAGGGTTAATTTGAATTTCAAACCTTTGAAATTCTAAGAGGAAGGTTGTGTAATAAAATAAGCTTAAGCTTATTTTATTATTTTGGGTTGGTTTCCTTTGCTCTTGAGAGGATTGGAGAGCTCTTTCTTCTTCTTCTTCAAACTTTGACGAAAACACGAAGAACCTTCGAGCATCGACGAAGAACGCCACGTTCTCGGGAATCGTCTTCCGCGACGCCATACCTGCGACACCGACGACGTACTCCTTCCGCGTCATTTCTCCCGTGACGATTTCCCGCGACGAAATTGTTGTCAAAGAACTTTGAATCCTCGCTTCACGACATCGACGTCCTTCTTCCGTGACGCCGACCACCGCGACGCTCGTCTTGCGCGGGTCGTTGACGATCATCGTTCTTGAAACCGAGGTAGGGGTTTGTTGTTGATTAATTATTTACTCTCGTTCTTGGTTCTAGCATGATAATCTTGTGGATAAATATTTAAGGGTTATCATCTAATGAGAGGGGGGTCGGACCACACAAACACGGCCGAATTCCCCCTCCTTTGTTCTTGATTATTATTAATTTTTCTTGAGGATGAACGAGATGGCGTGGTGCCGTCGCACCACGCGGGAATCACACGGCTATAGTTGCGCGGCGCCGTCGTGCCGTGCCGTGGAAAGATTAACACGAACGCGACGCCGTCGAGCCGCGTCGAAGGAAACCAAAGGCGCCGCAGCTGGAGCGGGGCCGCGACGGAGGGGCGCGATGCCGTCGCATCGCGCCAGACGACGAAGGCCGCGGCCGGTTCCGGGCCGTGGCGGAACGGGAAGACCGGCGGCCAGCCGGGCTGCCGGTGTCGGAAGCCGGATGGGGGATCGGCCTTGCCGGTCTCGTTGAGGAAGAACCGGCCGGCCATGTTGGGCCGGCCGGAAGGGAGAAGTGCCGGGGGAATTAATTCCCTCGGCTGGCCACAAACCGGCCCCCCATAAAGGGGGGGCCGCGGTTACACCAAGGGGGGGGGGGGGGGCAGCGCCCCCCCGTTTTCCTCAAAGCAGGCCCCCCACGTGAGGGGGGGACCGATTTCACAAAGGGGGGGCAGCGCCCCCCCCGTTTTTCTCAACGACAGGCCCCCACGAGGGGGGGCCGTTTGATCAAAGGCGCGACTTTCAGCCGCGCCGCCAGCAGAGAAGCGGGGGCCTTGCCCCCCGCGCGTGGCACCCGAGCGGCGCCCAGGCCGCGCCGCCGCGCCGGGCCGCGCTGCCGGATGGGTCGGGTCGGACCCGGTTCGGGCCGATCCAGTTCGGGCCGACCCGGGGGGGGGGGGGGGGGTCGGGCCGGGTCGGCCCGGACACGGACCCCCCGTTTTCGAATCGACTTCGGTCTTTTGCCCATAACTTGAGCTACAGACCTCCGATTGACGAACCGTCAGCGGCGATGCGATCCTTGGATCGAGACGGTCTATTCGGTATATCGCACTCAAAGTTTAGGAATACTTTGAGTTTGGACGGGTTGGTTCGTACACGAAACCAACCGGGCCCTCGGAGCGGGAACACTCATATCTTGAGCTACAGACGTCTGATTGACGTGTTGTCAGCTTTGTTGTGTTCCTCTTAGTGAGACGGATCTTTTGGCATACTCCGCCCGAGGTTTGGACGCAGGTGGAGTACGGTCGGGTTGGTTTTGCCTTAAAAACCAACCGGGCCCCTGGGACGAAAAAGCCAATAACTCTCAGACCGGGCGTCCGATCGACGCGCCGTCTGTTGCGTTGAGTTCCTGTTGACGATACAGAACTTTTGGATACATCAACTCTGGACTTTGTGACAGTTGATGTATCAGCCTCTCGGCTCGTGGAGCGGACCCTCCCGAACGAGCTTGCTTTGTGCGGGAACCCTAGTGCTGGCTGCGACTGTGACTGCTACTGCTACTGCTACTGCTACTGTGACTGCGACAACGACAGTATATAGATCCTTAGTGGATTCGACGACGACGACTACAACACTCAGCGATCCTACGTGGATCAGTGCTACAGGTCCTGTGTGGGCCCAATCCTGTGTGGGTCCGATCCTGAGTGGGTCTTTGCGCTCAGCGGTCCTGTGTGAACCAGCGCCTACAGGTCCTGTGTGGGCCCGATCCTGTGTGGGTCTTTGCGGGGGTTAGTTACCTATCGATCCTTCGTGGGTCCGACGACTTAGATGGATCAGAGATCATCTTTATCGTCTTTCGAAGAAGTATACCTGTGTGAGCTGAATCCTGTTGCTTTCCTGTGTGGATTGTGTTGTGCTATCCTGTGTGGATTTCGTTTTGCTTTCCTGTGTGGAATACGTATACTTTCATGTGTGGACTGAGTTGTACTTGGGCTCGGAGGTTGGAGCGTATTGGAATTGATGACTTAGGTATATGTATGGGCATATACCTAAGCAGTGTCGGTTGTTACTTCGTGTTGTATCTATCTTTTGTGGTTTATCCTTTGTGGATTTTGGGAGACCTTCGGGGGTCTCGGGGTCCCTACTGAGTAGCTTATACTCACCCCTGCACGGGCTATGCCCGCACTACGTTGTGTTGGTTGCAGACGACGGACAACGTTGATCTTGGCTGAGGCTTGCAGAGCAGGACGATACCTGGAGGTGGACCACTGGGCGGGACGTGTTCGGGGCGGACGACGGGACCCGAGGAGCAGTGGAGCTATCTGTACCCACCCTTCAGGTGAGATTTCCAGTGGACAGCTCGGTGTAGCGGCTTTTACTTTACAGTTGTTGTTTTCCCTTTCGAGTTGTACTTTACTTTCAGTTTGGGTTTGTATACTGGCCCTTTTACTTTTCCGCACTTTCAGTTGTACTCTGTTTTTATTTAGTGTTTACTTTTCCTCTTACTTACTCTATGGTGTTTGTTTACTTTTCAAAGGCAATTCCTTCCCTTTTTCTGGGAATTACGCCTTGGTGCTAGTCGCCAGCCCCTGGCCTATGGAAGGCGGGCTTGGGGTAGTCACGACACGGGCCCCGAGGGCGGTTCATGACAAAATTTTCTAAGTACACGACGTCTACTGCTTTGCTGCAGGAGGCCGTGTGCTGGCCGTGTAGTAGCCACACACACGGCCGTGTGGGAGTGATTTGGAGGCCGCTTAAAGCGGAGTACGGAAACGGAGAGTAAACACCGTGTACTTCAAAAGTACACACCGTGTATTTTCGTTTTTTTTCATTAAACGCACCGGGGTCGCGTCTAATCGCTAGAATGCTCTTCTTTTAGGTCTTGTTTGACCGAGAGCACCGTACGACCGCATATCTTCGATGAAACCCCGAGTGAGCGTCCGTCCTCCGAATCGAACACCGTCGGTTGCGTTGGAATTGCATCAGTGAATTCTTCTTTCTCCTAGAGCATCGTTTTCCAATTCCTCCTCTTTTCTGAGATATCGTGGGTTGAACGTTTTAGATGTTTTCGTAGATCTTCGATGTTCTAAGGCGATTCAAGCTTCTAGGCTCACGTATATCATTCCTACAACGCCAAGGTAGGTGGTTTGTGTCTTTCCATTTTAAGTCTTTGAGTATTATGTGAAAATTCCACCAATACCCTTGAACGAGGTATTGCGTGTTTACCGTTTTACCCCTGTTGTTTGCCTGCCACGCTCTCATGTTTGTGTAGAGGTTATTTGGATATGAATAGGAATGATTGCTATGCTTTGGATGTTTTGTTCATGCATGTTTTGTTTACGACTGTTTGGTCATGTTTAGCCAGTTTGACCGCTTTGCCTGTTTTCCATGCCTGTTGTTGTAGGATGAAGAGTTTGTATTCTGACATGCTTGATATGCTGTAGACTGATTAGCCAAGTAGTTCTGCAGATTTACTTTGACCATATTGTATTGCTACACTCGTTGACCTGCACAGGACCATGAGAACCTGGTGTAGTAGACTATAAGAGGAATTGACCGAGTGAGCTTCCTCAGAGAGTCTTTGAGCACTTTGGGCTATACGGGGAATTGATCGAGTGAACTCCCTCAGAGAGCCTAGGACCACTTGGGCCTATAAGGGGAATTGACCGAGTGAGCTTCCTCAGAGAGTCCTTGACCGCTTTAGACTATAAGGGGAATTGACTGTGCGGGCTTCCTCAAAGAGTCTTTGTTTTACTTTGAATTACCTTGATTACTCTAGACTATAAGGTGTTGGAACCATGGTCTTCTATGCATGATTTGGAGTGTGGTTTGTGTTTGTTGTCAATCATCAATGGAAGTTCAGATCGTGTACTAGAAAAGAGATCATACCGTTCAAGCACACAACAGTATTGAAGGTGGTGCCGTTTCCCAGTGTTTGCCAAATTTTTGGGGTCCAAAATTTGGAGGTTGGTGAGCATCGCGAAAAGTGGATTTCCAGGAAGATCATAATTTAATATGGAAAAGGCATGAGTTTCGCGAAGATAGGATTCATGGTTTGGAAATCGCGAAGACCAGAAGAATGGAGGCGGTGAGTCTTCGCGATTACGTCAAGCTTCGCGAACGGCAGAGGCTGGAGAGCTTCGCGGCGATGCAGGGCTTTGCGAGGGAGCTTCGCGGCGAAGGCGTGAAGGTATGTTGACGGTGATTCTTCGCGACTACATCAAGCTTCGCGAACGGCAGAGTGCCGCGGTGCTTCGCGATTTGAACAGAATTCCGGCGGAATCTTTGGAGCTTCGCGATTTGAGATGACGTGGCGTTGACTTCGCGCGGAAGGGTCGTGGGTCGGTGGAATCGCCTATAAATAGAGGCCAACCCCCTCAAGAGAAGCAGAGAGAGAATTTTAGAGAAAGTCCTTTGCTCTCGATTCGCAAAGGTCTCTCGTGAAGGCAGTGGGCTTCGCGAAAGAGGAGCTTCGCGGCGGCTATTCTAGCTCCGCGAAAGACGTGCGCCCCGCGTTGGCTCAGTGAGCTTCGCGAAGAGGCAGGAGCTTCGCGATTGCCAAGCATTGCGAAGGCTGGAGCATCGCGAAAGTGCTTCGCGATTGAGCTTCGCGATTGAGCTTCGCGGAATGGCAGGGGCTCCGCGAAGGCTTGTTTGAGCTTTGCAATATTGGGAGCCTCACGAAGTAGGGTACTTTGCGAAGGACTTTTCCAAAGGTTGATTTCCCCGTGGACAAGGGAAAAGGGAGTATTCATCAGTGGTTGGAATTTGGATCTTAACATAGCATTAAAATCAGGACTCTGATGCAAGCAAAGTCTCATGCTGAACAAGAGACAATGAACTTCATGACTATCAATTGAAGAGACCTTCATGTCTATAAACTGAGTGTGACTTCACCAATGGTAGTGAGCCAGGGGGAGTCAACGGGAGTGATCCGAGGGAAGCAGTGAGCTTTCCCTGAGCCTTTGTAAAGGCAGTGAGCCTGAGACAGAGTGACTGTGCCCAAACTTTTGTATTCTCTAGCTAGTGAAGCATAGTGGATTTTGGTATGACCGACAACTTGTCGGCGTATGCTCCTTGGACGTATCCCTTAGTGGTGAACCAAGTAAAAAGGGCTGTGTCTTCTCTGTGCATGTGCATGTTTGATTTCTAATCTTTTTTATCATACAGGTTCAACAAGTTCCTACCAACGTGGGAACAAGATCTATCACATTATAAGAAAAAGTTGTCACCCTGATTCACCCCTCCCCTCTCAGGGTGTCCCGGGGTCCTTCATAAGGGGAATTGATCGAGATAGCTTCCTCAGAGAGTCTTTGAGTTACTTTGAACGACCTGGGTTATAAGGGGAATTGACCGAGTGAGCTTCCTCATAGAGTCCTTGACCTTGGGGCTATAAGGGGAATTGACCGTGTGAGCTTCCTCAGAGAGTCCTTGACTACCTTAGACTATAAGGGGAATTGACTGTGAGTGCTTCCTCAAAGAGTCTTTATGAATTCTTATGAATGAATCAGAGGGGTTAGGCCGAGTGCACTGCCCATAGGGTTGCTTGTACTTCTTAGGTAGGACCAGAGGGGATGGATGTGAGTACTTCCCAGAGGATTACCTGTTTGTGTTTAGCTGTTTGTTTGCTGTTACTTGATATTGAAACTGTGGATTGTTTACTGCTGAGTAAATTCCTGTTTACTGTTTTCTGTACTTTTACCTGCCATATATTCACTGACTGTTAGGCACAGATCTTTAGGTGGCTGTCTACTGGGATTTAGTCTCACAACCTGTTTGGGTCATACTTTTGGGACCAAACAGATTATATTGCTGCAGGTATAGATAAGGGAAAGCGCCCATCTACTTCAGGTACTTAACTTGCTGTGGAGCTGGAGAGCATGGAACCAAGCTTAGGCTTGCGATGCTGAGGAGATATTTATCTTTTTCTTTTGTACTTTGGTTTAGCATTGTTGTATTTCCAGCATTGTGACTTGTTTGGCTGCTTTCCTAGACATATGTATCATGCATCATCTTATATATGCATGTGCTCCAGTTGGTTATTATTTTAGTCTTCCACTATTTACTGTTGTTGGAAATTTATTGCTTCCTCTATTGTGTGTTGTTACTTCCGTTGTGTACTCTGCCAATGAGGGCATAGTTTCCCCACTATCACACCCAAGCCCTTGCTGCTAGTCGGCAGGCTTTGGCATGTGGGGAAATGCGCTTGAGGCCATGTGACCAACCGGGTATGGGGCGCCTCTGGGTGGATTCCAGAACTGGGACGTTACAAAGTGGTATCAGAGGCGATATCCATTTGATGTGCCAGCGAGGACACTGGTCCCTTCTAGGGGGGTGGGTTATGACAATCCCACATCTAAGAAAAAGCATGAAGCACCCCTTTATAAGGTGGTGTGGATACCTCTCCCATCATGAGGCCTTTTCCCGGGGGTTGCTTGATGGGCAGAGCCCATGGAAAACAAATCTGTGCGGGCTAGGCCCAAAGCGGACAATATCATGATCATGGACTAGACTGGGCCGTTACACAAGACAACAATGTTATCTTCAGACAACGAAGGATCAGAACAACATATCTTAGCTAAGAGTGTTCCCGTGATTGATCACAAAAGTGTGACACACAGTACAATTTGAAAATATCTTCAGCCTCTGATCACACATTCACCCTTTGCACTAGTCCTTTCAAACTTTATATAAAGTATTTCTTTATGCATAGTAGATTAAGAAACCTTGATAGCCGCATGCACAACAATTTTAATATTTAGTCATTGTATTTTCGCCTAGTCGCAAGGTAGTCGCACACATGTTCTCAATGAACAACTTCATAGTTATTTGGTGCTTTGATAGTATGTAAAATTAATACAATTGTACAACAAAACTCCTTAGAATAGTTGATACAATAATAAATATTCCATAATAACCAAAATTATAGTCCTTTGAATACTCTCAATAAACATGGGAGGCAAATTTCTCATATTACAACCATTTGAAATTCACATTTTTTCAAGAAAGAAGTGTGTATATGTATATCCCATGCGATGATCATTTAATTCTTCAAGAACCACTTCTAAAAAAATTTCCTTAGAAACTAAATAATTAGTATGTAATTATGGAAGAAATAAATAAATGAAAATAATCATCATAAACTTACAGTAAATTGATGTATAAAAAGAATATATAAAAGAGAGCATATTTCATGATTTTGAAAAACAAATTGTTTGTGAATAAGCATCATTTTTAACTTCAGTGTAAGCATGATTTTTGCGTAGACATTGGTTCCACATAAACATAAATTTTTCATGGTGCATAAATATCATCTAATTGTAAACATGACTTGTGTAAGAATCATCTAAATATGAATATCATCTTATTGTTATGCATAAACATCATCCTACAGTGTGTAAGCATCATTCTATCCTGTGTAATCATGATACTAAGCTGCGTAAATAAGAATCTAATCCACGTAACCATCATTATATACAACATAAACATCATTTAGTCCAGTGAATGTGTTATACCACACGTAGAAAAATTTTAGTACTTATAAATCAACTTAGAATTCTAGAATAAACATAGATAAAAAAATAATAAATAAATAATAACCATAGCAAGAATGATTTAAAAAAAATAAGAATATAATGTTGTTAGAAATTATAATTATCCAATTATGAAACTGTAGGTTACAAGTCTTAACTCAACTCATATAGAGACGAATCTTTCTCCAAAATCAATTCAAAATGAACATAATGATTTTATAATCTAACTCATGTTAGAAGGAATAAAAGATAAATTTGAAATTTTCCAAACATAATAAACAAAGTGGTTCAAGGTTCCACTTCAAAATTTTCCCTCTTTTTGATAATTACTAAACAAAATATCAATTTTAAAATTTCTCCCCCTTTTTGAAATTTGATCAAAAAATTAAAGTATTTCAAAAAAAAATTCTCCCCCTTTCATGTACCAACATGAAACCCCCCCTAATATGGAAAATTACTACTAGGAAAGAAACTAACTTTTCTAATGTCAACATTGAACAAAATTAAGCTCCCCCTAAACAATTACATATTTGATAAATGTAAGAAGATTACATGTTATAAATTGATTTGGCAAGATCAAATAGTAATAAACTCAATTAAAATTGTACAAAAATGAATAAAAAAAGTTGTAGAAAACTTTCCTAGAAACTTTATAAAACATGTATTAAGGAGCCACTACAAAGCATTAAACCTTATAAACTGTAATTTGTAATTTTTTTAAAACATGTCTAAAAATTCCAGACTTAAAATTCAATCTCCCTCAAAACACATGCCAAGTACTAATTAATTAGACATTCATCATTCCTATCTCAAATTTATTTTTCTAAAATTTAACTAAATCCAAATGTTTAATAAAAATGTAAGCAAGCTGATTTTCTATAGAAACAAATTCTAGATTTATATTCCCCTTTTGAACATGATATCTAACAAAGTGAAATCTAACATCAATATGATTAGTTCTATAATGTTGTAAGGTATTTTTATAAATAGATATTTTAGATATATTATCACAATAAATAGATAAATTTTCAAAATTAAAACCAAAATCAGAAAGATTTTTCTTAATCCACAATGATTGTGAACAACAAGATGCAACGACAACATACTCAACTTCAACAATTGATAAAGCTATTGAATTTTGTTTCTTGAAACTCCATGAGATAAAAAATTTACCAACAAAGTGGTGCAAACCTAATCTGCTTTTCCTATCTATCTTGCATCCATCAAAATCAGAATCACTATAACTGATTAAATCAAAAGAAATTCCATCAAGGTAAAATAAACCAAGACTTAAAGATACATTAACATATTTTATAATCCATTTATCATCCTTAAAATTAATTTCTTTATGATCATTTTGAAATCTAGAAGACATGAAAACACTAAAAATTCAATCAAGACTAGAAGTAGTTGAATATAATAAACTAACAATCATGCCTCTAAAAGTTTTTACATCAATAAATTTTCTAGATTCATCCTTATCAAGTTTACATGAAGTACTCTTTAGATCATTATTACTTTTACAAGTGTATAAACCAAATATTTTAACTAACTCTTTAGCATACTTATATTTATTTACAAAAATACCATTATTCCTTTGAAAAATTTAAAGACCAAGAAAGATTTTAAGCTCTCCCATTAAGCTCATATCAAATTCACTTATCATTAAATCTAAAAATTAATTACAATTTTTTTCTCATGACGATCCAAATATAATATCATCAATATATATTTGAACAATTAAAATATCTTTAGAACTACTTTTAATAAACATATTTTGACCAACCTTTCCCTTTTCAAAACCATTATTAAAAAAGACTAGATAACCTTTCATACTAAGCTCGGTGATCTTGTTGTAAAATATAAAGAATTTTTGAAATCTTTAAAACATGATTAAGTTTAGATCCATTCTCAAAACCCATGGGTTGTTTTACAAAAACATTTTAAAAAATATATCCATTTAAAAATACACTTTTGACATCAATTTGAAAAACTTTAATTCAAAAATGAGATTCATATGCCAAGATAATTCTAATATATTCTAATATAGAGATCAGGGAAAATGATTCTTCAAAATCAATTCCTTCTTATTGATTATATCCTTGATCCAATAATCAAGAATTAATTCTAATTATTTGTACAAATTTATCTAATTTATTTCTAAATATGCATTGGGTTCCAATAATATTTTGATCCTTGGGGGGTTAAACTAAGGTCTATTATTTATTTCTATCAAACTGATTTAAATCTTCATGTGTTTCCATAATCATGTTTTAATCCTTTAAATCTTATTAAATATCCTTAAGAACAAAATCTAAAATAAAATCATGATAAACACAAATATTTATAGAAAATATCCTAGTTTGAAAATTTGATTCAACATTTCCAATGATATTTTCTATTGGATGATCTTTGTGAATTTTCAAGGTTCTTTAAAGTGAGTGTTTCCCCCCCTCGATAGGTTCATTCAAATCTATTTTTTTTTCATTTTCTCTAAAGTTAAGGACCCTAAAATTTTCTTCAAACTAATTTTCATCAATTTATTTATTATTTAAACCAATTTTATTGAATTTAAGATGAACAGTTTCTTCAAAAATCATAGTTTTCTCATTATATACTCTATATGCCTTACTAACATTTGAGTAACCAAAGAAAATACCTTTATCAAATTTTAAATTGAATTTATCTAAGTCACACTTAGTATTAAAAATAAGTACTTTGAAACCAAAGACTCTAAAGTAACCAATTTTAGGTTTTCTTAATTTATAAAGTTTATTAGGAGTCTTTTTGAATATAGTTCTTAAAATAATTTTATTTGAAACATAAAAATTATAATTTACACCTTCAAACCAAAATAATTCTGGTAAATTATATTCATTTAGTGTGGTTATAGTTATATCTTAAATGGATATATTTTTCCTCTCTACAACACTACTTTGTCGTGGTGTCTTAGGAGCTGAGAAATTATGAAAATACAAAATTTCTTTAAAAAAACTATTAAAATTCCATATTTAATAATTCACCACCTTTATAACTTATAGTTGATAAAATTAGAAATAATTTCTCATTTTTTACCAATTTAAAATATGCCATAAATTTTTCTAAAGTTTTAGATTTGTGTGTAAAAAAATAAACCCATAAAAACCTCATAAAATAATCTATAATGACTAAGATATATTTCTTTCCAGCTATACTATATGATTTAGCTAGCCTAAATAAATCTAAATGCAAGAGTTGAAGAGGGATTACAATGCTTACTTCTTTAATAGTTTTTTGTGTGTTTTTTTACCTTTCATATATGAATCATAAACATAGGTGTTGTCCTCCTTGAGTTCAAGTAACTGTGAAACAAATTGGTTCTTGGATAGCTTGTGCATCAACCTGAAATTAACACGTCCAAATATTTTATTCCACAAAATGTCATCAGATTTTATAACATTTAAAAATTTGACATTTTAGTTTGTTAATTCAGTAAAATTGATTGAATAAATATTATATTTTCTATTTTTATAAAATATAATTGTTTTATGCTTTAAAACAACACACTTATCATTTTAGAATCTAACAAACATTCCATCATCATAGAGCTAAGAAATGATTATCAAATTATGCTTTAAACCCTCAAAAAATAACACTTTTGAAATGATTACATAATTTGATATTCTCACTTCTCTAAATCCCTTTACCTTTCCTTTAGAGTTATTACCAAATGTAACACTACCACCATAAAATTTATTAAAAGATAATAAATTTAAGATATCACCAGTCATATGTCATGATTATACATTATCCATGTACCATACATCATTTTTTATGCTTTCTAGACATGTTTCCTATAAAAATAGATTTAAGATTGTTTTTAGTACCCATACAAACTTGGGTCCAATTGGGTTATAAAAAGAATTATTGGGAACTCAAAATGATTTCAAACATTTGTTTACAGGTAATTGAGAAGACAATGATTTAGAGAAAAAAGCCTTGGCATGACCAAGAGATTGTAGAAATCTTAAGGATCACTCATTTGCATGACGACCCTTTATTTGACATCTAAAACATATAACACTTAAAACATTTCCACCTGAACCTTTAATAAATAAAGTCTTGATATTTTGGGTAAGATATTATCATATCCAAGACCATATTTCTTTTTGTTTATCTTATTCAAACTCATCATTTTATTATAACTTTAACTGCCTTGAACAAAAGTTGACATATATGTTTTCAAACATTCAACTTAATTTATCAGACTTTCATTTTCTTACATAACAACATTAAACTTATTTTCTTCATCCAAATCATTTTTTGACATAAAATAAACGTTCCTTTAATTTTCATACTTTAGCCACTCAATTTCATCATTATCATATTTTAGATCAATGTAAGTAGAATTTAAATATGTATAAACATATGCTAAAGATGATTTATGCTTTGAAATGTTTTCTTTGTTACATATTAAATAATATTCCTTTACTTTTTCATTTTCAACATGAATACTCTTATTTTTCTTGATAATATCTTTATGCTTAAACTTAAGGTCATTTTGTATACCAAGATTTTTTTCAATTTCAAGATTTAATATTTGAATTTTATTATACAGTTAATATTTAGTTGGTTTTTCAGAATGTGATTCAGAATAAAAATAATAATCATATTCACTTAATTGGTTTGATGAATCCATTAAACCTAAGTTTTCCACACCCTTTTCAGGACCAGATTCTCCACTTGAATTGGAATCCTTCGTACAACTCCATCTGGATGTCACATATTTTTTCTCTTTCTTATACCATTTTCTCTTGTTCTTATCATTCTTGAGCCAAGGGAATTTATGTTTGATGTGTCCTCTCTACATTTATAACAAATAATATCAGAATACTCATTATACATAACATTACCTTTATTGATTCCTTCATCATCATTTTGAGGGTAATCCCTTTTGTATTTTCTTGAGTAACCTTTCTTCCTTATTCTCTAGGAAGCCTGTACAACTTTCTATCTTTCAATTTTTTACAATTTATAATCGGAGGATTAATTGGTAGCATGAATTTTCAATTTAAAATAAATTCCTTTATTTTTTAAAATCACTTTTTGTGCAATATTTTTCAGTTATAACTCATATTGTAATAAAGATCTAATAAGATTACCTAAATTATACTCTTTAATTTTTTTGATTTCATTAATTTATACTTTATTAGCATGCCATTTTTCCAGTAAATCTCTTATAGATATTTCTACCAAATCAAAATTATATAGAGTTCCCCCTAAAGCACTCATTCCTTTTACTATACTTGTAAATCTATGAAATATTTGATTAACTATTTCTTCTTCACCCATTTAAAATTCTTTATATTGATCCCCTAACATGCTGAGATTAGTTCTTATTAACTTATCTGAACCAAGATGATTAACCTGAAATATTTTTCAAATATCATGGGTTTTTTTCATACAGATACATGGATATAAACACTTATGCTAAAATCATAATATAAAATGTTCATTAACTTATAATTCAGAACACATCTAATTGTATCATTACTAGTCAATGTATGAGGGTAAACTTTAGGTACTTTATAAGGTTTCATTGTGATAGTACAACTATTAATACTTAAATGCTTAAGATAAGTTTATATGCATGAATTCCAATATCCATAGTCTATTCCATCAAAGAATGGTGGCCTTTGAGTAGTCAAACCATAATTTGAACTTGTTCTTTCTATCTCAAAAGATCTTTTCCCTTTGTCAGTTAAGTCAATATTTTATTATCACATATATATATATATAAAATAAAGCTAAGGTTTAATCTCTTATGTGACATCCCACCAGTTGAAGACTGCTAATCGATATCCTGACCGGTGTAGCCATGAGAACCTCAGTCATGAATCCCCTCACTCTAGAGGTTTCCAACTAGTAATAAGGGCTCTAAGGTGGTACGAAGGGGAGACTATACCCTCATATCAGAGTATAATAATAGTGGAAATAATAACAGTAATATGCATACATCTAGATAAAGTAGTAAACTGACATTCTGACAAATGGTAATAAATAATCACAACCCATGTTGTATCAAAGTGAGCTACATAAATGTCAAACAGTTATAATATCCAAAAATAGGTCATATACACTAATATCCCCAAACAAAAATAAAATAAATAGGATTGAGAAAATCCTAAAAAAATGGTCTAGAGTCCCAAACCAATCCAAATACCCTTCTTCACCTAGTTTCTTGAATCAATCATCAGTCATAGGGAACTTTACCTTATCTTATCCTACAACCATGAAGTTTTCTCAGGTACCAACTGACAACATGAGCAAGGTATGAGTATGACATAATAGGCCACCACCACCAATGTCTAAAATCATATACAGTCTGAGTATATAATGCATGCTAATGTTCATAATAAAATGAAGGTAGTACATAAATAAATAAAACCATTGTTGATCCTCAGGTTCCCTAGTGACACCCAATATTGACCATACCCACTTCATCCTAAGTTGAATGTCTATATCCATAGTATCCCATAGAGGCACAAATAAATCCAAGGGGGGTCTCCCCAAGACATTCCAAAATAAGAGTCATCAATTTGAATCCAATGGGGGTTACCCTAAGGTATTCCAAACAGTTAGTTATCATAATATTAATCTAAAGGGGTTCAACCTAAGGAATTATAAACCATTAGTTATCAATACAAATCCAAGGGGGTTTCCCCAAGGAATTACAAAACCATTATTTATCAATCCAAATCCAATGGGGATTTCCCCAAGGAATTTCAAACCATTAGTTATCAATCCAGATCTGATGGGGATTACCCCAAGGCATTCCAAACCATTAATTTTAATTTGAGTGCATTGGAAATTCACTCATACATTCCATTAATTAAATTATATCAGTCTTGAAAATTAAACATGTTCACTAGATCCTATATCACATCTTAGGAATCCTTTTTCATACACACATGGTCACATTTTAAGTCTAAGGAACCCCAAGGGATGCCTCTCCACTTTCCCCAATTCACTTCAAAGGTCATGCACACCCCATGGGTGGCTAAAGTCTTAATCTAAACTCACAAATAGACTACTTGTGGTAGGTGGAGTGATTATATTTCATGATTTAGAGCTAAAAAACTAGTGATTATATTTTAGGTTAATCATGTAATATATCATCATGACCACACATCACATAAACTAATAAAAATATAAACTTTGAGGAAATAAAAATACCACCTACCTTATACTCATAAACATTTATCCATCGAATATCATTTGTTTATTTGAGATCAAATGAATGCAAACACAAAATGAGAAGAAATACCTAGAAATAAAGCATAATGAGGTGAGACCATTAGAAAAAAATAAATGAATAAAAGATATAAATAAAATATCATCCTTACCTTAAGCATCCTATTTAAACAAATGGAAATTGATTACATGGAGAAATGAGAGAGATATCACGAAAGATGGAAAAGGGAAGGAAGAGTTGTGCATGGGGGAGATTTTGGTCGAACATAGGATGAAAAATAAGGGTTTAAGACTTTTAAAATGATAGGGTAAAACTAGTAAATTTTCAATTTTTAAGGGCCACACAGTTGACTAAACCATGCACTAACCATGCGATCCCCACTATCCAATGCACCTCATTTAACATGGTTAGATTGCACGACTAGAAAAACCGTGTGCCAACCATGCAGAATGCCTCTGTAATTTTCTACAGCTTTTTACATGATTTTCTAGAGCCCTCTGCATGTTTTAAAAATTGTGTGTTTTCCTTTTACCTCATTATGGTTAGTGTTCACGGTTAGTACTAATTGTACACTAACCATTCACCCATGGATATAACTCTCATTTTTTTAATTGTCCAACCCCTAAAATGTGTTATAAGCCTCTATAGCTTCCCGTGAAAACATCCAACACACAAAAAACCAATAAAATAAAAGATATTAGAGTAAAATTTAAAAATACATGCACCTCAGGAACAATCTAGGTTTTATAACCTCCCCACCATATAATAGTTTTTCCTTAAACTAACCTTCCGAACATCACTAGACCTCATCAGTAAACAACTCCAGTCACTAAGACCATATATCAGAATCCCTCTCTCATGTATCCTCCTAGATACATCTTTGTTTCCACTATATATGCACTAGAGGAATTATCTTTCTATGAAGATCCTTTTCACTATGACCAGCTATTGAGACTAGACACTCCTCAAAGGATGTGTCGGCCTTAAGCTCAACATAATCATTATCAATTATGTGATATGTATTAGGATAATAATGGTGAATCCATGACATGTGAAACACATTATTTATCGCACTGAAATGATGTGAAAGATCCAATCGATATGCCACTAGTTTGATTCTCTCCATTATCTTGAATGACCCCATATACCTAGGTGCTAGGTTTCCTCACCTCCAAACTCGATGATGTCCCAACCCCAATGAAACTCTTAAGAATGCTTGATCACCCAAATTAAACTCAAGAGGTTGGCGTTGCCGGTATTCATAATATATCTGCTACTCTATCCTATCACAATCTATTTCCAGATCAACTAAACACGCCCTGAAGTCTCCTATACAAGACTCAGTCCGATCATTATTTCCTCACTAGCCTCCAACCAACGCATAAGAGAATGACATGACCTACCATATAAAGCCTCATATGAAACCATATTTATAGACACATGATAACTGTTATTGTATGTGAAATTCACTAGGGAAAAGTGTTTTTTCTAGGAACCACTAAAATCTAGGATGCATGATCTCAGCATGTCCTACAGAACATGAATAGTACACTCAGACCACCTGTCCATCTGTGGATGATAGATAATAATCAGATGCACCTGTATACCAAGGGACTTCTGAAGACCTACAAGAAACATGTTGTAAAGTGATCATCCTTGTCTGAAATGATACTCTAAGGAACCCCATGAAAATGAAATATTTCCAAAATATAGATCTTACCTACCCTATCCATTTAAATGGTTTCCTAGATCGGTAGAAAATGAGACACCATTGTCGGTCGATCCATGGTCATCAAAACTAAATCATTGCCTTAGTGTATCCTTGACAACCCCATAAAAAATTCACAGTCAAGTCATCTCATTTACACTCAGGAATGGGTAATAACTATGAGAGACCATTGGGCCACTAGAGCTCAACCTTCTCCCATTAACAGGTGGAACACCGCGTAACAAAACCCACAACATCCTTCATCATTCCTAACCACCAGTACTGTCAGTGTATTTAAAGATACATCTTGGATAGTCCTAAGTGTACCTCCCACTTTGAGGCATGGAAATCCTGTATTAGATCCTCACATGTGTTTTTTGGAACCAATATATGACTGTGAACATAAAGAATCTCATCATTGTAAAGGGTCCAGTCCGATGGTGTCTTCCCACCATATATGTTGTCCTTTAGATCTAAACACACTGGATATGATAGTTTTCACCTCTTTATTCTATTTAAAAGGTAAGGAACAATGGAAAAGGACTTAAGGGTCTCCTGATCCTATTACCCATGAATGTCCAAATGTATCTTGGAAAATAGGGCCATCAACCGCCACTCACTAATGGACTCCTGAACCATCCGAGTTTATATCTTTTGGATCAGTGTATCAGCTACTATGTTCCCCTTATCAGGGGGTAATTTAGATGAAAATAAAATGAATATAAATACTTGACCCACCTTCACCGCCAAAGGTTCAGGTCTTGTTGTGAGAAGATATATTTTAGGATTTTGTGGTTGTTATACACTAAAATTTTCCCCCTAAAAGTAATGCCTCCAATATCTTAAGGCATGAATTGAAACTGTTATCTCCAGGTCATGCGTAGTGTAATTCTACTCATGTGACCTCATTTGTGTGGATCCATATGTAATATAATACCCTAAAAATACAAAGGTTTAAAAGACTAAATTTTACTACCTAAGTCAATAAGGTACACCTTTCTTTTTGGGAGACTACTTGATTAAAATGTCATAGTTAAGAGAGATTGGACTAGAGTAGTGTCAGGATGAGAAAACTCTTGGGAAGTTTCCCAAGGTGTGCATGATTGAGGAAAAATCACACTTAAAGAACATGGGTTGTCATATGGGGAAAATCATTAATTTGATGATTTGTTCAAGCATAAGGGTGGGAAATAGGAGGGAACAACACGTGTCTACAGGGAAACTAGTGGTGCCTGAGGGACTAGGATTCAACAACCATATTAAAAAGGTGAGGTGAATGTGCTATCAACAGGGGTCAGTTATTACATTTGTATCAAAGTGGTACCTAGATAGAAGTTTAATGGATCCGCCTGGGTTGAAATGTAGGGTCAAGGACATTGTGATCTAAAGTGGTGGAGAATATAACAACCCAAAATGTTATAGGGTTAAAAGAATAAATATTACTACCCATGTTAACAAGGTTCATGTAACACCCTGATCTAAGTCGTATAAACAAATTCTCTGATAAAAAACTGTAAGTTGTAATTTTTTTAAAACATGTCTAAAAATTCCAGACATAAAATTCAATCTCTTTCAAAACACATGCCAAGTGCTAATTAATTATACATTCATCATTCTTAGCTCAAATTTAATTTTCTAAAATTTAACTAAATCCAAATGATTAATAAAAATGTAAGCAAGATGATTTTCTATAGAAACAGATTCTAGATTTATATTCCCCATTTGAACATGATATCTAAAAAAGTGAAATCTAACATCAATATGATTAGTTCTAGAATGTTGTAAAGGATTTTTAGAAATATAAATTCCAGAGATATTATCACAATAAATAGAGATATTTTTAAAATTAAAACCAAAAATCAGAAAGAGTTTTCTTAATCCATAACGATTGTGAACAACAAGATGAAACAACAACATACTCAACTTCAATAGTTGATAAAGCTATTGAATTTTGTTTCTTGAAACTCCATGATATAAAACATTTACCAAAAAAGTGGTTCAAACATAATATTATTTTCCTATCTATCTTGCATCCATCAAAATCAGAATCACTATAACTGATTAAATCAAAAGAAGTTCCATCAAGGTAAAATAGACCAAGACTTAAAGATACATTAACATATTTTATAATCCATTTATCAGCCTTAAAATGACTTTCTTTAGAATCATTTTGAAATCTAGCAGACATGAAAACACTAAATATTCAATCAGGACTAGAAGTAGTTGAATATAATAAACTAACAATCATGCCTCTAAATATTTTTACATCAAAAAATTTTCTAGATTCATCCTTATCAACTTTACATGAAGTACTCTTTAGATCATTATTAATTTTACAAGTGTCTAAACCAAATATTTTAACTAAATTTTTAGCATAATTAGATTTATTTACAAAAATACCATTATTACTTTGAAAAATTTAAAGTCCAAGAAAGATTTTAATCTTTCTCATTAAGCTCATATCAAATTCACTTATCATCAAATCTGAAAATTAATTACAAATTCTTTCACATGAAGATCCAAATATAATATCATCAACATATATTTGAACAATTAAAATATCTTTAGAACTACTTTTAATAAATATAGTTGGATCAACCTTCCCGTTGTCAAAACCATTGTTAAAAAAGACTAGATAACCTTTGATACCAAGCTCGGCGAGCTTGTTGAAAAATATAAAGAATTTTGGAAATCCTTAAAACATTATTAAGTTTAGATTCATTCTCAAAACCCATGGGTTGTTTTACAAAAACATTTTCAGAAATATATCCATTTAAAAATTCACTTTTGACATCAATTTGAAAAATTTTAATTCTAAAATGAGATTCACATGCCAAGAGAATTATAATATATTCTAATATAGAGATCAAGGAAAATGATTCTTCAAAATAAATTCCTTCTTATTGATTATATCCTTGATCAAATAATCCAAAATTAATTCTAATTATTTATAAAAATTTATCTAATTTATTTCTAAAGATGCATTGGGTTCCAATAATATTTTGATAATTGGGGGGGGGGGGGTTAAACTAAGGTCTATTACTTATTTCTATTAAACTGATTTAAATCTTTATGTGTTTCCATAATCATGTTTTAATCCTTTAAATATTCTTAAATATCCTTAGGAACAAAATTTAAAATAAAAGCATGATAAACAAAAATATTCATAACAGATATCATAGTTTGAACATTTGATTCAACATTTTCAATGATATTTTCTTTTTGACGATCTTTGTGAATTTTCAAGGTTATTTAAAGTGAGTATTTTCCCCCCTCAATAGGTTCATTAAAATCTATTTTTTCATTTTCTCTAAAGTTAAGGACCCTAAAATTTTCTTAAAACTGATTTTCATCAATTTATTTATTATTTAAACCACTTTTGTTTAATTTAAGATGAATACTTTCTTCAAAAATCACAGTTTTCTCGTTATATACTCTATATGACTTACTAAAATTTGAGTAACCTAAGAAAATACCTTTATCAAAGACTTTAATAGGTTTTTTTGTGTGTTTTTTACCTTTCATATATGAATCACAAACATAAGTGTTGTCCTCATTGAGTTCAAGTAACTGTGAAATAGATTGGTTCTTGGACAACTTATGCATCAACGTGAAATTAACTTGTCCAAATCTTTTATGCCACAAAAATGTCATCAGATTTTATAACATTTAAAGATTTGACATTTTAGTTTGTTAATTCAGTAAAATTGATTGAATAAATATTATATTTTCTATTTTCATAAAATATAATTGTTTTATACTTTAAAATAATCCACTTATCATTTTGGAATCTAACAAAAATTACATCATCATAGAGCTAAGAAATGATTATCAAATTATGCTTTAAACCCTAAAAAAATAACACTTTTGAAATGATTATATAATTTGATATTCAGACTTCTCTAAATCCCTTTACCTTTCCTTTAGAGTTATCACCAAATGTAACACTACCACCATTTTCATAAAATATAATTGTTTTATTCTTTAAAACAACACACTTATCATTTTAGAATCTAAAAAACATTCCATCATCACAGATCTAAGAAATGATTATCAAATTATGCTTTAAACCCTAAAAAAATAACACTTTTGAAATGATTACATAATTTGATATTCTAACTTCTCTAAATCCCTTTACTTTTCCTTTAGAGTTATCAGAAAATTTAACACTAACACCATCAAATTTATTAAAAGATAATAAATTTAACATATCACCAGTCATATGTCATGATTATCCATTATCCATGAACCATACATCATTTTTGATGCTTTCTAGACATGTTTCCTATAAAAATGTATTTAAGATTGTTTTTGGTACCCATACAAACTTGGGTCCAATTGGGTTATAAAAAGAATTACTGGGAACTCAAAATGATTTCAAACATTTGTTTACAGGTAATTGAGAAGACAATGATTTAGAGACAAAATCCTTGGCGTGACCAAGAGATTATATAAATATTAAGGATCACTCATTTTCATGATGAACCTTCATTTGAAATCTAAAATATGTAACACTTGAAACATTTCCACGTAAACCTTTAATAAATAAAGTCTTGATATTTTGGGTATGATATTATCATAGCCAAGACCATATTTATTTTTGTTCATTTTATTTAAACTCATCATTTTATTATAACTTTAACCAGCTTGAACAAAAGCTGACATATATGTTTTCAAACATTCAACTTCATTTATTAGCCTTTCATTTTCTTCCATAACAACATTAAACTTATTTTCTTCATCCAAATCATTTTTTGACAGAAAATAAATGTTCCTTTAATTTTCATACTTAAGCCTCTCAATTTCCGCATGAGAATATTTTAGATCGATGTAAGTAGAATTTAAATATGTATAAACATATGCTAAAGATGATTTATGTTTTGAAATGATTTCTTTATTACATATTAAATAATATTCCTTTAATTTTTAATTTTCAACATGAATACTCTTATTTTTCTTGATAATATATTTATGCTTAAACTTAAGGTAATTTTGTATACCAAGAATTTTTTCAATTTCAAGATTTAATATCTAAATTTTAATATACAGTTAATATTTAGTTGGTTTTTTAGAATGTTATTCAAAAGAAAAATAATAATCAAATCCACTTAATTGGTTTGATGAATCCATTAAACATAAGTTTTCCACACCCTTTTCAGGACCATATTCTCCACTTGAATTGGAATCCTTTGTACAACTCCATCTGGATGTCATGGCTTTTTTCTCTTTCTTATACCATTTTATCTTGTTATTATCATTATTGATCCAAGGTAATTCATGTTTGAGGTGTCTCTCTACATTTTAAAAAAATAATATCAGAAGACTCATTAGTCATAACATTACCTTTACTGATTCCTTCATCATCATTTTGAGGGTAATCCCTTTTGTATTTTCTTGAGTAACCTTTCTTCTTTATTCTAAAGTAAACACACAAAATTTTCTCTCTTTCACTTATTTAATATTTAGAATCGGAGGAGTAATTGGTAGCATGAATTTTCAATTTAAAATAAATTCCTTTCTTTTTTAAAATCACTTTTTTTGCAATATTTTTCAGTTCTAACTCATATTGTAATAAATATCCAATAAGATTATCTAAAGTATACTCTTTAATTATTTTTCTTTAATTAATTTATACTTTATTAGAATTCCATTTTCAGGTAAATCTCTTATATCTTTTATCTACCAAATCCAAATTACATAGAGTTCCCCCTAAAACACTCATTCCTTTTACTATACTTGTAAATCTATGAAACATTTTATTAACTATTTCTTCTTCACCCATTTTAAATTATTTATATTGATCCCTTAACATGTTGAGCTTAGTTCTTATTAACTTATCTAAACCAAGATGATTAACTTGTAATATTTTTCAAATATCATGGGTTTTTTTCATAGAGATACATGGATATAAACACTTATGATAAAGGAACAATATAAAATGTTCATTATCTTATAATTCAAAACAAATCTAATTGCATAATTACTAGTCAATGTATCAGGGTCAAATTTAGGTACTTTATAAGGTTTCATTGTGATAGTACAACTATTAATACTTAAATGCTTAAGATAAGTTTATATGCATGAATTCCAATATCTATAGTCTGTTCCATCAAATAATGGTGGCCTTTGTGTAGTCAAACCATAATTTGAACTCATTCTTTCCATCTCAAAAGATCTTTTCCCTTTGGCAGTTAAGTCAGTATTTGATTATCATAAATAAATATATATATATACAATAAATCTAAGGTTTAATCTCTTATGTGACATCCCACCAGCTGAAGACCACTAATCAGTATCCTAACCGACGTAGCCATGAGAACCTCAGTCATGAATCCCCTCACTCTAGAGGTTTCCAACTAGAAATAAGGGATCTAAGGTGGTACAGTGGGGAGACTATACCCTCATATCAGAGTACAATAATAGTGGAAATAATACTAGTAATATGCATACATCTAGATAAATTAGTAAATGACATTCTGATAAATGGTAATAAGTAATCGCAATCTATGCTGTATCAAAGCGAGCTACATAAAAGTCAAGCAGTTATACTATCCCAAAATAGGTTATATACACTAATATCCCCAAAAATAAATAAAATAAATAGGATTGAGAAAATCCTAAAAAAATGGTCTAGAGTCCCAACCCAATCCAAATCCCCCCTTATTCATCCTAGTTTCTTGAATCAATCATCAATCATAGGGCACATTACCTTATCTTATCCTATAACCATGAAGTTTTCTTAGGTATCAACTGACAACCTGAGTAAGGTATGAGTATGAAATAGTAGGCCACCACCACCAATCTATAAAAGCATGTATAGTCTGAGTATATAATGCATGCTAATGTTAATAATAAAATGAAGGTATTACATAAATAAATAAAACCATTATTGATCCTCGGGTTCCCTAGTGACACCCAATACTGACCATACCCATTTCAGCCTATGGAGAATGTCTCTATCCATAGTATCCCATAGAGGCACAAATAAATCTAAGGGGGGTCTCCCCAAGACATTCCAAACTAAGAGTCATCAATTTGAATCCAATGGGGGTTACCCTAAGGTATTCCAAACTGTTAGTTATCATAATATGAATCTAAAGGGGTTCAACCTAAGGCATTCTAAACCATTAGTTATCAATCCAAATCCAAGGGGGGTTTCCTCAAGGAATTCCAAAACAATTATTTATCAATCCAAATCCAATGGGGATTTAACCAGGGAATTTCAAACAATTTTTTATCAATCTAGATCTAATGGGGATTACCCCAAGGCATTCCAAACCAATAATTTTAATTTGAGTGCATTGTAAATTCACTCATACATTCCATTAATTAAATTATATCAGTCTTGAAAATTAAACATGGTCACTAGATCCTAGAGCACATCCTATGAATCCTTGTTCACACACACATGGTCACATTTTAAGTCTAAGGAACCCCAAGGGTTACCTCTCCACTTTCCCTAATTAACTTCCAAGGTCATGCACACCCCATGGGTGGCTAAAGTCTCAATCTAAACTCACAAATAGACTACTTGTGGCACATGGATTGTTTCCATTTCATGATTTAGAACTAAATAAATAGTGATTATATTTAAGGTTAATCATGTAATATATCATCATGACCAAACATCACATAAACTAATAAAAAGATAAACTTTGAGAAAATAGCAAGACCACTTACCTTATACTCATAGACATTTATCCATCGAATATAATTTGTTTATTTGATCTCAAATGACTACAAACACAAAATGAGAAGAAATACCTAGAAATAAAGCATAATGAGGTGAGACCACTAGAAAATGAAATAAATTAATAAAAGGTATAAATAAAAGCTCATCCTTACCTCAAGCATCCTATTTAAACAAATGGAAATAGATTACATGGAGAAATGAGAGAGATATCACCAAATATGGAAAAGGGAAGGAAGAGTTGTGCATGGGGGATATGTTGGTCGAACATAGGATGGAAAATAAGGGTTTAAGTCTTTTAAAATGATAGGGTAAAACTATAAAATTTTCAATTTTTAAGGGACACACATTTGACTAAACCATGCACTAACCATGTGATCCCCACTATCCAATGAACCTCATTAACATGGTTAGGTTGCATGACTAGAAAAACCGTGTGCCAACCATGCAGAATGCCTCTGTAATTTCCTATAGTTTTTACATGATTTTCTAGAGCTCTCTACATTTTTTAAAAACTGTTTGTTTTTCTTTTACCTTCTCATGGTTAGTGTTCATGGTTAGTACTAACCATACACTAACCATTCACCCATGGATCTAACTCTCATTTTTTGTAATTTTCCAACCCCTGAAATGTGCTATAAAACTCTCCAAATTCCTGTGAAAACATCCAACACACAAAAACCAAGAAAATAAATGACATTAGAGTAAAATTTAAAAATATATGCACCTCAGGAACAATCTAGATTTTATAACCTCCCACTATATAACAGTTTTCCTTAATCTAACCTTCCGAACATCACTAGACCTCATCAGTAAACAACTCTAGTCACTAAGCCCATATATCAGAATCCCTCTCCCATGTCTCCTCCTAGATACATCTATGTCTCCACTATATATGCACTAGAGGAATTATCTTTCAGTGAAGATCCTTTTCACTATGATCAACTATGCAGACTAGACACTCCTCAAAGGATGTGTCAGCCTTAAGCTCAACATCATCAATATCGATTATGTGATATAGATTAGGATAATAATGGTGAATCCATGACATGTGAAACACATTTGGTATCACACTGGAATGATGTGAAATATCCAATCGATATGCCACTAGACTGATTCTCTCTATTATCTTGAATGACCCCATATACCTAGGTGCTAGTTTTCCTCGCCTCCAAACTCAATGATGTCCCAACCCTAATGAAACTCATAAGAACACTTGATCACCCAACTTAAAATCAAGAGGTCAGAATTTCTAGTATTCATAAGATCTATGCTACTCTATCCTATCACTATCTATTTCTAGATCAACTAAACATGCCCCAAAGTCTCCTGTACAAGACTCGGTCCGATCATTATTTTCTCACTAGACTCCAACCAAGGCATAAGAGGATGGCATGACCTACCATATAAAGTCTCATATGGAACCACATTTATAGACACCTAATAATTGTTATTGTATGTAAACTCCACTAGAGAAAAGTGTTTTTCCTAGGAACCACTAAAATCTAGGATGCATGCTCTCAGCATGTCCTCCAGAACATGAATAGTAAACTTGGACCGCCTGTCTGTCTGTGGATGATAGACAATGCTCAAATGCACCTGTATACCAAGGGAATTCTGAAGACCTACAAGAAACATGTTGTAAAGTGATAATACTTTTCTGAAATGATACTCCAAGGAACCCCATGAAAATGAAATATTTCTAGAATATATATCTTACCTACCCCATCCATTAAAATGGTTTCCCAGATCGATAGAAAATGAGAGACCATTGTCAGTCGATCCATGATAATCAAAACTAAATAATTGCCTTAGTATATCCTTAAAACCCCATAAAAAATCCACAGTCAAGTCATCTCATTTCCACTTAGGAATGGGTAACAACTGTGAGAGACCAACTAGCCACTGGTGCTCAACCTTCTCTTATTAATAGGTGGAACATCGCGTAACAAAACCCACAACATCCTTCATCATTCCTAACCACCAGTACTATCAATGTATTTCAAGATACATCTTGGATAGACCTGGGTGTACCTCCAACTTTGAGTCATGGGAATCCTTCATTAGATCCTCACATGTGTTTTTGGTAACCAAGACATGACCTCGAACATGGAGAATCTCATCATTGTCAAGGGTCCAGTCCGGTGGTGTCTCCCCACCATATATGTTGTCCTTCAGAGCTAAACACACTGGATATGATAGTTTTCACCTCTTTATTTTATTTAAAATGGAAGGAACAATAGAAAAAGACTTAAGGGCATCCTGATCCTATTACCCATGAATATCCAAATGTATCTTGGCAAATAGGGCCATCAACCGCCACTCACTACTAGACTCCCGAACCATCTGAGTTTATATCTTTTGGATCAGTGTATCAACTACTATGTTCCCCTTCCCAGGGGGGTAATTTAGCTTAAAATAAATTGAATATAAATAATTGACCCACCTTCACCACCAAAGGTTTAGGTCCTATTGTGAGAAGATATATTTTAGGATTTTGTGGTTGTTATACACTAAAAGTTTCTATCCTAAAAGTAATGCATGCAACATCTTAAGTCATGAATTGAAATTGTTATCTCCAAGTCACGCGTAGTTTAATTCTACCCATGCGGCCACAATTGTGTGGATCCATATGTAATGTAATACCCTAAAAATACAAAGGTTAGAAGACTAAATCTTACCACCTAAGTCAATAAGGTACACCTTTCTTTTTGGGAGACTACCTGATTAAAATGTCAAAGTTAAGAGAGATTGGAATAGAGTAGTGTCAGGATGGGAAAACTCTTGGGAAGTTTCCCAAGGTGTTCACGAGTGAGGAAAAATAACACTTAAAGAAAATGGGTTGTCCTATGGGGAAAATCATTAATCTGATGATCTATTTGAGCATAAGGGTGGGAAAAAGGAGGGAACAACACGTGTCTGTGAGGAAACTAGTGGTGCCCGAGGGTCTAGGATTCGACAACCATATTAAAAAGGTGAGGTGCATGTGCTATCAATAGGGTCTAGTTATTACAGTTGTATCAAAGCGGTACCTAGAAAGAAGTGAAATGGATCTGCCTGGGTTGAAATGTAGGGTCAAGGACATTGTGATCTAAAGGGGTGGATAATTTAACAACCCAAAATGTTAAAGGGTTAAAAGAATAAATATTACTACCCGTGTTAACAAGGTTCATGTAACACCCTGACCTAAATGGAAATGAACTAGTTCCCCGATCTAGTGTGCCACATGGCCTCAAGAATGCCTCCCCATATGCTAGAGGTTTTCGATTAGTAGTGATAGTCTATAGGTGGTATGGTGGGGATATCGTACCCTCTGGTTAGATCTTAACCCAAAAAAATAAGGTAAACATCATATAACATCACAACTAAACAAATAAACTATAAGTGAAAAACACTACGTCTTATCCCATTTAATATTAGAATGATGCTATGCACATACATACATGGCATACATATTATTCATCTCAAGTAAAACCAACAGATAAGAAAATAAGTTGAAAAAGAAAAAAATACAATATAACTTTAGAAGTCCATAAATATAGACCGACTCATAGCTCCCAAATTTTATCCTAGACTTACTATCAAGCATCAACAACATGGTTATTTCTCTTGTCTAGACCTACATCCATGAAACCTGTTTGGGTACCAAATGAAAGTCCATATAAGGTACGAGTAAAAATTAGTAGGCCACCACTAGAGGTGTCTAATATAATTATAGTATGAGTGTAAAACATAAAAGTTTGAAATAAATAAGTAAAGAATTAATAACGATAAGCTATAAAAAAAGAACCAGGTTAGGCCTCGATTCTCAAGGGAACAACTCATGCCAACCCTACATGCTTATGTTGGAATTCTCATGTTTTAATGCTAAAAAATCCTGTATCATGTTTTAATGCTCACAAATCATGTATCATGTTTTAATGATCAAAAATCATGTATTATGTTTTAATGCTCACATATCATTTTTAACATATTAAAAATCATGTATGAATCTTATAAACTATGGTTAATCTTGTTCTATTATGTTTTAGTGTGGTTATGATTAATCTTAATCCATTCTGTGAATATTAATTCTTAAGAAAATTTACAAATATTTGGCTAAGTCTAAGAAACTGTAAGTTTGCCACCAGTTCCAGATTTTGGCAAAGTCCCTGACACCATAACCCAGACATCGTAATCTAGACATAGTGACTCAGACACCGTAATCTAGGAATTGTGTCTCAGAAATCGTAATCCAGACACCGTGACTCTGACACCGTAACCAATTCCAGATTTCATAAAGCCTGTGACACCGGTTCCTTACTACCGTTTCCAAGACATCGTAACAAGACACCGTTCAGAATTTTGACAAAGGATTAGACACCGTTACCTGAGACACCGTGTTCCTGACACCACAGTCTTGCTACTAGTTCTAGAATTTTCAAAGGAACAGACACCACAACTATGCTACCAGTTTTAGATCTCAATGAAACTATGGAACTATGAATGTCTCACCATTTCAAGACAATATGTGACACTATTCTATACTTAACCATTTTTTCTGTCTTTTTTAATTTAATTTAAAAGTTCTTTCTAACAGTCATATTTGAGTCATTTAATGACACTGACATAATTAATGATTTTTTGTAGACATGTCACCTGACAGTATGAGGTACGAGGTGTAGAGATCATGCTCCCTGTTGGCTATAACTAAGACATCCCAAAGATAAAATACGTGGTGGTGCACGAGCTGCATAGGGAAAAAGAAGTTGAATGCATGAGAATAGAGCATAACACATACACTAAAGAACACACAAAGAAATATCTATTCTTAAAGGCTGAACTGCTATAGATCAGAACCTCAAACAACCTCGCAAAAGAATCTCTAAGAAGAAAAAGAGCTAAAATACACATATCATCGAATTGGAAACTAGATCACGAGACTCACGATACTCTGTTTCTACAAGAGGACTCAAAAATCACATATGCTACATTATTCAAGTCTAGAGGTTCATAGAACAACACTCAGAGCATTTCTAATCCTTTCTCATTATCTTTGATCTACTGTGTACTATTTTTATTACTTTTCGAGCAGTGTGAGTATCTGTATTAAAACACACACTGTCTCCTACATAAAACTAGAGGATACGAGATATCCTCACTCAAATATCTTTATACACTTTGCTTCACCCACGTATAACTATGGAAGAGGTATTGTATGACCTGGTTGTTTATTTTCCCATGTAGAACTATAGAAGAGGTCTTGTGACCTGGCCAGTCCTATGTACTGTTGTTAACCCCGATCCAGGGTGTGGATCAAGAAATTATATATATATATATATATATATATATATATATTTCTTGGTGGAAGGTGATAACCAAGTGGAGTGGATTAGGTCTCGGCTTGAGACTGAACCACTTGTCTTATCCACTGTGTCTTTCAATTTAGTTTTTCTCTATTTTAATTCATTTTTCAGAAAACTAAATTTTACTTTTATATTTAGTCTTGGATAGTAGTTATAAATTTTTTTCCTTATTAGAGTAGTTTCAAAAGTTGTATCAATATCCTATATTGTTATAACTGAGAATTAATCAATCTTCTAAGAAACTATTCGAACAGTCAAACTATTATAATATTATTACCTTGATTAACTGGACTGTTTTAGTTTTATTTGGGTGGATCTTTTTAGATAAAATTTTTAACAGAAATTTTTATAGGAACTCAATTAACCCCCTCTTGAGTGTCCTACTATGACCAGCAGCTTCAACCAACACCGGTCTCTGAACACAGTGGATGTATCGTAGCTTAATTCGATTCCAATACACATCACTATGGCAACCATAATCAAGTCACCTGAGGGAATATATGTGACTCATACAACCATTACCTTATATAAATTCCCCAATAAATCCATTTTTCTAATCCAAACTCAAGGAACCTTCCCAAAAATTCATAAGCACGACTTGATTATAATCCACATCTCACACCAGAGGCATTCCACATCAACAAGATCAATCTGAATCTAGGGATATAATCCCATGACATTCAACTAGGGTACCCCTCAAGATTCCATGCATGAATTTGTGGAATTAAATAACTGAATAAATTACCATAATCCAAGGGGGATCCACCCCATGAAATTCTTGGTAATAAATCTAAGTATAATACACCAGCTCGGTCAAGGTATTCCGTAACTTTGGACCTCATTGAATCTAAGGGTGTCTTCACACCCAACATCACATGAGTACCCTAATGGAATACAAGGCTCATCCATGATATTCCACACTAATACAATTCATAGAGAATCTAAGTAAATTTACAAGGAATTCTAATCCTCAAAACATTACAAGATATCCAATCAAGTCATTATTCCATAATTTAAATATAAAACAAATCAAAAATTCAATCTAAGATCACCACTTTGATTCATTTCACATTTTTATTTAGGAGTACCATGGGCGTAATAATTACTAGTTTCTACAAGTCATCCTAGGAAACCCACATTCCAATATAATTCATTAAATTACTAAGGTCAACCCTAAACCACCCCTTTAATTTACCCAATTCCAAGATACAAGCCAAACCCACCACTTAATTATCTCCAATGAAGGTATACCCAAATCCAAAAATCTTTTCTAATCCCAAAGGAGTTTCTCGAATATCAATAGGATGGATACACAATTTAGTTTAATTTTAGATAAAGTGTTTGATAAGACAAAATGACTACACATGCCAAAATGGAATACAACAACAAGACTGTAAGGTAAAAGCACATAGATAATCAAGATAAACCTCATAGAGATCAACTTTCCCAATATTTCCCTTCAATTAAAGATAAAATTATAGATATTGATAAAGAATAAAAAATTTCCAAAAAACAGGGCATTTATATTAAACACTAAGAGAGATATTTATACAATAATAGAAAAACAATATTTGAAGCTAGAGGAGAGTTAGACTTACCATGAGCCTTCTAATGAAACAGTTGAAACAAAAATTAGTGGAGGATCAATGGAGGTTCATCAAAATCCAATAAGGAGAGGGAAGATATCCTACAGTGCTGCAACTATCCTAGAATATAAAAAAAACAAGGTTAAGAAGAATGGGGGGGGGGGGTGAATGGGTGAAATGACCTTTTTACCCCCTTAAAAAAACTACCCAAATCGCACCGGCTGGTTGGTGCTGGGTACACCGGCTAGCTGGTGGGAATAAAAGAACAAAAGACTAACTGGAAGGCCATCGACTAGCCGCTGGACCTATACTAGTTAGCCAATTTGACTTCCACAACTTACTGCAATCCTGACTCCTGCTCCCGAGCCTATCAAATACACCTAAGACCCCTTAAACCCCCTCAAACCCTTATTTAAAGTCAAAAGGGTTTTTTAACAAAACAAAGAAGTCTATACCATAGTGAAAGGGTAGGGTCTTACAAACTCCCAACCATTAAGTAGTTCATCTTAAAGCTACACACCTGATCCTTGATTCACGAACCAAAAATACACATTTTACTGATTAATTCCATTGGTTAAAACAAGTCAGTTTTCAACTAGATACACCTTTTAGAGACCACATTATCACTTCTAATACCTCTATAACATGATGCCTTGCCTCAAAATTTATATAATCATGCCACACAAGAACACCAGAGTTCCATAGACTCAGTTACTCAACAGCTAAATTCTTGGTAACACACTCGGTCCTATCATTTTATCACCAACCCACACATCAAGTTCATCAAAAAATTAAGCATGCTAACTCATAATTCTCTCACAACAAAAACCCACACTCATTTGTTCATCCTAAAACCAAGCCATACACGGGTTGATTACACAAATTCACCACACCCTATATTCACCAAAAACTACTCAAAATGATCACTACTCACTCAAATTGTCCAAGGTGTACTCCCCATCATAGAACATCCTTATTACTAATCTATAAGTATGATCCTATCTAAAAATTAGTATCATAAAACACCGGTGTTCCCAAGACTCTATCAAGTTACCTGATCAATTTATCAATCCAAACCTTTCTCTAAGATCTATTAATATAGAGATATCTTGCAAAACCTCTTTTTAAGATAAGCCAAAACACCTCTAGACACTCAGTCCTAATAGGTCTACACAAGGTTCATGACCTCATCCACCACCATGCGATTCACATGTCCCATTACACTATAGACCTTACCCAGACCCATTTCACTTCTCAAATGATATTATGCTCACAATACCTACCTACTCTGGAACAAAATGATTCCATCAACCAGTTTACTTCTAGGACTATAGAGCTCCCTTACATAGAACTTAACCCATAGCAGAAATTTTAAAACTATAGTGATTTTCCCCACTGGAATAGCCCACTAAAACTTAATGCTAGTGGTCCTACAATATGCTATCTATGGTTCCAACATGCAATACCTAACTCTCAGATAAGAAACCAGTAAAAAGCTAGTACACATCCTCATTCCTAATCCTAGACCAAACCAATGAGTTTCACCAACCCCCATTCTGAGGGTTCCAACACATCATTTTTCCATGAAATCTCAGTTCAATACTCAAGTAAATCTATAATATTTAATATGATGCATCTTAAGCGGGTTCTAATCCTCCATGCCCATTTTCAAGAGAAAAAAAATTGGACCTTCATTGGTTGTCTATTCCAAATACTCGACTATACCCACCAATACATCACCAAATCACCCAATCATGATGCCTTATACTCTATAGGAAATATATGACCATACAAAACATGCTTATAAAATTAAAACCTTTAAATTTAGTGTGATTCCACAGTTTAATCACTTATCAATTGATCCCATCACCATGATCTATCATGAGCATCGATGCCCCATTGAACAGAGTCTCCCTCAGACCATATCTAGAACATCTTGATCCAACAAAACCACTTGAAATTCATCTTAAAATACATCTGAATTTATTTTTGGAATCCTCCCATAGATCCAAATAATTCGAATCCACCTGCTCAATGACTAGTCTCACTACACCGATGATACCCTAACACGAGGTTCAAACCTTCCATGACCAATTTGATGCTACTAATCATAGGAGTTTTCTTATTTCCACCCATGGAACAAAAATATAGATCTAAATGAAACATGTCCCATTCATCACTGAACACAATAGTCATATGTGTCTTCCCCACTCAAAATCAAGCACCATACAGGAAACATGTGATTCCCATTGGGTCACAGATATGCCTTAGTTTGAGCTTGGCTTAACCTTTGGGTCATTATATCAGATTCTGAGAGTTAGGGGTTGAAAACATAGTTTTTTTGGAGGAAGTAGGATAGTTTCACAGTTTAGGAGCATGGTTAGTACTAATAGTGCAATATGAAACTGTGAGGCTCTAGTGGAGTTTTGCACGGTTTGAGCATGGTTAGTCAAACCATGTGGATTGCCATGGAAATCATGCGGGTTTATGGGTGTTTATCTAGATGGGTCACATGAATTGATCATGATTGGACTAAAACATGTTGTAACACCCCAATATTTCAAAAGAACAATATGTTCGATAACAGATACAACACACAACATCAAGATTAAACGAACCATTAAATATTATTATTTAAATATGATAGTTATAACCTAGAAGTTGAATTAAAGGGTATGAATAATATTAGTCAAAATATGAAATATATATAAAGGAACTACTAAATACAAATTTAATAATTAATTCTTTTTAAATAAGTACTCAATTTTTAGTAGACATTTTATTCTTCAAAATATGTTTTCCTCAAAAGTGGGTTTTATTGCTTCTTGTGAGTGAATATTATAATTAAAAATAATAGAATTTTTTAAATAAGCATAAAAAAATTAGATGAGGTTTAATTTTTTGGGTTTTTCTAAAAATATTTATTTTCTTGTGAATAGTAAAAAATATTGATTTTTATTGAAAATTATATTTTTATTTCAAGAATTTACAAGGTTACATTAAGTTTTAAAATGGTTTAAAATTAAAATTAGTTATATTATATTATTAATAATACAATTAAGTTCAATGGAATCAATTTTATGGTTTAATTTGATATAAAAACATTTTAATACTTAAAAACACATTTTTCTAAAAAACTTTTTTTCATTGCGCTTTGCAGGATTATTATAAAATAAATTTCATCTAATTATAGAGATTAAGTTTGTTAAAATGGATTAAATATTTGTAATAATCACAATTAATATTATTTAACAAGGTCTACTTAATTTTTGGTCATAATGAATAGTAAAAATTGCAAAAATTTGTCACCATGATAAAAGGGTAAATCAGTTTAACCTAGGTAAAAATTAAGGGATAAAGCCACCATTTTTCATCTTAATTATTATTGTATGAATATATTTAGAACCCTATAAACATATAATCTATATTTAATTATTTTTAAGAAACTTTTCCATGAGAATTACCAATATAATATTTTAATTAAAGAAAAATACAAAATGTCACTCTCTTGTTTTTGAATTTATCTTGTATGTTCACATGTAGATAAAAATAAGTTGCGATTTAATATTAAAGTTTATTTTGAGAATAATGAAATTATTTTCATTATGGTAATTTATTTATATTTTTAGTGATTATATAATTACCTTAAACACTTATGCAACACCAACATGTTATTTATTCAATTAATAGAAAAATTAAATAAACGATTTTAAAAATATTAAAAGTCACATAATTTGGATGAATTATTGTGTCCCATGAATTTTATTGATAGATATGACATACTATAGGTGTTTAAAAAAAGTCTATATTCTAATTAAATATTTGACTTGATTTTTTTAAAGTCAAATTAAATGAATTGTGTCAAAAATGACATTATTGATATTTTATGAAAAATAATATTTAATTAAATTATTTTAAATTCATAAAAAACTTTAAAGAGTAAAATTATGATCATAAATGGTATAAAATGTCATAACTTGTATATTTATGAGAAAATCATTACCTTATAAGAAAAATTATAACCCTTTAATATTGAAAAATTCATTGATGTGGTTAAGGTTAAAATTATTTAATGAAGGGGTTAAACCAAAAGATAAGGTTTAAAATACCACTTAAACCCACCCAAATTTTATTGGTTGAAGTTATTTAAACTATATAATATCTTATATTTTAATTTTATGCCACATTTTTCTACTTTTACATGAAAATGAATTTATTATATTTAAATCTTTTCATTAATTCCATTTGTATTCTTTTGTTCACTATAAGAAGGAACCACATACCCTCTCTTATATACAAAACCTAGAGCCTATTAGATCATTTTTTTTAAAAAAAACCTATTATAAACATTTTATATTCAAGTTATGGAGGTTATGGTATTCCCAAAAGACAAATCCTAGATCCCTTATAGAGAATATATAAACGGGCTCTTTCGAAAAAGAGGTAATCGTCTTTACCGACTCTTTCAAATTTATTTCTTCTTCAAATTACTCAAAATATGTTATAAAAATAATAAAATAATAACTAAAGTATCATAAATATTCTTTTATTTTATTATGATTATTTTATATCCATTTTCATCTCTTTTCCATCCTATGAAAAGCAAAAATATTGCTCGTGCGTACGTACAACTTACCATCTCCACATAGAGATGTAATTCTTTTTTCATCACCATTTTAATTGGATGGTTATAAATATGTAACTAATATATATATATATATATATATATTATATTTATGATATAATTATACTTATGGAATTATAATATCAAATCTTTCTTCTGACCTTCCAATTCATTGGAAAACGACAACGTCGCTCGTGCGTACATGTGGACTACCACCTCTATGAAGCGATGCGATCCGTTTTTCATTTTTGATTTACATGGATGGTAATGATTAAAGATTTAATGTATATAAATATGTTATATATAATATAATAATGATTCTGGAAAGGTTAATTATTATTTACATTTCTTTTGTTCTATCTGTCGAAAAGCGACAACACTGTTCATACATACGTACGACCTACCGTCTCCATGAACGGTGTAATTAATTTTTCTATATCCACCTTTCAAGAATGATTATAAAAATTTATTCAATAAATAAATATTATATTTATAACATTAATATCATTCTAGAGATGATGGAACCCTGATAAATATGAAATTATCAAAATTATCAAACTAAAACTTACATGAAAAACAAGATAGTTAACACTCAGAAATAGTGATTTTAATAAATAATTATTAATAAATGGGTGTTAAATTATTATAATTAGAATATATATGATATTATAAGTTTAAAATTAATTATTTTATATAATTATAATAAAATTTAAATTTATCATACAGGAGGTTAAATCACGTTCAACTAAGTAGAAGCGTAAGGTAAGAGATTTCATCTCAATTTTCCTTAATTAAGGCATATTTTATTGTTATGTACCTAATTTCATTTATATGGTGTATATAATTTTCTTTTATATGCTATATCATGAATAAATCACACTTAATGGTATTTTATGTTACAAATAAAATTATTTCATCCATGGAGATTTTACTTGAAAGTTACCAAGTAGTAAGAGATTTTTTAACTCAATTTTCATCCATTGGGTTATACTTCTACTTCATTGACTATGTCATGCCATGATTGTGTGTGAAATTACCTATGATTGTATTATGTTGTATTTCTAATTTTATTATTTTGATTTTCATTTTTTACACACACTCACTTTATTAATTAATTCTCACTTCAGTGATGAGATTTTTGTAAGGGTTTATTTCACAATCTCATTATTATTCAGGATTGTTTATGTTTAAGTCTTTATTAAGGGATTTATTTGATCTTTATATATTAAACCTAATATATTTTATTCTCCTCTATTTATTTCTATAAACTATAAGTCTTCCATTCATTTTCCTCTCTTTAAGAACTCAAGATACTGTAATAATGTTTTAAAGGAAGACCGACCTTGTTTTTCTACTCAGTCGAGAATCTTTCTCTTTAATGTCCATATTTTTCTTAATATATATATATTTTTAATTTTTTTACTATTCTAAAATGATTCATTAAAAACATTTTTACCCATTTTTTACTTTTTACAAAATGGATTAAACAGAATCTTTCTTTTAATTGTTTTCCAAACAAATTACTTGAAGTGGTGATTTTAAGGAGTTTCCTTAAGTAAAGTGCACCACATGAAATGAAACTCTTATTTGATTTTATTCACAAAAAATGCCACTTGATGTGGCATTTTTGAATCGGTGTAGATGAGCCACATGAAGTAGTTCTTTTATCTTCATTTCAAAAATCACTGTTTCATTTAGCGCTTCATAATGAATGAATAATAAATTAATTAACTAATGTCTAACTACAATTAATTAATAATAAACTAATTACTAATTAAAACTAATTAATTACTAAATAAAATTAATTACTTAATTAATTAATTACTAATTATAATTAGCTAAGAAATAATTATAATTAATTAATTAATATTTACATTAATTTATTCACTAATTACAATTAATTAATTCCTAATTATAATTAATTCAAAATAAATTAATTACTAATTATAACCATGTAATTACTAATTAAATTCAATTAATTACTAATTACAATTAATCAATTAATTAATCAATTACAAATTACAATTAACTAAGTAGTAATTACAATTAATTAATTACTAATTACATTAGCTTATTTACTAATTAGAATTAGCTAATCCATAACTACAATTAAGTAATAATAAATTAATTACTAACTACATTTATTTAAGTAATAATTATAGTTAATTAATTACTAATTACAATCAATCAATTAATTAATCTAAGTATTAATTAAAATTAATTATTTTCTAAATACATTAATTTTTTCACTAATTATATTTAATTAATTCCTAATTATAATTAATTAATAATAAACTAATTTATAATTACAAATATTTAATTACTAATTATACATAATTACCTAATTAATTAATTACTAATTATAATTAACAAAGTATTAATTAAAATTAATTAATTGCTAATTACATTAATTTATTCACTAATTAAAATTAATTATTTCCTAATTTTAATTAATTACTAATAAACTATTTAATAATTACAATTACGTAATTACCAATTTTAGTTAATTAATTACTAATTAAAATTAATTACCTAATTAATTAATTACTAATTACATAAATTTATTCACTAATACCTAATTAAAAAAAATTAATTATAAATTAATTACTAATTAAAATTATTTAATTACTAATTATAGTTAATTAATTACTAATTATAATTAAATACTTAATTAATTTATTACTAATTAGAATTAATTAAGTACTAATTACTACTAATTAATTGCTAATTAAATTAATTTATTTACTAATTATAATTATGTAATCCCTAATTACAATTAAGTAATAATAAATTAATTACTAATTATATTTATGTAAGTACTGATTATAGTTAATTAATCACTAATTACAATTAATTAATTAATTACTAATTACAATTAACTAAGTACTAATTAAAATTAATTAATTTCTAATTACATCAATTTATTTACTAATTACAATGACCAAATTCCTAATTAAAATTAATTAATAATAAATTAATTACTAATTACAATTACGCAAGTACAAATTAATTAATTAATTACTAATTACAATTAATTAATTACTAATTAAATTAATTTATTTACTAATTACAATTAACTAATCCCTAATTATAATTAAGTAACAATAAATTAATTACAAATAATAATTTTGTAAATACTAATTACAATTAATTAACTATTAATTACAATTAATTACTTAATTAATTAATTACTAATTACAATTAACTAAGCACTAATTACAATTTATTACTTAATTAATTAATTACTAAATGCAATTATATAATTATTTCTAATTATAATACATTAACTATTTACTAAACAATTAAATAAATAAATTAAAATATTAAAAAATTTGAAATATAAATAGAATTACTTCAATACTGGAGGGTGGCAGCTAAATGAGGATGAGGAGAGGTTTTAGAGCGGAGGGCATAGAATCACAGAGCTTCGAGGGTAGAGCGTAATAGAACGAGAGAATAGGGTTTGGATGAATGGAATGGGGGGGGGGGAGCCCCTTTTGAAGGCACCACTTGAAGTGTCGCCTATTGTACATTTATTTTAACCATGAGTACCACATGAAGTGGTGCTCATGGATAAACAATTTTCAAGATCAGCACCACTTGAAGTGGCACTTTTCTATATGAATCACCAAAGTTCCATTTGAAGTGGTGCTTTGAGCCTTTACCCCAAAAGTGCCACTTGAAGTGGCGCTTCACCACCCCATTTACCAAAATAACTAAAACCTACACCCATATAATTTTAAAAAATACCCCCTCGCCAAATTTGTTGGTAGGGTGTCTTTGTTCACCAAAAAATAAAATTAGCCTCTCAAAAATTCTTATATGTAACATTAGTGAAGATGATTTCTTATATTTAAAAATCAATTATAATGTTCAAATAAGTAGTGTTTTTTTGCTAAAAATGGTTTTTATGTTCTTTAAAGTAAATAAAAATTAATATTTCAAAAACTAAAAATATTTTTAAATACATAAAAATTTATGTTTTTAAATATATAATAATATTTTATTTTAAGATATAAAAAATGTTTTTATTTTTAAAATTGGGTTTTTAAAAGATATAAATCTTGTTTTTTGAAAAATATAATAAATGGATTTAAATTGTTACCTTTTTAAATGGAATTATTTTTAAAATGATTCATAATTTTTTTATGTAAACATACATTATTATTATTATTATTATTATTATTGAAAACCATAAAAAACCACTTTTAAAAAATTATAAAAAATTTACCACTATTCATAGAAAATTTTGTTTTTTAAAAGTAAAAAAATGTATGTTTCTCTAAAAGGAAAAAAATTAATTTTTAAAACTAACAAAAATTATACAGAAAAAAATCATTACAAAAATTTCATGACCCAATCTCAATGAAAAATGTCTATGTAAAATTCAATTGGAAGATTAAATGTAAATTTTACAAAAAAATCATAGTGATAATTATCAATGCAATAATCTATTAAAAATTAATCTAAAAAGATTGATTGAAAAATCAAACTTCCTTAAAACAACTACTCTAGGAGTATTAATTGAAAATTTTTTTACTGTGATTTTGCTAGGTATTTTTTGAGTAAGATTTTATAGTGAAAATATTTCATGTAATTTTCAGGTAAAATGTTTTTGTGGAATTCTTCACTATAATTTTCCAATAGATTTTCCCATTGATAAATTACACTAAAATATCCATTTGAAATTTTATACTAAATTTTTGCATTAGATTTATTTTTTTTAAGTTACCATAAACCTTTGATGAAAAATTTTGATTTGGATTTTTCCATGATAGAATTTCATTGAGATATTTTAGTGTTATTTTTCATTTGAATATTTCCAGTGCAATTTTCCAATGGAAATTTCCAATAAAATTTTACAATTGATAATGAGATTAAGGTGACCATCAAATGATCTTGGCACCGAAAGAAAACTAATAATATGCCTGATTTATCATCAATCGAATCAACATGAATAAAATGAAGAACATAAAAAACAACCACACCTTCATTGTTGTGACATCCATCTTTATTGATTGTGATGAAGTATTCTTGATTAGGATCAATGAATAAATAACTAAAATACTCCTGTATCCAAGGGTATTACACCGACATTGAATCCTCATTCGTAACATGAGGACTATCTTTCTTCAAAGGCATTCTAGCACGTTCCTTGATGAAGATGAATGAAGATGCAGGAAAATAAGAGAGATTCAACTTTATATTACATGAATCACAATGCAATCAACAAGGGAGGTACAAGGTCCTATAGTGAGAATGACAGAATGGTCAAGAGGATGAGGAATTAACCTTTTAAATGTTTAAAAAAAATAAAATTTAAGTTAATTCCCTAGAGACTTAACCCAAGACTAACTTTTTCACATTTAGAGCGATAAAATATCTAGCTTCCTTTTGAGGTGGTTAAAGAAACCAATCCTGTCTTTATCCAGACCAAGGCATAACTGAATCCCCTTACCATTTACTAGTTGTGGCAGAACCCACACCTACCTTTTTTTTGGGCCTGTATAACCTGATAATCCCTTATTTTAAAGAAAAATATAACCCAACACAGTTAAGCACACATAAAATAAATACAGAGAATTAAGAACCATAGAAACCAGTTGAATATTTAGAGGAGTGTCGAGACAACAATGTTCTCTTCACACAAAAAAGGATCGGAACAATGTATCTTAGTCAAGATTGTCCCTGTGATTGATCACAAAAGTGTAAAACACAGTACAATTTGAAAGTATCCCCAGCCTTTGATCACACATTCACCCTTTTCACTAGTCTTGTACAACTTTATATAAAGTATTTCTTTATGCATATTATATTCAAAAACATTGATAGCCGTATGAAAAACAATCCTAATATTTAGTTGTTTTATTTTCTCCTATTCCCAAGGTAGCCGTGCCCATGTTCTCAATGAACTAATTCAAAGTTATTTGGTGATTTGATAATATATAAACTTAATACATTTGTAAAAAAAACTTGTTAGAATAATTTATACAATAGTAAATATTCCATAATAACCAAAATTATAGTCCGTGGAATACTCTCAATAAACATGGGAGGCAAACTTCTCATATTACAACTATTTGAAATTCACATTTTTCTAAGAAAGTAGTGTGAATATGTATATCCCATGTGATGATAATTTAATTATTTAAGAACCAATTCTAAACTAATTTCCTTAGAAACTAAATAATTAGCATGCAATTATGAAATAACTAAATCAATAAAAATAATCATCATAAACTAATAGTAAATCGAAGTATAAAACTAATATATAAAAGAGGGAATATTTCATGATTTTTAAAAACAAACTATTTGTTCATAATCATCATTTTTAACTTCAGCGTAAGCATGATTTTGTATAGACATCAATTATACATAAACATGAATTTTTCATGGTGTGTAAATATCATTTAACAGTAAACATGACTTTCGTAAGCATCATCTAACTGTGAATATCATCATAGTGTTTGGTGTAAACATCATCCTATATTGTGTAATCATCATTCTATCCTATGTAACCATGATACTAATCTATGTAAACATGATTATAATCTGAGTAACCATTATTATATACAACATAAACAACATATAGTCTAGTGAATGTGTTATCCTACACTTATAAAATTTTTAGTACTTACAAAATAAACTTAGAATTCTAGAATAAATAGAGATAACCAAATAATAAATAAATAATGACCATATAAATAATTATTTTAAAAAATAAGAATCTAATGTTGTCAGAAATTATAATTATCTAATTATGAAACTGTAGTATACAAATCTTAACCCAACTCATACAGAGATGAATTTTTCTCCAAAATCAATTCATAATGAACATAAATACTTTATAATCTAACTAATGTTAGAGGGAATAAAAGATTTTTTTTAATTTTCTAAACATAATAAAAAAAGTGGTTCAAGTAACCACTTAACTATTTTCCCCATTTTTGATAATTACTAAAAAAAGTATCAATTTTAAAATTTCTACCATTTTTTGGAATTTAATAAAAAGATTAAAGTATTTAAAAAATAATTTATCCCCCTTTCATTTACCAACATGGAAAAATCCCCCTAATATGGACAATTATTACTAGGAAATAAACTAACTTTTCTAATGTTAATATCGAACAAAATTAAGCTCCCCTTAAATAGTTACATATTTGATAAATTTAAGAAGATCGCATGTTATAAACTGATTTGGAAAGATCGAACTGTAATAAACTCAATTAAAATTGAATAAAAATGAATAAAAATTCCATAGAAAACTTTCCCATAAACTTTATAAAACATGTATTAAAGATCCACTACAAAGCATTAAACCTTATAAACTGTATGTTGTAAACAAAAATTTTAATAAATGTCTAAAAATTCCATACTTAAAATTAAATCTCCCCAAAACACATTCCAAATACTAATTAATTATACATTCATCCTACCAAGCTCAAATTTAATTTTCTCAAATTTATCCAAATCTAAAGTCTTAATAAAAATATAAGCAAGCTTATTTTCCATAGAAATAGATTCTAGATGTATACCCCCTTTTAAACATGATCTCTAAAAAAGTGAAATCTAACATCAATATGATTTGTTCTAGAATATTGCAAGGTATTTTTAGAAATATAAATTGAAGAGATATTATCACAATAAATAGGTATATTTTCAAAATTAAAACCAAATTCAAGAAGAGTTTTCTCAATCCATTATGATTTTGAACAACAAGATGCAACAACAACATACTCAATTTCAACAATTGATAAAGCTATTGAATTTTGTTTCTTAAAACTACATTAGATGAAAAATTCACCAACAACGTGGCACACACCTCATCTTATTTTTCTATCTATCTTGAATCCATCAAAATTAGAATCACTATAACTGATTAAATCAAAAGAATCTCCAGCAGGGTAAAATGGAATAAGACTTAAATATCCTTTAACATATTTTATAATCCATTTATTATCCATAAAATGACTTAATTTAGGATCATTTTAAATATAATATACATGAAAACACTAAACATTAAATTAGGACTAGAAGTAGTTGAATACAATAAACTAACAATCATGCCTATAAATTTTTTTACATCAACATATTTTATAGATTCATCCTTATCAAGTTTACATGAAGTAACCTATAGATCATTACTACTTTCAAAACCATATAAACCAAATATTTTGACTAAATTTTTAGCATAATTATATTTACAAAAATACCATTATTCATTTTAAAAATTTTAAAACCAAGAAATATTTTAAATGCTCTCATTAAACTCATATAAAATTCACTTGTCATCAAATCTAAAAATTCATTACAATTTTTTTCACATGAAGATCCAAATATAATATCATCAACATATATTTAAACAATTAAAATATATTTAGAACCACTTTTAATAAACAGAGTTGGATCAACCTTTCCCTTTTCAAAACCATTGTTAAAAAAGACTAGATAACCTTTCATACCATGACCAGTGAGCTTATTTTAAACCATAAATTTTTTTGAAAGCTTTAAAACTTTATTAAGTTTAGATTCATTCTCAAAAACTATTGTATATTTAAAAAAACATTTTCAGAAATATATCAATTTAAAAATACACTTTTGACATCAATATGAAAAATTTTAATTCCAAAATGAGATTCATACACCAATATAATTCTAATATATTTCAATCTAGAAATTAGGGAAAATGATTCTTAAAAATCAATTCCTTCTTATTGATTATATCCTTGATCCAATAATAGAGCCTTAATTCTAATTATTTTTCCAAATTAATCTAATTTATTTCTAAAGATCCACTGGGTTCCAATAATATTTTGATCCTTAGGGTGTTCAACTAAGGTCTATAATTTATTTCTATAAAACTGATTTAAATATTCATGTGTTTCTATAATCATGTTTGAATCCTTTAAATCTTATTGAATATCCTTAGGAACAAAATCTAAAATAATAGCATGATAAACACAAATATTCATAACAGATATTCTATTTTGAACATTTGATTCAACATTTCCAATGATATTTTTTATTGGATGATATTTATGCATTTTCAAGGTTATTTAAAGAGAATGTTTTCCCCCTCAATAGGTTTATTCAAATCTAATTTTTAATTTTCTCTAAATTTAAATCCCCTAAAATTTTCTTTAAACCAATTTTCACCAATTGTTTTATTATTTAAACCACTTTCATTAAATTTAAGATGAAAATTTTCTTAAAAAATCATAGTATTAAAAATAAATACTTTGCAAACAAAGACTCTAAAGTAATAAATTTTAGGTTTTATTCCTTTATAATGTTCATAAAGAGTCTTTTTAAATGTTGGTCTTAAAATAATTTTATTTGAAACATAAAAAGTAGAATTTATAGCTTCAAACAAAAATAATTTTGGTAAATTATATTCATTTAGTGTTGTTTTAGTTATTTCTTAAATTGTTATATTTATCCTCTCTACAACACTATTTTTTTTGGTGTCCTAGGAGTTGAGAAATTTTGAAAATACCCATTTTCTTCAAAAAAATATTGGATTTATAGATTTAAGAATTCACCACATTTATCACTACTTGTTGATAAAATTAGATATACTTTCCCATTTTTGTACTAATTTACAATATACCATAAATTTTTCTAAAGTTTCATATTTGCGTTCAAGAAAATAAACCCATGAAAACCTTGTAAAATCATTTAAAATGACTAAGATATATTTATTTCTAGATAGACTATTAGGTTTAACTAGACCAAATAAATCTAAATTCAAGATTTGAATAACACTTATAGTGCTTACTTCAATGATTGGTTGATTTTTTTTTGTGTTTTTTACCTTTCATACATGGATTAAAAACATAGGTGTTGTATTCCTTGAGTTCAGGTAACTATGAAAAAAATTGGTTCTTGGATAACTTGTGTATCGACCTAAAATTTAAATTTAGAAATCTTTTATTCCATAAAATGTCATCATATTTTATAATATTTAAAAATTTGACATTTTAGTTTTTTAATTTAGTAAAATTTATTGAATAAATATTATATTTTCTATTTTCATAAAATAAAATTGTTTCATACTTTGAAACAACACACTTATCATTTTTTAATATAACAAACATTCCATCATCAAATAGCTAAGAAATTATTATCAAATTATGCTTTAAAACTACAAAAAGTAACACTTTTGAAATGATAACATAACTTGATATCCTGACTTCTCTAAATCCCTTTAAATTTCCTTTAGAGTTATCACCAAATATAACACTACCACCATAACATTTATTAAAAGATAATAAATTTAATATATTACCAGTAATATTTCATGATCATCCACTATCCATGTACCCTACATCATTTTTTATTCTTACTAGACACATTTCCTATAAAAATAGATTTAAGATTGTTTTGGAACCTATACAAACTTGGGTCCAATTGGGTTAGAAAAATAATTCCAGGGAACCCAAACTGATTTCAAACATTTTTTTATAGGTAATTGAGAAGACAATGATTTAGAGAAAAAATCTTTGGTGTGACCAAGAGATTGTGGAAATCTTAAGGACCACTCATTTGCATAATGAACCTTCATTTGACATCTAAAACATGTAACACTTGAAACATTTAAACTTTAACCTTTAGTAAAGAACGTATTGATATTTTGGGTAAGATATTAATATATCTAAGACCATATTTATTTTTGTTTATTTCATTCAAACTCATCATTTTATGATAACTTTATCTGTATTGAACAAAATTGGACAAATCTTTTTTCAAACATTTTACTTCATTTCTCAACCATTAATTTTCTTCCATAACAAAATTAAACTTATTTTATTCATCCAAATAGTTTTTATACATAAAATCAATGTTACTTTAATTTTCATACTTTAGTATCTCAATTTCTACATGAGCATATTTTAGATTGAGGTGAGCAGAATTTAAATATGTATAAGCATATTCTAAAGAAGATTTAAGCTCTGAAATGTTTTATTTATTAGATATTAAAGAAAATTACTTTACTTTTTCATTTTCAACATGAATAATATTATTTTTATTAATAATATCCTTATGATTAAACTTAAGATCATTTTTTTATACCAGTAATTTTTTCAATTTCAGGATTTAATATCTTAATTTTATGATACAGTTAATCCTTAGTTGGTTTTTCAGAATGTGATTCTAAAGAAAAATCATAACCAGATTCACTTAATTTTTTTGATGAAGCCATTAAACATAATTTTTACACACCCTTTTCAGGATCATATTCTCCAATTTAATTGGAATCCTTCATACAAATCCATTAAGATGTCATGTACTTTTTCTATTTCTTGTACCATTTTCTCTTATTCTTATCATTCTTGAGCCGAGGGCATTCAAATTTGATGTGTCCTCTCTACATTCATAAAAAATAATATCAGAAGTCATATTAGACATAACATTACCTTTCCTGATTTCTTTATCATCATTTTGAGGGTAATCTATTTTGTATTTTCTTAAGTAACATTTCTTTCTTCTTCTCTAGGAAACTTGTACAACTTTATCTCTTTCGCTGCTTTACAATTCAGAATCATATGAGTAATTAGTAACATGAATTTTCAATTTAAAATAAATTAATTTATTTTTTAAAATCTCTTCATGAGCAATATTTTTCAGTTCTAACTCATATTTTAATAAATATCCAATAATATTATCTGAAGTATACTCTTTAAAATTTTTGGTTTCATTAATTACAACTTTATTAGCATGCCATTTTTCAGGTAAAGATATTATAACTCTTTCTACCAAAACTAAATTATCCAGAGTTCCCCCTAAAGCACTAATTCCATTTACTATACCTGTAAATACATAAAACATTGATTAACTATTTCTTCTTCACCCATTTTAAATTATTTATATTGAGACCTTAATATACTGAGCTTAGTTCTTATTATCTTATCTAGAACAAGATGAGTAACTTGCAATATTTTCCAAATATCATGGGTTTTTTTTCATACAGATACATGGCTATAAACACTTATTTCAAAATCATAATATAAAATGTTCATTACCTTATAATTCAGAACACATCTAATTGCATCCTTACTAGTCAATGTATCAGGGTTAACTTGAGGTAATTTATAAGGTTTAACTATGATAGTCCAACTATTAATACCTAAATGCTTAAGATAAGTTTCTATGCATGAATGCCAATATCCATAGTTTGTTCCATAAAATAACGATGACCTTTGAGTTGTTCAATCTTAATTTGAACTTATTATTTCCATCTCAAAAGATCTTTTCCCTTTTACAATTAAGTTAGAATTTGATTATCACAAATAAATATATATATATATATATATATATACACACACACAAAAATCTAAGGGTCAGGCTCTTATGTGACATCCCACCAGCTGAAGACCACTAATCGGTGTCCTGACTGGTGTAACTATGAGAACCTCAGTCATGAATCCACTCACTATAGAGGTTTACGACTAGCAACAAGGTCTCTAAGGTGGTATGATGGGGAGAAAATACCCTCATATAAAAGTACAATAACATTGGAAATAATAATAGTCATATGCATAAATCTAGATAAAGTAGTAAACTAACATCCCAACAAATGGAAATCAATAATCGCAACCCATGCTATATCAAAATGAGCTATATACTTGTCAAACAGTCATACTACCCCAAAATAGTTTATATACACTAATATCCCCAAAAATAAATAAAATAAATAAAATAAATAAAATTGAGAAACTCCTCCAAAAATGGTCCAGAGTCCCAGCCCAATCCAAATCCCCTTCTTCATCCAAGTTGCTTGAATCAAGAATCAATCATAAGTAACTTTCTATTGTCTTATCCTATAACCATGAAATATACTCAGGTACCGACTAAAAACCCAAGTAGGGTGTGAGTACGATGTAGTAGGCCTAAGCCAAGAACATATAAAAGCATATACAATCTGATTATATAGTGCATGTTGATGTTCATAATAAAATTAAGGAAAGACATAAATGAATAAAACCATCATTGACCCTTGAGTTCCCTAGTGACACCCAATATTGACCATACTTGATTCAGCCTAATTTGATTGTCTCTTTCTATAGTATCCCATAGAGGCACAAAAAAAATCTAAGGGGGGTCTCCCCATGACATCCCAAACTAATATTCATCAATTTTAATCTAAGGGGGTTACCCTAAGGTATTCCAAACAGTTAGTTATCATAATATGAATCTAAAGGGGTTCACCCTAAGAGATTCTAAACCATTAGTTATCAATCAAAATCCAAGGGGGGTTTCCCTAAGGAATTCTAAACCATTAGTTATCAATCCAAATCCAATAGGGATTTCCCCAATGCATTTAAAACCATTAGTTATCAATCCATATCTAAGGGGGATTTCCCCAAGGCATCCCAAACCATTAATTTTAATTTGAGTGAATTGGAAATTCACTCATACATTCCATTAATTAAATTATATATGGTCTTGAAAAATAAACATGGTCACTAGATCCTATAGAATATTCTAGGAATCCATGTTCACAGATGCAAGGTCACATTTTAAGTCCAAGGCACCCCAAGGGTTTCTTATCCACTCTTCCCAATTCACTTCCAAGGGCGTGCGCACCCCATGGGTGGCTAAAGTATCAATCTAAACTCACACATGGACTACTCATAGCCCATAGAGTGATTCCATTTCATGATTTAGAACTAAACAATCATTGATTATATTTTAGGTCAAGTATGTAATATATCATCATGACCACACATCACAAAAACTAATAAAAAAGATACTTTGAGGGAATTGATTCAAGACCACCTACCTTATACTCATAGACATTTATTCATCGAATATCAATTGTTGATTTGAGCTCAAATGGATAAAAATACAAAATCAGAACAAATCCCTAAAAATAAATCACAATGAGGTGAGTCCATTAAACAATGAAATAAATGAAGAAAATATAGAAACAAAAGGCCATCCTTACCTCAAGCATCCTATTTCAACAAATGGAAAGTGATCACATGAAGAAATGAGAGATATCTCACCAAATATGGAAAAGGGAACGAAGAGTTGTGCATGGGGGGGGGGGGGTATTGGTCGAACATATAGGATGAAAAATAAGGGTTTAATACTTTTAAAATCATAAGGTAAAACTAGTAAATTTCAAAATTTTAAGGGCCGCACAGTTGACTAAACTATGCACTAACTGTGCGGTCCTCAATGTCCAACATGCCTAATTTAACATGGTTAGGTTTCATGACTAAAAAAACTGTGTGCCAACCATGAAAAATTCCTTTATATTTTTCTATAGGTTTCTACATGATTTTCTAGATCCCTATGCACAGTTTTAAAAAATGTGTGTTTTCCATTTCCCTCCTCATGGTTGGTGTTCACGGTTAGCACTAACCATGTGCTAACCATGAACCCCAGGCTGTAACTCTCATTTTTTTGTATTGTTCCAACCCTCAAAACGTGCTATAATACTCTCTAGCTACCCATTAACACACCCAACACAAAAAAACCAAGAAAATAAATGATATTAGAGTTAAATTTAAAAATAAATGCACCTCAAGAATGATTGGGTTTTTATAACCTCCCCACCATATAACAATTTTTCCTTGAGCTACCCTTCTGAACATCACCAAGCCTCATCGGTAAAAAAATACAGTCATTGAGCCCATATATCATAATTCCTCTCCCATGTATCCTTCTAGATATATCTATGTTTTCAATATATATTAACTAGAAGAACTATATTTCCATGAAGAGCCTTTTCACTATGATCAACTATGCAGAATGGATGTTCCTTAAGGGATGTTTCATCCTCAAGCTCAACATTTTTGGGTCTTAAATATTCTATAAGAAAATTCCATTAAATTGGAAAATAAAATGAGGATATCCATATAATAACTCAAAGAAAAGTGTTCAAAGGGGCGATCCTATGAAGCAAAAATCACTTTGAAGATCTCAACTTCACATGGAGTTCTTTTGTTTTTTGTGAAGCGCTCTGCAAATGAAATAGTTAGTGGGGAAAGGTGGTAATGATGACTCCCAAAAACAAAAAAATATTCATTTATGGGGCCAAATGGAGATTCATTCCTCTGTGAATGACACCATACCCTCGAACGAAATCATTCATGGGATGGGTCAGTATCACCAACACCTGAAAATGAAGCAAAGTCATTTATGAGTCTTGGCGGTGATTTCCATCCTCGCAAACGATGGACCCCCTCCACAAACAATAGCTCCCCATTGACTAAGTTGTTTGTGGGCTGGGGAGTTCTCCTTGGGCTCCCACAGAATAATCCCCATGGCCCACTAAAAATGACCGAACATGCCAGTATATTGTCCCTATGATCTTCTATAAAAAGACCTTGAGAGGGAACAATAAGAGGGATTAAGGGAATAAAACTGTGGAGATCCAAAGGAGACGAGTGAAGAGGCAATACAAAAACCAGAGCCTCTCTATCGATTCCCAATAGGTAAGAATTTTCTGCAGAGTAGTAAAGAGGAAATAATCAATCGCCCATCCATTCGCAAACACAAAACCCCTTTATGGAAATCATTCCACGAGGCATAAATAGATGACCCCTTTTCGAAAAACCATCCCACATAGAAAAACACTATGCGGGTGGAACCCTACCCCGCGTAGAAAAATCCTATGTAGGAGGAACTCAACCCTGTGTAACAACACTATGTAGATGAAACCTAGCCCCACATAGCATCATGATACGTGGGAAGAACCTAATCTCGCATAGCACAACACTATATAGATGGTACCCACACCCACATGGAAACATGCTACGTAGAGGGAACCCTATCCCACCTAAGAACCTGCAATACAAAATGGGGAATCCTAGGGAATTATACTCTCCATATTCCATCACTCTCTTCAATTGTTTCATAGATCCCCATGTTGGCCCCTCTGTGAACTAGTATGACAACATCATGCCAAGGCCCCTTCCAAATCCACCTGACATGTATGATAACATCATCGGGCACATCAGCGTGTCCTATCAAGTTTATATATCTATGGTAAGAGAAGTCATGTGTGTAACCTCCACAATAAGGAGGACCCTCAAAACATAATCAGATTTACATTACCATGGTAATGAGGGTTCCAACATTGGGGTACTCATGTGAACCTCCCCATTTTGTGTGGGGATATAGAAGATCACGCTTTCCTTTCCCTTCAACAGGGAATGGGATCCCCCCTGAAACCAATTTTAGAGAATCCCTTCTAGAGTGAACCCCTAACCTTTCCCACAGAAGGAAAAACTCTTGATCCTATTCACCTCAGCCCGAGACGTATCCAGAAAGATCATCAAATGTGACTATCCTCAAAGTCCTCTCCCCTCCCTTTGGGCTATAGAACCTCATCCACCAATGGATAGAGTGGATTGTGTGATATTCAGATTTACTAATTCCTCTTGTTTCTCACACCGATCATGACTCAGATAGGATTTTAGGTTAGTAGAGATCATGAAATCCACATGATACCAAACATTCAAAGGTCTTCTTCAATTCATAATCCCCAATCACATGCTCAATAGGCCTTCTCCATAGACGTAATCCCCAAAATCTATTCAAACGGTTTGCTCCCATGTGTAAGACCCAGTCACATGGTCCACTTCCATTCATAACCCTCAACCACATCCACTCAATCGAGACTCCTATAAGGTATAATCCCCAAACCCATACCCCAAACTTAAATGAAGTGGTACCACACTAGACTCCTCCATAGGTGTAATCCCTAATATACCAAACTATATGGGCTTTGATTCCCTACTAACTAGGATACATAGGAATCCTCTCATAGGTCCAAAACCAACACCCAAATTCACCCTAATATTCTCCAAGACACATTACTAGTAGTGTTATATCCACCTAGGAGACCACATATCTTCTAAGTTTCTCAGGCCATCTCGGTGTAAGTCCCACACCAAACTTTGACCAGGAACCTCTCACCTGGATGTCCTTGCTACACGACATTAAACTGTATGGTTGGGTCCTCGTCACATGAACTTAAAAGGTGTTGTTCCCTATTAATTGGAACCAAACTACATGGGTTCTGATTCCTCTCATGAGGATATGTAGGAAGCCTATCTTATGGGTTTTATCCTGACATCAAAACAACTTCCATCTACCTAGATGACAAAAAAATCCAAAACGCCTCACCACGTGGCTTAAAACCAACATCATTCTAATAAATGGTCAAATAATCTATGATCCATTCATAAAAAGGGTACCATTGATGGAGAACCTCAGATACATACAAGTACCTCCATTTATGGAGAACCTCAGATACATACAGATGATTTTGAAACCATGATTATTCATAATGGATCATTAATTTAGGGTGATCTGGTATGCAGACTTGGTAATGAACAAAGGATTCATGAATATATATTAAATCTATAAGGGATTCCTAGAATAGGAAATAATTCTCCCCAAAAGGGTGTGATGAGCCCAAATTAACATCCTCTTGACCAATGTAAGTTTTTAAGTGTCGTTGGTCAAGTTCCCCAGCTAACGTATGCCTTTAGAAAGTAGGTCCACGAGCCTTTATGGATATGAGAGTTGTTGGGAATATCCAGCTCCATGAAAAAAACTTATTGGAGACCATTCAAAGACACTGTACCCTATTTTAGTTATTACACACAATTCAAATCCTTTCAATTAATCACCAGGTAAAAACGGTCTTTTTCAAAAACAAAATGGTGAACCTGACATGAATCCTTAACCAAGACGGTAGTGTTACCCCACATCAGGCCCCTTTCTCATCCAAAATAGAAGAGGGACATACTAGTACATCAATTACACATGTGTTCATGAGATTATACTTTGAGGAGGTTTTATTGTTTGTATTTTTCATATATATTGCATACACTCTTCAGAGCTCTCTTCAATCCAATGGCAGCTCACAAACTTTCGAAAATATGCATGCCTTCCATTGCACTATCTAGGTCCTCAACCAATCAGAGGATTCCATCAACCACTTAACATCTTCAGCACCAGGTTTAAAATGAATTGGTTAGGGAGTACCACCAAAATGGTACTCTCCCCACCCTGGAGGCAGCTAAGTAGGCCCTCCAGTTCATGAATCTCCACCAGTCATCTACCCAGCGATAATCGATGATCTAAAACTAGATGGCCTCACTAGCCATCTTCAACCATTTTGGGTGCTTGTCCCTGAAATGTGATAACGAGATCCTCCCTTACCTTATGGAGGTTGATGAATTCATCACCAATGAATTCATCCCAGTAGCACAGAGGTCCATCTCAAGGTCCCCTGTCGGTAATCATTATCGTCAATGTTGTATGACTTAGTATCCTCACCATGTCGAGGATACTACTATGCATTACCCAACCAAACTCAAACAGACCCAAGTCCCTAGGATGGATCATGAAGGGTTATGTTCAGACAATTAGAAACATGCCATTATCTTCATTCCTGCTAAAGAAGCCCGCTGATTAAATACAATGGAAACTTACGAGCAGAAATATATTCCTTCTCCTTCTTATGAAGTCTGTTAGTCAAATACGATGTTGAATTATGAGTAAATAAAAATCCCTACAACTGATCTCCAAGCATACCATGCAAATATGGTGGAAAAATACAGGTAGATGCAAATTCCTACCATTTCACATGAATCTCATCAGACAAATAGGGAAAAAACCAACTACCAGTTGAGGAAAATTCTTATGGATGCATATCAAGTCCATCATTCAAATACAATGGAAAAAAATGAGCAGACACAAATTCTTGCTCATTCATATCAATACCACCATGTAAATATGGTGACAATTGGAGAAAACAACTAGTGTATCCTAGTTGTAAATAAAGTCTAGACTCTCACCTCTTCCCCCACACAAAAGGACTATTAGTACTTACTGGTAGAAAATGGAGTACTAGAGCAGGAACATATTCCTGCTCTGACACTGGAATGGGAATATATTCCTATTCCTACCAATGATGACTCTTGAGAAATCTTATAAATGATGGAGGATTAGACATCAATTTATGACCATATCCTATAGACTTTTCAAGATGTAATCATGTCTGTGATAATAACAAGGAGTCAGGACCACAACCCCACCTCCCTAAGTGGGGTGAATCATCCACACAATGAGGTGGCCACTCTAGAGTAGGCATGCATCCCTTATCCCATCCAAGAGGGTCTTAAAAATATTCCACAATAAATGGACAATAGGATTAGACAAAAATACCTGTTCCAACTGGGAGACACTAGTCCACTTTGGTGGCCACTCCAGGGAATACATATATCCCTGTCAGAACTCAGGAAGCTCTTTGGTGTATCTCGACAACACCATAGGATCCACTTGAATGGGTACCCATATATGAAGGCCTTCACTGACAACAAATGTCCCTAGTCACTTGTAAGAGAGTGCTTGAAAATAAATTGAACCAAAGGCAACTGGAAAATGAAGAAGATATTCATAACCCTGCTTTTCTAGAAGCTAGAGTTCTTGATTCCATTAAACACCTATCAATAGTGGATCGGGATCTTGCCAATCCATTACCAAATTACGAAATTGGTAGTATTATTTGAAAAGGTCCTCCCCACAACATTGTTACCAACAGTTATAAAGGTCCTCCATAGAGAAAATACCATGAAGGATTACTTAGTGAAACCATATGATTGATCACAAGAGTCTATCTCCTACTGAGCATCACGATATCCCTCCTCATAGATAGAAGATAAAACAATAAGAAGGTAATACCATTGATTTTTTCCACCCTAAAGGTACTCACCAGGGTATACGTTGAAGAAATTTTCCCTAAAGTTAGACATTGAGCTATGATGGTAGTCCTCACTATGATGGAATTCACTACAAAGGTCCTCCCTATAATGACACCTTATTTCAACAAGAAGGTCCTCCCCTTACTGTCATTTTCCATGAAGTTCCTTCCTAGAGTATACATTGTAGAAATTCTACCTTAAGTAGGAAATCAAGCTATGATGGTATTCCTCACCATGATGGAATTTACTACAAAGGTCCTCCCCTCAATGACACCTTATTTTAGTAAGAAGGTCCTCCCCTTACTGTCATCCACCCTGAAGGTCCTACCCAGGGTATATGCTAAAAAATTCTCACTGTATTTATACATAGATCAATGATGGTAGTCCTCACCATAATGACATTCGTTGCAAAGTTCCTCCCCACAACAACACCTTATTTCAGAAAGAAGGTCCTCATATTGCTATCGTCTACCCTGAAGGTCATCCCCAAGGTATACACTGTAGAAATTATCCCTATAGTTGTACATAGATCTATGATGGTAGTACTCACCATGATGGAATTCTCTATGAAGGTCCTCCCTGTAATGAAACCATATTTCAGCAAGAAGGTCCCCCTCTTACTATTTTCCACCCTAAAGGCACTCCCTATGGTATATGCTATAGAAATTCTCCCTGTAGTCAGAAATTGAACTATAATGGTAGTCCTCACCATGATGGAATTCACTGTGAAGGTCCTCCCTACAACGATACCTTATTTCAGGAAGAAGTCCCTCCTCTTACTGTCGTCTGCCCAAAAGGTCTTCCCTAGGGTATATACTGCATAAATTCTCCTAGTAGCCGAACATCTATCTATGATGGTAGTCCTCACCATGATAGTACCCACTACAAAGTTACTCCCCATAGAAACACTTCATGTTGATAGGAAGGTCCTCCATTTTCCAAGTCAAACATAAGAAAACCCTCATATGTTGATGCACTTGAAAAGATGGGGTTAGACATGTTAGATTCCCTATCAGTGACAAGCAACATCCTTTATCAACCAGAATATGGACCGGGGAAATCATCATCCTCTGAAATCACCCTTAGACTATTCACTTACCAATGATACCCCTACTATCCCCCCTACTTACGAAAAAACAATCAAGAAGTACCAATGTTGGACAGATCAAGTATAGGAGTCTCTAGCTGAAGAAAAAAAAAATATTTCTCATGAGAAGACAATTGTACAATGATGAAATACAAATGATGTTTTGTCCCTCACCCACTTATCAATTCAATATAACAAGGTAATTTTAAGAAGAATGAATACATAACATTCATCCCAACCTTTGGACAACTCTCCACCACCTGAAATAAAAATTCTTGCCTTACAGCAGGTATGCTGTCGATGTAAAAATATTGAAAGAGCTTCATCATCAAATTGACTTAGAATCCCTTATGTCTGTGCAGAGACCACAATCGGAGAGGCGGTATAAAGATCTCCAACTAGCCTGCCATAATTCACTGCATTAGTTGAGTCATTTAATTGGTGATACCCTACCCGGTGTTCATATTTGAGGATGGGGGGAACATAGATCTTTGAATTTAATCTCACGCACCATTCATAAGAATCCACTAGAAATGAAATCTTGTAATGTCATTATCCCATGGTGTTTATCAAGTAAAACACTTACTTAGGAAAGGTGGCATGCTCAATAAGAATCTTCCTTTAATAAGTCTCAAAAGCATTAGGACCAATGATAGAAAGGAATTGAAAAAATCATGAACCAAGAAATCAAGAACATTCAGTAGGCTTCTTGCCTAAGGTAAGCCAATCACCAAGAACTTATAATGTCCTTGGAAACAAATAGTTCACATGAAAACTCAACATCATATCTGGATCACGTTCGAACAAGGATGTGTGAAATAAAGAGAGCAGTGGTGATAGCAGTAGCCACCGCAGTACGAGATCAACCCCAACCCACATTTTTAAAACAAAATGCCCCTATAAGACTGAAAAATTAAGGACATGGCATAACATCAAGAGAATGAGAGAAACCCCATCCCATAGGACCAGGGTAATTTTTACCCCAACCAACCCTCAATATAAATCAGTCTTTTTCCATTTAGGGAGGATGAAAAGTAGTGAGGTCTCCCAGTTTTTACCATATCATAACCCATTTCCTATAAAAGGGAGGCATAAAACTAGGATGAATAAAGGTTCCCTCTGATCAACCCTTCTCTAAGAAGCTTTAAGAGGATCTCGAAAAAGAAGGGAGAGGTCCAAAAAAAGACATAGAAAACCCTCCTATCATTCAAAACCCGGTGTAATTCTCATAATTAATTACATACCAGTGAATTTCATGGATTTAAATCCTGTAAATGACACAAAAAATGATTCAAATGAAAAATATAAAGGATATTATGGTTCTATTTTGGATGAGTTCCACACTGATAATGAAGGTGTGCACACTTAGAACCAAAGAATCTCCCTAAATTTGGGTGCTCCTAAAATCAATCATCCACTACCTAATCGGTGAACCTCTACCAGAGAGAAGAATAAAATTAAGGTCTTATAAGACCTACCTCCTACTCTCAATGATATTGAGCTCCCTACGCTTGAAGAAAGATATGCTTGGAAAGAGGAAGAAATTAAAGAGTTAAGGTGAATAAAAATAGAGTTTCTTTAAGTAATCATTCCTATTGAATATAATCTTTAAGAAGATCCTCAAAGTAAACTTATAGTAGGTGTACCTTAGCTAAAAGGGTTTATCCCAGCAATTGTAGCAAGTTAGGGACATCCTCCCAACATGGAGACTAGACCATCAACCTACCTGGGCCTGATTATTGATAGATATTGAGATTTACCTCCATTAAGAAGAAAACTGGAACAGGTTTAGGCAAACTCTCAAAAGATTTCCCCAACTAGATATCAGCCTCAAATAATGGTTGAACCGAAATGTCATATCCTACCGATTGTTGTCCCAATTCAAGATCTGGTCCAAAAAAACACCCATAAAGGGATTATAAACACCATTGAGTCATTTACAGATCAATTGGAAGGTGTATAGGAGCAGCATACACCAATGAAGTTGGAAAAAAAACCTTACCCCAACTGGGTGGGCAGAACCCCACCACCGCCAAATTTCCAGAGTCCTGCATTTCTAATATTCGATTGCTCAGGTGACCCAGAATAACATTTGACACACTATGAGTTCCCCCATGATGGTAACTTTAGAGCATCATGAAGTAGTGAAACTTAGATGATTTGTGCAAACTTTACAAGGACTAGCCTTTATATGGTACACCAGTTTTCCAGCTCGATCAATCAAGGGATGGGAATACCTCCGTCAGTAGTTCCTCTTCCAGTTAATCTCAATTCTACAAAAAGAAAAAAATCAGTGACCTCTATAATTGAAAATAGTGATAAAAAATAGAGACTTGTATTTCATTTCTAGATGGAAATGGATGGACTATTCTTGGAACCAACCACTTCTCTAGGAGGATATTATTTCTATCTGCATTGATAATCTTCATAATGAGCTATAAATGCCACTCATCCCTGTGAAATATAAAAGTGGGTTTTAGGATTTATCCTCCATTTACAAAGAATGTAAGACTCCATACAATATACTAATCTCAAGTCCCGTATAACTCTACCAGTACTGGGGAAAAGAGCAGGAAAGGCTGAATCTACATTCATCACACTTAAGCCAGCCTCCACACCCACTCTAGCTTTAAAGCTAGCGTCATATCATATAGTATGCCTGAGGTATCAATAGTAACCCCCTCTTCAATAGTATGATTAGATGGACCTAGGAAGAACCAATTCGAGGAGTGAGGAAATAAATTTTACTCATTCCAAGATGATCAAGTCCATGACATAGACATTATGGACAATGATTTACTTTACCTGCCAAAGCCTAAAAGGGATAACCAGGTACATCTCAATGATCAGCCAAATTATTTTCCATTTCACTGGATATTGGGACACACCATTTAGAAATTATCTATCTTTAAATACCTCCTACAAAAAATGGTAGATTCCAGACAAGTAAAGCTAGGAAGGCTACTAGCACAAGTGTTATATGTTTCCACCACTACCCCTGAAGAAGGAGGTGAATGGAAAGAAGTTTTTAGAAGAAGTAAGTAGGATTTTTATGGTTGTATGACTCAAAAAAAAAATCAATATATCTCATGTAATTCTTCAAGAATAGTTAAAACAACCAACTATTCCCCCAGCTGCTTCCGCTGTAACACAACCAACGTTATCGTCCCCAAAAACCTACAAAATTCAGCCTTTAAAAAAGGAGATTAGCTAGAAATATATTGAGTAATCATAGGAGGATGAACCTACACAAATACCAAAGTTGTATTTGATACTCTTAGATTTTATGCCTTCAAATCTGAAACAACAAGCACCGCCCCATGAAAAGGTACCACCAGAAACAGTCAGTTAGTTAGAGTCCTCATCACAAGAGGAGTTGATCTCCAGTTCCATTAATGTCATTAACTTAATTTATCCCTTATATAATGATTATTATGTCTATGAAACCAAGTTCCCTACACCTAATTGGTGAATCAGAGGAAGAGGTCATAGGAGCTAAGGATACCGGGGGAGATGCAGTTGTGGTAGGAACCAAAATTTTAGCCACACCCCTACTTGAACTGTCAATGTTACAGAAACTCATGGAAGAGTCCTTTAGAAGATCCAATAGGAATAATAAAATCATCAAACATTTTCCAAAATCCACCTTGAGCCCATCACTTTGGAATATCTATCAGAGGAGGAGCAGGTTTCAGATTTCCCTCGGTGAGTAGGCAGACCTGCCCGACCCAAACCACCAAGGACAAGAGCACCTCTAACTCCTATATCAATGGATGATCTATCTACATCATATAATAAATCCCCTAAAGTTACTATGAAAGATAATCCCCACACTGGAAAGTGATGGACTTTAGATCGGAAGTATGAAATCTTAAAACAATTAGCCTCGGTACTGGACAAAATTTTGATCCTGGATGCCTTGAGTTTATCAAAAGACCTCAAGGAAGCACTTATAGAGGTTTTTTCTAATCCCCTAAGAGATTGAAGCTGAAGTGAATTCAACCTAGGTCTATCAGAAAGAGACCGATTATGTGGAATTCCATGCAGTTATCTCCTTTACAAATCAAGATGAATTCACCGCTATACAAGGGCACATCAGACCCTTGTATGTGTTCGACCTGATAAATAATGTTGATGTATAAAACTTTTTCATTGAAATTGTCTCTAGAGTTAATCTCATTCTAGTAAAAACACTTCAACACCTGGACTGCAATGATAATAACCTATAGACTTCCACCATAACACTGCAATACTATGACAAAAGAGAGCAAAATCCATTAGGAAAAATTAATCCCAAGGCTTAGTTTGGAGACCTTGTAGACGAATCAAAAATTTTAGTGGTCTGGTAGAAATATCCTTCAATGTCCTAATAGGGAGTCCTTGGTTTCATCAACACTTATAAATCCCCTCATACTACCATCAATGCATAAATTACCGCATTAATAGACAAATTAGGACGTTGCATGCTGATAAGGCCCCATTCGAATCCTAAAAGTCACATTATATTGATGTAGAATTATATAAAGGAAAGGGAAATGAACCCTAGTTGATGGTGTTGATTGGTTCATTGCCCCGAACAGTCTATAAATGATCCCTTACAACCCCTTTAAATATATTAGGGATGAATATGTGTTACCCATCAATAAAATTAGGTATATAAGCTGAAAATCAGGCATATATTCAGTGGTATTCATGATTTTATCCATGAACATCGAGTCTAGAAGTATTGAAAAGTTCACTGAATCCCCAAATATTGGTGAAAGATCATATGAAATTACATTCAATTCATCCTTAAAGATTCAATAAATCCCTAAATTTACAAATAAGGTATAAGAGGATGTCTCGTTAGTCAAAGTAGATGAATATGATCCTCCATCCCTCAATCTATCCTTTCTAGAGTTTCAAGGGAATCCCACACTGTCATTTGGGTCAGAGGAAGTTGTTTCATCTTTTAGATATAGAAATATCGACTCCTCTCCTAACTCTGGAGAAATTATCCCAAGAATTTCTTTCCCATTGGAAAAAGAGAAAGAAGATGAAGAGGAGAAAGAAAGAGAGGAATAAGGCCATAGAGACCCCCCTATAATATTTGAGGAGGGAATATCTACCACCATTGATGACCTCAAAGAGATAAATCTGGGTAAGGAAGAAGATCCAAAACCCACCTTGATTAGTTCATCCATAAATTATGAAGAAAAAGAGGTATATACCTCCTTCCTGAAGTAGCATCAGGATGTGTTCACTTGAAACTACACAGAAATTCTTGGCCTCAATTCTGAGGTGGCCACTCACCACTTGGGACTTCCAGAGGACCACCATGACTATAAACATACAACCATAAGGACCACCCAACACATTCTACCAAGATCGAGGCTTAAGTTTACAAGTCCATCAGATCCAAATTCATTCAGAATGTCCAGTATCCCAAATGGATGTCCAATATCATCCCCATTAAGAAGAAGAATGGTTATATCAGAGTCTTCATCGATTTCAGAGATCTCAACTAGCATTGAACGAAGGATGCTTTCCTAGTCCTGATCACATAACTAATGATCGATGAAACAACCATATATCATGCCCTCTCATTCGTGGATGTCTATTCAGGATATAATCAAATCTGAATAGCCTGTGAAGATGAAGAATCTGCCACCTTCAGGGTCCCTTAGGGAGCATTTTTCTATCAGGTTATGCCCTTTGTATTGAATAATGTTGGCGCTACATACCAACACACTATTCATTGCATCTTTAAACCATTCCTTGTAAATTTTATTGAATTCTATATTAATGACCTAGTGGTTAAATCTTGATAACACTTAGACCACCTGATAGACCTTGAAACTATCTTCAATAAATTACGGTAGCACAACCTGAAAATAAACCCATTGAAATGTGCTTTTGGCGTTACCTCAGGGAAATTTCTTGACTTCATCATATGCCATCATGACATCAAATTTTCACCTGAAAAGACAATGGCTATCATTAGCATGTCACCTCCTCACAAACTCATAGAGTCAAGAGGACTTCAAGGACACTTAGCCTATATCTGACGCTTCATATCCAACCTTGCGGGAAAATGTTTTCCCTTCACCAGGTTAATAAAAAAGGGGGTTACATATCAATGAATTGATGATTGTTAGGTGGAATTATACAATCTCAAGAATTATATCTTAATCCTGCTAGTTATGATGCTACCTGTCGAAGGAAGACCCATTATTTTGTATGTGATAGCCTTAAAACTATAACCATGCACCTTCCTCATAAAAAATAATGATGCTGGTAGTGAAAAAACCTCTATTACCTCATCCAAACCATGATCAATGTTGAGACTCATTATTTAGATATCGAGAAGAGCTATCTTGCGCTAATATTTGTACTCCATAAGCTGAAGCACTATCTACAGCATCACAAGGTTCGTTTGGTCTCTTGTAGAATCCCAATAAAATACATTCTATATTGTTTGTTACTAACCATATGTATTTCATAGTGGGAGGCCATCCAGTAGTAGTTCAAAATTCAGTTCTTGCCTCAGAAAGTGATCAAAGGACAGACATTAATAGATTTTATGAAAGAGTACCCCTAGGAAGAAATGAATTCATTGGACACCAAACTAACTAATGAAGAATTTTTATCTATTCAAGAGGCCCCCAAAATATGGGAAATTCATTTTGACAGTGCATCTAGAATCCTGGTAGGAAATAGGATGGAAGACCCCAAGCTCGACAAGTGGGGATGGGAATCGTGCTCATATCTCCAGTAAAGGTAGTCTTGGCTCACTCCTTCCTACTGTTGAAGGGATGGAAGAACAATGAAATAGAATATCAGGCCCTCATTTTAGGAGATGTCACTTCAAGTGCAAGTGAATCAATTAAAGATAAAGGGAAATTCTAAATAGGCCATAAAGCAGGTTAATAGTGATTACACTATAAAAAAGGAAGAGTTAATCCCCCTACTAAGGCATGTATGGTGATTAATGGCGTAATTACCTTTGGATCCAAAATTGACTCATGTAAAATTATTTAAAAATTCATAAGAAGACACTCTGAAGAATACAACCATAAATCTAGCTGATCTAGACTCGGATGAAATAGTCATTCATATTTTGCATCATCGGATGGTATCACCTTTCATTCAAACCAATACAGAAGATATCAATGAGATTATTACCATCCCCGAACTGTATAGTCCTACCACATTCTAGATGTGGACTAACTTCAAAAAGGATATCTCCCACCAGAAAAATCTAGAAGATAGAAAATATGAAGACAAGAAATTAACTTTGTTCTATATGACAACACAAATCACCAAAAGGTCCTCTATAAATAGAGCCTTGATGGGGTCATTCTCAGGTGCATTAATGAAGAATATACTACTACTATCATGAAGTAAGTGCACACCAGAGCCTATGGAGATCACCAGTCAAGACTCAATATTTCCTACTAAATTCAAAGGATTGGGTATTACTAGCCCACTCTAATGCAGGACTGCACTAAATTCACCAAAAAGTGCCATTCCTGCCAGGTTCATACCAACTTTATTCACCAACCCATGGAGTTTCTTCACACAGCCAAGTAATCCTAGACATTTACCACATGGGGAATGAAATTTTTGGGGATATATCCTCCCACCACATCCAAGTAGTTTAAGTACATTATTACTATGACTGAATTCTTCTCTAAGTGGGTTGAAGCTATACGCCTCAAAGAATTCAGGGAAAGGAACATTGTCGGGTTCATGAAAACTAACATTGTCACTATATTTGGTGTCCATCATATAATAATAATAGACAATGAAACCAATTTACATTCTGATTAATTGGAGAAACTATATTAGGATTATGAAATCAAGTCCAACCATTCGTATTGCTACCATGAAATGACTAACAGAAAGATAGAGGCCTTCAATAAGACCCTATCAAATATACTAAAGAAGATGGTAGATAAGGATAAAAGACTTGTCTAGACAAACTTCTACATTCCTTGTGGGCTTACCAAACCACGACCTGCACTACCACACAGACAACCCCATACTCATTAGTTTATGGGATAAAGGTAGTCCTATCCATAACAGTTTAATTTCCCTCACTCTGAATTTCCATCTACAATCAATTATCCATGGATGAGCAATCCCATAAATGGATGAATTAATTGGAGCAACTGGATGAAAAAAGATTGAATACCTTTCATCATTTGGAAGGCCACCAAAATAGGATTGTGTGAGCCTTTAACAAAAATGTTTTCCTCTGATATTTCCTTGAAGGAAAGATGGTGTTGGTCCTTAGAACTCTAATGATACCCAAAAAGAAACCTCTAAAGTTGGAACTGAAATGGACATGGGATTATGTCATATATAAGGTCTACTCTAATGGATATTATTCCCTAATTTCAATGTATGGAAAACTTACCATGTCCCCACCAATGAGAGGTTCCTAAAGAAGTATTTCATGTAATCACATGACCAAATATTCATGGTAGCATAATGTTAAACTGCTTGGCACATCATCCTGTCCACATAATGCTAAACTGTATGGAGCTTATCCTGACTGATTGACTGAAAACTACCATTTTTATTGATTTTGAAAAAAAAGGGTAAAAAAAGACCATGGGGGTCTAAAATAGTGCAAGCCCAAAGCATCATTAATAACAAACTTAATCCCCTAAAGAAGAAAATAACCTAGTCTAATGAAAAAGGACATAATTTAAGTTGGGGAAGCCATGGATGCCAAGAAATCTACAACCTTATTCCCCTACCCCCAAGTGTGAGTAATCTCTATATGATTACCCAAGAGCTATTTACACTTCCTAAGGATATACACAATATTCCAGGAAAACCAACCTATACCTGATAGTGATTTATAGAGGATTAAGGAATCCATCTCCACTGCCTTTAGCAAGATTTTTCTCTAGTTTCATAGTTTCAAACCTGTGACCATCGCCTATGCCTCATACATGAAACCATATAATAAACTATCCCAGCTACACGACATTAAACTGTGCAGTGGTTCCTCGTCACATGACCTTAAAAGTCACAACATCTTTGTCCATGTTGTAAGAAAATAAACTACATGACATCAACATTCTCACTGCATGACATTAATCTACACATGAGTCATCATTTTAATCAATGATTCACCACACATGATCTAGATCTATTTAGGAGAAAGATGAAATTCCCCTATTCTTATGTGAAAGTTAGATCCACACAAGGAGTCTCTTTCTCAAGAACTATGTGTGGCTTGATTCATGTCATCACATGATATATAGTGATTTCTGGACCCTATGTACTGGGCCCATCCACAAAAAATGGGAAAAAATAACCCCTATGCATATGAATCAGACCAGTGTGGAAAATTCCCATCAAGAATTATGTTTGGATTGATTACTATAATCATAGGATATGTAGTCACATCCAGACCCTATGTCCTAGTCCCAACCACAAAAAATGGAAAAAATGCCCCCCTCTGTGTATGGTTTATACATGAGTGGATAATTCCCATAAAGAACTATGTATGGATTGATTCCTTCCTACATAGGATATGTAGAAATTCTTAGATTTTGCATCCTAGACTAACCACCCAATGAAAAAAATTCCCCTTCCCTACATATGGGTTAGACCTACATAGAGAGATTTTCATCAAGAACTATGTGTGGATTAATTATCATTCTATGGGATACATAGTGACACATAGACCTCATGTTATGGGCCCATCCATGAAATGCAAGAAATTTTCCCTACCCGGCATACAAACTAAATTAGTGCAGGTTAATTCAAAGAAGGTCCTATTTACAGGTCTATTTCAAGAAAAATTCCCCCTCTTTTATGTTAGATCACTACCATCCTCACCACATGATGTTAAACTGCAAGGGGTCCCAAAACTATGTGTGGATTTATTCTTATCATTACAAGATACATGGTGACACTTGAATATCTAATCCCAGGTCCAGTCATGATAAAGGATAAAAAATTCCTCCTCCCTATGTATGGGTTAGATATGAACAAGGATTTTTCTAAGAACTATGCATGGCTTGATTTTTATTTTGATGAGATACATAGAGACACCTAGATTCTCCATCCTAGACCAGCCACCACAAATAAAAAATACCCCCATCATTTATTACATTGCCTCTGTGTGGTGGAATAAACCTTGGTCGCCCCTTTTTTCTCACACTAAGCACAACTCATGTGAGATTATGAGTTTTGGTAGGGGATTCCCCACATGCTCAAGCCGTATAAATCCACATCAGGATTTCTATGGTCTTAATAACAAGACCTTAAAAGGAACACCGATTTTCTTTACTGCATGACACAAAACTACATGGATCCATGAAATCCATATTCATTCACATCGTTAGACCTATGTCCTTATCGAAAGATGTTAAACTACATGGTACCTAAAGAAATACATGTGGCTTGATTCTTATTTCAATGAGATACACAATGATTCCCAAGCCCCGTGTCCTAGTACCAACCATGGGATAAGTAAAAAGTAAAATACCCCCATCCCATGTGTACAAATAAAGTTCTATATTGGGTTCCTTATTTAGGTGTCTATAAAGGAAATGGAAATGACCCCCCATACATATGAGTCAGATCTATGTAGGGGATTTCAGACTCCATGGATAATCGTAGTATGAATGTTTATTATGTACCTAGTAACACCCATTACATTCATTATACTTCATGCCCTGGGAGATTTTGGATCTTCACCATCTTTCTATGGCCATTAGAGACGAGAGGGGTTAGTGTTCTGAGGGAACCTTTGTTTGACAATGCATAAGATGCCCCAGTTGGATCTGCATAAGTTTCCCAAAAAAATGACTGTTAACCAAAGGAAAATTCATCTCCATGAGTGAATTATTCTATCTTCATAATCCCTAATGCTTTTCCCCATATAATTTCTCCTGATCTGAGAATCCCCGGAATCATGGTCAACACTTTATTCTAATTTATATATGAGGCATGTCAGGACATCCCAACCTGAATATACTCCTATCACTCATCATTTACTTGATATATGGTCCTAGAGACATGATCTAAAACTTCAAGAACCCATACCATCCTCATCACATGACATTAAACTTCATGGCTGATGTGCTAGTCGCATGACACTAAACTGCGTGATTCTTGAGAACTACGTCTATCTTGATTCTCATTTGGACAAGATATGTAGTAATGCCTAAATATTCAATACCAAGTCCATCCATGAGATCAATATTTCTCACTTTCCTTGTGTATGGGTTAGACCTGCATAGGATATTTTTGACACTAAAACTGCATAATGCCCAGAACTACATGTGGCTTGATTCCTATTATCATAGGATATGTAGTGACACCCAAATATGTAATCCTGGGTCCATCCAAAACGAAAGTAAAAAATTACCTTTCCCCGTGCATGGGTTAGACTTTCATGGTGAGGAAATATGACCGGATTCTCACTTTGAAGGGATACGTAGCGACACCCATATGCTATATCCTAGTCCATCCACACAAAAAATTCCCCACTCTCCTATACATGATCTAGATATGAATTAGAGAATTTAATATGAGTCTCACCCCATTCATGATCTCTTATACAAAGAAAACTTCCCCTTTACCTCAAAATATTTTGATCAGTGTGTGAGGGAACCTTCCCAAAAATACATATGGCTTGATTCTTGCCCTTGCAGGATACATAGTGATGCCCGAGTCTCCAATCCTAGGTCCAAACACAAAAAAAAATTCTTCCCCTATGCATAGGTCTGAACTACATAGGGAACCTTCTCATACCTGTGCAAGGGAAACATTTCTAACCATTCTCAGGAAGCTTCAACATGTAGCGATCCTTTCATTTTTAGGTACTTTCCTTTCATAAACCAAACTCTATGTCCAGAAAAATCTAAACCCCCATAAACCTCCCTAGACATTAGATATGGAGGGTTAGTTTCTCTAGGACACATTTGTTTGACTATGAAAAATACTTCCTAGTCGGTTCTGCATAAGTTACCCACAAAAAAGGCTTATCAACCAAAGGAAAATTCATCCCCAGGAGAGTATTTTCCTATCTCTGTATGTCCCAAATGACATTTACATCCCAAATCACTCCTCGGATTTGGGAATTCCCAAGATTACAACTTACAAACTTCCCCCATTCATGACTCAAGATGATAGAACATTCTTGGATAGGTTACCATGAAAAGGGAAAATCGTTTATCCCTCAGTCAAATCTAATTGACCTTAAAATTTATCCCTCAAAACTCTTCACCATAATACATTAAACTACATAGTCCATGTCCTAGATACATAATGTTAAAATACACCATGCTCCATCCCTCTCTTATACAAACAAAATTCATGTAGGAGTGGGTTTTCATTCATGACCAAAGTTGATATAGATTCCCTTGTCATTTTTAGACTTCATTACCTTGACAGGACACCCTTCGTGACCTTGAAAAATCTGAATTTTCATAAATTACTTGTCTATTGGAAATGGAGGGTCAGTGTCCTAAGGACACCTTTATTTGACTATGCACAATATGACCCAATTATCTCTGCATAAGTTTCTCACAAAAAAGGCTCATCAACCAAAGGAAAAAAATTAGAACATTACATAATCATGTTAATTTGGTTATTCTAGATTGTGATAAAAAATTGATATCTAGTGGAGATTATCTTTTAAAATGCGACCAATTATGATTTATTGGCATTGTAAGAAATGATAAAGGATAAAAACTGGAGAGAAAGTGAGTCTTAATTTCATTAAATGAGAAAGGAGCATCCACATCATTGAATATACCCCTAAAAATACTATTAAAAAAAGAGAGTAAAGAATTACCTAAATGGTTATAATGAAGCCCGACTAGCTTTAGTTAGAAAATTGACTACTGCCTGACACAATCCATCAAGATTCCATTCCAAAGTTGTCCTTTTCCCAACTTTAGTTTTAGATATTGGGCGTATCCACCTAACTAAGACCCTAAGATATCATCCCTTCTACTTGATGGCTTCAAAATTTTCAGTTATCGATGATAGATGCACCTTTAACCTTGTTACACGAGCCTCAAATTCCTGTATCTCCTCATTCTATGAAACCAATTGATCATAAGATCTTTCTTCTTCAACAAACAAGTGGTGTAACTCACTGGGCATATTTTGTAAGGATTTTTTTTGATGATGGGAAGCATTAAACTAAGTAAGGTCACATTTTCAAGCATCTAAGTCTTCTCAAGCTATGAAAATTTGGTGGATAAGGATATGAAGGTTCTGGTAATCAAATCCACCTGAGTCTAAGCTAATAAAAAGTTAAAGGAGGGTGTGTACCTTATCAACAAACTTCACTAAGGGGGTATCAGTGATGATGGTGCATATTTGATGCCAATCCCATTTCCACACCGCCTGATATTTGTTGGAAGCATTAAGACCCTAGTATTTTTCCTCTATTACCATAGGTATATAATCCGAGGTTATCTTTACAGAAGATAGGCTCGCCCTAAATTGCGACACCCATGTGAGAAAATCATCCATATCTGTTGCTGGTTCAATCTCAGAAGCTAAACAGATAGGGTTAATATCAATATCAGGAATGCCCAATGTTTCCCCACTTAGTCTAGACTCAGTGGGAATGCCGACAACATCAGTCAAAAGTATGGGGTCCAGATCACCCCCATAAAAATAGGACTTATGGATGAATCTATCTCCGAACACCTATGATGATGAGAATAATGTATTACTCTTGTAGAAGTGGGTAATGATGGTGTAATGGGATAAATACTAGGAGTGAAAAACAGTTTATGAACCCATCATAATGACTTCCCCAGTACTCCGTTAGGGTAATAATCCATCCACATCTGAGCATACTCACATGATAAGTTTTTTGAAGCTCTCATGGGAGGAAAAATCATTTTCATTATGGAATCCTCACGTGTCATAATAATCCACAATTGATGAAGAATGATCGAGTGTGATTCCCTTTTGATTTGGGTAATGGCTAAAAATGCAACTTGATGCAGACATCTAAATTTTATTGAAAACCTATAAGGAGTGTAAGGTTCACAAATGATTTCCCTATCTATATGAATGGTTAAGATCCATTCTCACAAAAAAATTATATAGAAACATTATTCTAAGGAACCCTTTCTATCATCCACCACTATTACATAAGGTTAAAGGTAAGGAACAAAAGAAAATTGGGAAAAATCATTCAATAGATCGACCGAGCCATAAATGGAAAGGTATTTGAGGCGAACGACAACAATGGTGAGAATGGAATGGAAGGAGTTAGAGAAAGAGATTATTGCAGTATGCCAATACTCATAGCATAAATAGTGATCCACCACCCATCCATACAATAATTTAAATATCCCACTGAGGTGATACGAGGATCTTCTTTCCTGTATTTGACCCAACAGTTCATAATTACGAGTGAGGGTGGTAACAATCAAGTTGATAGGTTGTACCTTCGCCAATTTTAGGACGATCATTATAGTATTGATTTGGTCACTGGTATAGGCATCATGGGATGGGGAGATCCATACACTCAGGAACATGATGAACAAACCCACCAACCTGAAGTTAGAAGATACATCTGGATAGATTCTGTAACCCCATGTGGTGTATTGGGATGCCTCGAGGGTAGCCTAGCATGAACCCTAAATGCCTCTCAACTTTTGAGTTGGATGAGCCCTTCTATAGTGAACTTTTCGACTTAGACCACTAACTTTAAATAAAAACTTTATCCAATCATTGAATGGAATGAGTGAGCGGGCATGGAGAGGATGAATAAGCAATTCCTATGCTGTAGTCAGCAAGTCTCTTGCTAGTAAAGATACTTGCTCAGTTTTTTCCCAGGTATTGGATGTAAGAAGGAATTATTCATACATGTTACCAAGAAAGGGGATTCCCCCTAGCTATTAGAAATCCCATAAGATTATCCATAATTCTTTGTGTGATAAGTGGAAGGTATTGGCGATCAAACACCAGTGACAAAGCAATTCGGGAAATATCTCGATTAACGGGTAAACTACAAATTGGGATACCCACACTACCTGGTATAATCTAATAACCTATAACTAATCAGGGAATTCCCTAGAATTTTGGTGCACCTAGAATTACCAATCCAATTCATTTGAGAAGCTCCCTCTAGGCTACAAGTCCCATCTGGAGCTCTATCCATCATTGGGATTTCCTCATGAGAGGTTGAAAATGGATGGATAATATTTAATGGATGATTATAATGATGTATCATGGTCATGTTAGTTTCTTTTTGTCCACATAGAACCATTTAGAACAAGATTATATCTTAACCTAGACTATAAATGATTTTCCCTATGGTAGAAATTTTCACTTGACCATGATCCTAGGGCATCTCGGATCAAGAAGATGGGAGATTCTGATCAACTGATTGAATGAGAGCATCATCTTGAAACATGAATCTATAAAGTGTCAGTCAGTTTGCCAATGGGTAGGTTAGAAGCTTGGGTGAAAGAAGGTTATTTAGAAAACCCTATTAAGGGATTATGTGATGTTGAATATCCTCTTTAATATTATAAGCCATGTAATTGTGTCTCTTGGATATAGTCGTTGAGGTAGAAGCTAGATCCATTTTTATCCATGTGATAAGTTCAAAAAAGTCATATGAGATCCATCGAAGAAATTCATATTAAAGTTTGAAGGATGATACTTCACCCATAACCTATCAATTTTCAAAGGCATAGGCCCATAAATTGTTGGTTGTTGAAGGAATTATCCCTCAAATCATTGGTTCACGAAGGCTCTCGCTCATGAAGTGTTGTCCATCAAAGAGATGGTCTACAGAACAATCCATCCATGAAGTATCTGCCTGCTATGCGGATGATCGAGAATTACCATTTGTGATTGAGAATTTTGATTCATGGTAGAAACCTTCAATATGTGGGTGATAAACTTAAGTTCATGGAAAGGGATTTTGTAAGGGAGGAGATACATAGAAGAAAAAGTAAATTGAGAGAGTTTGTAGAGGACTCAGTTCACTAAGAAATCTAGTAAAAAAATGAGATGAGTCCCATATTTATAGGCATGGTACCCTCTTGAGGGTCCACTGGTGTACTACAAACCAGTCCAAAATAGGACCACTTTCTACATCAAAATAGCCCCCTCTTTGTCCTAATATGAACCCATTCTGATAGAGGGATTTATTGGGTCCTGAAAATTACACAAGAAAATTCCATTAACTTGGAAAAGAAAAAGAGGAGATCCAAAGAAGAACATGAAGAAAAATGTTCAAAGGGGTGATCCCACAAATCAAAAATCACTTCTTGGACCACCTCTCCATATGGAGTTCCACCATTTTCATGAAGCGCTCTGTAAACGAAATAGTTCGTGGGGCAAGGTGGTACCACCATCTCCCATAAATGAAAAAAAATCATTTGTGGGGTCAGATGGTTATTCCTACCCCCATAATCAACACCATCACTGTGAATGAAATTGTTTGAGGGACAGAGTGAGATTTTCGGTGCCCACAAATGAAGCAAAGTCATTTCTGGGGTTAAGATTTGATTTTATCCCCACAAATGATGGCCCCCTCCATGAATGACTATTCTCCACTGACCAAATAATTCACAAGATGAGTCATTCTCCTTGAGATCCTACAAAAGAAGCCCCATGGCCCTCCATGTATGACCATCCATGCCGGTATCAAGTCCATCCATTCTTTTATAAAATGACGATGTGGAGGACTGAAATGAGGGATGAAGGGAACCTAACTTAGGAGAGACGAAGGAGACGAGTGATGAGGCAATGAAAAAACACGATCCTCTCCATAAATTCCTAATAGGTAATAATTCACCACATAACAGTAAGGAGGAAATAATAAATCATCTAGCCATACAAAAACTCAAAACCCCTTCATGGACACCATTATGTAGGGAATAAATGGATTCCCCCTTTATAGACAAGCATCCTTCATAGAAAAATTCTATGCGGGTGAAACCCCACCCTGCGTAGAAAAATCCTATGTGGGAGGAACTCAAACCTACTTATAAATACATTATGTGGATGTAACCTAGCCCCACATAGCAACACGCTACACAGGAAGAACCCAATCCTACATAGCACAATGCTACACGGAAGGTACCCTCACCTGCATGGAAACATGCCACGCGGAGGGAACCCCATCCCACCTAAGAACCTGCTACGTAGAATGGGGAATCCTAGGGAGTTCTACTCTCTACCTATCATCACTCCCTTACATCGTGTAATCATCCCCCATGTTGGAATCTTCGCAAACCAGTCTAACGACATTAGGCCAAGGCCCCTTCCAAATCCACCTAACATGTATGATAACATCATCGAGCACATCAGTGTGTCCTCTCGAGTTTACATACCCAGGGTAAGCAAAGTCACATGTGTAATCTACGCAATATAGAGGACCCTCAGAACATCCTTGGGTTTACATTCCCATGGTAACAAGGGTTACAACCTAGGGGTACTCATGTGAATCTCCCCATTCCGGGAAAGGACAGAGGGGATCACACTTTCCTTTCCCTTCAATAGGGAATGCGATCCTCCCCCCCCCAAAACCAATTTTAGGGCATCCCTCCTAGAGTAAGCCCCTATCCTCTTCTGCAAGAGGAAAAAATCTTTATTCTATTTGCCTTAGCCTAGGACATAGCTGGATATATCATCATAAGTGACTATCCTCAAATCCATCTCCATCTCCATTTGGGATCCAACACCTCATCCACTAGTGGATAAAGTGGATCATGTGATCTTCAGATCTACTGCTTCAACTTGTTTCTCAGACCGAGCATGAATCACATGGGATTAGAGGTTAGTAGATATCATGACATACACATGATACCAAACCTTAAAATGGGTATGTTCCATGTGTAATCCCCAATAACATGCTCAAAAGGCCTTCTCCATAGAGGTAATCCCAAAATTCTATTCAAACGGTCTGCTTCTATGTCTAAGACCCAATAATATGGTCCAATTCCACATGTAATACACAACCACATGGGACACTTCCATGCATAATCCATAACCATATCCACTCAATAAGGACTCCTATAAGGTATAAGACCCAAAACCATGCCTCAACCTTCAAAGATCCATATTCCCAATAAATCAGAACCACATGATCCTCCTCCATAGGTGCAATCCCCAACATACAGAACTATGTGGAATTTGATTTCCAACTAACTGGGATATGTAGGAAGCCTCCTTGAAGTCCAAACCCAACACCAAAATTCACCCTAATGTTATTCGAGCCAAATTTTCAGTAGGTTCATATCCACTTGGGAGACCATATCTCTTCTAGGTCCCTCGGGCCACCTCGGCATAAGTCCCACACCAAACTTTGACTTCATCATATATAGAGTCCCTTTTTGGAATATCCTACTTAATACCCTTCTTCCTGAACTCGGGAAAAGAAAACATACAAAAGGGTGAGATCAAATGCTCAGTAAGGGTAAACAAAAGAAATATCAATCATATCATATTCATAAGAACATAACATTTTGAAAATCTTAACCTGCAAAAGAGATCATAATATCATAACATGGGATAAATCATAACAGTGAAATGTAATCCCAGTAATCATAACTTAAAACATGAAACTTTTTAGCATACACACATAATCATATAAAATCATTTCATTTTAGTCAAGACTCATTTCCAAGACTATCATAGTGGACAAAGTCCATTACTGAACTGAGTTCACTCCTCGTTCCAATCCTGTATCACTGAACTGGATTAACCTGCCATTCCAGCCATGTCTATCTCATGAGATATAAATATTTACCCAATGAATTGGAGGGATATATAGGTCTCACCCATCTCATAATGAAACCATTCTTATGTGTTCCAAAAAATCATAAATCATACAACATAGCATAACCCATGTAATAAAAATGGGATTCATAAACATCATGCCATCATAACACAATACATAAAAGAACTTTATAAAAATAATTCCATCATAACATAATGAAATAAATGTAATAATAGGGATAGAAACAGAACCCTATAATATCTTAGATGGAAAATAATTTTGATAAAACACTTGAACTCCATTCTTGAGGAAAATATCCTTTCTACTTCAAAAACATTTTTCCTTTCTTAACATGTTATACAATTTTTAACTAAAAGAAGTTGATTAAAAATAAACTTGAAAACTTGTAAAAAAAGCTTCATGGAAATAATGTTCTATGAAATCATAAAAATCCATTCATGCTGTATAAGTTAAAAAAACATTCTTCTCGTACTTTGGCCGGAAAAGTCAAAAATACCTCGTACTAAAAATGACCAAAGATTCCTTTCATATCTTTTACTAAAAACTAACCAATGGGTAAAATTGGATTTAAACAATTGTAGTAGGATATAAATAATATTAAATATTGAGAAAACATGGATGTGGATGATAAATATGCCCCAGTAAATACTGAAGTATAAGCAATCTCGGATTAAAATTGAGATTGCGAGATTTTCCCTTACTTTAGGTCCGATATGATTTGTACATATCCGAACCTACTGTATAATGATTTAAATAATGTTATTGATTTATTAAAGAATAATATTCATTGTTATGATATCATATATGATCATATTATTATCTTCTTATTAGTAATATTTCATTTCTACTTGTTATTCGGGTGTTCATTGCTTTATGTTCTTATGCATGTTTTGTTGAATAAATTCTTATTCCTATTTTTAGGTCATAGACACATCATTTACAGAATGGTATTAATGTAATATATATCATATTTATTCATTAAATTAATTTATATAATCATTATTCAATGAAGATCATGTAGAACGAGTCACATCACATCGTGGAGACGGTAGGCCGTACGTACGCACGAGCGATGATATCGTTCCCATGATCGTGGAATTGTATTAAAGTGTATGTATACTATTTCAGAATAAATATAACTTTAAAATAATCATATATATTTATTCTTTATACCATTATACCCATCCAAGTAAGGTGGTGGTGGAAAACATATTACACCACGGCGTGGAGACGGTATTCCATACGTACGCACGCGCGGTGATTTCGTTTTCCGTAGGATGGATAGAAGGTGAAATAGGGTTGTTTCATATTTATAATAATATATCAGTATATGAGTGATACTTATGTTATTACTTCATAATGAAACAACTAAATAATAGGAAGTAGAAGAAGAAATAAATTTGAAATAATCGGTAACGGATATTACCTCTTCTTCGACACGCCTCTTTGAAACATCCTCTTAGGGCACTAAAATAGGTCTTTGAAGAAGACCAGGACCTCTAGTATGTTTCTAAGGAAGTTGATAAGGGAAATGGGCAGGGTTTTCTGAGCTTGAAGGCTCAAAATGGTGTGAGGAGGAGAGGGAGGAGGTTCCCTTTTATAAGGGAGGAGAGGGGCACCTTTGGAATTATAAGAAATATTAATTTATAATAAATTCCAACCCCACTTAAAAACCTCCAAAAATGACTCAAATCCAAATATTAGATGAGATAGGGTTGTAATATCATCAAAAAATAAAATTTAGACAAGTTGGTAATTTATTTTAAACACAATCAACTTGATTTATCCTTATATAATCTATTTAATTTTATTTGTGGTAATACTATTCTAAATTTTAAATCATTATAAATAATTAATTATATGCTGTTAATTGTACATAATTTTATACTTTATTACATTTTAGTCCATATAAATTTTAATTTATAATTTTTAAATATTTTTGTGATTTTTAAACAATTTTATAATATGTAATTTTTATAAAATAACAATAGTGTCAATTTTGACACTATTCATTTATTTGAATTTAAATAAAATATATACTGTAACGCCCCGACCCCAGCTACCCAGAGTCGGTGCATTACTTCGTAACATTGGCATGATCACAAAAGATCAAGTCTCGAAAGACCGATTAGTTTAGTAGCCTTGGAAACACTAGATACATTCGTAAGTCTTACATTACATCATAAAGTAAAACAAAACTACAACATCTTCTCCTCATATCCCTTTATATTATCCCTGTAGGTCATTCATAATATACTTCTTCACATCCTGGAAAAATTAAAACATTGAAAGGGGTGAGCTCAGATGCTCAGTAAGGATAACAATATAGCGGAAGCTTTTATAAATAAACATTAACATTTAAGGCAATGTATAACTAAAACAAAGGCCTTTTAAACTTGAACTTTAGAATAATATGGCAAAAGTAAACTGAAATAATTCCATTTACTTACTCACATGGATATTCTACTAGTCGAATAATCACATGAAATATCAATAACCACTTTCATAATGATGGAATGCATAATTCCAGACTATCATAACCACGTAGCCAAGGCCTCGTGCCAAGACCACAAATAAGATTTTGTTAAGGCCTCGTGCCAAGACACTAGTTTGTCTCATGAGACCTGCCGATGCATCGAGGAGCTATAGCGGGCTCCACCCGTCACTTATTAAGTCCAATGCATTCCTCATATGAATAGGTTTAAACATATCATAAACCATAACATAATCGTATCACATAAAACATGCATAAAGGAAACATAACATTTCCACATTTCAATCACAAGATATAAATACAACACATTCATATAATAAAACACTTTCAAAACCATTTTCAATACCAAAAAAAAAATAAAGTTAAAACTTTGTATTTATTTTTCATTAAAAAAAGTGATGGCTTATAGAGGAAGCCGAAACTCAAATAATGGTCACGGCGGCGGAGAAGTCATTGTCGCTGCATAAGTACGGAAAGAAAAACATTCCCTTTTTTTCATTTTGTAAAACGCTTCGTATAAAAAAGATTCCTTTTGAATAAATGTAAAAGTCAAAGGGGTTTATACACCGTATAAAAGAAAGTTGTGTATAAAACCAAATATGCCTCAATGAAAGGAGATTGAGACGAAGTCCTTAAAAAGATCATTTTTAAAATAACATAGATCTATTATGTGTATTCACTATATGTACACATAAAAAGTATAAATACAATATAGGACATAATAATACCATGACATAATTGGAAATTAGGAGATTAACCCAAAGAATAGAAATTGGGTTAAGAAGTTCCCTTACCTCGTGTCCGACTTGACTCAACCGTTCTTTAACCTCCTGAATAATAAACTAGAGTTAATATCTACATTATTAAGAACCATTTTCAATTTCATTATCCTTTTTATATCACTTATTACAATGTTATGAACATTATGTAATTATTTAAGTTAATAACGGTCGTTTTGTCGATATTTGGTACTTGAGTCAACAATAAACTTCTTATAATTACAAGTTGTTCATGTGGTGAAATATCCATTATATCCAGAATTATATTCATGATGTATATATCATATATATCATATATATCCAGTATATACATTCATTCATAATATTACGTAACATTTAGAGGTAAGAAATGAAATGCACCGTTCATGGAGACGGTAAGCCGTACGTACGCATGAACGCTACTTTCATTTCTATTTCGTATTTAATGGAATGAAATCATAATGATATAAATGTATAATATAATTCCAGTATAATATATCATATAATACCATTTAATCCATCCTTTATACATCCCACATATGGTATTAACGATTCAAATCACTTTGAGGGGGCGATAGTCCGCACTTCCTAAAATGAAAATACCGCGTTTACCCATAATGGAAACCATAAAGGTATGCCATAAATGAAAAATACAAAATCATAAGGAAAACAAAAACATAATATATATCATATATAAAAATAGTTTCATCATAATGGCCACCATTATAGGTGTTATATGAGTGTTGAACAATCATCGTTTCGTGAGGCAAAAATTCGCCATCCACAAAAACAGTATGTTCTTTAACCATTAGATGTAGGTGTGTGTAAGTGTAGCTCGAATAATTCTTATAACAAAATTCTAGTATATTTAGGATACTGGTTTTTTTACAAAAGAAATGAATAAAAAGTGTTTAGGGGGTTGGAGAAGAAAAATAAAACAAAACAACATTAGAGAAGACATTACCTTAAAATCGGGTAACTCTTTTTGATTTGAGCCAAAGGCTTCCTTGGGAAGAATTCTGCCCAAAGTGAGGCTTCTAGGAGTAAGTGAGGGAAGTTGGGAGAGTATTTGGGTAGAGTTTGGCCGAGCCAAAAGGCTTTGAAAGTGTTATTAAGGTGGTAGAGGTGGGGGCCTTTTATAAGTGGAGAGGAGGGGCACTCTTGGAAAGTAAAGAAAAGTCACTTTATTATAAAATGAGTTTCAGATTTTAGAGGTCCCAAACTTATATAATTCAAGGATAAGGTGATAAGGGTTCGAAATATACTCATCCAATAGGTTTTTGACAAGTGTAAGCCTTGGATTTTACATTATCTTTTTATTTTATTTAAATCGTTAATTAATGAGGTCATCGCTGCATCATCATGATGTCATAAATAATTTAATTTATTTAATGTCTAAAAATTATAAAAAAATACTATGATGTAGGAAATCTTTTTATCTTTCCAATGACTATTTATAGTCAAAAATATGACTTGTATAACCCCATGTAAGAATTGTTTTAGTAAAACATTTCATGTTTGTGTCATTTTTTACTTTAACATTAAATAAAATGTATTTATGCCATTTTCCAACTAAAGTGGCTCCATGGGGTCCCCAAGTTGACCCATGGATTGTATTGGTCGGCCATGGCACATCCAATGAGGGTAGGACATGTGTCAAGCTCATCTCATATTATTAAAACATTATTTTTACCTTAAACTACACTAATTACCTCTAATCGCGATTAAGAACTTAAAAGTTACTATTCACCAAAAAATTATTTTAATCCCATTGAACCACATTTTACTTCCTAATGACAACCATGTATGTCGGATTTTTGAAATTCAACTCACAGAAGTGGTAATGTTTCATTTAAACGAAAAATCAGTTTTTTAACTACCACTTAGTGGTTTCACTATTCATCAAAAATTGAAGTTTTTCAGAATAATGCCAAAATTTCACCCTAAGCTATAATTGATATTCCAAATTCAAAAATGATGTCTATTTTACAAAATTCCAAACATATAAGTTTCATTAATTAATTTTATAATTAATTCCCGCTGTCACAACAAATAGCGTGTTTTTAAGAAACAATTTATATCAAAAGATTGACAATTGTTTATGTCCAATTTTAAAGTGAAATTAATTCTAATGACCACCATTGGATAAAATGGTAAAAATATATTCTAATTATACTTTAAAACCACTCAATAGTATAATTTATCACTATAAATTATTTTTATTAAAAAAGTTGTTTTAAGTATTTTTCACTATTCATAAAAAAATTGGAAGTTCTCAGAAAAATACCAAAAATTCAACATAGGCAAATTTCGATATTACGAATCCAAAAATGAAGTCCATTTTGAAATATAAAATTTCTATAATTTTAAAAAGTGGTTATTACTATTCATAACGGCTACTTTGATTAGTCGCGGTGTGTTAGAACTCGAACTTACTTACAATGCAAGCTATTGCATTATTGAAAGAGAGGCGTATCATGGAAGCTCGGGGTGTTACATATACAGAATATATGTTCTAAATAATAGATTTAATAGATTCATAACATGTCATTTTTATCTAGATTATTATTTGAGCACATTAAATAGTTCATATAATATTTATTTTAATACTTTTAAAATCATTTATTTGATAATTCAATCAATAAAATAATTTCAACATCACTATTGTGTCATAATTAATGATAATTATTTAATACCTAAAAATTATAAATAAATTCATATGATGTAGATAATTTTATTATCTTTCTAGGGACTATTTATATCCGAAGTTTTATGATGTTTATCACTAAATTAAAATTATTACACTTATAAGATTTAAGAGAGTGACATGTTGTCACTTTCTTTGGTTTTAATAATAATTATATTATTTCATGGTCAAAAGTCCATGAAATGAATCTAGTCTGACCCTTAGGTGATATGGGTTGAATTTTATTCATCCAATAGGATTTTGGAAAGTGTTAGGGTAATTTTATAATCTTATTTTTACCCTTACTTACCCGATTTACCTTTAACTGTAGTAAATAAAAATTACCATAGTTACTATTCATAATATAAAAAAATAAAAGTAACCTGTTAACATAATTTGGACCCACTGAATTAAAATATAGAATCCATTTTTCAAAATTCAAAACATAGAAGTTTCAGTAATTAATTTAAAATTAATCCCGTTGTTAGGAAAACAGGTTTTAAAAATTAAAACATTGCCAAAGATTGAAATGTTTTTACCTATGAATTCAATGTAAAATTAATGGTAATGACATAAATTATATTAAATGGTAAAAATATTTTATATTTATACTTTTAAAACCATTCAATATTATAATTTAACCATATAAATTATTGCGATGAAAAAAGTTGTTTTTAATTAAAATATAGCGTGTTTTTACTATTCATTAAAATATGAAAGTTATCAGAATAATATGAAAAATTTATCCAAAGTAAATTTTTATATCCTTATTACAAATAAGAATTTCATTCTGTCAAATTGAACTTATAAACATGTCAAAAACTAGATTTAAAGTTAGTGCGCCATCAAAAGGCGGCAAAACTGCATTTTTTTGAAAAATACTTATTTTACCCGAAAAATTTATTTTGTTCACATACCATGTTTTAGAAAATGTGTAAGATGAATAATAATGTTATAAAATTAAAAATTTAGTTAATAATATTCATAACAGCTAGTCCATGATAATATTATAACAATATATCGTTGTTTAGTGAAACTCGATATTGCGTACAACACACGCTATCGAGGAAGGTTTCTCTTGCGTATAACGCAATCCAAGCTAGTGTTGTGTGTAGTGAAAGATTAATTTGATTTTGAATATAACATAAGACATAAAAAATATACTTCTCATAAAATATCACGGTGTTACAAAGCACCTCTCGCCTGGACGTCCTTATCGCATGACGTTAAACTGCATGGTTGGGTCCTCATGCATGACCTTAAAAGGTGACGTTCCCTATTAAGTGGAACCAAAATACATGGTTTCTGATTACACTAACGAGGATACATAAGAAGACCCTCTTATGGGTTTGATCCTGACATCAAAACAAATTCTATCTCCCTGGATGATAGAAAACTCTATAGGGCTTCACCATGTGGCTTAAAACTAATATCATCCTAATGAATGACCAAAGAATATTTGATATGTTCATAAAAAGGGTACCATTGATAGAGAACCTACAATACATACAAATGATTCCATAACCATGCCTATTTATAATTTATTGTTAATTCAGGGTGATCTATGTATGCATACTTGGGAATGAACAAATAATTTGATAATATATCTTAAATCTATAAGAGATCCCCAGAATAGGAAATAATTCCCCCAAAATGGGTTTGATGAGACCAAATTTCCATCCTCTCAACCAATGTGAATTCTTAAGTTTTGTTTGTCAAGTTTTCCAATGAACGACTACCTTTGGAAAGTAGGTCCATGAGTCTTTATGGATATGAGAGCCGTTTGGAATTTCTAACTCCACAAACAAAACCTGTTGGAAACAATTAGAAGAATTTATAACCGATGTCAATGATTTCACACCAATCAACACCTTGAAATCAATAATCAGGCACAAACAGTCTTCTTCAAAAACAAACATCATCAATATTGATTATATGAGATGGATCAAGATAATAACAGTGAAGCTGTGACATGTGAAATACATCATGCATCACACTGAAATTCTATGAAAGAGTCAATCGACATTCCACCAGACCGATTATCTCCATTATCTCAAACAACCCCATATACCTTGGTGCTAGTTTTCCCCACCTATAAACTCAATGATTTTCTAACCCCAGTGAAAATCATAAGAACACTTTATCACCCACATCAAAGTCAAGAGGCCAGAATTGCTAGTATGCATAAGATCTCTACTACTCTATCCTTTCACTATATGATTACAGATCAACTAAACATGCCCTAAAGTCTCCTGTACAAGATTCAGTCTGATCATTATTTCCTCACCAGCCTCCAACCAACATATAAGAGAATGATATGACCTAACATATAAATCCTCATAGGTAACTATCTATATAGACACCTGATAATTATTATTGGAGGTAAAATTCAATATGGAAAAGAGTTATTACTAGGAACCACTGAAATCCAGGATTCATGCTCTCAACATGTCCTCCAGAACATGAATAATACACCCGGGCCACCTATTCGTCTATGGATGATAAGCAATGTTCAGATGCACTAGTGTACCAAGGGCCTTCTGAAAGCCCTACCAAAAACATGTTGTAAAGTGATCATCCCTATATGAAATGATACTTTGAGGAACCCCATGAAAATTAACTATTTCCTAAATGTAGAGATTACCTAGCTCATCCATTGAAATAGTTTCTTGGATTGGTAGAAAATGAGACACCTTTGTCAATCAATCCATGATCATCAAAATTGAATCATTGCCTCAGTGTATTATTGACAACACCATACAAAATCCATAGTCAAGTCACACCATTTCCACTTAGGAATGGGTAATGAATATGAGAGACCAGCAGGCTGCTGGTGCTCAACCTTTAGCCGCTGAAAGGTGGAGCACTACGTAACAAAACCCACAACATCCTTCATCATTCCTAACCACCAGTACCATTAGTGTTTGTCATGATACATCTTGGTTAGACCTGGGTATACCTACCACTTCAAGCCATGGGAATCCTTTATCAGCTCCTCACATATTTTTTTAGGAACCAAGACGTGACCATGAACATGGATAATCTCATCATTGTCAAGGGTCTTGTCCGGGGGTGGCTCCCCACCATATATGTTGTCCCTAAGAGCTAAACACACTGGATCTAATAATTTTTAAATATTTATTATAGTCAAAAGGGAAGGAATAATGGAAAAGAATGTAAGGTTATCCCAAACCTATTACCCCTAAATGTCCAAATGTATCTTGGAAAATAGGTCATCAACCGTCACTCACTACTGGAACCCCGAACCATCTGAGTTTGTATCTTTTGGCTCAGTGTATCAGCTACTACATTTCCCTTCCCATGGGTGTAAGTCAGCTTAAAATAAAATGACTGTAAATAATTGACCACCTTAACAACTTAAGGTTTAGGTACTGTTGTGAGAAGATATATTTTAGGATTTTGTGGTTGTTATACACTAAATATATCTCCCCCTACAAGTAATGTCATCAATATATTAAGTCATGAAATACAACTACCATCTTTAGGTCATTCATAGGGTAATTCCACTCATGCGGCCTCAATTTTTTGGATCCATATGTAATATAACACCCTAAAAAGATAAAGGATTAGAATACTAAATGTTACTACCTATGTCAACAAGGTAAACCTTTATTTTTGGGAGACTACCTGATTAAAACATCACTATTAAGAGAGATTGGACTAGATTAGTGTCAGGATGGAAAAAATCCTTGGAAGTTTCCTAAGGTGTGAATAAGTGGGAAAAAATCACACTTAAAGAACATGGGTTGTCCTGTGGGGAAAATCATTAGTCTGACGATCTATTTGAGCATAAGGGTTGGCATTAGGAGAGAACAACACGTGTCTACTAGGAAACTAGTGGTGCCTTGGGGGACATGATTTGACAACCATATTAAAAATGATAGGTGCTTGTTCTATCAACATGACCCAGTTATTATAGTTGTATCAAAGTAATACCCAGACAAAAGTGAAATGGCACCACCTGGGTTGAAATGTAGGTTCAAGGACATTGTGATATAAAGGGGTGGAGATTGGAACAACCTAAAATATTAAAGGGTTAAAAGAATAATATTACTACCCATGTTAACAAGGTGCATTCAAAACCCTGACCTAGATGCCAATGAATGAGTTCCCCAATCCGGTGTTCCACATGGCCTCAAGAATGCCTCCTCATATTCTAGAGGCTATTGATTAGCAGTGATGGTATATAGGTGGAATAGTGGGGAGAACATACCCTCTGGTCATATCTTAACACAATAGAAATAAAGGAAACATCATATAACATCACATCAAAAAAAAAACTATAGGTCTAAAACACTAAGTCCCATCCCATTCAATTTTAGAATGATGCTACACACATACAGGCATGGCATACATATTAGTCATGTCAAGTACAACCAACCCAAAATAAAACAAGAATAAAAAGAATAAAATACAATATAACTTCAAAAGTCTTGAGATCTAGCCTGACTCATATCCCCAAAACTTCATTATATCCCTACAATCAAGCATTAATAGCAGGGTTCTTGCCCTTGTCTAAACCTTCATCCATGAAACCTATTTGGGAACCAAACTATAGTCCGAACAAGGTATGAGTAAAACTTATTAGACCTCCACCAACAATGTCTGATGTAATTATAGTATGGTTTTAAATCATAAAAGAGTGCAATAAATAAGTAAATAAGTAATAATAATAATAAGATGTATAAAAAAGGAACCAATTTGGGCCTTGGGTCTTAAGGTAACAACTCGGGCTGACCCTACATGCTTCAACTAATGCCAGTCTCTGAACACGGTAGAGGTATCATAGCTCAATTTGATTACAATACATATCATTGAGGCCACCATAATCAGGTTACCTAAGAGAATCTATGTGACTCATACAAGAATTCCCTCCTATAAATTCCCAAATAAAACCATTTATCCAATCTAAACTCAAGGAACATCCTTGAAATTTATATTCATGACTTGATTATAATCAATAGCTCACACCCGATGAATTCCACATCAACAAGATCAATCCAAATCCAATGAGATCATCCCATGAAATTCAACAAGAGAACCTCTCAAGAATCCATGACATGAATCTATGGAATTCAATAAGAGAAGATGTTACCAAAATCTAAGGGGGGTCTATGCCATGACATTCATGGTAATGAATCTAAGTAGAATCCACTAGCTCAGTCTAGGTATTCCATAACTCTGGACCTCATTAAATCCAAGGGTTTCTTCACTCCCGACATCACATGAGTCCCCTAATGGGATCCAAGGATCATCTATGACATTCCCTACTAGTACAATTCACGGGGAATCCAAGTAACTTTACACGTCATTATAATCCTAAAAAACATTCCAAGAGATCTAATGTAGCCGTTAATCCACAATATAAATATAAAAAAAATAAAAAAATTCAATCCAAGATCACCAATTTGATTCATTTCACATTTTTTAGGAGTACCATGGTTTTAATAATTACTGGTACCTTAGGGTCATCCTAGGAAACCCACATTCTAAGAAAATTCATTAAACTACCAAGGTCAACCCTAAACCACCCCTTTAATTTACCCAATTCCAAGGTACAAGCCAAAACCACTACTTAAATAGATCCAAAGAAGGTCTACCCAAATCCAACAAGCTTTTATAATCCCAAGGTAGTTTCCCAAATATCAATAGGGAAACTAAAAAATTTATTTTAATTTTAGATCAAGTGTCCGATAAGTCAACACGACTACACATGCCAAAATGAAATACAAAAATGAGACTTTAAGGTAAAAGAACATTGACCATCAGCCTAAAACTCATGGAGATACACTTGTATAATATTTCCATTTGATTCATGATAAAAAAATAGATATTGAGAAATCATACAAAAGTTCCAAAAATAGGGCATTTATTTTAAAAACAATGGGAGAGATTTATAGAGTAAGGAAGCAACAAGATTTAAAGTTAGAGGAGAGTTAGACTTACCACAAACCTTATAATGTGATAAATGAAACAAAAATAAGTTGAGGATCAAGGGAGGTTCATAAAAATATAATAAGAATAGGGAAGAGATCATGCAGTTATACAACTACCCTAGAATAAGAAAGAAACCAGGTTAAGAAGAATGGGGGGTAAATGGGTGAAACAGCCTTTTTACCCCCTTTTAAAAAAACTTGCCCAGATCCCACTAGCTGGACGGTGATGGGAACACTGGCTAGAAGGTGGGACTAAAATAATGAAAGACCAATTGGAAGGCCACCTAATAGCCGATGAACATGTACTAGTTAGCCAATTGGACTTCCACAACTTGTTGCAGTCCTGACTCCTACTTTTGAGGCTCTCAAACACACTTAAGACCCCTCAAACACTTCTTTAAAGTCAAAAGGGGGTTTTAACAAAAAAAGAGTATATACCATGGTGAAGGGGTAGGGTCTTACAATCTCACCACCATTAAGTAGTTCATCCTAAATCCACACACCCGATCCTTGATTCACGAACAAAAAAATTCTGCCGATTAATTCCATCGGTTAAAACAATCAAGTTTCCTTCTGGCTACACCTTTTAGAGGCCACAATATCACTTATGATTCTTATATAACATGATTACTTACCTAAAAATTTATATTATAATGCCAAAAAATAACACCAGAGTTCTATAGACTCAGTTACCCACTTACTAACTTCCTGGTAACATACTTAGTCCTATCATTTTGTCACCAACCCACACCTTAAGGTCATAAAAAATTAAGTATTCTAACTCATCATTCTATCATAACTGACACCTACTGATTAGCCACTAAATGAGGCTAATATTAATTTTTAATATATATAATATTCATGTTCTTTATTATTAATAAACACCATTTTAGTGCATTTTACACTTTGAACATCATTTCACATTATGATTGTAATACCTTCTTAAAATGCACTATTATGTGGTATATTTTTGAACATCATTTAAAGTACCCAATGATTCATCTGATTTTAAGGAAAATAATTATCCATATTTAAACTTGATATTTTGGGAAGTTTATCTACACTTCAATATGAATATTTTTGATTCAGGGATCAATGGATAATTCATGGAAGAAGGTGGGGATATTTTGTGATGAAAGGAAACAATTCTAGAGAATGCAGATTGGACACCAACCCAATGATGAGACTGTGGGACCCAACATACAGGCCCAATGAATTCCAAATTTCTTGAGATTCTAGAATATATATATAGGAACAAATACTTATTTAGGATCAAGTGCTAATTCGGCCTCCATTGTGGTCATTTAGGCGGCCTAAGTTAGAGATAAAATTATGGGCCAGATTCTGCGGCCCAGAAAAACATCCCACTAATATAATCATATCTCCGAATATACATCTCCAAATGAACCCAAATTTTACATTAGGTTAGAAGATATCCGGGTATCCATTTTCTTCTTCTATGAACCACTATTATTTGGCCATCTAGAAGGTCTTCCAAGTGCGTCTGTTCGGTGGATGAAAGATGGATACCACCTCGGGTCAAGGGTGGAAAAATCAACTCTTCCTCAACTTTCCACCCACCTATAGCCAACCATAATCAAGTGGGAAGCTTTGTACTGTTGGAGGCTCAACCCAAGCCTCCAAAAATTCTTATTTAAGGTAGTGTTTTTAGAGGAGTTGAGGATCTTTGAGCTTTGTTTTCATCTTAATGTTATGCTGCCAATTTCTCTTTGTAACGTTCTTCCTTCACATGTAAGTTGTTTTAATTCATCCTAGTTTTTTAATAAAAGTTCTTCTTATACTCTTATTCTGTTGTTCTACATATCAAATTGATACTGTTGGTTCAAGGTGTGAATTTATTCACACCATAATTTGTGATATTTATCACACAACGGTGGAGTGATCGATTTTTGTTGTTTTTTTTTACTTCTTCAATTTCACCCTCATAAGTCTACTTCCCGCTTCCGTTGAAGAAAGGTAATAAATGGAGGGATAAATCTTTTATGGGTTGATCCAAGGGAGTAGAAAGGTGCTGGATTGGATGTTATTTCTCACTCCATTAATTGATAATCACTTATTTTAAATGATATTTTTATTTGATGATTTTAAAACATCTTAATCCTTATTGAATTTAAGGTCACACATTTCAAGTGCTAATATGAACCTTTACCTTGGAGTACTCAATGCTTTGATCCTTCAAGTGTATGGGTGATTAATATTAGGGTGTTTAGGAATTAAACTAGTAAGTGATTATTATGTTTGATCTTTTTAAATGAACCCATCTCAATTATAAGAAATTGAAATCATTAAAAAAGGAATTCATCCAATCCACCCTGAGCGATAACCTAGGATCAACTCATTAACTTAATTTGAATTAACTTAAAACTATTAGTGATACCTTAATCCCATCTAAAATCAACCCAAGTTTGCCACTTCATAGACAAAAACAATCCATAGAATGTACATGTATGTAGGTACTTCTTAGGTCTCTGAGGATTCGACAACCCAAGCTAGACTACAAGGACTGTCCTACCTTCTTCTCTTGGGTAAATTTGAGCGTGAATCAAATTTTGGCGCCGTTGTCGGGGACCTAAGTAAGTTATTATAGACATTATCATCCTTTTTTTCATCCCTCTTCTCTGTTCTCACCCCCTCACTCCTATGGAATTCAATTTTGAACAAGTCCAAACATGGGAAACCAATCCCAACATTGATCACCCAACCCCATGTGTGATGTACAATGACCATCCTAATTTCTACTTACGGGATCATCAACAACCTAATGAACCAAAATGTTTTTACTCCTATGATCCACAAAACATCCCAACATATAATGAGTTTCAATCCCCACAAAGCCAATCTGAACACCCTCCTATGAAATTCCAACAACTTAATTATCCACCCAGAATAGACCATGTTTCTCAACCCCTTGCCCATAATGATCCACAACCATTACTTGAAAAACTGTGTAAAAAAATGGAGAGGATGAACTCAGAAGTCTATTCTCTAAAACAAGAACTTCAAACCATCAAAACTGGAAAGGCACCCATGCCTACTCAGGCGGTTCCATCCTCAACTTCAAGGGGAGAGTCAAGTTGTGCTCAAACAACTCAAGAACAACTAAAGGCTGTGACTATTTTAAGAAGTGGGAAATAAATTGAGAAACCTAAACAACTAATTAAGAACCCACCTAAAGATTCAAACTTGGATGAAAATTCAAATGAACCACAAGATCAAACTGAGGAAACTAATAACAATGTGAAAGAAACAACTCTTCAACAAACAACCCCACAACCTGCACCATTTCCTCAACACATGAGGGGGAAAACCAAGCCTGAATTGAGTGAAAAATTGAGGGAAATATTCTCACAAGTCAAGTTGAACATTCCACTTCTCGATGCAGTCCAAACCATACCTTCCTACTCAAAGTACCTTAAGGACTTGTGCAATTTTAAAAGAAAATTTTCACATAAAAACCAAGTCCTTTTGGCTGCTAATGTGAGTACCACCATTCAAGGGACCATTCCTCCTAAGTTGAAAGACCCAGGTTGCCCTTACATCAATGTTGAACTAGGAGAGAGCAAAGTTGTCAAGGCCTTGTGTAACCTTGGTGCTAGTGTCAATCTCATTCCCTATGCTGTGTACTACCAGTTAGGCCTAGAAGAACTCCAACCCACATCTGTCACACTTCAACTTGCTGATCGTAGCATTAGGGTTCCAAAGGGGATTTTAAAGGATGTTCTGTTAAAGGTTGAAAACTTCATCTACCCTGCTGACTTCATTGTCCTTGACAACCATCCAAACTTAGGAAATAAGGAACAAACCCCAATCATCCTTGGTCGTCCTTTCATTGAAACAATCAACTCTGTTATCCGAGTCCGAAACGGGAACATGACCATCACCTTTGGAAACATGAGTCTAGACTTGAACATCTATAATGCAAGATCAAAAATAAGGGATGACGAGGAAATTCATGAAGTAAACATGATAGGAAGCATTGATAATGAATCCATAGAACATCAAGGAATATTTGATGAATGTTTAAGTCAGGATGAGATTGATTTCCTTTGTTCACATGAAGGAAGTTTATCTCCTTGGCTTGAATCATTTTCAAATTGCTCTTATGATGAAGTATTAGGTCCAACAATCAGTGAAACCTTTCAGGAAACCACTTTCATGGAGACCACTCCAACTTCCTTCCCTAAATCTGATCAGGCCAATCTAGTAGCTGAAACTTCTACATGTGGGGAATCAATCCTATCTAAAACTTTAGGAAGTAAAATTGATCTTGATTAAATGTCCCAATATTCTGATGAAATTTTGAACCGACCTGAGCTTGAATTAAAGGAACTTCCCACTGCACTCAAGTATTCTTTCCTAGGGGACAATCAAACACATCCTATTGTCATTTCTTCTTCTCTTAAAGCCAATCATGATAGGATGCTTCTAGATGTCCTTAGGAAACATAAGAAATCCATTGGTTGGACCCTTTCTGATATTCTCGGGATTAGACCACTTGTTGGGACTCATAGGATTGTTCTGGAATCTAATTTAAAGCCATATCGTCAACCTCAACAGTGAATCAATACTAATCTCATGGAGGTAGTAAGGAATGAACTTCTGAAATTGTTAAAAGCTGGTATCATATATCCCATAGGTGAGAGTGAATGGGTGAGTCCAATTCAAGTGGTTCCAAAAAAGGCTAGAATCACAATGATAACCAATAACGATGGAGAGATTCTTCCAACAAGGGTGAGTAGTGGATGGAGGGTATGAATTGACTATAGGAAGCTAAATTCATTCACCAAGAAGGACCATTTCACCTTACCATTCATTGACCAAGTCCTTGAGAGAGTGGCAGGTCATTCCTTCTACTATTTCTTAGATGGGTACTCAGGGTATAATCAAATTGAGGTCTCCCTAGAGGATCAAGGGAAGACTACATTCACATGTCCATTCAGAACCTTTTCCTTCAAACACATGCCCTTTGGTTTATGCAATGCTCATGGAACCTTCCAGCAGTGCATGATGGGAATCTTCTCAAACATGGTAGGGGATTTTCTAGAGGTCTTTATGGACGACTTTTCTGTGTTTGGGGATACATTTGAGGGATGTCTGAGGAATGTAGAGAGAGTCTTGTCAAGATTTGAAGAAAATAATCTAGTCCTAAACTGGTAAAAATGCCATTTCATGGTTAAAGAGGGACTAGTTCTAGGCTATCTGGTCTCGAGTAGGGGGATTGAAGTTGATAAAGCCAAGGTTGACATCATTCGTCACCTTTCATCACCCAAAACTGTCAAGGAAGTGAGGTCTTTCTTAGGAAATGCTGGTTTCTATAGAAGATTCATCAAGGACTTTAGTTCAATCTCCCGTCCCCTTTGTGCTCTGCTAGTAAAGGATGCTTCATTTTTTTGGACAGAAAGCTGTGAGGGTTCATTCTCAACCCTCAAATCCTCTCTCACCTCTCCTCCCATTATGAAATCTTCAAATTAGAACCTTCCTTTCGAACTTATGTGTGATGCCAGTGACTTTGCTGTTGGAGCTGTGTTATGACAACGTTGTGATAAAAATCCTTATGTCATTTCTTATGCAAGAAAATCCTTAAATGATTCCCAAATCAATTACACCACTACTGAGAAGGAGTTACTTGCTATTGTGTTTTCTTTAGAGAAGTTTAGGTCCTACCTCTTAGGATCCCCCATCACTGTGTTCACTGACCATTCTACACTAAAATACCTCTTCCAAAAACAAGATGCTAAGGCTAGACTAATTAGGTGGGTCCTTATCTTACAAGAATTTGACCTCACAATCAAGGATAAAAAGGGCGTTGAAAATGTTTTAGATGATCACCTCTCTAGGATGGAATTTAAAGACAACTCAAATCACCTTTATGTGTCTGATTAATTTTCTGATGAACACCTATACTCTGTGAGTGACTACCCTTGGTATGCCGATATAGACAATTTCTTAGTTAGAGGAGTCATTCAAAAATTCTTAGGGACTCAATCTCAAAGGAAATTCCTTTCTAATGTTAGACACTATGTGTTTGATGATCCATACCTCTATAAGTTCTTCCCTGACCAAGTCATTAGGAGGTGTGTCCCAGAATCTGAACAAGAGTCCATCCTTAAATTATGTCATAGTGAGGCATGTGTAGGTCACTTTTCCTCTAAGAAAACATCTGCTAAGATTCTTCAATGTGGTCTCTTCTGGCCCACCCTCTTAAGGGACTCCTACACATTTTTTCAAAGTTGTACTAGGTGTCAACAAGTAGGGTCCATCACAAAAAGGAATAAAATGCCACTCACTCCCATCTTAGTGGTTGAAATCTTTGACTGTTGGGGAATTGATTTCATGGGTCCCTTCCCAAACTCTAGGGGATATCTTTATATTCTCTTAGCTATCGATTATGTCTCCAAATGGGTTGAGGCCATTCCTATAAAATCCAATGATCATCAAACTGTGATTAGATTTCTCAAGGAAAACATCTTCTCTAGATTTGGAATTTCTAGGGCTATCATTAGTGATCGTGGAACTCATTTTTGCAATCGTCCATTCTCATCACTCATTGAAAAATATGGAATTTCTCACAAAGTTTCCACTTCTTACCACCCACATACCAATGGTCAAGCTGAGTTAGGAAATCGTGAAATCAAACAAATTCTTGAGAAAACTGTCAATCCTTATAGGAAAGATTGGTCCGAGAAACTCTTGGATTCTCTTTGGGCATATCGTACAGCATACAAAACCATCCTAGGAATGTCACTATATAGGTTGGTTTATGGAAAAGCATGCCATTTACCTGTTGAAATTGAGCATAAGTCCTTTTAGGCAATTAAGAAATTGGATTATGACCTCTCATTGGCTGGAACAAAAAGGAAATTAGATCTCAATGAACTGGAGGAACTAAGGATGGAGGCTTATGAAAATTCAAGGATCAATAAAGCTAGAGTTCAAGCCTACCAATCTAGGAATATCAAGGTCAAAAATTTTGAACTGGGAAAACTTGTGCTCTTGTATAGTTCAAAACTTCATTTACACCCGGGAAAGTTGAAGTCTAGATGGTCAGGTCCTTTTATAGTGCATCATGTATACCCCCATGGGGCAGTAGAGATTCAAGATCCCACAAGTGGTTACATTTTCAAGGTCAATGGTCAAAGGTTAAAACAATTCATTGAATCATTCAATAAACAAGAAATAGAGGTTGAGTTAACTGAGCCAACCTATGAACCAGGAAAAAAATTGATAGATTTAGGGTCCATGTCGGGCTAACGACGTTAAACAAATCACTTCATGGGAGGAAACCCATGGTTTTCAAGTTTCCTATCATTTTGTTGTTTTAATCAACTTTATATTTTAAATAGGATTAATTAATCATTTTTATATTTAATAAAAAATAGAATGTTGACCCATTCTTCTATTATGAGTATGGATGGGTATGAAAGGGGAGCACCATATTCATCTGTGTCACGTGGTGTGATCCTTGAGTAATGCCTTACCCAAAAATTTAAAAAGAAGACAATGTATCATCAGTTTATTTTATTTTATTTTTATGTTTTTGTATGTTAAAAAAAAGAAATAAAAAAGAAATAAAAATATAATAATAAAAAAACGGACATGTTGTGGGTCGTGGGTCAAACCCCATCACAACCGGCGAAGCCGCGGGGATTCAAACCCGGGACCGAAGGGAGACAGGGGCGCGCGCTTACCACTGACCTACAAATTTTTGTGCTTCCTTATTCTATAATTTTTATATATATATACATATATTTTACTTTCTTTATTATATATATATATATATATATTGTTTTGTTTTTTTTTGTTTGTTTTGTTTTTCCTTTTTCCACTAGGGAACTCTGCAAGTGACATGAATATCAAAGGATTAAATTGGAGCGACAAGAACTTCAAACTTCAACCACCAGGTGACTTCATTCCATGATCCTAATATTTCAATTTCATTTTTGAACTTCCCTTTTATTCCTCTACCCCATTCTAAATTTTCTTTTTATGAAACTAGGGAATAGTTTCATTCTAAGTTGGGGGGTGTGGAAACAAAATGTTTGTTAAAAAAAACAGTGATAAAAAAAGAAGTAAAATTCCTTTATCATTCATATAATAACATATTTTCTCACATTAAAACTACATAGAAAATAATTTTTTTTTCCTTGACTCTTAATTTAATTCATTATTAAGTTTAAAAGCATTGATTTTGGAAGTTTGGTTGTCCAATGAGAATTTTCATCATTTTTATTTTCATCTATTAAATCAAAATGCCACAATGCACGTCCTCTAGATCGTGGGGTAATAATTTGAATTCTCAGGGTCCCATAATAAATAGAATAGGCTGGTTTTATTTTTATGAATAATATGAGTATTCAAAAAAAAAAAAATTTGCGTGTAGAGCAATGGATTGATAAAATGCGAGGCTTTCAGCACCTGGGGATTGTGACTCCAGAGTTCTCTAGCCCTGAGTTTTTCACTCTATCTCTATTTATGGTAATATTATTTTGTTTTTGATCAAGTTAACTCGAGATGATGCCAGAGTATGTGGGATTCACTTGGTTCCCTAAGGCCTTTGAGCCTGGGAGTCATCGGCAAAGTCTCGCTACATGGGTTAATTTGATTAACTACAATCTCAATTACTATGGCAACATTGCAAAATCAAAAAAAAAGCAAAAAAGAAAAAATAAAAAAATAATGAATACTCATATTAGGATTAAATGTGATTCCACCTAGCGCTTCCATGATTTTCCCTTGAATGAAAATGAACCCCCATATCTATTATGATTCACAACACATCATTACACCTAATTGAGTTGGATGAATTATGATGATGGATTTGATCAAAGGGATGGGCTTGGGATTGAGATATGATTTTAAATTTATCTTGTTTTAAATTATTTTGATAGGTTATAAAGATATATTTGTGTGCAGTTTACATTGTGAGCACTGTTTGTTATAATGTGTTTGAAGAAAGGAATTCAAATAAAATCATTGAATTATTTGCTTGGGACTAGCAAATCTCAAGTTGGGGGGGGGGGTGTGATTATCCACTAAATGAGGCTAATATTCATTGTTAATATATATAATATTCAAGTTCTTTATTATTCATAAACACCATTTTAGTGCATTTTACACTTTGAACATCATTTCACATTATGATTGTAATACCTTCTTAAAATGCACTATTATGTGGTACATTTTTGAACATCATTTAAATTACCCAATGATTCATCTGATTTTAAGGAATATAATTATCCATATTTCAATTTTATATTTTGTTAAGTTGATATACACTTCAATATGAATATTTTTTATTCAGGGATCAATGGATAATTCATGGAATAAGATGGGGATATTTTGTGATGAAAGGAAACAATTCTAGAGAATGCAGATTGGACACCAGCCCACTGATGAGACAGTGGGACCCAACATACAGGGCCAATGAATCCTAAATTTCGTGATATGCTATAAGACATATATACGAACAAATACTTCTTCAGGATCCAGTGCTAATTCGGCCTCCATTGTGGTCATTTAGGCGGCCCAAGTTAGAGATAAAATTCTGGGCCAGATTCTGCGGCCCAAAAAAACAGCCCACTAATATAATCATATCTCCTAATATACATCTCCAAATGGGCCCAATTTTTACAGTCGGTTAGAAGATATCCAGTTATCTATTTTATTATTCTATGGACCACTCTGATTCGGCAATCTAGAATTTCTTCTAAGTGCGTCTGTTCGGTGGATGAAAGATGGCTGCCACCTCGGGTCAAGGGTGGAAAAATCAACTCTTCCTCAACTTTCCACCCACCGATAGCCTACCATAATCAAGTGGGAAGCTTTTTACTGTTGGAGGATCGACCCAAGGCTCCCAAAATTCCTATTTAAGGCAGTGTTTTTGGAGGATTTTAGGATCTTTTAGCTTTGTTTTCATCTTAATGTTATGCTGCCAATTTCTCTTTGTAACGTTCTTCCTTCACATGTAAGTTGTTTTAATTCATCCTAGTTTTTTAATAAAAGTTCTTATTATACTCTTATTATTTTGTTCTAAATATCATTTTGATACTTTTGTTTCAAGGTGTGAATTTATTCACACCATACTTTGTGATATTTATTACACAACGGTGGAGTGATCGATTTTTGTTTTTTTTACTTCTTCAATTTCACCCTCATAAGTCTACTTCCCACTTCCGTTGAAGTCATGTAATCAATGGAGGGCTAAATATTTTATGGGTTTATCTAAGGGAGTATCAAGTTGCTGGATTGGATGTTATTTCTCACTCCATTAATGGCTAATCACTTCTTTTAAATGAGATTTTTATTTGATGATTTTAAAACATCTTCATCCTTATTAAATTTAAAGTCACACATTTCAAGTGCTAATACGAACCTTTACCTTGGAGTGCTCAATGCTTTAATCCTTCAAGTGTATGGGTGATTAGTATTAGGGTGTGTAGGCATTAAACCAGTAAGTGATTATTATGTTTGATCTTCTTAAATGAACCCATATCAATTATAAGAAATTGAAATCATTAAAAAAGGAATTCATCCAATCCACTTCTAGCGATAACCTAGGATCAACTAATTAACTTAATTTGAATTAACTTAAAACTATTAGTGATACCTTAAACCCATCTAAAATCAACCCAAGTTGTCCACTTCATAGCCAAAAACAATCCATATAATGTACATGTCTGTAGGTACTTCTTAGGTCTCTGAGGATTCGACAACCCAAGCTTGACTACAAGGATCGTCCTACCTTCTTCTCTTGGGTAAATTTGAGCGTGAATCACCTACACCTGTTTTTTATTCCAAAAATTGATACACTGATAGGTTGAGTCTGAAAATGTGCCACACCCTATGTTCACCAAAAACCACTCAAAATGATCACTACTCACTCAACTTGTCCAAGGCATACTCCCCACCATAGAAAATACTTATTACTAATCTATGAGTAAGATCGTATCTAAAAATTAGTTTCATACAACACTATTATTCCTAATAATATACCATGTTACTAGATCAATTCATCAATCCAAACCTTTCTATAAGCTCTATTAATATAGAGATATCCTACACAACCTCTTTTCAAGCTAAGTCAATACACCACTAGACACTTGGTCCTAACAGGTATATACAAGGTTCATGTCCTCATCCACCACCATGAGATTAACATGTCCCATTCCACTATAGACCTTTACTAGAACCATTGTACTTATCAAATGAGATGATGCTCACAAGACCTACCTACTCCAAAATATAATGATTCTATCAACTAGTTTACTTCTAGGACTATGGAGCTCCCTTCCACAGAAATTAACCCATAATAGTCATTTTCAAACTATAGTGATTTTACCCCCTATAATCTACCACAAAAACTTGATTCCAGTGGTCCTACAACATGCTAGCTATGGTTCCAATAAGCAATACCCAAATCTCAGACAAGGCACCAGTCAAAAGATGATACAACTCCTTATTCTTGATCCTAGACCAAACTGATGAGTTTCACCACCCCCATTCAGAGGGTTTCAACACATCAATTTTCCATGAAATATTGGTTCAATACTCAATTACTTCCATCATGTTGAGTATGATGAATATTAGGTGGTTTCCAATACTCCATGTCCATTTTCAAGTGAAAATAATAGTTGTAACTTCATTGGTTGCCTATTACGAATGCTCGACTATACCCAACGACGCATCACTAAAGCACCCGATCATGATGTCTTATACTCTAGAGGGAATCCATGACCATATAAAACATGCATATAAAAGTCCAAACTTTCAGTGTGATTCCATAGTTGAATCTCCAATCAATTGATCCTATCACCATGCTCTATCATGAGCATCAATGCCCCATTGATTGGAGTCTCCCTTAGACCATCTATAGAACATCTTGATCCAACAAAACCACTCAAAATTAATCTAAAATAAAATCTATTTTTTTTCCTAGAATACTCCTATGGATCAAAATAATTCGAATCTACCCACTCAAAGGCTAGTCTCACCACAACAATGATACCCTAACATGAGGGTCAAACCTTCCATGACCAATTCTGTGCTCCCAACAATACGAGTGTTCTTATTTACACCCAAGGAACAAAACTCTAGATATCCATGGACCATGTACCATTCATCACTGAATATAATAGTTATACATGGACACCCCGCTCAAATTAGAGCACTATAAATGAAAAATTTGATTCCCTCTAGGTCATAGGTAGGCCTTATTTTGAGCTTGGTTTAACCTTTGGTTTGTTCTAGAGGATTCTGAGAGTTAGGGGTTGAAAACATAGTTTTTTTGGAGGAAACATGCTAGGATCATGTTTTAGGAGAATGGTTAGTACTAACGGTGTGGTATGACACTGTGAGGTTCTAGTAGAGTTTCGTATAGTTTGATAATGGTTAGCCAAACTGTGTGGATTTACATGGAAATAATGTGGGTTTCTAGGTGTTTATCAAGAGGTTTCACATGAATTGATCATTATTGGACCAAACTATGTTTTAACACCTCAAGTTTTTAAAATAACAATATGTTTGATAGTGTATACAACACAAAACAAACTAAAACAAAAATAGGCCTTAGCGGTGGTCTATTGCCGGCAGTTCAGTAAACTACCGCTAATTTTTTTAGGAAGGGTTTAGTGGTGGTCTTTAATAAATCGCCGCTAAACCGTGTTTTTTTACAGTTCTGACACTTCCCCCCTGACCCCCACCAGACCCCCCTTCTCCCCACAACCCCCACAACCCCTAAATACCTAGATCGCCACCCCTAAGCACACCTCACCGGTCTTGACCTGTGCTCGCCACCCCTCAGTGCACCTCACCTCCCCTCAGTGTGCCTCTCCGCCCCTATTGGTAATGTGTTTTTTCCTTGTTTATTTTTTAAGATATTATTATGATTATTCAACATTTTTCATGTGAGGTTTTGGGTAGGATCCTACTGAATCTACTTGTATTCTCACCTGCTATATATATATATATATCCTATTTTTATAGGTCTGTAAGAGGGAGTTAGTGATTGGGTTGGGTGTTACGAGAACGTGACATGGATCTTGTTGGTGTTTGAAGAGTCATTTTCATAGAAGTTGTTTCATGGTATTTCATTTAGTGATGTTAATTTATGTATGGAATTACAAAAATCATAGAATTGATTTATTTATATTATATGGAGTATATTTGTGGTTTCTTATCTTATACTCCTAGGATATATGAGGGTAATACCTACCATATGTGTGGTTTACACCCTTGATTCTTTTTGCCACCTTGTGCCCTATTAGAAGTGGGCTTCATGACTAACAATTTTATTTACTCTCAATGCAAGAGGGGTTCCAATGGGGGTATATTATGACATAATCCACAAAATGGGGTCTCACAACACACATAGTATCCCCATGAAATCAAAATAAATCAAAAGGTTTTGCTAAATCATGGGTGGGGAAAGAAAAATCAAGTTACTATGAGGAGAGAATTTGAATTATAGTAGGGGTGTAACATAGTTATTCCCTCAATAATGAACCTCACCATGGGATATCATAGAACACGTGATAGCTCTATAGTATCTGAATAATCATCGGGAATAATCTAAATCATATAATGCCTTTGAAGAAATTTTCATTATTAACATATGAATAATAGGGATGAGTCCATGTCATTGGGTGTAATTACACATGTCCCCCTACCCATATTTTTTTCTCATCCCTTTAGAATAATAATCATACATACACATTATATCACATCACCATCAGGATAAACAATAAATAATCACATAACATCACTCCACCCAACTTGACTATCATGTAGAATGTCCCATGCATTTAATGTATCTCAATGTATGTTTCTCAAATCTTTATTATCCAAGACCCAACTCACTATCCGTAATAATCACCTCTAAAATGTTTCCAAGTCCTTTTTCATAGCACATAATTTCACATACCAACTCTCAAGGCTACTAATTTTAAATGGTTAACTAATCACCTTACCCTCTATAGCTCATCTCATCAGATCACAAAGGACCACACCTGATATATTACCATATGTTCACTCACCTATAAGGTTATTTCATATCCCTTAAGACTTATTAATATTATTTCTACACCCTAATCCAATTAGGTGAACCATTTATAATTTGTAAACCCATTAGTTCACTTTTCTTGGTTTTTATATACATCAAGAGGCATCACATAATTTACCTCAAGCTAATATTACAAATCACCTTTAAGGTAAAACTATTGTTCAAGGTCTAAGTATTATCTACTCTTTCACTCTCAACCAACAAGGTGAGCCAACCATCAAATAATCATTCATTCATTATACACTTATTAAATTTTTTAACAAAAATAAAAGTGACTATCCAATGTCCCTTGCATTTTATCTCATGCTCAGGCACCCATTTAGAGTCCATCACACAAACTAGAAAATGATTCACAAGGAAATGTGATCGTATAATGATCTTAAAATAATCCCAACATGCATGGAATGAAAATTTCCTTCCTAATAGCCTCTATATATTTTATCACACAATTACAAACCCTTTTAGTCCAAATTCAAGTCTCCGTAACTCGACTACAAACATCTATATACCACAAAAAACAAAAAACAAATAATGCATGGAGAAAAAATTTAACTATCACCTACTTATTATCATTAGAAGTTAACTCCTAAAATATAGTCATTTTACTTATCCTCAATCAATAGATATTTCAAAACCTATCAAAATACCAAAGTTAGAGATTTGGAGTGATATTCCATTAAAAAAAAGATAACAATGAATGAGGGTTTTAATGAGATTATCCTACCATCTAAGAGTCCAAATCAATTAATGACTCATCAATATGACATTGAACAAGATTTTAGAAATATAAATAATGGGTGTAAAGAAACATTACCAAATGAATCACCTCTATTATTTCTTAGTCATCTAAGTGGAAAAGAAAATGTATTTTTAAAAATCCAAAGTAAAATATAAAAAATGTCCATGCATTAAAGTGGTGGTTGGAGAAAGTGGACCCCCTACTGGACTATAGTGGATCACTGAGGATGTTCCATGATCCACCCCAGAGCTCCACATTATGTTTCAATCCCCATTGATTTTCCATGATCCACCCCAGATCTGAAAAATTTAATCACATGTAGGGTCACAACATGTTGCTACCCATAACACTTCACCATGATACCCCACATGTTCTAAAATTGTCAACCCCAGACCATACCCAACTCTTTGAATCCGAATTCGAGGCCACTAATAACATACAAAGTAGGACAAAATTATTAATATACATAATATTTAATACTACCCCTATTGTATATTTTTTGGGGATTGAATATTTTATATGAATTCCATAAGACTATGGATTTAATAGGTTTTCCCACTTTCTATAATTTAAACAAAATTAAATAGAAATTGAAAAGGTATATTGACATCAATACTTTTCAGTGTTATTTCAGGATCTATTTTAGGAAATTTAATATACATGATTTAATTTATCTTTGGGGAGTTTCATGTTTCCTTTGAGTCTGAAAAAACAAATACCTTACTTATAAGCCTTGGATTAATCTACCCTAGCCATGAATCCTTTCACATGATGATTCCTGGAATGTTTTACATCTTGGTTCCCCATGTATTTTCTAAAGTATAGAGTCATGTTTAAGGTAAGAGTTTGTTTACATTTCATATTCCTAAATTCTATTCAATTATTATACAATTTATCAAGCCCTTAACTTAGTGATATCAAAGATATGACATCATCAGTTTGGCCATCTGTTTTGGTGTAGTACAACATACAAAAAACTACAGGGATGAGATCCTTGTTCTCGTCTTCTTTTATGGATCTTTTTAATTTTCATGCTTTGGTTTTCTAGTGGGTGGGTTTATTATGTAACATATGTATTTATATAGTAAAACCTTATTTAACATATTTATATATTTTTTCAACTATTATATATGAATCTCTTTCTCTATTTAGTAATAGTTATGTGATTTTTTTTAATATTTTGTAGGCACATTATGATATACATGGATAAAAGCTAGATCACATTACTGAGGAACACACCTCAGTATGTTAAGGTTTTGAATAAGTTTTTAGATTTTTCAATTTCCAATCGATCCATTAAAGGGAGAATAAGATTTCCATGTCCTAAATGTAAATTTAGAAGATGGTTGAAGAGAGATTAAGTTTATGAACATTTAATATTGAAGCAATTCCCTGGTCAATATTTGTGTTGGATTTGGCATGGAGAATTGAAAATTACAAAAGGTTGAGCACTGATGTCAATCCATAGAATGACCTCTCAACTTCGTCGACAATGGAAAATTAAATGAAAAAACTTATAAATGATGTATTTGTCACTACAAGAGACCACCATCAACATCAAAACACATCAGAACAACCAGATAAGGGTGCTACAAATAGAAATGTGATAAGTGATGTTTTTGAGACTGTAGGACAACCATATCAAGATTATAACATATCAGTGGATCCTCCTCTTGATTATGTGGAGACTGATGTAAGAGAAAAATTCACTGAGGAAAATACGTTTCATGATTTATTTGACGATGGAAATCAAGAGTTTTATAGTGGATGTTTGAAATATTAAAAACTTTCTTTTATGATGAAGTGGTACCATATCAAATGTCTATGTGGAATTAAAAATAAGACAATGTCCATGATATTGGAATTGTTGTATGATGATCTACATGTGACATGGATTTTCTTATGTGTCATGGACCTTCTCTAATATTATAGAATCTATAAGGTGGACCACACTATGTTTTTTGAATATAGTTTTTAATAGTACCATTATAATGTAGAGATATTCATAATTCCATGTTTTTTCATGTTTTATCACCATTACATTGTGTTATAGGGTGTATCACCATGAAATTTTAATTCCAATCCTACCTATAAATTTATAAACCCCGTTTGAATAATTTATTTATCAAAAATTATCTCATAATACATGGGTGAAATATATTCTATTTTAAGAGGTATTTCACCCCAATTATTTTTTTATTGATCCTCAACATCTATATATATAACACCACTGATTTTAAGTGATTTTACTTTTATCTCATATGGTTTCCTTCCAAGTTCTTCATTGTAGGGAGGTTGTGGCTAAGGATATCGATGGTTTGGTTAGTTTTTATTGATATATATTGATAAGGCCACTATTTTTTTTGTTTATCGATTTGAATCCATGCATTATAGTTATTAGAGGTGGTTTTACACTTGCCTAATCCTCATACAACAAATTAGAATTATTTGTTTGAGATAGGGGATCCTGGTTCATTTCTTTTAATGTGAATATATTGGAACATCACGATTTTATTATCCATTTTACAAATAGTATGAGTTTTCAGAAGAAGATAAATAATTAGTTTTACTGGATCATTTCAAAATAGGGGGAAATCTTAGGTTTTTACTATTTTCATGAAATTACATATTATGGTACTTTATTATTGTTGTTTCTAAAAAGTGAAGTTTTTGGGAACCTTTTTCACTTTCAATTTGCTGATTTTTGATCCCGTTGTTTTGATTGTGTGATTGAGATAACCATTCTTGAAAAATTATCGTAATTGAAATTTAGTCAATGAACTTGTTTCTGAGGGAAATAAGAAATTTATTGATAATACACATGTTAAAAATATTTGTTATTTTGACATCCCTCAAATTGAAATTTTGGTAATTATGGAAACTGATATATGTTGATATGTGATGATTATATTGTTTCATTTTCTTGTGTTATGTGTGTGGTATCTTATGGGGAATTTAAAACTAATGAGGGTGATCAGATTAAATGAATAATGTGCTAGTATTGAGGCTATGGTGATTTAATAAGGGTTGTGATGAGGGAAGATGTATAATAAATTTCATGAGGTTGTTATTATGTGGTTATTGTTATGAGGTGGTGATAGTGAAATTCTTGGTTTATAGAGAGGGAACACTATTTAGTTTTTTAATTTAGGAAGATGTGGGATGGATTTGTTTTTTTGGAATGGTTGTGTTAGTTTCCTAGTCATCTATAGAATGGGTTTTAAATATTGAAAATGAAATTTCATGTGTAGAATCTACTGTTTTTTTTCAGGGCACTGGTACAGGGGCTGCATAATTTGCTGTTTTTTTTATAAATTTGTCTTTCGCGGTGGTTTTAACCACCAAAAAATATAGTGCACTATATTTCATGGCAGTTAAAACCACCATGAAATATCTGTCTTTTTCTAGCCGTGGCGGTTAAAACCGCCGCTACAGATAATAATTTAGCGCCGATTTTAACCGCCGCCACACAATTTTCATCTTCCGTTACCATCTCGTGGCGGTTATTTTGTTTTTAGCGGCGGTTTTCTTGGGGAAAAAATAATTATTTTTTATTGGAAATTTAAACCGTCGCTAAAAAGAAAATTCCCATCCGAGATAAACCGCCACTAAAACCATGGAAAACTGCCACGAAATACGTCCACTACGACGATTACCATAAACCGTCGCACAATCAATGAAACTACCGTGAAAAGTTTTCCAACACACAATTTAGCGGTAGTTTTTCGAAACCACTTCAGAAGATTATGGCGGTGGTTTAACCCACCACCATACCCAAAAAAACCACCACCAAATATCTGTTTTCCTAGTGACACCGAGCTTAAACGAACCACTAAATTTTATTATTTAAATATGATAGTTATAACCTAGCTGTTTCATTGGAGGATATGGGTAAGATTAGGCACATTATAAAATATATATAAAGGACCTACTAAATACAAATTTATTGATTAATTCTTTCTAAATAAGCACTCAATTTTTAGTAGACATTTTATTCTTCAAAATATGCTTTCTTTAAAAATGGTTTTTATTGCTTCTTGTGAGTGAATAATATAATTAATTTATTGAACCTTTAAAAATATTATTTGATAAAAATAATATATTTTTTAAAATAATGATACCAAAATTATATTAGGTTTATTTTTTTATTTTTATAAAAAGATTGATTTTTCAATGAATAGTGAAAAATACTAATTTTTATTGAAAATTGTTTTTTCATTTCAAGAATTTTAAAAGTTACATTAAGTTTTAAAATTATTTCAAATTAAAATTATTTATATTATATTATTAATAATTCAATTAAGTTAACTGGAATCAATTTTATGTTTTAATTTGATATTAAAACATTTTTATACTTAAAAGAAAATTTTTCCAAAAAACCATTTTTCATCGTACTTTGGAGGATTATTATAAAATAAATTTCTTCTAATTATAGAGACTGAGTTTGGTAAAATGTATTAAATATTTAGAATAATAATAATTAATATTATTTAATAAGTTTTACTTAATTTTTGGTCACAATGAATAGTACAAATTGTAAAAATTTGTCACCATGATAAAAGAGTAAATCATGTTAACCTAGGTAAAAATTAAGGGATAACACCACCATTTTCATCTTAATTATTATTGGATGAAGTTATTTATAAATTTATCACCTTATAATATAGATTTAATTATTTTTAATACACTTTTCCATGAAAATTACTAATATAATATTTTAATTAATGAAAAATACAAAATGTCACTCTCTTATTTTTAAATTTATCTTATAAGCTCACATGGGGATAAAAATAAGTTATGAATTAATATTAAAGTTATTTTGAGAATAATGAAATTATTTTAATTATGTTAATTTATTATTATTTTTTAGTTACTATATAATTACCTTAAACACTTACGCAACACCGACACAATAATTATTCAATTAATAGAAAAATTAAATAAATGATTTTAAAAATATTAAAATTCATATAATTTGGGATAATTATTGTGTCTCATGAATTTTATAGATATATATTACATAATATAGGCATGTAAAAAGTCTATATTCTAATTGACCTTTGTCTCGATGTCTTTAAAGTTAAATTAAATGAATTGTGTAAAAAATGATATTATTGATATTTTATGAAAAATAATATTTAATTAAATTATTTAAAATTCATAAAAAAACTTGAAAGAGGAAAATTAGGATCATAAATGGTATAAAATTTCATTACTAGTGCATTTATGAGAAAATAATTACCTTGTATGAAAAATTATAACCCTTTAATATTGAAAAATTTGTTATTGCGATTAAGGTTAAAATTGTTTGATGAAGGGGTTAAACCAAAAGATAAGGTTTAAAATACCACTTAAACCCGACCAAATTTTATTGGTTAAAGGTATTTAAACCATATCCTATCTTATAGTTTAATTTTTTCCATATTTTTCTACCTGTACATGAAAATGAATTTATTGTATTTAAATCATTTTATTAATTTTATTTGTATCCTTTTGTTCACTATAAAAAGACACCACCTCTCATCTATTATATACACAACCTAGATCATATTAGATCAAACAAAACCTACCAAAAACTATTATCAAAATCCTTATCCAAGTTATGGAGGTTCTCATTTTCCCAAAATACCAACCCTAGGTACCTTAAAGAGAAGATCTAGATGAGCTCTTTCAAAGAAGTGGTAATCATCTTTACCAACTCATTCAAATTTATTTCTTCTTCAACTTACAATAAATATGTTAAAAATAATATTAAAATAATAACTAAAGTATCATAAATATACTTTTATGTTATTATGATTATGGTACAATGATTTTTTATCTCTTTTCCATCATATGAAAAGTGAAAACATTGCTCGTATGTACGTACAACTTGCCGTCTCCACATAGCGGTGTAATTATTTTTTCATCACCATTTTAATTGGATGATTATAAAGATGTAAATAATGGATATACATATTATATTTATTATATAATTATACTTATGTAATTATAATATCAAATCTTCATTCTTACTTTCTAATCCATTGAAAAATGATAACATCTCTCATGTGTATGAGTGGACTACCACCTCCACAAAGTGATGTAATCCATTTTTCATTTTGGATTTACATGGATGGTAATGATTATAGATTTAGTGTATATATATATGATATATATTATATAATAATTATTCTCTAAAGGTTAATTATTATTTAAATTTATTTTGTTCTATCTGTTTAAATGTGACAACAGCGTTCATACATGCGTACGATCTACCCTCTTCATGAACGGTATAATTCATTTTTATATCTCCAAATTTCAATAATGATTCTAAAAATTTATACAATAAATAAATATAATATTTATAACATTAATATAATTCTTGAGATTATGGAACCATGATAAATATGAAAGCATCAAAACTATCGAACTAAAACTTACATGAAAAATGAGACATTTAACACTCAGAAACATTTATTTTAATAAAGAATTATTGATAAACAGGTATTAAAATATTATAATTAGACTATATATGATATTATAAGTTTAAAAATTATTCTTTTATATAAGTATAATAAAATTAAAATTTATTATACAGGAGGTTGAAGCATGTTCAACTAAGTGGAAGCGTAAGGTAAGAGATTTCATCTCAATTTTCCTTAATTGAGTAATATTTTATTATCATGCACCTAATTTAATTTATATGGTTTATATAATTCCCTTTTATATGTTATATAATGAATAAATAATAATTCATGTAATTTTATGTTACAATTAAAATTGTTTCATCCAAGGATATTTTACTTGAAAGTTACCAAGTGGTAAGATATTTCTTAACTCAATTTCTATTCATTGGGTTATACTTCTACTTCATTGACTTTATTAAAACATGAATATGTGTAAAATTACCTATGATTGTATTATTTTTTATTTACAATTTTATTATTTGGATTTAAATTTGTTACACATAATCACTTCATTGATTAATTCTCACTTCAATGATACAATCTTTCTAAGGGTTTATTTCAAAATCTCATTATTATTCAGGATTGTTTATGTTTAAGTCTCCACTGGGGGATTTATTTGATCTTTATATATTAAACCTAATATATTTATTTCTCTTATTTATATTTCTATAAATTACAACTCTTATATTCAATTTCCTCTCTTTAAGTACTCAAGATAGTGTAATAATGTTTTAAAGGAAGACCGACCTTGTTTTTCTACTCAGTCGGGAATATTTCTCTTCCATGTCCATATTTTACTTAATTTTTTTAAATGTTTTTAATATCATAAAATTATTCATTAAATTTTTTTACCCATTTTTTACTTTTTAAAAAATGATTTAAAATTAATATTCATATCGTTTTCTGAATGAATTACCTTTTTACTTTTTATTGAAAATGTTAAAGTAATCTTTATTTTAACATACTTAGAAAGAAATTTTTTTTCCTAAAATCATGAAAACTTAATTATTTTAATATTCCTTTACAATTTTCTATTATAATTTTCAAATAAAATCTCTTTTCTAATATTTTGGAATTTTTTAGTTTTTAAAAGTAAATTTCAAAGTGAAAAGGGTATTTTCATCAAGAATGTTTTAATGATCCTTTTATGGTATTTATATTCATAAATGAAAAAAAAATTTATTTAATTTATTCTATACTAGGGATGTATTATAATTATACCATACTTATTATTTCTCTGGATGGTTTATGATTAGTTTGATTGAGGAAATTTTTGACATTCTGTATGTTAGTTCTTCCAATACAGACAATTATTGATTATTAAGGCATGTTGATTAAGTTTTATTGTTTATTAATATAATTATTTTATTATACTTATTAAGTGATGGTCATGGACCACTATAGCCCCTCGATACATTGGTGTTTCATGAGATAAACTAGTTTGGGTATTTGGCATACACATTACCCATTTATATATGATGTCATGGAATGGGGCCTAGATGGTAAGTTTATGATGTATGAAATTATGAATTCCATCATTGTGAAATCAATTATTGATTCACATGTAATTATTTTAATAGTTATGACATCCATGGATAAGTTTAAATATTATGTGATTATTTATATGGCATTATTTGATCATCATTTATTCCTACCATATTATTCTTTATGATCAAGTTATTTATTAAAAGACACATATTTTAAGTTATTTACCTTTCCATATTGACCATACCTTATTTACTCATGATATATTACATTTTATGTAATCCTTACTGATCATTTTATCTCATCCTTATTTTGTCCCCTTTCCTTTGGATATGAAGAAGCAATATTTGAATGAGTACAAGGGTGCATAATGTTTACTATTACTATGTTTTATATTTTATATCCAATGTAAAAATGGGAATCATGTATTTATCTAGTTAATCAATACTAATAAACTATTTGGTCCTTTTTTATATGATCACTTATATATTATGAAAATGTAATAAAGTAACTATCGACTCTGGGTTACTAGAGTTGGGGTCTTTACAGTTGGTATCAGAGGAAGTTTAGTAAAAACCTTGAGAACTAGATTTAGGAAAACATATATAAGGGAACATAACCCTATGAATTACTTTTAGGATAATTATATGTATAGGATAACATCCTAAAGTTTTGTGAAGGTAGAGATTATGTGGTTTTACTAGCAGTACATCCCTATCTGGATATTACAAGTGTACATAGTTTTAGAACAGATGCATATAGGGGTAATAACCCCAAAAAGAGTTAGTCGAGTATATTTCAACCATCATTTTGGTGAACGGTTAGCGTGTCCTTATTATTTTCCTAGTTTGATACTCTCAGTGGGATATTCTTGGGTTAATCCATATTTTATTTATAAACCATTATGATGAATGAGATAATAGAACCTATGAAAACCTATGATATGCCATACTGATATAGGATAAAACTAAAGTGTCTTTGGTTGATAATTATAACGTTGATAATAAGTTTAAAGGACTATATTTCTATTTTGAGTTTTTATGATTAAGGATATTTTGGGATACATTAATGGGAATGAAATCCTTGGGTTGAGTATGTATTTAAGTTAAAAGGTTACTTAAGAAATAATGCTTTTTATATTTTATAGACATTTGTTTAAAGGTATTTATAACCTTAAGGGTTAATATGATCTTTTATGTTGTGGTAATTATGAGTTATTATAATATGAGAACATATGATTAAGGTAAAGATAACCCAAAATATGTGATTAATGCTGAGTTAATAATGTTTATTTGGGATAAAGGGTGATTATACATTGGGAACATATGATTAATCATATAGATAATCATGGGATTGAAAAGTGATTTTTGTGACTATGTCATTGATGTTTTTTAATATTTTGGGGAAATTATATAATTAAGTTAAATTGAAATACTTTTGGATAATATAAATTTTTTATTTGAGGAATAAAGGTTGAATTATATTTTAGATGTATATATGATTTTATTTTTGATTTATGGTGATTCAGTTTATTTATGGAAATGATTAGAAAATTTTAGAGATTATATTATTTAGAAATATAAATTTTGGTTATATGACTTTATGAGTTACTAATGTTGATTAGATATAGATTTTAAATTAATATCATAAGAATATATGATCAAATACTTTTGATTTTTGGGTTTTGAACTTGGTTGGAATTTTTTGAAGTATTTTAAAATGATCTAAGTTGAAATTTGGGTGTTATTGTTGAATCTTTGGTGATTAATGTTGTATTTATCCATATAAAGGTTAATTAATTTTGGGAATTATATTACCTTAAACTAACTATTTTAATTTTAGTAAAGACAGGAGGAATAACATGTTATTATTTTATGGATTATGTGATCCATTAGAATTTGATTTTACTTCAGGCATGAAAAATTCATCTTGAATAACTCATCATTTAGTGAAAATTATTAGATTTTGGTGTCTCTAGGCCTTTGGGTCATTTATGGGTCGTGTGCCTCGGACCTACGGGTCATGTAAGGGTTCCCCCTCAACCCTTAAAAAGGGGGATTATCCAAAAATCAATAAAAATATAAGGCCTTTGGGCAAAAAAAAAGAAAGTGTATTTCCTTATGTTCTTAGTCTATATGGTAAAGGAATTAATAAACTTTATTAAAAGGATATTGAAACAAAAATATTATCCTATTACCTCTATTTTTGATGAATCAATGTCCTTTTTTACCCCTCACCAATTTAGGTTTTTTTGGTTGTTAAATTTCTCATGATAATGTTATTTATCAATCTATATTAGTCCTTGGATGTTACTCTTCTCTTTCATGTCTATATTTTAACTTCATACTAATGTTATACTATTTGGAAACCTATTTACATGTTATCCAAGATGACCTTCCTATTTTCCTTTCCCTCTTTTCAAGAGGAAGTTTTATTAACCCTTGTTATGATGTGAGTTTTTGGAAAATGTATTTTCAAATGACAAACCATTTGTTATAGAGAAAAATTTAAAATTATGAGGACACAACTTATTATATGTGTATAATGAAACACCTCAATATTTTAAAAGAAAACTATGTTTGATAGCGTATACAAAACGCAACACTGAGCGTAAACGAACCACAAAATATTATTATTTAAATATCACCGTTATAACATAGCTGTTGAATTTGAGGGTATGGATAGTATTAAACACATTATGAAATATATATAAATGGAATAATTAATAAAAATTATTGATTAATGCTTTGTAAATAAGCATTCAATTTTTAGAAAAGACATTTTATCTTTCACAATACGTTTTCTTCAAAATGGATTTGACTAATTATTGTGGCAGAATATTATAATCAATTTATAGAACTTTTAAAAATTTTATTTGATAAAAACAACATCATTTTTAAATAAAAATATCAAAATTATCATAGGTTTAATTTTTGGGATTTTTCTGAAAAGATTGATTTTCTAGTGAATAGTGAAAAATACCGATTTTTATTGAAAACTCTTTTTTTTGTTTCAAGCATTTACAAAGTTCCATTTTATTTTAAAAAATTTAAAATTAAAATTAGTTATATTATATTATTAATAATATAATTAAGTTCATTGTAATCAATTTTATGGTTTAATTTGGTATAAAAAATTTTTATATTTAAAAAATACATTTTTCTCAAAAACCATTTTTCATCACGCTTTGGAGGGTTATTATAAAATAAATTTATGAAAATTTTATAGAGTTAATTTATTAAAATAGATTACATATTTTTAATCAGCATAATTAATATTATTTAATAAGGTTAGCATAATTTTGGGTCATAATGAATGGTAAAAATAGTAAAAAAAATTCACCATGGTAAAAGGGTAAGTTGGGTTAACCAAGGTTAAAACTAAGGGATAAGGCCAGAAATTTTCATTTTAAGTATTATTTGATGAATTTATTTTGACCCTTATCACCTTATGATCTATATTTAATTATTTATTGGAAACTTGTCTATAATAATGACCTATCTAATATTTTAAGTAAAGAAAAATACAAAATCCCACTCTCTTATTTTTAAAATTATCTTATATATTCACATGAGGACAAAAATAAGTTTTGAATTAATATTAAATTTTATTTTGATCATCATGAAATTATTTTAATTATGGAAATTTATTTCTAATTTTAGTGATAATGTAATTACCTTAAATTCTTACGCAATGTTGACACAATATTCTTTCAATTAAAAAAATTGAATTTAAAAATATTAAAAGTAATAAAATTTGGGTCAATTATTATCTACCAAAAATTTTATTGATATATAAAATATATTATAGGTTTTAAAAAATTCTATATTCAAATTAAATCTTTTTTCTTAATGTTTTCAAAGTCAAATTAAATGAATAGTATCAAAAATGATATTATTGATATTTTATGAAAAATAATATTTAATTAAATTATTTAAAATTTATAAAAATCCTGAAAAAGGAAAATTAAGATCATAAATGGTGTAAAATTTCATCCCTTTTCCATTTATGAGAAAATATTTTTCTTATAAGTAAAATTATAACCCTTTAAGATCGAAAAAGTTGTTACTGCTGTTAAGGATAAAATTGTTCAATAAAAGGGTTAAACCAAAAGATAAGCTTTAAAATACCACTTAAAACTATCCAAATGTTATTTTTTGAATTTATTTCTACTATATACTATATTAATTTTAAAATTTTGGCCACATTTTTCCACTTACACATGAAAATGAAATTATTATATTTAAATATTTTTATTAATTCCATTTGTATCCTTTTGTTCACTATAAAAGACACCACTTATCCTATATTATATATATCACATAGATCCTCTTATATCGAACAAAAACAGAAAAAACCTCTTATAAAAATCCTTATCCAAGTTATTGAGGTACTGGTCATCCCAAAATACCAACCCTATGTCCCTTAAGAGATGATTTAAAAATTCTCTTTCAAAGAAGAGGTAATTGTCTTTACAGACTCTTTCAAATTTCTCAATTCTTAAAATTACTCTAAATATATTATAACAATACGAAAATAATAAATCCAATGTCATAAATATAACATGATTTTATTATTATTATGGTACAACCATTTTCCATCTCTTTTCCACTCTATGTAAAGCGAAAACATCGCCCGCGCATACGTACGACTTACCGTCTCCACGTAGCGGTGTAATTCATTTTTCATCACCATTTTAATTGTATGGTTATAAAGATAAAAATAATGAATATTTATGATATTTATGATATAATTATACTTCTATAATTATAATATAAAATATTTCTTCTTACCTTCCAATCTGTTGGAAAACGATAACGTCACTCATGTGTACGTGTGGACTACCACCTCCATGAAGTGATGTGATATTTTTTTCATTTATTATTTTCATGGATGGTAATAAGGATATATTTAATAAATATATATGATATATATGATATAATAATTATTCTATAAATGTAAATTATTATTTACCTTTCTTTCGTTCCATCCATCAAAAAGTGAAAGCAGTGTTCATGCGAACGTGTGAACTACCGTCTCCATGAATGATGTAATTCATTTTTCTATCACCACCTTTCAAGAATGATTATAAAAAATTATCTAATAAATAAATAGTATATTTATAATATTAATATCATTATATATATGATGTAATAATGAGAAATATGAAATAATTTAAACTACCGAACCAAAAGTTACATGAAAAATGAGACAGTTAACACTCAAAAATGACGATTTTAATAAAAAATTATTAATGAACAAGTGTTAAAATATTATAAGTAGATAATATATGATGTTATAAGTATTAAAATTATTATTTTATATAAGTATAATAAATTTAAATTTATTACAGAGTTGGTTAAAGCACGTTCAACTAAGTGGAAGCGCAGGGTAATAAATTTCATCTTAATTTTCCTTCATTAAGGAATATTTTATTATTATGCACCTAATTTCATTTATATGGTGTATATACTACCCTTTAACATATTATATAATGAATCCTTCATATTTTATGGTATTTTATGTTACAATTTTTTTTTATCTAAGGTGATTTTACATGAAAGTCACCAAGTGGTAAGAGATTTATTAACTCAATTTCCATTCATTGGGTTATAATTATACTTGATTGACTATGTTACGACACGATTATGCATGAAATAAGATCTGATTTTTTTTATTTATTTAAAATTTAATTATGTGGATTTAAATTTGTTAAACATACTCACTTAATTGATTAATTATAACTTCAATGATACAATCTTTGTAAGGGTTTATTTCACAATCTCATTATTATTTGGGATTGTTTATGTTTTAGTTTGTGCTGGGGGATTTATTTGATAATTATATGTTAAAGCCAATATATTTCCTTCTATTATAGTTATTTATGGAAATTAAAAGTTTTACTTTCATTTTACTCTCTTTAAGTACTCAACATGCCAAAATAATGTTTTAAAAGAATACGAGCCATGTTTTACTACTTAATTGGGAAGATTTATCTTCATAATATATATTTTCCTTAAAATGTTTTTTTAATTTTTTTACTATTCTCTAATGTTTTATTAAATAATTTTTATCATGTTTTAGTTAAAAAAATGTTTTAAAATGAGTCTTATTTTCTTTTTCTGAATAAATTAATTTTTTACTTTTTATTGAAAATGTGAAAGGAATATTTGTTTTAACATAGTCACCATGAACAAAATTTTCCTCCATCATGAAAATGCAATGCTTTGAATATTCCATTACAATTTACCATGAAAATTATCAAATAATTTTTTTCTTAATATTTTGGAATTTTTTAGTTTTTAAAAGTGAATTTCAAAGTGAAAAATTTATTTTCTTTAAGAATGTTTTTAATAATCCTTTTATGGTATTTATATTTATCAATGACAACAAACTTTTATTTAAATTATGATCCACTAGGGATATGTTACAATGATGCTATCTTTATTATTTCTCAGGATGGTTTATGATTAGTTTGACTGGGGAAAGTATTGACATTCAATATTATAGTTCTTCTAATATGGATAATTATTGATTATTAAGGAATGCTAATTAGCTGTATTGTTTATTCATATTATGAATGCATTGGACTTATTAAGTGATGAGTGGGGCCTGCTATAGCCCCAACATGAATCAGTATGTATCATGAGATAAAATAGTTTGGGTATTTGGCATATACCTCCCATTTATGTATGATGTCTTGGCATGATGACTTGACAATATGTTTATAATGACTTGTCATAAGGCCTCAATAATAAGCTTATGATGTTTTAAATTATGCATTATATCATTATAAAATAATTTATTGATGTCCATGTGATTATTTGAATAGTTATGATATCCATGGAGAAGTTTCAATCTCATTTGATTATTTATATGGAGTTATTTGATCATCATTTATTACTTATATATTATTCTTTGTGCTCAATTTATTGATTAAATAGCATGTGTTTCCAATTAATTACCTTTCTATATTGATTATTCTATATTTACTCATGATATATTCTACTGTACATAACCCTTACTATACATTTGAGATCTCCCTTATTTTGTTTCCTTTCCCTAGTATATGAAGAAGGAATCATTGAACGAGTTGAATGACACAAAATATTTACTATTAATATGTTTTATATTTTATTTACAATGTAAAAATGGGTATCATTTATGTCTCTATCTCTTCAAGACTATTAAACTATTCTTTTTTTGGGATGCGATCGCTTGTATCTTATGACAATGTAATAAAGTAACCACCAACTCCTGGTTATTGGAGCTAGTGTCCTTACACATGTGGACCATCCTAGGTAACCGTGTGCCTAATTTTTTAAAGGTATGGAGGCCATACATGTTTGGTTCATGGTTAGACAAACTGTGTGGCCTAATTGTGTGCCTCGATTTGAACCTTTAAAAATTTAGAATTTACTAATTTTCCCTTGATATTTTTTTATGCATAATCACATCCTAATCTATATTAGGATTTAACTAAACCTTTACTAACACTCTAGAGGATTATCCCATTATATTATTGGTGATTTTACTTCATTCTTGATGGATCTATTCAAGGTATGTTCTATTTTTGATCAAGTTTTCTCTCCTCACCTTAGATACTCGCTAGATCCTTTCTCCCCTTGTATCGTTGGAACCCAAATGAGATGTGGCTGTAATATATAAGGGATTTTATAGATTTTTTACATTGTTTCTCATGTATATAAGCCTGTGAGGATGCGATCTACTAATTTCCTATCTCCGTTCTTGAAGGCGATTAGTTTTCCCTCTGTTCTTGAGGTAGGTGTCTCTATACAAAGGTTATAACTCACGAATTACTTGATGTTTTTGTGAATTCCTTTAGTTTATTTTATGTAATTGATTTATTTAATATAAAAGTGGGGTTTTCAGGACATTAATGTTTTTAAATGGGTTTTTCTTTAAAAATAGTTTTTTTTGTATTCCATGTGTTCGATGAAATGCCTCAATGGAAGATTCAATTTTAGAAGGGAATTTTCAAGCATAGATGTGGTGATGCTTTGTTGTGAAGATGTTTTATAAATTGAGATAATTTTTTCAAATTGATTTTTTAAAACATAGTACATTTAGGGTAACATCCCGATATATTAAAATAACACTATGTTCAATAGCGTATATAATGTGCAACATCAAGCTTAAAAGAACACGAAAATATTATTATTTAAATATGAAAATTATAATCTAGCTGTTAAATTGATAAGTATAAATATTATTAAAAAAATTATGATATATATATATAAATTACCAACTTAATAAAAATGAATTTATTAATTCTTATGAAATAAGTAGTTAATTTTCAAAAAAGTTATTTTATGCTTCACAAATTCGTTTTCTTCAAAAATGACTTTTATTACTTTTTATGAGAAAATATTATAATTAATTTATAGATATTATATAAATTTTATTTTATAAAAATAATATTATTTTTTAAACCATCATATCAAAATTATTATAGGGTAAAATTTTTGGATTTATTTTCCAGTGAATAGTGAAAAATACCGACTTTTATGGAAAAATGTATTTTTGTTTCAACCATTTTCAAAGATACATTTTATTTTAAAATTATTTAAAATAAAATTAGTTATAATATATTATTAATAATACAATTAGGTTAATTGGAATAAATCTTATAATTTAATTTGGTATAAAAACATTTTTTTTACAAAAAAAGACATTTTTAATAAAAATTGGATTTTTCTAAAAACGATTTTTCCACAAGTTTTACAAACTTATTTTAAAATTAATTTATAAAATTTATAGAGTTTTAATTTTATAAAATGGATTCAATACTTTTAATTATGTTGGTAAAATTTAGTAAATAGGTTCCTTTCATTTTTTGGCATTATGAATAGCAACTACGGTAAAATTTATCACCTCGGTAAAGGGTAAATCGGGTTAAAATAGGTTAAAAATAAATGATAAGACCAATATTTTTCATAATAATAATTATTTTATGAAGTTAATTATACCCTTAACACCATATTTTTAAAATTTAGTTGTTTAATTGACACTTTTCTATAAAAATGACATATATTATTTAAATCAAAAGAAGTTACAAAATGCCACTCTCTTTGTTTTTAATATATTTTACGTGTCTATATAGATAAAAAAGAAATATATAAATGAAAATAAATATCTATTTTTATATTAATAAAATTATTTTCATGATATAAATTTATCTCTAATTTTTATAAATTATATAATTATCTTAAATGCTTTTACAACACAAATAGAATATTTATCTAATTAGTAGAAAAATAAAATAAATGATTTTAAAAATATTAAAAGTGATATAATTTGAATGAGATAATATCTCACACGAATTTATATATCTATGTGACATATTAGTGACATTTAAATTAATTATATTCTAAATCCAACTTTTTCTTGATGCATTTGAAGTCAAATTAAATGAATAGTGCCAAAATTGACATTAATGATACTTTATCAAAACAATATTTTATTAAATTATTTAAAAATTATGAAAATATTTAAAGAGAATAATTAGAATAATATATGGTAAAAAATGTAACCTATTTTCTATTTATGGTTAAATAATTACTTTATATGTAAAATTATAACCCTATAAGAAGAAAAAGATGTTGTCATAGTTAATCTTAAAATAGGTTAATTAAGGGATCAATCCAAAATATAAGTTTAAAATAGCACTTAAAACTATCAAATTTTTATTTTTTGATGATATTTAAACCATATACTAACCTAGGTTCAAATTCATGGCCATTTAGAAGCATTTAACTCTATAATAGTCATATTATATTTTAATTGTTTATGAAATTCCATAAGTGCCCATCACCTCAATTATAAAAGGGAACCTCCTCCCTCACTTATTTACACAAATTTTATCCATATTTATTGAAAAACCCTACCTATTACTCTTATAAACTTCCATGTACACATTATAGAGGTGATGGTATCCTCAAAAGACCAACCTTAGGTTTCTTAAAGAAGAATCTAAAGGAGGTCTCCTGAAGAAGAGGTAATCGTCTAACTCAATCACTTTCAATTTATTTATTCTTTTAAATATTATAAATCTATCGTATTTATAAATAAATGGTATTATAAGTATCATAAATATAAATAAATGTTATCATGATTATTAAACCACCATTAACCACCCTCTTTTCTATCAAATGATAAGTGAAATTATCGCTTGTGTGTACGTATGACTTATCATCTCCACATTACGATACAATTCATTTTTCATCACCATATTTTATAGATGATAATTATGATGGGATTAATATTTACATATTATATTTATTACATAATTATACTTATATAATTATAATATCATACTTACCTTCTTACCTTCCAAACCGTTGGGAAACGATAACGTCGCTTGTGCGTATGTTTGGACGACCACCGCCAAGAAGTGATGTGATTCGTTTTTCATTTCTATTTTACTTGGATGGTACTAAGAATGAATATGATGGATAAATATTATTTATATGATATAATAATTATTCATTATAGTTTAATTATTATTTACCTTTCTTTTGTCCCATCTTAGAAGAATGAAAAGAATGTTCGTTCGTACATACGACCTACCGTCTCTATGAATGATGTAATTCATTTTCTATCTCTAAATTTTATGGATTAATAAAAATAAATATATAATGAATATATATTATATTTATATCATTATTAATATTATTTAGATAATTTAATAATAATCAAAGTATATGGTTTGAAAGTACCATACTGAAACATACCTAAAAAACGAAGTGATTATCACTCAGAATAGTGATTTTAACAAAGAGTTGTTAATAAACAGATGATAAAATATTATATATGGTATGATTCATATGATTATGTTTATATAAGAAATTCATAATAAATATATATTTATTATACAAGAGTTTTGAACACAATTGAAGGAATTCAAACCTGAGGTAAGAGTTCCTCGTCTCACTTTTACTTCTATGAGATATATGTCATATTCAACACTTATTTATTTTATGTGGTGTATGTACTACCAATTTGATATGTGATATAATTAATATATTTATATTCATGGTATTTAAATTTTTATTTAAATTTATTTACTTCATGAGGGTTATGATTCAAAAGTTACCAAAGCCAAAAGGGTTTATTTCACAATATCATCATTATTCGAGATTGTTTATGTTTAAGTATCTACTGGGGAATATTTCTATTCCATGTACATGTTTCATAAAAATATTTTCAATTTTTTTATTATAATAAAATGACCATTTAAATTCATATTTACCCATGTTTTACTTTTACAAAATGTTTTAAAAATAATCTTCCTGTCATTTTTCGAATGAGGTACTTTTTGACTTTTCTTAGAGAAACATGAAAGAAATGTTTTTTAACTTATACATCATGAACATAATTTATTTATATCATAAAGCCTCAATTATTTAAACTTCCTTTACAAGTTTTAAATTTTATTTTCAATTTAAATGATTTCTTTATTACGTACAAATTTTTTAGATTTTAAAAAGTGATTTGCAAAGTAGAAAGAGTATTTTACTCAAACAAATTATCTATGAAATCTTTAAATTATTTTCATATAAGTCAACATCCTTTGTTGAACCTTATATTGAGTATATAATATAATGACACTACCCAACATATTTCTTCAGATTTTTTATGATCATTTTAATTTGGGGAAAGTATTAAAATTTCGTATGATAGTTCTTCCAATATGAAAAGTTATTGGTTGTTAAGTAATGTTGATTAAATTATATTATTTATTTATATGAGTAATGAACTAGACTTATTAAGTGATGTGTGGGGCCTTCTATAACCCCTTGATGCATAAATAGGTATCATGAGACAAACTATCTCAGGTTTTGGCCATGACCCTACCCATTTGTGCAGATGTCATGACATAAGTCCTTAATGGTATAGTCAAATATCTTGTTCGTGGCCTCAATGGTAAGTTTCAGATGTCAAAATTTTTGAATTAAATCATTATGAAATGTGTTGTTGATATCCATGTAATTATTTGATTAGTTAGAATATCCATGGATAAGTTTTGAGCTCATGTGATAGTTTATATGTCTTATTTGATCATCCTTTATTCCTACCATATTATGATCATGTTATTTTTTAAAAGGCATTCATTTTAGTTATTTACCTTTAAATATTGTTTATGATTATTTATTCATGATATATTCCACTTTATGCATACCCTTACTGAGAATTTGAGACCACCCATTTCTTATGTTTAATTTTCCCTAAGATTCCAGGAATTACTTTGTGATTTTTATGCATGGATATGATCAGAGGCATAATGGAGTTCTCAAAGAAAAAACTTTATGTATTTTATGTTTTTAAAATATAATGTGAATTTAAAGTATGTATCTAGTGTACCAAGACTACTAAACTATTTGGTTATTTGGGATGTGATTGCTTGTATCCAGTGACAATGTAACAAAGTAATCCTAGACTCTGGGCTACCAAGGTTAGGGTATTTACAGTTGGTATTAGAGGAAATTTAGTAAAAACCTTGGTAAATAGATTTAGGAAAACATATATTTGAAAATATGACCCCATGACTCTCTTTGAGGATAATTCTAAGTACAAGATAACATCATATAGTTTTTTTAATAACCATGGAAAACCTAGGTTAAACCTAAGGAATCATAGATTGATAAGAAGGTGTCATGATTTAGACATACTTTGAATAATATTTCATGATCATTTGATATCTCAATATAATTATTATATTTTGATGATTACACTTTTCTTTTTGGTTCTAGTCCATGATCGGAACCCAGAGTAATCATGTTAACACTGAATGTGATGGAAAATTTGGTGATTATGAGCAACCAAATTGGGTGATAATTGGAGAGAAAGATATTGTGATTATTTCCAATCATATATCATGATATATGATTTACAATGTAGACTTTTTTGAGATTCATAACATGTAAAATAAGAGGAAAATTGACTTTTATGGATGTTCAGGTGGCAATGATCATGTAGGTAAGAAAGTAAAATTTTATTTTAGTCAAGAATGTGGGAAGAAGAACCTAGAATAATATCTCAAATAGAAGAGAAAATGTTTTCTATGTGGATATAAATTACATAGGGTAAAAAATTTCCAAGGAATTCAATGTTTTAAATGTGGGGAACTTGGTAATTATTCGAGCCAATGCCTTAAAATAAGGGTTAATTTCTAGAGAAAAGAATGACCTATGTTATAAAAATTGTTGAAGTGGATGGATTGAAGTGATTATGTTGTAGAAGTATTTTTATTGAAGGTATTATGGTTAAAGGAATCATGAAACATATAAGGATTTATCCTTATTAGTTTTTATTTAAGGATTTTATAGTAAATATTGAATGGTACCTATAACGTCCTAGATTTTTGAACGAGTCGTATTTTGGGAAAATTTGAATTTTTGAGTTGGTGGTCAGACCAATCCTTGATCTTTGGAACCTCATTCCTAGACTTTTTTTGACCCAATACCTTGTTTTAGGTGTGTTCTATGTTTTGGTGGAAGTCTTGGGGGTTCAGCTAACCACTGGAGGAAGAGTGGATGACCTAAGCTGCTAAAAGCTACTGCATGCCAATTACATGGCATGTATTTAATTACAAAATGTGTAATAAATATATTTCATGATTTTTTGGGGTAGACCAGTGAAAACCCAAAAATTATAGAGTGTTTAAATATTTACATTGAATGTAAATTCCTATGGCAGTTTTTTCTGAAGAGATAGGGGGATAGAACCCCCTATTTTTTTTATTTCTCCTCTGTGGACAAAGGAAACACCCAGATCATACGCCCCTCTATCCCTCTCTTAGGTATCTCGATATCTCTATCATTTGAGATTTTATCTTTGATCTATTGATGTATATAGATTCATATTAGTAAGGCCTTTAATCCACTATCCTATTTTCTCATTTTCTCTCACTATACGATGTGTTAAATCCATGCGGGCTATTTTACACTATTTTTAGGGCGTTCATCTAAAACATTATTTTCTTCCAATTCAGATCGATTTAGAGGAAGATATCAGATGAAATAATGTATACCAATAATAGGTAGTTGGTTATTATCTCTCTCTTTTATTTCAATCATGTTTTGGGGGTGCGTTCTTTAGCATGCCGTTGGGTAGGCCGAGCGAGACCCTAATTAATTTACACCTTGTTTTTAAATTAATTAATTGATTACATGGGATGAATATGGGAATGTTTTTCCCAGTATAAAAATTTTATGGGCCTAGTGAGAGGCTTTAGACATCTGTCAGATTAGGCCGAGGTGTTTATTTATTTAAATTTATTTATTTATAATACTTATGATGGTTCCGAGGGATAATAACGGGATTGGACCAAGGATTGAGATGGTGTTGAACATATAGATGAGGTGACATGGTTCACCAAGTTTGGTGAGGCTCAGATACTATGAATTATTTTGATCACAGATTGGGTGACTTGGTCATTGGATTGAGGTGACATGGTCGTTAGGTTATAGGAATGGCTCATGTGATGTTGGATGGTGTTGACCATCATATTGAGAGATAAGTTCACAGGGACATGAGGTGTTGGGATGATGCATCTTAGGTACATTGTTGGTGATTTTCACTCACCATGATTAGAAAATGCACCATTGGATTCATGTTCACATACATAGGACCCAGATGATGAGGTGGCATTGACCACTCATGTGGGTAGAGGCCTCTGTTAGTTGCGACTTAGGATGATATTGACCATCAGTGAGGTTAGAGGTTCTTTTTCTTGAAATATAGGTGGATGGTGAGGATCCATCAGTTGATGGTGTTGAGACCATTGGTTAGGGGATAAGGCTCATTGTATTTGAGACCATTGGGCCAGGACTATGCGAGAGGATGAATGTCACCATTCCTCGGGACATCGTCTATTGAGCTGATGATGCTTATTAATTAGAGGAAATACATCAGTGTGCCTCAGAGTTCAGGATTCAATCCGATTAGGATTATTATAAGTAGAGGTTTGAGGGACTAGGTACTTGTTATGGTGTTCCCTTAGGATGTTGGTTATTTCTTGGACATGAGGTGTCGGTTGGCATGAGGTGTTAGGTGATACTTTTGGATGTGAAACCTGAGGGTTCACCTGGGATGATTCTTCATTTGGGTATACCTGGGATTTGAGCTAAAGATCCTCTTCACTACCATTATACCGGTGATGGAAAAAGCAAGTGAATTTCTTCCTTATGGTTTCTGAGCACAAGGGAAGCATATTATTTATTTTAATATAAAGTTATGTTTTACTTATACATTTAGAAGCTCTTGATTATCATATATGTAAGTTAGAAACATGTTGGTGTTGGCCTATTGAGATTTATTCTCACACCCTACATAGGTCCTTCAAGATGCATGTAGAATTTATATTTTTTCAATCAGGTAAGGGTTCGAGCTCAGGAGATGGAACTTAGTGATCATGTTAAAACTTTTTCATGGTTTGGATGGTAGGGGACCTTGGAGGTTCCTACATCAGTTGGAGTTTACTTTTTGAGTCTTTATTTTGTATTAGAATTCTTATATGTATATACTGATGGTCAGACTTAGTCAACCCTTATTGATTACTATTTTTATGACCAGACTTGGATACATGTTTTACAAATGGCATCTTGTGATATTTATTCTGAAAATGGTCTCTTTTATTACTGCTGATGTTTGTTTATGCTTTTACTATTGCATGATATTTCTTCCACTACATCGTGTTACTGGTCCTGTCGTCTTATGGTCATTCTTCCACTATGTATATTTAAATATACCATTATTATCATAATCACCAGAGGTTATTATATCCCCACTATCACCCCTTCACACCTTCACTGCTAGTCAGAAACCTTTGGAATATAGGGAGGTGTGCCTAAGACCCAGTGTCCCTTTGGCCCGTAGCACTATTTAGGTGAAAAAATGGATCATGAAGCGAAAAATGATATCAAAGGAGTTTATTTTACCTTGTTTTGGGTATTAATATTTGTGATATGATATACCAAAGACTATAATGTGGTCAAAACTGGGTTTATAGATCATGTTTGGGTGCCTATAGCCCCATTCATGGGGGGTGGACCAAGTTGCCAGTGGTGGGAAATTGTTGTTCTGCTATGAGCCTTTACTGTTGATATGATTTCCACCTTGAGTGGTGAAATTGAGTGCGATTATTATCTTTTATAATATGTGAAACTTATCCTAGTATGGAAATGGAAGATTTTGGACCCTTGGTCTAATTTGTCAAGGGAGGTTTTGGTTATGCTTTCTTGATAGGAACATAAAGTAATTGATTGTATATGCTCGTGTCGTGATAGATTTCTATGAGATATGATACATATGTATGGGACTAGCTCTTATAAAAGCAAGAAGGGATTGATATGTGACATCTGAATCTGATGTGGGAAGGTGAGGGGCCATGAGTCTGGATTTATATGTGACACCTAGCTCTGATATGGGTGGATAAGGGGCCAAGAGGCCGGATGTCATGTGACATGGTTGCGATGGGAGAGAGCGAGTGTAGCGGTATTTTGCTACATGTTATTGCTATCTCTATCTTTATTATATATATATATATATATATGTTATTATGGATATCTAACCATTATATTGGTATTCATCGGGATGCCACCTATATGGGCTCTAGTAGAGTGTCAGAGGGGGTGGTGATTTGGTACCACTTGGGAGAGCATAGGTTGAGACCCCTAAGGGTCAGGATGAGGCCCCATAGGGTTAGGAAGATCATGAGACATAGGTATAGGATTAGTTATAGGCTCTAATGTAGGTGGAACAACCACCATATTTGAATGATTTTGGGTCATGACTTGATGTGAAAATCAAGGCAATCTTGATACCTGTATCCAGGGTATTGATAGGGGAGATTAGGTAGCAGAGCCTTCGATGACATACCTAACTTGAGATTTCTAGTCATAGAACCCACCTCTATTTCAGGGTAAGGGTTGATCATAGGTGGCTGAGAAATAGATAGATTCAATCTAGACAATCTTCTAGTAGCTTGAGACTCTCCCATGACAGAGGGTGAAGCTGGTGACGTATATGCTTATAAGATCAGAAAAGTGTTGGTGGGATATGTAAGTATAGGTGGGTAGACATGAGTGATTGGATTAGAAGGAATTTAAGTATATGTTATTCAATAACTTATTTCTAGAGACACCAAAAGTAGAGATATATCGAGAGTTATTGAGCATACAACAGGGTTACATGTCCGTTATGGACTATGCAGCTACTTTCACAGAGTTGTCTCACTTTTCACCCAGTATGGTGGGTGATGACACCTCGAGAGTGGGTCATTTAGAGGATGTTTTATAGCATGATTTTGGGTGTAGGTAAACATCTTCAGGTTAGACTCATTCTTAGAGGTGGTCAACTAGACACTAATAGCCAAGGTCAATTTTACAGACCGTTCATACTTGAGCTGGGTGACGATTTTAAGTGATTTCAGTGATGATGATTCAGATAGTGGGAAACAAGTATGAGAAGAGTCTCAATAGGGTGTTCAGTCTAGAGACTTGAGTAGACCATTGAGGAGTGGGTCTTCGATGGTGTATTTCTAGTGTGGGAAGATAGGACACGTGCATACGCAGTGTGATCGGGCACCGAAGGAGTGTCTAGCATGCAGTTAGGTTGGGAGTTTCAAGAGGTTCAGTAGGGAGCCTTACTAGATAGCCAAAAGTTAGGGATCAGGTAAGACTAAGGGTTGTGAGGTCAAACCGAGATAGGTACCAGGAGCTAGTATCTAGGATTCAACTACACGTAGAGGCTGTAGTAGAGATAGTGGGACCTAATAGTGGGGTTCGTGTCTGGTGGATGGTGTATCACTATAGGGAGGAAATTCTTCAAACAGTTGGGTTTTAGGCCAGGTGAATACTATTGAGCTTCCAGGGTTAGAGTAGGCTGGTGAGCTGATTATTATTAGAGGTACATCGTGGTCATGACCGGGGTGTTTTTTATTTTTGAATGTAATTTTTGTATGGCATGTCCTGTTTTGGGTACATGGGGTGAACAAATGTATTTTGGACTAACTAAACACTGGTTAATAGGGTTCCATCAGCTCAGATGTGTTATATATATATATATATATTAGGTGCATGGCATTAGGATTTATTATGGGCATAGATGTATTGTAGGTTTTATGTGGGTGTGAGACACCAGGACTTTTGTGGGCATCTGATGATAAGTGAAACTTCATAGGCACCATGTGCGACATGGGCATGAAGCAGGAATTAAGGAGATGTGGTACTAGATGGGTGTTAGATGTGACATAGGTATTATGTGAGAACCTTATGAAGTGCAGATGTGATGATACATCATGGGAGGAATTTTATGTTTGGGGATGGCCAATGGACCATCGATTTATTTTAGTTTTTTGGGTATGGAAGCAACCATGGTAGGTAACTCCTAAGGTGGGGAGAACCTTGAGTGAGTTTACCTATGAATTTTGACTGGGGTGTTCTAAATGGGATGAGTATGTTTGTTACCATCTTCAGGTTATTCTTTATAGCTTGGGGAAGAGCTATGTTAAGGTGGAGATATTGTAACATCCTAGATTTTTGAACGGGTTGTTTTTTGGGTAAATTTTATTTTTTGAGTCGGTGGTCAGACCAACCCTTGATCTTAAGAACCTCATTCTAGGATTTTTTTGACCTAATACCTTGTTTTAGGTGTGGTATATGTTTTTTTGGAAGTTATAGAGGTTTGGGAAACTACTGGAGGAAGACAAGACGATCTAGGATGCTAAAGGCTGTTTTAGGCCAATTACAGGGCATGTATTTAAATACACAACATGAAATAAATTTATTTCATGATTTTTAGGGTAAACCAGTGAAAACCCTGAATTTACATGGCATGTAAATTTATGTGGTAGTTTTTTAAAGAGCTAGGGGGCTTATCCCCCCTCCTTTTATTTATTCTCTACGGATAGAGGCAGCAACTAGCCCACATCCCCCTCTATCCTTCTCATAGGAATCTCAGTATACCCACCATTTAAGCTCTGATCTTTGATCCACCAGTGGCTATGAATTATTCTTGGTAAGGAATTTTATCTTATAACTTATTTTCTCCTTTCTTCTCACGATATAGTGGGCTAAATGCATGCGATTCATTTGACCCTATTTTTAGGTAATTCCTCCAAAACATTTTTATCTTCTGATTCATATTTATTTAGAGGCCAATATTAGATGAAAAAATGTCTACCAGTATGAGGTAGGTGGTTCCTAGATTTATCTTTAATTTTTCTCATGTTTTGGGGGTGTGTTTTGGAGTGCCCCATTGGGTAGGTCGAGTGAGACCCTAATTAATTAATGAATTATCTTTAAATTAATTAATTGATTACATGGGATGCCTATGGGCACGTTTTTCCTAGTATAAAAATGGTATGATCTTGGTGAGAGGCTTCAAACCTTGGTTAGATTAGTCCAGGGTGTTTATTTATTTAAATTGATTTATTTATATTTCTTGTAATGATTCCAAGGGAACGTGATGGGCTTGGATAGAGGATTGAGATGGTGTTGACCATATGGATGAGGCCACATGGTTCACTAGGTCAGGAAATTCCTAGATACTATGAGTGATGTTGATCATAGATTAGGAGACTTGGTTGTCAGATTGAGGCGACGAGGTATTCCGATTATAGGAATGGATTGTGTGATGTTGGATGGTGTTTCCCATCAGATTGAAAGACATAGTCATATGGGCATGATGTGTTGGGATGATGTGGCTTAGGTACTTTGTTGGCGATTTACACTCACCTTGATTAAATGACACACCATTGGAGTACTGTGCACACAGATAGGACTTAGATGATGAGGTGGTTTTGACCACTCATGTGGGTAGAGGCCTTTGTTAGTTGCGACTTAGGATGGTGATGACCATCAGTGAGGTTGGAGGTGATTTCTATATAAATCCACATGGATGGTGAGGATCCATCATTTGATAGTGTGGAGTCCATAGGTTTGGGGCTGATAATCACTGTATTTGAGTCCCTTAGTCTAGGAATATGTGGGAGGAAAAATATCACTGTTCCTCAGGATATTGAATATTGAGTTGACGATGCTTATTATTTGGAGGATAGAAATTGCTGTTCCTCGAACGTCAGGGTTCGAGTCAATGGGGATTATTCTAAGATGAGGTATGAGGGACTATGTACTTTTTTGGTCATTCCCTTGGTACATTGGTTATTTCTTGTACATGAGGTTTCAGTTTGCACGAGGTTTTGAGTAATACTTTTGGAGGTGGAACTTGAGGGTTCACTTGGGATGATTCTTCATCAGGGGATGACTTGGGTTTTGAGCTAAGGATCCTATCCACTACCATGATACTGATAATGGATGAAGTAGGTGAATTTCTTCCATGTGGATATTGAGAAAAAGGGAAGAAGATTATTTATATTGATGTGCAATTCTATTTTACTTATATTTTTAGACACACCTGCTTATCACAGAAGTAAGTTAGGCACATGTTGGTGGTGGCGTACTGAGATTTATTCTCACACCCTACACAATCCCTTCAAAAAACATGTAAACTTTATGATTTTGAAATCAGGTAAGGGTTTGAGCTCAGAAGATCAACCTCAGTGATCATGTTAGACCTATTTTATGGGATGGATTGTAGGGGGGCTTAGAGGTTAGTACATCAGCTGAAGTTTACTTTTTGAGTATTTATATTGTATCAGTATGCTTATATGTATATGCTGATGGTTAGCCATGAGATAACCTTCTTACCTACTATTTGTATAACCAGACTTGGATGCATATTTTAAAAATGGTATCTGGTGATGTTAATTATTAAATTGGTATCTTTTATTAATGGTTCTTTCTTTTTATGCTTCTGATATTGCATGTTATTACTTCCACAGTGATGGGTTACTGGTCCTATCGTCTTATAGTCATTCTTTTTATGTGTATATTTAATAGACTGTTATTATTATCATCACCAGAGGGTATAGTCTCACCACTATCACCTTTTTACACCCTCCCTTCTAGTTGGTAGCCTTTTGAATATGGGGAGGCACACCTAAGGCCTAGTGGCCCTCTGTCCCATAACACTGTTCAAATTAAAAAATGGTTTGGGGTGCTAAAAATAGTATCAGAGAAGTTTTATTTACTTATTTTTGGGTCTTAATATTTGGGTTATAGTAGAAAAAATACTAGTATGTGGTTAGAATTGGGTTTATAGCTCATGTTTGGGTTCTTGTAACCCCATACATGGGGGAAATATAGAGTTTCCAGGGGCGGGGAATTTTTGTTCTGCTATGCGCTTTTATAGTCAGTATAATTTCTACCTTGAGAGGTGCACTTGGGTGTGATTGATATCTTTAATGATATGTGAACCTTTCTCTAGTATGGAAAGGGAGGATTTTGGACCCTTGCCCTGTTATGGAAAGGGAGGCTTTAATTATTCTTTCTTGATGGAAACATATGATAATTTATTGTGTATGCTTGTGCTGTGATATAGTTCTATGTGATATGATACATATGTATGGACCTAGACCTTATAAGATTATTAAGGGATTGATATGTGATGACTGACTCCAATGCAGGTAGGTGAGGGGCCATGAGGCTAGATTTACATGTGATACATGGATCTGATATGGGTGGGTAAGGGGACAAGAGGAAGAATGTTGTGTGACATGGTTTTGATGGGGGAGAGTAAGGGTAGTGAGATTATGCTGCTTGCTATTACTTTATCTATCTACATTATATATATATATTATGACTATATAACCATTATATTAGTATTCACCTGGATGCCACCTAGACGGGCTCTGGTAGAGCATTGGGAGGGATATGATTTGGTACCACTTGGGAAAGAAAAGGTTGAGACCCCAGAGGGTCTAGATGAGGCTCCGGAGGGTCAAGAAGATCATGAGATGTAGGTACAAGCTCTAGTGTAGAAGGTTTTGCGGCTAGATTTGACAGCTTTTGGGTCATGGCTTAATAAGAAACTCAGGGTGAGCTTGGTACATGTTATCTAGGGTACCGATAGGGGATCTCAAGAAGAATATCCTTATATGTAATACCCAACTCAAGAGTTCTAGTTGCAACACCCACCCCTATTTTAGAGTGAGGGAATACCATAAGTGGATGAGAATTATATAGAGTCAATTTTAATGATCATCATGCAGATTGAGACACCCCCAGGCTATAGGTTGAAGCTAGAAATGTATATTATCAAAGGAATAATAAAGCACTTGTGGGGAATGCAATTACAGGTAGGTAGACACGAGGGGATGGTTTTAAAGGATGTCAAGGGTGGGTTCTTCAAGAACTTCTTTCCAGAGATGTTGAGGGAAGAGAGATCTCAGGAGTTCTTGAACCTATAACAGAGTTACATGTTTTTCATGGACTATGAAACTACTTTCATAGAGTTGTATCACTTATCACATGGTATAGTGGGAGATGAAACCTCTAGAGTGAGGTATTCACGCCATTCATATGTAGGTAAACATCTTCAGATTGACCTCATTCTTTAAGGTGGTCAACTGGGTGCTAATAGCTGAGGGAAAATTGATGGACTAGTCATACTCAAGCCGAGTGATGGATTCAAGTGATTTTAGTAGTGATGATTCAGATAGAAGGATGTGAGGTTGATAGGATTCTCAGTAGGGCATTCAAGCTAGAGACTTGAGTGGACCATCGAGGAGTGGGTCTTCGATGGTGTGATTCTCGTGTGGGAAACCAGGTCATGTGCATATACAGTGTGATCGAGCACTGAAGGAGTTCCGAACATGAGTATAAGTTGGGAATCTTGATAGGTTCTTCAAGAATCCTTCTCAGATAGATAGTAGTAAGGGACTAGGGAAGAATCAGGGTTCTGAGGTCAGACCTAGAGCGGTACCAGGAGATGGTATCCAAGATTCAGTTGCATGTAGTGGTTATTGCCGAGACACTGGGACATAGTAGTGGGGTTAGTGGATGGTGGCCAGTACAGCACCATAGGGAGGCTAGGGTTCAGGAAGTCAGGCTTTAGGCTAGGTGCATATTATTGAGCTTCTAGGGTCAGAGCAGACTGGTGATCTGATGATGGTTAGAACTATTCCATGGGAATGACTAGGGTTCTTTTTATTTTGGAATTACCTTTTTATATGGCATGTCCTATTTTGGGTGCGTGAGGATCACACATGTATTTTGGACTAACCAGATGCTATTTAGTAGGTTATAATCGAATTATATGTGCTATATATATATATGAGGTTCATGGCACTGAGATTTATTATGGGAATCAGTGTGATGTGAGATCTATGTGAGGTGTGAGAAACCAATACTTTTGTGGGCATATTATGAGATGCATGACCTCATAGGTTCCATGTGTGACATGGTCATGAGGTAGGCATTGAGGAGATGCAGTACTGGATGGGTGTCATATGTGACACAAGTATTATGTGAGCACTTGATGTGGTGAATGAGTGATGGTGCATCATGAGAGGACTTTTGAGTTTGGGAATGGCTGGTAGACCATTACTTTATTTGAGTTTTGGGTTGGGAAACAACTGAGGTAGGTAACTCCTAAGGTGGGGCGCACCTTGAGAGAGTTTACCGATGAATTTTGTTTGAGGTATACCATAGTGTTATAAATGGTATGGGTATATTTTTTTTACCATTTTAGGTAATTATTCATAGCTCAAGGATGAGCTATGTTAAGGTAGGGAGTTTTTAACATCCTGAGTTTTTGAATGGGTCATTTTCTGGGTAAATTTGAATCTTTGAGTTGGTGGTCAGACCAACCCTTGATCTTTAGAACCTCATTATGGGAGTTTTTTTGACCCAAGACCTAATTTTAGGTGTGTTCTATGTTTTTGTAGAATTAATGGGGGTTTAGGAAACCAACAGAGGAAGAGAGGATGACCCAGGATACTAAAAGCTAATGTAGGAAAATTACACGACATGTATTTAAATACACAGTGCGTAATAAATTTATTTCATGAGTTTTCAAGGAATACCAGTTAAAACCCCTAATTTACACGGTGTGTAAATATTTAAAAGGTGTGTATATTCCCATGGAAGTGTTTTTAGATACAGGGGATCTCATCCTCCCTCTTTTATTATTTCTCCTCCACAGACAGAGGCAGTGCCGAGCTCGCACGCCCTCCATCTTTCTACTAGGTATCTTGATATCTCCTTCGTACAAGATATGATCTTTGATACATTATTGGATATGGATTCGTCTTGGTAAGACCTTTGATCCACTAGACTATTTTTTCCTTTGATCTCACCATATGGTGAACTAAATCAGTGTGATCTATTTTACCCTATTTTCAGGGTGTTCATCTAAAACCCTATTTTCTTCCAATTCATCTCGAGTTATTGGTCAATATCAAATGAGCGAATGTATACTAGTATGAGGTAGGTGGTTCCTAGATTTATCATTGATTTCATTCATGTTTTGGGGGTTCATTCTTGATCAGTCTATTGGGTAGGCTGAGTGAGACCTTAATTATTTAACACCTTGTCTTTATATTAATTAATTTGTTACATGGGATGACTATGGGTATGTTTTTACCAGTCTAAAAATGGTATGAGCCTGGTGAGAGGATTAGGACCTTGAGAAGATTAGTCCAGGGTGTTTATTTATTTAAATTGATTTATTTATATTACTTGTGATGGTTCCAAGGGAACATGATGGGATTGGCCCAAGGATTGAGATGGTGTTGACCATATGAATAATGTGACACGGTTCACCAATTTTGGTGAGGCCAAAATAATTTTAGTGATGTTGATCATAGATTGGGTGACTTGGTCATCGGATTGAGGTGATGAGGTCATCAGGTTATGGGAATGGATCGTGTGATGTTGGATGGTGTTGTCTATCAGATTGAGTGACATATTCATAGGGGAATGAGGTGATGAGATGATGTGGATTAGGTACTTTTTTGGTGATTTCTTCTCACTGTGATTGTCCAACATGCCATTGGAGTTGTGTGCACATAGATAATACTTAGATCATGAGGTGGTGTTGACCAATAATATTGGTAAGGGCCTCTGTTAGTTTTGTATTAGGATGTTTTTGACAATCAATGAGGTTAGAAGTGATTTCCATAGAAACCCATGTGGATAGTTAGGATCCATTGGTCAACGCTGTTGAGACCATAGGTTGGGGGATGAGGTTCACTGTATTTGAGGCTGTTGGGCCGGGACTATGTGAGAGGATTTATATCTCTGTTACTCGGGACATAGACTCTCGAGACAAAAATTCTTATTATTTATAGGGAAGGCATCACTGTGCCTCAAACTTAGTTATTTGAGCCTATGAGGATTCTTCTGAGCTGAGGTCCAAGGGACAATGTACTTTTTTGGTCATGACCTTAAGATGTTAGTTATTTCTTGGACCCGAGGTGTTGATTAACATGAGGTGTCAGGTGATACTTTTGGAGGTGGAACCTGAGGGTTTACCTTATATGATTATTTATCAGGGGATGCCTTGGGCTTTGAGCTAAGGATCCTATCCAATACCAATATACCAGCGATGGCCAAAGAAGGTGAATTTCTTCCTTATGGATATTGTGCACAAGGGAGGCAGATTATTTATATAGATGTGTAGTGCTATTTGACTTAGATTTTTAGACACATTTTCTTATAATAGATGTAAGTTTGTCACATGTTGGTGGTGGCCTACTGAGATTTATTCTCACACCCTACATGGGACCTTTAGGACGCGTGTAGACTTTATGATTTTTTGATCAGGTAAGGCTTAGAGCTCAAGAGATAGACTTTAGTGATCATGTTAGACTTTTTTCATGGGACATATGGCAGGGGAACTTGGAGGTTCCTGCATCAACTAGATTTTAATTTTTGGGTCTTTATTTTGTATCAACATGCTTATATGTCTATAATGATGGTCATCCATGGGAGACCATTCTTTCTTATTGTTAGTATGACCGGAATTGGATGCATGTTTTACAAATGGTATATTGTGATTTTAATTCTGAAAATGGTATCTTTTATTACTACTGTTGTCTATTTATGCTTCTACTTTTTCATGTTATTGCTTTCTCTATGGAAGGTTACTGGCCCCGTCATCTTATGGTCATTCTTCCATTGTGTATATTTAAATAGACCATTATTACCATCATCACCAAATGGTATATTCTCCCCACTATCACATATTTACACCATCACTGCTATTCGACAACATTTGGTATATGGTGAGGCATGACTAAGGCCCAATGGCCTTTCGACCCATAACACTGTTTGGGTGAAAAAAATGGTTCGGGGAACTAAAGTACCGATAACCAAGAAAAATAATTTAGTGATAAGGTAATATTTTATAGAAGCACATGGTTGAGGGATTGATAACCCTTAATATGTGTTTGATATTGGGATAGACCTAAAGTGTCATAGGATGATAATTCTATGGTTGATCATAATTTTAAAGGCATATATACCTTTTTTAATTTTTATGTGATGGGAGTTTAACATGATATTTTAGGATACATTTATGAGAATACAACCCTTTGGTTTAGTATATGTTTTAATAAAAAGGTTATCTATGGAATAATCCTTTTATATTTGTTGTCATAATTTTAAATTTATTGATAACCTTTATGGTTAATATTATTTTGAGGCTATATTATTTATGGATTATTAGGATAAAAGAATTATTAATTTTTGGGAATATATCATATAGAAAACCTTATAGGTTTTTAAAAGTGATTTGATGAGTAATTCTAGTTTTTGAGGATGTTAATCATATTTTTGGGAATGTTATAGTTAAAAAAAAATACAACCCACATGCCGGGTAAAAACTCGTCACATCCAAAAAGGTTATGGGGCTTGAACCCACAACCAAAGGGTGAAAAGGGTGAGACACCTACCACTGGCCCACATGGTTTCCTGGTTAGTATAGAATTTTTTTTACATAAATTATTTTAGAGATAAATAATAAGTTGATATTGGGAAGCATATTATAAGATCAGATAATTTTTATTTTTTGGGATTTTTATGTGATTAATGAAATTTAAAGAGACACTTAATTGAGTTAAATTATATGTAACCTTTAGTTTTAACATAAAGGATTATTTGGGAAGAATGCTATTATATTTTTGAAAATGAAATCCAAAGGGTATGAGATATCCTTTGAAGTGAAAAAATTATTTAAAATTTAAGTTATTGGTGTTATATAGGACATATGGAATAAAGATAAAGTTAACATAAATTTCTATTATTAGTATATGTAATCAAAGTATTCACATGTTTAGAATATGAAATCATGAACTAATTTATGTTATCTAGGGATAAACTTTTTATTAAATCTTTTTTTGAAGATGGCCACTAATATTTTGGAGGAGTCTTAAGGTTAAATACTTATGTAACAAATTAAGTTAAACATTAGATATTATTGTTTTAGGTTAAAGTATAACTTTTTATATTGGATAACCTGCTCTTACCATTTTGGTTTTGGTAAATATTTAGAGGCCAAAAGAATGACTTATGGATATTATTATTCTTTAAAAAGTACTTTAGGCATAAAAAGTTTCATCTCAAAATTCCATTTCCTAGTGTGAGAGATAAAGTGAAAAGAGATCAAAGCACAAAAAAGGATGAAATCATGATTATGAAATGGAAAGAAATCAAGTAAGTTTATTTTCTTGAGTGATTTATCTAGATAGTAAAATAATCCCTTTTATTTAGAAAAAATAAATCAAAATAAAAATGTTATTTGTTTACTTTTATTACTAAGAAACCAATGGCCATTTAACCCATCACAGATTTATGGTTTTGTGATGGTTACCTTTATCATGAACATAGTATCTACCAATATCAATTAATCCATGGGACTTAGTTTTTCTTACATGTCTATATTTTCACTTCCCACCAATGTTCTCATATTAGAACACCTAGTTTTGTGATGACCTTCATATTTCCTCTTTCCTCTTTTTAAGATGAAGTTTTATTAACTCTTTTACGATGTGTATTTTTTGTAAAGGAATTTTCAAATGTACAACCCATGATTATCGATCAAAAGTTAAAATTTTGAGGATGAAATTTATTTATTTAGGGTATAATTTATTACCCAAACATCTTTAAATAATACTATGTTCTATAGTGTATACAACACGTAACACTAATCTTAAACAAACCCCAAAATATTATTATTTAAATATGACTGTTATAACCTAACTGTTAAATTCATAGGTATGAATAGTATTTAATGAATTATGAAATATATATATAGGACCTACTTAATAAAAATGTATTGATTAATTCTTATTAAATAAGTAATAAATTTTTAGTAAAGTTATTTTATGCTTCAGAAATACGTTTTCTTCAAAAATGATTTTTATTGATTTTTGTGAGAAAATGTTTTAATTAATTTATGAAAATTATATAAATTTTATTTTTTAAAAATAATATCATTTTTGAAATCAGAATATAAAAACTACATTAGGGTAAAAAATATGGATTTATTTTCCAATAAATAGTGAAAAATACTGATTTTTATTGAAAACTATATTTTTGTTTCAACCATTTGAAAAGTTACATTTTATTTTAAATTTATTTAAAAGTAAAATTAGTACTATTATATTATTAATAACCCAATTATTTTCATTGGAATCATATTTATAATTTAATTTGGTATAAGATTTTTGTGTGTGGAAAAAATCATTATTAAGAAAAACTCTAGTTTTCTAAAGAGTTATTTTCATCGCGTTTTGCATAATTATTTTAAAATTAATTTATGAAATTTATAGAGATTGAATTTTATAAAATGGATTTAATATTTTTAATCAGAAGGATCAAATTTAGTAAGTATATCCCTTTCATTTTTAGGCATTTTGAATAGTAAACGTAGTAAAATTTATCACCTCGGTAAAGGGTAAATCAGGTAAATCTAGGTTAAAACTAAATGATAAGGAAATAATTTTTCATAATAATAATTATTATATTAAAGTAATTATAAAATTGAAACCTTATTCTTTAAATTGAGTTGTTTAATGGACACTTTTCCAAGAAAATGACATTTTTTAAACCAAAGGAAGTTACAGAGTGTCACTCTCTTTGTCTTTAATATCTCTTATATGTCCATATAGGGAAAAAGGAAAGATATGGACGAAAATAATTATATATTTTGATATTAATAATTTTTTTTAATGATATAAATATATTTATAATTTTTAGAAATTATATTATTACCTTAAATACTTGTACAACGCTAATACAATATTTGTTTCATTAAGAGAAAAATAAAATAAATAATTTTAAAAATATTAAAATTTGTATAATTTGAATTATATAATGTATCCCAAGATTTTTATAGATATATGAGGCATATTAGTTTTGTTTAAATGAAATAAATTCTAAATAAAACTTTTCATTTATGTATTTTAAGTCAAATTAAATGAATAGTGTCAAAATTGACATTAACGATACTTTATCAAAATAATATTTTATTAAATTATTTAAAAATTATAAAAATATTTAAAGTGGATAATTAGGATAATATATGGTCTAAAATTTCATACCTTTCCCATTTATGGGTAAATAGTTACCTTATATTTAAAATTATAACTCTTTAAGAGTAAAAAACATGTGAGCATAATTAATGTTAAAATAGGTTAATTTAGGGATTGAAACAAAAGATAGGGTTTAAAATAGCACTTAAACCCATAAAAATTTTATTTTTTATGATATTTAAACCATAAAATAACCTAAGTTTAATTCATGACCATTTTTAATCATTTGAATCTATAATAGTCATATTATATTTTATTTTTTTAAGAAATTCCAAAAGTGCCCCTCACCTCAATTATAAACTGGAACATCCTCCCTTACTTATTTACATCACTTTGAGCTATATTTATTAATAAAAACCTGAAAATTAATATTTTAAACTTCCATAAACACACTCTAGTGGAGATGGTCTCCTAAAAATACGACCATTATGTTTCTTAAAGGATCTAAAGGAGGTCTCCCGAAGAAGAGGTAATTGTCTTACCCGATCTATTTTAATTTATTTCTTCTTATATATATTATAAATCTATATAATTTTTCATAAAATGGTAAAATAATCATCCTTAATATACTTAAATTCTATCATGATTATTAAACCACCATTACCCACCCTCTTTATCATCAAATGAGAAGTGAAAGTATTAATTGTGCGTATGTATGACATACCGTCTCCACGTAGCGATATAATATATTTTCATCACCATATTTTATAGATGAGAATTATGATGGTTTTAATGTTTATATATTATATTAATAACATAATTATACTTATGGAATGATAATATCATATTTACCTTCTTAGCTTCTAAATCGTTGGGAAACGATAACGTCGCTCTTACGTACATATGGACTACCACCTCCCTGAAGTGATGCGATTCATTTTTCATTTCTATTTCACTTGGATGGTATTAAGGATTTATATGATGAATATATATTATTTAAATGATATAATAATGTCTCTTTAAAGGTGAATTAATATTTACCTTTCGTTCATTCCATCCGTAGAAGAATGAAAACAACGTTCATTCATATATATGACCTACTGTCTCCATGAATAGTGTAACTCATTTTCTATCTAAATTTTTTATGGATTACTATAAATAAATATACAATGAATATATGTTATATTTATATTATTATTAAAATTCTGGATATTATAGAACCATAATCAAACTATAAGGGTCAAAACCACCAGACCAAAACATACATGAAAAAAGAAGCGATTATCACCCAGAATAGTGATTTTAACAGAGTTATTAATAAACTGATGATAAAATATTATATATAGTATGATAAATATGATTATTGTTCTGTAATAAATGTATAATAAATCTATAATTATTATACTTTATGTTCTAACAAATTTTAAGGAATTCAAACCTGAGGTAAGGGCTTCTTATCTCACTTTTACTTCTATGAGATATATGCCATATTCATCACTTATTTCTTTTGTGTGGTGTATATACTACCCATTTGATATGTGATATAATGAATCTATTTATCTTCATGGTATTTAAAGTTTCACTTGAATTTATTTCTTTTATGGGGGTTATGATTTGAAATTTACTAAAGCGGTAAGGGTTTATTTCACAATCTCATCATTATTCATGATTATTTATGTTTAAGTCTCTATTGGGGAATATTTTTCTTCCATGTCCCTATTTTCAAAAAATATTTTCAATTTTTTTAATCATATCCAATGATTGTTTAAATTCATTTTTACTGATGTTTTAATTTTTAATTTTTTTAAAAAGGAATCTTCATGTCATTTTTCGAATGAGGTACCTTTTGAATTTTCTTAAAAAAGTGTCAAAGGAATGATTTTTTAACTTATACATCATGAACAAAATTTTACACCTTAATTATGACTCAACAATTTGAGGCTTCTTTTGTAAGTTTTCAAGTTTCTTTTCAAATAAAACTATTTATTTATTACATTCACAGTTTTTAGATTTTAAAAAGTGATTTTTAAAGTTGAAAGGGTATTTTTCTCAAGAAATTTTCTTATGAAAAAATTAAAGTATTTTCATCTATGTGAATATACTTTGTTGAATATTATGTTGGGGATATACACTATTTTTTGGGACCAAGTTGGAAAGAAGTTGATTTTGGAAGCTGGAAAATGTTTGTGCTGAAAGGTATTACCTTTTGTTGTCAAATAAAAGGAAATCACCTCAGCTTGTAAAAGTTGGTGGTTGGGATTACAATCATATTTAGAAGATCATACTCAAAATACATAAGAAAGTTCATAAAATTGTGATGAATTTTTCTATAAGAAAAGTTCATCAGAATCACTATGGGTCTGATAAGAAATGTTGAATCATAATTAGGAAGGGTATCACAGTCTGAATGACAATGATGACAATATAAGGATGCTTTACTGTTTTGTAATTAAAAAAATATCATAGGTTATCCAAAAAACTTGTGATGAAATACTTATGAAATAAAGGGGAAGAAAAAGTGCTACCAATTATATTAAGGTCTGATTGGAAGGATGATAAGTTATAATACTTCCCAATATAAGTCAGACAATGCTATGCCAATCTTAAATGTTCTTAACGTCATGAGGAATTCATGATACAAGTTGGAGTTTTTAGAATAAGAAAGTTTGTAAGGAGGGATCTTTTTGGTCTTAAGTTCATCAGTGTGGGAACACCAGATACAGATATGTTTTTAGGCTATGAAGTTTTTTTTTGAAATGTGAGAAGAAGAATATTCTGGTTTTCAATCAGAACAGTAAGTCACAAAGTAAAAATACTTGGAGAAAGAAGTTGGCGTGTACTATAATCAGAAAATAAAATAAGTTGATGAAGTTGAAGCTGCTGGTACTGGTCTATCCTACATAGTGTTCCACCAATCAATCGGAGGTAGATGAATTTGTGTTGGGATATGTTGGGACCAATAAAAAATAAAATATGTAGAGTTATTGAGATCAATGAAAAATGGGATTAGAGATCAATACAAAATGTAGTCAAACATTTTCACTAGGATGAATTATTTTCAATTGGGTCAAGAATGATAGAGATATGATATGTTTTCAGTTGGGTTAAGAGTCATTATAATGGTGCTAACACCATTTATTAAAGTGAAGCAGAGAATGATCAATTAGATGTAGGTTGACATCAATAAGTTCAACAAAAAAATATTATCGGTATAGGGAAAAGAAGAAAAGTATATATGCTTAAAGAAGTTAAAAAACATTTTTCAAGGGGAGCTTTATTTTTCAAGAAAAAATTTGTCAAAGAATTTTGAAGTTGATCCTGAAGTGCTTCCAAGGAGTGCTGAAATCTTTATAAGTTGTGACTATGTTTATGGATGAATGGTTTAAAAGGTTTATCAGTTGGTATAGAGCATTGTAATGAGAAATTTGTTTTCATTTGGCTATGATAATCATAATGAGAAGATATTTGTTTTACATATCTTTCAATTGGTGTAGAGTAATGTAATGAATAATCTACTGCTGAACATATGTCTTAATCATGATTAGAAAATTAAAGTGAAAACTGGAATCATATTAAATATTGTTAAGAAAGTCTAAATTGAGTTGAAGTTGTGATAAGATTCTAGAATGCTTGATAAGAAGTGATACAAGTTGAGAAGCACTGAAGAAGTCAAATGTGTATCTAAAATTCAAGGGGAAATTGAAGTTTCAAGAATTTTGTTAAGTGAGAAAACGTTTTCAGATTTCTACCTAAACCACATTCAGAACACCTATAAATAGTGGGAAGTAATTTTTACTTTTTGACACTTGTACTATTCATTGGTGTAAAGAGAAGGTGGATCAATTAATATTTCTAAAGAGAAGGAGTTTACAGATTGAGCATTCCTGGGGAAGTTTTTCGGACAGAAGAATAAGAAGATATATCACATTCTAAGTTTTTTAGATCAGACTGGACCATCAAACAGGGAAATTAGATTGGTCTTTCTAGATTGAGGCATAAGTTGTTCAGATTTGTTTCAATGGTATTATGGTAGAGTAATATTTTCAGACCAAGAAATCAGATTGGGTATTAAAATGAGTATCATTACGAAGTTCATAGAAGTTCATACCTGCTACTAGGTAGGAAAGTGAATAATTTTTTTGAAAATAATATTTGTAAAAGCTAACAAGGAAGCACATTATCATGTTTTGAAGAATATGGTGAAATTTTCTTAACATGTTACACAAATTTTATTACATCATTTTGTGCTACTTGAGGCACAAACACTATTTTATTGATCATAGTTCAACACAAGTGTAAGGGCATATCCTACTTGTTGTATCTACAAAAAAATTATTGTTTTCTAGTGTATTATGTGGTATTTTATTATTTACAAACCATAACAAGGACACATCTACTCTTATTGAGTAGTGAACCTTGTAAATTATTGTGTTCCTATGGATGTGTGATTGTTTTTTTCTAGAAAAGTCACAACTCTTTAACATGAGGTGAAGGTTATTTCAAAAGGAAGGAAACTTAAAAGAAAAAGATATCACTAATTCAAACCCTCCCCCTATTAGTGATACTTAGATCCTATCCGGGTAATATCAATTACTATTAAAGGGAAGCTTCCCTTCATTTACTCTTTGCTGAAGTTTTGAAAGAGAAGTTGTGATGGAGAATATGAATTTTGTGAATAGTAAGGGGATTCTGATCTTCGATGGTAAGAAATGTTATATCTAGAAAGATATAATGTTTCCTTATCTTATATATCTTAGGTATTATGTTCTTTAAGTTAAAATAGATGGATTTAATTCTATTGATGAAAAGGTTCCACTTACATCTGTTGAAAAGAAGAACATTGAGAATGATGAAATTTCTAATAATGCTTTACTCTCATCACTTTATGAAAGTAATTTTTTAAGAGTGAAGGGTATTTCTATTTCCAAAGGTATCAAATATAATCTAGAGAACATTTATGAGGGAAATACAAATTTGAATAAGGAAAAGTTACAAATCTGGAGGCTGAAGTATGAATATCTCAAGATGGGTGAGTATGAATCCATTGGCGACTTCTTTACTAGGGTGAATGGGATCATGAGAATTATTAGATGTCTTGGTAAAATGTTGTAAGACTCAACCATTGTTAAAAATATCTTGATAATTCTTCCTGACAAGTTTGATGCCAAATTTTATTCATTGGAAGATAAAGATCTTGAAACTCTATCTCTGGATGATCTTTATAGTATTCTCATTACATATGAAATGAGAAGAGATAAAGTTATTAAAGGAAAAATAAAAGTTGATAGAGAAATGTACTTCAAGGATGCGAAGTAAGGAAAGTCTAAGAAGGTTCTTGAGGAAGATGAATTTGCTGACTCACATTCCAAAAAGGAGGTATATAAAAATCTTGAAGAATTTTTATCCTTGTTTTAAAAAATTTGAAAATAGGTATAGGAAAATATAAGGGAAAAATTCCCTTAAAATGATTTGAATGTGGAGTTATAGGTCACTTTGTAGCTAATTTTCTTCGAATAAATAAATAAGAGGACAATGATGAATATGAAAGAAGGCAGAGAAGATTATGGGAGAAACATAGTGATAAGGAAAAATATTATTCCAAAGGAAAAGATAAAAAGTTCTCCAAATCCAAAAGGTGAATATTTTTGTCTAAAGATGAAGTAGAAGAAGAAGATAGTGAAGATGAATCTGAAAATTATATTGAGATGGCTAGATAGAATACTTTTATTGCAACAGTTAACAATGAAGAGTTTGGAAGAAATATTTCTGAAGAAGAAGAAACTCAATTAGAATTTATTATGAAAGAAGAATTGAAATAATGTATGAGAAATATTGGGAGGCTTGAAAAATAAATCAGGAATTTGAAAAATGAAAATTCTTCAACAAAAAATCAAGAATGTTTTCCTGATGAGAAAGATATGCCACTAGAAGATATTGATGATTTGAATAAATCTCTTGAGAAATAAAAGAATCATAATTAACATTTGTAAGTTAAGTTGAAAGTAAAAAAAAGAGTTAGAACTTGTCCCAAAAAAACTTTCTAAAGCTAAAAAGAGGGTTACAAGTTTCAAAAATTCTATCTCTAAAGCTGGTGAAATCTCTTGAAAGGGTAAACCTAATAAGGATAAGAAGTTACCTTCAAAGGTTTAGAAGAAAGTTGAAATTGTTTCTGAGAAGAAGAAAGCTGGGGAAGTTATGTATGTGGACAAAAATAACAAAGTGGAGAATTCAAAAGTTTCTAAAAATCCTAATTCCAAAAAAGTTTCTATTACTTTGGGTTCCAATAAGAATAAAATGAAAACTGAGTTGAGAAAGAAAAATATGATGGATAAAAGAAAGGTTTGTGATCAACAAAGTTCTAATAATAAAGATAATAAGGTTGTTGAGAAACATGCACACAACTTTTGAAAGTATGAAAGTTTCAGAGGAAAATGTTATTTCTATGGATACTACTGGTATTGTGGTGAATTATAATATATAAAAAATATTTTTTGGTTTAACCAACAAAATTACTATTCAAAAAATTACAGATGACAAAATTTGATGGGGATTCAATCCTTTAAAAGGAAGAAGTCTGAGAATGATGTTTTGAAGAAACCTGAGAAGGTTGGTATACAAGTTGAGAATAGGTTCCAACCTTTGGAAACTATTTTTGATATATGTGAACAACCTATACATATTGTAAAAGGATGTATTATTTTGTTACCGACATAATGAAATGTTTATAACAATTTTTAGAAGCTAGATGTGATGAAATATAAAGGGAAAGAAAAATCACTTGTTGAAAACCCTCTCAAAGATACAAAATGAGAATGACCTTGGATACAGAATAGTGGGTGTTTTTTTTCATATTATAGGATAATTAAAATTGTTTAATAATTTTAAAGACTTCAAATAAGGAGTAGTGACATTTGGTAATGATGATTCTCTCAGAATCAAAGGTGTTGGATTTACCATCATTGGGGAATAAAAGTTAAAATCTAAAAAATATTAGTTTGTTGATAGGTTGATACACAACCTACTAAGTGTTGCACAACTTTATGATGAAGGAAAAAAAATTCATTTTCATAAATGATGGGTTTTTTTGAAAAGATAGGAATATGGAAAGATAGCTACAAGAGGCTAATGTACAAAAATAAGTTTGTTTGAATTTAGTGAGGTTAAAAATTCTTGTTACTTTGGCATGGTGGAAGAGAATCAGTTGTAAAAAAAAAGGATAGGACACTTATGTCAGAGAAACATGAGAAAATTATCAAAGGGATACAATTTCCATGGAATTCCTAATATGTCAAAAAGAATAGACAGGTGTTTCAAAATTTTTTATAAAGTAAACATTACAAACTCTATGCATAAGAAAGTTGACATGTGTTTAAAATGACCCCTAGAACTTATTCATTATGATATCTATGGTCCAATGAGAAAATAATCAACTCATGGAGATAGTTACTTCATTAATTTCATTAATGACTTTACTCGCATTACTTTTATTATGTATATGAAACATAATTCATATGATCTAAAAATGATTAAAAGATTTAGGAGGAAAGATGAGAGGCAATGTAAGTATTTAGTGAAGAAGTTGAGAATTGAAAATGGTGATGAATATAAAAATAAAGATTTTGAAAGTTATCTTAAGAAGAATAAAATTCAGAATGATTTCAGTACATCTTACACTCCTAAAAAATAGTGTTGCTGAAAGGAAGAATAGAAGTCTGGTTAAAATGGGACAAACTATGTTACTTGAACATAGTCTCTCCCATTAATTTTGGAGGAAATCCATGAGAACTGCTATTTATATTCAAAAATGATGTTTCCACAAGAAAAGTTTAGATATGATTCTTTATGAAATGTTTTATGAGAAAAATTCAAGTCTAAAACAGTTAAGAGTTTTTGGGAGTCCATGCATTATAAAGAAGAAAGGTGGAAATCTTGGAAAGTTTGAGTAGAGAGGTGAAGATGAAAATTTTCTTGTATATGATCCAGAACGAAGAGGGTACAAATTTTTCAACAAAGTTTCAGGAATATTAGTTGATTCTATTCATGTGAAAGTTATTTCAAAATAAAAAGGAAGATAAACAGACTCATAAAGATAAGGAATATAAACAAGATGAAATATTTTTTGCTAAGAATTATGATAAGGACAAAAACAAATGTAATATTAATTAAGAAGAATAATTGGACTCTATTGTTTCTAGTGAGAATAAAGAATCTAAAAAATCTAACCTTATACTGAGGAATCAAGTGGATGATCAAAACATAATTAGTAATCAACATAAAAAGGCTCAAACAAGATTAATATAAAAATCTATTATACACACTTCCTTGTATTCAAAAGTTGAGTTGAAATATGTGAATGAAGATTTTGAGCATCTGGAATGGGTTCAAGCTATGAATAAAGAGCTTGGTCAGATATAAAATAATGATACTTGGGAATTTGTACCTAAACCAAATGAAAAAATGTTATCGGTATAAAGTGGGTTTTTCGGAACAAGGTGAAAAAAGATGGCGAAGTTGTAAGAAAAAAATAAATATTAGTGCACAAGGGTTACTCACATATTGAAGACATTGATTTTTATAAGACTTTTGTTCTAGTGGAAAGATTAAAAACAATCATAATCTTTCTTTCCATTTCTACACAATGAAGTTACAAAATATTTCAGATGGATGTGAAGTTCAAATTTCTAAATGGGAATATTGATGAAGAAGTGTATATTGAACAACCATGTGTCTTTGTTGTTGGTAAGGATGAAAGTTATGTTTGAAAGTTTAAGATATCCTTGTATAGGATAAAATAAGATCTTAGGGTATGGTATTCCAAATTGGATACCTACTTAAGAATGAAGAGTTTTAAGAATGGAAGTGTTGATAGTAATCTATACATCAAATAAATTTAGGAATTTTCCCTCATTGTAATCGTTTATGTTGATTACATTATCTTTTCTGGAAATGGTGAAAGAACTTGTGAAATATTTGTTGAAGATATGAAAAATTTGTTTGAGATATATATTCTAGGTGAAAAGAAATACTTTATTGGGTTAAAAATATCAAAAAAGAAGAAACACATATTTATTTCTCAAGAAAATTATGCTAAGGAACTTCTTAAGAAGTTCGACATGGAAAATTAGAAACCTATTTCAACACTGATTTCAGTGGGAACTCAGTTGAAAAAATATGGAGAAGTCAAGGAAGTTGTTCCTAAAGAGTTTCAAAATTTTATTATAAGTTTTTTTTTTATTTTAATTCCTCAAGATACAACATTATTAATTATTTTTACCTTATGTTTAAGATTTCAGAGTACTCTAAAATAATCATATCTATTAGCTAGAAAAATAATTCTCAGATATATGAAAGGAAAAAAATTCAGAATTAGGTATGACAGCTTAGAAAGTATTGACTTGTTTGGGTATTTAAATACAGATTGGGTAGGAAATGTTGATGATAGAAGATCAAAATATAGTGGAGTTTTCTTTTTGGGAAAGAGTAGTGTTAGTTGGCATAAAAATAAAAAAAATCAGTAACTCTTACAATGTATAAAGTTGAGTATGTTTCTTCCACTCAAGATTCTACCCAAATTCTGTGGATGGAGACTCAGTTAGAAGAATTCTTATTGAAGTAAAGTTACCATTTCTCTTGAGTTGTGATAATAAAAGTTATATCAACCTTAGAATAAATCTGGTACAACATTCTCATTAAAAAAATATTGACATCAAGTACTCCTTCATCAAAGAGCATTTGGATAAGAGTTAATTAAAGTTGGAGTATATTCCAACATTGAAACAAGTTTCTGACATTTTCACCAAAACTTTACCAAAGGAATCTTTTTACAAACTGAGGTTGAACATGGGTGTCCAACCTGTTTATCATCAAGGTTTAGGTATGTGTTTTTGTCCCTTATCTCATATTTTCTTTGGATAGTGTTGTTAAGGGGGTAATTATTTCATAAATCTATCCATTGATATGTGCTAAACCTATTAAGGAAGCATGTATTTAGGGAGAGTTGTGGGTAAGATGTGAACTCAGCATGTAAGTATGTGAAATATTCTAACAATTTGATGGAGTGGTTGTAGTAAACTTTTTTTTACAAGAAAGTAAAATAAATAAATAAATATATGAAGAAAAGTTTTGAATAAAAGATGAATAAGTTTCACGAGTCACAACATGGTTTGGCTATCAATAATTCTTATTTCATACAATGAGTTGGATCATGTAGGCTTAGAATTTTTGATAAATAATCTATTTCTTTTGGTTATAAAGTTCAGTTATTGATGAACATTAGTTGAAAAAAAAATCATAGGGAGAGATTGTTGGGACCAAGTTGGAAAGAAGTTGTTTTTGGAAGATGGAAGATGTTTGTGATGAAAGGTATTATATTTTTTTTCAAAGAAAAGAAAATCAACTCATTTGTAAAATTTGGTTATGGGACTCAAAATCGTATTCAAAATATCATACTCAAAATTCATAAAAAAGTTCATTAGATTGTGGAGAAGTTTTCTAGAAGAAAAGACCATCTGACTCACCAAGGGTATGATAAGAAAGATTTAATACTAATAAGAAAGGGTATTGAAGTCTTAATGACTGATCAAAATCTAATGATGCTTTTCTATTTTTTAATTCAAAAATATCATAATTTATCTGAGAAACTGTAACACCCCAATCTTCTACGGTACGTTTCTCTTTGAATAATGCAATAGCGTGTGTTGTACGCAACATCGAGTTCTAACACACACCATAACCAATCAAACTAGCAGTTATAAATAGTAATACCTAATTTTTGAAATTTTAGAAATTTTATCTCTCAAAATGGACTTCATTTTTGGATTTGGAGTATCGAATTTAGCCTAAGGTGAAATTTTGGTACTTTTCAGATAACTTTAATATTTTGATGAATAGTGAAAATTACTAAATTTTAATTAAAAACAACTTTTTTAATCAAAATAATTAATAGTGATAAATTATGAATTTTAGTGGTTTTAAAGTATATTTAGAATATATTTTTACCATTTAATACAATGTTGGTCATTGGACATAATTTCACAATTAAACCGAACATAAACAAGTATCAATCTTTTGATAGTTATTATATCTTAAAAACACGCTTTTTGTTTTGATAGCGGGAATTAATTTTAAATTAATTTCTGCCACTTTTGTGTTTTGAATTTGGAAAAATGGATTCCATATTTGGAATCAGGATGTTCAAATTGTGTAAATATGTAACTTTTATTTTTAGAAATTTTGAATAATTACTTCGGTAAATATTTTATTTACCATGGTTAAAGGGTAAATCCGGTAAATAAGGATTAAAAAATAATATTATAATAATAAAAAATTACCCTAAAACGTGTAATAACCTTATTTGTTGATACATGTTCGACCATGGTCATCTTTGGGTCGATTTTGGGATCCCATGGTGCCACTTGTAAGTGATAGGGACACTTTATTTTAATTAAGTTAAAATGAATACAAAAATGACACAAGCATATATCTTTTAGAAAAACAATTTTTACATAGGGTTATATATGTTGGATTTTTGACTATAAATATTCATTAGAAAGATAAAAATATTTCCTACATAATTATATTTTATTTATAATTTTTAGACGTTAAATAATTTAATTTATTTATGACACAATGATGATGCAGTAATTACCATAATAGTGAAAAATTAAAATAATTGATATTATAAATACCCAAATAAATACAATTTGAGACTTTTTATGAATTACACTAATTTTATAGGATAATATGACATATTAGGATTGAATTAATTGAATTTTTTAGAAGTAATAATTCTATTATGATTTTTACAAAAATCAACTATTGAATAGTGTCAAAATTGACATAAAAGAGTTTTAAAAAAATATATTATATTATTAATTGATATTAAATTCCTAAAAATATAAGGTTCGGCCAAGAGACTTATATCATGATAGGTGTATCATTAATGAACCACTTGGGGGTCTTCTGGATGTATATAGTAAGTTTATTAACCATATAATATAAAGATACAAAGAGACATTGTAAAAGTGAAACTAATTAACTAAGAGTTAATAATTAAAGATAAGGTTAGTATAATGACCCAAAACTGTCTAAACTCTATTGGTTGGGTGGTTTTTGACCTATCCCCACCTTAAAATTTAAATAATCTACTTTGGATCCATTATAAACTGAATATGAATTTATTATAAAATAATATTTCTATCTTTTCCAAAGGTGCCCCTCACCCCTCTTATAAAAGGGCACTCTCCCTTCTCATTAACTCACACCTTAAAAGCCTTTTGGTTTGGCCAAAATCTTCCCAAATACTCTCTCAACTTCCATCAATTCATCCTAGAGGCCTTCCTTTAGTCATAAAGCCAACCTAGGAGCCCTTTTGATCAAATCAAAAGGAAGAACCCGGAGAAGAGGTAATGATTTCACCACCCTTTTCCAAGTTCCTTTCTTCTTTCACTTATTCTTTATTTGTTATTACCATTCTAAAATAATAACTCCAGTATCTTATATATACTGTGATGTTATTATAAATATGGTACAATCATATTCAGTATTCTATCCATCCTTTGAATAACATGTCACCATATGTGCGTACGTATGGCTTACCGTCTCCACATCGTGGTGTAATTGTTATTCAATAAATTATTATTTGGATGGGTATAATAATGATGTGTGATTCATGTAAATAATAAATGTAACATGATAATGATTCTGTATATATGATATACCATCCAATTATATATTATTTTAAAAGAATGATATTGTCGCTCGTGCGTACGTACGGACCACCGTCTCCACGAACACGATGAGATTCATTCTCCATCGTATCCATTCAAGTTATAATTCTCATTTGATGATTAATAATAGTATCTAAGGACTTGATATAATTATGGATATGATTAATATACAACCTATCCATGACAAACACGACTTACATAACAAAACATATAAAAGAAAACGAGTAAGTTAACACCCGAAACAACGATAATACTAAGATATTATTAACAAATCAATGTTAAAAGATCATATATGATATCTTATTAATGTATAAGATTCTTTTATAATTTAATAACAATTATTTCACCATTATACAGGAGGTTAACCTACCCCCAACCAAGGAAAAGTACAAGGTAAGGGTTTATTTTTCAATCTCTTCATTATCTGAGGTTGTTTATACGTAATAATCTACTGGGATCTCTTTATCATCCACATCCATGTTTCTTAAAAATGTATTTCAAAACATTTTTACTATTTACAAGAATATGGGTTAAAGTCATTTATACCCTTGTTTGACTTTTTATAAGTGGTTTATAAAGGAATCTTTCCGTCGTTTTCCAAACAAGGTGCTTTTTAACCTTTTCGATAGAATTAAGGTAAGAATGTTTTTTTAACTTATACGGCGGGTGCAGTTATTTTCCGCCGTTATAAAATCTTCGAAGCTTCCCTTACAAGATTATAAGAACATTTTCAAAAAAATTTTTTATTTTATAAATATATGACTCTTAAATGATTTCAAAATAAAAAGAGATATTTCTCTAAAAAGAGTTTTGATTTCATATATGTCAACATCCTTTGATGGATTTTACGCTTATTTGAAGTTGATTAATTATGATACAAAACTTCTATATTGTATTGAAGGTTTTGTGATATGTTTGAATATGGATGTGTTATTTTTATACCATTCATGGTTTACGGATGAAGTATTTATATTTCGTATGCTAATTTTAATACGAATGTTTATGTTATGTTTAAACATTTTCATATGGGAATGCATTGGACTTAATATGTGACGGGTGGAGCCCGCTATAGCTCCTCGATGCATCGGTAGGTCTCATGAGACAAACTAGTGTCTTGGCACAAGGCCTTGGAAAAATATTATTTTTAGTCTTGGCACGAGGCCTTGGCTATGTGGTTATGATAGTCTGGAATTATGCATTCCATCATTATGAAAGTGGTTATTGGTATTGCATGTGATTATTAGATTAATATAATATCCATATGAATAAGTAAATGGAATTATTTCATTTTATTTTTGCCATACTATGTTGAATTTCAAGGTTAAAAGGCTTTTGTTTTAGTTATACATTGCCTTAAATGTTTATTCTTATTTATGAAAGTTTCCGTTATATTGTTATCCTTACTGGGCATTTGAGATCACCCCTTTTCTATGTTTTATTTTTCCCAGGATGTGAAGAAGTAAATTATGAATGACCTGCAGGGATATTATGAGGGGATAATAGTGTGGACTATGGAGACAATATGTTGTTGTAGTAGTTTTTCACTTTATGATGTAATGTAAAACTTTATGAATATATCTAGTGTTTCCAAGGCTACTAAACCAATCGGTCTTTCGAGATTTTATCTTTCTTGTGATCATGCCAATGTTATGTAATAATGCGCCAACTCTGGGTAACTGGGGTCGGGGCGTTATAGTTGGTATTAGAGGAAGTTTAGTACAAACCTTGGAAGCTATATTTAGATAAACTCTGATTAGAGCACGTAGAACTAAGATGGACTTTGAGGATTAGTATAGAAGAACTTCCTAGAATTTTGGTATTGTAGAGATTTTGTGAGTTTTCCGAGCAATACATCCTTGTCTGGATACGAGCAGGTAGAGGCGGCTCTGGCACAGATGTACCTAGGGGTAAAACCCGAAAACACCGCTTTGAGCTAGACTCGAATGGGAACTAGTGCACGACAACGGGCCTTGCTACACTCTTGGTTACGACACTCCCGGGGGATATGCTTAGGATAACTCTCATTTTCTTTACAAATAACTATGAAGGGTTTATGAGTATATAATTCCTCAAAGAAAACATTTTTATGATTATGGATTATATCTATAAATAGTTCAATTTATGTTAAGTGTTTTATAAGTATGGGATTATGTATTTTGATTTATAAACTGATCTAGTTTATGACATTGTTTAGAAATAACACCTAGTGGAAGAAATGGAAACCGTATCAATGCACGCACTCCATGTAGGGATTGCCCTCCTGCTCAAGATAATTATAGTGGAGCTGGTGATGAAACTGGTGCCGATCAGCTAATCACCATACTGGGACAACTCACTCAGGTTATGAATAATAACCTTACCCGTATGGAGCACCCTGATCTGCAGCGTAGAGGATCAATGTTAGATCTATTCATGAGGAAAAAACCACCAACGTTCAATGGGAGTACAAATACCTTAGTAGCTGAGCAATGAATAAATTCCCTAGAGAAAATATTTCAGGCTTTGGGGAGTAGTGAAAGGGAAAAAGTTATCATGGCAGTTTACCGCCTCACTGGAGATGCTGATCAATGGTGGTCATTGATTCAAAACATGAAGGAAGATGATGAAGTATAAAATATGGAATGGAGGGAGTTCAAAGATCTATTCTTAGAAAAATACTTTCCACGTGACCATCGATCAGATATGGAAAGGAAATTTCTGAGTCTGAGACAAAATGAGGATGGGAATGTCGCAAAGTATGAGGCTAACTTTACAAGGTTAGCAAGGTATGCTGGAGATTATATACCTAACCCAAGAAGTAAGATTTATCGTTTCTTTGATGGGTTAAAACCATTTCTCCGTCGAGCATTAGTCTCACAATCCTTCTCGTCGTACGAAGACATTGTCTCATGTGCTATCAAGACAGAAAAGGAATTCTCTAAGTCTTATGACTTTAAAGAAAAACAAGAGAAGAAGAGATCTGCTGATCAATCTGGGAATGGAAATAAGGGGAAGAAGGGAAAGGTTGAATATCCATCCCGTGGTAAATGTGGGAAGAAACACCCCAGTACTTGCTTGAAGGGAATGGGCGTCTGTTACAAATGCGTTGAAAAAGGCCACCAAGCTCGTGATTGCAAAGGGAAGAAGGAAGCTACCAATGTTCAGTGCTACAATTGCAGGGAGATGGGACATTATGCAAATGAATTTCCTAATAGTCAGGGGAACTTACCTCAGAAAAGGCCAAGGGATCAAGGCCAAGCTTTTGCTATCACTACTGCTGAGGTAGAAGCTCTAAAAGACGTGGTGGCATGTAATTTAATGGTTTCCTCAAGTTTAGAAAATGCATTATTTGATTCTGGATCATCACATTGTTTCATATCTTCCTAGTTTTCTAAGAAAATTAGATATTTCCAATTTGATTTAACAAGGGAGTTGTCAGTTAAAACTCATAAGGGAAGTATCATTGCAACAAAGTTTTGTGAATCAGTCCCATTAGAGCACATAAATGTTCTTTATCCACTGATCTCATCGTCATACCTATGATTGAGTTTGATATAATCCTCGGTATGGATTGAATTTTGGATTATGATGCGAATATTTATTGTAAGAAGAAGGAGGTTACGATTTTTGATGATGACGATAAGGAACACCTTATCTTTAGAGAAGAATCGTCACCACCTAATTCTTATCTAGATCCACCCCTAGTAGCTCAACTAAATTCAATTATTGGGGAGGAAGAGAATGAAATGACTATGGGTGAGGAAAGGAATGTTCAAATAGAGGATGTACCTGTTGTGAAAGAATATGTAGATTTATTTCCGGAAGATTTACCTGGACATCCTCCAGAATGAGAAGTTGAGTTTTCCATTGATTTAATTCCTGGATCAAGGCCTATATCGAAGACCCCTTATAGAATGGCCACTGTAGAATTAGTTGAACTAAAGAAACAACTAGAGGAATTGAGTAATACGGGATTTATTCACCCTAGTGTTTCTCCATGAGGAGCCCCTGTTCTTTTTGTTAAAAAGAAAGATGGATCTATGAGGTTATGTATCGACTATAGGGAGATCAATGCTATAATGATAAAGAACAAGTATCCCCTACCTCGCATTGATGATTTATTTGACCAACTGCATGAAGATCAATACTTTTCAAATATTGAACATCGATCTGGATACCATCAGTTGTGTGTAAAGAAAGAAGACATTCCGAAGACAACATTTTGAACTAGGTATGGGCATTACGAGTTTACTGTAATGCCTTTTGGATTGACTAATGCACCCTCTGTATTCATGGATCTGATGAATAGATTTTTAAAGGAATATCTCGATGAATTTGTGGTGGTATTTATTGATGATATCTTGGTATACTCTAAAAGCTACGAAGATCATGAAAGTCACTTGCGGATTATCCTAAAGACTCTGAGAAGTCATGAATTATATGGGAAGTTTAGCAAGTGTGAATTATGGCTTCAGGAGATTTCTTTTCTTGGCCATATTGTCTCTAAAGATGGAATCTCTGTTGATCCTTCTAAGACCAAGGCAATACAAGAATGGACAACACCTACGAGTATAACTGAGGTACGCAGTTTTATTGGTTTGGCAGGTTATTATCGACGTTTTGTCTAGAATTTTTCCCGATTGGAAAACCCATTAACAAAGCTCACACATAAAGGGGTTAAATTTGTTTGGACAAAAGAGTGTGGATAATGTTTCGAAGAACTGAATAGAAGATTAGTCAATGCTTCTATATTGACTCTACCATCGGGTAATGATGGGTTTGTTATTTATAGTGATGCATCGAAGAAAGGACTTGGTTGTGTCCTTATGCGGAATGATAGGGTTATTGCCTATGCATCACGACAGTTGAAAATTCATGAGCAAAACTATCCTACTCATGATCTCGAGTTAACAGCTGTGATCTTTGCTTTGAATATATGGAGGCACTACCTCTATGGTGAAAAATGTGAGATTTATACTGATCACAAGAGTTTGAAGTATATTTTCTCACAAAAAGAACTCAACATGAGGCAAAGGAGATGGCTTGAATTACTCAAGGATTATTATTGTAAGATACACTACCACCTAGGGAAGGCAAACAAGGTAGCAGATGCTTTGAGCAGAAAAGACCATGGAGTTTTGAACAATATGAGAATTGAAAGGGATCCAATTTTCATGGATCTAGTGAAGATGGACATGGGAATAACCAGGGAAGGTGAAACATCAATGCTTTTTCAAATGGTTGCCAAACCATCATTACTAGAAAGAATTAAGATTTCTCAGACCGATGATGAAGAATTTCAAAAGAAGATTAAAGCTGTGAATGATGGGAGATTGAGAGACTTTGTGTATGAAGATGGAATTTTGAAATTTGGGAAGAGACTTTGTGTTCCCGATATACCTGATCTAAAAAGGGAATTTCTGGATGATGCTCATAGTTCCAATTTCTCTATTCACCCTGGGAGCACAAAAATGTATAGAGATTTGAAGGAACATTTTTGGTGGGACAACATGAAGAGGGAGATTGCTGATTTTGTGTCAAGATGTATGGTTTGTCAACAAGTGAAAGCTGGAAGGCAACAGCCTGGAGGAGTCATGCAACCTCTTCCCATACCGGAGTGGAAATGGGAAAATATTACGATGGACTTTGTCATGGGGCTACCAAAGACTCCTAGAAGGAACGATGCAATATGGTTCATTTTTGATCATCTTACCAAGTCAACACATTTTCTTGCTATAAGAGAAGATCTACCACTGGAACGTCTAGCAAGACTATATATTGATAAAGTTGTGAGACTTCATGGATTACCCATATCGATTTTTTATGATCGTGATCCCCGTTTTACTTCAAGATTCTGGAAAAGTCTTCAGAAATCCCTGGATATTGAACTTCATCTAGGCACTGCCTACCACCCTCAAACGGATGGACAATCAGAACGAACTATTCAAACCTTAGAAGACACGTTGAGATCCTGCTCACTTGACTTTCAGGGTATGTGGGATCAATATTTACCTATGGTAGAATTTTCTTATAACAATAGCTTTCATTCGAGTATTTAGATGGCACCATATGAAGCGTTATACGGAAAGAGATGTCGCACACCAACCTGTTGGGATGACGTTGGTGAAAGAAAACTTGTAGGCCCAGAACTGGTGGAGGAAACGATGGAAAAGGTGAAGGTAATCCAAAACCATATCAAAGCAGCTCAAAGTAGGCAGAAGAGCTATGCCAATAATCGAAGGAAGGATTTGGAATTTCAAGTCAGTGATCATGTTTTCCTGAAGGTATCTCCATGGAAGGGAGTCATATGTTTTGGTAAGAAAGGTAAATTGAGTCCCAGGTAAATCGGACCTTTCGAAATTATAGAACAAATTGGGGCTGTAGCTTACCGATTGGCAATGCCGCCAAGTCTCTCCAAAGTTCACTATGTGTTCCACATATCTCTGTTGAGGAAATACATGCCTGACCCAACGCATGTACTCACCTACGAGGAATTAGAACTGGAACCCGATCTGTCTTTTTGCGAAGAGCCCATCAAGATTCTTGATACGAGAGAACAAGTACTGAGAAACCAGACGACTCGTCTGGTAAAAGTCTTATGGAGAAACCATAAGATGGAAGAGGCAACGTGGGAACCCGAGGAACTTATGATGAAGAACCACCCGAGTCATTTCATGCGGTAGTATTCTAGAAATTTTGAGGATGAAATTATTTGAAGGAGGGGAGAATGTAACACCCTAAGCTTCTACGGTACGTTTTTCTTTGAATAATGCAATAGCATGTGTTGTACGCAACATCGAGTTCTAACACACACCACAACCAATCAAACTAGCCGTTATAAATAGTAATACCCTCTTTTTGAAACTTTAGAAATTTTATCTCTAAAAATGGACTTCATTTTTGGATTTGGAGTATCGAATTTAGCCTAAGGTGAAATTTTGGTACTTTTCGGACAACTTTAATATTTTGATGAATAGTGAAAATTACTAAATTTTAATTAAAAAAAACTTTTTTAATCAAAATAATGAATAGTGATAAATTATGAATTTGATTGGTTTTAAAGTATATTTAGAATATATTTTTACCATTTAATACAATTTTGGTCATTGGACATAATTTCACAATTAAACCGAACATAAACAAGTATCAATCTTTTGATAGTTATTATATCTTAAAAACACGCTTTTTGTTTTGACAGCGGGAATTAATTTTAAATTAATTTCTGCCACTTCTGTGTTTTGAATTTGGAAAAATGGATTCCATATTTGGAATCAGGATGTTCAAATTGTGTAAATATGTAACTTTTATTTTTAGACATTTTGAATAATTACTTCGGTAAATATTTTATTTACCATGGTTAAAGGGTAAATCCAGTAAATAAGGGTTAAAAAATAATATTATAATAATAAAAAATTACCCTAAAATGTGTCCTAACCTTATTGTTTGATACATGTTCGACCATGAGAATCTTTGGGTCTATTTTGGGTCCCCATGGTGCCACTTGTAAGTGATAGGGACACTTTATTTTAATTAAGTTAAAATGAATACAAAAATGACACAATCATATATCTTTTAGAAAAACAATTTTTACATAGGGTTATATATGTTAAAAATTTCTACTATAATTATTCATTATAAAGCTAAAAATATTTCCTAAATAATGATATTTTATTTATAATTTTGAGACGTTAAATAATTTAATTTATTTATGACACAATGATGATGCAGTAATTACCATAATAGTGAAAAATTAAAATAATTGACATTATAAATACCCAAATAAATAAAATTTGAGACTTTTTATGAATTAAAATAATTTTCTAGGATAATATGACATATTAGGATTGAATTAATTGAATTTTTTCGAAGTAATCATTCTTTTATGATTTTTACAAAAATCAACTATTGAATAATGTCAAAATTGACATAAAAGAGTTTTTAAAACAAATATTATATTATTAATTGATATTAAATTCCTAAAAATCTAAGGTTTGGCAAATAGACTTATATCATGATAGGTGTATCATTAATGGACCACTTGTGGGTCGTTTAGATGTATATAGTAAGTTTATTAACCATATAATATAAAAATAAAAAGAGACATTGTAAAAGTGAAACTAATTAACTAGGAGTTAATACTTATAGATAAGGTTAGTATAATGACCCAAACCTGTCTAAATTATATTGGTTGGGTGGTTTGAAACCTATCCCCACCTTAACATTTAAATAATCCACTTTTGAGCCATTAGAAACCGAATATGAATTTATTATAAAATAATATTTCTAGCTTTTCCAAAGGTGCCCCTCACCCCTCTTATAAAAGGGCACTCTCCCTTCTCATTAACTCACACCTTAAAAGCCTTTTGGTTCGGCCAAAATTTGCCCAAATACTCTCTCAAATTACCTTAATTCATCCTAGAGGCATTAATTTAGTCAGAAAGCCAACCTAGGATCCCTTTTGATCAAATCAAAAGGAAGAACCCGAAGAAGAGGTAATGATTTCACCACCTTTTTCCAAGTTCCTTTCTTCTTCCACTTATTCTTTATTTTTTATTACCATTATAAAATAATAAATCTAGTATCTTATATATAATGTGATGTTATTATAAATATGGTAAAATAATATTCAGTATTCTATCCATCCTTTGAATAACATGTCACCATACGTGCGTACGTACGACTTACCGTCTCCACGTCGTGGTGTAATTGTTATTCAATAAATTATTATTTGGATGGGTATAATAATGATGTGTGATTCATGTAAATAATAAATGTAACATGATAATGATTCTGTATATATGATATACCATCCAATTATATATTATTTTAAAAGAATGATATTGTCGCTCGTGCGTTCGTACGGACCACCGTCTCCACGAACGCGATGAGATTCATTCTCCATCGTATCCATTCAAGTCTAATTTTCATTTTATGATTAATAATAGTGTCTAATGACTTTATATAATTCTAGATATGATTAAGATACAACCTATCCATGACAAACATGACTTACGTAACACAACATATAAAAGAAAACGAGTAAGTTAACACCCGAAACAACGATAATACTAAGATATTATTAACAAATAAATGTTAAAAGATAATATATGATATCATATTAATGTATAAGATTCTTGTATAATTTAATAAAAATTATTTCACCATTATACATGAGGTTAACCTACCCCCAACCAAGGAAAAGTACAAGGTAAGGGTTTATTTCGCAATCTCTTCATTATCCGAGGTTGTTTATACGTAATAATCTACTGGGATATCTTTATCATCCACATCCATGTTTCTTAAAAATTTATTTCAAAACATTTTTACTATTTACAAGAATATGGGTTAAAGTCATTTATACCCTTGTTTGACTTTTTATAAGTGGTTTATAAAGGAATCTTTCCGTCGTTTTCCAAACAAGGTGCTTTTTAGCGTTTTCGACAGAATTAAGGTAAGAATGTTTTTTTAACTTATACGGCGGGTGTGGCTATTTTCCACCGTTATAAAATCTTCGAAGCTTCCCTTACAAGCTTATAAGAATATTTTCAAAGAAAATGTTTTATTTTATAAATATATGACTCTTAAATGATTACAAAATAGAAAGATATATTTCTCTAAAAAGAGTTTTGATTTCATCTATGTCAACATCCTTTGATGGATTTTACGCTTATTTGAAGTTGATTTATTATGATACAAAACTTCTATATTGTATTGAAGGTTTTGTGATATGTTTGACTGTGGATGTGTTATTTTTATACCATTCATGGTTTATGGATGAAGTATTTACATTTCGTATGCTATTTTTAATACGAATGTTTATGTTATGTTTAAACCTTTTCATATGGGAATGCATTGGACTTAATATGTGACGAGTGGAGCTCGCTATACCTCCTCGATGCATCGGTAGGTCTCATGAGACAAACTAGTGTCTTGGAACAAGGCCTTGGAAAAATCTTATTTGTAGTCTTGGCACGAGGCCTTGGCTATGGGGTTATAATAGTCTGGCATTATGCATTCCATCATTATGAAAGTGGTTATTGGTATTGCATGTGATTATTCGATTAGTAGAATATCCATGTGAATAAGTAAATGGCATTATTTCATTTTATTTTTTCCATACTATGTTGAAGTTCAAGTTTAAAAGGCTTTTGTTTTAGTTATACATTGCCTTAAATGTTTATTCTTATTTATGAAAGTTTCCGCTATATTTTTATCCTTACTGGGCATTTGAGCTCACCCCTTTTCTATGTTTTATTTTTCCTAGGATGTGAAGAAGTAAATTATGAATGACCTGCAGGGATATTATGATGGGATAATAGTGTGGACTATGGAGACAATATGTTTTTGTAGTAGTTTTTCACTTTATGATATAATGTAAAACTTTATGAATATATCTAGTGTTTCCAAGGCTACTAAACCAATCGGTCTTTCGAGATTTGATCTTTCTTGTGATCATGCCAATGTTATGTAATAATGCACCGACTCTGGGTAACCGGGGTTGGGGCGTTACAGAATCTTGTGATGCGAGACTTATAAATGAAAGGGGAAGAACAAGTACTTCCAATCGTATTGAGGTTTGGTTAGAAGGATGGAAAGTTACAATACTTCCCAATGTAAGATAGATGATGCCATTCCAATCTTAAATGTTCTCAAAGTCATGAGGAACTCATAATACAAGTTGAAGTTTGTAGAAGAAGAAAGTTTGTAAAGACAGAGCTTTTTGGTCTCAAGTTCATTGGTGCGAGAACACTAGACACAAATTTATTTATAGGATGTGAAGGTTTTGTTTGAAATGTGAGAATATAGAGATGATGGTTTTCAATTAGACCAATAAGTCACAAATTAAAAATAGCCAGATAAAGAAGTTTGTGTGTACTATAATTAGAATAGAAAATAAGTTTCTAAAGTTGAAGCTGCTAGTACCGGTCCATCGGATATGGTGTTCCACTGATCAATTGAAGGTATAATCATTTGTGTTGGGAGATGTTGGGACCAATGAAGATGAAAATAAGTAGAGTTGTTGGGGCCGATGAAAAATGGTATCAAAGATCAATCAACAATATAGTCAACCCTTTTCATCAATATTTTTTTTAATTGGGTCAAGAATGAAAGAAATCTGATATGTTTTCAATTGGGCCAAGAATCACCAGAATGGTGCTAACACTATTTATCAGAGTAAAGAAGAGACCGATCCATTAGATGTAGGCTGACATTGATAAGTTCATCAGATGAAATATCACCAGTTTTTGGAAAAGAATAAAAGGAGAACTAATTAAAGTAGTTACAAAAGTGTTGTCAAGGGGAGCTTGAAGTTTGAAAAAAAATTCTATAAAAGAAGTTTGAAGATAATGCTAAAGTACTTCCAAGGAGTGTTTAAATATTTATAATTTGCAACTATGTTTATGGAAAAAAGGTTTAAAAGGTTTATTAATAAGTATATAGAATTAGAATGGGAAATTTTTTTCAGTTGGTTCCAAGAATTGTAATGATAATACATTTTTTACATATCTTTCAATTTGTGCGGAGAAATGTAATGAATAATCTGCTGCTGAATATATGTCTTCATCATAATGAGAAAATCAGAATTACAATCAGAATCAGACTAAATATTATTATGAAAGTATGAAGTGAGCTAAATATGTGAGAAGATTTGAGAAGGTTTGAGAGTAAGCAAGATGAGTTGAGAAGCATCGAAGAAGTCAAATATGTCTCCTAAATTCAAGGGGAAATTGATGTTTTGGGAATTTGGTTAAGAAGGAAAAAGTTTTTAGATTCCCATCTAAACCACATTTGGAACACCTATAAATAGTGGGAAGTACTTTGTACTTTCTGACACTTGAACTATTCACAGGTGTAGAAAGAAGGTGGAGCACTGAAAGTTTCTAGAGAGAAAGAGTTTCCTGATTGGGCATTCTTGAGGAAGTTTGTCAGAAAAAATAAGAATAAGGAAGACCACATTCTGAGTTTCTCATATCAGATTGGGCCATTGTAAAAGGAAATATAATTGGGATTTCTGGACTAAGATAGAAGTTGTTCAAATTTATTTTAGCGGTATTCAAGCAGAGTAATATTATCAGACTGAGCAATCAGACTTGAGAATCATACTGGGTATCGGATTGAGTATCATTACAAATTCCAGAGAAGTTCTCATCTGCTGTTGGGTAGGAAAGTGAAGAATTATTTTGAAGATCATATTTGTGAAAGTTGATAAGGCAGTATAATAATATGTTTTAAAGAAACTGGTGAAAGTTTGTTAACTTTTTACACAAATTATATTACATCATTTTGTGCTACTTGAGGCACAATAATTTTTGTATTGATCATAGTGCTACATAAGTTTAAGGTAATATCATACTTATTAGATCCACACAAAAAAGATTGTTTTCTAGTGGATTTTGTGGTATTTTATTGTTTCCAAACCATACCAAAGACTTAAATACTCTTATTGAGTAGTAAACCTTATAAATTAGTATGTTCCTATGGATGTGTGATTATTTTGTTTTCTGAAAATTCATTAATATTTAACAAGAGGAGAAAGTTGTTTCAAAATTAAGGAAACTTAAAAGAAAAAGATATCACTAATTCAACCCTCCCCCTCTAAGTGATACTTAGATCCTAGCTGTGTAATCTCACTATTTATACCATCTAACATATTTTTTTGATGGTTTATGATAATTTTAACTGGGAGAAAGTATTGACATTTTGTATGATATTTATTCCAATATAGAAAATTATTGATTGTTAAGGCATGTTGATTTAGTTGTATTTTTTATTCATATGAGGAATGAATTCGACTTATTAAGTGATGGTCATGGCCCACTATATCCCCTTGATGCATTGGTAGATCTTTGAGACAAACTATCTTGAGATTTGGATGAGGAATTACCCTTTTTTGTAGATGTTATGGCATAAGGCCTTGATGGTATTTTCAAATGTTTTGGATGATACCTAAAAAGTAAGTTTCAGATGTCTAGAATTATGAATTCCATCATTATGAAATCAGTTATTAATGTCCATGTGATTATTAAATTAGTTAGAATATCCATGGATAAGTTCCGAGCTCGTGTTATTGTTTATATGTCTTATTTGATCATTCTTTATTCCTACCATATTATGCCCAAGTTATTATTTAAATGGCTTATGCTTCAGTTATTTACCTTTCCATATTGTTTATGATTTTTTATTCATGATATCTTCTATTATATTCATACCCTTACTAAGCATCTAAGATCACCCCTTTCTTATGTTTCATTTTCCCTAGGATTACATGAAGTGTTTTGTGATTGATATGAACATATATTCTTAGGGGAATGATGGAATTCTCAAAGAAAAGAACTTTTTGTATTTAATATTTTTAAAATATAATGTGAATTTCAAGTATGTATCTATTTTAATAAGAATAATAAACTATTTAGTCCTTTGAGATGCAATTTATTATACCTAGTGCCAATGTAACAAAGTAACCACCAACTCTGGGCTACCGGGGTTGGGGTCTTTACATTGGGAACAATGGGTGCATTAGGAAATTGATGCATGCCACCTTAGTGTGTGTAATTCCACTAGGGGTTCTTTTTTTGATATTGAAAAACTGTAGAAAGACTCAATATTGGTGGGTTTATGTGATACCTATTTTAGTGTTTATTTATGTATCTGATTATGTATTCCCATAGGATAGAGCACAAATTGTTCTTGGTTTTATAAATGATGTATTATTTCATGTTTGGTTGCTCACTTATTTATCATATGGACTACCCATATATGGTTATTATTATGCCCTAATGTTTTGTTACATAAAATCTTCATATTCCTTATTTATGAGAACATGAAATTATTTTATGAAAACCAAAGGATGTTTTACAAATGATTCACTTTGAAGCTATTTATAAATTGGTGTTTTAAGCTAGGACTAACATATTTGTAACATTAGACTTTGTTAGATTCTTTGGTGAAATCACATTGGGCTTTGTGCTCACACCCTACTTTTTTCTTTGGGTGGTTATAGATGTTTTTTTTCAGGATACAAGTAAAGGGAATAGTATCTTGTATCTTTCCATATCCCCCTATTTTCTATCACCTTTATAGTAAGATGAATTGGTGGTGATGATTGGTCAAATGAAGATTTTGTTTAGTCTTGTCACATTTTACCTTTCTGATTTATCCATATGGCATGGTGTTGTATTTATCATGGATATGTACTTATCTTCTACACTAAACTTTGTTGATTTATTTATTTATAATTATTTATTAGAATTGTTTGGTTTTTTGTTGGTACTCACCATGCAATGGTCCATATCGGGTGATGTGTTTTATCAACCCAGACTGATTCATTACAAAACACCAGTCATTACTCATCTATGACTTATAAGAACTTCATCCATGATGTTGACCAAATCCTCATTAATAATGAGGGTCATACCCCCAAATAGCCCGTGGTTCACTCCCCACTACATGAATTACTTATACCAACCTTATAAATAGTCCCAACAAGCTTAATCACACACATATGTGTAATGAAAATTTTGAGCCATTCTCACCCACATCATCTACCCTCTATGTATTCATTAGGAGTAACTAGTATCGATGATGCTAGTGCACCTTGATCCTTCATGGTGTCACCATCATCTTAGAGAAGAAATATTAATTCACACAAAAATACCTGGGTAGTTATGCTCGAAAGCATAAAAAATTTACAGTACCCCTCACTCTAGGAGTAACTCTTAGATCAAAACCACTATGGTTTCATGAAACTCCTCCATATAGTCATGAACCCACACCCATTACTAAACTACCACCATCACATAACTCGATCTCCTGTAAGACCCAAATGATTCACTAAATACCCATACATGCCCCGCTTCCCCAATTCCAAAACGAACATACCCCGTGAGTAGGAAATGTGCACCACCTCAACCTTAAGGAAAATATGAGGTGCTCACTTCCGATCCATCTAGTCACATCACCTAAGTGACACCACTCCATCAAACTAGCTATTTATACCTCTATTTTACTAAAATCTAGTGACCACATGTACTCTGGTGACTATTTTCAACCCTCAAATCACAATCCCTTGATTTATACATCATTGAGACTTGCTCACACACTGTTTCAAGCATCTGACTAAGTCATTACTCACCCCATGAACACCCATCACTTGAGATTCATTACATTATAGAACATCTAACCACCCTCACTGCATACCATAACACCTCTAAAAACCATAGGGTTAGTCATCACACTGATCCCACCCTTACATTATATCCTAGAAATTATGAGCACTATCACTTAGGGTGCCCAAACCCCAAAATATGGGGAAACTCACAAACCTTAGTTAAACTAATCTAAGGGAATCCTCACCTGTAGGAAACCTTATGCCCAAACCAAAACACATCACTAGAACAATCCCCCCCAAGATGAGAATTCACAAGGTGTCTCCATGCTTAAACTGAATGCCTATAAGAAATTCTCATGCTTTGGTTTTAACCCAGATTGTTTCACCAAACTTAAATAATAAAAGCTTAACCATCTAGGATTATGGTCTATCATGTCCTTGAAACCCCACTATAAATTAACTATCTAGGCATTCAAATGGTCATGCCCTTTTAAATTGACCTTAATACTAAGGGATATAATACACAAAGAACTCTTCATCATAAAACCCAAGGCATTTAAAGTACTAAAAACTCATACTCGATAGAACCTCACATGCATTGATACCATAATTTGAAGCATATTCCCATGCTTCACACATTCTACCATAAATAAGGATGGGTTAAACCCTCTCACGGGTCACCCTCACAGATCACTAAACACTGACTCACTAGGAACTAGGGTCATGTATAAGGGTCACTAGGTCCTTCCACTTGGCATAGAAACTATAAAATATCAATACATATCTCTATGATAATAAACCCATACAATTATCAAGATCACATTACATATAACATGCCAAAACTATCCACCAAACTCAAGGATTTCATATATATACATAACAACATGCACACCATAGGGGTATTATAACCCAGAACTACTCTCTATCCCAACCCGCCCATAAAAAGTGTCAAATTTTTTCACACAAGGTCACAATATGGGCACTGCCTCAATACCTTCCTACCACTCAAGTTCACAAACCATTATTCTAGAAGTATTCATATTTTTATCATTCATTTAGTGATCTTATCATTTCACAGGTTTTATATTTTTAACATTTAGTAAAACTCAAGAAATTCACATTTTAGGTTTCCACCACACCACAATTTCACATTCATAAGATTTTAACATTATATAATGTTCACATTATATATTTATCACCATACACGTGATTCACATTTTTAAGTTTAATTATCTAGACTCACATCTCTAGACTTGGATAAATAAGATTCCTTTCACAAGTTATGAGGGAAAACACTTGATAATTTTCTTTCTAGAATTTTATTTAACCAAATACATCATTTTATTTGATATAGGTGTCATATATCATATGAATTTAAGCCTTTATCATTTTAAAATCCCCTTAAATTTTATAAGTTCATCACTACAATGTTGTTATATGAAGTGTTAATCACAAATTATAGAGGAAAACACTCTTTAAGTTGTGATTGATACCCCATTTAATTAACACCAATTAGATTCAATGTTAAGAGGAAACAATTTCAAATATTTAATAATTTAAATACTGGTTATATAGAGTGATACCATTAATATATACAAGAAAACATTTTTTAGGTTAACACATACACTTAAAATAACCAACCGATGTCACTAAAAAGTAACCAAGGAAAACAATCAAGGAAACCATGACAATGGAATATAAATAACTACATGATTAATATGATGCATGAATGAATTAATTATGAACATACCAACTCAAGAGTTAATATTACATAAATAAATAACATCACACCCAGGTGCATCACTCAAGGTGGGAATTAATCAATTGTAAAAGCACAAAGAAAGAGCAACAATTCCCATCACTAGAAACTTGTATTTCCCTCATACCTGGGTCTAAAAATACCATGCATGATCTCATTACCAAGTACCAACACATCCTACCTATTTTATAACATACTCAAATAGTAAAACAAATAAAATATACCTATGATTCCATTTTTATTTCCCCAACCCAAATACAATAGAACCAGTTCCCTGATTTAGTGTGCTAAATAGCCTCAAGTTTGCCTCCCCATATGATAGAAGATGCCGACTAGCAGTGAGGGTCTATATGTGGTATGGTTAAGATAGTATACCCTTTGATCATAGATCAAAATAGTGTAAATAAAGAAAACATCATGTAATATCACATCTATAAAAACAAAATACAGGTAAAAAACACTAAGTCCCATCCCATGCAATATTAGAATGATTCTACATAAATACAGGCATGGAATACATATTATTCAAGTTAAGTAGACCATACTAAAATTAAACAAAAGAAAAAAGAAAAAAATACAACATGACCCCAGAAGTCTTGAGCTCTAACCCAAATCCCATCTTCTAAAATTTATCCTATCCTTATAATCAAGCATCAACAGCAGGGTTCTTTCCCTTGTTCAAACCATCATCCATGAAATCTATTTGGGTACCAACTGTCATCCTGAACAGGGTGTGAGTAAAAATTAGTAGGCCACCACCATTGTTGTATAACACAATTCTAGTTTTTTAGTGTAATTTATAAAGGTGTTCAAAAAATAAGTGAATCAGTAATAATAATAATAATAATAAGTTGTAGAAATAAAAGGAACCAAGTCACACCTCAAGTCTCAAGGGAACAACCTGAGATGACCCTACTTGATTTAGATAATGTCATTGTATGAACATTTTAAAGGTATCATAGATCAATTTGGTTCAAAGTTTAACCACTGAGGAAACCATAATCAAGTGAACTAAGGGAATCTACATGGATCATACAAGCATTTCCTTACAAGAATTCCTAAATAAATCTATTTTTATGATTTGAACTTAAGAAACCATACTTGATGTTCAGAGTCATGACTTTATTGGAATCCAAAACTCAAACCTAAGGCATTCCACACCAGTAAGATCATTCTAAATATAGGGAGATCATCCCATGAAATTTAATAAGGGTAACCCTCAAGAATCCATGACATGAATACATGGAATTAAATAAGTCAAGTCATTACTTGAATCCAAGGGGAATCCACCCCCTGAAATTTGTGGTATTGAATCTAAGTAGAATCCACTGGCTCATTTTTGTAATTACATATATTTTTAGCTCATTGAATCCAAGGATGTTTTCACACTTGACATTCGCATGAGTCCCCTAATGGAATCCAAGCCTCTCTCATGGGATTCCACACTAATACAATTTACGGGGAATCCAAGGAACTTTCCAAGACATTATAATCCTTACAAACATTCCAAGAGATATAATCAAGTCTTAATTATACATTTTAAACATAAATAAAATTAATAATTCATGAAAATATCACCACTTTGGTTCATTTCACATTTTTATTTAGGAGTTCCATGATCATGATAATTACTAATTCCTAAGGGTCATCCTAGGAAAACCACATTCCAATTCAATTCATTAAATTACCAAGGGAAGCCCTAAACACCCCTTTAATTTACCCAATTACAAGGTAAAAGCCATAACCACCACTTAAATGGATATAATGAAGGTATAACCAAATCCAATAAGATTTTCTAATCCCAAGGGAGTTTCAAAAACATCAATAGGGTAGATAAACAATTTAATTTAATTTTAGATCAAGCATCAGCTAAGATGACACGACTACATATGTCAAAATGTAGTACAAAAATAACAATTTAAGGGAAAATTACATATAAGACCTACCTTAACCTTGTAGAGAGCCACTCAACCAACATCACCTTTCAGTTCGATCTAAAATAGAGGATATTTAGAAATAACATAAAAGACCTAGAAATAGGGAATTTATGTTAAACATGAAAGGAGAGATTTAGTCAGCATGGGAAAACAATATTTGAAGATAGATGAGTGTTATAATTACCAAAAGATTTATAATGATAAAGTTGGAAGAAAAATATGTGGAGAATTAACGAAGGTTCCTCAAAATCTAAGAAGGAGATGGGAGGGATCATGTGGTGTTGAAATTGGACTAAATCAGGTAAAAAACTAGGTTAAGATGAATGGGGGTGAAGGGGTAAAATTAAGATTTCACCCATTTTAAAAGAAATATTCTCATATCCCAATGATTATCCAATGGGACCAATATTAATGTAGACCTACTAGAAGGACACTAGCTAGCTAGTGGACCTATACTGGCTAGCCTCCCAGCTCTTACTCTTAATCCTCCTGAACATACCTGAGACCACCCTGAACCCACTCAGACACTTCTTCAAAGTCCAAAAGGGGGTTTTAGCAAGAAAATGGATTCCATAACTCAGTGAAGGGGTTGAGTCTTATAGTTAACATTTCTTTTTGGGATACTAGAGTAGTGTTAGGATGGGTGACCTCCTAGGAAGTTTTCCATGGTGTTTCTGAGTGAGGAGAAAACATAATGAAAGAACATGTGTTGTATTATAGGGGAATTCATTAGTTTGATGATCCATTCAAGCACATGGGTGGGCCCCATGGGGGATCACCACATGTTTACAGAGTAACCAGTGGATCTTAGTGGGCTAAGACTCGACAACTATATTAAAAAGGTGGGGTGTATGTGCTATCAGTAGGGACCAGTTGTTATACATAACCACCTGAATGCCCTGCATCAATACTTATCCTAGACCAACCCCCAATACATTACAATACATAGTGTAGTACTTACCTGGACCAGGTAAGGTCATGATCGGTGTTATAGTCAACCTCACCTTTAGTTCATAATAGATTTTTTTACAAGAGGCTGACCACTCAACCCTCACCCCCTTTTTGGAGAGGTTTATCATTAGAATTTCCAAATGCGAGAAGTCAGGGATAAACCTTTGGTAGTAAATAGAAAATATCAAAAAGTTGTGCATGTAAAAAAAATTATTAGGTCACTTCTAAGAAACCACTTCTCTAATCTTATCAGGGTCAATATATATCCCAATCTCAGATATAATGTGCCCCCAAAAGTGTACCTCATCAATCCAAAAGAAAAACTTGAAGATCTTTTCATAAATTCGATGCTCTATAAGTGTTCCCAAGATGATCTCTAGATGTCACATGTTATCCTCACTTGATTTAGATTAAAATATATTTTCATCAAAAAAATTACCATGAAGTCTAGATATGTGTGGAAAACCTGATTCATCAATTCCATGAGCATTACCTCCACATTCTTTGAAAAAAAAACATAATTTGATACTCGTATAAACAATACCTACTTCTAAAGGAAGTGTGAGGTATGTATGATGGACTCACCTTTATCTAGTTGTAACCATAACTTAGATCAATATTATAGAATACTTGGATGCATTTAATATGAACAAATAGGTTGTTAATATGAGGAAGTGGATCCTAGTTTTTAATTATCATCTGGTTCAAATTTTTATAATCGATGAATAACCTCAAGGAACTGTCAAACTTCTTGGAAAAAAGGACTAAAGAACCCAAATAAAGGGTACTTGGATGTATAGATCCCTTGGCCTCTAACCCCTCTAATTAAGTCTTAATATCCCATAAATCTATATGAGCTATCATATAGAGAGGAATAGAGGCAGGATCTTCACCCAGTATAATATCAATAGTAAAATTCACTTCCCTATAAAGTGGAAAACTAGAGAAATAACTAGGGAATACATATTGAAACTAGTCAAAAATAGGGAAAAAAAATCTAGTTGTGTTCCCCCATAATCTAATACATGGATGAAAACTTGAGATGAAATCCTACCCAACTGCTGAAGGTCAGGTCCTACATGACCTTCTTGAATATCCCATTCTCCAGAATAAACATACTTACCACCCTTAGGGGATGTGAACAATATACATCAATGATGAAAATCAATATTGTCTTAGTATGAAACTAACTAATCCATTATAAGTTTTAGATCAAAAATAGTTTTTATAACATGAAGTGATCCCATAAGAACCGATAACAACCCATCTCAGGAGCATACTCCCTATAATGGAGAATTCCATTTGATTACATTTGTAATTCCCCATCCTGAATTGTCTAAATAGTTGCCACAAGGGTACAATAGTAGACCCTAGTCATGAATCCCCATATGTCATAGTATTTCGACTAGGGGTGAGAGACTAATAGATTCATGGGGAGATAATTCCCTCTAAAATAAAGCCCGAGGTCCATGCTCAAATCTATTGAAAAAAATTTCAAGACACTTCTGTATAATGAGTATCCCCAAAACCTGTAAAAATAAAAAAAGTTCCAAAAGGTCTCTAATAGTTTAGAATATAAAGAATTAAATCTATATATATGATTTAACAATACATAATAGAGCAGAAGCAGATCTCAAACCTCAAACATACCAACTTCATTTAGTATCAGAGTGTCTCTAAGCATGTGGCATACCACATAAACTAGAACAAGCCTGTGATTTATTACTTGTAGAATATCCTAGGAGATCTAATAGTATCAGTATAAACATCCAAATACTAGGATAAATTCCTTAGCATCCCATAATAGAACATACAAATACAAGGAGTGTGTCTATGGCATTCCAAACTAGTAATCACAATGAATCCAAGGGGAATTTCCCCAAGGCATTACAAACCAATAATCATAATGAATCCAAGGGGGATTTATACATGGAATTTCAAACAAATAATCATCATGAATCTAAGGAGGATTTCCCCAAGGAATTATAAACCATTAATAATAATTAATACAAGGAGTATTTCTCCAAGTAATTACAAACCGATATTAGAAATAATGGCCAAATCCAAGGATCTAGTCTAAGGCATCCCTATATCCACATACATCTCAGTGGTAAATTCATCTCAACCAAGACATATCATAGTAGAATGTCTCAAAAGGGTTGGATATCTTCCCAAAACCATCTCACATACCTGAGGTCAGCCTCTCAAGCACATGACCTATCATATCTATGATAGCCATATCAGGATCAAACTAATGATTAGAGTCTAAAACAACACTTATAATCATTAATTACCATATCTTACATGAACTTTATCTAGGGTTAACATACTATGGGGGAAGCTAATAATGGTACCCTAGGTCAAACCACAGCACGATCACCCTATATGGGTTCCCCAATCACAATTCCATCTCTCAATCCCAACCTGTCGTTTTGGTCATAACATCTCTCAATAACCTTATGGTCCTTTAGACCCATACCTACCCTCTAAGGGGTTAACCACATCCATTTGGATCAACCTACCACTTTGATACTAGAAGAAACCATTATCGATCAACATGCATAACATGCATCAATCATACAAAAATAATCACACAAGGTAATCACAACAAAAGGGAACATACAAAATTACTCATGCTTTATAAAATTGGCCATTACTCACATGAGGAAAAAATAACCAAACAATTCAACCCTTCACTTTCAAATTTTCATTATAAACCAAGTCAAATTTTCCTTTAAAACAATTTAAAAAGGAATAACATTCCTTTTTACTCATGTTCATAACTTTTACAAATCCCATCACAACATTATTTAGAAAACTTAATTTTTTTTTGAAATACCATTTCAAAACCTGTTCTTGAAATCACCAAATTTCCTTTAAGTTCTATTTTTATCAATCCTCTTTTTAAAATCATGTTTTTAAAAGGAAATTTCTTGTTCCTTGAAAACCACTCACACCACCTAGAAATTTTTAATGAGGGGAACTAACACTCTTTTAACTAAGGCACAACCATTGAACCATTTAGTAAGCTATGCAGTCCATGTTGACTATTAGGCTGACACGAGCTCATCCTAACCTTATGGTAGAGCGACACAAGTCATGCATCATTCAAAAAATATAATAACGATGAAAAAAAATGTAAAATCACCAAATAAGAAATAGAATTGGAAAATTCAATCCCACCTACCACAATCAAAGCCACTTCCCTAAATTCACAGCCCGACAACCTCTTCCTAGCCTCGTCCAAGCTCCTACATCTACCTAGGCTCTTACACCAATCCCGTAAATCAAAAATAAATAATTATAAAATTTTATAATTAATCATTCAAATCAATTTTAAAAATTTACAATTAAACTTCCAATTTAATTGTATAATTTATAATTATATCAAAATTCAATTTAAATAGGCATAAATTCTTAATAACTCATTGATCCATAACTACTCACTGAAACCTTGAGCCATGGGGTGTGACTTACTCCAAAAATGTACCTAAACCTAAGACACATATCCCATACCTTTAATTACAATAATTATATTTAATTTCACAATTAATAAAATAATCATAATTTCTTAAAAGATCATTGAGAAACACCATCGCACCAAAACAATGACCAACCAATCATAGAAGGCCCATAGAGCACTCTCGAAACAATTTTGGGAAAAATTCATATCACATGACATCGATTTAATAGGAAAATTAATTTAATTTAATATAAAATCCTAGAATTAATATATATAGAAACATGTGTTGTGGTGAACAATGATGGGTGGATTGATTACATCCTCATAGAACCACCTTTACAAACCACACACAAAACCCCCATGATGAATGATGATTTCTACCATGATCTAGTGTAAATCATCATAAACCCTAAGCTGGAGAATCCTGAAATCAAAGGAAACAAAGGAAAATAAGAATATAGGGAAAAATTAAGGAATGTAACTAAAATCACTATAAAAATACCCCAAAACTATTCCTATTTGAAGGGGATTAATAGAGAAGTGATGGGGGAGGCCCCTAGTCCACACATACACAAGGGGGGAAGAAGAGTGTTCTAGGGAGGTAAAACCTGAGGGGGTATTTTGGGAATTTTATATTTTTTAATGAAATTAGGTGGGACACATGGTTTTACAAACCATGTTCTAATAACAAAGATAACACTATCCAAGAAATCCTCTATCACACAGTTTTTCCGCATGGTTTTTGGTAAACCGGGCACAAACTGTGAAAAAAAAATCTATAACAAAAGCTATAGGTATCATATGGTTTGTCTGCAACCATGAAATGATTTTTCACCAATCAATAATACAAGATAGTTCCACACTATTTAATTTAAAATTATAATGGTTAACCCTTAACCACACACAAACCATGAAAACAAACCATGCACTAAAAAATTGAACTAAAAAGTTCCCCATGCTCAGGGTGCTACATGGTTTCTCCTAAACCATGCACACCAAACCATGTGACCTAGAAGAAAACATTAAAAAACTTCTAAAATTTAACATGAAGGTTTTAGACTCTCATAAGAACCTGAGACACCTCTTGGGAATCAATCCATATCAAAAAATTTCACCTATGGATTCTCCAACTCTCAAAATTTTGATCAAAATCTTGGTTTTCAAAATTACCTCTTATCTAGAAATTAAAATTTTAAAATCCCACTGAATTTTATAATTCATAACGAATAAGGGTTTTACAACCTCCCCATAATAATACTTATCATACTTAAGAATCATTATTAGTCCTCCAACCGTGAATCTTGACCTACCATAATCATCAATTCACTGCTAACCAGTCACATTCCATTTCCAAACACTGAACACGCTTATGCTAACTCTAACCACTATTCTCAGAAAAACCAACGTTCCTTCAAAACCTGATCTTATCCTCATAAAAATTCGCCTAAATTTTGAATGATGATCCCTATGTGGTTTCCAACTCACCAAATTCATTTCTAAAAGATCATCAATCGACCCTCTTTTGTTCAACCATTCCTTGAAAATGCTCGACCTCTCCCACTAATTTATCATCGTATCATCCAACCAAAAAACCCTTACCCCAAAAGGCATCGTTAAACCATTTTAACACCCACATAAAATCCTAAAATCGAATCTTAATTTAATTACATGATTGGATTCTCAACCAACCAATTCAACCACCATGCTCTTCCCATGATCACCGATGTGCCACCGATACGACTCACGCTAGGGTCATAACCAATCCATACTAAGTCCATTACCAATGCACATACTCCATACTACACCACACAAAAATCCAGATTGAGTTTAACTGCTCATTAGTATCCCACTATAATTACAACCTCCCACCAACCAGTTTCATAATGCTTACAAACCTTCCATCACAAGGGTTACACACCCCTGACTGATTAGATGCTTCCCACCATGGTGTATCTTTATCATGAAATCAATGAACTCGAACACTAGATATCTTCCATACACATACTATCAATTAATAAGTGTAATGACTGGGTGTGAACACCTCACTCATACCTGAGCGCTGACATGACATACCATTCATCAGGTGCCAAGATGGTACCCAACCACACTCATCGATCTCAAAACACTGAAGCATCGATATTAATCTACCATAAGGATTATGGTGATACCCATAATAATAATCCACTTTTAATGTATGATCCCAACTAATGGTTGTACCTATCATAGGAACCACCCAACAAAAACAAAAATAAATGGTCCAACTCATGAAAACACCAAAACATAGGTCAAGGAGTCCAATCCCTAAACCAACAAACACACATCTGGCTACTAAATTCCAATGCTAAACATACATATCCATCCAAGATCCCATCACATGTATATATCCCAAATAATTCATGTAATACCCTCCATATATAAAAGAAAACACATGATCCATCCTCGTTAAACCACCAAGAATCTAGTAAACTAGCCAACATAGAAACTAGTTTCTCTCCACACACTACATCACCAATCCATGTCACATCACACTCATAAATATCACTTGATGATCTCCAAAAAATTATATAATACAATCCAAAAACATAATCAAGCATCTAGTTCACCCCTATCCTAGCACATAATCCAAGAAAATGTGGTTTACATGGCATCAATTACTTCTTTTTAAAACCAACCCAAATCATTTACACGTGCTAAAACTCCTATGAGTTTTAAAAACACCCCTTAGAAGCCAATGGATTTAACTAAATCTCAAAATCTTAAAAATCCCTAGCCTTGCTAGTAAATTTTTCCCAAAAATTGATCCCATTTTCAAATCCACTTTGAAATCAAATTTCAAAACCATTTTCCTTGGATTCTCACAAAACTTGAAAACTTGAAACCATTTATAATCACCATATCCATGATCTATTTCAAACAAAACCACATCATAAAACCATTTTACATGCAACTCCTACCACCACATGATTTTTCTTTTTAAAACTGGGATTTAATCCAAAACTAATCATCTCATAAACCATTTCCCTATAGAGGTCAAAAAATTAGAATTGAAATTAATCAAACAAGAACCTATATAAGTAACCATCTCGGGCTAACCTATACCATCACCTGAGTTGGAATTCCATAAGGCCCAACGAATATTCCCGATCGCTATGGGCTGTAGATAAGCATCAGGGCATAAAAAATAGCCATTTTTGAATGATTTCACCCTTGGAAAACCAGCATGAACCATCCCTTGATTAGAAATATCCTCCAACCAAATAAGTAACATAAACATATATGAATATACAATAGAGTAAATGAAATAATTACTAAAAAAAGTTATCATAACATTATCATATCACAAGTCATAAAAAAGACATATAAACATGATATCTATAGTCAAAATCTAAAAATAAGGAATAAAGATCCAAGTCCAAACAACATCCCAATGATACAAAATCCAAAAACTACACCACACGAGCCAACTCATAGAGACCACATCTCACCATCATAAATCCACCACGGATGTCGATAATCAAGAAGGTCCACCGAACTGTAAGGTTCCATTTCCCATGCCCGTGTCCTTAAAAACAAGGTCTATATATACCCCAAGGTATATGTAGGGTGTGATGAAAAAATTCCAATAGGATACCACCATGAATCTAGGTAAGGAATTTGTCCATGAAAACCAATAATTATAGTTTAAAAACTAAATTTTCAAATCTAACTTCACATTTTAAAATAAGTTCACTTTAAAACAATTATTTATAAATACCTTTGGTTTTCCTCAAACAAACCATTTTATCAATCATGGAAAACAAGGATCAAATAAATAAAAAAATCAACCTAAAATAACATACTCAATACACCCACACATGGAATCAACATGAGCATAAGTTTAAACACCATCATATGAACAAATAATGGAACATGGGAATAAGAATAAAATATCTCAATCAACCAGGGCACCACAATCATGCACAAAACATATAAATACCAAACATGCATACGTAATATGCACTATGTGAACTAAACATAAGGGTATAGCGTGACTTAGTCTAAAAAAATATTTTCTATATTGATAAAAAGTATAAAAAGTTTGGAAGCTCTCTCTATATTCCCCAGGCCCAATATTAATTCCATAGCCTCCCTCGGCCCACATTGATAAATTTGGAAGCTCCCTTTTTATTCCTACCAAAGGCTCCCTAAATCCCTTTAATAACACTCTCTTTGTATAAGTCATACACACACCCACTCAAAAGGTTTCCCATGTGCTAGTCAATTCCAAAAGCACAAAACATCAACACATTCCAATCACATAAGACATTTCAAAATCCAATTTAATTAACCAAAATGTATATTTAAATAAAACAACTCACTCAAGGTAAAACCTTTTTAAAACCTTATTTTAAAGAATAGAATCTCTTTGAGACATTTTAACAAACACATGGAGTGCATAAAATCCAAATCCATGTGAAAATCCACTTTAAATCATCAAATTTTCAGCTAAATCCAAGAATAATAACAAGCATAGATAAACCATAAATAATAAAAAAATTAGAGAAAATTTAATGAACAATAACTAAGGTAAATAAATAATTAATGGAAATCCATGGAAAAACACCCTTAAATAGTGTCAGCTATTAGAAACCAAACTAAAACATGTATCCTTCAATGAAAACCAATTGAATCGAGAAAGAAATTTCATCACACACATAAACCAAAAATAAATAATCCAAAACCCCAATTAACAAGCCTAGATTCATCCAAAACATAAGCTTGGGTTTCCATACTCCATGGAAATTGAAGAACAAGGAAAAATAAGGGGGAAAGGAAAATCATGAAGAAATAGAGCTTAAATCAAGCTATAACTGTAACATCCCAGGTAAATAAATAATATAACTTTTTTATATTTATTAAAATTTGTGAATTAAATATTAATTTTATCTTAAAGGGGATTCTATGTTCAATGGCATACTTGATACGCAACAACAGGTTTCATTGAAAACTTACATTGCACACAACGTTGAGTTATACTGAAAAATATTATTATAATACGATTATTTTAAATGGTAGTTAACACATAGTCATTGTATTAGTGGGAATGAACAAAACTGACTATATTATGATTAAATATGTTTTTTAAATGTTTTTACATTTATCTAATAAATTTTAAAGGCTTAAAATAATAAAGAATCTGATTTTAAGCATAAATACTCTAATATTCATTAAAAGGTTGATTTACCACCTTTTGATGGCGAAACCTCTTTAAATATGATTTTGGTAACTTTTATATGTTTTATTTTACAAAATAAAATTCTTATTTAGAATCGGGACATCAAAATTTACTTTGGGTAAATTTTTTGGTATTTTTCTGATAAAATCCATTTTTTAATGAATAGTGAAAAATATTGTATTTTAATTCAAAACTGCCTTTTAATATAATATATTTATAAGGTTAGATTATCTTTTTTAATTGGTTTTAAAGTGTAATTATATTATGTTTTTAAAATTTAATCCAATGTTGGTCATTGGAAGTAATTTCACTTTGAAATTGACCATAAATAAGTGTCAATCTTTTGATAGTTATTATTTCTTAAAAACAGACTTTATGTTTTGATAGTGAGAATTAATTTTAAATTAATTTCTGGCACTTTTGTGTTTTTAATTTGTAAAAATGGATTCCATATTTGGAATCATGAGGTCCAAATTGTGTAAATAGGTAATTTTTATTTTTAGACAATATGAATATTTACTTCAGTAAAATTATATTTACCATGGTTAAATGGTAAATCTGGTAAATTAGGGTAACAAAATATAATAATAATAATATAAAATAAGCCTAATGTAAGAACCCAGATCTTCTTTTCAGGTATGTTTCCTTTTTCTAGTGTTTTTGTGGAAAAAGAGGAGTTTCTGGAAATTTCTTAAGTACAGGCCGTGTACTTTATGAGTACACGCCGTGTACTCTATTACCATGGGTAGACAGGTGATAGCCATGTAACATCCATGCACATGGCAATGTGTGGTGACCTGGAGACCACTTAATGCGGCGAACGGTGAAGGCAAGTACACGTCGTATACTTATAAAGTACACGCCATGCACTTATAAAGTACACACCATGTACTTTCTTCTTTTTTATTAAACATACCGAGGTCATGTCTGATGGACATAACCACCTCCTTCTTGGTTTAGTTTGTCCAAAAGTGAGAGAATGAATCCGATCTTCCTCTGAGCTTCCGATCAAGTGTCTTTTATCTGAATCGACCGCCGTCAATTGCGTTGGAATCACCTCGGTAAGCTCTTCCTTATGCTAGATCTTCATTTCCTGATTCCTCCTCTTTATCAAGTCATCTTCAGTTGAGCGTTTTTAGCATTTTTGTAGATCTACGACGTTCTTAGGAGATTTAAGTCTTGAGATTCACGTATATCGATCCTATAACATCGAGGTATGTGGTTTGTGCCTTTCCATTGAAATTCTTTGAGTTATATGTGCAATTTGACCAATACCCTTGAACGGGGTGTTGCGTGTTTACTGTTTTGGCCCTGTTAATTGTCTGCTATGATTGTATGCTTGAATAGAGGTTAATTGAATGAGAATAGGGTTAATTTCTATGCTTTGGAGTTGTTTTCCCATGCTTGTTTGTTTATGACCATTTGGTCTTACTTGGCATGTTAGGTTGCCTTGATTACTTACCATGCCTATTATTGTAGGATGGAGTGTTTTATTAATCTGACATGCTGATATGTTATAGACTGCTAGCCAAGTAGTTCTTAAGGGTTACTTTGGCTGATACGCATTGCTATGCTTGCTGACTTACACACGGCCGTGAGAACCTGGTGTGGTAGACCATAGAGATAATGGGTGTAAGGGATTATCTAGATTGTCTATTTACTATTACAATGTGAGACTATAGGGGGAATTAACATAAGTTCTTCCTCAAAGTGTTTGTAGTTCCTCGACATGGGCCACATGGGGAATGTGACGTAAGTGCTTCCCCAGAGCGCCTTTAGTTACCGATACGAGACTGTAGGAGGAATTGACGGTGAGTGATTCCTTAGAGAGTCTATGCTAAAGCTGAACCAGAGGGGTTAGACTGAGTGTACTACCCAGAGGGTTTCTTGTCTTGTTTGGTTGAACCAGAGGGGTTAGGCTGTGAGTACTTCCCAGAGGGTTACCGTTTGGGTTTAGCTGATTGCTTGTCTTGTTTGGTTGAACAAGAGGGGTTAGGTTGTGAGTACTTCCCATAGGGTTATCATTTGTGTTTAGATGCTTGCTTGTACTTGTTTTGTTGAACCAAAGGGGTTAAGTTGTGAGTACTACCCATAGGGTTACCTACTTTGATGAGGTGTTCCCTGATATAGGAAACTAAATGCATTGAAACTATGGATTGTTTACTGCTGAGTACTTCCTTATTTACTGCTTTCTTTCTTGATTACCTGCCATATATTCACTCACTATTGGGCATAGATTTCGTGGTGGTTTCTTACTGGGATTTAGTCTCACATCCTTTTTGGGTCATGCTTTTGGGCACAAACAGATTATATTGTTGCAAGTATAGATAAGGGAAAGCGCCCTTCTACTTCAAGTACTTGACTGCTTTGGAGCTGGAGAGAATGGGACCAATCTATGGCTTGCGATGGTGAGGATTTGTTTACTTGTTTTCCTTTTGTAGATTGGATTAGTACTGTATTCATCATTGTGACTTGTTTGGCTATTTTCCTAGACACATGTATCATGCATCATCTTATATATGTGCTCTAGTTGTTATTACTTCTAGTATTCCGCTATTTACTTTTGTTATGATACTTTTTATGCTTCTGTTATTGCTATTGATTTACTTCCTCTATGTTACTCTTCCAATTAGGGCATAGTTTTTCCACTATCACACCCAAGGCCCTTGCTGCTAATCAGTAGCCTCTGACATTCAGGGAAATGCGCTTGAGGCCATATGACCAACTGGGTACGGGGCACCTATGGGTGGGTTCTGAAACCGGGATGTTACACCTAACATGTGTCCTAATCCTATTAGTTAATACATTTCTGAAAATTTTCATCCTTGGGTCGATTTTGGAAACCCATGGAGCCACTTAAGAGTGATAATGACACTTTATATTAATTAATTTAAAGTAAAGACAAAAATGACATAAACATATATCTTTTAGTAAATAAATTTTTACATAGGTTTATATAAGTTATATATTAAACTATAAATATTCATTTGAAAGAGAAAAATATTTCCTACATCATGGTATTTTTTTTATAATTTTTAGACATTAAATAAATAAAATAATTTATGACACAATAATGATGTAGTGTTTACCTCATTAATGAATGATTTAAATAAATAAGATTCTAAAGATTACAACAATATTTAAAACCTATATAATTATTATTGGATGATATAATTTATAAAATGAGCCATATTATATTCTACTTTAATAAGTTTTGGACCTTTAGAAACTGAAAAATCATTATATAATAAAATAATATTTTTAAACATTCCTAAAGATCCCCTCCTCCCCCTTATAAAAATCCCTCACTTATAACCCATTAAACACACTTATCAAGCCCCTTAGATCGTCCAAACTCTACCAAATTAAGCTCCCAAAATCCTTCTCTACCTCCTAGAAGACTTCCCCTAGGAAAAAGGCAATTCGATTAAACCTTTTGGTTCAAACCAATGGGAGATACCCGATTTAAAGGTAACGTCTTCTCTTAAGTTCTTTTGTTTTATTTTACTTCTCAAACCCCATAAAATATTTTATTCCTTTATTTTATAACAACACCAGTATCCTCAATATACTAGTTTTTTGTTATGATAAGGATTATAACTACACTTACACACACCTCCATCTAATGGGTAAAGAACATAATGTTTCTGTGGACGAAAAACTACTACTTCACGAAACGATGATTGTTCAATCTTATCCTACCACCTCTCATGGTGGAAATTATGATGGAACTGTATTTATATATAATATATATCATGTTTATGTTTTCTCTATGCTTATATAATTTTTATTTACAAACATACCTTTATGCTTTCTAATATGGGTAAATACGATAATTTCATTTGAGGAAGTGCCGACTACCGCCCCCTCAAGGTGATATGATTCGTTCATGACATACATGGAATATATAAAGGATGGAGTTAGTGAAATTATGTAACATATATATCATATGATATTATACTATAATTATAATATACCTATGTATAATTAAGTTTTCATTCCATTAAATAGGAAATAGAAATGAAAGTAGCGTTCATGCGTACGTACGGCTTACCGTCTCTATGAACGGTGCATTTCATTTCTTATCTCCAAATATTATGTAATATTATAAATACACACATATACTGGATATATATGATATATATGATATTTAAATAATGAATATCATTCTGGATATAATTTACTTTTGACCACATGAACAACTTGTAATTATAAGCAGTTCATTTCTGACTGAAGTACCAAATATCGACAAAATGACCATTATTAACTTAAATGATTGCATAATGTTTGTAACATGGTAATAAGTGATATAAAAGTAATAATAAACTTGAAAAATTTTCTTAAGAAAGTATAAATTAACTTTATCTTATTATTTAGGAGATTAAAGAATGAACGGGTCAAGTCGGACACGAGGTAAGAGATTTCTTATCTCACTTTTAATTTCACAAGAATTCCATTATTGATAACTTATTTATTTCATGTGGGGTATTTTGTACATACATTTGATATATATCATCATAATTATCTTTATATTCATGGTATTATGTGATTCATTTGTTGGTTATTAACTTTTGGTCATTCGACTCGATTGATTACAACGTGGTAAGGGGTTTTCATCTCACTTTTTATTCCCGTGAGATTCATGCTATATTGCCACTATTTACTTTTGTGTGGTGTATGTACTACCCATGATTGTATTATTTGTGTAATATAATTTAATTTATGAGTATTTACATCTTCATTGTATGATCCTTCCTTCATGGGGTGTATGTTTCATAAGTTACCAAATCTGTAAGGGAACCTTTCACCGTACTCTCTTAGTCAAAGACTTATTTTATGTCATGTATTTTGTTTTCCTTTTTCTTATGTTGGGATATATTCTTATATATATTTATTGCTGTAAATTTTATGTTCATGTGTTTAGAGAACCTTTTTTCTCTCAACAAATCATTTTCTAAATTTTAAATCAACACTGTTAGGCTGTCAAATTTCTGTAAGAGAACTTCTTAACCCAATTTCAATTCTTTGGGTTAAACTTATACTTATTGATTATGTCATGCTATGAATATGTGAGAATGAACTATAATTATTTTACACTTAATATACACTTATATTGTGTGTATTTATATTTTTCACACATAATTATGTAATTTATTTATCCTTAATCTAAGGATACCGTCTTTATAAGGGATTTCATCTCAATTTACATTCCAGTGAGATTTCATTGTTGTTATGCACCAATTCACTTTTATATGGTGTATATATTATCTATTGGCATATTATATCATGAATCCCTTTATTCTCATGATATTATAATGTTTTTATTAAATGTTATTCCTCAATTATTTTTATTCAAGGATCTCTCATTTGGTTAAGAACTCCTTAACTAAAATATTATTTTTAAAGATTTATTCTTATAAATATTTCTCATTAATTTCAATATTTTAAAAATGGTTTAAGGATTTATTTATATGGACATTAATGTTTTAAAATTTTAATACCTTTAAAATCTTCAAAGTGGTATGGGACACTTTGATTCAAAAATCTCTTTATTAAATATTTTAAATGGTTTTGAAAATGGTTTGATAAAGCATTGATTAGGTCAATATCTTGAAAAGATATATTATGATTTCAATGTGAAAATTTTATCTTTCATTTATGATTATTTTATGTGTTATGAATATATTATGGTTATTGGGAATTGTTTAGGTATACAGGTGGTTCCTTGATAAACCTAGGGCGGGTGAGCCCGAGATAGCTCTCCAATTAATTAGGTAACGTGATGGAGGTAAACGTTAATATTTCTCCGAAGTGATTTAGGGAATATACTATGATGGGTATTCCAAATGTAACTCCCTACTTAGCTGTGATATCTACAATGTAAGTATGATATGGATGCCACAAATTACCTTTATGATTTATGATTTCTATGTGTTATTCATAAATCTTATGATTTCATGAGGTATGTTATGATTGAAAAGTATGGTTTCATTGATTTGTATTTATTGATGGGTTAATGTTTCCTTTTCTTATTTTATTACCCTTAAAAGCTTTTATGCTCATCCCATGTTTTTTAAATGTTTTCCACAAGACTTAAAGATGAATAGGGTCAAGGATGGGATCAAATAAAAGTCATGTTGTCTAAAACTTGGAACTAGACATGTTTCTTTTTAAGAGTTTTTATTTTATAAAAAAAATGGATACCAAGTAGTAGTGTCTACATGTAATTTTCAAGTTGATATGTAATAATTATGGCCTAATTCTCTAAAACTATAAACCTGAAAAGATCCTCAATGTGAATTATTCATTTAATTCAAGATTATGTAATATTTTAAGGTTGGGTTCTTATAGTTGGTATCAAAGGCCGATTTATATAACTTTAGAGGTTAGGGTGTTATTTAAGCATAAGTGACATAACCATAATGGTTAGCATATTATAAAGGGCCACAGTTATTTTAGATAAATTGAATGAGTTTAAGATAACATGAATAAGTCTATATTAGTATTTACCCTCCTCATAAGATATTATATGATGATTTTACTGATATACTCACACTAAACTTTTTGGTTTTAGTAAATGGATAGATCTAGTAGGCACCAAAGTAACACGGGATTTGAAGAAACTGTGATGGTTTTATGAATGAGAAAATGAATGAAATGGGAGCTACAATAAGAATTCTTGTGGTTATTCTCAACCAACTATCTGGAGTCATTATTGACCACCTGAACCATGGTGATTTTTATAAGGAATCGCATATGTGATAAAAAAATATTTATGGAAGTTTAGGTAATAATCATAAAGGTAAGTATGTTCAAAAACCTATGTGTCAAGGATGTGGAAAGAAACACCTAGGAAAATGCTTCAAAGGGGCGAGAAGATGCTATAGATGTGGGAATGAAGGCCATAAAGCAAGAACCTACCATGGAAAAAGGAAGCATCTAGTTGACTATAGTAGATGGAAATAAGTTCTTTCTAAGGGATCAATTTAATTTTTTAAATGTGGTGTGCATGGTCATTATACAAACATATGTCCTACGAAGAAGTTTCGGGAATGAGATCACCAAGATCATACAAATATATGTTTACCAATACCTAATGCCATTCATATTGAGGATGAAGAAACTGACAATGACCAATGAAAGGTATGGATTATTTCTTAACATATGTTTTGATATTATTGAATATTAGGATATGATTCATGATTTTGTTTGTAGGAAAGAAGTATTTTAGAATAAGTTGGTAAGTAATGGTTAATGGATCATGAAGAACATTGAATGAGTAAGAAGTCAACATATAAGGGGTTTAAGAGTTATTATAGATTTAAGATGATGAAATTATTAAAAGTATTAAGGCTCTTTTGAGGATGGGATTACATTAGAAGACTTTTTATAGTATGTGTAACCTTTAAGTTTGATATATGAAAATGTTATTCAAGTAATAATTATTATTTTTTTGATAAGAAATGATGGAATTTTATTTTGGAAAAATCTGTGTTTTTATTATGGATATATAGTGATTTGGTTTATTTATAGAAATGATTAACCTATCATAGAGAATATGTGATTTGGTTAATTACACTTCAGTATGAGAATTTATGAGTAGTCGATTTTATTTGGAGATAAATGTTAATATTTACTGTGGATGGCCATGTGATTATATCCTTCTAAGTTTTGGGTTACAATCTTAGTTTGGGTTACTTTGAAGAATTTTAAGGGCATTTGTTTATTTAATGGTCTTTTCCAAACTTTGGGTTTTATTTGTCAAATTTTGGGGATTAAGAGTAGTATTTATTTTTATAAAGTATAGTCATTTTTGGGGATAATTTGGTCTTGTACTAAAAATTTTGGTTTTGGTTGATGTCTAAAGATAGGGGAAATATATAGTTTATCTTTTGTGGATTATCTGATGATCTAGAAGTTGATTCTAGTGATTTAATGTGACCAAGTCAGTTTGAATACTCATCATTTGGAGAAAAGATGAGTTTGTGGTCGAAACTTAGTAAAGGATGAAAGTCTACATGACAAGTAAGTATGTTTTCTTATGTTTTTAGTTAATCTCATAAATAAATTCCTTAACTTTATGAAAATTAACTTAAAACAAAAACATTGTCTATTAACTTTTCCTACTGGGGAATCAAAGACCATTTAACCCATCACAAGTTTGTGATTTTCTTGCGGTTAAATTTCTCCTAATCATGTTTTCTACCACTCTCCATCAAACCTTTATGGTTTGTTTCTCTTCAATATCCATGTTTTCCTACATGGAATCCTAGTACGGGCTATCTTGGGTGACCTTTTAATTTCTCTTTATTTCTTTTAAAGTGATATTTTTATTTACTCTTTTTCCGATATGGAACTTTCAATGAAGTTTCCAAGCCTAATTTTAAAATTGTGAGGATGCAATTCCCAAAAGGGGAGAAGGATGTAACATCCCAGGTAAATAAAGAATATAAATTTTTTATATTTATTAAAATTTGTGAATTAAATGTTAATTTTAACTTAAATGGGATGCTATGTTCGATTACACACCTGATACGCAACAACAGGTTTCATTGAAAACTTACATTGCACACAACGTTGAGTTATACTGAAAAATATTAATATAATATTATTATTTTAAATGGTAGTTAACGCATAGCCATTATATTGGCAGAAATGAACAAAAATAACCATATTATGATTAAATATGTTTCTTAAATGTTTTTACATTTATCCAATAAATTTTAGAGGCTTAAAATAAGAAAGAATCTGATTTTAAGCGTTAATACTCTAATATTCATTAAAAGGTCGATTTACCACCTTTTGATGGAGATACCTATTTAAATATAGTTTTGGTAAATTTTATATGTTCTATTTGACAAAATAAAATTCTTATTTAGAATCAGGACATCAAAATTTACTTTGGGTAAATTTTTGGTATTTTTCTGATAAAACCAATATTTTAATAAATAGTGAAAATACTGTATTTTAATTCAAAACAGCCTTTTAATCTAATATATTTATAAGGTTAGAATATCTTTTTAATTGGTTTTAAAGTGAAATTATATTATTTTTTTATGATTTAATCCAATTTTGGTTATTGTAAGTAATTTCACTTTGAAATTAGACATAAATAAGTTTCAATCTTTTGATAATTATTATTTCTTTAAATCACGTTTTTTTGTTTTAACAGCGGGAATTAATTTTAAATTAATTTCTACCACTTCTGTATTTTGAATTTTTAAAAATGGATTCCATATTTGGAATCAATAGGTAAATTTTTTGTAAATAGTTAACTTTTATTTTTAGACAGTATGAATATTTACTTCAGTAAAAATTTTATTTACCATGGTTAAAGGGTAAATCTAGTAAATAAGGGTAAAAAATATTATAATAATAATATAAAATTACCCTAACATGTTTCCTAATCCTTTTGGTTAATACATTTCAGACCATGGGATTCCTTGGATGGATTTTGGGACCCCATTAATCCACTTAAGAGTGATAACAACACTTTATATTAATTAATTTAAAGTAAAGACAAAAATGACATAAAAATATATCTTTTAGTAAATAAATATTTACATAGATTTATATAAGTTGTATTTTATACTATAAATATTAATTTTAAATATAAAAATATTTCCTACATCATGGTTTTTTTTTAATTTTTAGACATAAAATAAATAAAACTATTTATGACACAATAATGATGCAGTTTTTACCTCATTAATGAATGATTTAAATAAATAAGATTATAAAGATTAAAAAAATATCCAAAATCTGTACAATTATTATTGGATGATTTTATTTTTAACATGAGTCATCTTATATTATACTTTAATAATTTCTGGACCTTTAGAAACCGAAAATCATTATATAATAAATAATATTTTTAAACTTTCCTAAAGAGCCCCTCCCCCCCTTATAAAAGCCCTCACTTATAACCCATTCCACACACTTATCAAACCCCTTGGATCATTCAACATCTACCCAATTAATCTCCCTACATCCATATCCTCCTCCTAGAATCCTTTCACTTGGAAGAAGGCAATTCAATTAAACCTTTTGGTTCAAACCAAAGGGAGATGCCCAATTTAAAGGCAACGTCTTCTCTTAAGTTCTTTTGTTTTATTTTACTTATAAAACCCCCTAAACTCTTTTTATTACTTTATTTTATAACAAAACTAGTATCCTCAATATAATAGGTTTTTTTAATGAGATGTATTCTAACTACACTTTCACACACATCCATCTAATGGGTAAAGAACATACCGTTTCTGTGGACAACAAACTACTACCTCACAAAATGATGATTGTTCAATCTTCTCCTACCACCTCTCATGGTGGCTATTATGATGGCACTGTATTTATATATGATATATATTATGTTTATGTTTTCTCTATATTTCTGTATTTTTTATTTACAAACATACCTTTATGATTTCCAATATGTGTAAATACGATAATTTCATTTGAGGAAGTGCGAACCACCACCCACTCAAGGTGATATGATTCGTTCATGACATACATGGAACATATAAAGGATGGAGTTAGTGAAATTATGTAACATATATATCATATGATATTATACTGGAATTATAATATACCCATGTATCATTAATTTTTTATTCCATTAAATATGAAATAGAAATGAAAGTAGCGTTCGCGCGTACGTACAACTTACCATCTCCATGAACGGTGCATTTCATTTTTTATATCCAAATGTTATGTAATATTATAAATAAATACATATAATGGATATATATTATATACATGATACCTAAATCATGAATATCATTTTGGAGATAATGGACTTTTGACCACATGAACAACTTATAATTATAAGAAGTTCATTTTTGACTCAAGTCCCAAATATCGACAAAATGACCATTATTGACTTAAATGATTGAATAATGTTTGTAACATGGTAATAAGTGATATAAAAGGAATAATAAACTTTAAATAGGTTATTAAGAAAGTTTAAATTTACTTTATCTTGTTATTCAGGAGATTAGAGAACGAACGTGTCAAGTCGGACACAAGGTAATGGATTTCTTATCTCACTTTTAATTTCGTGAGAATTCCATTGTTCACCAATTATTTATTTCATGTGGTGTATTGTGTATATCCATTTGATATATATTATCATTATTCTCTTTATATTCATGGTATTATGTGATTCATTTGGTGGTTATTAACTTTTGGTCATACGACTCGGTTGATTACAACGTGGTAAGGAGTTTTCATCTCAGTTTTTATTCCCGTGAGATTCATGCTATATTGCCACTATTTACTTTTGTATGGTGTATTTACTAACCATGATTGTATTATTTTTTTAATATAATTTAATTTATGAGTATTTAAATCTTCATTGTATGATCCTTCCTTCATGGGGTGTATGTTTCATAAGTTACCAAATCAGTAAGGGAACCTTTCACCGTACTCTCTTAGTCAAAGACTTCTTTTATGTCATGTATTTTGTTTTCCTTTTTATTATGTTGGTATATGTTCTTATATATCCTTATTGCTGTAAATTTTATGTTCATGTGTTCATAGACCCTTTTTTATCTCATCAACTCATTTTCTAAATTTTAAAGCGACACCGTTAGGCTGTCAAATTTCTGTAAGAGAACTTCTTAACCCAATTTCAATTCTTTGGGTTAAACTTATACTTCTTGATTGTGTCATACTATGAATATGTGTGAATCAACTATGATTGTTTTAAACTTAATATCCACTTATATTGGGTGTATTTATATTTTTCACATAATTATTTAACTGATTTATCCTTAATCTAAGGATACCATCTTTATAAGGGATTTCATCTCAATTTACACTCCATTGAGAATTTATTGTTGTTATTCACCAATTCACTTTTATATGGTGTATATAATATCCATTGGAACATTATATCATGAATCCTTTTATTCTCATGATATTATAAAGTTTGATTAAATGTTATCCCTCAATTATTTTTATTCAACCATCTCTCATTCGGTTAATAACTCCTTAACTAAAATACTGTTTTTAATGATTTATTCTTGTAAATATTTGTCATTAATGTCCATATTTTCAAAATGGTTTAAGGATTTATTTATATGGACATTAATATTTTAAAATTTTAATACCTTTAAAATATTCAAAGTGGTATGGGACACTTTGATTAATTTTTTTTTATTAAATGTTTTAAATGGTTTGATAAATCCTTGATTATGTAAATATCTTGAAAAGATATATTGTGATTGAAATATGGGAATTTTATCTTTCATTTATGCTTATTTTATGTGTTATGAATATGTTATGGTTATTGGGAATTGTTTACGTATACGGATTGTTCCATGATAAACCTAAGGCGGGTGATCCCGAGATAGCTCTCCAATTCATTGGGTAATGTGACAGAGGTAAACGTTAATGTTTCTCCTAAGAGATTTAGGAAATATACTATGATGGGTATTTTAAACGTAAATCTCTATGTAGTTGTGATAGATACAATGTAAGTATGATATGGATTCCAAAAGTTACCTTTATGATTTATGATTTCTATGTGTTATTCATAAATCTTATGATTTCATGAGGTATGTTATGATAAAAAAGTACGGTTTCATTGATTTGAATTTATTTATGGGTTAATGTTTCTTTTCCTTATTTTATAACCCTTAATTAGATTTTTATGCTCATCCCAAGTTTTTAAAATGTTTTCCACATGACCTAAAGATGAATAGGGTCAAGGATGGGATCAAGGAAAAAGCATGTTGTCTAAAACTTAGAACTAGACATGTTTATTTTTAAGAGTTCTTATTTTATGAAAAAAATGGATACTGAGTAGTAGTGTCTACATGTAATTTTTAAGTTGATATGTAATAGTTATGGACTTATTCTATAAAACTCTAAACCTGAAAAGATCCTTAATATTAATTATTCATTTAATTCAAGATTATGAAATATTTTAAGGTTGGGTCTTTATAATAACACTAAGGATACAAGAATAATACACCAAAATTTATTTGGAAGAGTCTCCAAGGCATGTGGAGTTGGTTTCATAAGAGTGGGGAGATAAGTGAGGGTGAAGCCCTTAAAAATTGAAATAAAAAATGGTCAAAAATGTCTTTTTAATAACTTGGACACACCACATGGTTTGGCCAAATGGTTAAACAAACCATGTGGGAGACACTATCTCACTAAGTATAAGCCACATAATTTTTATATAATTCTAATTGGTTAAAAAAATAATGCTAAAACCATGTAAAATCCCACTATCCCCCAAACATCACCCTCACATAGTTACCTATATAGTTAAACAAACTGTGCGTTGTCCGTGGGTGAGGAACCATTTCCTCAAAAACCAAGGTTTTCCACCTCAAACTCCTATAAAATCCAAGAAATAATACATAAATAAATAAAAATTGAAATAAATAATACCAGTGACCCGATAAGTATTACCATTCTCCCCACCATGCCAATTTTTTCCCTAAGAAATACCTTAGGGCTCTTTAGAAGGAAACAAGTGAGGAAACTAGTCCCTCACTTAAACATCTGACTCTCAAGTCTCGTTGATATCTCCACTATTATACCAAATTATATAGACTAATGGAACTTAATTAACAAAAAGAAACTTAATATAATAATCCAAGATATGAATAAGCTTATTCATGATGGTAATTTTAGGCTTTGACTACAAATCCTCCCAATCTATCAGATGAGATGGGTTCATATGTTACTTATTAAACTGGGATACATGGAAAACATCATGAATCAAGGTTAGGTATGACAGAAATCCTAATTAATAGGATACCTTCCCTAGATTATCCACAACCTGAAACGAACTGACATAATGTGACATTAACTTCCCTTACTTTCCTAAGTGATGATATCCCATTCGAATGGATACTCAAAGAAACACTTTATCACCATCATCAAAATCTAATGGGAAACACATACAATCAACATATGATGTAGAGAAACTTTGAACTATCACTAATCTCTTATGGATCAATTGCACTTTCTCTATCGTCTCCTGAAAGAGGCTTAGTCCCAACAAGGAACACTCACCTAGCTCATCCCAACATGATGGGGAATGAAATAGCCACCCATACAATTACTCAAAAGGGTCTATCTTTGTTAATAAATGATAAATATTTTTCTAATAAAATTATACCAATGATAGATACCTCTCCCACAAACCCTTGAACTCAAGCACACATGCACAAAACATATCCTTAAAATTGTGGATGCAAAACTAAGTATGACCATCTATCTATGAGTGATATGTTGTGATTAAAATAAAATTTGTTCCCATGGAATCTTGGATACCCCTACAAAATCAAGAAGTAAAATAGGTATCCTAGTTGGAAACTATCAATAAATACACCCCGTGAAGATTAACGATCTCTCAGATATACATGTTCCTAAGCTCCTATACCTTTGTTGACTCCTTAATGGGAAGAAAATGGGATGACTTAGTCAAGCAATATATAATCACCCAGATAGAATCATTCCCACTTAGAGTATGAGGTATATAGATCAAAAAGTCCATAAAGATCTCACCTCACTTACACATTAGAATGGGAATAAGCTAAAGCATCCCAGTTAGTATATGATTCTCCAATTTGATCCTCTGGTAGGTAAAACATTAGGGTTGGATTCCTGATCACACTAAACCCAATCAACAAGAAAATTCATGACATGAACACTAGTCAAGAACACCTTATCTCTATCCTCCCACACATTCAGACTCAGATCAATAAACAAACCCATAAAACTCCACTCATTCACCAATTCTCTAAATACCTAGATCAGTAAATTTATGCTCAAGGCATTGATGACCACATTCCCTTTCCTAGGTGTATAAGTAATATCAAAGTCAAAAGTCCGAAGATACTCCACCCAATGTCTTTTCTTATGCTATAAACTGCTCCCTGAAGAGGGAATGAAACCAAGTTTTCAATGCTTGAATCACAACTACCAACTATATGTCATGGGTGGGGTAAATCCTCTCATGTGTGTATAACTGATGAGATCCATAAGCCACCACATTATTATCCTTAATCAACACACACAACAACCCCACACCTGAGACATTTCAATACCCTAAATATCCCTTCACAGGCTCATGAATAATTAAGGCTGGATCATATGTCAAATAAACCTGAAACTCCTCAAAAGAATGCTAAAACTTATCACTCCACTCAAACTTTAACCCTTTCTAACTCAACATTGTTAAGGGAGAATATATCTTGTATAAGTCTTGAATAAAACACCTATAATACCCTACCATGCATAAAAGGATCATAATCTCAAACATGTTCTAGGGATTCTCCCATGACATAATCGCTTGGTTCTTCACGAGTTCCACATGAACATCTTTTTCAGATATAACATTTCCCAAAAACTTAACCTCTTAGATCCATAACTAGAACTTGGACAACTTAGAATATAGACTATGATCTCTCAAGGTTCCCAAAAAAATACTCAGATGGTCTCAATGGTCTTCCTCTATCTTGGAATAAACCAAGATGTCATCAACAAACATAACTATAAAGGAGTCTAAAAAGAAATTGAAGATCTGGTTTATCAATTCCATAAAGACTGTATGAGCATTGGTAAGGAAAAATAGAATAACCAGATATGCAAAGTTCCCATACTGGAACTTGAATGTGTTTTTAGGAACATCCTCTTCCTGGACCCTTGGCTGATGGTACCCCGACCTTTAGTCGATCTTTGAAAACCATCGGGCTACCCTAATTTGATAAAAAAGATCATCAATTCTATGTAATGGGTATTTATTCTTAACGGTCACCTGATTCATCTTATGATCATCTATGTAAAGTCAGAACCTCCCATCTGTCTTCTTTACAAATAGAATTGGAGACACCCATGGTGGCTTACTGGGATAGATAAATCCCTTTCCTTCAAGGTATTCCAAATTAATCTTTAACTCTTTTAACTCAGCAATATCCATCTGGTATGGTGAAAAGGAAATGGGGTTTGTTTTGTGGAGTAGATCAATAGTGAAATCAACCTTTCACTGAGATGAAAACCCAAGAAAATCATTTAGAAAAACATTAGGGTAACGATCCATAACCAATAGAATATGACCATTTAAACCATACTCCATGGCCTCAATGAAAAACCTATAAAACTAACAAAAAATCAACCCCACATATGTAATAGTGGGCCCTTCCCTCCTTGTCCATAGATCCCACTCACCCTAGAAGACATGAGTGCTCCTATATGGAGAAAAAATATGGACCTTGCAATGATAGTAGTTAGTATGATCATTGAAATTAATCATCAAATCCATACTGATGATTAGATTGAAAAGGTCCATATCCAACATGAGGAAGTCCTACATGACTTTCACGTTAGCAACCAAAACATAAAAGTCTGGGAACCTAAAACCTTGCTCCTTCTTCCTTCAAAATGGGGCAATAAAATCCATCACAAATGGCATCAAATATTCTCACATACAAAAAGTATCAAGAAAATTTAATGATATAAACAAAAGGTAAGCACTCATATCAAACAAGGCTAAAGACATAGAGGAAACAATAAAAATTGTACCTCTTATGGTGGACGACCAGGATTCATATTCCTCAGGTGCTACATCCACCGCATGAAGACTTCTTAGCTTAGAACTACCCTAGGCCTTCTTAGTTGAATGATATTTCAAATTATACTGATGGTGAGATCCAAAAACCTGAGAATCATTTGAACGCACTTGTAACCCCTTAGAAAATGAAGAACCAAAACTACTACCCTAAAGGGAATCCATAGAGAAGTGTTGAAGATGACTCAAACACCCACACTAGTGGTACATTCTTAGATACTTAGGGAAATTATGTCTGATATGGAAAGAATTCCCTCACCGATAGCAAGTCACTAACTTACCCCCAGAAGAATCCATTGGTGCCGAACCTGATGACCGCTGAGCACCCTTATCGCTACCCTGTTGAGGTTTATCCTACTTCCTCTTATGGATAGAGGAAGAACTCTGGCTACCACCCACTATGGAAGAAGCCCCACTAAGGCTTTTCTTTCTTGAAAAACCTTCCCCAACCATAGCCACTTTATCCACCACCTAAACATTACACTATAGGGAAATTGAGTTTTGATGACATAATACAATTCCATTGCAAATCGTCTATGAAATAAACTTATTTGAGACAAACCAGCCCATCCCTCACAAATAGGTTTTCTGTGAAGGATTTTTGTGATAGATGAACTCATCCATCACAAAAGGTTTTGGAATTCTTGTATGTACGATAATGAGAATGACTTATTTGCGACATGAATTTTATTTTTTTCGAAATTGTTTATTTTCACATGGTTATTTGTGATGAACTGGTACGTCAGTCATAAATAACCTACTCCAATAATGAGTATTTGTGATGGATCCATCACAAATAGCCTCACCAATACGATGTATTTGCAACAGACCCATCAAAAATATTCTTACGACTATGTTTTTTCCATGGGTTCCATAATAATAACTATTATTTACGACAAATCCATAATAAATAATCTATCAGCATGTTTATTTGTGACAGATGAGTCCATCAAAAGTAATTTTTCATTGAGTGGGAAATATTTTTTTGGTGAAAATCTTTTGCGATAGATAAACAATCCGTCACAAATACCTATCACAAATAAACAATCCATCATAATGAAGAAAAACTATAAATATGAACAGCCTCCCCCTACCCTCCTCTGTAACAACCCGGGATTTTATGAGATAGATTATTTTTAAATTTCTTTGATGTCTTTTGTTTTATACTACACCAAGATTAGATTTCACTATATGCAACACCGTATTAGCTTGTAGTGTACGCAACACTATTTTTGGCTTTTGTTGCACACAATTTAAAGTTCTTTTGATATAATTTATTTAACACAACACTGAGTATAGATTTTGTTCAATGTATAAATGAACTAAGTTTGGATTATGTTATACAAAACAACAAAGGAATCTTTCACTTCACACAACATTGACTTGGATTGCGTTACATGCAAGGGCGACCTTCCTCGATAGCTTGCGTTGTATACAATACTGAGTTTCACTAAACAACGATATATTATTAAAATATTATATAACTAGTCGTTATGAATAGTATTAACCACATTTTGAATTTTATAAAATTATCATTCATCTTAAACATTTTATAGAACATGGTATGAGAACAAAATCAATTTTTTGGATAAAAGAAGTATTTTTCAAAAAATGCAGTTTAACCGCCTTTTAATGGTGCACCAATTTTAAATATAGTTTTCACACTTTTATAAGTTAAATTTGAAAAAATAAACTTCTTATTTATAATAGGGACATCAAAATCTACTTTGGGTACTTTTTTTTGGTATTTTTTTGACAAAGTTCATTTTTTAATGAATAGTGAAAAATACTGCATTTTAAGTCAAAAATGTCTTTTCATATAATTTATTTATATAGTTATATTGTAATTTTAATTGATTTTAAAGTGTAATTGGATTAAATTTTTACCATTTAATACAATTTGTATCATTGGAAGTAATTTCAATTTCAAATTGGACATAAATAGATGTCAATCTTTTGATAGTTATTATTTCTTAAAAACCTTCTTTTTGGTTTTGACAATGGGAATTAATTTTAAATTAATTTCTGCCAATTCTATGTTTTGAATTTGAAAAAATTGATTCAATATTTGGAATAATGAGGTCCAAATGTTGTAAATAGGTAATTTTTTTTAGACTTTATGAATAGTAACTTCAGTAAATATTTTATTTACCATGGTTAAAGGGTAAATCTAGTAAATAAGGGTAAAAAATAATATTATAATTACCCTAAAACATGTCCTAACTCTATTGGATGATAAAGTTATGGCCATGGGAATCCTTGGATCAATTTTAGGACCCCATAGAGCCACTTGTAAGTGAAAATGACATTTAATTACTTTTAATTTAATGTTAAGGAAAATATAACCTAAACATACATCTTTTACTAAATAGATTTTAATATGGGGTTATATAATAGATATATATGTATATAAATATTAATTAGAAATATAAAAAGATTTTATACATCAAGATATTTTATTTGTAAATTTTTAAAATTAAATAAATAAATTTAATTACGACACAAGGATGATGCAATGACTGCTTCATTAATAAAGGATTCAAATAAATGAATTTATAAATATTAAAAAAATTTAATTTGGTTATTTTGATGTCATAAACGGAATTTATGGAAGATATTGACATATTATATTTTAGTTAATTCCTTTTTTTAAAGAATCAGGTTCTTATAAATTTTTAAAAAAGTCAAGTATGGATAGTGTCCCAAAATTGACACAATTCATATCTTAAAACATAAAATAGTTTATTAAATGATATTAAATTCATAAAAATTTAAGATTTGTCCAAATGGTTAATATAAGTCCAAATATGTCATAAATAACTTTTTTTGGGTCGTTTGACATGATATGGTAATTAAATTAACCCACAATGTGTAAATAACATGATATAACGGTAAGATTAAAAAGGGTAAAATAAGGGTAAAAGAAAAAAGATAAGGATAACAAAATATAAAAAATCTTGTAAAAAAATTATTGGAGGATGTTTATTCAAACCAAAGTCATCTTATATTATAATTAAATAAGTTTTTTACCATTTTATTTTGAAAGTGAATTTATAACAAATTAATATTTTGGAACTTTCTTAAAGTGACCATCTCCTCTCTTATAAAAGGGAACCTCATCCCTCTCATCTTCACTCCATTTTAAGCCTTAAATATTGACCAAACCCAGCCCATTTATCTTATAAAATTACATAGTTAAATTTTAGAGGTTATGGTCTTCTCAAAAGACCAACTCTAGTGCCCTAAGATGAAATTTAAAGGAGTCACGTCGAGGAAGAGGTAATCTTTTCTATCAATTCTTTAAAATTTATTTCTTCTTCTACTTCCTCTTATTTAGTAGTTTCATTAAAAATTAATAACATTAGTATCACTAATATACTGATATGTTATTATAAATATGAAACAAACTTATTTCACCTTGTATCCATCCTATGAAAACCAAAATCACCGCATGTGCGTACGTACAGATTACCGTCTCCATGCCATGGTGTAATCAATTTTTCACCACCACCTTACTTGGATGGGTATAATGCTGGAAATAATAACTATATATGATTATTATAACATGATACTAATTATGATATATTATACACCATCCAATTAAATAATTTTCAACAGATATGGGAACGATATCGTCGCTCGTGCGTACGTACGACTTACCGTCTCCACGACGCGATGAGATTCATTCACCATGTTAACAATTCAAGAATGATTACAAAGTATATATAATAAATAACCATGAAATATATGACATAATAATGATATTGTTTTGATGTATATATATATTTCATTTACTTACTTCCATTCAATTTAATAAGGAAACAAAAACAACGTTTATGCGTACGTACGGCCTACCGTCTCCATTAGCGGTGTATTCCATTTCATTTATCTATCTATTATATATATATATATACTAAATATATGTGATATATAAATCATGTTTTACATTTTGGAAGTAAGTAAATCATGATCTAAGTAATAATATTAAGAACAACAAGTCCAAACATGTACGATAAATGAAACAATTATTACCCAAAATGTTGCTTTAACATGGAATTGACAAATGAATAGGTAATATAAAGTCATAAGTAAATAATATATGATATCATAAATATTATTATGGTTCTGTTACAAGTTAATAATATTTTCAAACCCTATATACAGTTGTTTCAAACACATATAGAAGAAATCATACCTAAGGTAAGAAATAATTTTGCAATCTCATTTTTTATTTGAGATTATTTATACGTAAGTATTTTCTGGGGATATATTCATCATCCATGTCCATGTTTATAAAAATGGTTTCATAAAATGTTTACTGTTCCTCTATGTATGATTAAAATCATTTTTACCAATTTTTGACTTTTATTACATGGTATAGAAGGAATCTTTCTTTTGTTAACCATATGAGTTACTTTTTGACTTTTTCAGTAAAAGTACGTGGAGATTGTTTTTTTAACTTATACGACATGAACGGATTTTTATGTCTTCTTAGTGCCTTATTTCCATGAAGCTTCCTCCACAATATTTTAAGTTTATTTTCAACTAAATTCTTTTCTTTTAAAATTGTATGGCATTTTTATAAAAGAAATCATTTTTGAGGAAGAAATGATATTTTCCTCAAAATTAATTTCAAGTGTTTTATCAAAATTATTTTCCATCTAAGATGACATAGGGTTATGTTTCTATCCCTATTATTACTTTTATTTGATTGTGTTTATGATGGAATTAATTTTTTATGGAGTCCATTTATCTTATATGGATTATGTTATGATGAAATGATGTTTAAGAATCCCATTTTATTTCATGGGTTATGCTATGATGAATGATTTATGTTTTTGTGGAACATGTTAGAATGATTTCATTATGAGATGGGTGAGACCTATATCTCACTCCAATGCATTGGGTAAAGATTTATATCTCATGAGATAGAAATGAATAAAATGATAGGTTAATCTGGTTTAGTAATAAATGGCTGGAATGACAATTAAACCCGGTTCAGTAATGGACTTTGTCCACTATGATGGTCTTGGTAAAAATGCCTTGGCTACTATAGAAATCACATTATGTGCTTAATGGTTTTCCAAAATTCCATGTTTTATTCTCATGTTATTTTATCATGATTAATGTTCTTTAATAATCTATGCCTTATGTACTGCCAAGATTTATGTCATTGCTCAAGATTTTGATGTTTAAACTTTATGTTCATGTTTTTATGTTCAAATGTTTATGGATTGTTTTATGTTTTCCATGTTTACCCTTAATGAGCTTTTGAGCTCAACCTTTTTATGTTTTATTTTCCCCAGGATATAAAGAAAGGTTTTATGTAGGAAAACAAAAAGGGGAAGTTATTTATGGGACATGTTGAAGATCTTTCACCATGATTAGAAGATTATGTTCCGAGTTTCCAAAGACACTAATCTAATATGGTCTTTGGGCGTCTTTTTGTGTCATGTATTTAAGTATTCCGTAAAAGAAATGTAATGTCCATGTACGTCAAGCTTGGGTCTCTACATCCTCACAATCCACAACCTTTCTATTTCTATCGAAAAAACGCTATGGTTTCAGATCCAATCTTCATCTTAGTAGATTCAACACCAAATATACAAATTCTTTGGCAAAGTACCAATTTCGTAGTATTTTTTTAAACTTTATTTTTATTTATCATTTTTTTTATTTATTTTTTAATTTTATGGTTTGTTAGTTATTTTAATTTATTAAATTGACATTACATTTAGTATAAATTAGCATAGTTTAATACAAATTACTATAATTTATTATAAATTTTTATAAATTAATATTAAATTAGTACAAATTAATAAAAAATATTATGAATTGCTCTAAATTATAAAAATTAGCATAAATTGATATAAATTAAAAAAATTAGTATAAATTGATGTAAATTAATAAGAATTATTATACATTATTATAAAACTACTATAAATTGATTTAATTTAGTATAAATTCATATAATTTTTTTATAAATTAGTTTAAATTTATAGCAATTTAGTGTAAATAAATATAAATTATTATAACGTGGTATAATTTAGTATAAATTACTGTAAATAAATATAAATTATTAAAAATTTGTAAAAATTATTAAAAATCTGTATAAATTAATAAAAATTAATATATATTAGTATAAATTGATATTTTTTTAAAAAAATTAATAAAAAATATTATATATTCGTATAAATTAGTATAAATTGATATAATTTATTATAAATTGATGTAAATTATTATTTACTCATATAAATTTGTATACATTTGTATAAATTAATAAACATCATTAAAAAATTGATATAATTTAGTAAAAAATAAAAAAACTAGTAAAACTAATTATAAATTATTTTAAATTGATATAATTTACTATAAATTGATATAAGTTACTATAATTTAGTATAATTTAGTATAAATTAATATAAGTTATTATGAATTACAATAAATTTTTATTAATTCTTCAAAAATTATTATAGATTAATATTCATTTCTATAAATTGATATAATTAGAATAAATTAATATAAGTTAGTATAATTTAATATAAATTAACAAAAACTAGTATAATTTAAAATATTTATTTTTTTAAAAATAGTATAAATCAATATTAGTGAGTATAATTTAATATAAAGTAATAAAAATTATAATATATCAATATAAATTTATAAAAAATTAGTATTAATTAATAGAAATCAGTATAATTTTGTATAATTCAATATAAATTAAGATAGATTATTATGTGTTAGAATAAATTATCATGAATTAATATAAATTGTTATACATTCGTATAGATTAGTATAAATTAAGGTAAATTGTCATAAATTAGTATTAATTCCTCCCAAATTTGTATACATTAGTATAATTTACTCTAAATTGATATAATTTAGTATGAATTAAGAAAATTACTATAAGTTAATAAAAATTAATATAAATTCATAAAAATTAGTATAAAATAATATAAATTTGTATCAGTTAGTATAAATTAATTAAAATTGATATACATTAGTATAGATTAATAAAAGTTATTATACATTGGTATAAATTAGTATAAATTAATATATATTATTACAAATTAGTACTAAATTCTCACAAATTAGTTTAAATTACTATAATTTACTCTAAATTGATAAAATTTATATAAATTTATATAAATGCTATAAGTTAATAAAAACTAGTATAAACTTATAAAAATTAGTGTAAAATAATATAGATCAGTATAAATTAGTATTTTTTAGTATAAATTAATAGAAAATGATATACGTTAGTATAAATTAATAAAATTTATTATACATTAGTATAAATTATTATAAATTAATATATATTACTATAAAATATTATTAATTACTATAAAATTAGTATAAATTAGTATAATTTACTATAAATTGATACAATTTATTTGAATTTATATAAATTTCCACAAATTAATAAAAATTAGTATAAATTTATAAAAATTAGTATAAATTAATTTAGATGAGTATAAATTAGTAACATTTTGTATAAATTAATAAAAATTGATATACATTAGTATAAATTAATAAAAGTTATTAAATATTAGTTTAAAATATTATAAAATATTATATATTATTATAAAATAGTATTAATATCCCACAAATTATTATAAATTATTATAAATTATTATAAATTGATATAATTTAGTGTAAATTACTATAAATTAGTATTAATTCCTTATAAATTAATTTAAATTAATTTAAATTAATTCAAATTCATATCATTTATCATAGATTAAGAGAAATTAGTAAAACTCAGTATAATTTACTATACATTGATTCAATTTAGTACAAATTACTATAAATTAGTATTAATTCCTTGCAAATTAGTACAAATTAATATAAATTAGTATAAATTAGTATCATTTAGTAGAAATTAATAAAAATTATTAAAAATTACTATAATTTACTATAAATTGATATAATTTAGTACAAATTACTATAAATTAGTATTAATTCCTCACAAATTAGAATAAATTAATATAAATTAGCACAATTTAGTAACATTTAGTATAAATTAATCAAAATAAGTAAAAATTAGTATCATTTAGTATCAATTAATAAAAATCAGTATAAATTAGTATAATTATATATACATTGATATAATTTAGTATAAATAACTACAAATTAGTATTAATTTCGGGAAAATAGTATAAATTAATATAAATTAGTACAAATTAGTATCATATTGTATAAATTAATAAAAATTAGTATGATTTACTATAAATTGATATAATTTAGTATAAATTACTATAAATTAGTATTAATTACTCAAAAAATTAGTATTAATTAATAGAAATTAATACAAATTAGTATCATTTAGTATAAATTAATAAAAATTAGTATAATTTACTATAAATTGATATAATTTAGTATAAATTACTATAAATTAATATTAATTATTCACAAATAAGTTTAAATTAATAAAAATTTGTACAAATTAGTACCATTTAAGATAAATTAAAAAAATAGTATAAATCATTATAATTTACAATACATTGAAATAATTTAGTATAAATTACTATAAATTAGGATTAATTCCTCAAAAATTAGAATAAATTAATATAAATTAGAAAAAATTAGTATAATGTAGTATAAATTAATAAAAATTTGTATAATTTACTATATATTGATATAATTTAGTATAAATTACTATACTTTATTATTAATTCATTTAAATTTAGTATATATTAATATAAATTAGTATAAATCAATATCATTTAGTATAAAAAATAAAATTTAGTATAAATTAGTACAATTTACAATTTGTTGATATAATTTTGTATAAATTAGTATAAATTCACATTTTTAAAATTTTAAATTTGTAATAATATTTAAAATGAAATATTTTATTAAATATAATATAATAATTATAATTAATTGGAAATTTAATAAAAAAGTTCACAATAAATTTTATATAATAAACTAATTAATGTTATTTTTTTGGAAAACTATGGACCCATAAAATAGATGATATTTTTTTCCTATGAGACTATGAATGGATAAATCATCATAGAAACATAAAGGAATTTGATATAAATCCTTTCTATATTAAGGGTGTTAAAGTATTTATATCATTCACATAATCAAATTCAGAATTTGTTTCAGAAGAAACAATTAAGTGTCAGTGTAAGAAGTGTGATCTTATAATATATGAAATATTTGATAATGTCAGGGTTTATATTTTATATTTTTGTTTTTAGAATGATTATATATTTTGGTAACAAAATGGTAAATGAAATTCAGTAGGAAATGTAATTTTTTTGGTTCCAAAACTATCTCAGTTTCAAAATTTTATACATGATACTTATGACCCATTTTTTCAAGAAATAAAAACTTAGAATGAATATTATAATTACGAAATTGAACCATATAAAATTTATGATTTTTTGAAATCTAATGAGGAGGAATTATATCCCATATACAAGATAAGAAAGTTTGAAGTTGCTATAAAATATATGGATATTAAATCTAATTTAAAATTTCAAATAGTTTATTTGATCAATTTTTTTCTTTGGTTAAATCATTTTTTCCTAAATGGAATACATTTCCTATAAATATTTATGAAAGAAAAAAGTTGTTTCATAATTTGGGCCTTAGTTATCAAAATATCGATGCATGTTCAAATTACTGCATCTTATATTATGGTGAATATGAGTTGTTAATTAACTATCCAACATGTGAATAATCAATTTATAAAGAGGTAAAATAATAAAAATCTATATCGATTTCTATTAAAAATTGAGTTATTTTACGATTACATCTAGACTATAATGTCTATTTATGTTTCAAAACACAACAATATTGTTGACGTTTACTACATCCAATGTTTCTATCAGTAATAGCCTAAATTATCCTTATGGTGATGATTCTTGGAAACACTTTGATCTGGTGTATCCATATTTTTCTTTAGAACCTCATAACATATAGTTGGATCTTTCTATTTATGGGGTTTTCCATTTGGTTCTTACGACAGTCAATATTCTTGTTGGATTGTTTTTATAATTTCATACAGTGTATCTCCTTGGATGTTGATGAAAAAACCACTCACACACACACACACATATATACTTACTAATTTTAGAACATTCAAAAAATAATATCAATGATTATTTGAATACATTGATTGATGAGTTGATTTTATTGTGGAACGATGGTGTAACTACATATGATATAGTTACAGATCATAACTTTATGCTGAAAGCTGCATTAATGTGTAAAATAAATGGTTTTATAGTGTATGGTATGTTATTTGGATGAAGTATACATGATACAAAATATTTTCCATACTTTATGGATAAAAACAAATAATTTATGCTCATCAATGGAATAAATTATTTTTTTTTCAACCGCCATTGGAGATTTATTCTTATATATCATTCATTCTAATAGAATAGAAATAATTTTACAAAAGGAAAAATTGAAGGAGAAAAAACTCTGAAAATTATCCCTGGTATTTAGATAAAATCTATTGTCTCTTAATTACATCCTATTAATTTTGGACCAACTTTAAACCAACAAAAAATAGGTGGTTTTGAGAGAGATCATAATTGGATAAAATGAAGTATTTTTTGGGAGTTTCTATATTGGTATATTTTTTTGGTTTGTCACATGTTAGATATAATGAATATTGAAAATAATTGTATTGATAATATATTTTTTACTATGTTGGTGACATATGATAATACCAAAGATACCATTAAGGCATGATTAGATCTTTCCTAATTTTTCAAGAATCCTGAACTTGATTTTTTTTGAAAATGAAAGATCTAAAAAATTAATGAAGACAAAATCATATTCTGCACTTTCTAAAGAAATTTAGTTATTATTTTGTCTGTGGATTAAATATTTGAGGTTTATGGATGGCTATGATTCTAATTAGTATTGTTGTATCGGAAATTAACATATGATTAGGTTAAAAAGTTAGGACTTCTATGTCATCATTCAATGATTACTGCCCATTCACCTTACAAGAATTTTGAATTATTCAATCTAGGACATGTTTAATGAAATATCATATTTATTCCAAGACATTTGTGTATAAAAAATAGAATATGATGCATTAATCATTCTATAAAAATATATTGTTATAATTTTATGTAAATTGGGAAAAATATTTCCATTATCCTTGTTTGTCTCAATGGAAATTTTAATACTTAATTTTTTATATAAAGCTAAATATAGAGGGAAAATACAAGTCTGATGAATGTACCTATCTGAGAGACATATAAAAAAAATTAAAGAATAAGGTACGTAATAAGGAATTAGTTGAAGAGTCAGTTGTTGAAGTGTACTTTCATGAGAAAATTTTAAATTTTTGATCTTATTATTTTAAATATGAATATCCTTCAAAACATAATCGAATGGGTCATAATGAGGAAAATTATAATGATGTAAAAGACTACCAATTATCAATATTTAATCATATTGAGTTTAGTTTTAGTGGTCATCATGAACTATGAATTTTAAATAAATAACTACACATAGATTATACATATGTTTTTCTCAATTGTGAATAAATGGAACATTTTTTTCAGTAAGTACTAATTTTAATTATATATTTTTAAAATATATATTTAAACTAAATTTACATTAATTTTTTATAGATTATATGATGATCATATCAAAAAATTCAAACAAATTACAATATTTTCTCTTGAAGAACACCAACCACATAATTTTCCTTATTGGTTTCAAAGGCCAAAAAGTTCAATTTTTTATGATATAACATATGAAATAAATAAATAAATAAATAAATAAATAAATATATATATATATATATATATATATATTATCCAGGTATCATAACATGGAAGTAAAATTGATAGTCGATTATATGCATTCAGTAATCCACTATCCAAATTATTCATATCATATAATGATTATGTGGTTAATGTATTTTTATTTCATACACACACATATGGTGAATAAAAAAATCAATCAACATTGGTGTTTTTTTAAAAGGATATCATCATAAGGAAATTAAAGTTTAATTTTTTGGGATGTTGGTTGTAATAATTGAGTTGTGTTTTCTAGAGAAAAATTATGTAATGATTTTTAAATTTTATTGGTTTGATATTGATCGAGGGTTGAGTGTTCATCCACAACATTGAATCATTGATATTAAATATAAAAGGATTATTATAGAAAATGAACCATTTTTTGGAATATCAAGCATATCAGGATTATTATGAAAATTATTGTACTACTTAAATATATAAAAAAATTGATGTAGTGTAATAAAAATGAAATATCATCCATTTATAGAAAATGAAAGTGGTGGTATTGAACTGAAAAATATTAAATTTTGAAAAAATAATTGTTGAAAATATATCTTAATCAAAGAGATACATATATTAATGATGAGACCCCATAATTAAGGGATTATGGTGTTGATAATGTTGATGATGTGACCAATGAATTTGATATTATAAGGGATGATGAAATTAGAGCTCGTATAGAAATTGATGATGCTGAAGAGGAACATGAAGGCATTGAAACTGATGAAAATGAATATGAATATGAAGATGATGATGAATAATGTTGTATTATTTGTTCTTAATAAATATTTATTAGTTTTTTATAGGTGATATATATATTAAAAAAAATTTATAGGTAGAATTATTTTTACTAATTTTCTTTTAAAAAAAGGTTCTATAATTTTTAAATTATTTATATTTTTTATAGGGTGCATAATTTTGTTATAAAAATAATTATATTTTTCAGATGGATCAAGAAAGTTATGAGGACTGAACGTGTTTTCATGAAACTTCAAATTGAATATGTTTTTAAATTAGATTTATAGTATAGGTAAGACCCTAGTTCGTCTCTCAAGGAGTGTTGATAGGTTTAGAGTATGTGTTGTTAATAAAAAGTACTGGGGGGGGGGGGTTCGAAAATAGTTTTCAGAAAATAACTTAATTTAAAGAGTTTAATAGTTGATAAATAAAGGTGGTGTTTTACTAATAATGAGAGAAAGGGGTTTTTGTGATTTTACTACACACATTTCAAGTTCATTGTTATTAGATATTCATTTAGGATTGAAGTAATTCTTTGGTTGAAATTAATTAGAAACCTAATTAATTCCTATTCTTTTATTTCAATTCTTTAAGAACCAAACCTTGACATAAAAATCATATTACCAAGGTCCCAAACTTATTCATGGAATAATATCTTAAAAATTAGATTGAAATCTCAGGAAGGTGGGTAAAAAAAGGTCTATCATGTTGTCCAATCAGAACAACACAATCCACACACTCAAAACCTCACACCAATCAGTTAGAAATTAAGAGCATAACATTCACATGCATCAAAACAAGAATTAAAATATGAAATAATGTAATATAAATGGAAATAAATGTTTTAATACCCAAATTAATCAAAAATAGTATCTAATATATGCAATGGAACTCCCTTGACATGTGTGAAGATTCCCGACAATGAACGCCCACCGTTTATCCTAACATTAATAGGAGGAGGAAGCTCGGGTGGATCTCCTTATTAATTTAAGCTCTTTATATGAGGATAGGGAGCTCTAGAAACTCCAATGAGATGAAATTAATCCTATGGAACTTACATTTAGAATCACTTACCTCTCCTGTTATAACTTTCAAATGAGGCTCCCATGGTGCCTTTTTATAGCCAAAATGGGAAGTGGTTTTGGGCACCCAATTTTGGTCATACCACTTGTATCTTGGTTTTTGGTTGGTAAATGACATCATATAGACTTTTAAAAAACTAAAAACATATCTAAACAAATATTTACTATATCCACCGAAATTTTGTCATCATTTGGAGTTCTAAAACTCAAAATATGGATGAAGCACAACACACCACTTTTGACTCTGTAGAGATTCAATGGCGTTGAAAGATTAGTTCATATGGTACACCAGATGGATGGATTGGAATTTAGTTCCTTATTAAAAGTTGTATCTCAGGAAGTTTTGGATACTTCCACAAAATTTTATACCAATTTAAGGAACTTATTTCACAAAATGTGCAAAACAGTGGACATGTGTCCTTGGGATTCAATGCAGTTTGGTCCATTTTCTTTATGGATCATATTCGGCTCTCCAAATCACCTCCACCTATAATGAAATTAACAAAAAAGTAACATTTAAATTTTTAATAGTGATAAAAATAAATAATTTATTCAAACATGAAGTCATTTTTTTTATTTTTATAATTTCCAATACAAAACTAGTTTAGTAGAGTGGTGTAATGGTGAAAATGAAACAGATAATCGTGGTGGGATCACACCCCCACACATAAAAATTTGAACTATTGGGAAAAGTCATATTTCCAAAAATTATGCATGTAGATATTTACAACTTCATAAATATTTAACATTTAATGAAAATTAAATTCCTAATAGAAATGTGATCAAATCTAAAATCACACCGAGGAGTTATTGTCAGCAATCATGGAAAAATATATCTCAAAAATTGTATCAGAATGAAATTCAAAGAGATAAATGATAAAAATCGAAGAAAATAATTTAAAATTTAATCATTTTACTAATTCTCCATGTGTGTGTGTGACAACCATTTCATGATATTCTTTCCACTTTCTATCGAGTAAATATAAGTTATTTTAAAAAATTTCTACTTACATGATCCTTTCCACCAAACCTTCCTTACATCCTTTGCAATCAAATTTCAAGACCAACTCACTTAAGAATTCACAAAAGTGAAACCATAAACTTCTGACCTATATATCCCCATATTTTGTACATTTCATAACTCCCCTCAATGTTTATTTTTTGGGGGGTTTTTTGAGGGCGTGCAATAGTCAAATAATAGGTGCACTCACATAGGTCAACCTACTACAGTAATGAAATAAGTCAGATAAGGAATGTACATATGGAAAAATAATTTTTTAAGGTATATAAAAATTAACTTAACTTATATTTACATTCTATTAAGTAAGAAATTTTCACACCTCATGGTTGGGTGAAAAGATGTGTGGAGAAATTAAGTGAATTTTTTTCCTTAAACCAATCACATAAAGGGTACCATTCTTCTCAAAGGTTTCAAAATGATACATCCATTAATATCATCAAAAAACAACTAAATTTCAAGATAAAGTCACACCAAAATATTGAATTATTTCTGAAATTCACATTTCATCAGAATTTTTTTTGGAATGTTAAAACAACATGAAATACAGAAATTCCTCATTAATTTTAAATAACTTCTATTATTAAGTGGTAATAGTTTTATATGATAAAGTGGGAATAAAAAATTAAAATTCTGGCATAAGAGTGAGGGGGGAAAACATGGGAGGGGTGGGGAAAGTGACAATACTATACATCAAGAAAAAAAGAGAAAAAGAAATAAAGACAATGAAAATTCCTTAATAACCCAGTAATGTACCCCCCCACACCTATAGCATAAAGTATCCTCACTATAATAAAAGAGAATGTGGGAAGGAAGTATAAAACCTGGTGGGTTTCATTTATAGATTTCTTATTGAATATAGAGTTCCTCCATTAGGAACTCTAGAAGAGATTCATGAAAGTGCTTCAGCCGCTTCACATTGACAGTGAAGTTTTGTTTGGTTTCTTTATTTTAAACCTGAATAACATCAAATAGATAAACATTAGTAATAGTGTATGGGCCAAACCATTAAGAAAAATATTACCCAGATGCAACTTTATCCTCATATTGTAAAGGAGGACCTTCTTCTTAATGTGGAAGTGTTGATGAAGGATGAGGAATTCATGGGTATCCTTGGTTCGCTCCTTATAAATTTGGGAGTTCTTAAATGAATCTCTTCTTATCTTCTCTATCTCCTGATTCTATAACTTCCTTTGATCACCTACACCAGAAAGATTAGAATTACATTTTTTAATGTCTTAATAGGCCCAGTACCCAATCTCAATAGGGAGGTGAAAAATCTTTCCAAAAAAAGTTGATAGGGTGACATTCCAATGGGAGTTTTGAAAGTAGTACGGTAATACCATAATGAATCATCGAGTCTAATACTCTAATATTTTTTTGTTGGGTTGAACCATTTTTTCAAGAATTTGTTTTAACTCCCTATTATACACCTCAAATTGAACATTGGTCTGTGGGTGATAAGCATTAGACACTCGATGCCTAACCCCATACTGAAGCAAAAGATATTGCATTGTTTGTTTCTATATATGAGAACCCTAGTCACTGATGATGAACCTAGGTAATCCAAACCTACAAAAAATTTGGGTTCTCAAGAATTCCACAATATTCTTGGAATTATCAGTCATTGTGGAACATGATTCTACCATTTTTTACACATAATCCACTTCCAAGAGAATGTATAAGTTCCCAAATAAATTAGGGAATGGTCCCGTAAAGTCAATGCCCCCAAAATAGAAAATTTAATTGAATTGCATGGGTTTCTATGTCATTTAATTTATTTTAGAGACATTCCCCATTATTTGATAGTAAGGAAAATATTTACAAAAATCAAAAGAATCCCAAAATAATGTTGGCCAAAAGTGACCAGAATCAGGGACCTTGTGAGCAGTCCGTTGGGGACCAAAGTGGCCCCCACAAGCAAGAGTGTGGCAGAACCTAAGGATAGACTAAAACTCTCTATCAGGAACACAACGACCAAGGACTTGATCATTAATTTTTATCCAAAGGTAGGGGTTATCCCAAATGTACCAATGAGACTTATGTTTTATATGTTCAGCTTGGTTTTTGTTGAAATTAGTAGGAATGCATGATGCTACCAAATTATTTACAATTTCAGCATACCAAGGAATATCGTCTTGCACTCGGTATAATTTCTCATCTGGAGACATGTAATTTATGGGAATACAGGGTTATGAGTCAATGTTTGAGGATGGGTGGATCCTACTAATATGGCCAGCCACCACATTTCTACTCCTTTTTATCCCTAATTTCTAGATTGAATTCTTGAAGGAGGAGAATACAGTGAATGAGACATGGTTTGGATTCTGGTTTCTTAAGGAGATACCGAAGGGATTCATTATATGAGAATACAATGAATTTGGACCCTAAAAGATATGACCTAAATTTATCCAAGGAAAACAAAATGGAAAAAAATTCCTTTTTAGTCATGGTGTAGTTTTCCTGGTAAGGGTCCAATGTACGTGAGGCATTTGCAATGAAATGTGGATCTCAATCAACCCTTTGTGATAATATTGCCTCAAATGCATATTTGGAGGCATCACACATGATCCCAAATAGTAAATCCCACCAAGGTGGTTGGATTACCGGAGGTTATGTGAGACTCCATTTCAATTTATTAAAAGAATCCTCACATTCTTTATCAAAAAATAATTCTTTTTCTTTTTTGGAGCAATTGGGAGAGGAGGAGTGCAATCTTATTGAAGTCATGAATGAAACGATGGTAAAATCCAACATGACCTAGGAAAGACTGCACATCCCATAAATTTTTGGGGAATGGTAGGGAATAAATTATAACACCCCAGAATGATAAAGGGTTAAATGACTAAATAATATGAATCATGTCAATAAGGTGCACCTTCGTTTTTAGAAGCCTATCTAATTAGAACTATATAGTTAAACGTACTTGGCTTAGAGTAGTGATAAGGATGGGTGACCTTATGGTAAGTTTGTCAGGGTGTGTGTGAGTGAGGAAAAATCACACTAGAAAGGACATGTGTTGGCCTATGGGGACTGTCATTAGTCAGATGAATCATTATGGCATGTGGGTGGGCCCCAAGATGGGGACCACATGTCTGCGGGGAAATTGGGGGTACCTAGCAGGACATGACTTGATGGCCTTGTTAAGGCAGGGTGTCTGTGCTGTTAGTGTGGCCCCATTTGTTACAGAAATGAAATCCAATTTTGATTTATCAACTTGGATACCATCCCTAGAAATGACATGCCCTAATACTATACCTTGTCACACCATGAAATGGAATTTCTCATAATTTAATACGAGATTATTTTCAATACAATGATATTTGACTGAACCAAAACTACTCAAACATTAATCAAAAGAGGATCCATAAATAGTGAAATCATCCATGAATACTTCCATGCAATTCTCTAGGTAATATGAAAAAATACTAATCGTGCATCACTGGAAAGTATTCAGATCATTTCACAGACCAAATGGCATCCTCCTATATGAAAATGTGCTGAATGGGCAAGTAAAGTTTGTCTTTTCTTGATCCTCGAGGGAAATATGCATCTGAAAGTATCATTAATACCCATCAAGAAAATAGTAATGATACTTCCCTAATATCCTCTCTAGAATCTGGTCGATGAATGGAAATGGTAAATGGTCCTTCTTAGTGTGTAGGTTTAGTCAGAAATAGTCTATACAGACGCGCCAACTATTCTGCACACGGGTTTGAACCAATTAATTAGTTTAATTTTCAATTACTTCAAGACCACTTTTTTTAGGAACTAATTGGAATGGACTAACCCATTGTCTATCTGAAATGGGGTAAATGATTCCAGAAGCCAATAATTTTGTTACCTCTTTTTTGAAAACATCTAAGAGGTTTGGGTTCAATTGTCATTTTTCCTACCTCACTAGTTTAGCCTCATCATTTAATAATATATGATGTGCACAAATTGATGGTCTGATTCAAGGAATGTAAAAAATTTTCCATCCTAAATCTTGTTTATAATCCCTCAAAAGTTCAAGAAGTCATAATTCATGCTCTAGAGGGAGTGAACTGCCAATGATAATAGGTGACTTGTTTCCATTCTCAAGATATGAATATTTTAAATCTTGAGGTAGTTGTTTTAGTTACAATTTAGGTGGATTTTGGATTGATGAGAGTGTGTGTGAAAGTGAGAGGTCACTAATCTCATCTAACTACTCAATAGTATCATCCTTAGATGATGAATGCGATTTTACAAGATTAACAATATCATTGATGGTCATGTGATCCTTAATTTTCAAGAAATAATCAATTAACAAACATGCATGATAATTTTCTAGACCAGTAAAACATTCAAGGAATGATTCATTACCTAAAATTTCAATCAATTATGAAAACTCCTTAAGGGTATCAGGTGAATGAAAATAATATTTTTCATGGGAAAGGAGTACATCTATAGAGTTAACAGAGAGAGAGGAATGTTCTTCAGAGGGGTGCTTCATGGAGTTAAGGATGTTAAAGTGGACAATGTCACCACCAAAATCCATAGATAATTTACCATTATGAACATTAATTATGGTTTTTGTAGTTTTTAGAAAAGGTATCCCCAAAATAACTGGGGTATGTCCATTCATCATATCATCTTCCATTTTAATCACATAAAAATCAGTAGGAAAATTTAAAAATTTCACCCTTATAAGAACATCCTCCAAAACACCATAAGGGTGTGATGTACTTTGATTTTATAATTAAACAACAATTATAGTGGGATTTAGTTCCCCAACCTACAATGAAGAGAAAATAGAGAAAGGCATCACATTTATAGGAGCACCCAAATCAAGCATAGCATTTGAAAAGAAATATTCTTCTATACTGCACAGAATTGAGAATATTCCCAGATAATTTCATTTGGTGGGAAGTTATAGCTCTATCAATGTTGAGACATTCCTCCCCAATCTCACCTTCTCATCACCTTAAAGTCACCTTCAGTGTGTATAAATCTACTTTAGAAACTTGGCGTATCTTGAAATTTTCTTCACTACATCAATCAAAGGAATGTTAACATGTACTTTTTTAAAAGTTTCTAATATTTCCTTATCAAGTTTAGTTTCCTTTTGTTTCATTTTTTGGGTTTCCCTTTGGGGAAATTTAAGAGGAATGGTTGGTCTAGGTGACTCATCAACAAACACATTCTTTCCTTTGGAAGGGCTTCTCTCAGGACACATTTTTTTCAACATTTGGATCAATTTCAATAGTTGGGATGGTGTTTTACTTAGGATGGCATGAATCTAAAGAAGGGTTAATTTGGATTTTAAGTTGATTTCCACTCCTAAGGATGATGGCACTAAAATTTCCTTTATCCCTACGGTTTACTAGTGGTTGAGAGGGTAGTTTATCCGACCCATGACTTTGGATTTCCCCCACCGAGTTGTCTAGTTAGACTAATTGGTTTTTAGGTCTTGTATGGTAGCTTGGGTGGTTTTTTGGAAGTGGAGATTGTTGGAATCCATTTGTTTCATCATGTATTCTAGGCTAGGATAGGGTTTTAGAGGGGGTTGTTGGAAACACATTTATTGTAGTTGAGGATTTCTGGGTGGTGGTGGATTACTACTCTACCCCAGTTGGTTCCATGCCTATTGAGGTTGGTTTGAATAACCCCTTTACTTTAAGCTTGGTTTTCTTTCCACCCAGGATTGAATGGATAATAAGATTCTTACCTAAATGGTTGGTTATAGGGGTGGCCTAAAACATTTGACTCCCGACGCTGAGAAGTGTCTCTCAATTTAGGACATTAGTCAGAGTAACAGGTATTATAAGAACATATACTAAAATGGATGTGAGGAGGATATATGGATTTCCCTTGGGAAAGATCAAGTTTTTGTAGAAGGGTACTTACCTCTTCAAACTTCATGTCCACCTTCTTCTAAAATTTGGTAGATTGCACCTCATAGACACCTCAAATGGGTACATTGGATCTTGAACCAAATTGTTGAGTGTTATGTTCCATTTTCTCAATTAGGTTTCTTGAAGAAATTGGGGTCTTATAAACTAGTTCTCCACTTGCGGTAGCATTAACCATATTTCTATCAATAGGAAATAAACCTTCATAAAAATACTGAATTAAAAGTTTATCACTTATTTGGTGGTGTGGACAACTTGAACATAACCTCTTAAATATCAACCAATATTCATGAAGTTTTCCCCCTTGTGATTCTCTTACCCCACAAATTTCTTTCCTTATTGTTTCAGTTCAAGAGGCTGAGAAATATTTTTCAAGAAAAAGGCGTTTCATGTCCATCCAACCTCTAATTGGTGAATTAACATAATACAACCAATCTTTCATAGTGTATTCTAAAGAAAATAATAATGATATAAGCTTTACTTGTTCTTCATCCACATTAGCAGGTTTTAATGTAGAACACATAGTATGAAATTATTTTAAGTTCTTATGTGTATTTTCTCTAGCAAGTCTATAAAATATTGGAAATAAGTAAATAAGACCAGATTTTAGTTCAAAATTGGGTGCCTCACCTTGCAATTGAATATAGGTGGGTTGGATATCAACATCAGGTGAGGTTAGTTCTTTTAATGTTCATTTGTTTTCAACCGTATTATTCCAGTTTAATTCAGTTTTTATTTTAGTCTTGGAAGAAGAAGAAGGATCAAGAAGAGGTTCAAGATGTAATGTGTCCTCCTTCAAAGGGTTGTCTTGTGTGTCACTGTGTCGCTGATGTAGGATCCTCTCTAGTTCGGGTTCAAAATGTGGTAAATCTCCTGGAGTAGAATGCGCCATGAAGACAACCTACACAAGAGGAATATTTTAGAAATAAACTAAAAAAATATTAAGTAAGTAAAAAAGTAAAGAAATAGTTACAAAATTAACAATATTTTTATAAAAAACACACACTAAAAACAAAAGTTTTTTTTAAAGGTTGGGGCCGAAGCCTCAATTTATTATTAAAGCAAAGACCTCTTTAGACTCGGTAGATGGAGAACCATTATATAGCCCGAAGGCCCAAGGCCAAGTAGTCTGAAAACAAGGCTTGAAATCCCATTTATGGCCCAAAGGACCCTTCAGTGAACAGTACTACTACAGTACCTGCACTACTACAGTTCCTACTATAGCATCGCTACACTACAGTCCCTACATAGTCCCTCTGCTGCTCTAGTGCTGCCGCTGCAATAGTTTCCACCACTGCTACAGTACTCAGAAATTCTCCCCTGCCCGGATTTGATCCTGGGTCTTTTGGATGCCAAGCAGGAGCTTGTACCACTAGGGTATAAGCTCGTTGGCACACTGAAAACAAAAATGCTCCTAATAAACGATGCAAAAATTTGAACGCGTTGTCGTTCCATATCAAATTGATTATATTTTTAAAGTTTATTTATATTCTAGGGTAGACCCTAGGTAATATCTCAAGGAGTTTTGATAGGTTTAGAGTATGCAATGTTAATAAAAATTACTGGGGGGGGGTGGAAAGAAGTTTTAAGAAAATAACATAATTTAAAGAGTTTAATAGATGATAAATAAAGGTGGTGTTTTAAGAATTATGAGATAAAGGGGTTGTTTTTATTTCACTACACATAATTCAAGTTCGTTGTTCTTATATATTCATTCAGGTTTTAAGTAATTATTTGGTTGAAATTAATTGGAATCCCTATTAATTCCTAAGATTTTATTTCAATGATTGAAGAACCAAACCTTGACATAACAATCATATTGCTAAGATACATAAAATATTCATGGAATAAGATATTCAAAAGTAGATTGAAATCTTAATAAGGTGGGTAATTTTTTTTTCTTGTGTTGTCCAATCAGAACAATATAAGTCACGCACTCAAAACCTCATACCGATCAGTTAGAAATTAAGAGCCTAACATTCACATACATAAAAACAAGAATTAAAATATGAAATAATGTAATATACATGAAATTAAATGTTTTAACACCCAAATTACTCCAAAACAGTAGCTAATATATGCAACATAACTCCCTTGACATGTGTATAGCTTCCTCACAACGAACGCCCACCGTTTAGCCTAACATTGAGAGGAGGAGGAAGCTTGGGTGGATCTCATTATTCATTTAATCTCTCCCTATGAGGATAGGGAGATCCAAAACCTCAAAGGGAATGAAAGGAATCCTATGGAACTTCAATTTTTCAGCACTTACCTATCTTGTCCGAACTTTCAAATGAGGTTCCCATGGTGCCTTTTTATAGCCAAAATGAGAAGTAGTTTTGGGCAGCCAATTTTGGTCATACCACTTGTATCTTGGTTTTCGTTTAGTAAATGGAAATATATAGAATTTAAAAAAACTAAAAACATATTTCACCCTCTTGAATATCTCCATAGAATGTTTGACATCATTTGGAGGCCTACATCTCGAGATATGGACGAAACAAAACTCACCACTTTTGACTCCATGTAGATTCAATTCCTTGGATAGATCATTCTATATGGGCTACCAGATGAATGAATTGGGATTATCTTCCTTCTTAAAATTTTTAAAAAATGAAAATTTTTATCCGACCAAAAAATTTCATCCCAATTGGATTTGATGAAATGTGTAAAACAGTGGATATGTGTCCTTGGTCTTTAATGAAGTTTGGCCCATTTTCCTTCTAAATCATATTTGGATCTCCAAATCACCTCCACCTACAATGAAATTAAAAAAACATTTAACATTTCACTTTTTAACAGTGATAAAAAAAAATAATTTAATCAAACATGAAGTGAAATTTTGTTATTATTTTTATAATTCTCAATACAAAACTAGTTTAGCACAATGGTGTAATGGTGAAAATGAAACAGTGAATCATAGTGTGATCAATGACATAATTCATAGATTGAATAAGGATGTGATACTTATTTATGTGCCTCTTGATTCATTAGAAGAAGGTGTTTACCCAACATCGGCTACTAGGAGGGGCCTGAGCCTTTCATGATTGTTGATTTTGGATCCTATTCTAGAGTGACATCCATCTATTGACTTTGATTCTTATTGGAGGATGTTGAAACATGATTTTTATCTAATTTTAATTTAATTTATTCTATTTATTAATTATGTTTATAATTATTCTTATTTTCATAGTTTTTTATATATATTCATTGGTTAGCCTAGTGTTATTTTGAGGATCTATTTTTTTACTATAAGGGATTTATGGGATTAGGTTCCTATCAACTTATGTGATCATATGTTCAAGAACTGGTTGGTATATATAAATAATTTTTCTATATTAAATTTATATAGTTTTTAGTTTACTATATTATTAAATATTTGTAGGGTTTATGTTATCCTGTTGATGAGATCATGAGATCCACTGTTTGGGAGGCATGTGAGGCTTGCATACATGATATTTTCAACAAATTTTTATATAGAATGCATATCAGGGATATGTAGAGAGAATATTTTACTATATTTTATGTTTCTTGTAGGCCTCATCACCCTAATTACATCCCCACTAGGGCTTGCGAGTGATTATGCACATATTGGATAAGATATGCATTCTAGAGGAGATCTGATTCTGGTCGACAGAATCAAGGGAGATAGGATCTCACACACAATGTTGGGAGTCATAATTTTAGTATAAATCATTGAAATTTTGTAAGTAATATTATTTAATAATTATATATATTTATTTTAATACTAAATATAAATGATAAATTTATGCAGTCTGTTGTTGATCCAACAATTACAGAGTTTGATGTATACAAGAAGATATACATTGATAATAGTACTAGAGATATTATTAGTGATAGAAAATGACATATTGTGGTCAGTATTTATTTATTCATTTTTTAAATTAACATAAAATAATTTTTTTTAATATTATTATTTTTTATTTATATGATTATAAGAGACATATGAGATAGAGGTTAATAATATGAACGAGATTTAGGATGAGATAGATGGTGAGGATGAGGCCTCGTGTGAGTCACATTTTGATGATATGAATTAGATATGGGTGACAACGACTGGTCTTGAGAAAGGTTGGGTGATTAGTATAGGTTCATGATTAAACCTGTCTAGTTACTATAGAACTAAAGCTATGTCATCACTTGGCTTGAAGGGAGTAGCATAATCATCATTATCATTTCTTTCCATAGAGTATGAGGCAAGGCTGTGAACTTTGGATGAGGTTATATAGAGATTTACTAGATAGCAGTAAGAGGAGTGACACCAACAGGAAGATTAGTAATAGTAGTAGGAAGAGTATAAATGCAAGTTGGAGAAGCAACGTGAGGTGATGATGGAGTATAAGCATCGGCCTACATGTTATTTCATGATGGAGTTCCCTCTATCATCTGGACCTAATCCCCTATCCTCTCAGTGACATTATTATTATATATTTTTCTATATAAAATTTAATGTAATATATTAGTTATAATTTTATAATGTTTTTTTGTTTTTTTTTATTTAGCATTTTTTCCAGTTATTTATGATAGAATTGGCATTCCAACTAAAATAATCATGGAAAATAGTTTTTTTTGTGATGGAATCGATATTCCATTACAAAAAATCAAATATAAAATATTTATTGTGATAGAAAAAATAATTTATCACAAATAGTTTCTCTATTGGGTTAATTGTGATGATCCATCACAAATAATAGTATTTTTTATGGTGTTTTTTTTTTCAATGTACTATTTTTGATATATTTCCATCGCAATTAGGTTTTTTCAATGTAAATATATCAAAAATAACCTATCAAAAAAAGTAATTTTCTTATAATATAACTTGTTCGGAAAAGGATAATAAGAATCAATCTGATCTTAGCCTTTAATCCCATTTAAAAACATATCTCCTTGAGATAGTAGTTCATGAGGATATCATGAGACAAATGAACCAAATCAAAAAATAAAGTATCATATTCTATCATTGAATGGTCTCATTAGTCTATAATCATGAATTCATGATCCTTCACCACCTTCAGCGTCTTAAGAAAAAACTTCTGATTAAAATCCCTTTTTATGGTAGACCATGTGAGATCCTCATTCCTCCCCACTTGAATGAAGGAGTCCCTAAACTTCCTACATGATACTTACAACATGTAAGTAGAAAAAACTAATTTTTTATCTCTCAGGGATCTTTAGAAAATGAAAGATACACTGGATCCTTTTGATCCATTCCTTAGGCTCATGGGTACCTCTGTCACCATGGAAGATTGGTGGATTCTTCTTAGTAATATTCTGAGAATGGTCCACTATCCCTTTTAGAAATTTATCACCCAATTGTAATTGATATTAGATGGTATAGATCATTGAATCCATTTAAGTAGGGTCTACCAGAGGATTCTCATGCAGAACATGCTCTGCATCACCCACCCTTCATCTAGAAGAGGACCTTATGGGTGACAATTTCTACAAAAAATAGATACCAACTCAATCAAAACAAAATTTAAATCTCAATAAACAGAAATAAAACTAAAAGGAAAAATTATAATTGGTATCAAAAAAATAGAATCAATATAAACAATACTTCCAAATGAATAAGGGGTGAAACCATTAAAAATTTAAACATTTTTACATCATGAATGATTTCACTAAGCAGTTAGACAAACCATGCACCAACCAAGTGAAACAGTGATGGAAGGTCAAAAAGTTAGTTTCATGGGCTTCACATAGTTAATAATAACCATTAATATAAACTATGTGTCTCTATTTTATATCCCTATTTTAAACAAAAACTCAAAATTTATCAAAATTATTCATAGGATCTTACCAAAACCCGTAACCAATGATGACAACCCTCAATTTTCATCAAAATAATGAAAAAATAGGTTCAAATTATAAAAATAACTGTTTACCACCCATGAATACTCGAGGCTTAGATCAAGGAAGATCTATCGAAGAAACCCTCCGCACTTACCTTCCAAGAACTGAAGGTACTATCTCCTACCTACCATTGACCCTAAAATAAAAAAAAAGATATGATACCATTTTGTAATGAACCAGATCGAGTCAACCTGACCCATCACCCAATAAAACATACTATAAATCTTGAATCACTTTCCCAATCACCACATGCTAGATAAAAAAACCAGGGCATCAAAAATAACCATTTGGGAATGGGTTTTGCCTTAGAAAACTGACATGAACCATCCATTAATTTGAAAACCACACCAAAAAAATAAGCTACATCAATAGGCATGAATATAAAATAGAGTAAATTTAACAATGACTAAAAATATATATCATAACTTCATGACATCAGAAGTCATAAAAAATACATATAAACATGATATCCATAGTCAAAACCTCAAAGCTTGGAATAAATACCCAAGGGAAAACAATAATTCGATGATAAAAAATCCCAAAACTACTCCACACGATCCAAATCTACGAGACCATATCTCCACCATCCCAAAACCACCATGTATTTTGTTAATCAAGAATGGCCATCAAAATGTAAGGTTCAATTTCCCTTACTTATGTTATACAAAATAAGGTATTCATACACCCAAAGGAATATACAGGGTGTAAGGCACAAAGCCTAGTATAATACCACCATGAATCTATGTAATTACTTTATTTATGAAAACCAATAAGTCTAGTTTGAAAAATCATTTTTAAAAACCAAGTTTACTTTTTAAAACAAGTTCACTTTAAAAAAAATCGGTATAAATCCCCTAGGTTTCCTAAAATAAACCATTTTATCAATATTAGAAAACATGGATAAAATAATTAAGTAAATCTACCCAACATAACATTATCAATACAGCCACACATGGCATAAACATGATCATAAGAATAAACACCATCATACAAACAAATAATAGAACATGGAAAAAAGCATAAAATATGTCAATCAACCAAGGTATTATCATCTTGCACAAAGAATATAAAAATCAATAGGGAATATGTAATACACACCATGGGTTCTAACCATAAGCTTTTAGTGTGACTTAGTATAAAATAAGGATTTTCTATCCGATTAAGAAAGTATAAAAAGTTTGGAACCACTCTCAATATTCCATGGGCCCAAAAATAATCCCACAGGCACCCTCAATATTCCTATAAAAGGCTCTCTCAATCCCTTGTACAATAATATCTTTGTATAAGTTATACACACACCCACTACCAAGGTTTCACTTGTGCCACTCAATGACAAGAATAAAAACATCACCAAGTGAAAATCATATAATCCTTTTCAAAATCCAATTTAATAAAAAACATTACCATTTAAATAAATCACCTTACTCAATGTTAAACCTTTAAAAAATCCATTTGAAAGTATAAAACCACTTTGATACATTTTAGCAAACATATGGAGTGCATAAAATTTAACTCCCTTTGAAAATACACTTTAAATCATCAAATTGACAACCAAATCAAAGAATCATAGCTATAATGGATAAAAAATAAATAATAACTTAAATTAAGGGAAATTTAATGAACAAAACCTAATGGAAATAAAAAATTAATGTAAATCCATGGAAAAGAACCCTTTAATAGAGAAACCTACCAAAAACTAAACCTAAACTTGTTGTATTTGAAAGAAACCGCTTGAATCAAGTAAGAAAGGTCCCCACACACCTAAACCGCAAATAAACAATCCAAATTTCCCATTAAAATCCCTAGATTCATCCAAAATTAAAGAGTGGGTTTCCATACTCTATGAAAATGGAAGAACAAGAAAATATAAGGTGGAAAGAAGGAAAAATATTTAATAAATTGAGCTTACCCCAAGATATAACACAAAGGATCCAAGAATAGTACACAAAAATAGAGGAGGGAGAATATATAAGGAGTGGGGATATGTATGTGCAAGAGTGGGGAGATAAATGGGGGTAAAGTATTAAAAATCAAAAGGGTAAAATGGTAAAAATCCACCTTTTTAATAACCTGAACACACTACATAGTTAGGATGCATGGTTAGACAAACTGTGCGCCAATAGTGTGGGAGCCACTGGTTCCCCAATGACAAGAAACATGGGTTTTAAATAATTATAAACAGTTAAAAAAACCATTCTAAACTATGAAAATTATTACTATCCCCCAAAAATCACCCTCACATCGTTAGCTACATGGTTATATAAAAACCAAGGTTCCCCCTCCAACCATCAAAAAATCAAAGAATGAATACATAAATAAAACTCAAAATAAAAAATACCAATGACTTAGTGAGTGTTATGACCTCATATCTATATTAATATTATCACCCCTTATAATATATTCAGGAAAACACTAATTATATTATAAGTTTCTTCAATTAATAATGGATTCAAACTAGGAAATATGTCAAAAACACCACCCTTATGTGAATGTATCATGTCCTAATCATGACACTATCATGATGCATAAACATCTCAATGGATCCTAGATGATTCCTATGACTCATCTAGAGTCTCATCTATCCCACATTGAGATTCTTAGTCAAAATCAACACCTCACTCATCTTGGAGTGCTTGGTACCAATACTGGACTTCCCTTAGAAACTTGGATTTCAACCGACATCATGCTATCCAAACATGTTCTTGGCCTATATCCTAAGTCCTGAAAAATCTATCTTCATCTCTAACCAATACTATCCCATCCCAAAAAAATGTTTTGATACCACTTTGTAATTCCCCAACCCATATCTCTTGAATGTAACCCACATGAGGATTCTACTAGACCTCATGCATGCCTCCCCAGACACTAGTGGATTCCAAATAGCAGTGAGGGCCTATGATAGTTGTGGGGAGACTATTTACTCTAGAATTAATCCCATAGGTCATGCCCAAATCTACTGAAAAATTCATCATAACCCATCCATATGAAGGAAATCCCCAAAATCTATAGACATAAACAGGGATCTAATTGGGACCCCCTAATCTAGAATAGAAATTAGTAAATATTTATACATGATGTAATAATACATAACAATGTAACATTAGATATCATGGAATCATATATAAATAAATGACATGCGACCCAGTACATTATGAAAAATAAATAAAATAAAATTGGACTCAAGGCCAACTCACATGATCTAACCAGTTGAAAAATCAACCTTCCCAACTTTATAGACCCATGTCACGTGCCTAGATCCAAGTAATACCTATGCCCCGAGTAAAAACATGAAGATATACCCACATACATCCAATACCATGTCATTCACATGGGTAGGGGTTGAGTATAAATACCTGACATGAATCCCACCTCAACAATATTAAGTGCTTCTATGATCAAGTGGATAATCCTAAAATACATATAAGAGGTAAAATCATGCTTGTATAACACACACACCTAAAAATATATCACAAAATCACATCAAACATACATAGTAGCACATATGAATCTAAAGAGCATGCCCAAGGTAATCTAATAGTATCAAACTCAAAAGATGAATCCTAAGAGGAAGTCTTAAGCATCCCATAATAGCACATATGAATCCAAGGAGTGCGTAAAAGGCATTAAAACCCATTAATCATAATGAATACATGGGGGATTTTCCCAAGTAATTCCGAATCAACAATCACAATTAATTCAAGGGGGATTTCCCTACAGATTTACAAACTAATGATCATAACAAATCCAAGGGGGATTACACCAAGGAATTACAAATTAGTAATCATAAAACATATAATGGGGATTACTACAAGATATTCTAAGATGATATCAAGAATGAGGGATATATCTAAGGATCCATTCTAAGGCATACCATGTATTTTCATAATCTTAGTGGGAAGTTCTTCCCAACCAAATCATCTTATAGTAGCGTGTCTCCCAAGGGTTTTCCATATTTCTTAACCTGACCCACATACCTAAGGTTATACTTTAAATAACTTGAATTATTATCACTATGATAACCATATTATACTCACATGAATGATTTGAGTCTAAGATAACACCTATAATCATAAATTACCATATCTCATATGCACCCTCTTTAGGGCCAACATACTATCGGGGAACCTTCCAAGGCCCCCTAGGTCAAACCCAAACACAATTACCCTACATGGATTTCTTGATCAAATTTCCATCTATTGATCCCAAACCATCATTGAAACCATAACATCTCTCAACAACCTTTGGGTCCTTTAGATCTGCCCCTATCCTCTCAGGGTCCTATCACATCCATTTAGATCAACCCTCTAATTTGATACAAAAAAAAACCATCATCGATCAACACATATAACATGCATTAATCATAAAATAATCAATACAAAATTAAATCACAACAAAGGGGAACTTAAAAAATTCCTCATGCTTTAGAAAATATGGAATCACCCACATAAGGTCAAACAAACCCAAACAATTTAACTATGCCCTTCCAGGATTTTCTTTAGAAACTAAGTAAAATTATACTTTAAAATCATTTCAAAAGGACTCAAATACCATCTTAGTCACACTCAAACATTGTCCAAATCTCATCAAAAAATTATTTAAAAAAATTCATTACCATTTCAAAACCTATTCTTGAAATTACCCAATTTCCTTTAAGTTCCATTTTGATCAATACTCTTTTTAAAATCACATTTTAAAAAGAAAATTTCTTGTTCCTTGAAAACAAATCACACCACTAAGAAATGCATAATGAAGTCTGCCAATACTCATTTAACCAGGGCACCACCATTAAATTGTTTAGTAAACTATGTGGTCTATCTTTACTATTAGGCTGACATGATCTCATCCCAACATTATCGCAGAGTCACACAAGTCATACAATATGCATAAAATATAATAATGATGGAAAATAAATGTAAAATAAATAAATAATCAAGATAATTAGAAAAGTTAAGACCACTTACCATAATCGAAGACATTTTGCTAAATTCATAGCCTGCCCACCTCTTCTTATGCTTATACATGCTCCAAAATTGACCCGAGATCCTATCCCATGCCTCAAAATTGAAAATAATTAATTATAACATTTTATAATTAATCATTTGAATCAATTTTAACAAATTATAATGAACCATCAAATTTAATTGCAACAATTTATAATTGAATTTCAATTTAATTTAAATAGGAATAAATTCCTAAAAACACACCAATCTATAATCGATCATGAAAACCTTAATCCACATGGTGAGAATCACCCCCTAAATCCACCCAAACCTAGTACACATATCCCATCCCATTAATTATAATATTTATAATAAATTTTTCAATTAATAAAATAAGTATAATTTCTTAACAACTAACCAATAAACCTTTTTGAACTAAAATGATGACCAACCTCTCATGGAAGGCCCTGACACACTAAAAATACAATATTTTCATATATTTTGTCTTGAGTTTCAATGATTTTAAAGCCACTATTCTGATCATATCTTGTGTATTTATCATGAATTATAGTTTAAGGAATAATTTGTGTTAAATTGTGAAAATGGATTAAAATATTGATTTTTATATTTGGAATTATATAAATTATGCTATATTTATTTGTGGACATGTTAATGATTGTTCCAGGTATCTAGAGTTCATTTTGAAGAATCATGTAAGTGTGGAGTTTATTTGGTGAAGTTTGGAAATTATGATGAACCACTTATATGAATTATTCATATAGAAGAATTATAATTAATCAAATCCAAGCGATGTATGAGAATATCTTATATAAATCTCACCACATATGGGAATTTGTATATGTTTTCATCCATGTATGTGTAGTAACCATATTAGAAAATTAAATGGATGAAAATCCAGAAACATATAAAAATTTGGATATATCATCATCCATGTTTAGGGATTCACAAACACAAATTTCTAGCTATGCAGTCAACCATGTATGGGATTGGTGGATATGTAAGCAAATCTTGTAGTTATATAGGAGTCCTCTGTAATCATGAATGATAAATCACTTACACTTCAAGAAAAAGACTTGGTAATCCACATAATTACTCATGAAACCATTTAGAGGATACCACATGAATATATGCATGTTGGGTGTTTCACAAGGAGGAATGAATAAATCCACTGGTTTCATGGAGAATTATATCATGAAATAAATTAAAAACCATGATAAATAAATAGTATTTTATTAAATTTAAAATGAATAGATTATGGAGGTTTGACTAGGGGCTTTGAAGGAGGAAACCATTCATATTTAAAAGGATAGAAGGGTGTGCTGTGAACGGGGGTTGGAAATTTTATTCCTTTAACCTGATCTCGTATTCTATGCAAAAATTTTCTACTACTTTATTTTCATTTTTTTATTTATATTTAAGTTTTTTAATTTCTTCCTCTTTCCCCACTTCTTAGTGGACCCTCACATAGAGGGGAAAACTCTGAGTGATCAGGGAAGGGAAGGATACAACTATGTATGATTCTTGAGTTCATATCCTTAATAGAATAAAACATTTTTTGTTAAACTAGTTTCAATATTCAAATATCAATTTTCATTATCATGTACAATCATATTTGGTTTTATATTTTGTTATTAATTATTTCCTTGTTTGATAATCAATTTTCTCCCGTCACCTATTATTGGTCTATGTATGATAGAATAAGATAGATTTATGTGGTGAAGTTCTTAGTGATCATTAACATGTGTGAAATTGGTAGTGGGAATTCTTGTATATTTAGGAAAAACAAGAGCCGATTGGGAATTTACTAAGTGAAATAAGAGGGCCCATTACAAAACTTTAATACATATGAAGGCAGGTAGATCAACCTGAGATATAATTTAGGTAAATTCTCACCATCACTATCTAGTCAAGGTAGAGAGATTAAGCGATTATGGAATCTATCTCTTACGATACTAGTGGAAGAAGATTGGACAATTTGGGAACCAGGATAGCATTGTAGTAGGTTAACCCAACCCCAACCCGATCACCACTTCAAAAACTATTTTCAAAATCTATTTTCAATCACTTTTTTTTGTTTTTAAAATTACAAAAAACCAATGAAAATCCATTTTTCTAGACCAACTTTTAAAGTGAAAACTAGTTTTTATATGCAATAATCTCTAGGATAATACTTAGGTTCCCACTATAAGTACATTTAACTTTGGTAAAAAATTTATTTTTCCCACTTCATAATAAGGTTATATTAAAGTTTTGTTCCATTTCTAGGGAGGAATTTTTATAAAATCACTAATTTTAATAATGGATAGAATGAACTTATAATAACCTGTTAATTGAATGTGATCCTAAAATCAAAAGAAATTTGTATAGATTAAGAAACTTAAATTTGAAATCAAAATTTGAGGAATAAGTTATTTAAAACTTTATTGAAACCCATAGTGTTTACTTAGAGCCTTAATAAATAGCAAAAAATCCCAACCAAACCCTCAGAGATCTATGTGCCCCATAGTTTTCTAACCAACATAACTAAATTTCTATACTTGAAATAAAAAATGACTATGAATTAAAAATTGTCCGAAGAAAAAAGTCCCCCCATTTCAATGGACTTATAGAAGAAGAACCTAACAAACACCTACATGAATTATCACATGTTTGATCAACCCTAAAACCTATAGGAGTGGCTGAAGAATAAGTGAAGTGAAGAGTCTTTTCCTTTTCACTTGAAAGAGATTCCAAATAATGATTGTAAAACCTACAACTATGAGAAGTCCATGATTGGTATAATATTCAAATATTCTACATGAAATGATTCTTCCCCATATAAAGGAGTAAAATAATCAGAAATAAGATATATTCCATCAAACATACATCTAGAGAGACTCTCAAAAATTACCATGAAAGGTTTCAAAAGATGTGTGCTAGCTACCCACCTCAAGTCATGGTAGAGAACCATTTTCTTGTGTTCTTATAACAAGGATTTATTAATAATGATATAAACCATTTTTTATGACTAATGAATAAGTGACTTGATATATAAATCACTATCAAAATCCAAAGGTCAAATTGAGAATATTGGTCATAACTCACAATAATTTGGCACAAGAGGTACTGGTACTAGATGTATCCATGAGGTAAGAAATTATGATTCATCACCTTTACTCAAAACTAAAATATAAGTAAATAAAATACTTGTGAGATAGGTGGATTTGAAACAAGTCCTTAATAAATAATCAATGATGAAGGTATGTGGTTTGTGCTCTTCTCCTAGTTATTTAACTAATCTGTGTGTTGAAGTTCAGAGCATGGAAAATTGTGCACCAACTCTTTATCTAAGGAAATTTCATAAACAAAACTGATAATTTATGGATCCTAACTAAGTTTAGTATGTATTTATAAATTAGTAAAACTAGGCCTGACCACCCTACCAAAATCATACCGATAACAACCCTTTATTCAACAAAACCACTAATTTGAAAACACACCACACTTTTAGAAAACCTATAAACACCCTTAAAAATAATCCTAAAAAAACCCCCCTTTCCAATAAAATAATATCTTTGAAAATATATCAACTAGTAAAAAACCCTCAATATAGTAATAGAAAGGATATGAGTTTGAGGATCTAAATAATAGAGTGAATAAGTTTACAGACATAATGGAAATCCTCGTGAAAATTATAACAAAAAAACATTTGAAAATTACCAGCACAAATGATGCATAACCCCAAGAAAAATACTTGTATTATCACCACAATAAGTGGTGAATAACTATAACCACTATATATACTATATCCTAAACCAAATCACCCTGAGATGGGGGAGAATGAAGCTTGAAGTTTTAAAAATTCTAGGCAGATATCAGAAAATCATCCCTAAGAAGAAGATTAGAAAGAATAAAAATAAAAAGATACATGAAGGAAAAATAAACTAAGAACACCACTCAAAAAGTAACAAAGAGTGAATAAATAATTATCCCCACCATTCCCATCAAGAATAATATAATATAATAATATTCAAGAATAATCATTCCAAAACAAAATTTTGGACACTTTCCAAAAAGTGGAAATCAATATCCCCCTTTTTTATATCCTAAAATAGATTCTATAATATACTAATTTTCTCATGTAACTATTCACTAAGAAGAATATCATTCAAGTAATTAAGAGTGTAATTTCCTGAAACCAGTTGACTCATAAGTAACTGAACCCAGTTGACCACATGGCCTTAAGCATTCCTCTCCATACTAGAGGAAATGACTTACCTTGGAGAGCCTTAATGATCCGATCAATGATAAGAATACGATTCTCTTTAAAAGAAGAATCAAAATCTAGTTCCACCTCATGTGGTCAAAAAAAATTGGATGATTTTGAGTAGAAATGATGTAACTGATAAACATGAAATACATCATGAATATCCCAATATCTATGATGGATTTCTATCTAATAATCCACTAGTCCGACCCTTTCCAAAACCTCAAAAGGTATGAAAAATGGGTTTGAAAACTTTCCTTGCCACTTAAATTTTTGGTACCCCATTATAGTAGAAACTCATAAGAATAACTGATCTCCAACCTCAAACTCTAGAGGTCATATATGATAATCAACATAAGATTTCAGCCTAGATTGAGCTGTAACCATTCACTTTCTGATTAGCTATACATTCTATGAGGTCTATAATACAAGATGAGGTATAAGTAGAACTGAATATCCTACCTCTAACTAGAAAAAGGTGAAATAACATGGAAAATCATAAAGGGCCTCGAAGTATCCATCTATATAGTCACATGAAATATGTTGTTATAAAAAAACTCATCAAGTGATAGGTGTTTTTTCCAATATCCACCAGAATCAATAAATCATTCCTAGAGAATGTTCTATAATACTTTTATTGCGTGCTAAGACTACCCATCAGTCTGAGGATGGTATGCTATTCTCAAAATCACCTATGTACACAAAGTACTTTGCAACCCTTTCCGGAATGATAAAGTAAAATGAGTATCCCTGTCCAATATGATAGTATTTGTAACTCCATGAAGTTAGATAGTCTCTCATACATTGATCCTTCTAAGATCATACACCTAAAAGGTCTCCTTGATAGGTAAAAAGTGAGCGACCATAATTAGACTGTCTATGATCACCCATACAACATCACTTACTCGAGGTGACCTTAACAATCCCATCACAAAATACATAGTGACATCATCCCATTTCCACTTGAGAATGGGTAATGACTTTAGAAGACCTGTTGGGTACTAGTGTTCTACCTTCACCTACTAATAGGTGGAACACCTAGTGAAAAATCCAGATATCTGACATTTCATCGTCGACCACTAATATTGGAGGCATAAGTCATGATAAATCTTGGTGAGATCAGGATGTAATGCCTAATAAGAGGTATGATATTATTAAATCATCTCCTCTCACACATCTCTAGAAACATAGACATATCCATGAATATTTAGTATCTCATCCTCATCAACTAACCAACTTGGTGGTGGGTCCTCACCTAAAATGATTTCCCTTAGGACAAGGACCTAAAGATCTTAAATCTATCTCATATTTACTCTATAAAAATTTGAATAGGTCACTAGTAGATCTATAAGGGTGGTCTACCTGTGACTCTCCTAGAAATCAATGTGAATCTCCAAAAATAGATCCATAAGATTCCACTCACTACCGACCTTCAACAATACCTGTATCTGAGCCTTCCTTTTCATAGAATATGCCACTACATTGACCTTAACAGGTGTATAACAAAGCTCAAAATGGAAGGACTATAGGTATTCAACCTAGATTCATTTCCTGATATTCAAGTCACGGCATGTGAATATGTACTTGAGTATTTTTTGGTCTGTGTACACTACAAAACACTATCATAGTAAATAGTGTCTCAAACAATGTAAGGAATGAACCAAAAATACTAGATTAAGACCATTCATTAGGTAATTCTTATCATGAGGCCTCAAATGATGAGATCTATATTCCATGACTCGATCTTCCTACTTCAGAATGACTCTTAGTCTAATGCCTGATGCATCACAATAAAATGTATAACTTATACCTAGATCAAGAAGAATCAGGATTAGTATTGAGGTTAATCTTTCTTTCAAATCCTAAAAGGATTTCACACATGATTCAGACCACATAACTTACCACCCATTTTAGTGAATCCCATAAGAGGTTCTTCGAGGATTAAAAAGTCTCAAATGAAGCACCTTTAATATCCATCCTTCCCTAAGAAACTCTATATATCAAAAAAATTATTGGGATACTTCTAGGAAACTATGATACTCACCTTATCTAGGTTAAAAAATACTCATGACTCTGAGATGATGTGACCTAGAAAGTGAAACTTATCAATCAAAAAGAAAAATTTCACGAGATTAACATAAAATTAGTTATCTCACAATTTATTCAATGCAATCTCAAGATTTTTTACTTGGACATGTTGAGTTTGAGAATACACAAATCTGACATCCACAAAGACTACCACAAATGAATCCAGATATAGGTGGAAAACTTGATTCATTAGAGCTATAAAAATTGAAGGCATATTCGTGAGATCTAATAAAATAACCAAATACTCATAGAGAAAATACCTACTAAGAAATTCTATATGTGGTATAACTGAAGGTATGACATGAACTTTATGATAGGCTTACATCAATTTGATCTTTGAGAAAACTCGATCTCCCCAAAGCTGGTTGAAGAGGTCATATATATAAGGTAAAGTATACCAATTATTAACTATAATCTGATTCAATCTATAATAATCCACATAAAGCCTAAGGTTCCCATCCATCTTCTTGGTGAAAAGAATAGGTGAACCCTAAGGTGAAGTAGTATTTTATATGAAAACCTTAGCTTCCAAGTCCTCTAAATTATTCTTAACTTCCCACAACATAATAGTATCCATCCTATAAGGATGAAGGAAAATTGGTGAAACTCCTATAACTATATTAATAGATATCTAAAAATATATCTTATGAGGTAATCTAAAAAATTTATTAGAAAAACATCCCTAAAATAGTCCACTGAAGGAGGAAAATCTATCTAACATGTTCCCAGATTGTTGAGGAAGATACTTGAAATCTAGGATATCATTCTGCCCAGCCCAAGATTTTTAGGTCTAGCTTGACTTTACTGAACCTCCCATTCAAACTTATACCCATATCTATATCCCTAGGGAGATGATAAGGACACCCTACAATGATAATAGTCAACATGGTCATGATAGGGAACCAACCGTTCCATCTTGAGAATGACATCAAAGCCCGTCATCTCGAGGATGAATATGTACCATAAGAATCGATAACTAACAATATCAAGGGGAAACTCCCCACATTGGAATACACTCTATTAATTCAATCCTATTGAAGTATATATATTCATTACTCTATATAAATTCTAAATGTCAAGAACAATTATTTCCAATATATCCATAGAGATAAAATAATTCAAAGTATCTATTGGAACAATGGGTGTTTTTTACTAGAAATGGTGTATGGTTTTTGTTTTTTGTCAACCCTCTCACAGATGATCAGGGAGATTTCAAGGATAGAGATCATACATTTCAAACCATAAGCAGTATTGAAGGTGGTGTTATTTCCTAGTCTTTTCCAATTTTTTGGGTTCCAAAATTTGGAGAATAGAAATCATTGTGAAAAGTGGTTTTTCTTGAAGGCATTATGAAAATATGGAAAAGGCATGAGTTTAAAATATATGGGATTCATGATTTGTGTTTCTCAAAGGATTAAAGTATTATAATGGTGTGCTCTGCGATTATGATAATTAGATCTTTGCAAAATGTATTTTTCTAGAATCAACTCTTCATAAATATGGTAAAGGCATGGATTTTGAGAATAATAGCTTGAGGATTTTGAAGATATAAAGAATTGTGATTTGAGATGGTGTTACTTTGAGATTATGAGAATTGGAGCTCTATGACAGTGTGAAGGGTTTTGAAGGAAATATCTACAGTTATAATTAGGTTTGTGAATAGATAATTTCCATGGAGCTTTGCGAATGGAGGAGTGCCACGAAGATGTGTTTGACCGATCTGGAAAATGTGCTGGAGGTGGTGGAGCTTTGTGATCAGATGATCCTATAAATAAGAGGCTACCCATCTTCAATTGATATTAATTTTTTTGAGAAAATCCGGAATTGATCTGATTTCGTGAAGCAAGGGGTGCTATATGAAACTAGTAGTTTATAAAATCTTGAGATTCACGAAAATACTATTCTAGTCTTGACTGAAGTCAATGATTCCAAGTATTGAGTGATTTTAAAAGATGGGACATTCCACATTGGCTTAGTGATATTCACGAAGGTAGTTTGTTCCTTGAAGGAAATGGATCTTCGTGAAGGCAGATTGTTTGGAAAAGGCAAGGGAGCTTTGTGAAGGTAGTGCATTCCGTAAAGGCAGGGGTGATTTGAGAAGAAGTGAGCTTCGCGAAGGAGCTTCGCGAAGGAGCTTCGCGAAGGAGCTTCGCGAAGGAGCTTCGCGAAAGGTAGTTTTGGAATATTAGGTTTAAGTGTATAGGGATTTCAGTGTGCATTAACTCAGGTATATGGTGTAAATAGAGTCCTATGATAAGTTAAGTACAAAGACTTTAATGCCAAATCATTGAAGTGACATTCAGGTCGATAAACTGAGTTAAAATTATCTCAAAGCAGTGAGCTAGGGGGAGTCATTGGAAGTGTTATAAGGGAAGCAGTGAGATATACCTAAAATATTAGTGTTCCTAGAACATAGTGACTATGATATAACTTTTTTATTCCATATCTAGTGATTATTAGTGGATTTTGGTATGACCGACAAACTATTGGTGTATGATCCTTGGATGTATCCCATAGTGGTGAACCAAGTAAAAGCATCGTGTCATCTATTTTCATGTGAATGTTTGATTGCTGATCATATCCATCATATAGGTTTAAAAAGTTAATACCAATTTGGGAACAAGATCCATCACTTTAAAAGAAAAAGTTTACACCATGATTCACCCTCCCCTTTCAGGGTGTCTTGGGGTCCCACAAGTGGTATAAGAGGGATATGTTCACGTATGTTGGATACTCTACAGTAAATCTATCCTCTATTAAAGATTTTAGTTTCTTTACTAAGTCAAAAATGAAGTTAAGTTTTGATTATGATCCAATTAACTATAATTATAAATCTATATCCATCAAGACCATGATGAATGGGTGATCGCACCGCGATTCACTATTCATTTTCACCCTTTACACCACTGAATTAAACTGATTTTGTATTGTAAATTCCAATTATTATAACAAATTTAACTCCATATTTTAATCAATGATTTTGTGTTAGTAACTCTTAAAAAGGGTAATTTCACTTGTTTTTATAATTTCATTATAGGTGGAGGTGATTTGGAGGGCTGAGGATGAAGTGGAGGAAAAATGGGTCAAAATTGCATGGGATCCAAGAACACATGTCCATTATTATGAATGTAAAAAACTAAATAAATGCATCTAAATAGTATGATATTTTGTGTCCTGGTCCAAATTTCATTGGTATAAAACTCTTATTAAGACATCCAAGCCCAATTATTCCATTAAGTGGCCCAACGAACCTGATATGTCCAGTACACCGAATCTGCATAAAGTCAAAAGTGGTGTGCTATGATCAGTCCATATCTCAAGCTTCGGTTTTCAAATGGTTCCAAATTTTCATTAGATATTTTCAGGATGTGGGGATAAAACTTTTTTATTTTCTTCAAATTCAGATAAGACTACCTGGAGGTCAAGAACTATGGGCCAAGTGGTTTATTGAAATCTGGGGGATCAAAACCACCTTCCAATTTTATAATAAAATGATACATTGGGCCCCATATTTTCAAGTTCAGCCAGGATGAAAAGATATGGTATTTTGGAGACTCAAATGAGTCCTCTCCTCATCCAATAGGTTTTAGAGGACCCTATCCTCATAGGGGGATCAAGGTTGAAGGCAGAGTTCCACCCGAGCCCCTTCCTCCTCTCGATGGCAAGCTAAATGGTGGACGATCATTTCAAGGGAGAAAAACATACTTGGGAGGGAGTTCCAATTTTTTTTTGTTATACTGGTTTTGGGTAATTTTTGTGTTAAATATTTCACTTATGTTTAATTTTTATGTTCTTATCCTCTAAAAATATTTATTTTGTTATAATTAAGTGAAACACTTTTTATTTCAACACCGATTGGGTTGAGATTTCAAGTGTGAATCTTGAGTTGTTCCAATTGTACAAGACAAGAATCCTCTTTATATCACACATAAATAATATTTCAGTATGATTTGATATCCATTTTTCTATGGTTTAGAACCAAATCTTAACAACATGATTTTTGTGTCAAGGGGTGATTATTTGAGCATCATTTTAAGAGGCGAGAGGGGAGTCAAGATCTTGACAACCCTCAACCAAATGATTACATTAAACAATATAAAATTTTCAAAACAATGAACTATGGAATATATGTAGTAAAATTGAAATTATATCCTTCTCTCATAATTCTAAAACACCACCTTTATTTATCAACTATTAAAATATTTAAATCAAGTCATTTTCTTAAAACTATTTTCAAAACCACACCCTCTTTTGTTCCTTTTTATTAAAAATTCACACTATAAACCAACAACACTCCTTGATATATGACCTATGGTATACCCTATAATATAAATAAACCATAAAAACATAATAAATTTTATGTGTCAGGACAAAAAGGTCTATTTTTGGCACCGTTTTGGGGGATCACTTTTGTTTTTAGAGTGCATTTTTTAAATAAATATTGTTAATTTTGTAACTATTTATTTGATTCTTTACTTAATTTTTTAGTTGATTTATAAAATCTTCCTCTTGTGTAGGTTCTATTCATGACACATTCTGCTCTAGAAGATTTAACTACTTTTGAACTTGAACCAGAGAGGATCCAATGTCAAAAACATCGTGACACACAAGACAACCATTTGAAGGAGGACACATCACATCTTGTAACTCTTCTCAATCCTTATTCTTCTTATGGAACCCACATTAAAACTGATCATAACTTGTATAACATGGATGAAAACAATTGAAAACTCAAATAACTAACCTCTCATTATGTTGATATCCACCCCACTAACATTCAATTATAAGGCGATGCACCCAATTTTGAACTTAAATCCGGTTTAATTCACTTATTACCAAGATTCCATGGAATCATGGGAGGATATCCACATAAGCACTTAAAATAATTTCATACTATGTGTTATACATTAAAAACTTCTATTTTAGATGAATAACAATTAAAACATAAGGCTTTCCCTTTTTTATTAGAAGATACTACAAAATATTAGCTTTGCTATATTAATTCACCAATTAGAGGTTGGGAGGACATGAAATGCCTTTTTCTTGAAAAATACTTCCCAAAATATAAAATTGAAACAATATGAAAAGAAATTTGTGGGATAAGGAAATCCCAAGAGGAAATTCTTCATTAATACTAGTAAATATTTAAAAGTCCTTTTCAAGTTTCCCACACCACCAAATAAGTGATGAACTTTTAATTTAGTATTTTTATGAAGGTTTAATTCCTACTAATCGAAATATGATTTATGATGCTATAGGTGGTGTGCTAGTTGATAAGACTCCAATTTATATAAGAACCCTAATTGATAACATGGCACAAAACACTCAAAAGTTTGGTTCAAGATCCAATGTACCCATTCGAGGTGTCTATGTGGTGCAAAGTGATGAATTTGAGAAGATGATGGACATGTAGTTTGAAGAGGTTAGTACCCTTCTTTGAAAACTTTCTCTTTTCCAAGGGAAATCCCAATATCCTCCTCCCATGCACTATGGAATATGTTCTTCTAACACCCATTATTCTAACAAATTCCCCCAAATAAGAGAAAATTCTGAGAGTTGTGAGGCAATATTTCCCGGCCGCACCTATAACCAACCCTTTAGGTAAAAACAATACTATCCATCCAACCCTGGGTGGAAACACAACCAATCCTATAGGAAAGAGGTGTATTAAAACCGACATTAACAACTATGGAACCAACTGGGGAAGAGTAGTCAACCACCACTACCCAGAAATGCCCAACCACCATAAAGGCCTTTCCAACCACCCCCTCCAAAACCTGAGCCTAGCTTAGAAGATATGATGAAAAAAATGGCTTCCAACAATATCCAATTCCAACAAACCACCCAATCATCCATACAAGACCTAAAAACCCAATTAGTCCAACTCGCTAACTATGTGGGTGGGAATTCAATTTCTTGGGTTGGGTAAACTACCATCCCAAATAGTATTTAACCTTAATAAGAATGAAAATGTTAGTTCTATAACCCTTAGGAGTAAAAATCACTTTAAAATATAAATGAACCCTCCAATAGAGTCATCCCCTTCCAAGTAAACCACTATCCAAACCACTGTAAATGGTCCAAATGAGGTAAAAACTTGTCCTAAGAGAATCTATTCCAAAGGAAAGAGTGTGTCTTTTGATGAGTCACCTATCCCAACCATTCCTCTTAGATTTCCACAAAGGGATACTCAACCAAGAAAAAAAGAAAACTGAACTTGATAAGTAGATATTGTAAACTTTCAAAAAAGTACAGGTTAACATCCCCTTGATTGATGCCGTGAATCAAATTCCAAGATATTCCATGTTTCTGAAGGATATGTGTACACACTGAAGGTGACTTCGAGGTGATCAAAAGGTAAGATTGGGAAGTAATGTCTCAGTATTGATAGAGCCATCACTTCCTACCAAATGCAAAGATTAGAGAACATTATCAATTATGTGCACCATAGGGGGGTATTCTTTTCCCAATGCTATGCTTGATTTGGGTGCCTCTATAAATGTGATGCCTCACTCCATGTACTCTATATTACAAGATGAATAAATAAAGACAATATGAATTGTTGTTCAACTTGCGAATGGAAGTACACCATACCCCACTGGTGTGTTAGAGGATATTCTTGTGGGGGTGAAAATTATAATTTTTCTTACTGATTTTTATGTGCTTAAAATGAAAGATGATATGATGAATAGACATTCCTCAATTATATTGAGTATACCTTTCATAAAAACTACCAAAAACAAAATTAATTTCCATAATAGTATATTATCTATGGAGTTTGGTGGTGACATTTTACACTTCAACATACTTGATTCCATGAAGGACCCCTCAGAAGAACATTCCTCTCTCTGTTAATTCAATTGATGTACTCCCTTCCCCTGAAATAACATCTTTTCTTTCCCCTGATCCCCTTTTTGATTTTTCATCCTTAACTAAAATTCTAGGAAATGAATCATGCCTAGAATATTGTAGTGGTCTAGAAAAATTTCATACAAGTTTGTTAATTGATGATTTCTTGAACACTGAGGATAAAATTACTATCAATGATACTATTAAGCTTGTAAAATCTCATTCTGCATTTGAGGATGATACCATTGAGTATTTAGATAAGATTTGTGACCTCTCACTTTCACAAAAACTCCCATCAATCCAAAATAAACTTGAATTGGAACTAAAACAACTATATCAATATTTAAAATATTAATATCTTAATAATGGAAACAAGATGCCTATCATCATTTCTAGTTCACTCCCTCCTGATCATGAATTGCGACTACTTGAACTTTTGAGGGAATATAAACAATCTTTGGGATGGACACTTGCTAAAATTCCTGGAATTAGCCCATTAATTTTTACACATTGTATATTGTTAAATGATGATGCTAAACTAGCGAGGCAACCACAATGTCAACTAAACCCAAAACTCATAGATTTTGTTAAAAAGGAGGTAAAATTTTTTTTGGTTATTGGAATAATTTACCCCATCTATGATAGCCAATGGGTCAGTCCAGTTCAAGTAGTTACTAAAACAACTGGTCTAATGGTAATAAAAAATTAAAACAATGAATTGGTTCTAACCTATGTGCAGAATAGTTTTCGTGTTTGTATAGACTATTGCCGACTAAACCAACACACTAAGAAGGACCATTTATCATTGTCATTCATTGACCAGATGTTGGAGAGGCTAGCGGGGAAGTCCCACTATTGTTTCCTTGATGGGTATTCTAGATACTTTTAGATTCATATTGCCCCCGAGGATCTGGAAAAGACAACCTTCACTTGAAACTTTGGCACATTTTTATATAGGAGGATGACATTTGGTCTATGCAATGCTTAAGGTACTTTCTAGTGATGCATGGTTAGTATTTTTTCAGATTACCTAGAAAATTGCATGGAAGTATTCCTGGATGATTTCGCTATTTATGGATCCTCTTTTGATGAATGTTTGAGTAGTCTTGGTTTAGTCTTACGACGATGTATTGAAAATAATCTCATATTAAATTATGAGAAATTCCATTTCATGGTGCATAAAGGTATAGTATTGGTACATATCATTTCTAGGGATGGTATCCAAGTAGATAAATCAAAAGTGGATGTCATTTATTCCCTACCATTTCCCAAAAAATGTACAATATGTGTGGTCTTTCCTAGGTCATATTAGATTTTATCGTTGTTTCATTCGTGACTTTAGTAAAATTTCACTCCCCTCTCTCGATTTCTCCAAAAAGAAAAGGAATTTGTTTTTGATAAATAATGTGAGGAAGATTTTAATAAGTTAAAATGGAGTCTCAAATCACTCTCAGTAATCCAACCACCTCAGTGGGCTTTACCATTTGAGATCATGTGTGATGCCTCTAACTATGCAGTTGGAGAAGTCTTATCACAAAGGGTCAACCGAGATCCACATATCATTGCCTATGGCTCACGTACTTTGGACCCTTTTCAAGAAAAATACACCAAAACAGAAAAATAATTCCTTCCCATTATTTTTTCCTTGTATAAACTAAATTCATACCTTTTAGAGTCCAAAGTCATTGGGTTCTCATACCATGCAGCCCTCTGGTATCTATTTAAGAAACTGGAATCCAAACTACATCTCATTCACTGGAAGATCATCCTTAAGTAATACAATTTATAAATTAGAAATACAAAAGGAGTATAGAATTTGGTGGCTGGCCATATCAGTGAGATCTACCCATCCTTCGTACATTGAATCATCCCCCTGTATTCCCATAAATGACATGTTTCCAAATGAGCAATTGTACCAAGTGCAAGATGTTATTCCTTAGTATAATGAAATTTTAAATTATTTGGTATCATATTATATTCCTACTGATTTCAATAAAAAATAGGTTGACCATCTAAAACATGAGTCCCATTGGTACATTTGGGATGACCCCTACCTTTGGTGCACATGTTGTGATCAAGTCCCCAGGTGTTGTGTTCTCGATAACGAGTTTCAGTCTATCCTTATTTTCTATCACACTCTTTCTTGTGGGGGCCACTTTGGTTCCTAATGGACTGTTCACAAGGTCCTTGATTCTGGTCTCTTTTGTCCAACATTATTTTAGGATGACCATAATTTTTTTAAATCTTGTCCTCATTATCAAAGAATGGGGAATGTATCTAAAAGAAATAAAATGCCACAACAACCCTTTATCTTATATGAAATTTTTGATGTTTAGGGGATTTACTTAATGGGACCATTACCCAATTCATTTGGGAACTTTTACACTCTTCTGGTATTTGATTATATTTAAAAATGGGTAGAGGCATGAGCCACAAGGATTTATGATTCTAAGGAAGTTGTGAAATTTTTTAGAACCCAAATATTCTATAGGTTTGGATTACCTAGGTTCATCATTAGTGACCATGGTTCTCATTTATGCAACCAAACATTGAAATATATTTTGCATCGGTATGGGGTCGGGCATAGAGTGTCTACTATATATCACCCATAAATTAATGGTCTAGCTGAGGTATCAAATAGGGAGGTAAAACATATTCTTGAAAAAACAATTCAACCAAATTGAAAATATTGGAGTCTTAGATTCGATGATTCATTATGGGAATATTATACTTACTTTAAAAATCCCATTGGAATGTCACCTTATCGGCTTGTGTTTGGAAAGAGTTGTCACCTCCCTGTTGAGATTGAGCACCAGGCCTATTGGGCCATCAAACCATGAAATTCTAATCTTTATGGTGCATGTGATCAAATGAATTTATAGATTCAGGGGCTAGAGTAAATGAGAATAGATTCATATGAGAACTCCCAAAATTATAAAGAGCAGACCAAGGCTACCCACGACTGCCTCATCCTTCATCATCAATTCCACATTGGACAGAAGGTCCTCCTCTACAATGCAAGGTTGAAGTTGCGTCCAATTAAGCTTCATTACCACTGTTTTGGACCATACATTTTTACTAATGTATCTCCATTTGGTGTTTTTTTGGTTCAAAATGAAAAAAATAAGAAAACCTTCACTATCAATGGGCAGTGGCTAAAGCACTTCCATGACGCCATTTCAAAGTCCTTGATGGAGTAACTCCAAGTTCAAGAATATGTATATGAATGGAACCCACCAGGTCTTACCCTTCCTTACCACATTTAATTTTATTACAGTGAGGGCACTACACACTTTAGGTGTGGGGGGATGGGTATATTCCTAGGTTAGTTAGTAATTTTCATCATCTTTCTTTATTTTTCTCCTTTTCACTTGCTGTATATTATTGTCACTTCCCCTCTCATTTCCACCTCACTTTTTTGCCGAAATGTTAATTTTTTTATGACCACTTTATCATGGAAAATGATTCCCACTTAATCATGGTGGTTATTTAAAATGCACGAGGAATGTTCATATTTCATATTATTTTAACATTCAATATTTTTTGATGAAATGTGCATTTCAGTAAGAATTCAATACTTTGTTGTGACTTTTTTTGAAATTTTTTTCTTTGTTGATGATATAAATGGTTGTATCATTTTGAAACCTTTGAGAAGAATGGTACCCTTTGTGTGAGTAGTTTAAGGGAAAATTGTGTCACTTAATTTCTCCACACACCTTTTCACCCAACCATGAAGTGTGAAAATATCTTACTTAATAGAAGGTATATATAAGTTAGGTTAATTTTCTCTACTTTCCGAAATGATTTTTCCATACGTTCATTCCTTATCCGATCTATTTCATTATTATGCCAGATTGATCTATATGTGTGTACCTGTTATCCATATTTTGTATGCCCTAAAAAGGGTTGTATATTGGGTAGGTCAAAAATCACCCTTACTTAACTTTTGATCCTATTATAACTATTAGAATTAGTGTCATGAGGAGATCAAACAAGGTTTAAGAGAAGAGTGTGAGACTTGTTCCAAGTGAAACTTTTGGAAAAAATAAATAAATGAGGGGAGTGATAAAATGTACAATGTATTGGGATATCTAGGTTAGGATATTATGATTTGACTTATGGGAATGCTTAAGTGAGTTGGCCTTGAAATTTGATTACAAAGGATGTAGGGCAGGTTCAGTGGAAATGATCATGTAAGTAGATTTTTTTTAAAATAAATTATATTTAATCGATAGAAAGTGAAAATAATAGCATGAAATTATTATCACACACACATTTAAAATTAGTGACATAATTAAATTTTGTATTATTTTATTTTATTGGTATCATTCATCTCTTGAAATTTCATTCTGATACAATTTTTGAGACATCTTTTTCTATGATCATGAATAATAACTCCTCGGTTTGATTTTTTATTTGATCACATTTCTATTAGGAATTAAATTTTTTATTGAATATTAAATATTTATGAATTTGGAAATACCAACAAGAATAATTTTTAGAAATGTGACTTTTCCCAGGAGTGAAAATGTTTATGTGTGGGTGTGTGATCGCACCGCAATTCACTATTCATTTTCACCTTTTACACCACTGAATTAAAATGATTTTGTATTGTAAATTACAATTATTATAAAAAATTTCACTCCATGTTTGAATACATTATTTTGTTTTAATCATTATTAAAAAGGGTAATTTCACTTTTTTTATAATTTCATTATAGGTGGAGGTGATATGGAGGTCCCAGGATGAAGTGGAAGAAAAATGGGTCAAAATTGCATGGGATCCAGGAAAACCTATTGAATTTTTTGAATGTTATGAAAAATAAATGCATCCAAATGGGATGATATTTTTTGGTATGGTCAAAATTGAAATGGGAGACAACTATTATTAAGACATCTAAGTCCAATTAGGCCATTAAGTGGCCCAACCAACTTGATCTGTCCAGCACACCGAATCAGCATGATGTCAAAAGTGGTGTGTTGTGATCTATCCATATATCAAGTAGTTGTTGTCAAAATGGTTCCAAATTTGAAATTTATATATTCAAGATGTGGGGATAAAACTTTTTAATTTTCTTCAATGTGAGATAATACTGTCTGGAGTTCATAAACCATGGGACAAGTGGTTTCTTGAAATATGGGGGCTCAGAACCACATTCCAATTTTCATATAAAATGATACCTTAGGAGAAAAATCTCTAGTACTTTGAATACCCAAAGGAGTCCTCTACTAATCTAAGAAGTTTTTGAGGCCCCTATCATCATAGGGGATCAAGGATGAAGGCGAAGTTCCACCCGAGCCTCCTCCTCCTCTCGATGGTGAGCTAAACAGTGGACACTCATTTCGAGGGAGCTACACATACTTAGAACGGAGTTCCAGAAGTTTTTAACCTATTGGTTTTGTGTAATTTTTGTGTTAAAATTTTCACTTATGTTTAATTTGTATGTTCTTATCCTCTAAATATATTTCTTTTGTTATAATTAAGTGAAACACTTTTTATTTCAACTCTGATTGGGTTGAGTTTTAAAGTGTGAATATTAGGTTTTTCCAATTGGACAAGACAAGAATACTATTTCTATCACACATACATAATATTTCAGTATGATTTGGTATCCTTTTTTATATGTTTTATAACTAAACCTTGACAACACGATTGTTATGTCAAGGTGTGATTCTTTGAGCATCATTTTAAGTGTCAAGAGGGAAATTGAGATCTTGACAACCCTGAACCAAAGGATTACATTAAACCATATAAAAGTTTCAAAAAAATGAACTACAAAATATGTGTAGTGAACTTGAAATTATCTCCTTCTCTCATAATTCTAAAACACCACATTTATTTATCAACTATTAAACTATTTAAATCAAGTCATTTTCTTAAAACTATTTTCAAAACCACCCCCTATTTTATTCAGTTTTATTAAAAATTCACACTATAGACCACCAATTATCCTTGAGAGATGACCTAGGGTATAACCTATACTATAAATCAATATTAAAAAAATAACCAATTTGACGTGTCATAATAATGTGGTCCATAGGAAAAAGAAAGATAAGTGACAATTGAAGAAGTCCTTTTTATCTAAAGAAGAGAAAGTATCTGGTTCTTCATGCATTTCTGAAAATGAATATAATATAGGCTTGGAAAGTTTTTATAAGATTTATTAGGTCTCCAACAATAATAAATCAAGATATTAAAGTGATTAGGAGGAATGTGTTAACACCTATGAAAGTTTTCATCATAGTAAGGATTCCAGCACAAGTGGTGATGATAATCAATCTAAAAAATCACAAGAATTCTTAGTTGATAGATTAAGAAATTTTTTGCATGACATTCCTAAAGAAAGATCATCTCATTTTTGTAGATTATTTCAATATATAAAGGTATAAATCACCTATATGAGAAAAGAAGTAGACTCTATAGTGACAGGCTTGGAAAGAAAAGTTTTATAATGTTATAAGCTCTCAAAATTGGTTGGAATCTTTGAAGAAACAAAGAGGGAACTTGAAATAAGATCCATGAAATAACTCAAATAAGTTGAATAGAAATAGGGAGTCAAAAATTATATTTAAGAAAATATCCATGTTCTCGAAGATAAATTGAAAAACAGAACTGATTTCAAGAGTCTACAGTTGGATGGAATATCCAAGAAGTTCATAAAACTTGACTCTTTGATTCAGAATAAAGTGAAGCTATATTAAGAAGAAGTTCTCACAATAAATAAGACTTTTGATGAAAAGATTATTATGATTGGAGATCAAAAAAACATTTTCAATATGAAATGTCAATATTTGGAAGCTCAGTTGGTCAATCTTGAGAAGTCATATATTGAGAATTCACAAAACAAGGGAATAGTTGATACAACTACTCAATGATCACTAGATGATTCTTAAGTTGAAAGACCTCCAACATGTGAGAAGAATATCATGACATATTTTTATGATCTATCTCAAGCATCTTAGAAGAAACAGGTACCATCAACACCAACTTGTGTGACTTCCTCTAAGCCTATTATAGGGAAGAGTGCAGGTTGTAAGAAAAATACCAAGAAAGTATGGATGAATAAAGGAGATAAAAAACCTACTTCCATGACTAAGGTAGATAGGAAAACGAGTATGGAATCTGGTTCCCCACATAGACATAAAAAATTCATGAAGAAGAACCAACAATCTTACACAATAGATATAAAGAAATCAAGATTTTTGTGTCAATGTTGGTGCTGCAATAGATATGGGCATTGTGCATTAAATTGTTGGTATAATACTCAAAAATTAAAGGCAAAAAGGAAGCCTATATCATGGGGGAGAAATCCAGAAATGAAGAAACAAAATCCATAGGTCCAAAAGCATATGTTCATTGAAAACATATTTTTAATGCTTGAAAATATCTATGATGTATACAATAGAATTGGTCATAAGGCTGTCACATGCTCATCTCTACATGCATTCATTATTGATAAGAAAAGAAAATCACAAATACTGTAAAAGTATGATGAAGCTACCTTGGGAAGGAATCATAAGAATATTGTGAACAAAAATTCTCCTAAAAATATCTCAAGTAAGGAAACTGAGAAGAACATTGATTTTAAATCCTTTAAGTTGAAGGGTAGTGAATCCAACAGAAATACTACGAGGAATTACACTTATAAGAACTTCTGTGGAATATCCAAACTTTAGGAAATAGTTCCTAATGAATTTTTAGTCATTTGGCTAGAAGATTTGGAAAGAAAAGGGAAATTTAAAGATGTATAGGTTAAGGCTGGTGTAAAAGGAAAAGAAAAGATTCCATGTGATGAAGAAAAATTACATGAGAGTTTTCAAACATAAGGAAACTCATTTTCAATGAAGTTTTGTGTGAAAGATGCGTGAAATCTAGTCATTTTTCAAAAGTTTGTCCAACCTTAATACTAGAATAAGAATAATTCCTCAATGGGAGTAAGAATTTGTCATCAATGAAGGCTATCTACAATAAAAATTCTCCACAAAAAGTAGAAGAGTGTGTGAAGAGAACCATGATGCCTCAACATAAATCAGAACATATGCTCATATGTGCAATCATGAATACTAGAGTAGATGGATGAAATTGGTTGAGAAAATCATCTCAACCATGCATTTCATATTGATGATGCAAGGAGGAGCCACCTTTTCCCCTTAATCATTTGTGTATTATATTTGTGCTTATAATGCAGGGAATTGAAGGTGAAGCAGGATCTTAGGAGGTGAACCTGAGATGTAGATAGGGATGTAAATTATTGATGGACAAGGTGAATAAGTAACCATATTTGAATGATTACTTGATTAATATTCAAATATAGATATGATAGAGGATCATTTTTTTGATGAAGTAGAAGATTTTATATTTTGGATAACTTTGAAAAATAAGGTACCATCTTGGCTTGATCATACTAACAGTATACTGAAGTACAAGTTTTCAAGAATATTATCCATTGTGAAGTTGTGAAAGTCATCCAATGTGGAAAGTCATAAGATGAAGATCCATTTTTTTGTTCTCTCCACACTCAAATTACTTGAAATCCATTCTTGATGAGATCCACCATTATGAAGATTCTGAAAAGTATCTCCCTTGAGGGGGATACAAATGAAGAATGATGAAGAAGATACTAGAAATATTATTTCAATTGTTATCTAAACTGATTATTCTGGAAATTTATTAAAGATAAATTCATTGAAAAAGGAGTTTCAGGTATCAATATTAGTGGTCATAGGACAGATTCAGATGATGAAATAGTGGAAGGCTTGTAAAATATTCTAGACTGACCTAAATAATATGACTCGAAAGAAGATTAAGAAGAAGAAACAATGGCTAAAGAAACATCATCTGAACCTCACAGGAGAAATAGAGGAGCTTAAATCGACCAATCCAACATCATTAGGGGTTGGACCACGCCCAAACCTACAAGGAAAATGAGTAACGATGCACAATCAATATTCTTATCAATTGTGTAGCCAACCTCATTTTATGAATCTATGAAAGAGGACTCCTGGGTTTAGGCTATGAATGAAGAGATTGAAAAAATTGTGAAGAATCAGACATGGGAGATTATTTTTTGGCCAACAGATAAGAATTTCATCGGGTCTAAATGGGTTTTTAAACAAGATAAATGAAGATGACACAATTATCTGAAACAAAGCACGACCAGTGTGCAATCAGTACTCCTAGATAGAGGCTATTGATGTTGATGAGACAATTGCATCAGTTGTAATGTTGGAAACATTAATATTATTCTTATCCACAATAGTTCAAAGATAGTTCTATGTTTTTTAAATAGATTTCAAGTAATCATTTCAGGTTGGGGTTATAGAAGAAAAAGTTTATATTGGGTAGCCATATGTTTTATCTAATTAATGAAGATGAGAATGGAGTTTTTATATTGAATAAGGATTTATATGGTTTGAAGTAAGCATCGAGAGAATGATATTCAAGGCTAGATCAGTTCTTGAAAAAGCTCAATTTTCAGTGTGGGGGATTTAATTAAAATATTTATGTGAAAAATGACAGTAATCAAAGGATGATGGTGATGGTAACACAAAGAAATAATGGAGAATTCATTTCTCAATAAAAATATTTCAAGGAGGTTTTGAGAAAGTATGAAATGGATAATTCCAAGGTGATGAAGACTTCGGTGGCTACCTGGATGGGAATATCTCTGGATGAAAAAGGAAAATCAGTTAATGTCACAGAATATAGGAAAATAATTAGAAGCCTGTTGTACTTTACAATGACATGGTCAGATATTGTTTTTTTTCATGTGTCAAGCATAATGCTATCAAATCAATCCCAAAGAAATCCACATGATTTTGGTGAAAAGAATACTTTGGTATATCAAGGGCACAATTTAATTTGCCTTGTTTTAGAATGCAAAATATTAAGAAGATTTATTGGGATATACCGAAGAAGATTGGGCAGGTTTAGCTGATGACAGGGAGTCAACATCAGGAAAGGCTTTCTATCTTGGCCGATTGTGTATTTCTTGGCTAAGAAAGAAAAAATATTTCATTTCATTGAGCACCTCAGAAGCTGTGTATGTTGGAATTGATGACCAAGTGGATTCCATTCTGAAAAATCCATTGGCAACACATGTGTTCAAGAAGAATCGATTGATCCTTGATGTTCATCCACCTCCCAGTGCATGAGGATGTTATGAAGTTCCCCTCTCCCCAGTTGTGTTAACTATTTTAATATATTTGTGGAAGTGATGTAGGTTTTTGGGGGGGATATAATCTAGGGGAAATATGTTCTGAGCTCTATAATGTACAAATACCGGTCTTTGGGTATATTTACAATGAGGGAGAAATGGCTAAATTCAATGTGGAAATGTAAAGAATGAAATATTTTTCTAGTTATAGGAAATATGGATAATAGAGAAAGGTAAAAAATTCTATAATGGGGGAGAAAATAGAAATTCAATGAGGTATAAAGGAGAGAATGTGAAGGGAGAAAACTATATGGTGTTATGAGGAAATATTCAGATCTTCTTTAGATCACATGAGAACACAATTCATGTCTTCCCTCTTGTTTTCTACACTGAGAATTACTCACATATACTTATATTGTTGGATGAGTTGATTCTTGTGCATCATGTTTTGGTAGTGGCTCGAGCTTTATTGAATTTATCTGCATATTTCCAATAAACCCAAAGGAGGAGATTGTTGGAACCATGGATGTTATTTTCTGGAAATAGAGTATGGCTTTTGTTTTTTGTCAATCCTATCATGGATTATTAGGTATATTTTAAGGAAAGGGATAATACAGTTTAACCTATAAGAAGTATTGAATGTGGCGCTGTTTCCCAGTTTTTTTTAAAATTTTGGGGTTCAAAATTTGGAGAATGGAAAGCATTGAGAAAAGTGGTTTTTCTCGAAGGTCTTATGAAAATATGGAAAATACATGAGTTTTGTTGATATGGGCTTTATTATTTGTGTTTTGTAAAGGATTAAAGTATTATGATGGCGTGCTATGTAATTATGAGAATTTGTTCTTCACAAAAGGTATTTTTTTGGAATCAAATATTCATAAATATAGTAAAGGAATGGATTTAAAGAAGACTAGAATAAGGATTTAAAATATATGAATCATTCTGATTTGATATGGTGTTACATCACGATTACAAGAATTGGAGCTCTACAGCAGTGTGAAGTGTTTTGAAATAAATCTCTATAGTTACGACGAGCTTTGCAAAAAGAGAATTTCCATGGATATTTGCAAATGGAGGAGTGTAGTGAAGATGTGTTTGATCGATCCAAAACATGTGCTGGAGGTGGTGTAGATTTGTGATTGGCTGAGCCTATAAATAATATGATACCCCTCTTAATTTGAGATTAACTTTTCAAAGAAAATCTAGAATCACTCTGATTTCACAAATTAAGGGGTTATCTATGAAACTGGTAGTCTATGCGAGCTTGAGCTTCGCAAAAAGACTATTATAGTCTTGATCGAAGTTGAAGCTTCTATGTATTGAGTGCTTCATGAATATGGGACGTTCCACATTGTCTTAGTGAGCTTTGTGAAGGAAGGTTGTTTAGTGAAGGAAAGGGAGATTCACAAATGTAGTATGTTCTATGTAGGTAGGGGTGCTTCATAAAGAAGTGAGCTTTGCAAAGGAGATTCTTGAAGGAGATTTGTGAAAGGAAGTTTTTGAATATTATGTTTAAGTGGATAGTGCTTTCAGTGTGCATCAACTTAGCTATATAGTGCAGGAAGAGTCCCATGCTAAGCCAGGGACAAATACTTTAATTCTAAATCATTGAAGAGACCTTCAAGTTGATAAAATGAGTTAGACTTATCTCTAATTAGTGAGTTAGGGGGATTTAGTAGATGTGTTCTGAGGGAATCAGTGAGCTATCCCTGAAATCTTATAAAGGAAGTGCGCCTGGAATAGAATGACTATGAACAAACTTTTTTATTCCAAAGCTAGTGAATATTAGTGTATGTTGGTACGAACAACACATTGTCAGCGTATGTTCCTTGGACGCAGAAATTTGTAACGTCCCAGACCCAGATGCCACTCAAAGCGGTGCCTCGAGCCCGATTGGTCACATGGCCTCAAGCACATATCCCCAAATGCCAGAGGCTACCAACTAACAGCGAGGGCCTAGGCGAGTCAGTGGGGAGACTATGCCCTCATTACCAAAGTATCATAACAGAAGTCAAATACATACAATAGAGGAAGTGAATAAATAAGTAGTCAACTGAAGATAAGAAAAGATATGAATACATATCAATAACCAGAAGTGTCTCATATAAATAATGATGCATATGGTACAAGTATATATAAATTATCCAAATAGGTACATGGAAATATAATAAACTACAAGTATCCCAAAAAGAAAAAAATACCAAAAAGGTATCCCAACATCGCAAGCCTCAGCTTGGTCCTATGCTCCCTTGCTCGAAAGCCACAGTCAACAACCTGTACTAGGGTGCTTTCCCCTATCAACACCTACAACCATATAATCTCTTTGGTTCCCCATGGTGGCCCAAATAGGGTGTGAGATAAACATCCTAGTAGGAAACCACCAAGGTCTATATAGTTCTAACAACAATTCTACCAAAGTGATAATAAGTGTAAACAACCAGTAAGTAAGTGTGTATGCCTGTGGCATAAGCCTACTGCAGTAAGTAAAACCAAACAACCCTCAAGGATACTTGCAATAAATAGTAAGCTCCTAACAAGGTAGCTAAAAGAAAAGTAAAAAAGTCACAAGTCCATGCCATAAATTCATCTATATCCCGTATCCCACAACCACACCGAATAACAAAGTCAAGTGTCCCATGGCTAGGCCATATAGTAAAACGTAACATCCCACGACTATGACATACAGTGAAAATTAGACCTCAAGGGCTGGATCCAAGGTGCCAGTAGACCAAGGAATCCATATAATATATCTAGACCATAGAGGTCCATATCTAAGGAGCTTGTCCAAGGCATCCCATCGAGTCCCATGGGATTAACTGGTGAAAACTCAGTTAAGCACTATTTGGGGTCCTAGGACATGGCAATATAAATTCCAACGTGAGCCCAATCCAGTCAGATCCACATAGTAGCAAGGCTCAAGGCATTCCATAGAATCAATACCCAAGGGGAAAAGTCAACCCAATGCATCCACTACCCTGTTCCAAATCCATTCGTTCAAACATTCAATTTAAACAAACATTCCATGTGAGTATACCCACTCACATTAACCTACACAAGACATGAGTATACCCAATCATGAAAACTATTTATCAAAATAGGAATATGGGACTACCCTCCCATATAAACCATTTAACATGAGAAACTACCAAAAATAGACAATGCATAACATGATATTCATTAATCAAGGAGGCAGTACATCTTTTAAACAAGCTATTCAAGATATCAAAGCATTAATAAGCTTCCTCTAACTAGTAACGTACAAGAACACACCCCTTGGGTGGTTTTAACATGAACAAATAGGTTATTTACTTAAGGTGCACCCCTTTGATGACCATGAATCATGTAACGGGTGTCAACACACCTAAATAGATCCTACAAGCATCCTCACTAGGTCTGAATCAGCCTATAGAAAGCAACTCACTCAAAAATGAGGTCTCACCAGAAATTCCTATGGGTGACGAAAAGGATGAACACCCAAAAAGCCAAAAAGTATAGACCACCTACCTCACCTCAGTAGTAGACATCTCATCAAGTATCAAGACTTTATTCATCCTGGTTTGGAAGAAATCTGAAGAAGGGACGAAGAGCGGGATATTAGGGCATATGAGCCTAAATCCAAATAGCGCAGTCGTTGTTCTGAATAATCAAGAATGACTAAAAAGGAATTGATTACTTACCAATGTGGTTCCAACATGGCAGACGATGCTCGAATCAGAGTCTAGATGACTTCAAGATATGAAAAACTAGAATAGAGGTGTTTTGGCTTCAAAAGTGATAGGGAAACTTGACATCCATTAAAATATTAAGCTACTACCTCTTTTATAAAATAAGATACTGGGAAAGTAAATGACGTGATGGCCAAGTACATGGTGTGTACTACCCTTTTTTTCTATACCAAACTGGCTACACATCGTGATAGACTAGTTCATGGCATGTACTGGAAGTACACAGTGTGTAGACCAAGGACACGACATGTACCTGGCTTGTAGCAATATTTTTGCCCGTTTTCCCCTTTCTTTCCCAAAAAAAAACCCAACCATCCCATGGACCAACTTAGGGTTTAAGACAAAAAAGAAAGAAAACTCATTTAACCTGAAAATAATGATCCATACATTAAGAAAAACCCTATATCTTACAATCTTCCCCCTTATAGAAATTCATCCCCAAATTACTCTCTGAAGGGTGGTCAAGATTCATATGAAAACAAATCTAGCCACTAAGTAAGTACGTCAGAGTCCCTCTCCCAAGTCTCTCCCTGTAAAAATTCGTGCTGCCATAGAACCCTACTAGAGGAACTAACTGGCCTCAAAGAACCTTCATGATCCTATCAACTATACGTATCAGATGCTCCTTAAAGGATGCATCAACCTAAAGATCAACCTCCTCAGGATGAAAAATGTGAGATGGGTCTGAGTGATAGTGGTGAAACTGAGATAAATGGAAGACATCATGCATGACTCGGTACCTTTGAGGTAACTGAAACCGATAGGCAACTGACCCGACTCTCTCTAGAATCTCAAACGACCTGAAATATATCAATGGAATTTTACCATGTCTCTTGATCTACCTGTGTCTCAACCTCAGGGAAACACATAAGAAAACCTGATCCCTAAACTCAAACTCTAGAGGTCATTTACAATGATTGATGTATTATTTCTAAAGAGACTGTGTAGTATCCATCCACTTCTGAATCATCTGGACCTGCTCAGAAGTCTCATGCACAAGACACAGTCATAGTAAAGTTGTCTCTCCTTCCTCTAACCAGCACAAAGGATAACATCCTGTCCTACTGTATAAATACTCATATGGTTCCATATAATAACTATTATTGTAGGATAACTCAACCAGGGGAATGTGCCTCTCCCAAGAGCCCCCAAAATCCAAGACGCATTCTCGCAGCATGTCCTCTAGCACCTATATCATATGCTCTGACTAGACATTAGTCTAAGGGTGGCATGTTGTGCTCAGAAGCACCTGTGTACCCAACACCCTATGAAAACTCTTCCATAAAAGTGATGTAAATCGAGAATCCCTATCTGAAACAATAGTGCATGAGACCCCATGAAGTCGTACCACCTCTTGGATGTACAAATTTCCAAGATCATCAACACTAAAGGTCTCCTTGGTCAGAAAGAAATGTGCGACCTTTGTAAGCATGTCAATAACAACCCACAAAACATCATTACCTTGAGGTGACCTCAGAAAACCCATAATAAAATCCATCATGATGTCATCCCATTTCCAATCTGAGATAGGTAACTACTATAAAATCTCAGCTGGTTTTTGATGTTTTGTATTCACCTACTGACAGGTGGAATACCTCATAACAAAACCAACTACCTCCAACTTCATTCCCGACCACCAATACTGACGTCGCATGTTACAATACATCTTAGTGACTCCGGGATGCACTGCCTAAGATGAAGAATGAAACTCCCACATCAACTCCTCATGTATGTCCACTGGAATCGAAACACGTCCATGGATACAAAAAATCTCATTATCACCTACCGTCCAACCAGGAGGAGGGTCCTCACATGGCACAAATTCTCATAGAACTAGAACTTCTGAATCTAATAGCTTCATCATCCTAGCTTTGTCTAGCATAGTAGAGGTAATAGCTAAGGATGAAAGAAAAGTTTTCCCCTATCTGTCGTGCACCTCCAGATGCATCTCAAAGAACAATTCCATGAGATTCCACTCGTTACTGGCCTATTGCATTGCAAGTATCTGAGTCCTCTTGCTCAGTTCATCGACTACTACATAGCACTTACCGGGTGTGCAGGGAAGCTCGAAGTCAAAGGATTATTGATACTCCTGCCACCATCATTTTCTCAAATCTAGATCATGCTGCGTAAAGATATACTTGAGGATTTTGTGGTCTGTGTACACCAAAAAACACTCTCCCAATAAATAGTGCCTCTAACATCACAACACATGAAAAAATTTAGCTAACTCGAGATCATGCATCGGGTAATTCTTCTTGTGAGGCCTCAACTATAGATACCCATACGCTATGACTCGATTTACCAACATCATCACTTCCCCCAACCCAATACCTGAAGCGTCACAGTAAACCGTGTAACTCTTGCCATTCTTTGGTAGTATCAAGACTGGTGCTGATGTCAACCTCCCTTTTAGCTTCTGAAAAGATGTCTCACAAGATTCTGACCACACGAACTTCGCACCCTTCTTAGTCAAGCCCATCAATGGTGATGCTAAGTGTGATAAGTCTTGAATAAAATACCTTTGGTATCCAGATATCCCCAAGAAACTCTATATTTCAAAATTTTTATTAGGATGTTCCCAGGTAACTATAACTCTCACCTTCTGTAGGTCCACTGAAAATCCTGTCTCTGAGAAGATGTGATCTAGTAAGTGAATCTAATCCATCCAAAAGTGGAACTTTATGAGCTTATCATATAACTGATTCTCTCTTAGTACATTCAAAATGATCTGAAGATGATTGGAATGGTCGTGTCGATTGTAAGAATACACCAAGATATCATCCATGAAAACCACCAAAAAAGAGTCCAAGTAAGTATGGAACAATCGATTCATCAAATCCATAAAAATTACTAGAGAATTCGTGAGACTGAATGGCATAAACAGATACTCATATAACCCATACATACTATGAAAGGCTGTACGAGGTATGTTTACAAGTCAAACACACACCTGGTGATAACCTAACCTCAAGTAGATCTTTGAGAACACTCGAGCTCCTCGAAACAAATTAAGCAGGTCATCTATCCATGGCAAAGGATATTGGTTTTTAACCATTAGATAGTTCATTTTTTTATAATCCTTGCATAACCTAAGGGTTCCATCTTCCTTTTTTCGTAAAAAGGACTGGCGAACCCCATAGAGAAGTACCGGGTCTGATAAAACCCTTGGCCTCCAAATCCTCTAGCTGCCTCTTAAGCTCCTGAAACTCCATAATAGCCATCTTGTTAGGAGTAATTGACACCGATGTAGCTCCTGACACTATCTCGATGGAGAACCCCACCTATATCTCTTAAGGTAAACTAGAAAAGTCATTGGGAAAGACGTCCCTGAAGTGCTCAACCACTGGAGGAAAGTATGCATGACTCACTCCCTGATCATCCAGAAACAAACTAGTGATTTGGTCTATCATCCCATCTATCCCACGATGCTCAGGTCTAGCTCTAATTGCTTGTACATCCCATTCACCCTTGTGAATTAACATTTCATCCTTTGGTTTTGTGAAAGTCACCCTATGGCAATAGTAGTCAACGTACGGTTGATAAGATACTTGCCAGTCCATTCTAATAATGAAATCAAATCCTATCATCTTGAGGACATATAAAATCTAGAGGAAGTAGAACCCACCAACCTCAAGGGGACATTCCATACACTTTCATAAATCACCTGTTCTAACTCCCAATAGATTTTCTTGCATCAAAATTAACTCATAAAGAAACACCACAAGTCTAAGTATTTTTACAACTTGTGAAGAGATAAAACTATGAGAGACACCTGTATCGAAAAGATAAGATGAAATACTAGAAGATACTAAGATCATACCTCTCACTGTAGATAGTTCAGGATCCTTCTCCTGTTGGGTTTGTTTCACTGCATAAGTCTAGCCTGCACCGCGACCTTGGGACCCTGCCTAGTTACCCTGAGCCGATATGCCCTATTGTCTCTAAGAACCTGGTGTCTGACTACCACAGACACAACCACCACTACCCTAGCCTGATTCGCCTACACTGCTCCATCTACTAGTCTGACATGGAGACAAAGAACCTTCTCCTAAACCCAACGTCAGAGCTGACCCCCTACCACTCACAGTTGGAGGGAAGGTCTTACAAAACTGCTGCATGTGCCCCATCCTTTCGCAAGCTCGATACTCAAATGGGTTGTGGTCACATTGATTTTTCACATGCCCTCACCTACAACACTGATTGAAATACACCAAGCTGCCTGTACCCACAGCCTGACTAGAAATCATGTCATGAAAAGCCTCAAAATGACGCTTCCTTCCTGAATATGTAGATCAATTGGGGTGAGAAACAACACTTCCCTATTATGTACCCTCATATTCCCTCAGGTTCCGCTCTGTAATCAAAACCTGATTCACAATATCAGTGATAGAAGGCAACCTGAACACGTTGACCTGAGATCTGATAGCATGTCTGAGACCTTCCTCAAAGCACCTCACCCTCGATGACTCATCAGTAAGATATATGAGCACAAAACACTGAAGCTCTGTAAAGCATGTTGAGTATTCCATAACCTTCATCATGACCTACTCTAGACACATAAACTCAGTATCCCACTCTACTCATAGATTTGTGGGGTAAATATAGTCACAGAATTGGGTTTGGAATTCATCCCATCCCATATCCCGCAGTTTATTAGCCTCGTTCAAAACATCACACCAGTGTGTTGCCGCTCCATGTCGCATATAAGTCACGATATTGACCCTCCACTTCAGAAGAGTCTCCATATAATCAAAAACCGCTAATGTCATCTCTATCCATAGATCTGCAACCCGTGGTCCTTCATCCCCTGAAAACATAGGAGGATTCTACTGGAACACCCGTGTTAGCTCAACCATAGTCAAGGCTGGTTGCGATGCTCCCAGGAACGTCTCCATATAGTGAAATAAACCCTCATGGAAATATGCCTCATCACCTATGTCTGAAACAACCTTAGGTTTCATAGATCGCACTATAGGAGGATCAACCGGTAGCCCGTGGCCCACCGTCTCCAAATTATAGTCATCTCCTCCCTCACAGAGTACCACTGGAGGTCATCTTGGAGGCATGTCTCTACAATTAAAAACACACGCCTTAGGAAATAACAACATCAAATCACAAATTTGAAAACATAGGATAGGTCAAAACCCTCCTAGAAAATAAGTTAAACCCATAACCTTCTCCTAATGCTAGGAATATATAAAAAACATCTAATGAACCACTAGAAACTATGCCTCTTTCCCACTCAAAATCCGGGTCTAGGTCAAGTCTCTATTCATCATTAAAGTTTCCAATACCATTTCGAGTTAACATTTAGTTATCCAAAAAATTTCACCAAGGTTTACCAATTATTAATCCATGAGGGGCCATAACACCTCATGAACCCAAAACTTGGATCCCATTCAAACCATACATGGAACAAGTTCATTTAACATTTAAATTTTACTGGTGCATCATTCCCAAATTCATGAGGGCCCATACTCCTTATGGATTGAAAGATGGAATTACACCATTATCTACTATACCCAATTAAAACAACAGTAGGCACAGTTATCACATAAACTATCACAACAGCATGCAATATCTAATGAATTCTATATGGCATGGCATAATGCATGGCATGTGATTCTAAAAAGTTTCTATATGATGCATGAGATGTCACAACCTCATCTCATTAGGTTTAAAATAAAATATAACCCACAATTGTATCAATAGTAATAGTAGAAATCTAGTGTTCCACCCAATGGTGAAATCAAATCAACTGTAATAGTCAAAATCCTAAAAATCAGAACTCAATTCGAGGAAATTTGGTATTTCCTTGTACACAAGGTAGCTACTCTCGGGCACAATTTATTACCAAACACCATTTCCTTCCTATCCCTATTTATTTTCACCAAATAGTAATTCAAACTAGAAAAAAGAAACTCCTATGATACCACTTTGTAACGTCCCAGACCTAGATGCCACCCGAAGCGGTGCCCCGAGCTTGGTTGGTCACATGACCTCAAGCACATCTCCCCAAATTCCAAAGGCTACCGAATAGCAGCGAGGGCCTAGGTGAGTCAGTGAAGAGAGTATTCCCTCATTACCAGAGTATCACAGTGGAAGTCAAATACATACAATAATGGAAGAGAATAAATAAGAAGTCAACTGAAGATAAGGCAAGACAAGAATACATATCAGTAACAAGAAGTGTCTCATATATAGAATGATTTAGATGGTACAAGTATCTATAAATTATCCAAACAAGTAAATGGAAATACAATATAGTAAAATTATCCCAAAAAGAACAAAAGACCAAAAAGTTATCCCAACATTATAGTCCTCAGCTTGGTCTTATGCTCCCCTGTTCCAAATCCATAGTCAACAACCTGTACTAGGGAACTTGACCCTATCATCACTAGAAAAAATATAATATGTTTGGATCCCCATGGAGGCCAAAACAGGGTGTGAGATAAACATCCTAGTAGGCAACCACCAAGGTTTATATAGTTCTAACAAAAATTCTACAAAATTACTAGAAAGTGTAAACAACCAGTAATTAAGTGTATATTCCAATGGAATAAGCCTATTATAGTAAGTAAAACCAAACATCCCTCAAGGCTACCTGAAAAAGAGAGTCAGCTCCTAACAAGGCAGCTAAAAGAAAAGTAAACAAGTCACATGACCATGCCATACATCCGTCTGTATCCTGTATCCCACATCCATGCTGTATAATGAAGTTAAGTGTCCCACGACCACACCGTATAGTGAAAAGTATCATCCCACAACCACGCCGTATAGTGAAAATAAAAACTTAATGGCCAAATCCAAGGTGCCATCATACCAAGGCGTATATATAATATATCTAGACCACAGAGGGTTAGATCCAATGAGATTTTCCAAGGCATCCCATTGAGTCTCATGGGCGTCCTTGGTGGAAACTTGGTTAGGCACTGGTTGGGGTCCAAAGAAAATAGTAATAGAAAGTCCTACATGAGCCCAAGAAAGCCAAATCCATGGGGTAGCAAGGCCCGAGGCATCCCATAGAATTAAGAACCAAGGGGAAAATTCAACCCAAGGCATCCACTACCACGTTCCAAATCCATTCATTCAAACATTCAATTTAAACATTAAATTTAAACAAACATTACATGTGAGTATACCTACTCACATAAACCTACACAATCCATGAGTATACCCACTCATGTAAACCATTTATCAAAACAAAAATATGGGCCTACCCTCTCATATATACCATTTAACATGACAAGCTACCAAAAAAAGACAAGGCATAACATGGTATTCATTAATCAAGGAGGTAATACATCTCTTAAATAGGCTATTCAAGATATCAAATCATTAACAGACTTCCTATCACTAGAAAATCACAATCACACACCCCTTGGGAGGTTTAAATAGTAATTAACGGGTTATTTACTTAAGTTTAACCCCTTGGGTGACCTTGAAGCATGTAATGAGTGTTGATGCACCTAAGAAAATCCTACATGCATCCTCACTAGGTCCTACTAAGCCTATGGAAAGCAACTCACTAAAAAACATGGCCTCACCAGAAAGTCCGATGGGTGGTGAAATGAAAAACCACCCAAAAAGCACCCAAAAATCCAAAAGAAAGTATAGGCCACCTACCTCGCCTCAGTAGGAGAAAACTAATCCAGTATCAAGTCTTGATTCATCCTAGTTTGGAAGAAATATAAAGAATGAGAAAAAAAATGAGATATTATGGCATATGAGCCTAAATACAAATAGTGCAGTCATTGTTCTGATGAATAAATAATGACATAAAAGGAATTGAGTACTTACCAATACGGTTCCAACATGACAGATGATGCTCAAATCAGATTCTATATGGATTCAAGATATGAAAAACTAGAATAGAGGTGTTTTGAGTTCAAAAACAAGATAGAAACTTGATGTCCATCAAAATATTAAGATTCTACATCTTTTATAAAAAATCCTACTGGGAAAGTACATGGAATGATGGCTACATGGCGTGTACTGCCCTTTTTTTTTGAGCTAGACTGGCTAGACATCATGGTGGACCAGTTCACGGTGTGTACTGGAAGTACACAATGTGTATACCAGGTACACAATGTGTACCTGGCTTTCAGCCAAATTTTTTCTTGTTTTCCCCTTTCTTTCCCAAAAACAACCCAACCGACCCATGACCCAACTTAGGGTCTAATCCAAAAAAGAAATTAAACACATTTAACCTAAAAATAAAGATTCGTACCTCAAGAAAAACCCAGGATCTTACACCCTATGTGGTGAACCAAGTAAAAGTGTTGTATCATTTATTTGCATGTGAATGATTGATTGTTGATCATATCCATCATACAGGTTTAACGAGTTCCTACCAATTTGATAACAAGATCCATCACTTTAAAAGAAATAGTTGACACCCCAATTCACCTCTCCACTCTTAGGGTGTCGCAGGGTCATATAGTATCTGTTTCAAAAAGTGTATATACTGAAGTATATGATACCAAGATCGTACCTCTCACTATAGATAGCCTAACACACTACTCCTCAGGTATAGGTTTTACTGCATATATTTATACTGATCTATGACTCTGAGATAAAACTTGACTACCTGGAGTGGGTCCACTCAGTTGACACTGTGTATCGTGAGTTTGGCCTCCTCAACCATGTCCACCTCTTTGACCTATGCGGTCAGTGGTCATCTAACTTCTTGACAGATGCAGAGATACTGATACTGTTTTGGAAGGAGGAGTTTGTTTGGATACTTTACCACTAGTAACAGATGGGAAGGTTTGACCAAATCTCTGAAGATGCCCCATTCTAAAACAATATCAACTCTAAATTGGGTTTTGGTTGCACTGAGGATTCACATGTCCTTTCCTTCCACACTAATGGAATATAATAGAACTACCAGTGTGGATACTCTGGATTACACTACTCCATCAATAATCCTCTATAAAATGTTTCTTTCCACTGATGAACTACTACCCTATCTAGGAACTATCCCATTATGACCCATGCTTCCATATTACCTAAAATTGCACTCAGTGATAAGGTCCTGAATCACAATTCCTGAAACAATATTCAAACATAATACATTTACCTGAGACCGGATGGCATACCTAATCCCATCCTCAAAGCATCTCTCTCTTTAGAGCTCATCACTGGTGAAAAAGGTTCAAAACACAAAATATTAGTAAATAAATTTGAGTAATCCATAACTATCATGGACCATTTCTTAAGGTGTAAGAATAATCTATCTTGGTCATCTATTAGTTTCTTCAGAAAGAAAAATTTATAGAAGTCATCCTGAAAATCTTTCAAAACCATATCCTGATGATGACCTTCCTAACTAATAACGTCCCACCACTGCTTGGAAAAATCACAAATCATATATGTATTGAGCTTTACTCTCTCTCAAGAGGTTTCTCTAGATTCTAAAAGATAAACAACATGACCTATAGCCATTATTCAGTATCCTGGGGGACACCATCCCCTGAAAAAGTTGGTGGGTGCTACTACTGAAACTTTTGTGTTATCCATGCCATATTAGGGGCTGGTCAAGGGGCTCCCTATATGGTCTGTATAAGATGTAGGAATACCACTCAAAACCAGGCATTGGAATCCATTTCATGTATAACTAGAGGTTTCTCAGGTGTCACTACTGGTGGGTTAGGTCCCACCACTTTAGAATCACGGTCATCGCCACCTTCCTAGCACTCGACTTGATGCCATCATGGGGGAATACCTCTAAAATTTCTAATCACACACATCATTACATGATAATAAGAAAAAGGTATCTCTCATGGTATAAATATTATCATAAAGGATCACTACCCAAGTCATACTGACCTAACTACCCAAATTCTAAGGTTAGGGTATTGGTCAAATTCTAAGTTTTAAATTGCATGGGTTTTGGCATATTAAGTTCCAATTAAAAGTTATAAAGGGATGCATTCTTTAAGTTTTAATTGGAATCCCCTTTTAAAAAAAAATTAAGTTATAATTCAACAATTCTAATATTTACGTAATAGACTAGTTAGATGAAGTATCATTCCCAATTTATAAAAGTACATGATTTATAAATTACAATTGGTTGTTCATATAACTACATCCATAACCTCACATACTATAATAGAATATAAAGGGTCATATAATATTATTTAACTAGATAAATAACCAATCCCAATTTATAGAGACACACACACTCTTTAAATTAAAATTGGAATTCATGTATTCAAAATCAACTAAGGTTTTAGTCCATGTAACCCCAGTTACATACTCAACATGTGATAATTGATTTGTTAAGGTTCCACCATCAAGATATATGGGAAAACACCATTTAGGTTTATATAGACACTTTAACAACCAATTATTTCTTTACTTTTTCCTGTATAAATGTTAAGAAAATAATAGATATATCACTCAAGGCATATAAAACATGTGTCATGATGTTAAACAATGAAACCTACATGGCATGGAATATGCATGACATATTATTTATCTAAGGTTCCTATAATTATGCATGGATGATTCTTCCTTGTTGTATTGATCTAAGAGAAAAAAGTGATTCCTTAATAATAATAATAAACATGACACATCAAGTGCATCACCCAATGGTGAAATCAGTACAATCATAATAGGCATAATCTAGAACATCAAATATCATCGCAGAAATTTGGATTTTCCCCCATACACGGGTTAGCTATTCCCAAGAATGTTCTCATTACCAAATTATGAAACATCCTAGTCTCCTATCTACCAATGCAAAATAGTAAGACAAAAGGAAAAGGCAATCTGATACGAACTTGTAACATCCCAGACCTTGCTTACTCATAAGTAACAAAACCTGGTTGGCCACCTTCCCTCAAGTGTACCTCCTTGTATGCCAGAGGATGTCGACTAGTAGTGAGAGTTTATGATTGCATGGTACAGAGACTATACCCTTATAATCAAATTAGCACAATGGTATAATATATGAATAATTAGTAGAAATATAATAACGAAGGGTAGATAAATGATGGTAAATCATATAGATAACGATTATAATCAAAGACAAAGGCAGTTTCATATACAAATGATGAGTATGTCATGTTTCTATACAGAAATGAACATGAATACATGGTAGCAGGTAAATATACAATACACGCATAAAAAAATACCAAAAGTATATCTCTAGTAACATCACAAGCCAAATATCAATCCTGTAATCCTAAGATCCCATGCTATAATCAATCAAGCATCCAATACTGGGAACTTTCCCTTGTCCTTACCTATATCCATGAAGTCTATTTAGGTACCAAGAAGTGTCTTGAACAAGGCATGGGATATACTCAGTAGACCACTATCAATAATGTCTATACAAATCTAGTATGTGAGTATAAATATAGTATCATGTAGATATATGAATAACTAGAAGAATCAAATTCCTGAAATAATAACAATGTCACTCAGGTTCCCCATGGGATTCCCTACCAACCATACCTACTCTGGCCTAATCCGGTAATGTATGAATAGGTGACTTGCAAGTAGTTAGGGTCTAAATCATATAACCACAATGTATAGGCAGTAGAAATAAATGAAATAGGAGTCTATTATATAATAATAATGAAGTGTTATTTGAGATGAAACAAGGCATCCTTGAACTTAGATGGTTGAGCCAGATCACGATACATAAACCGTGAATACAAGCTAAGGGGACTATGTGTAATCCAAAGAAATACCCTCTAAATTCCACTAAGAAAAGTATATAATTTATTCCATGGAGTGAATCCATAGTAAATCCCCAACTAAGCATTACTGGAGCCCAAGGAGGGAATCAAAGGCATCACATATGTCTGTAGACATCAAGTTGTATATAATAAGTATATCCAAGGCCTAATAATATTTGGATGTGAAATGAGTGAATTTTCGGTACTATTATAAGTCATTCACATCCATACAATATAAAGAACAATTTCCAAGGTGGGTATCTCCCTTGGGAACTAGATCAATGAATTGGGGTGGCATCCTCTAAGTGCTCATGGAATTCCCTCAGGAATCTAACACTAGCTCAAGTCCGACCACTACTTTAACAAGAAAAAAGTCCATAATAATAGTAGGAACATTAAAATTAATAAATATTCATTAGACATGTAATAACCATTCCAATTTTATTCATTCCATTTACTTAAATCCGTTAACTTTCATTAATAAACAATAAGGTTCCATAAGTTGTTTTATACCAATAAGAATTTGATTCATAATTAATAAAATTCAAGTGATCATTCTTTCCATATAACAGTGAGATAATTTATTCATTTTAAATAATTTAATTACCTTTAGAAGTCAAATCAAACACACCACATGGTGTTTTGGTTAATATCTCACAAATGTTCACATGGGCAGATGACATGGCACACCCAAAGGGGTGAATCCGATTGAGTTCATTGACTTACAACCATTTAAAGGGGTTATTATAGAACAATTAATTCCTAACCTAGGAAACTAATTTAAGGCATTTTAATTTTAGGGGAAATTCTCAGAGAAATCGGTGTGTGGAATGATAATGAAAAATATAAACATCAATAATTTGAGGGAAAATTCATAAACCACTTACCTTATAGTGTTATATGAACACTCATCCAATATCGTCTTTTGATTTGGGATAGAATAGAAGAAATAAAAAATAGACAAATTTATTAAAAATAGGGGAAAAGAGCTGCTTGAATATTGCACAAAGTATGGTGAGAAAAACCAATAAAAGAGAGTACCAGATTGAATCACTTACCAGTGGTGATCCAATGTCACAGAAGACACTTGATTTAGAGTCTAATCAAAGATAGAGGCTCAAAGCCTAGGAGAGGTGGAGAGGGAGCACTTCACATGGATGACTATTAGAGAAATGAGTAAATAGGAAGAGGGTTTAAGTTTTAAAATAGTCAAGTGAAAAAGGTAAATTAACCCTATAAATGCGGTGCCTGGTTTGGCTGCATGATTTCACAAACCGCGCATCAATCATGCTTCAACTACTATCAATGGATAATACCCTTACATGAGTTGGGAGTACAGTTAGACTAACCATGTGAAGCTTATCAAAAATAAATTTGCAACATGTGTGTAACATGTTTCATGACCTTGTGGTTCAGGGAACACCATTTTTAAAACTATGTGTCACCCTTATAGGCCCACATGATTTATAGCATCCCGCCTTTTATCACATAAACTTTCATTACATTTTAAAAAAAGAGTATCTTTAAGGTTTAGTGTCTTGGAAACTAGGAACTTTAAACATGAAAACAAAAAACATTCTTCTAAAACACTTTAAAGGCTTCTCCTCATGTTCATCCTAGGTTCATTACTGCATCACATAACCTAGGGACATACATCAAAAGAAAGGGTGAGAAAAAGGCCCAGTAAGGGAAATAAGAGAAACATTTTACATGTGAACTTGAGATAATTCAATAAGGTCATGAAAAGAACATTAAGGCATGAGAAAGAAATCGTGTGGCATATCATAATAAAAATAACATTTTTCATAACTTTAAGATGTGGCTAGAACATTTAATATTGACAATCATTTCGTTTCACCAAGGTCCATCCCCAAGGTGTCATTAAAAATTACCAAGGTTATTCACCAAGGTATCAGTCTAAAAAGTCATCTCTAGAGATTAAGTCTTTACCCAATGCATTGGAGCGCTATCTGGGCGCACCCTTGACATGTCTTTATTATCATGTGATCCACATATATCATCATCAATAATTTCATAAACAACCCATATAGCATAAAAGAAATGGGTTTCATTTCATAATCATAACATTTTAAAAACTGCTTTAATGACATGATCTTTATGTCACTTTAAACCCACAGAAAGGGAAAGCGGGTTTCATGTATGTAAATCCCAGAATTTAAAATATAACACTTTGATATATATGTGAATACCTCTTTAGAAATAAGAGCTTTGCGTATTCACTTAATAACATAAAATAATTTTGAGATAAAGAGGGAGGCATTTTGAGACGAAACTATGCAGCATAACGTCTATGATACATGGTTTTAGAAAAAGTTGGAAAGAGAGGGGACATGGGTCACCTACTCAAAAATGATACATAAAACATTAGGGTAACAAAATATAAAGTATTTAAGAACATGTTAATGAAATTTGAATGATATACCATTTGAAACCAAGAACATGAGAGGAAGACAAAAATAAGATTTCTCTTATGAGAATTCGGCAGCCTAACGGCGTCACTTAAAACATCCAAAAATTGATTGATGAGATAAAATAGGGTCTCTCATCATATGAACATAAATGATTAGTATGATAGATATAGAGATCATACCCCAACATAATAAACAGGAACTTGAAAGACTTGACATGAAAATAGATCTTGAAAATGAGAAGGGTGAAAGAATCCGTTACAAAAATTTCGGCAGCCTAACGACGCCACTTAAAACTTCATAAAACGAAATAATGAGAGTAAGAGGGGATCTCTCATTATATGAACATGAAAAGGGAAGTAATAGGAGTATAAAATAACATCCTTTAACATAAGAACATGGAGCATAAAATAAATGACATAAAAGAGATTTCTTGAAAAGATAGAGAGAGGTCGGATCCCTTACCTTAAAACGTAACTCTTAAAACTCAAAGGTTGGGACCTTGAGGGCTTGGGGGAACCTCGGGAGGACTCCTTGGGAGGTAATGAGACCAGAAATTCGTTGGGAGAGAGTGGGGAGTCGAATGGATGAGAGGATGACTTGGTATTTATAGGGAAAGTGAGGGGACAAGGCATTAATGGCCAAGGGACACCTCATTAGTGGTTTTGGAAAAACCATGGGCTTGCCCATGGTATTTGCCCATGGTATTGGCCACTTGGGACACCTCATACCTTATATTACTATTCATAAGTCGACCATATTGATTACATACTTAATACATCATTTAATGATGTCATTAAACACCCGTAACTTAAAAACTGTATTTTCACTATTCATCGAAAATTCAACTTTCTCAGAATAATCCCAAAATTTCACCTTAACCAAATATCAATGATCTGATTTCAAAAATGAAATCCATTTTATAAAAATAATTTTCTAAATATTTTTAATTTATTTTTTAAATAAATACACTATTCACCGAAAATTCATTTTTTTCAGAAAAAACCCCAAAAATTACCATAACATAATATCGGTGCTCTGAGTTCAAAAATGAAATCCATTTTATAAAAATTATTTTTTTAAATTTTTTAATTTAATTTTTAATTAAAAAACACTATTCACTCGAAAAAACTAATACTTGAATAATAATTTATGAAACCGTTATTTAACCATTTTATTGAATCACATTACTTAATCAAGGTGCCTAGATTATATTAACACTTTATTTAAGTGAGATTACTAATCCATTTGGACATATTACTAATCCTAATCATAAAATCACTATTCATTATTTACTATTCATCAAAAATCAAGTTGATCATATTAGAATCTAAATTTTGAACTGAACATAATTATAGAAGACCATTTTTTGAAAATCATTACACATTTTTAATTATTTAAGGTTTACATAAAGATTTTAAAATATCCTTTTCCTAAAATTCATCAAAAACATGCATACTATATTTATCCGGTCATTTAAAAATTCACAAACTTCATCATAAGAAGAAATCCTAATTTTTATTTAAAACAAAGGATTACACAAGGAAGTTATATTCTCCTTACATAGCCCCTTATCACACCAGCATAGGACCTAAGTGTAAGGTGTGCCAAGGTGAGAGAATCTGAGGGAGGCTCGGCTAACATCGCACGAGTAGTAATTTATATCAGTTTGAACTTATCACAAATGCAATTCTGTTCTAGCTTCACACGATGAAGTTCGGCTTAGGTTTGGTCCAGAGCAAAGCCCAGTGGTGCTACCTCCTTCCCAAGTTCTGTTAGATGGGCTTCGATCGGTCCAAGAATACTGGGCGAGGCAATCGAATCTTCTTTCTATAAAAATTAACCAAGATTACTTGTATTTAGAGACAATAATCAAAACGTTAGTTTCCAGCGGTCATATTGACCAATGGTCATATAACCGTCTAAACCCAACAGTCTTAATTTAATTATAATCATGTTATCAAATGAAACATTTTTGTTGAGTATAAAAATAAAATAAAATAACACATAAAATTAGGAAACAAGATTTATTCAAAATTTTGGGTCGTTACATTCTTCCCCCCTTAAGAAATTGCGTCCTCGCAATTTTTAAAATTGGGTTTTGAAATTTCATTGAAAGTCCCACATCGGAAAAGGAGTCAGTAAAATTATTGCTTTAAAAGAAAGAAAGGGAAGTACAAAGGTCACCCGAGTTAACCCACACTAGGATTCCATGTAGGAAAACATGGACATGGAAGAAAAAAAAAGGGTCAAGTTCTGGGGGAGAGTGATAGAGAACATGATTAGGAGAAAGTTAACCATAAGAAAATACCAAACTTATGATGTGTGTAAATGGTCTTTGATTACCTAGTAGGAAACGTAAACCAACAACGTTTTTGTTTTACATTCCTTTTCATAATTTTGAGGAATTCATTTACAACATAAAACAAAAACATAAGAAAATATACCTATCTTCATGTAGAGTTTCATCCTTTAATAAGTTTCTACCCAAAACTAATCTTTTCTCCAAACTATGACCATTCAAAACTACTTGGTCTCATCAAAACACAAGAATCATCTTCTAGAGAATCACATAATCCACAAAAGATTAACTATCTATTTCTTCTATCTTTAAACATTATCCCAAAAACAGAAAGGGTAAGGTAAAACAACTCTTAAAAAAGAAAGAATCCCATAGGAATGGAAACTACTTTTAAATCTTCAAAGTTCCATGGTACTACCCATAGTTCATCATTGACCATTCCATAAATAAAGGTCATTAAGATTCCTTAAAATAAACCAAACTAATATTGAAACCCAAATACAAGAAGGATTTGATAACATAGTCTTCCAAAATAAACTTCATTGTTCATCTCCAAACAACATCAACCACTCCTAAAATCTTATAAAAAAAGTAGCTAACCTAAACATATTTTACCCAAGATAGGTTAATCATTTCCACAAGTAACCTAAATTACTATAAGTCCACCTTAAATTCATCGATTCTTCAAAATATAAGTCAACCTTACTCCTCAATGAAAATATAGTAGTAATCTATTTACCTCGATCATATAGGGTCCCCAAAATAGTGAACGTCTTCCAAAATAATAACAATATTTTAATCCCCTAATCATCCCTGTCATATTAATACGAAAATCGTCGCATTTTCTATCACATTGGTTGTTGGGACATGTTCTTCCATTTCCTTCCATTAACTAAGAAAAGAAACTATAATTAGGGGCTTAAATACTTATACAATAATCATGAAAAGGAACCTAAAGCATATAAGGATAACTTGTAGAAGAAAAGTATACCCTAACTTGTGATCCCCTAGGTTCCCATCTAGGTTATCCATGATCATATATTCTTATGTGAATCTTTATTTTATTTTATCTTTGTTCCTTTAACAATGGTTCATACTAAGCTTATGAATTTACCAAAGCATATCCCCCGGGAGTGTTGTAACCAAGAGTGCAGCAAGGCCCGTTGTCGTGTACTAGTCCCCGTTCGAGTCTAGCTCAAAGCGGTGTTTTCGGGTTTTACCCCTATGTACATTTGTGCCAGAGCCACCTCTACCTGCTCGTATCCAGATAGGGATGTATTTTCTTGGAAACGCCTTACTCAATACTCACCAAAATACCAGGAATATTTCCTATATTTTAACTTTTTTATAGGCTTCTTCTTAAAGTTTTCATATCCTAATTTCCACAAATAACTAAACCATCCTTTTATACCAACTATAGAATCCCACCTTTTATCACATAAACTTTCATTACATTTTAAAAAACCGAGGATCTTTAAGGTTTAGTGTCTTGGAAACCAGGAACTTTAAACATGAAAACATAAAACATTATTCTAAAACACTTTAAAGTCTTCTCCTCATGTTCATCCTAGGTTCATTACTGCATCACATAACCTAGGGACATACATCAAAAGAAAGGGTGAGCAAAATGCCTAGTAAGGGAAACAAGAGAAACATTTTACATGTGAACTTGAGAAACTTCAATAAGGTCATGAAAAGAACATTAAGGCATGAGAAATAAATCATGAGGCATATCATAATAAAAATAAATTTTTTCATAACTTTAAGATGTGTATACAACATTTAATATTGACAATCATTTCGTTTCACCAAGGTCCATCCCCAAGGTGTCATTAAAAATTACCAAGGTTATTCACCAAGGTATCAGTCTAAAAAGTCATCTCTAGAGATTAAGTCTTTACCCAATGCATTGAAGCACTATCTGGTCGCACCCTTGACATGTCTTTATTATCATGTGATCTACATATATCATCATCAATCATTTCATAAACAACCCATATAGCATAAAATAAATGGGTTTCATTTCATAATCATAACATTTTAAAAACTGCTTTAATGACATGATCTTTATGTCACTTTAAACCCACAGAAAGGGAAAGCGGGTTTCATGTATGTAAATCCCAGAATTTAAAATATAACACTTTGATATATATTTGAATACCCCTTTAGATATAAGAGCTTTGTGTATTCACTTATTAACATAAAATAATTTTGAGATAAAGAGGGAGGCATTTTGAGACGAAACTATTCAGCATAACGTCTATGATACATGGTTTTAGAAAAAGTTGGAAAGAGAGGGGACATGGGTCACCTACTCAAAAATGATACATAAAATAGTAGGGGAACAAAATATAAATTATTTAAGAACATGGTAATGAAATTTGAATGATATACCATTTGAAACAAAGAACATGAAAGGAAGAAAAAAATAAGATTTCTCTTATGAGAATTTGGCAGCCTAACGACGTCACTTAAAACTTCCAAAAATGGATTGATAAGATAAAATAGGGTCTCTCATCATATGAACATAAATGATCAGTATGATAGATATAGAGATCATACCCCAACATAATAAACAGAAACTTGAAAGACTTGACATGAAAATAGATCTTGAAAATGAGAAGGGTGAAAGAATCCGTTACAAAAATTTCGGCAGCCTAACGACACCACTTAAAACTTCATAAAACGAAATAATGAGAGTAAGAGGGGATCTCTCATTATATGAACATGAAAAGGGAAGTAAGAGGAGTATAAAAGAACATCCTTTAACATAAGAACATGGAGCATAAAATAAATGACATAAAAGAGATTTCTTGAAAAGAAAGAGAGAGGTCGGATCCCTTACCTTAAAAAGTAACTCTTAAAAATCAAAGGTTGGGACCTTGAGGGCTTGGGGGAACCTTGGGAGGACTATTTGGGAGGTAATGAGACCATAAATTCATTGGGGGAGAGTGGGGTGTCAAATGGATGAGAGGATGGCTTGGTATTTATAGGGAAAGTGAGGGGACAAGGCATTAATGGCCAAGGGACACCTCAATGGTGGTTTTGGAAAAACCATGGGCTTGCCCATGGTATTTGCCCATGGTATTGGCCACTTGGGACACCTCATACCTTATCTTACTATTCAGAAGTCGACCATATTGATTACATACTTAATACATCATTTAATGATGTCATTAAACACCCGTAACTTAAAAACTGTATTTTCACTATTCATCGAAAATTCAACTTTCTCAGAATAATCCCAAAATTTCACCTTAACAAAATATCAATGGTCTGATTTAAAAAATGAACTCCATTTTATAAAAATAATTTTCTAAATATTTTTAATTTATTTTTTAAATAAATACACTATTCACCGAAAATTCATTTTTTCAGAAAAACCCCAAAAATTACCATAACATAATATCGGTGCTCTGAGTTCAAAAATGAAATCCATTTTATAAAAATAATTTTTTTAAATATTTTTAATTTAATTTTTAATTAAAAAACACTATTCACTCGAAAAAACTAATACTTGAATAATAATTTATGAAACCGTTATTTAACCATTTTATTGAATCACATTACCTAATCAAGGTGCCTAGATTATATTAACACTTTCTTTAAGTGAGATTACTAATCTATTTGGACACATTACTAATCCTAATCATAAAATCACTATTCATAATTTACTATTCATCAAAAATCAAGTTGATCTTATTAGAATCTAAATTTTGTACTGAACATAATTGTAGAAGACCATTTTTTGAAAATCATTACACATTTTTAATTATTTAAGGTTTACATAAAGATTTTAAAATATCTTTTTTCTAGAATTCATCAAAAATATACATACTATATTTATCCGGTCATTTAAAAATTCATAAACATCATCATAAGAAGAAATCCCAATTTTTATTTAAAACAAAGGATTACACAAGGCAGTTACAGTCTCCTTACATAGCCCCTTATCACACCAGCATAGGACCTAAGTGTAAGGTGGGCTAAGGTGAGAGAATCTGAGGGAGGCTCGGCTAACATCACACGAGTAATAATTTATATCAGTTTGAAATTCTCGCAAATGCGATTCTGTTCTAGCTTCACACGATGAAGTTCGACTTGGGTTTGGTCCAGAGCAAAGCCCAGTGGTGCTACCTCCTTCCCAAGTTCTGTTAGATGGGCTTCGATCGGTCCAAGACTACTGGGTGAGGCCATCAAATCTTCTTTATATAAAAATTAACCAAGATTACTTGTATTTAGAGACAATAATCAAAACGTTTAGTTTCCAGCGGTCATATTGACCAATGGTCATATAACCGTCTAAACCCAACAGTCTTATTTTAATTATAATCATGTTATCAAATGAAACATTTTTGTTGAGTATAAAAATAAAATAAAATAACACATAAAATTAGGAAACAAGATTTATTCAAAATTTCGGGTCGTTACATTCTTCCCCCCTTAATAAATTGCGTCCTCGTAATTTTTAAAATTGGGTTTTGAAATTTCATTGAAAGTCCCACATCGGAAAAGGAGTCAGTAAAATTATTGCTTTAAAATAAAGAAAGGGAAGTACAAAGGTCACCCGAGTTAACCCACCTTAGGATTCCATGTAGGAAAACATGGACATGGAAGAAAAACAAAGGGTCAAGTTCTGGGGGAGAGTGATAGAGAACATGATTAGGAGAAAGTTAACCATAATAAAATCCCAAACTTATGATGTGTGTAAACGGTCTTTGATTACCTAGTAGGATACGTAAACCAACAAAGTTTTTGTTTTACATTCCTTTTCATAATTTTGAGTAATTCATTTACAACATAAAACAAAAACATAAGAAAATATACCTATCATCATGTATAGTTTCATCCTTTAATAAGTTTCTACCCAAAAATAATATTTTCTCCAAACTATGAGCATTCAAAACTACTTGGTCTCATCAAAACACAAGAATCATCTTCTAGAGAATCACATAATCCACAAAAGATTAACTATCTATTTCTTCTATCTTTAAACATTATCCCAAAAACAGAAAGGGTAAGGTAAAACAACTCTTAAAAAAGAAATAATCCCATAGGAATAGAAACTACTTTTAAATCTTCAAAGTTCCATGGTACTACCCATAGTTCATCATTGACCATTCCATAAATAACGGTCATTAAGATTACTCAAAATAAACCAAACTAATATTGAAACCCAAATACAAGGAGGATTTGATAACATAGTCTTCCAAAATAAACTTCATTGTTCATCTCCAAACAACATCAACCACTCCTAAAATCTTATAAAAAAAGTAGCTAACCTAAACATATTTTACCCAAGATAGGTTAATCATTTACATAAGTAACCTAAATTACTATAAGTCCACCTTAAATTCACCGATTCTTCAAAATATAAGTCAACCTTACTCCTCAATGAGAATACCGTAGTAATCTATTTACCTCGATCATATAGGGTCCCCAAAATAGTGAACGTCTTCCAAAATAATAACCATATTTTAATCCCCTAATAATCCCTGTCATATTAATACGAAAATCATCGCATTTCCTATCACATTGGTTGTTGGGACATGTTCTTCCATTTCCTGCCATTAACTAAGAAAAGAAACTATAATTAGGGGCTTAAATACTTAGCCAATAATCATGAAAAGGAACCGAATGCATATAAGGATAACTTGTAGAAGAAAATTATACCCTAACTTGTGATCCCCTAGGTTCCCATCTAGGTTATCCATGATCATATATTCTTATGTGAATCTTTATTTTATTTTATCTTTTTTCCTTTAACAATGGTTCATACTAAGCTTATGAATTTACCAAAGCATATCCCTCGGGAGTGTCGTAACCAAGAGTGCAGCAAGGCCTATTGTCGTGTACCAGTTCCCGTTCGAGTCTAGCTCAAAGCAGTGTTTTCAGGTTTTAACCCTATGTACATTTGTGCCAGAGCCACCTCTACCTGCTCGTATCCAGACAGGGATGTATTTGCTTGGCAACCCCTTACTCAATACTCACCAAAATACCAGGAATATTTCCTAAATTTTAACTTTTCTATAGGCTTCTTCCTAAAGTTTTCATATCCTAATTTCCACAAATAACTAAACCATTCTTTGATACCAACTATAAAATCCCGCCTTTTATCACATAAACTTTCATTACATTTTAAAAAACTGAGGATCTTTAAGGTTTAGTGTCTTGGAAACCAGGAACTTTAAACATGAAAACATAAAACATTCTTCTAAAACACTTGAAAGGATTCTCCTCATGTTCATCCTAGGTTCATTAATGCATCACATAACCTGGGGAAATACATCAAAATAAAGGGTGAGCAAAAGGCCCAGTAAGGGAAACAAGAGAAACATTTTACATGTGAACTTGAGATACTTCAATAAGGTCATGAAAAGAACATTAAGGCATGAGAAAGAAATCATGAGGATTATCATAATAAAAATAAAATTTTTCATAACTTTAATATGTGGATACAACATTTAATGTTGACAATCATTTAGTTTCACCAAGGTCCATCCCCAAGGTGTCATTAAAAAATACCAAGGTTATTCACCAAGGTATCAGTCTAAAAAGTCATCTCTAGAGATTAAGTCTTTACCCAATGCATTGGAGCGCTATCTGGGCGCACCCTTGAAATGCCTTTATTATCATGTGAGCCACATATATCATCATCAATCATTTCATAAACAACCCATATAGCATAAAAGAAATGGGTTTCATTTCATAATCATAACATTTTAAAAACTGCTTTAATGACATGATCTTGATGTCACTTTAAACCCACGGAAAGGGAAAGCGGGTTTCATGTATGTAAATCCCAGAATTTAAAATATAACACTTTGATATATATGTGAATACCCCTTTAGAAATAAGAGCTTTGTGTATTCACTTAGTAACATAAAATAATTTTGAGATAAAGAGGGAGGCATTTTGAGACGAAACTATGCAGCATAACGTCTATGATACATGGTTTTAGAAAAAGTTGGAAAGAGAGGGGACATGGGTCACCTACTCAAAAAAGATACATAAAACAGTAGGGGAACAAAATATAAAGTATTTAAGAACATGGTAATGAAATTTGAATGATATACCATTTGAAACGAAGAACATGAAAGGAAGACAAAAATAAGATTTCTCTTATGAGAATTCGGCAGCCTAACGACGTCACTTAAAACATCCAAAAATGGATTGATGAGATCAAATAGGGTCTCTCATCATATGAACATAAATGATAAGCATGATAGATATAGAGATCATACCCCAACATAATAAACAGAAACTTGAAATACTTGACATGAAAATAGATCTTGAAAATGAGAAGGGTGAAAGAATCCGTTACAAAAATTTCAGCAGCCTAACGACGCCACTTAAAACTTCATAAAACGAAATAATGAGAGTAAGAGGGGATCTATCATTATATGAAAATGAAAAGGGCAGTAAGAGGAGTATAAAAGAACATCCTTTAACATAAGAACATGGAGCATAAAAGAAATGACATAAAATAGATTTCTTGAAAAGAAAGAGAGAGGTCGGATCCCTTACCTTAAAACGTAACTCTTAAAACTCAATGGTTGGGACCTTGAGGGCTTGGGGGAACCTTGGGAGGACTCCTTGAGAGGTAATGAGACCAGAACATAGTTGGGGGAGAGTGGAGAGTCGAATGGATGAGAGGATGGCTTGGTATTTATAGGGAAAGTGAGGGGACAAGGCATTAATGGCCAAGGGACACCTCATTAGTGGTTTTGGAAAAACCATGGGCTTTCCCATGGTATTTTCCCATGGTATTGGCCACTTGGGACACCTCATACCTTATATTACTATTCATAAGTCGACCATATTGATTACAGACTTAATACATCATTTAATGATGTCATTAAACACCCGTAACTTAAAAACTGTATTTTCACTATTCATCGAAAATTCAACTTTCTCAGAATAATCCCAAAATTTCACCTTAACCAAATATCAATGCTCTGATTTCAAAAATGAACTCCATTTTATAAAAGAAATTTTCTAAATATTTTTAATTTATTTTTTAAATAAATAAACTATTCACTGAAAATTCATTTTTTCCGAAAAAACCCCAAAAATTACCATAACATAATATCGGTGCTCTGAGTTCAAAAATGAAATATATTTTATAAAAACAATTTTTTTAAATATTTTTAGTTTAATTTTTAATTAAAAAACACTATTCACTCGAAAAAACTAATACTTGAATAATAATTTATGAAACTGTTATTTAACCATTTTATTGAATCACATTACTTAATCAAGGTGCCTAGATTATATTAACACTTTCTTTAAGTGAGATTACTAATCCATTTGGACACATTACTAATCCTAATCATAAAATCACTATTCATAATTTACTATTCATCAAAAATCAAGTTGATCTTATTAGACTCTAAATTTTGTACTGAACATAATTGTAGAAGACCATTTTTTGAAAATCATTACACATTTTTAATTATTTAAGGTTTACATAAAATTTTTTAAAATATACTTTTTCTAAAATTCATCAAAAATATGCATACTATATTTATCCGGTCATTTAAAAATTCATAAACTTCATCATAAGAAGAAATCCCAATTTTTATTTAAAACAAAGGATTACACAAGGCAGTTACGGTCTCCTTACATAGCCCCTTATCACACCAGCATAGGACCTAAGTGTAAGGTGTGCTAAGGTGAGAGAATCTGAGGGAGGCTTGGCTAACATCGCACGAGTAGTAATTTCTATCAGTTTGAACTTCTTGCAAATGGAATTCTGTTCTAGGTTCACACGATGAAGTTCGGCTTGGGTTTGGTCTAGAGAAAAGCCCAGTGGTGCTACCTCCTTACCAAGTTCTGTTAGATGGGCTTCGATCGGTCCAAGACTACTGGGTGAGGCCATCAAATATTCTTTCTATAAAAATTAACCAAGATTACTTGTATTTAGAGACAATAATCAAAAAGTTTAGTTTCCAGCGGTCATATTGACCAATGGTCATATAACCGTCTAAACTCAACGGTCTTATTTTAATTATAATCATGTTATCAAATGAAACATTTTTGTTGAGTATACAAATAAAATAAAATAACACATAAAATTAGGAAACAAGATTTATTCAAAATTTTGGGTCGTTACATTCTTCCCCCCTTAAGAAATTGCGTCCTCGCAATTTTTAAAATTGGGTTTTGAAATTTCATTGAAAGCCCCACATCGGAAAAGGAGTCAGTAAAATTATTACTTTAAAAGAAAGAAAGGGAAGTACAAAGGTCACCTGAGTTAACCCACACTAGGATTCCATGTAGGAAAACATCGACATGGAAGAAAAACAAAGGGTCAAGTTCTGGGGGAGAGTGATAGAGAACATGATTAGGATAAAGTTAACCATAAGAAAATCCCAAACTTATGATGTGTGTAAACGTTCTTTGATTACCTAGTAGGAAACGTAAACCAACAACATTTTTGTTTTATATTCCTTTTCATAATTTTGAGGAATTCATTTACAACATAAAACAAAAACATAAGAAAATATACCTATCTTCATGTAGAGTTTCATCCTTTAATAAGTTTCTTCCCAAAACTAATCTTTTCTCCAAACTATGAGCATTCAAAACTACTTGGTCTCATCAAAACACAAGAATCATATTCTAAATAATCACATAATCCACAAAAGATTAACTATCTATTTCTTCTATCTTTAAACATTATCCCAAAAACAGAAAGGGTAAGGTAAAACAACTCTTAAAAAAGAAAGAATCCCATAGGAATGGAAACTACTTTTAAATCTTCAAAGTTCCATGGTACTACCCATAGTTCATCATTGACCATTCCATAAATAACGGTCATTAAGATTACTCAAAATAAACCAAACTAATATTGAAACCCAAATACAAGAATGATTTGATAACATAGTCTTCCAAAATAAACTTCATTGTTCATCTCCAAACAACAACAACAACTCCTAAAATCTTATAAAAAAAGTAGCTAACCTAAACATATTTTACCCAAGATAGGTTAATCATTTACATAAGTAACCTAAATTACTATAATTCCACCTTAAATTCATCAATTATTAAAAATATAAGTCAACATTACTCCTCAATGAAAATACCATAGTAATCTATTTGCCTCAATCATATAGGGTCCCCAAAATAGTGAACGTCTTCCAAAATAATAACCATATTTTAATCCCCTAATCATCCCTGTCATATTAATACGAAAATCATCGCATTTCCTATCACATTGGTTGTTGGGACATGTTCTTCCATTTCCTGCCATTAACTAAGAAAAGAAACTATAATTAGGGGATTAAATACTTAGCCAATAATCATGAAAAGGAACCGAATGCATATAAGGATAACTTGTAGAAGAAAATTATACCCTAACTTGTGATCCCCTAGGTTCCCATCTAGGTTATCCATGATCATATATTCTTATGTGAATCTTTATTTTATTTTATCTTTGTTCCTTTAACAATGGTTCATACTAAGCTTATGAATTTACCAAAGCATATCCCCCGGGAGTGTCGTAACCAAGAGTGCAGCAAGGCCTATTGTCGTGTACCAGTTCCCGTTCGAGTCTAGCTCAAAGCGGTGTTTTCAGGTTTTAACCCTATGTACATTTGTTCCAGAGCCACCTCTACCTGCTCATATCCAGATAGGGATATATTTTCTTGGCAACCCCTTACTCAATACTCACCAAAATACCAGGAAGATTTCCTATATTTTAACTTTTCTATAGGCTTCTTCATAAAGTTTTCATATCCTAATTTCCACAAATAACTAAACCATCCTTTGATACTAACTATAGCATCCCGCCTTTTATCACATAAACTTTCATTACATTCTAAAAAACCGAGGATCTTTAAGGTTTAGTGTCTTGGAAACCAGGAACTTTAAACATGAAAACATAAAAAATTCTTCTAAAACACTTGAAAGGCTTCTCCTCTTGTTCATCCTAGGTTCATTACTGCATCACATAACCTAGGGACATACATCAAAATAAAGGGTGAGCAAAAGGCCCAGTAAGGGAAACAAGAGAAACATTTTACATGTGAACTTGAGATACTTCAATAAGGTCATGAAAAGAACATTAAGGCATGAGAAAGAAATCATGAGGCATATCATAATAAAAATAAATTTTTTCATAACTTTAAGATGTGGATACAACATTTAATATTGACAATCATTTCGTTTCACCAAAGTCCATCCCCAAGGTTTCATTAAAAATTACCAAGGTTATTCACCAAGGTATCCGTCTAAAAAGTCATCTCTAGAGATTAAGTCTTTACCCAATGCATTGGAGCGCTATCTGGGAGCACCCTTGACATGTCTTTATTATCATGTGAACCACATATATCATCATCAATAATTTCATAAACAACCCATATAGCATAAAAGAAATGGGTTTCATTTCATAATCATAACATTTTAAAAACTGCTTTAATGACATGATCTTTATGTAACTTTAAACCCACGGAAAGGGAAAGCGGGTTTCATGTATTTAAATCCCAGAATTTAAAATATAACACTTTGATATATATGTGAATACCCCTTTAGAAATAAGAGCTTTGTGTATTCACTTAATAACATAAAATAATTTTGAGACAAAGAGGGAGGCATTTTGAGACGAAACTATGCAGCATAACGTCTATGATACATGGTTTTAGAAAAAGTTGGAAAGAGAGGGGACATGGGTCACCTACTAAAAAATGATACATAAAACAGTAGGGGAACAAAATATAAAGTATTTAAGAACATTGTAATGAAATTTGAATGATATACCATTTGAAACGAAGAACATGAAAGGAAGACAAAAATAAGATTTCTCTTATGAGAATTCGGCAGCCTAACGACGTCACTTAAAACATCCAAAAATGGATTGATGAGATCAAATAGGGTATATCATCATATGAACATAAATGATCAGTATGATAGATATAGAGATAATACCCCAACATAATAAACAGGAACTTGAAAGACTTGACATGAAAATAGATCTTGAAAATGAGAAGGGTGAAAGAATCCGTTACAAAAATTTCGGCAGCCTAACAACGCCACTTAAAACTTCATAAAATGAAATAATGAGAGTAAGAGGGGATCTATCATTATATTAACATGAAAAGTGCAGTAATAGGAGTATAAAATAACATACTTTAACATAAGAACATGGATCATAAAATAAATGACATAAAAGAGATTTCTTGAAAAGAAAGAGAGAGGTCGGATCCCTTACCTTAAAACGTAACTCTTAAAACTCAAAGGTTGGGACCTTGAGAGCTTGGGGGAACCTTGGGAGGACTCCTTGGGAGGTAATGATACCAGAACTTCGTGGGGGAGAGTGGGGAGTCGAATGGATGAGAGGATGGCTTGGTATTTATAGGGAAAGTGAGGGGACAAGGCATTAATGGCCAATGGACACCTCATTAGTGGTTTTGAAAAAACCATGGGCTTGCCCATGGTATTTTCCAATGGTATTGGACACTTGAGACACCTCATACCTTATATTACTATTCACAAGTCGACCATATTGATTACATACTTAATACATCATTTAATGATGTCATTAAACACCCGTAACTTAAAAACTGTATTTTTACTATTCATCGAAAATTCAACTTTCTCAGAATAATCCCAAAATTTCACCTTAACCAAATATCAATGCTCTGATTTCAAAAATGAACTCCATTTTATAAAAATAGTTTTCTAAATATTTTTAATTTATTTTTTAAATAAATACACTATTCACCGAAAATTCATTTTTTCAGAAAAAACCCCAAAAATTACCATAACATAATATCAGTGCTCTGAGTTCAAAATTGAAATCCATTTTATAAAAATAATTTTTTAAATATTTTTAAATTAATTTTTAATTAAAAAACTCTATTCACTTGAAAAAACTAATACTTGAATAATAATTTATGAAACCGTTATTTAACCATTTTATTGAATCACATTACTTAATCAAAGTGCCTAGATTATATTAACACTTTCTTTAAGTGAGATTACTAATCCATTTGGACACATTACTAATCCCAATCATAAAATCACTATTCATAATTTACTATTCATCAAAAATCAAGTTGATCTTATTAGACTCTAAATTTCGTACTGAACATAATTGTAGAAGACCATTTTTTGAAAATCATTACACATTTTTAATTATTTAAGGTTTACATAAACATTTTTAAAATATACTTTTTCTAAAATTCATCAAAAATATGCCTACTATATTTATCCGGTCATTTAAAAATTCATAAACTTCATCATAAGAAGAAATCCCAATTTTTATTTAAAATAAAGGATTACACAAGGTAGTTACGGTCTCCTTACGTAGCCCCTTATCACACCAGCATAGGACCTAAGTGTAAGGTGTGCTAAGGTGAGAGAATCTGAGGGAGGCTTGGCTAACATCGCACGAGTAGTAATTTCAATTAGTTTGAACTTCTCACAAATGAGATTCTGTTCTAGCTTCACATGATGAAGTTCGGCTTGGGTTTGGTCCAGAGAAAGCCCAATGGTGCTACCTCCTTCCCAAGTTCTGTTAGATGGGCTTCGATCGGTCCAAGACTACTGGGTGAGGCCATCGAATCTTCTTTCTATAAAAATTAACCAAGATTACTTGTATTTAGAGACAATAATCAAAACGTTTAGTTTCCAGAAGTCATATTGACCAATGGTCATATAACCGTCTAAACCCAATGGCCTTATTTTAATTATAATCATGTTATCAAATGAAACATTTTTGTTGAATATAAAAATAAAATAAAATAACACATAAAATTAGGAAACAAGATTTATTCAAAATTTCGGGTCGTTACATTCTTCCCCCCCTTAAGAAATTGTGTCCTCGCAATTTTTAAAATTGGGTTTTGAAATTTCATTGAAAGTCCCACATCGAAAAGGGAGTCTGTAAAATTATTACTTTAAAAGAAAGAAAGGGAAGTACAAAGGTCACCCGAGTTAACCCACACTAGGATTCCATGTAGGAAAACATGGACATGGAAGAAAAACAAAGGGTCAAGTTTTGGGGGAGAGTGATAGAAAACATGATTAGGAGAAAGTTAACCATAAGAAAATCCCAAACTTATTATGTGTGTAAACGGTCTTTGATTACCTAGTATGAGACGTAAACCAACAATGTTTTTGTTTTACATTCCTTTTCATAATTTTGAGGAATTCATTTACAACATAAAACAAAAACACAAGAAAATATACCTATCTTCATGTAGAGTTTCATCCTTTAATAAGTTTCTACCCAAAACTAATCTTTTCTCCAAACTATGAGCATTAAAAACTACTTGGTCTCATCAAAACACAAGAATCATCTTCTAGAGAATCACATAATCCAAAAAATATTAACTATCTATTTCTTCTACCTTTAAACATTATCCCAAAAACAGAAAGGGTAAGGTAAAACAACTCTTCAAAAAGAAAGAATCCCATAGGAATGGAAACTACTTTTAAATCTTCAAAGTCCCATGGTACTACCCATAGTTCATCATTGACCATTCCATAAATAACGGTCATTAAGATTCCTTAAAATAAACCAAACTAATATTGAAACCCAAATACAAGAAGGATTTGATAACATAGTCTTCCAAAATAAACTTCATTGTTCATCTCCAAACAACATCAACCACTCCTAAAATCTTATAACAAAAGTAGCTAACCTAAACATATTTTACCCAAGATAGGTTAATCATTTCCATAAGTAACCTAAATTACTATAAGTCCACCTTAAATTCATCGATTATTGAAAATATAATTCAACCTTACTCCTCAATGAAAATACTGTAGTAATCTATTTACCTCGATCATATAGGGTCCCCAAAATAGTGAATGTCTTCCAAAATAATAACCATATTTTAATCCCCCAATCATCCCTGTCATATTAATACGAAAATCATCGCATATCCTATCACATTGGTTGTTGGGACATGTTCTTCCATTTCCTACCATTAACTAAGAAAAGAAACTATAATTAGGGGCTTAAATACTTAGCCAATAATCATGAAAAGGAACTGAAAGCATATAAGGATAACTTGTAGAAGAAAAGTGTACCCTAACTTGTGATCCCCTAGGTTCCCATCTAGGTTATCCATGATCATATATTCTTATGTGAATCTTTATTTTATTTTATCTTTGTTCCTTTAACAATGGTTCATACTAAGCTTATGAATTTACCAAAGCATATCCCCCGAGAGTGTCGTAATAAAGAGTGCAGCAAGGCCTGTTGTTGTGTACCAGTTCCTGTTCGAGTCTAGCTCAAAGTGGTGTTTTCGGGTTTTACCCCTATGTACATTTGTGCCAGAGCCACCTCTACCTGCTCGTATCCAGACAGGGATGTATTTGCTTGGAAACCCCTTACTCAATACTCACCAAAATACCAGGAATATTTCCTATATTTTAACTTTTCTATAGGCTTCTTCCTAAAGTTTTCATATCCTAATTTCCAAAAATAACTAAACCATCCTTTGATACCAACTATAGCATCCTGCCTTTCCTCACATAAACTTTCATTACATTTTAAAAAACCGAGGATCTTTAAGGTTTAGTGTCTTGGAAACCAGGAACTTTAAACATGAAAACATAAAACATTCTTCTAAAACACTTGAAAGGCTTCTCCTCATGTTCATCCTAGGTTCATTACTGCATCACATAACCTGGGGACATACATCAAAAGAAAGGGTGAGCAAAAGCCCCAGTAAGGGAAACAAGAGAAACATTTTACATGTGAACTTGAGATACTTCAATAAGGTCATGAAAAGAACATTAAGGCATGAGAAAGAAATTATGAGGCATATCATAATAAAAATAAATTTTTTCATAACTTTAAGATGTGGCTAAAACATTTAATATTGAAAATCATTTCTTTTCACCAAGGTCCATCCCCAAGGTGTCATTAAAAATTACCAAGGTTATTCACCAAGGTATCAGTCTAAAAAGTCATCTCTAGAGATTAAGTCTTACCCAATGCATTAAAGCGCTATCTAGGCGCACCCTTGAAATGTCTTTATTATCATGTGAGACACATATATCATCATCAATAATTTCATAAACAACCCATATATCATAAAAGAAATGGGTTTCATTTCATAATCATAACATTTTAAAAACTGCTTTAATGACATGATCTTTATGTCACTTTAAACCCACGGAAAGGGAAAGCAGGTTTCCAGTATGTAAATCCAATAATTTAAAATATAATACTTTGATATATATGTGAATACCCCTTTATAAATAAGAACTTTGTGTATTCACTTAATAACATAAAATAATTTTGAGATAAAGAGGGAGGCATTTTGAGACGAAACTATGCAGCATAACGTCTATGATACATGGTTTTAGAAAAAGTTGGAAAGAGAGGGGACATGGGTCACCAACTCAAAAATGATACATAAAACAGTAGGGGAACAAAATATAAAGTATTTAAGAACATGGTAATTAAATTTGAATGATATACCATTTTAAACGAAGAACATGAAAGGAAGACAAAAATAAGATTTCTCTTATGAGAATTCGGCAGCCTAATGGCGTCACTTAAAACTTCCAAAAATAGATTGATGAGATCAAATAGGGTCTCTCATAATATGAAAATAAATGATCAGTATGATAGATATAGAGATCATAACCCAACATAATAAACAGGAACTTGAAAGACTTGACATGAAAATAGATCTTGAAAATGAGAAGGGTGAAAGAATCCGTTACAAAAATTTCGGCAGCCTAACGACGCCACATAAAACTTCATAAAACGAAATAATGAGAGTAAGAGGGGATATCTCATTATATGAACATGAAAAGGGCAGTAAGAGGAGTATAAAAGAACATCATTTAATATAAGAACTTGGAGAATAAAAGAAATGACATAAAAGAGATTTCTTGAAAAGAAAGAGAGAGGTCGGATCCCTTACCTTAAAACATAACTCTTAAAACTCAAAGGTTGGGACCTTGAGGGATTGGGGGAACCTTGGGAGGACTCCTTGGGAGGTAATGAGACCATAACTTTGTTGGGGGAGAGTGGGGAGTGGAATGGATGAGAGGATGGCTTGGTATTTATAGGGAAAGTAAGGGGACAAGGCATTAATGGCCAAGGGACACCTCATTAGTGGTTTTGGCAAAACCATGGGCTTGCCCATGGTATTTGCCCATGGTATTGGCCACTTGGGACACCTCATACCTTATCTTACTATTCATAAGTAGACCATATTTATTACATACTTAATACATCATTTAATGATGTCATTAAACACCCGTAACTTAAAAACTATATTTTCACTATTCATAGAAAATTCAACTTTCTCAGAATAATCCCAAAATTTCACCTTAACCAAATATCAATGCTCTGATTTCAAAAATGAACTCGATTTTATAAAAATATTTTTCTAAATATTTTTAATTTATTTTTTAAATAAATACACTATTCAACGAAAATTCATTTTTTCAGAAAAAACCTTAAAAATTACCATAACATAATATCAGTGCTCTGAGTTCAAAAATGAAATCCATTTTATAAAAATAAATCTTTTTAAATTTTTTTAATTTAATTTTTAATTAAAAAACACTATTCACTCGAAAAATCTAATACTTGAATAATAATTTATGAAACCGTTATTTAACCATTTTATTGAATCACATTACTTAATCAAGGTGCCTAGATTATATTAACACTTTCTTTAAGTGAGATTACTAATCCATTTGGACACATTACTAATCCTAATCATAAAATCACTATTCATAATTTACTATTCATCAAAAATCAAGTTGATCTTATTAGACTCTAAATTTCGTACTGAACATAATTGTAGAAGACCATTTTTTGAAAATCATTACACATTTTTAATTATTTAAGGTTTACATAAACATTTTTAAAATATAATTTTTCTAAAATTCATCAAAAATATGCATACTATATTTATCCTGTCATTTAAAAATTCATAAACATCATCATAAGAAGAAATCCCAATTTTTATTTAAAACAAAGGATTACACAAGGCAGTTACGGTCTCCTTACATAGCCCCTTATCACACCAGCATAGGACCTAAGTGTAAGGTGTGCTAAGGTGAGAGAATATGAGGGAGGCTCGGCTAACATCACACGAGTAGTAATTTCTATCAGTTTGAACTTCTCGCAAATGCGATTCTGTTCTAGCTTCACACGATGAAGTTCGTCTTGGGTTTGGTCCAGAGCAAAGCCCAGTGGTGCTACCTCCTTCCCAAGTTCTGTTAGATGGGCTTTGATCGGTCCAAGACTACTGGGTGAGGCCATCGAATCTTCTTTCTATAAAAATTAACCAAGATTACTTGTATTTAGAGACAATAATCAAAACATTTAGTTTCCAGCGGTCATATTGACCAATGGTCATATAACCGTCTAAACCCAACGGTCTTATTTTAATTATAATCATGTTATCAAATGAAACATTTTTGTTGAGTATAAAAATAAAATAAAATAACACATAAAATTAGGAAACAAGATTTATTCAAAATTTCGGGTCGTTACATGATTTGAGGTGCATGATTATCCCAAACTATGTGATAACCACGCACCAATAATGTTTTCTCCAAAATTTGGAGATCTGAGATCCAAAAATGCCTCAAATGCTCATGAAACCACCATAACCTCAGTATAAATTTCCATAAGGATAAAAAAAATAATTAAAATGAAATTTATAGGTTCTATACCTTATATAAAAACCCATGATATTAAAAGAGTGTCGACTTTGGAAGAAGTTTCTTAGCCTTGATCACACCCTAATTACTCACAAAATTCCAAGATCCAAGGACATTTTAAATTCTTGGAACCATTGGTTATTTTTTTTATACACATTGTATAATATTGGTTATTTAATATATGTTATGACACACTCTATATTTTCATCTTTATAGATAAGAGATTTAAATCCCACAAGAGTGGTGGTACAACTTGTAAATTGATTGATTTTATTTTTAGTAGGAGTATTAGAATATGTACTTGTAAAATATCAAAATATATTATTCCTTGAAAACTTATATGTGTTAAACAAGGAGGAGGATAAAGCATCGGGATGCTCACCCATCATCTTTAGGAGACCCTTTTTTGAAGACATCCAAGACCATCATCAATGCCCGTGAAGGCACACTTACCATGGAGTTTAGAGAAAACACTTTTCATTTCAATATTTTTGAATCCATGAGACACCCTTTTAATAATTATTCACTTTCTAAACTTTACCACCTTGAAGAGGTTGAACCCTTTGAAGATCCTATTATGATAATTTTTATACTTATAATAATAGTTTGTGATTGAAAATCCCATGGATTATGTAGCTCTCTAAAATTTTAGAAATTTTGTTTTTAGCATGGGAAAAATGGTAAATTAAGAAATTTATAATAAATATGATTATTTATTTCCTGAATAATAAGATGATATGTTTCCTTGTGTGCTGTAATTCCCAACTTTAGGATTAGGGAACCTAAATTTGACTTTAACTCTTAAACAAACCCCAAATATGGAATTAAAACCACTTCATACTAATTTGAAATATTTATATTTAATGGAGGGAGAGAAATTACTGATAATAATTAATAATAATATATCTATAAACCAATAAAAAACTTTTATCAAACTTTTTAGAATAAATTTTCAAGCAATAGGATGGAGTTTAGGTGATATCCCAGGAATAAGACAAAAAATACACATACATAAAATTCTGCTAAAGGAAGATGCTAAACCTATTAGTCATCCCCAAAGGTGGATAAATACCACTATAATGAAGGTATTTAATAATAATATATATAATATATTATAATTATATATCATTTATCATTTTTAAGACTCCCAATGTGTTATCCCTATTCATGTGTTTCCAAATAAATTGGCTTAACCACTATAAATAAGGAAAAAATGAATTAATCCCTATGAGAATTCATAATAGTTATAAAATTTTCACAGACTATAGGAAGCTAAATTAGGTCACCTAGAAGTATCAATTCCATATTTTCTTAATTGACTAAATTTTAGATAGATTTTAATAGAGGACTCATTACTACTTCTTATATGGATTTCAAGTTTATTTTCAAGTGCCCATTACTCCGTAAGACCAAGATAATACCACCATTATATGCCCCATTGGAACCTTTGGTTATAGTAGGATTACATTTAGACTATTTAATAAATTTTTTAAATTTAATAGGTAAATGGTAAGAATATTTTTAGATCACATTGAGGATTTCTTAAAATTAATCTTGGATGATTTCATCGTTTTTGGAAATTCTTTTAACTGTTGTTTGAAAAATCTTGAAAAAGTCTTGAAAACCCACATTGAAAGGAAATATTATTTTAAATTTAGAAAACCTTAAATTTATGATAGAAATTGGAATTTAATTAAGGTACATCATTTCTTGATAAGTAATTAAAGTGGTTAAATTAAATATTGATGTAATAAATTCTTTTCTTTACACAACTTGTCTGAAACATGTTAGATCAATTTAAGGACATGAAAGATTACATAGGAGGTTCATCAATGATTTTAGTAATATTGTTTTACCACTATCTATATTAAATTTAAAATATTCTAAATTTGATTTCAATGAGGATTTTAGGGTATCCTTTGATGAATTAGAGATGAGATTTATAGCCCCACCAGTGATGCAAACTTCAAATTAGGAAGAACCATTTGAGATGCTTTGTGATTTTTCTGATCAAATAGTTAGATAATTCCTTTATTATATAATTTAGAGAATGGAAAAAAGTAATTTTATATGCCTCAATAACCTTATATTATACCCAATTAAACTACATAACTATATAAATATATTTTTTGGAAGTTTTCTTTGCTTCAGATAGATTTTGATCATATTTCCTTAGCACTGATGTTTTTATTTTTTTAGACCATGAAACCCTTAGATATTTAATAAATAACTAATATTACAAACCTTGTCTTGTAAGATTGATTCTATTACTATAGGATTTCAACTTAGAAATCAATTACAAAAATTCATTTGAGAATTAGGTGGTTGATCGCTTGAGTAGTGTACCTAACGTGGGAAGATATGAGATCCCTACCCACACACCAGTATGATACCTCTTATAGGGGTTCAATATAATTGGTTAAAGGTAAAGTTATAGGGTATGAAGTCATTGTAAATTATTTGGTAACATCTCAAACCCCAACCCATAAAAATCCCCACTAAATTTTAAAACTAAAATCTAAATCTAGATATTACACTTAAGAATATTTTTTCTTTATAAAATTTGAAATGATAAAATGATAGGAATATGATTATATGAAAGTGAAATTGAATTTTTCTTTTATTTATGTCACATTTTAGTTTTTTAGGAAACTTTGGACCCCAAATTAAGATAATAAATTTTTTGGAATCAGGAATCTATTGGCCCACCTTATTCAAATATGCACATAACTTATGTATTTTTTTAAAATGTTACTTTTTTGGAAATATTTCAAAAATGAAAGAAATGTCTCAAAGACCCTTTAGATTTTTTAGAAAATTTTAAGTTCATGGAATATATTTTATCATACCTTTCTCAATTTCATTAGGAAATTATTAAATCTTTCTTGAAATGGATTATGTTTTGAAATATGTGAAAGCTAAATCCACCAAAACTAATTATTATCATGTTGTGTGTGATTTTGTTAAGGATAACACATTTTTTTTAGGTTTTGAGTTACAAGGGACATAATTAGAGATCATGGGACCCACTTTTATAATAGGAAAATTGAGGCCTTATTGTAAAAATATGGGGTGCATCATGAATTATCAATACCCCATAACCCGTAAACCAAAGGCAAGGCTAGAGTGTCCAATAGAGAAATCAATGGAATTATAGAGAATACTATCAAAAACAATAGTAAGGATTGTATCCAAAGGTTGGAAGACTCCTCCTAGGATTATAGGACAACCTAAAATACACCCATATTAATGACCCCTATCAAGTATTTTATGGAAAATCTACAACCTTCTTGTGGAATTATAATAATAAACCTATTGGGATATAAGGGAGATGAATCTTAACCTTGATAGATCTAGAAAATAGATGAGATTATAGTTTTAATATATAGAGTTAATCATTAGATAAATTTTTAAAAATAAAAATATTTACAAAGAGAGAACATGGATGGATCATAAAAAGTTGATTCAACTGAAATCCTTTTATCCCAGAGATCAAGTGATATTATATAACTCTAGACTCAAGATAATTCTAGGTAAAATTCATTACATTTGGGAAAGACCCTTTAAAATTACTCATACACACCCTTTTTGTGTTGTGATTATTATGAAAGAAGTACAAGAAACCACATTCACTATTAATGGGAATCGACTGAACAAGTACCATGTAAACCTATCCCAAGAACTAGTGGATGATATTACACTCCTCCAATATATTTTTCAGTGAAAACACACCAGGTTGTGCCTTTACTTAACATTTTATTTCATGTTATAGTTCCATTTAAAATCTTATTACATGATAAATCAAGATAAATTCATTGAGTACACTACATTAATAGATTTCAGGGGAGGTAACCTTATATTTTAGGAACTTTTATAATTTTATGTCTTTTATTTTTTATTTTTATTGTGGTTTTGAAACCTATGAGCATAAATAGAATACCCTTTAAAAATTTAAATCTATTCCAATGTTGTGTATATTATTTTAACCATCAACTCATCTTAAATGAATTCTGAAATGAAATTATTTTCAAAATCTAAATGAAGTAATTTCATGGAAAAACCACTTATTTTTTAAACTCATTATATGACATACTACCTTATATTTTTAATCACACACCTGAGAGTATTATGAACCAATCTGGATATAATATTTAAAATTACCTATTTATTGAGAGAACTAAAGTATACTCGAATATCCATAATTTAATGAGTAATCGAACGAAAAACTTAAATAATTTGAGGAACTTTTAATTTACATGATATAGGAATTAACTATATTTTAATCCCCCTTTTTGGTAAATTATTTTTCAAGATTATCTTTACATCAATAATTTTATCCCTTAACATCCATGAATGACTTTGTTAGGCAAAAAAATTACAAGAACAATATCACAATCCACCTTGCTGAAGAAGTATTTTAATGTTATAATTTGAATTCAAGTGTAGGGGAAGGAATAAAATAAGATGGAATATCTATTAGGTTGTCACATCTTCTAAGTTTATCCATTGAGGTCCACCACTGTTTTAGGTGAATAATTTTCTTTCTTTACCGAAAAAATATGATTATGAAGATAAATAAAGTTCCAAGAAAATAAAATTGATAAAGAGGAAATAAATTTATAATGAACTATGTCTACTAAAGTTTACAAAATATAGACTTTTTAAGGACCTAGAGAAGGTCTCACACCATTAATAAGAGAACTCATAATCCCCATATGCCTTCAAGAGCAGAACAAAAAAAATATTTTGAAAAATTTTATGGAAGAAATGTAGGAAGGGAATGTTTCTAATATCAAATTAAAACAAGGGTGTGGATTTTCTAGATAATTAAACTAAGTGAAACTGATTGATTAGAAGAGAAAGTAAGGGAGGAATCCATACTTAGATTAAAATGAAATAATGCATTGAACATCATATTAGAGCTAAAACCACCTCATTTAGACTCAATAGTTTGACTTTAAAATATTAAAAACCCTATAGCCATAGAAACACCCTAATAAAAATGTCACGACCCAACCCTACCTGAGATCGAGCCACAACTACCCCAAGCCCACCTCTATAGATTAGGGGAAGACGACAAATGCCGAAGGCTAAACAACTCGAGGAGGCCTTTGCCTGTGTACCTGTACACACACACGCAGCCCACTCAATACATAAGTGTAGAGTAAAAAGGGAAGTAAAGTACCAACTGCTATTAACAATCCAAAGAGTGAATCGACCTCTAAACAGTACAAAGAAAGTGCTAAAGGTAAACTGAAAAGAAAAGGGAAAAACACGTTCCCAACCAGAAAAGTGCCACAACCCGACAATAGGTAAACAAAAGTAAAATAGCTGGGAGAGTCCCACACCTGGAACCCGACTATAACCACCGCACGTGGTCCAAGATCTTGAACTCCTAAGATCCTCTGACGTCATGAACAACCTGTCCGTCGTCTTTAAGGGCACACCAAGTGCGGGAAAAGCCCAAGCAGGGGTGAGTATAAAAATACTTAGTAGGATTCCCCGAAGGCTCGAGGGATCAACAAAGGAGGTACTGAAGAGGTGAGAAGTAGATCGAATAGGTAAAAGTAAAGGAGTACAACCGAGAGTGCAATAAAGAGTACAAATCAACCCAAAAAGAGGAAGGAAGTAGACTCATCCAAACAGAAGGAGCTAGAAACAGTGAGAAGATGAAATTCTCGTGGAGTCTTTGCTACCTATAGCAGGAGAGTAGACTCATCCAACCATGAGAAGCTAGACACATAAATCACGTGGCATACCCCACGCATCTTTGCCTCTCCTAGAAGGAGAGTAACCCAAAACCCAAGAAGTGGGTACTGGAAAAAGGTATATAAATATCCATAAGCACAATCAAGAAGCCCAAACAAGATCGTAAGGGGATATCCATCCCGTAGCTCATCTCAAGAATGTGAGTAGCCAACAGTTCCAGAAGTAAACACCATCGATGCCCAGTATCCCACAGGTCTGCCCCGAACAACAAGTCAAGGGGCTCAAATCACCACACCTTCACACTATCCGCTTTGGGCGGCACTAGCTCGCCCGCACGGTTTTAGGTCGCATCTCAAGGACGCGTCTCAATGGGTAAAGATCGCCTCATACTTGAGAGTTATGGGGAACGTCAAACTACACCTCGTCACTGCCTCATAGTCGAGAGGTCTCCTCAAAGTCGACAGGTGACCCCCTGCCCAGCCCCACTGGAGGGTAATCCCTAGAAGTTGATGGGTTCCCACTGGAGGGAGACCCAAAAAGAGTCGACGGGTGCCACAGTGCCCAGTCCCGTAAAAGGGTAATCCACTGGAGGGAGACACAGCAAAAGTAGTCAACAAGTCACAATGCCCTATCCCATAAAAGGGTACTCCACTGGAGGGAGGCTCAGAATTGTCACCGGGGACCACTTCCCAGCCTAGCTGGAGGTAAACCCAGCATCGGGGACCACTTCCCAGCCCCACTGGAAGTAAACCCGGAATCGCTCTGGCCATCCCTGCTGGATGGTACTGCTCGGTGAACACCGTTGTACTGGCCATCCCTACTGGATGGTAACCGCACTGGCTATCCCTACTTGTAAGAACACGGTTCTTATTTTAGAGGTACATGCTTCTTATTTTCCTTTTTATTAAGTGTTTTGAGAAAATATAGAAAATGGGAAAAAATCCTAAATTTTGGGACTACACTCCGTGTACTTTATCCACACACCGTGTACTTTTGGCCGTGTTGGGATGAGTACACAGGGCATGTAGCCATGCCGGCGATGAAGGGTGTAGGAACCAACTACACGCCGTGTAGAGGTACCTTACACACCGTGTAGTCAGTCAGCAGGCTTAAACAGTAAGGCGGTGGCGTCGCCGCCAGCTGGGCGGCAGTACACGCCGTGTACTCAGGAATACATGCCATGTACTCATGTCGATGGATAAACTGTGTGGCAGTGCTTCTAGAGAAACAGTTAAATGAAGGGAGTACACGCCGTGTACTTGGAAGTACACGCCGTGTACTTTTTGTTTCGGCTTAAAACAGGCAGTGGCCTCCTCATTTGGTAGAGGAGGCACTTGAGCCATTTTGGAGCCAAAGGAGGATTCCAGATCTTTGAAGAACCACCGGGCGTTTGTCTGGAATCCGATTCGGCTTTGGACGATTTTTTTGGAACCAAATGGGTAAGCCCTCTCCTCTCCTGGTACCGTTCTTGCCAATTCTTCTCCTAATGTAAGTTATTTACTTTTGAATCAGTTTTTTTCTTCGTCAGATCTACTCTGTTCTTGGGCGTTTCTGGAGTCGGTGTTCGGGTATAATGTTCGTTGACGTATAAGGTAAGTGGATTTGTGTTTAGTTTTCCAACTACTGTGTGTTTTGTGCATTTCTATGCCACGAACCCATGTTGGGGTGTCGTGTGTCTGAGTCCATTGCAATGTTTAATGCCTAAAATTGCATAGGTGATTAAACTATGATATTAAAATGCTGGTTGGGATTGTTGCTTGGATCCGGAACCACCCCCAGGGTGTGTTTCACTGTTTAGCCGTTTGGCCAGGATACCCGAGGGTATGCCTTCAAAGTAGTAATTGTAGAATTGCCTTGAGAGGAATTGCTTGTTACTGCTTGTTTACCTGTTGGGCATGGCCCAGTTACCTATTTAGCATGAGTGTGTTTTTGTATTTAGCCTGAGGGCGTTGTTGTGATTAGCCTGAGGGCAGTGCACTATTTATCCCGAGGGCTGTAGTTATTTAGCCTGAGGGCAACCATTCGTGCCTGAGGGCTTGACTTCTATGTCTGAGAGCGACACTTCCTACACCTGAGGGAAATTACTGTTACGCCTGAGGGCTATACCTGCGGGTTGAATTCTGCTTACCTGAGGGTAAGGTTTTTTTTGTCTGAGGACGTGGACTATTTACTTAGAAATGCACTGTGGTGATTTATGATATTTAAATGGATTAAATGGATAATAAAATGGAAATATAACTGGTAATTATTTACTTTTGAGTACTGCTTACTTTATTGCATTTTACTACTGCACACTGTTGTTGCATTGCTTACACGCAGTTGGGCACGGGCCTTTGGTGGGTGCCTACTGAGATATATTTCTCACACCCTGTTTGGGTCACACTTTTCGGCCTAAACAGATTACGTTGCTGCAGGTGTAGATAGGGGAAAGAGTCCCTATACAGGTACTTGACTGTTGCTGTGGAGTAGGAGGGAATGGGACCGAGCCTTGACTCACGACGCCGCTGCCAGCTGTTTTGCTTTGTTTTGCTGTACTCTATTTTCTACTGTACAATATTGATGTATAACATGTTCTGGCTGTTTCCTTAGAACTTGAAACATGTAGAATCATCACTTATATATTGTTGGTTATATCCACTGCTGTAGTTATTTCAGTTGTGTATGTTTACTTCTTCCGTTGTTTGTTGTATGTTTATTTTGGTATTCCACTGCGCTACACTTTGACAAATGAGGGCATAGTTTCCCCACTATCAGACCTGAGCCCTCGCTGCTAGTCGGAAGCCTCTGGCGTTTGGGGAAATGCTCTTGAGGTCACATGGTGAACCGGGCTCGGGGCACCCGTTGCGTGGCACCCGGGTCCGGGACGTTACAAAGTGGTATCAGAGGATTTTCTTTTCTTTGACTTACTATTTGGAGCCGTAGTCAGGGATAGGATGGAACGGTAGTTGGTAATAAGCTGTGTCCGGGCGTAGCTAACCCATGTATAGGGAAAATCCAGTCTACCTTGTATTTTTCATTATTTTGTTTTTGCAATTTTACGGTTGATATGTTTTCACTATTGGGTGACACACTTGTATTGTGCTGTTTATATTTTATCTGTGGGTTCTATTTAGTTGCAACCTAATGAGATGAGGGTATGTCGTCTCATGCATCATATAGGCACATGCTAGATATCACATGTCATGCATAGTTTCCATGCCATGTAGGTGCATTAGAATTTACATGTTGTTGTGATAGTTTTTGTGCTAATAAAGCATACTGTTATGATAGCTGCTTGATAAATACCTGCCTGTTGGTTGAGCTTGTTTATAGGATGGATGCCAAACTTTGGTTTTTGGGGAGTATGGTCCCCCATTGACCGGAATTTGGTGTATCATTGACTGTTATTGGTTATAACACAGATAAGATGTCAAACTTTGATTCGTGGGGAGTATGGCCCCCCACGAGTCAGAATTTGACACTCAGGTGTTGTTTTTCAGTATTTTTTGGGTTCCGGGGAAGTTTCTGAGGCATACTGTCCGGAAAACCCAGAATACACACCATGTGTGTTCTTCTGTTCAGGAAGAAAAATAAACTTTTTGAGTACACGTCGTATACCCCAAGTACATGCCGTGTAGTCTCTTCCCGTGTCACAAACTGTGTGGGCGGTGACACGGGGTAGGGAAGGGCTTGGGTAAAACACGCCGTGTAGTTTTTGTGCACGTCGTGTAGTGTGACCCGGAGTCCGGTCGTGTAACTAACAACACGGGTCGGTGAACTCCTGTACAACATGGCGTGTCAATGATGAACACACCGTGTAGTGTGTCCTGGGGACTCGGCCGTGTAACTAACAACACGGGCCAATGTCACCTCTCCCTAAACACGCCGTGTACCTGTGGTACACTCCATGTAGTCTTGTCCGAGGACAGACCATGTGGAGTTAGTCGTGTGGCTGGGAAGCAGGATGGTGTACACGCTGTGTGCGGGTGTAACACACCGTGTGGAGTAAAGCCGAGTAGTCGGCCGTATCACAGACGACACGAGCAGTTGGAAAATAACACCGTACACGCCGTGTAGATATTATACACATCGTGTAGTTTTGTTGAACGGAAGTCATGTGGCTTAGCCGTGTAGAAGAACCCAGGCAGGGGAAGGGAAGTCAAGTACACGCCGTCCAGTCATTGTACATGCCGTGTAGTCTTGTTTTGACAATTTTGAATACCTTCTTCCTCTTGTTCCCTTTGTGGTTCCTTCGCTTTCAGTCTTAATAATATTGAATCTGAGGCGTGCTTTTGACCTTGTAGAGTCATACCACCTAGACAACCGCGAGTTGTTCGCCAGGAGAGCGACAATGATTATACTCCGGAGATGGTGGGCCATGGGATACCAGTTGATCTACCAGCAGAGCCAGATGCGGCACCAGCTGTTATACCAGACATAGGCGTGGAGGTGCAGTTCCGTGAAGGCTTATTGTGGTTCATGCAGGCCTTTCAGGGAGCACCGCAGGTTACCACATCTATGGCCGAACTGACACGTATCTTTCAGCAGCAACATCAGCCTACATTTTCAGGGGATGGCGGACCACAGGCTACAGAGTCTTGGCTAGGATCGATGCAGACTATTTTCGATCATCTGGAGACGCCTCTAGGGCAGAGGGTCAAGATCGCGACTTACATGCTGCGTGATTCCTCCAAGAGGTGGTGGGATGTTACCACCCAGTCAGATCATCACAGGGACATGGCATGAGAATATTTTTAGGCAGTATTCTATGACTTCTTCTTTCCTGAGACGCTGAGGGCAGATAGAGCTCGAGAGTTCATGAATCTGCAGCAGGGTGCTATGTCAGTGATGGACTACTCTGCTTATTTTACATATCTTCAGCGTTTTGCACCCGTGCTGATGGGTGATGAGACGTTGAGATCCATACGTTTTGATGATGGTCTTCGGTAAGACATCCGAGCGCTGGTGAATGTTTTCAGGTTTCCTACTGTACACACGATTGTGAACCAGGCGTTAATTACAGAGAGGAACCTACAGTAATTGAGTGGTGTGGGCCAGGGCGGTTCAGCACCAGTTACTGGTACTGTTTCTGCTGGCAAGAGGAAGAGACAGATGGACTTCTCTCAGGGCGGTAGTACCAGCTAGGCAGCTTCTTCAGGTGGACTGGTCAGGTGCTACCAGTGTGGCAGAGAGGGCACAAGAGGCCGCAGTGTCTGCGAGACCCAGTGGAGTGCCGAGCTTGCGGAAAGATGGGTCATCTGCAGCACTTTTGCTGGACGTTTCTACCAGTGGCTAGTGAGAGGGGTTCTGTGCAGACACCATGTGCGGGAGCAGGACCAGTGGCTTCTTACCAGTCAGGGAACTGGAATACTTCAGGACATGTAGGAAGAGATGGTGGTCGTGGCCGTGGTAGCCAGACACCAGGGTCATAGAGGCGGCGGGGCGGGATAGCTCAGGGTAGCCAGGTTGTGTCGCAGGGCCGCGACACTGGGCAGACATATACAGTGGAACAGACCCAGTAGGAGTAGGATCCCAGACCTTCTACATTCAGATGTACTATTATAGTAGCTTCTATCTTGTCTTCAGTACTTTTTGATACGGGTGCTACACATAGTTTCATATCTGTACCCGTTGTGGAGAGACTTGGGCTCTGTGTTTCTACTTCTTCTGATATCTTGACACTAGACACTCCGTTGGGGACTAGGATGGTTGGTGTGCGTCAGTGCAAGGAGTGCCCCCTTGAGGTTGGTGGGTGTCACTTCCTTTGGGACCTCTATGTCCTGGAGATAACGAGCTATGACGTAATTCTTGGGATGAACTGGTTGGTTCCCTTTCGAGCCTTCGTAGACTGCTACTGTCGCAGGGTGCGTTTCACGTCACCAGAGGGCAGGGAGTTTCTATACAAGGGCGAGTGAGATGTTCAGGCGAGTCGAGTTGGACCAGAGCATCATGGGTGAGGTGGAGTCACAGCCCAGATTGCGAGCTTATATCTGGATGACCAGGGGACTTGTTAGATGGATTTCCCTCCAGTTGTTGATTGTTTTAGGTATGTCTTCCCAGACGACTTTTCAGGTCTACCTCTGGTGTGCGAGGTGTATTTCTCTATCGAGCTAGTTCCAGGAGTAGCACCGGTGTCCATTCCTCCTTATAGGATGGCCACGCCTGAGTTGCAGGAGCTCAAGAGGCAGTTAGAGGAGTTACAGGCAAAGGGTTTTATCCAACCCAGTACATCTCCTTGGGGTTCTCCAGTCCTTTTTGCGAAGAAGGCGGATGATACCCTCAGACTTTGTGTGGATTATCGGAAGCTGAACCAGTTGATAGTTAAGAACTGATATCCCTTACCGAGGATAGATGATCTGTTTGATCAGCTTCGTGGAGCACAAGTGTTCTCAAAGATTGACTTGAGATCCAGATATCATCAGCTGTGCGTTAGACTATCAGATATACCACTCACAACTTTTGGGAGTAGGTATGGTCTATATGAGTATACGGTTATGCCGTTCGGACTCACGAATGTGCCAACAGTTTTCATGGCTCTGATGAATCGTGTGTTCCATCCGTATCTTGATTCATTTGTGGTAGTATTCGTGGATGACATTTTGGTGTACTCTCACACTCAACACGACCATGCCACCCATCTTAAGATCATATTGAGTACACTGAGAGAGCATCGACTATATGCTAAGCTCTCGAAGTGCCACTTTTGGATGGACTAGATTCACTTCCTGGGTCATATCATCTCAGAGGTAGGAGTTGCAGTAGACCCAGAGAAGGTGAGAGCAGTAGTTTCCTGGGAGCAGCCCAAGAACGTGTTTGAGATACAGAGTTTCTTAGGGCTGGATGGTTACTACAGGCGCTTCATACAGGACTTCTCCCACTTAGCAGCACTGTTGACAGGTCTGACTAAGAAGGGTGTGAAGTTCGTTTGGTTAGAAGCTTGCGAGATAGCTTTTCAGGACCTGAAGGGAAGGTTGACATCAGCACTGATCCGGATACTCCCAAAGCAGGGGAAGAGCTATACAGTTTACTGTGATGCATCAGGGATTGGGCTGGGAGACGTTTTGATGTAGGGAAACCGAGTTGTGGCGTACGAGTCTCGGCAGTTGAGGCCACATGAGAGGAATTACCCGACGCATGATCTCGAGTTGGCTGCAGTTGTGCATGCGTTGCGCTGTTGGAGACATTATCTGTTGGGAGAGCATTTTGTTGTTTTCACCGACCACAAAAGCCTCAAGTATATCTTTACTCAGCGTGACCTGAATCTGAGGCAGAGAAGGTGGGTTGAGTGCCTACAGTCCTTCGATTTTGAGATTGCCTATACACCTGGTAAAGGTAATGCAGTAGCTGATGCACTGAGTAGGAAGACTCAGATACATGCAGTGCAGGAGGCCAGTGGTGAGTGGTAGCTTATGACTTTGTTATTTGAGATGCATCTGGAGGTGCATGACAATCAGGGGCAGACTTATCTTTCCTCATTAGCTGTGACATCTATCCTCCTGGACAGAGTGAGGATGAGGCATCTATCAGATTCAGAAGGCCAAGTTCTACGGGAGTCGGTGGAAAGTGAGGACCCTCCTCCCAGTTGGACGATAGGCGATGATGAGGTTTTGCGTTTCCATGGACGTGTATGGGTTCCAGGGGATATACGCGAGGAGCTGATGCGGGAGTTTCATGCTTCATCTTGCGCAGTTCATCCCGGGGTTACCAAGATGTACCGTGACTTGAGGCGTCAGTACTGGTGGCCGGGTATGAAGAGAGAGATAGCTGGTTTTGTTACAAGATGTTCCACCTGTCAGCAGGTGAAAGCGGAGAATCAAAGACCAGCTAGACTGTTAAAGCAGTTACCCATTCCAGAATGGAAATGGGATGATGTCGCGATGGATTTCGTGACGGGATTGTCGAGGTCACCTCGAGGCAATGACGCCGTGTGGGTTTTTGTGGACAGACTCACGAAGGTATCTCACTTCTTGCCGATCAAGGAGACCTTCGGTATGGACGAGCTCAGAAGGCTGTATATCCGAGAGATCGTACGTCTTCACGGGGTCCCTTGTTCTATCGTTTCAGATTGGGACGCCCGCTTTACGTCTCGTTTCTGGAAGAGTTTTCAGAGGGCGCTGGGTACACAGGTGCTTCTGAGCACAGCATACCACCCTCAGAAAGATGGCCAGTCAGAGCGGACGATACAGGTGCTAGAGGACATGCTGCATGCATGCGCCCTAGACTTTGGGGGCTCTTGTGATAAGTATATACCCTTAGTCGAGTTTTCCTATAACAATAGTTTTCAGGAGACTATTGAGATGACACCATATGAGGCTTTATATGGTAGGCCATTCCGATCACCTTTGTGCTAGTTAGAGGCAGGTGAGGCATCTTTACTGGGGACACAACTCGTGTAGGAGACATCTGAGAAGGTCCAGTTGATTCGAAAGCAGATGGCTACCGCACAGTCTCGTCAGAAGTCTTATGCTGATCGTCGTAGACGACCTTTGGAGTTCGTGGTCGGGGATCAGGTTTTCTTGCGTGTTTCGCCGAGGCTGGGACACAAATGGATCAGGAGACATGGTAAGCTTTCATCGAGGTATGTGAGACCATTTGAGATTCTGGAGAGAGTCGGGCTGGTTGCCTATCGGTTGTAGTTACCGCAGTGGTACCGAGCCATGCACGACATCTTCCACGTGTCACATTTGCGTCGCTACCATTCAGACCCGTCTCACACCTTTCATCCAGAGGTGGTTGAGCTACATCATGATGTGTCCTTTGTGGAGCATCTGATCCATATCATTGACAAGATCACGAAGGTTCTCCGAGGTCGGTCAGTTCCTCTCATACGGGTGCTATGGAAGTATGGCCGAGTGTAGGATGAGACCTGGGAGCGGGAGGCCGACGTACGTGCTCAGTGGCCAGAGCTATTCTGAGCTTTATCAACGCCACCCTTAGAAGTGCAATTTGGGGACGAATTGCTATTAGGGGGGAAGTTTGTAAGAACCCGGTTCTTATTTTAGAGGTACGAGATTCTTCTTTTCCTTTTCCTTAAGTGTTTTGAGAAAATATGGAAAATGGGGAAAAATCCTGAATTTTGGAACTACACGCCGTGTACTTTATCCACACACCGTGTACTTTTGGTCGTGTTGGGATGAGTACACGGGGCGTGTAGCCATGCCGTCGACGAAGGGTGTAGGAACCGACTACACATCGTGTAGAGGTACCTTACACACCATGTAGTCAGTCGGCATGATTAAACAGTAAGGCGGTGGCATCGCCGCCAGCTGGGCGACAGTACATGTCGTGTACTCAGGAGTACATGCTGTGTACTCATGTCGACGGATGAGCAGTGTGGAGGTGCCGCCAGAGGAACAGTTAAACGAAGGGAGTACACGCCGTGTACTTGGAAGTACACGCTGTGTACTTTGTTTTTTCGAATTAAAACAGGCAGTAACCTCCTCATTTGGCAGAGGAGGCACTTGAGCCATTTTGGAGCCAAAGGAGGAGGCCAGATCTTTTAAGATCCACCGGGCGTTCATCTGGAATCTGATTCGGCTTTGGACGATTTCGTTGGAACCGCACGGGTAAGCCCTGTACTCTCCTGGTACTATTCTTTCCAATTATTCTCCTAATTTAAGTTATTTACATTTGAATGAGTTTTGTTCTTCGTCAGATCTACGCCGTTCTTGGGCGTTTCTGGAGTCGGCGTTCGGGTATAACGCTCGTTGACGTATAAGGTAGGTGTCTTTGTGTTTAGTTTTCCAACTGCTGTGTGTTTTGTGCGTTTTCGTGCCATGAACCCAAGTTGGGGTGTCGTGTGGCTGAGGCTGTTGCAATGTTTAATGCCTAAAATTGCATAGGTGATTAAACTATGATATTAAAATGCTGGTTGGGATCGTTTCTTGGATCCGGAACCACCCCCAGGGCGTGTTTCACTATTTAGCTGTTTGGCCAGGATACCTGGGGGTATACCTTCAAAGTAGTAATTGTAGAATTTCCTTGATAATAATTTCATGTTATTGCTTGTTTACCTGTTGGTCATGGCCCGGTTACCTGTTTAGCCTGAGGGCATTTTTGTATTTAGCTTTAGGGTGTTGTTGTGATTAGCTTGAGGGCACTGCACTATTTAGCCCAAGGGCTGTAGTTATTTCGCCTGAGGGAAACAATTCATGCCTAAGGGCTTGACTTTTGTGCCTGAGGGCGACACTTCCTACGCCTGAGGGAAATTCCTGTTATGCATGAGGGCTATACCTGCGGGTTGGATTCTGCTTACCTAAGGGTAAGGTTTTGTTTGTCTAAGGACGTGGACTGTTTACTTAGAAATGCACTGTGGTGATTTCTGATATTTAAATGGATTAAATGGATAATAAAATGAAAATATAACTGGTAATTAGTTACTTTTGAGTACTTCTTACTTTATTGCATTTTACTACTGCACACTGTTGTTGCATTGCTTATAGGCCATTGGGCACGGGCCTTTGGTGGGTGCCTACTGAGATATATTTCTCACACCCTGTTTGGGTCACGCTTTTCGGCCCAAACAGATTACGTTGCTGCAGGTGTAGATAGGGGAAAGAGTCCCTATACAGGTACTTGACTGTTGCTGTGGATTAGGAGGGCATGGGACCAAGCCTGGGCTCGCGATGCTGCTGCCAGCTGTTTTGCTTTGTTTTGCTGTACTCTATTTTTTGTTGTACTATATTGATATATAACATGTTCTGACTATTTCCTTAGAACTTGAAACATGTAGCATCATCACTTATATACTGTTGGTTATATCCACTACTGTAGTTATTTTAGTTTTGTATGTTTACTGCTTCCGCTATTTGCTGTATGTTTATTTTGGTATTCCGCTGCACTACACTTTGACAAATGAGGGTATAGTTTCCCCACTATCAGACCTGGACCCTCGCTTCTAGTCGATAGCCTCTGGCATTTGGGGAAATGCGCTTGAGGTCACGTGGTGAACCGGGCTCGGGGCACCCGTTGTGTGGCACCCAGGTCCAGGACGTTACACTACTGGATGGTATAACTGGCCACCCCTGCTGGAAACAACCTCCTGGCCTTCCCTGCTAGAAACAACCTCTTGGGTAGAAGATCGATGCCCACGTAATGTGTTGGTCACACCAAATCCACATGAACTCTACCAAGGAACATGAAGAAAATATGCCTACCAAACCATCGAGAACAGAACCAGGGGAAACCACTCAACCCTGCTAGTCGAAACCAATGTGAACAGGACCAGGGGGAAACCCACTCAACCCTAATGGTCAAACAAATGAGAACGAAACCAGGGGAAACTCAACCATGCTGGTCAAAAAAGCAAGAATAGAACCAGGGGGAAACTCAAACCTGCTGGTCAAACAAACAAGAGAAGAGGGACCCTCTACGTCGCGAGAGGTCAAGGGTACGCAAATTAGAAGACGACACGCACATGGGGCCCACACGACGTGTGGACCCAAGTCAACTCCAACCTAGAGAACAAACGTTCTTAGGTACAAACATCCACATGTATCTCCCAATGTTCTCACATACTCCCAGAGTATGCCATGTCTCCAGCCCAAAGGCTAACGTGCACACAACCCCCAACGTCAACGCGAAGGAATAAATATAACAACTCCAACTTGCAACCTCAACAGATCAGGCACGGCCAACCACATCTCTTCAAGCATTACTTCACTCACACGGGAGTGCATGCTATCAGACGCCAAGGGTCCGCTACAAACACAGTAGGACAAAACACCACCAGAGCACCTTACTTACTTCCACATTTAAATGAGCTCTCGAAAGAGACTCTGCACATCCAAACGGATCGTACCATAGTAATCCTCCTGGAAAAACATGTGAGATAGACTATTTACTCGCCTCAAATGGACATCTGACTTAAAATTCGTTCAGCACCGCTTTACACCCGAACGGTGTCCCGTGGTCCCGAGCCTCAGTCCCAAAAAAATTCGGGCACATCGCACCATTGCGATCTCGTCGGAAAGACACATCAAATTGACTGCTCACTCAAGTGAAACAGATATCTGGAGAAAAATATGCATTCTCCATACCGCACACGAGCGGTGCTTCGTGGGACCCGCATCCTGGTCTCGAAGCACAACGAACGGATCGCACCGTTGCGATCCTCTTAGAAAAGTACACAATATGGACTATTAACTTCTCCAAAACGGACACCTGATGATAAAGCTGGAAATCACCGCCAACTCCCAAAATAGACCTCGTGGGGCCTGAACCAGCATACAGAATTAAAGCGGGTGGATCTCACCATTGCAATGCCCTCAGAAAAACACTCAGAATCGACTACTCGCACGCCCCGAACGGACGTCCGATGAAAAAGGTTGTGATACGCTGCTCGCAGCTTAAAGGACGGGTCGTGGGGGCCACGTCTCAACTTCGGCTTCGATGCCCAAAACCACATTGGAAAACTCCGGCTCAACGCCAGGGTCACAACACCGCTGACGGTTCTCAAAAAGGACGTCGGATGCGTCCGCGCCGCTCAAAACACGAACTCCTGAAAAAATGTTAATCCGCTTAAAGGCGTGACACGCCACCGAGGCCCTCGTCTCGGGAATTAATAATTCCCAAGGACATCTCAAAAATTCCTCCTTGAACCAAGTATCGTGTCACCGCAGAAGGAACGTGAATCCGACACCTGAATTAGGAGTTACGCCAACTTAAGCATCATCATACGCAAGTGGGGGTGGACTGGACCGGTCCGGCCGGTCCACACCCCCTGGACCGGCCTAAGCCGGCTGGCCCGCGACATAGCTGGCCAAGCCGCCGCGGCCCGCGTTTCACCCGTGCGGACCACGGTCCTCCAAACCGACCGGCCACAAGGCTGATCGCTGTTCCACACGGAGACCCGCGTTCGGCAGGTCTTTGTCTCCCACGAAGGGTCGCGCGCTGCGACCCCGGCCTCCGCGTCAACCGGACGGCGCAGCCGGCCGGCCCTTCTGCTCCGCACTCCCAGCTCGCCCAGAGGAGCCCCCTTCCACCTCGCACCGATGCCCCCGACCCCGGCCGTCCACCGCCTGCGAGCTTCGGCCACCGCCACCACTGAAGCCGGACCGCCGCACGTCGTCACCGGAGCTCCGCCCTGCCGTCAGAAAAACTCCAAAAACACCCCGGACTTCGTCGGACGATTTCGATTGCCTCAGGACTCCAAATTTAAATCCAAGAGGTGCGTTGGGAAGCTCGGAAAATATACCACGCAATTATGGGATTTTCTCGAAGATCAAACAACATTTGGACGCTATAATTGGGATTCAAAGAGGGGTTTGGGATTTAAAAACTGAAAACAACGACCGCCTACCTTGTTGGGAATAGCCCGGAGCTTAGTCGTCGATCCTCACCCCACCGTTGCCTCTTCCACCTTGATTGGGAGGGAGGATGAGGAGGTGGAAGGAGATAGGAGGTTAACGGTGAGGGGGTTTCACCAGGGGTGGAATGAGGATGGGAGAGAGGGAGAGGGGTTTAAGTAATTAAACTCCTTAATTAAAAAAATCGACCCCTGAAAACACCCGCGTCCAAAACCCCCGATGCAGTTAAAGTTAGGCTGCGCCTAGGATAAAAACCACCTCCCGAGAACAATGGCGGTCTCAGAATTTTAATCTGATTCCCCATTCAAAAGTTAACAAATTTAACGTCTGAAGTCGCTAAATTATGAAAACACCATCGGTGACATTTTTCACAGAAGGCCCGCACCCACGAAAGTTACACCCCTCATAGGGTAAACAGCACGTTCCGGACTCAACGGTTCCCTCAGTTTTCCAATCCGAGCCACCGTTTAAGAGACACCTGAGTTTAACCATTAAATGAATAAATTAATTATTTTAATTATCCGTTTAGCGTTCCGTTAACGGGCGAGGGGTCCCAACGTCCCGCGCCGACATGTTTTATGTCGTTCTTAGGGTAAAAACCCCATTTCAGACCCATACATACTCTCAGATTTAGGACCCAAATTACCGTTTAGGAGTTATACCATTTATTTGTCATTCCCAGTGTAAACACACTGAAAATTTAAATCCAGCCACACCGGGGCTCGGAATCACACGCCGTCTGAAGGCACTACTCTGGAATGACATCAAGAATGTTCCAAAGTCTTTTATAGCAAAAACTGGGTTCTTACATAATTCCCTCCTTCAAGATTTTTTTCCCCAAAAAGAAAAGCTAGGGAACAACTCAGGGTATTAAGCCCACACCTGGCTCTCCCGTACCCAGAAGAACTCTTCCACAGTTCTGCGTCACTGCGCATGGACCAAAGGATTTGGTCCATTCGTGCGAGGTCTGCCCTTGCCGATGACGTGAATAGGAGCACACACACTCTTTCTCGGGTGAGTCACATGGGAGATATTATACACCCAAACCAGCCTTTGGGGTTAGGGAAAGGCGGTAGGGAACCTCATCATCCCTTTGCACGGTCTCAAATGGCCCAAAGGCTCTCGAGGGAAGCTCACCTCCCCAACCGAACCCCTACATCGCACACTGTGACTGGAAATCACTATTAGAACTTTCAACAAGGCCAGGTGATTTTCTACTTCAGAATATCCATATGGTGGAACACCCAAGGATATTTGGTCATGCAAGATTTCATAGTCGATGTCTCATGACCCAGACTCTCTTACACACTCGAAGAGAGAAGGAGTTGTCACCATTGACTAAAGAAATGGTTCCGCGCTTTCTATTCCACTAACACAGGGTTACACCAACGCCCCACGTCACCCTGGTAACAACTCAAGAAAGGAGCAGGAAGAAAAAAATTTCACACACAGGGTCTAAAAATTCTACTGCAAAAAGTAGAAGAGCTGTAGAGCGTACCTCTTATCACCTCATGCTCTACAGGATCATAGACATCCAAAGCTCGCGGCTATCTGCGGTCCCAACTGTTAGCTCCCGGAGCCTGACATGGACCGCCTGATGGTGATGGGAATACCTCGTAAGGTCATACTCCACTTCTAGCTACTCCTTCTCCTCTGCAAGCACCATCTCTCTAGGCGCTACTCCGATCATGGCGCTGCCTCTGCCGTGGTGGTGCACCTATTGCCTGCGTGATATTCTCAGCGTGCCTGGTCAGGCAGTCCCATGCCAAGTGACCTCGACCATCGCAAGCATAACACTGACTCTCTCTATGGGCTGCACTGGTGCCCTCTAACACCACTGTGGTGTATGACCACGCCCCTGAGTCTGGTTATCGAAAAGACACCTACTTCGAGGTTCTGTCACCCGAAACCCTCTAGCTACGGTAGACGTCTCGACTCTATCATGCCTACTACCACCACCAACTGTAGAACATGACAGGAAGATTCTTGTCACCAGTGCCTGCTCTAGAACCCCGACATAAGTGGGAATTCCCAAGGGTACTATGATAACACAAATCTCTCGATGGAGACCCTGCTCAAACTCCCGCGCTCGGAAGTTTCCGTCATGGACCAAGTCCGGGTAAAAGCGTGCATGGTCTGTGAAACTAGCCGTGTACTCGGCCACCGTCATCCCTCCCTGCTGAAAGTGCCGGAGCTCCTGAATCTGAGTGGAGCATAAGTAGGAGGGTCAAAACTCCTCACGAAACAACAACTGAAAGTCGCCCCATGAAAGCGACGACTCGTCAAGAAACTGAGTCACCGGACTCCACCAATGCCAAGCTGCTCCGCGGAAAAGGTTGGCAACCAAAGCCACCATAAGATCTGCCGGTGTTTGCACAAGCTTGAAGAGGTGAACCACTGTCTCGAGCCAAACCTCTACTGCCTGAGGGTCTGGCTCACCACCGAACCTCAGTGTTCTTTGCCACTGAAACTCACAGTGCGCGCTCAGCCTGCGCTCAAACTCAGTCTGCTCTGCTGAAGCTGTCTTATTCTCAACAGGTGGGGGTGCTGCTACCGGACCACCCAGAGAAAGGGACTCGCATGATGGGTCCTGGACTGAGTCCTCGTATCTCACAGGGTCATCGTCAAGAACCAAAGCTGGTATCCTGGCTGACTATCTTCGCGGAGACATCCTGAATGTTATCAAGGAGTGTCGCAGTCAGATTAGCATATATGTATATAACAATAACAAAAATGGGGAGCTGAATCAAGAAGGATAGTCAAAGACTCAATCCTATGTGATGAACAAACTAATTTTCCCTGCAATGAGTGTCTCAGCATGCCGAGTTGACAAGAAGGTTATCAGGGTCCTGGTGAATGGATACATCATCCGCCGCACCATCACTGTACTCCCTAGCCTAAGAGCCGCTCTCGAGATACGTTGACACTGTTTCCCTAGATCTCAACCAATTCCTTTTTTTAGGGACGTCTGAAAAACATCCCAAGGAACAAACCACCACTGATACCACTTTTTCTTGACCTGAACCTACCCAGGCTTGAGCCGCAACTACCCCAAGCCTGCATCCATAGGCCAAGGGCTGGCAACAAGTGCTGAAGGCTAAACAACTCGGGGAGGCCTTTGCCTGTGTACCTGTACACACACACACAGCCCACTCAATGCAGAAGTGCAGAGTAAAAAAGGGAAGTAAAGTACCAACTTCTATAAAAAATCCACAGAGTGCATCGACCTCTAAAAAGTACAAAGTAAGTGCTGAAGGTAAACTGGAAAGAAAAGGGCAAAACACACGCCCAACCAGAAAAGTGCCACAACCCGACAACAGGTAAACAAAAGTAAAATAGCTGGGAGAGTCCCACACCTGGAACCCGACTACGACCACCACACGTGGTCCAAGCTCCTGAACTCCTAAGCTCCTCTGATGTCACGAAAAACCTATCCGTCGTCTGCAAGGGCACACCAAGTGTGGGCAAAGCCCAAGCAGGGGTGAGTATAAAAATACTCAGTAGGATGCCCCGAAGGCTCGAGTGAGAAAAAAAGGAGGTACTGAAGAGGTGAGCAGTAGATCAAACAGGGAAAAGTAAAGGAGTACAACCGAGAGTGCAGTAAAGAGTACAACTCAACCCAACAAGAGAAAGGAAGTAGACTCATCCAAATGCAAAGAGATAGAAATGGTGAGAAGATAAAATTCTTGTCGAGTCTTCACTACCTATAGCAGGAGAGTATACTCGTCAAACCACGAGAAGCTAGACATGGAAAGCACATGGCATACCCCGCGGGTCTTCACCTCTCCTGGAAGGAGAGTAACCCAAAACCCAAGAAGTAGGTACCGGAACAAGGTATATACATATCCATAAGCTCAATCAAGAAGCCTGAACAAGATCGTAAGGGGATCTTCATCCCGTAGCTCAACACAAGAAAGTGAGTAGCCAACAGTCCCAGAAGTAAACACCATCGATGCCCAGCATCCCACACGTCTGCCCCGAACTACAAGCCAAGGGGCTCAAATCACCACACCTTGACACTATCCGCTTTGGGCGGCACTGACTCGCCCGCACGGTTTTAGGTCACGTCTCAAAGACACGTCTCGGTGGGGAAAGCGCCCCTCATACTTGAGAGTTCTGGGGAACGTCAAACCACACCTCGTCGCTACCTCGCAGTCAAGAGGTCTCCTCAAAGTCGACAGGTGACCCCCTGCCCAGCCCCACTGGAGGGTAATCCCTGGAAGTTGACAAGTTCCCACTGGAGGGAGACTTGGTAAGTGTCGATGGGTGCCACACTACCCAGTCCCGTAAATGGGCAATCCACTGGAGGGAGACCCGGAAAAAGTCGTCGACAAGTCCCAATGACCAGTCCCATAAAAGGGGACTCCACTGGAGGGAGGCTCGGAACCGTCATCGGGGACCACTTCCCAGCCCAGCTGGAGGTAAACTCAGCATCGGGGACCACTTATCAGCCCCGTTGGAGGAAAACCCGAAACCGATCTGGCCATCCCTACTGGATGGTACTTCTCAGTGAACACTGCTGTACTGGCCATCCCTACTGGATGGTAACCCACTGGCCATCCCTGCTAGATGGTAACCGCACTGGCCACCCCTGCTGGATGGTACAACTGGCCACCCCTGCTGGAAACAACCTCCTGGCCAGCCCTGCAGGAAACAACCTCCTGGGTAGAGGATCGGTGCCTGCATAATGTGTTGGTCACACTGAATCCAAAAGAACTCTACCAGGGAACACGAATAAACTATACCTTCCAAACCATCGATAACAGAACTAGGAGAAACCACTCAACCCTACTGGTCGAAACCAATGTGAACAGGATCATGGGGGAAACCCACTCAACCCTGCTGGTCAAATAAATGAGAACGAAACCAGGGGAAACTCAACCCTACTGGTCAAACAAACGAGAACAGAACCTGGGGGAAACTCAACCCTGCTGGTCAAAAAAACGATAGTAGAGGGTCCCTCTACATTGCGAGAGGTCAAGGGTACGCAAAGCAGAACACGACACGCACATGGGGCCCACACAACGTGTGGCCCCAAGTCAAATCCAACCAAGCGCACAAACGTTCTCAGGTACAAACATCCACATGTACCACCCAGCTTTCTCACATACTCCCAGAGTATTCCATGTCTCCAGCCCAAAGGCTAACTTGAACATGACCCCCAACGTTAACGCGAAGGCATAAACGTAACAACTCCAACTTTCCAACTCAACAGATCAGGCACGACCAACCACATCTCTTCAAGCATTACTTCACTCACACGGGAGTGAATGCGATCACATGCTAAGGGTCCTCTACAAACACAGTAGGAAGAACCACTAACATAGCACCTTACTTGCTTCTGCGTTTAAATGATGTCTCGAAAGAGACTCCGCACATCTAAAAAGATCACACCATAGTAATCCTTGCAGAAAAACATGTGAGATAGACTATTTACTTGCCTCAAACTGATATCCGATGTAAAAGTAATTCAACACCACTTTACGCCCGAACGACGTCCCGTGGTCCCGAACCTCAGCCCCGAAAACAGTCGGGCGCATCGCACCATTACGATCTCCTCAGAAAGACACGTCAAATTGACTGCTCACTTGAGTGCAACGGATATCCAGAGAAAAAGATGCATTCGTCATACCACACATGAGCGATGCTTTGTGGGACCCGCATCCTGGTCCCAAAGCACAACGAACGGATTGCACCATTGTGATCCTATCGGAAAAGTACACAAGATGGACTATTCACTTGTCTAAAACGGACACCCGGTGATAAAGCTGGAAATCACCGCCAACTCCCAAAACGGCCCTCGCGTGGCCTGCACCAGCATGTGTAATTAAAGTGGGTGGATTGCACCACTACAATTCCCTCGACAAAACACTCAGAATCGACTACTCGCACGCCCCGAAAGGACGTCCGATGAAAAAGGTTGCGATACGCTGCTCGCAACTTAAAGGACGGGCCGTGGGGCCCACATCTCAACTATGGCTTCGATGCCCAAAACCCCACTGGAAAACTCTGTCTCAACGCCAGGGTCACAAATTCGCTAACGACACTCAAAATGGACATTGGATGTGTCTGCGCCGCTCAAAACACGAACCCCGGAAAAACATCAATCCGCTTAATGGCGTGACACGCCACCGAGGCCCTCGTCTCGGGAATTAAAAATTACCGATGCCATCTTAAAAAGTCTGCCTCGATCCAAGGATTGCGTCGCCACAAATGGAACACGAATATGACACCCGAATTAGGAGTTACGCCAGCTTAAGCGTCATCAGACGCAAGTGGGGGTGACCGGACCGGTCTGACCGGTCCACACCCCTTGGACCGGCCCAAGCCGGCCGGCCCGTGGCTTAGCCCGCCGAGCCGCCGTGGCCCGCAGTTTACCCGCGTGGACCGCGGTCCTCCAAACCGACCGACCACGATGTGGGTCGCTATTCCACATGGAGACCTGCGTTCGGCGGGTCTCTGTCTTTCGAGCGGGGTAGCGCGCCGCGACCCCGGCCTTCGGTTCAACTGGCCGGCCTTTCCACTTCATGCTCCCAGCTCGCCCGGAGGAGCCCCCTGCTGCCTCACGCCAATGCCCTCGACCCCGGCCGCCCGCCGCCTGTGAGCTTCATCCACCGTCGCCGCTGAATCCGGACCGCCGCACGCCACCACCAGACCTCTGCCCTGCCACCGGAAAAACTCCAAAAACACCCCGGACTTCGCCGAACGATTGTGATTGCCTAGGGACTCCAAATTTAAATCCGAGAGGTGCGTTGTGAAGCTTGGAAAATATACCACGTCAGTATGGGATTTTCCTGAAGATAAAAAAACATTTGGATGCTATAATTGGGATTCAAAGAGGGGTTCAGGATTTAAAAACTTAAAACAACGACCGCCTACCTTGTTGGGCATAACCCGGAGCTTCTTCGTCGATCCGCACCCCACCATTTCCGCTTCCACCTTGATTGGGGGGTGGAGAAGAAGGAGGTGGAAGGAGAGAGGAGGTTTAGGGTGAGGGGGTTTCACCAGGTGTGGAATGAGGATGGGGGATAAGGAGAGGAGTTTAAGTAATTAAACTCCTTAATTTAAAAAAACTCGACCCCTGAAAACACCCACGTCCAAAACCCCCAATGCGGTTAAAGTTAGGACGTACCTAGGGTAAACACCACCTCCCGATCACAATGGAGGTCTCAGAATTTTAATCTGAGGCCCTGTTCAAAAGTTATCAAATTTAATGTAGAAGTCTCTAAATTACGAAAACGACCTCGATGGCATTTTTCACAGAAGGCCTGCGCCTGCGAAAGTTACACCCCTACTAGGGTAAACAACACGTTCCGGACTCAACGATGCCCTCAGTTTTCCAATCCGAGCCACCATTTAAGAGTCACCTAATTTTAACCATTAAACAAATAAATTAATTATTTTAATTATCTGTTTAGCATTCCGTTAATGGGCGAGGGGTCCCAACATCCCGCGTCGACATGTTTTATGTCGTTACTAGGGTAAAAACCCCATTTCGGACCCATAGATACTCTCATATTTAGGATTTGAATTACCGTTTAGGAGTTATCCCATTTATTTGGCATTACCAGTGTGAACGCACTAAAAATTTAATTCCGGCCACACCGGGGCTCGGAATCGCATGCCGTCTGAAGGCGCTGCTCTGAAATAACATCAAGAATATTCCAAAGTCTTTTATATAAAAAAAACTAGGTTCTTATAAAAAACCTCATGATACATATAATTACTTGAATCATTGGGTGGAGATGAATAAATTTATTAATCCCATGGTGACACTTTTGTGAACTTAGAATCAGAAAAAACTTTCTTAAAAAACATATTTGGGTGTACAATGTAATAATCTATAAGGTAGGTATAAGTGTATATGAGGGTATAAAATAAGTGGTAATTAAGTTAATTTACTTAATATATAAAAAGGAAACAAGAAAATTAGGGAATCAGATAACTTGAGAAATATGGTGTTAAAAAAGGAACTCACAATGAAGAGGTATTTTATGGTGACCCAAGCCTTTTACATATATTATTTCATGATTTTTAACATAAAAATACACTAATTAAAACCTAAAGATTGTGTGGAATAGTGTATTTGTAATAATAGGATCATAATACATCATAGAAAACTGAAATATGTTATCCTTTTTCCTCTTTTTTCTTCATAAACTCCTAAATCAAATTTTTTTCCTAAAACTACATAAGATAACCTAGGGAATAAATAAAATAAATGGGTGAGCTAAAATGACCAGTAAGGGAATAAAAATGATAGGGAAACATAACATGTGAGTCAAAGATATAATATGATATCATAAAGATAAGGAATATGAGAAATCATATGGAATCATAACATAGAAACATGGCATCCTTAATAAAAACGTTTAGTATAATTTATCCAATATAATACATTAATCTCTAAAACCTCAATATTGACTCTAAATATTCAACTTAATCTATTTCATAAGAATCTATACTTAAAAAACTTAAACTTGAATCTCTAAAAATGTAATAAAATTCTTCCAAAATAATCCTTTAAGTTAAAACTAAAGGTTATATATAATTCAACCCAATAAAAAGTCTCTTGAAATATCGTTAATAACCTTAAAAAGATCTGATCAAATTAATATTTATCCATCAAACCATTTGTGAAAAATCAATTTCATATTAACTAGGACATCATGTAGTCTAGTTGTAGGGGATGCCCCCTTATCTATTTTCGGTTGTGGGTTCAAGTACCATAGTCTTACCAAATGAAATGGGTCGTCATCCGGCTTGTGATTTGTCATTTTTCTAAAGCTATAATTATATAATTCCTATAACTTCCCCAAAAATATGATAAAAATATCAAAAATAACATTAATTAAAAAATCATATTTTAATCACTAAAGTATTCTATACATCTTATTTTTTTCCACAAAATAAAATAATCTTATTTGATTGTAATTAACTCAACATCAAGAACATATCAAATATTATCCTTTCCTCAATCATTTTTTCTTCTATAAAATATTATCTTACCATTAAATCACCTTCCTCATTTATTAGTACCATTCAACATATTCATAAAAATATTTAATGATAAACTATTATAGAATAATCCTTAGAAGTTTCATGATTCTTATATCCAACATACCATTGATAAAAATACTTCCAAAACATAATAAGTACATCATAAATTATTAGTATCTAGGTTTCAATCTATTTTATCCATGGTAACGATTCCTATTAGGTTTTATAACAAAATAATTTATTCAAGTCCTTTATAATGGTTTGTAAAGAGTTTGTGAATTTTAAAAACATATTCCCTTGGAGTGTAAAACTAGGTACGTAGTGAGACCCATTATCATGTACTAGGTAATGCCCAAGTCAATCCTAATATGACTTTTTCATATTTATTACCCCTAGGTACCTATGTGTTAGAACCACATCCGCTTGTAGTATCCAGAAATATATGTAATTACTTAGAAACCACTCTCTCTATACTTCACCAATATTCCATGATATTTTTCTATACTTATTGTTATCTTTATACTTATACCTAGGGACCTCACTATTGTTTTCTCACATTAGTTTCCAAAGGTTAACTAAATATTTTCTTTGATACCAACTATATAAATCTAATCCTTTACACACATTATTTCATGATTTTGACATAAAAATACCTTAATTACAACCCAAAGATCAAGAGGCCTAGTGTATTTGTAAGAATAGGATCATAATACATCATAGGAAACTAAAACAGGGGATCCTTATTTTTTATCTTTTCCTTGATAGGATCCTAAATCCACTTGATCTCCTATAACTACCTAGTATAACTTAGGGAAAAATACAAGAAAGAGGTGAGCTAAAAGGAAAAATATGGGAATAAAAATGATAAGTAAATATAAAATGTGAGTCGAATATATAACATGATATCATAAAGATAAGGCACATGAGTAATCAAATGGACGCATAACATAGAAACATGGTATCATAAGATCATGGAATTGTAGGATCATGGAAGCAACATATAACTTGACATAAACACGAGTCAAGGTTAACTGCCTATAAAATATCACATGGTGGAAAAAGTACCATTATGGATTATGCTTACTCCCTAATACCATACATTATGCCTCATGAGACTAAAAAATTTCCCAATGCATTAGAGCACTATCTGGGTGTACCCATTGTGTAAGGTATAACGAGCTCACTCGATGCAATCTGGGATAACCCATCATATCATTTTCATGATATATGTGTTCCATAAAAGGAAATTAATCATAAGATATAATATAAGAATTACCAATAAAAATAAAATAGGTAGGACAATCTTGCCTCATATTATAATCAAAATAAATTTCATAATGAAAGTATTTGAGAGATGAACATAAGGAATGTATTACCCCAACAAAATAATAGAGAATAAGCTAGATATATATATGTGAGAGAGATATATAAATATAATTTATAATAAATAGATAACATCAATGGTTTTTATCATTTTTAATAGGAATAATATAAAAATATTTTAAAAAATTCTTGAGGAAAATAACTTTTCCACTTTAAAAAACACTTTTAAAAAAATATATTCACAAAATGTAGTAGAAAAACTTTTCTTTAAAATAACCATGGAAAAATTATAAATTAAGCATAAATTAATTGAGTGGTTAAGATAGAGGGTAAACCATAAATTTTATATAAGTTAAAAAAATATTTCTTTCACACTGTTGTAAACAGGTTAAAAAGTGTCTTGTTCAGAAAATGATCAGAAGATTCCTTTTAAACCATGTTGTAAAAAGTAAAACTTGGGTAGAAATATCTTTAATAAAACAATTTAATAATTTTAAAATAAAATTTTGAAAACATTTTTATAAAAAAAGATTTGTGAGAAAAAGGATTTTTTACCGAAGAGAGAAATAAAGTCATATTTTCGTAAAAATATTTTATCAATAATTTTATGTAAAAATGAGAGAAAAATGGTACTATTTCTTGATAAATTTAATGAATAAACAGAGAAAAAGAAAATTCATGAGCTTCTTGAGAGGGATATAATAATATTTTATCATCCAAAACATAATCAAGAACATTCCTGAAAAATAATGAGGTAAAATTTACCACTTTGGTAATTTATGAATCATAAGCCCTATGGAATAAATAACTTAAAATTTAAATTTAAATACCATGATGATAAAGTAATTGTAAAAACTGGATCTCAGTGACAGAACAACCACCCCGCCTTAACATGGCCATCAGGTCATGGCCCGCTAGGTACCACCAATTGCCCCACAGACTCATGGTCCCCACCCTAGGGCCCACCAACATGCTCGAACGGGTCATCTGACTAATGACAGTCCTCACAAGCCAACACATTTCCTTTCCAGTGTTCTTTATTCTCACTCACACACACCCTGAGAAACTTCATATAAGTTCACCCATCCTGATCACTACTCACCTTTTTTATACGAGTCATATAATTTAGTCATTTAACACTTCATCATTTTTGGGTGTTATATTCACCCCCCCTTTAGAGCGCAACATCCTCATTGTGGGCCCTACATCTCAACCCAGGCAGTGAACCAAGATTTTGGCTGGGTACCACCTCTGATACCAAATGTAACAACTGGGTCCTAGTGACAGCACAACCACCCCTTCTTAATATAGTTGTCAAGTTATGGACCTCAAGGTACCACCAGTTGCCCTGCAGACATGTGATCCCCACTCGGGGGCCCACCCATGTGCCCGAACGGGTCATCTGACTAATGATAGTCCCCACAGGCCAAAACATGTCATTTTTAATGTGTTGTGTCCTTACACACACACCCTAAGAAACTCCCCAAAAAGTCACCCATCTTGATCACTACTCGAGGACAAGAACACTTAACTGTGGAGTTCTAATCAGGTAGGCTTCTGAAAATGAAGGTTCACCTTATTTACATGAGTCATATAATTTAGTCTTTTAACCCTTCATAATTTTGGTGTGTTATAGAATTCATGATATAACATATCAAAATGTGTAATATATACACCACAAAAAAGAACTAAGTGGTGAATATAACATCTATCTCCTAGAAATAAAAGGGAGACTAGAAATCCCTTACCTAAAATCTCAACATCCTTTGTACATGTATGTACCTCCCATATAATAAATATAAACATATTATATATATATATTATAGAAACATACTCTTATAATTCATACCATATATTATTTACTTATCGTATTTTGTGTCTGGTTTATTAACAATTCCTTGTTAAAACCATATTTCGGGTAATAACAACTTTGTTTTTCATGTATGTTTTGATTTGGTATTTTTGGAAATTTTACTTTTTTCATGGTTAAATCATAATAATAATGTAATAAATTATATAAATATAATATATATTCATTAATTATGTATTTATAGTAACCCATTAAATTTATATATAAAAAAATACATTACACCATTCATGGAGATGGTAGACCATACATATGTATGAACGTTGTTTCCATTTTCTCAAGGATGGAACAAAAGGAAATTAAATATTAATTAAGATTTAAATAATAATAATTATTTCATATATATCATTTATAGTAATCAAATAAATACTTATTTATATCCATGTAAGAATTAAATGAAATATATTTCACATTACTATGTGGAGACGGTAGTCCACACACATACACAATCACCGTTATTTTTTTCTCAATGGATTGGAAGGTAAGAAGTTAGATAAAATATTTTACTTCCAAAAGTTTTTTTCATTAATAAATATCACATATATTCATTAACTTTATCTTTACTACCGTCAATGTAAAATTTAAGCAAAAAATGAATCGCATCACTTCGTGAGGTGGTAGTCCGACGTACACACAAACGACATTATCGTATCCCCCATGGAATGGAAAGAAAAAAGGTATATGTGATATAATAATTAAATAATTATAATAATTTCATAAATATAATATACTTATGTTAAATCCATAATTATATCCATCATTTAAAGGTGGTTATGGAAAACTAATTACATTAGTTTTGTGAGGCGGTAGTTCACCGTACACACGATCGATAGTTTCATTTTCCATTTGATGGAAGTAGAAATATATATAGGTTACTAAATTAATATGATAACATTTTAGTATATATTAGATATATTTTTTATTATATTATCATATTTGAAAAATATTATAAGGAGGTGGAAGAAAAAATAAAACAAATACACATTTTAAGAATATTACCTCTTCTTCGAAGAACCCCATTAGGGTTATACCTAAAGCCTTCCTAGATTTTATTTAGGATAAAACCAAGGAATATAGTAAGAGGGGAGGTAATTAAGGAATTAAATTTGACAGGTATTGGAAAACCAAATAGTTTTATAAGTTTAAATAGGATAGAAGAGGTGTTGACCTTATATAAGTGGGGGAGAGGACACACTTGGAATTTTTTAAAAGAAATAATTACACCCAGTTTTTTCTCATAAAAAATCACCAAAATAGACCATTTTAGAACCTTATATGAGATAAGGTATAAATAGGACCATAAAATAGAAATTAGATAAGTATTTGGTCATTTTTAACCCTTATAATTTTAGTTTAACCCTTAGTAAACCCATTTTACCTAAACCACATTAATTAATTTATAATGTTTTTACTATTCATTTTGGTCAAAAAAATTAAGTTGAACTTATTAGATAATATAAATTATTATTATTCCAAACATGTAATATATTTATCCAAATTCAACTCACAAAATTGGTAGAATATAATTTAAAATTATACACGTAGATGTGCTGAAAAAACAGGTTTTTCATGAAATGCATTTTTCAAGAATAAGATGATATTATAATAACTATATGTATAGTAATAATAATTAAATGAATTTAAATTCACATATATATATAATAAAAAAATTTAAATTAAATAATTACTCCTTATGGGTTATTTTAATTAATTAAAATTTATAAACATCATGTAATTTAAAACAGTTCCCAGAAAAATGTGTTTTTAAGCATAAGAATAAACTTATACTAAAATCTAGTATAAAAATTATTTAAATGTAATTAATTGGATTTAAAATAATAAATAATAATTATGTTAATATTAAATAAAATAAAATTAATAATGGGTCTTAATTTATTAAAAAGAAATGAAAATTTTATAAAAATATATATTTTCACTATTCACTGGAAAATAAATATTTTATAAAAAATCCCAAATATTCACCTTAAGTTAATATTAATATGATGATTTAAAAAATGTTTTTAATTTTATAAATTAGCATTTATAAAATACCCAAAAAATAATGATAATATTTTCTCACAAAAACCGATAAAAAACATTTTTGGAATAAATGTTTTTATTAAAAATTAAGTGCTTATTCCAAAGAATTTATAAGCACATTTATATTGGGTAATACATTTATATACATTTCATAAAGTAATTATTACTATTCATACCTACAAATTTAACATACTAGTTATAATGGACTTATTTAAATACCAATATTTTAATAATATGATGTGGTTTGTTTAAACCCAGTGTTGCATGTTACACAAGCTATCGAAGAAATTGATTTTATTTAAAAAATATATTATAAATTATCATTGTGTGACATTATAATATAATCTTTTCTTTTCATTTCATATATACTTTCAAACATAATTTTATTCTTATAAAATATTATGGTGGTACATTCTACCCCATTAAATAAATTGAATCCTCGTAATTTAATCTTGATCTTGGTCATCAAGGTTAAAAAATTTAAAATACATTTTGTGTAAACCAACATCATAAAAATGGTTAATAAAACATACTCTTGATAAGAGAGAAAAGTAAGTATGAAGGTCATTTGGAATAATACGTATTATATTTCCAAATAGGTAAACATTGGTGGAAAGTGAAGATATAGACATGGAAGAAAAGAGTAAAGAATTATAGAGAGTGATAGATATAATTTATCATAAGGAAGTGAACGATAAATAGAATGTTAAGGATATCAAAAAAATAAATATTTGACAAGTTAAATGACTATTGATTCCTTAGATATGAAGGTATTATGATAACATTTTTTTCAATATCCTTTTATTAGTGTTGAAGAATTCCTTTACCATCTTGACTAAGAATATAATAAAATAGACTTAATTGAAAAGTATAATTTTATCCTTTAACAATTTTAACCATAATATCATCTATTTCTCTAAAATATGAGTATTCAAGTTGAAATGTTTTTTAGTCCTGAAGTACCAAAATAATCTCCCAACGGATCGCATAATCCCCAAAAGAATAATAATATATTAATCCTTTATTTACTAAAACCAAAATTTTTAGCACAATTTATTCAATATAATACATTAATCTCTAATACCTCAATATTTACCTTTAGTGTTCAACTTAATCTATTATATAAGTGTCCATCCTTAAAACCCTTTATCTTTATTCTCTAAAAACATAATACTATTCTACCCAAATAATCCTTTACATTAAACCTAAATGTTATATGTAATTTACCCCAATAGAAAATATCCTAAAATATCATTAAAAATACAAAAAATATCTTATAAAATTAATATTTATCCATTAAAACATTGGTAAAAAGTAATTTCATATTAACCAGGACATAACGTAGTCCAGTGGTAGGTGTTGTACCCTTATCTCCATTTAGTTTTGGGTTCAAGTCCTGTGGCCTTGTTGGATGCGATGGGTTTTCAACCAAATTAGGAGTTTTCATTTTTCTAAAACCATAATTATATAATTCCTATTACATTTCCCAAAAATATGGTGAACATTCTAAAAATAACATTAACCATCAATTTAGTTTTTAATCATTGAAGTATTTCATATAGATTTTTTCCCCACAAAATCAAATAATATTTTTTTGACTATAATTACCTAAATATCAAGAAAATATCAAAGATTATACTTTTATAAAAAAATTATTCCATAAAATGTCACCTTACCATTAAATCACCTTACAAAGTCATTCATACCATTCAACATATTCCTAAAAATTCTTAAAGAGAAAAAATTTCTGAATAATACTTAGAAGTTTTATGGTTGTTATAAACAATATACCATTGATAAAAATACTTCAAAAACATGATAAGTACATCCTGAATTATGAGTCTATATGTTTCAATCTAGATTATCCATGGTAATTATTCTTATTAGGTTTTCTAACCAAAAAAATTGTTCAAGTCCTTCATAATGGTTTGTAAATAGTTTGTGAATTTCTAAACATATCCCCCAAGAGTGTCAAACCAGGTGTGTATTAAGGCCCATTTTCATGTACAAAGTAATGATTGAGTCAATATCAATGTGACTTTTTCAAAGTTATTACCCCTAGGTACCTCTATACGTCCACTTGTAGTATCTAGTCAGGGATGCAATTACTCGAAAACCACTTGCTCTATACTTCACCAAGATTCCAAGATATTTTTCTACACTTAGTATTGTCCTTATAATTATAATTAGACTTATACCTAGGGATATAAATAATGTTGTATCATCCTAGTTTCTAGAGGTTAACTAATCATTTTCTCTGATACCAACTATAGTGACCCAAGAATTTTACACATATTATTGCCTGATTTTTAACAAAAACAACCATTAATTTTAACCCAAATTCCATGAGACCTAGTGTATTTGAAATACTAGGATCATAATACATAAGAGGAAACTAAAACATTCCATCCTTTTTCCCTTAATAAGATCCTAAATCCACTTGAGCTCCTTCAACTACATAGGATATCCTGGGGAATACATAAAATAAGGGGGAGAGCTAAAAGGTCTAGTAAGGGAGTAAACATGATAGAGAAACATAACATGTGATTCAATGATATAACATGATATAAGAAATATAAGAAACATTAGTAATCACATGGAATAATAACATAGAAACATGGTATCATAAGATCATGGCCTCATAAGATCATGGAATTATAAGATCATAGTAGAAACGTATACCATGACATAAACATGAGTCAATGATAACTACATAGACAATATCACATGGTGTAAAAAGTCCCATAATGGATTAGGTTTACTCCCTAATCCCATACATGATGCCTCATGAGACTGAAACATTAACCAATGCATTAGAGTGCTATCTGGGCGCACCCATTGTATAAGATATAATAGACTCACCTAGTGTTATCTGGGTGCACCAATCATAACATGTTCAAGATTTATTTGTTCCAAAAAATTAAATCAATCATACAGTATAACAAAATAATTACCCATGGATGGAAAACGGTAGCATAATCTTGCCTCATATTATAATCAAATAAAATTTCATAATGATGGCACTTGAACGCAAGGAATGTATTCATCTATTAAAAGAAGGGAGAATAATCTTAGTATATATGTGAGATACATATATATAAATAATTTATAATAAATACATAACATAAAATGTTATTTTCATTGATAAATAAGAATAATATAAAAATATTTAAAAACATTCTTGATGAAAATAACCTTTCTACTTTGAAAACCACATTTCAAAAACTAAAAATTCACAAAAAAATTTAGAAAAAAATTTCTTTAAAAATAACCATATAAAATTTTAAAAGTAATATTCAAGTAATTTAGTGTTGAAGACATTGGGTAAATCCGTACATTCTATATAAGTTGAAAAAACATTCCTTACACACTGTTGTAAAAAGGATAAATGTAACACCCCAGGTAAATAAGGAATATGACATTTTCATATTTATCCATATTTGTGAATAAAATATTAATATGACTTTAAAGGGGATTCTATGCTCGATGGCGTACCCAACACGCAACAACGAGTTTCTTGGGAATCTTACGTTGCTCTCTAATAATAAAATAATATTATTTTAAATGGTAGTTAACATGTAGCCGTTGTAATGGCGGGAATGGATAGAAATAACTAAAATATGATTAAATATGCTCTTAAATATTTTTACATTTATACAATAAAAGATAAAGGCTTAAAATACGGAAAGAATTCAATTTTAGGCGTATATGCCCTAGTTTTTACTAAAGGTTCACTTATCACCTTTTGATGGAGAACCGTCATTAAATATAGTTTTGTTCACTCTTAAACATTCTTTTGGACCAAATAAAACTCTTATTAAGAATTGGGACATCAAAATTTACTTTGTGTAAATTTTTGGTATCTTTCCGATAAAGTTCATTTTTTTTAATGAATAGTGTAAAATGTTGTATTTTAATTCAAAACCACTTTTTAATCTAATTTATTTATATGATTAGATTATATTTAGAATTGGTTTTAAAGTGAAATTAGAAAATATTTTTACCATTAAATCCAATAGTGGTCGTTGGAATCAATTTCACTTTGAAATCAGACTTAAACTAGTGTCAATCTTTTGATACTTATTGTTTCATAAAACACGCTATTTGTCATGACAGCGGGAATTAATTATTAAATTAATTAATGTGACTTATATGTTTTGAATTTTGTAAAACGGACTTCATTTTTGAATTCAGAATATCAAATATAGCTTAGGGTGAATTTTTGGGATTTTTCTGAAAAACTTCAATTTTTGATGAATAGTGAAACCACTAAGTGGTACTTATAAAAACTGATTTTTCGTTTAAATGAAATTTTGCCATCATTGTGTTTTGATTTTCAAAAATCCGACATACATGGTTGTAATTAAGAAGTAAAATGTGGTTCAATGAGATTAAAATAATTTTTTGGTGAATAGTAACTTATTAAGTTTTTAATCGCGATTAGAGGTAATTAGTGTAGTTTAAGGTAAAAATGATATTATAAGAATGTGAAAACACCATGAAACTTGTCCTACACCTATTGGTTTCATCATGGCCGACCAAGAAAAGCCATGGGTCAACTTGGGGACCCCATGGATCCACTTTGGTTGGGAAATGACATAAATAACATTTTTATTTAATGTAAAAGTAAAATTGACACAAACATGATATGTTTTACTAAAACAATTTTTAAGTGGGGTTATACAAGTCATATTTTTGATTATAAATATTCATTGGAAATATAAAAATATTTCCTACATCATAGTATTTTTTTTTATAATTTTTAGACATTAAATAAATTAAATTATTTATGACATAATAATGATGCAGCGATGACATCATTATTTGACGATTTAAATAAAATGGAAAGATAATGTAAAATATATGAACTACACATGTCCAAAACTTATTGGATGAGTGGATTTCGAAGCCTTATCACCTTATCCACAAATTATATCAATATGGGACCTTTTGAAACCGAAACACATTTTCAAATAAAGTAATATTTCTTTACTTTCCAAAAGTACCCCTCCTCTCCTCTTATAAAAGACCCCACCTCTACCTCATTTAACACACTCCTCAAGCCTTTGGCTCGGCCAAACCCTGCCCATTTACTCTCTCCACATCCCTCTCCTCACCCTAGAGGATTCCCTTTGGGCATAATCCTTTCAAAGGAAGCCTTTAGGCTCAAATCAAAAGGAGTTACACTTTTAAAGGTAATTCATTCTCTCATGTTCATTTGTTTTATTTTGCTTCTCCAACCCCCTAAACTCTTTTTATTTACTTCTTTTGTAATAACACCAGTATCTTCAATATACTAGGATTTTGTTATAAGATTTATTCGAGCTACACTCTCACACAACTACATCAAATGGTTAAAGAACATACGGTTTCTGTGGATGGTGAAATTCTGCCTCCCGAAACGATGATTGTTCAATACTCATTTAACACTTTCAAAGGTGGCCATTATGATGTCAATATTTTTATATATGATATATAATATGTTTATGTTTTATTTATGCTTCTGTATTTTTCATTTTTGTCTTACCTTTATGGCTTCCATTATGGGTATACGCGATATCTTCATTTAAGGAAGTGCGGACTACCGCCCCCTCAAAGTGATTTCATTCGTTAAATACCATATGTGGGATGTATAAAGGATGGAAATATGATATTATATATTATATTATACTGGAATTATAATATACCTTTATATCATTATTATTCCATTCTATAAAATACGAAATAGAAATGAAAGTAGCGTTCATGCGTACGTACGGCTTACCGTCTCCATGAACGGTGCATTTCATTTCTTACCTCTAAATGATTATGTAATGTTATAAATGCATGCATGTAATGGATATATATGACATATATGATATCAAATAATGAATACAATTCTGGATATAATAAACATTTTCCACACGAACAACATGTAATTGTAAGAAGTCCACTTTCGACTTAAGAACCAAATATCGACAAAACAAATATTATTAAATTAAATGATTACATAATGTTTATGACATGGTAATAAGTGGTATAAAAGTAATAATGAACTTGAAAAAGGTTCTTAAGGAATTATAAATTAACTCAAGTTTATTATTCAGGAGATTAAAGAACGATCGAGTCAAGTCGGACCCGAGGTAAGGGATCCTACACCTCTCTTTCTTTTTAAGTACACTCTTTTATGTCATTACTTTTAAAGCTCATATTTCTTGTTATTGGGATGATATTTTATATTACAATTACTGTAATTTTTATGTTCATGTGATGAGAGACCCTATTCTCTCTCATCAATCCATTTTGGAAGTTTTGAGTGGCACCGTTAGGCTGCTGAACTTTCGTAAGAGATCTAGCCTCTCTCTTTCTTTTTAAGTACTCTCCTTTATGTCACTTATTTTAAGCTCCTATTTGTAATGTTGGGGGATGTTCTTTTATATTCCTCTTGCTGTAAATTTTATTTTAATGTGATGAGATACCCTATTTGATCTCATCAATCCATATTCGGAAGTTTTATGTGGCGCCGTTAGGCTGCCGAGTTTTTGTAAGGGATTTTTCATCTTACTTTTATTCCCATGAGATTTATGCTACATTTTCCACAAATTCCATTGAGTGGTGTATTTACTGCCCATTATTCTACTCTTTGTGTAATATACTTTCGTTTATGAGTATTTACATCAATGACCTATTGTCTTTCTTTCATGGGGTGTATGTTTTGAAAGATACCCAAGTCGGTAAGGGAACCTTTCACCCTCCTTTTTTTAAAAGACTTCTTTTATTGGGTCTTTTAATTTACATATTTTTATGTTGGGATATGTTCTCATACATCCTTATTGATGTAAATTTTATGTCCAAGTGATGAGATACACTTTTTATCTCTCATCAACTCATTTTGATGTGATGTCGTTAGGCTGTCAACGGAACTTTTTAACCCAATTTTGATTTCTTTGGGTTCAACTTGTAGTCATTGAATATGTCATCCATTGAATATGTGTGATTGAAATTTTATTGTATTACACTTAATATCCACTTATATTGGGTGTATATATATTTTTCACACATATTTTTGAGATTTATTTGTCCTTAATTTAAGGATACCTTCTTTATAAGGGATTTCATCACATTTGACATTTCAATTGAGGGTTCATTGTTGTTATGCATCAATTCACTCTTATATGGTGTATATACTGTCCTTTGGAAGTATTATATCATGAATCCTTTTATTCTCATGATATTATAAAGTTCTGACTAAATGTTATTCCTCGATTATTGTATTCAAGTGTCTCTAATTTTGGTAAAACCCCTTTAACCAAAATATCTTTTTAAATGTTTTAATTATTTGTTCTTATTAATATCCATGTTTTCAAAATGGTTTTAAGGATTTATTTATATGGATATTAATGGTTTAAAATGTTAAAATCTTCAAGGTGGTATGGGACACTTTGATTCAAAAATCTCTTTATTAAATGTTTTAAATGGTTTTGGAAATGGTTTCTTTTTGAATGGATTCATTATTTCAATATCCTAAAATGTTATATTGTGATTGAAATGTGGAAATGTTATGTTTCCTTTATTCATGTTTTATGTGATACGATTATGTTATGGTTCTTGGGCATTGTTATGAAGAACGGGTGGTTCCGTGATAAACTAAGGGCGGGTGAGCCCGTTATAGCTCTCCAATGCATTGGGTAACGCGAAGGAGTGAAACGTTAAGGTTTCTCCGAAGAGATTTAGGGAATATACTGTGATGGGTATTCCAAACGTAACCAAGAGGGTTACTCCCTACGTAAGAATGTTATGAATGCCTCAAGTTACCTTTATGTCTTATGTTTTCTATGATTTATTCATGGTTTGATGAGGTATGTTAAAGTGCCTATGTTTTATGGGTAAAGTATGATTTCATTCTCATGTATATATGAACTCATGTTTCCTTTACGTATTTTTTTAACCCTTACTGAGCTTTTTATGCTCATCCCAAGTTTTTGAAATGTTTTTCACAGGTCAATGGAAAGGTACTTGATGTGATGATAGTGTCAAGGATGTGTCAAGAAAGAATCCGTGTTATATTTTAAATATGTTTCCGTTGATGGGAAGAATGAATACTGTCTTTTATGTAACCACTTTGTTTAAATGTAGAATGTAATGCAAGTTTCATGATCTAATTCTCTAAAACTCTAAACCTGAAAAGATCCTCAATGTGTAATCTTGTAATAACTCAAGATTAAGTAAGATTTAAGGCTGGGGCCTTACAGTTGGTATCAAAGGTCGGTTTAGATAACTTTAGAGGTTAAGGTATTCTTTAAGCATAATTGACAATTACCGTAATGGTTAGGATTTCATAAAGAGTCTTAGTTTTAGATAAAGTGAATGAGTAAGTATATCTTATTGTCTATCTTACTCATTAGTACATGATGGTTTTGTTGATATACTCACACTGACCTTTTTGGTTTTAGTAAATGGCTGGATCTAGCAGGCACCAAAGTAACAGTGGATGTGAAGTAAACTGTGACAGTTTTTTTGAGCAAGCAACTGAATGATATGGGAGCTGCAATGTGAACTCTTTTGATTATCCTCAACCAACTATCTGGAGTCATGATTGACCACCTAAACCTTGGAGATTTCTCTAAGGCATCGTATATGCAAGAAAAAAATCCCTACGGAAGTACAGGTAATAATCATAAAGGTAAGTGTGTTAAAAAACCTATGTGTCAAAGATGTGGAAAGAAACACCTAGGAAAATGTTTCAAAGGGTCAGAAATATTCTATAGATGTGGAAATGAAGGTCATAAAGCAAGAACCTGCCATGGAAAAAGGAAGCATCCAGTTGACTCGAGGAAAGGGAAAGAAGTTCATTCTGAGGGATCAATTGAATGTTTTAAATGTGGTGTGCATGGTCATTATGCAAACACATGTCCTATGAAGAAGTTTCGTGAATGGGGTCACCAAGAGTGTACCAATATTCGTTTACCAATACCTAATGCCATTCCGATTGAGGATGAAGAAACTGACAATGACCAATCAAAGGTATGTACTATTTCATGACTATTGTTTTCTTATTTTGGAATCCTAGGATATGATTCATGATTTTGTTTGTAGGAAAGAGGTATTTCGGAATAAGTTGGAAAGGAATGGATAATGGATCATGAAGAATGTTGAATGAGTAAGATGTCAACATATAAGGGCTTCAAGAGTTAGGGTGAAATTCTTAAGAGTATTAAGTCTCTTTTGATGATGGGGTTACATTAGAAGACTTTTTATATTATGTGTAACCCTGATGTTTAATATAGGCAAATTTTATTCAAGTAATAGTTATCTTTTCTTTTGTGGACATAGTTATAAAGAACCATTTGGGTTTATATGATCCTTACTTTTGAGGTAATTATGGGTTACCATATGTTATGATTGAAGTGAAAGGCATGAGATAAAATTGAGGTTAAATTATGTTATGGTTATTTTTGATGATTTTATCCCTTTTTGGGTAATGATTTGAGAATTATATAATTTTGGAAAAAGGACAACACGCAGACCGTGTGACAACCCGTCGCGTCGGACAATGCTGCGGGAATCGAACCCACAACCAAAGTGCGACTGATATTTATCGCCTACCACTGGACTACGTGAAGTACCTGGTTAGTTTGACTGATTCTTTTTAGTTATATGATTTTATGAATTAAGAGTAAGTTGATTTTGGAGTATATGTGATTAGGATAATTACTTTTCAATGTGAGACTTTAGGAGCAACTGATGTTGTTTGGAGATAAATGTTACGATTTAAATTGGAAGACTATGTGACTAAATCCTTCAAATATTTGGGTTTCAATCTTATATTGGTTTAATTTGAAGAATTTTATGGACAAATTGTTTATCGGATGGTCCTCGTTGAACTTTGGGTTTTGTTGGACAAATTTTGGAGATTAAGAATAGATTTTCTTTTTATAAGGGGTTATCCTTTTCTGGATTATCTGATCTTGTACTAACCTTTTTGGTTTTGGTTTTGGTTAAAGCCTAAATACATGGGATGTATATAGTTCTCTTTTGGGGATTAGGTGATTCTCTAGAAGTTGATTATAGTACTCTTAATGCGAAAAAGTCTCCCTAAATACTCGTCTTTTGGAAAAAAATATGAGTTTGACTAAGGAATCTAGTAAAAGTTGAAAGTCAACATGATAAGTGATTATGCTTCCTTATGAATAAATTCCTCAATAAAAAGTAACTTAATACAAAAATGTTGTCTATTAACTTTTCCTACTGGGGAACCCAACACCGTTTAACCCATCACAAGTTTGTGATTTTCTTATTGTTAACTTTCTCCTAAACATGTTTTCTATCACTCTCCATCAGAACATGACCCTATGTTTTCTCCTCCATGTCCATATTTACATACTTGGAATCCTAGTATGGGTTAACTCGGGTGACCTATGTGCTTATCTTTCTTTATTTTAAAGTGATTGTTTTACCGACTCTTGTTCCGATGTGGGACGTTCAAGGATGTTTCCAAGCGCAATTTTAAAATTGCGAGGACGCAATTCCCAAAAGGGGGGAAGGATGTAACACCCCAGGTAAATAAGGAATATGACATTTTCATATTTATCCATATTTGTGAATAAAATATTAATATGACTTTTAAGGGGATGCTATGCTCGATGGCGTACCCAACACGCAACAACGAGTTTCTTGGGAATCTTACGTTGCACTCTAATAATAAAATAATATTATTTTAAATGGTAGTTAACATGTAGCTGTTGTAATGGCGGGAATGGATAGAAATAACTAAAATATGATTATATATGTTCTTAAATATTTTTACATTTATACAATAAAAGATAAAGGCTTAAAATACGGAAAGAATTCAATTTTAGGCGTATATGCCCTAGTTTTTACTAAAGGTTCACTTATCACCTTTTGATGGAGAGCCGTCATTAAATATAGTTTTGTTCACTCTTAAACATTCTTTTGGACCAAATAAAACTCTTATTAAGAATCGGGACATCAAAATTTACTTTGTTTAAATTTTTGGTATCTTTCCGATAAAGTTCATTTTTTTTAATGAATAGTGTAAAATGTTGTATTTTAATTCAAAACCTCTTTTTAATCTAATTTATTTATATGATTAGATTATATTTTGAATTGGTTTTAAAGTGAAATTAGAAAATATTTTTACCATTAAATCCAATAGTGGTCGTTGGAATCAATTTCACTTTGAAATCAGACTTAAACTAGTGTCAATCTTTTGATACATATTGTTTCATAAAACACACTATTTGTCATGACAGCGGGAATTAATTATTAAATTAATTAATGTGAATTATATGTTTTGAATTTTGTAAAACGGACTTCATTTTTGAATTTAGAATATCAAATATAGCTTAGGGTGAATTTTTGGGATTTTTCTGAAAAACTTCAATTTTTGATGAATAGTGAAACCACTAAGTGGTACTTATAAAAACTGATTTTCCGTTTAAATGAAATTTTGCCATCATTGTGTTTTGATTTTCAAAAATCCGACATACATGGTTGTCATTAAGAAGTAAAATGTGGTTCAATGAGATTAAAATAATTTTTTGGTGAATAGTAACTTATTAAGTTTTTAATCGCGATTAGAGGTAATTAGTGTAGTTTAAGGTAAAAATGATATTATAAGAATGTGAAAACACCATGAAACTTGTCCTACACCTATCGGTTACATCATGTCCGACCAAGAAAAGCAATGGGTCAACTTGGGGACCCCATGGATCCACTTTGGTTGGGAAATGACATAAATAACATTTTTATTTAATGTAAAAGTAAAATTGACACAAACATGATATGTTTTACTAAAACAATTTTTAAGTGGGGTTATACAAGTAATATTTTTGATTATAAATATTCATTGGAAATATGAAAAGATTTCCTACATCATAGTATTTTTTTTATAATTTTTAGACATTAAATAAATTAAATTATTTATGACATAATAATGATGCAGCGATGACATCATTATTTGACGATTTAAATAAAATGGAAAGATAATGTAAAATCTACAAACTAAACATGTCCAAAACTTATTGGATGAGTGGATTTCGAAGACTTATCACCTTATCCACGAATTATATCAATGTGGGACCTTTTGAAACCGAAACACATTTTCAAATAAAGTAATATTTCTTTACTTTCCAAAAGTACCCCTCCTCTCCTCTTATAAAAGGCCCCCACCTCTACCTCATTTAACACACTCCTCAAGCCTTTGGCTCGGCCAACCCCTGCCCATTTACTCTCTCCACATCCCTCTCCTCACCCTAGAGGATTCCCTTTGGGCAGAATCCTTTCAAAGGAAGCCTTTAGGCTCAAATCAAAAGGAGTTACACTTTTAAAGGTAATTCATTCTCTCATGTTCATTTGTTTTATTTTGCTTCTCCAACCCCCTAAACTCTTTTTATTTACTTCTTTTGTAACAACACCCGTATCTTCAATATACTAGGATGTTTTTATAAGATTTATTCGAGCTACACTCTCACACAACTACATCAAATGGTTAAAGAACATACGGTTTTCCGTGGATGGTGAAATTCTGCCTCCCGAAACGATGATTGTTCAATACTCATTTAACACTTTCAAAGGTGGCCATTATGATGTCAATATTTTTATATATGATATATAATATGTTTATGTTTTATTTATGCTTCTGTATTTTTCATTTTTGTCTTACCTTTATGGCTTCCATTATGGGTATACACGATATCTTCATTTAAGGAAGTGCGGACTACCGCCCCCTCAAAGTGATTTGATTCGTTAAATACCATATGTGGGATGTATAAAGGATGGAAATATGATATTATATATGATATTATACTGGAATTATAATATACCTTTATATCATTATTATTCCATTCTATAAAATACGAAATAGAAATGAAAGTAGCGTTCATGCGTACGTACGGCTTACCGTCTCCATGAACGGTGCATTTCATTTCTTACCTCTAAATGATTATTTAATGTTATAAATGCATGCATGTACTGGATATATATGACATATATGATATATAAATAATGAATACAATTCTGGATATAATAAACATTTGGCCACACGAACAACATGTAATTGTAAGAAGTCCACTTTCGACTTAAGAACCAAATATCGGCAAAACAAATATTATTAACTTAAATGATTACATAATGTTTATGACATGGTAATAAGTGGTATAAAAGTAATAATGAACTTGAAAAAGGTTCTTAAGGAATTATAAATTAACTCAAGTTTATTATTCAGGAGATTAAAGAACGATCGAGTCAAGTCGGACCCGAGGTAAGGGATCCTACACCTCTCTTTCTTTTTAAGTACACTCTTTTATGTCATTCCTTTTAAAGCTCATATTTCTTGTTATTGGGATGATATTTTATATTAAACTTACTGTAATTTTTATGTTCATGTGATGAGAGACCCTATTCTCTCTCATCAATCCATTTTGGAAGTTTTGAGTGGCACCGTTAGGCTGCCGAACTTTCGTAAGAGATCTAGCCTCTCTCTTTATTTTTAAGTACTCTCCTTTATGTCACTTCTTTAAAGCTCCTATTTTTAATGTTGGGGGATGTTCTTTTATATTCCTCTTGCTGTAAATTTTATTGTAATGTGATGATATACCCTATTTGATCTCATCAATCCATATTCGGAAGTTTTATGTGGCGCCGTTAGGCTGCCGAGTTTTTGTAAGGGATTTTTCATCTCACTTTTATTCCCATGAGATTTATGCTACATTTGCCACAAATTCCATTGAGTGGTGTATTTACTGCCCATTATTCTACTCTTTGTGTAATATACTTTCGTTTATGAGTATTTACATCAATGACCTATTGTCTTTCTTTCATGGGGTGTATGTTTTGAAAGATACCCAAGTCGGTAAGGGAACCTTTCACCCTCCTTTTTTTAAAAGACTTCTTTTATTGGGTATTTTAATTTACATATTTTTATGTTGGGATATGTTCTCATACATCCTTATTGATGTAAATTTTATTTCCAAGTGATGAGATACACTTTTTATCTCTCATCAACTCATTTTGATGTGATGTCGTTAGGCTGTCAACGGAACTTTTTAACCCAATTTCGATTTCTTTGGGTTCAACTTGTAGTCATTGAATATGTCATCCATTGAATATATGTGATTGACCTTTTATTGTATTACACTTAATATCCACTTATATTGGGTGTATATATATTTGTCACACATATTTTTGAGATTTATTTGTCCTTAATTTAAGGATACCTTCTTTATAAGGGATTTCATCACATTTGACATTTCTATTGAGGGTTCATTGTTGTTATGCATCAATTCACTCTTATATGGTGTATATACTGTCCTTTGGAAGTATTATATCATTAATCCTTTTATTCTCATGATATTATAAAGTTCTGACTAAATGTTATTCCTCGATTATTGTATTCAAGTGTCTCTAATTTTGGTAAAACCCCTTTAACCAAAATATCGTTTTAAATGTTTTAATTATTTGTTCTTATTAATATCCATGTTTTCAAAATGGTTTTAAGGATTTATTTATATGGATATTAATGGTTTAAAATGTTAAAATCTTCAAGGTGGTATGGGACACTTTGATTCAAAAATCTCTTTATTAAATGTTTTAAATGGTTTTGGAAATGGTTTCTTTTTGAATGGATTCATTATTTCAATATCCTAAAATGTTATATTGTGATTGAAATGTGGAAATGTTATGTTTCCTTTATTCATGTTTTATGTGATACGATTATGTTATGGTTCTTGGGCATTGTTATGAAGAACAGGTGGTTCCGTGATAAACTAAGGGCGGGTGAGCCCGTTATAGCTCTCCAATGCATTGGGTAACGCGAAGGAGTGAAACGTTAAGGTTTCTCCGAAGAGATTTAGGGAATATACTGTGATGGGTATTCCAAACGTAACCAAGAGGGTTACTCCCTACGTAAGAATGTTATGAATGCCTCAAGTTACCTTTATGTCTTATGTTTTCTATGATTTATTCATGGTTTGATGAGGTATGTTAATGTGCCTATGTTTTATGGGTAAAGTATGATTTCATTCTCATGTATATATGAACTCATGTTTCCTTTCCATATTTTTTTAACCCTTACTGAGCTTTTTATGCTCATCCCAAGTTTTTGAAATGTTTTTCACAGGTCAAGGGAAAGGTACATGATGTGATGATAGTGTCAAGGATGTGTCAAGAAAGAATCCGTGTTATATTTTAAATATGTTTCCGTTGATGGGAATAATGAATACTGTCTTTTATGTAACCACTTTGTTTAAATGTGGAATGTAATGCAAGTTTCATGATATAATTCTCTAAAACTCTAAACCTAAAAAGATCCTCAATGTGTAATCTTGTAATAACTCAAGATTAAGTAAGGTTTAAGGCTGGGGCCTTACAATAAAAAAACCTCATTCAGAAAATGTTAAGAAGATTACTTTCAAACCATTTTTTAAAAATTAAAAAATTGTTAAAAATTTATTTAATAAATCATTTATAGAATGTTAAAAACAAAATTTGAAAACATTTTTAGAAAACATAGATATGGAATAAAAATGATTTTTGACCAAAGAGAGAAATAAAGTCATCTTTTCTTAAAAACATTTTCTCAATCATTTTAAGTACAAAGATGAAGAAAAATGGTACTATTATTGATAAAGTTAATGAATAACAATAGGATAATAAAATTCATGATTTTTTTATTGAGAGTAATATCATAATATTTCATCATCAGAAACTTAATCATGAACATTATTTATAAACAATGAGGTAAACCTTTACCAATTTGGTAATTTCTGAATCATAAGCACCATGAAAAAAATTAATTAAAATAAAACATTAAATACCATTCATATAAAAAAATAATTATATAAAATTTAAAAAGGGTTAGTATATACACCACACAAAGGAATTAAGTTTTAAATATAACATATGTCTCCTAGAAATAAAAGGGAGACTAAAAATCCTTTACCTTAAATCTCTACTTCCTTTATACATATCCATAACTCCTGTATAAGAAATAAAAATTTATCATAAATATATTACTAAAACATAATCATATATTTCATATCATATATGATTTACTTAAATAATTTTGTAATCTATTTATTAATAATTCCTCGTTAAAATTATGTTTCGGGTAATAATAGCTCTCTTTTCTTATATGTTTTGATTTGGTATTTTTTTCCATTTTAATTTGGTCATGGTTACATAATATAATTTTTTTAAAACATTATATAAATATAATATATATTCATTAAATATGTATTTAGAGTAATCTAGTGAAGTTAGATATATAAAATGCATTACACTATTCATGGAAACGGTAGGTCGTACGTACGTATGAATACTGTTTTCATTTTCTCGACGGATGAAATGAAAGGAAAATAAATATCAATTCACCTTTCAAGAATCATTTTTATTTTATATATAGTATTTTTATTAACCAAATTCATTCTTATTTATATCCATGTTAAAATAAAATGAAAATATTTCACATCATTGTGTGGAGGTGGTAGTCCACACATATGCACGAGCGACACTATTGTTTCCCAAAAAATTGAAAGGTAAAAAGTTAGATATGATATTATATTACCATAAGTATGTATAGTTCATAAATATCACATATATTCATCAAATTTTTCCTTAATAACTTCCATATAAATTGTAATAAAAAAGGATTCACATCGTTTTCTGAGGTGGTAGTCCGCCGTACACATGAGCAACATTATCATACCCCCCATGGAATGGAAAGTAAGAAGACATATATGATATCATAATTACAAGCGTATAATAATTTCATTAATATAATACAATTATTTTAAATACATAATTTTATCTATCCTTTAAAGTTGGTGATGGAAAATGAATTACACTAGTTCCACGAGGTGATAGTCTATCGTATACATGATAAACGATTTTGTTTTCCATTTGATGGAAATGAAGATGTATATTGGTTATTATATTAAAATAATAACATATAATTATATAGGATATTTTTTTATTATATCATCATATTTTAATAATATTTTGAGGAGTTGGAAGAAGACATAAAACAAATACACACATTAATAATTTTAGCTCTTCTTCAGAGAACCCCTTGAAGGTAATAACTAAAGAATTCCTAGACTGTATTTTTGATAAAAAAGGATTATAGGATGAGTTGAGAGAATTAAATAATTTATTTGGGTAGGTATTAGATGAAATAGTGGGTTTTATAAGTGTTAATAGGATTGGATAGGGGTGGTTGTTTATAAGTGGGGGAGGGGACATACTTGGAATTTTTGAAAAGAAAGAATTACACCCATGTTTTTCTCATTAAAAAAGGATCCAAAATGGACTATTTTCAAAAATTATAAGATATAAGGTAGATTTATGACTATAAAATAGAAATTATACAAGTTTTGAGTCATTTTTAACACTTATCTTTTTAGTTTAACCCCTCGATAAACCTGTTTTTACCTTAACTGTGGTAATTAATTTTTTTTATTTTCACAGTTCATGATGGTAAAAAAATTAAGTTAACATTATTAAGTAATATAAATTACTATTATTAAAAATATAGAATCCACTTTTTCAAATTCAAATCATAGAAGTGTCAGAATTTAATTTAAAATTAAACCCACAAACGTGTTGAAAAATAATTTTTCAAGAAAAGCATTTTACAAGCATAAGATGATTTTATAATAACTATATGTAAAGTAATAATAATTAAATGGATTTCAATTAATACTTAAATATATATAATATATAAATTTTAATTAAATAATTCCCTCTTATGGTTTATTTTAATTAATTAAAATGGAAAACCATTATGCACTTTAAAATAGTTTTTAGAAAAAATGTGTTTTAAGCCTAAGAATAAAATTATAATAAAATAAAATATAAATATGATTTAAATTTAATTAATTGGATATAATATAAATTAATAATAATTAAGTTAATTTTAACTCAAATTAAAATACTAATAGAACTTTATTTATTAAAATAAATGACAATTTTATAAAAATCGTTATTTTTTCACTATTCATTGAAAAATTAATATTTTCTAAAAAATCAAAAAAAATTAACCTAAGTTAATATATCAATGATTATTTAAAATATTATATTAATTTTATAAAAAAACATTTCTAAAGTTCTTAAAAATTAATTATAGTATTTTCTCACAAAAAGTGACAAAAATCATTTTTAGAATAAATGTTTTTATTAAAAATTAAGTGTTTACTATAAAGAATTTATAAGAACATTTATATTGGGAAGTACATTTATGTTCATTTTTTAAATTAGTTAATTATATTCCTAATCACCAATTTAATGTCTAGTTTATAACAGTCTTATTTAAATAATAATATTTTAATAATATGATGTGGTTCATTTAAACTCAGTGTTGTGTGTTACGCAAGCTGTCTACAAAATTGAGTTTTTTAGAAAAATAAAAATATATCATAAATCATTGGGGCGTTACTTCTAATATAAGCTTGGTTTTTCATGTCACATATTCTATCAAACATAATTTTATTCTTTTAAAATCTTAGGGCATTACATATTGAGATTTTCTTTGGAAACCTCTTTTTAAATTCACTTGTTCAGATTCCAAGGTTTATGTGTGGGGGAATTGACTAGGAAATATTTCCATACATTTTTTTCTTGAGTTTTAATAATTTTTAACTCACCATTTTGAGCAGATCATGTTTTTTTACTAAAAATTGTACTTTAATGAATGATTTTGGTTAAATTGTGAAATTAGATTAAAATATTGATTTTTAATTGTATATTTTATCTTTGGAATTATTTAAATAAAGAATATATTTATTTCTAGATGTGTTGATTATTGTCTCAGGTATCTAGAGTCTATTTTAAAGAATCGTGGAATTGTGGATATGTTTTGGAGAAGTCTTGAAATTCTACAAAACCATGTATATGAATCATTCACATAACAATATTAAACATAAGAAAATCCAAGTGATATATGCAAATTTAGATTTGTAAATTTATCCATGTACATGAATCCAAATATATCGTTATTTACATATGTGAAGTGAACATGTCATCGAATTTAATGAATGAAAATCCAGAAATGTAATGAAATTAGGCTATGTCTTCATCTATGTATGAGGATTCACGGATGAAATTTTTTAGCTATGTTGTTAGCCAAATATGGATTTGGTGGATATATAAGTAAATCTTCTAGTTATGTTTGAGTCCCCTTTTTTTAGAAATATAGAATCACCTACACCTAATTCAGAAGCCTTGGGTGTATACATCAGCACTCATAAAACCATTCAGAGGCTACCACATAGATCTATGCATGTTTTTTTGTTTCGCAAGGAGAAAATAAAGAAACCATGGATATCCTAGAGAATCATATTATTAAATAAATTTAAAATTTTTAGAAATAAGGATGATTTTATTAAATTAAAAATGAGAATATTCTAACGATTTTACCAATTTCTTTGAAGGAGGAAACCATTTATCTTAAGAGGAATGAAGTGCATTCTATGAAGGGAGATGAAAATTTTGGACCTTGAATATTCTCCCAATTTTTACTAAAGAATTTTCAACTACTTTATTTTCTTTTTCATTTTATTTATGTTTAAGTTTTTCAATTCCTTCCTCATTCCCCCTCTTCTCAGTTTCCCATCACATGAAGTGGTAAAATCTGAGTGATCAGGGAAAGGAAGACTTATCCATTATTTGATATTTGAGTTCATATTCTTAATATAATAAACCCTTTATTTCTTCTGTTACACATGTTTCAATATTCAAATTTTAGTTTTCATTATCAAGTATGATCTTATTTGGTTTTAGATTTTGTTCTTAATTATTTCTTTGATTGATGATCAATTTTCTCCCTAAACCTAATCTTGGTCTGTATATGATGGAACATGATAGAGTTAGGTGGTAAAGTTATTGGTGATCATTGACAATTATGAAAGTGGTAGTGGGAAATATTGGATGTCTAGCCAAAACAGGACCCAATTGGGAATTTCCTAAGTCAACCAAGAGGGTCCACTACAGCACTTCAACACATATGAAGGAATTTAGACCAACCTAAGATATCAGTTAGGTGAATTCTCACCATCACCATATGGTCAAGGGAGAGAGATTAAATGATTATAGAATTCATCTATTAATAGTCTAGCAAAATAAGTTTTGATAATTTGGGAACTAGGATAGTATTTAAGTAGGTTAATACAATCTAGACCTGATCACCACTTTAGCAACTGTTTTCAAACTCCAGTTTCAATTATTATATTTTTCTTCAAAATTACCAAAAACCAATCCAAACCATTCTTTCCTAGTCCAAATTTTTAAGTGAAAACCAGTTTTTGTGTACACTTATCTCTAGGATACTACCTAGGTTCCCACTATAACTACATTTAAATTAGGTAAAAAATTTATTTTTCACACCTCATGACAAGGTGAAGTCACACACTCCTAAAACTATTCTGATAAAAAGCTTTATCAAATGATGCTAATTTAGTAGGAAAATTAATTTAATTCAATCCAAAAACTAAAAATTAATATGTTTTGAAATATAAATTGAGGTGAATGATGATGGAAGTATTGATTATATCCTCCCCATACCTCATCTATAATACACACACAAAACCCCCAAGAAGAGGGGTTATTTAAACCATTATCTAGTGGAAATTATCATAAACCCTAACCTAGAGATGCCCAAAATCACAGGAAACAAAATAATTTAAGAATAAAGGGAAAATGAGGAAGGATCATACCTTTAATATCTTTAGAAACAGAACAAAAACCACTCTATTTTAAGGAATATAGAGGGAGAAGAGAGGGGGAGAGTCCCTTAGTCCACACATACACAATGGAGGAATGAGTAGGGGTTGGGAAGGTAAAACCTGAGAAATTATTTTGTGTATTTAATTTTTTTAATGAAATTCAGAAAGATGCATGGTTTGGTTGCATTATTTTCCAAAAAAAATACAATAACCCTATATATTAAACTATCAAATGAAACCTCCCAGTTATGGTTTGGATGCACAGTTTTCCAAACCATGAGAATTGCCTCTATAATCAAAGTTGTAGGTCCTACATGTTTTTTCAGCAACCATGTGGTGACTATGTGTGAAGACCCAATCCAAGCTAAGTTCACACAGTTAATCCTTTAAAATTCACTAAACATGAAAACAAACCATGCACTATACAAATTAACTGAAAAGAACTCCACATTCAGGGTGTTTCATGGTTTCTCCTAAATTGTGCACACTAACCCATGTGCCAAGGCTAAAACCCTCCCAAAACTTATAAAATTTAACTCAAATATGAAAAACTCACTCAATCACTCGAGGAACCTCATTGGATTCAATAAATATCTAAAAAAACAACCCTCGGACACTTTAACTCTCATAATTTTGATTTGAATCTCAGTTTTCAAAATTATCCCTTCTATAGAAATCAAGAATTAAAATTCTCATTGAATTTTATAACTCATAATGAAGAATGGTTTTACAAAATCCCTTTAGTATTTCAATATACATAACTCCATTAATATACTCTATATTTATACCTAGGTTATCTATAAATTGATAAGATATAAAATAATGAGAATTACTTATATTGAGAAAACAGTTTGCCAAAGTATAAGCTACCAAAATCATACCTCAGACCATATAAGGATCTATATTCTAGGCTATAACAGTAGTCTATATATAATATATCTAGATTTCACCATATAATTGAGTTCCTACATGTTCTACCTAAGATACACTACCTTTTTGGCACTTTTTTCCTAACCTTAAGCACCACACCCACCAACCATACCTGAATGACTAGCAGAACTCCAGCTACCCGTCTACCATATTGTATCTGATTCAATACCTTAACTCTAAACATACCAAGATACCTTATTTCTTGTAATCCATCAATAAATTATACATAAAATATTTAGGAGACCTATTTTCTACAAATCTAGCAGTTTAACAGTGGTCAGTCACAATGACAATGATAGTGGAAGATCCTACCACATCGGTGGCATCACAATGTACTTTCATTTAAATGAGGAAATGATGATCCTCCAACCCGGATACCATGTTTGCCAAAACTATAGCATGAAATACAGAAATAATTATTTCTTCACTTAAAAAGCTTCTATTGTTCCACTCAAAAAAATCCACCTTCCCCTAGCATTTACCTATGTTCAAGTTCCTCTCTGTAATAAGTTTCTGGTTCACAACCTCAAAAACAGATGGTAGATGGAAAATGTTCACCTGAACATGAATCCCATACCTTATCCCATACTCAAAATTTCTTGATTGGGATATCTCATCCCCCAATAACATAGAGTAAAATAATTATAAATTAGTGAAATTATTATCATAGTCCATGGTTGATATATCTTCCTACGCAAAGTGTATAAATTCCCCAGACCTATCAGCTCTCAGGGTCTCTGGAAAGAAATAGTCAAATAAATAGGTCATTAAGTCTTTCTAAGAAAACCTGATGTATCGATATACCTAGAAAAATTTCCCTCAATTTCTTCACTAACCCTAGAAGCATATAAACTACCAACTTATCTCTCCTCTCCTAAGGAATATCTAGTTTCTCAATTTTTTTAGATACAATCAATCCTAAACTCAGCTACCTGGGGATCACCCTCCCTAGAATATGACGGTGGGTGTAATAACTAAAAATCCTTAGTCAACCTAGATATATAGGCATAACTCCAAGAGAATATCTCTCCATAAACTAAACCAATCAAAGTAATCACACCCAGATCTAATCATACATATATAAACTCGGAATTGTAGGAGGGATAGGCTAAAAATCACTGGGGAATGCTCCTCTCCACTCTCCAGATGCTCAAATAGAGGACATCATGTAATCATTTTTTTAAAATTAAAAACACACACCTCATAAAACATTACTAAAAAATTTCATGATATCATAGTTTAAGGAAACCTATGATTAAAATAAAAATCCAATACTCATATATCTCATTCCATGAAAATCTCAAAGTTGAACCACTCTCACTATAATGCCCCGACCCTAGAAGACTAGAGATGGTGCCTTACTTTATCACATTGGAAAGATTACAAGGAATCAAATACCAAAGGACCAATTATTTTATTATTATTTCAAAATTATATTACATACATGATATTGATTTTACATTGGGTATATAAAATGAAATGCAATGCATAAAAAAATCTAATAAACCTCATACTTGAAAACTCATGCAAAGATATCTTTTTCATCCCATGGAGAAAGGAAAAAAGGGAGATATAAAATTCTTATTAGGGGTTAATGAAAAAAGAATCTATAATGAATCAATAATGAATAATCAATATGGAAAGGTAAATAACTGAACACATATGTTATTTAATCAATAAGATGAGAATGAAATGAATATATAGATTTTGTCATAGTGAAAATCCTATAGATAATAATAACTGAAATAAAGAAATTTATTAATTATTATAAATCATATATCTAAAACATGAACCACTATACCATCAATACCTACTCTCAAGACAGTTTAAGAATGTGGGTAGAAACCCATCTTATTTTGCTTGGAAAGAAACTTGAAGGGTTTAATGCCAACTGATTTCATCACATGAGAATACCAATGCATCAAGGGGCTTGCCTTAACCAGCATCAAACCCATTTCATGCATGTAAAAACAATTCCTCAGTAATTTTCAAGTGAAAACCCCTTGGCTGGGATAATTCAAAGTGAAATGTAAAATAACATGAAGTATGATTGTATCATTAAATTAAATAAAAAATGGGAAGTATATACACCAAATAAAAGTGAATTGGTGCATAATAGAAAATAAGTCTCAATGGAATGTAAATTGAGATGAAATCTCTTACCTTGAATCTGACTTGTCATGTGTGTCTATATCTTCTTGAATAATAAAATTATGTTAACTATTTATTTTTTTTCAATTTTTTCAATTTTATTATTACTTTTGTTTCACCTATTAACAAGTTATATAAAACCAATTATCCAATTAAGTTTAATTCAAGTATTTTGATCATATTCGGTTTATGTGTCAAAAATGACTTCAATAGGTAGACTATGGTCGAAGGGGTCAATATTTAAAGATAACCAGAATAATAATCATGAAATAATTATCATATTTATAAATAAATTATATTTTTTTTTTAAATTATGGAATATGGTTATGAAAAATTAACTAGAATTACCATCATGGAGACGGTAAGTCATACACATGTATGAGTAATGTTTCCATTTTTCAATGATCATTATGAGAAGAAGGAAAGTAATGTTTATCTTTACAGAATGATTATTATATCTTAAATACCATATTATTTAATCATATATACTTTTATATATAATTATTGTGATGAAAAAATAATTACATCACTTCGAGGAGATAATAGTCCACACGTCTACGAATGACGTTATTAATTTTTTAGTGTGTGAAAGGGTAATAAAGAAAATGATATATTATATTACTTGAAAAGTAATTATTTCATAAATATTATAATTATTTATTTTATATAATATATTTTCATTATATTTTTATTTATATTAAACCATAATATTTAGTGACAGGAAATGGAATACACTGCTCATGGAGACGGTAGGCCTTACGTACGCATGAATGTTGTTTCCATTTTCTTGTCATTTTAAAAGAATGAAAGGTAAATGATATATATGTGTATATTATAATTAAATTATCATATTTATGTCATATATATAACATATTTTTATTAAACCCATCCTTAATACATTCCATGTAAAGCATGAACGAGTCACATCTCTTTGAGGAGGCGATAGTCCACACATCCATAAATGATGTTATCGTATTCTCACAAAATGGAAAGTATAAAGTTATGTATTATAAAATAATTATAGAAGAATAAATACATTATAAATATCATATATATCATATAAAAACTATAAATAAAGCATTATTTCTAAACTTGAAAGGTGGTAATGGAAGAAAAAACAACATCGGTTCGTGAGGAAATAGTCCGTTGTACACACAAACGATGATTGTGTATCACATTTGATGGAAGTGTGTGAAAGTGTAGTACATACCATTAAGATAAAAAAAATATTAGTATTAATAGGATACTTAGTTTATTATATAATTAATATATAAGAATAATTTAATTGGTGGAGAAAAAAATAAAATAAAAGAGCTTGTTGAAGAATGTTACCTCTTCTTCGGGTAACTCCTTTTGGTTTATACCAAAATTATAACTTGTTTTGATTTATACCAAAAGTGAGGTTTCTAGGATTATGAGAGGAATTTTGGGAGTTCATTTTGGAAGGTTTTTTACTAGAAAAAGGGCCTGAGGGGTGTGATTAAGTGAGGGGTGAGTTCTCTTTTATAGTGGATGGGGAGTGGCACTCTTGTAAATATAAAAAGGTAAACACTTTTGGGAGGTATCCCTTACATCATGTTACCCAAATAATAAAAAAAATTATAGAAAATATATTATATGGTATAAATATTTCTATAAAATGGGTCTTTACAAGTTTATAGGTTACTTTACCCTTAATATTAAAGTTAACTACTAAATAAACTCATTTTCACCTTAAATGATGTAATTAATTTTAATTGTTTCACTAATATTTTTGGTCAAAAAATAAGTTTAAATTAATATAAATTATAAATTATTCTGATTAAAATTATTTAATCTATTTTTAAAAATTCAAATAATATAAGTGAATGAAATTAAATTAAAATTAATTCTACAGACGTGACGAGAAAACAGGTTTCTAAAGTGAAAATGTTCAAAAGTTCACTAAGTTCTAATATTTAAAATTAATATAAAATTCATTCCAAAAATATAAATTATATTAATAGATGTATAATTTATATAATTTTACTTTAAAACCAATTAAAAATATGATTTAACATTATAAATTATTTAGATGAAATGTCAGTTTTCAATTAAAATTCATCATTTTCACTATTCATCAAAATATGGAAGTTCTCAGAAAAATAAAAAAAATTATACCAAAGTAAATTTTAATATTTTAATTGAAAAAATGGATTATATTTTATCATATAAAATTTATAAAAGTTTCAAAATCCTATTTTAAAATAGGTACGCCATTTAAAGGCGAAAAAATTGATTTTAGAGAAAAATGCAACTTGTTATGGGTAAAATTGGATTTGTTATTATCTTATGTATATCAAATATATTATATGAATGTCAAAAATAATTTATTTAATATATAATTTTTTTTAATATCATCCAATAATATCAATTAATTTAATTTATTAATAAAAAATGCATTTGGGAGTATAAAAATAGTTTCTAGAGAAACATTTCCTTTATATTCAATTGATTTTTATATTTATTTATAATTAATTGGTAACCATTTAATTTGACCATATAGTTTTATAAATTAGTTAATACTATTCATAACTTCCAATTTAATGTCTAGGTTTCATCTTATTATATTAAATAATAATATTTTAATAATATATTGTTGTTCGATAAAACTCAGTCCTGCGTATAATGCAAGATATAAAAAAGTCATTCTTGCATGTAAGTTAAGATAATTTAGTATTGCGTTAATTTAAATCTATAAAATAGATATAATTTATTTAAAATAGTAAATATATTTTAAAGTCTTGGGTTTTTATATTCCATTCTACGCTTGGTGTTGCTTTTCATGCACATAATGGACTTGGAGGAATGAAGTAAATAATTATAGGGAGTGATTGAGGTCATTGATCACAAACAAGTGAATGATCTATGGAAAGTTTAGGGCCTCAAAACCATAAATCTACGATGATTTAATGGACCATTGGTTAAACAAAATTAAGGCATTAGGATCATATTTTATTTCTAGATCATTTTTCCTAATGTTGATTAATTCTTCTACTGATTAATAATATAAGAAAATATACTTCATTGATATATTTCTATAAACACAATTTCATCCTTTGGTTTTGCTCGGATCAATTCCCAATTCATCCATTACCTCAAGAAATAATTATCCAAAAATGATTTTCTTTAATGTCTGAAGCTCTAAAATTTTCTTTGCATGGATCATAAGATCCATAAAAGAGCAAAAAGCCTTTCCATATATCTCTAATTATTTTTCAAAACCAAAATGGATAATATATTAATCTTTAGAACAAAAAGTAATACTATTTGTTAATAATTAATATTTATTTATACTTTTTTAACTAAAAACAATGACATATTAACTAGGACATATTGTAGGCTAGTGGTAGATATGAAACCCTTATCATCCTTCGGTCATGGGTTCAAGACCCACTGCCTCACCAAATGTGATGGGTTGTCACCCTGAATGAAGTTTTTCCTTTTTATAAGCTTATATTACTATAATTTATATAAAATTTCCAAAAATTATGATGGACATAATTTAAATGAAATTAAATCTTTAATTATCATTTTCTCTAAGGTTTTTAATACAAATTTTGTTTTAAAAAAGTATAATTATATTTTTTGATTATTACTATGATAATCATATGAACCCTAAATATTATCAATACCTATTAAAATTATTTATATAAAATTTAAATGCATTATTTATCAAATTAAAATTTCTACTAAAATATATTCTTTCAATAAATTTCTCCCAAAATATCCTTAATCTTGTGAAATAATACCTAAAATGGGTTTTTAAGAATTTTAACTTATATTTAACCTTAATATCATAATCTTGTAATGGTATCGATAACTCTTAAGTTAATGAAGACATAAGTTCTTCGAAAATTTAACAGAATCCTTATAAGTTTCATGATTTCTGTAACTAAAACACTATTGGTAAAACACTTAAATTATTTATTTATTGAATCATAATACATAAATACTTCATCCATTTTATTTTCACTTAGGTCCTTCCATTATCTAGGGGTTTAACCTAGGTCATTAATTGTCATTATCTATTCAAATCCTTTAGAATGGTTTGTAAATAAATTGTGTATTATCCTGGTCATATCCTCTGGGAGTGTCAAACTAGGTGCGCAGTAAGGCCCATTTTCAAGTACAAGGTTACGCTTGAGTCAAGTCCAAAACACCCTTTTCAAAGATTTTACCCCTTGGTACATCTATTCTAGAACCCCATCTAATTGTAGTATCCAGGTATGAATATGTTAGTAGGAAAGACCACAAAATCTATACCTTACCAAAACATTAATATATTCATCCATACTTATCCTCAAATTCTATCATATGGTTATCTTCCCTAACCTATATTTTCTTAAATCTAGTTTCCTTGGTTTCAAATAAAATTATTTTGATACCAACTATAATTGTCATGACCTAAACCAAGTCTAGGATCGTGCTATAACTACCTTAAGCCTACCTCTATAGGCCAGGGGTGGTAATAAGCGCTGAAGTCATAACTAACTCAGAGAAGCCTTTTCCTAATTAATTTTATGAACATACATAGTCATATCAATGCAAAAGTGTAGATTAAAAGAGTAAAAGATTAAACACTTCTATAAAGTAAATCTATCATTCATGAACCTCTAGACAGTACAAGAGTATGGTAGTGTAAACTGAAAAGTAAAGGGAAAAAATAAACGACCAACCCAAAATATGTCCCAACCTAACAAAACTGAAAAAAGTAAACAACTGAGAGAGCCCAGCTCCAGAATTCCAAGCTATGACCACCATAAATGGTCCAAAGCACCTAGTATCCCTAAGATTCACTAAAATCACAGTTGACCTATATTTCGTCTTCATATGACATGATACATGTAGAAAAATCCCATATAGGGGTGAGTCAAAACATACCCAATAAGACACCCCAAAATATGAAGGGGGAGTAGTAAGAGATACAATAGGAATAGAAAGAAAATAGATACAAGATACAACCAAATAGAAAAACTCAACCCAAACCAGGAGTGAAATTAAGATTGTCCAATCACAAGGAGATAAAAACATTGAGTAGATGAAATACCCATAAAATCTTCCCCACCTATAGCAAGAATGTAGACTCATCCGACCAAAATAAGATAGACATAGAAAGCACATGAAATACCCCATGAGTCTTCACCTCTCTTAGAATGAGAGTAACCAAATCCAAATAGTGGATACAATATATATACATAGTCAAAGAATCCGAAACGAGAGAGTAAGGGAATATCCATCTCTCAACTCAACCCAAGAAGAAGAGTATCAGAAATTTCCAAAATTCTATCCATTATGCCCAACATCTCACACGTCTACCCAGAAGTATCCATCCAAGTCAAACCATACCTTTCCGCTATGAAGCATAGCTGAGGGGCCATAAACATGAAGTAGAGGACCCACACCCTAGTACGTCATGGGGTTCTACTCTGTAAGCATTCATAGAGGAGTCAGCCCCATACTGATGGGGGTTCCACTCTAGTATCGCGAGGACCTGTGTCATATGATGGAAGGGGGTTCCACTTGGTAAGGTAGATGAAACATGGCCATAATGATGGGGGGTTCTACTCTAATCAATGAGTATATGTTCACAATCCGGTAGGGGGGTTTCACTCAGAAGTCGAGGACCCACGTCCTGGTATAACAGTGGGTTACACTCTGGTCATCGAGGACCCGCACCCTGGTACAACAGGGGGGGGGTTCCACTTAGAAGGTAGTTGTAGAGGACCCACTCCCATGATAATGGGGGTTCCACTCTAGTGGTTGAGGACTCACACCCTGGTGTGATAGGGGGTTCCACTCTGATCATTGAGGACCCATGCCCTACCCAATAGGGGTTCCACTCGAAATAAGCCTATGGTGATCCTGCATGATCACTACCGTCATCGGGCATCACCTCGATAAGTGTTGTTCCTGGAACTTTCCACATCATACCTCTTAAAACACAAAATAGGGAACCATAAAATTCTACATAGAAAAACACTTAGGATAGTCTGCTTGTGGGCTAAAATCTGAGTTCAAACGAAAGAAATACAAATGTTTGAAGTTTCCTAAAAAGGAACTAGGGGTACACGGTGTCTGAGGGGACCCAAAAATCATGCGGTCTTGCTACACTTCCTACATCTGTCCCTATACATAAAAAACTCCACCCCATGTAGTTGTACACACTATATAGGTGGACTAAACAATGTGTCCAGTCTAATCAGGACTGTATCTGTGACCTGCTCACTGTGTTTGTGTACTGGATCCCATGTTTGTGTACTGGACCCCATGTTAATGTTCTTGAGTTCACATCCATGTTCCTAGCCATGAACTACAGCATGGTCTCCCACCCATGTGATCCTTCACATGAGTTTCCATCTGGGAAAGCGGTATATGACATGTAGGTGGACTACACACCATGCCATATTTTTTTTCTAAAACCCTGTCCGCTGCTGTTGAGATGGCTACACACCATGTGTTCAACCTTAAACACGACGTGTAGTTGTGTTTTCAACAAAATATTCAAATATTATTTCCACGACTGGAATATTTCCATTTGCTTCAATTTCAGCCTCCAATCTTCCCAAAAATGGCAGATCTAGCTTTGGTTTGTGCTTACTAGCCATCGTTCACCGAAAAACAACCACCAGTGAATCGTCGAGGTTTCATCATACGTTCTTAATACCTTTGGACATCACCACCTTAGATTTTTGATATCAAACCACTAAAAATATCATCTATTCCTTTTAAACTTCCTAGATATATGATTAATTCTTGTATTCACACCTTATTCATGAAACCTTTACAAATCTGGGGGTCTGATCCGGCTCAGTATCGCCCGTCAATTTTCAAACCAGGACCTTAGGGTCCAATTAGAGATGAAGCTGAAGAAACAAGGGGTAAAATCACAAGAACAAAGGTTAAATTATTGATACCAAGTGTTCTTGTACAATAAATCAAGAACGGGGATCCCAGGGTTAGAAAAGAATTGAAACCAATTTAATTTTTGTACACATGAAGATGGAATTTTCTGAAAATTGGTGGAGATCCAAGAAAAAGGGTGGATATGCTTAAAATAATAATAAAAAGGAATAAAAAATCAAAAGAAGAGTCCTACCTTGATTATGGATTTTTCATTGATGAGGAACACATCCTCCAGTGATTGGAGAGAAGCTGTTGTGTTTTCTATGTCATGATCTAATCCGATCTGGAGTTTCATCGTCATCTAACATGATCTTCCAATAGAGGAGGGAGGAGAGGATCATGGGTGAATTCCATGATTATGAGGCTAACCCTAGAAATTTTTCCATGAAGATAAATTTATATGAATGGATTATGTAAAATTGGTTTAATTAATTATTTTAATAAATTAATTAAACTCATTGAACGTACCACTAATTAGAGAGGGATTTGAACACCCTATGCTGACCCATTTTGGGTCCCACCTAGGGTAAACACCATGTTCTGGACTCAACTGTGGCCTCAAATTTATAATACTAGATTCCTTTTAAGATTTATCCCATTTTATTTGAGTTATCATGTCTTCATAATATGAAATATATTTAACATTTTTATGAATTTAATTCTGGGCACATTGGACCTCGGAATCACATGCCAACTCAGCACCTTGTTCAAGAAAAATATATAGAAATATTTAAAAGTCTTAAAAGGTTTTATTGGAGTCGCTACATCATTACCTCCTTCAGTATTTTCTTCCACAAAATGAAAAACTTGGAACAAAACTCAGGATACTAAGCCCACACTTGGCTCTCCTGCTCCCAAAAACTCTCCTATAAGTTTTCATGCTACCACAACATAAAAACCAAGGGGATAGTCCGTCTATGTAGGGTCATATCCTATCAATACTTATTCACCACCAGGTTCTCCGCAAAGGTGGTTCTATCTTGGATGTCTATCTCTCCTTAGTCGATGACGTGCATAGGTTCATGCATGTACTACCTCAGCTATGACATGTGAAAGATGTCATGCACCCGCTCCAGCTGTGGGGGTAGGGTGAGGTGATAAGAAACCTCTCAAACCCTCTTCACAATCTTGAATGGCCCGATGAACCTTGTGGATAAGTTGACTCCCCGAATGAACCACTAAAATCCTCATCATGGGGAGAATATCAGGAAAACATGTTCTCCCTGATCAAACTCCAAGGGCCTACGACGGAAACCTGTATAATATTTCTTTCTACTCTGGTCTATACTCATCTCCTCATTGATGACTTGTACTTTTTCCGTCATTTCCTGCACCATCTATGGGCCCAAAAGAGATATCTCAACAATATTTTTCTATCATAAGGGAGACCTACTGAGTCTCCCTTACATAGACTCAAAATTTTCCATGCCAATGGTAGAGTGGTAGCTATTTTTGTATGTGAACTCTACTAAGGGACAATGATTCTTCCATCTCGGGCTGAATTTTAACATGCTAGCTGTCAGCATATAATCCAACACCTGGATAGTGTGCTCAATAAGCCCATTGGTCTGAGGGTGAAAGGCTGTACTCATACTCGCTTGGGACCTAAATTTTTCATGAACCAAGATAGGTCACCATCCAACTTAGCGCCCAACTCAGTTCGCAATAAGGCCCGAAGGGCATTCCTGATCCCCACAGGCTGGCACAAGTTCCTGGGTATCAAATAAAACACGTGGGAACAATTTACCCGAATTCACCACATTAAAATAACAAAAAAAAACCAATAAACCAGATCTAAAAAATTTAAACCAAGCATGCCCTTAACCATTTCCATATTTTAATTTTACAAAGTAAAAAAACCAAAAAGGACTACGACAAAAGGGAAAAATAGAATATTACCCCAAACCTCCGTGAAATAAGAGGAGCAACATCCTCAAGCCTCCACCACTAAGATCTACAATAAGAGACTGTAGAAATCTAATCTTCCAACACTACATGCCTTTCATTAACCTAAAAAAAATAGACAATAGTCTCTACATACACCCAAAGGGGTATGCAGGGTGTGAGCCAAAGCCCAGTAGGATGACACCCAGATAAAAGATTCCATGAACTAAACATTAAATGACAACTAAACTTGCAAGTTTTATAATGAAATAAATTCTAGAACAATTTTAAGGAAAATAAATTTAAATCAAAACAACTTAGAATGAATTCATATTTAAATGGAAAGAAGTTTCAAGGAATGCAACTTTGAAGAAAATTCACTTTCTTTAAAATTACCATCCCAACATATAGTATGCCGACGGTAAGTGCAATTTAATCATTGATCACTAGTCATGGGAAATACCCCTAGGCACTAGCTAACAGTGGGGCCCTAGGTGCCTCATATCTCAGTGAAAAGTGGAATAGAAACCATGATCAACAGCTTTCTCATGCACAAAACACTAGGAGGGGACACCCTAATGACCTAATGGTCTCTAAACATCATCATTGTTTAGTTAGTGTTGTCATCTCCAATCCCGCTAAGTGAAACCATGCCGCAGCCACTTCCGAATCACTAACATACTAGTCCTAGTCTTACAACTTAGATACTCAAGCTTCCCTTTTTATTCTCAATCAAGTTTCACTCGTCACATAATACAACTTACAAAATTCATCATCCAAACCAAGCATCACATATCACAATCCATGACTTGCACACCAAAAATCCAATTTTTGAAAACATACGCACCCCAAAATTTCCCCAAATATGTTTTTCACCTTTTTAAATAATTTAATAAACTGTTATAACAATTTATAAAACAATTTTAAAAAATACGCCAATGCTTTTACACCAAAAAGTGTACCTGAAACCCTATTTAAAAATCAACCTATCATAAATGATATATCAAAACTCAATTTACAACCCACACATAATTTAATAAACCAATTGCATGATTTATAAAATGACATCAAGTGACACAACAAGGTTTTCCACATGAAAAAACAAAATTTTACAAAAAAGTGCCACTTTAAAATTAAACACATGCTTAATCATGTCAAATATCACTTTCACACCACACATGTAATTTAATAAATCAATAAAACAATTTATGAAACACTTCAAATTAGAACTACAATAGTTTACACCAAAAACTCACCCGATTTCATATCAAAACACCACTTTAAAACCAATTGCACTTCTTAACCATGCCAAAACAAGATTCTCACCATTTAAAAAATTTAAATAAACCATTTTATAATTTATAAAACACCCTAAAAAGTCATAACAAGGTTTTACATAATAAGTACACCCAAATTCATATTAAGAAACCAATTTTAAACCAAATGCACATAAAATTATTTCGAAAACTTGTTTATCACCACTTGCATAATTAAATAAATCATTTTCATAATTTATAAAACACCCTAAAAATGAATAACAAGGTTTTACACAAGAATTACACCCAAATTCATATTAAGAAACCAATTTCAAACCAAATTCATATCAAATTATTTCTACAACTAGTTTCACACCACTTTCAAAATTAAATAAATCATTTTTCATAATTTATAAAACACCCTAAAAATTCATAATAAGGTTTTACACAAGAAGTACACCCAAATTAATATTAAGAAACCAATTTCAAACAAAATGTATATCAAATTATTTCTAAAACTAGTTTTGCACTACATATATTAATCATAAAACACACCAAAATATTCAAGTAAGCATAATTAACTCGTCAAATAATGTCTATGCACAGAATCATCTATCTCTAACCAAGAAGCTTCTGAAAAAATTGTTTGAAATCCATCCGCACCCTAACCGCACCTCAAGAAACCAACAATGAACACTAATCAATAAGATCTAACCCAACAGATCAAGATAGAACTCCCAAAACCAAAACCCAAATTTCTAGAAACCAAAACCTTAAAGAAGGGGAATCCAAAACCTTACTCAGAGATATATCACACCTGTGGTAGAGGGAGAGGGGGAGAAATGAGTGACCTGAAAGGCCAATAGCGTGAGAAGGGGCAGCTAAAGGGAGGATCACACCCCATGGATAACAAGAAACCGGTGAGGGGGGACATGAGGGAGTAGGGAACCAGTAGGTGGCATGCGAGGGAGAGTAGGGCGACTAAAGGGAGAGATCACCGGGGGAGGTTTCTGGAAGGGAGGTGTGCGCAGGGAGGAGGCGCACAAGGGGGGTGGCGGGTGAGACACAGGGAAGGGGGGGAGGGTGCATGGAGGAGGGGGAAAGAAACAAGGAAACCCTAAAATAATTAAAAACCACTTAGAAAAATAATAATATTAAGGTTAATAATATTAATATTAATATTAATATTAATATTAATATTAATAATTATGATTATTATACTCTCAATAAGAATAAGAATAATAATATTGTAAAATTTATTTAAATTTTATTCTACTATTTTCCTAATTTTATTTACTTCTCATTTTAATGCATTATTTATTCTTAATGTTGGGAAACTGTGCACTTACCCCGCATGGCTCAAGAGACCATGTGGAGACCATGTTGTGGCTTCCGCCCATTCTAAAAGTGGTTGCATGGGTACCTAGGCTAACTGCATGGTTTCTACCAACTGTACGGTGTCCGCACACCAGTCCAAAACCCACCAAGTTTCCAAACTTTGAAACTTTAAATCGGGACCCAACCCAAACATTGACAAAGTGATCCCGAAACCTCAAAATCGTCACACCCATTTCCCAAGAAAAAAAACTGAGACTTTACCCAGGTCAGGACCAAGGATAAATTAAAAACTAGGGTGTAAAAATTCTCCCCACCATAATGTTTTCTGCCCTTGGAAATCCACCCCAAGATTTCTTAGAAAACAAAACTGGTATACACTCTTAGCTCAAAAAGTTTTCTTACAAAAAAACGAGAGAGAAGCAAGAACACTATCAACATAGATAAAGGACTTTCAAAATAAACTTAGGAGACCCAAAATGGACTCCCCGCCAAGTGATTCCCACCCACAAAAGTTTACACACCTCTAGTTGATAATAAAAAGATAGAAAATCTCAAAATAAACTATTCAATATCCTGATACAAAACAACTTAAACGTTCCCAAAGAGGATCACACGTTTTACTAGAAAAAAACGACAAACTCGAGAAAGGGGCTTGGGGTTAGATAGATCTGAATGAGACTACAAACCACAAAACTAACACCAGGGACAAAAATGAATTGGTGACCTGGGGAGGCCTTAGTGGACTCCTCGCCAAAAGAGGAAACTAACACCCAAGAAGAAATCGGGATACCAATACAAGGAGGTCCGAACGGACTCCCTACCATAATTAAAAGGCTATCATTCATTTAATTTTAGGTTATTTCAATGAGACCCATGACGGGTGTACCCACCATAAAGACCAACTAGCTTAACTGATTGAAACGAGCTGACAGAGAAAGCCCAAAATGATCTAATTTGGGAGATTCCCACACAAAATAATACCCCACTAAGAAATAGGGTCCTCACAAACCCTCTATCCAACGGGACCATTCAAAATGGAACGACTACACAGAAAACTTAAACTGTATCCAATTCCCAAACTGAAGAAAAACACTAGACCAAGGTCCCTTACAACCCCAGGGGTTTCTAACTACACGCCAACTTCACTCCGAGACCTATGGATGGAGCTCTGTTAATTGAAGCATCTCCTACCTCATAGTTAGGCACTGAAAACCCCTGATCAAAACTTATTCTTCTGGTGGCACCAGCAACCACATCGTGATCCAATAACATCCACCAAACACAACACATCCTGTTACCCACTTACTCTCATAGGATACTTTCTCCAAGATACAGGGATTATAAGATTAATATGCATGACCCATTTCAACTTCAAATGAAAAACTTAGGGAGAAAGGACACACAGAAAGTGCTTCTCCCAGAAACAAAAAAACTTGGAATTCCTCGATTGGAACACATGATTTTGGTAAAACAGAGTCTTTCTATAGGTCCCACAACATCTGCCTTCTTATTTAGGAAAGAAAAATACATTTCATAATTCCACTAAACATGACCATTGTAGCCTAATATCCCTTACAAGGTAAGGGACCTTAAATAGAGTCCCGAACATCATGCGATTCTTAAAAATGATCATAACGACCTCTTACGACCATACTTTTCACACTGGTGTCCTAACACGAACCTTATCTTTGAAGAATGCAAAGAGAGGTCCAAAGTCCCTTCTAGACATGGAAAGTAGCACCAACCCAGACTGCTTTCATCTTTCCTTATTGGAATTCCCTTCACCGCTCTCAAATAGAACCCTCAGACACAACGGTGTCAGACTTCACTTTTGACGACTCAGGTAACTTAAGAAACTAAGGTCTCTTTCAACCATCCACAACCACACTTTCAATGAAAGAGGATCCACTTAATCAAAAAGAAGTATAGTCTGACTTAATTTAAAAATCTTAATAGGAAATCCCTTAAATTGATTCAGCAGAGGGTCTGACAATGGTGAATCACCCATGGACAAACTTCAAACATGCATTAATTCTTTATAAGGGTGTGCAATAGCCAAGAAATAAAACCAAGGATCCATTAAAACTTGTCTATTTTCCAAGAAATTTATAAGATAACACCAAGCATACAAAGGGAACCACCACAAGGGCTTCCTGAAGCACTTTTTAGAAGAACCCACTAACCACACATTTTCACACCAATTTACCAACAAGAACTGAAACTAAAGACACAAGTCAACCAGAAAAGGTTCTCGGCTCGAAACTCCTTGAAAAAGAAATTCCAAGAATATAAAAATACACACCACACAATCACTAGTTATAAAAACTCAAAATTTTCCTTAAAAATAATTTTTGTAAATAAACATGGTTAGTGGGTTGAACAATAACCAATGGTGTCCCATGGGCTTCACACATGCATGTTCTCATGCTACATTAGACACCCACCTCATGTCTATCATCGACTCATTCCATTGACCATCCACCTTTCCATATATTCCCATATAAGTGGTCACCCATGAGAACACCATAGAACAAAACCAAACCTTTCCACCCTTCAAAACCAAAACATTCAACCTACACATTTAAAATCTTACACACTAGTTTCAAAGCACTTTGTTTCCAAAAAAAATTTCGTTGCACAACAAAACTCACTTCATTCTCAACCATTTAATTAAAAACTCACTATTCTCATTTAAAAAAAGTTTCCAAAAACCCTTTTCAAATAAAAAATTCCATTTTCCCCAAATGACCAACTTTTGATAAACCAAAAACTTTATTTATAAAAATCCACCCTCAACAAACTCACCCCCTTTACTAAAATTCATTTTAAAAAGGTTCACATTTCCAAAACTTCCTTTTGGTAAATTATAAAAATTCACTTTCCACCTCCCCAAAACCCAATCATTTTTACTTAAAAATAAAATTTCCATGATTTAAAAACAAAGAGACATAGAATGATGTAAGAGGAATCTAGTGTTGATGGGTGACTTGGACATATAGTTGGTGGACACACACTAATCAATCCACTACCACAGATAGTATTATTGGATAATCCCCTCAGCTCCACATGGATTTCTAGGCCCTGCAAATTCTCTAAGACCATTGAACCAACCCACATTTGATTTCCCAAATAATAAGCAACCACAGGGGCCAAAGAACTCAGATGGAACCCAGCTTCCCCTGGTGACTTGAGTCTAGTCACGAGGTGTGGTTTCTAGGCACACCACCCGTAACCAGAACATCAAGTCACAACAATCATAGCTCCTATATACCTAGACTATACCCCAAGGAACAAGACTAAAAAAGAGCATAACCTCCCTTTGATACCATTTTTTCATGAACAATGTCGGGTCTCCATTCGACTCGATGCCTGACTCGGTCCGCAGTAAGACCCAAAGGGCGTTCCCGATCCCCACGGTCTAGTACAAGTTCCCATCTATCAAATTAAACATGTAGAAACGATTTACCTATATTTACCATATTAAAATAGCCAAAAAACCAATAAAACTGATCTAAAAAATTTAAACCAAATGTGCCCTTAACCATTTCTAGATTTTATGTTTACAAACTAAGACAAAAACCAAAAAGGACAATTAAAAAAGGGAAACCTGGAACATTACCCCAAACCTACGTACAACAAAAGTAGAAACATTCTCAATATTCCACCACCAAGATCCATAATAAGAGCCACTAGAAACCCAATATTCCAATAGTACACACCTTGCTTTAACCTGAAAAAATAGACAACAAGGTTTACATACACCCAAAGGTTCATGTAGGGTGTAAGAAAAATCCCAATAGGATTCCACCCAGATAAAAGATTCAATTAAATAAACATTAAATGACAAATAAACTTTCAAGTTTTATAATGAAACAAATGATAGAACAATTTTAATGAAAATAACTTTAAAGAAAATAACTTAGAATTAATGAAACTTTAAATGGAAAGTAATTTCAAGGAATTCCAATTTAAATTAAATGCAATTGATTTTAAAATTACCAACCCAGCACACCATATGTCGATGGTAAGTGAAATTTAATCATTGAACACCAGTCATGGGAAATACCCCTAGGAACTAGCTAGCAGTGGGGCCCTAAATACCTTGTATATCAGTAAAAAGTGGTATAGAAACCACTATTAATATATTTCTTGTGCATGAGCCCCTAAGAGTGGACACCCCAATGGTCTAGTGGCCTCCAAACATCATCATAGTTTAGTTAGGTTTGTCATCATCAATCCTGGTATGTGAAACCGGGCTGTAACCACTTCTGAATCACTAGCATATTAGTCCTAGCCCACCCACCTAGATACCTGAGCTTCCTTTTTTATGCTCAATCAAGTTTCAAATGTCACATAATACCACTTACACAATTCATCATACAAACCAATCATCACATATTAAAAGACACCACTTGCACACCAAAAATCCATTTTTTAAAAACATACGCATCCCAAAATTTTCCCAAATATGCTTCACACCTTTTCAAATAATTTAATAAACCATTATAACAATTTAAAAAACAACTTCAATAAACACCCCAATGCTTTTACACCAAAAGTGCACTCAAAACCCTCTTTAAAAATCAACTGCTCATCAATGTTATATTAAAACTCAATTTTTAACCCACACATAATTTAATAAACCAATTACATGATTTATAAAATGACATCAAGTGACACAACATGGTTTTCCCCATGAAAAACACCCAATTTCAAAAATAGTTCCACTTTATAATTAAACTCATGCTTAATCATATCAATTTCCACTTTCTCACAACACATGTAATTTAATAAATCAATAAAACAATTTATGAAACACTTCAGATTAGCACCACAAAAGTTTACACCAAAAGCACACTTGATTTCATATCAATTTGCCACTTTAAAACCAGCGACACATCATAAACATACCAAAACATGATTCTCACCATTTAAACAATTTAAATAAACCATTTTCACAATTTATAAAACACCCTAAAAAGGCATAACAAGGTTTTACACAATAATTACACCCAAATTCATATCAAGAAACCAATTTCAAACCAAATGAAAATAAAATTCTTTCTAAAACTAGTTTCACACCACTTGAAAAATTAAATAAATCATTTTTATAATTTATAAAACACCCTAAAAAGGCATAACATGGTTTTACACAAGTACACCTAAATTCATGTTAAGAAACTAATTTCAAACCAAATGCATATCAAAGTATTTCTAAAACTAGTTTCGAACCACTTCTACAATTAAATAAAACATTTTCATAATTTATAAAACACCCTAATAAGTCATAACAAGGTTTTACACAAGAATTTCACCCAAATTCATATTAAGAAACCAATTGCAAACATAATGCATATCAAATTCTTTCTAAAACTAGTATCTCACCACAAATATTAATCATAAAACGCATCAAAATATTCAAGAAAGTGTAATCAAATCATAAAATAATGTTCATGCATGTAATCACCTACCTCATACCAAGAAGCTTTTGAAAAAATGGTGTGAAATCCAGCAGCACCCTAGTCGCACCTCAAGTAACCAACAATGAACCCTAATCAACAAGATCAAACCCAAAAGATCAAGATTAGACTCCCAAAACCCAAACCCTAACAACCGAAAACGAAAACTTCAAATAAGGGGAAGCCAAAAACTTATCTGAAGATAGATCGTAATCATGGAAGAGGGAGAGGGGGAGCAGTGAGTGACCTAGAAGGCCAGCCGCGAGATAATGGGGCCTCTGGAGGGAGGTGTATGTGCCAGGGATAGCGGGATACTGGTGAAGGGTAATGGGAGGGAGTAGGGCGCCAGTGGGGAGTGCGCAAGGGAGAGCAGGGTGAACATAGGGAGAGCTCGCTAGAGGGAGATCACCGGAAGGGAGGTGTACATAGGGAGGAGGCACACAGGGGGGTGGGGGCATGTGAGACATAGGGAAAGGGGGGAGAGGGTGCATGGAGGAGGGGGAAAGAAATAAGAAAAGCCTAAAAAAATTAAAACCCACTTAAAATAATAATATTATTAAGGATAATAATAATATTATTATTATTAATATTTTTAAAACTAATTATAATTATTATAATCTCAATAATAATAAAAATAATATTATTATTATTATAACAATTATTTAAATTTTATTCTATAATTTTCATTATTTCATTTCATTCTAATTTTATTAAATTATATATTTTTAATGTTGGGAAACCGCACAGTTACCCCACACGGCTCAACAGATCATAGTTGATGTCTCCTAGCTAGGAATCTCTCACATGATCAAGAATCGAAGGATTCAACACCATCGACTACAGGAAAGTTGTACCATCCTACTCCACCAGGGTCAGTTTCAAGGAGGAAAACTACTCTGAAGCCTCCTACACTAAGAAATCCTGTGACTTCCCATGAATAGAATAAGCTACAAAATTTCCCTTACTTAGAGTATAGACTATCTTGAAGTCATAGTCCTATAGTAACTCCAAGTAGCATCACTATCTTAGGTTCCAGTCTCTCTGTGTGAAGATGTACCTGAGACTCTAGTGGTCTGAGTAAACCCTAAAGTGCTCTCCCAGAAGGTAGTTCCACCACATCCTTTGGGAAAAGACTACCACTACTTTCTCTAGGTCACGAGTTACGCAGTTCTTATCATGGGGTCTCAACCGCCTCAACCCATATGCGATAACTACCCACTTCCACATCAACACACAACCAAAACCATCTCCTGAGGAATTGAAATACACTATGAACACCATGCCCTCATTTGGTAGTCTCTACATAGGACCAATTGTCAGCCTTAACTTCAACTCCTCGAAGGCCTTCTGGAACTGCTTAGACTAGGTAAATGGATTCCCTCTCTTTGTCAGGATGGTCAAAGGGGATACAATTTTAGAGATTTCTTCCACAAAATACTTATAGTACCCTACCAATCCAAGAAAACTCCATGCCTATAACATTCTCTTGGGTGGTTCTCAAGAAAGTACTGCATTAATCTTTGCTGGATCTATGGTTCAACCATGTTCAAAAATGATATTCCCAAAAAAGTGAACCTTAAGAATCTAGAATTGGAACTTCGATAGATTTCCATAAAGCCAGGGCTCTCAAATCAAATATAGAACCACCCTCAAGTACTTTTCAAGCTCCTCTTTGGATGAAGAGTAGACGAGTATGTTATCTATGGAGGAAAAAACTAATCTAAGTACGAATAGAAGAACTAGTTCATCAAATTCATAAAAAGGTAGGGGAATTCATCACACCAAAGGGAATCACTAGGAACTCATAGTGTTCGTAGTGACATCAGAATGCCAACTTTGGAATATCAACCATGAAAACCCTCAACTTGTGGTAGCCAGACATGAGATCGATCTTCGACAACCATCTTGCTTCTTGAAAATGGTACAAGAGGTCGTCAATACTCAGTAAGGGGTTCTTTTTCTTTATCATGTCTTGGTTTAGGTGATGATAATCTCTAAAAATCTGTAGGTTCCTATTCGCCTTTTTCATGAACAACGTAGGGGCTACCCAGGGGGACACACGGGATCTGATGAAACCTTTATCTTTAAGGTCCTACAACTTCAACCACAACTCTCGGAGCTCAGTAGGGGAAATCCAATATGCCAAAAGAAGGTATCTGAGCGGTGTGAGGATGCAAGTCAATGCAAAAATCCATATCCCTCCTTAGCGGTAGTCCTAGAATTTCCTTGGGTAAGATGTCCATGTAATCCTACACAACTAAAAGAACACATATTTCTGAATATCCCATTGTACCAAGGGATATAATTTCTAACTAATGATTGATAGGCTACAACCTCCTTCTCATAGAACCTACTTTCCTTACCATGAGATTTCTCTTTCTAGAAAAGGATAATATCATCCCATCAGTGTGTTGGCATATAACTTGTCTACGGTGATAATAGATCTTGGATTCTACAATGTACATCCAATCCATACCCAAGATGACTTCATAGGCTACCATTATGACGAAAAAAGGTCCCATGTGAACCCTCTCCACCAAGCGATATCTCACACTACCAGCAGATGGAAGATGCAGAAGAAGTGTTCCATATAGGAACCTCAAGATGAAGATATTATGCTAGTCCCTAAATTGGGATCTCTAAATATCATACGAGGGGTATAGAGATAATGTAATGGATGGAACCAGTGTCTACTAATATTGAAGCAAGAGTAGAAAAACCATATATTGTACTTCTTATCATCTCATGCGTTGTAGAATCATAGACATCCAAATCCTACAGCTATCTATGGCCCCGAATTCCCTCTCCCTGAGCTTGGCGTAGGCTTCCTGGTGGTGTTGGTGGGAGGATATTTTAGTTGAATCCACTACCCATAGCTCCTCTTTCTCCTCTTCTAGCTCCACCTCCATGGGTACCACCTTATTCATGCCTGGGAGATCCCTAATCATGGTGTTGCCTCTTCCATGGTGCTCCATCAACCATTTATCTATGCTGCTCAGCATATCTAGTTGGGATGTCTCTTTCCTTGTGACCTCACCCTCCATAAGTAAAACATTTCCCCTCTCTAGGTTGCCCTGGTCCTTTGTGCTTTCTCTAATCCTATTCCTAAGCCTGATCATGGGTAGGTCTCCTACACTGAGATCTTGGTGCCTGGCATTTGTTACCTGCTGCAGAAGACTCTGATCTATGGTGCCCACTGCCAGCTCTAGATATCTGGCATCCCTTGGACATAAATATCTATATCACTAGTTCTCTCTCCAGTACCCCAACATAGGCGGGGATTCACAAGGGTACCACACTTGAAAAGATCTCTCTACAGAGTTCATTCTCAAACTTACATGCTTAGAAGTAGCCATCGCAGATCATATTATGAGTGTACCGTGTAAGTTCTGTAAACCTTGCTGCATACTCAGGCATTGTCATCCCTCCCTGTTGTAGCTCCAAAAGCTCTTGAATCTAGAATGAGCAGAAGTCGTAGGGGTAGTACTCCTCACAAAACAACTACTAGAAGTCAGTCCATGAGAGTGCCAACTCATCATGCATCTACACAATGAGGCTTCACCAACACCCAAATTCTCCATGGAAAATGATAGCTAATGGTGCAACCACCTGATATGTTAGGGTCCAAAAAAACATGAAGATATAAACCACTAACTCTAGCTAGTCCTCTGGTGCCTGAGGATTTGGCTCACTGTGGATCCTCAGCTGCCTTTGGTGCTGGAAATCATAGATCATTCTAAGTCTACATGAATCCTCAACATGCCCTACTAGGATGATATTCTACTCAATATGTGGAGGTGATTCTACCTACCCACCTAGAGGAAGGGGTTCATGGGATGAACCCTGAATTGAGGTCTCATTGCTCATCGAGTCTTCATCATGAACCAAAGATGGTATCCTGGATGACTGTCATCGTAGAGGAATCTCGAGGCTTATTAAGAGGCACCACAATTATATGAGAATATATATATATATATATATATATATATATATAAACTAAAAAATGGGGAGCTAAATCAAGAAAAATAGTCAAAGACTCAATCCTATATAATGCATGTACCATTGATCCCTGCAACAAATTCCTCAACATGCCGAGTCGAAAAGCAGATGGTTATGGTCCTAGTGAATGGATATGTCAGCCGTTACACCATAACTAGATTTCCTAGCCTAAGGGACATACTCGAGACACTTAGACACTATTTTCCTAAACCCAACCAAATCCCTGTAATGGGACTAGTCAAAACAATGTCCCAAGGATCAAACAACCTCAGATACCAATCTGTCATGACCCAACCCAAGCCGGAGCTTGAGCCAAAACTACCCTAAGATCACCTCCATAGTCCAGGGGGTGGAGACAAGCACTGAAGACATAACTAAGTCAGGGAGGTCTTTTCCTAAGTATATGTACACACACACAACCATCTCAATGAAAATGTGTAGAGGGAAAGAGTAAAAGATGAAACACTACTATAAATTAAATCGATCATGCATGAACCTATAGACAATGCAAAAGTATGGTAGTGTAAACCAAAAAGTAAAGGAAAAAAGTACATACCCAACCAGAAATATGTCCCAACCTAATTTTTTTGAAAAAGTAAACAGCTAAGAGAGCCTATCTCTTGAATCCCAAGCTACGATCACCATAAACAGTCCAAGAACCCTATTTCCATAATCTCCTCTAAAGTAACAACCAACTTGTACATCATATACATAATATAAGATATGTGCAGGAAAATCCCATAATGGAGTGAGTATAAACATACCTAGTAGGACACCCTGAAAGATGAAGGGGGAGTAGTAAGTGATATAATAGGTATAAAAATATAGTAGATGCAATATACAGTCAAAGAGAATATCTCAACCAAAACCAAGAGTAAAAGTAATCTTATTCAAGCATAAGAGGTTAAATATGGTGAGTAGATAAACTGCCTGTCGAATCTTCACCAACTATAGAAGGAGATTAGACTCATCTAACCACGAGAAACTAGACATAGAAATAACATGTCATACCCCACACGTCTTCACCTATACTAGAAAAAGACTAAACAAATCCAAGCTGTGGATTTAAAAGGATATATATATATATATATATATATATATATATATATATATATACGCTCAGTGAAATAATCCCAAAAGAGAGAGTAAGGGGATATACGTCTCACAGATAAACCTAATAAGAATAGTAGCCAATAATTCCAAAATCCAATCCAAGATGTCTTGAATATTACGCGTCTGCCTAGGAGTATTCCTCTAAGTCAAACCCCACCTCACCACTATACCATAAAGTTAAGGGGATAAAAACTCAAAGTAGAGAACCTGTGTCATAGTATGTCAGGGGGTTCCACTCTATAAGCATCCATAGAGGACCCACATCCATACCGATGGTGGGTTCCACTCTAGTGTCATGAGGAACCACACCCTATACATATAGGGGGTTCCAATTGGTAAGTTAGAGGACTCTCACCCATATCGATGGGGGGTGGGGGTCCACTCTAATAATCATGGATACACACCCTATATAATAAGGGGTTATACTTGGGCGTTGAGGACCTGCACCCTGGTATAATAGGGGGTTCCACTCTGGTCATCGAGGACCCACACCCTAGTACAAAAGGGGGGTTCCACTCGGAAGGTAGTTGTAGAGGACCCACGTCCATGCTAATGGGGGTTACACTATAATGATCGAGAACCTACACCCTAGTGCGATAGTGGGTTCTACTCTGATCATCGAGGACCTATAGACAATTTGATAGGTGGATTCCACTCGGAAGAAGCCTCTAGTGATCTCACCTGATCACTGTCATCATCAGACGTCACCTCAATAAGCACCAAGCCCGAAAAATTCCAAGTCATATATCGTAATATATAATGGAGTTCGTCCTCATGTTCTATATGGGAAAAAATGTAGGATAGGCTGCTCGCGGGCCAAAATCTTAGTTGAAACAAAAGAGATACAGACGTTTGAAGTTTCTTCAAAAAGGAACTAGGGGTACATGGTGTGTGAGGGTACTCACATTGTGTATGGTCCTACTCCACTACCTGACCATGTCCCTAGATGGCACACATATCCACCCCATGTATAAGTACATTCCATGTAGGTGGACTACCCAGTGTGTCTAGGATAACTGAGATCGGGGTCGTGTCCTTCTAACCGTATTAATAAACTAGACCCTATGTCTGTGCACCGGAACACATGTTTATGTACTTGAGTACAAGGACATGTGCCTAGCTGTGTAATTCCACATGGTCTCCCACCTACATGATCCTTCACACAGGTTTCCATTCGGGAAATGGGTACTGTAAAGACCCCAACCCTAGGAGCTCAGAGCTGGTACCTTACTTAATTACATTGGTACTATGAATAAGAGATCACATCCCAAAGGATCAAATAGTTTAGTAGATTTTGGAAAAAAAGATACAAATATAATTGTTACATTACAACTTTGAAAGGAAAAACAATATAGAAACTCAATTGGAAACACCTATAAAATATTATATTATCCCTACAAGTCATTCATAATATACATCTTCTCATCCTGGGGAAAAATAAAACATAAGAGAGGGGTGAGCTCAAATGCTCAGTAAGGGTAAGAAATATAGAAAATGCTATCATAAATAAAAATAAACAATAATTAAAGGTGAATAACTAAAAAAATTTCCATTAAAACATAATATTGAGTATAATATGATAGGAATAAAATATGATTGAATAATTCCATATAAACAATCATATGAGAATAAAACTTAACCATGGATATTCTAATAGTCAAATAATCACATGGATTATCAATTAATAATATCATAATGATGCAATGTGTAATCTTGGACATCTAAAACATATCATAGATGTCCCAACCAAGACATCTGAAAATAAATGTTTAAGGCCTCAACCAAAACCATATATGAAAATAAAGGGGAAAGGCCTTATCCAATTCTATATCTAGTTTGTCTCATGATACATATAGATGCATTGAGGGGATATATCGGGACCCTACTGTTACTTAATAATTTAAATTAATTCCTCATATGAATGGGGTGAAACATAAACAACATATACATATAAAATGTAAATATCATTCCCCAATCAATAAACATAATAACCAACTATTCTGAGTAATATGGTGTGTGCTATCAAGATAGCACATCCACAAAAAAACTAATGATAAACCATTTAATAAAATATGGTATATGATATCATAAAATATCAATCCTAATTAATCATAAGATTCAATAGAGGTTGTTGAAATAGATGAGAATACTCTAATAAAATCATTGAGGAATTCTTGAGAGAAATACCCTTTTTTACTTCACAAAGAAGATTTCTTTTGGAAAATCATTTGTATTTTTCATAAAATTAGATTATTAACATGTATATCCTAGAAAAGAAAAGTAAAGTACAATTAAATTATGTTTTAGGCAAAAACTATTCCCAACTGAAGTGAAAACATGTTAAAAGAGTTTTCATGAAACTTTAGAAATGGGCCACTTCTGTGCTTTTTAAGAGAAAATATAAAAGAGTATTTAAAGTGGACAAGGCTTAGTTGTTTGCATATAACCAGAAAATATATAATATAGTTTTTCAAGATAAAAATAGTGATTTTAGAAAAATATTGGTGTCTTAAAATAAATTATGGAGTGTACTTGAAAGTGGGTGAGAAATTGGGAAGTTCCCTTTAATTGGGCATGCTTATTAGAAGGAATTGAAAATGAAACCTTACAAAATATGTATTTCCCCATAAAAGAAATAATAATTGAGCTAGGTAAATATATTTGGAACATAAACATAGAAATTATGATTATTAAATAAGAATAATTAATAATTACATTGAGGTAAAGAGAGAGAAAGTGTAACCTGAATGAAAAATGGAGGTTCGAGGATGATCCCTTACCACTTTGAAAATAGTCAAACCATATCTCCCATAAAATCAATGAATATTAAATAAAACATTTAATACCATGAAAATGGATATATTAATGATATGAAACATCAAATGTTAGTATACATACACCAATAATGAAAAATAGTGGCTAATAAGGCATACCTCAGAGAAATGAAAGTAAGATGAGAAAACCCTTACCTTATGTCTAAAAGTGTTATGTACTTGTACTAAATGTCCTGGATAATGAAATTAGATTCATTAATAATTTAATTCAGAACATATTAAAAATTTATTTGATTTAGTATAATTTTATTAATTTGATTCATGGCCTTTTTGATGAGTTATATGATTCAATTTCATCAATCAGGAGTGTTCGTTTCCTTGGTTTTCATGATTGGTTGACTTGTATACATGTACGAAAGATCATATAAAATGGAAATAGTTATCCATAATTTAAATTATATGTTATTAATTTAACTTCTTGGATATTTAATGGTCTTATATATTATTTTTTCTATATATTAGGATTATTCATTAGATAAATCATTAATGACAACCATTTAGATTATTTTGGAATTTTTTCAATCATCGTGAACTAGTTTCATCTTATGAATTAATATTATCCATATATACTAGATCCAAAATATTAAATAAGTTTGATTAAATATATTAAACTATTTTTAACCCTAAAAATGGTTTTATGACCATCCTTGAAGGCAGTATTGAAAAAAAACACGTCATCCATGAAGGTGGTAAATCGACACCTCACAGATGATGTTTTCATTTTTAGAATAAAAAGGGGAAGAGAAGAGAATTGATGGTTGATATACCATTAACAAAATAAAATTAAAATATTTAAAATATACTGAATTTATCATATCACTTTCTATAGGTGAGGTGAAGGAAGGATAAGAAAAGAAAATAAATTGAAAGAGAGAGAGAGAGAGAGAAGGTTTTACCTCTTGAGTATCTCCTCCATAAGAACCTCCTTAAGGGACTTGGAAATGGTTTTTAGTGAGACCAGAAAGACCAAAACATGGGGAGGTGGTTTGGGAGAGGAAATGGGTAGAACACAAGCAATCTTAAATTATTTTTAGGTGTGGGTATAATGGGTGGTATTTATAGTGGAGGAGAGAGGTGTTTTTTCATTATTTAATTCATTTGTTTATTATTTTTGGATCAAGAGTATGAATAGTGTTGGTTCTTGTGACTAAATACCATAACTAGTGTATGTGAGTTATATAAAATGAGTTATTACCTCATCCATACATCATCCATGACTCAATAATTTATTTATTTACTTATAATATTAAATACCATGAATTATCGTATTTCACTATTTAACAAAAATTCAACTATTCTAAAAAAATCCAAAAAACTCACCCAAAAAATTTTTAAACATAAAGAATTTAAAAATGGAATACATTTTGTAAAAATAATTATCTAAATATGAGAAACTTAATTTTTTTTAAAATAATTATTTGTTAAAAAAATACTGATTTTAAAATTATAACTGATTTTACGACACTTTGAAATATTAATTAAGGTCTCCTAAAATTATCTTATAAACATAAGAAAAAAGATATTAATTTATGAATATTTTTTGTGAAAATAATTTTATTTTAAATCATTATATTAATTATAAAATTTTAAATAAACATTTACACTTTAGAGAAATACCAACACTTAATTTATCATTTTGAAAAAATTTATTTACTTATTCCATGATATAAATATAGCTTATCTTAATTTATTAGATAATTTTTTTATTTACTCATTAATAGTAGAGTTTATAATTAAAATCATAAATATACTATTAATATAATGAAAATTAAAGTTTTATAAAAATATAGATTTTTCACAATTCACTCAAAAATAAATTTTTTCAGAAAAATACCAAAATTTCACCGTAATCTAAATTTGAAATTTCACTTTTAAAAATTAAGTTTATTTTTTTTAAATAATTTATAAAAGTTTAAAATTTTAGCTTTTAAACATACTTTCCATTAAAAGGTGGTAACATGGCCTTTTAGAAAATATATATTTTTATGCTTAAAATTGGATTTATTCTTAACTTAAGCCTATCAAACTTATTGATTGAATTTAAAAATATTTGATTAAATATGTAGTATATATAAATTTCATTAATATATTTCAATAATGGTGAATAATCTAAGATAAAATTCCTTTGTGGTCATAAATATAATTTTTTTATAAAACACATCCTTTATGTTCAATTGGTTTTTATTTTCATTTATAATTAATTGGTAACCAATGAATTCATTTTATAAACATGTGTAAACTATATTTTCATAATTTACTTAATCCATTTTATTCTCTTCATTCCAATGGATAAGTCACTATAATAATATTTAATCATTTTGTTAAGCTCAGTGTTCTGTATAATGTAAGCTGTCGAAGAAGTTAGATTTTAAAAATAGACATACCATAAAATCTTGGGGTGTTACATTATACCCTACTTCAATAAATTGATTCCTTTTAAATTTGAAATTTAACTTCAAAAGTTAAAGGTTGATACTTGAAAATTCCTTTATGGAAATCCCATATCGTGATAAGGGTTTATAAAACTTCCTCTTAAAGAGAGGTAAAGAGAAATGTGAAGGTCACCACCAAACTATGATTCTGAAGTAGGAGAAAACTAATGAAAATATAGACATGCAAGAGAAATATTACTACCATATTTTGATGGAGTGTGATAGAAAACATGGTCATTATAATGACTACCATCAAAAAAATTTAAATTTGTGATCAGTTAAAAGACCATTGATTTCTTAGAAGGAAAAGTAAACATATGAAGTTTTTATTCTAAAATAATTTTCCTAGAGTTGAGGTTTTCTTTTACTATCCAGAAAATCACTTGAGAAGATAAAATCACTTGGATCCTTTCCATGTCATAATCTCATCCTTTGGTTATGCTTTGATCTATCTCTACTTCCTAAATGGCCTAAAGGCCTTTATTTTTTATTTATTTTTGATAACCCTCCTTTTAAGGGTTAAAGGGAAACCCTAAAATTACATTTCCCGTATGCTTAGAGATATTACAGAACCTATAGGTCTTAATGAAATCATACAGACTATGTCTACTTGAAAATTTTCCTCCCCAAGATCTGCATCATGATCAACTCTCCACCTTTTCATGGTTATTCGGGTAGTTTTCCAATGCAGAGATGCACAGGCCCGGTACCAATGGAAATGTCATACCCTCTCATTCTTCCAAATCCATCAACCCTGCTTTGGTGAATTCACCCTACTCTTGAATTTTCTTATAGATCTGGTTCCTTGTATAATATGTCTGGGAATATGCACATTAGGTGGCCTGAAGGCCTTAAGGTGGCTTAAAGGCCTTGAGGTGGCCCGAATGCCTTAAAGGTGGCCCAAAATCCTTACTAACCCGAAGGCCTGGGTGGCCCGAATACCTTAAGGACTCCAAGCCCAAACCGGTGGCCTAATTTGAATAGTTTTGGATGCTACAATATAGAACAGTAGCTGTTATAGTACTGCTACAGTACCGCACAGTACTACTACAACACCTGCTACAGTCCCCCAAAATTATACATCCGCCTGGTTTTGAACTTGGGTATCATGGATGCACTTAAAGAGACCTCACCAACTGGGTTGATGCTCATGTGCGTCTATATCTACTTCATTTCTTAAATCGATATATGGATATTCAATAAAAAATTTATGCCTGATGCACTTTTTTGAATCATAAGATCCAAAAGTCATTCCTTCACAATTTAAATTTTTATTGAAAAAAATATGGTTAACATAGGTTATCAAATATGATAAATTATACTTTAATATTATTCAATAATACCCTTAATCCATTCTATAATTAGTTAAAATTAAGACTCGTTAAAAATATGTATTTCCAAATTCAAAGACAAAATATTTAGAAAGAAGGTCACTAAATTTCCAAAATCAACATAACATTAGATTCCCAAAATAATTTAGCTCTTATTTTCACATACCAAATATATAAATACCCTAATCTCCTTTAAACCTTTATGAAACATACATTCTTCCATGAGTATAATATCAGGTTGTTGAATAAATTTTTTAAATCTAAACATCTAATAATTCTAACATAACATAAACCATCAAATCACTAACCACCTTAATAGTCACCAATACTATCCCATAAACATCTATTTATTATTATCTCAACATAAAACACATATTTAGTGTTATATTTTCCAATCCATGTGTTTTTTAGAATATTAAATTACAATAGAATCACTCCTCTTGATTATTGATACTAATCATCACATGCTTCCAATTCCTTAAAGAATAAGTATTGTAGTGCAATACTTATATATATATATATCATGATTCTTATAACTAGAACATTATTGATAAAATAATCAAATGAAATAATTCTTAAATCCAAACGCAGGCATAATAATCATTCTTCTTCATCTGTGGTAGTATAATAATCTTGACCATGATTTATTATCCTCTTTTGGGGTATATTCTTTTGACTCTTGGGACATTGACTTGCATAGTGTCTGATCTCCTTAAAGTTGAAGCATTGGATAAATTCTTTATTTCCTTTGTAATCACGAGCATAGTGTACCTTCTCTCCATATATGTAGAAAAATACTATTCCCTTCAAGCAATTACCTGGGTGTTTCCTTCCATAATTATCACATGTGAGAAAATCCTTCTTTCCCTTATTCCCTTTATCCACCATTTTCTATGTTTTCCTCTTATTATATTACTTCCTTTATAATTCATAAAACTTGTATTCTCTTTCTCTATCTTTACTACACATGATACCATATCCTCATATGATGATAATTTTTGGTTGACTTGTTCCCTTCGAAAGATTGGCATAAGAACATATAATACATGACCATTCTCAAACTTTAGATCATGTACATTGGTGAGGTTCCCATTCCTTCTACGAGGTTCCATTTATAAAAAATGGAATACAATAATTAGGTTATGAATCATAATGCATAATCTTAAACTAGAAAAACACTTAACATAAATTGGAAATTTATGCATAACTAATCTCATAATCATAAACATGATTTATTTGGGGACATATTTACTTTTAAATCCTTCATAATGGTTTATAAATAAAATGTGAATTATAATAAGTATATCCCCCGAGAGTGTCAAACCAGGTGCACAATAAGGCCCGTTGTCACATACCAAGTTAAATTGTGCCAGGCACGATGAACCTTTTTGGAGTTGTTACCCCTAGGTAGATTTGTGCCAGAACCACGTCCACTTGTGGTATATCGACAGGGATACATTTCTAAGAAGACCCACATAATCTCTAACTTACCAAAATTATATTATGTTCTACTATAATTACCCTAAAAGTATATTTTAGGGCTATGTTCCCTAATATATGTTTCATAAATCTAGTTTCCAAAGTTCCAATTAAACTTCCTTTGATACCAACTGTAAAGACCCCAACCCCAGTAGCCCGAAGCCGGTGTCTTACTTAATTACATTGATACTACGAACAAGATATAACATCTTATTTAGTAGATTTTGAAAACAATATACAAATTTAATTTCTACATTAAAACATTAAAATGAAAAACAACATAGAAAATCCATTGGAAACACCCATAAAATCCAAGATTATCTTTATAAGTCATTCATAATATACATCTTTTAATCCTTGGTAAAAATTAAACATAAGAGAGGGGTGAGATCAGATGCTCGGTAAGGGTATGAAATATAGAATAAGTTGTCATAAATAAACATAAAAAATAATTCATGGTTAATAACTAAAAACACATTCCATTAAAAATAAATCTTGGGCATAATATGGAAGGAATAAAAGCTAATTGAATAATGCCATATAAACAATCATATAATAATGAAACTTAGCCATGGATATTCTATTAGTTGAATAATCACATGGATTATCAATTATTAATATCATAATGATGAAATTAATAATGTTGGACATATAAAACATACCATTGAGGCCTCAACCAAGACATTTTAAACTAAATGGTTAATTCCTTAGCCAAAACCAGATCTAAAAATAAATGGGAAAGGCCTCGACCAAGTCCATATCTAGTTTGTATCATGAGTCCTACCAATAGATCAAGGGACTATACCAGGCCTCTCCTATCACTTAATAAGTCCAATGAATTCATCATATTAAAGGGGTGAAACATAAACAAAATATACATATGAAACATAAATAACATTCCCTAATCAGTAAACATAATCACCACTATTCTTAGTAACATGGTGAGTGGTATCAAGATAGCACATCCATAGTTAAACTGATCATAAACCATTTAATAAAATATGGTATATTATATCATAAAATATAAATCCTAATTAATCATAATATTCAATAGAGGGTGTTGAAATAGATGAAAATACTTTAATAAAATCATCGATGAATTCTTGAGAGAATTGCCCTTTTTTACTTTACAGTGAAGATTTATTTGGTAAAATAATTTGTATTTATAATAAAATCATATTATGATCATTTATATCCTTGAAAAAATAATGTAAGTGAAATTAAATTATGTTTGAGTCATAAAATATTTCCAACTAATGTGAAAGCATGGGTTTTTAAGAAACTCTATAAATGGCCAACTTCAGTGCTATTTAAGAGAAAATATAAAAGAGTCTTTAAAGAGGACAATGCTTAATTGTTTACATAAAAACAAAAAATAGCTAAGATATTTTTTCATGGTAAAAAGAGTTATTTTAGAAAAATATTGGTATCTTAAAATATATTCTGTAGTGTACTTGAAAATGAGTGAGAAATTGGGAAGTTCCCTTTAATCGAGCATGCTTATCAAGAGGAATTCAAAAGGAAAACTTATAAATTATGTATTTCCCCATTAAATAAAGAATAATTGATCTAGATAAATATATTTGTAAAATAAAAACATAAATTATTATGAGTAAATAATAATAATTAATAATTTCATTGGGTTAAAGAGAGAGAAAGCACAACCTGAATGAGAAATGGAGGTTCAAGGAGAATCCCTTACCAGTTTGAAAATAGCCAAACTGCATGCGCCATAAAATTAATGAACATTAAATAAAACATTTAATACCATGAAAATAAGTATATTAGTGATATTAAACATAAAAGTTAAGTATAAATACACCAATCATGAGAAATAGTGGTGAATAAGGCATACTTTACAGAAATGAAAGTGAGATGAGAAAATCCTTACCTTATATACGAAATTGTTTCGTACTTGTAATTAATGTCCTTGATAATGAAATTAGATTCATTAATAATTTTATTAATAACTTATTAAACATGTATTTGGTTTATTATAATTTAATTATGTTTATTTATATCCTTTTTTATGAGTTTTAAGATTCAATTTCATCATTTTGGAGTGTTCATTTTCTTGGTTTTCAAGATTGGTTCACTAGTATACATACATGAAAGATCATGTAAATTGGAAATAATTATCCAAAATGGAAATTATATGTTATTAATGCACTTAAAGGATATTTAATGGTCTTATATATCATTTTTTTTCTAGAAATTAGTATGATTCATTATATAAAGCATTAATGATAACCATTTAGATTATTTTGGCATTTTTTCGATCACCACGAACTAGTTTATTCTTATGAATAAATATTATGTATATATACTGGTTCCAAAACATTAAATAAGTTGTATTAAATATATTAAACTAGATTTTAACCATAAAACTATTTTATGTCCAGCCTGGAATGCTGAATTGAAAAATAAAAACTCATCATCCATGGAGGCGGTAAATCAGCACCTCACGAACGATGTTTTCATTTTTAGAATAAAAATGGAAAGAAAAGATAATTAATGGTTGATATACCATTAACATAAAAAATATAGTATATAAAATATAATGGATTTTTAATTTCACTTTGGATAGGGTAGGTGAGGTAAGGATAATAAAATAAAAGAAATTGAAAGAGAGAGAGAGAGAGAGAGAAGGTTTTACCACTTGAGTGTTGCCTCCTTGGGAACCTCCTTAAGGGACTTGGAAATGGTATTTTGGTGAGACCAATAAGTCCATAAAGTGGGGAAGAGTGTTGGGATAGGAAAGTTTCAGAATATAACCAAGCTTCAAGGCCTTGGACGTGTGAGGATAATGGGTGATGAGGGGTGGTATTTATAGTGGAGGACAGGGGTGTTTTTGATTATTCAATTCATTTGTTTATTATTTTGGATTAAGACTATGAATAGTGTTGGTTCTTGAGACTAAATACAGAAACTAGTGAATATTATTTCAAAAAAATGGGTTCTTACATCAATCATACATCATGCAAAACTCAATAATTCATTTATTTACTTATAATGTTAAATACCGTAAATTATCGTATTTCACTATTCAACAAAAAATTCAACTATTTGAGAAAAATACCAAAAATTCACTCTAACCATTTTTTGACATTTAGAATTCAAAAATGGACTTTATTTTATGAAAATAATTTTTTTAAATCTGATAAATTTAATTTTTAATTAAAATCATCATTTATTCGAAAAATACCAATTTTAAAATTATAACTGATTTTATGAAACTTTGAAATATTAATTAACGTCTCATAAAATTATTTTATAATAATAAGATAAAAAATATTAATTTATGAATCTATTTTGTGAAAATAATTTTTTTTAATCATTAAACTAATTATAAAATTGTAAATAGACATTTATGCATTATAAAAATACCAACACTCAATTTGTCATTTTTAAAAAAATTGTTTACTTATTCCATGATATAAATATATCATATTTTCATTTATAAGATATAAAAATTATATTTAAAATTTAATTTTTGAGGTTAATATTAAAATCACGAATAATTTATTAATATAACGAAAATGACAGTTTTATAAAAAACAGGATTTTTCACTATTCATTAGAAAATAAATATTTCCAAAAAAATACCAAAATTTCACCCTAATCTAATTTTGTCAAACCTATTTTAAAAATGAAGTTTATTTTGTTTAATATAATTTATAAAAGTTTCAAAATTTAGTTTTTAAACAAGTGGGACATTAAAAGATGGTAAACTTACCTTTCATAAAATATATCATTTTATACTTAAAATTGGATTTATTCTTATCTTAAGACTATCAAAATTATTTATTGAATTTAAAAATATTTGATTGAATATGTAATATATAAATTTAGTTAATATATTTCAACAATAGTGATTAATTTAATATAAAATTCCATTTTGTTCATAAATATAATTTTTCATAAAAAAAATCCTTTTTGGTCATTTGGTTTTTATTTTCATTTAAAATTAATAAGTAACCAATGAATTCATTTTATAAACATTTTTAAACTATACTTTCATAATTTACTCAATCCCTTTTATTACCATTATTCCAATGGCTAGGTATCAATAATAATATTTAATCATTTTTATAAGCTCGATGTTCTGTGCAACATAAGCTATTAAAGAAGTTAAACTTTAAAAAGAAACATACCATAAAATTTTGGGGTGTTACAAGTACACGATGTGTAGGTGGACTACACACTATTTCATCCTTATATTTTCTAAAACCATATCCACCTCCATCACTGAGGGGGATACACACCGTGTGTTCATCATTGAATAAGGTATGTAGTTGTGTTTTCACCAGAATCTTTAGATATAATTTCCATGCTTGAAATCCATCCATATCCTTTGATTTTGGCCTCCAATCTACCTGAAAATGGTGGATCTAGATGTGGTTTGTGATTTATGACCATCGTTCACCAGAAAACATCCACTAGTGAAGCGTCGTGGTTTCACCGTACATTCCACACGATGCCACACCTCACCGTCTTAGATTTTTGATCTCAAACCACCAAAAAGTTCATATGTGCCTCACAAGATTCCCAGATATATGCTCAGTTCATCGTTTCACACCTTGTTCGTGGAACTACTATGAATTTTGGGGAATTATCGGGCTCGGTACTGCTCAAAAATTGTTGAACCGGGACCTCAGGGTCTAATCAGTGACGAACATGAAAAAAATGGGGAAACACAAGAAAAAAGGTATAATGATCGATGAAAAGTTTTATCAACCAATCAATCGTGAATGGGGATCCCAGGGTTATAAAACAATTGAAACCAATTTATTTTCTATACATGGGTGCATGAAATTTTTTGGTAATTGGCATAGATCCGAGAACAAGGATGGATATGATCAACAATTTAATCAAAGGGTTTAAAAACACCAAAAGATGAGTCCTACCTAGATTATGGATATTTTATTGATGATGATTTTGTCCACCAATTATTTGAGTAAAGCCATTGTGTTTACTGTGTCCTGATCTGATTCGATTTAGAGTTTAATCGTCATCTAATGAGATCGACCAATAAAGGTGGGAGGAGAGTATCATGGGAGAATTCTAGGTTAATGAGGCTAAGCCTAGGAATTTTTTCAAGATGATACATTTACAGGAACAAATTAGTTAAAATGGTTTTAATTAGTTAGTTTAATAAATTAATTAAACCCACTGGATGTACCACCAATGAGCGAGGGATCCGAATACCCCACGCTGATCCATTTTAGGTCACGATTAGGGTAAAATTCATGTTCCATACTCAACCATGGCCTTGAATTTAAGATAAAATATTCCATTTAAGGTTTATCCTATTTTCTTTGAGGTATCTTTCATGCGCAATATAAAATATTTTTAATATTTTTATAAAATTAATTCTGGGAACACCAGGTCTCGAAATCATACGCCGTATCAGTGCCTAGCTCTAGAAAAATATTTAAAAATATCTCAAAGTCTCACAAGGAAAAAAGTGGGTCTCTAGAGTAATGCCTCGATCCTAGAATCTTAGAGCTGGTGCCTTACTTTATTACATTGGCATGATTACAAGGAATAAAATCCCAAAGAACCAATTAGCTTAATAGTTTTGGAAAACCAGATTACATACATGATATCAATTTTACATTGGGGATAGAAAATGAAATATAATACATAACTAAAGCTAATAAAATCCATTGTAACGACCCAACATTTTTTTAATGAAAATTCCTCTTCATCTAATTAAATGTTTTATTATGTAAAATGGTTATATAAGACATTTAAACTTCATTGGTTTTGTGTTTTAGGATTATAAAATACCATTATAAATTTTTATTATTGCTAATATAGTCGTTGAATAGTGATAACACGGTTAGTATAAATATAGGGCTTTAACAAATCCAATTTACTCAGAAAAAGGAAGTGATGGCCTCATCCAATAGAATTGATCCATATGAATCCCATTTGCCAGAGATCGAAAAGGAGGTAGCATCACTGGACTTCTCTCTTGACCAAGACCGAGTCTAGCTTCAACACGTTAAGCTTGAACGGAACCGCCTACGGGAGAAGTGGAAGTTAATTGAGATTACCACCCAATAGATGTTATCCAATCCACCCCAAGAGTCTGTCACCATCGCACACCTTACCATAAGGTATTATGCATGTGTTATAAGGGGTTATGTAATAATACCCCAGCAATATTATTATGTGCATTAGTTTTGTATATAATAAATAATATACATTTATTTTTTTATTGTTACTTTATAAATGGGTTTTAAAGCACAAATAGTATTTTTTGTTAATATTAAATTAAGAAATATATTTTGATGAATTAATGTATTTTTTTGAATTAAATAATATTTTAATAAAATAATATTAACAAATTAATTTTTATTAAATATAAATTATAATATATATTTTTATGAAAACAATTGAAATTTTTATTAAGGTTTGAAGACTGTTTTTGTCAAAACTCAAGAATTTTCAATAAATGTCAGTTTTTATTTTAAAATTTAAAATTAAAATATTTAAAAAAGTATTTAGATAAAATTAATATTATTTTTTTATTCAGGATGTTGAAATTATCTAACAGTGATTTTTTCATAATTTTATGAGACAGTCGAATTTTTGGGTAAAAATTAAATACCGTTTAAATATATAATGTGTTTTATGACATCATAATAACCCAATAGTGATATAATAAAATAATATAAAAGGTATGTTTTTCCATTATATTTTTTACTCTTAAAAAAATGTTATTTTTTATTTTTTTGATTAATTTTATGATGCCTTAGCGGACCCTCCAAGGCTTATAAAATATTTTAACCTTTTAAAATGTTTTCCTTGAGAGTGTGACTCACCTCCACATAAGCAAGCCTAATATTTTAATAAGTTATTCCATTGGAATTATAAAATAATTTTTTTCCACTCCACTTTTTCAAAAACCATGTGCAAAAACTGTGGGATGGTTTGTGGTTTCGATGAGTTTAATATGTAGTGTCCAAAACCTAAATAATAAATAATCCACTCTCCTTTCCTTTATAAACCCACTCAATATCCCATTACTCTTCACTAAAAACCTTTAGATCTATACCAACCTGTTCCCTCCTCTCTCTATAATCCTCCCAAGGTTCCCCAATCTCCCAAGAATCCTATCTCAAGCCTCCCCCATGCCTTTGGGATCACACTTCCAAGTAATGGATTTCTTCCTTTCTTATTTTTGTCCAAATTTATTTATGTTTTTATGCCCTTTTATTTTCAATTAAAAATGTTGGGGGTATGATTTCACACCTCTCCCATACTTAAATACTTATGTTTTAATGATGAGATACCTCTTTCTCTCTCATTAATTCCTCCCATATACACCTGTTACCATGCTGAAATTCCGTAAGGAATTTTTCTCTTCTCATTTACATTCAAGAAATTATTTTATATTATGCATCTAAATTCCATTAAATATGTTGGGAAATTATGTTACATGAACCCATTACTTTTAATTTCACGTATAAATAATGAGAGACCCATTTCTCTATCATCAACCCATTTTACCATTTCTATTTGACGTCATTATGCTGTCGAAGTCACACCAAAATTTCCATGCCGAAATCATCGTGTAAGTGAATACCATACCCATTTCTCTATCAAGGGTATTCACCTTTATGAAGATGTACTTATTTATTGAGGACTTACATTTATTTATTCCACATATATTATTCTTGTAATAAATTATTATGTTTAATTAATTAATGTTGTATGATCCATGTGGCACACTTATGCATGAAATGAAATGGTTAAGAAGGGTATGCCCTGATAGCGCTCCAATGCATTGGGTAAAGATTAGTATCATGACATGTCAAGTGAAATTATGGTTTACTCATGCTAATTCAATTTCAATTAGGGTTTACTCATTCTAATTCAAGTGCAATGAGGGTTTACTCATGCTCCATGTTCAATGAGCCTTGGCTCATTCTAATATCATGTTACATGTTGTTGCTATATTTTCATGTTATGATAATCATGAAATATCATTCATTTATGTTCATGTTTCTCTTTTGCTCCATTGATATATCTATTTCTTAACATGTAGTATATTCTTCATGTTATTCCTTGTTTACACCCTTACCGAGCTTTATAGCTCACCCTTTTCTTATGCATGTCCTCAGGTTATCCCATGCAATGCTAAGTACGAAGGAATGTTGTGGTCATGTAAAAGAAGTTTTCAATAAAGATGTTGTGGTTTATATTATAAGTTGTTATGTAATGTTACTATTTTTAATACACTATACCTCTCAATCCTCAGAGTTGTCTTAAGTGCATGTTTATTTAATAAATCATGTTTATGTTTTTAATAAATAGCAGGGTTGTTATAGTTGGTATCAAATGATAGGTTTAGTTATTTTTGGGATTAGGATTAGAAAGCCTTAGTGAAATCCTTAGGTATAAGACTAATCATAATAAAAACATTCCTAAATTTTGGTGAGTATAGAGTAAGTGGTTTATCAAGAAAATATATCCCTATCTGGATACTAACAAGTAGAGGCATCTCTAGCACAAATGTATTTAGGGGTAAAACCCGAAAACACCACTTTAATCTAAACTCGAACAGGACCTGGTGCATGAAAACGAGCCTTGTTGCACTATTGGTTATGAAACTCCTAGGGGATATGCATTGGTAAATTAATAATTTTAGTATGAACCATTATTAAAGGAATAAAAAAATTCCCCTATTAATATATGTTGGGAAGTAGATCATGGATAACATAGATTGAAGCCTATAAATTCATTAGTTTAGAAAATAAATATAATTTATAAGCTATCACTTTTTATCATTATATTCCCCTTTATGTGTTACCCCTAACTTTCCTTTTATTCTAGCCAATGGTCGGTAATAGGGGGACTCAGACTAACATCCTATGTGAAGATCAATGCGGTGACTGTTCTAATGAGATTCCCAATCTGATAGGAGAAGTAATCACAAACTTTGTCATGATAATCTCTCAGTTAACTCAAGTTTTGAATACAAACAAGGGTAAATAAAAATTTTCAACCCCCCACCCCCTAAGAAATAAAAAGCCACAATCGAGAGATTCATGATCCAAAGGCCTCATAATTTTAATGGATTATCTAATCCCTCAATCGCCGAACAATGGATCAACTCCATTGATAAGATCTTCTCAATCCTTAAATGTTCTGAACAAGAGAAGATACTTCTGGTTGATTATTGTATAGAGGGTGAATTTGATCAATGGTGGACATTGATCAAAAAATAAGAAGCCTGAGGAGGAGATCAAGGAATTTGAATGGAAGGATTTCTGGATTTTTTTTTCAATAAATATTTTCCTCACACCCTCCGACTTAAGTTGAAATGGGACTTCCTTTCCCTCAAGAAAAAATATGATGAATCCATCATAGTGTATGAGGAAAACTTTATAAGGCTTGCACGATATGCATCCTTCTTTGTCGTTACCCCTGAATGAAATTTTGACCACTTCTTTGGTGGGATAAAACCTAGAATATGGAAAGTCCTAGTGATCTGTGACTTTGAGAGCTATGAGGAAATTGTCCGATGTGCCCTCAAAGTTGAAATAAAGATTGGTGAGTCTCTGGGGTATCATGGGGATAAGAAGCGTAAAGTGAAATTTAATTCTGGAAGTCTGATGGATAAATCCAATGATTCTAATAAATTACAGCACCCTACTTTCCAAACCTATGGAAAGAAGTACCACAAAAATTGTCTGAAGGGAACGAGGAAATGATTTAGGTGTGGAAGAGAAGGGCACCTGGACATTAACTATCAGCAAGAAAAAACCCACTGCTGCAATAGAGGAGAGGAATGCTCCATTCAACCCTCAACTCATTGTTCATTACTTCAACTTCAAAGAACCAGGGCACTTTTCAAACTAGTTCCCTAATCTAAGGGTTTTCAAAGGCAACCAACAACCTCCAAGGAAGCAAGGGAGATATTTTTCCATCACTACCACCGAATCGAACCCCGAAAATGAAGTGGTGATAGGTACACTATTTATTCATTCAAGAATAGAGAATTTACTTTTTGATTCTGGTTGTAAACATTATTTTATATCCTAAAAGTTTAGTAGAACAATCCCAACACCACCAAAAATCATGGAAGTAGAGATATTGGTGAGAATGGAAAATGGGGAAATCATTGAAACCCATGAATATAACTCCTCCTCTATCATAATTTATGGTATGAAATTCCCGGAGAACCTCTTAATACTCCCTAAGCTGGAATTTGATGTAATTATTGGCATGGATTAGCTTTCCCTATATAGATCCAACTTAAATTTCCATTGGAGGGAAATCACTCTCCTTATGGATAATCGACCCCTGATTCTGTACAAGTGAAAAGAGGAGGATGTATATTCATTAGAACCATCATATCAAGAGTGGATATTATTTCCCTATGAACATGCATATATTTCTTAGATGATTGAGTCTAAGGAATCATACATCCTTGAATACATGCCTATTGTGAGGGAATTTACTGAATTGTTTCCTGAGGAATTGCCCGGTCTTCTTCCTAGAAGTGATGTTGAATTATCAATTGATATTATACCTGGGGAATTTCCAATATCCAAGAATATGTATATAATGGATGTTGTGGAGATTGAGGAGCTAAATAAACAAATACAGGATAATATGGATAAAGAGTTTATATACCCAAGTGCTTCACCATGGGGTGCACCGGTCCTCTTCATCAAGAAGAAGGATGGGTCAATGCGCCATCACATTGATTATCATGAGCTCAACAAAATCATGATAAATAATGAGTATCATCTTCCATGAAATGATGACTTGTTCGATCATATGTGGAGAGCACAATACTTCTCTAAGGTGGATCTGTGGCCAGAATATTACCAAGTAAGGGTGAATAAGGAGGATATCCCCAAGACTTTTTTTCATACAAGGTATGAACACTATGAATTCATAGCAATGCATTCCAGACTCACTAATTATCCAGAAATCTTCATGGACTTGATGAATAGAGTCTTTAGAGATTACCTCAACAAATTTGTGGTAGTATTTATAGATGATATTATAATATACTCCAAAAACAAGTAGGAACAAGAGTAGCATATAATCATTGTACTAGAGACCTTGAAAAAGGAGAATATCTATGAAAAGTATAGAAAGTGTGAGTTTTGGTTGAAGTAGGTCTCATTATTGGGTCATATCACTACAAGAAATGGGATATATGTGGATCCCTCCAAGATAAATGCAATTTATGGATGGTCGAGGCCAACATCGGTGAAGAATATTCGTAGCTTCCTAGGGTTAACTGGATATTATCACCGATTTGTAAGAAATTTATCATGATTTTCAAACCATCTTACCAAGATAACTCATAAGGGAGTCAAGTTTTCATGGAGTGATGAATGCAAAGAGAGATTAAAGGAGTTGAAAATAAGGATTATCACTGTGTTCATGCTCACACTACCCACAAGTGGGGAACTTTTGGGGAATTTAGTGATGCTACGAAAAAGGGAATGGGATGTGTGTTGATGCAAAATGAAAAATTCATTGCCTATAATTCAAGGAAATTGAAAGTTAATGAGAAAAACTATACAACGCATGATCTAAAGTTGTCTGCAGTAATATTCTCTTTGAAAATTTGGTGGCATTACCTCTTTGGGGAGAAGTGTGAAATATATACAGATCACAAAATCATCAAGTATATATTCACATAGAAATAGTTTAATAGGCACCAACGAAGATGGTTAGATCTGTTCAAATACTATGACTGATCAATCCATTACCACCTGGGGAAAGCGAACAAGGTGGCAGATTCTCTAAGTAGAAAGGGCCCCACGATTCTATCACTTATGAGAATTGAAAAGTATCCAATCTTATTAGATTTGATGATGATGGAAATGGAAATCATAAATAAGGGAACATCATCAATCCTTTCACAAATTATTGCTCAACTCTCTCTTTTGGAAAGATTAAAGGATGCTCAAAAGCATGATGTGGGAATTCAGAAAAAAAGTGGAAACTATCATAAAAGGGAAATCCTCAGAGTTGAATGTTAATGAAGAAGTAATTGTGAGATTTAGGTCACAACTATACATTCCATAAAATCTGAAGTTAAAGAAATAACTTTTGGATGATATACATAGTTTGGATTTATCTATTCACCCATGAAACACAAAGATGTATCAAGATATCTAAGAGAATTATTGGTGGGATAACATGAAGAAGAAGATTGTTGAGTATACATTAATGTTCCTGGTATGTCAAAAAGTGAAGGATGATAGGTAGAAGTCTAAGTGGATTATGAAACCATTACCCATACCAATATGGAAATGGGAGAGCATCACCATGGACTTTTTCACCAAACTTATGAAGACATCCAAAGTAAACAATGTTATCTAGGTTGTTTTAGACTGTCTTACAAAGACTACACACTTCATTTAAATTCAAGAGGATTTATCATTAGATCAACTGGAAAGAATATACATCAGAGAAGTGGTAAGGCTACATGGAGTACCACTATCTATTGTATCCAATCGAGATCCAAGATTCACCTCTAAGTTCTGGAAGATTCTCCAATATGCTCTGAATACTGAGATGAAATTCAATATGGCTTATCCCCCCAAACTGATGGCTAATTTGAGTAAACTATCCAAACACTTAAGGACATGTTGAGATCATTCTCAATGGACTTCAAAAGAGTATGGGATCAATATCTTCCTTTGGTTGAGTTATCTTACAACAAAAGTTTCCACTCAAGCATCCAAATGGCTCCTTATGAAGCCCTTTATGGGAAGAGGTGCAGAACACTGGAATTTTGGAATGAAGTTGGGGAATGAAAACTCCCAAGTCCATAAATGGTCGAAGAAGTGGAGGAGAAGGTTAAGACTATCCAAAGGTACATTAAAGATACTCAGAGTTGAAAAAATATCTATGATAATAATCATCAACGAGACCTCAAGTTTGATGTTTGAGATATTGTATTCCTCTGCATATCACCTTGGAAGAGATTTATGAGATTTGGGAAGAAGGAAAAGTTTAGTCCAAGGTACATCATCCCTTTTGAGATTTTTGATCGCATTGGAGTAGTAGCCTGTCGACTAACACTTCCACTGAACCTATCTCAAGTACATGATGTATTCCATGTATCACTCATGTGGAAGTACATACCTGACCCATCGCATGCACTCAATCTATAGGTGGTACCATTGTAGAATGACCTCTCCTATGAAGAGAAGTCAGTGAATATCTTATATCATAGGGAAAATTTATACAAAATAAGACAATGTCCCTCGTCAAGGTATTGTGGTGAAACCACAAGTTTGAAGAAGAAATGTGTGAATTAGAGGAAGTGATGAAGAAAAGTTACCATCATTTGTTTTAGTGTGGTAAAAGGAAATTTCGAGGGTGAAATTTATTAAGGGGGAAGATTGTAACAACCCAAACTTTTATTAATGAAAATTTCTCTTGATATGATTAAATTCCATATTATGTAAAATGGTTATAAAAGACAGATTTGATTACTTGGTTTTATGTTTTTGGATTTTAAAAATACCATTATGAATTGTTATCATTGCTAATATAGCCATTGAATAGTGAACACGTGATTAGTATAAATATAGATCTTTATCAAATATAATTTACCCATAAAAAGGAAGTGATGACCTCATCCAGTAGAATTACTCCATACGAATCACATTTTTCAGAGCTCAGAAAGGATGTAGCGTCACTGGGATTCTCTCTTGACCAAGGCCAAGCCAATCTTCAACATGTTAAGCTTTAATAGAACCACTTATGGGAGAGGTGGAAGTTAACAGAGATTACCACCCGATCAATATTATCTAAGCCACCCCTTGAGTCTATCACCATTTCACACCTTAGCCTTAGGTATCATGCGAGTATTATAAGTGGATATGTAACAAGACCCTAGCACTATGATTATGTGCATTTTTTTTGTACATAATAAATAATATACATTCATTTTATTATTTTTACTTTGTAAGTTGTTTTTAAATCACAAATAGTATTTTTAGTTAATATTCAATTAAGAAATATATTTTTAAGAATTCATTGATTTTTTTAAATTAAATAATATTTTATTACTAAATTAATTTTTTATTAAATATAAATGATTGTATAATTTATTTTATGAAAACAATTGAAATTATTATTAAGGTTTGAAAACTATTTTTTTCAAAACCCATGAATTTTCAATAAACGACAGTTTTTATTTTAAAATTGAAAATTAAAATATTTAGAAAATTATTTATATTAAATAAATATTATTTTTTGATTCATAATGTTGAAATTATCTAATGGTAATTTTTTCATAATTTTCTGAGACAGTCGAATTTTTGGGTAAAAATTAAATACTATTTAAATATATAATGTGTTTTATGACTTAATAATTACCCAATAGTGATGTAATAAAATAATATAAAAGGTATATTAGGCCAATATATGTTTTAGCCTTAAAATAATATGATTTTATATTTTTTTATTAATTTTATGATGCCTTAGTGGACCCTCCAAGGCTTATAAAATATTTTAACCTTTAAAAAGTTTTCCTTGAGATTGTGACTCACCTCCACATAAAAAATCCTAATATTTTAATAATTTCAAAATTTGGCCTTATAAAATAATGTTTTACACTACCCTTTGGAAAAAAATATTGGCAAAAACCATGGTATGATTTTTGTTTTTGATTAGTTTAATATGTAGTGTCCAAAACCTAAATAATAAATAATTCCCTCACTTTTTCTATATAAACCCACTCAATATTCCATTCCTCTTCAATAAGAACTATTTTATCTAGACCAAACTCTGACATCCTCTCTCTATAATCCTCCCAAGTCATCCCAATATCTCAATAATCCTCTCTCAATCCTCTCTCATGCCTTTGGGATCACACTTCCAAGTAAAGGATTTCTTCCTTTCTCATTTTCGTCCAAATTTTTTTATGTTGATATGCCCTTTTATTTTAAATTAAAAATATTGGGGTATGATTTAAAAACTACACCATAATTCCCTCATTATTTTTTAATTATGATATACCTCTTTCTCTCTCATTAATTCCTCTCATGTACACCTGTTATAATGCCGAAATTTCGTAAGGAATTTCTCTCTTCTAATTTACATTCAAGAAATTATTTTATATTATGCATCTAAATTCCATTACATATGTTGGGATATTATTTTTAATGAACTCATTATTGTAAATTTCATGTATAAATGATGAGATACCCCTTTCTCTCTCATCAACCCATTTTATGAGTTCTATTTAACATCATTATGCTGTCGAAGTTACACCAAAATTTCTATGCCAAAATCATCGTGTAAGTGAATACCATACCCATTTCTCTATCAAGGTTATTCACCTTTATGCACATGTACTTGTTGATTTAGGACTTAGATTTATGTATTACACATCTCTTATTCATGGAATAAATTATTTTTCTTAATGAATCCATGTTGTATGATCCATGTGGCACACTTATGCATGAAATAAAATGATTAAGAAGGGTGCACCCTAATAGCGCTCCAATGCATTTGGTAAAGATAAGTATCATGATACGTCAAGTGAAATGAGGGTTTACTCATTCTAATTCAAGTATAATTAGGTTTTACTCATTTTAATTCAATTTCAATGAGGGTTTACTCATGGTCCACGTGCAATGAGCCTTGGCTCATGCTAATATCATATTAAATGTTGTTACCACATTTCCACATTATGATAATCATGCTATATCATTAATTTATGTTTATGTTTCTCTTTTGATCCATTTATATTACTATTACCTAAAATATATTATATTCTTCATGTTATGCCTTGTTTACTCCCATACGGGGATTTATAGATCACCATTTTCTTATGCATATCCTTAGGTTGTCCCATGTAATGATAAGTATGAAGGAATGTTGTGGTCATGTAAAAGAAGTTCTCAAAAAAGATTTTGTGTTTTATGTTCTATGTTGTTATGTAATTTTCATAATTTAATAATACAATATAACTCTCTATCCTTAGAGTTTTCTTAAGTGCATGTTTATGTATAAAGAATGTTTAAGTGTGTAATAAAGAGCAGGGTTGTTATATCCATACTTGAAAACTCATTTAAAGACCTCTTCTTCATAACCTGGGGAAAGGGAATAAAATAAGTGTGAGCTAAAATTCTTATTAAGGGTTAATTATAGTGGAATATATAATGAATCTATAATGAATATTCAATATGGAAAGGTAAATAACTGAACACGCATGGCATTTAATCAATCAGCTGAGAATGGAATGTATCCATAGATTTTGTCATAGTGAAAGTTATATGGATAATAATAAATGAAATGAAGGTAATGATTAATTATTGGATGTTATATATATGTAAAATGAACCAATATACCATCAATTTTTATTCTCAATATAGTTCATGTCTGGGGGTAGAAACTCGTCTGATTCTGTATGGAAACAAACTCAAAGTGTTTTTCGCCACTTGATTTCATCTCAGGAGACTACCGATGTATTGAGGGAACTTTCTTAACCGGTCCCCAACCCATTACATGCCTATCCAAATCATTACTCATATATTGAAAATTTTATTTAATTCTCAAACAATGCACCTTATCAAATATCTATATTGAGTAAAAGATACAAATTCATCACCATATCCCAAATTAATAAAATAACTTTCAAAGTAAAAATCGTATGTAAAAATGACATAAGGTTTTGGAAATAACCATATAAATTACACAATAATATGGATATTTAATATAAATATAATGTACAATAAAAAATGATCATAAGGAAGTGATTATTTCAAGAGAATGTTAATTATTGCAAAATAAAGTGAGATTGTAATGATAACTTTTACCACTTGGTAATTTTCAATTCAAAACCCCTTGGATGGTATAATTAAAATTAAAAAATAAAATACCTTCAATTATGAGTGAATAATGATATTAAATGAAAAAGTATCAGTATATACACCATATCAATGGTAATTGGTGCATAATATAAAATAAGTCTCAATGGAATGTAAATTGAGATGAAATCCATTACCTTGAATCTAACAAGTCACGTGTGTCTCTATCTTCCTAAATAATAAAATTATATTAATTATTTAATTGTTTTAAAACCATTTTAAATTTTATTATTACTTTTATTTTAATTATTAACAATTTATATACAACTACTTATCCAATTAAATTTAAGTCCGATGTTTTGACCATATTTGATTTATGTATCAAAAATGACTTTGGAAGGTATACTATGGTAAAATGAGTCATTATTTAAAGATACAAAAAATAATAATCATAAACTAATTATCATATTTATACATAAATTATATTTTTTAAACCAATCATTTAATATGTTTATGAAAAATGAACTAATGTTATGATCATGGATATGGTAGGCCGTACATACACATGAGTAACGTTTCCATTTTTCAATGATCTTTACGGGAAGAAGCAAAGTAACATTTATATTTCCATAATATTAAATATATCTTAAATACCATATTATTTAATCATATATACTTATATATATCATTATTTTTATGTAAATGGAATCACATCACTTCGAGGAGGCGGTAGTCCACACGTCCATGAACGACGTTATCATTTTTTCATTGTTTGAAAGTGTAATAAAGAAAATGATATATTATATCAATAGAAAGTTAATTATTTCATCAATAATATAATTATTTCATGTATATCATAATTTTATATATATATATATATTTATATTATTCTATAATATTTAGTGATAGGAAATAAAATACATTGTTCATGGAGACAGTAGACCATACGTACGCATGAATATTGTTTCCATTTTCTTGTTGTATTAAAATAATGAAAGGTAAATGATATGTATATGTATATTATAATTATAGTATCATATTTATTTCATATATGTCACATGTTTTTATTAAACCCATCCTTAATACATTCCATGTAAAGCGTAAACAAATCGAATCGCTTTTAGGGATGGTAGTCTACACGTCCACAAACAATATTATCGTATTCTCACAAAATGGAAAGCATAAAGTTATGTGTTATAAAATATTTTAAAAAAATAAATAAATTATAAATATAATATATATCATATATTAACTATATATCCATCATTATTTACAACCTTTAAAGTTGGTAATAGAAGAACGAACGAGTTCGGTTCGTGAGGCGGTAGTCCGATGTACACACGAACGATGATTGTGTATCCTACTTGATGGAAGTGAGTGAAAGTGTAGTTCGTAACCATAAGATAAAAAAATATCACTATATTTAGTATACTTAGGTTATTATATAATAAATATATAAGAATAATTGAAGTGGTTGAGAAAGTAATAAAATAAAAGAGCTCACTGAAGAACATTACCTCTTCGTCGGGTAACTCCTTTTGGTTTTTGTCAAAAGACTTCCTTGGTTTTATTTATTCCCAGAATAAGGATTATAATATGATAGGATGTATGATGGGATCTTATTTTTACTGGTATTTTATGATACATATCTCTTGTTAGGTGTGAAGAAGTGAGGGGGTGAGTTCCCTTTTATAGTGGAGGAGGAGTGACATTCTTATAAATATAAAAAGGAAAACATTAATGGGAGGTATCCATTGCATAATGTTCCTAAAATAATGAAAAAATTATATAAAATAGAGGATATGTTCTAAATATGTCCATAAAATAGGTTTTTGACAAGTTTATAGGTCATTTAGCCACTTAAGATTAAAATTTAACCACTTAGTGAACTCATTTTCAACTTAATCACTGTAATTATTTTTAATTTGTTTCACTAATATTTTTTGTTGAAAAATAATTTTACCTTAATATAAATAATAAATTATTATGATTATAAAAATGGAATCAATATATCAAAATTTAAATAACATAATTGTTAGAAACTAAATTAAATTAATCCCATAGATGTGACGGGAAAATGAGTTTTTAAAGTTAAAATGTTCAAAAGTTCACTAAGTTTTTATATCTAAATTCAATATAAAATTGATCCAAATGAAATAAATTATATTTATATATGTATAATTGATATAATTTTAATTTAAAATCAATTCAAAATATGATTTAATGTTATAAATGCTTTCGACGAGAAGTCAGTTCTCAATTAAAATTCATTATTTTTCACTATTAATAAAAATATGAAAGTTCTTAGAAAAATAAAAAAATTATCCCAAAGTAAATTTTGATATCAATATTTCAAGAAAAATTATTTTATTGTATATAATTATAAAATTATATAAATCAAATTTTAAAATAGGCGCTCCATTAAAATGTGACGAAATTGCATTTAGAAAAAAATATAGCGTTTTATGGGTAAAATTGGATTTGTTCCTATCTTATGTCTATTGAATCTATTGGATGAATGTAAAAAAATATTTTATTGAATATATAATATATATATATTTAATTAATATCATTCAAAAATAGTAATTAATTTAATTTATTAATAAAAAAATCTTTTGGGAACATAAAAATAGTTTCTATAGAAACATTTCCTTTATATTCAATTAGTTTTAAAATTCATTTATAATTAATTGGTAACCACTGAATTTAACGATAAATTTTCATAAATTTGTTAATAATATTCATAAACACTAATTTATCCACTATTTTTTATCTTATTATTTTAAATAATAATATTTTAATCATATATTGTTGTTCGATAAAACCCAGTATTGCGTGTAATGAAAATTATTGAACAAAGTCATTCTTGCATGTAAGGCAAGATTACTCAATGTTACGTTCATTGAAATATATATAATATATTGAATTTATTTAAAATAGTAAATATATCTTAAAGTATCAGGATATTATATTCCCTTCCACACTTTGTGTTTCATGTCATATACACTATCAAATACAGGGTTCTTACTTTATAATTTCAAGGCGTTGCACTCATTATCCGCATATACCCATACACAAGATCAATAACATATAAACATAAGGTATAACTCATAAAAATATGATCTAATTCGTCACATTTTCTATTTTACTTTAACCATTATTTTTATAATTGAGTCTCAATTAAATGAAATTTTAATTACAAGTTATTCAGGAAAACACTTTATAAGTTGGAATTTTAATTTTATTTTGTTGATTCCGCGTAATAATCTACATAAGTGATTATTTAAAACAATTTTAACCATTTATAATGTTAGTTGACTAATATGAAACCATAAATTTATATGGGAAAACACCATATAAATTGATGTTGATACTTTAAATAATTAGCATTGATATTTTATCTGAATAACCAATCAGAGACAATCATGAAAATGAAATATGAATCCTAGGTTCCTAGTATGATGCATGAACACATGACCTATTGTCCTTTCATCTAATATATAAAAATCCTATAAATTATAAATCACAAATCATGTGCATCACCCAAGTTAAAATAGGTTAATAGTAAAAGATAAAAGTAATAACAATGATCCCATCCCCACCAACTTAGTCATTCCCTCAAATACGGGTTAGCTACTCCTAGGCACGAGTCCCGTACTGATACATGAAAATTAGCTATCTCTTATATAACTTTACACAAATAATAATACAAAAATAAATGTATATTATAAAACTTTTTAAGGAATTTTGGGTCAGAGACCAATGATCGGTGTCCCGACCATCGTAGCCATGAGACCTTAGGTGTGCCTCCATGTGTGCCAAAAGCTACCAACTAGCAGCGGGGGTTTAAGGTGGTATAGTTGGGAGACTATACCATTTTATCAGAGTAAAATAACTATAAAACATTGAAATTAAAAAACAAGAAGACTATATTTTATATCATATTCGACATACAACATTGATATTAAACAATCGATGAAATATATTTTTTTAAATTTGATATATTCGATAGATTACAGAACATGAAACCCCGAGTCAAAATGAACCATAATACAGTATAAAGTTATAAGCTAGGAATTAAATTATAAATCATGAATAGTACTAAATAAATTATGAAAATTATGGTTATATATTTTTTATAAATAAAATACAAATCATTTAAAAGAAAAAGAAATATTTTTTGAAAAACTGTATTTCTTTTCTAAAAGACGATTTAGTCACGCTTAACATACATAATTTAAAACTAATTTTTTCCAATTATAGAAATTTTATTTGATAAATTGAAATTAATTTTTTAAATCAGAATATAAAAATTATAATTGGGTGAATTTTTGATATTTTTCATAAATTTTTATTTTTTGATGAATAGTGAAAAATAATGAATCTTAATTGAAACTACTTTTTGGTGAAATTGTTTATAATGTTAAAATATATTTTGATTTTTTAAAGTAAATTTAGTTAAATTATATATATAAATTAATCCAATTTAGTTCATTTAAATAATTTTTAAATTTAATTTTGATATAAAAACATTCTAAACTTTTGAATATTTTCTCTTTGAAAACTCGCTTTCTCATCACGTATACGAAATTAATTTTAAATTAAATTTTAAAAATTATGTGAGTTGAATTTATAAAAATGGATTCCATATTTGGAATCATAATAATTTATATTATATTATAAGGTCAACATAATTTTTGACCGAAATTAATATTGAAAACATTAAAAATTATTTACCGTGGTTAAGGTAAAAATGGATTTACCAGGACATTAAATTAAAAAGATAAGGGTTTAAATGAACTAAAAACTTGTAAAAAAATTATTTTATGGAAATATTTCATCCTTATAATGTATTATGATATATAATAGTTCATTTTGGACCCTTTTTAATTTGAAATATATGGGCACACATTTTTCTTTTCAAAAATTAAAAGTGTGCCACTCACCTCACTTATAAAAGGCCAACCCTATCCTCTAATATTAACACCTTAAAACCCTTTTGTATCAGAAAATATCTACCTAAATAACATACCAAATTCCCTAATATAATCCTATAATCCTTATTTTTGGTATAAATCCTACCTAGGAAGGATTTTGGTGCTAACCTAAGGAGGTTACTTGAAGAAGAGGTAACATTCTTCAACAAGAATTTTTTACTTTAGTTTTTCCTCCACCTACTTAAATTATTATTAAACCATGATGATATAATAAACATATTATATTTTATATAATTATATTTTTTATGTTTATTTCATGACCTATAACCATACCCACTTCCATAAAATGAGTTATGAAACCATCTTTCGTGTGTAAGGTGGACTACAACCTCGCAAACTGATGTCATTCGCTTTTCCATCACCACCTCTGACGGTTAGGTATGATGATGGACATAATTTATATATATATAAAATAAATTTATAATATAATTATACATCTAGATTAATTATATCATGTATAACTTTTTTACTTTCCATTCCATAGGGGATATGATAACATCGCTTGTGTGTACGACGGACTATTTCCCCCGAAGAGAAGTGATTCATATTTCAAGAACACTTAATATAGAAGGTGATAATGATAAAGTTGATAATTATATGTGATATATATGAAATAATTATTATATTAATGAAATATATATCATTCTTAAAATATGATACATGATTTTATTTTCTTACCTTTTCACTTACTGAAAGATGGTAACAACGTTCATGTACATGTGGACTACCACCTTCATAAAGTGACGTGACTCTCTTTTCATCACCAAAAAACATGTATGATGTATATAAGTAAATTTAAATAAATAATATGATATTAATGATATTATTATCATTATTTAAAGATAAAATATTACTTATCTCCTTTACATAATGATCATTGAATGGAAACATTACTCATGTGTATGTATGACCTACCGTCTCAATGCATGATCGTAACATACTTCATTTATCAAAACCATATTTCATGATTGGTATTAAAATTATAATTTATATATATATATGATAATTATTTCATTATTGCTATTATTCTTGAGATTATGAAAATATATAATACGTGCAATAATCAAATCTTTCATGACGTAACACGCATGAGAAAACAAGACAATTAACACTTGAAATAATGAAAATAATAAAATATTACTAACGGATAGGTGATAAAATGTTATAAAAGGATCATATGTGATATTATAAATATTAATAGGGTTATGTTATAAGTTAATAACTTTTTTAAAACCACTATATAGGAGGTTAAATCACGTTCAACCAAAACGAAGCGTGGGGTAAGGGATTCTGTCTCAATTTCCTTTCATTGAGGCACATTTGTATGTTACACACCCATTTATTTTAAATTGTGTGTAAATTACCCATTTAATATTTAAAATTATTAATAATTCAAAATACATTATATTTTATGTTTCAATTTGAATTATTTCATCCAATAGTATCTGACTTGAAAATAACCAAGTGGTAATGAATTTCATAACTTAATTTTTTTTCATTGGGTAATATTAATTTTTAGTTGTCTTTAATATTAGAAGATTATGTGCATAATTAATTTTTATTATATTATGCTGTATTTAAAATTGTCTTAGGTGGATTTACATTTGTAACACATAATTTATTCGTTTATTAATTCTCACTTCAATGTTATGATCTTTGTAAGGGTTTATTTCATAATCTCATTTTAATCGGGACTATTTATACATGAATTCCCATTAAAGGAAATTATTTGATCATTGTATAATAATACCCTTTAATTTTATTCCCCTCTGGTTATTCATTAAGTTTTTAGGTTACAATACCAATTTCCCACTCTTTGGTGCTTAAAATAATTGAGAAAATGTTTTTAAGAAAATACGACTTCATTTCTCTCTTCGATCAGAAATCTATTTTCTTCCGAAACCATGTTTTCTAATTTTTTTTTCCAAAAATGTTTTTAACATTTTCAAAATTATTTATTGAATAAATTTTTAACCATTTTTAATTTTCTAAAAATGTTTTTAAAGGAATCTTCTTATAATTTTCAAAACAATTTCCTTTTTTCATTTACTGAAGAAGTGAAAGGAATATTTGTTTTAACATGTATGGAATGAACGATAATTTATAGATATAATGACCACTCAAAAGTTTTAAATATTATTTTATAATTTTCAAATTTTATTTTTTAAATAAAATTATTTTCAAAATTCATTTTTGAAATTATCTTTTTAAAAATTATTTTCAAAATCAAAATTATATTTTCCTCAAGAATTTTTTTAATGTTTTTTTGGTATTTATATTCATCAACGAAAACAATAATTTATTATCACTACAATGGGTATATGATTTATTGACACTATACATATTCTTTATTTGGTTGGTTTATGATCATTTTGACCAAGGAACGTTTTAACATTCACTTTCTTGATTCATTTTTATAGTCACTAACTTTCTATTGAAATATTTACTTACCTGTGATCATTGGACATTAAATATCTCATAACTATACATATTATTTATCATGTATATGTTTATTTATTAAAACATATATCATTTATACATAAAATTTTCTATATTTAATGTTATTTATTAATATTGGGAAATATTTATAAATATGAATTCTTTACTCAATATGGAAATTTGATGATAAGAAACATTGTTTATGAATTAAATAAATAATTTGATATATGAGGAATGATTTGGGAATACAGATAAGGGTGGGTATTGTTTAAATATATCCCCTCAATTCATTAATATGTCTCATGAGAAAAATCAATAATCTAGCATTAAAATAGTTTTTACCTGTATTTTTAAACCGTATTTTGGAAGGTCTTGATGATAGAGGTATCATGTCCCTAAGACACGATGTCCAATAATTAAGTATTTCCTTTTTTAATAATTTAGTTATTATTATCCATGAGATTTTAACAATGATATTATATATGGATGCATTTCTTTCTTTGTTTATATATTAAATGGAATGTGTTTTCATTTATTCACTTTTCCATATTGATTATGCCTTATCTAATTATTTAAATTGAATGTGTGTTTAGTTATTTACCTTTCCATATTGATTATGCCTTATCCATTTATTTAAATGGAATGTGTGTTTAGTTTTTACCTTTACATTTTTATTATTCCTTTTTATTCATGATATATTTTTATATACTTAACCCTTACTGATCATTTTATCTCACCATTATTTTTTTCCTTTCCCTAGAATCCATAAAGTGTACTATGATTGATATGAAAGGATACTCTTGAGGGAATAATGTTATTCTCAAAAAAATTATGTTGTGATTTTTTTTCAAATGTAATATGGGAATAATATATTTATCTAGTTTACTAATATTACTAAACTATCTGGTTTTTCAAAATGTGATTCCTTGTATATTATACCAATGTAATAAATCAAGACAATGAATTTGGGTTACTAGATTTGGGGTCGTTATAGTTGGTATCATAGGAAGTTTAGTAGAAACCTTGGGAACTATATTTAGGAAAGTATAGAATGTGAATCATAACCCTATGATAAAATTTTAGGATAAGTATATAAGAACATCCTAATGTTTTGGTAAGGTAGATATTATGTGTGTTTTCTTGGAAAAACAACCTTGCCTGGATACTAAAAGTAGACATGGTTATGAAACATATGTGCCTAGGATTAATGACTCTAAAAAGGTCACATTGGGATTTATCTGATCATCACCTAGTTCAAAATAATGGGTCTTACTGTGCACTTGGTTTGGTACTCAAGTTTGATATTTTTAGGATAATTCACATTTTCTTTACAAACCATTATAAAGTATTTTAAAATAGATATATCCCCAAAGAATCCATTTTTACGATTATGAGATTAGATATGCATAATTTTTTCAATTTATGTTAAGTATTTCACTAGTTTTAGAAATGGTGCCTAGCAGAAGGAATGAAAATTTTATCAATGTACATAATCTAAAGTGCTAGAATGATTGTTTCTTTGATGGGATTAGACTACTATTTTGAAGGGAAATAGTCTCTCAAACACTCTCATCATATGAGGACATAATATCATGTTATATCAAGATAGTGAAATAATTATCTAATTATTATGGATTTGAAGTGAAGAAATGGAAGAAGAGGACGATGGGGAAAATGGATAAAGGGAATAAGGGAAAGAAAAAATTTACCACATATTATAATTGTGAAAAGAAACACAATGGTTCTTTATTAAAATTAATGGGAGTTCACTACAAGTTTGAAGAGAAAGGACACCATGCCACCATGATCATTTTTTCACGGGAAAGATTTTTTTTCCAATGTATAATGCTTAAAATATTAGGATATGGGGAACTACACAAATCAATGTCTCAAGTATTAAAGTAATATACCTCAAAAAAAGCTAATTGATCATAGTTAAGCTTATACTGTTACCATAGATGAAGTAGAATGATTTTTGTGCTTGTTTTTGGATTCAATAATTATTTCATTTGAGTATTTCATCAATGATATCCTAGTTATAAGAATTATGAAATGTATAAGGATTGTACATGAATATATTTTCATTAAGGATTTTAAATCATATGTTGAACTGTACCAGTGACCAAGAAAAATGATTCAGTGGAAAGTTAAACTTCTTAGAAATCACAGGATTGAGGGAAATATAACCCTTATGTTCTTGATATTGAGATAATGATTTCGGGATAATGATATTATTAATATGGATAAATTAAATTGGTTAGTACTGACTACTTTGAGACTGATTAAAGATTTGTTGACAAATTGGTTTATATTACCATTGATGGAGTTTAAAACTTGTTTGGATTTGAGGAATATATATAGTAATCTATGTTTTACTTAATTAATAAGGATGAATTCATGTTTTAAATAATGTTTTATAGAAATTTACGTTATTACCATATTTCAAGAGAATACATGATGAAATATTCACATGTTTGGTATATGACGATCAAGAGCTACTTCATGTTATTAATGAGATTAATGATAAGTTTATCTTCAAAATTCAGTGACCTTATTTATAAATTTTTGGATATCAATATTTTGGAAGTGTAATAAGGTTAAACATTTATGAAATGGTTTAAGTTTATCTTTGGAAGAGGTTTTAGAGATTAATTTATTACCTCACTATATAGAGATTTATGTGTATTGGATAACTTGGGATAACCATTTTTTCATAATTATAAAAAGAGATCAAAAGAATGAATTATTATTATATTTTGGATATTATAATCCATTAAAATTGAATTTTAGTGATTCAGGCATAAAAATTAATTTTTAGATATTCATTTCTTGGAGTAAGTGGTGAATTGTAAATTGATCAAAGCACAACCAAAGGATGAAATTGTGCTTGTGAAATAGAAACATGTCAAGTAAGTATATTTCCTTATATCCTTATACGGTAAAATAATTACTAATATTTTGGGAAAGTATCTTGAAACAAAAAAAATACCCTATTACCTTCATTTATATTGAACTAATTATCTTTTAAATCATTATAGTTTTATGATTTTGAGGTCCTTAAATTTACATTAATCTCTCACTTTCCTGTGATCAATGACCTCTATAACTCTCTATAATTATTTACTCATTCCCTCCATGTCAATATCTTCAATTTAAACCAATTTTATCATATTTAAAAAACTATTTATGTGATATTCCATATGAAATTTTTTACTTCCTTTCTCTCTTATTAAGAGTATATTTTATTAACCCTTTTATGATGTGGGTTTTTCAACAAATAAATTTTTAAATATCAAAACATTGATTGTTGAGATAAAGTTTAAAATTTGAGGATGTGATTTATTTAATGTGGGGAGAATGTAACAACCCAAAATTATAAAATAAGAACATTTTATTATATTTCATATGCGACACACAACACTGAGATTAAATAACCCATGAAATATATTTCTTTAAATTTAATCTCTTTGATATCTTGTGGAACACGCAACCCTAAGTATAAATGAATTGTAATATATTATAACATTATAACCTATAAGCTAAATTAGAGAGTATAAATATTACTAATTAAGTTATTAAAATCATTATTATCTATTTATTATAAATAAAATAAGAATAATTTGAAATAAAATAAATGTTTTCTAAAAAACTGTATTTTTTTCTTCTGAAAGACGGTTTAGTCGCGCTTTGTGAGCATAATTTAAAATCAGTTCTTACCACTTAGAGAAAATTAATTTTATAAAATTAACCTCATTTTTTAAATCATAATTTAAAATTATATTAGGTTTAATTTTTTGGATTTTTCTGAAATGTTTCATTTTTGGAGGAATAAAAAAAATACTAAATTTTAATTGAAAACTGCATTTTAGTTTAAATTATTTATAATGTTAAATTATATTTTGAATTGGTTTTAAAGTAAAATTAGTTAAATTAAACATATATTAATATATTCTAGTTAATTGGAATCATTTTCATAATGTATTTTGATACAAAAACTTTCTAATATTTTGACCATTTTCTCTTTGAAGACCCTCTTTCTCGTCACATCCTTGTGATTAATTTTAAAGTAAATTTTCAAATTATGTAAATTGAATTTATAAGATTTTATTACATATTTTTAATCATAATAATTCATATTATTTAATAATTTTAACTTAATGTTTTACCAAAATTAATAGTAAAAATTATTTACCATAGTTAAGGTAAAAATGGATTTACCAGGGGTTAAACTAAAAAGATAATGGTTAAAATGACATAAAAACATGTATAAAATATTTTTTTTGACATATTTGGATCCTATAATGTATAATTATCTATTATAATCCATATTTTAGCCTTTTAATATGTGAAAAACATTTTTGCACCTTTTTATTTTCAAAAATTACAAGTGTAACACTCACCTCCCTTATAAAAGGCCACCCCCTCTTTTCACTTATTAAAACCTTAAAATCATTTTTTATAGGCTAATACATGACCAATTAACTTACCAAATTACCTAATCACATATTATAAGCCTTATTTTCGGAATAAATCGAACCTAGGAAGGCTTTTGGTGAAAACCTATGGAGGTTAATCGAAGAAGAGGTAACATTATTAATAGAGAATTTTTATTTTATTTCTTCCTACACCTCCAATTATTATTCAAAAAACATATATAAAAACATAAATATTTTTCATATACTTATATGTTTCTATTTTAAGGTAATTACCTACAACCATCTACACTTCCATCAAATGGGTTATGAAATCATCATTCTTGTGTACGACAGACTACCACCTCACAAATAGATGTCATTGTTTTTTCCATTACCACCTCTCACGGTTGGGTATGATAATATATAAAAAGTATATATATGATATTTGTAACATAGTTAAATATATTTATTCATTATATCTTATATAAAATTTTAAATCTCAATTCTATAGGGGATACGATAATGTCGCTCGTGTGTATGGAGAACTACTGTCTCACGAAGCGATGTGATTCATATTTCACTCACATTTAACATGTAAGGTGACAAGGATAAAGTTAAAAATTATATGTGATATACATGAAATAATTATAATATTCTTGAAATAGTTATCATTCTGAAAATATGATACATCAATTTCTTTTTTACCTTTTCACTCACTAAAAGATGATAACATCATTCGTGAATGTGTGGATTACCACCTTCACGAAGTGATGCGACTCTCTTTTGATCACCACACCACATGTATGATATATATAATTATATTTAAATAAATAATATGGTATTTATTATGTTATTATCATTATGAAAATATAAAATATTACTTACCTCCTTTCCATAATGATCATTTTAAAATGGAAACATTACTCATGCGTATGTACGACCTAACGTCTCTATTATTGCAACGTACTTAATTTCTCAAAACCATATTTAATTATTGGTATTAAAAGTAAAATTAATATATAAATATGATAATTATGTCATTATTATTATTCTAGAGATGGTTTAAGTATATAATATGTTCAAGAACCAGATCTTTCATAACAAAACACGCATGAGAAAACAAAACAACTAACACCTGAAAGAATGAAAATAATTAAATATTACTAAAAAACAGGTGGTAAGATGTTTTAAAAGGATCATATAAAATATTATAAATATTAATATAATTCTGTTATAAGTTAATAACATTTTTAAAACCACTACATGTGAGGTTAAATCATGTTCATCCAAAAGGAAGCAAAATGTAAGGGATTTTATCTCAATTTCCTTTCATTGATGCACATTTGTATGTTATTCAATAATTTAATTTATATGGTGTATACACTGCCCATTAAAAATTTAATATCATTAATACTTCATACTTCATAGTATTTTAAGTTTCAATTTGAATTATTTCATCCAAGGGTATTTGACATGAAAATTACCAAGTGTTAATGAATTTCATAACTCAATTTATTTTCATTAGGTTACATTAATTCTTTATTGTTTTTTATATTATAATATTATGTGTGTAATTAATTTTGATTATATTATTTGGTATTTCTACTTATTTTATATGGATTTAAATTTGACACACATAATTGATTCATTAATGAATTCTCACTTCAACGTTATGATCTTTATAAGTGTCTATTTCACAATCTCATTTTAATAGGGATTGTTTATACTTGAATTTCCATTAGAGGAAATTATTTAATCATTATCTAATAAATACCTTTAATTTTATTCTCCTATAATTATTCGCGAATTTTTCTCTTAATAGTTCTATTTTCACTCTTTTTTACTTAAAATAATTGGGAAAATGTTTTTAAGAAAATCCAACTTCATTTCTATCTTCAATCGGAAATCAGTTTTCTTAAAAATTCATGTTTTCTAAAAATGTTTTCAAAAATGTTTTAACAGTTTAAAAATTATTTATTAAAGAAAATTTTACCCAATTTTAATTTCTAATTTTTTTAAAGGAATCTTTCTATCATTTTCAAAATAATTTCTTCTTGGATTTTATCAAAAAATTAAAAGGAATATTTGTTTAAACATATATGATATGAATGGGAATATCCAGCCACCATGACCATTAATTTTTTTAAAATATTATTTTATAAGTGTCAAAGGTTATTTTAAAACAAAATTATTTTCCAAATATTTTGTGAAATTCCAGTTTTAAAAAGTGATTTTCAAAATAAAATGGATATTTTCCTCAAGAATGTTTTTAAAGATATATTTGTGGTATTTTTATTCATAAATTACAAAAACCTTTTATTCTTAATCCAATGGGTATATGTTGGATTTATATTATCCTTATTCTTTCTATGGATATTTTATTATCATTTTTGACCAAGTAAAGTATTGACAATAACTTTCTTGATTCATTTTTACAGTCATTAAATTCCCTTGAAATATTCACTTACATATGATCATTGGACATTAAATTTCCACTAAATATCTATATTATTTATAATGGATATTTTAATTACTTAAACCACATATCAGTTCTAATTATGGTGTTCTATATTGAATTTTATTTGTTTCTCTAGGGAAATATTTATAAATCTATATTCTTTACTCTATATAGATACTTGAATATAAGGAGCTTTGTTCATGAATTAAATTAATTAGTCAATATATGAGGAATGATTTGTACATGCAGATACCTATGGGTCCTAGTTATAGATTTCCCTTCGATTCATCGATAGGTATTATGAGAAAAATATCCAAGCTAAATTGAAATAAGTTTTTTACCTATAGTTTTAAACCGTCTTGTGAATGGTATTGATGGTAGAGGTATCATGTCCCGGAGACATTACGTTGAATAAATAAGTATTTCATTAATTAATAATTTATTTATTATTATCTATTATATTTTAATAATGATATTATCTCTTGATGAATTTTATCCTTAGTTTATTAATTAAATGACATGTGTTTTTAGTTATTTACCTTAAAATATTGATTATACCATATCCATTTGTTTAAATGGAATGAATGTTTAGTTATTTACGTTTCCAAATTGATTATTACTTATCCAGTTATTAAAAAGACATGTGCATTCATTTATTTACCTTTCTATGTTAATTATTCTTAATGATTCATGATAGCTTCCGCCATACTTAACCACTACTGGTCATTTAAGCTCACAATTATTTTTTTTCATTTCCCAGGAATCCATGAAGTGTAATATGGTTGATATAAAAGGATATTCTAGAGGAAATAATTTTATTCTTGAAAAAAAATTATGTTTTAATTTTTGTTTTCAAATGTAATATGGGAATCATGTATGTATATAGTTTACCAATACTACTAAACTATTTGGTCCTTTGGGTTGTGATTCCTTTTATCTTATACTAATATAATAAAGTAAGACATTGAATCTAGGTTATTGGAGTCAGTTCCATTATAATAATAGTATAAATAATAAAAATCAGATATATACATCTAGATAAAGTAGTAAAAAAACATCCTATAAAATGACTATAAATAATCACGGCCTATTATAATGAATAAAAAAGATTAAAAAATAAATAAAATATAAAAAAAATAAGGTTATGCATACCCCAATCATCCTATTATAATGAAAAACTAGTAATTTTGTAGATAAATTTGGTATATCTCACCAAATATTAAAGTGGGTAGGAAGAAATGTGACTTGGGGAGATACTGGTCAAACATAAGAGAAAAAATAAGGGTTTACTCCTTTTAAAATATTAGGTTAAAACTAATAAATTTTCAAATTTTATGGGATATATGTTTTAGCTAGATGGTTGTCCAAACCATGATTCAACTGTGTAGTCTTAACTATCTAACATACCTCACTTTTCATGGTTAGGTCACATAGATAGATAAACCATGGGTCAACTATGTAAAATGACTCTATAATTTTTTACTAGGGGAATGGTTGGCACTAATTATACGATAACTGTGTTCCATAGTTTGTGACACTCATTCTTCGTATTGTTAGGAATCCAACCCATGAAATGCTCCTAAAGCTTCTATGTTTACCCATGAACACATCCAATACAAAACAACAAAGAAAATAAATGATAATAGAGTGAAATTTAAAAAAAACCCTCAATAATGACCATGGATTTATATTTAATACTAATTTTTAGCTCCTAAAGTGAGAATGACAGGATTATCATGATGAGGGTGAATTATAATTTTAAATAATTTTTTAACATTTATCAAATTTGAGTTAATTTTTATAGAATAAATAAAAATAAAATCAACATAATTATTTTTATAGTATTTTAGATTTAATTGATCATAATTATATTATTCACTTCTCTCAAGTATAGAGAGAAATAAACTACACTATATTAGAATATTTGAATTTTTATGGATAGTTTAAACACTTTATAATGCCCTTTTAATCCATGTAGGTTTAATCCAAGATTGATTTGTGCACACCTAGAGTCACAACACTGCAAAATTCCTCTTTAGGTGGTGGAAAAACCAACCTTTCCTTTATTAAGACCATGGGACAACCTAATTCCCTTAAATTTATATGGTTGTGGTAGAACCCACACATACATTTTGTTTGGGGTGGTATAACCCAAAAATACTACCTTTTAAAGGGTAGTATAACCAAACATGATTTAGAATATATAAAAGAAATAAAAATAAATAATATCCAAAAAAAATATTTGAACAATTAAATAAGTTTCATGGAAATAATTTTCACTTCAGGAAGTAAATTATCAAAATGATATAGCTCAACCAAGAGTGTTCCAGTGACTGATAAAAAATGTGTCACAGAGTTCAATTTGAAAATATACTCAACCTATTATCACACATTTGTCCTTTACATTGATTATTTAAAACTCTACTTTAAAAGTTTATATATTCACAATTTATTCAAAAAAATCAATATCTATATGTGCATAAATTTAAATATTTATCCATTTTATTTTCTTATGTTCCGAAGGCAGTTGTATATGTGTTCTTGATGAACTACTTCAAAGTTTTTCAGTGCTTTGATAGCCTATAAAATCAACACAACTATATAAAAAATCATTAGAATAATTAATAAAATAGTTAATTTCCTATAATAACCATTATTATATTCCTTGGAATACTCCAACTAAACACGTGTGGAAGGAATCACATTTCTAACTATTTTAAATTAATGTTTTTCCAAGAAAGTAGCATGTATATATATATCCTATATGATAATCATATAATTATTTAAGAACCAATTATAATCTAATTTACAAACAATCATAACCATTTGAATATAATTATAAAGGAAATTAATTAATGAAAATAATCATTACAAACATAGAGTAAGTAGATATATAAAAAAAATATATCAAATAAATAAAATTTCATGATTTTGAAAAACAAACTATTTCTTCATAAGAATCATTTTTAAGTTTTTTGTAAACATGATTTTTTTATAGAAATTAATTTTGTATCAACATAAATTTTTCATGCCATGTTTAACATTATCTAACCATAAACATGACTTTCATAAGCATCATTTAACCGTGAACATCATCTTAATGTTCTGCTTAAACATCATCCTATATTGAATAATCATCATTTTATCCCAGATAAACATGATAATAAGATATATAAAAATGATTATAATATAGGTAACCATCATTCTATAAAACATGCATAACATCTAGTCTAGATAATTCTTTATCCCACATTTAAATAGATTTCATTATGTATAAAATAAATATATAATGTCTAGAATAAATAAAGATAAAAAATATTAAATAAATAATAACTATAACAATATTTTTTAAACAAATAATAATCTATTTTTTTGGGAAATTATAATTATCCAATTATGAAACTATAGTATACAAGTCATAACCCAAATCATACAGAGATGGATTTTTCTCTAAAATCAATTCATAATGAACACAAAGTATTTATAATATAACTCATGTTAGAGTGAATAAAGGATAAATTTGTCTTTATCAAAACATAATAAAAAAGTGGTTCAAGGAGATAATTCAACTCATAGATCCTATCCTTTTTATAGACTCAATTTATTAAATGAATAGACCCAGATTATCAGCTTTCATCTCATGGAAGTTATTCTATGTTACAACCCATTGATGTATTTTCACAACAATTAGAACACTTCACATGATTATGAATGTTTCCCCATTAATTAATCATTCTCGTTGATTTATAACTAATGAATCTAATTGGGAATACATGGTATAATGTATAAATGTAATATTTCATATCACATGACCATCATAAATAATGATGGTGACCAATCATAGGATATGATAAGGGTATTTTCATGCCTATATCTCTAGCTATGATTTAGGGATATTGTAAAATATTATATCCTCATTTTTTCACTTACAACAGTTTCCCACTAGCACAAAAATCCTATAATGACTTAATATAAAAATGTACAGCTATTTTTGAATACATCCAAAACTCTACTGGTCATGGTTTATCAAAACTTTATTTATCTAGGAACAAACACATTATCAAAAATTTAATACTTATCCTAAGGCTTAATAGTTTGTTCCTATGGGGCTTTTCAACATTGACAATAAATATGAAATCTCAATTTCATAGATTTATGAAAATAGTGGCCTTTATAAAATTATCAGTGCTACTCAAGATATATATGGGTTTGGTATGATCTCTATAAAACATACTACTGTATTTATATGAACCTATCCACCAAAATATGTATCATATACATCATATTTATAAATATATAATACCTTTTTCCATGACATCAAGTGACTACTATACATGAAACATATCAATCTAGTATCAATCATTTCATCCATTCACTATTCTCCAAAATATATTGTCCAAGTCAATTTAATATCACACTTCATTAATATAGTATATGGTAACATCACATGTCCCTCATCCAAGTAGCTAATCACCTCACACATAAAATAACTAAGTATGGAAAAATATTTACTCAATTTAATTTAATCTAAGGTCTGAATGTATTTTATCATTAATAGAATGGAAAAATCTCATCCTGTTTGAGCTCCAACCAAAGACATAATCAGCAACATACCCAACTGACCCTTGATTAGATAAGCCCCAGGGATTTTATAAGAAAGGTATCAAAGTATGAGGTTTATCATGCTAGGTATATCACTACCCTCAGGTAAAAGGGATTGATAGTAAGAATACAACTCTAAGTATATCAGTAACTATATGACATTCCAAGAGATATAATTTTTTGGGGTAGTCTAAGTAATATGTATTAAATTATTACCTTATGATCTAATTATTAATATCTTATATACAATTTTTTTTATCGAGAACAAGATTTTACTCATGTTTGTTGTGAGGGTGGGTTCCCTAGACCAAAATCTTATATGTAATTTGATAACCATTACATGTATATAGTTTGATATATACATGTGATTTCTCTTACTGTGATAGTAACATTACTTATGTATGTAATATATAAATGGTTATGTTTTTAGATTACATATCATATCAAAAGGTTATATAAATTACCATTTATAATGAGAACATCAAGATTTTATGATAATACTATTAAACATATATTTTTTGGATAGATACATCATGCTAATAGAACACATCGATATTTGATTATCAAGCATTGGGGAACTCAAAAATATTGAGACTTCATCTCATAAAGTTCTCATTTAGTGATCTCAAATACATGATATCATGGGGACTGATCCTCCAATAGTAACACAACATTTTGTAGGAGTCATTGGTTGTTCCTATCTAAGTGCATGTGTATTAGTCTCTTTAATTGAGATCATTATCAGTGTGTGTCATTTGATCACATTATTTTATGCAAGATGAAAATCATAACATTTATGTTTGAGGTGAGGTTGGTTGTGACAGGCATGTCATTGGTGGTATGGTATTTTTTGAATGCTCGAGATTGGATTTGTCTCTTCCAATTTGAGAGAGATATATCTTGAACCTAGTTGACTTGGATGGTAGTACAGGAAATAAATACATCGTCATGATATAAGAAGTTAATTCTATCAAGAAAGGTCATTCAAATAATAAATAAATTTGGTAAGGATGGTGACACAAGTTGTGCATCCAACTTTATGATATATTATGAGACAAAGTGATTATATTACACAAAATGTGTTCATAGGAGTGGTTTTAATTTTTATGAATAAACCTTATCTTCTTGGGGAAATTTATGGGTTACTAGAATATTCTCCTGGTCTATGATTATCACTCACTACTATCAAGATTAGGGCCTAAAGGGTCACTCACTAAGAATATTCAAAATTCTATCCTATTCCAGTGAATAAGATTTTAGACATGTTGGGACCCTCCATGGGGTTTGGGAAATGTCTAAATTTAAATAATCAAAATTAATTAATTAATTAAATATTATTTTAGTTTTGAATAATAAGTTTTGAATTTATTATCTCATCATATCCACAAGTGATTAAGTGAATACAAGGAAAAATATTTTACGAACAAATATGATTATTTAAGTTTCGTTAAATTTTTGTGGGAGAAATGAGTCAAGTCGATGACTCATATTATATCATGTAAAATTTTATTAGATGTTTCAAGTTCATGTATTAAAAATCAACTAACTTTTTAGACAATATAACCTCAATTACATACTCAACATGTGATAATTGGGTAGTTAATGTGACACCATAAAGCTGTATGGTAAAACGCCATTTACGTTGATGAAAACACTTTAACAGCCAATTATTTAATTATTTTTTATTATAAAAACATTAATAAAATATTAGACATATCACTCAAGGAATATAAAAAATGTTTCATGTATTAAAATATAAAAACCTACATGGCATGAAATATGCATGAAATATTATTTCTCTAAAGTTCCTATAATTATGCATGAATGGTTCTTCCTTGTTATACCGAACCAAGGGTCAAAAGTGATTCCTAAATAATAATAATAAACACCACACATCAAGTGCATCACCCAATGGTGAAATAAATAAAACAATAATAGTCATAATCCCTAACATCAAATCCCAACTAAGGTAATTTGTCTTTTTCCCAATACATGGGTTAACTACTCCTACGAAAAGGATCATTACCAAATTCCAAAACATCCTAGTCTCTTATCTACCAACCCAAAATTGTAAGAAAAAAGGAAAAAAGGTACTCTGATTCTAATTTGTAACATCTTGAACCTGGTTCACTCATAAGTATTAGAACCTGGTTGGCCACATGGCCTCAAGACTGCCTCCCCATATGCCAGAGGCTTCCAACTAGTAGGGAGTGTCTATGATGGTACAATGGGGAGACTATAACCTCATAAATAGAGTGGCATAATGGTATAATAGATGAATAAATATAAGAATATTAATAATCATGGATAGATAAATGAAGGTAAATTATACAGACAATAATAATAATAAGAAAAAGGCAGCACCATATAAAAATTATGAGTATGTAATGTTTCTATATAGAAAGAAACATGCATACACGACAGTGGGAAGAAATACAATACAAGCATAAAAAAGGACCAAAAGTCTATCTTTAATAGCATCAAAAGCCAAATCTTGGTCTCGTGCTCCTAAGATTTCCTGTTACAGTCAATCAAGCATCCAATATTATGTGTTTTCTCTTATCCCTACCTGCATCCATAAAGTATTTTCATATACCAAGCAGCAGCCCGATCAAGGTGTGAGATATTCTTAGTTGTCCACCACCAAAAATTTCTATACAAATTCAGTCTATGAGTATAAGTGTAGTACCATGAAAATATATGAATAACTAGTGGAATAAAATGCCTAAAATAATAACCCTTTTGGGATAAGGTTTCTTATGGGATGACCAGCCAACCATACCAACTTTATCCTAAGCCGGTAATGTATGAATAGGTGACCTACAAGTGGTGAGGGTCTAAAGAATATAACCAGAGTGTAAACATATCATCAATAAATAAAATATAACTTGAGGTGAAACCAAGATGTCTAAGCCATAATAATGATGAGGTATGATCCAAGATGAACCAAGGCATCCTTGACCTTAGAAGTTCATGCCAACTCATAGTACATAAACCATGCAACATAGCTAAGGAGACTAAGTGTAATCGAAGATCATACCCTGAATATTACACAATGAAAAGTATCTAACTGATTCCATGGAGTGTGTCTAGATTAAATCTTGGGATAAGAATGACTGGATCCCAAGGAGAGAATCCAAGGAATCACATGTTCGTAGACATCAAGTTGAATACAAGGTGCATGTCTAAGAAATTCTAATATCTGGATGTGAAACGAGTGAATCATTAGTACAATTCTGATACATTCACTTCCATATAAGACAAAGAACAAGTTTCAAGGTGGTTATCTTATTCTTAAATTTGTTTAATGAATAGGGGTAACTTCCTCTAAGTGATCAAGGAATTCCCTCAGGAATCTAAGTCCATCTAAAGTCTGACCACTCATTTAACAAGAAAAAGTCCATAATAATAGTAGGAACCTTTAATTTAATAAATAGTCACATTCCATGTAATAAAAATTCCAATTTAATTTGTTTCATTTAATTAAATACATTAACTTTCATTAATAAATTATAAGGTTCAATAAGTAGTTTCATACCAAAAATCATTTGGTTCATAATTAATAAAGGTAAAGTGATAATGCTTTCCATATCAAAAGGAATCAGTTTATTAATTTTAAATAATTTAATCACCTTTATAAGTAAAACCAAACACACCATAGGGTGTTTTGGTTAATATCACATAGATAGTCACATGGGAAGATGCTAGGGAACACCCAAAGGGGTGATTCAAGTTGAGATCAATGAACTCCAACAATTTAAAGTGGGTCTAATAAAGTAATTAAGTCCCATCCTAGTCATCCAATTTATAGATTTTTAGTTATATGGGAAACACTTAGAGAAACCAGTGTGTAACATGATATTGAAATATATAAACATCAAAAGTTTGAGGGAAAATTAATATACCACTATCCATATAGTGTTAGATGAAAAATCATCCAATATCGACTTCTAATTTTGGCTAGAATGGAAGAAATAAGAAAACTAGAAAAATGCCTTGAAAATAGGGAAAAATATCAAACTTGAATATTTCACAATGAATAGAAAGGAAAACTAATAAAAGAAGTTAATATATTGAAGCACTTATTGGAGGTTATCTAACATGACATACAACACTTGATTCAGAGTCCAATCAGTGAAGAAGGCTAAAATCCTATGAGGGGTGGAAAAGTATGTCTTTACATGGTTGTATTCTGGAGAAATGATGAATTAGAAAGTGGTTTTATGTTTTAAAATATGAAGGGGAAAAAATTAAAATTCACCCTTTAAAAATGCAGTCCATGGTTTGGTTGCACAATTGGATAAACTTTGTACCAATCGGGCTTCAATTATGATCCATAGATAGTAACCTTGCATGGGTTGGGAGATCAGTTAGAATAACCATGAACAACCCATTCCAAATTCCTCTACAACATGACTGGAATATGTTTCATGATCGTTCGGTTCAGGGCATATGTTTTTTTTTAACTGCATGGCACCCTACAAGGCCACATGATTTGAGGTGCAAGATTCGCACTAATTGTGTGCTAACCATGAGCCTCTCCCATTTTCTACAAAAAATGGGGCTTCAGGCTCTAAAAAATTCTCATACACTTCTAAAACCACCGTAACCTTTTTAGTAATTTCCATAATGATAAAATAAAAGAAATAAAAAAAATTAAAATGTTTAGTCCTTAGAGAAAAACTCGAGATGTCATAAAGAGGGTCAACTTATGAAGAAGTATCTCAACCTTGATCACGCCCCAATTACCCACAAAATTTCAAGATCTAGAGAAATTTTATATTCCTAGAACCATTGGTTATTTTTATTTTTCATATCCATTGTGTAATATTATTTATTTAATAAATGTTATATCACAGCCCATAGTTTCTTCTTTGTAGACATGAGATTTAAATCCCACAAGAGGGGTGGTGCAACTAAAAAAATAATTGATTATATTTCCAGTAGGAGTATTGGAAGATGACCTTGTTAAATATCAAGATCTAATATTCCAATACAACTTATATGTTCTCAACATGGTAGAGGATAAATCACTATTCCTATCACCCATCATATTTTGGAGACCCTTTTTGAAGACATCTATGACCATAATTAATGTCCATGAAGGCACACTTACCATGGAGTTTAGAGATAACATTGTTCACGTCAATATTTTTGACTTTATGAGACACCCTTTGAATAATTATTCAATTTCAACACATTCCTACATTGAATAAATTGAATTCTTTTAATATCCTAGTATGCTAAATTTTAGCCTTAGAAGAAGAGTTTGTAATTGAAAATCTCATTGATAATGTGGTTATCCAAAATTATAGAATTTTTTTAACATGGAAAAGGTGGTAAATTATGAAATTTATGATAAATATGATTATTTATTTCATGTATAATAATATTATATGTTTCCTTTTGTGTAATAATTTCCAACTTTATGGGTAAGGAACATAAATTTGATGTTATCTCTTAAACAAACCCAACATCTGGAACTAAAACTGCTTCCCACTAATTTGAAATTTTTTTATTTAATGTAGGGAGAGAAATTTCTGATAATAATTTCTAATAATATATCTATAAACCAAGAAAAAACTCTAATTTAACTTTTGATAATAAATTTTCAAGCAATTGGATGGATTTTAGGTGATATCATGGGAATAAGAAAAAAATATGATGACATAAAATTCTACTAAAGGGAGATTCTAAACCTATTAGGTAGCCCCAAAGGTGGATAAATTCCATAATGATGAAGGAAGTGAATAAGTAATTATAGAAGATTTTATAATCATAGCTCATTTATCCTATTTTAGACTTCCAATGTGTTATCCCCATTCACGTGTTTCAAACGAAAAATGGTCTAACCATTGAAAAGAATAAAAAAATGAATAAATCTCTGTGATAATTCAGATTAGCTTGAGAATTTACATTGGCTATAGGAATCTAAATCAAGTAACATAGAAGGATGAACTCCCTATCCACTTACTTGACCAAATTTTAGAGATATTGTAAAGGATGAATAATTACTACTTCTTGGATGGATTTTAGGGTTATTTTCAAGTTCTCATTGCTCTGTAAGACCAAGATAAGATAACATTTACATGACCTTTTAGCACCTTTTATTATATTAGGATTCCATTTAGACTATTTAATGAGTTCGTTACATTTAATTGGTACATAGTAAGCATATTTTCAGATCACATTGAGGATTCTTGAAAGTATTCTTGGATAATTTTGTAGTTTTTAGAAATTCTTTTTAGTATTGTTTGAAAAATCTTAAAAAATCATGAAAAAAATGTATTGAAAAGAAATATTGTTTTTAATTTTGAAAAGTTTCAATTTATTATTGAAAGGGGAATTGACATGGGCACATCATTACATGATAAGGAATTGAAGTGGTTAAATAAAATAATGAAGTAATAAATTCTTTAACTTACCTGACTCTTCAAAAACATGTTATATTTTTTAAATACATACATGATTTTATAGGAGGTTCATCCAGGATTTAATAAGATTTTTCTCCCTATATCTATATAACTTTTGAAATATTCTAAATTTTATTTTAATGAGGAGTGCATGGTATCATTTTAATAAATAAAGATGAGATTGATAGCCCCAACAGTGATTCAGACACCAAATTGGGTTAAACCCTTTGGGATGCTTTGTGATAACTCTAATCAAGAAGTAGGAGAAGTCGTTTCTTAGAGAATTAAGGGTTAGACACAAGTCATTTACTATTCCTCAATAACCTTATATTTTTCCCAATTAAACTACAAAACCATAGAAAAAGAGTATTTAGAAGTTTTCTTTGCATCATATTGTTTTTAATCATATTCCCTTATCATGAAAGTTTTTATTTTTTTAGACCAAGAAAAAATTAGATATTTTATAAAGATGTTATATTAAAAGTCTAGTCATACAGAATAGATGCTACTGCTATAAAATTTCAACATAGAAATCAAATACAAAAATTTAGTTGAGAATTAGGTTTCCAATCACTAGATTATACAACCTAACATGATCAAAGAGGAGATCCATGCCCACACACCAGTATGAGACCTAATTATAGTGGTTCAACTCTACTTGGTTAATATTGAAGTTCCATGGTATACATAAATGGTAAATTATTTGGTAACATCTCAAACCCAAACCCATACATATCCTCAATAAATTAAAAAACTAAAATCTAAATCTAGATATTACATTTGAGAAGATTTGTTTCTTTAGAAAATTTTCAATGATAAAATGATAACAAGATGATTGTCTGAAAGTGAAAATTAATCTGTCTTTGAGTTCTGTCACATTTTATCTTTTCGAGGCCAAGATGGACCTTAAAAGTGGAAAAGAAAATTTTTGTAATCTGAAATCTATTATCCTACCTTATTCAATGATGCACATAACTTCCATATTTTTTTTTGAAAAATGTCTATTTTTTTGAAACATTTTAAAAAGATAAGAAATTAATTGAAGACCCAGTATATTTTTTTGAAATTTTGAAGTTTAAGAAATATATTTTATAGGAAATTTTACAATGTAATTTGGAAATTATTAAATATTTCTTAAAATGGATTATGTTTTGAAATGGGTGGAATCTAAAGCCATCAAAACTGATGATTCTCAGACTATATGTGATTTTATTAGGGGTAATATTTTTTTATTTTGAGTTACAAGGGAAATCATTAGTGATATTGGGACACAATTTTAAAACAATATAATCAAGGCCTTACTATGAAAATATAGGGTGCATCATAAAACATCAACTCCCCATAATCTATAAACTAATGGGAAGGATGCAGTGTTTAATAGGTAAATAAAAGTAATTCTAGAGAAAACTGTAAAAACCAATAGGTAGAATTATAAACAAAGGTTGGAAAAAACCTCATTGGACTATAGGACAACCTACAAGACACCCATAATAATTATACCCTATCAATTAATTTATAGAAAATCTACCACCTTCTTGTTGAATTAGAATAAAAAACTTATTGGGATATAAGGGAGATGAATATAGATCTTAATAGAGCTAGAAAAGAGATGATATTACATCTATAAGAGCTTGAGGAAAATAAGATATAAATTTTTCAAAATATAATTATTTAAAAAGATATAATAAGGATGGATAATAATAAGATGATTAAATTGAAAGCCTTACATCCTGGAGATCAAGTTCTATTATACAACTCTAGAATTAAGATTATTCCAGGTAAACTTCATTAAAAATGGGAAGAACCATTTACAATTACTCATAGACACCCATTTGGTGTTTTTAATATTATGAAAGAAGAAAAATAAACCAAATTCACTATTAATGGGAATCATCTAAAGAAGTACCATTGAAACCTACCCTGAGAACTATTAGATGAGACCACACTACTCCAATCTATTTATCAGTGAAAACACATTAGGTTGGGGATTTACATAAAGTTTTATTTAATGATGTAATTCCATTTAGAATTTTATTACATGATAAATCAAGTTAAATGTATTAATTATTATTCATTAATTAAGTTTGGGGGAGGTAACCTTATAGTTTAGGAAATTTTTTATTTTTTATGTATTTTATTTTTCATTTTAGTGTGTTTTGTAAAACATGTGATCTTAAATAAAATAATGTTAAAAAATTTAAATCCATTCCAATATTTATTAAATTATTTTAACTATAAAATCATCTTATATGAATGATTAAATGAACTTGTTTTTAAAATCTAAATGAAGTAATTTCATGAAAACCCCACTAATTTTTTAATCCCACACCATGACATACTGCCTTATATTTTTAAATACATACTTGAGAGTATTCTAAACCAATTTTGATTTAATCTTTATAATAACCTATTTGTTGAGGGAACCAAAACATACTTGAATAACCATAATTTATTAAGTAACATAATAAAAACCTTGAATAATTCAATGAAATTTTGATTTATAAGATTGAGGAATTATTTGTATTTTAATTCACCTCTTCAATAAATTATTTTTCAATACTATATTTATATCAATCGTTGTATCCCTTAGCTGCCATGAATGACTTTATTAGGTAGCCACATTATATTCCCAATATCCATATCTACCTTTATCTAGAATCTTTTTCATGTTCTAATTTAAATTAGAGTGTGGGTGAAGGAATACAAGGAGTCGGAAAAAATATTAGGTAGTCACGTCATCCAAGGATGGCCATCAAGTTCCACCAATGTTTCAAGTGAATAATTCTCTTTGTTTACCTCGAAAAATATGATTATGAAGTGAAATCAAGATCCAAAAAATGATATTGAAGAAGATGTAATAAACTGAACATAAACTACTAATAATAAAGTTTAAAAAAGATATACTTTGTAAGGAGTAGGATAATGTCTCACACCCTTAATAAGAGAACTCATAATCCCTATCTTCCTTCAAGAGTAGGAAAAAAATGAATTTGAAAAATTTTCTAGAGGAAACATAGGAAGGGAATATTTCTAATGTCAAATTAAAAAAGGGTGAGGATTTTCCATGAATAATTTAAATGAGTGAAATTGAGTGAGTGGAAGAGTAAGTAAATTAGGTTTAAATAATTATTGTAAGATTAATTCAAGAATTAAACTTCATATTAGAGAAAAAACCACCTCATTAAGCCTTAATAGTTTGGTATTCAAATCCTAACAACCCTATATCCACAAAACCACCCTCATAAATCCCTCATGATATTTATAATTACTTTAATTATTGTATGGAGATGAATAAATTCATCAATCCTATGGTGACACTTATGTGAACTTGGAATGATAAAAAAACTTGCTTAAAACCCATAATTAAGTGTTGAGTGGAATAATCTGAAAGGTATGTATAAGTGTGTATAAGGGTATAAAATAAGTGGGAATTAAGTGAATGTAATTAGTATAGAAAATGGAAACTATAACATTCGGTAAGCATGATAATTTTAAAATACGGTTTTAAAAAAGGAACTAAAATTGGAGAAGTATTTTATAGAGACCCAATCATTTTACTCATATTATTGCATGATTTTTAACATAAACATCCATTAATTATAACCTCAAGATTGTGAGGCCTAGTATATTTGGAAGACCAGGATCGTAATACATTAGAGGAAACTAAAAAATTTTATCCTTATTTTTTTTATTTTTCTTAATAAGATCCAAAATCCACTTGAGGTATAATAAATACGTATGATAACCTAGGGAAAATATAAAATAAATTGATGAGAAAAAAAGGCCCATTAAGGGAATAAAAATTATAAGGAAACATAACATGTTATTCAAAGATATAACATGATATCATAAAGAGAATGAACATGAGTAATCACATGGAAATATAACATAGAAACATGGTATCATTAATCAAAATGTTTAGAACAAGTTATATAATATAATACATTAATCTCTAATACCTAAATATTTACAGTCAATGTTCAACTTAATATATTCCATAAGTTTCCTTCCTTAAAACCTTGCATCTTGTTTCTCTAAAAATGTAATTTAATTATTACCAAATAATACTTTATGTTAAACCTAAAGGTTATATATACTTAAAACAAATAAAACATATCTTTAAATATCATTAATAATCTAAAAAATATCTAATCAACAGAATATTTATCCATAAAACCATTTGAGAAAAAGGAATGTCATATAAACCAGGACATCATATAGACCAGTGATAGGTGCTTCTCCCTTATCTACCTTAGGTTGTGGGTTTAAGTCCTATTGACATACCAAATGTGATGGGTTATCACTCATATTTAGGGTTTTCATTTTTATAAAACCATAATTATATAATTCCTATAAAATTCAAAAAACAATGATGAACATAAAAAACATTTATCATCAAATTGGTTTTTAACCACTAAAGTCCTCTATACAACTTATTTTTTCTCCAAAAAAATAAAATAATATTATTTGATTATAATTACCTTAACATCAAGAAAATATAAAATATTATCCTTTCCTTCATAATGGTTTGTAAAGATTTTGTGAATTTAAAAAAAATATTCCCAGGAGTATCAAACTAGGTTCCCATTAAGGACTGTTGTCATGTACTAGGTAATGGTTGATTCAATCCTAACTTTGATTTTTCAGAGTTATTACCCCTAGGTAACTCTATGCTAGAACCACATCCTCTTGTATTATCTAGGCTAAGATGTAATTTCTCAGAAACCACTCACTCTATACTTCACCAAGATTTTAGGATATTTTTCTATACTTAGTCTGATCCTTAGACTTATCCCTTGGTATCTCAGTATTATTTTCTCATCCTAGTTTTCAATGGTTAACTAAATATTTTCTTTGATACCAACTATAGTGACCCAATCCTTTTACACATATTATTTCATGATTTTTAATATAAAAATACATTAATTACAACCTAAACATCGAGAGGCCTGGATTCTTTGGAATATTGTGATAATAATAAATAATAGGAAACAAAAACATGGCATCCTATTTTTTTTATTTTCCTTAATAATATCCTAAATCCACTCAATCTCCTATAACTACATAGGATAAGCTATATAATATATAAAAGAAGGGGGTGAGGTAAAAGTCCTAAAAAGGAAATAAACATGGTAAGGAAACATAACATGCGTGTTAAAGATATAACATGATATCATAAAGATAAGTCACATGAGTAATAACATGAAATAACAACATATAATCATGGTTTCATAAGACCATAACATCATAATTTCATGGATTTATAGGATCATGGAAACAATATATAAAATGATATTAACATGATTCAAGGCCAACTGCCTAGATAATATCACATGGTGGAAAAAGTTCCATTATGGATTGGGTTTACTACCTAATCCCATACATGACGCCTCATGAGACTAAAAAATTACCCAATGAATTGAAGCACCATATGGATGAACCCATTGTTTAATCTATAATGGGCTCACCTGCTGCTATATGGGCACACACATTATAAGATGTTCATGATTTATGTGTTCCACAAAATTAAATCAATCATGAGGAATAAAATAATAATTAACCATGGATAGAAAATGGGTTGCATAATCTTGCCACATATTATAATAAAAATAAATTTCATAATAAAGGAATTTGATAGATAAACATAAGTAATGTATTACCCCATCAAAAGAAGATAGAATAAGAAAGGTATATATGTGAGAGACATATATATATATATATATAGAATTTAGATGAAATCCATAACATCATAGGTTTTTTGTCATTTTTGAATAAAAATAATATAAAAATATTTAATAACATTATTGAGGAAGATAACCTTTCCACTTTGAAAGTCTATTTTGAAAAAAAATATTCAAAAAATGTTACAGAAAAAAATTTATTTAAAAATTAACATGTAAAATTTATAAAATAATCTTCAAGTAATTGAGTGGTTAAGATGGCAAGTAAATCAATACATTCTATATAAGTTATAAAAACATTCCTTTCACACTATTGTAAAAAGGTTAAAAGTATCTCATTTAGAAAATGACAAGTATATTACTTTAATTTTGTTTAAAAGTTAAAAAAATGGGTAAAAATTTATTTAATAAATCATTTAGATAATGTTAAAAAATATTTTTTAAATAATTAATAGAAAATTTTGATACAAAAGGAAATGGATTTTTGACTGAAGAGATAAATAAAATCATCTTTTACTAAAAACATTTTATCAATCATTTTAAGTAAAAATGATAGGTAAAATGGTACTATTTCTTGAAAACGTTCATTAATATCCAAATTAGAAGAAAATTTATGAGTTTCTTGAAAGGTGTATCATAATATTTCATCATTAAAAATTTAATCATGAAGATTCTTGATAAAGAGTGAGGTAAACCTTTACCACATTGATAAATTTTGATTCATAAGCCCCATGAAATAAAAAACTTAAAATGAAAATTTAAATAACATTAATATAAATTAATTCATTATATTATATATAAAATGGGTAGTATATACACCACACAAAATATCTAAGTGGTGAATATATCATACATCTCCCAGAAAGAAATGGTAGACTAGAAATCCCTTACCTTAAATATTTAATTAATTTATATGTGTCTGTAACTCCTGTATAATAAATATAAATTTATCATGAATTTATTACTAAACCAAAACAATATATTTCATATCATATATTATCTACCTACAGTCTTTTTCAACCCATTTATTAATAATTCCTTGTTAAAATCTTGTTTCGGGTAATAATAACTTGTGTTTTCATGTATGTTTTGATTTGGTATTTTTGGTCCTTTTACATTGGTCATGGTTAAAAATTATAAATAATTTAAAACATGATATAAATATCATATATATTAATTAAATATATATTTATATTAATCTATTAAATTTAGATATAGAAAATTCATTACACCGTTCATGGAGACAGTAGGTCGTACATACACATGAACATTGTTTCCATTTTATTGACCAATGAAATTAAAGGAAAGTAAAAATTAATTAATATTTATATAATTATTATTATTTCATATATATCATTTATATTAATCAAACACAACCATAATTCTATACATGTAAAAATAAATTGAAAAAAAATCACATCGTTACGTTGAGGTGGTAGTCTGCATATACACACGAACAATGTTATTGGTTCTCAATAGATTAGAAGGTAAGAAGTTAAATGTGATATTTTTTTATAAAAGTATTTTTAGTTCATAAATATCACATATATTCATCAAATTTATCCTTACTATCTTCCATGTAAAGCATAAGCGAAAAATGAATCACATCACTTTGTGAGGTGATAGTCTGCCATACACACGAGTGACATTATCGTATCTCCCACAAAATTAAAAGAAAAAAAGTATATATGATATCATAATTAAATAATTATAATAATGTCATAAATATTTCATAATTATGTTAAATCCATAATTATATCCATCCTTAAAATGTGGTGATGGAAAAAAATTACATATGTTTTGTGAGGCGGTATTCCACCGTACACACAATTAACGGTTTCATTTTTTATTTGATGGATGTGGAGATGGATATAGGTTATGAAATTAGAATGATAAAATATAAGTATATATTATATAATTTTTATATTATATTATCATTGTTGAATAATAGTTTAAGGATGTGAAAGAATAAATAAAACAAATATTCAAATTAATAATTTTACCTCTTCTTCGAAGAACCTCTTTAGGGTTATACCTAAATCCTTTCTAGATTGGATTTATGATAAAAAAAATAGAATGAGGTGAGATAATTATTAAATTTATTTTTTAATTTCTTGGAAAACCAATGGGTATTTTTTTATGTGAATAGGAGAGGATAGAAGGTGGCCTTTTATATGTGGGGTAGAAGATGCACTTTGAAATTTTTAAAAGAAAGAATTACAACCATGTTTTTATCATCCCAAATGGCTAAAAAATGGAAAATTTTAAAAAATTATAAAATATAAGGTCTAAATATTACCTTAAAATTGTAATTAGACAAGTTTTTGGTTATTTTAACCCTTATATTTTTAGTTTAACCTCGGCAAACCCGTTTTTACCTCAACTATGGTAATAAATTTTTACTATTTTTACTATTCATTCTGGTTAAAAAAATTAAGTTTAACTTATTAGATAATATAAATTATAATCATTCCATTTATTTAATCCATTTTTCATAATTCAACTCATATAAGTGGTATAATTTAATTTAAAATTAAATATGCTGACTTGTTGAAAAAAGGATTTTCAAGAAATGCATTTTCCAAGAATAAGATGATATTATAATAACTATATGTCAAGTAATAATAATTAAATGAATTTAAATTCATATATATATAATCTATAAATTTCAATTAAATCATTCCACCTCAAGTTTTATTTTAATAAATTAAAATAGAGAAACATTATGCACTTTGAAAAAAGAATTCAGAAAATGCATTTTTAAGCCTAATAATAAACTTATACTGAAATTTTGTATAAATATGATTTAAATATAATTAATTGGATTCAAAATAAATATATAATAATTATTTTAATTTTAAATCAAATTAAAATAATAGTGAGTCTTAATTTATTGGAAATAAATGACATTTTTATAAAAAAACTTGTATTTTTCACTATCAATTAGAAAATAAATATTTTCTGAAAAATCCCAAAAAATTCACCCTAAGTTAATGTTTATATGAAGATTAAAAAAATTAATTTTATAATATAAAAATTCTAAAATACCCAAAAATTAATTATAATATTTTCTCCCAAAAATCGATAAAAATCATTTTTTGGAATAAATGTTTTTTTTTAAAATTAAGTTCTTATTCTAAAGAATTTATAAACAAATTTATATTGGGTAGTACATTAATATACATTTTTTAAAGTGGTTATTACTATTCATACCCACCAAATTAATGTTTAGGTTATAACAATCTTATTTAAATACTAATATTTGAATAATATGATGTGGTTTGTTTAAACTCAGTGTTTCATGTTTCACAAGATATTAAAGAAATTGAATTTATTTAAAAAATATATATTGTAAAGTATCATAGTTTTACATTCTCATATAATCTTTATTTTTCATGTCATATATTCTATCAAAATAAATTTATTCTTTTAAAATATCATGGCATTACATTATACCCCTTAAATAAATTACGTCCTCGCAATTTAATATTGATCTCGATAATCAAGGGTTTGAAAAGTTAAAATAACATTATTATGAACCCAAATCATAAAAAAGGTTAATAAAACATCCTCTTGATAATATAGAGAATTATGTAAAAAGGTCATCTGGAATAACACATACTAGGTTTCTAAATATGAGAACATTGGTGAAAAGTGAAGATATGGATAAGTAAGAAAATCATAAATAGTTATGGAGAGTGATAGAGATCATTGATCATAAGGAATTTAATGATCAATAGAAAGTTAAGGACCTCGAAACCATAAAGTGGTGTGGAGTTAAATGAAAATTGATTCCTCATATATGAAGTTAATAAGATAACATTTTTTTTCAAAATCTATTTCCTAGAGTCAAGGAATTACTTTACCATATAAACTTAGAACATAAGAAAATATACTTACTTGAAGTATAATTTCATACTTTAATCATTTTTCACTAAAATTTCATCTATTTCTCTAAATAATGAGTATTCAAGATGATTTTTTTTCATGCCTGAAGTAACATAGTAAAATTCTAAATGATCACATGATCACTAAAAGAATAACAATATATTTCTCCTATATTTAATAAAATAAAAATGTTTAGTACAAGTTATCCAATAAAATACATTAATCCATAATACCTCAATATTGACTCTCAATTTTCAACTTAATCTATTCCTTACGTGTCCATTATTAACCCCCTTCATCTTGATTCTCAAAAAACACAATACCATTCTTCCCAAATAATCCTTTATGTTAAAACTAAAGGTTATATATACCTCAACCCAATAAAAAATCCCAAAAAATATCATTAATAACCTAAAAAATATCTAATCAACTTAAAATTTATCCATCAAACCATTTTAAAAATAGCAATTTCATATTAAGCCGAGCATCACGTAGGTTAGTGGTAGTCATTAGACCCTTATCACCATTTAATTGTGGGTTCAAGTCCCATGGACTTGTCGGATATGATGGGTTGTCACCCAGATTGCAGGTTATACTTTTTATAAAAACATAATTATATAATTCCTATAAAATTACCAAAAATATAATGAACATCCGCAAAATAACATTAATTATAAAATTAGTTTTTAATCATTTAATTATTATATATTTATTCCCCACACCCAAAATAAAATAATATTATTTAACCATAATTACCTCAACATCAAGAACATGTCAAATATTATCCTTTCCTCAATCATTTTTTGTTCCAAAAATATCACATTACCATTAAATAACACTACTACAATTAAAGGATATTTCCACAATTATATAGCCACAGTTTAAAAAAACTGTGAATATATCCTAATATATCCCCACAGGTCTTAAGATATCTATGGGGATACTCCCCCAACCCTCGTGATTCCACCCCCAACGTCAATTTCTCCTCCCCGCGAGTCGGCGAACCTCCTCGCCCGATGTTGCCACGCACCTCCTGATATCCTCCAACGAAGACACGGCCACCCAACCTCGATCCTCCTCCGACGACACGACCACCCAACCTTGATCCTCCTTTGATGATGCAGCCACCCAACCTCAGGACGATCCTCCGACGATGACACAACCACCCAACCTCCCCATGATCATCTTCTTCCAACATGGCTCCACCTACACCTCCCCCTTTGGGCCACCCTCTTCCTTGACTCACCTTTTTTTTCAATTTTCACACATTCCAAGCACCCATCCACATCTCACCGGAAGGCAGTCCATGAATCACAACTTGTGAGTGGCCTGCGGTAGGGTGCGTTAGAGTTTTTTTATATTTCCTCAAATCTATATTATATTTATGTTGTTGGGGTTTCAATTATATATGATTTTATCCAATACATACCAGCATACATATAAACTAGGACAGTTTTAATTCCACATATGTCCTCTGGTTTCTACCATAGAGAAGGGTTTTTTTGATTTCAGATCCACAACCTCTTCAATTTTTATTGGGTAAGATTTATTTGTTTCAATTTCTTGTCTTCTTAATTGTCAAATTTTTCTTCGATATAGTTTATTTTTTTCAATTCTTTCATCGGGAATGATTTCTTTGATTTTTTTCTTATTTTCATTGGGTTTGATTGTATTATACAGTTTAAATCTACAAATGCTGGAAATAATATGTTATGATGATGTGATTTTAAGATGGATGAATGGTCTATAGTGAGTTCTAAAAGAAAATTTCATAAATATATAGTATTAATTGATTATTTTTACTTTGGTTAATATAAATCTATGTTTTATAGTGATGGATATATGACATATCACGATATTGTTGTAGTTGTTGATTAGAAGTAATGTTTGGAGGATTTACTAAATTTCATTTTTACTTATCAAATTTTTTAGAGAACGTCATTTTACCATATAAATAAATCCAATATGATTACAATGAGTCACATAGAACATGTATGTTCCAAAACCACGATGTGATTGATGCAAGGGGATTGTTTCCCCATAGGGTATTATTTATTTCCTAATGGGTGTTTATTCTTAGGTTTTGCTTCTATAGGTTAATCCACACTACCATATACCTCCCTACCAACTCTTATAGAAATAACACTTTGGGTTAATAATTGATTAAGATAAGTGTTTACCCAAACCTTGATTTATCAAGGTATTTAAAATAATAAGGAATTTTCCATATTGTCTTTTTAAATCCTTAATCTTAGAACTATGGGTTATCAAAGTATATTATTGATTACCTCGGTACTCCATCTGTCTCTACAAGTCCTTCATGGATGGATCATGAATTTTTCCTTAAGTTTGGTAATCTGTTAAAGGTTGAAAGTTTTTACTTACTTACTGGAAGTGTGGGGAATGATAAATATATTATAAAATCTATTACAAAGGTGGCTTGGATTGATATTTCTTTCCATATCCATATGAGACTATTGAATACTCCTTGAAACCTTGGTTGTTCAACCACAATTTATGGACCCCCCCCCATCAAGTGTCTTCACTGATCTAGTGGGATCTATAATTTCTATGATAAAAAAAATTTCCTCTGGTTGGACTTATATTTTTTCAAGTCCTAATGATTTTTTTTGAAATATATGAACTAAAAAATAAAAAGTTTTATTGAAGGTACTTGGATAGAAAAAATCAATTTCCATTCCTATTGAATTTGAATTGAATGTCTTAGCTAAGACTTTGAGCAACATGAAGAAATAAGAGGCTACAATTAAAATAAATAATTCTTAGGAGAAGGTGATTACACCAATATTTTAAGGTAATCAAATTTTTTTCCTTCTATTAAATCTACTGAGAAATATTCTTGTAATGAATTAAGTTCATGTTGTGATGAAGTTATTTCCATTGAATCATTCAGTGATATCAATTATGAAATCAAGGATTGTCTTAAAATGGAACCTATTGAAGTTATTATATATATATATGTGAATACATCAAGGGGATACAATTTTAAAAATCATAGTTATATTTATATTCTAAGTCAATGAAATATAAATTTTCTAAAAAGGTAAGTAAATGTATCACCATCATAATTTTTATTGAAGCTAAGGAGACATTTATATCACTTTTCAATAGAAAATTGTTTATAAATTAATAATAATTGAAAAGGATAGTTTTTTATGAGGTTTTTATTATAGAAGTGGTCTTTGTACTAGAAAAACTATATTGTACCTCTATGGATGTCAAAGATTTATAGCTGGATGTTAAAGATAATAGTATTAAAGAACTATATGGTTCTCTTATATAGGCTAATAAAGTGTATGGAGATCTGATTCTAAAGTTACAAAGGGGATATAAAGAAATGTTAAAATCTCTTGAATATGATATGTATTATCTAAATCTATAATGATTGGAGTAAGAAGTGAAATTGATAAATCAAGAAGTCATCCAAGTTGAATCATTACATGTTTTTAGGAAAATAAGAGTAGCTACCACACAAACTAATGATGATAATATTACTAACAAAAAGACTCATAATTGTGTCAAAATAACTTTAATTGATCCACTAATTTTTTCACTATAAGCTCATGGAGGAATGTGATGGACTATCCTGATAAATCTATTGGTACTCGTTTATATTTATCTATTACCCATGGTTTCAAAACAAATTTTTTACAAATATGGGTGTGATTAAATAATTAAAATCCATCCATATCATCCAATTTGTCTAAGAGCATGAATAAAATACTTGGATCTCTAAATAAAGCTCATGATCATATTGTGGTTTTCCAAAAACAAAAAGCAAGAAAAACTAGATATACTACATACAATAGAAAGAGAATGTGATTTATTTTTCAATAATAGTTTTACTAGACATTTGGAAAAAATTATTTTGAATGTTTTCATAATATATTGACCTATGTAGGATATATAAGGTCTATATTATGGGGGAGCATACCATATTTTGAAACAAGACATGTGGGGAAAATGAATAATTCACAAAATAGGAGTAATATATCTATAAGAAACATATTTCAATATTTTTAATATATTTTTTAAATATGAAAAAAGTGATTATAGTTAAGATTATTGTTTTCATATACCAACTCAACACAAAGTACATACTAATTTCAAAATAAAAACACAATAAAAATTGAAGTTGGTCAGAACAGTAAATGAATCTACCTTGGGGTTAAAACAAAATAAGGATATTATATCATGAAATCTCAATAATTCAATGAAGTGGGTTTAATAGGATGTTGAAATAAATATGAACTACCTACACTATGGAAGAATAGTCCAGATTATGGACCATTGAAAATTGTTCATTAATATCATGACTGATGAAAGTGAGTTAAAGTAACAAACAGAATCAATTCAAAAAAATGAATCTTAGAATTAATTTAATTAAAGATATATTATAATAAGAAGAGTAATAATGACATCTAAATAATGATATTCTAAATAATATCAAATAGATACATTAAATATACAAAATTCCAGGTCATACAACAAACAAATTCTTAACTTCACTTCCAGAAGAAGATGAATTATTGATGTGAAAATATAAAACATTAGTGGCTCTAAATATCAATAAATTTGTTGTAGAAAAAGTTTCCACACACATTAATTAGGTATATTGTGTGCCTAAAGGATGTGTGATCATATGGACTAAGTAATTTGTAGAGCCTAAGAAGATGGATCTAGTAGAAAAGTATAGAAGTGATTTATTTTCTAAAACAAGTTTGCATGTTCCATATTTAATGAATGAAAAAAAGAGTAGAAAATAATATTTTCCAATGATTTATATATTTTAAAAATTAAGGGTGAATCTAGCATGAATAGATCTCAATATTTAATATATGTAAAAAATATTTTCTCAGTTGGGATATAATTCATGACCTTATTACCTTGATTATTTATTCCAATTTTTTTTTGGGAATTAAAAGTGATAATTAAAAATTTTATAACTACTTGGAATTTATTATAATTACACAATTGTGGGTTTTATCCATCATGTTTCATTCAAACTGGTATAACTATTTCATAAAAATACCAAAAAAATCCAATGGTTAAGAATATAATTTATCTTTGAAAAAAAATATCCATAATGAAGACTGTTGGGAATCATTCCTAGAGGCTGGGGGGGCTTTGGGGTGGGGTGATGGTCCTGGAGGGGGGGTTCTGGGGGCTGGGGGGTGCTTGTGTAGGGGGGGCTGGTGCTGGGGGGGCTGGTGTTGGGGGGGTATTTGAGGTGTAGGTGGGGGGTTGAGGGATCGGGGGAGGGGCTGGGGGTGGGGTGCTGGGGGCTGGTGCAGGAGTGGGGGCTGGGGGCTAGGGGGACTGGTGCAGGGGGGACTGGTTCTGGGGGTAGTGGGGGTGCAGGTGGGTGTGGGGGTGCTACGAGGCTGGGGAGGAGTGGTGCAGGGGGGCTGGTTAGGGGGACTGGTATTGGGGGGGCAGTGGGGGGATGACGGCTGGGGGGAGGGGTTGGGGGTGTTGAGGGATGGTTTAGGAGGGGGTGGGTGGTGATGGGAGGATGGGGGAGTGGTGTAGGGGGTTGTGGGGGGCTGGGGGCTGGGGGAGGGGCTGGGGGGGTGTTGGGGGCTGGGGGGAGTAGTGCATGGGGGCTGGTGTAGCGGGGACTGATACTGGGGGGTTAGGGAGTAGTGGGGGTGGGGCGGGGGGGAGGGACTAGGGGGAGTGATGCAGGGGTGCTGGAAATCAAATTTGGGAAGTGTTTTGGAAATGAACAAAATAGGAAAAATGGAAGGGAATGAGAAATAGAAGATGAATATGAGTTCCTTTATATTCTATTTTTTGATTATATACTGACCATGAAAAAATTGTTTTATATTATTTCATATGGTAATTGAGATATATATTAGAAATAAATGCTAAGAATATAATATGGAATGGAAATGATAATATTGAAGAACAGGGTATGCTTCATGTATGTGTTATTTCTATTGTTTATGCAAGTACTGATGCAATGATTATTGATATTATGATGAACGATGTGTGTGTTTGTGGATGTTTTGTGTTGACATGACCACCATAAATTATCAGTCTAATGAGAGTGACTAAATGATGATATTTTTTTAATAATATAAAGGAATTATAGAATCTATAATGGTAATGGATTCTTGTATCATTTATCATCACCGATCACATATATATAAGAAGTCATTATATCTCATTTCTTTTCACACTATTTCCTTACAAGTGGTTTCTTATGATGAGGTTGGTTCTATCCACCACCATCTATGACAGTGAGTTCAACATCGGATTTGGGTAATATTTATTCCATATTTATTCTTTGGCCAAATTTTAATTAGTGCTTTTGTGATTTTTGGGTTCTTTATATTTTTGTAGTGCTTTTTGGATGTCGTTGAGGTGGATTCAAGTTGACGTTGACGAAGGCTTACATGTGTATGAATAGTTAGGCATATGCATATATAAGTTCCCCCATTATATATATATTCACTCACGGTAGTATGAATATATATATATATATTTGGGCTAGGTGTGCTTATATATAAATATGAAAAATGCATACATGTGTAAGTGTAAAGGGGTATATGCAAGTATAAACATATATCTAAGGACCCCCTTGTACATATTTGACCATGAAAATATGTACATAGGGGCTAGGTGTCCTTAAATATATATGATGTTTCATATGCGTGCAAACTAAAAAAAGGAAAATTCGAGTTGTCATTGTCAAAAACAGTGCGCCTTGAGGTTGAGGTAAGTTCCCACTGCCTAAACCTTTAATTTTAATTCTATAATTGCTCGAGTATTTTAAAAGATTTTTTTCATTATTATATAATGAGTATGTGCTATGAAAATTGGTCGTGGCTCTTTTAAATGACATTTTCACCTATTTTACATGATTTCTCTAAGCCTTCAACGTGGACTAGTAGAAATTTTCAGCCAACTCAATAGTAGAAAATGAAATTTCCTTCACTTTAGAGATGACAGTGCCCTTATTTTGAGAAAACATGAACCGTGAATTCTCATAAAAACCTAAAACTTAAATAAAATCTTTGTTCTCATTTCATAAAACACAAAAAACCCATCCTTAAAAACTTAACACTTTCTTAAGTAACATCATTGTGAAACACTTGAACCAGAAAAAGACAAAATTTAACCTATTAAAATAAATCCACCTAGGCATGATTCACGGTGTGAATAGGGGTTTTACACCCTGAATCCCTACCCCTGAGAATTTCATGGCTTGAACTGAGGTTCACAGCCAAAAATGTTCGAGATAGGGGGTTCACCCCTCAACCAACCCCATTCAAGGCATAAACCTGATTGGTCACAACATGAAAGTATATGGTAGCTTAAATTTCAGTTATTTTTCACCCTGAACCTCCACCAAGTTCCACCCAAACCTAAGAGGTTCCAACAAGGGACTGAAACTAAATCCAAAAATACCATTTAGGAATATCTAATGTTCAGATTTATGATCCAAATTTCAATTTAAGCAACAACACATGCTTTATATTAAAAGCACAAATTTCCTCCAAAAATAATGAATCAAAAACCTATGAGGTATAAAAAACTCCCCACCTTAACACTTATCATCCCCTTGAAGCCATGGTATTTGTCAAAACATGTCTCACAAAATACTATGGCCATCAATTCCCTGATAACTCACTATTCTCCATCTCAGAATTCTAAACATGTTTCTGTTAGACAAATCCAAACATCAAGGAATTATTTTCAAAAGAAGTCGAGCCACTCACTCATGAAAAGGAACCAGAAATGATAGGATCTTCCCACACACTAGCATCACTTTTTCACCTCAATCATTCAATGATTGGCCTCACTGCAACAATGACCCATATTACATGAGGGTCAGTCACCAATAACTGATATGATTCTATCCACCATAGGAGTACCATTATCATTGATCTCCCAAACCAAACACCTGGTCTCTGTAGCCCATATTCTATCCATCACTAAATGAAATGACTATATGTGTCCGACCTTCTTATCCCTAAATTACAATATGAAATATCCGTTTCCACCAACACTTAGATCACTATAGATCATCCATGCCAGCCAATGATAGTCAATAGTGCGCTCCCCACCCTATGGCTTCCCATACACGGTTCCTACGGCTTCCCATACACTGTTACTCAACCACTGATCCAAATGGGTCCTATCCGCAAACCTCACTGACAATACCCCTGCCATGGACCAAAAACTCAGGCTATTAGGGGGGTGCTGGGTTTTGTTGAAAGGGTAATGGGTGGGAATGAAGGTGTGCTTTGGGGGGAGGGGTGCATAGTGTGAAGGGGGTGGGCAGGGGGTCGGGTGGGAAGGGGGGTGTGCTGGGGAAGGGGGCAGAGGGGTATGCAGGGTGAGGTGGTAGGGGGTGTGCTAGGGGAAGGGGGAAGGGGGGTGCAGGGGGGGTCCAAGGTGTGTGCATGGGAGGGGGTTCTAGGTTCTTTTGGAAGGGGTATGGGTAGGGTGTGGGGGTGTGTTGGGGGTAGGGTACAGGGGGTATAGGGGGGCCCAAGGGGTGTGCAGGGGGGTGTGTTGGGTTTTTTTGCAAGGGGCAGGGGTAGGGTGCAGGGGGGTGTGCTGGTGGGAGGGGGCATGGGGTGGTGCAAGAGGGAGGGGTGCATAGGGGGTGTTTCCTTTCTTATGGTATGAAATTCCTTCATGATGAACCAATCGTGATCTTTTAAACGTGAAGATTATTTCACATGGAATTTTCATATTTATAACTTTATCCAATGATCCATGGATGAACCTTGTGATAATGACTTCATCGTAGGTATTTATAGAAAATATCAATGGGACTCCAAATGAGAACCAACCACATGAAGATATATGGATCAGCACATGAAATATCATTTATCTATCACACATTAGTTCAGTTGGAGATCAGTTTTGTTTCCTATACTTGGTGCATTTATTCTATTATTGTTGGTTATATGAATACATTATTCTTGTTTATTGAGTTATATTCTTTGTGAATTTTCTAAGATGTTTTGTTTTAACATAATTTTAGGGGATGATCACTAATATGTTCTGCCTTGTATTGTAGGTACTTGTGAGCTGGTTCTAGACTTCTTTGATAGTCTTTATTATAGGTAGAATCATGTAAGTGCATTTATGTGTTTTTTATATTTGGAGTTGTTTAATTCTTAGTATGTAATTAGCTTTACTTTATAATTTAATTTGGATAGTGAGTACCACATTGATCTTCTGTGTGATAAATAGAGTAACTCATTCTCATTTTGTAACATTATTTTTAAACCCATGAAATATATTTAGTGTCTGGTAAATTTTACCAATGGTTAGTAGATCTTCATACATGATACAAGCCAATGGGTTGGGATGTTAGTAGGGAGGGGGACTGGTAGGAGCAGGGTGGAGGGGGACTGGTAGGGGCTAGGGGGAGGCGAAACTGGCTGGGGGGGGGACTAGCAGGGGGATGGGGGGACTGGTAGGGGCAAGGGGGAACTGGAAGGGGAGGGGGAAACTAGCAGGGGGCAGGGGACTGGTAGGGGGTGAAAGGGGGGACTGTCAGGGGGAGGGGGACCAGAAGGGGCAGGGGAAACCGGTAGGGTGGGGGGGACTGGAAGGGGGATGTGGGGAACTGGAAGGGGTGGGGGAACTGGTAGGGGGAAACTGGAAGGGGGAGGGGGAACTAGCAATGGGGATGGGACTGGCAGGGGAGGGGGTGTACGGGGCAGGGTGGGTGGGGGTGCAGGGGGGACTGGAAGGGGGGAGGGGGGAACTGGCAGGGGGAGGGTGAACTAGAAGGGGGAGGGGACTGCCAGAGAGGGAGGGGACTAGCAGGGGGAGGTTGGGTAGGTGTACAGTGGGACTGGCAGTGGGAGGGCTAGGTGGGGTGGGGGGGGACTAGTAGGGGGAACTAGCAAGTTGGGGGGTGTGTTGGGTTCTTTTGTAAGGGGCAGGGGTAGGGTGCAGGGGGGTCTGCTGGGGGTGCAAGGGGTGGGGGGTGAATGGGGGGTGTCTAGGAGGGGGTGAAAGGGGGAATGGGTGTGCATGGGGTTGTTCAAGGGGGTTTTCCAGGGGTGCAATGTTAACTTAATGAATTGAATGAGTTAAATGGAACCAAACATGATTAAATTGGCACATGAGAGTTAATGCCTCATGTAGTGAATTATGTTACAGTTATTCCTCCTTTATAAATTTTAATTGGATGGAATTACACTAGATATCAACCCAAGATCCACACAATTGCACCAAATGGTTTGGTAAGTCTTCCACCATATTGGATTCACGAATAGGTATGAAGTGAGATGACTTTGAGATCCAATCTATAATCCCCCATAAGGAATCACATTTCCAAACCATTCTTAGTAAAACTATGAAAAAATTGATAGTTATTTTCTCAAATTTCAACATAGATATAGGTTAGTTTTGCAACATTCATGGGGGGTGTTCAAGGGGGTTGTCTAGGGGGGTGCGGGGGGGGGGGGGCTTTGTATTGGGGGTGGGGGCTACTGTAGGGGTGGGGTGGGGGTGCAAGGGGGTTGTCCAAGGGTGTGAAAGGGGGCGTTCTAGGGGGAATGAAGGTGTGGGGTTGTCAAGGGGGTGCAAGGGGGATGTCCAGGGGGTGCAAGGGGGTTGTCCAGGGGGTAATGGGGGTGTTCAAGGGGGTGCAAGGGGGTTGTCCAGGGGGTGTAAGGGGGTTGTCCATGGGGGCATGTGGGTGGGTGTGTGTGTGTGGGGGGGGGGGGGGGTTGTTCAAGGGGGTGCAGGGGGTGTTCAAGGGGGTGAAAGGGGTTTTCCAGGGGCATGGGGGTGCAAGGGGATGTCCCGAGGGGTGCAAGGGGGTTGTCCAGGGGGTACAAGGGGGTTGTACAGGGGGTATGGGGGTGAAGGGGGTGTTCAAGGGGGTGTACATGGGGCTATCCATGGGGGCATGGGGGTGCAGGGGGGGTGTTCAAGGGTGTGTAAGGGGGTTGTCCAAGGGGGAATGGGGGTGCATGGGGTGTTCAAGGGGGTGCAAGGGGTTCAAGGGGTGCAAGGGGTTCTATCCATGGAGGGCATGGGGGTGCAGGGGGGTGTTCAAGGGGGTGCAAGGGGGTGTCAAGGGGGGTGCAAGGGGGCTGTCAAGGGGGGTGTAAGGGGATTTCCAGGGGGCATGGGGGGTTCAAGGGGGTGCAAGGGGCAGTCTAGGGGGTATGGGGGTGCATGAGGTGTTCAAGGGGGTGAAAGGGGGTTGTCTAGGGGGAATGGGGGTGAAGGGGGGTGTTCAAGGGGGTGTAAGGGGGCTGTCCAGGGGCAGGGGGAGGGGAAACTGGCAGTGGGGGTGGGGAACAAGGGGGAAGGGGGTTCAAGGGGGATGTCCAGGGGTAGGGGACTGGCAGGGGAAAGGGGCAGTTGGTAGTGGGGGTGGAGAACTAGGGGGGCTGAGTTTTTTATACTATGTAAATGATATAGCCACGATTTTACTCGTGGCAGTAGGAGCCTAGTGACATAGTTTTAACCATGGAAGTAGGAGCCTACTTCCACGGTTAAACCTTGGCACTAAGGGGCCTTAATCCCACAGTTATAATTGTGGCAGTAGGCCCCCTAAATCCATTGTTAAAACTATGGAATTATTCCCCCTAATGCCATGGTTTAACCGTGGAATTTGGCCCCTACTACCACAGTTAAAATCATGGAAATACTCTCCTACTACCATGGTTAAAATTGTGGCACTAGGTAAGACCTACTTCCATAGAGATAATAGCCATATTTTTTTGAAAACGTGGCCATATTCTATTTCCATGATTTTAGGGCCTACAGCCACGGTTCCAAACAGTGGTCCTAGGTGAATTTTCTAGTTGTTTAACCTTCTTAGGTCATTCGTACTATTCAACATATTTGTGAAAATCCTTAAAGAGAAACTATTGAAAAACATTACTTAGAGGTTTCATGATTCTTATAACCATTATACCATTGATAAAAATACTTCAACAACATGATAATTAAATTCTAAATTATTATTAACTAGGTTTTAATTTATGTTATCCATGGTAATGATTCTTATTATGTTTTATAACAAAAAAATGTTCAAGTCCTTTATAATGGTTTGTAAGGAGTTTGTTAATTTCCAAACATATCCTCTAGGAGTGTCAAACTAGGTTTCCAGTAAATCACATTTTCATGTTCTAGGTAATGATCGAATCAATAACAATGCACCTTTTTTAGAGTTATTTCCCCTGAGTACATATGTTCAAGAACCATGTCTAATTTTAGTATTCAATCAGGTATGTAATTTCTTGGAAACCACTCGCTCTATACTTCACCAAGATTCCATGATATTTTTCTAAACTTAGTCACATATTTAGACTTATCCTTAGACTTATCCCTAGGTATATAACTATGTTTTCTCATAAAAGTTTCCAAATGTTAACTAAAACTTTTCTTTGATACCAACTATAGAATCCCAATACTTTTACACATATTATTTGATGATTTATAACACAAACATCCATTAATTTTAAACCAAATACGATGAGGCCTAGTGAGTATGGAAGACTAGGATCATAATACATCATGGGAAACTAAAATATAGAGTCATTTTTTATTTTTTTAATAATCTCTTAAATATAATTGATCTTCTTCAACTACATATGATAACCTGGGGAATACATAAAAGAAAGGGGTGAGCTAAAAGGCCCAGTAAGGGAATAAACATGATAATTGAATATAACATGTGAGTCAAATATGTAACATGATATCATAAATAGAAGGAAAATGAGTTATCACATTGAATAATAACATAAAAATGGTATCATAAGAGAATTTAATTCTAAGATCATAGAATCATAAGATTATGGAATTATAGGATCATAACATCAACAAAGAGCATGACATAAACACAAGTCAATGCTAACTACATAGACAATATCACATGGTGTAAAAGTCCAAAAATGTATTAGTTTTACTCCCTAATCCCACACATGATGCCTCATGAGACTAAAACATTACCCAATGCATTGGAGAACTATCTGGGTGAACCCATCATGTAAGATATAGGCTCACCAAGTTCTATTTTGGTGAAACCATCATAACATGTTCATGATTTAAATGTATACAAAAGGAAATCAATCATAAGTTATAACATAATAATTACCCATGGAAATAAAAATGTTAGGATAATATTTCCTCATATTATAATTAAAATAAATTTCCTAATGATGGAATTTGAGAGATGGACATAAGGAATGTATTAATCCATAAAAATAATAGCGAATAAGATAGGTATATATGTGATAGTAAAATATATAAATAATTTAAAATTAATCCATAACATCAAATGTTTTTATCATTTATGAATAAGAATATTATAAAAAGTTTTAAAAACATTCTTGAGGAAAATGACCTTTCCACTTTGAAACTCACATTTAAAAAAATAAAATTCAAAAAATGTCGGAGAAAAAGTTTTCTTTAAAAATAAACATGTAAAAATTATAATGTATGATTCAATGAATTTAGTTTTTAAGGAAAGAGGTAAATTTGTAAATGATGAATAAGTTAAAAAATAATTATTTTCATATAGTTGTAAAAAGTTCAAAATTCCCTCATTCAGAAGATGACAACAATATTCCTTTAAAAAAGTTTTCTAAAAAGTCAAAAATGGGTAAAATTATTTTTAATAAATAAATTATAGAATTTTAAAAACATTTTTTTGAAACATTTTTTTAAAAAATGGATATGGAAGAAAAATGAATTTTGATCAAAGAGAGAAATAAAGTCATATTTCTTAAAAACATTTTCTCAATTATTTTAAATACCAATGAGAAGGAAAATGGTACTCTTTATTGATAAATATCTTGAATAACCATACTTTAAGAAAATTCATGAGTATTTTTAGAGTTATATCTTAATATTTCATCATAAAAAACATAATTAGGAACATTCCTAATAAACAATGAGGTAAACCTTTACCACTTTGGTAATTTCTAAATCAAAATCCCCATGAAATAAATTACTTAAAATGAAACTTTAAATACCATTAAGATAAATTAATTAATGATATAAAATATCAAAAGTGGTATTAAATACCCCCACATAAAATAATTAAGTGGTCAATATATAATACATCTCCCAAAAATCAAAGATAGGCTAGAAATCCCTTACCTTAAATATTAACTTCCTTTATACGTGTCCATACCTCCTGTATAATAAATATAAATTTATCATACATATATTATATAACCATACTCAAATATTTCATATCATATTTGTTTTAATAATAATATTTTGTGACTCATTTAATAACAATTCTTTATTAAAATCATGTTTCAGGTAATAAAAATTTTGTTTTTAATGTATGTTTTGATTTTGTATTTTTGTCGTTTTAATTTGGTAACCATTACATAATCTCTATAATATAAAACATTAAAAAATATCATATATATTCATTAAATATTTATTTAGATTAATCCATTAAAGTTATAGATAGAAAGTGCATTACACTGTTCATGGATATGGTAGGTTGTATGTATGAATGAACACTCTTTCCATTTTCTCGATGGATGGAACGAAAGGAAAGTAAATATTAATCCACCTTTACAAAATCATTATTATGTCATATATATTATTTATTTTAATGAAATATTTAAAGACCCTGACCCTAGTAGCCCGAAGCTGGTGCCTTACTTTATTACATTGGTATAGATATAAGATTAGAATCCCAAAGGACCAATTAGTTTAGATGTTTTGGAAACAAGATTACATACATGAAACCCATTTTACATTCAGAAAAGAAAATAAAACATAACACATAAAAATTTTAATAAACTACTTCCTTGAAAACTCATTCAAATATATTTTCTTCATAACTTGGGGAAATGAAAAAAATAAGAGTGAGATCAAATGCTCAGTAAAGGTCATGTACAATAGAATCCATCATGAATAAATAATAATAATAAATATGGAATGGTAAATAACTGATAACAAATTACATTAATAAAAAAATGATCATAATATGGAAGGAATAAAAGATGATCAAATAATGCCACAAAAATAATCATATGAGCTAGGAACATAACCATAGATATATTACTAATCGAATAATCACATAGAAATCAATAAGTAATCTCATAATGATGTAATGCATAATTTAAAACATCCGAAACATGGTATCAAGTATTTACACCAATAATCTAACAACATCAAGGCATTGTGCCAAGAATCTAAAAAAATCAATACTTTGTGGTAAGAATCTTATAAATGGGTAAGGCCTTGGAAAAAACTCAACCTGGATTGTCTCATGAGACCTACTAATGAATTGAGAGGCTATAGTGGGCCCCACCCATCACTTACTAAGTCAAATTCATTCCTCGCATTAATAAATAATATAATTGAATCAATATTTCTTAACAAAATCAACATTTCTTAACAAAATGAATATTTCTTAACAAAATCAATAATTTTCCGAATTGGAAGAACTTTTCATACAAAATATCGATACTTCCTCAGTCTAACTAATCATAAACCGTCTATATAAATATGATTAATGGTATCAATAGATTAAATTATCAATATAATATTCAAAAAAGTATTTTTACATATATTAAAATACTTTAAAGAGATTAATGTAGTAATTTTTGAGGAAAATACCTTTTTTTACTTTGAAAATAATTTTAAAAATATAAAAAAGTTGCGCATGTAATAAAGAAATTATTTTCTTTGAAAATAATCCTTTAAATTTGTAAAGAAATATTTAAATCATTAATCCTTCATGATAGTGTTAAATTCAATTCATTTTTTATAAGTTAAAAAACATTCCATTTACACTTTTGTATGAAATGTAATAAAGTACCTTGTTTCTGAAAACAACAGGAAGATTCCCTTTAAAATATATATAAAAAGTCAAAAGGGGGTGAAAATTAATTTAAAAAATCAATTTATAATAGTAAAAAAATTGAAAACCTTTTATAAAAAATGGGAATGTAAAATAAATATTCCTCAGTAGAGACTTAAACTTAAACAATCTCAAATTGTGATGAGATTGTGATATAAATTATTACCAATTTGTAATCGGTTAAATCATATACTCCAAAAAATAAATAACTTAAAATGAAATTTAGATACCATGAAGACAATAATATTCATGATATAATATATCAAAGGGTATAATATACACCAAAAAAGGGAATAAGTGCTGAATATGACATATTTCTCACTGAAGTAAAAATGAGATAAAAAACCCGTACCTTACACTTTCCCTTAATTGAACATTCTTTAAACTCGTTTATAATGGGTTAAAACATGTTATTTATTTACAAAATAACCTTATTAGTAGTTATTACCTCATATATGATCCTCTTATATTATTTTATTACTTATTTTTTGATAATATTTCGTTATTATCCATGTTTAGGGTGTTAACTGGATCATTTTCCCATGCATGTTTTGTCATGTAAGTTCCAGTTCCCGTGCATGGAATATTGTTTCAAAATATCCTGAATGGTATTTAGGATATATATATATATATAATATTTATTAATTATATAAATTTTTATAATCATTATTAAATGGTTAATATGGAAGATGAATTGCATCGCATCGTAGAGACGGTAGACCATACATACGCATGAGCAATAATATCATTACCTTTAAGGTGAAATGGTAAAGAAGTGGATAATATATTAATTGTTAAAGATTCAATATAATTTATTAATTATTTTATATATCCATTATTTCCATCACTGGACCCATCCAAGTAATGCGGTGATGAAAAAATTACACCACTACGTGGAGACGGTAAATCATACGTATGCACGCACGACACTTTTATTTTATCTAGGATAGATAAAAGGTAGGATATGGTTATAACATAATCATAATAAAATCTCAGAATATATATTATATTTTATTTATTAATTTTTAATGTAAACAACACATGAAAAGAATGTATAATAAGTAATAAATTTCAAAGATTCAGTAAAGACGATTACCTTTTCTTCGACGTACTTTCTTTAGATCTCTTATTAAGGGATATAGGGTAGGTCTTTTGAGGATAGAGAAACCTCCATAACATGGATAAATTATTTTTAGACATAAATGGTTAGGGTTTTGTTGAACTATATTTCTCAAAGTTCTGTGAAGAAGTGATGGAGGAGGTGCCCTTTTATAATTGAGGTGAGGGACACTTTCAGAATTCCTAAAAATATTAAAATATAATAATGTTATTTTAGATTCAAAGACTTAAAAATGCCCTATAAAGGAATATGGGATGAAATTTTAGACCATATTTTATCCTCTTTGGTCTTATTTATGGTTTTTATTATTTTTAAATAATTTAATAAAATATTAATTCAATAAAATATCATTATTGTCAAATTTGATACTATTCATTTAATTTGAGTTCAAATATATCAATAAAAAGTGTAATTTGAATATATTTATTTAAAAACTCTATAATATTTTATATAGATATATAATTTTTTTCACACATTTAAATATTCAAATAATATCAAAATTAATATTTTTAAAATTTTTGATTTTATTTTTCTATTAATTAAGTAAATACTCTATTAGCATTTCATAAGTATTTAATGTAATTATATAACTTCTAAAAATTAAAATAAATTTATATAATGAAAATAATTTCATTAAGATCAAAATATACATTTAGTTTCGTTCATATCTTGATCGTGTTCCTATTTAGACACATAAAAGTTATTAAATACAAAGAGAGTGACATTTTGTAACTATTTTTGATTTAAATAATATATAAGTTATATTCATGGAAAAGTTTCCAATAAACCAAAACAATTATATATTAAGGTTAAAAGGGTCTAATAATATTTATCAAATAATTTTTAGACAAAATTAGGTCATGGTTATAGCCTTATCTTTTGGTTTTAACTCTTATTTAACGCCTTTAACTCTTACCGTGACAACATGGATTTTTACTCTTTGAAGGTTAATATATTTACTTTAAAATGAAAAAATATCCATAAATATGTCACGACCCCTCCCAACAAAGATGCCCCTCCTGAGCTGGCAATGGTGAAAGGGAGATAATGACCCCCGAGTCCCGCCTCCAGTAGGCCCCGGGTTGGCGACTAGCACCAAGGGTATGAGTTTTCACAAATATGGGAGGCATTACCCTTTTTATTATTTTGGATCGGGAAATAGGACAAGTCAACCACCAAAAAGGGAAAATAAAAAGTGTATATAAATAAACCCAAACCAAGCCCACATGCATGTTTAAACAATTTTTATAACAAGGTATAAGTACAAGGAAGCTCAAAAGTACAATGCCAAAGAAAACAAGAGAACAACAACTGCAACAACTCCAACTGCCCGACTAGTAGGGTCCCGCACGGCCCTGTTAGTCCTCATGGAAACCTGAAAGTAAACGTAGGGTGAGCATACAAGTATACTCAGTAGGGAAACCTAAAGCTCTCGTGCACAAGTGGGGAGACACCCTAAGGTCCCGTGAGAGAACAGAAGAACCAGAAACTAACAAGGAAAAAACTATCCACCCAGTCTCACCGGTCACACTCACCAAGTAACACAAACAAGTTTAGTATATATATAGAACAAAAGTATTGGGTACCCCGCACCATTTCCCACTTAATTAGATGCTGCTCTTCCTAACGGCAAACGTCCTGACGCTACCACACTCTTCCCGCCCGCACACACCTGGGCCAAACCACGCATCCCGCCCGCACACACCTGGGCCTCACAACCACACATCTCGCCCGCACACACCTGGGCCACAACCACTAACCCTCCCGCAGACACCTGGGCCTCATCCCGAAGGTTCTTGGGAACGGTAAGCCTGCCCGAAGAGTCTTGGGCTAAAGGTCGCCTCAAGCCATCACAGCCTCCGAGACCTACCCGAAGAGTCTTGGGTGTAAGGTCACCTCAAGCCATCATAGCCTATGGAAGAAGGAGCAGGAAGGAGCTAGTAACTAAGGGGGAACACCCTCTCCCATAAAATGGGAGTGTTCGGCACTAGGTGCTTGACATGGGTGTGGTGCGAAAAAACACAAAGATACAATTATATATATATACATATACCAAACACACAGCCCAACCTATGGCTTCTTAAAAAGAGAAACTGAGCATGTGCCTCGGCACTGCTACCACGAAGCATGCATCAACAACCAAACAATCATCCCCCAACTCCATTTAGGTTTTCATGTTTCATGCAATGGTTTAACAATTTATTACTACTGGGCAACTATCATCCAGACAAAACCTTTCACAAACATATCCCTTCCATCCACAACCAAGGTTAGGTAAAACACAAGCAACCACATGCCATTTCATTTACAAAAGATTATCACAACTATACAACATTCCATCATTCATTTATTTCAAAGTTCCACACATAAAACCCTTTCCACACACAAAACATTTCCGCATTTGAAAACACCTTTTACTTCAAAACACTTTTCATAATCAAAACAGTTTTCATAAATAAAGGCATTTTACACAACCAACCACTTCTCATTTCAACCCCATTGTTTACAAAACATTTCACACCTCCACCGTCAACCATTCCAATAAGATCACTACCCAAACGTCGCAGCCCCGCTGCCCAGCATCACATCACAACACCATTCCAGAAAAAAAACATTTCCCACAAAACAACCAAACCACCAACATGTTCATTATCCCAATTTTGTTCAACCGGGGTGATCACACAAGGTTTTCATTCTCATTTAATCATCCAGTCTTTACGTGCTTATCCATTTTCCATGTTTTAACAAAACCAACCACAAACAATTTAGATATCAATTTTGCACGCAAAGGTCACCAACGGCCTTGATTTTCAGTAGGAAAAGGCCTTTCAATCCAAAATCACAATCAGAAGATAAAGAAACTGGAAGGCAATAGAAACAGCACAAAACCCCAAACCCTTATTTATCCGGTTATTATCTTTATTTAAAGTTCAACTACATCCCATGGAACAAAGGAAAAATATCCCACCCCGTATGTTGCACCAAATAGAGGGACGAGGGTAAACCCCTACCTCAAAAAGTCCCGATCACGTCGCATCTGACGACGTCCTTCGGTGTCCTCCGCCTTCGCCAAACCCGACAAACGCCTCCTAGGATGGAAGCTGGAGAAGGAAGGCCGGAAGGAAAAGTGACAAGTCCAGGCTTAGAAGCTTCGTCTCGTCGCTACGATCCTGTGGCCGCTGACGGATCGTAATTCGGAGCTCGGACAAAGAAGTTAGAGGAGGAATACTTCTCGATCGTCCAAGAGCGTCGTCGTGCGACAAAGAAGCGATCGATATGGAAGATAAAACATGACCTCGTTCTTATATAGGCAACGAATAGGTAAATCCGTATTCAGCATGCATTAATGAAAACACGATGTGAACGTACATACGTTACATGTTTTGATTGGTTAACACACAACACGTCACGCGGTTTCCACGCGTTTTAATAAAAAAAAGTTAATTTTATTAATATGTGTGTTTCGTTGACCCGAGACATAACTCATAAAAAGGTATCCATCACTGGTATTAAAATGACCATCTTAATTACAGGATTACACTGCCGCTGACTGTTCGTCATTCCGACACCATATGAAGAAGTTACGGTCGAATTAAGATTATAAAACCCAAAAATAATAATAAAATTTTATAATATTATTATTTATTTATTTTCCGTGAATTTTATACGCTCAAAAATTGGGTCCCCTTTTGCTTTCACGCCCAAATATCTCCACCACCAATCAATCACCTTTATTTTTATTCTATTATGATAATAATATTATTATGAATATTATTCATTTAAGGGGAAGAAAAAAAAAACCCCCCTTACGCCTCCTTTAACCTCATCATACACCCCCTTTATTCTCCCCATTTATTTACTTTAATTTATTATCTCATTTAATCCATATGATTTATTATTATAATATACATAGGGAGGTCCATGTATAGCTCCTCACCCACATGCTCCTCATTAACATAATAAATATATAATACAAATATTTTTATTATTATAATAAAGGAAAACCTCATGTTCAATTAATTCATGAGCATTTCGGGTACCCAATCTGAAAACCCGAAAAAGACATCCAATATTGGACTCATAATTTCCGTCTCGTAGTCAGGGTCACACTGCCACTGACGGTTCGTGAAACCGAGGTCGCATGAGGAAGATACCGTCAAAATTCAGTTTTCCCATCCAAAATTAATAATTACATTATTATATTATATTATTTAATTTAATTCTTAAATTCTCACATTATCTCTCCAATCTCCTTGAGATTCACGCACAAAGTCTTTTGTTTAGGTGTATTACACTTGGCGCCTCTCTCCTATATTTATTTTTCAATAAATTTTATTTCCTTTAATCATGTTTCTCTCTCCAATCTTCTTACCTTCTTCCACAAAAGGTGGCGCCTCTCTCTTCCTCATTCCATGCCCAAAACGCCCCACCTTGCATTCCTTCCCTTTCTTTTTTTTCATTTAATCTTATCTTTTATTTTATATCATTATTAATATATTTTTCATCTTCTCTCTTCAATCTCATTCCTCCCCAACAAAGTGGCGCCTCCCTTGATTTTACACCATTAGTTCCATTCTTTTTATCATAATTATTTTCAATAATAATGATTAAATCTCCCTAAAAAACATGCAAGATCACCTCCCATCAAAACCCACATGACACACACCTATTTTAAATCTTTATCATTATTATTATTATTTTATTTTTTTAAACACAATTATCATAAATAATAACATCTCTTATTTATCCTTATATCTCAAATCTCATTGCAATTAATTCAAAACATAATTCTCATTAAATCATTATTACCAGATCTATCAAAAAAAACCCAACATTATTATTATAATTATTTAGTATAACACTTATAAAAAACCCCAAATAAAATTTATTAACACGTCACCATTTATTATTATTAATAATTATTATTTTTGATGTTCGCCGCATTGACCACATAAAAAAAACGTTTTTACAAAGTAATCGACCGGAGAGGTCCGGGCCATTACATTAGATACCTCTCAAAACATTCTCATCCTCGAGAATTAAAAACTGACCCAGAAGAAGGAAAGGATCTGAAGAACCACTCCACAAGATACCTCTCAGGGCTCTCGTCATGACAAGGAACCAACCAACAACTCTATGAGTTAGGAATTCCCTCTCCTATGTCAAGATACTATCCACTTTAGGCGGCACTGACTCGCCTGCATGGGTTTAATCGCATCCTCATTAATGCGTCTTGATTAAGGATCAGGTTTTTCCTTTCCCATATATTAGGTTTTTTTTTCAACTTACACTACACCCAACAACGTACAACCCAAAAACTGCCCGGACACATGGCTTGAGGAATTCCTTCTCCCATGTTGAGATATTATCCGCTTTAGGCGGCACTGACTCGCCTGCACGGGTTAAATCGCATCCACATTAATGCGTCTCGATTAGGGATTAGGTCTTCCCCTCCCCACATGATAGGGCTCTTCACGTACATTTAAAGAAAAGCGGGAAACAACATAGCATTAAAGACTCGTGAAAAACAAGGTCCAGGCCCAAAGCATGGGTGAGAATGAGTTTCAACAATTGAGTGTGATGCTCCTGGATTTAAACAAAACATAAACGAGAGCATTTAAGTAAAACATGAAACATCTCTCTCAATCTTTCGCCTTGCTGGGGTTGCCACTTCTATTGCGTGAAATTGTCTGCGTCCCACTCCTCTGCATTTCTGTTAACGTCCAAGTGCCATAGATGTACGGTAAACAAGGATCGCCTAAGCCCAAGTAGTAAGGAAAAACTCAAAGTTTTAATTATCATTTTATTTCAATTTCTTTCCCAGAACACCCAAATCAAGTAAAACACAAACATGATGATGCATGTACCTTCCCTAGGGTCTCTACCCTACAATCAATATAGTCTCACTTGGTCGTTCGGTAGGCTCAGAGTCCTTGCATCAAATCACAGGGGGCCCTAAAATCCCGTGTCCTAGCCGGTCTTCCTTGGCCTATGTCACGCACCAAGATTAACGAACACTATTGCCCTACCATCCCATGCAATCCTCACTGTGCCTAACTCCAGACTCCATCCTATCTCTCAACCATCAGCCTCTGATACCATTCTGTCACGACCCCCTCCCACCAAAGATGCCCCTCCTGAGCTGGCAATGGTGAAAGGGAGATAATGACCCCCGAGTCCCACCTCTAGTAGGCCCCGGGTTGGCGACTAGCACCAAGGGTATGAGTTTTCACAAATATGGGAGGCATTACCCTTTTTATTATTTTGGATCGGGAAATAAGACAAGTCAACCAACAAAAAGGGAAAAGAACAAGTGTATATAAATAAACCCAAACCAAGCCCACATGCATGTTTAAACAATTTTTATAACAAGGTATAAGTACAAGGAAGCTCAAAAGTACAATGCCAAAGAAAACAAGAGAACAACAACTGCAACAACTCCAACTGCCCGACTAGTAGGGTCCCGCACGGCCCTGGTAGTCCTCCTGGAAACCTGAAAGTAAACGTAGGGTGAGCATACAAGTATACTCAGTAGGGAAACCTAAAGATCTCGGGCACAAGTGGGGAGACACCCTAAGGTCCCGTGAGAAAACAGAAGAACCAGAAACTAACAAGGAAAAAACTATCCACCCAGTCTCACTGGTCACACTCACCAAGTAACACAAACAAGTTTAGTATATATATAGAACAAAAGTATTGGGTACCCCGCACCATTTACCACTTAATTAGATGCTTCTCTTCCTAACGGCAAACGTCCTGACGCTACCACACTCTTCCCTCCCACACACACCTGGGCCAAACCACGCATCCCGCCCGCACACACCTGGGCCTCACAACCATGCATCTCGCCCGCACACACCTGGGCCACAACCACTAACCCGCCCGCAGACACCTGGGCCTCATCCCGAAGGTTCTTGGGAACGGTAAGCCTGCCCGAAGAGTCTTGGTCTAAAGGTCGCCTCAAGCCATCACAGCCTCCGAGACCTACCCAAAGAGTCTTGGGTGTAAGGTCACCTCAAGCCATCATAGCCTATGGAAGAAGGAGCAGGAAGGAGCTAGTAACTAAGGGGGAACACCCTCTCCCATAAAATGGGAGTGTTCGGCACTAGGTGCTTGACATGGGTGTGGTGCGACAAAACACAAAGATACAATTATATATATATATACATATACCAAACACACAGCCCAACCTATGGCTTCTTAAAAAGAGAAACTGAGCATGTGCCTCGGCACTGCTACCACGAAGCATGCATCAACAACCAAACAATCATCCCCCAACCCCATTTAGGTTTTCATGTTTCATGCAATGGTTTAACAATTTATTACTATTGGGAAACTATCATCCAGACAAAACTTTTCACAAACATATCCCTGCCATCCACAACCAAGGTTAGGTAAAACGCACGCAACCACATGCCATTTCATTTACAAAAGATTATCACAACCATAAAACATTCCATCATTCATTTATTTCAAAGTTCCACACATAAAACCCTTTCCACACACAAAACATTTCCGCATTTGAAAACACCTTTTACTTCAAAACACTTTTCATAATCAAAACACTTTTCATAAATAAAGGCATTTTCCACAACCAACCACTTCCCATTTCAACCCCATCGTTTACAAAACATTTCACACCTCCACCATCAACCATTCCAATAAGATCACTACCCAAACGTCGCAGCCCCGCTGCCCAACATCACATCACAACACCATTCCAGAAAAAAAAAACATTTCCCACAAAACAACCAAACCACCAACATGTTCATTATCCCAATTTTGTTCAACCGGGGTGATCACACAAGGTTTTCTTTCTCATTTAATCAGCCAGTCTTTACGTGATTATCCATTTTCCATGTTTTAACAAAACCAACCACAAACAATTCAGATATCAATTTTGCACGCAAAGGTCACCAACGGCCTTGATTTTCAGTAGGCAAAGGCCTTTCAATCCAAAATCACAATCAGAAGATAAAGAAACTGGAAGGCAATAGAAACAGCACAAAACCCCAAACCCTTCTTTATCCGGTTATTATCTTTATATAAAGTTCAACTGCATCCCATGGAACAAAGGAAAAATATCCCACCCCGCATGTTTCACCAAATAGAGGGACGAGGGTAAACCCCTACCTCAAAAGGTCCCGATCACGTCGCATCCGACGACGTCCTTCGGTGTCCTCCGCCTTCGCCAAACCCGACAAACGCCTCCTAGGATGGAAGCTGGAGAAGGAAGGCCGGAAAGAAAAGTGACAAGTCCAGGCTTAGAAGCTTCGTCTCGTCGCTACGATCCTGTGGCCGCTGACGGATAGTAATTCAGAGCTCGGACAAAGAAGTTAGAGGAGGAATACTTCTCGATCGTCCAAGAGCATCGTCGTGCGACAAAGAAGCGATCGATATAGAAGATAAAACATGACCTCGTTCTTATATAGGCGATGAATAGGTAAATCCGTATTCAGCGTGCATTAATGAAAACACGATGTGACCGTACATACGTTACATGTTTTGATTGGTTAACACACAACACGTCACGCGGTTTCCACGCGTTTTAATAAAAAAACGTTAATTTTATTAATATGTGTGTTTCGTTGACCCGAGACATAACTCATAAAGAGGTATCCATCACTGGTCTTAAAATGACCGTCTTAATTACAGGATTACACTACCGCTGACTGTTCGTCATTCCGACACCATATGAAGAAGTTACGGTCGAATTAAGATTATAAAACCCAAAAATAATAATAAAATTTTATAATATTATTATTTATTTATTTTCCTTGAATTTTATACGCTCAAAAATTGGGTCCCCTTTTGCTTTCACGCCCAAATATCTCCACCACCAATCAATCACCTTTATTTTTATTCTATTATGATAATAATATTATTATGAATATTATTCATTTAAGGGGAAGAAAAAAAAACCCCCTTACGCCTCCTTTAACCTCATCATACACCCCCTTTATTCTCCCCATTTATTTACTTTAATTTATTATCTCATTTAATCCATATGATTTATTATTATAATATACATGGGGAGGTCCATGTATAGCACCTCACCCACATGCTCCTCATTAACATAATAAATATATAATACAAATATTTTTATTATTATAATAAAGGAAAACCTCATGTTCAATTAATTCATGAGCGTTTCGGGTACCCAATCTGAAAACCCAAAAAAGACATCCAATATTGGACTCATAATTTCCGTCTCGTAGTCAGGGTCACACTACCGCTGACGGTTCGTGAAACCGAGGTCACATGAGGAAGATACCGTCAAAATTCAGTTTTCCCATCCAAAATTAATAATTACATTATTATATTATATTATTTAATTTAATTCTTAAATTCTCACATTCTCTCTCCAATCTCCTTGAGATTCACGCACAAAGTCATTTGTTTAGGTGGATTACACTTGGCGCCTCTCTCCTATATTTATTTTTCAAAAAATTTTATTTCCTTTAATCATGTTTCTCTCTCCAATCATCTTACCTTCTTCCACAAAAGGTGGCGCCTCTCTCTTCCTCATTCCATGCCCAAAACGCCCCACCTTGAATTCCTTCTCTTTCTTTTTTTTAATTTAATCTTATCTTTTATTTTATATCATTATTAATATATTTTTCATCTTCTCTCTTCAATCTCATTCCTCCCCAACAAAGTGGCGCCTCCCTTGATTTTACACCATTAGTTCCATTCTTTTTATCATAATTATTTTCAATAATAATGATTAAATCTCCCTAAAAAACATGCAAGATCACCTCCCATCAAAACCCACATGACACACACCTATTTTAAATCTTTATCATTATTATTATTATTTTATTTTTTTAAACACAATTATCATAAATAATAACATCTCTTATTTATCCTTATATCTCAAATCTCATTGCAATTAATTCAAAACATAATTCTCATTAAATCATTATTACCAGATCTATAAAAAAAAACCAACATTATTATTATAATTATTTAGTATAACACTTATAAAAAAACCCCAAATAAAATTTATTAACACGTCACAATTTATTATTATTAATAATTATTATTTTTGATGTTCGCCGCATTGACCACATCAAAAAAAACGTTTTTACAAAGTAATCGACCAGAGAGGTCCGGGCCATTACAAAATAGATCATTGATGACATATTTAACCTTATCCTAATAATATTTCTGAATTAGATATTTTTATGAATTTTATACCATTTAATAAAATATTATTTATTTTAAATATCATTAATGTCAATTGTGATGTTATTCATTACTTTGAATTTTACAAAAGTCAATACAATAAGATATATTCAAACCAAATACTTTAATACATCCCTAATATTTCAAGGTAATCTATTAAATAATTGGATGACATTAATTATCACAAATTATATTTATTTTAATAGTTTTAATATCATTTATTTTATTTTTCTATTAATTGAATAATTATTGCATCATCGTTGTGCAAGCCTTTAAGGTAATTATTTATTCCCTAAAAATTAAAAAGATATTACCATGATGAATATAAAAATTTTATATTTTAAAATAAAATTTATGGTCAAACTTAGATTCTGGATAACCATACATTAAAAATGCTATATTTATTAAAAACATTAGTGTGATAAGTTTGACTCTTTTTAAAATAAAATACTATAAGGGGATTTTAGTCATCCAAGTAGATCCAAGAGGTCAAAAATTCATAAAAGGGATTATTTTGGTCTAATATAACTAATCTAATAAAATTAATACAAGTTTTTTTGTATTTTTATAATCCTTATCATATCTATTTTTACCCTTAATTACAGAGTTTATTCTTAATCGTGGTAAAAAAAATTACTAAAGTTACTATTCATATTAGTAAAAAATAAAAGGGATAAATTTAATTAATTTTTAAATTATTATTCAAAATATGGTATCCATTTTTCAAAATTAAAAACACACAAGTAGCTAAAATTAATTTAAAATTAATCCCATAGACAGAGCGATAAAGTATGTTTTTAAAGTGAAAATGTTTGAAAGCTTGAAATGTTTTTATATCCCAATTCAATATAAAAAATATTAAAATGACCTTTATTAAATTAATATATATAATTTAACTAATTTTAATTTAAAACCAATTTAAAATATAATTTATTATTATAAATCAATTAGATGAAAAAGCAGGTTTCAATTAAAATGCAATATTTTTCATTATTCACTAGAAAATAAATATTTTCTAAAAAAATTCAAAAATCCACCCGAAGATAATTTTGACATTAATATTTTAAAAATAAATTTTATTTTTTTCAAATATAATTTATAAAAGTATTAAATTTTAGTTTTTAAAAAAGCATGTTATAAAAAGGCGACAAAACTGCCTTTAGAAAAATATTATTTTTTATGCGTAAAATTAGATTTATTAATATCTTATGCCTATAAAATATATTTTATGAAAGTAAATTTTTTATTGAATATATAATATATAATTTCATAATGTGGATAATATTATTCATTCTTTCCAATTTAATGGCTAGGTTATAATGATCACATAATAATATTTTATTGTTCTTTTAAGCTGGCTGTTGTGTGCAACATAAGTTATCGAAATATTAAATTTAAAAAGATATATTCCATAAAATATTGGGTCGTTACATTCTCCCCACCTTCAAAAAATTTCATCATATTAATTTTAAATTTTACATTGAGAATAAAAGGTTGATACTTACAAATTAATTTCTAGGAAACCCACATCATAAATAGGGTTAATAGAACATACTCTTAATAGGAGGGAAAGGGAAATATGATGGTAAAAAATTAGGCTTTATAATATAATAACATTTGTGTCAAATTAATATGTGGAAAAATAATTATAAATAATGATAGAGGTCATTTACCATAATAAATTAAATGATCACTGGAAAGTTAAGGGCCTCAAAGCCATAAATCTATAATGATTTAGAAGACCATATGATTCATCATATATAAAAGTAATAGGATAACGTTTCTTTCAAGATCCTTTTCTGAAATTTGAGTAATTAATTTACCATTTAGATAGATCACTTAAGAAAATAAACTTACTCAATTTCATTCCATATGTATAATCTCATCCTTCAGTTGTGCTTCGGTCTATCTCCACTTAATTTCTTGCACCAGGGGATGGATATTCAAGATAAATTTCATCTGTTAAGAAATTTTAACGAATCATAAGATCCAAAATTAATTCCTTCTCACTTAAATATTTATCAAAACCAAAATGGATAGAAAAAGTTATCCAATATTATAAAGCATACTTTAACCTCAAAAAAATAATATCTTTAATCCATTCCATAAGTATTTAACCTTAAGACTCATTCAAAATACATCTATTAAAATTCACAGTCCAAAAAGGTCAGAAATTTTCAAAATCAACTTAAAATTAAATTCCACAAACAAAATAATGTAACTATTAATGTCACATATCAAATATATGAATACCTTGATCACCTTAAAACCTTAATGAAAACAAGAATGCTTCTAAAAATAAAATTTCAAGTTGTTGAATATTTTCTTTTAATCCAAACATATATTAAACACTATAATAAATAAAATTACTAACCAATTCCATGGTCACCCATAATATCCCATAATCATTTATTTATCATTGGTCACAATAGAATCACTTCTCCTGGTTACTGGTACTATTCATCCCATGCTTCCAAATCCTTAAAATAGAAGTACTGCATTACAATCCTTATATAATTCATGATTCTTCTAACCATAACACCATTGATTAAATAATTCTTGAATACAAATATGTAATAAATTTAATCATTCCACTTCATTCTTAAACCATTAACTATGCTTCATCATATTATTCCTTAATACCTCTTTCTTTTCATTTTTCATTTTTAGTATCTTCATCATAAATAGTATAACCATTACTTTTATAACCTTGTTGATTCCAACCATTTACTAAAACCCAAAGAATAGTTTGATAAACAAAAATCATAGTGACATAGTCATGAATAATCATTTATAGGATGTCTAAATCATGACACATTCTTCTCAATCTATGATTTCATAGGTTTAACTTAGGTTATCCATGGTATTACCAAATATATAGGTTGATATTATATACTTATAATTGTCCAAAAATTCAGTTATAAGGTTATATTTTATATTCCAGGATTTCCTAAATCTAGTTTCCATGGTTTATACTAAACTTACTCTAATATCAACTGTAAAGACCCCAAACCTAGTAGCCCGGAGTTGGTGTCTTACTTTATTACATTAGCATAAATTCAATATTAGAATCCAAAATTACTGATCAATTTTGTAGTTTTGGAAACCATATTACATAAATGAAACCCATTTTACATTGGGAAAATAAAATAAAACATAATACATAACAAATATATTAAACTGCATAATTAAAAACTCATTCAAATATCTATTCTTCATAACATGGGGAAAGAAAAAAAAATAAGGGTTGGATCAAATGATCATTAAGGGTCATGTAAAATAGAATCCATTATTAATAAGTAATAATAATAATCATGTAAAGGTAAATAACTGATCACACATTCCATTAATCAATAACTTGATCATAATATGGAAAGAATAAAAGGTGATCAAATAATTCCACATAAATAATAACATGATCTAAGTACTTAATCATGTATATTATACTAATTGAATATTCACATAGAAATCAATAACTAATCTCATAATTATGGAATTCATAATTTTGGATATATAAAACATATTGTTTAGGCTTCGCACCAAGAATATAATAGCATCAACACTTTTTGCTAATAATCTAACAACATCAAGGCTTCGTGCCAAGAATCTTATAAATGGGTAAGGCCTTGGCTAAAACCGAGTCTAGATTGTCTCATGAGACCTACCAATTCATATAGGGGTTATAATAGGACCAAACCATCACTTACCAAGTCTAATTCATTCCTAACATGAATAAATAAAACAATTAAATCAATATTTATTAACAAAATCAAAAACTTTCCGTATTTGAATAACTAGTCATAGAGAATATCAATACTTCCCCAATCAAACTGATCATACACTATCTAGAGATATATGATGAATGGTATCAATAGAGTAAATTATCAACATAAAATTAAACAAAGGTTATTGACATAGATAAAAATACTTTAAAGTGATTAATGGAATGTTTATTTATGAAAAATACCCTCTTTTTTTAAATATTTTTTAAAATATAAAAATAGTGAATGTAATAAAGAAATAATTTTATTTGAAAATAAAATTTTAAACTTTTAAATAAATCTTTAAATAATTAAGGAAATATTAAATTCCATTCATAATATATAATTAAAAAACATTCATTTTACACTTTTGTAAGAAAAGTTAAGAAGTACCTTGTTTTGGAAAATGATAGGAATATTACTTTTAAAACATTTTTTAAAATGTAAAATGGGGTAAAAATGAATTTAAATAGTCATTATATAATAGTGAAAAAACTTAAATCCTTTCATAAAACATGGGAATGAAAAAAGAAATATTCTTCACCAGAGACTTAAACTTAAACAATCTTGAATGATGATGATATTGTGATATAAACCATTAATACTTTGTAATTGGTTGAATCGTATACCCCATGAATAAAAAAAATGAAACAAAAATTTAGATACCATGAATAAAAATATATTCATGGTATAATATATAAAATGGTATAATATACACCCTAAAAAGGGAATAAGTGGTGAATATGACATATGTCTCACTGAAGTGAAAATGAGACGAGAAACTCTTACCTTACAATTTCCCTTAGTTGAAAAAAATTTAACCTCATGTATAATGGTTTAAAGCATGTTATAAATTTATAATAGAACCGTATTCATATTTATTATATCATATATAATCCTCATATATAATTTTATTACTCTTTTGTTAATAATATTTCACTATTATCCATGTTTTGGGGTGTTATCAAGTTCATTTTCCCATGCATGTTTTGTCATATAAGTTCATGTTCCTGTACATGGGATATAGTTTAAAAATATCTAGAATGGTATTAAGGATATTTATATTATATTTATTAATTATATACATTTTTATAATCATTATTGAATGTTTAAAATGTAAACTGAATCACATCGCACCATGGAGACATTAGGTCGTACGTACACACGAGTGACGATATCATTCCCTTAATGGAGAAAGGGTAAAGAAGTGGATGGTATATTAATTTTTCCAGAATAAATATATTTTCATAATTATTATATATATCTATTATTTCTATCATTGCACCCATCCAAGTAAAGTGGTTATTAAAAACAAATTACACCACTATGTGGAGATGGTAAGTTGTGCGTACGTACAGGTGGTGCTTTTGTTTTTCATAGGATGGATAAAAGGTGGAATATGGTTTTATAATAATCATGATAAAATATAAGTATACATATGATACTGGTTTTTTAATTTATAATGTAAAAAACACATGAATAGGAAGTATAAGAAGAAATAAACTTGAAAGAGTGGGTAAAGACGATTACCTCTTCTTTAGAAGACTTTATTTAGATCTCCTCTTATGGGATCTAGGGTAAGAATTTTGAGGAGACTAGAAGCTCCAAAACATACATAAGGAAGTTTGGAATAGAAATGGGTAGGGTTTTTTTGATCTAGATCACTCAAAGTGTTGTGAATAAGTGAAGGTAGAGGTTCCCTTTTATAATTGAGGTGAGGGACACTTTCAGAATTCCTCCAAATATTAAAATATAATAAGTCAATTCTAGATCCAAAGACTACCAACTGGACTATAAGTGAATAGGGGATGAAATTTTAAACCATATTTTATAAAATTTGGTCTTATTTAATATTTTTATTATTTTAAATAATTTAATAAAATATTATTTCAATAAAATATCATTATTGTCAAATTGGTACTATTTATTTAATTTGACATCAAATACATCAAGAAAAAATGGGAATTCGAATATAATACTTTAAAAACTATATAATATGTTATATATATCTAGGAAATTATTTTCACACATTTACACATTCAAGTAATATCAAAATTAAAATTTTTAAATTCATTTATTTTATTTTTTCTATTAATTAAATAAATATTGTATTTGCATTTTATAAGAATTTAAGGTAATTGTAGAATTTATAAAAAAATTAAAAAATAATTTAATGAAAATAATTTTATTAATACCAAAATATACATTTACTTTCATTAATATATTGATTTTCCCCAGTGTGGAAACATAAAATATATTAAATACAAAGAGAGTGACATTTTGTAACTATCTTTGATTTAAATAATATATAATTTATTTTCTTGGAAAAGTTTCCATTAAATGAATTAAATTAAAATTTAATGTGATAAGGGTTTAATAATTTTAATCTAATAATTTTTGGACAAGTTTAGGTCATGTTTATACCCTTACGTTTTTGTTTTAACCCTTATTTAAACCCTTTAACTCTTACTATGACAACATTGTTTTTTACTTTTTAAGGGTTAATATAGTTACTATAAAATGAAAAAAGACTCATAAATGGATAATTTATGATATATTTAACCTTATACCAATCCGTTGGATGAATTTATGATTTTTAGGAACTTTATATCATTTAATAAATTATTATTTATTTTAAAATATCATTAATGTCAATTTTGACACTATTAATTACTTTTACTATTATAAAAACCAATACAATAATATATATTCAAAAAAAATTAATACATACATAATATATAGATGTAATATAAAAAATTATTTTATGACATTAATTATCTCAAATTATATTTATTTTAATAGTTTTAATATCATTTATTTGGTTTTTTCATTAATTGAATAATTATGGCATCGTCGTTGTGAAAGCCTTTAAGGTAATTATTTATTCCTTGAAAATTAAAAATATATTACCATGATAAATATAAATATTTTATATTTCAAATTAATATTTATGGCTGAACTTATATTCTAGATAACTATACATTAAAAATGTAATATTTAATAAAAACAATAGCGTGGCAAGTTTAACATTTTTGAAATAAAATACTATAAGGGTATTTCAGTAATCCAAGTGGATCCAAGAGTTTATAAATTCAGCCCAAAGATTATTTTTTCAACACTCACTCATCCAATAAAATTAGTACAAGTTTTAGGGTAGTTTTCTAATCCTTATCATTATCCTTAATTACCATATTTTACCTTAACTATGGTAACAAAACTACTGAAATTACTATTCATATTGGAAAAAAATAAAATGGACATATTTAATTAATTTTTAACTTATTATTACAAATATATAATCATATTTTAAAAATTAAAAACACACAAGTGTCTAAAATTAATTTAAAATTAATCATGTAGATGGGGCAAGAATGTGGGTTTTTAAATTGAAAATGTTCAAAAGGTTGAAATGTTTTTATATCCAAATTCAATATTAAAAATATTAAAATAAAATTAATTGGATTAATATATTTATAATTGATCTAATTTTACTTTAAAACCAATTTAAAATATAATTTAACCATATAAATTATTTAGATGAAAAGTAAATTTTCAATTAAAATGCAGTATTTTCACTATTCACTGGAAAATAAATATTTTCTAAAAAATACCAAATATTCACGCTAAAATAATTTTGAAATTTAGATTTTTAAAATAAATTTTAATTTTTCAAATAGAATTTACCAAATTTTCAAAATTTAGTTTTAAAACTAGTGTGTCATCAAAAGGAGAAAAATTGCCTTATAGAAAAATATAGTTTTTACGCATAAAATTTGATTTATTATTATCTTATGACTATAAAATATATTGTATGAATTTAAAAAAAATTATTTATTATATAATATATAAATTTGATATTTTTGTTAATACTATTTATTCTCGCCAATTCAACAGCTAGGTTATAATGATCAAATGATAATATTTAATTATTCGTTTAAGATGGTTGTTGCATGCAACGTAAGCTATCAAAGAGATTACATATAAAAATTTACATATCGTAAAATATTTTGGTGTTACAAAATCCATCCTTATTTCTATCCATGTAAAAATGAAATGAAAAACATTTCATATCGATGTGTGGAAGCGGTAGTCCACACATACGCATAAGCGACATTGTTGTTTCCCAACGGATTCAATGGTAAATGTTAGATGTGATATTATATTTATAGCAGTATGGATATTTCAGAAATATAACCTATATTCATTAAATTTATCCTTAATATCTTCCAGTTAAAGTGTAATATAAAAATGAATCACATCGCTTCGCAAGGCGATAATCCACCGTACACACAAGCAACATTATTATATCCCCTATGGAATGGAAAGTAAAAAGGTATATAATATATAATAATTCTAGATGTATAATAATGTCATAAATATCATATAATTATATTAAATTGATCATTATATCCATCTTTGAAAGGTGGTGATAGAAAATGTATTACATCAATTCGGCGAGGTGGCAGTCCACAATATACATGATTAACGATTTCGTTTTCCATTTTATGGAAGTGGAGATGTATATAGGTTATTTCATTAACAAAATAAAATCTCATTATATAGCATATACTAGTTTTATTATATTATCATATATAATGAATATTTTAAGGATGTGGAAGAATAAATAAAACAAATAAACATGTTAATAATTTTAATTATTCTTTGGAGAACCCCTTTTAGGTTATACCTAAATCCTTCCTATATTGGATTTATGGTCAAACCAAGGCTTATAGGGTGAGTTTATGGAATTAAGGAATATATTTTGGTTTTTCTTGGCTGAACCAATGGGTTTTATAAGTCTAAAGAGAAGAGGGGAGGGGTGGTCTTTTATAAGTGGGGGAGAGGACACACTTGGAATTTTTGAAAAGAAAGAACTACATCCCTATTTTTATAATTCCAAAAAGGATAAAAAATGGTCCATTTTTTAAAATTATAATATAAAATGTATAAATATGACCTTAAAATAGTAATTAGACAAGTTTTGGATCATTTTAACCCTTATCTTTTTAGTTTAACCTCTAGTAAACCTGTTTTTACCTTAACTGTAGTAATTAATTTTTATTGTTTCTAATATTCATTATGGTAAAAAAAATGAAGATGAACCTATTAGATAATATAAATTATTATTATTAAAAGTATGGAATCTATTTTTCCAAATTAAACTCATAGAAGTGGAAGAATTTAATTTAAAATTAAACCCATAGACACGTAAAAAAATAGTTTTTCAAGAAATGCATTTTTCAAGCATAAGATTATTTTATAATAACTATATGAAAAGTAATCACAATTAAATGAATTTAAATTCATATTTATAGATTTATAATCTATAAATTTCAATTAAATCATTTCTATTTAGGGTTTATTTTAATTAATTAAATTGGAGAAACATTATGCACTTTAAAATAGTTTTGAGAAAAATGTGTTTTTAAGCCTAAGAATAAACTTAGACTAAAATATAGTATAAAGATGATTTAAATTTATTTAATTGGATTTAATATAAATTAATAACACTTATGTTGACTTTAAATCAAATTAAAAAATAATCAAACTTAACGTATTTAAAAGAAATGAAAATTTTATAAAAATTGTTATTTTCACTATTCATTAATAATAAATAATTTATAAAAAAATTCAAAAATTCCACCCCAAGTTAATAGAGATGTTATTATTTAATTTTTTTTAATTTTATAAAATAAAATTTCTAAAATTCTTAAAAATTAATTTAAATATTTTCTCACAAAAACCGATAATTTTTTTTGGAATAAATATTTTTGTTAAAAAGTAAGTACTCATTCCAAATAATTTATAAACATATTTATATTGAGTAGTAGATTTATATAAATTTTTTAAAGTAGTTAATATGATTCTTACTCTCCAATTTTATGACTAGGTTATAATGGTCTTACTTAAATAATAATATTTTATTAATATGTTGCAGTTTGTTTAAACTCAGTGTTGTGATTTATGCATGCTATCAAAGAAATTGAATTTATTTGAAAAATAAAAATATATCATAAAATATCAGATTTCTACATTCTCATATAATCTTAGTTTTGAGTTTTATATATATTATCAAACATAATGTTATTCTTTTAAAATCTTGGGGTGTTACATATTTGGATTTTCTTTGGAAACCTCTTTTGAAATTCACTTGTTCATTGTCTAAGGTTTTTTCATGGGGGAATTGACTAGCCAATATTTCAAACCATTTTTTATTGAGTTTTAATGATTTTCATCCCACTATTTTTAGAATATCATGTGTTTTTTTACAAATTGTAGTTTAAGGAATAATTTATGTTAAATCATGAAAATTGATTAAAATATTGATTTTTAATTATATATTTTATTTTTTGAATTATTTTAATCAAGACTATATTTATTTATAGTCATTTTGATGATTATTTCAGGTATCTAGATTCCATTTTAAAGAATCAGGAATTTTTTTAACTAATTTGGAGAGGTCTTGAAATTCTATAGATTTACGAATGTGAATCATTCCCATAACAGAATTCAACATAAGTAAATCCAAGTGACATGTGAATTCATCTATATAAATCCAACTATATATGGGAATCCGACTACATCTTTATTCATATATGTGAAGTTAAAATGTAATATAATTCAATTAATGAAAATCCATAAATGTATTAAAATTATGCCTTTTCATTATCCATATATGAATATTCACTAATGAAATTTTTTTTATTATGATTTTAGCCACATATGGGATTGGTGGATACATAAGTAAATCTTCCAACTATGTTGGATCCCTCTATATCAAAAAATACACAATTACATTCACATTGAGCATAAAAATTTGGTGACACATCAGCACTCATGAAGTTATTTAGAGGCCACCACATTGATCTATTCATGTTGGGTGTTTCACAAGGAGAAAATAATAAAACCATTGGTATCATATATAATCATATCATGAAATAAATTTAAAACTTTTATAAAGGAGGAGGATTTTCTTAAATTTAAAATTAAGATATTCCAGAGGTTTGACCAATGAATATTTAGGAGGAAATCATTCACTGTTAAGAGGATGGAAGGGTATCCTATGAAGGGGGGATGAAACTTTTATAACTTGAATCTTCTCCCTCATTCTACCAAATATTTTTCTACTATTTTATTTTATTTATTTTATGTTTTTCAATGCATTCCTCTTTCCCTGTATTCTTGTTTTCCCTCACATGGAGGGGTAAAATCTGAGTGAACAGGTAAATGAATACAAATCCTTTATGTGATTATTGATTTCATAGTATAATTAGAATATTTATTCTATTAAATTGGTTTCAATATTAAAATTTTAGTTTTAATTTCCAAGTATGATCATATTTGTTTTTAGATTTTGTACTTAATTATTTCCTTGTTCAATGATCAATTTTCTCCCCCACCTAATCTTGGTTTGTATACAATGGAAAATGATATAGATGGGTGGTAAAGTTCTTAGAGATTGTCGAAATTTGTGAAAGTGGTAATGTGAACTCTTGGATGTTTAAGAAAAAAAGTCTTGATTGGTAATTTCCTAATTCAACTAAGAGGGTCTACGGAAATAATTAAACACGTATTATAGAAGATATAACAACTTGATATCTCAGTTAGGTATATTATCACCATCACCATCTAGTCATGGGAGAGATAGGATATTATTATAGAATCTATCTATTACTAGTATAGCATAAGAAGATTGAATAATTTGGTAACTAGGATAACATTGATGTAGGTTAATCCAATCCCAACCAGATCACCACTTCAACAACTATTTTCAAAATCTAGTTTCAATTATTATATTTGTTTTTAAAATTACAAAAAACCAATCAAAACCATTTTTTCCTAGACCAAATTTTAAAGCAACAACAAATTTTTGTGGACACTCCTTTATAGGATACTATGTAGGTTCCCATTATAACAACATTTAACAAAAAATTTATTTTTTTACACCTCATGACAAGGTTAGGTCACACAATCCCAACACCATTATGAGTAAAATCTCTATCATATGATGATAATTAAGTAGGTAAATTAATTTAATTTAATGTAAAAACTATAAATTAATATGTGGTGAAATATAACTTGAGGAAAATGATGATGGAAGGATTTATTATATCCTCTCAGAACCTTATATACAAACCACACACAAAACCACCAAGAAGTAAGAAGATTTCCACCACACTCAAGTGGATATTATAGTAAACCCTAAACTGAAGATGTCAAAAATCAGAGGAAAAAAGGAATTGAATAAAAAAGGGAAATTGAGGAAGGAACATATCTAGAATCACTATAATAACACAACAAAAACCACTATAATTTAAGGGATATCGATAGAGAATAGAGGGGGAGAGTCCCTTATTCTGTGCATGCACAATAGAGAAAGCGGAGGGTTCTGAGAAGTTAAAACCCAAGTGTTTATTTTTGGTATTTATTTATTTTTAATTAAATTTAGAAAGATTCATGGTTTAACTGCATGATTTTACAAACTACACACCAACCATGAAGATGAAACTATACAATAAAACCTCATTAGTATGGTCTGTCTGCATAATTTTCCAAACCATGAGAAATGCCTCTATAATCAAAGCTATATTCCATGAATGATTTTTCAGAAACTGTGTGGTGAATATGTGACAAGACCTAATCCAAGCTAAGTCCACACTGTTAACCCTTTACCATGCACTAAACAAGTAAAAACCATGCACCATATAAATAGAACTGAAAATTACTCGACATTTAGGGTCTTGTACTGTTTCTCCTAAATCATGCACACAAACCTATACACCAAGGATAAAACCCTTAAAAAACTTATAAAATTTAACTCCAATATCCAAGACACACCCGATCACCCAAGTCACCTTTTTTGTATTCAATTCATATCCATAAACATTACCCTAAGATACTCTAAATATTATAATTTCATTCTGAATCTCAATTTTCAAAATGATCCATTCTACATAAATAAAGGGTTAAACTTCTCATTGAATTCTATAACTCATAACGAATATTTTTTTTAAAATACCCCTAAGGGAATTTCAATAAACATCACCCCATATGGATTCTCAATATTCATCCCTAGGTTATCTATAAAATGAGAAGATATAAAAGAATTTGAAGCCCCTATATCGAATAATGAACATTATAAAGTAGATGATACCATGATCGTACCTCAAAGAGTAGAAGGATCTATATTCTAGATTGTAGCATAAAGTTATATAGAATATAGGTAAATTTCAATATATTCCTAAGTACCCACTTGTTCTCCCTAAGCTACACTACCTTTATGGCACTACTACTCACAAACTTAATCACTACACTCGCCACCCTGACCCAAATGACTAGTAGGACTCCATCTACCCATCTACCACAATAAAGCTAATTCAACATAAGAACCCTGAACCTACATAGATCCCTTGTTTCTAGGAATATGTTTATTACTTCTACATATCCACTTCAGGTGACCTGTTTTTTTTATGCCTGATACTCTAACAGTGGTCAGTCACAATGATAATGATAATGGGAGATCCTTCCACACTAGTGGCATCAAATTGTGATTTCATTCAAAGGAGGAAAGGATGATCCTCCACCCCGGAAACTATGTTTACCACCATTATGGAATAAACTATCAAAATAATTATTTCTTCCACCTAAATACATACTATTAATATACTCAACATAATCTAACTACCCCTAGCATTTACCTTCATTCAAGTTCCCATTAATAATAAGTTCCTGGTTCACAACCTCAAAAAAATATGGTATATGAAAATAATTCACCTAAACATGAATCTCATACCTTATCCCACTCTAAAAATTTATCACTTGAGATACCACTTCCCCCTCTATCATAGGTTAAAATAATTATAAATTAGTGAAATGATTAGAGTACCCCATGATCGACATATTCACCAATGCAAAGTGCATGAATTATCTAGACATGTCATCTCTCATGGTCTTAGGAAAGAAATAGTAAAATAAATGGGACTCAATGTACTTCCAAGACAACCCCATGTATTGATCTTCCTAGACTAAAATTTCCCACCATTACTTCACTGACCCTAGAAGCATATAAACCGACAACTTAGCCCTCATATCCTAAGGCTTCTCTAGTTTCTCAAAAAAATTCTAGATATTCTCAATCCAGAACTTAGACACCTGGGGACTGACCTCTATAAAACAATTGTGGGTGATATATATATAACTACCTAGTTAGGATCAACTCACATAGACTCTCTATATATCAACTGCACCACTCATTGTAAGCTCGTCCAACGATAATCATCCATATATAATGTAAGGACCCTACATTAAACATTACATAATCTTGTTAATTTAACTAAAATTATCCTTCATAAATTCTGAAAGATCTTTTATGTTTAGTGTTTTAGATAATTAGGTCATAACCTCATACATAAAAACTCATATATTTCAAAGTAGACACTTCTAATCAATATTAATTTTTTCAATAATATGAAACTTAAAAAAACATGATTTATTTCCATAATAAAACTTCACAACTTTAAACTTAAATTCTAAACTTCCTTTACCTATATAAAAAAACTTTGAAAGACATTTTAAATATTTTTATTAGAAAACAAAGTTTAGTAAGGTACATAAAAGGAATAAAAAAACCATTAGTCCGTGAATGAAAACATTTTTACAAAGTTATAACTTTTACAAAAAAACATAATTTATTTAGTTTTCCATATGAAATCATAAATTTTCTATAAAATCATAGAAATAATACGTAAATCATAAAAGGTAAATTGTGGTATCATTTTCATATCACTCTTACATATAATGTAGATCTCCCGGCTACACATGGAGTAACCATCATGGTTACACTTGGAATAACCATCACAGTATATTTCCATAATCTCTTAGGAGAAACCTAACCGTTTAACTCTACCCTTTTACCTAATGCATTGGAGATATATAACAAGATCACCCATCCTCAATTTATCATGGAAAAACTCATAATCATAATAATTCCCAAGAACCATTACAGGATCGTAACACATAAATCTTTCATAAAACAAACATTCTTAAAGAAAATAAATTTTCTATTTTGAAATCACATTTCATTTTTAATAATCCTCACACTTATAAATGAAAACATTTAATTTGAAAATAAACTTTTAAACTTGTAAATAAAAAAATAAAATCAATAAGATGTCATAAAATCAGGAAAATATACTTATTCCATATAATTAAAAAAATAAAAAAATCTTTAATAAAAAGAGTTGTAACTTGAAAAGAGGATTTTTAAAAATAATGTCCCTCACATTATGTTCGAAAGCATTCTTCACTTGTACTTAATATCATAGATAATAAAATTACATTCATTAATTACTTAATTTAGAACATTTTCCAAATATATTTTATTTATTACCATTTTATTAAGTTTATTTGTGTCCATTTTGCTGAGTTATAAATATCATAATCATCATTCTAAGAGTGTTTGTTTCATGGATTTATGGTCGGTTCCCTTAAGTATAATTATGGGAGTTCTTGCTAAATGGAATAAAAACTCCAGAAGTGGAATGAAATGGAATGAAATGGTATAAATATAATTCCATAATTTTAAATGATCCCATATATCTTTTTGTTTTCTAATAAAAGGATGATTCATTATATAAAACATTGATGATAAATGTTTGGTTTGTTTTTTGGTGGTTTTTACGACCATCCCAAACTAGTTTCATTTTATTTAATTATTAAGTCTATAAATTAGTTTCATAACATTAAATAGGTTAGAATATACATATTAAAATATGGTTTTGCCATAATAATGGTTTTATGACCAGAATTGAAGGTATTAATGGAAAATGAAAAATCATTGTCCATGAAGGTGGTGGATTGATACGTCAGAGATGATGCTTTCATTTTTTAAAATAAGAGGAGAAGAGAAGAGGTTTGATGACAGATATTCCATTAAACCAATAAAATTACAGTATATATATGATACCAGAGTTATAATTCTAGTTTGGACAGGGGATATGAGGATAAGGTATATTGAAATAAATAAATAAATAAATAATTTAAAAGAAAAAGAAGGAGGATTTTACCTCTTGAATATCATCTCCTTATGAACCTTAAGGCACTTGGTTTTAGTCTTTTGGTGAGACTAAAATGTCTTTGACATGGGGAAGAGGATTGGGAAAGGAATTGGGTTTAATTGAATCAAGATTAAAGTCTTATAAGGAGTGAGTAGAATAGTTTGTTAGGTGTGGTAATTATACGGAGAGGAGAGGGGTGTTTTTTATTATTTTATTCATTTGTTTATTATTTTGGATCAAGACTATCAATAGTGTTGATTCTTATGACTAAGTAAAATAAAAATATAATGTGAGTAAAAAAACTAGTTCTTATCTCATCCATGCATCATTAATGACTCAATAATTTATTTATTTAATTAAAATGTTAAATATAGTAAATTACCATATTTCACTATTTACCAAAAATTCAAATATTTTATAAAAATCCCAAAAATTCACCCAAACCATTTTTTGACATCTATATTTCAAAAATAGACTCCATTTTTTAAAATAAATATTTAAATATGAGAAATTTAATTTTTAATTAAAATCATCATTTATTCAAAAATATTGATTTTAATATTATAACCGATTTTATGACACTTTGAAAAATTAATTAAGGTCTCACAATATTATCTTATAATTATAATACATAAAATTATTATTTTACGAATCTATTTTATGAAAATAATTTTTTTTAATCATTATATTAATTATAAAATTGTAAATAAACATTTACATTTCACAAAAATACCAGCACTTAATTTATCATTTTTAAAAAAAATTATTTACTTATTAATAATATAAATATATCATATTTTCATTTATGAGATACGTAAATTTTATTTATACTTTTATAGGATAGGTTATTAATCTAATTACCATATTACTATTCATAAAAATCACATTACTATTCCAATGGTCAGGTTATTATTCCATTAGTATAGATTTATTAATTTCTATAAATATAAATTATTTCATCATACATTTATAATGAATTTAACTATTTAATTTTTTAATAAAAAAAATTATTCTATAAGTTCCTCGGTTGATACATATAAACTCAGGGTTATAGGAGGGTCTAGCCGAACATCTCTGGGGTATGCTCATCTCCACTAACCTGAAACTTGAACATAGGACATCATGGATTAATTTATATACAATTCAAAACACACGCCTTATAACACTTTACCACATTTTTTCTTGATATAATAGTATAAAGAAATAGATAATAGTCATAACAACCCACTGCACTATATATCTCGTTACATGAAAATCACATAGCTCAACCGCTTTCACTATCCCTATCTACCCATACATAGAGTAAATACCATATACACATAAGGGCTACCTCATTCACATATGATACATTTAATCACACTTTTCTATTGTACTTTAACCAAAATTTCCACAATTAAGTATCAGTTAAATGAAATGACATTTATAATTTATTGAGGAAAACACTTTATAAGTTTTAATTTTATTTTTATTTTTATAATACCACATAATAATCAAGATAAGTGATTATTTAATAAAATTTTAACTATTTAAAATATTGGTTAAGTAATATGACACCAAAAATTTGTATGGTAAAAACCATATAAATATTTTTGTTGACACTTTAAATACCCGTCCTTAATACTGTATCCATATAACCTATCACAGACAATCATGAAAATGACATATGAACCCTATGTTATTGGTATGATGCATGAACACATGACTTATTTTCCTTCCATCCAAGAGATAAAAATTATATAAATTATAAATCACAAATCATGTGAATCACCCAAGGTGAAATAGGTTAACATTGAAAGAGAAAAGTAAGAACAATAATCTCATTCCCACCAACTTAGCATATCCCCCGAACGTGGGTTAGCTACCCCAAAGAATGAGTCATGTACTGAGACCAAAGAATTCAGTATCTCTTTTCTACCTTGACCAAAGTAATCATAAAAAATAAAGGTATCTTCTACCAATTTGTTATGTGTTGTTGTCCAGCAACCAATGATTAGTGTCATAACCGTCATAACCATGCGACCTTATGTGCGCCTCTCTGTGTGCTAGAAGCTACCGACTAGCATCAAGGGTATAAGGTGGTATAGTTTAGAGAATATACCTTTATATCAGATTAAACTAACTATAACATCCTAAAATTATAAAATAATAACACTATATTTGATTTTATATGCGATACACAACACCAAGCTTAAACAACCCATGAAATATATTTCTTTAAATTTAACCTCTTCGATAGTTTGCAGAACACGCAACCCCGAGTCTAAATGAACCGTAATATAGTATAACATTACAACCAAGAAATTAAATTAAAATTTATTAAGAGTACTAAATAAATTATGAAAATCATTATCATCTATTTATTAGAAATAAAATAAGAATCATTTGAATGAAAAACAAATTTTTTCTGAAAAACTGTATCTTTTTTAAAGGACGGTTTAGTCACTCTTTACACACATAATTTAAAATTACTTTTTAAAACTTCTAGAAAATATATTTGATAAAATGAAATTAATTTTTTAAATTATAACATCAAAATTATATTACGGTTAATTTTTTGTATTTTTCTGAAATGATTTATTTTTCGATGAATAGTGAAAATACTGAATTTTAATTAAAAAAATCCTTTTTTTTAATTATTTATACTGTTAAATTATATTTTTAATTAGTATTAAAATTAATATATTTAAATTATATATATATATATTAATCTAATTTAGTTCATTAGAATCATTTTTATATTGAATTTTTATTTAAAAACTTTCTAAACTTTGAACATTTTCTCTTTAAAACCAGATTTGTCATCACGATCGTGAGATTAATTTTAAATTACTTCCAACTTATGTGAATATAATTTAGAAAAATGGATTCCATATTTTTATTAATAATAATAATAATTTATATTATATAATAAGTTCAACTTAATTTTTGACCACAATTAATAGTGAAAACAGTGAAAATTATTTAACTCGGTTAAGGTAAAAATGGATTTACCAAGGGTAAACTAAAAATATAAGAGTTAAAAAGACCTAAAAACTTATATAAAATATATTTCGACACTATATAATCTAATTATCAATAATAATCCATTTTTTACCCTTTTGTAATGTGAAAATATGGGTACACCTTTTTATTTTCAAAAATTACAAGTGTGTCACTCACCTCACTTATGAAATTCCACCCCATATCCTCTATTCTTCACACCTTAAAACCCATTTAACTCATAAAAACTACCAAAGTAACTTCAAAAATCCATCATATAATACTATAATCCATTTTTTTCATAAATACAAACTAGGTTGGATTTTGGTGCAAACCTAAGGAGGTTACTTGAAGAAAATGTAACGTTCTTCAATGAGCATTTTTATTTTATTTCTTAATACACCTACTTAAATTATTATTAAAACATGATAATATAATAAAATTAGTATCTTACATATATAGATATTTTTTATGTTAAGTTCATGACTTAAAACCATTTCCACTTCTATTAAATAAGTCACAAAATCATCATTCATGTGTACGATGGACTACCACCTCGCGAATCGATCTCATTCATTTTTCTGTTGCTACCTATCATGGTTGGGTATGATGATGGATATAATGTATTTATATTATATTTATAGAATAATTATACCTTAGGAGTAATTATATTATATATTACTTTCTTTAATTTCCATTCCTTATGGTATACGACAACGTCGCTTGTGTGTATCGCAGACTACCACCTCACAAAGTGATGTGATTCGTCTTTCACTAACACTTAAAATGGAAGGTGATAAGAATAAATTTAACAATTATATGTTATATAAATTAAATAAATATGATATTAATGACATATCTATCATTTTTCAAAGATGATATTTCATTTTATTTTTTTACCTTTTCAGTCAGTGAAAGTTGATAACATCATTCGTGTGCGTGTGGACTACCGCCTTCACAAAGCGATATGAATATATTTTTATCACCACACCAAATTTATGATATATATAAGTATATTTAAAGAAAAAAATATGGTATTTATTATATTATTATCATTCTATAAAGATAAAATGTTACTTACCTCCTTTCCATAATGATAATTATAAAATATAATTGTTACTCATGTGTGCGTACATCCTACAATCTCCATGATCTTAAAAAACTTCATTTCTCAAAAAACATCTTTCATGATTTGTATTAAATATATAATTTATATATAAATATCATAATTATTTCATTATTATTATTCTATAGAAAATGTAACTATATAATAAGGGTAATAACCAGATCTTTCATGACAAAACACACATGAGAAAATGATAATTAACACTTGAAACAATGAAAACAATGAAAGATTACTAATGAACGGGTGATAAAATGTTATAAAAGGATCGTATATGATATTATAAATTTTAATATAGTTCTAGTATAAGTTAATACCATGTTTAAAACCACTATATATGAGGTTAAAACATGTTCAACTAAAAGTAAGTGTGAGGTAAGGGATTCTATCTCAATTTCCTTTAATTAAGTAACATTTGTATGTTATGCACAAATTTATTTTATATGGTGTATACACTACCCATTTAACATGTAATATCATGAGTAATTTATACTTCATTGTATTTTAAGTTTTAATTTTAATCATTTCATCCAAAGGTATTTTAATTGAAAATTACAAAGCAGTAATTAATCTCATAACTCAATTTCTTTTCAATAGGTTATATTAATTATTCATTATATTTGATATTATAATATTATTTGTTTAATTAATTTTGATTATCTTATGTTTTATTTCCACTTGTTTTAGGTGGATTTAAATTTAAGACACATAATTGATGGAAGAACACCCAAAGGATGAAATTGTGCATATGAAATAGAAACATATCAAGTAAGTATATTTTCTTATATCCTTAAATATTAAAATAATTCCTTATCTTTATAGAAAGGATATTGAAAAAAATTATCTTATTAACTTAATTTATATTTAATTTACGATCCTTTATATGATCATAGATTTATGGTTTTGAGGTCCTTTACTTTCCATTGATCACTCACTTTCTTGTGATCAATGACCTCTATCACTCTCAATAATTATTTATGATTTTTCTCAATGTATATATATTAACTTTCTACCAATGTATTCCTATGAAGAAACATAGTTATGTGTTATTATATATGAACTTTTTTACTTCCTTTATATCTTATTAATATAATATCTTATTAACCATTTTATAATGTGGGTTTTTCAACAAAGGAATCTTCAAATATAAAACCCTTGATTACCGAGATCAAGCATAAATTATGAGGACCCAATTTATTTATAGTGGGGAGAATGTAACACCCTGAAATAATAAAATAATAAAATTTTATTAAATATTGTATCTGACCCGCAACACTGATCTTAAAGGATCCATGAAATATATTTCTTTAAATTTAATATCTTCGATAGCTTTTGAAACACGTAACCCCGAGTCTAAATAAACCATAATATAGTATACCATTATAACCTATCTATTTAATTAGTGAGTATGAATAGTAATAACTAAATTATTAAAATTATGGTTATATATTTATTAGAAATAAAATAAGACTCATTTGAAAGACAAATAATTTTTTTTCTGAAAAACTATTTTTCTTCTTCTAAAAGACGGTTTAGTCACGCTTTACGAACATTATATAAAATTAAATTTTACCACTTATAAAAAAGTTTATTTGATAAAATGAAATTAATTTTCGAAATTAGAATATAAAAATTAACTTAGGGTGAATTTTTGGGATTTTTTTTGAAATGTTTCATTTTTCGATGAATAGTGAAAATACTAAATTTTAATTGAAATATTTCTTTTCGTTTAAATTATTTATAATGATAAATTATATTTTCAATTGGTTTTAAAGTAAAATTAGTAAAATTATATATCTATTAATACAATTTATCTCATTTAAATCATTTTAATATATAATCTTGATATAAAATATTTCTAAACTTTTGAACATTTTCTCTTTGAAAACCCGATTTCTCGTCAAGTCTATAAGATTAATTTTAAATTAATTTTTTCCACTTTTTTTAATGTAATTTATAAAAATATATTAAATATTTTGAATAATAATAATTTATATTATCTAATTAGGTCAAATTAATTCTTGAACAAATTGAATATTGAAAACAAAAAAATTATGTATAGTAGTTAAAGTAAAAATAGATTTATTAGGGGTTAAAATGAAAATATTAGGGTTAAAATAACCTAAAAACTTTTCTTAAATATATTTTATAGCCATATATATACCCTATAATTTGTAATTATTGATAATAATCCATTTTGGATCCTTGTGTCATGTTAAAAACATGGTTACACCATTTTCTTTTCAAAAATTACAAGTGTGCCACTCACCTCACTTATAAAATTCCACCCCTCTCCTCTCTTATTCACACCTTAAAACCCATTTTTCCTAGACAATACCTACCAAAATAATTAAAAAATTCCCTCATATCATCCTTTATGCCTTATTTTTGTCATAAATTCAACCTATGAAATATTTTGGTGCAAACCTAAGGAGGTTACTCGAAGAAGATGTAGCGTTCTTTAATGAGCATTTTTATTTTATTTCTTATTACACCTCCATAAATTATTATGAAAAATGATTATATAATAAAATAATAATATTTCATAGATATATATGTTTTTATGTTATTTAATTACCAAAATCTATCTCTAATTCCATCAAATGGATTAGGAGATCAACATTCATGTGTACGGCAGACTATCACCTCGCAAATCGATGTCATTCGTTTTTTCATTCTCACCTCTCAAACTTGGGTATGTTGATAAATATAAAGTATATATATTATATTTATAACATAATTATACATATTGAGTCATTATATCATATATATATTTTTACTTAACATTTTTTAGGGGATACGATAACGTCGTTCATGTGTACGACAGCTTATTACCTCGCGAAGCAATGTGATTTGTCTCCACTAATTCTTAACATGGAAGGTGATAAGGATAAAATTAATAATTATATGTGTAATAAATGAAATAAATATGATATTAATTAAATATTTATCATTATAAAAATATTATACATCATTTTCTTTTTTTATCTTTTCACTCACTGAAAGATGATAACATCGTTTTGTTACATGTGGAATACCACATTCATGAAGCGATGCGACTCTCTTTTCAGCACCACACCACATGGATTATTTATATAACTATATTTAAACATGTAATATGGTATTTATGATATTATTATCACTATCTAAACATAAAATATTACATAACTCTTTTCCATAATGATCTTTGAAAAACAGAAAATTTACTCAAGTGTACATACGCCCAACCATCTCCATGATCGTAACAAAATTCATTTCTCAAAACTATATTTAATTATTGGAATTAAAATTATAATTAATATATAAATATAATAATTTTTTCATGATTATTATTCTATATTTGATGTTATGTGAAATAACCATATTTTCATGACAAAACATGCATGATAAAACATGACAATTAAAAAATGAATTAATGGAAATAATGAAATATTACTAACGAATTGGTGATTAGATGTTATAAAAGGATCATATATCATATTATAACTAATAATATTTTTTTGGTATAAGTTAATAACATGTTTAAAACCATTATACATGACGTTAAATCATGTTCAACTAAAAAGAATCATGAGGTAATGGATTATGTCTCAATTTACTTTCATTGAGTAACATTTGTCTGTTATGAACCAATTTATTTTATATGGTGTATAAAATACCCATTTAACATGTAATATCATGAATAATTTATAATTTATTGAATTTTATGTTTCAACTTGAATGATTTCATCCAAGGGTATTTGAATTGAAAATTACAAAGTGGTAATGAATTTCATAACTCAATTTATTTTTATTGGGTTATATTACTTATTTATTGTATATGATATTCTAAAATTATGTGTATAATTACTTTTTATTATATAATGTTTATTTTAAACTTGTTTTAGGTGTATTTTAATTTGATACACATAATTGATTCATTGATTAATTATCCCTTCAACGTTATGAACTTTGTAAGGGTTTATTTCACAATCTCATTTTAATCAGGATTTTTTATAGTTGAATTTACATTCAAGGAAATGATTTTATAATTTTATAATAAACCTTTTTAATTTTATTATTCTCTAGTTATTCATTATTTTTTAATTAATGATACCATTTTTTTTACTTAAAATAATTGAGAAAATGTTTTTAAGAAACTCCAAATTCATTTTTCTCTTCAACCAAAAATCCATTTTCATCCAAAAACATGTTTCCTTAAAAAAATTAACATTTTTAAAAGGATTTATTAATTAAATTTTTACCCATTTTCTACATTTAAAAAAAAATTGAAATAAATCTTTAAGTTGTTTTCAAAACAAACCCCATTTGGATTTTACTGAAAAAGTGAAAGGAATATTTGTTTTAACATGTACAACATGAATAGAAATTTCCATCCATCAAGAAGAATAAAATGTTTTAAAGATTATTTTATAAGTTTCAAAGGTTATTTTCATAGAAAAGTATTTTCAGTTTTTTTTTTGTGAAATTCTAGTTTTAAAAGGTTATTTTTAAAATAAAAAGAATATTTTCCTCAAGAATTTTTTTTAAAGATATTTTTATGGTATTTATATTCATTAATGAAAAAAACCTTTATTTTTACCCAAATGGATATTTGTTTTATTGATAATATCCCTATCATTTATATGGATGGTTTATGATAATTTTTGAGCAAGTAAATTATTGAAATTTATATTCTTGATTTTTTCTATAGTTATCAACTTTACCTAGAAATATTCACTTACCTGTGATCATTGTACATTAAATTTACACTAAATATCCATACTATTTATTATGGGTATGTTTATTTCTTATGTAGTATATTATTTCTAAATATAGTGTTCTCTATTGATTGATATTTTTAATATGGGGAAATATTTATAAATCTGTATCATTTACTCTATATAGATATTTGATGACAATGCACATTATTAATGAATATGAGGAATGATTTGGACATATAGATACATGTGGGGATTGGTTATATATATCCCCTTGATTCTTTGATAATTCTCATGAGAAAAATCAGCAAGCATGAATTAAATGAGTTTTTACCTATAGTTTTAAACCATTTTATGAAATGTATTGATGGTAGAGGTATCATGTTCCTAATACATGATATCTAATAATTATGTATTTCCTTCATTAACAATTAAATAATTATTATCTATGATATTTTCACAATGATAATATATATGGATACATTTAATTATTTATTTATTAATTAAATGGAATATGTTTTCAGTTATTTATATTTCTATATTTATTATTCCATATCCAATTATTCAAATGGAATGAGTGTTCATCTATTTATCTTTATATATTGATTATTCATTATCCTGTTATTTAAATGAAACGTGTGTTAAGTTATTTATCTTTCCATGTTGATTATTCTTATTGATTCATGATATCTTCTGTTATATTAAACCCTTATTAATTATTTGAGATCACCCGTATATTTTTCCTTTATCAGAAATCCATGAATTGTACTATGATTGATATTTAAGGATATTCTAGAGGGAATAATGTTATTATAAAAAAGGTCATAATTTGTGGGTTAAAATGTATTATGGTAATTATGTATTTATTTAGTTTTCCAAGACTACTAAACTATTTGGTCATTCGGGATGCGATTCTTTGTATATTATTCCAATTTAATAAAGTAAGACACTGGTTTTGGGCTACTGGAGTTGGGGTCATTACAATAACAATGGAAATAATAAAAATTAGATATATAAATCTAGATAAAGAAGTAAACAAACATCCCATCACTACTATAATACAAGCCTTTAACAGCATTGACCTTTATCAGCACTAGAAAAAATAGCTGAGAAAATGTTCCATTTATCAGCACTTTATTTTTAGCATTGATAAAGGGTATCCTTTATCAACGTTTTATTTTTAGTTATTATAAAGGGCTCCTTTATCATTATTTTATAGCCCTAATAAAAGGTACACTTTATCAACACTTTATTTTTATCATTGGTAAAGGGCACCCTTTATCAATGCTTTGTTTTTAGTGATAATAAAGGGATTATTTATTAGTGATTTTTTAGTAGTGATAAATGTCCCAAATAAAATGAAATAATTAAATAAGAAATAGAAATTATTTTTTAAAAAAATTAAAAAATATTATTAATTAAATGATTATTGATAAAAATGAATAAATTGAATATACTATATATAAATTATAATTATTAATAAATAATATATATTAAGTATATACATATATGTAAAATTAAAATTATAGAAATAAAAATTAAAAATAATTAAATTAAGAAAAATATTAAAAAATTTATTAATTAAATAATTCTTGATAATATTAATAAATTTTACATGTTATATATATATATATATATGAATGTATATAATTATGATTTATATAAAAAAATATTTATGAGTTACATTAAACAAGTCCTATATTTAGTGAAGAATGGTTTATAATTAAAAATTAATATGAATTAAAAATATTAACTAATTACATCAAGTAATTGAAATAACGGTTTGATTTTTTAATTTATCCTATATAAGACGTGTGTTTTATTGATTTCAAATACATATATATACATAATTAATGTATTTTTATATACAACGCACATAAACAAATATTTACATAATTAATGAAATCTTATAGAGAAAAAAATATACATAATGCTTATGTAATTTTGTAAAGACCCGGAAATTCTGTACATTTTTTTTAATTATATGGAATTATTTAGAGACTTAGAAATTCGACAGCACGCAATTTTGAGGCCCAAAGAGCATATAACGGATTTTTGAACTTTTTTTAGGTATGTTCAGTAAATGTGCGAGTGAGATTTTCTATCTTTTGAACTGGTGCTCGGATTGAAAATATAAGGGCACTGTTGAATTTGAAGTTCCAGGATTCACTTAAGTGAATCTTAACTTCGACGGATAGGGTCCGTACAGAAAATTTAAATTTTAGACTTTTTGGAAAAATAATAAAATAATTCTTGGAATTATTTTATTCCTTTATTCAACTATTGAGCGACGGTTGGAAAAACCGCAGAGTAAGGATGAGCATTATTTTAGGGTCATTTAATAACTCATTTCTTTTGTTGTGAAACTAAAACACTCGTTTAATTAACAGTTCATTAAAGATCCACATTAATGAACACAACGTCAAGATCGATTTCTTTTTATTATTCAATCCATTAGCAAACAGCTCAATGACTGCGGGGAAAACCTCTAACAAACACACTGAAAAAATCCCTCTCCAATGAAGAATGGAGAACGGACACCGGTCATTGGAGGATTCGATCCGAAGATCGACTAGCAACGAAGAACTCCAATAAACATGGAACTTCAATGAATGCAAAATTCCTCCCTCATCCCCAACGGATTCAACTGAATCCAAGTAGGGGATTTATTTTCTCTAAGTGTATAATGATTCCTTTTTTCTTATTCTTGAAAAATACAATGAACATGGATCAACCGACTAATGGGTTGATCTGCGACTCATTTGATATTAAGGTAGGTTGTTGAGGGTTCTTGATTTGGCGGGGTTTTCTTAATTTATATGATGATTTTTATCTTCCTCATGATATAACAATAATGCAGAGGAACAGGATGATCCAAACAAGGCCCAAACCCTCTGTTGATCATGGATGTTGAGAATTCTTCGTGGGAGACTGAGAAATGTGGTAGCAAGGCATTTCCATGGGCTTCACAGTGAAGGTGGTGACCTGATAGGGCTGCAGGCACAGACGAGACAGAAAATGGACCACTGTAGCATCTTTGGGGGCCCATGGAAGGTGCCACCAGCTCGACACCACTGGAGCAACGGCGCCGGTGACCGATAGCGGCGACCAGCCCAGGTCGGCCACGTAGAGGAGGTTGTGCCCACAGGCGTTGTGGCTATAAGAGGCAGCCAGCTCTTGTCAGCCGTGTGGAGGAGAAGAAACCCGCTTGGCGGACATGTGAGATATCTGGACACCTGTCGGCTATTATGAGAGATGGGGCAGCGCCAGCTGACACCGCCAGATGGAAGAACCGGACGCCCCACATCTGGTCTAGCGCAACCAGTTCGCACCGTGCGGGTCGGGTTCTTCAGGTGGGCGGCGCCCCACAAGGTAGGTTGGGCCACCCGCAGGACGGACCTTCCAGCTAGGTCTGACCTGTGCCATAGGCCCAACGGGCTGGTTGGGTCAGAACCCTACCAGACCCACACCGAACCCTTGGTTCGGGTCAGGTCGGTCCGACCGGGTCGAACCGGACCCTGACCCGACCAACCTCGTTTCTCTAAAATGGTTATAACTCGCAAACCAGGTGTCTGATTGACGTGTCGTCTACGGTGTGAGAAACCTTGAGATGAGGAGGTCCTTTTAAGATAATCTACTTGAGTTTTGAAATAATTTGGAGTATATCTATATTAGACCGGACTTGAATCCGACCAGGCCCTATTTACCTTTTTTCTTATATCTTATAGACCGGGCGTCTAATTGATGTGTCGTCTATCACGTTGTAACTCTTACGGAAAGATGATCATTTGGGTTACTTTTAGGTGGGACTCCATGGAGGTTGAGATATGACCTATGACTTGAGAAGTAGATCCTCCATAAATCAATCTTGCTAAGTGAGGGAATCTAGTGGATGACTGTAACGTGATGGAAGAATAGCTATCCTCTGTGGGTCAGCACCTAGAGATCCTCTATGGGTCAGAACTTAGCAATCATCTATGGGTCAGTACATAGATATCTTCTATGGGTTACAACTTAGTGTTCCTATTAGGGTCAACACATAGCGATCTTCTGAGGGTCAACGCTTAGAGATCCTCTGTGGGTCAGCACCTAGTGATCCTTCATGTGTTAGTACCTAGAAATACTCTATGGGTTAGCACCTAGCGATCCTCTGTGGGTCTTCACCTAGCGACCATGTGCGAAAAAAAATCATAGCCTCTCGATAGAATAAGATAATCTATCCTTATGACTAATCATATTTATTCTTGTTCTATAAGTTGTATACTTGGTGTGAGATTCCTTTTAATTTTTGCTCTATGATTGCAATCATGATTTTTGGTTTTCCCCTTGTGGGACACTGAGAGACCTTCAGGGGTCTCTGGGTCCCTACTGAGTATTTTTATACTCACCCCTGAATGGTCTTCACCCGCACCTTGTTGTGTCTTGTGCAGACAATAGACAGATTGACAGAGACTTTGGAGAGCCAGGTCTAGACGGTACACAGAGGTGACCGATTGACATGGTGAGCCATAATGATGAGTTGTACCTACCCTTCCGGTAGGATCCTTGGTGGATGATCTCTAGAGCTTATTTTTTTCCTTTTTCTGTACTAATCTTTTAGTTGGTCTTAAATATTGGCCCCTTTTACTTTCAGTACTTACTTTTACTCTCAGTGGTGGTTTTTAGTGGTGGTTGTACTATTCCTTTTTTGTTGTGTCTTTCTTGTGTTCAGTGTGCCATGTCTATGTTTTTACAGGTTTAAAGGAAATTCCTTCCCTTTTGGGTTTCTCATTTTTGGTTCTAGTCACCAGCCCCTGGCCTAAGGAAATCGGGCTTGGGGTAGTCACGACACGGGCCTTGGGGGATGGGTCGTGAAAAAGTGGTATCATAGGCGGTCATTTCTACTAGAAGAACTAAGAGTCTGTATTTTTCAATTGGGTAATACTATAAAGTTTTTTGAGTCCAGCTTTCATTTTGGGGAGTCCAGTGTTGGTGCGGCGGCTGACATATCCATACACCAGGACCCTTAATTCTGATTTCTGACTCGGTACATGAAAACACTGTTTGCGTGTGTTTTGGAAATTTTTTTCTTTTGATATATTTTGATTCAGTTCACGAGGTATAACTTATTGAATGTGGCACATCTTCCACTTTATAGGATGCCTCCACATATACATCCAGACAGGATTCTAGTGAGAGATCACAACGATGGCCCACCGAGTGATGAGGCATTGGTGTAGGGCCCTCTTACAACGATAGCACCTTCGGGTGGTGTACAACTAGCACCACCACCCATTGAGCAGTAGTTTCCACAGGTCCTACTAGAAGACAGTGCACACTGACTGAGATTTTTGCATGCGTTCCAAAGATAGAGGTCTCTGAGGTTTCGAGGTGAGATAGATCTGCAGGAAGCTGAGGGCTGACTGGAGCCTGTGACACGAGTTTCATGCTTGGTTGAGACACCAGCAGACTAGATGGTGATATTAGTTGTTTGTCTCTTTCAAGGAACAATTGGGAGATGGTGGATCCTGAAACTCCATACACATAAGGAGACAACTCTTTCCTTGTTGGAATTCGAGAGCCTCTTTTGGGAATATTTCGTACCAATGACTCTACACTCTATGCGTATTCAGGAGCTAATACACTTACAAAAGGGTAGCTTGATAGTGGACCAATACTCGACGAGATTTACTGACATCTCCCCCTAGTCCACCAACATGGTATGAGACCCTTTCTTTAGTGTCCAAACCTTTGGGAAGGGTCTCTTATGGGATATCATAGCATCGATGATTTCTCTCAACATTCAGATGTAGGCTGGAGTTTTAGAGAAATCACTACTGGTGAAGAGTTTCCTTGTTGAGCAGGTACTGACAGTGAGAGTTACCACCAGACGACATGCAGCTGAGTCATCTGTAGCAGGAAGTAGGTAGATGACGTAGAGGCCTAAACGGTCCTACCTTCTTTAGGACTACCATATGATGCATGGTCGGAGGTGAGGAGCTCGTGAGGTAGAGGAGATCATTTGAGGACTAGAGTTTGTTACTCTTGCGGAGGACAGGGGTACATGGATCCTGACTATCCGACTCCCTACACGAATGACTAGGAGGCAGTCTAGGGACTGCCAAGACATTAACATAGGTTTGAGTGAGAAGTTCTGTAGGGTGGCAGACATGGCAGAGGAGTAGGCCATGCAGCAGGTGGTGGATGATGGTTTGAGGTACTACCATCACCATCTCTCAGTGGTCCCCCCCCCCAACCATAGGGAGTAGGTGGATAGGGACGAGCTCAACTTCAGGTAGCAGAGGCCTATGAACACAACACTCTAGATATGATTTAAGGTACGATCTATGTCTACTCTACCCTAGATGCAGTTCTTATAAACACATGTGTCATTCACTCTTTCATTTCCATGACTCTCGTTTGGAGCTTGAAGATTCCAAGGGATTCATTGGCTCGATCCTTATGATTAGAGACTCCTATAAGAGGGGATTTTATGGTTACAAATAGGTGACGATGGTGTGAGTTTACTCTAGGAGGTGAGATATTTGGGTAGGATCTCCTAGTAGCAGCGTCGAGGCCTTACAATGTCATCTTGGGTATGGACTGGTTATCCATAGTTCATGCTCAGATCTAATATTTTAGGCTCAAAGTACGGTGTGTCCATGAGGATGGGACTGGTTTTTCCTTCACTGGTGAGAAGGGAACCTTTGAAGCTTAGGATGGACTTTCTCGGAGGAGGGTGCACCCAATCACTTATTAGTTGGCTATCCTCACCCACGGTGTAGGGGACGAGAGGAGTCTGAGTTATCCTATAGTGGTGGACCAGTATGCAGATGTCTTTCCTGAGGATGTTCTGGGACTACCTCCTCACAGAGAGGTAGACTTCTACATCGACCTGTACCATGGTACAACACTGATATCTACCCCAGCATATTGGATGGCTCCCACGGAGATTTGTGTATTGAGGGTATAGTTGGAAGAATTGCAGAGGAAGTGGTTCATAAGACCCAGTGTTTCTCCACGGGCAACCCTGGTGTTGTTATCCACAAAGGAATATGGGAGATTAAGGCTTTGTATAGACTATCGACACCTAAATCAGGTGACCATGAAGAAAAAGTATCCTCTACTGAGGATTGATGATCTTTTTGATCAGCTGAAGTTATTTCGGTGGTTTTCTATGATAGATCTCAGATCAAGTTATCATCGGCTTCAGGTGCGGGAAGAGGATGTAGTGAAGAAAATATCCAGATGCCCGTATGACCACGATGAGTTCTTAGTGATGCCTTTTGGCATGACCAACTCCCAATAAGTGTTCATGGGGCTCATGAACAGGATCTTCAAGCCTTACCTCAATCGATTTGTGGTGGTTTTCACTAACAACATCTTGGTGTACTCAATATTAGAGGAGGAGCACGCCACACATCTATAGATAGTTCTAGATACACTCTGAGAGAACCATATTTTATGGTAAACACTCTAAGTTCTAGTTCTAGATATGATAGGTCCACTTTCTAGGACACATTATCTTAGAGGATGAATTTGTAGTGGATCCGGAAAAGATAGAGGCAGTTCTTTCTTGGGAGCCACCTAGGAGCGTGATGGAGGTGCTAAGTTTCTTGGGGTTGGCTGGGTACTACCGAAGATTCAGACCTGACTTTTCTAGAGTAGCAGCACCATTTTCAGCTTTGATAAAGAAGGGAAAACCCTTTATATAGACAGAGAGGTGCTAGCTGAGTTTCCACAAGATGAGGTAGAGACTGATGAGTACCCCCATCTTGAGGATACTAGATGAGGGTGTTGGGTATGTAGTCTACCGTGATGAATTAGAGATTGGAATGGGATGTGTCTTGATGTAGGATCAAGCGGTGATCACCTATGGCTCATGACAGCTGAGGAAACATGAGCATAACTACACGAATCATGACCAAGAGTTAGAATCATTGGTCTTTTCATTGAAGATGTGGCAGCACTACTTGATGGGTGAACGGTTTATAGTCTTCTCCAATCACAATAATCTCAGGTATATCTTCTCATAGAAGGATCTGAACCTAAGATAACGATGATGGATGGAGTTCGTTGAGGACTATGACTTTGAGATAGTCTACACTCCTAGGAAGGGGAACATAGTAGTAGACTCACTTAGTAGGAGGTCGGGTCTACAGATGCTGAGTGGGGTGTCAGAGTAGCTAGCCACGTTTCAGATATCCTTCTTGGATAGTGATGGAGAAGCATACCTCCAGTCTATGACTGTCACTCTCCCACTCCTTCAGCGAGTTTAGAAGGCACAACTTAGGGACGTTGACTATGAGGCTGGATGTGCTCAGATATCCTCAGGACAGGCTCCTGATGGATTTTCGATAGATGGGGAGCATGTCATCTTTTTTAAAGGATTCACCAAGGTACCAATGATGTTATGGGAGGTGGTATTGAGGGATTTCCATACATCCCATTTGGCGGTACATACTAGAGTGGTGAAGATGTATCAGGACCTTCAATGTTAGTACAGGTGGCCAGGGATGAAGAAAGTAGTGGATGAGTTCATTTCACGATGCCTCACTTGTCAGGAAGTGAAGGTCGAGCATCAGGTTTTAGTAGGATTAGCACAACCACTAGAGGTACTGTAATGGAAGTGGGATGGTATCTTCATGGACTTTGTGACTGGGTTACCACACATATATAGGGGCCACAACTCTATATGGGTGATCATTGATCGAATCACCAAGTTGGACCACTTTATACCCATCCGAGAGAAGGGATAAGTAGAGGGATTGAGACGCCTCTATGTTCAGGAGATAGTATGGCTTCACAGGATACCATAGACAATAATTTCAGATAATGACACACATTTTACATCCTGATTGTGGAAAGGATTACAGGAGGCGTTCAGGACTCAGCTACGCTTGAGCAACGCCTTTCACCCTCAGATAGATGGTCAGACGGAGCAAACCATACAGACACTTGAGGACATGCTTCGTTCTTTCATCCTTGATTTTGGCCGAAGTTGGGAGGACCACCTTCCACAGGTGGAGTTCACATACAAAAAAATTTATCACTCCATCGTCAACATAGAACTGTTTGGGGCATTGTTTCAGCTACCATACAGATCACCTCTATACTGGACAGACCCAGAGGAGTCAGCTACCATACAGATCACCTCTATACGAGGACGAAGAAGATTTGGCCGAGGTGGTAAGCTATCTCCGAGGTTCATCAGAACTTTCCAAATTCTTATTAGAGTTGGTGAGGTGGTGTACTGCCTAGATCTTCCCCCATAGATGCACCAAGTGCACGAGGTTTTCCATGTGTTGCAGCTGAGGAGATACGTGCATGAACCATCGCAAGTCATCGTCTGGGGTGAGCTGGACATTGATGATGGGGAAACTTTTTCAGAGTTCCTGGTGGAGATAGATGATCGACAGGAGCAGGTCCTTTATGGATAGTTGATTCCTGAGGTGAGAGTTTGGTGGCAGCATGAGAACTTCTAAGAGAGCACATGGGAGCGGGAGGCTCATATTCATGCTCAGTAGCCCCATTTTTTTTCTTAGATTTTGTTGTGTCTTTCGAGGAGGTAAATCCCTAAGGTGGAGAGAATGTAAACACCTGGAAATTCTGTATATTTTTTTAATTATATGGAATTATTTTGAGATTATAAAATTCGACGGCACGTGATTCTGAGGTCCGAAGTGCCCGGAATAGATTTTTGAACTTTTTTTAAGGTGTGTTTAGTAAACATGTGAGCGGGATTTTCTATATTTTGAACCGGTGCTCGGATTGAAAATCTGAGGGCATCGTTGAATTCGCAGTGCTGAGATTTACTTAGTCTAAGCTTAACTTTGACCAGTGGGGGTCAAACAGAAAAGATAAATTTTGGACTTTTCATAAAAAATAATAAAATAACTCTTGGAGTGATTTTATTCTTTTCTTAAACCGTTAAGTAACGATTGGCGAAACCGTAGCGTAACAATGAGCATTATTTGAGGTTCATTTAATGGATTGTTTCTTCTTTTTTTTAAACCACAACACTCATTTAATTAATGGTTCATTAATTATGGTTCATTAAATAACCACATTAATGAACACAACGTCAATATTGATTTCTTTTTATTATTAAATCCATTGGAAAACAGATTAATGATCGTGGGGAAAACCTCTGAAGAACACGTCAGATAAATCCTTCTCCAACGAAGAATGACGAACAAACATCGATCATTGGAGGATCCGATCCGGAGATCGACCAACAGTGACTACCTCCAACAAACGTGGAATGTTAAAGAAAATGGAATTCCTCCCTTGTCCACAATGGATTCAACCAAACCCAGATAGGGTATTTATTTTCTCTAAGTGTTTAATGATTCCTCCTTTCTCATTCTTGAAAAATACAATGAATGAGGATCAATCGACTAATGGGTTGATCCGCAACTCATTTGATATTACGGGAGGTTATTGCATGGTATTGATTTGGTGGGTTTTTTTAAATATATATGATGATTGTTATCTTACCCATGATATAACACTAACATGGAGGGAGTGAGACGATCCGAACAAGGCCTAGACCCTCCACCGATCTTAGATGTGGATCGTTCATCATGGGAGACCAAGCAACATGGCGGCAAGGAATTTTTGTGGGATTCCTAGTGAAGGCAGTGACCCGAGAGGGTTGTAGGCGTAGACAGGATGGAAAACGGACCATTGAAGCATCGTCAGTGGCCCGTAGAAGGTGCCACCAGCATGGCGGCGGCCGGACCACGTCGACCACGTGGAGGAGGCGGTGCCCGTAGGCACCATGATGGAAAGAGGGGGATGGATCTCACTGGCCTCATGGAGGAGGAGTGGCCCGCTCGAGCCACTCGACGTATGTGTGAAACGGCCAGCCTCCTACCATCCGTTATGGGAGACGGGGCGGTGCCAGATGGTTCCGCCGACTGGAACAACCGGACACCCTACGTCCGATCCAGCGCAACCGGCCCGCACTGCGCAGGCTAGGTTCTTCAGGTGGGTTGCGCCCCACCAGGTGCACCGGACCTGCCAGTCGAGCCAGAATCGCACCAGCCAGGCTGGACCCACGGGCCCAACGGGCCGATTGGGTCGAACCCCTACTAGACCCATTCTAGACCCTCAGGTCAGTTGGGTCGGTCTGACTGAGTCAGATCGGACCCAAACCCGATAGGCCCCGTTTCAGTAAAACGAATATGACTCACAAACCGAGCGTCCAATTGATGCGCCGTTTGTGGCATGATGACCCTTTTGACAAGGAAGTCCTTTTAAGATAATCTAATTGAGTTTTGATAGAATTTAGAGTATGGATGGGTTGGATCAAACTCGAATCCAACCAGGCCCTATTTACAATTTTTCCTATATCTTACAAACAAGACGTCTGATTGATTTGTCGTGTGTCGCGTTGGAACCCTTATAGAAAGATAGTCCTTTGGGTTACTTGTAGGTGGGGCTTCATGGAGGTTGAGATACGAATGATAGATTGAGGAGAGGATCCTCCGAAAATCAAGCTTTCTAAGTGTGGTAATCCAATGGTTGGATGTGACGTGATGAAAGAATAGTGATCCTCTATGGGTCATCACCTAGCGATCCTTTATGGGTTATCACTTAGTGATCTCTCTGGGTTAGCACATAGTGATCTTATATGGGTCATCACTTAGCGATCATCTGTGGGTCAGCACATAGTGATCTTCTGAGGGTCAACGCTTAGCAATCCTCTGTGGGTCAGTACCTAGCGATCCACCGTGGGTCAGCACCTAGTGATCCTCTGTGGGTCATCACCTAGTGACCCTGTACAGAATAACAGCATAGCCTCTTGACAGAATAAGATGATCTAGCCTTATTACTAATCATCTTTATTCATGTTCTATAATTTATATACCTAGTGTGAGATGTCTTTTACTTTGTGCTCTATGATTGATATCACGCTTTGTGGTGTTTCCCTTTTGGGATTCTGAGATACCTTTTGGGGTCTCGGGGTCCCTACCAAGTATTGTTATACTCACCCCTTCACAGGATTTTTCCACACCTTGTTGTGTCTTGTGCAGATGAAGGACAGCTTGACAAAGACTTTGGAGAGCCAGGGTTAGACGGTACAGAGAGGTGGCATATTGACGTGGTGACCCATAGTGATGAGTTGTACATACCCTTCAGGTAGGATCATTTGAGAAAGATCTTCGGAGCTTGTTTTTTTCCTTTTTCTCTACTAGTCTTTCAGTAGGGCTTGTATACTGGCCCCTTTTACTTTCAATACTTTTACTCTTAGTGGTGGTTTTTAGTGGTGGTTGTACTATTCATTTTCTTTTGTGTTTTTATTGTGTGCAGTGTGAACTATATGTGTGTGAACAGATTTAAATGCAATACCTTCCCTTTTGGGTTTTTCCTTTCTGGTGCCAGCCACCAGCCCCTGGCCTATGGAAGGCGGGCTTATGGTAGTCACGACACAAGCCCTGGGGGAAGGTCGTGACAAATTTATTCAAATTTTAGCATTTATTTTAGAATTTCATTATAACATGATACATTTAATATATCATTTCTTTAATTGATAGATTTTATTTATTTATTTATTTATTTTACAGCTTGGTATTAATTCATTTTTAATATTTTTTTGCTTTTTTTTGGGATTCAATTGATTTCTATTACTTATTTATATATATTAATTTACTATAGTTTAATATTTTGAATATATGTATTCATATTTATTTCAATAAATATCCGTATTTTTTTAATAATTTATATTTAATTAAAAAAATTATCCATTTTTTCAATATTGTTAAAGTGTACTCATTTTTAGTTATTCGATTCCACTCATTTTTAACATGCATGCACTTATGATTAAACATTCATTAATATATATTTATAATTATAAATAAATAAATATTATTATTTTTAAAGTATTTTCAGAATTGTAAATAAATAATTATATATATTTAAATAATTATAAAATTATAATAAATTTATTTAAATAATGAATGTATTTACTATATTTATTATATATATATATATAATGATATAAATATATAAATATTATCTAAAAAAGTATTTATATAATTATAAATAAATAATTATAAAATTACAATAAATCTATTTAAATAATGAATATATTTACTAGATTTACATTTATATATATTCATTAAATATATATATATATATAATCATATAAACATATTTACAAAAAAATTGGTTTATAATTATAATTATAAATCCTTCATCAGCACTTAAGTAATAAGTTATGATAAAGATAGAGCACTATCAGCTCTAAAAAAGTGATGATAAAAGTCATCTTTATTATTTCTAGAACTTTCATGATGATAAAATGGTTTTTATGAGCACTTTTTTAGTGCTTATAAAGCTCTATATTTATCATCAATTTTTTGGAAGTGCTCATAAAAGTGTCCTAATATAATTATATAACTCTAACCTATCACGAACCAGCCACAATATCCAAAGCATTATATAGAAGCCACTGGCTACCGATGCTCCTCCTCATCGAATCCAAGCTCGAATCAAGGCTCGAATCAGGGTTCAAACAATTCCTTGGATCGAATCCAAGGATAGAATAATTAAAGGGTCGAATGAATCCATATCTTAAAAGAATTATAGGTTTGGTGATATCTCTACTTTCTATCAGATGATTCGAAGCTTCAATCCAAGGTATGTTATTTTATCCTTCTCCTCACTCATTGATTGCTTGTTTTGCGATATATATTTTCATTTTTTTATCATCATTATTTTTTTACCATCAATATATCCCTATGGTCAATAGTGGACACTCATATATTCAATCCCTCGCTAGAAGAGCATCTTTACAACATGATTCAAGAGCTACTTAGGATTAGGAATATATTCCTACTTTCTTTTAGGAGGATTGTTGGTATGTTTTATTAAAGAATAAAAAATAGGATATAACCCGTGATCATTTTCCTATTTAAATGACCACTTTAGGGAAGGCCCATATTCCTTCGAACCATAAAATATCTCATCTAGATATTCTAATTAAAACTTGCATTTAAGTTGAGAGAGAGCTCACATTTGAAGATCGCTAGTCACATCAAATGTCCACAACCACCTAATAGAGCATATCCAAAAGGAAGTATCACTAGGGGAAGCCCAAAGTAAAAGATCATGGCCATATAAATATGGGAAATACCCTAAGTATTGATCATTGTATCTGATAATACTGTATTCACAATCTTATATTTTCTTTATTATTTTTATTTTATTGACATCAAATTTTAAAATTCCCAATATTTTTCATTTTCTAAAAAAATATATAAAATACCATAAATATAATAAGGGGAACTCCAACCCATTACTCAATTTTTTATATAAGGTTACTTAAAAAATGAATTATGAACAGTAAAATGCACTCCAACTTATTTACTTCATTTCCTACTCTAAAAATAATATTCCTTGGATATAGTTGATTTTTATATATCAAAAATAAATATAAACCTTTTATTATATATATATAAATCAAATAGAATTAAAAAAATAATTGAGGATTGAGAAACTATAGTGGAGAACCAAATATGGAGATGAAATATAGCATATCTCTATTTTATCACTACAAATAGTGATGGGTTAGAGCTCTCATCCATGCTAAAATGGCATTTTAAGCACTCAATTGGGAAGGGTCTAATTTGTTAGGAATAGTGAGTGATCCAAAATAAAATCTTTAAGGGAATGACCATGTCCATAAATTGTTCTATACTAATGAGGAATATAAATATTATTTTTTACCACCCCATAATAGGGGTGTCATATACTCAACCCCATAATATAATATAGACTTCTTTACCACACAATGAAACTCTTTCTTAATAATTCTTCTTAAAAAAATTATCCCATTTAGAGCATTATATATAAATATAGGACTAAAAAATAATGAATATTATATGAGTATAATTATAAATGGATGAAATGGAATACTTATCATAATGTATTTATTTATACTTTGAAGGTCCATATATATCATAGCGAATAAAATCCAAGGGTTGTTTCATTTAAATCTATATTTTTTTATTTTAATGATTAAAAATTTCCCTATTATAATTAGTAAAAAAATATCTATCAATTTTATCTTGTCATTATAAAAACATCTCAAACCACATTTTTAAGTCAATATTTAAATGTATCATTATCTAATATGATCAATTTTTGACTTCCAAAAATCAAATTCCTCTTTCAAACACAATTACCATAAATTTTACTGACCCCAAATTAGAATATAGTTCAGCTAGTTTTCTATACCTTTGAAAAAATATAGCCATATTTGAAATGATAACCTACTCCTTAATACTTCTTATAAATCACTTCATTTCCTTCATCAAACATCTAATAAACACTATGCATGGTTTACTTTAATCCATAAATATATAGACCATTCTTTAACATTGTCTTTTATTTCTAGCATATTTTAAATGCACAAAATTTATCTTAAGAGATCCACCATTTCAAAAATAATAAGTACACTTCAAACTTTTAAAAAATCTTTAATTACATAAACTTACCTATCATGTGAGATGAACAACCAATATCTAATATGAAATGATGTTTCTTTTTTTAAATATTTTAGTGTGTCATCAATAATAAATTCCTCTTCCATTTCATTCTTTTTCATATAATAAATTTCTAATTATTTCTTCACATTCATCAATGATTTTAGTAAATTTTTACAATCCTTCATACAACCGTTTTAATTTGTCACATGTTCAATAGAGTTCATTTGATGGTTGAAATTCATCATCCAATTTTACTTATAAATATTTGTCTCACTTCAAAACTATTTTTGTAAGAGTGGGTCATCTCCCCATTTAACTTAAGACCTTTATATATTCAATAATTGATATTACTTATCTCATTATGACTAAAATTTTATACTTTGTTCCAAAAATCACCATAGAACCCATAATGGCCATGAAAATGAAATTTTATTATAAAGCTTACTCTTCATCTTCTTGAAAATAATTCTTGTTTTCAACTTGTCTAGACATAATTCTTGAATCAATTTATTAACTAAGAATTCCGAAATGTTTAAAACCTTTATCATTATTTGGTATATTCTTTCTTGAAAATTATTTTTTTCCATTCCTTATATATTTTTAAATTAAATTATAATTTTGAGATGTTTTAAAATATTTGATATACAATTAATATTAAATGTAATAATTACTTAGGTTGTTACATAACTTGTTCTAAAAAATAGAATGGAATATATCAAATTATATATATATTTTAATAATGATTGGAAATTATTTTTAGGAATTCATTATTTTAGGTTTAAATGTATTGGTTCCACCCTTAGGAATCTCTGATTACCATCCATGTATATGAAACAACTTTTTATTTATTAAAATGTTTTATCAATACATTTTTATATATTTTAGTTTATGAAATGAGAGTTTATTATTTTGGTTTATCATATTTGGGTTTCTTATTACTCCTTAATTGCCTATATTATATTTTCATTTGTTTAGAGGATTTATGAAAGTCTTGATAGCTCATTTTAATAGAGTAAGGACTAGACTTAGTAAGAGGATTGAAATTATTAAAAGTTACATTTATCCTATAAATATATAATTCATATAGGACACAAAGATTCATATATCATAACATGTCCTCACCAAGACCCCTTGAATCATACTAGAACATGTATGCCCCCCCCCCCAATCTCACCTTCAATAGGCCACGAGTTATTAACTAATTACAATGGTGTAATTCTAAAAAATGGGACACTTTACCCCTTTTAGAGAAATTAATGGATTAAAACTATTATCCTCATCATCTTCATCTCTCAAACAGTTATTATTGCAATTTTTTACTTAAGACTCATCCCCCATCTATTTTATGTTTCTTGTACTACTCTGAGCTGTAATTAACCCATGATTGACTACTAATGAGAGTATTTTAAGCAACATAGGTGCATGACCACAAGTGATATAGGATTGGTTTCAAAAAACAAAATGTAATGATAAATGTTTAGTAGATGAGTTGATGAGGATGACAGTTGTATTTAACCTTCACTTTTTAATGAATTCAAAGGATAATACCTACCATATTAGAGTAATTATTTTCTTAAATTTAATTACCAATTTTCTTCAAATAATAAAAATATTATTTGAAACAATCAAATGTTGGGTTTCCATTATTAAAATTATCTATAAATTTAACCTTTGATAATTAATATATTATGTTTATTTATTTATTTATTATAAAAGATGAATATTTTATGAACCCAATAGAATGGATATGAATTGAAAATGGATACACTCTAATAATTTGAAAAAAGAGTATGAATATGGAGTTAAATATATCATCAAGTTTGAAATAGACCATGCATACAACCCTTCTTTGAGTTAGTTTATTTTAAAAGATTTTTTTACATATTTCATGCCTTTCTGCACCAAATTTTCCAAAGAATTTCTACACCTAAAATGGTGAATTCCTACTACTTATTTAATTATTATTTTCATAATTTTATATAATATTTGTAAGTTAATTTCCTTATCATTTTTATCTAATACTTAATTAGTTTTTTTCATAGATCTTTTGGGAAGTCCTATTTTCAGAGTTTGTTTATTTTATAATATTTCTATCTATATTTCATGTCATTTTGTACTGAAACTTCCATAGGATTATAATCCCTAAAAAGGTCAATTCATACTACTTATTTAATTAATTTTATCATAATTTTATCTACCATTTGTAATTTAATTTCCTCATCATTTTTATCTAATATTTATTTAGTTTTTTTACAATTTTTTAGGAAGTCATATTTTCATAGTTTATTTATTTTAGAATATTTATGTCTATATTTCATGCCTTTATGCACCAAAACTTCCAAAAACTTCTTCTCCATAAAAAGTTGAATTATTAATACTTATTTAATTCATTTTTTTATCATTTATATACTATTTTTATGTTAATTTCATTATCATTTTTATGTAATAATTATTTAGTTTTTTTCACATATATTTTGGGAAGTCATATTTTCATAGTTTTTTTAATTTAGAATATTTATTTCCACATTTAATGACTTTCTACATCAAAAAATACATATAATTATTTTCCCTCAAAACCTTTTCACACCTGTAGTGTTTTCATTTGACACTTTCCTTTAATTTCCCTCCACTACCTTTGAAGGAAGAGAAATGACACTACCTCATCTCAATCATAGAGTTAATCTTGATGTTTTACTTGTAAAATCATTGTCTATGAAATTAATGTATTGTTTCATATTTATATATAATTTATTTATTTTTATTACTATTGATATAATTTTTTTCATATATAGGTGGATTATTTTATTTGAATTAGGGTGGTTTGTTCGAAGCTTCCCATTCTCATAAGAGATTGGACATAGATAATGTAACTGAGATAATGAAAACAAGGAAATTCATTAATGATTCATACAATCATCGAAAAAAGTTGAATTCCTAATACTAATTTAATTAATTTTTTCATCATTTTATCTTTTATTTGTAAGTTAATTTCCTTATCATTTTTATCTAATAATTATTTATATTTTTTCATAGATATTTTCAGAAGTCATATTTTCTTTCAACACTCTGAAATATGCTACAAAATAGATAAAAATTCTCTTTTATACTAATGTTACCATGATTTCCATTGTATTTCTTTTTCAAAATAAAAAAAATTAATATTGATTTGATGTTCTTAGCTGAAAAAGATTTTTTGGATAAGAACATCAAATCAATATGAAATGTTGGTAGTTCTATAAATACATATAATGTAAATCATGGTAACATAAGCAATTAGGATTGTTTTGAGACTTTGGGACATGTAGGAATCATCTACACTTCAATCTGATAAATGGTGTGACCAGTTTGAGTCAAAGTGCTTCTTTTTATTTTAAATTGAAATCAATTTTAGTAAAAAAGAAAACATACATACTCAAAATTGAGAAAACACATTAAGATTGGATTGAAACTTTATGAAAACAATCTATAAGTCATTTTTTATGGTTATAAATCACTCACACCTCAATCTGACACACTATGTACCCAATATGAATGAAAGTGATTATTATCATTTTAAAATAAACATTTTAATTAAAAAAATTAACTTACTGAAAACCAATAAAACACACTCATATTGTCTTTATAATTTAGGATAATGATTAATAATTCATTTTTGTTGTGTACGAATTGGTATCACTTCAAACCAAGAAACTATATGGCCGATATGACTCAAAGTGTGTGTTTCCAATTTAAAATGTGATTTTAGTAAAAAAAAATAAAAGTGAAATACTCAAAACCAATGAAACACATTAATATTTTTTGATACTTTAGTAAAATGTTCTATAAGTCATTTGGGATGTGTAGGAATCATATTTACCTCAATATGATGCACGATGTGACCAATATGATTCCAAGTGCATCTTTTTATTTAAAGTTGACATTATTTTTTGTAAAAAAGACTACTAACATACTAAAAAGTGATAAAATGCAATTTTATTATTTTGATAATTTATTAAAATTATGTATAAGTCATTTTTATGGGTAGTAATCATCCACACCTCAATCTGATACACGGTGTTCCTAGTATGACTCAAAGTGTCAATTATCTATTTAAAATCAACATTTAAATTAAAAAAGTGTCACTCACAGAAAACTAAGAAAATACACTTGTATTTTCTTGTTAATTTTTTTCAATGATTCATAATTCATTTTTAAAATGTAGGAATCATTCTCACATCAAACTGAGACATGATTTGATTGGTATAACTCAAAGTGTGTGTTTCTAATTTAAAATTAAATTTTAGTAAAAAAGAAATGTGATGTACTCAAAACTATGAAAACACATTAGGATTGTTATTATACTTGAGAAAAATGATACATAAGTCATTTTGGACTTTTAGGAATCATCCTCACCTAAATTTGATGCACGGTGTGACCGATATGACTCAAAGTGCATCTTTTTATTTAAAGTTGACATTAATTTATGTAAAAAAGACAATTAACATACTTAAAACTAAGAAAATGCATTCATATTATTTTTATATTTCAGTAAAACTATATATTAGTCATTTTTTATGTGTAGAAATCACTCACACCTCGATCTGATATATGATATACCTAGTATGACTCAAATTTCTAGTTATTTGTTTAAAATAAACATTTTAATTCGAAAAGTGTCACTCCCTAAAAATTGAGCAAACACAATCGAATTTTATTGATACTTTTTATTATGATTTATAATTCATTTTTGAAATATAAGAATTAGTCTCATGTAAAAACAATACACGATGTGACCGGTATGATTCAAATTGCATGTATCTAGTTTAAAAGAAAATTTTAGTAAAAAAGACAAGTGTCATACTCAAAATCAAAAAAACACATTAATATTGTTTTGATAATTTTGGAAAATGATCCATGGGTTATTTGAGACATGTAGAAATTAGTCTTACCACAATATGATGCATAGTGTGATCAGTATGACTCCAAGTATTTCTTTTTATTTAAAATTGGCATTAATTTCAGTAAAAAATCCAACTGACATACCCAAAACCGAGAAAACACATTACTATTATTTTTATAATTTAATAAAACAATACATTAGTTATTTGGGATATGTATGAATCATCTTCACCACAGTATGATACACTATGTGCCTGGTATGATTCAAAGTGTTCATTATTAGTTTAAAATCAACATTTTAGTTTAAACAGTGTCACTCACTTAAAACCAAGAAAACTCGCTTAGATTGTCTTGATAATTTATGAAAATTATTAATAATTAATTGGTTACATGTAGTAATTATCCACACATAAATCCAATACACGATGTACCTGGTATGACTCAAAGTGCATGTTTCCAGTTTAAAATGACAATTTAGTAAAAAACAAGTGGACGTACTCAAAACTGAGAAAATAGATTCAGATTGTTTTGATACTTTAGAAAAATGGTCCCTAAGTAATTTGGGGTGTGTATGAATTATTATCACCTCAATCATATATATAGTGTGATGGGTATGACTCTAAGTGTGTCTTTTTATTTAAAATTGGCATTTATTTTATTAAAAAAGACAACTGACATACTCAAAACTGAGAAAATGCATTTAGATTATATTTATACTTTATAAAAATGATCCATAAGTAATTTTTTATGATTATTAATAATCCAAACCTCAATATGATACACGATGTTCCCGATATGACTCAAAGTGTGTATTATCAGTTTAAAATTAACATTTTAGTTCAAAAAGTGTCACTCCGTAAAAACAAAGAAAACATGCTTGTATTATCTTGATAATTTAAGAAAATGATTCATAAATAATTTTTTACATTTAGGAAATTTTCTCATATCAAACCTATACATGGTGTGAATGATATGACTCAAAGTGCGTGCATCTAGTTTAAAATGACATTTTAGTAAAAAAATACAAGTGGATATATTCAAACCAAATATAACACATTAAGATTGTTTTTATATTTATGAAAATTATCCATAAGTCATTTTTTATGTTTATTAATAAGAAAACCTCAATCCTATGAATAGTGTGACCAGTATTACTACAAGCATATATTTTTATTTAAAACTGAAATTTATTTAGTAAAAAAGATAACCAACATACTCAAAACTGAGCAAACACATTCAGATTATTTTTATACTTTAAGAAAATGATCCATAAGTTATTTTTTACATTTATGAATCATATGGACCTCAATCTGATACAAAATGTTCCTGGTATGACTCAAAGTGTCCATTATCAGTTTAAAATTGACATTTTAGTTCAAAAAGTGTCACTCACTGAAAACCAAACAAACGTGCTCATATTTTATTAATAATATAAGAAAATGATTTATGAATCATCTGTGATGTGTATGAATCCATATCACATAAAAAAAATACAATATATGACCAATATGACTCAAATTATGTGTTTTTAGTTTAAAATTACATTTTAGTAAAAAAGTCAAGTGATGTACTCAAAACCGATAAAACACATTCAAATTATTTTTATACTTTAGTAAAATGATCCATAAGTCATTTGGGATGTATAAGAATCCTAATAACCTCAATCCAATTCATGGTGTGGATGGTATTACTCCAAGTACATCTTTTCAATATACAAGTGTCATTTTAGTTTAAAACATACACCACATCGCCAAAACCGAGAAAACGAGCCTAGATTGTTTTCTTATAATTCTATCTATTATTACTTAATTAAATTAATTCTCATTTTTATCTTATAATTGTTTAATTAATTTTTATATTGATAATTATTTAAGAAAAAAATAAATGGCGTGATGTGTAAGAATCAACCGAAACTCAATATGATACACAGTTTTCCTGGTATGACTCAAAGTTTAGTTTAAAATTAACACTTACTGTTAATTTATTTCTTTATATTATTACTTACATAAGAATTTTTTCTTATAAATGTTAATTATTTTTCTCAAGCAGCGGTGGTTTTTTTGAAAATAGCTTGAGTCAAGGTCAAGATCAAAAGACAAAGGAACATTGATGTTTTTGAATGTATGTAATAATTTTTACTTATTTAATTATATAAACCAAGTGTCGATAAAGGCCATTTTTATCACTGTTGAAGCCCTATTTTATAGTAGTGAATAAAATGACAATAAATAATTGCTACTTATTATAATGAATGAAAATTATATAAAATTAATAAAGAATGGAAATAGAAGGTTGTTCATACCTAAATCATCCTATTATAATGAACAACGGGTGATTCTGTAGAGAAATGTGATAGATCTCACCAAATATAGAAGAGAGAAGGAAGAAATATAACTATGGGAGATACTAGTCAAAAAAAGAGGAAAAATAAGGGTTTAATACTTTTAAAATCATAGGTGAAAACTTGTAAATTTTCAATTTTTAAGGTTTGTATGGTTCAGCCACATGATTGGAAAAAACCATGCACCAACTTCGTGGTCTTCACTATCTAACACACCTCACTTCTCGTGGTCAGATCACATAGTTAGAGAAACCATGTTTCAACTGTATGAAATGCCTATTTACTTTTCTATAAGTTTTTTACAGTTTTTTTGATCCCTCCACATGGTTTAACTAATTGTGCATATTCTATTTCCCTCTACATTGTTAGGGGGAACGATTAACACTAATTATTAAATAACTATGTTCCACAAGTTATGACTCTCATTTTTCATATTTTTAGAACTCTATCCCCCAAAATTATCCTAGAGTTTCTCTAGATTTACATGAACACATTCAATGCACAAAAACTCAGAAAAAAAATGAGAATAGAGTGAAATTTTTAAAAAAACTCCTCAATAATGGCCATGGATATACATATGATACTAATTTGTTAGGTCCCAAAGTGAGAATGATAGAATGGTAAATATGGGTGTGATTTAAACTTTTAAATATTTTTTAAACACTTATGAGAGTTCTATTAGTTTTTATAGAGGAAATAAAAATAAAATGAATACTATGATTTTTATATTAGTTCATTTTTAATTGAACCTAATTCTATTATTCCTTTCTCTCAAGCACAGAGAGAAATAACCCACACTATATTAGAATATTTGACTTTTTATGGAGGTTTACAATAATTTACAATAAGTTTTTAATCTTTGAAGGCTTAACACAATATTGAATATTGAAAACCCAGAGTCATAACAAAACTAAAATCCTTTTTAGGTGGTGGAAAAAACCAACCTTTCCTTTATTAGGACAATGGAACAACCTAATTCCCTTGCCTTTTTTCTGGCTGTGGTAGAACCCACGCATACCTTTTTTTGAGGTGGTATTACCCAAAAATACTACCTTTTAAAGGGTATTATAACCTAATATGATTAAGAACATGTCAAAGGAATAAAAAAATTTAGAACCAAAAAAACCAATTGAACAATTAGAGGAGTGTCAAGGTAACAATGTTCTCTTCAGGAAGTAAAGAATCATAATGATGAAACTCTTCCAAGAGTGTTCTAGAGATTGATAGCATAAGTGTGTCACCCAATTCAATTAGAAAGTATCCACAACCTTTGATCAGAAATTTACACTTTACATTGGTTCCTTAAAACTCTATATATAGAGTTTCTATATGCATAATAGATTCAAAAACCTCAATATCTACAAGCAAATCAATTTCAATATGTATCTATTGTATTTTCTTTTATTCCCAACGAAGTCATACACATGTTCTTGATGAACAAATTTATATTTGGTTTGTGCTTTGATGACCTATAAATTTAACACAAATATACAATAAAAATCATTAGAATAATCAATACAATAGTAAATATCCAATAATAACCATAATTATAGTCCTTGTATTACTCCAACTAAACACATCTGGAAACCTTCTCATATTCTAAATATTTGGAATTAATTTTTTTCTAGGAAAATAGTATTTATATATATATATATATCCTACATGATAATCATTTAATTATATAAGAACTACTTCTCAATTAATTTAATTATAATCATAAGGATTATTATATAATTATGAAGGAAATAAATTAATGAAAATAATCATCACAAAATTATTGTAAATAGATATATAAAAAGAATATATAAAATAAATAAAATTTCACGATAAAAAAATGGTTTGTGTGTAAGAATAACTTTTAACTTTTACATAATAATTATTTTTGAATAGACATTAATTATACTTCAACATAAATTTTTCATTCTATGTTAACATTATCTAAATATAAATAGGACTTATGTAAGAATCATGTTACTCTGAAATTCATCTCAATGTTCTACATAAAAATCATCTTGTATTGCATGATCATTATTCTATCCCTCATAACCATGATACTAAGCTTGGTAAACATGATTCTAATCTGAGAAACCATTATTATATACAACGTAAAAAATATCTAATCCAGAGAATGTGTTATCCCACACTTAAAGATATTTTAATACTTATAAAATAAATATATAATTTATAGAATAAATATAGATAAAAAATATTAAATAAATAATAACTACAATATAAAGGATTTAAACAAATAAGAATCAAATTCTGTGAGAAATTAAAATTATCTAATTATAAAAATATAATATATGAGTCGTAACCCAAATCATAAAGATATTGATTTTTCTCTAAAATAATTTCATAATGAACACAATGTATTTATAATATAACTCATGTTAGTGGGAATAAAGGATAAATTTATGACTATCAAAACATAATAAAAATTGGTTTAAAGAGATAATTTAACCAATATATCTTATCCCTTTTATAGAATCTGTTTATTAAATTAAGAGAGTTAGAATATCAACTTCTATCTCATGGAAGATGTTCTGTGTTACTACCCATTGATGTATTTTCATAAATATTAGAACACTTCAAACGATTATGCATATTTAAAAATTAATGAATCAATCTCATTGATTTATAACTAATGAAACTAATTTGGAAGACATGGTATAATTCATGCATGTAATATTTCATATCACATTTCCAACATAAAAAATGATAGTGACCAATTGTAGGTTATAATAAGGGTATCTACATGCCCATATCTCTATCTTTGATTCATGGATATTGTAAAATATGATATCCTCATTTCTGTGCATTTCCAAAAATCTCCCACATACACAAAAAATCTATAAGGACATTATGTAAAACTGTACAACTATTTTTGAATACATCCAAAACTCTTTTTGTTATGGTTTATCAATACTTTATTTATATGGGAACAAACATGTTTTCCAAAATTTAATCCTTATCCTAGGGCTTAACATTTTGTCCTTATAATCATTTTCATCATTGAAAAAAAATATGAAATATCAATTTTATAGATTTAAGTAAAGATTGGACTCTAGAAAAGTATCAATGCTACTCAAGATACAAAGGGGTTTGGTATGATCTCGATAAAACATAAAAATATCTTCATATGAATATATCCACCGCAATTTGTATCATGTACATTATATGTATACCTATATAATCCTTTTTCCCGGACATCTAGTGACCACAATACATGAAACATGTCAATATCATATCAATAATCTCATCCATTCACTATTCTCCAAAATAGAATAACCAAACCAATGGAATTTCACATGTCATTAATCTAGAAGATGATAAAATCACATGTCTCTAATCCAAGTATCTAAACACATCACACATGACTCAAATAAGTATGGAAAAACATTTAATCAATTTAATTTAATCTAGGGTTTAAATGTATTTTCTCATAATATGAATGGAAAAATATCATCCTGGTTGAGCTACAACCAAATACATAATCAATAACATACCCAACCAACCCTTGATTATATAATCTCAAGATCTTGTATACCAAAGGTATCAAAGTAGGAAGGTTATCATTCTAGGTATATCACAAACCTCAAGTTATAGGTATTGATAGTAATAATACACCTCTAAGTATATGAATAACTATATGACATTCAATGAGATGTAATTTTTTGGGTCGGACTAGGTAATAAGTATCAACTTATTACCTCATTATCCAATTCTTTATATCTCATATACAACTTTTTGTATTTAGCACTAGCTTTTACTTATGTTTTTTGTGAGAGTGTGTTCCCTCGAACCAACTCCTATATGTAATTTGATAACCATTAAAAGTATATAGTTTGATATATACATGTGATTTCTCTTTATATGATAGTGGCATTGATTTTGTATGTACTATATAAATGGTAATGTCCTTAGATTACATGTCATATCGAAAGGTTATAAGACTTACCATCTATAGTGAGAACATCCAGATACTATGACAATAGTCTTAGATATATATCTTATGGCTAGATACATCATGATAATAGGGCACCTGATATTTGACTATCAGGTGTTGGGGGCCACATAAGAGTTAAGAATTTTTCTTATAAAGTTATCACTTGGTGTTCTCAAGTATATGATATTATACTGACCCTCCAATAGGAACACCACTTGTTTTATGTCTCATTGGTTGTTCATATATATGATATTTTGTATTAGTATCATGACTTGAGATCATTATTAGTGTGTACCATTTGATTACATTCTTTGATGTTAAATGAAAACTGTGACATTTATGTTTGAGTTGAGGTATCTTGAGTCAAGTATATCATTGGTGGTGTGGTATTGGTTGAATGATCAAGATTATATTTTTCTCTTCCAAGTAGAGAAACATATATCTTAGGACTAGTTGACTTGGATGATAGTAACTTTACTAAATCCATGGCCATGGTAGAATAAGTTAAGTCCTTCTATAAAGGTCATATAAATAATAAATAAAGTATGGATGGTGACACAAGTTGTGCATCTATATTTATGAGATACCATGAGACAAAGAGATTATATTAAATGATGTGTGTTCATAGGAGAGGTTTTAATTTCTATGAGTAAAGCTTATACCCTTGGGGGAATTGATGAGTTTCTATAATTTTCTACTGGTCTATAAATATCACTCACTGCTATCGAGAAAAGGTCTTAGAGGGTCACTCACTAATAAAATTCAAAAATCTATCATATTCTAGTGGATAGTATTTTAGGACATGTTAGGACCCTCCATGGTGTTTGGGTGATGTCTGAGTATAAATAACAAAAAGAAATAAATAAATTCAATATTATTCAAGTTTAAAATAATAATTGTTTAATTTATTATCTCATTATATTCATAAGAGATTAAGTGAATACAAGGGAAAATAATTTACAAAAAAATATGATTATTTAAGGTTCATTAAATTTTTTTGGGAGAAATGAGTCAATTTAATGATGCATATTCTATCAAGTAATATTTTTTAGATGTTTCAAGTGTGTGATAAAATATTTATGATGTTGTCTCTATATATTCTAAGCTATAAATACTATTTAGTGCTTATTTAGTATGTTATATATATTTTAAGTCCTAAGTGAAATTACTCAGATTTACCCAACCTATTTAAGTTGAGATAATCCCAAATTAAAGGGACTATTCACTCCATCAAATTTGAGAACCTCTCTCTATCATCTCTCATAAGTGATAGAGTGAGAAAGAATAGATTTGAGATCATTGACCTGAGTTCTTCATATTATATTGAAAAAACAATTCTTTTATGATAATAAAGACACAAAAGGGCCTTAGATTCTCTAAGATATCACCAAGAGTCCAAATATAGACTTATTGATAGGATCTTGAAGCACGAACAGATGATATAGAGGGTTTGGGATTCAGTTACTTCAAGATACAATCATCATCCACAAGTGAAACACATGTTCAATAAAAATAGAATGAGGTATAATTACCATTTTTATTTTTCAAACTTATTTAAACGGCTTGAGATTCTACCCCACAAGCACAGCCTAGTGGTTATGTCCCATGGTGGTGTTTAGGAGGTCTTGGTTTCAAGTCTCCCTGTCTATAATTAGGTATATTTTCTTTGTTTCTTCCCCCTCCCATGAAAGATGTAATAAATATATAAACTACATGATATCCTAGTGTTTTGAATTGAGTGTTTCGTTTTCGTGGTGATGTTATGGTGTTGATGGTGGCATGAAATTTTTAATTTTACCAACTTTTATGCTTCCAATGCACACCTAGTACCAATCAAATTTAAATTAAATTTGGATGAATTCAAGTAGAGGGCACCATTATAGTCCCAATGCTACCAACGATACTTCAATCTATGGTTGGATGATTGATTTATATCAATTTGAAGATAAAAAAACTGATTTTTTAGGATTAAAATTATGTTAACATACATAAACACCCACACAAATTGGGGAAGATGAACTGTATCTTATGATGACTAGTATCATATAGTTTTCTAGTTGGCAGCGTATAGCTAGAGTAGTGTTATAGGGGGTTAATTTCACCTCAACTAATTTTTTTTTAAAAACTGACATACAGAGACTAAAATGAAAAAATACAAACAAACTATATAACATAAGCAGGAAAAAAATCTGCATCCTTCGGTATTTCATTTCACCCAACTGATTGGGGGTGATATTTTTACAATTTTGAATGCGTTTTTTTATAAAAAAATTATTTTTTTAATAAATGGAGGTGCACTGAGGTAATAAATTTCTCCTTGACCTGTGGGATTTATTTTCATGGAGAGCTACCCCTTTGAACTAGTCCAGGTTCTACCCAACCCACCTAACTATTCTTGTCCCAATAAGGGCCACAAATCCCTCTAGGGGGGGGGGGGTTAAATACCACAAAGCATGAAAAAAATATAAATATTATTAAGAATATTTGGAATTTTATAAATTTATTTGAGACCATAAGATAAGTAAATTTTGAATGAAAATTTGTTTAATTTATTTTAATTCATAATTAATTCTCTTAAATAGAATTAATTTGAAATTTATTATTATTTTGAAAATTTATTACATGATGACTGATCATGATATTAGACTGAACCATATATGTTTGGTATTTTATTTATTTATTTATTATAATGTATGATGATTGTAATTGTTAATTAATATATTATGATATGTGTATCATCTCTTCAACTCATTATATGTATAAGGGTCTATGCATCTATGTGTGATATTATTCATGTGTATTTGACATTATTGAGACCCCATCACCAACATGTGAGTATATTTTTATAATTATGAGGATGATAAGAGTTATCGTTCACACTAAGACTTGGCGAGGCGCCAAGAGAGATTCAGATACATTGGACAAGGTGGGTGTTTCAACTCGAGTTGGATACAACTCAAGTAGTTATCCCTAGGGTTTGGGTTGATCCATTTTCCTCTCAATGGATCAACTACTAAAAAATATCTTGATCACAATAAAACATTTATGTATACATTATTTTTTTATGTTTGTGTAGTTTATATGATTGCATAGAATAATAAACAAGTATGTATAGATAAAATTTAATTAATGCATTGTGGATTTTTACAATTTAACAATGGTTTAGTTGTGATCATGATCATATATATCAAGCATGTTAAATAAAAAATATTTCATTCACTGTGAAAGTTTAAAAATACCTCAAAGAAAATATTAAGTTAAATACTTTCCATCACTTGATTTTGAATGAAACCATAAGTTCTAGGTTCTCATCAGGAATAGTTGAGGGTGTATCCAATTATTGGGACGTTCCTATGAATGTGGGGGTTAACTTAACTAAAATTGGCATAAAATAAGTATTCATGGAAAACATGATTCAATTTTAGAGGGAAAATGTTGAGTTATGAAATGTTACTATTTTAAGAAGCTGGGAATTCACTCAAAAGATCAAGGATCGGTAAGTTAATGCAATTGTCTAGCTAAAATCCTACCTTGAAACTCTCTGAGTAGTGGAATAGCCATATCCTGGACTATGAGGATAGGTTTTAATGGTCCTTTCCAATAGTAATACAGAGACTGAGTATTCTGAACATAATACATGAGGGATACTAGGATTTGATAATATAGAACGGGATATTAAAATGTTAATTAATAGGTAATTTATATCAATTTGTAATCAATATAAGTGCTAATATGCTAAAATTTAATTATTACAAATCAAATGGATATCGCCACAACCAGTTCTATATCACTATGATCCATATTGAATAAAGAGAAGATATTAATTGATAATTACTTCCAAGTGTGGTACAATAACTTACACATATTACTACACTAAGAAAGGAATCTATATGTCCAAAAATACCAAATTCACATTGAGTCCCTCCATAGAGTGAGAAAGGAAGATAAAGATAAATATAAGAAGCATATAGATAATGTTCTGGAAGTCTAATGCATCATGTTGTCATCTATATCTAGTGAGATGATTAAAATACATGAGTATGAAGATGAATATAAGATATTATTTCATCTCTTAGAGTTATTCCAAGAGAGATAATGAAAAGAAAGATATGAGATATCCAGTGTACTGTATAGGTGTAGGATAGTATTAGAGAGTCGGGTAGGACCTCATGTATTCAAAATGATTAGGTAAATTGAGAGACTAGAGCCCCTTGGGTTCAAATTGAACCAAGAACTAGAAATCAATAACATTATTTCCTCTTTACCACCCAACTTCTTGACCTTTATTATCAATTATAATATTAATAACATGAAAATTACACTCCCAGACCTCTTGGATTTAATTTTCCAAGTAGTTATGACAATAAATAATTCTAACTCACCAATCCTTATGGTGAAGAATAGGAGTGAGAAAGGACAAGGGGTTTATGTCTAATATTAAGACAAATACATTGGTGCACTACTCATATAAGAAGAAAAATATTAGAAGGATAGAAATGAGTAGGAGGAAGTAAACTTTTAATGTTTAAATAAAGTACACTAAATAATAATTACACAATTGGGAAGTGTGAGAAAGGTGATACTTCAACTTTAGGTATATTTTTCATTGAATTCAATCTATCTATATCTATAAGTTTGGTATTGGATACTGCATGTGGATTACCTATTTTATATTCAAATATAAGAACCAAGTAGATTCAAGAGGATTGAAAAGTTTGAGGTGGATCTATGAGAATTAAGTGGTTCAAGACTGGAAGCATTGGTATTTGAGTATTATCACATTACTTCTATTAGTGGGATGATTTTTATATGAAAAAATTATTATTATATACCTTTTATTTCCTAAAACATTATATCAGTTTCTAGTTTAAACACTATGGGATTTTATTTCAAATTTTGGAAAATAAATATTGTCTCTTTTATAAGGATGGCCTATGTTATGGTGCGACACTTATTAAAAATGGTTTATATATAATTGAACCAGAAAATTTTGTTTTATAAATCAATGAAAAATAATATGATAATGAATCACATCTTACCTACATGTGGAACTTTAGGTTGGGTCACATAAATGGGAATCGTTTAAGAAAACTACATCAAGAAGGAAATTTAGACTTTATTGAGTTAAAACCCTTGGATATATGTCACACTTTATTATAATAAATAATGACCAAAAAAACTTTTTATGGGAATGTAGTAAGGGTTACATAACTACTGGTGTTTATCTATATTGATGTATTTGGTTTATTTCTAGTAGAGTCAAGGAGTTATTTTTCTAACTTCATTACTTTTATCGATGATTATAGTAGATATGGATATATCTACATAATTAAATCTAAGTTAGATTACTTTATAATATTTAAGTAATATCATAATAAATTGTATAATTATCTTGGTAACAACATTAGGAAGTTTTTCTTAGAAAAGGGAAGATAATATATTAACCAAACATTCATCAATCAAATAAAGGACTGTGGGTAGTCACCCAACTCAATCATCCTTATACACCTTAGTGGAATGGTGTAAGTGAAATGAGGAATTGTACCCTGCTTGACATGGTCAGATAAATGATGAATTATGAAGATCTATCATTATCCTTTTGGGGATACACGCTATAGAAAATGATATATACACGAAATTTAATACCAAATAAAACATCATTTGGGATTATATATGATTTATGGTATGAAAAGAAACCCAATTTGTTATATTTACATGTTTAGGAATTAAAGAAAATTGGTAAGATGAAATATAATGAAAAACTAATATCTTGGATTATAAAGTTCATAATTATAGGTTATAATAAAGAAAAAAAGGATATTAGATTTATAAACCTTCATATAGAAAATTTATTGTTGAAATAAATTCTATATTTCTTGAAAGGGAATCATTTACAATGAAAATAGTGGAAAAATATTTACTTTGATGAAGCTGAAGATCTAGATGCATAAGAGTTAGTATATGAAAAATCTCTCTATGAGACAATGATTGATGGAGGCATCATGAGACAAAAGTACTAAATAGGTCTATTAGAGAGGTCAGAGAACTAGAGAGATTTAATTTTATTATCACTTAGTCGGGTGAAACATTATTCCTTGATGATAATGAATCTCTAACCTAAAAGGAAGAAATATATGGTGAGGATACTGATAAATGGAAAGAATCCATGAATTACGGGATGGAGTCCATGTACTAAAATAATGTTTGTTTTTTGTAGACCCTCCACCAATGTAAAACCTATTGGGTGTAAATGGGTATTCAAGAAAAATATTGACATGTATGGTCGATTAATTACTTATGAATAATGACTAGTTGTGAAGGGTTTCAAGAAACATCAATGCATTAAATATGATGATACCTTCTCACTAGTCATAATGCTTAAATACATCAGAATATAATTTATAATAACAACCTTATATGATTATGAAATTTGTAAAATTGATGTAAAAACTTATTTTATAAATTGTAAGTTGGTTGAATACATATATATGACATAGCCCATAGGATTTATAATGTCAAAGAGTGACAATAAAGTGTACAGTTAGTAGAAAACCATTATAGATTAATGCAAACATCATGATCATATAATGTTTATTTTAGTAAGGATATAAGAGAATTTGGTTTTGTTAATAATTATAGAGAGACATATTTCTATAATAAGATTAGAATGGGTGATATAGTTTTCATAGTATTATATATTGATGATATATTAATGACATAAAATGAAGTACAAGTATTATAATTGATGAAGACTTGGTTAAATGAATGCTTCTCCATGAAACACTCATGTGAAGCGGCCTACATTATAAAGATTAAGATATATTGAGATATATCTCAAAGGATATTTGGGATATATAAATGTATATATATTTATAAGGTACTCAAAAGGTACAATAAGGGATAATCTAAGAGAGGATTGTTTCCAGTGTCATATAACATCAATTACTCTAAGAAAATATGTTCATAAACATAGGAGGAGATTAAAAGGATGAGTATAATACCTTACTCTTCGATAGTGGGATTTATCATGTATTACATGTTATGAACTAGTTTTTATGTTGTATTTTATTTAATAATGGTAGGAAGATATCAAGCTAATAGGGGAGAGATGCATTGGGAAGTAGTAAAAACTATCCTAAAGTCCTTGATACGTACAAAGGATATGTTCCTGGTATATAAAGTAGATGAGAAGATAGTAGTGAGGGGACACACTAATTCTAGATTCCAAATATATCATGATGATATGAAATCACATTCATGATATGTATTTTATTTTAATGGTAGTTTGGTGAGCTGGGGAAGCATAATGTTACCCATGGTCACAGATTATATAGTATAATATGATTGTATAAGGGATTTTGATACAGATAAGGAAGTAGTATGGATACATAGATTTCTCTATAATATTGGTGGTAAACCTAGTAGTACATAACCTATTACAATATATTGTGATAATATTGTATAAGTGGTACTTTCCAAGGATCCCATGTCACACCAGAGGAAAAATAATATACTTTATAAGTTTCATCTCTTGAATGATTTTACTCAAAGAGTGAAGTCACATTTAAGATATTATACATAGAGTAAAACATGTAAAACTATTTTACTAAATCCATATATTAGAAAGATCATTATTTTCATATGATATCTAATGGGTTGAGGATTTTTAGCAATCAGACCTAGTATAAGTGGGAGTGTTGTTAGAGTGGGTTCCCTAGACCCAACTCTTATGCATACGTTGATTATCATTACATGTATATAGTTTTATATTTACATGTGTTGTCTATTATAATTATAGTAACATTATGTACCATATAAATGGTAATGTACTTATACTATCTTTCTTATCAAAAGGTTATGGAAGCTACAAGATATAATGAGAACCCCAAGATACTATGATAGTAGTCTTAAATATAGGTCTTATGATCTAGATACATCATGATGAAAAGAAAAATATGGTGTTTAACCTTCAGGTTCTATGGGATCATAAGCATTTACACTTCTTCTCATGAGGCTTACACTTAGAGATATTGAATATATGATATCATGAGGACCGACCCACCAATAAGAGCACCACATGTTATAGGTGTAATTATTCATTCATGTAAGAGTTTTTGTCCTAAGAATAACTATTTATACATTAATTACATACATATTTGTGGTATTGAATATTAATAAAACATCTTATTACATATTTTCCATTTCTCTTCATGAATTTAATGTAATAATTTCCTTGAGTATACATGGATTGATAAGGTTATAATAATTCTCTTCTATGATGAGAACCTTAATGTGTTATGATGATATTCTTAAATATATTTACATGGTTGAATAACATACTATGATGAGACACATACTATATAGAATTTCTTATGCGATTACTCATAAGTGGATGAAATTTATTCCCATAAATTTCACACTTGGTAATCCCCAATATAAGAGAGTATGAGAACATACTCACCAGTAGGAATTCCACATGTTCTATTTTCATCAGGTATTCCTTTCTATGAGAATGTGTTATGGTCCTTAGACTTTAAAATTATCATTTATTCATTCCATGAATCATTCAAATAGATTTTATGATGAAAACCATGATTATGTATGTTTGCGGTGAGTTAGGGTACTTTGGGTGCATCAAGATTAACATTTCATTAATGGATAAGTCGAGGTAGGATTTTTCCTCTCCATCATTATGGAAGTTGATATCTCATACTTTTGATTAGAATTGAAACATCACCTTAAATTCTATGGCCAAGGTGTAATGATGTGTTTATTTTATATATTAAAATAAAGACATATTGAGCATTTAGGTTAGTGACACAGATGTACAACCTTCTTAATGAGATATTGTGGAAAAGAGATTATATTACAGAGTGAGAGTTTTTTTGTGTTTTTCATCATTATGACATTAAGTTATTTCTCTTTGGTGCCTTAACCCACTATAAGATAGTAATCTTGTACTTTAGGAAATACCACATAATTATAATGAGAAATAATCCTAGAGAGCTACCCACTAAGTGTTTCTATTGATCTTGATTAATTTTTTTTGAATTTAATTAAAAGAATAAATATTATTCTCAAGACTGAGGAATAATTTTATTCTTGTTTTATGGATCACAAATTTTTATTGATGAATAAAATATTTAATATTAATGCTAGCGGAGTTCGAATGGACCAAGACCATGTCTGGTGAAAAATATTAATTAACAACCCGGTTAAATAATATTAGTTATTTCACTAGTTGGCATGCACCAAAAAATAATAATAATAATAATAATAATAATAATAATAGGTGATATGGGGTTTATTAAAGGTTATAATATTATTTAAGGCCTGACATGAAATTAAAAAAATATTTTAACCTAAACCCTAGCTCTATAAATAGACGGTTATATCTATTATGTGTTGTAGTGAAAAATATAGGGAATTGTTGTGCGTAAAAAAATTCTCTCTTGACACATCATTTTATCTCCCTATCAAGAATAGGAAACACAAGAGATATTCATTAAAGAACCAAGGGAGAGTGGTCAATATAAAAAAATCATGACAATCGATTCACCATAATAGAACCCAAAAATAGATTATTGTTTCTTTGAGGTCAAAGGATAATGTGTGGATCACCGCTAGAGTGATATTACCATTGGATCCTCACATCACAAAAAAGGAAATCCAAAAAGGTTGTTTTAGAAGATCAATATCGTGAATAAAGAAAAGATCATAATGTGAGGTATTTATTTTCTTTATATCTAAATAAATTAATTATATATTTAACATGTAAAGTTCCTCTTTTGGGGTTTTTGTAAATTTTATTTAAAAGAAATTTTAAATACATCACCCACTACTAGTGCATCCACTTTACCTAGAACCTTTAAGTGGTATTAGAGGGGTCACATTTTAAATTTATAATTATTTATTTGACTATTGATCTATACACAATCATGGTAGAATTTTTTCAATTCATATTATTATTTCTTTAAAACAATTTGAATTAATATGTTATCAACATATTAATCATGCTCGTTCAGTGTTTCTTTCTCTTAATGGTCTAATAAAAGAGGAAGAACCACTAAGGATACCATCGGGAAGTACCAATTTTTTTCCTGGTCACAGTGGGTAATTGGATTGTACATGAAATGTAGTTCATTCAAGATACACGCCTAATCCTAGGAATTTATCATCGGCACATGGAAAGAGGATACATGACGTGTAGCTGGCATGTACATTCCAAGTAGTCTAAACTGTTTAACACACCAAATCCCTAGGTGTGTAACTCAGATGCATAGAAAATGAGATACATGACATGTGGCTATATAATACATTCCATGTAGTCTTCCAATTAATGGAATAATTATATTAAATTAAATTAAAGATCACAAAATTAAAACCTTATTTTATTGATTGGAACCTATTTTGTTTGACAATTTAATAATGGTTTAATGAATTTTAAATGCTCAATTAATATATTATACTAATATGTAATAGTTGGTTCTGCCATTTATTTTCCATTAATGCCTTATAATGATGGTTATCTCCAAGAGTATTTGGATGTTCATTAAGATTAAAAGGAATTAATTAATTAACTAATTAAATTGTGTTTATATTAAAAATAAATAATGAATAAGAAATGAATGTTAACCGGTTTACATTTTCATATACAATGCATATATGACCAATCCTGAGCTAGGCCAAGATCAGTGTATGTGTTGAAATTTATTTAATTTAATTTATTGCATGGGTTTGAAATATTAATTATTAAATTAATTGATGGATTAAATTTCAACCCTCCCCCCATTATTATGTAGGACCTATGTGTTCAAGGTTATTTATATAATCCCCTTTATCCAATCCTTTGGTTCCCCTCACTTGTCTATGAGTTATAGGTATTTGTAATTAATGGAGTTTCCCAAGGTCCATGAAGGTGGTTTAAGATGGAACCAAAATGATTCCAACCTAGGTGTTACATAGTTGGACAGGTGTAATGTTGTAAATCATTCCAAGACTTACACTAGGAGTTATTTCACTGAGGTCATAGGTTTATTTAATGTCCAATCATGAAATCAACCATTATATATGCTCATGAATGAGTAATTTATTTATTTATTATCATTATTTATTTTATGAATGTAATACCATGATCACATAAATGAATTAATTAATGTACAAAGATAGAAGTTAAATTAATAGATTATGCATAAATTTTTTATCCAACATGGTCAGTTAATTAAGTAAAATTCCCTTAATATTAATAAGACATTTAAAGGTTAAAATGAGATAAAATTTATACATAATAAATAGAAACTCCTCAACTTAATATTAAGTCAGACTATGCCTTCCATTACTTAATTGGGAATGAAACCATAGAACTAAGTTTTCTTTATGGAAAAAGTCTAGACTATCAAGTTTTTCGGGGAGTTATCACGATGGTTTTTGGTTGACTTAACCAAAATTGTATTGAATTTAATAGCCAATGTTTTTTAAATACAAATTTTGAGGGATCTTTTGGGGAAATAAAATCCATAATTTATGGATTGGGACTCAACAAATAAAGGATTTTCAAGATCATAGTTGGAATGAACACCTACCTAAAACCTTCTTATGGTTTTCATGGAAAAATTCTGGAACATTAAGAAAGGTAATATAGATCCTTTACACTATAATATTCTGGAAATTATACATTCCAATTTCAAAGGTGAGGGCCGTTGAGACTTGATAAAATAGTGGGAGATTTAATAAAATAAGTTAATTTATTAATTCTCACAAAATTTATAATCAAGAAAAGTACTAATAATCTGATCTTTTAATTATAGAATAAAATGGAATGGTCATCATCCAAACTATTACTTCGATCTATATTATAGAAAGAAAATCTCATCATTGGTAGTAACTTCGAGGAATGGTTCAAATGCCTTCATGTTGAATTTTTCCATGAATGGAAATATTACATTCTAGAATCCTCAATACCTGATCCACCCACTAAGGAGGCAAATGATGAAGACTTACTTTTATAACAAAAACATTTGAGTGAAACATTCTACATTCAATGTTTTATGATTTTATCTATGCCCAATGAACACATGAGGTCTCATGAAAACATAGATATGTATATAATTCTTGAGAACCTATAAGTTTTATACTAGGAGAGAGCTAAAAAATAATGGTTTGATATTTCCAAAGCACTATTTAAGAGTAATCATGTTGAGGGTGTTCAATCTAGTCCTCAAAGAGTCGAGCTAATTGGCTTCATTGAGAGACTATAGATTCTAGGTTTTAAACACCTATAAGAACTATGCACTAATCTCATTCACTCATCACTCCCTCAAAGATTATCTAGTTTTTTGTTAATTTTAATATGAACAACATTCATAAGTTTCTACTAGATATTATTACTCTTCTTTTATAAGTGGATAAGGAGACGAAGTAAAAAAATCCTTCAGTTTGTATGGTGAATAAAAGGAAAGGTAAATAGAATATCTCTAAGTCTAAAGTGTATTCACACCATTTCAATAAGAGAAAGATCAAGGGGAAAGACAGGTAAAAACATACTATTTGTTTTTCATGTGTCAAGAAGGTACACTAGAATAAAATTTCACCCAACAAAATAAGTAAGGGGAAGATTCAAATGAGTTTTTATTTAATGAAATTTATCTATTTCTACAAATTGGGTATTAGATACAGCTTCTAGTACTCACATATGTATTCAAATACATGAACCAAGTAGATTCATAAAGTTTGACTAAGGGGTGGTATATTTGTGAGCAACCAATTGAGCTAAACTTGTTGTTGTAACTATTAGGTACTACCACCTCACATTTCTGACTATAATGATCTTGGTTTTAAAGGGATGTTATTATGTTCCTTCAATTACCCAAAAAAATTATTTCTATATCAAGATTTGATACATATTGTTTTATTTTTAAATTTTAAATAAAGGTTACTCCTTTTAAATATAGCATTTTTATGGTAAGTTTAATTTAAATAACAATCTTTATGTGTTGGGTTATATGATCCAAGTAATGGAAATCAATAATAAAATTTATTCACATGACTCATACTGCACCCAACTATGGAATCACTCACTACTTCATGTAAACAAAAAGTTATTGACTAAATTATACAAATAAGGATATTTGGATTCTTTTAAACTCAAACCACTTGGTATATGTCATGCATGTTTATAAGTCAAAATGACCAAAGCACTGTTGAGAGGAAAAGTGAAAGGGATAAATATATTCTTGAATTAGTTTATACCAATGTTTGTGGACCATTTTCTATTGAAGTAAAGGGTGGGTACTCATACTTAATAACTTTTAATGATGAATTTAGTAGGTATGGATATATCTAATTGATGAGGTCTAAGTAAGATTATTTTGATAAATTCAAATAATATAAGAATGAAGTTAAGAACTGACTTGGTAAGAAGATTATGAAAGTTCACTAATAACATGATGTAAAATATATTAATCAAGATTTCATTGATTACTTACAAGATTTTTGGGATCCTATACCAACTCACTCCTCCTTATACACCTCAGAGGAATGGTGTAAGATAAAGGAGTAACCATGCCTTATTGGACATGGTGAGATCAATGATGAGTCATGAGATTCTTCCATTATTCTTTTGGGTATACACATTACAAACAGTAGCATATATACTAAACCAAGTGACAACTAAAGAGACAGATGGTATACCATAAAAATTATGTAATGGAAAGAAATACGTGTTTTCTTACTTATATGTGTGGGGTTATGAGGTATTTTTTAAGGCTTCTTTAGGTAACATGATTTCACCTTGAGGAAGTGTATCTTTATAGGATATCCCAAAGAAAAAATGGGATAATACCAATACAATCATTTGGACAAAAGGTTGTGGTTGACATAAATACCAAATTCCCTGAAATAGAGTGAATCTCTAAAAGGGATAATAGGAGTGGCACTACTGGAAATATGATCTATACCGATGGTTTTGGGAAAACAGTTGGTATAGTTCACTAATTTGGACTTATACCAACGGTTTTGGCCAAACTGTTGGTATAGGTCCCAAAATAAAAGAACTGTTGGTATAGGTACATGTATTTTTAATGGAATATTCTTACAGAGGACATTAAATAAATCTAAATTTAAAATACTTATGATAATACATATATATATTTATGAAATTATGTTCACAAAAGTAAGTTATGTTAGCGGTTAGGTTGTTAAATCACAAACGAGAGGTGCTAGGATCAAAACCAACCGAATGATTATTTTTTGAATTACATATACCAATGGTTTTATGGAACTATTGGTATATATTTTCATATTAATTATAGCAACGGTTTTCTAAATCATTGTTATAGGTCTATACCAACAGTTTTCCTAAGACCGTTGGTATAGACCTATCCCCACGGCTGACTTGGCGGCGGTTCTCCAAACCATTGGTATAGGCTATACCAAGGGTTTGGAGGCCTATACCAACGGTTCCAAACTGTTGGTATAGGGTATTTTTTCAGTAGTGTGGGATAGACATAAATAAAGTCCAGGATAAAGATACAAAAGAGTTGGAATAGGAACAAATTCTACAAATAATTGTGGAAGAAGAAGTTGTTCTAGAGACACAAGTACTACATAGATGTACTAGAGAGGTTAGAGAACCATAATGGCGTGGTTTTCTAGTCATTAAGTATGATGAATCATTTATTAGTTTATAATCAAGATGTTATAACCTACAAGGAAGCTGTAAATGAATCAAAATTTTCTAAGTTGTAAGAAGCTATGAATTATAAAATGGATTCCATGTACCAAAACCAATTCTGGATTTTGGTAGATCCTCTAGTGGATGGAAAACCTGTTGGTTGATAATTATTATTCAAGAAGAAACTAGATTGGGAAGGAAAATTTAGTACCTATAAAGCAAAACTGGTTGTAAAAGAGTTTAAATAACATCAAAGCATAGACTATGATGAAACCATTTCACTAGTTGTAATGCTAAAGTCCACTAGAATTGTAATTTCCTTTATGGATTTCCATAACTATGATATATGGAAAATGGAAGTTAGAACATTATTACTTAATGGGATTCTTCAATAAGATTTATATATGATACAACCCGAAGGGTTTGTGACTCCAAAGGATTCCAAACAGATATGAAAACTTCAAAAATTCATTTATGTATTAAAGCAAGAAACTAGGTCATGGAACTTTCGGTTTAATGAAGCTATAAGGTAATTTGGTTTCATAAAGAATGAATTTGAGAATTGTTTCTACAAATTTTTTAATGGGAGTGTGATAATTTTATTAATAGTATATTTCGATGACATATTAATCATTGGAAATGAGATACCATTCTTACAGTCTGTTTAGGCTTGGTTGAATAAATTATTCTCAATTAAGGACTTAGGAGAAGAAACATATATTTGTTTGGATCAGGATCCATCGTGAGAGATTCAATATGCTGATCATCCTAAGTTAAATTATATATATTGAAAACATACTAAAGATATTATGTATAGAACAATCCAAGATCGGATTGTTTCTAGCATTAGATGAAATTCACCTTTCTTGGAAAATGTGTCCTTAGACACATGAGGAAGGAAATAGAATGATAAGGATTCCATATACATTAGCAATTGGCCCAGTCATATATGTTATTGTATGTACTAGGAAATATGTCACACATTCATTACATTTGGTGGGATGATATCAAGCTGATCCAGGAGACCTCTATTGGTTAGAAGTTATGAAAATCTTTAAGTATCGAGGTGTACTAAGGATATATACCTAGTTTATGGAGGATATGAAAATTTATTCATCAAAGGATATGCATATTATAGTTTCCAAATAGACCATGAGTACATAAAGTCTCAAACAAGATACATCTTCACTTGGAATAGAGTTTTTGTGAGTTGGAATATCTCCAAGAAGGCTAAGTTCACAGTTTCTATATTTGAGTCTGAGTATATTGAGTATTTTTAGGTATCAAAATAAGTAGTTTGATACGAATATTTTTCTAATATATTTGCGTGGTTCTTCCAGTAAAGATACTATAATACTCTACTGTGATAATACTATAGTAGTGTCTCTCATAAAAGAGTCAAGGTCACATCACTGGATGAAGTAAATACTTCAGAAGTATCATCTCTTAAGGGATTTTTTTATATAGGTGAGGTTGCAGTGAGCAGTATTTCTAAAAAATACAATATGAAAAAACCCTTGAATAAATCCGTGACTTAGTAGAAATAAGATTATTTTGTAAGGGATTGAAGACTAAAATTTGTTGGTAGTTGGATCTAGTTCAGGTGAATGTTTGTTGGAGTTGGTCTCCTAGGACCAACTATTTATATTTTTATTACATGTATATTCTATGTATTGAACATTAATAAAACTTATTATTATATATTTTTCATTATTATACATGAATTTAATTTAATAATGGCCTTGAGTATACATCGCATTGATAAGTTCATAGAATTTCCCCACTATGATGAGAACCTTGAAGTTATAGGATGATATTTTAAATATATTTTTGTGGTCAGATAACATAATATGATGGAAAAAAATATTATATAGACTATTAGCTACAAGTACTTGTAAGAATATGAGACTTATTCTCATGAATTTTACACTTGGTAATTTCCATGATGGGAAATTATGAGAATAAACCCACTAGTAGGCATTACACATGTTTTGGTGTCATCAGATATTCCTATCTATGAGTGTATGTGATGTTCATTAGACTTCAATATTATCATTAATTCATGCCATGAATCACACACTTAGATTTTATAACAAAACCCACAATGCCAAATTTTCTTGGTGAGGTACGTTATATTGGGAGCATCACGATTGACATGTCATTAATGGATAAGTCAGAGAAGGATTTCTCCCCTCCATCATTAAGGAAGTTGATATCTCATCCATTTGATTAGAATAAAACCATGTCCTTAAATTTCATGGCCATGGTGTAATGAAGTGTTTATTTCACATATTTAAAGAAAGATATATCGATCATATAGTTTGGTGATACAGATGTGCAACCTTATTGATGAGATATTATGACAAAGTGATTATATTACACAGTGAGTTTTTTTTGTATGTGGTTTTCATTTTTGGGACATTAAGTTTTTTCTCTTGGGTGACTAAAACCATTCTAGATAGTGATATTGGACTTTAGGAAAGCTCGCCTAATGCTAATGATAAATAATACTAGACGATCACAAACTAAGTGTTTTTATTGATCTTGATTAAATACTATTTGAAATTAATTAATAGAAAAAAATATTATTCTCAAGATAGAGGAATAATTTTATTTATAATTTATCAATAAAAATATTTATTGATAAATAAAATATTTAATATTTATTTAGGTGTTAAATAAATCCTATAGGATTTTGAATGGACCAAGACCATGTCTAGTGATAAATATTAATTAAAAAGATTTTTAAATAATATTTATTATTATGAAAGTTGGAACACACAAAATAATATTATTATTATTATTATTATTATTATTGTTATTGTTATTATTTGACATGAGGTTTAGTAAATATTATAATATCATTTAAAGACCTCCATGGAATTAAATTTTTTTTAACCTAAACCCTATCCCTATAAATAGATAGTTATGTCTATTGTGTGTTGTGGTGAAAAATATAGAGAGTCATTATGCATAAGAAAATTATATCTTGATTCCTCCTTCTCTCTCCCTCTGAATAATGGGAAACACAAGAGAGATTCTTCAATACTAAAGGAATAATGATCCATATGAATAATGCAAGTCAATCAATTCACTATTCTAGAATCAATAAATTGATTGGTGTTTCTTGGATATTAGAGGATCAAGTATGGATCACCAAAAAGGATCCTAAGCCGAGGTATTTATTTTCTTCAGATATAAATAAATTAATTATAAATATAAATTTCACTGATTCTCTATTTGGGTCTTGATACATTTTATTTAAAATAAATTTTAAATATATCACTAACCACCAACTCTTCTACTGTGTCAAAAACCATTAGTTCCTATATATGAGAATGTGTATTGGTATCTTGACTTGAGATAGTTATTAGTGTGTACTATTAGATTTAATAATTTTATTCAAGATGATAACCATTATTTTTTTTGTTTTTTGAAAGGTATTTTTCATCAGGTATGACATTGGTGGTGTGGAATTGGTAGAATGATCAATATAAGATTTGTTGCTTCCAAGTAGAGTAAGTGATATCTTGGTCCCAGTAGACTAGGATGGTTGTACCTTAACTAAATACATGTCCATATTAGAAGAATATATGATTATATATTAAGTTCATGAAATAATAAATAAATCATTTAAGGATGGAGACACTAGTTAGTCATCTTGCTTTATGATATATCATGATATAAAGAGCCTATATTACACAACATGAATTTGTAGGGAGGTTTTCATTGATATGATTAAACCTTATCTCTTTATGGGACTCTATGTATTGCTATACACCACTCTTAGTCTATTAATATCACTAATTTTTATCGAGATAAGGGACTGGAGGTACACACACTAAGTTTATTCAAAATTATGACTTATTTTGTGTTGGAATCAAATATCACCAAGTTGCATAGGATTAAATCAGGTGAAGGAATAGGTTGTGTATGATTAAATCAAGAATATAGATTCCATGTAAGGAGAAAAAAAGAGTTTTAAACCTTTAAAAATAATAAAGTAACAAGAAATATATTTTCATTAGAATAATAAGGTTTCAACCTCATATGGTAAAACAAGAGTTTTAAAAAGACTATATAAGAAGAGTATGATTAGAGACTAACCAATGTAATAATAAAGAGGTGTGGGATAGTCTCACATATAAAAAAATAAAATAATGTTTCGCATAGGATTAAAACCAATATTCTTCATATATCTCACATAAAATTTAATCCCAACTCACATCAAATTAAATATGTTCTCATGTATGAATAGATCTATAGAGACGCAGCCTGTGTTAGATTAAAATCACACTCATGTCATATTAACCATCCATGAACCAAATAAAATTAACTAATGTGATATTAATGAAAACCCGCACTAGATTAAAAAATACACCCTTCGTATAATATTAATATCAAGGATAACTATTTTTACTGTAATCTAAATTCTAACATTTAAGAATTCTTATATATATGGGAAAGAAGAACGAATAATAAGAGATAATATATTATATTTCTTAGATGGTGTCACATTTATAAAAGAAAATTATGGAAAATGTGAAACAATGGAATCAAAATATTAAACATTCATCCTGAAAATGACGATGAATCGAGGTTGGAATATAAACTGGAAAGCTTGTGTCTTTACTAGTTTGATGATGAAGACACTGGAAACATAAAAAAAATAGTTTCATTGATGATTTGGTGTTATAGTATGAGAAATGTGATAATAAAAAAAGTATGAACATATACCTACTGCACTTAGGGTTCATACCTACAGTAAAACAAATTGTGTTATATATATATATATAATATTTTTTTAAATCACTATGTTCTTGTTTCATTCCTTGATAAAATAAAATCCAAAATAATTATAATAGTAAATATAAATCCTTTATAGATAACATAAAGATACATTCATAAAATGAGAAATCAAGTTGAAATATACACCACTTTAAACATATTTTATGTCATATACATAGTTACTATAACAACCCACGTCATCGTGGGTTTTGAAATTCAAAGGAAATTTGAATTTCTAGTCTCATAGTAGGGGTTATTTTGAGAATTGAGATTCATATCAAGATTCAGAGGGTTATAATATCTCAAGGATAAATTTTGGGATGTGATTAGAGGCCCGTGACATGTTTTTAGTGATTGGGTAAAAGTTGGAGTTGTGTTATGGTAATCCCCTAATTGGTTTTTGCTGTATGAGCCTCATCAGACCATGACTAGTAGAGGTATCATCATGATGAGGGGATGATAGAGGGGGTGAATTCCATGGAAGAAGTAGTCACACCATGACTGATGGGTTCCAGGGTGTGGTGGTTTTTTTATAGTTTTTTTAAATGAAAAAACATTTCATTTGGGCATTACTCCATGATGAAGAGCATTATGTCATAGAAATAATTCTTATTTATGGTGTCTAGGGACCCTTATATTTTGACTTTGTGGGTTTTTATAGAGGACTATAATCACACTGTGACCCATAGGGTCATGCCGTAATGATGGTTATAGTATACCATTAGGGAAAGGCCATATTGTAGAGGTTTTCCCTAAGAATTTCGTTTTTGACCCATGAAGGTTGTGCCACATCATGACTAGAGGGGTCAAACCATAAGGGGTAAGTCATGGGGTCTTTGGGTTTGAGACGAGGGAGTTGCGTTACTTTGTGACCTACAAGTCCATGTCATTATTGTTGAATATAAGAAGGAATCACATCGTAGCCTACATAGGTCATGTCATAATGGGGCCCAATTCTTATTTTTAAAAATTAGGTGTAGAACCACCATTTCAGGTTTGTCCCATTCCTATTTTAGGTCAAGGGGTGATGCAAGGTGGTCCTTTTCAAATGAATCCCCCCTACCTTCCCCCATTTTATTTCCCCTTGTCTAGGGGTGTTTCCTTGGTATTTTTCATGGTGATGTGTGGTAAGATATCCATTATATTCCTTCATTATTATTTCCTTTCACTGCTTTCAGATTTGGGGATGATTTGGATCAGAGTTTTGGCATAGATTCTACTAGAGTGTGGTGAAATCAGATAGAAATAATGATGATTTTGTTTATATTGGCTAGAATATTTTCTGTGTGGATGGACACATGAGTTTTAGTGTAGTTTTGATGATGCACCATTTTTTGGTGAGTTTTGCTATGATTATTCATCATTAGTTAAATTTAGATAATTAATTATAAATCTTATAATTAATTATTTGGGTGTTTTGGCTTGAGATAAGATCTCAAGTGTTGGAAAGAGCTTGTAAGTGGCATGAAAAATATAGGCCTAGGATGTGTGGAGCATGGTATAGATGGAAACTCCATGTTTAAGGTAGTTGGTCTCTTTAATTCAAAACTATATGCCAGTTTATGCATGAGTGTTTATGACTATATAAATGTGTGTGTTTGAGTAAAAGGGACATGTATTGAGAGTTTACTAGACAAAGATATAGGGTATCCATGAGCCTCCTAAAGATGGAGTGAGGGATATATTGAGCATTGACTATTATAGTATTACTTGGAGACTATATCACCAATGGGGAGAAGATTTTATCTAAGGTTACAAGAGGTCCATGATATGACCTTTATGATTGAGATGATATATGGGTAGCTGAGGTTATACCCTCTTGGGATATTTGGATAATAATGATTGTATTAGGTAAAAAATGATGAGTGAGATGGGCTTTCTTCTCATGTACGATGGGGAACACACTTTTGAGGGTAGAGTATACTTAGAATGTTCTAAGAGATGGATGAGTCCTCTGGGACCAGATGTGGTGTGATAGAGATGGGTTTCCTCTAGTTGATGGTTTGAGAGATCTCCTAAGGGGATTTAAGATAGAACCTAAACATGGGTTATGAGAATCTCATAAAAGACTTGGAATTGGGTTTACAATGGCCTTGGAATGAGTTCTCTAAGGAATATACTTGGTTAGTAGGACTATACAGTGTTGAGGAATTAGATAAGTTCTTGGATTGAAATCTTTAGGATATAGTCAAGTTGAGCCTATGGGATGTGATAACACCATAGGTTATTAGATATGAGTTAGTTATGATGAACTAATACTAAGATGAATTCAAAGGACCCTAGTGATTTCCTTACAAGTGAGATGAGAACACCATCGATATTAGTGAGTTTCACCCTATGTGATAGGGTCTGGTATTTGATGTTTATCCCATGGGACTTAGTGTACAATGTAAAAATCCCCTAGAAATTGAACACTCACCAATTTTAGGATTGGTTTGTGCCACATGACCTTAGGATTTCCTCCCCATATGCTAAAGGATTCCAATAAGCAGTGGGGATCTAAAGGGTTATAGTGAGGAGATTATACCTTGTGGTGATAAATAATATTTTTAACAATATAGATGAAGAAATTTTAAATGAAAACAATACATACCAAAAGTACACATATGATAATCTAAATAATGTCTACCATGTCATGATGGCCATACAAAATGAATAGTATTTACCATGGGATGATTATATATATATATATATATATAAATGTATAAAAATGACCAAAAAATAAAACATCATCCAAGCACTGAGGATCCACTCAAACCATCTAAAAAATCCTTCTTCTTTACCATGTTTCAATAATTGAAATGTTTCCCTTTTAATACCAAGAACCATGAAGTCTTCACACATCCCAGATAGCTCGTATGGAGTGAGAGTATGCACTCAGTAGGACACCACCAATGGTGTCCCTTGATTATATCCATACACATCCCAATGTATGAAAAAATACATAAATAAAAAACAACTGAAACATAAATCAACACTCATTATACTCATGCTCAAGTGGGATCGAGTGAGTATTTACTTACTTTGGCCCATGATCTAGTGGAATGATAGATCCACAATATTTCATATCAGAAGATTCATATAACTTTTAAGAAACTCCATACTACATGATATCACACAACAACCATAACCACATAATCAATCCAATTAATCCTGATACCCCACAGGAATGTCCACAAACCATATCACAAGTCCAATTGAATTCCATATTCATTTTCCAATCACCATCTCAACAACCTAATGAACTTAAGGCATGAAAATATCGATCCTTCCATAGTACCATTCTATTAAACCCAACATAAATTGAGGTCCACAATCCCCCATATAGTGGTATCAACTACTGACAACCATGGACTTCTACAATGATCACCTCCTCTAAACCAATGATCAACCCCATCCCCTATGCTACTTAATCTACAAGGAATACACCCACAATGAGTTGAATAAACCAACTCATGGTTTATTCCTTATGTGCACATGATCTTAAAAACTCTATAAATTAATCCATAGTGAGATACATCACCAAAATCCCATAACACACCTTCAGTAAACCTCAATTGGGACTTGCGAACCATTTTTCCCACCCATGAAAATAGAAAAAATCAACCTCGTCAACCCAAAAAACTATTCCACCCCACATTTAGTGATCGACATCACCCACAATCAGATGGGGTATATCCAACATGTTACCGTGGAACCACATCAGTAAACACATCACATGAATAACATCTATAACCGACATCATCACACCCAACCAACCAAGGTACCATATATCACACAAGACACATCATACAAGGCCTAAACCCATATTTTCATGTATGGGTAGACCATTAGTAACTCCTAGGAACAATAAAAATTCTAAGTAGTTGTAGTATTAGACTCACCCGGACCACCCCACTCATAGATGTTTACCATGCATCACATAACACATGTATAACTTATGATTAATCTTGGTACCACATACCTAGTGTTAATAAGACTCTATTTTCCAAGAAACTATAACTGATTTATATTTAATAAAAAGATTCCCTAAAATATTATAAAAGACTTGAAATTTGGGTTTTTAGTGAGGTATGAAGAAATAATAAGATATTTTGAAAATGGGTGCATGCAAATGGTTAGCCTTAACTGCAGCTTACTCCCACTTTAAATGGCATTGGATTCTAACAAAAAAACAATTAAATTCTCACTTATAGAAGAAGAGAGGAATTATGGGAGTCTTGGATGTCTTTCCTTTCTTTATAGAGAATGTGATAGCCATAATACCCTTTAAATAGGTTCTTTTAACATTTATTTAATATTTTGGAAGAATCTAGAAACACGGTTTATCATAGGTATAATTTAGAGAATACTAGAATGAATATTAATTTTACTATTACACTTACTCTTACTTTTACTATTATGTTTACTCTTACATTTACTTTTTATTTTAAACTTTTATTCCAAACTTGATATTCCAAAATTAAGTTACCCTTCAATAATTATATTACCCTTCCATTTACCCTTCCAAAATGAAGTTTCCTTACTAAAATAAGGTTAACCTTCCATTTATCCTTCCAAAATTAAGGTACCCTTCCAAAAATGAAGGCACCCTTCAAAAAACGAGGTTACCCTTCCATATACCTTTCCAAAATGAAGCCATCCTTCCAAAAAAATCTTAATCTTCTATTTACCCTTCCAAAATGAAGAAACTCCTCCAAAATGAATTTAACTTTTCATTCTATACTTTTATAAATTTTAAAAAATACATTATAAGACGCAAACCCCCCAAAAAAAATTAAAAAATAACTTTAGGATCTTATAAACTTTTCCAAATCCTTAGATAATAAAATATGTATAATAGATAACCTATAAAAAAATTTAATAGAATTAAACTCTTGAGCCTAGGATAACTCACAAGGCTCATTACTCAATATATAACAACACTTCTAACACCTCCCTAGGGTCCAAAGTCACACACTCAATATAAAACCCAAACCGAATCACTATTTCAAATTCAGGGGATCTTATAATCTCCCATCTATATGATATCTTATACCTAATCTATCTTGACCACATATGCACCAATTTTTACCAACTCCCAATCCTCCCACACTAAAAATTTCTAGAACATCGAGATGAAATAGAACATATCCTTCTCTTCCCCACAAACCTAGACCATCGTAGATAAACAACATATTAAAATGATTCCTTTCATAGGAACTATCTACTATAGGAATCACCTACTCAATATCATCTTGAACTAATTAACCAACATAATGATGAAATCAAACTCAACCTTACCATACACACCAGATATCTATGTAGCCACTAATCATTACCCATTATCTCCCTTGATCATCTTGATTCCTACATCTCATCCTAAATCATACCCAACTTTCCCACTTTTTTTATTCATTATACTCGATGACCACTTTTCTCCCACATTGTATCTGATGCTCACTTTTTAAAAAACAATTGGTTAACTAACAAATCATATATACACCACATGTACTAGTTTCAACCATAAATAACCAAAAACCATAGATTTAAGATCTAAACATAACTTTGACTATCATTGTCTCTTTGGCTTACTCTTAATATGTTAAGTCAACTATATGCAATTGGAAAAAATCATGAGTACCCAATGCTTGTACTACCAGTGGTGTTGTAATCAATATTGACCACTACCCCCAATACTATATATCACACCTGCTACCATATCCCACATGTTTAGATGAATCCTAACCACCACCTACTAGTCTTGCTCCTTGTACCACCTCATATCCCAAATTCTAACATGGTCATGACTCTTAGATTCCTACAAATTCCTCTGAGAAAAAATTTTCAGATACCCTATATGGTCACATTCCCAACACTCCTTCAGAGGTCAATCTCACTAAACCCAAACATGTCCCACTTTCTCACACTAGAATCATATTATCAACGATCCACTTTGTGTTGGCATAATCACACATCTGCTATGAATTCCCTACTAGGTCTCCTCTTGGACCCACTTCCATCTATATGGAGCTCAATTACCCATCTCAATCATCCCAACTATCTATCTTGGTATAGTCCCATAAGTCGAGTTATGATCTTCTATAAAATTTAGATTCACTGAATTCAAGAATGAGTTTAACCTGAAGATGTTTACCTATACCCTGATATCATATTATAAACCATCCATAAATCTTTACACTATGGAAATATCATCTATCACCATCGTTAGCACAAAATAAAAAAGTTATATAAACCTACCATCATAATCTATAACTGAGGTCTCTCCCTACTATAAATTCATAAAATCACAAGCCTATTATACCCTTAATGTCTTGGGAAATAAATGATTAAAAAACATGGCCTCTAAATCCTTCCACATAAATCCATCATGCCCACTTTCCTATATCTGAAAAACCCACCAACACTTTACTAATACTCTAATAATATATGTGAAAAACTCCACCCCCACTCTATGGGTTCCTCAATATTGTTAAATATCATTTGTAATGACATTACCTAATTCTACACTACTTGCAGTCTACCCTCTCCTTGAAGAAATGGTTAGTTGTACCACTGAAACTTCCACAAAAAGTACATCATAAAAGAAAAAACTCCTTAATCTCCTCAATATTTACTCTAAATAACCCATGTTAATCTCACATAGAGCTTCTAATTTCACCATTTATCTAACTCCTCTACCCACAGTGGTTTTCTTTCATGCCTCAGAGCCTCTATCTACGGTTCATACTCACCCCTTCACTCAAGGGAATCATACCATACATGCCATGGTGGAACCACATCTTTGATCTCCTAACTATCCAATAGAATATATTTTGGTGGAATATAAATTAAAACCAAATACCATCATCAACGCAAATATAAATTTCAATATATTTCAAATAAGTAAATCTATAACTAGAAAAGTAACCCACTAGACCTTAAAATTCCATACCACATTCATATCACATATCATCCAACCTTGTGACCCCCCTGCTCACCCATATCAGGGCTAGGAGCCAAAAATTTCACACACATAGGATCACATACCCATTCACATCAAGAATCCCATACATGGGTTAATAGAGTATAATTACACCAAGAAGTAATACAGTAAAACATCATATAGGCTGTTGTTGAAACTTTAAACACCCTAACCTGCTTTTAATTTTTGGAACCATTACCCATTATCAAGTTAGATGAGTATAATTTCACCAAAAGAATATTTGGGAAAACATTATTTATCATGTTTTTTACACTTTAAACAACTCAAACCTTCCTTTTTATTCCATGTTTCAAATAAAAATCACAATCAATATTCATATTTCATGTATGGCGTATGTTCCTAACAAGACACATGAGTACTACCTCTTGCCTATTAAGACCACGATTCTAAAAAGATCAATAAAATAAAAATATTTTAATTCATAAAAAATAACAAAACTATAAAGAAGAAAAAAACAATAATCCTAGTTTCTATGGAATCTTGGACTACAACTCATATATGTTCTTTCCCAAAACACAACATGATAGCCATCCCAAGTTCCAAAAAAATTCTAGACATATAGTTTACCATAACCTAATTAAAAAAAGACTTTGTAATAAACCATATTTAATATGACTTGGTGATACCAATTTGGAACCACCATACTTAGGATACACCCTATAACACCTAAGATCTGATGCCACTTTATAAAACACCTCGACCTTTGACCACTCACTAGTGTCCAGATAGAGGTGCACCACATGAACTTAGTTAAACCTCCCCATACGCTAAAGGTTTCTGACAATAAGTGAGGGTCTATTGGATACCTCATGGTGATAAATAATATAACTAAAAAAAATGGAATTAATTTTTAACAGTACAAATACATACCAAAAGTGCCCATATGATAATCTAAATAATGTTTGACATGTCATTATAATAATAAAAATGAACAGGACCACTTTTGGGCTGATCACACATATATACACGCACAAAAATACCCAATATAAACCTTCATATTGACACTAAGGAAATAACCAACCTATCTTCAAAATCCCACATCCAGTCTGTGCATTATCTCCTTATCCACTAGGTCCCATACATCAAACATTTTCCCCTACCTTTACCAAGAACCATGAAGTCTGCATGTGTCCCAAAGGACATGCACATGGTGTGAGTATGAACTCAGTTTTCCACCAATAATGTTTTCCCTAGATTATATTGATATGTATACCAATGTATGAAGAAATAAAAAAATATATAATTTAAAAAGAATCTACCCACTACAATCAGACCTATCTAGTCTTGAGGGAACCTTTACTTTTATTGGACCATTTTTGAGTGGAACAATGCATCTACACTCTGTCATACCATAATATCCATCAACATTCCAAGAAATTATAAACTATAAAAATCACATGTTAACCATAATTACAAAACCAGTATGAGTTATCTCAACACCCTAAAGGAATATCCAAAAACCATATCAAAATTCCTAAGGATTTCCACATTGGTTTATAAAATACTAGTTCCATAATCTTTTGAATGGAAGGCATGATAATACCCACCCTTTAATAATCCTAGCCCATAGACCCCAAATAAATGGAAATATATAATCCCCCATCCGGTTATCTTAACTACCACAATTTATGCCCATCTATGATGAACACCACCTCTATACTGATAGTAAACACCATCCCTTATTCTACTTAATCTATGAAGGCCACCACCCACAATGAGTATATTAATCCACATAATTGAACATTACTTATGTGAAAACAGCCCCAGTGACCCCATTAAACAATCCAAGTTGAGATAAATCACTAAAATTCTATGACACACTTTTAGTGAACCTCTATTGACACTTTGCAGCCATGTTTACCACTAATAGAAATGTTCAAGACAATCCACATCATCCCAAAAAACTATGCTACCCCATTTATAGTGATCAAAATTTCCCATATTCTAATGGCCTATATCAAAAAATTTCCCATCAAACCATATCAATAACTACATCAAAACAACAACATCTATAATTAGCATAATCAGGCCCAACTAACCATGGAACAAAAAATTATACAATTCATGTTATACCTATCCTAAACCCATATTATCACACATTGATATACTCTATATAACCCCTAGGAATAATATAAACTCAAATAATTTTCATTCATGGTCTTATCCAGACTAAACCACTCATAACTATTTACCAAACATCACATAACACACTTATAATTTAGGATTAATCTAGGTTCCACATACCTAGAGTTAATAGCACTCCACTTTCCAACTAACTATGGATGATTTTTATTTAACATAATGATTAACCAAAATTTGAAAAAATACGTAAAATTAAGGTTTTTTTGGATAGGAATGAATAAATATAGAGAAATTTGGAAAACAGACACATATAAATGGTTAGCCTTACCTGTAGTATCCTCCTACTTCAAACAACGTGATATTTTGATAATAATCAACTAAATTCTCACTTGAATAAGAATATAGAAATTATTGGGTGTTCTTAGATGAATTTTATTGATGTACATGGAATTAAAGAACCCTAGTTCACTTTAAATATATGTTTTTGACATTTATTTAATATTTTGGAAGAATATGTAAAAAGTTTTCATCATACATAAAATTTAAAAATCCATGGAATGAATCCAACTTTTACTCTTACTTTTACTCTTATATTTAATAATACATTTACACTTACTATTAATATTAATTTTACTATTAATTTTTATCTTACATTTACTATTACATTTACTCTTACTTTTACTCTTTTATTCTTGACTTACTCTCCAAAACAATGTTACCCTTCCAAATTAAGGTCAAATTTTTGTCGACCCTTCCAAAATGAAGATACCCTTTAAAAATGGGGTTACCTGTATGTTTACCCATAAAAAATAAATTTACCCTTCTATAATGAGGTTACCCTTCAATTTACACTTCCAAAATGAATCCACCATTCCAAAATGAAGTTACCCTTTCCTTCCGATCTTTTCTAAAGTTTTGAAAATCTAATGCAAGACCCAAAAACACCCAAAACTTCAAAAAATTAATTATACGACCTTAAAAACATGTAAAACCCTTAAACAATAAATGTTTCATGAAAAAAAATGTGTTTAAAAATTAATTTATAAAAATTAAACCTCTAATCAAGGGAAAACTTTCAGGGATAATTACTCAACATATACTGATACTTCCAATACATATATATGGTTCCAAGTCACACTACTAATCTATGACCCAACCCAAATCACATTTCTAAATACCCAATACTTTACATATGAGGTTACTTATTTCATAAATAAAGGTTGGGTCTCAAGAAACTAGCACCCAAAAGATACATTGGAGAGCCCATGGGATGGGCTATGATGCCATGTTTTCTATTGCATGCATGTGATTTGTGAATTAATGATGTCCAAGTCTTAGTTATGTGGGTGTGAAAGAGATTTCAATGTATGAAAAAAACTTGAGTGAGAAGGTGATAACAAGACCCTACCTTGATTAATAAGGTATTGGTTGGGACAATTGCTTCATCTTGAGAAATATGTCATTAACATGGAAAACATTGAGTAAGGAGGTTGGTGCATGTTGTGACATGAATGTAGGATCTCACCATAAGTAATAAGTTAGTGGTTATATTGTGATATAGTATCAAACCATACCTTGAGTGATAATTTTGTGGTTAGGATAATGAAATAACCTTGAGTGAGATAGTGTTGGAATAAACCACATTGAGTGAGAAGTTTTTTCCAGGTTGTGATGTGATATAGGATACAAATGATAGAACCTACCTTGAGTGATAAGGCAGTGGTTGAGACATAGTTTTCGGCCTCACTTTGAGTGAGAAGGTGTTGGTAAGCCTCATCTTGAGTGAGAAGATGTTGGTAGTATCCCCTTGAGTTATAAGGTATGATCCAAGATATGATGAGATATTAGTTATGGAATGTGAACCACTTTAAGAGAGTGGAGCAGTTAACATGATGACTAAACCTTAAGTGTGAAGGTGTTGGAAGGAAAACTTTTAGTTAGAAGGTGTGTACGGGACATGGTCATGAATCACAAACTTACATATTAGGGTATGGGATAAGGTTTGGCATGGTATCTACCCTGAATGAGGGTAGTGGATAATACTTGGTGACACATTTCCCAGAGTCTTCAGATGCGGGTTAGTATTGGTGCCACAAGGTGACTTTCAGTAATGTCCATATCAAGTATGGTTAGGTGTCGTGGTGGTCTGGTTAGTAAAAAAGGACTCAAAATTCATGTTTATTTTCTTCTATTTATTTTCATCATGCATACCAATGTATATAATGGAATATATTATGGGAACTTAGTGAGACCATACTGATATGTATTTCTCACACTCTTCATGGGAACTCTGGTGCACATGAAAACCTTATTTCTATTTTTTTGATAGGCATAGGATGTTTAGTGGATCAAAATGGGGAATCTTGATAGGGATTAGTGATTAAGATTTGGTATGGTAGCCAAGCCTCCTTATATTTATTTATTTTTTATATGAGATTTTCCTAGCGAGAGATCAATGGGATGTATGATTGTATGTATGTATTACATTTTTATTTTACATGTATGTGTTTATTTGATTCTGTATACTTTAATTATTGGGTATAGATTATGTTTGGTTAATTTTAATGTTATTGATGAGTATTATATTAAGTTCATAGTCTCCCCAATGTATTAGGAGGTATTTTTAACATCCTGTAGCCCTCCAACCATACACTGATTAATAATGTTAGTCCAATAAATCACAATTACCTTATTAATATAAAATAAGTATCCATTTGATTATACTTACCTAATTGATCATATTTAATTTTCCTTGGGATAATATAACATTTGTGACATAAACTACATAAACTTTAAAATGGTTTTTAATAGATATAGATTCTTATATTAAAAATAATCGGGTTTTCACATTATCCCCTCCTTTAAGAAATTATATCCTCACAATTTTAACACCTTGGTAAACAAGTAAAAAGATCACTACTTTATGAATCTTGAATCTTTTACATATACTCATGCATATAAATCCTTAAACTTTTAGACAATATTTGGTTCCCTATCCCATAATACTCTCTTCCTTTAAAATAATCCCTAATTTTCATTGTTGCATAATTCCTAAATAGTGATGATCCATAAACCACAACAACAAACAAAACATTTTTAAAATAATTAAAAAATTTCTCCAAATACATTTGGTATAATTATTCCAATGTTGGTGAAACTAATGATTTAACTACAAAAATTTGGTATTTTAGACATATATTTTCAAAAAATCTATATGAACTTTAATTTTATAAAATAATATGATAGAATCATATTTATAATTTTTATAATTTGGTTTTTCCAAAACATACATAGTATTTTAAAAAATATAACAATTTAAAACTAAATACATATAAGCTAATTTAAAATATCCCTCATATTCACCTTCTTTAAAATCATCATGTGCATGATACTCTTGAAAAAGTGTGGTTTTTTTAAATACCATAATGATAATTTCTATGCTGAGTGAGAAGAAAAAGTTGAGATTCTAAAATATAATTATAAACAATCCATGATCCAAGGAAATTTAGAGGCCTGGAAGTGGTATTTGATATATTGTATAACTTCTTACACGTGACTTGAGTGTTGGAAAATAAATTGAAATCACTTAGACATGTGTTTTCAATAATTATTAAAAATAAATAATATGGGATGGATAATAAAGTTTTTTTATATTTTCTTACATTTATATTGATACGTGATATCTAATCTATTAAAAAAATATAATTAAAACATGAAATTAATTATCAATTTTCAAAATTACAACATTATTCATTAGTCTTAATTTTTTACAACCAAATTTCTAATAATTAAAACTATAAACCTTTATGTTTAATTAATATTTCCCAGATATTCTTAATTAGTCCTTTCTATTTCTATCCATCAACTAAAACCAAAGTTATTAACATGAGTAAAGATAATAATAATAAATTCATAAGAGACCATCCTATGAAAAAGTAACTCTATAATACTTTAACCTTAAAAACCTTTAATATATAAACCACCACCACTAGTTCATCCTAGGTTATTTTATATTTTTCCTACTATATTCTCTCCTTAAAATTATAAAAAATAATTGAACCCTAAACATTATTTAAAATAAAATTTACTAAATTCCAAACTCAAAATTTAGAAAAAAAAAATTATAACATATTCTCCCAAAATCATCTTAACTTTTATCCCAAGAATTATTGAACCTAAATAATCATCAAAATAATTCTTACCATTTTCTAAACTCTAAATATTTCTAAACTATAATTACATAATCGAAAAAAAGTTAACTCAATATTTATCCCTAAAATAATATTAATAACCTTGATATAAATTCATATACTAGACAATAATTTACTATATATACCTTAATCACACATGTTCCTAAAATCATTGTAAATTTATTTTGAAATAAAATTAATCTCATTGTCACCAAATATATTATATATCCCCAAGATATATTGTTAAACATATTTTCCCAAAATCAAGTAGCACTTTTCCTAAATAAACATGTTTAACTCAATATAAAATCACATACCAACCCAAAGTGTTTTTAATGCCCAAATCATGTATTATTCATAAAACCTAATAAAAATATGTTGAAATATCATAAATCACCTTAAAATACAATCACATAAGACCTCAAAAGTGTATTTATGTCTTTTAATTTATTATTAACCTTAAACTTATTAACCCATGATAATATCTCTAACTATTAAATTGTCCTCAACTGATAAAATCCTAAACCATAAAGTTATCTAAACTCAATATCAATATCAACTGTTATAGCCTAAAATAACCATCCCATAATTACTTGATTTATAGAAAATATTTTCTCCACTAAAATGACCAATACTTCTTTAGATTAGAGTTTTAGATAATTATGAAAATCCATTATATAAAAGAACTAAGACCTTTTCCACCAAATGGACTTTTTAAACTATAGAAAACTCATTAGGTGATACACTTACTTTATTTAAGTCTAAAACATCCTAATCATAACTTTTTCTTAATAATTGTTTCTAATAATCATTAATCCTTATAATAAAAATCTTAGTAAGGGGTATATAAGAAAGAAAAGATCCATTAGACCACAAAAATACATGAAATACAAGTTTTTTTCTTTTAAATACTAACCTATGATCTTTTAAAATATAATAAAATTACTTTTAAAAATGATATTTAATTCTTTACCTAAAAATTTTCTTAAAAAAACATATAATCAATCATATAGGAAAAATAATAGTCATAAAGTTTTCTTAAAAAAACATGAGAACTCGTGATTTTTTTTTCTTTAAAATAATAATTTTCAACTCGTAAAAGATCATAACATTACCTTAAGTCGTGAATTAAACATATTTTCTCATGAAATGAAAATATTTACATTTAAAACTACTATTAATTAATAAATAATCCAAGGATGTTTCTTAGAAAAAATCATATTCATTATGACATATACAAATCACCCTTAAAATCAGTCTTTTAATGGAATAACCTATTCAGTTACTTGTAATACATCTTCTGTGATGAATAAATCATTACCCAATGCATTAACGTGTTATATCATGGGCACACCCATAATCATCTATAATTTATAAGAACCATATCATGAATAAAATGAAAAAAAATCTTATATTTTAATATCATATGAATAAAATTCATAAAAAATACATTTTAACCAATAAAAAAATATGTTAAAACATAAAAAATGAACTTAAAAGAGTGGTTTAAAAAATTTCCTATTGAAATTGAAATTAGAGTATATAACAGAACATTGATATAGATCTACGAAAAAGAGAAGGAAAATAGTTGGAAGTTTTTTAGAAGAAATACTTTAAAACATAAAATTAAAATTTTTAAAGAAAAAACCATTACCTCAAGTGTTGAATCACCTCATATTTTATATAATCCATGTTTAATAATATTTTATTAATTATATAGATGATTTAGAACCTTTTTCAAATTCATTATTCATTTTCATTTATTTTCATTTTTTATAGGTTTTATAGTCCATAATTCAAAAATAGCTTTAGTATAAGGGTAATGGTCAATGATCCTTGTTCAATGGTTCAATAAGCACTAGAAGTGTTAATGTATGTATTTTATGTTATTACAGATGTAAATAGGTTCAATGTCATAATAGATAGTTATAATTTAGAGAATCTTTCTCAATAAGTTTATTTAAAATTCTTAAAAATAACTTTGACTATTTTCTTTAAATAAAATTAATATAGCATAAATATTAAATATTCATAAATTTTTAATACTTAATAATTTTTTAATAAAATAGAGTAGTATCATTCAATTAGGTGTTTTAATTGACCCAAACATAAACATACTTCAAAGAAGGTTCGATTATAAAATAATTTATATTTAATTGGTATAGTCTTATTATAGAATTATATTGATGTTAATTCATTACTATTAAGGTTATAAATAAATTTTGATAAGAGGTAGAGGAATAAGATTAAAAAATAAATGAAGGAAAACATGATACTTATATTGCAGAATAAAATATTCCCTTGAAGATCTCCTTTGTTACAAAACATTAAGAACTCCTTATTTTGGTTGAATGTTAAATCATGTGTATAATAATTCTAGGGAAGGGCATGGGTAGAATGTGGATTCGAAATAAAAATGTAGATGTATGAAAAAGGGTAGAGTAAATGATATTTTAAGAAAAAACTGGGTGGAATTTCCATAAATATATGTTCTATAAGGGTTAACCATGAGATTTAAAAATGTTAAGTTGATTATAAATAATAGTTAGGAAATGGGTTCACAATACTTACCTTATTGTGCCATAATATTTTAAGTTCCTTCATAAAATATTCTACGATATTAACAATTACCTGTAACATTATAAAATCCATACACTATCCAAAAGCAACTCAAACCCAATCATCTTAAATATTTAAAAGCCTTTTAATTTGACTATGCACTAGTGCAGAAATCATTTTTTACGTCACCATTTTTTACGTCGGTTATATATAACCGACGTAAAAATGTGGCGAGTAGATTTTTTACGTCGGTTATTTTAATAACCGACGTTACAAATCGCGCCTGTTGGGTTTTTACGTCGGTTATTTGGTAACCGACGTAAAAAACCCGATATAGACGCGTTTTTTACGTCGGTTATCAAATAACCGACCTAAAAAACCAAAGCGCGGGGTTTGGTTTTTTACGTCGGTTATTTGATAACCGACGTAAAAAACGCATCTATATCGGGTTTTTTACGTCGGTTACCAAATAACCGACCTAAAAAAGTTGGTTTTTTACGTCGGTTATTTGGAAACTGACGTAAAAAACCAAAGCACGGGGGGGTTTTTACGTCGGTTTCCAAATAACCGACGTAAAAAACCCGTAGATATCTCGTTTTTTACGTCGGTTATAAAATAACCGACGTAAAAAACCAAAGCACGATAGCTTTTTTATGTCGGTTTTAAGATAACCGACGTTATAAAGTTAAAAAATAGTTTATAACGTCGGTTATTATATAACCGACGTTATAAAACATTTAAAAAAATTAAAGCCCGTGGACTGTCATTTATGATTTTTCGATTGACAGTCCGCCGGCTCGTCTCTCTCGCACGTGGTAAACCCTAATCGGCTCGTCGATCGACCTGCGTTAAACTCATTTTGGCTTCATTGTTTATCTTCTTCACTCCTCTCGGATCTATCATCTCAACTCGCAACATTCAAGTAAGCCTTCCACGAACTTATTTCGTTCGTTTTTGTTTCGATTCTTGATGTTCTTTTCGTTCGTTTTTGAATCTCATGGAATTTTTTGTTATTGCAAATGGTTATTATGTCCATTCAACTCGCAACATTCAACTCGCAACACTCAACTCGCAACATTAAAGCAGGTGTATTTTGGATAAGACTATTTTTAACTCTTATTCTAGATTTTCATTCTGATATAAGCTTTAAGATTCTATAGTACAATGAAAAAGTAGATTCATTAAAGCTTCTTAAACCACTTATACTTCATCTTTTCTTCTGAAATACGAATCAGTAACAACTCCAATATGATCTCTATATTGATCTATCTGAATACCAGCAACTTCATTACGAGCAACCTCTTAAGTATCTAAATAAATCAATATCTGATAAAAATATTACTATGACCATGAGAACATAGATATTTGACTTCACAACCATTCAAATTATTCAATCATTTAGAAAGAATAATTAATTTTAAAACATTGAGGATTAGCTTCAGCAAAATCTGAAAAATAATGGGTGGTATTGTAACGTTCCATTCTTCCAGCAACATTATTATTTCCTACTTAGCTGGAATGTGTCTTTCTGGATGAAGATTGGTAGTACTTATTTTCTTAAAATCATATTTTCAATATGATTGTCTAGAAAATGATTTTCATGAATGAAATTGGACCAGGTACAATCGATAATACCTATCCTTAAAATTTCATTCAACATTCTTACATCATAATTTTTTTTCAAAAAATTATGATTTTTAGAACTCCTAGATCAAAAAATCATCATCTGTTTTCATCTGCATTCATAAAAATATCAATTCATACCTATTAAAATCAAATATTTCATTCTGGACTCATGGTGAGTCTGATAATACATTTCTTCTTTCAGTCATCTCCTAAAAATGATGGACCTTTTCATGAAAAGTGTATCTGATTCCTTGAATACGATGGTATGTCCGATTTTCAACAAAACCAAGTGAGGTGATTTATTTTATTATTAATAATTCATAAAAAAATTATAATACCTCAATATTATTACCATCCTTTTCATATTTTTCATTATAAAAAAGGTAAAGGGTACTTTCTTTTCATTCTCAAGTTAAATTATATTTTTTTTAAAGGTCTTTTCTATCTAGGTAGAAATAATTTAACGATAATTAGATTGAATTAGGTATATTATCTTATCTTACCATCCAAACAAATTTTTATGTATTAATAATTATTATGTTTTGTAAAAACAATTATGACCCCCATTTCATTTTTGTTAGTTAATTGATCTATGAAAGTGTTATAAATGATTTTATGATCACGATTCACCCATATATATGGTTAGTCATTATGTGACATTTGGGTCCATAATATCCTTCTAATGCATTTGACAATGCATTATATATCATAGATCAATATGGGATACAGATGGTTATACCATGTCCAATGTGTTATGTGATGTGTCTCGTAAGAAATATTATAATAAATTATAGGAAAGGTGATTAACATATCCCAATATGAGGTGAATGAAACTATGTTTTCCCTTGACATATGTTACGACTTATATGATTATGTTTGTGCCACACTCTTATGTTATTCCACATACCAATGTTGTGATCTTGTGAATAAGCTTTTTTAAATCATTTTCCCACTATCATATAAATCATGTCTTATGTTATGCTAAAATTGTTATACTTGGACTCAGGTCTTATGATCTATGATTATATAGAACTGTTTCACTTATCTTTTTGATCATGTGCTTTGTGTATGCTCTTATACCCCCATGGATATCTTTTTATGAGATTAGATATTATATTTATATATATCATGTTTACCCATAATGAGTATCGTAAATCAAAACTTTTATTATTTTCATTCCCTAAGTTATAAAAATAAGTATTATGTAGGATGATTCAAAAATTTAATCTGTGAGATGAGTTGTTTTATGTGTGAAACCCAGGCCAAACACATATGTATTTTTTTATTGGTATTACATATATATAGTTCGACTATAATTTTTTTTACATTACCATGATATTAAAATTACTTTTTCTAAAGAAATATTAATGTCCTTAGATTATATATCAGATCAAAAGGATATAGTAATTCTAATATATAATCAGAATGATCAGATAATATGACAATATTATTAAACATAAAAAAAATGGTCTATATTCATATTTCTAACATGACACTTACGATGTATAGCTATTTGGTGTTGGGTACTTATGAAAACTACTACTACTTTCAAGATTTTGGCACTTGAAAGTGTTGAGTACTTTAGATCATAATGATTGAACAACAAGCATGAATAACACATGTTATATGCTCCATTAGGTATTCCTATATTTTAACATGTTTATTAGTATATTGGCATGAGATTATTATAAATGTGTATCATCTGATCATATTCACTTATTCCAGATAAAAATCATTTTGTTTATGTTTTATTGATGTATATTTTATTTGGAGAATCATTAGGCGTCATGGTTTTCTTTGATTCAATGAAATTTAAAACTGTTATATCTAACTATATCTTGTTTTAAAAATAATATTCAAGCATATTTTTTTAAATACCTATAGATTTTTTTTATATTTTAAATTGTTTTACATTCAAATTATGATTTTTTCATAAAAACACGTATTTGTCTTATCTTAAAAATATATATTTTTTGTTGATATTTGTTATAGGTAATAATGAGTCGAAGTTGGATTACGGCACATCGAATGAGCAATGAATTTGAGGAAGGTGTTGGTGCCTTTTTGGAATTTGCAAAACGAAATGTTCCAAGTAGTGACATTTTTTTCTGTCCATGCCTGAAATGTTTGAATATGAAGAAGTTGAAAAGTAGAGAGATAAAAGATCATCTGATATGTCATGGTTTTAATCCGAGTTACAGCCCTTGGATTTGGCATGGTGAAACTGGACGGAATGTCACTGATGATGATGATTCGCAAGATGGTAACTCCGATGGAATTAAAGAAATGATTCGCGATATTGTAGCAGAACAAATTGAGATAGAACCGACAGTTGCACGTCTATATGGTGATGCTGAAAAACCATTATATCCTGGTTGTACAGATTTTACGGTTTTGTCGGTGGTGTTAAGATTGATTAACCTGAAGGAAAATCATGGATGGAGTGACAGAAGTTTTACAGCGCAGCTACAATTGATGAAATACATTCTTCCAAAAGATAACGATCTTCCAGATTCACATTACAAAGCCAAGAAAATATTATGCCCGATGGGATTGGGATACAAGAAAATACATGCCTGTCCGGATGACTGCATTATATATAGGAAGGAATATGAATGTCTGTCAGAGTGTCCAAAATGTGGGAAATCACGGTATAAGGTGAAAGAAAAATCACTGGGTGATGTAGAGATTACAAAGCTCCCTTCAAAGGTATTTTGGTATCTTCCTATAATTAAAAATTTCAAACGTTTATTTGCTAATTCACATAATGCAAAAAGGTTAAGATGGCATGCTGAAGAGGGGGTATGTGATGGAAAAATACGTCATCCAGCTGATTGTCCACAATGGAAGAAAATTGATGTGCAGTATTCTAAATTTGGAAATGAAATAAGAAATCTCAGACTAGGGTTGTGCACAGATGGAATGAATCCATACCGAACACTCAGTAGCACACATAGTTCATGGCCTGTTTTATTGGTAATTTACAACCTCTCTCCTGAAGTTTGTATGAAGCGCAAATATGTCATGTTGAGTACAATGATCTCTGGTCCAAAGCAACCCGGTAATGATATTGATGTTTACTTGTCACCGTTGATTGATGATTTGAAACTGTTATGGGCTGATGGTATTAGGGTGTATGATTCTTATAAAATGGAATATTTTCAACTGCATGCAGTGCTTCTGTTCACTATAAATGACTTCCCAGCGTATGGAAATTTGTCTGGATACAGTGTTAAAGGGCATAAAGCATTTCCAATTTGCGAACAACAGACGTCCTATTGTCAATTGCATCATGGGAGGAAAACAGTGTACATGGGTCATCGAAAGTTTTTGCCTATGGAACACCCTTATAGAAGACTAAAAAATGCATTTAATGGCTCACAATAATTTGATACTGCTCCAAAACCTTTATCCCCTAATCTGTATTTTGAAAGGGTGAAAAACCTTGACGTGACATTGGGAAAGACACAGAAATCTGGTAATGATAGACATATTTGGAAGAAAAGGTCAATTTTTTTTGAGCTACCATATTGGAGGTATCATGAAGTTAAACATAATATTGATGTCATGCACGTGGAGAAGAATATCTGTGATTCTTTGATTGGAACATTGTTAGATATTAAAGGAAATACTAAAGATGGGTTGAATGCAAGATTAGACTTACTATCAATGGGAATACGTTTGGAGTTAGCTCCCACTCCTAAAGGAAGACGAACATTTCTTCCCCCGGCTTGTCATACATTATTGAAGAGGGAGAAAATTAGCTTCTGTCAGTGTCTTCATGATACCAAAGTGCCTCAAGGTTATTCTTCTAATGTAAAAAATTTTGTCTCATTGAAGGACTTGAAGTTGATAGGTATGAAATCACATGATTGTCACGTCATGATGCAACAAATTCTACCAGTTGCATTGCGTGGAATATTTCCCATTCGTGTCAAAAATACTATAATGAAGTTGTGTTATTTTTTCAATTCAATTTGTAACAAGGCGATTGATGTGAATGCTTTGAACATTTTGGAAAAGGATGCAATTTTTATACTTTTTCAATTGGAAATGTATTTTCCTCCAACTTTTTTTGATATAATGGTGCATTTAATGATTCATCTGGTTCGAGAAATAAATCTTTGTGGACCTGTATATCTTCGTTGGATGTATACTTTTGAAAGGTATATGAAAATATTAAAGGGGTATGTTAAAAATCTATATCGACCTGAAGCCTCCATTATTGAAAAGTATATTTCTGAGGAGGTAGCAGAGTTTTGTACGAGCTACTTGGCAGCGGCGCAACACATAGGTTTGCCTCCATCTCGCCATGAACGAGTTAATAATGAGGGAAAGGGGATTCGCAGCTTGAAAGTCAAATCATTGTCAGCTAAACAGATGAAGAAGTTAGAATCATACATCTTGAATAACATAGCTGATGCTCAACCATATATCACATTGCATATTAATGAGTTGAAACAATGTCATCCAAAGAAGAAAGAAATGTGGATTTTGAATGAGCACAACAAAACTTTTTTGTCATGGATTAAAAAGACTTTGCTTGGTAGATCAGATGTATCAGAGACATTAAAATGGATAGTGGGTGGTCCATGTTTAAATGTGATAACATGGTCTGGTTATGACATTAATGGTTATACATTTCATACAAAAGCTCAGGACAATAGAAGTGCAGTTCAGAATAGTGGTGTATTGGTGTTTGCAGAAGCAATGCATTTTTCGAGTGCTAAGGACAAAAACCCAATTTCTGAATCAAATGCATATTATGGAGTGATTGAAGACATATGGTAGGTTGATTACTTTAAAATTAAAGTTCCCGTTTTTAACTGTAAATGGTTTAACGGTAACAACAGTGTCAGACACGATGAATTTGGAATGACACTTGTTAATCTGAATAGATTGGAAGACACAGCTGATTCTTTTATAATGGAAACACATGCAAAACAAATTTTTTATGTAGTAGATCAATCAGATATGCAGTGGGCTGTTGTTTTACAAGGGAAAAAACAATATGTTGGTGAGGATGAACTTGATGAATATGTTTATTTATGTGAGATCCCTACTTCCATGGAAATATTAACAGAACATAATGACGATCATGTTGAAGACATAGTTTGTGCCATAAGGAACGATCACGATGAAGGAATTTGGGAAAACAATCCATCTGTACATTCCTAAAATTACAGGTAACATATGTTTATTTCTTGTTTACATTTATTTTTTCCATAAATGTTAGATATTATAAGTTTTTTATTTATTAAAACATGTTTTAAAATAATATAAGTATATGTTTTTGTTTGTTTTAAGTTTGTTTAGTTTACTTTATCATGTTTATAACCATTACATGAATTTTAAAATGCTTATTTTTGTTCACTGACAATTACTTTACCATGTTTACAATGTTTACCAGGTTTACCATTTTTACCATTTTTACCATCTTGACCATCTTGACCATCTTTGCCATCTTTACCATTGTTTAACATGCTTACCATATTACCAATGTTTACTATTATGTAACTTAGTACACTTTTCTATTTTCTGATTACAGTAGTATTAAAATATTTGAATTTGTATATTTGTTCACTGACAATTACTTTACCATGTTTACAATGTTTACCAGGTTTACCATTTTTTCCATTTTTTACCATCTTGACCATCTTGACCATCTTTACCATCTTTACCATCTTTACCATTGTTTAACATGCTTACCATATTACCAATGTTTACTATTATGTAACCTAGTACACTTTTCTATTTTCTGATTACAGTAGTATTAAAATATTTGAATTTGTATATTTGTGAACTGATGTTTGTTTTTTTTGATTTGAAGGATAATGACAGATCATTCAGATGATCAACCACATGATTCTAGAGAGGAGCATATTGCTGGTCATACCTCTGGGGATGAACATTCACATGCTCCTATTACGAAAAAGAGTTCAAAGGTTGGTAAACATGGGTGTACACGTTTACCAAAATTATCACTTGCCCGTACGCAGGATCATAGGATAGTAGTTGAGTTTGATGATGATGATATTCCTAGAGGTCCGAATGCCAAAGATTTTAAGAGTTTTGTTGCAACTCAGGCTAAGACCAAAGTAAGAATTTTGTATGATGATTGGAGAGGTGTGGATAAAGTGACTATCTCTTAGTTGTGGGAGACGATTTTGGTAAGATCTTTTGTCATTTTTTGACCATTCTTTTAATTTTTCTAGTATATATAATATGTTTAACCTCTTCTTTATCAGATGACTTTTGATATTCCTGACACTGGAGGAGTCAGGAAGAAATGCTTATCGTTGGCTGCCAGGAGATGGAGGGATTTCAAATCAACCCTCTCATCTGATTTCATTTATGGTCATAGGAGTCATGACAATCCATGTCGTATATATCCTTTTATAGATGAAGACACATGGAGACAGTTTTTTGAAAGTAGAAAAAAAGAGTCATTTCTGGTAAGGGCAATGTAAAATTTTATAAACTTTCTTATATAAATGATTTTATTAATGTTTTGTTAATGATTTATTATTCTTAAATTACAGCAAACAAGGAAATCTCATCAGGAGATCCAATCTAAAAATGTATACCCTCATAGTTTATCTCGGGGAGGGTATACATTATTGGAAGAAAAAATGATAGCAGAAAAATTTCAACAACTAAGAGCTGAGTCTTCAAGCTCTAGAGAGGTGGCCCCTCCATCCCCTCCATCTAGACATGAAAAATGGAAGAGAGCTCGGAAGGGAAAAAAAGGGCAATATCTTTCAGAAGAATCGAGAATCGTAGCTGAGAGGATTGTAAGATATCTATTTAATTTATTTAAGTTAACTTTTTTCTTCATATAAGTTTCAATCATTACAGAAATGTTCAATTAATTAATACAGGACTCTCTTGAGAAGCAGAGTTCAGAGGGGACATTTACAGCTACTGGGAGGGAAGATATTTTATTTGCAGCATTGGGAAGGCTCGAACATCCTGGTCGTGTAAGAGGATATCCGGCAGGTGTATCGGTAAGAAAAGTGTTTCCACGTTCTTCAACTTCTAACACTGAGGGGGTTTATAAAAAAAATAGAATCCTTGGAGGATGAAGTTCAAAATATTAATGCGACGATGGAAGACAAGATTAGAGAGTCGGTGCAGTCTATGTTTGCAGAAATGCAAAGACAATTTCAGACTACAGCTCCCACTCCTCCACCTCCCCCTGCAGACCCCATTATTTATCCTCCACCTCCACCAGTAGCTCCCACTCCCCCACCTCAGCCTGCGGACCCCATTTTTTATCCTATGCCTCCGCCGCAGCTTCCTACATATTGCGAGTTATATGTTGATGATTCTCAACATCATATAGTAGCATACGGGTTGGTATATTGTATAGGAGATACAGTTCATCATCAACAATTAGAGGTAGAGAATCAGAGGGTCACTGTACAAGATATTATAGATAGATCAGCTAGGGTACCGATACCTACAGATGAGGTGGCGACAGTTGGACAGAGTATCGGCCATTTTTTAGTTTGGCCATCCAGACTTCTTCGACTCATTACCATAGAGGTATGAATGTTATATCTTTTATTTTATTTTTTTATTAAAGTTGTTTTATCATTTGAAAACTACTATAATTCTCAAAAAAAAAATTCACAGGAATACTTCAAAGGTAAAGAAATACTGTATAGACAACAACAAAGACAACAGGCTATGACATCAGATACAGATTCCAGTGGTCTTGACAGATTGTCAAGATATTCACATTTGTTGTTGGGTTTTTATGAGTTTCTAATGGAATCTCATGTTTGTGGACGTGAAATAAGTGTGGGGATTACAAAATCCGATATCATGGAGCTTGTTACTGGAGATAAGTTGGGTATCAATGTGGTGAAAAAATTTTCCATGTAAGTCTTAACACCTTTTCCATGCGTTATATTTATTAAAAATGTATTCTTATATATGTTTTGTATTAGGTATCTTTATAAAATTTGTGAGAGGAATGAACTGACAGAAGTATATGGATTCATGGACCCGCAATTGATTTCCCCTGAAGCATGTGCATTGACTGAGGAACAAAGAATGGTTTATATTGCTGAAAGATTTGAAAAGAATATAATCCAACAATGTTGGATGATGCCTTTTTGTGAGAGGTATGAAACACATTTCTCTCAAAGAGTAAATTATCTTTTAACATAAAAAACCACTAACATTAAATTTCCTTTTATCAGTAATCATTGGATGTTAGGTATTTTTTTCCCAAGGGAGAAAGCTCTTTATTGGATATGCTCTGTTCATGGTGATGTGCGGGCAAGTTTTAAGAATATATTGGAAAAGTAAGTTTCAATTTCTCAATAGTTTTATATATTATAATGAATTTTAAATTTACCCCATTCGTATTATTTTTTAATATTGCATGGGTTTACTTTCGAAAAAACACAAAGAAAAGAAATGCAAAGATCAAATATGTAAATGCGAAGGTAAATTTCCATTTATAATTTGTACTTTTTGATTTATTACATAAAAATAATATATTGAATTTACACTCATTCAAAATAGAATTGTCATGAACAACAAGGCCTCATCGAATGCGGATATTATATGTTAAGATTTATGTATGAAATAATAACAACTGGGACAGTTGTGAATTTTGACCTGGTACGATTTCCTCTTAAACTTTTCCATAATATTTCAATTTGATTTATTCATTACACATGTTAACTATCTTATTTTTAATTTGTAGCTTTTTGATGACCCTCAACCCTATACTGCTGAAGACATAAAACACGTACAAGTGGAGTGGTCAAATTATTTTACAGGTTTGATTGAATTTTAGTTGTTTGTAATGTAAAATGTAATTTTGAATATTGTCGTTTTAATTGTGTATTTGGTAGTTGTTTAGGTTTGATTTAGTTTTTTTTGAAGTTGACAGTGTAAGTTTTGAATGTTATATAAGTGAATGTTTAATTTTGCTCTACTTCTTGTTTTGGTCTACTTTTGATGGTTCTTCTGGTATGGATTTGGGTCTGTAGGGGAGGGGTTCCAAGGGTGTGGGGGTGTCCAGCGGTCTGGGAGGGCTGTCCGGTGGGGTGGGGGGACAGTCATGGGGGGTGGCAGGGATGTCCAGGGGTGTGGGAAGCCGGTCCAGGGGTGTGGGAGTGTTGTCCAGGGGTGGGGGGGTTGTCCAAGGGTGTGGTGGGGCTGTCAAGTGGGGTGAGGGGGTGATGAGGTGTTGTTCAGGCGGGTGGGGGTTGTCGAGGGGTGTTTGGGGGTGTCCGGGGGTCGGGGGGCAGTCCAGGAGTGTTGTGGGGGCTCCAATGGGGTGGGGGAGGGCTGTCCAAGGGGTATACATGAGGGTGGGAGCTCCAATGGGGTGGGGGAGGGCTGTCCAGGGGGTATACATGAGGGTGAGGGCTCCAACGGGGTGGGGGAGGGCTGTCCATGGGGTATAAATGAGGGTGGATGCTGTCTAGTGGGTAAGTTTTATATGTTATCTATGTATATGCTTAATTTTGATGTACTTCTGTTTTTGTGGTACGATTTCTTGATTTGTTTTCTGGTTGATTCTGGTGGAGAGAAGATCACTGCATTCTGTTTAAAAAAAAATTGGGTTTATCACGTCGGTTATTTAATAACCGACGTGATAAAATGCCTGGAAAATAGTTTATCACGTCGGTTATCAAATAACCGACGTGATAAAAGGCCTGGAGAATGGTTTATCACGTCGGTTATTTAATAACCGACGTGATAAAGGGCCTGGAGAATGGTTTAGCACGTCGGTTATTCAATAACCGACGTGCTAAACGGCCTGGACAATGGTTTATCACGTCGGTTATTCAATAACCGACGTGATAAACCACCTCCCTCCGGTTTATCACGTCAGTTATACAATAACCGACGTGATAAACCCCCCTCCCCCGGTTTTTCACGTCGGTTTTATATGAACCGACGTGATAAACCACGCTCAGCCCGGTTTATCACGTCGGTTCTTATAGAACGGACGTGATAAACCACCCTCACCCCAGTTTATCACGTCGGTTCTATATGAACTGACGTGATAAACCCCCTCGCCCCTGTTTATCACGTCGGTTATTAAATAACCGACGTGATAAACCATTATCCAGGCTATTTATCACGTCGGTTATTAAATAACCGACGTGAGAAACCATTCTCCAGGCCCTTTATCACGTCGGTTCTAAAATAACCGACGTGATAAACCATTCTCCAGGCCCTTTATCACGTTGGTTCTAAAATAACCGACGTGATAAACCATTCTCCAGGACCTTTATCACGTCGGTTCTAAAATAACCGACGTGATAAAAATCGTGATTTTATGTTTTTGACGTCGGTTTTTAAATAACTGACGTCAAAAACCTTATTTATAACGTCGCACGTATTAACGTCGGCTAGAAACCGACGTAAAAAATTAAAAATAACCGACCTAAAAAACGTTTTCTGCACTAGTGATGGTATCTTAACATTAAAAACATTCATATATCAATTTATTAAATTTTTTAGGATATGATATTTGACTTTTCTTCTTGGTTTCATAGGCACTGAATAACTACATAAAATTTATTTGAAAATTCAACATCATTTTAGAAAATAATATTTTGAAATTAAAAAAAATTATATAAAAATTTAAATTAAATTATTTATCTTTATTATTTTTTATTTGTTATTGTTTATTTTTTAATATTTTTATTATTAAATTGATATAATTTTGTTACTATGAATTCAGATGAATTTAATAAATTTTAGAATCAAATATAAAATAAATTTAAAGAAAACTAGTCTATATAAAAATAAAATAGCACAAGGCTGATTAGACTTAAAACAAACAAAGTAATATGTTATGTTATATTAACTTAAGAAGATAATGATATTTAAGGAGAAAAGTGGAGTTTTAAACTTCATGTCAGAATAAAGTAGAAATAAATATGTCCATATGAGAATAAGAAGGTTGCATTTGTGTAAGGTGTAATGCGGGTTTTTAAAATCTCACCTAAGAATAGTTCAATAAGAAAATAACTTGTGTATGAATAAGGAGGCGTATACTATGATCACATTTAAATAACTGAAATAAAATATCACTTAGGATTAAATATTATCCATTTTAGATCTCTTACACTATATTAAATCCACACTCATGTCAAATTTAATTTATTCCTGTGTATGGATATATCTTCAAAGATGAGGCCAAGGTCATATTAAAACCATTATAACATCAGATTAAATAGATGAAAACCATGTCATATTAAGTCATGTGATATTAAGTAAAACTCATTTTAGATTAAAATATACACTCCCTATGTAAGAATAATTTTAAAGGGAATTTTTGTCATTATGAATCGACTCCTTACATCTACAAATTTCTACATACCCTGGAAAGATGATTGTATGCTGAAAGATAGTGCATCGTTGTGCTTATACTAAATCATAGTGATAAAATAATAAGATGAAAAATGTCAAACTAAAGATTCATGAGATTAAACCTGCATCATGAATAAGACAATGAACTAGGGTTGCAATGTAAATCATAAAGTTTGTGTCCTGACTGGTTTGGCGAAGAAGACACATGAAGTATAAATATAATATTTGCATTGATATTGTGGTGTTATTCCTAGATACAAGTGATAATCAATAAATGTATAAAGATATACCTAATATTTCAAGGTTTTATACCTATAATAGAACTAAATATGTTATATATATATATATAACACAAAATTCTTTTTAAAAAAACACTATAATCTTGTATAATTCCTGAATAAAGTCAACTCCAAAATTATCATAATAGTAAATATAAATTCTATAGAAATAAAAAAATATCCATTAAAAATATTAAATTAATTTTAAATATACTTTACCTTAAATATGTTTTATGTTAAAAATATAGCTACCTTATTAATATAAAATGAGTATCCATTTGATTATACTTACCCAATTGATCATATGAAATTTACCAATAGATCATATAACATTTATGACATAAAATATATACAATTTAAAAAATATATTTGTTAAATAGATATAGGTTCATATATTAAAATTACCAAAATTATCATAAGTAAATTCTCTTCTATGATACTGGTATGAACTTTTAAACCAAGATTGATTTCCTCGTTCCATGTTTCTGAAATTTTCTAGTTTATTAAGATAAATTTTATTTTTTATATGGTTTTTGTTTTTTATAGGGGGTTTTCTAGAGGGAAATTAGTTATCATAATGTTTTATTAAAACACATACAATATCCAACATTTAACAGTTCACTGGCATCATTATATGTTGAATTTTATTTTGTTATGTTAAGTATTATACTCATGCAATTATATTTCAACAAGTAAGTTTTTCTATGTTTTAGGAAACACGTCCTAATATTCTAGAAGTATATTCATAGGGATAGAAGGTAAATAATTATCCAAATACTGTATCAGAATAAGGATAATATCCCACTCTTAATGGTTTACCAACATTAGTATAAGTTAAACTTATTTTTGATAGGTTAAGGATTCAACTCCTCGAATTTTATTTTAAAAATACATTAATTTATGTTATAGGACACATATATTAGTGTTCTATTAGTATATATACTAGTTAATTATATTAATTATAATTTAATGTTAATCCTCTTATAAATTGGTTAAACTATTTCCTCTAGCTTTGTTTCCAAAAAGTTTAACAGTATTCATAGCTGTTAAATTATTATAATAATGTGTTATAGAAAACACCTATAGATAATCTGTAATTAAATACATGGAGATAAATTACACCTGAAATTTAGTCCCAGCGTTAAGAATGATCATTCTATAAATTTTTTCTTATCAAATAATTTTCTATTGAAGTTACAAATTGGGATCAATTGTTTACATAATATTTTTATAGAACAACCTAGTTAATTGTTTACCTAAGCATAGATACTGGAATGTAGGTTACCTATAGCTTGATTTTTATGTGACTCTTATATTTAATTTTAAAAAGAACAACCTACCAATTCTAACTAAAACAATTGGAAATAAAACTATTAAAAATAATTAAATTATAAGCAATTTAAAAAATTTCCATTATATAGTAATATAATAACCTTTTTAAAGTAAACACTAATGGAGGATAAGGTACCACAACATATTCATAACTTTTAAATATATAATGACCTTCTATATAAATGAATATTTAAATTTAATTATTTAGTTTTTAATTTGTAATGTATTATATTTTCCCAAAACAACCTCTTGTTTTTAAAGATTTGGAGTAGTTTATGTAAATTTTAACTTGAAAATCAATGATTAGAAAAGTTTTTTTGAAAATATAAAAATTAATTCTTAAAAAATGAAATAGTTTTTTAATGATGTCTATAAAAGATAAAAATATTTTTTAGAATGGAAGAAACAGTTCCAAACATTTCAGTTAAAAAATTACTATTCATAAAAATGAAATACATTCTTCAAAGTTGAAATATTTTTATAGGACTGTCTATAATATATACACAATAATTCTAAACATATCATTTAATTAATAATATCTATAATTTTAAACATTTCAAGACAAATTTTTAATAATCAATGATATTCTCTGAAGACATAATGTATTTTATACTGGAAAAACCCATTTTATTCAAGTTTTAACCCAGGTCTCTAAGAAAATAGTTATTCATGTAAACTTTCAAATCATCAATTTCTAACTAAAATAGTGTGGGATAAAATTGGTACTCAGTTTCCAATTTATTTATTATGTAAAAAACTATTATCATGAAATCCAGGATATCAACACATTATTGTGGTGTTTCTACATTAGTGAATGTTATTGAAATTTATTTGAATAAATCTAGATGGGTAATTTTAAGTTATTATTTCCATGTAATTTTTTTTCATGTGTGTAATTATATAAAATAAAATACTATAGTACCTTGTAAAAATAAAAATTCATTAATTATGTAAAATTTTATGTAAGAAAACATACATTATTTATAGAATCTCATGTTAAGGCACATAAATCATTCATTCCAAGATGAGGCTAAATGGAATTATAAAAACATAATTTCATTTTTAATATATTAAACACTATAAGAGTATAATGGAGGTTTTTGAATTAACATGGATAAAGATATAAAGCTCTACCCATTCCACAATAATCATTTCAGAAATTGATTATTGATGAAATTATTTTTCATTATTTTATTTTCAATAGAAATCATTCCTTGTAGTGTTATATAGATTACATTTTTTTTAGAAAATACATAGCTAACTATCACATAGTGAACATGCAAGTACTAACCATATTGTTATACCTAATGAGAACATAATTTTTAGGGAAAATTATTTCTTTCTTCCCTATATAACATATTTTCTTAGTGATATGTGCATATGAATTTGTATCCTTAATATATTTAAAATGATAAAAAAATACATAAATGTAGAAGTTGTTGTGTTATTTTGATATCGTTTAAAATTAGCACTAATAATGCTCACCAAGCTTGATGTAGTATCTCTATTTGGTAGCACAAATATATATAAAAGGGAGACATTGGTTTGATTCATATCTAAATCTCACATGGTGGTATTATAATCAAAACATGATGTTAATGTAAAGAAAATTTAATCAAAATTGTAAAAAAACCAAACCTATAAGGCTCCAGCTCCATAATCATTACTAGAATATTAAAATAATATTTTTTAAACCACTTGTTATTCCTTTTACAATAATCCATAGTAAATTTTTTATAAAATATCCTATGAAATTCACTTTTAAAAATAAAAATTACAATGTCAATGACCACTTTTGGGTCAATAATTTTTCCCCTCTATATGTTTTAGAGTAATTTTCTTTCTATTTGACCTTATTTCATACACAAATGTATAATACCATTTCTTTTACTTTTTTCTCTAGAATTTACATTTTTAATCACTGATTTTGTTCAAGGTATTTTATGCAAGGCTTCCTTATCCATACTTGAGGCCTTGACAGGTGACCATTATACTTTATCGAACTCTTTTATAATGTTTGTTTCTACTTCACATGAAATGTTTGTGGCATTGATTTATTAAGCTTACTCTTCATAATGATTTCTTCCATGAGTGAATAGATCATTTTACTTCTCATGAGAGCACACATATCAAGGTCCAAATCCTTTTCCACTCTCATTATCAATAATCTTCTCATCATGAATAGTCATCTTTATGTTGATACTAGAATCCACATGCTCCTTTAACCTTTTTAGTTTCTATCATGTTTTCTTACATTACCTTACAACTTCTCAATCATCCTTTTCATCTTCTTGATTTCTTATTAAAGTATATAAAAATCTAGTATACCATCAGTTTCAATACCCCCAATCAAATACCCACCTTTTATTATAGCGTACTCCAACTTTTTGGGTCTTGAATGAAGGGAAAACGAATACACAATAATAATAAAATTCAACTCAAGGTAAAATTGTTATAAAAAAAATGTTTAAGAAAAATATATTGGTAGACATAGAAAATGGATCTTATCACCACTAAAGTGAGACGTTCATTAAACAATTTCTTATTAATTTCCATATACCAAAATTTTTTGTTCTATTTACTAAATGGTATATCCTCACTTTCCTTTTCTTGGGATATAATCACACTAATATTTCAATAATAATACTATAGTGAAAATGTAGTTAGATTATAATTATTTCATATCATATCAATATAGACTTATATATTTAAGAAGCAAACTAGAAGTGTCATCACAACCCCCAAAACTTAAGAATGGTTCTTGAAACATGATCTCACATATTAGATTAGATGTTGATATATAGTAAAAGACCAATAAAACACTCCAATATCCCTAACTCTTCCAACAAAACAAATAAATACACAACTCAAGTAAGAACCAATAGTATGGAAAAACAAGATCACACACACATAAAAACACAACAATATAGTTGTGTCTATAAGGTTTTTCATATGATTTCCTCTAATAGCTTCAAGTAAATTATTTTTATGGCCTTTTGTATCAATTTTTTTTAGTATTTATGAATATCATTTAAAAATTATGTTCCTTTATGGGAATGTGTTTATAAGAATATATCATTTCTATTTCACCATCAATTATCTAAAAAAATCCTTCTTAACACTTGTTTTAAAACTTTAGAATCCACCTCACCAAAATAAATTTTTTCCATTAACGTGTTGTACATGGTGAAACATAAAGAAGAAAGTTGTATAATTAGACACTAAAACCTTATTTTATAGGGAATTGAATAAATTATAAAATTATATATCTCTCATTATTTATTTATACATTTTTATGTGTGGTAATATTTACACTAATAGTAATATAATAATAGTCATGTAATATATATAATGTGTGACCATCCATAATAGTTTGAAAAAATCAAAAATAATAAATAAAATGAAAATTATAAAATTATAAATTTAGAGTTGTTGAACTGTATTTGGAAAAAAATTATTAAAACAGAATTTTAACTCATATATATTACTTATCTATACAATATTTTAATTATAATTTTATTGAAAATTATATAATTTAATGACTTATTTGAAATAAATTATACTAGAGAAAATTATTTACAGTGAAACCTATCCCTAGTTCCCCTCTTGAAATTTTTTTCTTGATTTTTCCAATAAAAAAGTTTCAAATCAATGGGAATGATTTTAATATATTTTATTTCACCATGAAAGTTTCACTATAATTTTTTCCCACTAGGTGAAACTTTAAAGTTTCTAAAAAAATCACATTGGAAATTTTCCATTTAAACATTTTCCATTGGATGTTTCCACTATCCTAGATTGGAATTCTCCACTTTACATGTTTTAATAAAATATTTCAGTAGAAATTTTCTAGAAGTCAAATTAAAGTGTATTTTTTCACATTTTTCTTATTTTTTTGGAATTATAAATTGAAAATGATTTATAAAATTTCTATTGGAAGGTTTTGATGAATTTTCACATTGGTTAGTGTAATTTTCCACTAGGTTTTAGTGGAATTTTCCACTGGCAAGGTCTCAAAGGAATTTTCCACTAGTAGGTTCTCATAGAAATTTTCAACTATATAGGGTTTTAGTTTTCTAAAAAATGTCTAGAGGCTTTCACTAGTATGTTTTAATATAATATTTGACTTAAAAAGTCCAATGATATTTTCCATTAGCAGATACTAGTGGAATTTTCCACTAGAAGAGTTTAGAGGAATTTTTCACTAGTTGGTTCCAATGTAATTTCCACAGGTAGGTTTTAGTATAATTTTGTACTGAATAGGGTCTATTAGAATAGATGGTTTCACTATAAATGTTTCATTACAATGTTCTAGAGGTGAAATATTCAAATGCACATGCTTTAGTGGAATTTTTCACTGGACATGCTTCAGTAGGGAAGCTCATAATGAAACCATTTTGTTTAAATTTCCATTGAGACACATCTAGTGGAATATTCCAATATAGAAAAATTTCTAGTGAAATTTTAATTGAATATTTCAACCAAAAAATCATCAAGGAATATTTACACTAGAACCTTTATAATTAAAATGGTAACTAATAATTTTTAATAAAATTATCCACCATAGAATATTTGGTAGAATTTTTTATTACAAATCGACCTCATTTTCCTTATTATTTTATTTCTTTTTTTTTATCTGTTTTCTTAATTTATGGGTCTTTTTATTTGAAATTTTAGATTTTTGGGGGATCAGTTCATATTGCATGGTTAGTGTAAACCATGACCCATCCGTATAGAGGCCTCAAATATTTCAGAGGAGACACATGGTTAACATATGGTTTATGAAACCATGTTCCCTAACTATGAATCCTAACTCTATATTGACTAGTTATATCCACATAGTTGTCATACAGTTTGATAAATCATGCTTCCAAACCATACGGAAAACCCAGAAGCTTTATAAATATTAATTTACCCTTTTCCCTCTCAAATTTTAACCTCTAAACCCCCATGTCACCTCCTATTCATCTCCATTGACCCTAGACACATCTCCCTATTTGATTCCCTCTCCTCTATGGAAATATTTATAGCTTTGTTCAAGTTTTTGGAGTGTCTCTTCATGGTAATTCCATTCAAATCACATCATATCCTCTCTTTCCTCCATATCCTCCTTGTTTCCTTTCCCAGGGAGGTTTCTATGACATAGATTTATATTGGCTCAAATTTTTATTTGGGGGTTTTCTGGTTTTATAATTTAACATTATCCCTTAATATTTCTTCTTTCATTTTTGGGATGGATTAACACATCTCATAATGAAAGTGATGTTTTTAGGTAGGTTTTCTCGATGCATGATTATCTAAGATTAAAAACATGATTACTTGCCAATTTTAATTATTATTTTAAGAATACTATGATTTATATCATGATTAGTTAATATTCCTTTTAAAGGCACTTAGACATATCTTGATTTTCATCAAATTGATATGAGAGTTTATCATGTTTTGAAGGATTAAATTTTTTTTATATAATTGCACACACTAAGTGTTTGATAAAATTACCAAATTATTCTTTCAAAGTAATTTTATAATTAAGGTGTGATATTGTGAGTTTAAAATGTATTTAAAAGGGTATTTATATTAAAATTTGAGGTTTTTTATGAAATATTTTAAAATATTTATGTAATATTAAGTCATTTAAGATGTGTTATGATGTTTATGTGATTTGGTTTTCTAAAAAGGGTTTGATTACATTGATAAAAAAAGACCTTTCAAAGGCTTGGTTGTCACTTTATAAAGAGAATTTTCATCATGAAAACATACCATTGGAATATTTCCCTTGTTTTATTTGCTCAAAGTTGATAAAATTGTCTCTATTATAGAAAAAATTAATTATTTTATTATTCTTAATTAAAGGAGTTGTTTCCATGAAGGGTGTTCAGAGTTGAGGGTGTTTTTATGATTATAATCTAGTATGTATTTCTATTTTTTATTGTTCTATGGATCAATTCCAATTTATATATATCATGGGGAACCAAGAGTATCTAGTGGAATGTCCAAATACAAATACTACATTAGTTTATGATTATTCTCATCCCTAGTATGGTGTCCACCATGATTTTGGAATTTATCACCTCAATTAGAATAGATAAGATATGATTAAGCGTTATGGATATTGGATTAAATCATATGTGGAAATAAGATAGATATTTTTTAAATATTATTTTATATTTTCCCCCCAAGATTCTAGTTGTTCCCATGATCAATGGTTTTCAGTTATTTTATGATGGTTATGTTTCCTCTATTTCTGCATTGGATAACTATCAATTATTTTATATATTTCCCTTTCTTATGGTTTCTAATAATTTTATTATTATTTCTTGATATAATTCATAATTTAGTTTTAAAAAGAACCATTAGACCACCCTTAATTAAATTTATTTATTTTTTAAAGACTTGGGGACTGTTTCCCTATTTCACAACACATGGGTATTTTTCAAGAAAGGCTTCAAGATGATTTCTTATAAAAAATTATCCACTATCTTCAAAATTTTTAAAGTAACATTTAGTATAAGTTGTATATCTCCCATTTTTCTAAATATAATGATTAAAAAGACAATTGATTATTATTATTTTTTAATAAAAGTAAAAAAATATTACCATAATAGTTTTATTTCAAACTCTCATGACGTAGGTATTATTAAATATTATGCATGGGGTCAGGATAGGATACCTACTTTGATTTTTTGTTCATGTATAACTTATTTGTAACATCTAGAAATGAATTACCAAAACCTAGTAGTGGGACCAGCGGGTCGCATGCCCTCCAGTGCATCTCCCCATATTCCAGAGGCTACCAACTAGTAGATAGGGTTTAATTGTGGATCAATGGGGAGACTATACCCTCATAATCAGAGTAGCACAATGATATAATAGAATAAACAATAGTCAAAAGAATAAGTAGTAAAGAAATGAAGGATAAAGAAGCCTGAGATTAATATAATATTTTAATATCAGCAGTTAATGACAATTTACAACATTTCATGTATATCCAAATGATGATGATATATAAGATAAAATAGTAAACATACAACATGCTTTATAATTGAGAACAATACATGACTCAAGTAAGGAAAATAAATAAAAAGAACAAAGGAAATATCCACGAGCATCTTGAGCTCCAACTCAGTCCTTTGATCCTAACTCTGACGTACAAGAAAAGAAGCACAAGAAAAGTCCAAGGCCCTGCGAAAAATAAGGTCTACTCGGGTACCCTAGTGAAATGTCTGCCCGAGTAGGGTGAGATATAAATCTCAGTAGGATGACACTATCAGTTTTTATCCCAATCCAAAAAGTGTAATATAAATTAAATAGTGTGTAGTTATACAAAATAATAAAAAATGTAATAAATAAACATCATATATCTTGGTTAATATGGGACACCTGATGGCTATAACTTCTTTGGCCCTTGGTAGGTGTATGAAAATGTAACCAATTCATTAATTAATTATTACATGTTTATAAATAATTCACATGTTTAAAATAGTGAAGGATCTAAGATTTAAAAAAGGAAACTTGTAATGATATTTAATAATGAAATTCCAAGGTAATAACCAAGGAAACATATACCTCAATAGTCACCAAATCAGTAATTTCTATAGTCTGGATAAGGGAAAGAGTGTAATCTAAGGATCATAGTCCATGGAATTCCATAATAAGATGTTTACTAAGTCCAAGGAGTTCATCAAAGATAAAATGAGGCTAAGTAATGACTGGGCCTAATGGGATTTAACCATGGCACCAACTTGTCAATGATAAATCCAAGGAGTATATCCAAGGAATCTTGTAGTACTACATGAGGGATCTTATGGTGTGATACTAGGAATCCAAATATAAGGATCAGTTTCTAGGTGGGTATCAACATAAGTAATTTGTATCCTTGAATTCGGAATGTGGTCCTCAAGTGCTCAAGTAATTCCCTCAATAATCCAAGGAGATATCAAGTCAGGATACTCATATTTTGATAATGAAGTCACATATAATTCATAAGGTTCAATCCATTACCTTTCATTTGTGTGACAAGGCTAATTGGGCATGTAACCATTTAATCAAGTCATAAGTAATCAATAATTTAATTTGGTTCAAGACTTTCCTTTCTTTAGTGTGACATGGAAAAGTATCTTGCAGCCATTCATTTAATCCATTTAAGTCATTTTCAAAAAAAATCAAGGTTCACTCCACTACCTTTCTTTAACATGGTAAGGGGTGATATGGACATACAACCAATTATTCATTTATGAACCCGAGTTCATCCATGGAATTCCTACATGGGAATTCATGTATCACCCAAGGTATAAGTATGATAAACCATTGAGTCTATCCATGTAATTCCTACTTGGTAATCCATGTATCACCCAAGGTATAAAATCGTTCAATACATTCGAAAATAATTTAATAAATTCATTTGAAGGTTAATCATCATGCATTAACCATTTCATTTAATTCAACCCATTAGATTTACCAGAGCATGTTAATTGTATTTATAAGGCTCCATGAGTCACTTAATAGGTGTCAATGGAAAACAATAATCACCTACATGGGTAATTCCAATCTAAAAAATGGGAAAATCACTTAGACAGTTCCTTGGTTCTTTATTCATTTAAAAAGGGAAAGTCCATTTTTCTAATGCTATTAGAGGACATGTCCTAAACATGACATATCTCAAACATAAAATCAAGGATTAATAAATATCAATACAACAATCTAAGAAATCATAAAGGCATAATCACTACTTTTTAGCTTGAAGACAATGCACCTCCATTGGAGGGGTTTTATTAAAAAATCATGATATTGTTTATCACACAAATCATTTACTAACATTTAACATTTAAATCATGAAACATACTAAATTCACATTTGATATGCATTTAATCTAAAGACATCGATACGTTAATTAAAATATAATAAAAGTGCAGTAATTAATTAATTAATGCATTAATAGAATTTGAGGACTTGGAAAGGGGCCCCACCTCAAGAAGTAGACCAATCTAACACTCGACACTTGTCAAATTATGTGGAAACTAATCTAAATCACCCTGGACCCACACACACATACATACTTATACATATATATATATATATATCATTTAATAAAAAGTACATATTCCCCTCTCTATGAGGGAATAAAAACAAGGAATATATATATACACATACTTATGTATGTGTGTGTGCACCATCAATGACGATAAAAACTCTCTAAAATCAGTTATTGGGATTCATAAACACCTTCATACTCTCAATTAGAGGGTGAGAAACAAAATAGTGGGTGTATAACCATACCCAAAACAATAGTGACAAGACAAAATGAACCCATTCGACTCTCCTTTGGTGGCAGATGCTGAAATATGAACCCATGAGTCCCAAGGAAGCCTCCACACGCCCTAATATCAGAAGAAAAACATAAATCAGGTATTATTCCAACCCTAGGGTTTCAGATAAATTGAGAGGGGTGACAGGGAGACCTAAATCAAGGACAACGAGGAAGGAGAAGGATATAGACGCCTTACCTCAACAATTCATGCATGAAATATGAAGAAAAAATGGGTGAATCAATGTGTAGAAGAGTATCCAAGAGGGAGGGGTGCGTCACACCTTGGGAGGCAGGGGGAGGCTAGTCACACTACCTAGGTAAGGTGATAGAAGTGTTTAGGGTAGTTTTAATTTTTTTATTTTATTTTAACTTAATTTAATTTATTAAAACAGGATAACAACACAGTAAGACCCATATGGTTTTCCAAATAGTGTGAAAATCATGTGGTGTACAGTGAGAGACTACTTCCTTTAAGAGAAAACCATGAGTCCTAGGAGCACGGTTTAGAAAACAATGTGTATCTTGTTAGCAACACCACTTTCCCCTTTGAACAAATCTATACGGTTTCCTGCAGTGGGCTGCACGGTTTCAGACAAACCGTGTGCCCTCTGCAGGTCCTTCAAAAAGTTGATTGTAGAGTCTGTCACTCCCAAAACTACTCGAGACACCCAATAAAATTAACATGACTTTACCCAATTCTAGAAATAACACATTAAATCATTACAACTCATGGTATTGAGTTCCAAATCTGGGTTTTAAATTTTTCCCATCCAGTAAATGAAAAAGTTAAAAATTACATGGATTTTTGTCCAGTTCAAAAACATTAAACTATACAATATCCCCATATTAGAACCTATCATCCCCAAGAATACTTTAGGAAACATCTAAAACATCACCCAACCTACTAGATTCATGAAGTCGTGTTTGAACTATCACATTGTGTTTCTTATGCCCAATGCACCTTTAAGAATTACTTAAGCCATCACAACCCAATCCAACACTCTCTTTCCAACTAAAACATCAAAATTGAGATTAAAAGATCCTGTTAAGATAGAGACACAATCACATAATTGTCTCTTTAAACTTTATTCCTAAGGTGTTCCCCACCTTTGGTCTTAAACTGGAAAAAAGGCCAATTCCAAGTCACGATACCTACACCATCATAATTTCCAAAAAAGAGAGTGTCCTAAGTATTATAGAGATGCTTATTAGTTGATTTATTTAACCGGGTATACCTAATTAAATCTGAGTCCATAATAGATAATTTTTTAAAGGAAACGGTGGAATTTCAATCGATCTAACAAAAATTGGTCATGAAAGCTTCCTCGAAGGAACCACTGACCTCTTTTTTACCCAAATGAAGTGGAAGGTTAACCCATGTTTCTTCATAATAAAATGGTATTAGATCATTATTTTTATTCAAGGAGTAATGGTAGTATGGAGATAATATTTTTGGGACTCAAGAGGTTGGTCACAAGAAAGTGCTTGATCACTGCATTTTGTGACAAGATTGGTAGTCAGGATGTGAATCCTGAATTTGAAGTTCCCATTGTTTTTTACTGTATTTGTTTTCAATAAGTATTGATATTTATGTCATGGATTATTGGGTGAGGAAGGATAAAATACCCACCTAAAGGAAGTGAATAAGATTCCAATACTTTGATGGGAAATGAACTTGTTTCCCTCAAACACCTAGTTAGGAAGATTCTAGGTGATTCTATAGATATGATAATTGGATAACTGATCCTAATATTAAAGACAAGTACCAAGGCTATGGATTACTATTTATAAAAATTTGTATGTGATTTGGATGAATCCATCTAGTGATGATATTCTATGCAAGCTAAAGTTTGTAGAAGTTTTTTAGAAAATATATCTAAGAGTTAAAAAATCATGTTAGCTGCTAAAATCAATTCTTGGATATCTATAGATTAAATTTTAGAAGGTTTTAGTTGATTATAAGTGTTTTTTAGTTTTTGTAGGGTTTTAGAATTTACATGTCTCAAATAAATTGACCTAGTCCAGATATAACAACTCATTACATTTACAACACATAAGTACGAGTTTAATATAAAGGATTTCACATTTTTTCATTTATAATATCTTTTAGGTTTATAATATTATAGAATTAGGAAAAATATTACATAACAAAGTGGAAACTTTCACATAGTGTACATTTTTTTCCATAAAAATTGGGCATTATGTTTACACGCCTATTTTATTCAAGATACTTTTTCTTCTTTTAAGATGAGTCCAAATAGGAAAGTTTGACTATGATATAGTTCTTAATCATCCTTATATCCTATGAAAAAAATTTGAAAATTTGTCATGAGCACAAAAAGACCAGTAAGGAATATATAAATAAAGGAATCTCATTAGTCCAACGAAAATATGAAAACCCATAAAAATGTTTCCCTTTTTCCCAATGAAACTTTGACCACATAAATAAAATAATTCCACATATGAAAATAAAACTTCTATTAAAGAAAACAATCTAGAACCTATTATTAAGAATATGAAAACCATAAATGCTTCTTGAGTCATGTGGGAACTCATGAAACCATTTCAATCGTTTCACCTTTAAAAGTTCATAAACATTACTTTCCTCAGGAAATCTAAAGGTTTCTATAAAAACCATTTTTGAAAGAATAATATAGGTATCTTAGAGCATAATATTTATAAACCATTTTCACTCATTTTTAAAAAAAATTAGACATAAACAAGTGCCTATTAATTCCCTATGAGTAACATACTTGGTTATCTCCCCCAATTTCACATTCGATGACTAATCATTACCCAATTTATTGGAGAGCTATATCTGGATCACCCATCTTTGTGAGTTATATCGGTCTCACCCAATATAATATATAATTTTAAAGTACTAAATAATGAATAAAACATTTTTAATATTTAAAATTGTAGCCTAAAATCCTTGAAAAACTCATTTGAACCCTTGAGAAAAAACACTTTTAAATTTTTTACATAATCAAAATGAGAAATATCCTTTTTTTCCTCTTAAAAATGAAAATTTATCAGAAGAGAAGGAATATGATATACTTTTAAATACCATGTTAACTTATAGATTAATATTGATAAGTAATAATGACTATGATGTTGAGAAAATGTGGTCAATCAATATACACTAAAAAAATTCTCTTTTACACTTTTGTAAATAGCCAAAATTACCCATACAGAAAATATTGAAAAGATTACTTTCTAAACCTTTGTAAAGAAGGTAAATTATATTTTAAAATTAACTTTATCATAATTTGAAGCATCAAGAAGAATAATATTGAAACATTTAAAATAATTTCAACATTAAAGGAAAATATTTGGAAGGAAAACTTTAAAACAATATTTTCAAAAGAAAGTCCCCTACTGTAAGTCTCGTTTAGCTTTGTACATTCTATAACTATAGAATAATAAAATTATATTAGTTATTTAATTGATTAATAACCATTTTAATATTAATTAAAATATAATTATTCCCTTTATTTTATTTATTACCATATTTTATTTAGTAATTAAAATGGTTATGTCCATGTTGGATGTTTTGGGGTTTTTTGGTTTAAAAACTCAAAAGAACATTAGTAGTCCTTACATATTCATGAATGATGTCTCCAATTTACTAATAGGTGGAAAGTAAATAAATTAGATAATATTTTTATTTTAAAAAATTATAATTTTGTTATAAATTTTATATTTATTCATTAGTTATTTCCTTATGACCAACCTTGTAAGTTTGAAATGAAAAACGAATAACATTACTTTGTCGATGAAGTAATTTACACATACGAACGAGTGAAATTATCATTTTCAATGGATAAATGGGTAAGAAGTTAAGTGATATATTATATTTAAATAATCATAATTATGTCATAAATATCATATATATTCATTTTATCCATTTTATCCATTATTTTAACCAGCTATATGATCCGATGATGAAAAACAGAACACATCACTTTGTGGAGGTGGTAATCCACTTATATGCACAAGAGATGTTTTAATTTCCCATAGGATGTAAAAAGAGATTAAAAAGGGTTGTAACATAAACCTAATAAATTTTAAATATATTTAAGATATTGATGTTATTATATCATCATGGTTAAAGAAGATTTGAAGGAATTTCATGAAGAAATAAACAAAAACCATCGAGTTAATAATTATAACTCTTATTTGGAAAACCAACCCTAAATTATACCATAATACTTCTTAGGTTTTTATTTTGGTGATACCAAGACCTATAGGATGTGTGGAGTATATTTGGGGATGGATTTGGGTAGGTATTGGATGATCTGGAGTAATCAAAGTATGTGAATAAGTGAGAGGAGTGGAGCACTTGTAAATACTTAAAACATTTAAATATATTATATGTATTTCTCAAAGGAAAGTGTAAAAAATTGACATATTTAGAATCTAGGATTATTATGAGTTTTAATCATCTCATATATTCTAATTTAAATAATATTTTATTATATTTTAAATCTTATATCTTAGTTATAACCCCATCCTTAACTCTTTTAACCATTACTGTTGTGAGAAAGCTTTACCAAGGTTACTATTCATAATGAAAAAAATGAAATTAAAATTATTACCAAAATTTTAGCCTCGTTATTTAAAATATTAAATCAATTTTACAAAATTTAATTTTCATAATTTGTAAAAATTAATTTTAATATATATACACATACCGCAATGAAAGTAATTTTTAGAAAAATTCCCTTTTGAAGTATAAAAATAATTTTATAAAAAAATCAATAATAATGATTATTAATATGAAATTAATTAGATTATTTTTACTCAAATGGGAATAATTTTAAATTTAAAACCAATACAAAAATATAATGATATATTTTAAATAATTGAAAATAAATGACAGTTTTAATAAAAAAATTATTTTTTACTATTCACCCAAAAATCAATATTTTTAGAAAAATCCCAAAACTTCACTTTAAGATAAATTTTTTATGATTAATAAAAAAATTAATTCCTTTTTATAAAATAAAAATTCTAAAATCATGAAATTTAACTTTTAAATAAATCCATGCAATGCCAACGAGCACGTACCCGAGTGGTAAGGGCTCCTGCTTGGCATCCAAGAGACCCAGGTTCAAAACCGGGTGGAGGAAAATTTCTGGGGGGTACTGTAGCATTACTGTAGTCGGCATTGTAGTAGGCACTGTAGCAGGTACTGTAGCAGATACTATAGCAGGTACTGTTCGGTACTGTAGCAGCTGGAACTATTCACCTGATTTGGGCCTTCAAGCCACCGGTTTGGGCCTACGGGTCTCAAGGGCCTTCGGGACATCAAAGACCTTAGGGCCATAGGGCCTTCAGGCCATTGAAGACCATGAAGTAGCCCAGTTCATACAGAGCAGACCCCAGAAGAGGATTAGAGCAACAGTAGCAGTCACCAGAAGTAGAGCTAACCGGATTGGAAGAATGAGAGGGTATGGAAACCGCCATCGGGACCAGGCACTGTGTAGTTTTGTATGGGGCAATGCTAGAAGATCAGAAATGCAAGTGGAGAGCTAAAGGTGATCAATGATGCAGAAGCTGGGGAGAGGCAGTTCTAGTGGGCTGAGCCTACTGGTCATGTAATGGGCATGGTATGCCTCTGGGCCTTTGGGTCATGTATTATGGGTCATGTTGGGCCTTATGCCTTGGGCCTACGGGTCATGTACGAGTTCCCCTTAAACTCTTAAAAGGGGGATTATATATAATAAAATAAAAAAATAAGCCCTTCGGGCCATTCGAAGTCAATAAATCCATGTGATGCATATAAAAACAATTTACTTAAATAAAATTATTTCTTTTTTGATTGAAAAAATATATAAAAATATTTATAAATATATGTTGAATATGGATCTATAAAATGAATACTTATAAAGATTAAGATTTATTTATTTATAGTATTACCTAGGTCGTCACATTCTTCCCCTCTTTAATAAATTCCATCCTCACAATTTTATTCATTACTTAATCAAGTGAGGGTATTTTTACCTCATAAATTATTATAATTACCATGTTGCTTCCTAAATAATGTTATTATTCATAAAATATTAATGTAGTGAATATAATTATTTCATAGTACCTTTACTCTTAAATCCAAAATTTTATCCAACTTTTCTTCATAGTAAAAATTTTCTTCCAACCGTACCACCTCAGGGCTCAAAACATTAGATTCACAAGGTATAATTTTTCTTTATAAATTGAACATGAAACACATAACATACCTATGAAAAAATATAAGGTATGTATAATTAAAAATAAATTAATCCCACTTTTTACATAATTTTATAAAGTAAAATAAATCATGGACTTCAATTTACCTTTTTACCAAAATGCATAACACTTTTCCAAAGAGACACTTTAAGAAAAATATGATATCCCATCTCAAATGATAGATCTTTCCTCCAATTATCCACACTACTTTTTATCCTTCTCTAATATACCCTCACATGATTCTAAATAATCATCACCTTGTCAACTATATATTCTACAAAATTTGGTCCAAACAACTTCCTTTCATAGACTTCATCAGAAACATAATGGATTTCAACACTAATTTCCATATAATTCCTCAAAATGTTTCATTTGTATAATAAAATGAAAAATGATATTATAATAAAATTCATTCAAAAAAATATATTTATCCTAAATTCCCTGATAATCTAAAGAGAAAGATCAGAGATTATCTTCTAAAGTTTGAATTGTTCACTTTAACTATCCAATAGATTGAGGATGAAATTTTTTACTGAAATTTAATTCAATTCCACATGATTTTTGATGGAATTTAATTTTTTCCATAAATATGGGATCATGAGAAGATAAAATAGATAGAGAAACTCCGTTTAACCTAAAAATATCTTTAAGATATATACTATCAAGTTGATCCAAATATAAGTTATCCTGTAAGAAAATGCATAGATTTAGTCAATCGATCAATAATAACATAAATATTGTCATTACCTCAAGATTTTCTTGGAAATCCCACCATGAATTCCATAAATATATTCTCCCATTTAAATTTAGGCACTGCAAAAGGCTGAATTACCCCCTTCACTAGTTTTCATACAGATTTAACCTACTAAAAAGTCAAACATTTCATGGTAAAATAAAAAATATATTTTTTCATTCCACCCCACCAATAATATACCCAAATATCTCTATATATATTATTACTACATGGATGAATGGAAAATAGAGAGTTATGAGATTCAATCCATAGTTTATTCTTCAATTAGGGATCACTTGGCACACACAAACACTTTCAAATATGATATCACATTTTTTCAATGTTAAATTCAATAAATTTACCCTTCTTAAAAAACTATACTATTTCTTGAAGAATATGATATTCTATATGAGCATGATTATTTATTTTAGAAAAATATGAATGCACTAACACTTGAACCAAAAGAGAGGGAGTTCCTGCATGCATAATTTATAAGACAAGATTCATTAAATCATTGACTAAAGGATCATGTTCCAAATTTATCATGATTAATGATAAATTACCTTTTTGAATCAATTCATTTACCACCTTATTTTATTTACATTTATGATAGTTAATCATGAAATAATAATACATTATCAGTTCTAATGATCTTCTCTTCTTCATGGTCAACTCTTTTTTAGTAAATATATACTTTAAAATTTTATGGTTAGTATATAATTCACATTTTACAACATAAACAAGATTACTCCAAATTTTTAAATTAAAAACCACTACTGAAAGATCAATATCATCTATAGGGTAATTATGGTCATATAATTTTAATTAACATAAAGCATATGCAATCACCTAATTATATTGAATCAAGACACAAAAAAAATCACTTAAAAGAAGCAATACTACAAGTAAAAAATTCGTTATTTCTTGTAATAAATGATAAAACTGGAACATTAAATGGTACTCCTTTTTAATTCATAAAAAAAATCATCACATTCCTTAGTCCAGATGAATTTAACTCCTTTTTGAGTCAACTTAGTTAGTAGGATTTATAACCAAGATAATTTTTCAACTAACCATCAATTCTAACCCACTAATCCAAGAAAAATTTTAATCTCATTGAAATTTTTAGGTCTTATCCACTCTTTCACCACTTTAGTTTTAGAAGGATCAGAAATTATTCCATATTTTGACACAATATTCCCAAGTAATAAAATATGTTGTAACAAAAAATCAAATTTTATAAAGTTTTAGTACAAATTATTTTCTTTTAATGTATTTAGAAAAAATCCTTTGATATCTTTCATGGTCTTCAAAAAATTTAGAGTTATCTAGAATATCATCAATGAAAAATTCTAAAAATTTATTCAAATACTATTAGAAAATTCTATTCATATTATCCATAAATATAATGGGTTAATTCATCAACCCAAAAGGCATAACCCAAAGGCCATCATTCACATACCAAGTACAAAACAAATTATTCATAATTTATTTCTCCTCCTCCTTCATCTCGTGATACATGGACCTAAGATCAATCTCTGTAAAATACTAAGCACTCTGGTGGTGATCAAATAAGTTATTGATATAAGGAAATGGATAATTTTTCTTATTATTGATGTGATTGTGTGATATATAATCAATAAAAATTATCATAGAACCATCCTTATTTTCAATAAAAAATATAGGATCACCCTAATTTGAAGAGCTAGAGAGGACGAAACCCTTATCAAGAAAATTTTATAATTTCATTTTCAATTCAAAAAGTTATATTGGATCCATTCAATAAGGGGTTTTGAAATTAGAATAGCATTGAGAACTATGTAAAAAAATAAATTTAACCTATTGAACATGAATAACACTAAGGAAATGATCAGGAAATACATCTAGATGTTCATTTACTACAGGAACATCGCTAATTTGATTAGCTCTTTTACTCTTAATAATATGTGCAAGATAAATTTCACTTACATATTTTATCAGTTTCTCATCTTCTTAATATGTCATCAAAGTTTTGAATTTATTCTTATATAAAAACTGAAATACATTCTAAAAAAATTATTTATCACTGTAATCAATCTTATCATGATAAATTGAAATCTAATCCATACTCACAATAACATCAAACTCTACAATGGGGAATACAACAAGGGTTTAAAGAAAAAAATCCCACATATGATAATATTAATATTTCTATAAATTTTTTCCCTTTAAAATACCCTATATGTTTTTAACAAACATTCAAAATTTATTTCTTATGAAGGTATTTCCATTTTACAAGAAAATTTCCCAGATATAAAGGAATGTCTAGATCCTGAATCAAACAACACAATGGCATAATATGAATAAAAAAGTAATATAATTTTCACCACTTCATTTGAGGGTCCTACGATAGTTGTAGTAATATCAAAATACTTTACCACATATTTCTATTTTTTATCTTAAGGATTCATGCCTTGAGTAACTAACTTCATATATATGTTAGCATAATATCCTGACTAATTTCAATTAAAATATTTAATTAGTGGATGAATATCTACTTTCCAATAATTTTTTTGATCAGGAATATTTTCCATACAATAAAGAACCAAATGATCAATATTAACACATGAGTAACACTTCCTTAATCCTTTCAACTTTCTTTAAAATCTATTCTACAAAATTTGAAAAATTTTAGGGGGTTTCCTCCAGATTTCTTAGTTGACTGATTCTCCATTTATTTTCACCTAGACCACTTCTTACTCTTGTTTTCATGAGGTACATAACTATAAAAAAACTCTATATCAACTTTCTCAGTATAATAAACAATTTCCACTAAAATTTTAAATACATGAGAGGTTAAGACTCTTAATAAACTTGGTTTTAGACCTATATAGAACCTATCAATTTTATTCTCATGGTCCAAAATGAAATTTTTTTCATACTTGTATAATCTAGTAAAAAAATTTATAAGTTCCCACTGAATATTCTTCTATTTGTTTCAATTTTAGAAAATTACTTTCTATTCTATGTTGATGAACTTTAGGAAAATACTTCTCAAGGAAAATATTGTTAAAGGATTTCAACTCCAAGGAATCAATCTCATATATTTTACTTATTATTCTTAACCAAAGGACACAATTAATCTACTTAACTTCAAAAAATTTAAATATAAATAATTTCATTTTGATGTTCTGTACATACAAAAACATTAAATATTTTTTCTAATTCATTTATCCGTCCATTGGCTATCACCAAATATAAAGATGCGCCAAAATCCAAAGGGTGTTGTTTCATGAAAAGCTTTACTATAGACATGTTACTATTTAGATAATTTGATTTCTATCTTTCATGGGTTCCACCATTAATATCCATTTTTATCTGAGTTAACATTACCACAAACTTATATGTTCCAACCATTACAGGTTACTGATTCATAATTTTATTATCCCTTTGATGCATTCCTACTTCTGATTCCCATTTTCCTCTATGGAAAACCATTATAAATAGACATGGATTAGATAAAGAAATATGGAAATATTCAAAATATATCTCATGATAATGTATATATATAAATATGAATCTATTAATAGTGTCTTTTAACATTATCCCAACCGATAAATGTATCTGAACCTTTATGTAGTTCCAACTATAATGATCTTTTTCTTTAATAACTCATAAATATGAGTTTAATAATGATGATTTCACAAGTTTAAATTACCAAGAACTTTTAGACATAAAGTTTTTGATAATTAGAAAAAATACATAAAAAATTGGACAGTTCCACATAGTGTACATTTTTTTCAACAAAACAAGGCATTAAGTTTACACTACTATTTCATTCAAGACACTTTTTTATCTTTTAATTCAAGTCCAAAGTGGAATTTTTGAGCTTTATATTGTTTATAATCATTCTTAAATCAGGTAAAAAACATTTAAAAATGTGATGTAGGTAAAATAATCTTAGTAATGTAATTAAAAATAAATATAACCTATTAGTCTAGTGAAAACATGAAAACTCATTAAAATGATTACATTTTTTCTAATAAAACTTTGATAACATAAATAAAACATTTCTACATATGAAAATAAATATTTACTCAAATAATAATTTTTAGAACCCATTATTAATCATAGGTAAACCATGAATTCTTATTGAGTCACATGGGAACACATGAAAACATTTCAAATATTTCACCTTTAAAAATTCATAAATATTACTTTTTAATGAAATAAAAATATTTCCATAAAAATATTTTTTGTAAGAATAATATAGGTATTTTAGAGAATCGTATTAATAAATTATATTCACTCGTGGTTAACCCATATTGTAATTAACTGAGGCATAGTTAATTTCATAGGAGTAACTTACCTAGTTATCACCCTCATTTTTCTCTTTTGAAGACTAATAATTACCTAAAACATTGAAGAGATATACCGAGATCACCCATCATCATGAGATATTTAAAACTCAACTATCATGATATATAATACTTAAATAACATATAATAAACAAAAAAAATCAATATTTTACATGTTTATCATAAAATCCTTGAAAAAACTCATTTTAACCGATAAGAAAAACATTTTCCATTTCTATATAATCATAAGGAGAAACATCCTTTTTCATTAAAAATCTTAAAATTCTAAAAAAATATCATAAGATAGAGAATAGGTTCTACTTTTAAATACCATATTAAATTTTATAGGAATATTGATAATGAATAATGGCTACAATGGAGAGAAAAGAAAGTCAATTCATATAAGTTAAAAAATATTTTTTCACTTTTATAAAACGTTGAAAATAACTCATATGGAAAATGTTGAAAAGATTTATTTTTAAACCTATTTAATGAAATTAAAATATAATATAAAATTATCTTCATAAACCTTTGAATAATAAAGAATAAAATTATTGAAAAATTTAAAATAATGTAGACATGGAAGAAAAAAAGTTGAAAGGAAAACCTTAAAATAATATTTCAAAAGAAAGTACCTTACCTTAAGTTATATCTAGATTTTTATTTTATATAGCTCATAAATAATAAAATTATATTAGTTGTTTACTTGATTAATTACATATTTCATGATCATTCCATTATCATTATTTCCTTTTTTTCATTTATTGTAATGTTTTTTAGTTACTAAAATGGTCAAGTCCATGTTAGACGTTTTGGGGCCATTTGGTTTAAAACCTCAAAAAACAATTAGTGAAATGATCATGGTTAAAGGTTTTGTGGTTTAATTACATAAATAATATTAAAAAATATATATAATTATTATATTTACACAATAAATACACTCTTAAAACCAACCATGAAAGGTGGTCATGAAAAATGAATCATGTCTTTTTAGGGAGACGTGTGTCCCTAAATATAAATGAGTAACACTTTAAATATTATATTGGGATGAAAATAAATAAATTAGATAATATTTTTACTTTATAGAATCATAAATATGTTATAAATGTCATATTTATTCATTATTTCTATACTTATGACCATCCTTGTACGGTGGAAATGAAAAATGAATCACATCACTTTATGGATGTGGCAGTCCACCTATATGCATAAGTGACACTGTCATGTTGTAATGTATTAAAGGTTAATAAGTTAAGTAATATATTATCTATATAGAATCATAATTATGTCATTAATATTATATATTTTCATTTTATCCATTATTTTAACTAAATATATGATCTGGTGATGAAAAATGAAAAACATGACGGAAAAGGAGATAAAAATGGGTTGTACCATCAAAATAATAACATTTTAGTATATTTAAGATAATTATGTTGTTATACCATCATGGTTAAATAATATTTTAAGGTTTTTAATAAGAAATAAATACGAAACACTATGTTAAGAATTATGAATCTTCTTTGGAAAACCTCTCTTGTCTAACACCTTAAGCCTTATTAGGTTGTTATTTTGGTGAGATAAGGACCTATAGAAAGTGGATAAGAGAGTTAAAAATGGATTTGAGTATGTATTGACTGATATAGAGTGTTCAATGTGTGTGAGTAAGTGATAATAAGAGGCAACCTTTTATAAGTGATGGGATTGGTACACTTGTAAATAATTAATTTTTTAAATATATTATATGTATTTCTCAAGGTAAAGTGACACAAAATTGACATATTTAAAATATAGTACAAGTATGAGTTGAAATAAACTCATACAACTAAATTTAAACAAGTTTTCATGATATTTAAATCCTTATCACTTTGTTTTAACCCTCTCTTTAACACTTTTAACCATTACCAAGATGAAAAATTTTTCCTTAGGTTACCATTCATAATGGTAAAAAATGAATTAAACTTATTAATACATATGAAATTAATTTTATCATATTAAATTTTCATAAGTGGTAAAAATTAATTTTAATAAAAATGCACAAACTTCAACAAAAACATTTTTTTATAAAAAATCCCTTTTTAAGAATAAAAAAGATTTTATACAAACATAAATTATAATAATGATTAATATGAAATTAGTTAGATAATTTTTATTATAAGGGGATGAATTTCACTTTAAAATAAAATCAAAATATAAAGGTACATTTTAAATACTTGAAAATAAATGACAGTTTTAATAAAAATTATTATATTTCAGTATTCACCCAAAAATAAATATTTTCATAAAAATATCAAAAATTCACCCTAAGATAAATTCATTGTGATTATTATGAAAATTAATTCCATTTATCAAATTCAAATTCTAAAATATTGAAATTTAACTTTTAATTGAATCCATGTGATACATGGTAAAATAATTCAGTAAAATAAAACTATTTTTTCAATTGAAAATTTATATAAAATTATTTATAATACTATGATGGATATAAATACATAAAATGAATACTTATAAATAATAATATTTATTTATTTATAGGATTACTTTGTTTTTCACTCAAGACTTCATATGTATCATCTCCAATCGTGTATATATAAGATCTTCTAATTTGTGTAAGCATCATCTCAGCCCGGAGACATGGAAAATTTATAAGTACGGGATATGAAAGCATAATCCTAATATTGTGTAAGCATAAAGTAGAACTATTTATACATCAGTATTCCTATAAATAAGAATCATATAATGATTTATATGCATGATTTATTATCTACCTAAACATAATCACCACCATATAATCATAAAAATAGTCTCTCTTAATATTAAATGGCCTCAATGTAAGAAACATATAGCTATGTAACCATGATATCTATATCTGTAAAAATCAAAAATTAGTTTAATATTTTTTATTTTTATAGACTAATATATGAGTTTATATAATTAAAAGATTATGAAGAAATGAGTTAGGATGATGCTTGGATCAATTTTCAAGAATTAAAATATCACAAATTAAATGTTATATATGCCAAATAATCTTGATAAGTTGATCTTCAAGATTGAAGAAGAAACTCAAAGAAAGAATAATCATTTGAGATAATTTTTAAAGTTTGAAAATGGTGTTTCCAGAATTTAATATTTTGATGAAAATGACATTTGAAGATACATGACATATGCATATAAGTTTTTGAAGTGCACTTTGTTGCATTTGTTGTCAATTATGTATGTTGTTGTCAAAAGGTGACATGGAATGGATGGATGTCAAGGAGCGTCAAGATGTGAATGTCAAAGGATGTGATGGTGATGGTGATGAATGGAGAATGGCCATGGAACATAGAGTAATGTCACTTAGGAGATTTACTAAGTGGCATAGGAGATTATGGTTGAAATATTCTCCATGTATATCAGACGATTGTAGAACTGATCTTAATGTTTCAATACTTGTATCAAGATGATACTAAGTTACACCACGTGAAGAATGAATGATGATGGAGCATCATCATCAAATCAGACGATTGTTGAGCTGATCTTTAAGTTTCAAGAACTTGTATCAAGAGGATACAATGTTACACCATTGTTTGAAGACCATGAATTGTCTTCACAATGCATGAGGAGATGAAGTGATCCATCCACAATCACTAAGTGGATGAAGTGGTTCTAATGAAGTCCATGTACTATTTCTTAGTGCATGTGAATTAGAATAAGAACCAATTTGATCTCTGATTAGATCAACGAAGCACATGGAAGAAATTATGTGATTCAGGAGCTTCGGTTGAAGATGAACCTCCGGGAATGTCACTCGTAAGTGAAGATTAAATGTTTAAGAGGAATGGAGGAGTTCTTAAGGAGATGAAGAAGAATAGGAAGAGAAGAAGTGGCAGTTGGCATGTTGAGCTTGTTACTTTGTTTTTAAAACAAAGTGTTTGTTCAATACTTAAGCAAAAAGAGATCCACCAAGGAGGCCAGCCGAGGGTCATCACCCAAGGCTCTTGTGGGACTCAAGGTCACCACGCCCATGGGGAACCCTCAAGGCCAAGGCAGCAACCCTGAGACAGGGGCGCACCCACAGGACGCAGCGTGGGTGCCAGGGGCACGCCCGGAGGAGCGCATGGTGGGCGCATAGCGCCTCCGTGGGTGCATAGTAGGCACCAGTGGCGCGCCCGCAGAAAGAACACGGTGCGGGGCGGCACCGTGAGGGGAGAAGTTCAATTGTGGGATGGATGGCAGCAGATGTTTGATAAACAGCGGAAAAACCGGCCTTCGTTTCGATGTGGGATGCCATATTTTTCCGCGGAGCGAATCCTGGCCGCTCGATCGATTGCGCGCCAGATCTCGACCGCACGATCGATCCCGCGCGAGATCTTCTGATCACGGCCGTCCAAAGATCTGATCCAACGGCCTGCGAGTCGTCTCCTTCCTCGAGATCACCCGAGGCACCTCCCGCGATGCCGCCTGAACCAGTGGACCTCCGAGAAAGCCAAATCAAGTATCCGGCCACCTCTGATCGAGTTAAGACCTCCATTCGGTTCGTTTGGCCCTACTGAACATATCCATGCATAAAAATGGGCATGCATGCAACGTATGGGAGAATTCGAGGTTGGCCGAAGAAACCGGAGGTGCGAGGCCATGATGGTTTATGTTTTGTATGGATTATCCTAAACAGAAGTCCATGCATGCGTTCTAAGTCGCATGCACGTAGAGGAAAAAATAAAGGAAGAGACCCGCGTGGAAACAGAGGAAAGATTCAAGATTTTGAAAGATTTTGAAAAACCGAAAACTTCGGGAATTCGATTTATCCCATGCGGAAGATTTGAGGCATCCCTCTGCCTATAAAAAGAGAGGTCGAGGCTCTCTGTTTGTTTTCTGAAACTTCGAAGTCCCATGAGAGCTCTCAAAGTCTCGCGAAGAACAGCCTGCGCGCATCACTTGCGCGGCAGCATCCCGGAGCTCCCCTAGCTCCGTTTGGTCCCTTTTGCGCACCTATTGTGCGAAATAAGAGAAAGGGAGAGGCCCCTGCGCGCCTCCCTTGCGTGACAGGAAGTTCCTTCTCTGCCCGCACGCTTGAGCGGCAGGAGGAAGGAGCCCCGCAGTGTTGCACCTTGCACACCCGAGGACTTGCGCGGCCAGTGCACCCTTGAACGGTGTGTGCACCCTGGACCTTGAGTGCTGCCTTGTGCACCCAAGTGTACCTTGCGTGCTTTGAAGAAGAGGAGAAGAGGCCACACCTTGCATGCCTTCAGTTGGTTGGTGTTCGGGTGTGTGCAAGTGGAAGCCGAGACTACACATTGTGTGTGTTTAAGAATTGGAGAAGGCCGCAACCAAGTGTATGCAAGACAAGTGAACAAGAAGCCTAGCCTTATGTGTGTGCCAAGTGAAGAAGTCCCTACGGCTTGTGAGTGATAAACAAGAACAAAGAAGGCCAAGCCGTGTGTGTGCATAAGGAGTGTAGACCACAACAAAGAAGAACACATTTTGTGTGTGTGTGCAAGAGGAAGAAACAAGTTGTGTGTGCCAGACAAGAAGAGTCTGAAACCTTAGTGTGTGTGCAAAGTGAAGTGTACACACTAAGAAGAAGAAGAAGGACCCACACACTAAAGTATAACACACTTTTAAGTGTGTGAACAAAAAGAGAAAAGTGTGTGCAGGAAGTGAGAAGGTGTGTGCTAAAAAGGATTACACTCTTTTGTGGGTTTATTTCACCAAGAGAAGAATAAGGGGAGTGCATGCTTGCATGCATGCACATGCACACGTGAATAAAGCCAAATCATCTTGTGTGCATTTGAGTTGTCCAAGACTGAATGTTCTTGAAGAAGATTTTGAGAGGCCATGCAGTCAGTGCATGAGGAAGAAGAGTTGCCATGCACTCAGTGCATGAAGATGATGTGAACTGAGACTGGAGCCAGACTGAAGTTAAAGACATCAGTTGTCTGAGTTTTCAGTAGTTGAAGAGAGGGGCCAGGTCATCCTAAGAAGAAGGTGATAAAGCCTGAGCAAGACGAGAAGACCTGATCAACTCAAGTGATCATAAGTGAAGAGCAAGGCCAGCAGCCTTTATCCCAGGCTGCTGAGGATACTTGAAGAAGCTTAAAGTGAAGAAGAGCTACTCGTGTGACTCGAGGAGCCAGGAGAAGCCCCCTGTGAGACTCAGGGTGGAAGAAGTCTTCAGTGGGATTCTGGAGCAGGCCAGTGGGACTTTGGTAACACTATGAGACGCTGTATAAAGACCCTCCTGTGGGACTCAGGAGAGATACAGTGGGACTCTGTATTGACCATTGTAATACTAACAGATTATAATGGAAGAAACCATGTTGGGGTGTTTAACCAACATGGCAAGGACGTAGGCCTTTGGTTCCGAACCTTGTAAATCCTTGTGTCCTGTGCCTTTACATTTACTGCATCACTTGAGGAAAGGCTGAGAGATACAAGAAGAGTGGATCGAGGCCTTAACAAGCCATAGAGGTTTAATTGATAAAGAATCAATTAGTAAAAAGTTTTAAAGGATCACTGATTCACCCCCTCCCCCTCTCAGTGATCACACTGATCTGGGCACTTCAATTGGTATCAGAGGGGAGGTTACCTCTAAAAGATCCAAGGGAGTCTTTATGAAGTGCAGATTTGAGGAAATGAGCGACCAGCCTCAAATGGAGATATCTGCGAAGACTCAGAAAAATAGAAAGAAGAAACAGGCCAAGAAGATGAAGAAAGCATGTCCTAGCTGTGATGAAGTTGGAACAATGAATGATCTTCAAAATTCACTCAAATATCTTCAGAAGACAGTCCCCATGGAAGTGGCAAAGTGTATAGCTACAGGAATCCATGATCTTCAAGAAGAAAAATTACAGCTAGAAGAAGAATCCAATACAATGGAAGATCAGTTGGCTAAAAGGGTTGGCATAACCAACACTCTCAGAAAGCTAGTGAAGGCTAAAGATGAAACAATATCTCTTTTCAATGAAAGATATGAATACACTACTGAAGAATTGAAAAGAAGCCTTTCTGAGAAAGAATTATTTAATACTGTGGTCAAAGAAGTTTTCCATGCACTAGAAAAGTTTCACAAAGTGTCAATGGTTGTCAAAGATGATCAACTTGAAGACAAAGTCAAATTGGTGAAGGAGCTTGACAACTCATTGCAAGAATTGAAAAAGGTGCATGATGACCAGATGAAAGAGCTGAAAGAAAATTGGGAAGGAAGGCTAAGATTGGTTGAGGATAAGAAGAACTCCCTCAACATGAAATGCCTTGAATTAGAGGTGATATTGAAAAATCTGCAATCACCCAAAGCTGAATCCTCCCAGTCAGCTGAAAGAAGAAATGTTGCTACTCAAGTATGCATTGAGAAGGATGATTCCAAAAGAAGGACATCCTCTAATAAAAGGGCAACAACTTCTAAGAAGAAGGTACCATCCATCCCATCTTGTATTGATGCTTCTAATTTTGTTTCCACAAAAAGTTCAGGATGGAAGAATAATTCCAAACAAGTATGGATGAAGACAATGAAGAAAGATAGCTCTCCTGAAACAACACAGCAAGTCAAGAAAAGTACCCTACAATCAGAAGGACTCAAGAGGTCAAGATTTGTGGGTCAGTGTTGGTGTTGTAGCAAGCATGGGCATTGTGCAAAAGATTTTTGGTACAATCCTCTGAATGAAAAAGCACAAAGGAAGCCCATGCCAAGGGGGAGAAAGCCAGAAGAAAAGAAGCAATATCCACAGGTCCAGAAACATCCGTTTACTGCTAACAGATTTGGATTTCTTGATAACATCTGGGATGTTTGCGAAAGTGGTCAAAATGATGCATGTAAATCTCCAACTGTATCCAAAGCTCAAACGAAGAGAAGATCACAGAACCTGGCTAAAATGGAATCCTTGGGAAGCAAGAAGAAAGTTAAAGATTCTCCCAAGAAGGTTTTGAAAAAGGAAAAGAAGTCCTTGGAGTCTAAATCCAAGAAGGGTGATGCATCCAGAAGGACCACCAAGAAAACATGCTTCTACTGTGGAAAGAAAGGACACACCATGGATCTTTGTGAACAAGCCATGGAACTGAATAGAAGCATACTGTACTCAAAAAGACAATCAATCCAGAAGAAGCAGAAGGTATTGATTGAAAATAATTTGCCTAAGAAAGGTATCTTAACAGCATCAAAAGAACCATGTGGAATTTCCAAAACTGAGGCCTCACTTCCAAATGACTTACTAGTCATATGTCCAAATCAGTTGCAACTTGCCAAAGATCTGCAAAGAGATGAAGATGAAGTTCTGGAAATTGCTAAGGCAAAAGGGAAGAAGAAGATTTCACATGAAGATGTGTTGAGATCCACACAAGCACAAACATCAATGAAGATCAAATGTGCAAGTGTGAAGAATGGTGAAAATGGGACACCTCGGTTGAGAGAATCTTCTCAACCTTGTTTTTCACATTGATGAACCAAGGAGGTTCCATCTTATTCCCTAATCACTTGTATTTACATGTGCTAACATTTCAGGGAATTGAAGATGATGATCATTCTCATCTGGAGAGTGGTTTGGACAGAATGGAGTGCACCCCTTGAGGGGGAGCCAATCTGTAGAAGATGGGATTCTGAGATTTAATACCATCTTGAGAAAACTAAAGGTATTCCAAACATACTTTCATCCCTTGTTTCTTAATTTTATTCATCATGACAATTAAGGGGGAGTATTGATTGAAGACAAATGGTTGAAAGGGGGAGATTTATCTTTGCACTGAACTTTCTAATGAGTTTTGTGGAGTATGTGCAGGATCTAGCAAATTATTGTTATATCTGAAAAATTTCAACCCCTTGAAGCATGATCTCACATGTACAGTGAATGTTGGACAGCATTGAGTTATTTGGTTACATCACTCTTGTTTTCTACATCGGGTTAGCCCAAGTAGACTTAGAGTTGATCTACTAAAGTTTCTTTGCGAAAGAGAACATGTGACATCATCCCTCTCTTAGTGATTTTGAAGAAAATGCTTATCTAAGGGAGGAAGAGAATTTTGAAAGTGAACCACACCACATCTTTGCATTTGATTGCCAATAAGGGGGAGAAAATATTGGCACACATATTGACCCATTCATATGTGCTGAAGAAGTGTATTGACAACAAATACAAAGGGGGAGATTGAAGTGCACTGTGTTGCATTTGTTGTCAATTATGTATGTTGTTGTCAAAAGGTGACATGGAATGGATGGATGTCAAGGAGCATCAAGATGTGAATGTCAAAGGATGTTATGGTGATGGTGATGAATGGAGAATGGCCATGGAACATAGAGGAATGTCACTTAGGAGATTCACTAAGTGGCATATGAGATTATGGTTGAAACATTATCCATGTATATCAGACGATTGTAGAACTGATCTTAATGTTTCAATACTTTTATCAAGATAATACTAAGTTACACCACGTGAAGAATGAATGATGATGGAGCATCATCATCAAATCAGACGATTGTTGAGCTGATCTTTAAGTTTCAAGAACTTGTATCAAGAGGATACAATGTTACACCATTGTTTGAAGACCATGCATTGTCTTCACAATGCATGAGGAGATGAAGTGATCCATCCACAATCACTAAGTGGATGAAGTGGTGATAATGAATTCCATGTACTATTTCTTAGTGCATGTGAATTAGAAGAAGAACCAATTTGATCTCTGATTAGATCAACGAAGCACATGGAAGAAATTATGTGATTCAGGAGCTTCGGTTGAAGATGAACCTCCGGGAATGTCACTCGTAAGTGAAGATTAAATGTTTAAGAGGAATGGAGGAGTTCTTAAGGAGATGAAGAAGAATAGGAAGAGAAGAAGTTTCATTTGGCATGTTGAGCTTGTTACTTTGTTTTTAAAACAAAGTGTTTGTTCAATACTTAAGCAAAAAGAGAGCCACCAAGGAGGCCAGCCGAGGGTCATCACCCAAGGCTCTTGTGGGACTCAAGGTCACCACGCCCATGGGGAACCCTCAAGGCCAAGTAAGAAACCCTGAGGCAGGGGCACACCCACAGGACGTAGCGTGGGTGCCAGGGGCACGCCCGAAGGAGCGCATGGTGGGCACATAGCGCCTCCGTGGGTGCATAGTAGGCACCAGTGGCGCGCCCGTAGAAAGAACATGGTGCGGGGCGGCACCATGAGGGGAGAAGTTCAATTGTGGGATGGATGGCAGCAGATGTTTGATAAACTGCGAAAAAACCGGCCTTCGTTTCGATGTGGGACGCCATATTTTTCCGCAGAGCGAATCCTGGCCGCTCGATCGATCGTGCGCCAGATCTCGACCGCACGATCGATCCCGCGCGAGATCTTCTGATCACGGCCGTCCAAATATCTGATCCAACGGCCTGCGAGTCGTCTCCTTCCTCGAGCTCACCCGAGGCACCTCCCGCGACGCCGCCTGAACCAGTGGCCCTCCGAGCAAGCCAAATCAAGTATCCGGCCACCTCCGATCGAGTTAAGACCTCCATTCAGTTCGTCTGGCCCTACTGAACATATCCATGCATAAAAATGGGCATGCATGAAACGTATGGGAGAATTCGAGGTTGGCCGAAGCAACCGGAGGTGCGAGGCCATGATGGTTTATGTTTTGTATGGATTATCCTAAATAGAAGTCCATGCATGCGTTCTAAGTTGCATGCACGTAGAGGAAAAAATAAAGGAAGAGACCCGTGTGGAAACAGAGGAAAGATTCAAGATTTGGAAAGATTTTGAAAAACTGAAAACTTCGGGAATTCGATTTATCCCACGCGGAAGATTTAAGGCATCCCTCTACCTATAAAAATAGAGGTTGAGGATCTCTGTTTGTTTGCTGAAACTTCGAAGTCTCGTGAGAGCTCTCAAAGTCTTGTGAAGAACAGCCTGCGCGCATCACTTGCGCGGCAGCAGCCCGGAGCTCCCCTGGCTCCGTTTGGTCCCTTTTGCGCACCTCTTGCGCGAAAGAAGAGAAAGGGAGAGGCCCCTACGCGCCTCCCTTGCGTGACAGGAAGTTCCTTCTCTGCCTGCACGCTTGCGCGGCAGGAGGAAGGAGCCCCGCAGTGTTGCACCTTGCACACCCGAGGACTTGTGCAGCAAGTGCACCCTTGAACGGTGCATGCACCCTGGACCTTGCGCGCTGCCTTGTGCACCCAAGTGTACCTTTCATGCTTTGAAGAAGAGGAGAAGAGGCCGCACCTTGCATGCCTTCAGTTGGTTGGTGTTCGGGTGTGTGCAAGTGGAGGCCGAGACTACACATTGTGTGTGTTTAAGAATTGGAGAAGGTCACAAACAAGTGTATGCAAGAAAAGTGAACAAGAAGCCTAGCCTTATGTGTATGCAAAGTGAAGAAGGCCCTACGGCTTGTGAGTTCTAAACAAGAACAAAGAAGGCCAATCCGTGTGTGTGCATAAGAAGTGTATACCACAACAAAGAAGAACACATTTTGTGTGTGTGTGCAAGAGGAAGAAACAAGTTGTGTGTGCTAGACAAGAAGAGGCTGAAACCTTATTGTGTGTGCAAAGTGAAGTGTACACACTAAGAAGAAGAAGAAGGACCCCCACACTAAAGTATAACACACTTTTAAGTGTGTGAACAAAAAGAACAAAGTGTGTGAAGGAAGTGATAAGGTGTGTGCTAAAAAGGATTACACCCTTTTGTGGGTTTATTGCACCAAGAGAAGAAGAAGAGGAGTGCATGCTTGCATGCATGCACATGCACACGTGAATAAAGCCAAATCAGCTTGTGTGCATTTGAGTTGTCCAAGACTGAATGTTCTTGAAGAAGATTTTGAGAGGCCATGCAGTCAGTGCATGAGGAAGAAGAGTTTCCATGCACTCAGTGCATGAAGATGATGTGAACTGAGACTGGAGCTAGACTGAAGTTAAAGACATCAGTTGTCTGAGTTTTCAGTAGTTGAAGAGAGAGGCCAGGTCATCCTAAGAAGAAGGTGATAAAGCCTGAGCAAGACGAGAAGACCTGATCAACTCAAGTGATCAGAAGTGAAGAGCAAGGCCAGCAGCCTTTATCCCAGGCTGCTGAGGATACTTGAAGAAGATTAAAGTGAAGAAGAGCTACTCGTGTGACTTGAGGAGCCAGGAGAAGCCCCCTGTGAGACTCAGGGTGGAAGAAGTCTTCAGTGGGATTCTGGAGCAGGCCAGTGGGACTCTGGTAACACTGTGAGATGCAGTATAAAGACCCTCCTGTGGGACTCAAGAGAGATACAGTGGGACTCTGTATCGACCATTGTAATACTAACAGATTATAATGGAAGAAACCATGTTGGGGTGTTTAACCAACATGGCAAGGACGTAGGCCTTTGGTGCCGAACCTTGTAAATACTTGTGTCCTGTGCCTTTACATTTACTGCATCACTCGAGGAAAGGCTGAGAGATACAAGAAGAGTGGATCGAGGCCTTAACAAGCCATAGAGGTTTAATTGATAAAGAATCAATTAGTAAAAAGTTTTAAAGGATCACTGATTCACCCCCTCCCCCTCTCAGTGATCACACTGATTTGGGCACTTCAGTTTTAAACAACATGAAACTATTTTAGACATGATACAATATTAATATAAAAGTGAGATGAAATGAGAATATAAAGTGGATGGGTAACTTGATAAAGAGGATGAAACCATAGGGGATTTCAATAAGAATTTAGATAACATTGAATCAATGATTGAGCTATTAATTATAGTCTAAATCATTTTGATTTGATCTATTGATAAGAATATTAGAGAGTATATGAAATCCATAGATTTATTTTTATCCTAAAAAGATAAATTCTAGATTAATTAATATAAAAATTCAAAATAAATATTTTGATATTGGAATCATACTTTAGGGTGATAAAAGTCATAAAATACATTTTGATTCAAGATAAGTTCTATCTAAAGTCTGAGTTATTTTGAAGCTAAGTTTGCATGATTTTTTGTGCCAATAATAATCCTTCATGGAAAAACTATAGTTTTTTATGAATTTATAAATGATGAAATAAAAATGATTTATATTTATTTTTTAGAGGATTTAATGAGTTATATTCTTTCTAAGTTCTTTTGAGAAGTTTGAAGTTACCGGTTTGAGAAAATGAAATATAGGAGGGTATTTTTTCAACTCAACATGGAGATATTATCTACTAGGGAAATATTTTGAGAATGAAACACATTATAGTAGGGTATCCTAAAGTTCTTATTTTTAAATACTATTTCAAATGGAAAACTAGAAATTATTCCTTGTATTACATTTGGGAAACATAAAATTTTAGAAGAAAACTAATTCTATAGGAAAGTGGTCCTTTTAATATTTGTAGGTTATTGAAAATTGGTGTTATCATTAAAAAGAAAATAAATCTCTAAAATTGAGATAGGTTGAGCATGTGAGTTTAATCCAATTCATCCAAGAGAACCATGAACTATTAAAGGAAAGGGAGGAATATGGTAGTCTTGGGAGATAAATAGATCTCTCAAAGAAGATGATAGAGCTATTAAACTCGTATTATATATAAAATCGATTGGGTTTCGAAGAAAAATATAAATAGATATATTGAAGGATAAATTAACTACTCCTTGAGTTGAACGAGTATATGTTAAATTACAGAGAAATAAATAGAAGAAAAATAGGTAGACCTTAAAGGATTTGTATCTGTGAGAAATAATTAAACCTGAGATATAATGAGTTTAATCATTAAGAAAAAATATGAGTGTGTAGTGTATTGTATAATAACTGGGTAATATTTTTTGAGGCTATATTCTTGAGAATAATGAGTTAAGGTTTTCTAGAAATTAGATTCTAAAATAACCAAGAATCTAGGAAGAGAAGTAAAGGCTGAGTTTCTTGACCAATGTTTAAATAATTTAAGGCAGTCCAAGACCCTCTGTAATTGGGGAACCAAATCAATATTTTTAGACACATCTTCTTCCCTGAGAAGTATTAGTGATATACTTCTAGAGAAGCAATTTCTGAATAAAACTAGTGTGATGAAAATATAAAGAACTGGATGGAGGTAGTACTTGATCACTTATATAATATAGTGCTCCCAAACCTATTTAATATGGTATACAGGGGTTGGGATAAAAAATTCCCACAATCCACTTGTATTGATAATATAAATCATAGTAAAAAATCTATGGACCAGGATAACAACTATCTATAGGATGGAGTAAGATCAAATTGAGACTGAACCATTTAAAAACACATGTTCCACTTTACCACTTTATCTATTTTAAAAATTAGGTTAAAAATCTAATTAAATTAACATCATAGGTTAAAAACTAAATGGGGTTCAAAGTATTATAATATTTTTTATAATTTAGAAAAGGTTTAACAACACCTCATTCACTCCCCTCTCAGGTGTGTCCGCACTAGTCTACTATAACTTCAAATTGATATAATATAATATGTTCTCTTTGATTGAATCTAGTTTTTTTACTAGTGAAATATATTTGATTATATGAATTGTATATTTGAGATGAATTTCAAGGAGCCTTAGATAGATGAATTTTTTTTCCAACCCTGTCAGTTCTAATATAGAGGTTCCAACCAAAACTCATAAAAATAGATAGAAAAAGAGTAAAATAAGATGAAATTTATTTCAAAATAAATGGATGATACACTACTAAAATAAGGTAATTAGAGTGGTGATTATTTAGAAAAATTCATTGAAAAAATTACAAGATATGAAGAGAATGAAATTATAAAATCTATTGAATATAACTAATTTGAGTTTATGGAATACATATATATTATACCTAGTTAAGTTATCATATAATAATTTTAATTTATCTAGGATTTACATTATGATAAATCACGTATTGTATAAGTCTATGAAGTAATCAAAAAGGCATTGGCTAGAGAATGGAAAAAATGAAACTATCTCATAAAGGATCTCAAAGCTATGGAGAAATATCTGTAAACTAGTGAAAAATAATTCATAATTATTGAATAAAATTTTCAATTCTATATATATTTGAAATCAATGGTTGGAAAATTTATTGAGAATAAGATCCATGATATAAAAAAATCATAAAACAATTGTTGGTTTCAAGGATGTCCAAAAAGATATCAAAGGCTAGAGGATAAAGGATCTTGGTAAGTATTTATAGAAAAGTATAAAGATACATGATTAACTTATTCAGATGTTGAAAAATGGATTTTAAGGTAGGTCGATATCAATTTAGGTTGGAAAAAATAATATTAGTATAAAATGTTTGGAATTAGATATAATATTAAAAAATATTAAAACCACACAATCGAGAACATTACAAACTTCTTAGAAAATAAGTGATTCCACTAAAATGAGTCTAAAATTAGAGAAGAATCATGTTATAGGTAATGAGATCTTGGGATCCAATATTAAATCAACTACCTCAAGCTCATGGAAGGAGGCATCCCTTAAACCTAAAAAATCTATGTTTACTATATCCATTTCTAATGAATGTAAAAACTTACATTTAAAATATATAAAAATATAGAGGTAAAAAAATGATGATAATTCCACCAATAATTCAAGGTTGTATTTGATCATATCCCAGAATATTTTACCACTAAATAGTCTATAAGGTTGGATTTTCCAATTAAAATTAGTAAGACACTCAGTATGGATAGACTGCATGTTATAAAATAAGGAAGAGATTAATTGGATGGTGTTGGTGATAATGAAGGTTTAGAAATAGTACCATGGTTTATTAGCATTATATGTCATTATATACAAGTTATAAAATAACTAAATATAGGTAGAGAAAACATGAATTCAGAATATAATATAATTTTCACAATCATATTTCACAGAGAATGGAGAATAAACATTTAAAGAATATATTTTGAATCATGGAAATTTTCTATAATTTTTTAAATAAATTTGTGTACAATTATAACGAATTTTAGTATCTAGAATCCCAATAAAATTCTTTCACTGATAAGAAATTAATGCCACAACATCGGGTAAAACAAAAGAGACGAAGTGTAATCACCTTAGGAATGAAATTAGTGAAGAAGGATACTGAAAAAACTACTCCCAAAAATCTAATGATGAAAAATGATGAAAAGAATGTCACACCAGATATAAGGATATTATTTTACTATGGAAATAGGGACCATATCATGTAGCATTTCAAGATGGACATGAAATTAAATAATTTTAATGGGAGTAAGTTTGAAATAATGAGAAGAGAGTGAATCTAAGAAAGGGATAATATAATTAGATTAGTGGTTGAGGGTCCTAGTAAAGAGATTGATAGGATACCTTGGAAGGTAAATTTAAAAGTAATGAAGTGTTTGGAATGTGAAGACCAAATTTTCATAATGTTGCCAGATGTTTGGTATGGATACCAAGTTAAAAATATTTTCTAATATATAAATGGATATTACCCATGATTCCAACTACCAATAAATATGTGAATATGGAGTCTATAAAAAAATGAAAAAATAAGCCTAAATATTTGTAAGTCATAAGGAATTATTTATTGGAAGAGTATATAAATATAGAGCAAGATTAAAAAGAAGGATATGCTTTGCTAGCATAAGTGAACAATCCCATTCTATCTAAGAATTAAGGTGAAAAATGAAATAATTACATGTTCCTAATTGATGTTCAGATTTTGAAATACAAATAAAAATCATGCATGAAAATTTTTTAACACTTTAGTTCTTTAGATAAATAATTTTTTGGGTTATAAATATGTCTCATCACTTCTGATCCAACTGAATATAAGATAGAAGATCCACCTTATTCCAAAGTCAATTTTCCTTATATTTTAAATTTGGTAATTGAAGGTGATGATGTTCAGAGCGAATCTCGTGAGGGGGATATATAAAAGAGGTAAATCTACCAAATATTTATAATTTCTTTCAAATCTAGAAATATGGGAAGCATTAAATATTATCAAGGGATGAGGTATGTTTTTTACTCTCCTATTTCTATTTTGGATTCTATTGAAGATGATTATCAAGGGTAGTTATTATCTTACCAAATAAAGAAATATAATTTCACTTGAAATGTTTTAATGTGTTTGTTAAAGTGAGTATAGGTTCTTGAAAATTTTGACAAATATATTTTATCATCCCCAAAGTAGTGAAACTTGCACTTGGTATCACATTGTGGTGAGATTATAGATATATTTGTTGTCTAAATTCACCGATCTTGTTTTCCACATTAGGATAGGTAAAATAGACTTATATATGTTTTTTATGGAACATTACTAAGAAAAATATGGTTCCACACTTCTCTAAAATGTAAATAGAATGATTCTATCAAAGGTGAGAGGAAACAAATATAGATAAGATGTATTTCTTAAAATTATAAGAGTTAGCTGAAGATGATAAATCCATTAATTTTTTATATTGTGTCAACAAGGGTGGATATGAATGTTTCTCCCCCTTTTATTTATTTTCAATAATGGGGAGAATAAAAATGGAAATAAATTTATTTTGGAAAAATTTTGTTGGTCTTGAAAAAAATAGAAAGTTGGATATTGGAGTTCCCATTGGTGTTGATTTTATTTATTTTTAGTAAGTGTCAATATGTATGTCATGGAGACTTGAGTGATGGGGGAAAAAATACCCACCATAAGGAAGTGAATAAGATTCCTATAATTTGATGGGTAATGAACTTTCTTACCTTGAATACTTGGATGCAAAATTTTAAGAGGAATCCAAATATCGAATGATTAGAGAATAAGTCCTTATTTCAAAGATAAGTATCAAGGTTTTGGATTACTGACTATAATAATATATAAGTGATTTGTATGAATGAATGTAGGGAAGATATTATATGCTAGCTAAATTTTGTTAGATTTTGTTGGAGAATCCATACAAGAGTTAAAAATCAGGTTGGCCACTAAAGTCAGTGCATGAGTATATATGGATGTTTTTAATAAGGGTCCATTTTATTGGATGTTTCTTTGAATTGATTTGCAGAGTTTGGGAATTTAAATTTCTTAAATAAATTTAAAAAGTCTATGATTTAAAAGGATCATCTCTAATAGTTCATATAGAATATATTATTATTTGTGTAACCATCATCTCAAATTGGAGATATGAAAAATGAAAAAGGAATACATGTGTAAGAATCATCCTTTTGCAAAGTAATCAACTTCTAGGTCTACATATTCACTAATATTCCTCTTTGTATGCATCATATAGTGCTGTGTATGCATGAAGTATTTAAAACCTTCATTTTCTATTAATTTTCCCTTTTATTATTCATTTTTAAGTTATATGATACTTGCGTTGAGTTTTAGGATTTTTGGATGGCTTTATAGTGTTTTGGAAGTGTTTCTAGGAGTTTATGGTTTTATCAAAGTTAGGGTAAGATGTAAAACTTATCCAGGAAACCGTGCAAGTGGTTTTTGAGGTTTTTGAGCTGGCACATGGTTGGAACATGGCTTGTAAAAACCATGTGTGTTCCAGGTGAAACCTTGTGAGTGGAGATAGTGGAAAAAATCATGGTTGGCATACATTTTTTCAAAACATTTGAGCTAAGAATTCAAGGGGTGATTTTTAGATAGTAGCACTCACATGGTTAGCACATAGTTTCCCTAATCATGTGGTCTAACCATTAGAAATGAATTAAATACTCAAAAATTAGAGTTTAACTCAGTTTTACACCCCGAAACCCTCATTTTTTAGCACTCCTCTAAGGATCTCTAACTCCTCTCCTAGGTGTTCCTAGATATTATTTTCGATCCATAAGATGGTTTTGGTGAATCATGGTGTGTTAGATATTTAGAATCAATGGAAATTGCTTTTTTTTCATTTATTCTATATAGATGTACTCATATTATCTCTCACATATCAATGGATCTAGACTTTTATAAATATATCTTTAGCACCTTAATATTTTATAAGAACACTATTTTCAATAGCGTATACGACATGAAACACCAAGCCTAAACGAACCCAAAAATATTATTATATCATCTTTATAACCTTACCTTTAAATTGGAGGATATAAATTGTATTAAATTAATTATAAAATATATATAAATGGCCTAAAAAATTAATAATCATTGATTAATTTTTAGAAAATAAGTACTCAATTTTTAGAAAAATTATTATATGCTTCAGAAATACTTTTTCATCAAAAATGATTTTATTGAACCTTGCGATAAGATATTATATTAAATTTCTAGAAATACTAAAAAAATTATTTTATCAAAATAATATCATTTTTGAAATCATCATACCAAAATTTTCATAGGGATAATTTTTGAAATTTTTCTGGAAAGATTGATTTTCTAGTGAATAGGAAAAAATACTAATTTTTATAAAAAGTGTATTTTTTGTTTCAAACATTAAAAAAGTTACAATTTATTTTAAAAAGGTTTAAAATAAAAAATAATTATATTATATTATTAATAATCTAATTAAATTCATTGGAATCAATTTTATGGTGTAATTTGGCATAAAAACTTGTTTATACTTTAAAAGACATTTTTTAAGAAATTCAATTTTTCATTGCATTGTATGAATCTATATTAAAATTAATTTCTATCACTTATAAGAATTTAATTTTATAAATTTGAATTTATATTCGGATTCATAAATTTTAATTCATTCTAGAATAATATTTTGACATTTTTCTGAAGAAGTTAATTTTTTAGTGAATAGTAAAAAAATACATTTTTTATGAAATATGATATCCCTTATGATATCAAAAAGACCTAAAAATAATAAAAAAATTATTAAAAACTATGAAATTAATAATTTATGATAAAATAATAAAAATATCATACAAAAATCATTTAAAACATGTAGCATATAATTTATTCCATAATAAATATGAAAATCATTTTCAATGTTGATACGGAGCTTATGTAGCATTGGAAAGGTAAAATTTGGTATCCTAAAGATAATATTTGAGATATAATAAGATCTTTATTATATTTTTTTATTAATTATTAAGTATTATTTATAATTTTTATTGTTATACATGAATGTTTTACTTATATAACAAGTGTCTTATCCAAATGCTTGTGTAATGTTGGCGTAAGGCCAAAAAAGAAAAAAATAACACATCAAATAAGATTTCATGAAATATATTTGAGTTAAATTACATATATAATGAATATAAATGGATATTTTTATCATAATAACATTATTTTAATGATATAAATTTATTTATAATTCTTAGAAATTATATAATTACCTTAAAATTTTGTGCAACACTAATACAATATTAATTTAATTAATATAAAAATAAAATAAATGATTTTAAAAATATTAAAAGTTATATAATTTTAATGAGTTAATATGTAACGCTGATTTACTAGATATATGTGAAATATTAGAGATTTTTAAGAATAATATTCTAATTATTTCTTTTTATTGATGTATTTGAAGTCAAATTAAATGAATATTGTCAAAATTGACATTAATGATATTCTATCAGAATAATATTTTTATAAATTATTTAAAAATTATAAAAAATTTAAAATTGTAAAATTAGGATAATATATGGTTTTAAATATCATATATTATCCATTTATGAGTCTATATTTACCTTATATGTAAAATTATAACCCTTTAAGAGTGAAGAATACGTTACCACAGTTAATGCTAAAATAAGTTAACTATGGGGTCAAACCAAAAGATAAGGTTTAAAATATAACTTAAACATGTAAGAATTTTGTTATTTAATACTATTTCTACTATATACGAATCTAGGTTATAATTACTTATCATTTGGAAGTATTTATCTCAAGAATAGTCTTATTATATTTTAATTTTTTAAGAAATTCCAGAAGTGCCCCTCACCTCAATTATAAAAGGACACCCCTTCCATCGCTTATTCACATCACTTTTTGAAATATTTCTCAACAAATCCCTAAAACTTCATCTTATCAACATCCTTATCCATGTTCTGGAGGTTCTGGTATCCCTAAAAGACCAACCTTAAATCCCTTAATAAAGAAGGTCTCTTGAGGAAGTGTTAATTATCTTACCTAGGTTCTTTAAATTTATCTTCTACCACTTATAAATATTTTTAATTTATCATAAAGATAATAACTTAAGTATATCCAATATACTTTAATGTTAATATAATTATTAAACCACCATTATCCACCCTCTTTCCTATTAAATGGGAAGTGAAAGGATCGCTCGTGCATATGTATGGCTTACTGTCTCCACGTGGAGATACTATTCATTTTCCATTACAATATTTTATGGATGGAAATTTTGATGGGTTTAATGTATATATATTATATTTATAACATAATTATACTTATTAAATAATAATATCATATCTACCTTCTTAACTTAAAAATTATTGGTAAATGATAACGTTGTTCGTGTGTATGTGTGGTCTACCACCTCCACAAAGTGATGTGATTTCTTTCCATTTATATTTTATATGGAAGGTATAAATGATCAATATTATGAATATATTTTATTTCTATGATATAATAATTATTCCTTAAATATGAATTATTATTTACCCTTCTTTTTTTCCATTCTTATAAGAATGAAAACAACGATCATGCATACACACGAACTATTGTTTCAATGGATGGTGTAATTTAGTTTCCAATATATAAGTTTTATAGATTACTATAAATAAATATATATATATATATAATGAATATATATAATATTTATATCATTATTAACATTCTAGAGATTATGGACCAATAATCAAAGTATAATAACTGAAAATACCAAACCAAAACATACATGAAAAATGAAGCAATGATCACTTGGAATAATGATTTTAACAATGAATTGTTAATAAATTGGTGGTAAAATATTATTATTAAATAATATATGGAATAATAAATATTATTATAGTTCTATAATACATTTATAATACATCTATATTTATTATACATTATGTTTCAACATATATGAAGGAATTCAAACTCGAGGTAAAGGTTTATTTTACATTCTCATCATTATTTGGTATTATTTATGTTTAAGCTCCCACATGAAGAATATTTTAATTTCATATCCATATTTTCATTAAAATTATTTAAGGAATATTTATATTACCCTCCAATTATTTATTGATGACATTTTTACCCATGTTTTACTTTTTAAAAAATGGTTTGAAAGGTATCTTATTTTTGTTTTCTAAATGATATACTTTTTAACCTTTTTAAAGTATTATTGAAGGAATGTTTTTTAAATAATATGACATGAATGAATTTTATCACTTTTATGACTAATATTTTTTTAATCTTCCTTTAAATTTTAAAAGTTTATTTTTAAATAAAAATGTTTCTTTAATATGTGAGAAGTTTTTAGATCAAAAAATAATAATTTTCAAAGTAAAAAGGGTTTTCTTCACAAGAAATATTTCAATAATATTTTAAAGTATTTTAATATATGTCATCGTACTTTTTTTATTATTTTATTTAGTATATACTCTAATTATACCATTCATAATATTTATTTAGATAATTTATCATCTGTTTGAATGGGGAAAGTATTGATATTTTATATGACTAGTTCTTCCAATACTGAATGTATTTGATTGTAGTGCATTGTTTATTCATATGAGGAATTCATTGGATTTATTACATGATGGGAGAGGCCCTATATATCTTATTGATGCATCAGTATGTCTCATAAGATAAAAATATATAGGAATTTTTTTTAGGCCTTATCCATTTATGTAGATGTCATGGCGCAAAGCCTTGATGGTATTTTCGGATGTATTAATTGAGGCCTTAACAGTATGTTTCAAGTCTCCAAAATTATGTATTCCATAATTATGAAATTATTTATTGATGTTAATGCGATCTTTTTATTGGTTTTTATATCCATAAATATTTTTTAGCTCATGTGATTATGAAATTATTTGATAATAATTTATTTACCACCATATTCTTCATGCCTTATTTAGATTCCATTATATACATACCCCTACTAACCTTATGATATCATCCATTTATTATATTTATTTTCCCTAGGGTAAAAAGAAATATATTATTATTGATATGAAAAGTTATTCTAGAAGAAATAATTGTGTTCTATAAGAAAATATAATGTTGTATTATATGTTTTAAAATGTAATTTGAAATTCACGTATGTATCTAGTTTTCCTAGCCTATTAAACTATTCATTCATTTGGGATGTGATTGCTTGTATCTAGTACCAATGTAATAAAGTGACCATCGGATCTATAATACTATGGATGGGGACTTTTTAGTTGGTATCAAATAAAATTTATAGAAACCTTGGAAACTATATTTAGGAAAACATAGATCGGGTAATGTAACCATATAATGATCCTTGAGAGTAATATCAAAGAAACTGATCTTATTATTTTTATATTGGTTATTCATAGAATTTTCAATTTATGTTAGGATTTTTCCTAGTTTAAAATCATAAATTATGATTCATAATGTTATGATATAATCTTGTGTATGTCATTGTTTAGAAATGATGTCAAAATGGGGGAATGAAAATCATATCAATGCACATATTCCATGTAAGGATTACCCTTCTAGGAAAGATAATGAAGCTAGAGCAAGAGATAAATATAGAGATGAACAAATTATAACTATATTGGGATATAATACCCAAGTTATGAGTAATAACCTTACCTGTATGGAGAATCCTACTGATCAACAACATGGGGTAACAATGTTAGTCTGCTTCATGCATCAGAAACATCAATCATTCAATGGGATTAAAAATATATTTGTAGATAAGAAATGAATAAGTTCATTAGAAAAGATATTTATTTCTTTGGTAAGTAATTAATGAGAGAAAATTTCCATAGAAGTTTATTTTCTCTCATGAGATACAGATCAATGGTGTCCATTGATTCAAAACACTGAGGATGAGGAGGAAATAGTGAGCATGGAATGAAAGTATTTTAAGGAATGTTTCTTAGAAAATTATTGTCCTCATGAACAATGAGTGGATATGGAGAGGCAATTATTGAGTCTGAGATAAAATTAAGATGAAAATGTTTCTAATTATGAATCTAACTTTACAAGTTTTTTAAGGCATGCCACATATTACATATGTAATACAAAGAGAAATATTAAATGATTATTTTATGGTTATAATACATTCCTTTGAAGGTAACTAGTCTCCTAAAAATTCTCGTCATATTAAGACATAGTATCATGTGATATCAATACATAGTAATAATTCTCCAAGTCTTACAACCTTGAAAGAAAGAAAGAGAAGAAAATTATATCAGATAAAAAAATGGATAAGGGGAATAAGGGAAATAAGGATTTTCCCACATGAGATAATTGTTTAGAGAAAAACCCTAGTACTTTTCGGAAAGTAATGGTAGTTTGATACATGTGTGTAGATAAAGGCCACCAGACTCATGATTTAACAGGGAAGAAATAATCCACTAATGTGCAATGATTCAACTATAAGGATAAGGTAAATTATCCAAATGAATTCTCCAAGAATAATGGGAATTTATATTTGAATAAATAAATAGATAAAGCTCAAGATTATACTATTACTACAACCTAATTGGAATGATTAAAGTACTTGTGTTTTCTGATTCATGAAATTATGTTTTATAATTATTTTTTCAAATATATTATGGTTATAATAATCATGAAGCTTTTAAATATTCTACTATAATATTTTTTATTTAAGGATTTGAAAGCATATGTTGGGTGGTACTAATAACCAAGAAAAGTGATCAGTGGGAAAGTGATATTTTATAAAATACATGAAAATGGAAAGATAAAGCTTAATATATTCATTATTTTGAGTTTAGTTGGGATAAATAAAAGATTGACACTGAGGAACTAAATGGGGTAGTTTTGGTAACATTTAAAATGAATGGTGATTTGATGAAAAAGTGATGAGGTTTATTGTGGTTTTGGATTTATGGGATATATTTTATAATTTGGAAGTTTATTTAAGGAATAAAGAGAGATTTAATTCTTTAAATCATTCATGTTTTCATGAATATTTTATGATGATTCAATTTATTACCATGTTTTAGGAGAAAGTGAGATCAATTTATTTACATGTGACCTTAAGAGATACTTTATGGGAGACTAATGATAATTTTATTTTGGAAATTTATTGACTTTATTCCAAAATTTTTAGATTTTTGAAATTGGTTAGACATATTCTAAGATCATCAAGGTTAACTACTTATAGAATGGATTATGTTGAACTTTGGATATTATTGTTTTAGGTTAAAGTATAATTAATCATATTGGATTCCCTATGATAAACATTTTGGTTTTGGTAGATATTTAGAGGTAGAAGAAATTATTTATGGATCTTTTGATTTATTAAAAGTGCTTCATGCATGAAAATTTCATCTCAAATATCCATTTGATGGAGTAATAGGTAAAGTATAAAAAGATCAAGGAATAAATAAAGGACGATATAATGATTATGACATGGAAATAAATCAAGTAAGTTTATTTTCTTTATGGGTTTATCTATATAGTAAAATAATCCCTTGGGACCTTGAAATAAAAACATTATCTATTTAATTTTCATATAGAGAAATTAATGGTCTTTTGACTCATCACAAATTTATGGTTTTGTGATGTTTAACTTTATCATAACCATGTTCTCTATCAATCTCTATTAATAATTGGGTACTAGTTTTCTATTATATGCCCATTTTTTCACTTCCTACTAATATTCTTATAATTGGAAACCTAGTTTTGTGATGACCTTCACATTTCCCTTTACCTAATTTTAAGATGAATTTTTATCAACCCTTTTTATGATGTCGATTTTATACAAAGGTATTTTCAAATTCCTAACCCTTGATTTCCATTTTTTTCAAATTGGGAGGGCATAATTTATTTAAGGGGGAGAATGTAACACCCAAACATTTTAAATGAACACTACATTCAATAGTATATATGACACGAAACACTGAGCCTAAATGAACCCCAAAATATTATTACATGGTCGTTATAACCTAATCCTTAAATTGGAGGGTATGAATAATATTAATTGAATTATGAATTATATATATAAAGTACCTACACAAATAAAAGTTTTTGAATAATTTTTAGGAAATAAGTGTTCAAATTTTAGTGAAAATTATTTTATGCTTCAGAAATATGTTTTCTTAAAAAATGATTTTATTACATTTTGTGAGAAGATATTATAATCAATTTTAGTAACTTATATAAATTTTATTTTATAAAAATAATATGATTTTCAAAATCTGTATATCAAAATTAGTTTAGTGTGATTTTTTGGTATTGATTTAAAAAGATTTATTTTCAAGTTAATAGTGGAAAATAATGAATTTTATTAAAAATGTATTTTTATTTAAAACATTTAAAATGTACCACATTATTTTAAAATGTTTTCAAAGAAAAATTAGTTATATTATATTATTTATAATATAATTAAATTCATTTTAATCAATTTTATGGTTGAATTTGGTATAAAAAAATTTTTATACTTAAAAGTCATTTTTTTAATTCTGTTTTCATTTCATTTTATAAATCTATATTAAAAATAATTTCTTTAAATTGTAGGAATTGAATTTAATGAAATAGAATTTATATTTTTATTCAGAAAGTCAAATTTATCCTAGGGTTATTTTTTACAGTTTTCTAAAGAATTTAAATTTTTAGTAAATAGTAAAAACATACGGTTTTTATGAAATGCGGTATCTTTTTTTATATCTACAAGACATAAAAATAATATAATTTTTTTTAAATTATGGAATGAATAAATTATGATAAAATAGTAAAAATATAATACCCAAATTATTTAAATTATATATATTATAATTTATTCCATAAGAAATATGAAATTCATTTTCAGTGCTCATGTAGAGCCTTCAAGGTGATGGAAAAGAAAATTTTGGTATCCTAAAGATAATATTTGAGATGGAATAATACCTTCTAGACTTGGTTATTAAATATTAAGTATTATTTTTTTAAAAGGTTGGGGTTGAAGCCTCAATTTATTATTAAAGAAAAGACCTCCTTTTAGTCTGGGTAGAGGGATACCCATTACATAGCCTGAAGGCCCAAGGCCAAGTGGCCTAAAAACAAGGCTTGAAAGCCCATTTTTTTGACCAAAGGACCCCTCAGTGAACAGCACTGCTATAGTACCTATACTGCTGCAGTACCTGCTGCAGTACTGCCACCACTACAGTGCCAGCTACAGTATCTTTGCCGCTATAGTACCACTTTGTGAGCTTATCATATAAATGATTCTATATCAGTGTATCTAGAACGATCGCAATATGTTTGTCATGGTTGTGTCAATTTTTGAGAATATGCCAAGATATCAACCATGAATACCACCACAAAAGAGTACAAATAAGGATGGAAAAATCAGTTCATCAGCACCACGAAAACTGTTGGTGCGTCCATGAGACCAAACAACATAACTAGATACTCATGTAGACCATACCTACTATGAAAAAAAGTATCATATATTTATGTAGTTTGAACATGTACCTGATGATAAACTGACCTCAAATAAATCTTCAAGAAAACCCAAGATCCTCAAAGATGGTTGAAGATATCATCTATCAACAACAAGGGATACGAATTCTTAACCATCAACTCATTCAATTTTCATTAATTCACACATACCATGATGTTTTGTTTCATCTTTTTTCACAAAAAAGGATCGGAGAACTCCATAGAGAAGTACTGGGTTATATAAACCCCATTTCCTCCAAGTTTTATAACTACAACTTAATCTCCAAAAAACCTCATAGTTGTCATCCTATAAAGACGAATTGATACTAGTGTAGATCCTAAGACTATATTGATGGAAAACTCTACCTCTCTCTCAGATGGTAAACTAGAAAAGTCACTTGGAAAGATGCCCTTAAAAAGATCAACCACTGGAGGGATGTCTGCCTGATGTGTTTCATAATCATCATGATATAAACTAGAAATCTAGGCTATCATCCCACCTAACCCACAATAATCTAGTCCAACTCGGCTCACCTAGACATCCCATTCACCCTTTTGAACAAAAACCCCACATTTTGGTTATGTAAAATTCACTCTCTAGTGATAGAAATCAACATGGGGTCGATAAGAAACTATCTATTCCATCCTAAGTATGACGTAAAACACTATCATATCAAGGAAAAAATATCTCATACGTAGTGACACCCACCAATCTCAAGGGCACTCCCTACACTATCTGTTCTGATCCCCAAAAAAGTGTCCAAAGTCATAATGCCATTGGAAAATCGAACAAATATCCCAATGCTATACAAAATAGTTATATATATAAAACTATGTGAAGCACCTATATCGAAAATAGAATATAATAGTGTAGAGGCTACTGAGATCATGCCTCTCACTATAGATATATTAGTTCTTTTCTCCTTAGGTGTAGGTTGTAAAAAATATATCTCATATGAACTGTGACCCTATGAAACAGCCTCACAACCTGGAGAAGGCCCACTCTATTAACACAGTACAACTAGTTCCTTTCTTCCTCATCCATGACCACCACATCATCCTAAATGACTAAAACTACTCTATCTATCAACCCGACTCAGAGATATTAATACCTCTTCTGAACCTGGAGTCAGAGTTGGTCTGCTTCCATTGAATGCTAGAGGGTTAGTCCAAAAAAACTATGTGTGGCCTATCCTATTGATTTATCAACACTAGATTTGGTCTCCATCACACTGAATCCTCATATTTCCACATATCCCACACTGATATAAAAGGTATAACTACTAGTACTCACATCCTGGATAGTACTCCCTTCACGAGAATCCTAAAAACAACACTTCTTACTATGAGATATTGAACCACTGGGTTTATAGGCTAACCTACCCTACTATGTTCCCCTAGATTCCCCCATGTTTTGTTCAGTAATATGTTCCTAATTCACTATCTCTATATTATAATTCAGTTGAAACACATTCACCTATGATCGAATGACATGCTTGAGACCTTATTGGAAGCATCTCACCCTCAATGTCTTATTAGCAAGATAAATAAGTGAAAAATTTTGAAGCTCTATAAATAATTCTGAATACTCTATAACAATCATCACACCCTACTCTAGATGCATAAACTCACTAGACCATTGAATTCTTTGGGTCTAAGGAAAGAATTAATCGTAAAACCTGGTTTGTAAATCCCATTAAAACATATATTTAAACACATCATCCTAGTTTAAAATATCCCAATAGTGCTTAGTTTCTCCCCAAAGAATATATTTTATGAGATTCACTCTCCTATTAGGAGGTGTCTCTATCTACTCTAAAATCGACAAAATTGTCTCAATCCATATCTTAGTATCCTGTAGACCTCCATCCCCAAAAAACATGGGTGGATGATGCTTCTGTAACAGACATTCTAGATATTCCATAGATGAGGTAGATTGCAAGGCTCCCAAAAAGGTCTAAAAAAGTGTAGGAAATCCCATCTGAACTGGCAATCCACACCCATATCTGGTACAATTGGCAGTGCCTCAAGATACACTGTTGGAGGTTCTACTAATAGCTCACAACCCACCACCTTTAGAGTATGGTTTTCATCACCATCCTAGAGCATGACTAGAGTTCTTCTTGGAGTCATGTATCTACCTATTCCAAACACATTCCTCGGAAAATATTCAGTAATGAAAAATTACAAATAAAAGTACAAGACAAGTCAAACCCTTTATATAAACAAGCCACGCCCCACTACCTACTTCTAAATATAGGAATTGGTAATAGAAATAACCTTTAAAATCACCAGAGTCATTTCCTACTGCACACTCTAAATCTAGTACAAGGTCAATTTCCCTATTTCACATCCCTGGTACCAGTATATAGACTGTCTAGTACAGTTGAAAAATCCATTTATCATAGACCTTTCCATTTAATAATTTTAATTTCATTTGAATTCATATTTATTTACAATTCTCTTTAAATGTTATAAATAAAGGGATGAACACTTCTAATCCATAAGGTCCCATACACCTTATAAATTGAAATATGGTGTAAATTCAACCCTGACCATAAAATGTTTCATCCCATGTGACTAATGGTCTATGACTCAACATTCCATAGTTTACTGCATAGGGTGTCTACTATATCCTAAGCAAGAAAAATCTTTTTAGGTTATGGGAGGCACTCTAAGTACTAACTATGTTTCTCAGTCCCCTTCTCAAAACTTTAATCAAATCATAGATATATCATACAATTCACACATCATAATTTCATGCAGTCAATCAATGCATCCTATATGGAATGACATAATGCATGTCATGTGAATCTTGTAAGGTTCCTAAAATGACGTCTGAGACCAAAACTTCCTTACCATATTGGGCCAAGGATCAAATGACTACCCCAAGAATAAGAATAATATCACAAATCATGTGAATCACCCAATTGTGGAATCAAATCAATTGTTATAGGAAAAATCCAAAACAACATGTCTCGTCCTAGGTAATTTTTATTTTTCTTCTACGTGGGTTATCTACTCTCAAGAACAATTGATTAAAAAATTCCAACACATTCCTATTTCTCCCTTATACCATCCTGACTAGTAAGGGAAAAAAATAAAATAAGTGAAAAAGGATCAGACACCACTTTGTAAAGTCCAGACCTAGAAGCCACTAAACGGTCCAAGCCATTGGGTCACATGGCCTCAAGTGCGCCTTCACGTATGCCATAGGTTATTGACTAACAATAAGGGTCTGTGGTGGTACGGTGGAGAGACTATAACCTCATTATCAGAGTGTATCACATCAGTATAGTAATAAAAAGCAATATTGGAATCATATAAACGACTGAACAGTAGAACAATAACATCCAAAGACTAAAATGAATATCAAAACCAGAAGTAGACATGTAAAAAATGATGAACATGTCATGTATCTATACAAAATTTCTGGAATTTCATGAAACTTGATTCCAACACAATAAATGTATCAAAAGTACAAAAAGACCAAAATGAACTATCTCTAGATAGCATCACGATCACAGATCGACCCTGTTCTCCCCTACTCTTAAGTAATGATAAAATAATTATTCATAATGTCAGAAATTTCTCTGGTCCCTACCTACATCCATGAAATATTTCTAGGTACCCAATTAGTGGCCCAAACAGGGTTTGAGATAACACTCAATAGGATAGAACCAATGATTTTTATAACAAGTCTAGTCTTTGTATAAATAATGAAGCAGTGTGAAGTTTATCAAATATATAATGGTACTAAAAGTAATGTGTCCAATGCATATGTGATCTTATCCATCCAAACATGGATCCCTACAAAAAATATCAAAGCACCCACAAAAAAGGTCTAATAGTTAATCATACCTAAACAGGTGTGATACTATCCAGTCTAACAACTGTAAACAAATACCTATACTAGGTATATCTTTAAAGCATAAAAAAATATCCAAAACATCCACACTGAGTAATCAAGTGTTAGGCCAAAAAGGGACAGATCCAAGGTATAAATGACTAATTCATCATCATTGATTCCATAGAGAATCTCGATGTAAACTTAGTAAAGATTTGGGTGAATCCAAGGAGATCGTCAAAGTCATTCCAAGCCAGCTGAATCCAAGGATTATAAATTTCCTTGGTATCCTATGGAATCAAGATCCAAGGAATATAAATTTCCAAGGAATCCACTACCATAAACAATAGAGATCCATAGATTATAAGTGTCTATGAAATCTAATGGAATTCGGTTCCAAGGAGTAGAAATTTCCAAGGAATGCACTACCATTATGAATTCATTCAACCATTGAAATCTCCTTTAATAATTATAAATAATATATGAGTTCATTTAACTCATTTCTCATTCCATTTTCCCATTAACCAATTCATTCAACATTTAATAGTCACATAATCACATGTAAAAGATTCATATACCTTCTAATATTCATTTATTCAATTCTCCTTTAATCCAACAAGTCTCCCAAAACAAGTTTCAAGCTCACACACACCAAAAAAGGTGGTATAACATAGGGAAGATCCACGGACACACCCTATGTGTATCCTGGGATGAAGTTGATGAACTCCAACCAAAAAATGGCACTGGTGGCCAACCTAATAGGTCCCAAAAAATTTAACCAAGATGTTTAATTAATTTTAGGGTCAATATTTGAAGGTCCTGTGTGCATCAAAATGGAAACAAGATATAACAAATATCAAACTTTAAGGGAAAGGTATAGACCACCTATCGTACACTCGTGGTAGAATACTCATCCAGTATCAGCTCCTAACCCGGTCCAGATTAGAAGAAAATAGGTAAATGATATAATACTATGGAAATAGTTCATATTAGCTTCCCCTAAAATAACCCCATCAATATATAGAAAAATGAATAATGAAACAAGATAAATGAATAACTTTACCAGAACAGATCCAATGAGACAAATAGTGTTTGAATCTGATTTAGGATAGTGAAGTTATAAAGGAACCTAGATCGATGGAGGAGAAGCTCAACATGAGAGGGAGGTCCTCTTATCACTATAGAAAAGAAAATGGGAGTGGGTTTAAACAAATAATCCATTAAGGGTAATTTGTTTATTTTACCCAAAACACTGGGTCATATAGTTTGGATGAATGGTTAGCCAAACTGTATGCTAATCATGTACCCTTCACTACCTCAACAGGGACCCCACATGATTCATGCACATGGTTTGGAAAACCATGCACAAACAATATTGTTGGCCTCTAAAAAAACTATATAGCTTCCCACACAGGTGTGCGGCCCTAGGTGCATGGTTCAGAAAAACTATATGCCCTTTTCTACTCTCTGTGCAAACCTGCATGTGTGGGAGGCCCTTAATACACAATTTCCCTTAAACCATGTGTCCTTGGGAATAGAAATGGACCACCTCACACGGTTTCATCAAACCATGCAACTCGGGTCTCATGATTTCTGCTAACCATGTGACCCATATTCCTTTTCCATGTATTAGGCTTCCAGGCTTCGAACAAGTCTAGACACCCCCAAAAGTTCCACAATCTCATTGGGAACTCACTTTAGGTAAAAACAAAAGAGTTAAACTGAAATAAAAAATATCCATGACTCATAGAAAGATCCAAGATATCATATTCACATTTTAAGGAAAATCACCCCCCTATGATTTAGAATTCCCTTGGAAATTATTACTAGCCTTTGGTGTCTCAGGGACATCACCTAAGGTCAAAAATACGTATGACCCATCACAAACTAATAAGTTATATGAGGATATTAAAAATGGTATTTGCCTTGTATTGTTTGTGATCTTGGGATGGTAGCAAGGATATTGGAATGTCGGAACTTGAAATGTGCATCCTAAAAGGATGTATCTTACGTATTTATGATGAACTTTAAGTTACCAGGTGCATTGTCATCTCATCGTTATGGGTTTTGTCGATGAGTGTATCATATCATTCATTAATAATGAGACTTCCCACTATGAATATATTGTTCATATTATGATTGATTTTTTTGGAAATTTTTTATAATGATTATTGATTTAGATGATTTGGAGTATTCTAAGCTTTCAGTTTCAAGTGAGTGATGAATAAGTGGTGTTTTTTATCTTTATAAAAATGGAACCAGTTCGAAGATTGGGGAACCCACTAGAATATCTTTAAGGAAGGTCTGTAACCATACATATTCTCCATGTTGGTTGTTTTATGTATTGAAAACTATACGGAAATGGAGAATAAGGCTATGATAGTGAAAAAGGATATCTTGGGAATCTATGTTTGTGGAAACACTTTTACATACATGAGTAAAAGTGGGAACTATAACATAGGGAACAAACAAAAGAGGGAGAATTATTCTCAAGTAAGCATTGCACTAAGAAACCAATCAGTTGGTTCAGTATCCTTTCCACCTTATGTAAGTGCCCATTTGGTGTATTGTATCACTGATATGGGGAGGGATTAATTAGTGATACTCTTTTTCTTTTATGTTTCTTTTCAATTGAAACAACCTTCGCCTCCTGTTAAAGATTCAATTACCTGGTGAAAAACAAATCAAACATACATCCATATGAAAATAAGTATTTACAAGGTTCACTATTCAATAAGAATAGCTACTTCCTTGGTATGGTTTGGAAATGATCCAGAACCATACAATATACTAGAAAAAAATCCTTCGATTATAATGCGTAGGATATACCCTTACAATAATGTGGCACTAAGAAGCATTCCCACTAGTGTGCGTGCGCCCACTTAGCACAATAGAGCAATACATCATCTATGTAACAACTCATTTTACTTGTGCTTCTTTTCGATTCAAAAAATGTATTCAATTGAAATAAAATTCTTTAATTACTTACCTATAAGAAAGGTAAGAACCGCCAATACATTTTTGCAGAAAACTCAGTCTGATTTTTCTAGGTTTGACTCTCCCAGTCCGATTCCTCCAAGTATGATTCTTCCAAAACAATTCTTTAAGTCTAATTTTCTGATAAAATAACATAGAAATGAATCAGCATCACTTCACTACCTGATCATGATAAAACCTAGTATGATTCTTCCTCAGTCTAGAAGTCTTCAATACAGAAATACCCAATATAAAAATCTCATTCTGATTAATTCATCCTGATACTAATATAATCCGAATACAAATGAAACCCTCAATACGATGATTTACTGAGTACGATAAATCCTGAATATCATGATCAGTTAAATACAATCATTGCAATCTTGTCTTCTTCCCTATCGAAATGTATTTAGTATAAAACAAAACAGTATCACTTTCTCTCATTGAAAACATGGATATCCTCTCTTTACTACGATGAACAGTAATCCATCGTCAGTCATGTACAATGTACTTTTTACATTTTATAGGTGACCCATGAGTGTTTTTATGAGAATCCCAAAAATCATTCCCACTCACAAAAATTCACTCAAAATGTAATTTCCCCTAAAATCTCGGAATGCATTTTGACTTCTTCAACTCTTCTCAATTCTTCTCAAAACTTCTACAATCTTCACATCTTCTTCTCCAGACTCCCATTTCAATTGTCAGTCCAATTTCAATTGCTAAGTCCAATTCTCTCATGCTTATTTCTTCAAAACAAATCTATGTACAAATTGAATGTGATTGAATAAATACACTTCTCCACTTGGGATATAATAATTATTTTTAATGAAAGGCTCCCCCTTGATAAGATCCCCCTTGAAAATTAATTCATAAATTTACACTTTCTTCAACACATCATCTAAACAAATTAATTAAATCCTTTTGAAATGGTTGACTATATTATTGATCATACTCTTCACATATTCTCTTGACACAATTGAAAACATCACTTCATTTATAAACATGTGCTTGTATCATGACTACCTTCATGAATTTGAATACATTGAGAAATAAATTTAGCATCATTTGATTTTAATTGGAAATTACTGTAACTTTCCATTCATTCCTGATTCTTTCTTTTCACCTCAACCCAAGTAAGATCTTTTATAAATACAACTAGTCTATATATGATCATCTTGGGTACGTTCATTATGGGTATGATCATTTTGGATACGATCATTCTGATATCGATCATTCTAGTTACGATTATCTTGATATTGATATTTTCCTTCCTGATCCATATATCAATCATTCTAATATTGATCATTCTGATATTGATCATTATAATATTTATCATTCTGATATTGATCATTGTGGGTATGGAACTTTTATGTCCTATTCGATGGAAAAAAAATGCTACAGTAAATCGGTACCACCATTTTCAATCTATACCACCTTTTCTATCAATAACACATTTTTTATCAATACCGCCTTTTCAATAAATACCACCTTTTTTATCAATACCACCTTTTAGATCAATACCCCCTTTTCATCTACACAACTTTCCTTGACACCAATTTCATTTTATTTTACCCATATATGATTTTTCTTGAAAAACAATCAGTATCACTTCTTTCTCTCTGCCACCTGAATACGATAAATCTAGATACGATATTTTTCAGATTATAAGCATCTCTTTCTCTCTCCAATTATTCTATCAAGCTTTAATTACAAGTTCTCCATTAAACTCATGATTTATATGAAATAAAAATTAGCAAAGCATCGTCACATTTAAAACATCGTAGTCATGCTGACCCCGATTCTCCAGTAAAACCAACACTTCTTTCAAATCAACTTCTTCTCATTATGATGAACTATCATAGTGAGTCTGATTCTTTACAAAACATGATGAGTCCTATTTTTATCAATCCAACATTGAGTCCTATTTTTATCAATACCATAGTGAGTCCAATTTTTATCAATCCTAGACCAAAACATCATCTTTCTCAATATAGTATATTTCTCTCAGGATATTAATCGATTGACAACAAATACAACCAAAACACAACTTGGGCCTAACTATATCCCCATTTGTATTTTTTGTCAATGCCTACTTCAAATAATTCATTCTCATAAAAACCATGAGTGGTATTGTTTCCTTTCTTTCTCCCCATATTTGTTTCGTCACTCACCCTTTCTCTTATCTCTCCCCCTTATTGACAATAAATTCAATGGGGCCATCATGATAAGTTTATCCCTTATTGGAAAATGACATCCATTTATAGAGGTCTGGACTTATCTTCAACATGGTTATCACATGATTTTGTTAAAAATAACCTTTAGTTAAAAAACTATAAGTTTACATGGGATAACCCGATGTAGAAAACAAGAGTGTATAATCAAGGTGATGAATGTTTTCCATAAAAAAACTTTCATGTAATACCTTTTCCATACTTCTTGAAATATTCTCATGACTAGGGTAAAACCTTGAAAGAATTTTTTTAGGATAAAAGCAACCTGCATCTATCTCAAAAAACAAATCATAATGTTCAGGTGTATAAAAACCCAACTTTTCAAAACAAACTTTTAGTATCCTCGTTACTTTATTTTGTAAGAAAAGTAAGACACTCATCAATTCCAACTTCCTTATTTACACTCTTTCAATTCCCTACAAGTTATCACAATTATACAAAGATATTGGGAATAAGAAAGAACCTCTATTGTTCCTTAAAAACAATAATTGGTCTGATATTCCTCTCTCAATCTTGCCTTTTTCTTCTTCTTCATGGATTTTTCATTGGATGTGCTTTCTTCTTTCTGTTCATCCTTCTCATATTTTGTAACATCTTCTTTGTTATTTATGGAATCTTTAGATGAGGATATATAATTTTCTTCATCTTTAGAGAGATATTTGTTACAATCTATTTGTAATGTTTTTCTCATGTATGTCTTTTCTTCTGGAAATATAGTTCAGAAACTTTTGATATCATGCCTCACATGTTCATATTCACAAGCTATTGATACCTTTTTATCAACATTTCTCATATCTTTAAAAGTCTTCTTATTCCTCTCTTCTTTCACTTTCTTTTGTGCTTACTTCAATTTTCTAGACAATTCAATGTGTTCTGGCAAGACAACTAAGCACTCTTTCTTTTGAAACTTAGGAAATCTATATTTATTGGATTCCAAAACATTTGGATTCTAAGAATTGTTAAGAATATTTTGTTGTGCTGGTAACAAAACAAGACATCCTTTAGTAAGGTTTCAAGGTTTCACACACCTTTCACAAATATTTTCCAATGGTTTGAACCTATTTTCAATATTTACTTCATTATTTTTATATTTCTTCAACACAACATTCTCAGACATCTTCTTTTGAGAGAGTTGACTCCCCCTCAAACCTTCACTTACATATCCTGTGGAATAATAGTAGTGTTGTTGGTTGAACCAACACATATTATCTGTATATCCAAATCCACCACAATACCATTAATGTCCATAAAATGAGTATTTTCCTTTGAAACTCCAATATTGATAGGAACCGTGAATACATTTCTCAACAATATTATTATATTTCTTTTCTGAGCCACCAACATTTCTGTTATCAATCAAATTATTACTTTTCTTTTCTATATTATCCCAACTAAAAGTATTGGAAACCTTTCTAGGTTCAGAATTTTTAAAAAAAAATTATTATACTCAGGGTTCTTTGAGACTTATGAATTCCAAAACTTGTTGGTCATGGTCACATACATAAATTTCCTAGATTTTTTCTTTTCAAAAACAATTCCATTATTCTTCTCACTATTTGAAGGTAAATTTTGTTGAGACTTCACAGGTTTCTCATTTTAGGAACATTCACCAATTTTAGTGATGGAGTTTTGGACACTTTTATTTCTCAATTCAGCTTCAAATAACTTTTGTTTGAAAAGTCCCAACTCTTATTACCTTTTATTTAGTTTAAATTCTAGGTGATCATTAATATTATTTTATTATTAAATATATTTCTTCAAATCATCAATCTATTTCTCCATATTCACTTTCTCAATGAAAAAACATCCTTGATTTCTTGTTCAAAAACACTCATCTTCCAACTTTTTGTTTTTCTTTTCAATACTTTTGATCTTTCTCAAGAATTATTTTAACTCTTATTTCAAATGCATATCAAGTTGAGTATCTTATTTATTATCACTTCTACTTCCAAATTCTTCATCATTCATTGTTACAATAAAAGTATTATCCCTAACATGCTCAATTGAATTTTTAGATTCAACTTCACATTCTTATTCTTTTTCTTTGGAATAACTACTTTCATTTCTAGAAGAACTATCCTCATTAACTATTGAAATAAATATGTTTTCTTCACCATAATTTGTAATATCCTCACTATAATCTTCCTTAGAGAAAAATCTTTTCCTTTTGGATTTTGATAACTTCTTATTATCCCTCCTGGAATAGAATTTTTCTTTATCACCCTTTTTCTTCCAAGATATTTTCAGTCTTCTTTATTCTTCTTCATTTTATTGTTTATTAATTTCTTCTTCATTTCCTATTTGAGGACTATTAGAAACAAAATTCCCAATGGATCTACATCCAAAAAAAATCAAGGGAATTTTCCCTTTGTATTTCCCGGTACCTCTTTTCACATTTTTAGAAAACAAGGATAAAATATCATTGAGGTTTTTACATACCTCATTTTTAGAGTAAGAATCTCTAGCTTATTCTTCTTCAAGAATCTTCTTTTCTTTCTTGGAATCCTTGAAATAAATTTCTCTATCAAATTTATTTTTTCCTTTCATAGTAGTCTCCCTTATCATTTCATATGTAATGAGAGTACTGATCAAATCATCTAGAGAAAATGTTTCTTGATCTCTATCTTACAATGAAGAAACTTTTTGCATCAAACTTGTAAAGAATAATTATCAAGATATTTTCAAAAATAATAGATTCTTATAACTTTTCCCCAAGACATCTGATAGTACTCACAATTTCATTCACCCTAGTAAATAATTCATCAATAGATTCATACTCACCCATATTGATGTCTTTTTACTTGAATCTCCATATTTTAAAATTTTTCTTCTTCACTTTTGTATTGCCTTCATAAATGTTATTCAGCTAATCCTAGATTCCTTTGGTAGTGGACACTTTTTTTACTCTTAGAAACTCACTTTCATAAAGTGATGAGAGTAAAGCATTCTTAGATATTCCATCATTCTAAATATTTTTTTATCATCTTTTATGAGAGGATCATTCTCAATATGAGTAGGGAACCCATCTGTAATAGCTCTTGAAACATCATACCCTTGAGACATAAGATATGGAAACATTATTCCCTTCTAGATATGATAATTCCCATCATTTAATATCACAATCCCTTAATATTCACACAACTCAGATTATCAATCACAGCTTCTTCTTTAAATACTTCAGAAAAGAGTAAGTGAAGGGAACATATACTCTAATACCAATTGTAAGTTCCCAGTTAGTGTATTGTATCCCTTAGAGGGGGAGGGGGAAAATCAGTGATACACTTTTTCTTTTATGTTTCTTTTTAATTGAAACAACCTTCACCTCCTATTAAAGATTCAATTCCCTACTAAAAAAAATAAAACACACATCCACAAAAACATAGGTATTTACAATGTTAAATATTAAATAATAATATCTACATCCTTTGTATGGTTTGGAAATGATCCAAAACTATACAATACACTAAAAAAACCTTGGATTATAATGAGTAGGATATACCCTTACACTCGTGTAACACTATAAAACAACCACTAGTGTGTGAGAACCCTCCTAGTACAATAGAGAAAATACAACCTTAGTGTAACAACTCATGTTACCTATTCTTATTTTTAATTCCATAAATGTATTCAATTGAAATAAAATTCTTCAATTCCTTACCCAAAACAATTGTAAGAACCACTTAGACTTTATTGCAGAAAACTTAGTCTAATTTTTCTGGGTCTGATTCTCCCAGTCTGATTCCTTTGAGTATAATTCTTACAAAACAATTCTTCAAGTCCAATTTTTTTGAAATAATACAATAGAAATGAATCAGAACCACTTCAATAACTGAACACGATAAAACCTAGTACAATTCCTCCTCGGTCCAAAAATATTTAATACATAAATACCCAGTACGAAAATCCAGTTTCGATTAATTCAGACTGATACCAATATCAGTCGAATACAAATGACATGCTAAATATGATGATTCCCTGAGTACAATAAATCTCGAATACGATGATCAGCTGAATAAAATCATTGTAATCTTGTCTTCAACCTTGTCGAAATGTATTTAATAAAAAAAATGGAATCACTTTCACTCACTGAAAACTCTAATCTCCTCTCTATACTGTTAAGAACAGTACTCCCTCGTAAGTCAATTACTATATACTTTTTTCCTTTTATAGGTGACCCTCGAGTGTTTTGGAAGAAATCCCAAAAATCATTCCCACTCACACAAATTCCCTCAAAATGTAATTTCCCCTAAAATCTTAGAATGAATTTTGAATTCATCAACTCTTCTCAATTATTCTCAATACTTCTATAATCTTCACCTATTCTTCTCCAAAACTCCCATTTCAATTGTTAGTTCAGTTTAATTTGTTGAGTATGATTATCTCAGTCTGATTTCTTCAAAAAAAAAAATAATTGAATGTGATTGAAGAAATACACTTCCCCACTTTAGATACAATCTTTATTTTTAATGAAATGCTCCCCCTTGACAAGCTCCCCCTTGACAATTAAATCATCAATCTAAACTTTCTTTATCACCTCATCTAAACAAATTAATTCAAACTTTTTAAAATGGTTGACTATATTGTTGATCATCCTATTCACATCTTCTCTTGACACAATTGAAAACAACACTTCATTTATAAACTCGTGCTTATATCATGCCTACCTTATTGAATTTTGAATTCATTCAGGAACAACTTTAACATCGTCTAATTTTAATTAAAATGTATTTTAACTTTCTATTCATTCCTTCTTATTTCTATTCATCTCAACCCAAGTAAGATATTTACTGTATACAACTAGTCTGGATATGATCATCCTGGATATGATTATTCTGGGTATGATCATTCTGAAATCAATCATTTTGGTTACAATCATCCTGATATTGATCTTTTCCTTCCTAATCTTAATATCAATCATTCTAATATTGATCATTATGATATTTATCATTTTGGGTACAAAAATTGTATGACCTATCCAATGGAAAAAAATATGGTACAGTAAATCAGTACCAACCTTTTCAATCTATACCACCTTATCGATCAATACCACATTTTCGATCAATACCACATTTCCAATAAATAACCCATTTTTGATCAACAAAACGTTTTCAATCAATACCACCTTTTCATTAGCACCACTTTCCTTGGAACCACTTTCATTTTTTTTCTCCCAGATATGATTGTTTTGAAAAAAAATCGGTATCACTTCTTTCTCTCTGCCACCCAGATACGATAAATCTGGATATTATCTTTTTCAAATTGATAGTATCTCTTTTACTCTCTCATTATTCCATCAATCTTTCATAAAAAGTTCTCTATTAAACTTATGATTTATATGAAATAAAAATTAGCAAAGAAGTGTCACATTTAAAACATCATAGTCATGTTAGCCCTAATTCTCCAGCAAAACCCACACTTCTTTCAAAAAAACTTCTTCTCATTATGATGGACTATCATAGTGAGTCTGATTATTTACAAAACATGATTATTCCTATTATTTTCAATCACATAGTGAGTATGATTTTTATCAATCACACAGTAAGTTCAATTTTTATCAATCCCATAGTGAGTCCAATTTTTATCAATCCCACAGTGAGTTTGATTTTTATCAATCCCACGGTGAGTCTAATTTTTATCAATCCAAGACCCAAACATCATCTTTCTCAAAATGATTTATTTCTTTCAAGATATTGATTGATTGAAAAAAAATGAAACCAATACACAACTTGGGACTAAAACCTTACTATAGTAATTAGTTGGGATATTTTCAGCATAGATATTATGAAAATATCAAGTGGGGATGCATAAATCCTATGTGGGAATTCTAATTGTGGCAAGTTGGGAGATGAGAAATGTTATCATATGATAAATCTGAGGATGACTGATGTAAATGGATCAAACATATCCTAGGATTCGTATGATCACATGGGATGATTGAGACATAATTGTTATCACCCCTAGAACCAACTGACTGAGGGTGACTCTCACATCACACCAATACCTTTATAGTCATCATAACCAAAATAGAGTAATTAAGAATTTTCTTCACCTTGAATGTTGTTGTATGGTTATGAGAAGATGTTCATGAATGATCTATCTAGTCCTTTGATGGTGTGATGTATTGTTCTATTAAACTCTAATCAAATGCAAGATTTTTTTGAAACTGGCATGTCCCACTTTATTATTTCTTCTTGTATTGCAGATCACATGGTATTTCATATTGAAATTATGTCATATGATTTGAAACTTTAAACAAATATTGAATAATGAGAATGTAAAGCCTTTAAGTGTGAAGTGTGTTCTATAACTATTGACAATGATTATTTTTTGGGGATTTATATTTTCTTGTGATGGACATATTTGACTTGATTATAGGATTGGAATGGTTGACATCATTCATGGCCCACATTAACTGTTATGCCCAACATGTTAATTTCAAATCGTCATATGGTGATGATCATCACTTTAAAGGAGATTGGGATGTGAATACAAGTAGAGTAGGAACTTTGGTACCGATGGTTGGGACAATCTCTTATCACTTGGCAGTTGTTACTTTGGTAACTATTTATATAATAAAATATAAATATTTTCCAACCATCGTGGATCAATTTCCCAATGTATTCCCTAAAAATTTCTCTAGGTTACCACAATAATAGAATTGGAATTTATAATTGATCTCTTACCATATATGAGTACTATTTCAATTTTCTCCTATTGGATGGACCTAACTGAATTCTGGGAATTTAAGGTTCTTCTCAAAGGGTTATAAAAAAATTATTCATTCAGTGCAATATGTCTTTAGGAGTAGAACCAATTATTTTTTAAAATAAATTAGATCAAACTCTTTAGCTTTGTGTATATTATCATAATCTAAATCAGGTTATGATAAATAATAAATATCTTCTTACATGAATTGAAAATATATTCCATCAATTGAGAGGACCAAAATAGTTCTCTAAGATTTATTTGTGATATGAGTTTCACCAAATTCGAGTTCAGAAGGTGGATATTCTAAAGAAAACCTTTCAGAGCCATTATGGTCCTTATGAATATATGGTTATTCCCGTTCATCTTACGAATTCACCAATGATGCTTATGGAATTTATAAATCAAATCTTTTAAAGGTATCTAGACTCATTTGTGGTGGTATTCATCAATGAAATTCTGGTGTATTCTAGGACTAAGGATGATCAAGAACAACACTTGGGAATAATTTTGGGTATTTTCACTGCTATAAAACAGACCATTAACAACATCGACCTTTATCAGTTCTAGAAAAAAGTGATGATAAAGATTTCATTTATCAGCACTAAAAAACACTAATAAAGGGTACCTTTTATTAGTGTTGATAAATGGTACATTTTATCAGATCTTTTTTAAGTGCCGACAAAGTGTAACCTTTATCAGTGCTTTCATTTAGCATTGATAAATTCTACCCTTTATCAACACTTAATTTTTACTGCTGATAAAGGGTACCCATTATGAGCACTTTATTTTTAGTACTGATAAATTTAAGCCTTTATCTGTGATTTTTTAGCCCTGATAAAGACCCAAAATAAAATGAAGTAATTAAAAAATAAAAATTCAAAAAATATTAACAATTTTATTAATTAAATCATTATTGATAAAAATAAATAAATTGAATATACATATATATAAATTTTAAATATTAATAAATAGTATTTATTAAATATATAGATATGTAAAATGAATAAAATGAAACAATTAAACAAATAAAAATTAAAAATGAGTAAATTAAGAAAAATATAAAACATTTTATTAATTAAATAATTATTGATAAAAATGAATTAACTTAATATACATAAATATAGATTATAAATATTAATAAATAGTATATATTAAATATAGATATATAAAATGAATAAATGGTAATAATTAAACAAAAAAACAAAAAATGAATAAATTGTAATAATAAACAAAAATAATAATATCGAATAAATTAAAAATTTATTAAAAAAATTTATTAATGAAAGAATTATTAATAAAAATGAATAATTTTAATATATATACATATATATATTAATTAATTATTTTTAGGTATTATTTATTCCTTTTTTGAATTTAATAATTTTATATTAATTATTTATTTATATTTATTTACTGTGTTTTAGTATTTTCAATATGTATTCATCTGTACTTTAATATATATTCATGTTTTTTCAATAACTTACATTTAATTAATAAAACATAAACTTTTTTCAATATTTTTAAAGTGTACTCATTTTTAATTATTCAATTTTACTCATTTTCAAATTACATGAATTTTAGATTATATATTCATTGATAATGTTAAAAATATATTTATCAATAAATATTTATAAATAAATATATTTATAAATTCAAACTTACAGTATTTATAAATTTAAATATTTATAATTACTATAAATAAATAAAAAATATTTTTAAAAAAATATTTATATAATAATAAATAAATAATTATATATATTAAAATATCATAAAATTGTAAAAAATTATTTAAATAATTAATATACTATATTTATATTTATATTTATATTTATTATATATATATAATTATATAAATTAATATAATAATTTAAATATATAAATATTATTTTTTTATAAGTATTCATATATTTATAAATAAATAATTATATATTTAAATAATTATAAATGTGTTATAAATGTATTTAAATATTGAATATAATTACTATATTTATATTTATATATATTTATTAAATATATATAATGATATAAATATATTTATAATTATAAATATATATACAAATATATTTATAAATGTATATTTACTACATTTATAATGTTATATATTTATAATTATAAATATATATATATATTTTATAAAAAGTTTTTATGTAATTATAAATAAAAAATGTATATTTAAATAATTTTAAAATTATAATATATAATTATATAATTATATAAATATGTTTACAATTTCTTTGTAATTATAATTATAAATCCTTTATCTGTGCTAAAGTTTTAGCCCTGATAAAATATAATCTTATCAGTGCTTCTTTAGTACTGATAATGATTGAGGTTTATCAACTCCAAAGAAGTGCTGATTAAGATTCCTTTTATCAATGCTTATCAATTTATCCCTAATAAAATGGATCTTTATCATCCATTATTTACAAGTGCTGATAAAAGTATCCCCAATATATTTAAAAGAACCATAATTGTGACTGATTATTCATGATTCTCAAGATCTTACAGAACTCCCCTGCTGCTGACGCTCCTTCTTTACATTCTCTAGAATGAATCAATGTTAGAATCCTAGGTATCATATCTTCTTGTTTACCTCTCTCTTTGATTTCCCTTTTGGGTTCTGCATTTTGCATTTTTGCATTTTTCTTAACCATGAAAAACCCTACTTCTCTTCTCCCATGGAGAACCAAGGACATCATCTAATTACTAATTTTGAATCACTGATGATCAGTTGCATCAAGTTTTTTTCTATTGTGAGGCTTGTGATTAGAGCATTGGAATTTGTTTTACCATTTATCATTGGTATCAGTTGTTTCAATTTCCAATGAAAGTTTCAATTGGGGTGAAAAATCAAAATTTCTTTTTTTATCCATTTGACATAGAATTGGAACTACAATTTAGGCTTTTATTTATCAATGGTTTGAATCCCTCTCTTTTTAGACTCTCTCATCACCTAATTCAATTTGACTGACCAAGAAAATGTATAAAAAAATAGAATCCAGTTATAATTCTTTATATATGATATATTTGATATATATTTGATATATTTTAACTCTAGTGATGGAAAATGGAAATGGGATGTGCGCTTCACATATTAAAGGAAACCATGATTTGTATTTCACATGTTCCTTACTTTTTTCAAAATAATGCTACATTGATAGGTATATTTATTTATATACATATGTTCATATTATATAAATTTCAATTTAATGTAATTTTTTTAAATTAAAATTTTATTCAAAAAATATTGATTCTCACCTTTTATTATTTGATTTTATGGAATTTTCTAAAATATTTTTTTAATTAAAGTGATAAAAAATGAACACTTATGTTAAGAGAAATATATTTTTGAAATTTAATATGTTAGAATCCATAATTAAAATTTCATTTAGCTTATTTTTTAATATGAGTGGTTTTAGAGTATATATGGGATAAACATATTTTTTTAAAATAATTAGTGCTTGGTTTTATTTTATTTTTGAAATAAATTTGTCTTTAGTTTTTTGTCCTAATTAGATGTAACAAATAATTTCTCATTAAATATATAAATCACTTCATGGTTTTCAATATGTATAAGTTTATCTACATTAATTTCACAATATTTAGATCATGTAGGATATGTACTAGTTTATATTGTATGTATTTTAGAATATTTTTTTGAAAATAGAAAATTTATTGTTTATTAACCTGAAACATCTTATTCGTTATTTAAATAATTCAATACTAATTAAATAACTCCATTGATAATGGATTTAGACTGGTTATGAACATAATAAACGATAGTGAATTGTTTTAATTATATTAGATTTAAGAAAACATAGGTTATATAGAATCTTGATCAACTATTATGTATTATACATTCAATAATAGAAATATTTAAGTGATTATTATGTTTTATTATTTGTTTAAGGAATTCAATGTTTACGATACCAGATTAGTTATAGTTTTTATATATGTATTTAATATTTTAATTTTCATATTAAATGGTTCATAATATATATATATATGTTGATAGGATAAATATATTCTTCAAATTAGTTTACTATAATCATACACAAATAAGGTTTTAATAATCTCTATATTTTAGAATGGACCAATACCCATTCATAAATAATTTTTTGACTGAGGGGACTATATAAATTATTATAAAATGTAACATGATTTTTTTATAGACATTATAATTTTAGGAAATGGAAAAATTCTATTAATTTTATTTATAAAGTCTTCATTTTTATCTTTGTATACATTTTTACATATTTTTTAACAAATATTTTTTTTACTTGTCAAATAATTTTTTCTCTAGAGTAATTTTTTTAAAAATTTTGTATTGAACTTATTATGTGACTAGTTTTTTTGTTAAATTTTTATAAATATTTCCTTATAATATTTTCCTTGAGTAATAATTTGATATTATTTGAAATGATTTTTAATATACCTCTCAATGTATGATTATAATATATTTTTATAAGAAATGAATCTGTGGGCGTGATAAAAATAATTTTTATTATATATTATAATATGATGGGTATTATGTTACAGATAGGTATGGTATGTTAGAATTTGAGTTACTATATACATGTAAATGATTTATCAAGGGCTAGGGTGAGGGTGATGTGACATTTGTGTTGTTTTTTTCTCTTCTTTATGGTCTTTTAGAAGTTAGGTTTTACTAATGTATTGTGGCACCCATTGTGTGGTTCTTTTCCTAAAGGAAAAAATTATATTAAGACTTTCCCATATTTGAAATTCACTTCCTCTAAAAAATGGCTATGTTATAACCATTTAATAATTTGGATGAAATAAGTACATGTGATGGTTATATCCGAGGTATAGTCTTGGATTCTAGGGTTCTGAGGTCGAATCTCATGGTACTTGTGATGTGGTTATTTACATAGGAAGATAAATAATTTTTCTCCTCATATGATTCAAATATTAACCTCTTATTAGTAAAATGATTTGAATTTTAAGGAATGACCATGGTTTAAAATTATAATAGGATTAGTATAATTCACTGGTATGAAATGAAGTTGGCACATTTGATTATAATGGGGTCCTAGTTAGTATATAATGACATAACTTAAATGTGTATTTTGAGTGTTAGTACTTTTAACATATACTCAAATATAAGAATTATTGTATATTTTTGGGGACATGTTAGTATTTACTTGTTTATTTTTATACTCACACCCTATATATGAACCTCAGTGGATATAGAGATCTTATATTTGAGATATAGGTAAGGGAAAAATACAAGTAAAATATATTACAATCAGTCCAACTCAGTGGGTATGAGTTGATGTTCTCATGGTAGTGTCAGGGACCTATTAGAATTTTGAGGTGATATCTGAAATTTTATATTAATATGTGGTAATTTAAAAAGTTTTTAGGAGACACTTTTTATCTTCACCAACTTTATCTCCCAAAGAGTTATTATTTAATTTTTTTTCTTGAGACTCATCACCAATCTATTCTATGTTTCTTGAACTACTTTAAGAAGTATTCATAAAAATGATAATAGATATATGGTATGGGATGACTATTACTTAGAGTTGTTCAAGAAACATAGGTGCATGTCCAGAAGAGATGGTGGATGAGTCTCAAGCAACAAAATGAAATAATTACTGTTTAGAAGATAATGTTTATGAGGATGAAAATTGTCTATAAATTTCACCATTTCATAAATTCAGAGGATAACACCCACCATAGTAGACTATTTCTTTTCTTAAATTAAATTACCCATTTTCTTAAAAATGGATGCATGATAATCATTTAACAAAAGTGTGTGAATATGGATTTAAAGATTTCATCAAGTTTTTAGTATAGAATGAATATGACCCTTATCAAATCCTTTGTCCATGTTTATGTTTTTCTTATTGAATACAAATTAAATGTTTGACTACTCATGCAGACAATGTCTTCTGCACATGATGATGTTACCGATCTCGAGGAAGAATAGACTGTAGATAATGAAATTGCAGAATTATTAGGGGATCAAAAACACTTTGATGGAAAATAATAACAATGACCCAAATCACAATGTTGAGTAAAATTATCAAGGTAAGAAGTTAGGGTATAAAATATTAGGTTGGTTGGAATCTACACGACCAACCTATTGACCCCCACAAGTCAATGTTCAATAGTTATATTGGGGTCATAATGAGGATAAATGTGTTAATTGATATTTATTCATGGCACCACATACAACCTATAATTAAGGAAACTATTTAGAAATATATATTGGTAATGTTACGATATACTTTCTCTATTTTAACAAAAAATTATATAATGAAACTTTGATTTAATTTTCATTAATCCTTAGAGAGTTTTTTTATTTTAGAATATTTTCGTGAGAAATTTGTATTAATGGCCACTAGAAAAGTCAATAAAGGGTTCTAGACTCTTCTTATGAAGTTACTTCTTGGGTATGTTGAGGGTAAAGTAAAGCCCCACCCACTAGTTAGTTATGCACACAATATAAAGCAGGAAACTTGGATTGATTTCCGCAATTGTCGTAATGAGAAATCATTCCAGGTGCCTTGTAGTCAATAATATATTATTTTAATTTTTTATTTTATCAAATTTTATTCAAATTTATTAATTTATAAAATAAAAAAAAGGTGTGATAAAAATAAATAACATGCATCAAAACCAATATACCTCTATTGCAAAGCAAGGATGGGGTATGCTTCACTAGAGAAGAAATTGGTATGTATTTTAAATAAAAAATAAATTTGTTATGTGATATGAAACAACATGTGTTCCTTTTTTTATATGAATATTGATGAATGAAAATCCAAATCTACTTCTATCCCATATCATGTGCTATGGAAGGAGTCTCACATAAATAAGGAGGGTAAACTAGTTAACGGGAAAAAAAGTAGTATGGGAAACATGTGTAAGTATGACATAATAGTAATTCATTATTATTTATAATAGTATTACATAAAAATATCTATTTATGTTCATTTTTTATATGGTTTATACATAAGAATTCTAAGTGATTGTACCATAAGTCAAACTACTTTTAGTAGATTTGAAGCTGTCGGAACAATATGGGCATGTTAGAGGATTAGATTTTGGAGTGTCTCCTAGAACATATTTCAATAAGATAAAACCAAATTAAGAAACTTATATATGGTGTAATGATTTTAGAAAAAAATAGACTCACTATAAGATATTATTTTTTGGTCTGGTTTTGAAGACCAATGTATGAGAAAAGATTAAAGTGAACAAGTCATGGAACAAAGATCTGCACATGAACCAAATGACCCCGCTATCTTTTAGGTTAGTCATTCCACAAAACCACATACCTTACCCGAGGTAATAAATATTTTCATTACTCTTTCTTTTAAATGTGAATGAAAAAATATCTATTAATGTTATATTACTAAAATTATATAGGGTACATTTTTTGTGATTTGTATCTATCAACACCCATGCACCACCTTGTTGTGAGGGGTATGGTGTATAATATCCTAGGAGAAAAAATACACCATAAAGACCTCCCAAAAGATAAAATTAAAGTAGGGATTGAGGTAGATCATGAGCTGGCTACAGATTTTCCTATTTCACTTCATGATGCAATTGGATATTTCATAACATGGTCGTCTAATCTTATAAAGATACCTAAGTTATGTCTTTAAAAAATCATAAGAACAACCTATAAAAATTGATAAAAAAGGTATGAAGTGAGGTATGATATTACATATGGATAACGCTATGGGGAAATGGAAGGTCAAATCAAGAAAATCTAGTGAATCAACCAAGAAATCAAAACAACCATCCGGGAGTACCTACTCCCTACTAGTTCCAGAAAAACATTTATTATCATTAAAACTTCATGCATATACCACTTATAAAGATGAAAGTATTTCTTACTTTCCATATGAAAAATAAATATATGGAACTTTTATGACAGACGTAATTGGTCTCAATACTATAAATGATATTCTTAGGCATGAATGACTAGTAGTCTAAGTTCTAAATACATAAATAAGATACATTTTTATAATATGTTTTTCCAAATAGTGAGCTAATATGTTTATTAAAGTTAAATACTATTCATATTTTCTACATGAGTTTTTATTACTACTATATAAAGGGAAAACAATGAGAAACATGATTCAGATTCATTAATCCTTGTATCATTTCTACCGAAAAACTTACTTTGGATAAGGAATAAATTGAGAAGAAAATAGATGAGATACTCAAAGCATTTGAGAGAAAAATATCAAACGATGGAATGTTTTTTATGTCTATATTGTAGAAGTAAATCACTTCAATCTAATCACATAAAATATATTTTTAATTTTTTCATTACTTGTTTGTATTTTTTAGGTAGCACTATATATTGATCGTAATCAATCTGGAAAACCCAAATATTTAGATCCAATGCATGGATATCCAACAAATCAACCACACATGATGTGTATTGGTAATTTTTAATACACTATAATCAACATTTTATATATAAATTTCGAATTATATGTTTCAATTAGTGTTTTAACAAGAATTTTGTTATGATAGGGTGGTCACTAAATATAGGGTAAATAATGGCATGAAATCAGTGTCTGAATAGATAAATCCCATGGATTACTAAAAATGGAAACATATTAAGGTATATATAGAAATTTTTAACAATAAAAACATATTTCAGAACTATTTACTTATTTTGTTCAATGTTTTTGCAGTGTCCAAAGAAATACAATTATAATGATTATGGATATTATGTCTAAAAATTTATGAGAGAGGTCATAAAGCATGAAAATGATAGTATCCTCCAATAGGTAATTTCTAAATGTAATTAAAATTTCATTAAATAAATTTCCTAATCATTTTTTTGTCAATATTTTCTCAGTACTATCAATATTTATGACAACCTTACACTCAAAAGATGAAGTAAATCTGTTTAGAGATTAGTGGAAAGTGTACATGTTGTTAAAATTTTTATCGACAAAAAAATTAGGTGAATACCTTCCATATTTGGGATCTAGTATGATCTATGATCTTAGAAATATATTTGGGGTGTGAAGAATTAGTTTCATAATGATTATATATTATTTTTTATATTTTTCTTAAGGATAAGTGTAATGGAATAAATAAATTTGTTTAGTAGTGTTGGACTTTAAACAATAAAATTTTTGGGAAATAGTATAGGTGGATGTAGAGGTGGAGGGGGAGGAGGATTTAGAGTTAGAGACATAGGTGGAGGAGTAGGTAGAGGCGGAGACTGAAGCGGAGGAGGAAACGAAGATATGGCTTGAAAACAATTAAATTGTTGTGAATTGGAGTAGAATTAGGATTATATGAAGGTCGTGTTTGAGAATAATTGTTGAAAATTGTTCAAAACACTTTTCAATTAAGATAATATCAATTGTACAAGTGTTTCAAGTGGATTTTTGAAAAAAAATGTTTTCACCACTAGTTTATGTGATTTTGTATAGGAATTTAAGTGGAGGAATTTTTTAAAAACAAAAAAAACCACTTAAGTTTTCAAACTGATTATCATAGGATATAATTTATATTATCACATTCCAAGTACTATAAAATATTACTAAAGTGTGAAAGAAAACCCCAACTAAGAATAAACTAGAAAAAAATAGATGCAGTTTCTTTCCCATGACTTCTCTACATTGTATAGAAAGGGTCTTGGAATTGGAGCCAATAGTCACCTAAGAGTCATACAACACCAATCCAATCATCAAAAAAGTATATAATCCAACTAAAATTTTGGAATAAATATGTGTGTAATCAACCACAAAATACAACAGGTGTATGAGATAACTAATCGAGGACAGCCATCATTAATAGATCATGGTCATATAGGAGGGATAATGTCAAAGGAAACATGACATAAAATGAAAATATATCATTTTATGAAGAAATCTAGGAAAATAAAAAACATGATTTAAATGAAATTGTGAATCACTGTAAATATAAATGAATACCCCTTTGAAAATGAAACTAGTAACTTGATCCAAAACCTCTAAAAAATAAGGAAATACCAAATTTCATCAACTGAATCATGAATTTTAAGAATAGAAAAATACAATGGTTTCACTTTGATGTGTGGTGGAATTATTTAGGTTATTAGATCATCAATTAGATTCATTATATAATATCAAAAATTCTTGTCAAATCCATCCAAGTAACATTGATTATGCATGTTCACATTCATTATGTAAAATTATCCATGTTCACAATATCATTAATAAAAACCTCACCATCATTCTCAATAAAAAAATACATGAGAATAGGGATATTCCCATTTTGATGAACAAAAATTTGTGTTGTTATGATAAAGATTATAATCACCTTGAATATTGAAAAGGATATACTAATCTATAGAAAAATATAAAAGACTTAATGTATGTACTATATTTTAGTGTCGTTTGGATGATATAAAGGGTTATAATGATGCTTAATATTATCAAAAAGGGGTAAACAATTTATAATGGAGTTTAGTGTCTTTTGAAAATATATAATGGGCTAAATTAATGTTTTTTCCATCAAATAAGGTAAATGTTTTATCATAGAGTTTGTACTATTTGTGATGGTGAAAGGGTAAGATAGATTTTATTATGTTTCATACAAACTAATATGTAAATATTTATTTTAGTTAAATCAAAGAATGCTGATAGGTTTACACTAATGGTTAATTTTTTCTAGGATTAAATTACTTCATCAATAAGGTCAATTCACTCTTATACTATGATCATGCACTCAATAAGGATGATCAACTCATGATGATGAAATTTTCATTTTATTATCTAATGCATTCAACATTATGGGTTATTAAACTGCAATATTGTTAGTTGACCCAGAGTATTGAATGAACTATAGGATAAAAATACATAGAGGAATCAACCATAACTCAAAACAATAAACAGTGTACCCGATATGACTCAAATTGTATGGTTCCAATTTAAAATTGACATTTTATTAAATTATTGTTTCATATTTATGTTTAATTTATTTATTTATATTATTGCTAACATAAGAATTTATTTATTATACAAGTCGATTCTTTTTATTGAGTTGGGGTGGTTTTTTCGAAGCTTCTCATGCCTGTGAGAGATTTGAATTCAAGGATGCAACTGAGATAACAACAATAAGGAAATAGGTTAATAATGTATATAACCATCATGAAAAGGTGAATTCCTAATACTTATTTAGTTAATTTTTTCATCATTTTATCTACTAATTTTAAGTTCATTTCCTTATCATTTTAACTAATATTTTTATCTTGTAAAAATATTTTAGGAAGTCATATTTTTTCTCTAATCATCTGCAACAATCCAAAAAAGAGAGAATATGATGCTTTTGGATGAGGTGTTTCAGGCGGCATGGGGCTTTATTTTCCATCAAAATGGAACATTTTGTTCTTTTCTGAATTGGTTCAGATTATTGAATAAAAAAACACATCACATACTCAATCGGCATCACTTCAATCTATTAGACGATGTAACAAACATGTCTCGAACAATATGTTTTTAGTTTATAGTTTACATTTTAGTTTAAAACAAACATCACATACTCAAAACTATTAAAACAAATTAATATTTTTTTGATAATTTAGGACAATAATACATAATTCTTTTTTATGTGTAGGAATCAACCACAACCCATTCTGGTAGACATTGTGCTCGGTATGACTCAAAGTGTCTGTTATCAGTTTAAAATTGAAATTTATGTTCAGAAAAAATCACTCATAAAAAACCAAACAAAAAATCTCTAATTTTCTTGATAATTTTGGAAAATGATTAATAAGTTATTTGGGATGCGTATGAATTATCCACACCTCAATTTGATTCATGGTGTGACCGGTATGACTCCAAGTGCATCATTTTATTTAAAATTGACATTAATTTTAGTAAAAAAGACAACTAACACACCCAAAATCATGAAAAAACATTTGTATTGTTTTAATACTTTTGGAAAACGATCCATATGTCATTTTTGATGTGTAGAAACTAACCTAACCTCAATTTGATACGTGATGTTCCCTATATGACTCAAAGTGTATGTAGTCAATTTAAAATTAATATTTTAGTTCAAGAAGTCTCACTCACTAAAAACTAATAAAACACACTCAGATTGTCATGATAATTTTGGACAATTATTCATAATTCATTTATGATGTGTAGGAATTAGACTCATGTCAAAATGACACACGATGTGATCGATATGAATCAAAGTACATGTTTCCAATTTAAAATGATTTTTTTTAAAACAAGTGTCATACTCAAAATTGAGAAAACAAATTCATATAATTTTTATAATATATTAAAATGATACATAATTCATTTGGGATCTGTAGTATTCATCTGCACATTAATATGATGAACAGTGTGACCAATATGACTCAAAGTGCATATTCTTATTTAAAATTGAAGTTAGTTTTATTAAAAAAGAAAACAGACATACTCAAAACTGAGAAAACACTTTTGAATTATTTTTATACTTTATTAAAAAAAATTATAAGTAATTTTTGATGTGTAGGAATTAGCCACACCTAAATCCAATACATGATGACTCAAAGTGTCTATTATCAATTTAAAATTGACATTTTAGTTCAAAAAAATTCACTCACTGAAAACTAAGAAAGCAGTTTTAGATTGTCTTGATGATTTAGAAAAATTCTTGATAATTAATTCTTGATATATAGGAATTAGTCTCATATCAAAACTACACACAATGTGACCAGTATGACTCAAAGTGTGTGTTTCCTGTTTAAAATGACATTTTATTAAAAAACACAAGTGGATTACTAAAAATGGAGAAAAACATTCAGATTGTTTTGATACTTTAGGAAAATTATAAATAAGTCATTTGGGATGTTTAGGAATAATAAAAACCTCAATATGATGCACGATGTGACCGGTATGACACAAAGTGCATCTTTTTATTTAAATTAGACATTTATTTTAGTAAAAAAGACAACTCACAAACTCAAAATTGAGAAAACACGTTTATATTGTTTTGATACTCTAGGAAAATGGTCCATAATTCATTTTTGATGTGTATTATTCATCCACATCTCGATCTGATAGATGATGTTCCCAATATGGCTCAAAGTGTACATTATCAATTTAAAATTAACATTTTACTTCAAAAAGTATCAATCACTAAAAACTAATCAAACATGATCAAATTGTATTTATAATTTAGAAAAATGATTCATAAATCATTTGTGACATGTTAGAATTAATTTAATGTAAAACCTAGTCATGATGTTACTGGTATGACTCAAATTGTGTGTTTTCAGTTTAAAAGGACATTTTAGTAAAAAACAAAAATGACATACTCAAAACCAAGGAAACACATTTAGATTTTTTGATACTTTAGAAAAACCATACATAAGTCATTTGGGTCATATAGAAGCTTCACCTCAATCCTATACACGTTGTGACCAGTATAACTTAAATTGAATATTTTCTATATAGAAGTTTCATTTTAGATTAAAACACGCATCATATCACCAAAACTGAGAAAATGAGGCTAGATTTTTTTTCTCATCATTTTATTCGCTGTTACTTAATTAGTTTCATTGTCATTTTTATCTTATACTTATTTTGTTAGTTTTCATAGAGATAATTCTTAATGATGAATAATAAATGGTGTGACATGGAAGAATAAACCACAACTCAATCTAATACACAGTGTTCCTGGTATGACTCAAAGTTTGGTTTAAAATTAACACTTTCTATTTAATTTATTTCTTTAAATTATCACTAACATAAGAATTGTTTTCTAATATAGGTGAGTTCTTTTTCTTGAGCAGGGGTGGTTCATTATTTTATAGAGGTGATTTATTTTTCTTTATAATAGTGTTTTTTTCTTGTATTTGTGTTGTAAATTCAATTTCATTTAGATTATGTATTTGAATATGATTTTTGTATTTTTTGGTGTTTCAGTGTACTATAAGAACACACTACAATATTCTATGTTTATGGTGTTATAGTGTTCTAGAATAGAACACTGCATTATGTCCCTTTATCAGTGCTACTAAATGTGCTGATAAAGGAATCCTTTATGGGCACCTCTAAAAGCATTGATAAAGAGACCCTTTATCGGTTCTTCTACAAGCACTGATAAAGGTACCCTTTATCAGTTCTTCTACAATCCTTGATAAAGGGTTAATTTATCAGCTCTTTTAGAAGCACTGATAAAGGTTGTCTTTATCATCGCATTTAGTAACGCTGATAAAACATTCCTTTATCTACAGTTTTATAGCGCTGATAAAAGCCTAGGGCTTTTAACCACACTGCGATATTAAACACCTTATGATCTCTGATAAAGGCCTATTCTAGCCCTATTAAAGGAATCTTTTGTAGTAATTCTTGGGGGAACATAAACTTTATGTTAAGATTTCAAAGTTTGAATTTTGGATGCAAGAGGTAGGTTTCCTTGGCCCCTTAATTTATAAAATACGAGTCTTGATAGACCATGAAATGGTTGAAGTTGTTATCTCTTGGAAACCATTGAAGAAATTCTTTGATATACACAGTTTACTCATCTTATAAGGGTATTATAATCAATTTTATCATGAATTCATGAATTGAATCTCTGATTATGTCTTTGACGAGGAAAGGCATTCATTTCCAATATAGCAATGATTTCCAGAAATATTTTCAAGAGCTTAATGTTTGTCTTACTTTAGTGCCCATAATTATATTTCCAGAGTCAATATGAGGCTATGTGGTCATTTTTTATGTATTTAAATATAGTTTGGGATGTTTTATCATCCATGGAGACCATGTTGTATCTTATAGATCATGATGGTTATGGGTTCATGATAAGAATTACCTAATGCAAGATTTAGAGTTAGATATTTTAGTCCATTCCTTGAAAACTTAGCATCATAATCTCTTTCATGACATGTTCAAAATGTTCACAGATCATAAAAACTTGAAATAAATCTTCTCATAGAGATATTTTGATCTAAGGAAATGAAGATGGATAGAATACCATCGTTTTTTTACTTAGAATTAATGTATACACTGGGTAAAGGAAATTCATTGGATGATGTATTGAGTAGGGAGTCATATATTCAATTCTCTAAAGAGGATTTATATTAGTGGTAGCTAATTATGGTCCTAACTAATATGCATCTAGATTTTGATGAGCAAGGTAATGTTTCAAGTTTCGTTATAGTTACTCTTTTTCGTGATTTGATTGATCAAGTAAAAGATTCTCATACATATGGTACCGAATATTTAATCATGAGGTCAAAACTTAATGTCAAGGAGACCATTAAGAGATGAAAACTAAATGGGAGATCTGTGTTACATTTTAGGGATTATATAGTATTCCTTCAACTTATCAGAAAAAGTTTCTTTCTTCTTATCACTACTTGATATAGTCTATTTTCCTAGACATTTAGAAGATGTTTAAGGATTTGAGAGCACAATTCCATTGGGATATCATTAAAATAAAGGTGATAGAGTATATCTCAAGATTCCACACCTATCATTATATCAAGGTGGATCACCAATGACTAAATTGTATGTTATAATATTTACCAATACCTATATAGAAATAGGAACAAATAGTAATGGATTTTTTCATAAGTCTACCAATAATTATTTGGAAACATGTTTTCATATGGGTGATTGAGGATTGACCCATAAAGTCAGGCCACTTAATCCCTATTCATGAATCCAATATGGTTGAATATGTGGAAAAATATAAATTATGAAAATTATAAAGTTTCTCAATGTTCTAATTTTAATTGTGTCTAACCAAGACCCTAGTTTTATATCTCAATTTTTGAATTCCTTATATAAATCCCTAGGAACCATTTGACCATGATTATAGCTTACCATTCTCAAATGGATAGACAGTATAAATAAACTATCTAAATATTAGAAGACATGCTTAGAGCTTGCATTATGTATTTTAGAGTTTCATGGAAGTATCATATATTTCTAGTGGATTTCTCATAAAATGACATTTATCATGCCTCAATACATATAACTCAGTCTAAATGTTTGAATGGTCTCCCTTGTTGTTCTCCACTTTGTTGGGTGAAAATGTGTGAGTCTTCAATTATTGGACCTATACTTGTGCATGAAATTATATAGAATATTCATATGACTAGGAAGAGGTTGGTGATAACTCAGATATGTCGTAAACCATATTCGGATCATCATCATTAGTCATTATAATTTTATGTGGGTGATCATGTTTTCTTGAGAGCCTCACTAAGTCTAGAGCATCATTGTTTGAGTAAGAAAGGTAATCTATCACCTTGGTTAATTATACCTTTTGAGATACTATTATGAATTGATGATGTGGATTATTAGTTGGATTTACCTCTAATATTCAGCTCTATGCATAATGTATGTCATGTATCACAGTTATAGAAGTACCATCCTAATCTTGACCATTATTCGATGGGACCTTGTTGATATTGATCCAGATACAACATTAAATCATGTGATAATACACATTGTGTATATATAGAAGAACCTATTTCTTGCAAAAAGTATCAGTTTGATACAAGTCTTATGGTAGCACGGTGAAATTCAAGAGGAGACTTGGGAATAAGAATAATATATGTTGGATCAATGGCGTGAACATTTCCAAAGGACTCATAAATATCCAAATTTTTTAGGATGGAAAGACCAATATAAGGGATAATATAACACCCTTTATTTTTTGGTATTTTATTCTTTTATTATGTATTATGAAATTATATGATACTTGGGATGATTTTCAAGAGTTTCTGGGTGAGTTTTCAGTGTTTTTAAAGTGTTTATGGGAGTGTACAGTTTCATAATGATTAGGGAATACTACTAAACATCTCTAGGAAACTTTGTAATAGGTTATGTAAGTGTTTAGGTAGGTTCATGGTTAGTTCACAGTTCTTCCAAACTATTCTAGTTCCTGGTGAAACTGTGTGAGTAGAGATAGTGGGAAAAAGCACAGTTGGTTCATGGGTTATCAAACCATGAAACATAACCATGTAAGAGGGTGGTTTGGAGTTATTATTAAGATAAATTTTAGCAAATTATTTCCCAAAACATGTGGTCTAACCATCGAATGTTCATTAAATGTTCTAAAAATTAGATTTTAGCTTGGTTTTACACATAGAAACCCTCCTTTTTAACCTCTAATCTAAGGATCTTGAACTCCTCTCCTCTCCCAAGAATTCTTGGTGATTATTTTTGATCTGTAAGATGTTTTTGGTGACTCAAGGTGTGTTGTATCTCTAAAATAAATGGTAAGTCCTTGTTCTTTATTTTTCTCTCTAGATGTGGTCATATTCTCTCTCATAGAGCCATAGATCTAATTTGTTATAGATATATCTATGTCATATGATGTGTATTTTGATGAGATATTGTTGGGATCTATTATAGGTAACAATATTCAAGGATATGTCTAGAGGTTCTATGTGGAGTTCTTTATTTTTTTAACTATTGTGAGGTAGGTTACTTCTCTCCCAAACTACTTGTTTTACAACGTGAAGGATTGATGTCTAAACCAATATTTCCTATTTATTGGAAAAAAATTATTGGTTTTAGTACCAAAATTATTGGTTTTGAAATAATACAAACAATGTTTTTGTAAAATTTCTATAAAGAAAATGGTTTTCAAAAGAAATGGTTTTTGTTGAGAACTTAGAATGTGTGGTTCAAGTGAATTTATGAATCTAAATTATGGTGACTTGTTGGTTTAGAATTGGGGTTGTTAGAAAGTTTCACATGGTATATCCCATCAATTGAAAAATTAGTGATGGGACAGGTCACCTATGATAAGTATTAGGGATGTCATTGAGAATAAATTGGTGTGTGATTTGTGGAATTATGATGCCAAGTGGTTATGGTTTCGGTAACTTGTTAAACTTACTATATTTTTTTTATATAAATATAAATTTGAAATTACTTGTTCTTGTTACTAGTAGAATGTATTGGAAAGTATTTGGGATTACCTATTGAGTTTTATACTCACCCCCTACTTGGGAACTTTGGTTTATTTGAAGATATTGGGTATTGAGATACGGGTAAAGGAAAGGTGTTGTACTTCTCTTGTGATGCATCATGATATAGTTGGTTTGGTACTTGGAGTTAGAGATTGTAGATTGTTTGGTGTGATTCTTGGGTTGATTTCACTTTGGTTTCATTGAGTTATACTTCCCTTTTTGTGTTGGTATTATACCTTTTTATTCCATCTGTTACTATGATGTTGTATTTTGTTTTGAGTTGCATTGTATTACTTACATGAATCATATAGCATTGTTTTTATTTGATTTTTCATTAGAAGTTTGTTCATGTTTTAGGTAAAATCATTCCCCAATGATCAATATTTCCTTTTGGTTCTTGTTTCTTGGATTTTTTTGTCTTAGGTACTTTAACTAAGGTCAATAGTACCTTTAACCCAACCCAATCCAATGGGTTGGGTGGAGATGTTACAGAGTCTTACCTATATAAACATCATTGCATATACATAATCATAAAAATAGTTTGCGTAATTATAAAATAGACTCTATGAAAGCATCGTCTAATAGTGCAATAAGAGTTTCTGCCTATGTAAACATCAACACATTTTGATAAATATGAGATTTCTTCTAACTATAATTTGAGTTTCCATAATTAAAAGACTATAAAGTAATGGATAGGGTGATGATTGTTCTAATTTTTCATGAATCAGAATATCATAAATCAAATGTGATAGAAATAAAAGAATTTTGAAAAGTTTATGTTAAATCATAGAGAAGAAAATAAAACCAAGTATAATATTTTGAGATACTTTATAAAGTTTGAAAATATAGTTTCTAAAATTGAAGATTTGGATGAAAATGGCATCTGATAATGATTGAGTTATGAATTTAAGTTTTAAAAATCATGAATATATTTTAATCCATGATCCAAACTTGTAATAAAAGTGAAATGAATATGAGAAGATCGAGTGGATGAGTCACTTGATAAAGAATATGAAACTTCATGGGTATTAAAGGATAATGTAGATTAAGTTGAATCGATGCTTTATCTATCCATCAAAGTTCAAATAATTATGATACAAGCTATCGAGAATAATATTAAAAGCTGGATGATCTTTAAAGATTTATTTTTATCCAAAAATTCAAAATTCAAAATTCAACAAATATGGAACTACCAAAAGAAATTTGTTGATGATGGAACCATAAAACAAAGTGATAAACATCACAAAACGATTTTTGATTCATGTTGAGTTCTTTTTAGTGTTTGAGTTATTTTGAATCTAAGTTTTTAAGAGTTATTTTTCCCTGAAGAATCCTCAATTCTAAGACTAAAGTTTTTTTGGGTATTTTTAAATACAAAAATAAAACTTATTTTTGTTGATTTTTTTGAAGATCGAATGAGTTATATTCTTGTTAAGTTTTTTTTTTTGAGAAGTTCAAATATATTATTTGGATAATTTGAAGTGCCAGTGGGTATTTTGGTAACTCAAAATAGATATATTTTCCAAATTATAAATATTTTGATAACGACATGAATCATAATGTGGTATCCTCAAGTGGTTATTTTATAACCACTATTTTATATGGAAATATATAAATTATTACTTTTATTCCATTTTTGGAAACTGAAAATGAGAGGAGAAAATTAATTCTCTCAATATGAGGGACTTTGAATATTTTGAGGTTGTTGAAAATTAGTGCTACCATGAAAAAGAAAATACATCTCTCAAAGTGATATGGAACCATGTGTTCCGAGATAACCAAGAGATATTGAAGAAATAAAGGGAGGAAGGTGGTTCTGAGAGACAACTATATTTCTTGAGTAAGAAGATGGTGATGAAAAACTAGTGTTGAATAGGTAATCAATTGGGGTTTTAATAATAAGATAAATATAGTGGTGTATAGATAATTTAACAACTCCTTGAGAAGAACCAATGAGTGTCAATGTAGTGAGAAATAATAAGTATAAGGAGAAGAAGAAGAAGCAGACCTTTGTGGATCTGCATTAGTGAAAAACAAATAGACCCAAGTTACAGTGAGTTTAATCTATGTGAAAAATTATGTGTGTGAATTTCATTATATAATATATATTTTATATCCTCTAAGTCTTTTTTCTATAGAAGATTGAGTTTAGATTTTATAACTATCATATTTTGAAAGAACCAGGAAGTTTGGTAGAGAAGTAGAGGCCAAGTTGCATGAGCAGTGTTTACAGAATTTAAGGAAGTAAAATAATCTATATTATAGATAAAGTAGATCAATATTTTTATGTGTAATGTAATCTCTAAATATTATTTGTGAACTACTTCAAGAGAAGGAATTTCTAAAAAAACTAATGTAATTCCAGTATAAAAAACTTACTGAAGGTAGTAGTTGATCAATAGTGTAATATAGTGACTCCAAACATGTGTAATATGGTATTCATGTGTTAGGTTAAAAATTATCCAAAATCTAGTTGTATTGATAATAATATTCATAGTGGATTTTTTTGATTGGGATAATAACCATCTATAACAACGAGTAGGCTCACATTATGATCGAACCATATAAAAACACATGGGACACTTTACCTCTTTATCTTCATTGCATATAGGTGTATGGTAGGTTAAACATTAAAAGGATCCATCCACATTAACTAAAATAATAGGTTTAAAATCAAAGTGGGTTTAGTGTATTATATTATTTTTTATAATTTGTTAACAGTTTGAAAACATCTTATCCACCCCATCTTTGGTGTGTCTACATTGGTCCAATGGGGCTTAAAAATTTGAGACTTTTATTATTATTTTTTGAATATTTTGGTTTAAATTAATGTTATTTTTATTTAAATCAAGATTATGTGGGTTGTTTTTAAAACATTTATGTTTTAGGATAAAACTAGATTAAGAATCATAGGTGCATGAGTGACACATGGTTTGGGAAAACATGTGAAAATCATGCACATGGTTCTAGATACCTTCTAGTGACTGTCACATGACTTACACACGGTCTACCAAACCATTTATAAAATCTATGAATAGTCATAAAACCCTATTTATCATATTATTTAGCATATATAAATTTTTAAATTGTGTTTAATATTTTTTCAAATCATTTAAAAAGGATAAAAGGGAATTTTATAAAAAAGATTTAGAAAAAAATTGGGCAAGTCTTATAAAAACTTTTAAAGGTTAAATTTCAATGATTTCATAAACTTCGCATGATATATTTATGTTTACTATGGGGTAATTTGAGAAAGAATAAAATTTTTGATTTATAATTTATTTTTAAAAAGGAAGTATGTGGTATTGAAAGTAATGTAAGTGGTTTTGAGCATTATCAAGGAGTTTATAGTAGAAAGTATTTTGACTGGTGATCAAATCATAATATTGATTTTTTTAGATTTTCAATAACTATAAAGTAATTTGAGAAGGTTTATAGTAAAAATGGGATGTCTATTATTTTTGTTGAATGTATGTGTAAATTTATTAAATTGTTTTTTTGAGGTTTGAGTCTGGATATGTGTTTTAACTAGGTTTCATATTTTATATTATTTAGATTGTATCCCCTACAAATGCACTAATAGATCATGGTAATTCCATAATAATAAGTGTTCCTTGAGTTAGTTTTCCCTTTAGTTTATATTTTTTTATTATGTCTATTGAATCTACATAGGAATGAAAATTACTTTTTATTTTTTAGGAAAAGTTAAAGGGAAAGTGAGAACTCATGCAGTAGAGGATACAAGCATCAATTACCATATGAGATGGCTGAGCCATTAAAGCCTAATTTTAGAATATTAGACACATTATCCTTAAATAATTTCCAATAAAGACTACTTAACTCTGTAGCTAGATCATCCTTGATAAGATATTCGAACCAATAATCCATATTGTACCATGTTTAGATGTACTCCTCCAGATTCAATTTCCCTGCATTAAAACCTCTTACCAGAATATAGTCCTTCTTGTTTATCCACTCCATCTGTCTTTATTATTTTCCACCATTATCAGTCTCCCAATCATCCTTTTAGCATCCTATTTTGAGGAAATAATTGGAAGTTAATCTTCGAACATAACCTCCTTTGAGTAAATGATAAGGTCCTAAGTTTGGCTATTTGAAACCTCCTTGAATTCCTCCCATTGTTAGACAGTGGACTCTCCCATATTGGGATCAACCCGATCAATGTAATTCTCAGTGCAGGAGTGTTCTACCACCACTGGTATATCCTTTCCTAGCACACCATCCATCTTATTTTCACTGAATATTGATAGGATTCCACACTAGATCTACTCTTGGTGCTTATCATTATTGGGTTTGAAGTATTTCTCCTTAGGTATTTTTTTCTTGGAGATATTGTATCCATCGGTTTTAGTTGGAAGTTATAATCCTTTTGACATTTGGTTTTTTGTTTTTTCATCATAATTCAGCTTCCATAATCCTTGTTGACTTTCCATCCCTTCTTCCTCCTCAAACTGCATGTTCCTATACAATGACACCCCTTAGTACTAATATATGAAAAAAGTTTGTAGATCTCATCACTTGCCTCTTCCACTGAAGGACCTTTCCCTTCATAAGAAACCCCATATTTTTTTAGTTCTTTTTGATCCAGAACCAATCCTTCAATGGACAAAACATTAATTTGGTTTCCCATCTTAATTCTTGGAATGACATTTCTAAAGACAATCCAATTGTTTGTTTCCTCAATACCCCCTGTGGCCTGCATTCCATGAGTCATATCTTCCATGACACCCTTTTCAATTGGTAATTGGGGAGACACATTAGGAGCAGAGCCAAGGCCCTTGCACACTACCCCAATCCCCTGAAACCACTCCTTATTGTTGGATCTATTTCCAAGTATCATAACCTTTGTATATGAAGTTGTTTGGGATAAAAAAGAAGGGCTTGAATCTCCCATACCATCAAGCCCCCCCTGAACCAGGCTTGGTATGTATTTCTAAAACTACCAGGTCATGTTTCATTTGGATGAAATCATACTCAAATTTTGGATAAATATTCTTTGAATGAACCTCTTTATGAGAAGGAACCACCAAATCCATGTAGCAATCAAATTGAGTATCCATCTAACTTGCATCATCCACAAGCTTCTGAACACTGTTATCAGGATCTTCCACGTCCATAGTTTACATCTTCAAATAGTTAATGGTTCCGTGCCTACAAGATACCATCAGATAACCAATATTCTTGCAGGATGACCAGTAATCGACCCACTTCTCAAAATGAATAGGTTTCTTATACATAAATTCATCTCCAACTGAAATACATACAAAATAAACTGGGATTCAAGATGTATCAACTTCAACACAGATTCTTTTATAAATCAATTAACAAACCACACGAGTTGTATTATCAGATCTTAAATATTGACCAACTAAATTCCAAAGAATGAATATGTTTGAAGGGATTTAAAATGGGAGGGTATGTTCAGGAAAACCTACCCAAATCACCATCGTAGGTAGTTCACAGTTCATATGGAAATCATAAGATCATCTGAACAAGAAGGAGAGGCAGTCATTGTAGAACCAGGGTGAACTAGACCAATATAATATAAAATCTTATTTTGAGAAAAAATAAATCATAATATGAAAATTATAAAGAAGTTCAACTATTGAATGATCTTGTAAATCCCACGCTTCAAAGAAAAATCTACTGAACAAGTCGATCGATGGACGATGATGCTTAAATCGAGAAACCAACACTAGACTAAGTAGAGATGAGGTATTTGTGATCTTCGTTTCCAAGAGAGGAAGATGTGGAAGACCATAAAACAAATTAGGAACTTTAGTTTGAAGAGAAATTTGATGGAAAGGAGGAATAAATTTAGGGTTGTAAAAGGGGGAGAAGGAATTCGAGGGGGGCTCCATGAAAAATGATGAAAGTCCCTCCCCCTCCAATGGGGGAGGGACTGAATCAAAGGTCATTATCTCCCAGGTTAGGGCATCATTGTCCTAGAGTGAGAAAGATAACCCCCAACTAATATACCTAGTCTCTCAATAGGGTGTTGAATCTAATTTATTATTTTTTTCATACCACATCCAAGAGTTCTTACATCAAAATCCACCTATCTTCTATGGTGATCTAGGTCTGTAAGAAAAATTGAAGTGGATAGAGAATATGTAAGGAATTTTAGGTTTTTTAGAACTCCTAAAGACTTAAAATAAAGATTCATTATAGGATTATTTGAAGGAAATGATAAGGAATTACATGAGACAATGATTCCTCATTAGCTACGAGATACCATGTCTTGGTAAATTTTCAAGACCATATTCATCTAGTGGAATAATCCTAAAAATGTGAAAGTGTAGAAGTCATTTGAACTTGTGAATATTTACCAGGGTGATTAGATAGAAATGGAATACATGAATAATTTATTTTAAGTTATTATTATTCACTCCTATGTTAGTCATTAATATCTATTTAAAAAATAGATTTTTTTAAAGAGGTCTCTACCTAGACATTGAATCTGTAATGATCAAAATTGGTTTGAATTCCTCTATGGATGTAGTTAATAATTTTATAATGCTGAAATCAAGTAAAACTAGACTACTTGTGTTAGGTGGTGCTTTTATTGTATATGGTATGAGTAAGGGCGATCATCTTAATATGGGAAGATATAATATGAACCTGAACATAAATAGGTTTATGCGAGTTAGATATGTCAATCTCCTACCACTTTTTCTATAAAGAAATGATCTCTTGTGTGTTTCTTATGTTGTAATCTAGGTCACTCTAAAACATCCTACTATATATCTCTAAATACCTATAAATTATGTGTGATGTCTTTATTTCTTGCATACATTTGTTGTAATTTAGTCTCATTAATTCTAAAATATAGTTATTAATTATTTTCTTATTATAATTATTTTAATTATATATTGGGAAGTGAGTATTGTAAATTTAATTTTTGGAAAAATAAATCAAAAAATATATTTTTTTATGGTTTTTTACTTATGATAAATTGAGTTTATTTGATGGAAAAAATATGGCTATCTCATCCACCTATGATGGGAGATCAGGATAGCAATAGTCCATCCAATCATTGAATATGTTCATAGATGAGTATAAATGTATAGGTGATCCTAGCATGGGTCAGGGATAGGAATGGGTTTCAGTAGAATAGAGGAGATCCTAGTATATGGAAGTCTTGTGCATGAGTACTGGCATAGGGTAGAAGTGGTGGTTCTAAATGAGTAGCGACTATCGCCCTCATATATATTAATTAGAACGCACTTGAAGAAAATTTCAACATGAGATGATTTCACCCTCTATGCTATTAATACTTACAAAAATTTTACCAATTGAGCCTACACTAATGTATCCTCACCCAAACAAAATATCTCTTTCTCTAACCACATGTCCATGCCACTATGCCACAAAATTCTACCATGTATGCTACTGTCAAAATTGGATTATCCACTACAAAGGCTGAAACCACCATGGGAACACCACCAAAACTCTAGAAATCATTCATGAGCCACTGTAAGGTCTATTGACACCATGCATGCACATTTATATGGTGAAAAAGGATATGATAATGTTTTTCCATTTCTAAGAATGTTGTGTTGTGAAGGAACCCAAGTAAGTGTAATTCTATTATTGTGTAAAGGTAATCATCAAGTTTTTGATGGATATATAAAGGTCACCACCAATGTTAAACCCATGTAAGGGTAAACCCACACTAATGTGAAGTGATTATTTTGTGATATGAACTTAATAGAAGAAGGTTGTTTGGTTGCATGAAAATCATCATATCGAGAAGATCCTAGTTTGTTCCATGTATTGGGGAGACAATGGAGCTTGATTTTTATAAAGATTTTCATGTTGTAAATTGATCATGTTTGTGCCATGAAACCACAGTAAGAAACACTAAATTTTGTAGGATGAAGGATCATTACATTAATATACTGGATGTGATGTGGCAGAGATGATACAAAGTATTAAAATATAATATGAGAGGTGTTTTATGAGATCTAAATCCATCACATCACAAACATTCATGAACATAGAGACCAATGCAGATAAAGTTAAAATCATTTAGTGAGAAAATATTTACACTGTAAATGCATCGATCAAGATTTTTAAAATAATTTTTATCTCCTAAGATAATAGAATAATTTCAAGGATATTTGACTAAAATAATCTTGGCACCCAAAGAGGGTATATCTTGAGAATGAATGACTGAGACTTGGGGTTTTCAAGGCTTATAAATATATAGCTTTTCTCATATGGGACTATGAACTGAATGATTCACTGGAGGAAGTGTGTTTCTACTCAAGATACTTTCTATTAGTATACTTTGATAGATTAATTTTATTTTCATACTCCCTAAAAAATAGCATGATGGTAGGTTTATATTGTGAAAAGTAATGTAATTTAAGGAGATTATTCTAGTAAAGTATTATTATACTTTTAGTCTGTGGGTGGGTTGTGTATTAAAACTTGAATCTCAATATATTCTCTCTTCTTATTTCATAAACATTGAGATTTGAATTTGGGAAGTGATTTAAAATACATAACAAATCATCTTAAGTTTTTCATTACCATTGTAAGGTTCATGATAATTAGGTTTATATATAATATTAAGATACTTAAGTCATTAATAACTCTGAGTAGTTGACCATATTAAAGGGGGGATTATTGAGTTAGATATGTAGTATGAAGACTAAGGACTCCCTTTTTTCTACTCTGATAACACAAATGGATAATAATTCAATTCATCACTTCACTTCTATAACACACAAACTTGAAATTACTAAACTTGGAATGTATTTCCCAATTTTGTTTCATCTCAACTATATTTTCCTTTATTATCTTTTAAATCCCACTAAATTTTCTTAAGTTCACTAAAAATATCTCATAGGTTAGACCTTGAACTTACCATATACTACCTATATTTAGTTGGTAGAAGTTTTGTTTGAGTCATTTTTAAATTTCAAAATTTGAGTCCTTGTTAGAACTAATGATACCATTTAGGCCATGTTAATGTGGACATTTAAGTAACATTCAATGGTTTTATAAGATGAATTATAAATAAAAGAAAAATACAAATTTTTCTCATACAACCCTAGGTAGTAGTTTACCTTGAGGTACTTTTTTCCAATATCTCACTATCTTTGAGTTATTAATTTGGTAATGGAATTATATTAGCATTTTTTACAGGAAAATGCTAACATATTTGATCCAGACTAATCTCCATGTTAATGATTCTTTGGGTGATGGTTATCCATTTATTATAAATTCAACCTTTGAGTATTTTTTGTAACATATGTAAGTTTTATCATTCCTTTGATGGTGGTATTCCCTAAATAGAATAGTATCCCCTACTTTACCATATTAAAGTGAAACCTCTCATGTTTGGGAGACCTATAGGTAGTCTCAACCCTTTGGTAAAAAGTATCATGCATGATTCTTAGTATCACCCACATGAGAAATATTATACAGTATTACACTTAATAGTGTAAGATTAATGTGAGACCCTTATTTTTATCTTTCATTTGACTTTTTTCAAGTTTTAGGAGTAATTTTAAGGAATCAATTCATAATGAATTTTTATATTTCCTATTATAGAACAGATTAATTCTTATATTTTTATTATATAATTTGAGTGGTGTTCTTATTGACCATTAGGATGTATAAATAATCATATTGATATTATGGAATATTGTAATACCTAATTTCATTATAGTTTGGTTAATTGTATACCATATAGTATTTTTTTATTTTCTTAGATCTTTTTAAGTTTTCTCCTTGATGTATCTAATTATAGGTTGATATTACAAGGTTTAAGTTACTCACCCTTCTAAATTCATTAGTGACATTTTTGGGATAAAAATGGCACGTTAGGGAGAATTGAAACACCCTAATGTCACTTTTTTATTATTTAATTTAATTATTGATTTTATTGATATTTTTAAATTATGGGTATGAATTGTTAAAAAATTTAAGAGATTTTATATGTTAGGTAGTTAAAAGATTATTTGAGTTTGACTAGTGGTAACCGTGTTTTTTGTCTAATATAGTTAAAATCCTAGTTTAGTGGATGGTGAATGGATGGTTCATGGTTTGGGGTAACTATGAATATTAATCTTACATGGGGTGAAATCCTAACCCGATATATACCACATGGTTTTCAAAATATTAGGGGTAATCATGCAACCTAATTGTGTGGATGTATCTAAGTGGTCCTATAAAAATCACATGGTCGGAACATGGTTTGGTAATATATGTATCCCAACTATGCGGATTACCTAGAAAGGTTATAATGGAACTCTATTTTTTCCACTTTCCCAAATTTAATCCCATTTGGCCTCCCTCTCCTATCATTTTTTTGTAACAACATCATGGGGCCTAAGATATTTTTTTTCCTCAAACATGATTTTTTTCTATCCATCCCTTGGGTTTTTCTTGGTTTCTTAAGGTAATTATCTCCTTTCTCTACCTCTTCCTTCTCATTTATTATTTATTATTTCTTATTTATTTCTTATTGTTTTTCAAAGCCTAGTGTCCATGGTGGAAATCCATTAATATTGGGTTATTCTAATCTTTTTAGTTTGTTTTTAGGTATTATAGAGGCCTCCTATTATTGAAACCTTTTAATATATTTGTCTCTCCAACAATAATGAGTTAATTATATCATGTTGAGGCTGACATTTCTTGTGAAATCCATTTTATTAGACACATAATTGGGTTCTTGGGTTTTCTAAAATAGTTTTATTATAGATTATATCCAAAACTATCACCCTTAATGAAAATATCAAATTATTCTTATCATTTACTTGAATATCGACTTTGACATCAAAGGGTTTCCATAATTTATATAAAACTTATCTCTAAAATTAATATTTATGCCAACTATGTGTTAGGTAAAATTCTTAACAGCCTCTTTTTCAAAGAATTTTTAACCAAAGTGATGTTTTGGATTACTAAATGATTTCTAAATGATTTTAAAAGTGATGTTTTTTTAAAATTTAAGTAATTAATTAATTTTTTAAGGGTTTTTTGGTTTTAGTTTCATTGGTTATTGAGCTTTTACACATTTTCATGATAAGTTATTGTGTTAACAATATGTTGACTAATTTTTATGTTATTTGGCATGTTTCCTAATGATATTTAGTTTTTATATAAGATATATTGTACAAGTTGATTTAAGGTTTTGGATCCATTGAAACTTTCACTATAAATTTCACTAAAACTTTCTCTGAAAATGTAATTATAATTATAATGTTTTTGTGAAACATATGTTAAATATATTTTTTTAGTGCATTTATTAAAAATATATTCTTTAAAATGTATTTTTTATTAATATGTAGTAATTATTTTTTAGTTATATGATTTTATAAATTTTTTTATATTCTGAAAATTTTAATGGAACTTTTAGTGGAAGTTTTAGTGGAACTTTGACTTGAAATTTCCTAGAACATTGACTAGAAATTCCACTGGAACTTTTATAGGAACTTCCACTGAAAATTTCATTGTAACTTCCACTAAAATTTCCACTAAAAGAATTTATAAATGTTATTTATAAATATTTTATAAAAAATATATTAAATATATTTTATAAGTTAATTTATTATAAATTTAGTTTTATTTATAATATTTAAAAAAATAATGCTTATTATATTTATAAATATTTATTTTACTAAATATATAAATTTTATTTTCATTTTTATTTATATAGTATATAAATTTTTATTTAGTAAATTATATTATATTTAATATATATATATATATATATATATATTAGTTATAAATTTTATGTAACAAATATAATAAATATTTTATATAATTTCATTTATTATAAATATATATTTTAAAATATAAATTTTATTAATATATATTCAGTATTTTTTTAATAATATAGTTTTATAGATATATGTTTTTTTATTATGAAACTTCCACTAAAACTTTCATTGGAATTCACTGAAACACTTAGTAGAAGTTTTATTAGAACTTTAACAATAACTTTCTTGAATCTTTGACTGGAACATGCACTATAACTTTCACTAGAACATATTCTAAAACTTACACTATAACTTCCACCAAAATGATTTATAAATGTTCTTTATAAATATTTTTTAAAAAAATATATTAAATATATTTTATAAGTTTGTTTATTATAAATTTAGAGTTTCACTGAAATTATCACTGGAACTTCCTCTGGAACTCTCACTGAAAACTGCATTAGTACTTCCATTGGAACATTCACTAAAACTTTCACTAAACTTCACTAGAACTTTTAGTGGAAGTTTTACTAGATCTTTCTCAGAATAATGACTAGAACTCACACCAGAACTTTTACCAGAACATTCACGAAAAATTTCACTAAAATTATTTTAAATATGATTTATAAATTTTTTTAAAAAAATATTAAATATATTTTATATGTTCATTTATTATAAATGTAGTTTTAGTTATAATTTTATGGGAATTTTTTTGTTTTTTATTTTTATAAATATTTATTTTCTAAATATATAAATTTTATTTACATTTTATTCATATTGTATGTAAATTTTTATATAGTATATTATATTGTATTTTAATATATATACATATATATATATCAAATTTAAGTAACACATATAATACATATTTTATATAATTTCATTTATTATAAATACAATTTTTTGAATACTATTTGTATTAATATATAGTAAAAAAATAGTTAAATAATTTTATAAATAAAATTTTTATTTTATTCTAAAACTTCCACACACAAAAATTTACAAAACATGGCTAGAACTTTCAGCAGAAGTTTGACAGGAACATGCCCTGAAAATTGACTGGAACTTGAACCATAACTTTCACCGGAACTTCCACTAAAACATTTATTATGACTTACACTAAAATTTTCACTAAAAGGATTCATAAATTTTATTTATAAATATTTTGTAAAAAATATATTAAATATATTTTATAAGTGTATTTATTATAAATTTCAAGTTTCACCGAAATTATCACTGAAACTTTCACTAAAAGTTTGACTAGAACTTTCACTATAACTTCCATTTAAACTTCCATTGAAAATTACATTGAATAATTTACTGAAAGGATTCATAACTTTCAGTGAAACCCATATTGTAATTTACTTGAACAAAATTTTCTATATTGTAGGTTGTTCAGATGGTGATGATGTTTATGTTGCATCATTGGTCTGTTAAACCATTTATAGGTATAAAGTTCAAATCACTTGAGGATGCAAAAAAAATCTATATAATATATATGGTAATAAATGGGTTTAGTATACACCAAAAATACTCAAATAAAAGGATAAATTGTAAATAAATCATTATATCATGCCTTTATGCATGTAGCGAAGATGGTCACTTGAAGGTTGAAAAATGTTATAACATGGTGAAATTTCCTCATGATGAGTCACACAGTATTTTTCTTGCTCGAATGGGGGTTTTTATATTGTCTTATGGGAAATATTATTGTAATTTATTTTTTGAATAGCATAATTATCCCTTGCTCATTTTATAATTAAATTATAAGGCATGTTGTATAAATTTGGAAAATATATTTTAATATTAGTACTTGGTATTGATCGAATATTTATAATAAATGTTTCAAAATATTTAATTAATTAATCATAAAAACATTATAATTAATTAATTTATAAAACACTTTTATAAATTACTAAATATTCTAAAATATATTTTTACGTTATTTATAAAAAATTATAAATAATTAAATTCAATTCATAATTAAAAAATGAGAGAAATAGATTTTTCTTAACCATTCATATTTTACGATATTGGTTGTATCGTAACTCGCAGTATGTTGCATTATCTATCATATTTCATGATAGATAACTAGTGGTTGTGACATAACCTATCATCACCTAGGAATCGTATTTAATGATATTAATCATATCATATTTATGATACAATGCTCTTTTTTTGTAACATGCAGTGGGGAAATCATAAGATATGATAGGAGGTGTCGTGCATTATGACCAGTGAAAACCCACATATTTAAACTATGTAATCACCTATGATATATCATATCATATGGTATGAATATATCATGGTTTATGATATAACATATCATATAATCATTTCCAGTACAAAAATTCGGTCATATTTTATGACTAGGGTTATTATATGAAATATAATTATGATTTCTTCATTTCCTTACATGATTTCATAAATATAAAAGCATGGGTCACTCTAATACCATTGCTCAGATTCTTAGGGGTTTATTAACACTTTATAGAATGTGTGAAAGAAATAAAAATCCCAATTTCAAGATCATCATTCATAGAAATATGAAACATGCATAAACTGAAATGAAGAGCACTGTAAAATTGTGCACCTTCCACCAATGAGAAACTACATCATCCTCGAACCACTTCAAACATGTTTGATAATGATCACATAAGTGGTAGTCATATGACTCCCACCTTTAGATTTATCCATAAGCTAGTGAATCACTTATCATGTGAGTGGGATTCCTCTTTACTCTATGGTGTGTTGGCACCTCACTATGTTAGTGAGGAAGAAGAAAGAGCTTCTAGTTATAGATGTCTAGATCGAGCATGTAGCATATGTCCCCCACTTCCATCGCATGGTAGTGGATTCTTATAAAACCCTTTAGGATACTTCTTAATCATTCATGCATTAACTTATGTGTTATAATTCATGAATTAATGCCTCGACATCTTAGTAAAATCATTCATTATATTCATGGGTTATTCACTTGTGTTACAAATCTTGTAACTATCCTTATATGATATCCAAATGTATAGGTGGTTAGAGTGCTAAGGTATTAACACTAAAATGATTTTGATATATTTATGTAATGAAAAATGAATCATACCTTATGGTTCATGGAACTATAATAATACAAATTCATCTAATGCGACTAGACAAATAATGTTTACAATACCCTTATGTTGTATGATACGACAAAACCTTGCATCTCAAGTAGGTGGCAGCTCACATGGTGTTCAACAATTTATCTCAATCGTAAACAATGGCTACATGGGTAGCCATATGATATGGTTATATTGTAAATAAGTATATACATTATATGATTATATATATCACATGTATATAAAATCTTTATAGAATATTACCTTCATATACGTGGGTTTTCATTGCATGCATGGTGATCTCAAGATTTGAGGTTTTTAATTGCTCCAGTTGCATTAAACGAGTGTCGTTCGATCCCTGGAAACCCATAAAAAATTCATTAACCATGACCATTTTTGGAAAATCACATCATGGTTCTATAAAACCCTATTTTTTAGTTTCTTCATCTATCAAAAACTTCGATCCAAATGATATAAAAGTGGATCTGATATCACTAAAGGATTTTGGAGGGGGAAACAATTGATCAAAAGTGTTATAAATAATAAACCATGATAAATTTAATCCATGAAATATTTCCATTCATTTATATTGAATGAAATAAATAAATAATGCATACATTTTATCTATTGATCTGATCTATCTAGTCTCCTTAACACAAGTTTGATATAAATCACTAAGAAACAGCCAATAAACTCCTTCTTCTTAGGGTATCCATGGGCTATGTGAATCTCCCAATACTTAGAAAGGATCATTTATTTATCATGATATTATATAACCTTATTTAAAGAGAGATAGATATAGAGATTCTAATTTAATAAGTTTCATAATAATATCATACTAAATTTAGGTAAAACACACCATAAAACATGGACCTCTTTATATAACCAACCAAGGACACTCCTTGGAAACCAAACATTTCTCAAGTGTTTGTCTTATCAATTATATGTTTCATAAAAAAACTTTGTAATTACAAGACTTTAAAACATCAAATCATTTATGGTGATTAATTATTTAACTTTTAAACAACTGATTTGGACATTCAAACTCCTCAAATCATCATCACATGATGATCAAACCAAACATGATAGATTGTAATAGGAGGAACATAAAATCATCATGTATTATCACATAATACATAAACTATCATGAATCAAACCACATAAAAGTGACCCTCACTATGTCATGGTTTACACTGGCTCAAACCACGATGTGGTTTATACCACCATATTTTTGTTTAGTTATTAGTGAATATTTAAAATAATGATATATTATGATACCATGAGGATAAGATATTGTCCTAGTTGATAGTTGAACCATTTAACCTTGGGTAATTTTTTGATTCGAGGTCATGAATATATATTATGATTACATCTACTTTGATTATTATACATGTGCAATCTTAACTTTAATATTACTTTTCATGACCTTATCTCATTAAGAAACCTTCATGGGTATGCAGTGTAGATGAGAGTGACCCTTTAAGATCACTTCCAATAGGCCTCAGGTTGGCGACTAGAACTGAAGGTATAAAACATGAAAATGTGAGGCATTTCTCTTATATATCCCAGGAATATATAAATAAAACCACCAATAAACACCATGATATAAATAAACCAAGATACAAAATAATCCCACAATGCATGAATATGTCAACCAAATACAAGTCCCCAAATAAAATACCATGAAAACTCTTAAGCAGTGACTCCAACTACTGCCCCAAGCTTTGATCTAATGTTGTCTATCCTGATCTACAACCTTACCCTATAAACCTAAAAAATAGTTTATATATAGGGGTGAGTATAATATGTATACTCAATAGGAACATACTTGATACATCTCATGAAAATGTGGGAAAAGCATATTAATGCCATGGTGAACAAATAGTAGAACCAACAAGCACCAAACAGGTCAACTATCACTCAGCCTCACCAAGTCATACTCACCAAAAATCATATCCAATATAATAAAATTTTATCGAGGTATATAATCAAAGGCCCCATGAAACAACTTCCTGCTAATTTTTCACTCTCACGCCCCAATATCAAATGTATTATGTTCAAATCCTTTGTATATATATATATCTAATGCGGGTTGGGCCACAACCCTACCCACCCCAGCCTCCCATAGGGCCCAACATCTTAAGTTGGAATCATTCAACACCCACATCTCTATATATATGTCTGAAACCACATATCCATATCCTATCCACACATCACTGACCATAGTAGTAAGGTATTATGAACATTAAGGACATAAACCTCATTCCCTCCTTCTACCATGCACAACCCACACTATACATACCACATCATCATCCTATCATAATCTCATCTATATCCATAATAGCAGGGTATCATAAAACATGAAATAAATCAACCTTTTTTCCACCTCCTAGATTTCATGACCCCCACCATGTACCAATACCACCATATACTATGCCTGAAAAGATATTAGAGAAGAGTGGGTATCCAACCATCCATCCTCACTAACCTATATGTTGTGGAAAACACTTATTACATATAAAATTTGGGTGTCAGTAAGGTTGTCTGACTCAGGTGGCATTCATAAAAAACCATAATAAATACATCACATATATATATAGCCACACACAATCCCAGTATAAAATGTTTCCATGCCAATACAACCCCATCACAACCCACAACCATCGATGCACCACTATTTCCACACACTTCCACCACTACCAACCATAACACCACAAACCATCCCACTTTCTCACACAAAACAACCACAAAAATAATTCACAAGTTCATGTTTAGTCATTCTATTACATCATTTCTAGATTTACCATTTACCAACCACTTACATTCATTAATCCATTCAATTTTATATTTAATAAAAATCCATTCTTATCCATTCTGTACATTAATTCTAGCCATTACTCATTTACCCCTTCAATATTACCAGAAATATCACACTCTTACAGGGTAATTATAAAACAAAACCCATAACAACCAGCCATTCCATTATCTCATGAAAATATATGCATTCCCTCTTAACAAATGAATAAAGGAAACTGTATCCCTGCTACATGACCCACACTAACAGCCTAACCAACATCAATCAACCACCACAAAACTAGACCACAATATATCCCATGATAACCAATCACAACCCTAATGTATAACCCACACCAACGACCATATCGATCATAGACCCACTACCCAACACATGCCAATACTCATAACCAATTCATTCCCACAACTGATCATGACCTTTTTGTACAATATTTCCACAAAAATCATACAAACATAGCCACAACAACGAGATTTACCACAAAACACATCAATAATTTTGGCAATAAGCACTTCCCCATTTAAAGGTGGGTCATCGTATCAAATTGTTTATTGCACACAACTGGTTCATTACCATCTTTAAGTTGTTAAACTTTTATAAAGGGTGAAAATATCATTTAATCACAATAAGGTTACATAAATCACTTTGGTGATAATAATTTTCATCAATAGAAACAACACACATAAACTTCAAAGAAATATCATGGAAAATATGTAAACACATGTGGAACACCCCCTTCCCATCAATTTCATTACATCCAGTTCATTATCTTTATTAGGATTATTTATACTCTATACCCAAAGAGAACAAGAGAATACTAAGCCTATAATTTACAAAAAAATAAAGGATATTTCTTAAATCCCCTGCCTTAACCAAAGATTTACAAATTTTTATGTGAAGAAAAGGTAAGGAAGATATGATCCCAAGATTGAAATCAGACCAATAGAAACTTCATAAAACTAGATCACATAATTCATCATTAACCACTCCCTTCAACCTCACACAATCTAACCACATCCCATAGCCACAACCTTCTCCGAATTATGAATAGAGATAAATCTAAGACTAAAAGTGGAATTATACACCTTGTATCACTAATAATAAACCTACCAAATATGAGGATCAAATTCAAGGAAAGGGGGTTGAAATATCTCCCAAAATCACACTTAGGTCACCTAAGATTTTAGGGAAATAAAGGTTAATGAATTGAATTTTTGGGAGCCCATAAATTTATACCCATGCTGGAAAAATAGAAGTCTATGACACAAAACCTAGACTACACTATGATGGTTAGATTTTTCATTAAAACTATGGCACAACAGAGGTGGACACACCAAAATGTCCCTAGTTAAAAACTCTCTTTGGAATTCATTCCATGGTCAAATCCAAGATCTAATAAAATTGGTAGAGGACCATGGAACAAGGGTCATCCTCATGGTGTAGCCTACTGGCCTCTAAACCCAACCATGAATCGGTCTCAAACACGATGTCACAAAAACCCTTAAAAAGAAATATACACAGAGCCCAACCTCTAATATCCATGATACAACATCAAGGACTATGATACAACCTACACTCTATCCTAATCAACCCTGAACCAACACCACAGTGTATCCAAAGTAACATGTCACAAGGGTCTCTAGAATGGAAGGGGGGCCATATGTTGACTCTATAATATCTATGGTTCATTGCTCAATACACACAAAAATCCAGACTCCCATCTGACCTTCCATGTCATATAACAAACCTTCATTCCATAATCCTATCCCCCAGTTGAAATTTCATCTTAAAATCCACCCTTCCTTCCTTAAACCTCTTTATAACACATCCAACTCCAAAAAATCACAAGGTAATGAATCGATAAGGTTTGGATAATTATATTAGATACATATCAAATGATTATCGTCCCCAAGAATCACTACCAAACCCATAAGTAAAACCACATACACCTCCAACTAAGAACTCCATGGGATATACCACTCAAACAAGATACCACCACCAACCAAACAAAGAAATAAGGAAATATGAAATATAAATAAATTAGCACCAATCAAATAATTACATTATCAATGAAAATAAAAATTCAAATAACTTGGGGTAATGACTATGCATTTGTAACTCTCATCCCTGCATACTCTCATCCATACCACCATGACTCCACACAACTTGAACTAAGGGGATAATATGCCCACAAAGTACCTTTTCTCAAAGATCTTGAATCTCAATTGTCCACTCCGCAAACATTATTTCATACTCAATATCCAACTCTCCTTAGTTGATGATATGAGATTTATCATGAATATATTAAATAAGTTGTGACACATGATCTCATCCATCTGCAGGGGAAGCACCAACTGATACACCACTTCTCCAATACATTGTAACACCTTGAAAGTACTAATAAACCAAGGAGAGAGCTTAATCCTCTGACCAAACATCTATTACCCACAATGAGGGAAAACCCTCAATAACACATGGTCCCCAACCTCAAACTCTAATGACCTCATCCTATGATTATCATAATATTTTTGATGATCCTATGTCACTCTCATCCACTCTCAAACCATCTAAATTTTCTCATTCATGCTCTCCACCATATCTAGTCCAAGGACTTCCAACTCCCTAAACTTAGTCTATAAAAATGGAGATCTAAAAGTTCATCGCTAAAATTCATAGAACACGGTCATGCTAATGGAAGAGTGAAAGTTATTGTTATAAGTAAAAGTAACCAAGGGAATGTGCCTTACCCATGATCTACCAAAATTCAGAATGCAAGACCTCAATATATCCTATAATTTATAAGAAGTATTCTCAGTCTTCCCATACATTTGAGGATATAAAGTAGTTAAAAGGTGCAACTGGGTTCCAAAATTATGTTTCAATCCTCTCCAGACTCACTATGTGAAACGAAGTATCCTGATTGGTGATGATGGTCCTTGAAGCCTCATGAAGCCACACCACCTCATCTATATACTAGATTTCCAAAACCTCCACTAAACATGACTCCATAATTGTTTATAAGTGGTTAAAATTCATCAACCAATCCATAATCACCCAAATAGAATCACATCCTACTTGATATCATGGTAGGATAATGAAAAAATCTATCGAGATGACTTCTTATTTTTACTCGGGAACATTTGATGGCAGCAAAAAACTGCCAGGAACATGATGTCATTACTTCACCTATTAGAAAACTAGAAACCGTGACATGAACTATACTACCGATCTCTTCATATCAAGCCACAAAATTTGGGAACTCAAAGTATGATACATATTAGACACACCAAGATGCACTAGCATTCTTGATCTATGAAACTCATAGTGAACCTCCTCATGCACCACCAATGAAACAAACAACCTTCCCTAAAACATAATTTGATTCCAACCATCCTATGAACATTACTATATAATATCACTATAAAGAACATGGTTCTGAATCACATCTACACTTGAGTCTCCCCATATAGACTCATCCATTCACTGCATTAAGGATAATTGTATTTTCATTTAAAACATGAAACCTCTACCTCTAGCCTCCTCTACATCAAGATGCATCATTTAAAGTTCATTCATCACCCTATAAGCATCTAAAATCTCCCTAAAGATATATCCTCATGAATTTATACTCAGCACATCAATAACTACATTCCCCTTTCCTAATATATAGGATATCTCAAAGTTATAGTCCTAGAGAAACTTCATCCACCTCTTTTGTCACAAATTCATATCCTACTAAGAGAAAATATACCTTAGGATCTTGTGATCTCTAAAGACCATGAAGTTCTCATTGATGAGATAATTTCTTCATAGATTTAGAGAGAAAAAAAATTTCCAACAAGTTGAGATCATGGGTAGCATATTTACACTCATGGGGATGTAATTTACTAGACCCATATGATATCATTTCCATCCACTACATCAAGACACAACCCAACCTAAGATGAGAAGAATCACAGACTACCTCAAATGATGCTCCCTCCTTTGAAAGCTAAAGAATAAGAGAAATAATAAACCTACTCTTTAGGTAGTTGAAATCTTTTTAACACTAATCAGTTTGCAAGAAAGTTTGGTCAAGGCCATCAATGGTTCCATGACTCGAGAGAAGTCAAACACGAACCTCTAATAATAGTTCATGAGACCTAGAAAAATATTAACCTCTATAACATTATTGATTGATACCCAAGAAACAATGACCTTGATCTTAGATAGATCCATAGCCACTCCCTACTGGGACACCACATTTCCAAGGAAGTACACCTCTCATTGCCAAAACTTATACTTGGACAACTTCCCATAAAGTTGATGGTGTTTAGGTACTTGTAAAACAATCCTAAATTACTAGGTATTCTCCTACTCTGACCTCAAGTACATAAGTATTTCTTTGATGAACATAACCAAGAACTAATATGGGAACTCATAGAACACATAGTTCATGAGTCCCATAAAAATATTTAGGTAATTCATGACACTAAAGGGAATGACCATGAACTCAAAGTTCCTGTATCAACATTGGAAAGTGGTATTAATGGTTCACTCCTTTCTAACCCTCATCTAGTGATATCCATATTATAGTTCAACCTTCAAAAAGCAGCTGGATCTATTCAACTGGTCGAATAAATCATCTATACTCGAAAGAGGGTAATAGTTATTGACCATCACTTGATTCAACTGTTGATAGTCTATACACAACCATAGACTACTGACCACCTTATTAGTGAATAATATAAGAGAACCCCATAGATACATGGTGGTCTAGATAAATCCCATTCGCATCAAATCATCAATTTGAATCTGCAGCTTTTGTAACTTAAAAGGTGTCATTTGATAAGGAGACATTAAAATTAGAGAAGCACATAACTATAACTATATCTCTAAATTGATATCTTATCAAGGGGGTAGGGTCACAAACTTCTCATAAAAACATCTAGAAACTCATTTATGACTCTAGGTAACTCCACCACCTTCACTTCCATCGAATCTAGTGACAAGGTAGCTAACTGAGACATCAATGGCTCCAAACATCCATGGTCCATCTAATGATCCCACTCACCAACAAACACCACATGTTGTCCTTACTCATTATAGAACAAAATCTCCCCTATAAATAATCAATAATAATGCAATGAAATAAAACCATTCAATTATAAAAATGATATTATATAGTTGTATCTAAAGCATGAAGAAATCCCCAGATGATTGATGCCATCCCATCATCTGTTCATGACCCCGACACACATCAAGAAAACTCATCTGACCTCTAACTGGTGTAGTAAACACCAGGGGCACCAAAAGACACTATAACTTGATCCCTAAGGATCAAACCAAGTTTATTACAATAAAGGGGAGTGAAAATCCATAATCAAACAAAGTATAAACCATGGAAGAAGATAAACAAATGGTGCCTCAGACAATCTATATCCCTCTAGCACTGGAACATCCATAGCATGAAGATTTCCATGCTTGGATCATCTACCTTGTCGATGATGACCACCTCCATGATATAACTCATCCCTATGTCCTTAAGGTTAAGGGACATCATAGGGTTTTCCTCTATCATCTTCATCTCAACTTGGCATAATGAAGGTTTGTTGCCCCTATTATTGATATGACCTCTAAGAAAACTAATGCGGTTTGGGATGGTAAGGGATCTAGCCTCCCATACCATGAAAAGCACTGAGAATGGTTGGGAACTGAGATTTTCAATGATCACAAACTCTATAATAAATACACATTTCAAAAAATATTCTATTGGGGGGATGGAAACTGCTAGCAGCAGGGAAACAGGAGAAGTAAAACTAGTAGGGTTGAATCCTAGCTACCCAGAACCTTAACCACCCTAAAACCTATGATTCACTTCCAAAAACTATACTACTTGAGAAACTATGATGAAACCCCTCTAAAGATGACACCATATGATCATGCATTATCTCAATCACCATATCCTTCTTTTTCACCTCTAAGTGCATGGGCAACATAAATGGGGTAACTACATATTGAATCACAGAAAAAAAACACCTCCTCTAAGCACCGAGACCTAGAATCCTCACCTAGAAATAAATAATGGGTGAGGTAAAAGAGGTAATTAAATCTGATCCTAAGTTCATTTACACTGATTCACCCCTTCTGAAGAGAGGGTATCTCTTGCCTCTTCTCCATCCTCATCATCGAAGACAATAACTCCACTCAGAACTACCACTGGAAATCATCCCAAGAAAAATATGCTTCCTTCCACTTCCCAAGATTCAATATCAACCATTTCTATGCTACTCCCCTCGTATGAATAATAGCCAACATAACTTGATACTCATCCCTAGCATGAATCAAACAAAAGGTGGTCTTAAGCTCCACCAACCATCACTATATCTCTATATCATAGATGCTCTCCTCATACTTTATCATGATCTAACACTAGAACCCTCACATCACCTTCCTCCAAAGCTCATCCTCAATAATCAAGTCAATTATCCTATGTTTAATTAGATCATCCTATTAAACCTCACCAACTTGAACCATGTGTGGATGATTACCAGTAGATACCTCTATAAATAGAAGAAAAATCCTAATCCTGATAGCATGAAATTTTATTTAATCAATTTCATTTGATTAGATTCATTTAATTCCCCAAAAATTAACTCATTTAAAACACAAGAATAATTAATCATAGTGAATTGACCTCTCTTAGGTCTATACCTTGTAAGAAACACCATTTCACTTGGTTGTTTAGTAAACTCGGGGTCCTTATATCAAGTCATGGGGCCTAATAGAGTCAGTATTTTCATATATTTTTCTTAGTATTTGAATGGTTTAAATACCACTATTTCATCATTTTATGGTTCATTGTTATATATTTAGTTTATAGGAATGTTTTAGGATTTATTAAGAAAATGGATTAGAACTTGATTTTTAATTGTTTTATCTATATTTAGAATTATTAGAATATATCCTATATTTAATTTTGGATGTTTTGATGATTATTTTAGGTGTATGGATGGTATTTTAACAAATTAAATTGGTTATACAATGGAATAAGAAAAACTAGAATTTCTTTTGGTTTTAAGGATTAAATATAGAAAAGGAAGTTAGGTATAAGTGTCATTTGATATGGGTGTAAGTGTTATCCCAGTGAGTGTATGCGTCATCCCAGTGAGTGTAGTGTCATTCCAGCTGAGCATAGGTGTCATTTTGACTCTACATAGGTGTGATATTCCCAAGGAAAGTGTCATTTTTATTATGTATGTGTGATATTCTCAGCATAAGTATCATTTGAGCACAACATAGGTGTCATTTTTCACTAGTGTGGGTGTGAATCTGCCAGCATATGTGACATCCACACCTTTTAAAAAATCATCCAAAGTATAATCATAAGAAAAATTTAGGGGATACATCTTCACTTCAATTCAAAACATTGGGTTATCACCTTAGCACTCATACCACCAATAGAAGGCTTCCCATGTGTGTTCAATTCATGCATAATATTTCGATTAAGAACCCAAAAAGGAAGCTATGAATTTTCATTAAGACCAAATCATGATGAAGATTTGAAGCCATGAGGAAAATGGAATCCTTCCAGAAATTCAAAAGAATTGATCTCAAATATTTAACTAATCAAATAATATGGAAATATAAAATCTTCTAGGAAGAGATTTATATGCCTCTAAAGGAAGCTGGCGGTAGCATTGTGAAAGAGATCAACCACTACACTGAAGATCCAACTGAAGTTATACTAATTAGTTTTTTTGTTTGTTTTTTTGTATTTTATTTATATTAATTTTGTAATCAAATATTTTAATAAAATTGTTCTCTTTCTTCCTTTGTGATTTTTTTTCTTTCCCATATCTCTTGTTTTTTATCCTCATTCTCTTCTTCACTATGATTTTCTACACCCATGGTTATGAGTAACTACCTCGAGGAATATCCTAGGGGAGTAATCTAGTGACAAACTCAAGTATTCATGCATTGATGATTAGTATTTCATAATTTATTGGAGTTAGGTAAAGGTTAATATAAGTGGGTAAGACCATGTGTGTATTTACTTGGTCATCTAAGGTCTAAATACTTCTTATGAAACAATTTTCCTTTTGATGAATGAGGCAGATGTGCAATGTACTTAGCGGTCATTGAGTGCATTGTATGTTCACAGTCAGGGTAAAAATGGTGTTCACATATTGTGGAGTGTGTTTATTAAGTATTTATGGAACTAAAAATAAGACAATTAAAGTTCAATCTAAATGATTCCCTTAGAGAATTCATTTATTCTAACTAATTTCATTCAGTATACATTACATCTGCATGTTTAATTTTTTTCATTCATAATAAAAAATTTCATTTATGTCATTGTTTTTATAAAATAGAAAAGTCCAAAAATATAATAAGTTAATTAATAATAGTTATTAATCAGTTGTAAAATCCCCTCAAGTGAGATGGCCAGCCACTATGTTGTATTAGGAAAATAGATAAATGATTTTTCTACACCCCATGATAGGTGTGCATCAAAACCTAACATCATTTCTGGGGATCCAATCACATTTTCACTCACTATTTTTATTCAAATTTTTTAAATAAATTTATTTGTTTTCACAAAATAAAAAAGAAACTAAAAAACTTGTTTCATGATGTATTCAAATTTCTATTATGTTGCGTAGACTAATTACTCCCAGGTGCCATAATAAGAAAAATAATAAGTTCATAATGAAGTAAAAGACCGGTTTCAAGGACTTAGATAGGTCATACAAAACCTAATGAGAAAAATATAATGACTAGATAAATACATTTATGCATCTTAAGAACAATAGTTAAAAAATCCTAAACCTGAACCAGAACTAGTGGTGGAAGAGATTTCCCTATAGTTTTTTTTAAAACCTTATGAGGGTGAGAAGGAGTTACTTAACAAATTATTATCATTAGCTTGTACTCATCCATGGTCATAGGATATTCCTAAAGAATTCATGCATGATAACATGCTTGTGTGGGATCAACAAATATTGGAGGATTCATATAATCACTTTATGGAAGGTAACATGCAACATGACTTCCCCGTCCTAGAAGAATAGAAATCAAAACCACTCTACTTTTCTATAGTATTGGAAGAAGAAATCACCCAAGTGGTGAAATTTAAATAAAAGATGAATAATCTTAACTAATTTCCTTCATCTAATTTAACTCTACTCTAAGAGGCACTTTTTGGTGAAGAAGAAATTGGAACTAAACCAACTCAGAGATATAGTCCTTAAACTCGATTTCCTTTAAATTTATTAAAACTAAATTAAGAATTAACTCTCACCATTATAATTTTATAGAATCACCCAACTCATGGTTTTCCCTAGATGATGGAAATGAAGATGATGAAGTGCCTGATGAGGAACACACGATGCTCCATGAATCTGTTAAATAACTATTGAAGGTAGTACATGAGAAGATCCTGATGGATTTGCATTAAGAGACTAAATAATAATTATTACACTTAGAAGGAGAATATTATGACATAACTTATTTGTATTTTAATTTTATTCAAAAATAATTATTTTCAAAATTTACCTTTGAATTTTTTTATGATGAGGTGCATTATGAGAAAGTAATAAAAGTAAAGGAAGATGTTGTATAAGTAGTAGTTGAGAAGGAAGAGGAATCATTATTTATCCCACCCCTTCCATGAAAGTTGTACCAAATATCTTTGGGGATGGATCTGTTATACTCTATCCTAGGGGAACTCCGCAAGTAGTGTGAAGTGAAGATCATTGGAACGAAGAATTTTTGATGGTTCAAATCAAAGAAACCTCACCCACCATATGGATATGGATAACAACTATAGAAACTTGGTTAGGGGTAGTAAAATTATAGTACCTGCTTGGGGGATCAAACCAAGAATTATAATTTTTTTTTATTTCAATAAGTTTTCTTATGTTTTATGGTTTTTACTTGTAGTTTTCTATCATGTGTCATTTATAAGACTAAATCAAAGTTTCCTCTACAATAATCAGGTTTTATTTATCTTTTACATGTGTTTAAATCACTCTCAATATTTTGTAATCATGTTTGAACTTTAAGGGTTAGTGTTAAATAAGTGTGGGGGAGGTAGTTTCAACATTTTTAGCTAGTAATTAGTTTCAGGACTTTCATGTTTTTATATTTTTGATTTTTTGAGTGTTTTTAGGTCAGAATCTTGAGATTTATTGAAAAATTTGGGAAAATTGTGACTATATTTATGTTTTTTTTAAAAACTACTTGATTTTAAGTTTTAAATAATTTTTTAAATTGAATTTTGATTCTTGATTTTCAATCTAAGTATTTAAGGGAGTTTGATCAAATGCAAAACTTAATGTGCACTAGTGTTGTCTACAGTGTTTAATTTTTCCCATATTTGAGAGGTTTCTAAGAATGTTTGGCATTTTATTTCTATTTTTTTTTTCTTGAGAGTCTTGAGGAATACTATGAAATTTTTAATTTATTTTTGTCCTCTTATTCAAAGATGTTATAATTTGTGAGATATGTTAAATGTGATTGAGACACCATTTTGAAAGCCCATTTTTTTCATTGAACTCTATTTTCAAGTTTTCCCTTACATCTAACCATTCTATTAAGCCCCTAATATCCATGAACAAACTTGTTAAGTAGACACATCACAAGCCTAAAATCCTTATTTACTTACTCAATAATTTAATTTCATGATCATGGTTGAGCTCAAGTGTGGGGGGGGATAATTCTGCTACTTTGAAAAATCTATTGGACTATTTTGTGAGTTGTTGTGCACTTTTTGTTTCTATTTTTTGGGAGATAAATACATGTTGGGAGGATGTGAGGATAACTAAAAATGACACTAAAATATGGGTTGGGAGTTCAATATTACTTTAATATCAAAAGTTGCCTCTCTTTCCCTTTGAAAACTCAAATCTGAACAAGAATTCTGGAACATAAATCCTAGAATCATATTTGAATATGGGTAGAAACAATGCCACAAAGAGGGAAATAGGGAATAAATCTATTCATTGATGCTAAATAATACAAGGTGTGTACTGCCCAATAAAAGAAAAATGAGTTCAAAGGTTATTTATTTGAAAAGTGGGAGTGAGTGAGGATCCATTCTTGAGCTTGAACTGATTCATACATTTTACTTCATTTTAGATCCAAGCCTCCTCATTCAACCTCAAGGGTTTTATATTTGAATCTTGTTAACCCTTTAGCCTAGGATTAACCTAGGTCAATTCCTCATAATTAAACACATTTTATGATTCTATGAAGTGGATATTCTAGGATGGCATCAAGTCTTTGTAAATTATACATATCTTTAAGAATGAGAAAAAGTCTAATTTAAAATCCTTGAGTAAATAGAGATAAATATATGAGAGGTAAGAACAAAATTCACATGATAATTAACATGAAATTGAATGAAATTTTATGATTATATGAGGAAAGATAAAATTGAAATACTTTAAGGATGTATGATATTAATTTAGTTATTTGAATGAAAAAGTGATTTCAACTTTATCTTAATAAGTTTTTATTGACCATGGTATAAGATAATTCCCCATACTATAATGTTTAAGTGTGGGTGAATTGAAAGATTCAATATTTTAATATATTTTCCTTAGTATTTGAATGATTTAAATCCCACCATTTCATCATTTTATGGGTAATTGTTACATATTTATATTATAGGAGTATTTCAGGATTTATGGAGAAAATAGATTAGAACTTGATTTTTAATTGTTTTATCTACCTTTAGAATTCTTAAAATAAAGATAACATTTAATATTGGATGTTTTGATGATTATTTCAGGTGGTTGGGCGGTATTTTAACAAATCAAATTGATTTTGTGATGGAATGAGAAATCCTGAAATTATTGATAGTTTTATGGATGAAATATAGCAAAGGAAATTGGGTGTAAGTGTCATTAGAGATAGGTGTAAGTGTCATCCCAGCGAGCGTATGTGTCATCCCAACCAGCACATGTATCATTCCAGCTATGTGTAAGTGTCATTTTAACTCTACATAGGTATGATCTACCCAGTATAGGATTAATTTGGTCTATGTATGTGTGATATTCTTAAAATAAATATCATTTGAGCCTAATGTAGGTTTCATTTTTCACCAGTGTGGTTGTGAATATGCCAACATATGTCTCATCCATGCCTTTGCAAAAATTTTCCAAAGGATGATCATAAGTATAATTTGGGGAATCCATTTTCACTTCAAACTGAAACTTTAGGTTTTCACCTTAGCACTCAAACCACTAATAGAAGGATTACACATGAGTTAAAATAATGCTTAATATTTTGATCAAGAACTCAAAAAGAAAGTAGTGGATTTTCAAGAAGACAAGATTGTAATGAAGATTTGAAGTCATGAGGAAAAAGGAAACCTTATAAAAATTAAAAAACTTGGATCTTAGATATTTGACCATCTGAGGAAGAAGGAAATATAAAACCTTCAAAGGATAGAGGGTGATTCCTTTAAAGTAATTTGGGGGTACCACTGTGAAAGAGATCATCCACTACACTGAAGATTCATCTGAAGTTTTTTTCTTAGTTTTTTTCTTGTATCATAGTTTATTTACATTCATTCTATAATCTCATATTTTAATAAAAGTGTTCTCTTTATTCATATTTGATCTTTTTCTTTCTTATCTCTCTCATTTTCTCTCCATGTTCTCTTCTTCATTGTGATATCCCACACTCATGGTCATGAGTTACTAACCTGAGTAATAACCTGGGGGAGTAATCTAGTACCAAACCCAAGTATTTTAACATTCATTATTAATATTTCATAATTTTTTGGAGTTAGTTCATGGAAAATATAAGTGTGTATCTACTTTGTCATATAAGGTCTAGTTGATTCTTCTACAACCATTTTCCCTTTGATAAAGGAGGCATGTGTATAGTTCACTTGATGGTCATTGAGTGCATTGTATGTTCACATCCAATGAAAAATTGGGTGTTCACATGTTGTGGAGTGTCTTCATTAAGTATTTATATAACTAACAATAAAATAATAGATGTTCTCTTTGAATGTTTCACTGGGATAATTCTTTTCTTCTTACTAATTTCATTTTGTTTACATTTCATTTGCATGTGTAATTTTTTTTTTATCCATAACTAAAACCTCCATCTCATCCATTATTTTCATAAAATATAAAACACCAAAAATATAATAAATGAATTAGAATAATTAGTGATCAACTACAAAATCTCATCAAGTAAGATGACTATATTCATCCATTATGTTGCATTAGGAAAATAAATAAATTTTGTTTCCACATCCCATAATAGGTGTGTGTCAAGGCCCTAAAATTTTGTGTCCTAACTAGTATCCCTAGGTTATGTCACACACCAAGATCAACTGATACCATTTCCTTACCAACCCATGTAATCTTCACTAATGTATGACTCCAATATCCATCTTAAATCTTAACCAAAAGATTTAATATCACTCTATCATGACCCTTCCCCACTAGGAACCCCTCTTGAGCATGTAGTGAAGATGAAAGTCACTATAATAAATTTTCAATTTAGCAACATTTTTTAGAAATGTCGGTAAATTAGTCATTAAATAGCCAAATTTTTTATAAATGTGTCTATTTTTAAAAAAATCATGATATAAAATGTTTTTTTAAATCATAATTTGTTTATAGGGAGGGAAATATTGCCTAAACCTGCATCCCTTGATCCCTTGGGGAGGAATCACCCCACCTAGCTCGAATAAATCCCAAACCCACCGCACAAATCACCCTCAGCAAGAATCGAAGCTAGGACAGGCCGCCAAACATGCACCAACTAGGCCAGCTCACCTAATGGTTTTTTTATTATTAAAATATACTACCATATATTAATATATTTCATTATTAAAAAAATATTTTATATATACAAACACTATCTTATATTTATACATATATTAATATCTTATATATATACTATCCTATATTATATATTATTTATACATACCATCCTATATTAAAAAAATTAATATTATATATATACATTATCCTATATTTATAAAAATATTAATATATTTCAGTATTAAAAAATTAATATGTTATATTTCAATATTGGGTGATACCTCGCCCACATCGGTTTTATGATCTGAGACGGGTTTCATGCCATGTTAATAAATAATTTATATATGTATGTGTGTGTGTGTGTGTGTTTATGTGTGTGTGTGTGTTTATATACATGTGTGTGTATGAGTTTATAGACACACACACATATATATATGTATGTATGTATGTATATGTGTTTGTGTATATACACACACACATATATATTTTTAATTTTAATTTTTAATTTTTATATGTATGTAAATTAATAGAATTATAATTATATATATATATATATATATAATTAGGCACGTTTTAAAACACTGGTAAAAATGTCACTAAAATAGCCACATTTTTTTTAAAATGTGGCTAAATTTAAAATGTATATGTGTTTTTTATATATAAATATATGTTTGTGTGTGTGTGTCTAAATATATATTTACATTGATGTGGAGAAAGGGGCTATATTACCAATAAAGTCATGAGACACACAAATGCAGAGAAGAACTTAGTGAGGCTCGAACTCTAGACTTCACTAAGACCCACAGAAGCACCTACCACTGAGTTGCACCCTGCCGAGGGCTATTTAAATATATGTATGTGTGTGTGTTTATATATATATATATATTATGATATTTAAATATATGTTAATGTATTTTTATATAAATATAAATTTATATATATATATGATTATAAAATTATATATATGTGTGTGTGTAAATTAATAGAATTATACTTATATATAATTAGTCATGTTTTAAAACAGTAGTAAAAAATGTCACTAAAATAATCATGTTTTCTTAAAAATGGCCCTAATTTTAAAATTAGTCATGTTTTCTTAAAAATGTTGCTAAATTATCCACATTTTCTGTAAAACATGGTTCTTTTAAAATTTAGAAACGTTTTTAAATGTGGATAACAAAAAAATTCTAAATTAGTCATTTTTTTCAAAAACATGGCTAAATTAGCAATGTTTTCCATAAAATGAGACTAATTTAGTGATGTTTTTCAAAAAATCACTAAATAACCACGTTTTTAAATGTCCCTAAAAAATTACACTAAATTATAGTTTTTTTTAGTGAGTGGACCTTGAAGTCTACCTCCAATAGGCCCTGGGTTGGCAACTAGCACTGAGGGTATAAAACATAAAAATGGGTGGAATTACCCTCATATATCCCAGAAATACATAAATAAAACCACCAATCAACACTGTGATATAAATAAAACATGATCCAAAATAATCCCACAATGCATTAATATGTTAGAAAAGTACAATTCCCCAAATAAAATGCCAATAAAACTCCTAAGCAGTGACTTTAACCACACCTACAAGCTCTAAACTAGTGATGTCCATCCTGATCTCTAAACTCACCCTAGAAACCTGGAAAACAATTTATATATAGGGGTGATGCATGTATACTTGGTAGGATCATAATTGAGACCTCTCATTAAAATTTGGGAGAAGTATATTAATGCCTTAGTGAACAAATAACAGATCCAATAAGCACCTAACATGTCAACTTTCACCCAACCTCATAAAATCACACTCACCAAATATTACATCTAATATAATAAAATATTATCAATAAATATAATCAATGGTGCCTCACAACCACTTCCACACTGATTTTTCACTCTCACACCCCAATGTCAAATGCCATGTGCTTCAATACCTTATATATACATATATATGGTATGGGTTGGGTTGCAACCCTACCTACCCTAGCCTTTCATAGGACCTAACATCTTTTTTTGGCATCAGTCAATAAACACATCTTTATATCCATGTAAGTAACCACATATCTATATCCCATCCACACATCACCAACCATAGTAGTAAGGTATCGTGAACATTAAGGACATCAACATTATGCCCTCCTCCTGCCATGAACAAACCCTGCTATATATACCACATCATCATCCCATTTTTGTCACATTTGTATCCATCACAGTAGGGTATCATGAAACATGAAGGACATTAACCTCATGCTCTCCTCCTATCATGCATGACCTCCACCATGTACCAATACCACCATGTACTATGCCCAAAGGGAGAGCGGGGAGGAGGGGGTAGCCAACCATCTTTCCTCACCAACTTGGATGTTAGAGAAAACACCCAGAACCCAAAACATTTGGGAATCAGTAAGTTTATCCAACTTAGGTGGGGTGTATAAATAAATCACAAGAAATACACCATATATGTATTGCCACGCACAAGCCCGACTAAAAGAGTTCTACACCAATATAACCCTATCACAATCCAAAACCATCACCGTACCACCATCGCCACACACTTCCACCACTTCCAATCATAATACCACAAACCAGACCACTTTCCCACACAAAAAATCCATAAAAAATCATAAGTTCGCATTTAGTTATATCATTACACCATTTCCAAATTTACCATTTACCAATCAACTTAAATTAATTGGTCCATTTAATTCCATATTTAATGACAAGATATTCTTATCTATTTACTATGTTAATTCTAACCATTTCCCATTTACCATTTCATTGTTACCATTTATATCCCACTGTTACCAAGAAACTAGAAAATAAAACCCACAACGACTATCCATGTCGTCGTCCCACGATAATCTCTGCATTCTATCTTTCCAATTAAAGCAAGAAAATTATATCCCTACTACACAACCCACACTAGTAACCCAACCAATATCAATTGACCACCGCAAAACCATCCCACAATGCATCCCATACTAACCAATCACATCCCTGCTGCATAAACCACACTAGCAGCCCAACCGATCATAACCCCACTACCCAAAATATGCCAATACTTATGACAAATTCATCCCCACATCCAACCAAAATATTAGCACATGACATCCCCACAAAAATCACACAAACATAACCATAAAAACATGATTCTTCCTAACACACATCAATAATTTCACCATCAAATACCTACCCATTTCAAGGTAGGTCATCATACCAATTCATTTATTCCACACATTCGGTTCCTTACCATCTTTAAGTTGTTAAACTTTTATGAAGGGTGTTTCCATCATTAAATCACAATATGGTTCCATAAATCATGGTGGTAACAACAATTTTCAGCAATTGCAACAACAAACATCAACTTTAAAGCAATATCATGGAAAATAGGTAAAAACATGTGAAACACATCCTTACCATAAATTTCATTATGTCCAGATCATTAGCTTTATCAATCAAATCCATACTCTTCACCTAAATAGAACACAATCATGGTGATCTTGAAATTTATACAAAAATAAATAATATCTCTCAAATATCCTACCTCAATCGAAGATTTATGTATTTTTGTGTGAAAACGAGGTAATGAAGAGATTATCCCAAGATCAATATCACACTAAGGTAAACTTCAACAATCTAAAGAACATAATCCATCACTAACCACTCACTTCAACCTCATACAGTCTAACCACATCCCACAACCACAACTTTCTCTGAATGATGAACAGAGAGAAAACCAAGAATAAAAAGGGAAGGAATCACCTTGGATCGCCAATAATCAACCTCATTAAGCTAAGGATCAAAGTTAAGGAAGAGGCACTTAAAGGTCTCCCAAAATAACACTCAGGTCACCCAAGAGTCGAGGGAAACAAAGGTGAATGAATGGATTTTGGGAAATCCCTTGAATTTATACTAAAGCTGGAAAAATAGAATATTGTGATGAAACACCTAGACCATGTCACAATGGTTGGGTTTTTCATTAAAACTACAATTCAACAGAGGTGTTCATGCCTTAATGTCCCTAGTCAAAATTACCCTCTAGAATTCATGTTGTGGTAAAAGATGGGATTTGATAAAATTGGGAGAGGGCCATGATGTAAGTTTCATCCCCATGGTGCAACCTACAGACTTTCAAACCCAACTATAACGTCCCATGTTTTTGAACCATGTACATTTTCTAAAGGAATTTGAAATTTTCATTTGGTGGATAGTCCAAACTTTAAAATTGGTTTTGGAATGTAAATTTGATCTTTGGAATACTTGGAAGTTTCGTTTTTAGACGGGTTTTAAGAAATGGGAGGTGTCTTGGGTGTTCGAATGAGTTTTGGGAGCATCGGTCCCTAAAAAATATTTTTGGGAGAAGTATACAATGGTGCATGGTTAGTGCACAGTTAGTTTTAACCATGCGGCACATCCGTGCAACCTATTTTGTATAGGGACACGGTTTGTTGAAACCATGAGGCCCTCTAGGGGAAACCGTGTAGCTTGGAGAAGGGGCCTAGAGGCTGTCACATGGTTTGTGAAATCATGCACCCAAGCTCTCACAGTCATGAAAGGTTGTCTGTAGAAAACTATAGAGGGGAGTGCATGGGCCTCACATGGTTTTGGAAAATTGTGCGCCTAGCTCGCACCCTTAGTGCCACTTAGGCAGTATCACCACACGATTAGTGCATGGTTATCCAAATCATGTGGTTCATTAAAGTGGGTTATTTTATCCTTTTCCCCCTCTCATACTTAAGGTTTCCCTCATCTTTCTCCCTCACTTCCCACGCGCAACAACTCGCTCGAGCTCCTCATAGGTCTCTTACTAGGCATGGAGAGATCTCCCTTATTTGAGTTCCAAATTAAACGTCATTGGGTGATTTAGAAGAGTATTGATAAGCTCTCTACTCCTATTTATTCTTAATTTGTTTTCCCTTGACATATGGAATGCTAAATCCATGCGAGTAAATTCACCCTTTTTAGGGCATTTTTTCATTTCTTCAATTTCTCTTGAATCAAATCGAATCAAAGATTGTTATTGTATGAGTTTCTTGTTATAAGGTAGATGGTCTCATGATTTTCCCCTAAATTCTAGAATGTTTATGAAATTCATCATTGTGTTGTAAACCAGACTTTATATGTGTCGCTTCTTAAATGTATAATTAATAATGTAAATGCTTATGCCTAAATTTTTATTACCTTTTCACATTTAAAATTCATCGTAAGTGGATGTATACCTTGACTCGAACCACCCCTTTGGATGTGTCACTCATACACCTTGGACTTTATTCTTAGGATTGGAATTAAAAATCACCCTTTGAGGTACGCTGACATACCCCTCCTAGAATGAGATGTTAAATGGGGTTAAATGAATAATGATTAGTGTGGGAGTTTTTTCCCTTAACTTAAGAGTATTATTTATATTATGATATAATCATCCTTGTAGATAAAATGACCAATTGAAATATAATTAAATGTTAATGGTAAGGATCTACACTTGGCCTATATCAATCAATGAATGTAATGCTTAACTCATCTCACATGATAAGTTGGTAAATGGCATGGGCCTTCCCATGGCCTTATTAAGTGATTATAAATGTAATGACCCTAATAATATAATTGGATCATTATATGTCATGGACATGGCCTTTTATTTATTTCATTTATATGATTTATGATATTTAGGCATGGTGTCCCCTAATTAAATATGATACTTAGGCATGGTTTCCCTTAATTAAATGTGATACTTGGGCATGTCATCCCATTAATTTGATACTTGGTCATGGAATCCCATTAATGTGATTTGCATGCATGGCATCCATCGGGCATGGTGTCCCTCAGGCATGGTGTCCCTAATAAATTATGATTCATGAGCATGTCATCCCTCAAGCATGGAGTCCCTTATAGATTATGATATTCGAGCACAACGCCTCTCTTGAATTGTGATATTTGGGCATGGTGTCCCTATTGATTTATGATATTCAGGCATGACATCCCCTATTGATTATGATTTTCAGGCATGGAATCCCATGACAGTCTATGAGACTCATACTACTATCCATGGGTGCCTGAGTTACGCCTCGAGTCCTGGCTAATAGTAGTATCTATATATATGGTTATAAAAGTCACTATGTATATATACCATAAATATATATACATCTATATGCTAGTTTTCACATAATCAAAGGTATTTCGACTTAGAAGAAGCGAGTATTTTCAGTCGGGTGTCTATTTAGGAAAATAAGTCCATCTTTTTTACATTTATTTATTTACTACTTTAGTATTATAACTACACACTACCTTTATTTTATACTCACGGATTGGATAACATTAAACACTATTAGTGGTGGACTACTAAGTATATCTCACACCCTGTTTGGGTTGCCATTGCATTGGGGTAGCCAAATAGTCCTCTTGGTTGTAGGAACAGGTTTTGGATTCAACTTGCTCACTGCTTTCCTTTTTATTCCATTACTCTATACATGGGAGATTAGGAGCACACGACTGAGATGAAGCTCAGGATGCTCATGTCGATAACCCTTGAGGATTTTTATTTCTTTTTGTAGTGTTTTTTATTACCTATTGTATGCTTATTACTCATACACTTTATTATCATTTGGACACAGATAGTTGTATTATTTGGTGTTGGCCAATTGTCAGTATTTTATTTTATCTGTCATCTTTAACTTTCATTATTGATTTATTTATTATTCTATTGTTGTGATACTCTAATTATGAGGGTATATTATTTCCACCATACAGTTATTAGACCATCACTACTAGTCAAAAACCTCATATGGGGAAGTGTGCTTGAGGCCATGTGACCGACTGACTCGAGTCACCGTTTCAGTGGATCCTAGGTTGGGACATTACAAAGTGGTATCAAAGGTGTATTTTTCCTTTATCTTACTATCTTGGGCTGGTGGAAAAGAGACTAGTAAAGTTTCAGTGCTTGGTAAATAAATTTTTTTGGGAGTGATCAACTCATGCATGGGGAAAGGACCAAATGGTTAGGGATGAGACTATTGTTCGTGTTGTTCATGATTATAGTTGATTATAATTTCACCTTGAGTGATTTGTACACTTTTGGTTGGTTATTATTATATGATATTTATGGTATTTTACCCTTAACCTGGTATGGCAATGAAGTGGTGATACATGCATCATTATAGGAATATATAGATTCACATGTCATTCCATGTAGGTTTCATTGTTTGACTGTTTGATAACATGTTGGATGTGATTTGTGTATTTTTGTTGAATGCTTACTTGTAAACCATGTTCAGGTGATTATTTATTATTATTTCCTATATAATGTGGTTATGTGAGTTCATGTTGTAGGTTTGTATTCCTTGTTTCATTTTTCTATCATGCTCTATTATAATTGTGATAAATAAATTATTATTAAAGTGTTTGCATCAACCTAAATAGTGTTTTCTTGTATAGATTGATGGTTGAACCTTTACAAACCAATCAGTACATGTTTGATCCATAAAAAATTGGTATAATGGGTTTAAACATTTATGGTTGTAATTAAATGGGTTCCAATAACAGTTTATAAGGTGTATGGGCCCTTATAAATTGGGAAGGGTAATCCATATAATCAAATAATTACATACGAACTTGCTATATTCTAAAATCAAATATGAAACCTGGTGGAAACTACATGCATTCCAATTGTAATTTATAAAGTCAATTACCTTTATAAATTGGGAATTGAAATGCATCTAACTGAACAATAGTATATTCTAAATTGAAATACTTATAGGAAATTGTTTCATTTATAAAGTCTTGTACCTTTATGAATTGTTCATGGTGACCCATATGACTAATTCCTAAATTCACAATTAGACCCAAGTAGGTTGGTTGGGGAATGTTATGAGATAAACCCATTAAGGTCATGTTAAATTTTAAATAAAATAACTTTTATGGGTTTCATTTAAATAGGATTCCAATTGTAATTTATAAAGTGTTGATTCTATAAATTGTGAATGGATACCCATATAATTGAACCCATACTGACATAATGGGACCCTCATAGGCCAACTTTTATTTTTATTCCTTGGTACTTAACCTTATAGGGGTTTGTTTATGATAAATGTGATAGTTATTTAAAGTTTCATCAGCCACTTATATGATGTTACATATAAATGTACAGTGTCATATTACTTGACTGGTCCCCTCTTATTAATAAAATACCTGTTATATACTTTTGAGATGTATTTATAAGAGGATTTTGTTAATTAAAATGTCAATTAAAACATAAAGGGTGTTTTCCTCTAGATTTCAATTGAAATTTTCTTTAAATTATTCAGATATAAGAATCTTAATGGATAAATAAAGTAGATAAATAATTCTTGAAAAGAAGTTGATATAACTTTCTTGTGTTGCCTTATGGTGTTAGCTAATATATTACCAAGTATAATCATCATTCATAACTAGTACTTGTTGTTTCTTAAATTAAGACTCTTTAAATCCTTAAAAATAAATGTAAATCGATAGAAATGGATGAAATGAGAGCTTAATATGGTGTTCTTAGTTTCAACCCTCATGTAAGGGTAATTTAAATGTTTCCTTGAGTTTTTTCATGATAGTTTCCATGGAATGGGAACATGAGCATTTCATGTAGGATTTTTATTCTATAGCTTGAACCTAGATGATAGGCGGTAGAGCCTAGCGACCTTTTTATCGTAACCATAGTTTATAAGTCGATACCCTTTCTAATATAGGGGTTGGCCCATTATGGTAGCACCCTCAAGTATAAAAGGTTTGTTAATGTTTATGAAGATTTTCTGATGTGAGGTGTCGTTCGGGTGTCATTCATCTCGTGTAGGACTCTTAGTGAGGAAATGTCACCCCCAAGTCAATGGGTGGTCTTTTGGTAAGTTGACCCTTGTTGGGGTTATGAGCATCGATTAATGCTAGGTTTTAGTGGGTTAAACATGCCTATGGTATGGTCGACCTCTTGGTAGGTTGTGTGACCCTTCCTCTTCCTCTTCTTCAATAATGGATGACTTGAGAGGTCGTTAGCCAGATTAAAAATCTTATGGGATAACACGACTCTGGAATTAAATATTGTGTGTGGTTTATTAGATACTAGAACACATAGAGATGGTAAGCCTATAGATAATATCAAATGGTGTGTTGATGTGTTGTTAAAAACCTCAAGGTAGTATGAATTGATACACACAGTACCCCAATAAGTTGGTAAAATGATACAAAAAACTATATAAGTTTGGTGGGAATCTTTATAAACTTATACTGTTATGCTGCATTTTTGGGTCATCTTTGAAGTAGAGTGACCTAGGAATTGGCAGGAGTTTGAGTTGTCTCAGTGCTCGGGATGATGTTGAAAAAGGTTCAGGTGTTGTAATACCACTCAAATGAGTTAGTTTGGCCTATATATTGGATGTTAATGATGTGTGTGAGCATGGCTCTAGAGAGAATCATGCATACGTCTAGAGTGAATCTGATCTGGCATGATTTTAAGTAGTCAGTTTCCTCTATTTTCAATTAGCGCTTGGTAAAAGTGTGCTAGCCGCATCCAAAACCCATGTTTGGTGTTGTATAGAGTGTGTGCCATTGAAATTTATCTATTCTCATTAAATGATGACCAGGAAATTCATAAGGTGGGGATCATCGCATCGATTGTGGAAAAGTTTTCCCTTCCAAGTAAAGAGATTGCAACCATAAAAGACCATTTGAGAGTGGTCATTTTTGTTTCTGAAAGCCTCTAAGGCTAGTATCTATGGTTATCTAGTTCTTGAGATGATACTCAAAATGAAACTCGGTTATGGGTTTGGATGGAGCATGGACACTAGCTTTAGACTCAGGGTGTGTAAGCGACCTAGTAATGTAATGCTTCTAAAAGCATGTCGATGCTTGCAAGGCAGCACGATAATAAAATAGTTGAATATATACATGGCCTTTAAAGACACATTTAATTGGGTTGGACTTCATCTATAATGCTTAAATAATCACATGATTCCTTGGTAGTGAGGGCATCATGATCAGTTAATGATGGTGTATTGGTAGGTACAACCGATCTCCTTTGAAAGAAGTCATCTAGTAATGGTCTGGATGTTCTTCTTACTTGTAATTGGTTATGGTTGGTTGAAAACCATAACAGTTACTTCATCTTGGATATGATGGAAGTGTCTCAGGTCTTATTGGTGATCATGATATTCGCTTGGTGTGCTCTTGACTTAGCGATGGTCATTTCCTCTATCTTGGCATCATACAGGTTACACTAAGAGAGAGTTAATTATATTTTGAGCTAATAAAAGAAATTAAATTCCTTGTTGGATTAATAAAAATAATCTTTTCATAGTTATTCACAGATAGCATGGATAATCTTAGAGCCATGGATTGTCTTGAGTGATTATGGGATCCCCATGTAGAAAATCCTTGGATGGAATCATGGACACCAATTGAATCTTTTACTCGACCGCCAGGAAAATACTATTGTTGGGCTCAATCTGTGTTCTTAATACATGGACATTTCAGCTAGGTACTGACATCTCACTTGTAAACTCTTGTAAATGGACTACCTTGGATGATCTCCTTGGACTCTAGTGATTGATTCTAAGGTAACCCCAAACTTACAGTTGGGCTCAGGTGGTTTTAATTAGAGTGTGTCAATTCAAGGGTGTTGGATTGGGTACACACCCACATTCTTTATATGGAAAGATGACATAAACAAACATGTTGGGTTAGAAACATCACCAGAATCTGGTTATGATATTTATTGAGTGTGTTCGAAATAAACTTGGTATTCCTTAGAATAAAGGCGTTATAATCGTATTTTGAAGGTGTTAGCTATTAAATCCAAGAATTTTTGGATATAGTCAGCCGATAATGGATGAAATTTCTTTTCTCATGTTTCATGGATTTTAGTCGACGAGGAAATGCTTCTGGAATGTTGTTAGGATGAGATGAGTGTAGTATAAGGTCATCCAGGGCTTTTCATGGAAAAAATGACACAACCAGGATAAATATGATCGATTGGAAATCAACCACTCAATAAATTTGAGAATAGTGCTGAGAGCATTGTTAGAATTTCAAGGGCGTGCTCAAATAGGCAATTCTGATAGTGGCGGTACTATGATTTGGAATTGGTCATTCATGTTGAAACCTATGGTGGGAAGCATCATAGGCTGGATAATGAAGGAGATGATGATGTGATCGTGTCTTAGGTTAGATAGTATTAGGTAAGAATCATCTTTATATTTAGTTTTGAATATGATCATTGGATCTAGTTTTAATGATTAATGTATCGTACGCTTAAGGGTGATACTTGTAGGTGCATTGGGCATTTAAAATGCAACACGACCATTTCAACAGAATTTGCACAACCCAGGTAGGTCGGGTGATGTTTCATTATTTTCCCCAAGGATTCTTGGGAATGAGCAGATCTAAGGTGGGGAGGTTGTAACATTAACCATGAAAATTTTCCAAAGGAATTTGAAATTTTCATTTTGTGGATGGGTCGAACTTTAAACTCAACTTTGGAATGTAAATATGAGATTTGGAACACTTGGAAGTGTCATTTTTAGATGGTGTTTAAGGCTTGAGAGGCATCTCAAGTGTTTGAATGATTTTTGGGAGTGTTAATCCCTAAAAACTTGGTTTTAGAAGAAGAATATAAGGGAACACAATTGGTGCATAGTTGGTTCTAACCGTGTGGCACAATCGTGCATCCTGTTTTGTACAAGGACACAATTTGTTGAAACTATGCGACCATTTAGGGAAAACTGTGAGGGTTAGAGTAGGGGCCTGGAGGGTGTCACATGTTTTGTAAAACTGTGCACACGAGGCCACACAATTGTGTGAATTTGTATATAGAAAACTACGGAGGGGAGCGCATGGGCTGCACACAGTTTGGTAAATTGTGTGCATGTCCCACACCCTTAGTGCCACTTAGCCAGTGACACCACACGGTTGGCACACGGTTAACCAAATCATTCAGCCAAACCGTGTGGTTTATTAAAGGGGTGATTTTACCCACTTTACCCTCTTCTCCTTTAGGGGTTTTCCTCCCTCTTTCTCCCTCACTTCCCACATGCATCAGCCTGCTCGAGCTCCTCATTGGTCTCCTTCTGAGCATGGAAAGATATCCCTCGTTTGGGATCCAAATTGAATATTTTTGGTTGAATTGGATGTGTATTAGTAAGATCTTGACTCTTCTTTATTTTTAATTCATTTTCCCTCAATGTATGGAATGTTAAATCCATGTGATAAAATTCACCCTATTTTCATGGTGTTTGTCAGTTTCTTCAATTTCTTTAGAACCATATTGAATAAAAGATTAGTATTTGACAAGTGAATAATCATTGGTATAAGGTAGGTAGTCTCATGATTTTACCTTAAATTATAACATGGTTATGAAATATGTCATTGTTCCGCGTGCCGGATTGTCTATGCGTCACTTATTAAATGAAAAATTAATAATGTAAATGCTTATTCCTAAACTCATATTGCCTTTGTGAATTTAAAATAAACTATTAGTAGATGTCTACCTTAACTCAAACCACCCCTTTGGGTGTGTCTATCATATGCCTTGAACTCTATGTTTAGGCTTGGAATTAAAAATCACCCTTCGAGGTGTGTTGACTTATTCCTCTTAGAATGAGATGCTAAATGGGGTTAAATGGATAATAAATGGTGTGGGTGTTTTTTCCCTTAGCTTAAAAGTATTATTTATATTATTCTATAACCACCCTTGTAGATAAAATGACCGGTTGAAATATAATTAAATGTGAATGGTAATGATCTACACTTTGATCGTATCAATTAATGAATGCAATGCTTGAATCATCTCACATGATAAGTTGGTAAATGGCATGGGCCTTCCCATGGCCTTATTAAATTATTATAAATGGAATTATCCTAGTAATATAATTGGATTTTGATATAGCATTAACATGGGCTTTTATTTATTTCATTTATACGATTTATGATATTTGGCCATGTTATACCCTAATTAAATATGATACTCGAACATGGCATCCCTTAATTAAATGTGATACTTGGGCATGGCGCCCCATTAATGTGATACTTCAGCAATATGTCCCATTAATGTGATTTATGGGCATGATGTCCCTTGGGAATGGTGTCCCTATAGATTATGATTCTTGGGAATGACACCCCTTATAAATTATGATATTTGGACATGATGTCCATCTTGACTTCTGATACTCATGTAGGTTCCGGGCACATTGGAAGCGTACGATGGATAGTGCTCAACTTTAATTTTTTTCATAATCAATGATCAATCTGAGATCTATACGATGATGAACATCGTGATCCAAGAAATTGAGTCAAAGAAATAGACAAAGAAAAATTATGTTGAAATTGAGAGAGAATATCAACACGTATTGTTTATAATTAATTTAATTAGAATAAGAATTACCTCTAAGGAATTATTTCTTTGTTGATGTGTCGGTGAAAGATCTACAGTACACCATTATTGCGTTTTAGAAACCAAGTGTATGTTTCCTCTAGTAGTGATCCACATGTATTCCAAAAATCTCTAGATGTCTTCGAAGGAGTCTCCACGTGCTAGCATGAAAGATCCTTACGCTTGCGTCGCCCACCTTTGATCTCCTTGAGAACCACTTCCAAAGAATTCTCTTTGATCCAGTGGAGGATGATTTCTCTCTATTCTTGGGAGCGTTCTTGGAGAAGAGATCTCTCTAGGCTTGAGAGGATTCTCCAAATCTGTTGTGCACAACCAAATCAGATAATGAGAAAATAACATAATTGGGTATTTTTATTCCTAGGGTTAATATAAAATAATTTCACAAGTTCCCTTATTATTTATTTAATATTAGAAAAACCCCATGTCAAATAATAATAGTAATATTATTATTTCTCTACATGCACTAAACTTTCAAATTAAAATTAAATACTATTTAATTCAATAATATTCAATATTATCATTTTTCACCAGTCCATTAAACTCAGTATTTCATTCCTCCAAAATATTTATCGGGCCTTGAATAATATCTATTTATTTATTAAATAAATATCACTTCATTATTCTCTAATAAATAAATAAATATTATATTCACTAAATATCAAATAAATATTTATTAAATATTCCACTCACAATATATTCTCTCGAATAACTAGTGATAGAATAAATGTGATCAAATATGTATGAATAATTAGTAAACCCTGTATAGGAAAAAAATTTATTCATCACGTTAAACAATAATATATTATTTAACTAAGATTTTAGACACACTTATTGTGTGACCCTCTATGTCTATTTCTCAGTGGGATTAGGTGAAGCAGCCTAAAGCCCAAGGTTAACATCTAGAAACACGTCAAGGAACCCATAGAGAAAGAAGTTAATGTCACAATGACATGTCACCTCATACAAATTCTTACCATGTAATATAATTATTTTATCACAATATCTCAAATCGAGCAGGCTGCATGCCAGTGTCATCAACCTATATGCTCGATATCTCTTTATTTGAATTTCCGAAAATAGAACTTACTTATAGAATACCATGGCCATGGATTTATTTAGGCTATATCATTTCCATCAAAGAGCCTGAGATATTAACTTCTATGAATGAATATAAGGGATAAATACTTTATTTCATTATTCATTAATAAAATATTACTCATGACAAACCCAACATATCCTACTTCACTATGAACATATATGTGAAACTTATAATACTCATTAATAATAATCTTAAAGTCTAAGGACCAATAAACACATCCATGTATAGGAACATCCAATGACACATAGAAATGTGGATTTCCTACTAACGGGTTTCGTTCTCATAATATCCATACTGGATATTACCAAGGGCATACACCATGAGAAGGTTCCTCAAAGTCCTATGAGTCTCCACCCATGATAACTTGTATCATTTTTTACCTCAAATGATATCATCCAGCTATAGAATATATATTCAAGAATAGTATTGTAGCACTTTTGGGTTCTCATTATAGCGGGAAACTGCTATGACCTTTTAGTGTGATAGCTACTCTTAGGACATTATCACGTACTATGTTATGTATAAGAACAATAATGATGTGAGAAGGATTTTATTAATATCCAAAACCATAAATACAAGTTTATCATAAAGTAAAAATAAGTTGGTTCTAGGGAACCAACTCCAACAGACTCCCACTTGCACTAGATCCAACTGCTAACAACCTTCAGTCTGCTAGCTCTCACATGATATTCATGCTTCTGCTAAGATAGGCCTTTAGTTTAGGGGTCTTCCATGTTCTCTTATGTGGTTACTTTTATCACTGCAACTTCACCCCTTTGATAGAAATCCCTCAAGAGGTGATGCTTTTGGAGTATATTCTTTGTTCATTGGTGTGACCTTGTCTCTTTTGTAAGAGCCACTATTGTAGTATTATCAAATTACAATGTGATAGGGTCTTTACTTCTAGGTACCACATCAAGATCCTGGAGCAATTTCTGAATCCAAATGGCTTCCTTGGATGCATCAAAAGCCGCTATATACTTTGAATTCTCTGTAGAATCAGCGACAACTGGCTGTTTTGAACTCTTCCAGCTCACAGATCCTATGTTGAGACAGAAAACATATCCTGATTGCGACTTCAGATCATTTAGATCTATCTAAAAATCAGAATCAGTACAACCCATGATGACCAGCTCCTCATCTCCTCCATACACTAGGAACATATCCTTAATTATTCTCAAATACTTAAGGATAGCCTTAATAATAGTCCAATTTTGTTCTCCTGGATCTGCTTGATATCTGCCTACCATGCTTATTTCATAGGCAACATCAAGTATAGTACATAACATGGTATACATGATTGATCCTATCATTGAAGTGTATGATATCTTACTCATTCTCTCTTTCTCTTGTTGTGTTTGGGGACACATTTTCTTAGAAAGATGTAAACCATGTGACACCGGAACCAATACCCTATTGGATTGTTCCATACTAAATCTATTTAGTATCTGGTCAATATATGTATTTTGACTTAGTCCAAGTAGCCTCTTGGATCTATCATGAATGATCTTGATCCCTAGAATGTAGGCCGATTCACCTGAGTCTTTCATAGATAAGCACTTGTTCAACCATTCCTAAACATATTATAAGACTGGTATGTCATTTCCAATAAGTAATATGTCATCAACATATACTACTAAGATAATGACTACATTCCCATTAAAACTTTTGTAAACACATGGCTCACATTTGTTTTTAATGAAACTAAATTATTTTATGGCTTCATTGAATCAAATGTTCCATGACCTTAATGCTTTATTAAATCCATAAATAGATCTATGCAACTTGAAAATCATTTTGGAATCACCTAGAGTCACAAACCCTTATGGTTGTGTCATATAGACTTTTTCCTAAAGGTTCATATTAAGGAATTCAGTTTTGACATCCATCTACCAAATTTCATAGTCATGGTAAGCTTTTATAGAAAGTATGATTTTGATGGATTTAAACATGGAAATTAGTGAAAAGGTTTCATCGTAGTCAATTCATTGACGTTGTTTAAAACCTTTAGACACTAGCCTTGCTTTATAGGTACTTACTTTACTTTCCATGCCTAGTTTACTCTTGAATACTCATTTTCATCCAACAGGCTTTACATCAAATAGAACATCGACCAAAACCCAAACTTGGTTTATATACATGGAATCCATCTCATAATTCATAGATTCTATCCATCTTGTATCTTATGAGCTATCTACTTCATCCTTATAGGATATAGGTTCATCATTATCAACCAATAATGAGTCACCATCCTCAGTGACAAGAAAACCATAACTCTCTAGTTCTCTTATCTATCTTATGCTTCTACATATTACTTGTGTTTCAGGAACTACTTCTTTGATAGGGACATATAGAATTTATTCTTATACCAACTTCTATATATCTGAGAATCAACTTCATCAAATTCAATCCCACTCCCACTATCCTTTTTGAGGATGTGCTCCCTCTCAAGAAATATGACTTATATGGTGACAATCAATTTCTTGTCTGAGGAATTGTATAAGTAGTATCTCTTTGTTTCCTTGGGATACCCTATAAAGATACACTTCGTGCCCTGAGGTGCTAGTTTGTTTCCTGATAATGCCTTAACAAATGAATCATAACCTCATACATGTATATGCGACAAAATGGGTTTCTTTCTACTCAATAACTCAAAGGGAATTCCATTTTCCACTTTAGTTTGTACTCAATTTAATGTGTATGTCGTAGTTTGTAATGAATATCCCCAAAAGGATAATGGAAGATATGCATGACTCATCATCGACCTTACCATGTCTAACAAGGTACGGTTCCTCCTTTCACTAACACCATTCCTCTATGGTGTATAAGGTGGAGTGAGTTGAGATATAATCCCAAACTCCCATAGAAATTTGATGAACTCTTGGTTATGATATTCACCACCTCGATCTGATTTAAGCTTCTTTATCTTGTTACCAAGACAATTCTATACACCATTCTTGATTTCCTTAAATTTCTCAAAGGACTCATACTTATACCTCATCAAGTAGATATATCCATATCTACTCAAGTCATCAGTAAAAGTTATAAAGTAAGAATATTAACCTCTAGCTTCTACTATAAATGGTCCACACACATAAATGTGTACCAATCCTAGAAGCTCTATGGCACTTTCACCTTGTCCACCAAATGGTGGTTTGGTAATTTTTCCTTGTAAAAAATCATGACATATATCAAGTGGTTTTAGATCAGAAGAGTCTAAATAACCATCTTGATAAATCTTTTTCAAATGATTCTTGTTTACATGACCAAGACGGCGATGCCACAACTAGGTGTTATATGAGTCATGTGAACATAATTCATTATCAATTGTCAACACTTTGTTTTCATAATTTAATACATAAAGATCATTATTTAAATGTGTCATACCATAACATATGTTGTCCTTATAAAATAAACAACTTTTATTTCCAAACTTGAAAATAAACCCATATTTATCTAAACATGACACAAAAATTAGGTTTTTGGTAACTGTAGGTACATAATAACAATATCTTAAAAATAAAATCATTCTCATTGGTAGTGAAAGGTGGTAGTCACCAATGGTTAGGGCATCCAGCTTCGCACCATTGGTAGCTCTCAGATCCACCTCTCCTCTAGAAATCTTTCAGAATCTACTTGGTTCCTGCATTTGGTTATAGATGTGAGCACCACAAGATATATTTAATACCCAATGTGTAGAAATGGAAAGAATTCACTAGATAACAAACACACCTTTATCTTCCCCTTACTTTTGGGTACAATTCCTCCTCTAGTGGCCTGGCTTGCCACATGTAAAACATACTGCCTCATTTTCCTTTCCCTGCCTCTAGATCTTCTTCTTCTTGGAAGGACGGTGCTTGAGACCTTTAGATTGTTTATAAGTCTTGGGCCCCTTTGCCTTGTTATTCCTTTTTTTTGTTCATTATAAGGACTGTGGGTTTTTCACACCCCATGTCGTTATTCACTTAGTGAATCAAGGTCAGAAGTTTCGAAAGAATCTTCTCATTATTGCTCATATTATAATTCACAATAAAGTTGAAGAAGGTCTTGGTAAGTGATGAAAGTATGAGATATGTACGCAAATCATTGGGGAATTTAATCCCTAAGATGTCCAAGCATTCAATGTAGCTGATAATCTTGAATACATGAGGCCCAGCTGGTGTAGACTCTCCAAGCTTGGTTGTGAACAAAACATTGGAGATCTCATACCTCTCTTATCTTTCCTTCTCTCAATAGAGATCTCAAAGATGAGACATCATGCTATAGGAATCCATATCCTCATGTTACTTTAAAAGCTCATTAGACATGGATGATAGCATGAAGAACTGAACATCTGTAGCATCATTCATATGTTTCTCATAGAGATATGGTTCTTCATCACTTACCTTGTTTCCAGGCACAATTGGTAAAGGTTCTTCCAGCATATACAATTTTCTTTCATGGCGAAGGATGACCCATAGGTGTCTTTTCCACTCCTGGAAATCAGTGTTAGTGAGAAGGTTTTCCTTATCAAGTATGGATCATAATGATATCTTTGATGTCATTTTATTACTATTTCTAAAAATTAAGATAAGCAAAATTTTAGTACTTTATCTGATAAATTTAGACAAATAAATAAATATTATATATATTAGTCCCCCACTATTTTATCAAAACTCAATATCCCTCACCATTGGCTTCAGAATATCATGTTTCTTGGACATTTAAGTAGTAAGGATCCATATTCCCATTCTCATTACCCCAACTTTTATTTTTCAAGAAACTTGAATGGTTTTATGTAGGAATTCTAAATGTCAACTACATTAACTCATAATTTATTGGTCTGCTGAGTGGACTCCCCAATCTTGAAATCATTAATTTATATTTCTTCAACCTTTGCCTCTAAGTTACACCAAGTCCTGATTTGATAGTCAATCCTTGATGTGAACCAAGTTTAAGTCAACCCAAAGCCTCATGTTATAATTCCCTGATAATTGAAAGCACCCCAATTTTGGCTGGTCAAGCACTTTGAACTTTGGTTTGATTCTAACCGAAGTAATGGAAGGTTATACCAACTTAATATTTTATTGAGGGATTTTATTCTTTATGCGTAAATTTCCAATTATTATCTTTATTACATGCTTGTTAATATTAAGTGGGATTACTTAAGTGATTAACCATGTCTTAGATAATATTTACACATAAGCCAGTTTATTTTAGTTCTATCTTGCATGCTTGTTAATTCGTTAATTATGTGATCATGACAAGACATCCATAATGAAATGACCATGCAACTGACAGAAATAAAATAAATCATATGATCATGAGTTTATACTAATGGTTACTTTATCTAGTGGTTGATAAACTAACTGTTGACCTAGGTGAGAAACACATTGAACCAATTGAGGTTCGTTTTTACAACTTTCCACATGTCCACCTTTATATCTACTTGGATTGGTTTTGCCTCGGCTCCTAACTTGAACCGCCTCCACTTTCTTGGGAGCTCCATCCATTACATATATCTTTTACTCAAATGTGGGTGAGGGGTAAAAGGGGTTTACATGAAAGAAATCGTGGGCACACATGCCCTACATAATAATGAGGATATAATTCACATAGGCCAACAATTTAATTTAATAATAAATTAAATGAAACCAATCATATACAAAAGTTCTGGTCAAGCTCATGATCATCCGCATGCATGCAGCGTATTACATATTTAATAAAATTAACATTCAATTATTTAATAGTTCTTATTTAAGATAAATCATGCTCGAATCTATTAATTGTTATATTTAACTAATCAATCCTTTTATCTTAATTCTTATATGAATTTCATTGAGAATTTTCATCCATTATGATTTTAAGCAAATTAAACAAATTAATTTAAAATTAACTATGTACATAACTTGTACCTTGGAGGAAACACGGTGAATACCTATCCAAATCTACCCAACATGTATTATACTCATATACTTGTTTATTCTTTGTGACATATATCATACACGATTTATCATGCACTTTCATGATGTGTACTTCAAAGATGATTACATGAATTACATGATTTTTTGGTCACATGCTATGCTTAAATGCACGTAGAGTAACAATTTGTAATATAACTCATACATGATATGCAAATCTGAACATTACATAGATGTTAATTAAATATTTAAATATTTATGTATATTAAAATATATCACATGGCATGTCCTATCTTTACGACCACATGCAAGTACATGTCTCAAGGTTTACATAGTAAAATAAATAAATTTTAAATATGTGTAACTTGGTATAAGTACACAGTGTGTAGATACGATCTACATGGCATGTACACCTCTCACCATCTATCCGAGACACACACATAGGGACTTGGCGTGTGGTCTATGCCTCAGAAAAATTGGAGTGTGCGGCGTGTCCAATGGGCCACATGCCGTGTTGACTTCGTGTTACATGGTAACCAGTCAAGTAGGTCGTGTATGGAATACACAACCTGTCTCTGACCCAAAGGGACTACACGTCATGTCCAACGGGCCACATGTCATGTAGTCCGTCTAACCGTGCATCAGTCTATCTTGGACAACACGTGGTGTAAGAATTAACTACATCACGTGTCATTAATGCACACTGATTGAGTAATTTCTGAATTAACTCCTAGTGCATTGAACATAACTGTTAGGTTGGAATAATACAAAATAACATAAGAGGGGATGAATTGTGTATTTTTTATAATCTTCTACAATTCTGACTTTTAACACCCTTTGTGAATTATACGGATATGCACTATTTTCTTCTGTATGAAAATATAAGCAATGGATAAACAAAAAGAAAGAACACATCTTTTTATAGTGGTCCGGGGTACAAAAACCCCCTAGTCCACTCCACTAATCACTCTCTCTATGAGCTTGGTGAATTTCACTAGAATGGTCCTTATAACATCCTGCCTTTTATCACATAAACTTTCATTACATTATACAAAATTGAGGATCTTTAAGGTTTAGTGTCTTGGAAACCAGGAACTTAATACATGACAACATAAAACATTCTTCTTAAACACTTGAAAGGCTTCTTAATTTGTTCATCCTAAGTTCATTACAGCATCTCATAACCTGGGAGCATACATCAAAGGAAAGGGTGAGTAGAAGGCCCAGTAAGGGAAACAAGGGAAACATTTTACATGTGAACTTGAGATACATCAAAAGTCATGAAAAATAACTTTAAGGCATGAAAAATAGATCATGAGGCATATCATAATAAAAATAATGTGTTTCATAACTTGAATATGTGGCTACAAAATTTAACATAGAAAATCATTTCTGTTTCACCAAGGTCCATCCCCAAGGTTTCATTAAAAATTACCAAGGTTATTCACCAAGGTGTCGTTAAAAATGGTCATCTCTAGAGATTAAGTCTTTACCCAATGCATTGGAGCGCTATCAGGGCGCACCCTTAGATTTTCCTTTATTATCATGTGAGAAAAATATATCATCATCAATCATTTCATAAACAACCCATATAGAATAAAAGAAATGGGTTTCATTTCATAGTCATCACATTTTAAAAACTTCTTTAAAGACGTGATCTTTATGTCACTTTAAACCCACAGAAAAAGGAAAGTGGGTTTCATATATGCAAGTCCCAGAATTAAAATAGAACATTTTGATATATATTTGAATACCCCTATAGAATAAAGAGCTTTTAGTATTCACTTAATAAAATAAAATAATTTGAGATAAAGAGAGAGACATTTTGAGACGAAAATTCTGCAGCATAACGGCTATGTTATAGGGTTTTAGAAAATACTGAAAATAGAGGGGACATGGGTCACCCACTCATAAATGATCCATAAAAAAGTAGAGGGAAAAAATATAAAGGATATAAGAACATGGTAATGAAATTTGAAAGAAATACCATATGAAATGAAAAACATGGAAGGAAGACAAAAATAAGATTTCTCTTATGAAAATTCGGCAACCTAACGATGTCACTTAAAACATCAAAAAATGGATTAATGAGATCAAATATGGTATATCATAATATGAACATAAAATAACAGTATGATGGATATAAAGATCATACACCAACATAATAAAAATGAACTTGAAAGACTTGACATGAAAATAGAACTTGAAAATGAGAAGGGTGAAAGAATCCCTTACAAAAATTCGGCAGCCTAACGGCGCCACTTAAACATTCTTAAAATGAATTAATGAGAGAAATAGGGGGTATCTCATCATATGAACATAAAAAATAGTATGATGGATATAGAGATCATACCCCAACATAATAAAAAGTAACTTGAAAGACTTGACATGAAAATAGAACTTGAAAATGAGAAGGGTGAAAGAATCTCTTACAAAAAATCGGCAGCCTAACGGCGCCACTTAAACATTCTTAAAATGAATTGATGAGAGTAAGAGGGGGTATCTCATAATATGAACATAAAAGATCAGTATGATTAATATAAAAGAACATCCCCAACATAAGAACATGGAGCATAAAAGAAATGACATAAAAGAGAGTACTTGGAAAGAAAGAGAGAGGTAGGATCCCTTACCTTGAAGAGTAACTTCGAAATCTTGAAGTTTGGGACCTTGGGAGGCTTGAGGGTAACTTGGGAGGACTCCTTGGGAGGTAAGGAGACCATAACTTCATTGAGGAGGATTTTGGAATGGAAAGGATGAGAGAATGGCTTGGTATTTATAAGGGAAGTGAGGGGACAAGACATTAATGGCCAAGGGACACCTCATTGGTGGTATTGGAAAAACAAGTGGTATTTCCTCATGGTATTGGCCACTTGGGACACCTCATACCTTATCTTATTATTCATAAGTCGATCATCCCTAAAAATATCTCATGACATCATCATGATGCAGTTATGATGTCATTAAACATACTGAAACCCTAAAACTGTACTTTTATTATTCACTGAAAATTCAACTTTTTCAGAAAAATCCCAAAAATTTACCTTAACATAATATCAATGCTCTGAATTCAAAAATAAACTCCATTTTATAAAAATAATTTTCTAAATAATTTTAATTTAATTTTTAAATAAAAACACTATTCACCGAAAATTCATTTTTTTTAGAAAAAACCCCAAAAATTACCTTAACATAATATTGATGTTCTGAATTCAAAAATAAATTCCATTTTATAAAAATAATTTTCTAAATATTTTTAATTTAATTTTTAATTAAAAAACAATATTCACTCGAAAAAACTAATACTTGACTAATAATTTTTGAAATAGTTATTTACCTATTTTATTGAATCACGTTACTTAATCAAGGTGCCTATATTATATTAATACTTTCTTTAAGTGAGATTACTAATCCATTTGGTCACGTTACTAATCCTAAGTGTAAAATCACTATTTATAAATTATTATTCACCAAAAATTAAGTTGATCTTATTAGACTCCAAATTTCTTACTGAACACATTTGCAGAAGACCATTTTTTGAAAATCATTACACATCATTAATTATTTAAGGTTTAAAAAAATATTTTAAAATATCCCTTTTTTCAAATTCATCAATAATATACATCCTACATTTATCCGAACATTTGAAAATTTACAAACTTCACCATAAAAAGAAAACACAATTTTATTTATCTCAAAGGATTACACAAAGCAGTTACGGTCTCCTTACATAGCCCCTTATAACCCCAGCATAGGACCTAAGTGTAAGGTGTGTTGAGGTGAGAGAATCTGAGGGCGGCTCGACCAACATTGCACACGTAGTAATTTCTATCAGTTTGAACTTATCATGAAGGTGATTCCGTTCTAGCTTCACACGATGAATTTCGGCTTGGGTTTAGTCCAGAGAAAATCCAAGTGGTGCTACCTCCTTCCCAAGTTCTGTTAGATGGGCTTCGATTGGCTCGAGACTACTGGATGAGGTCATCGAATCTTCTTTCTATATTAATTAACCAAGATCACTTGTATTTAGAGACAATAATCGCAACATTTAGTTTCCAATGGTCATATTGACCAATGGTCATATAATAGTCAAAATCCAACGATCTCATTTTAATTATACTCATGTTATCAAATGAAATAGTTTTGTTGAGTATAAAATAAAATAACACACAAAATTAGGAAACAAGATTTATTCAAAATTTCGGGTCGTTACAGTCCTCTTATCACAAGACCACAAATCAATAAATGGGTGCAAGCAGTTGACACCATTACAATAAGGCTAAAGACGGAGCCTTCTAGTTATTTAACTAAGAACTGATTATCCACGGCTTAGATCGAGAAGCAGATACTCCACCACAACTGAGTATGAGTAGTTGATACTCTAATAAATCAAAAGAGTTTTATTTAATATTTCAGGTTGAACTTCACAGTTGTAGCAGCATAAAATGACAGTAGATGAATCTTCTTATTCAAAAATGAAAGCCTTCATGAAATAATGATTCTGAATCGATCATGGTTTCAAATTATCTTCAAAAAGGATAGAAACACATAGAAGTAGTAAACTTACAACAATATTAGATTGAATATGTATATCTCCAAAGTGTAGTTTCTTTTAGAGTTGATTGTTTGTTGTAGTAGCACTATAAAATATTTTTACTAGAATGTAATCGTATGTGATAATATGTGAATTTTATATCCATAGATTTAAAAGATACACTAGCAGAATATATAGATTATAAAGTTTGTTTCATTATTATAGATCCAAGAAAGTCATCTGGTATAATGCAAAAATTAAAATCTGAATTAATCAGAGGATTCGTAACTTATCCTAAGAACATGAGTGATTTTCTATAATAAAAACAGTTCTTTGAATTGATCATAACAAGCTTTGAATTAGTCAAATAGAAGCTTTTAATTATCCTGATATTCTTCCAAGACCGTTGCAAGTAACTTGGATAAAATACCGGTTTAAAAACTCTGATAAAGAGTAGACAAATGTAGGGTTGAATCGTGTAGTGTAGGGTTCCTTCCAACGTATGGTTCCTTAACCATACTTTCATCTGCATGTAATGTTGGGATCAAAGTAACATAGGGATGGTGATCCATATATTCATCCTTTTAAACATAAGAATCCAAATGTAGTATTGATTAACCATACATTCAAATTCCCAAACGTAGGATATGAACAGTGAATCCAGACTCCAATGTAGGGTTGATACTTCATACGTTCATTGATTCTCGAATGTAGGGTTGTTGATCCATACGCTAAATATCTAGCATAGGTTTGTTGTTCCATATGAAAACTATTCACCATAGCGTATGGATGAAAGTAACGTAGGGATAATGATCCATACGTTCATTTACCAAATGTAGGGTTTGAACAATGTTTCCATAACACATCCTGTAGCTTGTATTCCATCAAAAATATAAATTAAAACATGATATATATTCCTAAAATATTCTTAACGTAACTTCATTAGAAAACAAACAAGGGTATTTGTGAGCATCAAAATCAAAATTTAATATAGATTATTATTGAGACAATACATGCCCAACAATCTCCCCTTTTTGATGATCACAAAACCCATAAAATAATTAACATCAAATATAAAAATTGTAAAGAATAATATAATATTTCAATTTCATAGTACTATTTTGATTAAAATAACGTGTCTTAAAAAAATATCAAAAATATGAAAGTATTCTCCCCAAAATACAAAATGTAGCGGTTTTCAAATATTCTCCCCCTTTTTTATATCAAAAAAGAAAGTTTTGAAAGAATAAATGATATAAATCACAGTTGATATTACATTTAACTGTAAATGAAGAGTACAGTCTACTGTTTATAAAAAAAGATATGTGATTTGGAAGTAGAAAGTTGAACATAGATAACACAATAAAGAAATTAATATAAAACACACAAAATATAAAAGTAAACTAAAGTAAATTTCAAAGAAGATAAAATGTTTTAAAAATTAATGAGTACATCCCAATAATAAACTCAAGAGGTCATCAAAATGAGGGGCTCCTATCAAATTGATTTCCTTGTTCTGAATCTTCATGGGTAGTATTCACTACAACTGGATCAATAATGGTCTTTACAATAATCTGAATTTCAAGAAACTTTACCAACAGACTCTGAAAATGGTAGTTGAAAACATCTGTCCATTTCGGTATAAGCTTTCTTGAATCTTGACCTACCTTTAAGATTCCCACCAGATTCATTTTAAAGAACTCATTCACGGATTCTTCTGATTGAATAAAGGTTGTTAATCTTTCTCTGACTTGATGAATGACTGGTCCCAACTGGGATTCATTAGAGGTCAGCCGACTGATCAAATATTTCTAATTGTCAAAAAGCACATTCAAAGGAAAACTATCACGCCAGAGAGTGTGCAACATGTTTTTTAATTTAGCCATCACAACAATTATCGCTTCAAATCTCTTTATCAGATCAGAAGAAGTTGGTTGAGGGGTAGAGGATGAATCCTGGTGACTATCCTTAATAGAATGAAATTCTTTCCCCAACATAAGTTTCAACTCATCAAATTCAGAATTTTTAACAGATTCATCTTTTAGAGATCTAAAATCTCTAGGCATTGTCCCTATAAAGCCTTCAAGATCTTGCACTGAAATTAAATTTTCTTGAACATTTTTTAGTTGAGTTTGAATGGATTCAAACTTGGTTCTTGAAACAATTGAACTTCTTAGCTCCTCAAATTTCTTCTTACCATCTTCTAAATACTCTTTCAAAGAAAATTTATCTCTTTATAAATGCATGTACTTTCTAATAAAATCTTCATCATAAGATTCAGAAGACTCTAGAGTGATATGCCTTGCATATTTTCCACCTTCCACCATAGCTAAACTTGGATCTCTAAGGATTTCTGATTTATTTCTCAATACACATACTTCTTCATCTACCAAATCATGTGCAATGAGAGAGAGGTTAGCAGGGGTAAGAACATTCTCACTTTGAACTTCTTGACTATGAACCTCTTACTCAACAACCTCATTCACTTGAGCCTCTTGCTCAACCACATTTGCAGCTTCATCCATGGTATTGGGAATATTGATTGAAACCCTTCTTCTCTGAAAAAGATAACCCTCTTCAGGTCTAGATTCACCCTCTTCATCAAGCCTCTTTCATAAAGAACCGACATATAGAATCATCCTTTGCTCCCCCTGATCATCTACCATCAATTTTTTTTGTTGTTCAACTCCAACAGGTAGAAGACTCTTGCAGGTGTTACTCTAAACATATATAAGTTTCTTAACAGTCCCAACATTGAGAATGTTAGCATGATGACATCTATATCCAGAAATAATATTTAAGATTCTTCCTTTTCTATGAAATAAAAAGGAAATGATTCTTCCATGGGGATAATATACCGTCTTTGCTTTTTTATAGAAGCAATGACTTAAATACCTCACCATAAAAGTATGGGGCATGTACCATAAACATTCCTTCTCTAGGATCATCCATTTCTATCTTTGTATAGACTTTAAACTTTTTAGCTTATTATAGATTTATCCAAAATCTCACCTCTAATACCAATTATTAGGTCGGAATAATACAAAGTAACACAAGAGGGGGTGATTGTGTCTTTTCAATAATCTTCCACAATTCTGACTTTTAACACCCTTTGTGATTTATGCAGATATGTAGTGTTTTGTTCTATATGAAAAGATAAGTAGTGAATAAATAGAAAGAAAGAACACAACTTTTATAGTGGTTCAAGTCACAAAAATCCCCTAGTCTACTCTACCAATCACTCTCTCTGCGATCTTGGTGAATTTCATTAGAATGGTCCTCTTATCACAAGACCACAAATCCACAAATAAGTGCAGGAAGTTGACACCTTTACAATAAGGCTAAACACAGAGAATTCTAGTTCTTTAACCAAGAACCGATTATCCACAACTTAGATCGAGAAGCTGATACTCCACCATAACTGAGTATGAGAAGTTGATACTCCAATAAATCAAAAGAGTTTGATTTGATGATTCAAGTTGAACTTTACAGTTGCAGCAACAACAACTGACAGTAGACGTATCTTCTTAAGAAATGAAAGTCATCAAGAAAGAATGATTATGAAGTGATCCCAATTGAAAATGATCTTCAAAAATGATAGAAACACACAACAACAGTAAACTTACAGTAGTATGAGATTGAACATGTATATCTCCAAAGTGTAGTTTCTTTTAGAGTCAATCATTCATTGCATCAGCACTGTAAAATATTTTTACCAGAATGTAATTGTATGTGATAATATTTGACTTGTATATTCATAGTTTAATAAGATACAATGGTATAAGATATAGCGCATGAAGTTTTCTTTGGTATTCTAGATCCAAGAAAGTCGCCTAACAAAACACAGAAATTCAAATCTGAATTAATTAGATGATTCATAACTTCCCTTAAGAACAAGACTGATTTTCTCTGATAAAAATGGTTTTTTGAATTGATAATAATGAGACTTGAATCAGTCAAAGAGAATCTTTCAATTAGCCTGATATTCTTCCAAGATCATTGTAAGTAACTCGAATAATATCTTGATTTAAAAACTCAGATAAAGAGTAGACAAACATAGGGTTGAACCGTGTAGTGTAGGGTTCCTTCCAACATACGGTTCCTTAACCATGATTTCATCTGCACGTAACGTAGGTATCAAATTAACGTAGGGATTATGATCCATACATTCATCATTTTCAGCATAAAAATCCAAACGTAGCATTGATTAACCATACGTTCAAATTCTTGAACGTGAGATATGAAAAGTAAATCCAGACTCCAACGTAGGGTTGATACTTCATAGGTTCATTGAATCCTGAATGTGGGGTTACTGATCCAAATTCTAAATATATATTGTAGGGTTTTCGTTCCATATGCAAACTATTCAACTCAACGTAGGGATGAAATTAACATGGGGATGATGATCTATACGTTCATTTACCGAATGTAGGGTTTGAACATTATTTATATAACACATCTCGTAGCTCGCATTCTATCAAAAATATAAATAAAAACCTAATATATATTCCTAAAACATTCTTAACATTTCTTCATTAGAAAAAAACAAGGGTGTTTGTGAGTATCAAAATCCACATTTAATATATAGTATTGTTGAGACAATAAATGCCCAACAACAACTACACGACGTGTAACTTCAATTACACGACATGTACTATTATGTTATCTATCCAGAATCCTTTATTGGGACCAAGTTGGTAGATTAAGTTATTGGATGAATGAATTATTGTCTTTTGTTGTCAAGAAAGTTTGAGAATAAAGGAAATCACTTCACTTTGTATAAGTGGGTGAGGAAAGATAGGAAAGTTACAATACTTTCCAAGGTAAATATGACGATGCTTTGCTAGTTTGTATTTCACAGAGATCATAAGTTGGTTGGAGAACTTATGATGCAAGAATTATGAAGAAAAGGGGGAGAAATGATGCAGCTAATCAGCATGGTTGGTCTTGTAGAAGCAGGTGTCTAAAGTGGTGCAGTTTCCCAGTGTTTGCCAAATTTTTGGGGTCTAAAATTTGGAGTTGGGCTAGCATCGCGAAAAGTGGATTTTCTTGAATAGAATATCAAAATATGGCAAAGGCATGAATTTCATGAAGATGGGATTCATGAAGTGTATTTTGCAAAGACATGAAGAAAGTTGACAGTGTTCTTCGCGATTACGACGAGCTTCGTGAATGGTAGTGGTGAAGAGCTTCGTAATAAAGCTTTACAACACAAAGGAAGAAGAAGCATCGCAGTGACATGAAGGAAGAAAGAGCATCATAGCAGCTCAAAGGAAGAAATAGAATCATGGAGGTTCAAAGGATTTGACGTAATGCTTCGCGATTACGATGAGCTTCATGAATCTGAAAAATAGCCATGGTGCTTCACGGAACAGAGTGAATTTCGGCAGAAATTTTGGAGCTCTGTGATTTGATGCTGGCGTGGAACTGAGGTGGATGGAAGGTTCTAGAGTCGGTGGGAAAAGCCTATAAATAGGCCCCTAACCCCTCGAGAGAAGCAGAGAAACTTAATGATAATTTTAGAGCTCTTGAATTGCGAAGAATGTTCGCGGAGGAAGCGAACTCTACGAAGGCAGTAAGATCCGTGAAGGAAAGGAGCTTCGAGATGAGCCATTGAGCTTTGCAAAACAAGAACTTAACAAAGACCAATCTTTTCTCTGCAAAATAGTGAGCTTTGTGATCTAGTGATCTTTGAAAACTAGGGAGTTTTGTGAACTAGAGTACTCTGCGAAGCTAAGAGCTTCACGAAGGAGCTCTACGAGTTGAAGATTTGAGTACCCAAATTAAGTGAGAAGTGCTTTCAAGTGGATCAAGATATGACTGGGGTATAGGACTAAGTATCATTATGAAGTCCAAGTAGTTCCTATCAGCTTCTGGATAGGAAATAGAAGGGTTGTTTTCAAAGATCAGATTTGTGAATGGTTGTCAAGAAGCACAAAGATATTTCTTTACTCTATTTGTGCTAAGAGGGTGCACACATACTTGAGAATTATCTCCCAAGTACCACACGAGTGAAATAGAATATCCTACTCATTGTATTCCACATCAAATTATTGTTTTCTAGTGGATTGTGTGGTACTAGATTATTTCCATACCATACCAAGGATGTAGCTACTCTTATTGAGTAGTGAACCTTGTAAATCTTGTGTTTCTGTGGTTGTGTGTGTTTAGTAGGTAAAGAACTCTTTAACAGGAGGTGAAGGTTATTTCAAAAAGGGGAAACATAAAAGAAAAAGATATCACTAATTCACCCCCTCCCCCTCTCAGTGATACTTGGATCCTGACTGGGTAACTTCATCCTTGGCTCCTCCAGATGAGTTCCTCGATTTTATTTTAATCAAAAAATTAAACATCTTGATTAGATCTATGAGAAACGAATGATAAAGAAACAGATCTTGCAATTTAGATTAAAAAAATGATTAAGTTTGAATTGAAAAATTAAATTATAAATGTGTAAATCACCAACAATTTTAAATAATTATAAACAATTATGTGCCCCCTCTAATACCACTCATAGGTTCCGGGCGCAGCAGAAGCATACGATGGATGATACCCAACTTTAATTTTTGTCATAATCAATGATCAATCTGAGATATATATGACGATGAACGCCATGATCCACGAAATTGATTCAAAGAAATGGAAAAAGAAAAATTATGTCGAAACCAAGAGAGAAGATCAACACATATTGTTTATAATTAATTTAATTCGAATAAGAATTACCTTTAAGGAATTCTTTCTTCATTGATGTGTCAGTGAAAAATTTGTGGTGCATTGTTGTTGCATTGTAAAAACCAAGTGTAGATTTACTCTAGTGGTGATTCACACATGTTCCAGGAATCTATAGACGTCACTGAAGGAGTCTTCGGGTACTAGCATAAAAGATCCTTTCACTTTCGTTGTCCGCCTTTGATCGTCTTGAGAACCGCTTCTAAAGTATTCTCCTTGATCTGGTGGAGGGTGATTGCTCTCTATTCTTGGGAGCATTCTTGGAGAAGGGAGCTCTTTAGGCTTGAGAGGATTCTCCAAATCGGTTGTGCAAAACCAAATTGGCTAATGAGAAAATAACATAATTGGGTATTTGTATTGATAGGGTTAAAATAAAATAATTGCATAAACGTCCTTATTATTTATTTAATCCTAGAAAAACCCCATGTCAAATAATAATTATAATATTATTATTTATTTACATGCACTGAACTTACGAATTAAAATTAAATATTATTTAATTAAATAATATTCAATATTATCATTTCTCACCAGACCATTAAACTCAGTCTTTCATTCCTCCAAAATATTTATCGGGCCTTGAATAATATCTATTTATTTATTAAATAAATATCCCTTCATTATTCACCAATGAATAAATAAATATTATATTCACTAAATAGAAAATAAATATTTATTAAATATTTTGCTCACCATGTATTCTCTCGAATAACTAGTGACAAAATAAATGTGATCAATAATACATGAATAATTATTAAACCACATATGAGAATAATATTTATTCAACCTGTTAGATAATAATATATTATTTAACTGAGATTTTGGACACACTTAGTGTGTGACCCTCTAGGCCTCTTTCTCAGTAACATTAGGCGAAACAACCTAAAGTCCAAGGTTAGCATCTAGCAACACGCCAAGACACTCATAGAGAAAAATGTTAATGTCGTAATGACATGTCACCTCCTACGAACACTTACTGTGTAATATAATTCTTTTATCACAATATCTCAAATCGATCAGGTTGCATGTCAATGTCATCAACATATATGCTCGATACCTCTTTCTTTGAATTTCTAGAAATAGAACTTGCCTATAGAACATCATAGCCATGAATTTATTTAGGATGTATCATTTTCATCAAAGGGTCTGAGATATTAACTTCCATTAATGAACATAGAGGATAAATCCTTTCTCACATTATCCATTAATGCAATATTACTCGTGCAACATATCCTACTTCACTACGGATATTTGTCGTCATGGTTTTCATCGATACATCTAAGTGCGCAACTCATAATACTCATTAATAATAATCTTAAAGTCTAAGGACTAATACACATGTCCGCAGATAGGAACATCCAATGACACATAGAAATGTGGATTTCCTACTGGCAAGTCTTGTTCTCATAATATCCATACTAGATATTACCAAGGGTGTACACCATGAGAAGGTGCCTCAAATTCCTATGAATCCCCACCCCTAGTAGCATGTATCATTTGTGTCTCTCAAATGATATCATCCAGCTATAGAACATATATTCAAGAATAGTGTTGTAACACTTTTAGGTTCTCATCATAGTGGGAAACTGTTATGACCTTTTAGTGTGATAGTTACTCTTAGGATATTATCACATACTGTGTTACGCAGAAGAACAGTCGTGATGTGATAAAGAGTTTATTAATATTCAAAACCATGAATACAAGTTTATCATAAAGTACAAAGAAGTTGGCTCTATGACACCAACTCCAACAACTTGGGCATGACATCCTTATTGATTTATGATACACAAGCATGGAGTCCCTTATTGATTATGATTTCCAGGTATGACGTCCCTTAACAGTCTATGAGACTCGTACTACTGTCCATGGACGCCTAAGTTATGCCTCGGGTCCTGGATAGTAGTTGTATTTATATATATGGTTATAAATGTCACTACATATATTGACCACACTCACACGCACACACACACACATGTGGGTTGTCACTTACTCATAGAAATTCTGGCTTAGGTTGGAGTAGGTATTGTCGGTCGGGTTTCCATTTAGGAACCTAAGTCTGTCTTGTTTACATTTATTTATTTAATGTTTTAGTATTATATCTGCACATTGTTGTATTTTACTCACATACTGGGTAACATTACACACCGTTGGTGGTGGCATACTGAGTATATCTCACGCCTTGTTCGGGCTGCCATTGCACTGAGATACTCTAACGGTCCTCTTGGTTGCATGATCAGGTTTTGGATTTGGCTTGCTCATTGTTTTTCTTTTCATACCATTACTCTGTACATGGGAGCTTAGAAGCACATGACTGAGCCATAGCTCGGGATTCTCATGGAGATAACCTTTGAGACCTTGTCTTTCTTTTTAGTGTTGCTTATTACCTATTGTGCCCATATTGCTTGTACATTGTAGTGTCATGTGGGCATACATGGTTGTATTATTTGGCGTTGGCCAATTGTCAATGTTTTATTTTATCAGTTATCTTTACCTTCCGCTGTTGATTTATTTATTATTGTATCGCTATGTTACTCTGATTATGCATGTATAGTCTCTCTGTCGTACCATCATTAGACCATCGCTGCTAGTCGGTGGCTTTTAACATATAGGGAGGCACGCTTGAGGCCATGTGACTGACCAACTCGGGACACCATTTTAGTGGCTCCTGAGTTAGGACGTTACACCAACCACAATGCAATCTCACACACCATGCCACAACAACCCTTAATAAGGCGAAGATAAGGATCCCAACCTTCAATCTCTATGTCGCAACATCAAAGACCACACCACAACCTCACGACCTACAATCTATCCTGATAACCCTAGACCAACATGACAACGCAACCAAAGTTCCACACAACAAGGCCCCCTGGAATGGTAGGACCCCCAAATATTGACACCCCAATCTCCACAGTATAACATGCCATCCATGTCACAATCCAACCTCCCATCATATTTTCCATGCCGCAGCATAAACCTCCACACAACAATCATATCCCTCGGTTGAAATCTCAACTTAAACTCCACCCTTCTATCCCCAAACCTCTCCCTCGACACCTCAAACTCTCAAAACTCACGAAGTAATGACTTGAGAAGGTTTGAGCCGTTACATTACTCATCACCTAGGATGTCCTGTCGGGTCATTGTACTCGCCTGTATAGGACACTTGTGCAATGTTGTACTCATGATTGTGGTAAATTTTAACATTCTACAGGAGATAATGGAGGTCATGTGATGGGTGGTGTTAGCTCATAGAGGTGGTTTGATGGACCGTTGAAGGTTTCATTGTCGAGGAGTCTGCATTTTGTTGGTCGAAGCATTGTATTTAGTTTTGTATTCATATACATGTAATGTTGCCCAAGTTAGCACATTGTACACGTCGTTTTATCATGGTTTTAGATGTGACACATTGCATGCTTAACATATGACTTGTCATGAGTTCAAACATAGTAAGTTATATTGTGTTTGTCCATTGTACATGTGGTTTGTGATTTTTTACTGCAGGTTCATGGGTAGTATCTCTCATTTCGTGTGTATGTTCTTCTGGTGCAAGTCACCAACCCTTGTCTTATTAAAGGCAAACATGCACAATCAAATATAATATTGTTGTTGATCAGAGGGTTTTGACAAGATTGAGTTGTGTCACATAATGCATCACATGGTTTGTTTTATACATTTGTCACTAGTCATGAGCTCATAATCTATTGAAGACAAGTTTATAAGTCACTAGTACTCGCCCGTGCTATTGCACGACGTATTCGATTAATGGTTTTTATTTCAAAGAGATATTTGTATTAATAAAAGTTGAGAATAAACAATGATGTTGAATAAATTTTAATTAGAAAGTAATGGTATATGATAATGGAATAGGAGTGGATAGAATGAAGACTACATTCAAATAGTTAACAAAGAAAAAAGATGGAGTAAATGTTTATGAATTTTCAAATTTTGAAGAAGATTTGAATTCATTTTCAATTTCGTTCAGAATAACTATAATGAAATCATAGAAATAAAAAATGAAAGATAAATAAAATATAAAATAGTGATTGTAATAAAAAAAATGAGAAATATGAAAATAAATTACAGCACTCTTGAAATTGTTTCCCTCCTATCTAAAAAACAGGACCTCAGAAGTAATTGTTGTTCCTGCAAAAAAAATGCAGCCCCTTAGGATCTTCTAACAGATGCAAAGTTTATTTTTACCCCATAGAATAATTATTGCACTCTGGAAAATGCAAAATCATTTATTCTCACTTTCATCAATTTTCCTTCCAAATCGCTGGCATGGTACCTAAAAATGAAAAATCAATTATGTTCAAAACTGATAATATCATGATCAGTGAAGGGATCCACTCATTTCAATAAAAATAACTACTACTAAAACTATATTATGAAAAAAGATAAACATAACAATAATAGTGGTTTTTTATGAATTTTATAGGATGGAACAAAATTTGGATGATGGAACCAACAATTTTTGTTTCTAAATATTAAATCCCATAAAGGGATGATGGATGAAAATGGAGAGATTAAGGGATGGCATGGTTCAACATGAGACCATGAGAGTATCCAAGAGTGCACATGGACTTCAACAGCACCATAGGTTTTGATAGTGTCATGTCCCCCTGTTGATGTAACAATGCAGCAGGTTCCTGTTTTGGCATGGCAATACTGCAGACTTCTATTTCAACTGAAAATGAGTTGACGATGCAACATGATGCAGGTGTGGGATGACATTTCTATACTTACATTTTAAAAGGAAAAACCACACTGCAACATAAACACCCAATTAAGAAACATAGTGAAACACCAAGCATTGCAATGTCATTTAATTAGGAAAACTGGAAAACCAGAAAAAATTATATATTGACCAACATTTAATAATTTTATTTCATTAAAAATGATTGGAAACCAAAGAAAGTAAACATCATGCTACATTACATAGCAAGGCTAAGGAAATAGCCCAACTAAAGTTAAGTAAACCAATTATACACTACACACACTATTGTAAACATCAATGTTTTCCTCCAATGAAAAATAAACTAATAGAGCAAGGACCTTAAATCACATCAAGATCACAGACGCAACCTTAATTCAATGAAAAGATGTCGTATAATATGTGTACTAAAAAAAATTCAATGGAAATTTGAAGGACAACATGTTTGCAATAGAGATTTGAGGCCTCTCCTTCTCATTATAGATAGGATGATCATCAAACACAACCTCCAAAAATCTTGTAAAGTCATCACTATAATTCCCATCCTTGTTTTGTATGGAAGGCCCAACACCCATAGAAACATCTGAATCCATTGAAATCTCATGTGAGGCCTTTTTCTCAGCCACATTAGAATAACACACTCCAAATGGAGAAATAAAACATGTAATTTCAAAACCTATGGTGCTGTTGAATAATAATGATATGAAAATGAAAAGGATATGTTTGACAGGAGGTAAAATAAATCTCCATTACTGTAAACTGGATACCTAAAAACAATAAAACCTGCATTCATTTTCATATGTTATTAATGCATAAAAAATAATACACGGTGTAGTCAAAAGTGAAATCAAATTACCTTCATTCATATGTTGAATGAAAGGGATGTTAACTGTTTGATTTTACAACATAAAACCTGCATTCATTTTCAATTATTGTTTTTGTATTCACATTTTCTGAAAAAACAACAACTACAAAACAGTCAAATAATCCTGTAAATATTTAATCACGAATTTAAGGGAAGAAAATGTAACTATAACAGTAACATACAACATGAAAACCATCCCTCAAACTGAAAGGAAGGTGTTTCTGTTATGAGTCTTTCATCCAATTAATATTTTAACGGTTCGACCAGAGAACGTCAAGAATTATTGTTGATAATATTTCATCCAATGAACCTTTTCATGAACAGTATCGAAGCAGTAACATAGACGCCTGATGATAGAGCAATACAGAATTACAGAATTAAAGAATTTGAAAAATAAATCTATAATCCAGAAACTGCATATGCAAAATCTAACCAAGTCAACTCCTAATATTGATATAACTGACAGATCACATACCAATCAATAGAAGAGGAAGGTTATCCTTTCTGAGCTCCAAATAATATTGAATGAAACATTGGCTAGTCTTGTTTTTTGTTGAGCATGTTCTTATCAGTGAACATATCTATGTTAGCATCCTGGTCACTGATATCTGCAAGAAAAAATGTTGGAAATTAATAACACATTTGTTTCATATGTATTTCGTGCATAAAAAACAATACACAGTGTACTAAATAGGGAAAACAAATTACCTACATTCAATTAGGCACTGATGGAAGAACCTGTTCATGAGTGACCAAAAGAAATCATTTATAATCAAGTTAGTGTGTTAATCCCTTAACTACCAAAATCATGAAGGAAGAGAAAAAAGTAGTGAATAATATAAATCAACCAAATTACCAAAGTTTGACATTGGAATATAGTATGGATTCTTTTAATTAATGTTTTCCTTTCCTTTCATAGTAAATTAATGATTTGAAACATTTTTTTGAAAAGAAAAAATCATCCGTATTTGTAATAATAAACAATTGAAATCATAAAGATGACATGATTTAAGAATCATTATATCATGTTATTCATTTGTAAGGATCATGGTTGAATTTAAAGAATACCTTGGTCAATATCTTTATTTTCATCCAATATATGCATTTCATATCTAATTTCCTGAATATATAATCTGTAGGGGGAGAATAGATATTCACAATATCATAGTTTCTTTGAAATTGCAAGATGTATTGTCATGAATAAAAGAACTACCTTAAAAAAATACACCGTATAAAATGAATCATTATTATTTTGGATAGTTATACATCCAGTGCTGTAATGAATAAGAGAAGTACTTCAAAATGAATAATCCAGTAACTCTTAAACATGAATAATATAAGTATAAGAAATAGTGAATTTCTGAATAAATAAACTATAAGAAACAACTATCATGATTAGAATAACTACCTCAAAAATATAAACCGTAGTGAATACCTTGGTTAGTTAGGATTCACTGATAAACATGAACTGCTATAATGTTGATATAACACATTTGTAAAATGAATAAAACAATCGTAAAATGGAGTTGTTGTGGCCATGTACCTGGAAAAAACAGTTCACACTTGAATGTTGGTATATTAGTTACAGATTTTTTCATGATCAATAGTAACATATTGAGAAACCCTCTCTATCAAAGACATAATAAAGGAATACAAGTTATAGCAAGACTAAGTAACTGAAGGAAAATATAATGAAACAGAGTTGTAAAACTCAGTCAATGAGCAGTATCACCATTTGTTATATTCCAACTCAAAGAACATAATCAATTAACAGATTTGAAAACACTGATAAAACTAATGAACTGCTTCCAAAAACAACAACAATGGAAAATATCATCTAAAAAATTCCATTAGTTATGAATAAATTTTATCATAAAATGGTGGATTAAAAAAGATGAAGTTCACATTAGATTAAAAAATGTTTCAAAAGTTACAATTCTGGGGAAGAATCAAGTGAACATTTAAAATAATACCTTTCCCACAAATTGTTTAACCTGACCATAAAGAGAATAATTCATTTAGTTAGAGAGATTGTATAGTATAAGATCTCTTTATTTCATCCCCCAAATCATTATCAATTTAAATGAATATGCTTCAGCTTATCCATCACTCTAATGAAAAATAGAAGATCCGAACACACTGATTTAGGTCATACAAGTATGAATATAAAGATACAATTAACAATGTAAGGTAGTTATGGAAATTTTGGCTCTATACTGTTTTTGAAAACACGTTGAAAACATTACATATAATGAGAATTAACTGCTAGAACAAATATAAAGCTGGAAACACATATGAAGTAGAAATACAACATATGATCAATGAATAAACTAAGAGTGAATATGTTGCAACCTAAATAGCACTTAAAAACATTAATATGTTGCATAAAAACTACAACAATAAATCATTACATTTCCTGGAAGTTGAAAACCATAAAGACTCATAGGCATAGATCTGATAATTGGGTATATTTATAGTACACATAGCATGAAGCAAACATGGACATGTGACATTCAATATTCAGAAATCTGATACGGTTCATCGTAAATTACCAAAATGCCTTTGTTCAATTACTAACAACACTTGGTAACTTCCAGGAGCTCACTTAGTTGCTTACCTGTTGTAGTATCACTATCTCAAAACCTCAAGGCAGAACTCCATGCATGTGTGAGTAAAATACAAGGCATAAACTAATCATAATTACGACAATCAAAGATGAAAATGTTTTCTGTTATTATTATTATTTTTTAAATAATGATTGCATCTACACACCTTGAGAAGACTCCCAATATGCATAGACAAGCAAGAAGAAGGGTCTTAATTTGTAATGACAAGTTTTCTTCTTTCTTGTACCCTTCCTGCATCAAAGAAAATAAATATAAACTTTGTGGTCTGAAAAACACTAATATAAAACAGAAAAAAAAACAGGGAAAAAAGTAGATAATTATGCATATCAATTATACCACCTCTAATTAGACAGTCATGCATCTAAATGTCGAAGGATATTAGAACAAAAAACATTGTCATAATTATGATATAGTGGGTTTTCATGGATGAAAATTGCAATGAACCTCAAAATATTTGGCAAGAGGAGCCATCATCTTTCCACCAAAGTCAATCCCAACTGTACATGAAATGCCTGCAACACAGGCAACAAAAACAGCAGTGTACGTATAGGATAAAATATACAAAGGGAATTATTATATTAAAAATAAACTTTGAATAAAAATTTTATATAAAGTCCAGCCAAGTGAACATTTAAAATAATACCTTTCCCACAAATTGTTTAACTTGACCATCAAGAGAATAAGTCATTTAGTTAGAGAGATTGTAAGGTATAAGATCTCTTTTTTTTATCCCCCAAATCATTCTCAATTGAAATGAATACGCTTCATCTTATCCATCACTGTAATGAAAAATAGAAGATCCGAACACACTGATTTAGGTCGTACAAGTATAAATATAAAAATATAATTAACAATGTAAGGTAGTTATGGAAATGTTGGCTCTATACTGTTTTTGAAAACACATTTAAAACATTACATATAATGAGAATGAACTTCTAGAACAAATATAAACCTGGAAACACATATGAAGTATAAATACAACATATGATCAATGAACAAACTAAGAGTGAATATGTTTCAACCTAAATAGCACTTAAAAAAATTAATATGTTGCATAAAAACTACAAAATGCCTCTGTTCAATTACTAACAACACTTGATAACATCCAAGAGCTCACTTAGGTGCTTACTTGTTGTAGTATCACTATCTCAAATCCTGAAGGCAGAACTCCCTGCATGTGTGAGTAAAAGGCAAGGCATAAACTAATCATAATTATGACAATCAAAGATGAAAATGTTTTCTGTTATTATTATCACTTTTTAAATAATGATTGCATCTACACACCTTGAGCAGACTCCAAATATGCATAGATAAGCAAGAAGAAGGGTCTTAATTTGTAATTTCAAATTTTCTTCTTTCATGTACCCTTCCTGCATCAAAGAAAATAAATATAAACTTGGTGGTCTGAAAAACACAAATATAAAACAGAAAAAAAAAAACAGGGAAAAATGTAGATAATTCTACATATCAATTATACCACTTCTAATTAGACAGTCATGCATTTAAATGTCGAAGTCTATTAGAACAAAAAACATTGTCATAATTATGATATAGTGGGTTTTCATGGATGAAAATTGCAATGCACCTCAAATTATTTGGCAAGAGAAGCCATCATCTTTCCACCAAAGTCAATCCCAACTGTGCATGCAATGCCTACAACACAGGAAACAAAAACAGCAGCGTATGTACATGATAAAATGTACAAAGGGAATTATTATATTAAAAATAAACTTTGAATAAAAAATTTATATCAAGTCCGGCCAAGTGAGCATTTAAAATAATACCTTTCCCACAAATTGTTTAACCTGACCCATCAAGAGAATAAAACTTGTTGGAATAAATAAATTAACAACTTATAAGATTATTATTAACGAATATTAAATAATTTAATTGTTCACATGGTACTAAAACATTTTTATTAATGAATAAGTGTATTAAAATCCCATAGTCATGAGTGAAGGTAATGCATAATATAATAACTACTTGTACTCGTAGGTCATGCACTACCCAATGATAGTCTTGAACTGCCAGAAGGATTAAGTGAAACTGAAAATGGAGGTCATACCAGTGGAAAATGCATTCCAGGAAGCCTGTCCAGAAGCTAGTCGACCATGCCAAGCCTTCACATTCTTCAAAACTGAAACCTCAAGAAGACATCCATGCTCTGCCATAATGCTGTCAAATTGATAATCAGATAATAAAGGGAAATCTAGTGGAGAAAGCAGCCCAGGAAAGAGAAAAAAACCTATTATCAAACAAAAAATGGCAGCAACTCCAGGATAGCATTAAGACCTCAATGCAGATCACTGAACAGGGTGAAAAAGCCACTATCCAGTGCGAGCAAGCTAAGACATCCAGCAAACCATCAAAAACAATGAAATCATGTAACACAACATCATGGAGGTAAAACCCCAAAATTCTTCACAAACAGGAAGAAATCCAGTTCACATAAAAACCTTTACAACCCTCAGGGACCTGCTAGCACAAGTAGACATCCCATATCCAGTAATGACATCTTATATAAAGTAGAGACACTGGGCATAGATAACAGTCCCAAAAGCTCAAGAAGGAAGAAATTTTGAGAGATTGAAGAAGTCATTCCCATGGAATATCTTTGAAGTTGAAATCAGTTTGAGTACTGATATTCTGAAATTTTACATAACTACCTATTCTTTAAAAGTGGTTGTTTCATAAATGAAGGTTTAGTTATTCCACAGAAGGTTCTGGTTTATAAAAGAACATAGAAATAACAGAAAATCCTCTAATATCAGATTACATTTCATAAAAATGAAGAGCATCTCCATAAATAGTACATACTGTTTCCTTAAGAGACATTATGAAGGAAATCCATTTAAATAATATCCATCCAATAGTGCTTTCAATACTTGCTACACTACAGCCCCTATCCTAGATGTTGGCATCATAGTGTTTCAGTAGTTAAAAATGGTGACAAACAAAACATGAAAATTCAAACTAAATCTGAACCCGTTGTATAGATAATGTATATGCAGAAGACAAATAATACTTAGAATGTGCATATAGATACTGCTATGGTTGGCTGTTAAATTATAGTAATTTACTGTCATCAAGAGATGGTAAATGGTGAAGACAAATAATAATTATTGGAACACATATAGTGAATACAACAGACTAACAATAAAGACAAATAGAGGTGAAGCCAAATTGATGTGAGGCCAAATAGTGATGATCAAAAACATGATGGCCAAATTAATTAGATGCTCAAATTCCTGACTCAAATCAGATAAATTGTAATGTCTTATAAAAAAACTCATCTACACAGGGCAAAACAATAAATTTATCACATAGCGAAGATGTCAAAAGTCCCTCTTGTCTGCTGGACATCACCACAATGCCCACAAGTTCAACCATGAAACAAATATGATATCACCTATATATCTGTTGAAACAAATATGTAATATATGACAAAGATAAAGGTTAATCAAACAATTTTATGTTTATAGAAATCAAAAAACACAGTTTCATTGTACATAATGAATGATAATATACCTCAATTACATTATACACCATCAACTCCATCTTCCTCATATTCCAATGATAGTTATGATTTATCTCAACAATGTTCTAGAAGAAATCATGTCTAGATAAGAAAAAATTCATCCAAAAGAATCATGAAAATTTCTTTGAAATTAGAAGATCGTACCTGTTGCAAAGATGTAGATCTGTAGGATTTATGATATGTATGTTGGTTATCGTAAAGGGGTTTGCGAGCCCCAGGTCCTTTTGTGGTGCGCCGAGGAGGTTACGATAGCTTAATTGTAGGCTCACCATAGATACAGGCGCCAAAAATCGCAAGGAGGAGGATGCCGGCATCGGGGGTTAAACATGAAAATTCAAACTAAATCTGAACCCGTTGTATAGACAATGTATATGCAGAAGACAAATAATACTTAGAATGTGCATATAGATACTGTTATGGTTGGCTGTTAAATTATAGTAATTTACTGTCATCAAGAGATGGTAAATGGTGAAGACAAATAATAATTATTGGAACACATACAGTGAATACACCAGACTAACAATAAAGACAAATAGAGGTGAAGCCAAATTGATGTGAGGCCAAATAGTGATGATCAAAAACATGATGGCCAAATTAATTAGATGCTCAAATTCCTGACTCAAATCAGATAAATTGTAATATCTTATAAAAAAACTCATCTACACAGGGAAAAACAATAAATTTATCACATAGCGAAGATGTCAAAAGTCCCTCTTGTCTGTTGGACATCACCACAATGCCCACAAGTTCAACCATGAAACAAATATGATATCACCTATATATCTGTTGAAATAAATATGTAATATATGACAAAGATAAAGGTTAATCAAACAATTTTATGTTTATAGAAATCAAAAAACACAGTTTCATTGTACATAATGAATGATAATATACCTCAATTACATTATACACCATCAACTCCATCTTCCTCATATTCCAATGATAGTTATGATTTATCTCAGCAATGTTCTAGAAGAAATCATGTCTAGATAAGAAAAAATTCATCCACAAGAATCATGAAAATTTCTTTGAAATTAGAAGATCATACCTGTTGCAAAGATGTAGATCTGTAGGATTTCTGATATGTATGTTGGTTATCGTAAAGGGGTTTGCGAGCCCCAGGTCCTTTTGTGGTGCGCCGAGGAGGTTACGATAGCTTAATTGTAGGCTCACCATAGATACAGGTGCCAAAAATCGCAAGGAGGAGGATGCCGGCATCGGGGGTTTGCGGAAACCCTTGGTCGCGAAGAAGTGAAATCCGACCGCGAGCGGGAGACCAAGTCGAGATGCAGAGGGAAAGCTACACCGGGGAAACCAGATGGAGAACGTTGAGTAGGGAGACCAAATCGAGATACTGAGGAAACCCTAGACCGGGGAGAGTGAAGGAGGAACACGCTGGCGTTGGGGTTTTGCGGTAACCTAGGTCGCGAAGAGTTGAAACCTGAGGCCGGTCGGGAGATGCAACGCAGTGGAGATGTGAGCTGGAACTGGGAGAAGGAAGAAGTGACGATGACAGAGTGCAGCCGGGAGAGGAAGCTCAATGAAGGTTTAGTTATTCCACAGAAGGTTCTGGTTTATAAAAGAACATAGAAATAACAGAAAATCCTCTAATATCAGATTACATTTCATAAAAATGAAGAGCATCTCCGTAAATAGTACATACTGTTTCCTTAAGAGACATTATGAAGGAAATCCATTTAAATAATATCCATCCAACAGTGCTTTCAATACTTGCTACACTACAACCCCTATCCTAGATGTTGGCATCATAGTGTTTCAGTAGTTAAAAATGGTGACAAACAAAACATGAAAATTCAAACTAAATCCGAACCCGTTGTATAGACAATGTATATGCAGAAGACAAATAATACTTAGAATGTGCATATAGATACTGCTATGGTTGGCTGTTAAATTATAGTAATTTACTGTCATCAAGAGATGGTAAATGGTGAAGACAAATAATAATTATTGGAACACATATAGTGAATACAACAGACTAACAATAAAGACAAATAGAGGTGAAGCCAAATTGATGTGAGGCCAAATAGTGATGATCAAAAACATGATGGCCAAATTAATTAGATGCTCAAATTCCTGACTCAAATCAGATAAATTGTAATATCTTATAAAAAAACTCATCTACACAGGGCAAAACAATAAATTTATCACATAGCGAAGATGTCAAAAGTCCCTCTTGTCTGCTGGACATCACCACAATGCCCACAAGTTCAACCATGAAACAAATATGATATCACCTATATATCTGTTGAAACAAATATGTAATATATGACAAAGATAAAGGTTAATCAAACAATTTTATGTTTATAGAAATCAAAAAACACAGTTTCATTGTACATAATGAATGATAATATACCTCAATTACATTATACACCATCAACTCCATCTTCCTCATATTCCAATGATAGTTATGATTTATCTCAGCAGTGTTCTAGAAGAAATCATGTCTAGATAAGAAAAAATTCATCCACAAGAATCATGAAAATTTCTTTGAAATTAGAAGATCATACCTGTTGCAAAGATGTAGATCTGTAGGATTTCTGATATGTATGTTGGTTATCGTAAAGGGGTTTGCGAGCCCCAGGTCCTTTTGTGGTGCGCTGAGGAGGTTACGATAGCTTAATTGCAGGCTCACCATAGATACAGGCGCCAAAAATCGCAAGGAGGAGGATGCCGGCATCAGGGGTTTGCGGAAACCCTTGGTCGCGAAGAAGTGAAATCCGACCGCGAGCGGGAGACCAAGTCGAGATGCAGAGGGAAAGCTACACCGGGGAAACCAGATGGAGAACGTTGAGTAGGGAGACCAAATCGAGATACTGAGGAAACCCTAGACCGGGGAGAGTGAAGGAGGAACACACTGGCGTTGGGGTTTTGCGGTCACCTAGGTCGCGAAGAGTTGAAACCTGAGGCCGGTCGGGAGATGCAACGCAGTGGAGATGTGAGCTGAAACTGGGAGAAGGAAGAAGTGACGATGACAGAGTGCAGCCGAGAGAGGAAGCTCAACGGAGGCGGGGGTTTGTGGGGTGCCGGGGTCGCAAAGCACTGAAAACCCGAGCGGGAGTGAGATTGGGACGAGGATATTTGGTAGAGAATCGTTGCGGAGGAGAGACGTGGAGGACTGCAGGATAGGCACGTATGAAAAAAGCGACGTGGAGGTATGGTAGACTGACACGTGTATTGGCAGAATGCCAGAATTAGTAGATATAGTAGATTACCGACAACGTTGATTGCCCACGCAAGGCCCCACTGAAGTGAGGTTGGGGGATCAACACTTAACATTCGTGTTTGCGTAGAACTATTATTTTTTAAAACATTAAAACGACATTGCCTCGGCTTTGATCATTTTTATTCCATCGCCCCCCCCCACCCCCCCCCCCCCCCACGCCCCCCCCCCCAAATAGTGATGATCAAAAACATGATGGCCAAATTAATTAGATGCTCAAATTCCTGACTCAAATCAGATAAATTGTAATATCTTATAAAAAAAACTCATCTACACAGGGCAAAACAATAAATTTATCACATAGCGAAGATGTCAAAAGTCCCTCTTGTCTGCTGGACATCACCACAATGCCCACAAGTTCAACCATGAAACAAATATGATATCACCTATATATCTGTTGAAACAAATATGTAATATATGACAAAGATAAAGGTTAATCAAACAATTTTATGTTTATAGAAATCAAAAAACACAGTTTCATTGTACATAATGAATGATAATATACCTCAATTACATTATACACCATCAACTCCATCTTCCTCATATTCCAATGATAGTTATGATTTATCTCAGCAATGTTCTAGAAGAAATCATGTCTAGATAAGAAAAAATTCATCCACAAGAATCATGAAAATTTCTTTGAAATTAGAAGATCATACCTGTTGCAAAGATGTAGATCTGTAGGATTTCTGATATGTATGTTGGTTATCGTAAAGGGGTTTGCGAGCCCCAGGTCCTTTTGTGGTGCGCCGAGGAGGTTACGATAGCTTAATTGCAGGCTCACCATAGATACAGGCGCCAAAAATCGCAAGGAGGAGGATGCCGGCATCGGGGGTTTGCGGAAACCCTTGGTCGCGAAGAAGTGAAATCCGACCGCGAGCGGGAGACCAAGTCGAGATGCAGAGGGAAAGCTACACCGGGGAAACCAGATGGAGAACGTTGAGTAGGGAGACCAAATCGAGATACTGAGGAAACCCTAGACCGGGGAGAGTGAAGGAGGAACACGCTGGCGTTGGGGTTTTGCGGTAACCTAGGTCGCGAAGAGTTGAAACCTGAGGCCGGTCGGGAGATGCAACGCAGTGGAGATGTGAGCTGAAACTGGGAGAAGGGAGAAGTGACGATGACAGAGTGCAGCCGAGAGAGGAAGCTCAACGGAGGCGGGGGTTTGTGGGGTGCCGGGGTCGCAAAGCACTGAAAACCTGAGCGGGAGTGAGATTGGGACGAGGATATTTGGTAGAGAATCGTTGCGGAGGAGAGACGTGGAGGACTGCATGATAGGCGCGTATGAAAAAAGCGACGTGGAGGTATGGTAGACTGACACGTGTATTGGCAGAATGCCAGAATTAGTAGATATAGTAGATTACCGACAACGTTGATTGCCCACGCAAGGCCCCACTGAAGTGAGGTTGGGGGATCAACACTTAACATTCATGTTTGCGTAGAACTATTATTTTTTAAAACATTAAAACGACATTGCCTCGGCTTTGACCCCCCCCCCCCCCACGGCACCCAAGCGTTTCGCGGGGCGGATGCACGTGCAAGCTGGGCTCCTTGCCCATGGCGAAGAAACCCATTAACGGCCCCAGTGGAAGCCGGCGGTGGTTTTCCCTGCTGCTCTGCATCTCGACTGCGAATCTCCAAGGAAGCCGGTAATGGCAACTAGCTCGTCGGGGGTGAGACACCCGCCACCTTCTACTCTCTATTGTAGCACGCATGCACACACGTTTGCACGCGCGCATCTGTATCACTGACATCCTCACATATTCAGAATCCAGCTGCCGAAAGCTTTCGTTTGTTCCCGTCGGATGAGAACCACGTAGGGTTAGGATTTCATGATTCTTCCGAATCATCTCCACCGCCGTCTCCACCCCCTTGCGTCGAAGTGCTATCTTCCGAGGTACGGTGTTTGATTTTATTGAATTTCTTGGGGTTTTTTCAATCATGTTGGTTCCAAATGTTAGGCAGCGGCTTGGGAATTGAGTTCTTGTGCTGTCTTATGCAGCGCAGGTTTCAGGATCCCTGAACTACCCGGTGGAACCTGTGAATTTGGGTGCAGTTACTCTGCTGAAGGTATGGCTTTCAATAGTCGAGAATTGGTTCCGCCATAATGAAGGAAATTAAAAACAGAATTTTGTTTTAAACCTTTTGTTATGCTGCTTCTGCCTCATTCGGTAGAGAGAAAAGTATGTAGGAATAGCCGTCTCAGAAACCCTACTAACTGAGCGGCGATCATTCCATTGACCTTTATATGTATTATGGTCAAACAAGAGACTGTTATTTCATATTTTTAATTTCCTTATACCTTTTCAGTCAAGTTCATGAATATCCAGCTTCATGAATGCATCTTTTCTAGGGCCGGGTTAGCACAAAAGAAGTTTTTGCTTTGTCAAACTCAGATTTGGTGCCTGGGAAATATGAAGGTGAGAACGATGTTGCTTCCTCAGGCACATTGTCCTTCTCATGGGGTTTCTTATTTATTTATGGAAATGTTACTTCAGGAGATTTTATCAGTCTTTCATTTTTTCATTTCTGTATGTATTTTGGTGGGATCCAGGAGGACTGAAGCTGTGGGAAGGTTCTTTGGATCTGATTAAATATCTGCATTCAGCAATTCAAAATGAGCAATTATGTATTAAAGGGATGAGGGTTTTAGAGGTGGGCTTCTAATTCTCAGGTGATTTTACTCTCATTTGTAATTCTACCTTATAATGTGACTAAATCACTTGTTTTCATTGTTTGCAATCTGCATGCGTTGCATGAATGAAGTGAGGTTGAGGTTCAATGTTCAATGAAGGTGCACCTCAAAATCTGATAGCAACCTCGTGGCAGGTGGACTAACAAGAATGAAATCACGTTTCTACATGTCAAACTGTTCAAGTTAAAGAAACCATTTACTTAAGATTTTTACATTCAACAAAGATACTTTAGACAAATTTTCAGAAATATACAACCCGCACTCCTTTTTAGGGAAAAACCATAAAAGCATTAGACACCCTGTTAAACCACATGGATTTGGTTATGGTTGAATTTTTTGTCAACTAGTGAAGAGAAAAGATGATACATCCATGAAGAAGAAGAGGATGCCATGGAGATGTCCTCAAGATCAAAGAGCTCACTTGGGGAGATTCATAGACTAGGGGATGGATGATTGAAGTACCATGACTTGGCTTGGATGATATTGAAAACATGCTTATGATGATTAAGGGTGGCAATTTGTGTCGTGTCGGGTCGAACCATTTAATATTTGGGTCAAAATGTCAAACCCTAACCTAACTATTTTATTAAATGGGTTATCGTGTCGATAATCGGGTCACATCTTATTTATATATTTAATTAATTCATAATTTAATAAAATTATTTATGTCGCATAAAATTATTCTTAGAATGTAAATAATTATTAATCAGATAAGACATTCATATATATATATATATATATTTATATACTTCAATTTAGTAAAAAATAAAATATTTTATTCAATATTATATGCGTATAAAAATAAAAAATTTAAATGATTGTGTCATTTATCGGGTTATCGGGTTAGTCACCCTCAACCCTAATCTGACTCATTTATCATTCGTGTTGTGGGTTCATGTTGTGTTCTTGTGTTGGGTCGGAAGTTGTCACCTCTAATAATGTTCGTCATGCCTAAGAAGCTCATTGAAAACAATGCAAATGCGGAGAGCAATCCCACAGACCATGAAATGGATGAATGGGAGTCCATGACTTGTATTGGACTTTATTGAAGATCAATACGAAGGAATAACTATGGATGAATGCAAGGATTGCAACAAGGTTTGGAATTCATTGATTATATGATGAGATGATGTTTGATGCTTGGAAAGCATTCAAGCTAAGGTTGGAGCGCTGAAGTACACGAGATAGTATGCTGGACGCATATCACAACAGGTGATATAGTCAAATTGCCTTGTACAATACAGGCACTATAACGAAAATGAACTACACATTGTATATCACATCCGACGATTAGAGTGCAATGCTAGACGTGACAAATATGTTTCAAGGCAACCGCGACCATCCCAAGTTGTGACAGAAGGCAATCATATCTCGTAATTGGTGTCACATGAGGCGACAATGGGTATTGCATGGCGCGAGAGAAGGCGTTGAAGAACTAGTTGTCGTGTGCGACGACAACCCGTAATGCAAGTTGCGGTATGAGTCACGAAGAGCGACATAAGCATATTGCTTTATGCAATATAAAAGAACGAAGGAGAATTGATATGCAGTGGGGTATATCGCACCAAGTGATTAGGCTATACCGCCAAAGGCGACATAATGCTCTGTTTTGTGTAGCTTTGTATTCCAAAATGAATTCAAGAAAGTTCAATCATGGGTATGAATTGAAAATCAATTGGAAGTGCGCATGGAGTTGTTTGGCATGCTCACATGATGAAAAAAAAATCATGGGAATAACTTCCCTATGATGATTCAATGTAATTCATGTTATGAAAGTGGTGAAGTCGCAACTATCGTTGATTTGTCTCGCCGTGCGATATAGGGTGCATGAGAGATGCGATATGAGAGCATGGAGAATCACAAATGGCGATTGGACAATATTGAAAACAATGATATGGATGTGCAAGGAAAATTGCAAACAGCTACAAGCTACAATCGTTGGTTGTGACCGTGTCACAGACATCGATGTGGAGTTATCGTAGCTCGCGACCCATATCGCGGTCTGTGGCATGGAGACATTTGAAGCCGTGTTAGGAGATGACACCGCAGATGCTGACCAAGGCATAACACTTGAAGAACCTCTGTGGTGTTTTGTTTTAACAAAGTTTTTGTATTTGTTGACAACCAACCTCTTTGAAAAAGAATGTTTTTGTTATTCAGGAATCAGACCAATATCCATCGTAATGAAGATTCATCAGACTCAGAGTATCGCATTCATTTGCAACAGATTTAGCTCATTGAATCCAAAAGAATCGGAGGCAGAATGTGTTGTTTGTTGGAAGTTTGTTTTTGTCGTAATCAGAGAAAGAAAGAAGTTGCTGATTGAAGAAGTCGTATTGTTACTGAAGAGTTTTGAAAGAAGACTGTGAAGTCAGGAGTTAGGAAGTTTTAATACTTTCTAAACCATGTCAAACGATGTTTTGCTGATCATAAATGTTAGGACCAATAGGGGCCTATATACCCTGAGAGGGGGGGTGAATCAGGGTATGGATATTCTTTTTCAAAGTTCTTCCTGCCCCACTGGATCTTGACCTCTTTGTTACAAGGGTCACTTTGTCTGCACTTGTGTGTATGTTATGATCACTTACTTTCTTCTTTATCTGATGATGATGCTTTAAATGCAATGCAGACAAATTAACAGGCAGACGCAGAGATTTTTACTTGGTTCACCCTCACTGGGCTACATCCAAGGAGCATACGCCGACAGGTTGCCGGTCGTACCAAATTCCACTAATCTTCACTAGATGTGGATACAAAGTTCGGGCTAGATCACTTCTATGCCCAGGCTCACTGCCCTTACAATGTTTAGGGTCAGCTCACTGCTTTCCCAAGGGTCACTCCTTGTTTCTCTCTTTCTGGCTCACTGCCGGTGGAGAGGATCACCTTCTTCCTCTTCCTAAGCTCACTGCTTTGTGAAGGGATTCACTCACAGTTTATAGACCTGTAGGTCTCTTCATTTGAATGAAACAATGCATCTTCAACTGTTGATAGATGCTCTATTGAAGTCCAACTTTCATCCACTGATGAATACCTCTTTGCCTCTGAACACTGGGCAATTCCTTTTGGAAACACCTTCGCAAAGCACCCTACTTCGCGAAGCTCCCAATTTCGCGAAGCTCAAACAAGTCTTCGCGAAGCTCCTGCCTTTTCGCGAAGCTCTCTCGCGAAGCACCCTCGCGAAGCACTCTCGCAATGCTCAAGCCGTCACAAAGCAACGACCCTCGTGAAGCTTAGTAAGCCAACGCGGAGCTCGCAGGTTTCGCAGAGCTACAATAGCCGCCGCGAAGCACCTCTTTCGCGAAGCACACTGGCTCCGCGAACCACTTTCGCAAATCGAGAGCAAAGGATTTTCTCTGAAAATTCTCTCTACTTCTCTCGAGGGGGTCGGCCTCTATTTATAGGCGATTCCACCGACCCTCGTCTCTTCCGCGCGAAGTCAACGCCACGTCATCTCAAATCGCGAAGCTCCAAAGATTCCTCCGGAATTCTGTCCAAATCGCGAAGCATCACGGCAATTTGCCGTTCGCGAAGCTTGACGTAGTCGCGAAGAATCACCGTCAACATACCTTCGCGACTTCGCCGCGAAGCTCCCTCGCGAAGCCCAACATTCCTTCGCGCCTTCGCCGCGAAACTCCCTCGCAAAGCCCTTCACCGCCGCGATGCGCTTCAGCCTCTGCCGTTTGCGAAGCTTGACGTAATCGCGAAGCATCACCGCCTCCATTCTTCTGGTCTTCGCGATTTCCAAACCATGCATCCTATCTTCGCGAAATTCATGCCTTTGCCATATTAAATTATGATCTTCATGGAAATCCTATTTTCGCGATACTCACAAAACTCCAAATTTTGGACCCCAAAAATTTGGCAGACACTGAGAAACGGCGCCACCTTGTACTGCTCTTTTGTACCGCCTCCAGATCGTCCTTTCCTTTGTCATCGTTCTTTGTCAACAAGGATTGTCAACAAATTCTTGGGAACTCGACAAAGATCCATGAAAACCTGCTTTGTCAACAAACACAATCAACCCAAAAATACTGCAATGTTACCTTGAGAGATTTTTGCCCAACAATAAAGTTCTCACAAATCATGAAAACTTTTATGATAAAAGCTTTTGAAGAAATGATGGAGAGGTTTGAAGAATTTCAAAGTTGCAGTATAGAGATTCCATCGTAATGCGATATCCATCGTAATGAGAATTCCATCGTAATGAGAATTCATTCAGATTCATTGAGAAGGATACGAAATTCAGATTCACTGAGAAAGAAACCGAAATCAGATTCACCGAGAAAGAAACAAAATTCGGATTCACTGAGAAAGAAACATAAATCAGATTCACTGAGAAAGAAATGGAATTCAGATTCACTAAGAAAGAAATGGAATTCAGATTCACTAAGAAAGAAATGAAAATTGGATTCACTGAGAAATAAACGGAATCTGGATTCACTGAGAAAGAAATAAAATTCAAATTCACCGAGAAAGAAACATAAATTGGATTCACTAAGAAAGAAACAGAAATCAAATTGAGCTGATTACGAAAAATACTCAAAAAGAAAATTTCAGAAGTTTTATGAAGAGTTGAAGAGGTCAAACTTGAAATTCAATTTTTGCATAAATCTCGGAGAAATCCAAGGAGGATTGAAGAAGTCAAAGTTGAAGTTTAAATGTGAGAGATCTTCGGAGATTTTGAAATTTGAGGAAGCGGGGAAAGTTTTCAAGTTTCCCGTCTTTTTTTTTTCTGAGTCGCCTATAAATACTTCCTCAGATCATTCGTTCATTGTGAACTTTCACGCAAGCGGAAAAGACTGAGCGCTGAAGAAATCAAGTGAGAGTCATTGCTGGCCAGACATATCATGAGGTGGATCAGACAACTGAATGTTTATTTACCGGATTGAGCAAGATCGTATTGAGAAGATTGTATTCAGTCAATCGGATTGAGTCAATCAGACTAAAGAAGATCGTATTGAGAATTTGAGCAGAGTATGAGTTTTGCAGATTGAGAATGAGTTCATCGTATTGAGAGAATCGGATTCAGACTCATCGTATTGAGAGAATCAGGTCCAGACTCATCGTATTGAGAGAATCAGGTCCAGACTCATCGTATTGAGAGAATCAGATCCAGACTCATCGGACTGAGGATTCAGACTGAGCAATTGTGGAGTAGTTTCAACAAAGTCTTTATTCTTTTATTTGACTCAATTGTTTTATAAGAAAACATTGTAAACTGACGAGAGTCGGTATAATCATTCCTATCAGGAGATAAAAGGTGTCTAACGGGAGTTGACACAAGTTGTATTCACTTCTTCATAATAGTGGATTTCCATAGACACATAAGAGTTGCTATGACAAAGATGTAGGTTCTCATACTGAGACTGAACATTGTAAATCTTGTGTGTTTTACTTGTTTTCCTACTTTTGCATGTATGAGTATTTACTAAAAGTTGATAAGGAAATAAATTCTAGTAGGTTGCCGGGGTTAAGTTTTGAAACTTATAAAAAGTGAAATAATTCAACCCCCATTCTCAGTTGTTATTCGATCATTTGGAACTTCAACACTGGCCACAACAAAAGCAAAATTTAGAGTTGAGATGAAGAACCAAACATCGCAGAAAACGATATGAGTATATCGTTGGATGAGCTTGTTGAACACAAATCATTTGTAGAAAACTCTATGCATTCCATTGATCATTATATGATATGGAGCCACTGAACGGAGATAGAAGAAAGCCATGCATAAAGCAAAAGTGATTGTACAACGTATTGAACATATGGAAGATGATCGTTGGAGATTATGAATGATTATGGAGCAGGAACATATTGAGATGTGGGATAAGTGACCTACATGCAAGGAGAGAGTGGAGTGATCGTGGGAGGTTATTCCGCAATCAATGTAGTTAGTGGAGCATGTGGCTCGAGGTGTTATATTGTCATGTTGTACAAAGAGATTTTTGAAGAGGACGTGCAAGAGAGAAGATCATGGGAGCGTCAAGAAGTCGTGATCATGGTGAGACCCATTGGACATGCGGGTGATGTTGGATGGACAAAAAAATCATGGAGCCAGGGCGATGAGAAGGCCGAGGAGTTGGATGAACCTAAACACATCCAAGGGATAGAAGAATCATCATACATGATGATGATGATGATGCACAGGTCAAGAAGTAGATGGGTCAGGCTTCATAGTGAGTTGGAAAGACGTGTTATAAATGCATTTATGAGGCAATGAAGGAGGGATGCGTATTGCATATCTAAGTGCCCTAGTGAAGGAGGAAGAAGAGAGAGGCCAAGGAGAGCCCAAGATGAGGAGTCATAGTGCCATATCTGAGCACTTATCACGGTGGAAAACACATCAACGTGCGATCACCAATTCCATTCTTTAATCCGGTTCAATATTTATTAGGTTAATTTCATTGCCATCCAAAGGGCCAAACTATGGTCAATTTACGATTTCACATAAATAAAGAGAAACAACGGATCCCCTACCTTGAAAGCGTCAACGTTCTTCGCATGAGAACGAACCAACGTTGCGGATCATCGATCACCTCTCCCGCAAGAACTACGATCTCCCAAGGATGTCGTGCCACAAACACATCGGCAAACGACAATCAGAACTACATTAGAACAATGAAGATCAAATGCCAAAACATGACAGGAAGAAACGAGAGGAAATGAGATCAAATGGAGAGAAATTGCTAGAAAAGGGAGGTAGAACTCACCTTGGATTACCACAGATTGATCTCTAGGAGTCTGGGATCAATCCCTATCGGAAGGGGCTTCAAAGAGCCTAAAAAACCTCTCCAGGTCGCCTTGGGTTCGAGTGGAAGAAGTCGGTGAGAAGTGGGGTTCGGGGGTCTCAGGGTATTTATAAACAGACCTTTTTTTAAGTGACCACGACACAACCCTTTGGACCATGCCACAACCCTCCCTGACACATGGTATTCTACGACGCAACCTGAGGGACCATGCCGCAACCATCCTCGGTCAAAGGTGGTTCCGGGTTCCATGGAAAAATCTTATTAAAGGGGACCGGGGGGTTACGGCGCAACCTTAGACACCACGCCGCGGACCCCCTTCTCCAAGAAAGGGATTACGACGCAACCCCCTGCCCATGGCGCAACTACCCCCAATTTGGCAGTAGCCTCAAAAACCCTTATGTTGTAGCCTGGCTCCTCCACGCCGTAGCGCTCGACCACTGAAGAAGGGCCTACGCCACAACCTTTCTCCACGGTGTAGCCATCCCTGAAAAGGCAGTAGCCCCGAAATCCTCCATGAGTTCCCCTACGCCGCAGCATGGATCCACTACGCCACAACCACCAACACCACGATGCAACACATCCCTCCACGTTGCAGCCATGCCATTTTTTGCAACGACTCCCCGATTTTCCTCCAAACACCCTTCTAACTTCTTGGAACCTCCTTTAGGTGCCTCCAACACCCAAAACTCACAAAGGGAAGGGCTACTGAGATCCAGACCCTTACATTATTCACTTCTCAAACCATTCTCGTCCTCAAGAATCCACAACCAAACCGGGGAGAGAAAGAAAAAGGGGTTGTCCGAACAACCACCCCGCGAGATAACTCTAAAGGATCTTGCCATCATAGAAGCTCAACTACCTCATCATAGGAACAAAGTGCAAAACCCCGCAACGGAAACAATAGCTCCTAAACGCTCTCCCGGGGGAGATACCTCTCAAACGAGAGTAAGACCACAACAAGCAACCAAAGGAAGCCATCTCATAAACCAAGGAAAGGTTCAACATCCACACAAAATGAGCAACGTTACCAGAAAAGCTAAACAATAAACACCTCAGGGTACTGAGCGCGTATCTGCGACTCACGTTCTCAGGTGCTCTCCTCTACGCCGTTGTGCCACCGCAGAACATGAACCAAGGGAATAGCACGCCTGAGCAACACCTCCTGACGGTCTTGGATCTCCACAGGCCGCTCCTCGAAGGTCGCATCATCATTACTAACATCAATCTCATCCCAATCAATGACATGAGAGTTGTCATGAAGGTAACAACGGAGGTGCAACACGTGAAAAACATCGTGTACTCGACTCATCTGTCGGGGAAGTGCTATCCGATACGCCACGACTCCAACACGAGCCAATACCTTGAAAGACCCAACAAACCAGGGAGAAAACTTACTCTCACGACCAAATCTTTGCTGCCCACGACGAGGAGTCACCTTTAGAAACACATGATCTCCAACGTCGAACTCCAAAGGTCTCCTCCTATGATCAATATAGGGTTACTGACAATCCTGCGCTACTTTCATCCTCTCGCGTTTCACCTGAACTATCTCTGTCGTATTCTGCACTAGCTCCAGCTTGAGAATTGCTGACTCTCCAACCCCAATCAAGCAAAACGGATAACGGCAAGGTCGGCCGTACAAAGATTCAAATGGTGCCATACCAATGGTGGAGTGAAAACTATTATTGTAAGAAGAACTCAACCAAGGGTAAGTGTCTCATCCACAAACCTCAAAATCAAGGACACAAGAACGCAACATGTCTTCAAGAGTCTGGATAGTCTGTTCTGTCTGACTGTCCGTCTGCGATGAAAAGCAGTGCTAAGACATAACTGAAAGCCAAAAACATGCTGGAGACCTCTCCACACCTTGGAGGTAAAACGAGGATATCGATAAGAGATGATCGTCCTCGAGACTCCGTGGAGTCTCACCACCTCCTCCAGCCTCGACAAAACCTCTTATGAGCTCGACCCCCTCATCACTATAAAGTGGGCTGATTTCATCAAATGATCCACGATCCCTCATATAGCATCGTAGCCTCCCTGTGCTCGAGGTAAACCGGTAATGAAGTTCATCGAGATGTCCTTCTACTTCTACTAGGGAACATCTAATGGTTGGAGCAAATCATCGGGAACACAGTGTTTAGCCTTCACCTTCTGGCAGACCAAATATCGAGAAAGAAACTTTGCAACTGCACGCTTCAAACTCATACCACCAAAATTGACTTCTCAGAGCTCGATACATCTTTGTCACACTAGGATGTACCGCCAAGGGTGAGCTATGAAACTCTCGAAGAACCACCTCACGCATCGCCAAAGGGATGAAAAACTTCCCTTGGAACAACACCTGATGCTGTTTATCCTCAGACCAACCATCATGGGCATTACCAAACACAACTCGGTCTCTCCGGACCTCTTCCTCAGAATCCTCAAACCGGGACTCCACCTGTTGCACCAAAGATGACTGCACTGTCATTTGAAAAAGACAACCTCTCCCTCTAACCTCTCCCATATCTCGATGCATCGTTGAGAGTTCTTCCATTACTCTCCAGGAATCTGCAGATTCACGCGACATCACTACGGGACTTTCCGCTCAGCGCATCAACTATAACATTTTTCTTGCCTGGTGTATACAAAATCTCGAAGCCGTAATCCTGTAAGAATTCTATCCACCGTCGTTGTCCCAAGTTCAAGTCACGTTGGGAGGACATACCTCAATCTCTTGTGATTGGTAAAAACCACAAAACGCTCTCTGATGAGGTAATGTCGCTACAACTTCAAGGCAAACACAACTGCTGCTAACTCAAGATCATGAGTGACATAGTTACGCTCATGGGGACGTAACTGTTGAGGCCCATAAGAAACAACCGATCTTTGTTTAATCAGAACACAACCCAAACCAAGACGCGAAGTGTCACAAAAAGCCTCAAAACTCCCTCTGATGGCAAACAAAGGACTGGAGCGCTGACCAACTTCTCTAGGTACTCAAAAGCTGTCGAGTCGTAACTCGAGAGAAATCAGCTATGAACCTCCTGTAATAGCTTGCAAGACTAAGGAAACTTCACACCTCCGTTACAGTCTTGGGTGCTGTCCAAGAAAAAAAACGCCTCTATCTTCGAAGGATCCACTGCTACTCTTCGTTGGGATACCACATGCCCCAATAAACGAACTTCACGAGCCCATAACTCACACTTCGACAACTTTCCAAACAGCTGCGCACGACGAACTCCTAAAACGACACCCAGATGCTTTACATGCTCCTCCTCAGAAGGGTAGTACACAAGGATGTCGTCGATAAAAACCACCACGAACTTTTTCCGGGAACTCCTTGAACACTACGTTCATTAAACCCATGAACACGGCTGGAGCGTTCGTCACACCGAACGATATCACAACGAAATCGTAATGCCCATGACGACAACATAAATTCGTCTTTGGAATATCCTCATCTTTCATCCGCATCTGATGATATCCTGACCGCAAATCGATTTCTGAGAACCAACTTGCTCCCTTCAACTGATCGAATAAGTCATCAATTCGTGAAGGAGGATAGCGGTTCTTCATCGTCACCTGATTTAAGCGACGATAATCGATACAAAGCTGCAAACTGCCATCAACCATTTTCGCGAACAAAACCGGTGCTCCCAATGTGACACTCGGCTGAGCAAAACCTCGCTGCAATAGATCATCGAGTTGTACTCGCAGCTCCCGCAACTCAAAAGGTGTCATCCTATGCAGAGACATTGAGATAGGAGATACGCCTGACTGTAGCTTGATCCCAAACTTGATCTCCTGTCGAGGGGGTAACGCTACAACCTCCTTATGAAAGATATCGGGATACCCTTCTACAACCCTGAGAAACACCGACGGTTGAACCTTCGACGAACTCAGCATCATCTCGACCATTAAGGAAGACAAGGACGAAACACGCTTCCAACCCATCCGGGATCTCGCTTGCCAACAAACATCGTTGGCTCACCGGCATCACAGAATACAACCTGTCCCCTGAAGTAATCCACGATAGCCTGCATTGATTACAACCAATCCATGCCGAGGATAATGTCATATGGCTGTATCCGTAAACATAGGAAGTCTCCCCAAGAGCGGTGATGCCCCTACACTAGCTCACAGTCTCTACATACTTCATACAAGTCATCTCGACCTCCAACCGGCGTAGTCAACGCCAAGGGCACTGGAAGTCAATCTACCTCAAGTTCCGAAGTATGGACGATGGTAGGTAATATGAAGGAGTGCATAGCTCCTGAATCAAACAAAGCATGCACCCATGTAGAAAACAAGCAAAAAGTATCTCGAACGATCTCTGACTCGCTTGACGCTGATAACGCTAAAGCGTGAAGCTGATCACGACTTGCTTCACGACTTGCTTCACGACCTCTTTGACCTTGCTAACAACCACCCTCACGACCGCGCTCTGCTTTATGAGGACGAGGAGCATCTCGGGGGTGTCCTCTGCCTGCCCCATCTCCTCTGCTGATCCCAAACTAGAACACTCTACTGTTGTGGCCTCAGCTGAAACTGACTCAATGAAGGAACCTCACGCGGAACACACGCTGATTGCTCAGAAAGGTCGGACACTCTTGCCGCTGATAATTTTGGCTTCTATAAGAAAAACACGCGTCAACACGCGTCAGGTTTTTTAGCATAGTTCTGAGAGCCGCAACCCTCGGAGAAATGAGATGATGAAGGCTGAGACCTACCCCCGACTGACCAAAAGCTCTTCTGTCCAGGCAACTAAGAACCTCAGACCATAGCTCTGCTTAGTGAGGAATCCTGACGTCTTCCCTCTCATGATGATCCGACTATGATTAGCGTCCTCAACAACTTCTGCTCTCGCCAACACCTCAAGATATGTTGACAACATAAACGGGGTGACCTGACACTGGATCTTTGGACGCAAAGCCTCCTCAAAATGCCTTGTCCTGACCTCCTCATTTGGCAACAGGTCTAAAGCATATCATAGAAGGGTCTTGAAATAGATCCCAAACTCCCGCATGCTGGAACTCCCCTTTCGAAGGGTAAATAACTCTTGGCGATTGGCCGCCTTCGCGGTTAAAGAAACTCTGCTCAGAACTGGTCTCAAAACTTCTCCCACGCGATGCCGAATCTTCACGATCTCCAAGGAACAAGATCCACCACCGCCTCGCTGCTCCACATAGCATAGTCACAGCCAACAAAACCCAGTGCTCTTTCCGAGCACGGATCGAACTGAAAGTTATCTCACCCTCCTCCAACCAGTCTTTTGTGACTGAATCTGAAACGAAGCCCTCATACTTCTGCAGACTTTGACGCTGAAATTCTCGAAGTGTCCTCCAAGTGTCGTCGTCGACGACCTCTACTCTATATGAAGATCTGCTATCATATCCCGTTGAACATCTTCGGCGCGAACTTGATGAGGACATCGACCAGGAGCAATACTTGTAAGAAGAACAAACGGTTAGACTCCTAAACTTGGAATATGAAATACTTAACATTAATTAATTAATTAATTCACTTTTTTTAAGGTTTAACCTATTCCAAGGTATACCCATTTCAAACACAGACGCAAAGAAGAATGATGCATGATCTTTTTTTAGGTCTCTACCCCGCAACCAGTATCACTTCGTTTAGTCGACTCGATAAACTTAAAGGTTTATGCATCAAATCACATGGGCCCCTAAATACCTGTGTCTCAACCGGTCTCTCGTGTTTACATCGCTTACTAAACTTAGTTGACACCGTTGCCCTACCAATCCATTTAGTTTTACCTATGCCTAACTCCAAACTCCATCATATCCCTCAACCTGAACCTCTGATACCACTCTGTTACGAACCCCTCCCCCCAAAGAGTACTTCCCCTGGGTCGACAATGAGAGAAGGGAGATGGTGACCGCCCGAGTCTCGCCTCCAGTAGGTCTCGGGTTGACGACTAGCACCGAGGGTATAATAAACATACATATGAGAGACATTACCTTTTAAGAGAACATACAAAAGGGAAAGATAAGACATATACACCAATCAACACCTGCTTAGATATATAAAAGAAATCCGAAGTGCATACATGTAATATCATACAAAACTAAAACAACTGAAAGGAAAACCACAAGTACCAACAAAGTAACTCAACATCGACCCCGAAGCCCAAACAGCTCTTGCGAAACCACGAGCTAGTAATATCCAGCCCGATCTCCAACCTGCTCCTGCTGACCTAAAAAACAGTTTATATATACGTGGGGTGAGCATAACAATATACCCAGTAAGATCCTATTCGGGGCCTCTCGTGCAAAAGATAAATAAAGCATGTTAAAGCCCAGTGAACAACAAGTGAAACCAACTCGTCACCTAAACAAGTATATCAAGTTCTCAACCTCACCATGACTATCTCTCACCAAGTATCGCATACAAGGGATCACATAATATAATAAATCAACAACAAAGGTACCCTGCTATCGCTTCTCCACTGATTTGCCGCTCCACCCTAACATCACACGTCCTAAGCCATCTCTCTCCAAAATAAGCCACCCCGCAGACACTTGAGCTCAGTATCACAACATTCACCACGTGCATCACATCATCGCATATCACATCTCCATATGCACCGACTCTAACTTCCGGTTTGTTGGTGTCTTACTTTCCGTATTGAAGGACACCTTATGCTGCTTCCCAAGAATACACTCTTCACATGTTTCGTACTCCACTTGATTGAGTTTCAGTATTCCTTTAATAGCTAGAACTTTCACCCCTTTCTCATGTGACCGAGACGATCATGCCACAACTTCACTATTCTAGAAGTTGTCCCGGCAAGTGTTGCACCTTCCGAACTCCCAGTAAGGTACAACGTTCCGTCTTTCACTCCTTTGGCGACTGCCGTGGACCCGTGTGTGATCTTCCTTACACCTTCCACAAAACTTGTTTAGAAACTCGCGTTATCCGGCTGACCTACCAAAATCAAATTCTTCCATAATTTTGGTATGTGCCTCGCCCCTTGCAACTCCAACAAGTATCCGCTCCTGGTTAGAACATTCATATCACCCTTTCCAACAATCTCTAAGAGTTTCATCATCCGCAAGATGAATCTTGTCGAATCTTTCGGAGACATAGATCTGGACGCTCCCCCTCTCGAATGTTGAGTGAAATGAAGGCTCAGAATCAATGATCCGTGACTCCAACGTATTGACAATACTTAGCAACAAAGTATTTTCCTCAGCTGCGGTATTTGTGGAAGAACTTCTGAAAGTGAACTTTTCGGAATTAGCTCTCCTTTCTCTGCAGTCCTTCAGATGTCTTTTCTTTACGCAATGCCAACATGCGGGTCTTGACTTCGTCAATTTCCCTCAGCTCTTCCCCCTTTACACCTAATTCTTTTTCTTTGTCGAGTGGAGCACCCTCCACCTTCCTCACTAAAAGTGGTTCCCTTTCGCTTAATCTCTTCATTTAGAATGAGATCATGAACATCCTCAAACTCTAAGTCGGTCTTATTGCTTGAATTACTCATCGCGGTAACCATCGCATCCCATTATTTCGAAAGTGATGGAAGAAGAATTAATGCCCACACTAGCCCACTAACTTATCTTCCACCATCTTTAGGTTGAAGAGTCTCCGCATTAGAAAAATTTTGTTCATTGCGGTAGGATTCTCATACATGTCTGCGAGTCTGGACATTAATGCCGCAAGAGTTTTCTCTTCCTAGATGTTGAAAGCCATGTTTTAGGCCAACATCATCCGAACAACCCCAAGTACTTTTCGGTCAAGCCTTTCTCATTCCACTTTGCCCATTGCGTTCGGTTTGATGCCCTTTAAAGGAACCTCCAAATTTCTCTAAAATGGATAATCTTCAATCTATATCTTCTAGAAACCGAAATCTGATTTGTTAAATTTGTTGATCCAGACCTTACCTTTTTCCAACATCATTCCTTTTGAAATGGTTAACTCCCACTGAAACGAAAAACGTAAAGGACAAGTACCCCAGCAAAAGTTTGCTTCCAAGCCAAGCTCTGATACCACTTGTTGTGGTGAAATTGCCAAATTTCGGAATGTCCTTTCGGAACCTCACTTGCATAACATGGTTGGAAGTTTCAAAACCGACGACACCTGATGTCAACGTTCGTACGAAGGAACTACGCTTCAATGTCTCGTGCTGAATCGCTTTGATCCCAGCAGATCTTCTGGAACAAACACACAAGCGGAAGAATAAATGAACTCACACCCACACAATATAACAAGAGAGTTTACGTGGTTCGGACTTAGTTCTACTTCACCGGAGAAGCATTGCCGCTCTTTATTAGAAACGAAAGAAGAGAAGAATTACAAGCTACTTGAACAAGTCCACTCGTTTATAAATAGACAAGTCCAACCGGTTGATCTGGTGCTACCGCCTTTCGACCTTTGCGGACGAGCTTCCGCAAGGTCAAGGCCACCGACAGTTGCTCAGCAGATGCACCGCCTCAACTTTTAATCTTCGGTGAACAGTGCAAACAATCCATTTTACTCCTACGTGGCCCTTTGAAGACTCATATGTATCCTTTGAAAAATGCTTAGTTATTCCGATGCATCGTCAAAGTTACACTTATGCAAGCCAATCACTTTCCGCACTTTCACCATCCATAGTCAATCGTTGCTGCCGCTGCTGCTTGAGTTTCCAGACTTCCCTGGTTCTGCTAAACTGCCACCATCCGATTATGCTAACATAACATCCATAATCACTCCTTCCGGAAGATATATTGACTTAGCCAGAAAAAAATTATCACAGCTCAACTCAACAACATTGGACTTTATCGAAGATCAGTATGAAGGAGCAACTATGGATGAATGCAAGGGTTGCAACACAGTTTGGAATTGATTGATTATACGATGAGATAATGTTTGATGCTTTGGGAGCGCTCAACATGCAAGTACACTGGGCACATATCGCAATATGCGATATAGTCATATCACGTCGTGCGGCATGGACGTTTAGAAAATGAACTACACATTGTACATCGCATCTGGCGATAAGGATGTAATCCTAGTTGCTACATGGATGTTTCAAAGGAACCGTGGTATCGTAAGCTACAACAGAAGGCAATCGTAGTTAATGATTGGCGTCGCATGAGGCGGTAAAAGGTGTTGCAAGGCGGGAGAGAAGTCATTGATGAAAAACTGGTTTTCGTGGATGGCGACAACGCATAACGCAAGCCATGAGGTGAGTCACGAAGAGCGACAAAAGCATATTGCTCTATGTGATATAGAAGATTGAAGGAGAATTGATATGTAGAGGGGCATATCGCAGCAAGCGGTTGAGCCATACTTCCAAGGGTGATACGTTGCTCTGTTTTGTGTCGATTTCTATTCCAAGATGAATTCAAGAAAGTTCGACCATGGTTATGAAAAGTGCTTGCATGAAAATCACTTGGAGGTGTGCATGGAGTTGTTTGGCGTCCTTACATGATGAAGAAATCATGGAAACAACTTATGAAAAGTGCTTGCATGAAAATCACTAGGAGGTGTGCATGGAGTTGTTTGGCGTCCTTACATGATGAAGAAATCATGGAAACAACTTCTCCATGATGATTGAATGTAATCCATGTTTTGGAAGCGATGAAGTCGCAATTGGCGACCGGTTTGTCTCACCTTGTGATATAGGGTACATAAGAGATGTGATATGGGAGCATGGAGAATCGCAGATGGCGACTGGGCGATATCGACAATAACAATATGGACGCGTAAGGAAAATCACAGAGACGTGATATGGGAGCTTGGAGAGTTGTCAATGGCGATTGAGCAACATCAATATTAGCAATATGAATGTCCAAGGAAAATTGTAGATGGTGGAAAGCGTCAATCATAGGCCGCAATTGAATTGCAGACAACAACATGGAGTTATCGTAGATCGTGACAAGCTCTCAACCCATATCATGACCAATGACATATAGATATCGGAAGCCACAAAAGGAGGCGACAATACGAATGGTGATAAATGCATAACTCCAACCATGATTGAGACAAAATATAGAGTTGCTATGAAGAACCAGATATCCCAAAAAGCGATAAGAGTATATTGCTGGATAGACTTGTTGGATGCAAATCATTTGCAGAAGATTCTTGATGCATTCCATTGATCACTATATGGTCTCAAGTCACTGAATGGTGATGGAAAAATGCCACATGGAAAGCAAAAGTGATTATGCAATGTATTGGCTACGTGGAAGATGATTGTTGGAGCTGACGATCGTAGAGCAAGAGCATATTGAGAACGCGAGACAGGTGTCCTACATGCAAGTAGAGAGCGAGTGATTGTGAGAGCATCTTCTGAAATCAATGCATTTAGTGTAACATGGGGCTTGAGCTGTCATACTGTCATGCTATATGAAGAGATTCTAAAAGGCTTGATGGGCTTGTGAAGGACATGCAAGAGAGAAGAAGATCATGGGAGCTTTAAGAAAAAGATGTTGTGATCATGGTGTGACTCACTGGACACATGGGAGATGTTGGTTAGACAATAAGATCATTGAGTTATGGAGCTGAGAAGGTCGATGAGGAGTTGGACAAACCTAGAAGCATCCGGGAGATAGAAGAATCATCATAAATGATCATAAATGATGACGATGATATTGCATAGGTTGGGAGGAATATAGGTCAAGCCCTACAGAGAGTTGGCCAAAAGACGTGCTATAAATGCACATTCAAGGCAGTGAAAGGAAGGCCAAGTACTGCATATTCGAGTGCCCCAGTGAGGGAGGAAGATGGGAGAGGCTGATGAGAGCCCAAGAAGTGTCATAGTGCCATATCCGAATAACCCTGGTAGAGGAAGGCAGAAGGGGGCTGACCCGAGTGAAGTGAAGAGGCCGCCCATGAGCAACAAAGGAACACCCATGGTAGTGCAGCGCACACTATGGAGCGTTCACCCTCTGGAGATATCACTAGCAACTCATCAGACAGTAGCCTTGGGAGGTATCCCTAAACTCTGTAAGGAACAGTGAAATCTAGTAATCTGTGGGAGTAGTGAGCTCCCTCACACCTTGGACATAGCACACATTATGTGAACCAAGTAAATCATGTGTGCTCCATTTCGTATCTGTTTGTGTGGGTGTATTATGAATGCATGAGGCCTAGGGAGTAACAGCGACCAGTGAGTGGGCATAAAAGTGTCCCCTAATACTAAGAGGTCAAGATCTGAATATTCAGTGTGCAGGCTAAGTGATTTAAAGATGTTTGAATTGGACTAGAGTGGACACATCCTAATTCACCCCCTCAGGATGCCTCATTGTACGCCCTTACCAACAACACCCCAAATTGCTTTATTGTGGGCATTTCATCTTGTTGACACTATCAAAACAGTTATATTGGGAAGTATGTGATTAATTTAAAGTTTATCCATGCCAGTGGATTTTGTTATCCAAACAGGAATAAATTAATTTACAGGCTATTAGCATATTTTTGGATGATGGAGCATAGCCTCTTAATTTACCGGCCATTATCCAAACAGGAGTAAATTAATTTACAGGCCATCTCATCGCCCTGGTTTACTTTTTGTGAAGCTTTTCTGTATAAATCACTAAATTGCGACTCATTTGGACGTTATCTGTGATAATACCAAAGCATGCATTTCCTCTACTCGAGACATGTCTTTTGTTGCAGCTACATATGTATATGTTATTGTTTTCAGATTGGCTGTGGTCATGGACTTCCTGGAATCTTTGCTCTCCTTCAGGTAAAATTGCTGCCCTGCTATTAGTCTCTGTTACCAAATTCTTAGTGTCTGTTTAATCTTAGAAATCATAGCAACTTTTCCTTCTTAAAAGGTTAAACTTGATTATGTTGAACTTAAACCTCCTACAGTATTCTTGTCCAAGCTGAGTATTTTTTTAAAAAAATGCAGAGTTTTCTTGATAGGTTTGTTAACATGCAAACTAAGCTAATTTGAAATTAAGATTACTAAAATATTTGGAATGAGTTTAAAGTTAACAAATTTATGTTTATTTAAAAAAAATTGAAGACAGAAAGAAAACATTTTTGATAGCTAAGCAGATCCTTGAATTTTAACAGGATTTTTATTTCCCCATCTGTTTTAATAGAGAGCATCTGTTATGCATTTTGTTGAGGTCCATTTTTTAATTTTCCATCTGTTGGAACAGGGTGCATCTGTGATACATTTTCAGGATTTTAATGCTGAAGTACTGAAGTGTCTTACTATTCCCAACCTATATGCAAACTCTACAAAAGGCTCTCAAATTTTTGATGCAAATGCATCTGAATGGGCATCTAGGGCAGAACTTCGTTTCATTGCTGGCGATTGGAGAGATGTCCATCAACTTCTTTTTGATTCTCACAGTGAGAAGGAGATGGATTGCAGCTCTGGATGGCATGTGGCGGCCAGTTATGATTTAATTTTAATGGCAGAGACAGTTTACTCAAATTCTAATCTCCAGTGTCTCTATGAACTTATAAAAAAGGTTTATTTACATCAACTAATCCATTTCTTGTTTTCTTAACCTTCATGGATGTCTCTCGGAGCTAAAATTGTTCTTAGTTTTTACAGTGCATGAAAAACCCTGGTGGAGTAACATATATGGCTGCAAAGAAGTATTATTTTGGAGTTGGTGGGGGGACAAGGCGCTTTGTATCTTTGGTACAGAAAGATGGTAAGCTATTTTTTTTTTTTTTGTGAAGGTGCTTCTTTTTTATTGGAAACTTCAGGGCATACTAGGAAAACGGGCATTCAAATCATAGTTCTATGCGGTCTGTTGCATTTGTTTCCTTGCTTGGTTCTAGTGAAGCAATTTGTAAACGAGGTGCACTGAAGATGCAAATCATGCGTTAGATTTTAAATTCTTTTTTTGTGATTGTATTCTGATGCTGGGTGTGTATTTTTTGGTTACGAATGTTTGGAGGAAATTCAATTGGCTAATTTCATTTTGCAGGTGTGATGGTAGCTAACATGGTTGCTGAGGTGACTGATGGTTCATCCAACGTGCGGGAGGTGTGGAAACTTTCGTTCAAGTAAATTTAGATTTCTTGGATGAATTAGTATTCCCGTCTAATTTAGTTGCTACAATTGTTTTCCTATATTTATGATCGGAGTTTAATTCACTTAACATATCCCATGTATATTTTTCACACAATAAATTTCCTGAAAATTTTGGTGTTGGGAGCTGATGAGAAAAGCAAAGAGCTTGTTTAATTATGGGCAACCAGTATTTGACTCTGTAAAAAAATATTTTACTTGTAGCTTAAAAGAGTAGCTTGAAATTAATCAGACCCTAGGGCATTCTAAGCCTAATTTAATAAAATGAAACATTACCCTGATGTGTCCTCTTTGAATGATTTCTTTAAACAGTCGGCAGGATTAGAATGAGTTTGGTCAAATATCAAATAAACACAAATCGGAAGGCAGTGACAATCAAATGGTGAATGTTGCTTGTCATCTTTATATCAGGCAATGATACATTGTTCTTTACTTTTTGTTGTCAAGTATTTAATAATCTTCTTTCCTTTATCACAATCTAATTTATGCCAGACACGATCAAGGCAAAAACATGTACAGGATTAGAATGAGTTTGGTCAAATATTAAATAAACACAAATCAGAAGGCAATGGCAATCAAAACGGTGACTGTTGCTTGTCATCTTTGTATTAGGCAACGGTGCATTTTTTGTTACATTTCTTTTGTCAAGTATTTATTAACTTCTTTCCTTCATCAGAATGTAATTTATGCCAAACACGATCAAGGCAAAAACATGTACAGGCCAGGAAAGCTTTGTGGTGCATATCTTCTTGAAACATCACACTTCGAAACTGACAAGATCCATGACCTGAAAAGCAAGACATCCAAGAAAAAGTAACCAGATTCTTTATAGTCGTTCCTCATCATGTGTTAATATTGCTGAATCATTTCTGTTTTTGAACCACAAAGTACAAAATTTTGATAGTTTTGCGGACTTTTTAGTAAGCCCAAAATCATGACAAAAACATGCACATTATAATGGCGTGGATTGAGCTTTACTTGAACAAGCCTTTTGTAAATGGGTATATGATTGAAAAAGTCAATATAAATGTATATATTGAAGTTTTATCATCTTATGAATGATTAATTATGCATCGATGGTTCCCACCGTTGGTGGTGGGGTTGGGGGGGTGAGGGGCCGGTCGCGGGGTCAAGTCCCCGGGCTTGCGTGTTTTGTTTACTGCAACTTTGTTTTTTTGCGTTGTGTTCTACGGTGACGGATGTAATCGACCTTATATAATTATGCATCGATGGTTTGTTTTAGTTTTTTTTAATCATTTGTCGATTGGACATGCTTTGAATGACGGGGAATGGATTTTGTAATAGGATGATGAGGAAGAACATGATGAGAGGGTTGAGTGGGTTGTTCTTTTTGCACCAAGAGGTAAGTTTAATTGAATTCTTTTAGAATCATTTGTAGATTAGATATACTTTGAATGAAGGGGAATGCATTTTTGTCATAGGATGGCGAGGAAGAACATGATGAGAGGGTTAAGGGTCTGTTTGGCAGCATTTATTGAAAACTGCTTACAACACTTATTACAAGTACTTCTATAAGTGTTTCTGGAACACTTATTGAAAAAGTGTTTTTTTGCTATTTAAGTGGATTTCTTCTGAAATTTTAGTATAAGTGTTCCTTTGAGAAAGAAAACATTTTAATTTTTTTAACTGTTTATCATAGGTGTAAAGTGCTCTAACTATTTTTAATAAGTACTATCAAACGCAGCCTAAATGGGCTACTCTTTGTGCACCAAGAGAGTCATGGTGGCGAGCAAGATTAAAGAGTGGAATACTTCTTGAGTTTGCCACTTTACTCTTCATTTGGGCCCACACATTTTTTTTGAACTGTGGGAGTTGGGCCTTCCTAATAAGAGAGATCACTTGCTTGGGTCCTTGGTGGTCGGAACAACAAGCCCATTAATAAGAGAGATTCTCCATTTCTTGCAGCTGTTAGTGGTGGTTGGACTTGGACTTCTGCCCTGTGAAGTCCAGCTTATAAATGGGCTTCCCATTATGGTCCAACAAGCCCCAATGCCGCTCTGTCCCTGGCCCATCCTTTTGATCCTCATTGTACAGAGAGAAGATAAATGTCGGTATGACCCTCCCAGGACGTGCTGGAGTGCCAATCGGCGGCTTGACGGTCATCTTCTTTACAAGATTTCGGTTATATGTGGCAGCATTGAACACATTCGCCCCAGGCTGGTCAAGATCACCGGCATTTGGCCACCCAGTTTCTGAAACTACAATGTGGATATCTGGGTACCCAAGACCCGACATTGCAAAGATGACCGAATCCAACATTTGGTCTAATAAATTCGTGTAAGTCAGCCCGGTACTCGGATCCTGATAGGTGTGGCTGCCTTCGAGCAGTGCATGGTCGAGGCTAATGAGACCCGGGGTGGTAGACCATGGAAAGTATGGGTAGACATCGAGAAAGAAGAATGATTTAGTCTGATTTAGAAAGTGAAGGAGCGGTTTCATAACCTGGTCCAAAATATCGGCTCGGAACAGCCCATTTGACGGAGGGAAGGTTGTTTGCAATGCATCCATGGCTAGAGGGGTCCCGACCTTGATCTTTTTCACATGGTGCAATTCGAGGGATGCCTTGATCCGGTGCATGGCTGGCACGAGGTTGAGCCAAACTTGGCGGTCGAGGTTGGATGAGTAGCTAAGGACTTCATTTCCTATGAGGAGGAAACGGATTTGGGTTTTTGGATAGAACGGGAGGATGTGTTGTTGGACCCATTGGTCGGACGTGTTTTGGTTGGATGCAATGGAAGATATTTCTTGGTTGGGGACCATGATGGAGACTTGGAGCTTCGTTCCGGAGAGGAGGTTCAGGATTTCCTTGTCAGTGCCGTAAAGTTTAACGCGCCCAACCTTCATGGATTTGATGAGTTCAATGGAGTGTTCCGGGGAGGGGAGGGTTTTTCCGAGTTGCCCATAGTTGATGCCGATTTTGGTCGTGAGTGTTGCAGCTGAGAGAGGGGGAGAGGAAGGAATGTTGAGTGCGAGGAGGAAGAGGAAGAGACGAAGGAGCAGAGGCATGATGTCCGTGAGTTGGTGTTGAGTTTGATGAAGGGGTGAAAGGAAATGGGATTGTGAGGGAGTTGGGTGCATGTCTTTAAATGGTGCAGAGAATGTGAGTTATAAAATGGGATTTGAGTTGGGGCTCCAAGGGCGTGTTGAGATTGGCGGTATAAAAAATGCGTTACAAAATAAAAGAATGAGCAAAATAAAAGAATGCACATTAGCCGTGCAAGTGAAAATTAAATGACTTAAAATCAAGTCTGAATGGGAAAATCAACTTGCGAACCCCACAAATTAAAAATTTACAGAATAACATGGAGAATTAATTAATCATATAATATATAGGGAATGCATTGAACATGGTGTTTCATGTGGGAGTCAGATATAATATCTCCTTGATGAATAATTATTCCTTCGGAGTATATAATTGTTTTTGGTAAAGAATATGCATTTATAAGGATTTTCCCGAATAAATCAAATAATATTTATAGTAAAGCACCATATCTAAAAATGTTATAAAGTTTTTCAATTAATCATATCCATGATATAAATACTATAGATATTTTAGATAAATTTAATGTCAAATGGTCATAGGAATGTGAAAGATTCAATTGAATGTTAACTACCGCCAAATTAATAAGAGATAATATATGAACATTAGTTCATCATAAATACATGTTTTGTTATAAAATCACTTCCTTTAGAAAAATAAGGAAAATAAAAGCGATATATTAAAATAAAATATCATTAATGAATTTTCATTATAAAATAAGTGAAAAATTATATAAGAATCTAAAAATCATAAAATATTTACAGAGGTAGGAATGTTCTTTAATGCCAGATATCATAAAAACATTCATTTCTTTAGTTTTTATAACGATCATATTTTATATATTCAGAGGACAGTTATAAAATTTAGTAGATTTTGAATATACGATTTAAGTGTTTGGATCCAGATCTTTCATGAAAATAAATTAAATATTTCAGGGATTATCATCTAGATTTTGTTGCTAATACGATCACATCAATTTAAAATTGCAACATCTATTAGATGTGATTCATTATTTCCATTCATGAAATATTAAAATATAATCACATCTATTATATAATGTTATGCTTTAAAATATAATTATATACATTATAGGATTTTAAAATAAAATTTATATTGCATAAATTTCAATCCTTAAAAATAGAAAATATTTTTCTTATATCAAGTCAACAAAATCTATTGTTAATACAATATAGTGTCATGCAGATCTAATAGCAGGGATCGATAAAAAAAGTTTGATTTTACCCAATGGGATAAAGTTATTTATAATGGATGCTTTCCCCACCTCAAAGTTTATTGAAACTTATTAATTTCTAATGATATACATCAACATGAGCATGATACCTTGTAACCAGTAGTTGTGTATTAGAAAAACTATCAAAGTTATCATGATTGCATTATACTTCTATTAATACAATTGGAACACATTTGGTAGTAATAAATGAATCATAAAATGTGAATTTGTGGCATGATCGATTAGGTTGTCTTGATTCATGAATGATGTAAACAAATAATTGAAAATATGCATGAGCATTCAAGGGTTAGAAGATCCTTATACTATGAAAAATTCCATGCGATGCTTGTTCTATTAGAAAACTGGTTATCATCATCAGAAAGATTAAAGTTGAAATGCATACTTTTCTTGAATGAATTGAAATGGATTTATGTGGACCAATTCATCCATTATGTGAACCATTTAAAATTTTTATGGTATTAATAAATGTTTTTAGTAGATGATTGTAAGCATGTTTGCTCTAAATGTGTCATGTATTGTTGTGTGATTTTCGGTTCAAATAATTAAATTGAGTGCACAATTCCATGATTATGCCATTAAGAATGTAAATCTTGATAAAGTTAATGAATTTACTTCGCAATATTTCAAAGATTATTATATGACAATGATAATTATAGTAGAGCATCCTATCATCCATGTGCATACTCATAATGGTTTAGTTGAATCAATGATAAAATGAGACTTATTTTTATTTTTTACACCCATAACTTATTACTAGACCATTAATAATGAGAATAAAGTTGTCGCTTTATATGAGGTCATGCAATATTACATACTTGGATTTTAATTCGCATTAGACTAGATGCATATCATAATCACTCTTCACTCCAACATACTTTTGACAAAGAGTGATATCTCCCATTTAAGAGTTTATATATGTATTGATTTCTCCCCCACAACATATAAAAATAGAGCCTCAAAGGTGGGTGAGAATACATGAGGTGGAATATGAATCTCCATCCATCATCAAATATCATGAACCCTAAATTAGTGATGTGTTTACAACATGTTTTGCTGACTATCACTTCAAATGAAGAAGGGTTCCAGTATTAAGGGGAGAAAAGAATAAAGGGATGAGATTGATCAGAATTTGCAATCATTATCATTTCTGGATTCTCTTACCTAGAAGTGTGAGATGAAGGCATTTTTTTTTTATTTTCATGAATTGAAAAATCAATTGCCATATGCATCCACAAATATAAAGGGGGCGATTGAATCAAATATACTAGTTGTGAATGAAATAGCTAGAACCGATGCTTCAAGTCTCAATCAAATAATGATAATGCAAATGTATAAAAAATAACAAGTGTGGTAGAATTGTTAGCTCTAAGGATAGAAATCCTCAAAAAAGAAAGAGTGTGTATAAACAATAACGCCAATATGGATACAAGTATTTCAAAAGAAACATGAAATTTAAGTGTTCCTAAAGAATTGCATGATGAGGTCTATAGAGCGAATTCAAATGACATTGAAAACCCTAAAGGTCTCAATAATAATGGAATCTATTTTAATTTTCCACTAGAGGTGAATTATGAAATAAAATGAAACGGAAAATATTTATGGAATATTATCATATTCAGTGGAACATGATATTATGAATGAGATTGAGGATCCCAGACAAAGGTCTATTATTAAATGACTATCATGATTTTATAAAGGAGAGTTTGAAATGTTGTACTCTTTTTCCCTTCACCAGATTTTTTCCATTGAGTTTTCCTGATAAGGATTTTAACGAGCTAATTATACAAATAAGATTTCATGAAATTAATGACATCGAAAGAGGATTGTTATAAATAATTATTTTATTGATGGATATCACAATTCCCATATAAGTTCTCAATTTATGATCTAGCAATTTATGATTAGGAATATTGACCAGTTAATTAAATACTCAATTAATTATAGGGTTATAGATCGATTGAGGAGCCTATATAAAGAGTGTTAACCTTTATCATTAAACATAACTAATGGAAATCCTTACAATCATAACCCAAAACACCTCTCCCTTTTATTCCTCACTTTCCTAACAAAAATAATATTTAACAAAAAATAAACCTTGTAATAAAAATAAATTATGTTTAAAAGAAAAAAATTGAACTATGAATAAATTTTAAATTTCATCCGCAATCACAATCCCCACCTTGGAATTGAAAATTCAAACACAATAAAATCCGATGATATCTCAGAAAAATAAATAAAATTTCAATCATATTTAACATATATTAAATCAAGAAAAAAATATTTAAAGATAATTTTTGGACCCACATTCGGTTTTGGTTGGATTTATTTTCAATTAGTCATGATGAAGAAGTATACATGACAAATGGGTGAGAGAGATATCAAATAGTGGATAAGGGTTGCAACCGCAATGAAAATGATCATACATTGAAAATATATTGATGAGATGTTGATTAAGTGGGTATATGTGGACCATTTCATCCTTTATGCGAACTCTTTAAATATTTTACAATATTAATAAATGCCTTTAGTAGATGGTCACCCACATGTTTGTTCTCAACGTGTAATGCAGTGTTGTGCGATTTCTTGCTCAAATAATTTAATTGAGAGCATAATTTCTTGATTATGCAATCAAGAATGCAAATCTTGATAATGATGGTGAATTTACGTCACAATCTTTCAATAATTATTGTATGAAAATGAGAATTATAGTAGGGCATCTGATCATCCATGTGTATACTCATAATGGTTTAGTTGAATCACTGATAAAATGACTCTAATTTATTTTTTATTTTTTATTTTTTTACACCTCTAAATTATTACTAGACCATTAATAATGAGAATAATGTTGTCGAGCTCTATATGGGGTCATGCAATATTACATGCTTTGATTTTAATTCAAATTAGACCAGGTACATATCATAAGCACTCTTCACTCCAACAGACTTTTGACTAAGAGTTTGATATTTCCCATTTAAGAGTTTTTAGTTATGTAATATATGTATTGATTTCTCCCCCACAACATATAAAAATAGAGCCTCAAAAGAGGTTAAGAATATATGTGGTGGACTATGAATCTCCATCCATCATCAAATATCATGAACCCTAAACTAGTGACGTGTGTTTACAACATGTTTTGCTGACTACTTCAATAAAGAAGGGTTCCCGATATTAAGGGGAGAAAAGAATAAAGGGATGAGATTGATTGGAATTTTCATTCATTATCATTTCTTGATTCACTTACCTATTGTGAGATGAAGGAATAACATATTTTTTATTTTCAAGAATTGATAAATCAATTTTTAGATGCATCCACAAATATAAAGGGAGCGACTAAATCAAATATACCAGTTGTGAACGAAACAGCTGGAACCGATGGCTCAAAGTCTCAATCAAATAATGATATTGCAAATATATAAAAAACAAGCAATGTGGTAGAACTGTAAGCTCTATGGATAGAAATCCTCGAAAAATAAAAAGAGTGTGTATAAATGATAATCCCAATATAGATATAGGTATTTCAGAAGAAACCTGAAATGTACGTGTTCCTAAAAAATCACATGATGAGGTTTATAGAGTGAATTCAAATGATATTGAAAACTATAAAGGTTTTAATAATAATGGAATCTATTTTAATTTTCCACAAGAGGAAAATTATGAAATATAAATGAAATAGAAAATATATATGAAATATTTTCATATTCAGTGGAACATGATATTATGAATGCGATTGAGGATCCCAAACAAAGGTCTATTATTGAATGATTATCATGATTTCATAAGGAGTTGTGAATGGTGTACTCTTTTCCCCTTTACTACATTTTCCTATTGAGTTTTCCTAATAAGGATTTTAACGAGCCAATCATATAAATAATATTTCATGAAATTAATGAAATCTAAAGAGGTTTGTTATAAATAATTATTATATTGATGGATATCAAAATTTCTATATGGCTTCTCAATTTATGATCCAACCATTTATGGTTAGGAATATTGACCACTTAATTAAATACTCAGTTAATTATATGGCTATAGATCAATCAAGGAGCCTATATAAAGAGTGTTAACCTTTATCATTAAACAAACTAATGGAAATGATCTAGGTGGTGAAATCCTTACAATAATAACCCAAAATAACTCTCCCTTTTATTCCTCAATTTCTTATCAAAAACAATATTTAATTTTTTTTAATAACAATAAATCATGTTTATAAGAAAAAAATTAAACTATGAATAAATTTTAAATTTCATCAGGAATTACAATCTACGACATGAAATTGAAAATTCAAACACAATAAAATCCTATAATATCTCTAAATAAATAAATAAAATTTCAATCACATTCAAAATATATTAAATTGAGAAACAAAAAAATATTTAAAGATTATTTTTGGAATCATAGATTTGGTTTTGGTTAGATTTTTTTGTCAACCAGTCATGATGAAGAAGCATACATGGAAAACTAGTGATAAAGATATTAAATAGTGGATAAGGAGTTGAAACCACAATGAACATTATTATAAATTGAAGATATATTGATGAGATGATGATCATACATTGAAGATACGTTGATAGAGTTGATCATATAACATCAATAAATGGTGTTAGTTGGATATAAAATGTGAAAATGATCATACAATGAATATATATGGTTGGATCTGTCATGATGAAGATGATTATATAGAGAAGATATATGACTTACACCTCTAGAAGTGTATGTAGAGGAATCTATGAAGATGAAAATGTAGTGATTTTTGTAAGGGAGTGAAGAAAACACTATAATTATGAAAGGGGTTCATTGTTACATATGAGAGAAGTAATTTTTAGAAAGAATAGATTATGGTTTGTAAGTTAAGTTGATATTCACAATGTAAAGACTTAAGAATTTAATAGTGGAAAAGTTGTGCCTCATGTATGAGGAGGTTGGTTGATGGACCGAGTCTTGCACTATATTGGATAATAGTGATCATGAAGAAGGAATAAAAGTATAGATAATACATGTGATGTATAGTAAAGCTAAGTTGTTGATAAATAAAGCGATTCATAAACAAACATGTTTATCTATAGAAGGAAGAGATGAGTCACTATGATGAGGCATAAATGATGTTGAAGACCTACTTATGATAATAATCATGTTGTATAATTATATTGAAGAATATTAAAATAAATATATTGAAACCTAATGTGATATACCCATATTTCAATTGACATTATGGTAGAATAAAGAAGAAGAGTAAACTGTTCTAAATAGCATGAATATACCCAAGGTGGGTGTCACTACCTGTGACAAAAGGATAGTGTGGATCACAGTGTAATGTGAACGATGAAAGGACATGTTGGAGGTAGTGACATAGGTAAATGTGAAGTGTTTATGTGGTAAAGGTGCTCTCATAGACACTATTTTTTGTTATAACATGTACAAGTTACCACACTATATTTCACATGAATAGTGCGCTAAGTTGTAACATTCATGGTGTTAGGATACTTCATAGATAGTGATATAGAAGAAATAAAAGAGGACGTGGCTAACACAGATGGTGATAGAGAGGTAATGCTGGCTATGAGAGTGTTGTGGGAGGTGACATGTGACAAATGTAGGGTGCGACTCAGCTCATGACCCTTGACGCTTAAGGTGACATACACCATTTACACTTTATTCAATCAAAGGATGAAGGTTTTTCATAGACAATAATAAGAGGATATCACCGTACATGATAGAGAGAAAGGCAATTTATTTTGAAGATTTTCATTTCATCGAAAATGTTATTATCAAAACGATGGACGATCTAAAATCCATTAGTTAGATGAGCTAAGTTGACACAAAATCTTAGAGAGGATCCTTAATGCATTCCATTTATCAAATTATTATCAAGACTCATCAAATAAAGAAAGAAGAAATTAGTGAACCATGAAAAACATTCATGGATAGTGGAGGTTTTAATTGAAGGCCAAATGGAAATATTAAGTTAAAGAGGAGATCACAGGTACACAAAAGTGGTGAATGATCTATACATTACAAAGATAGAGACTATGAGTTATATATTCCACATTTAATACATGTAGTGGAACTTGATTATCAAACTACTGAGAATGGGGAGAAAAGAAGAGAGAAACATCATGGAGAATAAGATAATGAATGAATGGAAATTAAGAAACAATCAACATAGAATGTAAGTTACCTTATATAGAAACTTTTACAAAGGAAACAAATTGGATTATGTAGACTTACTGGAGATAAAGAGATCACGGGAATATAACTATACTGAAAGAACCAATCATGATCTATGAAATCACCGAGAGGGGGATGAGGTGAATCAATGATATTATATTGTTATGTTTTCTTACTTAAGAAACACTATTCTCCTCTTATTAGTGAGAAATTAATCAGCTAGAAAATAAACAAGCACACCCACAGGAACATAGATATTTATAAGTTTCACTAATCAATAAGAGTATCTAGTCCTTAGCATGGTTTTAAAGTAATCCAAGGCCACACAATCACTAGAAAACAATACTTTTGGTGGTTATAACAAGCATAGAATATCCATCACTTGCGTATTACTATAGTCCTTTGACAATGCATGTGCTCCTTGCATACATAAGATGATATACCAATCTTTTGTAACATCAATAAGAACCTTCACCAATAGGATTTAGTATGTTTTCATTGTGATGCTAACTTTCCTCAAACTTTCCTTCCTATAATTTATTCTTTTTCCCTCTTCACTTTCTTACTCAACAATAAGAAATAACTTCCTTTTCCAAACCTGTCTATCTAGTGTCTTCTCTATTTGGTAACAGTCCGTTTGGTACCCCTAGTCCGATCAGTTTGTATGACACCCTATTTTTCTGATGCTAACTGATAGTCTGACACCACCTTTTCTGGTACCCCATGTCTGGTAGCTTCTTCACATTGTTCGTTTGATACCAAATGTTTCATAACCTATGTCCGATACAACTTCATCTAGTGCTACTATGTCCAATGCTTTGACAATTGGATATCACCTCATTTCTTTAACAAAATGCACAAAAAAAACTTTTCTAATCACACATGCCCCCTTTATATAGGCATCAAAACTTTAAAATCTTAGGGAGGAGCACGGACTTCAAATTCAAAGTTCCCACCCAAACTTTGAAAATCCCACTTAAATATTTCAAATTTTAACCATATTTAAACTTTCTAAAATATAGGAGTCATTAAATCTTCATGGGAAAGTTTCCTTAAAACACAGTGTCAACGAACTCTTTAAACATCCAGAAATATTAGCTTGTATCATGATATCCCCTTCATGATTATTGGGGAATTGAACATCCAACTAAGAATCATCACATTTAATATCTTCACAAAAGACTTTGAAAATATTAAAAAAACTTCATCCAATTATTCTTCATAGGAACTTCTCCATCCGGTGGTGCTCCATCTGATGTTCCTTGATGTTTTTCCATTTTTATTCATCCAATGAACCCTCAAAGATGTATTAAGGTTCCTCTATTTTTGATGACCTACTTTAGAAACCTTTTTTCTAATCATTCAGAAATATTGGTCCACTGCTTTAGTATGAAAATCTTTGTCCAATAGAATCATTATAAATCCTCTAACTGATAGTTTAGAATCCTTTATCCAAATCTATTCTAGTTACTTTGTATAATGGATCTATCTGATAACTTCATTTGAAAACTTATATATGATAAACTTTACTCAGAAACTTCTATCTGTTTCCTTAACTAACATTCTTTTGTCTGATGAAATCACACATGTTCATGTGGATTTATTCCGTCTGGTACTTCAACAACACTTCCTTTCCTCCAAAGAATCCACAAAAAATTTCTCTATCTAATTAATTTAAAAAAGATCATCTAGTGAACTCAATCTTATGACATTTTCAAAGTCTATCTAGTGGAATCCATAAAACTCACTTCAATCCTACTTCATCCACAACTTCCTTAGAACCTCAAACATTCTTCCTTCTACCAACTTATGATATAATAATGAAAACCTTTATATAATCATGACATTTGAGTACTTTGAAGATCTGAAAATCATCACTTGATTTTCCTTATCAAACATCTCTTTTTAGTAGAACTGTGAACAAAAAAGATGACATTTAGAGCCACACTTTGTCCGACCAATTCAGTCCCTTGGTCTGTTAGACTTGGCCCGTTGGACTTGGCCTGTTGGACTTGGTCATTTTGACTCAGTCCATTCACCTCGTACATCTTTGTCCATTCACCTTTACAAGGAAATCACAATAATGTAAATCGGTTTTTTTACAACAAAAGATAATATGAAGAAATCCTTTATTTCTTCTCAACTATCTTATTCTTAATAGAGTAATATCCCAAAACCTCTAAGTCTCAACTGTAACATCCCAACTTTTTGATGATGTACAAATCATTTAAGTCTTTGTTTAAATCATTCTTTTTACCCTTATAACTGGGCTTAAATGATTAAGGAAGGGTTAAAGAGTGTTTGAGTCTTGTTCAGAGCCTGGAGCTCTAGTTTTTGGAGAAGCAATATGACGTACACGATTAGTAGTAACCGTGTGACCCATATATAAGGGAGCACGATTTGAAAAACCATTTGGGATAGGATGTACACCCATGAAAAAAGATGCTGACCTATTACAGAGCTGAAACACATGGTTAATGCATGGGTTGTTTAATCGTGTGCCTAATTGTGCGATAGGGTGTCTCCCTTGGACAATGCTAGTGAACGGTTGGCATTTGATTCGGCCAACCGTGCAATGAAACCATGTACCCCATTAAAGTTGGATGAAAAGTCTATTTTTCCCTCCTTAAACCTAAAAAACCTTCGTTTTTTCCTTTATTCTTCAATAGCCTCCTCCCACGTGAAGAGCTCTCCCATGGCATCCTCCTAGGCTTTGAGGTTTCTTCCCTATCCAAATCCCGATTCACTCACCATTAATCTCATTGGATCCCTCTCGGTAAGTGCTTGGATCCATTATCTTCTTTTCCTTGTTCTTCTCACCATTTGTTATGAGATCTTTAAGCAGACTCTTTTTCATTATTTCAAGGGTGTTATTTTGGTTTTTCAATTTCTTCCATTTTATCCCAAATCAGAAGCCGATACTAGATGATGTTTTATATAATGTCATAAGGTAGGTGGCCTATGAATTTACCTCAAGTCTCATTGTCTATATTTTTCTCCATTGTGTAGTGCATCAGTTTTACCTCTTTTTCCCCTAAAATAAATTCTCATTAAATTATTTTTCTAATTTGACATCTAAACACCCTAATAAAACCCCCTTATATCATTGGAGATAAATGATCTCAACATGACCGCCCCTTGGGTGTGACAAGTATTTTCCTATGAGACCCCTTACTTATTATTAACCAAAATTCCCATTGGCATGTTTGGTTTGGATTTCTCAAGTGTTTTAATTAATTTAAATAGATTAACTGAATGCTTATTAATTGGAAAAGTATGTTTTACTTGGGTCTTATTAATTTCCAATTATATGTTAAATGGTATGACACATCCTTGACCCTTTTCATTATGAACGAAAGGGAAATGGATTATATAAATTGGAAATGGTAAAATTTCATGGTAATAACATGGTCTCAGATTATTTTATAAGTGTAAGGTGCCTATTAATATTATGGAACTTTTTCTTGTTAAAGGAGTGGCTATACTTGATCCCACCTTAGATTCCTAAGGGAATTCCTTGGGAACTCAGTGGATGCCTCCTCGATTCATTGGGTCGATTTCCAAGGGATATACCCACCTTGGAATCAGTTCAATGTCTTACTAGTACATGAATTCCTTGATATAGTACCGATGATTCACTTGATTAATTTCCGTATATTAAGAATGACTTGGATACACTCCTTGGATTTAGATGATGTCTTTGTACATGAGGAGTCTTGGATTCTTCCCTTGGGACTCAATCATGCTTAGCCTAGGATATACTACAAACATGCTCCATGGACTCAGTTATGCACTTTTCTAGTGGAATGCCTCGGGTGTACCCCCCTTGGATTACACTGATACCTATAGCTAGGATACATGGTTGATTTTTATGAGCTAGCCCGACCTTCTAAAGTTAAAGACGCCTTTGTTACACCTTAGTTCCTTTCATACTATTATACTTCCTAGATGAATTAGTTACACCTTAGGTCCCATTTCATTATTTATACTACTTGAACGCCTTGGGTCCTGATTTATAGATTTTTCTTCTACTTGGAAACCCTGGTTATATTCATTAGAACCTGACCATTTACTTGTCACCTTTTAAAACACATTCAGCTTAGGACGAAGTAGGTATTATTGGTCGGGAGTCCCATGAGGAGTCTGATCCCAACATGGTTATTATATTATGAATTTTAATTACATTGCTTATATATATACCTACACACTGTTACATTTATATACACAGTCTGGACTTGTTATAGACACTGTTAGTGGTGGATTATCGAGCATATCTCACACCCTGTTCAGACCACCAATTGGTACCTAGACAAACTTTATGGATGCAAGTAGGGATAAGGTAAATCACTCGATCACTAATGCTTGATTTTCATATAGCATGAGATATTAGAGCACAAGACCGAGTTAGGATCATGATGCTATTGGAGATAGTTTTTGGTCTTTTTTACTTTTGTTATACTTGTACTGTATATGTACCTATTTCCTTGTATTCCAGTTCTATTTTGTATAGTATCATGACATTAATATCATTTTGTATATAATGATGATTATTATTGTTCATTATATTTATCTTATCTGGATGTCTATCTTCCACTTTTATGGTTATTAGTTGTTATCCATTTATACTGTTTATATGTTTATTATTACTTTGATATGCTACACTCTGACCATAGGGAATAGTATCCCCAAAAGAACACCCTAGACTCTTACTACAATTCGGTAGACTCTGACGTATGGGGAGGCACGCTTGAGGCTATGTGGCCACTGGTTTGGCTACTGTTATTGAGCGAGTTGGGCTAGGACATCACATCAAAAATCTCCCCTTTGTATTTTGTTTTCAACCAAGGAACATAAATCACCAAAGCTATGAAACTCAAGAAATATCATCCAACAATTCTATGCCCACATGTGTGAATTCAGTGTAGGAAATAAGAATCATTGAACAAAAATACCACGCTCTCTATAAAGCAGTGATTGAGAAAATTTTTACATTTTTTTTCTATTTTTACATCATAATAAAAACATGTAATAAACTTTTCTTGCAGCCACTTCAACAAACTGTTAAAATAGTTCAAACACTGAAATCATTACTTACCCCTTTTAACAACTATCCTTAAATGTAAGATCACCCTTTAAAGGTAAATAACATACCAATGAATAGATTTATGTTACATATTTTCTCCCCCTTCAACAACACTATTCAAAGAAAGTATAAGAGAGGGGATGAAAACCACACACCTTAGCCTTGAAGAGGGTGAGGGTGTACACCCATGATCATCCTCAATTTTTGAAATAATTACTTTGATAATGGTTTAGTGGAAATATCAAAAAATTTCTCCATTATAGGAATAAACTCTAGTTTTAGATCATTTATTTTCACATGCTCCTTGATGAAGTGATATTTAATATCAATGTTCTATATCGAGAATGCTGAACTAAAATCTTAGTGAGTTTTATAATACTTTAATTATCACAACCCAAGATAAGGGGGGGAATTCACATCAAATAACAATTCTTCCAGCTATGTATTCATCCACATTAATTATGTCACCCTTGAGTGGCAACAATATACCTAGCTTCTAAATTTTTCTTCTTTGTATGCCAACTCACACATCTTTATCCCAAGAAAAAAACTCCACCAGATGTGATCTTCTGTCATCGACACAACCTTCCCAATATGCATCTGTATAACCAAATAGATCAATATTTCCTGTGCTTTTATATTTTATTCCAAAATCAATTATGCCTTTAAAATATCTAAGAATTCATTTTCCATCCATAATATGAGATTCATTTGAAGAACTTTGATACCTGGAACAGAGTGTAACAATATACACTATATCTAGCCTCAAATTCATTAGATATATAATAGGATTCCAATCAACTTTATAAAATCTTTAGGATCAAACTCCTATCCTTTCCTATCTTTTCCAACTTTGTTCCCATTGAAATGGGTGTGGAAACAAGCTTTGAATTTTACATACGGAATTTCTTCATAAGTTCCTTAGCATACTTCTCTTGAGATACTAAAATACACTTCTTCTTTTGAGAGATTTGTAATCCAAGAAAGTATTTCATTTCTCCTAACATAGATATTTCAAATAAATTCTTCATCTATTCAAATTTTTTTTCAAACATTTATTCATAATTACCTATGAATATGATGTCATCAACATACATAATTACAATAAGGGAAACCTCTTGATTTTCTTTTATATATAGGTTACTATCTACTATTCCTTTCTTTAAATTCAACTTCCTTAAGAAAGTATCTATTTTATAATACCAAGCACTTAGAGATTGCTTTAAACCATACAAGGAATTATTTAACTTGCACACATAATTTTCATTTTGAAAAAATAGGAAGCCACACAGTTGCTCAATATAAACTTGTTCATTGAGCTCTTCATTAAGAAAAGATGACATGACATCCATATGGAATATATTATATCTTCATTGTACGGTAATAGAAATAAAGATTATGATCGTTTAAAGTATTGTTATAGGAGAAAAGTTCTCATCAAAATCAATGACTTTAACTTGTGAGTAGACTTTACAAACAAGTCATTCCTTGTTTCTTATCACTTTACCTTCTTCATTCAACTTGTTTCAGAAAACACATTTTGTTCCAATCACATTCTTATTTTATAAATTGAGTACAAGTTCCCATGTCTCATTCTTATCAATATGATTTAATTCTTCATTCATGTCAGCAATCCACTCATGATGCTTCAAATATTATTCAATATCTCTTGGATCAACCTGTGAATACAATGAAGTATGTGAAACTAACCTTATTTTTCTTCTAGTTTGAACTTGTTTCCCTTGATATCTAATGATGTTTTAGACTTCCACCTATTTTACCAGCCTAATATGAGATAAATGATATTGTTCCTCATCACTTGAGATAACTAATTTAGAATCTTCATATTTTATAGCTTTATAATAATCACTTATGTTAGGAAATTTTTCATTCCATTTAACTACAACCACCTCATATTCACTTCCTCTCATATCTTCAATTGACCATATAACTTTTCTATTAGAATGTTCTATCACTTTCACATATACAGAGTCAAATATATTTCCTATTTGTTTATTATAGCATCTATATCCTCTAACATTAGGAGGGTATCCAAGAAATATTCCATTAACACCCCAAAGATCAAACTTCCCAAGATTCTAGCCCTTAACTTTGATAATACAAGGACTTCCAAGCACCATTAGGTATTTCAAACTTGGGGATTCTTTGTAATACATCCCTTAAGGAGACATATTAGAGTTAGGAATTTAGAAACAAAAAATCTGAATATGAACTACTAATCCAATAGATTTTCTCCAAAAGTATAGAGAATCATCATGTTCAATCAACATAGTTTGTGCCATCTCAACCAAACTTCTATTTCTTCTTTCAGAAGCACTATTCTGTTTTGGTGTGTATGGTGCACTAAATTCATGAAAAATTCCATTCTTTTCAAGATAATCTCTGATCTTTCCATTCATGTACTCCACACCATTATCTATTTGAATTTTCTTCATATAATATACGCATTCCTTTCCAGCACTTCTCTTGAAAATCTTAAACATTTTGAGAGCCTTTGATTTATGCCTCAAAAACATAATACATGTAATGCGAGTAAAATCATCAATAAAGGAAATAAATTACTTATCTATATTTTTGATTTCTTTCTCATAAGACCACAAATATCAAAATATATAAGATCCAAGGGATGATTTTAATGTATCTAAACTTTCTTATGCATTGAGTTAATAATCTTCCATTTTTGGCATATGGAACAACACCAATATCTTATTATTGTTATATAAATAATATCAATAATACTTTCTATCCTTTTTAGCTTACTCATATTCATCTAGAACATATATCCAAGCATCTTATTCCATAAATGATTTTGTTTCATCATGCTCAAATAACATGAATCTTGTGCATCACCAACTTGAAGCAAGTTTCCCTCGATTCATTTCCCTCTTATTATAACTCTCCCATCTTCAACCCGTTTAGTAAAAAAATCATATCTTATGAAAAAAAATTCGTTTCCTTTATCACAAAGTTATGAAACACTTAAAAAGTTTTGTTTTAGTTTATAAAAAATAAGGCTCTTTTGGATTTTATATTTTCTTTTCCAATGATAGTAGATCCAAAACCTTTGATTCTGAGGGACTCATAATTTCCAAATTTCACTGTCCCTTCTTTGAAATGTTTCACATTCCCCAAAAAATTCAAATCTCTAGTCATATATGAAGTACGTTCTCCTTTTGTATCTTTGAGAATAGTTTCAACAGCTAAGTCCCTCTCCTTCCTTTTTTTCTTCCTTCTCATATAAATTTTTAGATTTTTTTATATAAACATTGTTATTATGGTAACATAACAAGACATCCTTTAGTAATATGTCTAAGTTGATAACATCTTTCACAACTAGTTTCCATAGGTTGAAATCTATTTTCAGTTTTCAAACTGAAATTTCTAGGTTGCCTTCTTTAAGTGGGTTAACCCCCTTCAAACTTTGCTTCAAGTTCCTCCTAGATTCATTATAATGTTGATTAATGAACCAAAACATTTTTTCCATATTCCCAAAGCCTCTACAATACCATTTGTAACCATAGAAATCATATTTTCATATATAACTTACATACAATCTAGAATTGTATACCTACTTTCCATCATCTTTCTTACCATCCACCTTAGGACTTTATTGTGCACCAATGTTTTGGTATCCTTCCAATATCTTCTTCTTTAACTTATATTTATTATCAGACTTAAAAAAAACTCTAGTAGTAATAGATTTTGGTTCAGACTTCGAAACTTAGAGATTTCAAGATTTTTAACTCCTCTTGTTTTGGATACATACATGGTCTTATTAACTTTATTTTTCTTCTGAACATCTTCAACCTCATTCTTAACCCTTGAGGATGTTTTTTGAAGATCCTTATGTGGTTTAAATTTCTTTCTACTTTCACCAAATTCTGAGACCAACTTTTGGAATTTTTTTATTCCTCACCCAACATCAACAAGTTTTTATTGAAAAATATCAAATTATTTCTACTTCACCTTTATCTTTTTTTCAAGATAGATGTTCATATTTTTCTATTTATCAAGTAAATTCTTATGATCATCAATATATTTTAAAAACTTGTATTTTTCTTCAAGAATTTATTCTTGATTATTTTATGAAAGATATTCTTTCTTCAAATTTTTGTTCTCACTTTCAAGTTTAACAATTTTTGAGAGACATTATCTCAGTTATATTTTAAGTATAATATCCATCTAATTATCCTTCTCTTCTTCTTAAGATCTACTGCTTTCATCATTGATGAACTTCTCATCATTTAATTTTTCAATGAGAAATTGTTCAACATCATCATCACTTGAGTTCTCAACATCCACTTTATTATCATCATATTCCCCACATTTAGATAAAAATGTTATATTTTTGTATTTAGAGAACTTCTTATCCTTTCCCTTTGAATAGGAATTAAATTTTTATTCCTTATTCTTTATAGATATCCTTGGATTTATATCTTCTTTATCACTATCTCTGTATTCCTTTAATCATGGAAAATTTGTATCAAAATTTCCAATGGTTCTGCAGCCAAAACATTTCAATGTTAAACTTACTTTGTACACCCCTATGCCTCTTTTTACCTTTCTAGAAAAAAAATACATGAATTCATAATTTTTCTACTAAACTTATCTTTAGTGTTGGATTCACTGAATTATCCCTAGATAAATTTATTATACTTTCCTTTATTTACATATTTGAAAGAGATTTCCCAATCAGCCTTTTCTTTATTCTTGACAGCCTTTTCTATTCTCATTTCATAAGTGGTGATAATTATATGCATATAATCTAGATATAGAGTTTCAGGATCTTTGTCTTCTAAAGATGATACCTTGGAATCAAATTTATCCAGAATAATTCTTAGAATGTTTTCGACAATAGTAGAATCTTCCAAATTCTCACCAAAACATATTATGATGCTTATAATATCATTAAGTCTTGTAAAGTACTCACCAATGGATTCATATTTCTCATTTTAATATCTTTATAATTAAATCTATAAATATGTAACTTTTATTTATTTAATTTTATATTTCCTTCATAATGTTATTCAACTTTTCCCAGATGCCTTTGGTTATTCCAATACCATTAACCCTAAGAAATTCACTTTTATAGAGTGAGGAAAGTATATCATTTCTAGAACACCCATCATTATCCAAATTCTTCTTATCAATAGTTGTTAAGGGATCACCCTCAACTGGAGGAGGGAAACCATCTATAGCAGCTTTAAAAACTTCATAGCCAATGGAAATAAGATAAGGTAACATTTTTCCCTTCCAGATATGAAATTTCTTACCATCAAAGACAAAAATCCCCTTACTATTGATAGAGTTATGAACATCCATGGAAACCTTATTTTTCTTCAAAATTCAGAAAAATTTCAATGAAGGAAACCTCTCTCTGATACCACTTAAAGGACCAATCAGGATCTTTGTGATCACTGAGAGGGGGAGGGGGTAAATCAGTAATATTTTCTTTTTTATGTTTTGTTACTTAAGAAACAACCTTCTCCTATAATTAGTGAGAAATAACTCAGATAGAAAAAAAAAATCACACCCATAGGAACATAGATATTTATAAGGTTCACTACTCAATAAGAGCAGTTAGTCCTTAAGATGGTTTGGAAGTAATACACTACCACACAACCACTAGAAAATAATCATTTTTATGGTTAAAGCAAGAATATAATACCTATCATTTGTGTATCACTATAGTCCTTTGATAGTTCATGTGCTCTTTGCATAGATAAGATATTGTAAACATATTTTTTAATAATAATAAGAAACTTTACCAACATTATTTATTACATTGTCACTATGCTTCTAACTTTATTCACACTTTCATTCCTATAAGTTCTTACTTTTCCTCTTCACTTTCTTACACAATAAGAAGCAATAAATTCTTCTTAAACCTATCTATCTAGTATCTCTTCTATCTAATAGAAGTCTATTCGGTAACCTCAATCCAATCACTATGTTTGATTCCTTATTCATCCAATTCCAACTGATAGTTTGAAAAAACTTTGTCTGGTACCCTATGTTTGGTAGATTCTTTACACTGTTATTCCAATACCAACATCTTTATACCCTCTATCTAGTAGAACTTCATTTGGTGACACTACATCTGCTGATTCGATGATTGTTAAACACCTCAATTATTCAACAAAATGCATGATAATAATAACTTTTCTAGGCACACCATGTAAAAAACTGATATAGGACATCCCTACGATGGACACCTGAACTGGTTCTCCACTGGCCTGAAGGGAATTCTCGATCCCCACATACTAGAAACTAGTGCTCGGGCATCACAAGAACACACTTGGGAATGGTTCCACCCAATAATCAGAGTAAAAGAGATAGTAGGAATATAATAAAAATCCGACATGACCTGTTCGTACATCAAACATAAATGCCAATGAAAAATAAACAAAAAGACAACCTAATATTAAAACTAGTAAAGTAGTATATATTAGTGAGCACCAAAAACCTCCCTCAACCTCCGATCACCCTCTCCTATGAGATAAAGACACCCCTCCAGTGGCTTTACTTCATCCACCAGTAACTATAATTACCCTCCATCTATAGAAAGCAATAAAAGACTAAATGGTTAAGATAAATCAAATAAAGTGAAACTTACCATACATTTTAGGAGAATAAAGGCAATTATACTTAAACTAGGTAATAGAAACACTGTTCAAATGTAATAAAATAAGAACTGAACTCACTAAATCAATGCTCAAATAGAGGTCTCAAGAAGTACTAGGAACCTACAACTGATATAATAATATAGGAATGAGTATAATAGTACTCATTAGGACACTACAACCTTTCAAAACTAAAAAGTTACATTTATATTACATTCTAAGCATGCTAGTTTGAAATACAATATAAAAGTAAACATTTTATATAAAGATTTAAAAGAAAAAAAGCACATCACATGTAAGGACCTGAACTTAAACATAACTTATTCTAGTTATTTTAAACTAGAAATCACTTTAATTTCCCAAATATCTTTTAGGTTTATATTTTAAGAGAATTATAAAAAACTCTTACATAGTAAACCTATACATTACAAATGGAAACTTCTATAAAGTATCCATTTTTCCATAAAACAAAAGTCTTTAAAAGAATATATAATTTCTTTCCATGATAAATATTCACAATTTTCCCCTTGATATCATACTTGTCCCTACCATTCTTTAAATCTTGTGAAAAACATTTTAAAACTTGGGATGAGTAAAAAAACTCAATAAGGTAAATAATAGAAAGAAAACCATTAGTCTTGTGAAAACATGAAAATCCATGAAAACTTTATCATAAAATAATACTTTTCACCCTTAAGAAGTAGTAAATACTTTCCTTTGAAAATAAGATCATTTATTACCCTTTTTATAATAATAAGATTACCAGAAAACCAACAACAAGTTTAGATAATAGATAAAGGTATCTTAAGACATAATTATACTATTCATTCATATAAATGGAATAACTATGCGGTCAACTTCGATACATGTAACTCTTACAAATAGAACAACCACATAGTCAAATTATATACATGTCACTCTTATAAATAGAATAACCATATAGTTGACTTCCATAACCAATGCATTGGGGGGATATCACAGACCCATCCATTGTTGGTTTATCACAAAACCACCTGTCATTGGTTTATCACGTAACCACTCATCAAATGTCCAAGTACCATTATATAATCATAACACATAAAATCTTGAAATTTTCAACATTTCACTATTAAAATTTCATTTTCAATAATAATAAAACATTTCATGTTATTGAAATAATGAATCCGTTTTCAAAACCCATTTAAAACATTTAAAAAGAGATTTTTAAATCAAAGTGTCCCATACTACTTTGAAACATTTGAATCATAAGCCCTATGAAGGAATATAATTTAACAAAACATTAAATAACATGAGAATAAATAATTTTATGATATGATATCTCTAGGGTCTTGTATATACACCTCATAAAATAAGGAGGGTGTATAACATCAAAATATGCCTCAATGAAAGGAGATTGAGATGAAGTCCCTTACCTTGAGTCCAAAACATCACGTACATTCTTTATCTTACTGAATAATAAAAATAGGTTAACTATTTAATTTCTTGAGAATCATTTAAAATTTTATGATTCCTTTTATATCACTTATTATCATGTTATAACAATTACTTAATTATTTAAGTTTATATATTGGATGTTTTGATGATATTCGGTAGTTGAGTCCAAAATTACTTTGGTATGATGTCTATAGTCAAAGTGGTCATTAGTCCATAATATAAAGAATAATAATCATGAAATAATTATCATTTTTATACATAAATTATACTTTTAAACCCATCCATTAAATATTTATATGAAAAATGAACTATTTTACAATCATAGAGATGGTAGGTCGTACGTACGCATGAGTAACATTTTCATTTTTCAATAATCACTATGGAAAGAAGGTAAGTATAATTTTATATTTCCAGAATTATAATAATATCATTAATATCATATTAATAATTTAAATATACTTATATATATCATCCATGTGATTTGGTGATGAAAAATGAATCACATCGCTTCGTGGAGGTGATAATTCACACGTACACATGAATGACGTTATCATTTATCTATGTATAGAAAGGTAAGAAAAAAATGATATATTATATTTTAATAATGATAAATATTTCATTAATATAATATATAAACTTTAATTCTATCATTATAACCAATCTTGAGATATGGTGATGGAAAACGAATTACATTGGTTCACGAGGCGGTAGTCCACCATATAGATGAATGATGAATTATTTTCTAATTTGATGTAAAAGGAGATGGATATGTCACACCCAACTTTTTCAAATAATTTTATTTCTATTATTTATCTTTGCGTCAGGTGTTTTGTCGAAGTTGGGTAAGACCCGGTTCAAATTTTTGAAGTTTGGAAAGATTTACAGGTTTTAGGCCGGTGCGTGAACACCATGCATTGTAGCGGAAGTTATGAGGTCAGTTGGATACCCATGTGGTCACTACTGGAGTAAGCAGGAGCCACCACATGACCCACACATGGTCGACTGAGCCATGTGAGGAGACTACGCAACCGCCCACCTTTAAGGTTAATTAAATTAGTTGGTTAGGTGGTGATGTAATGAAACCTTTAAATGTGACAATGCAGATATATATATATATATATAAAAATTATCAATGAATGTGTTATAAATATCTATTATTATTATTGTTATTATTTATTTATTAAATTTTGGTTATAATTATTATTATTAATAATTTCTTAAAATAAATCATTAATGTTATTAAAGATTTAATTTTTCCATTATTGTTGTTATCAATGTTTTATTATTATTATTAAGGTTTTATTTATTTATTTATTTATTTTTATTTTATTTTTATTTTGTTTTATTTTTAATTTAATTTAATTTTTATCTCTATTTTTTTTGTTTGTTAGCTTTTTTAGGGTTTACCCCTTGAGTGTGTGCGGTGCAGGTGGCGCCCCCCTTCTCCTATCTTCCTCCCTAACGCGAAGGCCACCCCCTAGTGCTCCTCCTGCCGCCCAGCACCCACGCTCTTCCTGGCGGTGCACTACCCTCTCCTGAATGGGCATTCTCTAGCCGCCCTTCATCCACTGCCCGCATGCGGTCTACCCCTCCTGCTTCAGCCACGCACCCATGAGCAGCGCTCCGACCCCAATGTTACCCTTCTCTTCTCCACCTCCTGCGCATCATCCAGCCAATTGGTTGCCTCCCCGTCTTCTCTCCCTCCAGCCACCGACACTACACCGGCCTTGCACCCCCTTCCATGTACCAACCATATGTCCAATCTATGACCCACTACCAGCCGATGCAACCCCCTTTTGTCCAGCGCAAACCCTTCTGTCGCAGCCCTCTTTCCATCGCCGGCGCACCCCTGTCTGACTGGCCCTCCTTGTGGTGCAACTCCCGACCATCGCTGACCTCCCTCCCAGCTCCGACGACCCCATGTGTTCTCCTCCCTGCTCTCCATTTCCATCTAGAACCCCCATCATGTCATGAACCCCCCCTAACCCACACTGCTCCCTCCTCTCCAACTGACACAAGACATCCGACGCCTTCCTCTCCTGTGCGCGCAGCCTCTCTGATAATCATGACCTCGCCGATGTCCATCTCTTTTGGAGGAAATCTCCTTTAGGATCGATATTAACATCATTGGGGTGAAAACAATGTGTGTTTGAAGTTTCGCTTCGAAATTATGGAAGTTTCTTCATTCTTGAGGTTGGATCCCATTGCTTATGCCTCTTTAAATTAAGTTTACTTTGTTTACTTGAGGTTCACACCTCTCAGGTTTCTAGATATTTTTTGTTGCTGTTAAATTAATTATATCATGTTGAAATTTTTAGTTCTCCCTTGTTTGGATAATTGTTTCATTCGGTTAATTAATTTGATATGTTTTGTGATTGATTAGCTTAGTGAAAAATTGTTTTTCTTTTTAAAAGAATTTAGTTTGTGTTTGATGTATTTTCAAGAAAATGTGCATTTAGTTTTTTTCGGCAATGCAAGTCGTGTGTTCTCTATTATGTCATGTCGAGGATGTGCGGATGATCATAACAGAGGTTTTGAAGGGGCTTTGGGTGTGTAAGGTCGTGGGTATCTTTGGAATTGTTTAATAAATTTTAAAGTGGTTTATTAAATAGTGTATATGGTGCAATTTTCATGTTGAAAACATGTTGAGGTGGTGTTTGCATTGTTTTTTTCATTTGAATTATTTTAAGTCCGTGTTTATATATTTTAGTTATCTTTGCGATTGCAGCGTGTTGACAAGATTTTTCCACAGTCCTGTGATCGTTAGCTTGCACGTGCTTGCGTGCCCGTGCGAGGTGTGTCACGTCATCGTGTTTGGTTTGCGAGCCGAGGTGGGTCCCCCACTCCACTCACCTTTAAATTCAGAATTTATTAATTGCTTGATATTTTATTAATCTTAATAAATAGAGAATAATATAAGATAATTACTTTTTAAATGATTATTTGGTGTAAAAGAGCCATTTATTTTATACACGACACTTGAGATATTTTCTTGATAAATAGACACCCAATACTGAAAGAATGCCCTTTTGGCCTTGAAACATAATTCACAGAATTTCAAATGTAGTTCTGGTTTATTGATAAATGGTTTCTTTTGAAGCATGAACAAATGTTTTGGTTCCCTTGAGAAATGAGGATTTTCTTTAAAATTGGTGAAGGCCCGTTTGGTACTTTAATAAAATAAATTATTTTGGAAAACTCTCTTTGGGGTGACTCAGGGGTGATCTTTGGTGTACGTTGACTGCATGAGTTGTGTGTGATGTTTGTGACACTTGATTGACTTTTTTGACTCACCGCTTTCCTTTTTATTATACGTGTTGACATGGGAACCTGACATAGTAAGTTAATCTTCTGAGAATGATTGTTGCACTAGTTTAGATTACGCACTGGCTAGTGGCCTTTAATATGGATTATACTATGCTAGGGGATTGGGTCCCTCAGTTAGGCCATGTGGGGCAACACTGAGCATTAGGGAGTTATGATGTCATCGAGAGTAGGCATTCCTTCAGGATGAGTCACATGTATGGTATGTTCTGGATTGTTCATGAGATCCTATGTTCGACCCATGTTTTCTTTAGTGTTTATTTGTATGTGGCGGATGATTGAGAGGTCTAGTTCAGTTGCTGTCCCCATGTTCCACTTTTTCTATTTCCCTTAGTGCGTGTTGTGTGTGGTTTTCCTTTTTACTAACAAAAAAAATTTGGATTTCTAAATTATTCGCAAAAATGTTTTAAAATGCAATGCACCTGTTTCTTTCAAACATTAAACTTGTTTTTAAATTAAAAAGGGAAATGGGACATTACTTGTTTTAGAAATGAAAGTGTGTGTGTGGAAACCCATATTTTATATAATCTAGTTTAACCTGGAATTAGTATACTCTTTATTTAAAGGTAGTGTTTTGGGGATAGTTTGTTGGGCACGCCTACTGAGTTTTAATACTCACGCCTATAGTGTTTTCCTATTTTTAGTTTCTATTGGAGGTTTGACTCGAGATTTCTCGCCGTGGTCGAGAGTTGGTTGTGGTTTGGTGAGAGACTCTTAGGGTCGTGAGGAGTTTTGGTCACGACCAGGTTAGTATGTGTTGTTGGACATTCTTTTTCTTTCGCGTTGTTTATTTACTTTGTGTTGTTCTATTTTTCTTTCTACTGTTTTATTTATTTTCATTGGGAGAAATCATTCCCATTTGTACTCTGTTGATGCAATGGTGCTTGTCGCTAGTCTGGGAGGATCGAGAACGCCTCTCATGCCATGTCGCGGACCGGCTCGAGTGAACGGTTCAGGGTCGAATCGGGTTTGTTCGTGACAAAATGGTATCATAGGAAGTCGGCTCTTGAGCAAACCTTGTTTTTTAGAGCACCCATTGTTATTTGGGGTTGTCATGATAGAAGAAGTAGAATTTTTGGGACTTGAGGCATATGGATGAGAAGGACGTCATGAACCCTTACTCGTTCTGAACCTCAGGTTTCCATGGGATGTCTGGGTTTTTTGGTGTCTTTTTGGTTCCTTTGAATTGTTTTATATTGGGAAATAAATTGGGAGTTGGGAAAGTGTCCTCCGTGCGCTCGCATAGTCTAGAAATCCATGCGGGGCTGGGGACATTACCCTAGAGTACTCCTTGTGATGGTGGTGTGACTAGCGTATGACCTCCAACCATAGGTCTAAGTCATCCATCAACATTTGTTTCCCCTAGTGGATTTCTTGGGTATTCTTTAATTCTAAAAATTGTTTGCAAAGTTGTATTTTGGAATATGTGGAATGTCGAATTTGAAATGGAAATGACCATGTTTTGATCCTGATCCTTGTTTTCTAGTTTCTTAGTGTTCGCCCCCATGACGGTTTGATGAATGCTCAAGGTGCAATTTTAGGTGGTGCGCCCTTAGAAAATTCTCCAGTTGATCAACCTATGGACCGTGTTCTGGAATTCCGGAAGTTGAACCCTCCCCTGTTTTATGGTCAAGCAGATCCAATTGAGGTGGAGGAGTGGTTGCAGAAGATTGAGAGGAACTTCAGTTTCATTGGGTCGCCTGAGTCATTGAAGGTGAAGTTGGCTACCTTTATGGTTGAAGGATCCAACCTGGAGATGGTGGAAGTCCATGTCTCGAAGCAAGCCTTGAGAAGATCTCACTTGGGAATTCTTAAAGTCTTCGTTCATCCAATAATACTTCTCTGAGTTAACAAAGCTGAGGAAGAGGATGGAGCTGTGTTTTCTTGAGGAGGGTGCTGAATCAGTACTAGAATTAGATCGAAATTTCATAGACCTAGTTTAGTATGACCAATGGTTTGTTGCAAATGATCTTGGGAAGGCTCGACAATTTGAGTCTGGACTCCGACCTAAACTGTTGTTGAAGGTGGTAGAGCTAAACCTAACCACCTTCTCGGATGTTGTGGGGAAAGCCTTTCTTACTGAAGCTTAATTAACAGGAGGACATGAGGTGGAAAATCCTCCCCCGACCTTGGGAAGCAGTGAAGAGGGTGGCAATAGGAAGAATAAGAAGCGACCTGATGCTGGTGGCTCTAATAGAGGAATCAAGAGGACTTCAGACCTTAAGTAATCTTCTTCACAGCGCAATGTCGTGATCTTTCACCAGTGTGGTAGGCAGGTTCACAAGAGGCCGACGTGCCCGAGTGCTCTAAGACCCTGCCAAACCTGTGGACGTCTGGGTCACTTGCAGCCATTCTGCTGAGGTGTTTCCAAGAAGCGTGCTGATTCTAGACTTGGCTCGTCAAGGGTCACCTCATCCCGTCAGCAGGAGTGGGGCGATGTTTGGGATCAGCTTGGGGTTTTCTATTTGTAGTGTTCCCTGGATGTAGTGGTTTTCTTTTGTGGAGTTTTGTGGTGTTTCTTTTTTTTTTCCTTCAGTTGTAAGAATGGTTATTATCGAACCTCTTTGAAACCTTTATTTTGAATGGAAGTGTGTTTGGTAAAATTTTGGTTCATGGTTATGCTTGGGAATTTTTGAAGCTTGACTGCGAGGCAATAGATGCTTCAATCATCAGTGCTCCTGCCATAGGTCCCGGAGTGAAGCCCGCGTGTAGTCAGGAGAACCCCAACAGTGAAAAAGGGCCTTGGTTTAACCTCAGTCCTTAGTGTGACATGGTTTATGTTCTTCCAAGGGTGCGACATTGTTGATATGACAGTGGTGGTAGTTTTGATGCTCGATCCGTTGGGCCCTTCCCTTCTCCCCCCTCGCGGTGGGGGTTTTTGGATCGTATGGGAAGTTTTCAAGTTCGATAAATCTTGTCAGTTCTTATGGTGGAGAGATCCACACTAGGCCTTGTAGAGTTACACCTGAAATAATTTAGTGTTATCCTGATCCTTATGGTGGGGAGTCCATTCGGGCCTCCCCATGTCAGTATCATAGTTACTTTTCATGTATCGTTTTGTGGCGGGTGGGATTGTGCGGAACCACATAATCCTATGTTCTTTCTCTTAAGTAAACATTTGGATTGGAGTACAGCCAACAGTTCCATTAGACTTAGATTATAGGAATAAACATCTAAAGTGGTTTAGGTTCGTTCCTTGGTTGAAATGGATGGTTTGGGTTCTGCTTGGTGACGGTTAACGTGATCATGTTTTAAGGATGAGTTGTGTGTCACGAGTTTTCAGTGTTTGTTTGGATCGATCAACTGGAGGTGCTTGAACTTTTGGAGGTGGGTTACACTTAAGGAGCTTCATCTTTGGGTCTAGGTCTTGTTGTGAATTTTCGGGGGTGTAAAGCGTTATGAAGGGGAGATTTGTCACACCTGCCTTTTTCAAATAATTTTATTTCTATTATTTATCTTTGCGTCAGGTGTTTTGTCGAAGTTGGGTAAGACCCGGTTCAAATTTTTGAAGTTTGGAAAGGTTTGCAGGTTTTAGGTCGGTGTGTGAACACCGTGCATTGTAGAGGAAGTTATGTGGTCAGTTGGATACCCATGCGGTCACTACTGGAGTAAGCTGGAGCCACCACACGGCCCACACATGGTCGACCGAGCCATGTGGGGAGACCGCGCAACCACCCACCTTTAAGGTTAATTAAATTAGTTGGTTAGGTGGTGATGTAATGAAACCTTTAAACGTGAAAATGCATATATATATATATAATTATCAATTAATGTGTTATAAATATTTTTTTTATTATTGTTATTATTTATTTATTAAATTTTTGATTATAATTAATATTATTAATAATGTCTTAAAATAAATTATTAATGTTATTAAAGATTTAATTTTTCCATTATTGTTGTTATAAATGTTTTATTATTATTATTATTAAGGTTTTATTTATTTATTTATTTATTTTTATTTTATTTTTGTTTTGTTTTATTTTTAATTTTATTTTATTTTTATCTCTATTTTTTGTTTGTTATCTTTTTTTAGGGTTTTCCCCTTGAGTGTGTGCAGTGCAGGAAGCACCCCCCCTTCTCCTGTCTTCATCCCTAATGCGAAGGCCGCCCCCAACGCTCCTCATGCCACCCAGAACCCACGCTCCTCCTGCCGGCGCACTACCCTCTCCCGGCCGGGCATTCTCCAGCCACCCTTCATCCACTGCCCGCATGCGGTCCACCCCTCCTACTTCAGCCGTGCACCCACGAGCAACGATCCGACCCCAGCATTCCCCTTCTCTTCTTTGCCTCCATTGCGTCGTCTAGCTAGCCGGTTGCCTCCCCGTCTGCTCTCCCTCCAGCCTCCAACACTACATCGGCCTTGCACCCCCTTCCGCGCGCCACCCAACTGTCCGACCTTTAACCCACTACCAGCCGACGCAACCCCCTTTTGTCCAGCGCAAACCCTTCCGACACAGCCCTCTTTCTATCACTGGCGCACCCCTGTTCGACCGACCCTCCTTGTGGTACAACACCCGACCGTCGCTGATCTACCTCCCAGCTCTGGCAACCCCATGTGTTCTCCTCCCTGATCTCCATCATTGGACAAAACCCCTGTCGCATCATGAACCCACCTTAACCCGCACTACTCCCTCCTCTCCGGCCGACACAAGATATCCGACGCCTTCCTCTCCTGCGCACGCAACCTCTCCAACGACCGTGACCTCGCTGATGTCCATCTGTTTTGGCAGAGAATCTCCTTTCAGATCAGTATTAACATCATTGGGGTGTGAAAAATGTGCGTTTGAAGTTTCACTTCAGAATTCCAGAATTTTCTTCATTCTTGAGGTTGGATCCCATTACTTATGCCTCTTTAAATTAAGTATACTTTGTTTACTTGAGGTTCGAACCTATCAGGTTGCTAGATATTAATTTTTTTTGTTAAATTGATTATATCATGTTGAAATTGTTGGTTCTACCTTGTTTAGATAATTGTTTCATTAGGTTAATTAATTTGACATGTTTTGTGATTGATTAGCTTAGTGAATTTTTTTTTCTTTTTAAAATAATTTAGTTTGTGTTTGATGTATTTTCAAGAAAATGTGCATTTTGTTTTTTTGGCAATCAAATTCGTGTGTTCCCTATTTTAAAATGTCGAGGATGTGTGGCTGATCATAATAGAGGTTTTGAAGGGGATTTGGGTGTGTAAGGTCATGGGTATCTTTGGAATTGTTTAATAAATTTTAAAGTGGTTTATTAAATAGTGCATATGGTGCAATTTGCATGTTGAAAACATGTCAAGGTGGTGTTTGCATTGTTTTTTTTCATTTTAATTCTTTCAAGTATGTGTTTATGTATTTTAGTTATCTTTGTAGTTGCAGCGCATTGACAAGATTTTCCATAGTCCTGCGATCGTCAGCTTACGCGTGCTTGCGTGCCCGTGCGAGGCGTGTCACGTCGTCGTGATTGGTTTGCGAGCTGAGGTAGGTCCCCCACTGCACTCGCCTTTAAATTCAGAATTTATTAATTACTTGATATTTTATTAATCTTAATAAATTGGAAATAATATAAGATAATTAATTTTTAAATGATTATTTGGTGTAAAAAGATCCATTTATTTTATACACGACACTTGAGATATTTTCTTGATGAATGGACACCCAGTAATGAAAGAATACCTATTTGGCCTTTAAACATAATTCAAAATATTTCAAATGTAGTTCTGGTTTATTGATAAATGGTTTCTTTTGAAGCGTGAACAAATGTTTTGGTTCCCTTGAGAAGTGAGGATTTTCTTTAAAATTGGTGAAGGCCCGTTTGGTACTTTAATAAAATAAATTATTTTGGAAAACTCTCTTTGGGGTGACTTAGGGGTGATATTTGGTGTACGTTAACCGCATGAGTTGTGTGTGATGTTTGTGATACTTGATTGAATTTGTTGACTCACTCCTTTCCTTTTTATTATATGTGTTGACATGGGAACCTGGCATAGTAAGTTAATCTTCTGAGAACGATTACTGCACTAGTTTAGATTACACACTGGCTAGTGGCCCTTAGTATGGATTATACTCTGCTAGGGGATTGGGACCCTCGGTTAGGCCATGTAGGGAAACACCGGGCATTAGAGCGTTATGATGTCATCGAGAGTAGGCATGCATTCAAGATGAGTCACATGTATAGTACGTTCTGGATTGTTCATGATCTCCTAGGTCCGACCCATGTTTTCTTTAGTGTTTATTTGTATGCGGTGGACGATCGAGTGGTCTAGTTCAGTTGCTGGCCCCATGTTCCACTTTTTCCATTTCCCTTAGTGTGTGTTGTGTATTTTGTGTGGTTTTCCTTTTTACTAACAACAAAAATTTGGATTTCTAAATTGTTTGCAAAAATGTTTTAAAATGAAATGCACCTGTTTCTTTCAAACATTAAACTTGTTTTTAAATTAAAAATGGAAATGGAACGTTACATGTTTTAGAAATGAAAGTGTGTGTGTGGAAGCCCATATTTTATATAATTTAGTTCAAACCTAGAATTAGTAAAATATTTATTTAAAGGTAGTGTTTTGGGGATAGTTTGTTGGGAACGCGTACTGAGTTTCAATACTCACGCCTATAGTGTTTTACTGTTTGTAGTTTCTATTGTAGGTTTGAATCGATCTTTCTCTCCATGGGTGAGATTTGGTTGTGGTTTGGTGAGCGAATTTCAGGTCGTGAGGAGTTTTGGTCACAATCAGGTTAGTATGTGTTGTTGGACGTTCTTTTTCTTTCGTGTTGTTTGTTTGACTTGTGTTGTTCTATTTTTATTTATGCTAATTTATTTATTTTCATTGTGATAAATCATTCCCATTTGTACTCTATTGATTCCATGGTTCTTGTTTCCAGCCTGGGAGGATCGGGAACGCCTCTCGGGCCATGTCACGGACCGAATCGGGTGACCGGTTCAGGGTTGACTCGGGTTGGTTCGTGATAGGATATGAGTCCTACCACAAACATAATAACATATCATTATATCTATGATAACATATTTATTGTTTTATCATGGTTTAAGAATATTTTAAGGAATTGGAAGAAGAAATAAAATAGAAACGCTTGATTAAAAATGATACCTCTTCTTCAGACAATCTCCTTTGCTTAACACCTTAAGACCAATAAGGGTGGTGTTCTTCCTAAAATAAGACCTTTAGAATGTAGGGAGATATTATAGGAAGTGATTTTTATAGATTTTTTCCACAATAAATAGTTTTTGAAGTATGAAGAAAAGAGAATAAGATGTATCCTTTTATAAGAGAGGGGATGGGCACTCTTGGAATTTCTCAAAATATTAAATTAATATAAATTAATTTTCTATTTCAAATGGCTCCACATTGATTTATTTAAAAGATAAGATGATTATGGGTCAAAATATATTAATCCAATTAAAATTAAACATATTTTGACTATTTTTTAATTCTTATCTTTTGGTTTAACCCTTATTTAATCCCTCCAATTCTTACCATGTCAATAAGGATTTTTACTCTTTGAGAATTAATATAGTTACTATAAAATGCCAAACGAACCATAAATTAATCATGGATGAAATTTTAAACATTATAAAAATAATTTGGATTAATTTATTTTTTTTAATAATTTTATATCATTTAATAAAATATTATTTATTTTAAAATATTATTAATGTCAATTTTGACACTATTCATTACTTTGACTTTTAAAAATATCAATAAAACAAGATATCTTTAATTTTTTTTAATAAATATCTAACATATAAAAGTCATCTAGTAAATTTTTGTATTACATTAATTATCTCATATTATATTTATTTTAATATTTTTAATATTATTTATTTGATATTTCTATTAGTAAAATAATTATTGCATCACTATTATGCAAGCATTTATAGAAATTATTTCTTCACTAAAAATTAAAAATAAACTTACATGATGAATATAAATATTTTATATTTCCAAATACTATTTATGGTAAAAATATAATCTGGATGTACACATATTAAAAATTTTATACTCATTAAAAACATTAGTGTGATAAGTTTGAATTTTCTTAAAATAAAATACTATAAGGAGATTAAAGTCATCTAAGTGGCTCAAAGAGGTCATAAATTGGACCCATGGATGATTTTGGTTGAAAAATACTCATCTAATAAAATTGGTACAAGTGTTAAGGTAATTGGATAATATTTATAATATTATTTTTACCCTTAATTACCCGATTTACTCTTAACTGTGCTAATAAAATTACTAAGTTTACTATTCATATTATCCAAAAATAAAAGAGACCCATTTAATAAATTTTTAACTTATGATTCCAAATATTTAATCAATTTTTTTAAATTAAAAACATAGAAGTGGATACAATTAATTTAAAATTAATCTCGTGGATGGGGCGAGAAGCAGGTTTTTAAAGTGAAAATGTTCAAAAGTTTACTAAGTTTTTATATCTAAATTCATTATAAAAATGATTAAAATGAAATATATTATATTAATAGATTTATAATTAATATAATTTTACTTTAAAACCAATTTAAATAATTTAACATTATAAATTATTTAGATGAAAAGTTAGTTTTCAATTAAAATGTAGTATTTTTCACTATTCATAAAACTGAAAATTATCAGAAAAATACCAAAAATTTAACCAAAGTAAATTTTTATATTAAAATTTTAAAAAGGAAGTTTATTTTTTCAAATATAATTTATAAAATTGTAAAAATTTATTTTTAAAACAAGTGCTCTATTGGAAGGTGGCAAAACTGCCTTTAGAAAAAATACAACTTTTTATGCATAAAATTGGATTTATTTTTATATCATGTATAGGAAAAAATAGAATGAATATTAAATATTATATCGAATATTTATATATATATATTTCATCAATATAATTCAAAAGGAGTGATTTGTTTATTTTACGGGTATAAAACACAATTATACGCATTTAAATAGTTTTTCAGAAAAAGATTTCCTTTTATTTTCAAAAGGGTTTTATTTTCAAAAGGGTTTTATTTTCAGTTATAATTAATTGATCAACAAATAATTAATTATATATACATGTGAAAACCATATTTTCATAATTAAATTAATCTTGTTCATACCCTCCATTTTAACAGCTAGGTTATAAGAGTAACATTTAAATAATATTATTTAGTTGTTCGTTTAAGCTTGATGTGGTGTATCTTATATACTATCAAACATAATATTCCCTTTTAAAATATTGGGATGTTACATAACATGTGTGCTAAAAAATATTTTCTAATATTTTTATTATATTTTAAAAATCACTTGGAAATCATTTCCCCCCAACCTAAACCTCTTGGTCAAGACACTGTTTTAAAGTTCCACTTTAAAACCACTTTGTAAACACCTATTTTTAGAAATAAATATTTCAAAACTCAAAGAGATTTACATTTATCGCAAGGTTTTCCAAAATATATTTGAAAACCAAACATTTATAAAAATTATGAATAACAACATAAACCCCCCTTTTCCACTTTTCTCACAAGAGAACAGTTTTCAAACCCATTTATAAAAATAGTTTGAAAACAATTTAAACTCAATATTTCAATTTCCTTATTTAAAAACATTTAAAAAACTATTTTCAATACATTTGAAAATAAACCACAGAAATAATGAAGAAATCACACAAGCAAGAACCATGATGCTCAAGTCATACAATAAGAAGAAACAAATGACAAGTACATATGGGCCAAGAAATAATCCAAGAAATAAATGATACAATCAAAGTGTAATGAAAATACCATAAATGATCTTAAAAGTATCTTAGTGTCATGGTATCTACCCTAGGGCCAAACGTGAGACCCTCCTAAACTTCACTCAATGAACTAATCTACCAGCGTACATTTCATCCTATAACAACCACTCGACTAGCCTTATAAGGAGCCAACCTTAAAAAATTAATATTCTATTATATTTATACTAGAATTCACATTCTTGAATTTCTAAATATCTTTACAGTTTATATTTTTAAAGAGTTAGTTCATAAACCTTATATAACAAACCCATATATTACAAAGTAGAAACTTCTATTCATTATCCATTTTTTCCAAAAAATTAATTTTTTAAAAATAAACACATTTTCTTTTCATGAAAAATATTAATAAATTTTAACTTAATTTATTATTTGTTCTTACTCATCATTAATCTCTATGAAAAAAATTTTAAAACATGGGATGAGCACAAAAATCTTATTAAGGGACATATAAAGAATAAAGAAACTTTTTAATCCATTTTAAAACCATGAGATCAAAAATGTAGTTTACCTTTAACATAATAAAACATGAGCTCACATAATCATTTACTTACACATGAAAACAAATTTTCTCCTAAAGTTTTTTCATAAAATTATTTATAAAAAACATAATGGAAAAATCATAATCATGACGGTTTCTTAGAAAACATGAGAACCCATGAAAAATATTTTCTTAAAACATACATTTTTACTGTAAAAAGGACATAATCATTCCTTTAAAAAATGATTCTTAGATTAAATTTTGAAATCAAACAATTTATATAAAAACTAATTAGAAAGCATAGAAAATTCATGTAGGCTCCTTGGTACATCATCTTTATAGAACCCTTACAATTGGAATAACCATACAGTTGACTTCCAATATAATTATTTGGAGAATATAATCATCACCCAATGCATAAGAGCACAATATGGGAACACCCATCATATAAGATATATTAGTACCACTCATCTCCATGAGCTATTTTGGGCTCACCCATTATTATAAACAATGTACAAGGACCATACCATAAATAAAACATTTTAATCTTGGAAATTTTCATCATAAAACCCATGAAAAACTCTTTTAAACCTGTACGTAAAACACTTTTGGATATCAAAATACCCTTTCCTTTTAAAACCCATTTTAAATTACAAAATACCCTAAAAAGTTAAGTATTGTTTTTATTTGAAGAATAAATGGAATATTTTAAAGGAATCCAAAAATTAAATAACGGGTATGACAGTGGGAAAAGTCATTGTCGCCATATATGTTGAAATAAAACATTCCTTTTGTCTTTTATAATGAAAGTCAAAACATTATGTAAAAATATTTCTTTTGAAAGCCTTTTAAATAAAGTAAAAAGGGACATAAAATTTATTTTATAATTATTTTATTTCCATATAAATATATACATAATTTTTTTTAAGAATATGGATATGGAAGAGAAAGAGTTGGAAGGGAGACTTTAAAAGAGGATTTTTAAGAGAAATTCCCATACCTGAAATCTGATTCATCACGTACATTATTTATATTATGAAATAATAAAAATATTTTAATTATTTAATTTCTTAAGAAAATTTTCATGTTTTTTTATTTCTTTTATCATGTTATAATCAATTACTTAATCAATTAAGTCCATGCCAGATGTTTTGATGATATTTGGATCATATGTACAAAATGAATTCAGTAGTTTGATTATGGTCAAATAGGTAATTATTAAATCATCTATATAATAATAATAATGAAATAATAATTATTTTTATACATAAATTAAACTTTTAAAACCAATCATGAAAGCTGGTTATGAAAAATTAACTATGTTACAATCATATAGATGGTAGGCCATACGTATGTATGAGTAACATTTCCATTTATAAAAAATCATTATGGAAATAAGTTAAGTATTATTTTATATTTTAAAAATTATAATTATATCATAAATATAATATTATTTCTTTAAATATACTTATATATATCATCTATGCGATGTGGTTATGGAAAATGAATCAAATCACTTCGTGGTGGTGGTAGTCCACACGTACGCATGAACAACATTATTATTTTTCAATGGACAGAAAGGTAAGAAATTAGATGAAATATTATCTTTTAATAATAATAAATATTCCATGAACATCTTATATAAACATAAATTACATCATTATAACAAACACTAAGAGGTGTTTATGGAAAATGAATTACATCGGTTCGTGAGGCGGTAGTCCGCCGTACACACGAATGACATTTTTGTTTACCATTTTATAGAATAAGAGGTATATATAGGTTATTCCATTAAAATAAAAACATAAAATTATATGGAATATTTTGGTGTTATTATTTCATCATTGTTGAAGTAGATTTTAAAGAGTTAGAATAATAAATAAAATGAAAATGCTTGGTTAAAAACTATACCTCTTCTTAGTAAAACCTCCTTTGTTTTACACCTTTAGCTCTCTAAGGTTGGTATTATGCCCAAACTAAGACTTAAAAAACATGAGTAGTTATTATATGAATTAATTTGGGTATTCATTGGACAAATAAATGGTTTTTGATGTGTTAAAAAAAGAGGAGAGGACGTGCCCTTTTATAAGAGAGGGGAGGGGTATTCTTGAAATTTCTTAAAGTATTAAATTGATATAAATATATTTTCTTGTTAAAATGGATATAAATTAATATAATTCGAATATAATATGAGTATTATTCTAAATAATCTCATAAAATAATAATTTTATAAGTTTAGGTGATTTTCTCACCCTAATATTTTTGTTTTAACCCGTGTTAACCCTTTTTGACAATTACCATGATAACGATGTTTTTACTCTTTAGGGGTCAATATAGTTAATATAAAAGGAAAATTGGATCATAAATGGAATATGGTTGGTTTTTTAAACTAAATAAAAATTATTTGACCAAATATAGCATTTTTTTAATCATTTAATAAAATATTATTTATTATAAAATAACCTTAATGTCAATTTCGAAACTTTTCATTTAATTTGATTTTTAAAACTAAAATATAAAAATGGAATTCAAATATAATTAATTAAAACTCTATAATATTTAATTTTTATCTAAATTTTTTTATAAAACAATAATTCATTCAAATCATATTACTTTTAACATTTTTAAAATCATTTATTTTATTTTTCTATTAATCGAATAAATACTGTATTGACATTTCATAGACATTTAAGGTAATTATTTCATCACTAAAAAATAGACATAAATTACCATGATAAAAAATAATTTATATTTTAAATTAATATTTATAAATAAACATACCTTCTTTTTATCCTTACGTAAAAAATTTAAAGATAACAAAACAATGACAATAATTTTTTTAAATTTTCTGTACAAAAAATATTATAAAGGTTGAAATCATGGTCATATGGTAAAAATGTCATATATTTGAATTTTGGATGATTATGGATGAAATATAATCATCTAATACAATTATGGAAAGTGTTAGGGTTACTTTATATCCCCTATTACATTATTTTTACCCTCAATTAACCCATTTCACCTTTACTGCAATAATTTTTTTACTATGATTACTATTCATAATGACTTAAAATAAAAGGGAAATATTTACCAAATTTTGAAATAATTATTAAAAATATGGAATAAATTTTTCAATATTCAAAAAACATAAGTGGAATAATTTAATTTAAAATTAAACCTACAAAACATGATGAAAATAATTTTTCAGAAAAATGTATTTTTAAGTACAAAAATGTTTTTATATTGAATTTAAGTATAAAATTCATTCCAAAAACTATAATTGGATTATGTTTAATAAAAAAACTAATTAAATTATAAAATCAATCCTAAATATAATTTTAATTTATAAATACTTTAAAAGAAAATACAATTTTTAATAAAATCACTATTTTCCACTGTTCATTGAAAAACCAATCTTTTTAGAAAAATCACAAGATATCACCATAATCTATTTTTGATATTCTAATTTAAAAAATTAAATCATTTTTATCAAATAATTTTTTTAAAAGTTTCATAATTTAATTATAATATTCACTCACAAAAAGTAATAAATACCATTTTTGAAGAATAAAATGCTTTTTATAAAAATTAAGTGCTTATTTACTAATTATTAATAAATAATTTTTTATTGATTATGACCTTTATATATATATATATTTCATAATGTGATTAATCTTATTTATACTTTACAATTTAATGGCTAATTTATAATGATCATATTTAAATAATAACATTTCATGGTTCGTTTAAGATCAGTGTTTCATGTCATACATGTTATCAAACATAATGAAATTCTTTTAAAATCCAAGGGTGTTAAATTACCCCATTTTAAAAATTGCATCCTCTTAATTTGAACTTGATCCCAATAATCATGGTTTTCCATCTAAAAATAACTTTTTTGAAACCCCACAACATAAAAAGGGTTAATAAAAATTCCTTTTAAAAATATGGAAAAAAATATAAAGCTCATCTAGAATAACACATAACTGGGTTTGAAAATAGTAAAACATTAGTGGGAAGTGAAAATATAGACATGGAAGAAAATAATAATTGTAACACCCTGAGATTTTAAAAGTGGAACATCATATTAGATAGTATATATGACACACAACACCAAGATTATAATAGAATGTAACACCCTAGAATTTATAATATACTTATTTTTAAATAAATTTAATCTCTTTTATATCTTACAATGAACACAACACCATGTTTGAATGAAACACAATACTCCATTAAAATATTATTATGAACATTATAACCTACCTGTTAAGATGGAAGGTATGAATAGTAATAACTAAATTATGGAAATTATATGGTTAACAAATGTATAAAATAAATTTAAGGGTTATATATTTATTTTAAATAAAATAATAACCATTTTAAAGAAAGATAAATGTTTTATAAAAAACTGTATTTTTTCAAAGAAAACAGTTTTATCGCTTATTGTGAACTTATTATAAAATTAAATTTTGAAAGTTTTAGAAAATGTATTTGATAAAATGAAATTAATTTTTAAAATTAAAATATAAAAATTATCTTAGGGTAATTTTTTGGGATTTTTATGAAATGTTTCATTTTTTGATGAATAGTGAAAAATACTGATTTTTATTAAAAACCCCCTTTTCATTTAAAATATTTATAAAGTTAAATTATATTTTAAATTAATTTTAAAGTAAAATTAGTTCAATTATATTATAATTTAACTAATTTAGATCATTGGAATCAATTTCATATTAAATTTGAATATTAAAACTTTCTATACTTATGAGAATTTTTTCTTTGGAAAACCACTCCTTTGTCATGTATGTGGTTTAATTTTAAATTGAATTCTATCACATATTTGAATTGAATTTAAAAAAAACATATTCCATATTTGAAATCAACATAATTTATATTATCTAATAAGTTAAACTTATTTTTTGACCATAATGAATGGTGAAAACAGTAAAAATTAATTACCATAGTTAAGGTAAAAATGGGTTTACCAGTGGGTGGGTGGGTGGAGGGGGATTAAACAAAGAATATATGGGTTAAAATTATCTACCAAATTTTCCAAAATACATTGGATGAACATATTTTTACCCTATCATCTCTAAGGTTTGAGAATGACCCATCTTAGAGGATTTTCACATGAGAAAAACATGGGTATCTGTAACATCCCAGGTAAATAATGAACATGACATTTTTCTTATTTTTTAATATTTGTGAATTAAATATTAATTCTACTTTAAAGGGGATGCTATGTTCAATGGCGTACTTGATACGCAACAATGGGTTTCTTTGAAATTTTACATTGCACACTAATAATATAATATTATTATTTTAAACGGTAGTTAACGCCTAGACCTTGTATTGGTGGGAATGAACATAACTAACTAAAATATGATTATACATGTTTGTTAAATGTTTTTACATTTATCCAATAAATTTTAGAGGCTTAAAATAAGAAAATAATTCGATTTAAAGCATGAATACTCTAATATTCTCTAAAAGGTCGATTTATTGCCTTTTGATGGTGAACCCTCATTAAATATAGTTTTGGTCACTTTTATATGTTCCATTTGAAAAAATAAAATTCTTCTTTATAATCAGGACATCAAAATTTACTTTGGGTAAAATTTTGGTATTTTTCAAGATAAAATTCATTTTTTGACGAATAGTGAAAAATACAGTATTTTAATTCAAATCTGCCTTTTAATCTAATTTATTTATATGGTTAGATTATGTTTTTAATTGGTTTTAAAGTATAATTAGATTATATTTTTACCATTTAATCTAATGGTGGTCTTTGGTATTAATTTCACTTTGAAATTGGACATAAACAAGTGTCAATCTTTTGATAGATATTGTTTCTTAAAAACACACTATTTGTTTTGACAACGGGAATTAATTTTAAATTAATTAATTTAAATTCTATGTTTTAAATTTTTTTAAAAAAAATCATTTTTGAATTCATAATATCAAATATAGCTTAGGCTTAATTTTTGGTAGTTTTCTAAAAAACCTCATTTTTTGATAAATAGTGAGACCACTAAGTAGTAGTTAAAAACTGACATTTTCATTTAAAAGAAATTTTACCACTTCTGTGGATTGAATTTTGAAAATCCTACATACATGGTTGTTATTAGTAAGTAAAATTTGATTCAATAAGATGAAAATAATTTTTGATGAATAGTAACTTTTGACTTTTATTTACCGCAGTTAAAGGTAAATAGGGTAATTCAAGGTAAAAAGAATATTATAATAATACAAAATTACCTTAAAACTTTTTATAAACTTATTTTTTGAGTCATTTATGACCATGGGTATCTTTGGGTCGATTTTGGGACCCTATGGAGCCACTTGGGAGTGATAATGACACTTTATTTTAATTAACTTAAAGTAAAAGAAAAAATAACATAAACAAATATCTTTTAGTAAATTAATTTTTACAATGGGTTATATAAGTTATCATTTTGACTATAAATATTCATTTTAAAACTAAAAATATTTCCTACATCATGGTATTTTTTTTATAATTTTTAGACATCAAATAAATTAAATTATTTATGACACAATAATGATGCAGTATTTACCTCATTAATAAATGATTTAAATAAATAAAATTATAAATATTAAAATAACATCCAAAACCTGTAAAATTCTTATTTTATGAATTTATTTCGATCATGATTCATATTATCTTCAACTTTAATTAGTTTTGGACCTTTAGAAACCAAATATCATTATATAATAACATAACATTTTCACACTTTCCTAAAGAGCCCGTCCCCCCCTTATAAAAAGCCCTCACTTCTAACTCATTACACACACCTATCAAGCCCCTTTGATCGTCCAACCCTTTCCCAAATAAGTTCTCAAGATCCCTCTCCTCCTCCTAGAAGCCTTATCTTAGGCAGAAGACACTTCAAGAAGTCCTTTTGGTTAAAACCAAAGGGAGTTACCCAAATTAAAGGTAACCGTTTCTCTTAACTTATTTTATTTTATTTTACTTATACAACACCTAAAGTCTTTTTATTAATTTATTTTATAACAACACCAGTATCATCAATATACTAGGATGTTTTTATGAGAAGTATTCGAACTACACTTACACACACCTCTATTTAATGGGTGAAGAACATACTGTTTCTGTGAATGGAAAACTAACGCCTCACGAAACGATGATTGTTCGATTATCTCCTACTGCCTCTCATGGTGGACATTAATATGGAACTAATTTATATATTATATATATTATGTTTATTTTTTATTTATTCTTTTGTATTTTTCTTTTATATCATACCTTTATGGTTTCCATTATGGGTAAACATAATAATTTCATTTGAGGAAGTGCGAACTACCGCCCCCTCAAAGTGATATGACTTGTTAATGCCATATGTGGGATGTATAAAGGATGGAGTTAATGATATTATATATTATATTATATTGGAATTATAATATACCTATGTATCATTATGTTTTAATTCTATTAAAATAAGAAATATAAATGAAAGCAGCGTTCATGCGTACGTACGACTTACCATCTCCATGAACGGTGCATTTCATTTCTTACCTCCAAATATTATTTACTATTATAAATACATGTATATACTGGATATATATGATATATATGATATCTAAATAATGAATATAATTCTGGATATAATGAACTTTTGACCATGTGAACAACTTGTAATTATAAGAAGTCCATTTTTGACTCAAGTACCAAATATTGACAAAATGACCATTATTAACTTAAATGATTAAATATTGTTTATAACATGGTAATAAGTGATATACAATAAATAATAAACTTGAAAAAGGGTTCTTAATCAAGTATAAATTAACTTAAGTTTATTATTCAGGAAGAACAAGGAACAAACAAGTCAAGTCGGACATGAGGTAAGGGGTTTCTTATCTCACTTTTAATTTCATAAGATTTCCATTGTTCGCCACTTATTTATTGCATATGGTGTATTATGTACTAAAATTTGATATATATTATCATGATTATATGTATATTCATGGTATTCTGTGATTCATTTGGTGGTTATTAACTTTTGGTCATACGACTCGATTGATTACAACGTGGTAAGGGATTTCTTATCTCACTTTTATTCCTGTGAGATTCATGCTATATTTGTCACTATTTCCTTTGTGCGGTGTATGTACTGCCCATTATTTGTACTCTTTGTGTAATATACTTTCATTTATGGGTATTTACATCTTATTTTAATGATCCTACTGTCATGTGGTGTATGTTTCATAAGTTACCAAATCAGTAAGGGAACTTTTTTTAACCCAAATTTCATTCCTTTGGTTAATCTTCTAATTCATAATTATGTCATGATATGATTATGTGTGGAATCACTATTTGTTTATTTATGTTGAAATTTACACTCCCATTTGTGTGGTTATACTTTTTATACACATAATCACTCCATTGAAAAATTCTCAAGTCATCGATATGAACTTGATAAGAGTAATTTTAACTCAATTTCCATTCATTGAGTTAAACATCCAAGTCATTGGTTTTGTCTTAAAAAGAACATGTGTGAATTTCCTATGATTTACTTACACTGAATATCCAATCATATTGAGTGTATTTATATTTGTCACACATTATTATGTAATTGATTTATCCTTGATCTAAGGATATAGTTTTTATATGGGATTTCGTCTCAATTTACATTCCATTGAGACTTCATTGTCATTATGCACCAATTCAATTTTATACAGTGTATATACTGTCCTTTGGAATATTATATCCTGAATCCCTTTATTCTCATGATATTATAAAGTCATGATTCAATATTATTCCTCAATTATTTTTATTCAAGATTCTCTCATTTTGTTAAAAACTCTTTAACCAAAATATCATTTTAAATGTTTTAAAGATTTATTATTCTAAATATTTATCATTAATGTCCCTGTTTTAAAAATTGTTTTAAGGATTTATTTATATGGACATTAATGTTTTCAAATTATAATTTATTTAAAAGTTTAAAAGTGGCATGGGACACTTTGATTCAAAAATATTTTTATTAAATTTTTTAAATGGTTTTGAAAATAGTTTGATAAAGCATTGTTTATTTCAATATTCAGATTTGATATATTGTGATTGGAATATGGAAATGTTATTTTTCCTTTATTATTTTGTTATGTGTTATGAATATGTTATGGTTATTGGGAATTATTTACGTATACGGGTGGTTCCGTGATAAACCTAGGGTGGGTGAGCCCGAGAAAGCTCTCCAATGCATTGAGTAACGTGACAGAGGTAAACCTTAATGTTTCTCCTAAGAGATTTAGAGAATATACTGTGATGTGTATTCCAAACATAACTCCCTATGTAGCTATGATATCTACAAGGTAAGTATGTTATGAATGCCATAAGTTACCTTTATGATTTATGATTTGTGTGTGTTATTCATAAATCTTATGATTTCGTAAGGTATGTTATGATTAAAAAGTATGGTTTCATTGATTTGTATTTATTAATGGGATAATGTTTCTTTTCATTATTTTATATCCCTTACTGAGATTTTTATGCTCATTCCAATTTTTGAAATGTTTTTCACAGGACATAAAGATGAATAAGGTTAAGGATGAGATCAAGGAAAAGTCATGCTATCTAAAACATGGAACTAGACATGTCTCTTTTTTTAAGAGTTTTTATTTTATAAAAAATGGATACTAGGTAGTAGTGTCTACATGTAATATTCAAGTTGTTATGTAATATTTATGGCCTAATTCTCTAAAACTATAAAGCTGAAAAGATCCTCAATGTGAATTATTCATTTAATTCAATATTATGTAATGTTTTAAGGTCGGGTCCTTACAGTATCACTTTATCTTTTCAAAAAATTTATGTGTGTCCTCCTCCCCACTTATAAAAGGACAACCTCTCCTCTCATCTTCACACTTTCAAAACCCTTTATTTTGACCAATCCTTTCCCAAATATCTTCCTCACTTATGAGAAACCACGTTTTTATTACACATTAATTCATGATTTATTACATAAGAATACACATAGTACAACACAAAATATCAATAAGTATAGTGTATTTGGGAATTAGGTATATAACATAACATATTGAACATGGGATAAAACAACATATTGAAAACTTCCTTAACATTCTCTTAAAAATCATCGGTCATCTAAAACTGAATGGGATAACCTAGGGGTGTACATAATAAAGGGGTGATATATAAAGCCTAGTAAGGGAATAAACATGGAATAACATGATGAAATTATTAAATTTTATAAAATATAAAATTAAACGAGACATAAAAAGTATGAGAATCATAAACATGAACAAATAGGCATGATGTAACATGATAACATAAAGTCAACATGGGAAAGTGGAAACAACTTTAAACATGAGATCATAAGAATAAATCAAGGTTAACCCCCAAGAGAACATTACATAATGTTCTTATGATAACCTCCCATGAACCATACATGGAATATAATGAGACTAAAATATTACCCAATGCATTAGAGCACTATCTAGGCTCACCCATCAAATCATATCATGTACATGCATAAGTGTGCCACATAGATCATATATATAAAAATATATTTCATCACATTTAATCCAATGATAATGGAGTGCAGATTACATACATGTAAGTCCCCAATAAAATAAGTATAAGTATGACTATATGAATAATCTTGATTGGAAATGGAAATTATATTCACAATACAAAGTTTTGGCATGGAAAAATCACAGTGAAATTTTGATAGCATAACGACAGTACATAAATATTCATAAAATGGTTTAATAAGAGAGAAATGGGTATCTCATCATTTAAAAATAAAATTAATAGAAATATGGATTTTTAAAATCATATCCCAAAATTAGGAAGTGGAAAGAAAAGTCCTAAAAAGAAGAATATGCTTGAAAAAAGAAAAGAAGGAAGGGATCCCTTACTAAATTTCGGCATAGTAACGACTTAGGTAAATGCTACAATGAGAGAGGATAAATGATATCTCATTGTTAGAACATAAATTGGAAAGTATAGGGATATTTATAAAATCATGAAAACATAACCAATTGAGATTCAAAAGTTTAAATATAATTAAGGTTCTTAAATTGAAAAGAATAGAGAGAGGTCTCTCACTTCTGGTACGGAAAATCACACGGCAATTTCAGTAGCATAACGGGTGTACAAAAAGGTTCATGGGAGGGTTTAATTAGATTGAAATGGGAATATAATCACATATAAATAAAAATATTAGTATTAGGGATGTATAAAAACATACTCAAATAATAACAAATGGAAATTAAGAGGTATAACATAAAAGAGGTTCTTGAATAAAAAGAAGAGAGGGAAATCCATTACCTTGAGAGGGTGATTCCAAAAGCTTTGGAGGAACCTATTGAGAGCTTGGTGGTACCTTTAGAGGAATATAGAGATGTGATAGAAGATTAAGTACGTTCTAAAAGGTTTTTGAGTGAAGGGAAATGATATCTTGGGTGAGTTTATATAGGAAAAGAGAGGGGAGTTCTTTATTATTTCCCAAACTTAGGTTTTAGACTGTATATAATAAAATAATCAAAACTAAAAAAATTACCTTGATTTTTCCCATGGTTTCTACCAAATAAGAGTGGTTTTAATTATTTTATAATTTCAAGGGATGAAATAATTAAAATATTACCCTTGGTGATGTGGAAGTGAGTGATGTTCATAAATAAGTGATTTTAAAACCTTAAAATATAATATAGGTTTTGGAGGATTCGTAAAGGCTTTATAAAATTAATCAAATAAAATCAAAATCACATTATTTTAAATAGAAGACATATATTTTGTCTTGGATACCATTTATATAATTTATTTCATCACCTTTAGGCCATTATGATGTGATAATATACACTATATATTTATATCATATTTATTTTTTAATCGAAAATTCAACTGTCTTACAAAATTATGAAAAATTCACTATCGGATAATTTCAACATAATTATTCAAAAAATAATATTTATTTTATCAAAATAATTTTCTAAATATTTTAATTTTTACTTTTAAAATAAAATCGACATTTATTGAGAAATGCTGTGTTTTTTTGACAATAACAATTTTCGAAACCATATAAAAATTACATTTTCCCTTCACAAAATTATATTATCATTTATATTTTATATATAATATTTAATAATAATATTTAATTAAAATATAATTTATTTAAAAAAATATTTACTCAATTGAAAAGAGTGTCTTGATTAAAACTATATATTACCCCAACTACAATTTATGTTTTAACGCATCAAAAATCCAATTTTTATCAAAATCACTATTTAATCATTTATTAAGTAACAAAAAAATATAATAATTAATAATTTAAATAAAAAAATAAATATTCAGTCTTAGGTTTAATTTGTTTCTAGTCCTTGTTAAATTACTTTTACCCTTAATTAACCTATTTTCCTTTTACCATGGTAATAAATATTTACTACCATTACAATTAATATTATCCAAAAATTAAGTTGACATAATTACCTAATATTAAATACGATTATTCCAAATATGTAATCCATTGTATCAAAATTAATTCATATAGGTGAAAAAATTTAATTTAATATAAGACCCACAAGCACGATGGAAAGTGGTTTTCTGAAAAAAATGAATTTTTCAATGAAAAGATGATTTTAATTTAAGTCCATAACTAGAAATCTTCATTATATGAATTTAAATTAATAAATATAGATATATAGTCTAAAAATTTTATTTAAATAATTCCTAATTTGGGAATATTGTAATTAATTATAATATATAAACAATATACATTTTAAAATAGTTTTCAGAAAAATACATTTTTAAGCCTAAAAGTAAACTTATTCTAAAATCCGGAATAATGACAATTTAAATAAATTAATTAGACTAAATATAATTCAAGAATAATTATGTTAATTTCAAATAAAATTAAAATAATAATTGGACTTTTAAATTACTTAATTTATCAAAATAAATGATTGTTTTATAAAAAATAGGCATTTTCACTATTCACTAAAAAATCAATATTTTCCAAAAAATCCCAAAATTTCACCCTAAGTTAATCTTGATATGATGATATCAAAAATGAATTTAATTTTATCAAATAAATTTTATAAATTTTCTATAAAATAATTATAATTTTTTACAAAAATAAATAAAAATCTTTTTTAAAGAAAACATATTTTTGAAGAATAAAATGAAATTACTAAAAATTGAATGATTATTTACTAAGAATTTATAAAAATATTTATGTTGAGTATGAAATATATATATATATATATATATTTCATAATGTATTTAATCTTATTAATATATGAAAATTTAATAGTTAGGTTTAAATGATTATATTTAAATAATAATTGTTTGTTTGGGATCGTTGTTGTGTATCACATATGCTATCAAAAATAGTTTTCTATTTTAAAAAATAGGAGCATTATATTCTTACCCCATTTAATAAATTGAATCCTCACAATTTGAAATTGATATTAGTAATAAATGTTTTGACACTTTAAAATATCTTTATTGAAAATCCACATTGTAAAAGGGGTTAATAAAAAACTCTACTTGAAAAAGAGAAAGGGAAGTATGGAGGTCTTCACATAACTAGGTTTCCATGTAGGATAATATTAGTGGGAAGTGAAAATAAATACATGGAAGAAAATAATTAACTCCTAAGAACTAATATAGAGTGATAGAGAACATGGTTAGGAGAAAGTCAACGAACACAAAACCATAAATCTGAGATGGGTGAAAAGACCATCAATTCATATGAAATGATCATAATGTGAAAATATTTTTGTTTAAAGGTTTTTTGATGAATTTAAGGAATTAATTTTCCATATAAATTAAGAACATAAGGAAATAAAATTTCTTGACAAGTATAGTTTCATCCTTTATTCAATTTCCACTATAATATAATCTTTTTCTCCAAATTATGAGTACTCAAGATGATTTTTTTAATGCGTGAATCACTAGAATAAGTTCTAATGGATCACATATTCCACCAAAGAATAACAAGATATTCCTCCCATCTTTACTAAATCCCAAATGGGTATCATAAAGTAAGATAGTCCTGAAAATGAATAAACCTTAATATATTAATCTCTAAAATTCAAAAAAATACCAAATGTTTAACATAGATCATTACTTAAATAAATACCCCTATATCCCAAATAACACTAATAACCTCAACATTAAAGAATATTTTAACCTCAAAGTTTATCTCATACCCTTCAGATTACACCTCCAAAAACATAATATCATTATTATCAAATAATTATTTATATTAAACCTAATGGGTACATATACCCCAACCAAATAAAACATATAACAAAATATCATTAATAAAATCAAAATAAAAAAAATTGATCCCGTAATATGTTCCCCCAAATCTCCTTAATCATTTTCAACTTCAATCACATAAATCACCAAAAGTGGTATCAATGATTTTAAACATAATATTAGACTTAGACATATCATCCCAAGACTCTTTAGATTTATCCCAACACCAAACACATATTAAGGGTTATCAATCCCTCAATAATGTGTTTTTAAAAACATCACCTTATCACAAAATCACTTTTATAGGTTATTAGTAGCATTCAATATATGTTTCAAATACTTAAAGAAATAAATACTACAGAACAATCCTTATATGATTCATCATTATTAAATCCATAGTTTCATTTATGTAATACTTATATAACATAATTCTCAAATAATAATACATAAACACTTAAATCCTTACAATTAAATGATTTCCATATCATAAGTCCATCCTTAGTTTAGGATTTAACCCTTGGATTAGGTCATTAACTCATATAATTCCCATATTATCCACACATAGTACATTGAACAATAAAGGATGTCATAGGATGTAATTTACTCCCTTCCATCATACTATTCATTTTTTACAACAACTAGCCACTTTATGTCCTATTTTTCCACACTTAAAGCACCTTAGAGTTCCTTTGTGGAATTTCCCTTGGTTTCTTTCCACATTTTTTACATATAGGAAATTGAATCTTCTTTCCTTTATCACCTTTATCAGATGAACTTCCTTAATATACCATCCACCTATTATTTTATGTCTTTGGATATCTAACTATGTACCAGTTTTTAATTGTAATTTTTGATAGATGGTTTGGCATAATCATAAGATTTTTTGCTTGATCTCCCATCATGTTAGGTATCTCATTTAGGAGTTCATCACATTGCCCATCACATTGGTTGTTGAATCGGTTCTTTCTATTTCTAACCATTTATTAGAATAAAAGGAAAATCAGGGATGAGTGATTTTAAACTATTAAACACATAATCAGATAGAAAATAACATTAGCGGGATAGATTATAAATGACAAGTATTTCCTTAAATTATTAATTTCAAGGATTCAAATCCATGATCTATTTCTTAACATAGACCCTTATGGTAATTTTTGTTCCCTTAATAATGGTTCATAATGAGTTTGTGAATTTACCAAAGCATATCCCCCGGGAGTATCAAGCTAGGTGTGCAGTAAGGCCCATTTTCATGAATCAGTTCCTAATCAAGTTTAGATCAATATAGTGTTTTTGGGTGTTACCCCTAGGTACATCTGTGCCAGATCCACATCCATTTGTAGTACCCAGAAAGGGATGTATTTTCTTGGAAATCACTTACTCTATAATTTACCAAAATTTAGGGATGTCTTCTTATGTTTATTCTTATCCATAATTCTTTCACTAGAGTTATCTAATCCTAATCTCAAAAATAACTAAACCTTTATATGATATAAACTACGAAAAACCATATATTTATTACACATTAATTCAAGATTTATTACATAAGAATACACATAATAAAACCCAAAATATTAAGAAGTATAGTGTATTTTGGAATTAGGTACATAAAATAACATCTTGAACATGGGATGCAATAACATTATAAAAAACTTCCTTAACATGCTCTTAGAAATCATTGGTCCTCTAAAACTACATGGGATAACCTGAGGATGTATATAAGAAAGGAGTGATATATAAATACCATTAAGGAAATAAAAATTTCATAACATGATGAAATCATTACATGTTATACAATAGAAAATTAAACGTCACATAAAAAGGATGAGAATCATAAACATGAACAAAGGGGCATGATATAACATGATAACATAAAGGCTACATGGGAAAGCAATAATAACTTTAAACATGACATCAGAAGAATAATTCAAGGTTAAACACCAAGGAAACATAACATAATGTATTTAGGATAAAATCCCATGCACCATACATGGAATATCATGAGAATAAAACATTACCCAATGCATTGGAGTGCTTTCTGGGCATACTGATCATAATCATATCATGTACATACATAGGTTTTCCACATATATCATACACATAAGAACATATTTTATCACATTTAATACCATGATAATAAAGTGTGGATCACATAAATGAAAGTAAAAAATAAAATAATTATAGTTACATCTAGGTGAATACCCTTGATTGGAAATAGTGATGGTATTCATAATACAAAGGTTTGACATGGAAAAATCACAGTGAAATTTCGACAGCATAATGACAGTACTTAAAGATTCATAAAGCGGTTTAATGAGATAAAGGGGTATATCATCATTTGAAAGTCAAATGAATATTAATATGGATGTGGAAAATTATATACCAATATTATTAATTGGAAATAAAAGGCATAAAATTGAGAATATTCTTTAATAAAGAGGAGAATTAAAGGACCCCTTACTAAATTTCAGCATAATAATAGCTTAGGCAAATGCTATAATGAGAGGGGATAAATGATATATCATTATCAGCACATAAATTTGAAAGTGGAGGGATATTTTAAAATTAATGAAAAAATAACCAATTTAGATTCAGAAGTCTAAATATAATAAAGGCACTTGTATTGAAAAGAAGAGGGTGAGGTCCCTCACTTTTGGTACAGAAAATCAATGGGCAATTTCGGCAGCATAAAGAGTGTACATAAAGTTTCATGGGAGGGATTAATGAGATTTAAAGGGTTATATCATCACATATAAACCAAAATATAAGTAATAGGTATGTAAAAAAACATATCCAAATAAGAAAAAATGGAAATTAAGAGGCATAACATAAAAGAGGTGCTTGAATAAAACAAAGAGAGGGAGATCCCTTACCTTGAAAGGGTGATTCCAAAAGATTGAGAGGAGCTTCTTGAGAGCTTGGAGGAACATTGGGAGGGATCTAGAGTGGTTAGGGAAGAGTAAGGAAGCTATCCATGGGTTTTTAGTGAATAATATTTATATCTTGGGTGGGTTTATATAGTAAAAGAGAGGGGAGTTCTTTATTATTTTCCAAACTTAGGTTTTGGACTCTATACAATAAAATAATAAAAACCAAAAACCTTCCTATGGGTTTTCCTATGATTTCTTACAAATAGGAGTGATTTTAATTATTTTATAAGGAAAAGGGACATAATCATTAAAATATTACCCTTAGTGATGTGTAAGTGAGTCATGGTCATAAAGAAATGATTTTAAAACCTTAACATATAATATAGGTTTTGGAGGATTTATAAAGGCTTTATAAAATTAATAAAACAATATAAAAATAAAATTATTTTAAAGGGTAAACGTATATTTCATCATAGACACCATTTATATAATTTATTACATCACTTATGGGTCATTATGATGTCATAATATACATCGTATATTTATACTGTATTTAATTTTTACCTGAAAATTCAACTCTCAGAAAATTATGAAAAATTCATTATTGTATAATTTCAAATACACATTACAAAAATAATATTTATTTTATCAAAATAATTTTCTAAATATGTGAATTTTCTCTTTAAAAACAGAATCGACATTTATTGAGAAATGCTAGGTTTTTTGACAATAATAATTTTCGAACCCTTATAAAAATTACATTTTCACTTCATAATATTATATTATCATTTATATTTAATATATAATATTTAATAATATTAAAATATCCTTTATTTTTTTAAATTAATCACATTTCTGGTACTTTCTTCGGGGCCCTACCTACATGTCGATACGATGCGTGTGTGCACTGGCATGCTATAGATCCTCATTCCCTCTTTCCAAATGCAGGTGACTTTCATCATTTTTATCAGTGATGTATGCTCCTTGATCAAAATGAGATGATGGGATGTCAGTTTCTTCATCTATGGATTCCTCCTTAGAGATCATCTCCTAGTCCAGGTCTCCCTCATAAATTTAATTCATGTTCGTGGAACTCATTCCCGATGCCATATCTTTGTGGATTCCTGTTAATTAGGCTACTTATGACTTGAAATTCTACTTTCATCTTGACAGGGAAGCAACCTTTGATCATGAGAGTAGTCATGTTGGGAATTGCTAGGCATGTATGGACACTAAGAGCATTGGTTACCTATATTCTTCCTCTTAGGAGGGAATCTCATACGAGGAATCTTAAGGCATAGAATCCAAGGCATCCCATGTCGATCATGAGGTAATGACACTAGGGGCATAAGTATTACAAGGATTTTTACCTCATGCATCCAACACTTATACATGGAGTATGTATTTGAGATTATGTTACAAGTTCTACGTCCTTTGGAGACAGATCAGGATGTTTGGTCAAGATGGATTAGGGCATGAGTTTAACATCTTATGGAGATGGGCACAGGGTTAATGTCTTGTGGGTAAATGGTGGATGGGTCAAAACAACCTGTAGAGGATGATCCAGGAAGTGTATACCTAATAGGGATTATGTCACACCTAGATGGGCGAGAATGCACCATGAGACAAACACTTAATAGATAGATCAAAATGCCCCTTGACACGGATTTGGAAGGCTAATTATAACACCCCTTGAGTAAGATCAGGGTGGTGTGTCCCCAGGAGTTAAGATGTCACACCTAGATTCATGGGTTAGAATGTCCATTGAGGTAAACCCTAGATGGATATATTAGAACACCCCTTTAGAAGGATATAGATGGTTGACCAAAGCACCCCTTGAGATGGATTAAGAAGGTGTGTCACTAGGAGGGATGATGTCATACTTGGGTGGTTTGGGTGAGAAATCACCTTGAGGCGAACCCTAGATGGATGGATCAGAATGCCCCTTGAGATAGACCTGGAAGTTTGATTAGAATTCCCCTTGAGACAGATCAATGAGGTGTGTCCCTAGGAGGGAAGATGTCACACTCGGGTTGATGGGTGAGAATGACCCTTGAGGAAAACTCATGATGGTTGGATTAGGGAGGTGTGTCCCTAGGAGGTAAGATGTCACAACTGTATTGATGGGTGAGAACACCCCTTGAGGAAAACCTTGGATGGACGGATCAAAATTCCCTGTGATAAGGATCTAGAAGGTTCATCAGAACACCCCTTGAGATAGATCTGAGGGTTGTGTCCCTAGGAGGGATGATTCCACACCTGGATAATTTGGGTGAGAATCCCTCTTGAGGTGAACCCTGAATGGATGGATCCAAACATCCCTTGAGATGATCCAAAAGGTTGATTAAAACACCCATTAAGATGGATCAGGTAGAAGTGTCCCTAGGAGGGAGAACCTAAGTTTACCACTAGCTGGGATGCCCCTTGAGGCGGATCAAGGAGGTACCTCCTTAGGAGGGAGCACCTAAGTTTACCATTGGTTGGGATTCCCCTTCAGGAAGACCTAAGAGGTTGATTAAAATTCACCTTGAGTCAGATCATAGAGGTATTTTCTTATGAGGGAGAACATAAGTTTACCATTGGTTGGGATTCCCCTTGAGGAAAACCCAAGAGGTTAATCAAAACACCCCTTGAGGAAGATCAAGGAGGTACGTACCTAGGAGGGAGCACCTAATTTTACCATTGGTCAAGATTGAACCTCAGTGAGGCATCCTATATACCCTATTTAGAAGACAAGGATCAAAACCTATGTAGTTTGATGCCAAAGTTTAAGGTCATGTGAAATGACCGATCCATGAAGTTTAACATCATGTGGTAAGGATGATCGTGTCGTGAAAGGAGCATTGATAAGGGATGGTGTGGGGATTACGCATTGAATCTTCCCTTCACAAGAGGGTTTCTCTTGGTTTGATAGTGTGGGGTTTACACATTGAGAGCCCTGAAGGATCTAATTCCATGTGAGTGGTAGAGGTGCGGGGGTCATCCCATGCCACACATACATGAAAAATCCTATGCTTATTACACATGGTAGGACTATAGTTTTATGTCATGTGATGAGGAAATTTTCATGTAGTTTAACATCATACGACTAGGATGTGAGACTAGGAAATTTTATCTCATGCAACTCAGACATGGGTAGGATCACTCTTTACCCCTTGGGATTACATGACCATTTATCATGCACCTTTTGGAAGGGAATGAATTTTGAACTTCTAAGGTACAAAAATGGGAGGAGTGGCTAGTCACGAGGTCCACGTTAGATTCCCTATGCTCAGAAGCAACCTGGGTTAGAGTACCCATGCTCATAAGCATTCGTTAAGGTAACAGATGCATTGGAGGCATATGGGATATTAAGTAAGGGACTCAAAAGTTGTTGCATAAATGTTTCGAGGGTTGTGTGCAAGAGTTGCATGAGCAAGGTACTCTAGCATAGGGGCAGAGCATGGATAGGGGGAATGGTTTCCTGCAAGACTAGGGTTGCGCATATGAAATCTCTTTGTTCACACCCGACTATCCTCTGAGGGTGTTGTGAAAGTATACTCAACCATTGGCTAAGTCAATTTTGGTCCCACAGGAGGTCTGTCGTGTAGGATTCTCTACCTTGGGTATTAAATATTTTTTTATATCATGAAAGATAGGTTTTACATGAAATAGAGTGATGATTCATCTTCCAGATAGCCTCTCTGAGATAGAGGGGTGGCCTTCTATTTATAGCCAAAATCCTCAGTGGTGGGTGCGCAAGAATTTAGGCATGGAAGGGGCTTTGCACGCCAAGGTCTTCCTTGTATGTGGGTGCTCATCTACACAAAATAATCAATTTGACATCGCATTTAGCGCGCAAAGGGGGAATTTTCATTCACTGTTCATTTCTTTCACACAAAACTTCTTTATTACACATGGATTCCTTGACAATACTATCAACTTTATTGTAAGAAATGAAAATCCTATTTTTTTTAATGTATAAGATCTTTGCGTGTAGAATGAGATTTATTCACACAGTAGTGGAAACTTGCGTGCACCCCTCTTGTTGATCCTAAAATGGTCCTTTGGGGTAGGATGTATGCTTGGTTTATCCAAAACTATCCATTTGAGGATTCAGATGAAATTTCAATTCCAAAAAATGACCCCTTGGAATCTGAGTTGAAAGGGGACCAGAAGGTTGGGTTTCGAGGGAAATGTCGAAGAAAGAATATAATTCTTGTGAGTGTGTGAAAAAGTTGTGGTTGGTCATGAAAAATTCTCGTGTTCACACATAAGCCATCAACACACGCCTATAAATAGGTGGAGGGGTCCATCTATATGCCACCTAGAATTTGTGTGCGATAGTCTCCTTGATCTCGTGCATACAATTATTTCTTTTGCGCAAAACATATGATCTTCGTCTACATCTTTTGAGAAACTATTTTTTCATATCATCTCCCATGGTAAAGCCTTCCTTTTGTGTGAAATCTTCCAATATTACATGCAGGAAAACCCTTTTTCATGCTAAACCCTAGTCTTGCATGCACATCCCTTAGGAATTTCTAGAATCAACCGAAATAGCCCACCAATAAAACCAGGATGATATAAACACTACAACTACTTCTTAGAGATATTAAATGGATGGAAATACTCATATCCCTCAAGTTAAGAGGGTATTTTACGATAACCAGACACTTGTGTTCATGATGACAGAGGCACAAAAGAACTATCCACTAAGCAGCTACCTTCTACTATGGAATTTTGGGCTGGTAGACAAGGTCAATATCTTGGACATGGAATTCAACATGTTGTAGTCATCGTTCATGCATGAGGATGACCTTAATCATTGGAATATCTATATTTATGGACACCCCACTAGGGAGATCAGGGACATGGACATCTATATGATGAATGGGTGGTCCATGATGGTCATGGGGAGGATCCAGAGGTAGGATAATTCCCCACCCACTATGCCAGCATTTTTCAAAGTTGCATGTAGGAAAACAGAAGGGGATGGCATAAGGAATGGGACCTATGGTCTGATAGAAATCTTACCAGTGAATGGGCTTGGGTGTACTAGGTAAGCTATACTTTCATGGATTATAGGGTGGAGCTACGCTAGGTTGGAATGTATGAGGCAATGTGGACATCACAATTCCACTTCTACCATCAACAGAAGCAAGTGCTGAAGCTCCTAAGCTAATGGTCCCTAGATACAAATACCTTACATATTCATCAAGGAGAAGTCAACATTAGTTTATGGTATTTCCATTGCATTGATGGCATCTCACTAGAAGGGTTATAATATTAAGAGTTCCTTCTAGTAGAGGACACCTGTGATAATAAGCAGTATAATCCTCTCATAGTGAAACACCTTCTAGAGGTGTTGAAAAAAAGCTGAAACATGCTCCCATATTCTATAGGGACATCCCATTCAAATAATGGTTTTACATGTTTCTAAATAAGGACTCGACCATGAAGATACTAGGACAAGGAAAGTAGTTCCTAACAGAACTACTGAGGAGGAGTCTAGGATCGTACTAGTTGATCCTAGAGAAAGGGTAGTTTGAGTAGTAGGGATATAGTATAGTGGAATATTGGGAGCCATTGGTCTTCTAGACTATGTTTATCCCCCCATTTTTGAGTGGATGACTGATTCTGGTCCTGTATATGTAGATGGACCTATGTCTAGGGACACTGGTGATGGTGACAATTTTAGTGTCCAACAATAGAGTCTACCCAGGAGTACTTGTGTTGGCCCAAATCTACATCCTTTTGAGCCGTATGGTGGGGGGAAACACACCAAGGTAGATATGTTTCCCATTCCATTTCTTTAAAGTCTAGATTATGGTGCACTTTGGGGGTTATTAGTTTCTGAATTCCATTTCCCCATCAAATGACTGTTTACGACTATCTATGCCTAACATCGCTGGGGTCAGGCCAGTGGCACTTGACAAGACCAGGGACATGATCAAAATTGGAAACCATGAAAACTTCAACTTTCATCCCTTCTAAACCCCGGTTGGTCCAATAGTGGATGACTTTTAGGGAACATTGGAACATAAGGAGTAACTGAAAAGATTTTGGGGCAGTGTGATGGTGTCTAGGATCAACATCCATGTCTACTATGAATTGTATATGCTATCTTGGTTTTCCAACCAGTTTGGGTGTCTCCAACAGGTGATGAATAGAGTCTACATGGGGGTCCGTTAGAAGTGTCATCCCTTTATCCCTCACTATATTTAGTGGATGCTGATACGTACATGGTTAGGGGGAACCATTATGTTTCCACCAACCAATTTTGGTGTTGGTTTATTGATGGATTATACTAGAAACTGGGTGACAACGTATCCAGATGAAATCACGAGGAAGTGCATTCAAGTGATTAAGCTAACGATCATGGTTCCATAGTAGCAGGGTGGCCAGTGGTATTCTATTTAGGGAGAGAGCTAAGAAATGGGTGAATCTCAAGATAGAGATGCAGTAGATACGATGCAGGGCAGTGTTTCACCCACACCCCTTTAGGAGAGGGGTCCTGAAAGAGATATTGGGAGTAATAAGGGGATACTGGGATTAGACGATCCAAGTTAGGAAGGATACTAGAAATAAATTGAGATACGTTCTACAACTAGTTGCTGATTCCATCTACCCCTCCCTCTAGAAGGCTTGGAGAACACTGCACACATTAATATTGAAGGAGGACATGTGGTGAAGGTTGATTCAATATGGGGTTGAGTTACTAGAGGCCAGACTTTCTCAAATCATATAAAGGTGAGATTTCATGATAAGCACATGTATTTGATGGCCATGGATGAATTTTCATGCCAATGAGGGGAGTAAATTTCTCCTTCCACTCTACCACAGGTGGTGTTTGGTGATGAGCCAAGATGGTAGGAGACATCACCTTTTGTAATCTTATCATCTAAGGAGGAACCAGTGGATGAGGATGCATGGGATCCGGTGATGAAGAGTCCTAAGGGTCATCTGCTGACCAAGGGATTCCCTGAGAGAGTGATTTAATTGTAGCCTCAGAGGTTGACTTGGTTGAACTTCTTGAGGTAAACCTATTAACTTATCTGACTCCTTCGTCCCTTACCCTTTGTTGTCCAGGAGCTCTAAATGAAACTTGTATTGTATAGAATCAACTCAAAAATGGACAAGGAAACCCTAATGGAGGAGGTGAAGGTAAACCATCGGGTGGTGGAGATCATGCTTCCATACCTGTGCCTAAGGTAGAGATAACTAGTAGGCTAGTTGAGGAGGCCAGAGTGATGACCTCAGAGCCACAGGTTCTCCTTATTATCTATGGGGGGGCCACACCCTAGTATTACAAAAAAAGTTACCACTATTTAAAAAGAAGTGTGCCCAGGGAAACTCATCATTGAAATCCATATTCCTCAAGGTTAGAGTGTATTTAAATTCTTTTGGATTTTTCAGATCTTTCATAGAGATTTCATGCCAACATGTTTGTTTTTTCCTCATGCAAGTCCTTCTTAATCAATGCGAGAGGATCTAGTGCTGACTGTTGAAGTGTTGACTAGAGTTGAAGGGTATCCTATAGTGGAGATTCCCACTAAAGTTCAGGGATTAAATATTCCTATGATTTTTTCCTGCTAGTCTTTCGCTCTCACACAAGTTCAACTAATAATTTTCTGATCAAATTAACTAATGTGTTTCTATCTCAAGTAGTGATTGAAATATTGAGTACCCAAAAAGAATATATGGCTAGAACATTCATGGTCCCTTCCCTGATTTCTACGCTGTTTCTTGAGGAGCCAGTTGTTCAAGATGATCTGACCTTGGCCTCGGGTGAGCAGTCTGTTGTGGTCATGGGTGACACCACTAGTGGGGTAGAAATTGTGGTTGGTAGAGATGCTCCTGCCAGGGAAGGGTCAAGTTGGACGACTAAACTCTTTATATGGAACCTGGTATGACCAATAGGACCCTATAAGAGGACCCTACTACTGTCATCTTTACATCTTTCCTAGAATATGATCCCGCACCTCCTAAGGAGAAAGAAGACTCTGAATCTGAAGTTGTTGAATAAAATCGCATAGTTTGACACAAGGTGTGGAGGAACATGCAATGTTTCATCACCCAAACATGAGAACCAGACCTAGTGAGCTAGATGGATTCCCTCTTCCACTGGATGTATAATCTGATCACTAGAAGGCTTGATTCTCGTGGTCTCCATTCACTAGTCTGTGACTTACTTGATGAGTGGATGCACAAAATAATCCAATATTTAGATGTTTCCTGGAACCAGAAGAAGTATGAAAACATCTGAAAGCTCTAAAAATTCAACAAGGAGATCCAAAATCTATAGGAGAAAACAAACGAGTGATCTACCTTCCTAAACACTCAATATGAGATTATCAATAGACCAAGGGATCATATGGAGGTGGTTGAGAATCAAATGAAGCAGGTAATTAATCAAATAGATAATCTCAAAGTTGAGTAGGAAAAATCACAAATTATAGAAGATGAGCTTCATCATGTGGATGATGAGGAGGAACCAGAGATCAAGAGGTGGAAATAGGCCTTGGATACCACACGCTAGAGGCTGGCAGTGCTGCAACGCTCAATTGCTAGAGTAGAGCCATAGGGGTAATTTTTCCAAGACTCAAGAGTGGCTCTAATATGTGGATGAAACTCTCTAAATGACATAGTTTTCTTGTTTAAACTTTTTTTGTATGAATGGAAATATTTAATTTTCTTTATTATGTCACCATAATCATATATTAAAAAAAACGAATGAACAATCCCTAAGCTCATGTGAGTGATGCTTGATGTGTGAAACAAGAGATGACCACGTGATTACTCGTTCATATAAGAGTGTTGGACAGTCATTGATCACTTGGTGGTTTTTTATTTTTGGATGAACATCAAGAGTGTTTGGGTTGAGAGGGGATACAGATTGATAATGAGGAACTTAGAACAACCAACTTTCTTTTCCAACATGATCTAATGCATGAATGGGATAATGCCAGGTGTGTTGAATTCAACCCAAACAAAGGGGAATGGGGAGTGTGAATCAAAACTCCCAAAAGTTGGAATATAAGGAGGGTGGCATGATGATACATGATAACTGCTGACCATATTTGAAACAAAACATTCGTATCATTAGATGGGAATAGGGAAAAACAACTAAGGGCTGACTGCTGACCATGTTTGGAACATGTAACCTATCTTAAAATTTCATTCAAATTCCTCCTGAATGTTTTCCTAGTATGGTAGGTGAGACTTGGCCAGAAACCATTCCATTAGGGAGTCCCTTCAAACATGGAAGAGGATGAGGATCCAAATGAGGGGAACACAAAGCATGGTAATGAAGTGATGGAATGTTTTAATGGATTCCAACACTACTATGATAATTTCACCATATATTTATGTCACATTGGTGTGGGAATATCAGTATGAACAAAATTCAAACTCGTCTTTTGGGGGAAATGTCATCTTGGAGGCCAAACGACAATTGAATGAATGATGTGGTAGATGATTGGAACCATAAGAAAGGGCCTCTTGGGTGAGGTCCTAGGATGCCTTGCAATTTTACAACGTGCAATGATGATGATAAAAAATTAGTTTAACATCATATGGCGAGGGAATTGGACACAAAATTTAACATCATAGGATAAGGATGATACATATTACAGTTTAACATCATGCGATTAAGAAATGTCTCATATTTTAACGTCATGTGACTAGGATGATGGAATGTATAGGGATTATGAACTAAGATAACCATCATTTCTTCCTCATGTTAGGCCAAGTGGGCATCCCATGTTCATTTCATAGGGTTGGATTGCAGTTTAGAATCATGAAAAAGAGGGTGTAGAGAATCGACATGCGTGATATCCATATTACCATGAAAGTGTGGTAAAGGGAAGGTAGCATAATAGGGAAACCCTGCACTGAGAAATGGAATCTGGGATGGGTCTCATACAGTTTGAGGTATTGTTTCATGGACCAAGACTCTTAGTTTAAGTTCATAGAGTTTGGAACTATTACACATAGTTTATGTTCACAATGCTTGGACCAAGGGGGTTTGTCTCAAAGAAATGTGTGCGGTTATTGAAAAGGAAACCTAAAATGAAAGGAGGGGCCTAGGAGGCCACCTAACACCACACATAACACTCTCATGACAACATGAACATAGTTTAAGGTCATGAGGAATGAACCACAAGCTCTTAGTTTAAGTTCATAGAGCTTATACTATAGGGGAATACTAAGGTGTTATTCAAGGAAGGAAAGGGTATTATCATGATCTGAATGAGGTTTGGGAAATCCTTTATTCCATGAAAAATATAAGGGATAGGTTGTGAACAGTTTAAGGTTATGTTACATGGACCATGAAACATGGAGTGGTAGAATACCATCACCGGTAGGGGGATACCTTCTCAAATGAGAGTATTGAATCTTCTCATAATTGGATATGAAGCATCCTGAATTTATATGGAGAAAGGAAATAGTTTAATTTCACGTGTTGAGGATGTTAGTTTTTATTCATCCCATATTTTTCATATGGGGCATCCTGGTTTGATACTGTATAGAATCATATCTTATTCAGAGGCATCCTAAACTTTCCCAGGGTAAGATTATAGTTTAATGTCATACGCTGAGGAAATTATCTCCTCATATCAAGCTATGAGGGAATCCCATACCACTGGTAGTTCAAGGTAATTTAATGGGGGATTTCTCTTAGAAAAAGGACCATGAGACATTCTGGGGTGATTGCACCACGAGTGACAGATGGTCTCTTGGTGAATATACAACTAGACCTAGAGATGGAAAGTATAGGTGTCACTAAGTATCCCATAAGGATGGGAATCAAGACACATGTAGTTATTAGGGAAATGAACATAGTTTAAGGTCATATGGTTTGGAACAAAGTCAAGTGGATTACAGTCATAATTCTTAGACCATGGGAAATCAGTTTAAAGTCGTGATGTGTGGACTATAGAAGTGTTTGTTCCTAAGGTACTCATGTGGAACAAAGGAGATAAACCCATTGTGAATCATCCAAAAGTGTCTTTCATACCACAAAAGTATTAGGAAGAAAATGACACATAGTTTAGGGTCATAATGCTTGAACTGTGGGGGAAATGTTTACTCTAAGGCTGTGTGTGGCACGAAAAAGGAAAAACCCAACGTGAATGGAGCCAAAAAGGATCGCGTACCACATAAACACTAGAAAATAAACGGAACATAGTTTAAAGGTTATAATTATTAGACCATGGAGGGGAACTTAGTTTAAGGTCATAGATTTTGGACCATAAGGTGGGTGTTTTAAATGGATATGTGTAGTGTGGTAGCATGGAAAGTACAATATGGATGAGGTCCAAGGAGGCCCAGTTCCACACTGTATATTCCTGGAAAGACTTGCATACAGTTTAAAGTCTTGATTCTTGGACTTGAACTCCAAGTATATGGCCATAGAGTTCAGAACATGGGATCTTTTGTGCATATCAACCATGTTGGTACACACCCCACCAAAACTCCTAATCCATCATGAGTCAGGATCGATGTGGGAAACAAGGAATGGTGAGGGTATTTCCCTAACATGTAGAAGAACACAGTAGGGGAGAGGAGATACAGGTCCAAGAATTTCCTAGTGACACCAACCCACTTACTTGACATGCGTAAATGCATAAAAGGGGTGACACCAAGGGCATTGGGATTCCCACAAGATATAAGGGGGTGGAAGGGAGGTAAATTGAGATTTTTAAGATCTGGATAAGGGGTGACTAATGGGTAGGGATTTACTATTGAACATGTTTGAAACACATATACCACAACCACACCAATAAAGAATGGGGAAAGCAAATGCATGATAAACTGTTGATCAAGTTCGAAACATAGGATTTTCAATTTGTTGCCAGATATTCATCAAGGTGTTGGTCTAGGATGGGAGGTGATCCTTGGATAGAAACCATCATCTTTAGGGGGACCATTTGGGTTTGAAGGACGATGAAAATCCAAACTGAGAAAGACTAGAAGTGTGGAAATGGAATGAGGGAATATCCATGTGGAATTAAACACTCCAGGTTCCATGCCACATCGAATTTGAGCATACCAATGGGGTGTATTGGAGAGTGGGATTTAAAACTGGGTTTTGTGAATAGTTTAAGGTTGTATTTCATGGACTATGGATACTATTTTAAGGTCTTAAATCTTAGAACATGAGCTCTTAGTTTAAGGTCATAGAGTTTGGACCAAGGGAAGTATCCAAAAAAGGGATATACCTAGTGTGACAGAGTAAAAAACCAACATGAATGAGCCAAAAGAGTCTCAAAGACACACCACAAAATCTTGAGAAGACTCACACATAGTTTAAAGTCATGATGTTTGGACTATAGGGAAACTATTAATTTAAGGTCTTAAAGTTCAGACCAATGATGGGGCTAAGGGGCTGAAGGATTTGATGAATTTGTGGCTAGGCATGAGGATGAGAATTTCAGGCATCACTATGTATCCCATAAGGATGAGAATAAAGTCACATATAGTTATGGAAAGTGACACATAGTGTTTAAGGTCATATGGTTTGGACCATGAAAAATAGTTTAAAGTCATGTTTCTTGAACTGTGGGGGAATGTTCACTCTAAAGGTATATTTATGGAATGAAAGAGGTAAAAACTGAAGTGAATGAAGAAAAGGAGGATTACAAACCACATACACATCTTAAGGTGAACTGCATATAGTTTAAGTTCATAACGACTAGACTGTAATTGGGGCCAAGTGGCCAAAGGGTTAATGAATTTGCAGCTGGGCCTGGGGATGAAAAGTCTGGGAATCACTACGTATCCCATAAGGATGGGAATCAAGTCACACATAGTTCTAGAGCATTGTGTGGTAAGAGACCAATGCCAGTGAGGGTGATCCTCTCTGACGAGGGAATTGAGGTATCTTATGGTTATCGTGAGGCATCCCATATTCAGAGCATGGGGTAAATTTTATTAAAAATCCCATACTTATCGTATGAGGCATCCCAGTTCAGGATGGGGTAAAAACCATCTCTTTTGTACTTAAGATGAATTTTGAAATTGTCCAAGGTAAGGCTATAGTTTAATGTTATGCGCTGAGGAAATCTATTCACCCTGTATTTATTGTACGGGGCATCCCAAACTCATTTAGGGTAAAAATAACATTTAACATCATGCATTGAGGATGTATGAATACATCACTACTAGAAAAAAGTCCTTTAACAATGCTAGATTAGGGATTTATCAGTGCTAAAAAAGTGCTGACTATCAGATCATGGTTAAAAGCCCTAGGCTTTTATCAGCACTAGAAAAGAGCTGATAAATGATTCCTTTATCAGTGCTAAAAAAAGCTCTGATAAATCAACCCTTTATCATTACTTTTAGAAGGACCCTTTTAACAATGATTTTTTAGCACTATTAAAGGACCTCTTTAACTGTTCTTTTTTAGTGATAATAAAGGCCCCCTTTATTAGCATTAAAAAAAGTGCTATTAAAGTGGGTAAAATTATATTTTTTGGAAATCTATGAGCTCGACACCTTTATCAGCATTCTAAAACTCCTTTAATAGTGCTCCACCCCCTTTATTAGTGCTTTTCAACCCACCACCCCTTTATCATCGCTTTTGTGAATTTTCAGTATCCTAAGCCCGCCTGGATTGGAACCCCACACCTCTCCTTTAAAGATGGAACAACTTTACCACTGAACCATGTTGTTTTTCTGTATGTTTAATGATATTTTTGTTTATATATATATATTTAGAAATATATTTTTTACTCATATATTTATATAATTTTTTTTAAATACATTTATAAAATATATATGTGTGTGTGATATATATATATACTTATTTTTATTTAAATATATTATATATTATATACATTTACATATAATATAATATAATATAAATACATATCCATTTATTAATACACACATATTTTTATATATGAACATTATATATATATATATATATATTTGTATAATGTAAAAAATGGTTAGATATTTTTTTAAATATTTTTTAGAACATGTATTTATTTACATATATTAGAATACACACACACACACACACACACACACATATATATATATTTGTTAATTATAGACACACACATGTTGATATATAAACATTAACTATATAGGTATATATATACATATGAATGGATTTTTATAAAGTAAATAAAATAGATAATAGTTTACTTTTAAAAAAATGAATAACAAATATTTATTTTATATATTAAAAATACATTTATAAATAAATATATTGATATATGTATTTATACAAGTGATTTATTATAAGTAAATATAAGAAAATATGCTTATATTTAATTATAAATAAAAGTACATTATGAAAAATGATAAAATTTCAAAACCATAATATCAATATTAATGTAATCCCTGGGAATAAATCCAGTCCCAACTAAAAAATGGAAACAATACCCTCTAAAATGAGGCTGAAATTCCATCGAATGTTAAAAAATTGGGCTACCCCAACTAAAAACTCATTTTGGAGGCCTTTGGGGCCTCTTTTGGAATAAAAAACAATGAATGGGGTCTCCTAGACTCAACACGACACATAGATCATTGTAGGATTTTATTTTCTATGTGGTAAAGCCCAAACAGACACGCAGATAAAAAATTATAGCAGTTTGAAGTTCGAGTTACATTTTCAACTTATTTTATATCTTTTATTTTTTTTGATTTTTTCATCTTTGAATTGTTATTAAATGACTATTACTCAATAATAATTAGAAAATTATTAATTAAAAATATTTTTTAATTATTTTATAGGCATTTTTACTAAATATCTTATATATTAAGTGTAAATTCCTATTTAGCCTTATCTAAAACATATTAAAAAAAATATATTCTATTTATATAAATATAAATATATTTATATGTTAATATATTAATTTTAATGAAATATATATATATATTTTGAAATATACCCTTTATCAATGTTAGTAAAAAAGTGCTGATGGGGGGTATTTATCATCACTTCTAAATAGAACTGATAAAGGTCCCCCTTTATCAGTGCTTTTTTACTAGCACTGATAAAGGGCCCCCTTTAATAGCGATTTTTTCTAGTGCTGTTAAATCCATAGCACTAGATAAACCCAGTTTTGTAGTAGTACATATAACATGGTAGAGTGACAAACCTGAAAAAATAGGCCCAACTCCACACCACATATTCCTTAGGGGACTTGCATATAGTTTAAAGTTGTGATACTTAGACTTGATCTCCTAGTTTAAGGTCATAGAGCTTAGACCCATGGGGAAAGTTTTCCAAAAGGGGATATGCGTGGTTCTATAGGTAAAACCCAACATGAATGGGGACCAAAGAGGCTTGCGTTGCACAACACACTCCCTAGGAAGAATCACACTTAGTTTAAAGTCATGATGCTTGGACTTGAGCTCCTAGTTTAAGGTCATAGAGTACAGATTGACCGAACAGTTTAATGTCATGTTCCTAGGATGATGGTGTTTGTGCAATTTAACATCATGCAACTAGGAAACAAAACCAGGTAGTTTTGCATCATAAATCTTAGATGTGGGACACTCTAAGATCCTCATATGAAATACTTCTTGAGAAACTTGGTGTTGTTGATAGGTGTGATACTCTCTCCATACATAGTGATCAAATAGTATGCACCATTGGAATAAACCTTATGAATGATGTAAGATACTTCTCACTTGGGATCCAACTTTGGTGGATTCTTTCTAGGTATCATTGTAATTTTGAGATCTAGTACCGTATCAACCTAGAGGAAGGATCATAGGTGAACCTTCTTATTGAATGATCTTTCTATCCTATTCTGGTTCCTCTCTAGAATATGCAAGTCCCAAAGCTTATTCTAATCAAGGGATTCCATCTCAGCTAGATGAACTTATGCTATTATGTCTGTCATCTTCTGGTTATAGATAGATGTTCAAAGTGATGGAAATTAAATCTCAATAGGTAGGATTTCTTATGTTTTATACACTAGGGAGTATGGAGTCACCTTGGTAGAATTCTGAATCATTGTCTGATAAGCCAAGAGGGCATTGGGGAGCTTGTCTATCCAACTTTTCTTATTCTGACCCACCATATTTTGTAAAATTATAGAGAGGGTCTTTTTGAATGCCTCAATCTCTCCATTTTTCTAAACATGATAGTGGGAAATGTGGTTTAACCGAATACTGTACTTGGTGTACAATATATTTATCTCATCAGCATAGAAATTGGTACTATTATCGCTGAGGATGGCATGAGGGAATTCGAATCAATGGATGATATGGGAGCTCATGAATTAAATCATGGATCGGGCCTTGACTTCCTTGAGAGGAATCACTTCTGCCCACTTGGAGAAGAAATATATTATGGTTAGAATGAACATACACTGGAAAGCTATTACTGGTAGATATGGGCTTACAATATCAAGAACCTATACTAAAATGGGTCAAGAATAATTGGTGGTGTGGAGGGGTTCCAATGGTTGATGCAAAAAGTTGGCATGGATTTTACATGCATGACACCTCTTAGTGAACTCAATGTAGTCATGGAACATCGTGGTCTAGAATTATCCCAACCTTCGAATATGGTATGATAGCTTCAAACTAACTTTATGGGAACCACAAGACCCAACATGAAATTCCTAAATAACCTAGGTAATATCATCTTCATGGATTCAATAGAGGATAAATCCATCAAACCCATGTCTGTAGAGGGTCTGATCAAGGTTAGGGCCACTCTAGAGGGTGAATTGTGCTGTGTGTCAGAGAACCCACTCATGCTCGGCTTGATCTAGTGAGAGAATACCACACTAAATATACTCAATGAAAGGAATTTTACAATTGGGTGTTTCCTCTACTGTGGGGGAAACCAGGGGTCCTGATGTAGAAGCACCAATAGCCAACTAATTTACCCATTACCTATCATCATTATCTAAAACGATGGGAGCGATGAACCTTAGATATTCCACATGGATGAATAGGTATTCATAGTCAGGCTCTAAAAGGGATGCATCTAAATAGTCTAGGGCATTGCCTCAAACATTCTGTGACCAAGGGACACAATTCACTTCCAGTTGAGAAGGGAACTAGGCCATTAACTGGAGGCTGCGCTCCAGCAGGGGCATGAGCTTTGGATTTTTAATGATATAATCACCATTAATCTGTTTGATGACCAACTCAGAGTCTCCCTTCACATGAAAGAGGGGAAAATCAATCTCTAGATCCATATCAAGATTAGTAATAATAGAATGATACTATTCCTCATTGTTGGTGCAGACTTCTGACAGTAGGCATGAGTATGGTAGGACAACCGGTGCAGGAGTAATGAAGATGATCCCCAAGACTACTCTATTGAGATTCAAATCATTGATAATTCTACCAGTTTGAGTTTGGGAGGAACCATTGAAATGCATCTTTTAATAGGTAATAGCCTGGTCCACTCAGAGGATGGCCTCACCTAGGAATTCAACATCTAGGGGAATCTCTTAAGGGGATGAATGGGTGTATAGGAATTCTTCCAATGCCTGACCCTTGATGGACTTTTGTGGAATGAAACTGATATTAAACTACTAAAGGATTAGTACCTATAATTCTAACCATCCCGTCAACATGGGATAATCTAGGATATACTTTGGCGAATCCACATGGGACACCAACTATATATCATAATGTTATAGACAATGTCACAACTTCTACACTGTAAAAACTACTGCAAGGAAAATCTTCTCGATAAGGGAGTATCTGGTCTCTGTGTCAAGGAGTATGTGAATGAGATATTATAAATTATTCTATATTCCCTCATTGTTCTTCTAGGTGATAAGGGCACCGAGGGACCATTCCAAGGTGGTAACATAGAGGGCCAGAGGCTTCCCTAAGATGGGCGACATCTGAACCAGAGGCTTTAAAAGATTTTGATTGATTTCCTCAAAGGTGGTATGGCACTCTTCATCCCACTAGTAGATAATGCCTTTCTTCATGAGCCTCAAAATGGGATTACACTTTCTATAAAAATTTGTAATGAATCAACTTATATAGTCTAAGTGTCCTTGGAGGCCTCAAATCTCCCATAGTTTTATCTAGGGAGGCATCTGGATGATAGATTTTATCTTATATGGGTTGATCTCAATGCCTCTATATCTGGAGACAAATCCAAGAAACCTTCTAGAGGTATCCATAAAGGAAAACTTCAAGGGTTTCATCTTCAAATTCTAGGATATAAGGAAGCAGAACACTTTCTCAAGGTCTTTGAGATGGTCCTAATGCTGGTGGTATTTGACCACCAAATCATATACATAAAATTACCCTATCATCTTGAGAATCAGTTTGAAGATGTGGTGCATGTACTTATGATAAGTGGATCTCGTATTCTTTAGGTTAAATGGAATCACCTGATAACAAAAGGCCCTTGTGACTCTTTGAATGTGGTAGACTCCTAATACTCAGGGGCCATTTAGATATGGCTGTACTTGGAATATCTATCCATAAAGAAGAGGGCCTAGAACCTAGCTATAACATCGATCAACAAATCTATCACTAGAATGTGAAAATCATCCTCTGAGAAATGATGGTTGAGATCCTGGAAGTAGATATAGAATCTGATCTTCCCATTCTTCTTCCTAACTAAGATGAGGTTGGCTAGCCACTTGGGGCACTGGACATCCCCGACGAAGTTGGATTTGATAATCTTTTCTACATTATCCTTGACCAAGGCACCATGATAGGGATGCATTTTCTTGGGAGGATTCTTGAACCTATGATGGATCCCTAGGATACCAATATGGTAGAAGAAAACCTGAGGGTATAGTCTTGGAATCTCATCATAACTCTAGGGAAAACATCATGATGCTATTTTAGGAAGGCCATGTGATGCTACTACTCCTTTGGGGGAATATCTACACTGATTAGCATTGGCCTCAAATTTGCCTTAATACTAAGGTTCACTTGAACCAACTCATTGACAGTGGTGGTGACACCCTCTTCAAATGTAGGAGGATAATCTTCCAAATCCTCTTCATCATCTGAGGTAGGAGGATCAGTAGGAGGAGATGGTTCATCTAGGATAACTGATTCAAGGGGAACACTTGTGCCAACTTGGGTAGGTATGGAACCCTTGTTGAGGGGATCCTGCTCTATTGAAACCATATCAATAGTGGTTATTGATCCGATCCCATTGGGCCTCTGACCGTGAGGTCCATGATTGATGTCAAAGAAATGGCGGCGAGTTGACTTTAGGTTCAACCCTTCCTTGTAGAACAGGAAGGAATTATGTGAAATAATGTTCATGGGGTGAACATATCAATACCTCATAGGGGTAGGGGATTCTGGTATCACCCGCACCTATCCTATATAGGAGTACAAGGTAATCCATAGATGTTCCTCCCTTTTAGGGATGCAATTTTCCTTTTTCTTAGATATGACAAAGAAACTCCCTATGTTTAGCATTGTGGATTCCAACTAGTGAATCGGGAGAATGAAAACATCATCAAAGTCTTCCCATGGGTTATTCGCAGTGGTTGTGCACTCAACCTCATTGGTCTAAACTTGCTTCCCCTCCCTATTAAAATAGCCAAAATCCAAAAATCAGGCTTCATAGGAATCAAAGGGAGACACATCACCATGGAGTAATTCTACTCAACCATTGAGGGAGTACTTGAGGCACTGGTGATATGAGGAGGGAACTAACACATGCATATGAAGATGAGGCCTATCTAGAAGCATGTTATAGGTGCTATCTTGTGAGACTACCATGAATTCAAAAATTTACATCAAGCCTCTGAACTGGGTCTTAAACCAAATCCTACTAGATAGTCTCTTCTTAGTTCTATCATAATCTTGAATCTCCAGATCAGAGGGATTCCGTTATGCTTTGGTCAGCCCCAACTTATGGAGCGTTCGGGTTGGGTTGAGATTAATCCCATAACCTGTATCGACCAGGTAGTGACAAAACTCTACAACATTGAACAAACTTGAGATGTATAGTAGACATATGTGTCCCTATATGAGGTAATCCTCATCTTATCTGAAGAATAAGATGATGGCCTAGAATTCCTCTCACTCGACCTCTTCTACATAGTAGACCTCTACGGTAGCTACCTATTCTTTTAATTGTATGTGGATTCTCAAAACCTCTAAAATATCCTCATGCATCTATTTTGACAAGTGGAGGACCTTGAGGATTTAGATCCTTGCAGGTATATTGGTGAGGTACTTCATCACATTGCACTTCCGCACCAAATGTATGTTTCTACCCGTAGGGGTATTCTCTTTGGTAGGAGGCACACTGGTTGCTACTAGATATTCTACTAAGTTATGGATGGTACTAAAAATATCCTACTGATGATCGAATAACTCATCCAGAACCACTCTTGGATGACTGTCAGCTGGCTGAGCCTTATATCTCTCTAGACTTGGATGATTACGGTACGATCACAGATGATCTTCTTGGTCAGTTAACAAAATCAGCTTTAGAATAATTTTTGATAGAGAGGTTTGGGAGGTCTATTCCTGATGATATATATGTAAAACCTATTTCCTAGTCTTGTTAGCATGTATGACTCAGTTTGAGGCATTTTTCTAGACATTCTGGCTGTTCTCATGCCCTCAACATCTCCTTTGATGGCATTAGCTGAAGGCACCTGAGGGGATTTACTGGTATTCATCATCATAGAGAAGTGTGAAGTGTCCTACCAACTCAATTAAATTCACAAAGGCATACTCCTTTTCATCGTCAGAGGAATCTTTTAGTACCAGGTGGACCCTTGGTGTGATTCCTAACTCTAGAGGAATGAAGTCACTGAGAGTGTGGGGAAATTTTAGTATAGGTAGAGAACTCTAATTTCCTTTGCATCATTGGAATCTTCTCTTTTAATACTTGGAGGATTGTGATGTGGATGTAGAGGAAACAACTAGATAAGGTCCAGTGATTTTAGGAGGCTCTGGACTGCCTAAGCTAGCATAAATGACACCATGGGCATGAGCGACTACTCTATGAGTTAACCAGTCATCATACTGTTGGGTTCCATGGATGGAAGCTATCTTCCATTCACCTTAACCCTCTTTGTATTTAATTTTTTGGGCATAGATATGTGTTACCTATTTTGATACATTTTCCAAATTGGACTAACCATTATGTAATTGTTTCTAGAGCCAATACTTGAACACATAACATTCCTTGATGGTATGTTTGAGGATCCTATGGTATGGGAAATGGTTAGGGTGAAAAATGCTTCTAGATTCCTAGGGTATCCTATACTCTAGAAGATTTAGAATTCCCTTTTCCACAAAAAATATTAAATAAACCAAAACCTACACATCCTTTAAGGAATAGTTTTGATGTATTTTTCTTGTAAATGGAACTTTGGGAGTCTGGTCTTGATGAGGGTTTCGGTCCACATTCTCTCACTTAGGTGGTGCCAACACTTAGAGAGGTGAATCCTATAGATTATTCATTGGAAGAATTTGTGCTTAGTAGGGCTTCTTCACATATAAAGGCTCTTCAGGAAAAGGGTCCAATGAATATAGTGGATCGGGGGCCTCTACCTATACCGCGATAGTGGTCTCTACCTTGGAATTCCTTCTCATAGAAGCTAGAAGAGGCAACGATCATGACTATTTGGCCTATTTCAAGGATTCCTCCAGGTGATGGGACTTATCATAAAAATTCCAAAACCTATCTAGGAAGTTCTAAGTGATAAAGTTAAGGACCAACTCAGTCTTGAAATTCCACACACACATCATTAGCAGTTGATCTTGAGTCAGCAGTATGTTTAGTTAATACGTGAGGCCTTTCTACCTAGAAAGAAAATATATGACTCACTCATCAGGCCTTTTCTTGAACTTGAAGAGGTAAAATATACTTTTATTGTGGGTGGTGGAGTTAAACTAGTAGAGTAACTATATGCGCAAATATTCCTAACCAATGATAGACCCTATAGGTAGCTGATTTTACCAGAAAAATGCAGGTCCTTCTAATATTTAGATAAAAAACATAATCTTGGAAGCCTCCTACTTATATGGGGTTCCCAACATGGTTCCACACCTTTATATGAAGTTTTAAAAATACTATAGTGGGTCACCCATCCCATTTAATGGGGAAAAGCTGGGGTTCCCAAAATCTGGGGGTGCTCACATGTCATCCACCCATGCGGGGTATATCTTTCCATCAGGTAGGATAACCACCTTTCTCATCTATAGATCCTCAAGGAGAGTAGTGAGAGTGACTATTAGATCATCCTATAAAGGGTCTCTATCTTGACGAGGATTCTTGACCACCAATGCATCGACAGACTCATCAAATTGGTAAGCGGACTTAGCGGCCCATGGAGAAGCACGATCTAGATCCCGAGGAGAATAATCCCACTACTCAAGAGGATTTAGCTACTCATATCTCAATATCTTTATATAATAATCTACCTCTACTATGTTTGGATGCATATTATTTACAATCTTGACTAAGGTAAACTGGACAATGAGGATTTTTTCCCTGTTGGAGGATAAATGGGATCCCGTTGGGCTGTACTACAATCTAGGTGCCAATCAGCTATGAGCTCATTGATGATCCTTTTATGCTTTTTTAACTTCTATAGAAGGACACCAAATATGGAATTTGACTCCTTTTGGTGCAATATTAGGCATATTAGAGGTCCCAACATGCTTCTTACCCTTATAGATGTTCCAATGGGAAGAAAATGTCTCAAATGGATCCTTGAGGATAAGTGCCTAACTTTACTGGTGGGTAAGGACACCTTTATGAGAGTCTATTTGGTACTGTACTGCTCCTTGGGGAAGGTTTTCCCTATCAATACCTATATCAATATCCCTATTATAATTTAGATTAGGAACAACCATGTTTTCTGTAACTATACCTGGAGGGAAATCCTCAATATCAATGGTCAGGTTAGGATATAATAGGATAGGGATGAAGTGGAGAGCAACATACTTTACCCAACCCCTAATCTGCTCCTAAGGAGAAGACTATTCCATAATCTGGTCAATCTCTATAAGGATCTTAATGAAACATTTTTTGAGGGTCTAACAATAACTTGATGATTTAGGGTGATGATCCACTAGAATTATAGCAAACTCAAACATTTTATACTATTGATCGATATCCTCAAGGTGCCCCTGGATTCCCGGATAGGTCAACTGGTGATCACAGAGGTAGTGTAGTGTCACCTAGATGGTCTGGTAGAAACATATAGTCTGAAACTTGATAAGGGACTCTGGGATGTCGAAGTTGGAAGTTTAGGTGGCTAGAACATCACTAGAATCGGATTGAAAGTAAGAGTTTCCCATAGGGTCTTTTGTTCATAGACCTATTCTTGGTTGTAATAAGATTTTATTGGAACTAGCCGATAGATAGGTGGAAGAACTGATATGGATGGGTTCGACGGCTGTTCGGATGGTAAATGAGCCACTTTGTGAGACATCTGTTTGCTGCATGATGGGGTGTCTCTTGGGGACGGTACCAATCACATCATCACATCCTTGTAGGGAAAATTATTTAATGCTGCCTCATGCACAAGGGCGGTGACACTCATATGTGGATCAGACATATTTGGATCAACAAGGTGTTCTCCATCCAAAAGAGCCATCCCAGACCAGAACAACTATCCATTATCTTGGGTAGAGGTAGATAGGGAGATTGGTGATGATGGGGATGGATGCACTATGATCCCCCAAAAGAGAACCATAACTTCCTCCACCTACATGTACCTTTGGAGGGATATTGGGATCCTATAGGTTTCACCTTTTTGGATGGAAAGTATCACCTATCAAGATCCTTCCCTAGAATATGGAAGTCGGGGTGGGAACACCATCATCAAGTCATCTGTGTCCTCATAGTCAGATATATTAATGTGGTCGATGCCTACTTGGAATTTCCTAAGATTACTCTTATGATGGAAGTTGTTCACCCTTATTCCCTGAGATAGTTCTTCAGGATAGGGAACCTATCCGGTATGGGGAGGACCTCCATGCCGGCAGGTGGTAGTGTGAGGAGGGAATTTACACTGGTTGGTTGGAGCATGAGGAGGTCCTTTGCACCGGTTGAAATGGATACCAGTAGGACCTCCATTTTGAGGAGCGGGAGTGAGGAGGTGAACTCCATACTGGTTGCTTAAAGCTCAGGGAGGACCTCTAATTTGGTTAGAGATGGTGTAGATAGGACTTCTACACTACATCTCATCATCATGAGTTAGCTCGTAATGGCTGTTGGTGGTGCTGATGATTGATAGAGTCAACCTAGTCTACATAGAAGGTCACTGGTGTCTCGATACCAATTGGGTAAAGATGGAACCTCTTTCATCTATTGTAGGGATTACAAGGATTTGGAGGTATATGATGGTGGTGGAAGGGGATAATGGAGCCATGGAAGATGATTCCCATTGTCATGAATTCTCTTTGAATTGCCCTTGATTTTGGTGCTAGGTGCTTCAGACCAAGTCCGATGGAGTAGTGGTAAAGTCCACTTGTTCTTCGACCCGAGGGATTGATCATTTCTGGAACCAATGATACCTAGTGGGATCCCTCCTTGGAAGCTAACAAGTATTAGTCATAGATGGGGTGTTTGAGCATCCCCAACCTCCTCAGAATAGGGGAGTGAGTCATGATATCTCTCCTAGGAGATACTCTTGAAATGATTTACCATTGGAATGGGGAGTGGTTTCTCCTGGTCCGACCCTTGTGGGTGACAATGTTAGTGAGATGTTGAAGACTCCAAGTTTTGACGGGCCATGTACCTTATGGTAATGAACCCCTCCCATTTTTACCAGAGCACAAGGGTGTCGATAACCCATCATTGGATGATCTTCGAGGGTGAGATGAGGCTTGGGATCCTAGTAGTCAAAGTTATGACTAAAGTCATGAAGGAGGTAGTGCCGTGTGGGATCACCACATTAATATTTTTCTTACCCCTATACCTATAGGTGTTGGGTAGTTGGTTTCATATAGTTAGAGTTTTGTAAGGCATGTGGATTCATACTTCAATACAGGTATAAGGAAAGCGATGTCCAGTTCCCCAGAATCATCCAATCTTCTGAAGCAGAGAAGGATCTATGATGATGATATTGCAGATCGAGAATTACCAATGTTTACTGCCCCAATTTCTTATGAGTTCCATAATGGTCCCACCATTTTCTTGGTGGGACCTAGAGATAGATATATCGATCCAGTGACATAAAAATCTATTGATGTCTCAAAATATACTATTCACCATGTTGAGGTGAAGGGATTCACATCGGGTTTACCATTTCTATTTCTGAAGCTTTCATCAGGGCACTGCCTATGAATCGACATGATGTGTTTGTGCCCTGGTATGTTGTATCCCTGCATTCCCGCTTTCCAAAGGTATATTGATTTCATCACTTTTATCGACGATGTATTCTCATTGATCAAAATGGGATGGCAGGATGTCAGTTTCTCCTTCTATGGATTCCTCCTTAGATATCATCACCTAGTATGGGTCTCCCTTATAGATTTAATTCAAGTTTGTATAAATCACTCTTTATGCCATCTCTTTATGGATGTCGATTAATTACCCTAATTTTGTCTTGAAATTATGCTTTCATCTTGACAGGGCAGTAACCTTCAGTCAAGAGAGTAGTCACGTTGGGCATGTATGGATGCTAGGATCCTTGGTCACTTGTATTATTCCTCTTAGGAGAGAATATCACATGAGGCATATTAAGAAATAAAACCCAAGGCATCCCATGTAGATCATGAGGTAATGAATCCAGGGGCATAAGTCTTCTAAGAATTTTCACCTCAGGCATCCCACACTTATGCATGGGGTATGTATTTGAGATTATGTCACATATCCTATAGAGATGGATCAAGATGTATAGTTGAGAAAAAACAAGGCATGATTTTAACATCTTGTGGAGATGGGCATATGGTTAATGTCTTGTGGGGATAGGGTGGATGGATCAAAACACTCTATGGAGGTATATCTAGAAGGTTTATATCTAGGAGGGAATATGTCACACCTAGATGGGTGAGAAATCCCCTTGAGAAGAACCTTGTATGGATGGATCATAATTCCCCTTAAGATTTATTCATAAGGTTGATTGGAACACCCCTTGAGGTGGATCAGAGAGGTGTGTCCCTATGAGGGAAGATGTCACACCTGGATTGATGGGTGATAATTCCCCTTGATGTGAACCATATATGGATGGATCAGAATGCCCCTTGAGACGGATCTAGAATGTTGATCAGAACACCCCTCAAGATAGATTAGGGAGGTATGTTCCTATGAGGGAAGATGTCACACTTATGTGGTTTGGGTGAGAATTCTCCTTGAGGTGAACCCTGGATGGATGGATCATAAATCCCCTTGATATGGATTAAGAAGGTTGATCAAAACGTCTCTTAAGATGGATTAGAGAGATGTATCCCTAGGAAGGAATATTTCACACTTGGGTTAATGGGTGAGAATTCCCCTTGAGGAAAACCTAGGATGGTTGGATTATAATGTCCCTTGATATGGATCTGGAAGGTTGATCAGAATTCCCCTTGAGATAGATCAGGGAGGTGTGTCCCTATGAGGGAAGATGTCACACTTGGGTTGATGTGTGAGAATGAAACTTGAGGTAAACCATGGATGGATGGATAAAAATTAACCCTTGAGACAGATTTAGAAGATTGATCAGAATAGTCCTTAAGATAAATCTTGAAGGTGTGTCCCTAAAAGGGAAGATATCACACTTGTATTGATGGGTGAGAATGCCCCTTGAGGCAAACCCTAGATGGATGGATCAGAACAACACTTGAGTTGGATCCAGAAGATTGATGAGAGCGCCCCTTGAAACATATCAGGGATGTGTGTCCATAGGAGGGAAGATGTTACACCTAGATTGATGGATGATAACACCCCTTAAGGTGAACCCTGGATGGATGGATCAAAATTCCCCTTGAGACGAATCTGGAAGGTAGATCAGAATGCCCCTTGATATGGATCAGGGAGGTGTGTCCCTAGGAGGGATAATGCCACACCTAGATGGTTTGGGTGAGAATTCCCCTTGATCCAAACCCCGTATGGATGGATTAAAACACACCTTTAGATATATCCATAAGGTTGATCAGAACGCCCCTTGAGATGGATCAGGGAGGTATGTCCCTAGGAGGGAGCACCTAAGTTTACCATTGGTTGGGATTCCCCTTGAGGCAGAACTGATAGGTTGATAAGAATGCCCCTCGAGGTGGATTAGGGAGGTATGCCCCTAGTAGGGAAAACCTAAGTTTACCATTGGTTGGGATTCCCCTTGAGGAAGACCTAAGAGGTTGATTAGAACACCACTTGAGTTAGATTAGGGAGGTACATCCCTAGGAGAGAGAACCTAAGTTTACCATTAGTCAGTTTGACCCTTGAGGCAGATCTGAGAGGTTTATCAGAACTCCCCTTGAGGCGGATCATAGAGGTACATCCCTAGGAGGGAGAACATAAGTTTACTATTTTTTGGGATTGAAACTTAGGGAGGCATCCTACATACCCTGTTTAGAAGATATTGATCAAAACCCACGTAGTTTGATGCCACGGTTTAAGGTTGTGTGATGGGACCAATCCATGAATTTTAACATCATGTGATCAATATGCTTTTGTCATGAAAGGAGTGTCAACAAGGGCTGGTGTGGGCCTTACGCATTGAATCTTCCCTTCGCAAGAGGATTTCTCTTGGTTGGATGGTGTGAGGATTACACATTGAGCTACCCTAATTTTCTCATTCCATGTGAGTGGTAGAGCTGTGGGGGTTATCCCATGACACTTATACACAGAGCATCTAGTGCCTATTTCATAGGGTAAAACTATAGTTTTACATCATGTACTGAGGTCATTTTCGTGCTGTTTAACATCATACGACTAGGATGTAGGTCTAGGAAGTTTTATGTCATGAAACTCAGATGTGGGTAGGCTCACTCATTACCCATTATAATTACATAACCACTAATCATGAACCATTTGGAGGGGCATGAATTTGGAACTTCTAGGATATAATGATGGGAGGAGTGTCCATTCATGAGGTCCACGTTAGAGTCCCCATGCTTTGAAGTAACTGGGGTAGAGTACCCTTGCTCAGAAGAAGTTAGAAAGGTAACAGGCATGCCAGAGGCATAGGTGACATCAATTAAGGGACTTGGAAGTTGTTGCACGAAATTTTGGAGGGCTGCGCACAATATTTGTGAAATTAAGGTTCTCAATCACAAAGGTAGGCATGGAGTAAGGGGGAATGGTTGCACACAAGGCTGGGGTTGCACGAAAGACCATGGGTTACACACAGGAAAGTTCTTTTTTCTCACATGGCTAGTCTATGAGGTTGTTGAGTGAGGATCAATAAACCATTATCCAAGTAAAGTTTGGTCCTAGAAAAGGTATGTCACATAATATTCTCTTCCTTGGGTATTCCATGTTTCACGCTGTCATGGAAGATCAGTTTTACACGTAGCAGAGCGACACTTCATCTTCTATAGAGCCTCTCTGAGAGATGGGGTGACCTTTTATTTATATATTAAATCCTCAACGATGGTAACACAAGATTCTATGTGTGGAAGTGTCTTTTCATGCTAGGTTCATCCTTGGCCATGGGCGCTCGATCATGCAAAACGACCGGTTTGACGTCACCTTTGGGGTGAAAAGGGGGTGTTTTCATGCACCGTTCATTTATTGCATGAAACCTTTTTTTCTTTCATGAAAATGACTTAGAAATTCCATCAAATTTAGTGTAATAAACAAAAAATCTCATCACCTTTAGCGTGTAATATATTTTCACGTGGAATGAGATTTTTCACGTAGTAGTGGAAACTTGCACACACCCCACTTGTTGATCATGGAATGGTACTTCAGGGTAGGTTGAATGCTCAGTTCATCCAAAAATATCCATTTGAGGCTTCAGATGAAATTTTCAGAGCCAAAAAATCAAAAAGAGTGTCTTCATTAAAACTATATATTTCCCAAACTACAATTTATGTTTTAACACATTAAAAATCCATTTTTATCAAAATCATTATTTAATCATTTATAAAGTTAAAAAAAATATAATCATTAATATATTTAAATGGAAATAAAAATATTCATATTATTAGGGTTAATTTGTTTCTATTTCTTGTTAAATTATTTTTACCCTTAATTAACATATTTTATTTTTACTGTGGTAGTAAATATTTACTACTATTACTATTCATATTGTCAAAATAATAAGTTGAAATTATTTCCTAATATTAATTATGATTATTATAAATATGGAATCAATTTTATCAAAATTAATTCATATAGGTGGAAGAATTTAATTTAATATAAGACTCACAAGCGCGATGGGAAGTGGTTTTTTGAAAAAAATGATTTTTTTCCATGAAAAGATGATTTTACTTTAACTCTATAACTAGTAATCTTCATTATATCAATTTCAATTCACCAAGATAGATATAAAATCTAAAAATTTCATTTAAATAATTCCTAATTAGGGTTTATTTTAATTAATTATAATATATAAACATTATTCATTTTAAAATAGTTTTCAGAAAAAATTATTTTAAGCCCAAAAATAAGCTTATTATAAAATCTAGTATAAAGATGATTTAAATATAATTAATTGGATCATATATAACATAAGAACAATTATGTTAATTTTAAATAAAATTAAAAGAATAATTTTTCTTTTAAATAACTTAATTTATCAAAAGAAATGTCGGTTTTACAAAAAATGGGTAATTTTCACTATTCACTAAAAAATCAATATTTTTTTGAAAAATACCAAAACTTAACCCTAATATAATATTGATATGATGATATAAAAAATGAATTTAATTTTATAGAATACATTTTATAAATTTTCTATAAAATAATTATAATTGCTTTCACAAAAATAAATAAAAAACATTTTTGAAGAAACCATATTTTTGAAGAATAAAAATACATTACTAAAAATTTAGTGATTATTTACTAAAAATTTATAAACATATTTATATTGAGTATTAAATATATATATATAATTCATAATTTATCTAATCCTATTAATATCCATAAATTTAATGTCTAAGTTAAACTAATTATATTTAAATAATCATTGTTTGTTTGGGATCGGTGTTGCGTATCACATAGGATATCAAACATAGTTTTCTATTTTAAAAAATTTAGGAATTACATAAATCTACTAAAAAAATCATAGAGGCCTTATTTTTATTAGTAATCTATTCTAATAAGGCTCTTGGTATAAACCTAAAGAGGATATCCGAAGAAGAGGTAAAATTCTTAAACATGCGTATTTGTTTTATTTCTTCTTAAACCTCCTTAAAACCATATTAAAATATGATAATATAATAACACCAATATATAATATTTAATGAGAGTTTATTATGTTAATGGAATAACCCAGATCCATCTACACTTCCATCAAATGGGAAACAAAACTGTCGATCGTGTGAATGACAGACTACCACCTTGCGAACCGATGTAATTCGTTTTCCATCACCACCTTTCAAGGCTGGATATAATGAAGGATTTAACATAAGTATATTATATTTATGAAATTATTATACTTTTTTAATTATAATATTACATATACCTTCTTACTTTCCATTCTATGGGGGATACGATAACGTCGCTCGTACGTACGACAGACTACCACCTCACGAAGTGATGTGATTCATTTTTCTCTTATGTTTTACATGAAAGGTAGTAAGGTTAAAGTTAATGAATATATGTTATATTTATTATCTAACCATACTTTTTTAAATATAATATCACATATAACTTCTTACCTTCCAATCCATTGGAAAATAATAACATTGCTCGTGTGTATGTATGGACTACTCCTATGGAGTTTTCCAACGGGTGGATTTGGGTCGGTGTCGATGGTCGCACCAGGTGATGCTCAAGGTAACCCTTTTTGAGGTTTGGCCAGCATTTCTAATGTTCTTATGCCCTGGTTCGCGGTTTCTTGGACATGTTCAGTGGTTTTTTATGTTTTGTGTAATGGTGAAAGTGGTTGTATTGGAATCATGTAGTGGGGTACCGGGAACCCATAAACCGGCTTTTGAAAATGAAAAAAAATGATTTGCAGTATGTATGGACTACTGCCTCTGTGTAACGATCTAAAATCTTTTTCATTTTATTTTTACATGGATATTAATAAGGATATATTTTATTAATATAAATTATATATATAAAATATTAATAATTCTAGAAAAGTTAATTAATATTTATTTTCCTTTTGCTTCATCCGTCGAGAAAAATGGAAACAACATTCATGCGTACGTACGACCTACAATCTCCATGAACGATGTAATCCATTTTCTATATATAACTTTTATATATTACTATAAATACATTTATAATGAGTATATATTATATTTATATATTTTTTAAAAATTTGGATATGATTTAACCATGATCAAATTAAAATGACCAAAATTAATGAACTAAAACATACACAAAAAACAAATCCATTATCACCCGAAATAGTGATTATAATAGAGTTTTTAATAAAGGGGTGATAAAATACTGTAATTAAATCATATATGGAATGATATAAATTATTATGGTTCTATAATATATCTATAATAAACCTATATACACATACAAAGGTAGTCAAAATTGAGGTAAGGGTTTCTTGTCTCACTTTTACTTCCATGAGACATTGCCATATTCACCACTTATTCCTTTGTGTGGTATATATATTTCCTATTTGATATGTTATATCATGAATATATTTATCTTCATGGTATTTAAATTTAAATTTTATGATTATTTCTTTTACTGGGCTTATGATTCAAAAGTTACCAAAGTGGTAAAGGTGTATTTCACAATCTCTCTTGGGGGAATTATTTGATATTTATAACTTAAACTAAATATATTTTATTATCCTTTTTAAATTCATGAAAATTTTCAAGTAATAGAAACATTTTTAAATCTTTGGTATTTAAAATGATTGATAATTGTTTTAATAAAATATGACCTTATTTCTCTCTTCAGTTGAAAACCATTTTTTATCAAAATCCATGTTTTCTAAAAATGTTTTCCAAAATATTTTTTACCTTTTAAAAATGATTTATTAAATAAATTTTTACCTATTGTGACTTTTTAAAAAATATTTTGAAAGGAATATTCATGTCGTTTTCAAAGAAATGTTCATTTGAATTTTACAAAAAATGTGAAAGGAATATTTGTTTTAATGTGTACGATATGAACAATTTTTTTCCCATCATGAAAACTCAATGTTTTAAAGATTATTTTACAAGTTTTAAAAGGGGTTTTTCAAATAAAATTATTTAAATTTTTTTATAAACATTTTTTTTAAAAGGTGATTTTCAAAATTAAAAGTCTACTTTCCTTAATAATTTTTTTATTGAAATATTTATTGTATTTCTATTCATTGAAAATATAAACCCTTTATTGTACTTATGATCCAATGGAGATATATTGTGTTGATATCATCCTTATTATTTATTTGGATGGTTTGAGATCATTTTTAATGAGGATGTACAATTTTATAACCATTCACTATATTATTCTGGATGGTTTATTAATATGTTTAATTGATTGGGGTAAATATTAACATTTCATAAGTTAGTTTTTCAATAAGATTATTTATGTTGATTATGTTTCACCCCTTCATATAAGGAATGTATTGGGATTAATAAGTTACGGGTGGTTCCTAATTATAGATAGCCCTTGATGTATTGAAAAGTCTCATGAGAAAAATTAGTTTTCCAAATTATATGGGTTTCTACCCAAAAATTTAAACAATCCTGTGAAAGGTCTTGATAGTTTTAGATATATGACATTATGAATTCCCTCATTATGAGACTATTTATTCATATCCATGTGATCATTCAATTAGTTATAATATCCATGGATAAGTTTCAAGATCATGTGATTATTTATATGGATTTATTTGATCATAATTTATTTATGCCATATTATGATCATTTTATTGATTCAATGACATATTTTTCACTTATTTACCATACTATATTGATTATTCTTATTTTTTCATGATAGATTTCACTGTACTCTTACCATTACGAAGTATCTAATCTCACCCATTTCTTATGCTTTATTTTCCCTAGGATGCTAGGATGTTTTTTTGATTGATATATAGGGATACACTAAGGGTAATAATGGAGTTATCAAAGAAAATAGTTTTTGTATTTTATGTTTTAAAATTTAATGTTAATTTCAAGTATGTATCTTTTTTATGAATAATACTAAACTATTCGGTACTTTGGGGTGAAATTGATTGTATCTAGTGATAATGTAATAAATTAGACACCAACTCTGGGTTATTGGGGTTGGGGTCATTATAGTTGGTATAAAATGAAGTTTAGTAGAAACCTTGGGAACTAGATTTAGGAAAACATATATTAAGGAACATAACCCTATGATAGAAATTGAGGATAAGTATAGAATAACATCTTAAAGTTTTGGTAAGATAAAGATTATGTGGTTTTTTCTAGAAATACATCATTGTCTAGATACTATAAGTGGATGTGGTTCTTGAACATATGTACTTAGGGTTGATAACTTTGAAAAAGGTGTATCAAGCTTGACTTGATCATTACCTTGTAAAAAAATTGGCCTTACTGCACATCTAGTTTGACACTACTGATGAATATGCTTACGAAAATTAACATTTTCTTTACAAACCATTATGAAGGATTTGAAAATATTTTTATTATTTGGAAACTTTCCCAAAGAAACCATGTTTATGATTATAAGATTAACCAAATATAATTTTTTTAATTTATGTTAAGTATTTCACTAGTATTTGGATTATACATTATGTTTCATAATGATATAATCTAATCTAGTTAATTCTATTGATTAGAAATGGTGCCTTGTGTAAGGAATGAGAAACATATCAATACACATACCCCATGTAGATATTTCAATCCTAGGAAATATAATGATGCTGGAGATCAAGATACAACTGGAACTAAAGAAATTATAACCATATTGGGGTTGATGAATTAGGTTATGAGAAATAAAATTTACCATATAGATTATCCTACTAAACCACCATGTGGTTTAATAATGTTAGACTTCTTTATGCACCAAGAACCTATATCATTCAATGGGACTAAAAATCCATTTGTAGTTGAGTAATGGATAAGTTCCTTAGAGAAGATATTTCTCACTTTGAGAAGTAATGAAAGGGAGAATGTTTTCATGGAAGTTTATCATATCTCACAAGATACGAATCAATGGATGTCATTAATTCAAAAAACTAAGAATGAATAAGAAATAACAAACATAGAATAGAATTATTTTAAGGTACTATTCTTGGAAAAGTATTTTCCTCACAATAAATGAGAGGATATGGAGAGAAAATTCCCAAGTCTAAGAAAAAAGGAAGATGAAAATGTTGCTAAGTATGGATCCAAATTTACAAGGTTATAAAGGCATGCTACAAACTATGTATGTAATACAAAGAGAAATATTGACCATTCTTTTATGGGAATAATCCAATTATTAAAAGGGAACTAGTATCCCAAAATTTCTCATCATATGAGGACATATTATCATGTGGTATAAAGGTAGAGAAATAATTCTATAATCTTATAGATTCAAAGGGAAACAATAGAATAGGAATATATAGAAAAATATGGATAAAGGGGGGAAGGTAAATAAGGATTTCCCCCATATGATAATTGTAGAAAGAAACACCTTGGTACTTACTTGAAGAGAATGCGAGTTTTCTATAAGTGTGGAGAGAAAATCATCCATGATCATGATTTAAAGGGAAATAAAGAAGTTTCAAATGTTTGATTCTTCAACTTTAAGGATATGGGGAACTAAGAAAATGATTTCCCTAAGTGTCAAGAGAACATACCTCATAAAAATAAAAGGTAGAAAGGTAAAATTTATACTATTACTACATATGAAGTTTAATGATTAATGTGATTGTGTTTGGAATCAAGAATTATGTTGTAGAAGTATTATTATCAATGATATTTTGGTTATAAGAATTATGAAATGTATAAGGATTGTACTGCAATACTTTTTATTTAAGTATTTGAGAGTATATGATGAATAATACCAATAACAAAGAAAAGCGACTCTATGTAAATTTGATAATTTTAGAAAACACGTGATTAAGGTAACATAACCATTAATATGTGGATGATGTTAATATAATAATTATAAATATATATTTATGGGATAGTATTGGTAACCATGAAATTGGTTAGTGATTTAATGGTTTATGTTATCTTTGCTAGAGTTTACTGCATGTTTGGATTTATGGAATATATTCGACAAATTGAGATTTTATTTTTTAGAAGCATTCATGTTTTCATTAAGGTTTTATGGTGATCAAGGTATTCACACATTTTTAATGTGACATTAAGAGACACTTTATATTTTATGGGGAATATAATGTTGATTTAGTGACCTTACTTTAATTTGTTTGGACTTTGAATTTGGACAAACATATTTTGGATGATTATTATGGTTAACTATATATGGAATGGATTAATTTTAAATTTGGGTGTTATTGGATAACTTGTTCTAACCATTTTGGTTTTATAAAATATCTAGAGATAGGAGGGATGAATTATCATTCTAATGATTTGTTAAACGTGTTTCAAGCATAAAAAATAATTTTAAATATTCATTTCTTGGAGTAAGAAATGAAGTGGGACTTGATCGAAGCACAACCAAAGGATAAAATTATGCTTATGAAATAGATATGTATTAAGTAAGTATATTTTTACATGTTCTTAGTCTAGATGGTAAAATAGTTACTCAACTCTAGGAAAAGGATATTAAAACAATAATTTTATCCTAATACCTTAATTTTTGTTGAACTAATGGTCTTTTTATCCATCATAGATTTATGGATTTGTGGACATTAAATTTTCAAGACCATTCACTTTATTAAGATCAATGATCTCTACCACTATTTATAATTATTTATGTTTTTCTTCCATGTCCATATATTCACTTTCCACTAATGTTCTTTTATTTGGAAACATAGTATGTGTTATTCCAGATGACCTTCACACATTCCTTACTCTCTTATAAAGAGGAAGTTTTATTAACCATTTTTAATATGGGGGGTTTTAAGAAGGGTATTTCAAAATGTCAAACCCTTGATTACCAAGATTAAGATTAACTTGTGAGGACACAATTTATTTAAGGGGGTAGAATTTAATACCCTAATATTTTAAAAGAGGATCATAATATTCAATAGTGTATATGACATGAAATAACCAGATTATAAGATAATGTAATACCCATATAATTTAAAATATGTTTTCTTTTAAATAATTTAAATTAATTTTGATAGCTTATAATGCATAGAACACTAGGTTTGAATGAAACATGATACTCTATTAAAATAATACTATGACCATTATAACCTTGCTGTTAAGATAGTGGGTATGAATACTAATAAATAAATTAGGAAAATTATATGGTTTTCACATGTATAAAATAAATTAAATGGTTATCTATTGATTATAAATTAAATAAGAACCATTTGAAAGAAAAATAAATATTTTCTAAAAACTATATTTTTTTTTGAAGAAAATGGTTTCATCGCTTCTTGAGAACTTATGATAAAATTAAATTTTGAAACTTTTAGAAAATTTAATGAAATTAATTTTTTAAATAATCCTATAAAAATTATATTAGGGTTAATTTTTGGGTTTTCTTTCTAAATTTTTTTATTTTTTAATGAGTAGTAAAAAAAACTGATTTTTATTGAAAACTGCATTTTTTGTTTAAATTACTTATAAAGTTAAATTATATTTTAAATTGGATTTAATGTAAAATTAATTAAATAATATTACAATTTTACTAATTTTTGTCATTTTAATAAATTTTATTTTGAATTTGGATATTAAAACATCCTATACTTATGAGAATTTTCTCTTTGGAAAACTGCTCTTTCATCACGTCTGTGGTTTAATTTTAAATTGAATTATTCCACTTATGTGAATTGAATTTGAAAAAATAGATTCCATATTTTTAATAATAATAATTTATATTATATAATAAGTTTAACTTATTTTTTTGACCATAATTAATAGTGAAAATAATAAAAAATAAGCACCATGGTTAAGGTACAAATGGGTTTACCAGGGAGAATTAAACTAAGAAGATAAGGGTTAAATTGACCTACCAAATTTTACAAAAAACATTTTATGGAAATATTTATAATCTATAATATATAAGTATCTATAATGACCCATTTTTGAGGCTCGTGGTAGGAGAAAAATGAAGGTGTCCTTTTATCTTATAAAAAATTCCATGCGTGTCCTCTCCCACACTTAAAAAGACCACCCACTCTCCTCCCCTATTTACACTTGAAAACAATTTTTTCAACCAATAAATTTCATGAACCGTCCCCTGGGGCCCGTTCCCTAACATACCCAAAGCCCACCTTCTGAAGGTTAGGGGTTGGCGACTAGCGCCGAAGGTGTCAACCTGTAAGTGGGTAGAATTTTCCTGAGTACCTGTACGTACACACACACAATGACATCCCAAAGTTGGAAAAGTAAACACACATACCACTAAACAACCACTGAGTAAAAGTACAAACTGTAGGTCAAATGGGCCAGAATACATACCCAATAAAAGATAAACTGAAAATAGGAAAGTACAAGGAAAATGCTGAAAACTGTCCGCTGGAAACCCCACCTGATGGGTCGCTACAGAGTAGCTATTGGAAACCTTAGAAGTACGTCCCATATTCCTGGTATCATTGGGAACCACTGGGTCCTGGGCCCCAAAGTCCTCCATCAAGGCAGCAGTCGTCTACACCAGACACAACACATGCGGGCAAAGCTCGTGCAAGGGTGAGTAATAATATACTCAGTAGGGACCCCAAAACATAAAGGAAAGACCAAAAATAAATCCACAATAAACCACAAAGAACAATCATGACACAAGACAGCTCACACCAGGTATATTCTAGAGTAGGAAAGTAAGACGATCAGTCATAACGTCAAACACCATGGGCTCCTGGAGGACTCATACTCAATGAGTTCAGTGGGCCTGCTGGGTTACACAGAAGCCTCTTCCCACTAACCTAGGACTACTATGGTACTCATACCTGATGAGTAATGTGGGTATGCTGGGTCACACAGAAGCCGCTCCCCACCGTGGGCATGCCGAGTCACACAGAAGCCACTTCCAACCTATGGCCATACTAAGGTACTCCTCCTATCGAGTACCGTGGGTCTGTCAGGTCACTTAGAATCTGCTCCCCACCATGGGCCTACCGGGTCACACAAAAGTCACTTCCCACTGGGCCATATTATCCGATCCACACAGGGTCGCTTGTTAGCAGTCTTTAGGTCTCAGCCAATCACAAGGTTTTCGCACATAGCATGCTTGATCTTGGGAGAACCACTCCCTAAAACCTTCATCATATTTCAACTTCCATGAAATACTCCATAGGGTATACTAAAAGATCTACCTCTTCGTAAGGATTCAAACACTGCAAATGTCTCATCAATCGGATTCCCAGATTGCAAGTTATTGACGTTTTTCCAAAAATGGGCCGGTAGGGTCCGAGTCTGGTCCACCTGGCAGGGACGCAGCTGGAAGCTGTGTCCGACTCCCCTTGCCCCATGGGTAGTCCATGGGGCCACCCCCTCCATTGTGTTCAAGCGACTACAGGTGGCCAATTCGGCTAGCCGGACTCCCCACACATGGTCAATAGACCGCGTGCTCCTGTGAACCGTGGCCCGCAGCTATGGGCCACTCCACTGATGTGTCTGAGGGGCTGCATCTCTACCTCCAGCCACTGACCCATCCAATGGCTATTCTCGCTGCACTACGGCCCGAGCCGGCCATGACAGCTGACTCTGGAATGCCGTTGTGGCGCGTCGCCACCCACCCGTGGCCACTGCCATGGGCCACCACCAGCGGTTGCTAGCGCCAGCACTGGTGGGTCTTTCTGTGGGCCACTGGGTCTGCACCGGTGGTCCGTTATTTGTATTGACTGTGCCTATGGCCTCCGTAGGGTGTTTTCTTCCTAGTGAAGGCCCCAAATTTGCCTCATTTTCCCTTTTAAATGCTCGACCATGAAGAACGCACAAGCGGAGGGCTCGAGCCTTATTTGTGTCGGTCCACACCCTCAACGTTAGAGATTTAAAATAGGGTGAGGTTTGGGTATGATGTTATATCAATAATAATTCAATTCCAAATAGAAATTCTAGAAACATCACCCTCCCGCAAGAACAGATGATCCACAGATCAACCTGTCTGTGGGTTGATCCGCATTCATCATTTTAGAATAAGAACTAGGAAAACTTAAAACAAATAAACCCCTACCTCGACCGACGTTCATCATTGAAGTGCTCCGCCCTTGAGGATTCAAGCTTCATTGGTGTTCGTCACTTACCAATCCTGTTATTTATAAGGCATCAACATCACTAGCGATCCTGTTGGTGTTCTTCATTTGTCATTGGAGGGAGTCCTTGTTGTAGGTTCGTTAGAGAATTTCCACAGTTTAATTATCAACTCTCCAACAAGTTATCTTATTAAAAGGAGACACGTCATAGAGTTTTAGTTATTCTACACAAAAATGAGACATTAAGAAGCTTCCTTTAATGTGCCTCGTCGCCTCACTGTAGTGCAGTCGTCCACCACTCAACGGTGAGAAAATAAAATAAAATGACTTTTTAAGTTATTTTATTATTTTATAAAAATTCTAAAAACTAACTTTTCTGTTCAACCCTTACCGGTCAAAGTTAGGTCCTTTCTAGGAAAATCCCGACATTCCAAGTTCAACTTTTCCCTCATATTTTTGATCCAAGCACTGGTTTAAAGGTTAGAAAAACCTGCTTGTACGTTTACTTAAATGAACTAAAAAAAGTTCAAAATTCTGTTCTGGGCTCATCGAGCCTCAGAATCACATACTGTGAAATCATGTTGTCTCAAAATAATTCCATACAATTTAAAAAAAATTATATGGAAAATTCCAGGACATTAAATTATCCCCACCTTAGGGATTTACATCCTTGAAATCCAAAACAACGTCTAATCAAACAAATGGGGGTACTGAGCATGAATCTGAGCCTCCCACTCCCATGTGCTCCGCTGCAGATTCCCATGATGCCACCGAACGCGCACTAGAGGAATCGAATGTCCATGAAGGACCCTCTCCTGTTGATCCTTTATCTCTACCAGGAACTCTGAAAATGTCACCCCATCATCAATGTACAACTCTCCCCAGCCAATGACGTGTGATAGATCATGCACGTACCTCCTCAACTGCGACACGTGGAAAACATCGTGCACACAGTGCATTTTTGGGGGAAGATCTAGGCGGTATTCCACCTCACCAAATCTGCTCAGAATCTAGAAAGGTCTGATGAACCTCAAAGATAGCTTTCCACCCCATTCAAATATCCACAATACCCGTCGGGGTGAGACCTAAAGGAAAACATGGTCTCCATCCTTGAACTCCAAAGGCCTCCACCTCCTATTAGCATAAAATTTCTGCCTTATTTGTGTAGTCCTCATCCACTCCTAGATGATATACACCTTCTTAGTGGTATCCCATACCAACTTTGGACCCATGAGTGCCAACTCCCCTAGGTCTATCCAGCATAAATGTGATCTTCATGGCCAGCCGTAAAATGCCTCAAATGGTGCCATGCTAATGGTGGAGTGATATCTATTGTTGTATGAAAACTCCACCAGTGGTAGGTGGTCCTCCCAACTATGACCAAAATGAAGGATGCAAGCACGAAGCATGTCCTCCAAGGTCTGTATGGTTCGATCCGTCTGACCATCTGTCTGAGGGTGAAAAGCTGTGCTAAAGCACAACTGAGTCTTGAACGCCTCCTAAAATCCCTTCCACAACTAGGATGTAAAGCGCACATCACAGTCTAAGAGGATCATAGAAGGAACACTATGTATCCACACTATCTCCTAGACATAGAGGCATCCCAATCCCTATACCGATCCCTTCTCCCGGATGGGTAGGAAGTGATCCGACTTGGTAAGTCGGTCAATGATCACCTAGATAGAATCATGGACCCTAGATGTGCATGGTAACCCCTTCATGAAGTCCATGGAGATACCATCCCACTTCCATTCTGATACCTCAAGTGGTTGTGCCAAGCCTGTAGGGACTTGATGCTTGGACTTCACTTGATAACAACTGAGGCATCATGAAACAAACTCTGCCTCTGCTTTCTTCATCCCCAACCATGAGTACTGACGTTGGAGGTCCTGATACATCTTCTCGACACCAGGATGTACCACCAAATGGGATGTATGGAACTCTCTCAATAAATCCTCCCATAACATCACTGGTACTACGGTGCGTCCTCTGAAAAGGATGAAATGCTCTCTACCTATAAAAAATCCATCAGGAGCTTGTCATAAGGATAAATGAGCACATCGAGCCTCACAGTCAACATCCACAAGCTGTGCCTCACTAACTCATTGTAAGAGCGGGGGAGTGAAAATCATTGAATGAAGGTAAGATACTCCATCATCATCCATGAAGGATATATGTATCGCAGCTAGCTGCTCTATCACCTCACTTAGCTGCTGTAAACCAGACCTCCTGCTGAGCATGTCTTTCAGCACATTTCCTTTCCTAGGAGTATAAACTATCTCAAAGTCATAGTCCTGGAGGAACTCTAGCCATCACTACTGTCTTAAGTTAAAGTAATTCTATGAGAAGATATACCTGAGTCTCCTGTGGTCAAAGTAGATGGTAAATTGTTCACCCATCAGGTAGTGCCGCTACATCTTCAAAGAAAATACCACTTGTACTAACTCCAGATCATGGTTCACTTAGTTATGCTCATTTGCCTCAAATTTTTTGATCTATAGGTGATCAAGGATATATAATTCATTAGGAAACAACACATTCTGTTCCCTGATGTAAGAACTCGAATCTTCTTTTCATGTATGTTTTTCCATTTCTAGCTGTTTTTGAGAAAAAGAGGAAAATATTGAAATTTTCGAAGTACACACCGTGTACTTTATGAGTACATGCTGTGTACTATGATGCCACTGGAAGCCGTATGATGGATGTGTCATGGCCACACACACGACCATGTAGGGGTGACATGGAGGCCACTTAAAGCAGAGTACAGAAAATGTGAGTACATGGCGTGTATGAAAAAAGTACAGGCCGTGTAATTTTTTTTCATTAAACAGACTAGGGTCGTGTCTAACCCCTAGAAGCATCTTCTTCTAGGTCCAATTTGGCTGAGAGAAATCATACGACATTGAAACTTCTCCGAGCCCCAGAGCCTCTGTCCGTTCTCCGAATCGACTGCCGTTGATTGCGTTGGAACCGAAATGGTAAGCTCTTCCTTCTTCTTGAGTTTCATTCGATGATTCCTCCTCTTTCTCAAGTTATCTTAGGTTGAACATTTTAGAAGTTTTTATAGATCTTAAACGTTCCAAGGAAATTCAAGCCTCATGGTTCAAGTATATTGATCTCTGAGCACCAAGGTAGGTGGTTTGTACCTTTCCGTTGAAAGTCCTTGAATATTATGTGCAAATTCCACTAATACCCTTGAACGGGGTATTGCGTGTTTACTGTTTTACCCCTATGATATACCCTCCTTGCTTGTATGATTGTGTAGAGGAATTTTGAATATGAATATGGTTTAATTTCTATGTTTTGGATGTTTTTCCCATGCATGTTCTGTTTACGACCGTTTGGTCAGATTAGCCAGTTTGGCTACTTTGCCTGTTTTCCATACCAGTTGCTGTAGGATGGAGGGTTTGAACCCTGAAATGCTTGTTATGCTTTATTTTGGTTATCCAAGTAGTTCTGTAGGTCTACTTTGGACATATTTCATTACTATTCCATTATCCTATACAGGGCTGTGAGAACCTGGTGTAGTAGACTATAAGGGGATAGACTGAGTGAGCTTCTTCAGAGAGTCTTTGAGCATTAGGCTACAGGGGGTAGACTGTGTGAGCTTCCTCAAAGAGCCTAGGATTAATTTGGTCTATAAGGGGATAGACTATGTGAGCTTCCTCAGAGACTCTGTGACTACTTTAGACTATACGGGGATAGACCGTGTGAGCTTCCTCAGAGAGTCCTTGTTTTACTTTGAATCACCTTGATATCCAAGACTATACGAGGGATTGACTATGTGAGATTCCTCAGAGAGTATTTGTATGACCTGGGCTATAAGGGGAATTGACCGAGTGTGCTTCCTCATAGAGTCTGTGACCTTGGGGCTATAAGGGGAATTGACTGTGTGATCTTCCTCAAAGAGTCCCTGACCACCTTAGACTATAAGGGGAATTGACTGAGTGAGCTTCCTCAGAGAGTCTTATAATTTCCATATGAACAAACCAGAGGGGTCAGGCTAAGTGTACTGCCCAGAGGGTTGTTGGTACTTATTAGGTAGGACCATAGGGGATGGCTGTGAGTAATTCCCAGAGGGTTACCTGTTTGTGCTTAGCTGCTTGATAGCTGTTGCTTGATATTGGAATTGTGGATTGTTTACTATTTAGTATGTTCCTGTTACTGCTTTCTATACTTTTTACCTGCCATATATTCACTAACTATTAGGCACAGATCTTTGAGTGGTTGCCTACTAGGATTTAGTCTCATATCCTGTTTGGGTCATGCTTTTGGGCCCAAAAAGATTATACTATTGCAGGTATAGATAAGGGTAAGCACCCTTTGACTTCAGGTACTTGACTTGATGTGGAGATGGAGAGAATGGGACCAAGATTAGGCTTGCGATGCTAAGGAGATATTTATCTTTTATTTTTTTAATTGTTTTAGTACTATTTTATTTCTAGTATTGTGACTTGTTTGGCTACTTTCCTAGACATATGTATCATGCATCATATATCTATGTGCTCATGTTATTGATCTCCTTTAGTATTTCATCGTTCACTTTTGTATGGATTGTTACTACTTCCACTATTGTTATTTATTTACTCTTTCACCGTGTTACTCTAACAATGAGGGCATAGTTTCCCCACTATCACACCCAAGTCCCTCGCTGCTAGTCGTCAGCCTCTGGCGTTTGAGGAAATGCGCTTGAGGCCATGTGACCAACCAGGTACGGGGCACCTCTAGGTGGCTCCCAGAACTGAGATGTTACAAAGTGGTATCAAAGGTGTTCTTTTCTCTTGACTTACAGTTTGGAGCCTTATTCAAGGATAGGGCAGAATTAGTACTTGGTAATAAGCTGTGCCTGGGAGTAGCTAACCTGTGTAGAGGGAAAAGCCAATCTACCTTGTTTATTGCAGTTTTCTAGTTTTGCAATTTTACAGTTGATATGATTTTACCTTGAGTGACTCATTTGTTTTGTGCTGTTACTGTTGATGTTATTGAGGTTCTATTTCTGTTGCAACCCGATGAGATGAGGGTATGCCATCTCATGCATCATATAGTCACTTGTTAGAAATCACATGACATGCATTATTTCCATGCCATTTAGGGTGCATTAATAATTTCATGTTATTGTGATAGGTGTTGTGTAAAATATGCATGTTTTTATGATAGATGTTTTGATATAATACCTGCTTCAATAGGTATTTCTTGTGTAAGGTCTTGTTTGAATGAACGCCAAATTTTGGTTCTTGAGTTGTTATGGGACCTCATGAATCAGAACTTGGTGGATCATTGACTTGTTTCCCTTGTATATGACATGTATAAGATTCCAAAATTTGATTTGCGGGGAGTATGGGCCCTCACGGGTCCGAATTTGGCACCTTAACGCTTGTTTTTCTGTGTTTTATAGGCTCCGGTGTAGTTCTGAGGCTACTGTCTAGAAAAAACCAGAATACACGGTGTTTACCTTATGAATACATGTCGTGTAGTATATAGCCGTTTCACTGAATGTGTGGGAATGGACACGGGGTTGTGAAAAATCTTTCAAGAACACGCCGTGTACAGTATGTACACGCCGTGTTGTAGTGACCGTTTGTCTACCCGTGTGACTAATGACACGGATGGGTGAGACTCAGGCTTTACACGCAGTGTCCTATTTCTTTCCCATGTCGTGCAGTGTAACCTAAGTACCCGGCCGTGTCACAAACAACACAGTTTGGGGAAATCCTTCAAGTTCACGCCGTGTCCCCGTGGAACATGCCATGTATAGTGAACCGTGTAGATGACCGTGTAACTAACAACACAGTTCGGTGTCACCCTTTCTCGTCCATGCTATGTCCTTCCGGAACACGCCGTGTAGTGTCAGCCATGTGTCAGGCCGTGTCGCTAACAACATGGGCCAGGTAAGGCATGTATAGTACACGCCGTGTCTGTCTTGAACACGCCATGTAGTTTTTCCTTGGAAGAGCCGTGCGGTTTAACTGCGTATGAGGAACCAGACAGGGAAATAAGATTCTAGTACACACTATGTGTTAGGAAAACACGTTGTGTATTGGGGGTGTTACACAACTAGTAGAGGTAGGAGTACACGCCCATGTGAACGACTTAAGGGAATACACCATTTAGGGAAAGAACACGCCGTGTAGTTATGTTTTTCATAACTTGAATGATTTATTTTCCTTGTTCCTTCTTATGCCCTTAGTTTTTCAGTCCTTGTTAATCCTGAATCTAAGGTGTGAATTTGACTTTGTAGAATCATGCCACCTAGATGTCCTCCGGTTGATCGCCAGTCATAGGGGAGTGATCAGACGCCAGATATGGCTAATCAGGGACTTCCAGAAGATCCTCCTGTTGTTCCAGTCTTGGCACCAGCAGTTATACCTGTTACCAGAGCCGATGTGTAGTTCAGGGAAGGTTTTCTTAGGATGATGCAGAACTTCTAGGGAGCACCATCTCCTGCCCCTAAGATGGCCTAATTGATGCGGGTTTTCCAGCAGCAGCATCCTCCCACCTTCTCAGGGGAAGGAGGACCACAGGCTGTAGATTCGTGACTAGAAGCCAAACTGACTATCTTCGAGCATCTTAATGTACCACTAGAGAGGAGGATGAATCTTGTGACCTATATGCTCTGAGAATCCACCAAGAGGTGGTGGAATGTCATCTCCCAGGAGGGACGCCATGAAAATATGGCTTGGGAGGAGTTCCAGTGTATCTTTTACGACTACTTCTACCTGGATACCTTGAGGTCCGATTGAGCTCGGGAGTTCATCAGCTTGGAACAAGGTACTCTTTATGTTATGGATTATTTCTCTCGTTTCACGGAGCTGCAACATTTCATGCCTATTCCAGGAGGATACGAGTTGTTCCTTGCACGGAAGTTTGAGTACAGTCTCAGGAAGGAGATCCGTTCCTAGGTGAATATCTTCAAGTTGAATTCGATCTCCTCTATCGTCAACCAGGCACTGATCACCGAGCACAATATGAGGGATTCTGGAGCAGTGATATAGGGTGGTTTAACATCCAGAGTTAGTGTTCCTTCTTCTGATAGCAGGAAGCGATGCAGGTAGACTGCACGAGAAGATCAGAGTAGACGGGATGCACCTTCCGGTAGCCAGGTAGTGTGCTACCAGTTTGGGAGGAGTGGGCATACGAGGCCACGTTTCCCAAGAGACCTGATGGAGTGCTGATCTTACGCCAAGATGGGACATCTACAGCGTTTCTGTCAGTTTTTCTCACCAGCAACTGGTGACAGGGGCTCTCCTATGACCCCACATTTAGGAGAATCACTGCCAGTTTCTCACCAGTCTGGGAACTGGAGTTCTTACGGCCGTTTAGGCCAAGGTGGAGGTTATGGACGTGGAGGTCAGTTTCCAGGATATCAGCGACAACAGAGTGGATCAGCTCATAGTGGTCCGGCAGGGTCACAGGGCCGTGGTGTAGGCCAAACTTTTGCAGTGGAGAAGACCCTTCAGGAGCAGGATCCCGGACCCTCCAAAGTTCGAGGTACGATCATAGTAGCCTCAGTTTTATCTTCTGCTCTTTTCGATACAGGGGCTTCCTATAGATTTATCTCTGTTGCTTTTGTAGAGATCCTTGGGCTCTATATCTTTTCTTCTACCGACATGTTGACACTAGACACACCGTTGGGAATGAGGACATATAGCGTACATCAGTGCAAGGAGTGACCTCTTGAGGTCAGTGGGTGTCACTTTTTATGGGACCTCTATGTACTAGAGATGACAGGCTATGATTTCATTCTCAGGATGGACTGGTTAGTTCCCTTTTAGGCAGTCTTCGACTATTATCACCATAGGGTGAGTTTCATATCACCAGAGGGCAGATCTTTTCTTCATAGAGGTGAGTGAAATGTCTAGGCGAGCAGAGTATGACCAGAGCATCATGGGATAGGGGGAGTTATAGCCTAGATTTCCAGCCTATATCTGGATGATCAGGGGACTTCGCAGTTAGACTTTCCTCTAGTGGTGGTTCGTTTCAGGGATGTCTTTCCAGAGGACTTTTCTGGTTTGCCTCCGGAGCGTGAGGTGGAATTTTCTATTGATCTTGTGCTAGGAGCGACACCAGTTTACACTCCTCCTTATAGGATGGCTACACATGAGTTTCAGAAGCTCAAGAAGCAGTTGGAGGAGTTGCAGGCGAGGGGTTTTATCTGACCCAGTACTTATCCTTGGGGTTCTCATGTCCTGTTTGCGAAGAAGGAAGACGGTACCCTCAGGATTTGTGCGGATTATCAGAAGCTGAACTGGTTGATGGTCAAGAACCGATATCCTTTTCCTAAGACTGACGATCTCTTCGATCAGCTTCGAGGAGTCCGGGTGTTCTCGAAGATTTACTTGAGGTCTGGTTATCATCAGTTGTGCATTAGAACATCAGATATACCTCTGATAGCCTTCAGGGGCAGGTATGGTCTATACGAGTATACAGTTATGCCGTTCGGTCTCACGAACGTGCCAGTAGTATTCATGGCACTGATGAACCGAGTGTTCCATCCTTACTAGGATTCCTTCATGGTTGTTTTCATGGATGATATCTTGGTGTAATCTCACACTCGACACGACCATGATACCCATCTTGAGATCATTCTGAGTACACTGAGAGAGCATCGGTTATATGCCAAGCTCTCAAAATGACACTTTTGTATGGATCAGATTCACTTATTGGGTCATGTCATCTCAGAGACAGGAGTTTCAGTAGACCTAGAGAAAGTCAGAGCAGTAGTTTCCTGGGAGCAGCTGAAGAATGTCTTTGAGGTGCAGAGTTTTCTAGGGCTGGCTGAATACTATAGATGCTTTATACAAGACTTTTCATGCTTAGAAGCACCACTTATGACTCTGACTAAGAAGGGTACAAAGTTCATGTGGTCATATTCATGTGAGTCAGCCTTTTAGGAGCTGAAAGGAAGGTTGACTTCAGCACTGATACTAGTCTTTTCAGAGTTGGGAAAGAGCTATACTGCTTACTATGATGCTTTAGGTATCGGGTTGGGAGATGTACTTATGAAGGGAGATAAAGTCATTGTGTATGGGTCCTATCAGTTGAGACCACATGATAGGAATTACCCGACACATGATCTAGAGTTGGCAGCTGTTGTTCATGCCTTACGCTATTGGAGACATTATCTTCTGGGAGAGCACTTTGTGGTCTTCACTGACCACAAGAGTCTCAAGTACATTTTCACTCAGTGTGATCTGAATTTGAGACAGTGAAGGTGGGTTGAGTACCTTCAGTCCTTTGATTTTGAGCTTGCCTATACGTCGGGGATGGGCAACACAGTGGCTGATGCATTGAGCAGGAGGACTCAGATGCAGGAAGTTCAGGAGGCCAACAATGAGTGGTAGCTTATGGCTCTGTTCTCTGAGATGCATTTGGAGGTGTACGATAGACAGGGGAAGACTTTTCTATCTTCTGTAGCTGTTACCTCTACCCTTCTTGATCAAGTACAAATGAGGAATCTACCAGATTCTGAAGGCCTAGTCCTACGGGAAAGCGTGTTAGGAGAGGACCCTATTCCTGGATGGACCGTAGGTGAGGATGAGGTCTTGTGATTCTAGGGAAGAGTATGGGTTCCAACAGATATACGTGAGGAGCTGATGCAGGACTTTCATTCCTCAGTTTGGACAGTTCATCCTGGCGTCACCAAGATGTATCATGATCTACACCATCAGTATTGGTGGCCAGGTATGAAGAGAGATGTTGCTAGGTTCGTCATGAGGTGTTCTACTTGCCATCAGGTGAATACAGAGCACTAAAGACTGACAGGTATTCTACAGCAGTTACCCATTCCTGAGTGGAAGTGGAATGATGTCGCGATGGACTTCGTGACCAGGTTGCCGAGGTCACCGCGAGGGAATGATGCAGTATGGTTTGTCATTGACAGACTCACGAAGGTTTCTCACTTCTTGCCAATTAGGGATACCTTCAGTGTTGACCAGCTGGGATAGTTGTACATCAGAGATATTGTACATCTGCATGGAGTTCCGCACTCCATTGTTTCAGACAGGGATGTACGTTTTACTTCTCGGGTCTGGCAGGGGCTTCAGAAGGATTTGGGTACACACGTGCTTTTGAGTACAACATACCACCCTCAGACAGATGGCCAGTCCAAGCGTACGATTCAGGTTCTTGAGGAAATGCTCCGAGCATGCATTCTGGATTTTGGAGGTTCTTGGGATAAGCATATACCTCTCATGGAGTTTTCCTACAACAACAATTTTCAAACAACTATTCAGATGGAACCCTATGAGGATTTGTACGGTAGGACATTCTGATCACCCTTATGTTGGTTGGAGGCAGGAGAGGCAGCTTTGCTAGGATCTCGTCTTTTCTAGGAGACCATGGAGCAGATAGAGTTGATTCGAAAGAGGATGGCTACTGCACAGTCTTGACAGAAGTGTTATGCTGATCAGCGGAGATAACCTATGGAGTTCAAGGTTGGGGATCAGGTTTTCCTGCATGTCACACCAAGTTTAGGGCATAGGAGGATTAGGAGACATGGTAAGCTTTCACCGAGGTACGTCGGGCCATTTGAGGTGTTGGATAGAGTTGGGACGGTTTCCTATTGGTTTTAGTTAGCTTAGAGGTACCAATCCATGCACAAATTTTTTCACATTTCTCAGCTCTGACATTACTTTTCAGACCTGTCTCATGTCTTTCAACCCAAGGAGGTTGAGCTCGAGGTGGATGCGTCATTTGAGGATCATCCCATCTGAGTTGTTGATCGCAATACAAAGGTTCTCTATGGCTGGCCTGTTCCTATGGTATGAGTGCTATGGAATCACAAATGAGTACAGGACGAGACTTGGGAGAGGGAGGCTGATGTACGAGCTCGGTAGCCAGAGTTGTTCGGGGTTTCTTTTTCTACACCGCTCTAGGGAAATTCGGGGATGAATTTCTTTAAGGGGGGAAGTTTGTAAGAACTCGGATCTTCTTTTCAGGTATTTTTTTCCTTTTCTGGTCATTTTTGAGAAAAAGAGGAAAATATGGAAATTTTCGAAGTACACGCCATGTACTTTATGAGTACATACCGTGTACTGTGATGCAGTTGAAAGCCGTGTGCTAGCCCTGTCATGGCCACACACACAGCCATGTATGGGTGACATGGAGGCCTCTTAAAGCAGAGTATGGTATAGTCGAGTACACACCGTGTACGCCAAAATTACACACCATGTAATTTATTTTTTTCCCCATTAAACGGACCAGGGTCACGTCTAACCCCCAAAAGCGTCTTCTTCTAGGCCCCGTTCGGCCGAGAGAAACCGTACGATTCCGAAAATTCTTCGAGCCCCTGAGGCTCCATCCATTCTCCGAATCGACTGTCGTTGATTGCATTGGAACCGCATCAGTAATCTCTTCCTTCTTCTTGAGTTTCATTCCACGATTGCTCCTCTTTCTCAAGTTATCTTGGGTTGAATGTTTTAGAGGTTTTTGTAGATCTTTGATGTTACAAGGAAATTAAAGCCTTGTGGTTCAAGTATATCAGTCTCCTAGCACCAAGGTAGGTGGTTTGCGCCTTTTCGTTGAAATTTCTTGAATATTATGTGCAAATTCCACCAATACCCTTGAATGAGGTATTGCGTGTTTACCATTTTACCCCTATGATATACCTTCCTTGCTTGTATGCTTGTGTAGAGGAAGTTTGAATATGAATATGGTTGAATTACTGTGCTTTGGATGTTTTTCCCATGCATGTTCTGTTTACGACTATTTGGTCACGTTAGCCAATTTGGCTAATTTGCCTGTTTTCCATATGAGTTGCTGTAGGATGGAGGGTTTGAACCCTGACATGCTTGTTATGCTTTAGTTTAGTTAGTCAAGTAGTTCTGTAGGTCTAATTTGGCCATATTGAATTATTATTCCGTTATCCTACACAGGGCCGTGAGAACCTGGTGTAGTAGACTATAAGGGGATAGGCTGAGTGAGCTTCCTCAGAGAGTCTTTGAGAATTAGGCTACAAGGGGGTAGACAATGTGAGCTTCCTCAGAGAGCCTAGGATTACTTTGGGCTATAAGGGGATAGACTGTGTGAGCTTCCTCAGAGAGTCTGTGACTGCTTTAGACTATACAGGGATAGACCGTGTGAGCTTCCTCAGAGAGTCCTTGTTTTACTTTGAATCACCTTGATATCTTAGACTATATGAGGGATTGACTGTGTGAGCTTCCTCAGAGAGTCTTTGTACGACCTGGGATATAAGGGGAATTGACCAAGTGTGCTTCCTCAGAGAGTCCGTGACCTTGGGGATATAAGGGGAATTGACTTTGTGATCTTCCTCAGAGAGTCCTTGACCACCTTAGACTATAAGGGGAATTGACCGAGTGAGATTCCTCAGAGAGTCTTATAATTTCCTTATGACCAAACCAGAGGGGTCAGGCAGAGTGTACTGCCCAGAGGGTTGTTGGTACTTATTAGGTAGGACCATAAGGGATGTATGTGAGTACTTCCAAGAGGGTTTCCCGTTTGTGCTTAGCCGCTTGATAGCTGTTGCTTGATATTGGAACCATGGATTGTTTACTATTTAGTATGTTCCTGTTACTGCTTTCTATACTTTTTACCTGCCATATATTCACTGATTATTAGGCACAAATCTTTGGGTGGTTGCCTACTGGGATTTAGTCTCACACCCTATTTGGGTCATGCTTTTGGGACCAAACATATTATACTGTTGTAGGTATAAATAAGGGAAAGAGCCCTTCAACTTCATGTACTTGACTTGCTGTGGAGCTGGAGAGAATGGGACCAAGATTAGGCTTGTGATGATGAGGAAATATTTATCTTTTCTTTTGTACTTGTTTTAGTACTGTTGTATTTCCAGCATTGTGACTTGTTTGGCTGCTTTCCTATACATATGTATCATGCATCATATATCTATGTGCTCTTATTGTTGATCTCCTTTAGTCTTTAATCATTCACTTTTGTATGGATTATTACTGCTTCTACTATTGTTATTTATTTACTCTTCCACTGTGTTACTTTTCCAATGAGGGAATAGTTTCCCCACTATCACACCCAAGACCCTCGCTGCTAGTCGGTAGCCTATGGCATTTGGGGAAATGCGCTAGAGGCCATGTGACCAACCGGGTACGGGGCACCTATGTGTGGCTCCCAGAACCGGGATGTTACACCTGATGTGTCGTAGAAGAATACCTACCCAACTCCCTCTTATGGTAGTCTCAAGATGGGGGTACTCGTTAGTCTCTGCCTGAGATTCTAGAAACTCTGCTGGCACTTCTCCATCCACACAAAGGTATATCCCTTCCTTGTTAAAGATGAAAAAGGTGCTGCTACTTTGGAAAAGTCGGGCATGATCCTCTGATAGTATCCATCCAACCCCAAGAAACTCTGCTCCTCAATCACGCTCCTAGGTGGCTCCCAAGCCAGCACATCCTATGTCTTATGCATATTTACTGCAACTCCATCCTCTGAGATGACGTGTCCCAGAAAGTGGACCTCCCAAATCTAGAACTAGCACTTTGAGAGCTTACCGTAAAGCTGATTTTCTCGTAGTGTATCCAGGACTATTTGTAGGTGTGTAATGTGCACCTCCTCCAACACTGAGTACACCAAGATTTCATCAATTAATACTACCACAAAAAAATTAAGGTAAGGTTGGACTATCCTATTCATTAGTCAATGAACACTATTAGGGAATTGGTCATGTCGAAGGGCATCACCAAGAACTCGTAGTGGCCATACCAGCATCTAAAGGCTGTCTTTGATACGTCCTTATCCCATACTCAAAGTTGATGATAACTTGATATGAGGTCTATCTTAGATAATGACCTTGCTCTCTTTAGCTGATCAAAGAGGTCACCAATCCTCAACAATGGATACTTGTTCTTCACAGTCACTTGGTTCAGGTGCCGGAAGTCCACACATTACCTCAATCTCTCGTCCGCCTTCTTGGAAAACAACACTGGGGATGCCCATGGTGAAACGATGGGTCTCATGAATCCCTTCTCCTGCAAGTCCTATAGTTATATCCTTAATTCAGAAATCTCCAAGAGATCCATCTAATATGCTAGTGTGGATATCGGTGTAGTCCCTTGGTACAGATTGATATAGAAGTCTACCTCCCTACGAGGAGGTAGTCCTGAAACATCCTCAGGAAATACATCCCCATACTCATCCACCACTATAGGAAAGCTCAAACTCCTATCATCCACCATACTGATGGTTAGGCTAGTCAACTGGTGAGTGATCGTCTCACCCTCCTCCAAGAAAGTTCATCTTGTGCTGCAAAAGTTCCCTTCTCACTAGTGGTGGAAAAACTGGTCCCATCCTCACGGAAACACCACAATTTGCTACTAAAATAGTCGATTTGAGCATGAACTATAGATAACCAGTCCATACCCAAGATGTCATCTTAAGGCCTCTACACCACTACTAGAAGATCCCAGCTGAATCTCTCACCTCCTAGAGTAAGCTCATACTACTGTCACTAGTGTGTAATCGTCAAATACCCTCCCACAAGAGTCTCTAATTGTAAGTTTCAAGACAACGACTCCACCAGAATCTATGATCCTCAAACGAGGTCCATGGAAAGGAAACAGTGACTGAAATTTGTGTCTATAATAACTAAAACTAAGGTGGAGAAGACATAGATAGTAACTCTAATCATATCTGGAGCATTGTGATCATAGGCCTCTATCACCTGAAGTTGACCTCACCCCTATCTACCAGCTCCCTGAGCCCGTGGTGGACCACCTGGGGGTGGTGGTGGTAGAACCTTGAATCTTCATCCACTGCCTACCGCTCAGACTACTCCCATACTACATCCACCGCTCTGCGGACCTCCTCGCTCAAACCTCTACCTCTACCTTGGAGGTCCCTTGACTATTTGCTGATCGTCTGTGCGGTGGGTTGGGCAGTCACGAGCCATGTGTCCATGCCCACCGCATGTGAAGCACAACCTGATTCCCTACTGACTCCCTCTACTTTGGGAGCCCTATACTGCCAACCCCAATTCCTAGGGTTTCCCCCTGAAAGTATTGGCTTGCTTGGGCCCCCGTGTCTACTGCCTGCTGCTCACTACTGAAGAATCTGCCACCTGATGTCTACTGGTGGATCCGGCTGTCGGTGCCTACTCTTCTAAGAATATCTCCACATGAAGGGCTCTCTCTAGCACTCCATCCTAAGTGGGGATACTGAGAGACACCATAGATTCCATGATCTCCTGTCTCGGTCCCTGCTCAAGGGTCTGGGCCCTGAAGAAAGGGTCGCGCACCATGTATGTGGAGTAGCGAGAGAGGTATATAAACCTCGCAGAGTACTCATCCACTGATAGGCTACCCTGCTGCAGGTGAACCAACTCTTGTATGCGTACAGACCACAAGGTCATGGGGAAATACTCCTCTCAGAAAAGCCTTTCAAATTCTGTCTAGGTGAGGGTCTCCTCATCATGTGTTTGGATGGTCAAACTCCAATATCTCCCTACCGAGCCCTGCAAAAGGCTCATGGACAAGATCACCATCTGGTCTAGCGGTGTCCTCACTAAGCAGAAGAACCGTATCACTGCCTCTAGCCAGTCCTCAGTGACCTGAGGATCCATCTCTCACCTAAACTTGGGAGGTCTCTATCTCTAAAACTCATGTAAGAAACTGAGTCTGCATACATCCTCTACCAGTAATGCCAGTAGTAATTGCTAATAAACGGGTGGTGGAAACACCGGTGCACCACCCGAAGGGGCCATATATAGCACTGGTCCCTGAATCGACACCTCATCGCTAGGTGGGATTTCCACATGATCACGTATCAGAATCATAGATAGCTATCTGCGTGGAGGCATCCTGAAATAGATCAAGATATACCACATTCAGAAGATTATACCTGATGAGATGACTCTTATTCAAGAATATCATAAGGAGACACTTATTCAACCAGTTTTTTCATGTATAGTGCTGAAAAACAGAATTCAGGTTCCTGATTTATGGATACATCAACCACTACACCAACATTGGACTCCCCAAATCTGAAAGTCAAACTTGATACATTCAACACTGTTGCCCCAAAAAAAAACAACTGACTCTCAATATTTGAGTTAGAACCGACCAACTCTGATATCACTTTGTCATGACCCATCCCCCAGGGCCCATGCTGTGACATACCCCAAGCCCACCTTCCAAAGGCCAGGGGTTGTAGACTAGCGCCAAAGGCATAAAACTTCAAGTGATAGGCATTTGCCCGAGTACCTATACACATGGACACACAAAACCACATCCCAAAGTTGGAAAATTAAACATGCATACCACTAAATAACCACTAAGTAAAAGTATAAACTATAGGTCAAATAGGCTAGAATACAAACCCAAAAAAAGATAAGATGAAAACAGGAAAGTACAAGGAAAACAATGAAATCAGTCCACTGGAAACCCCACTTTATGGGTTGGTACAGAGTAGCTGATAGAAGCCATAGAAGTACATACCATCTGCCTGGTCTCACTGGGAACCACCAGGTCTTGGGAAACCAAGTCCTCCGTCAAGGTGGTAGTTTTCTACACCAGACACAACACGTGCGGGTGAAGCCCATGCAGGGGTGAGTAACAGTATACTCAGTAAGGACCCCAAAAAATGAAGTAAATACCAAAAAGAAATAAAAAATAAACCAAAAACCATGATCATGACATAAGATAGATCACACAAGGTATATTCTAGAGAAGGAAAGTAAGACCATCACTCATAACGTTGAACACCATGGGCTGCTAGAGAACTCCTCTTCAATGAGTACAGTGGGCCTGCCAGGTCACACAGAAGCTGCTTCCCACTAACCTAGGACTACTATGGTACTAATCCTTGATGAGTACTGTGGGTATGCTGGGTCACATAGAAGCCAATCCCCACCGTGGGCATGTCAGGTCACACAGAAGCCGCTTCCCACCTATGGCCATACTAAGGTACTCCTCCTATCGAGTACCATGGGTCTGCTAGGTCACACAGAATCCTCTCCCCACCATGGGCCTACTGGTTCACACAAAATACACTTCTCACTAGGCCATAGTATTTGATCCACATAGGATTTTTTATTAGCAATCTTTAGGTCTCAGCCAACCGCAAGGTTTCCGCATGTAGCATGCTTGATCTCGGGAGAACCACTCCCCAATCCCTTATTCATATTTAAAATTCCATGAAATCCTCCACAAAGTATAAAAAAATATATTCCTTATCGCAAGGGTTCTAATTCCACAAAAATCTCATCAATCGGACGCCCGGTTTTCATGTTATTGACATTTTTCCAAAAAGGGGCTGGTTGGGTTCGGGTCCAGTCTGACCCGACGCAACCCAGTCCAGGGTCCACTGACCCGACTCAGGTCCAATGGCCTGAACCAGACCCGACCTAGCTTGGGTTTGTCCCGCCAAGGTGGGTCTGGCCTGCACCCTGCCTTGTCTTCCTAGACGAGACGTGACTGGAAGCCGCGTCCGGCTCCCCTCGCCATGTGGGTAGTCTACGGGGCTTCCCTCTCAGCCGCGGTCAAGTGACCGTGGACTGCTGCTATGCGTCCGAACAATCCGGCCAGTCAGACTCCCCGTACATGGTCAATCAACTATATTCTCTTGCAAACCATGGTCTGCGGTTGTAGGATACTCCACCAATGCGGTCGATGAGCCACGTCTCTACCGCCAAATGCCAGCCCAACTAGTGGCTATTCTCTATGAACCACAGCCTGAGTCAGCCACAAAAGTCGACTCTAGTGTGCTGTCATGGAAAAATACCACCCGAATGCGGCCTCTGTTGCGGGCCACTGCCGGCGGGTCTTTCTGTGAGCCACCGAGTCTATATTGTTGGTCCGTTCTTCATATCGACAGTGCCTTCAGCCTACATGGGGTGTCGCCTTCCCTGTAAAGGCCCCAAATTCACATTATTTCCCCTTTCAAATGCTCGGCCACAAATAATGCACAATCTGAGAGTCTCGGTCCTTGTTAGTGTCGCCCCATGTCCTCTACATTATAGTTTTAAAATAGAGGGAGGTTTGGGGATGATGTTCTATCAATAATAATTCAGTCCTGAATAGAAATCCTAGAAACATCACCCTCCCACAAGAACATATGATCTGTAGATCAACCTATTCGTGGGTTGATCCGTGTTCATTGTTTTAGAATAAGAACAAGGAAAACTTAAAACAAATAAACCCCTACCTCGATTGACATTCGTCATTGAAGTGCTCCGCCCTTGAGGATTCAAGCTTCATTGGCATTCTTCACTTCCTGGTCCCGTTCTTCGTAAGGCATCGACGTCGCTAGTGATATTGCCGGTGTTCATCTTTCATCATTGGATGGATTCCTTGCCATAATTTATTCATATAATTTCCATGGTTTAATTCTCAACTCTCCAACGCATTATCTTATTAAAAGGAAACACATCATAACATTTCTATTACGCTGCGGTGTTGCGTCGTTACACTGTTTCATTTATGAAACAACATATCTGTTATGATTCAAAAAAAAATGATCCATTAAGGAGATTACTTTAATGTGCCTCATCACCGCACAACAGATCCATATTCCTCTTCTCAATGGTGATAAAATAAAATAAAATAACTTTTAAGTTATTTTATTATTTTCCAAAAAGTCTGAAAACTAACTTTTCTGTCCGACCGTTGCTGGTTGAAGTTCGGTTCTTTCTAGGAGAATCCTAACATTTAATGTTCAAGGGTGCCCTCATATTTTTTATCTAAGAACCAGTTTAAAATTTAGAAAAACCCACTTTCATGTTTACTTAAACGAACTAAAAAAACTTCAAAATTCTGTTCAGGGCTCACCGGGCCTCAGAATCATGTGCCGTCAAAGCATGTGGTCTCAAAATAATTCCATACAATTTAAAAAAAATTATACAAAAATTCCATGAAATTACAATAAATAACCTAATACATTTATAAATTTCCTCACCAAAACCTAGAGGACATAGTTTTATTAGTAATCCATCCTAATAATGCTTTAGGTATAAACCTAAAGTGGCTTTCTGATGAAGAGGTAAAATTATTAAACGTGCATATTTGTTTTATTTCTTTTTCTAACTCATTAAAATATTCTTCAACTATGATAATATAATAAAACTAGTATATAATATATACTTAGATTTTATTATGTAAATTTTGTAAGCTAGATCTATATCCACTTCCATCAAATGGAAAACAAAACTGTCGATCGTGTGTACATCGAACTACCCCCTCACGAACTGATTAATTCATTTTACATCACAACCTTTCAAGGATAGATATAATTATTAATTTAATATATTTATATAATTTTATGAAATTACTATACTTATGGAATTACCATGTCATATATAACTTCTTACTTTCTATTCCGTGGGTGATACGATAATGTTGCTCGTGTGTACGGTGGACTACCGCCTCGCGAAACGATGTGATTTGTTTTTCTCTTATGATTTACATGAAAGTTAGTATAGTTAATGTTAATGAAAATATGTGATATTTTTTATATAAATATATTTATCTAAATATGATATCACATCTTAACTTCTTACCTTCCAATCCGTTGGAAAATAATAACTTCGCTCATGCGTATGTGTGGACTACCGCCTTCGCGTAGCGATGTGAAATGTTTTTTCATTTTATTTTTACATGGATAATAATAAGGATGGATTTTATTAATATAAATGATATATATAACATAATAATGATTCTATAAAATTTAATTAATATTTATTTTCCTTTCGTTCCATCCTTCTAGAAAAATGGAAACAACGCTCATTCGTACGTACGACCTACCATCTCCATGAACAATGTAATCCATTTTCTATCTATAACTTTTATAGATTGATCTAAATACATATATAATGAATATATATTATATTTATATAAATTTTGAAATTATAGATATGATTTAACCATGATAAAATTAAAAGGACCAAAATTACCAAACTGAAACATACACGAAAAATGAAGCAATTATCACATGAAACAATGGTTTTAACAAAGAGTTATTAATAAATGGGTCATAAAAGACTATAATTAAATCATATATTTAATGAGATATATGATTATGGTTATGTAATATATATATAATAATCCTATATTTATTATATATGAGACACATAGGATAGAAGTCGAACCTGAGGTAAGGTTTTCTCATCACACTTTTACTTCTATGAGACATATGCCATATTAACCACTTATTCCTTTTCATGTTGAAAATACTAACCCTTTGATTTTTTATATCATGAATATATTTATCTTTATGGTATTTAAAGTTTCATCTAATGGTGATTTATTTTATGGGGATTATGATTCAGAAGTTACCAAAGTGGTAAATGTGTATTTAGCAATCACATCATTATTCAATATTATTTTTGTTTAAGTCTCAATTGGGGGGATTATTTGAAATTTATATATTAAACTCAATATATTTTTTATCCACTGGTTATTCATGAAAATTTTCAATTAATAGTACAATTTTTTCACTCAGTGGTACTTAAAATTATTGAGAATATATTTTTAAGAAAATACGACCTTATTTCTCTCTTCGATCAAAAAACCCTTTTCATCAAAATTCATGTTTTCTAAAAATGATTTAAAAAATATTTTAAACCTTTTAAAAATAGTTTATTAAAGAAATTTTTACATATTTTTACTTTTTTAATTTTTTTTAAAGGAACCTTCATCTCATTTTCAAAACAAGGCTCTTTTTGATTGTATTAAAAATTTGAAAATATTCTTTATTTTAACATGTATGACATGAAAAAATATTTCACCATCAAGACCACTCAAAGTTTAAAGATTATTTTAAAAGTTTTAAAAGACTATTTTAAAAGAAAAGAATTTTCAATTTTTTTTGTGAAATTTTTGTTTTAAAAAGTGATTTTCAAAGTGCAAAGGGCATTTTCCTTAATAATGTTTTAATGACATTTTTATGGTATTTATATTTATAAACAACATAAAACATTTATTATAAATATGATAAAATAGGGATATGTTTTATTAACATCATTATTATTCTTTATTTGGACAGTTTATATTCAGTTTGACTGAGGATGTACAATTCTATTACCATTCACCATATTATTTTGAATGGTTTATAAATATATTTATTTAACTACGTTAAGTATTAAAATTTTATATGTTAGTTTTTCAATATGAATATTTATGTTGATTATGTTTCACCCCTTTCAAATGAGGAATGTATTGGACTTATTAAGTTATGAGTGGGTCCTAGTTATAGATAACCCATTGATGCATCAACAGGTCTCATGAGACAAATCAGTTGGCCAAATTAGATGGGTTTCTACCCAAAGATTTAAAGTTTATTGTGAAAGGTCTTGATAGTTTCATATGTCTAAAATTATGCATCCCCTTATTATGAGATTAATTATTTATATCCATGGATAAATTTCATGCTCATGTGATTATTTATATGGATTTATCTGATCATCATTTATTTAAACCATATTAGGCTTAGTTTATTGATTAAATAGCATGTTTTTAACTTATTTACCTTTCCGTATTGATTATTATTATTTATTCATGATAGATTCCACTGTATTATTACCCTTATTGAACATCTAAGCTCACACTAGTCTTATGTTTTATTTTCCCCAAGATTCCAGAAAGTGTTTTGTGATTGATTTGCAGGGATACAATATGGGGAATAATGGAGTTCTCAAAGAAAATAATTTTTGTAATCTATATTTTACATGTAATGTGAATTTAAAATATATATTTAACTTACAAATAATACTAAACTATTAGTTCAGTTGGTATGACATTGCTTGTTTCTAGTACCAATGTAATAAAATAGACACCAGCTCCAAGTTACTGGGGTCTGGGTCATTACAAAAATGTCCAAATAATGACGGAGAGTTACATATATCATTTATCATAATAAAGTGAATGATCATGATAAAACTAACAACCACACAACTATAAACCAAATAGGTGTGAAAAAGACCATCGATTCATCTGTAGTGATGGTAATAAGATAACATTTTTGTTTAAAGATCATTTTACTATTTTTGAGGAATTACATTACCATATAGACTAAGAACATAAAGAATTAATCTTACTTAAAAAGTATAATTTCATCCTTTAATCAATTTTTACCATAATCTCATATTTTGTTCCAAATAATGAGTATTAAAGATGATTTTTATGCCTAAAGCACTAAAATCAACTTCCATTGGATCATATACTTTCACCAAATGATAATAAGGTATTTATACTATCTTTATAAATTAACCGAAACTAAAATGGTTAGAAAATGTTAAGATAATTTCCAAAATGAATAAAATTTTATATATATAAATAATACATTTATCTCCAAAATTCAACAATATCTATAAAGGTTTAATGTAGATCATTTCATAAATAACTATCCTTAAATTTCATCAAAAAATTATTGACTAATATTGAAACCCAAATATGATTTTATCACATATTCTTCCAAGACAAATTTAACAATTACGTCCAAAATAACATAAAACACTCTTAAAGCATAATACCAAAAATTTATATGACATAGTTATGTAATCTCCAAGGTATGATAATTATTTCCATAAATAACCTGAATCGTCATAATTACTCCAAAATATAATTAAAACTTAAATCATAAAATAAAATATCATAATATTATATTTATCTTAATCATACAATGCTCCCCAATATAGTGATCTTATTCTGAAATAACATTATTCAATTAATCATAAAATCACTTTTCAGTCCTATAGTTATCTATAAGATAAATCATTCATTCCAAACATACACTTAATCTTTATTTTTCAAGTCATTTAAGTATTCTCATACTAACTAGGACATCACATAGGATAGTGGTTTTCATTTTACCCGTGTCACCCTTCTATTGTGGGTTCAATCCAAGTGGCCATGCTGGATGTGACAGGTTGTTTCCTAGCCTACACGTTGTCATTTTACTAAAACTATATTAAAATAATTCCTATAAAATTCCCAAAAATATGATGAACATCATCAAAAATATCATTAATAATAAAAATAATTTTTAACATCTAAGTTTTTATACATAGCTCATTTTTTCAAAAAATAAAATAACATTAATTGACTATATTTTCCTTAGCATCAAGAAAATTTTATCCAAAAGGTTTATTTATCACTTTATCATACATCCTTAAATGAAAATATAAAAAATTGACACTTTTTTGCTACACCAATTTTCAAAGGTATCGATTCTATCTAATTTTTTTCTTCCAAATTTTAAAAATAAAATCTACTATAGAATAATCCTAAGTGTTTCATGATTCTCATAATATTTAGAATATATTAGAATATCATTAATAAACACATCCTTCATTCAAATTCATTATTAAACCTTTAACCATAATATGTTATATTATTCCTTAATACATTATTTCTATAAATCAATGATATAAAATATGATCCATCAATATCAACTCAATCATGTTTCATAAATACAGTATAAAAAATAATTTATACCTTAAATATTGAAATAAGGGTCTTGTTTTATGCCATTGATATCCCCTTTATCTTCTAGCATGAATTACATGTCTTTAGAAAATAAATAGTTAAGTCCTTGGTGGTATTTTACTTGTTGAATAAGATAGATGATTTGAGATTTTGAAATCAAATAGAATAAATACTATGTTCCATAGAAATTTTAGAGAAATAAAAAGGTTTTGGATGGATCAAATAGTTTCTTACAAGTGATTTAGATGTTCATCAAGCTTTCAAAATCATTTGAACAAGCTTTTTCTATGATAGTGATGATTAAATCATCAAGAAGGGATAAGAAGGTAGTATGAGATCCCTTTAATTTCATCTTGATAAACTATTTTTAATATATATAAAATAATATCATTAAAACATAAAATTAATTATCTCATGTTAAAATGAAAATAACCCATGTAAATATAATACCCATAGAATTTCTATAATAATTTAACCTTAAAATCTTCAAAAATAACCTTAATAACTTCAACATTAATGAATGTTTTAACCTCAAAGGTTATCTCATACCTCTCAGCTTACATCCCTAAAAATCTAATAGAATTATTTTGAAATAATCCTTCACATTAACCCTAAGTGTTACATAAACCTTAACCTAATAAAACGTCTCCTAAAAATATCATTAGTCACCTTAAAATCTCATCACTTAAAACCTCTAAAGTGGTTTAAAAACCTTTGAAATTATGATTAAACTTAAACTTATAAACCCATTACGGTATTCATAAATCTTAAGTTAACCTTACAGGAAAATATCAAAATCTCCTAAGTTATTTAGTCATTTTATCTAATACCAACTATAAGGACCTGACCTTAAACATTTCATATTCTAGTGTCTTTAGACTAGAATTAAACTTATTTAATTTCTAAATATATTTATAATTAATATTTTTATAGAGTTATGCCATATCCATTATAAAACCACCCATATATTACAAAGTTCACACTTCTATTTAGTATCCAATTTTCCTACCATTTTTTAAAGACGAAACATGTTTTATTTTCATGATTTTTTTATAACCTTTAATTTGAAATTTTATTTGTTCTTACACATCCTTAAATCTTGTGAAAAAACTTTAAAATGTGATATGAGCACAAAAATCTCAGTAAGGGACATAAAAATAATAAAGAAACCCATTAGTACATTTTAAAACCATGATATCAAAAAGGTAGTTTTCCTTTAACATAATAAACCTTGAGATTAAATAATCATTTACGTACAAATGAAAAAAAAATTTCTACCCAAAGTTTTTCATAAATTACATTATTAATAACTATAAAGGTAAAATCATTATCATTAGGTTTTCTTAGAAAACATGAGAACCAATGAATTTTTTTTCTTAAAAACATACCTTTTTACCCTAAAAGGGCATAACCATTCTTTTAAACAAATGATTATTAGCTTAACTTTTTGAAATAAAATGATTTCCATAAAAAATAATTAGTAATAATAGAAAAATCATATAGGTTACTTGGGAAATCATCTTTATAAAACCCTTATAGAACCCCTACAATTGTAATAACCATATGATCGACTTCCAACACAATTATCTTGAGAACATAATCATTATCCAATGAATTAGAACACTATCTAGGCACCCATAATATAATATATATCAGTCTCACCCATCTTCATGAGATATATATACCACACACATCATAATAAATAATTTACAAATACCATATCATAAAAAAAACATTTTAATCTTTCACATTTTCATTATATAACCCTTGGAAAACGCTTTTAAATTCACATGAAAAAAACTTTTGGATATTGAAATACCCTTTCCTTTTAAAAACCCATTTTCAATACCAAAATACCCAGAAAAATGGAAGGAGGTTTTTTATTTGAATAAAACATGGAATATTTTAAAGGTATCCAAAAATCAAATAATGTTTTTTGAATTGAGAAAATTTATTGTTGTTTTATACGTTAAAATAGAACATTTCTTTTGTATTTTATAAAGAATGTAAAAAAATTCCATAAAAATATTTATTTTTATTTTTTTAAAGAAATTAAAAATAGAATTAAAATTAACTTTATAATTTTTTATATCCATATGAATTCATCTATAAAACAATTTTAAGAATATGGACATGGAAGATAAAGAGTTGGAAGGGATACTTTAAAAGAGGATTTTTAAAAGAAAGTCTCTTACCTCGAGTCTGACTCAGCATTCACATTATCTATTTTCCTGAATAATAAAATTATGTTAATTATTTACTTTCTTAAGAATATTTTTCAAGTTTTTATTCCTTTTACCATGTTATAATTAATTACTTAATCAATTAAGTTCATATTAAATGTTTTGATAATATTTAGATCATATGTCCAAAATGACTAAGATAGGTTTGCTATGGCCAAAGTGGTCATTATTAAATCATATAGAAAATAATAATCATGAAAAAATTATCATTTATATAAATAATTTACATTCTTAAACCAATTATGAAATATACTTATGAAAAATGAACTACATTACAATCATGGAGACAATAGGCTATACGTACACATGAGTAACATTTTCATTTTTTAATGATCATTATGGAAAGAAGGTAAGTATTATTTTATCTTTAAAAAGGATAATTATATCATAAATATAATATTATTTATTTAAATACACTTATATATATCATTTAATTTATGCGATGATGGAAAATGAATCACATCGCTTTGTGGAGGTAATAGTCTTCACGTACACACAAATGATGGTTTCATTTTTCAATGGATGAAAATGTAAGAAATTCGATGATATATTATATTTTAAGCATGATAATATGTAATAAATATAATAAATAAAAATTAATTCCATCATTATAATATTTCATGAGTGTCATTGATGGAAAACGAATTACATCGGTTTGCGAGACAACAGTCCACCATACACACAAACGCAATTTTCATTTCCCATTTGATGGAATAAGAGATGGATACGGGTTATGAAATTAACATAACATATAAATATATAAAATATATTGGTTTTATTATTTCATTATGTTTTAATAATATTTTAAGGCGTTATAATAATAAATAAAATGATAACGCTTGGTTAAGAACTATACCTCTTCTTGGGTCAACCTCCTTTTCTTTATACCTTAAACCCTATAAGGTTGGTATTCTACCCAAAATAAGAACTATAAAACATGTATAGATATTATAGGAATGTATTTTTTGAACAAAATGATTTTCTATTTTTCAAAAAAAAGAGAAGGCACCCTTTTATAAGAGCAGGGGGGGGGGCATTCTTGTAATTTCTTAAAGTATTAAATTAATATAAATTAATTTTCATGTTCAAATGACTCAAAATTGATATTTTTTGAATATAAGATGATTATTAGTCTAAATTATGTTATAAAATGATAATTGGACAAGTTTATGAGATGTTTTCACCCTTATCTTTTTTATTTTAACCCATGTTAACCTTTTTTTGACAATTACCTTGATAACAAAGTTTTTACTCTTTTGGGATCAATATAGTTACTATAAAAGTACTATTGGACCATAAATGGACTATATTTGATATTTTAAACCATATCCAAATAAATTGGTCAAAAATAAGATTTTTCTGAGTTTTTAACCATTTAATAAAATATTATTTATTATAAGATAACATTAATGTCAATTTTGTGACTATTCTTGTAATTTTACTTTTAATACTAGAAGAAAATAATGAAATTATAATATAATTCATTTAAAACTCTATAATATTTATTTTTTATCTAAAAAAATTAGGGAACACAATAATTCATTCAAATTGTATTAATTTTAACATTTTAAAAATCATTTATATCATTTTTCTATTAATTGAATAAATACTATATGAGCATTGAATATACATTTAAGGTAATCATTTAATCACTAAAAATTATAAATAAATTACCATGATAAATAAAAATCATTTATATTTTAAACTAATATTTATAAATGAACAAAATTTTATTTTTATACTTATGATTTTTTTTAAAGATAATAAAACAAAGAGAATGACATTTTTGACTTTTCTTTACATAAAATATTATAAAGGTCAAAATCATGACCATATAAAAAAAGGTCATATATTCTAATTATGGAAGATTATGGATGAAATAAACTCATAAAATAAAATTAATTCAAGTGTTAGGGTTAATTTATAGTCTTTATCACATTATTTTCCCCTTAATTAACCCATTTGACCTTTACCATGGTAACAAATTTTTTATGATTACTATTATAATGATTAAAAATAAAAGGGAAATATTTATAAAATTTATAAATCCTAATTAAAATTATTGAATCCACTTTTAAATATCAATAATGCATAAGTGACTTAATTTAATTTAAAATTAAACCCGAAAAATGTAATGGAAAACTGTTTTTCAGAAAAATTCCTTTTTAAGTACAAAAATGTTTTTATACTAAGTTAAAATAGAAAATTAATTCTAAAGACTATAATTGGATTATTATTAATCAAAATTAACTAATAAAATTTTAAAACTAATCTAAAATAGAATTTTAATTTATAAATATTTTAATAGAAAATACAATTTTCAATAAAAATCAATATTTTTCACTATTCATTAAAAAATCAAACTTTTAAGAAAAATATCAAATTTTCAACATAAGATAATTTTGATATGCCGATTTAAAAAATGGTATAATTTTTATCAAATAAAATTTATAATATTTTCATAAATTAATTATAATATTCTCTCATAAAAAATAAGAAATACTATTTTCGAAGAAAACATATTTTTGAAGAATGAAATATATTTTCTAAAAATTGAGTGCTTATTTCCTAAGAATTAATAAATACATTTGTATTGATTAGAATATATATATATATATATATATATATCATAATGAGGTTAATCCTATTTATACCCACTAATTCAATGACCATGTTATAATAGTCATATTTAAATAATAATATTTCCTGGTTCATTTAAACTCGGTGTTGTGTGTCATACACATTATAAAAAATTATGTCATTATTTTGAAATATTGAGGTGTTACAAGCCTTTACTCAGCCTCATCATAATGGAACACCCCATATATTCATATCACTAAGTATTTGGACACTAGTAGTGTGTGACTAACTAGCGAAACATAATTCTAGACTCCCACTGAGCTACCTAGGTTCCCATGAACAATAAAAATGGAGGTAATCACGATAAAAAATTAATTTAATCAAGGATAAAAACTTTCAAAACAAACACATAACCTCATACCCTCACAAAATCATCACCACAATCAATAAATATAAAAAACACATACAATGAATCAAAGATAAGAATACCCTCATGGGATCACAATCCATCACAAGCACACAAGAATCACAAGGGGATTAAGAGAGATTCATATCATTTAGAAAAACTCATTTCTTTATAAAATTAAAAAAATACATCACATTAAAACATGATTGGAAGGCCAATCCATTTCATAAAAATGATTTTGAAACTAAATGGTAACTTTATATTTCCCTTTTTAAAATTACCTTTTAAATTACTCAAAACCACAATAAGTTTCAAAAATAAATTTCACATGGGTTAACTCACCCTTTTAAAATCACCCAACTCATTTGGAAATCTCAAAAAAGATTTAAAGACCCAAAAAAAAGTTTATCACGTCCCTTTGAGATTAAACTATCCATTTAAAATATTTTAAATACTTTCAGAACACCAACCACTTGGTTTGAAAGACAATTTAATTTAAGAACACTTTTTAAAGAAACAAGTCGATGCTCTCCACCACTTTAAAAACCAAAAAACATTCTTTAAAGGATAGTCAAGAATTTTCACAAAACACTTAACATGGATTCACATCCCATGCCAAGGTTTAAAATCACATTCATAACAAATTGGATACTCATGGGTCATACATACAAGCATAATTTAAAGTAAAAATCATTTCTAAGCATCAACCAATTAAAGGAACATCATAGATAGTGATGGAAAATAAACACCTACCACAGACTAAATGAAATTGAGCTGAAAGTAAGTTTCAATGATCCAAAACACTTCGCCTTGAAAGGTGAAGGATACCAAAAGTTATAACACATCCCAAAAAACATTAAGCACCAAAAAATCAATCTAAATGGTATCCCAAGGGTGTGGAAGAGTTTGGGAACAATGATAGAGATGAAGAAATCACAGGAAAAAATAAAATAAATGAAGAGGAGTTTTCACCTTGATTATTTGGCCCCAATATGTGAAGATCACACATTTCATAACCCAGAATAGAGGATCTTAGAAGGAGGGAGGCGTGCAACCAATGAGTCTTGACCTAAGGTTCCGTGTATAAGCAAGAGGGGAGCTCGTAGGGGAGGAGGGACACTAGCAGGGGAAGCTTGCACAGGGGGAAGCTGCCGGCCGAGGGGGACACACAAGGGGAGGCCACAAGCGAGGAGAGGTGTGCACAAGTGGAGGGTGTGCATGGGGGGGAATTATAGTAGAGGGGGTGAGGGAGAGGGGATTGAGGTGAGAGTTTTAAATTAAAAGGGATTAAAAATATAAAATTAAAACCCTCAATTTTAAAAACTCAGGTAAACCACACCATCAGGTCATACAGTTCACCTAACTGGGTGGCAACAATGTTCAAGGCACTAACTAGCCAGAACCTACCCCGCACAGTTTCCCCTAGGCACCGTATGGTTGTACAAACCATGCTTCAACTATTCTAATCTGCACTTCCAAGACACATAGGCAATATGAACACTTGTCTCACAGTTTTCCTAACCATGTTCAAGCAATGTGATACACACCAGACTCTCCAAGGGACCAATACAATTACCACACAATTACTATTAACCGTGTGAAACCCATGTGAAGTACAAAATTTTCCAAAAAATTTACAACTCTAGACCAAGGATGTAACGACTCGAAAAATGTACTTCTTTTATTTATGGATCTGTTTTCTCCTAATAATTTTTTATTATGTTTTACAATAAAAGAACATAAAATTACTTCAGACCCAAATTGTAGTTTTTAAAAATGATATAATTATTATAACAAATTAAGGTATATGGAATAATGATTATTTTAATTAAATAGTATAATTAAAAACACCTATTTTTAAATTTAAATGATAAAATAATTTTACTTTTTTTAGGTTATAAATTTCACTATTCAATTTCACTATTCATTTTTTATCCGCTATTATTTTTAATTACTAAGGATTTTCTTATTTAAAAGTCAATTTTCTCAATTTTAGATAACTATTATGGTTAAATAAACGTCATTTTTGAATTCCAGATGTCAAAATTAACCTAGGATGAATTTTTAGAAATTTTACATGAAGTTTCAATTTGATGAAAATTATTTGATGAATAGTATTTGATGAATAATGTTTTTTTATGAATAGTATAAAAATATTTTATTTTTAAATAACTTTTTTTTGTGAAATGATTTTCAAAAAATGGTCTTCTACAGTTGTGTTCAATAAGAAATTTAGATTCTAATAAGATCAAATTAATTTTTAGTGAATAGTAAAGTATGAATAGTAACATACCTGTACAAATAGTAATGAATAGAAAATCGACCAAAAAAAATATAAACTTCACCCATGAAAGTATAAATACATTTAAACATCTTAAAAGTGAAAAAATGATCATAGTTTAAGTTTTGGTATTTTTGTATGTCATAAATATTTTCTTTACAATTTTATAATTAATTTAATAATTTAAAATGGAAATTTATTTCAAAAAATTTAATCATAAATTGTTACTTTATTGTCTTATGGTTATACGATAATTTTATGAGACCTTGATTACTTTATTAAGGTGTTACAAAATGAGTTATAATTTTAAAGTTGTATTTTTGGAATAAATAATGATTTTATTTAAAAATTAAATTAAAAATATTTAGGAAATTATTTTCATAAAATAGAGTTCATTTTTGTATTCAGAGAATCGATATTAAGTTAGAGTGAATTTTTGGGATTTTTCTGAAATAATTGATTTTTCAGTGAATAGTAAAAATACAGTTTTGAGTTTCGGGTATTTAATGACATCATTGATGATGTAATCATGATGTAAATAATCTGGTAGACTTGTGAATAATAATATATGTTATGAGGTGTCCCAAGTGGCCAATATCATGGGAAAATACCATGGGCCAGCCCATGGTTTTTCATACACCACCGATGAGGTGTCCCTTGGAAATTAATAATTTATTCCCTCACTTTTGCTATAAATTCCAAGCCATTCCCTCATCAATTTCATTCCAAAATCTTCCTCAATGAAGTTTTGGTCTCCTTACCTCTCAAGGAGTCCTCCCAAGGTGCCCACAAGCCTCCCAAGGTCTCGACCTTCAAGCTTTCAAAGTTACTCTTCAAGGTAAGGGAACCCTTCACCCTCCTCTTTTAAGTCATGACTTCCTTTATGTTATGTCTTATAGTTCCACTTTATTATGAGGGGGATTGTTCTTATATATCTTTAATACTGTATATTTCATTTCCAAATGATGATATACCCTTTCTTCTCTCATCAATTGATTTTCTGAATTTTTATGTGACACCGTTAGGGTGCTGAATTTTCATAAAAGAAATCGTGCTTTCTCTTTCCTTGAAAGTTTCATTTTCATGTGGCGTGTCATTCAATTGTCCACAACATGATATTATTTCTTTTTATTATGTACCAATAATGTAAAATGATTCATTTATTTATGGGATACCCTTTTCCCCTCTCTTTATATTATTTTCTAAAGCAATGTTATATAGCCGTTATGCTGCAGAAATTTCGTCTCAAAATTTCTCTCTCTTTTTCTCAAGGAATTCTATTGTTTTATTTATGTGAATAACCAGACCTATTTCGTTTCTATGGGTGTTCATAGATACAAAAAATGATATATTTTATTATGGAATTGACATACATGTAACCCTCTCTCCCTTTCCATGGGTTATAAATGACATAATGATCTTATTTTTAAGCACTTTTAAAACATCCTAATTTTGAAGTGAAACACATTTCTTTTACTCTCTTTGGGTTATTTATGAAATGTTTGATTATGATATATGTGTATCAAATTAAAATAAATACATATTAAGGGTGGTCCCTAATAGAGCTCTAATGCGTTGGGTAAAGAATTAATCTCTAGAGACGACAAGTTTCATGATACCTTTGTGAATAACCTTGGAAATTTTTATGATACCTCGGGGATAAACCTTGGTGATATGTTCATGAATATATAAATGAAATGTTGTAGACATATATTTAAGTTATTATTAAAGTTATTTTTATTATTATATTCTTTTTCTTCCATTTCTCATGCCTTTATGATTTATATCATGTTCTTATTAATATTTCTCAAGATTACATGTCAAGTATTTCACTTGTTTTCCTTACTGAGCCTTCTGCTCACCCTTTCCTTTGATGTATGTCTCCATGTTATGAGATGAAATATTTTTAATTAGGATGTACTTATGATGAATCCTTACAAGTGTATTAGAAGAATGTTTTATGTTTTCTTCATGTATTATGTTTCTAATTTCCAAGACACTAAACTCAAAAGATCTTCCGATATGTTAAATTTGTATTATGTAAAGAAAAGTTATGTAATAAAAAGGTGGGATGCCATAATTGGTATCAGAGGATGGTTTAGTTATTTGTGGGAATTAGGATATAAAAATTTTAGGAAGTACCCTATAGAAAAGTTTAAATATAGGAAAACTTCCTGGTATTTTGGTGAAATATTAAGTAAGTGGTTTCCAAACAAATAAGTCTCTGTCTGGATACAAACATGTGAATGCGGCTATGGCACATATGTATCTAAGAGTGAATACTCTGACTGTCACACCCAAACTTTTTAATTGATTTTTATTTTAGTATTACTTGGCTCTGGGTCCTTACACCAAGGTCCGGGCTGGGTCCCAGATTAAAATTTTTGTCATTTAATATCTTTTACTGGGTTTTAGTCCCATGCACGGTCACTGTATGGTGGGCGGTAACCGCGCATTCAGCCCGGGTACCGCACAATAGTCTAAAGTTTAAAATAAATAAAATTTTATTCAAATAAAAAATCATTTAATATTTAAATTGTAATAATAATAATAATGCTATTGTATAGATAATAATATTGTTATTATTAAGAATTGATAGTAATATCTTTATTATTTAAAATTTTTCTTGTTAATATAATTTTGAATAAATTGTTTAAATAATTTTATTATTATTATTATTGTATTATTATTATTAAATTTATTATTATGTTATATTATTATTAAGTTTGTTATTATTTTTATTATTAATAATTTTATTGTTGTTATTTTATTATAATCATTTTTTGTGTTGTTTATATTATTATTTTTGGTTTTATTATTATTATTATTATTATCATTATCTTTAATATTACATTATAATTAAAAATGGAAAAAAATAAGGAAACCTAATTCTACCCAGCGCCCTCCTTCCCCCTAGCCCTATCATGCAGCAACGCCCGCGGCAACGCCCCTCCCTACAGCCACCTCCGATTTCTCCTACGCTACCCCTCCATGCTTCTTCCTTTGCCTTGACTTTACCCTCTGCACAACCAACCTCCCACCTACACCTCAGCCTCATGATGCCTCACCCATCTTCCCTCGCCGACGTGCTCCAAAAGGCCACCCAGCACCCGGCCAGGCCTATAGAGACCCGCACTTGATGTACATAGACATTACATTACTTTTGCAGAATACTTAATACATTACAAAAACAGACGCCCAAAGACCGTATTAGTTTAGTGTCTTTAGAAACTCAGAACATAATCATCTAATCATAGTGAAAGATCTTCAACATCTCCCATAAAGATCTTCCCCTTTGGTTTTCTTACCTAAAACATTTTTTTATATCATGGGAAAAAGAAAACATAAAAAGGGTGAGCTCAAATGCTCAGTAAGGGTAAACATGGAGAACATAAAATAATCCCTAAACATTTGAACGTAAGAACATGAACATAAAACATCAAAATCATGAGTAATGACATAAATCTTGACAGTGCATAAGGCATAGAATCAAAAAGGAACATTAACCATGATAAAATAGCATGGGAATAAAAAATGTAATTGTGGAAACCATTAAGCATATGTTATGATTTCCATAGTATCCAAGGCATTGCTGCCAAGACCATCATAGTGGACAAAGTCCCTTACTGAATCAAGTTCACTCCTCATTCCAGTCCTGTATCACTAAACCAGATTAACTTTCTATTCCATCCATGTCTATCTCATGAGATATAAATCTTTACCCAATGCATTGGAGGGAGATATAGGTCCCACCCATATCATAATGAAATCATTCTTACTTGTGCCACAAAATAAACATAAATCATTCATCATAACCCAAAGAATAAAATGGGTTTCATAAACATCATCCCATCATAACATAATCTATATAAAACAAATGGATATCATTTCATCATAAGAATAATTAAACCATGAAAATAATAGAGGAATTATACTTGAAACATAATCATACACATATGAAATAATGTAATCTTAGATGGAATATGGTTTTGATAAAACACTTGAAATGAATTCTTAAGGAAAATACCATTTCTTCTTCAAAATCATTTTCTTTTCACAAAATACCATGATATTTTAAAAGAAAAGGATTTTTTTTGAAAATTTTCATGAAATCTTGTAGAGTAAGCTTCATGAAAATAAGGCATTATAAAACCGTAAAAATCTGTTCATGCCGTATAAGTTAAAAAAACATTCTCCTCGTACTTTTAACAGAAAAGTAAAAAAGTGCAACGTATGGTAAACAAAAGAAATATTCCTTCCATAACACAAAGTAAAAGTCATAGAGGGGAAAACATGACTTTAAACATACATGGAAGAATAGTAAATACTTTATGGAAAACATTTTATGGACATGGATGAAAAATATACCCCAGTAAGTACTTACGTATAAGCAATCTTGGATAAAAATGAGATTGAAAAATTATCCCTTACCTTAGGTCCAATTTATTCTGTACGTGTCCAAGACTCCTGTATAGTGGGTTTAAACATATTATTAACTTGTAATAGAACCATAATAATAATTATTATATCATATATGATTCACTTATGAATTTATATTAGCTTTTCTTTTTCCAATTCCATGTTAAAGCAACGTTTTGGGTAAAATCGTTTCATTTATCATATGTGTTTGGACTTGTTGTTCTTGATAATATTATTACTTATATAATTATTTTCTTAATTCCAGAATGTAAAACATGATTTATATATCATATAGATTCAGTATATATATATATATAATATATATATAGATAAATTAAATGGAACACACCGTTCATGGAGACGGTAGGCCGTACGTACGCATGAATGATGTTTTTCCTTTCCTTATTGACTTGAATGGAAGTAAGTAGATGAAATATATATATATATATATATATAAAGTAGAATTATTATGTCATATATATAATTATTATTCATTATATATACTTTATAATCATTTTTTAATGGTTAATATGGAGAATGAATCTCATCGCATCGTGAAGACGGTAATCCGTACGTATGCACGAGCGATGATATCGTTACCATAATTATTGAATGGAATTGGAGTGGATGATATAATATCTCAGAATCAATATGATGTTATAATAACCATATATAGTTATTCTTTACACCATTATACCCATCCAAGTAAGGTTGTGGTGGAAAAATAGATTACACCACGACGTGGAGAAGGTATTCCGTACGTACGCATGCACGGTGATTTTGATTTACGTAGGATGGATAGAAGGTGAAATGGGGTTGTTTTATATTTATAATAACATATCAGTATATTAGTTATACTTGTGTCATTACTTTATAATGAAACAACTAAAAAGAGGAAGTAGAAGAATAAAGAAACTTGAAAGAATCGGTAGAAGAGATTACCACTTCTTCGACGCGCCTCCTCTTAACCTCCTCTTAGGGAACTAAAGTTGGTCTTTGAAGAAAACAAAGACCTCTAGTAGGTTTATATGGAAGTGGAGAGGTGAAATGGGCAGGGTTTGGCTGAGCTTTAAGGCTCAAATTTGTGTGAAGTGGAGTGGGAGGAGGTGCCTTTTTATAAGAGGGGTGAGGGGCACCTTAGAAAAAACTTAAGATATTATTTTATAGTAAATTAATATTTGGTATATAATGGATCAAAATTGAATTATTTCTAGTATAGGGTGGATATGGGTAGAAATCCTCTAAAACAATATGTTTTAGACAAGTTTAGGTTACCATTTTACCCTTATCATTTAGATTTAACTCTATGTTAATTTTATTTAACTTTTACCATGTCTTCTTGTATTCTTACACTATATGGTTAATAAGCTTACTATAAACTACCAATCGAATGCCAATTGGTTCATTAATGTCATATATATTATTATATAAGTCTTTTTTCCTAACCTCATATTTTTATGAATAGAATATCAATTAATAATATAATATATTTTTTAAAAACTCTTTTATGTCAATTTTGACACTATTTGGTATTTTGTTATTTTATAAATTTATAAAAGCATTATTACTTAGAAAGGAATTCATCTAACAAACCCAAATTTGTTATATTAACCTATAAAATTAGTTTAATTCATAAAAAGTATCAAATTACATTTATTTGGGTATTTATAATATCAATTATTTTAATATTTCATTAATTAGGTAATTACTGCATAACCATTGTGTCATAAATAAATTAAATTATTTAATGTCTAAAAATTATAAATAAAATACCATTATGTATGAATTTTTTTTATCTTTCTAATGAATATTTATAGTCGAATTTATCTTATATATAACTCTATATTAAAAATGTTTTAGTTATTAAACTTTGATTTTAACTATTTTTACTCTTCTTTTAAATAAAATAATAATAAATGTCCTAATCTAATCCAAGTGGACCTAAAGGGTAATATTTTATTCATAAGGTTGTTTTTAGTCGAATTACACTTATCCAATAGAATTAGGACATGTGTTAGGGTAATAATAATATCTTTTTTACCCTTAATTACCCTATTTACTTTTAACCGTGGTAAATAAAAGTAAAAAGTTACTATTCATCAATAATTATTTTTATCTTATTGAACCACATTTTACTCCTTGATTTTAACCATGTCTCTCGGGTTTTTAAAATTCCACTCACAGAAGCGGTAAAATTAAGTTTTATGCAAATTTACAAATTCTCCTAGGAGGTGGGTAAAAGACAGTGAAAAGTTCAATAAAATTTTTATATATCTAAAATTATTATAAAATGACTCCAATGAATTACATTGAACTTATATAGGTATTATGTATCAATTTTTACCTAAAATAAATTTCAATAAAATAAATAATTATTTAAATAAAAATTCAGTTTTAAACTATAACTCAGTGTTTTTCACTATTCATCAAAAATTGAAAGTTTTCAGAAAAATACCAAAAAATCACCCTAGGATAATTTAGATATTCCGAATCAAAAAATGAAGTCAATTTGAAAGATAAAATTTATAAAATTTCAAAAAGTGGGTATTACTATTCATAACAACTAGTTTATATAATATTTTAATAACATATCGTTGTTTAGTAAAACTCGGTATTGCGTGAAATACAAGCTATCGAGGAAGGTTTCTTTTGCATGTAAACCAAAACAAGAATAGTGTTGCGTATACTACAAGCTAATACGATGTTGTGTATAGCGCAAGATAATCTTGGTGTAGCGTACAATAAAAGACATCAATGAAATTTAAAAATAATAATTCTCATAAAATCTCGGGGTGTTACATTCTACCCCCCTTAAAATGAATTTCACCCTCAAAATTCATCGGGGTTATAAATGGTTTTCTACTTGAAAGTTTCTTTCATAGAAACCCACATCGTAAAAAGGAATACTAAACCTTAATTTTAAAAACTAATGTATGAAACGTAACAGTTATCCAAATTAACTCATCACTGGGTTTCCACATAGAAGAACATAGGTGAAAATATGGATATAGAAGAGAAATATAACCATAAAGTTATGATGGAGAGTGGTAGAGAACATGGCTATGAAAAATCCAACAATCAGAAAGCTATAAATTTGTGATGATCTAAGGTACCATCTGATTCATCAGATATGGCGGCACTAGGACAACGTTTTTGGTTTTCAATATCATTTCCCTAATGTTGAAGAATTTTTGAATTAAAATAAATACTTACTTGATTTTGGAATAATCTCGCCGTTGGTCGTTCCATGAACAATTTACACTTAATATCTTAAAAAAATGAAGTTGAATTTGTCATTAGTGAAGTGTTAGAAGATCATGTGATAGAATGATGAGTCGTTCCATCTGTCTCAAACAAAACGTTAGCAAAAGTTATCAAATATACATAAGTCCATCTATGGTGAGGTTAATCATATATGATTCCAAAAATGGACTTATACTTCATCTATCATACGGATTAATAAAATAAAACTAGTTTCTACTAACCAAGGACTTCATGTAGGCTAGTGGTAGGCGATAAAGGCCCGTCGTACTTCGATTGTGGGTTCGATTCCCGCAACCTTGTACGACACGACGGGTTGTCGCCCATCCTGCTGGTTGTCCTTTTTCTAAAACTACACTATTATAACATTCCAGAAATTATATCAAAAAAAAGGTTCTATCCTTAAAAAATATTATCTTATGTCCAACATAATCCATTTAAAATCTTTAGTCTTATCCAAAATACTTCTATCAAAGCTCATAGTATAAAGACAATGATCACAAGAAATTTCTTCAACCATGAATGTGAATACCATCATTTATCCCCCGTATATCATAAGATATATCTTGTTGGTCACATTCCAAACATGTGAATACCTTAATCATGTATTCTATTGAAACATAAATTACCATAGAACCTTAGTGAAAACATGAATTCTGTCAAAAGTTAACTCTTTCCACATACCAAAATACCAAAATTTCTATATACTCAAACCATGATATCACATTGTCCTTATATCAGTCATGAACTCATTAATACTATCAAAAATCTCATTATCTCCTTATCCCTTCATTATGTGCATATCATCTACTTTCTAAAAATATCTGAATAACCTTTCATGGTTACCAGTACCATTCAACATATACTTTAAAATACTTTAGGAAAAACAATAGTGTAACAATCCTTAGATGTGTCTTTATTCCATAGTACCATTACCTATACAACATAACTCTTGATAAACATAAATCATTCCACTACCTTCTTAAACCATTGATCGAGCTTCAACAATTCTTTCATCTCACATATCATTTGTAGTCTGTTCATCATCATCAATATAAATACTACCCATATGACCATGATGATTCTCTTCATGAGACTTTCCCTTAGGGCATTGGTTTGCATAATGCCCATACATTCCACATTTAAAACATTTAACTGTTGTTGATGTATTAGAAATACCATTATCCTTTTCCATGGTGTTAACTAAACCTTTTCCTTTGTAATTACTGGCTTTGTGTCCTTCTTTTCCACACCCAAAGAATCTTCTAGTTCCTTTGAAACATTCTCCTAGATGACTCTTCCCACATGATTTACATGAGGGAAATTGAACTTTATTTCCTCTATGATCATCATGAAACTCCATCTTTATCTTATTAGCTGAGTCGGGATATTTACCAAAGGTGAGATTATTGATCATATTATGAGATTGCTGATTAGGCATAATAACGATGTTTAGACTTCCAAATCTCGTTTCATTTGGTTTATCATGAAGAATATCATTCCATTGTCCATCATATCCTCCATTATTGTGAATATTTCTATTTCAAGTATATTAGTTATACTGATGTCATAACATTATAATTAAACAACTAAAGAAGAGGAAGTAGAAGAATAAAGAAACTTGAAAGAATCGGTAGAAGAGATTACCTCTTCTTCGACGCTCCTCCTATTAACCTCCTATTAGGGCACTAAAATTGGTCTTTGAAGAAGACCAATACCTCTAGTAGGTTTATATGGAAGTGGATAGGTGAAATGGGCAGGTTTTGGCCAAGCTTTAAGGCTCAAATTTGTGTGAAGAGGAGTGGGAGGAGGTGCCTTTTTATAAGAGGGGTGAGGGGCACCTTAGAAAAAACTTAAGATATTATTTTATAGTAAATTAATATTCGGTATATAATGGATCCAAAGTGACTTATTTCTAGTATAGGGTGGATATGGGTGGAAATCCTCTAAAACAATAGGGTTTAGACAAGTTTAGGTTACCATTTTACCCTTATCATTTAGATTTAACTCTTTGTTAATTTTATTTAACTTTTACCATGTCTTCTTGTATTATTACACTATATGGTTAATATGCTTACTATAAACTACCAATCGAACCCCAATTGGTTTATTAATGTCATATATATTATTATATAAGTCTTTTTTCCTAACCTTAGATTTTTAGGAATAGAATATCAATTAATAATATAATATTTTTTTTAAAAAACTCTTTTATGTCAATTTTGATACTATTTGGTATTTTGTTTTTTTATAAATTCATAAAAGCATTATTACTTATAAAAGAATTCATCTAACAAACCCTAATTTGTTATATTAACCTATAAAATTAGTTTAATTCATAAAAAGTATCAAATTACATTTATTTGGGTATTTATAATATCAATTGTTTTAATATTTCATTAATTAGGTAATTACTACATCACCATTGTGTCATAAATAAATTAAATTATTTAATGTCTAAAAATTATAAATAAAATAAAATTATGTAGGAAATTTTTTATATTTCTAATGAATATTTATAGTCGAATTTATCTTATGTATAACCCTATATTAAAAATGTTTTAGTTATTAAACTTTGATTTTAACTATTTTTACTCTTCTTTTAAATAAAATAATAATAAATGTCCTAATCTAATCCAAGTGGACCTAAAGGGTAATATTTTATTCCTAAGGTTGTTTTTGTTCTAATTACACTTATCCAATAGAATTATGACATGTGTTAGGGTAATAATAATATCATTTTTACCCTTAATTACCCTATTTACTTTTAACCGTGGTAAATAAAAGTAAAAAGTTACTATTCACCAAAAATTATTTTTATCTTGTTGAACCACATTTTACTCCTTGATATTAACTGTGTCTCTCGGATTTTCAAAATTCCACTCACAGAAGCGGTAAAATTATGTTTTATGTAAATTTGCAAATTCTCCTAGGAGGTGGGTAAAAGACGGTGAAAAGTTCAATAAAATTTTTATATATCTAAAATTATTATAAAATGACTCCAATTAATTAAATTGAACTTATATAGGTATTATGTATCAATTTTTACCTAAAATAAATTTCAATAAAATAAATAATTATTTAAATAAAAATTCGGTTTTAAACTATAACTTAGTGTTTTTCACTATTCATCAAAAATTGAAAGTTTTCAGAAAAATACCAAAAAATCACCCTATGCTAATTTCAATATTCCGAATCCAAAAATGAAGTTCATTTTGAAAGATAAAATTTATAAAATTTCTAAAAGTGGGTATTACTATTCATAACAGCTAGTTTATATAATATTTTAATAACATATCGTTGTTTAGTGAAACTCAATATTGCGTAAAATACAAGCTATCGAGGAAGGTTGCTTTTGTGTGTAAACCTAGACAAGAACAGTGTTGCATATACTACAAGCTAATACAGTGTTGTGTATAGCGCAAGGTAATCTTGGTGTAGCGTACAATAAAAGACATCAAAGAAATTTAAAAATAATAATTCTCATAAAATCTCAGGGTGTTACATTCTACCCCCCTTAAAATGAATTTCACCCTCGAAATTCATCGAGGTTATAAATGGTTTTCTACTTGAAAGTTTCTTTTATAGAAACCCACATCGTAAAAAGGAATACTAAACCTTAATTTTAAAAACTATAGCCAAATTAACTCATCACTGGGTTTCCACATAGAAGAACATAGGTGAAAATATGGATATAGAAGAGAAAAATAACCATCAAGTTCTGATGGAGAGTGGTAGAGAACATGGCTATGAAAAATCCCGCAATCACAAAGCTATAAATTTGTGATGATCTAAGGTACCATCTCATTCATCAGATATGGGGGCATTAGGAAAACGTTTTTGGTTTTCAATATCATTTCCCTAATGTTGAAGAATTTTTGAATTAAAATAAATAGTTACTTGATTTTGGGACAATCTCACCGTTGGTCGTTCCATGAACAATTTCCACTTAATATATTAAATAAATGAAGTTGAATTTTTCATTCGTGAAGTGTTAGAAGATCATGTGATAGAATGACGAGTCATTCCATCTGTCTCAAACAAAAGGTTAGAAAAAGTTATCAAATATACATAAGTCCATCTATGGTGAGGTTAATCGTATATGATTCCAAAAATAGACTTATACTTCATCTATCATACCGATTAATAAAATAAAACTAGTTTCTACTAACCATGGACTTCATGTAGGCCAATGGTAGGTGATAAAGTCCTGTCGCACTTCGGTTGTGGGTTCGATTCTAGCAACCTTGTCTGACACGACGAGTTGTCGCCCGTCCTGCTGGTTGTACTTTTTCTAAAACTACACTATTATAACATTCCAAAAATAATATCAAAAAAAGGTTCTATCCTTAAACAATATTATCTTATGTCCAACATAATCCATTTAAAATCTTTAGACTTATCCAAAATACTTCTATCCAAGCTCATAGTATAAAGACAATGATTACTAGATATTTCATCAACCATGAATGTGAATACCATCATTTATCCCCCGTATATCATAAGATATATCTTGTTGGTCACATTCCAATCATGTTAATACCTTAATCATGTATTCTCTTGAAACATAAATTACCATAAAACCTTAGTGAAAACATGAATTCTGTCAAAAGTTAACTCTTTCCACATACCAAAATTACAAAATTTCTATATACTCAAACCATGATATCACATTGTCTTTATATTAGTCATGAGCTCATTAATACTATAAAAAATATCATTATCTCCTTATCACTTCATTATGTGCATATCATCTACTTTCCAAAAATATCCGAATAACCTTTCATGGTTACTAGTACTATTCAACATATACTTTTAAATACTTTAGGAAAAACAACAGTGTAACAATCCTTATATGTGTCTTTATTCCATAGTACCATTACCTATAAAACATAACTCTTGATAAACATAAATCATTCCACTAACTTCTTAAACCATTGATCGAGCTTCAACAATTATTTCATCTCACATATCATTTGTAGTCTCTTCATCCTCATCAATATAAATACTACCCATATGACCATGATGATTCTCTTCATGAGACTTTCCCTTAGGGAATTGGTTTGAATAATTACCGTACATTCAACATTTAAAACATTTAACCGTTTTTGATGTCTCAGCAATACCATTATCCTTGTCCATGGTGTTAACTAAAACTTTTCCTTTGCAATTAATGGCTTTGTGTCCTTTTCCACACCCAAATCATCTTCCAGTTCCTTTGAAACATTCCCCCAGATGCAACTTCCCACATGATTTACATGAGGGGAATTGAACTTTCTTTCCTCTATGATTATCATGAAACTCCATATTTCTCTTATTAGCTGAGTCGGGATATTTACCAAAGGTGAGATTATTGATCATATTATGAGATTGTTGATTAGGCATAATAACGATGTTTGGACTTCCAAATCCCATTTCATTTGGTTTCTCATGAAGAATATCATTCCATTGTCCATCATATCCTCCATTATTGTGAATCTTCATGTTTCCAGCCATTTTCTAAAACCCAAAAAGAATAGTGTGAGAGGAAAAAATCATGCTAGGAAAACAACATAATAAAGGGGGAGTACCTTCAATATATAACATCTTAGGTTTAATTCTAAGATCGTTACCGTAATTCTTGGACTATAACCTAAACGTATACTTAACCATAGAGACATTCCTAGACATACCTTAGAAATATCTATAGGGATTTCACTAAAGTTTTCGCATCCTAGTTTCCAAAGTTTAACTAAACCTTCGCTCTGATACCAACTGTAGAGACCCATACTTGACGTACATAGAAATTACATTACTTTTGAGGAATACTTAATACATTACAAAAACAGACGCCCAAAGACCGTATTAGTTTAGTGTCTTTGGAAACTCGGAACATAATCATCTAATCATGGTGAAAGATCTTCAACATCTCCCATAAAGATATTCCCCTTTGGTTTTATTACCTAAAACCTTTCTTTATATCCTGGGGAAAAGAAAACATAAAAAGGGTGAGCTCAAATGCTCAGTAAGGGTAAACATGGAGAACATAAAATAATCCCTAAACAATTGAACGTAAGAACATGAACATAAAACATCAAAATCATGAGTAATGGCATAAATCTTGGAAGTGCATAAGGCATATAATCAAAAAGGAACATTAACCATGATAAAATATCATGGGAATAAAAAAAGTAATTGTGGAAACCATTAAGCACATGTTATGATTTCCATAGTAGACAAAGCATTGCTGCCAAGACCATCATAGTGGACAAAGTCCCTTACTGAATCGAGTTCACTCCTCGTTTCGGTCCTGTATCACTGAACCAGATTAACTTGCCGTTCCAGCCATGTCTATCTCATGAGATATAAATATTTACCCAATTCACTGGAGGGAGATATAGGTCCCACCCATCTCATAATGAAATCATTCTTACTTGTTCCATAAAATAAACATAAATCATTCATCATAACCAAAAGAATAAAATGGGTTTCATAAACATCATCCCTTCATAACATAATCCATATAAAACAAATGGATATCATTTCATCATAAGAAGAATACAAACATGTAAATAATAGAGGTATTATACTTGAAACATAATCATACACATATGAAATAATGTCAGATTAGATGGGAAATGGTTTTTATAAAACACTTGAAATGAATTGTTGAGGAAAATATCATTTCTTCTTCAAAATCATTTTCTTTTCACAAAATGCCATGAAATTTTAAAAGAAAAGGATTTTGTTGAAAATAGTCATTAAATCTTGTAGAGTAAGCTTCATGAAAATAAGGCGTTATAAAACTGTAAAAAACCGTTCATTCCGTATAAGTTAAAAAAATATTCTCCTCGTACTTTTAATGGAAAAGTCAAAAATTACAACGTATGTTAAACAAAAGAAAGATTCCTTCCATAACACAAAGTAAAAGTTATAGAGGGATAAACATGACTTTAAACATACATGTAATAATATTAAATACTTTATGGAAAACATTTTATGGACAAGGATGAAAAATATACCCTAGTAAGAACTTACATATAAGCAATCTCGGATAAAAATGAGATTGAAAAATTATCCATTACCTTAGGTCCAATTTCTTCTGTACGTGTCCGAAACTCCTATATAGTCTTTTTAAACATATTATTAACTTTTAACAGAACCATAATAATATTTATGATATCATATATGATTCACTTATGACTTTATATTAGCCGTTCTTTTGCCAATTCCATGTTAAAGCCTCATTTTGGGTAAAATCGTTTCATTTATCGTACGTGTTTGGACTTGTTGTTCTTGATATTATTATTACTTATATCATGATTTACTTACTTCCAGAATGTAAAACATGATTTTTATATCATATATATTCAGTATATATATATATATAATAGATAGATAAATGAAATGAAACACACTGTTCATGGAGACGGTAGGCCGTACGTACGCATGAACGTTGTTTTTCCTTTCCTTATTGACTTGAATGGAAGTAAGTAGATGAAATATATATATATACATAAATACAGTAGTATTATTATGTCATATATATCATTATTATTCATTATATATACTTTATAATCATTTTTGAATGATTAATATGGAGAATGAATCTCATCGCGTCGTGGAGACGGTAATCCGTACGTACGCACGTGCGATGATATCGTTCCCATAATTATTGAATGGAATTGGAGTGGATGATATAATATCTCAGAATCATTATTATGTTATAATAACCATATATAGTTATTTTTTACACCATTATACCCATCCAAGTCAGGTGGTGGTGGAAAAATAGATTACACCACGGTGTGGAGACGATATTCTGTACGTACGCACGTGCAGTGATTTCGTTTTACATAGGAAGGATAGAAGTTGAAATGGGGTTTTTTAATATTTTTAATAACATATCAGTATATTATTTATACTTATGTCATTAATTTATAATGAAACAACTAAATAAGATGAAGTAGAAGAATAAAGAAACTTGAAAGAATCGGTAGAAGAGATTACCTCTTCTTCGACGCGCCTCCTCTTGACCTCCTCTTAGGGCACTAAAGTTGGTATTTGAAGAATACCAGGACCTCTATTAGGTTTCTATGTACGTTTATAGATGAAATAGGCAGGGTTTGGATGAGATTTAATGCTCAAATTTGTGTTAAGAGGAGAGGGAGGAGGTGCCCTTTTATAAGAGGGGTGAGGGGCACCTTAGGAAAAACTTAAAATATTATTTTATAATAAATTAATATTCGGTTTATAATGAATAAAAAGTGACTTATTTAGAGGATAGGGTGGGTATGGGTCGAAATCCTCTCAACCAATAGGTTTTAGACAAGTTTAGGTTACCATTTTACCCTTATCATTTAGATTTTACTCTATGTTAAATAATTTAACTTTTACCATGTCCTCTTGTATTCTTACACTATATGATTAATAAGCTTACTATAAACTCCCAATAGAACCCCAATTGGTTCATTAATTTCATATATATTATTATATAAGTCTTTTTTTGACCCTTATATTTCTAGGAATAAATATCAATTTATAATATAATATTTTTTTAAAAACTCTTTTATGTCAATTTTGACACTATTTGGTATTTTGTTTTTTTATAAATTCATAAATGCATTATTACTTAGAAAAAAATTAATCTAACCAACCCTAATATGTTATATTATCCTATAAAATTATTGTAATTCATAAAAAGTCTCAAATTACATTTATTTGGGTATTTATAATATCAATTATTTTAATATTTCATTAATTAGGTAATTACTGCATCACCATTGTGTCATAAATAAATTAAATTATTTAATTTCTAAAAATTATAAATAAAATACCATTATGTAGGAAATTGTTTTATCTTTCTAATGAATATTTATAGTAGAATTTATCTTATGTATAACCCTATATTAAAAATGTTTTAGTTATTAAACTTTGATTTTAACTATTTTTACTCTTCTTTTAAATAAAATAATAATAAATGTCCTAATCTAATCCAAGTGGACCTAAAGGGTTATATTTTATTCCTAAGTTTTCTTTTGGTCTAATTACACTTATCCAATATAATTAGGACATGTGTTAGGGTAATAATAATATCATTTTTACCCTTAATTACCCTATTTACTTTTAACCGTGGTAAATAAAAGTAAAAAGGTACTATTCACCAAAAATTATTTTTATCTTATTGAACCACATTTTACTCCTTGATATTAACTATGTCTCTCGGATTTTCGAAATTCCACTCACATAAGCGGTAAAATTAAGTTTTATGTTAATTTGCAAATTCTCTTAGGAGGTGGGTAAAAGATGGTGAAAAGTTCAATAAAATTTTTATTTATCTAAAATTATTATAAAATGACTCCAATGAATTACATTGAAATTATATAGGTATTATGTATCAATTTTGACCTAAAATAAATTTCAATAAAATAAATAATTATTTAAATAAAAATTCGGTTTTAAACTATAACTCTGTGTTTTTCACTATTCATCAAAAATTGAAAGTTTTCAGAAAAATACCAAAACATCACCCTAGGATAATTTTGATATTCTGAATCCAAAAATTAAGTCCATTTTAAAAGATAAAATTTATAAAATTTCAAAAATTGGGTATTACTATTCATAACATTTAGTTTATATAATATTTTAATAACATATCGTTGTTTAGTGAAACTCGGTATTGCGTACAACACAAGCTATCGAGGAAGGTTGCTCTTGCGTGTAACGCAAGCCAAGAATAGTGTTGCGTATACTAAAAGCTAATACAGTGTTGCGTATATCACAAGATAATCTTGGTGTAGCGTACAACAAAAGACATCAAAGAAATTTAAAAAGAATAATTCTCATAAAATCTTGGGGTGTTACATTCTACCCCCCTTAAAATGAATTTCGCCCTCGAAATTCATCGGGGTCATAAATGGTTTTCTACTTGAAAGTTTCTTTCATAGAAACACACATCATAAAAATGAATACTAAAACTTAATTTATAAAACTAATGTATGAAACGTAATGGTTACCCAAATTAACTCATCAATGGGTTTCCACATAGAAGAACATAGGTGAAAATATGGATATAAAAGATAAATCTAACCATCAAGTTCTGATGGAGAGTGGTAGAGAAGATGGTTATGAAAAATCCAACAATCATAAATCCAATTTTTTTGATGATCTAAGGTACCATCTGATTCATCAGATATGAGGGCACTAGGACAACGTTTTTGGTTTTCAATATCATTTCCCTAATGTTGAAGAATTTTTGAATTAAAAGAAATACTTACTTGATTTTGGTACAATCTCACCATTGATTGTTCCATGAACAATTTCCACTTTATATCTTAAAGAAATGAAGTTGAATTTTTCATTCGTGAAGTTTTAGAAGATCATGTGATAGAATGATCGGTCATTCCATCTGTTTCAAACAAAAGGTTAGCAAAAGTTATCAAATATACATAAGTCCATCTATGGTGAGGTTAATCATATATGATTCCAAAAATGGACTTATACTTCATCTATCATACCGATTAATAAAATAAAACTAGTTTCTACTAACCAGGGACTTCATGTAGGCCAGTGGTAGGCGATAAAGGCCTGTCGCACTTCGATTGTGGGTTCGATTCCCGCAACCTTGTACGACGCGACGGGTTGTCGCCCGTCCTGCTAGTGGTCCTTTTTCTAAAACTACACTATTATAACATTCCAGAAATAATATCGAAAAAGGTTCTATCCTTAAACAATATTATCTTATGTCCAACACAATCCATTTAAAATCTTTAGTCTTATCCAAAATACTTCTATCAAAGATCATAGTATAAAGACAACGATTACTAGAAATTTCATCAACCATGAATGTGAATACCATCATTTATCCCCTGTATATCATAAGATATATCTTGTTGGTCACATTCCAAACATGTGAATACCTTAATCATGTATTCTATTGAAACATAAATTACCATAGAACCTTAGTGAAAACATGAATTCTATCAAAAGTTAACTCTTTCCACAAACCAAAATCCCAAAATTTATATATACTCAAACCATGATATCACATTGTCCTTATATCAGTCATGAGCTCATTAATACTATCAAACATCTCATTATCTCCTTATCCCTTCATTATGCGCATATCATCTACTTTCTAAAAATATCTGAATAACCTTTCATGGTTACCAGTACCATTCAATATATACTTTCAAATACTTTAGGAAAAACAATAGTGTAACAATCCTTAGATGTGTCTTTATTCCATAGTACCATTACCTATACAACATAACTCTTGATAAACATAAATCATTCCACTACCTTCTTAAACCATTGATCAAGCTTCAACAATTATTTCATCTCACATATCATTTTTAGTCTCTTCATCATCATTAATATAAATACTACCCATATGAACATGATGATTCTCTTCACGAGACTTTCCCTTAGGGCATTGGTTTTCATAATGCCCGTACATTCCACATTTAAAACATTTAACTATTGTTGATGTTTTAGCAATACCATTATCTTTGTCCATGGTGTTAACTAAACCTTTTCCTTTTCAATTACTGGCTTTGTGTCCTTCTTTTCCACACCCAAAGAATCTTCTAGTTCCTTTGAAACATTCCCCTAGATGCCTCTTCCCACATAATTTACATGAGGGGAATTGAAATTTCTTTCCTCTATGATCATCATGAAACTCCATCTTTCTCTTATTAGCTGAGTCGGGATATTTACCAAAGATGAGATTATTGATCATATTATAAGATTGCTGATTAGGCATAATAACGATGTTTGGACTTCCAAATCCCGTTTCATTTGGTTGATCATGAAGAATATCATTCCATTGTCCATCATATCCTCCATTATTGTGAATCTTCCTATTTCCAGCCATTTTCTGAAACCCAAAAAGAATAGTGTGAGAGGAAAAAATCATGCTTGGAAAACAACATAATAAAGGGGGAGTACCTTCAATATATAACATCTTACGTTTAATTCTAATATTGTTACCATAATTCTAGGACTATAACCTACACGTATATTTAACCTTAGAGACATTCCTAGACATACATAAGAAATATCTCTAGGGATTTCACTAAAGTTTTCACATCCTAGTTTCAAAGGTTAACTAAACCTTCACTCTGATACTAACTGTAGAGACCCATACTTGACGTACATAGACATTACATTACTTTTTTCAGAATACTTAATACATTACAAAAACAGACTCCCAAAGACCGTATTAGTTTAGTGTCTTTGGAAACTTGGAACATAATCATCTAATCATGGTGAAAGATCTTCAACATCTCCCATAAAGATCTTCCCCTTTTGTTTTCTTGCCTAAAACCTTTATTTATATCCTGGGGAAAAGAAAACATAAAAAGGGTGAGATCAAATTCTCATTAAGGGTAAACATGGAGAACATAAAATAATCCCTAAACATTTGAACGTAAGAACATGAACATAAAACATCAAAATCATGAGTAATGACATAAATCTTGGCAGTGCATAAGGCATAGAATCAAAAAGGAACATTAAACATGATAAAATATCTTGGTAATAAAAAATGTAATTGTGGAAACCATTAAGAACATGTTATGATTTCCATAGTATCCAAGGCATTGCTTCCAAGACCATCATAGTGGACAAATTCCCTTACTGAATCGAGTTCACTCCTCGTTCCAGTCCTATATCACTGAACTGGATTAACTTTCCATTCCATCCATGTCTATATCATGAGATATAAATCTTTACCCAATGAATTGGAGGGAGATATAGGTCCCACACATATCATAATTAAATCATTCTTACTTGTGCCAAAAAATAAACATAAATCATTCATCATATCCCAAAGAATAAAATGGGTTTCATAAACATCATCCCGTCATAACATAATCCATATAAAACAAATAGATATCATTTCATCATAAGAATAATCAAACCATGTAAATAATAGAGGAATTATACTTGAAAAATAATCATACACATATGAAATAATGTCATCTTAGATGGAAAATGGTTTTGATAAAACACTTGAAATGAATTCTTGAGGAAAATATCATTTCTTCTTCAAAATCATTTTCTTTTCACAAAAATACCATGATATTTTAAAAGAAAAGAACTTTGTTTGAAAATTTTCTTGAAATATTGTAGATTAAGCTTCATTAAAATAAGTCATTATAAAACCGTAAAAATACGTTCATGCCATATAAGTTAAAAAAACATTCTCCTCGTACTTTTAACGGAAAAGTCAAAAAGTACAACGTATGGTAAACAAAAGAAAGATTCATTCCATAACACAAAGTAAAAGTAATAGAGGGGTAAAAATGAATTTAAACATACATGTAAGAATATAAAATACTTTATGGAAAACATTTTATGGACATGGATGAAAAATATACCCCAGTAAGTACTTACGTATAAGCAATCTTGGATAAAAATGAGATTGAAAAATTATCCCTTACCTTAGGTCCAATTTCTTCTGTACGTGTTCGAGACTCCTTTATAGTGGGTTTAAACATATTATTAACTTGTAATAGAACCATAATAATATTTATTATATCATATATGATTCACTTATGAATTTATATTAGCTGCTCTTTTTCCAATTCCATGTTAAAGCAGCGTTTTGGGTAAAATCATTTCATTTATCGTACGTGTTTGGACTTGTTGTTCTTGATATTATTATTACTTATATCATGATTTTATTAATTAAAGAATGTAAAAAATTATTTATATATCATATATATTCAGTATATATATATATATAATATATATAGATAAATGAAATTGAACACACCATTCATGGAGACAGTAGGCCGTACGTACGCATGAACGCTGTTTTTCCTTTCCTTATTGACTTGAATGGAAGTAAGTAGATGAAATATATATATATACATAAATATAGTAGTATTATTATGTCATATATATCATTATTATTCATTATATATACTTTATAATCATTTTTGAATGGTTAATATGGAGAATGAATCTCATCGCGTCGTGGAGACTGTAATCTGTACGTACGTACGAGAGATGATATCGTTTCCATAATTATTGAATGGAATTGGAGTGGATGATATAATATATCAGAATAATTATGAGGTTATAATAACCATATGTAGTTATTTTTTACACCATTATACCCATCCAAGTAAGGTGGTGGTGGAAAAACAGATTACACCACGACGTGGAGACGGTATTCCGTACGTACGCACGCGCGGTGATTTCGTTTTACGTAGGATGGATAGAAGGTGAAATGGGGTTGTTTCATATTTATAATAACATATAAGTATATTAGTTTTACTAATGTCATTACTTTATAATGAAACAACTAAATAAGAGGAAGTAGAAGAATAAAGAAACTTGAAAGAATCGGTAGAAGTGATTACCTCTTCTTCGACGCGCCTCCTCTTAACATCCTCTTGGAGCACTAAAGTTGGTCTTTGAAGAAGACCAGAACCTCTAGTAGGTTTCTATGGAAGTGGATAAGTGAAATGGGTAGGTTTTTTCTGAGATTGAAGGCTCAAATTTGTGTGAATAGGAGAGGGAGGATGTTCCCTTTTATAAGAGGGGTGAGGGGCACCTTATGAAAAAATTAAAATATTATTTTATAATAAATTCATATTCGGTTTATAATGGATCACAAGTGACTTATTTCAAGTCTAGGGTGGGTATGAGTCTAAATCCTCTCAACCAATAGGTTTTAGACAAGTTTAGGTTACCATTTTACCCTTATCATTTAGATTTAACTTTATGTTAAATAATTTAACTTTTACCATGTCTTCTTTTATTCTTACACTATATGGTTCATAAAATTACTATAAACTACCAATCTAACCCCAATTGGTTAATTAATGTCATATATATTATTATATAAGTCTTGTTTCCAAACCTTAGATTTTTATGAATAAAATATCAATTAATAATATAATAGTCTTTTTAAAAACTCTTTTATGTCAATTTTGACACTATTTGGTATTTTGTTTTTTTTTAAATTCATAAAAGCATTATTACTTCAAAAAAAATTCATATAACCAACCCTAATATGTTATATTAACCTATAAAATTAGTTTAATTCATAAAAAGTCTCAAATTAAATTTATTTGGGTATTTATAATATCAATTATTTTAGTATTTCATTAATTAGGTAATTACTGCATCACCATTGTGTCATAAATAAATTAAATTATTTAATGTCTAAAAATTATAAATAAAATACCATTATGTAGGAAAGTTTTTTATCTTTATAATGAATATTTATAGTTGAATTTATCTTATGTATAACCCTATATTAAAAATGTTTTTTTTATTAAACTTTGATTTTAACTATTTTTACTCTTCTTTTAAATACAATAATAATAAATGTCCTAATCTAATCCAAGTGGACCTAAAGGGTAATATTTTATTCCTAAAGTTGTTTTTGGTATAATTACACTTATCCAATATAATTAGGACATGTGTTAGGGTAATAATAATATCATTTTTACCCTTAATTACCCTATTTACTTTTATCCGTGGTAAATAAAAGTAAAAAGTTACTATTCACCAAAAATTATTTTTATCTCATTGAACCACATTTTACTACTTGATATTAACCGTGTCTCTTGAATTTTTGAAATTCCACTCACAGAAGCGGTAAAATTAAGTTTTATGTAAATTTGCAAAATCTCCTAGGAGGTGGGTAAAAGACGGTGAAAAGTTTAATAAAATTTTTATATATCTAAAATTATTATAAAATGACTCCAATGAATTAAATTGAACTTATATAGGTATTATGTATCAATTTTGACCTAAAATAAATTTCAATAAAATAAATAATTATTTAAATAAAAATTCGGTTTTAAACTATAACTCAGTGTTTTTCACTATTCATCAAAAATTGATTTTTTTCAGAAAAATACCAAAAAATCACCCTAGGAAAATTTCGATATTCCAAATCAAAAAATGAATTCCATTTTGAAAGATAAAATTTATAAAATTTCAAAAAGTGGGTATTACTATTTATAACGGCTAGTTTATATAATATTTTAATAACATATCGTTGTTTAGTGAAACTCAGTATTGCAAACAACACAAGCTATCGAGGATGGTTTCCCTTGAATGTAACGCAAGCCAAGAATAGTGTTGCGTATACTACAAGCTAATACAGTGTTGCGTATAGCGCAAGATAATCTTGGTGTAGCGTACAACAAAATACATCAAAGAAATTTAAAAATAACAATTCTCATAAAATCTCGGGGTGTTACAAGGCCCCTCCGGACTTTCCCCTCATCTCACCTCTCTCCAGCCGACATCCGACCTCATCCGTCGTGGGACCTCGCCGCCCCTCACCCCCACCCTCAGCCTTTCCGCTCGTCACCACCCTTGTCCGTTTCATTCACTGTCACCAGACCCCCCAACGACCTTCCCCCTTCGCTGCCTGACCTCTAGCCGGCACACTATCCAGCCAGAAGTGGCGCAGCTACCTCCCACAGCACCCTCCAGCTTCCTCCCCTATGCACGCAGCCTCTCCAGCGAACCCCTTCCATCGGTTGGTTGCGTGGAGTTTTTCCTCCGTCGATATCTCTTTCTTTTAGGGTCCTTTTCTTCAATTTGTTTGTTCAATTTTGTTGCGTTAGGTAGGTGTTAACTTTCCACTGGTGCGTTTGAGTTGTGTTTGGGTTTTGATGTCGATTGCAGGATGCTTCGCCATCATGTTGCATTTCCCCATTAAATTTAGAAAGGCTTTGATTGCTTTCATTTTTTACCTTCATTGATATTAATTAATTATTTTTGATTTCTGGAATAATTATTTTTTCTGCTTAATTTATTTGGAATGTTTTGTGGTGAGTTAGTTCAGTGCGAAGTTTAGTTTCTAAATGAACTTAGTTTGCATTTTATATCTTATAGCATACTCATGTGGGTTAAGATGCATTTTATGAAAACTAATCCTAAGTTGTTTAATTGTTTTTTTATATAAATTATGTAATTAATTTATTTAACCATGCAAGTGGTGCGTAGTATTTTTAGTAGGACATAAGTGTGCGTTGGATCAAAAACGTGTTCATTGAATCAGTTTTGTTAATTTAAGGATGTGGGGTTCTTTTTGGTTTTGTTTTATAAATTTTAAAACAGTTTAGTAAATAATGTAGATGGTGCGAGTTGTGTTTTGAAAGCATGTCGTGGTGGTGTTTGCGCCGTTTGTTCATTTGTTTTGTTTTGAGTCCGTCTTTATGCATTTTAGTTATGTGGTTTTTGCAACATATCATCGAGGAAGACCCACGATATTGTGGTCGTCAGCAGGTGGCGCGTACTTGGGTGCGAGTGTGAGACGTGCCGCGTCTTCATAACCAAGCTGCAAGTCGAGGAAGATCCCCCACTACACTCACCTTTAAATTTAGAATTTATTGATTTCTTGATATTTTATTAATTATAATAAATGGGAAATAATATAAGATAATAAATTTTTAAATGATTATTTGGTGTAAAAAGAACTATTTATTTTATACACGACACTTGATCTTGCTTTCCGTGGGCGAGAGTTGGTTATGGACTGGTGAGCGACTCTCGGATTCGCGATGAGTTTTGGTTGTGGTCAGGTTAGTTTGCTGTTATTGGATGTTCTTCCTTTTTCGTGTCATTTATTTGCCTTGCGTTATTCTACTTTTTTTTGCTTCTTTACTTGTCTTTCATTTATGGGCCAAATCGTTCCCTCTTGTTTAGTTTTGATGCCCGACACTAGTTTCCAGCCCGTGGGGATCGGGAACGCCCCTCGGGCCATGTCGCGGGCCGGCTCGGGTGACCGGTTCAGGGTCGACCCGGGTTGGTTCGTGAAAAAATGGTATCAAAGGACCTTGTTATTTGGGGTGTCCATTAGATGGAGATTATGACTTTCAGGACTCGAGAGGTAGGTATGAGAAGGACTCTATGAACCCTCGCTCGTTCCGAACCTCGAGTCACTAGGGTAGTCCAGGAATTGAGTTCTTGTCTCGTTCTGATGGTAGTCTGTGAATTGAGTTCTTGTCTCATTCTGATTTGTTTTGGATTGAGGGATGACAACGGAGGCAAATCGATGTTACATTGTGATTTTACATGGAGTAGTGACCCTTGTGGAGTCCGCGTACACAGTTTAAGTTCTTCCTAGTCATTGACGCTTACTTGGGGCATGGCCCACTACCATGTCACTAGGTTAATCATGACTACTAATCCCTCTCTTCAGTGATTTGATGTAAGTTTTGTGTTGTCTTGGTTCTTGTGGGTGTAAGTGCACTTTTGAAAATGAAAAAGGTTTTTTGAAATGAGAACGTTTTCTTCTAAATGGATTTAAATTTGTGAAAGGGATTTTTAAAACTAAAATCTCTTGGTCTAAAAATCCAGTGGTTGCTTGGAACTGGTAGAGATATGGTTTGGGTGCAACCCTGGGTACTCTTTATGAACATTTTCACATGTGAGAAAATTCATGGGAAGTGCGTGTTGGTGCGTATGGATAAAAGAGAATGAAGACATGTGCAACAGTTCATGAGATTACTTGGATGTGCACTTGGAATTAAAGACTTGACCTTTTTTTTAAAGTGATTTTAATAAAGTGAAAATGATTTTTGGAAACTGAAATTGGTTTGAAAAGTGGGTTTGGTATTTGGTAAATGACCTTCAAAGAAGGCAGTTTTGAAATCTAAAATAAAAAGGTATTTTTGTGTTGTTTTGGTATTTTTTTGGTTTTTGAGTTGGATGTTTTTGGATGAAAATGATTTCAATGATGTTTCTTCGACTTGATATTGGTATTGGCTCTGTGTTTTATATTTTGTTCAGAACATGCCACCCAGAAAGGTCCCCGAAGTTTCTGATAAGTCATGACCAATTTTTGGTCCTTCTCGGATATTGTCTGTACTTAACGGTGATCAGGGTCTGTTAAAGGTAGTTATGTGGTTTGAAGAGGTCGAGTGTGCTTTTAGGATGTTGGGAACTCCCGAAGCTATCAGAATGCATGTTGTTTTGGGACTGTTTTAAGGTCCATCTCTAGATGTATGGGAGTTTATCGCCCCACCATCAATATAAGTTGGAATGTCTTTAAATATATCTCCGTCCGATGGTTTATACCTGAAGAGGTGAAGACGAAGAAATGGGAAGAACTTATGCGCATTCAACAAGTACAACAGATGGTGAAGGCATATGTTGACTATTTCAAGGAACTTGTGTCCTTTTCTCCGGAGGTAGTATCACATAATTGGATGAAGACTTATCTCTTCACTGGGGGTCTTTGTCTAGAGATCAAGGAGTGGGTCCTCCCTTCTAGGGACCATCGTTTTGATAAGTTGGTGGATGAGGTGATTTTAGCTGAGTTGGTCTCCGAAGCACAGATGGTTGGAAATCTAGCGTATCCAGTTGCTCGTGAAGGTTCCCCATATGGAGAGAAGGGTGTGACAGAGGGACCTATTTATAAAAAGTTTTATGTAGTGGTTCTGGCTTCCAGTTCGTCGGACCGTTCAGTGGTGTGCCACCAGTGTGGCCTCTTTGGGCACGTGAGGCCGTCATGTCGCATCCCTTCGAAGACGTGCTATTGTTGCGGATGTTTGGGCCATCAAGGGAAGTTCTGTAGGAAGCATAACCTGAAGAAGATGCTGTGACTGAAGGATTCTAATGACTAGCTATGAGGCAGGAGATGCTTCAGCCATCAGAGCCCCAATCACAGGTCTTGGGGTGAAGCTTGCGCACAGTCAGGAGTTACCGGGGGTGTGAAGCCTCGGTTCAGGTTTTGTGTTCTGTGTTGACAGTGGAACATTTGAAGTCTTTCTATTATTGATTTTCTGTTGTTAAAGTTTTGACATTGTGAGTTCATTGTTTTTCCGTGGAGTTATGATGAACATGCTATATTGTAATCTAAACAGTTTTGTTTGTCGGGTCAGGGTTTTCTGCATTGTGTGTTTTTCTTAAGAGTGTGATTGACCCTTGTATGGGTCAATCTTGGTTTAGCGATGTTTGTTTGGAGATGTAAGTTCCTATGAAAGAGATGATGTTTGTGGTTGTGATCGGGTTCACTGCTTGGGGTAAGTTCCGCTCAAAGGTTTTCCCCTAGTGTTGGGAGTGTTTGGTCTGGTTCGAGAGTTCTGGGTTTTAGTGGAGGTATTGTTTTCTTGTGCTATAGAAGTTAGTTTGGGTCGTTTGGGAGTTCCCGTGTCAGCCCCCCTTCCCAGGGGGCTATGATTGGGTTTTAAATTTCCACATTAGTTGAGCTCTTGTGGTGGGGAGAACCCTCTTGTGTTCTCCTGTTCTCTCATATTGTTGTTTCCCTTGGTTTCATTTGGGCATGGGTCCTTGTTCAGTCTGTTGTTCAACTGGGTGACTTTATGGGGGAAGAAAGTGTTTGTGGTGGGGAAAATTGTCACACCCCGACTTTTTAATTGATTTTAATTTTAGTATTACTTGGCTCCGGGTCCTTGCGCCAAGGTCCGGGCTGGGTCCGAGATTAAATTTTTTGTCATTTAATATCTTTTACTGGGTATCGGTCCCGTGCGCGGTCACCGCACGGTGGGCGGTAGCCGCACAGTCATCCCGGGTACCACACAATAGTCTAAAGTTTAAAATAAATAAAATTTTATTCAAATAAAAACTAGTTTAATATTTAAATCGTAATAATAATAATAATTCTATTGTGTAGATAATAATATTGTTATTATTAAGAATTGATAGTAATATATTTGTTATTTAAAAAATTTGTTGTTAATATAATTGTTAATAAATTGTTTTAATAATAATAATATTATTATTATTGTATTATTATTATTATTAAATTTATTATTCTGTTATATTATTATTAAGTTTGTTATTATTTTTATTATTAATAATTTTATTGTTGTTATTTTATTATAATAATTTTTGGTGTTGTTTATATTATTTTTATTAGTTTTATTATTATTATTATTATTATTATTATTATTATCATTAATATTAAATTATAATTAAAAATGGAAAATAAAAATAAGGAAACCCAATTCTACCCAGTGCCCCCCCTTCACCCCCTAGCCCTATCGTGCAGCGACGCCCGCGGCGGTGCCCCTCCCTACAGCCGCCTCCGATTTCTCCTGCGCTACCCCTCCAGGATTCTTCGTTTGCCTTGCCTTCACCCTACGCACAACCGGCCTCCCACCTGCGCCTCATCCTCATGACACCTCACCCATCTTCCCTCGATGGCGCGCTCCAGAAGGCCACCCAACACCTGGCCAGGCCCCTCCAGCCTTTCCCCTCATCTCGCCTCTCTCCAGCCGACAGTTAGCCTCATCCTTCACAGGACCTCACCACCCCTCACCCCCGTGCCCAACCTTCCCGCTCATCACCGCGCTCATCCGAATCAGCCACTATCACCAGTCCCCCCGATGACCTTCGCCCTTCGTTTCCTGACCTCCAGCCAGCTCGCTATCCGACTAGTAGCGGTGCAGTCGCCTCCCGCAGCACCCTCCGGCTTCATCCCCTACGGGCGCAACCTCTCCGGCGAACCCCTTACATTGGTTGGTTGTGTGGAGTTTTTCCTCCATCGATCTCTCTTTATTTTAAGGTCCTTTTCTTCAATTTTTTTGTTCAATTTTGTTGCATTAGGTAGGTGTTAACTTTCCACTGGTGCGTTTGAGTTGTGTTTGGGTTTTGACGTCGATTGCCGGATGCTTCACCATCATGTTGCATTGCCCCATTAAATTTAGAAAGGCTTTGATTACTTTAATTTTTCACCTTCATTAATATTAATTAATTATTTTTGATTTATGTAATAATTATTTTATCTGCTTAATTGATTTGGAATGTTTTGTGGTGAGTTAGTTCAGTGCGAAGTTTATTTTCTAAATAAACTTAGTTTGTGTTTTATATCTTATAGCATACTCATGTGGATTAAGATGCGTTTTATGAAAACTAATCCTAATTTGTTTAATTTTTTTTATATAAATTATGCAATTAATTTATTTAACCATGAAAGTGGTGCATAGTCTTTTTAGTAGGACGTAGGTGTGCATTTGATAAAAAATGTGGTCATTGAATCAGTTTTTTTAATGTAAGGCTGTGGGTTTCTCTTTGGTTTTGTTTTATAAATTTTAAAATGGTTTAGTAAATAATGTAGATGGTGCGAGTCGTGTTTTGAAATCATGTTGAGGTGGTGTTTGCACCGTTTTTTTTGTTTTGTTTTGAGTCTGTGTTTATGCGTTTTAGTTTTGCGGTTGTTGCAGCGTATCGTCGAGGAAGACCCGTGATATTGCGGTCATCAGCAGGCCGCACGTACTTGGGCACGAGTGTGAGATGTGCCATGTCTTCGTAACCAAGCTACCAGTCAAGGTAGGTCCCCCACTACACTTGCCTTTAAATTTAGAATTTATTGATTGCTTGATATTTTATTAATTATAATAAATGGGAAATAATATAAGATAATAAATTTTTAAATGATTATTTGATGTAAAAATAACTGTTTATTTTATACACGACACTTTAGATTGCTCGCCGTGGGCGAGAGTTGGTTGTGGACTGGTGAGTGACTCTCGTATTTGTGATGAGTTTTGGTTGTGGTCAGGTTAGTTTTCTGTTATTGGTTATTCTTCCTTTTTCGTGTCATTTATTTGCCTTGCATTATTCTACTTTTTTTTGCTGCTTTACTTGTATTTCATTTATAGGCCAAATCGTTACCTCTTGTTTAGTTTTGATGCCCATCACTAGTTGCCAGCCCATGGGGATCGGGAACACCCCTCAAGCCATGTCGTGGGCCGACTCGGGTGACTGGTTCAGGGTCGACCCGGGTTGGTTCGTGACACTGACAAGGAATTTCGGGCTTGACTCGGGGTATCCTGGTACATGTCAACGTGCCTTGCTGCACTCCTGGTTTGACACTTCTGGGGGATATGTTTGGTCAATCAAAAGTTTTTTATGAATCATTGTGAAGGATTTATAGAAAATATAATTTTTGTTAAATAATAATATTTTTTAAGACCTGAAATTACTTTATAATGATAAGTTTCCTAATAGTAATAAATTTCTAATAAGAGAAAATTACGAGGACACAATTTTTTAAGGGGGGAAAAATTTAATGACCTAAAAAATGTACTTCTTTTATTTATGGATCTCTTTTCTCCTAATAAATTTTTATTATGTTTTACAATAAAAGCACATTAAATTACTTCAGAACCAAATTGTAGTTTTCAAAAATGATATAATTGTTATAAAAAATTAAGGTATATGGAATAATGATTATTTTAATTAAATAGTATGATTAAAACACCTATTTTTAAATTTAAATGATAAAATAATTTTACTTTTTTTAGGTTATAAATTTCACTACGCAATTTCACTATTCATTTTCTATCCACTATTATTTTTAATAACTAAGGATTTTATTATTTAAAAGTCAAATTTCTCAATTTTAGATAACTATTATGGTTAAATAAACATCATTTTTGAATTCCAAATGTCCAAATTAACCTATGATGAATTTTTAGTAATTTTCTATGAAGTTTTAATTTGATGAATAATGTTTTTTTATGAATAGTATAAAAATATTTTATTATTAAATAACATTTTTTGTGAAATGATTTTCAAAAAATGGTCTTCTACAGTTGTATTCAGTAAGAAATTTAGAGTCTAATAAGATCAACTTAATTTTTAGTAAATAGTAAAGTATGAATAGTAACATACCCATATGAATAGTAATGAATAGTAAATTGACCAAAAAAATAGAAACTTCACCCATGAATGTATAAATACATTTTAGACATCTTAAAAGTGAAAAAACGATCATAGTTTAAGTTTTGGTATTTTTGTATGTCATAAATATTTTATTTACAATTTTATAATTAATTTAATAATTTAAAATGGAAATGTATTTCAAAAAAATTAATCATAAATTGTTACTTTATTGTCTTATGGTTATACGATAATTTTATGAGACCTTGATTACTTTCTTAAGGTGTTACAAAATGAGTTATAGTTTTAAAGTTGTATTTTTGTAATAAATAATGATTTCATTTAAAAAGTAAATTAAAAATATTTAGAAAATTATTTTCATAAAATGGAGTTCATTTTTGAATCCAAAGAATTGATATTAGGTTAGAGTGAATTTTTGGGATTTTTCCGAAATAGTTGATTTTTCGGTGAATAGTAAAAATACAGTTTTGAGTTTCGGGTATTTAATGACATCATTGATGATGTAATCATGATATAAATAATCCGGTCGACTTGTGAATAGTAAGATATATTATGAGGTGTCCCAAGTGGCCAATACCATAGGAAAATACCATGGGCCAACCCATTGTTTTGCATACACCACTGATGAGGTGTCCCTTGGAATTTAATAATTTATTCACTCACTTTTCCTATAAATACCAGGCCATTCCCTCATTCAATTCATTCCAAAATAACCCTCAATGAAGTTATGGTATCCTTACCTCCCAAGGAGTCCTCCCAAGTTGCCCACAAACCTCCCAAGGTCCCGACCTTCAAGCTTTCAAAGTTACTCTTCAAGGTAAGGGAACCCTTCACCCTCCTCTTTTAAGTCATAACTTCCTTTATGTTATGTCTTATAGTTCCATTTTATTATGAGGGGGATTGTTCTACTATATCTTTACTACTATAAATTTCATTTCCTAATGATGAGAGACCCTTTCTGATCTCATCAATTGATTTTCTTAATTTTTATGTGACGCCGTTAGGGTGCTGAATTTTCGTAAAAGAAATTGCGCTTTCTCTTTCCTTGCAAGTTTTGTTTTCATGTGGTGTGTCATTCAATTGTCCACACCATGATCTTATTTATTTTTATTCTGTACCTCTACTGTAAAATGATTCATTTATTTATGGGAGACCCTTGTCCCCTCTCTTTATATTATTTTCTAAAACAATGTTATATAGCCGTTATGCTATAGAAATTTCGTGTCAAAATTTCTCTCTCTTTTTCTCAAGGAATTATCTTATTTTATTTATGTGAATACCTAGACGTATTTTGTTTATATGGGTGTTCATGGATACAAAAAATGATATATTTGACTCTGGAATTGACATACATGTAACCCTCACTCCCTTTCCATGGGTTATAAATGACATAACGATCTTATTTTTAAGAACTTTTAAAACATCATGATTTTGAAGTGAAACCCATTTCTTTTACTCTCTTTGGGTTATTTATGAAATGTTTGATTATGATCTATGTGGATCAAATGAAAATAAATAAATATTAAGGGTGTGATCTGATAGCACTTCAATGTATTGTGTAAAGAATTAATCTTTAGAGATGAAAAGTTTCATGATACCTTGGTGAATAACCTTTGTAATTTTTATGACACCTCAGGGATAAACCTTGGTGATATGTTCATGAATTTCTAAATGAAATTTTGTATCCAAATATTCAAGTTATGATTCAAGTTATTTTTATTATGAAATTCCTATTTTTCCATTGCTCGCGCCTTTATGATTTATATCATGTTCTTATTAATATTGCTCAAGATCACATGTCAGTTGTTTCACTTGTTTTCCTTACTGTGCCTTCTGCTCACCCTTTCCTTTGATGTATGTCTCCAGGTTATGAGATGAAATATTTGTAATTAGTATGTACTTATGATGAATACTTACTAGTGTATTAGAAGAATATTTTATGTTTTCTTCATGTATTATGTTCCTAATTTCCAAGATACTAAACTCAAAATATCTCCCGATATGTTAAATTTGTATTACGTAAAGAAAAGTTATGTAATAAAAAGGTGGGATGCCATAATTGGTATTTGAGGATTGTTTAGTTATTTGGGGGAATTAGGTTATAAAATTTTAGGAAGAACCCTATAGAAAAGTTTAAATATAGGAAAACTTCCTGGTATTTTGGTGAAATATTAAGTGGTTTCCGAACAAATAAGTCTCTGTCTGGATACGAACAAGTGGATGTGGCTCTGGCACAGATGTACCTAAGAGTGAATACTCTAACAAGGAGTTTTGGGCTTGACTCGAGGTATCCTGGTACACGACAACATGCCTTGCTGCACTCCTGGTTTGACACTTCTGAGGGATATGTTTGGTCAATCACAAGCTTTTTATGAATCATTATGAAGTATTTATAGAAAATATAATTGTTTTTAAAGAATAATATTTTTTAAGACCTGGAATTACTTTATACCGATAAGTTTCCTAATAGTAATAAATTTCTAATAAGAGAAAATTGCAAGGACGCAATTTTTTAAGGGGGGAAGAATGTAACGACCCGAAAAATGTACTTCTTTTATTTATGGATCTCTTTTATCATAATAAATTTTTATTATATATTACAATAAAATCACATCAAATTACTTCAGATCCAAATTGTAGTTTTCAAAAATGATATAATTATTATAACAAATTATGGTATATGTAATAATGATTATTTTAATTAAAAGTATGATTAAAAACACCTATTTTTAAATTTAAATGATAAAATAATCTTACTTTTTTTTATGTTATAAATTTCACTATGCAATTTCACTATTCATTTTCTATCTGCTATTATTTTTAATAACTAAGGATTTTCTTATTTAAAAGTCAAATTTCTCATACTTAGATAATTATTATGGTTAAATAAACATCATTTTTGAATTCCAAATGCCAAAATTAACCTAGGATGAATTTTTAGAAATTTTCTATGAAGTTTCAATTTGATGAATATTATTTGATGAATGGTATTTTTTTAATGAATAGTATAAAAATATTTTATTATTAAATAACTTTTTTTATGAAATGATTTTCAAAAATGGTCTTCTGCAGTTGTGTTCAGTATGAAATTTAGAGTATAATAAGATCAACTTAATTTTTAGTGAATAGTAAATTATGAATAGTAACATACCCGTATGAATAGTAATGAATAGTAAATGGACCAAAAAAATAGAAAATTCACCCATGAATGTATAGATACATTTTAGACATCTTAAAAGTGAAAAAACAATCATAGTTTAAGTTTTGGTATTTTTGTATGTCATAAATATTTTATTTACAATTTTATAATTAATTTAATAATTTAAAATGAAAATTTATTTCAAAAAATTTAATCATAAATTGTTAATTTATTTTCTTTTGGTTATATGATAATTTTATGGGACCTTGATTACTTTCTTAAGGTGTTACAAAATGAGTTATAGTTTTAAAGTTGTATTTTTGGAATAAATAATGATTTTATTTAAAAATTAAATTAAAAATATTAAGAAAATTATTTTCATAAAATGGATTTAATTTTTTAATTTAGAGAATTGATATTAGGTTAGAGTGAATTTTTGGGATTTTTCTAAAATAGTTGATTTTTTAGTGAATAGTAAAAATACAGTTTTGAGTTTCGGGTATTTAATGACATCATTGATGATATAATCATGATGTAAATAATCTGGTAGACTTTTGAATAGTAAGATATGTTATGAGGTGTCCCAAGTGGCCAATACCATGGGGAAATACCATGGGCCAACCCATGATTTTGCATATACCACCGATGAGGTGTCCCTTGGAAATTAATAATTTATTTCCTCACTTTTCCTATAAATACCAAGCCATTCCCTCATTAATTTCATTTTAGAATACTCCTCAACAAATTTCTGGTCTCCGTACCTCCCAAGGAGTCCTCCCAAGGTGCTCTCAAGCCTCCCAAGGTACCGACATTCAAGCTTTCGAAGTTAATCTTCAAGGTAAGGGAACCCTTCACCCTCCTCTTTTAAGTCATGACTTCCTTTATGTTATGTCTTATAGTTCCATTTTATTATGAAGGGGCTTGTTCTTCTATATATTTACTACTATCCATTTTATTTCCAAATGATGAGAGACCCTTTCCACTCTCATCAACTTATTTTATGAATTTTTATGTGACACCGTTAGGGTGCCGAATTTTCATAAAAGAAATCGTGCTTTCTCTTTCCTTGCAAGTTTCCTTTTCATGTGGTGTGTCATTAAATTGTCCACACCATGATCTTATTTCCTTTTATTATATACCTCTACTATAAAATTATTCATTTATTTATGGGATACCCTTTTCCCCCTCTTTATTATTTTCTAAAACCATGTTATATAGCCGTTATGCTGCAGAAATTTCGTCTCAAAATCTATCTCTCTCAAGGAATTCTCTTGTTTTATTTATGTGAATACCCAGACCTATTTTGTTTCTATGGGTGTTCATAGATACACAAAAATTATATATTTTATTATGGAATTTAAATACATGTAACCCTCACTCCCTTTCCATGGGTTATAAATGACATAACGATCTTATTATTAAGCACTTTTAAAACATCACGATTTTGAAGTGAAACCCATTTCTTTTACTCTCTTTGGGTTATTTATGAAATGTTTGATTATGATATATGTGGATCACATGAAAATAAATACATATTAAGGGTGTGACCTGATATCTCTCCAATTAATTGGGTAAAGAATTAATCTCTAGATATGACAAGTTTCATGATACCTTGGTGAATAACCTTGGTAATTTTTATGACACCTCGGGGATAAAACTTGGTGATATGTTCACAAATGTATAAATGAAATGTTGTAGACACATATTAAAGTTATGATTCAAGTTATTTTTATTATGATATTCATATTCTTCCATTTCTCATTCCTTTATGATTTATATCATGTTCTTATTAATATAGCTCAAGATCACTTGTCAACTGTTTCACTTGTTTTCCTTACTGAGCCTTCTGCTCACCCTTTCCTTTGATGTATGTCTCCAGGTTATGAGATGAAATATTTGTAATTAGGATGAACTTATGATGAATACTTACAAGCAGATTAGAAGAATGTTTTATGTTGTCTTCATGTATTATGTTCTTAATTTCCAAGACACTAAACTCAAAAGATCTTCCGATATGTTAAATTTGTATTATGTAAAGAAAAGTTATGTAATAAAAAGGCAGGATGCCATAAAGGATTTTGAAAAATTAAATAGCCCAAGATAAATTAATTTAATTAATTAACTAAAACCACAATGACATGATAGGTGTCAAAACTCCCCACTATACTCCTTTCTTCCACCATAAAGTCTCAAGTTAAAGTATATTTCAAAATGGAATGAATTCTAAAAAAATATTTCGAAGAGAAAGAGAAATCCTCAACCAACCAACATTCCTCACACAAACCAAACAAAAAATGAGTAATTACTCAAGAAAAACCTAATTAAGAACCAATTAAAAAACCTCAAATAGAAAATATAAATAAATAATTAATGAAAATTGATCTCCCCACTTTTTATAAATGAACTAAAATAGTGAAAAAATAAAACCTTACCACAAATAAGAGAAAGTCACTGAGGAACCACCTTCCCAAAATCTCTAAAGGGAATTCTAAAAACTTCACCAGCCCAAGCCAACCATAAGAAACTGATTCAAAACCAAAAGTAGAACAATATCAAAATAATAAGATCAATAATTAAAGACATACATAATTTAGAAATGATAGGGCTCTAACCTAAGAGTCATGAATGGAATATGAGGGTGTTTAAATCCAACTCCTCAGAATATCATCCCATGGTAATTATGATGACAAACACAACCTAATGGCATCCACAGCCCAAAAGAAAACAAAAATACACCCCAAGTATCCAAGCATGCACCCAAGGTTATACCCACATCTAAGTAAACAAGCACAAGATGGCCTATGGTTTACACCACACAAGGGAAACAATAACATCATGTGATGAGGCATGAAAAAGGAACACTGCCCACAATAGTCAACGAATGAATAACCCAAGAAAGATAAGGCCAAGGATTTTTCAAGGAAAAACCAATCTAAAATCTATGATCATAAATACTAGGATGGTTCTCCAACCAAAAGGGATGAAACTAAACACCCAAAGGTTACTCTGAATGATGTCCACTCATCCACCAAACTTTAAACGTCCTCAAACCTAAATGAAAAAACATCCCAAGCTAGATCTCATATAATAGATTATAAAAGAAAACCAATCCTAACTAGTTCAACCATTAACCAAAACTCATGGTTCTAAATCACTGGACCCAACAATATCCAAAGGTATCACTAGATAAACAATACACTCTAATAAGTAAACCACAAATTCCATTCCATTTGAATCCTAGGTAGTGTTAATAAAAAATGAAGATCCCCTAATACAAACACCCTACTTTACAAAATACCTTTATGGGAGGCTCATAATAATCAACATGATACATGGACTCTAACATGTCCATGTACCTAAAATCACCCCAAATTATCCCAAAATACATAAGGGAAAAAACAAAGCTCATGGCACATGAGCCTCATCCCGATTGGTGAGGACTCGATATGTGCATCCAAGAGACCCGAGATCAAATTTAGGTGGAGGAAAATTTTTGGGTTACTGTAGCAGTACTATAGAAGTCACTGTTCAGTACTGTAGTAGCCAGAACTATTCATCCATCTGGGCCTTTGGGCCACCGGTTTGGTCCTCGGGTCTTGGAAGCCTTTCAGGCCACCCAAGGCCTTCAGGCCAGTTGTTTCTCAAGGCCTTCGGGCCACCTTAAGGCCTTAGAGACACCCCAAGGCCTTCTGGCCACATGACTGAGGAAGTACCAGTCAGACTACAAGGGAAAAGGCTTCAGATGAGGATTCAGGGTAGGCACATTCACTGGAGCAGAGCAAACCGGAATTAAGAATGAGAGGGTATGGCTTGGGCATCGGTACCAGGCCTGTGCAACTTTGCATATAACAACTAGCCGACCAACCCTGTAAAGGTGGAGTGATGATTTCATGACATATGCTAGGGAGGAGCAGTTCCAAGTTTTCTTGTCTGGGTGATTCCCTCTAAGACCTATGGGTCATGTAATTGTCTCTAATCCTTCGGGCCTTGTAAGGGTTCCACCTCACCCCTTGAAAGGTGGATTATCAAAAAAAAAAAAAAAAATGAAGGCCTTCGGGCCATTTCGACCGACCAAAACAAAGCTCATGATTTACTAAAAAAATAAAGGTTTTTCCAAAATACCATTTTGAAAACCAAGGCCCATTAAAAATTGCTTCTTCCTTCATTAAAAACAAAAAAAACCATTTTACAATTTCAACCCCAATTCCTAACCCAATTTGGTCAATTTAAAACATTTCCAAAACTAATTTCAAGACATACATCACTTGTTTTAAAACCAAAACAACATTCTAGGTTTCAAAATAAGTCAAACACTTTCCTTTTTGAAATATTTTTCACATATATCACCCTTTCAAAACAAATATACCAAGGGTAAAATCCAATTTGAAAATCTCCAGTTTCCTTTACAATAGGAAACCCTTCTTTAAAACACCATGTGCTCTTGATTAGAAAAATTAATCACATATTTTTTTTTTTAAATTTTAAATAAATTCAACTTTTTCAAAAAATTTATGAAACCAAACTCATTTTAAAAATAATACCTAATTCTATGCTTTAAAAAACAAAATCAATTTTCTTTTCAAATCCAATTTTCACCCATAAAAAATGAATTTCACATCACATGAAGAAATCATAAACTAAGTCATAAAACAATTATTAACCTAAACACAATCCAAAAGTGACAACATATCACAAGACCAACCATGAACCCTATCCCACTACCTAGATACCCCAAGAAATCCAAGAGTCACGTGGTCTATGTAGAAAAATAACTAGGATGTAGAACCTTCCTAACTTGGACACATGGTTGATTACCAAATAATAATCTTGAATTGGTCCCTAAAACATGCCTATAATCAAGAATTTGGTTGTCAAGTAGTTTGTTAGACCCTATGATCCAACCTCACATCTTTAATCCATTCTTCACCACCATCCTAAAGTCCAATATCACCCCTAAGGAAACTCAACTATGCTAATGAGGATTAACACATGATCAATGGTAAATCCAACAAAATCATAATTCAAAATTCAAACCCACTTCCTATGGAAAATTGAGTCTTAAGGAAGGTAAGAGATAACTATAATCTTCATACACCTACCTCATGAGTTACAATAACAAACTCTAACTTGATCTTACCAAAACATCCCAAATAAAAAAAGGGCATTCCAAAGGCTTAGGCTCCTATACAAAAGAAGAACCTAAATCTCTAATACCATTTCTAATGAACCGGTTTGGACTGTACCTTTGATGAATGAGCGAACCAGCCCATAACTATCCCTAAGGGTGTTCCCAATACCCATGGATAGAAAACTAGTTCCTTATCATCACAAGAACATTATTTTCAATATCCTATGTGACACACAACATTGTGCTCAAATGAACCAAAAAATATTATTATTTAAATATGACCTTTATAACTTAACTATTAAATTGGTGGGTATGAATAGGATTAAATAATTTATGAAATATATAAAGGTGCTACTCAATATAAATATATTTATTAATTATTAGGAAATAAACACTCAACTTTTATTAAAGCCATTTTATTGTTTAAAAACATGTTTTCTTCAAAAATGATTTTTATTTCTTTTTGTGAGTAAATAGTTATAATTAATTTATTGAAATTTTAAAAATTATATTTGAAAAAAGTTTATCATTTTTTAAATCATCATAAAAGAATCATCTTTGGGTTAATTTTGGTATTTTTATGAAAAGATTTATTTTTCAACAAATAGTGTAAAATACTATTTTTTGTAAAACTGTCATTTTATTCTCACTAAAAAGTATCATTATGCTTTAAATTTGATCCTCAAAGTAACATAATTATTATTTAATTATATATAATATAATAAAATTCATTTTAATCATCATTACACCTAATTTTTGGTTTAAGTATATTTTTTGGCTTAAAAATGTATTTTTCTAAAAACTGTTTTTCGTTGCGTTTTACACATTTATATTAAAAGTAATTTCAGCCACTTATGTGAATTTAATCATGAAAAATGGATTCCAAATTTAGAATCAAGAGTTAAAAATTTGGTAAATAGGTCCCTCTAATATTTTTACAATATGAATAGTAACTTTAGTAATTTTTTCACCACTATGAATGGTAAATCTGGTAATCATGGCTAAAAATAAAATAATAAGAACTAAATAATGATCATAAAAATTGACTTAATTTTATTTTATGAGTATATATAATATATAACCATCCAAAATTTTTAATATATGTCCATTTTTCCATTTATCCAAGATTTTAACCCTTTATATTACTTTATATAATGAATAGTAAAAAATGTCATTCTCTTTGTTTTATTATATTGAAATTTTTGACATATTGATAAATAGAGGATATTTTTAGTTAAAAATAATAATTTTAAATATATTTTTTTCCATCATGGTAATTTTATTTTATTTTTTAGTGAAGAAATAATTACCTTAAAAGCTTATGCAACACCGACGGATTGCTTTTGCAAGCAGTAAAAAAAATCAATAAAATGATTTTGAAAACTCTAAAAATAATATTATATGAGTTAGTTTTTATTTTAAATTATTTTTTAGATAAAAATAAGATATTATATAGATGTGGATTTATTTGATGCGGATTCCATTATTGTCTTATAGTTTTAAAAGTTAAATTAAATGAATGGTTCTAAAATCAACATTAATGATATTTTATAATAAATAATATTTTATTAAATGATTTAAAATTAATAAAAATATTATATATTTTTTAAATTAATGGGATATGGTTTTAACAATCAACCATGGTATATTTATGGGTTATTTGTCATCTTATAGTAACATTATTAACACTTAAAGGGTATAAAACTTTAATATTAGGGTAATTGTCAAAAGGGTTAACAAGGGGTTAAAACTAAAATATAAGGGTTAAAAAACAACAAAAACTTGTCTAAATTTTATTGTATGAGAGGATTTCAACTCATCATCACCCTATATTTTAACTATAGCAATTTGAAGCCATTTTTTCATGATATATAATTTAAATCAATTTAATAGTTTAGGAAATTTCAAGAATTCCACCCCTCTATTATAAAAGGACACCCATTATAAACATCCTTATGCAAGTCATATAGGCTTTAGTAATTCCAAAAGACAAAACCTAGGTACCTTTAGAAGAGAAATAATGGAACTTTACTGAAGAATAAATAATCATCTTTATTGATTCATTCATGTTTATTTCTTCTTATACTTCCACTTAATGTGTTATAACTATCCTAAAATAAAAAATACAGTATCATAAATATTCTTAGATTTTATTTTTATTACTCTACAACCATTTTTCAATCTCTTTTTCATCCTATAAAAAGTGAAAACATCACTCATTCATATGTACGGCTTACCATCTCCACATAGTAGTGCAATTCATTTTTCATTACCATTTCACTTGGATGGATATAAAGTTGGAACTTATAAATATATATTATATGTATGAAATAAAAATTCTTATAGAATTATAATATCATATATACCTTCTTACCTTCCAATTTGTTGGAAAATAATAACATCGATCATGCGTATGTGTGGACTACCACATCCATGAAGCGATGTGATCCGTTTTTCATTTATGTTTTACATAGATGGTAAAAAGGATAGATTTAATGAATATATATGATATATATGATATAATAAATATTCCAAAGAGATTAATTATTATTCACATTTATTTATTTCCATCTGTGAAAAAGTGAAAATAGTATTCATGCATACGTAAGACCTACTGTCTCCCTGAACAGTGTAATTAATTTTTCAATATATATCTTTTATGGATGAATATAAATATATATATATATATTTAATATATAATATATTTAAATATTTAATAATATTATGTTGATGAATCATGAGAAATAGGTAAGGTCTTAGACTATCGAATCAAAACATACATAAAAAAAGCAGTTAACACCAGAAATAATGATAATAATAAAATATTATTAACAAATAGGTGATAAAATTTTATAAATAGACCATATATGATAATAAAGATATTAATATGGTTTTGGTACATAATTATAATAAATTTAGAAATATTATTTTAGATGTTATAGAACCTAAGTGAGAAGTCAGACATGAGGTAACAAATTTCATCTAAATTTCCACTCTATTGAGACATATTTAGTGTTATACACATATTTATTTTTATGTGGTGTATATACTAACCCTTTGAGGTATTTAACATGAATATATATTTATTCATGATGATTAAATTTCATTTCAATCCTACTCTTTTAAATATTTTATATATTTTCTTCCAATATTTTATCTCTTTGGAACTTAAATCAAGCAAAGAAATGTTTAAAAGAAAAATAAATCTTATTTCTCTTTTGATCAGATATATTTTTCTTATATATCCATATTTTTATATTTTTTAAATATTTTATTTATAATTATACAATGATTTATAAAAATACGTTTTTACCCATGTTTGGCTTTTTTACAAAATGGTTAAAAAAAATCTTCTTGTTGTTTTCCTAATGAGATACCTTTCTTATGAAAGTGTTAAAGAAATGTTTTTAACTTATATGACATGAATATAATTTCACTCCGTCATTACTATTCAATGTTTTGAAGCTTCCTTTAAAAGTTTACAAGGTTATTTTCAAATAAAATGTATTCCTTAATATTAAAGTGAAAAAGATATTTTCCTAAAAAATGTTTTTAATGATATTTTTATGAAAATTTTATTCATGAATGGGAACAAACCTTTATTTTACTTATTTTCCATTGGGTATATGTCGTAATGATTCCATAATTTGAAACATTCAATTACTTATGATCATTGGATATTAAATTTCTCTTAAATACCATGTTCTTTATATCATGGATTTGATTATTACATACACCATATTCTATTTATATATATGGTGTTATACTTTAAAAGTATTTGATTGACTGTGGAGTTATTAATAAATCCATATTAATTAATCCATACAAATATTTTTTGATAAGACATATTGTTCATGAATTAAATATATCATTTTATATTTTAGGGATTCATTGGACATGTAGTGACGAGTGGGGATCAAAATTATATATCCCTTAAATATATTGACATGTATCATGAGATAAATCAGAAATCTAGCATTAAATGAGTTTTTTTGTGTATTCCTAACTATAACATTAAAAAATATTGTCACAAGTCCTAGATAGTATATATACTATGATGTATGAGATCATGGAATCCAATATTTAGTATTTACTTCATTGAAAATTTATTTATTATTATACACAAGATTATTAAGTTGATAATATCCATGGATGCATTTTTTATCAAGTTATTGATTAAATGGAATGTTCATTCACTTCGTTAACTTTCCATATTTATTATGCATTATTTACTCAAGATATATTCTATTGTACACAACCCTTATTGACCATCTAATCTCACCCTTATATTTGTTTTCTTTTCCCCAGGATATGAAGAAAGATATTATGAATAATATTGAGTATGAAAGAATGTTTTTATGTTATGTATTATATATTTCCACTATATGGGAATCATTCATGTATCTGGTTCTTAATGAATACTAAATTATTTAGTATTTTGGGATGAAAATAATTGTATCTAGTTCTTATATAATAAAGAAGACACAATCTATGGGTTACTAGAGTTGGGGTTGTTATAGTTGTTATCAGAGCAAGTTTAGTAGAAATCTTGAGAACTAAATTTTAAATAAATATAGGTAAAATGAGAATTAAGATAATCCCTTATAGAATTTTTGAACTTTTAAAATTATAGGGACTTTATTTTATGGATCAATATTTATGTTGATTATGAGCTAACTCAATTTGTTCCATTATTTAGTGATGGCGTTCAACGAAAGAAAGGGAATCAATACCCATAGACAATGTAGGGATTTACCAACTGAGAAAACCAATACATCTGATGTTGTAACTGAGTAGATAATGGATATATTAGGGAATTTGAATCATGTTATAACAAATAATCTTTCCCTTATGGAACATCCTGTTGTTCCACAGTGTTATTTTCCCATGTTGGATCGCTTCATGTGATAAAATCATCCATATTTTTGTGTAACTACTAATCCATTGATAGTTAAGAAATATATTAAATCTCTCAAAAAGATATTCCTAGATTTGGGATGTAATGAAGGTGAAAAGGTTATTTTGGAAGTTTAATGTTTAATAGGTAATTTCGATCAATGGTGGGCATTGATCCAAAAACACTAAAGAGTCTAAAGAAATAGAAAGTATATAATGGATAAATTTTAAAGTGATTTTATTCGAGAAATACTTTCCTTGGGAGTAGTGATTTAAAATAGAGGGGAAGTTCTTCAATTTAAAGTATAAGGAGGAAAAAAGAGTGTAAGAGTATGAGTTTAACTTTACAATATTATCTAGGTATGCCTCAGACTACATACATAATCTATAAAGAAATATTGACAGTTTCTTTCATAGGATTAGGTTGAGTCTCTGAAGGGAACTAGTTTCTAAAACATTTTCATCATATGATGATATAGTATCAAGTTACATTAAGATTAAGAAGTAATTTTATAGATTCTATATCTCAAGATAAATCAAGAGAATAATATATCAACTAAGCACTAAGAAAAAGGGAAAAAATTAAAAAAGAAGAATGAAATAAAGCAATTTTTATCATGTAAAAATTATAGAAAGAAACATATTGGAAAATTATTTAAGGGTATGAGATTTTTTATAATTATAGAGATAAGGGTCATATGGATGATGACTATAAGCCAAATAAAGAATGAAATTCTATCCAGTGCTTCTAATTTGAAGAGATGGGGTATTATCCAACCAGTGCACCAATCGCCAAGGGAACTTACCATAGAATAAGCTAAGGGGAGAAGGTCAAGTTTTCATATTACTAAAACTAAATAAAATAATTAAAGTGCCTGTGTATTTTTATTTAATAATTATATCAATGATATTTTGGTTATAATAATTATTAAATATATAAGGGTTGTGCTACATTAGTCTTATTTAAGTATTTGAAATCATATTTTGTATGGTACTGATAAAAAAAAAGTTATTTAGTGGCACTGTTATATTTTTGAAGAAAACATGGATAAGGGTAATATAACCCTTAATATGTTCTTGATTATGAGTTAATATTGTTTTCTTGGGTTAAATAAAATATTGACACTGATGAAGTAAATGAGATTGTTTTTATAACCTTGAAAATGGTTAGTGATTTAATGACAAATCAATTTATGATAGAGTTTATTGTATTTTTGGATTTATGTCGTATATGGAATAAGGATAAAGTTAATGATGGTTTAGATTAGTAGTATATGTGATCAAGGTATTCAAATGTTTGTAATTTAAAATTATGAAATGATTTATGTTTCCTAGGGATAAATGTTTGATCAAATTTTTGGGTTTTGAATATGGTCAAGAATATTTTGGAGGAGTTTTAAGGTTAACTACTTATGGAATGGATTAAGTTTAACTTTGGATATTATTGTTTAAGGTTACAGTATGATTTATCATATTGGATAACCTATTCTAACCATTTTGGTTTTTGTAAATATTTAAAGGTTGAAGTAACGACTTATAGATCTTATTATTCATTAAAAGTGCTTTAGTTATAAAAAATTCATCTCTAATATCAATTTCCTGGCATAAGAGATGAAGTGGAAATTGATTGAAGAACAACTAAAGGATGATATTATGATTGTTACATGGAAATAAATCAAGTATTTTTATTTTCTAAATGGATTTATAAAGATATTAAAATAATCCATCGACTTTAGGAAAATGACCTTGAAATAAAAACATTACCGATTTACAGTTTTGTGCTGGTTAACTTTCTCATGGACTTGTTCTCTATCACTATATTAATCATTGGGAATTATATTTCACTTAAGTGTCCATATTTGTAATTCCCAATGATGTTCCCCTATTTGGAAACCTAGTTTTATGGTGACCTTTATACTTATATTTCCATCTTTTCATGAGGATGTTTTATTAACCCTTTTTAGGATACAGATTATCAAATTTTAAACCCTTGATTACCAAGTTCAAGTTAAAATAATGAGGATAAAATTAATATAATTTCGGGGGTGGTAGGATGTGATACCTTTAGAATTTAAAATAATAACATTATGTTTTATATCATATGTAACATGCAACACTGAGCTCAAACGAACCACAAAATATTATTATTTAAATATGTATATTATAACTTAGCCATTGAATTAATGTGTATGAATAGGATCAAATGATTTATGGAATATTTAAAGATCCTACTCAATATAAATACATTAATTAATTTTTAGGAAATAAACAATCAATTTTTATTAAATCCATTTTATTCTTCAAAAACACATTTTCTTCAAAAATGGTTTTTATTTCTTTTTGTGAGAAAATAATAATTATTAATTTATTGATATTTTAAAAATTTTATTTTATAAAAAAATATCATTTTTAAAATAATCATATCAAAATCTACATTGGGTGAAATTTTGGTATTTTTCTGAAAAGATTTATTTTTTAATGAATAGTGAAAAATACCAATTTTTGTAAAACAGTTATTTTCATTTTACTAAAAGTATTATTATTATATGAATTTTAAATCAAAGTAAATTAATTATTATTTAATTATACATAATATAATTAAATTAATTTGAATAATCATCATACATGATTTTTGTATAAGTACATTTTTGGGCTTAACAACACATTTATCTAAAAACTGTTTTTATTTGCATTTTAAAAATTTATATTAAAAGTAATATATGAAAATAACATGAATTAAATAATTAAAAATGGATTCTATATTTTGAATTAATAGGTCCAAATTTTTTAAATAGTTCCCTTTTATTTTTTACATTATGAACAATATCTTTAGTAATTTTGTTTCCACTAAAAAGGGTAAATTTGGTTATTAAGGTTAAAAAAAAGATAAATTCTAAAGAATGACCCTAAAACTTGAATTAATTTAATTTTATGAGTATATATAATCTATAATCATCCAAATTTATAATATATGTCCTTTTTTTCCATTTCCCATGATTTTGACCCTTTATATTATTTTATATAAAGAAAAGTAAAAAATGTCATTCTCTTTGTTTTATTATCATTAAACTGTTGACATAAGTAAGAACAAAGGATATATTAGGTTATAAATATTTATTTTAAATATAAATTATTTTTTAGTCATGGTAATTTATTTTTAATTTTTAGTGAAGAAATAATTTCCTTAAAATCTTATGCAACACTAACGCAATGCTTGTGCGAGCAGTAAAAAAAATCAATAAAATGATTTTAAAAACTAAAAAAATAATATAAGTGAGTTTTTGTGTTAGAATATTTTTTTAGATAAAAATTAAATATTAGTTACATGTGGATGAATTTTATTCTAATTCCACTATTTTCTTTTAGTTTTAAAAGTCAAATTAACGAATTAGTTCCAAAATTTTCATTATTGATATTTTATAATAAATAATATTTTTTTAAATGATTTAGAATTTATAAAAATATTATATTTTCCAAAATGAATGATATCTTGTTTTAAACATCAACCATGTCCCATTTATGAGTTTTTTGTTATTTTATAGTAACATTATTAACACTTAAATGGTATAAAAATTTAATATTAGGGTAATTATCCTAAGGATTAAACATCAACCATGGTCCATTTTTTGAACAAGGAACTTTTCTTACAAAAGTGTGAAAGAAATATTTTTTTAACTTAAAAATCATTAACATAATTTCACACCATCATGATCGTTCAATGTTTTAAAGCTTCCTTTATAAGTTTACAATGTTATTTTCCAAGAAAATGTTTTCCTTAAAATTTATAAATTTTTTAGTTTTTTAAAAGTGAATTTCAAAGTAAAAAATATATTTTCTGTAACACCCCAGGTAAATAAAGAATATGACATTTTCATATTTATCCATATTTGTGAATAAAATATTAATATGACTTTAAAGGGGATGCTATGTCCGATGGCGTACCCAACACGCAACATCGAGTTTCTTGGGAATCTTACGTTGCACTCTAATAATAAAATAATATTATTTTAAATGGCAGTTAACATGTAGCTGTTGTATTGGCGGGAATGGATAGAAATAACTAAAATATGAATATATATGTTTTTGTAAATGTTTTTACATCTATCCAAAGGCTTAAAATACGGAAAGAATTCAATTTTAGGCTTTTATAACCTAATTTTCACTAAAGGTTCACTTATCACCTTCTGATGAAGAACTGTCATTAAATATAGTTTTGATCACTCTTATACATTCTTTTGGACCAAATAAAACTCTTCTTTAGAATCGGGACATCAAATTTTACTTTGTGTAAATTTTTGGTATTTTTTCCGATAAAGTTCATTTTTTAATGAATAGTGTAAAATGTTGTATTTTAATTCAAAACCTATTTTTAATCTAATTTATTTATATGATTAGATAATATTTTGAATTGGTTTTAAAGTGAAATTAGAAAATATTTTTACCATTAAATCCAATAGTGGTTGTTGGAATTAATTTCACTTTGAAATCAGACTTAAACTAGTGTCAATCTTTTGATACTTATTGTTTTATAAAAACACGCTATTTGCTCTGACAGCGGGAATTAATTATTAAATTAATTAATGTGACTAATATGTTTTGAATTTTGTAAAACGGACATCATTTTTGAATTCGGAATATAAAATATAGCTTAGGGTGAATTTTTGGGATTTTTCTGAAAAACTTCAATTTTTGATGAATAGTGAAACCACTAAGTGGTACTTATAAAAGCTGATTTTTTTGTTTAAATGAAATTTTACCACTTATGTGTTTTGAATTTAAAAAATCCGACATACATGGTTGTCATTAAGAAGTAAAATGTGGTTCAATGGGATAAAAATAATTTTTTGGTGAATAGTAACTTATTAAGTTCTTAATCGCGATTAGTGGTAATTAGGGTAGTTTAAGGTATAAATAATGATTTAATAATATAAAATGACCTAGACACATGTCCCAACCTTATTGGTTGTGTCATGGTTGACCAAGACAAGCCATGGGTCAACTTGGGGACCCCATGGAGACACTTTGGTTGGGAAATGACATAAATAACTTTTTATTTAATGTAAAAGTAAAAATGACACAAACATAATATGTTTTACGAAAACAATTTTTATATGGGGTTATAAAGATAATATTTTTGATTATAAATAGTCATTGGAAAGCTAAAAATATTTCCTACATCATAGTAGTTTTTTATAATTTTTAGACATTAAATAAATTAAATTATTTATGACATAATAATGATGCAGCGATGACATCATTATTTGACGATTTAAATAAAATGGAAAGATAATGTAAAATCTATGAACTACACATGTCAAAAACTTATTAGATGGGTGGATTTAGAACCCTTATCACCTTATCCACGAATTATATAAATGTGGGACCTTTTAAAACCGAAACACATTTTCAAATAAAGTAATATTTCTTTACTTTCCAAAAGTGCCCCTCCTCTCCTCTTATAAAAGGCCCCCACCTCTACCTCATTTCACACACTCCTCAAGCCTTTGGCTCGGCCAACCCCTGCCCATTTACTCCCTCTACATCCCTCTCCTCATCCTAGAGGATTCCCTTTGGGCAGAAGCCTTTCAAAGGAAGCCTTTAGGCTCAAATCAAAAGGAGTTACACTTTTAAAGGTAATTCATTCTCTCATGTTCATTTGTTTTATTTTTCTTCTCCAACCCCATAACTCTTTTTATTTATTTATTTTGTAACAAAACCAGTATCTTCAATATACTAGGATGTTTTTATAAGATTTATTCGACCTACACTCTCACACAACTACATCAAATGGTTAAAGAACATACGGTTTCCGTGGATGGCGAAATTGTGCCTCCCGAAAAGATGATTGTTCAATACTCATTTAACACCTTCAAAGGTGTCCATTATGATGTCACTATTTTTATATATGATATATAATATGTTTATGTTTTACTTATGCTTCTTTATTTTTCATTTGTGTCTTACCTTTATGGTTTCCATTATGGGTATAGGCGATATCTTCATTTTAGGAAGTGCGGACTACCGCCCCCTCAAAGTGATGTGATTCGTTAATGCCATACGTGGGACGTATAAAGGATGGATTTAATGTTATTATATATGATGTTATACTGGAATTATTATTTACCTCTATATCATTATTATTTCTTTCCATTAAAGTATGAGATAGAAATTAAAGTAGCGTTCATGCGTACGTACGGCTTACCGTCTCCATGAACGGTGCATTTCATTTCTTATCCCCAAATGTAATGTACTATTATAAGTACATATATATAATGGATATATATGATGTATGATACATCTAAATGATTAATATAATTCTGGAATTAAAATATACATACCTCTCATATAGTTTTAATTCCATTAATACGACATAGAAATGAAAGCAGCGTTCATGCGTACGTACGGCTTACCGTCTCCATGAACGGTGCATTTCATTTCTTTCCTCTAAATGATTATGTGATTTTATAAATACATTTATATTCTGGATATATATTATATATATGATATCCAAATCAGGAATGTCATTTTTGGATATGAAGAACCTTTTACCACACGAACAACATGTAATTGTAAGAAGTCCACTTTCGACTTAAGAACCAAATATCGACAAAACAAACATGATTAACTTAAATGATTAAATAATGTTTATAACATGGTAATAAGTGATATAAAAGGAATAATGAACTTTAAAAGGGTTCTTAAGGAAGTATAAATTAACTCAAGTTTATTATTCAGGAGATTAAAGAACGATCGAGTCAAGTCGGACCCGAGGTAAGGGATCCTACTCCTCTCTTTCTTTTTAAGTACACTCTTTTATGTCATTCCTTTTAAAGCTAATCTTTATTGTTATTGGGATGTTATTTTATATTAATATTACTGTAATTTTTATGTTCATGTGATGAGAGACCCTATTCTCTCTCATCAATCCATTTTGGAAGTTTTGAGTGGCACCGATATGCTGCCGAATTTTCGAAAGAGATCTAACCTCTCTCTTTCTTTTTAAGTACTCTCCTTTATGTCACTTCTTTTAGTCTCCTCTTTGTAATGTTGGGGGATGTTATTTTATATTCCTCTTTCTGTACATTTTATTTTAATGTGATGAGATACCCTATTTGATCTCATCAATCCATATTCGAAAGTTTTATGTGGCGCCGTTAGGCTGCCGAGTTTTCGTAAGGGATTTTTCATCTCACTTTTATTCCCGTGAGATTTATGCTACATTTGCCACAAATTACATTGAGTGGTGTATGTACTTCCCATTATTCTACTCTTTGTGTAATATACTTTCGTTTATGAGTATTTACATCAATGATCTATTGTCCTTCTTTCATGGGGTGTATGTTTTGAAAGATACCCAAGTCTGTAAGGGAACCTTTCACCCTCCTCTTTTTTTAAAAAGACTTCTTTTGTTGGGTCTTTTAATTTACATATTGTTATGTTGGGATATGATCTCATATATCCTTATTGATGTAAATTTTATGTCCAAGTGATGAGATACACTTTTTATCTCTCATCAACTCATTTTGATGTGATGCCGTTAGGCTGTCAAGGGAACTTTTTAACCCAATTTCGATTTCTTTGGGTTCAACATGTAGTCATTGAATATTTCATCCATTGAATATGTGTGAATGAACTTTTATTGTTTTACACTTAATATCCACTTATATTGGGTGTATTTATATTTTTCACACATATTTTTGAGATTGATTTGTCCTTAATTTAAGGATACCTTCTTTACAAGGGATTTCATCACATTTGACATTTCTATTGAGGGTTCATTGTTGTTATGCACCAATTCACTCTTATATGGTGTATATACTGTCCTTTGGAGTATTATATCATGAATCCATTTATTCTCATGATATTATAAAGTTCTGACTAAATGTTATTCCTCAATTATTGTATTCAAGTGTCTCTAATTTTGGTAAAACCCCTTTAACAAAAATGTCATTTTAAATGTTTTAATTATTTGTTCTTATTAATATCCATGTTTTCAAAATGGTTTTAAGGATTTATTTATATGGATATTAATGGTTTAAAATTTTAAGCTTAAAGGTGGTATGGGACACTTTGATTCAAAAATCTCTTTATTAAATGTTTTAAATGGTTTTGAAAATGGTTTTGATAAAGGATTCTATTATGATATATTGTGATGTGGAAATGTTATCATTCCTTTATATTGGTTTTATGTTTTATGATTTTATATTGGTACTTGTACATTTTAACAGGTGGTTACGTTATAAACCATATGACGGGTGGTGCCGTGAATACCAGGACGGGTGGTTACGTTATAACCTCCAATGCATTGGGTATGGAAGTCGGCCGTATGGCTATTCCATTAAGTATGTATGGAAATTGTCCGTATGGCTATTCCATTAAGTGATATGTTTGGAAGTCGACCGTATGGTTATTCCACTTAAGTAAGTTTATGTCCCAAGTTACCTTTATATATATTATGTGTTCTTTATATGGGTTTTATGGTAATCCTTTGGTTACAAAAAGGTAAGTAATGATACTTTTTTTTTTCAGTGAAAAGTTTTTACTACTTCATGAAGGTGAAAAGTATTACATTGATAAAGTATTCATGGTTTACTTGTTGTTTTGAAAAAATAACAGTTTTCATTCTTTGTGTATCCCTTACTGAGCTTCTTATGCTCATCCCAAGTTTTTGAAATGTTTTTCACAGGACATAGCGTGGAATAGGGTCAAGGATGGGATCAAGGGAACGTCATGCTACCTAAAACATGGAACTATACATGTTTATTTTAAAGAGTTTTTATTTTATGGAAATTTAGTAGAAGCGACTACTTTGTCAATCTTTTGAGATGTAATAGTTATGTCCTAATTCTCTAAAACTCTAAACCTGAAAAGATCCTCAATGTGAATTACTAATTTAATTCAATATTAAGTAATGTTTAAGGCTGAGGCCTTATAGTTGGTATCAGAGGTCGGTTTAGATAACTTTAGAGGTTAGGGTATTATTTTAGCATAAGTGACATTACCATAATGGTTAGGATTTCAGAAAGAGTCCTAATTTTAGATAAAGTGAATGAGTAAGTATATATTAGTGTTTACCTTCCTCATTAGTATATGATGGTTTTGTTGATATACTCACACTGAACTTTTTGGTTTTAGTAAATAGCTGGATCTAGCAGGCACCAAAGTGACAATGGGTTTGAAGGAAACTGTGGTGGTTCTCTGATTAAGATACTGGATGAGATGGGGGATTCAATGAGGAATCTCATGGATGTTCTAAACCAACTATCAAGGAGTCATGATCAACCACTTCAACCTTGGTGAGTTCTCTAATGCATCATGTACGAGATGGCCAACTCGATGTGGAAATTCAGGTAATAATTATTAAGGTAACCATTAGGGTTTATATGATCCTTACTTTTGAGGTAATTATGGGTTATTATATGATATGATGGAAAATGAAGGGCATGATATAAACTTGAGGTTAAAATATGTTATGATTATTCTTGAAGATTTTATCTCATTTTGGGGAATGTTTTAAGAATTATATAGTTTTGGAAAAAGGACAACACGTAGACCGTGTGACATCCCGTCGCGTCAGACAAAGCTGCGGGAATCGAACCCACAACCAATGTGCGACTGGTATTTATCGCCTACCACTGGACTACGTGAAGTCCCTGGTTAGTTTGACTGATTCATTCTAGTTATATGATTTTATGAATTAAGAGTAAGTTGATTTTGGGTTATTTATGAAAATGATTAACCTATCGTGGAGGATATGTGATTAGGTTAATTACTTTTCAAAACGAGACTTTAGGAGCAATTGATATTGTTTGAAGATAAATGTTACGATTTATCTTGGAAGACTATGCGACTAAATCCTTCAAATATTTGGGTTTCAATCTTATATTGGTTTACTTTGAAGAATTTTATGGACAAATTGATTATAGAATGGTCCTCGTTGAACTTTGGGTTTTGTTGGAAAAATTTTGGAGATTAAGAATAGATTTTCTTTTTATAAAGGGTTATCCTTTTCTGGATTATCTGATCTTGTACTAGCCTTTTTGGTTTTGGATTTGGTTAAAGTCTAAAGACATGGGAAGTATATAGTTCTATTTTGTGGATTAATTGATTCTCTAGAAGTTGATTATAGTACTCTTAATGTGAACAAGTCTTCCTAAATAATCGTCTTTTGGAGAAAATATGAGTTTGTGTAAGGAATCTAATAAAAGTTGAAAGTAAATATGATAAGTGATTATGTTTCCTTATGAATAAATTCCTCAATAAAAAGTAACTTAAAACAAAAATTTTGTCTATTAACTTTTCCTACTGGGGAATCGAATACCGTTTAACCCATCACAAGTTTGTGATTCTCTCATGGTTAACTTTCTCCTAAACATGTTTTCTATCATTCTCCATCAGAACATGACCCTATGTTTTCTCCTCCATGTCCATGTTTTCATACTTGGAATCCTAGTATGGGTTAACTCGGGTGACCTTTGTACTTATCTTTCTTTATTTTAAAGTGTTTGTTTTACCGACTTTTGTTCCGATGTGGGACTTTCAAGAATGTTTCCAAGCACAATTTTAAAAATTGCGAGGACGCAATTCCCAAAAGGGGGGAAGGATGTAACACCCCAGGTAAATAAAGAATATGACATTTTCATATTTATCCATATTTGTGAATAAAATATTAATATGACTTTAAAGGGGATGCTATGTCCGATGGCGTACCCAACACGCAACAACGAGTTTCTTGGGAATCTTACGTTGCACTCTAATAATAAAATAATATTATTTTAAATGGAAGTTAACATGTAGCTGTTGTATTGGCGGGAATGGATAGAAATAACTAAAATATGAATATATATGTTTTTTTTAAATGTTTTTATATCTATCCAAAGGCTTAAAATACGGAAAGAATTCAATTTTAGGCTTTTATAACCTAATTTTCACTAAAGGTTCACTTATCACCTTCTGATGACGAACTGTCATTAAATATAGTTTTGATCACTCTTATACATTCTTTTGGACCAAATAAAACTCTTCTTTAGAATCGGGACATCAAATTTTACTTTGTGTAAATTTTTGGTATTTTTTCCGATAAAGTTCATTTTTTAATGAATAGTGTAAAATGTTGTATTTTAATTCAAAAACTCTTTTTAATCTAATTTATTTATATGATTAGATAATATTTTGAATTGGTTTTAAAGTGAAATTAGAAAATATTTTTACCATTAAATCCAATAGTGGTTGTTGGAATTAATTTCACTTTGAAATCAGACTTAAACTAGTGTCAATCTTTTGATACTTATTGTTTTATAAAAACACGCTATTTGCTCTGACAGCGGGAATTAATTATTAAATTAATTAATGTGACTAATATGTTTTGAATTTTGTAAAACGGACTTCATTTTTGAATTCGGAATATCAAATATAGCTTAGGGTGAATTTTTGGGATTTTTCTGAAAAACTTCAATTTTTGATGAATAGTGAAACCACTAAGTGGTACTTATAAAAGCTGATTTTTTTGTTTAAATGAAATTTTACCACTTATGTGTTTTGAATTTCAAAAATCCGACATACATGGTTGTCATTAAGAAGTAAAATGTGGTTCAATGGGATAAAAATAATTTTTTGGTGAATAGTAACTTATTAAGTTCTTAATCGCGATTAGTGGTAATTAGGGTAGTTTAAGGTATAAATAATGCTTTAATAATATAAAATTACCTAGACACATGTCCCAACCTTATTGGTTGTGTCATGGCCGGCCAAGACAAGCCATGGGTCAACTTGGGGACCCCATGGAGACACTTTGGTTGGGAAATGACATAAATAACTTTTTATTTAATGTAAAAGTAAAAATGACACAAACATAATATGTTTTACAAAAACAATTTTTATATGGGGTTATAAAGATCAGATTTTTGATTATAACTAGTCATTGTAAAGATAAAAAGATTTCCTACATCATATTAGTTTTTTTTATAATTTTTAGACATTAAATAAATTAAATTATTTATGACATAATAATGATGCAGCGATGACATCATTATTTGACGATTTAAATAAAATGGAAAGATAATGTAAATTCTATGAACTACACATGTCCAAAACTTATTATATGGGTGGATTTCGAACCCTTATCACCTTATCCACGAATTATATCAATGTGGGACCTTTTAAAACCGAAACACATTTTCAAATAAAGTAATATTTCTTTACTTTCCAAAAGTTCCCCTCCTCTCCTCTTATAAAAGGCCCCCACCTCTACCTCATTTCACACACTCCTCAAGCCTTTGGCTCGGCCAACCCCTGCCCATTTACTCCCTACACATCCCTCTCCTCATCTTAGAGGATTCCCTTTGGGCAGAATCCTTTCAAAGGAAGCCTTTAGGCTCAAATCAAAAGGAGTTACACTTTTAAAGGTAATTCATTCTCTCATATTCATTGGTTTTATTTTGCTTCTCCAACCCCCTAAACTCTTTTTATTTATTTCTTTTGTAACAACAACAGTATCTTCAATATACTAGGATGTTGTTATAAGATTTATTTGAGCTACACTCTCACACAACTACATAAAATGGTTAAAGAACATACGGTTTCCGTGGATGGCGAAATTGTGCCTCCCGAAAAGATGATTGTTCAATACTCATTTAACACCTTCAAAGGTGGCCATTATGATGTCACTATTTTTATATATGATATATAATATGTTTATGTTTTACTTATGCTTCTTTATTTTTCATTTGTGTCTTACCTTTATGGTTTCCATTATGGGTATACGCGATATCATCATTTTAGGAAGTGTGGACTACCGCCCCCTCAAAGTGATGTGATTCGTTAATGCCATACGTGGGACGTATAAAGGATGGATTTAATGTTATTATATATGATGTTATACTGGAATTATTATTTACCTCTATATCATTATTATTTCTTTCCATTAAAGTATGAGATAGAAATTAAAGTAGCGTTCATGCGTACGTACGGCTTACCGTCTCCATGAACGGTGCATTTCATTTCTTATCCCCAAATGTAATGTACTATTATAAGTACATATATATAATGGATATATATGATGTATGATACATCTAAATTATTAATATAATTCTGGAATTAAAATATACATACCTCTCATATAGTTTTAATTCCATTAATACGACATAGAAATGAAAGTAGCGTTCATGCGTACGTACGGCTTACCGTCTCCATGAACGGTGCATTTCATTTCTTTCCTCTAAATGATTATGTGATTTTATAAATACATGTATATGCTGGATATATATTATATATATGATATCCAAATCAGGAATTTCATTTTTGGATATGAAGAACCTTTTACCACACGAACAACATGTAATTGTAAGAAGTCCACTTTCGACTTAAGAACCAAATATCGACAAAACAAACATGATTAACTTAAATGATTAAATAATGTTTATAACATGGTAATAAGTGATATAAAAGGAATAATGAACTTTAAAAAGGTTCTTAAGGAAGTATAAATTAACTCAAGTTTATTATTCAGGAGATTAAAGAACGATCGAGTCAAGTCGGACCCGAGGTAAGGGATCCTACTCCTCTCTTTCTTTTTAAGTACACTCTTTTATGTCATTCCTTTTAAAGATCATCTTTATTGTTATTGGGATGTTCTTTTATATTAATCTTACTGTAATTTTTATGTTCATGTGATGAGAGACCCTATTCTCTCTCATAAATCCATTTTGGAAGTTTTGAGTGGCACCGATATGCTGCCGAATTTCCGTAAGAGATCTAACCTCTCTCTTTCTTTTTAAGTACTCTCCTTTATGTCACTTCTTTTAGGCTCCTCTTTGTAATGCTGGGGGATGTTCTTTTATATTCCTCTTTCTGTACATTTTATTTTAATGTGATGAGATACCCTATTTGATCTCATCAATCCATATTCGGAAGTTTTATGTGGCGCCGTTAGGCTGCCGAGTTTTCGTAAGGGATTTTTCATATCACTTTTATTCCCGTGAGATTTATGCTACATTTGCCACAAATTCCATTGAGTGGTGTATGTACTTCCCATTATTCTACTATTTGTGTAATATACTTTCGTTTATGATTATTTACATCAATGATCTATTGTCCTTCTTTCATGGGGTGTATGTTTTGAAAGATACCCAAGTCTGTAAGGGAATCTTTCACCCTCCTCTTTTTTTAAAAAGACTTCTTTTGTTGGGTCTTTTAATTTACATATTGTTATGTTGGGATATGATCTCATATATCCTTATTGATGTAAATTTTATGTCCAAGTGATGAGATACACTTTTTATCTCTCATCAACTCATTTTGATGTGATGCCGTTAGGCTGTCAAGGGACCTTTTTAACCCAATTTCGATTTCTTTGGGTTCAACATGTAGTCATTGAATATTTCATCCATTGAATATGTGTGAATGAACTTTTATTGTTTTAAACTTAATATCCACTTATATTGGGTGTATTTATATTTTTCATACATATTTTTGAGATTGATTTGTCCTTAATTTAAGGATACCTTCTTTACAAGGGATTTCATCACATTTGACATTTCTATTGAGGGTTCATTGTTGTTATGCACCAATTCACTCTTATATGGTGTATATACTGTCCTTTGGAGTATTATATCATGAATCCATTTATTCTCATGATATTATAAAGTTCTGACTAAATGTTATTCCTCAATTATTGTATTCAAGTGTCTCTAATTTTGGTAAAACCCCTTTAACAAAAATGTCATTTTAAATGTTTTAATTATTTGTTCTTATTAATATCCATGTTTTAAAAATGGTTTTAAGGATTTATTTATATGGATATTAATGGTTTAAAATTTTAATCTTCAAGGTGGTATGGGACACTTTGATTCAAAAATCTCTTTATTAAATGTTTTAAATGGTTTTGAAAATGGTTTTGATAAAGGATTCTATTATGATATATTGTGATGTGGAAATGTTATCATTCCTTTATATTGGTTTTATGTTTTATGATTTTATATTGGTACTTGGACATTTTAATGGGTGGTTACGTTATAAACCATATGACGGGTGGTGCCGTGAATACCAGGACGGGTGGTTACGTTATAACCTCCAATGCATTGGGTATGGAAGTCGGCCGTATGGCTATTCCATTAAGTATGTATGGAAATTGGCCGTATGGCTATTCCATTAAGTGATATGTGTGGAAGTCGACCGTATGGTTATTCCAATTAAGTAAGTTTATGTCCCAAGTTACCTTTATATATGTTATGTGTTCTTTATATGGGTTTTATGGTAATCCTTTGTTTACAAAAAGGTAAGTAATGATACTTTTTTTTTCAGTGAAAATTTTTTACTACTTCATGAAGGTGAAAAGTATTACATTGATAAAGTATTCATGGTTTACTTGTTGTTTTGAAAAACTAACAGTTTTCATTCTTTGTGTATCCCTTACTGATCTTCTTATGCTCATCCCAAGTTTTTGAAATGTTTTTCACAGGACATAGCGTGGAATAGGGTCAAGGATGGGATCAAGGGAACGTCATGCTACCTAAAACATGGAACTATACATGTTTCTTTTAAAGAGTTTTTATTTTATGGAAATTTAGTAGAAGCGACTACTTTGTCAATCTTTTGAGATGTAATAGTTATGTCCTAATTCTCTAAAACTCTAAACCTGAAAAGATCCTCAATGTGAATTACTCATTTAATTCAATATTAAGTAAGGTTTAAGGATGGGGCCTTATATTTTCCTTAAGAATGTTTTTAATTATATTTTTATGGTACTTATATTCATCAATTAAAACAACCATTTATTTTACTTATTCACCACTAGGGATATGTTGTAATGATACCATCATTTAAAACATTAACTTATTATCATTAGATATTACATTTATCTTAAATATCTATATTCTTAGTATCATGGATATAATTATTTCCCAAACGATATACCATTTCTACATATGGTGTAATAATTTGAAAGTATTTTATTCATTGGGGAATTATTGATCAATACATATTCTTTACTCAATACAATTATTTTTTGATTAGACATATTGTTTATGAATTAAATCGACCATTTGATATATGAGGGATGCATTGGACATGCAATGATAGGTGGAGTATAGAATTATATATCCCCCTGATGCATCAATAGTCCTCATAAGACAAATCAGTATTCTATTATTAAATGAGATTTTTTGTGTATTCCTACCCATATTTTTAAAATTTCTTAGCACAAGGCCTGGATGGCATAGATACCATGATGTCTAAGATCATGGCATCCAATATTTAACATTTAATTTATTATGAATTTATTTGTTATTATCCTTGATATTATTATATTGATATTATCAATGAATGCATTTTGTACTCAAGTTATTGATTAAATGGAATGTTTTTTTCAGTTATTTACGTTTCCATATTGATTATTCCTTATTTACTCATAATATCTTCCACTATATATAACCCTTATTGAGTATCTAAGCTCACCATTTTATTTGATTTATTTTCCCTAGGATATGAAGAAGGATATTATGAACAACATCTGTAACATCCCAGGTAAATAAAGAATATAAAATTTTCATATTTATTAATTTTTTTGAATTAAATATTAATTTTACTTTAAAGGATATGATATGTTCGATGGCGTACTCGATACGCAATAACGATTTTCTTTGAAATCTTATGTTGCACACAATGCTGAGTCATACTGAAAAATAATAATATAATATTATTTTAAGTGGTAGTTAATGCCTAACTGTTGTATTAGAGGGAATGGACATAAATAACTAAAATATTATTATAGATGTTTGTTAAATGTTTTTACATTTATCTAATAAATGTTAGAGGCTTAAAATAAGAAAGAATATGATTTTAAGCATAAATACTCTAATATTCATTAAGAGGTCGATTTAACACCTTTTAATAGTGAACCCTCTTTAAATCTAGATTTGGACACTTTTATATATTCTATTTGAAAAATAATATTCTTCTTTAGAATCGGGATATCAAAATTCACTTTGGATAAAATTTTGGTTTTTTTTTCTGATAAAGTTCAATTTTTTATGAATAATGAAAAATACTGTATTTTAATTCAAAACTGCCTTTTAATATAATTTATTTATATTGTTAGATTAACTTTTTAATTGGTTTTAAAGTTTAATTAGATTATATTTTTACCATTTAATCCAATTTTGGTCATTTTAAGTAATTTTACTTTGAAATTGGATATAAACAAGTGTCAATATTTTGATAGTTATTATTTCTTAAAAACACGCTTCTTGTTTCGACAACGGGAATTAATTTTAAATTAATTTCCAACACTTTTGTGTTTTGAATTTGGAAAAATGGATTCCATATTTGGAATCAGGTTGTCTAAATTTTTTAAATAGGTAACTTTTATTTTTAGACATTATGAATATTTACTTCAGTAAATATTTTATTTACCATGGTTAAAGGGTAAATCTGGTAAATAAGGGTAAAAAAATATTATTATAATAAGATAAAATTACCCTAACATGTGTCTTAATACTATTGGTTGATACATATTGGACCATGGTCATCTTTGGGTCGATTTTGGGACCCCATGGGGCCACTTGGGAGTGATAATGACACTTTATTTTAAATAATTTAAAGTAAAGACCAGAATGACATAAACAAATATCTTTTAGTAAATCAATTTTTATATGGAGTTATGTCAGTTATATTTTCAACTATAAATATTACTTTGAAATATAAAAATATTTCCTACATCATGGTATTTTTTTTATAATTTTTAGACATTAAATAAATAAAATTATTTATGACACAATAATGATGCAGTGTTTACCTCATTAATGAATGATTTAAATAAATAAGATTATAAATATTAAAACAATATCCAAAACCTGTCCAATTATTATTAGATGATTTTATTTCTAACATGAGTTATCTTATCTTTGACTTTAATTATTTTTGGACCTTTTGAAACCGAAGATAATTTTATAATAAAATAATATTTTCAAACTTCCCTAAAGAGTCCCTCCTCCCCCTTATAAAAGGACACCACTTCTAACTCATTCCTCACACCTCTCAATCCCCCTGTTTTGTCCAAAATATTCCTAAATAAGTTCCTCACATACCTCTACTCCTCCTAGAAGCCTTATCTTAGGCACAAGACACTTCAAGTAAACCTTTTGGTTCAAACCAAAGGGAGATACCCCATTTAAAGGTAACATCTTATTGTAAGTTATTTTATTTTATTTTACTTATCCCACCCCCTAAAATATTTTTATTACTTTATTTTATAACAAAAACAGTATCCTAAATATACTAGGTTGTTGTTATGAGAATTATTTGAACTGTACTTACACACACCTTCATCTAATGGGTAAAGAACATACTATTTCTGTGGATGGAAAACTAACACCTCATGAAACGATGATTGTTCAATTATATCCTACCGCCTCTTATGGTGGAAATTATTATGGAACTATATTTATATATGATATATATTATGTTTATGTTTTCTTTAAGCATCTATATTTTTAATTTATAGCATACCTTTATGGTTTCCATTATGAGTAAACGCGATAATTTCATTTGAGGAAGTGCGGACTACCACCCCCTCAAAGTGATATGACTCATTCATACCCTATGTGAGACGTATAAAGGATGGAGTTATTGAAATTATATATGATATTATACTGGAATTATAATATACCTATGTATCATTAAGTTTTTATTCCATTAAATATGAAACAGAAATGAAAGTAGCGTTCATGCGTACGTACAACTTACCGTCTCCATGAACGGTGCATTTCATTTCTTATCTCAAAATGTTATATAATATTATAAATACATTAATATACTGGATATATATGATATATATGATATCTAAATCATGAATATAATTCTAGAGATAATGGAATTTTTACCACATGAACAACTTGTAATTATAAGAAGTTCATTTTTGACTCAAGTACCAAATATCGACAAAATGACCTTTATTAAATTTAATGATTAAATAATGTTTATAACATGGTAAAAAGTGATGTAAAAGGAATAATAAACTTGAAAAAAGTTCTTAATAAAGTAAAAATTAACTTATTCAGGAGATTAAATAATGAACATTTCATGTTGGACACGAGGTAAGAGGTTTCTTATCTCACTTTTAATTCCGTGAGATTTCCATTGTTCGCCACTAATTTATTGCATGTTGTATATTGTGTACTGAAATTTGATATATATTATCATTATTATCTTTATATTCATGTTATTCTTTGAATCACATGGTGGTTATTAACTTTTGGTCACACGACTCGATTGATTACAACATGGTAAAGGATTTTCATCTCACTTTTTATTCCCGTGAGATTCATGATATATTTGACACTATTTCCTTTTTTGTTGTGTATATACTACCCATTATTGTATTAATTGTGTAATATAATTCAATTTATGGGTATTTACATCTTCATTTTATGATCATTCTTCCATGGGTTGTATGTTTCGTAAGTTACCAAATCGGTAAGGGAACCTTTTAACCTAATTTCCATTCATTGGGTTAATCTTCTAATTCTTAATTATGTCATGATATTATTATGTGTGGAATCACTATTTATTTATTTATGTTGTATTTTCCACTCCCCTTTGTGTGGATATAATTTTGATACACATAATCACTCCATTGATAAATTCTCAAGTCATCTATATGAACTTGATAAGAGTAATTTTAACTCAATTTCCATTCATTGAGTTAAACACCCAAGTCATTGGTTTTGTCTTAAAAAGAACATGTGTGAATTTCCTATGATTTATTTACACTGAATATCCAATCATATTTATAGTATTTATATTTTTCACACAGTATTATGTAATTTATTTATCTTTAATCTAAGGATACAATTTTTATAAGGGATTTCGTCTCAATTTACATTCCATTGAGACTTCATTGCTATTATGCACCAATTCACTCTTATATGGTGTATATACTTCCCTTTGACATATTATATCATGAATATCTTTATTCTCATGATATTATAAAGTTCTGATTCAATGTTATTCCTCAATTATTCGTGTTCAAGAGTCTCTCATTTTGTTAAAAACTTTTTTAACTAAAATACCGTTTTAAATGTTATAAAGATTTATTCTTCTAAATATTTATCATTAATGTCCATGTTTTAAAAATAATTTTAAGGATTTTTTATATGGACATTAATGTTTTCAAATGTTAATTGCTTTAAAAGCTTCAAAGTGGTATGTGACACTTTGATTCAAAAATCTCTTTATTAAATGTTTTAAATGTTTTTGAAAATGGTTTGATAAATAATTGTTTATTTAAATATATTGATATGATATATTGTAATTGAAATGTGGAAATTTTATATTTCCTTTATGATTTTATTATTTGTTATGATTATATTATGGTTATTGGGAATTTTTTACGTATACGGGTGGTTCCGTGATAAACCTAGGGTGGGTGAGCCCGATATAGCTCTCCAATGCATTGGGTAATGTGACAGAGGTAAATGTTAATGTTTATCCTAAGAGATTTTGGGAATATATTATTATGGGAATTCCAAATGTGACTCCCTATGTAGTTGTGATGGCTAAAATGTAAGTATGTTATGAATGTCATAAGTTTACTTTATGATTTATGATTTCTATGTGTTATTCATAAATATTATGATTTCATGAAGTATGTTATGATAAAAAAGTATGGGTTAATTTATTTGTATTTATTTATGGGTTAATGTTTACTTTCCTTATTTTGTAACCCTTACTGAGATTTTTATTCTCATCCCAAGTTTTTGAAATGTTTTCCACAGGACTTAAAGATGAATAGGGTCAAGGATGAGATCAAGGAAAAGTAATGCTGTTTAAAACAAGGAACTAGACATGTTTATTTTTAAGAGTTTTTATTTTATGAAAAATGGATACTAAGTAGTAGTGTCTACATGTAATATTCAAGTTGTTATGTAATAGTTATGGCCTAATTATATAAAACTCTAACCTGAAAAGATCCTCAATGGGAATTCTTAACATAATTCAAGATTATATAATGTTTAAGGCTGGGTCCTAATAGTTGGTATCAAAGGGCATTTTAGATAACTTTAGAGGTTAGTGTGTTGTTTAAGCTTAAGTGACATTTACATAATGGTTAAGATATTATAAAGAGTCATAGTTATTTTAGAGATGACAAATGGTTATTACATTTTGGGGTGAAAAATGAAAGGTATTAGATAACCTTTGAGGATAAAGTATGTTATGGTTATTTTTGAGGAATTTTTATTTTTTTGGAATGTTATGAAATTGTATAGTTTTTGAATAAGGACAACATGTAGACTGTGTGACAACCCGTCGTGTCAGACAAAGCTACAAGAATCTAACCCACAACCAAAGTGCGATTGTGATTTATCGCCTACCACTAGACTACGTGAAGTCCCTGGTTAGTATGACTAATTCTTTTTATTTAAATGATTTTATAGATAAAGAATAATTTTATTTGGGATCTTATGTTTTATCAAATAAACTTCGTTATTATAGGAAAATTATTTGGTGATTAAGTAATAAAGGTTATTTTAGAAGACATTCTTTCTTTTGGGAACATTATATTCTTAAGGAAAATAAAATACTATGAGATTTAATTTGTGGATTAATGGTTGAAATATTATTTTGGATGAATATATGTTTTTATTGTAGACATAAGGTGATTTGGGTTATTTATAGAAATGATTAACCTATCATAGAGAATATGTGATTTCGTTAATTACACTTCAGTATGAGACTTTATGAGTAGTCGATTTTATTTAGAGATAAATTTTAAGATTTATCTTGGAAGACTATATGAATAAATCCTTTTGAGATTTGGGTTCTAATATTATTTTGGATTACTTTAATGAATTTTATGGACAATTTTTTATTGAATGGTATTTGTTGAACTTTGGGTATTGTTTGACAAATTTTGGAGATTGAGAGTAGTTTTTATTTTTGTAAAAGTTTATCATTTTTTAGGGATTATCTGATCTTGTACTAACCATTTTGGTTTTGGTTAATGTCTAAAGAAATGGGAAAAATATAGTTCATCTTTTGGGGATTATGTGATTCTATAGAAGTTGATTATAGTGCTTTCAATGTGAACAAGTCATCTTGAATACTCATCGTTTGGAGAAAATATGAGTTTGTGGTATACATCTAGTAAATGATGAAAGTTTACATGAAAAGTAAGTATGTTTCCTTATGTTCTTATTCAAGATCTTAAATAAATTCCTCAACTTTATGAAAAGTTACTTCAACAAAAACATTGTCTGTTAACTTTTCTTATTGGGGAATCTAAGACCGTTTAATCCATCACAGGTTTGTGATTTTATGGTGGTTAACTTTATCATAATCATGTTTTATATCACTCTACATCAAAACTTGATGGTTTGTTTTCTTCTCCATATCCATGTTTTCATGTAATCCTAGTATCTTTTGTCTCACGTGAACTTTTTTCTTAAAGTGATAGTTTTATTTACTCTTTTTCTGATGTGGGAATTTCAATGAAGTTTCCAATCCCAATTTTAAAATTTCGAGGACACAATTCCCAAAAGGGGGGAAGGATGTAACATCCCAGGTAAATAAAGAATATAACATTTTCATATTTATTAAAATTTTAGAATTAAATATTAATTTTACTTTAAGTGGGATGATATGTTCGATGGCGTACCCGATACGCAACAACATGTTTCTTTGAAATCTTATGTTGCACACAATGGTGAGTCATACTGAAAAATAATAATATAATATTACTCTAAATGGTAGTTAACACCTAGACTTTGTATTGGTAGGTATAGAAAGAACTAACTAAAATATAATTATGCATGTTTTTAAATGTTTTTACATTTATCCAATAAATTTTAGCGGTTTAAAATAAGAAAGAATCTGATTTTAAGTATAAATACTCTAATATTCATTAAAAGGTTGATTTAACGCCTTTTAATGGAGAACCATATTTAAATCTATATTTTCTCACTTTTATATGTTCTATTTGACAAAATAATATTCTTCTTTATAATTGGGACATAAAAATTCACTTTGGATAAAATTTTGGTTTTTTCGGATAAAGTTCATTTTTTATGAATAGTGAAAAATACTATATTTTAATTCAAAACCGACTTTTAATCTAATTTATTTATATGGTTAGATTATCTTTTTAATTGGTTTTAAAGTGTAATTAGATTATATTTTTACCATTTAATCCAATGTTGGTCATTGTAAGTAATTTCACATTGAAATTGGATATAAACAAGTGTCAATCTTTTGATAGTTATTATTTCTTAAAAACACATTTTTTGTTTTGACAGCAGGAATTAATTTTTAATTAATTTCTTCCACTTCGGTATTTTGAATTTAGAAAAATGGATTCCATATTTGGAATCATGAGTTACAAATTGTTTAAATAGGTAACTTTTATTTTTAGACATTATGAATATTTACTTTAGTAAATATTTTATTTACCATGGTTAAAGGGTAAATCTTGTAAATAAGGGTAAAAAAATATTATTATAATAATATAAAATTACCCTAAAATATGTCCTAATTCTATTTGTTGATAAATATACGACCATGGGTATCTATGGGTCGATTTCAGGACTCCATGGGGCCACTTGGGAGTGATAATGACACTTTATTTTAATTAACTTAAAGTAAAGACAAAAATAAAAAACAAATATCTTTTAGTAAATAAATTTTTATATGGGGTTATTTAAGTTATATATTTTACTATAAATATTAATTTGAAAGATAAAAATATTTCCTACATCATGGTATTTGTTTTATAATTTTTAGACATTAAATAAATAAAATTATTTATGACATAATAATGATGCAGTGTTTACCACATTAATGAATGATTTAAATAAATAAGATTATAAATATTAAATAAATATCCAAAACCTATCCAATTTTTATTGGATAATTTTATTTCTAACATGAGTCATATTATATTTTACTTTAATGATTTTTTTACCTTTTTAAACTGAATATAAGTTTATAATAAAATAATATTTTCAAACTTCCCTAAAGAGCCCCTCCTCCCCCTTATAAAAGGATACCACTTTTAAATCATTCCTCACACCTCTAAAGCACCTTTAATCATCCAAAATCTACCTAAATAAGCTCCCCACATCAGTATCCTCCTCCTAGAAGCCTTACCTTAGGCATAAGGCACTTCAAGTAATCCTTTTGGTTCAAACCAAAGGGAGATACCCAATTTAAAGGTAACGTATTCTTTTAAGTTCTTTTCTTTTGTTTTACTTATACAACCCCATAAAATCTTTTTATTCCTTCATTTTATTACAAAAAAAGTATCCTAAATATACTAGGTTGTTTTTATGAGAATTATTCGAACTACACTTACACACACCTCCATCTAATGGTTAAAAAACATATTGTTTCTATGGATGGAAAACTAACACCTCACGAAATGATGATTGTTAAATTATCTCCTACCACCTATTATGGTGGCCATTATAATGGATCTATATTTATATATGATATATATTATTTTTATGTTTTATTTATTCTTCTGTATTTTTAATTTATATCATACCTTTATGGTTTCCATTATGAGTAAATGCGATAATTTCATTTGAGGAAGTGCGGACTACCGCCCCCTCAAAGTGATATGACTTGTTCATACCATATGTGGGATGTATAAAGGATGGAGTTATTGAAATTATATATGATATTATACTGTAATTATAATATACCTTTGTATCATTAAGTTTTCATTCCATTAAATATGAAACAAAAATGAAAGTAGTGTTCATGCGTATGTACGACTTACCGTCTCCATGAACGGTGCATTTCATTTGTTATCTCCAAATGTTATGTAATATTATAAATAAATAAATATAATAGATATATATGATATATATGATATCTAAATCATTAATATCATTATTGATATAATGGAATTTTGACCACATGAACAACTTGTAATTATAAGAAGTTCATTTTTGACTCAAGTACCAAATATCGACAAAATGACCTTTATTAACTTAAATGATTGCATAATTTTTATAAAATGGTAAAAAGTGATATAAAAGGAAAAAAAACTTGAAAAATGTTCTTACGAAATTATAAATTAATTTTAGATTATCATTCAGGAGATTAAAGTATGATCAGATCTTGTCGGACACGAGGTAGGGGGTTTCTTATCTCACTTTTAATTCTGTGAGATTTCCGTTGTTCGCCACTAATTTATTGCATGTGGTGTATTTCATGCTAAAATTTGATATTTATTATAATGATTAAATTTATATTCATGTTATTCTGTGAATCATTTGGTGGTTATTAAAATTTGGTCATACGACTCGATTGATTAAAACGTGGTAAGGGTTTTTTATATCACTTTTTATTCCCATGAGATTCATGATATATTTTACACTATTTCATTTTGTGTGGTGTATGTACTGACCATTATTGTATTAATTGTGTAATATACTTAAATTTATGGGTATTTAAATCTTCATTTTATGATCCTTCTTTCATGGGTTCTATGTTTCGTAAGTTACCAAATCGGTAAGGGAACCTTTTAACCCAATTTCCATTCATTGGGTTAATCATATAATTCTTAATTATGTCATGATATAATTATGAGTGGAATCACTATTTATTTATTTATTTTGTAATTTACACTCCCCTTTGTGTGGATATATTTTTGATACACATAATCACTCCGTTGATAAATTCTCAAGTCATCGATATGAACTTGATAAGAGTAATTTCAACTCAATTTCCATTCATTGAGTTAAACATCCAAGTCATTGGTTTTGTCTTAAAAAGAAAATTTGTGAATGTCCTATGATTGATTTACACTTAATATCCAATCATATTGAGGGTATTTATATTTTTCACACATTATTATTTAATTTATTTATCTTTAATATAAGGATACAGTTTTTATAAGGGATTTCATCTCAATTTACATTCCATTGAGACTTCATTGTCGTTTTGCACCAATTCACTCTTATATGATGTATATACTACCCTTTGACATATTAAATCATGAATCTATTTATTCTCATGATATTATAAAGTTCTGATTGAATGTTATTCCTCAATTATTTGTATTCAAGAGTCTCTCATTTTGTTAAAAACTCTTTAACTAAAATATCGCTTTAAATGTTTCAAAGATTCATTCTTATAAATATTTATCATTAATGTAAATGTTTTAAAAATGGGTTTAAGGATTTATTTATATTGAAATTAATGTTTTCTAATGTTAATTACTTTAAAATCTTCAAAGTGGTATTAGACACTTTGATTCAAAAATCTCTTTATTAAATGTTTTAAATGGTTTCGAAAATGGTTTGATAAAGAATTGTTTATTTCAATATCTTGATATGATATATTGTAATTAGAATGTGGAAATGTTATATTTCCTTTGTGATTTTGTTATGTGTTATTATTATGTTATGTTTATTGGGCATTTTTTACGTATACGGGTGGTACCGTGATAAACCTAGGGCGGGTGAGCCTGAGATAGCTCTCCAATGCATTGGGTAATGTGACAGAGGTAAACATTAATGTTTCTACTAAGAGATTTAGGTAATATACTGTGATGGGAATTCCAAATTTGAATTCCTATTTAGTTTTGATGGATACAATGTAAGTATGTTATGAATGGCATAAGTTACGTTTATGATTTATGATTTCTATGTGTTATTCATAAATCTTATGATTTCATGAGGTATGTTATGATCGAAAAGTATGGTTTCATTTATTTGTATTTATTGACAGATTAATGTTTTCTTTACTTATTTTTTTAACCCTTAATGAGCTTTTTATGCTCAGCCCATGTTTTTGAAATATTTTCCACAGGACTTAAAGATGAATATGGTCAAGGATGGGATCAAGGAAAAGTCATGCTATCTAAAACGTGGAACTAGACATGTTTCTTTTTAAGAGTTTTTATTTTATGAAAAATGGATACTATGTAATATTCAAGTTGTTATATAATAGTTATGGCCTAATTCTCTAAAACTAAAAACCTAAAAAGATACTCAATATGAATTCTTGACATAATTCAAGATTATGTAATGTTTAAGGCCGGGGCCTTGTAACATCAATGGTGAAATGATGTTTTTATTCTTTGTATTTTATATTTCTAATATATGGGAATAATAGATTTATCTTGTTCTTCAGGAATACTAAACTATTAATTTCTTTAGGATGTGATTACTTTTATCTAGTCCTAATGTAATAAATAAGACACCAATACATCTATATTGAACCATGTATTTTGATGGATATTACTCTAGTTAATAAAATGGTTATGTTAACCTAAAATTTTCTTTAGAACCCCATGATAATATAAATTATCCTTACTAGGGATGGATCAATACATTTAGTTCTAGTTTCATTCTTACATAGCTAATATAAGGTGCGTTTATAGATGTATAATTTTAATTGGGCGATTTTTCTAACATATGAAAAAATATTCTATATTATTTATGCATATACTAATGCTGGTGGCCCTCCTATACATGTCTTTCACTCTTGTATCTTATTTTCCCTCCCTAAATATTCCCTACCCAATATCTATGTTCTACCACAACCACTTTTACCTATAACTCCTGAACCCCCAAATCTTCCTTCTTCCTCACTCCCAATACATGCTTCCACCTCCTTACCTCAAGATTCGATGTATTCCCACCTCCCCATTACATATTTTCCATATCTTTCTCCATGCATCCATTACTCTAGCTCCACCTCTGACACTTTCCCATCATCCCAACATCTATTTCCCTTCCTCAATGATTCCTCCATCTGTATCCTTTATCACACATGCATATCTTCAAAAATATAATATGCCTCTATTTTCTCCACCTTATTCTTATTTATTTTTATATATATATTCATCCATGAAATCTATAATCTATATAGAAACCCTATAATATGCCACTTAGGAAGGTTATCTAGGTTGGTTTGTGACAAATTGGTATCACAGTCATTCATGCCTCTTCTTTGATATTTCTATATAGTTTGGGATGTCTTGGTAGACATGAGATAGTATTTTTGAGACTTAATAGGTATATTATGAGAAATTTCTTGGCCAGATATCATCTTAAAGTGCCTTATATTACTATGGGCTATTGGGAAAAAGTTTCTTTGAGAATTTTTTTGATCTAATCCTAGAATTTTTCCAAATATTTAACATATTTATATATTTTTTCAACTAGTATATATGAATCTATTTCCCTATTTATTAATAGTTATGTGTTTTAATTTTTTTAATATTGTGTAGGCACATTGTGATATACATGGATAAAATATGGATCACATTACCGAGGAACACACCTCAGTATGTTAAGGGTTTGGAGGAGTTTTTAGATTTTGTAATTTCCAATCGATCTGTTGAAGGGAGAATAATATGTACATGTCCTAAATGTAAATTTATAAAATGGTTGAAGAGAGATTAAGATTATGAACTTTTAACATTGAAGAAATTTCCTGCTCAATACTTGTGTTGGATTTGGCACAGAGAATCGAACGTTACAAAAAGGTTGAGCACTGATGTGAATCCACAAAATGAGCTCCCAACTTCATCGACAATGGGAAATAAAATGACAAACCTTATAAATGATGAATTTGTCACTACAAGACACCACCATCAACATAAAAACATACTAGAACAACCAGATGAGGGTACTACAAATAGCGACGTGACAAGTGATATTTTTGAGACTTTAGGACAACCAGATGAAGATTGTAACATATTAGTGGATCCTCCTCTGGATTATGTGGAGACTAATGTAAGAGAAAAATTCACTGAGGAAAATATGTTTCATGATTTAGTTGATGATGGAAATCAAGAGTTGTATAGTGGATGTTTGAAATTTTCAAAACATTATTTTATACTGAAGTTGTACCATATCAAATGTCTATGTGGAATTACAAACAAGGCAATGTCCATGATATTGGAATTTTTACATGATGAATTTCTTGAAGAAAAAATCCCCAAGTCTTTTAATGATATGAAAAAAGTTGTTAACATGCTTGGTTTGAATTATATAAAAATACATACATGTCCCAATGATTGCATGCTTTATTGACAAGAGGATTCAAGTAGATAGGATTGAAAAAAATGCTTTTCTTTTAGATGGTAGTCAATGGGTGATGTTGAAATTATGAATCAAAGTACTAACATGAAGAATAAGAAAAGGAACACACCTTCAAAGGTTTTTCATTACTTTCCTTTAAAACCTCGATTACAAAGATTATTCATGTCATTGAAAACCACCAAACACATAAAGTGGCATTATGTAGATAATAACAATGATGAGTTAATGCGACATCCATGAGATTCACAATCATGAACTGCATTTGATTCATTACATCCATATTTCTCAGCTGATCCTAGGAATGTTCGATTGGTATTGGCTGCCAATGGATTCAACCCATTTGGTACTTTGAGTATGAGTTATAACATTTGGCCAGTTGTTTTGATCCCTTATAATCTGCCTCCATGGATGCATATACAAAAAACATATTTTATCATTTCAATGATTATTACTAGAAAAAAAATTCTTGGAAATGATATTGATGTATACTTTCATCCTTTAATTGAATAATTATAGGAGTTATGAAGTAACAGTGTTGAGACATTTGATGCTTCTTCTAAAACAATGTTCAAAATGCATGCTGCTTTAATGTGAACCATTAGTGACTTCCATGGGATTGGGAATTTATCTAGTTGGAACAATTACATGGGTTTGTATTGTCCTATTTGTAACTTTTATTTTGAGCCCAAAAAAATACCTCACAGTAGAAAATGGTGCTTCTTGTTCCATTGAAGATTTTTCGATGCATCTCATAGATTTCGGCTAAACAGATCAAAATTTAACGGTTTCATTGATCGTAAACCACCTCCAAAGTTGTTAACTGGTTCTGAAATATTGATACAACTTGGAAAAGTTGAAATAGAATTTGGGAAGGTTTATAATTTTAATGATAGCAGGAAATGGGTTTGAAGTGCATCATCAAGTGAAATCGGAACACAACAATGAAAGAAAAAAAGTATATTCTTCAAACTTTCGTATTGGGAATTTAATTTTTTGTGGAATAATCTTGATGTGATGCATATTGAGAAGAATGTATGTGAAAATTTGATCTTCACATTTCTTAATGAGCATAGAAAGTTGAAGGATCATCTCAATGCTCGGAAAGACTTACAAGTAATGAACATAAAACGTGATCTCTGGCCAGATGAGAATGAAAAGTATGCTTCAACATTTTTTGGAATGAAAAATAGGGATAAAGATACATTCCTTCGAATTTTAAATCATGTGAAATTATTTTATGGGTATTCAAGTAACATCTTGAGGTGTGTTGACTTATGGAATCATAAGTTACATCGATTCAAAAGTCACGATTCATATATTTTGTTACAACAGTTACTACCATTAGTATTGCGTACACTATTACCTGAAAAAGTTTATGCTGTTGTACTCCAATTCTGCACATTTTTCAGACAACTATGTGAGAATCTCTACATCCATTTGAGCTTGAAAACCTTCAAGAGAGGTTTGTATTGACACTTTGTGCAATGGAGATGATCTTTCATCCATCGTTTTTTACTATCATGATGCATTTAACTGTGCATTTGGTTGAGGAAGCTAAATTAGGAGGCCCCGTTCATTATCGATGGATGTATCTAATTGAGCGGTACTTTATTTATATGTTTTTAATTTAATTAAACAATTTTTTTCACTTAATTAAATTCATAATTATGTTTATTTTATTTTATTTCACAGATATCTTGGGCATTTGAAATCATATGTGAGAAATAAATCTCAACTAGAAGGCTCTATTTTTGAAGGCTATTTGGAAGAAGAGTTTCTTAACTTTTATTTTAGATACTTGGATGATATTGAGAAAATATTTAATCGGGTTGGATGTATTGATGACACATCGACTCAATCTCAAATACATGGGAAATCAAAAATATTTCCTGCTATTGGCCGATCAGTTGGGAGGACCTCAAATGTCACACTGACAGAAATGGAATTATTATAGGCACATAGATATGTGATGATGAATAGTGAAATTGATGATCCATTTATTGAAGAGTTTAGGATACAAACAAAGATATGAATGAGAGGCCGAACACTAAATGAGAAAGATATAACGAAAGTTGTTAATAAAGATATTGTAGAATGGTTTGCACGACGTATAAGTTCATAAATATTTAAATAAATATGAATATTAGGTTGAAACATATATTTTGAAATTATAATAAATTATATTTATTTTTTTAGATCATGAATACTGATACTTGAGCATAGTTTTTAGAAGATTTGATGTTTCTTGCTCGAGGTACTCTAAAAAAAGTTAGATAGTTCGACGCTTACAACGTGAATGGATTTAGATTTCATACAGTCGATTGAGAAGAGGGTTTGAAAACACAAAATAGTGGTATATTTACATTTAATAAAGTGGGATACTATGGAAATCTAACTGATATTATTGAATTAAACTACCATGGTATTTTTTTAGTTATTTTATTCAAATAAAATTGGGTCGATATTATCAGAGGTGTTAAAAGAGATTCCTTGCAATTTACTTCTGTGAACTTTTCTCACTTGGTGAATGTTGGTGATCATGAACTGCATGATCTATATATCTTATCATGGCAAGAAAAAATGGTATATTATGTGAATGATGTTGTGGATGAAGGGTGGAGTGTATTTTCTCACATAAAACAAAGAGATTTGTATCATATGGGCGATGAAGTGGAAGATTTGACCTCTAACATTGAATCTCATCAACAAAAAGAATAAGAATTATTTGTCCACCATGATAATGAAAATATTAGTATAGTAAGGATGAATGAATTGGATGAAGTAATGGAGCAAGAAACTGATATGATTGAAGGAGAAAATTATTGTATGTACAGTTATGCATTCATTTAGCAACAAATTATTTCATTTGTGAAATCATTCATTATCATTGTTATGTATATTTTGTTTGTTAGTACCGTGCATATGTTATCTTTTTTAATTTTTTTATGCATGATTTTTTTGAAATATATGTTCTGAACTTAATTTTATTTGATTAAATGATTGGAATTCCAAGGAGGAAGCGATATACTATTTCATCAACCACTACGACAGATGATGATCCATCTGTCTCCCTCCCTACGACATCTGAGCCAACATTCACCTCCCCCTGCACTATCTCCACCTGCACCATCTCTTACACTCTCTATAAGAATCCCTTCAGTAGCTCAGTTGTTGCCTCCCACTTCAGGAACCTCAGTAGTGGGGTAGCGGCACACCACTTCTATTTCTTTGCGTGGATACTGGAGGGTGACTGTTATAGGTACAAATTTTAATATGAATAAATTTATTGCACTTTTTTATACTAACTATTTGTTCATTAAAGATGGAAACAATGCAATTGTGAAGAAAAATATAAAAAGTTCAGATGTATGGAATCTGACTATAGAGAAGATAGTTTTCCCATTTGATTCATATGGGGTCCCTACGGATGACGCCATAGAATTACTTAGACAGATTTTAGGCCAGCTGGTTGTAGATCCCATATCCCTTCCTATTTCATATGATGATTAGAGACATATGCTTTCAAGTTGGAAAAATGAATTTTTTGATTCCCAAATAAAAGTATTTTTAATACATTATGGGGTAATTTAATGTCTTGTTATTAATATTTTCAAAACAAATTTTTTTGTACAAATGTTTTTCCACTTTACGGTTGCTGCTATGATAGCATGAAAGTGGACATTGAAAAATCTTGGAAAAAAATGAAAATAATTTAAATGGAGATTATGGGGAGATATCAATGATACTTCTTTAATCACCCAAAATATGTATGAAAAGCTACCCGATGGGGTACCCAAAGAGAAATGGAAAGTTTTTGTTGACAGACATCGTGATGAGAAGCATATGGTATTTAAATATATATTACTATAATAATCTAATTTTACATTTATAAATGTATATGAATAGGAGATGACATTGAATACATTAATATTAAATTTCATTTTATTTATTTTAGGATCTTCCAAGAAAGAATGCATCAATCCAGGTAAGCAGGTCATACCTCACACTACGAGGTCAAAGAGTTTTTCTAGAAGCCGATCTGCTCTGGTAATCTTTTCATTAGTTTAAATATTTCTAAGACAATATTATTTGAATAATATATTGAATTGTTTATTTATGTTTTTTTAATGCAGTAATAGAGTTTGGGGCAAGAAACATCCCAAACAGAAGTGTGTTTGAATGTTCACCAAAAATATGATGGAAGTTTTGTTAATGATCTTGCCAAAGAAGTTGGGGTATGAACTCATTTTTCATTATAATAACATATTATCAGTTATTAATATGTTAATATATATTGTTTATAATATTACTGCTATTTTATTTATAGGTAAAAATTAAAGAACTGTGGGATTCCAATCCTACACAGTCCTACTCAGTCTCCGAGGATGACCTGATTGCTAAAGTCCTTGGGAAGGAGCATTCTGGTAGAGTGCGCGATATGGGTTTGGGACCCATACCATTTGAGGTATTTGGTAGGCCACCAGGTATTGCAGCTGCATCTACTCCTAGTTGTAGTTAGTCCATACCCTGAGATACTCAGATAGAGATTGTTTCTCTACAAAAAATAGTTCACGACCAGCAGGCTCCTATATCTGCTTTGCAGAAAGCGTTGATTTATTTATATCAGAAGACAACTAGATATGATTTTGGTGGTATTGCATTGACTAGTGGTGAGTAGGTAAATAAAAAAAAATTCAAAATAATTTAGTTTGCAAACTTTTATTGGTTTTATGTTTAAATATAAATATAAAACAATATTTAATTTTCAATATAATGTTCTTTTAGGTGGTAGTAGGAAGTAGAGATGGTGGTGGACAGGGTGACAAGCTGTGTTCATCATCAGACTATGATTAGTTTTTTTGTTGATATGTTGGACAAATATGGTAATAGTCGGTTTGTATATGTATCATGTGTAGCACATAGTTTCCACCAAACATTTTCATGACCTAACATTTTCTTGAATTCTCATGTTTCCTTTTATGTATTTTATTTATTTCTGATGTTTCTTTTTATGTCTTGATTTCTCGAGTGTGGTATGCACCATATATGTCGATTCTTTTTTATCATGAATCATTTTTTATGAATCATTTTTCCTAAATTTATTAGGTTTTTTACCCAAGTATGAACGATCAAAAACATATCCTATAGTAATAGGAATCAATCCATTCATTGTTCTTAGAAAAGATCCTCTATAAAAATTTGCCTCATGTGTAGGAGTAGAAGGATGAAATGTATGGGAACCATTATGTGAGAAAGAAATAAACAAATCAATGTTAATGAGGAAGGGTCTCACCTTTAGGGTATAACCTATGTGATTATAATTTTCACCAAGGCCTACTATAGGATATCCCAACATCATTACATATATTGAAACATCATGAATCAATCCACATATAGTTTTAATATAATACCCATATTGGGCTATTTCATAGGGTAATAATCATTTTTTTAATAACATAGGTTTATGGATAAAGAACCACATACTAAAGATCCTTATGTAGATTTGGATAATATGTGGAAAAAGACAGGTCTTACTAGGTAGAATGCTCTAAGAAGTTTCAAGTCTTACAAGATGGACCATGCATCACATAGTTTAACATCATGTGAAAATGACTAAAATAATATATAGTTTAAGATCATAGGAAAAATACCTTATTATATGAGGTTTAATGTAGTTTAAACTGATGTTTAAAATGAAATGAACTTGTCTTGATGCCAACCCTATAGATAGAAAACCAATGTGAATGAAGAAACCCAATCACTAAGATAAAGTGGGGGATTTGATATCGTTTTTTTTGTTGGGTTTGAGATAGGATATCTAAGAATCACTGTATCCCATGAAAATAGGAATCAATCCACACATAGTTCTTATAATTTTGGGGAAAATAAGATCACCTTGACTTAGAATTGAGAAATAACAGGGAAACCAAAATAAATAGAATGAGTGTAATGGTACATAACCTTTATGAACTTCCCTTTGTGAATTATCAAGTCTTAGTGATGTTTAGGGATATTTTTGTGGTAATTTTTGAGGTTTGATGTGGTGTTTTAGCCTTTTTAAGGCCACCACATCTTGTGCAATGACTTGTCTGGATATGAATGAGGTAGTTTTATATTGGGCATTCTCTTGTGTAAAATGGGACATATAACCATGAATTGGGGATGAAATGGTGCTATGAATGTTGTCTTAGTTGTTTTCCTATGCACCATGAGAATATTGAAATGCCCTTGGGTGGACATGGAATATTAGAGGACCACCTGTCCAAAATAGGAAACCCAAGATCACCACATTGTAGCCTTGAACATGGTGAGGGTAAAATAGTTAGGAAATGGGAACTAGATCATGGATTCAATATAGGTAAGAATATAGAAGAACCACTATGGATTAGACCACTCCATGTTCTAAGACTTATGGGAGGCCAAATTCCATTTTAAAATGGGAGAAAATATAAAACGATAATGAGGGTTATAGATCACACTTTTACCAAACCCACCGCATGAGTTTTTGATATTAACCATGTTTTGGTAGAGTTCAGAGTGATTCAATTATAAATGGTATTTTTATTACCTTCTTGTTTTGAATTTTAGACTTTACCCCAATTATTGGTTGACCCTTACTCATCCTCCCCTTCCCCAGTCACCTCCCTTGGTGTTCCAAACCACTTGGATCATATTAGATCATTTATATTGAAGTTATTTGATTTATGGTAGCCCTATATTTCCCCATTACTCCTTTATTATATTTCTATTATACTCAATAGTTCATTATAGTGGAAATTCTCTTCTTTTTTTGGGTGGTTTTTGATGGAGTATTATTATTCATTGGATTCAATAGTGATTCACTTGAGATCAGTGGTGGTTTATCCTTGGTTATTGTTCATTTATCCTTGAATATTCATTCAAGGTTGGGGATCCTTCATTTCCCCTTATTTATATGTACATTTAGAAATATCATGCTTTTGTATTTCTTTGGTTAAATGGTACATATCATCTTAATAAAGATAATGAAAAAGCTTAATTGAATTTTAAGGGGAAGGAAGAATTCACATGATTTTTACTTATTCTTGTTATTTATTCTTATATGGCCACACTCACTTGGTTTTCCAATTATGACTTATTTTGAGATAGTGTGTTGTTTTGGTTTTTATAAAACTTTCTATGTATGTTTGTATAACATCACCACATATGAAAATGACTAATAATATATATCGAACTATTAAATTGGTTTCCCATGCAATATTGTATTTCTGTGTGAATAACCTTCATAATAATTTAGTAATTATGATAAAAACCCTTATTAAAACTAAATTATGTGTGGTGGTTGTGATGTGTAGTGGTTATGATGTGTGGTGGTGGTGATGTAGGGTGGTTGTGATGCAGGGTGGTTGTGATGTGTTGTGGTTATGATGTGTTATATGTTATATCAATTGGAATGGTTTTTTAGGGCATTGGTAATGGGCCTACAGTATCAGTTGCATTTTTTTGTAAATATGGCTTTAGTGGCGGTTTTAACCGCCAAAAAATAAATATAATATATTTAGCTATGGTTTTAACTATCACTAGAATTATGGTATTTTTCTACTCGCGACGGTTAAAACTGCCACTACAGACAATAATTTAGCAACAGTTTTAACCGCCTCTACATAGTTTTCATATTCCTTTATTATTTCGTGGTGGTTATAACTGCCGCTAAAAAAATATCAATTTCACCAAGAAAAATCACCACTAAAACCATAAAACCGCCACAAAATGTACCCACTACTATGGTTACCATAAACCGCCGCTAAATCGAGTAAACCGATGAATATTATATACCGACACACACTTTAGCGGTGGTTTTTTGAAATCACCATAGAATAATATGGTAGAGGTTTAAACCGCCACCATTTCCAAAAAACCCGTTGCGAAATGGTCATTTTCTTGTAGTGTGATAAATCTTGGCTCTTGTAACCCTAATAGTGCATTTTCGGGTGTGCGTCACTGATGCGTGATGGTTTTGAGGTAGGTTTTCCATGCGCTTTCCAATTTTAATTCAATATTCATGGGTTTCATTACTTTATAACCTTCTTTTATTATTAATTAGTGATATATGATCCTTGAAATATTTATTTAGTGTGGAAAGTGGATATTTATTCATTGTCTGATGCTAACTAGAATTTTTTTTAAGAATTTCACACCATGAGTTCGATGAAATGACCGGTTGGACTTTGTGAGTGTTTTGTAAGTTTTAAAGCACAGTTTGTAAATGTAAATGAATTTATGGGATTTGAAATGATGATTTGGGGTTCCTTGAGTTGGTTCCCAAGGGGTTTTATATTTAAAAGGAATGTGTATTGGTTTTTCAAATGTGGTTCAACATGTGTTTTCGTTTAGTGGCCCATTTAGCATATTGATAAAAATGGTTTGGTTTTGTGAATACATTTGTGATATGAGAAATGATGATTGAGTTACTTGAATGGGTTTTCAAAGTGGTTTTGGATTTAATGGAAATGTATATTTGGGCTGTGTGGTGACTAATGGATGATTTGAAATTTTAATAAAAATGGATTGACTTGAAAATGTGGCATGTTTTCTAAAAAGGGGATTTTATTAAATGACTATGAAATGGTAAATGGTGTGTTTACACCTCTTTTGAAAAATTTATTTGGTTATTTGATAAATATTGGTTTTGTGAAAAGAGTTTGAGGCTTGTTTGGCACCATGATGAAAGTGGTAAATGTTTATCATGAAAACCCTCCTTGGATAATTCTCTTCCCTAGTTTATGTGAATGGGTGGGATGTTCTAAATGTGGAATCCCTGATACCCATTTACTCATTTATGAATTGTAAGAAAAATACATTGATCCTTGGAGTGAACTGAGGTGATTCCTATTGTGAAAATTATTATGTATGATATATGTGAATGTTATTGGATGCTCGGTTGACATCAGTTTGATCACCCCCTTTATACATGAGACATGAGAGCCTGGCATAGTGAGAAAATTTTCTAAGAATGATTGCTGCACTGGATAAATTATACACTGGATGGTGTCCCATAGTAGGTGGATATATTGGGTTTATTGCTATAGGATTTTCCCCTTGATCTGTCTTGAGTTAGGGTGGCCGTGAGTGTTAGGGTGCTTTGATCTTCATCACATGAGGCATTATTTTGGGGATGGGTCTCATATATTAGTATGTTCGGGATTATTCACAATATCCTATGTTCACCCATGTCTATTACCACTTATCTTATTATAGTGATGATTGAGATACTTGGTCACTTGTGCATTTGTTTATGTTTCCCACATTGTATGATTATTGTAGTGATCTTTTGTGTGGTGCCTTTATTGGAAAGTGATGTGTTTTATTATAAAGGTTTATGATTTTTTTTAAATTAAAAGTGTTTTATACTCTCTTGTGTCATTTGAAAATGAAAGAATCACTTTCCCCTTGAAACGTTTATGTCGTACTATTAGAAAAAAGCCTAGTTTTGAAGTGAGGTAAGGTAATTGACAGTAGTTTGTTTTCATGTAAAATATGTATAAAAGATTAATTTTATATATTATATTTCAAACTTTAAGTTGATGTTTATTTTATTTTAAAGGAATTGAATTGGGAATAGATTATCGTTAAAGCCTATTGTGTTTTAATACTCACACCTATAGTTTCTTCTTATTTTTTTTAGCTTTTGGTGCATGCTCTGGTTTGAGTTTGATCACCTTGGGTGATGGTTGATCTTTGTGTTATAGAGTTATCCACAAGGTCACATGTAGGTCTTATGGTCTTCTGGTTCATCTGGTCTTGTTGAATCATTTGGTTGTATTTTTAGATTTTGTATAAAAGATGTTCAGTTCAGTTTTATTTATATTGGACTGATTGTTCATCTTTCAGATTTTTTTTGTTTATTTATTATTTATTGGGAAAAATAATTCCCTTTATATACTATGTTCATGCTCAGAACAATTTTCCAGCTCGTGGGAATCAGGAACGCCCTTCGGGCTATTCCTCAAATCAGCTTGGGTGATCAGTTCAGGGTTGACCAGGGTTGGTTTGTGACAAAATTATGTCAGAGCATGTCATATCTTTAGATGACCTTTCTTTTTAGAGCACCCTTTGTAACTTGGGGATGTCAAGGTAGATGGAGTAGGATTTTCGAGACCTGATAGGTAGGAACGAGAAGTACATCATGAACCCTTACTCGTTCTGAACCTTGGGTTTCCATGGGAAGTTCGATTTTGTTTGTTTCTTTGGTATTTTTGGATTGTTTAGTGTTTGGGATATAAAAATAGAGTTGGGATAGTGGTCTCCATGATATTTTAGGTCCTAAAAAGCCATTTGGAGCTATGGAAATAATCCTAGAAGTCTCTCTGTGATGGTGGTGTGTTTGACATATAGCCTCCAACCATATAGCCAAGTCACCCACCAACACTAGTTTCCCTTGTGAGTTTCTTTGGGTCTTCATTTATTCTGAATATTGTTTTGAAAACACTTATATTAGAATTGTGAAAGTAGGTTTTTAGTGGTAGTGGTTGGATTTTAGAAAATTAGAAAATGGTTTTTCATAATTATCCATGTGGAAGACTTTAGAAAAATGAATTTTGATAAAATAAACTGTTGGGGTAAAATGGAAGGGATTTAATGAGATTGGAAGTTTTTAATCAAAAACTAGGGTTTATGGAAAATGTTTTTTTGAAAGTGGATGGTTGTTTTGGAACTTGTTTTAAATGAAAAGGAGTGGGTTTTTAATCAAATAATTTTGATGAAATTGGAACTGTGATTTTCTGAAAAATGTTTTTTGTAAAATGAATTAAAAAGGGGATTTTGAAAAGAATCCATGGGATTTATTTTAATGAAATGAAGAGATAGATTTATATTTGGAGTTTTAAAAATGGGTTTGACTTGATGGTTAATGGGATTTTGAAAAGTTTTATGACTCGTGAAATGAGAATGTTTCTTTTGACCTTTGGTGCTTCCATGGGTGATCATATGCACAAATATATGTGGAATGTGGTTGGAATGTGCCTAGATTAAGATAGGTTCTTAGATTCCTAGGGGGGCATGGAATGTTCATGTGTGAGGCTCCATGGAATACCATTGGTGATTGTGCAACCCACTAAGTTGTTTTCTTTGAAAATATCTTTAATAAGAAAGTTGCGATGTTTTGAAAAACTGGTAGTTGGGTAGTTTTTTTACCATTACTTAGGAAGTGTTAATTATGAGGTGTTTTGAGTTTAAATTATTGTTGATGTTTTGGTTTTTAAGTGATGTTTGGTGGATTTATAGAAAATATTTTTGGGAAGTTTTTCTTTTTTCCCGTGTGGGGCTCGATGTTTATTCGAGGTGAGTTTTGGTTTATGAGATGACTTTTATAAAGCTCTTTATTTTATTGTTTCCTAGTGTTGGACCCCATATATATTTGATGAATGTTAGTGGTATGGCTATGTGTGGTTCCACATTAGATATATTTCTAGTTGATAAAACTAAGGATTTAATTCTCGACTTTAAAAAGTTAAATCAACCTACCTGAAGGATACCCCAGCCCGTCTTCTAAAGTAGAGAGATATTTGGGGTCGACTTAAAGTGCCTTCCTATTTTATTATTTCTATTAGTTATAGTAGTTGTGATATATGGTGTTTTTTGTGTTTTTTTAGGATTATTATTCATTTTTTTCCTCATTTGGAGAGATAAATAATGGTGTGTGCATATTCTAAGTCCCTGTTTGGGTAAAGGAGTGTTGTTTGAGAAAGTGAGTTTCTTTATGTGTCTTGATCTTCTATTTTTTCTTGGAGTGATGTGTGGACACTTGTGGCACCAAAATAAGGAGTTATAATTAGATATTAGCTGCTCCTGACTATGAGGTAGTGGATTCTTCGAACATTAGGGATCCAACCAAAGGCCTCAAAGTGAAGTTGGCATGTAGTCTAGAATCCCAGGGGTGTGGGGGAGTTTATCTAAGCTTGTTTTTACACCATTTAACTAAAGTAGTTTCTATGTTTCTATTGTGGTATCTCTATCGCTACAAATTCCATATTTTTGAAAATAGCATGATAGACTTATCCTTCACACAATGTCTATGATTATGCCTTCTTGGATGAAAGTTTCCAACCAGTTTCCTTACATGGACCACCTATGTGAATCCATTTGGGATTTGGTTTATTGTCATCCAAAGGTGAAGAGACATGGGTAGTTGTTAGTTATGGTTTTGATTTTCCAATCATTAGGCCCCTTCCATCCCTTCAACTTGTGATGGGGGTTTTTTTTCTATGTGGGGAAGTTTTAAAGTTGTTTTAATCTCGTCTATTCCTAATGGTGGGGAGACCCACCATGGGTCTCATTGAAAATTATTTCATGAGAAATTAGTACTCAGTTGATTCAAATGGTGGGGAGTCCATTTGGGCCTCCCCCTGTTAGTGATATGTTTTGGTTTGGTTTTGGTGTTAGTCTTGTTGAAGTGTCTTTATTTTGAATTTGCTTGATTTATGAGTTTCCATTTTGGTTTGGGTAAATGTTGGGATTTTTGGAGTTCAACCAACTGTTCTATTCGAAGTATGGTTGTGAAGGATGTGGCTCTAATTTCCCATTGATTCTAGGGAAGTGGTTTCGGTTTATTGGTCTATTTTAGTAAAGAGGCATAAGTTCTATATGACTTTTTTGGGTTGTTATTAGGTCAAGGGGTTAGATCTTGTGGTTTTGAGAATCCTTAGTCATTGATCAATCAATTGGAAAATTCAATTGCTTTGTGGGAGAAGAAAGTGTGATGGTGGGGAGAATTGTAACACCCATATCTTTGTTTTTCATCCTTTATTCTAGCATATCATTTGGATCTTGTTTTTTATCCTGAGTTCTAGGTGTTCTAGATGTAATTTTTTGGAGGTTTTGCATGGATTTTAAAACTATTACAAGTTATCCTAAAAGGTATGAGGAGGAGGAGGCTTGGAAAACGAGTTTGTAACACTTTTAATGGAACCTTTTTTATAGGATATATTTGTTGGATGATTTATCCTCTTGAGTTAGATGAGTTTTGGGGTGAAAAGGGTAATTTTTGGGGATGTTTTCTAGGTTGCATAGTTAAGGTGCACTGTTAGTTTAATCATGGAGGTAAGTGTGAAGGGGTTCACATGGTTTAACTAACCATGCATCCAAAGTGTGCAGTTTGTGCAACAATAGGCAGTGGAAAATCACATGGTTTTCACATGGTTTGTTAAACTATGCGAGCTAACCATGAAACCCACTTGAGAAAGGGTATTTTGATATTTTCTCCTTTTAATTGGTGTTTTATACCTTATCCTCCCCCATTTGAACCCTGTGAACAAAATTACTCCCATGGTGGTTTTTGACTCGTAAAATCCCCTCCAAGTGGATTTCAAGTTGGTTTCTTGGCGAATATTCACCTAGTTTTAAAGGTTAGGTCTCCCCTCTCTTTCTCCTTTGGTTTTCTTCCATTACCCCTTTCTCATATAACCCTAATGGCCATTTTGGCCAATTTTAATACCTAGGGTTGTGAGATATTGGGATTTTTGTTTCTTTAGGGTTTCACTTGATAGATATTGGCTCTTGGAACCCTAGTGGTGTGTTTTCGAGTGTGCGTCGTTGATGCACGATGGTTTTGAGGTAGGTTTCCGATGAACTCACCCTTTTTAATTCAATATTCATGTGTTTCATGACATTAACACCTTATTTGATTATTAATTAGTGATATGTGATCCTTGAAATATTTATTTTGTGTGTAAAGTGGAGATTTATTCCTTGTTTGATGCTAAATATAAATGTTTGTCTAGGAATTGCACACCATGTGTTTAATTAAATGCCCGGTTGGCCTTTTTGAGTGTTTTGTAATATTAAATGCATATTTTGGAAATGTAAATGAATTTATGGTATTTAAAATTATGATTTGGGATTCCTTGAGTTGGTTCCCAAGGGATTTCAGATTTAAAAATAATGTGTATTGGTTTTTCAAATGTGATTCAGCATGTATTTTTGATTAGTGGCCTATTTGGTATTTTGATAAAAATGGTTTGGATTTGTGAATATATTTGTGATATACGAAATAATGATTGAGTTCCTTGAATGGGTTTTCAAAGTGGTTTTGGATATAATGGAAATGTGTATTTGGGGTGTGTGGTGACTAATGGATCATTTGGCATTTTAATGAAAATGGTTTGACTTGAAAATGTGGAATGCTTTCTAAAATGGTATTTTATGAAATGATTGTGAAATGGTAAATGGTGTGTTTACACATATTTTTAAAATTTTATTTGGTTCTTCAATAAATCGTGGCTTTTTGAAAAGAGATTGAGGCCCATTTGACACCTTGATAAAGTGGTAAATGTTTTTCATGAAAACCCTCCTTGGATAATTCTATGGCCTAGTTTATGTGAATGAGTGGGATGTCTTTGCTGTGGAATCCTTAAGACACATTTACTCATTTATAAGTTATAAGGCAAAGAGATTGATCCTTGGAGTGACCTGTGGTGATGCCTGTTATGTAAATTATTATGTATGATATATGTGAATGTGATTGGATGCTTAGTTGACATAAGTTTTCTCACCCCTTTATACGCGAGACATGCAAACACGACATAGTGAGAGAATTTTCTAAGAATGATTATTGCACTGAGTAGATTATGTACTAGTTTGTGTCCCATAGTAGGTTAATATATTGGGTTTATTGATATGAGATTTCCCCCTCATTCTGTCTAGAGTTATGGTATCCAGGAGTGTTAGGGTGATTTGATCTTCACCGTGTGAGGAATGCTTTTGGGGATAGGTCTCATGTATTAGTATGTCATGGATTATTCAAAATCTTCTAGGTTTACCCATGTCTATTATCACTTAGCTTCTTAGAGTGATGATTGAGATACTTGGTCACTTGTGAGTTTATTTCCGTTTCCCTCATTGTATGATTTTTGTAGTACCCTCATGTGTGGTGACTTTCTTGGAAATTTATGTGTTTTCTTCTAAAGGTTTATGAAAAATGTTTTTAAAGTAAAAGTGTTTTATATTCTCTTATGTCATTTGAAAATGAAAGCATCACTTTCCCCTTGAAATGTTTATATCTTATTATTGGAAACAATATTGGTTTTTAAATTAGGCAGTGAAATAGATCGTAGTTTGTTTTCAATTAAAATGTGTAGAAAATCTTACTTTTATATATTATATTTAAAACTTGAAGTTGTTGTTTATTCTATTTTAAATTAAGCACAGTGGGAATAGATTATCGAGAAAGCCTACTAAGTTTAATACTTATGCCTATAGTTTCTTCTTGTTTTTTTAAATTTTGGTGCGGGTTCTACTTTTATTTTTATTGCCTTGGGTGATGGTTGATATTTGTGTTGGAGAGTGACTCACAGGGTCATATGGAGTTCATGTGGTCATCTGGTTTGGTTAGTCTTGTTGTATAGTTTGGTTGTATTTTCATATTTTTTATAAAAGATGTTATGTTCAGGTTTATTTATATTGGAATTCTTGTTCATCTTTCAGCTATTTAGTTTCTTTATTATTTATTGGGACAAATCATTCCCTTTGTATACTCTATTGATTATTGGAACTAGTTTCCAGCCTATGGGGATCAGGAACACCCTTCAGGCCATGCCTCGAATCGTCTCGGGTGACCGATTTAAGTTTGACCTGGTTTGGTTATTGACAGGGTGGGGCTAGAAATTATATAGCCCCTTGATACATTGACAGGTCACATGAGGCAAATAAATAAGCTATCATTAAATGGTTTTTTGGTTTATGACTACCCATAGTTTTAAAATATATCAGAAAAAGTACTAGATGGTATAGATACCATGATGTATGAGATCATGACACCCAATATTTATCATTTCCTTCATTTAGAATTTAGTTATTATTATCTATGTGATAACTACATTGATATTTTCCATGGATGCATTTTGTTCTCAAGTTATTGATTAAATGGCATGTGTTTTAAATTATTTTCCTTACCATATTGATTATTCCTTATTTACTCTTGATATATTCCACTATGCATAACCCTTACCGAGCATCTAAGTTCACCCTTTTATTTGTTTTCTTTTCCCTAGGATATGTAGAAGGTTATTATAAATAATATTTTGGATGTAATAATGTTTTTATGTTATGTATTTTATATTTTCAATATATGGGAATCATGTATTCATCTGTTTCATAAAGAATACTAAACTTTTCAGTCCATTGGGATGCAACTACTTATATATTGTGCCAATATAATAAAGGAGACACCATCTCTGAGTTACCGGAGTTTGGTTTGTTACAGTTGGTATTAGAGAAAGTTTAGTAGAAACCTTGAGAACTATATTTTAAATAAATATAGGTAAAATGAGAATTAATATAATCCATTATAGTATTTGATAACTTTTACCATTATAGGAATTTTATTTTATGGCTCAATATTCATAATTATTATGATATAACTCAGTGTATTCCATTATTTAGTGATGGTGCCTAATGAAATAAAGGGAATCAATACATGCAAAAAATATAGGGATTTACCAACCAAGAAAACCAATACAACTAGTGTTGGAACTGATCAGATCATGACTATATTAGGGAATTTGACTTAGGTTATGATAAATAAACTTACTCATATGTAATAACCTGTTGTTCTACAACATGATTTTCCTATGTTGGATCAATTCATGTGACGTAAACCTTTATCTTTTAGTGGAACTACTAATCCATTAGTATCTAAGAAATGAATTAAATATCTCAAAAATATATTCCAAGATTTTGGATACAATGAAGGTGAGAAGGTTATTCTGGAAGTTTAATGTTTAAATGGAGATACCAATAAATGGTGGCCATTGATCCAAAACAATAAGAAGGATAAATAAATAGAAAGTTTGAAATGGAGAAATATTAAAGAGATTTTATTTGAGAAATAATTCCATCAGTAATAGTGATACAAAATAAAGAGAAAGTTCCCCACTTTAAATTAGAAGGAAGAATAAATCATGGTAGAGTATGAGGAAAAATTTTACAAGATTATCTAGGAATGCCTATGACTATATAAATAATCCAGAAAGCAAGATTGACCATTTTTTTTGATAGTATTAAGAAGAGTCTATGAATGGAACTAGTTTCTTAAAATTTTTCAACATATGATGATATAGTATCAAGTACCATTAAGATATAGAAGGAATATTATAGTTTCTATATCTTCAAGTAAAAATAAAGAGAAGAAGATATTAGCTGAGCACTAAAAAATGGGAACATATTAAAGAAGAATAATGGAATGAAGAAATTTACATTATATAGAAATTGTGGAAAGAAACATCCTGGATAATGATTTAAGGGTATGAGGGTTTGTTACAAGTGTGGAGATAAGGGTCATATATCTAAAAAATATAAGGAAAATAAATAATCCACTGCTATCTAGTGCTTCAAATATTAAGAGATGATTCATTATTCAAACTACTACACCAAGCACTATGGGAACTCACCATAGAAGAAGCCAAGGGGAGAAGGTCAAGATTTTTCAATTACTACAGCTGGAGTGGAATGATTAAAGTGATTGTGTATTTGGATTTAAGAATTATATTATTGATATTTTGGTTATTAAAATCATTAAATATATAAGGCTTGTGCCACATTAGTCTTATTTAAGTATTTTAAATCATATTTGGAATGACACCGATAACAAAAAAATCAATTTAGTGGTAATGTGATATTTTTGAAGAACATGTGAATAAGGGAAAGATAAGGCTTAATATTCCCCTAATTATGAGTTAATAATGTTTTTTTGGATAAAGGGATTATTTAAATTGATGAAGTAAATGATATAGTTTTTGTGGCCTTCAAGATTGTTAACGATTTAATGATAAATTATTTTTTGATTGATTTTATTGATTTTTTAGATTTATGGGATATATAGAATAAGGATAAAGTTAATCGTGATTCAAGATATTAGTATATATTATCAAGGTATTAACATGTTTATAATGTGAAATTATCAACTAATTCATGTTTCCTTGGGATAAATGTTTCATAAAATTTTTGGGTTTTTAATATGATCGATAATATTTTAGAGTATTTTTAAGGTTAACTACTTATGGAATGGATTAAGTTGAATATTGGATATTATTTTTTTAGGTTAAAGTATGATTTATCTCCTAGTGTAAGAGATGAAGTGGAAATTGATAAAAGCACAACCAAAGAAGGATATTGTGATTATGACATAGAAATAAATAAATTAATTTTATTTTTTTGGGGACTTATCTGAATTTTAAAAGAATCCCTCGACTTTAGGAGAAGGACCTTTAAATAAAAATTTTATTTGTTTAATTTTCTTACTGAGAAATCAATGGTATTTTAACCCATCACGAATTTATGGTTTTGGGATGGTTAACTTTCTCATAACCAATTTATCTTTCATTATATTAATCCTTGTGCATTTTTTTCTCTTATATGTCAATATTTTTACTTCCCACTGATGTTTTATAATTTAGAAACCCAGTTTTATGGTGACCTTTATACTTCCCTTTACCTCTTTTTAGGAGTATATTTTATTAACCCTTTTTATGATAAGGGTAATAAAATTTCAAGACATTAATTAAAAAGTTAAATTTAAAATTGTAGGTATGTAATTTATTTATGGGGGGGGGGGTAGGAAGTAATACCTGTAAAATTTAAAATAATAACATTATATTCCATAGCGTATGCGACACACAACACCAAGCTCAAACGAACCAAAAAATATTATTATTTAAATATGAATATTATAAATTAGCCATTAAATTGGTGGGTATGAATAATATTAACTGATTTATGGAATATATAGGTCCTAATAAATATAAATATGCTGATTAATTCTGAGGAAATAAACACTCAATTTTTATTAAATCCATTTTATTCTTAAAAATCATTTTTTCTTCAAAAATGATTTTTATTGATTATTATGGGAAAAATAATTATAATTAATTTATTAACATTTTAGTAATTTTAATTGATAAAAAAGATTTAATTTTTTAAATAATCACATAAAAATCAGTTTTGGGTGAAATTTTGGTGATTTTCTGAAAAGATTGATTATTCAGTTGATAGTGAAAAATACCATTTTTTGTAAAAATATCATTTTATTTTCACTTAAAATTATAATTATTATTTGAATTTTAAATAAAATTAAAATAATAATTATTTAATTATATATAATTTAATCAAATTTATTTAAATCACCATCTTACAGATTTTGGTATTAGTACAGTTTTAGGCTTAAGAACACATTTTTCTAAAAACTATTTTTATTACATTTTACAAATTTATAATAAAAATAATTTATTCTACCTATGTGAATTAAATATTTAAAAATCGATTCCATATTTGGAATCAGGAGGTTAATTTTTTTTAATAGTACCCTTTTATTTTTGAACATCATGAACAATAACTTTAGTAATTTTATTACCAAAAAAGGGTAAATCTGGTAATTAAGGTTAAAAATAAAAAGAAAAAGGCTCAATAATAACCCTAAAACTTGAATTAATTTTATTTTATGAGTATATATAGTCCATAATCATCCAAAAGTCAAATATACTGTCTTTTGTTTCTATTTTTCCATGATTTTGACACTTTATATTTTTGTATAAAGAAAAGTAAGAAACGTCATTCACTTTATTTTATTATATTTATGTTTTTCACATAGGGATAAAGGGAGGATATTATATGTTATAAATATTTATTTAAGACATAAATTTTTTTTTTCATCATGGTAATTTATTTTTAATTTTTAGTGAGGAAATAGTTTCCTTAAAATCTTATGCAACACTGACACAATACTTGTGCAAGCAGAAAAAAATCAATAAAATGATTTTAAAAAATATAAAAATAATATTATTTGAGTGATTTTTTGTGTTACAATATATTTTTATATAAAAAATAAATATTATAGTTTTTTGATGAATTAGATTCTAATTCAACTATTGTCTTGTTGTTTTAAAATTCAAATTAAATTATTAGTTCTAAAATTGGAAGTATTGATATTTTATAATAAATAATATTTTATCAAATGATTCAAATTTAAAAAAATATTATATTATCAAAAATAAATTTTATATTGTTATAAACATCAATCAAGGTAAATTTATGGGTAATTTATCATTTTACAGTAACATTATTAAAACTTAAAGTGTAAAAAACTTTAATATTGGGGAAACTATCAAACTGGTTAACAAGGGGTTAAAAATAAAAGATAAGGGGAAAAAAATCAAATAAAAATTAAAATTTTTTTATTATATGGGGCCATTTTAAATTATTATCATCATATATTATAATTATATAAATTTGGTTCCATTTAGAGATGAGATATTATTTATATAAATTTAATACTTTAAAAAATTCCAAGAATGCCTCTCCCTTATCTTATAAAATGACACCCCTTATCTCAATTATTCACACCAATTTGATCCATATTGATAAAAAAAACCCTAAAAATTAATCTTATTAACATCATTATACAAGTTATATAGGTTACGGTCATTCCAAAATACCAACCCTTGGCCCCATAGGAAGAGTACTAAAAGAAGTTTACCGAAGAAGAGGTAATCATCTTTAAAGATTCTTTCAAGTTTATTTGTTATTCTAAATCCTATTAATTTATTATAACCTTCCTAAAATAAATAATATGGTATAATAAAAATTCTTATATGTTAATACAATTATGTCAATGACATTTTTTTATCCTTTTTCCATCCTGTTTAAAGAGAAAACATTGCTCATGCGTACGCACGACTTACCCTCTCCACGTAGCGGTGTAATTAATTTTTCATTTCCATTTCACTTAGATGGTTATAAATATATAACTAATTAATATATATGATTTTTATGGAATAAATATTCTCATATAATTATAATATCATATATACCCTCTTACCGCCCAATTCATTGAAAAATGATAACATCACTCATGTGCACATGGAGACTACCATCTCCAAAAAGTGATGTGATTTATTTTTCATTTATGATTTATATGGATCATTATAATGATATATTTAATGAATATATATATTATAAAATAATTATTATAAAAATATTAATTATTATTCACCTTTATTTCATTACATTTGTTGAAAAGTGAAAACAACGTTCTTGCAAACGTAAGATCTACTATCTCTATGAACAATGTAATTCATTTTTTTATCTCTATATTTTGTGGATGAATATAATTATATATATTGAATATGGAATATATTTAAATATTGAATAAAATTATGGATATCATTTAATAATTAGAAATATACAAGGAAACATATTACAAAATCAAAACATACTTTAAAACAAAGAAATTAACACCTGAAATAATAATAATAATAAAATATTATTAATAAATGAGTGATAAAATGTTATACATAGAACATATATGATATTAAAGATATGAACATGGTTTTGTTATGTAATTATAATAAATTTAAATTTATTTTTTAGGATGTTATATCACCTATGTGATAAGTTATACCCAAGTTAAAAGATTTCATCTCAATTTCCACTTTATTGAGACATATTTAGTATTATAAACTTGTTTTTTATGCGGTGTATATAATGACCCCTTTATGTATTTAACATGAATATAAATTTATTAGTGATGATTAATGTTCATTTAAACTTTACTATTTTAAATATTTTTAATATTTTCTTCATACTTTTCCTCTCTTTGGAACTTGAATCAATCCAAGAAATATTTGAAAGAAAAAATGATCTTATTTCTCTTTTGATAAGATATATTTTTCTTCTATATAAATATTTTATTTAAAAAATTTCTGTTTTTTTTAAAATTCTACAATGATTTATAAAAATATATTTTCTCCCATGTTTTAATTTTTTTACAAAATGGTTAAAAAATAATCTTCTTGTCATTTTTCAAACAAGGCACTTTTCTTATGAAATTGTTAAAGGAATGTTTTTTAAACTTATACAACATGAATGAAATTTACCACCACAATTACCATTAAATATTTTGAAGCTTCCTTTAAAATTTTACAGGGTTATTCTCAAAGAAAATACTTTCCCTAATATTTTTGAAATTTTTAGTTTTTTAAAAGTGAATTTCAAAGTGAAAAAGATATTTCCTCAAAAAAAATTTTATGATATTTTTATGGTACTTCTATTCATCAATGAAAAAAAAACATTTATTTTACTTATTCATTAATAGGGATATGTTTTAATGATACCATCATTTGAAAAATTTACTTATGATCATTAGATATTACATTCCCCTTAAACATCTATATTCTTTGTATCATGGATATAAATATTTATGTAACTGTACAACACTTCTATATTTGGTGTTATAATTTGAAATTATTTTATTAACATAAGAAATATTAATAAATATGTATTATTTACTCAATAAAAATATTTATTAATTGGGGCATATTGTTCCTAAATAAAACTGATCATTTGATATTTAAGGGATGTATTGGATATACAATGATGGATTGTGCCTGAAATTATATATCTACTTCATGTATCAATACGTTTCACGAGACAAATCACTAAGATAGAATTAAATAATTTTTGGTGTATTATTACCCATATTTTTAAACTTTCTTTACATAAGGACTAGATTGTATTGATACCATGATGTCTGAGATCATGGTGTCCAGTATTTTTCATTTCCATCATTGATAATTCAGTTATTATCATAAATGAGATTACCGTATTGATATTATCCAAGGATGAATTTTTTACTCAAGTTATTAATTAAATGACATGTTTTTTCAATTATTTACCTTTCCATATTGATTATTCTTTATTTTCTCATGATATATTTCTCTAGGAGTATCTTTTACTAAGAATATAAGATCACCCTTTTATTTATTTTATTTTTCTAAGGATATGAAGAATGATATTATACATAATATCGAGGAAGAAATAATATTTATGCTCTGTATTTTATGTTTCCAATATATAGGAATCATGTATGTATCTTTTTCTTCAATACTACTATAATATTCTGTAATTTATGATTTTATAATTTGTATCTAGTGCCAATGAAATAAATAAGACTCCAGCTCTAGGTTACTAGAGTTAGAGTTGTTATAGTTGATATCATAGAAAGTTTAGAAGAAACCTTATGAACCAGATTTAAAATAAACATAACTAAATTGATAATTAGGATAATCCTTATTGTATTTGAGAAATGTTACCATTATATGGATTTTATTTTATAGATTATCATTTATGTTGATTATGAGCTAACTCAGTGTGTTCCATTATTTAGTGATGGCGCCTAATGGAAGAAGAAGAATTAATACTCGTAGACAATGTAGGGATTATCCTAATGAGAAACGAATACAAATGTTGTTGGAATTAAGTATATCATGGATATATCAGGGCATTTTTCTGATGTTATTACAAATAATCATGCCTGTATAGAATAAATTGTTGTTTCAAAGGTTGTTTCACCTATGTTGGACCACTTCATGTGAAAAAATGACTCCATATATTAGTGGAAATACTAATTCATTAGTATATGAGCAATGGTTTAAATCACTCAAAAAAATATTCCTTGATTTGGGACATAATGAAAGTGAAATGGTTATTATAGTAGTTTATTTTTTAAAAGGACATTCCAATCAATGATTTTCATTGAGTCATAACATTAAAGAGGTTGAAGCAATAAAAATTATGGAATAAAGAAATTTTAAGGTTATTTTATTTGACAAATTATTTCCTTGGGAATAACGAGATGAAATAGAGAGGAAGTTCCTCAATTTAAAGTATAAGGATGAATAAATTATAAAAATTTATCTAGATAACTTTACAAGATCATTCCACCATGACTCAGACTATATATGTAATTCAGGAAGTAATATTGACTATTTATTTGATAGGCTTAAGCTGAGTCTCCGAAAGGAATTGGTTTCTCAAATATTTTTATCATATGATGATATACTATCAAGTTCCATTAAGATATAGATGGAATTTTTCCGATTATATATCTTTAAGGGAAATAAATAGAATAAGAGATCAAATGAGAATCAAGAAAAATAGAACACATTAAAGAAGAATAATAGAATGAAGTGATTTACAACATGTGGAAATTGTGGAAAGAAAAATCCTAAAAAATGATTTAAGGGCATGGGAGTTTGTTAGAAGTGTAGAGATTAGGTTCATATAGATAATTAATATAAGGAAAGGAAAGAATCCACTACTATCCAATGATTAAAATGTGAAGATATGGGGCATTATTAAAACCAATTCCCCAATATCCAAGAGGAAATACCATAGAATAATCCAAGGGGAGAAGGTCAAGCTTTTTATATTAATACAACTAAAGAGGAATGGATAAATTTATTGTTTATTTAGATTTAAAATTTGTATCAATGATATTTTAGTTATATGAATTATTAACTATATAAGGGTTGTGAAATATTAGTCTTATTTAAGGATTTGAAAAAATATTTTGAATGGTACTAATGACAAAAAATACGATTTAGTGGCAAAGTGATATTTTTGAAGAACATGTGATAAGGGAAAGAAAACTCCTAATATGTCCTTGATGTTGATTTAATAATTTTTTTAGGATAAAGAGAATATTAGAACTGATGAATAAAATGGGATAATTTTTTTGACCATGAAAATAGTTAGTGATTTGATGACAAATTAATTTATGATGAAGTTTACTATATTTTTGGATTTATTGGATATATGGAATAAAGATAAAGTTAATGGTGATTCAAGTTATTAGTAAATTTGATTAAGGTATTAATTTTTTTTAATGTGATATTATTAATTTATTTATGTTTTATAGGGATAAATGTTTAATCAAATTTCTAGGTTTTGAATATGGTTAATAATATTTTGGAATATTTTAAAGGTTAACTACTTATGGAATGGATTAAGTTGAACTGTGAATATTATTTTTTGAGTTTAAAGTATTATTTATCATATTGGATCACTTGTGCTGACCATTTTGGTTTTTTAAAATATTTAGAGGCTGAAGGATTGAATTATGGACCTTATGGTTTGTTAAAATTACTTCAGGCATAAAAAAATTCATCTTGAATATCCATTTCATGGCATAAGAGATGAAGTAGAAATTGATCAAAGAACAAATAAAGGATGAGATTATTATTATTAAATAGAAATAAATAAAGTAAGTTTATTTTTGAGTGGGATTTATCTGGATAGTAAAATAATCCCTCAAATTTAGGAAAATGACCTTGAAATAAAAATGTTATCTATTTACTTTTCTTATAGAGAAATCAATAGTCTTTTAATTTATCATAGATTTATAGTTTTGTGATGGTTAAATTTCTCATGACCAAGTTCTATATAACTATATTAATATTTTGGAATTATTTTTCTCATAAACTTCCATATTTTCACTTTCCACTAATGTTATCCTAATTAGAAACCTAGTTTTATGGCGACCTTCATACTTCCCATTCCCTCTTTTCAAGAGGACGTTTTATTACCCATTTTTATGATGTGGGTCCTCAAATTAAAAAACTTAAATTACCAATTTGAATATAAAATTATGAGTATTAAATTTATTTAATGGGGAGAGAATGTAACACCCCATGAATTTAAAAGAAAAACATTATGTTTGATAGTATATGCGATATGCAACACCGAGTTCAAACAAACTACAAAATATTATTATTTAAATAAGACCACTATAAATTAGTTATTAAATTGATGGGTATGAATAGGATTATTTTTTTAAAAGTATAAAGTTCCTAATCAATATAAATATATAAATTAATTCTTATTAAATAAACACTCAATTTTTATTAAGGCCATTTTATTTAAGAAAATGCATTTTCTTCAAAAATAGGTTTTATTGATTTTTGTGAGAAAATAATTATAATTAATTTATTGATAATTTTTAAATTTTATTTGATAAAAATGATATCATTTCTGAAATAATCATATCAAAATTATATTTGGGTGAAATTTAGGTATTTTTTTAAAAGATTGATTTTTTTGGTGAATAATGAAAAATACAATTTTTTGTAAAACTGACATTTTATTTTCTCTAAAAAGTATCATTATACTTTAAATTTTATATAAAAGTAAAATAAGTATTATTTAATTAGATATAATCTTATTACTACATTTGAATCATAATTATGCATGATTTTGATGTAAGTATATTTTTGGGCTTAAAAATGGATTTTTCTAAAAACTATTTTTCATTCTATTTTACACATTTATAATAAAAGTAATTTATTCCACTTATATGAGTTTAATATTGAAGTTTTTATTCCATATTTATAATTAAGATATCCAAATTTGATAAATATATTTCTTTTATTTTTGGATATTATGAACTGTAACTTTAGTAATTTTGTTACGGTTGTAAAGGGTAAATCTGGTAATTAAGGATAAAAATAAAATGATAATGACTAAATAATGACCCTAAAACTTGATTTAATTTTATTAGATGATTATATATCATCCATAATCATCCAAAAGTAAAATAGATGTCTTTTTTTCCATTTTCCATGATTTTTACCCTTTATATTATTTTATATAAAAAAAGTAAAAAATATTATTCTCTTTGTTTTATTATATTTAAAATTATAACATAGGGATAAATAGAGGATATTTTCAGTTATAAATATTCATTTGAAATATAATTTTTTTTCATCATGGTAATTTATTTTTAATTTTTAGTGAATAAATATCTGCCTTAAAAGCTTATACAACATTGACACAATGCTTGTAGAAGTAGTAAAAAAATAAATACAGATAGATTAAATGACTATATATTATATATATAATATAATAATAATTCCAAAAAGATTAATTATTACTCAATTTTTTTCATTCCATCCGTCAAAAATTGAAAACAATGTTCATGCGTACATAAGACCTACTATCTCCATGAATGTTGTAATTAATTTTTCTATCTATATCTTTTATGGAGGGTTATAAATATATATATATTTAATTTATAACATATTTAGCTATTTAGTAAAATTTTAGAGATTATAGAACCATGATAAATACAAAATTACCAGGACAACCGAATCAAAAGATACTTAAAAAACAAAGTAGTTTACACTCTAAATAATGATAATTATAAAAGATTATAAAGAATAGGTGTTAAAATGTTATAAATAGACCATATATGATATTAATAATATGAATATAGTTCTATTATATAATTAAAATAAATTTAAATCAATTATACAAGATGTTAGAGAACCTATATGAAAAGTGATACCTGAGGTGTATTATATCTCAATTTCCACTCCATTGAGACATATTTGGTATTATGTATACGTTTATTTTTATGTGGTGTATATACTAACCCTTTGAGGTATTAAACATGAATATATATATTTATTTATAATGATTAAAGTTAATTCAAAGTTAATTATTTTAAATAGTTTTCATATTTTCTTCTAACTTTTCCTCTCTTTGGAACTTGAATCACAAAAAAATGTTTAAAATAAAAACTAATCTGATTTCTCTTTTATTTGGATATGTTTTTCTTCCATATCCATATTTTCTATAAAATGTTTTCAAAAATATTTTTACAATTACTCAAGGATTTATCAAAAGAAATGTTTACCCATGTTTTAATTTTTTAGAAAATGGTTGAAAAAGAATCTTCTTATCATTTTCAAAATGAGGTACATTTCTTAAAAAAGTATGAAAGGAATTATTTTTGAACTTATACGAAACGGTTTTTTTACCTTCACCATGAAAATTAATTTTTTTGAATCTTACTTTAAAATTTTATTTTCAAATAATATGTTTTCCTTAATATTTGTGAAATTTTTTGTTTTTTAAAATTGAATTTTAATGGGAAAAATATATTTTCCTAAAAAACGTTTTTAATGATATTTTTATGGTGCTATTATTCATAAATTAAATAACCCTTTATTTAATTTATTCAGAACTAGGGATATTATCCATGATACTAATGCAGTGAAATTATCTATGGATGCATTTTGTGATCAAGTTAGTGATTAAATGAAATGTGTTTTCATTTATTTATCTTTCCATATTATTTATGTTTTATTTAATCATGATAGAATCCACTGTACAAAACCCTTACTGAGCATATGAGCTCACCCTTTTATTTGTTTTCTTTTCCCTAGGATAAAAAGGAGGATATTATGAATAATATCAAGGAGGGAATAATATTTTTATGCTATGTATTTTATATTTATAATATATGGAAATCATGTATATATCTAGTACTTCGAGACTTCTCAACTATTTTGTCCTTTAGGATGTAATTTATTGTATCTAGTGCCGATGTAATAAAGAAGAAACCATATCTAGGTTATTAGAGTTTGGTTTTATACAATAATAAAAGCCTTAATGGAAAAGATAAATCAAATAAAGAGAAACTTTTCCAGAATTCTAGGAAAATAAAGGAATGTCCTACTAAAACCAGGTAATAGGCACACAGTCCAAATGCAATAGAATAAAAACTGACCTCAATAAATCAATTCCCAATGAGCAGTCTAAAGAAGAATCAGGAACCCAAAAATGATATAATAATATAAGCGTGAGCACATAAGCAGTTAGTTTTCCACCACGACCTTCCAAAACTAAGAAGTCACTTTCATTTTACATCCGAAGCATGCAAGTTTGAAATACAATAGAAAAGTAAACATTTCATATAAAGAATTGAAAAAAATAAAAAAACCTCACAAGTGTGATAAAAAATATTTGATAATATTTTTATTAAATGAAAATAATCATTTGGAAATCATTTTCCCCTAACCTAAACTGCTTGTCCAAAACATTGTTTTAAAGTTCCACTTTAAACCACTTTATAAACACCTCTTTTTATAAATACACATTTCAAAAATAAAAAAATTTATATTTATCACATGATTTTCCAAAACATAATTTAAAATAAAATATTTATAAAAATTTGGAATAAAGACCTTAAACACCCTTTTTATACTTTTATCACAAGATATCACTTTTCAAACTCATTTCTATAAATAGTTTGAAAATAATTTTTCTTATTTAAAAACCTTTCAAAAACTCTTTTCAAAACGTTTAAAAATTAAACCACACAAATAAGGAAGAAATTAAACAATAAGGAACCAATTTAAAACCCAAATATTTTAAGATAAAATTATGTTTGATAGTGTATTCAACACACAACACTGAGTTTAAACGAATGACTCCATATTATTAAAATATTATTATTTAAATATGATCATTTTAACATAGTTGTTAAACTGATAAGTATGAATATGATTAAATAATTTATGAAATATATAATTTTACTAGTCAATATAAATTTATTTATAAATGATAATTAACTAGTAACTCAATTTAAGAAAAATAATTTTATTCATCGAAAGTACATCTTCTTTAAAAAAATGTTTTTTACAGTTTTCTTTGAGAAAATAATATAATTAATTTTTTCCACTTTTATAAAATGTATTTTATAGAATGAATTTAATATTTTTAATCATCATATATATATTAATTTAGGGTGAAATTTTGAGGTTTTTTTGGAAAATAATATTTTTTAGTGAATAGTGTTTTTTTATTTTTATAAAATCTTCATTTCTTTTTAATAAATTTAGTAATTTAAAAGTCCCATTATTATTTTAATTTTTTTTTTAAAATTAACCTAAGTATTATTCAGTTATATGAAATATAATTAATTATATTTAAACCATCTTTATAGTGTAATTTATTATAAGTTTACTGTTAGGCTTAAAAACACATTGTTTTCTTCTGAAAACTGTTTTAAAGTGCATAATGTCTCTTCATTTTAATTAATTAAAATAACCCTTAATTATAAATGATTTAAAAAAATTTATTTATTATATATCTATAATTATTAATTTTCATTAATTTAACAATTATTACTTATCATATAGTTATTATAAGATCATTTTATACTTAAGAAAAACGTGTTTCTTAAAAAATTGTTTTTAACACATTTTCAGGTTTAATTTTAAATTAAATTATATAAATTTTGTGAGTTGAATTTGAAAAAATGGATTCCATATTTTGAAACATAATAATTTATATTATCTAATAACTTCAAATTAATTTTTGACCATAATGCATAGTAAAAACAATAAAAATTAAATACCACAATTAAGGTAAAAACAAGTCTATCATGTGGTTAAACTAAAAATATAAGGGTTAAAATGACACAAACATTCTTAATTACTATTTTATATTTACATTTAGACCTTATATATTCTTGGGGTTGAAAATGGGCCATTTTATATCTTGTTACATGTGAAAACATAGGTGTTATTTTTTTTTCAAAAATTCCATGAGTGTATTATCCTCCACTTATAAAAGGCCACCCCTATACCCTACTTTAAAAATATCCCAAACCCATTTTTCAGATAATACCTACCCAAATCACTTCCTTACTTCAATACCATAATCCTAAAATCATTTTTTTTGATCAGAAATCCAACCTAAAAAGGCTTTTGGTGTAAACCTAAAGAAGTTGTCTAAAGAAGAAGTAACATCCTTAACATAGTATTTTATTTTATTTCTTCTTCCACATCCTTAAAATATTATTAAACCATGATGATATAATATAATAATTTTCTTCAATATACTTATATGTTTTTATGTTAAGTTCATGATTTAAAACCATATCCTCCTCCTCCTCAAAATATTTTTTTGTATTTTTAATAAACCCACTTTGAGGTTGAATGCGAACCAATTAAAAATAAAACAAGTAGAAAAAATCAAGTAGTCTAAGAAGAATTCAAAAAATAACGACAATCATGATTTTAAATTAAAAATTCAAAATCCCATTCATCCTTGAGACTAACAAAACAGACACCTCTGTTGTCTGAACCAGATCCAGGATTTGAATCACAAAGTCATCAAACTGTAGAAAACCCCTTGCACACAATCACCCAAAACCCCTAGGAGGATCATTGGAATAGGATACTAGAGAAGTGATTAAGAATACAGAGCCTTAACATTAGGGAAAAAACTTTTCTAGGATCATCAACCCCATCTGAAAAACCCCATCATCGAAACTTCTTCAGAGAATCAATGAACACAACATTTCTTAAACGCACTTTGAAAAAATATGATTCATTTTCATAGAAAGATATTCATCACCAAAATCATCATGGAAGAGGACCGAGACTTCTCTCTACCATCGACGATAAAAAAACAACCACTATTCAATAACACACCAAAGCTCTATCACCAATAAACGAAACAATTCCCAAAATAGAAAACCCAAGAAATCCATGGACGGTGAGGAAGAAGGAGTGAAGGGAGAGAACCATAAAACACCAAGGTGTAAGATTAATCAACGATGATGGGATCTAGGGTGACCTGTAAATAGAAACAATGTCCTCGATTGGGATCCCTACAGGCATGATTATAACGGAAGAACCAAAATTAGAAGCTCAAGGAAAAATCTAAGGAGGAAGTAATGTGTGGTAAGGAGTATAAAAATGAAATAAACAAACAAAATATTAAAGTGTTTTAATCCCTTAAACCTCAATTGGAATAAATAAAAACCAAACCTCTAATATAATGGTGTCTCAAAATAGATGCATGAAATGATGAAGAGAAAGTCTTGTGAAAATCCTCGAGGACAGAGAGGAAAGGGCCACTTCCACCTAATGAGGGACCCCGAAACCCTAGCTACCAGAGAACCAATAGAGAGAAACTAAATAATGAGGATCTATACCATGTTTTTAGTAGTCTCATCTCCTCCCCGCTAAAATGGGAAATGAAACCATTGATCGTGTGAGTGGAGGATTACTGCCTCACGAACCGATATATTTATTTTCCCATAAACGCTTATTATGACTAGATATAATGATGTATATAATGAATATATATGATATTTATGATATAATTATAATTTTATAATTATATTATCACAAATACCTTCTTATATTACATTCTTTATAGAATGTGAGAACATCACTCGTGTGTATGGAGAACTATCGCTTTGCAAAGTGATGTGATTATTTTTTCACTTATGATTTATATAGAAGGTAATAAGGATTAGAATTATGTTTATATATGATATTATTGAAATATTAATCAATATTAAAAATAAATATATCATATAATTACTTTCCTTACCATACATTAAATAAATGATAATGTCGTTCGTCTGTACGACGGGCTACCGCCTCATAAAGCGATGTGATTTGTTTTTATTACTGCATTACATGGATGGTATATATAGTTATATTTAAAAAATATAATAGAATATTTATGATATAATTATAATATAGTAAATATAAAATAATAATTACTTTTTTTCCATAAAAATCCTTGAAAAATGGAAACGTTACCCATGCATACGTACGACCTACAGTCTCTATGATTGTAATGTACTTAATTTTTTATAACCATATTTTATGATTAGTTTTAAAAGTATAATTTATGTATAAAATGATAACTATTTAATTATTACCATTATTTAGGTGATTGAATAATAATATTTTGAATTTAGTCAACTTACCAGAGTGATTCTGGACATATGAGTCATTTATCGTTAAAGCGTCCCATGTGAAATTAATTGGCTAAGTAATTGAATATTAAATGGTAAGAAATAAAATAAAAGAACTAATTAACTTTAAAAATTTTATTAATAAAATAAATAATTAACATAAGTTTATTATTTTGGATGATAAGGAACACACATGATGATTCAGGCTCAAGGTAAGAGTCTCATCTCAAACATCATTCTTTGAGACACATGTTCTTTTATGTACCAAATTTATTTTATATGGTGTACATAATACCCATTTACATATTATATCATTAATACTTAATAAATCATGATATTTTAGGTTAAATTTAATCTCTTTCATTCATGGGAGTTATGACTCAAATGTTACCAAAGCAATAAGGGTTTATATTTAAATCTCATTTTAATCGGGATTGTTTATGCTTGAATTTCTAGTATAGGAAATTATTTTATCATTGTCTAATATTTTTTTTATTATCCTATGGTTATTCATGAATTTTTCAAGTAATATTACCATTTCCATATCTTTGGTACTTAAAATTATTGATATTTTTTTAATAAAAAATAACTTCATTTCTATTTTCGGTTAAAAATCATTTTTCTTCCAAATCCATGATTTAAAAAAATGATTTAAAAAATGTTTTACTATGATTATTTAAATTAATTTTACCCATAATTAGATATTTAAATATTGTTTTAAAATGAATCTTCTTGTTATTTTTTGAATGAGGTACTTTTTGTCTTTTTACCTAAGTGCAGAAGGAATGTTTTTTTATGTTATACAACATGTACATAATTATCCACCACTATGATCATTGTTTTATTTTAATCTTACCTTATAATTTTCCATTTTTTTCTCAAAGAAAAGTATTTACAAAATATTTTTGTGAATTTTTAGTTTTTCAATAGTTGTTTTCAAAATGGAAAGGTTATTTTCCTCAATAATGTTTTTAAACTTTTTATAGTATTTATATTCATAAATGAAAACAAAATTTTATGTTATGGATTTTATATAAATTCTATATATATATATATCTCACATATATACCTAGTTTATTATCTACAACTTTTATGGATAAATACATTCCTTATGTTAATTTCTCAAATTCCTTAATTATAAAATTTCCTTTGATTATGATATGAGGAAATATTTTTCAACCCATTTTCTTTACATGGGTAATTCTTACGTTTATTCCTTATAATTGATTTCCTTTAATTATTACATATAAATCATGAACATGTTATCACGGTTGCACCTATATAGCGTTCCAATTCCATTGGGTAATGTGTTTATTCTCATGAGGCTTTATATATGGGATTAGGGTGTAAACCTTATCCATTATGGGACTTTGTCCACCATGTAATATTTTCTAGCTTGTTAACCTTGAATTATGTTTATTTTATGCTATATGTTTCTTCCAAATTCTCTATTATTCCACATTTCCTATGATGACATGATCTTTTGATTCTATGATCTTTTGATACCATGTTATTTATGTTATGCTTCCATATGATTACTCATGTGCCTTCTATTTTTTGATATCATGATATATCTTTGACTTATATGTTATGTTTTCTTATTATGTTTATCCCCTTAATATGATTTATAGATCACCCATTTATTTTATGTATTCCCTAGGTTATACTATGTAGTTTTAGGATTCTAAATGGATTTAGGAGCTCACTAAGGAAGAGAAAAAAATAAGGATTCCATGTTTTATTTTCCTTTGATGTACTATGATCCTAGTATTACAAACACACTAGGTCTCACTATATTTGGGGTTGTACTTATTGGATATTTATATTTAATAAATCATGTAATAATATATATAAAAGGCTTGGGTCACTATAACCACTATACTCAATTCACACAATAATAAGAGACAAATGAAAAGTAAATATATGCCAATAAATAATCCAAGAAGCAAGGGATACAATCAAAGAAAATATTAAATCCTAGAAATGATCCTAAAAGGATCCTAGTGTCATGGGATCTACCCTAGATGTGGGGACTTCCTAGAATTAAGTAAACGGACTAACCTTCTAGCATACTTTGCATCCTATAACAACTACCTGACCATACTTCACCCTACCTCATCAAAATGTCACACCCCATATAGCCCTATCACTAACTAGAGGGGACACTAATAGTGTGTGGATACTTAGTGAAGTATAATTATAGACTCCCACTTAGATACTCGGGTTCCCAAGACTAATCAAAATAAAGGTGATCATAATCAATTATTCCTTTACCCAAGGGTAAAACATTTTAAAACAACACATGCATCACCTCCTACCCTAAAAAATTCATTCCCACAATTAAAAAATATAAATAGAATAAAAAATAAACACCCCTTCATGGGATCAAAATACATAAAAGGCACACAAGAATCATGAGGGGCTCAAGAGGGTTTCAAATAATTTATAAAATTTCATTTTCCATAAAATTAAAAACATGCCATCGATTAAAAACATGATTGTAATGCCAATCCATTTCATCAAAATTATTTTTAAACTCAATTGGGAAATTTCTCATTTCCTTTTTAAAATCAATTTTGAAATTAATAAAATCCAAAATGAGTTTCAAAAATAAATTCCACATGGGTTAAATCACCCTTTTTAGATCACCCAAATCATTTGTAAATCTTACAAAAATATTTAAACACCCAAAATAAAGGTGATCAAATAAATTTGAGATCAAACTACCCATTTAAAATATTTTAAATACTTTTAAAACACCAGCCACTTGGTTTGAAATCCAATTTTAAAGAACACTTTTTTAAAACAAAAATATGGTTATTTTCACCACTTTAAAAATCAAAAGAATTATTTAAAGTTCAATTAATAATTTTCACAAACACTTGGTATGGATTCACATCCCATGCTAAGGTTTAAAACCACTTTTATAAAAAATTGTCCCCTCCTAGGCCATACATAGAGGCATAATTTAAAATAAAAAACATTTCCAGACATTAAGAAACTAATATTATGTAATATAAAGAAACAATAAAGAAACACCTACCTCAGACCAAATGAAATCAAGATAGAAGTAAGTTGTGGCGAGGTGAAACACTTCTTATTTGAAAGTGAAGGCTCTTGCAAGTAAAACCACATTCTAATGAAACCTATTCATGAAAAAATTGATCCCAATCAGAATAATAAGGGTTTAGATGAGTTAGAGAAACAATGAGGTAGTAGAATAAATCATGAGAAAATAGAAAAAATAGAATAAGATTTCTCACCTTGATGATTCATCCTCAAGTTGTAAAGATTTCATGCTGAATCACCCAAAATAGAGGAGGTTGAAAAGTGGGAGGTGTGCGGCCAATGGGTCTTATATTGGGGGTAACACATGCAAGAGAGAGGAAATTCCAAGAGGGAGGAGGGCCATTTCTAGGGGGAGCTCATATAGGGTAGGTCGCTAGCTGAGGGAGATCTCACAAGGGGAGGTCATAAGGGGGAGAGGCACACATAGGAGGAGGGTGACCATGGGGGGAAAGTTGTGTTATAAGAGAGGGGAGTGGGATATGGGAGTGAGGAGAGGGTTTTAAATTAAAAGGTTTTAAAAATATAAAAATAAAAACCTCAATTTTAAAAACTCAGTTAAACCACATGGAAGGAAGCATAATTTACCCAACTTTGCACCAACCATGTGCATGAATCTTCCTAGAAACAACCCACCTCACACAGTTTCCCCTAGGACCTGCAAGTTTGAAAAAACCATTATATAAGAATTCCAATTGAAATATACAAGTCAAAAAGATTATATATATACTTATCTCATGGTTTAATTAACCATACATAGGATATTCACTACACACCAGAATCATCAAGGGACATGCATTGTTTCCACACGGTTACTCATAAAAGTGTGCAACCAATGCGCAGAACAAACATTTTCCAAAAATGTTAAAACTCTAGATTTAGGGTTTCAAAAAATTAAATAGTGTAAGATAAATTTATATAATCTAATTAATTAAATCCATAGTGACACGACAGGTGTCACACACCTTTTATCCCTTTTTGTAGTATTTAAAACTCCAAAATCTTTGGGAGGAGCGTGAACTTAAAATTCAAAGTTCCAACTCAAAATATGAAATTCCTACTCAAATATTTCAATATTTGAATGCATTAAAAATTAATATAATATTTTATTCATTAAACCTTCATAGATAAATCTCCTTAAAACACAACATCAATGATCTTTTTAGACATTCATAAATATTGGATCTTTATGATTATTGGGGCACTGAACATACAAATAAGAATTGTCACATTTAATATCTTTAAATAATAATTTTCAAGGATTAATAAATATCATATAATTATTATTCATAGGAAATTATCTATCTGGTGGTGCTTCATCTGATGTTTCTTGATTTTTTTCTATTTTTATTCATCTGATAAACCCTCAAAATCTGATAAGCTTTCTCTATCCTATGAACTACTTCAAAAAACTTTTGTCTAATCATTCAAAAACACATATACACTAATTTAACATGGAAACCTCTATCATATAGAATCATTAGAAATCCTATAATCGATATATTGGAATCCTCTATCTAAATCTCTTTGAGTTACCTTGTTCGATTTCTCTATCTAATGACTTCACTTAGAAAACTTTTATTTGATAAACTTTAATCAGAAAATTCTGTCTACATCCTTTGCTAAAATCATTATATCTGATGATATCACAAATGTTCATTTGTATTTATTCCATATAGTACTTCAAAAACACTTACTTTCCTCTAGATATTCCATAAAAAAACTTCTCTCTCTAATGACTTTGAAAAATTTTATTCGGTGAACTCGATCGAATGACTTTATTGAAGTCTGTTTAGTGGACTCCATAAAACTCAGCCCGATCCAAATTTTTCCCTAGCTTCCTCAAAACCTAAAACATTATTCCTTTATCCAAATTAAGATTAAATTACGAAAACCTTCATGTAATAATTATATTTGACTACTTTAAAGATCAAAAAACTATCACATGATCTTCCTTATTAAATATCTCTATCCGATAGAACTAAGGAGAAAACAGATAGAAATTTAAAGAAAAACTACCAAATAACTTCAGTCACTCATTATGTTAGACTTGGTCCATTGGAATCCATCCATTTACCTAATACATCTATATCTATTCACCTTTATATGTAAATATCAATAATTAAATGTGATTTTTGTTTGAAATCAAAATACAATACTTAGAAAATCATTTCTTTCTTCTCAACCAAATTATTCTTAACATAAAAACACATCAAAAATTATAATTATTAATATGAATAAACCACTATACACATGAGCATTTCTAATTTGAGAGGATTTCATGGAAATATAATGTATGGGGTTGATGAAGACTCTAGATGAAGTTAAAAGCATCATAAAGATGAAGAATATTCATGTATGATGATAATGATAATGACTGGTATAAAGGAAGAGATAAATAAAACCACACAATGATATGGGAAATATTTGAGGTGGCATTGAACCTAGAGAGGCAATATCTATGAGAAAAGATCATACTGCAGTTGGTTTTGGATGAGGAGGATAAAAAGAAAAAGATGAAGACAGAGGATAAGTATGGGGGAATTTATAAAGGGAGGTTAAATAGATAAAATATAAGTTATATTCTATAGTTTATGAGAATCATCTACCAAAGATAAGAGAGAGAAGTGAGTTCTATTATACACCCCATTAATACTCTGTGCGAGTGAGTAAAAAAGAAGAAGAGGTATAGTATTACAAATTTGAAAAGGAGTTAGTGAAGGTTGACCTAAGAGGAGGCAGAAATTTGAGCTAAAAAGGAGAAACATATTGAGGGTGGAATTTATCACATACTCACATTCCTTATCTATATGTTGATTCTTTTCCAACAAGTATGTCTTATGGTGGATTTGATCAACACATGTATCACTATTAAGCCTTTGGAGGCATGCATAAACCTTACAACCATAAATTGATAGTGATATATGTGAGTAGTAGTGAACACCTACTCACACCTTGGAGACCCAAAACCCATATTTGGTTCTAGAAAACTTTCTTTAAACACATTATTTTATATAAAGTGAGATGAACCAAACTAAACATGTCAATATTTTATACCATTTCCATGAGTTAAAAATTAAATCTCACAAGTAATCACAGAATTCTAAGAATAAAAGATTTAATTTATTTGATGATTGACTATATAAGAAAATTATTTTATGATTCTTATGGACATTTCTCTATAATCCAGATAAACTAGAAACCTTTTCTTATAAATTATACTCATATTAATAACATAGGTAATAGAAACATAATGAAGGCTTGAGCTCTAGTAAGGGGGAAACTCATTAACATATCATCAAGGGTTAGATCATAAGATTATTAGAAAACATGAACATGAGAGAAATAAATTATTAAAAATAATATGGAATAATAATAGTTTTACATAAGACATAATATAATAATTTTTAGTCTCAAATTATCAAACATATACCATTGAATAAGATCGTTGAAACATGAGATAATAAACATGATCCATATTAGCATAATATAAGTATATAACATAGAAATGTGTCATAAATGAAAGCATAGGAATTCATAACCCAATGGATCAAGAAATTATACTTGATTCCTATCACATAGTGGGTTTGGGACAAAAACCAATGTACCCTCTTGGGCTTGGGATAACAACCCATGTACCCTCTCAGGCTTGGGCTACTACATGTGTACCCTATTTGATCTCATGAGATATAAAACTTCAACTAATTCATTGGCGGGTGATATAAAACTACACCCATTAATAATAATCATCCATATATTTGTATTCCAATAAAATATGAAAACATTCATATTTAAAATATCAGTTAATTGAACCATGTAAAAGAGATTAGTTTCATAAAAACTTCCATAGAAAATTTTATAATCCATCAAGAGAAATAATATGGATGGTGGTATAAGAAATTATCTTAGTGTAAAATATGGATCATTAAATATGTTTTAAAATATAAAAAATAACTTTTAATGATCATTGGGTAAATAAATTTGAAAAAAAGAAGAAATGTCAATTTCTAAAATGCTTGAAATCCCCCTTAAAAGAGCATTCTTTAAAATAAAATACTTTGAGCTTGATAAATCATTTTAAACATTTCCCATTAAAAATAAATAATTTTTTAGAAAACAAATATTATGTAATAAATATTCTTTCACAAATTTTCCTAAATAATACATAAAAACACTGAATACTTCCTTCTTAAAAACATGAGACTTTAAAACCCCTTTTAAAAATCATAAATTACTTTTTTAAAATCATTTTTTTTTTGAAAAATATAACAATATTTACTATTCTTTTAAAAATCATTTAGAATCAAAATCTATTGGAAAACTATTTTAAAACATGTAAAGGTATATTTTTTGATAATAATGATTATAATGATTGAAGAATGTGTTCACACATAAAAGTGATCTCAGATTTTTTTAACATTATTGTAAAAATTGGATGTTATAAGTCACTTTGAAAAGTTATTTTAAAAAATAAAAAGTGAAATTTTTTGAAAAATTTTAATTTTATAAAAAAAATATATCCAATAATGTATCCTTGAAAAATATGTAATGACTATCTCAAGGAAATGTGGAGTGGAAGATAAAACAAATGATCATGGAAGAAAAACCATTTTAATATTTTGAAATACCTTTATTGAAATCCCACATCATAAAAAGAGTTATAAAACTTCCTTTTTAAAATAAGATAAGGGAAATATGAAGGTCACATGAGATAACACATAATTGGATTTCAAATATAATGTATAATATTTATAGGAATAGAAAATATGAACATGGAATAAAAAAAGCTTCTTTGAAGAGGAGGCAAATTATTCTTAACATCATCAAATTTTATGAAGAAAGAAATACACCAATTTAATTCACTAGAAAAGAAGAAGGAAAGAAATTATAATATCATAATATAATATAATAAAATAATCTTGTAAAATCATATTAAAAAAGGAATCATTATGACTTAATAAAATAAGTTGAGTCAAGAAAAACCCCTCACCTTTAATCCCACTTTGCCGAATGTGATCTAACGTCCTGTATAACAAAAATAACTATATTAATCATCTATTTCAATACCCAATCATTCCTATAAAATTTTATAAAATTTATTTATATTCATTTACCACAAATAAACTAGCTATTTATATTTTATTTTCATCATCAGATGTTATTAGCATTGATTGTTTGTTTAACACTAGTTTCCTAATGGCAGTGTCAATTATTTTTTGGAGATTGAAAGTTAACCATTTTGAAATAATTATAGGTATGTAAATATATGTTTAAATGTTTTATATTATATTAATTTCATTACATAAGTATTCTAAATATGATTTATTATGATGAAGTTAGTGATGGGATTGTTTTGGTAAATTTTAACGCACAAAAGGGTAGTACAATAATATTCAGTATATTAATATAAAATTTAAAAAACCATAACCCAACCATTATTTTATAATTAATATATAAAAGAATAATTATTTAATTTTTCATATTCATCCATTATATAAATTTATATCATTTATCAAGTATGTGGTTAAAAAGACCCAAATAAGAACAGACTATAATATATGGGTGAGTGTGGATAAGATAATGATTATTTTAGCATACTTTCATTATTATAGAAACAAAATGTTATTATTTAGATTTTTTAAGGTTATGAATATTATTTTAAAATATTGTTATAAAGTATAAAAGGTTAGATGAAAAATTAAATACATCAATTTCATGGTGGTGGTAGTTTGTATCTACGCACAAGCGATGCGTTTGTTTCCATTAAATAAGAGGAAGATATGGAATGATTAATATTTTAAAATATTAATAATTGTATAAATATCATATTAATCCACCAAATAGCTATTTTTAACTATCCATGTAGGGAAGTTATGAAAATAGACCATGTTTCTTTTGGAGGTTGTAGTCTGTACATAACACAAGCAATATTTTAGTTTTCTGAATGGTTAGGGTGATGGAAGAAAATCGTTATCCCATAAACATAAAAAAATTTAAGTATAATTATGAAAAATATTTAATTATCTTGACATGGTTATATTATATTTTAAGGAGGTATAATAATTAAAGGAAAATAAATCAAAAAGGAGTAATTGATAATTTTACCTTACTCTTTGGAAAAGCTGCTTTGCAAATTAGATTAAGGATCTGAGTGGTGACCTTTTGAGAAGACTAAAACCTCTAGGATGTTTATAGGAGTTATGGGGAGTTATTTGGGAATATTTTTGGTGAAAAATAATATGAATGAGGTGTGAGAAGAATTGGGTGGTGATGAATCCTTTTATAAGTAAAGGAAATGAAATTTTTGTAAATAATCCTTACTTTACAACAATGTCATGATGCTATTCAAGGAAAAAAGATCCAAAAAATATAAAATAATAGAATGTGAGAAATTTTAAGGTCTTTAATAATCATAAAAATTAAATTTTTAGACAATTTTGAGTGATTTTATAATTTTCTATTTAATTTTAACTTTTTACCCAAATTAACTTTTACCACAGTAACTCATTTTAAACCCCAGTAATTAATTTTAATGATGAAAATTAAATTTTACCTTATTACTTAATTTTAACACGTTGATTTAAAATTTGGGAAAATTTTTACCAAATCATATTTATAATGGTGAGAAAAAATAATTTTTAAATTTGTCCACATAATGCATAGAAACCATTTTTTTTTGAAAAAGTTCATTTTTAAGCTTAAAATTTGTGCACAGGATAAAATTATCAATGTTTTTTATTTTAAAAACATAAATTGGTTTATTATAAAAAATAATATTTATTTTTATTTAAAAGAGATCAAAAACCTAATTTTATTAAAATAATATTTAATTAAAAGAAATTTATAAAAATAATTTTTATTGAAAAATATTACTTTAGTCCTTAAAATGATATTCATAGGTTTTCTAAATTTAGAATCATATGTGTAAAAATTTATAGTTTTAATTATTAAATACATATTAAAATAATTAAAAGGTTTTATACACTTCCAAGTCTTTCTTGTATAATGATTAAGTTATAAAATTTACATTTTTGGTAAAAACCTTTTTTCACAATTCAATTAAAAATAAAGTATTTAAGAAAAATACCAAAAATTAATCCTAAGATAAATTTGAAATTATAAATATAAAAATTAAGTTAATTTCATAAAATTAAAGTTTTAAATTTTATAAATTTTACTTTTAAATGAAAATATAAGATATAATGAAAAACTTCTTTTATAAAAAATAATGTTTTAAGCATTTAGTGTTCATAATATCATTTCATATCAATTTATAATTTAACTAATTTCAATATATTATTTTATATATTATAATAATATTTTAAAATTATTAAATCTAATTTATTTGGAAAAAACATATAACACATTTAAAAACACTTATTTGAGAAAGAATAATCTATTTTAATATTAAATAATATTATTTATTTATCCTTTAAATGTATGATTTTTTTGTGTAATAAATTTTTATTTACTAGAGTTTTTATTATTATTATAATATTCTTAATAATATCTATCTAATATATTGTGGATCAATTTATTTCTTTTACGTGGAGAAAGGTGTCAAACATAGTGTTAATTTAGAGAAAAATATATTTCAAAATCTCGAGGTGTTACATTCCCCCCCCAAATAAATTTCTTCGTCACAATTTTAATTATAGTATAATATTGAAAATATATAAGAGTATATAAAAGATATAAATAACTCAAAATATGATTTATAACCCAATAAATATTTATTTTTGGTCATAATAGGCATATCCCTAATATTTAGTTTTTTTTCTCCAACCATTTGAGCCGATATTATATCTTTATTTGTCATTAAGACCAACATTATATAATTTTATTCTAAAGGGTGTTAATAATAATCCTTTTATAGATATAATATTATAGGTTGATATGAAATTTTATTTCCTTATTACAAAAAACAACATTTCCTATAAGTATAGAGAGCCAATCCATTTCCAAAAATCCAATTAAATTCATCTAAAGGATGAATAATAATATTTTCACAAGTAACATTCTCATAAAATTTTACCCAAGATGAAATAATAATATATCTAGAATTTTTCTCTGATAATCAAATATCAAATATTTGGGTTGGTGTTTTTATGCACTTACAAAACTTCCTAGATATACTAGAGTGGATAGACCAAAATCCAATAAGACATAAAAATATAGGGCAGAGGATTAGTGTACCTTACACCAGTTAATTATCACTATCCAATTAAATAGTATTATTTTCATAGGATTTCCCTTGTTCTATTTGTTTAAGAGGTTGTTGTGGTTTATAATCCTGGTAAGACCTTGGATTAGAGCATTGATTTTCATAATACCAAAACTCCTTACATTTTAAGAGTTGTAAATTATTTCCATTAATTTAATTGATTTAATTCCTTAACTCATCTTGAAAGTCATGTGATCTAATACTATTCCTTACACACTTGAGAAATTTTCTTATTCCTTTGATAAATTCCCTTGGGTGCTTCTTCCCACATTCTTGACAAGTAGAATGTTGAATCTTCATTCCTCTTTAGTCTTTATCCCTAGAACATCCATAAAACTTCATCCTCTACTTCTTTGGTCTGTTTAGGATATTTTTATGGTTTCATTTGTTAATCATAACTCATGATAGCTAGTTTATCATGACCACAAGATTTAAAAAACCAAATTTTATCCCACTTGGTTATTCAATGGGAGAATCACTACATTGTCTGTTTCTCTCATTATTAACTCAGTTCCTTTATGCATTAGCCATTAATTTACATAAAGGAACATATAAGTATAGTAATACTTCAATTAATAAATGTGAAATACAAACTATAATCTTAGAAGGAATAAATCATAAATGACATGTTCAAAATAACTCAATAAACTCTAGGTTTTAGTCTAAGTTATCTATAATAATTTTTCTATTATATTCTATAACCTAAATATATTTAAATACCTCATAATGATTCATAAAGGGAATGCAAATTATCAAGGAATATCCCTGAGGAGTGTTTAACCAGTTGTGAAGTCTTAGTACTACTCTCCATTCATTGAGTTAATATCGAGTTGATACTCAACCATACTTTTTAGAGTGATTACCCCTAGGTTCATCTGTTCCAAAACCACATCCACTTGCCAGTATCTAGAAATAAATTTAATTTCTTGGAAACCATACAATCTACACTCTACTAAAACTTTATCATATTATCCTATATATATACTCATCCCTATGGGTTTCACTAAAGTTATCTCATCTTTATCTTCAAAATAACTAATATAATACTAAAAAATAACTAAACCTTTCAATGATACCACCTGAGGTTCCCCAGACCCACACTCTTAGATATGGTGTTATTTTTTTATTTAAACACTATATTTGATATAAAGTGAGATGTATCAAATTTAACATATATCTATTTTACATTATTTCTATGAGTTAAAAATTACATCTCATAAATAATCACACAATACCAATATTAAAAGGTTTAGTGTCTTTGAGGATCTACTATATAAAAAAATTATTTTACAATACTTGTGAAAAATTATCCATAATAAAACCATACTAGATTCCCTTACTCATAAGTTATACCCATCTTTATAATCTAGGGAATATAAACATAATGGGTGAACTCAAATACTTAGTAAGTGGAAAATAATTAACATATGATCAAGGGTAATATCATAATAATATGATAAAACATGATTATGGGAGAAATATCTTATTAAAAGGAAAAAATAATAATAATAGTTGTCTAGAAGGCATAATATAATAACTTTTAGTCTCAAATGATCAAAAAAATACCATGGTATAGAGTGTAAAAACATGATCCAATAAACATTAGTGATGATAACATAACATAAGAATATAACATATAAATGTTTTATAAGTGAAATCATAGGATATTATAACCTAGGGGAGCATACAATGCTACATGATTTACATCACATTGTGGGATTGGGATAATAACCCATTTACCATTTTGGGATTATGATAAAAACCTTGAACCCTATTATATTTGTGTTAACTACCCATGTATCCTCTTGGGTTTGAGATACTACCAGTGTGCTATCTTTGATATCATGAGATATAAAAATTCATCTAATTAATTGGAGGGTGATATAGTATCCCACCCATAAATAATAATCAAATATACATTTTTGTTCCAAGAGAACATGAAGACGATAATCTCTCAAACATCACTTAATTAACCTATGTAAAAGTGATAAGTTTCCTGGAAACTTTAATAGAACATTTCATAAACCATCCAAAGATAGAAGGTGGACGTTGTTATAAGAATATATCCTAGTGTAACATAATAAGAAATAAGGATATTTTCATATATGAAAAAATATTTTCAATATCAATGGTTAAAACACTTTGAAAAATAAGAAGAAATATTCATTTTTGAAATTCTTAAAACACCCCTTAAAATTTATTTCTTTAAAACAAAATATTTTGAGATTGATAAATCATTTTTAAACTTACCCATAAAAAACCAAAAGGGTTTATAATGAATGAAAGGTTCTTTCAAAATTTTTTTTGAGAAGACGTAGAAAAACTATTGACTTATTTTTAAAAACACAATAATTTAAAATCAATTTCTAAAAATAAATAAATAATTTTCAAAATATAAATTTTAATTTTAAATAATATAAAAATATTTCATTTTATTTTCAAAATAATTATGAATAAAAATATTTTTAAAAACTATTTTAAAGCATATAAATTTATCTTCTTTAAGAATAATGATCATAATGATAAAACAATGTGTTAAAATGGAAAATATATTTATGAAAACATTTTTAACATTTTCATAAAAAGTGGAAGTTATGGGTAAACTTAAAGAGTTATTTTCAAAATGTTAATTATAATTTTTTGAGAAACTTTAGTTATTTAAAAAATAAACTTCAATAATGGATCCTTTAAACTTTTATAAAGACTATATCAAGGAAATGTTGAGGGGAAAATTAACGAAATGACTATGGAAAGAAATCCACTTTTATATTTAGAAATAACTTTGTTAAAATCCCACATCATAAAAAGAGTAATAAAAATTGATTTTGAAAAGAGGATTATAGAAATATTAAATTCACCTGAGATAAGGAATAATTGTGTTTCCAACTATAAAGTACAATATCAACTAGAAGATAAAATATAGACATAGAAGAAAAAGAGGTTATTTGGATTGGATGTGAATTATTTTTAACATCTTCAAATTTTATAAAGAAGGATATCGATCAATGTAATTACCTATAAAAGAATTAGGAAATTTATTATAATATAATCATATAATATAATAAAACCATCTTGTAAAACCATATTAAAAAAGGAATCATTATAACTCAAGAGAATAAGTTGAGTTAATAAAAACCCCTCACCTTTAATCCTATTTAGCCAAACATGACCTAACCTCATGTATAACAAAAATAAATATCTTAATCACCTATTTTATTAAATTATTAATACACATAATCATTTATAAAATTCATATTTAATCATTTATTACAAATATATTAGTTATTTATATTTTATTTTCATCATCAGATGTTATTAGCTTTGATTATTTGTTCAGTGTTAGTTTTGTAATGGAGGTTTCAATTCTTGTTTATAGATTTAAATTCCATCACTAATAGATCATTATAAGTACTTAATTTTTTTTATAATTATTTATAATTTTATAATTCAATTTCATTTGTATTTTAGTTATGATTCATGATTAAGAAGTTGACCATTTTCTTATTTCGGTAAATTTTAATGAAAGAGGGTGGTACGATAATAATAAGTTAAATATTACTATAAACATTACAGAACCATAAACCAAAAATTATTTTATCATCAATTTCTGATAACACAATTATTTATGTTTCTATAGTTATCCATGATAATAATTTATAGCATTGTTCAATCGAGTGGTTAAATCTACGCAAATAAGAACAAACTATAATCTATGGGCGAGTACAATTAAGAAAGTTTTTTTTAGAATAATATCATTATTATAGAAGAATAATGATATTATTTATAGGTTTTAAAGTGTTAAATTATATTTTAATAGAGTTTGATAAATAAAAAAATACTAGAAAAAAATTAAACATGTCACTTTTATGGAGGTGATAGTTTTCACGTACATATAGGCGACATGTTTGTTTCCATCATACAAGAGGAATATAGGTATTGGTTTACAATTTTAGAATCGTAATAATGTTATAACACTAGTAAAAAAGTAATTTCAACATCATTTTTAGTCAGGTTTTAACTGATATTGATGCCGATGATATGGAAAATACTATTTAATGTTGATTATATAAAACTGAAATTTAAAGGTCTTGAAAAAAAAAATAATCGATGTGTAAGAACACTTTACACATCTATTATCTATATAACTATAATATAAACTAAATTTTCATGTTAGTTATATAGATAACTAACATGGAAACAAAATTTTCACATCATTTATATAGATTGAAAATGTAAAAAGTTAAAAAAATTGAAAATAAAATAGTAATTCACAAAAAAATATTATAATCAGAACACTAAAAAAATCAAATAAAAAAAAGAGTTAGTGTTTTACATTATTCTCCATACTTATTCTCATTTCCTCTAATGTTTGAGAATATTTCTTGATATTCATTTTATTCATGAGGAAAAAAACATGAGGCATCTTGAGAACTGGCTTGTAAATCACATATGTAAGCTTAATCATCTTTTAAAGTGTCATCTTCATGAAAAAAATGAAAATTTTCAAAAAAAGAATATAATGAAAAAATGAAAAATGAAATAAAATATAGATAAATTACCACTTCATATCAATTATAATAAGAAATAAGATCAGATTGATAAATTAAAATTGAGAGAAATAATTAGATCAAGACAAATTATTAATAGTGATTAGGTCGATGTATTTATAAGAGAGAAGAAAATGTTCTCAATCATGCAATGAATTCATAAGCAGTAAAGAAAAATTCACAAGTATGTGATTTAAATTTTTTTTAAATTAGTAAGTACTTATTTAAAAATTTTCACCTTAAATTTTAACATCTGTTTTTAGAATAATCTATGTTAAAATATTTTAATGGTGCACTTTTAACATCCAGTTTTCCAAAAATCAGCATTAAAAATAGTTAAAAATATATTTTTAATGTCATTTTTTTTGAAAAAATGACATTATAAGATGCTTTTAAAATCATTTTTAAATAAATTTATATTAAATTTATATTTTTAACTTTGATTTTTTAAAAACCAAATTTTAAAGTAACGTTTAATATTGGTTTTTAGAAAAAATAAAGTTAAAATCCCTTTTCACATCAGTTTAAAAAAAAACGACGTTAAAATCCTAATTTGGAAATATATTTTTATAATATAATAGATATCACATTAATCCATTAAATACCCCATTTTAATAGGAAATGTAGTGCAATTATGAAAAATAGATCACATCGCTTATAGATATAGTAGTCCGCACGTTATAGAAATAAAATTTTCATCTTTCGAATTATTAGGAGGAAGGTATAAAGTGGTTATTCCATAAACATAATAACATTTAAATATAATTAATTTAAATAATTTAATTATATAAAAATGGGTTGATTATATTCATAAGATTTGGAAGAAGAAGGAAAGGAAAAGAAATAGAAAAGGTGTAATTGAGAATTTTACCCCACTGCTTGGAAAAGCTCCTTTGCAAGTTAGATTAAGGATTTTAGAGGTGGTATTTTGGAATACCAAAATGTATAAAAGGTTTCTAATACTTTTAAGGAGTTATTTTCAAAAAATTTTGATCGAATCTAAAAGGTATGGGGTTTGAGGAGAAGTGGGGTAGTGATGACACCATTTATAAGTAAAGAAAATTTTATTTTTTATAAATAATTATTACTTTACAATAATGTTATTAAAATAATCAAGGTAAAAGGATAAAAAATGAAAAATAATGGAATGATCTAAATTTAAATGTCTATACTTCTCTCAAACATTAATTTTGGAGATAATTTTTTAGTATTTTTAGTCTTTTCTATTTATATTTATCTTTTTACCCAAATTAACATTTACCATAGCAACTCATTTTAATATCAATAATTAATTTTAATCAAAAAATTTAAAAATTACCATATTAACTAATTTAAACATTTAAATTTCAAATATGATAATTATTTTGCAAAATAATATCTCTAGTAGTGATAAAATCAAATTTTAAATTAGTGAACATAATGCGTAAAAACTGGTTTTTAGAAAAAGTATGTTTTATGATTAAAATGTATATATAGGATGAAATTATCATTTTTTTGATTTTCATAATGTAAATTGGTTTGTTATATGAAAATAATAGTTATATAGCTTCCAAAAATAGCCATAACCAAATTTTTAAAAAAGTATATTTAATTAAAAGAAAAGACCCAAACCAATTTTTATTAGAAAATATTACTTAAGTCCATAAACTTAAATCATAGGTTTTATAAATTCAAAATAGTATTTTTTAAATATATATTTTTACTTATTAAATACATTTTGACTAATTATAGTTTTGTTAAAAATTGTACTTTCACTATTTACTTGAAAATCAATTATTTGAGAAAAATAACAAAAATTATACCTAAACTAATTTTGACATGAGAAATGAAAAAATGAAGTTCATTTTTTAAAATTTAATTTCTAAAATTTCTAAATTTAGATTTTAAATTAAATTAAAAAACATAAATAAAAACTCATTTATAGAAAAATAACATTTTTAAAAATTATGTGTTCTTAATATTATTTAATATAAATTTACAATTCAACTTATATTAATATAATAGTTCATATATTATAATAATATTATAAAAGTGTTCAATTTAATTTATAAAGATATAATATACAACAATTTAATGAAAAATAGTTATTTGATAAAGAACAATCCTTTTTAATATTAAACTATATTAATTTTTTATCCTTTAAGTGTATTAAATTTTGGTTGAGTAATATATTTTCATTTACTATAGGTTTTATTATTCTTATAATTTCTTAAATAATATTCATTTAATATGTTCTGACTCATTTTAGTTTGGTTTTTCATGTTGAGAAAGCAGTCGAACATAGTACTAATTTAAAGAAAAAATATTTGAAAACCTTGAGGTGTTACAAGGATGTAGAATATATTGGGATAGTTAAGAAAATACTATATAAACTATTTATATATTTTTAGTGTGAGTGTATTTTAAATGAATATGGTTTAAAGAATACGAGATACCAGTAAAATAGCTTAAATGAGACCTTTAACACTAAGGGGTCAATATCTAAATGGGAAGCAAAGGATAATTATTGATAAGTGGTTAAAAATTGATTACAATTCCTCACCGTGATTCAATCCTTGTCTTAAAGTACCTTCCACATGAGAGACCCTCCTAGACTCATTACCAACAATTGGTATAAGTGCCACAACATATTTTGTTTTATTCTAAATTGGTAATACTCAAAAATTAATTTCATAACTTTTAGTTTTCTCTATTAATCTTTTTTTTTTCAAGATTTCAATTTTATAATTCTTGGTATTAACCCATTGATCATGAAATAAGAATTATAGTTCCCAAGTTTTATGTTTCAATATGTGATGCATGAAGATTTAATTTAATTTCTTATATGAGATATTATGGAGATACCTTGAAAACATATATGATGCAAGAATTTAATTTCTATAATTAAAAGAAAACATTCCTTGATTGTGAATCACAAAAGTTTATACAATCTATATTTAAAAATAACGTTTATAATAAATTCCTTTATTTTGAAACTATAAATGATCTATAGAAAATTATTTAGGAGATATATAAATACTAATTTTCATTAGAATTAATGATTTTGGAAGTTTAATCAATGGAGGAAAAGGTAACCACAATCATGAAGAAACAAGAATTATTATGAGAAATGTATTTTAGTGAAAAGGTTAAACCTAGAGGATCTATGGGGTTAAAAGAAATAGTCCACCACCTATAGAGAGAGGATGAAACATTAAATTGAGTATCAGATCCATGAGGGGAGAAAACTTTTTCTAGTAGATGAATTAAATAAGTAAGATGTATGTGGGAGGCGAGATACTCATGAGGAACAACATGAAACTCTATATAAAAAACATGTATTTTAAAAATGGGATATTTTTTTTACATAAAGTGATAGAATAACTCCTAAAACATGCAACTAAGGTGATCCATAATGAAGGTGTATTACATTCTTATAGTAAATATTAATGTATTTTCCTTGAGATAGTGAAAATAACCCTCAAATCCCCATATATTTCATTGAATTTTTTTTTCTAATATAAAAAAGGGGAGACTCTAGAATTAAAAATAACATGAGCAATATAGTTTCCTTTTAATCTCAATTATGGGCCATAATTCAAGCATTAAGTATGATGTTCTTCATGGATGGAAGCTCCTATGAATTGAATATGATTCAATATTTGCTGTGGAAGCACTGAAGGCCCATTCTAGAAATGTTCCTTGGAGAATTATTCCATTATGTATTGACTATATTCAAGAAACTAATTATATTATCTTGAATGTTACACATGCTAAAAGGGAGGATAATCAAGTAGCTGATTCCCTTTCCAAAATAGAAACTGCGAAGGTGATATCAATGTGGTTCTTTATGATCCCTTATTTATAATTATCTTTTGTTTTTTGTAGATTCACATGGTGATGTTCATACCCATCTTTAGAAACCCCCTTGTAATTCAACACTCTTTCTTTTTTTATTTTCATTTAGAGGACTGAGGTTGCTCGAATCCTGAAATTTTCTAGTATATACACATGTATAATAGTTTTTGTATGAAAATGTAGATTATTTCATTGAATATAAGTGTAATGACTCTATTTTTGGTTTGTAAATATTTTTAATATTTTAAATAATATTTACAAACCTAGGCGCCGAGTTATAGAGAGATTCCGGGGCTCAGAGAGGCGTAATATGGATATAATATAAATATTAAATATATTATAACACAAGCATGCAATTTTTTGAAATAATAGAATAAATTATTAATGGAGTCTCAAATAAGAAATACGAGAACACATTTGAATCCGGAAAATGGGTTTTACCCTAAGTGAAACATTATATTTATATACATGAAGTGTTTATCTCGAGTGTCATTGTGGGCAGAATAATAATTAAATAAATAAATATATTTATTTAATTATTATAATTAAGACTAAACCTAAACCCTCCTATATTAAAATACACACATGGTAGATACCTATGGTTAGCCACATAACCCTAGGGATTGAGATAGGGCCATTAAAAGGGGATTTTTGGAAGATTAATGATGGAACGTGGATTAGAAATTAGTGTGCTAATCAGAGCTTGTTGATATCAACAATGAAAATGATGTGGATTCATTATTCATTAGTGATTGATCCAAAATTGAGGTATGATGTTATTTTTTGTATTTTATCCCCATTTTTTATCTCATATTGAATGTGAGTTTATCCTTCTAGAAAGACTGATTCATGGATCTATGGTTGATTTAGGGGTATTACTTTATCTTCCTAGAATTTGGAATTGATGATTTTTGATGACACCTTGTTTAACTTCATCTTCATTCATTGATTATATGCCATCAAATTGAGGTCAAACCCAAAATGGCTGAGGTTTATTCCTCACATTTATGTTTTTTGGTCTTCTCTACCCATTATTTGTTTATTCATCATCGACATTCCTTTGACGGGTAGTTCAAAAATTGCCCAGTGAACAATCATTTCATAATCACTCTTTAGTGAAACAGATTATTACCACGAGTTTCATATTGAGATGGATGACATGATCATGGTTTATGGTGATGGTGGATGATTGGGTTTACAATTGGAGATCCATAGTTCATGGGTTTTAGTGTTCAGATGACGTAGTGTGACGACAATGATTCCTGATCAGATTTGATGACCATAATCTTTTTACTGGTGAAAACTAGGCTCAATCAATCCTTGAACCATATTTATCATCTGGTCTAGTGGAAGAATCTATGTAATTATCAACATGAGAGTAATACACATTAAGGTTCTAGATTTATGGAAAAATCGCAACTACAGGGCATATAGTCCAAAGAACACATGCCACGTAGTCCCATCCTGTGGTGCTAGGGTTTTCATATATAGAAAATTATCAGACACTATGCAATATGTGTCACACACCATGTGACCCTATGTTGGTGGATTGATGTGTACCCTTGAGGTATATGAGAACAAACTTGTCTAGACATATGATCATGAAAAAAGTATACAAGAATAACCCAGAACTCAGACATAGTTAGGTATACAGGCACAAGTATAGTACATGAGCATGAACAGATGTACACAATAATGAACTAGAGTACATATGCTCAAGAAAGTGTCACAAGATGAGTGTTATAATGAGCTCTACAAGTCATTTCTCCCAAAAGGAAATTCCATGTTTATAGATAATTACATGTAATGTTATATGGAGAGACACATGCAGACCTGGGGAAGAAAAGACACATCGTGTAATACCAGTAAATTATGTGTACTTTCTCTAGGGTAGGTTGAGGCCCTCTTACTATTTAGTGTGGACCAGTTTTACTTGGGTTAGTTCCCTTGGTTCATCCCCATGAGGGTATAGGGAGACATTATATCCTAACCATAGGATGTGATCCCCTTTACAATATTAGTCTTGAATAAAGTTCCGGAATCCCTTCACCTAACCCAGGGTGTGATCCTCTATAATTTCTTTATATCCATAAACCAGGGTTTAATGAATCATCATGACCTACTTACAAGGGAATATGATCCCATACTTCGAGTTTTATTCCATGTAGGGTCCAATATACTGCTAAGTCCCTAAGTAAGACCCCCTATCTATGCATCAAGATCTTCATATCTCCATGGATTACTTATTTAGTGAGTATTGATGAGCATGATCTATTGGATACATGCCATAAGTGATAGTATGGATCATGTAATGATCTATCCTAGATGAGAATTACCTTGAAGCCTTAAGAAGAATCTTATGGTTGATAGTATGGTTCATACCTATTTGAGACATGGTGTCTGCTATGAGTATATCTGGGTGTTCTTATTACCATGTCTCACATTATGATTGACACACCTACATGATGATGAGATGAATACTCTCTTGATGATTTATGATTGGTGATTTTTGGTGTCCTACCAGGTATTGTTATACTAACCCATATATGGTATCTTTCCACACATGTCATGTCTTATACATACGACATGACTTTTGAAATATTCTTAGGAGGACTAGGAGAAGGTGTAGCATAGTGATCTAGACTGATCGTGGTTCATGATAGGTGTTTAATTTGACAACAACCCCCTCCTTCCTAGTATGTTGGACACTTTTATTAGTTTCGATGGGCTTATATTTGGACATTAATGGTTTCTAGTAATTTTTCATACTCTAATGTGAGATAGATGTTATGCATTCATTATGACATCAGTTGTGTAGTAACTTTCAGTATTATATGGGTTTTTGGAGATATGTGTGTGTATAGGTACTTTGGATAAGGCCACCTATATGTGAGATATTTCTACTTTGTGCTTATCACTAACCCTTGGCCCATTGTATGCGGTCTTGGGTTGTTACACTTGGCTTACCATAGGACAGGCAGGCCCTGGTGGGTCAGGTTATGACAATAAATGGGGTAGTAGAAGTGTTGTTTTCAAGATTAGTTCCCTCATAAGAAGGTAATAAAAATATTAAAGTTCAAATATTTTTCTACACATTTTATTTTCAATATTAAGGGGATGACATTAGATTCAAATAATCATACAAGAAAGGAAGAGTATGTCATAAATAACAACATGGTGGATTTATTGTTTTTATCTAATATTTTAGTATCAATTGGTATCAATATTATTTGAAGGTATTACAATAATTATTCTATTTGTATCAAAGAAAAACTTAAAATAGCTGAATTGAGAAAGGAGTTTTCATGGAGATCACAAAAATTAGAGTACACACATGCATGATATAAGTGGATCTTGTGGTGAAAACTGATATATTATTCGAACTTATTGAATTTATTATTTATCTACTAATTATTGAGGCATACTAGGATAAATAGGGTCTTCTTACAATTAGAATTTAATCTTCCTTTGAGGACAACTCAGGTGAGGATGATTCCTCTTTGGTTGCATCTGATTTTGAAGACAGAACTAAAGACGAACAATAATTCCATTCAATAAAGAAAAATGGTCCAAAAAGAGTTTTTGATTAGGGTGATTACCTAATGACCAAAGGAAAGAAAACCAAAAGGTGAAATTATTGTTCCTTATTTCCAAAGCCTATGGTAACAAGGTCAGTGGGAAAATAGGTGGTCACTAAGGAATCAAGATAGATTATAAACCCAAAAATTAAGGTCAATAATAGGATATTAAATAAAAAAGGGTATAAGGGACCTGGAAAGGGCATGTATGATCTATTCTAAGCATTTAATGGTGAAGATGATATAGAGAAGATGGATCAAGTGGAATCTAATTAAGTTATATCAATGGAGTTTCTTTGACATTCCAAGGAGATGATAGAAGATATTACCTTTAATCTTTCCTCAAAAAGGGTTTTAATTAATGTATGATAGATGTAAAGCCTCATAGGATCAATACTAGTTAGAAAAATGAGGTATTTTAGGTTTGAAGTTTGATAATATTTATATGTACCTACTAATTCACTCTAATAAGAAGATGAGGTAAAATGAATTCATCATTAAAGTATCAAAGGAAGAGGGTGAAAAGACGTATTCAAGAGATATTCAAGTCAAGCACAATGAAGAAGAAACATAATGGATTAACACCCAAGACTATATTTTACTTTATGTATTCAATAAAAGGATGGTTAATATCAAGGAGTATATCAAAAATGGTAAAATGTGATTATACTCTTGAGAGATCATATTCATGAAGAACTAATATAGAGTACACCTTTTACTAATTTGAGTCTATATAAGATTCATGGGTACAATTGCTTAAGGTTTTTCTGGAATGACTTGATATTTCACAATGAAGTTTAAATTTATGATGTAGTATAATGTCTGTATGGGTTACTAATCAACCCTGAAAAGTGGGTCTTAAAATTGAATAAAAATTTATATTATAAGGATTGTAAGTGTGATTAAAGGAAATATTTATGTGAGGTAAATTGAGTATGAGACATATTAATAGACAATATATTATTACTACCGGATTATCTTATTTCCCACACTGATCCTTAACTCAAGTAGGTTTAGAGGGATGGTTAAGTGATTCCATACAAAGTGATAATTCACTATTTTATTATATAAAAAAGTAAATCACTATGAATATGTGATGCATGAACATAGAATTTAATGATTTCATATTTTGATGTCAAATGGGGAGAAAGTTTTTCATAGAGAGTGATTAGTAATTATTGAAAACCAAAAAACAAAGGGGGAGATAGTTATACTATTGGATTTTTTTGGTTGGATTTATTTCCAACCATTCATAATGAAGAACCATTAATGAAATCCCAATGATAAAGATATTAAATTTTTTTGAAAGAACTTTAACTATGATTAATACAATCATACAATGAAGATATGTTGATGAGATGATAATTATAAAATGAAGATATTTTGATGGATATGATCATAAAATTAATATAAATGATGTTATTTAGATTTAAAATGATATATATAATCACAAAATAAAGATATATGGTTGGATATATCATGATAAATATTATCATATAGAATATATATAGTTTTTATATCTTGAAGAGTATGGATATGAATATACAAAGATGATCACTTTATAGTTTTTGAAATGGAATGATGTAATAACTATGGTGATGAAATGAGATCATTATTATCTATGAGAGAAATATTATTAGGAATAATAAGATCAAAATAAATAAATTAAGTTTTATGCATAGTGTAAAGACTTTGGAATTTAACAATTGAATATTTGTGGATCATGCACATGGAGATTGGTTGATGGACTGAGGGTTTCACCACAGCAGAAGCTACACAGATTGCAAGAATGAGAGGGTATGACACCTGCCACCGGGACAAGCCTATGTATGCATGGGATAACCTATCCTAATAGCCATGCGAAGGTTGAGAGCTGATTCATGATGAATATGCTGGGGAGGAGAAGTTCTAAGTAGTTAGTATGGGTTGTATGTAATGTTTGAAGCCTATGAGAAATGAATTCCTCTAAGGACTACGAGCCATGCAATATTTATGTCTACAAGCCTTATAAGGGTTCCAACTCACCCCTTGAAAGGCAGATTATCAAAAATCAATAAAAAATGAAGGCCTTCGGGCCATTGTATGGATGGATTTTAAAACTAATATGTGGATGGATAAATTACTTCACAAAAAATAGGACTATCTACTCAAGTATACTATAGAGATATTATGGGTAGAGATATACCCATATCTCATTTGGAATTATGGAAGAGTGAATAAAAAGAGTGAATTTTTCTAAATAGAGAAGATAGAGATACGACAGTGTTATAACCCATGATAAAAGGATAATGTAGGTCACAGTTCAGTGCATATGATGAAAATATATTTTGGAGATCATAATAGAGGAAAATATGAAGTGTTTATAAAAGGAATATGTGTTCATGGATAATATTTTATGTTATAAATTTTTTTAATTCAAGAGTCTTTCTTTTATGTTAATAATGTGATAAGACATAACAAAAAAATGAAAGGAATCTTTGTGTACATTGATATAGAATAATTTCAAGATGATGTTTCTAACTCAGATGATTATAGGGAGGTGAAATTGTTTATGAGAGTGTTATAGAAGGTGATAGATGACTAATATAGGGTGTAACCTAGCTCATGACCATTGAACCATAAGTTAATAGAAGATAGCATAATTTTATCTTTATTTAACTGATTTACAAGTGTTTTTCATAGACAAATATAAGAGGAGATTTATTTATATTACATAAATAATAGTTGAGTTATTTTTGATGATCTATATTTCATAAAAAAAAATTATAGTCATAATATTTTCTGAACCAAAAGGTATTAGTTGGGTAAGTTAAGATGATACATAAACTACTGGTGAGGTAATACCCCATTGGTACTGTCTCCAATCCAAGCTCCCACAATATGGGGGTTCAAAACCTTTCATTAACATATTTATTTAATTTTGAGGTTATTACCACACCTCATGTCTGTTACCATGTAACCATATATGCCCCCCACTTCTTTCCTTTATGATACAACCTCTTTTTCATAATATATTACCATTTTTGTGGTATATTATCATATTAATCATCGATTCACCCCTAACTTATAATTAATTTTCCCTACATTTTTATAAAAACCCTAATCTAACTTAGCTCCCAAAAAACCTGTCTCACTCCAAAATTTAATCCTTAAAATCTCTCGATAACTTGGTGTGTCTAGTGTTAACACCTCCCTGGTAATGTGTAGTCCCTCAGTATAGTGTGGCTGGTGTTAACCCATTTTCAAGTGGAGTGGTTGGAATATAACACTCCCTAGTGATGTGAAATACCCCCCTAAGGAGACCCAAGCATTTCATACATAAATATTACATCATTTTAGAAAAATACTGAATACATCTCTAAATAATTCACACCCAAGAATCATAAAGATTTAGTATCTTTGGATACTAGATACACAATTAAATTATTTCATGAAAGATCTTCAACAAATCCCACAAATTTCTTATCACATATTACCCTTCATAGGCATATCATAATTGAAACATTTATTCATAATCTGGGGGAATGGAAACATAATAAAGAGAGAGCTCAGATGGTTAGTAAGGGTAAATAGGGAAGATATAAATCAATGATCATATTTGAGAATAATATAAACATAAGGGTATGAGAACATGATCATAAATTACAAGGTTATAACCAACAAATCATAGACTATAAATCATTATTCATGGAATAAGGATTTTTATAACAAAATAAACGAGTCATAAGTGTGCATAATCATCAATAATCAATCCCAATCCATGAGAACATAAAATAATATATAATCCATAATTTTATGACATACACATAACTATAGAAAATCATTTTCTTAATTAAGGATCACTACAATGACTATCATAGTGGATGAAGTCCCATAGTGTATTGGGTAATTCCTATAAATATAGTTAATAGAGTCCCATAGTGGATTGGTTCCACTACACATTCTTATAAACATAGTAGCCAATGTCCCATTGTAAATTGGGTTCCCTCCCCATTCGTATAAACATAGTGGACAAAGTCTCATACTATATTGGGTTCACTCCCCATTACCTTACATATTATCTGATGAGATATCAATATTTAACCAATGCATTGGAGGGATATATGTTTCAGTCCCACATATCAAATAATGAAAATTATATATATTTATTCCATAAGATCATAGAAATAATATTTATTTCATCATAACATTATTAATCCATCAAAAAGATACAGGTTTCATGAAGATTTATTCATAATGCAATCATAATACATCCAGAAAAAGAACATGGATGGTATCAATAGATAATATTCCTAATGAATAATAAGATTACTTAAAGTATGTTTACATAGATGAAAAATTATTTTATAAAAGAATTAGAAATATTCCTTGAACATAATAGGAAATATAATTTTCTTTTAGTAACTTTTAAAAAATAAAAATTCATAGAAAAATGGGAATATTATTTTCTTTATAAACCCATGGAAAATTTTAAAGTAATATTAAAAAAATAAAAATATTTATGGTGGGGAAATCTGTTCATTTGGTAAATATTAAAAAAATATTATTTTCACACTTGTAAAAAGTCAAATATAACCTCTTTGGAAAAAATTATAAAGATTCCTTTTTAAGACTTCAAAAACAACATAAAATATAGATGAAAGTAAATTTAAAAAAATTAATTTAGTATTTAAAATAACATTATTGAAATATTTTAAAGAAAATGGACATGGAATAAAAATATTGATGACTAAAAAGGATAAATAATGTTGATTTTTCTTAAAAAAATTCTTTTGGTATTTTTGAGTACCAAAGAGGAGAGAAAGAGAAATAATACTTGAAAAACATATAAACCTCCATATTAGAATAAAATTTATGGGGTTTGGGATATATCTATATATATATAGTATACAATTTCCCTAATGGAGATTTAAATAGTAATAATCCCAATTAAAAATGAGATTGCAACATAAACCCTTACCTCAAGTTCCAAATTATTCTGCACACACTCTAAAATAATGTATTATAAATTTATATTTATTATAAAAACATATAAGAACCATATTAAAACTTAACTTACTAGATATTATTCGTTCATAATTTCTAATTTCCCATTAATTAATAATTATCCACTAAAATCTATATTCGTGGAGTCAACTGTTTTGTTTTTCATGCATGTTTTATTTTTTCGATTCTAGTACTTTCACCTTGGTCATTATTTAATCACCTCTATAATATCAATAATTCCATAAATATAATATTTATTAATTATATACACTTTTATAAAAATATGTGTAAGGCGGTGATGAAAAATGAATTATATTACTTCATGGAGGTGATAATCCGTATATACACATGCGTGATACTTTCATTTTTCAATGAATGAAAAGGAAAAAGTTAAATAATAATTTATATTTATGGAATAATAATTCTATCATAAATATCATACATATTAATTAAATCTATAAGCATAACCATCCATGTGAGGTATTCGTGAAAAATGAAACACATCACTTCATGGGGATTGTAGTCCGTACGTACACACGAGCAACACTTTTATTTTTCATTGGATAGAAATGAGAAAGAAAATGGTTCTAAAATTAAAATAAAACGTTTAATTATATTAAATATAAATATTTATTTATATTAATATGTTTATATAATATTTTGAGTAGGTGGAAGAAGAAAGAAACTAGAAATAAATCGGTAAAGACAATTAACTCTTCTTTGAGTATCTTCCTTTAGTGTACACCTTAAGCCTTCTTAGGATGGAATTTTGGTTAGAAAAATACCAATAAGATTATGTAAGGAACCTTTTAAAAATATTTGGGTTGGTATTTTATGATCTAGCATTCTAAAACTTTTTTAATAAGTGATAATAGAAGTTTCTCTTTTATAAGTGAGAGGAGTGTTGCCCTTGTAAATATTAAGAACTATAAAATATAATATTCACTATCATGGGAAAGTGGATCCAAAAAATTAAATTTTAAAAGATTATGTGAGGGGGTTTTAAATCCACGTAAACAATAAAAATTAAAGAGATGGTTTAGTGACTTCTTGAAGAATTTTCCCTTTATTTAAACCCTTTTAACTCATTTTTACCTTTATCACGATGACAAATTTTTTACCAAGGTAACTATTAAATATTTTTAAAATTGAAGTTAACCATATTACCTAATATTTATTATTATTATTAAAAATATGGAATCAATTTTAAATATTAAATTCCAATTTTTAGAAGAAATTAATTCTAATATCCATGCACAAAACATATAAAAACTATTTTTAGAAAAAATGTAACTTTAAGAAAAAAATGATTTTATTCTCATTACTTTCCTAGTAATAGCCATAAGATTAATTTTAATTCATTTAAATGAATATATTATCTAAAAATTTCATTAAAACCATTCATTAATAGTGATTAATTTAATTTATTAACATAAAAACACATTGTACATATAAAAATAGTTTTTTCTAAAATTTATCCTTTTACCTTCAAATGATTTTATATTAATTTATAATTATTTTATAATCAATTTATGGATGATAATTAATTAATATACATGTGTAAAAAATAATTTTCCCTTAATTTATTTCCAATAAAAAAGAAATTGACTTTTAAATAAAACATATATAATAGAAATAATGTTTGTAAACAAAAGATTTCTGTTTTTCCAAGAATTACTTGAATAAAATTACTTATCATTTATAAACTATTTAATGAATAAAATTATTTGATATTATTAATTTAATTTTTTCAATTTATTTAAATATATATAAATTTGTTTTATTTTATGTTTTAATAATGTATTATTCACTTAATTTTGTTGTTGCGTTCATCACAAGATATCAAACACAATGAATTTATTAAAGAGAAATATATTCTAAAATAGAAGGGTGTTACATTCTTCTTAACTTATAAGAAAATTTCCCTAAAAAATCCATTAATCTAAATAAAATAAATTAGGAAACTTTTTACTCATTACATCCTTGGGTTACCACATAGATTCCTCAAATTTATGGTTACTCCACATAACCTTAACTATGTGAGTGGCCTTGTTCTATAGAAATTTATCTCTAAAATCAAGATTTATACTAGTTCCTTATAAGAAAGATCATGATCTAATGGTACATCCCTTGAGTTACATGTGAATGATCAGCTATGTACCTCCTCAAAATAAATACATGGAACACATAATGAACTTGAGAGGCTAGATGAAATCACCAAATGACAATCCACTACCTTGATATGAACAAGAATCTCATAGGGACTAAAATATATGGGTCTTAGCTTACAATTACTTCCAAATATCATAACCTTATTCCAAGGAGATATCAATAAGAATAAATTCTATCATACATAAAACTTTAGATCTCATTGATGCTTATTGGGATAACTCTTTTATAGACTCTAAGCTGAAGTTGGCCAGTCAGGATCTAAGTATCACTAAGTGGGGGAGGGGTGAATCAATGATATCTTTTTCTTTTATATTTACTTCATTTTGAAACAACCTTTTCCTCCTGTTAAAGAGTTATTTCCCTACTGAACATAATACAAACAAACATCCACAGAAACACAATATTTACAAGGTTCACTACTCAATAAGATTAGCTACGTCCTTGGTATGGTATGAAAACAATACAGTACCACACATTCCACTAGAAAATAATCCTTTGATATATAATAAAATGAGAAGGATATACCCTTACACTTGTGTAGCAGTTAGAAAACAATCCCCAAGTGTGTGTGCACCCTCTTAGCACAAATAGGGTAATTCATTGTTTTGGTGCTTCTTGATCAACATTCACAAATTTTATCTTTAAAATTAATTCTTCTATTTTCTACTCAAAATCTGGTAGAAAATTATTTTAGTCCTCCATGAACTGAATAGCCTCCTCTGTGAATTGTGCTGCCTCCTCCACATAATGCCTATGTCCTCCGTATATCGTGTAGCAGGAATGTTACATGGACAACTCTTCTTCCGCGAACTGACACTACTATGTGTATTGATCCCGATTCTACGTACCAGCTTCACATATCACTTCCACTTCTAAATAATCTCTTCTTCCATGTACTAATTTCACTTTTCACAAACTGTCTTATCTTTCATGGACCACTTCTTTCTACGTGGAATCTCTATTCCGTGAACCACTTCTATTCGCAGAATTTTATCCCATGAACTTGTTCATACGAGGAATCCTCTTCCGCCAAATCTTCATACTTCTCCAAAATTCTTTTGCAATGATGATCCCTTCTTATAAAATCCGTATCTATTAATTATGGGATTGTGGTACATTATATAGGAAAATAAATCCAAAAAATCTATTAATATGTTTTACTACATTTTCAATGTGGTACAACCTTCACCGTATACCGCTTATCCTATCGCGAACTGAAAGCCTTCTGCGTACCATTTTTTCATTCTTGGTCCATGTACTTCCTTTTCTCCTATGAAGTCGATCTCCTCTGCCAGTGAAAAACCATCCACATACTGCATCACCTTCTTCCATGAACCATTTTCATTTTCGCAGACCGCTCCCGTGTACCGTTCCCAATGCCTAGTATGTAGTTGCGAACTATTACTGGATATGGTACATGATCCATGATCTGAGGTACACGGTTCTCTTCCTTTTCTAATTTTCTTCACCATTATTCATACATTCACTCCTATGAGAAAAACCCTCAATTTTCTAATTTTTTTCCCAATTTTGATGCATAAAAATTTGGCAAACACTAGGAAATGACACCACCTTAAATATCTACTTCAGCAAGAAAACCCATGTTTATTCACTATCATCTATATTCTTCAATAATTGTCTGATTTCATCATGAACTTTATTTTCATGATATTTATTCTTTAACTGATTACTTTTAGCATCATCAGATTTGAAAAGGAAAGTATTGCAACATCTATATCTTCCAGCAATATCATTATTTCCAATCAAAACTAAATATGATTGGAATCACCTTTTCTACCCATTTCCTTCATAAGGCTTGCATCACAGGTTCTCCAAACTTATGATATTTGGGAAATACAAATCCGAAAATCATCATATGATTTTCCAAGTATTTTTATAAATTGAATTAATTTATCCTCTTTGAAAACAAAAAAGCAACTCTACTAAGACAAACTCTTAAAACTTCCTTCTCCATCCAACTTGGTCCCAAAAATACCCCCCTTTGGATTTTGTTGTCAACCAAGATTCATAAATCATTGAACTTTATAACTTAAATAAATGGATTAATTATCAACAATTATAATCTTATGTGAGCTAACTCATTATAGGAAACAAGAATTATTGAAATCCAAAACCATGCTGTTTAAAAGTAGTGACTTTGAAATTTCATCATTACTTCTCCTCATATTTCTTCAGAACATATTCAAATTTCCTAGAATGAAAAAATTTTGTTTCCTATATCCACTGCAACAAAAAGTTAAAACCATTCACACACTTCCATTCTAGATTCATAGCTTACCCATAACTCTCCCGTTATGAATGCATCAATTGGGATAGATTTATGAAATAATTACCCCCCTTGAAAACACTATATAAAGGTAAGATGAGAGAGGAGACCAAAACACATACCTAAAACTTGATGCAAAGGAGGTTAGACACCCATGTTCAACCTCAATTTAGAAAATGGTTCCTTTGGTAAAGGTTTTTTGAATATGTCAGCAACTTGTTTCAATGTTGGAACGTAATACATCTTTAAATCATTCTTCTCCACATGATCTTTGATGAAGTGGTAATTTATGTCAATATGTTTTGAATAAGAACGTTTTACTAGATTCTGTGTAAGATTGATTGCACTTTGATTATCACAACCCAAGAGCAAGGGTATCATTACTTTAACAAGAAGATCTTCCAACCGAGTCTTTATCCACATGAGTTGGGTAACATCTTAAGTGGAAGAAATATTCTCTTCTTCAGGCATGCTAAGAGTCACTAAATTCTATTTCTTTATATTCCAACTAACACAAATTTTCTTCAGAAAGAAAACTCCACCAGATGTGGATCTTCAATCATCAACGTTTCTTAACCAATCAGCATTTGAATACCTAAGCAGTTCAATATTTTTTGAGACATCATACCTAATTACAAATTTTTTATGCCTTTGATATATCTGATAATTATTTTTCTAGTAATCAAATTTGATTCTTTAGGATCACTATGAAATCATGCAGATAAGGTAACAACATAAGCAATGTCGGGCCTTGAGGTAGTCAAATATAACAGACTTCTAATCAGTTATCAAAATACTTTCTAATCAACATAATTTCCTTCTCCATCTTTAGAAAACTTGGTTCCCACTGAAATTGGTATGGAAACTGGTTTCGAATTTTCGATGCCAAACTTCTTCAGAAGTTCCTTCATATACTTTTCTTGAGAAATAAAAATGTAGTTATTTTATATTTATGATTTTAAAACCAAGAAAGTATTTCATTTATCCTAACATGGAAATCTCAAACAACTTCTTTATCTCCTCAAAAAATCATTCACAAGATCTTTCATCATTCCCAACAAAGATAATGTCATGAACATAGACAATTATGTTTAGAGAGAACTCCTGAAATTCCTTGATGTAAAGATTTCTATTAAATCTTTTTTCATGAAACTCATATTCTTTAAGAATGTATCCATCTTAGAATACCATGCTCTTGGAGCTTGTTTTAGCCCATAAAATTCTTTCATCATCTTACACACAGAAATTTTGTTTTTCCCAACAGCAAATCCACAAGGTTGTTTAATGTAAACTTCTTCATTAAGATTCCCATTCAGAAATGTGGACTTCACATCCATTTGAAAAAAAATTTAGCCCCATTGTGAAACAATCTTAAGAAATATTCTGATTGTTTCCAATTTAGCCACTAGAGAAAAAGTCTCATCAAAACCAACACCTTCAATCTATGAGTAACCTTTTCACACTAATTTTTCCCTGTTCCTTATCACTTCTCCTTCTTCATTCATCTTGTTTTGGAAAACCCATTTTGTACCAATAACATTTTTGTTATCTAGATTGGGTATGAGTTCCCAAGTATCATTATTTTATATCTTATCATTCTCTTCATTCATAACTTGAACCCATTTTGGATGCTCAAAATCTTAATTCACATCATTTGGCTCCACTTTTGAATACAAAGAAGTATGTGTAAAAACATTTTTTTTATTCTTGTTTGAACCCTATGATATTGATCACCAATAATGTTTTGAGCCTCCACTTTATTTCTCATCCTTGGATGAGCTGTTCAAATTTCATACTCATCACTTAAAATTACTAAGTCTGATTCTTCTTCTTGATTAGGATTACCACTGTTAGAATCATTATCAGAATCATCAACAAAACATTCCATATCTTTCTCAACTTCTATATCGACAAAAGTTTTCTTTTTTTTTCTCAACATTTTTGATGACTTTAACATTAGAAGAATCTAAGATTCTCCATGTTTCTTTGAAACACATATATCCTCTTCCTTCTGGAGCATAGCCAAGAAAAATTCTATTATCTCTTCTTTTCTCAAACCTTCCAAGGTTTCCACCTTTCTTCTTTAAAATTCATGGACTCCCAAAAACTCTCAAGTGTTTCAAACTTGGAGTTTTTCCATAAAACATTTATTATGGAGTCATATCTAAACTTGGTCTATAGAAACATCGGTTTTTAATGTACACAGTAGTACTCATGGATCGCCTCTAATAGTAATGAGAAATACCATCTTCAAGTAACATAGTTCTCCCCATTTCCACCATATTTCTATTCTTTATTTTAGAAACCCAATTTTTTTTGAGATGTGTATGGTGAACTGAAGTCATGCCAAATTCCCTGATTCTCAAGATAGATTTCAAACTCTTCATTCTTATACTCTCCACCATTATTAGTTCTCAACTTCTTCATTGAATACTCACATTCCTTCTCTTATTTCTTCTTGAAACTCTTAAATAGTTTTAGAGCATCTGACCTATGTCTCATGTACATAACACAAGTAATGTGAGTAAAGTAATAAATGATAGTAATGAAGCACTTATCTATATTTTTTTATTTATTTCTCATTGGTCCATATATATCAGAATGTATAAGTTCTAGGGTCATTTTGAATGAATGACAGAGTTTATAATCTTCCCTTTCTCACAAATAGTGCAACACCAATTTCTTCTTCTTGATAAATCAAGCATATCTCAGACGCTATCTCATTTTGATAACTTTCACATGTTTCTATGACACATATGTCCCATCCTTTTATGAAATAACTGATTTTAATTTACCATACTTATGTAACAAGAGTTCTGTACTCAACCAACTTGGAATAAATTCCCTTTTTTATGTTTTCCTCTTTTAAATACCTTTCCATCATCTTCACTTTTCAAAACAAGCCTATCTTTCCTAAAGATAAATTTAACTTTGTTTCCCTTATCACAGAGATGTGAAAAAATCAACAGATTGTGTTTCAACCCATCAATATATAATATTTTCTTGGATTTTAGCTTTTATTTCCCAATAATGGCTGATCCAAATCCTTTGATCCTCAGAGATTCATCATTCCCCAATTTCACTATTCTTTCTTTGAAGTATTTCACATTACTCAGCAACTTTAAGTATCCTATCATATGAGAAGAACACCCAATATCAAGAATCCATAGACATTCTCCTTTTTTAGCTTTCAAAGTGGTTTCAACAACAAGAGCTTTATGTTATTCCTTTTCATTCTTCACCTACAGCTTCTGAGATTTGTTAAGAACCTTTTGTTGTGCTATCAACAAAACAAGACATCCCTTAGAAAGATGTCTAGGATGTTAACATATTTCAAAAATAGTTTCCAATGGTTGGAACCTATTTTCAACTTTCACACCAACAATTTCAGATTTCTTATGAACTTCCTTGTCGTACTTCTTATTTTTGAGGGGATTGACTGATGGGTCGGAACAAAACGGGAAGTGATGGCAAGAGGGGGGGGAAATTTCCTTTTAAAAAATGATTGACAAATTAAAATCAAAGTTGAAATGCAGCGGAAATAAATAAGGCAAGACACAAGAAATTGATAACGGAGTTCGGCCAAAAACCCGGCCTACGTCTCCGCTCCCAACTCAACCGTTGAGAGATTCCTACCGCTTGCTTTTCAATGGTTTTAGCAAGAAACCCACTAGGCTTTGAGGTAGCACTAGGACCTATTACAGCTTGCTTTTAGTGGTTAAGCAAGAACCCACTTGCTTTTAACGGTTTAGCAAGAACCCACTATCCTTCTTACAGGTGAAGGACAGCTCACCTATGTCTCAAGCTATTTAAAGGAAAGCTTGACAACCTTTTCACACCTTAGTGGTGATGTGAAACCCAAAAGAAAGGGAGGATGAGAAAAGTTGGGAGTTTGTAGGCACAAACTCAAATTTAAGCTCAAAAAGAATAAAACGATAAAACCCGTAATTGGAGGAAGTCTTGGGCGCCTTTGATTGATTGGAGATGTTGAAGGCCGCTTCCAAGCTTCTTTGAAGGAGCTCCTTGGATGTGGAAGTTGTTGGAGCAAGGTGGGTTCCTCGAAGGAAGTCCGCCGGAGGTTGGCCAATTGATGGAAAATGTGTCCGTTGGCTTGGTATATGATCCGGTGGTTGTCCGGGGCTTCCTTGGCCTTTATTTATAGGCATGGAACCCTTGGGGAGGCTTCGGAGCCGTTGGAGAGGCTTAAAGAGCCATTGGGAGCCAAGTGGGCCAGCCTGGTCAAACTGCAACGGCTAGTTTGACTGGCTCCACCGGCTGGCCGGTACAGTCCCACCGGCTGGCCGGTGTGTGCAAAAAGGCATAGGATTCGGGCTCAGCCTCCACCGGCTGGCCGGTGCTGAGGCCACCGGTTGGCCGGTGTGGAGACAGTAGCTCCCACTGTTCTGCTGGGTGCCACCGACTGGCCGGTGCTGAGGCCACCGGTTGGCCGGTGCTGAGGCAGTGGCTCAGCCCTCTGTTCTGGGTGCCACCGGCTGGCCGCTGGTGTGACACCGGTTAGCCGCTGGTCTGGACAGAGGAATCCCTCTTGTCCAGTCCTCCATCGGCTGGCCGGTGGTCTTCCATCGGTTGGCCGGTGGACTGAATTTCAGTCCACTTTTGGCTTCTTCTTGGCCTAAGTCCTTGGCAACCTTTTGCCTATCAGCACAAACACTTAAAATACAATTAGATAAACATGATAAGGTGATTGTGATCATGAAAATCAAACAACGAGGGGAACGAGAGGTACAACAATCTCCACCTATTTTGATGATCACAATCACCAAAACAATTAAAGTAAAATACTGAAATTGAAAGGAAATGCTAAGCATGATGAAAAGGATTCTCCCCCAATCAATCAAGAAATTTCTCCCCCTTTGTGATTATCAAAATAGCGTGGGGCATAAAAATTTTATTGAGGGAAAGGGTTTGAAAAACTAGAAATGAGAATTGAAAGATCAATTGAGATTTTTGAAATTGAAATGAAAATTTGAATAACAGTTTGAATTGAAAGTTTTGAATCAAAATTGAGATGAAAATTTTGAATTGAAAGTTTTGAATCAAAAGTTTGAACTGAAAGTTTTGAATGAAAAATTCGAATTGAATATTTTGAAATGAAAATTTTGATACCAAGTGTTGAAATTGAAAGTTTGAATCTAAGACAAGGTTTTGAAAAAAACTCCCCCTAAATAAAAACAACAAATCACCGGGGATAGGAAATAAATTTTGGCCCGGAGAGACTCGCAAGAAGGGATTTTTCAATCCAAACTTGTCTCATAGCGGGTCTTCTCCTATAGAACTCATCGGAATAGAAAATAGACTTGGGTTGGCCGTACCGGGCATTTTTGCAATCACACTCGTAAATGAGGTGTCCGGGTTTTTTGCAATAGTTACAAAATTTAAAACTAGATCTCCCCCTTACAAAAACAGTGGGAGCATGGGAGGAGGAAGCTACATTGGTATATCCTAGCCCTTGGGTGGTTCTTGAAATTCATTGGGAACCAAGCAATTTTGAAAGATTTTGTTCCCCTTGGGTGAATTTGGCTAGGGATTCTCTAAGGTCCTTAATGGTTGATTCCAAAGAATCAACATTGGGGAAATTTTGGATTTTTAGGGAGAGTTCCTCCTTCTCTTTGAGAAGTTGCTCTTTTTCGGAAGAGAGTTTTTTGAAATTCTTTTTTAAAGCAACAAATTTTGAAGAGAGTTCATGAAAACCATTTTCTAATTGGTCTCTAGCATGTTGGAGTTCTTCATATGATAAATGATTAAATGAATTAGAAGAACTAGAAGACGAGGAAGAAGAGTCGGAAGATGATACCTCATGATTTGCCATTAGGCATTTTTTACCTTGGTCGCTCGAGGAGAAGGAGGAGAATGAAGAGGTGGAGCTATCACTCCATGTTGCCTTTGAAGCCTTCTTCTTCTCCTTTTTCTTGGCCCTTTTCTTGTGGAGTGGGCAATTGGGCACAGATTTTTCATCGGGTTCTTGCTTGTTGTCGGGTTCTTGCTTGTTGTCGGGTTCTTGCTTTTGAGCCTTCTTAGTGCCTTCATGGGTAAGTTCTAAAAGCTTCCAAATATCATGAGAAGATGTGAAAGAAGAAATACAATCAAAAACATAACGATCTAACCCACAATGTAGAGCATTCATGGCTTTGCCATCAAGCTCGAAATTTGCAATGTCGGCGGCGGTCCATTGAGATTCATCTTGACTAGAGAGAGTATAACCATGCATGACAATTCTAAAAATAGGATAGCCAATACTTTTAAGAAATGTGGTCATGCGGGTTTTCCAAAAACTATAATCGGCTCCATCAAAGAATGGAGCACGATCCAAAGAATGTCCTTCGGGGGATTGAGAGGAAGAAGCGGTAGAAGCCATCAAAAAATAGGATCTTTAATTTGAAACCGGTTAGGGAATTATTCAAATACGTCCTCTGATACCAATTGATGGGTCGGAACAAAACGGGAAGCGATGGAAAGAGGGGGGGGGGGGAAATTGCCTTTTAAAAAATGATTGACAAATTAAAATCAAAGTTGAAATGCAGCGGAAATAAATAAGGCAAGACACAAGAAATTGATAACGGAGTTCGGCCAAAAACCCGGCCTACGTCTCCGCTCCCAACTCAACCGTTGAGAGATTCCTACCGCTTGCTTTTCAATGGTTTTAGCAAGAAACCCACTAGGCTTTGAGGTAGCACTAGGACCTATTACAGCTTGCTTTTAGTGGTTAAGAAAGAACCCACTTGCTTTTAATGGTTTAGCAAGAACCCACTATCCTTCTTACAGGTGAAGGATAGCTCACCTATGTCTCAAGCTATTTAAAGGAAAGCTTGACAACCTTTTCACACCTTAGTGGTGATGTGAAACCCAAAAGAAAGGGAGGATGAGAAAAGTTGGGAGTTTGTAGGCACAAACTCAAATTTAAGCTCAAAAAGAATAAAACGATAAAACCCGTAATTGGAGGAAGTCTTGGGCGCCTTTGATTGATTGGAGATGTTGAAGGCCGCTTCCAAGCTTCTTTGAAGGAGCTCCTTGGATGTGGAAGTTGTTGGATCAAGGTGGGTTCCTCGAAGGAAGTCCACCGGAGGTTGGCCAATTGATGGAAAATGTGTCCGTTGGCTTGGTATATGATCCGGTGGTTGTCCGGGGCTTCCTTGGCCTTTATTTATAGGCATGGAACCCTTGGGGAGGCTTCGGAGCCGTTAGAGAGGCTTAAAGAGCCGTTGGGAGCCAAGTGGGCCAGCCTGGTCAAACTGCAACGGCTAGTTTGACTGGCTCCACCGGCTGGCCGGTACAGTCCCACCGGCTGGCCGGTGTGTGCAAAAAGGAATAGGATTCGGGCTCAGCCTCCACCGGCTGGCCGGTGCTGAGGCCACCGGTTGGCCGGTGTGGAGACAGTAGCTCCCACTGTTCTGCTGGGTGCCACCGGCTGGCCGGTGCTGAGGCCACCGGTTGGCCGGTGCTGAGGCAGTGGCTCAGCCCTCTGTTCTGGGTGCCACCGGCTGGCCGCTGGTGTGACACCGGTTGGCCGGTGGTCTGGACAGAGGAATCCCTCTTGTCCAGTCCTCCATCGGCTGGCCGGTGGTCTTCCATCGGTTGGCCGGTGGACTGAATTTCTGTCCACTTTTGGCTTCTTCTTGGCCTAAGTCCTTGGCAACCTTTTGCCTATCAGCACAAACACTTAAAACACAATTAGATAAACATGATAAGGTGATTGTGATCATGAAAATCAAACAATGAGGGGAACGAGAGGTACAACATTGACTCCCCCGCAAACCTTGTATTCCATAACATGTAGAATAATAGTAATGTTTTTGGTTGGACTAACACATATTTTCCATGTGTCATAATTCACAACAATACCAGCAGTATCCATAGAAATAAAATTTCTATCTAAAAATTCCATATTGACCAGATTTTTGAACATGCTTCTCAATACTCTTTTTAATAGAAATATGATAACCATCAGGCTTCCTATATTCAATCATAACATTATTATTCAGCTTAGATTTTTGTTCAGACTTATCAAAGCTATAAGTAGTAAAAATCTTTCTAAACTCAAGATTTTTAGACACTTTTGATTTTTCAGCATTGCTAACTTTGGCCACATACATAGCCTTTCTACTTTGTTCTTATTATAACCATTTCCATATTTCTTATCAACCATTGAATGTATCTTTTGTTCATCCTTCTTTGATTCATTATTACTAGAATTTTCACCAGCTTTAGAGATAGATTTTTTGAAACTTATATTCCTTTCTTTAGCTTTATAAAGTTTTAGTTGGAAAAGTTCCAACTCTTTTTTTCCTTCAACTTTACTTCCAAATGGTCATTACGATTCTTTTCACTCTCAAGATAATTATTCAGATCATCAATCTCTTTTTCCAACTTGAATTTCTCATCAGGAATACTTTATTAATTGTTTAATAAGGAATATTTATTTATAGGATTCATGTTTTCCTTCTTGAGATTTATTGTCTTTCTTAAACATTATTTCAATTCTTCTTTAAGATGATATTCAAGTTGAGTTTCTTCTTCTTTAGAACAGCTACTTCTTTTATATTCATTATTCACTACTAAAATAAAGGTATTCTCTCAAGCTTTCTCAGCAAAATATTTTTTGGATTCAGCTTCTCTATCCTCTTCTTCATCATCATTAGTCAAAAAGCTTATTCTTTTTTATTTGAAGAAATTTTTATCCTTCCCTCTGCTAGAATATTTATCTTTATCACCCTGTTTCTTCTATGAACTTCTTAGCCTTCTATCATATTCATCACTATCTTCTTATTTCTTTCTTTGAGGATAGTTAGCCGCAAAATGACCAATAACTCCATATTCAAAACATTTCAAGGGGATTTTCCCTTGTATTTCCCTATACCTCTTTTCACATTCATAGAAAACAAGGATAAAATTTCATCAAAATTTTGACATGCCACATCTTCAAAATCAGGTTTTCCAACTTTATCTTTAATAATATTTTTCTTCAACTACTATTTATTTGCAACCTTAAAAGTTATTTCTCTCTTAGATTTTGTTTTACTCTTCATAGTCTTCTACCCTCTCATTTCTTAAATTATGAGAGTTCTATGAAAATAATCCAAATATAATTTTTTAGGGTCTCTATCTTCTAATGATGAAACTTTAACATCAAATTTGTCAGGAAAAATTATCAAGATATTTTCAACAACTGTAGAATCATCCAAAATTTCACCATGAAATCTGATTGTACTAACAATTTCGTTTACCCTAGTAAAGAAGTCCCAAAAAAATTCAAGATTGTCTATTTTTAATTCTTTATAATTCAGCCTCAATATTTGAAGTTTTTCCTTCTTAAATTTTTTATTTAATTCATAAATATTATTCAGCTTATCACAGATTCCTTTAGTTGTAGTGACAAATTTCACTCTTAAAAACTCACTCTCAGAAAGAGATCAGAGTAATGAATTTTTAACTCTTCCATCATTCTCAAGATTCTTCTTATCGATAGGTTTAAGAGGAACCTTTTCATCAATAACAGGAAATACATCTATTTTTGCTTCGAGAACTTCATAACCAAGAGACAAAAGATAAAGAATCATTATATATTTCTAGATATGATAATTATTCCCATAAAATATCAGAATCAACTTACTATTCACGCAATTCAAATTCTCCTTCATAACTTATCTTCAAAACTTTAGCAAAGAACACAAGAAGGAAACCTGTCCCTTTGATACAAATTAAAGTTGTTTTAGTTAGGATCTAAGTATCACTAGGAGGGGAGGGGTGAATTAGTGATATATTTTTATTTTTTATTTCCTTCCCTTTGAAACCTTCACCTCCTATTAAAGAGTTATTTACCTTGTGAACACAATCAAAACCCACATCCATAAGAACTCAATATTTACAAGGTTCACTACTCAGTAAGAGTAGCTACGTCCTTGGTATGGTATGAAATTAATCCAATACTACACAATCCACTAGAAAATAATCATTTTATGTAGAATAAAATGAGTAGGATATACCCTTACACTCATGAAACACTTGGAAATTAATCCACAAGCGTGTGTGTATCCTCTTAGAAAAAATAGGGTAATTCAATGTTTTGGTGCTTCTTGATCTTCATTCACAAATTTTATCTTTAAAATTAATTATTCTCTTTTCTACCCATAAGATGGTAGAAACTTATTTCAATCCTCTGCAAACTGACCACCCTCCTCTATGAACTATCCTTCCTCCTCTACATACTGCCTATGTCCTCTGTGTACCATGTAGCAGGAATGCTATGTGGATAACTCTTCTTTCGCAAACTACCTCTACTCTGAGTATTGCTTTTGATTCCACATACTGCCTTTGAATATCACTTCCACTTCTACGGAATCCATTATTCCGTGGGCTACTTCAACTTTTCACAAACCATCTTATCTTTTGAGGACCACATCATCCTACAGATAATCTCTATTCCGAGAACCAATTCTATTTGTAAAATTTCTTCCCGCAAACTCCTTCCTACCCATAATAATCTTTCACAAACTCTTCATACTTCTCCAAAATTATTTTGCAGTAACGATCTCTTCTTATAAAATTCGCTATCTCTTAATTATGGGGTTAGGTTCCATTATATAGGAAAAAAATACAAAAAATCCGCTAATCTATTTTACCACATTTTCAATGTAGTACAACCTTCACCACATACCACTTCTCCTATCCCAAACCACAAGACTTTTGTATACCATTTTTTTATTCCTGATCCATGTATGCCCTTTAGTCCTATGCAATAAATCTTCTCTGCCAACGACAATCCATCCACATACCACATCACCTTCCACCATGAACCATTTTTGGTTTCTTGGACCGCTCCAGCGTACCGTTCCTGTTGCCTAGTACGCGGCGACAAACCATTCCCATACATGGTATGCGATCCATGATCCGAGGTATGTGGTTCTATTCCTTTTCATATTTCCTTCACCATTCTTCATATGTTCACTCCCATGAGAAAAACCATTTATTTATAAAAACAAATTCTCTATTTTGTGGCCTAAAAATTTGAAAAACACTAGGAAACAATGCCTACTTTAATATCTGCTTCGGCAAGAACACCCATGTTTCTTCACTATCATATGGATTATTTAACAATCATATGCTTTCATCATGAACTTTATCTTTCATGATAATTAGTCTTTGACCGATCACTTTTATAATTATTAGATTTGCAAAGGAAAGTATTGAAACTTCCATATCTTCCAGTAATATCATTCTTTCCAATCAAAACTGAATATGATTGGCATAACCTTTTCTCCCCCTTTCCTTCATAAGGCTTGCATCACAAGTTCTCTAAACTTATGAAATTTGGGAAATAAAAATCAGCAAAGCATCATCTGATTCACCAAGGATTCTTACAAAGTGAATTAATTTATCCTCTTTAACAAAAAAATACTATGCTAAGGAAAACTCTTAAAACTTCCTTATCCATCCAACTTGGTCCTAACATGAGCTACCCTAATGCAATGTTGAATAAATTTTACTTTTTATACCATTTATTCAGCTAAATTAAGTCCTAATGGCTTTTTTCCTCCAACTTCATTCCAACATGTCATATTTTTTCAATTCTTACCATAAAGGGATTCATATAGATCCATATGGATTCTAGAGTAAAAGCTATTATTTTAAGAAAATTAAACTAGAGGAAGGTTTTGATCCCAACCTTCTTTCAAATATATAGAGAAAGATCTTAGTATATACTATAGTATTTGAATAGTCATCCTAAATCAATGTCACGACCCGACCCTACCGGGGCTCGAGCCACAACTACCCCAAGCCCGCCTCCATAGGCTAGGGTCTTGGGGTAGTTGCGGCTCAAGCCCGGGTAGGTTCGGGTTATGACAAAGTGGTAACAGAGCCTGTTCCATCACGGGGTGCTACTAGCACCGCTACTGGCCGATCCATCGAGAACGAAACCAGGGGGAGACCACTCAACTCTGCTGGTCAACAAACCAGCACTGAGCCAGGGGAAAACTCCACCCTGCTGGCCAAACAAACCCACAGAGGGACCCTCTACGTCACGAGAGGTCAAAGTACGCAAATCAGAACACAACACGCACATGGGGCCCACATGACGTGTGGCCCCAAGTCAACCCCAACCAAGAGCACGAACAACTCAGGAACAAACCACACGTACCTCCAAGTGCTCCCGTATACTCCCAGAGTATACCTCGTTCCAGCCCATAGGCTATCGTGCACACGGCACCCAATGTCAACGCAAAGGCGTGACGTAACATTTCCAACTCAAAGGCCCAGGCACGACCGGCCACATCTTATGAAACATTTACATCTCTCTCCCAAGAGTGCACGTGATCACATGCCATGGGTCCGCTACATCCACGGTAGAAGAACCGCCACCGGGGAACCTTTCACATTTCCACATTTAATAAGATCGCGTAAGAGGCTCTGCCCACCAGAACATATTACACCATTGTAATCCTCGTAGAAAAACACGCGAGATCGACTACTTACTCGCATCCAACGGATATCCGACGAAAAAGTCACCAACACCGCCTCACGCCCAAACGGCGTCCCGTGATCCCGAGCCTCGGCCCTGAAAATAGTCGGGCGCATCGCACCATTGCGATCCCCTCGGGAAAACATGTCAAAAGCACTACTCACATGAGTGCAACAGATATCCGGAGAAAAAGGTGCATCCCGACGCACTGCACACGAGAAATGCCACGTGGGACCCGCAACCCGGTCCCGAAACTCAACGAACAGATCGCACTGTTGCGATCCTCTCGAAAAAGTACACAAGATGGACTACTCACTCGTCCAAAATAGTGGCCCGGTGATAAAGCTGGAAATCACTGTCAACTCCCGAAATGGCCCTAGTGGGGCCCGCACCATCATGCGGAATTACAGCGGGCGGATGGCACCATTGAAATCCCTTTGGAAAAACATCCAGAATCGACTGCTCGCACGCCCCGAACAGACGTCCGATGCAAAATCCGCTAAACGCTGCTCGCAGCTCAAAAGATGGGCCGTGGGGCCCATGCCTCAAATCCAGTCTCAACGCCCGAAACTGCCCTGGAAACCTTCGCCCTTGCACCAGGGTCCCAACGCAACTGACGGCACTCAAAGCGGACGTCGCATGCGTCCGCGCCGCTCAAAACAAGATTCCTGGAAAGATGTCAAACCCCTCGACGTACGTGTCGCGCCACCGAGGCCTATCGTTTCGGGAATTAAAAATTCCCAAAACCATTTCAAAAAGACCGCCTCGTCAATACGGTTCCACCGCCGCATACGCGTTCTTGTGACATGATCTAAAACCGTGCGGGCGAGCCAGTGCCGCCCAAAGCGGATAGTGTCGAGGTGCGGTGATTGAGCCCTTGGCTTGCGGTTCGGGGCAGACGTGCGGGATGCTGGGCATCGATGGTGTTATGTCTGGGACTGTTGGATACTTTTTGCTAGGCTGAGCTACGGGACGGGGACCCCCTTACGACATTGTTCGGGTTTCTTATTGAGCATACAGATATGTATATACCTTGTTTCTGGTACCCACTTCTTGGGTTTGGTTACTCTCTTTCTAGGAGAGGCAAAGACGCGCGGGGTATGCCACGTGATTTCCGTGTCTAGCTTCTTGTGGTTGGATGATTCTACTCTCCTACTATAGGTAGTGAAGACTCGACGGTAATTTCATCTTCTCACCGTTTCCATCTCCTTGTGCCTAGATGAGTCTACTTCCTTTCTCTTGTTGGGTTGAGCTGTACTCTTTACTGCAATTTCAGTTATACTCCTCTACTTTTCCTGTTCGCTCTACTGCTCACCCTTTGGTACCTCCTTTGTTTCTCCCTCGAGCCTTCAGGGTATCCTACTGAGTATTTTTATACTCACCCCTACTTGGGATTTTCCCGCACTTGGTGTGCCCTTGCAGACGCCAGATAGGTGGAGCGTGGCTTCAGTGGAGTGTAGGAGCGTAGGAGCTTGGGAGCTTGGACTGCGTGCGGTGGTCATGGCCAGGTTCCAGGTGGGAGACCCGTCAGCTGTTTCCTTTTTGTTTACCTGTTGCCGGGTTCTGGCACTTTTTGGTTGGGCGCGTGTTTTGCCCATTTTCTTTTCAGTTTGTACTTTGTACTTGTAGAGGTCGATGCACTCTATGGTTTTTATATAGCAGTTATTCTTTTACTCTGCTTGTCTCTTCTTTTACTCTGCACTGTTGCATTGAGTGTGCTTTGTGTGTGCGTACAGGTACTTAGGAAAAGGCCTCCCTGAGTTGTTGTGCCTTCGGCGCTGGTCGCCAGCCCCTGGCCTATGGAGGCGGGCCTGGGGTAGTTGCGGCTCGAGCCCGGGTAGGGTCGGGTCGTGACAAAGTGGTATCAGAGGTGGTTCGTTCCTTGGGGCGTTGTGCGGACGTCCCTAAAAAGAGGAATTGGTTGGGATATAGGGCAACAATGTTAACGTGTCTCGAGAGCGTCTCTCATGCCAGGGAGTCCAGTGATGGTGCGGCGGCCGACATATCCATTCACCAGGACCTTGATAACCCGCTTGTCGACTCGGCATGCTGAGACATTTGTTGCAGAGAAGAATTGGTTTGTGCATCACATAGGATTGAGTCTTTGACTGTCCTTCTTGAGTCAGCTCCCCATTGTTGTTATTGGTATATACATTATGCTCATCTGACCGCAGCACTCCTTGATAATATTTAGGATGTCTCTGCGAAGACAGCCAGCCAGGATACTAGCTTTGGGTGCGTGACGACGACCCTATGAGCTACGAGGCCACAGTCCAGGACCCATCGTGCGAGCCCTTTCTCCGGGTGGGCCGATAGCAGCACCCCCACCTGTTGAGAAGCAGACAGTTTCAGCAGAGCAGGCTGAGCTTGAGCGCAACTTGAGTGCGCTCCGTGAGTTCCAGCGACAGGGACCACTGAGGTTCAGTGGTGAGCCAGACCCTCAGGCAGCAGAGGTTTGGCTCGAGGCAGTGGTTCGCCTTTTCAGGCTTGTGCAGACGCCGACAGATCAGAGTGTGGCTTTAGCAGCCACCCTTTTTCATGGATCATCTCAGCGTTGGTGGGGTCTAGTGACTCAGTTTCTTGACGAGTCGTCGCTTTTGTTGGGGCGAATTTCAGTTGTTTCTCCGTGAGGAGTTTTTCCCCTCCTGCTTGCGCTCCGTTCGGATTCGGAAGATCCTGCAGTTTTAGCAGGGAGGGATGACGGTGGCCGAGTACGTGGCTAGTTTTGTAGACCGTGCACGCTTTTACCCGGACTTGGTCCATGACGAAAACATCCGAGCGCGGAAGTTTGGGCAGGTTCTCTGCTGAGAGATTCATGCTGTCAGAGTACCCTTGGGCATTTCCACATACGCCGGGGTGCTAGAGGAGGCGCTGGTGGCAGAGGGATTCCTGTCATGTTTTTCGGTTGGTAGTGGCAGTGGGTCGCTTGTCATCTAGTTCCAGGTCTACCCTCCAGCGGGGCTGGGCAGTGGGTTTCCTGATGATGTATTAAGGTCTACCCTCCAGCGGGGCTGGGCAGTGGGTCGCTTGATGATGTATTAAGGTCTACCCTCCAGCAGGGCTGGGCAGTGGGTCGCCGGATGCTGTGTTATGGTTTACGCTCCAGCAGGGCTGGGCAGTGGGTCACCCAGTATCTTAATATGGTATACCCTCCAGCAGGGCTGGGCAGTGGGTCGCTTGATGACGTGTTAGGGTTTACCCTCCAGCGGGGCTGGGCAGTGGGTCACCCGATATCTAGTTATGAATTACCCTCCAGCAGGGCTGGGCAGTGGGGACACCGGTTGACATTCCAGACTCAGTCCTCTCGACCAGGCTAGTCTGTGGCTTACCTCCATGATTACCGGAGTGGGAACCTTGGTTATGGGTCAGTGTTGTGATGGTTTGACTTTGAGGAGATCTCTCGACTACAGGGCAGTGATGAGGTGTGGTTTGAATTTCCCTAGAACTCTCAAGTACGAGGGGCGTTTTCCCCCACCGAGACGCGTTCTTGTGACACGATCTAAAACCGTGCGGGCGAGTCAGTGCCACCCAAAGCGGATAGTGTCGAGGTGCGGTGATTGAGCCCTTGACTTTCGGTTCGGGGCAGACGTGCGGGATGCTGGGCATCGATGGTGTTATGTCTGGGACTGTTGGCTATGTTTTCCTGGGCTGAGCTACGAGACAGAGATCCCCTTACGACGTTGTTTGGGTTTCTTATTGAGCATACAGATATGTATATACCTTGTTTCCTGTACGCACTTCTTGGGTTTGGTTACTCTCTTTCCAGGAGAGGCGAAGACGCGCGGGGTATGCCACGTGATTTCCGTGTCTAGCTTCTCGTGGTTGGACGAGTCTACTCTCCTACTATAGGTAGCGAAGACTCGACGGGAATTTTATCTTCTCACCGTTTCCAGCTCCTTGTGCCTAGATGAGTCTACTTCCTTTCTCTTGTTGGGTTGAGATGGACTCTTTACTGCACTTTCAGTTGTACTCCTCTAGTTTTCCTGTTCGCTCTACTGCTCACCCTTCGGTACCTCCTTTGTTTCTCCCTCGAGCCTTCAGGGTATTCTACTGATTATTTTTATACTCACCCCTTCTTGGGATTTTCCCGCACTTGGTGTGCCCTTGCAGATGACAGACAGGTGGAGCGTGGCTTCAGTGGAGCGTGGGAGCGTAGGAGCTTGGGAGCTTGGACCGCGTGCGGTGGTCGTGGCCGGGTTCCAGGTGGGAGACCCATTAGCTATTTCCTTTTTGTTTACCTGTTTCCAGATTGTGGCACTTTTTGGTTGGGCGCGTGTTTTGCCCATTTTCTTTTCAGTTTGTACTTTGTACTTGTAGAGGTCGATGCACTCTGTGGTTTTTATATAGCAGTTATTCTTTTACTATGCTTGCCTCTTCTTTTACTCTGCATTGTTGCATTGAGTGTGCTGTGTGTGTGCGTACAGGTACTTAGGCAAAGGCCTCCCCGAGTTGTTGTGCCTTCGGCGCTGGTCCCCATCCCCTGGCCTATGGAGGCGGGCCTGGGGTAGTTGCGGCTCGAGCTCGGGTAGGGTCGGGTCGTGACAATCAATCATATATCTGAGGATGATATATAGTTCTAAAGTTCAACTCTATATTCAATGATTTGGGAATAATTCTATAGATATTTCAGGTAAACCATGGATCTTGATTAGTTATGATTGAGAGTGGTAATCCATGTAAGCTTACCACTTACTTAATGTATATCCTATAATGTTGGCCAGGTAAGAAATATTCCTAGATAACAATGAGTGTATTAACCACCAAATAAAATTCATCATTCTATATTACAAACCTTACTAAAACCAAAATGGTTAGTGTGATCATCAAGAAGCAATAATCGGAGTGAGAAATCCTATCATAAAAAAATAAATCCAGTAATTTCCTAAATTTTGAAACCTTCTTATCAACCTATAACACTTTAGGTTTATCCTATATCACTTCCCATTTATCCTAAGTTATATTAAGTTATTTTCTTATATTCTTCATGACACAATCTCTAAAACTAACTAAACTATACTCTAATACCAACTGAGGTGACCTGAGTATTTCATAAATAAATAATAGATCAATTTAGATGAATATTCAATACATCTCACAATAATATACACTTGAGAATTATAAATATTTAGTGTATTTTTACACTAGATACATAATTAACTTATTTTATGAAATATCTTCAACATTTACCAAAATTTTCTTCTTAATTAGTACCCTTATTTGACATATCATACTTAAATAATTTCTTTATAACCTTGGGAAATAGAAGCATAAGAAAGGATGAACTCAAATGCTCAATAAGGGTAAATATAGTAGATTTCAATTAATGATCATATTTGAGAATATGATATTCATAAGGGTATAAGAACATTATTATAACTTATGAGGTCTTACCTAATAATTCATAGACTATAAATCATAAATCATGGAATATATATATTTTTATTACAAAATATATGAGACATACGAGTGTAAAATTATTAATAATCAATCATGATCTATGATAACACAATATAAGACATAAGATACAATTTTATGGAATACACAAAAGTATATGAAATCATATCCTTAGTTAAGGATCACTGGAATGGCTATCACATCTAATATCCATTATCATAAACAAACACACATAGTCCCATAGTGGATTGGGTTTACTCTCCATTCTCATAAACATAGCATACATATTCCCATATTGGATTAGGATCACTCTTAATTCCCATAAAAATAGTAGATAGAGTCTCATAGAGGATTAGGTTCACTTACCATTCCTATAAACATAGTATAAAGAGAACCATAGTGGATTGGGTCCACTCCATGTCCCCTTTCATATTATATTAAGAGATATAAAGCTTTAACCAATGAATTTTAGGGATAAATAATTATAATCCCACCCATCACATAATTAAAACTATACATATTTATTTCATAAGGTCATAAAAACATTCATTATTTCATCATAGCATAATTAACCCATGGAAAAGAAATGAGTTTCAAAAAGAATTATTCATCACATAATCATGAGCCATCCAGATAAAGAACATGGATGGTATCATTAGATAGTATCCCCAAGTAAGCATAATATTCATTAAATTATGATGGAATATATGAAAAATACATTTATAAAATCATTAGAAATATACTTTGAAAATTTGAGAAAACATCCTTTTTTTGGTAACTATTAAAAACTAAAAATTTCAAAAAAAATGTGAATAAGAGTTTCATTTTAAAACCTTCTAAACTAGTAAATTAATCTTAAAATCAAATAATATTCATGATTATGGGAAAATTATTTCATTTTGTAAATGTGAAAAAAATATTCTTTTAACACTTGTAAAAATTCAAATATATCTTGTATGGAAAACATTGTTAAGATTCATTTTTTTACCTTAAAAAAGCCAAATATATTTGAAAATGAATTTTAAAAATTAATTTTAGTATAAAAAATAAAATTCTTGAAAAAATTTAAATAAAAAGGACATGGAATAAAAATATTTCTAACAAAAAACTACAAATAAGGCCAATTTTTATTAAAAAAATTATTTTTGTCTTTTTGAGTACCAAAGAGGGGGAAATAGAGAGATTGATTTAAAAACCCATAAATAATAATAGGATAATAAAATGTATGGGTTTTAAGATATATATAGAGTATATAATTTCCCTAATTGAGATTTAAACATGAGTAATTCCAATTAAAAATGATATTGTAACATAAACCCTTACCTCAAATCCTGACATTACTTATACATGAGATAAACTCATGTACTATAAATTTATATTTATTATAAATATTTATAATAAATATATCAATATCTTTATTAATATATATCATTTATTAATAATTTATAATCACCCATTTATTAATAATTCTTGACTAAAATCAATATTATGGGTGTTAACTATTTCATTTTTCATGCATGTTTCAGTTTAGAAATTACAAACATTACACCTTGGTAATGGTTTCATCATATAAAGAATATAAATAATTTCATAAATATTATATTTATCCATTATATACAATTTTATAAAAATCTATGTAAAGCAGTGATGAAAAATGAATTACATCACTTCGTGGAGGCGGTAGTCCGCACACACATATGAGTGATACTTTCATTTTTCAAAGAATGAAAATAAAGAAATATAAATAATAATTTATATTTTTTAAAAAATATTTATATCATAAATATCATATATATTCATCAAATTCAAAATATAACTCTCCATGTGTGGTGGTGATGAAAATGAAACATGTTGCTTTAAGGGGATGGTAGTTCGTATGTACACATGAGTAACACTTTCATTTTCCATTAGAGGGAAAAGAGATATAAAATGGAGTTAAAATTAATAAAAAAACATTTTGGTATATTAAATATACTTATGTAGTTATAATAATATGATTAAATAATATTTGAAGGAGGTGTAAGAAGAAAGAAACTTGAAATAGATCGATAAAGACAATTTCCTTTTCTTTTAGTATCTTCCTTTAGATTACATTTCAAGACTTATTAGGATGCTCTTCTGGTTATAAAGAGACCTATAAGATTTTGATAGCAAATCCTATAAGATATTTTAATAGGTATTGGATGATCTAGCATTATTAATGTGTGTTAATAAGTGAGAAGAGGAGGTACCCTTTTATATGTGATGGGAGTGAAAACCTTGTAAATATTATTAAATTTTAAATATTATAAAGTCACTATCATGGGAAATTGGAAAAAACATCCAATTCTCAAATATAAGGTGAGTAAGGTCTAAATTCACTAAACCAATGAAATTTAATATAAGGTTTAGTGATATCATGAAGCCTTATCCCTTTATTTTAACCCTTTTAACCCATATTTACCTTTACCCTAATGATAAACATTTTACCATGGTAACTATTCATTATGGCTAAAAAATTGTGTTGAAATTATTACCAAGTATTTATTTTTAATATTAAAAATATTTAATCATTTTTTTAATTTTAAATTCCTAAAGGTGGAAGAAATTAATTCAAATATCCACCCACAAAATGCGTAAAAACCATTTTTAGAAAAAATGTAACTTTAAGCATGGAAATTATTTTATTCTCATTCCTTGTATTGTAAAAACTATTAAATGGATTTTAATTTAATTTATTTAATATATTATCAAAAATTTTCATTAAAATCATTCATCAATAGTTATTATTTTAATTTTTTAACATAAAAATACATTGTGTGCATAAAAATAGTTTTCTTAAAAATATCTCCTTTTTACCTTAAAATGATTTTTTCTTCATTTATAACCATTTTGTAATCAATTTATGAATGATAATTAATTTTCATACATGTGTAAAAAATAATCTTCTATAAGTTTAATACTCAAAATAAAATAATATTTATTTTAAATAAAAAATATATAATAAAATAATGTTTGTAAACAGAATACTTCATTTATCGAAGAATTACTAGACTAACATTCCTTATCATTTATAAACTATTTATTTAATTTCATTAATTTTTTTTATTACTTTAATTTTATAAATTTCATTTAAATATATATTAATAACTTTTATTTTATTTTTTTGATAAGGCATTATTTACTTAAGTTCGATGTTTCATGCATTATAAGCTATTTAACTCATAGAATTTTTTATAGATAAATATATTATAAAATATTGGGTTTTTATAACCTTAGAGTGGGTTGACCTATATAAACACTTCTATAGTGACGAAATTTTATCATTAAAATTTCTATCATGCATTTCCACCACCCTTAATCATCATATAGTTTCAGTAACCTTTATGACCTATAGGTCCATCCCCATATGCCTGTTGAACCCTGCGACTCTGTCCCACCTAATGTCCTTTGTGGATTTGAATTTCCTTGATGACCAAATACTTAATTTTTCTAAATTCACCTTGCATATTTGTCTCACCTTCTTTATATTTTATGTAATAATTTACAAAAATATATCTAACAAAAATAGAATTCCAAAAAAAAATCAATGTAGAAGCTTAGAAAATATTTGGAATAAACTTCATTGATAAAATAATGGTCTAGGATCATTAAATAAATATATAAGATATCTATGAACCATTAAAAACATGTATGGATAGTGAAGATTTCATGTAAATGCTATGCAGAAAGCTAGAGTAAATAGGATATCATGAGTACATGAAATAGGATCTTGATCTATACAGTTTATAGAAAAGGAGATCATGGGTTGAATATTACATATTTAATTATAGCAGTGGATCATAATTCTCAAACTATTAATAAAATGAGACAAAAAATAGTGAGATATATCATTGATTATAATATTGTGGAAGCATGGAAGTAAATAAAAAATTAATAGACATTGGAATCTACCTTATCTAGAAGCTTATACAGGGATACAAGCTAGTTTATTATCATAAACCAACATATAAAAAGGTTATTTTCTTGCACTATCTTTAATATCAATGTTGGGGTTCACATAGATAATTCTATTTTAAGGGAGATGGGATTTTCCTCATTAATAAAGAATATTTCGGGTCTTGTATTTTTATGACACCACGCAGATTGGGAGTTGGGGCCATTGTGCAGATGAGCCCATGGTAAGATGAAAATAGAGAACATATTATAATTTACAAGAGTTGTAAGGTGAAAACTTGACTCAAGGGATATATGTGGGGTGTTTTGTGGTAAATCTACTATGTTGAAATGATAATATTTAAAAAATTGGTACATGTGACAATGTTCCTCATGATGTTTATAAGAAGATTGTACTTAAGCTTTGGTGATGGGATCGAGGGTTCTGAGGGTGTCATGAAATAATAGATATGGAAATAATGGTAATATTAAAAGGAGAATAATAGAGGCAAAACACCACTATAAATGGTTGATTTTGATGATATCTATGGTTATGAGAACCATTGAGATGATGGATAATACATGTGTCCAATAGTGAGAGAGTGAGAATACCCTTGTTCATGATGGGTAGATGGTTCATTGGAAGTAGACCATTTTATATATTTTTATGATTCTACAACCTTTACATGCATGATGGATTCCATGGATGGTGGTTGGATAATTTCATGACCTAATTTTTATGAGGTTCTTACCCTACGCCATCTATAATATCAACATTTTTGTTCACATGGTTAATCCCATTTTAAGAGATATGGGAGTTTCTCTAACACAAAGGAAAATTGTGTCTTCTATTTTCATGATACCACACTATTTGAGAGTTGATACCACTCTCCTGAAGATTCCATGTAAAGATGAAACCAATGAACCTCTTATCATTTAGAAGAGATGGAAGGCTAAAACTCACACCAATGGATAAAGGTGGGGCATGAGCTATCCACTGTGTTTAAATGATAAGACCATGATGTAAGGAACCTAAAGTTTGACGTAAATAGACATTACATTTCTTTTATAGAATACTTAATATAATTCACAAATAGACTCCCAAAGGACATATTATTTTAGTGTCTTTGGAAACTTGAAACACATTCTTCTAACTTGGAGAAAGATCTTCAATATATCCCATAAAGATATTCCCCTTTAGTTTTACTACCTAAAACCATTATTTATATCATGGGGAAAAGAAAACATAAAAAGGGTGAGATCAAAGTCTCAATAAGGGTAAATATGTATAACATCAAACAAAAAATAAACATAAGAATGTAAAAACATGAACATAAATTTTGAATATCAAAATCTTGAGTCATGAAATAAATCTTGGCAGTTCATAAGGCATAAATCATAATGGAATCATGAACCATGAGAAAATATAATTGGAATAAAACATGGAATTTTGGAAAACACATAAGCATAGAAAATAATTTCAATATTATCTAAGGTTCATTACCAAGACCATCACAATGGGAAAATTCCATTACTGAACCGAGTTCACTCCTTGTTCCAGCCCTGTATTACTGAACTAGATTTAATTTTAGTTCTAAATTTGTATTACTGAACCATATTTACTTTCCATTCCAATCATGTCTATATCATGATATATAAATATTTACCCAATGTATTGGAGAGAGATATAGGTCCCACCCATCACTTAATGAAAACCATACATATGTGTTTCACAAAAAACATAAATCATTCAACATATCATAACCTAAGAAATAAAATGGGTTTCTTAAACATCATTCCATCATGATACATATAAAGAAAATGAATTTCATAAATATAATTCAATCATAAAAAATCAAACCATAGTAATAATAGGGATAGAAACATAACCCTATTTAAATAATGTCATCTTATATGGAAAATAATTTTGATAAACACTTGAAATTAATTCCTGAGGAAAATATCATTTCTTCTTCAAAAAAGTGTTCTTTTCTCAAAATTAAACTCAATTTTAAATGAAAATAATTTATTTGAAAATAAAATTGAAATATTTTAAAGGAATATTTATGTAAATAAGGAGTTATGAAAGTTTAAAAATCTGTTCATGTAGTATAAGTTAAAAAAAAATATTCTCATACTTTTTTTTAAAAAGTCAAAAAGTACCTCATATCGAATAACAACAAATGATTCCTTTCATACCATTTAATAAAAAACCATCAAAGGGTAAAATTGACTTTAAAAAATTCTATAATAATAGAAAGAATATTTTGGAATAATTATTTAGGAAACATGGATGTGGATGATAAATATACCCCAATACATATTTACGAATAAACAATATCAGATAATAATGAGATTGCATAATTATCCATTACCTTAGGTTTTCTATCTTTTGTATGTATCTAAAAATAATGTATAATGATTTAAATTATTTCATTGAATTATTCTATAATCAATTCATTTTTATGTTATCATATATGATCATATTACCATCATTTTGTTAATAACATTTCATTGTTACTCATTATTCAGATATTAACTTCTTTATGTTCTTATAAATGTTTTATCGAATAAATTATGGTTCTAATTATTAGGTTATAATTATATAATTAGATTTGATATAACATATTTATTCATTCTATAAATTTATATAATCATGTTTTAATGAAGATCATGTAGGATGAATCACATCGTATCGTGGAGACGCTAGGTTGTACGCATGCACGAGCGACAATATCATTCCTATATTTATTGAATGGTATTGAATTTGATGGTGTATAATATTTAATAATTAATATCATGCTGTAATAATCATATAGATTTATTATTTCCATCATTATATCCATCCAATTAAGGTGGTGTGGAAAAATAGATTACACCACGATGTGGAGATGGTAAGCTACACGTACATAAGCGTGGTGATTTTATTTTTCATAGGATGGATAGAAGGTAGAATATAGCTATTTCATAATTATAATAAAAACTTAGTATATAAGTGATAAATAAGTTATTAATTTATAATGAAACAACTCCTGAAGAGTAAGTATACAAATAAAGAAGTTTGAAAGAATCGGTAGATGAGATTACCTCTTCTTCGACAAGCTCTCTCTAGAAATCCTCTTAAAGGCACTAGAGTTGTATTTTGAGATGAACAGAAAATATATAATGTGACTAAGGATGTTTATAAGGGAAATGGTCAGGGTATTTCCGATATTTAAGGCTCAAAATGAATTAAAATTATAAGGGAGGATGTTCCCTTTTATAATTGAGGTGAGGGTCACATTTAGAATCTCTAAAAATATTATTTTATAATAAAATCAAACCACATCCAAAAACCTCAAATATTTAATAATTTCAAAGATGAGATGAAATAAGGTTGTAATATAATCAAACAATAAATTTTAAACAAGTTTTTATATCAATTTAAACCTTATCATTTTAATTTAACACTTAGTTATTCTATTTCATTTTAACTTGGGTAACAATTATTTCAATATTAAAAGGGTGAAACATTTACTTATTTGATGTAAATTAAATAATAAATAAATAATTTAGATTATTTTGGACCATATAATAATTATATATTTTTAAAAATGTTTTATGACTTTTAAAAAATTTATTAAAAAATTTCTCTATCATTAATTTATAAGCCTTTAAGGTAAATATTTATTTTCTAAAAATTAAAAATAAATTACCTTGAAAAAAAACATTTTAATGTTCAAATGAGTATTTATAGTAGAATATATCTTCTGTATAAACTTATTTTAAAAATGATATATTATTTAAAACATGAATATAACATCTTTAAATTTTCATTTAATAAAATATTATAAATACCATAATATCTATCAAATGAACAAAAAATATCAAAAATAATTTTATATTAGGGAAATATGTTTATTAAGTTAAAAATTAATATTTATATTCATTTATACCACACATTTGTCCATATGTAAACATATAGTAGATATTAAAGACAAAAAAACTACACTTGGTGTCTTTCTTTGATTTAAATATTATTTAATTCATTTTCATGGACAAGTGTCTATTAAATGACGTTATTTCGATCCTTAAGTGTTAAGGGTAGATTACATTCATTAAATATTTTTTTTCATTTTTTGGTTATTTTATAGTCATTATAATTTTATTTTTAACATAAATTACCAAATTTACACTTTACCGTGGTAACAAAATTTACCATGGTTACTATTTATATTGGTAAAAAATAGTTTTTTTGAAAAAATGAACCTTTTTAAATGGAAATAGTTTTTTACAATAAATTCATGTATAAAATCACTTTTAAAAACCATAATTGGATAAAAAAACTAATTAAAAATTAAAACCAATTAGAAATATAATTTTACTATGTAATAAAGTTAAAAGAAAATAATGTTTTCAATAAAAATCTGTATTTTCACTATTCATCAAAAAATGAAACTTATTAGAAAAATACCAAAATTTCAATCAAAGTAAATTTTTATATTTCACATTAAAAAACGAAGTTTATTTTTACAAATTGAATATTAAAAAGTGTAGAAAACTAGATTCAAGATGAGTGCGCCATTAAAAGGTAGAAAAACTGAATTTTTTGAGAAATACTTCTTTTATCAAAAGAATTGAATTTGTTCTTATATCATGTCTAGAAAACATATAAGATAAATTTTAAACATTATATTTAATATATTACATAGATTTTTCATTAATAAAATCCATCATGAGTGATTTTTTTATTTTATAAACTCAATTATTTTGATTTAAATAGTTTTTTCATAATAAAGTTAATATTATTCATACCCACAATTATAATGACTAGGTTATAATATTTAGTTGTTAACTTATACTCGGTATTTCATGAAATGAATTATATCAAAATAACTTGAAATTTTGTGTCACACAGTCCAATCATAGAGTTGTGTATACCGCAAGCTAACTCGGTATTGCATATAGCCTAAGTTTATCTTGGTTTAGCATACAACATAAGACATCGAAAAAAGAAAATATATATCATAAAAATATTAGGGTGTTACAAATGAAATTATGAAATGATATAATTGATAAATATATTGTTGTAATATCTTGATGAAATCCACCATACATGCGGGTGTTGTCTATTGGAAATAAAGGCTATGGTATAAGCCTCATAGTGAGATGGAAAAGCTTTGATATGTAATAAATATAAGTGAGGCAGTATATATGCATGATGATACTGAAATTGTAGGTTTTTATAGAGGATAAAATAAAGAAGATGGTGATAGAGACAATTTGTGAAGGAATTGACATAGATTAGTGTAAAAAAGAAAAAAAAGGTATACACTATGATATCCTTGAAGATTCTATCAAATAGTATAGAAAGAAGTGAGTTCCATTGTATATTTTTTTTAACATTTCACATGAGTGGGTTAATAATAAGAAGAAGAGGTGGAATATTAAATATTTGAGGAGTAAGTGAAGGATGACCTAGGAGGAAGAAATAAGCTAAGTGACTAAGGAGAACTATATTGAGGGTTATATATATAACATATTTACTTTCCATTTATATATATTAATGTTTATATAATGATTCTATTTTTAGTGAAAGCGATCCATACATACATAGGCAGTGATCCTATATAGGCATCCATATACCATGTAACCATTAATTTATAGTGATATATGAGAGGAGTAGTATTCTCCAACTCACACCTTGGATGTCGTTCACATAGAATGAATAAAGTAAATACTATGTTTTCCATTTTCATATCTATAGAGTGAATGTGTTTTGAGTGATTTTTTTAAGAAATATGGGAAATATATAAAATAGATTAAAGGAGACCCTTAATACTAAGAAGTTAAGACCAGAATGATAATTGTGGGATAAGTCTTGATAAGTTATTAGAATTTAATTAGAGAATTATCCCTTAATTCACCCCTTATTAGGGTGTGTTATGTGTGATATCCCATCTAGGAATTTTAACCTTCAATAATTACGACATAAAAAATTTAAAAATGAATTAATGTATTAAAATAAACCATTACACACTCACTTTTCCCTAAACTACATAATTTATATAAAAATATATATATTTCAAAAATATCTATCTTAAACTCATTATTTTATCAACTTTTATATTTAAGGACAAAAATCAATAATTTCTTTAATAAATATATTAAAATTTGTTTACATCACCCCTCTTATAAAACTATGTGAGATTAAAGGTAGTATGATCCATAGACTAAGCATGGTGACCAACATTTTCAGGGTGAAATGGAATATAAAAAACCATTTATTTTAAATTTTTTAAAACTAACTAGGAATAAAAAGTCAATGTTTTTTAATAAAACAACCTAAATGGATGTAATAAACCCCTTAGAAAAAGGATTTTATCTTTTTTTTTAATTATATTTAAATTTCATGTAAAAGTTTTGTGTGGAATACTTGTTATTATTTTTTTTGAAAAATTTATTTTTAAATTGATATTTATGTGAGGAAATTGTGTTTTTAATTACTATTTATTTCATGTTATTCATAATTTTTTAATAATAATTAATAATGAGGGATACTATTGGTTGATCTATTTAAAAGGATAATCAAATTGAATTAATTTTTTTGATTCCACATTAAATTATTTTCTAAACATTCCTAATATTTTTAAATACATTCCATGTGCAATCAATACATTATGGTCTGGTCCAAGCCATTAAACACCCCTACATTACATTTCATCCTACTATATTAACACTTTATAAATCTTCAAGGTTATATTTTTAACACATCAATAGGAAAATATTTTTTTCTTAAACATTATCATTGAACCAATCACTATTAATATTATCTTTACCTAAGGTATATTTTGTTTCTCTACCATAAACACTAATCATTAGGATTTAAAATTTCAACTACCCTATCTAACTCAATTACCCTTCATAATTAGGCATATAGTTTCTCCATCTCAACCTAATTAGTGTCAACAAGTTGATTTGTTATTTTCTATTTTCCTTTTTAAAACTATATTTGTATTTCTAGTCAATTATTTCACTTATCCCAACCCCTTTTCACGTCTTTTTTAAATGATATATGTATACTAAACCCCATATCACATGTACCATATCACTACATGTGATATAGTCATATTATATAGAGTGATATACTCAAGGCATACCATCTGATATATCATATCATATGATATAGAATATTTCACCTCCACTTACTTTATATTTACTTCTTTTACACAATCTATCATTATTTTAACTATTATACCATTCAATGATGTATTAAAATGGAGATAAAATATTTTTTATTTATTTAAGTGATAAATAGATTAATAAATTCATGAATCATTAATTCAGTGAACATTACATAAATATTGAATGTACTTTGATTAATGAGGAAACATCTGAGAAAAATTTAAACCTCAGAGACTCATTTATTCAATGAAGTAAGTCTTTAAAAGATATATAAGTATTTGAAAAAGGTAGGTGGTTAATTTCATTATGAAAACTCTATAGGAAAAATATATATTATTCTCTCCTTCTCCTTTCCATGTAAAGGTACTAGCATGTCATGGGTAATGAGAAGTCCTATGTATGAGATGCATGATTTAAATAGTCAGTGGATCTCCTATAAAGGAAATAGATTTTTTTACTATTTCTTATGAATATATAACAAATCCATTAAAGGAAAAATGTTTGACCAATAGAGTAAAGTATGTTCTTGACATATTCATATTTTACATATAATTTTGTATATAAAATATTTTTTTTAAAATTTAATTGATTATTATTTTTAGTATTTAATTTTAATTATTATTTATGGAAGGATACCCCAATTTTTGGGAAATAAAATATGAATTAAGAGGTGATGTGAAACACCGGATTTTAGAAGCTAAAATTTGATGATTTGATGATGTAAAAGATGGACTGTGATGATGGGATGAGTGAAGGACCAAGTTTGAATCTTGAAAATAAATAACTGGGTTTATTAAGAGAGAAAATAGATGGAAATCAACTTTAAACATCACTCAAGTCATTCATGAAATGTAACATGAATAAATACATAGAGTGAAATAAAGATGTGAAACATGCCATGAGAATTTTGGCCTTGCAAATTACATGTCGTGTAATACAATTACATGACTTGTAACTATCATATGGGACCAAGAGAGGGAATATTTAACATATTAAATTCTATATACCCCTTATTATTTTTCATTTGATGATCTAGGATTGCAGGGAACCATTAATGATGCTATTTATTATAGCCTAAGCGCCTGGAAGCCCTATAAATACAAGCATATACTAGAGGATAATGGATTTGATCCTGGGGATCTTCCATTGTGTTATGCTGTAGGGATGCTGGTACTAGGGTTTTTATTTTATTTTTATTTGTAATTCCTTTGGTAATATAACACATATGAATATTTTTAATTCAAGCATTTACACTTTCTTCTTCCATCCCTCTTTCTCTTCCAACCCTAATCTCATTCTCCCTCTCTTATATCTTTCCATCATGATCTATTTTCGATTTTCAATTTAAAGTAGATAAGCCCAGGCTTGGACCTGGGGGATGTTTTATTATGTTCTTAATTTTTGTGCTTTAATTCAATATGTTTTTATTCCATTTTTGGTGGATAAGATAGTATTTCATGGGTCTGGTGGTCTTACACCATGACACTATTTCCAATTCCATACCTTTTATTTGATTCATTCTTATTACCACCCTTATCTTAGGAAAACCCTTTATACAGTAGAGACAAGGTTTCCTGAAGGGATGAAACGGCATATGGTGGAGTTGAGTCTTTTAGGAATTTCATTCTCGGTTGATGTGTTATCCTATTTGACTATTGGAGGAGGCGGGGTTTGGTGCACCGAAGGCATTCTAAAATACACACTTAATAAATCAAAGGAATGTAATTCATTAATGAGGTTTCATAAAATGAATTGTCAAATTGAATTTAAAAAAAAATAAATACTAAATGAACCCATACTATTAAACCCTGTACTAAGACCTTTTTCCCTAATATGAATTCTACCTACATTTATATTTAGGTTTTGATTATACTTTCCATTATTTTAATTACACACTTTATTAAATCAAAAAATCATTACTTTTAATAATTAATATAAAAGAAAAAATAAATTAGATTTGGTGAATTAGATTTAGTGATTTAACTGAATGTGATGCACCTTAAGTGAGATGACCTTGGTCAGCCTCTGTGCTACATTAGGAAAATATAATCTACTTTTTCCACACCCTACGGAAGGCATGCATCAAAACTGGCACCATTGCGGGGGATAAAAGTAGTCTTTCAATCATTATATACAATTTCCATTTTTTTTAAATAATTTAATATTTTTTTAAATAAATAATAAAAAATATCATTCCAAGATGTATTCAAATTAAGATTATTATGCATGGATAGATTACTCACAGGCACAACAAAAATAAAAATAACAATAGAAAAAATATTATAGTAGAGACTAGGCACTAGAACTTAGAGAAAACATAGAAAAACTAATGAGAAAAGTGTAAAAGATGTTTGAATATGTTCTTGTATTAATGGTGCAACCCAAACCTGAACCAAATAAAGATCCTAAGAAAGTGGTGTAAGATATTTCACTACTTATTTTTGAAGTTGAAGAACAATATGAGGTTAAAAAATAGAAACTTAAAGATTCATTTCACATTTCTCGACCACTGTTGGAGGATATTGATGAAAGAGACTTGTCTATTGATTTATGGAAGGGATATCAAGTGAATTCGGATAAATTTTGGAGAAATTGGGTAAAAATTGAAATGAAACATGATCTAACTATTTATAAAGAATAAGAATTAGCACCACTACACCTAACTCTAGTCTAGGAAGAAGAAGAAACCAACCAAGTTTTTGAATTTGAAGAGTGGATGGAGGATCCTGACTAACTACCTCCACCTTGTACCATTCAACTCCAAGATATGCATTCCACCGAAGAATAAATCAAACCCAAAATAACTTAGGGAGTTAAAACCCTCTTGAAATATTTACCTTACAATGGATTGAAACTAAATTGAGTACCACCTCCTACTATTTTAATTTTAAAAATTCAACAGACACATATTTTTACCTAAATAAAGATGAATAAATTGGAAATTCACTAGTTGAGGAACAAAAAGAGCTCCCTAAATACATTGAACATTTACTAAAGGGAGTACAAGAAGAGATCCTAGTGGTTATACTGGAAGAACTAGATACATACACTTCTAACATTAAAATATAATATTTCAAAACCAATTATTCAAATTTAAAATGTATTCATATTAAATTACACTCTAAATATCCATTTGAATATTATTTTTATTAAGCATACCTATAAAAAACATAGGATAATGAAAGAAAGGTTGCACAAGTCACCACCAAAGATGAGGAGGTTACGTACTTCATTCTACCCCCACCATGCAAGCTGTACCACATTAAAAAGGTGGAGGATTTGATGTACTATATACATGGAATTATATTCATCAAGAATAAATAAGTATGATCTGGGAAGAACAACATGTGGTGGTTCAAATCCAATAAAATCCACCCATTGAAAGATTATGGATAACAACTAGTACTAACCATATGGAGGTAGTAAAAACCCAGGTACCACAAGGGGGATCAAACAAAGAATTATACTTCTATTTAATTTATCATCTTTCTAGGAATTTAAATTTAAATTATTAGAATAGTAATAAATTAAGAATAATCCCTATATACCTAATTATTTTTGAACTTAATTTGGAATGGAACTTGTACTTAAAGTGTTATTTTATTTTGTGGTTCTATAATGATGGAAAAAAGCAAGAGAGAATGAAATTGAGGAGGCTTACTATTGAAATTCATGTCATTAAAATATTATAGAATAGGGCCATGAAATGAGAATACATATCATGAGAGGAATTAGCATTATGAAGTGATACTGAACATAGCTTGTACAACCAAAACCGAAAAAATTAAAACTGAATCACCAATGCATAGGGAGTATGAGTTTCAATTATTAATTTATTTTTTACTCTCAAATTTAATTTTTTAATAGATTTATTAAAAATTCTATTCCCCACTTTGAACCCTTATACTATAGTGTCAATCTAGAATACACGAGTTTCTTTATATAATCATTATTCCATGTTTTAATTTTCAATCTTGATATGATTAGATGAGTGAAATAATAAAATAAGTTCAATCATGAGGGGAAAAATTTGAAAAATCACGATTTTTGGGGAAGATTTGATTTTTGTAAATAAAATTGTACTTAAATATAGGTATATTTTTTGTTTTTGAAATTGATATGGACTGGTTTATTATTTTTTGTATATTTCCATGTGTAATTGTACCAACCCATATGTTCTAATCCCTGATAAAAATTCTAAACCCATATTTAGCATTTCCTTCTATAGTATATTTAATTAGAGTCTAGTGTATGTTTTCTTTAAGAACTTTCTTGGAATCTTATCAAGGACTTTACTGAATAGAATCAATTTTAATATTATTGAGGAATTTTTAATATCAAACCCTTTATACTTAGACCCACCTTGACATTAATATTAATATTTCCCATAGAATCCATGAATTACCTTTATATGAAATGATCAAAGTTACAAGAATATTATATCCATTCTTACCCTACTCATGGTATATTGAATGATATTTAAAATAATAAGTGTGGGTGAGCGGTTTTTATGATAGTTGGGGATGTAATTAATTTTACTAGGGGCTTCCATGAGATTTAGGAAATTCCACATCTTCATTGTACTTCATTATTCACCTCACTTTCTAAAAAATAAAAAAAATAAAAAAAATAAAAAAATGGGTTTTGTATTTTGGGATAAAAAATAACTATCAATAGACCAACGATATAAGGATTTTATGTAGATAGGTGGTGGATGTGAGATTTATCTTAAGTATAACTTTCAAAAAAAAACAAGAGTGGGTGATTCATTCATTATACTAATTTTTATCATGTTACTACTACAAGATTTGGGGGTTATAAGATGACATTTGTAAGAGTACTTCATTAAACTTATATTTTGATATCATACAGTAAACTGATGAGTAAAAATCAATATTTTAGTTTATTTTTAATCATTTATCCTACCAATATTAAGCCTTAGATTCATCTGATTTTAAATTAAAATCCTTTAGGATTGATTTTGATTTTTGTCTTTATGCGATAGAGATGTTAGATGAATTTCAAGCCTATGGGAAGTGACATGTACTTGGGGTATGATAATAATTATAGTTATATTTATTACCATGATAGAAGAGAAAAATGAATTTAATGTGAGGTATATTGTAATTGATATTCACATTAATTATGAATTGAGAAATTAAAGTAGAAGTAATGAGAGTCATTGTCATTTTGAAAGCGAGAAAGTAAACTGTAGGATTGGTATGTTTCCTTTAAGAATGAGGAGTCTGAGGAATTTACTTGTGTGAAATTTGAATATTTATTTTCCATTATCAAATTTCTCATTCAATTATTTTTAAAATTTAAATATTGGTATAATTAAATTCATTTGAAATGTTTTTGAGATTACATGATTGAGGATAAGTAAGTTCTAAGTGTTGGGGAATTTATAGAGTCATATTTTACATATATTTTTGTATATAAAATACAATGTTTTTTCAATTTAATTTATTATTGTTTTTGGTATTTAATTGTTTTTTTATTTATTGGATGATACCAACAATATTTGGAAAATGGAAGAAAATAATGAATAAATAATGATGAAGACACGTCGCGTCGTATCACAAATTGGCGTGGGGAAACACCAGATTTTAGAAGCTATAATTTGATGATTTAATGATGTATAAGATAGAAAATGATTAAGAAATAAGTGAACTACCGAGTTAGAATGTTTAAAATGAAGACCTGAGATAATTAGGAGTGAAACTGAATGGAAATAAACTTCACACATTATGTAAGTCATTTATGATGTGTAACATGAAGAATTACACAATGAAAAATCCAGATGTGAAACATTTCGTGAAAATTATAGACCCACACATTACACATAGTGTAATACAATTACATGTCATAAATATCATACGAGACCAATAGAAGGAATATTTTACATATTAAATTCCATAGACCACTTTTTAATTTCACTTTGATGATCCAAGACCATAATGACCCATTTTTGATCGCCTGAGCACCTGGAAGACCGATAAATACAAGCCCAGAATAGAGTAGATTGGATTAGATCTCGAGGATCTACCATTGTGCTACACTGTAGGGATTATATTTATAGGATTTTTATTTTCTTTTTTATTTTCAATTCCTTTTTTAATATAACACATCTACATATTTTTAATTCAAGCATTTCCCCTTTCTTCTTCTATCCTACTTTCTCTTCCAACCATAACGTCATTATATATCTCTTTTATCTTTTCATCATGATATATTTTCAATTTTAAATGAAAAGTGACTAACCTAAGGCTTATCCCTTGGGGATGTTTCATGATTTTCTTAATTATTACGATTAAATTTAGTATGTTTTTATTCTATTTATTGTGGTTCCAAGAGTATTTCATGGGTATAGTGGTCATCCACCATGAAATTATTTCTAATTCCATCCCTTTTATTTGATTCATTCTTATTCCTTCCATTACCTCAGCAAAACCCTTCATATGGTGGAGTTGGGGTTTCCTAAAGGGATGAAACAACATACAATGGAGCCGAGTCTTATAGAAATTGAATTCTTAGTTGAGTTGTTATTCTATTTGTCTATTTGAGAAGGTAGGGTTTGGTGCGTAGAAAGAATACTAAAATAATAAAATCTATAAATCAAAGGAAATTAATTTGTTAATGAGGTTTCATAAAATGAATTATCAAATTTAATTTTAAAAATAAATAATTAAAAGTGAACCGATACTATCAAACCTTGGACCAAGACCTTTCTACCTAATCTGTTATGCATTCCATTATTTTGATTGAACATTTTATTAAAACCAAATATTTTTCAATAATTAATATAAAAAATAAAAAAATAATTATATTAGGTGAATTAGAATTAGTGATTTAATCGACTGTGACACTCCTCAAGTGATATGACCTTGGTTAGCCTTGATGCTACATTTTGAAAATTTAATTTTCTTTTTCCTCACCCAATGATAGGTGAACATCAACTATTTATTTACTATATTTATTTTAAACCAATAATTGATAGTTATTGGGATATGTTTTTTGGTTTTTTGAATGAATTTTTACATTTTAAAAGTCACAAAATTCGTCAATGGAATCATATCCAAATCTAGTAATGTTTAATAAATCTGACTCTTTCATAATTTTTTTTAAAATTGAAAACACATGGTGTCATAGATAAAAATATATAAATATCACTAGATATTATATAACACAACTCAATATAGTCTATTGATAATGATAATTTGAAAAGTAATATGAGATATCAATGTTTGTGATATGTTTGGGTCATATATTACTAAATAGAACATCGTTCCACTACTTCATTATGATGATAACGTAGTGTATGATATAGTGAACACTCCATGATTTCAAATATACCTAGAAGTTATATAACAATACCATTTTTATTATTTGAGCATGAGTATAGTGATAATCGTTTAATTAATATGAGTCTTATTTATATCATATGTAGAAATATGAGATATCATTATCAGTAATACAACACAGTTAATAAAAAAATATTTTTCTTCAAATTTATGATTTTAAATTGTTTTTTATAGAAATAATTATTAAAATATATGATTTTGAATAATATATTTTTTATATTATTATATATATTAAGTGTTACTATAACATACATAAAATACAAAGTCATCATTTTCATGAATTATTCCATTTAATAAATATGAAAGCATTCATATATTCTATATAATTATTATTTAAAAATTATTAATATATATTTTTATGCAAATTACCTATATTTATTAATTATAAATTTTTTATAATTTTTTATATTTTTTATACCTAAATTATGAATCATTCATAATCCTCATGTTCAAATTTATGATTTTTTTATTCATTATCTATTGTTAAATATTCTTATTATATGAATTGATCGTATATAAATATATATATATACTAAATTTAAATTATTTAAATTATTTATTTATATCCCATGCCCTTCGTTTTTGTAGTTTCAACCTTGGTATAACATTAAATTAAATTTAATTCAATTATGTTTAGTGATTTATTATTTATAACTTCAAATTAAAATGAATTTTTATAATTATTTATACATATTTAGATCAAAATTATGTAGAAATTTAAATCACTCTTGAATAATGATCTATGGATAATGAGACTTTGGATTAGAAAACTCACTAACTCAATGGTTGTGGAACTATATAGAAAATTGGGGGTTTACTACTTATAACAACTGGGCCTAACCAACTAGTATATGCACCATAACATCTTATACAACCCTTAGGTCCTAGCCCACCAAACACCACTAGTTACCTTGTAGACACATGTTTCCCCATCCATTATCCTTCCCATGTTCCCAAAGAGTCACTTATTCGACTAATAACTATTACCATATAACAAAAAATGTTCTTTCAATATTAGTTTTCCTCACTCACAATAATCCAATACAAACACGCTTAACTATGGAGTTATTATCAAGAAAACTTCTGATAATAAAGTTTATAATTATTGATATGGGAAATAAAAATGAATATTTTAAGTATTTATTTTTCAATGGGTGTTACACTCCCCTATTTAAATAAAATCATCTTATTTATTGACCCACATATTAAACATAGCTAGTGCCTCTACACTTTTGGTTGAGTTTTGACTCTGATACTATTTTAATGACTTATATACTTAAAGAAATATAGGAAACGATTCCATTATATATGGACCTTGGGTCCTATCCCACCAAGAACCACTAGTTTCCCCCACAAATATATTCCATCTAATCTATCATCCTTTCCATGTCTCAAACAATAACTTATTATATTAACGACTATACACATATTCTAATACTTGTTCTTTCAATGTGATTTATCCTTTCTCACACACACCATGGGAAAATTATTAATAGTTCACCCATATTGAAACTTCTATAATCCAAATATGATTAACCATGAAGTTATTATCAAGAAAAATATTGAAAAGAAAGGCACACTTTGTCAACATGGGTAGTAATAATTATTATTTTAAACTTTTTTTCTAGGGGTATTACACTACCTTTGTCTCCATATATTTTATTTAGTAGGTGATAAAAATTAATTAATATTTTTTATATTATTTACCATACAAATTTATATATTAATAATAAATATTTTCTATGTAATGTTCATAATTTTAAATTAAAAGTAATTTGAGATAATTTTTTAAATTCATCATCTTTGATACTACTCGGCCATTTTATATATAGTTTTTTTACTAATCCAAATGATGTAATTTTTGTTATTTATATTTCTTGATACATTCCCCCCCCCCAAATTTCATAATTGTGTCCTATTATTATTTAGATAATTGGTGGTCCATTTAGATCAAAAAAGAATCCCTAAATATTTAATCAAAAAATTTAGACAAGAAATTAATATTTAGATTAATGGTTCACATTTCAGATCCTAAATTTTATAAAATTTCATGGGAATTAAAATAATATATAGAGTTCAGTAGTGTACAAATTTAAAGGGAAATTAAAAATATCAACTTAATAACCAAAGAATTAAATTTATATCAATTAATTAGTTTATTTTTTTGAACACTTTTCATTAATTTGATGTTTCACTCAATATAAATGGTAGAAGAATATGAAAATTTATGGCTAGATATCCAAACTCTCAAGGAAAAAATAAAAATAATATTCAAAAATAATATTTGGTCATTTGAACACCCATAAATATTTTAAAATCAATTCATCTAAATATATTGAACTTCCCCAGTCATAAAAATAGGTTTTAGTAATTTTGACCCATATTTGAATAGAAAATTCCAATGGATGTGAAATTTTCATGGTGTATATTTAACACAATATTGAATATATATTTTTTCAAATATTGGAATAATTTTTAAATTTTATTCCATATGGAATTTTTTTAATGATCTATAAAAAGATAAGGAAAAACCCGATCATCATAATTGTTTTAATACTAATGTACAAATCCCCCAAAAAATGTGAAAGGAATGTAATATCAAGTAACCATCCAAAAAGAAAAAGGATCTATACAACATTATCCAAATAGAATAACAAAACCTATAACCCAAAAAATAAGGAAGAGACCCAAAAAACTAGACACAATCCCAAAAATCCCAGAGGGACAATATAAACAGACTATGGAAAATATGCCGAAACCACCAAATTAGACATCACTAACCCAAATGAGCTAGGACAAGAAGCAGAAGCCTCAAACCTTGAGCTTCACTTTAAATGGTCTCTTATTACATCCAAATATGTCATCTTGATCCATTTACCATTTATATTTAAAGAAATTCCAATATATCCTGTTGTCATCAATATTGATCCAGATGAAGGAATCATCACTGGTGAAAAAAACTACAACCACATGGGAAACCCAAACTCATCACTAACCATTTTGACTGAGAAATTTTGTTTATATACAAGGAAATTATTTCATATTCATCCTTTCACTTGGGGATAATGATGACCAAAACACAAGAGATAACCTATCATCATCTCCATATGAGACATAGTGAGAATAATAAAAAAGAATCATTGATAGAATAACAAAACAAAAAAACAAACAAAAACAACCAACTTTATAAATTTAACACACATCTAAAAACATAAGAATTAATAAAAAAAAATAAACCCATGAAATAATGATTCAAAAAAAAACTAGCGACGATCCACTTCTAGGAGAACCAACAAATGGATTCATCCATAAAAATTACATGCAAGGGGGTTAACAACCACTCTATCACAAAACCAAATATCCACCATAACCAGAGCACTCAAAAGAAGATTAAATGATTCTCTAAAATCAAGAACCCAAGCTACACATCAAATTTGAAATCCAAATAAAATGTTAATGGGTCTTCAAAAAATATGTCTCTAAACCAAATTGAATCTATTCAAGACTATAATATCAAGAAACAATAATAAGAAAATAATCCTATCATAAACCCTACCAATTATCTCCCATTAAATCAATTGATATATAACCAATTCTCCACCATCCATACTTTAGTTTTTACTAGAGAAACCAATTACCCATTCATTTTTTCTTCCTCTTCATTTACTTAATTTCTATAATATCATAAATTTTATTATTATTTCATTTTAATTTTAATGAAAGTTTTATTATAGATTATTATTATCAACCATATTTTATAATTTTTTATATTCTTAAATTAGATTAAATTATGTTAGAATTTTTTTCATCACACCCCTTTAAATATTAATGCATGAATGAGTGATTGTTTTTATTTGTTTGTATTTTTGAGTTGGGTCAATCATATTTCAATTTTTTTTTATATTTTGGTTTTTAAATCATAATACCACTCATTTTGGGTAAAAAAATAAATCGATCTATTAATATAATACCATCAAACAGAATTCAAACCAAGTACTTATATACAAATTACTTTTATAACATAAAAATAATTGATAGATGATGGATGATAATTGTCTATGCATAAAATTTGGTTCCATTTTTATAGATGATACTTTGAAAAACATAGTTTTTTCATTAAAAAAACTAAAAAATTTAGAATAAAATAAAATTTGAGAAAATAAATTACATACTATATTTAATTAATTTTTATAATCATATCTGATAATTTTTTATGTGAGTGTGAATTCCCCATATATTTCTAAATAACCTTCCCATTTTTGATACAGATTTTGGGTGTAACCTTCATTATCTTAGTGGGATATTTAATCAAAATATACTTTATTAATTTTCTATTCGTACCTTTAATCCATAGATGTAAAATCCTAGAGAAAACATATTAAATGAGGTTGTTTCCCCACACATGAATTACTAACCTATGGTTTTTCAGTATCCCAAACTAGAGCCTGATTTCAAACTCAAATTATATTTGATACATGTTTTTACCTCATTTTCATGGGATTATTGGAAAATATCTTCATATTCATCTTACGTAATTTCAAGTTATATTCTCTACCTTGAAACCTAAATGGATTTAAGATGAATAAATAAAACTTAGATTATTCCCTTTCTCCCTATATGATTTTGAAAATTCACGGACCTATTACCTACATCTCAGTTCCATAAATTCTTGGAATGACATGAAATAATTATTTTTAGAATGTTTTTCCCTTATTTTTGAACTGTAATTATCCGAAAGGATATTAGTGTTTTCTTACATTAGCTTGATGAATAACCCCATGAATATTGGAAACTATTCAAAAAAAAAACTAACAACCACTCATCCACACTACCAAATACAAAACCAACTCCTTATCCAATACTTCTATGTGGGGTTAGTGGTGATTGAACAAACACTCATTGATTTTTTCAGGTTATAATGCTCTAGTACGTGAACCTTTTACTACTAAAATAAAACTCATAAGAAACATTATTGAAAATGTTAAATAATTACATACTCAAGAACCTTCTATAATGAAAAACGTTCATAATAGTCAGTCTATAGAATGAAATAAGATTCCTAAGTGGATGAGTGATCTCAGTTATCTTGTAAACAACTATAAACGACTACCAAAGCCATAAATTATAGATCTCCTTAATCTCAATTTTATAAACCCAATATAACACCCATATATTTTAGTTTATTTTAATTTAAATGAACACTATCTTTGATATCATGTACCACACACAACAACTATTGTGACTAATTTGTTTTATTTCATTTATTATCAATAAGTTAATTTGTGTTTGGTGATGATTCTCGAAAGAGTGATATAGATTCTTGAGTGGGAATTGGATTACATGATTGTTAAAGAATCATTGTAATTCTACAATCTGATTAAGATAATTACATGTTCTATAGAAAATGAATAATGATGATTCCTTCTTTAAGAACACATTTGGATAAGTTCAAAAAAATTGGAAATTATTTGTGATTATTATTGAGATAATCCACAAAGAAATAAAATAAAAGTGTTAATGGATGAGGGAAAACTATCCCCAACATTTTTTAGAAGTATTGAAGTGCTTTAGAAGTCCTAGAGATAAGTTGAAGAGGATATGAGTATATTTGAGTGAATAATAGAATTCTATAGGATCATATAAGAGACTTCCAGCATGTATATAGATCTACACAGCTGATTTGTGACATAGATGAAACTACAATGATATGGGAAAATCCATGTAGATAAATGTTAGTAATTATTTAAAATCAATATTCACATAGGTGTTTGGGACAAAAAAATATAATGTAGAGATGTATCCAAATGATATGAATCTAAACCCATATATGAAAATGGAAACTCACAAAAGGTAATTTTGTATACGTATTGGGTAAAATTCTATAGGTTTTGAAATTTTGATATCTAAGGAGAATATAAATTCATATGGTTTTTCTACTATATTTTGCATGGACATAAACATCATGATCATTATTCAAGAAAATGATGAAGGGAGACTATCCAAGGGTGAAGATGTATATTGATATGAGTTTCTTGCCATAAGAGGAGGATTTCATGTTGTAATACTTTGGTGTAATTATTAAATGCATCATATTTTGAAAAAAAAAATAAATGTGATATTTATGTCATATAGATAATAGATTGAGTGTCTAAGTAATTTAGGCATTTAAAATAAGTTATATTTTATGATTTACTGAAATTGTGACATTTAATATCATGGAAATAATTAAAATCTCGAGTCTCATGGAGTTTAAATGGATTTTATTTATGAATTCAAAATAGAGAAATATCTTCCAGTTTTGAATATAAAGATAATTTTACATCAATATTAAATAAACTTATATATATATATATATATATATATATATATATTTTACAACACTCTAATATTTTACATGTATTTCATTTGAAATTATCTTGAAGTATTCGATAGCTTACTTTACACACAACTATAAGTTTAAACAAACCACGTTATACTATTGAATTATTATTATTTAATGTGAAAGTTATCATCTATCTATTGGATTGGAGGGTATGAATGAGACTAAATAAAATAGAAAAAATATTATTTACACATGTAGAGAACAAATTTATTTGTTATCAATTGATAAATTAATTTGAAAGTAAAAAGATATGTTTTTTTGAAAAATGATTTTATGTAAACAATGTTTTTTTATCTTAATAAATTAAATTAATCAATATTGATGATTGATTTTAATGAAATTTATATACTATATTTTCAATCAAACTTCTTAACATTCATCCAATTGTTTCATTAGGCATGAATAAGAATAAATCTAGTTTTATTCTTAAAACTAAATTTTTCTAAAAATGGTTTTCATTGTATTTTGTCAATTTATTTGAAAATGAATTTATTCCACCTCAAGAAATTTAATCTTTAAAAATAGATTTCATGTTTTTAATTTTAATGTCCAAATTTCTTAAATATCTTAACATTATTTTTGTTCATTATAAATAGTAACTATGGTAAATTATTTTCACCACGGTAAGGGTAAATCAGATAATTAAGGTTAAAAATAATGTGACAAGGATTTAAAACTTGCCTTATTTCTATTGGATGAGTTTAGTTCAACCATACTAATCCAATATTTGAGGATATGGATTTTTTTTCATTTTCCTTTAACAATTACTTTAATATTATTTTAAGTAAATAAGAAATCCCAAGTGTCAATCTCTTTGTTTTAATAACTATAATGTTTCTTCATAAGGAAAAAGGATTTTATGTTCATTTATAAATTATTATTTTAAATATTAATGATTTTTTATTATAATAAATTATTTTTAATTTTTAGTGATGAAATAATTACCTTAAATTATTATTCAACTTCAGCACAATACTTGTTAAAGTAATAAAAAATAAAATAAATAATTTTAGAAATATTAAAATTAATACAATTTGGATGAATTATTGTGTTCCAAAAATCTTGTATATAAATATGTCATATTATTGATGCGTTAAAGGTTAATATTTTAATTTCATTCCTATCTTGTTTTCTTTAATGACAAACTATGTGAATAGTCTTGAAAATGACTTTAATGGTATCTTATATAAAAATAATATTTTATTAAATTTGTTAAAATTTATAAAAATATTATATTTTGATAAGTAAAGGGTATATGTTTGAGAATATCAACTAATTTCCACTTATGGGTCACTTTTTCTTTTATTGTAACTATCAATACCACTTAAGTGTAAAAAACTTTAATGTCATGATAATCATAAAAAAGGATAACGAGAGGTTAAAACTAAGATATAAAGGTTAAAACAAAACCTAAACATGTCTAAATGTTATTTTATGAGAGGATTTAGACTCATCCTCATACTATATTATAAATATATCAATTTCAATCTACTTGAACATTAAAATTAATTTTTATTAATTTAATACTTTAAGTGATTCTAAGCATGCCCCTCACCTCACTTATAAAATTGAACCTATTTTTCTCCCATATGCACAAAGTCTGGGGCTTCTATATCAGCAAATAACTACCATAGTACCATTCGTTATTCCTTACCCATTCCATAGATCATCAAGTACTACCAAAACACTATCCTTTTATGGATTAAAATGTAAGACAAAAGAGTTTTCTCAACAAAGTGGGGGTTCAAACACATACAAAGTAAGACAAGACTTAAGGTAAGGGATTTATGTTATAATCTCATTTATTTTCAGGACTATATATGTTAAATTTACATTAATATAATTCATATAGATCGTATCCTATAATCCCCATCCATTTTCTACTAATATTATTATTTCTATATATTACATGTTTTTCTTTAATTTTTCCCTCTTCAAGTATTCAAGAGACTGAAATAATGTTTTTAAGGAAAAACTAACTTTGTTTTACTATTCAGTAAAGAATAATTTTCTTCCAAGTACATATCTTCTTTAAAATGTTATTAATATTCTTCTATGATTGTTTAATGTAATATTTACCAATTTTAAACTTTCTATAATTTTTTAAAAGGAATATTATTGAAGTTTCAAAATGAGGAAATTATGATTTTTTACCAAATATGTGAAAGGAATATTTGTTTTAAAATACAAAAAATGAATGTAATTTCTCGCCATCATTATTTTGATAAATTAAAATAATACAAGAATGAATTTGAGAACCTTATTAGTAATAAGATTAAGAAAATACTCTCATACCACATTGGAGAATATCTTATTCAAGAATTCATTGATTACCTACAGAAGTTTAGGATCCAATCCCAACTCACTCCTCCCTATACACCTCAGTGTAATGGTGTAAATGAAAGGAGGAACCACACTATGTTTGACATGGTGAGATTAATGATGAGTCATAGAACTCTTCTATTATACTTTTGTGGATACATGTTAAAGATTAAAATAATAATAATAAACAATGTTCCAATTAAAGTGGAAGATGGTATACCATAACAATTATGGAATGGAAAGAAAATCGTGCTATCATACTTACATGTGTGGGGTTGTGAAGCATTTGTTATGGCCTCTTTAGGTAACAAAATTTCACTTCAATGAAAAATGTGTACCTTTAAAGGATATCCTAAGTAAATAAGGTTATATTTCCTATAAGACCCCTCAAAATAAGGTTAAGTGGAAAGAAAAACCATATTAATTTAGAGAGATAACATATATAAATGTGATAGTGGGATCTATATATACTTTAATGAAGTCGAGGCTCAATGTATACAAGAGTTAGAATAGAAAAAAAATTCCACAAAGCCCTATGAAAGAAGAAGCTATTCTAGAGACACAAGTACTATGTAGGAGTACAAGAGAGGTTAGAGAACCAGAGTGTTATGGTTTTTTAGTCATCGATAATGGTGATTCATTATTAGTTGATAATAATTATCCTTTAACCTACAAGGAAGTATTAATGGGAACATATGTTTCCTAACGAGAAGAATCCATGAATTATAAAATGTATTCCATATACAAAAAAAGTTTTTGATTTTGGTAGATCCTATAGTGGATGTAAATGCCATTGTTTGTAAAAGGGTATTCAATAAAAATATAGATATGGAAGGGAAATTCAATACCTATAAGGGAGGACTGGTTGTAAAATGGTTTAAATAGCGTTAGATAATTGACTATGTTAATTTTTTTTACCAATTTCTATACTAAAATCCATTGTAATTCTACTTTCCATTTTATCCTTCCATGATTATGAGATTTGGAAAATGGATTTCAAAATATCCTTATTTAATGACAGCATTCAGAAATATGTCTATATGACACAATCTGAAGGCTTTGTGACTCCAAAGGATTCCAAAAAAATTTTCGAATTAGAAAAATAAATTTTTGGATTAAAGAAAGAATATTGGTCATGGAACATTCAGTTTTAAGAGGCTATAATAGAATTTGGTTTCAAAAATAATGAATGTGAGCCTTGTGTTTATAGAAGTTTTAGTGGGGGTATAGTTGTTTTATTAATAGTGTATTTCAATGACATATTAATTATTGGAAATGATATACCAAATTAAATCCTATTAAGGCCTAGTTCAATAAATTATTCTCTATGAAGGACTTATGTAAGTAAAAGTATATTATTGGGATTAAGATCCATCCTAATATATCTAAGGGGATAATCAGCCTCATTCAAAGTATATATATTGAAATGATATTGAAGAGATTCAGAATAGAATAATCTAAGAGGGAATTTTATCTAATTTCACTTGGAATTCATCTTTTTAAGAAATTGTGTCCTTAGACACATGGGGAAAGAAATTTAATGGAAAGGATTCCATACGCATTAGAGAATGGGTTAGTCTTGTATGATTTTCTATATACTAGGATGGATGTTTTATAAGGACCCGACCTTAAACCATACATAATATTGAATTAAATGAATAATTCACATTGAGGATCTTTTCAGGTTTAGAGTTTTATAGAATTAGGACATAACTATTACATCTCAAAAGATTACAAAGTAGACACTTCTACACAGTTTCCATTTCTTTTACAAAGCACGAACTCTTGAAAAAAAGAGTCATGTCTAGTTCCATATTTAAGACAACATGACTATTCCTTGATCCCATCCCTGACCCTATTCCACATTATGTCCTCTGAAAAACATTTCAAAAACTTGGTATGAGCATAAGAAGCTCAGTAAGGGATATACAAAGAAGAAAAACTGTTAGTTTTTAAAAAAAACAAGTAAACCATGAATACTTTTACATAAGTAATACTTTTCACCTTTATGAAGTAGTAAATACTCTTTACTAAATAAAAGATCATTACTTACCCTTTTGTAACCAAAAGATTACCATAAAACCCATATAAAGAACACATAACATATAAAGGTGACTTGGAATATAATCATACTTAAATGGAATAACCATACGGTCGACTTCCACACATATCACTAAATGGAATAGCCATATGGCCAACTTCCATATCCAATGCATTGGAGGTTATAACGTAACCACCCGTCCTGGTATTCACGGCACCACTCGTCATTTGGTTTATCACGTAACCACCCATCAAATATCCAAGTACCATTATAAAATCATAACCCATAAAACAATTATAAAGGAAAGAAAACATTTCCACATTTCAATCACAATATATCACTTAAATATATTGATATAAAAAATCCATTATCAAAACCATTTTCAATACCAAAATACATAAAAGTGTATATGGCATTTATTTTCTTTTAAAAAACATTATGACTTGTTGAGGAAGCCAAATATCAAATAATACTCACGGCTGAGGAAAAAGTCATTGTCACCACTTATGTTAAAAGAAAAATTCCTTTTTGTAATTTAGTAAAATGCTTCGTAGAAAAATATTCCCTTTGAAAATTCAAGGGTGTTTATACAACGTATAAAAGAAAGTCGTGTATAAAAACAAAATATGCCTCAATGAAAGGAGATTGAGACGAAGTCCCTTAGCTCGTGTCCGACTTGACTAAATCATTCTTTAATCTCTCTAATAATAAACTAAAGTTAATTTATACTTGCTTAAGAGCCTTTTTAAAGTTTATTATTCCTTTTATATCACTTATTACCATGTTATAAACATTATGTAATCATTTAAGTTAATAATGTTTGTTTTGTCGATATTTGGTACTTGAGTCAAAAATGGACTTCTTACAATTACATGTTGTTCATGTGGTCAAAGGTTAATTATATCCAAACTTTATATTCATGATTTGGATATCATATATATCATATATATTCAGCATATACATGTATTTATAATAGTACATAACATTTAGTGGTAAGAAATGAAATACACCGTTCATGGAGACGGTAAGCCGTACGTACGCTTGAACGCTACTTCCATTTCTATTTCATATTTAATGGAATTAAAACTAAATGATACATAGTAGTATTATAATTATAGTATTTTATCATATATAATATCATTAAATCCATCCTTTATATGTACCACATATTGTATGAACGAGTCATACTTTGAGGGGGCAGTAGTCCGCACTTCCTCTAATGAGATTATCGCGTTTACCCATAATGGAAACCATAAAGGCATGATATAGATATAAATTACAGAAGAATGAAGAAAAAATAAACATAATATATATCATATACAAATATATTTCCATCATAATGGCCACCATCAGAGGCTGTAGAAGATAATCGAACAATCATCGTTTCGTGAGGTGTTAGTTTCCCATCCACAGAAACATTATGTTTTTCATCCATTAGATGGAGGTGTGTATAAGTGTAGTTAGAATCCTTCTCATAAAAACATCCTAGTATATTTATAATAATGGTTTTGTTACAAAAGAAATGAATAAAAAGATTTTAGGGGTTGGAGAAGTAAAATAAAAGAAAACAATTTAAGAGAAACCATTACCATTAATTTGGGTAAGTCCCTTTGATTTGGACCAAAAGGGTTTGTTGAAGTGCCTTATACCTAAGGTAAGGATTCTAAGAGGAGGAGAGGGATGTAGGGAGCTTAATTGGGCAGAATTTGGAAGATCCAAATGGCTTGGGAGGTGTGAGGAACTGGTTAGAAGTGGTCTCCTTTTATAAGGGAGAGGAGGAGCTCTTTAGGAAAGTATGGAAACATTATATTATAAACATATATTCGGTTTCAAAAGGTCCAAAAATCATTAAGGTCGAAGATAAGATGACTCATATTCGAAATAAATTCATAAAATCAGAATTGGACATGTTTTGGATAATATTTTAATCATTATAATCTTATTTATTTAAATCATTTATTAATGAGGTAAACACTGCATCATTAATGTGTCATAGATAATTTAATTTATTTGATGTTTAAAATTATAAAAAAATATCATGATGTATTAAATATTTTTATCTTTCCAATGTATATTTATAGTCGAATATATAATTTATATAATACCATATAAAAATTAATTTACTAAAATATTTTTGTTTATGTCATTTTTTCCTTTACATTAAATTAATTAATCTAAAGTGTCATTATCATTCATAAGTGGCTATATGGGGTCCCAAAATCGACCCAAGGATGTCCATGGTCGGCTATTACTCATCCAATAAGGTTGGGACAAGTTTTAAGGTAATTTTGAATTATTATAATATTCTTTTTACCTTAAATTAACCTATTTACCTTTAACCGCGGTAAATAAAAGTCAAAAGTTACTATTCACCAAAAAATATTTTCAACTTATTGAACCACATTTTACTTCTTGATAACAACCATGTATGTCAGATTTTCGAAATTCAATTCACAGAAGCGGTAAAATTTTATTTAAATGAAAAAATCAGTTTTTTTAACTACTACTAAGTGGTTTCACTATTTATCAAAAATTGAAGTTTTTCAGAAAAATACCAAAAATTCATCCTAAGATATATTTGATATTCCGAATTTAAAAATGATGTTTATTTTTTAAAATTTAAAACATAAAATTGGCATTAATTAATTTTACAATTAATTCCCGTTGTTAAAACAAATAGCATGTTTTTAAGAAATAACAACTATCAAAAGATTGACACTTGTTTATGTCAAATTTCAAAGTGAAATTAATTCCAATGAACAACATTGGATTAAATGGTAAAAATATATTCTAATTACACTTTAAAACCAATTAAAAAGATAATCTAACAATATAAGTAAATTAGATTAAAAGTCACTTTTGAAATAAAATACAATATTTTCACTATTCATTAAAAAATGAACTTTATTAGAAAAATCCCAAAAAATTACACAAAGTAAATTTTGATTTCCCCATTATAAAGAATGATTTTATTTGATCAATTATAATGTATTAAAGTGACAAAAACTATATTTAAGGAGGGTTCTCCATTAAAAGGCGGTAAATCGACCTTTTTAATGTAAATTATGCTTAAAATTAGATTCATTCACATTTTAAGCCTCTAAATTTTTATTGGATAAATGTAAATACATTTAACAATCATATATAATCATATTGTAGTTTGTTTTGTTCATTCCTGCCAATACAACGACTAAGAGTTAACTACCATTTAAAATAATAATATTATATTATTAGTGTGCAACGTAAGATTTCAAAGAAACCCGTTGTTGTGTATCGGGTACGCTATCGAACATAGAAACCCCTTTAAAGTAAAATTAATATTTAATTCAAAAATATTAATAAATATGAAATATGTCTTATTATTTATTTACCTGGGATGTTACATCCTTCCCCCTTTTTGGAAATTGTGTCCTCACAATTTTACTTATCAAAATAAGTGGGGGTATTTATCCCTCATAGCATTTTCAGATTCCAACGTTGCCTCTTCAATCATATGGTTTTTCCTCAAAACCTTTACCTGGTGAATTACCTTATTCCTAAATACTTTCTCTCTATGGTCAAGAATCTGAACTGGTTGTTCTTCATAAGAGAGATTCTCTTTCAACTAAACTATCTTTAGACTCAAACATGAGATGGATCTGACATATACTTTATCAACATAAAAACATGAAAAAAATTGTGTACCTAGGACAAACTTGGAGGTAAAGCCACTCTGTATGCAACTGATCCAACTTTCTCTAGAATTTCATAAGGTCCAATGAACCTCGGACTCAACTTTCCCTTATTACCAAAACACATCACACTTTTCCATGGAGAAACTTTGAGAAAGACATGATCACCTTCCTCAAAAGAAAGATCCTTCCTCCGGTTATCTGTATAACTTTTCTGTCTGCTCTGAGCTGTTCTCATGTACTTCTGAATCAAATGAACTTTCTCTACCATCTCTTCTACCAATTCTGGTCCCATCAGCTTCCTTTCACCTACTTCATCCCCAAAAGATAGAGTTCGACAACGCTTTCTATATAATGCCTCAAATGGAGCCATCTGTATACTAGAATAAAAACTATTATTATATGAAAATTCAAACAAAGAAATATGTTGGTCCCAGCTTCCTTGGTAATCCATCGAACAAGCATGTAACATATCTTCCAATGTCTGAATTGTTTGTTCTGACTGGCCATCTTATTGAGGATTAAAAGCTGTACTAAACTTTAATTTAGTACCCAATGAAAACTAAAGGCCTTTCCAAATTTTAGAAGTAAACCTGGGATCACGATCAGATACAATGGAGAGGGGAACTCCATGCAACCTGAATATCTCTTTGACATACAACCAACATAGTTGATCTAGAGATAAAGTATCTTGAATAGGAAGGAAATGAGCAGATTTAGTCAACTGATCAAAAATAACCCAGATTGCATTATTACCTCGATATGTCTTCGGTAATCCCACAACGAAGTCCATGGATATATTTTCCCATTTCCACTTTGGCACCGGTAAAGTCTGAAGCATCCCTTTCGGTAACTGCTGCTTACTTTGACCTACTTACAAGTCAAACACTTCACAGTAAAATAAGCAATATCTCTTTTTATTCCATCCCACTAGTAATACTTAGGAAGATCTCTGTACATCTTAGTACTTCTAGGATGAACTGAAAACAGGGAACTATGAGCTTCACATAACAACTCATTCTTCAACTGTGAATCACAAGGAACACATATTCTCTTTACAAACCTCAAAACAAAATCATTATCAATGTTAAATTTAGGCAACTTACCCTTTTGAACAAACTCTACCTTTTTCTGTAACTCACTGTCTTCTTTCTGTGCTTGCTTTATTCTGTTTGATAGAGAAGATCTCACTAACACCTGATACAAAACAAAATAATTTCATACACCAAAAACTTCTATGCCAAAGTTCATCAAATCAAAAACCAAAGATTCTTGTTCCAAACATAACATGGTTAATGAAGCATTACTTTTTTGACTCAAAGCATCATCCACTTTATTTTCTTTTCCTGGATGGTAATGGATCATGCAATCATAATCCTTGATTAATTCCAACCATCTCCTCTGTCTCATGTTCAATTCTTTTTGAGTGAATATATACTTCAAACTTTTGTGATTAGTATATATTTCACATTTTACTCCATACAAATGATGCCTCCAAATTTTTTAAGCAAAAACAAAAGTAGCTAATTCCAAATCATGTGTAGGGTAATTTAACTCGTGATGTTTCAACTGAAGTGAAGTATAAGAAATTACCTGATAATTCCGCATTAGGACACAACCCAGTCCTTTCAACGAAGCATCACTGTAGATAACAAACTCACCATTTCTGGATGGTAGTGCCAAAACTGGAGCATTCACTAATCTTCTTTTCAATTCCTGAAAACAATCGTCACATTATTTTGTCCAAATGAACTTGACACCTTTTTGAGTTAACTTAGTCATTGGACTAGATAACCATGAAATTTTTTCAACAAACCTCCGGTAATAAACTTCCAAACCAAGACAAATATGAATTTCGGTTATATTTGTGAGTCTTGGAAATTCTTCAACAACTTTTGATTTTGTAGGATCAATAGTTATTCCATTTTTTGAAACAATGTGACCAAGGAAAGAAATTTGTTATAACCAAAACTAACACTTGCTGAATTTCCCAAATAGTTTCTTTTCTTTTAAGGTTTGCAAGACAACCCTTAAATGACTTTCATGTTCCTACTTAATTTTTGAATAAACCAAAATATCATCAATGAACACAACCACAAACTTATCCAAGTACTCACAGAAAATTCTGTTCATAAGATTCATGAATACAGCAGGTGCATTGGTTAACCCAAAAGGCACAAGTACAAATTCATAATGGCCATATCTAGTACGAAACACGGTCTTCGAAAAGTCTACTTCCTTTAATTTCAACTGATGGTACCCCTAAATCAAATCAATCTTCGAAAAATACTGAGCTCCCTGGAGATGATCAAACTAATCATCGATATGAGGAAAAGGATACTTGTTCTTAACAATAATGTTATTCAATGCTCTATAATCAATGCAAAGTCTCATTAAACCATCTTTCTTTTTAACAAAAAATATAGGATCACTACATGGTGATGTTCTAGGTCGAATGAAACCTTTATCTAATAACTCTTGCAATTTCTTCTTTAACTCTAAAAGTTCAATTTGATCCATTCGATAAGTGGGTTTTGAAATTAGCTTAGCATTAGGAACTAAGTCAATAGTAAATTCAACTTTACGATCATGTATTATACCAGGAAACTAATCAGGAAAAACATCAAGGTACTCATTTACCACTGACACATCATGTATATGAACTGTTACTTTATTTTCAACAATAAGTGCAAGGTAACATTCATTTCCATTTTTTACTAGTTTCTCATCTTCCTGATATGTTATCAAAAGAAAAGGTTCATTCTTGTACACAAACTATAAATATTTATGAAAATAAACCACTTTATCTCTACAATCAATCTTAGCATGATAAATGGAAAGCCAATCAATGCCTAAAATAACATCAAACTCTACTAGAGGCAAAACAATAAGGTTTTCAGGTAGCATATTTCCACACACAAGGACAAGAAGGTTCTTATAATTTCTTTTTGTCTCAACATTTCCTCCAGGTGTTTTTACTATAAGTTCTGTATTCATATCTTGAGATGGAATTCCCAATTTATTAGAAAAATTCTCTGAAATGAAAGAGTGTGTAGACCCTAAATCAAAAAACACATTGGCATAATCTGAACAAACAAACAGTGTACCTGATACTACTTTGTTCGATGGCCCAACATCTGCTGAAGTAGTTGCAAAGGATTTCACCACCCCTTTCTGCATGTAGTCCAGTTGCTTTCCCCTAGTTGAGTTGTCACAACCCATCCTCGGGGCCCGTGCCGTGACTACCCCAAGCCCGCCTTCCATAGGCCAGGGGCTGGCGACTAGCACCAAGGCGTAAATCCTGGTAAAAGGGAAGGCATTGCCTTTGTAAAGTAAACAAGCACCTCAGAGTAAGCAAGCAGAAAAAGTAAACACTAAGTAAAAATAGAGTACAACTGTGAGTGCGGAAAGTAACTGGTCCAGAATACAAACCCAAACTGAAAGTAAAGTACAACTCGAAAGGGAAAACAACAACTGAAAAGTAAAATCCGCTACGCCGAGCTGTCCACTAAAAATCCCACCTGAAGGGTGGGTACAGATAGCTCCACTGCTCCTCGAGTCCCGCCGTCCGTTCCGAGTACGTCCCGCCCAGTGGTCCTCCTCCAGGTATCGTCCTACTCTGCAAGCCTCAACCACGATCAATGCTGTCCGTCGTCTGTAACCAACACAATGTAGTGCGTGCATAGCCCGTGCAGGGGTGAGTATAAGCTACTCAGTAGGGACCCCGAGACCCCCGAAGGTCTCCCAAAATCCACAAAGGATAAACCACAAAAGAAAAATACAATCACGAAGTAACAACCGACACTGCTTAGGTATATGCCCATACATATACCTAAGTCAACAATTCTAATATTCTCCAACCTCCGAGCCCAAGTACAACTCAGTCCACACAGGAAAGTATACGTATTCCATATAGGAAAGAAAAATGTAATCCACACAGGATAGCACAACACAATCCACACAGGAAAGCAAACAGGATTCAGCTCACACAGGTATACATCATCGAAAAGGTGAAAGAGATGATCAGACATAGATATTGAATCATCTAAGCTGGGACCCACATAGGATACAAGACCAGCCGTCTTCATTGTTTCATCTATGCTAGGACCCACATAGGATACAAGACCAGCACTGAATCATCAAAGCTGGGACCCACATAGGATACAAGACCAGAACAGCTAGGACCTACATAGGATACAAGACCAGCTGTCTTCATTGATTCATCTATACTGGGACCCACATAGGATAAAAGACCAGTATTGAATCATCTAAGCTGGGACCCACATAGGATACAAGACCAGCACAGCTAGGACCCACATAGGATACAAGACCAGCTGTCTTCATTGATTAATCTATACTGGGACCCACATAGGATACAAGACCAGTATTGAATTATCTAAGCTGGGACCCACATATGATACAAGACCAGCACAGCTAGGACCCACATAGGATACAAGACCAGCTGTCTTCATTGATTCATCTATACTGGGACCCACATAGGATACAAGACCAGTATTGAATCATCTAAGTTGGGACCCACTTAGGAAACAAGACCAGCACAGCTAGGACCCACATAGGATACAAGACCAGCTCTCTTCATCGTCACAGTCCACTAAGGATCTATGCACAATCATCGTCATCGAAGTTGCAGCCAGCACTAGGGTTCCCGCACACAACAAGTTCGTTCGGGAGGGTCCGCTCCATGAGCCGAGAGGCTGATACATCAACTGATACATAGTCCAAAGTTAATGTATCCAAAAGTTCTGTATCATCAACAGGAACTCAACGCAACAGATGGCGCGTCAATCGGATGCCCGGTCTGAGAGTTATTAGCTTTTTCGTTCCAGGGGCATGGTTGGTTTTGAAGGCAAAACCAACCCGACCGTACTCCACCTGCGTCCAAACATCGGGCCGAGTATTCCAAAAGATACTTCTCACTAAGAGGAACTCAACCAAGTCGATGACACATCAATTGGACGTCCGGAGTTCAAGATATGAGCGTTTCCACTCCGAGGGCCCGGTTGGTTTCGTGTACGAACCAACCCGGACGAACTCAAAGTATTCCGAAACCTTGAGTGAAATATACCGAAACGACCGTCTCATTCCGAGGATCACTACGCAACTGACGGTGCGTCGATCGGAGGTCTGTAGCCCAAGATATGGGAATTTGACCAAAATTGGTCCGAAATCAGGGGGTCTGGGCCCGGGCCGACCTGGCCCGACCCCCCCTGGGTCAGCCCGTACCGGGTCGACCCGACCCGGGCCTGACCGGTCGGCCGCGACTCGGCCAGCGTGGCCGATCCGAAACGCGGAGCGGGGAGCGCGACTCCCCCACCCACCGCTAATTGAGGCCGGCGGTGGATCCGCCGGCCGCCAACCCTCCGGCGGCGCGCCACCGCCGCCTTCCGCGGACCACCGGACGCGCTCCGGTGGTCCGTTTCTCCTGCCGTCTTCGCCTATGGTCCCCCCAGGACCTGACATTCACTACGAAGGAATTCAAACGCCATAGCGGACTACTTCTTCGTCGCCCGTCAATCCACACGTCAAAACGAATAGCGTCGTCTTTGTAGTTTTTTAGCGTGACCCGGTGGCGTCGCGCCCCTTCACCGCGGCCCGACTCCGACCGCGGTTCTTTTGCGGTTTTTTCGGCGCGACGCGATGGCGCCGCAGAATTGATTCAAAAATTAATTGATTGCGTGGCGTGACGACGTCGCACATTCTTGCCTCACGATTCCGCGTGGTGCGACGACACCGCGTCACTTCCATTCCATCCGTAACAACAAGAAATAAATAATAAGGGAGGGGGTGGACGTGTTTGTGCGGTCCGGACTCCTCCCGTTAATCGATATCAAGCGGTCCGAAAATACGCGGATAAAAGACGGAAGAGAAATCACGTAAAGAAACACATAAACCCCCTACAACCTCATAAATAAAAAGAATCATAACAATAATCCCAATCCGCAAATTAATCTTCGTGGATCAACATAATATTTAGTTGATCCGCGTTCTTAGATTTATAAGGGAGTAAACGAGGGTTCACCAACAATAACAATTTAAATTACCTACCTCGGTTTAGGAACGGTGCACGTAAACGATCCTCGGAAGACGAGCGTCGCATAAATCGGGCGTCGCGGAAAACGAACGTCGTTTCCGTTAACGTCGAGGTGCGTTCGAAGAGGAAAAGTCTTTGGAAGAAGACGCCGCGTTCTTCTTCGGAGATGTTCTTCGTTGAAGAATGGTGTTCTTCGCGTTCTTCGTCGAGGTTGAAGAAGAAGAAGACTTCACGCTTCCCAAACCTCTCAAGGTGGAAAAAACTCTAACCATAATAAAATAAGACCAAGTCTTAATTTTATTAACACAACTTAACCATTTGAATTTCAAGAGTTTGAAATTTAGTAACTCACCTTATTAATTATAACAAGTTGTCAAAATTAATGAAAGTGAGTTAATGGGGAGGTAGGAAGGTGAGGGGTTAAGAGGAGTTAAGGGATTTGAAAAGGTGGGGGGTTCGTATGGGCCCCACCCTTTCAATTATCCACACATGGGAAGTTGGGTGAATGTGGGCCCCACCACCAACTTCCCATGGGAGAAATAAACCACCTTGATATGAAATAAAAATGATTCAACAATTTTATTTACTTTTTTTTTATTTAAACCCCATTAATTAACTTCTTCACCCTCACAAACGCAACTACAGTAAAGGTTCCCCTAAGCGATTACCGGCGTTGCAAGTTCATCGGTGCCATCGGATTTCAATTCCGAGCACTGGTTCAAAAGATAGGAATTCTCGCTCGTTCGTTCACTGAACGTACCCGAGCCAAACTTCGAAAATTGATTCCGGGCACTCCGGGCCTCGGAATCAGGCGCCGTCAGAAACTACGTTCTTGTAAAATTCCAAAGAAAATTAAGAAAAAAATTTCCTTGAAATTTACAGGTCTTTACATTACTCCCACCACAGGGCTTTACGTCCCCGTAAAACTTCAACACAAACTAGGGATACAAAGGCGGTAGAGCTAGGTGGTAAGCCACCTCGCCAATCCTGCTGAGGACCTGGAAGGGTCCGATGAAGCATGGAGACAACTTGCCTCCTCGGCCAAATCTCCGTAATCCACATCGAGGTGAGACCCGCCTGAAGACGTGGTCGCCATCCTCAAACTCTAGTGGCCTCCGCCTCCTGTCAGCGAAAGACTTTTGTCGGCTCTGAGCTGTCTTCATCCGCTCCTGGATGACCTCGACCTTCTCTATCGTGGCCTGGACCACCTCTGGTCCCACAAGAGCTGCTATGATTTCTTCTTTGCCGATAAGAGAAATCCGGTCTCATCCCTTGGATGAACCACGTTCTTTGCCTAATACAGTCAATCCCGACATGGATGATACTAATCCATACCAAGGATGATGTCGTAAGGCCTCGACGCTACTACCAAGAGATCCAACCGTTACTCTCGCCTCCAAGGGTTGAGTCACACTATCGGCATCAGTGTGTGGTAACTGGGTCTCCTCCAGTAGATGTCTCACAAGTGAGGGTCAAGTCAACAGTAAAAACCGGAACCTATTAGTAACAACACAAAAGAGGACAGGAATGAAAACATCACAAAGGTATGCATCTTTTATTATTGCAGCTCATAATACAAAGACGCTACACAATAGCAACAAGGAACTGGAAGTACAAAAGACGTATCCACTAGTTCTGCTCCTGTCCATTTGCTCGCAGAGCTCCATGATCGAAGGCCTCAGCTGCCTGAAGCTGAGCTCTCCCATGTCCACCAACTCCCTGCGGTCGGGGCGGACCTCCTGGTGGTGGTGGTGGCAACACCTCGAAGCTTCGTCCACCACCTGCTGCTCGGCCAGCTCCTCTGCCTCGCCCGCCTGCACCCTGCGGACCTCCATGGCCGAACCTCTATCTGGGAGGTCCCTCTACCACCTGCTGCTCATCTGTAAGACGAGTCGGGCAGTCTCGAGCCATGTGACCTTGCCCGCCACATGCGTAGAAATGCCTGCCCCTCGTGTAGCTGACTCTCCTTCGTGTGCCCCGCACAACTGAATCTTCATCCAGTAAATGCCCATCTGATGGTCTGGCCCGTTTGGACCTCTGCGTCACCTGTCTACTACCAACTGCAGAAGACCCTGCTACGGGCCGTCCTGCGGAGGGCCCTGTCACTGGAGCCTGCTCGGCGAGAAAACTCTTCACTAGAAGGGCTCTCTCCAACACCTCTGCCTGCGTCAAAATATTGAGGGAGATCATCGAAGCCCTGATCTCATGCCTCAGTCCCTGCTCGAAGGTCCGGGCCCGGAAGAACGGGTCCCGTACCATATCTGTGGAGTAGCGCGAGAGATCAGTAAATCTCGCAGAGTACTGGGCCACTGTCAAGCTGCCCTGCCGCAGCTGAAGAAGCTCCTGAATGCGTACCGCACGGAGGGTGGCTGGGACGAACTCAGAGCGGAAGATGCTCTCAAAGTCCGTCCAGAGAAGAGATGACTCGTCGTGCACCTGGAGCATCAAGCTCCACCATCGGCCCGCTTCTGCGTGCAGTAGGATCGCTGTGAGGATCACCATGAGGTCTGCTGGTGTCCTCACTAGCCTGAAAACTCGTACGAATGCCTCCAGCCAGTCCTCGGCTACCTGGGGGTCCGTCTCCCCACGAAACCTGGGTGGTCGCTGGCGCTGGAACTCGTGCAGTGCACTGAGGCGACGTGCATTGTCAGCGGCTGGTGATGTAAGCATCGGTGGCTCGGCAGGTAGAGCTACCGCCGGTGCCACTGCTGACAAAGGGCCCTGCACCAAGGCCTCATCGCTCGGTGGGCTGTCGTCACACTCAACTCTCAGAACCCTAGCTGACTGCCGTTGTGGGGCCATCCTGAAAAGGAAACAGGTGCACCACGGTCAAACAGTATACCTGGTGAGCTGACACAAGTAATCACAAAGAAAACTTGAAACACACACGCAATCAATGTTTTCGTGCATTAAGTCGGAAATCAGAAGTTAGGGTCCTGGTGTACGGATACGTAGGCCGCCGCACCAACACTGGACTCCTTGGACTGATAACCACACCCAATACGCTAAACACTATTGCTTCACATAGAAGAAAGATCAGAGTCTGCGGTAGAACCGAACTCCTCTGATACCAATTTGTCACGACCTGTCCTTGGGGCCCGTGCCGTGACTACCCCAAGCCCGCCTTCCATAGGCCAGGGGATGGCGACTAGCACTAAGGCGTAAATCCCGGTAAAAGGGAAGGAATTTCCTTTGTAAAGTAAACAAGCACCTCAGAGTAAGCAAGCGTAAAAAGTAAACACTAAGTAAAAACAGAGTACAACTGTAAGTGCGGAAAGTAAGTGGGCCAGAATAAAAACCCAAACTGAAAGTAAAGTACAACTCGAAAGGGAAAACAGCAATTGAAAAGTAAAAGCCACTACGCCGAGCTGTCCACTGGAAATCCCACCTGAAGGGTGGGTACAAATAGCTCCACTGCTCCTCGGGTCCCGCCGTCTGTTCCGAGTACGTCCCGCCCAGTGGTTCTCCTCCAGGTACCGTCCTGCTCTGCAAGCCTCAACCACGATCAACGCTGTCCGTCGTCTGCAACCAACACAACGAAGTGCGGGCATAGCCCGTGCAGGGGTGAGTATAAGCTACTCAGTAGGGAACCCGAGACCCCCGAAGGTCTCCCAAAATCCACAAAGGATAAACCACAAAGGAAAAATACAATCACGAAGTAACAACCGACACTGCTTAGGTATATGCCCATACATATACCTAAGTCAAAAATTCCAATACGCTCCAACCTCCGAGCCCAAGTACAACTCAGTCCACACAGGAAAGTATACGTATTCCACACAGGAAAGCAAAACGTAATCCACACAGGATAGCACAACACAATCCACACAGGAAAGCAAACATGATTCATATCACACAGGTATACATCATCGAAAAGGTGAAAGAGATGATCGGACATAGATACTGAATCATCTAAGCTGGGACCCACATAGGATACAAGACCAGCCGTCTTCATTGTTTCATCTATGCTGGGACCCACATAGGATGCAAGACCAGCACTGAATCATCAAAGCTGGGACCCACACAGGATACAAGACCAGCAAAGCTAGGACCCACATAGGATACAAGACCAGCTGTCTTCATTGATTCATCTATACTGAGACCCACATAGGATACACGATCAGTATTGAATCATCTAAGCTGGGACCCACAAAGGATACATGACCAGCACAGCTAGGACCCACATAGGATACAAGACCAGCTGTCTTCATTGATTCATCTATACTGGGACCCACAAAAGATACAAGACCAGTATTGAATCATCTAAGCTGGGACCCACATAGGATACAAGACCAGCATAGCTAGGACCCACATAGGATACAAGACCAGCTGTCATCATTGATTTATCTATACTGGGACCCACATAGGATACAAGACCAGTATTGAATCATCTAAGCTGGGACCCACATAGGATACAAGACCAGCACAGCTAGGACCCACATAGGATACAAGACCAGCTCTCTTCATCGTCGCAGTCCACTAAGGATCTCTGCACAATCGTCGTCGTCGAAGTCACAGCCAGCACTAGGGTTCCCGCACACAGCAAGCTCGTTCGGGAGGGTCCGCTCCACGAGCCGAGAGGCTGATACATCAAATGATACATATTCCAAAGTTGATGTATCCAAAAGTTCTATATCGTCAACAGGAACTCAATGCAACAGACGGCGCGTCAATCAGACGCCCGGTTTGAGAGTTATTAGCTTTTTCGTTCCAGGGGTCCGGTTGGTTTTGAAGGAAAAACCAACCCGACCGTACTCCACCTGCGTCCAAACCTCGGGAAGAGTATGGAAAAAGAACCGTCTCACTAATAGGAACTCAACCAAGTCGACGACACATCAATCGGACGTCCGAAGTTCAATATATGAGTGTTTCCGCTCCGAGGGCACGGTTGGTTTCGTGTATGAACCAACCCGGCCGAACTCAAAGTATTCCAAAACATTGAGTGAAATATACCAAAACGACCGTCTCGTTCCGAGGATCACTACGTAACTGACGGTGCGTCGATCGGAGGTCCGTAGCCCAAGATATGGCCATTTGACTGAAATTGGTCCGAAATCGGGGGGTCTGGGCCCGGGCCGACCCGACCCGGGCCCGACCGGCCGGCCACGACTCGGCCAGTGTGGCCGAGCCGAAACGCGGAGCGGGGTGCGTGACTCCCCCGCCCACCACTAATTGAGGCCGGCGGCGGATCCGCCGGCCGCCAACCCTCCGGCGGCGCACCGCCGCCGCCTTCCGTGGACCACCGGACGCACTCCGGTGGTCCGTTTCTCCTGCCGTCTTCGCCTATGGTCCCCCCGGGACCCGACCTTCATTGAGAAGGAATTCAAATGCCATAGCGTCCTGCTTCGTCGTCACCCATAAATCCGCACGTCAAAACGAATAGCGTCGTCTTTGTAGTTTTTTAGCGTGACCCGATGGCGCCGCGCCCCTTCACCGCGGCCCGACTCCGACCGCGGTTCTTTTGAGGTTTTTTCGGCGCGAAGCGACGACGCCGTAGAATTGATTCAAAAATTAATTGATTTCGTGGCGTGACGACGTCGCACATTCTTGCCTCACGATTCCGCGTGGTGCGACAGCACCGCATCACTTCCATTCCATCCGCAACAACAAGAAATAAATAATAAGGGAGGGGCAGCCGTGTTTGTGCGGTCCAGCCTCCTCCCATTAATCGATATCAAGCGGTCCGAAAATACGCGGATAAAAGATGGAAGGTAAATCACGTAAAGAAACACATAAACCCCCTACAACCTCATAAATAAAAAGAATCATAACAATAATCCCAATCTGCAAATTAATCTTCGCGGATCAACATAATATTTAGTTGATCCGCGTTCTTAGATTTAGAAGGGAGTAAACGAGGGTTCACCAACAATCACAATTTAAATTCCCTACCTCAGTTCAGGAACGGTGCACGTCAACGATCCTCGGAAGATGAGCGTCGCGGAAATCGGGTGTCGCGGAAAACGAACGTCGTTTCCGTTAACGTTGAGGTGCGTTCGAAGAGGAAAAGTCATTGGAAGAAGACGTCATGTTCTTCGTCGGAGATGTTCTTCATTGAAGAACGGTGTTCTTCGCGTTCTTCATCGAGGTTGAAGAAGAAGAAGACTTCACGCTTGCCAAACCTCTCAAGGTGGCAAAAACTCTAACCATAATAAAATAAGACCAAGTCTTAATTTTATTAACACAACTTAACCATTTGAATTTCAAGAGTTTGAAATTAAGTAACTCACCTTATTAATTATAACAAGTTGTCAAAATTAATGAAAGTGAGTTAATGGGGAGGTAGGAAGGTGAGGGGTTAAGAGGAGTTAAGGGATTTGAAAAGGTGGGGGGTTCGTGTGGGCCCCACCCTTTCAATTATCCACACATGGGAAGTTGGGTGAATGTGGGCCCCACCACCAACTTCCCATGGGAGAAATAAACCACCTTGATATGAAATAAAATTGATTCAACAATTTTATTTACTTTTTTTTATTTAAACCCCATTAATTAACTTCTTCACCTGCACAAACGCAACTACGGTAAAGGTTCCCCTAAGCGATTACCGGCGTTGCGAGTTCATCGGTGCCATCAGATTTCAAGTCTGAGCACTGGTTCAAAAGATAGGAATTCCCGCTCGTTCGTTCACTGAACGTACACGAGCCAGACTTCGGAAATTGATTCCGGGCACTCTGGGCCTCGGAATCAGGCGCCGTCAGAAACTGCATTCTTGTATAATTCCAAAGAAAATTAAGAAAAAAATTTTCTTGAAATTTCCAGGTCTTTACATGAGTTCTTCGCTGGACACTCATTTTAATAATGACCCATTTCATTACACTTAAAACATCTTACCGATGGCTTTTCATTTCCTACTTTTTCATCTTCCTTACTGTTATGAGCAATATGACCAGACTTACCACACCATAAGCACTTTCCATACTTTGATAAACATTCTCCAGGATTCTTTTTACCACACTTCTCACAAGTTGGATACTTAATTTTCTTACCTCCAGGCTTCTTTGATGAATTATTCCCCTTTTCCTGCCATATGGACCTCTTATTATATTGTTTTTCAAAGAACACTTGATCATTGGAAAACTCCATTTTCACCTTCTCTACACATCGAACAAGTTTTTCAAAACTTTTGAACTCACGAGAGGCTAATGCTCTTCGATATTGTGGCTTCAGTACTGAGTAAAATTGATTTATCTTACTATCAAGATCTCAGATGAAATTTGGTGCATACCTTGCAAGTCGAGTGAACTTTGCTTCATAAGAAGCCACTGAGTCATCCTCCTGCCTTAATTCTAGGAATTGTTTTTCTATCCTAAGATGAACCACCTTAGGAAAACATTTTTCAAGAAACATACCTTTGAATTCATCCCAATAAAGAACATCAATCTCCTCACTATCTTGGATATTTTTCACCATCGACCACCACTAATCAACTTCACCTTCAAAATGGTAAACAACAAGACTAACCTTTTGATGTTCTGAATACCCCATAACTTCGAAAATCTTCTCCAATGCTTTAATCAACCCTTCAACTAGCACAGGGTCAGATGATCCTCTAATTGATGGGGGATGTTGACTCATGAAATGATCCACTACTGACAGGTTTTTCTGGAGTTGATCTAGCCGATCTCATGCATGGATACCACCACCATTTATAGCCTGAGTCAACTGATCCATCACTGCAACAAACTGTTCAGTTCTGATTCCAACAATCTCAGGTTGCTGATTTGAAAGGTTGTCTTCCTCTTGATGTCATCCCAACATAGCAGCCCTGTTTCCTCTGTGGAAAACCACTCTGAACATAGAAATATCTTTGGCGAAGCAACATGGTAATATGTAAATTCTATATGATTTCAATATTATCATAAATTACTTTATGGACATTTATTTAACAATACCCTAACTCATAAAGTTCTCTAAACCGACCTCTGATACCAACTATAAGGACCCGACCTTAAACCATACATAATATTGAATTAAATGAATAATTCACATTGAGGATCTTTTTAGGTTTATAGTTTTAGAGAATTAGGACATAACTATTACATCTCAAAATATTACAAAGTAGACACTTCTACACAATTTCCATTTTTTTTACAAAACATGAACTCTTGAAAAAAAGAGTAATGTCTAATTCCATGTTTAAGACAACATGACTATTCTTTGATCCCATCCTTGACCCTTTTCTACATTATGTCATGTAAAAAACAATTCAAAAACTTGGGATGAGAATAAGAAGCTTAGTAAGGGATACACAAAGAAGGAAAATTGTTAGTTTTTAAAAACAACAAGTAAACCATCAATAATTTTACATAAGTAATACTTTTAACCTTTATGAAGTTGTAAATACTGTTTACTAAATAAAATATCATTACTTACCCTTTTATAACCATAAGATTACCATAAAACCCATATAAAGAACACATAACATATAAAGGTAACTTGGAATATAATCATACTTAAATGGAATAATGATACAGTCGACTTCCACACATATCACTAAATAGAATAGCCATACGACCGACTTCCATACCCAATGCATTGGAGGTTATAACATAACCACCCATCCTGGTATTCACGGCACCACCCGTCATTTGGTTTATCATATAACCACCCGTCAAATGTCCAAGTACCGTTATAAAATCATAACACGTAAAACAATTATAAAGGAAAGAAAACATTTCCACATTTCAATCAAAATATATCACTTAAATATATTGACATAACAAATCCATTATCAAAACCATTTTCAATACCAAAATAAATAAAATAGTATATGGTATTTATTTTCTTTTAAAAAACAATATGGCTTATTGAGGAAGCCAAAGATCAAATAATACTCGTGGCGGCAGAAAAGGTCGTTGTCACTGCTTACGTTAAAAGAAATATTCATTTTTTTCATTTAGTAAAATGCTTCATAGAAAAATATTCCCTTTGAAAAGTCAAGGGTGTTTATACAGCATATAAAATAAAGTCTTGTATTAAAACAAAATATGCCTCAATGAAAGGAGATTGAGACGAAGTCCCTTACCACGTGTCCGAATTGACTCGACCGTTCTTTAATCTCCTGAATAATAAACTAAAGTTAATTTCTACTTTCTTAAGAACCTTTTTAAAGTTTATTATTCATTTTATATCACTTATTTCCATGTTATAAACATTATGTAATCATTTAAGTTAATAATGTTCATTTTGTCGATATTTGGTACTTAAGTCAAAAAATGGACTGTTTACAATTAAATGTTGTTCATGTGGTCAAAGGTTCATTTTATCTAGACTTGATATTAATGATTTGGATATCATATATATCATATATATATATATAGCATATACATGTCTTTATAATAGTACATAACATTTAGAGGTAAGAAATGAAATGCACCGTTCATGGAGACGGTAAGCCGTACGTACGCATAAACGCTACTTCCATTTATATTTTATATTTAATGGAATTAAAACATAATTATACATAGTAGTATTATAATTATTGTATTGTATCATATATAATATCATTAACTCTATCCTTTATACATACCACATATGGTATGAACGAGTCATATCACTTTGAGGGGGCGGTAGTCCGCACTTTCTCTAATGAGATTATCGCGTTTACCCATAATGAAAACCATAAATGCATGATATAAATGGAAATTACAGAAGCATAAAGAAAACATAAACATAATATATATCATATAAAAATTAAGTGCCATCATAATGGCCATCATGAGAGGCGGTAGGAGATAATCGAACAATCATCGTTTCGTGAGGCGTTAGTTTTCAATCCACAGAAATATTATGTTCTTCATCCATTAGATGGAGGTGTGTGTAAGTGTAGTTCGAATAATTCTCATAAAAACATCCTAGTATATTTAGGATACTTTTTTAGTTACAAAAGAAATGAATAAAAAGAGTTTAGGGGTTGGATAAGTAAAATAAAAGAAAACAATTTAAGAGAAACCGTTACCTTTAATTTGGGTAACTCACTTTGATTTGAACCAAAAGGGTTTGTTGAAGTGCCTTATACCTACGTTAAGGATTATATGAGGAGTATAGGGATGTAGGGAGATTAATTGGGAAGATTTTGGACGAGAAAAATGGCTTGAGAGGTGTGAGGAATTGGTTATAAGTGGTCTCTTTTTATAAGGGAGAGGAGGGGCTCTTTAGGAAAGTGTGAAAATATTATTTTATTATAAACATATCTTCGGTTTCAAAAGGTCCAAAAGTCATTAATGTAGAAGATAAGATGACTCATATTCAAAATAAATTCATCCAATCAGAATTGGACATTTTTTTGGATAATATTTTAATCATTATAATCATATTTATTTAAATCATTTATTAATGAGGTAAACACCGCATCATTAATGTGTCATAAATAATTTAATTTATTTGATGTCTAAAAATTATAAAAAAAATACCATCATGTAGGAAATCTTTTTATATTTCCAATGAATATTTATAGTCTAATATATAATATATATAACACTATATAAAAATTAATTTACTAAAAGATTTTTGTTTATGTCATTTTTTCCTTTACATTAAATTAATTAATCTAAAGGGTCATTGTCATTCATAAGTGGCTCCATGGGGTCCCAAAATCGACCCAAGGATGCCCATAGTCGTAAATTACTCATCCAATAAGGTTTGGACAAGTTTTAAGGTAATTTGGAATTATTATAATATTCTTTTTACCTTGAATTAACCTATTTACCTTTAACTGCGGTAAATAAAAGTCAAAAGTTACTATTCCCCAAAAATTATTTTCTTCTTATTGAACCACATTTTACTTCTTGATAACAACCATGTATGTCGGATTTTTGAAATTTAATTCACAGAAGCGGTAAAATTTCATTTAAATGTAAAAGACAGTTTTTTAACAACTACTAAGTGGTTTCACTATTCATCAAAAATTGAAGTTTTTCAGAAAAATACCAAAGATTCAGCCTAAGATATATTTTATATTCAGAATTAAAAAATGATGTTTATATTTCCAAATTAAAAACATAAAAGTGGAATTAATTAATTTTAAAATTAATTCCCATTGTTAAAACAAATAGCGTGTTTTTAAGAAACAATAACTATTAAAAGATTGACACTTGTTTATGTCCAATTTCAAAGTGAAATTAATTACAATGACCAAAATTGGATTAAATGGTAAAAATATATTCTAATTAAACTTTAAAACCAATTAAAAAGATAATCTAACCATATAAATTAATTAGATTAAAAGGCACTTTTGAAATAAAATACAATATTTTCACTATTCCTTAAAAAATGAACTTTATCTAAAAAATCCCAAGAAATTTACACAAAGTAAATTTTTATGTCCCCATTATAAAGAAGGATTTTATTTTATCAATTAGAATGTATTAAAGTGACCAAAACTATATTTAAAGAGGGTTCTCCATTAAAAGGCGGTAAATCGACCTTTTAATGTAAATTACGCTAAAAATTAGATTCATTAACATTTTAAGCCTCTAAATTTTTATTGGATAAATGTAAATACATTTAAAAATCATATATAATCATATTGTAGTTTGTTTTTTTCATTCCCTCTAATACAACGGCTAGGAGTTAACTACCATTTAAAATAATAATATTATATTATTAGTGTGCAATGTAATGTTTCAAAGAAACTCGTTGTTGTGTATCGGGTACTCTATAGAACATAGAAACCCCTTTAAAATAAAATAATATTTAATTCAAAAATATTAATAAATATGAAATATGTCTTATTATTTATTTACCTGGTATATTACATGTTTCCTATGCATTAAGTATGGTTGGAAGATATCAAACTAACCTAGGTGGCTGCCATTGGATGATAGTAAAGGAAATCCTTAAGTATCTGAGTTTTACTAATGATATATTCCTAGTTTATAGAGGATATGAGTAAATAGTCATCAAAGGATATACATATGATAGTTTCTAAACAAATCAAGATGATATGAAGTCTCAAATGGGATACATCTTCACATTTAATAGAGGTGTTGTGAGATGGAAGAGCTTAAAGTATGATATGGTTGTAGATTTTACAATAAAGTTTGAGTATATTGAAGCTTCTGAGGCATATAAATAATTATTATGGATGAAAAAAATTATCCAAGAGATTATTGTGGTTTCTAGAAGTAAATATCCTATCACACTTTGTTGGGATAATACTGCAATAGTGTATCTCACAAAATATCTATGGTCACATTAGTGGATGAAGCCCATAATTCGAAAGTATCATATATTTAGGGTTTCTTCTCAGATAGGTGTGGTTGTAATGAATAATATTTCTATGGAATATAATGTGGTGGAACCCTTGACTCAGTAGAATCATGATTATCATGTGAGGTCTAGTGGACTGAAAGTCATATGTATTTGGATCTATTCCAAGTTGTAGTTTATTGGATTTGATATCCTAGGACCAACTGTTTGAACTTTTATTACATGTATATTCAATAATTTGAATATTAATAAAACATCATATTACATATTTCTCATTGTTCTACATGGATTTAATATAATAATTCCCTAGTGCATCTATCACATTGATAAGGTCATAACAGTTCCCCGATGTGATGAGAACCTTGAAGTGTTGTGATGATATTGTTAAATATAGTTCTATGGTTGGATACCATATTACAAAAGGGAACATAGTATATTGACTATTAGGCACGAGTAATTATAAGTGGATGAGGATTCTTCTCATAAATTTTCACACTTAGTAATCTCCAAGATGTAAGATTATGAGAACCAACCCACAAGTAGGAATTCCATATGTTTTAGTGTCATTATATATTATTATCTCTGATCATGTATAATTTTTATTAGAATTTAATTTTGCAATTGATGTATTTCATGACTCGTGAACTTAGATTTATGGACTAAAACCATCACAAAATATGTTGAAATGATGTAGGGTATATTTGGTTCATCATAAATAAAATGTTATTAATGGATAAGTCAAGGAAGGATTTATCCCTTCCATATTAATTAAAATTGATATCATGGACCTTTGATTGGAATAGAACATCCACATTAAATTCCATGTCCATGGTGTAACAAAATGTTTATTTAGGATAGTTAAAGAAAGTTTTATTGATCAGATATGTTTGTGACGTAGATGTGAAACCTTATTGATGAGATATTATGATAAATGGATTATATTACACAGTGAGTGTTTGTATATGTTTATCGAAGTTGTGACATTAAGTTCTTTCTCTTGGGTGCCTTGACCTATTGATTGATAGCAATCTTGGACTTTAGGCAATCTTGCCTAATGACAATAATAAATAATCCTAGAGGGTAACACACTATGTTTATCATTTGATATTGGTTAAATTTTCTTTGAATTTAATTAATGTAATAAATATTATTCTCAAGAATAAGGAATATTTTTATTCAAATTTTATTAATTTCATAAATAAAATAAATATTTATTCCCCAGATGGTGAATAATATATATATTTATTTTGTTGAATATTTAATAAATATATGTTCATCATTTTGTGAAAAAAATATATTTATTTATGAATAAAATATTTATTTGTGTGATCTATAAATTCCAAGAAGTTAAAACAAACTAAGATCATGCTCAGTGACGAATAGTTATTTACATGCCAGTAAATATTATTTATCATTGCATAGGTAGGTGCACAATAAATAATAATAATAATAATAATAATAATAATAATAATAATAATAATAATAATATGTGGAATGGGGTTTATTAAAGATTATAATATTATTTAAGTTATGACATTAAATTAAATAATATTTTAACCTAAACCCTATCTCTATAAATAAATGGTTATGTCTATTATGAAGGGTGGTACAAAAATAGAGAATCATTACACACACAAGAATTCTATCTCAACTCACCTTTTTCTCTCTTTATTAAGAAAAAGAAACACAAGAGAGATTAATTTAAGAATGAAGGATGAGTGATCAACATGAACAACTCAAGACAATCAATTCACTATGATAACACCCATAAATCAATTATCATTTTTCATAGATCAAAGGAGCATGTGTAGATCACTAATATAGGGATTTTACCCATGGATCGCCAAATCACAACAAAGGAAATCCAAAAATAGTATTTTGAAAGACCAACATCATCAATAAAGGTTGGATCCTAAGCTGAGGTTTTTATTTTATTAAATATATAAAAAAATATAAATTTAACATGAAAGATCCTCACTTGGGGTTTTGAACAATGAAATATTAAAAGAAATTTTAATATATCACTCACCACAGCACGCTTTTGAAGAACCAAGAACCTACAAACATGTGATGAATTTCTTGGTGGGTAGACTTGACATAAGATTTATATTATTATGATTATTCTATACATTATTCCACTCTTTTATGACATGATCTTAGGCTAATATTATTCTCCCATGGATCATATTCTTTGATTCCTTTATGATTTATGTCTTTTGAACTGCCAATTCTTATGACATGTCTCATGATTACGATCTATGAATTACTAGGTATGATTTTCAAATGTTAAACTCATGTTTTAATTCCCTTATGACCATGTTATAATTAAATGATCATTGATATGTCCCTTGTTTACCCTCATAAAGCATTTTAAGTCACCCTTTATCATGTTTCCTTTTCCCTGGGATACAAAGAAAGGTTTTAAGTATGATTTGTCTAAGAAGGGTACTAGTTATGAAGAACTAAGTTGGTGATGATGTAGATATTTTATGTACAAATTATTTATATATATAAGTTTTCAAATATACTAATACTTTATGGATATGGAGTGGATCGTAATGATATGTAATGAATATTCATCTAATAAGATGTAATATTTATGTATGAAATGTTTGGGCCACATCATTTTTAATATGGAAACTATCATTTGAAAAATATTTTTTTATGAGTATAAATATGTTATTCATGTATATAAGAAGGTGTGAAGGATTTATAATCCTTGAGAAATATTCTAAGAGACTGATAATTTTAATTAGAAAAGAGAGAGAAGATTTTGATTCTAGGATATCATTCACTAGAGAAGAATAAATATTACTCAAGTATTCAGATAGAGGACTCAGATCATACCAGATATGAGTGAGTTTCAAGACCAGTAATGCTAATCCCTATTGGTTTCTTCTAATGTTATTTATGGCTATACATGTTCATAATTACTAATCCATGGATCGTTAAGAAGGACTACCATTGAGAGGTGGAAGTATTTATTTTCTAGATCATCATTTAATATTTTAAGTCTCTTCCAATGTATTCTAGAATCCATTGGAACATAGTTTATTCTGTGTTTGGAGGAAGTTTTTGAAGGGAACACAATATAATCTATTTTTATAGTACCAGGATTTACTTGATTGTAAATAATTACTAAATATAGTTGATAATCCATTTGGGAAGTATAAAAAACATGGAAAGGAATAGGATTTCAGGATTAACCATGTAAATATTTTGTATCAATATCTTACATTTATTTACTATACATGAGGTTAGTCTATGAGAATTCATTGAGTGGATTGAGTACATTAAATGGTTCAAGATTTTGGATTTAAAGGGTAAATAATTCCTAAAAATAATACCATTGATTTACCCACCCTCTACATGGTCCATCGAGCTCAGGGAACTACAAGTGGCATCAGAGTGAAGGTCCCTTATAAATATCCAATAATAATTTTGAGAGATGGAAAATATAAACTTAGTCAATAGTTGAGGTGTTTCTATATTCGATGGGAAGAATTATTACAACTGGAGGAATAAGATGTTACCCAATATTCTATCACTCAGTCTATAGGTGAGATATGCATCCACATTTGGGTTTCCACCCATTACTAAAGGTGATGTTATGAATCAAGATGATAATAGAAATGTAGAGTTATATGTAATGTCTCAAAATTCCATCTTAATATCTCTATAAAAACGGTATATACTTAGGAAACGAGTCTTAAAACTACAAATGAAATCTAGGAAAAATTTAAAAGTAGTTATGAAGTTAATGTCAAAGTCAAATAAGCTAAGCTATAAGTTTGGATGAACCAATTTTAAGAACAAAAATGAATATGGATTAAGAGACTATTGATTATTAATTTATAAGGGTTATTGATATTTTGAATAGTATATAAGGTTTTGGTGAGAATCTAGAAGATTTAATCATTTTTAAAAAAATAATGAATAATTTTTTAGATTTATTTGATTAAATAATATAATCCCTAGAAGAATGAATGTATTTGACACTATATGAGTTAAACAACATCCCCGTAGCCTTTGAAATGTTGAAGGATCCAACTTTTAAAAATAAATTACAATATAAAATGAATTTTTAAGATATGGGAAAATGGAAAGTCAAATAAGATGAAGATGTTGAACCAAGAAATTCACATGATGAGGAAGCTGACCAAGATCTCAACCAAACCATAAATTTTTTATCAAAGAGATTCAATAAAGAAAAATGGAAAGTAAAATGATATAAATTTTTTTATATTTTATAATTATTATGATATTATTCATATTAAACAATTATATAAAGAGGAAGGTTGAATAATCTAAATCTGATGAGGATTATGAGAAGGCATGAAAGAAGAAGTATAATAATAATAATAAGAAGTTCCTTATTAAAATTAGAATTTAAATGAGAAAGAAAAAACAAGAAAAATCAATTTCATCACATGATGAGGTCAACTTATTTATTCAAGTTGAGAAAGTATTTGATTCATAAAGTAGTGTTGATAATGAAGAATAATGACTGAGCTTGAGTGGGAACTAAAAGAGAAGTTGGAATATTATCTTTATTACATTACATAACTCAAGAAAGAAAATAGGTAGCTTGAGAATGAAAATAATAAGTTGGATACTAAAAATTATGATCTTAAGAACAATAGGGTTCTTGAAGATAAAAATGAATTGTATAAAAATGAGGAATACTATTTTTATGAGATCATGATCTATAAATTAATGATAGATGAACAAGAAAAAATGGCATGTGATCTTGAAGAAAATTTATCCATAAAGTAATAAGAACTATTTGTGACACAGGTTATATGTTTCACTATATAACATGATCTAAATATGTTCAGTGAAGGCTTAAACAAATTAGTTGAGGTCAAATGAGAGTCTTATAAAAAAATTTAGAAGAACGATTCAAAAAACAAGGTAAATATATACTTAATTAGTTTGAAAACAACTATTTTTTCTCTAACAGTATAGGTGATAAAAAAAAAACTGATGAGTTTATGTTTAAGAAGAATGAGAGTAAATTTTATATAAAAAGTATGGAAAGATATGAGCCAAGATAACCACTACCCCTAAGAAAAAATAAATATTTACAATAAGATAACAAAAAAATTGAACAAATTTCGAACCAATACATAAGATCAATGTTTCAATGGTTTTTCTGGTGTTGTGGTAAGTATGGACACAAATCCTATTCTTACTGGTCCAATGAGAATTTTATACGAAGGAAATAACCAATGGGGATTTTTGATGATAATATGAGAAAAAAAATTTAGTGGCGACAACATGTAACCATATCTACACCAAATCTATCTATAGAAAATATATTTTGGGTTTTAGAAGAAGTATATGGTATATTTAGTTTGGAATATCACAAGGAATAGGTATGCATGACAAGGATGTAAGGAGAAGTTACCTATAGAATGAAAGGTAAGATACTTTAAAATAAAACTAGTGGTAAGCCATGTGAATAGTGTGACATCCTAACTCGGATGTCACTAAATGGTTCCCCAAGCTTGTGGGCCACATGGACTTAAGCTCACCTCCCTATATGCCAGAGGATGCTAACTAGAATAGAGAGTCCAATGCGTTATAGTTGGGAGACCATACCTTCATGAATAGAGTTTCACATCGGTGAAATAGATATATAAATAAAGGAATCATAATACCAATTGGAAGTAGAAAGTAAAGAATCCAACAATAATAAATAACCAACATTAAAAATATCTATCATCATATATATAATGATTTAATATCAAAGGTATAAAAAATGAATAGGAAAGCATAATATAAAAAACTTGTATCAAAAAGAAAAAATACCAAAAAGTCCATTTACAATAGCATCATGAGATATAGATCAGTCCTGTGCTTCCCCACTCCCATGCTATAACCAAATCAAGAATCAACAACTAGGTTCTTTCCCCTATCCCTACCTGAATTCACATAATCTTCCTAGGTACCATCGGCAGACCAAATTGGGTGTAAGATAAACTCAGTAGTCCACCACTAATAGTGTCTATAAATATCTAGTAATTGAAAATAATAAAGAAGTGTGTAGGTAATAAATGATAAATAGTAATGAAAGTTGTAATGGGTTGGATTTGGTTTTAGAAGGACACCAAGATGACTGTACCTACTTCAACTTAAGTCAGATAGTCTCTAAATAAGTAACCAGGTGTATACCCATATACGGACTGTATATATAGTGATGTGTACAACAATATATATGTATACTACTACTATCATGGACCTAAGGCGTAGCTCATGATTCCAAAATCTGTAACATGAGTCTCACTAGTATCAAGGTATGTAATGCCCGGTATCACAAGAACATGGGACACCATGTCTAGTATCATAGTAGTAGGGTCTCCATTCCCTAATCATAATAGTAGGGTCTCCATTCCTAAATCATATCAATAAGGGTCATATTTTCCATTTATAATAGTAAGGGTGACATAATCTTATCATAATTATATAGTATCCATGCACATATCATAGTTTTAGGGTCTCTATACTGATTTATCATAATTAAGGAGGGTCACCATGCCTGTATGTAACATTATAAGAAGGGACAACATGCCCATATGAAAAAATTACATGGGGTTTCCATTCCCACATATAATAATTTAAAGAGGGATTCCATGCCCATACATAATAAATCATAGGGGCCTCCATGACCACATATAAAAATTAAAATAGGGATGCCATGACCATATATAGTAAATCCTAGGGGTCTCCATTCCTGTATATAACAATTAAAATAGGGACACCATGCCTGCATATAGTAAAACCTAGGGGTCTCTATTCCCATCATCATAATAGTGATAAATAATCATTGTCTTTAATATGATACAATTTATAGTTCATAATTCATTTACATCTCTAATTAACATGGGTGTGACCATTGTTCAATTTAAGAAAGTGACATTGTTGCACCACTCACTTCCATTCAATTCATTATGGATTGATAAGTGTCTTAGGCTTGCTACACCACAAAAATTTTCCATTTCATTTATGATAAAAAAATTAGAATTAATGCTAAAAACATATAGAAAATGTCGTGGACGTTTATATATTTATAAAAAAATGGAAAATTGATCTGCATACCTCAAGGGGTGGTGACAATTGAAGGATACCTAAAAAGGTCATAAGGTTTTCAATTAAGGAAACAATTTGAAGGTATATTCAATTTAGGGGTAATGAATAGAGAAACTGGCATGCAGAAAAATGAAACATATTATAAAAAATCACAAATTTAAGGGATAAGTACTAGATCACCCACCTTATTCATGTATAAGAGCACTCATCCAGTATTAGCCTTTGGTCTTATTCATATTGGGAGAAATCAAAAAAAATGAACAACCAGAAAATAGGGAATATGAACCTACACCTAAATAACTCCATCATGAGGAAGACAAATAATGAAAGGTTCAATATTAAAAGAGTACTTATTGACACACATACAACAATATGATTAGAATTTAAATTAGATTTTGTATGAATGATTAATCCATGAACATATGTTAGTATTCAAGGAGATATTAGATGAGAGGTCCTCCTATGAATGAGAGAGAATGAAAGAAATTAGTGGTGAGGAAAAATAAAAGGGGTCTGCCCCTTTAAAACATTACCTAAAATTTACATGGTGTGTAAATTCTTTACACATTCAATGCTTAGGATTTCACTTCTGGGAAAAGTCTATTAAATATCATGAATAGACCTTACCAGATCAATAAACATCATGTATTTAATACACACTATGTAATTAAATACACAATGTGTGGTTGACCTACAGCCAGGCTCCAACCCCTTCTCCTTTCCCTCAAATGATAAAACAACCCACCCTAAGGCACAATTTCTTGGTTTAAACCATAAGAGAACCACAAAAAGGGTTCAATGCAAAATTAAAAGAATCTATACATAAATGAAAAACTAGGATCTTATATTCTCCCCCCTTAAAGGAACTCATCCCTGAGTTTCCCTTATGAGGATGGTAAGATGTTTTCTGAGAACAACTCTGGCCACCAAGGACATATGTCGGCCTCCCACTCCCAAGTCTCTTCCTATACACACATGTTCTACCATTCACCCATAATAAAGTGAAAGAATGGCCTCATAGATCCTTTATAGTTCTATTGATGATGCATATGAGATACTCCTCAAAAGAAGTATCAGTATCTAGACCAACATCCTTCAGATCAAAATTATGAGATGGGTCGGCATGAAAACACAGATGATGTGAAACATGGAAGATGTAGTGCATGACATGGTACCTCTTAGGTAATAGAAACCAATAGAATAATTGATTGACTCTATCTAAGATCTCAAAATTCATAAAAAAGTGAGGTGATATCTTTCCTTGCCTCCTTATCCCTCTATGACCATGTTTGGGTAATACCCATAAGAAAAAATATCCCCCAAAATCAAACTCTAGAGGTATTCTATGATGATAACCATACAATTTCTATCTAGATTGGGAAATATACATATACTTCTTGATCAATTGAACTTACTTAAAAGTCTTCTATATGAGATGAGGACCAAGTAACACTACCTCTCCTTCCTCTAACCAGCACATGGGTGAATGAAATGACCTAACATATAAGGCCTCATATGTATCCATATAAATCGTCACCTGATAGCTATAATTGTTAGAAAAATATATGATAGGGATTTGATTCTCCAAAGAACCACTGAAATAAAGGATTCATTTTCGGATCATGTCTTCCAGTACCAAAATAGTTTGTTCTGACTGACCATTAGTTTGGGGGTGAAAGGTTGTGCTCAGAAGCCCCTGTGTACCCATAACTCTTTATAATCCCAATCAAAACCTTGATATGAAATATGCATACCTATCTAAAATGATAGTACAAGGTAACCTGTGTATCTATATAATCTTAGGGACATACAATATTCATATCTCTTCAACTATGAAAGTCACCAAGATAGGAAGGAAGTGGGATACTTTCATCAATCATCTAATAACTACCTAAACTATGTCTCCACCATAAGAAGACCTCGATAAAACAACCAAAAATCCATTGAAACATCCTCTAATTTACATTATGTGATTGTTAATGGATGTAACAATATTTTGAGCTACCATAGTTCTTATTTAACCCGTTGAAAGGTGGAAAACCTAGTGATAAAACCCACTATCTAATATTTCATCCCTGTCCATGAATACTATTGGCACCTATCATGATACATCTTGAAGATACATGGGTAAACTACCCACTGAGAATCATGTGACTCTCACATCAGCTCATTTATTATTTCTATAGGGAGCCTGATACTCCTATGTATGTGTAGGATGTTGTCACCATTGACAGACCAATCCAAAGGCAGGTCCTCATAAGAAATACTCTCTCATAGGACCAAGCCTATTAGGATATGAAAACATCTCCATCTTCAATCTCTCCAGAAGTGAAGAGGTCACTGATAACGATGCAGGTATAGAATGTCCATGATATTTATGAACCTATATGTTCATTTCAAAAAATAGGTCCATAAGATGCCACTCGCTACCAACCCATTGAACTTTATGTGTCTTAGTCCTCCTGCCCAGATCATCAACAATAGCATTGCTCTTCCCGAGCATATAGGCTTGCTCGAAGTCAAAGGACTATATTAATTCAACCCATATTAAATATATAAGATTCTATTCATTCTGTGTAAAGCTATAACTAAGAATTTTGTGATTTTTAAAAACCAAAAAATTCTCTCCTAGCAGGTAATTCCTCCAACAACGCAAGGTGAGAACAACATCTACCAACTTGAGATCACACGTCAGGTAATTCCACTCACGAGACCTCATATTCCATAACCAATATGCAAAAAATCATTCTTCCTACATAAAAATTGATCCTATCACTATAACAAATGCATCAAAATACAATGTATAGCTTCTGACTTGCTCTAGAAGAATCAAGATTGATGCTATATCGGTATCCCTTTCATCTTCTAAAAGGATATATCACTGGTTTATGATCATATAAAATTCACACCCTTCTTAGTTAATCTTGTATGAGACACTACTAACTATGATAAGTCCTATATGAAATCCTTATAATAACCATATTTCCTCAAGAAAGGTCATATGTAAAATTCATTCTTGGGATGCTCCCATGTAACCACAACTCTCACCATCTCTGGGTCAACTGGTACTCCATCCTATAAGATGATATGAACTAAGAAGTGAACCTTATTGGTCTAGAAGTGACATTTAATAAGCATAGTATACATATAGTTCTCTCTCAGTGTATTCAAAACTATCTTAAGATGAGTGGCATGGTCACTTTGAGTATGAGAATACACCAAGATGTCATATACAAAGACCACCAAAATTGAATTTAGATATGTATGAAAACACCTATACATAAAATCCATAAATACTGATAACATTTTCATAAGATCGAACAAAATAACCAGGAACTCATAAAAATTTTACCGACTATGGAAATTTGTATGTGGTATATTTGAAGGTTTAACACACACCTGGTGATAGTAATACCTAAAATTAATCTTTTATAAAACCATTGATTCCCTAAGTTGGTCAAAGAGATCATCAATATGAGGTAAGGGATATTGGTTCTTCACAGTAAGATAATTGAACTTCCAGTAATCCACAAAGATCTTGAGGGTTCCATCCACCTTATTGGTGAAAAGGACTTATGAACCCCAGGGAGAAGTACAAGGATGTGTAAAACCCTTGGTTTTAAATCCACTAGTTTCCCCTTGAGATAATTCAAATTAGTAGTATCCATCCCGTAAGGAGGAATGGATATCAGTTAATATCCCAGCACTAATATGATAGTCAACTCAACCTCTCTTTTAGAAGGTAGTCCAGAAAAGTCATCAGGGGAAAACATCCATGAATCAATCAACTATAGGAGTGGATTCAATCTAATGTAATCCATGATCCTCCTTATAATTGTTAGAAATCTGGGTGTCCACTCCACCTATCCCACAATTTTATATTCCATCTCTACCTGCTTGTACATCTCACTCTCCCTTTTGAGTAAAATTATTGCCCTCTGGTGATGTGAACGACACCCTTCGATGATAAAAATCCACATAATTCTGATAGGGGACCAACCAATCCATACTGAGACTAATATCAAAGCATATAATCTCAAGGATAAATAGGTCTTATAATGAATGATGGCTACCTACCTCAAGGGGGAACTCCTTAAACTAGTGTACACTATATGAGCATATACCTAAAGGGGTGTCAAGTGTCATAACACCACGAGAGTATTGAATATCAAGACCTATGATTTAAAAAATCAATAAAGAGATGAAGGACTATGATGATCCTATATTGGATAAAGCAGAAAAAATTGTATAGGCTACTAAAATAGTACCTTGAACAATAGATGGACCGACACCCTGCTCCTTTAGTATAAGATGTATTGAATAAATATGGCATTATCCTTATCCCTATGCTATAAAATTACTACCCGGGGTGGGTCTTCTCTACTATTTTAGTATATTAAAAGCATGGATACTTTATCCACAACCTCATACTCTGTATATATGGCTAGTAGTACTCCAACTACTTGCCTAGAGAGGTTCTATTGATCCCGCTCCTGAAGGTAGAGCTCATATGGATCTTCTTCCACATGGAAGAAATGAGAAGGTCATAAAAAAGTGTTAATGATTACCAAATATGATATATCCTTGACACACAATGGGGTCTCTATGATACGGGGGATTCTTATGCCCAAGCTTCCCACACCGATGACATAACACATAACTATCAGTGGGTGTCACCTGGATATCGCTACTCACGTGTACAGTCTCAAAGCGTTACTTTGGACCACTTGTCAAACCACTAACCTATATCAGTTCTGAACCACCATGGATTACACCATCTTATTCCCTTAGGTTACACTTAGGGATAAGATCCTTGTTCACTATATCAAATATAATATTCAACCAGAATACATTCACTTAATAACAAATAGAATGCCTAAGCCCATCCTCAAGTCATCTCGCTTTCAATGGCTCATCAACACTACATATATGCACATAGAAATGAATCTATGTAAAATGAGATGAGTAGTCCATAACATACATAGAAACTTACTTTTGGTTCATGAAATCCATGGCATGATCAGACCTGAGGGTCTCAGGGAAGAAATATGCATAGAATCTTTATTGGAAATCCCTCCAAATCACTTATTGATAATGACCTACTTGGTTCAGAATATCCCACTAGCATTTGGAAGATACATGAAGAAAATAATTAGAAAGAATTAGTAGCATATTAGGAGGTATCTAAATGTTCTAGAATATAGACACGAGCATATCAAGCCATAACTCTATAGCTTGGGGGCCACCATCCCCTAAAAAAGTAGGTTGATACAGTTGTTGAAATCCCATGTAAGCTCTCCCATAGAAGGGGTAGATCACAGAGCTCCCTATATATTATGAATAATCTGTATAAAATCCCCTAAAAAATGGACATCATTTCTCATATCTAGGATAACAGGAGGTTCTATAGGTGGAACTACTAGAGGTATCACTGGTGGATCAGGGCCTACCTCCTCTAGAGCATGGTCGACACCACCCACCCAGAGAATAAATATAGAAAATAATGATGGAACAACTCTAAAAATTCCATTAACACACTACATATAGGTTAAATATTGATAAATATCACATATACATGAATATAAATGGCACAAGCCTTCATATGTAATATTCACACCCCTATGCCTCTACATAAAGCCAGGTTTAGGTGGTAGGATCAATTATATAAAACACAAGAGATGCTAACTACTACCCACTAATAAGGTTGGGTCTGGGTCGAGATCTATGTTATAAGTCCAAGGTCTTGGTATACAGAGTTTCAACTTCAATTTATAATGGAAAACACCCTTTAAATTGAAATTTGAATCCCTATTTAATGATGAAAATTTCATTTTTGAATTCAATTTCATTTAATTTTATTCTCATTTTTATAAAATTTTATTTCAATGGTATAAATATATGGATCACCAATTCTAATTTATAAGGGCCCATACACATCATAAATTGAAGCGTAGAATCCATTTAAGCACAAAAACTCACTTGTCAAGTCCCTTCATGAAGTGTTAACACAATTTATGGACATAATAATAATTCACCAAAACAGACTATAGGAAATGCATACAATAATTAAACATGACATGTCATAATGCATGACATATAAATCCTATAAGATGCTTAATATTATGAATGATCAATACTTCTTCTCTATATTGGGCTGAAGATAAAATATGATTTTCAATCACAATAATAACTGTCACACATCTTGTGTGTCACCAAATGGTAGAATCAAATAAATTGTAACAAGAATAAACTAGAACATGATAGCCTATCCAAAGTAATTTATATTTTCACTATATGTAGGTTAAATACTCTAAGGTACATGCTCATGAACGAATTACAACTCATCCTAGTCTTCTTTCTACCATCCCAAAATAGTAAGGCAAGAAAATAAAAGTTTGATACCACTTTGTGAAATACCAAACCGAATGCCATTGAATGGTGCCCTGAGCTGGTGGGACGCATGGCCTCAAGCATGCCTTCCCATATTCCATAGAATATTGACTAGTAGTGAGGGTCCATGGTGGTATAGTTGGGAGACTATACCCTCATTATCAAAGTTGCACAGTGGTGAAATAGATAGATAAATAACAAAAACATAATATCAACTGTCAGTAGAAGGTAAAGCATCTAAAAATAATAAATAAACAACATAAAAAATATCCAACATTGTATATAGAATTATGTAAATTAATATGTATAAAAAAGGAAAAATCAAGCATGTTATTAAATACATGTATCAAAAAAAGAGACAAGAAGTTTATCTCTAATAGAATAATGAACCATAGATCAGTCTTATGCTTCCCCACTCCCATTCTATAACTAAATCAAGTATCAAAAACTAGGTGATTTACCATATCCCTACCTACATCCACATAATCTTCCTATATACCTTTGGTATCTTGAATTGGCTGTGAGATAAACTAAGTAGGCCATAACCAACGATTCCTATAAATATCTAGTCAGGGTAGATAATATGGTAGTGTGTAGGTAATAAATGATAAATGGAAATGAAAAATGTAATGGGTCGGTTATTTTTACAAAAGGAAACCAGGGTGACTATACCTACTTTGGTTTAAGATAGATAGTATATGAATAAGTAACCAGGTGTATACACATATATGAACTTTATAGGTAGTGATGTATATAACTATATACATGGCTATTGCTACTAGCCTAGACATTAGGTGTAACTCAGGCATCCATAAGTTGTAGCATGAGTCCCATGAGTTTTAAGGGATATAATTCATGGTATCACAAGAATAGAGGATTCCATGCCCAATATCAGATTAGTTGGGTATATATGACCAAATCATAACAGTAGGGTCGACATGACAAATATCATATTAATAAGAGTCATCATGCCCATTTATAACAATAAGAATCTCTAGGCCCATATCATAATTATAGGGTTTCCATATCCATATCATAGTTTTAGGGTTTCTATGCCCTTGTATCATAATTAAAGAGGGTCTCCATGCCTGTATGTCACATTAGAATAAGGGATTTCATGCTCATATAACAATAGTAGAAGGGGTCTCCATGCCCACATATAATAATTGAGAGAGGGATTCTATGCCTTTATATAATAAACCTAGGGGTCAAAATTCCCATATATAACAATTGAAAGAGTAATTCTATGCCTATATAAGTAAATACTGTGGTTCTATATTCCTATATATAAAAATTTAAGGAGGTATTCCATGCTCGTATATATTAAAGCCTAAGGGTCACCATACCCAGAATCATAGTAGTGATAAATAATCATTGGATTTAATATAATCCAATTGATAGTTCATAATTCATTATCATCTCTAATTAACAAGGATGTGACCATTTTCTAATTTAGGAAAGTTACATGGTCATACCACTCACTTACATTCAATTCATTATGGATTGATAAGTGTGTTAAGTATACTACTACACAATGATTTTCCATTTCATTTATGATAACACATTCATAAGTCACCCCAAAAACATATAGACAATTAATTTTCCATATATAAATTTATAAAAACAATGTAAAATTGATCGTCACACCTCATGGGGTAGTGAAAATCGAAGGGGACCTAAAAATGTCATATGATTATCAATTAAGGAAACCATTTGAAGGAAGCTTCAATTTAAGGAAAACACATGGAGAAACCGATATATAGAACAATGATACATATTATAAAACATCATGACTTTATGTGATAAGTACAATACCACCTAACTTATTCTTATTGAGGAGAAATAATCTATAATTGGCTATTGGTTTGGTCTTGATTAGGATAAATCCGTAAAACAGATGAAAAAAATTTAAAATCAGGAATTTTATCCTACTCCTAAATAACTCTTTTATGAGAAAAAAAATAAAGGTGAAAAATGAATAGAGTACTTACTAACTCACATTAAACAATATGATCAGAAGGAGAATTGAATGTTGGAAGGATTATTAATCCACGAGCCTAGATTAGATCAAATGGGAGGTCCTTCTATGTATGATAGAGAAATAAAGAAATGAGTGGTGAGGAAAAATAAAAGGGGTCCAACCCTTTAATGCATTTATCGACATTTACATGACATGTAAATTCTTTACACGTCATGTAATGCTCAGGATTTACCTTTTGGAAAAAATAAATTACAAGTTTTGAATATGCCTACCAGACCAATACACACCATGTATTTAATAAATGTCATGTATTTAAATACACACTGTATAGTTGGCCTACATCCATGCTCCATCCCCCTACTCCTTTCCCTTAAAGGTTAAAATAACCTGTCATAAGGCATGGTTTTAGGGTTGAATACATAAGAGTACTACAAAAAAGGGTTCTACCAAAAATTAAAAGGATCCATACCTGAAGGAAAATATAGGATCTTACAAATATTCAAAGTAAGTTTAGCATATCAAGAAAGAGTTCTTCGTTATTTTGATAGATAAACTAAAATTGGATAAAAAACTGAAGGAAGCTCAAAATCTTGTCGATACAAAATAAAAAAGAGTATCTTCACAAGAAGATGCCAAATTTCATGAGATTTCATCCATAAATGATGACTTGAAGTAAAAAAAAAGTGATTCGGGAAGATGAGGTGAAAGGTGGTGAGAATTCATCCATAAGTAATGGGTTTTGAATATAAGTAAAGACTTGTGAATGATGTGTTCAATATGGACATGGTTTAAAGGACTATATAACTATCCCACCAGCCTAAGAAGAAAGTATGATGAGGATGAAGGTGGTACAAGAAAATGAGGTCACCTTAGCTTCTAAGGTAAAGAAAACTATTTCACATAATGAAATAGTTCAAGAAATAGAAAACAAAAGTGATGATCTTGTAAAGAAGAATAAGACCTTGTTGAGAGAAAAATCATAGCTTGAATTTTTCTTCTAAAGAATCAAATAGGTACCTCTTTATTACTTATTATTTCATCTTCTTGGAACTAACATATAGGTAATTGAAGGAGATGTTTGAGTCTATCACTGCTAGGAAGTAAGAAAAATATATTCTCATGGATTTTCTTAACTAACACGATAAAAATTTGAGTATATACCTTGAGGGAGATCAAATCTAAGCTAAATCTATATATATTAAAGAATCTATAAAATATTTATTTTTTTGGTAGATTTGAAAAAATTAATTTTTAGGTTTTGAAATCACACTTCCATCCTAAGATTCATAACTATATTCAATGAACTTATGAATGAGGACCATTGATTGGTCAAATTAAGAGATAAAGGGAGATTTTCATGACTTGTACATAAACTACTTTGATGGTTTGGTGAGATTTGTGTAAGTAATATATATAGCCCCTGAAATAAGTATTGTTGAGTTTTATGAGCATGGTATCACATGTGATGGATTTTATAGATAACATTGATAACCTTGGATATACACTCTTATTTTTTATACTGAGTTATCCCACATAGACTTAGAGTTGTCTAACAAAAGGCTCTTTGCTAAGAGAACCATGTGATATTATCCTTATTTCAAGTAGCTATAGACTATTATTCATGTTTGAAAGGGAGAAAAATATCAAAGTTATTAAAGAATGTGAGCTTATAAGTACTATATATTATTACTTTGTATTTGATTATCATTAAGGAGGAGAAAGAAATGATAACACATATTGAACTAAGTAATGTGAGGTGATATTGAAAACAAACACAAAGGGTGAGTTTTACAAACATAGTTTCATTTCAGGTATTTTTCATTTATCTTTGGTATTTATTTTATTTGATAGATTTATTGAGTGTTTTTCAAATAAAAATGGTAGTTTTGGAGGGACATAGGGTGGCATATGGTTAGTAGAAACCATGTACCAACCATAGAAAACCATGAATCCCAGATAGTATCATTAGAATTTCTACATGTTTAGGAACAAAATTTTTAAAATCATATTGCCCAAATCATGTGGCCTCCATCTATTGAGATAGAGGCACCTACACAGTTGGAACACGGTTTGAAAAAATGTGCAGCGAAACCATGTGACCTACGTAGTTTAAAAAAATGCAAGTTCCTAATTTTTTCCCTACCTTATTTTAACCCATTTCAAACCCTCATTTACCTCCATTCTACCCTATCAGCTATAGGTGTGCCTAACCTCTTGCCCAAATCCCTCTTAGTTCCATTTATTGGATTATTTAAGCTTGGTTCCTCCAAGAATCTTCAAGTAACTATCTAATATCTTCTAATCTTGTTATATTCTACATCATTTATTAGTTTTATTTATCTAGGGTGTCTTTGGTGATCTAGAGTTAGTTGAATACAATTTTTTGGATTGGGTTTTGATTTTGGTGGTGTTTTCTTACTTCCATAGTATTTACAAACTAATTGGAATGTGGTTTTCAACTGGTTAGTGGTGACTTCAAGAGGAAAGGTTGGTGGTTCTGTATTGTGATATTATTTGATGATTCAAATGCACTTTCCTCTATTTCTACAGGTCTTTAAATTGAGTGTGGTGATAAAGGGATATTTATAAGGTTTTGTTGTGTGTAAGGATTGATATAATTTATCCCATAAGTAAATTGTTAGAAATGGTATGATTGGAATGCGATGAGTTTGTTTAAAAAAAATGGGATTGGTATGGTTTAAAAATAGAAAAAAGCACTTAGGAACCCTGGTTACCTAGGTGGGTAGAATAAGAATAGTATGTTAAGAGAGCTGGAAGGGCCTCAACCTAGTCTTCCTAGCTGTATTATGATTCCAAACTAACTAAATGTTGTGGACATAGAATATTACTATTATACCTTGGGTTCTTCGCTTATAATGACCCATATAGGGGATGAGATATTTATATGTTTTTTCATCAAGAGCATGAGGATCCTAGAACCCAAATAACCTAGATACTTACTAGATAGACATGGGTTTTATGATTTATTTTTATCTACTTCCAGTTTTCTTTCATTGTCCACTTTTATTTCAAAGCAAAATTGTGTCTTCAAATTAAATTTATTACTTTCCATAAAAACTGGCACATTTAATTATCTTATAATGTTTATGCATGGAACACTTGGTAGGATTTTACTAGGAAAGTGATCCCACACCCTATATAAAACCAATGGGTATATGTAGAACTCATTTTTTCTAGTAAAGGTAAAGTTAAGGCCTATTTTTTTAAGTGGAAGGTACTCTTGGTAGTGGAATATCTTATGGAATTTATTGGAGGTGGTGACATGGTGGGTGTTTTCCCCCATACCACACGGAGGATCATGTTTCTATTGTTGATCCCATACATGTTTTGATCATTTTGGTTTTAGTTATAATTGTAAACTTAAATTCAAGACTTGTATATGCCCCTTTTGTAAAGTTCTAATGGATGATGGTTATAATGAATTTTGTAAATGTTAAAAGGTTATTAGATATAGATATTTATTTTTATTATTATGGGAAAATAATTCCCAAATGAGTTATTTGATGCCAATGAACTAGTTTTCACCCCATGGATATTGGGAACACCCTTTATCCTATTCCATGGGTTGGGTCAAGTATTGGGTTGGATGGAAGCTTGGACAATTTTTTGAAAAAGTGGTATCAAATCCGGTTTTATCTTTTCTTTGGGTCTTATTGTTTGGGAAATTTCGAATAGAGAAAAGTTAGAACTATCTTGGGTTGAGGTTCTAGTTACAAGTGGGGTGTCTAGCCATCACACCTCATGATAGGCCTTGGTTTAAAATGGGTTGTTGAGAATTTTATTTGAACCGCCTTCTTGGGTAATGAACAAGCTACAAATTGGTCATGGGAACTAAGGTAGATTAGAGTGGTTTGAATTTTGATTTAGTTATTATGGTTTTATTATGATTTATATGAGTGTTTTATCATGTTTATTTTATGCTCCATTGGTTAACGTGTTTATGGTTTCTTCTTTGTGTTTTTTTTGACTTGTGTAGCATCACGCTTCATTAGATACCTTCTATACAACCAAAACAGGAGAATGAAGAGAGTTATTCATCACTAGTTGATCTAAGATTAGTAGAGGTAGTGGTTAGGGATACCCAGGTTCTATATTAGGGAGTGGGATCTAGCCCTTCATAGGTTAAGGAATCCAAACAAGAATCATAAAATCATCTAGAGTAAGATTTTTTTAAGCACAAGGCCCATTCCTTAAAAGGAAGCATGAATCCCTAGTAAGTAGAAGAATGTTTATAGAATATTGATAGGAAATTTGATTTCATAAACACTCCTAAAAACATTAAGTTAAAGAGTACATCGTTTATGTTGGAAGGACCTACTCATAGGTGGTGAGAGTTAGTGGTTCGGGTAGGGTAACATGAGTAGATGGGTTGGAAGGACTTCAACACCATATTCTCCTAGTAGTACTGTCCTAGGACTTTATCCCTCACTAAGTCCTATGTGTTCCTAGAACTTATTAAGGTAGAGAGTTTAGTGATGTAGTATGGTAATTGCTTCTTGGATCAAGTCTACTTTACTATCAAGCTTTTTACTAATGAAAGGATGAAATACCCCCAATCCCAAATGAGTTTGTGGCCATATATTCAATATCAGGTCTTCTTTTTCATGTTGAAGACCTATACTGAGGTGTTCGATTAATATATGATGGGGGAGATCATCCATGATGGTATTTAAATTCTTTCTAGGATGATTTTAATGCTAAGATAGAGAGGGGTTTTATAGTCTAAAAAGGAAATGGAAGTGTGAGGAGTAGGGAAAGAAGGGTGGTAGTAGCTCTAGATATCCATCCTGATCTCCTTCATCAACATCTATAGGTGGTGGATCTGTTTTATACCACCAGTGTGGGAGATCTAGGAATGTTTTTCCTCATTCCTAGATCTACCCAAAATATTCTATCTTTATGGCCATATGGGCCATCTGTAAATGTTTATTAAGGTTTCACATCATTCTCAGAGTGTTATAAGCTATACAATTCCCAGTGGAACAAAAATCCATCTAAAGAATCTAGATCTATGAGATCAAATTATGATTTATGTGGGGGTAATTCCAAATATTATTGTGGAAATATTAATCTTAAGTCAGATCTATAGGTCAGTAGTCAATCCTAGGCATATATCAAGGTGAGGTATCTTCATGCTATGGATTAGGCCCTAGTGGAATCTGATGTAGTTCCTATGATAGTCATAGGTACTATTCTTATTTCATTGTATATAATAGTTTCTTTAGTCTATGAAGGTACTTATTATTCATTTATTTTTTCTCACCTTGTGTATTTGTTGAAGATTTCAGTCAATATTATTCTGTATACCATAGAGTTGATTACACCTCTAGGCAGGATAAAGTTGGGTTTCCGATTCCCGTATTGTATTATATACTTATCAGAGGTTGAGTTGAAATGGTATTTCCTTGTACTAGAGATGGACGTATTTGACATGGTCTTAGGAATGGACTGTATGATTATGTTCAAGGAATACACCGATTTCTATCATCATGGGGTGATTCTCACTACCCACGATAGAAGTACCCAATATTTTTAGGGAGAATGGGATCCACAAATAAGATGAGATGGAACTGTAATTCTAGAGAATGGGGGGATTGATTATCAGGTGTCTCTACTCTTACTAGTGGATTAAAGGGAAGTCTCGGAGAGTGGGTTTCCTTCTATGGTGAGTGAATTACCTTAGGTATCCCTAGAGGATTTCTCTGGTTTACCTCCAGAACAGGATGTGGAGTTCATCATTAATTTTTTGTCGTGGAAACAACCAATATATTTTCCTTCATATTGAATTACCCCCATAAAATTGAGATAATTAATGATACAACTAGATGATTTATAATTCAAATGGTTCATTAGACTGAGCATATCTCCTTAGGCCACTCCAGTGATTCTTTCTAGGAAGTCCATTGAACCACTTTGGTTTTTCATTGATTATCAAAAGATGAATCAAGTGACCATCAAGAATAAATCACCCTTTACCTGAATTGATGATCAATTTGAACAAATAAAAGGGGAATGGTGGGGTTTAAAGATCAACTTTCATTTAGGGTAACACTAGGTTAGGGTGAGAGTAGTGGATATCCCTAAGACATCATTCTAAATCAGGTATTGAAATTTATATCATTTTCTAATTCTCTTCAAATTGAAAAATACATCTATAGTCTTCATGGATCTTATGAACTAGGTGTTTCATATACACCTATACTCCTTTTTTTGTGATGTTTTTTGGATGAAATTATAGTATTCATAGGATTAGAAGTAGAGCCTGGGAAATATTTTAGGATTATCATAAAACATTATGAGAACATCATAATAATTAAAAACTCTTAAAGTGTAGTTCTTGGAATCGGAAAGTTATGTTTTCAAGAAATCTAATCTCAGAATACAAGTTTTTAGTTGTTCCATATAAGGTTAGAGTAGTGATTTCATGGGGGGATCTGAGGAATGTCTTTGAAATTTTATAGCGATGACAGTGTATTACATGTAGTTAACTAAAGAATTATCTTGAATATCCTCAACTATGACAACCCTCACTTGAAAATTGGAGAAGTTATTTTGGATTGTATAATTCCAAGTGTCTTTATAGGAACTTAAGTGGTGGATGACTACTACCCCTGTATTTATTTTATTTGAGGATGGATAGGGTTACATGGTATATTGTGATGTTTTAGGTATGGGTTTGGGTTGCATGCTTATGCAGGGTGACCATGTGGTGGTTTATGTATCTCACTAGTTTTGAAAACATGATAAGAATTACCCAACTCATGACCTTGAATTTTCCATAGTGATGTATTCTCTTATGTAATGGTGGCACTATTTTTTTGAGAGAAGCTTAAGGTATACTAAGAACTAAAAATATTGAGCTTTATCTTCTTCTAGAAATATTTTAACTAGAGGAAACAATAATGGATTTAGTTCCTTTAGTGGTTAGACTTTGATATCATCTATAAGGAAAAGTGGTTTATAATTCCTTAAGTGGGAAGTTTCCATCCCAAGATTTGAAGGAGTTCAGTGGTGTGTGTGAACTGAAAGGTATTCTTGCTCACATGCACTTGGAGGCCAAAGAAGAGAGGGATGGTATGTTTCTGGCTAACATATAGTTGAAACTATATCTTCTTGAACTAATTTCGGATGAGTATAAAATGGATGAGTTATTCTAGTGATCTTCATAGTTTCTAAATTATGGGGAGGTTCCTAGTGAATGGTCTTTGAATCCCAAAGGATTTATCTGCTTCATGGGGTGCACTATTGTGTCATTGTCTATGAGGAATGATGTGATGTAAGACTATCATCAGCATTAGTGGCCTATTCATCCTGGTGCCACCAATATGTTTTATGATGTAGGACTATGGTTCTGGTGGCCAGGTATGAGGCATGATATATCAGAATTTGTATCTTGATGTTATACTTGTCAACAAGTCAAGGTAGAGCACCCGAAGGCCTCAGGCTTTCTTCAACCCATTCCCATTTATACTTGGAAGTGGGATGTTTTATCCATGGATATTACCATTGGTTTACCCCATACTCCCCTGGGAAGGAATTATATTTGGTTAGTTCTCAATAATCTGACTAAATCTACCATTTCATCCCAATTAAGGATAAAACCAAGGTTCTAGAGCTTGGTAGGTTGTATTTTCAGGTGCTTGTGAGGCTGCATGGTGTGCCGATAGCTATCATCACTGACAGGGACCACTATTTTATCTCTTATTTCTGGGAAGTCCTTCAAAAGGCTATGGGGTCACAGATTAAGATTACCATGATATATCATCCTCAAACCGATAGCCAGACAGAGTGAAAAAACTAAAAATTTGAAGATATACAACATTCCTCCATGTTAGAATTTAGTGGATCATGGGGAAACCCTATTTTATTGGTGTAATTATCATAAAAAATAGTTACCAAACCTCAATTCAGATAGATCATTTTGATGTGCTGTTTGGTTGGGCATGTCATACTACTTTATATTAGACGGAAGTAGGGGGAATTCCTTAGTGGGACCAAGCATTTTAGAGGAGATGAACAACAAGATTTAGATAATCAGTTAACATTTAATGATAGTTCAAATCCATTATAAGTATTATGTTTATGTTTGATGCTTAACATTGAAATTATTAGTTTGTGAATAGGTGTTTCTAAAGGTGAAACCTTACTTGGGTCATTTCCATCTTAGAAAGAAGGAGAAGCTTACACCAAGATATGTTAGACCTTTTGAGATTAATGAGAGGATCAGTAAGGTGTCTTACCACTAGGAATTGTCTTCTTAGTTGATGATAGTTCATGATATTTTCTATATATCTCCGTTGAAAAGATATAATTCGGGCCCTTCTAAAGTACCAAGATAGGTAGAACTTGAGCTGGAACCTAACCTGTCAGTAACTAAGAAGTCAGTTAAGGTTGTGGAATCCAAAAAAAGTAATCTATGGAAAATCTATTCCATTAGTCTAGGTCTTATGAAAGTATAGTAACAATGATTATGAGAATTGGCAACAAAAGTCTTGGGTATAGGAGAGATACCCCCACTTATTCTATGATTAGACCACAAGATGAATTTATGAGGGTGGAAAGTGACATGGTGGGAATAATTTTCATGAATAGAGTTTTATTTTCAAGCATTTTTCATTTATTTTTCGTTTTTATTTTATTCTATTTCTTTCCTCGGTGTTTTTCAAATAAAAATAGAGGTTTTGGAGGGATAGAGAGTGGAACATTTTTTGCATAATGTTAGTAAAATCTGTGCACTAACTCCATAAAACAATGCAGCCAAGATAGTTGCACTAGATTTCCCACATAGTTAGGTGTATAGTTTGTGAAACTATATAGCCTAAACCATATGAACTTTATTTATTTTGACAAAGGCACCCATATGGTTGATTCATAATTTTAAAAACTATGCATCCTACTTAGTTTAAAAAATGTGATTTTTCAATTTCCCCTACCCAATTTTAACCCATTTCACCCCCTCATTTCTCCCATTTGAGCCTCTCATCCCTATACACACCTCCCCTATTATCCACATTTCTCTTGGCTCTATTTCTTAGGTAATTTGAGTTTAGTTCCTCCAAGAATATTCAAGTAAGTGTCTCGTCTCATATCCTCTTGGTCTCTTCTCCCTTATTTCTTGGGTTTCCTTTTCTACGGTGGTTATGGTGATTTATATTTGGTTGAATAAAAATTGTTTATCTTTGGTTTTTATTTTTTTGGATTTTTTATTTATTACAAAGGATCTCCACACCTATTGGTTTTTTATTTTCAACCAATCAGTGGTGATTTCTAGGGAAAAGTTATATGGTTTTGTGTTGCACTATTATTTGATGATTTTAATGTTCTTGCCTTTATTTTTAAATATCTTCTAATTTTTTTAGTGTAAAAATGGTTGATTTATTAGGTTTGGGTGGGTTTAAGTTTTTAAAATGGTTTATCCCCTAAGGAAATGGTTGTAAATGGTATGATTGTATTTCATGCATGATAAAGAATCCATGTAAGTCCATAAGTTGATTAAGCTAATGAAATATTCCATAAAAAAGGAAATAACGAGGATTTTAGCTCAAAGAACTCATTTATAGAAGTTTAAGACAATGTGACAAATATTTTTGAAAATTATTGAAATGATTTTATAAGGAATAATTGAAAAGTGTTGATGCATGAGGAACCATTATTTGAAACATTTTTGAGAAGTGTTGAAGTGTTTGAGATATTCTAGAGGTCAAATAAAGAGGATCCAAGTATGTTTGAGTGAAAAATGGGATTCTATAGGTTCATATTTGATACTTTCAATATGTATGTAGATCCATATAGATGATTTTCAACATAACTGAAATTTTAGTGACATAGGAAAATCAATATAGATGACTGATGATGCATATTTGAGTTCAGTATTCATATAGAAATTTGGGATGACATAAGATAGTGTAGATACATATCTAAATTATATATATCTAAACCCACATTGAATATAAAAACCCATCTAAAATAATTTTTCATACATATTGGGTAAAATTATAAAGGTTTTTAGATTTTTATATCTGAGGAGAAGATGAATTCAGACGATCCTACTGCTATGCTTTTCATAGAAATAATCATCATGATCATATGAGATGATTATGATTCATGCTATGAATGAAGGAATACCAGCCAAAGGTGAATTTGGATGCCAAGATATATTTCACACCGCACGAGGTTACTATCATGTTATAATGATTACATGGAATGATTTAAATTCATTTTATTTTGAAAGAAAACTAAATGTGATATTTATGTCAGATGAAGAACATAATGAGAGCCTTACCCCTTCAAGTATCTAAAATTAGTGATATATGAGGAGTGGTTTAAATTGGGATATTTAATATCATAGAAATAATTAAAAGACTGAATCCCATAGAGTTTATATGGTTTTTTAGAATTTAAAATGGAGAAATATCCTTAAATTTTGAATATAAAGATTACCTACCCTCAAGATTTGAGGAACTACAAATTTTTGGATATTTAAAATATCATTTGAATGATATTTTCTTGTGAGTATAAATATGTGATATAGGTAACAAAAAAAAGGTGTAAATGAATTCTAATCCTTGAGAAATATCTTGGTAGCCTAATAATATTCATTATTAAAGAGAGAGAAGAGTATGAAGCTAGGGGATCATTCCCTAGAGAAGAATAACTACTTCTTGAGTATTCAGAAGAAGGACACAAATCTTTTTAGATCAGAGTGAGTTTTGAAACTAGTAGTGCTAATCACTATTGGTTGATTTTTAAGTTCTTGAATATTTTACATGTAAAAAATACTGATCCATCTATTCATGGAGGAGGAATAACATAAATAGGTGACAATATTTCTTTTTTGAATATTTTTTTGAAAAAGTAAAGTATCTTCCAGTGGATTCTGGAAGCTATGGCAACATAATGAACTTTATGTTGGGGGAAATTATTGAAGGGAACACAATCGAATCTATATTTATAGGAATTTAATATACGTGGTTATAAATAATTATTTATGATATTAGAGAATCTATTTTGGGGGTATAACCAACATGGAATGAATTAGACTTTTAGGAAAAACCTTATAAATATCGCGGGATGGTATTTTCATATATTTACTACATGTGAGGTGAGGAAATTAGAACTAATTGAGCTGATTGAGAGATTTAAATAGATTAAGACTTTGAATTTAAAATGAAGATAATTTATAAAAAAATAACACTAATTTATCCCACTCTCATTTTTCTATCAAGGTTGGGGCACTACAACACTGAGCTTAAACGAACCACATCATTAATATTATTTAAATATGACCATTATAACTTAGTTGTTCAATTAAAAGGTATAAATTAGAGTAACTAAATTATGAAATATATTTAGAAAATTTCTACTGATACAAATTTATTTACTAATTCCTTGGAGATAAGTACTCAATTTTGAGTGATAAGAATTAAATCATATAAGATTAAGAACAAATAATGTTATAAAAGGTTATTTTTCTATAAAAATGGGCTTTCTTTATATTTTAAATTTTCACTTAAAAGTTAAATTTAATAATTTTAGAAATTAAAATTGATAAAAAGAATTAATTTTTGAAAAAATAATTTCAAAATACGAGTAAGATATTTCTTTGGGGATTTCTCTAAAATAATTGATTTTTGGGTGAATAATGGAAATATCAATTTTACAAATACTATCACTTTTATGACATTATCAAGATACAATAATGAATTATAATTTTATGAAGCCTTTTTAATTAAATAAATATAAATTTAATAATTAATATAATAAATTTAATAATATAATTTTAAAATTATAAATCTTTTTTGTCATTATTGAAATCCAAATAATGTTTTTATTCAAATAAAAAACTGTTTTGGTTCTTCTATTTTAATAAAGTTTTTATGTGGAATATTTAGGTCATTAATTATTTTAAAATTAAAATAATAATCCTTTTATTAAAAATAATTCAATTAATTCAATGTGAATCAAAATTATTCATTTTTTTTGTATAAAATCGTATTCTTAAAACATGCATTTTTCTAAATATGGGATTTCACATAATTTTTTATACTTATATTAAAATTGAATTTTTCACTTTTAAAAATTGAAACTTAAAAAATGTATTACATATTCAAAATAATCATGTTCATATTTAGTAATTGTTTCAATTTTATTTTTAGTAAAAATGAATAGTAACCATGGAAAAACTTTATCACCATGATAATGGGTAAAATGGGGTTTAAAGTATGAGATGGGGCCTAAAAAACTTTAAAATACTTAACTTTTTTCTTTTTATGAGTGTATTTCTACTATAATCATGATATATTCAAAGTTATGGAAATTTGGTTCCATTTTCCTTTAATAATGACGTTTATATTATTTTAAATAAATAATAATTACAAAATGTCACTCTCATTCTTTTAATATTTCTCATATGTTTCAAGGGATGAAAGGAATAAATGAATTGATTTAAATGGTTGTTATAAAAATTAATAAATTATTTTTATATTATTTTTTAAACTATTAGTGATTGTATAATAATCTTGAACACTTATGCAACAATGACACTACACTTATGTAAGTAGTAAAAAAATCAAGGGAATTATTTTAAAAACATTAAAATAATATTTTTTGTTTGAATTATTGTGTTCCATGAAATTTTTAGATAATTATAAAATATTATTTTTCTTGAAGTGTTTATATTCAAATTAAATTGTTATCATGATGCCTTTAAAGTCCAAATATGTGAATAGTCATAAATATGACTTTAAATGATATTTAGTGTTTAAAAATTATTTTTCAAGCAATAGAAAATGAAAAATTATATCAGTACTGAATTTTATGTGGAATTTTAGTTACTTTTATAAATGGTTCATTTTTGTGCCACTTTATATTTATAAAATTAATTTTTTAATCCGTAAAGTCTCAATATTTTTGAAAACAACATTGATTTTTGTGTATAAAAGGGTCTTAGTCTGACCTTTCCTAAGATAGATATGATTTTAGTTTTTTTTCAAACTTAGTAAAAAATTACTATTTTATGTTCCAATACCAAGTATTTAAACCATTTAGTGATCATATTTATGTTCCCCAAAGGCCTTATGTTCTATTGAAAAGTGGTGCCTCAAAGATCAAGGTAAGGATTTCTAATCCCTTTTCACTTTTCTTAATTATGATTATTTTTCATAAAATAAAATTAATCCTGCAAATATATTACTTTCATGATTCCATTACTATAGTAATGAAACAAATTTTATTAATTTATGATGGGGGATCACTTGTTACCTCTCAAAAAAATCATCTTAATAAGCTGTTATTATGTTGAAATATATGTTTTTATAAGATGGTATTTTCGTTTCAAAGCATCCAATAATGATAATAATAATTTAAAATTTACCATTTTTATGTATTATCATACTCATTTTATAAAAATTACATATTTACTATGTTTACCCTTATTTTAAAAAGTTTTGAAAAACCATGTTCACTATGGTGGTTTTATGAAACCTATGTGAACAATGACATTTTAATAAATTTAAGACTATCATCAGTATTCATAAAAAATTATTTTATAATTTAATATAACATTTTTATTAAATTATTTTTATGATTATGATCATATAATGTTAAATTATCCATTATAACAATGAACGTAAATGCAAACAAACATGGTTATTTTTAACCATGTAAAATAGAATTATTAAGGAAGATTATTAGGATGGTAACAATTAGATAACCTATTGATCTTCCTTAATACTAGAATGATATAAAACCAATCAATTAAATATTTTAATTTTTATGAAACCATTTTACTAATACCTATAGACATTATGAATATAATAATTTTTTTTGTGATTATGAATCCAATGATCCCAAAACGATTGATGTGAACTATAACAATTTAGTAAATGAATGAAACATGATAATAAGAGATAATAATAAGGTAATAAAAAAATTATATGTTATAAATTAAGTATATAATTAATATATTTTAATTATTCAGGAAGGTAGTGGATGTACAAGAGGCCTCAAGGTAGTGGAGTTCTTAAATCAATTTTCTTTCAATTAATTATATCACATATTTATTAACTATGTTATTACAAGATTATGTGTGAAATGAAATATGGATATTTTATTTTTTATTTAAACTTGTCTTATATGGATTTATAATTTTTTACATTATAATTTAATCGATTGATTCTCACTTTAAATTTCATGATATTTGTAAGGGTTTCTCGTTTCAATCTCCCTTCTCTGAGACATGTTTCATATTATGCACTTATTTCCATTTATATAGAGTATATGAAGCATCTTGAAATATTATTTCATGTTTAAAACTTTTATCATAATACTTAAATTTCTTTTTGAATATCTCTACTTCATTAGGTATAGATTCAAATGTTATAAATGTTATAAGGGTTTTATTTATCTCAATCTCAATTTCTAGAGACATGTTTTATGTAGTGTACCATGATTTATTTTATATGGTGCACTTAATACCCATAAATTAATTTTGAAATATTATTTTATGTAAATAATGGGATTTATAGATCCATATGATATTCTATATTTCAATGGATTTTGATTCTAAAGTTAATAAAATCATAAGGGTTTTCTCATATCAATTTCCCCCTCAATGAGATATGGTTTATATTCACCAGTTTCTTTCCTTTATGTGGTGAAATATTAATAATTAATTTATTTTATTATTATTTCATGAAAATATAGGATTTTTTAAATTATTCATCACTGGTATCCTATTTTTATTGTGTTTTAAATTAAAAATAAAAGGGTTTTTATTTAAACTCATCGAGTCAAAAGTTGTAAATCCCTTTAACCAAACTCTTTCTCCTCCATGTTATTTATATTATTTAAATAATATTATTTTATAAACATAAATTATTTCATAAAATTATTTTCCAAGGTATTTGACCTAACTTATTTTAAAAAGTTTTAAAAGTATTTTTTTAATGCTTTACATAAGATTCACTTTTGACCCTCTTTAAAAAGTATAAATAAATGTTTTTATTAGTATTTAACACTTGATAACTTTTTCACTTAACAATTTCATTTATTCATTATTAATACTCATTTTTAGGTTTTCATTATTTTAAATGAAAATACTTCACCTATTATTCTATAAATCTTTAGTTTTACTAAAAAAATTATTTTTCTTCTTATTTGAAAAAGTATATTTTAAATTATTTTATAAAGGTATTTTTATTCTATATGAATGTATTTTAATTATTCTATTGATTTAATGTGGATATGTTATAATAATACCATCCAAATGTTTATCTATATGAATTATAATAATTTTTTAATAGATTTTCATGAAACCCATTTATTTTCCATGTGTTAATCATATTATGAAGGGAATGATGCATGTTTCTTTGAGTTTTATGATTGAATGAAATATAAATGTGATTTATTAATGTTATGATTCATAGGAATTGTTGATAGTGATGAATGATACCAGTATAGCTTTGATGATGTGTGAACTCGATATAGATCTCTAATGCATTGGATAATGTGACATATTTAACCATTATAAGTCACTCCTAAGAGAATGTTGAAATTAATTATGAAGGTTATTTGTTTGTAAGAGTGATATGATGATAATTTCCCATGATATACATATGATTTACTATTATTTTTATGTGTTCTATTGGTTTCTTTGAATAAATTTTGATTTCACATAGCTCATGATTGTTGAATCATATAACTCTTGTATTATGTTAAAACTATATTCCCTAAATCATGTTTTATGATCTAGGTTTATGGGAATGAATTATATTATGTTATCATTATGCAATTTGATTTTATTATTATTCCTTTATTCTAATCTTATTGTCACTAATGATATTCAATTATTAATTCCTATGTTTACTGTTACTAAGCATTTGAGCTCACCATTCTTATATTTCAATTTACCCAGGTTATAAAGAATGATGTTAAGTAGGTTTTATCTTGAAGGGTTTCATGTGTGGATAATTTTATGGGAAAATTTGAAGAATTAACATGTAATAAGAAAATATGGGTATAATGGAAAAAATTCACATTTGGATGGAAAGTCATGGGTTTAGTTATGAAAAGGGTTTTTCTAAATTTTTTAAAACACTAAATTTTAAAGGCCTTGCGTATATAAGTGACTCAATATTTCCTTTTTATGCTCTAAATTTTTATGGTTAAAATAAATTCACATCTATTAGTATCAAATCTAGAATTTTAATAAGTATGTTTTAGCATCAGATCTTGGTGTATGGGTATAGGGAGTTATAGTTTGTATCATATCTAGGTTTTAGATAACATCAAGGTTTATGATGTTATAATTTTAGGACAATTTAAGTGTTATATATATCATAATGGGTTAAAGAGTATAAGGTTGATCATAATATTAAAGTAATAAATAATATTTTAATGTTTTAAGTGATATGGTTTTAAGGTGATTGATGATATTTTTGGAGACTCTTTATTAGGTTTTAATAAATGATTTAGGTATATGTAATCCTTCAATTTAACATGTGTTTTATCATGAAAATAATTTGGGAAGAGTGATATTACATTTTTGGGGATGTTATCTTAAAGGTATAAGAAAACCATTATGGTTAATACATTCTTTAATTTTGAGGTAATTACGATTAATAAGGATATAAAGTTATTTATTTTTGGAATGATTTAAGTTCAAAATTGGGTGTTATTTTTGAGATTTTTTGGATTTATATATTATTTATTTATATAAAGGTTTATTATTTTTAACTATTATCTTAACTTATGATGGCCATTTTTGGTTTTATTAAAGATAATAGGAAAATCTTATAATCCTTTTATGAATCTTAAAATATTTTAAAAGGTAATTCTCATGTTTTAAGAATAATAAAAATTCACTTTCATATTCATCAATTATAATATAGGATGAAATAAAGGTTGAAACTATTTCAAACATGAAAGAAAAGGATGAAATTTCATTTATGGATTTAATAAAATCAATTAAGTATATTTTCTTATGTTAACTATCTTAATGGAAAAATAATCCCTCAATTTCAGAAAAAGGATCTTGAAAAGAAAATTATTTCCTTTTATAATATTTTTTGATGAATTGATAGCCTCTTATCTCTTTTGAAAAAATTAAATTTTATTTCAAAGTTTCTTCCTTGATTAAATTCTTCTTCTTAAAAGTATAATTTTTTTAATAATAGTTCCCATCATTTTTAGTGTTGATTTATTTTCTATGTCCATATTTTTACTTTCTACTAATGTTATCCTTATTTGAGAACTCGATTATGTGTTACTCTATGTGACCTTAATATTTAATTTTTCTTATTTTCAAAATATATTTTATTATACTTTTTTATAATTTAAGTTTTCAATAAAATAAACTTTTAAAATATTAATTTTTTTTACTTTTATGGGTGTATGTTTTATCTTCCACTCCTTGGAATTAATTCTAAAATTGATTTAATCCTTTTTATTAAACATGAGATAAGATTTTGAGCAATTAATTTATTTAAGGTAGTAGAATGTAACACCCCACAATTTTAGTTTATATTTATTTAAATGAATACTATGTTTGATAGTGCATACCACATAAACCACCGAGCTTAAATGAACCACAACATTATTATTTATATATGACGATTATAATGTAGCCGTCAGATTGGTGGGTATAAATTTCAGTAAAATAATTAAGAAATATATGTTGAAAAGTTTCCTTAATAAAAATTTATTGATTAATTATAAGAAAATAAGTACTCAATTTTGAATGATAGTAATTATATCATATATGGTTAATACCAATTAATGTTTAAACATGTCATTTTTCTATAAACATAGGATTTATTTATATTTTTTATTTTAATTTAAAAGAAAAGTTTCATAACTTTGGAAATTGATAAAAAATAATTCAAATTTGACATCATCATTCCAAAACAAGCTTAATATAATTTTTTAGTATTTTTCTAAAATAGTTGATTTTTGGGTGAATAGTGAAAAATATCGATTTTTCAAATATTGTCACATTTATGACATTATTATGATAGAATAATGAATTTAAATTTTATAAAACATTTTTCATAGAACAAATAATATTTTAATAAGTAATATAATTAATTTAAAATATAATTTTTAACTTAGAAATATTTTTCAACATATTGAAAATCCAAGTAATTTTTTTATTCGAATAAAAAAATTATTGGTTCTTCTATTTTAAAAAAGTTCTCAAAATATAATATTTTATTCTGAATTGGTTTGAAATTGAAATAAATATCCTTTGATTAAACATAATACAATTAATTCGAATGAAATCAAACATTATACATGATTTTTATATAAAATTGTTTTATGCCTAAAACATGCATTTTTCTAAAAATTATTTTTTTCTACATTTTCTGTACTTATATTAAAAGGAAACTTTTTCAATTAAGTAAATTAAAACTATAACAAACTAGACTTTTACCCTCATATCTAGTGCTAAAAAAATTATTTACATTTTTTCTTTGATATTTTCTATTGTGACCCCATTTTAACCATACATAATTACAACCCCAAAAGGAAAATTTGATTCACTTATATTCCCAAGAGTATTTATTATTTTAGTATTTTATAGAATTATGAAAACCCCTTTATATAAAGAACCATGACTTCAATTTATCATTTTCCATTATACCCATAATTTTTATTCCATAATTAGTCTTCAACATTTACCATAAAACTTTACACAAATATAACCCTTCTTGACATCACTTACTTAACATAATTATTCATAACCAGAGGAAATGATAATATAATAAGGGTGAGATCAAATTCCCAGTAAGGGTAAACATATACATTAACTATTTAATATCATCATGGAGAATAAGATGGTCCCAAGGGTATGTGAAAATAATAAAAATGAATGAGAATAATGCAAGAGGATTCATACCCATCAAAACCTAGATCGTAAACATGATTCATGGAATAAAGATTTATCTGATGACAAAATACATTCTAATCAACAATAATGAGCCACATGAAATAATTTTTTTTTCAAAGGAACCATTAAAACTCATAAAAATCATAGTTAAATTGTGTAGGTATCTTGGGAAATTATCTTTATATCACTCTTAAAATCACCCTTTGGAATAACCTAACTGGTTAATTATGATATCTTAGGAGTAACCTATAACTAGTAAACTCTATAACTTTATCCAATACATTAGAACACTATATTGAGATCACCTGTCATTTAGAGTTATATTAGGCTCACATGTTATTTAGAGATATATTCTATTTACCTATCATTAAAATCTATATCGGGATTACCCATTATAATAAATAATTTTTAAGAACCATAACATGAATAAATTACATAGAGCTTTCGTTTCATCAAAAAACTCATAAAAATAACCATAATTCCATTCATAAGTTGATTAAATTTTGGAAGTAAAACAAGTTTCATAAAAATTAACTTTAAAACATCATCATAATCCATCTATAGGAAATATGTGGATGACATCATTAGAGCACATCCCCAATGAGGAATTTGAATAATTTAAAAGGTGTTGACTATAACATTCTAGATAAATAAAGAATATGAATTTTTCATATTTATTAATATTTGTAAATTAATTATTAATTTTAGTTTAAAGTGGATGCTACATTCGATGGTGTACCCGATACACAATAACAAGTTTCTTTGAAATCTTACGTTGCACACAACGTTGAGTTGTACTGAAAAATAATATAATAATAATATTATTTTAAATGGTAGTTAACACCTAGCCATTATAATGGTATAAATGAGAAGAACTAACTATAAAATGATTATACATGTTTTTTAAATATTTTTAAATTTATCCAATAAATTTTAGAGGCTTAAAATAAGAAAGAATCTGATTTTAAACATAAATACTCTAATATTCATTAAAAGGTCGATTTACCGCCTTTTGATGGAAAACCCTCTTTAAATCTAGTTTTGGTCACTTTTATATTTTATATTTGACAAAATAAAATTCTTCTTTAGAATTGGGACATAAAAATTTACTTTGGGTAAATTTTTGGTATATTTCTGAAAAAAATCATTTTTTGATGAATAACGAAAAATACTATATTTTAATTCAAAACTGCATTTTAATCTAATTTATTTATATGGTTAGATTACTTTTTAATTGATTTTAAAGTTAAATTATATTATATTTTTACCATATAATATAATTTTTTTCATTATAATTAATTTCACTTTGAAATTGGACATAAACAAGTGTCAATATTTTGATATTTAATATTTCTTAAAAAACACGCTTTTTATTTTAACAGTGGAAATTAATTTTAAATTAATTTATTACACTTATATGTTTTGAATTTGGAAAAATGGATTCCTTATTTGGAATCAGGAGGTCCAAATTGTGTAAATAGGTAATTTTTATTTTTATACATTATGAATATTTACTTCAAAAAATATTTTATTTACCATGGTTAAAGGGTAAATCTGGTAAATAAAGGTAAAAAAATATTATTATAATAATATAAAATTACCCTAAAATGTGTCATAATCCTATTCTTTGATACATTTCCGACCATGTGAGTCCTTGGGTCGATTATGGGACCCCATGTAGCCACTTGGGAGTGATAATGACACTTTATATTAATTAATTTAAAGTAAAGACAAAAATGACATAAACAACTATCTTTTAAAAAATTAATTTTTACATGGTGTTATATAAGTTATCTCCTCGACTATAAATATTCATTGGAAATATAAAAATATTTCCTACATCATGGTATTTTTTTTTAATTTTTAGACATCAAATAAATTAAATTATTTATGACACAATAATGATGTAGTGTTTACCTCATTAATAAATGATTTAAATAAATAAGAATATAAAGATTAAAATAATACCCAAAACTAGTCCAATTCTTATTGGATTATTTTATTTCAACCATGAGTCATCTTAACTTTAACTTTAATAAGTTTTTGACCTTTATAAATCCAAAATAATTATATAATAAAATAATATTTTTAAACTTTTTTAAAGAGCCCCTCCCCCCCTTATAAAAGGACACCACTTATAACCCATTACTAACACCTCTCAAGCCCCTTTTCTTGTACAAAACCTGGAAAAATAATCTCTCAAGATCCCTATCTTACATCTATAAGCCTTACCTTAGGCAGAAGGCACTTCAAGTAAACCTTTTGGTTCAATCCGAAGGGAGATACTCAGTTTAAAGGCAACGTCTTCTCTTAAGTCCTTTTTTTTATTTTACATCTCCAACCCCATAAAATATTTTTATTCCTTTATTTTATAAAAACACCAGTATCCTCAATATAATTTGTTATTTTTTGGATAAGGATTAAAACTACACTTACACACACCTCCATCTAATGGGTAAAGAACATACTGTTTATGTGGATGACAAACTAATGCCTCACAAAATGGTGACTGTTCAATTATCTCATACTGCCTTTTATGGTGGCCATTATGATGGAAAAGTTTTTATATATGATATATATTATGCTTATTTTTTATTTATTCTTATTTATTTTTAAATTTAAAGCACACCTTTATGGTTTCCATTATGATTAAACACGATAATTTCATTTGAGGAAGTGCGGACTACCGCCCTCACAAAGTGATATGACTCGTTCATAACATATGTGGGACCTATAAAGGATGAAGTTATTGAAATTATATATGATATTATACTGGAATTATAATATAACTATGTATCATTAAGTTTTAATTCAATTAAAATATGAAATATAAATGAAAGTAGAGTTCATGCATACGTACAACTTACCGTCTCCATGAATGGTGCATTTCATTTCTTATCTCAAAATGTAATGTAATGTTAAAAATACATATGTATACTAGATATATATGATATATATGATATATATGATATCTAAATCATTAATATAATTCTATAGATAATGGAATCTTTACCACATGGACAACTTGTAATTATTAGGTGTTCATTATTGACTCAAGTACCAAATATCGACAAAAGGACCATTATTAACATAAATGATTACAAAATGTTTATTAAATAATAATAAGTGATATAAAAGGAATAATAGACTTGAAAAATGGTTCTTAATCAAGTATAAATTAACTTAAGTTTATTATTTAGGAATAACAAGGAACAAGCAAGTCAAGTCGGACACTAGGTAACGAGTTTCTTATCTCACTTTTAATTCCATGATATTTCCATTGTTCGCCAATAATTTATTGCATGTGGGGTATTTTGTACTTCCATTTGATATATATTATCATGATTCTCTTTATATTCATGTTATTTTTTTGAATCATTTGGTGGTTATTAACTTTTTTTCATACGACTTGGTTGATTACAATGTGGTAAGGTATTTTCATCTCACTTTTTATTCCTGTGAGATTCATGCTATATTTGCCACTATTTCATTCTGTGTGGTGTATATACTACACATGATTTTATTATTTTTGTAATATAATTTAATTTATGGGTATTTAAATCTTCATTGTATGATCCTTCTTTAAAGTGATCCAAGTGATGAGATACCATTTTATCTCTCATTAATTCATTTTCTGAATTTTAAAATGACACCGTTAGGCTGTCGAATTTCTATAAGGGAACTTCTTCACCCAATTTCAATTCTTGGGGTTAAACTTATACTTCTTGATTATGCCGTTCTATGAATAAGTGTGAATAAAATATGATTGTTTTACACTTAATATCCACTTATATTGTGTGTATTTATATTTTTTACACATAATTATTTCATTGATTTATCCTTAATTTAAGGATACAGTCCTTATAAGGGATTTCGTCTCAATTTATATTCCATTGAGACTTCATTGTTGTTATACGCCAATTAACTTTTATATGGTGTATATACTGTCCTTTGGAATATTATATCATGAATAAATTTATTATCATGATATAATAAAGTTTTTATTAAATTTTATTCCTCAATTATTTGTATTCAAGCGTCTCTCATTTTGTTAAAAACTCTTTAACTAAAATATCGTTTTAATTGTTTTAAATATTTATTCTTTTAAATATTTCTCATTAATGTACATGTTTTAAAAATGGTTTTAATGATTTATTTATATGGAAATTAATGTTTTAAAATGATAATTTATTTAAAACTTTCAAAGTGGTATGGGACACTTTGATTCAAAAATATCTTTATTAAATGTTTTAAATGGTTTGATAAAGCTTTTTTTATTTCAATATCCCGATTTGATATATTGTGAATAGAATGTGTAAATTTTATCTTTCCTTTATTCTTGTGTTATGTGTTATGATTATGTTATGGTTATTGGGAATTGTTTATGTATACAGGTGGTTCCGTGATAAACCTAGGGCGGGTGAGCCCGAGATAGCTCTCCAATGCATTGGGTAACGTGACGGAGGTAAACGTTAATGTTTCTCTTAATATATTTAGGTAATATAGTATAATGAGTATTCCAAATGTGACTCCCTATATAGATGTGATAACTACAATGTAAGTATGTTATGAATACCATAAGTTACCTTTATGATTTATGATTTCTATGTGTTATTCATAAATCTTATGATTTCATGAGGTATGTTATGATAGAAAAGTATGGTTATATTTATTTGTATTTATTGATGGGTTAATATTTCTTTTCCTTATTTTATAACCCTTACTGAGCTTTTTATGCTCATCCCAAGTTTTTGAAATTTTTCCATAGGACTTAAAGATGAATAGTTTCAAGGATGGGATCAAGAAAAAGTCATGTTGTCTAAAACTTGGAACTAGACATATTTCTTTTTAAGAGTTTTTATTTTATGAAAAAATGGATACTGAGTAGTAGTGTCAACATATAATTTTCAAGTTGATATGTAATAGTTATGGCTTAATTATCTAAAACTCAAAACCTGAATAGATCCTTAATGTGAATTATTCATTTAATTCAAGATTATGTAATGTTTAAGGCTGAGTCCTTATATTGACATAGATGAAAAACACATTTATAAATATACCTTTGAAGATAAGAAGAAATAACCTTTCTTTTTAGTAATAATTAAAAAATATAAAATTTTATAGAATAATGGGAAAATTATTTTCTTGAAAACCCATTAAAATATGAAAAGATATATTAATTATAAATAAATCAAAAATTTATCAGTAAAATGATCAAGTGATAAATGTTAGAAAAAAAATTATTTCATTCTTTTGTAAAAAGAGTCAAAAGTAACCCATACATAAATCATTAAGACATTCATTTTAAAACATTTTAAATGAAGGTTAATTACCACATAATATAACTTTAGGAAATAATTTATATTTATATAATAACATTATTGAAACAAGATAAAGAATATGGAGAAGAATTATCTAGGGTAAAATACTTTAAATCTCTTGAATAAATATGCATAAATAAACCCTTTTTATTAGAATTTAAAATTAAAATATCCTTAAAGAATAAACCATATATGGAATTTTAAATACCCTTTATTTTAATAAAAATATATCATAAATGAAATTAATTAGTAGTATATACACCAAGTAAGTGATGAATATAGAACATATCACACTGAGGATAAGATTGAGAGAACAAATATCTTATGAATTTAGAAAATTTTTTAATTAAAATTCATTGAAATCTAGAACATGTCATGAATCTATAAATACCAGAAATAAAATGAAATAATATTTAAAAATAAATCCATGGGGTAGTAAGTACACCCTATAAAATAAATCATGGTGCATGCCATTAATCAAATATCAAGAAATTGAAACCGACACAAAGAAAACCCTTACGACTTTTATAACATTTTAATCTATAACACATGAAAGAGAGAACTTAAAAAGAAACTTTAAATACCATGATAAAATTTCTATTCATGATGTAATATTTCAATATTCAAAATATTCACTATATAAAAATAAATAGGTGTATAATATGAAAAATGTTTAGAAGAAGGGAGTTTGAGATGAGAAAAAGTTTACAAAGATCATAAAATTTGAAGTGAGAATAAATCCATGATGTGATTATGTGAAATAAATGTAAAAATAGTGTAAGTTCAATATAAAAATTAATAGGGAAATACACACGGAGTCTTGGCATAAAATATACAATAAATAAGTGATATAACCAAATAAAAGGAAATTGAGTTAAGAATCCCCTTACCTCGAGTCCCGAACTATCACATACGTTCTTTATCTTCCTAGAAAAAAAATTATATTAATTAATTATTTTGTATGATTTTTTTTCATATTTATTTTATCATCATTAAAAAATTTATTTCTTTCATTACCATGTCATATTTAATTACTTAATAGGTTTATTATACATAAAATGTTTTTAGGACGTTTGGTTCTTAATCCTAATATGAATTCGATAGGTTGACTGTGGTCAAAGAGTAAATGGTTAAATTATATCTATAATTATAATCATGACATAATAATTATATTTATTTATTATATTTAGTTTTATATCCATATATTAAATTCAGTAACATTAAAATAGAATACACCGTTTATGGTAACGTTAGTTCGCATGTAAGCATGAACGCTTCTTTCATTTTATAATGGTAAAGAGAAAACAATGTTTAGAAATATTTTAATATTAAATAAAAATATATATATTTTATAAGTATCATATTAATTAGTTGATTCCATAATTATGGATAACTATGTGAGGTGGTATTGAAAAATTAAATACATATCGACATGGGGATAATATTTTTTACATATACACGAGCAATATCTTTGTTTTCCAAAGGATGAAAGTGTAATAATATATACGATATATTATCTTTATTAAATAATAATTATTTCATGAATATCATATTTATATATTAAATCCATCATTATAACCATCCATGAAATATGGTTATGGATAATGAAACACATCGCTTCATAGAGGTGGTAGTCGACACATACACACATGTGATATTTCATTTACCATAGGATAGAGATGGATATGACTAAGGGTTGTTCCACTAACAAAATAAAATTTAATTATATGGAAGATAATTATTTTATTATATAATATATTTTTAGAGTATATTTTAAGGAGGAAGAAGAATAAATAAAGTGAAATTACTCAGTTAAGAGTTATACCTCTTCTTTGAGATGCCTCCTTTGGATTACATCATGAGCCTTCTTAAGACGGTCTTAAGGAAAAAAATCTATAGTGTAACGGCTCAGACCTCCCTGGTCCATTACTTTGTGAAAATGTGGTGTTGGAGGTGTTCCGGGAGGTCAAGGTGACTTATCCCCCAGCTGCTGCCTACCAGTAGCTCAGTCTACCGGTAGCTGCTGATTACCGGTAGCTCGGTCTACCGGAAGCTGGTGATTACCGGTAGCTCGGTCTAGCGGTAGCTGCTGATTACCGGTAGGTCGGTCTACCGGTAGCTGCTGATTACCGGTAGCTGGGGTTACCGGTAGCCACGACGTACTGATATCTCGGTCTACCGGTAGCTGCTGCCTACCGGTAGCTTGATCTACCGGTAGCTGATGCCTACCGGTTACCGGTAGCTGCTGCCTACCAGTAGCCGCCGCTTACCAGTTGCTCGGTCTACCGGTAGCCGGATCCTACCGGTAGCTGGGTATACTGGTAGCCGATGTCTAGTAGTATCTCGGCTAACACTTTGCCAAATTTCTAGTTCTGGGAACAGTGTTTCCAGTTTTATGAACAGTATCGATAGGTGAACAATGTTTCTATCAGTGAGGTTCAGTGAACAGTGTTTCTATCGGTGAGGTTCAGTGAACAGTGTTTCTATTGGTGAGGTTCTATCGGTAGACTTGAACAGTGTTTCTATCGGTGAGGTTCTATCGGTGGACTTCTATCGGTAGACTTGAACAGTGTTTTCTATCGGCGAGGTTCTATCGGTGGACTTCTATCGGTAGACTTGAACGGTTTTTCTATCGGTGAGGTTCTATCGGTGGACTTCTATCGGTAGACTTGAACAGTGTTTTCTATCGGTGAGGTTCTATCGGTGGACTTCTATTGGTATACTTGAACAGTGTTTCTATCGATGAGGTTCTATCGGTGGACTTCTATCGGTAGACTTGTACAGTGTTTCCAGAATCCTAAGAGCTACTGATTCCATACTTTGCCAAATTTCACAAATGAACAGTGTTTCCAGAATCCTAAGAGCTACCGATTCCATACTTTGCCAAATTTCACGAATGAACAGTGTTTCCAGAATCCTAAGAGCTACTGATTCCATACTTTTCCAAATTTCACGAATGAACAGTGTTTCCAGACTTCATGAGAGCTACCGATTCCATACTTTGCCAAATTTTGAGTATGTGAACAGTGTTTCCAGCTTCGTAAATTTGACTTATTCTTTGACGTAAAATACTTTTAAAACCTTATTTTAAGGACTTTAATGCCGATTCAAAGGCCATAAATTCTATATTAATTATTCCTATGGCCGGGATGTTTTTACTTGGTCAAACCGCGTGGGTTAATGCGATCCGTTTTTTAATGGAGAATAAATCGGATCTTAAACCGTCGCCTCTCTAATTTATTTTTTTAAAGGAAACGAGATATCATTCTTCGTTGTTCTTCCTCCTGGTTCTCATCTACGAGACGCTAGAACCTTGCAATCATTCCCGTAGGAGTTTCACAATCAAACGTTACTCGGATCAGTTCCGCTCTGTTTGATGCAACCAAGTTGTGTCGATCGTTCTTCCATATAAGGTATGTTTTATCATCGTTCCTTCGGGGATCACCTTCTCTTGTTCTTCCTTCCATATTAGCATGTAATCTCCATGGTTCTAATGGGTTTTCTTGGGGTTGGTTGGTACTGTCGTACCGTGGCATCCTCTGGTGGATGCAGTTGTCGTGAGGAGAAGAGGACTGTGACCCGTTGTGTGGATAAAGGACGTCAATAACTCTTCGAGGTAGGGGATTCATGGATTCTCTAATTGTGTATGTGCAATCGTAGAATTAGCATGTTTTAGTCCTTTGGATCACAATGAAATTGACCTAATTAAATACTTGAACCGGATTAAATGAATTGGTTGATCGCATGTTGTTACTTTGTACCGTGAGAACGGTTTTCCTCATGTTTTCCTAGATAGAGTGATATCTATGATTTTCTTTAATTTGTTGCTCGTTCATGATGGAAATTGATAAAGAATGTAAAACCGGAATTATTTGTTAAATAATTGGCTAAAGATAAAGAGGCATGTTAATGAATCTGTTAATTCAAGATGGATTAAAGAACTATTAGTTTGATAATTTCAAAAGGGTTCTGAGTTACCCGCTTGCTTGTAAGGCTAAATGACTTGTGGTTTGGAGCTCTGAGTGCTCATCTTGTATGAAGGCTGAATGCCTTGTTAAAGGTCCGAGAGCCCATTTTGTGATCTTTGATTTCCTGCTGCTTGTGATTTGATGTGAGCCTGGATGGCTGTTGTGATATGTGGAGGCATGGGGACTTGTGGTTGGGGCAGCAGATAACGCCTAGTGTGGCGAGATGCATCGGTTTATGCATGTGGGTGTCGGTGAGGACACCAAGGATGATGGTATGAGATGAATGTGATGGTTTGATGTTGGTGGTTTGATTGTTTATCTGCTTTACTTTTCCCCACTGCTCAAGGCAGCTGGTTTTACTTACCCTCTTTCCGAAGGAGGCGAAGACACGCGGGGTATGCCACGTGCTTTCCGTGTTTAGCCTCTCGATGGAGGATGGGTCTATGCTCCTGCTATAGGCGGCAAAGACTCGATGGGTAGTATATCTACTCACCGTGTTGAGCCCTTTGTGTTTAGTAGCATAGGATGATTTTCTAGAATTCCTGGGAATATGGGGAAGGTAATTCAATAATGAAAGTTTGTTTAAATGGTGATAATCCACGGGGATGGAGAAAATGGAATTTAATAGTGATGTGAATCCTAAAAAGGAGCAGTTTTTGAATGTGATGCCAATTTAGTTTAATGTGGTAAATTTTTCATGGTTAATTAATGTTTAATGAATTAATTAACGTACAGTGGAATTGATAAAATGAAAATGGAGTAATCTAATAAAGCTCTTCAAATGGTTGTGTGCTTATAGGATACCTAGTCTTAGAAGTAGCAGCCTGGAGTCTGAGAGACGTTAGCTGCAGTTGTGCCTATGACTAGGTAATGCCCATAGTGTGGTTGTGAGTTATATATATTCTGTACTTTTTGTGTTTCTATATGCTACTCCACCCTGTCGGTAAGGGCTACTGACACCCCTGGGATTCTGAGCCCTGGGGGGTGTTTTCTCCCACATTCTGATGGGAGGTTGAATGGATGACTACCCCCTTTGGCCCCGCTCTCTTCTCTTGGTAGATACTTGTGCCATGAGGCAAGCGGTTAGTTACCCCATATATGTGTGTAGAGGGCTGTAATGGCTTGTGGTTATTCACACGCATATATTCTAGATATAGTACCCTATGGACTACTATAGGTGTAACGTGTATAGGCTGTGATGGCTTGAGGATCCTTACTCGGAGTATGGGCTGTAATGGCTTGAGGTATTATACCCGACGTATGATACACGTTATGCGAGCTGTGGTGGCTCCCAGAAACTACCTGGTTACCTTTGGTTGTGAGGACGGTGTGGTGCTTCGCCCAGGTGTCTGCGGGAAAGCCTTTGTGGTGCACGAGGTGCAGATTGTGGAGCTTAGCCCAGGTGTCTGCGGGCAAGCCTTTGGAGAGAGATGCACAGGACGTATGTCGTTGGTACAAAGCGGCAAACCAGTGGGGAAGTAGTAGCGGGGTACCCTTGATATTCTATGCCATATGCTATATTCTTGTATGTGTTACTTGGTGAGAGTAACCATGGTAAGGTTGGGAACTTAGTATACCTGTTTAGGTAACGAGTTAGTTTCACTTGTTGTTCACTGGGCTTTAGCATGCTTTCTTTACTTCTGCACGAGAGGCTTGAGGAGGATCCTACTGAGTATACTGTTATACTCACCCTATGTACATATAAACTGTTTTTCAGGTCACTTGGAGCAGGTTGGAGATCAAGCTGGTTACTACTAGCTTGCGGTTGGAGGAGGAGCTGTTCGGGATTGTGGTCGCTGCCGCTTTACTTTCTTTTGGGTACTTTTAGTTTTCCCTTTCAGTTGTAGTACTTTTGCATGACATTTCATATATGTACTTGGGTTTCTTTTATATTTCAGTTATGAGTTGGAGTTGGTTGGAGTCTATTCTATCTCTCTCTTCTGCATGTGTTCTCTTAGAGGGAAATGCCTCCCATTTGTGTGTGTATTATACCATCGGTGCTAGTCGCCAGCCCGGGGCCTACTGGAGGCGGGACTCGGGGGTCATTATCTCCCTTCTCACATTGCCGGCCCAGGAGGGGTACACTTTGTGGGGAGGGGGTCGTGACAGAGTGGTATTAGAGGTCTGGTTGAGGGATAGGATGGAGTTTGGAGTTAGGCATAGGTGAGGATGCATGGGATGGTAGGGAAATGGTGTCATTCATGTTTAGAAAGTAGGGTAAACACTGGAGACCAGCAGAGACATAGGCGTTTAGGGCCCCCTATGATCTGTTGCACGGACCTTTAAGCTTACGATAGCTACTAAACAAAGTGATACCGGTTGCAGGGTAGAGACCTAGGAAAGGATCATGCATCATTATTCTTTGCGCTTGTGTTTGAATGGGTAGAACTTGGGATAGGTAACCTAAAATAAATAAAACAAAACAATTAATTAATTAATGTTGAGTCTTCTATATCCCAGGCTTAGGAGCTCTAACAGTTGTTATTTTGCAGGTATGGCTCCAGGTCGACGTCCTCGTCAGGTTTGCGCAGAAGATGCCCATCAGGCTGTTCCAGCAGATCGCCGCCGAGTAGAGGTTGACGACGATGACACTTGGAGGAAGACACTTCGAGAGTTTCAATGCCAGAGTCTACAGAAGTACGAGGGATCCGTTTCAGATGCAGTCACAGAAGACTGGTTGGAGGAGATCGAGATAGGCTTCAGTTCGATTCGTGCTCGGAAGGAACACTGGGTGTCCTTGGTTGTGATGATGCTGCGTGGAGCAGCGAGGCAGTGGTGGTTCTTGTTCCTCGGTGATCGTGAGGAGTCAGCAATCTCATGGGAGGAGTTTCGAGACAGGTTTAGAGTCGAGTTTCTTTCGTCGACTGCGAAGGTGTCCAGTCGCCAGGATCTTCTTACCCTTCGACAGGGGAGCTCCAGTGTTCGAGAGTTTGGAATCCGTTTCAGGAACCTTCTACGATATGCTTCAGACCTATTACCAGATGATGAGGCCAGGGCGAGGCATTTTGAGGAGGCTTTGCGTCCAGAGATACAGCGCCAGGTCACCCCATTTATGCTGAAGACATATCTAGAGGTGCTGGCGAGGGCAGAGGTTGTTGAGAGGACTTTGGCCAGGACTGGATCGTCACGAGAGGGGAATCGCCATGATTCCTCACGAAGCAGAGATGTGGTCCGGGGTTCCCGGTTTTCAGGACAGAAGAGTTTCCGTTCACCTGGGGGTAGGTCCCAGCCCTTCCCATCTTGTTTCTCCGGAGGCAGAAACTCTCAGACCTATGCCAAGGGATCAGGCGCTTGTTTTTCTTGTGGTGGTCGTGGTCATCAGCAGCGGGAGTGCCCGAATTTTCAGAGCAGTCATTGCGCACCGGGCGCTCCACTCCAGGTTCCTCCGTTGAGGCAGTTCCAGCCGAGGCAGCAGCAGCAGGTTGCACCAGTTTTAGATCACCAAAGGGTAGATGGAGAAGGCAGAGGACAACCCCATGACGCTCCCCGTCCTCAGAGAGCAGAGCGCGGCCGTGGTGGTGGTCGTCATCAGGGTCAGATAGGCCGTGGAGGAGGTCGTGGTCAACTTCATGCTCTAGCGTTACCAGCCCCAGGCGAGCCAGATGTCGTTCGAGGTACCCTTTGCTTGTTTTCTACCTTGGTGTATGCCTTGTTTGATTCAGGAGCAACACACTCCTTCATATCACCTACCCTTGTCCATGCTTTGGTACTTGAGGTAGAGAGACTTCCAGTGCCCTTGGCGTTGACTACGCCAGTTGGAGGTCGAGGTGACTTGTTTGAAGTATGTAGAGACTGTGAGCTAGTGTTGGGGAAACACCACTCTTGGGGAGATTTCCTATGTTTGCGAATACAACCATATGATGTCATACTTGGCATGGATTGGTTGTATTCAGTGCAGGCTGTTGTGGATTGCTAAAGGAAGAAGGTCGTTTTCTTTGATGAAGATGGAGAGAAAGTGGTGTTTGTTGGTGAGAGAGATCCTCGGATGAGTCATAGACGAGTTCCATCCTTATCATCCATGATGGCTGGGATGACGCTGAGTTCTTCAGAGGTTCAACAGTTGGCGTTTCCTAGGGTCGTAGAGGAGAACCCTGACGTCTTTCCAGAAGAGGTTGTATCCTTACCCCCTCGACGAGAGATCGAGTTTGGGATCAATCTACAGCCAGGAGCGTCTCCTATCTCTACGTCTCCGTATAGGATGGCCCCTTCTGAGTTACGAGAGCTACGTATTCAGCTCGACGGTCTGTTGCAGTGTGGTTTTGTTTGGCCAAGTGTGTCACCGTGGGGTGCACCAGTTTTGTTTGTGAAAAAGGCTGATGGCAGTTTGCGGTTGTGCGTCGATTATCGTCGGTTAAACAAAGTGACAATAAAGAACCGCTATCCTCTCCCATGGATTGATGACCTATTCGATCAACTGAAGGGTGAAAGTTGGTTCTCAAAGATAGACATGCGGTCAGGATATCATCAGATGCGTGTAAAGGATGAGGATATCCCGAAGACTACTTTCCTCTGTCGTCATGGGCATTATGAGTTTGTTGTAATGCCATTCGGAGTGACGAATGCTCCAGCTGTTTTCATGGGGTTGATGAATGCTGTGTTCCGTGAATTCCTGGACAAGTTTGTTGTGGTTTTCATCGACGACATCCTTGTGTACTCTACATCTGAAGAGGATCATGAAAAGAATCTACGAGCCATTTTGGGAGTTCTTCGCCAACATCAGTTGTTTGGGAAGTTGTCCAAGTGTGAGTTCTGGGCTCGAGAAGTTCGTTTCTTGGGACATGTTGTGTCCCAACAGGGAGTAGCTGTGGATCCTTCTAAGATAGAAGCAGTGGTGTCTTGGCCAGCCCCCAAGACCGTGTCAGAGGTGCGGAGTTTCCTTGGTCTCGCAGGCTATTATAGGAGGTTTGTAGCTAATTTCTCCCGAGTTGTGAATCCTCTGACAGCTTTGAACAGTAAGGATCAAGCATTCATATGGACTGATCAGTGTCAGACAGCTTTCGAGTATCTAAAGGAGAAGTTGGTAAGTTCTCCCGTCCTTTGTCTTCCAGCGGAGGGAGTCCAGTTTGATGTTTTCTGTGATGTTTCACATCTGGGGCTAGGCTGTGTTCTCATGCAGTAGAGGTCAGTTGTTTCTTATGGGTCTCGGCAGTTGCGTCCCCATGAATGCAACTATGCCACCCATGATCTTGAGTTGGCAGCCGTAGTGTTTGCTCTAAAGTTGTGGAGACATTACCTCATTGGTGAGCACTTTGTGGTTTTCACCGATCATAAGAGTTTGAGGTATGTTTTCTCCCAACGTGACTTGAACTTGAGGCAACGTCGGTGGATGGAGTTCTTGCAGGAATACGACTTTGAAATATCGTATACACCTGGAAAAGGGAATGTTGTAGCTGACGCACTAAGCCGAAAGATACGTAATGATGTTGTGCGTGAATCTGGTGATTCTTGGAGAGTGATGGAAGAGCTATCATCTTTGCATCTTGATATGGAAGAAGTTGGGGGTAGAGGTTGTCTTTTCCAGATGACGATGTAGTCATCCCTGATGCAGAAGGTGGAAGAGTCTCAGTTGGGTGACCTAGAGGTGGAAGTTTGGAGAGACAGAGTTGTATGTGGTGAGGCCCCTGATGGTTGGTCGGAGGATGAACAACACCGAGTGTTGTATCATGACAGGCTTTTTGTTCCCTTGGCGATGCACGAGACGGTTCTCCGAGAGTTCCATAGTTCACCCTTGGCGGTACATCCTGGTGTGACGAAGATGTACCGATCCTTGAGGAGTCAGTTTTGGTGGCCTGGGCTGAAGCGTACAGTTGCAAAATGTGTGTCTCGATGTTTAGTCTGCCAGAAGGTGAAGGCCAAACACCGTGTTCCTGGTGGTCTTCTCCAGCACTTAGAGATTCCTCAGTGTAAGTGGGAGGACATCTCAATGGAATTTTTTACAGGTTTACCTCGAGCTCCGGGAGGACATGATGCTATATGGGTGGTAGTGGATCGTTTAACAAAATCATCCCACTTCATAGCGATCAAGGAGTCGAGCTCAGTGGAAGTTTTGTCGAGGCAGTATCTGGAGGAGGTGGTGAGGCTTCACGGAGTTCCTAAGACGATCATTTCTGATCGAGATCCTCATTTTACCTCCAGGGTGTGGAGAGGTCTTCAGCATGCTTTTGGTTCTCAATTATGCCTTAGCACTGCTTTTCATCCTCAAACGGATGGTCAGACAGAGCGAACCATCCAGACTCTTGAAGACATGTTGCGCTCTTGTGTTCTTCATTTTGGAGGTTCATGGGTGAAGCACTTACCCTTGGTAGAGTTCGCTTACAATAATAGGTTTCACTCTACCATCGGTATGGCGCCGTTTGAAGCCTTGTATGGCCGTCCATTCCGTTCTCCGTTGTGCTGGACTGGGGTCGGAGAGTCAGCAATTCTCGGACCAGAACTAGTGCAGAATACAACAGAGATGGTTCAGGTGATTCGTGAGAGGATTAAGACAGCATAGGATCGTCAGAAATCATATGCTGATCAAAGAAGGAGATCGTTAGAGTTTAATGTTGGGGATCATGTGTTTCTAAAGGTGACTCCCCGTCGTGGGCAGCGAAGGTTTGGTCGTGGAAGTAAGCTGTCTCCCCGGTTTGTTGGGCCTTTCAAGGTGTTAGCTCGTGTTGGAGCTGTGGCGTATCGAGTAGCACTTCCCCCTTATATGAGTCGGATACATGATGTTTTCCATGTATCACAGCTCCGTCGTTATCTTCATGATGAATCTCATGTTATCGATTGGGGAGAGATCGATATTGACGATGATGCAACCTTCGAGGAGCGACCTGTGGAGATCCAAGACCACAAGGAGAAGGTGTTGCGTGGGCGTTCTATCCCCTTAGTTCGTGTCTTGTGGCGACACGGTGGCATGGAGGAGAGTACCTGGGAGCGTGAGTCACAGATACGTGCTCAGTACCCAGAGTTGTTTAATGTTTAACTCTTTCCATATAATGACGTTTCCTTTATGGTTAGACCTTTCATGTTTTATTTATGTACCTTTGATGTGATGTTATGTTTGAATTGTTTGGTTATGGATTATTTGTTTCCATACTCTCGGATGTCGTAGTTTTGTTCCAGCTTTTGAACAACTCATGGTGGTTTTCCTCTGAGAGGTATCTTATGGGGTGGTTGTTCGGACCCCTCTTTTCTTTTGGGTTGGTTTTTAATTCTCGAGGACGAGAATGTTTTGAGAGGTATCTAATGTAATGGCCCAGACCTCCCTGGTCCATTACTTTGTGAAAATGTGGTGTTGGAGGTGTTCCGAGAGGTCAAGGTGACTTATCCCCCAGCTGCTGCCTACCGGTAGCTCGGTCTACCGGTAGCTGCTGATTACCGGTAGCTCGGTCTACCGGTAGCTGCTGATTACCGGTAGCTCGGTCTACCGGTAGCTGCTGATTACCGGTAGCTCGGTCTACCGGTAGCTGCTGATTACCGGTAGCTGGGGTTACCGGTAGCCACGATGTACTGATAGCTCGGTCTACTGGTAGCTGCTGCCTACCGGTAGCTGGATCTACCGGCAGCGGCTGCCTACCGGTTACCGGTAGCTGATGCCTACCCGTTACCGGTAGCTGATGCCTACCGGTTACCGGTAGCTGCTGCCTACCGGTAGCCGCCGCTTACCAGTAGCTCGGTCTACCGGTAGCCGCATCCTACCGGTAGCTGGGTATACTGGTAGCCGCTGTCTAGTAGTATCTCGGCTAACACTTTGCCAAATTTCTAGTTCTGGGAACAGTGTTTCCAGTTTTATGAACAGTATCGATAGGTGAACAGTGTTTCTATCAGTGAGGTTCAGTGAACAGTGTTTCTATCGGTGAGGTTCAGTGAACAGTGTTTCTATCGGTGAGGTTCTATCGGTAGACTTGAACAGTGTTTCTATCGGTGAGGTTCTATCGGTGGACTTCTATCGGTAGACTTGAACAATGTTTTCTATCGGTGAGGTTCTATCGGTGGACTTCTATCGGTAGACTTGAACAGTGTTTCTATCGGTGAGGTTCTATCGGTGGACTTCTATCGGTAGACTTGAACAGTGTTTTCTATCGGTGAGGTTCTATCGGTGGACTTCTATCGGTAGACTTGAATAGTGTTTCTATCGGTGAGGTTCTATTGGTGGACTTCTATCGGTAGACTTGTACAGTGTTTCCAGAATCCTAAGAGCTACCGATTCCATACTTTGCCAAATTTCACAAATGAACAGTGTTTTCAGAATCCTAAGAGCTACCAATTCCATACTTTGCCAAATTTCACGAATGAACAGTGTTTCCAGAATCCTAAGAGCTACCGATTCCATACTTTGCCAAATTTCACGAATGAACAGTGTTTCCAGACTTCATGAGAGCTACCGATTCCATACTTTGCCAAATTTTGAGTATGTGAACAGTGTTTCCAGCTTCGTAAATTTGACGTCTTCTTTGACGTAAAATACTTTTAAAACCTTATTTTAAGGACTTTAAGGCCGATTCAAAGGCCATAATTTCTATATTAATTATTCCTAAGGCCGAGATGTTTTTACTTGGTCAAACCGCGTGGGTTAATGCGATCCGTTTTTTAATGGAGAATAAATCGGATCTTAAACCGTCGCCTCTCTAATTTATTTTTTTAAAGGAAACGAGATATCATTCTTCGTTGTTCTTACTCCTGGTTCTCATCTACGAGATTCTAGAACCTTGCAATCATTCCCGTAGGATTTTCACAATCAAACGTTACTCGGATCAGTTCCGCTCTGTTTGATGCAACCAAGTTGTGTCGATCGTTCTTCCATATAAGGTATGTTTTATCATCTATCCTTCGGGGATCACCTTCTCTTGTTCTTCCTTCCATATTAGCATGTAATCTCCATGGTTCTAATGGGTTTTCTTGGGGTTGGTTGGTACTGTCGTACCGTGGAATCCTCCGGTGGATGCAGTTGTCGTGAGGAGAAGAGGACTGTGACCCGTTGTGTGGATAAAGGACGTCAAGAACTCTTCGAGGTAGGGGATTCATGGCTTCTCTAATTGTGTATGTGCAATCGTAGAATTAGCATGTTTTAGTCCTTTGGATCACAATGAAATTGACCTAATTAAATACTTGAACCGGATTAAAGGAATTGGTTGATCGCATGTTGTTACTTTGTACCGTGAGAATGGTTTGCCTCATGTTTTCCTAGATAGAGTGATATCTATGATTTTCTTTAATTTGTTGCTCGTTCATGATGGAAATTGATAAAGAACGTAAAGCCGGAAATATTTGTTAAATAATTGGCTAAAGATAAAGAGGCATGTTAATGAATCTGTTAATTCAAGATTGATTAAAGAACTATTAGTTCGATAATTTCAAAAGGGTTCTGAGTTACCCGCTTTCTTGTAAGGCTAAATGCCTTGTGGTTTGGAGCTCTGAGTGCTCATCTTGTATGAAGGCTGAATGCCTTGTTAAAGGGCCGAGAGCCCATTTTGTGATCTTTGATTTCCTGCTGCTTGTGATTTGATGTGAGCCTGGATGGCTGTTGTGATATGTGGAGGCATGGGGACTTGTGGTTGTGGCAGCAGATGACGCCTAGTGTGGCGAGATGCATCGGTTTATGCATGTGGGTGTCGGGGAGGACACCAAGGATGATGGTATGAGATGAATGTGATGGTTTGATGTTGGTGGTTTGATTGTTTATCTGCTTTACTTTTCCCCACTGCTCAAGGCATCTGGTTTTGCTTACCCTCTTTCCGAAGGAGGTGAAGACACGCGGGGTATGCCACGTGCTTTCCATGCTTAGCCTCTCGATGGAGGATGGGTCTATGATCTTGCTATAGGCGGCAAAGACTCGATGGGTAGTATATATACTCACCGTGTTGAGACCTTTGTGTTTAGTAGAATAGGATGATTTTCTAGAATGCCTGGGAATATGGGGAAGGTAATTCAATAATGAAAGTTTGTTTAAATGGTGATAATCCACGGGGATGGAGAAACTGGAATTTAATAGTGATGTGAATCCTAAAAAGGAGCAGTTTTTGAATGTGATGCCAATTTAGTTTAATGTGGTAAATTGTTCATGGTTAATTAATGTTTAAAGAATTAATTAACGTACAGTGGAATTGATAAAATGAGAATGGAGTAATCTAATAAAGCTCTTCAAATGGTTGTGTGCTTATAGGATACCTAGTCTTAGAAGTAGCAGCCTGGAGTCTGAGAGACGTTAGCTGCAGTTGTGCCTATGACTAGGTAATGCCCATAGTGTGGTTCTGAGTTATATATATTCTGTACTTTTTGTGTTTCTATACGCTACTCCACCCTGTCGGTAAGGGCAACTGACACCCCTGGGATTCTGAGCCCTGGGGGGGGGGGGTGCTTTCCCCAACATTCTGATGGGAGGTTGAATGGCTGACTACCCCCTTTGGCCCCGCTCTCTTCTCTTGGTAGATACTTGTTCCATGAGGCAAGCAGTTAGTTACCCCATATATGTGTGTAGAGGGATGTAATGGCTTGTGGTTATTCACAGGCATATATTCTGGATATAGTACCCTATGGACTACTATAGGTGTAACGTGTATAGGTTGTGATGGCTTGAGGATCCTTACTCGGAGTATGGGCTGTAATGGCTTGAGGTATTATACCCGACGTATGATACACGTTATGCGAGCTGTGGTGGCTCCCAGAAACTACCTGGTTACCTTTGGTTGTGAGGACGGTGTGGTGCTTCGCCCGGGTGTCTGCGGGAAAGCCTTTGTGGTGCACGAGGTGCAGATTGTGGAGCTTAGCCCAGGTGTCTGCGGAAAAGCCTTTGGAGAGAGATGCACATGACGTATGTCGTTGGGGAAAAGCGGCAAACCAGTGGGGAAGTAGTAGCGGGGTACCCTTGATATTCTATGCCATATGATATATTCTTGTATGTGTTACTTGGTGAGAGTAACCATGGTGAGGTTGGGAACTTAGTATACCTGTTTAGGTAACGAGTTAGTTTCACTTGTTGTTCACTGGGCTTTAGCATGCTTTCTTTACTTCTGCACGAGAGGCTTGAGGAGGATCCTACTGAGTATACTGTTATACTCACCCTATGTACATATAAACTGTTTTTCAGGTCACTTGGAGCAGGTTGGAGATCAAGCTGGTTACTACTAGCTTGCGGTTGGAGGAGGAGCTGTTCGGGCTTGTGGTCGCTGCCGCTTTACTTTCTTTTGGGTACTTTTAGTTTTCCCTTTCAGTTGTAGTACTTTTGCATGACATTTCATATATGTACTTGGGTTTCTTTTATATTTCAGTTATGAGTTGGAGTTGGTTGGAGTCTATTCTATCTCTCTCTTCTGCATGTGTTCTCTTAGAGGGAAATGCCTCCCATTTGTGTGTGTATTATACCCTCGGTGCTAGTCGCCAACCCGGGGCCTACTGGAGGCGGGACTCGGGGGTCATTATCTCCCTTCTCACTTTGCCGGCCCAGGAGGGGTACACTTTGTGGGGAGGGGGTCGTGACATATAGAATGTGGAGAATGATAATATTAAGGTATTTAGTTTAGTATTAATTGATCTAAACCTATCAAATGTCATGGGAAATGGAGGAGAGTAGGTGTCCTTTTATAAGTATGGGGAGTGGTACACTTGTAAATATTAATAAATTTAAAATATAATAAATATCATAATAATGTAAAGTGAAACCAAATGTACATAATATCCATGTTATGACATTATAAGGTATAAAGAAATTAAAATAATTAAATTTAGACATGTTTATGTTGTATTTTAAACCTTATCATTTGGTTTAACCCCTTGTTAACCCTTTTTAACCATAACCATGATAACCTATTTTCAATATTTAGGGGATATAAATTTACCTCTAAGTTGTAAATTTGTTCAAAAATGGTCTATGGATGAAATTATTGAAAAATTTAAACCATAATAATCATATTTTATTCTTTTATTTTTAAATAATTTAATAAAATACTACTTATCATAAAATATCATTAATGTCATTTTTGGTACTATACTTTTAATTTTAATTTTAAGATATCAAGATAGAAGTTTAATTGGAATAAAAACACATTTAAAACTAATTATACTCTATAATTACCTAAAATATTTGTGTCCTACTATAATTAATTCAAAACATTTTTCCTTTAATGTTTTTAAAATAATTTACCTTTATTTTTCTACTGCTTGCATAAGCACTTATTGATGTTGTGTGAGCATTTAAGGTAATTATATCATCACTGAAAATTAATAATAAATTAATAACATAAAAATAATTTATTAATATTCAAAATAAAAATTTATAAATTATCATAACTTATTTTTATACCTATGATAAAATATTAGTGTTATTAAAATAAAGAAGGTGACATTTTGTCTTTAATCTTTACTTAAAATAATTTATTGGTCATTATTAAAGAAAAATGGAAGTAAGTTTCCATAAATTAGAAACATGGGAGAAAATTTACTATATAATATCAATAAATAGGATAAATTCAAGTGTTATAGATATTTTTAGGCCTTATAACGTAGTTTAAACTCCATTTAACCCATTTTACCCGTACTATGGTGAAAAATATTTATCATGATTAATATTTATAATGATTGAAAATAAAAGAGAAATATTTAAAAAAATTTGAAACTATTAAATAAAAATATGGATAAAATTTTTCCTTATTAAATTAATATAATTGGAATAATTTTATTTGAACATAAATTCACAATAGTTAATGAAAAATAATTTTTTTTAGAAAAATGTGTTTTTATGTTTAAAAATAAACTTAGAACAAAATAAAATATAATGATAATTATTAAATGACTAATTATATTCTTTATAATTAAATGATAAGTTTTATACTTTATCACCTAATCTAAAAAATAATGGTACTTTTAAATTAAATTATTTAATGATAAAAAATGAAAGTATTTGAAAAATCAGTATTTTTTACTATTCAATAAAAAATCAATCTTTTCAGAAAAATACCAAAACATCACCCAAAGATAATTTTGATATTATTATTTAAAAAATGTTGTTAATTTTTTGAAATATAATTTCTAAAAGTGATAGAAATTAATTGTAATTTCTTTGCACAAAATTTAATAAAAACTTCTTTTTTTGAGGAAAATGTATTTTTTGAAGCATAAAATGACAATACTAAAAAATTAAGGGCTTATTTTCTAAGAATTGGTTAATAAATTTTTATCAAGGAATAAATTTATAAATAAATCTCATTTTTAGGATACAACTATTCATAATTTCCAATATAGTGATTATATTACAACAGTTACATTTTAATAATAATATTTTAATAGAATATCACAATTCTACTTGAGATTAGTGGTTCTTAAAAAATGAACTATTGAAAATAGTATTATTTTAAATAGGAATACTCAGGGTTCTATATTTTCCTCCCTTTAACAAATTTATTCCTAAAATTTTCATCTATATCTTGGTAATCCAGGGTCTAATATTTGAAAAAAAATGCCTTCGTTTAAAATCTACATCATAAAAGGGGATAAAAAACATCCTTATGAAGGTCACCTAAAATATAAAATAATCTGGTTCCCAAATAAGGATAAAATTAGAGAGAACTAAAAATATAGACATGGAGGGGAAATATAATTTCAAAATAATGATGAACAGTGATAAAGAACATGATCATGAGAAAGTTAATGACTACAAAACCATAAATCAGTGAAGGGTGGAAAAGACTATCAATACCTTAGAAACTATTATAAAAACATTTTCATTTTTAAAATCATTTTACATTTTTTGGGGATTATTTTACTATCTAGACAAATAACATGTGAAAATATACTTTATTTCTTCAAAATCATAAATACAATTTCATCCTTTGGTTGCATATTTCAATCATTTTCCAACTCTATTTAATCATATGTTCCAAATATTGAATATTAAATATTAATCTTTCTTATTCCTAAAACATTAGAATCAAACTATATTGAGATACATAAAAGGATGAAAATATATTCCTTATATCTTTACTAAAACCAAAATGGTTATCCTAATGTAAGATAATACCCAAAATGAATAAACCTTCATATGAAGAAATAAAATATTTATTCTAAAATATTAATAATATTACACAAAATTCAACAAAAATAATATAATAATCTACAAATTTATATCCCAATTGACCTCAATAACATAGACATGATATAATGTATTAATATAAAAGGTGATCTTATAACTTACAACTTACATCCCTAAAAATTCAATTTCAATCTTCCTAAATAACCTTCTTGTTAAATTACATGGTAAACCAAAGGGTAACATATACCTTAACCCAATAAAACTTATTCCCAAAATATAATTAATCACTTTCAAATTATATCACTTAAAGCCTTAAAATGTAATATATTTCTCAAAACTTATGATTAACCTTAAAATTATAAACCCATGATGGTAACCATAACTCTTAAGTTAACCTCATATGAAGGAGTCACAGTCACTAAAGTTATCTAAACCCTTTATCTGATACCAACTATAATAACTTCATACCCATACCCCTAGATCTAGCACTATTTTTTTACTTATGTTATATACTTGATACCAATAAATGTGACCCAATTTTAATCATCTATAATTACAACCCCAAAAGGAACAGTTGACTCACTTATCAAATAATCTTATAAGGTTTAGTGTAACATCTTGAGAATTTAAGAAATATATTATTTTAAATTAATTTGAATTAATTAATATATTAAGTTACATGAAATACATATTTTATCTTTCATAACACACACCACCCATTTTATCTTGTGTTGCATGCGACATAGAGTTCCATTGATGAATTATGTTACACACAAGCCCGAGTCTTACTGGAGAAAAATATACTATTAATATTTTCATGATAGTTATCAAAAAGATATTGGAATGGTGAGAAATAATGATATTAACCAAATTATAAAAATTATAGTTTAAAAATGTTTATAAAATTAATTTATTGGTTACCAATTAACTAGAAATAAAAAAAACGAGCAATTGAATACAAAGAATGTGTTTTATGAAAAAAATGGAATTTTATCTTAATAAATTAAATTAATAACTATTATTGAAATATTTTAATGAAATTTATATCTTATATATTAAATAAAATGTTTTTAAATTAATTCAATAGGTTTGATAGGGCGAAGATAAGATTAAATCCATCTTTAAAAATAAAAAGTTGTGTATTTTTAAATGACATTTTTACCTCCTTTTAATAAAGCACATATTTTAAATTTAATTTTAAAATATTTATAATTTTAGTTTTAAAAACTAATATATTTTTTTAAATTGAAATATAAAAATATAATTTGGTTGAATTTCTGGTATTTTTCTAAGAAGTTTCATATTTTGATGAATAATAAATGATACTGAATTTTAATTGAAAATACCATTTGGTCTAAATAATTTATTGTGTAAAATTATATTTTTTAATTGAGTTTAAAGAAAATTTAGATCATTTAAATATAATATAAACTAATTGAGACCATTTAAATCAATTTCACATTTAAATTATATATAAAAATATTTCAAGCATTTGAACTTTTCTCTTTAAAACCCCGCGTTATCGTCCCGTATATGAGATTAATTATAAATTAATTTCTTCCACATATGTGATTGGAATTTGTAAAAATTAATTCAATATTTTGAATTATAATATTTTATAATGTATAACTAGATCAACTTATTTTTTGAACAAAAATATTTGTGAAATAAATTAAAATTAATTACAGTAATTAAGGTAAAATTGTGTTTACTTAGTGGTTAAACTTAAATCTTAAGAGTCAAAATAAAGTAAAAACTTGTCAAAAACCCATTTTATGGAAATTATTCCACCATATACTCTCTTTTATAGAATTAATATCATTATTTGAGTAACATTTTGTAAGTGATACCTCCCAATAGTGTTTATCTTTTTTTTATTTACAAGAATGCCACTTCCCCTCTACTATAAAAAAGAACTCACCATAACCACTTCTTCACACATATCAATCCATTTATTTCATCCATAACCTACCAAAATAATCTCTAAAAATCTATCCCCTCATTGTAGAATCCTAAAATTTTACAGAAATCAAACCAAGGAATCTCTTTTGTGCAAACAAGAAGAAGTTATCTGAAGAATAGGTATCTTTCTTCAACGAGAACTTTTGTTTAATTTATTTCTCCACCACTTAAATTATTATTATTCCATGATTATATAATAAAAAAATTACCATAAATATAATTAGGTGTTTTTATTTTTAGGTTTCTACATACACCTTTAAAAACTTCCATCAAATGAGACACACAATCATCATTTGTGTGTATGACATAATACTACCTTATAAACCAACGATGTTCATTATTTCATTACCACCTCTAAAGGCTTGGAATAAATATATAATTACTATTTTATATGATATATATGATATTTATAATGATATTATTCTTATTTAATTATTAATTACCACAATCCTTCATGATTTTCATTTTTTGGAATACGATAACATCATTTGTGGACGTATGGACGACCGCCTCCTCAAAGTAATGTGATTCAGTCACTCTTTACATGAAATGTATTAAGGATGATTTTAATAAAAATATATGATATAAATTATATATTTATGATATTTATGACATAATTATATATCTTTAAATATAACATATCATTTTTTATTTCCATTTCACAAACTAAAAAAGTAATAATGCCATTTATGGATGTGTGGACTACCACCTGCTCGACACGATGTGATTCTTCCATTTTCATCACCACATAAAAATAATGATATAAATAAGTATATATAATTAAATAATATAGTATTTATGATATATTTTTTATTCTGTGAATATAAACATTTCTTACCTTCCTTTTTTATATGATCATTGAAAAATGAGAACATTACTTATGCATACGTATGACCTACTGTCTCCATGATCGTGATATTGGATCATTTTTCATAACCATATTTACTGTATGATTTTAAAAGTATATTTTTTTTAAAAAATTTTGATAATTATTTCATGTTTATTATTCTGGATATTTTTAAAAAATGGCTACATTAACTATATTCAACCTATGAAAGTCAATTTTGACACATAAACTGAATATGGTAAAAACATCCGAATTAAATTTTTTTGATTAATTAATTGTATATAACATATTTTTAAGTGAAATAAAAGTAATAATAAACTTCTAAAAGGTTTATAATAAATTAAAAAATTAACATAAGGTTATTATTCAGAAATATAGAGAACAAGCATCATAAATTAGCATTCTTATCCCTTTTACTTCCATGAGGCATACACCATATTAAAAGCTTATTTTTTTGTGATTTATATACCACCCCTATTTTATTTTATATAATGAATAAATTTATCTTAATTTTATTTTATGTTTAATTTGAATTTATTTCTTTCATGGGTCTTATGATTCAAATGTTACTCAAGTAGTAATGGATTTCTTAACTCAATCTATATTCATTCGGTTAAACTTGTATGTCATTGGTTATGTTATGATAAAAATATGTGTTAAATTACGTATGATTTTTTATATTATATTTAAAATTTTATTTTGTCGATTTAATTTTTTTACTCATAATTTATTTATTTATTTATTCTCACTCCCATGATATAATATTTGTAAAAGATTTTCATCTCACTTTTTTACATTGGTGAGATAAATGTCATATTCACCACTTAATTATTTATATAGTTTATATAATTTCTTATTGATATATTATATAATTAATTATTTTATCTTCATTTTATTTAAATGTTTCATTTGATTATTATTACTTTTTGGGATTTTGATTAAGATGCTACCATAGTTATGAGGGATTTATTAACTCAATTTCCATTAATTAGGTTAAAATTCTATGTCATTGGTTATGTTATTCTAAGAATATGTATGAAACAGCCTATGATTATATTATTATTTATTTCCACTTTAATTTTTTGGATTTAATTTTTTACAGATAATTATTTCATTGATTTATTCTCACTCTAATGATACAATCTTTGTAAGGGGTTTTCTCATATCACTTTTATTTCAATGAGATATATATCATATTCAACACTTTTGTTTTTATTTTGTGGTGTATATATTGGCCATGAATTTATTTGATGATTCTTATACTTAAATTTATGTGGTTTTACATGTCATTTTTATGAAATATCTTTCATGGGGTTTACAGTTTCATAGTTACCAAAATGATAATGGATTTTTGTCACAATTTTTCTTCTTTGAGATATTTGTTATTTTATACAACTATATTTATTTATAATTTGTATATATTTCTCCTCTAAAATTTTATATCATAAATATTCTTATTATCATTATATTCTAATTCTAATTTAAAATTATTCTATTCATAGGGTTAGTAATTCAAATGTTTTATAGTGATATGAGACAATTTTGATTGTTCAAAGATTATTTTCCTCAAGAATGTTTTAATGATGTTTTAATGGTATTTACATTCATTGAAATTAAGAAAAAATTGTTGTTACTTATCATCCACTGGGTAATTTATTTATTTATACCATCATCATTATTCTCTAGATCTATTAAGATTTTTTCAAATAGTTTGTTTTGGGAAACCATTTCTTTTCCTTGGGTTAACCATGTTGAAATATATTATTATGGAACCCATTTATTTTCCACGTGTTAATATTTTTTAATGTGATTTTTATGGAACACATTTATTTTCCATGGGATAATCATGTTTTAATGAGATAGGTTTGAAAAAAATTTCTTCTCCATATGTTAATCATGATTCAAATTGCTTTTTTTGTAGACCATTTCTTTTCCATGGGTTAATTATGTCTTAAAGATATTGTTATGTAACCCCCTTATTTTACATGGGTTAATCATGTTTCAAAGATATTTTTATGAAACCATTTCTTTTCCATGGGCTGATTATTTCCTAAAGAGATTGTTATGTAACCCATTTCGTCTCCCTAATTTAACCATGTTTCAAAAAGATTTTCGTGGAACCCATTTCATTTCCATGGGTTAATAAAATTATGAAAAGAATAATGGTTATTTTCAATGATTTATAATGAAATTAATTCTCTATGTTCATTATTCTTTATTCAGTTCTCAGATATTATAAATGATGGGTGCACCTAGATAGCATCGTAAAATCCTGTTATAGCTTAACATTGGGTGACCCAAATAGCATCATAAAATCCCATTACAGCTTAACATGGGGTGTCCCAGATAGTGCTGGGTGAGCACATTATATATCTCTAATGAATTAGGTAATGATAATGTTGTAAGTAGGATGTATAGTTATTCCAATTTGTAAGGTTTCCTCAAGGGTTCTACATGGGTTCAATGAGGTGATGTTCTAAGATACCAATATGTTTAATCTATTCTTGTTATGTGTTTATAATGTTTACAATGATCAAGATTAATCTCACATGGATTTTGATTATTTATTCTGATAACTCTTTCATTTTTTACATTTTCATATTTTGTTATCTAGGTTTTGATGGATATGAGTTATTTTATGACTTTATCATGCACTTTGATTATGTCATAATACCCTTATGCACTCTTATTCTCATTGATGAAATTAAATTTTTAATTATTATTTTTAACCTTCTTGATCATTTGATCTCACCCTTCCTATGTTTTCTTTTTCCACAGGTTTTAAAGAATGATGTTGAAGGAGTTATGTCTACAATAGATTTCATATGGATGATTATTATGTATTAATGTGAAAAATGAAATCTATGATAAGTGGGAGAAATAATATTTTAATGTGTTGTGAAATTTTTATGTATGAGTTTGTCCTAATTTTATAAAACTCTACACCTAAAAGTTCCTACAGTATTAAAGTGATCCATGTTTTACTTTTGATGTTGTAAGGTTTAGATAAAATAATTGGGTGAAAATTATCTTCATCAAAGCTAAGAATGTAATTTTATGTATTTTAGAACAGGATCTAAGAGTGCGTGTTTCCAGCTATTAAATTTATAGTTATATTGAATTAGTAAAAACCATTTATATAAAAATACCCATGCACTCAATTGATAATTTTCCACCATACCTACCTTTTTTATTCTATAATAAGTCTTCAAAATCTCCCAAAAAATTATCCATACATGAAACCCTTCTAAACATCACTTACTTAACATAATTCTTTGTAACATAGGGAAATGGAAATATAAGAAGGGTGAGATAAAACACTCAATATGGGTAAACATATAAATTAACAATTGAATACCATTAGTGAACATAATATGTACATAAGGTTATGAAAACATAATAAAAGTTTATGAGAATAACATAATAGAACTCATACCAATCAAAACCTAGATCATAAACATGAGTCATGGCATAAAGATTTACCACAATACATGAGATATTCATATCAACAATCACGAGCCACGTGAAATCAAGATTTTTTTAAAGGAAATATTATAACTCATTGAGGTTTTAGAGAAACCATTTAGGTATCTTGGGGAATTATATTCATATAAATATTACACACACCATTTAAAATAAAATAATTGGTTAATTTCAATATCTTAAGAGAAACCTATAATAGGTAAACTCCATAACTTTACCCAATGCATTGGAGTGATATATTTGGCTCATCCATTATTCAGATCTACACCAGTAAAACCCTTCATTTAGATCTATATTAGGATTACCCATCATCAAAAACAATTTCCAAGAACCATAACATGAATAAATTATATATAGATTTCATTTCATCATAAAACCCATATAAGCAACAAATATTCCTTTTATAACTTGATTAACCCATGGAAGTGAAATTAGTTTCAGGAAAATTCTCTTTAAAAATCATTATAATCCATCTAGATGAAATATTTGGATGGAATAATTAGATCACATACCTAATTAAGAATTATAATAATTTAAAATATATTGAAATATATAAAAAAATTTATAAAATAATTTAGAAATATAATTTTGAAGATAAGAAAAGATACCCATTATTTTTAGTAACATTTAAAAAATCTAAAAGTTCACAGAACAATGGGTAAATATCCTATTTAAATAACCATGAAAATATTAAAATGTGTCTTAATAATGAAGAAAGTTATATTTTATAGAAAAATGATCAAGTGGTAATTGTTAAGAAAAACATTTATTTTATACTTTTATAAAGAGAACCCCGTGCATGAATCATTAATAAATTAATTTTAAAACATTTTCAATAAAGGTAAAATACAATGGAAAATAATTTTAATGAATAACTTATTTCTATAAAATAACACCCTTGAAGCATGATAAAAAATGTGGATAAGAACTATTTTTGGTAAAAGACATTTAAAATTTTGAATAAATAGGTATAAATAAACCCCATTTTCTAGGTATTTAAAATTAAAAACTCCTTCAAGATGAAAAAATTAGATGGATATTAAAACATCATTTATTTTCATTAAAATTTATTGTAAATAAAATTAATTAATAGTATATACACCACAAATAATAATTCAATTGGTGAATATAGAACATATCTCATTGAGGGGAAAATTAAGAGCATAAATCTCTTATGAATTTAGAAAATCTTAAATAAAAAGGAATTTAAGGATATAAAATGACATGGATCTATATATAAAATGAATTAAACAGAATAGTATTTCAATATTCATCCATGTGGAAGTAATTACACCATATACAATAAATCACGATGCATGAAACAAATCATGTCTCAATAAATTGAAATTTAGAAAAATAAAACCCTTGAAAATTTTATAACATTTGATTAAATACCTCATGAAAGAGAAACCTTAAAAAGAAACTTTAAATATAATGATAAAAGATTTATTCATTATATAATATTTTAATATCCATTATATAATCCATATAATAATAAATTGGTTCATACTATGAAACATGCCTCGATGATGGGAGTTTGAGATGAGAAAATATTTACAAAGATCATAACATTTGAAGTGATAATAAATCCCTGAAGCGATTATGTGAAAAAATTAAATACATATAAAAAAATAAAAAATAAAATAAAAAAAATCACAGGTCATTACACACATAATATTGGCATATGATAGTTAATAAATAAGTGATATAACCTAATGAAAGAAAATTGAGTTAAGAAACCTCTTACCTCGAGTCCAGACCTTTCACACACACTCTTTATCATCCTAGAAAATGAACTAATATTATTTATTAACTTTCTTATGAACATTTTTAAATTTAATTAATCATCATTAAAGCTTTTATTTCATTCATTGCCATGAAATATTTAATTACTTAATCGGTTAAGTCCACATCGTATGTTGCAAGGATGTTTGATTCTTAAGCCAAAAATGATTTTAGTAGGTTGAATGTGGTTAAATAGGCCATGGTTATATCATCTATAGATTAATAATCTAGTCATAATTATAATATTTATTAATTATGTATAGTTTTATAACCATCTATTAAAGGTGGTGATTGAAAATGAAATGCACCATTTATAGAGACTATGGTCCATACATAGACATGAATATTACTTTCATTTTATAATGGTAAAAAGAAAAGAATGAAAAGTAATATTTTATTATTATAGAATTATATGTATATATATATTTTATAAGTATTATATTAATTCATTAATTGCATCCTTATGACCTACCAAGTGATATGTAATTGAAAAATGTAATACATCTCTATATGGAGATGATATTTCATACGCATGCACAAGCATTGATTCCATTTTCCAACAGATGGAATGGTAAGAAGATAAATGATATATTACATTTAAATAATCATAATTATGTCATTAATATAATATATATACATTAAATTAATCATTATAACCATCCATTAAATATGTTGATGGGAAATGAAACACATTGCTTCCTAGTAGTGGTAGTCCACACATACGCCCAAGTGACATGTTCATTTACCATAGGATGGAGATGGAGATGAATAAGGGTTGTGAAATTAAAATAATAAAATTTCAGTATATTTAAGATAATTATTTTATTATATCAGTAAGGTTTGGGTATATTTCATGGATGTAGAATAAGAAATAATTTAAAAGTACTCAATTAAGAGTTATACCTCTCCTTTGGGAGACCACATTTGATTTACATCTTGAGCCTTCTTAAGATGATATTAAGGTAATAAAATAATCTCTATAATGTGTATAATGACACTAGTAAGTAATTTTTTAAGTTATTTGTTTATATAAATGTCTAAAATAGTCTGGGAAATAAAGGAGATGAGGTGCCCTTTTAAAAGCGAGGGGAGTGACACAATTGTAAATATTATGAAATTTAAAATATATTAAATATAATAATAAATTAAGGTAGAACAAAATGGATATAATATCTTAGTTAGCAAATTATAAGGTCTAAATAAATTCAAAAAATTAAATGTATATATGTTTAATTTGTATTTTAAACCTTATCAATTGGTTTAACCCCTTCGTTAACTGTTTTTAACTTTAAACGTGGCAACACATTTTTCACTCTTTAAGGGTTAAAAATTTACTTCTAAGGTGGAAGGTGATAAAAAACAGTCCATGGATGAAATTTTAGTCCATTTTATATCCCATTTTCCACTTTTTTTGGTTTTTAAATCATTTAATAAAATATTTTTTATAATAAAATATCATTAAAGAATTTTTTTGGAATATTCAATTAATTTAACAATAAAGACATATATTTACCAATGGAATTAGAATATACAAATTTTACCATTAATTACAGTCTAAAATTACCTAATAATTTTTTTTGTAATATCACAATTATTTTAAAACTAATATTACTTTTAATGTTTTTGAAATCATTTACCTTGGTTTTTCTACTGCTTTCACAAGCACAAAATTAATATTGTTTAAGCGTTTATGGTAATTATACAATAAATAAAAATTTAAAATAATTTAATAACATAAAAATAATTTATTAATACTAAAATTAAACATTTATAGAGAAAAATAATTTATTTTTATTCCTATTCAAATTATTAGTGTTATTAAAAGAAAGAAATGACATTTTATATTTAATATTTACTTTAAATAGTTTAGAGGTTATTATTAGAGAAAAATGAAACCAAGTAGCCAAAACATTGAAACTTAAAGGAGGATGTCAAAAAGAAACTCAATAAATTAGAAAAAGTCAATTATCAGAGATAGTTTTAGGTTTTATCCCATAATTCAAACATGATTTAACCTATTTTACCATTACCTAGGTAGAAAATATTTACTATGGTTACTATACATAATGACAAAAAAAAAGGGATTGATTTAATAAATTTTAACTCACTAATTCCAAATATGGATTACATTTTTTATGATTTAATTTATATTTGTTTCAGGAATTAAATTTAATATAAATATGAAAAACATAATAAAAAACAATTTTTTAGATAAATGCATTTTTTATGTTTGAACATGAACTTATACCAAAATCAAATATAATGTTGTTTCTTTTGTGATTAATTATATTATATCTAATTAAATTAGAATTAAATTAATTTAATACTAAATCCAAAACATAATAGGACTTTTTAATTACTCGAGTTAATGAAAATAAATGATTGTATTTGAAAAATCATTTATTTCATTACTCACTGAAAAATAAATATTTCTAAAAAAATCTCAAAAATATCACCCTAATATAAATTTAATATGATAATTTAAACAATTTTGTTCATTTTATAATATAAAATTTCTAACAATGGTAAAATGTATTTATAATTTCCATGAATAAAGTGAAATAAAAACTTTTTTAAAAGAAAATGTATTTTTTGAAGTTTAAAATGACAATATAAAAAAATTAAGTTCACGTTTTCTAGGAATAAGTTAATAACTTTATATCAAAGAAAAACCTTCATACATATATTTTAAAATTTTTTATCACTATTCATACCCACCAATACAATGACTAGGTTATAATTTTTACATTTTAATAACAATATTTTAATATAAAATCATAGCTCTATTTGATCTTGATGATGCATATAAAAAAAGATATTGAACATGATATTATTTTAAACCAAATTAACAAGGTTTTAGAAAAAACTATAAAATATATTCCATATTTGGAATCATCACATTAATATTTAGTAATAAGGTCTTTTTTAAGTCATAATGAAAATTAACCATGGTAAAAGTTTATCATCATGATAAAGGTTAAAATGGTTCAAATGAGGTTTTAACAATATGGTAAGGCCTCAAAATCGATAAAACACTTAACTTTATTTCATTTGATGGGTTTATTTCAAAAAGAATCATGTTATATTAGAAATTATGAAAATTTTGTGCTATTTTCCTTTGATGACGACCTTTGTATTATTTGAAGTACAAAATAATTAAAAAATATCACTCTATGTCTTAATAGTGATAAAATACTTTATTAATGGTTATAAATTGTTATTTTAAAAAAATAATTTTTATGATAGTAATTTATTTAAATTTTTTAGTTATGGTATAATTACCAAGAATTCTTACGCAATGCCGAAATAGTGATTGTGAAACTAGTAAAAAAGCATGTAACTTATTTTAAAAACATTAAAAGTAATATGTTTTGGTTGAATTATGGTGTTCCAAAAATTTAATGTATAATTATAAATTATTAGTGTTGGTGAAAGTTTTTGTATTCAAATTACATTTTCATCTTGATGCCTTTATATTCAAAATATGTAAATAGTCATAAAAATGACTTTAAATGATGTTTAATGTATAAAATAAAATTTTAATCATTATAAAATTAGGTAGGAATCCATCCTAGGGTATGAAATGTTTCCCCATAGATTTGTTTTTCTAGGGTAATGTGTGCACAATGTTGCCTAGGTTTTGGTAAGGATCCACTCTCATGAGTACAGTCTTACCACCAATACCTATTCTACTAGGGTAATGAGAAAATAATGTATCCTACTGATCATGATAATTAAAATAGGATCATCATTGACCTAGTTTATATCTTTTAAATGTTTTTTGATGGGTTTGTGAAAATAATTTTAAAAACCTATTTATTCAGTATGATTTATGATATGTGAAAATGGTGATCTATCCATGCATTGTGTTAAATTGTATCTCATTCATTGTTTTAAATTACCCAATAATAATTGTTTTATATTGTAAAGTCCTCTTATGAAAAACTTTATGGGATCTTACTAGGATCGTCCAATAATACACTGGATACACCTTTGGTTGTATTCAGATCTTGTTAAATCTAATGCAAGCAAGGGAAAGGTGCCATAGTAAGGCAGCTTGTTTGTTCATTAATAGGGTGTGGGACTCTAAAGGTGGAATCATGTCACATGAAATTTAGTTTTTTAGTTTTTTATTACTTTGGTTATTCTGATGTATTATAGAACTTGTTTTTCTTGTTGATTATAACTTTAATCTATTGTATTAATTTTTGAATACTAATATATTATATATATTTATCTCCTTTTTATGGTTCTTTGTGAAAAAATATTTCCCAAAGTTAGTTCTTTATTCCCAAGAACTTATCACAAGACCATGGGGACTGAGAGCACCCTTGATTTCATGTTTAGACTGATTTGGTTTAAAATGGTTTGGGTAATCTAGGTTGGTTCATGAAAACTTGGTATCAAAGGGAGGTTTTACTATTTCTATTGTCAGTATGCATTTTGGGATGTCTTTGTAGATATGATACATGAATAAGGGGACTTAAGGGGAATGTTTCAAGAAATTTACTAGCCACCCCTCATCGCGATGAGCCTTAAGTTACCGCATGTTGTTGGGAAATGTTCCTTTTGGGATTTAGATAGTTAATACTAGTATTTATTTCATTTTTATCCTTATATTTTATGTTTTTTATGATTAAATAAACTAGAATTGATTCATGGATCTCATGTTTTCTTATCCATTTTTCTTCTGATGTATAACACCATGCCCCTTAGAAGACTTCTAGAGATTCCTCCGGAGGGTTTTTCTGATGAACCGTGATAGGTAAATCCTCATGTTGAAAACTTTTTGATTGAATCAATCAAGTATATGGTCTAGGATATTGAAAAAGGGGTGAAACATACCCCTATTCATGATAGAGAGGCCAAAATTTGAATGGATGAGGGTAGGAATCAATATGATAAATTTATTCATTAGAAACTACCATCCTTACAATGAATAATTGAACCTTAGGCAGTGTAATATTGGTTGTGAGAGCTTATAAGGATTTTCAAATTCATAGAGAAAACTAACTAAGTAAAATTGAAGTAAAATGTCTTTAATATTAAAGGTCTAATTAGAAGGTGGTGGGAACCAGTTGTCTTAGCTAAGAAGCGTGAAGTATTAGAGTGGAAATACATAATGAAAATTTTCAATAAGAAGTTATACATAGAATCTATGTCCGTTGAAAAATATAAGGAGTTTCTCAATCTTGAGAAAATATATCATTCTTTGATAGATTATGCTAATATCTTCATTAATATATCCATTTTTTATTCAAAATGTATATCTAATGAGAAGATGAAGGCTCATAGGGTTTAGATGGGTCTTCCAGATGATATCCGGTCACATTAATTTATGTTAAAATTGACCACCTATGCTGATGTGGTGTATAGAGTGTTGATATCAAAGCTTGATTTGGAAGGTAAGATATGATTGGTTGAAGTTCCCTTTCCCACGGCTGGAGGATCCAATAGTTATTACAAGTTAAAGAGGAAGTAGAGTGAGTTTCATGGAGGGAATAGTGGCATTGTTTCTCTAAGGTCTCTTACTACACTACTATCAATGTCTAGTGGCTTGAAATGTTACCACTATGGCCTGATGGGGCACACTAAGCCCTTTTCCCCGTGACTCTAAAGTTTTATAACTCATGTGGGAACTAGGGTAACATAAATTTTCTTATTAGGTTATTTATTTACCATTATTTAGTGAAGCCTCATTTTCACCTATAAGACCTACAATATAGTCAGATGATTTACATTCTATAAGGTTCCAGCCATAGGTCCCTAGAATGAAGTAGTTACATATAGTTGAGGAGTTTCTGAAGGGAGTTGAAGTGAGTCTTGTGACCGTGAGAGGTTCCATTTATATTAATTATACTTTTTAAGAATCTATATTTCATATAGGATTATATCACTATTTTTTTATCAACTCATATATAGGATTTTATAAAGAATAAAATAGAACTCCTTCCCTTTGTTATGGAATTGGAAATACCTTTAGGAAAGTAGTGGGAGCAGTATTTTTAATGTCCCTTATACTCTTTCTTTATGTGTGGCATGAAGATAGTTTGGGATTTCATATTTCTCAACATGAACCTATTTTATGTGATTATTTGAATTTATTTTTTGGTTAATCATAAGGCTCAGATCAATTTTTATCATCAGTAGATGTTCTTCACTACCACTGATGAGAGATCCCATGTGTTTCAGGGAGAATGAGATCCAATTCACAGTCTATCATAGACATTTCTATAATATATTAGTAATTTTTTACCTTTTTTAGTATCCATATTAGAATAAGAGTCTATTAGTTTTAGTTTTTCTATGGTAATAAATGATTTTTCTAAAGTGTTTCTGAATAACTTCTTAGGTTTTCTTATAGAGGGTGAGGTGGAGTTCTCTATTAAATTAATTCCCAAAAAATATCTAATATCAATTCAATCTTACAATCTATATCTAGATAAATTGAAATAGATTAAAATTTAGTTATATTATTTAAGGAACAAGGGATTTATATGTCCAAGTGTGCCACCATGGTTACCCCATATTTTCTCTAAGAAGACTGATGGATCTCTTCTCCTTTGCATTGATTTTTGGAATGTCAATTGGGCATTGATCAAGAAACATTATCCCTTACCTCACATTAATGATTTTTTCTACTAGTTGAAAGGGTCTAAGTGGTTTTAGAAAATTTAAACTTATTCTCGTTATCACTAACATAGACTCAAGAAATTAGATATTCCAAAGACTACCTTTATGAGAATGTATAACCATTTCAATACCTTGTGATTATTTTTTTCCTAACTAATTATCTTGTTATCTTTATGTCATTTATGAACCATATTTTCCATCAGTATATCAACAATTTTTACATGGTGTTCATATATTAAATCCTAGTGTACTATATGACTGAAGAAGATCATTTGAGTCACTTGAGGTATGTTTTGTGAATTCTAATAGTTCACTGTCTTTATGATAAATTATAAAAATTCCAATTCTAGATCTGGTAGGTTATGTTATTAAGAAATATGATTTCAAAACATGGTATCTAAGTTTACCATTAAATATTTATTACTATCTTTTCATGGGAAGAACTACGAGAATCCTTTGATATTTGATGCTTCCTAGGTTAGTGATGATACTATTGGTGCTTCATAAATGATTTTTCAAACCTTTCTTCAAATTTTAACACTATAAACTAGAAGGTGGTGATTTTTTTGGAATTTTAAGTTTTAGACATACTTAGATGAACTAAAGTGAAAATTTACCTCATCGCTAATTCTAACTTTACCAAAGACTGGTCAGGGCTATGTGGTTTACTATGATGCTCAAGTTTCTATTTTGGAATTCATCCTTAGTAGGGAGATCATGTAGTGTATTATGAATCATGTTTTATATGAGATCCTAAAAAGAATCATAACACTCATTATTTATAACTTTAATCCATTTTGAATTCACTAAAAAAATTCATCGCTATATTTTTGTGGAGAAGTTTATCATATACTCTAATAATAAAATTTTGGGTTATATTTTTTCTCCAAAAGATTTGGACCTTCAGTAGAGTTTTTGGGTTGAATAAATTCAGTCATTTGACTTCTACATTACCTATACATTGGGAAAAGGTAATGTGATTACTGTTTATATTAGCAATAAATTACCTTCTCAGGCTGTAAAGGAGGAAATTGAGGAATAAAAATTTATTGGGCATTTTTCTCATATGCACTTGGGATCTAAGGAAGAGGGTTTTGGTAATATTCTAGAAAGTGTTCATGTGGAATCCTCTCTCATTGAGATGATTCTTTATGAGAATAAGCATAATGATGAGTCCTATAGTTTTAGATATTCTTTATATGGTGGGGAGATTATTCATGAGTGGTATCTTTCCTTAAAAGTTATCCTTTGCTTGAGGATATAATATGTTGTCCCTTCATCTGTAAGAAAGGACATTTTGGGAGATTGTCATTTTTCTTTGTTGGCTATCTACCCTTGTACCAAAAATATGTTTTATGTCATGAAGCATCATTTTTGGTGTCCTAGTATTAAATGAGACATAATTGACTTTGAATCTCATTATTATTCTTTCCAAAAAAATTAAGGTTGAGAACCAAAAGCCTTTTGGTTTGATCCATCCAATTATAATTACAACGTGGAATTATAATGAAAAATTGATGAATTTAATTGTTTGCTTACCTATAACTCCCCGAGGTAAGAATTTCATTTGGGCGGTGATCGATCGGCTGACCAAGTTAGCTCATTTCATACTGATCTATGAAAAAAATAAAGAGTATGACTTGGGAAATTTGTATGTGTTAGAGGTTTTAAGGATTTTGGTAATTCATATGTCAATTTTCTCAGATAGGGATCGTCATTTCACCACATTGTTATAGAAGGCCCCCTAGGAGGAAATTGAAACTCAGATCAGGTTGAGTACAACATATCATCCTCAAATAGATGGGAATAAATAATGGGAAAACAAAATTCTATAAGATATTCTTCATGTTCATGTATTGGAATTCATAGCTTCTTGGGATAGTCATATGGGGATATTTTCATTTTTTTTATAATAATAGTTACCGGTCATCCAATAGAATAGAACCTTTCAAGGATTTGTATGACCATCCTGGTAGCTCTCCTCTTTTTTTAGTCTAATATTGGAGAATCTTCATTATTTTGAATGATTTCTGTTTACGATACTATGAAAATGATCAAGTAGGTTCATTAGTGTTTGGTGATGGATCAAATATGATTTAAGTCTTATGTGGTTTATATAATAATCCTTTTTAGATTTTGGTTGGTGATCATGTGTTCTTGAAGGTTTCTACCTAGTTGGGACATCAATGACTCAATAAAAAGGGAATATCACTCATAGGTTTTTGGGACCATTTGAGATCATAGAATGTCTTATAAAGGTGTATTATCACTTAAATTTACAACCTTAGTTGTCTTCGATCCATGAAATCTTCTATGTCTCCCAACTAAAAAAGTATCATCCGAAACCATCTCTTGTTATGAATTGAAACTAATTCAACATAAAAACATATATATTTTAGAAAAAACAACAGATTCAAGTTTTTGATTCTCAAGTGAAGGTTTTACATGGGATGTCTATAGAATTGGTTCGATCCTTATGATAGCATGGTTCTGAATCTCATGAGAAATTGGAGTGGGAATCTTTAATGGAGTAGTAGTGTCATAAACACTTTAAGTTACAACTATATTAGACATAGATTTTTAGGGGCAAAAAGAATTATGGTGGGGAGATTTATAATATACTATTTTCATTTCCAAGTACTAATTTTTTTTTCTTTACTTAGTATTTTCTAGTTTTTTTCTCTAGTTATAGTTGGTTTTGAATGGAAATAAGGGTAGAGGTGAGTTTTATATTTCTTTTTTGAGAGTTTTAGAGGTTACCTAGGTGGTTTTTATAGGTATTGAATTGAACCTATATTCAGAAGAGCTTCAGGTAGTATATTGTATAGTTGCTGAGGGACACTAACTAGTTGGTGGAATGCTGGAAATATGGTTTTTATAGGAATCCCACTAACCAACCAATGGAATCCCACTGACCTACCAATAAAGTTTCTAGGGGTTCAGGAATTCTTCTTACACACTAGAGCAACTTATGAAATCTAACTAGCTCACTTGTAGGATAACTAGTTGGTATTCTATCCATCCTATAGGCTGACCAACTAGTTGGTTGGAAAGTAGGTTCTTGAATTCTTCAGAATCCACCAGGTCACTGGTGGGGGAATTATAGGATTGGGAAGTAAAGGGAGGTTTTATATTTTACCCACCTGGAATTACCATTTTAATTATAAATCAATATCCTTTGACCCTAATTTGAATCATTCAAGTAGGATAATCTCCTGGGGAATTCTTTTCACTCTTAATTCAATTCTTTAGTGGATTGAATCACTGATCCAACATTTAGACCTATCTTGTAATGTTTATATTAATTTTAATCATGGATCTTCTTTTTATTCTGTGAATTCCCCTAATTCATATCTTTTAAATTGCTTCATAAATAAATTGAATTATTAGATTTATGATTATAATATTGTTCTTTATATATCCATTTTCAAATAGAGGGGTATTGATCAAGTCTTTAGTCCTCATGTTGTGTTGATCTGAAATCATGGTAGTGATTTATCCTTTCTGTTTTCTTTATTTTGAGACATGTCAATTTGGATATTTATGATAAGGAATTTATGTTATGGGTACCCTTCTCAATTCCTAAGGCCCTCAGATCATCTTGGATTATTTTTTACCAATGGGAATTATAATTCTATGTCATTAAAGGTAGGTGGTTTCATGATTCATCTTTATGATATAAACCTTTATTTATTTCTCTTATATATTTATTAATAAAGTCAATTAAAGGCATGAAAGTGGTTTTGGTGAAATATGGTTTGGAAAATGAAAAATCCCCTTGGTGTTTTTTGAATGAAAATTATATTAAATAATAATTTTTGAGGTTTTAAGGATGAAATTTCCTTGAATGATATTCTTACTGTAATCCAGGAAGTGGTCGAAAATGAGGTAGGGATCCATCCTCAGGGATGAACTCTTTCCAACATTGACTTGTTATGAAAGGGTAATGTGTGCACCATATTTACTAATATGTGGCAAGGATAATCTCTCTATAATGTAGAGTTACCCTTATTATTTTTCTGCTAGGGTATGTTCCCACCATGTGGATTACAAATCATGATAATGGAATGAGGATCCTCATTTATTTGAAATTGATAATAGTCAAGGGATTGTTCTCTATAGTGTCTATCTTTGAAATTTTTGTTGGTGTGTTTTTGGAAATGATTTGAAATCCTGTTTATGTGGTAGGATTTATAAAACATGAAAAAGGTGAACATTCATGCATTGTGTTAAAATTTATCACATTCCTTGGTTTAAATTACCATACCACAATTTGTTTATATTATAAAGTATTCTTTTGAAACACTTGGTTAGATCCTACTAGGATCTTTCCTTCACACCTTGCATTCACATTTGGGTGTATATAGATCATGTTATATCTAATACAAGAAAGGTAGGGGTGTTGTAGGGTGGTGGTAAGTCTCTTCATTAGTAAGGTGTAGGAATCTCGAGGTGGAATCATGTCACATTAAGTGTAGTTTTGTATCTTTTGAGTAATTTGGTTGTTTTGATGTATCATGGAACTTGTTTTTCCTATAGATCATACCTTTATTCTGTTTACTTGTTTTTGGAATATAACCATATTATATATATTTATCTCTTTTTTTGGTTCTTTAATAAAAAATCTTTCCCAAAGGTAGTTCTTGATTTTTAGATTCTTGTTTCTAACCCATGGAAATTGTGAACAACCTTTGGTATATGCCAAGATTAATTTGATTTACAGATGGTTTGGGTAATCTAGATCAGTTCACGATTGGTTCCTATAAATAATGTGAGCTTTGAGATACACATGGTTGAGTGACCCTAACTGTTAGGTATCCACATGTATAGAGTTAAGAAAATTCATTAGATAAATTTGATAATGTTTTTTCATTAATGTACAAGTTATATACGATAGAACTGAAATGATAGTTTACCTAAATATAAAACTGATAGATTAATAGACAAATCTAACTCAAGGATTTTTGAAATATATATATTTTAAATCTAATATATATAATGTATACATCGGGTCATTATTATTTTTAGATTATATTCATAAATTTTTTTATTGAATACTTTTTAAACTTTCTAATCAAATTAAATATAATTTTATTGTATGAAATTAAACATAAAATCCATTTGAAACAGAAAATTTTCCACAAAAGTATAATTTTTATTGAAATAATTTCCCAAATTTCAATAATAACTTGAGAATTTTATTTATTTATAAATAAAATAATTATGATAATAAAGAACTATATATTATTTAATTCAATATTTCTTATCTAAATCAAATGTATGAGATATTTATTTTACATCATGCTTATGTATAGGTGTATTAATATTTAAATATATAATGGAATTTGTTAAAGGAAATGTCAATATCTATGTTTTCAATGAAGTAAAGGGTTTCTACATTGAGGTTTTTTAATTGTAAATTCACTCATTGAATTGATTTTAAATATTAAAAAATAAAATTTTTCCTTAAATAGAAATTGGATTTATATTTATTATATGAAAAGGGTATTTCTCCATGATTATAAATAAAATTTATTCTATATTCATGAATAATATTTATGATATATGTTTAACAATTTATATTATGGTCATGGATAATTCATTCTATTACATCAAAAATGATATAAAAATGGTTTTTCATTCTTAAACTAGTGCATTTATTGATATTAACAATAAATGCATACTTTTTTGATAATATAGGTTGTTAGGATCATTAGTTTTCTAAATGTTTGATATTTTTATGTATTTTTTATTACTGAAAAGTAAAAAAAAATCTTTATAGGAAAAGGTGGAATATTTTGTGAAATATTAAACTTATTACATTTTGATTTATTTGGTTCAATGAGTACACATGAAAGTGATGATTATAAGTTTTTTAAACTTATATAAGTCTAAGGTGTAAAAATTAAATTAAAGAAAAATAGTTCTAAGATACTTTGATAAAATTAATATAATTGATCCAAGAAGCTTAATTAATTGTCTAAAAGTATGAAATAATTTCATAATTAAATTAATAATTTCGTTATTATGTACTATCACTAAGATATATTCTATCTTAAGAAATATAAAACACATTATATGATATATGAGTTTTATGTATCTTGATTTTTTTATTAATGTATATTAATTAATTTCAATATCTGATGCTCATGTTTTTTATTTTTAAAATATATATCACAAATATTTAATGATTACAAATTTTTTCATTATCGCAATGAAATGGTGGATTGTTATTTAAATAATATTATAAATATAAGATGTGTTTGTGAATCAACAATATGAATTTCTTAAGATAAAATTTGTAGTTTAAGAATAAAGTGATAGTAATGTTTGATCTTAGTGAAGTTAATAACTATACTATCTTTTATTTTTTTTCATACAAATATTTGATAAATATATAGTAATATTTTCATAGTCAAGTTCTATGATGGTGCGATATTTTGAGGCCTGGTGAGCCTGAAATTGATATTTAAAAAATATTAAATGTATTTTTATTATGCACACATCGTTTTCCTAAAAAAGTCGAATAACTCTTGAACATAGTCTTGAATCAGAAATTTGAGGCTATTGTTGTGTTCAGTTAATGGATTTTACCCTAGTAATGACATAAAATTTATCATCATAAAATTTTGGTTAAAAATTCATCACATACAAAAATAATAAAATAAATAATTAAATTAAATTAAATTAATTTATATGTTAAGCGATGACAGAACGATGTGAGGAATCCCTATATAAACTGAGTTATAACTAAATTTTAGGCTAGGTCGCATAATAATGGATCAAAATTTTTCTTTATTAATGATTGATCCAATGTTAAGGTAGGACGTTTGGTTTATTTAGATTTATCCTCTTTGTTTTTACCATATTTAACATGAACCAATTAACCTAAAAAATTGGTTCTTGGATAGATGGAAGATTATGGTTGATATTATTTTTTTATTTCTTGGATTAATTTATTCAACATTATGATGAAAATGGATTGAGGCCAACCAAAACATGGATGAGGTTCATTCCTCATTTTGTAGTTTTTTCTTTTCTCCCCCATTTATTCTCAAATTCATCATGGGTAATCTATTTGGACCACATTTTGATGAATACCCGATATTCGATCATTACAAGACTATTCTTTAGCTCAACAGATCAATACCGTGGGTGTGGTTCATGATTAAGGGTAAAATTATGGTGAAAAATGATGATGGGTGAATGAGGGAGGATCTATACCATATGAAAGGTTCCCCTTTTCCACGATTTGGGTGTGAGGTGATGGCATGGGTACAATGGTTATTTTCAAGAGAATCAGACACATGAGTTTGGCTACCAGCAACATAAAGGCTCAGTAGAGGTTTGATCCAAGATTCATGGGCCAGAATGGTGGAAGCAGCATTAGAATTATGCAGTGCCTGAAGGAGATCCCCAAATTCTAGAAAATACCGCACTACACGATGTATAGTGGAAGAGCACACACTGTGTGTGGGGACATAGTTATGGCGCTAGGGTTTCTATGTGTAATTAAATATCACAAATTGTGTGACATGCATCACACATCGTGTGAACCTTATTTAGTGGACCAACGTGTGTCTTAGGTGGTACAAAGGAACAAAAATTTCCTAGTACATGGGAAAAATTAGAGTACATGGAAACTACCTAGAACTCAGGCATGACCTGGTAAAAGGCATGAACTTAGTACATAGTCACAACCAAATGTACACGGACACAATAAGAGGTTCATGAGAATGGACACAGGAAGGTACAAGATTAGAGTTACACATCATGTACTCTATTTATACATCATGTACTTCCTCAAAGATGGCTTGGATCACTTGTTCCCCCTCAACATGGGCTAGTTTCCTTAAGGATTCATTCCCATGATCTACCCCTATAAGGGTATATTATGACATTACGTATTGATCATATGATTGTGATAATCTCTAAGGGAATAGTTTCAGATATAGTTATCATAATTTCTATGTGAGTATGGGGTGGAATCATCTATCATATTTTTCCCTAAGCGGGTCACTCATAATCAACACGAAAAAAATTACATAGGCATCGATCCCCTACTTAGCGGGTTAATTCAGATTGTGTTGTCAATATACCCCATGGAATTGGGTGTGATCCATATTTCTGTATCATTCTATTATGAATTTTAGTATGTAATTACTAATAGTGATACCCAATGGCAACAACATCTTTGATGAATTCCATTAGTTCTATCAGACTCACAGGGTGAGTTCTCCTGAGAGAGTGTTATTATGAACTCTCAAGCAGAATCTTAGGCTGGTAATGAAATTTTCACCTTACCTTGAGTCTTAGTGTCTACCTTGAGTATATCTAGACGTGTATTTATGTTTGTATCATATTTATGATTTTATTTCCCTATCATGAGATAACTACTATCATGATTTTTATGCTTAGTGATTTTGTGGTGTCTTACAGGGTATTGTTATACTCACACATTCATGAGATCTTCCTATACATGTCATGATTTTTTCAAAAAACTGGCCATTCAATGGGGTTCTCAGTGGAATATGAGTAGATTGATCTTATATTAGGCTAGAAATACCATGTTTTGTACCAAGATTCACATTTGAAAGTAGTCCCCGCCTTCTGTGAAGGTTGAAATCCTTTACAGTTTTGGTTGGAGTAATATTTGGACCTTTATCACTTTTAGTACCTTTTTCTCAAACTCTGATTGTGGTAATCATGCATTGGTAACAGCCATATTATTTTACATTCCATATTTTTTGGGTTTTGAGATGTGTGCGTGCGTACTAGTACATTAGGCTAATGAATCCCATGTGTGTGATATGCCTACTTAGTGCAGGGCAGTAGACCTTGACCTATTAGAGGTATGATTGGGGTAGTCACACTCATATTATAACTATCCAGGAATTCCTTAGAAGGTCTAGTCATGAAAAAGTGGTATCAGAGTGGGTTATCCTAGGACCAAAGTTTGGATTTTTTTCTAGATGTGAGATTGGGTTGGGATTTATGGAAATAATGTTAAGTATTCAGAGTTTGGATTTTAGGAAAGGGACTTCAGTGTTTGTGCAGCTGCCAACATATCCATTTACCATGACTTTAAAAACTTCTTGTTGACTCAGTATATGTAGGCACTAGTTATAGGGAAAACATTGTTATATTCATCATATAGGAATGGGGTGTGGTTTCTATATTCTTCTTGAATAATATACCCATATATACTCATTGGTAGTGGTACATATTATCTATTTTTGGATGCCTCCATGATGATTTCCAGGTAGGATTCAGCAGAATGATTCTGAGGTCAATCCCTTTAGTGATGAGGCTTCGATACAAGGACCTGTTCAAGATGTGTCACCTTGGGGTGGTTTTCCATCCATACCTCCTGTTAGGTTTCAGGGCCCACAGTGCATCCCGGTGGGCCGAGGATTTTAAAATTTCTGATCGGTGGGATGACGGAACTTGTAGTCACCAACGATCCAAGCCCCAAAAAGGTCCGAGGATCTCACGTAAATCATAAGGAGCACAAAATTAAAATGAAAACTTACCTGTTTCAAATCCGAAGTTGTGTCCAACTACAACAAGTTGATAGCGATCATCGCTTGAAAGATCTAAAGTAGGATCCCTCTAAATCGTCCACACATTCCCCAAAAATCCGTTGGAACGTCAATAGTCAAATTCCGGGTGCTAGCGCAGCGATCCGATGATGCTTTCGACGTCCCTTCGATCACCACATCGAGATCTCTTTAATGGTTGAAAAAGAACATGATCTGAACTCTTAGATCATCAGCTTCTCTCTCTAAGAAACAGGAGGAGATAGAGGATCTCTATTTTCATTCCATACAAATGAATGAATAGGGAATTTCAAACAATGGGAGAGAGCCTCCTCTCTTATTTATAGTGGAATTCCAAAATACCAGGTTGGGTTCCCCGACCCCTGTTTATTTCAATGTCCACTAAATAAATAATTTTGAAAAACTAAACTGTGATAATATTATTTATTATTTTATCACATACTTGTAATATATATAAAATATATTATGTCATAAAACCAAGTCATTTAACTCGACTCATTGTCCCACTTAATATTAAACGAACCTTGAATATTAAAATATTATTCGTTTGATTAATATTTTCCCGTATTTACTAAACTTGTAAATACATTAAATAAATTTAATCTGAATTATTCATAACTTGAATAATGATGAATTTATTTAATTCATCAGTGATCGATAACTTGGACAATCAATCAGACCTCGTGGCGGGGCCCACTATGTCTATATACCCATTCAACTGAATGGGGGTGGATTCTTGAATATACTATTGTGGGTGACCCTATAGTCCTTTACCTCGATAGTAGTGAATAAAATCCACAGACCAAGAGTGGAGTCTAGAAACCCATCATGGCCCCTAATGAGATAAGGATAGTCATAACAACGACTACCATCCTACGAACACTAACTGTGTACTATAATCTATTTGTCATTAAATATCTAATAAATCAGGACACACTCTTGTGTCATCGTCGTTATATTGCTTTATTATTTTTTGATATAAATAGATGGATTTACCTTTATACTGCTTTGGCCAAAGACTTATTAAGGTAGCACCATCCTGATCAAGTAGGCCTGAGATATACAACCTCCTAAACTTGGAAGCGAAAAATCCTTTCGTGACCATTCAACCAATGTCATATCACCAACGGCGCAACCAACACAAGCTAATTTGCCATGATTTCAATACCATGGTTTTTTCCTTGTATTAAAGTACGTAATCAAATGATACACATTGGTAATGGTATCAAGTTAGGAGACCAATACACATGTCCATATATTAGAATGTCCAATGACACCCAAAACATGTGGTGTTCATATTGGCAGGTCTGTCCTCATGATCTCACTACTAGAGAAAACCAAGTGCAAACTTCATGAGAAGAAGTCTCAATTCTTATGATCCCCCATCACCTAATAGTCATACATCTACCATGTCTAGTTAGTAATATGTATCTAGACTATAGAACATGTATTTAAGATCAATGTCATTGTATCTTGAGGTTCTTATTATAGCATGTGATCTGCTATAACCTCTTAATATGACAATTAATCTTTGGACATTACAATTATAATAGTGGACGCAGAAAAGTCTACACTACAATGGTAATATGACATCATGCATAACTAATTGTACATATGATATGGTAATAAGAAGTACTGTATAGTTGGGTCTAGGGAACCCACTATTTCAACACTCCCACTTACACTAGAGCCAACTTGATAACTAAACTTGTTAGCTACTCACATGATAAAGATCAATCTTCTACTGAGTAATGTATTTAATTACTTATCCTACCATGTTTTTTCTACATGGAATATCTGTTGTATGCAACCTCATCTGCTAGAGTAAAACTTCTCAAGCTAAGAAATCCCCGAGTATATTAATTTTTTCCATGATCATAACTTGAAAACTTGGATAGTAAAAATATCATAAATTACATTATGATAATACTTTTCTCACTAGGTGTGAATTCAAGAACTGGAACAAATCATTGCTATTGATAACTTCTTCTTAACTACCTTAAAAGCAACAACATACTCAGTATTTGTAGGTACGAATACCGCTAGCTTTTATGAGCTTGACTCACTCATCACAGTTGACTAACTGTGATACTAGATCAAATTGATCTAAGGATTACTAGTTTGTGTCCCATCATAACTAGTATACCTTCTTCTCTATATACCAGGTACATATCATTTGTACTTGTTGAAGTACAATATGATAGTTCTGACTGCATCACTTACAGTTCTCCTGGAAGTAATTGATATTTGCTACTATAAATTATATCACGAAAATATAAATTTTTGTTCATATCATGAGATATGTGATTGATCCATTACTGAAGCGTATGGAACTCAAATCACAACATTAATCTCTCCCCATGCTCCGAACATGTTAACCTGGAGAGATTAAGCCATGTGACATTGGAAACAATTTTGAACTTTAATTGTTCCATATTGTATATTTAAATACAATGTCACTTTATGTATGATTGACTAAGTCCAAACAACCATTAGATCTACCTCATTAGATCCTGTTCCCTAGAACATAGGTTGCTAATTTATGTTAATTATTGTAGAATTAATTTTAACCTGATCTTATCTAACAGTAAGACCAAGATATATTTTCCATATGTTGCCAAACATATTTCACTTGGAAAACTTTGGCGCTCCCACTAACCTTTGGTAGAAACAAGGAAAAAATTAATTTATAATAAATTCTCTAAGATCTTGTTGCTTACTTTAATCTAGAATTGGATTTTAGAAACTTGCAACCCTTATTGGAATCATATGATGTCATCATCTCTTTCTGGTTGCTTCGTATAGACATCTTCCACGAAAGATGATCTTGACATCCAATGACCAATAAAATGATATTAGAAGTTTGCTATGACAAGTAAAATTCATGTAGATTTAGGCATACCAACTTCGTATAACTAATCAATCCTTATTGGTACCAGGATTGTACCATCCATGTATCATTTCATTTGAATACCCACCGTAGTATTCAACTTTTAAGCCCCTTTTCAGTTTGATACATGGAATCCATTGTTGAATTTCAGTTGATCTTGTTAATCTTAGCTCATTTCCATATACTGCTTCCTTGTAGGATTTATTATTCTCAATGAATAATTTATCATCAGTAGTGGTGAATATAAAACCATCACCATGGTTTTATCCTTGCTACGTAGTATGTGTCTCTGGAATATACTATTCCACATGTACTTATGGAACTTGTTCATATGCCAACCATTTGTGCATCTTGAAAATTGACAAATTCCATGTCAATTCATCTCCCACTATCTCTAATAGATATATAAACCCTTATATAGAAATGTATTATAATATTGGACTATATCTTTTCTGTCTTATGGATTTAGGTAATATCCTTAGTAACCATTAGGATAATTACCTTATATGCACTATGTGTTCAGTTTGATACATGCTTGTTTATATCTTAACAAACACATTGCATCCTAACACATGATATATGACATAATGAATTTTCATCATACTATAACTCATATGATATCCATTTATCATTTTAGTTGGCAATTGGTTATGGGTTTATGCCGTTATTTACAAATCATATCATGAATATAATGGATGTTTCTGGAAGTTGCAATATTGATAAAACTTACATCATAACTTTGATGTATAAAATGTGCATTTAGGAATTTCTCCATGCTACATTTTGTTGATCAATGTAAACATGTAAGACATTATCATCGATCCTCCTTATGAGCATCAATACATTGAGGTAGATAAGGTAACATGCGTTTAGGAATTACTCCATACTACATTATCATGATCGATGATTGTTTGGTCAAGATATTCTTCGACATGTCGATCCGAAGCAACTCATATCTTCTTACCAAACATATACTTCAATATTCCTTAATAACTTAAATGAATCTTATGAAGTATCTTTATGACTTGCTTTCCTTTGGAATAGTTCACACTCTCTTGTTGAACTAATCCTGAAAGCTTTATGCCATACCTTTATTTCTAAAGCTTTCTTTGTTCAAACTAAGGATGTCAACAATACCAAAGGTGTTTAGCTGTGCCGAGCCTAAATACCATACCAGGTATATATTTGAAGTCCAATTTTAGTTACTTGACAAAGAATCATATTTCCACAACTGGGTAGGTCTTACAATTTTATGTTCATCATGTATTGCCTTTGATTCAAGTAGCAGTGAACTATTTGTTGAGTATGTTACCAGAAACAACATTCATTCCAAAAACATTGAATAATATCTCATTATGACTAAATGGACATGTGAGATAAATGTTTTTGGTTATACTCAATTACTTGTTCAATTTAAGTCAATTACTTGGAAATATGATGTTATGTGTTTCTCACCGTTGACTTAGGAATCACCCTTTATTAGCTTCTTGGAGAAGACACATTACTCCTAGTAATGTTTCTCTACTCACTTGGTTACTGTATTTCAATACATATATGTAAAAAAACATATTTTATTTTAATACCCAAGAAGTATGTGAGACAACAATACTTTTATTTGATGAATATTAACTGAACAAGAAGCTGGTACTTGCTTTTGGTATTTTAGTTCATTGTATTTTTAAACTTCCACAAATTTATTTCATTATGTGATTCAAATAACCTCGTATTAAATAACCAACCACTTTTCTTTGAATGACACGAGGAAGGTGCCTTTGGTGTAACTTTCCATAGGTCTTTCCATCTTTTCTCTCAATTTATTCGCCATAAGAATAAAAGATGGTGTTATCTCCAATATTCTTATTACTTGGAAAATGTTACTATAAAGGTAATGAAGCACTTACTCTATACCATTCATTTGTACTCTTAAACAAAACTAGAGTAATTGGGTGTAAGAGGTATAAGAATGGGATGGAATGAAAGATTGTGAATTGTCTTTCACTTTACACAAAGAGAGTGCAATCATCACATTCAAATCTCACTTAGCTTTCTCCTTGAAACTTCTTGAAGATGAGACTACATGTAACATCATCCAGGTCATGTTGTAGCATTCACAACTAACATCAGATCTTGATGATAGCATTATGAAAGAACCATCATATTCTTGATTCATGATTCTACTGTAAGTAGTTTTATACCCTCGCTTCCTGAGGTAGCTTAACAGGTTGGGACAAAAGCACCTTGAATTTCTATTATGCTAGTAATGTGTACAAGTGCCTGTATTAAACATGGAATTTCATGCTTGTTTATACATTAACTTTTTCCAAATTTTATCATAGTTTTTATTGTGGTATTACTTTCCGTTTTCTACAAATAAAATTTAGCATATTTTAGTTTTAATATTGATTAAAAAATGTGACATTACTGATTATTTAATCATTAAATGTATCCCACTAATTTTTTGAATTCTAAGAACCCTATTTACTATAATTAGAATACTCTTGGGTATTCTGGTGGCAAGGATCCCTGAACCTCCCTTATAGTCTACAAGTTAAGGCTACGTCACTACTCAGAGGGTCCAAGGTAGGCTTTAGGCTGGCCAACTACATTAACTCGCGGTTCCTTGATCTATTGAGTGAAGTACCAACTTTAAAAATCATTACTGATTTACTCAACGTTTTCCTCTAAAATTAAAAAAAGCTGGCTATGAATATTTCTTTGCTGCAATTTTAGCTAAGTCAACCCCTCATCCTAATAAGAACTCCCCGGTAGTAAGAATCACCCTCAGCTATGGCATGACCGACACCTCGAACACCCAGTTTTTTTTAAACTTGGATGATGGAAGGATGTTGTGACTTAATATTTTCTTTGAGGGTTTTATTGGTTTCTCTCGACGAATGTGATCCATTTCTATTAAACTCATTCATCTATGTTGTCGTGCTCACAATTGAACTTTAACAGAAAAACACACACCGCTTCTTTATACATTTTATTATCTATAATTTTATGTATTTTCCCACTGTTCTAAAATGCATAAAATAATAAATAAATGCATAAAAGATTAAACTACTACCCGATTGGTCTTGAGGATCTAAATGATGTAAGGGCATCATACCTGAGTTGAATGCTTGAGTCTTGATGCAGCTTGCCCTATCATTTATGTCTGCTGGTCTTCTGGAGTATCACCACGTCTTGGAGTACCACCTCTTCATAGTGGGGTCCACATCGTTCACCGTCTTCACCCGAAGTACAAAGGTACTCACACACAGATAATGGGGAATAGTTGGATGAATTTACATCGGATATAAATTGGGCGTGTATTCCCTTATACATTTTAACTGAAAAATAAAGATGATGCGGAAAACGTCTATTTATTTAATTACAGTCATCTCACACCGTTAAAATAATTAATTAAATAAATGTGACATACACGGGTCGGTGATCAAGACCAAAATGCGGGTATATAAACTGTGATAAAATTAAAATGCATTAATTAATTATGAGGATTATTTAATTAAATTAAATAAATTAAATAATTCAAATAATTTAATTAATTATCGGTCTGATAATTAATTAAATTTTAATGCCAAAATTAAATTAATTTAAATTAGTTCAATTTAATACTTAAATTTAATTAATTTTATTCAGGTATTAAAATTTATTTATTTTCAACCACAATTAATAAGTAAATTAATTTAATTTAATTATGTAATTAAATTAATTAATTATATTAATTGAAATATGACTCGGGTCTCGAAACCCCACTCTAACCCATCACGGGTCACGCTAAACATGTGCTGACTTGTAACGGGTTGAGAAAATCTCGTGCTTGCCTTATCTAGGCCAGACAGGTCTCCTCAGACCCAACTTGGTCGGCCAGATATGCCCGGTCCAGTTTTGAGGTAAAACAACAACCTTCAAGAGGTGACACAAGTTACCTACACCCAGATCCATCGTTGTGAGGGCAGCGGGGAGCCGTGCCGACACCGGGCGATGGTAGCGGTCTACTGCGGCGGGTTATACTACATTGGTGACCAAGTGCATGGAGTTCGAGCAGCTGTAGTCAAGCTATGGTCAGTTAAGGATGGCTGTTGTAGGGAGCCCCTGGGTGCCAGGCATGAGGCAGCGGCTCCTGCGATCTGTAGGGAGCCCAAGGCATTTTGGTGAGGAGGAGGAGGCCGGAGACCGGTGGTCAGACAGACCAGGTTGGGAGGCTCCGGGAAGTGGAGCGGCGGCGGTGTGCGGAGCCTGGTGCACCGGCATGGGAGCAAGGTGGACGGGAGGATCCCGAAGACCGGTGGGCTGGCTGTCTGGTCCTGGCGACTTGGGCGGCGCCAGGCGTGGTGTCTCCGGCGGGAGGCAGACTACAACCTGGGAAGAGACTAGGGCTCCTTGTGGCGTGCAAAGAAAACAATTGCGACATACAAGAAGCGGGTAGAAGGATAGCGTGGCGGTCGGGACTTGGTGTGGAGGTGGCCCGCGGGGAGCCTGCACGCTGGGTGAGGGGGTGGCGGTGGCCCCAGGGCTGCACTATTCAGGAGGAGGGGGTCCAAGCGGACCCCTTGAAATTCCTTTTTTTTCTTTTCCTTGATTGACCCGCAAACACACCCCATCCTCATTTTTTTAATAAAATTAAGACTTATTTTAAGTCTTTATTACTCATTTTTTTTTTCAATTTTGAGTCAAGTTTCCTCTCCTCAAAATTTCTAAAGGCTAAATGTTAGCCTTTAATAATAATTATTATTATTATATTAATAGTTATTTTAATAATAATAAAATAGTTATTATTATAATAATTATAAAATAATTATTATTGTTATTAATTTATGATGATAATTGTTATCATTAAATAATAATAATTATCATCCTTTTTTGGGTTTTAGGAAAAACCCAAACAAAAACGATGATCAAAACTATTGAAAAAAATACCTGTGATCAAACGCAAAAATTGATCCAATTTGAAAATTTCAAATGGCCATAACTTGGCCGTTCGGGATCGGATCGACGCGTGGTTTATTTCTCTAGAGCCTTTTTGAACCCTCTACTTAATTATAATGAAAATTTAATTTTCTACTCCTAGAAAATTTACGTGATCCCTCTGATACCATTGTTAGGTTCTAAGGCCCGCAACGGAAGCCAGTGGGCTGGGGATTTTAAAATTTCTCATCGTCGGGATGATGGAACTTGTCATCACTGACGATCTGAGCCCAGGGATGGTCTGAGGATCTTGTGTAAATCATAAGGAGAACAAAATTAAAATGAAAACGTACCTGTTTCAAATCTCAAGCCGCGGTCGACTGCAACTAGTTGATGGCGATCATCGCTTGAAGGATCCAAAGCAGGATCCCTCTAGATCATCCACACGTGCTCAAAAAATATGTTGGAACGTCAATCGTTGAATTCCGGGTGCTATCGCGGTGATCCAACGATGCTTTCGACATCCCGATGATCACTGCATTGAGATCTCTTCGATGCTTGAGGAAGAACTTGATCCGAACTCTTGGATCATCAGCTTCTCTCTCTTAGAAGCGGGAGGACAAAGAGGCTCTCATTTTTCATTCCAAACAAATGATTGAATAGTGAGTTGCACACAATGGGAGAGAGCCTCCTCTCTTATTTATAGTGGAATTCCAAAATACTCGGTTGGGTTCCTCGACCCCTGTTTATTTCAATGTCCACTAAATAAATAATTTTGATGAACAAAACTGCACTAATATTATTTATTATTTTATCACACACTTTCAATATATATAAAATATATTATGTGACAAAATAGAGTCATTTAACTCGAATCGCTATCCCACTTAATATTAAACGAACCTTGAATATTAAAATAATATTCATTTGATTAATATTTTCCCATATTTATTAAACTTGTAAACACATTAAATAAATTCAATCCCAATTATTCAGAACTTGAATAATAATGAATTTATTTAATTCATCAGTGATCAATAACTTTGACAATCACTCAAACCCCATGGTGGGGCCCACTATGTCCATATACTCATTCAACTGAATAGGGTGGATTCTTGAATACGCTATTGTGTGTGAACCTCTAGGACATTACCTCGATAGCAGTGAATAAAATCCACATACCAAGAGTGGAGTCTATCAACCCATCATGGCCCCTAAAGAGATAAGGATAGTCATAGAAACGACTACCATCCTACGAACACTGATTGCGTACTATAATCTCTTTGTCATTAAATATCTCATAAAGCAGGACACACTTTTGTGTCATCATCCTTATCTTTCTTTATTATTTGTTGATCTAACTGAATGGATTTACCTTTATACTTCTTTAGCCAAATACTTATTAGGGCAGCACCATCCTAATCAACCAAGCCTAAGATATACAACTTCCTAAACTTGGAAGCAACAAATCCTTTCTTGACCATTCAACCAATGTCATATCACCAACGATGCACCCAACACAAGCTAATTTACCATGATTTCAATACCATGGTTTTCGACTTGTATTAAAGTACATAATCAAATGATACACATTGGTAATGGTCTCAAGTCAGGAGACCAAGACACATGTCCATAGATAGAAACGACCAATGACACCCAAAACATGTGGTGTTCATATTGGCGGGTTTGTCCTCATGATCTCACTACTAGAGATCACCAAGTGCGAACATCATGAGAAGAAGTCTCAATGATTATGATCCCCCAACACCTGATAGTCATACATCTACTGTGTCTAGTCAGTAAGATGTATATATACTATAGAACATGTATTTAATATCAATGTCATTGTATCGTGAGGTTCTCATTATAGCCTGAGATCTACTATAACCTCTCGATACAATAATTAATCTTTGGACATTACCATTATAATAGTGGACGCAAAAAATTCTACACTATAATGGTAAGATGCAATCATGAATAACTAATTGTAAACATGATGTGGTAATCAAATGTACTTTATAGTTGGGTCTAGGGAACCCACTATTTCAACACCTCCACCCATTGAGTAGAAGATGACACTGACAATACTAGAAGATGAGGTGCATAGGATGAACACACTTCATTATTTTAAATATCAGAAACCCCTTAGGTTCTAGAGTGATCTGGACCCTGAGGAATCTGAGGATTGGATCTAGGTGGTTACATGAGTCTTTCTCCACATAAGGACACCTTCAGACCAAATGGTGGTCCTGGTGGCGATCCTTCTTTATGGTTGTCTAGGGAATTAGTGGATCCTAGTGGTTTTATCATACAATTAGGAGAATCTTTCATGGATATAGTTTTTAAAATTATTCATACTAGAGTACTCTCCATCTATGATGTGATCAGGTCACATCCTAGAACTTCATCAGCTTCAGTAGGAAAACCTGACTATGGCTGAGTATTCGTCGTGGTTTACCAAACTCTTATGATAGTAAATGGATATCATTTGGGATTTATTACATTTGGATCACACCTTAAAGATAGGTCTACATAGATACATATGGTACAGTGTTATATATTTATTCATTCATACCTATGTTTAGGTTTTGTAGCATGCCTTAGTGATATAGAGATTTTTGAGAAAGAAGAAACCGATAGTGGTTTCTAGTAGTTGGAACACAGGAGATGAGACGTTGGTAGTAGGTATCCAACAATAGAAATAGGGATCTGGATGTGTGAGAAATTTTAGGATATGATCTTAGGAGATAGGTTTTATGGTTCAAGACCCTCTGGATGAATCTAATCAACCTAGAGAGAGGTAGTGTTACTCTTGTGATGAACTGGAACATCTTGCATGAGATTATCTGACCCACCATATAGCTGACCGAGTGATAATAGATTAAACATGTATGAAGAGACATTGATATGATTAGGGAGGTATATAGGTAAATAGAAGTTTCATAGGAATACAAATAGCAGTTGGAGGTTGTAGGAAGTTTGACATGTTTCCACTACCACCCTTGGTGGTCCCTGCCAGGATCAGAAAGGTGGTGGTCATAGACGAGGACAACTATAGGTGTCCATGTTTTTGACCTATAGACTATAGGGATGATTCGAGTTATGATCTATATATTTTATACCTTAGATATAGTATTTATAGACATGAGTGTGATCCATTCCTTAATTTCCAATTATTTATTTTGAGACCTAGAGATTTTGGTTGAGACCTTGGATCGACCATTTTTCTTAGAGACTCCTACCAGAGATGACTCAGTGATCACACATTTTTTATGATAGTGTGATCTGACACTTAGAGGTGATATTTTCTCATGGGATCTGTTTTTAGTAGTGATGAGGCCTTATGACATCATCTTAAGAATGGACTGGAAATACATAGTTCAAGATTATATCGACTATTTCAGGTGAAGGATGTGGTGCATCCATGTAGATTGGATGAGGTTTTCCTTTATTGGTGAAAAGGAGACCCAGGAAGATCATGATGGACTCATACATAGGAGAGTGAAATCGATGAATCCACAACTAGCTAATATTACACTTGGAGTAGTGGATTCTATAGGATTTTAGTTTCCTACTATGATGGAAGAGTATGAGGATGTATATATTACGGGCGTTCTGAGCTTACCTCCCCTACGAGAGATAGAATTATTCATTGACTTAAAAACTATTATAGACATGATATATATGACCAAATACTATATGTATCACATAGAACATTTAGAGGTGAGGGTGAAATTGAGGGGATTGTAAATATTTTCTTCATGAGACCTAGTGTTTCCCTCTTGGTAGCCCCAGTGCTATTCTTAAAGAAGACGAATGGGATATTGGGGTTATGTATGGATTATTGGTGTCTGAACTGGATGAACATTAACAATAAGTATCCACTACCAAGGATTGATGTCCTCTTCAATTAGTTGAGAGGGCTGTGGTAGTTCTTAAAGATTGACATCAGATTAGGCTATCACCAGCTGTGAGTATGAGATGACAACATATCAAAAATGACATTCTGATGTCTCTATATTCACTATGAGTACTTGGTGATTACTTTTGGTTTGATGAATTCCCTAATGGTTTTCATGGGTCTCATGAACTCGATCTTTTAGCCTTTCGTATACTTTTTAGTGGTGGTATTCATTGATGATATCCAAGTGTACTCAGTATCCGAGGAGGTGATTATGGAGTTCCATACATCCCCTTTGGTAGTACATATTGTTGTGGTGAAGATATACTAGGACCTCCAAAATCAGTTCTGGTGGCTAGGAATGAAATGGTGTAGTGGATCTTGTATCTCAATTCCTCACTTATGAACAAGTAGGTTTTAGTAGATTTGACTCAACCCCTTGAGGTTCCATAGTGGAAGTGGGATGACATATCTATGGACATTGTAATAGGGGTTCCATGGATGTAAAAAGGACATGATTCCATCTGGGTGATCAAAGACTGACTCACCAAGTCGACCCACTTCTTAGCTATATGAGAGTATAGTTGAGTATAGAGTTTGAAATTCCTTTACATGAAGGATATAGTCCGAATTCTGGAAGTTCCCTATACAATCATTATATACCATGATTCACACACACATAATGATTATGGAGAGGATTCAAGGAGGCCTTTAGGACTCAGTTACATTTGAGCATGAAATTTCACCCTAGTATAACGGCTTGATAGATCATACCATTCATGTCTTCAAGGACATGTTGTAGGATTTCATGTTGTAATTGATATTTGAAAAATATTAAAAATACTTTTATTACCCACAATTTTTACTTGAAAAATTATAATAACTCCTGAATATAATCTCAAATTAGAAATTTAATTCCATAATTTATTTTAGAGGATGATTTTTTACCCCAGATGTGACGTAAAAGTTTTCAACATTAGACATTTGTTAAATTGTTTTTGCGGGCATTAATAATAAAATAAATAAATTAAATTAATTAATTTATTATGTGATGATGAAGAGACCTAATGAATACCTATATAACCAAGTTATAAATTTTTTTAGGGTTGACTACATAATCTTGTTATTTGAGAGAGTAGTCGGTGGATGATATTTTATGGATGATCATCGATGAATTATGATTTGGCAACCGATGCATCAATATTACCTATGGATCTCATCAACAACAATAGATGGGAACCCTTCTTCATAAATATTCATACAATATTTAGTTATGATTTTTGTTTTATTTGGATTTATACCATTTTTTATCCCATTTTTAATGTGAACTAATTCACCAAACAAAATTGGTTCCAAGATCAACAGTGGATTACAGTTGATATTATTTGTTTATTTTTTTTGGATTAATTAGTTCATCATTCTAATAGCAATAGATTGAGGCCAAACTGAAAATAGAAAAGGGTCATTCCTCATTTTTCTATCACATAAATAGATTATTTTAAATTTATTTTTATTTTAATTTCCATTAATGCTTTGTTTTGGGGGTTTCCAAAGGTTTTTGGAGAATATGTGAGTTTTCATGAATTGGGCCAAACCGTGAGCCCAATTCCATATTTAAGAATAAATTTTGTTTCTTTTATAAAATTTTCATTTTTTAATATTTTTCACTCATTCCAACTCCTAAATGTCCTCCCCGGATATATTAACACCAAAATTAAAATTTGGAGCCTTTGGAAATCCATAAAAAAGGTTTATTTTGGTTTTTATTTAAGGGATTGGGCCTGCCCAGAAGCCCATATCCAGTATTAAAAATAAATTTTATTTATTTAATAACTTATTCAATATTATGTATTTTTTGGTGATTCCAAGTCTCACACGAGCCCATTACACCTAGATGCGCCCCCAGCCTATTTCCCCCCTCTTTGGAGCTCTTAGGAGTCACTATTTATGGACGCAATTATTAGGGTTTCTAAAATCGTCCAGATTTGAGGAGGTAAGTTCATTCCTTCATAACTCTCTCAATTCTTACTCTTTTCCCTCCATTCTAGTTCCTAAATGACATCATAATTCTTGTTCGAACAACACCTGAATTGTGGCCATTTTATGTTTTAGATACTGGTGTTTTGGTGAGATTAATTCAAGATTTATCAAGTAAGTTAGTGCATTTCTTTCCCCTTTAAAATTGATTAGGGTTTAATTCTACTTGTTTAGGGTTTTATTCCATTTTCCGTAATGTGGAAAATTACTAGGGGGTAGGGTTTTGAACCTAGGGTTTAACCTTGGGTTTTATTGGTCTTTTATTGTTGTTTTAGGTTTGATCTATGTCCCTCTTGGTGCGGTGGTGGTGCGATTTGATTTTCGCACAAAGGATTCAAGGTTTTAACTAATTCGGTAGGTGATTCCGTGGGTAACCATTTAATGATGAGTTAGTTTTCTTGATTAAATAAATTTTCATGTTCCTTATATTATTTTCATTATGAGAAAACCATTTTTGGTAGTAATAGTAAATAATTTGGTATTAAAGTTACATTTTTGTTTGAAGTGTGTATTTTTCAAATGTATTTCATGTGTTATCTCTTGTGGTAGTTATGTAAAATGTGGAAGTGATTTATTAATTGTTGAAAGGGGATGCCAATTTTGGTTGGGTAATGATATAGTGTCATGTGGGCCTAAAAAGGGGGGTCTTTGAATGGGTTTTATGTGTGTAACTTTGTTATACTCCTTGAAAGTGTTTTATAGATTCGTGTGTTCTCATGGGTATCTTTTGTGATATTGTTCAAGGTGATTATATAACATTTGAAAGTGGATTATTACATGTTTATTGGGATGCCAATTCTATTTTGTTAGGGTCCAAGTGTGATTTTGGCTTAAAAAGAGGTTTTTGAAATGGGTTTTCTGTGCAAGACATATTTACACCAATTGGGTTCTTTTTATGAAAATTGTAAATGTTTTAGTTGATTAAACAAAGTGGGAAAAGGGTGCATATGTACTATTTGGTATGTGTGTTCACCTATTATGGGTTTTTTAAAGGTTAAGTGATGTTTTAAGATGTAAAACATTTTTAGAATGTTTTGTAAATTTCTGAAATGTTTTATTAAATTGTGATGTTGGAGCGAAACTTGTTTGTGGGCTGTTTCGTGTAAGTTTTATGATAAAAATGATTTTGAAGGTAAAAAGTGTATTATGTAAAAATTGAGTGGGCTTTTATGAGAGTTGTAATATATTTTAGTGTTTTTATAAAATTGTTTAATGGATTTTTGGAAGTGTTAAAGAAATGTGAAAAGTGTTGTGGGCTATTTTGTTGTGAGTCGTATTTCAAAATCAATTTGAATGAAAAGTGGACTTTTGTGACTTGTGTTGTATGCATGTGAGATGTTTGGTGAGTTTATGATATGGAAATGATATTTTCTTATGAAAAGTATATTCATTGACTTGTTGAACTTGTTTGAGCATAAAGGGAAAACTCATGTATCTAGGTGGGTGGACGTGTACTAGTATGCTAGTGAATCCATGGGGTTTGACCTTAGTTTCACTGAGCAAGATTGACACTTACAACTCTAACTAAACTATGATGATGATTATTGGGGACCACTAGGTTATGGGTATGTTCCCTACTAGTGGCTCGTGCACGAGAACAAATATTTTTGATAGTTACTCTCACCGAGATACGAGGTACCTGGGACCCACAACTAGCTAGTGCCTGGGAGTTATTTCCCATTGCTTGTGCTCACTAGATATTTTGTGCTTACCATCGGCATACGGTATGAGTGGCTGGAAAATTAAGTGGATTTTGTATTTATTTTAAATGTGTTTATTCTTTAAATTAGTCCACTTGAAAACTGTTTTTATTCAAATTTGTATCTTTTAGAAATTGTAACTAGCTTTTCATGTTTTTTAAAACTTGTATGATTTTCATCTTTAAATGTTTATCACATGGAATATCTTAGTGGTGGTATCCTACTAGGATTTCGATCACACCCTACTTACACCATTGGGTGTAAGTAGACTTTCTTATTTTGTGTCATAGGTTTGGGTATAGGTTTAATGTCATTGGTTCATGTTTTTAGGGGTCCATTGTGATGCAGTGTTGTGGAGATGGCTTGAGGGAGGTGACTATTTCCATGTGGATGTTTTTTGTGCTGTCTTTTCATGGTTTTGCACCTTTTTTATAGTTCTGTTGAGTTGTTTTAGACTATGTAATTCAGTTCTTAATTTTTGTAAAACATTGTTTGGTTTGAAAAATCCAGATTCATTTTATTGGATTCATTTGTTGTTTTATGTTTATAAACTTGGGTAAATCATTCCCAATTCTCATTTTATGATACACAGGAACTTGTGCCAGCTCGTGGGGATCGGGAAAACCCTTCGGGACTTGTCACGGGCCAAGTTTGGTTCCAGTTTTAGTGGTGATCATATTCGGTTTGTGACATTTTTGGTTTGTGATTTTCTCCCCTGTATCATCACATGTTCATTGTGGGTAACTTCTTTAGCTTATGGTTTTCCAAATATGTAGTATTTAATCATCATGTGAACATTATTCGATGAAATAGACTAATTTCATGAGTAAGGTTCATGATTGAAGGTAAAATTGGGGTTTGAAAATGATGACATGTTAATGAGGGAGGATCTAGACTAGATATGAGGTTATTGTTTTCAATGGTTTGGGAATTCAGTGAAGACATGGCAACAATGTTTATTTTTAGGAAAATCGAATATCAAAGTCTAGTTACTACTATTGGAAAGGATCATCGGATGTCTGATATGAGTTTCTTGTGTGAGATTGGTGATGTAAGTTATAAAATCAGGCAATGTGTGAAGGATATCTATGGATTCTAGAAAATATTTCACTATAAGAGATGTAATGGAAGAACACATGATGTGTGTGGGGACTTGGCCATGGAGTTATGGGTTTTTCATGGAATTAAATATCACACATATTTTGACACATGTCACATGTCATGTGACCCTTCCCTGGTGGATCGACATGTGTCTCAGGTAGTACATGAGCATAAAAACAACATGGTACAAGGGCACACATAGAGTACATGAGCATGACCTAGTACTCATACATGGCCTGGTACATGGAACAACCTTAGTACATGGGTGAAACCATGTATACGATCATGTGATGAGGTACATAGGCACAACCACAATTAATTACAGGATTAGCGGTATAAACCATGTACTCTATTTACACACCATGAACTTCATGGAAGATAGCTTGGAGCCCTTGTTACCCTCTTCTTGGACTAGTTTCTTAATGGGTGTGTTCCCATGATCCACCCTTGTGAGGGTATAATACGACATTAAATCCTAAGAATAGAATTGTGATCCTCTACAAGGGATTAGTTTTAGATATAGTTATCATAATTCCTCTATGAGGTTAGGGTGGAATAATCAATATATTTCTACCCTAAGAGGGGCTCTCAGAATTGGTGTGAATAACTTTACATGGGTGTCGATCCCTTACATAATAGGTTAAACCATATTCGGTTGTCGGTATACCCCCTGAACCTGGGTGTGATCCTCATATGTGTGTTGATATATTATAACTTCTATCACGTACTTAAAAATTTTGAGACCCGACAAACACAAAATCATGAATTAATGAATTAGTGTAATTAGACTCACAGAGTGAGTTCTCCCAAGTGAGTGTTACTATGAACTCTAGAGTAGAATCTTAGGTTTGAGATACTATTGTGATATTACCTTAAGACTTAGTTTCTACCATATGTTTATTAAGATTTTTATTTTTGTATGTCTCGTATTTCTGATTCACATGACTTGTGATGATTTTACTACTATCTTGATGCTTTATGCTTACTGATTTCAGGTTTTCCTACTAGGTAGTGTTATACTCACCCCTGCATGGGATCTTCCCACACATGTTATGTCTTATGTAGATGGTCGTCCATTTGATGGGGTTCTTGGTGTACTCAAAACATAAGAGCTCATATTGGGCTATATAGACCATGGTTTGTATGAAGAGTCACATTTGACAGTATCTCCCCCTTCTGAGTAGGTTAAAATCCTTTTCAGTTTTGTTTGGGATTTTATTTGGACCGTTTTCACTTTTGATACCTTTTTTCATACTCTAATTGTGGGATAGTTGTTATGAATTCATTGGTATTAGTTTTATTATTTTATATTCTATCATTTTATGGGTCTGGATATATGTGTGTGCTCACAGGTACATTAGGCTAATGCATCCCATGTGTATGATATGACTACTTGGTGTTAGTCACCATCCCCTATCCTATTAGACATGGGATTAGGGTAGTCAAACTCAAATTATCATTGGCTAGGTAGGCCTTGGTGGGTCAGGCCATACCAACTACTAACAAAAAATAAATGTTCCTAAGATAGAGGAAGTATCACTTTCAAAATATGTTGTGAAAAACAAGGAAACTCATAACACACTAAGAGTTTATATATATAAGTGGGTTAATGGAACAAAATTTTATTTTGGCAATCTATATAGTTTTATCAGAAATTATATAAGGTAAATGTTTCTTGATAAGGGATTAGTTTTTTTATTCTTGATTCAAGCCTTTTGAAAACTAAAATACCAATCAAATTCTAATTAATGTCACTAAAATATTATCAATATAATTATATGTTATTGAGAATAACATAATAGTGTTTTTTTTGATATTTTTAGGTAATAAAAATATCATTATAAGAGTTATTTCATTTAAAATTTCCAAAAAAAAATCATCCAAAATTAATTTTTGTGTTAATAAATTTACATAGAAATATTATAGTTGTTTAATATTTTAGAAAATAGAGTCTAAGTACATTGGATTCCATGAAGAAATTTTTATGGATAATAAGTTCAAATGTTGAACAAAAGGACTAAGAATCTTAATATTACTATTATATAAGAACATTATGCAAAAGTCACTTCCCCATTACAGTGTTTAGTGGGAGAGTCTTTGTATTTAATTATCACATGATTATATAAAAATATTTTTGGAGTTAAATATTGAGACATGTTTTATATATTGATGTCACATATTTTGAAAAGACTTCTAAAAGTAATAAAACATAGGGTCATTAAAAATATTTATATACTAGGATGTTGTAGGATTGAATCTTATATATATATATGAGTTTATCTATATATTTTAAAGATACTAATATGATGATAAAATTGTAATATAAAATTGTATCATGATATTATATTTTAAGAAAAATCACCTTATCATTCATTCAGGTATGCTACATTTTTAACAAGATAGTTTAATGATATTTAACCCATACAAGGTAAATCTTTAAGTTATTCCTAATCATTGGTTGACATGGAATTATGGGTTGTAAAAATATTTTAATACTATCATGAGTGGAAGATAATATAAATATATACAAGTTTACTCATGTGACACAAGTGTAACTTGTTATATTTATTAACTCACTTGAGTATACCTCATGGAAAGTCATACATAATATCATTAACATACTTGGGATGGATGTTTTATAATGATACCCATTAACTAATATTAAATAGGTGAATGAATGTGAACCTTTATAATTTGATAATTTTTTTATGCTAGACTTGAGGCTAATCTAATCAAGGTGTGGTTGGGTATATTTTTGATCAAACAATGAGTTTTGTTTTCCCAATATAGTATTTTTCCTCTTATATTAAAGGTATGATGTTTGATAACTTAATAGAGTAATGCTATGCGAAGCGATAAAGATTATCCCCGCTCCCCATTCCCTACGCCGATGACCTAGCCCGATGACGTCACCTATGGCCCACCCCCTCCACTCTGAAGTGGGGGGGAAGATTTGCCTGCATCTTCTTATGAGGCTCAGACGTGTTCCTTCTCCCCTTTATCAAACCCAAATTTTTTACCAGATTTTCCTTCCATCTCAGTTTTCCCAAAGGTCCCATATCTCTTTAAGGGGGTGCCTTAGATCTTGATTTCACCCGTGGAATTCAATGAGGCCTCAGGCCATCTTGATCTAATGTTGGTATCTCGGTTCAGGTCTCGCCGGCCTTCAGTCAATTATTTCGATAGGTTTGTTTTCAGTTCCTGGGGTTTGCTGGATCGTGCAATAGTTAGCCTTCTGGATAAAAGACATATCATGATCTGTTTTGCTTCAATGAAGGATTTAATTACTTCTTGGTCCAAAGGCCCATAGAGCTATAATAGAAATCCTTTTTATCTCTTTCAATGGTACTACAATTTTCATATAAATAGAGACTCTCCTTCCATAGTCGTATGGGTACGTCTTCCCAAGTTTCCACTGCCTTTCCAAAAACCTTCAATTATTTGTTTTTTAAGAAACCTGGTGGGTCGCTATCTGTGTTCAGATTCTATAACAAGCTCAGTATGCCACATGATTTCTCCCCGCATTTGCGTTGAGGTGGATGCCTCCAACCCACCAGTGGAATGGATTTGGATCATAGTTGGGGAGGAATTTCGTTGTAAATAGGCCGTTGTTTTTGAATACTGTACAAGAATTCTAATTCAAAAGTCTCAGATGTATTCAATAGCTTGAGAAACAATTTGGCTATCCCCAATCTAGTTCATGAGGATCCAATGATAGAGAAAGGTACGAGAGTGGATGTTGAACCAAATCATAGTCCCTATTATATGGATTCTTTATCTTATGATGGGGTTGTGCGCTATGCAAGTGTTCAAAACTCTGGAGGAGCGTGGCATATGTCCAACAGGAAGGGCCCTACTGGTGGTGAGGTTAGAAATAATCTATTTCAAGGATCAGAGGGTTGGGTGGAGGCTTTGAATGGGCCCAAAAATGGAATAACGATGCCTGTATTAAAGATTAGAAACCCATTTTCTGCCTTAGGGTCTGAGGAGGTTCCTCTGAATTTTTGCAATCACGATCAGGTTGAGGTTAAAAAGGAGGATGAGGTTTGCAGTTCGGTTTCTGAATACAGTATGGAAGATGATAATAGTAGAGGGGTCTTCATCCCCTAAAAAAAGAAGGGGAGGAAGAGTTCACGTGACTCAGGAGGTTGCAGTCTGGTCAAGGAGAAGTCTGCCAATGGGAGGAAGGACTACTCCCACCTTCTTAAACCCATGGAGACCCGATTGACCTCGAAGTTGAGAAGAAAGGAATTTATGGAAAACTCTTCTTTCACTGAGAAGAGTAGTAAAGGTGAGTTATCGAAAGAAATTTAGAAGAAAGATAAAGCAAATGAAACAGATGGTGTGTCTGCTGGCAATGAGCTCCTGTAGGATACCCCTGGAGTGGAAAATTCAGAGAATGGAGCAGCTAATCCTATCAAGGCTGGCCCATGCAAGGGTGATTTGACTGTCTAACAGTGGGATACAGGTGTAGAGGATTCATCAAATGGGAATACTCTAGAGTTTCTTATGAATTCGGAGGAAGTAATGGTGGAGGAAATTCTCAACATCAATGTCACACGAGAGGAGGTGGACAAGATGATGGAAATTATGATTCGATTTGTTACGAATGGTGAGCAGGGAACCTGGATCAGTAAACAAGAACTTATACTAATAATAGGTTTCAACGAAGGGAAGATTACTATAGTGGAGTACATTCACACCTGGGGAAAATTGGTGAATCAATTTGAAGAGATTATAAAGGAAGACCTAGGAACTCTGGTAACGACTCTCTCCTAAAAATTATTTAGGGTTAATTCTACGAATAGTCTGAAGTTGTTTTTCAATGAGTTTGTGATGTCTTATGGTTCTTGACAACCTATATGAACTTTTTGGGTTATCACTTTCTTCCTTAAAAGTGACTTGAAAATAAAAAAGATTATTTGGTGGTGGTGGTAATAGAGTAATGCTAAAAAAGTGTATGAAAATACCAAGTTGAGTTGTATGTTATGTTCTCATATATTGAATGAATATTGCATGATATATTCATTCATCTCAGTGAACCTTTAATTGGAAAATAAATATTGTATGAGTATAACTATATGATATTGACATGTTTGATGTCTCATACATTCATTCAATATATTAAAAAGTGACTTTATGATCATTCCTGATGTATGGAGACACATCTAGTTGATTCTTGTATGGAGATTCATGTGTTTGATGAAGATCACACTAGATCCCATTGTATCTTCTGTAATAATGAAGTTTTTTGGCGATTATATTCAATTATGGTTATTTATTAAGGATTAATAAAAATTTACAACACTACAAAGGTCCACATGGATACACATAAATCTTATGTGAATAAGGATTGAATTTTGGTATAAATTTTTTATGCATAATTAAGTGAGTTGATATCATAACTTATCTATTATAATTTGGAATTTAATTAAAATTATTATTGGATTTTGCTTCAATTTTTTTACATATAGTGTAATATAACATGAATTATATATAATTTCTATGGGTCTTTAATATATTTGTTATATTGAAAGATATATGTGAAGAAAATATTGCATCTCTCAATGTGATATGGGCATATCATGTAGAGAAATATACTTGAGACATGTGATATGGAATGTTTCATTATGAGATATTAGATACCTTACCTCTAGGGAATTTCCATATTTACTACTTCCATATGAGATATCATTATTTCAACTATTATATCATTTTATAATGAATTAAAATTCATTTATAACTTTTTTATTTTTTGAACCTTTAAATAGATTAATAAAGACTTGTTTTTTAATATAGTGGAAATTAAATATAGATTAAATTTACTATGATTAATGAAAACATGTTTTAGAAATAATATGCTATTATGTTATCCATTATTAAATAAAGGGAGTATTTAAAATATATCCAATGAATTAAATAAGAGGTGTGATAGATTTGATCCTAAAAAACTCCATAGGTCACATATCTCTTCTTTTTTTCCATTTCCCTTTACATTTTATGGAAATAGAATTCCATGGGGAATTATAATTCTTATATTTGAGACTTATTATTCAAATAGTTGATGGATCACCCATGAAGGTGGAGTATTTTGACCATTTCTTATAGATCTAAACCAAATACATTGAAGGTGAAATGTTTTATCAATAGAGAAAGGTATATTCTTTATTTACCATATTTCTTCTAAACCTCTTATATATAGATACTAGGGTATGAATTTTAGTTTTACCACTATATATAGACTTATTAAAATCATTAAAATTCATCATGGAATCTAACCCAAATCTGATGAAATTTGGAAGAAACATGAGTTTTTGTGTAAATTATGAAAATTTTATGAGCACAGAAATCATAACCAGTGTTATAGAGTTATCTATATCTACAATATGTTACACCACAAGATTTCATAGTAAGTAATTTTAATTAAATTCCATATCTTGCGCTACGCACAACACTGAGTTCAAGCGCACCATCACTTACCAAAATAGCCATTCAAATGCGGTTATGAATAGTATTAACTGAATTTTGAATTTTTTATACTCCATATAATTTTAACTTATGTATTATGTGTTTCTTAGACATATTATAAGAACAAATTTAATTTTTCAGATAAAATATGTATTTTTCAAAAAAAAATCAATTTTACCACCTTTTAGTGGAAAAACCTTTTTAAATCGAATATTTGAACCTTTTACATATTTATTTTGAAAAAATAAAATTCTACTTTATAATTGGGACATCAAAATTTACTTTGGATGAAATTTTGGTATTTTTCTAATAATATTCATTTTTTATGAATAGTGAGAAATAATGTATTTTAATTCAAAACTCTATTTTAATATAATTTATTTATATGGTTAGATTATATTTTAAATTTGTTTTTAAGTGTAATTAGATTATATTTGTACCCTTTAATCCAATTTTGGTCATTGGAACTAATTTCAATTTGAAATTATACATAAACAAGTGTCAATCTTTTGATAGTTATTGTTTCTTAAAAACACGCTATTTGTTTTGACAACAAGAATTCATTTTAAATTAATTAATCCAAATTCTATGTTTTGAATTTGGTAAAATAGACATCATTTTTGAATTTGTAATATCAAATATAGATTAGGCTGAATTTTTGGTATTTTTCTGAAAAACTTCAATTTTCGATGAATAGTGAAACCACTAAGTAGTAGTTAAAAATCTGACTTTTTCATTTAAATGAAATTTTATCATTTCTGTGAATTGAATTTCAAAAATACGAGATACATGGTTTTTATTAGTAAGTAAAATGTGGTTCAATAAGATGAAAATAATTTTTGCTGAATAGTAACTTTTGACTTTTATTTATCGCGGTTAAAGGTAAATAGGGTAATTCAAGGTAAAATGAAAATTATAATAATACAAAATTACCTTAACAGTTGTACCAACCTTATTGGATGATTCATGGACGACTGTGGGCATCATTCGGTTGATTTTGGGACCCCATGGAGCCACTTAAGAATGATAATGACACTTTATTTTAATTAACTTAAAGTAAAGACAAAAATGACATTAACAAATATCATTTAGTATATCAATTTTTTACATGGGGTTATATAAGTCATATTTTGGACTATAAGTCATAATTTCAGATATAAAAATATTTCCTACATTATGGAAATTTTTTTATAATTTTTAGACATCAAATAAATTAAATTATTTATGACACAATAATGATGTAGTATTTATCTCATTAATAAATGATTTAAATAAATATGATTATTAATATTAAAATAATATCCAAAACTTTTACAATCCTTATTATATGATTTTATTTCGACCATTAGTCATCTTATATTCGAATTTAATTAGTTTTGGACTTTTAGAAACCGAATATCACTATATAATAAAATAATATTTTTGCACTTTCCTAAAGAGCCCCTCCTCTCCCTTATAAAAGGACACCGCTTCTAACCCATTCCACACACCTCTCAAGCCCCTTGGCTCGTCCAACCCCTACCAAAATATTCTCTCAAGATCCACCTCTTCCTTGAGAAGCCTTACCTTAGGCATAAGTCACTTCAAGAAGTCCTTTTGGTTCAAACCAAAGGAAGTTACCCAAATTAAAGGTAACACTTTCTCTTAAATTCTTTAGTTTTATTTTACTTCTCCAACCACCTAAACAATTTTTATTACATTATTTTATAAAAAAAGACGTATCCTAAATATACTATGATGTTTTTATGAGAAGTATTTGAACTACACATACACACACATCCATTTAATGGGTGAAGAACATACTGTTTATGTGGATGGCAAACTAACGCCTCATGAAACGATGATTGTTTGATTATCTCCTACCGCCTCTCATGGTGGCCATTAATATAGAAGTATATTTATATATGATATATATATTATTTTTATTTTTTCTTTATGATTCTTTATTTTCTATTTATATCATTATTTTATGTTTTCCATTATGGGTAAAATGCGATAATTTAATTTGAGGAAGTGCGGACTACCGCCCCCTCAAAATGATATGACTTGTTAATCCCTTATGTGGGATGTATAAAGGATGGACATAATGATATTATATATGATATTATACTTTAATTATAATATATCTATGTATCATTATGTTTTAATTCCATTAAAATACAAAATAGAAATGAAAGTAGCGTTCATGCGTACGTACGACTTACCGTCTCCATGAATGGTACATTTCATTTCTTATCTCAAAATGTTATGTACTATTATAAATAGATATATATACTGAATATATAATATATATAGGATATCTAAATAATTTATATCATTCTGGAGATAATGGAATTTTGACCACATGGAAAAACTGTAATTATAACAAGTTTATTTTTGACTCAAGTTCTGAACATTGATAAAATATCCAATATGAACTCAAATAATTAAATAATTGTTATATCAAGGTAATAAGTGATATAAAATTAATAATAAACTTGAAAATTTTTAATAATCAAGTAGAAATTAACTTAAGTTTATTATTCAGGAACAACAAGGAACATACAAGACAAGTCGGACTTGAGGTAAGGGGTTTCTTATCTCACTTTTAATTATGTGAGATTTCCATTGTTCGCCACTTATTTATTGCATGTGTTGTATTGTGTACTTCCATTTGATATATATTATAATTATTATCTTTATATTAATTTTATTCTGTGATTAATTTGGTGGTAATTAACTTTTTTTCATATGACTTGATTGATTACAACGATGTAAGGGTTTTTCATATCACTTTTATTCCCGTGAGATTACTGCTATATTGGCCAATATTTCCTTTTGTGTGGAGTATGTACTGAACATGATTGTATTCTTTTGGTAATATACATTAATGTATGGGTATTTAAATCTTTATTTTATGATACTTATTTCATGCGGTGTATGTTTCATAAGTTACCAAATCGGTATGGTAATTTTAAATTTCAATTTCCACTCATTGAGATTTACGTATACTTCATTGATTATTTTACTCCATGATTTTGTGTGGAATCATTATTATTATTTTTTTTAGTAATTTACACTCCCCTTTCTGTGGATATAATTTTGATACACACAATCACTCAATTTATAATTTTTCAAGTCATCGATATGAGCTTGATAAGAGTAATTTTAACTCAATCTCCATTTATTGAGTTAAAAATACAATTCATTGGTTTTGTTTTTACAAGAATATGTGTGAATGTCCTCTGATTTATTTACACTAAATATAAAATCATATTGAGTGTATTTATATTTGTCACACATAATTATGTCATTGATTTATCCTTAACCTAAGGATATAGACTTTATAAGAGATTTCATCTCAATTTACATTCCATTGAGACTTATTTATTGTTATACAACAATTAACTTTTACATGGTGTATATAATGTACTTTGACATAGCATATCATGAATCTCTTTATTCTCATGATATTATAAAGTTTTGATTACCTCAATTATTTTTATTCAAATGTATCTTTTTTGGTTATGAACTCTAACTAAAATATAATTTTAAATGTTTTAAAGATTTATTATTCTAAATCTTTATCATTAATGTCCATGTTTTAAAAATGGTTTTAAGGAATTATTTATATGGACATTAAAGTTTTAAAATTAAAATTCCTTTTAAAAGTTTCAAAGTGGTATGGGACACTTTGATTCAAAAATCTATTTTAAACGGCTTCTTGACAAATACTATGACTTTTAACTGTTTTCAAGAAAAAGGGGGATATTTCTCTCAAATAGTTTTGATGATTATTTTCATCTATGTAAATATAATTTATTATTCTCGATTGTGATTAATCTGTTATAATAAAATCTTCCATATTGTATTGGATGAGTTATTTTTGACTGTGGATGTGCTATTTTTATACCATTAATGGTTTGTGGACAAATTAATGACATTTTGTATGCTAGTTTTAATACAAATTTTTATGTTATGTTTCAAAATTTTCATATGAGGAATGAAATGGACTTTGTAAGTGATGGGTGGAGCCTGCTATAGCTCCTCGATGCATCAGTAGGTCTCAGGAGACAAACTAGTGTCTTGGAACAAGGCCATGACAAAATCTTATTTGTAGTCTTGGCACAAGGCCTTGACTATGTGGTTATGATGTCTGAAATTATGCTTTCCATAATTATGTGATTAGATATTTATATTTCATGTGGTTATTTGACTAGTATAATACACATGACTATGTTTTATTATGGAATTATTTACTCAGCTCATATTCCTTCCATAAAGTGTTCATGTTTATTATTTGTAAAGTAATGTGTTTTAAATTATTCACCATGCCTAATGTTTATGTAATATTCCGCTGTATTTCTTACTCTTACTGAGCATTTGAGATCACCCCTTTCTCGTGTTTCATTTTCCCAGGATATGAAGAAGTTAATTATGAGTGACTTGCAGGAATAATCTTGGAAGCTTGGGTGTTTCAAATGGAATAAATTAGTGTTTTTTTTCTTTTCAAGTTGTAGTGTTGAAATTATATATGTATCTTGTTTCTAAGACTACTAAACTGATCGGTCCTTTAGGACTTGATTCCTTGTAATCATTCCAATTTATTAAAATAATGAACCAGCTCTTGGATTCTAGGGTTGGGGTGTTACATTTGGTATCAGAGGAATTTTAGTACAAACTTTAGAAACTAGATTTAGATAAAATCTGATTAGAGCACATTACCCTAAGATAGACTTCGAGGATTAGTACAGATGAACTTCCTTGAATCTTGGTAATATAGTGATTTTGTGTATTTTCCAAGTAGTACATCCCTGTATGGATACGAGCAGGTAGAGGTGGCTCTAGCACAGATGTACCTAGGAGTGAAAACTCTGACAAGGAGTTTTGGGTTTGACCCGGGGTATCCTGGTACAAGAAAATGGGCCTTTCTACACTCTTGGTTACGACACTCCCGAGGGATATGCTTATCATAATTTACATTCTCTTTACAAAATGATTTGAAGGATTTTAATATAAGATGAGAATAAATAACCTTGGTTAATCCTAAGGTGTTTTAAATTAAAAATAAGGTGTGATGATATTCTCTAAATGATTTTATGACTATTATTACCCACACAATGCTTTCTGGTTTTAGTCAATTGTTGGATTCCAAGGAAGTCATAGTAACTTTGAGCATGATGTAGAAGGTTTGAACGATGGTGGAAATCAGCAATAAAATGGAATGTTGATAGGTGTAAAATATATCATGTTCATACCGAATCAGTTTTGAAAAAATATGATCAACAACATATATATTAACCAACTCCCGGACTCAACAAGGAAGAGAAAAGTGGTGAATGATAAGACCTCCAGTATTGGAGACCATGGAGAAAAGAAAGCTTATTTTCCGTCATGCAGGAAATGTGGAAGGAGACACCTAGGAAGGTGTGGTAATGGAACAATAAAATTCTTTATGTGTGGGAAAGTAGGACATAAAGTAAATAATTGTCGAGGAAAAATGAAGAGTACTTTGGAAGAAAATAAAAATGGTCCTTAGAATCCATTTATAGTAATTTGCCGTAAATGTAGGGGACCTGGACATTACCCGAGTGAATGCCCTATTGTATGGAATATCCTCTTGGTCAAGGAAGAAGATATACTAAAATAAATATATGGGGAAATGTTTAAAATTTATTAGTTCTCTTTGTTGATGGGATTACTTTGGAATACTTTTCTCTTGTATTTTTAACCCTACAGTTTGAGGAAATTACAAGTTATTAAATTTTGGAATAAAAATGTGAGGTATGAGATAACATTTGTGATGAAATTATGTTATAGTTATTTTGAGGAATCTATCTCATTTTTGGGAATATTAATAAATTATATAGTTTCTGAAAAAGGAAAACACATATACCATGTGAGAACTCGTCACATCGGATAAAGCTGTGGGAATTGAACCCACAACCATAGTGCGATTGGGATTTATAGCCTACCACTGGACTACGTGAAGTACCTGGTTATTGTGGCGAATTATTTTTAGTTAAATGATTTTATTGATTAATAATAAGTTGATTTGGGATATTATGTCTTATCAAATTGATATCCTTAGTATAGGAAAATGATTTGGTGATTATGTGATAAATGTTATATTGGAAGATGTTCACTCTATTGGGAATACTATATGCCTAAGGAAAATAGAATACTATGGGATTTGATTTGCAGAGTAAATGTGTTTTTTACCTATGTTTTTATTTTGTATTTATAGTTATTTGGGTTTTAATGAAATTAATTAACCTATCATAGAGAATATGTGATTAGGTTAATTACTTTTAAGTATGTGACTTTAAGATTAGTCGGTATTTTTTTGGAGATGCAATTTAACATGGAAAAAAATGTAAGAAAATTCTTATGAGTTTTGGGTTTCAATATTAGTTTGGTTTATATTAAAAGATTTTATGGACAATTGTTTATTTAATGGTATTTATTGATCTTTGGGTATTGTTGGTTTAATTTTTGAAATTAAGATTAGTATTTATTTCTCTAAAGTGTTATCCTTTTTGCAGATCATCTGATCTTTTGCTAACCATTTTGGTTTTGGTTAATCTCTAAAGAAAATGGAAATATATAGTTCATCCATTGTGGATTATGTGATTCTATATAAGTTGATTCTAGCACTTCAGGTGTGACCAATTCATCTTTAATACTCATCATTTGGAGTGAAGGACGAGTTTGTGGTAATAATTTGATAAATGATGAAACTCTACTTATCAAGTATATTTTTGTTCTCTTATTCTATGAATAAATTAATTATTAAACTTTATGAAAGTGATATTAAAACAAAAAATGTGTTATCCTAATGCTTTATGTTTTGTTGAACTGATGATATTTTAAATCTTCAGAGATTGATGGCTTTGAGGCCATCAATTATACACTTGTTTGTGATTGATGACCTCAATCACTCCCTATATATATTTACATTTTTTATCCAATTATGTGTCTCTAATTTACACCAATGTTATCTTAATCAAGATCATAATTTAGTGGTGATTTTTTCATCTCCTTCTCCCTTTTATTAAGACTAAATATTATTAACCCAATTTCTGAAGTGGGTTTTCCACAAAAGAATTTTTCCATTTTTAACCTTTTATTTTAGAAGAAGAATTTTAAATTGCGAGGAAGCAATTTATTGAAGGAGGGGAGAAGTTAACAACCCAAGATTTCATATAAAGTTAGTTTATTTAAATTCAATAGCTTGCATTATACGCAACACCGAGTTTGAGCGCACCACGACTTACCAAACTAGTCGTTCAAAAGCGATTATGAATAGTATTAACTGGATTTTGAATTTTATATACAAAATATAATTTTAACTTATGTATTATGTGTTTCTTAGACATATTATAAGAACAAATTCAATTTTTCAAAAAAAAATGTATTTTTCAAAAAAAATCAATTTTACCACCGTTTAATGGCGAACCCTTTTTAAATCCAATATTTGACCCTTTTACATATTCATTTTGACAAGATAAAATTATTTTTTAGAATCGGGACATCAAAGTTTACTTTGGATGAAATTTTGGTATTTTTCTAATAATATTCAATTTTTTATGAATAGTGAGAAATATTGTATTTTAATTCAAAACTGCCTTTTAATCTAATTTATTTATTTGGTTAGATTATATTTTAAATTTGTTTTAAAGTGTAATTAGATTATATTTCTACCCTTTAATCCAATGTTGGTCATTGGAATTAATTTCACTTTGAAATTATACAAAAACAAGTGTCAATCTTTTGATAGTTATTGTTTCTTAAAAACACGCTATTTGTTTTGACAACAGGAATTAATTTTAAATTAATTAATCCAAATTCTATGTTTTAAATTTGGTAAAATAGTCATCATTTATGAATTTGGAATATAAATATAGCTTAGGCTGAATTTTTTTTATTTTTCTGAAAAACTTCAATTTTATATGAATAGTGAAACCACTAAGTAGTAGTTAAAAATCCGACTTTTTCATTTAAATGAAATTTTACCGTTTCTGTTAATTGAATTTCAAAAATCTGAGATACATGGTTGTTATTAGTATGTAAAATGTGGTTCAATAAGATGAAAATAATTTTTGCTGAATAGTAAATTTTGACTTTTATTTATCGTTGTTAAAGGTAAATAGGGTAATTCATGGTAAAAAGAATATTATAATAATAAAAAATTACCTAAACACTTACCCTAACCTTATTGAATGATTCATGGCTGACCGTGGTCATCCTTGGGTCGATTTTGGGACCCCATGTATGTAAGAACCCGGTTTTTGCTGCGAAGGACTTTGGAATATTCTTGACGTTATTCCAGAACAACGCCCTCAGACTGTGTGCGATTCCGAGCCCCGGAGTGGCTGGAATTAAATTTTCAATGCGTTCACACTGGAAATGCCAAGTAAATGGGATAACTCCTAAACAATGATCTGGATCAGAGATCTGAGTGTACGGATGAGTCCGGAATGGGGTGTTTACCCTAGGAACGACATAAGACTTGTCAGCACAGGACGTTTGGACCCCTCGCTCTCTTTCGGAACGTTAAACGGATAATTAAATTAATTAATTTATTCGTTTAATGGTAGAACTCAAGTACCTCTTAAACGGTGGCTTGGATTGGAAAACCGATGACACCGTTGAGTTCGGAGCGCGTCGTTTACCCCAGGAGGGGTGTAAGTTTTGCGGGTGCGGCCCGTCTGTGAAAAATGGCCCCAGGGGTGTTTTCGTAATTTGGGGGATTTGGGCGTTCAGTTTTATAACATTCAAACGAAAGCTCGGAATTAAATTCTGAGACCACCGTCGTGCTCAGGAGGTGGTGTTTACCCTAGGGGAGGTTTAATTTTGATCTTGCCAAAGGTTTCAGATGCGAGGAAATTATGGGTTTAAATTAATTAAAATTTCTTTTTATTTTATTTAAACCCTCCTTCTCCCCTCCCCTCCCTTGTTCTCCCCTAGCGAAACCCCCCTCAAGGGAGCCCCTCAAGATCCCTCTCCTCCTCCACTCCGGCGAGGCAGCTCCGGCAAGGCGACGGCGCAGTGGCGGATCCTCCGTGAAGCTCCGGGCAACGCCCAAGAGGTAGGGGTTTTTGTTGTGTTTTTATTTCCAAACCTTCTTTTAAGCTCAATTTTATGCGTCAATTTGTTGTTTGATTCTCAAGCAAATCCCATAATCGCGTAGTATAAATTATAGCCTTTCTAACGCAATTTTCGGTTTGTAAATTGGAGTTCGGAGGAGGCCACGGTTGTTCGGAGAAGTTTGTGGGATTTTGAGTTATTCCAGCCGGTTTGGGGGCTTTCGGACGGCGGCGCGTAGGGGCTTCGGTCAGGCAAAACAAGGCGAGGGTGGCCGGGGGCTTCGGTGTTGGCTGGGGCTCACGAACGGCGAGCGGCGCTAGGCGGCTTCGGTGGAGCCAGGCGGGGAGGCGGCTGGCGGCCGCGGCGTCGCGGTGGAGCGGAGGCCGGCGAGAGGGCGCCGACTGAGGGCGCCGGTGAGGGGAAATCCGGGGTCGCGACTCGCGACCCCGCTAGGGAGACCGAGACCCGCCACAGGCGGGTCTCCGCGTGGACGCGACCGGCCGTGTCGGCCGGTCGGTGGAGCTGCCCGCGCGGACGCGCGGACCTCACGGGAGGCGGCGAGCCACGGTGCGGCGGCCCACAGGTCTGGCTAGACCGGGCCCAGCGGTTGGGCCACGATTCAGTGGGCCGACCTGAGTGGGGCGGACCGGTCAGACCGGGCCCGTCCGGCCTAGGGGTAATCCCCCTTAGACTTTTGGACGCCCGTATTTCGGGCTACGGGCATCCATTTTGAGCACTGTCTACGGCAGAACGGACCTAACAGCGAGGTGGTCATTTTGAGATGGTTTCAGGAATTTTTAATTCCTGAAACGAGGGGCCTCGGAGGCATGACGCGTCTTTAAGTGGTTTGACGTCTTTCCGGGAATCTTGTTTTGGACGGCGCGAACGCGTTTGACGTCTGTTTTGAGCGCCGTCAGTGGCGTTGGGAACCTGGCACGGGGGAAAAACCTTCCAAGGTGGTTCCGGGCATTGAAGCCGAAGTTGAGGCATGGGGCCCACGGCCCGTCCTTTGAGCTGTGAGCTGCGTTTAGCGACTTTCTCTTCGGGCGTCCGTTCAGGGCATGAGAGCAGTCGTTTCTGGATGTTTTTCTGAGGGGATTGCAATAGTACAATCTGCCCGCTCTAATTCCGAATGATGGTGCGGGCCCCATGAGGGCCGTTTGGGCGTTGGCGGTAATTTTCCTAGCTTTATCACCGGGTGTCTGCTTTGGACAACTGAGTAGTCCATTTTTTGTACCTTTTTCTAGAAGATCGCAACGGTGCGATCTGTTCATTGTGTTTCGGGACCGGGATGCGGGTCCCACGAAGCACCGATCGTGTGCAGTGCACCAGAATGCATCTTTTTCTCCGGATATATGTTGCGCTCAAGTGAGCAGTCTTTTTGACGTGTTTTCCCGAGGGGATCGCAATGGTGCGATGCGCCCGACTGTTTTCAGGGCCGAGGCTCGGGATCACTGGACGCCGTTCGGGCGTGAGGCAGTGTTGGTGACCTTTCCGTTTGAGGAGAGTAAGTAGTCTATCTCGCATGTTTTTCCATGAGGATTAAACGGTGTAATCTGTTCTGCCAAGCGGAGCCTCTTACATGATCTTATTAAATGGGGAAATATGAAAGGTGACCTGGTGGCAGTTCTTCTACCGTGTTTGTAGCGGACCTTTGGCGTGTGATCGCGTGCACTCCTGGGAGAGTGAGGTTGGTGTTAAAAGAGATGTGGTTGACTATGCCTCAGCCGTTGAGGTGGCAGGTTGGAGTTGTTACGTCACGCCTTCGCGTGGACTGTTGGGTGCCGTGTGCACGTTAGCCTTTGGGCTGGAGACGTGATATACTCTAGGAGTATACGGGAATGCTTGGAGGTACATGTGGTTGTTTGTACCTGAGAACATTTGTGCGCTTGGTTGGGGTTGAGATGGGGCCACATATAGTGTGGGCCCCATGTGCGTGTCGTGTTTTGCTTTATGTACTTTTGACCTCTCGTGACATAGAGGGTTCCTCTGTTCTTGTTTGTCGACCAGCAGGGTTGAGTGGTCTCCCCCTGGTTTCATTCTCGATGGTTTGCCTGTCAGAGATGGTTTGGTTCCTCTATTTCTTCAACTGTGAGGGGTTTCGATATAGTGCCCTTTCACCAGACTGCGACACCATTTGCGACTATGTGTGCTCATACAACGTGGGTGTTTTCCAACTTTCTGGGATGAGTTGACTCGGTCCGCTTCGACAGTGACTCAGCGGATTGGAGCGGTAACACATTATGAGGCCTGGGGAGATTCTCCCGTCACTCTGTGTTCACTGGTAGAGTTCTTGTGGATTTGGTCTGACCAAAACTTTACGCGGGCACTGATCCTCTACCCAGGAGGTTGTTTCTAGTAGGGCTAAGGTTGTTTCCAACAGGGCTGAGGTTGTTTCCAGCAGGGATGAGGTTGTTACCAGCGGGGCTGAGGTTGTTTCGAGTAGGGCTCGCCAGTTGTACCATCCAGCAGGGATGGCCAGGTCAACGGTGTTCACCGAGCAGTACCATCCAGCAGGGAAGACCAGAGCAGTTTCAGGTTTACCTCCAGCTGGGCTGGGCAGTGGTCCTCGATGTCGGGCTTACCTCTAGCGGGGCTGGGCAGTGGTCCCCGATGCTGGGCTTACCTCCAGCTAGGTTGGGCAGTGGTCCCCAATGTCAGGCTTACCTCCAGGTGGGCATGGCAGTGGTCCCCGAAGCCGGGTTACCTCCAGCGGGGCTCGACAGTGGTCTTGTCGCCGACTTTAGCCAGGTCTCCCTCCAGTGGATTACCCTATAACGGGACTGGAAAGTGTGGCACCTGTCGACACTTTCCGGGTCTCCCTGTAGTGGGAACCCGTCGACTTTCAGGGACCCTCCAGCGGGGCTGGGCAGGGGGTTGCCTGTCGACTTTGAGCAGACCTCTCGCCTATGGGGCAGTGACTTGGTGTGGTTTGACGTTCCCCCAGAACTCTCAAGTACGAGGGGTGCTTTCCCCCACCGAGACACGTCCTTGTGATGCGACCTAAAACCATGCGGGCGAGTCAGTGCCGCCCAAAGCGGATAGTGTCGAGGTGTGGTGGTTTGAGCCCCTTGACTTGTAGTTTGGGGAATACGTGCGGGATGTTGGGCATCAATGGTGTTTACTTCTGGGACTGGTGGAGACTCACTTTTCTTGGGCTGAGCTACGGGATGGAGATCCCCTTACGGTCTTGTACGAGCTTCTTGACAGAGCATATGTTTTTGTATATACCTTGTTTCAGTACCCACTTCTTGGGCTTGGTTACTCTCCCTCCAGGAGAGGCGAAGACGTTCGGGGTATGCCACGTGCTTTCCATATCTAGATTCTCGTGGTTAGACGAGTCTACTCTCCTGCTATAGGTTGCGAAGACTTGATGGGAAGTTCATCTTCTCACCGTTTCCATCTCCTTGTGTCTGGACGAGTCTTCCTTCTTTCCTCTTGTTGGGTTGAGCTGGACTCTTTACTGTACTCTTTACTACACTCCTGGTTGTACTCGTTTACTTTCCCCTGTTCGATCTACTGCTCACCCTTCGATACCTCCTTTTTTTCTCCCTCAAGCCTTCGTGGTATCCTATTGAGTATTTTTATACACACCCCTTCTTGGGCTTTTCCCAAACTTGGTGTGCCCTTGCAGACGACGGACAGGTTGGTCGTGATGTTAGAGGAGTTTAAGAGCTTGGGAGCTTAGACCGCGTGTGGTGGTCGGAGTCGGGTTCCAGGTGGGGGACCCTTCCAGCTGTCTTCTTTTGTTTACCTGTTGCTGGGTTTTCGGCACTTTTCTTGTTGGGTGTGTGTTTTTTCCCCTTTTCTTTTTAGCTTTTACTTTGTACTATTTAGAGGTCGATTCACTCTTGTGGTTATTTATAGCAGTTGGTACTTTTCTTTTCTTTTTTACTCTGCACTTTTGCATTGAGTGTGTTGCATGTGTGTGTACAGGTACTTACGCAAAGGCCTCCCTGAGTTATTGTGCCTTCGGCGCTGGTCTCCAGCCCCTGGCCTATGGAGGCAGTCTTGGGGTAGTTGCGGCTCGAGCCCGGGTAGGGTCGGGTCATGAAAATGTGGTATCAGAGGTGGTTCGTTCCTTGGGACATTGTTCAGACATCCTAAAATAAAAGGAATTGGTTGGGATTTAGGGCAATAGTGCTAACGTGTCTCGAGAGAGGCTCTCAGGACAGGGAGTCCAGTGATGGTGCGGCGGCTGATGTATCCATTCACCAGGACCTTGATAACCTTCTTTTCGACTCGGCATGCTGAGACACTTGTTGTAGGGAAAATTGTTTGGTGCATCACATAGGATTGAGTCTTTGACTGTCCTTCTTGAGTCAGCTCCCCATCATTGTTATAGGTATATACATTTATGCTCATCTGACCCCGACACTCCTTGATAATATTAGGGATGTCTCCGCGAAGACAGCCAGCTAGGATACCAGCTTTGGTTCATGACGACGATCCTGTGAGATACGAGGCCACAGTCCACGACCCATCATGCGAGCCCCTTTCTCCGGGTGGGCTGGTAGCAGCACCCCCACCTGTTGAGCAGCAGGTAGCTTTAGTAGAGAAGACTGAGCTTGAGCGTAGGTTGAGCGCGCTCCGTGAGTTCCAGCAGCAGAGACCGTTGAGGTTTAGTGGTGAGCCAGACCCTCAGGCAGTAGAGGCTTGGCTCGAGGCAGTGGTTCACCTTTTTAGGCTTGTGCAGATGCTAACAGATCAGAGAGTGGCTTTGACAGCCACCCTTTTTCGTGGAGCAGCATGGCGTTGGTGGAGTCTGGTGACTCAGTTTCTTGGCGAGTCATCGCTTTCGTGGGGCGACTTTCAGTTGTTGTTATGTGAGGTGTTTTACCCCTCCTGCTTGCGCTCCTTTCGGATTCAAGAGCTCTTGCAGTTTCTGTAGGGAGGGATGACGGTTGCCAAGTACGCGACTAGTTTCACAGACCGTGCATGCTTTTACCCGGACTTGGTCCATGACGACAACTTCCGAGCACGGAAGTTTGAGCAGGCTCTCCACTGAGAGATTCGTGCTGTCATAGTACCCTTGGGCATTTCCACATATGTCGGGGTGCTAGAGAAGGCGCTGGTGACAGAGAGATTCCTGTCACGTTCTAGAGTTGGTGGTGGCAGCAGGCACGTTGGATCCGAGATGTCTGCCGCAGCTAGTGGGCGTCGGAAAACAGAACCTCGACGCAGGTGGATTTCTGACAACCAGACTTAGAGGTGTGGTCGTACACCATAGTGGCACCAGAGGGCACCAGTACAGCCCGAAGAGAGTCAGTGTTATGTTTTCAATGGGTGAGGTCACCTGGCACGGGACTGCCTGACCAGGTATGCGAAGAGATTCGGGAAGGCAGCAGGTGCGCCACCACGATAGAGGAAACACCGTGATCAGAGTAGTACCCAGAGAGGTGGTGCTAGCAGAGGAGCGGGAGGAGCTGGTAGTGGGGGACAGCTTTACAAGGTCTTCCCATCACCACTAGGTGGTCCATTTTAGGCTCCGGGAGCTGACAGTTGGGACTGCGGACAGTTGCGAGCTTTGGATGTCTACGATCCTGCAGAGCATGAGGTGATAAGAGGTACGCTCTACAGCTCTTCTATTTTTTCAGTAGAATTGTTAGACTCTGTGTGTGAACTGCTTTTCCCCCTGCTCCTTGTTTAAGGTGTTACAAGGGTGACGTAGGGTGTCGGGTGTAACCCTGTGTTGGTAAGGTAAAAGGCATATGACCTTTTTCTCTAGTCGATGGTGTTGACTACTTCTCCTTTTGAGCGTGTAAGAGAGATTTGGTTGTGGGACATCGACTGTGGAATCTTGCGTGACCAGATATCCTTGGGTGTTCCACCATATGGATATTCTGAAGGAGGGAATCACCGGGCCTTGTTCTAGGTGTGGGCGGTGATTCCAGTCACAACATGCAACGTAGAGGTTCGGTCAGGGAGGTGAGCTACCCCCGAGATCCTTTGGGGCGTTTGAGACTATGCAAAGGGATGGCGAGGTTCCCTACCGCCTTGCCCTAACCCCAAAGGCTGGTTTGGGTGCATAGCATCTCCCGTGTGACTCACCTGAGAAAATGTGTGTGTGCTTATATGCTCGTCATCGGTGAAGGCAGATCTCGCGTGAACAGATCAAATTCTTTGGTCTGTGTGTTGTCGCATAGAACTGTGCGAGGGTTCTTCTGGGTATGGGAAAGCCAGGTGTGGGCTTAATACCTAGTGTTGCTCCCTAGTTTTTCTTTTCGGGGATGAAAATCCTGAATGAGGGAATGATGTAAGAACCTGGTTTTTTCTGTGAAGGAATTTGGAATATTCTTGATGTTACTCTAGAGCACCGCCCTCAGACGGCATGCGATTCCGAGCCCTGGAGTGGCCGAAATTAAATTTTCAGTGCGTTCACACTGGAAACGGAAAGTAAATGGGATAACTCCTAAATGGTGATCCGGATCAGAGATCCGAGTGTACGGATGGGTCCGGAATGGGGTTTTTACCCTAGGAACAACATAAGACTTGTCGGAACAGGACGTTTGGACCCCTCGCTCGCTTTCGGAACGTTAAACGAATAATTAAATTAATTAATTTATTAGTTTAATGGTGGAACTCAAGTATCTCTTAAACGCTGGCTCGGATTGGAAAACTGAGGGAACCGTTGAGTTTGGAGAGTGCTGTTTACCTTAATAGTGGTGTATGTTTTGCGAGCGCGGCTCGTCTGTGAAAAATGGCCCCAGGGGCATTTTTTGTAATTTAGAAGCTTTGGCCGTTCAGCTTTATAACTTTAAAAAGGAAGCTCGAAAACAAATTTCGAGACAACCGTTGTGCTCGAGAGGTGGTTTTTACCCTAGGGGAGGTTTAATTTTGATCTCGCCAAAGGTTTCGGATGTGAGGAAATTATGGGTTTAAATTAATTTAAATTTCTTTTTATTTTATTTAAACCCTCCTTCTCCCCCCTCCCTTGTTCTCCCCTGGCGAAACCCCACTCAAGGAAGCCCCTCAAGCTCCCTCTCCTCCTCCACTCTGGAGAGGTAGCTCCGGCAAGGCAACGACGCGACGGTAGATCCTCCGTGAAGCTCCGGGCAACGCCCAAGAGGTAGGAGGTTTTTGTTGAATTTTTATTTCTGAACGTTCTTTCAAGCTCAATTTTATGCATCAATTTGTTGTTTGATTCTTGATCAAATCCCATAATCGTGTAGTATAAATTATAGCCTTTCCAACACAATTTTCGGATTGTAAATTGGAGTTCGGAGGAGGCCACGGTTGTTCGGTGAAGTTTGCGGGTTTTTGAGTTCTTCCGGCCAGTTTGGGGGATTTCGGACGGTGGCGCGTAAGGGATTTGGTCGGGCGCAGCAAGGCAAGGGCGGCCAGGGGCTTCAGTGTCAGTTGGGGCTCGCGGACGGCGAGCGATGCCAGGCGGCTTCGGTGGAGCCAGGCGGGGAGGCGGCTGGCTACCGTGACGTCGTGGTGGAGCGGAGGCCAGCGAGAGGGCGCCGACTGAGGGCGCCGACAAGGAGAAATCCGGGGTCGCGGCTCACGACCCCGCTGGGGAGATTGAGACCCGCCACAGACGGGCCTCCGCGTGGACGCGACCTGCCGTGTCGGCAGGTCGGTGGAGCAGCCCGCGCGGACGCGCGGGGCTCACGGGAGGCGGAGGACCACGGTGCGGCGGCCCGCGGGGCTGGCTAGACCAGGCCCAGTGGCTGGGCCGTGGTTCAACGGGCCGACCAGAGTGGGGTGGACCGGTTGGACCGGGCCGGTCCGGCCCAGGGGTAATCCCCCTTAGACTTTTGGACGCCCGTATTTCGGGCTACGGGCGTCCGTTTTGAGCACCGTCTGCGGCAGCGCGGACCTAACAGCGAGACAATAATTTTGATATGGTTTTAGGAATTTTTAATTCCCGAAACGAGGGACCTCGGGGGCGTGACGCGTCTTTAAGTGGTTTAATGTTTTTTCTGGGGATCTTGTTTTGGACGCCGCAGACGTATCTGATGTCCGTTTTGAGTGCCGTCAGTGGCGTTGGGACCCTGGCACCGGGGAAAAACTTTCCAGGGTGGTTCTGGGCGTTGAAGCCAGAGTTAAGTCATGGGTCCCACGACCCATCCTTTGAGCTGCGAGCTGCGTTTAGCGACTTTCTCATCGGGCATCCGTTTGGGGCGTGCGAGGAGTCGTTTCTGGATGTTTTTCCTAGGGGATTGCAATGGTGCAATCTGCCCGCTCTAATTCCGCATGATAGTGCAGGCCCCATGAGGGATGTTTGGGCGTTGATGGTGATTTTCCCAGCTTTATCACCAGGTTTCCGTTTTGGACAAGTGAGTAGTGCATTTTGTGTACCTTTTTCGAGAAGATCGCAATGGTGTGATCCGTTCGTTGTGTTTCGGGACCGGGATACGGGTCCCATGAAGCGCCGCTGGTGTGCGGTGCACCAGAATGAATCTTTTTCTCCGGATATCCATTGTGGTGAAGTGAGAAGTCTTCTTGACGTGTTTTCCTGTGGGGATCAGAATGGTGTGATGCGCCCGACTGTTTTTGGGTTCGAGGCTCAGGATCACGGGATGTCGTTTGGGCGTGAGGCGGTGTTGGTGACCTTTCCATCAGATATCCGTTTGAGGCGAGTAAGTAGTCTATCTCGCATATTTTTCCGTGAGGATTACAAAGGTGTAATCTGTTCTGGCAAGTGGATCCTCTTACGTGATCTTATAAATGGGGAAATATAAAAGGTGCCCCGGTGGCAGTTCTTCTACCGTGTTTGTAGCAGACCTTTGGCATGTGATCGCGTGCACTCCTGGGAGAGTGAGGTTGGTGTTAAAAGAGATGTGGTTGACTGTGCCTCAGCCGTTGAGGTGGCAGGTTGGAGTTGTTACATCACGCCTTCGCGTTGACTGTTGGGTGTCGTGTGCACGTTAGCCTTTGGGCTGAAGACGTGATATACTCTGGGAGTATACGGGAACGCTTGGAGGCACATGTGGTTGTTTGTACCTGAGAACGTTTGTGCGCTTGGTTGGGGTTTCGATGGGGCCACACGTAGTGTGGTCCCCACGTGCATGCTGTGTTCTGATTTATGTACTCTTGACCTCTCATGACGTAGAGGGTTCCTCTGTTCTTGTTTGTCGACCAGAAGGGTTGAGTGGTCTCCCCCTGGTTTCGTTCTCGATGGTTTGGCCGACAGATATGGTTTGGTTCCTCTGTTTCTTCAGTTTTGAGGGGTTTCGGTACCGTTCCCTTTCACCGGACTGCGGAACCGTTTGTGACTATGTGTTCTCATACAACGTGGGTGTTTTCCCACTTTCTGGGATGAGTTGACTCAGTCCGCTTTGACAGTGACTCAGTGGATTGGAGCGGGATCGCCTTGTAAGGCCTGGGGAGATTCTCCCGTCACTCCGTGTTCCCTAGTAGAGTTCTTGTGGATTCGATGTGACCAACACTTTATGCGGGCACCGATCCTCTACCCTGGAGGTTTTTTCCAGTATGGCTGAGGTTGTTTCCAACAGGGCTGAGGCTGTTTCCAGCAGGGCTGAGGTTGTTACCAGCGGGGCTGAGGTTGTTTCGAGCAGGGCTCGCCAGTTATACCATCCAACAGGGATGGCCAGTACAGTAGTGTTCACTGAGTAGTACCATCCAACAGGGATGGCCAGAGCAGTTTTGGGTTTACCTCCAGCTGGGGTGGGTAGTGGCCCCCGATGCCGGGCTTACCTCCAGTGGGGCTGGGCAGTGGTCCTCGATGTCGGGCTTACCTCCAGCTGGGCTGGGCAGTGGTCCCAGATGCCGGGCTTACCTCCAGGTGGGCTGGGCAGTGGTCCCTGATGCCAGGTTACCTCTAGCGGGGCTGGGCAGTGGTCCCTTCGATGACTTTAGCCGGGTCAACCTCCAGTGGATTACCCTGTTAAGGGACTGGGCATTGTGGCACCCGTCGACTCTTTCCGGGTCTCCCTGTAGTGGGAACCTGTCGACTTCCAAGGACCCTCCAGCAAGGCTGGGTAGGGGGTCGCCTGTCGACTTTGAGCAGAACTCTCGCCTGCGGGGCAGTGACTTGGTGTGGTTTGATGTTCCCCAAGAACTCTCAAGTATGAGGGGCGATTTCCCCCACTGAGACACATCCTTGTGACGTGACCTAAAAACATGCAGGCGAGTCAGTGCCGCCCCAAGCAGATAGTGTCGAGGTGTGGTGGTTTGAGCCCCTTGACTTGTAGTTCGGGGCAGACGTGCAGGATGCTCGGCATCGATGGTGTTTACTTCTAGGACTGGTGGCGACTCACTTTTCTTGGGCTGAGCTATGGGATGGAGATCCCCTTACGGTCTTGTATAGGCTTCTTGATAGAGCATATGGTTATGTATATAACTTGTTTCAGTACCCACTTCTTGGGCTTGGTTACTTTCCCTCCAGGAGAGGCGAAGACGCGCGAGGTATGCCACGTGCTTTCTGTGTCTATCTTCTCATGGTTGTACAAGTCTACTCTCCTGCTATAGGTAGAGAAGACTCAACGGGAAGCTCATCTTCTCACCGTTTCCAGCTCCTTGTGTCTGGACGAGTCTACTTTCTTTCCTCTTGTTGGGTTGAGCTGGACTCTATACTGTACTCTTTATTCCACTCCTGGTTGTACTCCTTTACTTTCCCCTGTTCGATCTACTCCTCACCCTTAGGTACCTCCTTTGTTTCTCCCTCGAGCCTTCGGGGTATCCTACTGAGTATTTTTATACTCACCCCTACTTGGGCTTTGCCCGCACTTGGTTTTCCCTTTTAGACAACGAACATGTTGTTCGTGACGTTAGAGGAGCTTAGGAGCTTGGGATCTTGGACCACGTGCGGTGGTCGGAGTCGGGTTCCAGGTGGGGGACCCTTCCAGCTGTTTTCTTTTGTTGACCTGTTGCCGAGTTGTGGAACTTTTCTGGTTGGGCGTGTGTTTTTTCCCTTTTCTTTTCAGTTTTTACTTTGTACTTTTTAGAGGTTGATGCACTCTTGTGGTTATTTATAGCAGTTGGTACTTTTCTTTTCTTTTTTACTCTGCACTTTTGCATTGAGTGTGTTGTGTGTGTGTGTGTACAGGTACTTAGGCAAAGGCTTCCCTGAGTTATTGTGCCTTAGGTGCTGTTCGCCAGCCCCTGGCCTATGGAGGCGGGCTTGGGGTAGTTGCGGCTCGAGCCTGGGTAGGGTCAGGTCGTTACAATGGAGCCACTTAATAATGATAATGACACGTTATTTTAATTAACTTAAAGTAAAGAAAAATATGACATTAACAAATATCTTTTAGTATATCAATTTTTACATGAGGTTATATAAGTCATCCTTTAGACTATAAATAATTATCGAAAATCTAAAAATATTTCCCACATTATGGATTTTTTTTAATAATTCTTAGACATCAAATAAATTAAATTATTTATGACACAATAATGATGTAGTATTTACCTCATTAATAAATGATTTAAATAAATATGATTATTAATATTAAAATAATATCCAAAACCTGTCCAATCCTTATTGGATGATTTTATTTCGACCATGATTCATCTTATCTTAGACTTTAATTAGTTTTGGACCTTTAGAAACTGAATATCACTATATCATAAAATAATATTTTTACACTTTCCTAAAGAGCCTCTCCTCTACCTTATAAAAGGACACCACTTCTAACCCATTCCACACACCTCTCAAGCCCCTTGGATCATCCAACCCCTGAAAAAATAATCTCTCAAGATCCCCCTCTTCCTCATAGAAGCCTTACCTTAGGAAGAAGGCACTTCAAGAAGTCCTTTTGGTTCAAACCAAAGGAAGTTACCCAAATTAAAGGTAACACTTTCTCTTAAATTATTTTGTTTTATTTTACTTCTCCAAGCCCCCTAAAAACTTTTTATTACTTTATTTTATAAAAACACCAGTATCCTAAATATAATAGGTTGTTTTTATGAGAAGGATTCAAACTTCACTTACACACACCTCCATCTAATGGGTGAAGAACATACTGTTTCTGTGGATGGAAAACTAACGTCTCACGAAATGATGATTGTTCGATTATCTCCTACCACCTCTCATGGTGGCCATTAATATGGAAATTTATTTATGTATGATATATATATTGTTTATGTTTTCTTTATGATTCTGTATTTTCCATTTATATCATTATTTTATGGTTTCCATTATGGGTAAAACGCGAAAATTTCATTTGAGGAAGTGTGGACTACCGCCCCTCAAAATGATCTGAATCGTTAATGCCTTATGTGGGATGTATAAATGATGAACTTAATGATATTATATATGATATTATACTGAAATTATAATATAACATTGTATCATTATGTTTTAATTCCATTAAAATACAAAATAGAAATGAAAGTAGCGTTCATGCATATGTACGGCTTAACGTCTCCATGAATGGTAGACTTCATTTATTATCTCCAAATGTTATGTACTATTATAAATAGATATATATACTAGATATATAATATATATATTATATTGAAATCATGAATATTATTTTGGAGATAATGTAGTTTTGACCACATGGAAAATTTGTAATTATAACAAGTTCATTTTTGACTCAAGTTCCAAACTTCTATAAAATATCCAATATGAACTCAAATAATTAACTAATTGTTATGGAAAGGTAATAAGTGATGTTGACCTCCCCTATTTTGATAATCCCAATTATGCTTTCATATACTTTGATAATCCCAATCAATTTTTATCTATATATTAATTCCTTCAATCTATGATACTCTATTATCAAGATGATAGTAATATTAAAATAATCCTTGAGATATGTTAATCAATGTTTATCTAAGTTTATATGAGTTCTGAAGTAATTCTAACCCATTGGATATATTGTGCATAAAACAGATAAGTTTTAAGTCACTGATCTGCATATAGCTACTGATAAAGAGCTACCGGTACTCAGTCTACCGATAGACTTAGTCTACCGATAGATAGAGTCATCGATAAGCTAAGGTTACCGATATGTACAGAGCTACCTGTAAGCATAGAACAAGTCTTTCGATAGAACAGAATGGAGCTACCGATGTGCATAAGTCTACCGATACACATAATCACTAGAACAAAGGAGCTACCGATAGAACCAGTCTACCAGTAGTTACCGATAGAGTAAGTCTACTGATACAAGTACAGACAGTCACCGATAATAAGAGCTACCTATAGACAGAGCTACCGATAGAACAAGTCTATCGAGCTACTGATAGAGTAAGTCTACCGATAGAAGGAGCTATCGATATGTTATGAGCTACCGATATCAAGAGCTACTGATACAAGTGCCAAGAGTTACCGATGAAAGTTCAAAGTGCTACCGATGGAAGGTCACTGTTACACAAAGTCCACCGTACACATCTACCAACAGAAGGCTACTAATGATTGACCAACCAGTCAAACTCTATACTCTCAATACTATTTATTTATTAAGCTAACGGTTACATTTGATGGTTTTAATGCAGTTAATGTTATTTAATGAATTTTGTTTCCATGTTAGAGAACTGTAACTAGTACCCATGAAAAAGGTGATCATTCCTTTTTCCGGAGATGCAAGCTATAAAGGGAAGGAAAGAGAACATTAGAAAAATAAGAAAATATAGAACGAGAAGAGTTGATACGAGCATAAAATAGAGGATCATAAAAATGTAACCAACAAGGCGCTTGAAGTGTGAAGAAAGAAACTGAAAAGTGGTGAATACAGAAATACTACATCCATACTCCAAGAACACTGAACATACACGAAAAAATTCTTTGATAGAAGAGAACACAAGCTGCATCTTGAGTGAAGAACTACAACAAACACTTCATGCAATCAGGCTGACAAGACAAACCTGGAACCAAGGAAGAAAACGATACTCTGTTTTTCAGAACAAAAACCATAGAAGGACTCAGAAGCATTTCTGACCAACCAAATGAGTCCAGAGATCCACTGCCAATCACTAAAGATCTTCTAAACTCATTCTAACTTACTTTAGTGATACTTTCATTTAAATTTAGATCAGTGTGTGTATCCTGTTTATTTTTACACACACACTATCTTATGAGATAAGATGGAGGATTCTTCAATCCTCATTCAAACTCTATAACTCCCTTGTATCCCACTGTGAATAGTGGTAGAGGTCGAGTAAGACCTGGACAGCTATGAGATGTTTTTTGTTTTCCCACGTAGAACTGTGGTAGATGTCTTTGGAACTGGACAGTATTGTACTGTTGTTAATCCTGATCCAGGGTGTGGATTAATTTATATAAATTTTTTGATAGGACTAAGTCTCAGCTTGAGACTGAACCTCCTGGTTACATCTGCTGTGATTTTTTAGTTTAAGTCTTGATTATACCATATATTTCATATTCCGCTACAAACTACTTTGAAATATAATTTGTTTTAAAGTTACTTTGATAGTTAAATTAGAAAGTGTTTATACTTATTGTAAACCATTAATTTATTTTCAAAAGTCAATTTAATCTTCAGATTAAATTAACTGAGACCTAATCAGTCTTTGGGAAACTAATTGAAAATTTACACTATGTATAGATTCACTATAGTTTAACATTGTTTTTAAATTGGGGGATTTTAACAGAAATTTTAATTAGAACTCAATTCACCCCCCTCTTCAGTATCCACTCCGACCAACATTTAGTATCAATTGTTTTTTTTGTTAAAGGATTTTTTAAATACTCCGTTTTTCAACTGTGATTTTAGTTGCATATTTAAAGATCTTAAATTTCTATTAGTTCTAAATTTTATCTCTTTAAATTCGTTTTATAAAATCTAGTTATGGATAATAGACTAGAGGGTGCTGCTACTAACCGACCACCTTTCTTCAATGGCATAAACTATGCCCAGTGGAAACTTAAGATGAAAATTCATTTAGAAAGTATGGGTTTTGATATTTGGAATGCTATAGAGTCACAATATAAAATTCCAGAAACTGAAATAACTACTTGGGATGAACCTACAAATACTGCTTACAATAATAATTGTAAAGCTATGAAGGACCTATATTGTGCTTTATGAGATGAGGAATTTAACAAAATATCTGTTTTCAAAACTGCTTATGAAATTTGGGACACTTTGGGTGTTTCTCATGAATAAACAACCAATATTAAAGAAATGAGATTGAATACATATACTATTAAATATGATAATTTTAAAATAAAAACTGATGAACCTATTTCGGATATGTATCTCAGGTTCAATGAGATAGTCAATACAATGAGTTCACTTAGAAAGGTTGTTCCATCAAAGGAACAACTCATGAGAATCTTAAGATGTCTACCAGACTGATGGAGGGGAACTTCTGTTTCAGTAATAGAATCATGTGACATTGGAGATCTCCCTGTAAAAGAGATTATTGAAAAACTAATGATGTATGACGAAGAACTCAAGGTGAATAAGGAGGAATATGATGAACCCAAGAGAAAATCCGTAGCTTTTAAGTCTACTGCTTCTAAGAGAAAAGACAAGGAGAAAAATGCAAATACAAACTGAAAGTTCAACCAGTGAAGATTCAGACTCTGACAGTGATGTTGAGATGGCTCAAATAGCCAGGATATTTAAGAAGTTCTATAGGAAAAATAAATTCATCAGAAAATAAAACTACAAAGGAAAGTATGACAACAAGGGACATTGGAAAAAGGATTGGAAAAAGCCTGACAAGGAGGATGATATAGTCTGCTATGAATGCAAAAGGAAAGGGCACATCAAGGATGACTGTCCAAAATTAAAATTTAAAAAAACATGATTATAAGGAAAATAAGTACAATAAATCTATGAAAGATACCTGGAGTGCTTCAGAAGACAACACAAGTGAATCTTAAGTTTCTGATTCGGAAAAGAATCGTGCCAACATGTGCTTCATGACCAATACCTCTAAGGTACCTGTTTCCCCTATGCTGAATGATTATTATTCTAGAACAGATTCTGAATCTGAAAACATGTCTAGTGAAGAACTGTTTGAATATTGCAATATGATGGAAGAAACATGTAATGAACTAAAGGAAAAATATAAGTCAATAAAGAAACAACATGCTCTCACTTCCAATGTTAAATCTTCCTTTGATATAGAAAAAGAAAAGAATGCTCAACTATTAAAGGAAAATACAGAACTAAAAATGTTTAATGAGCAACTTAGAAAGGACTTAAAAAAATTCACAAATGGAAAGGAGACTCTTACTCAAATGTTAGAAAAACAAGTTGCACCAAAATACACTACTGGTTTGGGATACCAACCAGGACAGAGACAGTTCACTAAAACTCGATTTATCTCTAAATATGGACAAAATTATGCTTATTCCAGTTTTGGAAATTCATATGCTTCAACTATCTATTCATATGGTTATAGATCAAATAAAGTTTATCTTTAAAAATCTATTGATTTTGTAAATTATATGAGACCCATAATACAAATATGGGTACCTAAAGCTCTGATTGCTAACCTTTCTGGACCCAAGAAGATCTGGGTACCAAAGTCATTTTCCATCTAAACCTGTTTTGTAGGAAACATGTTTGAAGAGTTATCACAAGAAGGTATGGTACATGGACAGTGGATGTTCAAGACATATGTCTGGGGATTAATCTTGTTTCAAGAGCCTAATCAAGGTTGATGGAGGTCATGTCACCTTTGGTGATAACTCTAAAGGAAAAATCATTGGTCTAGGCCAGATTGGTAACACTGATTCAATTTTAATTTCTAAAGTTTTATTTGTTGATGGAATTAAGTATAATATGTTAAGTATTTATCAATAATGTGATGATGGATTTAATGTTAAGTTTGAAAATGATTCTTGTAATGTTTTTAACTCTAAAAAAGTTTTAATATTTTTTTCCTTAAGAAATGAAAATGTTTATGCTGTTGATTTGAATTCCATAGCTAGACAAAATGTTACTTGTTTAAATGATTTTCATAAAGAATCTTGGATTTGGCCTAGAAGATTAGGACACTGCAACATCCACTCACTTAGAAAATTAACTAGTAAGAACTTATTTAGAGACCTACCTAAACTTGAATTCCCAAATGACAAAGTTTGTAATCCCTATCAAAAGGGAAAGAAACATATAGTTTCTTTTAAATCAATGAAAGAAGTCTCAGCTTCTCAAACTCTCATGTTGGTTCACATGGACTTGTTTGGACCTTCAAGAGTTTCTAGTTTAAATGGGAAGCACTATGTCTATGTCCTAGTAGATGACTTTTCTAGATATACTTGGTTATACTTCTTAGCTCACAAAATTCAAGCTTGTTCTTACTTTGTTAAACACTCCAAATCATTATAAAACCTTAGTGGAATTAAGATTAAAACTCTAAGAAGTGATCATGGTCGTGAGTTTGAAAATCATGAGTTTGAATATTATTGCTCACACAATGGCTATAGTCATAAATTTTCTGCTCCCAGGACACCTCAGCAGAATGGTGAAGTAGAAAGAAGGAATAGAACCCTTCAAGAAATTGCAAGAACTATGCTTAATGAATATGAACTGCCTGTTTACTTTTGGGATGAAGCTATAAATACATCTTGTTATATTATGAATAGAGTCTTGATAAGACTAGTTCTTAAGAAGACCCCATATGAGTTATGGAATAATAGAAAACCCAAAGTTAGTTACTTCATAGTCTTTGGCTGTAATGTTTTTATTCTTAATACAGAGGATAATCTGGACAAGTTTTCTTCTAAGACTGATGAAGGAATTTTTCTTGGTTATTATTTAACTAGAAAATCCTATAGAGTCTTTAACAAAAGAAGAAAATGTGTGGAAGAATTTGTTCACATCAAGTTTTATGAAACTGATCCACATGAGTCTAAAACCTCTCTTGAAAATCTTGAAGAAGATTTGACTATTCTAGACCTTAATGATAAATCTAAAGAACCTGCTATAAAAACATCCAGTTTTGGACATATTCCAGAATCTTCTTGTATTGAACCCAAACCTATATATGAACCAGAAATTTTTAGTCCTACCTTTACTAGATCAACTAGGATTCTAAAGAATCATCCTTTAGATACTGTTGTTGGTAATCTTGATAGAGGGACACAGACTAGAGCTTCTCTAAGAATATGGGTTGAACATCAAGCCTTTCTTTAACAGCTAGATCCTAAAAATATCATTGATGCTATCAATGATGAATTTTGGGTAATGGATATTCAAGAAGAGTTAAATAAATTTGAAAGAAAAAAATTCTCGGAATTAGTTGACAGACCCAAGGACACTTTGACAATAGGCATTAAATGGGTTTTTCAAAACAAAGTTGATGAATCTGGAAACATAGTTAGAAATAAAGATAGACTAGTTACACAAGGATATAGTCAAGAGGAAGGTATAGACTATGAGGAAAAATTTTCACCTGTAGCCAGATTAGAATCCATTAGGATCTTACTTGCCTATGCTGCTCATCTGAATTTCAAGCTTTATCAAATGGATGTCAAAAGTGATTTTCTAAATGGTTTTATAATTGAAGATGTTTTTGTTGAAAAACCACCTGGATTTACTAACCCTCATTTTCCAAATTTAGTTTTTAAACTTTCTAAAGCTTTATATGGTTTAAAATAAGCTTCAAGATCTTGGTATGATAGACTTAGTAATTTTCTTATTTCAAAAAGTTCTACTAAAGGGATTGCTGATCCAACTATTTTTATTAAAATAATTTCTAAAGATGTTTTAATAGTACAAATCTATGTTGATTATATTATTTTTGGATCTTATAAACACTCCTTATTTACTGATTTTTCAAAGAGTATGCAAAATGAATTTGAAATGAGTTTAATGGTAGAACTTAAATATTTTCTTGGATTTCAAGTTTTTTAAAATGAAAATGGTATTATTTTGAATCAAAGTAAATATACAAATGATATTTTAAAACGTTTTGGTTTGGATAGTATTAAGGAAAGTGATACTCCTATGAGTACTGTTTGTAAATTGGATGCAGATGAAACTAGGAAACTAGTGGATCAAACCAATTACATAGGTATGATTTGAAGCTTAATTTACCTTACTACTAGTCGACTAGATATTATGTTTAGTGTGTGTATGTGTGAAATATTTCAAGCTAATACTAAGTAATATCATTTACTTTATGTTAAAATAATTTTTAAGTATCTTAAACACACTGTAAACTTAGGTTTGTTTTACCCAAAAGGAAAATCCTTTGAGTTAATGAGTTATTCAGATGCTGATTTTGCTGGTAGCAAGTTGGATAGAAAAAGAACATCTAGAACATGTCATTTATTGGTAAAATCCTTAGTATCTTGGTGTAGTAAAAAACATAATTTTGTAGCTTTGTCCACTACCGAAGCAGAGTATATAGCTACTGGTAGTTGCTGTGCACAAATTTTGTGGATGAAACACACTCATTTGGACTATGGATATGACTTTAAGCGCATTTCAATTAACTGTGACAACACTAGTGCAATTAACATCTCGAAGAACCCTGTATCTCACTCTAGGACCAAACACATTGATGTAAGGCACAACTTCTTGAGAGATCATTATCAAAAGGGTGATATTACTCTTTAATTTATTGGTACTGAACATCAATTAGCTGACATTTTCACCAAACCTTTAAGTTCGGATAGGTTAAGTTACATTAGACATTATTTAGGAATGATTAACCTTGATCGGTAGCTACCACACCGATGTAACCTCACTGATGTGAATCCTCACTGATGTAACCTCACCAATGTGAATCCTCACTGATGTGAATCCTCACCGATGTGAATCCTCACCGATGTAATACCTCACCGATGGACCTTAATAATAGGAACTCTCACCGATAAAATCTACTAATGAGTGCGCTATTTTAAAACTTCCGTCTGCCACTAGAATCTGAATCATTTTTACTTTATTTCATTTTATTCATTTATTTTATGACCCCTAAATGATAAAAACTAAGTCCTAGCTACTTATCAATCCACCGAGCCTCAAAACCTTTACCCTCAAACCTTATCTCCCAAATCTATCAAGAACCCTAAATCCCTCGAACCAGTGATGGAAAAAACCAAACTTATTACCATCAGAGATGACACTGATGAGCCGAATGAAAATAAGTAGAAGTCTGAGCCAGAATAAAGTGGTAGTGTTGGTAGAAAAAGGTCGGGGAGGTGACTAGTGAATCCTCATTTGCAGAAAAGAGTTATTGTGATTGAAAAGGAGCTCTGCGTGGAATGGATGCTGCCTAGCAAATCATTAGTTCTCGAAGTGGTTGAAGATTAAAAATGGGTAGATTGTTTTTTGAACAATAATGGTCCCTACTATCTGAAGCTAGTGAAACAATTTTATGAGTTTGTAAGTTTTGAGAAATCTGAAAATGAGAACCGAGTGACTTATTATATGAATGGAAAGAAGATATCTTTCTCATCCGTTGAATGGGCTGAATGCTTGAAGGTTCCGCATGAAGGTGTATCTGGATATGTATCAAAATCTATGCCACCTACAAGTGATATATTCGATTATGATACTACTTTGGAAGAGATTACTGGTGATGGAAATCAAAGACAAGCAGTAGCTGCAGAAATGGACGGAGAGAACAGATTGTTGTTAAAATTTGTTCAGCATGTCTTAATACTGAGGAGAGGAGACTTTGCGAATTTAAGGTATCAAGATATCTATCTCCTGTATCTCTTGAGACATTGTGTGTAAGTGAATCTATGCAGATTGCTGATGATCCAAATGGAAGAAATGACAAGGACAAAATCTAAGACTAATGCCCTATTCTTTTCCAAGTTGATCTTTGTGATGATCAAAGTGAAAGGGGTAGCTGAGTCTCAAGATGAGATAGTGGTAGTAAGGAACAACTTCTGTATCACAAGCACAGTGTGCAAATACATGAAGATAAATTGGAACCCATGGATAGGAGAGTGAGTTAATGATGACCAAAAGGTATACGATAAATTTAATCATGTGGATCATCCTTCAAGACCTAAGGATGTGAGGGATCCAGGTCTGGGACCTAATGAATTAGAACCTGAATACAGTGATGAGACTAAAGAAGAAGAAACTCCTATGGATGATGGGAGAGATCCAGACTTGCCTCCAAGTCCTGCTGCTGAAATTGTATCTTCTAGAAAGGAAGCCTTAATAGAAGAAGAGACTCCTGCTTATAAGGAAGACCAGCCAGCCCCTGAGCATAAATAAGAAAAGTAGAATGAATCAGAATCCTCTGATCCTGTGTGTTTAAGTCTGAGTCCATCAATTGGAAGCTTAGTTGTGCCTACTGAGGATGTAGTTGGAGAAAAGGAAGAAGTTGTACCTAATCCAGAGGACCCTCCTGCTGTTTCAGAGATGGAAATGATAGTATAAGATTCTCCTCAGGAAGAAAGACCCGTTGAAAATTACCTTGCTATAAAAGAGAATGCACCCATTGAGGGGGAGCATCAAGCCAAGTTTGGAAGAGTGTCAGTGGCTGTTGATATTGAGGACTGGGCAGAAGACCCAGGTTTTGTGGTTTGTGGTTTAGACTATCCTGATTTTGATAATGAGGCATCTCTAAATAGACCAAAAATCATTTATGATGTTGAGTCTGAGTTGCTACCTGAATATGTGGTCAGAATGCATGACCTGGATATTTTGAAGAAAAATCATAAGGATAGTTTTGTGGAAGATACAAGTAAGATGGAATCTTCACTGGTGTCATCAATCCAATCGATTATGACTGACTCAATAGCCAGTATAGCCTTTGAAAGAGTATCTGTTGTGGTTGCACCTACTGATTTGATCACCAAGGTTGACCTTGAATCCTTAAAGGATAAGCTAAAAGAATCCTTTAGTGTTTCTATTGATGAGTTGAACCACTGTTTTGTTGAAGAGATGAGTATGTTGGAAAGATCTTTTGAAATTTATCTCATTTGTAATTTGTCAACCTTTATGTCCAAAATAGTGGATGAAGTTAAATACTATTAGACTCAAGTATCTAGAATGGAAGCAGATCTTGAAGCTCTAAAGAAATCAGTTATCTTTTTAGATTCCTATATGAGTTCAAATCCCAAGAAGACAAGGACTTAGCCTATGTCAAAAGTGTTGTGAGCCAGATGGTTTCATTTTTTGAAGGTTTTAAAACTTCCATGAAAGATCAAGTTAAAACCCAGGATTCCCAAGTTCAAAATCATATTAGTGGGTTAACCAAAAAATTCAAGGAAACCATATCTTTTTCTATTTGTTCTGTTGCTTCCAGACCCTCTGTGGATTTAAATCAAATTCGAGCTGTGATGAAGGAGGAGCTTGGTTCAACATCAACCAGTGGATCTTTGGACTCATATGATCTGAGAAAACTTGTGCTTTCTACTAGATATTCATATAGAGAAATAATGTAGATATTCCACGACTATATGAGAGAAGCCTTTGCCTCTCAGAAAGAAGTGAAATAAAAGGTAGACTCCTATTTCCAAAAGATTTACACCAAGCATCAACTCAACAATCACTTAAAACTTATGTTGGAAAACCTAAAGTTACCTCTTGTCAATCAAGCCTTCAGAGAGAAAGTCAGCAAGCTAAGGGAATTGACTCCAGCCTTGGATAAATTCATGGAGAACAAGTATGACTTCATATCTGCTATGGAGAGAGGAGGAGGAATAATTATGGATTTCAGAAATCTTTTGCTGCCTTTTCTGCATGTTGATGCTAGGCTAGTGATTGTACCTCCAGCCTTACCAGCCTCTACCTATACAGATTCTCCAATTCAGATGACTCCATCCCAATCCATTCGAAGACTCACACCTATAATCACTCAATTAACTCCTTAGTACAAGCCAGACACAATTTTTGTGGCTCAGCCTCCTGTGATCATTTCCGGAATTCCTAAGCCTTCACCAGCATCCTCATCACCTGAATCCGCTACTGATCCCAAGGGAAAATATCACATTGGGGATGTGGATTGAACAAGTGGATAAGATGTTTGATAGGAATCCCTTGTATTTTGTTTTCTGTCTATGTACCTTTTTGTAACATTTAATACAAGTGGCTTTCTTTTATTTCTCATTTTGTTCCTCTTCTCTTTGTTGTTCCCCACTTTTTGATTATCACAAAGGGGGAGAAATATTCTACAAAGATTCTATAAAGGGGGAGAGATATTCAAAGTACCAAAGAGAGGGAAATATTCACCTCGGGGGAGAAGTATTAAAGGGAGATATTAAAAGGGGGAGAAATTTTATCTAAGGAAAAGCTATCATGCTTTGCCCCTCGGATACCATTGCATTTAATTCTTTGATACCATTGAATTTAATTCTATATCTGATACTTTATGGTATCTAATATACTGTTTTCTCTCATACAATTGAATTTAATGATATATCCTCTGATACAATTACTCACTATTTGAAAATGATAATATCATAAGTTGTGATTATCAAAAATGGGGAGATTATTGACCTCTCCTGTTTTGATAATCCCAATTATGCTTTCATATACTTTGATAATCCCAATCAATGTTTATCTATATATTAATTCTTTTAATCTATGATACTCTATTATCAAGATGATAATAATATTAAAATAATCCTTGAGATATGTTAATCAATGTTTATCTATGTTTATATGAGTTCTGAAGTAATTCTAACAAATCAGATATGTTGTGCATAAAACAGATATGTGTTAAGTCACTGATCTGCGTATAGATACTGATAAAAGCTACCGGTACTCAATCTACAGATAGACTTAGTCTACCGATAGACAGATTCACCGATAAGATAAGGTTACCGATATGTACAAAGCTACTGGTAAGCATAGAACCAGTCTTTTGATAGAATAGAATGGAGCTACTGATGTGCATAAGTCTACCGATACACATAATCACTGGAACAAAGGAGCTACTGATAGAACCAGTCTTCAGGCAGTTACCGATAGAGTAAGTCTACTGATACAAGTACAAACAATCATCGATAACAAGAGCTACTGATAGACAGTGCTACCGATACAACAAGTCTACTGAGCTACCGATAGAGTAAGCCTACCGATAGAAGGAGATACCGATATGTTAAGAGCTGCTGATATCAAGAGCTACTGATACAAGTGCAAAGAGATACCGATCCAAGTTCAAAGGGCTACTGATGGAAGGTCACTGTTACACGAAGTACACCGTACACATCTACCAATAGAAGGCTACCAATTATTGACCAACCAGTCAAACCCTATACTCTCAATACAATTTATTTATTAAGCTAACAGTTACATTTGATGGTTTTAATGCAGTTAATGTTATTTAATTAATTCTGTTGCCATGTCAGGGATCCGTACCTAGTACCCATGAAAAAGGTGATCATTCCTTTTTCCGAAGTTGAAATATATAAAGGGAAGGAAAGAGAACACAAGAAAAATATGAAAAGATAGAACGAGAAGAGTTAATACGGGCATGAAAGAGAGGATCATTTAAAAGTGATCAAGAAGGTGCTTGAAGTGTGAAGCAAGAACTGGAAAGTGGTGCATACAGAAAGACTACATCCATACTCCAAGAACACTGAACATACATGAATAAATTATTTTCTAGAGGAGAACACAAGCTGTATCTTGAGTGAAGAACTACAACAAACACTTCATGCACTTAGGCTGACAAGATGAACCTGGAACCAAGGAAGAAAACAATACTCTTTTTTTTAGAAAAAAAAAACCAGAGAAGGACTCAGAAGCTTTTATGACAAACCAAACAAGTCCAGAGCTACATTTCCAATCACTAAAGCTCTTCTAAAATCATTCTCACTTACTTTAGTGATTCTTTCATTTACATTTCGAGCAGTGTGTGTATCCTGTTTATTTTTACACACACACTGTCTCCTGAGCTAAGCTAGAGGATTCTTCAATCCTCATTCAAACTCTATAACTCCCTTGTATCCCACTGTGAATAGTGGTATAGGTCGAGTAAGACCTGGACAGCTGTGAGCTATTGTTTGTTTTCCCACATAGAACTGTGGTAGAGGTCTTTGGACCTGTACAGTATTGTATTGTTGTTAACCCCGATCCAGGGTGTGGATCAATTTATATAAACTGTTTGAGAGGACTAAGTCTCGGCTTGAGATTGAACCTCTTGGTTACATCTGCTGTGATTTTTAGTTTAAGTCTTGAGTATACTATATATTTCATATTCAACTGATAACTACATTGAAATATAATTTGTTTTAAAGTTAATTTGATAGTTAAATTAGCAAGTGTTTATACTTATTGTAAAAAATTAAGTTAGTTTCAAAAGTCAATTTAATCTTTAGATTAAATTAACTGAGACCTAATCAGTCTTTGAGAAACTAACTGAACATTTACACTCTGTATAGATTCTCTACAGTTTAAATTTGTTTTTAAATTGGGGGATTTTAACAGAAATTTTAATTGGAACTCAATTCACCCCCTCTTGAGTATCCACTCTGACCAAAAAGTGATATAAAAGGAATAATAAACTTGAAAACTATTCTTAATCAAGTATAAATTAACTTATGTTTATTATTCAGGAAGAAAAAGGAACATATAAGGAAAGTCGGACTTGAGTTAAGGGGTTTCTTATCTCACTTTTAATTCCAAGAGATTTCCATTATTCGCCACTTATTTATTGCATGGGGTGTATTGTGTAAGGCCATTTGATATATATTATCATGATTATCTTTATATTAATGGTATTTTGTGATTCATTTGATGGTTATTAACTTTTTATCATACGAATTGATTGATTACAATGAAGTAAGTGTTTTTTATCTCACTTTTATTCCCGTGATATTCATGCTATATTGGCCACTATTTCCTTTTGTGTGGATTATGTACTACCCCTGATTGTATTATTTTTGGAATATAATTTAATGTATGGGTATTTACATCTTTATTGTATGATACTTCTTTCATGGGGTGTATGTTTCATAAGTTACCAAATCGGTACGGGAATTTCAAATTTCAATTTCCACTCATTGGGTTTTACGCATACTTCATTGATTATTTTACTCCATGATTATGTGTGGAATCACTATTTATTATTTGTGTAGTAATTTCCACTCCCCTTTATGTGGATATACTTTTGATACACATAATCAATCCATTGATAAATTCTCAAGTCATCGATATGAACTTGATAAGAGTAATTTTAACTCAATTTCCATTTATTGAGTTAAACATCCAATTCATTGGTGTTGTTTTTACAAGAATATGTGTGAATGTACTCTGATTTATTTACACTGAATATAAAATCATATTGAGTGTATTTATATATTTCACACATAATTATGTTGTTGATTTATCCTTAACCTAAGGATACGGTCTTTATAAGATATTTCATCTCAATTTACATTCCATTGAGACTTATTTGTTGTTATACACCAATTCACTTTTATATGGTGTATGTAATGTACTTTGACATAGTATATCATGAATCTATTTATTCTAATGATATTATAATGTTTTGATTACCTCAATTATTTTTATTCAAGTGTCTATCTTTTGGTTAGGAACTCTAACTAAAATATCATTTTAAATGTTTTAAAGATTTATTATTCTAAATATTTCACATTGATGTCCATGTTTTAAAAATGGTTTTGATGGTTTATTTATATGGACATTAAAGTTTTAAAATTGAAATTCCTTTTAGAAGTTTCAAAGTTGTATGGGACACTTTGATTCAAAAATCTATTTTAAATAGCTTCATGAAAAATAGTTTGAATTTTAAATGTTTTCAAGAAAAAAGGGGGATATTTATCTCAAATAGTTTTGATGATTATTTTCATGTATGTAAATATCCTTCATTATTCTCGATTGAGGTTAATCTGTTACAATACAATCTTCCATATTGTATTTAATGAGTTATGTTTGACTGTGGATGTGCTATTTCTATACCATTCATGGTTTGTGGAAAAAGTATTGAGATTTTGTATGCTAGTTCTAATACAAATTTTTATGTTATGTTTCAAAAGTTTCATATGAGGAATGCATTGGACTTAGTAAGTGACGGGTGGAGCCCACTATAGCTCCTCGATGCATCGGTAGGTCTCATAAGACAAACCAGTGTCTTGGAACAAGGCATTGACAAAGTCTTATTTGTAGTCTTGGAACAAATCCTTGACTATGTGGTTATGATGTCTGAAATTATGCATTATATCATTATGAGATTAGATATTTATATTTCATGTGGTTATTCGACTAGTATAATACCCATGATTATGTTTTATTATGGCATTATTTACTCAGCTCATATTCCTTCCATAAAGTGTTCATGTTTATTATTTGTAAAGTCACGTGTTTTCAATTATTCACCATGCCTAATGTTTATGTTATCTTCAGATGTATTTCTTACTCTTACTGAGCATTTGAGCTCACCCCTTTATCATGTTTCATTTTCCCAGGATAAGAAGAAGTTAGTTATGAGTGACTTCCAAGAATAATCTTGGAAGCTTGGATGTTTCAAATGGAATAAATTAGTGTTGTTTTTATATTTATGTTGTAGTGTTGAACTTATGTATGTATCTTGTTTCTAAGACTACTAAACTGATCGTTACTTCATGACTTGATTCCTTGTAATCATTCCAATGTATTAAAATAATGCACCGACTCCTGGATTCTAGGGTCGAGGCGTTACAGTGGTATCATAGGAAGTTTAGTACAAAACTTGGAAACTAGATTTAGATAAACTCTAATTATAGCTCATTAACCTAAGATATACTTTGAGTATTAGTATAGAATAACTTCCTAGAATCTTGGTTATGTAGAGATTTAGCGTATTTTCCAAGCAGTACATCCCTGTCTGGATATGAGCAGGTAGAGGCGGCTCTGACACAGATGTACCTAGGAGTGAAAACTCCGACAAGGAGTTTCGGGCTTGACCCAAGGTTTCTTGATGCATGACAATGGGCCTTGCTGTACTCTTGGTTACGACACTCCCGGGTAACATTCTTAGGATAATTTACATTCTTTTTACAAGCCAATTTGAAGGATTTTAATATAAGATGAGAATAAATGACCTTGGTTAATCCTAAGGTGTTTTAAATTGAAAATAAGGTGTCATGATGTTCTCTAAATGATTTTATGACTATTGTTACTCACACAATGATTTCTGGTTTTAGTCAATGGTTGGATTCCAAGAAAGACATAGTAACTTTGAGCATGATGTACAAGGTTTGAATAGTGGTGGAAATGAGCAACAAAATGGAATGTTGACAGGCATAAAATATATCATGTTCATGCTGAATCAGTGTTCAAAAAATATGATAAACGACATATATATTAACCAACTTCTGGACTCAACAAGGAAGAGAAAATTGGTGACACTACTGGAAATAAGATCTATACCAACGGTTTTGGGAAAACCATTGGTATAGTTCACTTATATGGACCTATACCAATGGTTTGGCCAAAACCGTTGGTATATGTCACTAATTTTGACATATACCAATGGTTTTGGACAAACCTTTGGAATAGGGGGGGGGGACCTATACCAACAGTTTGGGGAAACCGTCAGTATATGGTCTCTATTATGGATTTATACCAACGATTTTGGCCAAACCGTTAGTATAGGTCCATAATAGAGACCATATAGCGACGGTTTTCCCAAACCATTGGTATAGGTCCCCCCTATACCAAAGTTTTTTCCAAAACTGTTGGTATAGGTCCCAAAATCAAAAACCGTTGGTATAGGTCTATACCAACGGTTTTGAGAACCGTTGGTATAGTTACATGTATTTTTTATGGAATCTTCTTACAGAGAACATTAAATAAATCAAAATTTAAAGTATTTATGATAATACATATATATATATTAATGAATTCATGTTCACAAAAGTCAAGTTAGGTTAGTGGTTAGGTCATTCAATCATAAGCTGGAGGTACTAGGATCAAAACCAACAGAATGCTTCTTTTTTGAAATACATATACCAACGGTTTAATGGAACCGTTGGTATAGATTTTTCATATTAATTATACCAACAGTTTTCAAAACCGTTGGTTTAGGTCTATACCAATGGTTTTCGGAAAACCGTTGGTATACCTATCCCCATTGCTTACTTGTCCACGGATCTCCAAACCGTTGGTATATGATATACTAACAGTTTGGAGGCCTATACCAACAGTTTCAAACCGTTGGTATAGGGTATTTTTCTACTAGTAGAATGATAAAAGCTCCAATAGTGAAGACCATGGAGAAAAGAAAGCTCATTTTCCATCATCCAGGAAATGTGGAAGGAGAAAACTAGGAAAGTGTATTAATGGAACAAAGAAATGCTTTATGTGTGGGAAAGAAGGAAATAAAGTAAATAATTTCTGAGGAAAAATGAAGAGTACTATAGAAGACAAAAATGGTGCTAAGAATCCATTTACAGTTTTTTTCCATAAATTTAGGGTACCTGGCCATTACCCAAGTGAATTCCCTATTCTATAGGATATCCTCTTGGTCAAGGAAGAATCTATATTGAAATAAATGGATGGATAAATGTGTAAAAATTATTAGTGTTATTTGTTGATGGAATTACATTATAATACTTTTCTCTTGTATTTGTAACACTGCAGTTTTTCATATGAAAATGATATTTGAGGAATAATTATCTTTTCTATTGTGGATATAGTTATAACTAACCATTTGTTTTTTTATGATCATTCAGTTTGAGGAAATTACAAGTTATTAAATTTTGGAATGAAAATGCGAGGTATGAGATAACATTTGTGATGAAATTATGTTATAGTTATTTTGAGGAATCTATCTCATTTTTTGGAATATTATAAAATTATATTGTTTTTGAAAAAGGACAACATGTAGACCGTGTGACAACCCGTCGCTTCGGACAAAGCTATGGTAATCGAACCCACACCCATAGTGGGATTGAGATTTATCACTTACCACTGGACTACGTGAAGTCCCTGGTTAGTGTGACTAATTATTTTTAGTTAAATGATATTATTGATCAATAATAAGTTTATTTGGGATCTTATGTCTTATCAAATGGATATCCTTAGTATATGAAAATGATTTGGTGATTAAGTGATAAATGTTATATTGGAAGATGTTCGCTCTATTGGGAATACTATATGCCTAAGGAAAATAAAAATACTCTGGGATTTTATTAGAAGAGTAAAGGTTTTTTTACCTATGTTTTTATTGTGAATTTATTGAGATTTGGGTTATTTATGGAAATAATTAACCTATCATAGAGAATATATGATTCGGTTAATTACTTTTAAGTATGTGGCTTTAAGAGTAGTCGATATTTTTTTGGAGATAAAATTTAACGTGGAAAACTACGTAAGAAAATTCTTATGAGTTTTGGGTTTCAATATTAGTTTGGATTATATTAAAAGATTTTATGGAAAATTGTTTATTGAATGGTATTTATTGAACTTTGGGTATTTTTGGTTTAATTTTTGAAATTAAGATTAATATTTCCTTCTCTAAAGTATTATCCTTTATGCGGATCATCTGATCTTTTACTAACCAATTTGGTTTTGGTTAATCTCTAAAGAAGAGGGAAATATATAGTTCATCCATTGTGGATTATGTTATTCTCTGTAAGTTGATTCTAGCGCTTCAGGTGTGACCAATTCATCTTTAATACTCATCATTTGGAGTGAAAGATGAGTTTGTGGTAAGAATTAGATAAAGGATGAAACTCTAATTTTCAAGTATATATTTTTTCTTATTCAATGAATAAATTAATTATTAAACTTTAGGGAAGGGATCTTAAAACCAAAAATGTGTTATCCTGATGCTTTATGTTTTGTTAAACCGATGATATTTTAAATCGCCAAAGATTGATGGCTTTGAGGCCCTCAATTTTATACTTGTTTGTAATTGATGACCTCAATCACTCCTTATATATATTTACATTTTTTCTGCAATTATGTGTCTCTAATTTCCACCAATGTTCTTCTAATCGAGATCATAATTTAGTGGTGACTTTTCCATATCCTTTTCCCTCTTATTAAGACTAAATTTTATTAACCCAATTTCTGATGTGGGTTTTCCACAAAGGTATTTTTCTATTTTTAACCTTTTATTTTCGAAGAACAATTTCAAATTGGTAGGATGAAATTTATTGAAGGAGGGGAGAATTTTACACACCAATATTTCATATTAAATTATTTTATTTAAATTCAATAGCTTGCGCTACATGCAACACCGAGTTCGAGCGCACCACGACTTACCAAACTAGCCGTTCAAAAGCAGTTATGAATAGTATTAACTGGATTCTAAATTTTATATACTCCATATAATTTTAAATTATGTATTATGTGTTTCCTAGAGATATTATAAGAACAAATTCAATTTTTCAGATAAAAAATGTATTTTTCAAAAAAATTCTAATTTACCACCTTTTAATGGAGAACCCTTTTAAATCTTATATTTGACCCTTTTACATATTAATTTTGACAAAATAAAAATTGTCTTTAGAATTGGGACATAAAAATTTTCTTTGGATGAAATTTTGGTATATTTCTAATAATATTCATTTTTATGAATAGTGAGAAATAATGTATTTTAATTCAAAACTGCCTTTTAATCTAATCTATTTATATAGTTAGATAATATATGTTAAATTGGTTTTGAAGTGTAATTAGACTATATTTTTACTCTTTAATCCAATGTTGTTCATTGGAATTAATTTCACTTTGAAATTATACATAAATAAGTGTCAATCTTTTGATAATTATTATTTCTTAAAAACACGCTATATGTTTTGACAACGAGAATGAATTTTAAATTAATCAATCCAAGTTATATGTTTAGAATTTGTTAAAATAGACATAATTTTTGAATTCAGAATATCAAATAAAGCTTCGGCTTAATTTTTGGTATTTTTCTAAAAAACTTCAATTTTTGATGAATAGTGAAACCACAAAGTAGTAGTTAAAAATCCGACTTTTTCATTTAAATGAAATTTTACCGCTTCGGTGAATTGAATTTCAAAAATCCGAGATACATGGTTGTTATTAGTAAGTAAAAAATGGTTCAATAAGATGAAATTATTTTTTGGTGAATAGTAACTTTTGACTTTTATTTACTGCGGTTAAAGTAAATAGGGTAATTCAAGGTAAAAAGAATATTATAATAATAAAAATTTACCTTAACACTTGTCCTAACCTTATTGGATGAGTCATGACCGATCATGGGCATCCTTAGGTCGATTTTGGGACACCATGGAGCCACTTAGGAATGATAATGACACTTTATTTTAATTAACTTAATGTAAAGACAAAAATGACATTAACAAATATCTTTTAGTATATCAATTTTAAATGGGGTTATATAAGTCATATTTTCGACTATAAATAATCATTGGAAAGATAAAAAGATTTCCTACATTATGGTAATTGTTTTATAATATTTAGACATCAAATAAATTAAATTATTTATGACACAATAATGATGTAGTATTTACCTCATTAATAAATGATTTAAATAAATATGATTATTAATATTAAAATAATATCCAAAACCTGTCCAATTCTTATTGGATGATTTGTAAAGACCGTGAAATGTCATGTAAATTTTTTTCTTAAATTCTTTGAAATTTTACGAGTCCACAGTTTCTGACGGCACCTGATTATGACGCTCGGTGTGCCCGGAATCAATTTCTGAAGTTTTGATAAGCATAAATTAACGCGTGTAAGCAGTTTTCCTGAAAAAGTTGAATAACTCTTAAAAGTTTACTCAGGTCAGAAATCTGAGGGCACCGTTGCACTCAGGATGACAGTTTTACCCTAGGCGTGACTTAAGTTTAGTCGGCGCGGGCCTCCTGTGAGAAATTTCAAAAATGGCATAACCGTAAATAAAATAATTAAATAAATTATTTTATTTTTCAAATGCTTATAACTCACAAACGGTAGCTCGAATTGAAAATCTGAGACCACCGCTGAACTTTTGAGGGTATTCTTTATTTAAGCAGATACTAACTTTGGCCGGTGCAGGCCACGAGAATTAGTTAGTTTTTGGCCGCAAATAAAATAATTAAGTGACAACTATTTTATTGTAAGATTCATTACTTCTAGATGGTAACTAGGATTCAAAATATGAGAGTACTGTTGGATTTTTTGCGGCGTGTTTCACCTAGGCAGAGCCGAACCTCTACCGCAGTGGGTCGAGGGTGACTGATAATAATTTTTCTAAAGTTTTGTTCGGGTACGTTCAGTAGACATACGGGCGGGATTTTATATCTTTTGAACTGGTGCATGGAATTGAAATCTGAGGGCACCGATGAACCCGTAGTACCGATATTCACTTAAGGGGACCTTTACCGCAGTTGCGTTTGGTCGGAAGGAGAAGTTAAAATTTTGGTGATTTTGATTAAATTAGAAATTATGTGTGACATAATTTTCATGTGGTGGTTGATTTCTCCAAAAAAAGGTGGAGGTGGGGTCCACCCCCCACATAACCTCCCATGGGAGGATATTGTGTGGTGGGGTCCAGATGAGTTCCAAACTCTTCAACTCCCCCTTAAACTCCTTAAACCCCTTGAACTCCCAAATTAAGGAGGATGAAACTCCCTTCATTAATTGGGAGCCTCTTCATCTCCTCCCTCGCTTTTTAATGAGCCAACTCAACATTTAATTAATTAATGGATGTGTCTTAATGAATTTTAATCCCTTTGAATTCATTAAGCCATCCTTTAAATAAGTGGTGTGTTTTTATTTTATGTTTGTTGGACATACTATCTTGGGAGGATTTAGAGGATTAGAAAGGAAGCGTTCTTCCCATGAAGAACACGAATGACATCTCCAACGTGGAACAACGTCCTCTGTACAAAGAACGTCATTTCCACTGAAGAACAACAATGTTTCATCTTCCTTTCCTCAACCTCATTCCACGTTAAAGGAGTAGACACTGCCCACAAGGAACATCAATGACACACCATCCTCGAATGTTTCCCGACGTCAACGAAATTGGCACCCGCCCTCATTCCCGCGACTCCACTAAGCGAGCACCATTTTTGAGGTATGGGGATTCGATTAATTTTAATAGAATAAAATTATACCTCATTCTTCATTTAATACCTTGGTTCGTTATTGGAAAAATGATATCATCTAATATGGAGGGCGCAGGCCGAACCAACACAGCCCGACGTTCCTCCGTTGTTTGTTGGCTTATTTGGTGATGGAGGCAGAGTCGAAAGGGTGCGGTGCCGTCGCACCGCACCAGAGAAAGAGACCACGACCATAAGGCGGGGGCAACTAAAGGTTGCGGCCAGTCCGGGCTGCAGAAGTGGAAGACTATCACCATCGCGTCGGCCGCGTGGAAGAAACGATGGTCCGCTTCCACGGGCCGCTTGGTGGACGAACCGAACCGGCCGGCCATAGCCGGCTGGGCTGGAGGACCGCGGTGCCCCCTTGGTGCCGCGCTGTGGAGAAGACCGTAGCCCGCTGTGTGGGCCGCTTGCTGGATGAACCAACCGGCTACGGCCGGCCAGGCTGGAAAAGCAGGGCACCCGCAGGCACCGCGCGACGGGAGAACTGCAGGCCTCTCGTGCCGGACAAAACCGGTCGGCTTCGGCCGACCGGGCAGGGAGAGGAGCCCCCGCCGGGGGAACCAGACTGGCCTGCTCCACAGGCCAAGTCTGCGGGTGGGTCGCGCCCCACCGGGCCGGGCCGACCCCCCATCCGGGTTGGAGCTGCCGAACCGGGTCGGGCCGACCCGCCTGCCCACCGGGCTTGACGGGCCGGACAAGTTTCTCTTAAACACAAATATCTTTTATACCGCATGTCTGACTGACGCACCGTCTACGGTACTGAGACACTTGCGATGAGGCGGATGTTATGCGATACTCTAAGTGAGTTTTGGAAGACTTTGGAAAATTTCCGAGTTTGGAACGAGCATAAATCCAACCGGGCCCTGGGAATGGAAAAGCCAATAACTCTCAGACCGGGCTTCCGATTGACGCGCTGTCTGTCGCGTTGGGTTTCTTTTGATGAGACGGAACATCGGGATACATCAACTCAGGGCTTCGTGATAGTTGATGTATTGACCCCTTTACTCGAGGAGTAGACCCTCACGGAATCGAGCGTGCTGTGTGCGGGAACCCTAGAGCTAGCTGTGACTACGACGATGACTACCATACTGGAATCCTTCATGGGTTCAACGATGATGAAAATTATACCAAAATCCTGTGTGGGTTGGAAAGTTCTGACAGAGTAGATCGTCCTGTATCCTGTGTGGGTCTGACAACATAGATGAATCAGCAACTACATTTGATCATCTCTATTACTCTAGAATAGGTGGGCTGTATCCTGTGTGGGTCTGTCAGCATAGACAAGATAGTTTCACTATACCCTGTGTGGGTCCAACAGCTTAGACAAGATAGCTGGACTATATCCTGTGTGGGTCCAATAGCTTTGACGATAAAGCTGGACTGTATCCTGTGTGGGTCCGACAACTTAGACGAGATAGATGGACTGTATCCTGTGTAGGTCTGATAACTTAACTGGTCCTGTATCCTGTGTGGGTCAGAGAGCTTAGATGATCTAGTGGCTAAATCTGATCATATTTATCTCTCTACAATTGTGGCATACCTATGTGAGATGAGTTATGTCTTTCAACCATTACCATCATGGTGCTTGACTTTACTTCCTGTGTAGACTGGGTTGTGCTTGGGCTCGTGAGTTGGAGCCGAACCGTGATTGGTAACTTAGGTATATGTATGGGCATATACCTAAGTAGGTTTGGTTGATACATCGTGATTGTATATTTCTTCTTTTTTTATCCTTAGTGGATATTTTGAGAGCTCTTGGGTCTCGGGGTCCCTACTGAGTATCGTTATACTCACCCATGCACGGGTTATGCCTGCACCTCATTGTGTTGGATGCAGACGACGGACAACGCTGACGGAGGCTGAGAGCGCCACGACTGGACGGTACCTGGAGGTGGACCTTGCGATGAGTTGGCACATGGAGGAGACTGAAGGTTGTGAGTGCTAAGGTGGCCATCTGTACCCACCCTTCAGGTAGGAACCCCGGAGGAAGATCCAGGAGCTGCTCTTTACTTTCAGCTGTTTTCCCTTTCTACTTGTACTTGTTGTTCTGTTGGGTTTTTATACTGGCCCGTTTACTTTCCAGCACACTCCTTTGTATTCAGTTTTACATAGTGTTTACTTCCTGTTGCATACTCTGTTGTGTTTGTTTTTTTATAAAGGCAATGCCTTCCCAGCTTAGGGATTTACGCCTTTGGTGCTAGTCGCCAACCCCTGGCCTATGGAAGGCGGGCTTGGGGTAGTCACAACATGGACCCTGAGGACAAGTCGTGACAAATTGGTATCAGAGGAGTCAGTTCTACCACAGAACTCAAGACTCTGATCATTATTTTCTGTGAGGAAATAGTGTTAAATGTATTGAGTGTGGTTTTCAGTTCAGGGAGTCCAGTGTTGGTGTGGTGGCCGACGTATCCATACACGAGGACCCTGACCTCTGATTTCTAACTCAGTCCATGAAAACACAAATTGTGTGTGTGTTTCAAGAGTTTCCTTGTGGTCTCTTTGAGTCAGCTCACCAGGTATAAAATTATTGACCGTGGCACACCAATTCCTTATCAGGATGCTGCTACGAAGAAATCCAGCTAGGGTTTCCGAGTGAGTACACGATGACAGCCCACCGAGTGATGAGGCTCCGGTGTAGGGCCCTCTTACTATGTTGGCACCTTCAGGTGGTGTACCAACAACACCACCACCCATTGGGCAGCAGATGCCACCAGCTGTACTAGCAGATGGTGTATGCCTACAGAACGTGTAGCACGAGTTCCTACAGTAGAGGCCTCCGAGGTTACGAGGTGAGACAGATTCCCAGGCAGCAGAGGACTGGCTGGAGAGGATTGCTAGAGTTTTTCACCTAGTTGAGACCCAATTAGAGCGGATGGTGGACTTAGCTACTAGTGTTTTCCAGTGAGTGACCATGAGGTTGTTCCTCATAGTGATGAGGCATCAGTACATGGATCGTTGCCCGAGTTTTACCTTTAGGTAGTGTGTCTGTTATATCACTTCTTGTTGGTCAGCTATTACAACCAACGGTACCGGTAGATGACACATGTAGGCTTAGTGCCTTACACATGTTTTAGAATTAGATACCCCTCAGGTTCCAAGGTGAGCCTGAATCACAGGAGGCTGAGGACTGGCTTGAGGAGGTTGTTGAGAGTCCTCTATAACTTATACATCTTTTTCAGGACGACATTTCGGTAGCTGAGTATTCATCGAGACATACCGAACATTCCGGGTACTCGATGAATACGATACGATCAGTGATTTGGGGCTCAGACTACCGAACGAGGTGTGTTTAAAGGACATCTGATCCATCACTTTTCCTCTATGCGTTCCTAATTATTCTAGGGTTCTAGAGAGAACCTTTGTGGTTGAATGTTCTTTGGCTGAACGGATACAGCTGGTGAATGTTAGCAGTGGGAAAGAAGGGAACTGGTGCCAATCTCAGAGACTTGGGCGTGAAAAATGTTTAGGGAAGTGGATGTGACATGGACAGATAAATCTACGGGGCAGAATAGGTGGAAGCAGAGCTAGGAGAGTAGCATGTGGTGGTGTACATTTCGACATGTTACAACCACCCACCTTTGTAGTCCCCGCCAGGCTCAGGGAGCTGGAGGGAAGAGGAAAAGAGTATCTTCCTATGGTCAAGGAGTGTGACCCAAGGGCTCTAGGAATGATTCGAGGTACGATTTATGTCTACTACTAGTTGTCGTATCAATAGACATAGGTACCAATCATTTATTCCTTCCACAAATCTTGTCCCATACCTACAGATTCCGGTTAAACCGTTGACTTGACCCTCACGTCTAGAGATACCATTGGGAGGAGACTCAATAATCACACTCACGCTGACGGTGTGATCTGACCCTTAAGGTGAGAGTTTCGATTGGAAACCTCTTGGTGGTAGCGTCGAGGCCTTACAACGTTAGTTTGGATATGGAATGGGGAACCACAGCTCATACGCAGATTGAATGTATTAGGCAAAAAGGTTGTGGTTTATCCACAACGTTGGGATGGGGTTTTCCTTGGTCAGCGAAAAGGGAAACCCAAGCAGCATAGGATAAACTCATGCTTGGGAGGGTGCATGATCACTCATGAGTTAGCCAGCCATACCCTCGTGACAGCAGGAGTTTTGAGTTTTGAGTTCCTCCAGGACTATGACTTCGAGATAGTCTATACTCCTGGGAAGGGGAATATTGTAGCATATGCACTCAGTTGGAGATCTAGTATGCAGCTGCTAGGTGAGATGATAGAGCAACTGACTTATTTACAGATACCCTTTGTGGATAAAGATGGAGCTTCCTTCCTTCAGTCTCTTACAGTCACTCCCCCACTTCTTCAGCGAGTTAAGAAGGCAGTAATGGATTTTGTCTCTCGATGCCTCATTTGTCAGCAAGTGGAGGCGGAACATCAGGTACCAACAGGCTTGGTTCAACCTTTAGAGGTCCCAAAGTGGAAGAGGGATGAGATATCCATGGACTTCGTGACGGGTCTTCCACGTACATCCAGAGGACATGACTCTATCTGGGTGATCGTAGACTGACTCACCAAGTCGGCTCACTTCCTATGGATCAGAGAGTAGGTCTTAGTAGAGGGCTTGGGATGCCTCTACATTCAAAAGATTGTATGGCTTCATGGTGTGCCATCGACTATCATCTCCGATCGAGATTCTCATTTCACTTCCTGGTTATGGAAGGGGTTACAGGAGGCTTTTGGGACGTAGCTTCTCTTGAGCACCACCTTCCATCCTCAGGCGGATGGTCAGACTGAGAGGACGATTGAGAGTCTCGAGGACATGCTCCGTGCATGTTTCCTCGACTTTGGTCGTAGCTGGGAGGATCACTTACCCTTGGTAGAGTTTTCATATAACAACAGCTACCATTTTGTTGGAACCATGGTCTTATATGCATGAATTGGTGTATGGTTTGTGTTTGTTGTCAATCCTCAGTGGATGTTCAGAATGTGTGCCAGCAAAGTGATCATACAGTTCCAGCAGACAACATTATTAAAGGTGGCACCATTTCCCAGTGTTTGCCAAATTTTTGGGCCTCAAAATCAGAAAATGAAGACATGGATTGTTGGTAAAAGAATGCAGGTGAAAAGAGGAAGTGGTGCACAAAAAATAAAGGCTTTACGCAAAATATTTGAGTGGGGTGAGAAAAACAGCGGGTTTACGCGCAAAACAGCGTGGTGCGCGAAATAGTGGAGTGATGTTTTTCGCACAAGCAATGTTTCAGAATCATATCATAGAAAAGTGTCAAAGGCATGGGCTTCGCGAAAAATCTGATGATGTGCACGAAAAATGATATAGGCGCGAAATATTACGCGCCAGATGAGAGGTTTTACGCACCACAGAGGATTTTGCACGCGGGGGTCTTAGACGCCTATAAATATGAGGTGACCCCCTTCATTTGGTACGATTTAGGACTTAGAGAATATCTGAGGTCTGATGCATGAAAAGGGTCACGTAAAGGGGTTTCCGCGAAATATTCGGTATTCCGTGGAAAATTTTGGGATGCGTGAAAAATGAATAGTATCGCATAAAAATTGGGTTCGCACATAAAATATTCAGTTGAGCGAAAAAGTGGGATTTTGTGTGAAATATTTTTCTGTGCGAAAAGTAAAGTTTGCACGCAATAGGAAGGTTTTCCGTGCAAAGGGTTGGTGTTGCGCGCAATTGTCAGTGAAGTTTGTCTGCACGTTCTGGTTATTCGGTTCAGTGGTTCTGTGCGTTCTAGTGCATCTATTCCGGACATTGATGCAAGCAGATTCCCATGCTGAGCAGAAGAAAAGACTTCAATGCAAATCTATTGAAGAGACCTTCACGTCTATAAATTGAGTGGGACTTCACCAAAGGCAGTGAGCCAGGGGGAGTCAACGAGAGTGATCCGAGGGACGCAGTGAGCCATCCCTGACTTTTGTAAAGACAGTGAGCATGGGACAGAGTGATTGTGCCCGAACCTTTGTAATCTACAGCTAGTGAAGCATAGTGAATTTTTGGTACGACTGAGAACCTGTCGGCGTATTCTCTTTGGACGTAGCCCTTAGTGGTGAACCAAGTAAAAAGTGTTGTGTCATCTTTCTGCAGGTGAATGTTTTCTTTCTAATCATTTTCATCATACAGGTTTAACAAGTTCTTACCAATGTGGGAACAAGATCCTTCACTTTAAAAGAAAACGTTGTCACCCTGATTCACCCCTCCCCTCTCAGGGTGTCTCGGGGTCCTACAAGTGGTATTAGAGGGAGGTTACTGGTGTTAGATCTGTCCTTTGTTGTCATGGAGAACACAGTCAACGCTAGGGGAATACCTCTCTTCGATGTAAGTAATTTTCAGATTTGGAAGAACAGAATGAAATCTCATTTAATATCCCTTGGAATGGAAGTCCTATTTGCTACTATCCAAGGAATACAGGTTACTGATCCAACAGGGCTTGCTATGACTGATACAGACAGGAAAGTTCTTGATGCAGATGCTAAAGCTCAGAATGCTATCACTACAGCTCTTTCAGATCAGATTTATCTAAAGGTGATGAGTTTCACCTCAACAAATTCTATGTGGGATAAACTTGAAAACATTTATGAAGGAGACAAAAAAGTAAAGGAGGAAAAACTTCAGGTTTTACACAATAGGTTTGACGATCTAAAGATTCATCCTAATGAGAATGCAGATTCATTCTTCAATTGAATTACTGAAGTAGTGGGAGCAATTCAAGGTCTTGGATAATAAATCAAAGACATTGATATCGTAAATAAAATCTTGAGAATAATTCCTCCCATGTACAATGAAAATGTGTTAGCCCTTGAAGAAAGAGATCTTTCTAAATTATCTCTTGATGATCTGTTAAGTAGTTTAGTGGCATATGAGATGAGAGTCAGACCCGAAGATGCCACGACTCGCGTGAGCAAGGGAATGGAATTCAAATCCATGGAAAAACTGAAAATTTCAGAAGGTAGTAGTGGTTAAGATGATGAGGAAAAATAAATTCTTTCTCTCATCGCCAAGAAGCTGAAGAAGGGAAAATGTAAATTTAGAGGTAAGCTACCTCTTGCATGTTTTCGTTGCGGAAGAGTTGGGAACATTGCCTCTCAGTGCCAAAGAATGTTTGATGATGATGAGAGCGAAGCTGAAGACATCGAGAAGCCTCAGAAAAGGTTTTTCAAAAAGGGTGACTTCAAATCTGGAAAGAAAATGCAGAGGAAGAGTTTTGTTTGTGAAGAAGAAGATGATGATATTGAATTTTGTGAGGAAGAAGAACCAGAATTTAAAACCGGAAACCATGCTTCCATGATGGATACCACTGAAATATCTGAATCCTCAATCAATAAAGGCAGAGATAATCAGATTACTGTTATTGGTGATCCAAAGATTCAAATTAAGGATGCTTTCTCCAAGCTCGAGAATAAATTTAAGAGATGTAATAAGTGGAAGGAAATGGTGGAAGAATCATCAGATTATGTTGATGAACTTGAAGATGAAATTGAACGACTAGAAGAATTTGTGAAAGTACAGTCTAAAATCCTTGAAAGAAATGATTATGTAGTAGATCTAAAGCTGAGAATTGAAGAGAAGGGAAAGGTCATCAATGACCTCACATCCAGACTGGAAGAAAATTCCAAGACTGCTGAGGGTCTTGAGGAGGAAGTTGTTACTCTTAGAAGTAACCTTGAGACTGAATCAATTTCAAGAGAATTATGGAATAAAATATAGTTTAGAAGATTCCCAGATGCAGAATTACTGGTAAGAGCCAAGTGTGGTTCAGATGGGGTTGGAAAAATTTTGAGTGATCAAAGACCCGCTTTCATGGGAAAGAGTGGAATTGGCTGTGAAGTTGAGACATCCACTGCTGGAAATAAAGAGAGCTAAAAGAAAGAAATAACGAAGGTTGGACATGTTGAAACATTGCCTAAAGTGCTGAAAAACAAACCCCTAATCCAAACTAAAAGGGGAACTGAAAATTATCCTCAAACATTTAGAAATGACAGGCAGTTCAACTATTCTCCCAAGGATGATGGTATGAGGAGAAATTCAAGTGAGAAGACATTTCCTCTCATGAAATGTCAGTTCTGTGGTTATCTTGGGAATACCATGTCATATTGCGAAGAGGCAAGGAACTACTTGAATGGGTAAGATTTGGGACGTCAACAAAGGAGACTGACTTCATATACTCCATCTTATAGAAGAAATAGTTTCTATGGATACTGTTTTCATTGTTCTAACTTTGGCCATAAAGCTATGTATTGCAGGCAGAGGTTTGATAAAAGAGATTCATACGACTCTCAGAAATATGTTAATATTAATCCTCCTGATGGTGTTGAACTCAGAAACAGGTTTTCTCCTCTTCAAGAAGATTATGGGTATGAAAAATCTGACTATGTGGATGAAATCATTAAAAGGCCTTTAATGTCTTACACTAAATCCAATATCTCTTGGAAAGAGAAAAAGGAAGATCGAAAAATCAAATATTGCAGAAGTTGCCTTCAAAGCCACAAAGAGAAGTAGCACCTGGATTCTTGATAGTGGATGCTTTTCACATATGACAGGAAATGCTGACCTCATGAAGAACATTGAAAAGAAGGTTGATGGAACAACATGGTTTGGTAATGATGGTGCTTTGAAGATTAAAGGGAGTGGGAATACTGCTCTCGCCAATGGGGAGCTGAAGAGGATTGAAGTTCTGTATGTGGACGGTCTATGCCAAAATCTCCACAGTGTAAGTCCACTCTATGACTCAGGTCTCATAGTAACCTTCAATCAAAAAGGCTGCACTATAAAAGGAAAAACAGAAAATTCTATTATGAAAGGCTGTAGAACAGATGGAAACTTATATAAGGTTGACAGCAAAGTGAACTCCTGCTATTTTTCTATTGAAGAAGAAAACAATTTGTGGCATCGAAGGTTGGGGCACATTAACCACCAAGACATGGAAAAGATATCTAAGCTGAAGATAGTCATGGATATTCCCATTCTAAAATGTGAATGGGAAAAGTCTTGTGATGCTTGTATTCGTGGGAAGCTGGTCTGTAGTTCATATCAGCCAAAGAAGAAAAGGGCATCACATCTTCTTGATCTCATTCATACAGATGTATGTGGCCCAATAAATGTTGCTGGAACCCATGGAGAAAGGTACTTTATCCTTTTAATTGATGATTATAGCAGAATGGATTGTGTAATGGTGATTCACAGGAAGCGACAAGTACTTGATTGCATGAAAACTAATCACCAGATTACCAAGAATGATACTGGACAGACAATAAAAGTCCTATGATCTAACAATGGAGGGGAATACATGTCCATTGAATTTGAAAATTATCTAGAAAAACATGGAATACAACATGAGGTAGCTGCTGTGAGAACTCCACAAAAAAATGGAGTTGTTGAGCGTCAGAATCGACAGGTCAACAATATGGCCAGGACTATGTTGATTGAAAGTAATATCTCTCGCCATTACTAGAAGGAGGCTGTTGAAGCTGCAATGCACATTCAAAATCGAACAGGGCTCTATATGGGAGAAATGAAGACACCATACGAATTGTGGCATGGAAGGAAGCCTTCTTTGAAATACTTTCGTGTTTTCGGAAGGAAATGCTTCATCCAGAATAAAGAAGGAAACCAAGGAAAGTTTGGTGACAATGCTGATGAAGGAATCTTTCTTGGATATCCAATGAATAGAAAATCTTACAAGTGTTTCAATAAACGCTTGAGGAGGATTGTGGAAAGAAATGATATTAAGATCATTGAAGGAAAAACCCCAAATGCTTCAAATAGTACCTTTACTGATGAGATTGAAGATGTGAATGAATGTGAACATGGAATAAATACAAATACAGAAATAGAGGAAGGTGTACAAAACACTCAGGGGTCACATCATGATGTTGAATCAAACGAAGAATCTGAAGAGGAAATCTTGGATGGTGAGAATGCGACTGAACCTCACAAGAGAAATCGAAGAGAAGATATTGATCCTTCTAACATAATTGGAGACATGAATTCACCCACACAAACAAGGAGGATGAGTAATAACACACCATTTGCATTTCTGTCAGTGGTGGAGCCATCCTCATTTGAAGAAGCTGCAAAGGATGAATCCTGGGTGAAAGCCATGACTGAAGACTTAGATTAGATTGACAAGAATCAGACATGGGATCTTGTCAAGAGACCCAAAGGTCACAATGTGATTGGAACAAAATGGATATTCAAGAACAAGTTTGATGAGCATGGAAGTGTTATCAGAAACAAGGCTCGATTAGTATGTAAAGGGTATTCTCAGATTGAAGGTGTTGATGTTGAAGAAACCTTTTCTCCAGTGGCTATACTGGAGTCAATCAGGCTGTTCCTTGCCATGAATCTCCAAATAGGATATAAATTAAATAAAATGGATGTCAAGATAGAATTCTTAAATGGTGTACTCGAAGAATAAGTCTACATTGAACAACCAGTGGGTTTTCTTCTTGGCGCTGATGAATCAAAGGTTTGCAAGCTAAAGAAAGCACTTTAGGGCTTGAAATAGGAACCACAGGCGTGGTACTCTAGACTGGATTCTTACCTCAAGAAACTGGAATTCAAAAGAGGAGGAGTAGATCACAATCTCTATGTGAAGAATTCTCCGAATGATCAATTCATGGTTCTAGTTTATGTCGATGACATTATATTTGGTGGAAGCAGGTAGCAATCAGTGGATGAATTTGCCAACCATATGAAATCAGAATTTGAAATTTCAATGATTGGGGAGATCACATATTTCTTGGGACTTCAGGTGACTCAAAGGAAAGACTACATTTTTATCTCTTAGGAAAAGTATGCCAGAGAGCTGCTGAAGAAGTTTAATATGCAAGACTCCAAATCAATGTCAACTCTGATGGAAATTGGAACCAAACTTGGAAATCATGAGGATGCGACATCTTTAGATCCCACCATGTACAGGAGGATCATTGGGAGCCTACTGTACCTGACAGCGACACGAATAGATATTGTTTTTTCCACATGTCTTGCAGCCCGCATTCAGAGTAATCCAAAGGAGGAACATATGGAAGTAGTAAAAAGAATCATGAGGTATATTCAAGGTACTCACAATTGTGGTTTATACTTTTCTGCAGGAAGGTACAGTGAATTATCAGCATTTTCTGATACTGACTGGGCTGGAGATGTTGTGGACAGAAATTCCACCAGTGGTGGAGCATTATTTATTGGGAATAACTGTGTTGGCTGGTTGAGCAAGAAAAAATAAAGCAATTCTCTTAGTATTGCTGAAGCTAAGTATATATCCGGAACAAAGGCATGCACTCAACTGCTATGGATGAAGAAACAATTAACAGATATTGGTGATGAGGTAAATCAAACAATGGTGATTTACTATGATAACAAGAGTGCAATTGATCTTACAAAGAATCCTGTTCAGCATTCTCATACAAAACATATTGAAATCAGGTATCACTTTATCAAAGAAAAAGTTGAGCAAGGGGTGATTAGAATGGATCACGTGGGAACTGATGAGCAAGTAGATGATATCCTAACTAAGCCTCTGTCAGCAATTGTGTTTGAAAAGCATCGGTTGAACCTCGGTGTTCAACCACCTCCTACTGCATAAGGAGGTACCGAAATTCCCATCTCCCCGATTATGATAACTGTTTATATCTATTTATGTATGTGATGCAGGTTTATGGGGGAGATACTATCGAGGGGGAGTATGGTTTGAGCATAACCTTGAATAAATTACCGGTCTTTGGGTATATTGTCAATGGGGGATAAAAGAATAAATTCAGGCATGTTCAGTCATGTAACAAATTCAGTGTCAATGATAGGATGAGATGGACAAGATGGTTGAGAAGGAATTCATCGGTCATGTCATGATTCTTGGGTGTCATTGAGAATTCCAAAACACTGGAACCCAATTCAAGCTTCCTCCCTTATTTTCTACACTGAGCATTGCTCACGTAGACTTAGAGTGTTGGATGAGTTGATTCTTGAATTTTTGGTTTGCACATGGATGGGGATCTATTGAATTTATTTTCTGATTGCCAACAAACCCAAAGGGGGAGATTGTTGGAACCATGGTCTTCTATGCATGAATTGGAGTATGGTTTGTGTTTGTTTCCAATCCTCAGTGGATGTTCAGAATGTGGGCCAGCAAAGTGATCATACAGTTCAAGCAGACAACAGTATTAAAGGTGGCGTCGTTTCCCAGTGTTTGCCAAATTTTTGGGCCTCAAAATCGGAAAATGAAGACATGGATTGTTGGTAAAAGCATGCAGGTGAAAAGAGGAAGTGGTTAATGAAAAATAAAGGCTTTCCGCAAAATATTTGAGTGGGGTGAGAAAAACTGTGGGTTTGCGCGCAAAACAGCGTGGTGCGCGAAATAGTGGAGCGAAGTTTTTCATGCAAGCAATGTTTTAGAATCAGAACGTCGAAAAGTGGAAAAGGCATGGGCTACGCGAAAAATCTGATGATGTGCGCGAAAAACGATACAGGCACAAAATATTATGCGCCAGATGAGAGGTTTTACATGCCACAGAGGATTTTGCGCGTGGGGGTCTCAGACGCCTATAAATAGGAGGTGACCCCCTTCATTCAGTACGGTTGAAGACTTAGAGAAGATCTGAGGTCTGATGCGTGAAAAGGGTCACGTAAAGGGGTTTGCGCGAAATATTCAGTATTGCGCGGAAAATTTCGGGATGCGCGAAAAATGAATAGTTGCGCGTAAAAATTGGGTTCGCACATAAAAGATTCAGTTGAGCGAAAAAGTGGGATTTTGTGCGAAATATTTTTCTACGCGAAAAGTAAAGTTTGCGCTCAATAGGAAGGTTTTGAGCGCAAAGGTTTGGTGTTGCGTGCAATTGTCAGTGAAGCTTGTCTGCACATTCTGGTTATCTGGTTCAGTGGTTCTGTGCATTCTAGTGCATCTATTCCGGACATCGATGCAAGCAGAGTCTTGTGCTGAGCAGAGGAAAAGACTTCAATACAAATATATTGAAGAGAACTTCACGTCTATAAACTGAGTGGGACTTCACCAAAGGCAGTGAGCCAGGGGGAGTCAACGGGAGTGACCCGAGGGACGTAGTGATCCATCCCTAAACTTTTGTAAAGGCAGTGAGCCTAGGACAGAGTGACTGTGCCCAAACCTTTGTAATCTACAGCTAGTGAAACATAGTGGATTTTGGTATGACTAACAACCTGTCGGCGTATGCTCCTTGGACATAGCCCTTAGTGGTGAACCAAGTAAAAAGTGTTGTGTCATCTATCTGCATGTGAATGTTTGCTTTCTGATCCTTTTCATCATACAAGTTTAACAAGTTCTTACCAACGTGGGAAAAAAATCCTTCACTTTAAAAGAAAAACTTATCACCCTTATTCACCCCTCCCCTCTCAGGGTGTCCTGGGGTCCTACACACTCCACCTTCGGGATGTCACCTTAAGGGGCATTGTATGACTGACCTTGCAGATCACCACTGTGTGGGACAGACCCTGGGGAGTCAGCACTTGTAGGACCAGAGATGGTTTAGGCTACAACGGAGAAGGTGCAGATCATCCAGAAGTGGATGAAGACTGCACAAAGAATACATAAGTCTTATGCTGATAGGAGACGGAGACCACTGAAGTTCGAGGATGGAGACCACATCTTTTTACTGGTCTCACCACGACGAGGTCTACGGAGATTTGGCTGAGGCGGCAAGTTATCTCCACATTTTATCGGACCGTTCCAGGTCATCAGTAGGGTAGGCGAGGTGGCTTACCGCTGACCCTTTCACCTCTGTTGCATCGGGTGTACAACGTCTTCCATGTATCTCAGCTGAGGAGATACGTGCACGACCCATCCACATCATTGATAATGTGCAGCTGGACATCGATGACTTTGCTACATTCACAGAGGTCCTAGTGGAGATCGAGGATCAACAAGAGAAGGTCCTACGTGGACGGTTGATTCCTCTGGTGTGCATTTTTTGGCAGCACGAGAACCTCTAGGAGAGCACATGGGAGCGGGAGGCTAAGATGCGTGCTCAATACCCCCATTTGTTTCCCTAGTGTGTGTTGTAGTTTTACGGGGACGTAAAGCCCTGAGGTGGGGGTAATGTAAAGACCCTAAAATTTCAAGGAATTTTTTTTCTTAAATTCTCTGGAATTTTACGAGTCTGCAGTTTTTGACGGCACCTGATTCTGAGGCCCGGTGTGCCCGGAATCAATTTCTAAAGTTTTGTTAAGCTTAAATTAACGTGCATAAGCAGTTTTCCTGAACAAAGTGGAATAAATCTTAAACGGTTACTCGGATCATAAATCTGAGGGCACCGTTACACTTAGAATGGCGGGTTTACTCTAGGCACGACTTAATTTTAGTCAGTGCGGGCCTCCTGTGTGAAATTCCAAAAATGACCTAACCGTAAATAAAATAAATAAAATAATTATTTTATTTTTCAAATGCTTATAACTCACAAACGGTAGCTCGAATTGAAAATCCAAGACCACCACTGAACTTGTGAGGGTATGCTTTATTTAAGTAGATACTAACTTTGGCTGACGTGGGCCACCAGAAAAAGTTAGTTTTTGGCCGAAAATAAAATAATTAAGTGACAGTTATTTTATTGTAAAATTCATAACTTCTAATAGGTAACTCGGATTGAAAATCTGAGAGTACCGTTGGGTTCTTTGGGGTGTGTTTCACCTAGGAATAATCTAACCTTGACCACAGTGTGTCGAGGGTTACTGATAATAATTTTTCTAAAGTTTTGTTCAGGTACGTTCAGTAGACGTATGAGCGGGATTTTATATCTTTTGAACCGGTGCTCAAAATCGAAATCTGAGGGCACCGATGAACTCACAGTGCCGATATTCGCCTAATGAGACCTTTACCACAGTTGTGTTTGGTCGAAAGGAGAAGTTAAATATTTGGGGATTTTTATTAAATTAAAAATTATGTGTGACATAAGTTTTAAGTGGTGGTTGATTTCTCCAAAGAGAAGTTGGAGGTGGGGCCCACCCCCCACATAACCTCCCATGGGAGGATTTTGTGTGGTATGACCCACACGAGTTCCAAACTCTTCAAATCCCCCTTAATCTCCTTAAACCCCTTGAACTCCCAAATTAAGGAGGATGAAACTTCCTTTATTAATTGGGAGCCTCTTCATCTCCTACCTCCCTTTTTAATGAGCCAACTCAACATTTAATTAATTAATGGATGTGGCTTAATGAATTTGAATCCCTTTGAATTCATTAATCCATCCTTTAAATAAGTGGTGTGTTTTTATTTTATGTTGGTTGGACATATTATCTTGGGAGGCTTTGGAGGATTAGAAAGGAAGCGTTTTTTCCCACGAAGAAGATGAACGACATCTCCAATGTATACCGATGTACTATCGACGAAGAATGCCGTTTCCACCGAAGAATGATGATGTGTCATCTTACTTTCCTCGACCTCCTTCTGCATTAAAGGAGTAGACGCCACCCGCAAGGAACGCCGACGACACACCATCCTTGAACGTTTCCCAAAGTTAACGAAATCGACGCCCACCCTCTTTCCCACGACTCCACCGAGTGAGCACCATTTTCGAGGTAGGGGGATTCGATTAATTTAAATGGAATAAAATTATACCTCGTTCTTTGTTGAATAACTTGGTTCATCATTGGCCAAATGATATCATCTAATATAGAGGGCGTGGGCCGAACCAACATGGCCCGACGTTACTCCGTAGCTTGTTGGTTTATTTGGCGATGGAGGCAGAGCCGGAAGGGTGCGGTGTCGTCACACCACATCGGAGAAAGAGACCACGACCATAAGGCGACAACGACTGAAGGCGGCGGCGACCGAAGGCCACAGCCAGACCGGGCCGCGGCGGTGGAGGATTGGCATCATCGCACCGGCCGCGTGGAGGAAACCGCGGCCCGTATCCGCCGGCCGTTCGGTGGACGAACCGAACCGGCCAGCCCTAGACGGCCGGGATGGAGGACCGCGACGCCCCCTTTGCACCGGGCTGCGGAGAAGACCGCGACCCACTGTGCGGGCTGATTGTTGGAAGAACCGGCCAACTATGATTGGTCAGGTTGGGGGAGCGTGGTACCTGTAGGCACCGCGTGACATGGGAACCGCGGTCCACAACCACGAGCCGCTCACGCCAGACAAAATCAGCCGACTTCAGCTGGCCGGGCAGGGAGAGGCGACCCCGCTCGGCGCCGCCGGAAGAACCAGACCGACCCGCTCTGTGGGCCGGGTTTGCGGGTTGGCCGTGCCCCACCGGGCTGGGCCGACCCCCCAGCTGGGTCCGACCCGCCGAACCAGGTCGGGCCGACCCGCCAGCCCACTGGGCTTGACGGGCCGGGACCGTTTCTCTTAAACACGAATATCTTCTAGATCGCGTGATCGATTGACGCGCCGTCTGCGGAACTGGTACCATCATGAAGAGGCGAACGTTTTGAAACACTCTAAGTGAGTTTGGGATGACTTTGGAAAACATCTGGGTTTGGAACGAGTGTAAATCCAACCAGGCCCCTGGAACAGAAAAGCCAATAACTCTCAGACCAGGTGTCTGATTGACGCGCCGTCTATCGCACTGGGTTTCTTTTGATGAGATGAAACTTCAGGATACATAAACTCAGGGATTCGTGATAGTTGATGTATCGATCCCTTTGTTCGATGATTAGACCCTCCCCGAATCGAGCGTGCTGTGTGCGGGAACCCTAGAGCTGGCTGCAACTGTGATGATGACTACCGTACTGGAATCCTCCGTGGGTTCGTCGACGAAGAAAACTATGCCAGAATCCTGTGTGGGTTCGAAAGTTCTAATAGAGTAGCTGGTCCTATATCCTGTGTGGTTTCGACAGCTTAGATGAATCAGTAACTACATTTGATCATCTCTATTACTCTAAAATAGTTGGACTGTATCCTGTGTGGGTCCGACAGCTTAGACGAGATAGATGGACTGTATCATGTGTGGGTCCGACAGCTTATACGAGATAGCTGGACTGTATCCTGTGTGTGTCTGACAACTTAGACGAGATAGCTGGACTATATCCTATGTGGGTCCGATATCTTAGCTGGTCCTGTATCCTGTGTGGGTCCGACAGCTTAGATGATCCAGTGGCTACATTTGATCATCATTATCTCTCTACTATTATGTCATACTTGTGTGAGCAGAGTCATGTCTTTCAACCATTAACATCATGGTTATTTACTTTACTTCCTATGTGGAATGGGTTGTTTATGGGCTCATGAGTTAGATCCGGATCGTGATTGGTAACTTAGGTATATGTATGGGGATATACCTAAGTAGGGTTGGTTGATAATTCATGATTGTATCTTTCTTCTTTTGTTTATCCTTAGTGGATATTGTGAGACCTTGCAGGTCTCAGGGTCCCTACTAAGTATCGTTATACTCACCTCTGCACGGGCTATGCCCACACCTTGTTGTGTTGGATGTAGATGATGGACAGTGCTAACGGAGGCTAAGAGCACCACGACTGGATGGTACCCAGAGGTGGACCTTGTGACGAGTTGACACACAGAGGAGACTGACAGACGTGAGTGCTGAGGTGGCCATCTATACCTACCCTTCAGGTAGGATCCCCGGAGGACGATCCAGGAGCTTCTCTTTATTTTCAGCTATTTTTCCCTTTCTACTTGTACTTGTTGTTCAGTTGATCTTGTATACTGGAAAATTTACTTTCTAGCACACTCTTTTGTATTCGGTTTTAATTAGTGTTTACTTCCTGTTGCGTACTCTATTGTGTTTGTTTACTTTTATAAAGGAAATTCATTCCCATCTTAGGGATTTAAGCCTTTGGTGCTAGTCGCCATCCCCTGGCCAATGGAAGGTGGGCTTGGGGTAGTCATGGAACGGGCCCCGAGAACGGGTCGTGACAAATTGGTATCAGAGGAGTCGGTTATACCACAGAACTCAGGACTCTGATCATTCATTTCTGTGAAGAAATAGTTTTAAGAGTATTGAGTGTGGTTTTCAGTCCATGGGGTCCAGTGTTGGTGCGGCGGCCGACGTATACATACACCAGGAGCCTGACATCTGATTTCCAACTTAGTGCACGAAAACACTAATTGTGTGTGTGTGTTTCAAGAGTTTCATTGTGGTCTCCTTGAGTCAGCTCACCAGGTATAAACTTATTGACCATGGCGCACCTATTCCTTATCAGGATGCTGCAGCAAAGAAATCTATCTAGGGTTCCTGAGTGAGTACATGATGATGGCCCACCGAGCGATGAGGCTCCGGTGTAGGGTCCTCTTACTATGTTGTCACCTTCGGGTGGTGTACTGGTAGTACCACCACCCGTTGGGCAGTAGATGCCACCAGCCGTACTAGTAGATGATGCAAACTGACATAGTGTGTAGCACGAGTTCCAATAATAGAGGCCTCCAAGGTTACGAGGTAGGACAGATTCCTAGGCAGTAGAGGACTGGATTGAGATGATTGCTAGAGTTTTTCGCCTAGTTGAGACACCAGTAGAGAGGATGGTGGACTTAGCTACTAGTGTTTTCCAGTGAGTGACCATGATGTTGGTCCACATAGTGACGAGGCATTAGTACATGGACCATTTCCTAAGTTGTACCTTCAGGTAGTGTGTCAGCTATATCACTACCTGTTGGCCAGTTATTACAACCAGCGGTGCCAGTAGATGACACATGTAGGCTTAGTGCGTTACACATGTTTTAGCATCAGATACCCCTCAGGTTCCGAGGTGATCCCAACTCACAGGAGGCTGAGGACTGGCTTCAGGAGGTGGTTGAGAGTTCTCTAGAACTTATATAGCTTCGTCAGGATGACATGTCGATAGCTAAGTATTCATCGAGAAATACCGAACGTTCCGGGTACTCGATGAATACGATATGATCAGTGCTTTGGGGCTCAGACTACTGAATGAGGTGTGTTTAAAGGACATCCAAGCCTGCACTTTTCCTCTATGCATTCTTAATTATGATAGGGTTCTAGAGAAAACCTCTGTGGTTGAATGTTCTTTGGATGAACGAATACAGCTGGTGAATGTTATCAGTGGGAAATAAGGGAACTTGCGCCAGTCTTAGAGACTTGGGCGTGCAAAAAGTTTCGAGAAGTGGATGTGACATAGACAGATAAATCTGCAGGGCAGTAGACGTGGAAGCAGAGTTGGGAGAGCAATATGTGGTGGTCTATATTTCGACATGTTACAACCACCACCTTTGTAGTCCCCGCCAGGATCAGGGAGATGGAGGGAAGAGGAAAATAGTAGCTTCCTACAGTCAAGGAGTGTGGCCCAAGGGCTCTAGGAATGATTTGAGGTACGGTCTATGTCTACTACTAGCTGCTGTATCAATATACATAGGTACCAATAATTCCTTCCTTCCACAAATATTGTCCCGGACCTAGATATTCCAGTTAAACCATTGAATTGACCCTAACATCAAGAGATACCTTTGGGAGTAGAATTGATAATCACATTTACGCCGACAGTGTGGTCTGACCCTTGAGGTGAGAGTTTCGGTTGGAAATCACTTGGTGGCAGAGTCGAGGCCTTATGACGTTAGTTTGGGTATGGATAGGGAAACCATAGTTCATACACATATTGACTATATTAGGAAAAAAGGTTGTGGTTTATCTACAATTTTGAGATGGGGTTTCCCTTGGTCGGCAAAAAGGGAAACCCAGACATCACAGGATAAACTCATTCTTAGGAGGGTGCAGCCAATCACTCATGAGTCGGCCAACCTTACCCTCATGGTAGCATGAGTTTTGAGTTTTGCGTTTCTCCAGGACTATGACTTCGAGATAGTCTATACTCATGGGAAGGGGAATATTGTATCATATGCACTCAGTTGGATATCTGGTATACAGCTGCTAGGCGAGACGACAGAGCAACTGGATTCTTTACAGATACCCTTTTTGGATTGAGATGGAACAGCCTTCCTTCAGTCTCTTACAGTCACTCCCCCACTTCTTTAGCGAGTTAAGAAGGCAGTAGCGGATTTTGTCTCTCGATGCCTCACTTGTCAGCAAGTGAAGGCGGAACATCAGGTACTAGTAGGCTTGGTTCAGCCTTTAGAGTTCCCAAAGTGGAATAGGGATGAGATATCCATGGACTTCATGATGGGTCTTCCATGTACATCTAGAAGACATGACTCTATTTGGGTGATCGTAGACGACTCACCAATTCGGCCCACTTCCTACGGATCAGAGAGAAGGGATCAGTAGAGAGATTGGGATGCCTCTACATTCAAAAGATCGTACGACTTCATGGTGTTCCATCGACTATCGTCTCTGATCGATATGCTCATTTCACTTCCGGGCTATGGAAGGGGTTACATGAGGATTTTGGGACACAGCTTCGCTTGAGCACCGCCTTCCATTCTCATATGGATGGTCAGACTGAGAGGACCATTCAGACTCTCAAGGACATACTCTGTGCATGTGTCCTAGACTTTGGTCGCAGCTGGGAGGAACACTTACCCTTGGTAGAGTTTTCATATAACAACAGCTACCACTCCTCCATCGGGATGACACCTTACGGGGCATTGTACGGCCGACCTTGTAGATCAAAACAGTGCTGGACTGACCCAGGGGAGTCAGCACTTGTAGGACCAGAGATGGTTTAGGCTATGGTGGAGAAGGTGATGATCATCCAGGAGCGGATGAAGACTGCACAGAGTAGGAAGAAGTCTTGTGCTGATAGGATAAGGAGACCACTGATGTTCGAGGATGGTGACCACTTCTTTTTATGGGTCTCACCTCGATGAGGTCTATAGAGATTTGGCCGAGGCGGTAAGTTATCTCCATGTTTTATCAGGCCGTTCCAGGTCCTCAGTAGGGTAGGCGAGGTGGCTTACCACCAGACCCTTCCACCTCTATTGCATCAGGTGCACGACGTCTTCCCCGTATCTCAGATGAGGAGATTCGTGCATGACCCGTCCACATCATCGACCATGGAGAGATGGACATCGATGACGTGGCTACATTCACGGAGGTCCCAGTGGAGATCGAGGATCGATAGGAGTGGTTCCTACGTCGATGGTCAATTACTTTGGTGCAAATTCGTTGAAAGCACGAGAACCTCTAGGAGAGAACATGGGAGTGGGAGGCTCAGATGCATGCTCAGTACCCCCATTTGTTTCCCTAGTGTGTGTTGTAGCTTTATGGGGATGTAAAGCCCTGAGGTGGGGGTAATGTAAAGACCCGGAAACTTTAAGGAAAATCTTTTCTTAAATTCTTTGGAATTTTACAAGTCTGCAGTTTCTAATGGCACCTGATTCCAAGGCCTGTTGTACCCGGAATCAATTTTTGAAGTTTTGTTATGCTTAAATTATTGTGCGTAATCATTTTTCCCAAAAAAGTGGAATAACTGTTAAAAAGTTACTCAGATAAAAAACATGGGGGCCTCATTGCACTCAGGATAGTTGGTTTATCCTAGGAGTGACTTAAGTTTAGTCGGTGCGTGCCTCCTGTGAGAAATTTCAAAAATGGAATAACCGTAAATAAAATAATTAAATAAATTATTTTATTTTTCAAATTCTTATAACTAACAAACAGTAGCTTATATTGAAAATCCGATACCACCACTGAACTTGTGAGGGTATTCTTTATTTAAGCAGATACCAACTTTGGCCGGCGTGGGCCACCAGAAAAAGTTAGTTTTTGGGCGCAAATAAAATAATTAAGTGACAATTATTTTATTGTAAAATTCATAACTTCTAAATGGTAACTTGGATTTAAAATCCAAGAGTACCTTTGGGTTCATTAGGGCATGCTTCACCTAGACAGAGCCTGACCTCGACCGCAATGGGTCGAGGGTGACTGATAATAATTTTTTTGAATTTTTGTTCGGGTACGTTCAGTAGACGTATGAGCGGGATTTTATATCTTTTGAACCGGTGCTTGGAATTGAAATTTGAGGGCACTGATGAAGTCGCAGCGCCGATATTCGCCTAAGGGGAACTTTACCGCAGTTTCATTTGGTTGGAAGAAGAAGTTAAATTTTTGGGGATTTTTATTAAATTAAAAATTATGTGTGACATAATTTTTAAGTGGTGGTTGATTTCTCCAAAGAGAGGTTGGAGGTGGGGCCCACCCCCCACATAACCTTCCATGGGAGGATGTTGTGTGGTGGGGCCCACATAAGTTCCAAACTCTTCAACTCCCCCTTAAACTCCTTAAACCCCTTGAACCCCCAAATTAAGGAGGATCAAACTTCCTTTATTAATTGGGAGCCTCTTCATCTCCTCCCTCCCTTTTTAATGAGCCAACTCAACATTTAATTAATTAATGGATGTGGATTAATGAATTTTAATTCCTTTGAATTCATTAAGCCATCCTTTAAATAAGTGGTGTGTTTTTGTTTTATGTTGGTTGGACATATTATCTTGGGAGGCTTTGGAGGATTAGAAAGGAAGAGTTCTTCCCACGAAGAACACGAAGGAAATCTCCAATGTGGAACAACGTACTCTCAATAAAGAATGTCGTTTCCACCAAAGAATGACGACATGTCATCTTCCTTTCCTCGACCTCCTTCTGCGTTAAAGGAGTAGACGCCGCCCGCAAGGAACGTCGATGACACACCATCCTTGAACCTTTCCCAATGTCAACAAAATCGACGCCCACCCTCTTTCCCGCGACTCCACCGAGCGAGCACCATTTTTGAGGTTGGGGATTAGATTAATTTTAATGGAATAAAATTATACCTCGTTCTTAGTTGAATACCTTGGTTCTTTATTGGACAAATGATATCATCTAATACAGAGGGTGTGGGCCGAACCAATGCGGCCCGGTGTTCCTCCGTTTCTTGTTGGTTTATTTGGCGATTGAGGTGGAGTCAGAAGGGTGTGGTACCGTCACAATGCACTGGAGAAAGAGACCACGACGATAAAGTGGCATCGAATGAAGGCAGCGTCCAGGACGGGCCGCGGCGGTGGAGGACCGGCGTCGTCGTACTGGCCACATGGAGGAAACCGCGGCCCGCATCCACAGGCTGCTCGACGGACAAACCGAACCGGCCGGCCATAGTCGGCCGGGCCGGAGGACCGCGTCGCCCCCTTGGCATTGCGCTGCAGAGAAGACTGCAGCCCACTGTACAGGCCGCTTGCTGGACGAACCGACCGGCTACAACCGGCCAGGTTGGAGGAACTTGGCGCCCGTAGGCACCGTGCAGCGGGGGAACCGCGACCCACAACCTCGGGCCGCTCGCGCCGAACAAAACCGGTCAGCTTTGGTTGGCCGGGCAGGGAGAGATGACGCCGCTCGGCACCGCCGGGTCCACGGGTGGGACTTCCCCATTGGGCCGGACTGACCCCCCATCTGGGTCGGACCCACTGAACCGGGTCGGGCCGACCCGCCAGCCCACTGGGCTTAACGGGCCAGACCCGTTTCGCTTAAACGCGAATATCTTCTAGACCGTGCGTCTGATTGACGTGCCGTCTGCGGCACTAGGACCCTCGTGAAAAGGCGGACATTTTACGATACTCTATGTGATTTTTGGAAGACTTTGGAAAATGGCCAGGTTTGGAACAAGCGTAAATCAAACCGGGCCCCTGGAACTGAAAATCCAATAACTCTCAGACCAGGCATCTGATTGACGCGCCATCTATCGCGTTGAGTTTCTTTTGATGAGACAGAACTTCGGGATACATCAACTCAGGGCTTTGTGATAGTTGATGTATCAACCCCTTTGCTCGAGGAGAATACCCTCCGAGAATCGAGCGTACTGTGTATAACGACCCATACTTTACATACATTATTATTACTTCAGAATTGAAGCACACTTATTACAACATATAACAAAACCATGAAAGGACCATATAGTTATAGTGTCTTTAGAAACTAGGAAACATAAACAACTGGTTCATAACTCATCTACACTATCTCCATTTTATTTTATCATATCTAGAGTCCCTTTTGGCATATCTTACTTAATATCCTTCTTCCTGACCTGTGGAAAAGAAAACATACAACAAGGGTGAGCTCAAATTCTCAGTAAGGGTAAACAAAAGAAATATCATTCGTATAATATTCATAAGAACATAACATTTTGAAAATCTTAACATGAAAAAGAGATCATAATATCATAACATGGGATAAATCATAATAGTGAAATATAATCCCAATAATCATAACTTAAAACATGAAACTTTTGGCATACACACATAATCATATAGAATCATTTCTTAGTAGTCAAGACTCATTGCCAAGACTATCTTAGCGGACAAAGTCCATTTCTGAACAGAGTTCACTCCTCATTTCAGTCCTGTTTCACTGAACCGGTTTAACCTACCGTTCCAGCCATGTCTATCTCATGAGATATAAATCTTTACCCAATGCACTGGAGGGAGATATAGGTCCCACCCATCTCATAATGAAACCATTCTTAAGTGTGCCACAAAATTATAAATCATACATCATAGCATAACCCATGTAATAAAAATGGGAATCCTAACATCATGCCATCATAACATAATCCATATAAGATAAAAGGAGCTCATAAAAATAATTCCATCATAACATAATAAAATCAATGTAAAAATAGGGATATAAACAGAACCCTATATTATCTTAGATGGAAAATAATTTTGACAAAACACATAAACTCCATTCTTGAGGAAAATATCCTTTCAACTTCAAAAACATTTTTCGTTCTTAAAATGTCATATAATTCTAAAATAAACGAAGTTGACTAAAAATAAACTTGAAAACTTGTAAAGTAAGCTTCATGGAAATAATGTTCTAAAAATTCATTCATTCCGTATAAGTTAAGAAAAGACATTCTTCTCATACTTTGACAGGAAAAGTCAAAAAGTACCTTGTACGAAAAACCACAAAAGATTCCTTTCATATCTTTTACTAAAAACTCACCGAAGGGTAAAATTGGATTTAAAAAATTGTAGGTGGATGGAAATAATATTACATATTGAGGAAACATGGATGTGGATGATAAATATTCCCCAGTAAATTCTGATGTATAAACAATCTCGGATAAAAATGAGATTGTGAGATTTTCCCTTAACGTAGGTCCGATTTGCGTATTACATGTCCAAACCTCCTGTATAATGATTTAAATAATGTTATTGACTTATTCCATAATCGTACTCATTGTTATGATATCATATATGGTCATATTATTAGCTTCTTATTAGTAATATTTCATTGTTACCTGATATTCGGGTGTTTATTGGTTTTTGTTCTTATGCGTGTTTTTTCGAATAAATTCTTATTCTTCTTTTAGGTTATAGATACCTCATTTCCATAATGGTATTAGTGTAATATATATCATATTTATTCATTCAATTCATTTATATAATCATTATGTAATGAAGATCATGTAGAACGAGTCGCATCACATTGTGGAGACGGTAGGCCGTACGTACGTATGAGCGATGATATCGTTCCCATGACAGTGAATTTTTATTGAAGTGTATGTATACTATTTCATAATCAATATCACTTTACAATAATCATATATAGTTTTTATTTACACCATTATACCCATCCAAGTATGGTGGTGGTGGAAAACAGGTTACACCGCGGCGTGGAGATGATATTCCGTACGTACGCACGCGCGGTGATTTCTTTTTCCGTAGGATGGATAGAAGGTCAAATAGGGTTGTTTCATATTTATAATAACATATCAGTATATGAGTGATACTGATGTTATTACTTCATAATGAATCAACTATATAAGAATATTGAGAAGAAGAAATAAAGTTGAAAGAATCGTTAACAGATATTACCTCTTCTTCGACACGCCTCTTTGAAACCTCCTCTAAGGGCACTAAGATTGGTCTTTGAAGAATACCAGGTCCTCTAGTATATTTCTAGGGAAGTGGAGAAGAGAAATTGTCTGGGGTTGGCCGAGCTTTAAGGCTCCAAGTGGTGTGAGGAGGAGAGGGAGGAGGTGCCCTTTTATAAGGGAGGAGAGGGGCACCTTAAGAAAAACATAAAATATTAATTTATTATAAAGTCATATTCAGTTTTAATAGCTTCAAATTGATTTATTTCGAATCTAAGGTGGGTATGGGTCTGAATCCTCTCATACAATAGAATTTAGACAAGTTTAGATTACTATTTTAACCTTATCATTTAGATTTAACTCTAAGTTAAATAATTTACCTTTTACCGTGTCTTCTTGTTTTCTTACACTATAAGGTTAATAAACTTACAATAACAATACAAAAGAACACCATGTTGTTTATTATTAATATAAATAACCTTATCCAAGTCATTTTGCTGAACCTTATATTTTTAGGAATAAAATAACAATTAATAATATAATATTTTTTTTAAAAACTATTTTATGTCAATTTTGACACTATTTGGTACTTGATTTTTATGAAACTCGTAACAGAATGATTATTTCAAAAAAAGTTAATTAAATCAATACTAACATGTCATATTAACCTATAAAATTAGCGGATTCATAAAAAGTCTCAAATTACATTTATTTTGGTATTTATAATATCAATTTTGTTAATATTTCCTTAATAAGTTAATTACTGCATCATCATAGTCTTATACATAAATTAAATTATTTAAAGTCTAAAAATTATAAATAAAATACCATTATTTAGAAAATATTTTTATATTTCTAATGAATATTTATAGTCGAATTTATATTTTTTATAACCCTATATTAAAAATTATTTAGTTATTAAACATTGATTTTAACTATTTTAACCCTTCTTTAAATAAATTAATAATAAATGTCCTAATCTAATCGAAGTGGACCCAAATGGTAATATTTTATTCCTAAGGTTGTTTTTGGTCGCATTAAACTTATCGAATAGAATTAGGACATGTTTTAATGTAATAATAATATCATTTTTACCCTTAATTACCCTATTTACTTTTAACTGTGGTAAATAAAAGTAAAAAGTTAATATTCACCAAAAATTATTTTCATCTCATTGAACCATATTTTAGTCCTTGATATTAACCGTGTCTCTCGGATTTTTTAAATTCCACTCACAAAAGCGGTAAAATTAAGTTTTATGTAAATTTGCAAATTCTCCTAGAAGGTGGGTAAAAGACGGTGAAAAGTTCAATAAAATTTTTATATATCTAAAATTATTATAAAATGACTCCAATGAATTACATTGAACTTATATAGGTATTATTTATCAATTTTTACCTAAAATAAATTTAAATAAAATAAATAATTATTTAAATAAAAATTCGGTTTTTAAATAGTAACCTAGTGTTTTCACTATTCATCAAAAATTGAAAGTTTTCAGAAAAATACCAAAATTTTACCCTAGGATAATTTCGATATTCTGAATCCAAAAATGAAGTCCATTTTGAAAAATAAAATTTCAAAAAGTGAGTATTACTATTCATAACAGCTAGTTTTAATAATATTTTAATAGCATATCATTGTTTAGTGAAACTCGGTATTGCGTACAACGCAAGCTACCAAGGAAGGCCGCGACTGTGTGTAAAACAAGCCAAGCTAGTGTTGTTTTTAGTGAAATATTCCTTTGATGATGTATATATAAAAACAAAATATTTCTCATAAAAATCTCGGGTGTTACATTCCACCCCCCTTAAAATGGATTTCTCCCTCGAAATTCGTCACTTTGTAACAAATAGATGAGGATACATCTCCCTCATCATATCCTCAATCTCCCATGTAGCTTCTTTTAATTGGTGGTTCCTCCATAAAACTTTCACCAAGCGAGTGGTCTTGTTCTGTAGAACTTTTTCGCTACGATCCAGAATCTCTATCGGCTGTTCTTCATAAGAAAGATCTTGCTCCAGCGGTACAACTTCTGAGCTGAGTACATGTGAAGGATCGAGTATGTACTTTCTCAGGAGCGATACATGGAACACATCATGAACTTGAGAGAGATTTTGTGGAAGCGCCAATCGGTAAGCTACCTTCCCAACATGATCCAGTATTTCGAACGGACCGATATACCTAGGGCTCAGCTTTCCCTTCTTTCCAAATCTCATTACTCTCTTCCAAGGAGATATTCGTAAGAACACTTTGTCACCCACTTCAAACACTAGGTCTTTTCTTCGGTTATCAACATAACTTTTTTGTCAACTCTAAGCTGCTCTTATGTGTTTTTGAATAGATCGGACCTTTTCTGATATCTCATCAACAAGATCGGGTCCTAATAGCTTTCTTTCCCCAACTTCATCCCAACAAGTTGGAGTCCTGCATTTATTTCCATAGAGAGCTTCATAAGGAGCCATCTGAATACTGGAGTGAAATATATTATTATATGAAAATTACACCAAAGGTATGTGTTGATCCCAACCACCTTTGAAATCCATAGAGAAATCTCTTAACATGTCTTCTAGAGTTTGAATTGTTCTCTCAGACTGACCGTCTGTCTGAGGATGATAAGCAGTGCTGAAACTCAACTCTGTATCCAGAGTATGCTGAAGACTTCGCCAGAACATTGAGGTAAACCTTGGATCCCAATCAGATATAATGGAAATTGGTACTCCATGCAATCTTTCCACTTCCTTTACATATATCCTGGCAAGCTGATCCAGGGAGAAATCCTCTCTAATAGCAATGAAGTGTTCCAACTTTGTAAGATGATCAACTATGACCCAGATAGCATTATTACCTTTGGATGTTTTAGGATGTCTGGAGACAAAGTCCATAGTGATGTTTTACCATTTCCATTTGGGTATGGGTAATGGTTGTAACATCCCCTTAGACTTCTGTCTCTCAGCTTTAACTTTCTGTCAAACCAAGCATCATGAGACATATTCAGCAACATCTCTTTTCATTCCATCCCACCAGAAGTACTCTTTTAGGTCCCTATACATCTTCGTGCTTCCAGGATGAATAGATAATGAAGAAATATGAGCCTCATCCAGAAGATACTTCTTTTATTCGGGGATGGGAGGAACACAATCCCGATTCCTGAACTTTATTATCCCTTCACAATCGAGGTTGAATTCAGGAACATTTCTCACCTTCTTTTGTAACTCTACATCTTCTTCCTGTGACTCTTTAATCTTCGCATGTATAGATGGTTGAACATTCATTTGATAAAGATATGATCTTTCCCCTTCCATTATAATTCCAAGATCCATCCTTTGTAAATCCATAAATATTGGATCTTTTGTGATCCTCATCATGGATAAACTATCATGGTATTTTAGACTTAATGCGTCTGCCACCTTGTTTGCTTTCCCTGGGTGATAATGAATTGAGCAGTCGTAATCCTTAATCAGCTCCAACCATCTTCTTTGGCATATATTCAGCTCCTTTTGGGTGAAAATATGCTTTAAACTTTTATGATCAGTATAAATATCACACCTTTCACCATAAAGATAATGCCTCCAAATCTTGAATGCAAAGATTACCGCAGCTAACTCCAAATCATGAGTTGGGTAATTTTGCTCATGGATTTTCAACTGTCATGAGGCATAAGCTATCACCATATCATTTTGCATGAGAACACAACCTATAACCTTCTTGGATGCATCACTGTAGATCACGAACCTTTCTCCACTAGAAGGTAGTGTGAGCACAGGTGCACTGGATAACCATCTTTTTAACTCCTGTAAATTCTCTTCACATTCCTCAGTCCACACAAACTTAACTCCTTTTCAAGTCAACCCGGTGAGTGGATTAGATAATCGTGAAAAATATTTCACAAAATTTCGATAATATCCATCCAAACCAGGAAAACTTTGGATCTCAGTTACTGTTGTTGGTCTCGACCATCTTTCGATAACCTCTGTTATTGAGAGATCCACAGATATCCCCTCTTTTGAGATTATGTGACCCAAAAATGAAACTTTTTGAAGCCAAAATTCACACATGGTAAATTTGGCATAAATATTATCCTTTATCAGGGTCTTCAATACAATTCTTAAGTGATCTTCATGTTCTTTCTTGCTCTTTGAATAAAAAAGAATATCATCTATAAAGACTACCACAAGCTGATCAAGATAGTCTCTAAAGAATCTATTCATCAGATCCATGAAGATAACAGGGGAATTAGTAAGACCAAATGGCATCACTATAAATTCATTGTGTCCATACCTTGTACGGAAAGTTGTGTTTGGTATATCCTCCCTTTCAACCCTTAATTAATGATACCCTGAACGAAGATGAATCTTGGAAAAGTATTGAGCTCCGCGTAGTTGGTCAAATAAGTCATCAATACGTGGGAGATGATATTTGTTCTTGATAGTGATCTTGTTAAGTTCTCGATAATCAATGCAGAGTCTCATTGATCCATCTTTCTTCTTAATAGACAGAACAGGTGCTCCCCAAGGTGATGCACTAGGGCGTATGAATACATTATCAAGATTCTCTTGGAGTTTCTACTTCAATTCCTGAAACTTTATTGGGGCCATTCTATAAGGTGTCTTTGAAATAGGCAAAGCTCCCGGTACAAGTTCTATAGAAAAATAAACTTTATGATTTGGTGGAAGACCAGAAAATTCCTCCGGAAAGACATCATCAAACTCCCGTACAATGGGAATATTCTTAATCGTGAGTTTATCACCAACTATTTGAGATTAATAACCTTCTTTTAGTGGAATCAAGAACCATAAGATGGATGAAATATCCACTGGAAGGTTATGTTCATCATTGCATCAATAGACGATCATAGATTGATCTGGAATATGAAATGTGACTTCCCTTCTTTGGAAATTGATATGAGCTCCATATAAAGAAAGCCAATCTATTCCAAGAATCACATCAAATTCCACTATAGGAAGAATCACAAGATTTCTAGGAAGCACTTTCCCACAAACTTAAATCGGAGAATAATTGTAAACTTTTTCTGCGATTGTTGTGCCATTAGGGGTTTTCATAGCTAACTCAACATCTAATTTTGAGGTAACACGGTGATACCCTTAGAAAATTCTTCATAAATAAAATAGTGGGTGGATCCAGAATAAAATAAAACATTGGCTACTTTAGAATAAATGGTAAGTGTACCTTTCACCACTTCGTTATCGTACTCCACATCGCTGATAGAAATTGCATGTGACTTTCCTTTGCCTTTAGCCTTAAGAGTTTGTTGATGTCGATCATCATCAAAAACCCTTGTATTAGTGCATTGATTAGAATAATTCCCCATTTCCTTGCACTTATAACATTGAAGTGTAGGAGGTGTGCTCTGTGTAGCCTTTTCTTTGTTCTCATCACTAGACTTCTTCTTCCCATCATTGCGGCATTCAAATTCTTAATGGCATTACTTTCCACATTTGAAACATTTACTTGTCCCTTTAAGACCACTCCCTCCATGTTTCTTTCCACACTTTGAGAATAAGGGAAAACTCATCTTCTTTTCAGTGTGCTCTTTAGATTTTCCTTTGAACTCCATTTTCCTCTTCTTATCAAACGCATATGACTGATGGGTTACTCCAATCTCCATCTCAACCTTGAGAGCACATCGAATGATTTCCTCTTAGCTATTGAAGTACCTTATGGATAACGCCCTTCGAAGACTTGGTTTTAATCCACTAAAGAATCGATCGATCTTACTCTCAAGTTGGATAATAATATCAGAAGCGTACCTTGAAAGTCTTGTAAAATTTGCATCGTAGGTACCAATAGATTCATCATCCTTTTTCTTTAGTTCAAGAAACTCCTTCACCATATTTGTTAGAAGAATATGAGGGAAGTACTTATTGAAAAATAGGTTCTTGAACTCGTCCCATTCCATAGACTCAATTTCATCTCTTGGCCACGTATTCTTGATAAGATTCCACCATTGATCAGCTTTACCTTCCAAATGATAAGCTGCTAAGATGACCTTACCATGTTCAGAACATTGAAGAACTGAAAATAAGTTTTCAGTGGTACTGATCCATTGTTCAGCTACTAATGGATCAGTAGACCCGTTGAATGAGGGTGGACGCTGCCTCATGAAGGATTCAACAGAATGTTTCTCCTTCCTTTGCTCGTTTGGAAGTCCTGCATGATTCATAGCTTGAGAAAGTTGTGTGAGCATGGCTACAAGATTTTTCATTCCAGCTCCCATAACTTTTGGTTGCTTAGGGGGACAATCATTGCATTGCCCGTCGCATTCAGCATTAACATGGTTCCTTCGGTTTCCATCCATTGACTAAAACCAAGAAGAACAGTGTGAGAAACACTAATTATAATAGGAAAATCACATAATCAAGAATAAAACTTCACACTTAAGGTCTTATCATAGGTTGTTCATGGACATTTTTAAAACACTAAGATTGTGTTCTATGCTTATACTTATCCTTAGGGTTCTTACTAAGGCTTTCACATACTAGTTTCCAAAGGTTGACTATACATTTCCTCTGATACCAACTACAACGACCCATACTTTACAAACATTATTATTAATTCATAATTGAAGCACACTTATTACAACATATAACAAAACCATGAAAGGACCGTATAGGTATAGTGTCTTTAGAAACTGGGAAACATAAACAACTGGTTCATAAATCATCTACACTATCTCCCTTTTATTTTATCATATCTAGAGTCCCTTTTGGAATATCTTACTTAATATCCTTATTACTGACCTAGGGAAAAGAAAACATACAACAAGGGTGTGATCAAATGCTCAGTAAGGGTAAAGAAAATAAATATAATTCGTATCATATTCATAAGAACATAAAATTTTGAAAATCTTAACCTGCAAAAGAGATCATAATATCATAACATGGGATAAATCATAATAGTGAAATGTAATACCAATAATCATAACGTAAAGCATGAAACTTTGTTTCAAACACACATAATCATAGAGAATCATTTCTTAGTAGTCAAGACTCATTTCCAAGACTATCTTAGCGGACAAAGTCCATTTCTGAACCGAGTTCACTCCTCGTTTCAGTCCTATTTCACTGAACTTATTTAACCTTCCATTCCAGCCATGTCTATCTCATGAGATATAAATTTTTACCCAATGCATTGGAGGGAGATATAGGTCCCACCCATCTCATAATGAAACCATTCTTATGTGTACCACAAAATTATAAATCATACATCATAGCATAACCCATGTAATAAAAATGGGAATCTTAAACATCATGCCATCATAACATAATCCATATAAGATAAAAGGACATAATAAAAATAATTCCATCATAACATAATCAAATCAATGTAAAAATAGGGATAGAAACAGAACCCTATATTATCTTATATGGAATATAATTTTGATAAAACACTTGAGCTCCATTCTTGAGGAAAATATCCTTTCAACTTGAAAAACATTTTCCTTTCTTAAAATTTCATATAATTCTAAAATAAAAGAAGTTGACTAAAAATAAACTTGAAAACTTGTAAATTAAGCTTCATGGAAATAATGTTCTAAAAATTCATTCATGCCGTATAAGTTAAAAAAAGACATTCGTCTCGTACTTTGGCCGGAAAAGTCAAAAAGTACCTCGTACGAAAAACGACAAAAGATTCCTTTTATATATTTTAATAAAAACTTACCGAAGGGTAAAATTGGATTTAAAAAGTTGTATGTGGATGTAAATAATATTACATATTGAGGAAACATGGATGTGGATGATAAATATTCCCCAGTAAATTCTGAAGAATAAACAATCTCGGATAAAAATGAGATTGTGAGATTTTCCCTTACTTTAGGTCTGATTTGCTTCGTACGTGTCCGAACATCCTATATAACGATTTAAATAATGTTATTTAATTATTCCATAATAATAATCATTGTTATGATATCATATATGGTCATATTATTTGCTTCTGATTAGTAATATTTCATTATTACTTGTTTTTAGGTGTTTATTGCTTTTTGTTCTTATGCGTGTTTTGTCGAATAAATTCTTATTCTTCTTTTAGGTTATTGATACCTCATTTCCAGAATGTTATTAGTGTAATATATATCATATTTATTCATTCAATTCATTTCTATAATCATTATGTAATTAAGATCATGTAGAACGAGTCGCATCACATTGTGGAGACGGTAGGCCGTACGTACGCACGAGCGATGATATCGTTCCCATGATCATGGAATTTTATTGAAGTGTATGTATACTATTTCAGAATAAATACCACTTTACAATAATCATATATAGTTATTATTTACACCATTATACCCATCCAAGTATGGTGGTGGTGGAAAACAGATTACACCACGGTGTGGAGATAGTATTCCGTACGTACGCACGTGCGGTGATTTCGTTTTCCGTAGGATGGATAGAAGGTGAAATAGGGTTGTTTCATATTTATAATAACATATCAGTATATGAGTGATAATTATGTTATTACTTCATAATGAAACAACTAAATAAGAATAAGTAGAAGAAGAAATAAAGTTGAAAGAATCGTTAACGGATATTACCTCTTCTTCGACACGCCTCTTTGAAACCTCCTCTTAGGGCACTACGATTTGTCTTTGAAGAAGACCAGGTACTCTAGGATGTTTCTAGGGAAGTGGATAAGATAAATTTTCAGGGGTTTTCCGAGCTTTAAGGCTCCAAGTGGTGTGAGGAGGAGAGGGAGGAGGTTCCCTTTTATAAGGGAGGAGAGGGGCACCTTAGGAAAAACTTAAAATATCATTTTATTATAAAGTCATATTCGGTTTTTAATAGATCCAAATTGATTTATTTCGAATCTAAGGTGGGGATGGGTCGAAATACTCTCATCCAATATAATTTAGACAAGTTTAGGTTACTATTTTAACCTTATCATTTAGATTTAACTCTAAGTTAAATAATTTACCTTTTACTATGTCTTCTTGTTTTCTTACACTATAAGGTTAACAAACCTACAATAACAAGCCAAACGAACCCCAAGTTGTTAATTATTAATATATATAACCTTAGCTTAGTAATTTGGCCGAACCTTAGATTTTTAGGAATAAAATAACAATTAATAATATAATATTTGTTTTAAAAACTATTTTATGTCAATTTTGACACTATTTGGTACTTGATTTTTTTGAAACTCATAACAGAATTATTAGTTCTAAAAAAGTTAATTAAATCCATACTAACATGTAATATTAACCTAGAAAATTAGTTCAATTCATAAAAAGTCTCAAATTACATTTATTTTGGTATTTATAATATCAATTATGTTAATATTTCCTTAATAAGTTAATTACTGCATCATCATTGTGCCATACATAAATTAAATTATTTAATGTATAAAACTTATAAATAAAATACCATTATGTAGGAAATATTTTTATATTTCTAATGAATATTTATAGTAGAATTTATCTTATTTATTAACCAATATTAAAAATTATTTAGTTATTAAACTTTGATTTCAACTATTTTAACCCTTCTTTAAGTAAATTAATAATAAATGTCCTAATCTAATCCAAGTGGACCTAAATGGTCATATTTTATTCCTAAGGTTGTTTTTGGTCGGATTAAACTTATCCAATAGAATTAGGTCATGGTTTAGTGTAATAATAATATCATTTTTACCCTTAATTACCCTATTTACTTTTAACTGTTCTAAATAAAAGTAAAAAGTTATTATTCACCAAAAATTATTTTCATCTCATTGATCCATATTTTAGTCCTTGATATTAACCGTGTCTCTCAGATTTTAGAAATTCCACTCACAAAAGAGGTAAAATTAAGTTTTATGTAAATTTGTAAATTCTCCTAGGAGGTGGGTAAAAGACGGTGAAAAGTTCAATAAAATTTTTATATATCTAAAATTATTATAAAATGACTCCAATGAATTACATTGAAATGATATAGGTATTATGAATCAATTTTGACATAAAATAAATTTAAATAAAATAAATAATTATTTAAATAAAAAGTCTGTTTTTAAATAGTAACCCAATGTTTTCACTATTCATCAAAAATTGAAAGTTTCCAGAAAAATAACAAAATTTCACCCTAGGCTAATTTCGATATTCTGAATCAAAAAATGAAGTCCATTTTGAAAAATAAAATTTCAAAAAGTGGATATTACTATTTATAATGGCTAGTTTTAATAATATTTTAATAACATATCATTGTTTAGTGAAACTCGGTGTTGCGTACAACGCAAGCTATCAAGGAAGGGCGCGACTGCATGTAAAGCAAGCCAAGCTTGTGTTGTGTGTAGTGAAATATTCTTTTGATGATGTATATATAAAAACAAAATATTTTTCATAAAAATCTCGGGTGTTACATTCTACCCCCCTTAAAATGAATTTCACCCTCGAAATTCATCACTTTGTAACCAACAGACGAGGATACCTCTCCCTCATCATATCCTCAAGCTCCCATGTAGCTTCTTCTAATTGGTGGTTCCTCCATAAAACTTTCACCAAGTGAGTGGTCTTGTTCCATAGAACTTTTTCACTACGATCCAGAATCTCTATTGGCTGTTCTTCATAAGAAATATTTTGCTCCAGCGGTACAGCTTCTGAGCTGAGTACATGTGAAGGATCGGGTATGTACTTTCTCAGGAGCGATACATGGAACACATCATGAACTAAAGAGAGATTCGGTGGAAGCGCCAATCGGTAAGCTAACTTCCCAACACGATCCAGTATTTCGAAAGGATCTATATACCTAGGGCTCACCTTTCCCTTCTTTCCAAATCTCATTACTCTCTTCCAAGGAGATATTCGTAAGAACACTTTATCACCCACTTCAAACTCTAGGTCTTTTCTTCAGTTATCGGCATAACTTTTTTGTCGACTCTGAGCTGCTCTGATGTGTTTTTGAATAGATCAGACCTTTTCTTCCATCTCATCAACAAGATCAAGTCCTAATAGCTTTCTTTCCCCAACTTCATCCCATTAAGTTGGAGTCCTGCATTTCTTTCCATAGAGAGCTTCATAAGGAGCCATCTGAATAATGGAGTGAAAGCTATTGTTAATTGAAAATTCCACCAAAGGTAGGTGTTGATCCCAACCACCTTTGAAATCCATATAGAAATATCTTCACATATATTCTAGAGTTTGAATTGTTCTCTCAGACTGACCGTCTGTCTGAGGATGGTAAGCAGTGATGAAACTCAACACTGTATCCAGAGTATGCTGAAGACTTTGCCAGAACTTTGAGGAAAACCTCAGATCCCGATTAGATATAATGGAAAGTGGTACTCCATGAAATCATACCACTTCCTTTACATATATCCTGGAAAGCTGATCCAGAGATAAATCCTCTCTAATAGCAATTAAGTGTACCGACTTTGTAAGACAATCAACTATGACCCAGATAGCATTATTACCTTTGGATGTTTTAGGAAGTCCGATGACAAAGTCCAGAGTGTTGTTGTCCCATTTCCATTTGGGTATGGGTAATGGTTGTAAAATCCCCTTAGACTTCTGTCTCTCAGCTTTAACTTGCTGACAAACCAAGCATCGAGAGACATATTCAACAATATCTTTTTTCATTCCATCCCACCAGAAGTACTCTTTCAGGTCCCTATACATCTTCGTGCTTCCAGGATGAATAAATAATGGAGAACTATGAGGCTCATCCAGCAGCTCCTTCTTTAATTTGGGGATGGGAGGAACAAAAACCCGATTCCTGAACTTTATTATCCCTTCACAATCTAGGTTGAATTCAAGAACATTTATCACCTTCTTTTGTAACTCTACATCTTCTTTCTGTGCCTATTTAATCTTCGGATGTATAGATGGTTGAAAATTCAGTTGATAATGATATGATCTTTCCCCTTCCATTATAATTCCAAGATCTATCCTTTGTAAATCCATAAATATTGGATCTTTTGTGATCCTCATCATGGATAAACCAGCATGGTCTTGTCGACTTAATGCGTCTGCCACCTTGTTTGCTTTCCCTGGGTGATAATGAATTGAGCAGTCGTAATCCTTAATCAGCTCCAACCATCTTATTTGGAGCATATTCATCTCCTTTTGTGTGAAAATATACTTTAAACTTTTATGATCAGTATAAATATCACACCTTTCGCCATAAAGATAATGCCTCCAAATCTTTTATGCAAAGATTACCGCAGCTAACTCCAAATCATGAGTTGGGTAATTTTGCTCATAGATTTTCAACTGTCGTGAGGCATAAGCTATCAGCATATCTTTTTTCATGAGAACACACCCTAGACCCTTCTTGGATGCATCACTGTAGATCACAAACCTTTCTCCACTACAAGGCAGTGTGAGCACAGCTGCACCAGAGAACCTTCTTTTTAACTCCTTGAAATTCTCTTCACATTCCTCCATCCACATGAACTTAACTTTTTTTCGAGTCAACCTGGTGAGTGGATTAGATAATCATGAAAAATATTTCACAAAACTTTGATAATATCCAGCCAAACCAAGAAAACATTGGATCTCATTTACTGTTGTTGGTCTCTACCATATTTTGATAACCTCTGTTTTTTCTAGATCCATAGATATCCCCTCTTTTGAGATTATGTGACCCAAAAATGCAACTTTTTGAAGCCAAAATTCACACTTGGTAAATTTGGCATAAATATTATCCTTTATTAGGGTCTTTAATACAATTCTCAAGTGATCTTCATGTTCTTCCTTGCTCTTTGAATAGACAAGAATATCGTCTATAAAGACTACCACAAACTGATCAAGATAGTCACTAAAGACTCTATTCATCAGATCCATGAAGATAGCAGGGGAATTAGTAAGACCAAATGGCATCACTATAAATTCATAGTGTCCATACCTTGTACGGAATGCCATCTTTGGTATATCCTCCCTTTTGACCCTTAATTGATGATACCCTGAACGAAGATGAATCTTGGGAAAGTATTGAGCTCCGCGTAGTTGGTCAAATAAGTCATCAATTCGCGGGAGATGATATTTTTTCTTGATAGTGATCTTATTAAGTTCTTGATAATCAATGTAGAGTCTCATTTATCCATCTTTCTTTTTAACAAACAGAATAGGTGCTCCCCAAGGTGACTCACTAGGGCGTATGAATCCCTTATCAAGATTCTCTTGGAGTTACTTCTTCAATTCCTACAACTCAATTGGGGCCATTCTATAAGGTGTCTTTGAAATAGGCAAAGATCCCGGTATGAGTTCTATTGAAAACTCAACTTCACGATTTGGTGGAAGACCCAAAAATTCCTCCGGAAAGACATCTTCAAACTCTCTCACAATGGGAATATTATTAATCATGAGTTTCTCACCAACTATTTGAGATAAATAACCTTCATTTAGTGGAATCAAGACCGATAAGATGGAATAAATTCCCACTGGAAGGTTATGTTCATCCTTGAATCGATAGACGATCATAGATTGATCTGGAATATGAAATGTGACTTCCCTTCTTTGGAAATTGATATGAGGTCCATATAAAGAAATCCAATCCATGCCAAGAATCACATCAAATTCCACTATAGGAAGGATCACAAGATTTGCAGGAAGTAGTTTCCCACAATCTTCAATAGGGGAAGAATTGTAAACTTTTGATGCAATTGCTGTGCCATTAGGGGTTGTCACAGCAAACTCAACATCTAATTGCTGAGGTAATACAGTGATACCCTTAGAAAATTCTTCAGAAATAAAAGAGTGGGTGGATCCAGAATCAAATAAAACATTTTCTACTTTAGAGTAGATGGTAAGTGTACCTTTCACCACTTCATTATCGTACTCCACATCGCTGATAGAAATTGCATGTGACTTTTCTTTGTCATTAGCCTTAAGAGTTTGTTGACGTCGATCATCATCAACAACCCTTGGATTAGGGCATTGATTAGCATAATGCCCCATTTCCTTGCACTTGTAACATTGAAGTGTATGAGGTGCACTCTGTGTAGCCTTTTCTTTGTTCTCATCACTAGACATCTTCTTTCCATCATTGCAACATTAAAATGACCAATGACTATCCTTTCCACATTTGAAACATTTAATTCTCCCTTTAAGACAACTCCCTCCATGTTTCTTTCCACACTTTGAGCATAAGGGAAAACTCATCTTCTTTTCACTGTGCTCTTTAGATTTTCCTTTGAACTCCATTTTCCTCTTCTTATAAAACGCATATGACTGATGGGTTTCTCCAATATCCATCTCAACCTTGAGAGTACATCGAATGATTTCCTCATAGCTATTGAAGTCCCTTATGGATAATGCCCTTCGAAGACTTGGTTTTAAGCCACTAAAGAATCGATCGATCTTACTCTCAGGTTGGATAATAATAGCAGAAGCGTACCTTGCAAGTCTTGTAAAATTTGCTTCGTAGGTTCCAACAGATTCATCATCCTTTTTCTTTAGTTCAAGAAACTCTATCTCCATCTTTGTTCGAAGAATACGAGGGAAGTACTTATTGTAAAATACGTTCTTGAACTCATCCCATTCCATGGACTCAATTTCATCTCTTGGCCTCGTATTCTTGATAAGATTCCACCATTGATCAGCTTCACCTTCCAAATGATAAACTGTTAAGATGACATTATCATGTTCAGAACATTGAAGAACTGGAAATATCTTTTTAGTGTTACTGATCCATTGTTCAGCCACTAATGGATCAGTAGACCCGCTGAATGAGGGTGGACGCTGCCTCATAAAGGATTCAACAGCATGTTGCTCCTTCATTTTCTCGTTTGGAAGTCCTACATGATTCATATCTTGAGAAAGTTGTGTGAGCATGGATACAAGATTTTGTATTCCAGCTCCCATAATGTTTGGTTGCTTAGGGGGACAATCATTGCATTGCCCATCACATTCAGCATTAACACGGTTCCTTTGGGTTCCAGCCATTGAATAAAACCAAGAAAAACAGTGTGAGAAACACTAATTATAATAGGAAAACCACATAATCAAGAATAAAAGTTCACACTTAAGGTCTTATCCTAGGTTGTTCATGGCCATTTTCAAAACACTAAGATTGTGTTCTATGCTTAGACTTATCCTTAGGGTTATTACTAAGGCTTTTACATCCTAGTTTACAAAGGTTGACTATACCTTTCCTCTGATACCAACTATAACGACCCATACTTTACATACATTATTATTACTTCAGAATTAAAGCACAATTATTACAACATATAACAAAACCATGAAATGATCGTATAGGTATAGTGCCTTTAGAAACTGGGAAACATAAACAACTGGTTCATAAATCATCTACACTGTCTCCATTTTATTTTATCATATCTAGAGTCCCTTTTGGAATATTTTACTTATTATCCTTCTTCCTGACCTGGGGAAAAGAAAACATACAACAAGGGTGAGCTCAAATGCTCAGTAAGGGTAAAAAAAAGAAATATCATTCGTATCATATTCATAAGAACATAACATTTTGAAAATCTTAACCTGCAAAAGAGATCATAATATCATAACATGGGATAAATCATAATAGTGTAATGTAATCCCAATAATCATAACTTAAAACATGAAACTTTGAGGCATTAAGACATAATCATAGAGAATCATTTCTTAGTAGTAAAGACTCATTTCCAAGACTATCATAGTGGATAAAGTCCATTTCTGAACTGAGTTCACTCCTCGTTTCAATCCTGTTTCACTGAACCGGTTTAACCTGCCGTTCCAGCCATGTCTATCTCATGAGATATAAATCTTTACCCAATGCATTGGAGGGAGATATAGGTCTCACCCATCTCATAATGAAACCATTCTTATGTGTGCCACAAAATTATAAATCATACATCATAGTATAACCCATGTAATAAAAATGGGAATCTTAAACATCATGCCATTATAACATAATCCATATAAGATAAAATGACATCATAAAAATAATTTCATCATAACATAATCAAATAAATGTAAAAATAGGTATAGAAACAGAAACCTATATTATCTTAGATGGAAAATAATTTTGATAAAACACTTGAACTCCATTCTTGAAGAAAATATCCTTTATACTTCAAAAACATTTTCCTTTCATAAAATGTCTTATAATTCTAAAATAAAATAAGTTGACTAAAAATAAAATTGAAAAATTGTAAAGTAAGCTTCATGGAAATAATTTTCTAAAAATTCATTCATGCCATATAAGTTAAAAAAAAGACATTCTTCTCGTACTTTGTCCGGAAAAGTCAAAAAGTACCTCGTACGAAAAATGAGAAAAGATTCCTTTCATATCTTTTACTAAAAACTCACTGAAGGGTAAAATTGGATTTAAAAAATTGTAGATGGATGGAAATAATATTACATATTGAGGAAACATGGATGTGGATGATAAATATTCTCCAGTAAATTCTGAAGTATAAACAATCTCGGATAAAAATGAGATTGTGAGATTTTCCCTTACATTAGGTCCGATTTGCTTCGTACATGTCCGAACCACCTGTATAATTATTTAAATAATGTTATTGACTTATTCCATAATCTTACTAATTTTTATGATATCATATATGGTCATATTATTAGCTTCTTATTAGTAATATTTTATTGTTACTTGTTATTCAGGTGTTTATTGTTTTTTGTTCTTATGCGTGTTATGTCGAATAAATTATTATTCTTATTTTAGGTTATAGATACCTCATTTACATAATGGTATTAGTGTAATATATATCATATTTATTCATTCAATTCATTTATATAATCATTATGTAACGATGATCATGTAGAACGATTCGCATCACATCGTGGAGACGGTAGGCCGTACGTACGCACGAGCGATGATATCGTTCCCATGATCATGGAATTTTATTGAAGTGCATGTGTACTATTTCATAATCAATATCACTTTACAATAATCATATATATTTATTCTTTACACCATTATACCCATCCAAGTATGGTGGTGTTGGAAAACAGATTACACCACGGCGTGGAGACGGTATTCCGTACGTACGCACGCGCGGTGATTTCATTTTCCGTAGGATGGATAGAAGGTGAAATAGGGTTGTTTAATATTTATAATAACATATGAGTATATGAGTGATACTGATGTTATTACTTAATAATAAAACAACTAAATAATAAGAAGTATAAGAAGAAATAACGTTGAAAGAATCGGTAACGGATATTATCTCTTCTTCGACACGCCTCTTTGAAACCTCCTCTTAGGGCACTAAGATTGGTCTTTGAAGAAGACCAGGACCCATAAGATTTTTCTAGGGAAGTGGAGAAGAGAAATTGGCAGGTTTTGGCCGATCATGAAGGCTCAAAGTGGTGTGAGGAGGATAGGGTGGAGGTTCCCTTTTATAAGGGAGGAGAGGGGAACCTTAGGAAAAACTTAAAATATTATTTTATTATAAAGTCATATTCGATTTTTAATAGCTCCAAATTGATTTATTTAGAAGATAAGGTGGGGATGGGTTGAAATACTCTTATCCAATAGAATTTAGACAAGTTTAGGTTACTATTTTAACCTTATAATTTAGATTTAACTCTAAGTTAAATAATTTACCTTTTACCGTGTCTTCTTTTTTTCTTACACTATAAGGTTAATAAACTTACAATAACAATCCAAAAGAACCCCAAGTTGTTAATTATTAATATATATAACTTTATCTAAGTAATTTGGCCGAACATTAGATTTTTAGGAATAAAATAACAATTAATAATATAATATTTGTTTTAAAAACTATTTACGTCAATTTTGACACTATTTGGTACTTGATTTTTGTGAAAATAATAACAGCATGATTATTTCGAAAAAAGGTAATTAAATCAATAATTACATGTAATATTAACCTATAAAATTAGTATAATTCATAAAAAGTCTCAAATTACATTTATTTTGGTATATATAATATCAATTATGTTAATATTTCCTTAATATGTTAATTACTGCATCATCATTATGTCATACATAAATTAAATTATTTAAAGTCTAAAAATTATAAATAAAATACAATTTTGTAGGAAATAGTTTTATCTTTATAATGAATACTTATAGTCGAATTTATCTTTTTTATTAACTTATATTAAAAATGATTTATTTATTAAACTTTGATTTTAACTATTTTAACCCTTCTTTAAATAAATTAATAATAAATGTCCTAATCTAATCCATGCGGACCTAAGTGTTCATATTTTATTCCTAAGGTTGTTTTTGGTCGAATAACACTTATCCAATAGAATTAGGACATGGGTTAGAGTAATAATAATATTATTTTTACCCTTAATTACCCTATTTACTTTTAACCATGGTAAATATAAGTAAAAAGTTACTATTCATCAAAAATTATTTTCATCTCATTGAACCACATTTTAGTCCTTGATATTAACCGTGTCTCTTGGATTTTCAAAATTCCACTCACTGAAGCGGTAAAATTTTGTTTTATGTAAATTTTCAAATTCTCCTAGGAGGTGGGTAAAAGATGGTGAAAAGTTCAATAAAATTTTTATATATCTAAAATTATTATAAAATGACTCCAATGAATTACATTGAACTTATATAGGTCTTATGTATCAATTTTGACCTAAAATAAATTAAAATAAATAAAATAATTATTTAAATAAAAAGTCGGTTTTTAAATAGTAACCTAGTGTTTTCACTATTCATCAAAAATTGAAAGTTTTCAGAAAAATACCAAAATTTCACCCTAGGATAATTTCGATATTATGAATCCAAAAATAAATTCCATTTTGAAAAATAAAATTTCAAAAAGTGGGTATTACTATTCATAACGGCTAGTTTTAATAATATTTTAATAGCATATCGTTGTTTAGTGAAACTCGCTATTGGATACAACGCAAGCTATCAATGAAGGTTGCGAATGCGTGTAAAGCAAGACAAGATAGTGTTGTGTGTAGTGAAAGATTCCTTTTATGATGTATATATAAAAACAAAATATTTCTCATAAAAATCTCGGGTGTTATAATGTGTGCGGGAACCCTAGAGTTGGCTGCGACTGCGATGATGACTACCGTACTGAAATCCTCTGTGGGTTCGACAATAAAGATAACTGTACCTAAATCCTGTATGGGTTCAACAGTTCATACAGAGTAGCTGGTCCTATATCCTGTGTGGGTTCGACTGCTTAGATGAATTAGTAACTACATCTGATCATCTCTATTACTCAAGAATAGCTGGACTGTATCCTGTGTGGGTCTGACAGCTTAGACTAAATAGCTATACTGTATCATGTGTGGGTCCTACATGTTAGACGAGATAGTTGGACTATATCCTGTGTGGGTCCGACAGCTTAGACGAGATAGCTGGACTGTATCTTGGGTGGGTCCGACAGCTTAGACGAGATAGCTGGACTGTATCTGGTGTGGGTCCGACAGCTTAGCTGGTCCTGTATCCTGTGTGGGTCTGACAACTAATATTATCCATTGGCTACATCTGATCATCTTTATCTCTCTACTATTGTGGCATACCTGTGTGAGCTGAGTCATGTCATTCAACCATTAACATCATGGTGGTTGACTTTACTTCCTGTGTGGACTGGGTTGTGCTTGGGCTCGTGAGTTGGAGCCGGACTGTGATTGGTAACTTAGGTATATGTATGGGCATATACCTAAGTAGGGTTGGTTGATACTTCATGATTTTATCTTTTTTATTTTTTTTATCCTTAGTCGATATTGTGAGACCTTGCGGGTCTCGGGGTCCCTACTGAGTATCGTTATACTCACCCCTACACGGGCTATGCCTGCACCTCATTGTGTTGGATGCAGATGATAGACAGCGCTGACGAAGGCTGACAGTGCCACGACTGGACGGTACCCAGAGGTGGAACTTATGACGAGTCGACACACGGAGGAGACTGGCGGACGTGAGGGCTGAGGTGGCCATCTGTACCTACCCTTCTGGTAGGAACCCCAGAGGACGATCCAGGAGCTGCTCTTTACTTTCAACTGTTTGTCCCTTTCTGCTTGTACTTTTCATTCAGTTGGGTTTGTATACTGGCCCATTTACTTTCCAACACACTCCTTTGTATTTAGTTTTACTTAGTGTTTACTTCCTGTTGTGTACTCTGTTGTGTTTGATTACTTTTATAAAGGCAATTTCTTCCCAGCTTAGGGATTTACACCTTTGGTGCTAGTCGCCAGCCCCTGGCCTATGGAAGACGGCTTGGGGTAATCACGACATGGGCCCTGAGGATGGGTCTTGACATGATTTTATTTCGACCACGAGTCATCTTATCTTCAACTTTAATTAGTTTTGGACCTTTAGAAACCAAATATCACTATATAATAAAATAATATTTTCACACTTTCCTAAAGAGCCCCTCCGCTCCCTTATAAAAGCTCATCACTTCTAACCCATTCCACACACCTATAAATCCCCTTGGATTCTCCAACCCCTGCCAAAATATTCTCGCAAGTTCCCCCTCTTCCTCCTAGAAGCCTTACCCTAGGCACAAGGCACTTCAAGTAGTCCTTTTGGTTTAAACCAAAGAAAATTACCCAAATAAAAGGTAACACTTTCACTTAAATTATTTTTTTTATTTTACTTCTCCAACCCCCTAAACACTTTTTATTACTTTATTTTATAACAACACTAGTATCCTAAATATACTAGGAGGTTGTTATGAGAAGGATTCTTAACTACACTTACACACACCTCCATCTAATGGGCGAGGAACGTACTGTTTCTGTGGATGGAAAACTAACGCCTCACGAAATGACGATTTTTAGATTATCTCATACCGCCTCTCATGGTGGCCATTAATATGGCACTGTATTTATATATGATATATATATTATGTTTATGTTTTCTTTATGCTTCTGTATTTTCCATTTATATCATTATTTTATGGTTTCCATTATGGGTAAAATGCGATAATTTCATTTAAGGAAGTGCAGACTACCTTCCCCTCAAAATGATATGACTCGTTAATGACTTATGTGGGATGTATAAAATATGGAATTAATGATATTATATATGATATTATAATGGAATTATAATATACCAATTGGTCGAAGTGGATACTCAAGAGGGGGGTGAATTGAGTTCCAAATAAAATTTCTGTTAAAAACATTATGATAAAAATCCCCCAATTCAAAACTGCCTAGTCAATTAAGGCAGTAGAGATATAAATGTTTAATTTCTCAAAAAACTTCTCTAAGGTTGATTAGTGCTCATTTGAATCAATTTAATCACTAATTCAACTTTTGAAATAGGTTTACTAAATTAATTATAAATACACACTAACCAAAACTAACTATTAGAGTTAAAGTAAAAATAGTTTTTCTTCTTTGAAAAAAATAAGCAGCGGATAAAAAAACAAAGTAATTGAAGATTGGTACAACAATGTAAACAAAAGGTTCAGTCTCAAGCCAAGACTTAAACCTCTCCACTTGGTGATCACCTGCCACCAAGCTGTTTAAATAAATAAACTTTTGATCCACACCCGGGATCAGGGTTTACAATAGCACACTCGACTGTCCAGGTCACACTTGACATCTACCACAGTTATTCATGAGAAGCAAATGTAATAAGTTTTTGAGTATGAGGATAGTTTGATATCCTACAGTTATGATCAGGCGACAATGTGTGTTATACAAAAAAATATGCACACTGCTCAAAAATAGTGAATATAAAACACAAAAGAGTTATGAATTAGAATAGAGTTAATAATTATCTGTGTGTTGTGAAGTAATTCTCTAGACTCAATGAATGTTGAGAAAATGGTATTTGATTCTTTTTCTAGAAGTTGTATTCAGAACATAGTATCACAGTTTCTATAATCCAGCTTTGAGGAGTGAAAAGGTTCAAATCTTTAATGTCTCAATGTATACTAATATTTTTCAGAGTAGGTATCTTGTTACAATCTTCTTGTAATCTCAAGCACTTAGTTATTCCCTTTTGGTATTCGCATAGTCTGTGTCTCATCATGTACTACTTCTTGAACTGCACTCCCTGCTTCCAATTTTTTAACATGAAATATGAGGTCCTTTTATACTCCAAGATCCTCTAGGCATAAAGATCTTCGCACGTGCATGTACCTTATATTGTCTACGGATTGTCCTACAGACAACATTAAATAATGTCAGAAACATTAATTTGTCTAAATATGACAGTTAGAAATAAATTTTAATTAATAAAATGGAAAAAATTATTTATGACTATCGGTGAGTCATCATCAGTTTGTTGTCTTCAGTTTGATAACATCGGTGTGTCATCTTCGGTGTGTCGAACTTCGGTGTGTCGAACTTCGGAGTGTCGACCATAGTGTGTCGAACTTCGGTTTGTCGACTTCGGTCTGTTGAACTTTGGTTTAAGTGTGTTGATTTCAGTTTCAGTGTGTCGACTACAGTTTGTCGAACTTTCGTTTTAGTGTTTCGATTTCGGTTTTTCCAACTTCGGTTTCAGTGTGACAATTTCGGTTTCGGTGTGTCATCTTCAGTTTGTCAAACTTCAGTTTATGGGAATCCAAAAAAGATTATGAAGAGTTCGTCTTTCATATACCATTACAAGACAAAGTGTTAATCAAAAGTATATGTAAAAATACACTTGTAAATATATTTATCCATAACTATAAGTAATTGAATTATTAAAGTACATGTTGATTAATGACACAATTGATTTTCATAGAGATATTAAAATTTCATGAAAGAGTAGAATATGTATATTGACACTATTTGTGATTATGAAAACTACAATATCATGGAGGGTCCAACAATCTCCCCCTTTTTGATAATCACAAATTATGGCATACATGAAAATATATCGAATGAAGATAGATCAATATAGAAAAATTTAATTGTCCAATATAACTAAAGTTTGTCATTTATAGAATTTATTTAAAACAAATATCACCCTCACTAAATGGATTAAGGAGAGTATATTCCATCCTTATATGCCATCCTTATTTTCTCCCCCTTTTGGGATTAACAAAAAGAGAAAAGTAGTATGGAGAAATAAGATAAAAGAAAGACACCATAAGAATATTAATTAACAGGTATAAGAGTACAAGACAAACAAAAAGACCAAATCCTTATAAAAAAGAAACAATCCATCACAAAGGGTTTGGATGTAGAGGAGATTTTCCTTTGTCTGAAGGATCCAATGGATAAGGAGAAGGTTTGGGAGTGGCAGAGGATGAAGATGATCAGATGACAACACCTGGAAGAGAAACACCTATAAGAACAATAGCTGGAAGGGTAGGCCTTCTCTCTGGCAAGACACGACTTAGAGACTGCTCAGTAATGATCGGCCGAATCTGAGTAAGAGCTTGAGAGACAGTCATTGGAGCAGGATGCCGAGAGGCAGTACCAATTGAAGTAGCTAGAGGGACCACAATAGTCTCATCCTGAATATGCAGATAAGGTTTGAGCAGGTTGATGAAGTCATTAATGATTTCTCCTCCATATTGAATGTCTTTCTCAAAGTCATCCTTATTCTCCATAAATTTACTCAGCAAAGGTGTAAACTCATTCAATTGGAGAACTTGCTTTTTGAATGATTTTGTGACTGGAGGAATTCGAAGATTTTCTGCCAGAAACTTGAAACTATTTATGAGGTCATACTTGGTATATATCTTAGTGAAATACTTATCCACATTTTCCCAAATTTCTTTCTGAGTTGCAGAGGCTTCATTGGGGCGCTGTCTGTCCATATTGTATACATGATCAGTATTCCGATGGAATTTTTCTAGGGTTTCTTTATCTGAAACAATCTGCAGTTTTTGAATCTCGTCTCTCATCACAGCCTTAAGAGACTCCAAATTAGCAGTAACACTTCTCCCACTCCTGGTACTAGATGGGCCATTCAAAATTTTTCCAAGCTCTTATTTCAACTTTTTCAAATATACAGTGAGTAGATGAGTTACCATGTTCTTAATAACTTCTATAACACCACTAAAGGAGGTCTGGAAGTCAGAGGTTAAGGAATTCAGCTCATTTCTCATCTTTCTTACTTCTTCTCTCAGCAAAGTGTTGTATCTAATAATGGTTTCTACTGTAGTAATAAGATTTGGGAGAATCTCTTGAATCACAATTTTTTAATTTATTTTTGCATCAACATCCAAGATACTTATTGAGGTGGTTTCATTTCTGGATCCCATTGAAGCTATCACAGACTCACATAGCTCATTCTTAAGATTTTCCAAATCATCCTTAGTGACATAGTCACTGGGCACTGACTGAGAAACTGGGTCTACTATTGGAGATGCAACTGGTGGAACAGGTGCAACACGTTCTGGGTCAGCATGGACTTGTGGAATAGGAGGAGGAGGCGCCCTTTCCTCATCTGAGTCATAATCTAAACCGAAAGGAATATACCCTAGATTACTATTCCACTCTCTAGTACAGGTCCAATATCTTAGTTCAATGATATAAATTCTTACCCTTTTTCCCTAAGGATCAGGAATAACATCAATACAATCAAGTACTTCATCTGGGTCTCTGGCCATAACAACTTGTCTCAGAGCAGGAACCAACCGAACTTCAGGTTCTGCCTGAGCTCCAGCTTCTTCAGCTTCACCAGGTACTTCCTTTATTTGAGGCACTGGAACTACGTCTTCTCCCTCTTGGCCAGAAGCCATAATATCATTCAATTCCTAAATGTGCTCTTGGTTTTCAGCATTGGTATGGAGTGGTCTTTCCTCATGTCCAACATCTCTATGATCATCGGCCTATTGATCAGCAGGCTCAATTCCATCACCAGCTCCATGAACAGATTCCTCACTGAATCTACCAACCACTTGTTGTCCCACTTTTAGAGAATCACTCACATGCTCAACACTTCCTCCATCATCACCATTATCACCATCATCATCATCATCATCATCATCAGATTCCTCATCTGATTTTCTAACATAACATTTAACTCCAGTAACTTCGGTTTCTTCCTCTTCTTCATCACCTAGAATAGTTTCTCTTGAAGGCAATTCCATAGGTGGACTAGCAGGTCCATAAGTCATATCCTTGGGACTTTCAGCAATATCAGGATCACTCCTATCATCAAAAGGAGATCTTTCTTCCCTAAGAACTTCTACCTCAGCTTCCTCATCATAATAAATAGGAACTTCTCCTGGTTTGAGACCCAAATCGACTTTGTCCTTTGGTCTTGAAGGATGGTCAACCAGATTGAACTCCTCATACATCCTTTCTTCATCTCCTACCCAAAATCTCTTCTATGGGTTCTAGAATATTTTCATCCTTTTAAAAATGTCTCTCTAAAGTCAAAAACCACTACAGGTAGTTATTAATTCATCTCTATCTTCTACACAATCTAATTTTTTCAACATGGAAGAAATCATCCTCGGATAGTATAAGCAGGTTGCCTTTTTTAGATGGATTAATAAAATTAGAGATATGCACCATAAGATATCTGCATATATTCACATTTATTCTATGTTTCAACAAAAACATCAAGAAGGCATCATGATATTTCACAGTAGAGAAATCTCCCTTCCTTGGGCGGATTTGATGCTGTATGAACTTAAAAAACAATCTCACTTCTACTTCAAATTCATTTGCAACAGTCCTTCTGGATTCTTCATTTGTAGTCAGCTCCTTCAGAGCATATTCATAGGAAAACAAATTTGAAGAGGGTGTAATATTACCAGTATAGCCAACATAGACACCTTCATGAGGTACCTCTAAGCATTCAACCAATTCCTTAGATGAAAAATCTACTTCATTTCCTTTTACCATAGACTTCATCATTGCTGCCTAGTGATATACTCAAATGCTGATAGAACTCATGAACTAGCTGGGGATAATAGGGTCTTTCATTGTTGGTAAACCAAATGAGCCATCCTTGTGATTACAACACTTTTAACAAAAAATATTTACTTGATAGAAGCCACTCAGCTGCCACCTCCTTTTCAGTTGTAAGTACTTGTCTTTCTAAGCTTGGTTTCACAGTCCCACTGGACTCACCTTTGTGATGCATAACAAAAGGATGTTTTCTAGGTTTTTCCATTGTGCACTTAGTCCTTTCTATGACGAAACTTCAGATTCTAATTCAATTGGGAGGTCAAGAGTCGAGAGAGAGAGAGAGAGTGACTAAATGTAGAAGGCTTTACGGCTACGGAGAAGGTGAAATTTCGGAATGGATTGGACTTAATATATAATTTAGGGATTGTAAATCCTAAAACACAAAATTTAAACAAAGCAAGTTAAAAGAGATAAAACAAATTTGTTTCATTTAAATCAGATAGAATTTACAGCCCTTAAATATATCGGTGAAAAGAAAGAAAAAAATCGGTTTCAAGAATATCGGTTTTAGAAAGATTGGTTTTAGGAAGATCTTTTCACAAAGATTGGTTTCACAAAGATCAGTTTCACAAAAATCAGTTTCACAAAAATCGGTTTCACAAAAATTGGTTTCACAAAGATCAGTTTCACAAAAATTGGTTTCACAATAATCGGTTTCAAAAACATTAGTTTCACAAAGATCGGTTTCACAAAAAACCGGTTTCACAAAAATCGGTTTAACAAAGATCGGTTTCATAAAGATCAGTTTCACAAAAATCGGTTTCACGAACATCAGTTTCACAAAAATCAGTTTCACAAAAATAGGTTTCACAATGATCAGTTTCACAAAAATCGGTTTCACAAAGATCGGTTTCACAAAAATCAGTTTTTAAAAAATCGATTTGATAGAATCATTTACTGATTTATCATTCTTAATTCATGTTTGATGTAATTCATTCTCCCAGAATTTAAGGGTTTAGTGAATATATCAGCAAGATGATGTTCAGTCCCAATAAAATCAAGAGTTATATCACTGTTTTGATAATGATCTCTAAAAAATTGATGTCTTACATCAATATGCTTTGTTCTAGAATGAGATTTTGGATTTCAAGAACTGATAATAGCACTTGTGTTGTCACAGTTAATGGATACATGTTTAAATTAATACCCACAATCTTGTAAAGTGTGTTTCATCCACAAAATTTGGGCACAATAACTACCAATAGCTATATATTTAGCTTTGGTAGGAGATAATGCAACAAAATTCTGTTTTTTACTGCACCATGATACTAGTGACTTGCCTAACATGTGACATGTCCCAAAGGTGCATTTTCTATCTAACTTACAACCAGAAAAGTCAGTATCTGAATAACTTATTAAATAAAATTGTTTTACTCTTGGATAAAGTAATCCTAAGTTGGGAGTATATTTGAGATATTTGAAAATAGTTTTAATAGCATTTAAATGAGATTCATTGGGATTATCTTGAAAGCGAGCACACATGCATACACTGAACATAATATCAGGTCTGTTAGCACTAAGGTAGTGCAAGCTCTCTATCATACCTCTGTAGTTGGTTTGATCCACTGATTCTCCAACTTCATCAGCATCCAACTTACAAGTAGTACTCATAGGTGTATCACTACCTTTACTACCATCCAAACCAAAACATTTTAAAAGATCATTAGTATATTTACTTTGATTTAGAATAATACCATCTTTATTTTGAAAAATATGAAATCCAAGGAAAAATTTAATTTCTCCAATTAAACTCATTTCAAATTCATTTTGCATTATTTTTGAAAAATCAGTACATTAAGAAGTTTTAGAAGATCCAAAAATTATATCATCTACATAAATTTTTACTGCCAAAACATCTTTGGAAATCATTTTAATAAACAAACTAGGATCTACTATTCCTTTAGTAAAACATTTTGAAATAAGAAAGGAACTAAGTCTCTCATACCAAGTTCCTAGAGCATTCTTTAAACCATATAAAGCTTTAGAAAGTTTAAAAACATGGTTTGAAAAATGGGGATTTGTAAAACCAGGGGGTTGTTCAACAAAAACATCCTCAACTATATATCTATTTAGAAAAAGCACTTTTGACATCAATTTGATAAAGTTTAAAATTTAGTTGAGCTGTATAAGAAAGTAGTATCCCAATGGACTCTAATCTAGGTACAGGTGAAAATGTCTCCTCATAGTCTATTTCTTCCTCATAACTGTAACCTTTTGCAAGTAACCTAGCTTTGTTTCTAACTATATTACCAGACTCATCAAATTTGTTCCTAGAAACCCATTTAGTGCCTATTGTCAAAGTGTCCTTAGGTCTTTCAACTAGTTCCCAAATTTTTTTTCTTTCAAACTGATTTAATTCTTTTGGCATAACCATCACCCAAAATTCATCATTGATAGCATCATTAATATTTTTGGGTTCAAGCTGTGAAATAAAAGCTTGATGTTCAACCTGGTTTCTCAGAGAAGTTCTATTTCATGTTCCTCGATTTAAATCACCTACTATAGTATCTAAAGGATGATTCTTTAGAGTTCTAATACCTCTAGAAAGAGTTAAACTAGACTCTTGATGATTGTCTATTGGTTCAGACTCAACAGGTGAAGATTCTGGAAGATTCCCAGATCTGGTTACTTTTATAGGGGATTCACTATAATTATCATTAAGGTTCAGAATTGACATATCTTCCTCAAGATATTAAAGAGAGGTTTTGGATTCATGGGGATCGATCTCATCAAATTTGACATGAACCGACTCTTCCCCACATTTTCTTTTCTTATTGAATACTCTATAGGCTTTACTCGAGATTGATTAACCTTGGAAAATTCCTTCATCACTTTAGGACAAAAATTTGTCAATATTGTTCTTAGTGTTAAGGATAATGACTTTGCACCCAAAAAACTCTGAAGTAGTTAACCTTAGACTTCCTATTGTTCCAAAGATCATAAGGGGTCTTATTAAGAATAGGTCTAATCAAGACTCTTTTAATGGTACAACAAGCTATATTTATAGTTTCAGATTAAAAATAAATAGGTAGATTATACTCACTAAGCATAGTCCTATAAATTTCTTGAAGGGTCCTATTTCTTATTTCCATGACTCCATTTTGTTGAGGTGTTCTAGGAGAAGATAAATTTTGACTATAGCCATTATGTGAGCAATAGGATTCAAACTCTTGATTTTAAAACTCATGACCATGATCACTTCTCAAGGTCTTAATTCTATGTCCACTAAGGTTTTCCACAAACTTAGAGTGTTTGATAAAATAAGAACAAGCTTCACTTTTTTGAGCTAGAAAGTATACCCAAGTGTACCTAGAAAAATCATCTACAAGAACATAAACATAGTGCTTCCCATTTAAACTTGAAACTCTTGATGGTCCAATAAAATCCATGTGAACTAACTCAAGCGGTTGAGAAGTAGATACTTCTTTCTTTGATTTGAAAGAAAATTTGTGTTTCTTTCCCTTTTGATAGGTATTGCACACTTTTTTATGCGGAAATTCCAGTTTAGGTAAGTCTCTAACTAAACCTTTATAGTCATTTTCCTAAGTGAGTGCACATTTCAGTGTCCTAATCTTTTGTGCCATAGCCAAGATTCCTTATGAAAATAATTTAGGCAAACAACATTTTTCTTATCTAAATAATTTAAGTCAACAACATACACATTCTCATTTCTGAGAGAAGTAAATATTAAATCATTTTTGAAATTAAAAACATTACATGCATCATTTTAAAATTTTACATTGAAACCATCATCACACAACTGAGATATGCTAAGTAAATTGTACTTTAATCCATTACCAAAAAGTACTTTTGAAATTAATACTATATTAGGGTTACCAATCTGGCCCAGGCTGATGATTTTAACTTTAGAATTATCACCAGAAGTTACATGTCCACCATCAACCTTGATTAGGCTCTTGAAGCATGAGTAGTATCCCGTCATATGACTTGAACATACACTGTCCAAGTACCACAGAGTTTTACAAGAACTCTTTAGGAAACATCCCTTCAAAATAGATTAGACATGGGGTAACTTTGGTACCCATATTTTCTTGGGTCCTGAGAGGTTAGCAAGTAAAACTTTGGGAACCCATACTTGTCTCACAGATTTCCTATAATAAGCTAATATATTTTGAGACATAAACACTTTGTTCGGTCCTCTAGAGAATTGTTTTTCAAGAAATGGTCCTGAACAAGAACTAGTGTGTGAATTGTCCATATTTTGGAATAATTTTTTTTAATGATCCTTCTCTGTCCTGGTTGATATCCTAGACCAGTTGTATATTTTGGGGAAATCTATTTTCCTAGAAACTAAGTCAAGGTATCTCTACCTTCAGTAAACTTCTCTAGATCTCTTCTTAATTTCTCATTGGATAATTTAAGTTTAGTGTTTTCCTTTAACAGTTGGGAGATTTTTCTTTTTCAATATCCAGACTTGATTTATAATTTTCATTTAAAGCATGTTGTATCTTTAATGATTTATATTTGTCCTTGATCTCATTAAAGGTATCCTAAAGCATTTCACAATATTCAAATAGTTCATCCTTAGTCATATCTTTATCATTATGTGACTCTATTTTATTCCCAGAATAATAGGCATTATGTATTGGAGAGTTAAGTGTAACCTCAGATGATTGTGTCATGAAACATAAGTTGACATGATTGTTCTGTTCAATATTAGAAGCATCAGATCCACTGGATCTATCTTTTAAAGCACTCCAAGTAGATTTCATATCCTTTTTATATCCTTTGCCATTGTCTTCATATTTCTTCTTAAATTTCATCTTGGGACATTCTACCTTTACATGACCTTTTCGTTTTCACTCATAGCAGATTATTTCATTTGAGTTGTCATTCCATTTTCTGTCTTTCTTACATTTTACTTTACTATCATACTTTCCCTTGTAGTTTGACATCCTGAATAATCTATTTTTTCTGTAGAACTTTTTGAATCTCCTTTCAAGATGAGCCATCTCCTCATTACTGTCTGAATCTGACTCTTCACTAGTGGAGCTGTCTTTAGGAACTTGAAATTTTTCTTTGTTTTTTCTCTTTGAGGTAGTAGTATTGAATGATAATAATTTCTTCCTTGGTTCCTCATCTACTTCTAGATTCACCTAAAGTTATTCTTCACACATCATAAGTTTTCTAATTAACTCTTTCACTGGTATCTTGCTTATGTCACAAGATTCTCGGATGGAAACCGAAGTTCCCCTCCATCTGTCAGGTAGGCATCGAAGCAGTCTCAAGATCTGGTCCTTGCTGTCCACTGGTTTTCCAAGAAGACTCATAGTGTTCACTATTTTGTTGAACCTGAGATACATTTCATAGATAGGTTCCTCAGGCTTCATTTTAAAATTATCATGTTTAATAGTGTAAGTATTTAGTCTCATTTCTTTAACATTAGTTGTTCCCTCATGTGAAACAGCTAAAGTATCCCAAATTTCATATGCAGTTTTACAAGTATATATTTTATTGAATTCATCATCACCTAGAGAACAAGTCAAGTCATTCATTGCTTTACAGTTATTATTATATGTAGCTTTAGTCAACTGAGACCATGTGTCCCTAACAGTAACAGGAAATACATGTTGCTCTTCAATTGAATCCTAGATTTCAGGTCCTATACTCTCTAGATACATTTTCATTTTTAATTTCCACTGATCATAGTTATTACTAGTAAAGACATGTGGCCTGTTAGTAGCAGCACCCTTAACTCTAGTTTCCAAAGTTAGAATTTAATGAACTAAAAATTTAGATATGACAGAAATTGTAAGACCTTTAAGATACTACTAATATCACAGTTGAAAATAATTTGAAAATATTGAAAATAAATAATCCTCTAATACCAAATGTTGTTCGAAGTGGATACTCAAGAGGGGGTGAATTGAGTTCCAATTAAACTTTCTATTAAAAACTTTATGATAAAAATCCCCCCAATTCAAAATAGCCTAGTCAATTAAGGCAGTAGAGATATAAATGTTTAATTTCTCAACAAATTTCTCTAAGGTTGATTAGTCCTCAGTTGAATCAATGTAATAACTAATTAAACTTTTGAAACAGGTTTACTAAATTAAGCATAAATACACACTAAACAAAACTAACTATTAGAGTTAAAGTAAAAACAATTTTCTATATTTGAAAAATATAAGCAGTGGATAAAACAAAAAAGAGTAATTGAATATTGGTACAATAATTTGAACAAGAGGTTCAATCTCAAGACGAGACTTAATCCTCTCCACATAGTGATCACCTAACAGTAAGATGTTTAAATAAATAAACTTTTGATCCACACCCTGGATCGGGGTTTACAACAGCACACCCGGCTGTCCAGGTCACACTTGACCTCTACCATAGTTATTCATGGGGAAAAAATGTAATAAGTGATTGAGTATGAGGATAGTTTGATATCCTCCAGTTATGATCAGGAGACAGTGTGTGTTATACAAACAAATATGCACACTTCTCAAAAATAGTGAATATAAAACACAACAGAGTTAGGAAATAGAATAGAGTTAAGAATTCTCTGTGTGTTGTGAAGTAATGATATAGACTCAATGAATGTTGAGAAAATGGTATTTGAGTCTTCTTCTAGAAGTTGTATTCAGAACTGAGTATCATAGTTTCTGTAATCCAGCTTCGAGGAGTGGAAAGGTTCTGCTCTTTAATGTCTCGATGTATACTGATATTTTTCAGAGAAGGTAGCTTGTTACAGTCTTCTTGTAATCTCAAGCGCTTAGTTCTTCTCTTTTGGTATTCACACAGTCTGTGTCTCAACATGTACTACTTCTTGAACTGCACTGTGTACATTCACTTTTTTAACGTGAAAGATGAGGTCCTTTTATACTCCAGGATCCTCTAGCCATAATGATCTTCTCACGTGCATGTACCTCGTACTGTCTATGGATTGTCCTACAGACAACATTAAATAATGTCAGAAACATTAATTTGTCTAAATATGACCATTAGAAATAAATTTGAATTAATAAAATGGTAACATTTATTTATGACTATCAGTGAGTCATCTTCAGTTTGTTGTATTCAGTTTGATAACATCGGTCTGTCATCTTTGGTGTGTCATCTTCGGTGTCTCGAACTTCGGTCTGTCGAACTTCAGTGTTTTGACTTCGGTGTGTCATACTTCGGTGTGTCGACTTTGGTGTGTTAAAATTCAGTTTTTCAACTTCGGTCTTTCAAACTTCGATTTCAGTTTTTCGATTTCGGTTTCAGTGTGTCGAATTCAGTTTGTTGAACTTCAGTTTCGGTGTGTCAATTTCGGTTTGTCGAACTTTGATTTTGGTGTGTCGATTTCGGTTTCGGTGTGTTGACTTCGGTTTGTCGAACTTCGGTTTCAGGGAATACAAAAAGTATTATGAAGAGTATGTCTTGCATATACCATTACAAGAAGAAGTTTTAATCAAAAGTACATGTAAACATACACTTGTAAACATATTTATCCATGACTATAAGCAATTGAATTATTAAAGTATATGTTGCTATAAGACATAATTGATTTTCAGAGAGATATTAAAATTGCATGAAAGAGTAGAATCTGTATATTGACATTATTTATGATTATGAAAACTACAATATCATGGAGGGTCCAACAATACCTATGTATCATTATGTTTTAATTCCATTAAAATACAAAATAGAAATGAAAGTAGCGTTCATGCGTACATACGACTTACCATCTCCATGAACGGTACATTTAATTTTTTATCTCCAAATGTTATGTACTGTTATAAATAGATATATATACTGGATATATAATATATATATGATATCTAAATCATGTATATCATTCTGGAGATAATGGACTTTTGACCACATGGAAAAATTTTAATTATAACAAGTTCATTTTTGACTCAACTTCCGAACATCGATAAAATATCCAATATGAACTCAAATAATTAACTAATTGTTATAGCAAGGTAATAAGTGATATAAAAGGAATAATAAACTTGAAAATTTTTCTTAATAAAATAGAAATTTACTTATGTTTATTATTCAGGAAGAACAAGGAACATACAAGACAAGTCATACTTGAGGTAAGGGGTTTCTTATCTCACTTTTAATTACGTGAGATTTCCATTGTTCACCACTTATTTATTGAATGTGGTGTATTGTGTAGTTCCATTTGATTTATATTATCATGATTATCTTTATATTTATGATATTCTATGATTAATTTTTTGGTTATTAACTTTTTTTCATAAGACTCGATTGATTAATATGAAGTAAGGGTTTTTCATCTCACTTTTATTCCCGTGAGATTCTTGCTATATTGGACACTATTTACTTTTGTGTGGAGTATGTACTGGCCCTAATTGTATTCTTTTTGTAATATAATTTAATGTATGAGTATTTACATCTTCATTGTATGATACTTCTTTCATGGGGTGTATGTTTCATAAGTTACCAAATTGGTAAGGGAATTTCAAATTTCAATTTCCACTCATTTGGCTTTACGCATACTTCATTGATTATTTTACTCCATGATTATGTGTGGAATCCCTATTTATTATTTGTGTGGTAATTTCCACTCCCCTTTCTGTGGATATACTTTTGATACACATAATCATTCCATTGATAAATTCTTAGGTCATCGATAAGAACTTGATAAGAGTAATTTTAACTGAATCTCTATTTATTGAGTCAAACATCCAATTCATTGGTGTTGTTTTTAGAACAATATGTGTGAATGTCCTATAATTTATTTACACTGAATATCAAATCATATTGAGTGTATTTATATTTTTCACACATAATTATGTCGTTGATTTATCCTTAACCTAAGGATATGGTCTTTATAAGAGATTTCATCTCAATTTACATTCCATTGAGACTTATTTGTTGTTATACACCAATTCACTTTTATATGGGGTATATAATGTACTTTGAAATAGTATATCATGAATCCATTTATTCTCATGATATTATAAAGATTTGATTACCTCAATTATTTGTATTCAAGTGTCTATCTTTTGGTAAGGAACTCTAACTAAAATATCATTTTAAATGTTTTAAAGATTTATTATTATAAATCTTTCTCATTAATGTCCATGTTTTAAAAATGGTTTTAAGGATTTATTTATATGGATATTAAAGTTTTAAAATTAAAATTCCTTTTAAAAGTTTCAAAGTGGTATGGGACACTTTTATTCAAAAATCTTTTTTAAACGGATTCTTGAAAAATAGTGTGACTTTTAAATGTTTTCAAGAAAAAGGGGGATATTTTGCTCAAATAGTTTTGATAATTATTTTCATCTATGTCAATATCCTTGATTATTATTGATTGAGGTTAATATGTTAAAATAAAATCTTCCATATTGTATTGAATGAGTTATGTTTGACTGTGGATGTTCTATTTTTATACCATTAATGGTTTGTGGACAAAGTATTGACATTTATTATGCTAGTTTTAATAAGAATATTTATGTTATGTTTCTAACTTTTCATATGAGTAATGCATTGGACTTATTAAGTGATGGGTGGAGTTTGATATAGCTCCTCGATGCATCAGTAGGTCTCATGAGATAAACAAGTGTCTTGGCACAAGACCTTGAAAAAATCTTATTTGTAGTCTTGGCACAAGGCCTTAAATATGTGGTTATGTTGTCTGACATCATGCATTCCATCATTATGAGATTTGATATTGACATTTCATGTGGTTATTTGACTAGTATAATACCCATGACTATGTTTTATTATGGCATTATTTACTCATCTCATATTCCTGCCATAAAGTGTTCATGTTTATTATTTGTAAAGTCACATGTTTTCAATTATTCAGCATGCCTAATGTTTATGTTATCTTCTGCTGTATTTCTTACTATTACTAAGCGTTTGAGCTTATCCCTTTGTTGTGTTTCATTTTCCAAGGATATGAAGAAGTTAGTTACGAGTGACTTGTAAGAATAATCTTGGAAGCTTGTAAGTTTCAAATGGAATAAATTATTATTGTTTTTCTTTTCAAGTTATAGTGTTGAACTTATGTATGTATCTTGTTTCCAAGACTACTAAACTTATCGGTCCTTCGGGACTTGATTCCTTGCAATCATGCCAATGTATTAAAATAATGCACCGGCTCCTGGATTCTGGGGTCGGGGCATTACACAATATGAGGGGGGATAATCCGTACTATTTATTAAAATATCTTGAATAATGATATATATATATATCACTACATATTATTTTACTAGTTATTTTATTCCAAAATAGAATGTCATAACACTATAACATTAGTATGACATTAAAATGCGTGATATAGTAAAAATTGCATGATTTGGGATATCACTAGGAGAGATATATCGATATTAATATTTATTATTGTAATTTAGTTAGTGTTATATTTATTTTATCACCCCTAAATTGATATATAAGATTTTTTTAGTTTTAGTTGATTCTTAGAAAAAAATAAAGTGTAGGGGGTGGAAAATTCCAAGACGGTGCATAGTTAAATTACAATGCATGCAACAATGTATAATTAGATAATGTATGGTTGGTTTATTGGTTAAATAACCATGTATGTTAACCATTCATTATAAAAAATTACATATAATATGTAATGAACAATTTATGACAGTTTAAGTAAACATGTATCATTACAGTGCATTTGAAAAAAAGATACTTGGTTTGGATTTCTAAATTCCCAAAACCCATCATTATGGCCCATTAATAAAATTTTAATCCGTTGAATTATTTTTTGAGTGAGTGTAGGGTATTTTAAAGGATTTATTACCATAATATATTGAATGGATAATGCATACTAGATTGATCAAGCATCAGATCTATGGTCGAAACATCACAATATTTATTATTTTTTATTTATTTATTTTTTATCTTAGATATTTATATTTAGAAATTTTGGATAAATAAAATCATGAATATTTTTGGTTGATTTATTATCCTTATTTATAACCATAGAAGAATATTTATTTCTTAAAAGTATCTTAATTTGATATTTTGAGGGATCCCAAGATGAAATCTCTATGTATGAGGCTTTGATTTGTTTCTATAATCTAGCTAATCCATATTCATGATATTAATTTATTATAAAATTATTGTTTGATTTATGAAGATTTATAATAAATAATATGTTTTGTTTTTGAAAGCACTTATTTTTATGAAAAATTATTTATTTAGAAAATATGAGATTTTGATATTCACCGTGATTATAATCAAAATTTTGGTATTTTTTATTTAAGTTGATTATTTTAAAATTATTTATTTAGTTTTGAAGAATTTTTTTTAAATTCATATATGATTCTAAAAAATCTTTTTTTGTTGAAGTTAATTTTATTGTATTGGGATTTTTTAATGTTTTATTATGATTTTAAATCCAAAATAGTATCTTTTAGATAAAACTGATGGTTTTAATGTGATGATTTGAAACCGATGATTTTTTTAATTTTATTAAATAAAACCATTAGAATCAAGAATTTTGTTTTTAAAACCTCAAACCTAAAACATTTTGGGTTATTATAGAGTGAAGTTTGAAGTGTATGTTTAATAGCATAATCAATAGTTGGGTAATTGAGGCCATTGAGAAAACTCTATTTATATACCTAGGTAGGTCATTGATGTGGTTAGATCAATGGGTAAACACATGTATGAGTAATAAAATTGTCCATATATTGTGTTGGATGAGTCAAATCTCATACTAGTTAGAATTTGTTTCACTAGAAAGTGGGTTCCCTTATGGGTTTGGATTTTCATGATATTCCTAAATACATGTGAGTTTTTTTGTAAATGATTTTGATGATATGTTGTTATTATTTTAGACTGGTAAATTTTCCAAAGGATAATTTAAAGTAGAAAATAAGAAGATCTATAAAAAATGAGTTTCCATGAAAGGATTTTTTTATTAAAATGAAAAATGAATAATTTTACAAAAGATATTTCTAATAGAGGAAAATGTGGATTTTATTTTGTCTTTAGAATTTTTTTTGGAAGAAGAATTTTCATATTCAATTTTTAATGAAATGATTATATATATATATGATTCTTTTATTTTTAGAAATGTTTTTGAATATTTTATATTACATTGAAATTACATATTGGATTTAATTATGAAAGAAAATATATTAGATCCACTGGAGAGATATTATAGAGTTTTATACTCACCTCATACATGTACATGTGGGTGTATATGTAGAACTAATTTTGTAGGATATAGGTATGAAATAAACTTATTTATTTATTAATGTAGATCCATAGATCCTATGATATATATATGACAATGTAGTTAGTGGTCAAGTATTTATGATAACTCATTATATTATATATTTTTTAGTTTATCAGTTAGTATCAGGTTTGATAGTTGTCTCTATATGGTATTATTTTAAATATAGACTTATTTCATTGTTTAGTTTTGACAAAAAAATATTTTAAAGTGTGTTAAATATTTTTACATATCATGTACTATGGATTTTATTCATTTGAGGTCAAATTGTTCCCTAAGAATTTAGTTTTATTCATCGACACCAGTTTATGTCCTTTAATAAACAAGGGATGCACTTGAGGCTACTTGGTGTACCAAGATTAGGTCATAATATTCAGGCATATGGAATAATTCATAAAAAAATTTATCAGATAAAATTTTATTTTTATTTATGGGAATTATATGTTAGACATGATGAATAGGATGAATGCAACTTCAATCATACATATAAAAGGCGAAGATAAACTATTTATAGTGAATCTTAATTCACCATGAAGTCCGTGTATAATTATAGGTTTATAAAAACCTTATAGGATGATTAAAATTATTCTAAGTTAGTATTTTTACTACTGAGGTATTTGGATGACTAATATATCATGCAACATTATTGGAATTTTAAAAGACCAAATGACATAGAATCATTTTTAAATAATTTTTTACAAGGGTCAATGAATATTTTTAAAATAGTTTCTTTGAATTGGAATATATTTTCAATGAATCAATGATCAATTATTTTCAAATTTTTTTTGAAAATATTTTTTAAAAAGAACTTGTTTGAGATTATTATTGATTAAAATGATTGAGAAGGAGATTAAACAAAGAACGAGCCATGTTGATGTAGTCCAAAATGAGGTGATTATTACGATAAGTGTTTAATATTGAAATTTTATAGTTAAAAATTAGATATTTTTAATATGATATATCTTATCATGTTTTAGAATTAATCTATAACATATAAGGGTTCCTATTGGAAAAGGAAGATAAGCGATGAAGAATTTTCCCATGGATATTAAAATTTTGAATAATTTTATGCATAATATATAGAAAATTGGTAGAGAAAATAATCAAGATAGACCAAGATATATAAATTAATACTAATAGTTTAAAGGAGTTTTGGGACTCCAAGATTATGAATAATGGTTTGATGAGGTAAATTTAATCTTAGATTTTTTACAATCACATGAAACTTATAGGATTGGGTATATATGTTATGTGTCAAAAGGACCAATACATAAGTTATGGTAGATTTTAACTAAAACTAGGTTGTATAATGATTTTGATTATAAAATCTTTCAAAATATAATTAATGATTAATAATGTCTTAAGATGTTAAATTTGGATAAAAAGATGAGATTTTAGTCTCATTTTCTTGGGACCTACACTCCCAGATCTGATAAAAATCATATTGTATGTTTATTTATATAAAAGGGAATTAAAAAATATATAATCCTTTATAAAAATAATGATATTTTATGGTCTTGGTTTTGGAGGAAAAGGAAAAACATTTAAAATATATCACATTTTAATACGAATTATCTAAAAACATTTATTTTAATTCACTTGTAATATCTGCTTAAAAAATTTAAACTTCTTTTAAACTTTTAATGATACTATGATATTCATTTTAAAACATAGGGTTAGAATTAAATCACCCAATAAGGGGATTTAAAAACAAATGGAATTTTTTTTATAAATAATGTTTAAAAACTCTTTCCAAAACATTTTCTATTATATCAAATATAAAACACTTGATAAATACTTTTCTGGAATATAATTATAGGTTTTTCAAAATATATAACCTTAGAAAATACTTTCCAAATTTTTTTTGAAAATACATATCACTTTGAAAACATTATTTTTAAAACATTTTCTCTTTATATAAAAACATTTTATATAATAAATGTTTTTCCAAAAAATAAGAAAATAGGGTTTTAAAAATATATAAACATCAAAAATATCAAAAACCATTGAAAATACATATCACTTTGAAACATTATTTTGAATAAATTCTCTATTTATATGAAAACATTTGATATAATAAATAATTTTCCAAAAATATAAACCTAGGTTTTTTAAAATGTATAACTATAGAAAATATATTTCCAAAACCATTGAAAACACATATCACTTTGAAAAAATTATTTCATTTCAAAAACATAATAAACCTGAAAAAATTTGGATTTATCCTTAAAGTTTTAAAAACCTTCATTTTGAAAACAATAACATTTTATGGAATGAATCGATACATAGAAACCCTTAAGAAATCCATATAGGAACTTGTTCTGTCACTTTTTGGGAAACAAGCACCTGATATCGTGGGTTCACTCCCAAATCCTCATAATCACATTTTATACCCAAGTGTAATGTTTTATACAAATATTTTTGATAGGGTTTATTTTATTATTTAATTTCCACTAGAAATACCTTTCAAAAACAACATAAATTATTTTCAAGAGAAAATAATTTTATATCACATAATTTTTACAAAAATTTGATTTTTATGAAAATATAATGAGTTATAGTAAATACATACTTCACAATAAGTTCTTATATAATATATATAAATTTGGAAATAAATAAAGATAAATTCATTTCATAAAAAAATTATGGAGTGTCAATGACATAATAGAATATGTACTCCTATACAATTATGATTTACATAAATATGTTTAAAATGATATTTCGGTAATAAAATTATAACTATAAAATCCACTTGAATATGTAAATGTTTTTATTAAAAGAAAATAAAATAAAATTATACATGTTGTTATTTTAATTTCACCTTTGAATAATGAAATTAAAATTTCCTTTTCGAAAGGATTTACTTAATTTGAAAATTATATGTTTGGAAATACAATTTCCCATTCATAAATTAATATTTTTATATTACAAGACTTTTATATAAAATAATAGTAATTTTAAATTACTATCCACTTACATAAAATAATATCAGATAAATAAAGATCAAATATAGTTCTTATAAAATAATTCCCTTATAAAGGGTTTTTTTAATAAAAATCTGAATAACTTAATAATTTTTTAAAACAAATTTTCTCTTTCAAAATATAATTTTGAAAGTATAGATCCTTTATATAAAATTTCTTTTTCATAAAATAAATTATATCTTTGAAAAAATGAATTTGTTTAAAATAAATTCCTCATATAAAATAGTAATATTAAATATATAATTTTCTAATATATATTTCCATTATAAAATTAAAAGTTAAAAGAAACTAATAGTTTGAAAATATAATAGCCCCTTACCTAAAATAAAACTACTTTGATATGTACATGTCTATGATTAACTACCAATACTTGAAAGTATAAAACAAAAGAAAAACATGGAACTGAGGTTGCAATAATTGGGATTTTTAAATGAGTTAAGAGAATTCCCTTATTTTTAGTATTTTACTACAAATTAACTTATGGAAAGAACCTTTAGTGCATGGATAATATATTTTAATTTTTCATGAGTATCTTTATAGATCAATAGATATACCCATTTTCAATAATGAACATGAGTCTATGAGGAGAAAAATATTGCCTTGCCAAGAAAGATGGAAAATATATAGAAAAGAAATCTCTATTATTGAAAATGATATATATATATATATATCTATTATTATTTCATCGAGAGAACGTTAAGGAGGAAGAAGATGAAGTAGTCTTAATTTTCATACACTTTCACGAAGATGCTATCCTATTTTAAAAATTATTCATACAGTAATGTCTGTGTGTATATATATATCAATATTTTAAAATGGTCCAGAAAGATTCTTAATGAAGCTTTGTGGATCAATATTTCACTTCCATATTAAGAATATAATGGGTGGAATAGAGATGGACCTCTTACGAAATGTGTAGCCCATGATAGGGGTGTAATTGAGTCAATTTGAGTCGAGTATATCATTAATAAATCCTGAGAATAGTACTTGAACTTGGTTCTTGAGATCAAATTTTTTATTGACAGAGTACAGATTACCTGGATTATGGTCAATCTCATGTTTGAATCGGTCTCGATTGATCTACTCTAATACGCTTAACTTGATTTTATTAGGATACTTTGTCAAAATTTTAATTACAAAATATAGCTCGAATTTTAGCTTGAACTCGATTTTTTTACTCATGATCAAAAGATCCAAATTGAAATTAAACATATATCTTTTTAATAAAAATAATATATTAAGAAAATTAGATTCTTGATTAATCTTGAGAGCTACTTGATTATGTTGTTATAATACTCTAACTCAACTCGAGTAATTACTCAAGTAATTCGAGTTTGAGCTTGAGACCGACTTAAAAAAAACGATCCAAGATTGAGTATTTATCTATTCGAGCCTAACTAGCTCATGAGTACTCAAGATCATTTATATCCCTTGGACGAGAGGATTGTGTTACCATACATTGAGGGTAGGATATGAAATTGGGGCCACCTGATAATCCCTAAGGTTGAAGATGATGTTACCAGAGGGTGGTCGATGATTTGATCCAACAATGGTGATATAAGCAGGACTTTTAAGGGTAGGTGAAAAGTACCCTGCATATTTAATCCCAAATAGAACTTTTCTTTAGCTGAGTGATTATATAAATATCAAATTATGTCGATGACATCTTGATCTAGTAATTGAGGTTTTCACCCAAACAAGCAATATGAACCTTATGCCACACCGATACACACTGCCCACACCCATGTCACCCATGACTACACATAGACACTCAAACCTCTTTCCACCATAGGTACTCTTGTTTGACCTACCTCCCATGAGTTCAAACCCTGATACCTTATGTGGTTTAGGATAATCCCAAAAGGGCTCATAGTTGACCATACTTTTTTAAAGTATGTAAAGTTTAAAATTAATTACTTAAGAGTTCTTAAATAAAAACTATTTGATTTTTAAGCACATATACATTTATATTTCATATTTTAAATAATTTTATTAAATTACTTGTATGATATCTATTAAAATTTTAACATTTCATTATAATACTAACCACATTGTTTTTAACACATGTTATTGTTTATTAAAATTAAAAATTAATTCAGTATTTTACTACTTCATAATGTAAAATATTATTACAAAAAACTTAACTAAAACTTTTATATATTTTAATTATAAATATTAATTTATTTATAAGTAATAAGATATATTTTTTAAAATATTTGAAAACTATGATTTTTGATATTAATATAAATGTTCTTTTAAATAATTAAAAAATAATTTCATTTTTTATACAACGTATGTTTTAAATAGAATATTAAGTACATCCAACCAAAAGTTATTTCAAAATAATATTTTATTTAAAGTAGAATTTATAATTTTTAAATAAAAATAGTATTAAACATAAAAATATACTTGTATTAATCTAAGATTAATTTTTTTAATAAGTGATTACTTTAATAATAATGTGTTTCTGGAATTATTTTAAATGAAACCATAATTTAACATGTATATGTCAAACATTTACTCTATATTAATTATATTTAAATTAATAAAATAAAATAATTTTTAAAATAAAAGTAATATTTTTTGATTTGAATATCTTATAATAAAAAATATTTTTGAATAATTTTTTTTCATAAAGCGTATATTTTTTTAAAAAAATTCATAAATGATTATATAAAAACATTTCATACATGGTTTTGTATTATAAAACAATTTATTTATTAATAATTAATTAAAATATGAATATATTTAATTTCTTGGGATGTTACATTCTTCCCCATGAAATTAATTTCTCCCTCTTAATTCATTTTTCATTCATAAAGAAATTCTGAATTCCCATCTCCAGAATTAGGAAAAATTGAATTATTAAAATTATACAATTAAAAATCACTAAAACATGAAGGGATACCTATGACTCTTAAATTTTCCATAAGTGTCATAATCTCCAAAGTTGTCTAAACCATTCCTCTAAAATAAAGTGTAACATCCTATGATCTACACTCCCAAATCTATTGTAAAACAAACAGTTTATTTTTGTTTATAAAAAGTAACAGAAAAATATATAGTCATTTACAAAAAATGAGGATCTTTTCTAGTCTTGTTTTTGGAGGGAAAGGATAAACCATTACAATATATTAGAGTTTAATAAAAACTATCTAGAAACATTTATTTGACTAAACTCATTCTTTTTCTTTACAAAAGTAAAAAATCAGTTGAAAATTATAATGATCCTATGAAAAACATTTCAGAATATAGGGTGATAATAAAATTTCCCAATTAGGGGTTTCAAAACCAGTGAAAATTATTTTTATAAAGAATATTTAAAAATACTTTCAAAAAAATTATTTTTAATATCAAATATAAAAAATTTGTAAAAAAAATTCAAAAATATAATTATAGGGTTTTCAAAAAATATAACCATTTCAAATACATTTTAAAAACCTTTGAAAATATGTATAAATTTGAAAACATTAGTTTGAAAAAAATTCCATTTATATTAAAACATTTGATATAATAAATATTCTTTCAAATAATATATCACTAGTGTTTTTATATTATATAACTATAGAAAACAATTATAAAAAATTATTTTAAAATACATATCACATTGAAGACATTATTTGGAAAACATTTTCCCTTTCTATATAAAAATTTGATATAATAAATATTTTTCAAAATATACTCAACTAGGGTTTTTAGAATATATATCCAAAGAAAATACTTTTAAAAAACATTTGAAAATCGATATCACATTGAAATATTTATTTCATTTCAAAACATTATAAACTTTTAAAATATTTTGATTTCTTCTTAACTTTTTTAAAACCTTTCTTTTGAGAATTAAAAATTTTTATAGAAAGAAACAATACTAAGAAGACCTTAAGAAATCCATGTGGCCACATATTGTATCATTTTTTGGAAAAAATATTCTTAAGGATATAGGTTCACTCCTCATAATCACATTTGATACACATGTACTGAGTTTTATAACTTTTTATAGGCTTTATTTTCTCGTTTAATTTCCAATAAAACATCCTTTCAAAAACTATATATATTATTTTCAAGAGAAAATAATTTTATATCACATGATTTTTAGAAAAAGATTATTTTTATGAAAAGACAATATTTTGGGATAATTACATAGTTAATAACTAATACTTACATAATATATACAATGATGAAAATAAAAAGTGATAGATTCACTTTATAACAAAATTATGGAATGTAAATGTCACAATAGAATATTTTCACATCTATAACTATGATTAAAATCCATATATTTAATATTATATTTCATGCACTAAATGATAACTATAAAATCCACTTAAACTTGTATATAATTTTATTAAATTAGAATAACATAAAATGATACACTTTTTCCTTTTAATTTCACCTTTGAATAGAGAAAATAAAATTTATTTTTTGAATGGTTTTACTTTATTTTAAAATTAGGTGCTTTGAAATATCATTTCCAATTCATAAAATAATAGTTTGAAAGTATAAATCATTTACATAAAATAAGAGTGACAATATGATTTATCGAAATCCCCAATTTATCCTTATCAAGAGATAAGAGATAAGACATGAGGGTATAAGAATCCATGTCCTTATGTTTCTTTATAATTTATCTAGAAATAACTGATATATTAGGTAACATACAATAGGATCATACCCATGTACCTGCTATAGGCATCCTAATAACCCTCTCTTTCTTAATGAGGCGACTGAACATATATAGGGTATTCTAACACATAGTATAAATTTTCCTATAGTAGTTTAGTGTATAAAAAGATGTGTTATGCTTAAAAATATGTAACTATGAGGATGAGATATATTTTAAATTATTTCACCATTATGATGATTTCACTTTACATATTATATATTAATTAAAATAAGATTTTAATTTTTTATCATGATTTCCAAAATATATGATGTAATAAATTTTATTTATCAGTTAACCACTATTTAATCAAAACCCAAAATCTCTCACCATTATTTTCAAAAAATATTATAGATTTTATATCATAGTGTAAATGATATATACACTCCTTTTCATAACCTAAACTTTATTTGTAAAAATTTCTTGAAGGAGTTTATGTATGAGTAAATTACTAACTACATTAACTTTTAGTTCCTTAATTTGTTGAGAGGACTCCCCTATATTGAAATCATGGAATTGGATTTCATCAAAACATGAATATAAAATGGTATTGAATAGAGTTTTTCCATAGGAATCAAAACCAATTTGGTTAAGTTGATTTAAAATCAAGATAACAATTTGTAGATAAAAGTAATTGTCTAGACTTTATCTGTAAAAGCACTTAGTTTTATGGTTTAATTCATATTCAATTAATGGAAGGCTTATTTAACTTAATATTTGATTAAGGTATTTTTATCTTTATTAATAAATTTACTATTTTATCTTATGACATACTTATTAATATTAAGTTGATTTTATTTATATTTTTAACCTTGTATATATAAAATTTATACAGAGTCTAATTTATTTTTATTCCATCTAGCATACCTATTAATTAACTTTTTAAGTGATTGTGATAATGATTCCAAACATATTTAACTTTTAAATTGATATAAATAAAATAAAAAATTTGGAATGATCATGAACTTATTTAATGGTTAGTTTACCGTGATAATTAAAAACTAACCCTTGAAATATGGTAAAAAACTCCTTAAATCGTAACATGGTTTGAGTTGTAGCTTTACACTCGTTCTCTAATGTAACTTCTAAGTTGGTTTCACCTTGTTTTTTATCTTTAACCACATCCACTTATATAGGAGATCCATCCATTACATAAGATTTTTCTCATGCATAGGCAAGGGGAGCCAAAGGAATGGTTAAAGGGGTTCACATAAACTATTCAATGGACACACATGTAAATTTATAATAATTATAGGATGAAATACATACCATAATTCTAATTTAATAATAATAAAGTAAAAGAAACTAATCATAGAATACATGAGGCCATTGTTAATTACCTTAGGGATTTAAAAGTTTATAAATTTATGAAAAAACAAACTACTAAATACTAAAATACTATGTAGAATATGTATGGTGAGTTAGAGGTTCATCCCATGAATAATAGGTGGGGAATAAATATAATTTAATATAAAATAACTAAAATATGATGATGAAAAATAATTGATCTACTTGAATTGAAAAAAATATAGTTTGATTTAAGAAAGTGGGAGAATAAATGTTAAAAAAATGTACCAAACATATGATATCCAGGTTTATAAACTAGTATTTGTGAAATAATTTTAATTTGTTATTATCATTATTATAGTTAAGTCTAATCCATCCCTATGATTTGGGTGATGAATCTCTCTCTTATATACCCCTTTTCTCTATGGTCATGGTACTCCAGTTAATTAGTGAGAAAGATTACACAATACCCTATTTAAAAATAAAACATATCAAAACCAACGGTCATAAAGAAGTTATTATTATAGAACATGAATTTAATGTATTACTCTATCACCCAACACCCATAATGGTCATGCATCGAAGAACCAAAGAATATAATTTAAGGAATTAATTAAAAATATGAATAATCAACTTGAATTAAATCTAAAACCACACTCACACTAGCACAATTACCCTACAAATCACATAATTAGAATAAATAAAATCACCGTCTCATCCTATCCATTAGAGGGTGAATAAAATAATAAAATAAAAACCTATATAACTTTGAATAAATACCTGAGCCCCATCAATACTCCTCATCCAATGGGTCCAAATTCTTTCCCCTTTCAAGTATGATAAACATTTGTTTTTATAGAAAAATATGGAGTAATGTTTCAACCTTCCTTTATTAAAATAACTCCATTGAATTCATTTAAATTTTAATCTCCTTGTATTGATGAAATATTCCTTCTTTTTCACTTGTTTTATGTATTATCCCACATGGAAAATCACTCCAAGTAATACCATATTCTTATGCATGGGTTTAGCACCCATAGTTTCAAATAAGTAACTCTTAAATTAAGATTTTTTAGTTTTTAAAGAATATGGGTGAATTTTGGGAGGGTTTGGAGAATTTTTAGAGTTTTTTTGGGATTTTCTATGGGTTCATGGTTGGTGAACAGTTTGTGGAAAACATGAAATTCCTACAATAAACTATGCACAACGAGACAAAAGGCTCTGGGTAGGCACATAGTTAAGGAGAATGATTTGTCCAAACCATGTGGACAACCAGTAGAAACCATGAATCTTGAGATATTGATATTTGAAATAGTTGGAACATGGTTTTATAACCTTGTGAAGTTCATCCTTGAGGCACTGTCTGGCGTACAGTTTACCTAACTGTACGAATAACCATGCACAATTTAAAGATTAAATCCTAAAATTGTGAATCTCACACGTTTTGAACTATAAGGCCCTATTTTTTCATTCTATGTGGCCCTAACTTGATATTATCTCTTCCCAAAGGATATAAAATATTCTACTATCAATATAGAGATGATCTGAAGGCTTCTCTTGGTGCTTTGAAGCCGGATTCTCATGGTAAGTCATCATTATTGGTAGTTGTTGTTACTTTTTCTTAGATATACTTCTCTATCACTATTGATTTATTATATCTACATATTCTTTCGATATATCTAAGATAATTTGTTCCAAATATTACTATATTGTATTTTTTAATGATAAGGGAAGAGATCTAAGGTGGGGTTTGATGTTTTGACCTGTTTTTGTGGATGCTTTTTTTGTTGTTTTCCAATTTTTCCAAATCATTCAAGGTTGGTGGATTCACTATTGAATATATATTTAAAATAAGAAGGTTTTGTTTCAAATTAATTGTTTTTATTGTAATTGGTTGTGAAATTTATGTGAATTTCTTGCTAGAAACCCTCTTTAGTGACATTTTATGGAATTGTTGAAATTGGGCATTTTTGGGGAGAGTGAAATTTGTAACTTGATTTTAAAATGATGGTTTAAAAATTATTATTTGTTTTTTCTCCATAGAAAAGTGTTTTCAATAAAAATATTATGTCAATTAAATGGTTTTTAAAGGTTTTCAATAAAATTATGGTCCTATTGAAATGGTTATGATGGTTGATTTGGCATCAGTTTTTTAAATAATGGTTTCATGTGTTCTTGTGAATTTAGGATAGATAATGGTAAGTAGACTCCTCATAATTAGTGGGATTTATAAGGGTTAGGGAACTCTCCCATCGAATGGTTCATTAAGTGATGAATTAGTGAAAGAATGGATCATCACTTGCAAGTATAGGGTGGTCCATGTTTCATGGATGGTTGGATGTGTGGATATTTGTAAAGGAATGGATTTTGCTGAAATGGATTTAATGAAATGGTTTTAGAGAATTGTTATCTACTATCCATGGAAGTTGATATTGTTTTTTAAAAACTACATGGTTATGGAACTTTTTTCTATTTTTATATAAAATGTTTAGAAATTATTTTATATAAACTACTTTATATAAATGTGATAACATATTATATCCTAGTGGAGTGAGTAGGGAAGTCATTGGGAAAGATCTATTGAGTTTCATTACTCACCCCTAGTTTTTCGCATTGGTTCTTTTATAGACATCGTTTATTGAGACATGGGAAAAGTTCAAGTATCACACTTCTCTACCAATGCTTAGTGATAATTGGGCTATTTTGTAGAGTGGATCATAGAGAAGGTTGGATCATCAAGTTTTAGATGTCTTTGAGTTTGTTGGATTTGATGTGGTCCATTGTTTATCTTGATGTTTTGTAGTCTTATACTATGGTACTCTTTTGGATTTGGGTTTTGATATAAATGGCTTTTTTATTTTCCTTCCTTTTATATCACCCATTATGTAGTGGTTTATTTGGTTAGGGCATGCTGGTTGGTTGTTTTATTTCTAAAGGGAAAATTTACCCCAATTGTAAATGAATCCCTTGGAATTTATTTCCATCCTTTGGTGTCATGGGTATGTCTATTATGGAAAAATAATGTTCCTCCACCTTCTCAAGCTAATTTGGATGGGAGGAAAATTACAATTGGTTTCATCTTGGTCCTTATGAATATCTTTCTAGAACATGGGGTCATCAGTTCTATCACTCTCGGAGTTGAAATTCATTTTAGTATATTATTGAGTTGGGTTCATAGAAGGGAGTATAATTATAAGTACTTGAAATGTAGAGAATAAAAATATGTAGCTAACATTTTTATGATGAACTTCAAGTTACTAGGGATTTGGTTACACAAGTGTTTTAGAGACACTTATAGGATTTTAAATATCATTGTCCTGGATTTATCCAATGAGATGAGCATGACATGCCTTATAAAAATGACTTCCCACTAGGAGTACATATTTCATTTTCTGTAATGATTTTGTGGAATGTGTTGAATTTTGAAAAAATATTTAACTTCTTTTCAAATGGAAGATTTTGAAAAGAGTATAGTTATGGTATTTTGAGAATGGTTTGATTTTCAAAAGCAAGTGAGTTTTTTTTAAATGGTTTCACATGGATAATGGTTTATTTTGGAAAGAACTATTGTGATACTATGATGCATTATAATTTTAAATTCTAATCCTTAAGTTAATAGGGAGTGAGAATTATGGAATTTTTTGTGTTTATGAAAAATGGAACCCGATAGGCATTGTAGAAACCAACCAGAGGAAGTTTTTGAGAATATGGTTTCACCCGACCCACATGTAAACCAATAACTGATTTAGAGTATTGTCCAAGAATTTTAGGCTATGGAAAATGAGAACAATAGGGATGGTCCAAGGAAATTGGATCATTATATCCAATTATTAAAGCATAATTCACCCATATGTTAGGGTAAATGTGATCCAAAAAAAGGTGGAGGTGTGGCTAAATAGGATGAATCATATCTTCGATTTCATCGGCACACTAGTAGAGTTGAAAGTTAATATGGTAACATATATGTTGGAAGATCTTGAATAAATATGGTGGGATTTAGCTATTTAGGATAAATTATACTACAAACTTGCATGGGAAGATTTTGAGGAGTTGTTTAATAAAAAATTTGGTCCTTATACATTTAGAATTCAAAGAATTATGTACTTATTTTTCTTAAAGTAGGAACATATTTATGTTCTGGAGTATGCAGCTAAATTCATGAATTTAGTTTGCTTTGCACCCGATGTTTCTGTGAGTGCATGGTTGAAGGAACACATCATTGAATTAGGGGTGATAGAGGATATCCACTTGAAGATTACTGTGCTCTATATAATGAATTATTTAGAGATGGTCAATAAAGAAATATTGGTTCAAAATGAAATACTATGAGCTATAGGAGGAGGAAGCATGTTGATACTAAAAGGAAATGGTGGGAACTTTAATGCTGGGAACAATTGAAAGAGGGACACTTATTTTCATGGTGCGACTTTGGATTAAAATCAAATGGATATATCAATGAATCTTCCCCTGAAACCAAAGTGTCATCCTGGATATTTTCTATGTGGTTCATTCAACCACATGTTGTGACAGTTTATGAAACCACCTAGAGAATTCCATAATTTCAATCAAATGAGGAATATTTATTTCTATTTTTATTTTTCTATGAGGTTGGGAGTTCAAGAAACTTCTTAGTTGTCATAGGTATCATATTCTTCAACGGGATGAGGGAAAAAAATCAATCTCATCAGTAGAAAAGAGCTATCAATGGTGATTTTCATAAAACCATGACTCCTCAATTGGGGAAATGTCAATATGGAAATAGATAACAAATCACGATGGGTAAACAATTATATAAAGATGAACATGTTATTATGGATGATCAGTTTGGACCATCTATGGTACGAGGTATGATTATTTTTAATTATACCCTTATGAAAGATTTGTTTGATATAGGTGAATCCCATTCCTTTATTGCTTCTCACACTGTTGATTTGTTGTGTTTAAAATATGATATGATGACTTATCTATTTAAACTTCAAACTCATCTTGGTCAAAGAGAAAGTGGAGCCTTTGTGTGTAGAGAATGTTCTATAAATATTGATGGAGCCATGATGAAATTATATTTCTCTATTCTTGATATGGATATCTATGATATAATCTTGGGTATGGATTGGTTGACAACATTCAAGGATTACATCAAATGTTATACCAGAAAGGTTATTTTTATCACTAAATATGGAATCATGTTTGTCTTACGAGGAGATTGGAATGTAATGGTAGGTAAAACAGGTTTGTTGGATCTAGTAGTTAGAACAATCTCATACCATTTGGCAGAATTGTCTTTGGAATCTATGGAAGATATCGAGAGAAACAACTTTACAATAGTTGTTGATCAATTTTTTGGATGTGTTTCTTAATAATTTATCATGGTTTCCACTTATAAGAGAAATTGACTTTATGATTGATCTCTTTATGAAGACTAGTAATTTTTCCCTTCCATCTTAAATAATGGAACTAATAGAATTAATGGCATTAAAATTGTAGTTAGAGGATCTGGAACACAATGGGTTCATTCGCCCGAGTTCGTCTATGTGGTTAGCACCAGTCTTGTTTGTCAAAAGGGAAGCTGAAAATCTTCAACTATGTGTGGATTATATTAAGCTTAATCAAGTTATAATAAAGAACATGTATCCACTTCCACACTTTTATTATCTATTTGATCAATTAAGGGGAGCTTAGTGGTTCTCTAATATTGACTTGTGATCAGGATATCACTAATTGAGAGTTCGAAAGGAGGATATTCTAAAGACCTCTTTCAAAAGTAGATACGACCATTATGAGTATGTGGTTATGCCTTTAAGCCTTAAGAATGCACCAAATTTCATTATAGAATTGATGAATCAGATATTTTATAGATATCTAGATTTTTTGTGGTGGTTTGTGGATAACATATTGGTGTATTCAAGGAAAAGGGCTAAGCATGAACAACACTAGGTAATAGTGTTGGGGATCTTGAGAGATCATCATTTGTATTCCAAATGATCAAATTTAGATTTTTGGATACATGAGGTTTGTTTTCTTGGCCATGTAATTATTGAAAGTAGTGTTTCAATGGATCTAAAAATGATAGAGGTCATTATATCTTGCAAACCATAGAAGAATTTATTTGAGATACAGAGTTTCCTCGGTCAATCTGGTTATTACTAATGATTTGTTCATGACTAATCATCACTAGATTCACCTATGAAAGATCCGATAAAGAATAACGTTCCATTAAAATGGGACCAGTAATTCTAGGAGTCTTTTCAAGAGATAAAAGTTTTCCTTACATAGACACCAATTTTGATTTTTCCGAAATCAAGGAAAGGGTACGTGGTATATTGTGATTCTTCGAGATATTGGTTGGGAGTGTGTTCTCATACATAGATATCAGGTTGTTGTATATGGATCAAGGCAATTATGAGTCCATGAGAATAACTACCCAACACATGATTTGGAGTTAGCTTTCATAGTCCATGCTTTGGAGACTTGGTGTTATTATCTATTTGGTGAGAAGTTTACTATGGTCACGAATCATAAGAGCTTGAAGAATATTTTCTCACAATGGGATTTGAATAAAAGACAAAGAATATTGATAGAGTATCTCAAAATGTTTGACTTTGACTTGATGTATACATCAGGAAAATTAAATTCAGTGGTAGATGGATTAAAAATAATGTAATATGCTCAGTTAGAAAAATAAGCTTCAGATGAGTGATAGTTGATGTCGATTCTAGCCCACATGTGCTTGAAATGTGATGATCGAGGTGATACAAAAGTTTTCGTTATAGTATCATTTGTTTTTTATTTGGTAAATATGGTTAAGGAGGAATATACATATGATGCAAAATGTGTGGATTTGAGGTTAAAACTCAATGGTGGGGAGACCACTGAGGGATGAAGGTTAGAGGAGAGTTTAGTGATTTGGTTTAGAAATCAGATAGTTATAACTATGAATTGTTTGGGACAACTTATTCATACTTAACACCATTCAATATGGGATGTTCACCTTTGAATATATAAGATATATAAATCATTGAAAACATAGTTTTGGTGAATCGGTATGAAAATGAAGGTGGCTGAGTTTGTTTCAAGATTCTTAACTTATCATAAAATTATGGAATAGAATCATAGAATAATAGGTATATTGATGTCTTTACCTATTCCACTATAAAAACGAGAGAAAATATCTTGGGATTTTGTAACAGGTCTCCCATGAATGGTTCATAAACACGATCCCATATGGATGATAGTGAATCGTATCACCACGTTTGATCATTTAATCCCTATTCAAAATCTCATATGGTGGAGGACTTGTAAAAAATCTATATCTGAGAACTAATAAAGAGGCATGGAATGCTAGTTTCAATAGTGTCAGATAGAGATCCAAGGTTTATGTATCATTTCCAGAAATCCTTATAGAAATACATTGGGATGCAGTTCACAATGAGTATGACATTACATAATCAAGTGGGTGGGAAATCCGATAGGATGATAAAAATGATACAAGACATGATACGAGCTTGTGTAAGGAATTTTCGTGTCTCATGGGAAGAGAACGTACCACTATTGGAGTTCTTACATGATAAAATTTATCAATACTTGATACATATGGATCCTTTTGAAGCATTGTATGGGCTTCCTTATCATTCTACACTTTTTGGGTGGAATTAAGTGAGATTTCACTAGTTGGGCCATGCCTTGTCCAAGAAACAATAGGGAAGATCCATCTAATCAAGAAACATATGGATATGGCTCAAAGTCATCAGAAATCGTATGAAGATCACCATAGATGGCCATTTTCATTTACAGTGAGTAATCATATGTTCTGGAAGATCTATCCAAGGCTTGGACATCGACATTTTGGGACATTGGGAAAGTTATATCGTCAATACATAGGCCATTTTGAGATACTTGAATGGGTTGGAGAGGTGGAATATCGGTAGAAATTTCTACCCAGGTTTAGTATGGTTCATAACGTGTTTCATGTATCTTAGTTGAAAAAGTATCAACCTGGTCCTGACCATGTGGTTAGATGGGATCACATTGACCTAGAGTTGGATTATTCATTGGTGCACATTCCAATGTGGGTTGTGGATTGGAAAAAATAGTCTTTTATGGGAAAAGCATCGGTCTAGTGCAGGTTTTATGGAAACATGGTCATATTTTGGAAGAGACTTGGGAAAAGGTGAAGGAAATGAAAGAGAAATAACCATAACTCTTTTATATCAACGATGTTTCTCTATTTTATGAGCTCAAAAAGACCAATGGTGGGGAGAATGTAGCACACCTAGTTTCTAATAACCATTTATTTAATATTTTTATGTTTTTAAAGTATATGAGTAATGTTTGGGAGATTTTGGAGAAATTTTGGAGTGTTTTGGGGATTTTATAAGGGTTTATGGTTGGTGTATGGTTTATGGAAACCGTGAAACACCTATCTGAAACCATGTACAATGAGATAAATGAATCTGGTAAGGCACACAGTTAAGGATCACTATTTTTCCAAATTCTGCGGCCCCCTAGTAGAAACCATGAAACTTGAGACAATGAGATTTGGAATGTTTGACTCATAGTTCACTAACTATGTGAGCCAACCATATTAGGTTCATCCTTTGGGTAATGGCTAGTGCACTATTAGCACATAATTTACTTAACTGTGCAACTAATTGTACATGGTTTAAAGATTAGATCCAAAAATTTTGGATCTCACACATTTTGAGATCTAAGGCCTTTTTTCATTATAAATAGATTTAACTATAGATTTTATCTTTCCAAATTCTAAATATTCTTCTCCCATCAATTCGTAGGTGATCTGAAGGCTTCTCTTTGTGCTCTGAATCCAGATTCTCATGGTAAGTCTTTGTTCCTGGTAGTTCTTGATATTTTTTCTTATATCTACTTCTCTATCTCTCTTGGTTTCTTAGATATATTTCCATTATGGATATGTATAAGATATTCTATGCCATATATGATTATAGTGTACTTTATTAATGATAGGGGAAGAGATCTATGGTGTTTTTTTGGAGATTCAACTTGTTTTTGTGGATGTTTTCATGCCATTTTTCATTTTCACCCAATCATTCAAGGTAGTTGGATTCAATGTCAACTATTCTATTTAGAATATAAAATATTAGTTTCAAATTAATTGTTTTTCTTGTAATTTTTTGCAAATTTTATTGGAATTACTTATTGTAAACCCTCTTTAGTGACAGTTTATAAAATTGTGTAAATTGGGAATTTTTATGGAAAGTGAAATTGGTAACATGATTTTAAGATGATGATTTTAAAATGATTTATTGGTTTTGTTTCATGGAAATTTTTTAAAATAAAAAGGCTGTTTTATTTAAATTTTTCGTTTGAATGGTTTTTAATAAAAGTACGGTTTTATTGAAGTTTATGAAATGATTTTTTTGGTATTGGTTTTTGGTATAATGGTTTTGTGTGTATATGAAAATTCTAGATGGATAATGGTAATGAGTCTCCCCCACAATTAGTGGTATGGATAAGGTACATGGATCTACCCCATTAAATGGTTCATTAAGTAATGGCATAGTGAAAGGATGAATCACCACTCGTGAGTATAGAAAGGTCCAAGTAGCATTCATGCAAGGATATTTGGATATGTGGAATGTAATGGATGTTTCAAAAATAAAATTTATGAAATGGTTTTAGAGAATTTTTGATTAATTTCTTTGGAACTTGATATTTTGTTTTGAAAAATTATTTGTTATGGAAATTGTTTATATTTCGATATAAACTGTTTTGAAATTATTTTATATAGAATGCTTTATAAAAATGTGCTAACATGTTCTATCCTAGTGGTGTGAGTAGGGAATTCATTGGGGGAAATATAATGAGTTTCATTACTCACCCCTACTTTGGAAATTTGGTTCCATTACTAATTTATTTTATTAGGACATGGGAAAAGTTAACGTATCACACTTCTCTAGCAGTGCTGAGTGATACTTGGGATATTTTGTGGAGTGAATCATGGAGAAGGTTGGAGGTTGGAGTTATAGTTTTCCTTGAGTTTTCTTGGTTTGTATTCATCCATTTTTTACCTTTATGTTTTTTAGTCTTCCACTGTGGTACTATTGTGGAGTTTGGGTTTGATATAAATGTTTATTATTTGAGGTTTCTTCATTTTGTATCATGTATCGTATAGTGATTTATTTGGTCATGGAATGTTGGTTGGTTGTTTTATTTCCTAATGGAAAATCGTTCCATGATTCTAAATCAATACCTTGGTATTTATTGAAATCCTTTGGCATATTAGGGATGTCTCTTATGGCCAAGTAATGTTCATTCACCTTCTCAAGCCAATGAGGGGGGGGGAGTTACAATGGGCTAGGCTCAACTTAAGCTTGACTATCTTCAAAGATTACAACACCAGGACATTGGTGTGATTAACTATGAGCATTTAAAAACCCTAGATAGCACCATATCTCCTCAAAATGGATTTCTTAGATTCTTTTGGTAGTTATCATTTTGTGTTTACATATTTATTCTTTTATGTGAATGAAAGGATCATGCATGAAATACCCTATATATCATAGTGATTATTTTGAAGCCATTTTCATTATCCACAACATTAAATATGACGAGTTTACCATATTGGTGGTGACTTCTTAACATGGGGCCTCTCTATCCACTATAACTTGTCTCATCTTGAAGGATCTGAATATGTTTAATTCATCAATTCATGGAAGGGACTATTTTTATTCAAAATGGTTTTACAATGGCTATATGAGCACCCAATGATCTAACATAGAGTTTTTCAACCCTAGTAGTGGCTCAATAGCTCTATCTCAAGCTTCCAGTAAAATTTAATTGATTTCTATTGTATTTAGTTGTGGTGGTATGATGATCATGAGAGGAAGTGGCGAAGAAGGTGTCTAAGGAGGGTAACATGTAATTGGTGTAGGAAGACGAAATTTTGCTTAGTTTTTCACAATACATTGTGAAATGAAGTCCCAAATTGGTCTTCATATTTCACGAGGGACACTCTTTATATATGGTTACTCCTTATGTTGTTCAGAAAACCAGTTATGGTTCCACCCCACACCGTGGATTTCCCTCAACCCAAGCCAACCCACACGGGACTAGATCCTAAACAATCTAAGATTTGGACCAACCTATACATGATCTGACTGATAATCATGTGGGTTATCTTTATGTGTTCTTGCTTGGACCGTGGGGTATATTCCTAGGCAAAATATTAGTCCCCTTTTGGTCATATGAATAAAAACCACTTACTAAAAGTCATCATACATAAACATTTAGTTGAATTAAATCAAAAATTTATAAAAAAGTTATTTTTATTTTCCTTTTCACAAAATTTTATTACAATATATGTTACCCACAAAATGAATAATTCAATGCATAATTTGGGAAGACCATTAATAATCAACGAAATTAATTATTTTAATTTAAAAATTTTCAGGTATGAAATGAATATGTCAAATACCCCAACTTAACATCATGATTTTACTTAATAATTAAATATTGAAATGAATCATAGAGGAGTGTCAGGATACCAATATTTAGATCATAAAGTAATAAAAAACAATTATCAATGGGGAAAATAAAATTTTAAGTTTCACATAAAAATATCAATCTAACGCCACACTTTTCAAATCAATAGTTCAAAAATCTATTTTTCTATTTACCATTGTAAATTGATGGATATTATCCTTTTATCCATTAAAACATATCAATTCATTATTATTATGCATGTAAATAATGATTTTCCTCACCTTTGATTTATTTTCACTCATCACCCAAGGTAAATATTTTGAACTCGAGTTATGTACATACCTTTAATACATGTCAATTTCTATAGGATTTCATAGGGAATATGTTCTATAATTTTTAAAAATAAATATCACAATTAATCATGAGAAATTTCAATTATGGTTCAAATGAATCTGAGTCTAGGGGTAGTTAGGTATTGATGTGAAAAACGTTTATGTATCAAAAAGGAGGTTAATTTCATAAGCACAATGCAAGATATTATAAAATAATGTTTAATTAAAATACCTCCTTTAAGGTGACAATACCCACTTCCTAATATCCAAGTAAATGCTAAGAAATAATGTAAGTATAATGAAATATGTATACCCTCTTGATTTTTTCGTTGTATATTTTTTTTTCTAAACTAGTTTTTCAATTTTTTTTCTAAAAATTTAACGTTGGAACAAATATCACATCTACAAAATTATCACATATGATAATATTATTAGTATTATTAATGGTTATTTTTTATTCTCCCAAGTCACAAAACATTTTTTATTTTTATTTTTCATTTTCAATAATTTTTTTTCTTTTTTCTCAAGAGGAGAAATAATATAATAGAATAGATAAATCTTATAAATCTTATTCTTAAACACAATATAATCACACCCTAACATCTTTTCATGAATAGACTTCATCCCTTACACTATAGACAACCTATAACCCACACTTTAATTTCGAATATCATGAAAAATAAAAATAGTAGTGTAGAAAATGAAATTATCATCTTATAATGTGGCTCTTTCATATCAAATACTATCCATTGATTCTATAGGATATGTATAATTGAATATAAAATTAAGGTCTCAACATAAGGTCAAAACAATAAAAATGACTGAATCATTTTAAAATTGAATTTATTTATTCATAAATTTGACAACATTCAAGGGATGTTATATTAGGCGACATGTCCCAAAATCTCTTAATAAATACAGTCAAAATAGAATTTGATATATTAGTTATTGAATACTCTCAAGAATGAGAAAATTTTATAAAATAGAATTTCTCATGGAATGAATAAAAGAAATCAATCCAAAAGATCATAAAAAATTAAAATCATGAAAAATGGAAAAGGAAATTTCATTTACAGTAATTAATAAGCCTCCCCAAATCATAATTCATCAAGTCAAAGTCCTATGAATATCTCTATTAATTCAATCCCACACGTCACTCATTCAGTTTAATCAACATAGAAATATAAAACATGAAATCAATGGATTCGTATTTAATTCTTTTGTCTAGTAGATAAAGAATGTTGAAAATGTTTAAATATGGGGCACAAAATTCCTTTTTTAAAACTCAAAACATGAAAAAGTCATGGGGACGAAAAAAGGAAGTGAATTGAAGTAACCCCCTTTCCACATGTTTTCATTTTACTTTCATCCTCCTCTTTATATTGGGTTTCCTTATTTATTCATTCATAGTGGTCCTACAAAATGAAAAATACAAATGAAAGTACAAGTTCTATGACAATAATGCTAAAAAGGATTTTGGAATTGAAAAATAATTCCGAAAATATATTTGTAAAAAAAATAAAACTAATTCTTAAGTAAGTTATTAAAAAAAATTTGTTTCCTATTGGAAGATGCTCTTTTTATTTGGGTGTTTAGCTTGAAATTTTCCTTTATTATATGTTTAGATTATGATAAAAAGATAACCATCTTAGATTTATCCAAATTTGACTATTTTTATGTCTAGGGAATCTCTCCTCCCATTATTCATTGTTTTCATCTTTATTTCTTATTGAGGTAATTCTTTAGTAATGGATAGCTTTAATAACTGAAAAATTAGTTCATGGTTCATCCATACTTTGAACCACTCATCCTCTTCTTCAATACTAATGGAATTATTATATTCAAATTAATCTATAATATTTCTAAGTTTCACAACCATCCTTTACTGTTCTTATTATTTATGACTTCGATGAGGTAACAAAAAACTAAAAAAAATTAATGATATGAGTAAAATATCTTGGTTGTTCCAAAATTGGGATAAATCATTTACCTCTTCTTATTTTACATAGTCTTTAATTGGTTTTGGTGTTTTTTATTATTTAGTTTTTTCTATAGATAAATCCTTTATCATTGTCATCATTTGGTCCCATAATTCAGTATATAATCTCCCATTCACTCCTTCTTTTTTATCATCTTCATCTTATTTATCCTTGTTAGTTATTAAGGGTTCATCCCTAGAAATTTTAGTTTCAAATTGAAAATTTAAAACAGGGGTTACTTTGGAATTAGCTTTAGATTCATCTAGTGGAGTTGGTTTTTAATTTTTTTCATTGAAATAAGATTGTTATAAGGTCACCTACTTGGGTTCCACAACCTCTTTGTCCATGATTTCCAAAACATTTCCCTTAATAAAATTTTCCTTCCATGAATCATAGTTTATCTTATAATATCAAGTGTAGTTATGGTACCCATGTTTGAATTCACTTATCTCATCCATGGATCTGAATAGTATTTTTTTCATGTCAATTTTATGAGATAGGGTTGAAAGTTGAATCACTAGTTGGATATGGGGATTCATCTTTTTTTCCATGAGGCCACAAAAAAACCAAGAATAAAATATAATGAAATAGAGAAATTTATCCAAAAATAAAAAAAATAAAATAGAGATGAAAAATATTTATCATAAAATATAAAATTAGATTATCCTCAACACTATGTCCCTGAAAACGGTTCAAAAAACATGAAAACACCTAATGGAGTTGTTAATTCCCTTGGGGATTTAAAAGTTTAAAAATTTATTAAACATGAACCAATAAAAACTAAAATACTAAGTATCATAGGTATGGAACGTCAGAGGTTGATTCCATGAGGACTAAGTGGAGAATAAATATAATTTAATAGAAAATTAAAAAACTATGATGAATAAAAATAACTAAATAACTTTAATTGAAAAGAATATATTTTGATGATTTGAGAAAGTGGGATAAGAAAGGTGAAAAAATTTACCAGACCCATATTATTTAGTTTTATGCTACAATGTTCTAGAAGGCTATAAAATTTATTCTAGATATCACTATAATTAATTATATGTCACCACTTGGCTTGGGTAATTACTCCCTCTCCCTCTATCACAAACTCCCATTTTCTTAATGGACACAATACTTCAGTTCATTTATAGGAAAGGTAAATCAAAACCCTATTTAAATGTAAAACCTATCAAACCCAATGGTTATGGTGAATGTACTATTCCAGTAATTTTATTTATAGTGTCCCTCTATCATCTAATATACACAATGTTCATTCATGGAAGAACCAAATAATAGAATTGAAATAATTTATGCAAAAAAACAAAAAACACGAATTTAATCAAAAGCCAAACTCACACTAGAATAAGTATACTTTAAATCACATAATGGTCATAAATTATCACCCTATCATGATATCCATGAGGGGGTGAAAAAATAATAAAATAAAAACCTAAAGAACATAGTAACATCACTCAATCCCCAACATCACTCATCATCAAGCAGGTCTTATTTCTTCCAAACTTTCAAGTGTGGACAACCTATATTTTTCTAATAAAAATAAGTCTCAAAGGTTCAACCTTAATACCTTAAAATCTCTCCTTTTTAATTTGTATGAATTTTAATATATTCAAATCAGTAAAATATTCCTTCTTTTTCCATCTTTGAATCGATAAGAATCTCCCCTATTAAGATATATCTGTAATTATCAAGGAGATAGAAATTGTGAGAATAAGACAAATTTTTATCTTAAAATATCCATTATATTTGGTCAAATATATTTATATCTTCATTTATAAAATTAACTTGAGTTTTTCATGAGCCCATGTGAAAATCACTCTAAGGTACACTTGATTCTTACATATGAGATCAGCTTGACTCGAACTCGACTTTGTTGGTCGATTCTAGCATAGTAGCACAATGGTTCTAAATAAAGGGCATTTCAAAAATCTATCCAACTTTATATATCCTCATGATGATTTGAAAGATTTATCTTTGGAATGGTGGTGGGTGTTTTCTATTCACATATACATTCCTTCATGTGCATGAAATTATCAGGCATGACATACCCTATAGGTTATAATGATTATTCTGAATTTTTTCCCTTATCCATGACATGAAACATAATAAGTATACTATTTTTGTTGTAGTATATTACTCGGGTCCTCCCTATTCACCATGGATTGGATCACCATGGTAGATTAGATTCCATTTCATTCATAAATTCATTTTAGGGACTCTTTTTCTTCAAAATGACTTCACAATGGTCTTATGAACTCTTGATGATTTTCCATGGATTTTCCAAGCCTATGAAGTGGATTAATGTCTTAAGAATGAAATTTCAATTTACTTGAATGGTATTATGCAGTATCCAAATGCGGAGGCCCAATGATCACGAGTGGAAGTAGGTGTTACAAGTGTGGTCGAGGTGGGTAATGATAAACTGAGATAGGATAATGGTGTTTTAGTTAGTTGTGAAAAATATCACATGAAATAAAGTCCCATATTTGTCTTAATATTGTCCAGGGGACACTTATTATACACTGGTCTTCCCCATGCTATCCAGAAATCCATATGGGGATCCACCTGATTCCTTGGTATCCCCTCATTCTATATTGAACTGCATGGGTACAACTATTACCTTAGATTGGCTATATTCCAACCTTTACTTTATCTAACATGTGAGATTGATGGAATATCCTTGTTTTTTCTATATTATCCCATGGGGTATCTTCTTTGTCCAATAATTAATCCAATTTTATACTTATCAATAAAAATAACTTATTAAAATTCATCATACATGATCATTTAATTGACTTAAGAAAAAATATTTCTAAAAATGTAAGTTTATTTTTTTTCTCCAAATGTTATTATGACTTAAATTACCAAAAAAATGAATAATAAAATGGATAATTTAGAAAAATATAGTAATAATAAATGAAATAAATTACTTTAATTTAAAAAAATCATGTATGAAATGAAGACATCAAACTATATGTTTTTTAACTGAGTTATAAGTGTGTGTAGTTCAGAAAACCATGTGCCAGGTAGTCCTGATCAACACAAGGTGTGTATTAATACATGTTGCACTAGTACAATAATGACCTTTAGCGGCCGCCAAAGGCCGTCACTAAAGGTCTATAGCGGCCGCCTAGCGTCTGCCATAAGGCGGCCGCTTTTGCCCCGTCGCTGTTTCTATCAGCGACCGCCATTTGGCGGATGCTGTAGGCAAGCCGGAATAGGCTCGAGCGGCCGCCAAATGGTGGCTGCTGTAGCCCAGACCTATAGCGGCCGCCAAATGGAGGCCGCTATAGGTCCTATCGAAACACTTATAGCGGCCGCCAAAAGGTGGCCACTAAAGGTGTCCATGGAAACACCTATAGCGGCTGCCATTTGGCGGCCCCTATAGAATTTTAATTTTTTTTAAAAAAATTCCGTTATACATTAATATATACCCAAATAAATCTCGGCAGTCATCTTCCAAGCTCCACATCCATCATCACATATAACTGCATAACAAAATTTAATAACAAAATTAGTACTGAATAAAACCGAGAACACAAATTAACATATTTAAATTTAAACTTACTATAACAGATCTAAAGTATTTGATTTTCAAAATATATTCATAATTTTGATTACCATTTTAAAAATTTAAAATCATTAATTATATTGTTCTAATTAGATTGTTGTCCTGTGATTTCAGGTCAATCTGATGTCGTCTGCTATGAGTTTGACTGTTAGATGCCCGTTTTGGCCGTTTATGACACCAGAACGGAGTTCCCGGTCACTGCGGGCACACATCACGTCCGATTGACATGCCGTCTACTCAAACACCTCAAACTTCACTCACCCTTTGACGTCGTCTAATTTCAGGCCATTCGGACTTCATTCGGCCCCTTTGGACCCCCCACACGCGAGTTCATCAAGCACGCACAACACTTAAAGAACGCATAATGAGCCCTACCGTGCAGACCGAACGTCCGATTGATGTGATGTCTATGTGTACACATCTAAAATAATAATTATATTGTTTTCCTGTGATTTCAGGTCAATCCGATGTCGTCCTCTATGATTTTGACCATTAGACGCCCGTTTTGGCCGTTTTTGACACCAGAACGGCGTTCCTGGTCACTACGGGCACACGACAAGTACGATTGGCATGCCGTCAGCTCGAACACATCAAAAATCACTCACCCTTTGATGTCGTCTGATTTCAGGACATTCAGACTACGTTCAGCCCGTTTGGACCCCCCACGCGTGTTTATTAAGCGCGCGCAACACTTAAAGAACGCATAATGATCCCTACCGCGCAGACCGCACGCCCGATTGATGTGTCGTCTACGCATACACATCACGAATAATAATTAGATTGTTGTCCTGTGATTTCTGGTCAATCTGATGTCATCTTCTATGAGTTTGACCGTTAGACGCCCGTTTTGGCCGTTTAGGACACCAGAACGGCTTTCCCGGTCACCGTGGGCACACGGCACGTCCGATTGACGTGTCATCTGCTTGACCACATGAAAATTCACTCACCCTTTTATGTCGTCTGATTTCAGGCCATTCAGACTTCGTTCGGCCTATTTGGACCCCCCCACGCGCGTTTATCAAGCAGGCGGAACACTTAAAGAACGCATAATGAGCCCTACCGTGCAGACCGCACGTCCGATTGACGTGCCGTCTACGCGTACACGTCGTGAATAATAATCAGATTTTTTTCCTGTGATTTCAGATCAATCCGATGTCATCCGCTATAAGTTTGACCATTAGACGCCCTTTTTGGCTGTTTATGACACCAGAACAGCGTTCCCGGTCACCGCGGGCACACGACACGTCCGATTGACGTGCCGTCTGCTCGAACACATCAAAATTCACTCACCCTTTGATTCCATCTGATTTCAGTCCATTCAGACTTCGTTCGGCCCATTTGGACCCCCCCACACGTGTTTATCAAGTGCGCGAAACACTTAATGAACGCATAATGAGCCCTACTACGCAGACCGCATGTCCGAATGATGTTCCATCTACGCGTACACATCGCGAATAATAATTATATTATTTTCCTGTGACTTCAAGTCAATCCGATGTCGTCCGCTATGAATTTGACCGTTAGACGCCCGTTTTGGCCGTTTATGACACTAGAACGGCGTTCCCGGTCACTGCGGGCACACGACACGTCGGATTAGCGTTCCGTCTCCTCGACGACATAACACTTCAATCACCCTTTGATGTCGTTTGATTTCAGGCCATTCAAATTTTGTTCACCCCGTTTGGACCCCCCACACGCATTTATCAAGCGCGCACAACACTTAAAAAACGCATAATGAGCCCTACCGCGCAGACCGCACGTCCGATTGACGTGCCGTCTGTTCGTACACGTCGCGAATAATAATTAGATTGTTTTACTACGATTTCAGGTCAATACGATGTCGTCCTCTATGAGTTTGACCGTTAGACGCCCGTTTTGGCTGTTTATGACACCAGAACGGCGTTCCCGGTCACCGCGGGCACACGGCACATACGATTGACGTGCCATCTACTCGAACACATCACAATTCACTCACCCTTTGATGTTGTCTGATTTCAGGCCATTCGGACTTCGTTCGGCCCATTTGGACCCCCCCACGCGCGTTTACCAAGCGCGCGCAACACTTAAAGAACACTTAATGAGCCTTACCGCGTAGACCGCACATCCGATTGACATGTCGTCTGTGCGTACACATCGAGAATAATAATTACATTGTTTTCCTGTGATTCCAGGTCAATCCGACGTCATCCGATATGAGTTTGACCGTTAAACCCACGTTTTGGCCGTTTATGACACCAGAACGGCGTTCCGGGTCACCGCGGGCACACGGCATGTCCTATTGACATGTCGTCTACTCGACCACATCAAAATTCACTCAACCTTTGATTTCTTCTGATTTCAGGCCATTCAGACTTCGTTTGGCCCGTTTGGACCCCCCACACGTGCGTTTATCAAGCGCGCACAACACTTAAAGAACGTATAATGAGCCCTACCATGCATACCGCATGTCCGATTGACGTTCTGTCTATGAGTACACGTCGCGAATAATAATTAGATTCTTTTCATGTGATTTCAGGTCAATCCGATGTCATCCGCTATGAGTTTGACTGTTAGACGCCCGTTTTGGCCATTTATGACACTAGAACGGCATTCTCGGTCACCGTGGGCACACGATACGTCCGATTGATGTGTCGTCTGCTCGACCACATCACAGTTCACTCACCCTTTGATGTCATCTGATTTCAGGCCATTCGGACTTCGTTCGACCCATTTGGACCCCCACACGCATTTATCAAGCACACGCAACACTTAAAGAACACATAGTGAGCCCTACCACGCACACCACACGTCCGATTGACGTGATGTCTACGCATACACGTCGCAAATAATAATTAGATTATTTTCCTGTGATTTCAGGTGAATCTGATGTCGTCCTCTATGAGTTTCACCGTTAGACGCCCGTTTTGGCCGTTTTTGACACCAGAACGGCGTTCCCGGTCACCACGGGCACATGACATGTCTGATTGGTGTGCCGTCTGCTCAACCACATCAAAATTCACTCACCCTTTGATGTCGTCTGATTTCAGGCCATTCGGACTTCGTTCGGCCCGTTTGGACCCCCCCCCCCCACGTGCGTTTATCAAGCACGCGAAACACTTAAAGAACGCATAATGAGCCCTACCGCGCAGACCACACGCCCGATTGACGTGACGTCTACGTGTAAACATCACGAATAATAATTATATTGTTGTCTTGTGATTTCAGGTCAATCCAATGTCGTCCGCTATGAGTTTGACCGTTAGACGTCCGTTTTGACCATTTATGACACCAGAACGGTGTTCCCGATCAGCGCGGGCACACGACACGTCTGATTGATGTTCCGTCTACTCGACCACATCAAAATTCACTCACCCTTTGATTTCGTCTAATTTGAGTCCATTCGGACTTCGTTCGGCCCATTTGGACCCCCCACACGCGCGTTTATCAAGCTCGCAGAACACTTAAGGAACACATAATGAGCCCTACCGTGCAGACCGCAAGTCCGATTGATGTGCCGTCTGCGTGTACACACCGCGAGTAATAATTATATTGTTTTCCTATGATTTTAGTTCAATCCGATGTCGTCCTCTATGAGTTTGACCGTTAGACACCCGTTTTGGCCGTTTATGACACCAGAACGGCGTTCCCGGTCACTACGGGCACACGACACGTCCGATTGGCATGCCATCTCCTCAACCACATCACACCTCACTCACCATTTGATGTTGTCTGATTTCAGGCCATTCAGATTTCGTTCAGCCCGTTTAGACCCCCCACGCGCGTTTATCACGCGCGCGCAACACTTAAAGAACGCATAATGAGCCCTACTGCGTAGACCGCACGTCCGATTGACGTGCCGTCTGCGCGTACACATTTCGAATAATAATTATATTGTTGTACTGTGATTTCAGGTCAATCCGATGTCGTCCGCTGTGAGTTTGACCGTTAGACGCCCGTTTTGGCTGTTTGTGACACCAGAACGGCGTTTCCGGTCACCGCGGGCACACAACACGTCCGATTGATGTGTCGTCTTCTCGACCACATCAAAATTCACTCACCCTTTTATGTTTCTGATTTCAGGACATTCGGACTTCGTTCGGCCCGTTTAGACCCCCCCACGCGCGTTTATCAAGCGCACACAACACTTAAAGAATGCTTAATGAGCCCTACCGCACAGACTGCACGTCCGATTGACATGCCGTCTGCGCGTACACATCGAGAATAATAATTAGATTGTTGTCCTATGATTTCAGGTCAATCCGATGTCATCCGCTATGAGTTTGACCGTTAGAAGCCCGTTTTGGCCATTTATGACACCAGAACGGCGTTCCCGGTCACCGCGGGCACATGGCATGTCTGATTGACATGTCGTCTGCTCGACCACATCAAAATTCACTCACCCTTTGATGTCTTTGGATTTCAGGCCATTGAGATTTCGTTCGGCCCGTTTGGACCCCCCACACGCGCATTTATCAAGCACGTGCAACACTTAAAGAACGCATAATGAGACCTACCACGCAGAACGCACGTCAGATTGACGTGCTGTCTATGCATACACCTCGCGAATAATAATTAGATTGTTGTCCTGTGATTTCAGGTCAATCCGATGTCGTCTGTTATGAGTTTGACCGTTAGACACCCGTTTTGGCTGTTTATGACACCGGAATGGCGTTCCTGGTCACCACTGGCACACGGCATGTCTGATTGACGTGCCCTCTGCTCAACCACATAAACATTCACTCACTCTTTGATGTATTATGATTTCAGGCTATTCGGACTTCGTTCGGCCCATTTGGACCCCCCACACGCACGTTTATCAATTGCGTGTAACACTTAAATAACGCATAATGAGCCCTACCGCACAGACCGCACGTCCGATTGACATGCATTCTACGTGACCACATCACAATTCACTCACCCTTTGATGTTGTCTGATTTCAGGCCATTCATACTTCATTCGGCCCGTTTGGACCCCCCCATGCGCGTTTATCAAGCGCGCGCAACACTTAAAGAACACATAATGAGCACTACCGCGCAGACCGCCCATCCGATTGACATGCTGTCTGCGTGTACAAGTCTCAAATAATAATTAGATTATTTTCCTATGATTTTAGGTCAATCCTATGTTGCCTGCTATGAGTTTTACCGTTAGACGCCCGTTTTGGCCATTTATGACACCAGAACGGCGTTCCCGGTCACCGCGGGCACACGGGACGTCCAATTGACGTGAATTCCACTCGACCACATCAAAATTTACTCTCCCTTTGATGTCGTCTGATTTTCGGCTATTCGGACTTCGTTCAGCCCATTTGGACCCCCCATGCCCGTTTATCAAGCGCGCGCAACACTTAAAGAACGCATAATGAGCCCTACCGCGCAGACCGCATGCCCGATTGACGTGCCGTCTGCACGTACACGTCAAAAATAATAATTAGATTTTTTTCCTGTGATTTCAAGTCAATCCGATGTCATCCGCTATGATTTAGACCATTAAACGCCCGTTTTGGCCGTTTATGACACCAGAACGGCATTCCCGGTCACCGCGGGCACACGACACGTCCGATTGGCGTTCCGTCTACTCGACCACATCAAAATTCACTCACCCTTTGTTTTCGTCTGATTTCAAGCCATTCGGACTTTGTTCGGCCCATTTGGACCCCGACACGCGCGTTTATCAAGCGCGCACGACACTTAAAGAACGCATAATGAGCCCTACCGCACAGACCACACGTCTGATTGATGTTCCATCTACGCGTACATGTCGCGAATAATAATTAGATTGTCGTCCTATGATTTAAGGTCAATCTGATGTTGTCCGTTAGGAGTTTGAGCGTTAGACGCCCGTTTTGGCCATTTATGACACCAGAACGGCGTTCCCGATCACCGCGGGCACATGGCACATCCGATTGACGTGCCATCTTCTCGAACACATCAAAATTTACTCACCCTTTGATGTCGTCTGATCTCAGGCCATTCAGACTTCGTTCGGCCCATTTGGACCCCAACACACGCGTTTATCAAGCGCGCACAACACTTAAAGAACGCATAATGAGACCTACCGCACGGACCACACATCCGATTGATGTGATGACTGCGCGTACACGTCCCAAATAATAATTAGATTGTTTTCCTGTGATTTCAGGTCAATACGATGTCATCCTCTATGAGTTTGATCGTTAGACGCCCGTTTTGGCCGTTTACTCACCCTATGATGTCGTCTGATTTCAGGCCATTCAGACTTCGTTCGGCCTGTTTGGACCCCCCACACGCACGTTTATCAAGCGCACACAACACTTAAAGAATACATAATGGGCCCTACCGCGCAGACCGCATGTCCGATTGACGTGCCGTCTGCGCATAAACGTCGAAAATAATAATTAGATTGTTTTCCTATGATTTCAGGTCAATACGATGTCATCCACTATGATTTTTACAATTAGACGCCCGTTTTGGCCGTTTCTGACACCAGAACAGTGTTCCCGGTCACCGCGGGCACACGACACGTCCGATTGATGTGCCGTCTGCTCGAACACATCAAAATTAAATCAACCTTTGATGTAGTCTAATTTCAGGCCATTCGGACTTCGTTCGGCCCGTTTGGACCCCCACACGCTCATTTATCAAGCGCGTGCAACACTTAAAGAACACATAATGAGCCCTACCACGAAGACCGCACGTCTGATTGACATACCGTCTGCGCGTACACGTCACAATTTACCCACCCTAAAAAGATACAAATATCTAAAGAGTTCTTGGGCTTCTCCCAAGAAACAACTGTCTAGAGTTTCTCTCCATCCACTAACACACCATCCTCTGAGATTATTTGACCCAATAACTATACCTATATAATCAATACAAAACTGACATATATATAGCTTGACGTATAGTCAATATGTGTAATCTGTATGATGTTAAGATGTTGGGTATAATCGTCATCAGTCTTGGAGTGCACGAATATGTCATCCACAAATACTAAAACAAACTAATCTAGGTAAAAAAGGAAAATTATATTCATCAAGGATATAAAAAATTCTAAAGAATTCATCAACACAAATGAAATTACCTCATGCATGGGGTCCATTCTCATCTGAATCAACAATATCACTGTGATTTCCACCAGATATATTCGGAGCCTACAATATATATCAATATTATGTTTCGTAAACATATCAATAAAATTCAATCTGAGTATGGTTTGTTTTATTGTTTACCTGTGGTGCCACTTGTTGCATCATCATTTCATCGATACGTGATGACATCTGTGAAGACCTCTCCTCATACTCTGCACATAACTACTGAAACTGTGAATCAAAATTGCACTGCATATGCTACATGGAAGCATCTATCTCAGCCTGTGTGCGCATCCCTAACTCTCTGCATCCACCCATCACATCTGCTCTAACAACTGCACGTCATGGGACACCACCGCCATAAGTCAAAGAATAACCATTACCGTCACGCACCACGACAGGATGAAATATTTCATCTCTACGCACAATACTACGACATTGCTCCTCTAGAAACTCTGCTAACTGAGCGTAAAACTGAGCCTGTAGGATATAATGAATCAATGAACAAATATGAATAATTTATATAAAATAAAAAATACATTTATTAGTAAATAATTTTCTTACTATAACACCGTCAACATCGGGATCACTCGCCCTACGAGTCCTCGTCCATATGGACATCAGATCGATTGGCTCGCCACGTTGGTGTAACTATAATAAAGGGGTTCACCATGTTATACTACAAAATTTTTAAAATATGAATGAAATAGTGAATTCTAAACTTACATCATGTCTGAGCTTCGACACATGTCGAGTGCCAAGTCTGGAAGGCGTGCCCTGCATCGCCCAATTATGTGAATGACGAGAAGACTCGGTCTACATTCAAAGTATTTACTTAATAGACATTTGAAAAATTAGTCATTTATAGATTAAAAGTAATAAATCTTACCATCACTGCCTCACTCGACCAAAACACAACCAAATCCTGCCACTGCGTAGGAAGAATGCTCGGAGGGACTCGCTGTAGAATGTCTGGAACACTCGCAAATGATGTATAGTGATCTCTCATCACCCTTGACTTGTAATCCTTCCATAATTTTCGGCATTTGGACATACATACAGCCCGAAACTCATCTGGATAGGATGTCAAATTATCCTGTTAAAAATATTGTCAGTAGATTGAACAATAATAATAACAATATCATGAAAAATTAAACATTGAATTTACCTGAACCTCCCTCCATAATCTATCCATCATATCCTGAGGGAAAGAACTCCAGTCACGAGTCATCAAAGGGAATCTGTGTGAGTCTCGTATCATATGCCGAAACTGACGACTCAATGCAGTAGCACCATCTCCAACTGGATGAAATGTGTCGTCAAATAACACATCTAATCGGGCTCCAGAGTTCTAGGATCAAACCCCTCTACCAGGACCCCTGCGTCTGCTGGAAGAAGCAGTAGATCCTAATAAACATAAATTCATAATTCAATTACAATATAAATTAATGATTAGAAACAGTTAGGGAAATATAAATAGTTAATTACAATCAATTAATTTAGAAAAATGAAAACATACATACCAACAACATCAGGTGAACCACTGTGACCACCCCGTGACATACCTACATTAAAAGAAATTATAGTTAAATTAAGAAATTTTTATACTTATATAACTCATAAATTTATTTACAAATAATAGAAATCAAAAGTGAAATATCTTATTTAAATTCTAAAAAAAGACATATCATTAAAATTTAAAAACCAAATTTTAAAAGGATAAAAGACATTACCTGTGGAGGACTCGACCACGGGTAACGGGGTGTGACTCTATTGGGGATCCATGAAAGCGTAGTGACTTAATGACAGAGGTTCAACGGCTGGACTCAAAAGGAGTGGAACCGTTGGACAAAGCGTGGAGGGTTCTACACGGCGGGGCACAATGGACCGGAAGAGTCCAACAGAGGTAGGAGGACTTGCCGGAGGGATGCAACGGGGCCGGGAGGGGACGATGGCGGCGGGACTGTCGAGGTGCAGCGTGGGTAGGGGTGGGGGTTGCCAGGTCGTGGGGGTGTCAGGGTCACGGGGGCGCAGCGCGGAGGCAAGGCGGTGGGGTTCATCAGGGTGCAGCGCGGGCAGGACAGGGGGTTGCCGGGTCACGGGGGTGCCGGGGTCACGTGGGTGCAGTGTGGAGGTAAGGTAGTGGGGGTCACCGGGGTTACGGGTGGCGCAGCACGGAGGCAAAGGGGTGGGGATCGCCGGGGGTCGGGGTCCCCAGGGGTTGCTGAGGTTTCCGGGAGGTCGGGGTCGATGGGGGTCAAGGTCTCCGGGGTCGCCGACAGTCAGGGGTCGGGGTCGCCGAGGGTCGGGGAGGGGTCACCGGGTGTCGGGGAGGGTCGCCGGGGGTCGGGGTCGCCGGGTCGAGGGGTCGGGGTCACGAGGGTCGGGGTCGCGGGGTCGGGGAAGGGTGTGTCTCGGGGTCGGGGAGGGGAAGGAGGGGAAACTGTAGGGATTTGGGAATTAAAGTGCAGCGGCCGCCATTCGGCGGCCGCTGTTGATAGTATTAGCGGCCGCCAAATGGAGGCCGCTATAAGTGCCCCGCCTTGAAAACCAAAAATTCTAGTAGTGTTGTGTGTATTTAGTACAAAATTACCTATATTTCTTGAGGTACAACCTATTATAATGTATGTAGGTACATGGAATATATCAATGGGATACATGTCATGTAGTCTTGTTCTATACATCCAGAATTCTCAGCACCTATGAATGGGTTCTTTGGATTTTCTTCATTTTTTATTAACCAATTTATGATAATATGATAGAGAATAAATAAGTATATTAGAACATACCAACATTTAGATTTAAATAATTTTTAAATTATAAATTTAAACTGAAAGTAAATGTATAAACTAATAAATTAACAATAAATAATTATAAATTGATATGTGATCACATTAACATCACTTCAAGGTTATGGACACAAAAGAAGTTCCTATTGGACAATAGCTAACTCAATTTTTTTTCCGATATAGATGAATAATCAGTTCTATACATGAAAATGGTTATTCATGAACAATTAATTAATTCAAACATTTATAAAAAAACACTGTAACCAATAAGATAGGATTATATCACATAATTTATAATTAATATATATAAATTAATAAGTACCTTATGTTGGAATTATTTCTTTTTTGATGAATCAATTGACCACTTCTTTGTGTACCATCATTATTATGAGAGGAATAAAGGTTTGAATCCCTCTAGAGGAGATCCACATGTACTTCATGAACCTCTAATTGTCATCGTAGAAATCCCTAGGTGATAACGTGAATGACTCTTACACTTGAATTATTCACTATTTATCACAATAAGAATCGCTTTGAGGAAAAAAGATCCGTTTGTTCTCTCTTAAATTGAGAGGGTAGAAGAATAAGACCACTCTCCATTCATGAGAGTATTCTAGGAGAATGAACCTCTAGGACTTGTGGGAATTCTCTCTAGAATTTAATCATTCACAATAGTGATTAGAGGTGAGAATGATAATATGAGATTTATATGGAGTTTGGGTTAGAGAATAATAATTGCACATCAAACCTTATCATTATATTATTCCTCAGTGGACACCACGTATAAATAATAATAATATCATTTTTTACTTGACGTGTGATAAACTACTAGATAAGTAAATATCATTTATTTAATGAATAAAATGACATTAATTAAAATTATATTTGATATATCATCTCTCACCAGATCAAAAAATATCAGCTTTCCAATCCTCCTTTATATTTTTCAGACCTTGAATAATGATTATTTATTTAAATAAATAAATATCACTATATTAGTTTATTATAAATAAATATTATATTAACTAAGATAAAAAATAAATATTTATTTAATATTCAACTCACATATATTCTTTCAAATAACTAGTGACTAAATATTTACAATCAACCAAACATTAATAATCATTAATCCTTGTAAGAAATAATATTTATAAAACATTTTATATTTATTTATAATTTAATTGACGTTATGAATACACTTAGTCTGTGACCCTCTCGTCCCCTTTCTAAGTGGAATTAGGAAAGGAGACCTAATATCAATGGTTATCATTTAGAAACATGCATAAACACCCATAGAGAAAGAAGTTAAAAACCACAATAACTGTAACCACATATGAATGTACAATATGAAATTTAATCTATTTATCTCGAAGCACATGTCTCATGATATGTGTTTATAAGAATATTAAATTCTAAGGGCTATTTCACTAGTTTTAATATAATAATATCTAATGACACATATAAATGTGGACTTCCCATCTACATGTCATGTAATAAAAATGCCCTTACTTGGGATTACTAAGGATGAAATTCATTAGAAGAAGTCTCAATGTTTTGTAATCCCCCTATGCTTAATGAGCTATACCATTAGTGTACTATTAAATTATACCATCAAACTATAGAATATATATTTAATAATATCTTTTCAATACATTATGGTTCTCATCATAACATGGAACTAGTATAACTTTCAGTGTGATAATTACACATGGACATTATCACATTCTTTATCCCATAGAAAAATGATCATGAAAATATTATATATCAATTAATATTAAAAAACAATAATATTATAGTAATATAACATAAATTATAGTTGGTTCTAGGGTATTAAATCCTAATGTATTCTATTATAAAAAACAGTACACTAATTCAAGGGGTAATGATGATAATAAATATCAACAACTCTCTAAACTAAGGAAAAAATGTAAAGTGTATGAAATCAAAACTATTGAAGAAGGTAAAGGAAATGAAGGTTAAAATGTATTATCATCATACACTATGGAACTAAAAATTTCCTTTTTATTCTTTTTTACCCACTTATTTATATTTGAATGTTTCTAAGGTCACTACTATGATACCCCTATCCCACACTCTTGGTAAAAGTTATTATAAATATATTCTTTACATACCATCTTTGAAATGAACATAAGTGACCCCATTTTAATGATCAATAATTATAATATCAATAAAAAATATTGAGTTTTATACATTCAATGTAACTTTTAGGTATATATTTTTAGATATTTAAAGAAAAATTTTGACTAAAAAATCCCATGAATTTCCTAGAAAATGAAAATGTTACTACTATATAAGAAAATAATTAATCCATAATATGTATTCAATATCTCCTAAAAAATTCTATACACATTATAAACCGACATTAATGAATAATATATTATATACTATATATAATTATGGATATCTAATATATTTATAATAAAATTATATTTATTATACAGAAGGTTCTAACGTGCATGAAAGAAGTTGATACTTAAGGTAAGTGATTTCTAGTCTCTCTTTTATTTCTCAGAGACATATTCAAATTCACCACTCGCTTATTTTGATAATTGGTAATAAATAGGTAATAAACCGACATTAGTGAATAATATATGTTATAATATATATAATTATGGATATCTAATATATTTATAATAAAATTATATTTATTATACAGAAGGTTCTAACGTGCATGAAAGAAGTTGATACTTAAGGTAAGTGATTTCTAGTCTCTCTTTTATTTCTCAGAGACATATTCAAATTCACCACTCGCTTATTTTGTCGGATGTATATACTTCCATTTTTTTTAATTTATATCATAAATATCTTTATTATAATTATATTTAAATTTTCATTTTTATGTTATCCTTTTTTGGGTCTTACGATTCAAACGATTACTAAAGAAGTAAGGAATTTCTATCTAACTTTTTTACTTTTTTGAGACACATGCCATATTCACTACCTATTTATTTTGTGTGGTGCATGTAATACCCATGAATTTATTTAATGATTATTCTATTGAAAATTAATTTTATTTACATTTCCATTTTATTATCTCTCTTTTATGTGAACCACAATTCAAATGCAACCAAAATGGTAAGGAGTTTTTGTCTCAATTTGTATTCTTTGAGAAATATGTTATGTTATGAACCAATGTTCTCTTATGAGGTTTATATATAGAAAATTTGACATATAATATCATGAATTTATCTTTTTTTCATTATAGTGTTTGTTTCATTAAATTATATTATTTCATTGGTCTTATTATTCAAAGGTACCAAAGTGGTATGAGTTTTACATCACATTCTCATTTTTATTGAGATTGTTTATAGTTCTAATTACAATGTTAAAATATAGTAATATATCTAACTAGAAACTCATGAATATAATTATACTTTGGTTATTAATTTAGAATACATTTTTTCCATTCATTTTTCTCTCTTTATGTGCTCTTTAGTTAAAATGAAAGTTTTTAAGAAACATCATCCTTAATTATCTCTTTTACTGAAAACCCCTTTTTCATCAAAAACCATGTTTTCTAAAAAATATTTTAAAAAAGTTTTTAACATTCAAAAAATAATATATTAAATATTTTTTTACCAATTTTTTATTTTTTATTTTTTTGAAAGTAATATTTATGTCATTTTCTCAGACCATGCACGTTTTGATTTTACCAAAAAATGTAAAAGGAATATTTTTTTAATGTGTAATACATTAACATAATTTTCTACCCTCATGAAAATTATTTTATTTTAAGATTATATTATATATTTTCAATTTTATTTTCAAAAAAAAAAAATCCAAAACGTATTATATTTTAAAAATTATTTTTCAAAGTGGAAAGGTTATTTTCCTCATGAAATTTTCATAGTGATTATTGAAAATCATTATATATCTAAGATGAAATCTATTGATGTAACTTATTCTTTACTAGGTATCTAAACCAAGGATACCATTATTATTATTTCTATGAATTTTTTATAATGATAATATGTTTATGAAACCTATTTCTCTTCCACATGTTATACCATGATAAAACTATTGTGAAACCCTATTATTTTTCCACAAGTTATGATATGATGAAATGATAACAAAACCTATCGCTTTTACATAGGTTATGATATGGTGAGATTTTTATGAAGCCCATTTCATTTCATGGGTTATGATATGATGAATATTTTATGATCTTATGGAAAAAATACATATGATTTTCATTATGTAAAGGCTAGGACCCATATCTCCCTACAATGTATTAGGTAATGATGGATAACTCATGAGAAAATATGTTATATGTTAACCTGATTACATGTTCACAATGATATGTGTGAATCTGATTAGATGATCAAAATGTTATGCATGAACCTAATTACATGTTCGTAATGTTATGCATGAACCTAATAACATGTTTTCAATGTTATGCACAAACCTAATTACATGTTCACAGTGTTATGTATAGACCTATATTTAATATCCATAATGCTAGAATGGGCTTGGTTGGATGTCCATAAGTTTATTATAGATCCTAATTTCAGGTCATTAACTCAGCGAGTGAACCATTCACTATTTATTAATGTTCATAAATTTATAATCAGATGTGAATGGCACAATTCCATGTCTTATTCCAATTTTATGATCTCTTATCTCATGGTATTATATTTCCATATGTTTCATGTCTTATTAATAACCAATTTTAATTCCATGAATCAATATTATGATCTTTGATATGTAGTGTAAGATTTTTAAATGTTAAACTTATGTTCTCATGCCCTTATGTTCATGTTAAGATTATGTAAGTCCTTTTTTTACCCTAATAGGGAATATAAACTCAACTTTTCCTATGTTTCCTTTCTCAAGGTTATGATGAATGGTTTGAAGTAGGGTACATTTTCAATAAAGCAGAATATTTTCATGAAATATTCTAAATATCTTTCAACAAATTAGATTATTATTAACCTAGTCTCCAATAAAACTAAACTATTACAGTTCTCATTAGTTTTTTTGGGATATTTATTGAATATTCATCTAAAAATAGGTAATATATATCTATGAAAATATTGGGTTGATATAGATCATATTAAGTGAATTATTTAGTTAGAATTTGTAAACTATGATGAGAAAACTTTAATGATATCTATAGAGATATTTTTAAGGATATTTCTAGTGATGTCTCTATGGATAAGTCTAAGAACGAGTCAAGGTATATGAAGATATACTATAATTTTGGTAATGGATAGAGTGAGTGGTTTATAATGAATTACATCCATCTATGGATACTATAAGTGGAACTGGATATAGAATAGAGGTAAATATGGGTATTAATTCCAAAATGCATGTAACGAGAAAGACTTGATCATCCACTGGTGTATAAAAATGGGCCTTTATACACACCTGATTTGAAACCCCTGAGAGATATGATTTGGATGTTCAAAAAATTATTATGAACCATAAGGAAGGATTTAACAAGATAAGAACTATGAATGACCTAGGATAAACCTAATCGATCATAGATTAAAAACAATGTTTCATGATTTAGACATTATATAAGATATTTTTTTCATGAGTATGTGGTTTTCCACTATAATTAGTGTTTCTCACACTATGATTATTGATTTTATATAATGGAGGGAACCATAAGAAACTAGTTTAACACTGAATGTGACAAAAAAATTTCTTTTAATCATCAAAATGGTATGATGAATAGAGTAAAGGATGATATGATTATGCCTAATAAGGTATCATAAAACATGATTAATAACATACACCATAACCAAATCTTGGACTCACCAAAGAAGAGAAGGATATAATTCAATTATAGTTCAGGTAGTAGAGACCATAGAGGAAATAAGTTTAAGTTTCCTATATGTGAATAATGTGGGAAAAAACACTCAAGGAAATGCCTTTGGGGGATGAGAATATTTTTTTTGCGTGTGGAAAAGAAGGACACAAAGAAAGAAACTGAAAAATAAAAATGAAATGTTGTTTAACACAGTGAATGATGATAATGGTCTCCCTAAGGTATCATTGACTATTGAATGTTTTAAATATGTAAAGTGTGGTCATTATGAAAATAGATATCTGAAGGGGAAACTGATGCATAAAATCAGAAAGGTTGTACAAGTAATGGTTTTTTTGTTGATGATAAAGAGACTATGAATGAAATGTGAAAGGAAAGAGGTATTAAGTAATATGATGATGAATACTAGTTATAGATTTTATATGGAAGTGGTATGATTGAATAATTAATGTATTGTAATTAAAGGATTATGTTATATAAATCATTAAATATATAATGATTTTCAGTATAATTTTATCATTAAGTATTTTAAAAATTATGTTAAATGGCACCGATGAAATATAAAAGTGATTTAATGGCAAGGTAATATTTTTATTAAGGGAAGAGAACCCTTAATATATTCCAGATGTTGAGATAATGATATTGGGACAAAGAGATGTTGGATATGAATAAGTAAATTGGATAGTATTGATTACCTTGAAACTAATTAATTATTTGTTGATATAGTGGTTTATACTATCCCTGATGGAGCTTACAACATTTTATGATTTAAGTAATATACCTAATAATCTATGTTTTATGTAAGGAATGAGGAAGAATGTATGTTTACAATAGGGTTTTACGAAAATTCATCATATCACCATGTTTCAAGAGAATACATGATGAAGATATTCACATGTTTGGTATGTGATAATCAAGAGATACATTATAATATATAATGGATTATTGCTATGTTCATTTTGAGAAATTTATTAACCTTATTTATAAATTTTTAATTTTGGAAGGGTTATAAGGATAACCATTTACGGAATTTATTATGTTGAACATTATATGAGGTTTTAGAGATTAATATATTAATTCACCATATAAAGATTTATCCATAATAGATCACCAATATTAAGCTTTTTTACTAGAGAAATAAGAAATTCCTTATCATTCTATTAAGGATTTTATTTAATTTTTCAGACATGAAAAATTCATCTCATAAAGTAATAGATGAAGTGGAATTTATTAAGGCACAACCAATGGATAAAATTGTTCCTATGAAATAAAAATATATAAAAGAGGTATATATTCATATGTTCTTAGTCTAGATTGAAAATTAATTCCCCAATATCTAGAAAAGTATATTGAAAAAAATGTTGTCTTATCATCATCATTTTTGATGATATCAATAACCCTTTTCACACCTCCTTGGTTTATGGATTTTTGTTCATTAACTTTCTCATATCAATGTTCTTTATCACTCTCCATCAGTATTTAGGTGTTATCTTTCTCTTATATGTCCATGTTTTCACTTCCTATTTATGTTCTTTTATTTAAAAACTTAATTTGTGTTATTCCAGATGAATTTCACAAATCCCTTTCTTTTTTTCAAGAGGATGATTTATTAACCATTTTTACGATATGGGTTTCTATGAAGGAATTTTAAAATGCTAAAAATTGTTGTTAATTATGAATTTAGATGGAGGAAATCATTTTAAAGGGGTTGGATGTAACACCACAAGATTTTGTGAATTTGTTTTCAAATGAATTTAATATTTTTGATATTTTAAATTATATGAAACAATGAGTTCAAATTATGTTAAACACAACACTATGTGTATATTTCATTAAAAACAACCCTGATTTTTTATTTTATTACATAAAACACCAAGTTTATCCTAGGTTACATGTAACATTGAGTTTAAATAAAATGCGACATACTATTAAAATATTATTAAGATAGTTATCTCATAGCTATTACAATAGAGGGTATGAATATTATTTAGTAAATTATGAAAATATATGGTTTAAAAATGTATATAAAATTAATTCTTTGATTACTAATTTATTAGAAATTAAAATAAAAACTATTTTAAAATAAAAAATATCTTTTTTTGAACAATTACTGTTATGCACAGAAACTTGTTTTACCAAAATAAATTATGAAAATAAACGTTGGGGAATGATTTTAATGAAATTTATATAATATTTATTCAATAAACTATATAACAGTTATCTTATGTTATTTATATACAATGTAAAAGAATAAATAGAATTTTATGCTTAAAACCCATATTTTTCTAAAAAATAGTTTTGCCACCTCTTTCACAATTATTTTAAAATTAGTTTTTGGAACCTTTAAAAACATAATTTTAAAAAATAATTTACAATTATTAAATAACTATGTAAATTTTTTCTTGGGGTGAATTTTTTATTTTTTTTAAATGGTTGATTTTTTATCAATAATTAAAAAGAACGAATTTTAATTAAAAACTCCCTTTTCATTTCAATTATTTATAAATTTATTTATATATTAATTTTTTTAAATTAAAATTAGTAAAATTTAATATATATTATTCTAATTTATTTCATTTTATACATTTTTATATTGAATTTGTATATAAAAACTTTGTAAATCTTTGAACATTTTCTCTTTAAAAAACTCATTTTCTCATCGCTTCAGCGGGATTAATATTAAATTAATTTTTTCTACTAATCTGAACGAAATTTATAGAAATTGATTCCATTTTCTTAATAATATTAATTTATATTATTTAATAATTACAAATTAATTTTTACCCAAAATGAATAGTGAAATTTGTAAAAATTAATTACAATGGTTAAGGTAAAAATGGGTTTATTGATGGTTAAACTAAATGGATAAGGGTCCAAATGACCTAAAACTTGTTTTAAACCTAATTTCTCTCTCTATATAGAATCTATCATGTATTATGGCTTATAATACTTCATTTAGGACCATTTTGGAATGTCAAAAACATGGGCAACCAATATTCTTTTCACAAATTATAAGTGTTCCACTCACCTCACTTATAAAAGGCCACCACCTTTGCTCTACAATTCACACCATAAATTCTTTTTTTAGTAAAATTAATGCCAAAATAACTTCACAAATTCTTTCATATCATCATAAAATCCTTCTTTTGTGCACAAATCTATGTTAGAATGGATTCTGGTGACAACCTAATGAGGTTCCCCAAACAAAAGGAAATGTTCATCAATAAGCATTTTTATTTTATTTACTCCTCTACCTAATTTAGTTATTATTAAGCTCTGATTATATAATAGCCTCTATATATTCCATATAATAATATTTTTTTAATTTAATTTCTTACAACAATATTCACTTCCATAAAATGGGTTAGAGAATCCTCCTTTGTGTGTACGATGGACTACCGCCTTATGAACCAATTCCATTCGTTTTTTCATTACCACCTCTCATCGTTGGGTATGATGATGGATATAAAGTATATATATGATATTTATAACATAATTATACTTAGTTAGTAATTATATTATAAATAATTTTTTTAATTTCCCTTCCTTAGGGGATATGATAACATTGATCGTGTGTATGATGGACTACCGCCTCACGAAGTGATGTGATTACCATTTCACCAACAATTTACATGGAAGATAATAAGGATAAATTTATTGAATATATGTGATATAAATGAAATAATTATTAAATTAATTAATTATTTACCATTATTAAAAGATAATATATCATTTTATTTATTACCTTTTCAGTCATTAAATGTTGATAACTTCGTTCGTGTACGTGTGGACTACCACCTTCAAGAAGTAATGTGACTCTATATTTTCACCACCACACCAAATAGATTATATTTATAAGTATATTTAATGAAAAATATGTTATTTATGATATTATTATCATCCTAGAAATATAAAATATTACTTACCTTATTTCTACAATGATCGTTGAAAAGCGGAAACATTACTCAAGTATATGTACAACCTACCATGTCCATGATCATAAAACACTTTATTTCTCAAAACCATCTTTCATGATCGGTCATTAAATAATAATTGATTTACAAATATTATATTTATTTCATGATTATTATATTTTATATTATGGAATCATGATAAAATTAACAGGATTGAAAATAAAAAGACAAAACATATAAGAAAAATAAAGTGGTTATTACCTAAAACCTGATTTTAACAAAGAATTGATAATAAATAGGTAATAAATGATCATAAGTAAAAATGTTATAATATATATAATATGGTTATATAATATCTTTATAATAAACTTATATTTATTATACATGAGTTACTAACATATACGAAGGAAGTTGAGACTTAAGGCAAAGGATTTATAGTCTTCTTTTTATTGCCAGGAGACCTATGAAAATTCACCACTAATTTTTTTATAGTGTATATAATTCCCATTTTGAGTTGTAATATATTTAATATACATTTTTTCAATATATTTAATGTTTTATTTGATTTTATTATTTATTGGGTCTTATGATTCAAAATTTTACTAAAACAGTAATGGATTTCCGTCTATCTTTTTTACTTATATGGGATACAATCCATATTCACCACCTATTTATTTTGTGTGGTGTGTATAATAATTATGAATTTATTTTATTATTACTATTCTAAAAATTATTGGTATTTAAATATCTATTTGAGTATCTATCTTTCATGGGGTTCACAGTTTAAAGGTTACAAAATTGGTAAGGGGTTTTCTCTCTCTCAATTTTTCTTCATTGAGACATATGTCATGTTATGAAACAATATATATTTTTTGGTGTATATAAAACACAATTTACATAAAAAATCATGAATTTATTTTTTATCATGTTAATTTATGTTTCATTAAATGTTATTCTTTCATGGAGTTTATGATTCATTGTTACCAAAGTGGAAAGAGTTTTATAATATAATCTCATCTTTTATCAGGATTGTTTATGATTATGGTTCTAATGATGAAATATTATGATCCATATTTCAAGAAACTAATGAATTTTCTTATAATATAGTCATTTCTTTAGATAAAATTTTTTCCATTATTTTTCCTCTATTTATGTACTCATGAGTTTAAAAAATGTTTTAAATAAAAATTGTCTTTATTTCTCTATTTGGTAGAAAACCCCCTTTTCATCTATAACCATGATTTCTAAAAAAAATTCAAATTTTTTTTAACATTGTTAAAATTATTTATTATGGAAATTATTGACCCATATTTTAATTTTTTTACAAAATATTTTCAAAGGAATCCTCATGTACTTTCCCCACACAATGCCCATCCTACATTTACCAAAAATATGAAAGGAATCTTGTTTAATGTATACAGTGTGAATGGAATTTTCTCCCTTCATGTCCATTATTTGGATTGAATATTGATTTATAAATTATCAAATTTATTTTCAAATAAAATAATTTTCAAAATGATTTAAATTTTATAAATGTGTTTTTTAATGTGGAATTGTTATTTTTCGAAAGAAATTTTCCAAATGATTTTTTAAAATCAATCTCTTTGTATGATGAAATGCTTTGATGTAAATTATTATTTGATGGGTACATGAACCAAGGATACCAATAGTATTATTTATATTTATGTTTTATTATGAGAATATTTTTATGAAACTTGTTTCTCTTCCATGGGTTATACCATGATAAAATTCTTATGAAACCCGATTCTTTTTTCAGAGGTTATGATTTGATGAAATAATGAAATAACTATAAGACTTGTCTTCTTTACGTAGGTTATGATATGATGAAATGTTTATGAACCCCATTTAAATTAATGAGTGGTGATGTGAATAATGTTTTTAGATATTTGGGCACAAATATATATGATTTTCATTATGTGATAGGTGTGACCTATATCTACCTCCAATGAATTGGTTAACGATGGATAACTCATGGGTAATTATGTTATTAATGAACCTGATTACATGTTCACAATTTTATGTGTTAACCAAATTAAATTTCCTCAATTTTATGTGTGAACCTAATTACATTTTAAAAATTTTAGGTGTGAACTTGATTATATGTTCACAACTTTATGAATGAACCTTTTTACATATTCACAGTTTTATTAATGGACCTGTATTTCATGTATATAATGTTATACATAGACCTAGTTTCATGTACATTAGTTAATACAGGGGACCAATTTCATGTCGTTAACTAAATTAGTGAACCTATCTCTATTTATACATGTTAACAATGTTATAATCTGTTGTGTATGCCAGAATTCCTTGTCTTATGAAAATGTTATGCTCTGTTGAATAATGTTCTTTTATTTCCTTATGATTCATGTCTTGTGAACATCCAATGTTTCTATCATTACTCAATGTTATGATCTTTTATATGATGGTTATGTTTGTCAAATGTTATTATCATGGTATCATACCCTTATGTTCATGTTATGCTTATGTATCTCCCTTATTTTCCCTTAATAAGCATCCGAGTTCACCCTTTAATATGTTTTATTTTCCTTGGTTATGAAGAAAGGTTTTAAGTAGGGTATATTTTTATTGAAGTGGAATATATTAATGGGATATGATTAGGATATTTCAAAAAATTAGAATATTTTGGACCCAGTCTCCAAATACACTATACTATTATGTTCCTAAGACATGTTTTTGTGTAATGTATTTAATATTCATATAAAAGGATATAATATCCATATATGAAAATACTAGGTCGCTATAGTTGGTATCAGAGAAAATATTTAGTTAACCTTTGAAAAACATGTATGATAAAACATTAGTGAGGTCTATAGATATATTTCTAAGGATATTTCTAGGGATGTATCTAAGGATAAGTATAAGGGTGAGTTAAAGTATAGAAAAGTCTCCTAGAATTTTTTAAAAGATAGAGTGAGTGGTTTTTAAGAAATTACACACCTATCAGGATACTACAATTGGATGTGTCTCTAGTACATAAGTACCTAGGGTAATAATTATAAAATGGAACCATTTATATAGACTTGATCATCACCCGGTGCATGACAATGGGCCTTACCACACACCTGGTTTGACATTACTAGGGGCTATTCTATGGAAATTCATAAATTATTTATGAAAAATCATAAAGGATTTAAAAAGATAATGACTATGAATAAACTAGGATAAACCTAAGGTGTCATATATTATAATTAAGGTGTTATGATTTAGTCATCCTATAAGTGATTTTCTCATGATTATTTGGTTTTCCACTATGATCAGTTTTTCTCACACTATACTTTTTAATTTTAGTCAATGATGGGAACCATAAGAAGATAAGTTAACATTGAATGTGGTAGAAAATTTGATTTTGAGTATCCAAATGGGATGATGAATTGAGTGGAGTATTTTGTGAGTATTCCTAATTAGCTAACATGAAACATGATTAACGTTATACACCTTAACCAACTCTCAGACCTACCAAAGAAGATAAGGATAGAGTTTTCTGAGGGTTTAGGAAGTGGGGTTCATGGAGGAAAGAATATTTTGTTTCATATATGTAAATAATGTGGGAATAATCACTCTAGGTAATGTGTTAGAGGGATGAGAATAATTATGGGTGTGGAAAAGAATAAGAAAAAGAATGTAAGTGAAAATTAAAAAATGAAAAGTTATGTTAACTTAATGGATGGGAATAATGGTCTCCCTATGGTATCATTTACTATTGAATTTTTTAAACACATGAAGTAGGAGAATTATTATAACCGATGTCATCATGGTAAAACTCATGAAGAGAATCAAAATGGTTGTATGTATAATGGTTTTTCTATGGATGATGAAGAGACTAAAAATGAAAAATCAAAGGAAAGAGGTATTAATGAATAAGATGACAAAGACAAGTTAATGGTTTGAGAAGGAAGTGGGATGATTAAAGGACTAATGCATTGGAATTTATTCATTATATTATATTAATCATGAAAAATATTCAGATTTACTAGTATAAGTTATTCATTAAGGATTTTCAAATATATATTCAATGGTAATGATGGATTTAAAAAAGTGATTTATAGAAATGTGATATTTTGATTAAGGGAAGATAACCCTTTATATGTTATGATCATTGATATAATGATGTTAAGATAATGATATTTTGGATATGAATAATTAAATTAGATAGTCCCAATTACCATGGAATTGATTAATTATTTTTTTGACGAAGTGGTTTATGATTTCATTGTTGGAGTTTACAAAATTTTTGGAATTAAGGAATATATCCAATAATATTTTTTTATTTATGGAATGAGTAATAATTTATGTTTTAAATAATGTTTTATGGTAATTCATATTATTACCATTTTTCAAGAGAATACACAATTAAGGTATTTACATGTTCGATACTTTATGATAAACAGTGGATTGATGTTATGTTTTATTTTTAGAAATTTAATAACCATATTTTTAAATTTTAAATTTTAAATTTTGGAAGGGTTATAAGGTTAACCATTTATGGAATGGTTTATATTGAAATTTGGACAAGGTTTCATAGATTAACATAATAATTCACCATATCAATATTTATCTATATTGGATAACCAATGTAATACATTTTTTAATAGAGATATAAGGAATGACTTGTAATTCTATTATGGGTCATATATAATGTTTTAGACATGAAAAAATCATCTCTTAGAGTAAGATATATTGTATAAAATCATCAAGGCAGAAATAAAAGAATGAAATTGTTTCTATGAAATAAAATGATATAATGTAAGTAATTAACATAGGTTCCTAGTCAAGAAGGAAAAGGAATTGAACATTAGGAAAATTATCTTGAAAAAATATTGTGGTATTATCGTCATATTTGATGATATCAATGAACTTTTTCATTTCTCATTGGTTTTTGGATTTGTGGTCTTTAACCTTCTCTTAGCCTTGTTATCTATCACTGTATACAAAAACATGGGAATTAGTTTTCTCTTTTATGTCCATGTTTTCACTTACCACCTATGTTATCCTCTTTAGAATCATAGTTTTTATTATTATAGATGACTTTCACACACCCCTTTTTTCAGGATGATATTTTATTAACCATTATTTATGATACGTGTTTCTATGAAGGAGTTCCAAAATTTTAAACCTTGATGACCAAAATGAATTTTTAGGTAGAGATTCATTTTAATGCGGATATGATGTAACACCATGATATTTTGTGAATATTTTTTCTCAAATGCATTTAATATTTTTGATATTTTTATTACATGAAACACCCTATTCAAATTTCATTACACAAAAAAATGATTTTAGAATGTATTACACATATCTACCTATTTATGTTGCATTACATGCAGCACCAATTTAACCTTGTGGTGCACGCAGCACCATGTTTAACTTGTGTTACACACAACACTGAGTTTAAATGAAATGTGACATACTATTAAATATTGTTATGATAGTTATCACATAGCTATTGGAATGGAAGGTATAAATAGTATTAACTAAATTATTAGAAGATATGTTTTACACATGTATATTAAAATAATTATTTTGTGACAAATTAATAGAAATTAAAATAAAAACTATCTGAAAATATATGAATTTTTTTCTTCTGAAAACATGTTTTTATATGTAAAAACATGTTTTTAGTAAATAAATTAATAAAACTACTTTTGGTGAATTATTTTAATTAAATTTTTATAATATATATTAAATCAACTAGTTAAAATTCATTCTATATGTTTGTATACAATATATAAAAATAGATCTAATCTTATGATTAAAAACTTTATTTTTCTAAATAGTAGTTCTTTTAGCTTTTGCACACTTAATTTAAATCTCATTTTTGAAAATTTTAAAAAATTAATTTTAAAAAATAAAGTTCATTTTTTAAATCATCATAAAAAAATATCTTACGGTGATTTTTTTTTTAATTTTCTGAAGATATAAATTTTTTGAATAATAGTGAAAAATACTGAATTTTAATTGAAAACTCTCTTTTCATTTAACTTTTTTATGAAGTTAATTATATTATAAATCAGTTTCAAATTTAATTTAGTTAATCTATATATATAATAATCCACTTTATTTCATTCTAATAATTTTCCGTATTTAATTTTTATATAACAACTTTGTAAACTTTTTAACATTTTCTCTTTAAAAACCCACTTTCTCGTTGCGTCTGTGGGATTAAAATTAAATTAAAATATTCCAATTAAATGAATGAAATTAGAAAAAATGTATTCCATATTTTGAATAATAATAATTTATATTATCTAATAATTTCAACTTAATTTTTTTATCAATATTAATAGTGAAAATAGTAAAATAAATTACTGTGGTTAAGGTAAAAAGGTGTTTATTAGGGCTAAAACTAAAACTATAAGGGTAAAAATTACCTTAAAAGATATAAAAAATATATTTTTTAGAAATACTTTGAACCTATTATGTATAATTCTCATAATACTTCATTTTTGACCCTTTTTCCATGTGAAAAATGTGGGAACACCTTAATCTTTTAAAAAATTACAAGTATGCCACTTACATAACTTATAAAATGCCAGCCCATCTCCCATCATTTTCACACATTCAAAACCTTTTGGTTCTAGAAATACCTAACCAAATAAATTCCCAAATTCCATGTTATAATCCTACAATCATTATTTTGGTTATAAACCCATCATAGGAAGGCTTTTGGTTCAAACCTATTGTGGTTACCTGAAGAAGAGGTAACATTTTTCAATAAGTGTTTTTGTTTTATTTCTTCCTCAACCTACTTAAATTATTATTTAACCATTATTATATAATAACCTCATTATCTTATATATAATTATATATTTTAATATAATTACCTACAACCATATCCACTTCCATCAAATAGGTTACTAAATCATCATTCGGGTGTATGGTGAACTACCGCCTCTCGAACAGATGTTATTCATTTTTCCATTACCACCCCTAACAATTAGGTATAATGATGGATATAAAGTATATATATGATATTTAAAACATAATTATACATCTATATTCATCATATAATATATATATTTTTAATTTCCATTTCTCAAAGGATACGATAATATCGCTCGTGTGTACAACAAACTATTGTCTCATGAAGCGATGCGATTCTTTTTTCACTAAATATTTACATGAAAGATAATAAAGATAAAGTTAATGAATATACATGATATAAATGAAATAATTATGATATTAATTACATATTTATCTTTATAAATAGATATTATATCATTTTATTTCCCACCATTTCACTCACTAAAAGATAATAATGTTGTTCGAGTACGTGTGGACCACTGCCTTCATGAAGCAATGTGACTCTCTATTTTCATCACCACACTTAATGGATGACATGTATAAGTATATTTAAAGAAATAATATTTTATTTATGATATTATTATCATTTGGATATATAAAATATTAATAACTTCTTTTTCATAATGATTATTGAAAAGTGGAAACGTTACTCATGAATACGTATGACCTACCATCTCCAAGATCATAATGTACTTCATTTATCAAAACTATATTTCATTGATGAACATAAAATTTTAATTTATGCCTAAATATTATTAATATGTCATTATTATTATTCTAGATATTATGGATGTCAAAAACCATCCTAGTGCATCCCATGTCGTGACTCACCAATCCCACATTCAATAGGCGATGGGTTAGTGACTAGTACAGAGTAGGAATGTCACTAACATGTGAGACATGGAATAAGTAACTGTACACATGAAAACATCTCCAAGACAAAAAATTATGAAATATAAAAACCACTATGGAACAAAATGCATTCATACTACTAAACCCAACCAACAGAGTACAATTGAATGTAAAGTGCTGGAAAGTAAACTGGGACAGAATACAATCCCAACAAAAAGAAAAAGTATGCCAACTAAAAATTCCAACTTTTCTGAAAAAAATATAGGTACTGGGAATACTAATTGATACCGTAGGAACACCTCTGCCTGTCTGGAACTCACAATGTTCATCCCAGTCCTGGTCCTCCCTGGACTCCATCAAAAGGTCACATGTCTGCACAAGACATGAAACGTGGGGGAAAGAACTATTTAGCTATTTCCGATGCTTTCACCGGGGCACGCACATCCATATGTGGAGGATGTGACAGATATTACCCCGCATTCCCACTTTCCAAAGGCGGGCGACATTTGCTCTTTATTTAGGGATGTCTGCTCTTTGATCGAAACCGGGATGATGGGATATCAGTTCTTCCTTCCATGGATTCCTCCTCAGAACTCATCACTTAGTCCGGGTCTCCCTCATAGATTTAATACGTTGTTCGTGAAACTCTTCCCAGTGCCATGTTTCCATGGATGTCGGTTAATTACACTGCTTCTGTCAGGACATTCCAAAGGGTCCGGTCAGGGCAGCAACCTTCAGTCGGGGGAGTAGTCATGTCGAGGCATCAGTAACGTGTCTGAACAATGGGGAATTGGTGTATGTATTTTGTCCCTTATTATAGGGCTTCTTGAGGGCATATAAGCCCAAGGCATCCCACATAGAGCACGGGGAATCATATGCCATAAGCATGTATCTGAGGTTTTACTCAGCTTCCCATGTTTAACACAGGGTATGCTGCAAGTTTAACGTCCAACGGAGACAGATCAGCCTGATCAAAACACTAGTTGGAGTGGATCAGATTGAGGAATCCCCCTTGAGGGAGAACCGATATCAGGTCCAACTCGTTGGTGGCTTCCGAAATGCCATGGAGGGGAATGGGGTGGCATGATTTCAGCAGGATGTGGCGGCCTGGGTAAGAATCATGGTGGATGATGGAGAATTGTATGGAGTGGAGGGGGAATGAAATGGTGCCTTCATGGAGATAACAGTGATGATGGGATTGAATCTCTAAGGTACTTCCTACGTATCCCCGTGGCAGGGAATCAAAGTCCACATAGTTCAGAATGAATGTGTGGGGCTTACACTCTAGGCCGCCCAAGGTTGGTGAATCGATGTGAAGGAGGTCGGAACGACCAGGTGGTGGGTTGAACCTCATGAGGATTCCTACGTACCATGCCTTAGCATGGATCAAAGTCCACATAGTTTGGGAAAATGGGTGTTATACTAACATGAAGGGGTGTCAGAACAACTGGATGGTAGGGTCAGAATAGCTTACCGCTAGATTGGGATGTAGTTTAACGTCATGCGGGACGGGGGCGTGTCGGAGAACCAACATGAAGACAGACCTTGGCCCAGGTGGATGGTGGTATTGAACCTCAGGGAGGCTTCCAATGTACCATGCCTTGGAATGGATCATAGACCACGTAGTTCAAATGTGGATGCCGGTGAATCGACACGAAAGAGGACCTTGGTCCAGACGGTATGGGGGTTACGCTCTAGGCTTCTCAAATGTTGGTGAACCAACGTGAAGGGGGTCGGAATGACTGGGGCAGTGGGCTTGAACCTCGTGAGGATTCCTATGTACCATGCCTTGACACAGATCAAAGTCAACATAGTTCATGTAAAAAAAATGGGGGGCTTGGCATGCCGACATAGGGACAAATGAGGCCAATGATTGCTGGGCTTGAACCTCAGGGAGACTTCCTACGTACCATTCCTTGACATGGATCAAAGGCCACATAGTTTAGGAAAATGTTTTCTTCAGCGAACCAACGTGAAGGTGACCCCGTGGGTCCACATGTGGTGGGATTGAACCTCGTGAGGCTTTCTACGTACCATGCCTTGACCTGGATCAAATACCCCATAGTTCGGGATAGTCACAACGACTTACTGCTGGACCAGAATGCAGTTTAACATCATGCTGGATGAGGGTGAACTCTGATGTGAATAAACGATGGGTAGTGGGCTTGAACCTCGTGGAGGCTTCCTACATACCATGCCTTGACATGGACCAAAGACCTTGTAGTTCAGATGGATGTACAGTTTAATGTCATGCGGGACAGGGGCATGCAGTTTAACCTCATGATGGATGAGGTCATACAGTTTAACGTCATGCTGGACAAGGAATTGTCATGGTCAATGCTTACTCTAAGCCCACATGAGTCATGCTCGGTGTGAGAAACAAGAGGCAGTAGAGAACTGATGATCACGTCGTGAAAGGTGCATCCGTAAGAAGAAAAGAGGGGATTACGTGTTGAGCGGCCCATGGTGTCAGGACTTACTCCAAGATGGAAGCCCATGAGCAATAAAGCGCATAGGGAGAGGGATTTGGGACTATATGTGGGAGGTTCCTTGTTCCCTATCACGCCGTCCACTGGCCTTAGTAGTGGGGAAGTACGGAGGTGCATGGGTGATACCTTCCGCAAGAGGGTCTAGGGAGCATACACCAGGGTGGTTTCCCTTCTCTCATGCACATAAGCCACTCCCGGAAGGAGGATATCATCCCATGGTAGGGTGATTCCATTCCCGTGGAGACGACCGGTGTAAAGAATGTCCAAGATGGGGGGACACTGCGTGCGAGGCACAGGGTCAGGTCATAGTTTAGCATCATGTGTTGAGGACAAGGTGCTTGGAAGTTTAACGTCCTATAGCTCGGACGAGGTGGGTTTACTCCTCACCCCTAGGACTTACATAACTGGTACCCTCTGCTCCTTGTGGGAGGGAAGGTTTCGGCATGGCCTTGGTAAAGGGGGGTCGCAGAGCGAACCATCGAGGGGTCCACGTTAGCGTGGTTATGCGAAGAAGCAATAGCCGTTAGCATGCCTATGCAGAGAAGCATTAGGCGAATCAATGATTTGGGTGGTGTCGTCCAGGGGACTTTGAAATCACATCGTGCAAACCTGGAGGGTCGCACGGGAAGAGGAATTGCCAAGAAAAGGGGTCCATAGGCAGGGGCCTTGCGGAGCTCGGTCACATTGTGTAGTGGAAAGCACTTGCGAAAGGGGGTGCTTAATGAAGTGGGGTGTCTTGGACTTAGAATGGGGTAGCGATACGAGTGGGATGTGCTTCGCGAAGGGGAAGGGGGTTCGCGGATCATAGCCTCGCGAAGCGGAGGTGCCTCGTGATGAAAGGTGATATGAAGCATTGTGCTCCGTGAAGTACAGTGACCCTGACTTGGCATGCAGATCACGTGTACAGGATGGGTGTTTCGTGAAGAATAAATGCTCAGTGACTGCCCAGGTTCCCTTGGGAATCCCCTTCCTTCGTGAATTCCCGTGGGCTTCGCGAAGGGCATCCCTCTCAGAGGGGGGGGGGGGAGGAGACAAGGAAAAGGCCTCTCGCGAAGAAAAAATACCTCGCGGAGCTCATGATTCCCAGAGGAAAGAATGCTTCATGATTTGGGAGTTGAGAAGCCGAAAGGTCGGATTGTCCTCCCTCATAGAGCTCAGGGGGAGCTCAGTATTTATAGGAAAGGGGCACCGCGAAGCAGAGCTCACGCGGTGCGAATGGGGTGGTGGTGGCATTGCGGTAGGTCGCGAACGTCAACCGGATTTACAGAGGGTTACCACCTCTGGTGCTTCGTGGCGGGCTCACAAACGTCAGGCTATTCGCGGAGCATTACCGCCTCTGGTGCTTCACAGTGGCCGCAGAGCTAGGGGGGGTTCATGTCGGGGCTTCGTGAGGAAGGGCACATGGCCTCTTTTTTCTTTGTTCTTCTCATTCAATATTTTGGCACCAAAAAATTCCCCCCATCAGACTTGGAGCCGCGGAGGGACCGAGGGTCGAAGTCTGAGTGAAATTGCCAAAATTATCAGAAATTCAGTGCTGCCTCACAGAGACGGCACGCGAGGTAGGCTGGGGCCGCACGCTCTGGATGCACCGTGAAGCTCCATGTGGGATGGATGCACCGCGAAGCTTCGAGGTCACCACCTATATATAGGGGGCTTCACTCTCTTGTCTTTTTCCTTCTTTGCGACATTGTCCTTTTGTGCTCTTGATTTGAGAAGCTCCGCTTCCTCCGCATCTGATCACTGTGAATCGAGCTTTGCGGCGAAGCACAACTCTTCGACTCCGCGACTGCGCCAAGAGAAAGTCTGCTTTCAAGCCTAGGTCAGGCCCCGTGGCTTGTCTTTGCGAACGAGCTTTGCAAGCGATCTCTACGAACAATCTTCGCGACCCGACCCGAAATTTTTCTGAGTTCTGAAACCGTAATGGACCCTCGGACCATAATTCTTTGACAGACCTCTTATCGGAGAGCCAAAAGAACTATCTGCTATGCAAGAAGCTTCCCTTGTATGGCTTCGGGCTAAGGGATGACATCTTCATTCCCGAGGCGAGTAGGGACGAACAAGTTTGCTGGTTAAGGAGCATGCCATGCCAGCATCAATGGTTTAGGGCGGCCGATGGTCACGCGTGGGAGGACTTCACACCTGTCACCGCCGATTCGTTTGTACAACTATGTGAACAACATTGATTGGGACCCACTGCAACCAGAGACGTCCCCTCCCATGAACCGCACCATACGGAAAACATATTTGCAGGATTTGAAGAAGGGGCGGTCCAATGAGTGGGACCTGCGCCAGGGCGGAAAATTCACCAATGACTGGGCATGGGCCTATTGGGTAGGTGCCTCATGGGAGGAGTTTGGGGCAGAGATGAGGAGAGTGGGCTTGTATGAGGTGGTATGGGCCTCCAAATTCCACATTTATCAACCAAAAAAGCTGATGCCGGAGCTGCTGAGCAGATGGTCATCTAGGACTAACACTTTTCACCTGCACCATGGGGAGGTTGGAATCAGTCTATGGGATGTCCATCAGATCTCGGGGGTCCTGATCTTGGGGGCCATGTATGATGAGTTCCTCCCCGTCACGAGTGCGTAGGAGGATCTAGAGAAAATTCCACAACTAGGGATGTCACTGATGAGACTGGTCCCTAGGAGGGACAAGGAGGTGGTGAGAGATTTCCACTTTAAAAAGTGGTTCAAGCGGTTCCTGAACTTCCCGGAGGATCGATAGTTCACACCAAGGCCTCAGACTTCTCTGAAGGGTGCTCAATGGGGCAAGGAGCACTCGTATTAGCGGCTCTTGGAGGACAGCCAATGGAAGACCTGGGGATTTATTGTCAGCACTGAACAATAGTCGATAGTCAGGATGTCGGCGTTCATCGCGGCCCTTATCTGCGGTTGGATCCTACCAATGAGGGATACCAACATGGGGGTGCGGCCTAGCTCATTCATCATGGCATCCTTGCTGGATATGGGAATGCAGGTCAATATGGGAATTCCGATGCTCGCCCAATTATACAGGATGTTGCGGCAAGGCTTGTCGGGATGTCTGGTGGCATCCCTCTTAGGGGCATGCCGATGATTCTGGAGATAGTTCCCCCATCTACCCGAGCTACAACACTCCCTATCATTGGCGGGACCACCAGCAGGGTCAGGACCAAGGTTATTGAGGTGGAGTCTGATTATGAGGATCAACTGGCTGACCCAAGTCCCGCCACGCCAGCCCCGACACCAGATGTCACGCCTGATTCAACGCCAGACGCAGATCCTGCCGAAGATTTCCTACAGGCGTATCTCACAGACGATCCTATCAATCGCGCGAACTGGGGCGAAATGACCTCCGATGAAGAGGACAACAAAATAGTCCATTGCCGTTCATGAAAGTTAATCACGTTCTTCATCAATGACACCCCCAAGTGCTATGGCTAAATGAAATGGATAGACTTCACTCGCGGTTGTGCGAACTATGCACTGGGGTAGTGGATGCCCAACATCCCCATATGCTCATCCAAGATCGCATGGTAGAGAAGATCCGGGAATACAATTGCGGGCTCAACATGGGATGGAAGTGGAGGAAGGTAACGAATGTCAAGAAGATCCAGGAGGCCGAAAACGAGGTCCAACAGCTGCAGACCTGGGCAGATGAGCACTCAGCCTCTCTTAATACACAATTTGAGCTGATCTCACGATTGAAGGCCCAGCTGCCAGAGGCAGAAAAGTGTATGTGGCAGGCTTTCAAAGAGATGACTACCATTCAGGCTGACATAGAGAGTGCCTGAGCTGATGCTAATGAACTACGCCCCATCGCTGCTGAGGAGGAGCGGGAGCTAAGTCGGCAGCAGTAATTCTTGGATGCCACAAGTCAAAGGGTGGCAGAGCTGCAATGCTCTTTTGATGGGGTCAATCCGTCCAAGGGGGGAGTTGACCCCCGGGTACTGTAACGATTACATACTTTCGTGCGTTATTTTTTTTTGAATGTCGTAGAATGCATGAGTTCCATTGTTTGGAATGGTTCTTTTTGCATCCTTATAATGTTTTCGGGACATCCAGTGATGATTCCCTAAGCTCACATGGGTCATGCCCGATGTGAGAAACAGGAGAAATTTACCTCATCGTCCAATCAAAACATAGGAGGGTAAACTAATCTTTGAGCACCCAGGGTTTGGATAACCGTTCCAGATTTTCGGGAAATAGGAGAGACCTGGCCAGAGAAGGAAGTTCTCAGAATAACCGAATTACCGTTTTTTCAGCGCGCTCTTGTGCACGAATGGTGCAACGCCAGGGGTGTTGAAATCGGTCTGAACGAATGGGAACGAGAAGTGTGAATCACAATTCCCAAAATTCGGAACATTGTGAGGGTGTCCTGACAGTAAAGGACAACCATTAACCGTGGTGAAAAAATGGTATCCTTAATACATTATCCTGAAATGGGGACAACAAATGAAGGCCAACCATTGACCATGTTCGCAACATGGGGCCTAACTCAAATATCGTCTATCTGTCTTCTGGGACGTTGGCCCAGGACAGTAGGTGGACCATAGGTCGAGCATCCATATTGTTAGGGGGTCCCTTGAAACAAGACTGGTCTTCCGGAACGTTGGGCCATGACAGCAGGTGGACCATAGGTCAGACATCCATACTGTTAGGGGGTTCCTCCAGACATGAAGGGGCCCAAATAAGGGACACGCGAAGTGTGGAATATGGAGTGATGGTTTTTCTGAACAGAATCCAACAATCAAGCGATTACACCACTATAGTGGGAGTACGCCAGATGGGCGCATCAGTTTGATCATGGATCATTATTTTTGTTCTTAGACAGAGCCTCTCTGGCGAGGTGGTTTGTCGCTTCCCAATGTCATCTTGGGGAATCCTGAACTTGTTCAGGGTAGAGTTTTAGTTGTACTGTTCCCTACGAGGGGTCCGTCCAGGGGGCCATAAATGGGGAGGAACCAAACATTACAACTCTTATGGGCTAGACCCTGGGTAAAATGCTGGGGTGTCCCTACATATCCCATGAGGATGGGAATCAAGCCACATGTAGTTCTAAAAATGCAGTTTAACGTCAAGTAGGACGAGAAGAAGCCTGGTTGTGCTGGTACACATCCTACCAAAACTACTAAGCCCACGTGAGTCATGCTCGATGTGGTAAAAAATTAGTGGAGAACTTTCCCGACATAGGAAGGGGCAGGTTAGGGTGATGGGATGCCTGGTGAATACCAGCCCAATGAAACTAACACGTCCATGTGGCACACCTAGATGTGCGAAGAGGTAGAGCCGAGTATGTTGGAATTCCACTTGAACATGAGGAAGTGGAAATGTGTGAATCATGATGCTCGAGATTTGGATCACAATGATGGAAGCGTGATGATGGAGGATAACTGTTAACCGTGGTGGAAACGCAGCATCCATATCACATTAACCTAGAATGGGGACAGACAAATGAGGGTCAACCGTTGACCATGTTCGAAACACGGGACCATGTCACAAATGTTGTCAGAGATCTGTAAGGATGTTGTCCCTAAACGATTGGAGATCCCTTAGGCCCAACATCCATGGAGAGCCCTTAAGCCTAGCAACCATGTCATCTGAGGGTCCTTTTGGACGTGGGAGAGGATGAGGATCCAAATAGTGATCCCACAAATCTTGGTCATGGGATGAGGGGAATGTCCTCATAAAAATCCCACAATCCGGGCTCTTTTTCAAAACACATCTAAATATGACCACGAGGCATAATAGATAGAGGGATTCGAGTCCCTTCCCACAGGAAGATTTTAGTTTAGGGTCGTAGAATTTGGACCCTGGATGGGAGGAAACACAGGAGGCACATGGCGGGTAATTACGAAAAACCCGACGTGGATGGGAACCGGGGGTGTGTACGGTGCGGTGAACAACCCGACGTGAATGAGGACATAATCCCATATCACACCGCACAACCCCCCTTAAGAGAGGTTTTAGGTCGAGGGACCGAAAATGAAAGTTGAGCTGGTCCTTAGCAAAGTGAAAAGGCATTCCTACGTACCCCATGGGGATGGGGATCAAGATGCACATAGTTCTTGAAAGGCGGTATGGTATGGTACCGGTGCTAGGAAAAAAGGGGAGTGCAGGCATGGACCTTCCACAAAAATAAGTGGAATTTGATAAATCGTGTTTGTCCTTTAAGGTGAGTGGTTTTTTTTGTGAAGCAACGGGCCTACGGTAGCAAGCCGTCGTGTCGCCACAAGAATCAAGTTGTGATAGGCGTTGAAAAATGGCATGGAACGTGACCAATACCCAACGTGATGTCCTATATGATGGGGTCATCAAAATGCATTTCCATTTTTCGTCGTGGGGCCAGGATGATAATGTCATAGTTTAGGGTCGTGTGATAGGACCAAGTATGCATTTTAACATCACGCAGCACAGACGTAGCAGAGACGATTCTAGGCGGGGAATATGTATGGCGCCATGCAACATAACCTACATTAATGGGGACATAATCCCACATTTCTCCGCATGCAATTCTGAGAGGGAGACCTCAGGCCATGGGGCCTACATAGAGGTGAGAGATGAAGGGGAAGAGACTAGTTCCGAAATGAGTTAGACTCGAGAACAAGACATCTGGGTGGTTCTACATATCCCATGTGGATGGGAATCAAGCTGAATGTAGTTCTGAGGAGATATAAGTTTATGGTCTTACTGCTCGGACCGTGGGTGCCCTGAAGGATTCCGTGTTGCAGCTTTGTCCCCCTGATATGCAAAGGTGCACCGAGGGGTAGTGCCAAGAGTTTCGAGATTCCACCTAAACACAATGGGGGAGGGGGCATAATTTGAATCATGCAACCAACATTCAAGGCCTGGAGGGGTTGGATTGATGATGGAGGAGTACTGCTAACCATGTTCGCAACACAGTATCATGCCACGTTAGCCTGAAATGGGGACAAACAAATGAGCATCGACCGCTGAACATATTCACAACACGAGATTTGTATCAATTTATTGTTTGAAACCCTCGGGGGTGTTGGCCTGTAACGGTAGGAGAGCCCTTGGGCATTGTATCTGGGACGTTCTTGGGGGTCCCTTTGGGTATGAAAGAGGATGAAAGCCCGAATGAAGGGAAGTACAAAGCTTGGCATGTGGAAGGAACTTGACCAAGTTGAATCTGACACTCTTGGTCCTAAACCATAGTACTCTTAACACATGGACGAACCACTGCGAGGAGTTGAGGGACTCAACTTGAGGGCGATCGAGGGATGGAGGATTCCTGGGAAAAGGGGGAATAGTGCCAAAAACCATGTACCATACATACATATCCCCCCTTTAGAGAGGGACAGACCAATGGGCCAAGGTGACTGGGAGATCGGGGGATCTCTAATAAATGAGGCTGGACCCGAAGTCTAGATATTCGGATGGTCCTACATATCCCATGAAGATGGGAATCAAGCCACACATAGTTCTAGAGGGATCCTTTTAATGTCATGTGGGATAGGAAATAGGAGGGATAATTCTTAGAACTGAGTGTGCGTGGTGAGGCTATTGAAAACCCGACGTGGATGAGGACACGATCCCACATCGCACCACGCGGTCCCGTAGTTAGGGTCCCGAAGGAAGGACCGAAGAGACAGATTAGCTGAACTCAAGCTGGTCCCAAAGACAAGAGGTCTAGGTGTTCTTATGTATCCCATGGGGATGGGAATTAATCTAGATATAGTTCTGAGTAGATATTAGTTTATGGTCTTAGAGCTCAGACCATGGATTGATGGAATCTTTCCAAGTAAGCGCATACCTCTATCCGATCCCTAAGCCCACGTGAGTTAAACTCGGTGTGGGAAACAAGGGAGAAAGATCCTTATCGCAATACCCAGAACATCCATTGAGGGGAAGTCAGTGAAGATCCCTGCAGGACACCTTTAACGTGGCTTTGTTACCCTAACACGCAGATACATACTGAGGAATAGTGTCAAGAGTTTCAAAACTCTACTTGGACATGATGAGGATGGAGAAGGATGTGAATCGTGTAACTCACATTTTGGGCTTAACGGGGTTGGCGTGGTGATGGAGGATAACTGTTAACCGTGGCGGAAAAAGAGTCTCCATATTGCATTATCCTGAGGTGGGAACAACAAACGAGCATCAACCGTTGACCATATTCGTAACGTGGGATTTTTATCAATTTTTTGTCCGAAACCCTCAGGGGCGTTGGCCCATAACGGTAGGAGAGCCCTTGGGCGTTGTATCCAGACCGTTCTTGGGGACCCCTTTGGGTGTGAAAGATGGTGAAATACCTAATGAAGGGAAACACGAAGCTTGAATAGAGGGTGCAGACATGTCTAAGTAGAGTCCTACATTCCAGGTAACTAAACCAAAGTACCCTTAGGCACATTAGTGAATCACTGAAAAGGGTCGGCGAAGTGGCTCAGGAGGGAGAGGTATATGGTGCGGTCATAATGAGGACATAATCCCATACCAGGGCATATACTCCCCTCGTGGAGGAAGGATAAGCCAAGGGGCCAAGGTGGGATGGAGATTTTCGAAAGATGGGGCTGGACCCGAATCTTAGACGTTCGGGTGGTCCTACGTATCCCCTGAGGATGGGAATCAAGCCACACATAGTTATATAAGATACCCAGGGGGAAGGATATCCTAACAAGGATGTGTATGGAACGACGAGTAACCCGACGTGAATGGGGATGTAATCCCGCACCACACCGCACAGTCCTGTAGGAAAAGAAACCTGGGCCAGGGGGCCCGAAAAGGCCAAGGGGCCTGACAGTTGGGTTTTGGCCATGAAGGCCTGACCTACTCATAGTTTAACATCTTGCAGTGAGGATGATGGTCAGAGAATAGGGATCCCTGGACAGAGGAGGTGTATGGTATGGCAAACAAACCGTCATGAGGGTGGACATAATCCCTTACCGTACCGTACACTCCAGGTAAGAACTTGGGCTAGGGCCTGAAAAGCCAAGATGCCTGAGGCTGGGCCTCGGTAAGGGAATGCGTATGACATGGAAAGTTACCCTACGTGAATGAGGACATAATCCCGCACCATTCCGTACACTCCCTATAAACGGATCGAGGCCGTGCGCCCGACCGTTGGCACCACCCAGAGGGAAGTTTGTCGCTTTGGGATGGGGCAGAATAAATCACTGCACTCGATGTTTGGGACATCTTGGGGTGGACCCGAAGATCTGGGACATTGTTGACCATGTTCGAAACACAGCGTCCCTATGGTGACCTGATACGGGAGAAACAAATGAGCATCGACCGCTGACCGAATTTGAAACATGAGACTTGTATCAGCTTGTTTCTCGACATCCTTGAGGGCGTTGGCCCAAAGTGGTAAAAGGGACCTTAGGCCGAGCATCCATACCATTCAGGGGACCTTCCAGATGAGGAATGTGATGAAATCCCAGTCAAGGAGTGGGTGAAGCATAGCTATACCCATCTACGAAAGAGGCGAACATCTCCAAGGGGGACGCACAGCCGGGTCGAGACTCGCTCGACGTAAATTGGGGAAAAAGTGTGAACCCTGCCATATGTCTTGACCCGAGGGGAAGATTTTGGCTTTTAGGCTGGGCCAAAGGACCAAGTGTCAAGCCATTCCTACATATCCCATGAGGATGGGAATCAATCCATACTTAGTTCTTAAAGGCCATGCAGTTTAACGTCGTGCGGTGAAGACGGGGGAGGATGGTGTGACCATTATAATCCTCATATGAGTGGGGATAAGGAAGCCTACTCCACATCATGCGGGGACCCTATGAGGAAACTATACCCAGGGGGGATAGTCAAAGAGATGATCTTAGGGCTGGTCTCAAAACGAAGCGTCTGAGCGTTCCTACATATCCCATTAGGATGGGAATCAAGCCATATGTAGTTCTAGAAGCGCATTTTAACATCATGCGAGACGAGATGTAGTTTAACATCGTGCAGGATGGGGGACACATCTCATCTAGGAATATATATGATTCGGTGAGTAACCTGAGGTGAATGAGGATGTAATCCCACACCACACCGTACAATCCTGTGAGAGAGTCTGAGTCGGGGAAGGCAAAGGGGCCTAAGGCTGAGCCTCGGTCAGGAGGGCCTGACTGGCTTTCAGTTTAACGTCTTGCTGTAAGGACGGGGGCCAGGGGCCCAAAGAGGCCAAAGGGCCTGAGGCTGGGCCTTGATCAAGAAGGACTGAATGGCTTGCAGTTTAACGTCTTGCAGTAAGCATGAGGGAGATATTAGTTTAAGGTCATAGATCTTGGACCATTTTGATGTTTATTGTCACGGAAGACGATGCTACAGTTTAAGGTCATGTGGGACCGTGGTGCAGTTTAAGGTCATGTAGGACTGTGGTGTAGTTTAAGGTTATGCGGGACCTTAATGTGAAGTTTAGGGTCATGAGGGACCATAATGTGAATTTTAGGGTCATGCGGGACCATAATGTACAGTTTAGAGTCATGCGGGGCCATACAGTTTAAGGTCATGCAAGACCAAGCAGTTTAAGGTCGTGCAGGACCATACAGGTTAAGGTCCTGCAGGACCATACAATTTAAGGTCATGCAGGACCAAGGGGATCAGACAAAGTATTTCTTGAGGAACTTGGCATTGGTGGGAGGAGTTATGCGCTCACCATCCATGGTTTCCAGGGAGTATGCTCCGTTGGGGTAAAACTTATGAATGACGTAAGGTCCTTCCCATTTGGGCTCAAGCTTGGGTGGTTTCCTGCCAGGGATCATTGGCGCTCGGAGGGCCAACACTAGGTCACATTGTAGAAAGGAGCGAAGGCGTACCTTCTTGTTGAAGGCTCTGGCTATCTTATTCTGACGTCTTTACAGATTGTGCAGGGCACAAAGTCTGTTCTCATCCAGTGCTTCCAATTTAGTTATACGGATTTCGGCCACCTTATATGGTGCCTGATGGTCGTAGACTGTAGTGCATAATGAAGTCAGCTGGATCTCAATGGGCAGGACGGCCTCAGCTCCATGCACTAGGGAATATGGAGTCACCTGGGTGGAATTTCGAGTCGTCGTCCAATACGCCCAGAGGGCATTGGGGAGCTTGTCTGGACAACATTTCTTGTTCTGACCAACCATCTTTTGTAGAATGTTGGAGAGGGTTTTGTTGAATGCCTCGATCTGTCCATTTTCCTATGCATGATAGTGAGAGGTATGGTTTGAACAGATGTTGTAATTGGCATACAGTTTCTTTAGTTCGGCTGCTCAGAAGTTGGTTCCATTATCGGTGAGGACGGCGTGAGGGACTCCAAACCGATGAATGATATTGGAGCTCACGAAGTCAACAATGGAGTGGGCCTTGACCTCTTTAAGTGGAACTGCCTCTGACCACTTGGAGAAGAAGTCTGTAGCAGTCAGTATAAACCTACACTAGTGAGCTATTGCCGGTGGGTATGGTCCCACGACATCAAGTCCCCACACTGCAAATGGCCAAGAGTACATGGTGGAGTGGAGAGGCTCTAGAGGTCGATGTAGGAAGTTATCATGAACATGGAACGCATGGAATCTCTTGGTAAACTCGATATAATCATGGATCATAGAGGGCCAGAAGCACCCCAACCTTCAGATCTGATGGGACAGCTTGGGCCCAGCCTGGTGGGCACCGCAGGAACCGGCATGAACCTATTGCATGACCTGAGAAATCTCGAATCCTTGAATGAAACGGAGGATAAAACCATTGAATCCTTTCTTATAGAGGATCCTCTCATGACTGGGACCACTCTGGAGAGTAAATTGCAGTGCGCGGCATTGGATTCACTCACGCTCGGCCCGATCATTCGGGAGGCAACCATTTTGGAGATACTCGAAAAAAGGTTCTCTCTAGTCGGGAGTGGCATCAACCACTGCATTTGAAGAACCTGGGGCTCTTGATGTGGAGGGTCTGGTGGTAAGATGGCTTACCTGCAGGCCGTCGTCATCCCCTGGGGTGACGAGGGCAATGACTCTCCGGTGTGCCACATGTATGATCTAATCATCCTGCTCTGGTTCTGCGAGTGATGCAGCTAAGACGGCCAAAGCGTCTTCTCGACCGTTCTATGACCGAGGGACATGGGTAACCTCTGGTTGAGAAGGGAACTATGCCATTAGATGGAGGGTGCACTACAGCAATGGCACAAGCTCCGGCTTCCTGACAGCATAGTCTCCATTGAACTGCTTGATGACTAGTTCATAATCCTCTTTCACATGCAAATGGGGCACATCGATCTCAAGGGCCAGCTCAAGTCCAGTGATGATAGCCTGATACTCTTCCTCATTATTGTGGAAAACTAATGACAACAAGAATGAGTATGGTAGAACATCTTGTGCCTAGGTGATGAAGACGATACCCAAACCTAGTCTTTTGAGATTTGTATCGTTGAGCCTCCTACCGGTGGGGCTCCGGGAGGTACTGTCGAAGTGAATTTTCCAGCATGAGACGACATGATCGACTGAGAGGATTGCCTCATTAGGAAAATACAGATCCAGGGATTGATCCACGGAGTTTGGATGGGCAGCTAGGAAGTCTGCTAATTCCTATCCTTTGATGGTCTTCTGAGGCACAAACCTGAGGTCGAACTGCTGGAGGATCACCACCCACCGTGCTAGTCGGCCAGTCAACATGGGGCAGTTCAGAATATACTTCAATGGGTCTACCCGAGAGACCAAATTTATCTCATGGTGCTGCAGGTAGTGCCGCAATTTCTGTATGGTGAACACGAGCGCAAGGCATCTCTTTTTGATAGGGGAGTATCTGGTCTCCATATCGAGGAGCATGCGGCTGAGGTAGTAGAGGCTGTTCTATATTCCCTCATTGTTCTTCTGGGCGAGAAGTGCGCCAAGGGACCATTATAGGGTAGTCACATAAAGGACCAGTGGCTTTCTGGAGATGGGTGGCATCATGAATGGAGGTTGGAGGAGATACTACTTGATTTCCTTGAAAGAGGTCTGACACTCTTCATCCCATTCATAGGCGGAGCCTTTCTTCATGATCCGGGAAAAGGGCTTACACTTTCCAGCCATATTCGTAATGAATAGGCATATATAGGCTAAGTGGCCTTGGAGACCTCGAAGCTCCCAAATATTGCTCGGGGGAGGCATTTGGCTGATAGACTTGATCTTCTCTGGGTCGATCTCGATGCCTTGGTATCTGACAACAAAGCCAAGAAACCTCCTGGAGGTGACCCCGAAGGAACATTTTAACGGGTTCATATTCAGGTGGCGGGAACAGAGGAAGACAAACACTTTATAAAGGTCCTTGAGATGGTCCTGGCACTAGAGAGATTTGACCACCAGATCATCCACGTAGAATTCCACCAGTGTCCCGAGAATTGGCTTGAATATGCGATGAATGGCCCGCTTATAGGTGGAACCTGCATTTTTCAAGCCGAAAGGCATGACCTGGTAACAGAAAGTACCTTGGGGAGCCCTAAAGGCAGTGGAGTCCTCGTCTTCTGGGGCCATCAGGATCTGGTTGTACCCAGAATACCCATCCATGAAGGAGAGGGCTTGGGACTCGGCCGTGGCATCAATCAACAACTCTGTCATTGGGAGGGGATAATCATCCTTCGGACAGTGGTGGTTGAGATCACCAAAGTCGATGTAGACTCTGATCCGTCCATTCTTCTTCCTGACTGGAATAATGTTGGCGAGCCACCTAGGGTACTATACCTCATTTACAAAGTTGGCTTTGATGAGCTTATCAACTTCAGCCTCAACCATGGAACCATGAGAAGGGTGCATCTTTCGAGGAGGCTGCTTGAACCCGTGATGGCTTGTCGGGAGGCCAAGGCGGTGGAAGGATACCTGGGGATCTAGTCCTGGCATCTCATCACAACTTCAAGCAAACACGTCATGGTGCTATTTGAGAAAGTCCCTATACCGTAGCTGCTCCTCGAGGTGCATGGCTACACTGATCAATGTAGGCCTTGGATCTGCCTCGCTACAAAGGTTCACCTGTACCAGTTCATCGACCATAGTAGAGAAACCTTCTTCAAAGGCAGGGGGAGCATCCTCCAGATCCTCTTCTCCACCTGTGGAGGGATCATCTGCAGGGGGAGATACTTCTAAGTTATCAAACCCTAATGGGCGGCTGGTGTCGTCTTGGGCAGCAGTGGTCATCATATAAGGAGACTCACGTGCCAATGAGACCATATCAATGAAGGCAGTTGATCCAATCTCATCTGGACTTTGGCCCAGAGGGCCATGCTTGATTCTATCAAAGCAGTAGTGACGTGTCGGCCTGAGCCGGTTGATTACAACCCGACAGAAGAGTCACGTATGACGTACCACCGTTTCCATGAGCCTGACATCCTGATACCACACAGGGGTAGGAGGTTCTGGGATCACTTCATCCTGGTTGGTGTAGGAGTATGAGGTGATTTTCCACCGTCGCTTGGACATGGGAATATGCCTTCCTCTTGTTCCCGAAACAACAAAACACAGCCCCATGTTAGGGGTTGTGGCCTCCAACAGATGGATCCGGAAGATGTAGGTGTCGTCCAGGCCTTCCTAGGGATCACTTGTGACCGGGGCGGGTTCATCCTCACTTGATAGAATTTTCTTATCCTTGCTCTTGTAATAGTCGGTGTCCAGATAGTGGCATTCACAAGAGTCAAAAGGAGACGCATATCCTTGGAGCACGCCGACTCGACCATTGAAGGAGTATTTGAGGCATTGGTGATACGAAGAAGGGACCGTTGCATTCAGGTAGAGCCATGGCTTGCCCATCAATGAGTTGTACGCGGTGTCCTAGGAGACAACCATGAACTCGGTGCTAGAAATTAGGCCACCGAACTGGGTCTTCAAGAAGATCTTGCCAACCGGGGATTGGTCGGTCCTACCATATCCCTGGATTCTGAGGTCGGAGGTAATTAAATCATCCTCAGACAAACCCATCTTTCGTAGTGTCCGAGTTGGGATTAGGTTAATCCCAGAACCCGTGTCAACAAGACAGTGACAAACTTCCACGCCATTGAACTGACCAGTGACGTACAATGGGTGAATGTGCCCTTGTATGGGAGGGTCTTCATCTTCACCAGAGAATGATATAACTGCCTTACATTCAGTGTTCTCAACTGCCTCAGCGTCGAAGGCTTCCGCACCTGCTACCTCCATCTCAAACTAGAGGGGGCTCCTTAGGGCCTCAACAAGTGCCTCACACATTTCAGACGACAGGAGAAGAGCCTCAAGGATAGAAATCCTTGTTGGAATGTTGAAAAGGTGCTTCAGAACATCATACTTTTGTTCCAAATGAGATCCTCTGCTTACAAGAGGTCATTCTGCAGTTGGAGGCATGGAAGGCCCTGCCGGATGGACCGACGGCTGGCTGGTACTGGGTACATCCCGCTGCCTTCTTGTTGATTCCTGAAGAGTAGCTGCCGGATGAGGACTGGACAACTAAGATTGGCCTGTAGTAGGGAAATACTGGCTGCGGTACAAATGAGACAGTTCTTCCTGATCCATTAGCACAAACGACGGTGGAGGTAGATCTGAGGGCACCAGATGAGGTTGCGCGTGCTGAGCTCTGCGTTGGGCCTGCTGTCTGGTTTCAGTAGCGTGCATGGCCTGACTGGAAGTTCCCAATAATGTGCCTCAATGACCCGTATGGATGTGGTTCTGCTGACCTTGACGTCGGCTGGGGACGTTGGGGGGGGGGGGGGGGGTTCGCTTGGCGTTCCCCCTCGTTGGGAGTCATATAGGGATTTACCAGCTCCATGGTATTAACCGAAGCGTACCCCTAACTGTCGCTCGAAGATTCATCCACCAGTGGGCGGATTCTGGGAGGAATCCCCATCTCAGGGGGCATGAAATCACCGAGAGTGAGGGATGACAACGACAGTGGTGGAGCACGTTGCTTCTTCTTTCACCGTCGCTGCTTTCCCTTCTGGGAAGAGGCCAGATGAGATGACGACGCAGAGGTACTGGTCCAATCTTCTAAAGGCTCTGGATGATTCAGGTGTGCCCGAATAATACCATGGGCACAGGAGATGGTTTTATGGGCCATCCAGTTGTCGTACTTCTGGGACCCACTACTGGGAACCTGCTTCCACTCGCCTTCGTCGTCGCTACCGATTTCTAACCCTACGATGACACCCACCACTTATGTCGGGGCCGGGCCCAACCTGACTATGTTGTTGTTGACCTGGTCTTGGAGCCAGTCTTTAAACACATAGCACTTCTTGAGGGTGTGCCCTAGAATCCGATGATAGAGGCAATAGTTGGGGCGATCGGTGAGATTCACCTCTGTCGGCCTTCTGCACTTGGGTAAGCGCACAATCCCCTGCTCTAGGGCACTTCGAAAGTAGCCAGGGACCTGATTCTCGTTGAACGAGTAAGTCTGGTGCCTTCTTTCCATATAGGGGGCCTTGGGAGCCTAGCCCTGACAAGGGGCCAGAGGGGCCTACCAAGGAGACGAAGCCTGATTGTCCCTCCTAGGCGGTGGTGGCGCATTGCACTGGGGAACCTGTCGGTTCTGAGGCGGTCGCTACTGGGTAGGATCCTGTGCCTGAGGTGGAGGACCTCTGCGGGGTTGCGGAGCCTGTGCCGCTGGCAACAATTCTAACTACCTAGGGGATTCTATTTGGGCCACCGTGGCAGGCTCGGCTCTGGAAGCCCTTTTGGCAGGGATCATAGGGGGCAACAGACGTGACTGACTAGGCTGTTGCAGAGCTTCCTCGAGGCGCTGAGCCTTATCCGAGAAGTCCCGGAACCCTCCGGGGTAGTTCTGGGTGATCAGGGAAGGAACCAATTCTATTTTAAAATTCCCTACACACATCATCAGTAATTTCTCCAGAGTCTGTGGCATGTCTGGGGAGTATGTAAGTCCATTCATCTGGGCGATGAAGTTTGCGACTCGCTCATCAGGCCTTTTTTCACTTAAAGAGGTCTGCGATGCTATTCTTTCGTGTGGTGGAGCTGAACTGGTATAAGAACTGTCGTTGGAGATCCTCCTTGCCGGTCACCAATCTGATAGGGATCTAGATATACCAGAAAAATGCGGGTCCATCCAATGTCCGCACAAAATATCAGAGCTTGGCGGCTTCTTTCTATACCGGGGTCCCGAACATGGTGACACACTTGGAGGAAAAATGAGCCAAGTGCTGCGGCGGGTCCCCATTCCCGTTAAAGGGTGAGAAAGTGGGATTCTCGAAACCTGAGGGTGCAAGAATATCATCCACCCATGCGGGATATGGCATAACATCTGGTGGGACTACCACCTGCCGCGTTTCCAACGCCTCGAGGTGGGCGATGAGTGCGGCTATAGGATCATCTGGGTGGGGGTCCCTATTTTGACGGGGATCCCTAACTACGAGTGCGTTGTCGGGCTCTTCGACATGGTAAATGGCTTCCATGGATTGTGGAGCGATTGGCGGAACGACCCTTGGGGTAGCTGGGGGAACCCGGGCTGGATTCCTCAGATTGCCTTGCTGTTTAGGAGGGTCTGGCGAGACATATAATGCCCTCTTGCCGTGAGTTTCGGCTTCTGCCCTGTCTGCGAGAGTAGAATGATCGGGGTTTCTTGGAGGCATCTCGCCGGGGGTGAGTTGTTCCTTCCCTTTCTGCCCCGGATTAGGATCACCATAGTCGGGTTGCCTTTCGATAACGCGTTTGGCTAAGAGTTCGTCAACCATCCTCTTAAGCTCAGAAAGCTGTTGGCCTAACGCGACCTTCTCGGGGTCATCGTCCTTTTTCTGTACTGAAGTGGATGAGTCAGAGTGCTTAACAATTCTGAAATGTTATTTACCCTTACCGACATTCCGACTGAGTACCAGTGACTCGGTGGGCGCAGGGAGGCCTATAAGGTTCCTCTACTGGCGAGTAATCCTCCCTGATGGGTCCAATAGTGGTGGTACACCCTCAGGGGGTAAGTCTCCATCAGGAAACTCCATCTCATCTTCCTTGTCCACTATGTCAGCCATATGGACCACAACCCTTCTTGGAGGCATGTCCTCAATGTCGCATAATGAATCGGGCTGCCGCTTGATAGGACTGAAGAGGAAGTTAGCATACTGTCCCTAGCCACGAACATTCACATTGGGGGTAGCTTCCCTGATGATTTTGCGGAGTACCTTGAAACTCTGAACGCATTTTTGTTGGAGAGTGCTCTGGCAACCTGGTGACTCAGGGCGCTGGGCCACATGGAGTGTGACCAAATCAACCAGACGACATTGCTCAGTGATTTCCTCGAAGTGAACTTGGATCCTAGGTTACACCATCAGCTGATAGCGAAGGCGAATGTGCGTTTCCCATAGGGTTTGATGAAAGCACTAGAGTTACTCTGGGGTGAGAGATTCTGGCGCACAAAAGTTCGACGCTGCCACTGGCCAGAACTTCTCTGGGAAGTGGTCCGCTGTGAGAATGTTCCAGAAGCTCCTGGGCACGGATTCAGGGTCCGACCCCGTATTTCCCCACTAGTCAACCAGAGGTGGCTGAGGAACCGGTAGCGGTACTGAGGCAGACCGCTGGGATTGTAAACTGGGCGGCGGAAAATACGGCGAACGAGCTGACTGGCCGTTGAATTCCGAGCCATCCTCCTAAGAGTGAGGTGACCTGAACACAATATCACGATATGACATGATGATATCCACAGCCTCTGGCACATGGATCGAGGTTACCGGTGATGGGTCACCTTGTCGCTCAACCACCATCGTTCCCCAAAATAGATCTCAGTGACCTCTGGTCGAGGTAGAGGGCGCTTCTGGTGACGACGGGGGTGACTGCACGGTCGGAACCTGCAATATTCCCACAATTTCCTCCTCCTGGATGTACCTGCGAAGAGATATGGGAGTCTGATGAAATTCGCATTCCGGAAGGATGAGGCTGACATGCCTTGTTCCTGCCCCGATCCTTAATGCGGAGGAACGAGGGGAGGGTTATGATGCCGAGTCGCATTCTGCCTTAGAATCTGAGAAGCAGGCTGGTTTGTTCTCTGCCTATACTTTTCCAGGATTCTTCTTAAGGCAATGATGACCCTCCCTCCTACCCCTATATGGCTCTTCAGGACAAGGTTGATTCCGGACATGTAGCCTCTGGGTTGTGCTGGCGCCCGGGCAGAGAGGACTTCTGCTTGAGAAAACCGGGGTGCGAGGGGCACCGGGGAAAATGTCGAAGGGAATATGGGGAGGACCTTCATGACCAACACCTGAGTAGGAGAAACCTCCTTTGGAACCGGTGGGAGCATGGGGAGGACCATAATGCTTGGTGCGGGTGGAGCGAGGCTGGCCTTCACCCCTTTAGTTGCCATGGTGAGGAGGACCTTCGCCGACTACGGAGAGAATGCATGGAGGATCCCCATGTTGGAGAGAGACCGGATGAAAAATGCCCTCACATCGACAGTCAGGGGTAGGAGGAGGAATTTGATACCCAGTGTGGTGGGCGTGGGAGATGCTTCCGCGCCGGGTGTAACTGCCACGGTGCTGGTCTTCATTCGGGTTGGGGGCAACGCGAGGCATACCACCATGACAAACTTTAGAACGGGGAAGGCCCATTCTCTATGGAGTGGTGGTATGGGGAGGACCTCCGTATGGGGTTACATCACCGCAGATTGGTTCACGGTGATCACCACTTGGGCCTAAGACCCGTAGAGTTAACCCAGCCTACTCGTGGGGCGGTTGGGGCCTCGATCCAGGTTGGGCATAAGAATGTCCCCGCTCAGTGTGTGCAAGGGATTCATGATATAAGTCAGTGGTGGCTCGGGACATGGTAGTTGTCGACGTATACTCCCCTTGGTGGGCGCCCTCGGCTCGGGCCCAACGCTAACATCGGGTCAGGTGAGCCGGTGCGGGTGGTGTAGGGGCATATCCTACCTGCTCCTCTGGAAAGGCCGGACGACAGCGTTGATGTGGCTGGGTGGGGTTCCCTACTTGGAGTCCTTGGAACAGGACCTTGACCGGGCTGAGCTAGACCTCACCCACCTCATCGGCCTAAGGCATGGAGTCGTCGAAGCGTTCTAGGGGCAGGCTCCCGAAATGATTGAATATTGGGGTGGGGAGTAGGGGCTCCCTGCGCGGCCCTTGAGGGAGGAATTGACGGAGGGGCCTAGACGCCTCCAGGTCTAGGAGGTCCATATCCCGAGTTGGTATTATTCCCTCCTCCTTGTAACGACGTACGAGGTCATTAATCACCCTTCGTTGGATTACTTATGATGGGGAGAGGGGGTGTGGGCGCCCCAGCTCATAGATGCAGACGCCGTTGTAGCGGCAGTGGAGCCACGCGGAGCAGCTGTGGTAGTATTTCCCCTGCCCCTGCATAAGAAGGTGGGTGGTGATCATGTTCCTATAGCAGTAACCTGATTCCTGAGAAGTAGGGAGATTAAATCATCAACACTGCAAGGAAAATAAATCGACAACCAGTGCCTCATCGCCATTCCGTCTTCCATGGTCGGTAAGAGGAATCCATGCCAACAACGTTGCAGAATGGAATACCACATGTTCTATTGCCCCAACTTCCAGTGGGTTTTATGTCAGGCCTGTTATTTTCTTGGTGGGACCCGGCGCCGGATATCTGGATCTGGTGACACGTCTATCTACTGATGTATCAAACACTACTAATCTCCATATTGAGGAGTATAATTCACGTCGGGTTCACCATTTCTGTTTTCGACGCTTTCGCCGGAGCACGCGCTTCCGTCTGTGGAGGATGTGACAGTTGTTACCCTGCATTCCCGCTTTCCAAAGGCAGGCGACATCTTCTCCTTATTTAGGGACATCTGCTCCTTGATCGAAACCGGGATGATGGGATATCGTTTCTTCCTTCTGTGGATTCCTCCTCGGAACTCGTCACCTAGTCCAGGTCTCACTCAGAGATTTAATATGTTTTTCGTGAAACTCTTCTCAGTTCCATGTTTCTATGGACGCCGATTAATTACACTACTTCTGTTAGGAAATCCCAAAGGGTCCGGTCAGGGCAGCAACATTCAGTCGGGGGAGTAGTCACGTCGAGACATCAGTAACATGTCTGAACGCTAGGTAATTGGTGTATGTCTTTTGTCCCTTATTATAGGGCTTCTCGAGGGTGCGGAAGCCCGAGGAATCCCACATCGAGCACGAGGAATCATATTCCATAGGCATATATCTGAGGTTTTTCTCAGCATTCCATGTTTAACACAGTGTATGCTGCAAGTTTAACATCCAACAGAGACAGATCGACCTGATCAGAACACTAGCTGGAGTGGATCAGATTGAGGAGTCCCCCTTGAGGGAGCGCCGATATCGGGGCCAGCCCGTGGGCGACTTCCGGAATTCCATGGAGGGGAATGGGGTGGCATGATCTCACCGGGATGTGGTGGCCCGGGTAAGAATCATGGTGGATGATGGATAATTGCATGGAGTTGAGGGGGAATGAAATGGGCCGTCATGGAGATGACGGTGATGATGGGCTTGAGTCTTGAAGAGACTTCCTACGTATCCCCGTGGTAGGGAATCAAAGTCCACATAGTTCAGAATGAATGTGTGGGGCTTACACTCAAGGCCACCCAATGTTGGTGAACCGATGTGAAGGAGGTCAGAACGACTAGGTGGTGGGCTTGAACCTCATGAGGCTTCCTACGTACCATGCCTTAGCATGGATCAAAGTCCACATAGTTTGGGAAAAGGGATGTTATACTGACATGAAGGGGTGTCGGAACAACTGGATGGTAGGGTCAAAACGGCTTACCACTAGATTGGGATGCAGTTTAACGTCGTGTGGGATGTGGGCGTGTTGGAGAACCAATGTGAAGGAGGACCTTGGCCTAGGTGGATGGTGGGCTTGAGCCTCAGGGAGGCTTCCTACGTACCATGCCTTGGCATGGATCAAATACCACGTAGTTCAAATGTGGATGCCGAAGAACCGACGCGAAAGAGGTCCTTGGTCTAGACGATATGGGAGTTACGCTCTAGGCTGCCAAAATGTTTTGTGAACCGATGTGAAGGGGGTCAGAATGACCAGGGCGGTGGGCTTGAACCTTGTGAGGCTTCCTACGTACCATGCCTTGACACGGATCAAAGTCCACGTAGTTTAGGTAAAAAAATGGGGGGCTTGGCACATCGACACAGGGACGGACGGGGCCAATGATTTTTGGCCTTGAACCTCAGGGAGTCTTCCTATGTACCATTCCATGACATGTATCAAAGACCACGTAGTTCGGGAAAAGGTTTTCGTCAGCGAATTGACATGAATGTGAACCCGTGGGTCCACAGGTGGTGGGATTGAACCTCGTGAGGCTTCCTATGTACCATGCCATGACATGGATCAAAAACCTCGTAGTTTGGGATAGTCACAACGGCTTACCACTGGACCAGAATGTAGTTTAACATCATGCAGGACGAGGGTGAACTCTGACGTGAATAAACAACAGGTGATGGGCTTGAACCTCATGGAGGTTTCTTACGTACCATGCCTTGACATGGATCAAAGACCCCGTAGTTCAGATGGATGTACAGTTTAATGTCATGTGGGATAGGGGCATGAATTTTAACATCATGATGGACGAGGTCATACAGTTTAACATCATGCTGGAAGAGGCATTGTCATGGTCAATTCTTACTATAAGACCACGTGAGTCATGCTCGGTGTGAGAAACAAGTGGCAGCAGAGACCTGACGATCACATCATGAAAGGTGCATCCGTGAGAAGTGAAGAGGGGATTACATGTTGAGCAGCCCATGGTGTTGGGACTTACTCCTGGATGGAGGCCCGTGAGTGACAAAGCGCAGAGGGAGAGGGATTTTGGACCAAATATGGTAGGTGCCTCGTTCCCTATCGCGCCCTCCACTGGCCTTGGGAGTGGGGAAGTACGGAGGTGCATGGGTGATACCTTCTGCAAGAGGGGATAGTGGTCTTACACCAGGGTGGTTACCCTTCTCCCATGGACATACGCCACACCCGAGAGGAGGATATCATCCCATGTGAGGGTGATTCCATTCCCATAGAGACGAGCGGCGTAAAGAATGTCTGAGCCGGGGGGACGCTGCATGCAAGGAACGAGGTCGGGTCACAGTTTAGTGTCATGTGTTGAGGACGAGGTTCTTGGAAGTTTGACGTCCTGTAGCTCAGAAGAGGTGGGTTTAATCCACACCCCTAGGACATACATAACCGGTACCCTCTGCTCCTTGTGGGAGGGAAGGCATCAGAAAGGCCGTGGTAAAGGGGGGTCGCAGAGCGAACCATCGAGGGGTCCACTTTAGCATGGCTATGAAATGAAGCAATAGCCGTTAGCATGCCTATGCAGATAAGTATTAGGTGAAGCAACGCTACGGGTGGTGTCATCCAAGGGACTTTGAAATCACATTGTGCAAACCTAGAGGGTCGCACATGAAGAGGAATTTCCAAGCAAAGGGGTCCGCAGGAGGGGGCCTTGCAAAGCTCGGTCACTTTGTGTAGTGGAAAGAACTTGCGAAAGGGGGTGCTTCATGAAGTGGGGTGCCTTGGAATTAGCATGGGGCAGCGATACTAGTGGGAGGTGCTTCACGAAGGGGAAGGGGGTTCGGGGAGCACAGCCTCACGAAGCGGAGGTGCCTCGTGAAGTAAGGTGCTCTGAAGTAGTGTGCTCCGCGAAGTACAGTGACCCTGCCTTGGCATTCAGATCACGTGTACATGATGGGTGTTTCGCAAAGCATAAACTCTCCACAGCTGTCTGGGTTCCCTTTGGAATCCCCTTCCTTCGCGAATTCCTATGGGCTTCACGAAGGGCATCCCTCTCGGAGGAGGGGCTCAAAACGAGACAAGGCAAAGGCCTCTCGCAAAGAAAAAATACCTCGTGGAGCTCATGATTACCAGAGCAGAGAATGATTCATGATTTCATAGTTGAGAAGCCGAAATGTCGGATTTTCCTCCCTCGTAGAGCTCAGTGGGAGCTCGGTATTTATAGGAAAGGGGTGCCGCGAAGCAGAGCTCACGCAGTGCGAAGGGGGCGGCGGTGGAATTGCGGTGGGTCATGAACGTCAACCGGATTCGCAGAGGGTTACTGCCTCTGGTGCTTCGCGGCGGCTGCAGATCTAGGGGGGATTCATGTCGGGGCTTCTCAAGGGAGGGCATGGGGACTCTTTTTTCTTTGTTCTTTTCGACCAATAATTTGGCGCCAACAGTAGCGGTGAGTAAAAAAATACTCAGTAGGACACCCAAAAAACCACAAAGAAGTACACAATGTATGGGTATAGTCAGTTCTACATAGTATATGTCAACAATACATATAAAAAAACATATCAAAATATAATCTAAATCCATACCCATAGTCTAGAGGTATGTCAAAAAATACCACCTACCCATAAAAGGGATTCCGTTTGAAGATTCCACGAAGCACTCATCTGGGAGAACTCGCTCCTGATTCTGATACCCCTCATGGTGTTTGTCCGAGAAGTACTATTTATCAGGAACTGACATGAGAGGAAGATACAATGATAGATCTAAAGACATAATATGACACACTCTCTCTAGGGGAACCAACTCCATAAGTGGTAAGATCATGATACATGGATGAGGATCACTACCAGATCCATCTTGTATACCACGAATCATCTGGATTGACCTCCTAAGTAGAGGACCAAAGTCCAATAGGATTTGTTGAACCAATAACCTAGCTCTACATAGGTAATAGGAATGGACAGAGGATCGTACACTTGGCATCTCAGAGAGGAATCCCAACTATATCAATAAAGTTTTACTGATGGGGGTCACACTCATGTGGATAGGAAATGTTATCAGGTGACCTTCAGGGGAATGAGAAAGGGGAAGCAACCCCAATGAATCATTTCCAAGATATGGTGTAAATGAGATAAATCCAAGTAGAAAAGACTACGTGGTGTGTAGAAGGGTCACACACCGTGTCCCTTAACACTGGACACTACCCATGTACAATGGCATGAGTCAGAAAAACATTTTTTTTGGAAATGGTTTACACAGTGTGTGGAGAAGGTCACACACTATGTCCTTCTATCCAAGGTCCACCTCATGTATGATGGCCATGTTCCAGTAGATGGCTTCGACTAGTGTTTAGCCACCTGTGTACCATTACACAGGGTATCCCGTGTAACTGGCCTGGTTCTGGCCATGTGGTGAAGTACATGTCGTGTACTCCACCCCGTGTTCGTGTATCTTCTGAGATACATGCTAAGCATCGGGGAAGAGCTCACATGCCATGTGACTGGTGTCACACGTTGTGTGACACTCTTCTTATTTCCAAAACCCCAGCCTCTACTTAGTGGGGGTCCATATTCCATGTGTTACTAAACACATGTAGTGTTCATGAGGATTTTATAGAACGGTCGTTCTTCCTCCTCACACCTCGTTTGATTCTTCAGTGTTTGATCTAATGATTTTTTCACCTCGAAACAAAATATCATGGATTATATTATGATGATAACATAGAATCTGTAGGTTTCAGGCCTTTGATCATCTCCAATAACCCCTTCTGATAATACACATGAAAGTTTCTCAAAGAACAATATCTCCTGAAATATTTCGATCCATACTCCTCCATTGTCATCAAATCTCTTCTAGGTCATCAACAGGTTATATCTTTGATTTATGATGGTTTCACCAAGAAACAGAGGCACAATGATCATCCATTCATATCCCACGAAGAATGTGAAGAATAAGAAGAACGTAGGGGGAGAAAAGCACAATAAAAAAACCCAAGGAATGAAGCTCACCCATTGTTCATTATGACCATGGTCCATTGCATTATAATGATAAAGCTAACAAAAAATGAATAATCATAGTCAAAATCATCCCCAAATTCTTGCAATTAAAACTCTCTATTAAGAATGATCAAAACACGAGTCAACCAATTCATGGGTTCATCCACGTTAATATTTTAATCAAAGAATTTGGGAAAATATGTATTAAAATCATAACTCCATACCTTGGGGTTGGATAATTAATTGAAGTATATCAATCATTTTGTCACTGCCATTGGCGAGATTCATCAATGTAGTGTTCGATGATCTCTGATCCAAGGATCTGTCATTGTTTTCTATCGAAATAATTCTTCATGTTCTCTCCAAAATCTCTAAAAAGTTTCCCTGGGTTATGAGACCAACCCCGGTCTCCTGCATAATTTAAAACAAGAAAATGCATCATTTCACTGCTGCTTAACTTTAAAATAAAATAAATTACAATTTTATTTTATTTCTTTAAAATGTCCAAAAATTAACTTTTGTAGACGACCCATGCGGGCAGATGTTAGGGCTCATCTAGGGAAAAGTCACTACTCTAAATGCCACAGTACCCTCAAATTTATGATATGAGAACTCGTTTAGAATTTATTCAATATTTTCTGGAAAACCGCTCATGAACTCTGTTTGATATATTTAATATATTTCAAACATTTATTCTTGGCACACCAGGCCTCTGAATCGCATGTTGTATCATCCCCTATTATCAAATTAATTATATTTAATATTAAAAAATAATACATGGAACAATCTCATAAAATAAATTCTCCCCATTTTGGTGATTTACATCCCCGAAAATTGAAAAATAAAGGCTGTACAAAAAGATGTGATTATTGCGCATAAATCTGAGCCTCCTACTCTCATGTGCTCTCATGGAGATTCCCGTACTGCCACTGGACATGAACCAAGGGAATCACTTGTCAAATAAGGATACTTTCATTATGATCCTCAATATCTACTAGGTACTCAACAAAGGTTTCTCCATCGTCAATGTCCAGCTCACCCCAGTCGATGACGTGTGATGGGTCATGCACCTACCTCTTCATATGTGAAACATGGAAGAAATTATGCACCTGATGCAACTACGGGGGTAGAGATAAGCATTACGCCACCTCACCAACTCAACTTTGTATCTAAAAAGGGCCGATGAACCTCGAAGTCAACTTGCCACCTCATCAAAATCTCCACAACCCTCACCGAGGTGAGATGCGAAGGAATAGATTGTTTCATTCCTCAAACACAAAAGGTCTCTGCCATCTGTAAGCATAATATTTTTTTTCATATCTTTGTAGTCTTAATCTACTCTTGGATGATCTTCACCTTCTCAGTAATAGCTCATACCAACTCCATTCCCATAAATGATGAATCTCCTAGGTCAGTCCAACAAAGTGGTGACAGACAGGTTTCCCCTATAAAGCCTTGAACAATTACATACTAATGGTGGAGTGGTAGCTCTTGTTTTTTTTAATACTACACCAATGTTAGGAGGTCCTACCAAGTATGACCTAAGTCAAAGATGTAGGCCCACAAATATTTCCTCAAGAACCGGAATGGTCCTCTCTGTATGACCATCCTTATGGGGTTGAAATGTCATGCTTAAGAGTAACTAAGTTCCAAACACCTCCTACAATACCTTCTATAATTGATATGTGAAACTAGTATCAAAATATGAAACTACCATTGATGGCACTCCATGAAGTTGAACTATCTCTTGCATATAGATCCATTCCATGCTCTCTACTGAAATCTGTTCTCTTATATTTAGGAAGTGGGATGACTTGGTGAGTCAGTAAATGATCACCCAGATTGTATCATATCCCCTGAATATAGGAGGTAAACCTTTCTCAAAGTCTATAGATATCCCATTCCACATACATTATAGAACCTATAGAGGGTGAACTAATCCCATTAGAACATGGTGCTCAGCCTTCACCTGCAGGCACCTAAGGCATCAAGAAATGAACTCAGTACTACTTTATTTATCCCTATCAACCAAAACTGATGTGGGAGGTCCTGGAACATTTATGCCACACCAGAGTGTATCACTAAAGGATATGCATGAAACTCCCTCATTACCTCCTCCCACAATGCCTTTGGTACAACTATGCATCCCCTAAAAAGGACGATGTGCTCCCCACTTTGTGAATATCCATAAGTAGAATTCCCTATGAACATCTAAGCATGTAATGTATCATAGTTAGATTCCCCAAGTTGTGCCTCCCTGATTCACTATAAGAGTATAGGTGTGAAAACCATCGACCTAATGTAAGATGCATCATCTCCATCCATGGAGGATAACTGTAAGGAGGCCAACTTCTATAACACCTCATTCAATAGTTGTGAACTAGATATTTTTCTAAGAGCATCTTCCACCATGTTCCCTTCCCAAGAGTATAGACAATATCAAAGTCATAGTCCTAGTGGAACTTTATTCATTACCCCTGTCTCAAGTTATGATCCTTATGAGAGAATATATACTTGAGACTCTTGTGATTAGAGTAGATGAAAAACCACTTTCCCATCAGGTAGTGTCACCACATCATCAATGCGAAGACTACCACTGTCAACTCAAGATCATGGTTCATGTATTTATTCTCATATGGACTCAAATGGAAGAAACCATATGAAATCCACACTTTCCTCTACATCAAGACACAACCAAGTCTAGTCCCTAATGCATCATAGAACATTATGTAATCAAATACCTCCTCTAGAAATCTAAAGATCAGATCACTCGTCAAACTCTGCCTTAACTATTGAAAAGCCTTCTAGCACTTGTCTATCCACATGAAAGACTGAACATTTTGAGTGAAATATTTTATTGGTACTGATATTTGGGAGATATGAGGTATGAATCTTTGGTAATATACTACTATCACAATGAAGCTCCGCACCTCCATAATGCTTCTAGGTGGATCCCATGCTAACAATACTTTCACCTTGGCTGGGTCCACTACTACTTCATCTGCTAAGATAAATGTCCTAGAAATTGGACCTGCTGAATCCATAACTGGAATTTAGAGAGTTTTTCATAAATCTGGTGCTCTTAGTGTATGTCTATAATCTTATGTAGGTGTCTTATGTGCTCTTCCTCATATGCCGAGTACACGATGATGTCATCGATGAAGACCACTATGAACTGGTCTATGTATGGCTGGAAGATCTGGTTCATGAGCCCCATGAACACTGTGGGGGGAATTTTTCACACCAAAGGGTATCACCAAGTACTCATAGTGACCATAGTAGAATCTAAAATCCATATTTTTTATATCCTCATCCCTTACTCACAACTGGTGATAGCCTAATCGAAGGTCAACCTTAGAGAACCATCATGCCCCTCTCAACTGGTCTAAGAGTTCATCGATTCGTGATAATTATTACTTGTTCTTTACCATCACTTGGTTCAAGCACTGCTAATACACACACAACATCAATCTTCCATATTCATTTTTATAAAACAAAATTTGGACCACCCAGGGTGAAATAATGGGTCTCACTAAGCCCTTCCTCTACAAGTCATCCAGCTGCACCCTTAGCTCTTGAAGCTCTACGAGAGCCATCTGGTATAATGGTGTTGATATCGACACCATTAAAGGGTGTAAATATATGAATATGTCAATCTTGAAAAGGGGAGGTAATACTAGAACATCTTCTGAAAGGCTGTCCTTGTACTCCACCACCACTACTGGGAACTGAAAACTCACAACATCTGTTACTCTGAGGGTAAGGATATCCAACTCAAGAGTGATCGGTTTCACACTCCTTTGAATGAGACCATTCTTTATTTTTTGGGTTTTCATTTCAACAATAAATGAAAACCTCATCCCATCCCTTTAGACACACCACACCCTTCGCCTAAAATAGTCAATCTGGACAGGGACCAAAGACAACAAATCCATATTGAGAATGATACTATAATCCCTTTACGCTGCCACCATGAAGTTCCAATTAAAAATATTACCTCTAAGGATTAGATCACAATATCATCACACAAGTGAGATAATAGAGTCTCCTCCCATAGGTGTATCAAAGCACAATGCTCAAGTCAACGATTATACCTGAATCTCAAGGTATCAGAAAAGATATGATGTGAGGAAAAAATGACTGTAACTTATGTCTATAAGTATGAAAGATAAGGTATAAAAGACACAAATTATACCTCAGATCATCAGTGGAGTCCCCAGTTTGTACACCTCAACCACATGTAGCCTCCCCCTCCCCTTTACTTCATCTCCCTGATCCTGGCGTGGATCTCCTAGGGGTGGTGGTGGTAATATGTCAAAACATATAGCACCTCTTGAATCTCTTCCTACCCTTCAACCATTTCCACCACCTAGAGGATCTTCTTTATCCACTCATTGTCTCTACCTCAGTGGTCCACCCACAACCTATTTGTCAATAGCTTGAGGGGTTGGAAAATCTCTAGAGAGATGTCCTTTGTCGTCGTATGTGTAGAATCGCCTCTTCCTAGACTAACTAGATCCAACCTGAGATCCCTACATTACAGATCCCTTATTATGGGACCTCTTGTGATGTCTCCCACATCCATATACCTATGTCTGATGTCGGATCCCTGCTACTGAGGTCTCTACAACTGTCTTCCTACTGCTGATTGTCACTGAATGATTCTACTCAGACAAGAAGCTCTCAACCACCAAATCTCACTCGAGCACTCCAACATAAGTCATAATTCATAGAGGTATGATATTGGCTCGGATGTCCCAATGTATACATTGCTAGATGTTCAGATCCCTAAAGTACCGATCTCGGACCATATCCATCGAATACCTAGAGAGGTTGGTGAACCATGATGAATAATCGACCACTATCATACTGACCTTCTAGATTAGAATAATCTCTTGTATACACACTTCTCTTAGTGTAACTAGAGAGAACTCCTCTCTAAAGAGATGCTTGAACTCCTCATAATAAAGAGTCACCACGTCATGAATATGTTTGGTCAAAGTCCACTATCTCCATACCAAACCCTGAAGAAGTCTTTCTACCAGGATCACCTTCTGGTCCTATGGTTTCCTCACTAGACAGAAAACCCTTGTCGCCGCCTTAAGTTAGTCCTCAGCCACATGAGAGTTTGTCTTACCTTGAAACCTAAGGGGATTCTGTCTCTAAAACTAATGGTGTGTGCTCATCCTGTGCTCCTCATCTTCTATAACTATAGGTACCATGTGCTTCTCTACTACTGGTGGTATAGATAGTGTACCACTTAGAGGCAACACTTGGATAACTGGACCCTGTATCAATGCATCATCACTAAGGGTGTCATTCTCATGATTGAGGTGCTGAATCCTTGATGGTTTGCATCGAGGTGAGATCCTGAAAGAATCCAGATGTACCATGGTTAATGAGAATATCCAGAGAGAGGACTCAAGGAGGAAATGGAAACCATAAAATATTCCTATATGATGAATTTTCCATTTTTGTTTCCCTAAAACTAGTGTTCTCATGTACTGAGTCGAAAAGTGGGTTATTAGAGTCCTGGTGTATGGGTACATCGACCACCCGTTCCAACACTGGAGTCCCTATCCTTAAATCTGAACTCAAAACATTTAACATTGTTTCCCCAAACCAATATCACATAATCTCAATCCTAATTTAGAACCCACCACCTTTGATACAACTATGTCACAACCCATACTAGTGGGGCCCAGGCCATGACTCCCTAAGCCCGACTCTAATAGGCCAAGGGCTGGTGACTAGCACTGAGTAGGCACATCACTAACATATGTGGCATTTCCTAAGTACCTATACACATGCACACATCTCCAAGCCTAAAAATGATGAAATTTAAAAACCACTAAGGAAAAAAATACAAGAATACTACTAAACCCAACCAAAAGAGTACACCGGAAAGTAATGTAAAAAATGTAAACTAGGCCAGAATACATGCCCCCCAAAAATAAAGAGTATGCTACAAATAAATTACAACCTATAAGAAAAAAAAATTGGTATTGGGGCTACTACTCAAAGCTATAGGAACACATCGGCCTGTCTGGAAGTCACAAAGCTCTATTCAGTCCTGGTCTACTGTGGACTCTATCAAAAGGTCACTTGTCTGCACAAAACATGACACATACAGGCAAAGCCCGTGCATGGGTGTGTATAACAATACTCAGTAGGACACCCTGAAAACGACAAATGAATACACAAAGAAAAGGAATAGTGAGATCCATATAGTATATTTCTATAGTACATATAACAATAAAATATCTAGATATATTCAAAATCCAGACCCGAAGTCTATGGGTAAGTCACAATGACCGCATACCCATACTAGGGATTCCGTCTGAATATTCCATGAAGCACTCATCTAGGAGAAATCACTCCTGAGTTTGATATCCGTAATGATGTTCATATGAGAAGTACTATTCTTCGAGAACCTCTATGAGAGAGATATACAATGATATATCTGAAGAGTGAATATGATATACTCACTCTGATAGAACAACTCCATGAGTGCGAATATCAAGATACACGGATGAAGATCATTACTAGGGACATGAAGTATAAAATGAATCATCCAGATTCAATTTATATGTAGAGAATCAATGTTTGGTAGGATTGGTCTCATCGATGACCTAACTCTACATAGGGAATAGGAATGGATTGAGGATCCTACTCTGGGCCTCTCAGAGGGGACTCCCAACTCTATCTAGAAGGTACTACTGAAGGGGTTCATACTCCTCTAGATAGGAAATAATGCCAACTAAACATCAGGGGAACGAGAAAGGGGAACCAACCCAAATGAAAAATGTCAAAGATATGGTGGAAAAGGAGATAAATCCATGTTGAAAAGAGTACACTATATGTATAAGGGTCACACGCCTTGTCCCTTGACCCCGGGTACTACCCATGTACAACAGCCCGAGTCAAAAAAACATGTCACATAGAAACAGTATAAACGATGTGTATGGAAGGTTACAAGCCATGAACTACTATCCGGGGTCTTCCCCATGTACGCTGAACATGTTCCAGGACAAGGCTTCAACCAATGTTCGTTCACCCATATACTGGTACATGGGGTAGCCTGAGTAACCATCCTGGGTCTGGCCGTTTGGTGGAGTACATGTTGTGTACTCCACCCCATGTATTTGTATCCTTAAAGATACAAACCAAACCTCGAGGAAGGTATCACATGCCTTGTGACATTCTTCTTCTTCCCGAAACCCTAGCCGACACCCAATGGGACCCACACACCATTTTTTCTAAAACACACACTGTTTTCATAATGATTTTCTAGAATTGTCATTCTTCCTCCACATGACATGTTTGATTCTTCGGTGTTTGATCCAATGATCTATTTTCCTTGAAAATTATGATATAGGGTCTTCTTGCCATGGTAAAAACTAAACTGTATTTTTCAGGCCTTCAATCGGATACAAAAACCCATTCTGATCATCCACATGAAAGTAACTCCAAGAACCATATCTCCCGAAATACTTCAATACATCCACTGCCATAGTCGTCACACATTCTCTAGGTTGTCATGAGGTTTGATCTCAGATTTTGGATCATTGTGCAAAGAAATGGAGGTGAAACAATCATCCATTCATATCTCAGGATGAATTTGAATAACACAAAAAATGTAGGGTAGAATAGCCCAATCAAACAACAAAGGAACAAAACTCATAAATGTTTTGTTCTGGACTCAATCCATTACATTAGAATGATCAAGATAACAAGAAAAGAATAATCGTAGTCATAATCATCCCCAAATTCCCATAATTTAAACCCTCCTACAATAATGATGAAACTGTGGGTCAACCTATTCGTGGGTTGATCTGTGTTCTTTGTTTAATCGAATAATGGGAAAAATAAGGAATTGAACTAAAAATTTCTCACCTTGTGGTTGGATCATTCATTGAAGTAGATCGATAGTCATGTTGCTTCCATTGGTGAGCTTCATCAAAGATGTATTCGTTGATCTATGATCCAAGTCTCTGTCATCATTTTCTGTTGAGAGAATTCTTCAGGTTCTATTCAGAGCCTCCAATAATTTTTCCAGGGTAATGAGCCTAACCCTGGACTCCTTCAAATTTTAAAATAAGAAAATACATTTCTACACCACTGTATAACTTTAAAATAAAATAAATTCTTATTTATTTTACCTTTTTAAAATGTCTTAAAATATACTTTCATAGACAACCCACGTTGGTTGGTGTTAAGCCTCGCTTAGCATTAATTCACTACTCTGAAGACAATGGTACCCTTTTATTTCTGATCCGGGTACCCATTTATGTGTTATTATACATTTTTATAAAAATAACTCATGCACACTATTTAATATATTTAATATATTTCGATCATTTTTTCTAGGAACACCAAGCCTCTGAATTTCATGCTTTCGCAATGCCCGATCTCTAATTAATTCCATAAAAATATTTTCAAAATGGTTTATGTTTTAAAAAGTGTTTTTCAAAGTGGAAAGGTTATTTTCCTCAAGAAAAGTTTCATGTGATCTTTAAAATTCCTTATCCATATAAGATGACATCCTTTGAAGTAAGTTATGATTTTTTTGTGGATATAAACAAAGGATACCATTTTTATTATTTATCTAAATGGTTTATGATGAAAATATGTTTATGAAACTTGTTTCTATTCTATGGGTTATACCATGATAAAATTCATGTGAATCACATTTCTTTTTCCAAGGGTTATGCTATGATGAAATAATGAAATGATTATGAAACCTATCAATTTTCCAGAGGTTATGATATGATGAAATGTTTATGAAACCCATTTAATTTCATTGTTTATGATATGATGAATGTTTTATGATCTTATGGAATACATGCTTATTATTTTGTTTATGTGATATGTGGGGCATATATCTCCCTAAAATACATTAGGTAAAGACTCATAACTCATGATTAAATATGTTATTCATGGTCCTGATTACATGTTTATAATGTTATGCATGAACAAGATTAAATGTTCAAAATGTTATATATGAACCTAATTATATATTCCCAATGTTATGCATGAACCAAATTACATTTTCATAATGTTATGCATGAGCCGGATTACATGTTCTTAGTGCAATATAAGGACTGCGTTCCATGTACATAAGCTTATTTAAGGGCCTAATTTTATATCCTTAACATAATGAGTGAACCTGTATCTATTTATACATGTTTACAAATTTATAATATTATGCGTATTCCACAATTCCATGTATTATGAAACTGTTATGAAATCTTCGATGATGTTATTTGATTTATTTATGATTCATGATTTATAAACTCCCAATATTTATTTCATGACGTAAAAATATAATCTCAGATATTCATGGTAAGGTATTAAAATTTTATAATCATGTTATTATACCCTTATGTTCATGTTATGATTATGTATCTCCCTTTATTACCCTTACTGCACATATGATCTCACTATTTCTATTGTTTCTTTTCATTATATTATGATTAAAGGTTTTAATTAAGGTATATCTTTAATAAATGGGATGATATTTATGGGTGATGCTAAATTTATTTCAACAAATTTGAATATTGTGTACCTAGTATCTAAAGAAACTAAACTATTATGGTCTTTAGACATGAGTTCGTGTAATGTATTTAATATTTATCAAAACATATTTTATATCTATGTATTAAAATACTAGGCCACAATAGAAAGATAAGTAGAAACATATGGAACTAGATTTTAAATAAACATTTCTAACATGATAATTATGAAAATTCCTTATAGTATATATAAAATTTTACAATTATAGGGTTTTTTATTTTATAGATCAATATTCATTATGATTATGAGCCAACTCAGTATATGCCATTTTTTAGTAAAATCTTCTAATATAATAAAGGGAATCCACTCCAATATAATATTCTTGGATTTCACTACTAAGAAAGCTAAAAAATATGGTGTTGGAACAAAGTAGATCACAAAAATATTAGGGTAGATGACCTAGGTCTTGATGAATAAAATTTCCCATATGGAAGAAAATGTTTTTAAATATCACGATTCACCTATGTTGGATCACTTCCTGTGAAAAAAATGACCATATTTTAGTGGAACTACTAATCCATTGGTAATTGAGTAATGGGTTAAGTCCCTTGAGAAATATTCTGGGATTTGAGATGTAATGAAAGTGAAAATGTTATTCTAGCCATTTAATTTTTGGAAAGGATATAATATTCAATAGGGTTTATTGATCTAGAACACTAAAGAGACTAAATAAATAGAAATAATGGAATATAGAACTTTTAAAGTGATTTTTATCAAAAAAACTCCCATGAAATCATGAAGAAAAAATAAAGAGGATGTTTATCAATTTAAAGAAAAATAAAGAAGAAAGTATAGTAGAGTTTGAGGATTACTTCACAATATTATCCAAAAATTCTGTAGACTATATAAAAAATATATAAAGAAAATTTACTATTTCTACAATGGTTTAAGCAGAGTCTTTGAAGGGAACTAGTTTCTCAAACCCTTTCATAATATGATGATATAGTATCAAGATATATAAAGATAAAGAATTATTTTTATAGTTCCTATGTTTTCAAGGTAAATCAAGATAATAACAGTTTGTTAGAGCACCGAGAAAAACAGAACACATCAAAGATGAAGAAGGGAATGAATAAATTTACCTCAATTAAAAATTTTAGAAAGAAAAATTTTAAAAAATTATTAAAGGTCATGAGAGTTTGTTATAAGTGTGTTGATAAGGGCCATATAGCTAATGGATGGTTAGAAAATAAAGAAAGAACTACTATTCAGTGCTTCAACTATAAAGATATAAGGAATTATTAAAACTACTTCCCTAAGAATCAATGGAACATACCACATAATAAACCAAGAGTAGAAGGTCATGTATATGGAATTATTACAGATTAATTGGACATTCCATGTGATGAGGTGAAAGGTACACTTTTCATCCACCGTAAGAGTGAAAATATTTAATTTTATTTAGGTTCAACCAACTATTTATATATGAATAGTTTTATCAAGGTATCTCATTACCACCTAAATGATTAGATGTTGAATTGGAAATGAAAAATCATAATGGTAGGATGTTCATGTCTCAAGTATTTAGATTCTCTCTAATATAATTTTAGGGGAGTATTACTTAGAAAAATCTTGTTATTCTTCTATTTATTTAATTTGATGTAATTTTGGGAATGGATTAGATCTCTTAGTATAGAGAATATATCAATTGTCGAGGAAGGAAATTTATATCCAATATTCCATATCAACCTACAAAAGTCTTTCAGCGCAAGGTAGAACCTAAAATTCCAATGGAAATTACTTCAATCATATGGGTTTCAATATCAATTCATGTTGGATATTTATTTAAAATTGTGGTAATAAACTCAACAGTTAATATATTCCTATTTTATGAGATTTTGTTTATGTATTTCCTTATAAGATTCGAAGTCTTCCCCTAAATAATGATGTTGAGTTTTAAATTGAACTCAAACATGGAACTACACATATTTCAAAGAATCCATTTAAAGTGGCCCATATTGAGTTTCAATAATTAAAGAATAATCTCTAGGAGAATCTAGACATGAGATTTATTCAGCCTAGTGCATCTCCTGGGGGTGCACCTATTCTTTTTGTTAAGAAGAAATATGTGTCAATGTGTATTTGAATTGATTATTAGGAACATAAAAAAATCACTATTAATAATAAGTATCCTCTACCCTGTATCAAAGATATATTTGATCAATTTTTTAGAGATCAATATTTTTCATTGATTGAGATTCAATCTATATATTATCATATAAGGGACAAGATAAGTTATATTCCCAATACATCCTTCTGTATGAGGTATAGTCATTATGAATTTATTTTAACTCTATTTAAAGTCACCAATTATGACGATATCTTTATGGATTTAATGAATAGTGTCTTTAGAGATTACCTTGAACAATTTTTTTAGTCCTTATAAATTATATTCCTACAAGATAAATAAAAAGGAAGAGTATGAAGAACATTTTTGAATTGTGATGAAGACCCTGAGGTATGAAAATCTATATGAAAAATTTACCAAGTTTTAATTTTGGCTAAAAAAATCCTTATTATTGGGTTATATAATTCCATGTGAAGGTATACTTGTGGAACCTTCAAAGATATAATTTATTGATCAATGGCCTAGACCAACCATATTCACCGATATCGGTATTGTTATTAGATTGGATGGATACTAATGAAACTTTGTGATAAATTTCTCACTACTATCTAATCTAATCACTAAGTTGAATTGAAAGGGAGTTAAGTTCTTTTGAAAATATGAATGTGAAAATAATTTCAAATAATTGATGAAAATTTGGGTTAATGTACCAATGATTACCCAACCCTTTGGCGGAAACGGGGATGTGATATATTGTGATTCATTAAATAATGGACTAGAATTAGACCATATGTATAATGATACGGGGATAGCTTATAACTCCATCCAAATGAAAATTCATGAGAAGAATTACCCAACCTATGATTTATAGTAGGAATTGGTTAGTTTTGAATTGATGATATGGAGGCATTGTATGTATGGTAAAAAATTTGATATATATACACTGATCATAAAATATTGAATTATTTATTTACTTAGATATAATTGAATATGTTCCAGGGAAGATTGTTAGAGTTGATAAAATATTTTTTCTGGTCAATACATTACCACCATGAGAATGTGAACAAGGTGGTTGATGCTTTGAGTTAGAATGACCATGCTAGTTTTTTCCTAATGAGGATTGAAATAGATCCAATATATACGGACTTCAAGAATTTGGATTTTGAAATTTTAAGGAAAGGTGAACGATCTAATCATTGTTTGAGGAATTTCTAACCGTACATCCATGAGAGGATTAAGAAGGCATAGAAGAAAGATGTTGAATTATATAATATGGTAAAGAATATCCCTAAGTTCAACCGTGATCATGCCCAAATGATAAGATTTAGAAACAGAGTATGTGTTCCATTAATTCTAGAATTATAGAAGGAGATATTGGATGAATCTCATTGTTCATTATTCACTATTTATACTAGAAGTACAATGATGTATAGAGATTTGAAAAAATATTTCTAGTGGGATAACATAAAAGTGAATATTGATGAGTATTTATCCCGATGCCTACCATGTTAGAAGGTTACGGTTGGGATACATTATTTTAAGGGGATATTATAACCATTACCCATACAACAATGAAAATGAAGAAACATTACCATGGATTTCATTATCAATGTCTCTAAAACATCTAATGTGAATAATTTTATTTGGGCTGTAATCAATGGCATTAAAAAATCAGCACATTTTCTCTCTATTAGATTATATTTATCTATTAACAAGCTTACTCAGTTATACATTAAGAAACTTGTGAGATTTCATGGAGTACCAATCTTAATCATATATGATCATGATTTGAGGTTTACCTCAATGTTCTAGAGAATCCATCAGCTGTATCTTGATATATATTTGAGTTTCAGTAAATCTTATCACACTAAAATAGATTTTTAGTATAATAGGTCTGTTCAATATCTATAATAATTTTTGATAGATTTCTTTATGGATTTAAAAAGTGGTTGGGATCAATACCTTCCTTTAGTAGAATTTTCTTACCAAAATAGATTTCAATTGAGAATTTAGATGGATCCTTATGAATACCTATATATAAAGAAGTGTATAAAAACAATGTGATGGGATGACGTTGGAGAAATAAATCTATTGTGACCCGATCTAGCTTAAGAAATGACAGAGAAGGTTATATTCATTGAACAACACATAATGGCATCTCATAGGAATCAAAAAAATTATTCTTATAATCATAAATGAAATCTAGTTTTGAATTTAATGATAAGGTATTCCTATAAATATATCCTTATAATATGGTTGTTATATTTTGAAATAAGGAAAATATAGGCCCTAGATATATCAGTCCCTTTGAAATTCTTGATCATATTGGGACAATAGTATATCATTTGGAACTTCTGTTGAATATCTCTCAAGTTCTTGATATGATCCATGTATCTTATTTTGGAGGTGAATACCTGATCCATAATATATACTGAACTTATACGTATTATCATTCGATAAATATCTATCTTATGAGGAACAATTGATGGAGATTCTAGATCATAGAGAGAAAGTGCTCTGAAAAAAGAGCACTAATCTAGTAAAAGTTTTGTGGGAAAATCCTAAAACAGAGGAAGCAACATGGGAACCTTAGGTTGTTATGAGGTATAATTATCCTCATTTTTTGTATCAGAGTGATTTAATTTGAAGGAAAAAAATTCTTATAATGTGGGTAGAATGTAATAAACCAATATTTTATGATATATTTATCTTTTAATAAATATATCTGATAGAATGATTTTAATGTGATACTAAGATTAAAAAAAATCATGAAAACCTATAAAAATATTTTTTACGTGAAAATTATACCAGTTTTTAATTCATCATTTATAGTGTTGTCTTGGGTTGGAATTTTTAATTTTTTCTAAAAGATTGATTTTTCAATGAATAGTGAAAATTACAATTTTTATAAAAAGCCAATTTCATTTCATTAAATAAAGTAATATAAAACATTACATTCTATTTTATATTTAGTATTAAATTAATTTAATATCCATTATATTTAAAACAGGATCATAATTTTATATAATTTGGATATAAGAATATATTTTTTGGATTAAAACACATTGTTATCGAAATCCATTTTTGGTTGCAAATTATGAGTTTTTTCAAAATTAAATTTTGAAACTTATAGTAATTTAATTTGGTAAAATGGATTTCATATTTTTAATTAGTATTTTAATTTTTTTTAAATAGGTCCCTTTTATGTTTAGGCATTATGAATAATAACTATGTCAAAATGTATCACTTCGATTAAGGGTAAATCAGGTAATTAAGGTAAAATCTAATGAAACAAGGCATTAAAAATATATAAAACACTTTTATTTATTTCCTTGGAGGAGTATATTTCATCCAAAATAATACAAAATTCTAAAATATGAGCTTCAATTTCCATTTATCTTTGACTTTTACCTTTATTATATTTATGTAATGTCTAAAGTCAAAAATGCCTCTCTTATCATTTTAATATATATAATATTTTGTGATAGGCATAAAAGTAACTTATGTTCAGATATAAATGGTTATTTTAAATATGAATGGATTGTTTTATAAGGTAAATTTATTTTTAATTATTAGTAATTGAATATTTACTTTAAGTGATTATGCAGCGTTAATACAACATTTATTCAATTAATAAAAAAATAAATCAAATGATTTTAAAAATATTAAAAGTAATACAATTTGGATGAATTATTGTATTCCATGGATTTTATTGGAAAATATAACATATTAGTGATTTCTAAGGATTATATTCTAATTCTATCTTATATTTTAGGGTTTTAAAGATTAAATGCATAGTGTCAAAAATGAAATTAATTATATTTTATAAAAACAATATTTTAATTATTTATTTAAAGAAAGTAAAAATCATGAAATATGAGAAAGAGAACAAGATATGGTATACAATATAGTACCTTAGAAAATTATTTTCTAATATTCTTTTAATGGCATAGTTCTTGGTTCCAGTAGTATAAAAAACATTGTTGTCACGATAATTCTTAAAATGAATAATGGAGGAAAAAAAGAAAATATGGGTGAAAAAATCACATAAACATGCCAATTTTTAATTTTATGAGAGTATTTATACTCATCCTAAAATTATATTCTAATTATATATATTTTTATCTATTTTAAAATGAAAAATAATTTAATTTTAGTTTATAATTTATGAAATTCCCAGAATACCCCTCCCTTCACTTATAAAAGACACACATTATATATTTTCACTAAAAAATATAGATCCATATAAATCAACCATCCTTATCCCAATTCTACTCTAAACATACATATCCATGATTTATAGGTTCTGGTCTTTTTAAAATACCACTATAAGGGTCCTCAAGAAGGTATCTAAAGGAAACCCAATGAAGAATATGTAATAATCTTTACAAACTCTTTCAAGTTTATTTTTTCCTATAATTCCTTTGAATATGTTGTAACAATACTAAAATAATAACTACAATATCATAAATATACTGATATTTTATTATTATTATGATAACACCATTTCCCATCTCTTTTCCATCCATCGAAAAGGTCAAACATCACTCATGCATACTTATGGTTTATCGTCTCCACGTAGTGGTGTAATTCATTTTTCATCATACATTTAATTGGATAGTAATAAATATGAAAATAATTAATATATATGATATTTAAGACATAAAAATTATTATTTAGTTAAAATATCAAATATAACTTCTTACTTTCCAATCCATTAGAAAATGGCACGTGTGGACTAAAACCTCCATGAAACCTTGTGATCTATATTTAATTTATTCCTTACATGGATGGTAATAAGAATATATATGATATATATTATACAATAATTATTATTTAAATGGGAATTATTATTTAATTTTCTTTCATTTCATCCATGAAAATGTGGAAACAACATTCATGTATATGTATGCCTTCCGTCTCCATGAATAATGTAATTAGTTTTTATATCTATACCATTTATGGAAGAATATAAATTTATATATAAAGAATGTGTGATATATTTATTTAATTATTAAAATTTTGGAGTTTATGGAACCATAATCAAATTACGAGGACCATAATTACCAAACCAAAATTATCAAGAAAAATGAAGTAGTTAACACCCAAAACAATGATAATAAAAAAATCCTGTAAAAAGATGCATTATAAGATGTTTTAAATGGATAATATATTCTATTATAAATATTTATCTGGAATTTTATATAGTTACAATAAATCTATATTTATTATACCTTATTTTAGATCACTTTATAAGATATTCAAACTTGTGGTAAGGGATTTTATCTCAATTTCGATTCAATTGATTCGTATTCAGTTATATACATCCATTTTCTTTTAGGTGGGGTATATAACTCCAAATTAATGTATTAAAAATTAATATATATTTATTCATGAATATAAATTTTTCCATTCAACTTTATTCATTCAAGGGGTCACAATATGAATGTTACTAAATATATAAGGACTTATTTTAAAATGTCATATTTTTGGGATTGATCTTATTTCATTAAAGGAATATTATAATATATCTTTTATGAAATCATTATATTTTATTATCCTCTAGATATTTATAATTTTTCCATGTTTTCATTTAAATTTTCTAATCTTTTGAACTTGAACCAAGAAAAGAAAATTTTAAAATAAAAACTGATCTTATTTCTCTTTTTGATTGGGTATATTTTTGTTCATTGTCCATAATTTTCATAGTTTTTTTACAAAATTCATTTTTATTAACTCAAAATATTTATTAAGGATAATTTATATTATCATTAATGTTAATTTTTTTTGAAATTAATATTTTCATAGTTTTATGAAATGGTTGTTTTTGACTTACTTTATAAAAAGTTAAAAGGAATGTTTTTTAACATATACAACATTAATTTATTTTCCTACTACCAAAAACATTTTATGATCTTGTAGCTTATTAAACAAGATTTTGATGGTTTTAAAAAGAGAAATATTTAAGGAAATATTATTTTACATTTTTTTTCATTTTCATTTATTCTCTAAATGACAAGATTTTATTAGAAGACATATATTTCTGATGAATTGATGGTCATATTTTATCTCTTATTATTTTTGTGGTCATTAAATTTCTCTTAAATAATTCACTTTATTGTGATAATTTTTCACTAGAGATTTCATTTCTCTTAAATATCCATATTCTTCATACCATGAGTGTTATTATTTCCGAAACCATAGACCAAGTCTACATATGATTTTTTTACTATGATAATTATTTGATTGACTTGGAAATCATAATATTACATATTTTTTAGTAAACATATATATTTATTTATAATTAATATTCTTTATTAATTAAATTTATTATTAAATATATGAGTAATTCTTTGGACATGTAGTGGTGGATGGATCCTAGTTATAGATAGCTCTTATATGCATCGACATGTCTTAGAAAAAAAATATCTAGCCTTATTAAATTATTTCATGGTGTATACTGACCCCTTGATTAAACTTTCTTGGCATAAGGAATTGGTAGGAAATATATAATGATACATGAGATCTTTTCATACAATATTAAGTATTTAATTTATTGAATTCAATAATTATTATACATTAGATTACTACATTGATATTATCCATGGATTCATTTCATGATCAAGTTATAGATTAAATGGAATGAATTTTTAGTTATTTAACATTCCATATTGATTATGCATTTTTACTCATGATAAATTTCATTGTACGTAACCCTTACATATCATCTTATCTCACGCTTTATTTGTTTTCCTTTATTTTGGCACATGAAGATGAATATGATAAATAATACCAAGGATGGAAACATGTTTGATATGCTATAAATTTTATATTTCCATTGTAATATTGAGAATCATGTATATATTTCATCGATACTACTAAACTATTTGATCCTTTGGGATGAAATGTCTTGTATATTATGAAAATTTAACAATGTATATTTCAGATATGGGTTTCTGGAGTCAAGGTTTCTACACCTAAGGTGTCTAGATTAGTGTGTAGTCTTAGTCCCACTCACCATGCACTAGAGTGGAGACCGAATTGATACATAAATACTATTTTTTATGGTGATTACCCCTAGGTGAATTTATTCCACCCAAATCCACATAAAATTATCAAGTTAGGAATGTAATTGGGAAGGAATCACACAATCTCTACTACACCAAAAATTAAGTATGTTTTTCTATACATAGATTTATCCTTTACAGATATCCTTAGGGTTTTTAATATAGTTATATTATTATAATCCATAAAATATTCATTATTTCATAAAATAACCTAATGTCTAATCTATACCTTTGAAATAATAATCAAATACATCTTATCAACCCTTAAATTATACTCAACTAACATCCTAACCTCTAAAGTTATCTAAACCCACTTTTGATACCAAGAGTGATGCCTTAGACCCACAGTCCTAGGTCCTCTTCTCATATATACATTATTTACATACCATATTTGAAATTAAATAAAACCACCCAAATTTAAACGATAAATAATTAGAATATCATTAAAAAATATTGATTCACGTACATTAAATGTTAATTTTTTTATTATAGTTCTAGAGAGTTAAGAAAAAAATTAACTAAAAAAGTCCATGTGTTTCTCATCAAATTGACATTTTTTCCACAATATAAGAAAATAATTAACCCATAATAAAAATTAAACACCTCCAAAACATTTTCCACACATTCTACTCTTCTAGACATTTCATGTGTAATAGTTTTCTTCTTAACCTATGGAAATGGAAACATAAGAAGGGTGTACTCAAACACTCAGTAAGGTAAAACATATATAATAACCTATGAAATAATGAAATCTAAATGAATTATATGGAAATAAATAAATATTGATAAAACAATTACGTAGAACTTAGCACATGATATTGAAACCAATCCATGTTTTACTATATAAATAAAAAAACTGACTACAATAACTAAATTCATCATGACGAAACAAAAAATTCTAGAAATATTTTACCATTAAGGTCTCAACCATGAAATTATTCTTACTTTCAAGGTAATAACAAACACATTATTATTTTATTGGGTACGTATACACTAAATACCCAGACTATTTTTCTCATCTGAAAAATCAATGCATCGATGGGCTATATAATACCATCCCCCACTAGTCACTTATTTAAGTCCAATGTTATCATCATATAAGAAAATTATTAAAAAATTATCTATATTAATATAATCATTCATATTGGAAAAACAAATATATAAGATGTCAATACATAATCCACATGCCTTATCAGTTGATAATCATCTGTATGAAGCTAACAAATATAAATAATGTCAAAACATTTCCCAATAGTTAAATAGAATTACATGATCATAATAAATACATTGAATGAAGGTGTATGGTTGAAAAATATCATAACCCCATTAATAAAAAAATAAACTTAGAATGATGTTGACATATATTTGACGACACCCTTGAAAGAAGAATGCTTCAAACAATTCCCTGCAAAAGGGGATCAATAATTGAATTTCCTAGTTCCACGAGTTCAATCACCAAAATAGATAAATATAATAACATAAAATAGAGGGTATATTATTAAACCTAATTCTTGTTAGTTTAAATCCTTTTTAATATGAAAAATAAAATTATAGTGAAAATGAAACATAGTTTTTAGAAGATAATTTTAATGTTATTATAACCAAGAATTTATGGGTCACATTCAAAAGTAATTTTTGAAAAGTGAAGTGAACATTTTGAAAAAAATTAAATTTTAAAAATAATATCTAATAATTTATGCTTGAAAAATACATAAATGTATCCAAGGAAATACAATTTAGAAGATAAAACATTTGATCACAAATGGGAAAACCATTTGAAAATTATAAATTAAAATTATTAAAAACCCAGATCATAAAAAATATTAGTAAAAATTTATTTTGTGTTAAAATATAATATTTCTAGATTGGAAGATAAATTAACATATAATAAATTATTCATGGGGGAGAACCAAATAATGGAAAGGAATAGCTCAGGATGAAAAATTACAAATCAATAAAAGAAAATTTGATTTTTATATATCCATTAAGAGAAGCAAACTCCATGAATAATGAAATATTTGAAAAGGGGATTATGTGGTAAAAATATAAGGAATTATAGAATGAAACATAATATAATCAAAAGGGTAGAATAAAGCCAAATTATTTGAAATAATTTCTAGATATTTATCATAACTCAATGAATGAAAATTGAGATACCAAAAACTCATACGACTAGGGTAACACTTTAGTAAAAATCCATTTGAAGAATAGAAATTGATTTGGAATAGTATATCCTATGAATTTTTAATAAAGTAATATTTAAAAATTTCATGGGATAGTAAATAAATACAACACCATGAAAATTTAACTTGGTGCCCAACATGTAAAATATCTCAAAGAATCAGAATTGAGACCAAGGAAACCCTTAACTTGTTCACTAACATAGTCGAATGCATTATAACCTCATACAAAACAAAAATAACTATATTAACATTATATCTAATAATCTTAATCAAATTGATAAACTTTTATATACATCATTTATAAATTTTCTATACATGTATATTATTTAGTTATTACCTATTTTCAATATCTTCTATGAGTAATCAGGATTGTTTTGAACTAATTTTGTAATTATGGTGTGGTTATTAATTATTCTCACATATTTAGTCATTACCCTTTGGTAAAAGGTTATATATATTATGTTTCATAATTATTTATAATTTTATAATTTCATTTCATTAATATTTTAGTTATTATTTGTGTTGATTAAGTCAATGATGATATTGTTTTGGTAATTTATAATGAACGAATTATGTTATCTTAATTAATGAGTTATATTTTAATATTAATATTACATAACAACTTTTTTTAATTACTAATATAAAATATTATGTTTCAAAACCATCCCTTTATAGAAATTTATATCATTGTTCCTGTAGGTGGTTAAAATGACCCAACATGAACATGTTGTAATCTTTGTGAGAGTATGTGTAGGGAAGATATTATTTTCTTATAATATCATTATCAAAAAACTTATAATGAAATTATTTGGAGTTTATAAATTTTATGAATCATAATTGGTTGTATTTATGAGAATAAATTATATGAATAATAATTTTTCCCTTGTAAATAAAACTCTTTTCCTCTTGGTATGTATGTTTTAGGCAGTTAGTTTTACAATGATCTCTTACTGATAATAATAATTATAAAATTATTAATTTATATTTATATAATATAAATCATGAAATAAATAAAAAATAAATTCACTATATAAAATTCTGTAACCATAATTGAATGATGGTTATAAATAATGAAATGTGTCATTCATGGAGGCTGTAGTCTGCACACGCTCATGAGTAATGTTTTTATTTTTTCAATTGAATGGGGGGGATAGATAATGGTTATATAATTAATATAATAAAATATAAATAAATTATTTTTATGTATTTCATTATATGTATATAATTATAATGGTTTTGGAGGATGGTGGATATGAAGGATAAATAAAAGAAGTTAAAAGGTAAGTAATACTTATGTTTTTAATTTTAATATTATCTTAAAGTATCCATTGTAAATGATGGTCATGAGGAACTTTTTTTTTGTATAGGGGATGAGTAAACTATATAGGGTATATGGAAGAAGTAAATTTGGTAGAGTTTTATTAGAATTTAGAGTTAGAGTTGTGTTCTCAAGTGGGAGAAAATGAGCTCCCTGTATAGGTGACAAAGAGGAAAAAATCATTGTGTATTAGAATGTTAAAAAAGGGGTAATATTGTAATTACATGATATTTAGGTGGGGAAATGTTGGAGTGGCATGTATTTATTAATTCAGAAACAAAAAAAGTTATTAAAAAAGGTATAAGTCTAAAATTTATTATTTAGGATTCAAGAAACTTTAGATTACCCATTTTAACACTAATTAATCTTGATTAAAATTTGACCATGGTAATTATTTAATTACTAAAAGTATAATGTGACCTTCCATACCAAATTTTGACACGATTAATCTTAATTTTGACTCTAGTTAATCTAATTAAAATATAAAATATGAGAAAATAAAATGTAATGAAATTTGTTTTATGTAAAAACGTGGTTTTAATCATTATGTGTTCTTAATGTTATTTAAAATTGATTACCAATTAAATGTGTGTTATTTTTTTAAAATAATAATATATTTAAAATTATATTTCCTTTAAAAATATCATTCCTTAAAATAAATGTCCTCATAGAAAAATAACAATTTTTAAAAATATTAAATATTATTATTCTTATCTCTTATAACTTACTAATAAAATTGGTTTTAGTATGTAATTAATATAAAAAATTATTTTATAAATAATATATTTAGTTTATTAAAATAAAAAAAATTAAAATTAAATATTTATAAATCCCATATTTAAAAAAATAAATGAGTATTATTAGTTATTTTGCTACACTAATTGAATTTTCATCAATACATTATTGTTAATGATGATTTTTTTGTATATATTTATTTCATAATTTGGTTACATATATTTTTACTCTCCAATTATATGAATCCTTTTTATTATTTTTATAATGTTCTATTTTTCATTTTGGTGCAATTTTGTGTTTGAAGCATGCTATTGAACACATTACACTTTAATAGAAAATATAATTTTAGATATTGGTTTGTTATGAATACCTCATTGAATAGATAAAAAATTACCAGTGATAAAACATAGTGGTATGATGATTACATCCTATATCTATAATAATTTTTAATATAATTTAATAATAACGTGCTTCATGAAAATCTTATTCTTAATTTAGTGAAATTTCATGTGATTTTTGGAATATGTTGGATCTCTCTATATAAAGACCATACTAATTATGGGATAGAGAATCCAAATTTCATATTACAAGTAAACAGTGATTATATATCAGTGTAAGGATAACTATAAACTCCATAGGAGAATTACGTCTATTATAGGGGTCTTAATACCCAATCATGATATGATTTTCCATGAATTAACTTAGATAGTGAGTTTGATATCTCATTTGAAATTATATCTTTAGTATTTTCTGTCTTATGGATACCAACATTTGTTTTTTGAGTAATAAATTTTTTGGGAGAAATTATTTTGAGCGGATAGCATATATCATTCATGGTTTTGGACACATTTTAATTCATTTATCCATATGAATTATAAATATATTATATTAAAAAATTTGAAATTGAGAAGGAAATAAATTGTACAATATATGAATCAAACTAAAAGGGTATAAATCCATTGAGTATAATATTACTGGTTCATAATTTTCGATAACCAGTTGTAAAAAATAACATTTATTTAGATGTTAAATATATATATTATCATTAATGTTTAGTTATTTAAAACAAAAAAAAATGATTTTAGAATATGAAAAAGGGAATATTTTTTGGGAAAATAATTTTCTCCATAAAGAGATTATTTGTATAAAATTTACGTTGTAGTTAAATTTTTTACATTTAAATAATTATTTTAATGAAATTAATTCATAGAATAAAATAAATGATTATCAATATAATTTAATGATATAAATAAAACTATAAAATAAATATAATAAAATATTAATTATTCTTAGGAAAAGTGATATGTTTTATATAAAAACATTTTTTATTATATATCATATATTTTAATCTTAAATTTATAAACATAATAATTCTGAATTTGATAAAGTTAAATTTAATTTTATTCATTCACAATGTCAAAATTAGCTTAGGGTTAATTTTTTAGATGTTTTTGAGAAGGTGTATTTTTTCATGAATAATATTTTTTTTAAATATAACATAAATTTTATGACATCATCATGATATAAATAAGAGTTCAAAATTAATTAAACATGTTTATAAAAAAATAATATTTTTTAAGAGTAAACTAATTGATTTAAAAATAATACGTTGAATCCTTAAATCAATGTTTGAAATTTTGAAGCCTAAGTTATATTTTATTCTAAAAAACATATTTTGATAATTTTCATTTAATTATGTATTCACATGACTATATTTAATTTTTGGTTTGTTTTAAAATCAAATAACACTTTTTTTGAATGACCCAAAGGTCTTCTATTTTTATTTGTTTTTGATAATCCTATTTTTAAGGGTTAAAGGGGAACCCTTACATGTCCCGTAGGTTTCGTGGAGTTACTTGACTCGAGGTTCTTATAGGAAACCATATAGAATATAACCACTTGGACCTTCTCCTCCCCAGCATCTACATCATGATGTCAGCTCTCCACCTTCACATAGCTGTTCAGCTAGGATTCCCATACAAGTATAGGTTGGTCTGGATTTTAATTTCCATACCCTCTCATTCTTCCAAATCTATTAGCTCGACTCCGGTGAATGCTCCTTGCTCTGAATCCCCATTTGGAGCCTCATCCTTTTCGAGTCTACCAGTTCTATTTAAACACAATTATATATGTCCCAAAGGACTTGAGGTGGCCCGAGAGCCTTATTGGCCCAAAGGCCTTGTGTATCCCGAAGGCCTTGAAGGACTCAAGGACCAAACTGGTAGCCCGAAAGCCCAAAGAGATAAATAGTTCTAGTAGCAACAATGTCAAATAGTACCTTCTACACTACCTACTACAATACTGCTATAGTAACCCAGAAATATGTCTCTCCCTGGAATTGATCTCAGGTCTCTTGGATTCACTTGTTGAGTCCTCACCAACCTGGTAGAGGCTCTTATGCTAAAATAAAATAACATTCTTTTTTGTATTCATAATCCAATAAATTTCATAAGAATCAATACTATTCGTATTCTTTGGTGTAAATATATATAAATTCCTTATTATTCTTAAATAAAAATGTTCTCTAATAATTGTTTTTGTACCTTTATTCATAACTATGTTAAAATTATTTTTATCAATTTTAGACATTAAATATTGTAAAATTTAATTAATATTGGTAATAATAATATCCAAATTTTGTAATAAGTCCAATTTCATCTTGGGTCATAAAAATTAGTTATCTAAGTTAGAAATTAGTCACCATAATAATTGATAAAATAAGTTAAATGGATTAAATTAAGGTATAAACTCAAAAAATAGCACAAAAACATATCTCTAATTGCTTGGATGAGTGTATACATGAACACTAATAATATTATCTCCCTTAATTTACAATTTTATCTCCAATTGAATTTTATATGAAATTCCTTTTATATTAATAAAAATTAAATACACAAATGACACTCCTCTCACATATAAAAGGTCCCCTCTACCACCCCTTTAAAGAAACAAATAAAATTAGAATTCGCCTCCAAACTCTACCATATTTTATTTCCAAAAAACCACATCACACATTTAGTAGATTCTGGTCAATATAGATTTCCATAATTTCTTTAAAACCATGACGGTTTCTAAGTGGAGATACAATTTATTTTTTATATGTGGTTAGTTCTTATCATTTTTTTCATTTATCTTCTTCATCCACATCTTATGAATTAAAATATAGGTCTTTAAAAATATATAAATAATATCAATATGATTTTGAAATAAGGATATTATAATAAAATCACTTCATAATCATGCTCATCCATTGATCATAACATGTTCTTATTTGTGACAATTTAACCACCTACATGAATGGTGCAAGAAATTTTTATCAAGGATGGTTATGTATATAATAAAAAATCCAAAAAAAATTTATATCATCTTCTTTTTTTAGACATCCATTCACTTCCTTACATTTTAAGGACCTTTAAAGTTTAGAGTTTTAGAGAATTAGGTCATAAAACTTACATAACAAAACCTAAAATTACCAAGTGGACACTTATAATCCGTATATACTTTTACAAAAATATAAATCTATTAAAATTAATCACACCATCATTTCTTGAAAAATTTTCATGACTATAAAGTTGAATTATTATCTATTCCTACTCATCCTCAAACCCTATATTTTTTTTGAAAATGTGGGATGAGAAAAAAATCCCAATAGTGGATATAAAATAAAGAAATCAATTAGTCTAGTGAAAAACATGAAAAACATTAACATTTTTAACCTTTTCAAATTATTATTTGACTATATATTGTAAATCATATCCATATAGAAAACACACTTTTTGATCAATTAAAACCATTAAAATCCATAGATTCAAAATATAAACCTTTTTTGGAAACATAGAGGATTATATTAATATATTATATTCACTCATGTCAGAAATCACTAGACCCTATTTAAATCCATAGAGAAAACCTACTCAGTCAACTCCCTTCTTCTTTATTTTGAAGAAAAAAATATTAACCAATGAATTGGGGAGATATAATAGGCTCACTCATCATATAAACTATATTAGGATCACCTATCATCATATATAATTCTCAAGCACCATATCATGATTTTTTTAAATATTTAAACATTTCATCATAAATACCTTGAAAAACTCTTTTGAACCCATAAGCAAGTCACTCTCTATTTCAGATAAAAATATAAAGAAATATACCTTAAATTCAAAAAACATTTAAAACAAAATATTACCTAAATAATGTTGAAATCATTTTATTTGAATATATACTTGTAAAATTATAACGAAAGATTAAAATAAATTAAATTTCATGATGGTGATAAGTTTTATTCATGATATAAAAGATAAAACAATGATTTATTTCACACCTTTGGTAAAAGTATATCATTTAGAAAATGACAAGAAGATTAATTTTAAAAAATTATAGAGAATGTAAAGAGTTGTTAAAAATAACCTTTGATATACATTTAATAGCAAATAATAAAATTATTGAAAAAATATAATGAACATGGATATGAAGGAAAAATAGAAAAATAACTTTTAAACTATTAAAATAACGTGTTAAAGAAAAACCACTTACCTTAAATACCAACTTGCATTATATGTTATTTAACTATTTAATATTAAAATTATAAGATTTATTTTATTGATTAAGATAATTTTAATTTGAATTACATTATCATAATCCCTTTTATTTCATTTATGGCCATGTATTATTTATTTACTTAATCAGTTATGTTTAAATCATACGTTTTGAGCATGTTCAGTTGATAATCCCAAAAAAGCTTCGGTAGGATGAACGTGGTCAAAGAATACATTTTTAAATATTCTCCATAATATTAATCATGAAATTATTAAAATTTATTATTTGAAATAAAATTTTATAACCATATATTAAAGGTGTATATGAAAAATAAATCACATCGATTGGTGGAGGTGGTAGTCCACACGTACACATAGACGATGTTGTCATTTTTGAAGGATGAAAAGGTAAGAAAATAAATTATATATTATAGTAAAATAATTATAATTACTTATTAAATATAGTTTATATTAATTTAACAAAACATTATAATCATACATTTAAGGTGTCGATTAAAAATGAAACTCTTTTCTTCGTGGAGCTGGTAATCAATATGTACTTACCAACAATGCTTTCAATTCCAATAGGATGAAAAAGGAGATAAAAAGCATTCTAACATAATTATAATAACATTTAAAAATATTTAATATTCTAATTTATTATTTTAGAATTATTAAATAATATTTCAACAATTTAGAAGAAGAAATAAATGTGAAATAGGTCGGTTAAGACTTATATCTTCTCCTCAGATATCCTTTTTGGGTTACACATTAAGACTTCTAGGTTTGGACTTTTGGAAAGACCAAGGCATCTAAAAATTGGGAAGTTATGTTGGGGAGAGATTTGGGCAGGTCTTTTCCAAACTACATCACTCAAAATGTGTGAGTAATAGAGGATAAGAGGATCCCTTTTATAATTTAGGGGAGGGGCATCCTGGTAATTACATGTAGTATTAAATTAATATAAATTAATTTTCTTGAAAAAGTGGAATAAAATTGATATATTTATAATAAAAGATTATTTTGAGTTCAAATAATCCCATAAAATAAAATTTGGACAATTCTAGGTGATTTTTTCACCATTAAATCTTAGTTTTAACCCTTATTACCCATTTTTACTATTACTGTGAGATCAAAGTTCTTTACTCTTTAAGCATTAAGAATGGTACTATAAAAAGAAAAGTGATCCATAAATGGGAATTTGTTGATATGAAATACCATAACCCTTAAATTGAAAAAATATCATATTTTTATTAATTTATATCATTTAATAAAATATTATTTATTATAGGATAACTTTAATGTCATTTTCAGGACTATAGATATTATTTGAATTTTAAAAATATAAATATAGTAATTCAACTTTAATATTAATTTCTAAAAATACACTAATAATAAATATTTATCTAAAAAATTCATTGGACACAACTATTCATCCAAATTATACTACATTTAATGTCTTTAAAATCATTTACTTGATTTTTCTGTTACTTGAACACGTACTGTATTGTTGTTGCATAAGAATTTAATCTAATCAATACATTAAAAAAAAATTTAAAGTAATTTTCTATGATAAAATAAATTCTTTCATATTTTAAATAATTATTTATAATCAGAAATAAATAGTTTTTACCCCAGTCACAAAAATATTATAGTTATTAAAAGAAAGGGAGTGAAAATTTTAATTTATCATTTAATTAAAATAATATAAATTTTATAATAAAAGGAATGTGTAAAGAAATTTATTTATTTTTGAATATTTTATGGTTATGGTTGAAAAAAATTATCTAATTTTTTTTACAAGTGTTAGTGATATGTTAAAGTCTTACAAAATATTTTTAATCTGGTTTTACCCACCTTACCCTTTCTAAGGTGACAAATATTCACTATAGTTACTATTCATAATGACAAAAAGTAAATTAAAAATATTTACAAATATTGAACATCCGAATTCAAAATATGGAATAAATTTTTCAAATAAATTTTTTATAATTATAAGCAATAAATTTTAAAATATATGTGTAAAAGAAAATGAAAAAATGATTTTTAGAAAAATTTGTTTTAAGCCTAAAAAAAACTTATATAGAAATAATGTTTAATACTGATTCAAATATAACTATTTTGATTATATCCTCTAAAAGAATAGTTTTTTTAATTTATGTTAAAATTAAAAACATAATGGTTTATTTTTATTAAATTTATTTAATTAAAAGAAATGATAGTTTTACAAAAATTTGGTATTTTTCACTATTCACTGAAAAATAAGCATTTTTAGAAATTTCCCAAAATCTCACCCTAACATAATTATAAAATTATTATTTTAAAAATTATATGCATTTAATCAAATTAAATCACTATAAATTTTATAAATTAATTTTAATATACATGTAGAAAATTCATTAAAACCCATTTTTGAATAAAAAATATTTTTGAGTCATAAAATGACTTCACTGAAAATTGGGTACTTATTTATTATGCCCTAATAAATACATAAAAATTATATAAAACCTTTATAAATATTTCTCATAATTTGGGTTTTCCTATTCATAACACTAATTTAGTGGCTAGGTTATAATGATCACATTGAAATATTATTATTTTCATAGTATATCACAGATGATTTAAATCTTATTATTTCATGTCAAGAAAGATATCAAGAATAATATTATATTAAAATAATTTTTTGGGGGGTTATATTCTCCCCCCATTAAATATATTTCATCCTCAAAATTTTATCTTTTTCAAGATAAAAAGGTCTTAAAACATTTTTTTAAAATAAATTCCAGCGAGCGGAAGATAATACATTCGATCAAGAAAGGATTTTTTTTTTCACATTTCAAAATAACTTTGTTGAAAACCCACATCATAAGAGAAGATAATAAAATAGACTTTGTAAAATCATAAATGAGAAATTTTAACATCACATTGAGTAACACATAATTGGGTTCCCATATAAGGACAACATTAGTGAGAAGTGAAAATATGGACATGGAGGGGAAAAATAATGTCTAAGGAATAATATATAGTGATATAAAACAAGTTTTTGGGAACTTTAATGGCCACAAAACCATAAATTATAGGGTATAAAGAAAACCCTCAATTAATTATAAATAAAGGCAATAGGATAACATTTTTTATTTCAAGGACCATTTCCAAGAGTTGAGGGTATTCTTTTAGTTTCAAGATAGAGAACATGAAAAAATATACTTAATTTGTTTATTTCCATTCAGAAAGAATGATTTAATCATTTTATTGTTCTTTGAGATGTTTTTGAACTTATATCTAATCTTTTAATCCAATAAAATAATATTGAAAATGTTTTTTATGCATGTTGATCTAAAATTAACTTTTAAAAGATCTAAAGATCCACAAAAGGATAATGAGTTATTACTCTTTCATTCAGACATTAATTTAAACCAAAATTGTTATAATAAGATAAGATAGTATCCAATACGTATAAACCATCATATGAAGAAATATTAATCTCTAACGCCTTAATAATAATACCCAACATTCAGCATAAATCATCCATAAATATATAACCTTTAAACTATATAAAATATGTCTTCTGAAGATTGAAACTCAAAGGATAGAATGATTTGATCTTATATTCTTACATTATTAAATTAAAAAATTACTCCAAATCACTCATAAATAAATGTTAAAAAATTATATTCCCTAATCATATAATCTCCAAAACATGCTAATCTATTATAAATATCCTAAATCACCATGAATCCAAAATAAAATAATATATTTATCCAAAATATAATTAAACATTTATTCCTTAAATAAACTCCCATATTATTAAAAAATATTTCGTTTTAACCTAATAATATAATGTTATTAATATAGTGAAATTCTTCAAAAATAACATTAATCACTTAGTCACCAAATCACATTTCAATCCCATGGTTATCTATATGATAAATAATATGTTCCCAAAATATAATAACTCTTTTATCCCAATTAACTATAATTACCTCATCATCAAAAATCATATTAAATCCAATAGTTATCAATACCTTATATATTATATGAAAAAATTATATAATCATTTTTCCGTAATATAAACTTTTCACTATAACAAAAGATAAACAAAAGATTTACATATACCTAAAAAGTTTATGAAATCTAAATATTGTTTCCCTAATTTACTCCCATCACATAAAACCTATAAAGGAACTGATTCCTTTAAATTTATTATCATACTTAAATTCATCAACAATTAAATAAAATGCCACTACATCATAACACTTTAAACTTTATATTTAGAAACTTTTAATAATTCATCATTCTTCATAATACTTTATCTAAGGATTTTTATCTTAAACCTTATAATTATTTCTTATAATAAAAAATTTTAATCATGTATTAATATTTATCAATATCAATATATTCTTTTTTTATACTGTAAACATAAATAACCCATACCTTTTAAATATACATCACCACTCATTCTAATCCCAATTTTTAAGATGGATTCCCCATAATCTATTAAGTTGAGTCTATGAATTGTTAAAATTCCTCAAAACCATTCTATGTTCCTATGATTCCTTTATCCATGTGAAATAATTACATCATGACTGAAAAGGATGCATAAAAATATTGATATTCTTTTATAATTTTGGTTTTATGAATATATAGCATTGAGTCAACATCTCAGACTTGTTTCCCACAATACATTAGGACATGGTTTGACTTGAATTTATAAATTAAGGGTTGATATTTATAATAAAATATATACAATATGATTAAGAAAATAGCTTCTTGAAGGTCACCCTCCATTGTAGCTGAGTAGAGTGTTGTAAATCCTTTTTCCAAGTCATATGTTGTAAAAACATGATAAAGTTACTTATGGTATTTCCCAAAATGGGTATGATAAGATTATTTTATTTTTAAAACATGTTCAAATATATCCTGATATCCTTCATGATATTTAATTATTGAAGAGGATTATAATACGTTATAACGTGTTATGAATGTAGGTTGAATACTAGAGAAGGTTTCTAAATCACAATATTCTATAATTATTATTTAAAGTAAATCATCTGGAAGAGAAAGGAGGTTTGTGTTTAATTTCTATCCATCCATATGGAAGAATAGAGTTTACATTGGTGAAAGTAATTTGGTAGTCAATAACCAATAATTTAATAATAATAAATTACATTGAACAACTAAATAAATTATTAATGTCTTACTCTATGACACTCTTCTATTCAATCTATACCATATTAGGTTTATCCAATGCTATAAAAGGTCATTTTTCAATTATATAACCTTATATTCAAATCCTTTACAATGGTTTATTGAAAAAATTTAAATCAACCCAATCATATTCATTGAGAGTGTTTATCTATGTGTGCAGTCTTAAGGACACCAATCATACAATGGGTGAAAATGTAGTTAATACCCAATTTTCCCATTTCAGAGTTACTACCCCTTGTATCATCTATTCCACATCCTTATTCACTTTATATTATCCACTCAAGTATTTAATTTTTAGGAAAATGAAACAATAGTTTCGTTACCAAAACATTTAGATAATGTCTCATATATAAACTTATTAACCTATAATGGTATCTAGAAAACTAAATATATCCTCATATGAAGAATCATAACCACTAAATTTATCTAAACCATTCATTTGTTACAAAATAAAAAGACCCAACCTTAAAAGATTACATAATCTTAATTTTTTAGATAAGAAATCACATCCTTACATTTTTAAGATATTTATTGTATTGAGTTTTAGATAATTAGGTCGAAACTCTTACATAAAAATTCATATATTATAAAGCATAAAATTAAACTTAAAATCCATTTTCCCACAAAATAAAACTTTAAAAATGAAACATTTTTATTTTCATGAATTTTTTTATTAACCTTTAAATTTACTTTTTCTTTGTTCCTACTCATCCTTAAAAACTATGAGAAACATTTGAAAAAATGGGTTGAGTACAAAAATCTCTATAAGGGATATAAAATATGGAAATCATTTAATGTAGTAAAAAACATGAAAAACCAAAAAAATTTAACTTTTTAAAATTTTTCTTTATGTGTATGAAATAAATCACATCCACACAAAACACGCCTTTTTCATAAATAAAATTTTTAACACCAATAATATAAAAATAAAAACCATTTTTAAGAATCTTAGAGAATTGTATTCATAAACCATGTTTAATCATGTCATAAATAACTATTTCCTAGTTAAATCAATAAGATAAATCTCCCAGTTTAACACCCTCCGTCTTTCCTTTTAAGATAAGGAACATTCCCCAATGCATTAGAGAGATATATGGATCTCACATAATGTATAAAATATATTAGTATAACTCATAATATATGTTTTATTATACATAACCTTCATCATATATTGTGATAAAGTATCATTTCATGAAATATATTTTAATCTTTCACTTTTTCATCATAAATTTCTTTAAAAATTATATTGAACCCCTAAGATTTTTTTTTCATTTTTGTATAAAATAGTGATAAATATCCATTTATTCTGGAATATATTTAAAATGATAAGTTCTTAAAATATTTTTGAAATTATTTTATTTTAAAACAAACAAGATATATTTTAAGTAATATTTAAATCAATGAAAAGTCACGATGATGAGTAATTTTGTTCATTCTGTAAATGTTAAAACAATGACTCTTTTCAAACCTTTGGTAAAAGTACATTGTTTGAAAGACAACTAGAATATTCCTTTTTAAAACATGTAAAGAAACTTAAAGGTATTTAAAAATTAGGTTTAATAATAAATTAAGGGAAAATAAAAACATTATTGAAACATTTTGATTAACTTGGATATGGAGGAAAAATTGAATAATTTTTTAAACTTTTAAAATAAGGTTTTAAAGAAAAATCACATACCTTTAAAACCCTCTTGGGTCATACATTATTTAAATCAAAAATAAAATAAAATAATATTAGTTAAAAAATTTATTAAGAACCAGTTTCAGGTTAATTACCTTATCATTATCCCTTTATTTTCATTTATTATCATATTTTATTAAGTTACTTAACCAGTTAAGTTTACGTTAGATGTTTTATGGACACTTAGTTAATAATCCCAAAAAACATTGATAGGATCACATTGTTCAAAGATGTCATTATTACATAATATAAAAAATATTAATAATCACATAATTATCATTTTTGAATAATAAATCAAATTTTAGAACTATCCATGAATAGATTATATGATAAATGAATCACATTTCTTCCTAGAGGTGACAATCCACATGTATTCATAGACGATGATATCATTTTTTAATAGATGGAATCGTAAGAAAATAGATGATATATTATCATTATAGAATGATAATTATTTCAAAAATATAATATATATTAATTTAATACATCATAATAATCATCCTTGTAATATGGTGATGAAAAATGAAACACATAACTTCGTAGAGGTGGTAATCCATACGTACACACGAGCGATGTTTTCATTTCTCATAGGATGGAAAATTAAACAAAACAGGTATTTTACATAATCATAAAAACATTTAAGTATATTTAATATACTGATGTTATTATTTTATTATGGTTAAAGAATATTTGAATAATATATAATAAGATATAAACATGAAATAGGTTAGTTAGGACTTATATTGTATCCTTGGATAACCACTTTGGATTACACTTTAATCCTTCTAGGTTAGATATTTTGGTGACACTAGTACCTCTAGGATATGGGGTGTGATGATGGGGGAGATTTATATTGGTCTTGGATGAACTATAGTCCTCATAATGTGTGGAAATTAGATAAGATGAGGTGTCCTTTTATAAGTAAAGGGAGGGGCACCCATGGAATTACATAATGTATTAAATTAATATTAATTAATTTTCATGTTCAAGTTGAACCAAATTTATATATTTAGAATATATAACGAGGGTTATTAAAAATTATCTCATACTTATAAATTATTAAAAGTTTATGTGATGTTTTTACTCTTATCTCTTAGTTTTAATCAATATTGCCCCTTTTGATATTTAATGCAATATCAAATTATTTACTCTTTAGGGGTCAAGAAATGTGCAATTAATGTAAAAGTGAAACATAAATAAAAAATGGTTGATATTCTAGACTATACATAATTTAATTGGACAAAAATAATATTTTTACGATTATAATGTCATTTAATAAAATATTATTATACATAAGACACCATTGATGTCATTTTTAGAAATATTCTCAAAATATGACTTTTAAAAATATAAATAAAATAATGTAATTCAAATATATATTGTTAAGAAATAAATAATGTGATATGTTTATCTAATAAATTAATGATATATAATTATTCTTCCAAATTATATAGTTTTTAATGTTTTTGTAATCATTTAATTGATTTTTCAATTACATGAACAATAATCATGTCAACATTGCATACACATTTATGGTAATTATTCCATCATTAAAAATAAGAAATAACTCTCCATGATAAAAGAATAATTCATATTTTAAATAACAATTTACAATGGAATATAACTATATTTCATCACCCTCACTCAATATTATAGATATTAGAATAAAGAGAGTGAAATTTCAAATTTATGATTCACTTAAAATAATATAAATAATATAATAAAAGGAAAGTGGAAAGAAATTGAAATATTTTCAAATCGTGGATGATTATTTTTGAAAAAAAAATATTGAATAAAATTAATATAAGTGTTAGATATGTAACAACCTAACTATAACTATTGGCTCTGAGTATGAGAGTCAGATGAGTTCATGCGTCCCTCCCCATACACAAGAGGCTGCTGACTAGCTGCAAGGGTTCAAAGTCTGTCTATGGGGATATTATACCCTTATTATAATTTCCCCAAACAAATAATATAAATATTATGTAATAATCAGAGTATCATTTCCAAAACTAAATAATCAAATGACACCCATTCCAAATAGATAAATAAATGGGCTCCCAAATTAGAAATCCAAACCAGAGTATAAGTATATTAGATATGTAAAGAAATAAAAACTCTACGGAATCCTATGGAGTCTATCTCAATCGCATAACTGGATCCATGCTCCATGACTTAGTTATTAACCATGGGACCCTTTCCTTGGTTGGATATCTATACATGAACTCCATAGATGCATCGAGATGAACATGTAGGGTGTGAGTAATGAAACTTAGTAGGATACAACCAATGAATCTCTAACGTTAGTGCACATTCATAAGAGTGTAATACATGATAATATATAAAATATAACCCAAGGATATAGACTATACAAGAATCTATTCACTAACCAAGAATCCATGAACCTTAAATATACATTTTTTGGATCCTATCTAGAAATTAACTGAGTGTTCATGGAAACATGACAAACAAAGTATCCATCCTTGACGATGTTAAATTTCCACACAAGCCCTTAGCATATAGGCCAGACCAAAAAAGTACATTATTACCTATTTTTATTTCTCATGTTAGATCAGATTGACCAAAATTCCCCATTGTCGCTTCATATATTATATCACATAGACCATCATGCCCCTTGGTCAGGTCACATAGGCCATCATGCCTCACTGTCACCTCATGGGTTAGATCACATAAACCATTATGCTCTAAGTTAACTTACATAAACCATCTTACCCCACCATAAAACATGATCCTATTATCATATCATATGCAACATAAAAAAATACCCCCCTCTAGACCACAAGGCCATGATGGTTCCACCTACAGTCTTGACACTATGTATAGAATTACAACACAAAAAATAAAAATCAAAACACAAGGGTACTTGACATATCATTTAGAAGAACACCTAATATATAATCAATGAGAAAACATAAGCCAAAATAATCACACATGTGATCAAACTCAACATGGTCTAAGAATAGAAACACAAAACATTGTATCTTGTTAATGATCATATACACGACCTCTATGAGGTAAGAAACTTCCTACATAAATATTGTTTATCTTATCATCAAGGTCCATCAAGGAGTAATCACTAGTACCATGTCTATGTATTAATTCATTCAAGAATCTTTCCAATTATTCCTAGAACCAGTTCAAAAATATTTATTTCTAATAGAAAAAAATACAGATGAGATAAAACAATTTTCTCTCATATATAATTTATAAAATATAAGTATAATCCATAGAAAACATTAACCATTTCTTCATTAATAGATAATAATTATTCCACATGTGATGATAAATAATCTAACCTTAATGATCCAAGATATGTATGATAAATATTTAATTTTATTTTATAATTATATGTTATTACCATTTAAGAATTTTCTATCACTTTTATCCAATTTTTTAGTAAATATTAATTATAAAATTGAAAAAAATTGAATACCTGTGATTGATTCGTTGCAAGACACTGCTCTTAAGGATATAGGTGAGAGAGGGAGGGTTTTTCTCATGCTTGGAAACAATAAATAAAAACCTAGTTTGATAAAAAAAAATGTTTCATATATCTTAGGAAAAAGAGTTTCCAAAATTCCCAGACTCAAGAGGAGATAAAAAACTAAGGATAATAAAGTTTAGATATTTTTGGAAGGTAAACTGACTACTAGTTGAAATCCTTAATATTAACAAATAAAATTCAATATTTATTTTTTATTTTAAGTTATTATTAATTTCGGATCATTTAAAACCTTCCAAAAAAGTATATATAAACTTTAAATGAGTCTAATAATTCATTTCCCTCAATTTTAGTCTTTTAGTAAGATAAAAAAATGTTACATCTTTGAACAGAGAAAAAAGAAATGAAAATATGCAAAAAAACCTACCCTTACACATAAAGGGCCTTGTGTAAGGGAAATATAGTTTTCCCTTATGTAGTTAAAGAACCCATATAGACCCTTACGTAGTGTTAGTCTACCCTTTTGAAACATTAGAAAACTATGAGTTATATTTTTGCAGTGAGGTGACAACAATTACATAACTCAAGCATATCCATACACATGTTTTGAAACTCAACAGTTACCTTTACACATGTAAGGTATTACCTTATTGAAGTGTGGTATTTACCCTTCCATAGCCTTTAGGAATTTTTTTTTCATTTTTCAAACTATGTGGAACCCATCTTACCTCTACATAACCTTTTTATAACACGAGTTACCCTTATATAGGGAATAAGTACTACATACGGGTAAAAATTTAATTATTTTTTTAAATTTTCAAAAAAAAACATAATAATTAAAACAAAAAATGTTTTATAAAAAAGAGTATTTTATAACTCTTCCCTCTAATGATTTCTCATTATTTATAAGTATATTAAAATATTCTTTTCAAAAAACAGGGGCCATCACGCCTGACCAGTTTCCTCTCTCTCTCTCTCTAATGTCTACTACTGGACCCATCTATGACACCATAGAATCTGAGCTACTGGTACATTATTACCTTAAATTAATTTATCACTCTATTATATAACTAGCTCTAGGTGCTTGAAGTATGATGAGTTAGGAATCAACTCAAAATCCATGCATTCAATGAAATGAAATGAATCTGGTATGTACCTCCAATTCTAAGACACATAAAATGCATCATGCATACCTCGCTAATGTGAAGGAAGATATTGATGACATGCCACTACCCAAAATTTATCTGGGATTTCAAAGGGTCCAACATCGTATGGTGATAGATTTCCTTACATTATCAAACATCGATGTCCCAACAGAGGAGTCACTCTCAAGAAAAATATATCTATAACAACAAACTCAAAGTTATCCATCTCTGGTCGACATAAGATCCTTTCCTATTTTGATTTATGATTAACCTCTTTCGAATAAGCTTCACTCTTTAAAAGATATCCTAAACAGAACTTGGACCCACAACCGTTGCCTCACCAGCCTTATTCAAATCAAGCATTGAATGACACGACTACCTATAAAGAGCCTCATAAGATTCCATCTAAATCGAATACCAATAACATTTTTTTGTATGAAAACTCTTCCAAGTAATTATTTTTTGATGCTATGTCCAAACCCTATTTTTATTACAAAATAAAAGAAATATTTATATTTGGGTAGAGAGAGACCCATTACATAGTTATCAGTCCCATGGAAATGTTTCCTATAACATGAATACATAACCACCTTCCCATATAATGCCTGCGTCACTGGCTACCAAGACCTGGACTATGTCACCACCCTAATTTCAGGGCCTACATCATCTCTTGTATCATAAATCCCATAAGGGGCTTACAAAGATTCAATCCTTGGTCATATAGATACAATATTACTGGGTTTACCACTTAGGTGACACCCCAATTGCAACCAATTCCTTATTAGAATCCCATACTTCACCAAAGTCTAGGATAATATATCAAAGACTATTCTAAATTATATAGATCATCCACTCTAACTACCTATCTAGCTGGGAATGGTACACTATTCTCAATGTCAACTAAGTCGCAATGGAATTTTCACGACCTTCCAAAATATTGATGTAAAACATGCATATCTTTCAGATATAATGATTTGGGTAACTCTATGTAAGAATAATATCTCAAAGACATACATTTTTCTTATATAATTTATTTAGTGAGTCGCACTGATCAGAAGAAATGAGAATCCTTCATTAAATAATATATAGTCACCCAAATATCATCATGGGTCCCCGTGGTAATTGGTAACCCAATCATAAATTTCATCCTAACATTCTCCAAATTCCCCATGGGAAGTGGAAGTGGGTGGAGTAAGAAACCAATATTCGAGTGCTCTGCCTTTATCATTTGATAGGTCGGGAATTGAGAGACAAATCCAGCAATGTCCCTCTTCAACCCATGACACCATAACTATCACCCGAATTCATGGTACTTATTTTTCAGCCTAGGTTGTACCACCAAATTAGATTTATTGAAGTACCACATTAGCTCTTTCCTAATGGAATATGGTACTATAACTTTACCTTGGGAAAGAATCACAACACTATCATCCATCAACCACATGAGTATTAGATCAAAACCTTTAAGATTTTATCACATACCAAAACACATAAGTCCAGCTGTCTATATATCCTTTACCTAGTCCTATAAGGAATATGTGTCCAATAATGGAGTATATTTCAATAGTATCCTACTAAACCAAAAAATATATTGATCTTGAAAAGTTATTGGGGACTTTCTAGGACATAACTACCTCCAATTTCCATTGGTCCATAGATATACTTATTTTAGAAATGGTGGTCCTCAATAATTTTAAATCATTATTCCAAAAGTTACACTTCAAAAACATGGTATAAATTCAATGTTCTTGAAACGTACTCAAGACTATCATGACATGTTTGGCATGCTTCCCTGGGGTTAGTGAAAATATTAGGATTTCATCAACGAACACCATGATGAATGATTCCAGATATGGGTGAAATATCTTATTCATGAGAGCCAAGAATACTTTTTTGTTTATTTTTAAATAAAATTATAATAAAAAGGTCTCGTATATCCCATGAATTATCCAAAATTTGTTCTTTAGAATGTCTTATTGGGCCCATAACTGATGATAGAATGAGTGGAGATTAATATTTAAGAATCAATGTGATCCTTATAACTATTTAAAGAGATCATCAATCCAGTGTAGGGGATATGTGTTCTTCACTGTCACTTGGTTCAACTTTTGGTAAAAAATACATAGTCGAAGACTACAGCCTTTCTTATTAGATAACAACATAGGTACACCCCATAGTGAAGTACTTGGCTCGATAAATCCCTTCTATTCCAAGTCCTTAGAATTTACCTTGAGCTTCTTCAGCTCAACTAGCACCATATGATAAGTTGACATAGAAATAGGCTACCCACCTGGAATGATCTCTCTCATAATTTGAACTCCTCTATTAGAAAGATGTCCTATGAAGTAATCTGAAAATAAATCCAGATAGATATCCAAAATCAGTGCAAAATACACGGGGTTCACCACTAATGTAACAAAAAGAGTGAACCCCACAGTCTATACAGTGATTGTCCTGAGTTGACTCAAGTCTGGACAAACTCTACCTCCTCCCAGTTCCCATTATCCATTCATCACAAACTTCTCTTTGTTTGGGAATGTAAATGATAACCATATGTAATATAAATCAATGTGATATGGGAAGCTGTAACCATTCCATGCTAAGAATCACATTGAATATGTTCATCTCTAGAAGCATAAAGTCGCACATATTTTTATAATTGAATAAGACTATAGGATACTATGGTAATTGATAAATATAGTCCACATTTATTTCCAATGGTGTTTTTAGGGATAATATATCCAAGGATATCTTGATTGGTAAGTCAATTAATATAAAAAAATTTATAGATGTAAAGGAATGGGAAACACCAGTAGTATAAAATTCCATAGTGTAACGTATTGATCATTATGATTCCCTACTATATTAAAGATTCCCACAATGATTTTAACCCTTCCTCAACATCCGGAGGGACTTTAGTGGCCAGTAATAATGGATAATGTTGGAATTGAAATGTCCTAGCATATTCAACCATAGTACTAGACATAAAATCATAGGATAATTACTAAGAAAAATACTTCTGGCTAAGGAAAACCTACTTCCAAAACCCTAGAGTAGGTGCAAGACCATACCCATATGAATTCTTCTACATGTCTAGTGTTATAGAAGAAACATACTCCCTTGTAAGGGTATTAAAACCAGATTCCAAAGTGACCCATAAGAAAACATTGAGGATAAAATATTCTAAATTCCAAAATAATGTTTTAACCATCTGAAGTCATTAGATCAAGATATATCCTAAAATGCATATAGAAATCACATGAAGTTCTCCTAATAGTCTAACCATAACCCATGTATATTACTCTTAGAATTAACCAAGGTCTCTATCAATTAATGTTATTTATAGTCACATATATATAATGATATAATAACACACTTAGGTTAAACTAATTAATGGAAACATATATCTCATAATAACATAAAAATAGATAAATCACACTATTTGAGAATACGATTATATAATGAAAAAATAACATGAATCAAGCCATTAAATTAAATAACTAGCATGTAGCATAATATATATATATATGTAATATAATTTTAAATTTCTAGTCATGATGCATGAAAACACCCAAAATCCCATTAAACTATAACAACAATACATCAATGGTAACTCAGATGTCTGTTACACATCACCTAGCTAGGCACATAGAAACTATCGTACCTAATTCCTAAAAAACCTATCTCATTTAATCCATATACCATGTTAGTCTAAAAGAAAAGAAGAAAAATTCTCTTATAACATTTTTAACACCCCAACAGGAACCACCAGGTTTGATATGGAGAGTCCCATGACCTCATGGACACTTCCTTGTATGCAAGATACTATTGACTGATAGTGAGTATCTGAAGTCTATCAGTGGAGATAATATAACTTTAGTATCACATATCTACAGAAATAATATAACTATAATGGAATAATAAAATTAACAAGAAGAAAAATAAATAAAAAAAGTGAACACATGTCATATATATATGTAAACGGTGTCCTAAAGTGGAATCCAAACCAGAGTATAAGTGAAATAGATAAGTAAATAAATAAAAAAATTGTGAAATCCTTCAGATTTTGTCTCGAACCCTCCACCAGCTCCATTCTTCTTAAATAACATGTCTTTAAAGGCCCCATTGATCATGACTAGATCCCTATACATGAAGTCTTCATGCATATCAAGATTCATATGCAAGATGTGAGTAATGAAACCCCGAATGATACTACCAATTATTCCTTCACAAGAGTTCACATGAATAATAGTACAATGCGTAATGTTAAATAAAATCTCACGTAAGCAAACAAACCACACTGATCATCTATGAGATAAATAAGACACCATGAAACACGACTGTACCTACATCAAATCTATACTAGAAAACAATATAGTTGTCATGGAAAAAACAAAAATTTGTGAGCCACCCTCAATGATTCTTAACAGACATATATTCCCTTGACCTACATATCAAACCATAATAGGCATTAATTCACAATTTATATCTATTAGTTATGGTCACATAGTCTATAATGTCCCATTATCACCCCATGTGTGAGATCACATAGACCATCATACTCCCAGGTCATGTCACATAGACCATCATGATCTATTTTTTATTCATGAGTTAAATCACATAGACCATCATGCCCCCATGTAATGACCCAAACACTGAAACCCAAAGTTGATGACTTACTTAATTACGTCGACATGATTATAAAGAGTCAAATCCTGAAGGATCAAAGTGTTTATAAATTTTGGAAACAATATTACATATATGAAAATCATTTTACACTAGGAATGGAAAATAAAATGTAAACCATAAAAAAATTAAATGATCTGCATCCAAAAAATTCATTCCAAGAATAAATCATCATATCCTGGGGAAGGGGAAAAAGATAAGGGTGAGAAAAAATGATCAGTAAGGGTTTATTATAGTGAAATCTATAATGAATCAATAATTAATAATAAATATGGAATGGTAAATAAATAAACACACAAGCCTTTTAATCAATAAGCTAATAATGAAATACATACAAAAATTATGTCATAATGAAAATACTCTAGATAATGATAACTGAAATAAAGGAAATTCTTAATTATTAGATATCATGTATCTGGAATATGACACACTATATCATCAAGATCAATTATCAACACAGTTTAAGTCTGTGGTTAGAAACCCATTTGATTTTTATTGGAAACTAACTTAAATAATGTATCGCCAACTGATTTCATCTCATGAGACTGACAATGCATTGAGGGGCCATCCTTTACTAGTTCCCAACCTATGTAATTAATTTCCAAATCATTCCTCATATATAAAATAATTTATTTAATTCATAAACGATGTTCCCTATCAAATATCCTTATCAAGTAAAAGATATGGATTTATCAAAATTTCCGTAATTAAACAAATAACTTTGAAAGTAAAAAATCATATATAAAAATGAAATACATTTTTGGAAATAATATTATACATAATATAAGCATATATATATATATTTAAGATAAATATAATTAACTTTTAAAAATTATTATAATAATCTTATTGTTTTAAGAGAAAGTGAACAATCACAAGAGAATGTTAGATTGCTAATATAACATTTACCACTTGGTAATTTTCAATTCAAAACCCATTAGATGATATTATAACAATTAAGGATTATAATAACATGAGGTACAATTGATTCATGATATTAAATTAAAAATGTTAATTATATACACTAAAAAAACAAGTAAGTGGTTAAAATTAAATTTATCACACAAATGTAAAAAGTGAGTTGAAAATCCCTTACATTATACTCCCTTTTTGTTGAATGTTTTTTAACTTACTATATAATTGTTATAATAATGTTAATAACATTTAATAGAAAAATATTAATATTTATTATATCATATATAGTCATTTTCTAACATATCATAACCCGTTAATTAATAATTCATCATCATTTTCATTGTTTTGAGTGTTAATTTCCATGTTTCTTGAGTATATTTTGACTTGTTCTTTTTATTCATTTTTATATATAATGATTTAATAATTAAATAATATAATAAATTATTTAAAAATTATATATATATATTAAATATATATTTATTTTTATTAATACATGATGTTTGGTGATAGGAAATGAAATACAACGTTCCGGAAGATGGTATGTCATATGTTTGCATGAACATTGTTTCGATTTTATTATCATATTAAAATAATTAAAAGTAAATTTTACATATTTATATTATTATTATAGTGTCATATTTATTTAATATACATAATATATGTTTATTTAAACCATACTTAACACATTCCATGTAAATCGTGAATGCATCACATCATGTTGACGATGCGGTAGTCCACACGCCCACAAAAAATGTTATGATATTCCAAAAAATTGAACACATGAATATATTTGTTATATAACAATTAAATAAGAATAAATACATTGTAAATATCATATATATCATATATAAATAGTAAATCTCTAATTATATGAAATCACTAATAGTGGTAATGGAAGAACGAATGATTTTTGTTCGTGAGGTGGTAGTCCACCGTACACACGAACAATGATTATGTGTCCCATTTGATGGAAGTTTCTAAAAGTGTAGGAATTAACCTTAAAAAATGTATATAAGTATATTTATTATACATAGTTTATTATACAATAAATATATAAGAATAATTTAAGTGGTGGATAAAGAAATAAAACAAAAGAGCTCATTAAAGAACACTACCTCTTCTTCAAGTAACTCATTTTGGTTTGTACAAAACTTCATCCTTGGTTGTCTTTATGACCAAATTTATGGTTATATAATCTTTTTAGGTATGTTGGGAGATTATTTTTTAAGGTTTTGTATGATCAAAATTGATTTATAATTCTGAATATGTGTGGTGGGTTAATTCATTTTTATAGTGAAAAGGTGTGTCAATCTGGTAAATATAGAAAGGTAAACCCTATTTGGAGGTATCCCTTACATCAGGTGCCTCCAATAATGAAAATAATACTATAAAATAGATTACATGGTTGAAATAGTTCCATAAAATGGGTTTTGGAAAAGGATCTTGGTCATTTGGCCACTTAATATTAAAGTTTAACCACTATGTAATCTAATTTTCACCTTAATTGCTGTAATTAATTTTAATTACATTCAATAATATTTCTGGTGAAAATATAAGTTGAAATTAATAAAAATATAAATTATTCTTATTAAAAATATTTAATAAATTTTTCTAAATTAAATTCACATAAGTGGAAGAAATTAATTTAAAATTATTCCCGTAGAGACGATGAGAAGGTTGGTTTTTAAAGTGAAAATGTTCCAAAGTTCACTATGATTCTATATCTAAATTAAATATAAAAATAATTATATTAACCTAAATTGTATTAATATATTTAAAATTTATCAAATCATATTTTAAAACTAATTGAAAATATAATTTAATACTATAAATTATTTAGAAGAAAAGACAATTGTCAATTAAAATTCATAATTTTTAACTAAAAATTGGACTTTACAAAAAAATTCCAAAAGTTGACCCTATGATAATTTTGAAAATAATATTTAAAAAATTATTCTTATTTTATCATATAAAATTTATAAACTTTCCAAAATGTGGATTTAAAATAGGTGTGCCAATAAAAGGAGGCAAAACTGCTTTTAAGAAAAATATAGCTTTTTATGCATAAAATTATATTTGTTCTTATATGATGACTATAAAATATATTATATAGCTGTAAAAAAATTATTGAATATATAATATATATATTTAATTAATATCAGTCAGTAAAAGAAATTATTTTAATTTATTAAGACAAAACTTCTTTGGGTGCATAAAATAGTTTTCTTATAAAAACATTTTATTTCTTTCAATTGTATTCTATATTCACTTCAAACACAAAAAAATTATATAAACAAATGTAAATATTTTTTTCCTAATTTAGTTAATAATTTTCATATATTTTATTACAATTTATATTTTATAACAATCATATTAAATAATAATATTAATAGTATATTTTAGTTTGGAAAAACTCAATTTTATGTATAACGCAAGCTATCACTGGAACTCAGTATTGTATACAAAAAACAAAACTTAGTATGTAAAGTAATATAATATAATATCAGTGTTTTTTAGAGTAATATTATCTTGGTGTTTCATATAAATCAAAGGAGTAAAAAAATTAAATTTATTCTAAAAGGTAAATATTGTAAAGTCTTGGAGTGTTACAATCTCCCCATCATAAATAAATTGCATCCTCACAATTCAAATGTGATCTCAGTAATCAATGGTTTGATATTTTATTATAATATTGTTGAAAAAACACATCTTAAATAGGCTTAATAACACATATTATTAATAATAGGTAAAATTAAATGCGAAGGTCACAAAAAAACTTGGCTTTAGAATAAGAGAATGTTGGTAAAAACATGAACATGGAAGAAAAATATAACTATCATGTTCTAATGGAAAGTGATAGAGAAAATTTTCATGAGAATGTTTTTACCCCAAATCCGTAAACTAGAGGTGTGAAAAGGTCATTGATATCATAAAAAATTATTATACTAACTACCTTTTTGGAGACCCATTTCCCAGAGTTGATGAATTATTTCAATCTCTAGGTATATAAGATAACATACATACTTTGTATATTACTATTTCATAAACACAATATTTTCATTTGGTTGTTCCATGAATTATTTCAACATCATTTATTAGAAAAGGTTTCATTATATGTTGAAGTGATACATTGATCTCTAAAACCATGTCAGAATATAAACATTATCCATTTCCTAAATTATTAACCTTTTCAAAATATTATGATCCAATACTTTAGAATAATTTCCAAGGTAGTTAGTATTACCCAAATTAATTTATCCATATCAATCATATCTTTATAAAAAAATCATTACCTAAAAATTATGATCATATTAAGGTTTATATTTCCCCCATCCATGTGTTTCAAAAAAAATTCTACTTTCTACTGAGTAACTTTTCTTGGTTATCAGTACCGATCAACAAACATTTTAAATCCTTGATGAAAAAGTACTAAAATATAATAATTTTATATTATATAATACTTATAACCAGGATATAATTGATAAAATACCCTTAAAAATTATTCATGTATCCAAATACATGAGAAATTAAATCTTTCCACTTTAGCTATATCAATAGCATAAGCTTGGCTATCTTCCCTTAGCATTTTCTATGGTATATTCCCCTGAATCTTGGGGAATTAATTTTCATAGCTCCCAATATCATTTTAGTTGTATCACTATAAATCATTGATTTATTTCTTCCCCTTGCACTCACAATCCAGGTAATCCTTTTTACTAAATTTATAAAAAACTCCCAAACACTTTAAGAATTTCCATGGGAAATTCTTTCCACTGTTATCACATGTTGGAAAATCCTTCTTGCCCTTTTTGATTTATCAGTTATTTTATATTCCATCATCTTATTCTCTTGAATCCATTTGAATCTATAAGACTTGTACAGTTATTTCTATAATTTGATAGCACATAAAACTATATCATCACATGAAGAAAAATTTTTGAACCCCATTTTCTTTTTATAGACACAGCTTAATACCATTAAAGTAATAACAAATATTATATTCTCTATTGTGTTTGAAATCTGCAACCTACCTTTCTAACCTTGTAAAGGTATATTCATACTCTACAACACTTTCTTATCCATTTTTATTTATACTAAGTCCGTTTCTATTTATCTGAATTTTTTTATTACAAGGGAATTATTTTTCAAATCATGTGTCTTTAAAAGATTTCAATTCCATGAGTTAAAATTCCGAGTCCTCCATTTTATTCTGGATCAATAACAACCATTGATCTTCATATCAATTGATACAATACACTACAAGTGTAACCTTTTACTTTTAACCACATCTAAATGACATAAATATCTTCTCTAAAGACTTAATACATTTCTCAACTACCATTAGATTGGTAGTACCACATAATTATGGGGGGCCTATATCACATAAAGAGATTAAGAATAGAATAATCTCATTGTAGAATAGGTTTCTCTACCCTGGATAGGTTATGTGTCATAAGCTGATTAAGTTTCTCTAATATATCCACAAATTTTTAGTTCTAGTACCATATATATAGTCTTTCTCAATAGGTAAACCTCTACATTTTCCATTGGTTTTGAGAAACTTCTTCCTTATATTTCCCATTTCTATACAATGGTATATATTGCATTATATTTAAAAAATATATAACATAATTTATAATCCAAAAAATAGAGAGATACATAACATTAATTTAAAAATTTATGAATATTTATTCTCATAATCATAAACATGGTTTACTTCGGGAATTTTTCAATAATTATCCTCAAATTATATAATAGGTTCATATTCCATAATCTATGTTTTCCTAAATCTATTTTCTAATTTTTATATTAAACTTACTTTAATACCAACTGTAACACACTGGCCCTAAAACCATGGATCCAGATCCTTAATTTATTACATCTGTATGATTACCAGGAATCAGATCCCAAAGTACTTAATAATTTAGAAATTTGGGAAAACATATTATGTATATGATACCTATTTTAATTCAGGAATAAAAACTAAAACAAAATACATAAAAAAAGTAAATTCTTAGAAGCTATAAAAATTATTCCAAGAAGTCATATTCATATCCTAAGGAAATGATACAAAATAAGGATGAGCTTAAATGCTCATTAAGGGTAAATTAAAGAGGAAGCTATAATGAATCAATAATGAATAATTAATATGGAAAGGTGAATAATTGAACACACAAGCCATTTAATCAATAAGATGAGAATTAAATACATCCATAGATTTTGTAAAAGTCAAAATAATATAAGTAATTGTAATAGAAATGAAGGAAATGATTGAATATCATATTTAATGTATCTAAAACCTGAAAAAATATACCTTCAAGACCCATTATTAATATTGTTTTGGTATGTGGTTATAAACCCTTCTGATTCTTCTTAGAAACAAACTCGAAGGGTTTGTCAACAATTGATTTTGTCTCATGAGATTACTAGCGTATCGTGGGGATTTCATTATCCGGTCCCAACCCATGTCATTCATGTCCAAATAATTAATCATATATCAAATAATTGATTTAATTATTAATAAATTCACTATATCATATATTTTTATTGAGTAAAAGACATTGATTTATCAACATTTCCCTAATTAATAAAATTAAGTTAAAAGTAAAAACTGTATGTAAAAATGGAATATAGATTAGGAAATAATCATACAAATCATAAAATAATATTTATATTTAATTGGAATGTAATTTATAAAAAAGATTTTTTATAATAATGTGATTGTTTCAATATATAAATAATAGTCATAAAAGAAAGTGAGATTTCCAAGATAACTTTTATCACTTTGTTAATTTTCAATTGAAAAATCTTTGGATGAGATAATTCAAGGAGACACTTAAAATACAATTATATATGATTGATTTGTGATATTAAATGTAAAATTTTGAATATATACACCAAAAAAAATAAATAAGTGGCGAATATGATATTTATCTCAAAGACGTAAAAAGTGAGATGAAAATACCTTACCTTACACTCAATTTTTGGTTGAATGATCTTTAACATCATATATAATAATATTAATCAGGTTATTAACTTATAATACAACCATATTAATATTTATTATGTCTTATATAATTATTTTATAACATATCATAACCTTTTAATTAATAATATTTCATCATTTTTATCGTTTCGGGTGTTAATTGCCTTATTTTACAAGTATGTATTGACTAGTTATTTTTGTTACTGTTACATATATAATTATATCAGCATATAAAAAATATAAAAAATGATGTATAAATAATATATATTCATTATATATGTATCTATAGTGATCCATAAATTTTGGATATAGGAAATGAAATACATCATTCATGGAAATGGTTTTCCATATATACACATGAACATTCTTTACATTATCTTATCATATTAAATAATGAAAATTATATTATATATATTTATATTATAATTAAACTATCATATTTTTTTTTTCATATACATCAAATATATTTATTTATACCATCTTTAATACATTCCATGCAAAGCATGAGCACATCACTTCAAGTTGGGGAGGCGATAGTCCACTCATCCACAAACTATGTTATCATATTCCCAAAAAATGGAATGCATGTTGGTATGTGTTATATAATAATTAAAAAAGAATAAAAACATTAAAAGTATCTTATATATCATTTTTAAACTTTAAATAAATCATTATTTTCTACCATGAAAGTTGGTAATGGAAGAACAAACGACACCGGCTCACGAGGTGGTAGTACACCATACACATGAACGTTGATTGCATATCCCATTTGATTAAAGTGTGTGAATGGGTTGGTTGTTACCTTAAGAAAAAAAATATCAGTATATTTTTTATTGATATGTTAATATATAATAAATAAATAATAATAATTTAAGTGGTGTATAAATAAAGAAAATAAAAGAGCTCATTGAAGAGCGTTACCTATTCTCTAGGTAACTCCCTTTGGTTTATACCAAAAAAATTCCTAGGATATATTTATTCCTAAAGCTAGGATTATAGGATGAGGGTATGTATTTTGGGATCTTATATGGATAAATTTTGGATGATCCAAATGGCTTGAGACATGTGAATAATTGCGGGGCTAAGTACCTTTTTATAGTGGGGGAGGAGTGAAAATCTTGTAAATATAAAAATGAAAACACCATTGGGAGGTCTCCCTTACAACATGTTCCTAAAATAATAAATACAATTAGATTAAATATAGTATATTTTTTAAATACATCAATAAAATGGTTTTTTGAAAGGTTTTTAGGTCATTTTCCCCCTTAAGATTAAATTTTAATGACCAAGTAAACTCATTTTTAGTTTAATCACTATAATTATTTTTAATTGCGTTCACTAATATTTTTAGTCAAAAACAAAGTTTTAATTACTATAATTATATATTATTATAACTAAAAAAATTAATATTGTTTTCTTAATTAAAATAATATAATTGGATGAAACTAATTTAAAATTAATCCCATAGACGGGATGGGAAAGCTGGTTTTTTAAAGTGTAAATGTTCAAAAGTTTAGGAAGTGTATATATATAAATTCAATATAAAAATGATTAAAATGAACTAAATTGTATTAATATAAAATTTATATAATAATAATTTAAAACCAATTATAAATATAATTTAACACTATAAAATATTTAGATGAAAAGTCATTTTCCAATTATAATTCAGTATTTTCCATAAAAATGAAACTTTACATAAAAATACAAAAAGTTAACCCTAAGAGAATTTTTACATTACACTTTCAAAAATAAATTTTTTTTTACCATATAAAATTCATAAAAGTTTCAAAATTTATATATAAAATAAATTCACCATTAAAAGGTGAAAAATAGTCTTTAAAGAAAATATAGCTTCCTATGTATAAAATTGAAATTGTTTCTATCTTATGCCTATAAAACCTATTGGATGAATGTAAAAATTAATTTATTGAATATATAATATATATATTTAATTAATATCACTCACTTATATTATTTAATTTATTTTATTAATACAAAATTTATTTGGGCGCACAAAATCATTTTCTTATAAAAACATTTCCGTTTTGTTCAATATGATTCTATATTCATTTCAAACACCAAAGAATTATATAAAAATATGTACACAATATTTTAAAAATTTAGATAATACTTTTCATACATGTCATTAAAATGGATATTTTATTATAATTATATTAAATAATAATATTAATTTTATATTTGTAGTTTTAGAAAACACAATATTATGTGTAATGTATGTTATCAAACCAACTTGATATTGTGTGTAATGCAAGAAAACATAGTGTTGCGTCTACCAAAAGCTAATGTAAGTGTTTATTGTAGCATAATATTAACTCATTGGTTTATATAAAGAAATATAGTAACAAAATTAAATTTATTCTAAAAATAAAATAATTTAATTTCTTGGGGTGTTATACCCCAGGTCAGGTCACACAGACTATCATGCCCAACCATTTAACCTGGCCCAATCGCCATACCATATGTAGTGTCAAAACACGCACCCCCCTCTAGGGACATTGATCCATGATGGTTCTTCCTACAATCTTGGCAGCATGGATATAATATAAACAAATAAAATACCAATTACAACACATGGAAATAAGGAATATCATATAAAGGAACACATGAAAAATCAATTCATGAACCAACCTGAGTCAACCAAAAACTGGTCACCTAAGATGATACATGGAAAGGACCGAAGGTCATTCTCAATACACATGGGCTAGAAACTAGTTCCAAACATCCACAGAGTAACCAAGGGAATGATTTATTGAATTATAAATAAATAAACTAAACAATAGAAACAAAAGATAGTATACTAAAATATATAAATGAACAAACATAACATCATTCTACAAGATAGACTGAAAATACAACAACTAAACAATAAAGACCAGCAGAACCTAAAAACCACAACATATCCTTGGGACCCTAAGGGTAACTTTCTGATATGAAGTCCAACCATCACCATGGTGATCAAACAAAGCAGAAAACTTCACCAAAGGCTTAAAACAAGATAAAACTATAGGTGTCAGTGTTAAAACTTAGTAGGTGTGATAAAAAAAATTTATTCCCAATACACTTCCTTTGAAATAAAAGAAACATCTACTTCAAGTTTGAAATAAAATATAAATAAATAAATATTTTTACATTTTTGACATAAAAACATATTTCAATCCCATTTTTATTCCAAATATAGGTTATTTTTCATTCACATAACATTAATGTTTTCAGGAGGAAAGTGTTGATTACTTTTCAAAATGACACAAGAGAGTATAAATCTTTTCTCCTTTAATTAGTTTTTCATAAAACTTTGAAATCCAACACAACAATTCCCAAAGAACCATACCACATATGAGAACACAACAATAATAATATAATAAGGAAAACCGAAATAACCACACAAGAGTAACCAACCAAAAAACATCTCAATAATTAATTCAAGCAAATATATTCCAATAGACATGGGAGAAATCCTAGGAGCACATTAATAATACAGAACATACAAATATATATCGAATAATCTCCAAAAGCATGCCTCACCTAATGAAATCAGATAACCTAATATTCTTGGCCACACCTCACATGGTACAGAATGAGGGGAATAATCCCATAGTAATAAAAAAATCCCCATGTTAGGGGTCACTAGCTAGCGCGTAACCTAGAAAGTGTAGAAATTGTCCTTAGAGAATTCAATATCTATTACAGGTTATCCATGTAAAGACTATAAAAGAGTGGTGAACAAACCAATCCCAATAGATCATCAAATAAATTGAACACATATCATTTATAATAGTTCACACAACAGACATTAGCCAGAGTCACCCCAAGGATCAATCTCTTTCCTTACACACATTTTTTGCAAAGGAGTTCACACGAAGGATCTCCCATTTCTGCAATAAATAACAGGTCATGAGGATTTCAAGAGGAAATCCAAACCAATTAAAAATAAAATCAATAAGAGAGTTATCTAAAGAGTTTTTTCATAAGAAACACTTCCACTATTTTCACAAAAATTCCTAATGGGCCTCAAGGTCTTATTTCCTAAAAAACATCATGAATTAAAGAATGAAAACACCCTTTCCAAAAAGGTGAAATAAAAATGATTGTCATTTCAAAATAATTTATAAAAAAATTCATTTAAATAAATCAAATAAAATTTACAATCCAAATACATTTTCATCAAGATGCCAAATAGACCACAATCCACCGTCATATGTCAAAATACATTGAACATCCAAATACACACTTCTTTTAAATCCAAAACAGTTTCTAAACCCTTGTAAGAAACCCAAGTCATCATTTTACCTGCCAAAAATTTATTAACAAAGACAAACCATGATTAATAAATCATAAATTGCTTTCAAAATACAACAAGACATTTTATCAAACACTTGGTGTGAAATAGTTAACAAAACAATGCTATATACTTTATAAATGGAAAGAAACCACTATTTTACACACCAAACAAATATTTTAAAGATCAAATATCATTATTTATCATATAAGGGATGTTTAAAAAGCATGATACCAACTAATATTAAATTTAAAGGCTAGTAAAAAGGGAAACCCAACTCAATCTCACGACGCTTCGACAACATACACCAAAAATCACACAATGAAGGTTCCAAGAGATAATATCTACCAAAAAGAACCTTAAACAATAAAAAACACCATCATAAATCATGTGAAACCCAAAATGTATATCCACATGACCAAGGGAGAAATATTCTCAAGATAAAATGAAGGAAGAATGAACAAGAAGAGGAAATGAGGAGAATACCTTGAAGATCTAGCCCCAAATCTTGAATAAATCCCTTTATCTACACTAAGGGAGGATGAAGGAGGCATGGAGAACAAGAGTTAAGTATCCCTAGGGACCCATGAACTATAAGTAGAAGAGGGGAGGAGTTTTGGGTTAAAAATACCAAGAGGTAACAGTTGGAATTTCATAATCTGTATGATCTGGGAACTGTGCATGGTTTAGCTATACGATTTACCAAACATTGTGCCAACTATGCACCCCTCACTGGACACACCTTGGAACTTAGACAAGCTATATTCATGATTTCCAAACCATGTTCCAACCATTCTAATCACCACTATATTGATACTAACCCTTTCCGTATGCTTGCTGCAGGGTTTGCAAAACCATGTGCAACCTATGTGTCAGAAATTTTCCACCAACACATAAACAACACGATTGCTTAGAAAAGGCTACACAATTTCCCTAATCAGGGACCAACCATGTGCATGCTGCTTCTAAGATCAAAAAACACAACTTTTATCTGAAAACTCTTAGGGGAAATTAAGGAATAACATCAAGATCAAAGATAGACACCAGATCAATTAAAAAATTAAAACCCATCACACTTGGAACTCAAGAGAAAAATCAAGATCCAAAAATATCCATATTAAAGGATTGAATATAAAAACTTGGGTGTGATAAATCTCCCCACAAATAATGATTTCTCCCCTTAGAAATCCAAAACACCTTCTAGTTGATTGATCAAAGACTATGTATTCCCACCACCTTATAATATTACCTTTTTAACCCATAAAATATCAAATACAAAAAATAGAACATACACACACCTCCCAAAACAAATCAAAAAACCAAAACCAATTTCCACGAAGCAATAGAAATTTCAACCACAACCTTCATAACCTTGCCTAAAAAAGGACAGGTGTGCACACTCTAAGGAATCTCAACATTCACCCAAACCAAAAGAAACTAAAAGAACAATATCAAAAGAAATCCACTTCAACAGAAAAAACATCTGAAACCAAACCACATCCTCAACATGGGAGGCCAGGATGTAATTTACACCATTCGGAAAATCTACCACTGATCAATTATAGGATAATTCTTAATGATGCCTATAGGGTCTTTCCACTATTAAGAGCCAACTAGCGTGAACTGATTTTTGGGACCAATTTGTGTATAGGGTTTTATTTTTTGTCAATAGTTGTTAATGAAGATCAAAATGAAGGAGACCAAGAAGTACTCCAATGAAATGGAGGAATGGAAATTCAGAAAATTGTTGTACTGATCATAAGTTCAAAGAACATGTATCAAAGGTGACACAGTGTTTATAATAGTGAAGAATGGTGAGGTATAATCCATATGAGGATGATTAAAAAGAATGGGTATTTGATAAAGACCATGCAATTCTTCATGATTGCATGAGAACCATGAAAGAGACTTCTTGAAGAATAGAATCATATGATTTGCATGAAGTAGAGAATGCTGGTTGAAGAAGAAGACAAAGTGGAAGGCATTGGAATTATGAGATGGCCATGCACTTCACATTGTATCAAAATATAATGATGCTAAAGCTGATATATCAATGGATATATACCATGATAGTGGAGTTTGTGATGAAATAAGAAGAGTTGCTGAAGAAGGAAAATCACAGAAAAGATGTTTTTTTGAGGTGATTGTGCTTGTGGACAAAGCAAACAATGACATACAAATTTGTTGACAAAGGGGATTTCATGATGGAATGTCGAGATCAAGAGATGTGGTTAACGATCCATGGTTGATTCAAGAATGTCAAAAAAGGAATGGGTGATATAGAGGTGGTACAAAAAGAACAGATACAAGGTGGAGTCGTTATCCAGTGTTTGCCAAATTTTTGGGCTTGAAAATCGACAAATGAAGACAAGTGGTTTTTGGAAAAGGGACTTGCGCAGCGTGTACTTGAAGGCTTGGAAACTTGCATTCCTGACGTTTTTCAAGATCATAAGATGAAAATATGGAAAAGGGAGAAGGGCGCTCATGTTTGGATGTAGGTCTCACAGGTGACTTACAGGGACAGAGACTTGCGCACTGAAACTTGTGCGCCGAGGGGGAGACTTGCACGCCGTCACACAGGGTGCCCAAATTCCTATAAATACAGGTCGAACCCTCCTCATTAAACATGAGCTCAACACTTATAGAAAAGAAGAGCTCCCATCACGTAGGTGTGGTGGTCGCGTAAGTGGTGAGTGGTCGCACAATTGGTTTGGTGAGACTTGCGCGCCCAATTTTAGAAGTTGCGTGCCAGATGTTGGCTGCACGTCCAAGGTGGTTTGGGAGAGAAAGGAAGTGAGTCGCGTAGGTTTGAAGTTGAGGAAGGCGGTGTCATGAAAGGGGTTTGGTGATACTTGCATGCCAGTTCGGACTTGCGTGCCGAAGACTTATGTGACGTATTGGGACTTACACGCCAAGCTTGAAGAAGTGCGCCATGTGTTGTTGGAGCACGCCTGTCTTATTGGAGCTGCACGAAAGCCTGAAGATTTCCTGATACCTTCGGTGCAAAGTGAGTTTAAAAATGAAATATAAATGATACATGTATGATCTCATGCATACATGGAGAACTGATTCTGACAATGCCATGTAAGATGAGCTTCATTTATTGAGCAATCACTTAAGTGGTTGTGATTCCGAAAAACAAAGACAAGAGGATCTAGTGCACTCAGTCATTGCATTAAAGAAGAAGTAGTGAACTGAAAAGAGCATCAACTCAGGTCTATGATTCAAGCATTGTCTCATGCTGAACAGGACCGAAAGACTTCAATGCAAATCTATTGAAGAGACCTTCACATCTATAAACTGAGTGAGACTTCACCAGAGGGAGTGAGCCAGGGGGAGTCAATGGGAGTGACCCAAGGGATGTCGTGAGCTATCCTTGAACCTTTGTAAAGGCAGTTAGAGTGACTGTGCCCAAACCATTGTAATTCACAGCTAGTGAAGTTTAGTGGAATTTGGTATGACCGGCAACTTGTTGGCTTATGCTCCTTGGACGTAGCCCTTAGTGGAGAACCACATAAAAATTGTTGTGTCATCTCTTTGCATGTGAATGTTTCATTACTGATCATATCCATCATACAAGTTTAAATGGTTCCTACCTATGTGGGAACAAGATCCTTGGTTTTAAAAGAAAAAGTTGACACCCTAATTAACCCCTCCCCTCTCAGGGTGTCCTTGGGTCATACACTGATAACATAGAACAATAAGGAAACCCCAACACAAGATAATTTGGAAACATTCCCCCACACTGATTAACAAACCCCCACCATAATGGGAAAAGTAAGATCCACAATAGGGAATTTTAAAATTTCTCTATTCCAAAACTAATGAAAAAGTCTAGAACAAGTTATCTCACCCCCTTGATTCATGAAAACATGTCTGCTTCATTACAGGTCCTATGCATGTAACCCTAATGTTTGAAACATCTCTTACATCACAGTTCGGAGCTGTAGATCCCCAATTAGAACTCCTTCTTTCCACTTAAATGGGGGTTTCAGAAGATACACACTCACCCTCTTGCACCTCAGATTGAAAAAAAGAAATTAGACACACAATAGAACACACCTCCACTCATGAGGGAAATAATTTAAAACATCTGAAATAAAAACACACTTACATTAAAACAAAATTCCTTAGTAGATACACAATATCCCAACTTTTTGTCAATTTAAATGGAACACAACAACACAAAACACAACCAGTCACAACCACCATAATATAAATAAAAACTAAAATAGAAATGAAATTTAATCCAAGCCCCAAAAATACTCTACTCCTATAAAATGGATCCATGTCACTTCCCAACAACACCTCAAAAGAACCAGTATAAATTTCGTAGGTGTGCACAATCATAACAGGTATTTGGTCTGCTTAGAAACAATGACTTGTTATTATCTGCATTGTCACACTGAAGACACACTAGGATCCCACTCTCTAAAGAGGCTGACGAGAGATCTTAAGTCCTTTTTATTCCATGACTAGCACCCAAAAATCCGAGATGCTTCCTCCATGCTTATAAGAATTCCACTCACTGTTCCCAAAAACTGAAGAAGGTAAGACTACCTAAATCATCCTTTCAACCTTTGACTGCATATCAGGATGATGAACAAACATAAAATGTATACCATTCAATGATTCATCTGAAACATACTCTCTAAGGTAAGGAACAAGGTCCAAAAATGGCAGAAGTACTCTATCACTATTCTATTACCATTTTATAAACTAGAAATATACAAACCCTTCCTTACTTTCATTACCTAAAAAAATACTACCTAATGGATGAAGCGTTAAATAACTACCTAGTAAGATATTCACAAGGATTTTTCAGAGAGACCAACTTTTATACTCCCATTTGGGTCCCTCTAGAATAAATTTATTAAACTTAACCTTCAATGAATCAGAAAACTCAATGAGGATGAAGTTCCTTTCAATATTTTGCACCCACTCTTTCACTTTGAGAGGACCTGTGAGAACATAAAATAGAGGTGGATTAATCATTAGAAAATCAAGAATGAAATCCATATGTTTTTAAACTACAAAAACTAATAATGGGGAATCACCCATGGCTATACCAAGAATATCAATTGAATCTGTATGGGGAGAACAATGAGAAACAAGAAAACCAAGAGATTTATCAAAACTAACTTCAACAAGAGTTCTCAAACTCAAAAAACTGAAAAAAAAACTTCTAAAATCTTGGGAAAAGAAAACCACCAAACTACTGGCAATCAAATAATTAAAATTTATCATATTAAAAACATTTCTAAAAGGAAACAAACTTGGGGGTTGTACACTCAATAATGAAAATCCTTAAAGTCTCACTCACATAAAGATTCTCATGCCACCCGGAGCACCCATAAAATCATGAAAATCCAGGAACTCATCCATGAAAATAATCATCTATACACATTACACACATATTTTTGTATATGAGTTCCCATGGAAATACCGAAGGTCAAATAAAACATTCCAATTTTCTAAAAAACAACCCTTGAAATATTTTTACACTTTCAATCCAAATTACATTTCAACTTTCAGAAATCATTTCAAAATACTGACAACCGTTCAATAACAATCCATCTTCTAAATCCACACTCCAAATCTTTTAAAAATAAAAATCCCTTGATTCCAATTCAAAATATTTTCAACACTTGAAAATTCATTTCCTCAATATCATTTTTAAAAAAGCCACTTTCTAATGATTCTTCAAAATAAAACTAAAAACTCATTTTCCATTTTCCTAAAAATCAAACTATTTACAAAACAGAATTCTGTTTCCACAATTCAAAAGATAGAGTTTCCAAAAAAATTTTCATAATAGAGGAAGTCCCAAAACAACTCAAAAGAGTGAACTAGTGTCGATGGGTGACTCGACCATATGGTTGGTGGCCATATGAAAACGACTCCATCTTTATAGGGAGTCCTCTAGGACTATATCCCCAGATCCACATGGAATTCTAGGACATGTGAGCTCACTGAGATCTTTATCCAAAATCCCATTTCAAATCCCGAGAACAAAAAAACTAAGGGATTCAATGAAACCAAATAAAACCCTAATTCCCATGGAAACTAAAGGTTTTTTCTAGAAAGTGTTGGCTATACACTCCCCCAAACTTACACCCTGAGCTCCAATAGTACTACTCTATCTAACATGACATCCCAAATAACGATGGGGGAACTAAAAGCTAGGAACCTTAAAGATCCAGCCTCCTCTAATACCATATTTTCTGAAACCAACCAAATTCGACCCCAAACAGATCACCCAAGACGATCTGTGGCAAGGCTAGAAGGGTGTTACAGATCCCTATGAGCTGAAAAATAGTTTGAGAAATCAACATAGTAACCAAGGGAATGATTTTAACTAATATAATAAATAAAATAAATAGTTGAATCAAAATATGGTATCCCAACATATATAAATATCTATAGTAAACATCATTCTACAAGGTAGACCGAAAATACAACAACTGAACAACAAAGACCCGTAGAACTTGATGACCACAAAATCTCCATGTGACCCTAAGGGTCACTATCCAAAACCAAATACAACCATCTCCCATGGTTATTGGACTAATATGAAGCCTGTTCCAAAGGATAAAAAAAAGAAGAAACTAATGGGGTGGGTGTTAAAACTCAATAGGTATGCCCTAAAAAAATCCATTCCAAATGAAATTTCATTAAAATAAAAGAAACAACCAATTAATGTTTGAAATACAATATATAGAATTACTCTTTTCCACACTTTTTAACTTTAAAACAAAATATCATACATTTACTTTTTTATTCCAAATCCAGGTTCTTTTCCAGTCAAGCAACATTAACATTTTCAAGAGGAAAGTGATGTTTACTTCTCAAAATGGAACAAGATAGTATAAAACATTTATACTTTAAAACATTTTTAATAAAACTTTGAAATCCAACACATCACGTCCCAAAGAACCATACCACACATGAGAACACCACAATAATCATATAAGGAAATGTGAACAATCACATTAGATTAACCAACCAATAAGAATCTAAATCATCTCTGCAATCATCTTAGTTCAAATAGACTTGGGAGAAATATTAAGAACTCTTGAAATACTAATACATGATGCCTCATCCTAAAAATCATGAATCATTCGATAAAATAAAATCTCCCAACACTCTTGGACATACCTCACACAGAAAAGAATGAGGGAAAAAATACAATAATAATAAAACAAAATATATCCCATACTATGGGCCACTAGCCAGTGCGTAACCTAACTAGTGTAGCTATCATCTTTATAAAATTATATAGTTTTGTCAGGTTATCCTTGTTATGAATATAGAATAAGGTTTAACCAACCATTTCCAACCGATCATTATATAACCTCCACACATATCATATATAATAGTTTATACAACATGCATCACCCCGAGTCACCCCATAGATCAATCTCTTTCTTTATACACCTAGATCAAAAAGGAGTACATAGTGAGGATAACCCATTTCTAAACTATATAATGGGTCATGAGTATTCCATATCAAGGGAATCCAACACATTTAAAAATAAAATCAGCATGATATTTATCCAAGTAGTGTTTTCATAACAACCACCTTCACTATTTTAAAAAAATTGCAAAACGAGCCTCATGCCCCTTTTCACAAAAACAAACATTTATTAAAGAACCATAACATCCTTTCCAAAAAGGTGAAAACAAACATATTTTAATTTCACAATAATTTATAAAAAAATTTATTTAAATAACTCACCCTACATTTTAAAGCTGATTCCATTTACATCAACATGCCAAATGGGCCACAATCCACCGTTACATGTCAAACCACTTTGAAAATCCAAAAGAAAACTTATTTAAAATACAAAATCACTGGAAACTATTTCAACAAACCCAATTCATCATTTCACATGAAAAAAATTTATTAAAAATTCTAAACCGGGCTTAATACATCAAAAATTTATTTCAAAATCCAACTATAAAATATATCAAGCACTTGGTGTGTGACATTTCACAAGACAATTCTATATAATTCATAATAAAAAATAAACCACCATTTGTCACACCAAAAAAATATTTCAAAGATAAAAAATAATTATTTATCATAAATGGAAGGTGAGGAAAGCATGAAACCACCAAATATTAAATTTAAAGTAAAGTGCAATGGGAAACTTTGCTCAATGTCATAACACTTCAACAACGTACACCCGAAAATTACACCATGAAGGTTCCATGAGCAATGACATACCAAGAGGAACCTTAAATAGGGGAAAACCCCAACATAAATCAAGGGAAACACAATCCACAAATCCACATGACCTGGGGAGAAAGATATCTATAGAGAAAATGGAGGAAAAGGAAGAAAAAGAGGAAATGAGGAGAATACCTCGATGATCTAGCCCCAAATACTGAATAAATCCATAGATCTACACCAAGGGAGGAAGGATAAGGCTTAAAGAATAAGGGGGAAGCACCCATGAGGCTTCATGAACCATAGGGAGAAGATGGGAGGAATTTTGGGTAAAAAACCCAAGAGGGAATAATTGGAATTTTACAATTTTTAAGATCTTGGTGAAATGCATGGTTTGGCCACACAATTTACCAAACCATGTGCCAACTGCACACCCCTCCCAAGATACACCAGGTAACTTTCATGGGATGGGTTTATAGTTTCCAAACCATGCACCAACCATTCCAAATGCCACTATACCAATACAGTACCTCCCCACGTTCTTGTTGCACAGTTTGAAAAACCATGTGCAAGCTATGCATCATTCCTCTACCACTAACACTTAATCCACATGGTTTCTTGTAGATGGATTAATAGCTTCTCTAACCATGAACCAACCATATGTAGGTTATTTATATCCACAAAATCTCAACTTTTCACAACAAAACTTTTGGAGGAAACTAATTAATAACATCAAGGCCAATGATAAGCACAAGATCACTTCAAAAATTAAAACCCGTTACACCCGGAACTCGAGATCCAAAAATGAAATAGAGAAAATGATAAAATATAAAAACCCAGGTGTGATATATCATAAGTGATAAAACTATATCCCAAATAGAAAATAATTTGATCAAACTCGTCATGGTATTAGTATATCAAAAAATAACATCATATCTTTGAAATTATTATTTACAAAGCCTCAACATGTTAAGGACCTACCTAACTAAATATTATTGATGTTATCATCAATGTTAGTCAAGTAATTTTCCCTTTAATCATCATTGTGTGTTAATAGGTTTAAACCACATTCCAAGGGTTCCAAAAAAAAATTCCAAATATTTATTTATAAAGGAAATAAAAACTCCTAATGAAATACAATTTTATTTCTTCTAAATAATTTCCAAATTACTGATTTAATCCATAATATGCATTAACCATTTATTCCGTAAAGATAAAATATAATTCCACATGATATGATAAATCATATCTCCTCAATAATCTAAGATAATCATGGTAAATATTTATTATTATTTTATTATTCTAGGTAATTACCATTTATATATTTTTTATAATTTTTTCACCATATGTCATAGGAAATCTTTTTTTTTCAAATTGAATGAGAAAGAGAATACATGGAATCTATCCCTTAGAAACACAATTCTAATGGATAGAGAGAGATATGATTCTTACCATGACTAGAATATAGAAAAAAAACTTAGTTGAATCAAGGAAAACATCATAGATCATGGGTAGAATATTTTGTGGACTTCACCGACTCAAGAAGAGATAAAAAACAATGGACGGTATGGTTCAGATATTTTTAGGAAGGGAAACTACATAAAAGCTCACAGCATAAATATACATAAATAAAATCAATCATTTAAACTATATAATTCATATTTTTATATCATTTAAAACCTTAAAAAAGGTGCTACAGATATTAAACAATTCTATGAATTCATTTTCGTTGATTTATGTCTTAAAAATGTCGAAAACATCTTACAAGTTCCAACGAGGAATAAGGAAACAAAAATAAGGATAAAAACCCACCATTATACATAATAGGGTGTTGTGTAGTAGTAATATAGTTTTACCATTAAATAGTTAAATAAGCCACACATACCCTTACGTAGCAGTAGGTTACCCTTACACAACCTAATAAAACTAGGATTTACCTTTATGCAACAAAAAGACTACCCTTACATTACACAAGTATAAACTTACACATACTTTAAAACTCAATAGTTAACTTTATGCATGTAAGGACTGATGTTTACAGAGAGGGAGATTTATCCCTATTAATCCTTTATAAAAATGTGTCTTCCTTTATGAAACCAATAGAAAATTTCTCTTACCCTTATGCAACCTTTTTAAATCACATGTTTCCCTTACATATAGAATCCTTCATATGTAAGGGTCAAAATTTAATTGATTTTATTAAATTTTGAAAAAAATAATTATTAATTAAAAATAATAATTTTTTATAAAAACAATAATGTTACATGAGAGATTTTAAATTTTTTATACCACAATTATAATCTTGTTTTACCTGTTTCACCCTCACATAGGTAACAAATATTAACTATAATTACAATTCATAATGCCAAAAAATAAAAGAGAAACATTTAAATAAAATTATACCTCATGATTATAAAAATGGAAGCCATTTTTTCAAGATTAAATTTATAGATGTGTAAGAAATTAAATATAATATAAACACATAAAACACAACTGTTTTTTTAATAAAAATGCTTTTTTAAGCCTCAAAATAAACTTATACAAAAAAAAGTAGTGTGCTGATTACTATGAAATTAATAAGATAATATAAAATTAAAGGAAAATTATTTTTATTTAATATCAAATTGAAAAAATAATGTATATTTTAAGTTACTTAATTTAATGAAAATAAATGATGGTTTTATAAAGAATCGGTATTTTTCAATATTCACTATAAAATCAATATTTTTAGAAAAAAAATTCACCCTAAGAAAATTTTGAAATGCTATTATGGAAATGATATAAATTTTATCAAATAGAATTTCATTAAATTATGTAAATTAATTATATTTTATAAACAAAAAATGCATTAAAAACCATTTTTGAAGAAAACATATTGTTGAAGCATAAAATGAATTTATCGAAAACCAAGTACTTATTTTTTATACACTAATCAACAACTTTTAATTATATAAAGAAATTATACATATTTATTTATATTTTGGTTATTACTATTCACACCATCAATTTAATGGTTTGGTTATGATGATCACATTTAATTATTAATATTTTTTATAGTATATCGCAATTCTCTTAAAGCTCACAATTGCGTGTTATGAAATCTATCAAATATAGTTTACTTTTATACTAAATTTCTAGGGTGCTAAAATGGAAACTTATTTATTGGTATTATATGATATAAATTATTAAATAATGTTTTTTTGGATTTTCAATGGTAATAATAAAATTTATCTCAGTAATAATAGACCAAATTTTTATTCGTTAAAAAACTACCAAACAATTGCGTTACAGATTTCATATTGAAGAACCATACCCAAAAATCCCATAGAGTGTGCCCAAATCTTCATAAATCATTAAGATGATTATATTATAGTACTATGACTATTATATAGATGATTAACTCAAGAAAAGTAAATAATAAGAAAAATTGTTATACCAAAAGAGATAAGGAATAGTTAAAACTACTAACACTAATGGTGAATATTGACTGAAAATAAGCAATAAATATTTATAAGAGGAATATAAAATATTATTATAAAGGGAAATAAATATTAATAGGTTCAAAAATATATTTCTAGAATGTTTGCTATTATCATACATGATGTTATAGCACATCTGACCAAACTCAAATCCAAGGTAAAGGTTTCCTATCTCAAATTTCATTATTTAAGTCATGTTTCATATAATAAAACTATTTTCATTTATATAGTGTATAGAAATCCTCCTTGAAGTATTTTATCATGATTAAATTTTTATTCATGTTAATTATAGTTATATTTCAATTTAAATCTTTCAAGTTATTTTTAATCAAAGGTTACCAATGCCATAAGGGTTTTATCGACCCAATTTCATTTTCTTTCAGTTATAAAATTTCTTCTTGAATTTTCTCTTATAAGTTTATTTTATTCTAAAATTTATATATTCTATGTGGTATTTTATTACTTTATGTAGGGAAATTATGGATTTACATCAAAATATTCTTCTTTATTGGAATTCATTCTCTATAAAAATATGATGTGGTTAAGGATAATTTACCTCTCTTTTAATCACTCTTTCTCCTACACCTATATATTCATTCAATCAAAAAATGTTTTATTTTATTATTATTAAATCCAAATTTATATTATCTTATATATTATTCATATTTATATTTATTCTTTTCAAAATTAAATTTTCAACTCTTTCTCTGATGTGGGATTTTCTATAAAACTACCAAATTATAAAAAGGGCATTTATTTTCAAGGTTTTACATTTTTATCTCCCACTAGTTATTTATATAAAGGAAATATATTTCTTTGAAAGGTTCTAATACTATGTATTTTTTTTAAATTTATGTTATATAAATTATTTGTTTCACTTTATTTAATATTAATTGTAAAAGTGAACTGTAACTTTGAAATTAATGGAAATGATCAAAATCATTTTTAAAAATTAATTTTTTCATGAATTTTATTCTATTTTACTATCCACTTCCAAAATATATACCTCTTTGTATAATTTTAATGATCATAATCTATGTTATTTTACGAATTTTTTTTCTAAAATTGAATTTTGGTAATAATTAACCAAGATCTGAATGTCGTTATATACAATAATATTAATGTTATAAAACCAAATTTCTTTCAATTGGGTTTTCATGATATGAATGATTTAAAATATAATAAATAAGTATGGTTTATCATTTCATGATGGGTGTATCCTATATATCCCTTAAATTCATTAGTACAATTTCTCTATATCATGAGATAATCATGGGGAGAGAGTCGTGATACTCGATCCACTGTGTGGAATATGTAGTGATACACGATCCATTGTGTTATGAGGTGTATCTAGAAATATATGATCCATTTTCTTATAGGGAGTTGGTAGAAATTCATGATCCATTATATTATAGAGTGTAGGTAGTGATTCCCGATCCACTGTGTTTATAATGTTCATGGTAACTAACCTTGAAAAATAATTTCATTTCCTTTACTTATACTTATTTCACATTTATATGTTATGAATTATGTCTATATTATGTTCCATGGATCATGACTATTATATTATGTTTCTATATTCTTACTTCATGGAGTATACTTGTTGGTGGGAAAACAGTTTTCCTACCCCAAGAATATCTTTTTCACTAAAAAATCCCTGGGTTACATTACTTGCCTGAGGTACATGATATGTTGGTGAGAGTATTTAGAAGGGAGATCCTATTATGTTAACCCTTCTCAGGTTAAGGAATTATGTGATCATACTGAACCTTTTATGGGGGTACATCTGGGTATATGATATGCTAAATAAATAACATATGTAGGACCTAGTAGATTCAATGTTTCACTACCCCGTATATCTCACCAAATTTGGATATACTATATATTTATAAGACAACCTTGGTGAAACTATATCAAACCACGTGGTTCACCTAACTTAAGAATCACTTTAATGTTTAAAAATCCTTAGGGGATGTCTCCTATAATGGGTGAAAATAAATTTTTATGAGATTTTACAGGGTCATTATTGTTCTACCTATCTACTTTACATAAGTCCCAACTCTTCTATATATGATTACTTAATCTCTACATCTTATATAAAGTACCAAATCAAAAAACCAATTTCCTAAAAATACCTTTACTACTCTTGAAAAAATATATTACATGAAGAAGATAAGAAATAAGGAGTTGAATCACCTAACCTCCCAAGAGAGATTCAATGGTATTATCCATTAAGAAAACCATAGTATGAAAAAACTAATTAATTGAACAATGTCATGAGAACCATGTTAAGTGAAATTTATCACATGGACTACTTAATCCTTTTAAAATGTTTGTATGGTTTCTTTAGTTTCCTCACTATAAGGACTTCCCTATTGGAACATGAATATGAGGTTTGGATATTTTCACACTATACTTATAGGGACTTCAGGTTCTTAAGTAAATCTTATGTAATCCACATGATTCCTAATGAACATCTCCGAAATAGAATTTCATACTTACCTAGTACCACCCCCTTCATCGAAGTTATATATATAGATGAATTAAACCCAAATGACCATTATGAATTCCCTCCACCAAGGGAAGAACCTCTAAATGTATTGTTTGAAGCCTCTTCTGAAACTGCCTAATACACATGGTCCAGGAATGCATTCAAACATACATCCCTTTAATCCTATATTACCCAGACTAAAAGAGAAACTATTTTATTATCCCTGAAAGGAAAAACACGCATATGGATTGTAATCATTGAATCCCTTGGTAATGGGGGTCACTATGAAAAAGATACTAGAGTGGTTTTCCCTGGTTCCTAATGGGTTTCTTCGCCATTCACATGAGGCAGATCAGATAAGGAATCTAACCTATAATAAGCCTATAGTATTTATTATAAGATTATATTATTTTCACTCCCCTATATTTCATACTCTTATATAACCTAGAAATAATCAAGAAGTCTGAAATATAGGGTTCCACTCTCAGAATAAGACCATAGATGGTTCCCGTTGATGATTTCATCGATCGTGAATCATTAGAAACCTAGGTAGAGAGAAATATTTTTATATGGAATCAATACTAAAACCTCAATTAAATTCAAATGGTTGTTTCCATATAATTTCTGTACCTTCTATTATATATTGTTTTTCACACGAAACATGACTCGTGCGAGCCTAAAGATATTTTTGACTGTGATAACTAGCATCATCGTGATTCCTCCTTGGACCTATTTATTTGGTGTAGGTCCCAACTTTTCTTTAGGGAATCCCCCTATCTATAAGACTCAACGAATCCTCTATTTTTACCTCTTTAATGAAATAGATATCCTTACTATATGAAATTAAACCGAATTTCATGGTTCTATCATTCAACTTTAAACTATGTCACTCAAACTATATAGTATATGATTTCAATTTCTATAGGATATGTAGGATTACTATTAGAGGATCAAACCCAACATCAATAACTTGTTAATTGTTATCCTTATGTGATTATATTCTTTATGAGATCATCCACATCATTCCCTCACCTATCCATACTTATCTGATCCTAGACGTTACTTCTTTAGAACCACACTCTTTATACATTCTCCCCATTGGGACATGTCCCTGATAAAATAATACTCATACATGGAGGCCCATATTCCTTTTATGAAGCTACCACATCTATCTTGTATGATCATTTTTCTGATGAGACTATATTAACCCTATTGAGATGTGTTCTATATGAGGCCTCAAACCCATCCTTGTTATCATATATTCCTTGAATGTCTAGATAAAAAGTTATGTTCATGTATAAGTCACACATTATACATTACAAGGAATATTCCTTATAATTTTATTTTCCACATGATGTTAATTACATGGGTTGGTCTTTATCACATGAAATTAAATAATTTAATTTTGAATTACATGGGTTATTATTTTCTTTCTCCAAAGATACATAGGACACCTATGGGATGTTCAATCCCATTGCTATAACAACTCGTTCCTTCTATGATTATGATAAAACAGTTTATCACCAATTTATGTGGATTTAAATAGTAACACCTTAAAATTGAGAATCATGAGTTAAAATAAAAAATGTAAATATGGGGAACCTTGATACATATAGATGCTTATTTCAGGTCATGTTAATGGTCAATTATTAACACATTAATAACCAGTCCCATCCATAGAATTTGGTAAGGATTTAAGAATATGACTTAAATATATAAGAAATACCCAAATTAGGTAATAATTCAACCCAATAGGGTGTGATGAGTCTGACCCCTTATCTAATCCACTAATGGGAGTCCTTAAGCATCACTAGTGAGAGTCCCAATAAGAGTCCTTCCTTTAGAAGGAAGATACACAGAATAATTTCCTATAATGGATATGGGAGATGTTGGGTGATGCTAACTCAAAAAAAAATCCCATTGGAGACCATTCTAAATAAGAATAATGGCCTAATGTGAGGATTTTCAAACCCTACTCACCCTAATGCATTCAATTTTTGGGAAAATTACATTTTGGGTGAAACAAAAATAGTGAACCTGATGTGAAACCTTGAGTTACCATAGAAAGCAGGTTTTATAAAACATATGGATTTTTTATTTCATTTATATTATGAAAACAAAATGAAGAGATGACATGAATTATTTACCCATGAAAATGACAGTTCAAACTTGAACTTGTTTGTGAAACTACATTGACCAGTGATAATGATTTTGGTTTTTGATTTGTAATGTACCATCTTAAGATCTCTATTGCATCAAAAATGATTTCCTCTATATACACCAAATGTTCTCATGATGCATTGACTGTTATAGTTATAAATCCCATAAATCGAAGAAAGGAATCACATATCCAGTGTCTCTATCACTAAGTGGACAATGTGGCGGTGAGAGAGTACCACCAATATGGTCTTATTCATACAAGGTAAGCTATATGGAAGAACCTCTAGGAACTAAAACCCTAAACCCATTAAGTTTAATGAAAATTATTACAAATATAGTGGCACAAATTACCACCTTCAACCAATTCACATGTCTATCCCTAGAGTGGAAGTATCATTACCACTATAACATTAGCGAGGAGGATTAGTAGGTCATTTTCTATGTCACATTATTTTCAAAGGTACCATGAGGGATCTTAGAAATCACCATCATTATTAGCAACATGCATTCACTATTTCTTAAACGCTTACTGTGCACATTCACAAAAGTCCCCTTTCCCAATCACTCAAACATATTCATCTAGTAAATTTATCTAGTAATGGAGAGATACTGACTATAGTTAATTGGATAATATCCCTTATACCATGGAATAATCCCACTAACATAATACGAATGAAAATACTGACTGACATAAGAATGCCAATATATATTGAAAACCACTAGAGGACATGAACATATCCCCATCCCTTCACATGACATGTATCAACATCTCCTAAAGGTGAAAATAGGAATGAATAAATATACATTCCTACTTACATTCAGAAACCTTCTCATATTCCCACATTTATGATAGAAGGTCATAAAAAATCTTAGTGGAAATGGTTGGTAATACCTAAAAGCCTACCCACATTCTTTAAAGATGTTAATATATCCTAACAAATGCTATAGAAATTGGTAATTTCTGTATCCCAAAAATCACCTAGGATTTTGTGTATATCCCTGATCCCACCATGGATAAAGAATCTCATCTCAACATTCCTATATCTTCTTGAGATTAGGTCCATATCCCTACTCCCCTTTAGGAGGGTTGTCAGTATGTTCTGATAGAATCATAAGGGTGGTCCTATATTCTCAAATCACTCAAGTAGGCCTATCATTATATCTATGTAGTATCTCAAATGAGGTAATAATTCCTTCTCAATTGTTATTGAGATACAGTCAAATATTCTTACCCAGAGAGAAGGGACCCATCAGCATATTCTTATGGAATATTTCTGGAGGGGCTATATTCATTTTCAATGCTGAGGATCTCATCAAAAATCTATATGAATGATGTGGGATCCACCAGATAAGGCTCATATCCAACATGGTCATCAACCTACCTTGAAAATAGTATCTAAGAGGAGATCAAGAAAGTGGTAGATAAAGTCCAAAATCTGGCCAATACTCCTACAGCAATCTAAACCAAGATGCTTTCATCCCCATAACACATGTATTTGGTCACCCAAGAATTTTCTAACTCTATATTAGAAGGTGAGAGAAAATCTGACTGTGGTGGTAATCCCTAAGATATCCTAGCTAGAAGTTATAGATTTCCACCACATAAAATTTACCTGAAGGTCCTCCTTAGGAGAATGAAAGTATTAGTCATGAGGACTCTTACCATGATTCTAGCTATCATATCCATGACCAGTAAACTTGGATCTTGCGTTAAAAATATAGTTTTCCCATAATGGTTTTAATACCAACTCAAATGACCCAATTTTGATTTTTTATAATTACACCATCAAAGAAATGAATGAGTGAATTATATACCCAATACCTTTATTAGGTTTAGTTTATTAAATAATTAGGTAAACCATTACTTAAAAAAGTTCATGATTTTATATTACAATGATTTTGTTTTCAATATATTAAGTTTTTATTATTCTATAATAACACATCAATACCTCCCACAAAACTCACCACACATGAAAACCTTCTAGACATATCTTAGAAAATATAATTCTCCATAACAGGTTAAAATGGAAACATAAGAAGTTTGACATAAAATTATTTGTAAAGTAATGTGTATAGAAGAATATATAATTGAATAAATAGGGTATGATCAATATGGAAAATGTAATTAATAATAAAATGTTCCATTTAACTACAAAATGAGTATGAATTATTTCCATGGATAACATAACAAATTAAATTATCACATGTAAAAGAATAACAACTTTCATAATGAAGTAATTCATAATGACACACACTGTAATATTTCAATCAAATAATTTCTTTAATAACTCATAAAAAACCCATCAAGGCCTCATGCTAAGATGTCATAAATAACTTGGTAGGCATACATTAAATACCCAAGCTATTTTTTCTCATAATACCTAGCTATGCATCAAAGGGAAATCTATAATAGGTCCCCACCCATCACGTACATATGTATAACACATTACATATATATTGAATAAAAAATATAAAACATAATCAAATTTTTTTTATCAATCAATAAATATCTTAATTCAATAAAAAATATGGAATATTGATATTTCTCTAGTAAATTAAATAACATTATAAATAATCTTTCCTCAAATAACATAGTATAAAGAAACTGTTTACAGGTATAAAAATATTGAAATGATAAATATATCCCTGATATAAAATCATATGAATATAAATTAGAAAAATAATTTACAATGTATAATAGATAGTTATAGAGAACATGATTACAAGAATGTGAATTATATAAAAAAACCTATAATCCAAAAATTAGTAAAGGAAGATATAAGACAATAAATTTATTATATATAATTGATTAAAATAAATATACATATTTTTAGAATTATTGAGAAAAATGTAAGTGTAATTTTATAAAGATCATTCCTTGAATATTTTGTATTTTTTTTTCTAAAAATGCTGTTATAAATTATTTCCAAAATTATGATCATCCAGTTTATAAAATATTTCTTTTTACAGAAGTTAAAAATTCATAAAATAAAAAAGAAAAACTGTCTTTGAAAAATCATATAAAATTATAGAGGAATCATGATAATGGATAATTAATATGATGGAGAGAATATTCATTTAGGCCATGTATGCTAAAAAGAGGAATCCTTTTACAATTTTGTAAAGAATGTAAAAAAAATAAAAAAATCATTTAAAAAAAAGAGAAGAAAGTAAAATATGGTTGAAATTCACTTTATGAAATTATTATAGAATGTAAACAAATATTCTTGAAATATTGTATAAAATATAGATATAGAAGAAAAATATTCTCAACCCAAAGGAGAAATAAGGTCAGTTTATTTTATAATTTTTTTCAAAAATTGTTTACAAAGAAAGGAAATATTAGAAGAAAAATATAAAAAACCTAGAAATTAAAATAGGATAAGAAAATATATGGTGTTTAATAAATAGAGAGTATACATATTCCACTAAGTTGAAATTAAAGATAAATAATCCTGAATAAAACAGACATTATAGAATAAACCCTTACATCTTTGGTAACATTCGAATCAAATCCCAATTAAAATTATAAAATTATATGGTTATGTAAATTCCAAGAATTACATTAAATATTATTTCAAAATATATTCATGGGGTAGTAAACACATTATATAAAAGAAATCATGATTCACATTAAGAAACATGGTTCAAGAAATCAAAATTGAGATGGAATAAATTTTCATACATTATAATACTTAGATCAAAGAATTTTGAAACATGAAACATAAAATAGAAATTTTATCTCCATTATTAAAATATGATAATTATATAATATTTAGAAGAGGAAAAATATACACCATAAAATGTAAATTTAAATTTATTATATACTTTATTAATAAATTTTTAATCAGTATACTATTTTTTAATTTTCTTTTATAATCATATGATATCCATTCATTATATAGTTCTTTCTTATATAGATCACTTAAAATTGTTTGGTAAATTTATCAAAAAGTAATTTGGTATATAGAACACGGTCATAGGTGTTATGAAATGGTTCCATCATCTCCATAATCAGAATTGTTTTATAATTATCATGTTAATATGTTTAATGTAATTTTATAACCATCTATGAAAGTCAATAATGAAAAATTAAGCACATCATTTCATGGAGATAGTAGTCCTTATGTAGGAAATAATACCATTTTTATTTTTACAATAAATAAAATATAAATGAATTAAACAATGGATTACATTTTAAAATATATAATAATATCATAAATATCATATTAAATCCATCCTTATGACCATCCATGTATGGTGGAGATGAAAAATGAATCATATCTTTTCGTAGAGGTTGTAGTCCACATGTTTGAAAGAGTGTGATTATAAATTTCTAATGTATGTAATGGAAAGAAGGTTGATGAAATATTATATTTTTGAAATATTAATTATTTAATAAATATCACATATATAATTTAAATCCATCTTAAAAACCATCCATGAAATAAGGTGATGGAAAATGAAACACATCACTTCATGGACGTGGTAGTACACTTATAGGCATAAGCGACATTATGATTTCACATTGGATAGAAAAGGAAAATAATATTGGTAATACCATAAAAATAATGATTCTTAATTATATTTAAGATACGGATTTTATTATATGAGCTTTGTTATAGATGATTTGAAGGATTTAGATGAAGAAATAATGATGAAAACACTCAGTCAAGAGTTATACCTATTCTTTGAGAAACCTCTTTTGGCATACATCATTAGCCTTAAAGTTTGTTCTTTTGGTGAGAAAAATACCTACAATACAAGGTAAATGATGTTGTTAATTTATTTAGGTAGATTATAGTTGATATAAATTTTTCAATAGGTGTAAGGAATATAGAAGAGTATTTTCACTTTTATAAACGAGGAGGGTGGGAATCTGTTAAATACATGAAATTTTAATATATAATACATTTCAAAATCATGTAAAATGGATCCAAGGTTGAATATATTCACACATAATGAGGATATGGTTATAATAAATTTATAAATTAAAATTTAGACAAATTTTAGTGTTTTTTTCTTATCACTTAGTTCAACTCCCTCATTAACCCATATAACCTTAACCGTGGTAACATAATTTTCAAACTCCAATGGCCATGGAAGTAATTTTAAAAATTATAATTAGAAAATTGATGTAACATTCATGATATTATCAAAAATTTAACATGGAATGTATTTAATATTATATATTTTTTCTTTTATAATTTTATTAATTTTTTTTAAACATTAGTTATCATTTAAAGTCATGTTCATGACTATTTAAATATCTTGAATTTAAAGGCATCAAGATAAACATGTAATTATAATATAAATACATTATCTATAAATAAACCATTATAATTATCCAAAAATTTATTGGAATACAATAATTTATCGGAAAAAATATTAATTTTATGGTTTTTAAAATAATTTACTTGTATTTTTATTACTTGCACAAGGGTTGCATCCGTGTTACGTCAGGGTTTGTGGTAATTATACCATAAATAAAAATTATAAATAAAAAAATATCATAAAAATAATATATTTATATTAACATTTATCATTCATAACCATTTATAACTTCTATTAAACTCTATAAAAACATATTATATATATTAAACGAAATGGAGTAACATTTTACAATTATCATTTAGTTAAAATATTATAATGTTTATAATAAAAGGAACATGGCACCTAAATTCCATATTTTTAAACACAGGGTGATTATAGTTTAATTAAAATAATTAAATATAATAATGGAAACATTTGGATCGATATAGAAACCTTATACCACTGTTTTAACCCTGTTCATCCTGTTTTACAATATACCATGGTGATAAAATTCCACCATGATTACTATTCATTATGAATAAAAATGAAATTAACCCCATTAAATAATTTTAATATGATTATTCCCAATATGAAATCCATTTTATAATATTTAATTTCCATAAGCGGTAAAAATTAATTTTTATATAAGTTTGGGAGATTCCATGAAACACTATTTTTAAAAAAAATTATGTTTTAAGAATAAAAATGATTTTATACCAAAATCAAGTATAATTTTGATTATCATTTAATTAATTGAATTATTTTTATTCAAATTAAAATTATTTGGATTTAAAACAATTAAAAATTGATTATTATATTGTGAAAACATGATTAAAACTGATGAACTAGAAATTGTTTTTATTTGTATAAAAACATTACACAGATTTCCGTAATGCCAAATATATATTTCCATGTTCCATATATAATTTTTAAATGAATTATATCACTTATTAAATATATTTCTTTATATATAAAAGATTCATGAACTTCCAAGTCATTCTTATTGTCACACCCCGACCGCAGATACCCTTATCTTACTCTTTTCTTGGTCTCGGCCTGAATTTTTAACGTTTATTTGTGTTGAAGGGTTTTGCGCCAGTGCGCGGTCATCGCATCGTTAGCGGTGACCGTGCGGTTGGCCCGGGTGACTACGTGTTCGCCCAACGTTTAAATTTGAGAATTTTATGTTGTCATTTTATCATTTTTATTTATTTATTATTTTATTATTATTATTATAAAGTTTTATTAATATTATTATTATAAATTTTTATTATTATGAAGATTAGATTTTATTCTTTTATTTAGTCTTCTATTATTATTATTATGGTTATTATTACAATTATTATAAGGTTATTACAATTACAATTATTATTATTATTATTATTATTATTATCATTATTATTATTGATTATGTATATATATATATATATAGTTTTTTGTTTAACCCCCCCAAACCCTAATTCCTATTCCCGTAGCCGCCACCCCATCCCCCGTTTTCCTCTGTCTCTCCTTCACCGCACCGAGCAGCACCCGGCTCCTTCTCCGCTCCGGTGACAGCGGCCGGCTCCCGCTCACTCCACAACTTCCGACCTGCGACTTCGCCGCGCCAGCCTCCTCCGCCAGCCGACAGCCGGCCTCCCGGCTCCGCCACCTCCCGCGCGCACCCCCTCCCTTCTGCCACGCCGGCTTCCGCCGCGCCGTGCACCCAGCCGCCGTCTCGGCTTCCTCTCCGCCTCACCCCGCCGCGCCCTGCCCTGGCCTCCCTCCTTCAGCCCGCGCCCGACCGCCGCCGTCCCGTTTCCCTTCCCCCAGCCGCCGTCCCGGCTTACCCGCGCCGCCCTCCCTGTTTTTTTTCCTGCACCGGCCAGCCCCGGCTCCCTCCGGCGCCGTCCCGCTCGACTCCCTCCACGCCCCGCACCCGGCGTCCGGCTCCTGTCCCCATCACCGACCCGTTTCCCCCCCTGCTTCTCCGCCTTGCGCCGACACCGCGCCGCCCTCTCCCCTGCACCCTCCTCCCGTCCCAGCCCTGCTCCCGCCGCCTCCGGCGACTCCGCCGTTCCGGCCTCCGCCCCGCTCTCCTCTTGCCTCGCTCCGCCGCGGCGACACCCCCCCTGTGCCGACCTCCGGCTTCCTTCGCCGCACCCAGAAGCAGCCGCACCTGCACCCAGCCGTCGTCGCCCTCGCCGCCGTCCGGCGTCCCCCCCCCCCCTGCGCGCTCCCGTTCCCCCTTCACAATAAGTTTTCTTTTTTATGTTTTGTTTTTTTATCATGTTAATAATATTATTATTATTAATGATATAATGTTAATATCTTTTCTATTATTATTATTATTATTATATTATGTTATACTTACTATTATTATTACATTATGTTATTCTTCTTCTTATTATTATATTATTATTATTATTATGATATTGTTATTATATTATTATTATTAATATTATAATGTTAATATTATTTTATATTATTATTATTATATCATAATTATTATTATTATTTGGTTATCATATTATTATTATTATTATTATTGTATTATATTAATATTGTTATTACTATTATATTATTATCGTGCTAAATTATTATTGTTATTTATTTATTTATTCTCTTGGTTATTTTTGTATGCGTTATTTATCTATATATTCATTTATTTGCTTATTTATTTATTTATTTATTTATTTATTTATTTATTTTCCTTTTTTATTCCATCTTGGTGTTTATATTTATTTCATATTAATCCTTTTTCTGTCGCGGGTGGAGTGACGTGCACTTTTTCCACTGTTCAGCGTGCGCAGTTGTCCGCGAAGGATCGTTCTACTTTCTGCTGGGTTTCCTCCGCGTCCGCTCCATGTTTGAGGTAGGCGAATTCACCTGTTTCCTTTTCAAATCACTCTGTTGGTAATTGAATTATTTTAAATTGATTTTATTCCATGATTCGCATGTTTATTATATCCTTGCGTGACTTATTTTGGTGATTTGAGATCCATAGTTTTTGTTCGAAAAATTAAGTTTGAAGCAAATATATTTTTATGCCATTATGGTTGTACACTAGATGGTATCTTGCACCTGTTTAGGCGTTGTCAATTAAGGTGGAACTAAATATCTGTGTTTCTGATGTTATCGTTGGTGGTCTGGTGCGGTGTTTTCTTTTTGTAAAGAAAAAAAACAGTCTTGGATCGTATTATCCTGTACTGGTTAGTTTTATGAAATTTAGTATCATTTGGAAGTGTTGTCGTGCCCCTTTGCAGGTTTGACGCACCATTGGATGTTTACACATCCATGGGTGCACCAGATGCACACATGGATGTGCCCTCAAATGAAGATGGTGTTTGAAATCGTTACCATTTATTTTTATTTATTTTTATTTTCTCGAAATCTCGACTTTTCTAAATGGTTCTTGGTTTCAAAATGTTTTCTCCTCTTTTTGAGACACATCGAACTTGTTTAAAAATAAATATACGAAGATATGCCCGTTTGGCCCTTTAATTAATACAAAAACAGTGTTTAGAGTTATTTAAAATGATACTGTGAAATATTCGTGTAAAGCTGTTTGTTTTTGAAAAACCAAGTGCTCGCTTGACAACTCCAGGTATTTTATAAAATAGTTTTGATAATCAAATTTCGTGAAGGCCCGGTTGTCACTTTATTAATTGTGAAGTGATTGTACATATATATATATGCGTACTTGTGAGGGCATCTCTACAGGGGGACTTCCCTTCGAGGGTTGTCGTGTAGCGATGTCCGTGTAAGGGGTTGGCAAGTGCGGTGAGATGAGTCACGCGTGCGTGGGCCTCCCACTTACACAGTGTTACTAAAAACACCATGGGTTCCTAGGCGTCTTTTAGATTATCGAGTGACGGTTGCTTGCTAACCCTGATTAGACGGGTTGGTACCCTCTGGAGCTGTGGACAGGCCAGGTGGGATGTGCCACTGGTTGGCTATTAGGGCGGCCAGTTGGTTATTGACTGTGGAGTACCATGCCGGCAGGTAGTCTGAACCCGAGTACGTCCAGGGGTTTTCTAGGGATGTTTAGGATCACCCATGGTTACTTGTTCACCTTGATTGTTTACTTTCAGTTATTCTTTATAGCTTATAGTGCTACTTGTGTCCTTTTGCACTACTATCATCTTGCATTACTTGGTTACCTTCTGTTTCACTGGTTTGCTTTCAGCCTGTACTGTTTACCTGTTCCTTTTTAGCACAGTCGTAGTATCATCTGTATTTGGTTTTGTTTATAAAAACATGAAATGGTTTTGAAAGTGATTTATAGTGTGCGTTGGGTTTTCAAATGGGGAAAACATGTTGTTTATTTTTAAATGTGAAAAATCTATTTTATAATTGTATTTTTCAAACCTGTGTCAACGGATTGCTTGGGAAAGGAAACATTTGGATTCAGTGGTTTACTTTGGCTTACCTACTGGGCATTTTTAATGCTCATGCCTATATTATCATTTCAGTTTCAGGTCTTCCCTTGCTCAGATCTTCTGTTTTGAGTCTCTCAGAGTTGGAGCAAGGTTTCTCTCTAGTTGGGTGGTGACCTGAGAGGTCACATGGAGGTACGTGGTCGTGTGACTTTTATTTTCTTTTCCGCTGTTAGTGTTTACTCGCTCTGTTCTATTTACTTTTGTTTGGGCTAAAATCATTCCCACCTGCTTAATTTTGATGCCCGGCACTAGTTGCCATCCCGGGGGGATCGGGAACGCTCCTCGGGACTTGCCGCGGACCGGCTCGGGTGACCGGTTCAGGGTCGACCCGGGCTGGTTCGTGACAAAATGGTATCAGAGGTGGCTCTTGTTATTTGGGTTGTCCGGTAGAAGGAGATTAGGACTGTCGGAACTCGAGGGGTAAGTACGGGAAGAGCGTCGCGAACTCTTGCTCGCACTGATCTTCGAGTTACCAGGGGTAGTTCGGGAATTGTGTCCTTGTCTTTTCTAGTTTGTCTTGGATTGAGAGACGACAGTGGAGGCAAGCCGACATTACGTCGTGATTTCACATGGAGTAGTGACCCATGTGGAGTCCGAGTATGTGGTTTGAATTCCTCCTAGTGGTCGAAACTGACTTGAGACATGGCTCACTACCATGTCGTCAGGTTGAGCGTGACTACTAGTCTCTCACTTCAGTGGTTGATGCAAATTTGGTTGCTACTTTCGTCTTCATTTGTGTGAGTGCGTAGTTGGAAATGAAAAAGGGTTTTTGAAAATTGGACTGGTTTCTTTTAAAGGACTTTAAATGTACAAAATGGATTTTTAAAACTGAAATCTCTTGTTTTGAAAATCTGTTGTTTGCTTGGAATTGGATAAGAATGATTTGGGTCAAAACCTCGGTTCCTCTTTATGAACGTTTGCACATGTGTGAGAATGCATGGAAAGTGTGTGTTGATGCACGTATTAATGGAATGTGGATGAAGACATGTGCAACGGTTCATGAGATTACCTGGGTGTGTATTTGAAATTAATGGCTTGACCTTGTTTTCTAAATGGGTTTTAAAGGGAAAATGGTTTTGGAAAGTTTTTGGTTTGAAAGTGGATTGGTTTTTGGAAAGTGATCTTGAGAAAGGGTGGTTTTGAAATCAAAAATGAAAAGGGAATATTAAATAGGAGATTTTGTTTTGGGTTGTGTTCGTATTTGTTTGGTCTTTGTGCTGACTGTTTTTGATGAAGTGCTTTTATTGAAGTTGCTTCGGTTTGATGTTGGTTTTGGCTTTGTGTTTTATATATCGCTCAGGAAATGCCGCCCAGAAAGGTCTCTAAGGATTCGGATAAGTCATGCCCAGTTTTTGGTCCTCCTCAGACTTTTCCTATTCTCCATGGTGATCAGGGTCCGTTAGAGGCAGTGAAATGGCTCGAGGAAGTGGAGCATGTCTTTAGAATGTTGGGAACTCCCGATAATGTTAAGGTTCGTGCAATTATGAAGTTGTTCGAGGGTCCAGCTCTGGACCAGTGGAAGGTGGTTGCCCCACCATCGACGCAAGTTGAAATGACGTGGGATGTCTTTAGAATTGTTTTCATCCAATGGTTTGTACCAGAGGAAGTGAAGCTGGAGAAAAAGAGAGAGCTTGTGCATATTCAACAAGGTCAACGGATGGTGAAGGCATATGTTGACCATTTCAAGGAACTGATTCCCTTTTCTCCAGAGGTAGCGTCGCACGAGCTCATGAAGGCCTCTCTTTTCATTGGGGGTCTTCGTCCAGAGATCAAGGAGCGAGTCCTCCCTCCTAAAGACCTTTGTTTTGAGAAGCTGGTGGAGGAAGCTTCCTTGGCTGAGTTGGTTTCCGGTGTGCGGGTGGTTAATACTTCAGCGTCCGCTGCTGTTCGAAAGAGTTTCCCCTCTGGTGGGGAAAAGGCGCCAGAAATACCTGTTCCTAAGGAGTTATCCCCTTTGGTCCCAGTTTCCAGTTCATCAGATCGTTCAATGGTGTGCTATCAGTGTGGTCGTTTTGGGCATTTAAAGTCGTCTTGTCGCAACCCTCCGAAGACGTTTCATCGCTGTGGTTGTCTGGGTCATCTGGAGAAGTTTTGCAAGAAGCGTCGCTTGAAGAGGAAGCCGTGATGGGAGAATGTCAGTACCTGACTGTGAGGCAGAAGATGCTTCAGCCATCAGAGCCCCAGCCACAAGTCTCGGGGTGAAGCTCGCGCACAGTAGGAGCCCCCAGGGGTGTGAAGCCTTGGTCCAGGTTTTGTGTTCCGTGTTAGCAGTGGAACAATCAAGATCTTTTAGTACTTGTTTTTTTTTTGCTGTTCAGTTTTGACGTTGTTGTATGTTCATTGTTTTACCATGGGGTTATCATGGACTTGTTCTATTATAATCCAAGTAGACTGGTTTATGTAAATGTGTTGTTTTTCTAAAAAGTGGCAATGGACTTGTTCTATGATAAATCTAAGCGGACTTTTCGTGAGAATGTAATATTCTAAATCGGGTATCCTTCCAAAAAGTGTGTTTGACTCTCGTGTGGGTTGACCTCGTTTTAGTTATGTTGTCGATGTGGTTATGTTTTGTGGACTTCGGTGGATCATGTCTCCAATTTGATGTTGGTTAAATGTTTTTCTATGGGTTTTCCCTGGTGTTGAAGTTGTTGACTCTAGTCGAGGGTTCAAGGTTTCGACGAAGGTGTTGTTTTTTCACTCGTGCTATGAGAGTTGGTTTAAACCGGTTGGGAGTTCCCGCGTCGACCCCCTTTCCTAGGGTTTTCTATTTAGATGGTCAACTTTTCTGCACTAGTTAAGTTCTTGTGGTGGTGAGAACCCCTTCGTGTTCTCCCCTCAATCTCGGACCCCAGTTTTCTCTTGAATCGGTCGGGTGTGACCTGTGCAGAGTAAGGTCATCTCCGAGATTCTCAGTTCTCTCTGGTTCCTTTAATTCCGTTGGGGCCTGGACTTAAATCTTGACCGACTTTTGTCCTGGTGACTTTGTGGGGGCAGAAAGTGTCTGTGGTGGGGAGAATTGTCACACCCCGACCACAGATACCCTTATCTTACTCTTTTCTTGGTCTCGGCCTGAATTTTTAACGTTTATCTGTGTTGAAGGGTTTCATGCCAGTGCGCGGTCATCGCATCGTTAGCGGTGACCGTGCGGTTGGCCCGGGTGACTACGTGTTCGCCCGACGTTTAAATTTGAGAATTTTATGTTGTCATTTTATCATTTTATTTATTTATTATTTTATTATTATGATTATAAAGTTTTATTAATATTATTATTATAAATTTTTATTATTATGAAGATTAGATTTTATTCTTTTATTTAGTCTTCTATTATTATTATTATGGTTATTATTACAATTATTATAAGGTTATTACAATTATTATTATTATTATTATTATTATTATCATTATTATTATTGATTATGTATATATATATATAGTTTTTTGTTTAACCCCCCCAAACCCTAATTCCTATTCCCGTAGCCGCCACCCCATCCCCCGTTTTCCTCTGTCTCTCCTTCACCGCACCGAGCAGCACCCGGATCCTCCTCCGCTCCGGTGACAGCGGCCGGCTCCCGCTCACTCCACAACTTCCGACCTGCGACTTCGCCGCGCCAGCCTCCTCCGCCAGCCGACAGCCGGCCTCCCGGCTCCGCCACCTCCCGCGCGCACCCCCTCCCTTCTTCCACGCCGGCTTCCACCGCGCCGTGCACCCAGCCGCCGTCTCGGCTTCCTCTCCGCCTCGCCCCGCCGCGCCCTGCCCTGGCCTCCCTCTTTCATCCCACGCCCGACCGCCGCCGTCCCGTTTCCCTTCCCCCAGCCGCCGTCCCGGCTTACCCGCGCCGCCCTCCCTGTTTTTTTTCCTGCACCGGCCAGCCCCGGCTCCCTCCGGCGCCGTCCCGCTCGACTCCCTCCGCGCCCCGCACCCGGCGTCCGTCTCCTATCCCCATCACTGACCCGTTTCCCCCCCTGCTTCTCCGCCTTGCGCCGACACCGCGCCGCCCTCTCCCCTGCACCCTCCTCCCGTCCCAGCCCTGCTCCCGCCGCCACCGGCGACTCCGCCGTTCCGGCCTCCACCCCGCTCTCCTCCTGCCTCGCTCCGCTGCGGCGACACCCCCCCTGTGCCGACCTCCGGCTTCCTTCGCCGCACCCATAAGTATCCGCACCTGCACCCAGCCACCGTCGCCCTCGCCGCCGTCCGGCGTCCCCCCCTCCCCTGCGCGCTCCTGTTCCCCCTTCACAGTAAGTTTTCTTTTTTATGTTTTGTTTTTTTATCATGTTAATAATAATATTATTATTAATGATATAATGTTAATATCTTTTCTATTATTATTATTATTATTATTATATTATGTTATACTTACTATTATTATTACATTATGTTATTCTTCTTATTATTATTATATTATTATTATTATTATGCTATTGTTATTATATTATTATTATTAATATTATAATGTTAATATTATTTTATATTATTATTATTATATCATTATTATTATTATTATTTGGTTATCATATTATTATTATTATTATTATTGTATTATATTAATATTGTTATTACTATTATATTATTATCGTGCTAAATTATTATTGTTATTTATTTATTTATTCTCTTGGTTATTTTTGTATGCGTTATTTATCTATATATTCATTTATTTGCTTATTTTATTTATTTATTTATTTATTTTCCTTTTTTATTCCATCTTGGTGTTTATATTTAATTCATATTAATCCTTTTTCTGTCGCAGGTGGAGTGACGTGCACTTTTTCCACTGTTCAGCGTGCGCAGTTGTCCGCGAAGGATCGTTCTACTTTCTGCTGGGTTTCCGCCGCGTCCGCTCCATGTTTGAGGTAGGCGAATTCACCTGTTTCCTTTTCAAAGCACTATGTTGGTACTTGAATTATTTTAAATTGATTTTATTCCATGATTCGCATGTTTATTATATCCTTGCGTGACTTATTTTAGTGATTTGAGATCCATAGTTTTTGTTCGAAAAATTAAGTTTGAAGCAAATATATTTTTATGCCGTTATGGTTGTACACTAGATGGTATCTTGCACCTGTTTAGGTGTTGTCAATTAAGGTGGAACTAAATATCTGTGTTTCTGATGTTATCGTTGGTGGTCTGGTGCGGTGTTTTCTTTTTGTAAAGAAAAAAAACATTCTTGGATCGTATTATCCTGTACTGGTTAGTTTTATGAAATTTAGTATCATTTGGAAGTGTTGTCGTGCCCCTTTGCAGGTTTGACGCACCATTGGATGTTGAAACATCCATGGGTGCACCAGATGCACACATGGATGTGCCCTCAAATGAAGATGGTGTTTGAAATCGTTACCATTTATTTTTATTTATTTTTATTTTCTCGAAATCTCGACTTTTCTAAATGGTTCTTGGTTTCAAAATGTTTTCGCCTCTTTTTGAGACACATCGAACTTGTTTAAAAAGAAATCTACGAAGATATGCCCATTTGGCCCTTTACTTAATACAAAAACAGTGTTTAGAGTTATTTAAAATGATACTGTGAAATATTCGTGTAAAGCTGTTTGTTTTTGAAAAACCAAGTGCTCGCTTGACAACTCCAGGTATTTTATAAAATAGTTTTGATAATCAAATGTCGTGAAGGCCCGGTTGGAACTTTATTAATTGTGAAGTGATTGTACATATATATATATATATGCGTACTTGTGAGGGCATCTCTACAGGGGGACTTCCCTTCGAGGGTTGTCGTGTAGCGATGTCCGTGTAAGGGGTTGGCAAGTGCGGTGAGATGAGTCACGCGTGCGTGGGCCTCCCACTTACACAGTGTTACTAAAACCACCATGGGTTCCTGGGCGTCTTGTAGATTATCGAGTGACGGTTGCTTGCTAACCCTGATTAGACGGGTTGGTACCCTCTGGAGTTGTGGACAGGCCAGGTGGGATGTGCCACTGGTTGGTTATTAGGGCGGCCAGTTGGTTATTGACTGTGGAGTACCATGCCGGCAGGGAGTCTGAACCCGAGTAGGTCCAGGGGTTTTCTAGGGATGTTTAGGATCACCCATGGTTACTTGTTCACCTTAATTGTTTACTTTCAGTTATTCTTTATAGCTTATAGTGCTACTTGTGTCCTTTTGCACTACTATCATCTTGCATTACTTGGTTACCTTCTGTTTCACTGGTTTGCTTTCAGCCTGTACTGTTTACCTCTTCCTTTTTAGCACAGTCGTAGTATCATCTGTATTTGGTTTTGTTTATAAAAACATGAAATGGTTTTGAAAGTGATTTATAGTGTGCGTTGGGTTTTCAAATGGGGAAAACATGTTTTTTATTTTTAAATGTGAAGAATCTATTTTATAATTGTAATTTTCAAACCTGTGTCAACGGATTGCTTGGGAAAGGAAACATTTGGATTCAGTGGTTTACTTTGGCTTACCTACTGGGCATTTTTAATGCTCACGCCTATATTATCATTTCAGTTTCAGGTCTTCCCTTGCTCAGATCTTCTGTTTTGAGTCTCTCAGAGTTGGAGCGAGGTTGCTCTCTAGTTGGGTGGTGACCTGAGAGGTCACATGGAGGTACGTGGTCGTGTGACTTTTATTTTCTTTTCCGATGTTAGTGTTTACTCGCTCTGTTCTATTTACTTTTGTTTGGGCTAAAATCGTTCCCACCTGCTTAATTTTGATTCCCGGCACTAGTTGCCATCCCGGGGGGATCGGGAACGCTCCTCGGGACTTGCCACGGACCGGCTCGGGTGACCGGTTCAGGGTCGACCCGGGATGGTTCGTGACACTTATTCTACAGTAGTAGCATAAGAGTGACATTATTAGTAAATTAGTATTTTGTACTGTTCACCCAAAAATCTAATTTTTTTGTAAAATGATAAAAACTCACCTTAAGCTAATTCAGTTATACTAAAAGTAAAAAATGAATTATTTTTTATGAAATTTAATTTATAAATTTATATGTTATATTAAAATACAATATATATTGAAAAACCACTTATTTAAAAAATGACCCGTTTTAAATTATAATTATTCTTAAAATTATATGATTTCATTATTATAATTATAAATATAATACTTATTACTAAGTTTTAATAAGTATATTTTTATTAGGTTTAATTTTCTACATATATTTTATAATACATTAACTCATATTTATACCCACTAATCAAATATCAAGGTTATAATGATAATATTTAAATGATTATATTTCTACAGTATATCACAGTTCATTTAAGATAACTCTAACATGTTATATATTAAATTGAACATAGTATTATTTATTGTAAAACTATATATTTAAATATTATGGTGTTTCATTCTTCCACTCTTCCAAAAATTAAATGCACACAATTCAAATTGTTTCTTACCAAAATGAATGCATATTTACATAGGTACAATATTAGATATTGATTTTTAATGATAAGGAATTTATATGTTACTAATATTTAAAACTTATTTTATTAAATATTTATAAACTATGTGTGTATCATTATAACACTACACCTTTTAATTGTTTTATGAAATCACACATTAATAAATGAGTGCTAGTTTCCACATAAGACCTGATAAAGTTATCATCCTCTTGTTTGAGTTGAGGATTTTTTTTCCATAAATAATAAGAATGATAAAAATTACTAACTTGATTTATTTCCATTCCATATGAAAAAAATTCGTTTATTTTGTTTTAATTAGTTTTCCAGCTCTTTCACATCTCATATTCTAAATGAAAAATATCATGATGAATTTTTTGCACCTAAAGCACTAAAATTAAATTTTAAATGATAATAAGATCCAACAAGGGATCAAAATTAAATCCTCTTATATCTTGTATTTTTAAAAAACCAAAAATTCTTGAAAACACTTAATACAATATTAAATATGAAGAAAACTTCAAGTGAATAAGTAGTGAATGAATATTTAATAACACCCAAAGTTCCACTTAAATAATTTCACAATTTACTAAACACAAAAAAATTTCAAAATAATCTCAATCAAATTCAATACTGAAAATATATAATTATTTGATCACATATTCTTCTAAAATCAACTTAGCATTTATCTATAAACAATATTAATCATCCATAATGTCACATACCAAAAAATTTCACACTTTAAACATATATTCTCAAAAATTTGATAAATTTTTCATAAAATAACATGAATTACTTGGAAATATAACCTCGACAACATCTTATATTATTCCAAAAGTTATCCCAAGAATTATTTTTTAAAAAATAATAACAATTTAGATATATAATTCCACATTAGCAAATAATTTACAATTTTTCATGAATTTTACAGTATTCTAAAAAATATAGTAAACTTATTAAAAATTAATTATAACCACCCAATAACAAAATTACTCATTTTTTAATCCCAGGAATATTTATATTATAGAAAATATGTTCCAAAAAATATAATATGACATTATTCATAATTACCTATATATCAGAAATCATATAAACCCTAAATTTTATCTTTACCGTACAACATGTATTCCCGGTATAAAAAAATTCATTCTAGATAACCTTAATAGTAAATCATAGGTTAAAAATATGTGTTATATAAACAAAAATAATGTATTTTTACTAAAACCCAATAAATTTCTCCCAAAAATATTTTTAATAATTATAAAATCCCATTACATAAAATCTAAAAAGGGTATCCACTCCTTTAAACTCATGATCATCATTAGGCTTATTAACCCATGATGATACCAACAAATTTTAAATTATTTTTATTCAATATCTTCATAACCAATAGTGTGATAAAAAACCTACTCTAATACTAACTGTATTAGCTGTGAACCATACATTCATATTTGATGAAAAAAACATATTATTTACATACTGGTTTTAAAACCAACTCAAATGACCCAATTTTGGTTTTCCATAGTTACATCATTAAATAAATTATAGATTCACTTATATACCCAAGACCTTTTTTTATTTAGAGTTTTGGAGAATTATATAAATGATTACTTAATAGAACCCATATTTTTATCTTTTAATGGACATTTTTCCACTATAAACTACTTTTTAATTCTATAATAACTCTTAAAAATATCTCATAAAATTTCCTACACATGATACACTTCTAGACATATCTAAAAAAATATAATTCATTATAACATAGAGAAATTTAAATATAAGAAGGATAATCTCAAATGACCAATAATAGAATGTGTATAGCAAAAGCTATCATAGAATAAATAAGGAATGACCAATGTGACATAAGTATGTAATAATCAAATAACAAATTTATCACACACCCTAAACATGAAGTATTTACATGGATAATGTAATAATATAAATGATCACCTGGAAAATATTAATTGATTTCATACTGATGGAATTCATAATTCCATAAATCACAATCTTATAGTAAAATTATTTTTATAACACATCATAATCACACCATTAAGTCCTCATTCTATGATTTAAAAAATTGGGTAGAAATACACTAAATAACCATGATAGTTTGACTCATGGTACCTACTAAATCCTAAAGGATAAATCTATAATCATGATCCAACAATCAATTACATATTTTAAATGAATTAATCATATATTAAATAAAAAATATAATACATAATCAATGTGTTTTATCAATTAATCAATATATGCATTGAAGAAATAATAAGAAACACTGATATTTCTCTAGTAAATAAAATATAATTTTTAATAATATTCCTTCAACAAAACCATATGTAGTAATGGTATATGGTTAATAAATTGTTGAAATGATAAATATAACGATGATACCAAATAATATAAATATAAAGGAGAAAGGTTATATCCAAATAATAATGAAGAGTGACATAGAACATGATCCCAAGAAAGTGAATGATCTCAAAATATGGTATAATATATAAAATAGTAAAGGATGATTAAAAATTATCAACTCACCAGAAATGAATTTCTGAAATCAATGATTTTTTTTTATAATTAGGGGAAAATTGATGTCAAATTATAGAAAAATGTTATTTATGGTTTTATATCTTTGTTTTAAAAAATGTTATAAATTATTTCCGAAATTCATTTCAACATTTAATAAATTAATTCATTTTAATAAAATCTAACATTTCCTATAATAATTTAAAAATATTTTATTTGAATAAATATATAGTATTTTAAAGTGAAAGTGATAATGAATGTTTACTTTGTTGATGGGAAAATCCATTTATACCAATAATGCTTAAAACAACATTCATTTCACAATTTTGTAAAAAAGTAAAAAATAACCCATTTAAAAAAACAAAAAATATTCTTTTATAAAACCTTTAAAATAAAGTAAATCATGGTTTAAATGAATTTACACAATTTTTTAACTATATAAAATATCATTGTTGAAATATTTTCAAAAAATATCTACATTGAAGAAAATTATTATAAAGCACCAAGAAGAAACCGGGGTGGGTTTACTTATAAAACGACATCTCAGTATTTGATAGAAAAGAGAGGAAATGTTGGAAGAAGAAACTAAGAAATAATAGAAATAAACATATGATAAGAAAATATATGTGGTTCAATAAAGAGAGATTATATAAATTCCTTAAATGGAATATTAATCATAAATAATCTCGAATAAAAATGAGATTGTAGAATAACCCCTTAAGGATTTAGGGAAACTCAAATACATGGACATATAATTGAAAAAATGACATGGTTTTTTAAATTTGATTAATTATGTCAAATATTATGTCAACTTATATTAATGAGGTAGTAATTACAAAATATAAAAGAAATCATGGTGAAAAATATGAAACATGTCTCATTGAATTGAAATTGAGACCAAGAACCTTCAAAGATATTATAATAACTCAATAAAAATATGCTGAAAGATAAAAATTAAAATCAAAATTTTCATAAAATTATTAAAAATGGATCATGATATAATATTTCAAATATAATTCATATAAATAATGTAATGTAAATGGATGAGTAATTCAAAACATGTATCAAATAAGGTAATTTGAGAATAGAAACCCTTACCTTGGATTCATATTTGGTCTTACACATTATATCATTTTGAATAATAAATTTAACTTTACTAAATATTTATTTCGAACCATTTTCAAAAATTTTCCATTTTTTAAGATCCCTTCATAATCATTTTACGTAAATTCATTATATAGTTATATTTAATTTCGACCAGTTAATGTTAATCAGTCAATTTCATGAAAACTACCTTAGTATATTGACTTTGGTGAAAGGGGTTCTGAAATGGATCCATTATCTATATAGTATTAATCATGTATTAATTACCATTTTTATACATTTAATATACTTTTATTACAAATCATTCATGTTAGTTATGAAAAATGAAGCTCATCGTTTTCTAGAGGTGGTAGTCTATACATAAAAATGAATGACATTTTTATTTTTATAATGGATTAAATAAAGTTTTAACTTTAAAAAATAATAATATCATAAATATAATATTAAATTCATCCTTATGACCAGTGATGTAAGGTGGAGATGAATAATGAATCACATCACTTTATGGAGGTGGATGTCCACATATACAGAGGAGCGACATCACCAACTTCTAATGAATGGAAGGGTTATAAAGAAAATGATATATTAATTTTACTAAATCATGATTATTTAATAAATATCACATAGTTAATTTGAATCCATCATAACGACCATCCATGGAATATAGTGATTGATAATGGAATATATCTCTTTGTGGAGATGGTAGTCCACTCGTAATCATGATCAACATTAACATTTATCATATGATGGAAAGTTAGATGAATAAGGGTTTCTAAACATTAATAATAACATTTTAGTATATTTAAGATATTTATATTATTATATAATCATTTTTATAGAACATTTGAATGAGTTTTAAGAAGAAATGATCATGAAAATACTCGGTTAAGAGTTCTGCCTCTTTTTTAAAAAACCTCCTTTGGCTCACACCATAAGGCTTATAGGATAAAATTTTGGTTAGAAAAAACCTCTATTACATTTTCAGTAAGTTTGGGAAGTTATTTGTGTAGATATTGGTTTAGATAAATAGCTAAATATTTTCAAGGAAGAGAGGATAGGTGGTTACCTTTAAAGTGAGGTGGCTGAAAATCTTGTGAATACATGAAATATTAATGTATAAGATCTTTCTAACTCATGTTAAATGGATAAAAAGTGGTATAAAGTATAATATACTCAGGATAAGGTATGAGTAAATTCAACCTGTAATGTTTGTATTAGTTTAAGTGGTATTTTTAATGTTATCTCATAGTTTAACACCATTATTAACCCTTTTAACCTTAACAGTTGCAACAAAACGATCTTTCTATAAAGGCTATGAATGTAGTTTAAAAATTTAAAAAAGAATCATACAAGAAATATGAAGTAAATTATACATAATTTATCATTCACTTTAGTTAATATAAAATCATTATGATTTTATAATGATTAAAATTATTAAACAGTAAAAATCATTTAAATTCATTTTCATTACTATTCACATACATTGACTTTAAAGGAATGAGGAAAATAATGGAATTATAAAATATATATATTTTTAAACATCAATAATCCATTATATGTATTCAATTAGTTCATGGAATACCATAATTTATCAAACACAAAATACTGTTAATATTTTTAAAAAAATTTACCTGAATTTTCTATTTCTTATAGAAAGGTTTTGTCGGCATTGTGTAAGCGTTCAATGCTATTATACCAGAAGAATTTAAAAAAATATTAAAATAAAAATATTTTATTTGAAAGAAAATAAAAAATTTATAACCATTCATGACTTTTTTATATCTATGAAATCATATTAGATATATTAAAAGAAAGAGAGTGACATTTTGAAATTATGCTTTACTTAAAGTAATATAAAGGTTATAATCAAAGGAAAGTGGAACTAAAATGAAATATTTTTGAATAAATAATAATTATGGTTGAAATAAACTCTTACAACAAAATAAATTTAATTTTTGGACTTATTTTTACACATTATCCTATAGTTTTAACATCTTTTAATCCATTTTACCCTTTATAGAGGTGACAAACATTTATCATGGTTACTATTAATTATGAATGAAAATGAAATTGAATTTATTACATAATTCTAATATTTATATCCTAGAAATGTAATCCTTTTTATGATATTTAATTTCTATAACTGGGAAAAATAAATTTTAATTTATGTTCAGGACACACAGTGAACAAGTATTTTTAGAAAAATATTTGTTTTATGAAAAAAATAGTTTGCGCTGAAATAATGTATAATGTTGATTCCATTTGAATTAATTATTTTTTTAAATTAAATGTATGTTTATTTGAATTTAAATCAAATTAAAATCCTAAATATACCTTGTGAATACTTGATTAAAAGAGAAGAACAAAAAATATTTCATATTTGAATAGAAAAGTTACATAGATTTCTAAATTGTAATACATATATTTCCATTATAAAAAATTTATTTTTTAATGAATTATATTATTTTTTAAATATATATTTATTCTATAAAAAGGTTTCATAAACTTCTGCATCATTTTATGTCATAATTATATAAAAAAAGTGATTTATTAGTAAAATCAATATTTTTTTACTATTCCCCAAAAATAAACTATTTTAGAAAAACCCAAAAACTCACCTTAATATAATGTTTAATTTATATAGAAAAATATTAAAATCCTTTTTCAGGAAATTAAATTTCTAAAATCTATACATTTATCATTTAAATGATAACACAAAATATATAACAAAACCACCTTTATAAGAAAATGAAGCCTTTTAAATTTTAACTATTTATAGCCGTATATGGTTTTATTCTTATCCATATGTATTTGGAACTTGTTTACAAAGTATTAATAATTAAATTTGTATTATTATCACTTCTCAAAACATATTTCATAATGTGGTTACTCCTATTCATAACCGCCAATTTTAAGGCTTGGTTGTAATGATCATAGTAAAATAATAATATTTATCTTTTATATTGTGGTTCATTTAAGATCAGTGTTGTGTGTGGTACGTGATATCAAACATATATTTATTTAAAGGATAATTACATATTTTAATATCACAGTTTTACATTCTCATCCTCTTAAAAAAATTGGGTCCTCACAATCTTAATTTTTTCTTATAGAAATGATTGTATCTAAACAGATGTACAATATTAGATGTCGATTTTTTCATAATAAAGAATTTATAAGTTTCTACTAATGAAAATATCACATCTTAAGTATTTATAAACCATTATTCTTCCCTAATAATACTCAGAAAATTTAATAGGTTTCCAAAATCATACCTTAATAGTAGTGTTCTATTTTCGACATAAGTCTTCATATATTTATCTTCCACTTGTTACCATCAAGATAAAAATTATAAAACTAACAAACTCAATTTATTTCCATTCCATAAGAACATTTTTCTTCCTTTGATTGTGTTTTGAAAAGTTCCCACCTATTCCTCTTCTCATATTCTTAATGATAAATATCATGATGAATTTTTCATTCTTGATGAACTAAAATTAACTTTTAATGAATCATAATATCCACCTAAGGGGTGAACATTTATTCCTCCTATTTATAAATATTTACTAAAACTAAAAATGGTTAAAAAACATTATATAATACTATAAATGAATAAAACTTCATGTGAATAAGTAATACATTAATCTCCATAACACCCAAATTTCCACTTAAATCATTTCACAATTAACAAAACCATAAAATTTTCCAAATATATATCATTAAATTTTAAACCAAAACGTCTGAATTTTTTACCCCATATTCTTCTAAAACCAAATTAAAATATCTCCAAAAAACATTAATCACTCATAAAGTCACTTACCAAAAACTTATATTCCCTATATGTGTATTATCTATTTTTTTGTTTTTTTAGAAAATAACCTAAATCACTATGACATATATTCACCAGAACACAATATATTCTACCAAAAGTTAATTAAATAATTATTCATTAAATAATATCAATAAAATTTAACTACAATACCATATTTTCCCATACATTTCAATTTCTCTTGATTCATATAATGTTAAAAAAACATATAGTCAAATTATTCCAAAATAACATTAACCACCGAATTAGAAAATCACATATTGTTTAATCAAAATTCTTCTATATGGTAAAGAATATATAACTAAAAATATAGGAATTTTTTATCTATAATTTCTTCATAATAAATTTTTACATTAAACATATATGTTATCATTACCTTACATATTTTATCCCTAGTATAATAACATTATCTACAAATACCATTCATAGTAAATCAAATGTTAAACCTATGGGTTTCGTATATCGTAGTCATGTATTCTTCCTAAAACCCAATAAATATCTCCCAAAATATTTATAATAATCATAAACACTCATCACAGAAAAACGTAAAAGTGTATCTATACCTTTAAACTTATGATCAAATGTAAACCTATTAACCCTATGATGGTATAAAAAACTATTAAGTTATCTTCATTTGAATAAATAAAAACAACTAAAGTTATAAAAACCTTATGCTGAAACAATATGTAGTATATTTTACCCATTCATCTAAATCCATTGCTCAAAACATAATCTTTATATATTATTTTTAATACCATATCAAGTTGTATAATCTTGGATTTCCATGATTAAACCATCTATGAAATGAATGAGTCACTTACTTGAGGAATTTTTTTTATGTTTAGATCTTTAGGAGAATAGAAAAATCATTACTTAACAAAACCCATATTTTTCTCTTTCAATGGATTTTTTATATTATACCTATATTTTATTATTACAAATAAACTCTTCAACATCTCCCATAAAATTATCTTCCCATGAAACACTTATTTTCATATCTTACATAATATAATTATTTATAAACTTGGTATATTGAAGGATTAGAATGGTGCGATCAAATTCTCAAAAAGGGAATGTATATAATGGAATCTATCATTGAATAAAAAAGGTTTTATAATTATGATGGAAGTAAGTAATAATAAAACTTTTCATTGAACATAAACCACAAGCATGGATTATTTCCAGGGATAATATAACAATAAAAATGACCACATAAAAAAATCATCTCATAATGATGGTATAAATAATTCTAGATATAATAATCTTACCATAAAATCCTTTTACCAAGAAATCATAAGCATACCTTCAAGGAATCATTTTAATATTTCATAAATTATTTTCTATACATACACCAAATTACCAGGATAGTTTGTCTCATGAGACCCATCGATGCAACAAGTGGCTATCTATAACTGTACCCCACTAGAAACGTACATATTTTCAATGAATTCATCATATATTGAATAAAAAATATAAAAGCAAATCAAAAGGAATTATTAGTCAATAAATATATGCATTGAATCAAGAATATATAAAATTAATATTTCCTCAATATACGAAATAATTTTCTAAATAATATTCTTTTAACTAGTATCATATTAAGAAATTGAATTCAATTAACAAAACCTTGAAATAAAAAATATTTCAATGATACAAAATAATATGGATATAAAGGATAAAAATAATGTCTAAAGAATAATGGAGAGTGATAGAGAACATGATGACAATAAAGTAGATGATATTAAAATAAGGTATCATCCGTAAATCAATAAAGGATGATTGAAGGCCATCAATTATTAATAAATTACGGTTTAAAATAAAGGAATATATTTTGAAATTTTTAGATAAAAATGGAACTTATATTTTTAAGAAAACATTCCCTAAATTTTTTTGCATCATTTTTATAAAAACAATGATTTAAATCATTTCCAAAAATAATTTCCACTTTTTTAGAAAATAAAGACTTTTAAAAAGATAAAATTTCACTAAATAAATAAAAAAATATTTTCATTGAAAACCATTGAAACATATTGAGTGATCTTGAAATAAAATAATGGTTATGATGAGGGAAAACCTATTCACACTATATACATCAAAATATACATTTTTTTTATAATTTTGTAAGGAATGTAAAAACAAGATGTTCAAAACATCATTAAAGATATTACTTTATAAAACATTTAAATGAAGGAAAAATATGATTTAAAATGACATGACATAGTAATAGAAGAATATAAAATAACATTATTAAAATATATTATATAATATTAATATAAAATAATAATATTTCAGATCTAATAGGAGAAACAAGTACATTTTTTCTTGCATAATATTATTTTAGTCTTTGATTACCAAAGATATGAAAGGTTCAAAGAAAGAAAATTAAAAACCGATAAATAACAAGAGGAAAAAAATATATAAAGTTTATGTATTATAGAGTATAAATATTTCCCCAATGGAAAATTAAACTTAAAAAATCTAGAATAAATATGAGATTGTAAAATAATCTCTTAAGACTTTGGTAAATTCCGAATCAAAGGCCATTGAAAGTTATAAAATGGTATGTTTTAGAAAATTCCTTGAATTACATAAAATATAATGTCATTATATATTCATGTGGAAGTAATTAAACAATATAAAATTAAACATGGTGTACATTATGAACCATTTCTCAAGGAATAAAAATTGTGACCAAGAACATTCACATATATTACAATAATTGAATCAAAGCCTGTTGAAATAGAAAAGATAAAACTGAACATTAATTAGTGTAATTAAAATCAGAACTTGATTTAATATTTCAAAGGGTAATCATATAAAAAATGTAATGGAAATGGTAATGTAATTAAAAACATGTATTGTGACATCCTATTACTATGTTCATGTGTTCCTAAAAACCTATTTTTACCAAGATATGGTTGGGTTTTTTTATGGTTGTTTCTTGTTGAAATTTTCAATGTTTTTAAAAATAATGGGCTAGTGCACGGTTGGAGAAAGATTTTCCAAAACTATGTGCCCTCTTAGAGAAAACCATGAAAACCAAGGAAGTGGGATTTGGAACGGTTGTCACATAGTTAGTCAAGAAATTCAAAATATTTGGAGAAACTATTTGACTCATTAGAAAATGGTGTAAGTTTATTCCACACGATTTGAAAATTCATACAGATCTATCTAGGAAACTATGAGTACGAGTTTTTAATTAATTTTAATTTTGACTATAAATTCCCAAACCCCACTTTTAGGTCCCTGAGGGACCAAAAAAAACCCATAATCAATTTCTCCATTCCTTAGAGAATGAAATAATATTTTTCTCTCAAATCCATCATGAAATTAATTTTAATCTTGAGTAATTACCCTTCATCTTCTCCTGATATGTTTCCTTACCCCAATATCTATCTCCTGTGATCTCTTTCTTCCTCCCTAGGGCTCCATGGATCCTCATGTTTATTTTTAAATATAATACCCACAATTTTGGATATAAACCTAGGTTTTATTTATAGATAATTTTTTATGTCATTCTCCATTGGATTTTTTCATGTACAACTTTGTGGTTAAGGATCCCATGATCTTGAATTAGGTTGTTCTATTACAATGCCCTGATTTTATTAACCATAAATTGATTTATTTAATTTCAAATGTTTTAATTAAATGAACATTGTTGATTTATATTAAATTTCTTTCAATTTTTTTGGAAATACCAATTCCATTGAATTGAGGTTTTAAAAATTGGTTTCAGCATGAAATTATAAAACCCCCTAATTCAATTTATTTGGGGTATGTTTATGTAAATTTGAGAAAATTTAAATTATTTAATTTAAAATGTGAATTTAATGGAAACAATTTCAATTAAATTATTGAATTTAATATTTCAAATGTATTTTATTGAAAAAAAATTAGGAAACACCTTAATTCCATTGAATTGTAGTTTTATTGTGAAATTGATGAAATTTTGTGAAAATTTAAAATTTTGAATTTAAATTTTGAAAGTGAATTATGAAATTGAACTTTGTATTTATTTCAAATTCTTATATTGTGAAAACAACTTAATTTTTTTTATATAATCCTTAGGGGTTTAAATAGGAAAAGGAATGTTTTTGATTAAAAACTTATCTGTTTGTTTTTAAATTGAAAATTTTCATATTTGAAATGGAGAATGGGATTAAATGTATTTTAATAATTATTAATATTAATTGTCCATAATTGTGTTGTACAAGATCACATGAAAGACTTAAGTAGTTAGTGAGTTAGTTGGATGAAATATTTTGATTTTCAATATTCTAAAACATTAATGCATCACATCACATCCCTTAGGTGATGTGGATGAGTCCTATTTTTCCTGAGTTCAAAGGGACACATGTACATATTATCATTTCACATTGAGTGTTGATTCCCTATAGAATATAATTATTATACCTTATTAGTCATATGAAAATTCTTCCACTTATTTTTATTTTAAATAAAAATATTCCATAGTCATAAGTTGTTTTACATATATTTAGATTTATATAATTTTTTTATATAAAAGTGTTTATTTAAGAAATTTTAAAAAGATATCTTGTTTTAGAAATGATCCATAAATTAAAATGTATTTAATTTTCTTAACGTATTTCCATCTTTTCAAATATAAATAAAGAACTATTTTAATTATTCTTTTGAAATGACAAACATGTTTTTTTTAAATTGGAATCAATTTCATTGATTAATTTAATATTAAAATATACTATGAAATTCTTGGCGATACCCTATTTGGATATTTATCTCACACCCTTCCCATGCCTTCAAGTGTTTTTAGATTATCTCCATCAAGGTCCGAGCAGGGGAAAAGAAAAACTTGGATGTTGTTTTAGTTGTTGATCAATGGACTTGGTGAGTTGCATCATTTGGAAATGGGAAATTTTTCTTATTTTTATGGTACTTGGTTTTAGTAATTTGGGTTTTTATATGTATTTTAATTCTGGTACATTACTCCTAGTGGTGTTTCTTTTGTATACATTCTAATTTTTTAGTTATTTTCTAAATTATTAGTAGAAAAATCATTCCCATTTTCATTTTTTCCTGAATATAAGTGCTAGTTACCAACCCATGGTGATCAAGAACACCCTTAGAGCCATGTTATGAGTCACTCGGTTGTCGAGTTACCAAGGAACCTGGGATGGTTTGTGACATAGTGGTATCAATGGTTCAGGCTGATATTCCTGACTTGAAGTCAGTATGCATTGGGAAATCTTTTCGGGACATAGGATGTAGTTTTGATTGAGTTCCTAACCAAATCTTACAACAATAAACCAAAAGTCTCTATGGGTGGTTAGGAAAATATGTATTGAAGGATATTTCTATTATTTTTCCAAATTTTGATTTAAATATATTGAAATAAAAATATTAATTTTTGTTTATTGGGATTAATTTCCCTTATGGCTTAGTTTGAGTGTTAATATGATGTCTTCTTTGTTGTCAACTGATGTTTTGTAGCATCATGACTTCGAGAAGACAAGTGAATCAGATCTAGGAGGACGCTTCTACTTAACCTTATTTAGAAAATCCTCTTGTGGACCCAAATATGGTTGAAGTGATTTTGTGAATTTTCCATGATCTCGTACATACACCACCACCAGTTCCCATTCAAGCACTAGTTGTGGAACCTCATAGAGACATTCTCAAGATTTTTTCTCAAGATTTCATTCATCAGAAGAAAACATAGTTGAAAGATCCTAAATATATTGAGGAGTGGTTGAGGAAAATGGATCTTTTTTTTGTTCTAATATACACCCAATGAAATCAAGGTAAAGTGTTCCACCTTCATGTTAGAAGGACCAAGCAGGAGATGGTAGGACATGATGTTGATGATGAAGAGACATTAGGGATTATAGTTTGAAGACATTAAGGTTATTTTCAATGAAAAATTATATCTATAGTCTATTCATTTTTCCAATTAATCTATGTTTTTCAAACTCAAGATGGATGATAGGACCATGAATGATTATATAAATCAATTTTGAAATGCAAAAGCAGTTCTCACTAGATATAATATTGAATGAGAAGCTGAAGGATCAATGGTTCAAGATAGATCTTTGATAGGATATTCTTGCTCAGGTTTTCTTTTTGATGAAACTTTCTTATGTTGATGTACTGGATATAGTGATGATGTTAAAGATGACCCTAGCTGGAAAGTCAAGTTTATCAAGAGTTTATTTCTCTACCATTGGAAGTGTACATTCTTATAAGGGAAAGAGTAAGAGTGATGATTATCATGGTGGTTCTTGATAGTAGTTTCATTATAGAACACCTATAGTTTCAGTCATAGGTCCTTTAGTTTCTTACTAATGGGGAAAGTAGGTACATTAAAAGAGGGTTTTCATCAAGGCACTCAATAACTATAGCTTATATGGATGCTCAAGTAAAATAGATAAATTCTATAATGTTTATTCAACTCCTCATAGTGGAACGAGAATATTAAATCCTTCTAAAATTATGGGGAAATCAAATTCTTCACATGAAAATGGATTCTTGACAAAATCTTATGGAATGAATATTCTTCATGCACTAAAAGAGCCTACAAAGGAAGTGGACATAGGTCTAGTGACCATGAGAGGTACCATTATTATAGATTCATCATTAGTGAATGCTTTATTTGATACTGGTGCAAGTCATTCATTTATGTAAAAACATATTACTAATCATATAAATATTCCAATGTAGATTTTATCTTGTGGAATGGATATTACTACACCCCTTGGTTTGAATAAAGAGAAGGGTCTTTATAGTTCCTCTTGTTTTTTCTCTCTATCAGATGTTGATATTTCTTGGAGTTTTCTTATTCTCAATATTAATCCTCTTGATTTCATTTTCTTGATGGATTGAATCATTTCTAATAAATCCTAGATTGATTTTTATCTTCGATGGGTCTCTTTCACTACACCCAATATTGTCTGTCGTTTCTTCCAAGGAGAATGGGACCCAAGGTTGAGTAGTGAAGGACTTTCTTATATGTAGATGGGGAAAGTGATATCAGTGTTTTAATTTGATCTAGATCATGAATCTTTAAGGGGAAATATCCCTCCATTTTTCATTTAGTTTCCTGATTTTTTTCCTTATGAATTCTCTAATTTTCCGTCGATATGGGATGTTGATTTTTCTATTGACTTAATTTCTAGTACTCAACTAGTTTCTATTCCCTCTTACCACATAGAACCAACTAAAATGAAAGAGATGAAGTCCTGGTTGGATGGTATTCTTGAGAAAGGTTTTATATGAAAGAGTGTTTCACCTTGGGAAATTCATGTTCTATTCTCTATGAAAGATTATAGTTCACTTCACTTATTTATTGATTATAAGAAACTCAATCAAATTATAGTGAAGAAAAAATTAATTGTTTCCATGTATTGATGATCTATTTGATTAGTTGAAAGGGGAAAAGTGGTTATCAAAGATTTATCATCAATATGTTTACCATCAGTCTAGAATAAAAGTCTCTAACATTTATAAAACTTATTTTCGGAGTAGGTACTGTAGTTATGAGTACCATGTATTTTGTTTAACCAAAACCAATGCAATTTTAATGGAATTTTTGAACAATTTTTTTCATGATTATCTTGATACCTTCACGGTTTTCGTTGTGGATGAAATCCTCGTATACTATACGTCTAAGGAGGATTATGTGGATCATCATAAAAATGTTCTGAGTTTGATGAGAAATCATCGACTTTATGACAAGAATTTGAAATGTGATTTCTAGATACAGAAAGTGAAAATATATGGACATGTGTTTTTGGAAAATGTTATTTTAGTTGATCTTGATGAGGCGAAGGCATTTATGACATGGGAATAACCACAAAATTTCCTCAAGATTCAGAACTTCTTAGGATGAGACAGATATTATTGTCAGTTTGTTAATGACTTATAAATGTTGGTTTCTCTGATGATTTCTCTAAATTAGAAGGGGGTGAATTTTTCATGGGATGATAAATGTTAGAATTATTTTATTGAGTTGAAACATATTATGAATAATGCACTAGTGTTGAATCTTCTAAAGGCTGGGTAGGGCTTTGTGGTCTTTTGTGATGCATCTGGTTTGAGCTTGGGTTCTGTCCTCATGTAGGGTAATCACGTTGTTGTTTATGGATCTCATCAGCTTAGGACACACAGGAATAATTATCTAACCCATAAACATGAATGTTCAGTTATGATGAAAATTATTAAAAGTTGGTGACATTACCTTTTCATAGAAATATTTACCATGTTTTCAAACAAAAATTTCTTGAGTTATATCTTCTATAAAAAATATTTGAATCTCCATCAGATGCATTGGGTGAAATTATTGTAGTATTTTGATTTCAAAAAAAATATTCTTCAGGGAAAGGGAATGTTTTTGAATTTTTTTGAGAAGAAAACATCCAAACCAGGTAGTTATGGAATCATCAGAAGAGTGGAATGTGATGCATCTCTTTGCACAATTTCATATTGGAGATCGGGAATTAGGGGTTGAGATTTCCTTGTCCGATTTTTATTTGAAATCCACTCTTCTAAAATTGATTATTTAGAAACAACAGCTAGATAATGATATCTATAGAATTAGATAATATCTTAATCGTGGGGAGAATATTATTGATTGGTATTCCTCCAAAGAGGGCATTCTATTCTTTCAGAATAATTTTTTGGTACTGTCTTTGTTAAGGAATGTTGTTTTGTGGTATTTATATAGTTCTCAGTGGGTAGTGAACCCCAGATCCATGAAGACTTTCTATGAAATGTGGTTTATGTTTTGGTGGCTTGGTATGAGATAAGGAATTTTTGAGTTTTTTTATCATTCTTATACATTATAATTGGTTAAGGTTGAGCACCAGAAACCCTCAGGATTGCTTCTTCCACTAAAATTCCCTACTTGAAAGTGGGATGAAATCTCTATGTAATTCTTGGTTCGGTTATCGCATACCCCTAAAAAGAATAATGTGATATGGGTTGTGATCGACATGATGGTGAAATTGGCATACATTATACCCATTAGTGACACAACCAAAGTTTAGGAGTTGGGAAATATCTATGTAAAAGAGATTGTTAGTTTCCATGGTGTTCCTTATACTATAGTTTCTGATAGGGATCCTCAGTTCACTTATCACTTTTGGAGAGGCCTTTAGAAGCACTAATATATCATGTCTATTTGAGTATGACATACCATATGCAGTTAGATGGAAAGATATAACGATCTTTATAGGTTCTTTAGGATATTCTTCGTGCTTATGTTCTCGACATTGGTGGATCTTAGGATGATTACTTGTGACTGGTTGAGTTTTCTTATAATAACAGTTACCATTTAGTGCTCATAATGGTTATTTTATAGGCCTTGTGTAGATGACCTTGAAAATATTTGTTGTGTTGGTCAGAGATTGGTGAATGTTCCTTGGTTAGACTGATCTTAGTCCAAGAGATGAAAAAAATATTTAGTGGATTCCTCAGATAATGGTGATGTAATAGAGATGATATAAGTCTTTTGCTAATCATTGTCGTAGACCTTTGTAATTCTCAGTTAGAGACCAGGTGTTCTTCAAGGTTTTATCTTAGCTGGTCCATTGATGGAATTGGAGGTAAGGGAAACTAGCTCCTCATTTTGTAGGACCTTTTGAGGTTGTTCAGAAATTGGGAAAGGTTATTAACATTTATCACTTTCAGAAAAATATATTTTGATACAAAACATATTCTATGTATCTCAGTTTCAAAAGTATCTACCTGATCCATATCATGTTCTGTGCCAGTGTGATCTTATGCTTGAACCAAATTTATCTGTAACTAAATGAATAGTTTCTTTAGTTGATTATAAAACCAAGGTACTTCGTGGGAGGATAATACCTTTAGTTCATGCGAAATGATAGCATAATACTGATTCTCTTGATATGTGGGAGAGGGAGGCACTGATGAGAGAGCAATGGCCTCAAATTTTGGCATGGTAGCTTTTGAGTAGGATTTATAAGGATAAAAAGTTTCTTTGTGGGTAGGGTGTAACATCATTTTACTATTTTCAAGTTTTCATAAAAGCCTATTTTTACCAATATTTGGTTGGGTTTCTTTTGGGGTTGTTTTGGGTTTAAAATTTAAAATATTTTAAAAATTATGGGTTACTGCATGGTTTGCGCATGGTTGGAACATAATTTTCCCAAACCGCAAGCCCTCTCATAGAAAATAGTGAAACCCAAGGAAATGGGATTTGGAATGATTGCTTCACAGTTAGTCAAGCGATGTGATCTCTTAGTAGAAACTACGTGGCTCATTCAAAACTGGTATGCATTTAGTCTGCAAGGTTTGTCAAACCGTGCGTATGGGTTTTTAATTAATCTAAATTTTGAATTAAAATTCCTAAACCCTCTTTTAGGTCCACAGTAGAAGGTAGAGACCCAGAATATATTTTTACCTTCCTTAGAGATCCCAGGAATAGTTTTCCCATCTCATATACCTCTAAAAGACATTAAAATATTTAGGAATTCCCTTTGAAATTATCCCAACTAGTTTCCTCAGCCCGATATCTATCTATTGTGATATCGTTCTTCCTCACTAGTGTTCCATTGATCCATATATTTTTTATAGATCTAATGCCCACTATTTTGTATCTAAATCAGGGTTTCATTCATAGATTCTTGTCTCCGTCATTCTCCGTTGGAGTTTTTTGTGTACGAATTTGTGATTTGAGATCCAATGATCCCAAGGTAGGTGATTCAGTTATGATGCCCTAATTTTATTAACACTAAATTACATTATTTATTTTTAATTTTTTTAATTAAATGAAATTTATTGATTTTAATTATAGTGCTTTCAATTTTTTGTTAGAAAAATTCAATTCAATCGAATTAGTTTTTTAAAAATGGCTTGTTGTTATAAAATTGGAAAACCCCAAATTAAATTGAATTGGGTGTGTTTTGGAAAATTTGAAAAAAATTTAAATTGTGAATTTGATGGGAATTATTTCAATTCAATTTTTGAATTTAATTTTGGAAATTGATTTCGTGGACAAAAATATCCCAAAAACACTACTCCGTTGAATTAGGTGTTTATTTTGAAATTGATAGAATTTTGTGCAAATTTAAATTGTTTAAATTTAATTATGAAATTGAATTGTGAAATTGAATTGTGAATTGGTTTCGAAATATAATATTATGAAAATTTAGGAAAACAGTTATTGATAGAAATTTTATGGTTTTAACTTGAAAAATGCTTGTTTTTTTTATTAAAAACCCATGTGGTGGTTTTCAAATGGTAAATTAGAAAATTTTATATAGGGAATGGGATTAATTTTATTTTAAGAATACTTAAAATAAATATCCCATCATTGTTTTTATTAGAGGAAAAGTAATATTTAGGTAGTTAATGGGTTATTTAGATGACACTTTATGATTTACAACATCCAAAATATAAATTCATCACATCAGATCCATTAGGAAATATAGTTGAGTCCTTTTTGGAATGAGTTAAAAGGGATTAATTTACATATTACCATGTCACCGAGAGTGTGGAGTCCCTTTAGCCTTAAAATATCATACCATCTCAGGAATATGACCACATTTCGCACTTATTTGTATTTCAAATTAAAATATTCTATTGTTTATTACTATTTTAAATGAATTCAGATTTATAATTTTTTATATAAAAGTGTTTATTTAAGACCTTTTGAAAAGATAAATTTTTTTATAAAAGGCCACCACTACCCTCTCTTCTTCACACATCCAAAACACTTATTCTCATCCATGATATGAAAAAATATATTACTTAATTCCATCCATACATCCTATATTCATTATTTTTATTTTCAAACCCTCTTAATAAGGCTTTTTGTATAAACATAAAGAGGTTCTACAAAAAAGAGGTAATATTCATAAACATGTGTTTTTGTTTTATTTGTTTTATAAAATCCATAAAATATTATTCATCCATTGTGATATAATAAAATTAAAATATACCATATACTTAGATGTTTTTTTAATGTATTGAACCAAATCTATCTCTTATTCCATCATGTTGGAAATAAAACTGTCGATTGTGTATACAACAGATTACCACCTCGTGAACCGATGTAATTAATTTTCCATAACATACTCTAAAGGATGGTTATAATGATTAATTTAACAAATTTTTACTATATTTATGACTTAATTATACTTCTATAATAATAATATCACATATACGTTCTTAACTTCAATTCTATGTGAATATGATAACATCGCTCATGTGGGCAGCCGACAACCGCATTACGAAGCGATGTGATTTTATCATCAATTAATCTTTACATGGTAGTAAATAAGGATAGTTTTAATTAAATTTTTGTTATATATGACATAAAAATGATTCTGTAAATGTAATATATTATTTTCCTTTCTTTTTCTTCATCCTTCAAGAAAATGAAAACAAAATTCATACATACGTATGACATACCGTCTCAATGAACAATGCAATTAATTTTGTAATTTAAATTTACTAGACTTAAATAAATATATATTTAATTAATTTATATTTTATTTATTTCATTTTTAAAATTCTGGTGATTATGGAACCATTATCAATGTAAAATAATCAAAAATACAAAACCAAAACATACATGAAAAAGCAGTTATTACTCATAACTTGATTTTTACAAGGAATAATTAATAAATGGGTAATAAAAGAAAAAAATTAAATAATATATAGAATGATACATATTAATATGTATCAATTAAATAAGTACAATAAAATTATATTTATTAAATATGATATTTGAATATGTACGAAGGAAGTCAGCACTTATGGTACGAGATTTCCAGTCTCTCTTTTATTTATAGAGGACATATGCCATATTCAAAACATGTTTCTTCTGTGGGATGTATATACTACCACTTGGAAGTGTTATATCACTAATACACTTATTTAAATTATATTTAAGGTTTTATTTGATTTTATTCAATAATGGGGATAATGATTCAAAAGTTACCAAAGTGGTAAAAGATTTTTATCTCACATATATTTCTGCGCGACACATGCCTTATACACCAGTTGTTTCCATTGTATATTTTATATACTTAAAATGAATGTATATTATGATTCCTATCATGATAATTATGGGATATACATATCCATATTTTTTTTATTTCATTGGGATTTAAATTCAAAATATACAAAAAATGGTAAAGGTTTAATGTTAAAATTTCATTGTTTAACAGGATTGATTATAATAAGAGTCCATTGATGAGATATTATGATATACCTATCAAAAAAATCATTTAATATATAATCCAATATTTATTTCATAAATATACATATTTTACTTTCAAATTCATATATAAAATGATTAAATATACTAAAATAATGTTTTTAAAAAAATCATCCTTATTTCTCTCTTTGGTTGAAAACCTTTTTTATTCCAAATAAATGATTTATAAAAATGTTTTAAAGAAATTGTTATTTATTCTAATATGACTATTTAAGCACATTTTTAGACACATTTTAATTTTTATAAAATGGTTTGTATGAAATATTCATTTCATTTTCCAAACAAGGTCCTTTTGTTATTTACTGAAATGTGAAAGAAATCTTTATTTTAACATGTACTACATGAACATAATATTATGAAATCATGACTAAAAAATGATTCAAATATTCCTTTTATAATTTTGTAGGGTTATTTTCAATGAAATGGACCATGATTTTTTTAATTTTAGTTTTTTAAATCATTTTATATCTATGATTACATCCTTTAAAGTTACATATAATTTACTTAGGATATGACCAAATTGTACAATAATTATTCTTTTTCGTAATGGTTTATGGTTATGATTATGAGATTTTTATGAAACCCATTTCCTTTCTATAGGTTAAGTGATGATGAATGGATGAGAGGATTGTGAGATTCATTTTCTTTCTTTGGGTTATGATATGAATAAAGTTTTATTAGACCCTTTTATTTTCATATTTCATAATATAAAGAATGTTTTATGATATTGTGGTGCACTTATGTATTGTTTTAATTACATGAACATGTTTAAATTATAACCATGGAAAATTTTTTATTTATCACCAAGTAGGTTGGTCACATTATAAATAAGAATTAATGGGTCCCATATCTCCCTCCAATGCATTAGGTAAAGATTTATATATCATGATATAACAATGATATTCAAGTCCATGGGATTGATCTATAATGGAAATGTAACATCCATAGATTTTATTAAATATATTATTTCAAATTAATTTAAATTAGTTAATATATTTTGTTACACGTGATACATAATTTATCTTTCATAACACACAATACCAAGTTTATCTTGCATTGGACACAACATCGATTTCCTTTTATTACTTATGTTACACAAAAGACAAGTTCTTACGAGAGAACAATATTATTTTAATATTATGATGATATTTATCACCTAGCCATTGGAATAGTGGGAATGAATGATATTAACAAAATTATGTAAAATATAGTTTACACATGTTTATAAAATAAATTAATTGGTTACCAATTAATTATGAAGGATAATATTGACCAATTGAATATAAAGGATGTGTTTTTATGAAAAACTGTTTTTAGAAGTAGAATTAAGTTTTATCTTAAAAAATTAAATTAATAAATATTAGTGAAACATAGTAATAAATTTAGTATTATATATATTTAATAATTTTTTCAAATTAATATATTAGTATTTATAGGATGAAGGAAAGAATAAATCAAATTTTAAGCATAGAAAGATGTATATTTCTAAAAGGTAGTTTTACTACCTATTAATGGAACAACTATTTTAAATATAATTTTTTTGAACTTTTATAATTTTAATTTTAAAACATAAAACTATTTTTTGAAATCATAATATCAAAATATGCTTTGGGTTAATTTTTGGTAGTTTTCTGAGAACTGTCATATTTTGATGAATATCGAATGACACCGAATTTTAACTGAAAACTACTTTTTCATCTGAATAATTTATGGTATTAAATTATATTTCAAATTGATTTTACTGTTTAATTAGATACATTTTATATAATTTAAACCAATATAGGTCATTGAAACCAATTTATCATTGAAATTGGATATAAAAACATTTAAATCTTTTGAACTTTTCTATTTAAAATCCCACTTTTGATCCCATATATGGGATTATTTATAAATTAATTTCATATAATTATGTGATTTAAATATGAAAAAATGGATAAAATATTTTGAATCATAATAATTTATAATTTATAATAAGTTTAACTTAGTTTTTGACTAAAAATATTAGTGAAAACATTTAAAATTAATTACAGCGATTAAGGTAAAAATATTTTTACTTAGTGGCCAAACATTAATCTTAAGAGTTAAAATAACCTAAAAACTTGTAATAAATTTTTTTATGGAAATGATTAGAAAATATCACCTCATTAATAGAATTGAAATCATTATTGGATTCACATGATGTAAGGGAAACCTTCCATTAGTGTTCACCTTTTATATTTACAGGAATGTCACTCCCCCTCCACTATAAAAAGGCACTCATCCTCCCCACATATTCAAAACTATCAAGCCCTTTTAATCATCCCGAACCTCCCAAAATAATAAACCAACAAACCTAATCTCATTCGAGATTAATAACTGTGGGCATAAAGAAAACTGAGGAATCCCTTTGATTCAAACCAAAAGGAGTTACTTGAAGTAGAGGTAACATTCTTCAACGAGCACTTTTGTTTTATTTATTTCTCTAAAACTTACAAAATTATTAATAAATTATAATATAATAACATTAGTATCTTAAATATACTGATATTTTTTATTTTATTTTTTCTTCCTCCACCTACACACACTTCAATCAAATGGGATACTCAATCATCGTTCGTGCGTACGACAAACGACTGCCTCACGAACCGATGTCATCCATTCTTCCAATACAACCTATAAATATTGGGAATAAGGTTGGAAATAATTTTTTTATAATATATAAATTTTATTTATAATTATATTATTCTTCTATAATTGTTATATAACACATTCCTTCATGATTTTTATTTTTGGGAATACGATAAAATAACTTGTGGATGTGTGGACTACTACCTTCACAAAGAATTGTGGTTTGTTCACTCTTTACATGGATTTTATTAAGGATGAGTTTTATCAAAATATATAAAATAAATGAAATATTTATGATTTTCCTGAAATAATTATATATCTATAAATATAATATGTCATTTATCTTATTTTATTTTCACACACTTAAAAGTGACAACATTGTTCATGGACGTGTGGACTACCGCCTCTACGAAATGATGTGGTTCATCATTTTTCATCACTCGATCTCAAGAATGATATATATAAGTATATTTAATTAAATAATATGTTATATAAGATATAATTTTAATTTTTTAATGATAAGTATGAATATTTTCATGATCTCTATTTACCAGGGATGTTACATTTATTATTCTATATTATCATTGCATGTCATTCATAAAATTAATCCTAGGATCTTGGGGAAAATAAACAAAAGAAAGTGGTGAGATCATACGCTTTGTAAGGGTAAGTAATATAGTGGAAGCATAAAAATTAAGGCAAGATGAATAACTAAAGAACGCGTGCCATTAAAACAAAATCTTGATCATAATATGGCATGAATAAAAACTGAATAAATAATTCCATAATAAAACATAAGCATAAATATTCTACTATTACAATAATTAAATGGACAATAGATTACTAATTTCATAATTATGTAATTCAAAAATCCAAGCATCATAATCATACAATTAAGGCCTCTTCCACGAAACCATACATAATGTGTAAAATCCCATGCCAGTTTGTCTCATAAGACCCACTGATGCATCGAGGGGCTATAGAGTGCCCCACCGATCACTTAATAAGTCTAGTGCATTCCTAATATAAAATTAGTGAAACATAATCAACATATACATTCATATTGAAACCAACATATAAAATGTATTTTCCCCAATTAGTAAACATAAACACTAAGAATTCAGAGTAATATGGTGAATGGTATCCTAATAGAACATCCACAGTCAAAATATTTATAAACCATTAAATAAAATATGATATATGATATCAAAAAATATTAATCCAAATTAATCATAAGAATCAAAAATACTGTTGAAATAGATAAAATTACTCTTATAAAATCATTGAGCAATTCTTGAGAGAAATACACTCTCTTTGGAAAGAAGGGTTCATTTAGAAAAATATTTTTATAAAACCAGAAGTGAACTAATATAGTTACATTATAAAAAATAACTTATTTTTGAAAAATAATTGTGGATTAAAAAATATTATATAGCGATCTTGAAAATGGGTATGAATTTGAAAAGTTCTTTTGAAGAATGATTATTTATAGAGAATAATTTGAGAAAGATCTTTTTTAAAACTTGTAACTACCCATAAAATAAAGAAGGATTATTATTGGTACATATATATAGAAAAATAACAAAATATTTATGGGTTGTGAAGAAGAATAATTAATAATTTAATTATGGAAAAGATATAAAAATAGTAACCTAGAAGAAAATGGGGGGTTAGGTAGAAAACAATTACCTTATGTCTGAATGTGTTCTTCACATGAACTTATCATCCTATAAAATAAAATTAAATCCATTAAATAAAAAATTAAAAACATAATAAACATTTATTTTATTCATTTTAATTTTGTTACGTTCATTCATGGAATTTTTGATTAGTTATAAGATACAATTTTATTTCCCGAGAGCATTTGTTCCCTTGGTTTTCATGATTGGTATACTTGTATATGAGTATGGAAGTTCATGTTAAATGGGTATAATTATATAGAATTGAATTTATATGATATTAATAAACATAATAATTTTAAATGGTTATATATGTAATTTTTTAAATTTTATGAGGATTAATTATTAGATAAGAAATTTAGTGATAACCGTTTACATTATTACTATGGTTACTGATAAGAACGAACTCATTTTGTTTTATCATTTAGTATTATGTATATATGCTACTTACAAAAAATAATAAAGTTTTTAATACATATATTACAGTCTGTTTTAATGATAGAAATGGTTTCATCACTACATTTTAAGGAGAAATTGAATAAAAAATCCATCATCCACAAAGGTTGTAAATCCTCTCCTCTTGGACAACAATTTCATTTTTTAAAATAAAATAGGGGATAATGGAGTTTGAGTAAGGATATTACATTTAAATGATATAATTATATTATATATATAAAAATAGAGTTATAATGATCTTTTGGACATAGTAGGTGAGGAGGCAATAATAAAATAAAAGAACATGAAAAGAAATTAAAATGAAAGGGAAGACGATTTTACCTCTTGAATACTCCTCCTTGAAAACATTCTTTAAGGGAATGTTTTTTTGGTTTTTTGATGATATAAATAGATCCTAGAAATTTGGGAGGGAATTAAAAATAATTTTGGTCAGAAATTTGATAAGTATCAAAGGCTTAGAGGTTTGAGGAGAATAGGGGGTTAGGGGTGGTTTTTATTGCGGAAGAGAGGGGTGATTTCTAATTATTTTATTCGTTATTTTATTATTTTGCACAAGACAAGAAATAATATTTATTTTTGTGGCTAAATATAGTAATTAATTCATGTGATTTTGCAAAAATGATGCTTAGATTAGCCAAACATTATCTATGACCCCACAATTCATGTATTTTGCATTGATCATAGATTATCGTATTTTACTATTCAAAAAAATTCAGGTATTTTAGACAAATATTAAAAATTCACCCTGCACATTTTTCAATGTGAAGAATTTAAAAATGAACCATATTTTAAGAAAATAGTATTTTAATTATGATAAATTTAAATTTCAATTAAAATCATCATTTACATGAAAAATATAGTATTCTAAAATTAAAATTGATTTTACACCACTATAAAAAATTAACTATGGTCTAATTAAATTACCCTAAAATAATAGGATATAAAAATATTGATTTAAAAATACATTTTATGAAGATTAATTTTTTTTAAATAATTTTAATAATTATATAATTGTCATTAATTATTTACTACTCACAAAAATACCAACACTTAATTATTAAATTTTAAAATATTCACTTACTTATACCATTATATCATACTTTCATTTATAAGGTGACTAAATTTTATTTATAATTTCATGGGTGATGTTACTACTCATAAGGGTCAAATTACAATTCATAAGGGTAACATTAATATTCGTAAGGGCTCAGTTACTATTTACCTAAATATTAGATTGATCCAATAAGACTCAATATTTTACACTGATCGCAACCGTGTATGTTGTTTTTTTGAAATTCAAATCACATAAGTGAAAAAATTATGTTTCATGGATATGTTATAACTATCTTGTTTAAATTTTTATAATAAAAAGTGTTGTATAATAGAGACTCAATGTAGTGTGCATTACATTCTACATTAAATTTATTTTTAAATCCTTGGGGTGTAACATTCTACACTATTTAAAAAATTTCATCATCGAAATTCTAGAATGTTACCTCATAAAAAATTTGGTTAGTTCTTCATCATAATTACCTCAGGATCCTACATCGCCTCTTCAAATTTATAATTTTTTCAAAGTACTTTTACCAACTGAGTTGTCTGATTCCTCAACACCTATAATTTAGCGTTCAAAATTCAGATAGGCTCTTCACAGTAAGATAAATCACATTATAGATCTATTCCTTCAGAAGGGAGGACACACATTGGGTCTGGAATATAATTTCTTAACAATGAGACAGGGAACACATTGTGTAATTTAGAAAGGCTTGGAGGATTTTCCAAACAATAATACACAAATCAAACTCTATACATAATTTTAAAAGTCCAAATGTACCTGGGGATTAGTTTCCTTTTCATCACAAATATTATAACATGCATCCATGGAAATACTTTCAAAGAAACATGATCTCCCACTTCAAATTATAAATATTTACTTCAATTATAAGTATAACAATTTTTCTTTATTTGAGGTGCTTTGATAAGGGTTTGAATAGTCTTTACCTTGGTTATTGTTTCCTCCACAATCTCTAAGATTACAAGTTTCCTTACATCAACTTCATCCCAAAATGTTGGTGTATGAAATTTCTTTCCATACAACACTTCATATGGTGGCACTTGAATAATTGAATGAAATTATTATTGTAGAAAAACTCTTCCAAAAGTAAATACAGATCCCATATACCATGAATGCCATGGGAGCATGATCTCAACATGTCTTATACTATTTGAATGGTACTTTTAGACTTACCATCAGTTTTACGGTTATATGAAGTACTCAAAAAATTCCACATATCCCAATATTTATAAATAATTTTCATGAATTTTGATGTAAATCAGGGTTCGAGATAAAAAACAGTAGAAATAGGTGTCCATGAAGTCTTAAAACATCATTAATATAGAGTCATGAAAGGAACTCTATTAGAAAATCCTCCCTTACAACGAGGACATGTGTTGGTTTGGTAAGTTGATCCAAAATCACCCATAATGTGTCATTCTTTCTTAGAGTTTTCAGTAATCTAGTGACAAAATACAGAGTTATCCCATCCCATTTCCATGAAGAAATAGGTAGTGTTTGCATGACACATCTAGGATGTTGTCTTTCATCCTTCACCTATTGATAGGCTAAATATCTTGATACATACTCAACAATATCTTACTTCATATTATTCCACCAAAAATGTTCTTTCAAATCTCTATACATCTTAGTGTTACTAGGGTGTATTGGGAAATTAATGATATGGGCGTCATCCAATAACTCCATTTTGAGCTCGGCGATATAGGGAACACGTAGCCCCCTCCCAAATTTCAGAATTCCATATTCATACATGAAGTTTCACAACATCTCATCATTCAATTTTTTTTAAAGAATCTCATAATTTGGATGAGAAATTTTAATCCTTTAAAATAAAGATGGTTGGGAAACCAATTAAAAAAGTAATAATGTTTCAACTTATTTGATAACTTACATATCTATCCTTGCTAGATCTATTTATATAGGATGCTTGTCAATTATTATTTTTTTCAGATCTCAATTATCTTTTCTACTCAATGCATCAACTACCTTATTTTCCCTCCCATTGTGGTAGTGTATTGAATATTAATAATCCATTGAGCATCTTGACCCATCGACTTTTCCTCATGTAGAGTTCTTTAAATGAGAAGATATATTTCAAACTCTTATGATCCTTATATATCTCACATAATTCACTATAGAGATAGTTTCTCTATATATTCAGATCAAATATTACATTTTTAACTCAAGATCATGAGTTGGATAGTTATGTTCTGGAGTTTTGAAGTGCCTTAGTGAATAGGAAATAACTACATCATTCGGTATAAGGAAAAAACCAATTTATTTCTTTGATGCATCACTATAAATAAAAAGTCCACCATTTATCAATGGTATAGTCAAGATTGAATCATTCAATAACCTCTTCATCAATTCTAAAAAACATTCTTCATATTCTTTTTTCCGTACAAACTAAACCCCTTTATGAGTATTCTTGGTTAACATGTTAGATAATCGGGAGAAGTTCTATACGGAACGCTGCTAATAACCTGCTAAACCATTAAAACTATGTACCTCTATTATGTTCATAGGTTTAGTCTATTCCTGAATGGCCATTGTCTTCGAAGGATCAGTTGAGATTCCATCTTTCGAGAAAATATGGGCAGGAAATGAAAAAAATTGAATCCAAAATTCACACATGCTAAACTTACCATATAACTCATTTCTTCTAAGTGTCTTCAGAAAAATACACAATAGATTCTTATGGTTTTCATGGATTTTGGAGTATACTAAGATGTAATCAATAAATACCCCAACGGATTCCTCAAGATATTCAATGAAAACCATATTCATTGGATCCATGTAAATAGAGGGTGTATTATTCAATCCAAAAGCAATTGTTGTAAACACATAATTCTTATACCTGGTTTGAAAAAACATATTTGGAATATATTCCTTCTTAACATAAAATTGATAATATCTAAATTGAAGATAAATCATTGAAAAATATTGATATCTATGAATTTGATCTAATAAATTATCAATATGGGGTAGGGGATACCTGTTCTTCATTGTAATAGAATTGATATTTCTATAGTGAATTCACAGCCTCATGGATCCATCGTTCTTCTTAACAAATTGAATAGGGGATCCCTATAGAAAAAAACTATGGCAGGTAAATCCTTTATCAATCAATTCCTCTAGTTGTTTTTTTTGGTTCTACTAATTCAACTATATCCATTTTATAGTGAGTATTTGATATAGTTTTTGAGCTAGAAATTAAATTAATAGAGAACTCAACTTACCTCTCTAGAGTTTTCAAGGTATATCCTCTGAAACAAATCAATTTATTCCTATATAATGGTTATATAATAAATTTTAATATTTCTTTCCCCACCCATAGATAATTAATTCTATTTCTCCAAAATAATTGAATTCAGTAGAGCTATTGGGGGTGGATCTAGATAAAATAAGATGGCGATGTTTCTACTCTAAAGATAAGGGATTCTACACCTACCTTACAAATCATAATTTCATTCTTATTGAAATAGATTTTCACATTATATTTTTAAATGCAATGCATATCGAGGATTATGTCAAATTCAACCATATGTATCATGATAAAATCAGAAGATAAAGCATGCTTATATGAAATAATGGGAAATTCCAGACACATATTTTTGGTAACGAGACTTCCCTTAGGGGTTTTTAATGACATGTCAATTATTGGGGAGAATTGGAAATTTTAATTTTTAAGGAAAACTGGTAAGATATAAAGGAATACAATGATCCAAAACCAAATAAAGGTTTTGCTAAATTTGAGGAGATGATTAATGTAAATGCAAGCACATCATTAAGAACTTCAATCTCATTTGTTGTTATCGTATAATCTTATCCTTTTAGCCATGACATTATCTAATGAAAGTTTATTTCATGATTTGAAAAATCATTTTCATAGTCTCCCATATCACTAAAATTGTGTAATTGAATATTGGTACCTTCCTTATTTACCTTATAATAATGGGCTTTGTTAACTTTTCCTCTACACTTGTAACAATAACTCCTACACTTCAAGAAAGTGCTGGTGTGTTTCTTCCCATAATTTGCACAAGATAGTAAATCAACTCTTCATTTCTTCCCCTTTTCCTTATTTCATTTTATTGAGTGTTTATCAAACCTCTCCATCTATTTATTTACTTTGAAGTCACATGAATTAGAGAATTATTTTACTATCTTGATAACACATGAGACTATATTGTAATATGATGATAAATTTTGTGAGACTAGTTACTTTTAGAGTAATGGTTTTAAACAATGTAACAATTTTTCAATCATGCTCCTTGGATTACATATGTAGTCTGAGGAATTTAATTCTAACCTTGGAAGGTAGTCTTTATACTTGGAAACATTATTATCCCCCTTTTCCCTCATATTCAAGAATTGAATTTCTATATCATCTTGTTTTTTGCAAGGAAAATATTCTTCTAGGAAAATTTCCTTAAGATACCTCCATTCCATATTTTTAATTTATCTCTCCTCCTTTTTGTTTTTGATTAGTGACCACCATTGATCTGTATATCCTGATAGATGATAAACTATCACGATCACCTAATACCTTTAATTACTTCCCAAATTGAGAAATATCTTCTCTAAAGAACTTATCCACTACTCATATACAAATGGTTTTTAGTCCCATTTAATGATAGAGGTTGTGGTCACATAAATAATTCTAGCATTGATCCTATATATTGTTGATCTGGATGCTCTATACAACTAAGTTTATTATTTGTAACCCAAGTTTGTCGTCCCAATATAGCTATATGTTTCTCAGCAGCAGTCGCATCTCTAGTATGAACATTATTATGTTTCATGGGAGGGAAATACATACACGAGATATGTGTATTGATACGGTTTCTAATCCTTCCATTACGCAAAATTTCTAAATAATGACATACATAAGATTAGGTTGTGAATCAAAATGGATAATCTCAAACTAGAAAAACACATAACATAAATTGAAATTTTATGCATATCTAATCTCATAATCATAAAAATAGTTTCTTTGAGGACAAATTTACTTTTAAATCCATCATAGTGGTTTGTAAGGAAATGTGAATTATCCTAATCATATCATCCAGGAGTGTCAAACTAGCTGTGTAGTATGGCCTATTGTCGTGTATCAGGTTACCTTGAGTCAAACATGAGACACCTTTTTAGAGTTGTTACTCCTCGACACATATGTTCCAGCACCAATCCCACTTATAGTATCTAGATAAAAATGTATTTAAAGTAGAATCCACATAATATCATCATTACCAAAATTTTATGATGATTCCTATGTGATTATTCTAAATGTCTATCTTAGTGCTATGTTCAATAGTATATGTTTCCTAAATATCGTCTTCATGGTTTCTACTAAGCTTCCACTAATACCAGCTATAGAGATCCAAACCACAGTTTCCCAGATCCAATGACTTACTTCATTACATTGGCATATAAACAAGGAAGTCGTATCCTAAAGGAATGAATAATTCTGTAGCATTGTGAAACCAGATATATACATAAGATAAAATTTACAATTTGAAATGAAATACATCATACAAACACCATTGGAAACACTCTCATTATTCAATATTAACATTTCATGTCATTCAAAAAATTCATCTTGGAATCCTGGGGAAAGTATACATAAGAAAGGGGTGATATCTGATGCTTAGTAAGGGTAGGTAATATAGAATAAGCGTAAATAATAAGGCACAATTAATAACTAAAGAACAGGTGCCATTAAAACAAAATCTTGAGAATAATATGGTAGGAAAAAACTAAATAAATTTTTCCATAATAAAATATAACCATGTATATTTTACAAGTCGAATAATCACATGGACTATAAATTAATAGTTTCATAATGAGGGAATGTATAATTTCGAACATCATAATCATACCATTAAGGCCTCAACCAAGACACCATATATAATGAGTATAAAACCTTGCTAGTTTTCTTAATGAGACCTATCAATGCATCGAAGGGGCTATAATGGTCCCCACCCATCACTTAATAATTCCAATTCATTCCTAACATTAAATGGGTGAAACATAATCAACATATAAATTCACATTGAAACGAACATATGAAATTTACTTTCCCCAATCAGTAAACATAAACACTAACCATTTTAAGTAACATGGTGAGTGGTATCAAGATAGAACATCCATGGTCAAAATAATCATAAAAAATTTCAATAAAATATGTCATATTATATACTTAAATATTAATTCTAAATAAAAATAAGAATTAACAAGAGTGTTCAAAGAGTTGAAAACACTCATTTAAAATCCTTGAGTAATTCTCGAGAGAAATACTCCTTTACTTTGGAAAGAAGAGTTATTTTTGGAAAATATTTATGTAAAACTAGAATTTAACTAAGATATTTATTTAATAATAAAATTAGTGATTTTAGAAAAATAACGGTGTCTTAAAACAGCTTATAGAGTGTACTTGAAAATCAGTATCAATTTGAGAAGATCCCTTGAATCAGGCTTCTTTATCGGGAAGAATTTTAGAAAGATCCTTTTTAAAATATGTGAGTCCCCATAAAAGAAAGAATGATTTTGATTGATATATATATATATATATATATATTACACAATTGAATTTATGAGGTTTTCATATGAATAATTAAGAATTTTATTAGGTTAAATAAAGAAAAAGTGTAACAAAAAATAAAATGGAGGTTCAGGTATAAAACCATTTCCTTATGTACGGATGTGTTATATGATTGAAATTATCATTATGGATAATAAAATCAAATTAATTAATTAATTAAGAACCTTATATACATTTATTTTATTTATTTAAAGTTTATTATGTTCATTTATGGCCTTTTTGATGTGTTATAAGATGCACTTTTATTTCTCAGGAGTGCTTGTTTCCATGATTTTAATGATCAGTACACTTGTATATGAGTATGGAAGTTCATGTGGAAAGGATATAATTCTCCAAAATTGAATTTATATGATACTAATGATCATACAAAAGTTTAAATGGTTATATATATCATTTGGACACAAGTTATGGGGATGAATCATTAGATAAGACATTTAGTGATAATTGTTTACATTTTTACGGCGACTACCGATCATAACGAACTCATTTTTTAAATGATTAGTATTATGTAAATATATTACATCAAGAACATAATAAAGGTTGTAATAAATATATTATTTTGTATTTTAACCATGAAAATGGTTTCATTACTATCCTTGAAGGATAAATTGATGAACAAAAATCCATCATCCACGAAGGTTGAAAATTAGCACATCTTAGATGATGATTTCATTTTTTAAAATAAAAAAGAGAGAGAATATATATTGAGTATGGATATTACATTACCATGATATAATTATAGTATATATGTCATAATGCTATTTTCATTATTATTTTTACATAGGAGGTGATGAGAGAATAATAAAATAAAAGAACCTGAAGAAAATAAAATGAAAAGGAAGAGGATTTTAACTCTTGAATACTAATCCTTGAGAACCTCCTTAAGGGGATTAGTTTTGGTCTTTTGATGAGTAAAAGAGCTCATGAACATGGGAAAGAGGCTTGGGGAGAATACTGGGCATAAATTTGAAAAGTCTCAAAGTCATTTAGAAGTGAGGAGAAGAGGGGGTCATGGGATGTTTTTATATTGGAGGAGGGGAGTGATTTCTCAATATTTTATTCGTTATTTTATTATTTTGCTCAATACAAGAAATAGTATTTATTCATATGACTAAATATAGTAATTACTTCATTTTATTTCGAACCAATGGTTCTTACATCATACAAACATCATATAAATATCATACATGACACTATAATTCATGTATTTATCATTTATCTTAATTTATTGTATTTTACAATTCACAAAATTCAAGTATTTTAGCAAAAATATTAACCTAACCATTTTTCAGTGTGTAGTATTCAAAAATTAACCCTATTTTATGAAAATATTTTTCTGAATTTTAAAAATTAAAATTTTAATTAAAATAATCATTTACCTGAAAAATATAATTTTTTTAAAATGAAAATTGTTTTTTAACACCCTAAATATTAACTAAGGTATAATTAAATTATCCTAAAATCATAGAACATAAAAATATTTATTTAAGAATAAATTATATGAGAATTAATTTTATTTTTAATAAATTAATTTATTATAGAATTTTAAATAAATATTTATTACTGACAAAAATACCGACACATAATATTTAATTTTCAGAATTTTCAATTACTTATAAAATTATATCATACTTTCATTTATAAGGTGCATAAATTTTATTTATACAATCATGGGGGATTTTATTATTAATAAGGGTCATATTACTATTCATAAGGGTAACCGTACTATTCAAAAGGGTCAAGTTACTATTCACTAAAAAATTTTGTTCATCCTATCAGACTCTAAATTTCATACTAATTACAATAGTGTATATTGGTTTTTTGAATGTCAAATCATAGAAATAGAAAAATTATGTTTCATGTATAGGTTACAACTATATTTTTTAAATAATTATAAGAAAAATGTTTTCTTTCGTAAAGAATTAGTGATGTGAGAATTACATTATACATTAAATTTATTTGTAAATCTATGGGATGTTACATTCTCCCCTCCTTCAAGAATTTCATCTTCAATGTTCCATAATGTTACCTCATAAAATGATTTGGGTAGTTCTTTGTCATAATTTCCTCTAGTTCCAATGTCACCTCTTCAATTTTATGATTTTTCCAATTTACCATTACCACCTGTGTCATTTGATTCCTCAAAATCTATTCTTCAGTGTCCAAAATTTAGATAGGCTATCCATAGTAAGATAAGTCAAGTTCCCGATATATTCCTTCAAAAGTGAGGTTATGCAATGGGTCTAGAATGCACTTTCATAAAAATGAGACAAGAAACACATTTTGTACTTTATAAAGGATTGTAGGCATCACCAAACAATAAGAGACAACTCCAACTCTACCCATAATTTCAAAAGAACCAATGTACCTGGGGTTAAGTTTCCCTTTCTTCCTGAATCTTATAACAAACTTCCATGGAGATACTTTCAAGAAAATGTGATCTCCTACTCGAAATTCCATATCCTTCCTTTGATTATTAGAATAGATATTTTACCTAATTAGAGATGCTTTGATATGGGTTTGAATAGTCTTTACAATGGTTGTTTTTATCCCACAATATCTTGTCCTATAAGCTTCATTTCACTAATTTCATCCCAAAATGTTGGTGTAGGAAATCTCCTTCCATACAATGATTCATATGGTTTCATTTGAATACATTAATGGAAACTATTATTTGAGGAATACTCTACCAAAGGAATATCCTGATCGCACATACCTTGAAATTCTAGGGATCATGATCTCAATAAGTCTCCTAATGTTTGAATGGTTCTTTCAGATAGCCCATCAGATTGAGAGTGATAATAAGTAATCAAATTAAGCATAGTATCAAATGATTTCAGAATAATTTTATAGAATTTCAATTTAAATCATGGATCATGATCAAACACAGTATAAAAATGTGTTTCCGGAAGTCTTAAAACATCATTAATCTAGAGTCATGAAAGGTGCTCCAGTTGAAAATCCTCCCTTATAATGAGGAAATTTAAAACTTTAGTAAGTAAATGAACCATCAACTTTTTTGATTTTCACAATATATTTTGAAATCAAATCCATACATAAGATTTTGTAAAATTAAATCCTATGTATGACAATAATATCAGTAGATAAAGAATGTTTATATGTGGTAATGGGAACTACCTGACACATATTTTTTGAAATGAGACTTCCCTTTGGGGTTTTGTCTGATAACTCCCTTGTTAAAGATAATTTCAAATATCTAGTTTTTAATGAAAACTGGTAAGATATAATGGAATGATATGATTCAGAATGAAATAAATATTTAGATAAATTTTAGAATATGAATAATGTACCTAAAATTACATCATTAGGAACATTAAAATCATCTATTATGATTTTATAAGTTTGTCCTTTTTCTAGTGGATTTTTTTTATGAAAGTTTCCTTCAAAATACAGGAAATCATTTTCATAGTGTCTCATCTCCCTATAATTTTATCATCTAAAATTTGTAAATTATTTATTTCCATTAAATCCATGGTATTTGTGGCATTTTCCTCCACAATTGTAATAAACACCCATATCCTTCAGGCAAGTTCCAGGGTGTTTCTTCCCACAGTTATCACAAGATGGAAAATCAACAATTCCCTTCTTCCTATAGTCTTTATTTCCATTTCTAGACTGTTTTGTAGCCCTATTATTCTCTTTGTTTAATTTTAATTCATATGACATAGAGAATTATTTTTCTATTTTGATAGCACATGAGACTATATCTTCGTACGATGATAAATTTTGGGATAGTGGTGCCCTTTCGAGAAATGGTTATAAAACATGATAGAATCGATCAATCTTGGTTCTCAGATTACATATATAGTCCTTTTTATTCCTTTCAAACCTTTTATAGTTGGATTCATACTTAGAAAAATTCTCATCCTCATTTTTCCTTAGATTTAAGAATTTACATTCCCTATATACTCATTATTCACTAGGAGAAGTTTTTTCAAAGAAAATTTCAATAAAATCCTTCCATTCCATATTTTTAATTTCTTCTTCCTCCTTTGTGTTTTGGATAAGTAACCACCATTGATATGAATCCCCAGATAGATGATAAACATCCATGAAAACCATCTTCATTCCATTACTTCCCATAGATAGAAATATCTTCTCGAAGGTACTTATCCACTGTTCTACTACAAATGGGTTTGTGGTCCCACTGAATGATGGAGGTTGTTGTATCATAAATATTTCTAGCATTTCCACTCCAAATTATGGATCAGGATGATCTATACAGGTAATGTTACTATTATTAACTTGAGTCAGCTGTCCTATTATAGTTATAAGTTGCTCAGAACTAGTTGCAACTCCAATACAAACATCATTATCAATCATAGGAGGGAAATCTCTACATGGGTTACGTGTGTTTATACAGTTTCCATTCCTTCCACTATGCATCATTTATAAATAATGGAATACACTAGATTAAGTTTTTAATCATAGTGGATAACCTCATACTAGAAAAATACTTAAGGGTGAAATTACTATTGAAAATGGTTAAGTTACTATTCTCTACAAAAATTATGTTGATCATATCAGACTCTAAATTTCATCATGATCACAAATGTGTAGGTTAGTTTTTCAAAATTCCAATCACAGAAGTGAAAATATTATGCTTCATGGATAGGTTATAATGATCTTGTTTAATTAATTATAATAACTATGTTTTTTAAAGAGACTCAGTGTTGTTTGCTTTACAGTATACATTAAATGTATTTGTAAATCCTTGGGGTGTAATAGACACTAAACCATTATGTTCCTAAGACATGAATTTTTGAAATTTATTGAATATTCTTATTTAAGTATGAGATATTTATGTATGAAAATATTGGTTCATTATAGTTCGTATGAGAGAAAGGTATAGTTATCATTTAAAAACTAGGATGAGGAAAATTTAGTGAGAACCCTTAGGATAATTCAAAGAATAGGATAACATTCTATGATTTTGGTAAGGAAGAGATTATTTTGTTTACCTAGAAATAAATCCCTTTATAAATATTACAAGTGGGCATGGTTCTACTATTTAGGTACCTTAGGGTAATACCTCTGAAAAGTAACATCAGGATTGAATTGAGTGTTACTTGGTACGTTACAGTGATCATTACGATACATCTTGTTTGAAACTTCCAAGGGATATTCTTTGGTTAATTAAAATTTTCATTACAAACCATCATGGTGGATTTGAATAAGTGTTTACCAAGAATGAACTAGGTTAAACCTAAGGTTTCATAGATTAAAATAGGGTTTCATGATTTATATATTATAATAATGATTGATGTCTTAGATCTAAAATTCATGATGGTCATGCTGAACATTTTGGTTTTACAATGGTATTGAAGATAAAATGATAAATTTGAGGTGGTAATAGGCATGATAAAATATTGAAGTGAACTACATGAGCATAGTAATATGAGTTCATGTATATCATGAAGAGTATATATAGATATTCCATTTAATCCTCAATGATTATATATTGAATTATTAATGAAAACCCCTAATAGAACAATGATCACATATCAGGTCTATGATTCTTCTCTAGTTGATGTATATGGGAAGATGCTTCCTAAAAATCATATTATTATCCCTCGGGTTGAACATAATATTATCTTAGGCATGGATTTTATTTCATTAAATAAATATAATATCAATTTCTAAAGAAGGTATGGACATTATGAGTATATAGTGAATTCATTCAGTCTTATAAATGACTCTAATATCATTAAATATTTAATGAATGGAGTCTTTAGAGATTACGATGATCAGTTTTTGGTAGTAATTATAAATGATATTAGTATATATTAAATTATAAAGTAATTTCATTAAGATCACTTGATAATTTGACCAAAGACTATAAGGATCGATAATCTATATGTAAAATTTATAATGTGTGGATGTTTTCTATAAAAAGTTTTATTTTTGGGTCATATAATTTCATGTGAGTGTATTTTGGTGGATCCAACAAAGATAGAAGTTATTCAATGTTATCCTAGAATAAAGATTGTGACCAAGATATAATGTTTTCTTGGTTTGGATGGACACTACTGATTCTTAGAGGAAAAGTTATCACTCGTGTCCGAAAGAATATCACAAGTTAACTATAAAGGGATCCAAATTGCATTAGAATGTTTAGTTTAAAGAAAATTTCAAATAACTAATGGGAAAGTAAGTTAGTGAACTTACGCTTACATTACCCTTAAATGGAGATGTGTATATAATCTATAGAAATGCCTCAAAATAGGGATTGGTATATGTTCTATGATATGGTTATATCGTATGCATTATGACAATTGAAGGTCCATGATTAAATTTACCCAAATAATGATTTAGAATTAGCTGTGTTAATTTTTTAATTAAAGGTTCAGTTGAATTATCTTTATGTAGAAAGGTGTGATATATAGACTGATCATAAAACCTTTATGCATATAATCACACAGAAAGAGTTGAATATGTTCTAGAGAAGATTGTTAGAAAAGATTAATTATTATGAGCACTCGATACATTACAAACCTGGGAAAGAAAACAAGATGGATGATTCCTTTTGTCAAAAGGATAATGATATAATATCCAGGATGAGGATAAAGAAAGATCCAATATTTATGTACTTTTAAAGGATATATCTTTAAATAATGAAGGATTGGGAGAAATATTATCTTACTAAAATGTACCTTTATCTATATATCCTAGTGAATATTAAAGAGATGAAAAAGAAAGTAGTAGAACTAAAAAATTAGGTGTGAAATGTTCCTAAGTAAAAAATTGTTTGTCATGGAATGATAAAATTCATAAATCACGTATTTTGTACCTAAAATACCACGTTTTAAGAAAGATACATTAGAGGAAGCTCATAGTTCTTCATTCTCTATTCATCTTGGAAGTATAAAGATGTATAGTGATTTGAAAGAGTATTTCTTGTGGGATATAATGAAGAGTGATACTGTAGAGTTTGTACCTTGGTCCATGGAATGTTAGGAAGTTTGGAATGAGAGACAAAATTCACAGGATATGTTACAACAATTACCCATACAAGAATATATATAGGAATACATCACCATTTATTATTTTTGTTATACTCTTAAAAACATCTAAAGGGAATAATTTGTTATATTTGATCACATTAAAAAGTGTTCACACTTCATCACTATTAGATAAGATTAATATATAGATAATATTTTTGGGATATACATTAAGGAAGTGTTTAGGTTTCATGGAGTACCACATTCTGTTGTTTTTGATCTGGAACCAAGTATTACCATCAAGTTCTAGAGAAGTCTTCAACAGGCTATGGACATAGATTTGAGTTTCAAAATGTGTATCATCCCCACACATATAGTCAGTATGAGAGATAAATTAAAACATTAGACGATGTGTTTATATAATTTTATATGGATTTAATTGGTGTTTGGGATTAACACATTCTTATAGTTGAGTTTTCTTATAATAACAGCTTTAATCGAGCCTTGAAATGGTTCCTTATTAATCCCTATATGGAAATAAGTGTTGAACTCACAAATGTTGGGATGAAGATAGATAAATAAATCTATAGTGACCAAATCTAGTGGATGTAATTTCATAGAGGTTATATCCATTCAAAATCACTTAGGAGTGGAACAGAGTTGATAGAGAAGTTATACTAAAAATTGGCGACATGAACTAGAATTTTATGTTGGTGACAAGGTGTTTATAATAATTTCAATATATAATAAGGTAATGATATTTATAAATAAAGTAAAATTATGACCTACTTATATCTTCCACTTTTGAATTCTTAACTGTATCTATACCGTAGCATATCGCCTGGTGATTCTATCAATATTCTCTCTGGCTCATGATGTGTTTATTATGTCTCTCCAAAGAGTATATAATAAATATATCACATGTATAAAACATAGAGGTTATACCAATAGAAAATAATCATTATTAAGAAGAAAAATCAGTGGATATTTTTGGATTGTATAGGGAATGTGCTACTAAAAAATACCGCTCACCTAGTCAATGTTTTGTAGAGAAATCACTAGATTGATTAAGATATGTGGGAACATAAAATGATGAAGAAGTATCCTCATTTGTTTGTACCAAAATGATGAAATTTAAATTGAAACATTTATTTTAATGGGTGTATAATGTAACACCCTTATATTTTATGATTTTTTCTCAAATAAATTTAATATCTTTGATAGTTTTCAACACACACAATGCAAAGTTTTAATGAACCACGAGATACTATTAATATTATTATTATTTAAACATGACCATTGTAACTTAGTCATTAAACTTGGAATGAATACGACTAACCAAATTTTAAATATTAACTATAATGGTTTTATATAAAGAAAACACATTGATAAATAAGTAGTTAATTTTATTAAATAATTTATATATTTTGAAAATAATATTATCTCAAAAAATGTTTTTATTGCTTTATGTCAACAAATAATGAAATTTATTTTTTCCAGTATTAAAACATTTATTTTAAAAAATAGTGATGATTTTTTAAATCTACTTGTAAAAATTATCGTTGATTTATTAATTGAAAATTTTATAAAAAAGCTTAATTTTTCGATGAATAATAAAAATAATGATTTTTATTAAAAAAATGTCCTTTATTTTAAATAATTTATAAAAATAATTTTATTTTAATATGGTTTTTAAAAAACTTTGTTCAATTATATATTTATTATTACAATTTAGGTCATTTTAATAAATTTCCTGTTGAATTTTGATTTTAAAACTTTCAATATTATTAATATGATCTCATTAGAAAACAATGTTTTTATCGCATATGTGGGTTTATTTTTAAATTAAAATTATACCTTCATATGAATGGATTTTTTTAAAATGGGAAATAAACTTTTCCACCACTAATGTTATATACATTTTTAGATATTATATTGTTTACACATTTTTAATTATCCATTTTGTAGCTTCTTGGAATATTAGAGATGTGAGTACACCTTATTCTTCTCAAAAAGTTCATGTGTATCCTCTCCACCCACTAATAAAAGGCCACCCCCAATCCTCTGAACTTAACACTTGTAAAACTATTTCTTTCAGCCAATACCTACCCAAATATCCTACTTAATTAATTCTTCACATTATATAGGTCTTATATTTATTAGTAAACCTTCCAAATAAGGCTTTATGTATAAACCTAAAGAAGTTCTCTAAAGAAGAGGTAAAAATCAAAACCTTGTGTTTTTGTTTTATTTCATCCTATAACTCCTTAAAATATTATTCAACCATGAATATATAATAAAATCAGAATCTAATATATAATGATATATTATTATGTTAATTTAATGTCCTATCTCTATCTTCTCTTCCATCAAGTGGGAAACGAAACCGTGGATCATGTGTACGATAAGCTACTACCTTGGAAACCAATGTAATTAATTTTTTATCACCACCTATCATGGATGGATATAATGATGGAATCTACATATTTATGTTAAATTTATGAAATAATTATACTTATTTAATTATAATGTCATATCTACATTCTTAATTTCCATTCCATGGGAATACGATAATGTCGCTTCTGTGTACATCGGACTACCGCCTCACGAATCGGCATGATTCATTATTCAATTATGATTTTTATAGAAGGTAATAAGGATATGTTTAATGTAAATATATGAGATATATTACATGGAAATTATTTTTAAAATGTAATATTTCATTTACCTTTATTTTCTACTATATGTTGAGAAAATGGAAACGACATTCATGTGTACGTACGACCTACTGTCTCCACAAATGATGTAATTCACTTTCTATCACTATAATTATTGGATAAATATAAATAAATAAAAGATTAATATATAAATAAGTTATATCATGTTTACAATTCTTGATATTATGTAACCATTATCAATGTGAAAGGACCAAAAATACCCCAAAAAAACATACAAGAAAATCAAAATAGTTATTACTCAAAATGTGATTCTAACGAGGAATTTTTAATAAAAAGGTAATAAAAGGAAATAAGTAAATAATATATGGAATGATACACATGAGTATGGTTCTATAATATATTTATAAAAAATATATATTTACTACATAGTATATTAAAATGTGTACAAAGGAATTTGAGACTTAATGTAAGGGATTTGTAGTCTCTCTTTTATTTCTAGGAGACATACACCATATTCACTAATTGTTTCTTTTTTTATTGTTCATATGATTCCATTTAAACATGTTATATAATTAATATAAATTTTTTCATGATATGCATTGTTAAATTTTATTTGATTCTTTAATGGTTATTAGGATTCAAATGTTATCTAGGCGGTAAGGGATTTTTGTCCCACTTCTATTTCTGTGGGACACATTCTTTATACACAACTTGTTTGTTTTGTGTAGTGTATATACTAACCATGAATTCATGTTATGACCCTTATCATAATAATTACGGGATATTAATATCCATATAATGTTTTTTTCATACATGTGGATTATTAATCAAGATATACCATAGTGGTAAACGTTTGATGTTACAATCGAATTCTTTAAACATATTGTTTATGATATGCTTAAAAAAAGAGATATTATGATCAAAATCTCAAGAAACTCATGTATTTTTTTTATAATCTAGTTATTTCTATGAAATATATGTTTTCCTTTTATTTTCCTCTATAAAATGATTGCATATACTGAAAGGATGTTTTCAATAAAAATCATCTTTATTCCTCTCTTCAGTCAAAAACCGTGTTTATTCTATATCTATATTTTAAAAAATGTTTTACAATTTTTTTTTACTATTTTCCAATAATATTAAGAGAAATTTTTACTTATTTATAATTTTTTTTAAAATGTTTTAAAATTATTCTTCATGTCATTTTCTAAATAAGGCACTTTTTCTTTTATCCAAACATGAAAATAATACTTGTTTTAACATGTAGAACATGAAAAAAAATTTCCACTATCAAGGATGATCAATGAATTAATAACTGCTTTATAATTTCCCAAGGTTATTTTAAAAGAATTTTTTTTGAATTTTTTTTGTGATATTTTAGTTTTAAAAATGTTTTTTCAAAGTGCAAAGTATATTTCCTTCAAGAAATATTCAATGTGATCTTGAAAAATAATTTCCCATTTAAGATGAAATTATTTGATTTTAATTATGATTTTCTAAGGATGTGATTCAATTTTTCCATCCTTATTATTTATCTTTATTTTTTATGCATATGACGAGTGATGTTTAAGAAACCCGTACAATTTCAATGGGTTATGTTTTGATGAATTGATGAGATGGCTATGAGACCCAATTCCTTTATATTGGTTATTATTTGATGCAATATTTGTGAAAAAACATTTATTTTCATAGGTCATGATATGATGAATTTTTTATGATCATATATAAAATCTAAGGTTTTTAATGCGGTCGAAATCCCTCAACCTTTTTAAATTTTTGAGTTTAGGGGCCGAGACAACTATTCTATTGATCTTTAGAATCTAATTCTGAAAATTCGATAAACTAAATCCCTTAGTTTAGATGGTTATTATGGATCAGTAAGTTCCTTAGGGTTTTAGATGATTTTTGGGTGCATTGGGCCCTAGAAACATAGTTTTGGAAAAAAAGTCAGAGATGCACAGTTTGATCAAGCCATACGACATGCAAGGGGAACCCGTGTGGCCCAATTTTATACTGGACATGATTTTTCAAATAGTTTGGGTAGTGGTGAATGACTGTGATAAATGTCTATAGATTTTAGCATATGGAATGTTGATAGTATGTGAGTAGTTTGGTAGACTGTGTTCCTAACCATAAAAAATGTGGTGATTGGATAGTGAGCATTGCATGATTGGGGAACAGTTAGCCAAACCGTGTGGCCAAACCGTGAGGGTCATTTAAAGTTGTGAATTTACAAAACTACCCATCATACATTTAACTTATTTTCTTCATCCTTTCTATAAATTTCCAATACACACTATAGGGAATCTTTTATTTCCTTTCCACCATATGATTTGAGACTCTTCCTCTAATTAGAATCCAAATTAAATTCAATTGGTCTCGTTCGAAGAATACTGGAATGTATATCAATACTCTTTCTTTTCTTTTCTATTTATCTCTCCAAATGGAATGCTAAATTTGTACGTGACCATTTTTCCTATTTTCAATGATCTTGTCTAAATCAATAATTTCTCTCATTCTAGATCAATTTAGAGATCTATATTAGACAAGAGAGTTCCTATGAGTATAAGGTAAGTGGTGTATACCTTTATACTAGGTTTTATAAGTGTTTTAGGGTGTGTTATATATAATTCCATGTGTCTAGTCTGAGAGAGACCCCAAATTAATCCATTATTGTCTTTCAATTTTGTAATTTATGTTGAGGGATGACATTATGTATTCCCTAGACTACTCATACATGTTTAAATGGGTAAGGGTCTTGTGACCAATGGGAAAGGAGAGGATGTTTGGGAGATTTTAATTTATAAAATAATTATATGATATGATTGGTTCCATGGGAATGTGATGGGCATGACCCAAGGATTGAGGTGGTGTTGATCACCTAGATTGGGGCGACATGGTTGTGAGGTATAAGGTGTGGGCCAAGATTTTTTTTGTGATGATGATCACTTGGTTGAGGAAACATGGTCATTGGGATTTAAAGAAATTATGTTTTCTAGTTTAGAAAAAATGCCTGTGTTATTTGAGATATTTTATATCATCAATATTTAATGACATGGTCGTAGTGGTATGAGGTGTCAAATGATTTTTCTTAGGTGTTGTTGGTGATTGGTGATTACTATTGTTTTCCAACATTCTATTGGATTTGTTTGAACACAGACAAGACTTAGTTGAGGGTGTGTTGACCAATCATTATGGGAATAGGCCTCTATAGATATTGTGGATTAGGGGATGATATTGACCATTTGGTATGTTGGACAGTCACGCTATAGAAATCCATGTGGATAGAAATGGACCATCGATAGACGGTGTTGATACCATCGGTTGGGGGGTGAGGCTCACTATTTTTCTTGAGGATATTGGTATGAGATTATGGGATGATCAATATCTTCATGGCTTAGGATGTTGAATGTTAAGACAAAGGTTATTATGATTTATTATTGGATGGATATCATCATGCCTATGAATGTTGGTTTTTGATCTAGCGATGATTCTCTGCGTAGAGGTATGAAGGACCAGGGACTTGATGCATAAGTCATTTAGACACCAGGTAATTAATGGTTGGACCGTGAGGTTCCATATGGAATGAGGTGCCATATATACATTTATGGGAGGTTCCTAATGGATATCAAGTTATGATATTTATCAGGTGACACCTTGATCATAATGCCATGAGTCCTCACTGCTATATATATATATATATATATGAATACACATGATGTATTCCATATATATATATATTGTGGAACATATTAAAATATTATCTGTGTTAGATGAAGAAGGTAAATTCTTTCTTTTTTCGACTAAGAACAACTGAATCATGTAAAATTATTTAATGTGAATGCATTAACATTATTTATATTTTACATACTCCTATATATTCTAGATATAATACATGAACACATTGGTGGAATCCTAATGAGTTCATACTCACACCCCATATGAGCCCCTATGTATGCATGTAGAATTTATGTCTTTGAGATACGGCAAGGGATCAGGCTCGAGAGATGGACCATAGTGACTGGAGCAGTACCTATTGCATGGGATGGGTGTAAGTGCACTATGTTGTTCCTCCAAACTAGGATATACATTTTTTTGGATGATTTATATATGTATTAATAAATTCATCCATGGGTGGACTTAATTATCTATTTTTAAGAACTTTCTGGGAATGTTTAGCATCTAAAAATGGTATGATGTTTTGGGAAAGCTTATTACTAATGCTACTTTTTTATTCTTCTACAGAGTTATGGTCCTTCTTCCACTGTGTTATATATACATATGGATCATCATTTTCATCATCACTAGAATATATATTCTATACACTATCACTAAATCTAACCATAAATACTAGTCGGTGAGCTTTGGAATATGATGAGATGTGCTTAGGGCTCAGCTTCAAACTGACTGAGAGCACTTCTTGAGTGGAAAATGGTTTGGGAGGCATTAAGTAGAATCAGATCAGGTTCTTTGTTGTTGTTTCCTTGCATCATTGTAATTCGTTTATACAAAATGGTAACCATGATTGGATAGTTACAAATTTTATCAAAATCTCCCTTTCCATTTGGTCTTACTATCTCAGTTATAGTGAACCATAGAAAAGGATGTTTTCAGAAATGGGTAAAGAGATCATGTTTGGGTTCATGTATCCCTATTCACAGTGGAAAGACCATGTTTCTTGGGATGGAAAAATGATTTTATGATTTTTTTATATTTGATTGATTTACACCTATTGTGGGGCACTTGGTTGTGATTTTTATATGTTATATGGTTTTGACCCTTGGCCTAATATGGAATGGGAGGACTATTCATGAATCATGATATGAAGTTAGGCTCATATGTTATGTGTTTCTTTGGGATCATCATTGGGAACATGAAATGTTCTAATAGGGGTTGGGTTGTCGAAAGTGTGAAAAAATATGCTAATGTTTTTCTTACTTGTTCTCATTGGAGGAATTTTACATAGCCAGCCCATGTATGTGGTTTATAATAAGATCACATGTCTTTCTATGTGAATATTATATGTATGGGCTAGAATCCAAAAACGTTAGGTAGAGATGATAAAAAAGGGTTATTTGTTTAAACTATCAACAACGAATACAAATAGTATTTTCCATCATAGACTTTTTGTTGGCATTATACTCAGCTACGCCATTTTTTTGCTCTGTGAAATTTGACTCCTAGCTATGTTATAAGAAGAAAGGGGGCCATGAGATGGGATTATATATTATATATGACTCTGATATGGGTAGGTAAGGGGTGATGAGGTGGTATGTCATGTGACATGGTGCAGTAGGGGTGTTCATGGGCGGTTAAATGAACTACATGTTATAGCTTTCCCTATCTATGATATATATATATATATATATATATTGATATTGATATTGTACCATGGTGTTTGATCTTTAGTGTGATTCCTCCATGAAAAATTTCAGTGAAGTGTCAAGAGGGAATATTTATGGTTATACGTGAGCATGGATGGGTTGAGGCCACATAAGGGTCAAGACGAGGCTCTAGAGGGTCGAGATGATCATGAGTCACATGTACATGCTCTAGTACATGTGGTAATGTTACAGAAGATGATATATTTTGGACCATATATTGACAAGAAGATCAAGGATATCATTTTTTATGTCACATAAGGCATTGATTGGGGATCTAGGGAGATGATCTATAAGGATCCATTCTTTACATACATTATTATTACTTCATAATTGAAGCAAACTTATTACAACATAAAACAAAACCATGAAAGGACCGTATAGGTATAGTTTCTTTAGAAACTGGGAAACATAAACAACTGGTTCATAAATCAACTACATTGTATCCCTTTTATTTTATCATATCTACAGTCCCTTTTGGTATATCTTACTTAATAACCTTCTTCATGACCTGGGGAAAAGAAAACATACAACAAGGGTGAGCTCAAATGCTCAGTAAGGGTAAAAAAAGAAATATCATTCGTATCATATTCATAAGAACATAACATTTTGAAAATATTAACCTGCAAAAGAGATCCTAATATCATAACATGGGATAAATTGTAATATTGAAATGTAATCCCAATAATCATAACATAAAACATGAATATTTTTGGCATACATACATAATCATAGAGAATCATTTCTTAGTAGTCAAAACTCATTTCCAAGACTATCTTAGAAGACAAAGTCCATTTCTGAACCGAGTTCACTCCTCGTTTCAGTCCTGTTTCACTGAACCGGTTTAACCTGCAGTTCCATCCATGTCTATATCATGAGATATAAATCTTTAACCAATGAATTGGTGGGAGATATAGGTCCCACCTATCTCATAATGAAACCATTCTTATGTGTGCCACAAAATTATAAATCATACATCATAGCATAACCCATGTAATAAAAATGGGATTCTTAAACATCATGCCATCATAAAATAATCCATATAAGATAAAAGGACATCATAAAAATAATTAAATCATAACATAATAAAATAAATGTAAAAATAGGGATAGAAACATAACCCTATATTATCCCAGATGGAAAATAATTTTGATAAAACACTTGAACTCCATTCTTGAGGAAAATATCCTTTCTACTTAAAAAACATTTCCTTTCTTAAAATGTCATATAATTATAAAATAAAAGAAGTTGACTAAAAATAAACTTGAAAACTTGTAAAGTAAGATTCATGGAAATAATATTCTAAAAATCCATTCATGTTGTATAAGTTAAAAAAAGACATTCTACTCGTACTTTGGCCGGAAAAGTCAAAAAGTACCTCGTACGAAAAACGACAAAAGATTCCTTTCGTATCTTTTCCTAAAAACTCATAGAAGGGTAAAATTTTATTTAAAAAATTATAGGTGGATGGAAATAATATTACATATTGAGGAAACATGGATGTGGATGATAAATATTCCCCAGTAAATTCTGAAGTACAAACAATCTCGGATAAAAATGAGATTGTGAGAATTTCCCTTACCTTAGGTCTGATTTTCTTCGTACCTGTCCGAACCTCCTGTATAATTATTTAAATAATGTTATTGACTTATTCCAAAATCATAATCATTTTTATGATATCATATATGGTCATATTATTTTCTTCTTATTAGTAATATTTCATTTTTTACTTGTTATTCGGGTGTTTATTGCCTTTTGTTCTTATGCGTGTTTTGTCGAATAAATTCTTATTCACATTTTAGGATATAGATACCTCATATCCATAATTGTATTAGTGTAATATATGTCATATTTATTCATTCAATTCATTTATATAATCATTATGTAATGAAGATCATGTAGAACGAGTCGCATCACATCGTGGAGATGGTAGGCCGTACGTACGCACGAGCGATGATATCATTCCAATGAGCGTGGAATTTTATTGAATTGTATGTATACTATTTCAGAATCAATATCACTTTAAAATAATCATATATAGTTATTCTTTACACCATTATACCCATCCATGTATGGTGGTGGTGGAAAACAGATTACACCATGGCGTGGAGACGGTATTCCGTACGTACGCACACGCAGTGATTTCGTTTTCTATAGGATAGATAGAAGGTGAAATAGGGTTGTTTTATATTTATAATAACATATCAGTATATTAGTGATACTGATTTTATTACTTCATAGTGAAACAACTAAAGATAAAGATGAATAAGAAGAAATAAAGTTGAAAGAATCGGTAACAGATATTACCTCTTTTTCGACACGCATCTTTGAAACCTCCTCTTAGGGCACTAAGATTGGCATTTTAAGAAGACCTGAACCTCTAGGATGTTTCTAGGGAAGTGGAGAAGAGAAATTGGCAGGGGTCGGCCGAGCATGAAGGCTCAAAGTGGTGTGAGGAGGAGAGGGAGGAGGATCCCTTTTATAAGGGAGGAGAGGGGCCCCTTAGGAAAAACTTAAAATATTATTTTATTATAAAGTCATATTCAGTTTTTAATAGCTCCAAATTGATTTATTTCAAAGCTAAGGTGGGTATGGGTAGAAATCCTCTTATCCAATAGAATTTAGACAAGTTTAGGTTAGTATTTTAACCTTATCATTAGATTTAACTCTATGTTAAATAATTTACCTTTTACAGTGTCTTCTTGTTTTCTTACACTATAAGGTTAATAAACTTACAATAAAAAGCCAAACGAACCCCAAGTTGTTAATTATTAATATATATAACCTTATCTACGTCATTTGGTCGAAAAATAGATTTTTAGGAATAAAATAACAATTAATAATATAATATTTTTTTAAAAACTATTTTATGTCAATTTTGACACTACTTGGTACTTGATTTTTGTGAAAATCATAACAGAATTATTAGTTAGAAAAGGTTAATTAAATAAATACTAACATGTCATATTAATCTATAAAATTAGTGGAATTCATTAAAAGTCTCAAATTTCATTTATTTTTGTATTTATAATATAAATTATGTTAATATTTACTTAATAAATTAATTACTGCATCATCATTGTGTCATACATAAATTAAATTATTTAAAGTATAAAAATTATAAATAAAATAAAATTATGTAGGAAATCTATTTAAATTTCTAATGAATATTTACAGTAGAATTTATATTTTTTATAACCCTATATTAAAAATTATTTAGTTATTAAACTTTGATTTTAACTATTTTAACCCTTCTTTAAATAAATTAATAATAAATGTCCTAATCTATTCCAAGTGGACCTCAATGGTCATATTTTATTCCTAAGGTTGTTTTTGGTCGAATTAAACTTATCCAAGAGAATTAGGACATGTGTTAGGGTAATAATAATATCATTTTTACCCTTAATTACCCTATTTACTTTTAACCGTGGTAAAAAAAAGTAAAAAAGTTACTATTCACCAAAAATTATTTTCATCTCATTGAACCACATTTTAGTCCTTGATATTAACCATGTTTCTCGGATTTTTGAAATTCTACTCACAAAAGTGGTAAAATTATGTTTTATGTAAATTTTCCAATTCTCCTAGGAGGTGGGTAAAAGACGGTGAAAAGTTAAATAAAATTTTTATATATCTAAAATTATTATAAAATCACTCCAATTAATTACACTGAACTTATATAGGTATCATGTATCAATTTTGACCTAAAATAAATTTAAATAAAATAAATAATTATTTAAATAAAAATTTGGGTTTTAAATAGTAACCCAGTGTTTTCACTATTCATCATAAATTGAATGTTTTCAGAAAAATACCAAAATTTCACCCTAGGCTAATTTCGATATTCTGAATCCAAAAATGAAGTCCATTTTGAAAAATAAAATTTCAAAAAGTGGGTATTACTATTCATAACAGCTAGTTTTAATAATATTTTAATAGCATATCGTTGTTTAGTGAAACTCGGTATTTCGTACAACGCAAGCTATCAAGGAAGGTCACGACTGCGTGTAAAGAAAGCCAAGCTAGTGTTGTGTGTAGTGAAATATTCCTTTGATGATGTATATATAAAAAAATATATTTCTCAAAAAAATATCAGGTGTTACATTCTACCCCCTTTAAAATTAATTTCGCCCTCGAAATTCGTCACTTTGTAACAAACAGATGAGCATACCTCTCCCTCATCATATCCTCAAATTCCCATGTAGCTTCTTATAATTGGTGGTTCCTCCATAAAACTTTCACCAAGCGAGTGGTCTTGTTCCGTAGAACATTTTCGCTACGATCTAGAATCTCTATCTGTTGTTCTTCATAAGAAAGATCTTGCTCCAGCGGTACAACTTCTGAGCTGAGTACATGTGAAGGATCGGGTATGTACTTTCTCAGGAGTGATACATGGAACACATCATGAACTTGAGAGAGATTCGGTGGAAGAGGCAATCGGTAAGCTACCTTCCCAACATGATCCAATATTTTGAATGGACTGATATACCTAGGGCTCAACTTTTCCTTATTTCTAAATCTCATTACTCTCTTCCAAGGAGATATTAGTAAAAACACATTATCACCAACTTCAAACTCTAGGTCTTTTTTTTCGGTTATCAGCATAACTTTTTTGTCAACTCTGAGATGCTCTTATGTGTTTTTTAATAGATCGGACCTTTTCTGTCATCTCATCAAGAAGATCAGGTCATAATAGCTTTCTTTCCCCAACTTCATCCCAGCAAGTTGGAGTCCCGCATTTCTTTCCATAGAGAGATTCCTAAAGACTCATCTGAATGCTGGAGTAAAAGCAATTATTATATGAAAACACCACAAAAGGTAGGTGTTGATCCCAACCACCTTTGAAATCCATAGAGAAATATCTTAACATATCTTCTAGAGTTTGAATTGTTCTCTCAGACTGACCGTCTGTCTGAGGATGATAAGAAGTGCGGAAACTCAACTATGTATCCAGAGTATGCTGAAGAATTCGCCAGAACTTTGCGGTAAACCTCGGATCCCGATCAGATATAATGGAAAGTGGTACTCCACGAAATCTTACCACTTCTTTTACATATATCCTGGCAAGCTGATCCAGAGAGAAATCCTCTCTAACAGCAATGAAGTTTGCTGACATTGTAAGATGATCAACTATGACCCAGATAGAATTATTACCTTTGGATGTTTTAGGAAGTCGGGTTACAAAGTCTATAGTGATGTTTTCTCATTTCCCTTCGGGTATGGGTAATGGTTGTAACATCCCCTTAGAATTCTGTCTCTCGGCTTTAACTTGCTGACAAACCAAGCATCGAGAGACATATTTAGCAACATCTCTTTTCATACCATCCCACCATAAGTACTCTTTCAGGTCCCTACAAAACTTCATGCTTCCAGGATGAATAGAGAATGAAGAACTATTATCCTCATCCAGCAGCTCCTTCTTTAATTTGAGGATGGGAGGAACACAAACCCGATTCCTGAACTTTATTATCCATTCACAATCGAGGTTGAATTCAAGAACATTTCTCACCTTCTTTTGTAACTCTACATCTTCTTTCTATGCCTCTTTAATCTTCGCATGTATAGATGGTTGAACATTTAGTTGATAAAGATATTATCTTTCCCCTTCCATTATAATTCCAAGATCCATCCTTTGTAAATCCATAAATATTTGATATTTTGTGATCCTCATCATGGATAAACTAGAATGGTCTTGTCGACTTAATGTATCTGCCACATTGTTTGCTTTCCCTGGGTGATAATGAATTGAGCAGTCTTAATCCTTAATTAGCTCCAACCATCTTCTTTGGCGCATATTCAGCTCCTTTTGTGTGGAAATATACTTTAAAATTTTATGATCAGTATAAATATCACATCTTTCACCATAAACATAATGCCTCCAAATCTTTAATGCAAAGATTACTGCAAGTAACTCCAAATCATGAGTTGGGTAATTTTGCTCATGGATTTTCAGTTGTCGTGAGGCATAATCTATCACCATATCGTTTTTCATGAGAACACACCCTAGATCCTTCTTGGATGCATCACTGTAGATCACAAACCTATCTCCACTACAAGGTAGTGTGAGAACACGTGCACTGGATAACCTTCTTTTTAACTCCTTGAAATTCTCTTCACATTCCTCTGTCCACACGAAATTAACTCTTTTTCAAGTCAACCTGGTGAGTGGATTAGATAATCATGAAAAATCATTCAGAAAACGTCGATAATATCCATCCAAACCAAGAAAACTTCGGATCTCAGTTACTGTTGTTGGTCTCGACCATCTTTCGATAACCTCTTTTTTTGCTGGAACCACAGATATCCCCTCTTTTGAGATTATGTGACCCAAAAATGAAACTTTTTGAAGCCAAAATTCACACTTGGTAAATTTGGCATAAATCTTCTCATTTCTCAGGGTCTTCAATACAATTATCAAGTGATTTTTATCTTCTTCCTTGTTCTTTGTATAGACAAGAATATCATCTATAAATACTACCACAAACTGATCAAGATAGTCCTTAAATACTCTATTCATTAGATCCATGAAGATAACAAGGGAATTAGTAAGACCAAATGACATCACTATAAATTCCTAGTGTCCATACCTTGTACAGAAAGCTGTCTTTGGTATATCATCCCTTTTGACCCTTAATTGATGATACCCTGAATGAAGATCAATCTTAGAAAATTATTGAGCTCCGTGTAGTTGGTCAAATAAGTCATCAATACGTGGGAGAGGATATTTGTTCTTGATATTGATCTTGTTAAGTTCTCGATAATAAATGCAGAGTCTCATTGATACATCTTTCTTCTTAACAAATAGAACATGTGCTCCCCAAGGAGATGCACTGGGGCTTATGAATCCCTTATCAAGATTCTCTTGGAGTTGCTTCTTCAATTCCTGCAACTCAATTGGGGCCATTCTATAAGGTGTCTTTGAAATAGGCAAAGCTCCCGGTATGAGTTCTATTGAAAACTCAAATTCACAATTTGGTGGAAAACCTGGAAATTCCTCTAGAAAGACATCATCAAACTCCCGTACAATTGGAATATTCTTAATCATGAGTTTCTCACCAACCATTTGAGATAAATATACTTTATTTAGTGGAATCAAGACCCATAAGATGAAAGAACTTTACACTGGAAGGTTATGTTCATCCTTGCATCGATAGACGATCATAGATTGATCTGGAATATGAAATATGACTTCTCTTCTATGGAAATTAATATGAGGTCCTTATAAAGAAATACAATCCATGCCACGAATCACATCGAATTCCACTATAGGAAGGATAACAGGATTTGAAGGAAGCACTATCCCACAATCTTTAATCGGAGAAAAATTGTAAACTTTTGATGCGACTGTTGTGCCATTAGGGGTTGTCACAGGTAACTCAACATCTAATTGTTGAGGTAATAAAGCGATACCCTTAGAAAATTCTTCAGAAATAATATAGTGGGTGGATCCAAAATCAAATAAAACATTTGCAACTTTAGAGTGGCTGGTAAGTGTACCTTTCACCATTTTGTTATCGTACTCCACATCGCTAATAGAAATATCATGTGACTTTCCTTTGTCTTTATCCTTAAGAGTTTGTTGATGTCGATCATCATCAACAACCCTTGGATTATGGAATTGATTAGAATAATGCCCCATTTCCTTGCACTTGTAACGTTGAAGTGTAGGAGGTGAACTCTGCGTAGCCTTTTCTTTGTTCGCATCACTAGACATCTTCTTCCCATCATTACGAAATTCAAATGCCCGATGACATTCCTTTCCACATTTGAAACATTTACTTGTCCCTTTAAGACAACTCCCTCCATGTTTCTTTCCACACTTTGATCATAAGAGAAAACTCATCTTCTTTTCAGTGTGCTCTTCAATTTTCCTTTGAACTCCATTTTCCTCTTCTTATCAAACACATATGACTGATGGGTTACTCCAATCTCCATCTCAACCTTGAGATCACATCGAACAATTTCCTCATAGATATTGAAGTCCCTTATGGATAATGCCCTTCGAAGAGTTGGTTTTAAGACACTAAAAAATTGATTGATCTTACTCTCAGGTTGGAGAATAATACCAGAAGCGTACCTTGCAAGTCTTGTAAAATTTTCTTCATAGGTACCAATAGATTCATTATCCTATTTCTTTAGTTCAAGAAATTACTTCTCCATATTTTTTCTAAGAATACGATGGGAGTAATTATTGAAAAATAAGTTCTTGAACTCGTCCCATTCCATGGACTCAATTTCATATCTTGACCTCGTATTCTTGATATGATTCCACCATTGATCAGCTTCACCTTCCAAACGATAAACTGCTAAGATGAATTTATCATGTTCAGAACATTGAAGAACTGAAAATATCTTTTTAGTGGTAGTGATCCATTGTTGAGCCACTAATGAATCAGTAGACCCACTGAATGAGGGTGGGCGCTGCCTCATGAAGGATTCAATAGAATGTTTCTCCTTCTTTTGCTCATTAGGAAGTCCTGCATGATTCATAGTTTGAGAAGGTTCTATGAGCATGGATACATGATTTTTCATTCCATCTCCCATAACGTTTGGTTGCTCAGGGGGACAATCATTGCATTTCCCGTTGCATTCAGCATTAACACGGTTCCTTCGGGTTCCAACCATTGACTAAAACCAAGAAGAACAGTGTGAGAAACACTAATTATAATAGGAAAACCACATAATCAAGAATAAAATTTCACACTTAAGGTCTTATCATAGGTTGTTCATGGACATTTTTAAAACACTAAGATTGTGTTCTATGCTTAGTATTATCCTTTGGGTTCTTACTAAGGCTTTCACATACTAGTTTCTAAAGGTTGACTATACCTTTCCTCTGATACCAACAATAACAACCCATACTTTACATACATTATTATTACTTCAGAATTGGAGCACACTTATTACAACATATAACAAAACCATGAAAGGACCGTATAGGTATAATGTCTTTAGAAAATGGGAAACATAAACAACTGGTTCATAAATCATACACTATCTCCCTTTTATTTTATCATATATAGAGTCCCTTTTGGCATATCTTACTTAATATCTTTCTTCCTGACCAGGGGAAAAGAAAACAAACAACAAGGGTGAGCTCAAATGCTCAATAAGGGTTATCAAAAGAAATATCATTCGTATCATATTCATAAGAACATAATATTTTGAAAATATTAACCTGCAAAAGAGATCATAATATCATAACATGGGATAAATCATAATAGTGAAATGTAATCCCAATAATAATAACATAAAACATGAAACTTTTTGGCATACACACATACTCATAGAGAATCATTTTTTAGTAGTCAAGACTCATTCCCAAGACTATCTTAGCGGACAAAGTCCATTTCTGAACCGAGTTCACTCCTCGTTTCAGTCCTGTTTCACTGAATTGGTTTAACCTGCCATTCCAGCCATGTCTATCTCATGAGATATAAATCTTTACCCAATGCATTGGATGGAGATATAGGTCCCACCCATCTCATAATGAAACCAATCTTATGTGTGCCACAAAATCATAAATCATTCATCATAGCATAACTCATGCAATAAAAATGGGAATCTTAAACATCATGCCATCATAATATAATCCATATAAGATAAAAGGACATCATAAAAATAATTCCATCATAACATAATCAAATCAATGTAAAAATAGGGATAGAAACAGAACCCTATTTTATCTTAGATGGAATATAATTTTGATAAAACACTTGAACTCCATTCTTGAGGAAAATATCCTTTCTACTTCAAAAACATTTTCCTTTCTTAAAATGTCATATAATTATAAAATAAAAAAAGTTGACTAAAAATAATCTTTAAAACTTTTAAAGTAATATTCATGGAAATAATGTTCTAAAAATCCATTCATGTCGTATAAGTTAAAAAAAAGAAATTCTTCTCATACTTTGGCTGGAAAAGTCAAAAAGTACCTCATACGAAAAACTACAAATGATTCTTTTCGTATCATTTACTAAAAACTCACCGAAGGGTAAAATTGGATTTAAAAAATTGTAGGTGGATGGAAATAATATTAAATATTGAGGAAATGTGGATGTGGATGATAAATATTCCCCAGTAAATTCTGAAGTATAAAGAATCTGAGATAAAAATGAGATTGTGAGATTTTCCCTTACCTTAGGTCTGATTTGCTTCGTACATGTCCAAACCTCCTGTATAATGATTTATATAATTTTATTAACTTATTCTAGAATTGTAATCATTGTTATGATATCATATATGGTCATATTATTAGATTCTTATTACTAATATTTCATTGTTACGTGTTATTTGGGTGTTTATTTCTTTTTGTTCTTATCCGTGTTTTGTCGAATAAATTATTATTATTTTTTTAGTTTATAAATACCTCATTTACAGAACGGTATTAGTGTAATATATATCATATTTATTCATTCAATTCATTTGTATAATCATTATGTAATGAAGATCATGTAGAACGAGTCGCATCACATCGTGGAGACGGTAGGCTGTACGTACGCACGAGCGACGATATCATTCCCATGATCGTGGAATTTTATTGAAGTTTATGTATACTATTTAAGAATCAATATCACTTTACAATAATCATATATAGTTATTATTTACACCATTATACCCATCCAATTATGGTGGTGGTGGAAAACAGATTACACCACGGCGTGGAGACGGTATTCCGTACTTACGCACGCGCGATGATTTCGTTTTCCATAGGATGTATAGAAGGTGAAATAGGGTTGTTTCATATTTATAATAACATATCAGTATATTAGTGATACTGATGTTATTACTTCATAATGAAACAACTAAATAAGAATAAGTAGAAGAAGAAATAAAGTTGAAAGAATCGGTAACGGATATTACCTCTTCTTCGACACACCTCTTTGAAACCTCCTCTTAGGGCACTATGATTGGTCTTTGAAGAATACCAGGACCTCTAGGACATTTCTAGGGAAGTGGAGAAGAGAAATTGACAGGGGTTGGCTGATCGTGAAGGCTCAAAGTGGTGTGAGGAGGAGAGGGAGGAGGTGCCCTTTTATAAGGGAGGAGAGGGGCACCTTAGGAAAAATATAAAATATTATTTTATTATAAAGTCATAATCAGGTTTTAATAGCTCCAAATTGATTTATTTCGAATCTAAGGTGGGTAGGGGTCGAAATCCTCTCATCCAATAGAATTTATACATGTTTTGGTTACTATTTTAACCTTATCATTTAGATTTAACTCTAAGTTAAATAATTTACATTTTACTGTGTCTTCTTGTTTTCTTACACTACAAGGTTAATAAACTTACAATAACAAGACAAAAGAACCCCAAGTTTTTAATTGTTAATATATATAACCTTATCTATGTCATTTTTCTAGACCTTATATTTTTAGGAATAAAATAACAATTAATAATATAATATTTGTTTTAAAAACTATTTTTTGTCAATTTTGACACTATTTGGTACTTGATTTTTGTGAAAATCATAACAGCATGATTAGTTCTAAAAACGTTAATTAAATCAATACTAACATGTCATATTAACCTAGAAAATTAGTGGAATTTATTAAAAGTCTCAAATTTCATTTATTTTGGTATTTATAATATCAATTATGTTAATAATTCCTTAATAAGTTAATTACTGCATTATCATTGTGTCATACATAAATTAAATTATTTAAAGTATAAAAATTATAAATAAAATACCATTATGTAGGAAATCTTTTTATATTTCTAATTAATATTTATTGTCAAATTTATTTTTTATAACCCTATATTAAAAATGATTTAGTTATTAAACATTGATTTTAACTATTTTAACCCTTCATTAAATAAATTAATATTAAATGTCCCAATGTAATCCAAGTGGAACTAAATGGTCATATTTTATTCCTAAGGTTGTTTTTGGTCGAATTACACTTATCCAATAGAATTATGACATGTGTTAGGGTAATAATAATATCATTTTTACCCTTAATTACCCTATTTACTTTTAACCGTGGTAAATAAAAGTAAAAAGTTACTATTCACCAAAAATTATTTTCATCTCATTGAACCACATTTTAGTCCTTGATATTAACCGTGTCTCTCGGATTTTTGAAATTCCACTCACTGAAGTGGTAAAATTATGGTTTATGTAAATTTGCAAATTCTCCAAGGATGTGGGTAAAAGACGGTGAAAAGTTCAATAAAATTTTTATATATCTAAAATTATTATAAAATGACTCCAATGAATTACATTGAACTTTATAGCTATTATGTATCAATTTTGTCCTAAAATAAATTTAAATAAAATAAATAATTATTTAAATAAAAACTTGGTTTTAAAGAGTAACATAGTGTTTTCACTATTCATCAAAAATTGAAAGTTTTCAGAAAAATACCAAAATTTTACCCTAGGATAATTTAGATATTCTAAATCCAAAAATGAAGTCCATTTTAAAAAAATAAAATTTCAAAAAGTGGGTATTACTTTTCATAACAGCTAGTTTTTATAATATTTTAATAGCATATCGTTGTTTAGTGAAACTCGGTATTGCGTACAACACAAGCTATCAAGGAAGGTTGCGACTGCGTGTAAATCAAGCCAAGATAGTTTTGTGTGTAGTGAAATATTCCTTTTATGATGTATATATAAAAACAAAATATTTCTCATAAAAATCTCAGGTTTTACATGATCCATTTATGGCCTATCAAGATAGTGAGTTCTAACATCAACATTTGTTGTTATTTTAGGGTGTGGGTGGTCCAAAGGAAACAAAAAAAAATAGACCAAGTCAGTGAATTAAATATTCGATTAGTTAGTGACACCCCCAATTAGGAGGGTGAAGATGGAGACCTATATGCTCATAGAATAAGAAAAGTGTTGGTGGAATGTACGGGTTCTGAAATACATACCTGAGGGGATGTATTGGATGGATTTGGTGAATAGGTTCCTTCAAAACATCTTTATGGATACAGTAAGGGAGGATAGATCCCATGAGTTCATGAATCTATAGTAGGGGGATACATCTATCACAGACAATGTGGCCAATTTTAGAGACATATCACATTTTCCACCAGTTATGGTGTTGATGAAGTGGTTGGGGTGAATCATTTGGAGTAGGGTTTATATAAATCCATCATGGTGTAGTTAAACTTTATTTAGGATGAAATATTACATAAAACTGGTGTATCGAGTGCTAGTAAATGAGGGAAATGTGAGGGAAAAGTCTTATTCGAGAAGGGTGACCGTGTCAGGTGAGCATAGTGGTGGTGCTTCAGGAATTTGAAAGTAGGGTCTGGATGAGTCTTCATCGAGGGGGGGGGGGGGGGTTAGTCCAGAGACTCGGATAGGCCACTGAGGAGTGGTTCTTCGATATTTTTTTTCTATTGTGGAAACCCAAGAAATTTTCAGACACAATGAGATTGGGTTTTGATGGAGTGTCAGGTGTGCGTCCAGATGGGGTATTTGGAGTGGTTCTTCCAGAAGAATTCTTAGATAGCTGGTAGTCGTGGACCGGGTTAGACTCTAGGATTTGAGGTAGGATATTTAGTGGTACATGTAGTAGGTATCCGTGATTTATCTATATGTCGAGTTCATGGTAGATATAGAGAGACCCAGCAGTGGGGTCAGTGGCTGGTAGATAACATAACTTCATAAGGAGGTCAGACCTCAGGTAGTCAGGCTTCAGGCCAGGTGTGTGCAGTTGAGCAGCCAGGTGAAAAGTAGGCTGGGGAGCCTACAATAGTTAGAGGTTCTCTGTCATCATGATTGAGTTTTCTTTTGGGTTGGAATAACCAATTCTAGTGCATGAGTTTCATTTGTTATTAGGTTCGAAGCAATTATGATGCGTGATAAATATATGAGGTTCATAGGCACTGAGATTTATTTTGGGAAACAGTATGATGTGTGTTATGTATGAGGTGCATAGAAATTTAGATAATGATGGGAGTGAATATTTATATATCAAGTTATTTTTAATTTTGATACTCTTTTGAGATGTAGGTTCTTTGGGAATCTGATGAGATGTGTGTCTTATGGGTGTCGTGTATGACAGAGGTAATGATGGGAATCTGATGAGATGCAAGACTCGATGGGTTTTGGGTATGAAACAAGTATGAATTTATCACCTAATAATGTACAATAATGTTGAAAATTTATGGAAGGGATTTTATTTCTAGGGATGGTTGGTGGAACCATAAAATATTTAAATTTTGGGTCGAGAAGCAACCAAAGTAGGTAATTCCTAAGGTGGGGAGAGCCACAAGGGAAATTGATCATAATTAATAATCAGTGTAGACTGAGTATATATAAATGAGATGGGTATATTCGATATCATATCTAAATAATTAATGATATATTAAAGATGATATATTATAAGGCAGGGAGACTGTAACATAAATAGTATTTGAGATGGTCAAAATTCCTCAACCTTTTTGAATTTTTGAGTTTGGTGGTTGGTCCAACTATTCTCTTGATAATATGAACCCAATATCAACAATTTTATTGAATGAAGTCATTTTTTAGATGTTATTTTAGTCTCTGAATGTGACTTGGGGTCTTAGATGAGTTTTTTGCACTTCAGGTCTCGAAAACTCAGTTTCAGGAAGGCTCTAACAGAGGTGTACAATTTGATCTATCCATGTGGCCTGTAAGGGGATACCGTTGGGCTTAATTCTGCACTGGACATGGTGTTTCAAACCATGTGGGTGGAGGTGCATGGTTTTGTGAAATTTATGTAGTTTTTATCATATTAGATATACGTATTCTGTGTATGGTTTGGAATACTATGAACCTAACTATGAGTAAGGTGGTACTTGGATAGTTAGGACCGCACAGTTGGTACACGGTTATCGAAACCGTGCATCCAAACTATGTGGGTCATTTAAATATGTGAATTTATGAAACTAACATATTCCTATTATATTCTTTTCCAATTCCTTTCTTTTCCATTCCACTACACATTATAGGGGATCCACCGTTTCCCTTCCTCCATAGGTTTTGAGCCTCTTCCTTTGAGAATATTCTGAATTTAGTGTTGTTTGTCTTATTGGAAGTGTATCGGTAATGGCTTAAATGTTATTGTTCCTCATTTCTGTTTATCTCACCATAATTAATGCTAAATATGTGTGATCTATTTTTCCCAATTTTTAGGTTTTTTGTCAACATCTAGGATTTCTCTCGTTTTGACACAAGTTAGAGGCCGATATGAGACAACAGAGCACATATGAGTATAATGTTGATGTTTCATGGATTTTTCCTTAATTTTATTGTTATTTTGGGGTTAATTCTCTATAATTTCATTTGGGTAGTTTTATATGAAACCCTAATTAATTAATCATTTTTGTTTAATTATGTAATTGATTTTGAGGTATGCCATTAAGAATTCCCTTGACTGATCATACATGTTAAGCTGGGTATAGGTCGTATGACCAATTGGGAAGGTTAGGCCATATGGGTAATTTTAATTTATCAAATTTCTATATGATATGATTGATTCCATGGGAAAATGAAAGGGGTGTCATGTGTACTTAGGTGATGTTGATCACCTAGACTGAGGCAACATGGTCATTAGGATGAGGGTGTGGAATAAGATATTTGAAGTGATAATGATCACCAGGTCAGGGTGACGTGGTCATTAGTATTTGACGTGAACATTTCATTAGGTTGAGGTAAAGGCCTATGTGATTTGAGATGGTGTAGTCCATTAAGAAATAGCTATATGGTTGTAGTGACATGAGGTTTCAAATGATGTGGCTTAGGTGCTGTTGGACATTTCCATTCACCCTTGTCAGATAATGTTTCCTTGGAGCCTTGTGAACATAGATTGGATTTATTTAAGGTAGGATTTGAACACTCATTGGGGGATGAGAATCACCGTCATTCTTGAGTTCATTAGGGTGGTATTATTAGAGGATAGATATCACCATTCCTCAGGATGTCAGCTGTTCAGTAGTAGGTGATTATTATTTTTTGGAGGATGAACATCATCATGCCTCAAGACATAGAATGTTTAGACGAATACGATTTTATGAGTAGAATTATTATGGAACAGGTATATGATGGGCATGTATTTTGGATGTCGGGTACATGATGGTTAGAAAATGAGGTTTCATAGGGCACAAGGTTTGGGTTATATGTTTATGGGAGGTGCCTGAGGGCTCTCTAGTTAAGATATTCATCAGGGGATGCCTAGTTTAATAAGCCATCGGTCCTCACCACTATATATATACACATAGACACATGACATATTCTATATATATTTTGGGGAATTTATTCCAAGATTTACATCATTGGATGAAGCTATTAAAATCTTCCTTATGGTAGTTGAGCACAAGGGAAATCTGTTAACTTAGTAAAGGTAAATGTGTTGCCTTTATCTATATTTTTCATAAACCTAAAAAATCATTGATGTAATATAGTAACATGTCAGTGATAGATTTTTGAGTTCATATTCACACCCTACATGAGCACCTGGGATGCATGTAGGCATTATGTCTTTGAGACCAGGTAAGGATAAAGATTAGGTGTTGGACCTTAGTGATCAGAGTAGTACCTTTTTCATGGGATGGATGATAGAGGACTTGGTGGTTCCTCTAAATCAGGATGGACATTAATTTTTTAATTTCATTATATGTACGGATATGGTTGGATATGGACAACCTTTCTTATCTATTTTGTATGAACTTTCATTTGGTGTTCAGCGTCTACAAATGATATGATTTTTGGGGATTTCTTATTAATCCTGCTATTTTAGTATGCAACTATTTTTTTATCTCTTTCTTCCTCTGAGTTATGGTCCTTATTTATTTTTTTATTTATACATATGAATACTCATTATTATCATCAAAATATATTAAAATCTTTCCACTATCACCCAATCAGATCCTCACTACTAGTCAGCTGCCTTTGGCGTATGAGGAGGCATGGCAAAGTCCCAGTGGCTGACTAACTCGGAGCACTATTTGAGTGTAAAATGGGTTGGGATGTTACTTCTTATGGCACACTTATTTATGGTTTTCATTATGTGATGGTGTTTACGTTATAACCATGTAAGGTGGTTACATTATAACAAAGGATGATGGAAACAATATAACAAATAATGGGTGGGACATATATTTCCTTATAATTCATTTGGTAAAGATTTATATATCATGAGATAAAAATGGGAAACAAGTCAATGGGCTTGATCCACATTGGAAAAAATGTTGTCGTGATTGATCGACAATGAAAAATAGGTGATGAGGCCTAATACACTATGTTTGATAGTCATAGAAGTTAACCTTGACAAATTAAATGGTTTCTATACCTATTTTGGTGCCACAATTTTATGACATGAGCTTATGGTTCATGAATTGTGATGATTTGAACATCTTATAGATCATGCCTTTCAGAATGATAATGCTTTATTTCATGAATCATGTTTATGATATGTGATAGGTTGGTTATAAACATTGTATGTTATGTTCATGATCTCAAAACCTTATCCTCATCTTATGCTTTCATATAAGCATATAATTATGTCTCCTATGTTTATGCTTACTAAGAAACTAATATCATCCTTTCTTATGTTTCCTTCACTATGTTTTGAAGAAAGGTTTTATGTGGGGTATGTTTTTGAAGAGTATAAAATGGGAGGATATTTATGGGAGATGTTGAAGATATTTCATTAAATAAGAATATCATGTATCTATTCTCTAAATACACTAAAACATTGTGGTCCTCTACTGTGAATTTGTGAAATGTATTGAATATTAATCTAAAAAGATGTGATATTTTTGTAAAAAATCTAAGGTCCTTATAAACCTAGTACGTGGTTAGGATCAGTATTTGTATTGGATCCTATTGAATTTTATTTTTAGTTTGTTTATTTTGTATATGTTTTGGGCATAGTGGGAGACTATATATTGTTTGTTTTTTAAAATTTTAATTCTAAATGATTTTATTCTATATTTTATCTATTATAGGATTCTTATTCATTGAGTGTATTTATTTTTTCTCTCAATGATATTTTGCTTTATGAGAATTTTGGTTATTTCCACTACTATTTCACTATAACTAGAGGTTATAGTTTCCCCATGGTTTCTTTTAGAACCTTTCCGAACATTGGAAGCCTCATGCATTCAAAGAGTATTGCTTGAGGCCATATAGAGATCCATATTGGGTGACATGTTAGGTCAATCTAGGATGGTTCATTAAAGTGCATACATAAAATTAGAGGTAAACACAAAATATTCCAACACTAACTATTGGAACCATGGTCTTCTATGCATGAATTGGAGTATGTTTTGTGTTTATTGTCAATACTCAGTGGAAGTTTAGAATTTGAACTATCAAAGTGACCATATAGATCAAGCATACAACAATATTGAAGGTGGCGCTGTTTCCTAGTGTTTGCCAAATTTTTGGGCCTAAAAATCGACAAATGGAGAAAAGTGATTTTGGCAAAGACACTTGCATGTTGTGTACTTTAAGGAGAGGAAACTTATGCGCAATATGTTTTTTCAGATCAAAACATGGAAAAATGGAAAAGGGATAAGGGTCGTGCATGTTTTGGGCTGGTCGCGCAAGTAACCTGCGTGCCGAGAAAGGACTTGTGTGCCGATGCCTAGGTGGTTTGGAAACTTGCGCGTCAGTTGTTCTTCATGATCATAATTTCAAAATATGGCAACAGAAAGTAGGTAGCGCAAGTATTGGTTGGGTCATGCTAGTGAGTTGCGCGACAGAGGCTAAGGGAGATGAGCTGCGCGCCGAGAGGATACTTGCGCGCCACCACGCAGGGGGTCCAGTTTGCCTATAAATAGAGGACCACCCCTCCTCATTTTCAACAGAGTTCAAGACATAGATATTTTTCAAGCTCTCGTTGCTCAAGTAGGTGAGTCGCGCAAGTGGTGGTTGGGTCATGCAAGTATAGGTTGTGCGTCAGTTGTTGGTTGCACGACCAAGGCGGTTCGAGAGTTAAAGGTGCAGAGTCGCGCAAGTTTGGAGTTGAAGGAGTCAGTGTCGCGCAAGTGTGTTGGTGTCACCTACGTGCTGATTTTGTACCATGCAAGTGATTTGTGCGCCATTATTGAAACTTGTGTGCCAGTCTTGGAGAAGCGCGCCAGCTGTGGTTGTTGTATACCGGTTGTTTTGGAGCTGCATGAAAACTAGAAGATTGTCGGATATATTGGGTGAAAAGTGGGATTAGTATACGAGGGAATGTTGGACTTCAACAGAGCTTCTACATTCAACAGAGGATGAATTATTTTTCAATGCTAAAGAGACCTTCATTTCAATAAACTGAGTGTGACTTCACCAAGGGCTGTGAGCCAGGGGGAGTCAATGGGAGTGACCCGAGGGACGCAGTGAGCTATTCCTGAACAATTATAAAGGCATTGAGCCTGGGACAGAGTGACTGTTCCCGAACATTTGTAATCCACATCTAGTGAAGTTTAGTGGAGTTAGGAATGAGTGAAAACCTATCAGTGTATGCTCCTTGGATGTATCCGTTAGTGGTGAACCAAGTAAAAAGTGTTGTGTCTTCTCTGTGCATGTGAATGTTTTTCTTTCTGATCATATTCATCAAATAGGTTCAACAAGTTCCTACCGACATGGGAGCAAGATCCATCACATTAAAATAAAAATTTGTCACCCTGATTCACCCCTCCCCTCTCAGGGTGTCATGGGGTTCTTCAAGTGGTATCAGAGGGAGGTTGCTGGTGTTGAATCTGTCCTTTTTCGTCATGGAGAATGCAGTCAATGTCAAGGGAGTCTCTCACTTCGATGGAAGTAATTTATAGATCTGTAAGAACAGAATGAGATCTCATCTAAGATCACTTGGAATGAAAGTTCAATTTTCTACTATGAAGGGAATACAAGTCACTGATCCAACATGACTGGTTATGACTGACATAGACAGGAAAATTATTGATGTAGATGGTAAAGCAAAAAATTCACTCACTACATCCATTTATGATCAGATCTACCTAAAGGTGATGAATTTAACCTCAGAAAAATCCATGTGGGATAAAATCAAGAATATTTATGAAGGAGATATCAAATTAATGGAGGAGAAACTACAAGTTCTGCACAATAGGTTCGATGATTTGAAGATGCATCCTGATGAGAATGCAGAATCCTTCTTTAATCGAATCACTGAAGTAGTTGGAGCAATTCAGGGACTAGGAGAATAAATCAAAGATGTTGACATTATGAAGAAAATACTGAGAGGACTTCCTTTCCTATACAATGAAAAGGTATCATCCCATGATGAAATATATCTTTCAAAACTTTCTCTGGATGACCTCCTAAGAATCTTGGTAGCATATTAAATGAGAATCAAACCAGAAGATGCTACGACTTGTGTGAGCAAGGAAATGGCATTTAAGGCCACAGATAAACTAAAAATTTCAAAAGATAGTAGTTTTGAAGATGATGAAGAAAAATAAATTCTTTCTCTCATTGCAAAGAAGTTCCAAAAGGGAAAAGTGATATTCAAAGGGAAGTTACCTCTCACATGTTTTCGTTGCGGAAAAGTTGGGAACATTGATTCTCAATGCCTAGGAAAGATCAATGATGAAGAAAGTGAAGATGAATGCTTCGAGAAGTCTCGTAGAAGGTTTTTCAAAAAGGGAGACTTCAAATATGGAAAGAAATTGCGAAGGAAGAGTTTTGTCTGTGAATAGGAAGAAGAAGATAATGAAATCTGTGATGAAGAAGAACCAGAATTAAAAACTAGGAACCATTCTTCCATGATGGCCTCTATTGAAAAGTTAGAAGATACTTGTGGAGAAAAATATTTGAAAACTGGTACAGATCCTGAGATGCAACTTAACGATTCTTTTAGTAAGATTAAGACTAAATTTAAGAGTTGCAATAAGTGGAAATAAATTTTAGAAGAATCAACTTAATAGGTTGATCAACTTGAAGCTGAAATTGAATGAATGGAATAATTTTTGAATGTACAGTCTAAAATAATTGAAAGAAGTGATGATTTCGTGGATCTAAAGCTAAGAATTTAAGAGTAGGAAAAGGTCATCAATGACCTCACCTCCAGACTAGAAAAAAAATCCAAGACTATTGAGGGTCTTGAGGAGGAAGTTGTTACTCTTAGGAGTAAACTTGAGACTGAATCAATTGAAAAAGAATCAAGGAAGAAATTATAGTTTGGAAGATTCTCAGATGTAGAATTACTGGCAAGAGCCAAGTGTGGTTCAGCTGGGGTTGGAAAAATCTTGAGTGATCAAAGACCCGCTTGCATGGGAAAGAGTGTAATTGGCTGTGAAGCTGAGACATCAACTACTAGAAGTGAAATGATCCAAAAGATAGATAAGATAAAAGTTGAACATGTTGAAACGTTTCCTAAAGTGCTGAAAAAGGAACCCTCAATCCAAACAAAAAGGAGAACTGAAAATTGTCCTTAAAGATTCAAAAATGACATCCAGTCTAACTATTTTCCCAAGGAAGAAGGTATGAGAAGAAATTCAAGTGAGAAGACATTTCCTCTCATGAAGTGTCAATTCTATGGCTATCTGGGCCATACCATGTCTTATTGCGAAGAGGTAAGAAGCTATCTGAATGGAGAATATGTAGGTGTTCAAAAAAGGAGAACAAATTCATATCCTAATTCTTGTAGAAGAAACAATTTCTATGGATATTTTTTTCGTTGTTCTAACTTTGGTCATAAGGCTGCTAATTTCAGGAAGGCAAGGGACATGGACACCTCATACCAAAGTTCAAGACAATTCAAGTCTGGTCAGTAAGACAGTGTTGCACTTTCAAATAGGTTTTCTCCTCTCAAAGAAGATTTCCACTCTGAAGAATCTGGGTATGTGGAAGAGATAATTGAAAGGCCATCAGTACTCTATACTCAATCCAATGTCTCATGGAAGGAAAGGATGAAGATTGAGAAATCCAACCTTGCAGAGGTGGCCCTCAAAGCTACAAAGAACAATAGTACCTGGATTCTGGATAGCGGTTGTTCATCTCATATGACATGTAATGCTGGCCTGTTAACAGATATCAAAAGTAAGGTTGATGGTACAGTACGATTTGGTAATGATGGAGCTCTAAAAATCAAAAGGAGTGGAAGTACCAAATTAGCTAATTGAGAACTAAAGAAGACTGAAGTCCTTTATGTAGACGGCCTATGTCATAATCTTCTCAGTGTGAGTCAACTCTGTGACTGAGGACTTATAGTTACTTTTAATCAGAAAGGATGCACTATCATGGGAAAGACAGGAAATTCACTTATGAAGGGATGCAGAACAGAAGGCAGCTTGTATCAGGTTGATAGTGAAGAAAATGTCTATTACATGACTACGGAAGAAGAAAACAATTTGTGGAATCGGAGACTGGGACACATCAATCAAGAAGACATGGAGAAAATATCAAAATTGAGGATTGTCATGGACATTCCCAACCTGAAGAGTGAGCGTGAAAAGTCTTGTGATGCTTGCATTTGTGGGATGTTGGTCTGCAGTTCATATCATCCAAATAGGAAATGGAAATGTCACCTTCTTGATCTGATTCATACAGATGTTTGTGGGCCAATAAATGTTGCTAGAACTCATGGATAAAGGTACTTTGTCCTTTTCATAGATGATTACAGTATAATGGCATGTGTGATGGTCATTCACAGGAAACGACAAGTCCTTGACTTCATGAAAACATATCGGCAAATCGCCAAAAATGATACTTCACGAACAATCAAAGTGTTGCGATCTGACAATGGAGGATAATACACGTCCATTGAATTTGAAAATTATCTTGAGAAGCATGGGATACAACATGAGTTAGCTACTGTGAGAACTCCACAACAAAATGGAGTTATTGAACGTAGGAATGGACAGGTGAACAACATGGCATGAACTATGCTGATTGAGATTCGTATTCCACGACATTACTGGAAAGAGTCTGTTCAATCTGCAGTGTATATTCAGAATCAAACATGACTTTATATGGGTGAGACGAAGACACCATATGAATTGCGGCATAGATGGAAGCCATCTTTAAAATTCTTTCGTGTCTTCAGAAGTAAATGATTCATCAGGAACAAAGAAGGAAATCAAGGGAAGTATGGTGACAATGCAGATAAAGGAATTTTCCTCGGTTACTCAATGAACAGCAAAGCCTACAAATGTTTCAACAAGCGTTTAAGAAGGATTGTGGAAAGTAGTGATGTTAAGATAATTGAAGAGAAAACCACAAATGATTCAAGGACATCATATTATGACGTAATAGAAAGTGAGGAAGAAAGTGAACGTGGAGAAAATACAAATACAGAAATAGAGGAAGTTGTACAAAACACTCAGCCGTCACATCATGATGTTGACTCAGAAGAATAATCTGAAGAAGAAACTGTGGCTAAAGAGAATGCAACTGAACCTCTCAGGAGAAATTGAAGAGATGATATTGATCCATCCAACATAATTGGGGATTGATGTGCACCCACTCAAACAAGAATGATGAGGAATAACATGCAATCTGCATTTCTGTCAGTTGTGGACCAATCCACATTCGAAGAAGCTGCAAATGATGAATCTTGGGTGAAAGCCATGAATGAATAATTAGATTAGATTGACAAGAATCAGACATGGGATCTTGTCCAGAGACCCAAAGGTCACAATGTGATTGGTACCAAATGGATCTTCAAAAATAAGTTTGATGAGCATGGAAGTGTCATCAGAAACAAGGCACGACTGGTGTGTAAAGGATACTCCCAGATTAAAGGCATTGATGTTGAAGAAACCTTTGCTCTAGTGGCTAGATTGTAGTCAATCAGGATTTTCCTTTCCATGGCACTCCAAATAGGACATAAAGTATATCAAATGGATGTCAAGACATCATTCTTGAATGGTGTACTTGAAGAAGAATTCTACATTGAACAACCAGTGGGTTTTGTTCTAGGTACTGACGAAACAAAGGTCTGCAAACTGAAGAAATCTCTATATGGTTTGAAGTAGGCACCATGGGCGTGGTACTCGCGGTTGGATTCGTATCTCAAGAAGCTGGAATTTAAAAGATGAGGAGTAGATCACAATCTCTATGTGAAGAATTATCCAAAAGATAAATTCATGGGTCTAGTCTATTTGGATGATATCATATTTGGTGGCAGCAAATAGAAATCAAGGGACGAATTTGCCAATCACATGAAATCAGAATTTGAAATATCTATGATTGGAGAGCTCACAAATTTCTTGGGGCTGTAGGTGATTCAAAATAAGGAATACACCTTCATTTCTCAAGAAAAGTATGCAAGAGAGGTTCTGAAGAAGTTTAGTATGCAAGACTCCAAACCAATGTCAACTCCAATTGCAGTTGGAACTAAACTTGGAAAGCATAAGGATGGGACCTCTGTTGATCCCACAATGTACAGGAGGATCATTGGGAGCCTACTATACCTGACAACGACACCGACAAATATTGTCTTTTCCACATGTCTTGTGGCCCTCTTTCAGAGTAATCCAAAGGAGGAACATATGACGGTAGTAAAAAAGAATCATGAGGTACATTCAAGGTACACATAACTTTTGGTTATATTTTGTTGTAGGTGAGAACACTGAATTATCAGCATTTTATGATGCAGACTGGGCTGGTGATGTAGTAGACAGAAATTCCACCAGTGGTGGAGCCTTCTATATTGGACAGAAATGTGTTGGATGGTTGAGCAAGAAACAACAAAGTACTTCTCTTAGTACTGCTGAAGGTGAGTATATATCCTCCATAAAGGCATGCACTAAAATGCTATGGATGAAGCAACAACTAACATATATTTGTGATGAGGTGAATCAACCAATGGTAATTTACTGTGATAACAAGAGCACAATTGATCTCACGAAGAATCCTGTTCAGCATTCTCGAACAAAACATATTGAAATCAGGTATCACTTTATTACAGAAAAAGTTGATCAAGGGGTGATTAGAATGGATCAGGTGGGAACTGATGAGCAAGTGGATGATATCCTAACCAAGACACTGTCAGCGGTAGTGTTTGAGAAGCATCGGTTGAACCTCGGTGTTCAGCCACCTCCCAGTGCATAAGAAGGTTTCACAATAACCCCTCTCCCCGATTATGATAACTGTTTTTATCTGTTTATGGCTGTGATGTAGTTTTGTGGGGGAGATACTATCCGGGGGGAGTATGGTTTGATATGAACATTGAACTAATTACCGGTCTTTGGGTTTATTATCAATGGAGGAGAAAGAAATAAATTCATACATGTAATTCTCCTGTGACACTAGATGATGTGAATTCAGTGTCAGTGATAGGATGAGAAGAAATACATCAGTCATGTAATGCTTCTTGGGCGTCATTGAGAATTCCAAAACACTGGAACCCAATTCGAGCTTCCTCTCTTGTTTTCTACACCGAGCATTTCTCACATATACTTAGAGTGTTGGCTGAGTTGATTCTTGCATTTTTGGTTTTCACATGGATGTGGATCTATTGAATTTATTTTCTGGTTGTCAACAAACCCAAAGGGGGAGATTGTTGGAACCATGGTCTTCTATGCATAAATTGGAGTATGTTTTGTGTTTGTTTTCAATCCTCAGTGGATGTTTAGAATGTGTACCAACAAAGTGATCATACAGTTCATGCAAAAAACAGTATTGAAGGTGGTGCCATTTCCCAGTGTTTGCCAAATTTTTGGGCCTGAAAATCGACAGATGGAGAAAAGTGATTTTGGCAAAGAGAAATGCGTTCCATATACATGAAGGAGAGGAAACAAACGCACCATATGTTTTTCAAGATGAAAACATGGGAAAATGGCAACGGTATAAGGGTCGCGCAAGTTTTGGGATGGTCACGGAAGTGACCTGCGCACCGAGAAAGGACTTACACGCCGATTCCTAGGAGGTTTGGAAACTTGCACGCCGATTTTTCATCATGATAATAACTTAAAAATATGGAAAAGGAAAGTAGGTCTCACAAGTATTGGTTGGGTCGCGCAAGTGAGTTGCGCGACAGAGGCTAGAGGAGATGAGCTGCACGCCGGAACCTACGCGCCAAGAGGATACTTGCGCGCCATCGCGCAGGGGGTCCAGTTTTCCTATAAATAGAGGAACACCCCTCCTCATTTTCAATAGAGTTCAAGACATAGATATTTTTTGATCTCTCGTTGCAAAAGTGGTTGAGTCATGCTAGTGGTGGTTGGGTCGCGCAAGTAGAGGCTGCACGCCGATTGTTGGTTGCGCGACCAAGGTAGTTTGGGAGTTAAAGGTGCAGAGTCACGCATGTTTAGATTTGAAGGAGTAAATGTCACACAAGTGTGTTAGTGTCACCTATGCGCCGATTTTGTACCAAGAAAGTTATTTGAGCGCCGTTCTTGAAACTTGTGTGCCAGTCTTGGAGAAGCGTTCCAGATGAGGTTGTTGTATGCCGGTCCTTTTAGAGCTGCACGAAAACTGGAAGATTGCCCGATACCTTCGGTGCAAAGTGGGATTAGTATATGATTGAATGTTGGACTTCAACATAGCATCTACATTCAATAGAGGATGCATTCTTTTGAAATGGTGAAGAGACCTTCATGTCTATAAAGTGAGTGTGACTTCACTAAGGGATGTGGACCAGGGGGAGTCAACGGGAGTGACCTGAGGGACGCAGGGAGATATTATTGAACAATTGTAAAGGTAGTGAGCCTGGGACAGAGTAACTGTACTCGAACCTTTGTAATACACATCTAGTGAAGTTTAGTAGAATTAGGTACAACCGAAAACCTGTCGGTGTATACTCCTTGGACATAGCCCTTAGTGGTTAACCAAGTAAAAAGTGTTGCGTCTTCTATGTGCATGTGAATGTTTTCTTTATGATCATATTCATCAAATAGGTTCAACAAGTTCCTACCAACATGGGAACAAGATCCATCACATTAAAAGAAAAATTTGTCACCCTGATTCTCCCCTCACCTCTCAGGGTGTCCCGGGATCCTTCACTAACTATACAGCTTCAACACCATCGGTACCTTTTAGCTATGGATAAAGGGAAATGAGTGGTGATATCTCAATCACCACCCAAAGAGGTTAAATTCTCTATGAAAGATAAAAACTAGCACAAAACAAGGAGGAAATTGATTATCTGAAATGAATTAATATTGAATTACTCCAAAGAAATGTTCCAACAAAGCATAATATATAGATGGAATCAAACTCATCATGAGATAGTTACTTACCTCATAGGGGACGATTCTGAGCATCAAATTGGATCTAAGCCCAGGCAACATATGAACTTGAATTTTGTGATTGAGTAAGACTCATATTTCTCTCAACTGTGACGATGAATTCCCTCACATAGGGTAATTAATCTAGTCCCTAACAAAACATGAATACCTAGATGATGTTTTTAGGGTGACTACATCATTCTTTAGGTGTTACTCATGTTTTAGGAACAAATCTTATAATTTACTTTATATAACTACCAAATTATATTAAATATATTACTACTTAAATTGAACCAATAATTAGTCAAAATATAAAACTACATCTTGAGAGGAATCCATTCCATTAAAGGGTGAAAGATACCACTCATCCAACTAACTTTTGGAATCCCCCATTTCTATGCTTTGATGAAAAATGAGATAAAAAGAAAAACCTATCATATTTTGTGTCCCTATGTGGTCCCATGATGGTCCCACGTGATTAAAAGGTGTTAAAAAATGATGGTGCTTCAAATATACCCTAATAGGGCCAACATTCATTTGGTATGGTAGCTCATTAGATGGATCCATTGGAGACTTATAATACCTTCTTAATCAATACCTTTACCTTTTTTTATCCACAAATAAGGAATATGACGATCGTTGATCTTATGAAGTTTTAAACTTTTGAAAATTATATATTGTTTGATTTTTTCCCATATGGAAAGGAATCACATACTCACTTATAATTCATCTCCCCTAAGTGAAACTATCAGAGATTTGTGTATTGAATCTCCATAATGAGCTACAAATGTTATTGATCCTGTTTAAATATCCATGTGGGTTTTGGAAATTTATAGACCCAATAAATCTCTTGGTGGATGTTCTTTGATGAACTGAGTCAAATTGTTGTTCCTTGCATTATACATAGTGAAGAATGACTGGTAAATTAGAACCAACTATTTTCATTCTTAAAACAGCATCAACAACTATTTTGTTTCTCAAATGGGATCAATATCACCCAACACCTCCCACAGAGAGAAAAAAACAATAAAATGTCCATTTTCTGGAGGTAAGAAAAGACAAAGGTCACCCATGAATTGAAGAATGAATGGAAAAATAATACACCTTTTGAAAATAAATGGTTCTTGGCTATTTTATATCATATATAGTGAATAATTTCTATATAATAATTGAGGTTAAGAATCCTGATGAAGTCGGCCTCGATGATCATCCAAACTATCACCCTTATCATAAGATATTGGGCCATAATATAGAATATTGCTTTGTATTTATTGATATTCTCTATAAAATAGTCAATTATAAACATGTGGAACTAGGAAAACCTCTAAAAAAATTATACTAGGTTTCTACTATCCAACCAAATGAAAAAGCTACCCAGAAATAAGTCCTGACCATATGCAAATAAAATATCATTAACTAGATAACCTAGAAAATAGTCGATCATGTTCTATCAGGACCCAACCCATACCAGGGATCGAGTCGAAACTACCCCAAGCCCGCCTCCATAGGCCAGGGGCTGTCCACTTGTGCCAAAGGCACACCAAACTAGGGGAGGCCTTTTCCTATGACACTGTACTCACACACATGCATCCAACTCATTGCAAAAGTGCAGAGGAAAAGAAAATCAAGATACAAGACTAGTATATAATAAAAACCAAACATATATGCAACAACCTCTAAATAGTACAAGTAAAATAAAAGTAAAGCTAAAAGGGGAAGGGGAGAAAATACACAACCAAATACAAAAGTGCCACTACTCGACAACAGGTGAAAAAGTAGAACAGCTGGGAGAGTCCCACTCCTGAATACCAAGAAACGACCACCGCACATTGTCCATGCATCACGTATCCCTAAGCTCCTCTGATATCATGAACATCATGTCTATCTCTGTAAGGGAACAACTAATTTCAGGAAATCCTAAGTAGGGGTGATTATAAGAATAATCATTAGGATGCCCCAAAGGTTCGAAGGAGCATTAGGAGAGGTAATGAAGAGGAGAGTAGTAAGAGATAATTGGGTACATCAAGAGTGAATAGAAGTACAATTCATCCCAATAAGAGAGTGAAAGTACACCCATCAAAACACAAGGTGCTTGAAATGGCGATGAGATGAACTCTCTGTCAAATCTTCATTACCAATAGTTGGAGAGTGGACTCATCCAACCATGAGAAGCTAGACACAGAAAGCACGTGGCATACCCCACATGTATTTGAATCTCTTGGAAGGGGAGTAGCCAAAGCCCAAGGAGTGGGCCATGGAAAGAGGATATATATATATATGTGTGTGTGTGTGTGTGTGTGTGCTCATTCAAAGAAACCCAAATGAGGGTGTTATGTGATCTTCATGTCACAGATCAACCCAAGAAAGTGAGTAGAAAAAACTTCCAAGTATATCCATGTACAATTCCCAACAGGTCATCACATCTGAGCAGGAATCCCAAGTCAAAGGGGCCCAAATCACCGCACCTCGATACTATCCTCTTTGGGCGGCACTGACTCACCCACACGGTTTTAGGTTTCATCAGAAGGACACATCTCATTGGGGAACGTGACCCTCTTCATTATGGGTCTTTAGTTAAGTCAAACCATTCCTCACCACCATGTAGCATGGTTGAGGGTCTTCTCTGAACCATTAGAGACTACGCTACCCGGCCCACTGGGAGGGTCAGCCTGAAATCTCCTCGGTCACTACACCTCGGGTCAGCCCGGTATCTCGTCGGGGACTATGCTCCTGGTCAGCCCGGTATCTCTTCGAGGAATACTCTCTGATTCCTCCAGATATCTCATCGGGGACTATGATCGAGGTCATCTTGGTATCTCCTTGGAGACTACGCTACCCAAACTAGTGGGATGGTCAGCCCGAAACTCTGCTGGTCATCCCTACTAGATGGTACCTCTCAGAAAGTACTAAGGATCACTGGCCATCCCTATTAGATGGTACCTCTCAGAAAAGCACCAAGGAACACTAATCATCCCTACTGGATGAAACCTCTCAGAAAAAGCATCTAGTAACTTTGATCATCCCCGCTGGATGGTACGTGTCATAAAATAATTGAGGAACTCTGATCATCCTTGTAAGATGGTACCCCTTAAAAAGGCATTGAGGAACATTGATCATTCCTACTGGATGGTACCTCTCAGAAATCACTAAGGCATTATATCTTGCATCAAAACAAGGTAGTCATATGATTTGAGACTCTTCAACATTAAATCGGTCATTGAATTGATGTTCTTTATATTCTATGAATACCCCTATTGAACCTTTAGGACATTCAAGAGGTTGAAAAATAGATATCTCTCTTTCCGGGAAAGAGTGTATTTAGCTGTAGGAAGAAAATTTCATTTTTCACCCTATACTTGTGCCAACTCTTCTTGTATTCCGATGTCAACCATGTACAAACTTGCCTTAACTCCATCCTTTGTTTTTCCTGGTGCATTTAGTAACATGTCGATGACACTATCACATAAACTTATTTCAACATGCATAAAATCATGAAAATGTATTACGTAATAACAATTCTAGTATAATAACTCAAAAAAAAAACTGATCCCTTTTTCCAACTAGTATTTTTATGGTTTTTTAAAAATGGTTTACAAAAAACAATGTCCACATATTTTACATTCTCAAATAGTTTATGACATATTAGTAGAGATGGTGTTGTACTTTCATCTGAACAACCTTCGAACGATGTCATCCAAGTATGGTAGTTATGTCATCGGGGTATAAATATGTGATGTTCTAGAAACACAATTTCGATGAATGTTCCAGCCTAATTGATTTTGAACCTTGTTTGCAGACAGAATACCCTTGAGTTTCTTTAATTCTATATCCTGAAAAACATCCATAAGTTGTAAAGTCATTGATCACCCCATACAACATGTATGTCAATGTGAAATCGTCATTTCTGTAAATATGATAATGATTTCACCTTCAAAAAACATGTGATAAGACAATAACAATCACAAAATCACATAAAATATTCACAATACATCAAATCTCAACTTAATCAAACCATAATGGTAACATCCAATAACTGGATAACAATATCTAAATAACAAATTAAAATATTATCAACATGGATCTGAAAGCATGGCGATCGGGAGAATTAAAAAACTCACAGTGGTAGCACCTGAGGAGCTGGGTTCGTGGAAGAGGTGGGTTTGTAGAGGATAAGGGATTCATAGTAGGGGTGGGGTTCAGCAGTAGAGGTGTAGTTTGCAAAAAAAGGTGGGTTCACAAAAAAATAAGGTTTAGGGAGGAGGTGGAGTTCAGCGCGTGGTGGAGGTGAGGTTCGCAGCAGATGGGGTTCAGTGGTGGAGGTGATGTTCATAGTGGAGGATGGCTTCGCGGTGGAAGAAAATGGATTCATGATAGTGAAGGAGGAGGAGGAGTCATTGACAGCGAAAGAGGAGGAGGAGTAGGTGGTGGCGGTGATGGCAGGGTTCAGCTTCTGTGGGATCTTGAGGTGTGCAAGTGAAGGAGGAGACTGCTAGGGTTTATTTATAAAAGTGATTAAACCTTTTATTAGCGCTTGCTAAAAAGCAAAGATAAAGGTATTTTTTATCAGCTCTCAAATAGAAAGAACTGATAAAACATCCCTTTATCGTCGCTTTTTTAGCACTGAAAAAAACTATAATGATAATAAATTATTTATATTATTATATATATTCCTAAAATTATACGTATAATAAATAAATATATATATTTTTTATAATAATGTATATAAATAAATAAATAATTATTTATAATTATAAATTTATAATAAATAAATTTATTATATTTATGATTATATATAATTAATACCTTTATTATAATTTAATAGGTATATAAATATGTCTATATTTATTCATAATTATAATTGTAAATATATTTTTTATATTTATTACAATTTTATAATTATTTAATAACTATAAATTTATATAAAATTATTTATATTTATAATAAATAAATATTTATTTATATTTATAATAATTATATATTTATTTATAGTTATAATAATTATATATTTAATTAAAGTTATAATCATATATATATATATCTCAATAGTTATAAAATAATAAAAAATATATTGATTAAATGTATAATTATATATATATACATAATAAATATATTTTTTATAATTTAATAATTATTTAAATATATATGTATTATTTATAATTCTAATTATAAATATTTATATATATATATTAATGCTCTTATATATTTATAAATATATTTATTTAATTATATATATTTATTTAATTAGTATATTTAATATAATTTTATAATTAATTAAAAATTAATATATATTTACTTAAATAATCATGGTATACATATATTTATTTATATTTATGATAGTATATAATTAATATATTTATTTAATTTGATAAGTATATAAAAATATATATAATTATAATTATAATTATAAATACAATAAATATATTTGTTATAATTTTATAATTATTTTCATATATATATATATATTATTTATAATTATAAATATAAATATTTGTATATGTGTATATGTGTATAAATATTTTTATATATTTTTAAATATATTTCAATAATTATATATATTTTTAAAATTATAATTATTATAAATATATTTATCATGATTTTTAGTATTTATGAGAACCTAATAGCTTCATGGGAACATGAATGAATCATATACAACAAGTAAAGTACATATCATAAAAAACGAGTCATCATATACATGGACAACATGAATAATAATGAGGGTGTAATGTATAAAAACATCCATGATGAATACAGAACATATGAATGTAAATTATATTCATGCATCAATTGACCAAATTCATTGGAAACATATATATATTTAAATATATATATATATATATATTAATAATTATAATTATAAAATACATATTAAAAATGTTTTTATATATAATTATAAATATATAAAATTAAAAAGTATTTATATATAATTATAAATATGTAATTATAAAAACTTAAATATATAAATATAATAAACATAATAAATATAATAATTATTATAAATATATTTATTATTTAATTATATTATATATATATATATTTGAATTATTGAAAAATATAAATTTATTATAAAGATGATTTTTTTAATTAATGTATACAACTAAACAATAATTTTGAATATATATAATAATTTTACAGAAATTAATAATATTTTGTATTAATTTATTTTTTCAGTGCTAAAATTAACTCTACTAAATATACCCGTTATCATCACTAAAAAAAGAACTGATAAAGGGTACACATTTATCATATTTTTTAGTACTGATAAAGGGTTGATTTATTAGTGATTTTTTGCTAGCGCTAATAAAGACCCCCCCTTTGATGACTGCATTCTGCTTAGTACTGATAAAACCAGGCACGTCCCTTTCCAGGATCTGTGGTAATGTGGGCCTTGAAATTTCCATTAGGTGATGGATAATAGGAATATAAATGTATGTATATACATATGTTTAGATAAACCTTCAAAAAGCATATAAAAAGTCAAACGAAACACCTCTTATTTATATGGGCTTCCATAAGTACATTAGAACCACTGTTCTTTATTTTGATATGAATCACTTCCAAGGTGTGGAGGTTTGTTGAGGCATATAAAATGGTGAACCCCATCATAATGAAAACATTTTAGAAAATGAATATCTCATCAAGTGCGATCGATTAACTAGAAATCTCTCATGCCTACCTCTGGGATCAGATCGCCAAACCCATTATTTATATATATCTGAAATACTCTATAAAATGGATATATCATAGATACGATAAGAACAAAGGTGACAAACCACAAAATATGTCAGGGGACCATTCAAAGGTAATATCAATTAGAGGAACTATGGTAGGAGTACCATGGTAGGAAAACCATTCTAGGTGAAAAGAATTAGGCGAACTATGTCACGTCACCTATATTAGGAAAATTGAATTAGACAGACAACCTAATCCCATTACATAATGTGAGTGGTCACCTCACTTTCCTTCCTCTATGAATTTCGATGGTGGACCATGCATAAGGGGTTAGGAGATGTGGGTAATATGCTTCTAGGGACTTAACATGCTTAAGTAAATCATAAGCAATCTAAGTGGGTCCTCCTTCCTACCTCCAAAATTGAATGATATACTTCCGTATTATAATCGCCTTCATCCATGTTATATATTCAGATGAAGGAAACCCAAAATACCAAGATAGATTCCTCTTTTCAAAGTTATAACCCACAAAAGTCTTGTTCCAAGACTCCTACAACAACACCAAACACACACAATCAAGGCACACACACAAGTGTGAAACCCTTTGGTCATGGTTTCCCTTGATAAAAGGATACTCTAGTTTGTAGACCGATGTAGGTAGAACTCCCAGTGGATCGCAATCTTAAATCCCCTTAATAATTGGGGGGGGGGGTCCTTATCAAGATGATAGTAAATCAATTTCTCTAATTAAGGATGAATTTCTACTCTGTTCACATGAGCTAGGATATACAGTGAATCCATCATAGAGTAATCCCCTAGTATTCATTACAAGATTCCATACTCCTCCTACATATATATTCTATACTCTACCCTTGCCTAAAAACCATAAATGAAAAATTATGGGGTTCCTCTCTTGGTATATGATTTGAAATTGGTCTTTTCAATAGTTGAAAGAAGAGCTATACCAATAAGGATTTAAACACAGTTTGCTAAAACTAGTGGGATAACATGACTTTTAATCATATAAAAATAGTTTCAATTAACCATTGGTATAACCTCTGATTAAATGGCCATATATGAATAGTTTTTAAAAAAACCATTGTTATAGAGGTTCTATAGTACTGGTTTAAATAAACAGTTGGTATTTTGTACCTGAAAATACCACTCCGGATCCTTTTCTCCTCAACATTTCAATCCAGATCCACCCCTAGCACTAGCATTGGGAATTAATGTTTCTTCCCAATAATTGGATACCTCCCCTCTTATCTTGTTTTACATCCATACTGATTCATTATTAAATATGTGACTTAAAAATAATTCTATTAATCTATCAACTATCCATTTTACTTCCATTCTATATCGAAAACACCACAATAGATTCAATTTTTTGTCTACGTTTATTTTTTTAATATGTTTATATCTGCTTATGGGTTTTAAAAAAATGTTTTTTAATGGATCATTTGTCTTCATTTAATAACAGTTGTTCATGGTTCATTGGTCCACATTTAATATGGGGTATAAAAAATATTTGATTCCATTTTTTTGGAATTTGATGGATTATTTTTAATTAAAATATTTTTTTATTATTTTTCATGAAGATATTAATGAAGTAACTATAAAAATCAAACCATCCTGGGGGGAAATGTGGGTTTCTTTTTTAGTGGGATCAATATAAATGAATTATTATTCATTTTAAATATTTTTCTGTAAATTTTGTGATTATATCATGAAATTGAATTTATTTTCAGGATTTTTTTGGCTAGACGAATTCTAGGGGATATTCATTGGATGATTTTGGTATTAAAATTTAATGATATGATCTTAAATGGATTTTGGATCAATAATGAGTTTGGTGAAAATATAAAAATTAAATACTTTTATTTTTTGTTTTGATGTGATGACATAATAAATAATATGGTTGATGATAAAGCCAAAAAAAATTTGAATTGTTTTTAGGATTTTATAAAATTTTCACATCTATTTACAATTAATTTATAATAAATACAATACAATTGGACCTATTTTATTATTTATCATTTAAAAAATATTTTGATATATTGGATTGTTTTATAATTTAATCATTTTGAGATTTTGTTGAATCAATGTTACAAAAAATAATATTCAAAAAAGTCATTAATAACCACAATATAGGGTAAGGAATATATATAAGGATGAGTGATAGATATGTTATATTCCATAAGCATCAAACTAATTAAAATAGAAGATGGAAAATACTAAAGGGAATGAGTAAGATTCATTTAGAAGTGACTAGTTGATGTTAGAATGAGTTATCAATTCAATAAGAGTAAAATTTCATTTAATAAAGGATATATATAGTGAAAAAATGTAAATGTAAAAGGTATATGAAACCTTGAAAAGTATATGGGAAATTCTATGAAAAATTTATGTGATCATTCCATGAGTAAGGGACATACATTAAAAATATAACGATCATTCGCCGATGAATTATGGCCAATTTTACTCTATACAAGTGATTTTTGAAATTGATGGATATGAATGTGTCATTTTCTAGAATCAAAATGAAACTTCTGGGTATACTTTGATATATAGAAATGCGTTGAGTCCAAGAATTTAAATTTAAAATTATCTTTATTTTATGTGTTGGAAAATAATATTAAATTCACTTTTCTTATTCAGAAATTCATATAACATACATATAAAATTAAACAAAATTGAATTTCAGTTAAATAGAAACTAATTTTATTATTCTAGAATAACCAAATATGTATGTGATCTTCCAAATATTCCATATCACAAAAATTTAATAATTTTATGTTGATACGTATCATGGTAATGGATTAAAGTAAGGATAAGAGTTGATATATTACCATTTGAAGAATCTTCAACCTTCAACCAAGACACATTGAAATTAATAAGAAAGTGATTAATATAATGGGAGAATGGAAATTTATTTCAATATGTGTATGATGATATTATATACATAAAGGGCACATGAAAATCATTTGAAGTATTTTATACTATCCAAGTTGGAATGTCGAGAAGATCAACATGCATTCTGACCATCCCAAAAGACGAGATTCATGAACATTAATATTTCTAATATTAATGGGGATGAATTTTTTTTATATATATTTATTCTTCTATTGACTAATATTTTTCTTCTTCATTACATTATTTTATTTCTCTATTGATTTTATACTAGATACCTTATGGTTAACCAAGGAGATTCCCCCACCTGCCTGCTATTATATTCATTCATTTAAATGTATTCAATATCATAGTTTTATATTTATATTATTTTGTTATATATATAATATTTAGTTTTGTTTTATATTATGATTATCATACTGACTATCATGACAATTATTATTTCATAAAAAGTGAATAATTCTCATTTACTTAAATATATTTTGAATTTAAGTTCGATATTATTTCATTACATGTATGAAATGACATAATTTTTTTATAGAATTGATAAAAGATAGATGTATGAAACTGATCTAATCTCAAGATATTTTTAAAACATGTTATAGAGTTTTTTTATTTCTCAATTAATAATGATTCAAACAGTTTTTATATAAACTTCCCATTCCATAATTATATTGGAAGACCTTGGTTTAGTCATGAGGAATTTAGCTATACCATGTACCCAAATATGGTCTTCTAACAAACTACTATGTGTTGTATCGCAATGGGGAGAAAATTAAATCTAAAAATGTTCATGATCCAATTGAGAGGGCTGGATTTGAGAATTTATTAGATAACCAGTTTCTATTTATTTTACATTATGATAAAGAAGAGATTTCAACCAAATATGGATTTTATAAGAGAACATAGGATTCATTTAATGAAAATGATGATGTTGATAGGGTGAAAAAAATTGAATGATGCTACCACGACTCCATTATATTGGATATGTGATAAAATGAAAAATAGAGAATTTTTTAATCTGGCTGTTTCAGGGGAATACCATGTATGTTATTTCTAATACTTCCATTGATTACATTATTACATTTTTGAAGGAATTATTTATAGATGATGCATATATTACCTGAAAACATTATATTTCATGGAATTTAGTCTAGGAACTTGAATTTTCTAAAAACATTCCATGATTTCTCATAATATTTAATCTTATTATAGGATGAAACGACTAAACAAAATTGTTGTATAAAATGTGGGACATTATAATGGTTGACAAATACTAATGGAACATCATCTACTATGTCACAAAAAGTAATATGACACTTTCAATTTATCCCAAGACTAAATAATGTTTTTATGTCTAATGAAAAATAAAAAAAATGATATTTAATGATACCATGAGAATGAATGATAATGATTAGATAGTTTTTCATTTAAAACTTTTGATGCCCAATATCTTGATTTTACATCTGATGTGAATAATGTTATTTTTTGTCATTCATGTGATGGTTTTAATTCATTTGTGCATATACTTACTTTGCACATCACATTACCAATTTTTATACACATTTATAACCTTAATACATGGATGTGCATGAAAAAACCATTCACTTTCATAAATAAAATCATATATGTACTTTCTAATCCTAGAAATGATATATATATATATACATGAAACCTTTAGGAAAAGAGATCAAACATCTTTTGAATGTGGGTGTGCGAACATACAATGCCTATTAAAATGATATATTTCAGATGTGTGATGCAATTATGTGGTTGATAAATGATATTCCTACAAATGAAATGATATCTAGATTTAACACAAATGGAAAAATATCATGTCCTATTTTTTGAAGAATACTTGATACTGAAGACTTAAATATCATCATAGATTAATTTTATGGGACATAAATTATTCTTGCTGATGGACCATCCATATCATAATAATTGTTGAAGGTTTTAAAATACAATAGAGAATGATAATACACTTTTCTATATGTATAAAACTTACGTTATAAATGAATTGAATGATTTTAGTTTTATACCTAGGAAGGGTTAGATTAAATATAGAAAGAGGATAAATGTTTCCACTAAATCTAATTACTATTGGAAGAAAAAAAGTACCTTCTTTTACTTTCCATATTGGTCCAGTAATTTGTTACATCATTTCTTAGATTTAATGTTGATTCAAAATAATATATGTGAAATATTTCATTCAATTCTTCTAAATTTCCTGGGAAAGACAATAGGTGATTTACAATCTCGGCATAACTTGGTGGATTGGGGTATCAGACCAAAATTTCATCATATGTGTATCAGTGAAAATAAATGGAATGTTCTATGTACTCATTATGTGATGACACCTACAAAAAAAAACAATTTCTGGAAGTGCTATAAAATTTTAAATTTCAAGATGAATATTCAAGAAACATATCAAAATGGGTAAAATGTATGAATTTTAAGATAAAATCTTTGAATAATCATGATTACCACATCCTTCTGTCTGAGTTATTTCAAATATAAATCCTTTATTTTCTATCCAATAACGTAAGGGTGTTAGTTATTTGGTTGTTCAATTTTAATAGTGATATTTATGTTAAGAAGTTGTCTATGTATTTATTTCAAAAAATGTTGGTAGATTCAACATTAATTCAACATGAGTTAGAGAAAATATTACATCTATCAAGTTCCACATGCATGCTACATCTAACTATCCACAGTCACATAGAAATACTTCATAGAGAATCTATTAGATTTCATTAGATGTATCCATCTGAATGAAATATGTAAACATTGAAGTACTATATCTAGAACATGAATCATATTTAAGGTTATATCTGGAATGGTTACTTGGTTCAAGAATATATGTATTTCTATTCAATGTATTTTTCTGATGTGACTATGAAATATAACAAACCAATGATAAATAAATAATAAATGAATGAGAAAACTGAACCATGTTTTCCATCACTTCCCCAAATAGGGGGAATTCTCGGATCATATACAATGACCACATTAGGACTTTATGAGAGAGAGATGGTACATCACATAGTTTTTTAAATATAATATGATTGATGAATACATCAAGTAAGTAAACTGAACATGTATATATTATCTCTTCTCACATAAGTGTACATATCTGTGGACCTATTTATATTTTTTGGTAGTGAACATAAGTAAATGATAAATATAAATAATCATTATTTATCTTGGAGAAAGAGAGAAACTTCGCATGGGAAAAGTTTCCATCTTGGTGTAAATTCATTTTAAATTTATTATTGCAATAAATTAATTGAATTAATATTTAATTAATTTTAACATTCATTTATATTTCAAGTATTTATTTTCTTGATTACTCAGTGTTTGAGGAAATAATAGATTTAGATTTTAGTCATAACTTTGTGGTTCATGAATGAAAATAAATTTAGATTTTAGTCATAACTTTGTGATTGGTTTATATTAATTTCCATAACATTCTATTATGAAGGTTCATTGGATAGTAAACCATGATTTTAAAAAATATCTTATTATGGAGCCATTGCAAAAATACTAATATTGGACTATTATTCATAGGGCTGAGTCACTATGATGAAATGAAAGTGATTTTCTTTGTGGAATAGGCATGAACCATTCATTATTGAATGGGGATTTTGATTTATTTACCTGAATCACACTCTTGATACCGATGAGCATTATATACTAGAATCAATGGAGAAACAAGTTGTTTATGTGAAAGATCATCCTTGACCTAAATTTGGTTACATTATTGTAGTCATCTGATGAAATATTATTTATAATGGTGATGATGGAATTGAAACCATCCTTGCTACCATTGGCCCCGATCAATTAATTACTTTTGATGACTCAAATAGTTCTATTTTCAGAGTTGATTTTGAACCTGATGTTTTTGTGGGAAAGATATAGAATCATCCATATGTGGTCTTAGTTCTTTTGGTGTAATTTGACCAGGGTTATTAGCAATGGTACCCCTAATATTTATTTACTATTTATCAAAAATATTTTGAATCCAACCAGAAATTAAGGTGAATTTTCAATATATACTAGTTGCTATTTTTTTGTGTTGCATTTTATTATATTGATCGGAACTATATTTGAACCTACCAAACCAAAAAAACTGAAACAATTAAATTAAAATAAGAAAGATGATGAATTGAACTAAAACATATAAAAATAATTAAAATAAAAAAAATAATGACCAAACCAAAAATTGGAAAATGGCCTAACCCAAAATATGAACCAAATGACCTATGAAAAATAAAAATGAAAAAATAACCTAATCAATTGACCAACATGAAATAAATGAACTAACCACTATTGAATCAGATAAAATTTCAATTAGATGAAAACTATATCATACCCATGCTAAAATTTCTAATTTTAATGTATTGATTTATCTATGACATGATTTTTATGTTTTAATATTCATCTAACTAAATATAAAATTCTTCGGTCATATCACTATGTATCCTATATTTGGTATGAATATTGGTATTACTTAATTAATTCATGTCTCATATTATTTTATGGTTGGATTACACATTAGTTATGGATTTATATTTAATTCTGTATTTGTTTTCAAGTATAGGAAATATAAAACCTTGAAAAGGTATAGGAGAAATGGATGATAGAAAAAAAATCCTCAAATGGAAGAGATGGACATCCCACCTTTGCTTCCCAGTGTGAGTATTTTACTTCAAATATATATATCAATAACATATAATGCCATGTGATTAATTTTGATTTTAAATTTTAATTAGGATCCTCCACCTAGGCTATAGTTATTATCTAACCAACCTAGTCACACAACTACTTATACAAATGATACTAGGGTGTGGTAATGGAGCGACACACAACACTCGGTGTACCTAATCACACCAAGTCCCTTCCTCTGACATAACATCTAGCACACCTTTTGATCACATGGTTTCATTAGAGGCACTAGAGATATTTAGGCCACCTATTTTTTCAATACCATTTTCACATAATCCTGAACTATATTTCACTTATTCAATGATGGATCGTACTACCCATCCATATTATAAAATTACAGAAATTTCTATGCCATTTTAGTTTCTTCCATATTCCTTCTCCCCGAGCTTCTATATTTGTTCACCTCCAACTTCTACTATGACACATTCTGAACCTTTAGAGAAGAAATTGGGTTCAACTCCTTCTGTACAGGTAGGTGTTTCTTCAAATTATATGGATCAAATGATACCCATTGATCAGTCTATATTTGGTACGATTATATAACCCTATTAAATTTTTTTAACATAATTTATTTTCATTATAATATGTATTGATATAATATTTTTTTCCTTTAATAGTGGTATCTTCCGACATGTGGTGTGGGTGTACACGGATGCATGTGGTGTGGAACCACTGGAAATAACTAATGGTGGAGTATAATGAGTTCAATCGAAAAATTAGAAAAAAATAGGGAAATCATGTCATATTTTTGGTGACCCATTCCAAATACTCTAACATCATTCATGCTAGGTCACTCTCCTAGAGACACCTTTCAAATGAAGTAAAGGATAATTCTTCAAGGGAAATATGGGTTGTAAAATTCAATGGATTTAATGTTATAGTATTATAGTATATATAAGAATTAATATTTTGGTATCAGTTTCTTTTTAATTTTACTGATGATGAGGATGCATGGATAGTAGGACTCATGAAATTATGTGAGATATAGAGTGAATATATACATGAATTATATAGTGGATGGTGTTCTGGAGTATGTATTGATCTTGAGGCCGCCCCTATCATGAATGGTTGTGTGGTAGAATAATATTGGGAAATGATTTCTCATTGGAAGAGTACCTATTTCAAGGTATTAATTTTATTTGAGGGGTTTGAGTGAAAATAACCACGATTTTCATTAATAATTTGTTTTTAATTATTGAACATTATTCTTTAAGAAGTGACATAAAGAAATAAAAAAACATGGATTCTATGAAATACCTCTACAATTTTGGGTGATCTTTGATGCCATACCATGAGAGGAAGTAGGTATGACACTCGTTTATTATTTTTATTTAGGAATTTCACTTTTTTGTCCCCTATATTTAATATAATTTCTAACTAGACTAGATAAATGATCACGTATTTTTTAGTTTATTATTGGTATTATTTAGTGTGTACTTAAATTTCAGTATTAGCATTTTTATATTTGCGAGAATGTCACGAACCTATACAAGCACTAATCATTTTATTAAGTTTCCATCATTTTAATTGGTTATATGGATATTGAGATTGAGTTAATAGTCATGTTTCTTTTTTGAGATCATGTTGATTTCTATAGTGGATCCTACCCATGTGACATACACATGGAATGAATTCTTTCATATGATGAATATACAGTGAAAGGAATCATTGAAATAACATGATAACTGATAATAAGAATAGTGTGTAAGGGAAATCAGATCGTTATCACATCTAACCAGTTTAACTACACACTACTGCAACATAAAATTAGAATAGAAAGAAGTATACAATGATATTCAAAACTCAAGAACAAAGCACTTGTTTTTTCCCTCTCAGATCAGTAGTGAAATGTTTCATCCATTATGGGAGGGAAATAATTATAGTGGATGGAAACACAAAGCAAATGAAAGATGAAATAGAAAAAGAAACTACAATTATATTAAAATGAATGAAAGGAATTATAATAGAAAATAGGAAATACTAAATTATAATTGGTTGGAAATGAATAAAATTATAGTGAAATAAGGATAATTTAAGTAGATATTATTTGATTCTGTAAGCTTTAGTTTAATTTGATCGGTGAATGGGATCCCTCTACACTAGCATCATCAAAAGCTAGATGTTCCCATATGGTAGTAATCATCGATAAATTTATCCAGCTTCTAAGTCTCTAAAATATTCTCTTAATTCCCAGCTAACATCCCTTTAATTATTTCTTGATATCGTATCATTCTTATTGGTTAACAAAAATATTGAAATTATTTTTTATGTCTAATAATCAAAAAAGACATTCCATGATATAAAAATAATTTTAATTCTATCATGTTGTGAAGGGAATATATTCATGACATGGTCCTTAAAAGATTTCTATCTCTCATCACATTTCATTCCTATCTCGATAAGACTGTTATTGCCAAAACAAGATATTTTAAGTTGAATATTAATTTATTCTACACATTTTCATAATCAATCAATTTATTATTTGACATGTATCCTCATATATTTTGATATATCATTTTCTAGTAATCCTCAAATAGTTTTTAAATGTATATTTTTAAAAGTATCCTCAAATAATTTTTAAAAGTATCATCATATTGTTTTAAGTGATGCACTGGTTTAATATTTTTACAACCTATCTTAAATTCATATAGCCTTCCTACAAGTATTTGGACTCTTCTAAAATATATAAAACAATAATTTATTATGTTCACTGAAATGTCTAGTGTTGGGACTTGAAAAGTCTTATGTATGGGGTATAATGTAAAATATATATCCCAAATTCCTTTTAAATTTCATGTGTTTTGATATTTAATGACGTGATTATTTTTCAACATCAAACCAAATATTATATAATTATTAAAATGAATCCAATACTTATTCAAATAAACTCTAACCTTCATCAATCTGATTATAAAAACCATATTTTATAGCCTTCGTGTTTAATTATGTAGGGATGATTTTTCCATAGTTCTCATAGATTTTCTCGAACATTTAAATACATCATTCCTAACATTTTATGTATTTTAAAACCATATCTTCAAGATGATTTAAAAACCCACACTATACATGAATAAATATATCAAAAAAATCAAATGAAATTAAATTTATTCTCTCATTTTTGACAATAACTATACCTTGATAACCATATTAAATATATATATGAAAATAATGTTGGAAAAGAGAATGTAAATCATCATCATTTTCTTATCTAAAGTATGTACCAATTTTTTGATTTTTAAAAATAGTTAAATATCTGGAAACATCAATAATTTTAATGATAACCCTCAAGTTATTCTCTTCCAACATCATCACCATTATAATTTTCATCAAGAAATAATCTCAAATAATTCTTGATAACACCTTATGATTGATACAAATTGAAAATTATTTGGCAATGTGTTATAAATATACACCAAGATTCTAATTAAAATATTCTCAGTGATGGATATTATTTCACATTGTTTGTTATAAAATAGTTCAAAAAGTATCTATTAGTTAACATGTAACATTTAATTCCAACCTTTTCAAGATTTACAAACATATAAAGGAATATGGTGAGTCTTGAGTGCCATTTCAGTTGTAAATGGCGTGCATTTTTAGTAAATTCCGGTGGATGTTTTATAATAGAAGTGTTTCATACATGATATATATTCATATTTTTATAGTTTTATAAGGGTGTATTTTTTAGTTTCATAAGGGAAAACATAAGTTTTAAATTTTGACATTAACTCGTCTACCATATGTTTTTCTTTTTGGCTTCATTTAAAATTAATATCCATTTGATTTTAGTTATAAAATCACTTATTAATAAACTATTCTAAATTATAATTTTCTACATTAAATTTCATTATAGAGTGATTTTTTTAATATTTAAAGATGTTTGCCTTGAGATTTTTTTTTGCTTGAGCAGAAAAAAAAAGTTGGAAGCAAGGTAAACGAACCAAATCAAAAATAGATTTTAAGGTTTACTTTTTTTTATTCTTAATTTCAATATCAATTTTTTAAATTAATAATATATTTATATTTGTAACAATGTTATTTGGAGGCCCCCTATTAGTATAAAGAAGACAAATTTGGGGCAAACAATAACTTAGATCAGGTTTTGGGTGATGAGAACCATGGAAAATTACACTACCAACTAGGGAAGGGTATTATCCCAATTAGTTACTGGAACTCTTTTAGTGCCCGTTCTGGTAGCAACGAGTTGGAAAAAGATAATTCACTAGAATTACAGGCTCTAGATGAGATAGAATTGGCAAAAAAATGGTCATACATGAGTATAAAAGGAATAAATGGGACAATGATGAATTTATGAAATTTATGGCAGTCTCATGTCCATCACATCCATGAGATTATGACATGGGTTGTGATACAAACAATTAGAAAATGTTTATTTTATATAATACACCGAGTGGTTATCAGAGTTGTGGTTAGGATGATGACATTCTGGGAGATGGTGATGGTGATGTCGAGGATGACAACGAGGATATGGGTGAGGAAGAGGGTGAGAAAGAGGGAGAGGGGGAGGTTGTGGAAAAGGATGAGGATGAGTATAAGGATGTAGAAATGGATTATAGTGATGATAGTTATGGTGATGAGGTACATATTGATCCTTTAAATTTTGGATGATATTTATGACATTTAACATTTGATGATGTGTACTGAATGAATACTTGTGATTTTTTGAATGCTCATTATCACCGATTGAATTCATTAATTAGATTATTGTGTAATTATTATTTGTATATTGGATGATTATGTTTATTTTAAGGTAATTGACTAATATGGGGTGATTGTGTGGCTTCTCTTAGCTATTTGAGAAGGTTATATTTGTTTCTTGCATAGTTATAGGTTCATTGTTTTGGTTTGTAGGTTCTGTAGGTAGGGTGGGGGTATTGTAGTCCTGAAAACTAGGGGGATCTATACCAATGGTTTCAAAACCGTTGGTATAGACCTATAAAAATGGTTTACGTGGAATAGTTTTTATAGTTTTATACCTATAGTTTAATGTAAACCCTTGGTTAAAAAAATTAGACTGACCCTATACCAATAGTTCACTAGAAACTGTTGGTATATGCCTTTCTCAATAGCAATACACCCAACAGTTTGGAGAACCATTGGTATATGCTATACCTATGGTTCTCCAACCTAGACCCATAGTTTGGAACCATTTGTATAGGATCAAATTATTGTAGTGTGTTAATTATTTCATCGATCACGAATGATTAATAAGTTGGGGAGAGATAAAGAGACCTGGATAGCATTAGTGCCAGAACCTCATTGAAACTCATGTTATATATTTTTTTCACCCTAATGATGATTAACATAATTGTAGATATATGGGTTGATCATTTAAATTAACATCATTGAAATGAATCCTCGGGCCTCTTTCATAGGTGTACACCCCCACCTATTTCTAGGGTAGCCCCCATATGTGCAATCCTCACTCAATCCTCCAATGCTATAACATTCATAGTGTAGAAATCATTACCTCGTGACATTAAACTACATGTTATAGTCCTATAATATGACCTTAAACTGTGTGAATCAAATTATATAGGATTTATTTACATTTTAGATGGGATATGTAAGACACCTCTAATAGTTTCAAACCCAACATCATTTATCCATACACTTCCATTCTCATGGGGTAATATTATTCATGAGATTATCCACAACATTCCCTCAACTAGCCGTACTTCTATGAGACTAGACAAAATTTCATTTTGGACTATAATCCTTGAAGACTCTCCTCATTGGTCCATGTCCTTGACAAAATGATACCCCTACCTAGAAGACCATATTACTTTTAGAAATACACCACATACCTATTATTTAATATTATTATTGACATGACTAGATTTACTCATAGGGTCGTATTCCTTGTGAGTCCCCAAACTCGTCCTCATTAGGCTATATTTCTTGCAAGACCAACTAGAATGGACCACTTGTGCATACGTCGCATGCCACACATTACTAGGAATATTCCATTGAATCATCCTTACTACACAATGTAAAGCTATATGAGATAGTACTTATCATATAAACCTAAATTGTATAAGTCAAACTCTGGGGATTTAGATTCCTATTCTCATAGAATACATATGACACCTCTGTGAGGTTTAATCTCATAACTATAACATCTTTCACCTTCTTAGATGGTGATAACACTCCAGAGTGACTAGTTATATAGATTGAAACTATAAAATCCTAAAATTTAACCTCACTAGGTAATTAAAATAATATGGATAATCTATGATATATACGGAGGTTCAGGTCAATGCATATTGGTGATCAATCATTTACAAAGGAGTAACCAATCCCATTCAAGGAATTTGGGGTGGATTAGAAATTATGACATAAATCTATAAGAGGGTCTGAAATTAGGAAATAATTCCCCCACTACTATAACACCCAAAAAATATATTTTAAAATAATACTATTTTTGACAGCCTACTTGACACGCAACACCACGATTTGAGAAAACTGCGATATTATATAAAAATAATATTATTTAAATCTAACCATTATAACCTAACTGCTAAATTGAAGGCATGAAGGGGAATATCCACATTATGAAAAAATGTGTATATAGTTTTTACAAAATAAAAAATTTTGTATTAATTGATAACAAATAAGTACTTGATTTTCAGTGAAGTCGTTTTATGTTTTGGAAAATACATTTTCTCCATAAATTAATTTTTATTTTTTACAAAAATATTATATTTTACTGTAATATTTTTTGAAAAATTATTCACAGAAATGTTTATAATTTTTGAAATTATAATTTCAATGTTATATTGGTGTGATTTTTTTGGGATTTTTCTAAAAATGTTGAATTTTTAGGGAATAGTTAATAGTGCTGATTTTTTCAAAACTATCATTTATTTTATTTAAATAAATTAAATTAAAGACCCATTATGTGTAGTATTTAGTGTTTAAGTGACATATGTATCCTTTAATTATACAAAATATAATTTATTAAAAAATAATTATCATAATTTTTAATTTTTGTATAATCACAATTTAGTCATAAAAACCATTTTTTCTAAAAACTTTTTTATGTACGCAATGTGTTTTTATCATAATAATTTAGATTCATACCTGTTAATTAAATATTTTAATGAACATGTATATTATATAATCCATAATTTTTTTTGAACATTCATTTAAATATTTTAGCAAAATAAGGAATGGAAGTAAATTCCTTTTTATGCTTAAAAATACATTTTCCTAAAACATGTTTTAGCTTTGATTTTCATGTTTATTTAAAATAAAATTGTCTCCATTTAGATATATTGTATTTAATAACATATATTCCATATTTATAATCATAATAGTTAATATAATTTAATAGGTTTTACTTATTTTTTGTCATAATTTATAGTAAAAATGATAATTTTTTTACCAAAGTTAAGCTTAAAACTTGTTTATCAGGGGGGTTGAACGGAGAGACAAGGGCGAGTTTGACACAAAAACTTTTATATTTATTATTGGTTGAAGATATTTAAACCCTATATTATATTACATACAAATTATTTTATATTTTTACACATTCTCATGAAATTAAATTTATTTTATGAAATGTATTTTATGTAATTACATGCATGTCCATCCACTCACATATAAAAGGGTACCTCTTCCCTTTATTTATTAACAAAATTAGCGCCATATACCTCTACCAATACCTACTCCAAAACCTTCCCAAATTCCACTTTTCATGTATTTTTTTGTTTTCCCATAAGACCTTTTAATAGTTCTTAAGGTGTAATCTAAAGGAGATCTATCCAAGAAGAGGGTTTAGAGATCTTACAAATCTATTCATACAAAATGTGAGGGTTCTTCATCTCAATTTTGTTTCATTGTTACTTGTTTTATTCTATAAACAAATTTGTTATTATGAGGAGTATATAATGGTAATTTTACTAGTTATATAATTTATCCTTATTATTTCATGGTATTTAATTTTACAATTGAAATTATTTCATCCAAGGGGGTTTGTTCAAAAGTTTCCAAAGTGGTAAGAGTTTAATATCTCAAATTATATTCTTAGGGAAATATGTTATATTATACACATATATTATTATATTAGGTGTATATAACTAACCTTTGATATTTTTTATCATTAATATACTGATGTTTAAGGTATTTAATGTTTCATTTGATGTTATTCCTTTCCTGGGAATTAAGACTAAAAAGTTAACAAAAAAGTAATGGTTTTACATTACAATCCAACGTTTTTACATAGATTTTTATGATTTAAAAGTAAATTTTTCTAAATACATAAAAATTAATATTATTTGGTTAATAATGGTGTCACACAAACTAAATGGTTAATACTAATTTACAAATTAGGGTAAAAGAGTTGATATTCTAATTCTATTCCTATATTGATGTCATTAATGTCAAAATATTTTATGAAATAATTTAAATTTTAGAAAAATATTAAAATTCTAAAATAAGGAATGTATATGGTCTAAAATCGTATATTATGACCATTTGTGATCCAATTATTACCTTTATGTTAATTTATAACCCATTTTGAATGAGAAGGTTTTTACCATAGTCAGGTAAAAAATGGTTAATGAAGGTTTTAAACCAAAGGTCCTGGTTTAAAATGACACATAAGCCTATCCAAATTTTATTTATTTAATGTATTTAAATATATATCTATCATAGATTTAAAACTATGGCCACTTGGGGCCATTTTCACATGAAAAATAATAAATTATATTTTAATCTTTTATGTTACTCCAAGTGTGTAATTTCCTTCACTATAAAAAGAAACCATCAATCCTATATTATACAAACATCAAGAGACTCTTATATTAACCAATACATACCCAATTACTTTCCTATCATCCCTATCTATGTCCCAGAGGTCTTGGTTTGATTTTAATACCACCCTTTCAAGGATTAAGGTGTAAGACAATGAATTTTTCTCAATAAAGTGGCATAAAAATTGAGTGAGTACTTTCAATTTTATTTGTTCACATACCTCATCCAATTCTATGGTATCCATTATAAAAGAAAAAAATCATTATCTTAATTTTAGTTAATTATTATGATGATGATGTAATGACCATTATCCATGTTGATGCCCAAAAAATGAGCATTGAAAAATCTATAAGGGAAGAAATACCTAAAGGAAGAGTGTTATTATATGTGAAAATAAAATGAAGATAAGGTGTCTAGAAACTGAATAATTAAAAAAGAAAAAAAGAAAATGTGATCACCTGACCTTGAAAATGATATGATAACGGGTCATAAACAATTAATTATCTACTTGAGATCTCAAAGAGCCCCTTTGGAAACCCCCTTGTTATTAGAAAGGCGTCCAAGATAGTTGTTGATGATGAGAATGTTTCAATATTATTTCCTCTAAGTCACATGACTATTTAGCCAATAGGCTCATGAAAAACATAAAAAATACTTGTAAAATAGAAGATGAAAATATAAAAAGGCTATATTCTGTATATAGTCATTGATATTCTTTCTATGAAATTATATAGTCTGTAAGACACCATAGGGACCTGGCGACATGTACACCTTTCCCCACAAGATCATGATGTATTTTCTCCTTAATCATGTGAAGTGTATTAGACATGTCCATTCAATTATGTGCTTCCCCATTGAATTTATAGAAAAAAAACAATTGTCTATGAAAATGCTTGTACATCACCGCAAGACCCATTATTGGTCACATGATGGATCATAGTTTAGGAGAGAAATTTTATTTAAAAATTCTGGCACAAAATCATGAGAACCTCATCCATTGTAATATAATGAATAGAATAAAAAGGAAAAAGATGTGGGATTCTTAGATAATGTGGATGTACTAGCCTTCACATTAAATAGGTCGTATGACCTAGACAATCCACGTTAACCATGTGAGGCCCTCTTGGAAAGCAACTATAATCTTGAGAGACCCCTTGACATGACGTAATGATCCCACGAAATCCCTCTTTAAATGATTACTTTGTCTCCCTGAAGACCCCAAACAAGTAATCTTTGATCTTTTGAAGGCCTCACCATAATCATCTTGATATCACAAAGACCCCTATACATGTTGTCCTGACCTATCTGATTCTCCTTAACATGTCCACGTGGTTAGGTGAATTCCCATTGATCATCTTGGGTCTAATAAAATTAGAAAATCATGTGGTTTCAAGGAACACCATTGTATTATCCTGTGAAGTGTGTGACTCTAAAACCCTTTACAGACTCCCATCCAAACCTACTAGATACACACCATGAAAGGAAACCTATTCCTATGGAATCTAGGCCTCTAGCCCCCTCCCCCCATAGAAATAAATGAATCCATTCATTGATCAAAAACTGGTTCTCAAGAGAAGACTTATCAATGTGACCAATCATGCAATCACAAAGGTCTTCAACTAGGTAAAATCCAGGGAACAAATTTAGGGATCCCACAACATACATAGAAACTTCACATGATCACTTGAGATAATGTGATAGACTTCTAAAATACCAGTCATGTTATGCAATGGAAGTCCCACATGTCATTTGGGTGACACAAATTCTAAAATAGGATGAAATTGGAAAATCCTGGGGAACATTTTCAATAAAGAAAAAAATAAAGACACAAAATACATCATACATATGTGAATAAAAATTTACCAATCCTCATGAGCTTAGCATGACGAACCTAGATCATAAAAAAGTACCATTACATGTTTCCCAAGACATGACAAACTCCCTCAACATACTATTTGGATCAAGAGAAGTCCATTAAACATGTCTGGTAAGTCAAAAAATGCCATCTAAGCATACCACTAATGTATTTTGAATTCCCCTGAACTTTCCAGCCAAATAATACGATTTCCTCTAGTAATATCATGAAAGTTATACAGACACACTAGGATGCTAGATCTCATAATGAAACCCTCTAGACCCAACCTTATAGATAATGTGACTTCCTCCAGAAATGTTATCCAGGTAATGAGACACCATCCAGGCATATCATATTTGATTATGGTATATCCTCTAGAAAAGTCACTTAGGTCATGAGACACTATACATACATTTCAACAATTATCAGGTAATGGTTTCCATACATGGAATTCATGTTACACCATGTCCTACAGACAAGTTAAATGGATCATGAGATTTTCTTTAGGCATGTTTGCATAGAAACTGGGGAATGTATTGACATTCTTAGACATGATAGGAATACAATTTGTTCATGTTAACCAGACAACCAGGCTATGTCAATCATACATCCTAGGACATGATAACCTTTTCTAGTGGACATATTAGTGAATACTTGGAGTGTAAGCCACGACCAGTGGAATGATACGACTTCCCCCAAATTATTTAAGACTTAATGTGTAATCCTCTATCAATGTAATGATATGACTGCCCCCATGTTAGGGAAACATTAGTGGGTAGGATATAATCAATGGAATTTCAGGACATTCCCCATATTATTCCAACCCTAGAGTGTAATCCGCGATGAAAATGAATTATTTGAAATCTGAATATTACCATAACCATGATATGTGGGATGCCTTCCCTTGTTCAGATCTCGAATGGGAATCCAACTTAGTATAAGTCTATCTATATCTCTAACATTCCAACAATTGATTCCAAATCTCTCCTATGGCCTAATTATTGTTCCTCATCAATCAGTGGATTGAGATAAAAACCTCAGTGTGTAACCCTTGATAAAAATGAACAATAAGGACCATGATTCCTTCGATAATCCAGATATGTAAGATTCTTTATTATGTCACAAGCTCATATGGGTATCCAACTCAGTGTAGGTCCCACCATGTCTCTAACATTCCAACCATCATGATCCAATCACCCCATGAGATGATCATATTTCATCATCCACTAGTGTATTGATAAGGCAACTGAACTATGAGAACTGTAATTCCATCCATAAACAGGATACATAGGATGGCTTACTAAGGCTTGAGATCCATATTAAAAATCCAACGTTCTCTCCCACCATATAATTCTTATATCTATATATAGTTATAATGATTAATTTCTATGTATTTTTTCTTACAATGAGCATGAATCATGTGGGCTTAAGGATTTGAATTGATTATATCATTAAAATTATGAATCTCTACCATAGGGGAAAACCTCAATGTGTAATCCTCAATAAGTGGAATGATATGATAAACCCTATACTAGGTAATATACCTCATGGAATGTCCCAAGGGTTTTACTAAAATATTATGACTCTGATTACTTCCAAAACTAGGATATATAGGACACCTCCCTAAAGGTCGATCTCAATACCTGGTGTATACATTCCCTCATATATGTAATATTTATTTTCTATTAAACTAAATGGGTTTGTTGAACTAAAATGAATTTGATTGCCTCCATAACCAAGATACGTAGGATTCCACCCTAACACTTGAGATCAATACCCGGTTCCTTAGGTACCTCATATGTATCCTTTCCACATAATGTTAAACTGCGTGGTTTTATAAAACCACGATGAAAATAATTCTGTTTATAACTAAAATATGTAAGATGAATCCTTGAGGCTCGAGATTAATACCTAGTGGTTAAGTTACTTCACATGTGTCCTTTTTCACATAGTTAAACTGTATTCATTTAACAAATTATGTGGGGTTTGATTCATATTATAAATTTGTTACATAGGATATATCATAATGGATTAATCCCATCCACATATGATTAAACACCTCCCTAGATGATTGTAAATTATGGTGTGCCTGGTAATATAGACTCAACATATGAGCATCTACCCTTTAGTGGGAAATGGATGATGAAAATTAGACACATACAGATGGAACCATAATTAGGAATGTTTTTGCACATGGAAGTATTCAATAGTTGATCATTTTGTTAGGATGACCGGTCCTGTATTGGGATTAGGAATATATACTCAAACAAATCGTAAATCTATAAGAGAGTCCCGTAGTTACAAAAAATTTCCCTATAAAAGGGTGTGATGTGCCTAAACTATCATCCTCTCAACAAATGTATGTTCCGAAGCACCATTGGGTCTAAAAATCCAATTGAACACATTCCTTTGGAAAGTAGTTCTTTACTCAGTTATGGATTTTAGAACCATAAGTATTTTCTATGGAAGATAAACACAAATGGTGAACCCTATATGAATGATTTTATAGACATAAAACCCCCCAAAATAAAACCATCATACCATTTTTGTCCCTTCGATTTGGGTGATCTGCATATATCCCTTCCTAATGAAACAAAAATAGTGAACCCAACATTAAACTATCAAATAAAAAAATTATCACTTTACCATGTGTAATGATTTTTTTCACTTACCCTATATAAAAAAAGTGGGGAACCTAGAATGAATATTTCTAATGATAAAAATTATTGGCCGATCCTCTTTATCCATGTTCTTATGAAATAAGTACATTCTTGTAGTGACAATTCCATGCCCAGAGAATGGCCGAACCAGAAATATGAAAGGACAATTATGTTACCAATGCATATATGATAGAGAATGAACCATTCCTTCATTGATGAACTAATCAGTGACACTGTTCATTGGTATATTTATTATGGAAGATACTATTCTAAAAAATAAATCCTTTACCTGATATAATGTCTTCATTAAGTTACCATTCTGGAAAATCAAGTATGAATACATCCCCCATGGGTCTCAGAATGTCCTCATTCATCTGAATCCTTCAACATCAAGTGAAGAATGAGATGGTCTAGGAATAACATCAAAATAGTATGACCCCGATGGCTGAGGCTACCCAATAGGGTCTATAAATACTAGAATCGACTAGTCCTCATCATCCAAAGAAATATGTTTCGAATATAGTGGTTCTCATTTCCACAGTGAACTGCTTCACAAGCATTTACCTGAAGTGAAAAACCACCACATTTATTATCAGATGAAGGTGGATCAATGATTCAACTATGGATCTATTCTAGTTTTGGAGCTTCTAAGGAGCTATCCTTTCAACTACTGATACCATATTCATCCTACTGGTGCCCTCCAGTCACCTGCGGAGAGAAACACCCGAAATATTTCCACCTATGAAACCCATTCATGAGAAATAAGGACTCATCGGGTTCGTAGAGATATGGATAACCAATAGTGGTCTAATATCCATTATTCTTCTGAAAAATCCCACCAATATATTCTTATGGTAACTTGAAATATTTCTTATATCCTTTCTCAAACGGAACAAGTAAAAATACATATTCCTACTTCAAGCATGGGGGAGGCGCATATCCCTACCCCCATGCATGAAGTCAATCAGAATATTCTAGTAGAACAAGGGGGACATAAGTGGCCTCATATCCCACTAAAATTGATGATATCTTTAATTATATAGTTTTGAGAACAATTGTGTAGGATTTCATTCCGATATACACTTTTCAGAAGTGTTACAACAACTTAGAAACATCTGAGAACTCGATAAGAATATTTTTGAACTGGCAAAAATACAGGGTGATGAGCATATTCATAACTCTATAACTAGGGAAACACAACAATATGATCACCATTAAAAATAGGTTTCTTAAAAATAGGTTCACATTCTTTTTGCCATCTAGTGGGATTGTCATTATATTCTGGTAAATAATGGGAAAGGGGAACAAAATCCTATTCCCATTATAATTAGGGATTCCCAAGAGAGATATGGACATCCTACAATACATGGGAAAATTCACATAAAAAAATATTGGTTATTTACTCCAAAGTCACATGATAAAGATTATATCCCCATTCAGACTGGGTCTCACAAAGTGAGAGCATCACATGCCTTAGCACAAAATCATATTCCAATAAGAAAATAATAGTTAATTAATCTAAAGTCTTAGGACCAGTGTCATATTCCTATTCTAATGGAGGCTCACCATGTAAGAATGACCCATGCCCCAGGAAAAACTCATATTCCTATCAGTGAATCTATTTGGTATATTTCTTTGCTCATAGAACCTAGGACCATATCCCTACTTATCCTAATGAAAATCTACACAAACATCCTTTTGAGGCCATACATGAGGAGAATTATACCCTTTCTTTCATTATGAAGGTTTTGTTGGCATAATCTGAAGGGGAGTTCATATTCAGATTAGGATTGAAATCTCATTCCAACTAGGGATCCCCAAGTAAGAGGGAACATGCCTCGGGACAAGATCATATTCACGTTGAAAAAAATACGAACCTAATCCAAATGATCAGGATTGGGATCATATCCCCATTCTGAACAAGGATCACCACATAAGAGTGTGACATGACTCAAAATTAGCTCATATTAATATTAGTGAAGCTACATTGCATGTTCCAATAGTTTCTTAGTAGTGTGATCATATCCCAGTACAATCCCAAATGGTAGGTCAACAGATTTTGTCCACCACATAGAACGAGGTTCATTTTTCTAATCTTCTCAATTCCAGTATCCTTGAGGTCATTTGAGACATATTCTCAACATCCTAAGGGTCCTACTTTTCAATCAAAAATATCTGGTTATCATTTCCATGATATTCTGCCTTGTGTTAGTGTAGAGATGGATCATAGTGACTCTACTCATGATATAATACATGGTTAACCTTGCCAAGATGATATATCCCATGGATAAAGAAATCCCCCTATTTCATAGACACCTACATATTGATATGTACATAAATCTTAGTCCCCTTTACATGGAGATCTGATCGATACATTAGGGTCAATTGTATATAGTTCCCATCAACCTTTAGCAACACTCTTCTTCGTTTAGCAGGAGACCTCGAGAAGCGACTTTTATGGTCTAATCAGATGGATTCATGTAAGTATGATGAATAAGAAGGAAACATTGAAATATATAGATACATGGCATGAGAAAATGAACCTACCATGTTCTATCATCTCTCCACTTATGAGAATTATATCCCAATTATATAGAAAATGAGAGCATGCCTTATCTATAAAAAAATATATAGGAAACTCATCAATGGATGAAGGCATACACATACCTTATATGTGATATTAGGGTCACCTTCAGACCATCAATATAATTTTTTTTCATCTAGAAACGGATGCTATCTCCCCGGACCATGACCCAAAATCAGAAAATCACATCACAAATCTACAACACACTTTTCGATATTTCTTCACAACTAATCAACAACTAATCGTTGAAGTCTTGTTATGAATCTATATTCGGGGATGGAGAATTCATGGAACATTTCACCTCAATACACACCTAGAATAGTAAAGCTCCATAGAAGCTACATTCTGCATTATCTAGAATCCAAAAAAAATTAGGGGACTGGGTAACTTTTGATCAAATTGGGAACTACAATTGAATTCCCCCAATTAAAAAATTCTAAGGAATCATGAAAGGAGAGAATTTACAAAAAAACAAATACATAAAATGTGTCCCTAAAATCAATGAGAACACATTTCAAACACAGAAGATGAATTTTCTATCAACAATACAACATCCATTAAAAACTAACTCCTTTCATGGGATGTCGTTACACCCAGATCATAATTGATCATTTCTATTCCACATCAAACTTATTGAAATAACAGTTTCCATAGAAACTTCCTAGGAGAAAATCTCTTCCGACCGGGCTAGGGGAATATCTACTATCAACAAACCCCTAAAATCATCAATTTATAAGAGGATTTATGATATAGTGGTAGAAACTACTAATCAACCCTATCCCACTAGGCTAGATTCAATTTTATCCCAATGTCCATCACTAAGTTCATCATCCCTAAGAGGGTTCTGTGGAAACCAGTAGTGGGTCCAAATCAACCCCAGTCCACTGGGATGGGTGAATTTATATCTAAATGGCTTACCTAGGAGTTATCAAATCCTTGATTGGAATCATTGAATCCTCAACAAAAGTATCAAAAAATTCCAATTTTTTCCCTAGATAGGCCCCATCCCGTAGGGCTAGGGAAATAGTCTTTTTCATTATGGGAGGAAAATATTGATGTCAACCTCTCATCCATTCCTCCCACTGCAAGAAAAAACCTCATTTATTTAGGTTTTGTTTAGAAAATATATCCAGAAACACTCTTGAGGTTAACATTCATAGTTTTTCATGGTATAAATATACGATGAAGGTAATAAAATCTTCTAGGTTCACAAGACCAAGTGGCCCATTATGGATAAACATTTGATAAACGAACCTAAAGCAGGAAGTGCAGAATCTGTTGTATTGAGAGTAATGGGATAACTTTCGTTTCTTGATACACCTTTTTGAATGTCCTAACCATCAGCACAATTGATAATTTAGACCACATAATAGATTCATAGGGTTAAAATATGGAAAATAAACCCTAAGAGAAGGATTTGGATGCAACCATTAAGGCTACATTCACCCAAAACAAGAGAAGAATCCAAAACATGGAACCTCTGAATATTGAGTTTCCACCTTTACAATAGAAAACTGCCAAGGATAAAAGGAAAGGTGTGGTACATACCAATCTACCACAGATGTTCTGAAATTACTTCCACAAACAAATGGACAGAACAATATGAGAATGATATACAAACACCTAGACAACTCAATGGGGAGATAATGAGGGGAAACATTCCCACTGGGTGTCACCTTCAAGATGAGATAAATATTCCTCCTCACACATATCAGGAATGAGAATATTTTCAAGAAAGAGTAGCATCTGAGCGTTATACTTGCTTTAGATCTTGGAAACTAGTCTATATAAATGAAGAAGTAAAAAATTATTGTGAATTCCCTCCATTACGATGATATCCTCTCCCAATATAGGGATGTTATTCAATCTTCTCATTAATTTTTAGTCAATACGAAAAAATGGGTCCCCTCATCAAACCTGTTACACTCCCTATAGAAGACAGATGGATCAAGAAACAATACCTCTAGAACAATTCAATGCCATTGATTCTTTAACAACTTTGATAAAATCTATGGAATGGTGATGAAGACCTATTCAGCTTGAGAAAAATCCATATCCTAAAAATGTTTAAGACACTTTTCCCCCACCCAATTTTTAAATCCTACCTTCTCCACCTTTAATAGTGTGTGAAACCCCAAAAAACATCTCACAAACTTTGTGTGTTGACGTGGTATTATAATAACCCCCTAATATCAGTGTGAGGTGACCAAGATGAGTTGTTTTGTAAAAACCATGATAGGGACAACCTTTGTTTAATACTACACTCTACCGACATGATCAATTATAGGATATGAGGATCTTTTTTATCAATTCCATTACTAGTTGAGATCTATGATGAGGAAAAAAACAATTGTAAACCTGAAAAACTAAGAAAATGTAAAAATGATTGGGTATTTGAATTAATAGCCGTATGGAATGTTTTAACCTACTAACTCTGCATCCCTCTCTTATATGAGAAATTTATAGAGCTTTGTGCAAGAAAATCTCTTGGATGAGATGTAGACACCTCTAATCCCAATGAAATATCTAGGTGGATTTCTTGAGTCTATATAAATGGCACAATATTTGGAAGACTCCATTCAATGGACTCGATCTATGTCTCAATTCATGATAATAACATAGGGGAAAAGACATGGGAAGGAAAATACTTCCACTGTTACCCTAAATCGAATAGAAACACCCATTAAAGATATAATGTAGGTATTGAACTATCCAATGCCTCCTATCAAGTAGTGGAAACATCAAAATCCTCCTCATCCAAAAGTAAAAAAATATCTTAGAATCCTTTTATTTGAGGAATGGATTAATAAAAAATACTTGATCCAAAATGATCAAGTCCCTGGTTATTTCCTTGTAGTCATGGATAAAAACCTTCTCAAGCTTCCACATCACATGAATAAAGATGAAGTTAACCTCACTGATCATCCTAAACACTCCCCTTTTCATATAACGTTGGGTCACAACATCTAGAATTTCTTCCTCTTTAATGAAATCCTTCAAATCATGGTCAATTCTGTACATGTGATATAGGATAACACCATGGACTAGGTGACCTACATAACCGTTACCCAGTTAAAAGAATAAGGTGATTAGAAAAAAAATTCCTTCCTAACATGGGTAGAAGTTCAAAACCTAGATGATTCAAAAGATAGTTTTTTGAGTGCATGACACCCTGAGAGCACAACTTCCCAGACCAGTAATGCTTCTATCACCCATGGGGTGACATTGAATATGACTATTAAAGCTAGGTGTGACCATTTAACATAGGAATATATAGAATAGGAAGAGTCATATTCATCTCCAATGTAAGCTCTGACTCTTGTAGATTTATTCCATGAAATACCCAAAGCATGGGAATCGACCCACTAACTAGAACCCTCACTGGATGAAGATATCATCTTTGGTTCTGTTAATTTGATACAATTGGAAGACCCCTTTTTTAATTATGAATATTCCTCTGAGTATGATTTCCCCGAACTCGACTAGGGAACCTGTGACTGAAGGCATGGGGGCCGAGGATATATAGAAAAACATGGGCATGGTCAGACCTAATATTTTTATCATATCCCTATAGGTAGAATATATGTAGATGATACCTTTGGAAAATAAATCTAGAAAGAAAAATAGAGACTTGTATGATTCTTATAACCCCCAGTAGTCATTCGTGACCAATCAACTTATATGACGTCCTAATGGGTGTGTGATTATTTGGTCATCCCAGACAATGGGGAAATATGGTGAAATCTATGCCATTGGCTAAAGATTCTCCCTAAAACTCTGAAAAATCACTAAACCCATCAATCTTAAACACCTCATCCCCTAAACCAAATAATAAAGTGAAACCCCCTTGAAGCACTAATCTCGAGAACACAAGTTATTCATTCCCAAATAGATGGATGTTTTCCCATCCAAAATCTCAGTTCTGAATGTTCTCTATATTTCAAAATAACCTAGGGAGGAGCTTATTGAATCCCTCCCGATCACATAGGGGGTTGAGAAAAAATTTTATACACTGAGTTTTATCGATTGGATATAATTCCATAAAAATTACATGTCACTATATCATTTGTAGAATAATATCACGTATAGGACATGTAGGGAAAAATCATACCCCTATATGTTTTAGTCCAACACAATAATGTAAATATTCAAAGGTATTTGACTGAAAATAATTTACGAATAATATTGATCCCTATTCGAACACTTCAACTCTTAGGATATAGAGAGGTAAATTTATCTCCAACAAATATGACCAATCATGTGTATGATAAGATTGAGCTAAGACATCTTGTGAAGATCAATCTCATAGCATAGTTTAGATATCTCACATCTAATGTTGAGTTTGGGGTAATGTATCAAGACACACATACAATGTTCTCCTCATAAGTCCTTGGTTTGAAAATTATGTGGAGCTTTCTTAAACATTTGATCAATGTTTGAAATACCACATAGATGGAAAAGTCAGCATACTGCAAACTGATAGTGCCCCCTTCGAGTATTGTGAATCCACATATGATGAGGAAGGTTTATATAAAATGTAAGTAAAAAAACCAATGGTGGATGGCAACATATGATTTGTATTCCCCAAATACTTGTGGACTACCTCTGCAAATCCCTAGAGTATGCTCGACAATGATTATGTGCTACCCAAAAATCTGATTAAGATGATAGACTCAATCCCAGATATATGATCCCCTTCAATCCCTGGCGATAGTGAAAAATAAATTCATCACAAAAAATCTCTCTTCACTGACTCTGATAATAAGGGATGAAAATGCCACTTCTCATGGACTCTATCAGCTCGATAGTGATAGAGATTCCATCAGATTACTGAATTCATATGAAATTTCCACTATATAATCAAAAGTGGAAGAATAAGAGGATGACCTAAGGAATGAATATCTAGTATTTTTGGAAGGAATCAACTTTGCCAATGATGTTATTAGGTAGGTAAATTTGGTAATATAAGTAGAAACAATACCTACACTTATTTTTTCCATCATAACTCTCAAAGATCAAGAGATGTATACTGAGTTTCTAAAAAAATGATATGTGTTTTCTTGTAATTTTAGAGAAATTATTGAACTAAATATAGATGTGGATACAAATCATCATGGCTTACACAATGACCATAGAGGTTTCAAATTTGTGTCCATGAAGATACACCACTCTCACACTACTAATGTAGATGCAGGAGTTGAAAAATTAATCAAATACAACATTTTCTGAGAATTGAAATACTTAATATGGATAAAAACATCATCCTTGATAAAAAAATGATAAGAACAGGGTGTTCATCTATTTCAAAGACCTTAATCGACACTTCACAAATTATGACTTCCCATTGCTGATCAGAGAAATCATGATAAATGAAAATATGGATTCTAATTTTTTCCTTAATTGATGGAAAATGAAGGTACAATCCGATAAATATGTCCCCTGGAGATAAGGAAGATACTACCTTCATATCACCCCAGTGGATCTTCTAATATCCGGTAATTCCCTTTGGGTTAATGAATGTTGACACTACATATCAACACAATATTCATCAAAACATTAAATCCTTCATAGTAAAAATAGATGAATTTTATTTCGATGACATGGTGTTCAAAAATATATAGAGATGTGATCAATTCATAGATATTCAAATAGTCTACATAAGTTCTGGTAGCATAGTTTTAAGATGAATTCTCTAAAATCAGCCTTCATTGAAACACCCAGGAAGTTTCCTGGCTTTTTGGTATGCCACTATGGCATTGAGTTTGACCCTATAAATAGTAGTGCAATTATAGAAATGTCACCTCATCTGAATCTCAATGATATAATGGGATATAAGGGAACCTCACATATATCTGTCATTTCATAGCTAATCGGGCTGAAAAATATCTCACTTTTACCAAGATAATGATGAAGGGAATCACTTATTGATGGGATGTGGACTACTAAGAACCCTTTGAGAGTCTCAATTAGTATCTACTATACCCACTAGTCATGATTCCACTAGTGGAATTAAATCCACCAATCATATATGTGGATAACATGGAATTATCACCTGCCTCTCTCATAACATATAAAATTGCTATGAGGAATGAGATAAATCTCTACTACCTTTGCCGAATGATGTTAGGAACAGAGAAACAATTTTATAATGTTAAGGGTAACTATCTCACACATATTTTTGATGTGAAAAATATGATTCATTACATGAAACACAAAAATGTCCACCAATTCACTCATATTTATTCGCTCAAGTATATCCTTGTCTGTATAACGCTGACTAAAAGTTTGTCCTGATCGAAGGTCATTTAGTAATAATATGACATTATGTTCTTTCCACATAAGTCATTGAAAAGGAAATCCATGTATGATTTCCTTGTAGCACATCCCTCCCTACAAAGAAATATGATGGACATTACGCTTTCATATAATGAGGTTTTAAATTCCTATGACACTCCCTAGAAATGAGAGAATTATTTTGATGGCTCCTCGTGAAGTCATATTGGAAATAGATTAGAAAATATGAATCTCAATTAGGTTTTCCTTGGGATTGTATTTTTTTCTATATAAAAATCATATTTTCCCATAGTTTCTCACCATCTGAAGGATGCATGAATAATGTGGATAAATTAAAAACCATCATCACTTGATTAGAATTATCCATAAAGCTAAAAATAGCCTATGTTAACATCAAACGGGATTCAAAGATAGTGATAAAATAAATAAATGGTGAATATTCCATAAAAGAAATAATGTTCAGGCCAATGCATTGGATAATGTTGAAACAATCATGGATGACCCTAATTAGGAGGAAGTGATCATCTGTATCATACAATAAAAGATGGTATCCTCAATAATCTTTTGCAAAGTGGAAGAAATCAATCTGGTCAAAAACACCCCATATGTTGATGAACCAATATCTACTCTTGGATGGATGGACCAAATAACTACTTATTTAAAAAATGGTACTCTCCCAAGGGTCTTCACAGGAAGGGAACATATTTGATGTCGGGTAGAAAACTTTACCCTTCGAGAAGGTCAAAATGAGCATTAACACCTGTAGAAGTGAGGATTTGATGGAATCGTACTCAAATGCATTGGAAAAAGATAGATTCCCACCATTACAGAAGATGTGTATGCAAGATTCTATGATTGTCACTAGTCTATAATTAGACTCTTCCACCAAACCAGGAGGATGAGTTACTTCTATAAAACCATGGTATGTGACTACATGGAATTTACCAGTAAATTTCATTCATGAAATATTAATGAAAACTTTATTAATCAACAATAATAAATTCTACATATATCTATATATTTTCATCCGTTTGTTATATGGGGAATGGATATTGTGTGGACATAAACACCATCCACACCTAAGAAATTTAAGCACACTATTATTTCTAATGAATTATTTTCCATGTTGGATGAGGAAATAAAACTTAGGGAAGTCGAGAAGTGGAATATCATCAACTTTATGAAATACCATATCATCACTAGGTTTAGAGTCCCTCCCGCGGTATTCATGGACAATGAAACCAACTTCAATTAAATAAAGTTGAAGAAATTTTACAAGGATTACAACACCAGGTCTAACCATTCATATCACTACCATATTACAACAAATAACTACATAGATTCCTTAAATAAGACTTTGTGGAGTATACTCCATAAAATATTGAATAAAGATAAAAATTCCTGGATGTACAAGCTCCTCCTAGCTTTATGGTTCTACTATACCACCACACATACTGATACATAATGAGACCCATGTTAACTGGTGTAAAAAATCAAGGCAGTGTTGACAAAAAAATTCCAATTTCCCTATCTTCAAATTACTATATATGGAAAACTATTAGATGATGAACATTTGAAAAAGAGTCTGGATGAGTCAAAGCTGATTGATGATAATAGGATGCATACAATATAAAACATCAATGTCCATCAGGATCGATTCACCAAAGAAATCTATAAAAAGGTTTTCCTTTATTCATTCCATTATGGAGAACTGGTATTTTATCTCAGAACCCTATTTATACATGGAATGATTCAATATAAATTGGGACCCAAATAGGAAGGAGGTCATATCATGTATAAGGTCTATCACAGCAGATCATACTCACTGGACACAATGGATGGAGAGCATACCGCACTCCAACCAATGATATGTTTTTTAATAAATACGTGGAATAGATACCATTAAATCCTTCCACATATTGACCATATGGCATTATAATATATATAATAATTCATGTCCATATAATGTTAAATTGTATGGACCACATCCTCACCATATGAAGTTAGACTATACATACCTCTTCCTTTTTACACAGCATTATATTGCATGGATGAGATCCTAGTTGTAAGACCTCAAACTACAAATCATCTCATATCATAACTACATGAAATTAAACAATATATAACCCTCACTAACCAAAAAACGTTGAGATGCATGGATGGATTCATTACCTCATGAAATTAATTTTTCTGGGAATAATTGCCTCACCAGCGATTCGTTTCATAGAATTGAGATTTCTGAAAAAAAAAGAAATAATGAGAGCCTATCCATATGTGCTATTCAGATATGCATAATGAAAATACCCATTCAAGAACTATGTGTGGCATGATTCCACCCCATATAGGATAAATAGTTATACCCAAGCCTTTGCTCTTGGATCAGCCGTAGTATTTATTTTTCACATCAAGTAACCTTCATCCTCCTTGCATGATTTAAAACTATATGGATATATAAAATTTATGTTATTTCATGTTGAGTCACCTTTTTTCCTTACTACATGTCATTAAAATGAATGGTTGAGGTCATCACCACATGAAAATAAACATCATGGGTTTCTATAACTACATATTTTTTGATTCTTAGACCATTGAGATATGTAAGGATTCTTGGATTCTATACCTTGACCCAACCACTGTATGATATCAAATTCACCTATGCTTTTACTAATTGCCACCATGTCATGAGAGGAACCTTTAACTTTCCATGTTTCTTACACCATGAATGGATAATGTGGGATTAGTAATTTTGGTAAGGGATTCTTCACACTATGAAGACATTTCAATTCATGACAAGTTTAATATGGTCTAGAATTAAAGATCATAAATGGAAAACTGTGAGTCCACACCAGATGATGTTAAAAACATAGTTGATATCTCTTGTATGATAGAAAACTATTCAATTTCATAGACCTCACTCTAGGGGACCACAATCATTGGTGTTCATCTCTCACAACACCTCCATTCAACAACTAAATTTTGAATTATTCTTATCATTACATGATACCTAGTGGTGCATGGATCTCCAATCAAGGGTCTGGTTACAATAATAAATTGGAACAATTCCCCCCTCTACATAAGGGTCAGACATGCGTAGAGACTTTCCCATTCAAGAACAATGCATGGCTTGATTCCTATCAGAATAGGATACATAGTGACACCCTTATCTCTAATCTTGGACACAACTATTATAATCAATAGGAACAATTCCACCCTTGGTGCATGGTTTTGAATTGTTTAGAGAATTTACCACTCTAGAACTACATGTGACTTGATTCTTGTCACAATTGGATATAAATTGATTCCCATACCACCATTCTTGAGCCCCCTCACAAGATTCCATTTTCAGAATGAGGAGGCATGAAATAAAACAACATGGTCTCTCAAGAATAATGTGTGGATTTATTACCTTCATCCAGGGATATGAAGTGATACTTAGATCACGAATTCTTGGGTCCAACTATTATTGAACAAAAATATCCCCCAATCCCTTCACACTGGTCATACCTATGCATGGAACATTCATACAAGAATAACATGTGGCATGATTTTTAACAACACAAGATTCATAGATACACAAAAAACTCCATTCTTGGGTCATCCAAAACATATGAATGTTAAAAATTCACCCTTAACAATATATTGGCTGGAACTATATAGAAAAAGGCATTACCACAAGATGTTAAACTATAGGGAAATGGAAAAAGTGCTTACCACATGATGATAAACTATAAGGAAAGCATCATTGTCACATGACATTAAAAATAACATACAAACATGTCCCTACAACATGATGTTAATTTTTTTAGACCAACATGAATTATATTTCCTTATCAAAGGAACATAAAATCCCTCATTCAACCATAGTATTGGGTGGTTATACCATATTTTAATCCCCTCATCCCATAAATCAAACTTCATGTCTCAAGGTCCTCAGGTTGTTGTAACCCTATCATAAACATTGGAAATGAAAATATATCTCTTTACTAGACCATGCTATCGATTTATAAGGGATTAGACCTACCGAACAGATACATATTAGCTCAACAAGAACTTATTTCCGATCCTTGTGAGCCTGCCATCACTGGGGTGGAACTCATCACCATACGACATTTTGGGACACCCCCAAAATGATTTTCCCAAATCATTACTCATGAATTGAGAACCTTGAGCCACAACATACAACATTTTCAACTCCTAATTATTAATATGTTGAATTTCTATTGTCCCTAGGTATCCTAAATGGCATATTATGTATAATTTCCCTCATATTAGGCCCATGTGTGTTATGACTGTCACGACCCGTCCTCAGGGCCTATGCCATGACTACCACAAGACCACCTTCCATAGGCCAGGGGCTGGCGACTTGCACCAAAAGCGTAATTACTGATTAAAGGGAAGGAATTACCTTTATATAAGTAAAAAAACACAACAGAGTACGCAATATGGAGTAAACAAAAAGTAAACTGAGTACAAAAGTAAGTGTTGGAACGTAAATGGGCCAGTATACAAACCCAACTGAAAGTATAGTAAAACTGAGAAAGAAAGTACAACAACTGAGAAGTAAACAACAACCACTGAGTCATCCTACGGAAATCCCACCTGAAGGGTGGGTAGAGGTAGTCTCATCGGTACCTAGAGTCTGTCTGTCCGCTCCATGTACGTCTCACTAGGTGGTCCACCTCCAGATACCATCCAGCTCCATAAGACTCAACCACGATCAGTGCTGCCCATCGTATGCAACCAACACAATGTTGTGCGGGCATTCCCCATGCAGGGGTGAGTATACGATACTCAGTAGAGATCATGAGACCCCCGAAGGTCTCCCAGAATCCACGAAGGATAAACCACAAAGGTAAGGAACAACACGAAGAATCAACCAACCCAACTTAGGTATATTCCCATACGTATACCTAAGTCAACAATTCCAGTACGACTCCAACTTCTGAGCCCAATATCAATCCAGTACACACAGGAAAGAAGTCAAACAAATCAATGATAATGATTGAAAGACAAGACTCATCTCACACAGGTATACTACTCATGAAGAGAGGTGAAGATTATTAGATATAGCCTCTGAATCATCTCCTCTGCCTAACCCATGTAGGATCCAAGTACAGAAGTCGTCGCTGCCGAACCCATGTAGGATCCAAGTATAGTAACCAACACTGTTGAACCCATGTAGGATCCAAGTATAGTCGTCATCACTACCGAACCCACGTCGGATCCATGTACAGTTGTCCTCACTGTAGAACCCATGTAGGTTTCAAGTACAGTCATTATCGTCATCAAAGTCACAGCCAGCCCTAGGGTTCCCTCATACAGCGTACTCGTTTCTGGGAGGGTCCGCTCCACAAGTAAAAGGGGTCGATACATTAACTGTCACAAATTCCACAGTTTCTGTATCCCGTAGTTTTGTCTTGTCAAAAGGAACTCAACGCGACAGACAGTGCGTCAAACAGACGCCCGGCCTGAGAGATATTGGCTTTTCCATTCCAGGGGCCCAGTTGGAAATATGCTCATTCCAAACCCGGCCATTTTCCAATGTTTTCCAAAACTCATGTAGAGTATCTCAAAAGGACCTTCTCATCGAAATAGTCCTAGTGCCGCAGACGGCGCGTCGATCGGACGCGCGGTCTTTAGGTTATTCACGTTTAAGTGGATAATGGGTCCGACCCGTTTAGCCCAGTAGGCCGACGGGTCGAGTTAACCAACTTTGATGGGTTCGACCCAGTAGGGGTGTTGGACTGGTCCGAAGGAAAACACAACTTGGCCCCAAGGGGCGCAGCACGACTCGAAGTGGCGCAGCCCGGCCGGCGCGGCCCGACGGGTTGTGCGGCCTAGCTGTCTCAGCCAGTTGGTCGAGCGGCTCGACCTAAGGCTGAAAGGTTCCGTGGGGGGGGGGGGGGGGGGGGGGGGTGGCTCTCCCGGCTGTCCGCACCAGCGGCACCAAGCAGCGTCTCCCTTCTAAAACCGGGTGGCTAGGCTGACTGGCCTTCTAGCACACGCATCCCGCACAGGAGGGTCGCTGGTCTTCCTGCGCGGCACCCTCCGGGCGCCGAGGTCCCACTCTGCCTGGACGACCGAAGGGCCAATGGGTTCTTCTACCGAAGTGGCCCACAATGTGTACTGCGGTTCCTTCTACATAGCCGGAATGACAGCACCAACTTCCTTCTCCATGTTTCTGGCATGGCGCGATAGCGCCGTTCTTCCCCCGCCTCCGGTTCATATTCCAAAGGGATAAAGTTCTAGCAAATGGTCATCGGGCCGTGTTCATTCAGCCCGCGCCCTCTGTGTTAGACAGTAATACATATCTGGGAATGAAAAAGGTTCACGATGCACAACCAAACAATTTTATTTTCAATAAAATTGAAACAATTCACCCTAACTCAACAATTGATGACGAACGTCGGCGTCGCGGTAGAAGGAATCACGAGGTGAGGATTTGTAGACGTCGACGGAGAGCGTCCGAGGAGAAAACAACATCTCCTCACTTGTTGTGGAGAAGAGAAAGGAATGTGCATTTTCATTAGAGAGTTTCCCCACGTCGGTGTCTCCTCCCTTTGTCGCAGAGGAAGAAAAAAAGACTGGAGGAATGGGGTGAATTCTTCTCCAAGAGGAAAGGTCTTCGTTGGAGATGAACCGTTCATCATTGAGAAAGATTTTCTTCAAAACTCTAGAGTTCTCCCCCAAATCCTCCCACACAAAAATTTCCAACCCCAAATAAAATAAGGCTTCTCCTTATTTTATTTAATCTTTCCATGCATTTCAAAATTCAAAAATAAAATCCCCTTAATTAATTAAATGTAGAGTTGTTTAATTAATTAAGAGGTTGGTTGACGGATTTAATGGGGTGAGAGATGGAGAGGAAAAGTTACTCAATTAAAGAGGAGTTAAAAATTAAAGAAGGGGGGTTTAAGGAGTTTAGGTAATGTGAAAGGTTGGGGCTCATGTGGGCCCCACCTCACAAATATCCACACATGGGTAGTTTGGTGCTTCTGGGTCCCACCCCAACTCCCCCATGTAGGATATAACCACCTTAGATATAAAATAAAAATTGTTCCACAATTTTTATTCACTTCTTATGTAATCCACAAATTTTAACATCTCGTCCCGTGCAAACAAAACTACGGTAAAGGTTCCCTTAAGAAATTAATGGCGTTGCAAGTTATCAGTGCCCTCAGATTTTAATTCCGATCACTGGTTCAAAAGATATAAAAACCCGTTCATTCGTTCACTGAACGTACCCGAGCTAAATTTTAAAAAAATTTTACGGGCACACCAGGCCTCGTAATCAGGTGCTGTCAGAAACTGCGTACTCATAAAATCCTAAGGAATTTAAAAAAATATTTCCTTGAAATTTACGTGTCTTTACATTACCACCACTTTAGGTATTTATGTCCCTTTAAAGCTACAACATAAACTAGGGAAACAAAAGTGGGTATTGAGCATGGATCTGAGACTCCCGCTCCCATGTGCTCTCCTAGAGGTTCCCGTGCTTCCACTGGATGCAAACTAGAGGAATCGACCATCCATATAGGACCCGCTCTTGTCGATCCTCAATCTCCACCGGGACCTCCATTAATATAGCCTCTTTATTAATGTCCAGGTCCTTTTGATCGATGATATGCATCGAGTCTTGTACGTATATCCTCAGCTGAGATACGTGGAAGATGATGTGCACCCGGTGCAACTATGGTGGAAGGGCTAGGCGGCATGCCACCTCACCTACCCTGCTGAGGACCTAGAATGGTCCGATGAAGCGCTGAGATAACCTACTGCCCGACCAAATCTCTATAATCCATGTCAAGGTGAGACCCGTAAGAAAATGTAGTCGCCATCCTCAAACACCAGTGGTCTCCATCTCATATCAGCATTGGACTTCTATCTGGTCTGTGCATTCCTCATCCTCTCCTGGATTATCTTCACCTTCTCTGTTATAGCCTGAACCATCTTTGGTCCTACGAGTGCTGACTCCCCAGGGACAGTCCAGCACATAGGTGATCTGCAAGGTCGGCCGTACAATTCCTCGTATGGTTCCATCCTGATTGTGGAGTGGTATCTGTTGAGGTACGCAAACTCCACCAAGGGTAGGGGATCCTCCCAGTTGTGACCAAAGTCAAGGAAACATGCACGAAGCATGCACTCAAGTGTCTGAATGGTCCTCTCTATCTGGCCATCCATCTGAGGATGAAAGGCGGTGCTCAAGCATAGCTGCGTCCCAAATTCCTCCTTCTACCCCTTCCAAATCCGGGAAGTAAAGCGAGAAACTTGATCAGAAACGATAGACGATGGCACACCATGAAGCTGTACGATATCCTGAACGTAGAGGCGTCCCAAACTCTCCACTGAGCCCCACTCTCTGATAGGTGGGAAGTGGGCCGACTTGGTGATTCATTCGACAATCTCCCAGATGGAATCGTGTCCTCTAGAAGTATGTGGAAGCCCCGTCATGAAATCCATTGATATCCCATCCCACTTCCACTCCGGGACCTCTAAGGGCTGCACCAAGCCAGCTGGTACCTGGTGCTCCACCTTCACTTGCTGACAAGTGAGGCATCGTGAAACGAACTCTGCTACAACTTTCATCATACCCGGCCACCGATGCTATTGTCTGAGGTCCTAGTATATCTTTTCCACTCCCGGATGTACCGCGAGAGTGGAAGTGTGAAACCCCCTCATCACCTCCTCCTGTAGTGTAACTGGTACCATGGTACGTCCCCTAAAGAGGATGATGTGCTCTCCTCCTTTAAAAATCCATCAGGCACCTGCCCTATGGACATCTTAGCACATTGCATCTCACAGTCAACATCCCCATGTTGTGCCTATCTGACCCATTGATGTAGTGGAGGAGTGACTATGAGGGACTATAGGAAGGTTTCCCCATCTCTATCCATGAAGCATATCTGCATAGAGGCTAACTGCTCTGTCGCCTCTCCAAGTAGCTGAATGCCCGACCTTCTACTGAGATCATCATTAACAACGTCCCCCTTCCCAGGAGTATAGACTATCTCAAAGTCATAGTCCTAGAGGAACTCAAGCCATTTCCACTGTCTCAGGTTCAGGTCCTTCTGCGAGAAGATGTACCTGAGACTCTGGTGGTCAAAGTAGATTGTAAAGCACTCGCCCATCAGATAGTGCTACCACATCTTCAAGGAGAAGACCACTACTGCTAACTCCAGGTCATGGGTAACGTAGTTCTACTCATGCTACCTCAACTGTCGTGAACCATAGGTGATCAATACCTTCTCCTGCATTAGGACACTCCAATGTCTGGTCCCTGATGCATCCCAGTAAAATACGTACCATACGCCCTCCTCCAGTAGCCTCAAGATGGGCGAACTGGTCAATCTCTCTCTCAGCTCCTGGAAGCTCTGCTGACATCTATCTGACCACACGAAGGGTTTCCCCTTCTTAATCAAAGATGAAAGCAGTGTTGCAACTATGGTGAAGTCTGGTAAAAATCTCTGATAGTAACCAGCCAGACCTAGGAAACTATGCACCTCCGTCATGCTCCTGGGTGGCTCCCAAGAAAGTAATACCTCGATCTTCGTAGGATCCACAACAACTCTTGCCTCTGAGATGATGTTACCCAAGAAGTAAAACTCTCAAATCTAGAACTGGCACTTTGAGAGCTTACCATTAAGTTGGTGTGCTCGGAGTGTGTCTAGTACAACCCGCAAGTGGTAGGAATGCTCCTACTCAGTAGTCAAGTAAATCAGTATTTCATTGATGAAGACTACAACAAAACGATCAAGGTAAGGCTGGAATATCCTGTTCATGAGACTCATGAACACTTCTGGTGCGTTGGTTATTCCGAAAGGAAGAACCAAGAAATCTTAGTGTCCATACCGACACCTGAAGGTTGTCTTCTGCACATCCTCATCTCGAACTCTGAGCTGCTGATAGCCTGACCTAAGGTCTATCTTCGAGAACCATCATGCTCCTTTGAGCTGATTAAAGAGGTCGGAAATCCCTCGGAGTGGATATTTATTCTTTATGGTCACCTGATTCAGGAGACGGTAGTCAACACATAGTCGTAAGCTCCCATCCGCCCTCTTGGTGAATAAAATCGGAGAAGTCCAGGGTGAAACACTGGGTGGGATGAATCCCTTTCCCTGTAAATCCTCCAGCTGTACCTGTAGACCATGATGCTTGGCAAGAACCATCCGATATGCTGGAGTAGATATCGGTGTATTCCCAGGGTACAAGTCAATATAGAAGTCTACCTCTCTGCGAGGAGGTAGTCCTGGAACGTCGTTAGGAAAAACGTCCACATACTAATCCACCAAATAGGAAAACTCAGACTTCACACATCAACTGTTCCTAGGATGAGACTAACCAACTGATGGGTGATCGGCTACCCTCTCCTCTGAGTAAGACCATCCTACGCTGCAAAGGCTCCCTTCTCGCCGGTGAAGGTGAACCTGCTCACATCTATGTGGACAAACCGCACCTTTCACCTAATACAGTCGATCTGAGCATGGACTATAGATAACCAATCCATGCCCAAGATGATTTCGTAATGCCTCGACGCTACTACTAGATGATCCCAGCCGAAGCTCTCACCTCCTAGAGTAAGATCACACTGGCGGCACCAGTGTGTAATCGTCGAGTCTGCTCCTGTAGGAGTCTCTAGTCATAAGGATCAAGCCAACGGCTCCATCGGAATCTCCAAGATCCGAACAAGGGTAGCAATAATAAAAGAATGACTTTCTCCTGTGTCTATAAGAATTGCAACAAGGGATGAGTAGACATAGATAGAACCTCGAATCATCTCAAGTGTGCTGTGGTCATAGGCCTCGACTGCCTGGAGCTGAGCCTGCCCCTATCTGCCAGCTCCCTGTGGTCGGGGTGGCCCTCCTGGTGGTGGTGGTGGTAGAGCCCCGAAGCGTCGTCTACCACCTAATGCTCGACCAGCTCCTCTGCCTCGTCCTCCTACTCCTTGAAGACCGCCACGGTCGAACCTCTGCCTCTTCCTGGGTGGTCCCTCAACCATCTGCTGCTCCTCCGCATGGTGGGTTGGGTAGTCACGAGCCATGTGGCCCTGCCCACCGCATGCATAGCACAGCCTGCCTCTTGTATGATTGGATCTGCTACGTGTGCCCCAAACATCCGAACTAGTATCCGGAGGTTGCCCACCTGATGGACTGGTCCGCTTTGACATCTACGACAATTGTCTACTGCCAGCTACAGAGGGCTCTACTACGTGTTGCCCTGTGGTAGGCCTTGCTGCTGGTGTAGGCTCAGCAAGAAAGCTCTCCATAAGAAGGGATCGCTGTAGTACTCCTGCCTACGTCAGAATGCTGAGGGAGATCATCAAAGCTTTGATCTCATGCCTCAGTACCTGTTCAATGGTCCGGGCCCGGAAGAATGGGTCCCGTACCATGTCCGTGGACTAGCGTGAAAGGTCGATGAATCTTGCCGAGTACTGGGCTACTGAAATGCTTCCCTACAGAAGCTTTAGTAACTCCTGGATGCGCACCTCACGGAGGGTGGCTGGAATAAACTCTGAGCGGAAGAGGCTATCGAAGTCCGTCCAAAGTGGAGATTCCTCGTCGTGCACCTGGAGCATCAGGCTCCACCGTCTACCTGCTTCTATTGGCATGACACTCATGGAAAGGATCACCATAAGGTCTGCTGGTGTCCCTACCAATCTGAAGACTCTGACGATAGCCTCCAACCAATCCTTGACTGCCTGAGGATCTATCTCTCCGCGGAACCTGGGCAGCCTCTGTCGCTGAAACTCATGAAACACACTCAGGCGACGTGCACTCTCCGCAGCTGGGGCTGGTGGTATCAGTGGCCCATCGGGTAGTGGTACCGCTGGTGCCTCTGCTATAATGGGGCCCTACACCGAGGCCTCATCACTCGGTGGGCTGCCATCTCGCACGTAGCTCGGAACCCTAGCCGGCTGCCTACGTGGGGCCATCCGAAAAAACAACAGGTGCACCACGGTTAATACAATATACATGGTGAGCTGACACGAAGTAATCACAAAGAAAACTTTTGAAACACACATGCAATCAGTGTTTTCGAGTACTGAGTCAAAAATCAGAAGTCAGAGTCCTGGTGTATGGATACGTCATCCACTGCACCAACACTGGACTCCCTGGACTAAAAACCACACTCAATATTCTTAACACTATTTCTTAACAGAGAATAAATTATCAGATTCCTGTGTTCTGAAGTAGAACCGATCCTTTGATACCAATTTGTCACGACCCGTCCTCGGGGCCTGTGTCATGACTTCCCCAAGCCCGCCTTCCACAGACCAGGGGGTGGCGACTAGCACAAAAGGCATAATTCCTAATTAAAGGGAAGGCATTGCCTTTATATTTGTAAAGAAACACAAAAAAGTACACAATATGGAGTGAACACAAAGTAAAATGAGTACCAAAGTATGTGTTGGAAAGTAAATGGGCCGACATAAAAACCCAACTGAAAGTAATGTACAACTAAGAAAGAAATTACAACAATTGAGAAGTAAACAACAACCACCGAGTAATCATTTGGAAATCCCACCTGAAGGGTGGGTACATGTAGTCTCGTCGGTACCTCAGGTCTGTATGTCCACTCCATGTACGTCCCGCCGCGTAGTCCACCTCCAGATACCATCCAGCTCCACAAGTATTGACCACAATTAGTGCTGTTCGTCGTCTGCAACCAACACAATGTAGTGCGGGCATTTCCCATGCAGGGGTGAGTATAAGATACTCAGTAGGGACCCCGAGACCCCTGAAGGTCTCCCAGAATCCACAAAGGATAAACCACAAAGGAAAGGAACCACACGAAGAATCAACCAACCCTACTTAGGTATATGCCCATACATATACCGAAGTCAACAATTCCAGTACGGCTCCAACTTCCGAGCCCAAGAACAATCCAATCCACACAAGAAGGAAGTCAACCACATCAATGATAATGATTGAAAGACAAAACTCAGCTCACACAGGTATACTAATCACGAAGAGAGTTGGAGATGATTAGATGTAGCCTCTGAAACATATTCTCTGCCGAACCCACATAGGATCCAAGTACAGAAGACGTTGCTGCCGAACCCACGTAGGATCCAAGTACAGTAACCATCACTGCCGAACCCATGTAGGATCCAAGTACATTCGTCATCACTTCCAAACCCACATAGGATCCAAATACATTCGTCCTCGCTTCCAAACCCACATAGGATCCAATTACAGTTGTCATCATCGTCACAGTAACAACCATCTCTAGGGTTCCCACAAATAGCGTACTCATTTCCGGGAGGGTCCGCTTCACGAGTAAAAGGGGTCGATACATAAAATTTCATGAAGTCCAAAGTTGATGTATCCCATAGTTCCATCTTGTCAAAAGGAACTCAACGCGATAGATGACACGTCAAACAGACGCCCTGTCTGAGAGATATTGGCTTTTCCGTTCCAGGGGCCCAGTTAGAAATATGCCTGTTCAAAACCCAGCCATTTACCAAAGTTGTCCAAAACTCACCTAGATCATCACAAAAGGACAGTCTCGTCTAAAGAGTCCTAGTGCCACAGATGACGCATCGATCGGACGCGCGACCTTTATGTTATTCACGTTTAAGTGGAAACGAGCCCAACCCATTTAGCCCAGTGGGCAGATGGGTCGGGTTAACCCAGTTTCATGGGTCCGACCCAGCAGGGTTGTCGGACCAATCCGAAGGAAAACACAACTTGGTCCGATGGGGCGCGGCCTGGCATGAAGGGGCGCAGCCCGGCCCGGCCCGGCCTGGTGTGGCCCGGAGGGGCGCTCGGCCTAGCTGGCTCGGCCTAAGGACGAGAGGTTCCGAGGAGGGGGGGGGGGGATGTCCGCACTGGGGGCGCCAAGTGGCGCCGCCCTTCCCAAACCGGCCAGCTTGGCCTTCTGGAATTTTGGCGCATGTGGCCCGCACGGGCGGGTCGCCGATCTTCCTGCGCGGTGCCCTCCTGGAACCGCAGTCCAGCTCCGCCAGGCCGGCCGACGGGCTGGCTGGTTCCTGATCACTGTACCCTCCTGGCACCACAGTTCACCTTCGGCCAGCCATCCGACAAGCTGGTCGGTTCTTCCGCCGAAGCGGCCTGCGATGCGGGCCGCGGTTCCTTTCGTACAGCTGGCGCGATGACGCCCGCTTCCTTCTCCATGTTTCCGGCATGGCGCGAAATCACTGTTCTTCCCCCGCCTCCGATTTCCAATTCCAAAGGGATAAAGTTCCAGCGGAGGGTCGTCGGGCCGTTTCGTTCAGCTCGCACCCTCCGCGTTAGATGGTAACACATAGCCATGAATGAACAAGGTTCATGAGTCAAAACCAAAAAATTTTATTTTCAATAAAATTTAAACAATTCACCCTACCTCAACAATTGATGATGAACCTCGGCGTCGTGGTAGACGGTGTCGCGAGGTGAGGATTCGTAGACGTTGACGGAGAGCATCTGAGGAGAAAACGGTGTCTCCTCACTTGTCGCGGAGAAGAGAAAGGAAAGTGAATTATCGTTGGAGAGTTTCCCCATGTCGGTGTCTCCCCCCTTTGTCATGGAGGAAGAAGAAAAGATTGGAGGAACGGGGTGAGTTTTTCACTGAGAGGAAAGGTCTTCATTGGAGATGAACTATTCTTCGTTGAGGAATATGTTCTTCAAAACTCTAGAGTTCTCCCCCAAATCCTCCCACACAACAATTGCCAACCCCAAATAAAACAAGGCTTCTCCTTATTTTATTTAATCTTTCCATGCATTTCAAAAATCAAAAATCAAACCCCCTTAATTAATTAAATGCAGAGTTGTTTAATTAATTAAGAGGTAGGTTGGAAAATTTAATGGTGTGAGAGAGGGAGAGGAAAAGTTACTCAATTAAAGAGGAGTTAACAATTAAATAAGTGGGGTTTAAGGAGTTTAGGGAATGTGAAAGGTTGGGGCTCGTGTGGGCCCCACCTCACAAATATCCTCACATGGGTAGTTTGGTTCTTGTGGGTCCCACCCCAACTCCCCATGTAGGATATAACCACCTTAGATATAAAATAAAATTTGTTCCACAATTTTTATTCACTTCTTATCTAATCCACAAATTTTAACATCTCATCCCGTGAAAACGTAACTACGGTAAAGGTCCCCTTAAGAAATTACCGGTGTTGCGAGTTAATCGGTGCCCTCAGATTTTAATTCAGATCACCAGTTCAAAATATTGAAAAACCAGTTCATTCGTTTACTGAACATACCCAAGCTAAACTTCAGAATGTTATTCCGGGCATACCGGGCCTCGGAATCAGGTGCCTTCAGAAACTGCATACTCGTAAAATCCCAAAGAATTTAAGAAAAAAAATTTCCATGAAATTTACGGGTCATTACAATGACCATAGACTGCTTGCACTTTGGTAAAAGTTGTATGATGTTATCTTTAGACTTTATGGTCTAAATCGCAAGACCCTAAACCTCAAGTTAAATAGAAGAAAACTTGTCAGGTTGAAAACCCACAAAAGGGAGGCCTGATAAAAAATCAACTCTTCCTTTTCTAAAATCTTCATCTCTAGAGTTTAGTAAAGACATAAGGCACAAATAAATGTGTCATAAAGATCATATGGCCATTTTGTAGACCTAGTAAATGTAAATCTATGCTCACTGGACCCCTAGGTCTTAAGAAAAGTTAGAGTAATGATTTTTCACAAATCCTATCCATGAAAACATGCTGAATGTGAAGTGAAATGACTATTAGTGTACTGAAACCCTTATTGAATATTACATTTTATACAAATCATAGTTCGTGATTTGAGTACCTCAGATTTTCGTTAACCTTTCACGACCCTTGGAAATGTATACCCATATTCAAGAGACCTTTTTTTTAAGTTGAATGCATGCCAATGGATTTTTCATATGATCCTATAGTAGTCAATTGAATGTTTCATTTTATTCCAAAAATGGCTTTCCAATCCCACTAACCCCTAACTTTACCGTGGTAGAACACCACACCTTATAGTGTTCTATGCCCTTCCTAACATTATTTTCTTGTATCATTACTCATGACCCGAGCACTTTGGACCGTGGTTTAAAATATATATGTCCATACAATTCAAGTGGATTCAAAATCCTTAACATTAAATCACTATGTTTTTTACCCTTTCTCGAAGAAGGAATGTGACACTCCATTCTCGAACCTTTTGATGGTGCACACCCAATGACTAAACAACTACAAGGTACAGTGAATGAGATTCACAATTAAGAGTTAAACTAACCTAAGGTGATATAACCCTTATTGAATATATATTTTTTATAAATATTGAACTTTATCAGCCAAATATTTGGGTATTTAAGAATCTTTCATGGCCCTCAGAAAAAATCGGGGACACCGCTGTTTGACCATGTTATCAATGAATAATGGTTTTAACATACCATCTAGAGGCATATCTTCCTTATAGGAAAGAAACACGAATCCTTGTGAGATGTAGTAATACTATAGAGAAACCCAGTAGTTCAAAATGTTATGGGTAATCTCTTGAATGTCTTTCCCATTCTATATTCCTTAGCTAAATATTTTTGGGTTATTACTTACTCAAACCATTATCCAACTGTCCAGGTGGACTCACCTTCCCTATTACTACACCTCAACCAAAATTAACCCCATAAATATTCCATAACCCTTGGAAAATATTCGAGAAACATTTTTTTGACCATGCTATAAATGCATAAGGGTTTTATCCTACCAACTCGAGAAATCTCCTCCTTGTGTAAAGGATACCTAATCCTTTTGAGCCTCAACAACACTATGAAAAAACTCATCACCTTAGAGTGTTTTGGATCATACCTATCATGTATGAAAAATATTTTATATTCATAAATAATATCATGTATGAAAGACTTAAAAATGTTTAGTATTTGATGTCGTTGAAGAAATACTTTAAACAGAACAACATATATATGTCTTTACCACATGATGTTAAAATGAATGAATTAACTACTATTAGAAATACTTTAAACTTCATAATATTTCATGTCCTCTTAGTAATAATTTAAATTACACAACATAACTTAGAACATATCACATTAATTTAAAATACATGGTAGACATCCTTACTGCATTAAATTAAACAACATGGAGAATACTGCCTTAGAAACGGTATATTACCAGTGGTAGAAGGTCCAAGATAAAAGAACCTAAACTAAAAAAATATAAGGTTTGATATAGAAGACCCTAAACTACCACACAATAATTATTTAGTTTTCCTGATCATAAAATTGCGCAAAACCTATAAGGTCCAAAGCCCATAATTGGTTGACCTGAGAAAAATCCGAGTCCATGCCTGCTAAGACATTCTTATATGAATATTTGAAAATAATTATGGACATATAAGATTAAAAGTTACAAATTTTGTTTGGGACACCATGTGGTCTTAGAAAATATAAATCTATGCTCGCTAAGTCCACCAACTTTTGCCAAAGATAGAGAATTCTCCCTCTAGGACATATATTCTACACAAGTTATCATTTGGTGAATCAAAGAATGTCAGGATTACTAGAGATGATACATCAATGAAGAATCTATTGTTGGAGGGAATTCAAAAGAATTTATCAAATAAAATATCTTATAGTTTAACATTCAAATATATCCATTCAAGTTTACTTGATATTATACAAATCATGGGTATCATTGATGATATATGAAAAATCATATCAATTAACTAACTTGTACATCATGAATAAAAGACAACTATATGAATATTTACAAGTTTTGGAAGATATGATCATTGTTAGAATGAATAAGGAGGTATATCTATTTTTCCAATACTCTCCGAAGATTCAATAAAAAATACATTGAAGATAAAACTATAATAACATTTGATCGTTTGAGCTGGCCAAATCAACAAGAGTTTGAAAATAAGTGTCAATGGAGTTCCAATGTTCTGTCATGCCACTTTTTCAGCTGCAGGTTGTGGGAGAAAAGTCTCAATTATAGTATATAGCTCCAAGAATCATTTTTTCGTATTTAATAATGATGATAACAGTGCCAAAAGGTCATAATTTGAGTTGGATATGATCTCTTAACATATATCTATTTGAGTGATAATGAAATACATTTTGAGTGAAACTATGATATAGTAGATGGATATTTTCCAACACCTTTGATGATTACTTCATTTGATCATCCTGGAGAGTCCCATCAAAATCATGCAAGTGCCTCTTTCTAGTAGAATGATCTTACTGCATCAGGATAATTTGTCATATTATTTCATATAATGGATGGTGGTCAAATCCCATCATACCCAAATCATGATAGAGCTGGTGAAGATGTTCTTAATGATTAAGAAATGTTCACATAAGTGTATTGGTGATTAAATAACTAATGTACTGCCATATTTTCTTAACTGGCATCTGATCCTCTACAATTTCTAGAGTAAATATTCCAGAAGGAGAAACAACTAGATGTGCTAATGAAGAAGAAAGAGAGGAAGTCCAATATACCCTTCAAATAAAAGATCCATTATTAATTTCTTGTGTTGAGGACTAGTTTCTTCACAAAATATAGTACAAATAATGGGATGGTCATTGCTAGGATATGGAATATTCCTCAAATAATCTCTCAAATATGAAATCAACTCCATTTTCACTACAGAAAAAGGAAATAGTGAAGAACGTGTTTTAACCACATGAAAACCAATCTATTTATAAATACACAATGATTGGATTTCTCTTAATCCTGGGAATAATCATAAGCTAAGAATATAGGGGTTCCAATGGGTGGAAATATTATATCTGTATTGGTATCCCCACGTGAAAATATTATAAAAAACTGGTGGATAATGCTGGGATGTCCTTATCCCCACACGACAGCCGAGGTAAGGGGAGAAACCCTTTGGATATTGAGAAATAGTATAGGAAACTCATAATGGGTATACAGATCACAAAACAATATCACATCCATAATGTTCATGAGAAACCCTTCCTGACGGGGGAACATGTATGACCATTTATCAATAGAGATACCACCACTATCAATAATTGGACCGGTTAGTGTTGGATAAGTCATGAAATTGAATCCATTACACTGGCTCAATATGTTAGTAACCACATCAAGGCCTAATGACAATGTGTCAACCCTAGATATTTCTTATGGTCTGGAGTGCACAAGGCCCTTGGAATCTCAGTAGTGTTTTGGTATATGTTGTAGTGGAATTGATCCCCTATTGAGCCAAATATGAACTACAAAGGAAAAACATTTATATTAAGGTTTTTTACATGTTGATTATTTTCAAGAAGAAGGGTAATTAATGTAAGATTCGGTCTGACTAGATTGAGAGGCTACCCCTCTGGTAACCGAGATCCTATACCCAATGTTCTAAATGGGATTTTCGAGCATGCGTCCATTGGTAGGAAAATCAACTCATTCAAAAGCATGGACATAAAACCTAACAACTAAAGTCTTAGAGATATCTTCATCCTCACCTAATATCCCCATAACGTATATTCTACATATTCTAGGGTTTCTAAATAAGATCTGGAACTATTAAAAACATATCGAGAAGGGATACAATGAAGGAATATAGTGCTCGACCAATTTCATCTATTATAAAACATGCAGATCTAATATTTAAATGAGATGATTGAGAATATATTAAACTCAGTACTTAACTTTTACTTGAGAATATTGACCATATCTAATCCCAAAATTGGAGTCTGTGAAGGGTCATCCAAGAAATATGAGGTAGGAACTCATCATACATTTCCCCAAGAGGGGGTATCCCACCCATTTAGTATATATCCCATAGGATGATTCCTGATTTACTGTGAGATAGATGGAATGAATTTTTTTTAAGGGAATCAATGAATAATCTATTCTATGAGAGGGTTTGAATGATGGTAGGTGAAGAAATGGGAAAACCATACAGCCTCATAAATACAGATAGTATAGAGCTGGTCAGGAAATTCTGAATAGCTCTACCTAACCTAGAATGGACATACTCATTCATCAAAAAAATTTCTACTAGGGAACATTACCCATTTTGAGCTCCATTTTCTACCCATATTATTCAATTAGAGACTAATTTTCTTGAATAGCATTGAGAAATTCTCTAGTGGGAGAAATTTCAACCATTCAGACTTAGAGGGGAGTTATCCAACACATAGGACGACCCATGTAAACATGCTACAACTAGTTGTCCATCCTTAGAAACTGTCATCTCAATACAATCATGAGAAGTATAAACACAACTAGATGGATGATTGCAGATAGAAGGAATAGAGACACCATTTAGTAGGCCAAATCCATATAGGGGAAGGTCAGTGTGATAAATGATATATTTAATTTTCATACAAGAGAAGCCCCTTCCAAACTTATTTGTCAGAATTAACATGATATTGAGGGTCCACATTATGGTTCCCTACAATCATGAACCTCTATATAGTTTTAGGGAAATATACATGGGCGAAGGAATATATCTTAATAAATGTAAGTGGAAAATGTTAGATAAACAAAAATAACACCATGTAAAAAGAGATTCATGACTTCAGAAGCATCATGTGAATCATAAGACCCATAAAGGGATTGGTGATCACATAACCAAATATAGGTCTTGAAAACTACATAAATCAAAGAGATATTTCAAAACCCATAGGACATATCATGAACTTCATAACCTATTGTTGACGCTCCTTTTGTTATAGAATCTAAAGATCGGAAAAGGGGAATATATGAGCACAAAGTGATTCAACCTTTGAAAGAAAACATCAAAAATTGACATAGGGATGAACAAGGAAAACATTTCCCATAGGCCGCGCAATTTCCTTCATGGTCACGCAAGTGGACTTGCGCGACACAACTTGGCGCGCAAGTGACTTGCGCGACCTAATTGATAACCTCCCGGTAACCACCCGGGGTCTTCTCCTGCCTATAAATAGACCATGTGGGCCCCCCATTCGAGAGGATCTTTTTCCAGAAACTCGGATTGAAGATCCCGACGCCCAAGTCTCTTTTCAAAGATTCTGGAACACTTCTAAGGTAATTTCTTACCTAGAACGGAAGATCTAAAGAGAGGGAGGAAGGCCTAAGTGTTGAAATTCATCAACACTTGCGCGTCTGAGTGGCCAGCCCTTAAGGGAAGTGGCCACACTTGCGCGCCGCCTTACTTCTTCGATAGAACTTGCACGTCCCTTTGCTGGAAGAACCTCAAGAGGATTCTAAAGGCTTTAATAAAGAGCTGCTCAAGTATTTCAATGCTGGTTGAATATCGCGCAAGTACCCACCATGTCGCGCAGGTATACCTGCGCGACCAATATTTGCGCGCCCCCGCAATACTTGCGCGCCTTCCAAGACTTGCGCACCCCTTCCTTTTTTGGTGCATTTCTTTCCGATTTCATCCCTCTTAATCCATTACACCTTTCCTTTTCAAGATTCAGTCTTTAACACACTCTCCAAATCCATTTATGGAATGATTTCTTAATTTGACTTCTTTATCTGAAAGGAATTATGAGGAATATCTCTCAAAACCTAGTGATTTAAATATCTTTACGTCACCAAATATGGAGATTTCATTTATTCAACCTCATCCTTTAAGATGAGAGAATCCTTAAAACTAGGTCTCCTTTTCCGGAATAAGTCCCAGTCATAATCTTGGGCTTCCTTTTCAGGAGTAAGCCCCAAGTCCCCTAACCTGGGCCTCCTTTTCAGGAATAATTCCCAGTCATAAATTTTGGGCTTCCTTTTCAGGAGTAAGCCCCAAGTCCCTTAATTTCTCTTAACAAGTCCTAATTTACTTTCGATCTGGGATTCCTTCTTAGGAGTAAAACCCAATTATCAATCCTCTCCTAATCTGGGCTTCCTTTTCAGGAATAAGTCCCAAATTAGAGTATTCAAATCTCCATGAAGCACATATACCTTTGTGGACCCTGTTCTTGGATTTTCTCCCTAAAGTAAATCCTAATATTCATTTATCTGGGTAGTCATACATATATAAGCCCCAAAACATTTCTTATGATTACATCTTTCATGACCCAATTGTCTATGTTATTACCAATACCTCTTGTTTCTCACACCGAGCATGACTCACGTGATCTTAGAGTGTAAAAGTAATTGTGACATCCTTCTTTGAGCCATCAATCATAAACATCATACTACCTTACTAGAACTACGTGGGTTCTGATTCCTTTTTTCAAAACAAAGGATACGTAGGTATCCCATCTATGGGTTTGATCCCAACTCTGAAATAATTCATGTCCTTCTGAATGACAATACACTTCAAGTGCCCCACTGAGTGGCTTTAAAACCAGCCTGGTCATCATAATGACCAAGAGACTTTTATATAAATATTTTGAAGGATACCATTGACCAGGAATCTCTAAATAAATATAGATGATTTTATATTGATGAAGAACCTCGAATACATATAAAAGATTCTCTAAATTTCTTACACATTTAATCATTGATTGTTAAACTGAAGGAAAGATCATTTTATACTTGGTAATGTAATAAGGATTCACGAACATAACTTAAATATATAAAGAGAGTCCCAGAATAGGCAATAATTCCCCTCAAAAAGGTGTGATGAGTCCGACCTCCCATCCTCTCGACCAATGCAAATTCCTAAGCCTCATCAGTCCACAAGCTAATGAGCGCCTACCTTTGGAAAGTAGGTCCAAATGGATGTGGAATCAGTGGATGTTTCCGGTTCTACGAAAAAACCCGTTAGAAACCAATCAGAACGTTTGAATCTCCCATCTAGGAGGTCATCCCCAAATTCCGAGGGAAACAAAAAATGGTGAACTCAACATGAATCCTTAACCAAGTTAAAATGATGTTTTTCTTATTTGTTAAGCCCCTATTTAAAACTCAATAAGAGGGATAACAAAAACAATCATTGACATGTGTGCTTATCCAAAGGATGAAGTGGCTGAATTTTATCTTGATTACGTATGTTATATCAAACATGCACTCTTTTCCAAGATCTTATGTATTTCCATAATGGTTACTCTCAAATTCAAATCTGTGAATACTGCTACTGCAAATACCACTGCTGCTATTCCTACTGGATCGTCATCCGCTCTGAGGATGACATCACCTACTCAGCGTCTTCAACGCTGGGTATCAAATGCGCTGGTTAAGGTGTACCGTCAACACGGTACCATCCCAACTATGGAGGCTGCCCGACAGGCCCTCCAAGTGAACAACTCACACAGGTCGTCCGGACAATGACGACCAGTGATCAAGAGGCAGGCGGTGCTGACTACCGTCTCCAACCGTTTCGGGTCGTTATCCCCGGAACGCAATTTCCATTTGCTCCCTTACTCTGAGGAAGTGAATGAGAAGGTCCCTCAGGGCCTTAATTCAAAAAGACAGGAGTCCTTCCCGAGGGATCCCATCAACAATCACCGCCAGACTCATGCCGCAGTGCGCCCTCAACATGATGAGGGTACAGACTCCAGGAATTCAGCTCAGGTTCCTCGAACCCGAGCAGGCAAGACGAACCGCTAGAGAAGGAATCCGGTTAACAATGGGCAGGTTTTCATCTCTGCCATCTCCAGAGAAGTCCACCAACCTAACTTGGTGGCGAACAACGAACAGGCACACACACCTGTCCGTTTTAATTCCGCTGTCCAGCAGACTCTTCTGGCAGCATCAAGCCAATCCCGCCAGGAAATTCTGGCGGAGTACTATAGGCAGGAACATACACCTGCTTATACATCATCAGTTAGTCAGTAGGCTCGCCTGACTACATATGATGGATCTCGTCAACCGCGTTTGGCGAAGTATAATCAGCAGGCACATACACCTGCTAGTACTAATCAAGCCTACCAATAGCCTCGCTTGGTAGCGCCCGGAGAAGTCAGTCGGAAAGCTCCGACGACAAACAGGAGGCAGACTCAACTCTCTGCCTCAACACTTGAGTACTGTCAGGATTCACTAACAGGAAAAGGAGAACAGGAGCAGGCACATACGCCTACTCCAAGCCCAGAATGGACGTATATCCCCGTTCCGGCAGCTGAAGTCACCAAACATATTTTGTCAATGGTGAAAGAGTAGAAGAAAATTTCTGCTCATATTCTGGATGCTTGCCAGGATATCATAACAACTTCAGCATCATCTCAGGGAAAGACACATAAATCTATCCCTAGTAGTGGAGTGACACATAAACGATTCACTCCGGAACAGACACAAACATCTGTTCCAGTCCAAGAGGGTTATGGGGCATACTCCCCCATATCATACGGACAACCAAGTCAGGCACATACACCTAATTTGGGTGGAGATCGTCAGCCTAACCTGACCATCTTTCCTGATCAGGCACATAAACCTGCTCAGATTAACCACTTTCATTAACAAGTGGTTTCCAAAGCGAGTAAGAAGACATCTAAGAAAATGATACACCCAGCACAGTCAGGAGATCAAAGGCCAATCTGTTACAAGGCCTTTCTCAATGCTGGAGTTCTTGAAGCCCTCATAAATTTATCTGTTGGAATTCAAGATTCTACTCCCCCAGTTCCCAATAACGGGAACATGAATTCCGAAAGTCTTCAACAGACACTTCCTCATAAAGGCTTACTTCATGAAAATTCGGTCAATCTTGAAGTTTCTTCTTCAGATGAGAGCCACAGGAACCCTCTGTGTGGTCAGAAGAACAAGGAGCAAGAGATCTCATCTTTTGCTGTAACCCATTATGGTGGTCCTCCCTATGATGATGAATTTCGCTGCGAAAGTCCTCTCCGCAGTAGTGATTCAAATTTCCTAGAAAATACTCCAGTGGAAAATGTAGTGCTGAGAAATCCCTCTTATCTTGAGGAACTTGAAAATGCGAAACTAGTCATGTCTGATTCTTTATCTCTAGCAAGTGAAATAATTTCTCAATCAGAAGATATCCCAGGGTGTAGGTCATTCTCCAAACCACCCCTAAGTCATGCATCTTCTAGTTTGATCAATGATCTCTCTACCAATCTTGTTGAACCCGATGAAGAAACAAGGAAACACCAACTCTGGTCAAAACAGGTAGAAGAATCTTCATTTAATGATAAAGAGGAAATGCTGAACATGAGGAAAAAACTGGCGAAAAGCGAGTTACCAGTCATGTTTTGGCCTTTGGCTGACTCCTAGTGTGACATTCCAAAGATGTTGACGGAAGATGGAGTCCATGATATTCGTCTCAACATATGGAAAACTCTTTGTCAATTAAAGAAGAAGGTATTATCTTATGATGAATATGAAAATCATCTGAAGATAATAGAAGGGCTACAACATCAGATTGATTTGGCATCTCTATCAGTCTCTCGGTATCCGAAGGCTGAAAAGCAACAGAGAACCCTTCAATGTTCATGCCTTGGCGCACTAAGAAAATTACGTCAGTTAATTGCCAATGCTCCATCTGGTGTTCATATCAGAGGATGGGGTGTTCACAGAGCACTAAATTTCACAGTGCTTTCCAGTCAGCAAAGCCCGCCAAAAATGGTCTCATGTAATGTTATTGCCCATGGCCGGCCATAGTCAATGGGTTTTGTTCATAATCAAAATCTTTCTCAAGAACAGGCTTCAACTAGTTCCTCTCATAATCGAGCATATAGAGAACAAGTTGTTGAATTGCTCCTACATCAAGTAGGCGAGAATATTGCACAAGCCTCTCGTATGGAGAAAACACATCATCAAATGACAGATGTTTCAGAAATCATCCAACGGACTGTTAAACCACGTGATAAAAGTGGATACAGGCTAATGCATCCAGCTAATTTCAAAACTAAGATACGCAATATCAAGAGAGATTTTAAAAAGGTCTCAGACATAGTATGTTAAGAGCCACCCCATCTTGTCAGACTGGGGACTCCTTTAACCCATCCCTCAGAGTCAACAAATGGGATTCGAGGAGTTGAGCGGAAGCAGCATGAACATCCCCAGTTCTCGAGACTGGGGACTCTTTCAAATCATCAATCCCCTTCTCAGAGAATGTCGGTCTTTTCTCGATCCGGGAAGAAGTCCCAAGAGGAACGAAGAGCCAAATTATCAGGAGATTCCCTCCAAGTTATAGCTCATCAAGAAGTTCCTAAAAGATTAAATCAACAAAAGGTAATGTCTCATCAAAGACATGAAAGAAGACAATATCACAGAAATATTGATAGAAGGGATGTGATGCATTATACATCAATCAATGTCATCAATGCCATTGTTGCTAATCCACCAGAGGAGACTCACTCAGGGGACTCATATGAAGAGAGTCCTGCTCAAGAAAATGTACGCGCCGATACAAATGAAGAAGGTGTGCGTACACGAAATCAAAGGATTACTCAGAACCTAGGTAATCCACTTCCTTCTCTCCAAAAAGTATCCAACAAAGGGAGGGGAAAGAATCAGGTTACATATCCTTCCTCTGGAGAAGGTCAATCGCTCTCGTTAGAGAAAAGGTTTGCACAATAAGAGGAAGAAATGAAAGAATTAAGAAGGTTGAATGCAGAACTACTTCAGAGTAGTCTTCTTCTTAAGAATGCTGAAGTCCGACAGCCGAAGGAATTTGTTGTAACTACTGAGATGGATTAGGAATATCCTCCTTTATCAGTACACCCTCAGAGGTCTAATCCTACGGGTCAAACGCAATAATGGTTGGCAGTGCTACCATCAGTTGCAGCACCAATCACCATGTCTGTCCAAGCTCCATTCATTGCACCTACCCAATACCAAATTCAACCTGATGTTTCTCAAAAGTTAATAAATACTATTGAGTCATTAACAGCTCGGTTAGAAACTATGGAAGGGAAACGAGTGCAAGTTCAACCAGAAAAGAAAGTTTACCCTGAATGGGTAGATTCAATTTCTCCTCCATCTAGTTTTGGAAACCCTGTTTTCCCTACTTTCAATGGATCAAGCGACCCTGAACAACATTTGACACATTACGTGTCTTTGTGTGATCCTATGATGGGAACTCCAGAGCAGCAAGAAGTAGTGAAACTCAGATGCTTCGTGCGAACCTTGCAAGGACCAGCTTTTTTCTGGTATACAAACTTGCAATCCCGGTCAATCATCAGATGGGAGGATCTTCATCAAAAATTCCTTCTTCAGTTCAGCTCAACTTTTCCAAAAATGAAAGTTTTCGATCTTACAAACTGCAAGAAAAGGGAGAATGAAAGGGTATCTGATTTCATTGCTCGCTGGAAGGGATTAACATATTCCCTGAGTTTTGCACTCCCTCAGGAGGAGCTATTGCAAATCTGTGTGGCAAATTTGCGTGACGAATTACGCACGCCATTGATCCCTGTGAAATACACAGGAGGGTTTCGAGACATTACTTCAATCGCTCAGCAGATTGAAGATTCCCTTATACAGGCTAAGGTTAAATCTCGTGTAATTCCATCAGCTTCAGGAAGGAGAATGGGTAAAGCAGAAACTGCTACAGTTATGCTTAAACAAGCGCCTGTACCTATTTCTACTTCAAAACCTTTATCTTCTCAAAGGGCTCCACCTCCTGAACGCCAACAACAAAGGCCGTTTGGTCCAATTGATCAAAAAGATCAACGAAGAAAAAAATTTGAGGATTTGAAGAGTAAAATATACTCTTTCCGAAATGAGCAAGTTCCTGGTTACTTCATTTCAGCTTTGGAAAATAACTTGGTTCAATTACCAGTGCCCAAGAGGCAAAACAAGGAAGGAGATGAATACCGTCCCAATTATTGTCCCTTTTATCAAATGTTGGGTCATCCTATCCAGGAGTGTTTTGTCTTTAAAGACCTCCTGCAAAAGATGGTCGACTTGGGACAAGTCAAGTTGAAAGGTTCTTCGACTCAAGTAGCATGTGTTACTACTACAGTTCCAAAGGAGGAAGGTGAATGGCAAGAAGTCAAAAGCAGAAATGCACAGAAGTATGATGATTGGATGGTCAGAAAGACATTCAACCGGACTCATGCCATTTTGCGAACACAATTAAAGAAACCAATTGTGTCTTCTGCCATGAATATTGCGGTAAAACCCTCTTCGTCAGAGGAAAAATCCTCAAAGAAACGGTTTGATTCAAAGAAGAAAAAAGAATCAGAAGAAGATGAGTATGTGTCAAAGCCTAAATTGTCTTTGACTCCGGTAGCCTTTATGTCATCTACTTCAAAACCACGGGCACCGCCCCATCAAACGGCACAACCTAAACATGCTAGTCAGGCAGAGTCTTTATTAGACGAAGAGTTAATCTCCGGTTCTGTTAATATGATTCAATTAAAAGATCCGTATTCCAGTCATAATTTAAATTTTTATGAGCCTGAATTCCCTGTATCAAATAAGGGAATCCAAGGAATTTCCCGAGGTTCAGGATACAGGGGAAGACGTGGATCTTTCCGAAGCCACTACTCCAATTCTACCCCTGCTAGCACTGTGTATGCAGCAGAAACTCGTTGTAGAGCCCTTCAGCAAACTCAAAAAGAAAAAGCAGGTTTTTCTGCTAATAGCCAACTCAGTCTTGGCACAATTATTTTAGAATACCGATTGAAGGTTCCATCTTATTTATCTCAGCAAGTAAATGTATCTAATTGGTCTAATCTTCAAAAACCTAGGATGTGGCCAACTTCTATCCCAATACAAGATGCATCTGCTTCCAAAGCATCTGCTTCCAAGGTACCTGCTAAACCGCATATTCCTGTTGGGAAACGTAGACCTTTAGATCAAAAGTATGATATATTGAAACACTTGGCCCAAGTACCAGCCAATTTATCAATTTTGGATGCTTTGAATCTGTAAAAAGATCTTCGGGAAGCACTCATCGAAGCTTTGTCAAGTCCTCAGGAGTTTGAAGCTGAAATTGCTGCAGCTGAAGTCTATCACATAGAGAATAATCCTGTAGAATGCCATGCAGTGATATCTTTTACTGATAAAGATGAATATGATTTTGTGAATGGGCACATAAAACCTCTGTACTTATCTGGCAAAGTCAATGGTGTAGATATCCGAAGAGCTTTCATTGACAATGGTTCAAGAGTCAACCTCATGACCATTCGTACACTTCGTCGATTGGGCCTCACAGAATCTGATTTATCTCTTTCTACCATGATGTTACAAGGATATGATAAAAATGAACAAGAACCACTGGGCAAAGTTACACTCAGAACTCAGTTTGGAAATCTTGTATCCAATTCGGATTTCATGATTGTTGACAGAGACTCAGCTTTCAACGTCTTGCTTGGAAGACCCTGGCTACATCAGCATGCAGCTATCCCTTCATCATACCATCAATGTCTCAAATACTGTTTCAATGGTCATGTTGGAACATTTTATAGTGATAAGACCCCGTTCAAGACATGTGAGTCTTAATACATTGAGGCAGAATTTTATCACATGAAGGGAAGAGAAAAATCTACAATGAAGGAAATTACCAAAGTTAATGCTCCGTAAGGTTTGGAGAAAATTCCAATAAATCCATTTACACATGTGAGTACAGATTATGTGTTACCTATTAGTAAAATTTATAAAAATAGGCCCAAATCAAAATACTCTTATGGAAATATCCATAATGTCAATTACGGCAACTGAGCCAGACAACATGGGAGAAATTGGTAACCTACCAAACAGTGATGAAAGCACAAGTGGTGACGTCTTCATTTCATCTGCTGAAATCCAACAGGTCTATACTTCGCCAATTAGGCCAGAAGAAGTTATAGAAACATCATAGGTGAATAATGATGTCAATTCTCAATCCATCATCTCTTCTTTATTTCCCAAAGAAGGCCCTTTATCATCAATAGGGTCGGAAATGGAAGCTTCTTCTTCAAAATATGCAAATTTTGACATCTCTTCTGATCATGAAAATTTCGTTTTGTCATCTACTATGCAAGTAGAAACGGAAGAAATAGCACATGATGAAGAGGAAGAGGAAGATCTTAGAGATGCTCCTCCAGCATTTGAAAAAGGTATCTCTACCACTATGGATGAACTCAGAGAAAAATAAATCTGGGTACAGAGAAAGATCCACGCCCCAATTTAATTAGTGCAGCCATGACCCTTGAAGAGAAAGAAATGTATACTTCCTTTCTAAAGCAAAATAAAGATATTTTTACTTGGAACTATATAGAAATGCCTGGGCTTGATCCTGATATTGCTACTCATAATTTGGGTTTACCAAAAGAACATCGAGGATTTAAGCAATCCACGAGAAGAACACACCCAACTTATGCTTCCAAAATTGAAGTTGAAGTGGATAAGCTGATCAAAGCTAACTTCGTCAGAGAAGTTCAGTATCCCAAGTGGTTGGCTAATATTGTCCCTGTAAAGAAGAAAAATGGACAAATTAGGGTTTTGCATCGATTTCAGAGATCTTAATCGGTATTGTCCTAAAGATGATTTCCCAGTTCCGATTACCGAACTCTTAATTGATGCAACCACATGCTATGAAGTACTTTCCTTCATGGATGGATATTCCGGATATAATCAGATCTGAATGGCCCTAGAAGATGAGGAATCTACAGCCTTCAGAGCCCCTCAAGGTGTGTTTTGTTACCGGGTGATGCCCTTTGGATTAAAGAATGTAGGTGCAACATATCAACACACCATGCATCGTATCTTCAAACCTTTCTTAGGAAAGTTGGTTGAATGCTATGTAGACGTTTCGGTGGTTAAATCCAAACAACGTTCTAATCACTTGGCTGATTTGGAAGTCATATTCCACAAGCTTCGACAAGATAATTTGAAGATGAACCCCTTAAAATGTGCTTTTGGGGTAACCTCAGGAAAATTCCTCGGCTTTGTTGTATGCCATCGTGGTATTGAAGTCGATCCCAAGAAGACCAAATCAATCCTTGGTATGTCAACTCCTCAAAATTTGAAAGAATTAAGAGGACTTCAAGGACACTTAGCCTATATTCGGCGTTTCATCGCCAATTTGGCAATAAAAAGTTTACCCTTTACCAAATTATTGAAAAAATGAGTCACTTACCAGTGGACTGAAGAATGTCAAGAACCGTTTGATGTTCTCAAGAAATACCTCTTGAGTCCACCAGTACTCATGCCACCTGTTGAAGGTAGACCACATATCCTCTATGTGACAGCTCTAGAGCGATCATTGGGTGCCTTTATCGCTCAAAAGAATGATGATGGGAATGAAAATAGACTCTACTATCTCAGTAGAACTATGCTTGAAGCAGAAACCCGGTATTCAAGTATTGAGAAGTGCTGCCTAGAATTAATCTTTACAGTTCAGAAACTGAGACACTACCTACAACATCACGAGGTCCAATTGGTATCTCGCAATAATCCGCTCAATTTCATCCTTAGTCGTCCAATGCTTACAGGACGTCTAGAAAGGTGGGCAGTTATTTTGCAGCAGTTCGACATTCAGTATGTATCTCAAAAGGCAATAAAGGGCCAAGCTCTGACTGATTTCTTGGTTGAACATCATTCAGTGGAAGACACGTCTTCATATATTGAACTCCCTGATGAGGAAGTTTTTTCTATTCAAGAGTGTCCTCAAACATGGGAAATGTATTTTGATGGTGCTTCCAGAAGTCCAACAGGGATGAAAATGGAAAATCCTAAATTCAACAATGTTGGTTTAGGAATTGTACTCATTTCTCCAGGTAAGGCATTGTTACCTTATTCCTTTTTATTATGGGAAGGTGGTACCAATAATGAAGCCGAATACCAAGCTCTTATCATAGGCTTGGAGTTAGCGCTTCAAGCACAAGTGAATCACTTAAAGGTGAAAGGTGATTCAGACTTGGTAATCAAACAAGTCAATGGGGATTATGCCATCAGAAAAGAAGAGTTAATCCCTTTGTATGATTACATCAGAAAGTTAATGGTGGAATTCCCTTAAGAAACGACATTTTCTTATATCCCAAGATCACAAAATGTGCAAGATGATGCATTGGCTAATATAGCCACAACTCTAGAAGATCCCAATCGGGACGAGACAACCATCAGTATTGCCCACTGTCGTGCAATTTCACCTTATGTTCGAGCCAGAAAAGAGGAAATTAATGAAATTAGTCCCATTCCTGAACCATATGGGCATACTACAGGATGGATGTCACCTATCAGGGAATACCTTCAAAATGGAACACTTCCACCTGATAGAGCCGAGAAGGAACAAATCCGGCGACGTGTGGTCAATTTTACTCTTTATGATGGCCCAAACCACCTAGAGAAAATTCTCTATAAACGTGGTTTTGATGGAGTTCTCTTCAGATGCATTGATGGTGAATAGACAATGAATATCATGAAAGAAGTGCATGCAGGAGTCTGTTGTGCCCACCAGTCTGGACATAGATTGTCTGATCAAATTCGAAGGCTTGGATACTTTTGGCCTTCAATGATACAAGATTGTGTTGATTTCACAATGAATTGTCATTCATGTCAAGTACATGCCAACTTCATTCATCAACCTCCAGAGTTTCTTCATACAGCTAAATACTCATGGCCATTTGCCACATGGGGAATGGATGTGGTGGGACCTTACCCTTCAGCTACGACCAAGCAGTTTAAGTACATTCTTACTGATACTGATTTCTTTTCCAAATGGGTAGAGGTAGTACCTCTCAAAGAAGTCAGTTCTAAATGCATTGTTAGCTTCATCAAGTCTAACATAATTACCATATTTTGTGTCCCTCATACCATATTGACGGACGATGGCACCAACTTCTGTTCTTCTGAGGTGAATAAATTGTATCAAGAATACAACATTAAATCCAACCATTCATCTCGGTATCATGCGGCAGCCAATGGCCAAATAGAAGCCTTTAACAAGACTCTTTCAAATATACTGCAAAAGATAGTGGATAAAGATAAGAGGTCATGGCCTGATAAACTCTTTTCATGCTTTATGGGCTTATCGGACTACCACCCGCAATGCAACACGGTCAACTCAATATTCGTTGGTATATGGAACAGAAGCAGTCTTGCCAATTGAAGTTCAATTTCCCTCACTCAGAGTAGCCATTTGTGATCAGTTATCTACAGATGAGCAATCCCAAATGTGATTGAATGAATTGGAACGGTTAGATGAGAAAAGATTGTGCACTTTGCACCACTTGGAAATCTATCAGAATCGAATAGCACGATCTTTTAACCAAAAAGTTCATCTTCGTTCATTCATTCAGGGAGAATTGGTATTAGTTCTCCGAACTCCAATGATACCAGGAAAGAAACCTCCCAATCTTGAGCCAAAATGGTAAGGACATTATTCAATACATAGGGTCTAATCCAATGGAGCTTATTCATTAATCTCGATGGATGGAGAACTCATTACTACTCCAACTAATGCCAGATTTTTGAAGAAATATTTTGTATAAAATACAAAGTATTCACAAGATGTCCCTGCAACATGACACTAAACTGTACAGCACCAGTTCGTCCTTGCTATATGACGTTAAACTATATAGCAATGGTCTAGTATGACCTTAAACTGCAACTTCATCCCACACGACATTAAACTTTGAAAAAGTTCCCTAAAAAGTCTTGTATGACTTTAAACTACACCATGGTCCTGTATGACATTAAACTGCACCATCCATGGTCCATGCATATGACCCTAAACTATTTGAAAGTCCCTTACGTCCGGAAAGACATTAAACTAAATAATCATCAAAGGTCCTGTAAGACCTTAAACTGTACTTATGTCCAGCATGACATTAAACTGCACCATCCACGGTCCATATATATGACCTTAAACTATTCGCCCTTTTGTCCAACATGACGTAAATGGTGTGTTATTTTGTCCTTACTACATGACATTAAACTGCGCAGTCCCCCTTTTTCGTCCAACATGACGTTAAACTGTATTGTCCCCATCGTCCTAACTACATGACTCTAAACTGTACAAAAATTCCTTGATATGTCCTACATGACATTAAACTGTATTTTGTCCCTGCAACATGACATTAAACTGTGCAACACCAATAGTCCTAACTGTAAGACTTTAAACTGCATAGTCCCTTTATATGTCCTACATGACATTAAACTATGCATAGTTAAGGTTGTTGTTACCTCTTGTTTCTCACACTGAGTATGACTCACGTGAGCTTAGAGAAAACTTCAACCGTAACACGCTTTTTTTGGGTCGTTAACCATGTATATGTCCCAACAACATTTTTTTTATTTTAGGTCGTTGTCCCCAAGAACAACTTGATCATTAATTCATTCTTTAATTGAACTACATGGACTTTGATCCTTTCCTTCCAGGCTGGGTACATAGGCAACCTTCCAAAGTTCAAGCCCAAAAAAACAATCTCTTCACTTAGGTTCACCTTCATCTCATATGATGTTGATTTGTGAAATGACCCTTAGAATCAATATCTTTACATTTGATTCAATTTCGTCCTTGTTATACGACGTTAAACTATACAAAACTTTTGTCTGGTATGACAATAAACTACAATACTCTTTGATTTCCTCATTTGAGAGGGAAACATTATTTACATTGATTTTTCTATCATGTTTCATTTCAAAAGACTACGTGCATACATGGTAATGCCTAAACTTTTTATCTCGGGTTAAACCATCATTGCACTAAAGTCCCCTTTCATTCTTCACATGTACAAACCAAATTTGTACAAAGGGTAGTTCTAGAACTACGTAGGCTTGATTCCCATCCTTATGGGATACGTAGGAACGTTCGAGTATCCCTCGAATCTAGCCCCAAGTCTTTTGGGCCTAACCCCAAAGTTCACTTTCAGTCCCTTGGATGAAAAGTCCTCATGAAAACACACATTGTGTATTCATTATTATGGTCCGAACTCTATGACCCTAAACTAAGATCTCTCAAACTTTCGTCCTGCACGACGTTAAAATGAATTTCAAGAACTACGTATGGCTTGATTCTCATTCTTATGAGATACATAGTGAATTCCAAAATTTCAATTCAGGACCCAGCCACAACATGATTATGGTCATCATTGACCTATGTATCTATATATACATTGGACAATACCCATCTTTATGTGTTATAATCCTAACCTTAAATATTTTCAGATTTTCATAACCCTTTTCATGACTTTTAGTCACAAAAATGTCAAACTTCTGAGAATTCTTTTGCCTGACTATGAAGTACGTGCCCATAGGGGGCCTTGCATAAACAGTCCACATAACAGACTTGTTAGCCAAAAGATACTATTTTATTTAACTATGCAGCCAATGCCCTTAGGTGGCCCTGCATAATTCCACCCTCTAACGGGTTTGTTAAATGATGATAACTTCATTCTTGGGAAGAATGCCTCTTTTTTCCTTATTTTTCTTAAACGACAGTATGTAGGGATCCACAAAAAAATATCCATCCTTAACATATTTGTCCCATATCATTTTTCATGATTTGAAAGTATTCAAGTCTATGGTATATTCTTCTTCCCTATGTTTGGGTCAGACTTTCATAGGAGTGATATTCATCCAGTTCTTCGATAATCTTGTCTGGAAATATCTTTTCCATATTCAAGTACCTATTTCCATACAACAAACTCTATACTTTAGAAAATTTGAATCTCCATAAACTTTCACTGGATTTTAGCACTAGGAAAGTAAATTTCTGAGAGTTCTTTTTGCCTGACTATGCAGCACGTGCCCATAGGTGGCCTTGCATAAACAGTCTACATAACGGACTTGTTAGCCAAAAGATAATATTTTATTTAACTATGCAGCCAATGCCCTTAGGTGGCCCTGCATAATTCAACCCCCTAACGGGTTTGTTAAATAATGGTAACTTCATTCTTGGAAACTAATTCTTCTAATGCCTTTTAGCTATTTTTCATATCATTCCTCAGATTCAAATATTCTTAAGTCATAGCTTACATATTTTCCCTCATACTTGAGTATGGTAATATGTTTTCACATAAATTTTCAAGGAATTGAATCAATTTTAATCAATTTTTGTCAAAGCTATTTCGAACTTAAACATTAGTCCCTTTATGTCCGACACTCATGACATTAAACTGCACACAAAAGACAAAGGAAATCTGAATAAAAGTCAAGTTCCAGCTCACTAAATATACATTTTCGTATGATTTAGGTAATGCTGATCAATTAAAAGGTTCAAAGTTTGTAGGGTTATTTGTAATAATCCTAGTAAAAATCAAACTATGCTTACTAAGCCCATTGGCTTAAGTAAATTTGAAGCAGGTAGTGAAAGAATGCAGGTACAAATGATTGAAGATGAAAGTGTTTTTCATTGATACACAAGAGTTAGAAGAACATCCACAGACTGGAGTCTCTTCTCTTTTTTTTCAAGAATTACAAGAGGCTTTCAACATAACTCTTCATTTGATTTACGTCATCCTGAGGTTTATCAGCAGTTACTTGAAGCTCGTGCATTTGACCAGCTTCACTCTTTTCAGCTTGATGAAGTGCCTTCTTAGCATCTGCGATGGATTTCATGCCATTCATATGAGTTTCATCCAATGATTTATTAAGCTGATCAAGTTCCCCAATAACAGCATCTAACTGTTGGTGGAGTTGCACCTGCTGGACAACTTTTTCTTTGATTTTATGCTTCATCTCCTTCATCTTGGCAGCATAATCAACTTCAGCTTGGGATACCGCAGCCTCAAATTCGCCTATGTTGACTGACAGTTTCACTCTGATCAAATCTTCACGACTTTTATGAGCCTGCTCCCTCCTGAAAATGATCTGTTTCACCGTGGCGTGGATCTTTTCATATCCAAAACCACCAAGTCCTAGTATAACAAATTGGGATGACAATCGAGGAATTTTCGATGGTAGCTCTTTTTATGGCACCCCAGATATGATGTTCCATATGTTGTTCCATGACTTACGTTGTGAAAAGCTGAATGCTTTAAGCATCTCTGGATCTGATTCAACATCATCGTCAAAGGGGGGAATGTAATCTGGAATTAATGTACTTAAAGAAGTGCCCTGTCCTGCTTTTTCCCCCTGATTTGTGCTTCTTCACTTTCAATTCCTGTTGGGGCAGAGGCTGAGGCCTCACCTCTGGATCTAGTCATTGCAGTTGATGGTCCTGCATGATTAATTGAAAGATTTAGTTAGCTTCAAAGGATAAAAAAAGAATAGATTGTCTTGCGAATAAAGTACAATAAAAAATATTGTTATCCCTTACCCAAGGATGGTTCAGAAACTTGAGAAAACATCTCCCCATCTTTCCCGGTCTCAACAGGATTTTCAAGATGGGTCGCATGAGGGATTATTAGGTTTAGATCAACTTGAGCTAATGTTTCTGCAATGGTAGGGTTGACATCAATGTCCACACCCTCTTCAGGCATTGGCAGTTCAGCAGCTTCTACGGAAGAAACTGCATATTGTTTTCAGTCATGGTTAGAAGTGTAATTTTTTTTAAAAAAATTGGGCGAACGGTAGCACTCACACCCAAGGTCTTCTAAATCACATGACAACTTAGCATGATCATAAAATTATTCTAATGTCATTCCTTGATTCATCATTTCATCCAATGATATTTCACAATCCTGGTTAGTCTCACGAGTGAGGGCATTTGCTACAACTTCTTGCCGACTTATGTCCTGCAACCCCTGACCCTGGACAACATCTTCAGCAGTAGGAGGGATACTAGGAATGGATTCAAGCTCTTCTCTAGGAGAAACCAAGTCAGCTTGGGTCTGTGATCATTCTACAGCACCCTCCACAACCTTTGAAGGAGGGTCAGTCCCTTCCCTCAAGGGGAAAATTGAAGAAGCCCATGCAATCCTCAGAGATATGAGTAACCATGTGATTATGAGTATAAAATCATGATTATTTGAAGGACTTACCGCTACTAATGAAGCGCTTAGCTGTGGATTTCCTCCTTCGTTGCCTTTGCTTATTTTTTTTAGAGTATCAGTAGTCTCCCTTACTGGCACTTGGATTGGTGAATGGAAGGCTATGTCCAGTGCCTCATTCATGGCCTGCTGGCCTGGAGATATCTCGCTTGGTTCGCGAGGAGAATCAGCAGCAGCCCCAATAGCAGTACCACCAGGGCTATACTGTGGCGAAGGAATCCCAGTTCCTTTCTTTTCAAGCTGCGAGATGAAGAAAATAACTTCCTTAATTAACAAAGCTTCAACTGAAATCAAGTTGCAAATAAAATAAGGAAAGAAAACTTACATCTTCAGGAGCCACATACTCTTTCCATTCCTCATCTCCAGATCCACCATCCCCCTCAGTGGCAACACGATAAATCATTTCCTTCACCCGACTGGTGATAGGAACAGAGTCATCAGTGGCATATATGAGCATTTCCAGCTCTCTGATGTAAGCTCACACTTCATTGGGGTTATCTTCGTATTGAAGATTTTTAGAAGCTATAAGATTTCCTATTCCAGGAAGTTGTAGGTCCTCACACATATCCAGCCAGGCGGTCTCAGTACAACTGTATAAGCCATGCCATAGTTGAACAGCCTCTGGTCTTAGATATGAAGGCTGTGAGGAAGGTCCTACAATTTTTGATTTTAATTTCTTCCCAACTCCTGCAGCTACAGATAGAGAATAAGAAAGTAAGACTTATTACTTTATAAAGTACCAGTGATTGAAATTACTACAATTAAACAACTCACCAAGAGTTGATGGAGTGGGTCTTTTAATTCTGGCCGGAGGATTATATCGGGCACGAAACCGCTTTGCTGCCGGTTGTGCCTCATCATCCCCATCATGATAATCCAATGAATCAGTTCTAGAAGAGGAGTCTGTTGAACCTATTTCAGGTGGGGAAGCGTCACCTTCCTGAGGAAGGGTTTCTTTCCCTATAGTCCTCTTCCTCTTTCCCACTTGAGATACTGGGTGATTCAATATCCCTTTGGGGTATGATGCTATCCAGTGTTCGACATAATATGTAGTCAAATTATGTGCCGCTTTTTCAACTGGTAGATCAAATACTTCCCCAGTCTTCTCTCTTGATGTCATCATCCATAGTTGTCGAGCAACCATCGGATGTTTCTCTAACTTGACATGTACCAGAGGGGATACAACAATCTGTTGCAGACATTTGAATTGGCGTGCAAATCTATATGGAGCATATGCCTCACATATGATCTCTCCATCAATCCTGGCTACTAACACACCATCCCTGCAAGCTAGCATGTATGCCCTCAAATCCAAATGGGATGTCCCATCATCAACAAACCACCCGGAAGGCGGACTTCCATAGGGAAAGAAGTTGAATTCCTTAAACATGCTCAGCCTTACTTTCATTTCATAACCATTGACATCTAATGGAGCAATTCCAAAGAATGCTTCCACTGACAGTCTGAAAGAGCTTCTAGGAGTTTTTAATCCATTCTGTACATTGTAAGTCTTTAAGTGAGTGGCGATCCATCCCCACAAAACCTAGAATGGTCCCACTATTCTTGAAGGAGATTTACCCAGGAAGACATGAAGTAAACTCCTGTGAATCTTTGCTAAAATGGGGGTAGCTAACCCAAACATTTTTCCCTCAGCCAACTTTGCCTCAATGACGAAGGTCCCTGGCCTAACTCCTCCCTTCGAATCCCTGACCGGCAAGAGATAAACACTGAGCCACATTGCCAAGAAACCCTCCAGACGAGTTTTCTTTGGAATTCTATGATTCACTTCATATCCCCACTTTTCAAACTCTCCTGCTTCTAGAGTTGGCCAGAATGTGCCAAGAGCTCCTCTCTTCTCAGGTTTTGGACAAGTGGTAGGACGTTTGGGCCTGGTATCCTTGGATTTCTTTTTCTTGGATCCTTTTTCTTTTGGCTCCATCCCTTTCTTCTCAATAAGAAACACATTCATCCATTCTTCCAGATGAATATCTTTTCTAAAATGAGTTAATGAGGTCTCTGAACTCTTGAGCCTGTAGAAGATCTTAAATAATTCTCGAGCTAAAGCAGGAGTCTTCTCTGAATCATTCCAAGTCACCTTGGGAGGAATGAATTCATCATACATATCGCCCAAAATTTGAGCCCCTGAGATCTTGTGGACATCCCACAAACTGATACCTACTTCTCTATGAGTCAAATGGAAAGAATTAGTTGCTGGGCTCCAGTGGCTGAGTATCTCTGGCACGAAGTTATCATGTCTGTAAACATATGTTTGCCCAACCCAGACAGACTCATATATTGCAGCTCTGTTCAGATCCTCGATAAACTCTGCGCAGGTCTGTCGCACCCAGTATGCCCACATCCAAGTTGGCTTCACACCTCCCCCAGGTCGGAAATTCCAACTTTTCTTCCAGCCTTTGGATTGATCCATCTGAGCATTTCGGAAGATCGAAGGATGACAATGTGGTTCAAGCTCAGGTGTATGTTTTTTCAGATCTAGTGTGCAAGGGCTATGATGCATCATATAGGCCTTCTCCACTGTTCCAGCGGTTAGAAATACTCCTCCACCTGAGATATTTGCTGAAGCAAAGTTGGTATAATTCTGAAACCACGAAAATGGAAGATAATTCTTCACGTCTGAGTGGCCAGCCCTTAAGGGAAGTGGCCACACTTGCGCGCCGCCTTACTTCTTCGATAGAACTTCTGCGTCCCTTTTCTGGAAGAACCTCAAGAGGATTCTAAAGGCTTTAATAAAGAGCCGATCAAGTATTTCAATGCTGGTTGAATATCGCACAAGTACCCACCATGTCGCGCAGGTATACCTGCACGACCAATACTTGCGCGCCCCCACAATACTTGCGCGCCTTCCAAGACTTGCGCGCCCCTTCCTTTTTGGGTGCCTTTCTTGCCCATTTCATCCCTCTTAAGCCATTACACCTTTCCTTTTCAAGATTCAGTCTTTAAGACACTCTCCAAATCCATTTATGGCATGATTTATTAATTTTACTTCTTTATCTGAAAGGAATTATGTGGAATATCTTTCAAAACATAGTGATTTAAAAATCTTTACGTCACCAAATATGAATAGTTCATTCATTCAACCTCATCCTTTAAGATGAGAGAATCCTTAAACCTGGGTCTCCTTTTCAGGAATAAGTCCCAGTCATAATCTTGGGCTTCCTTTTTAGGAGTAAGCCCCAAGTCCCCTAACCTGGGCCTCCTTTTCAGGAATAAGTCCCAGTCATAAATTTTGGGCTTCCTTTTCAGGAGTAAGCCCCAAGTCCCTTAATTTCTCTAAACAAGTCCTAATTTACTTTTGATCTGGGATTCCTTCTTAGAAGTAAAACCCAGTTATCAATCCTCTCCTAATCTGGGCTTCCTTTTCAGGAATAAGTCCCAAATTAGAGTATTCAAATCTCCATGAAGCACATATACCTTTGTGGACCCTATTCCTGGATTTTCTCCCTAAAGTAAATCCTAATCTTCGTTTATCTGAGTAGTCATACATACATAATCCCCAAACCATTTCTTATGATTACATATTTCATGAACCAATTGTCTATGTTATTACCAATACCTCTTGTTTCTCACACCGAGCATGACTCACGTGAGCTTAGAGTGTAAAAGTAATTATGACATCCTTCTTTGAGCCATCAATCATAAACATCATACTCCCTTACTCGAACTACGTGGGTTCTGATTCCTTTTTTCAAAACAAAGGATATGTAGGTAGCCCATCTATGGGTTCGATCCCAACTCTGAAATAATTCATGTCCTTCTGAATGACTATAAACTTCAAGTGCCCCACTGAGTGGCTTTAAAACCAGCCTGGTCATCATAATGACCAAGAGACTTTTATATAAATATTTTGAAGGATACCATTGACCAAGAATCTCTAAATAAATATAGATGATTTTCTATTGATGAAGAACCTCGAATACATATAAAAGATTCTCTAAATTTCTTACACATTTAATCATTGATTGTTAAACTGAAGGAAAGCTCATTTTATACTTGGTAATTTAATAAGGATTCACGAACATAACTTAAATCTATAAAGAGAGTTCCGGAATAGAAAATAATTCCCCTCAAAATGGTGTGATGAGTCCGACCTCCCATCCTCTCGACCAATGAAAATTCCTAAGCCTCATCAGTCCACAAGATAATGAGCACCTACCTTTGGAAAGTAGGTCCAAATGGATGTGGAATCATTGGATGTTTCTGGTTCTACGAACAAACCCGTTAGAAACCGATCAGAATGTTTGAATCTCCCATCCAGGAGGTCATCCCCAAATTCTGAGGGAAACACCTGTAGGACATCTCATCATATCATGAAGCTTCATAAGACTCATGATCATGTGACCGTATCATGGTCACATGAACTACCTAATAATCAAGAGATCATGTGACCAAAAAGAAAGATCACATAAAATCTACATGATGGGAATGCTGTGAAGGACTAATAAAAATTTTCATGAAATCACCAAATATAGATTCATGATTGGTTGGCGTGAGTGTTGGGAGAAGGAAAAAATAAAAAATCATATCTCGTGACACAATCTTATAGAAAAGTCTCACGACGAGTTATCACGGAAGGTATTCTGAATAGGTTATGTGATAGAATATGATAAAATGAGATCTAGAGATTTAGGGTATCTAGTGTCTGATCCTACCTCCATTACCCTATTTATTGGTCTCTACATAGAATACCAATGGTCACCTAGAAGATCATGTGTCACACAAGACACATATTAGTGGTTGTCTCTAAGACTCAAGAGGGCATTTAAATTCCATATAACTGGGCCCTTTTCCCCACAATCATCACTCTTGAGGGGTGAATTTTTTACACCTGTTAGATGTGAATCAAAAAAATATAAAAGGGAATAAATAATCGAAGCGTGGGTATTATTGTCTGCCCAAATAAAATTAAGAGAAGGTGGACATAACATCTAGATCGCATAAATATCAAAAGGACACGACATCTCATGACCTTCATAAGGTCAGGAAAACTATTCATGCATAGTGAATTTTTTACTATATATCATGTGAAACGCCATTAGAAACCCCCTTATTCTTTAAAAGGAATCCAAGACACTTTTCGATCATGCAGAGGCTTCAACATGAGTTCCTCCGAGTCACAAGACTTGTCATCCTACAAGAGCATAACAATCATAAAAAAATACTTCTAAAATTAAGGATAAGAATATGAAAAAGGAAAATTCCTTTTTAATTATTTGAAATTATTTCAATTGATTACATGGTCTTGAAGACATAGAAGGTCCCTAGAGACATGTCCACCTTGATACATAATAGCATGCTTACATTTCACCTTCATTATAGGAAGTGTATCAAAAATTTCCAATAAATTCCTCAATAACCTTTCAACTTCATGTACAAACTGAATGATTGTCCATGAAAATGATCACAGATCACTTCAAGACACATTATTGGTCACATGATGCATAATAGTCAAAGAGAGTGATTTTATTCAAATACATTCTCATAACAGTATGAGATCCATAACCCTTTTAAAATAAATAATTGAATAAAAAGAGAAAATAAAGATGATTATTGCAGAATGAGGATACACTGGATGTCATGGGAAAGAGTCCATATTCCTTAGAAAAACACCATCAATATTGATATTCCCTCTTGAAAATCCTTCATGATCACGAAATACCCCTCGAAAAGTCAGCATGATCATGAAACAACTCTCTTGACAAGCTACATCTGTCTCATGGAAGACCACAAACAAGACAACTTCGATCAAGATATTTCCTTTCCAAAGGAAGCTTGATCTCATGAAGACCCCTATAAATGTTGACTCGACCATGTGAAATCTCTTTGACATGTCCACATGGTGAGGATAAATCCATTTTATTATATTGGGCCTAATAAAAGTTGAAATGATGAAACATTCTAGGAGTCGATGAAAATCATGTGGAACCATGAAAGACCCCTGGTAGGATCATACGAATCATGTGACAGACAAACCTTCATTTGAATCCATCCAAACTTTATGAGATACACATCATCCAAGTAATATTGTAACCATGGTGGAGAGTCCTATAAAACCCTCCACCTTAGAAAAAATGCATCTATTAATTGATCGCACATATGTGGTGAAAATTGAACTTTTAATAGTCACCAATAATGTCATTGAAAAGGTGTTACACAATGTAAAATCATGGGAATTAACTAAGTGATCAAATGAAATTCATAGGAAATTTACATGATCACTTTAGATAATGCGAATGGCTTTTGGAATATCATATGGGTTATGTGAAGGAAGTCCCATATATCAACTGGGTTAGAAAAATCATAAGATAAGAAAACAATAAAATAACATAAGGCACATATGCAATAATGGATAGAATAATGATAAAATTGGGATAATTGTGAGAAGACAAATTCCTCAATCTTCATGCTCTTCTCAAGACCAACCTAGATTATGTGACAACACCAGGACCTATCTCCCAAGTCATTAATCTTCCTATCAACATAATATTTTGATCATACAATGTCCCTTATATATTTCAATAAAGTCACAAGATTCCCTATTGGAATACCACCCAAGTATTACAACATACATTGGGCTTGCCATCCAAATATTGTGATGTACTCCAGACATGTCGGCCAAGTTATAAAACAAAACCATGATAGGTCAGCTAGGTATCACGATGAACCCTCCAGACATATTATCTTGGATCATGATATGTCCTCTGGACATATCACCAAGGTCATGTGACACCATCCAAACATTTCATCTAGGATCATGAAATGTCCTCTGAAAAAGTCATTGAGGCCATGTGACACCCTCCAAACAAGTCAAATATGATCACGAAATAGTCTCTAGGGATGTGGTTCATGTTAGGAGATGTCCTCTAGATTGGTCAACTGGATTAAGGGATTTTCTTTCTGCATGTCCTCTATGAAACTAGGGCATGTTTATACCTCCTCAAACATGATGAGAAGACAATTAGATCATGTCAAGCAGACAATCGGTCCATGTATAGAAGACATCCAGGGATATGATAACCTTTTCTAGTGGATATAGAGGGAAGACTCAACGTGTAAGACTTGATCAATGGAATAATATTACCACCCCATGTTAGGGAATCCTCAGTGTGTTAGACTCAATTAGTTTCATGAAACGAATACCCCCATATTAATAAAGTCTCAGTGTGTAATCCCTAATCAGTGGCATGATATGACTACACCAATATTATGGAAATCCCAGAGTATATTCGCTGATCAAACTAAACTATGATAACTTTTATTCCTTCCATAACTAGGATACATAGGATGAATTCCTAAGGAACGTGATCAAATAGGAATCCACCTTAGTGTATGTACCACCATGTCTCCAGCATTCCAACCCTTAGGACCCAATCTCTCCCATGAGATGATTATTATTCTTAATCCATCAAACGATTTAGAGGGAAAACAAGTTCTATAAGCCTTAATCAGACTAAACTATGATTAATATTATTCATAATTTCACCTGGATACATAGGACGACTTCTTTAGGTTTAATCTAAAATGGGAGTCCACCTTAGTGTAAGTCCCTCCACGTCTTCGACATTCCAACCATCAAGACCCAATCACTCCCAGGGGATGATCATTTTGCCTCATCCACCAGCGGATTAAGAACATATCTGAGCTATGAGATTAATGATTCATTCCATAACTCAGATATTTATGATTCTTTCCTATGTCCTGAGGTACATACTAAACATCCAAAGGTATTTCCCAGCACACAATTCACACATCAATATCCCGTGAGACTGGTTACCCGATATCTATATTTCTGACATCGATCGTCTCTCACATGGGATTCGGTATTTTCAATTGCCATATCAACATCTTGAATACCCACAATCCATGGAGACTTATGAATTTAAGACCCATTTAGTGGCATAGTATGATATCCCTTTTATAATGGAATCTACCTTCGGGATGGTCCCAAGGGTGTGATCGAACTATGATGACTCTGATCCCTACCATAACCAGGATATATAGGATGCCTCTCTAAGGATCGAGCAAAATAATTAGTGCTTATGTTCACTATAAAGTGTCAGTTCTTCATGACGTTAAAATACATGTGTTTATCAAACTACAATGACTCGTATTTGAGCCATAATTAGGATTTGTAGGACACCTTCTTGAGGACTGAGCACAATACGTGGTGCCCAAGTTTCCTCATATGTACCCTTTCTGTATGACGTTAAAATGAATGGGTTTGTCAAACTCTGAGGGATCTGGATCCTTCCATAACTAGGTTATGTTGGATTCCTCCATAAGGATTGAGATAAATACATAGTGCATATGTACCCTCATATGTGTCATTTACTCACAATGTTAAACTACATGTATTTAACCAATAATGTGGGTTTTGATGCCTATTATAAATATGATATAATGAATGCCTCATAAAATCTTAGTATTATCCTTATAATGTTCAATTCCTCCCCAGATGATAGTAAATTCTGGAGTCCTTGGTCATATGGAGTAAACATATGAGCAGCTACCCATTAATGGGAAATGGATGTCAGACCTAACATACATACAGATAAACTCATTAATAGGAAATCCTCAACACATGAAATTATTTTTTAGGGTAACCAATCTCATATCAGTATTAGGATGAAATTATTGAATAAATCATAAATCTATAGGAGATCCTTGAAGTTGAAAAAATCTCCCTCCCAAAGGGTGTAATGATAAAGTCCTCATATCATCTCAACCAATTTGAGTTCCTATGCACCATGGTGTCTACAACCAAAATTAACTACCTTCATTTAGTAAAAAGGCCTCTACTCAGTTATTGATGCGAGAACTGTTGGGAGTTTCTAGGGAAAACAATCATGAATAAAGAACCCAATATGAATGATTGTACAGAAAACAAACCCCCCACAATCAAACCATCCAACCAGTTTTGTCCATTCTATATAGGTGATCAATATAGATCAATTTGTGATGAAATAATTCACCTCATTCCCATCTATTGAAAAACAAAAACGTCACTCATGTGTATGTGTGGACTACTACATGCATGAAGCATTGTGATTAATTTTTCATTCCTAATTTAAATAAATAGAAACAATCATATATATACAATTAAAATACATGATATAATAATTATTTGATAATGAATAATTATTATATACCTTTCTTTTTTCTATCTATCAAAAAGTGGAAAATCACTTATGCACATGTACAAACTACCATATCCATGAAGTGATGAAATTAATTTTTCATCACTACATTAAATGAATAGTTAGAATAGTTTATATAATGATTAAATTTGAAACATATGACATCGTTAGTTTTTTGAAGATGATAAAACCCTAATCAATGTGTTAGGACCATAACTGCTGAACTGAAACACCCATGAAAAAAGAAGTCGTTGATAGTTTAAATGAAGATGATAATGAAATATTTTAAATGAATGGTTGATAATATATTATTATTAAACCATTTATGGTTTAATAATTTTTAATTTGGATATGTAAAATATTTATAATAAAAATATATTTATTATATTGGAGGTTTGAATGCATTCAAAGAGGGATGAGAATTGAGGTAAGGGATCTTTATCTCAATATTGTTTCGTAGAGACATGTTTGATGGAATGAGGATATTTATGTTTATGGAGTGTATATACTACTCCTGTGATATTTTATATAATGGATCATTATTAATTCATTGTATTTAATTTCACAATTAAAATTAAATCATCTATGGTGTTTTGGTTTGAATGGTACCAATGTTGTAAGGGTTTATTATCTCAAATTGTCTTATTAGGGACATATGTTTTATTTTACACCTTATAATTTTATGAGGGGTATATAATTACTATTATATATTTTGTGTCATTAATATCCTTATATTCAATATATTTAAAGTTTAATTTGTATTAATTTCATTTATAGGGGCTATGATACAAATGTTAAAAAACTAGAAAGGGATTTAGGTTACAATCTCAAACCAGGTCCTCTATGATGTACTAATGGAATATTATTTTGATTACACAGTGGTACTCAATCTATTTAGTTGAATCTCTTTGAGATATGTTTATATTTACTCTTGATTTTTTATATTTTATCTAGATCTATATTGAATAACATTTTTACTTGATCATTTAAATCCTAATTGGGATATGATTTCTAAGTCAAGAGGGTTTGGTGGGGAATTGGTGGTGTTATTTGTAGTTTTAGGCATGTGCATACTAATTATCTTATTTACCATTACCATATTCAATGGTATTAACATTTCCTTTATTGGAAAGGTATGTTTATTTATGTAATGGATTTTATAGAATGGAAATTTTGATATTTCTTGTGGGAAAATTTGATTTTGGTATATGATATCGATTGTATAGGTGAAATTAATGGATAAAATTAAATACATCATTTCTACATGATCATTCATGGAAACAAGAAATGTTTTAAAAGGTATTTTTTTACTTTTTTATGAACATTGAGTGTTCTATTAAATTACACAAAAATAATTTGAAAATGTTGGTCTTAGATTATCTTGAACATAATGATAAGATTTTAAATTTGGAGAAGACAATGGGATACATGTATTGGACCATGTATTCAATATTTTGACAATATTTCTTTGATACCATATTATTTTAGACTTCATTTTAAAATGAGTATCAAATAGACCAATCACATATTTAAAATCCAACCAAACCTTCACAAATGCTTTTGAGGAAGAAACACCAAATAGATTTTACAAACCAGTAACCATTTTCATAGAAGTGAACTGACTCAAGGATCTCTAGAAGCACTGAAGGCCACCGAACACCACATCCCAAAACCACATGGTTACCTACTCACTTGGTCCGACATGGAGAGATACAAGGGAAACTGAGGTTAGAGCATGGATACGAATGACTGTGGGCTCTAGAAGATTCCAAGACTATGAAATGGAGAGCCAAAATATTCCAGAAAAATCCAACCAAAGTAGTACTAGAAAACCAATCAATCCCCGATAAACTTAACCCAAAACATCCTTGATTCTAGACCTCTGGCTCCGACTTGGAGAGACAGAGTGAATTTGAGGTCAGAGAAGGCTTTGAATGAAGAGGGCTTCCCCATCACACAACCTTCAATGGGAATGCCAAAAGAGTATCAGAAGAAAACTCATGGTAGCGAGCGCCAGATAAAAGACCAGTAGTCACCGGGAAGAAGTATAACACAAGAATGAAGAAGAAGAGCTGAAAGGAGGAAGGAAGAAGAATCATGGGAATAATGGGGGGGAATCAATGCCGCCAAGGTGGGATAAAACCCTAGGAGGAGAGGTGAATCCCAGAGTGATGAAGAGAGACACCGGGCGATTGGGGTGCCATATATCTTGTTATTAATCTTCTTATAAGGGGAATCCAGTATGTGTCCTTTGGACAATATATGATGAAAGGTAATCCATGTCAAGGTTGTTGTAGTGGTACAATGAAGATGTTTAGGTAGATTCTTGTGGTCTGTATCTGGTGTGGGAGATATGGTCACACCTAGCCTAATTATAATATGAAACATAGGGAATTCCACATAGTTGGAATGTTTGTTTATCTTTAGTTATTATATAGATTATGTACCTTAAGGAAGCAGGGTTGGATCCATGGTTATTAAAGAATATCATTTTTTATCTAACATAGAAAAAGTAGTCTCATATTACTCGTATGCTAATAGGGATACTTAGGTTGTGAATAAATCACAATTAGGTGTTGAGGATAGTAATCTTAATATAGAGGACTTTGCACCAGAGGAATCTAAAGTAGGTCTAACAACTACTAGAGGTACACTGAATATTTATTCTTTAATTTTTATAGACTGTTATGATATAGGTTCATATCATTCCTTGATATAATATATGTTAACTGAAATTTTGGGTTCTCATTTTGAGTTTATTCCATTCATGATGTATCTTTCCACTCCCTTATGAAAGAGGGAGGGGAAATATGTTAAATTCCTAGAGTACCAGGTGGCGATTGCTGACTTAGAAGTCTTATGTAATTTAATAGTTATATATATTTATATCTTTAACCTTATTGATTTCATGTATTTTATGATCAATTTTATTTCCTAGAAAGATAGTTATCATCATTGAGTTCATTTTAATTATTTTGATATAGTACGTCATGCCATTCAGGGTGTGTGGGATCCTAGATCAGGGAGATCGAAAAATTTTGTTCCTTATGCATGAATAATTTCATGGCAGTTATTAGAGATATTTTTTAATATCTATGACCAAAATTAATGTAGTTTGTTTCTTTCAGTAGTGACTGAGTACCTTGAGGCCTTTAACTGATGATTTTTATTGGTTACCACCCTAGAGGGAGGTTTATATCTCAATTGAACAACTTTAGGGGATAAAAAATTTATCTTTACCATCTTATACTATGGAACTCACTGAGTTCAAGGACCCTAATGTTCAGCTTGATGGCATTTAGACAAATTATTCATTCATCTGATCATGTTACCTAGATTATATCATGTTCTATTTGAAATTAATTTAGATGAATTCTTTTTAATTTGTTTTTGATTGCCGAAATCTTAATCTGGTGACTATTTATAGAAATACCTCTTTCCTTGGATTATAGGTTTATTTGATGAAATCAGAGGGGACCAATTGTTTTATATAATTGAATTATGATCATGGTACCATCAGTTTAAAATCTAAGAGGAATATATCGCTAATATATTGTTTAAAAGAAAGTGAGGGAATTTCAAGTTCATAATTATTCCATTCTATCTTACTAATGCGCCTGTAGTATATGAGGAATTGATAAAATTGATCAATCATCAGTTCCTGGAATCCTTTATTGTTTTATTTTTGGATGATATTTTTTTCTAATCTGTTTTGGAGGAGAAACATAAAGAACATTTGGATATCATCCATATAATCTTAAAATAATATTTCCTTTATGGGAATCTATCTAAATGTGGGTCTTGGATTAGATAAAATAAGTATTTATAGAATTTGATATTTGAGAGGGTAATCATAAAGAATCCTAAGAAGAATCAGATAGTAACATATTGACATAATCCCAGAAATGTGTTTGAGATATAGATATTGTTGCATCTAATCGACTATTATTGAAGTTTTGTTCTAGAATTCTTGAGGATTCCATCTACTATGATAGAGTTGGACTAAAACCGTTTTATGTTAAAATGGCATGATAAATGTCAAACATCATTTGTGGAACTGAGATTTAGTAAAAATTAGTTCTAGTTTTGATTTTTCTTTAGAAGGGTTTGAGCAATGAAGTTTACTATGATGCCTTAGGGATGAGATTAGGATGTGCTCTGATGTTGAGGAAGTAACAAGATTCCTATAGATTTCTCTAATTATTCCATCCATAGAAGAACTATCATACCCAATAACTTTAGATGGAATTTATGATACATGATATCTATACTTGGGGCCACTATATCATTAGTGAGGGGTTTACAATGTATTCAAATTATAAGAGAATAAAATATATTATCACCCATAATGACATAAAATTACAATAGAGATTCCTAGTTTAATATATTTCTAATTTTATTTTTAATATTTCATATTCACTTAAAAAATATAATTTGATCACCAACACATTAAGAAGAAATTTATTGACTAAGGCCTTTAAGGTATGAGTGGAGGAGTTGTATTGGATGAGTCTATTTGCTGAGACTAACATACAAGAGAAAGATACTGACAGGTTTGATTTTTTAGCTTGTGTGGAAGTTGACTCATCATTTTATGATCATATTATGTTGTTGAAAGAAACATAGCTTTATTTTCACAATTTTAGAAAAATATTATATGGTGAGGAGAACCCTGATGATTGGTATTGGACTCTTGATGGTGATTTTTCATTATGATAGGAATGGGGCTAGAGTTGATGAATATTGTATATCGATCTAGTAGGTCCCCACACCATGGTGTTACCAAAATATATCAATACTGAAGACATTGATATTGGTGTCTGAGTATGATGTGATCAATTTCAGTCTACATGTCATGATGATTTACATTATATATGGTTGAAGAAAAGCATGAGTGACCTACCAATTTATTATACCCCTTACCCATTATTGTTTGGAAATGGGATGATATATCCATGGACTTTGTGATTGGACTACCTCATACACATGGTTGAAATGATTCTATTTTGGTGATCATAGATTGACTACTAAATCTTCTCATTTCATTACAATTGAGGAGTAAAAAAAGTTGAAGATATTAGACACTTATATGTATGAGATATTCTGATGCTATAAAGAGTTCCTTTTATATTTTTCTATCATAGAGACTCACTCTTTACATCTTGGTTTTCGGAAGGTATTTCTAGAGGTGATGGGTACCCAATTCAAGTTAAGAATAATGTATCAACCTCAAATAGATGGTCAGACTAAGAGAGCCATCTAGATTCTAGAAGATATTCTTTGGTCATGCATACATAAATGTTTATGGATCATGGGAGAATCATGTATCCTTGATGAAATTTTTGCAATAATAATATTTAATAATATTTTATTAGAATGGAATCCTATAAAAAATTTTGTGGGCACCCATATATATCTACTTTTGGTTAGGAATAGAATAGTTAGAGGTGACTTATGGGACCATGTTTTGTTCAAAAGATGATAGAGAAGGATCAATTGATCCATTTAATATTTGTGATAGCTTAGAGTCACAATCAATCATATGTTAATCTCTATCATAACCAATTAGATTTTCAGAATAGTGATTAGCTTTTTCTTAGAGCTTCTCTTCAATTGGGGCATGATCACCTAGTAATTCAAGGTAAGTTGGCTCCATAATATATTGGTCCTTTAAATAACATTGAGTGATATAGAAAGGTGGTATATCAGTTGAACATATTGTCTCACTTAACATCAATTCACTTCATGGTCTCTTTTTCTAGTTTAATAATTATCAAATAAACCCCTCCCACATGATTGAATGGGATTGTTTTGTGAATGAGCTAAACATCTCAGCGTTTAGAAAATGGTTTATATTATAGATCATCAAGATAAGGTACTACATGATAAAATAATACCTTTGGTCAGTTTTTTATATAGAAGAAATGAGATAGACGTGAGACATGATAGTGTGATGTACTTATGAGGAAAAATTGGATTTATCTATTTATCAGCATGGAAACATGAAAAAATTATAAGGATAGAATTTTTCATGGTAGGGAGAATTGTGATTACCTCCAAGTCATTTGTATGTGTAACACCCCAAGATTTCACAGTACGTTATATCTTTAATGTAATTCAATAACTTAGACCACATGCAACACCGGGTTCGAGCGCAACACAAGATTACAAAACTAGCCATTCAAAAGTGGTTATGAATAGTATTAACCGAATATTAAACTATATATAATCCTTATAATTTTAGAATCCATATTATGAGTTTCTTAGACATAGTGTAAGAACAAATTCATTTTTATCAGATAAAAGAAGTATTTATTTCAAAAAATGCACTTTTACCTCCTTTTAAAGAACCCTTTTTAAATCCAGTATTTGAAAATTTTATATATTCTATTTGAGAAAATACACTTTTTATTTATAATCGGGACATAATAATTTAGTTTCAATAAATTTTGGTGTTTTTCTGATAACTTTCATATTTGGGTGAATAGTGAAAAATACGATATTTAAACTGAAAAGAACTTTTGTAATCAAAATAATTTATAGTGTTAAATTATACATTTTAATGGTTTGGAAGTATAAATAGATTATATTTTTACCATTTTATCCAATTCTTGTCATTTTAAGTAATTTCACATTGAAATTGGACATAAACAAGTGTAAAACATTTGATAGTTATTATTTCGTAAAAATACGCCTTTTGGTTTTGACAACGGGGATTAATTTTATATTAATAAATGCATCTTCTATGTTTTGAATTTGGTAAAATAGAATTAATTTTTTAATTTGGAATATCAAAATTTTCTTATGGTGAATTTTTGGTATTTCTCTAAAAACTTTCAATTTTTGATGAATAGTGAAAAACACAGAGTTACAGTTTAAAACAGAATTATTATTTAAATAATTATTTATTTTATTTTAATTTATTTCAGGTAAAAGTAGAAACATAATACCTATATATGTCCAATGTAATTCATTGGAGGTAGTTTATAATAATTTTAGATATATAAAAAGTTTATTGAACTTATCACCGTCTTTTACCCACCTCATAAGAGAATTTACAAATTCATATAAAACTTAGTTTTACCGTTTCTGTGAGAGGAATTTCAAAAATCGAAGAGAAACGGTTAATATGATGGAGTAAAATTTTGTTCAATAAGATAAAAATAATTTTTAGTGAATAGTAACTTTTTACTTTTATTTACCACAGTTAAAAGTAAATAGGGTAATTAAGGGTAAAAATGATATTATTATTCTCCTAACACATGTCATAATTATATTGGATAAGTATAATTCGGCCAAAAAAAACCTTAGGAATAAAATATGTACCTCTTTGGTCCTCTTGGATTTGATTAGGACATTTATTTATTATTTAATTCAAAGAAGAGTTAAAAGAGTTAAAATCAAAGTTTAAAAACTAATTTTTTTAATATAGGGTTATACATAAGGTAAATTAGATAATAAATATTCATTATAAATCTGAAAATATTTCATAAATAATTGTATTTTATTTATTATTTGTATACATAAAAAATTTAATTTATTTATGACATAATAGTGATGCTATAATTACCAAATTAATGAAATATTAAAATAATTGATATTATAAATATCCAAATAAATGTACTTTGAGAGTTTTTATAAATTACACTAATTTCCTCAGTTAATATTACATTTTAGTGTTTGATAGATGAATTTTTTTCGAAGTAATAATACTGTTATAGATTTAGAAAAAAATAGAATACCAAATAGTTTCAAAATTGACATAAAAGAGTTTTTAAAACAAATATTATATTATTAATTGATATTATTTTCCTAAAAATCTAAGGTTCGTCCAAAGAAATTATATAATGATAGGTGTATCATTAATGAACCACTTGGGGTCTTTGTGGAAGTATATAGTATGTTTATTAACCATGTAATATAAAAATACAAAGAGACACGATAAATGTTAAACTATTTAACTAAGAGTTAAATCTAAAAGATAAAGTTAATATAGTAACCCAAACCTATCTAAAACCTACTGGTTGAGTGGTTTTCGACCCATACCAACCTTATCCTTTAAATAATATATTTTGGAGGCATTATAAACCGAAAATGATTTTATTATAAAATAATATTTCTAGCTTTTCCTAAGGTGTCTCTCACCCCTCTTATAAAAGGGCACTTCCCCTTCTCTCTAATTCACACCTTCAAAGCCATTTGGCTCTGCCAAAATCTGCCCAAATACCCTCTCAACTGTCCTCCCTTCATCATAGTGTCCTTCCTTTGGTCATAAAGCCAACCTAAGGAGTGCTTTTGATCAAATCAAAAGGAAGAACCCGAAGAAGAGGTAAAAATTTCACCACCTCTTTCAAGTTCCTTTCTTCTTCCACATCCTTTATCTTTGTTGTTTCTATTATAAAATTTATAACTCCAGTATCTTCTATATACTATGATATTGTTATATAATTGGTTCAACCAAATTCATTATTCAATCGATCCTTTGAATGATATGTCACCATACGTACGTACGTACGGATTATCGTCTCCACGTCGTGGTGTAATTGTAATTCAATACATTATTATTCGGATGGGTATAATAATGATGTTTAATTCATGTAAAAGATAAATATAACATGATAATAATTCTGTATATATTATATACCATCAAATTATAAATTATTTTAATAATAAAATAATTATATTTTCGCTCGTGCTTACGTACGGATTACCGTCTCCACGAACACGATAAGATTCATTCCCCGTCGTATTCATTCAAGACTAATTTTCATTAGATGATTAAAAATAATGTTTAAAAATTGATATCATTCTGTATAATAATAAGATACATCCCATCCATGACAAATATTACTCACATAAAAAATAATACAAAGGAAAACGAATCTGCCAACACCCGAAATGACGATAATACTAAGATATTTTTAACAAAACAATGTTAAAAGATTATATATGATATCAAATTAATGTTTATGATTCTTGTATAAATTAATAACAATTATATCAACATTATACAGGAGGTTAACCTACCCTCAACCAAGGAAATGTACAAGTTAAGGTTTATTTTACAATCTCTTCATTATCCAAGGTTGTTTATACGTAATTATAAACTGAGACCTATTTATCATCCTCATCCATGTTTCTTAAAAATGTATATGAAAACATTCTTACTATTTTATAGACTATGGGTTAAAGTCTTTTATACCCTTGTTTTACTTTTTATAATATGTTTTTAAAGGAATATTTTCGTAATTTTCCAAACAAGTAATTTTTAACTTTTTTGACAAAATTAAGGTAAGAATGTTTTTTAACTTATATGGTGGGTGCAGCTATTTTCCGCCGTTATATCATCGTCCAAGCTTCCCTTACAATATTATAAGAATATTTTCAAATTAAATTTTTTCTTTATAATAATGCGACTCTTAAATGATTTTAAAATAGAAAGAGATATTCCTCCGAAAAGGGTTTTGATTTCATCTATGTCAACATCCTTTGATGGATTTTATGTTTATTTGAAGTGGATTTATTATAATACCATCTTCTATATTGTATTGAATGAGTTAAGATATGTTTGACTGTGGATGTTCTATTTTTATACCATTCATGGTTTATGTAGAAAGTATTGACATTTTGTATGCTATTTTTAATACGAATGTTTATGTTATGTTTAAACCTATTCATATGAGGAATGCATTGGACATAGTATGTGACGGGTGGAGCCCGCAATAGCTGCTCGATGCATCGGTAGGTCTCATAAGACAAACTAGTGTCTTTATAAAAGGCCTTGACAAAATATTATTTGTAGTCTTGGCACAGGGCCTTGACTATGTGGTTATGAGCGTCTGACATTGTGCATTCCTTCATTATGAAAGTGGTTATTGATATTGAATGTGATTATTCGACTAGTAGAATATTCATGTAATTATGTAAATTGTATTATTTCATTTTATTTTTTCCATATTATGATGAAGTTCATGTTTATAAGGATTTTGTTTTATTTATACATTTCCTTCAATGTTAATGCTTATTTATAAATGTTTCCGCTATATTGTTATCCTTACTGAACATCTGAGCTCACCCCTTTCTATGTTTTACTTTTCCCAGGATGTGAAGAAGTATTTTATGACTAACCTGCAGAGATAGTCTCAGGGGATATGAGTGTGGACAATGGAGACAATGTTGTTGTAGTTTTTTTACTTTATGTTGTAATATGAGACTTATGAATGTATCTAGTGTTTCCAAGGCTACTAAACTAATCGGTCTTTCAAGACTTGATCTTTTGTGATCATGCCAATGTTATGTAATAATGCATCGATTCTGGGTAATTGGGTTCAGGTTGTTACAGTTGGTATCAGAGGAAGTTTAGTACAAACCTTGGAAGCTATATTTAGATAAATTCCGATTAGAGCACATAGACCTAAGATGTAATTTGAGGATTAGTATAGAAGAAATTCCTAGAATTTTGGTATTGTAGAGATTTTTTGAGTTTTCCGAGCAATACATCCCTATCTGGATACGAGTAGGTAGAGGCGGATTTGGCACAGATGTATCTAGGGGTAAAACTCAAAAACACTGCTTTGAGCTAGATTCTAACGGGAACTGGTGCACGACAACGAGCCTTGCTGCCCTTTTGGTTACAACACTCCCGGGGGATATGCTTAGGATAATTCTCATTTTCGTTACAAAACATTATGAAGGGTTTATGAGTATATACTTATCAAAGAAAACATTTTTATGATTATGGATTATATCCACAAACTGTTCAATCTATGTTAGGTATTTTACAAGTTTGTAATTATTCATTGTAATTCATAAATGGACCTAGTGTATTCCATTGTATAGAAATGGATCCCAGTAGAAAGAATGTGAACTCCAACAATACGTATGATCTAAAGAGTAAGAAGGATCATATCTTTCACGGTATTATGCAAAAATTTAGAAGGGAAATTGTCTCCCATATATTCTCAACATATGAAGAAATAACATCATGTGTTAAAAAGATAAGTAAGGAATTATTTGAGTCTTATGGCCTTGAAGGGAAGCAAGAGAATAAAAGGATGGAAGAGAGAAAGATGGATAAAGGGAATAGGGAAAAGAATAATTTTCCCATATGTGATAACTGTGGGAAGAAACACCATGGAACTTTCCTGAAGGGGATGGGAGTTTATTATAAGTGTGGAGAAAAAGGACACCATGTACGTGACTACAAGGGTAAGAAAAAGGTTTCAAATGTACAATGCTTCATCTGCAAGCAGTTGGGACACTACGCGAACCAATGTCCAAATCATCAGAGTATTCCCCAAATGATGCTATTGGATAATAATAACGTTATGATACTACCACAGATGAGTAGGAATGATTAGAGTTATTATGTTGTTATTAAAGAATTTTGTCATTTCAGTTCTGTATCAACGATTTACTGGTTATAATAATTATGTAGTATATAAGGATTGTACTGCAGTACTATTTCATTAAGGACTTGAGATTGTGTGAAACCAAGAAAAGTGACACAATAGCTGGTTAATTTTTTTGAAAATATATGGTTGAGAGAAAGATAAACCATAATATGGTTCTGATACTGAGGTAGTGATTTTGGAATAATACATGTTTGATTTGGATAAATTATAGTGGATATTCTTGACTACCTTGAAACTGATTAATGATTTGTATATTCCATCATTGTTTGAGTTTACAACATTTTTGGATAGGAGTATATCCAGTATTCTATTATGAATAAGGGAGAATGAATGTAATCAATAAGGTTGTATGGTAATTCAGGATGTTGCAGTGTTTTAAAAGAATACATGATGAAGGTGTTCACATGTTATTATGTGGAAAAAAGGATCTTTATTGTTTTTAACTTCGCTATACATTTTGTACTGTGAGTTTGGATAGAAGTATTTTGGATAAGTCTAGTTTGAGATTATTTTTAGATTTCCATAAAAAGGACAACTCGGAGGTCGCGCGGCAACCCGTCGCATCCGGCAAGGCCGCTAGACTTAAACCCGCAACCGAAGGGCGACAAGGGTGTATCACCTACCACTGATTCACGTGATGTCCTTGATTGAATAATGTAGTTTTTTTAAAGGGTCTAGTAGATGAATTATAAATTCATTTTTTTGGAACCCTATATGAATTGGATAAATAGAATATATTTTTTAGTTCTATTATCTTTTAGAGTGAAAGATGAGTTTTTGGTAGAAATTAGTTAAAGGATGGAACTCTTATTGTCATATATATTTTTTCTTAATATCTTATTCTATGAAGAAATTAATTCTTAAACATTAGGTATGGAATCATAAAACTAAAAATGTGTTATCCTAATACATTATATTTTGTGGAACCAATGATATTTTAAATCATCATAGATTGATGGATTTGACGCCCTCAATTCTATAATTGTTTGTGATTGATAACCTCAATCACTCCTTATAAATATTTACGTTTTCCTCCAATTATGTGTCTTTAATTTCCACAAATGTACTCCTAATCAAGATCATAAGTTGGTGGTTACTTTTTCATTCCCCTTTTCATCTTATTAAGACTAAATTTAATTAACCAAATTTCTGATGTGGGTTTCCTCACAATGGTATTTTCTATTTTCAACATTTAATTTTTGAAAAACAATTTCAAATTGAGAGGACACAATTTATTGAAGGTGGAAAAAATGTAACACCCCAAAAATTCATAGTACGTTATTTCTTTAAAGTAATTCTATAACTTTCACTACATGCAAAACTGGGTTCGAGCGCACCACAAGATTACCAAACTAGCCATTCAAAAGCGGTTATGAATAGTATTAACTTAATATTGAACTATATATAATCCTTATAATTTTAGAATCAATATTATGAGTTTCTTAGACATAATTTAAGAACAAATTCATTTTTTATGATAAAAGAAGCATTTATTTCAAAAAATTTACTTTTACCGCCTTTTAATGAACCCTTTTTAAATCAAAAATTTGAGACTTTTATATATTCTATTTGACAAAATAATCTTCTTATTTAGATTCGGGACATAAGAATTTAGTTTCAATAAATTTTTGGTGTTTTTCTGATAACTTTCATATTTGGGTGAATAGTGAAAATACTATATTTTAACTGAAAACAACTTTTTTAATCAAAATAATTTATAGTGTTAAATTATACATTTTAATGGTTTTCAAGTATAAATAGATTATATTTTTACCATTTAATACAATGCTGATCATTATATGTAATTTCACATTGAAATTAGACATAAACAACTATCAAACTTTTGATAGTTATTATTTCGTAAAAATATGCCTTTTGGTTTTGACAATGGGAATTAACTTTATATTAATAAATGAAACTTATATGTTTTTAATTTTGTAAAATAGAATTAATCTTTGAATACAGAATATCAAAATTATCTTAGGGTAATTTTTTTATTTTTTAGAAAACTTTCAATTTTTGATGAATAGTGAAAAGCACTAAGTTACAGTTTAAAACCGAATTTTTATTTAAATAATTATTTATTTTATTTAAATTTATTTTAGGTAAAAATAGATACATAATACCTATATAAATTTAATGTAATTAATTAGAGTTAGTTTATAATAATTTTAGATATATAAAATTTTATTGAACATTTCACCGTCTTTTACCCATCTCTTAAGAGAATTTTCAAATTCACATAAAACGTAATTTTTCCGCTTCTGTGAGTGGAATTTCAAAAATTTGAGAGATACGGTTAATATCAAGGAGTAAAATGTGGTTCAATAAGATAAAAATAATTTTTGGTGAATAGTAACTTTTTACTTTTATTTACCACGATTTAAAGTAAATAGGGTAATTAAGGGTAAAATGATATTATTATTACCCTAAAACATGTCCTAATTCTATTGGATAAGTATAATTCGACCAAAAACAACCTTAGAAATAAAATATGCACCTCTTTGGTCCACTTGGATTAGATTAGGACATTTATTATTATTTAATTCAACAAAGAGTTAAAAGAGATTAAATCAAAGTTTAATAACTAAAACATTTTTAATATAGGGTCATAAATAAGATAAATTCGATTATAAATATTCATTAAAAATATGGAAATATTTCCTACATAATGGTATTTTATTTATAATTTTTATTCATTAAATAATTTAATTTATTTATGACACAATGGTGATGTTGTAATTACCTAATTAATGAAATATTAAAATAATTCATATTATAAATATCCAAATAAATGTAAGAATTTTTAGGAATTACACTAATTTTCTAGGTTAATATTACATGTTAGGGTTAGTTAGATGTATTTTTTTCTATGTAATATTTCTGTTAGTAATTTAGAAAAAACAAAATACGAAATAGTGTCAAAATTGACATAAAAGAGTTTTTTAAAAAATATTATATTATTAATTGATATTCTATTCCTAAAAATATAAGGTTCTTACAAAGGACTTATATAATGATAGGTTTATCATTAATGAACCACTTGGGGTTCTCTTGGAAGTATATTGTAATTTTATTACCCATATAATATAAAAATATAAAGAGACATGGTAAATGTCAAACTATTTAACTAATAGTTAAATCTAAAAGATAAAGTTAATATAGTGACCCAAACCTATATAAAGCCTATTTGTTGAGTGGTTTTCGACCCATTCCCACCTTAGCCTTTAAATAATTCATTTTGGTGCCATTAGAAACCGAAAATGATTTTATTATAAAATAATATTTCTAGCTTTTCAAAAGGTGCCCCTCACCCCTCTTATAAAAGGGAACTCCCCCTTCTCTGTATTTTACACCTTAAAATCCATTTTTCTCGTCCAACCTCTTCCAAAATACTCTATCAACTGTCCTACCTTCATCCTAGAGACCTTAATTTGGTTAGAAAGCCAACCTAAGGAGTCTTTTTGATCAAATCAAATGAAAGAACCTGAAGAAGAGGTAAAAATCTCACCACCTCTTTCAAGTTCCTTTCTTCTCCCACTTCCTTTTACTTTGTTTATTAAATTATAAAATAATAACTCCAGTATCTTCTATATAATATGATGTTATTATATATATGGTATAACCAAATTCATTATTCTATCCATCCTTTGAATGACATATCACTATACATGCGTACGTACGGATTACCGTCTCCACGTCGTGGTGTAATTTTTATTCAAACAATTATTATTTGTATTAGTATAATAATGATGTGTAATTAATGTAAATGATAAATATAACATGATAATTATTCTGTATATATGATATACCATCAAATTATATATTATTTTAATATTAAAATAATGATATTGTCGCTCGTGCGTACTTACGGATTACCGTCTCCATGAATGTGATGAGATTCATTCCCCATCGTATCCATTCAAGACAAATTTTCATTAGCTGATTAAAAATAATGTTTAAAGACTTGATATAATTCTGGATATGAATAATATACATCCCATCCATAACAAATATGACTCACATAACAAATAATATAAAATAAAATGAATCCGTCAACACCAGAAACGACGATAATACTAAGATATTATTAACAAAACAATGTTAAAAGATCATATATGATATCATATTAATGTATATGATTCTTGTATAAATTAATAAAAATTATTTCACTATTATATAAGAGGTTAACCTACCCTCAAACAAGGAAAAGTACAAGGTAAGGTTTATTTTACAATCTCTTCATTATCTGAGGTTGTTTATACATAATTATCTACTTGGACCTCTTTATCATCCACATCCATGTTTCTTAACAACATATTTGAAAACATTATTACTGTTTTATAGAATATGAGTTAAAGTAATTTATAACATTTTTTTTAATTTTTATAATATGTTTATAAAGTAATATTTCCGTCGTTTTCCAAACAAGGTACTTTAACCTTTTTGAAAAAATTAAGGTAAGAATGGTTTTTTAATTTATATGGGAGTTGCCGCTGTTTTCTGTCGTTATAACATCGTCGAAGCTTCCCTTACAAGATTATAAGAATATTTTAAAAATAAATGTTTTCATTATAATTATGAGAATCTTAAATTATTTCAAAATAGAAAGTGATATTTCTCCAAAAAAGGTTTTTATTTCATCTATGTCAACATCCTTTGATGGATTTTAAGTTTATTTGAAGTTGATTTATTATAATACAATCTTCCATATTGTATTGAAAGAGTTATGATATGTTTGACTGTGGGTGTTCTATTTTTATACCATTCATGGTTTATGGAGAAATTATTGACATTTCATATGCTAGTTTTAATACGAATGTTTATGTTATGTTTAAACCTGTTCATATGAGGAATGCATTGGACTTAGTATGTGACGGGTGGAGCCCGCTATAGATTCTTGATGCATCGGTAGGTCTCATGAGGCAAACTAGTGTCTTGGCACAAGGCCTTGAGAAAATATTATTTTTAGTCTTGGAACAAGGCCTTGACTATGTGGTTATGATAGTATGGAATTATGAATTCCTTCATTATGAAAGTGGTTATTGATATTGCATGTGATTATTCGACTAGTAGAATATCCATGTGAATAAGTAAATGGAATTATTTCATTTCATTATTTCCATATTATGTGGAAGATAAACTTTAAAAGGCTTTTTTTATTTATACATTGCCTTAAATGTTTATTCTTATTTATGAAAGTTTCTGCTATATTGTTATCCTTTCTGAGAATCTGAGCTCACCCCTTTCTATGTTTTATTTTTCCTAGGATGTGAAGAAGTATTTTATGACTGACCTATAGGGATAGTCTGAGGGGATATGAGTGTGGAATATGGAGACTATGTTGTTGTAGTTTTTTACATTATGATGTAATGCAAGACTTATGAATGTATCTAGTGTTTCCAAAGTTACTAAAATAATCGGTCTTTCGAGACATGATCTTTTGTGATAATGCCAATGTTATGTAATAATCTACTGACTCTAGGTTAATGGGTTCAGGTTGTTACAGTATGTTTAATCTTGAGATTAATTTATCAATTTTGATTTTATTGAGGTATTTGTGTATCGAGGTGGAGAATTTTATTTCTTTGTGAATATAGAAAAGGAATATGATTTTGGAACACGTTTAGTTCTAACCACGAGGTAACCGTGTGATATGTCTATGCAGTTTCCAGTGGAGATTTGTACAGTTTTATCATTGTTTTTTTAATCATGTAAGTCATTATGAAAACAATGTGAATATTTAGTTTTAGATCAGGAGGATGTTTCAGAGCATGCCAATAATTTGTAAAATCTTGTGGATATTACCAAGAAACCATGACTCTTTGTTTTTAAGGAACATTATCCACTATACGGTTTATATAACTACTAAACATTACCATGTGACCTGATTCAAACTTCTTCAAATGGAAAATTGCCCTAATTATATTTTTCATTTTTAACTCTAATATCAACATAATCCCCCATTATCTCAATATATCCCCTCCTTGACTCCTTATTGGACTCTACCCTTGACTACTTAGTGATACATGTTATATTTGGATATATATCATCAGATTTTATTCGTATTTACTCTTTATTTAAACTCTCTTCTCTAGATATATACTTGATATATTTTCCCTTGATTTGTGGAACCCAATTGGGGTGTGATTACTGGATTTAGATGATTTTATTTGGAATTGATTATTTTATTTTTAGATATAGGATTTTGAGGACCAAATCTCTTATTTTCCATTACTGAATTCAAATGTATTGACATTTACTCTATTAGAGGGGATTGTTTTCCATATAATGAATTATTTTTCATGGGAAACTTGAATGTTATTGTGAAATAATTTTATTTTGTCATAATAAATTGATTGGTTTGATTATTTAAGGATAAATTGAAATCCATGATTTTTAATTGATCATTAGTGGTGATGGGAAATATTTTCATGGTGAATTTTTGTTTAAAAATAGTTCTTATAAACATTAATTGTTCAATAAAATTCTATAAAGATATTTTGAAAAATTAAGGCATGGATCCTATTGCCTATAATGGTAAACTATGTATCATGGGGAGTACCTTGGGACACATGTATTTATAGGGACATAGGATTAACTATTCCAGACAGAGTTACATGAATGTCATGGTATCATATAATCCATATTTCATCTCATTTTTGAATTCCAAACAACCATTTCATGGATTCTTGGGATTTAGATTCCCATTTTTTATGATCTATGTATTGGTTGGTTATTGTGGTTTATTAAATCAATTTTTTGGTTTATTTCCATTTTCGTAAGGATTTTGATTTTTTTTCTTTAGATGGAAAATCAACGTTATGTTTTATGAAAATATGTTTTAAGGTGAACAACTTTATGAGACTTATTTTTTTATTTACTAGAAAAAAATGTTTCATGGTGAATGTATATTTATAGATTCATGGTGGTGTCATACTAAGAATTTTATTTCACCCTCAATATTCCTTTGGGAATATGTTGAATTTTGTTATAGGTCACAGGTAAAGGGAACAATGTTTTGTAGCATAGTGGATCCTCTTAGTAGATATTGTCCTTGGGGGGTTTTGGATGGCAGTGACCGATTTTCAATCAAAAATAGACTCTTGGATCAGATTTTATCTTATGATAAGGAATATTGGGTTTTAAAATGTTATGTATATATTTTTTCTTAGAAATCCACTTTGTAATCTGCTATAAATTTATAGCTATATTTATAATTTCTTTTAAAAGAGAGATTTTTTTGGTATTGTTCCATGTCAAATTATCTTGATTCATTCCTTTTATTTATACCTATGTTCTTGTCCCCACCCTGAGAAATAGATAGTTCACATTGAGCCCTGTGGTGCGACATATCTGATGATGTGTCAGGTTGAGTTGAGTTTGTTCATTACAGTTTCATTCTCAAATTAACATATCCATAGATCTTCACCAATATCCAAGACTCCATATCAAATGGATCATATTGAGATAGACAAACTAGAGAATAAATTACATGTAAATTTGTAAAAAACTGTTCATATTCTTAAGTGGTTCACCAGAGGGTGCATGAGTACTATTTTTCCCAAAGAAAGACGGGTCTATGTGTCTATATATAAATTATCATGAACTCTAAATGATCAAGATAAAGAACAAGTATCATATTCCATCGATTGATGACTTGTTCAATCCGTTACATGGATCTCAATTCTTCTCTAATTTATAATTTTTTCAAGATATTATCAGTTAAAGTTTAATATGGACAATATTCCCAATTATTCTTTTTTTACATGGTATAAAAAATATTATTTAATAGTAATTCAAGTTGGACTCATGAATACTCCATCGATATTCTTGGAATTAATTAATAGAGTCTATATATTACCTTAACAATTTTTTGGTATTATTTTTATATGATATTCTTATATACTCTAAAATAAAGTATTAACTTGATGAGAGTTTGAATAATGTGTTGAATACTTTGAGTAAGGTGAAGTTATATCAAATATATATTAAATGTGAGTTTTAGATGGAGAATGAAAAATTCATGGCGCATGTTATGAAATTGAAGGGGATATTTTTAGACACTTAGAAGATTAAGGAAATTGAGGATTGGAATATAATATCATCCGTGATTGATATCTATATACTGGTTATAATTTATAGGTATCATCAATGATTTTTGATAAAATTCTCATGATATTCAAAATCACTAACCCAGATTACTCAAGAGGGAGGGAAGTATTTCTATAGAGATGTGTGTGAATAGATATTAAAGGATCTAAATAAGTGGCCAACCATAGTTCCTAAACTCACCATAACCAAAATTTGGTTTGTATTTTTGATCTATAATGATATATAAAAAAGGGGTAGGGTTATATACTCATGGAGAAGGATAATGTGATAAATTATTTCTAAATATGGTTGAATGTGCATGAATATAACAATCCTAACCATGATCCTGATTTTTTTATGGTAATATTAACATGGAAAATTTCGAGGTGTTCTATCCATATAGAGAAGTGTGATATATATATATATAGAATACAAGATCCTGAAAAATATATTCACACAGATGGACCTAAACATGCACAAACACTGATTGTTAGCTATGATCAAAGATTATGTTTTATCAATCTACTACCACCCATGAAAGGAAAATAATTTAGCATATTATATATGTGTTAATTGTCCTATATCTTTATCAATGATAAGGATTAAGAAGGACAATATCTTCTTGTACTTATAATTGAAGGACATGGGAATCATAATGAAAGGACCACCTTACAAACATTCTCAAATGTTTCGTATACCATCACTACTCAAAATTATTTAGAAATATCAAAAGGATGATATGGATACATAAAATAAGGTTGATACTATTATGAAGGGATAATACTCTACGATCAAGGATGATGTTGAAGGAATTCAGAGATTTGCGAAAGAAATTTTTGTTCCATCAGATCTTGAGATAAAAAAAGATATATTGAATGATGCTCAAAGATCACAATTATCCATCTACCCAAGAAACATGAAAATGTATAGAGTTATTTGATAACACTATTTATGAATACATAGGAAGTAAGATATTGAAAAATATACCTCAAAGTGCCTTGTGATTCACTAGGTGAAGGTTGAGAGGAAAATATCTAAAGGGAAAGTCAAACCATTTCTCATACCTACATGGAAATGGGAACACATCACTATGTATTTTGTCACAATTCATTCATGGAAAATTATATATGGGTTCTGGTGGAATATCTTAAAAATATTTCCCACTTTATTTCCATTCAATATTACTTCTCACTTGATCACCTTGAAAATATAAACACTAGATAAGTGGTACGGTTGGATGGAACACTCTTATTGATTGTATCTAATCAAGATCTGAGGTTCACATTAATGTTAAGGAAGATACTTTAAGATGATATAAACAAAGAAATTTTCTTAATTATATCTCGTGAACTCTAGACTTGTAACACTATATGATTTTAAGATATAGTTCTCTTTTAATAAATGTAATTTCCTTGATAGCTTTCTTTACATGCAACACCATGTTTAAAAGAACCATTATATACAATTAAAATATTATTATTGTCTAGATGCTAGAATTGAAGATTTAAATAGGACTAAATTAGTTAAAATATTTTAGTTTTCAAATATTTAATAAAAATTAATTTATTTTCCATTGAAAACAAATGAAAATAAAATAATTTTAAGGTAAAAGAGTTGTTTAAAAAACAATTTTTATGCCCATAATGTGTGTTTATCTTAATAAATTAAATTAATAAGTATTCATAAATGATTTTAAGGAAATTTATAAATTCAATATTAAATAAACTATTTTAAAATTCATGTAATGTTTTTTCTAGGATGGAGATAAAAAAATATATTTTTCTGCTTAACAAACACATTTTTTTTTGAAAAATGATTTTCTTTGTGATAATTTTAAAATGGATTTATAACAATTATAGAAATTAGACATTGAAAAATAGATTCCATATCTTATATTAAAGGGATCATATTTAGTAAATAAGTCTCTTTTGCTTTTGGTAATTATGGATAATAAAGATGATAAATATTGTTTCACTTTGCTAATGGTAAAACGGATAAAATAGAGATTAAAATTTGGGATAAGGCTTAAAAATTTCATTAAAATTTACTTTATATTATTGATGAGTGAATCTAAGAAATAATCATATATTTCTGGAAAATACGGAAACCAGGAGCTATTTAACTTTGATTACGGCCTTTATATATTTTTTTAAGATAATGATAAATACAAAATACAACACTTTGAATTTAATATATCTAATATTTTTTAAATGAAAAAAAGAGTTTAACATTGGTTAAAAAAGATTATTTAAAATATAAATTATTCTTTAGTATCATGGAAATTTTTTAAATTATTTGTGATGGAACAATTACCTTAAATTATTATGCAACGCCGACATATCAGTTTTTCAAATAGTAAAAAAAGTAAATTAGATGATTTTAAAAATATTAAAAATAAAACAATTTCGACTTAATTATTTGTTGAATGAATTTTTTAGATAAATATAACATAATAATTATTTTTCAAACCTTTTTATATTAATTACATTTATATTTGGTACATTAATTTTAAATTAAATAAATAGTTTCAAAAATGACATTAATTATAATTTATAATAACCAATAACTTATTAAATTTTTTAAAATTAATAAATATAAAATATTAAACCAAGGTAATTGGATATGGTTGAAAATATCATCCATGTTCAATTTATTATTCTATTTTCCTTTAATGGTAATATTATTTACCATTAAATAGTAAGTATCTTTGATATTGTGATAGGTGTGAAAATGATTAGTGTGTCTATGTGTGTGTGTGGGTGGGGGGGGGGTTAAAACCAAAATATTAGTCTTATACCTTCACATAAACCGATATAATTATTAATTATTGAGAATAATTTGAAATATTATCATCGTATGATGAAAATATATCAATTTTTAGTGACTTCCTCTACAAAATTAATTTATATTACTTTAATAATTTAAGTAATTCCAAGAGTACCCCTCCAACCACTTAGAAAAGGGACCCTCATATACATCCTTGTTCAACCTGATTTAGCCTTATATATTGGCCAAAACCTTACATAACATCACACCATATTCCTTCCCTATATCCTAGTGCTTCTGGTATTTTCAAAATACCATCATTTTAAGGCTTTTGGTGCAAGTTAAAAGAGGTTTCTCAATGATGCGGTATTACACTTATATGGGTACATTCAATTTTATTTATTCTTTTACAACTTAAAAATATATGATATCCATTATAAAATACTTAATTAAGTATATTAAATTAAAATAGTTGTCATTATTATGATTTAATTACCATTATTCACTTATATTCGATTGTATGAGAAAAGAAAATATTGTTCACGTGTACGTATAGACTGTCATCTCCACAAAGTGATGTGTTTAATTTTTCATCCCCACTTCATGTTGATGGTTATAATGATAGATTTAATGAATATGAATGATTTTTTTGATATAATAATTTTTCTTAAAAGGTGAATTATTATTTTCCGATTTTTATTTATATACATTAAAAAGTGAAAACATCACCCATGCATACTTATAGATTATCATCTCCACAAAGTAATGAAATTAATTTTTTCATAAATACATTATATGAATAATTATAAAAATTTATATAATTATTAAATATTATAATAATTAAATTATAAAATTAAAGAGATTATTGCACCATAAATAGTGTACATGGTCTGGGACTTCCGAACCAAAACATTCATGAGTAATGAAGCAATTATCACCAAGAACAATAGTTTTAATAAATAAGTTTTAATAAATGACTGATATGATGTTATATATAAGTCATATATGGTATGATATATATGATTATTTCTCTTTAATACTTTTATAATAAAGTTTTATTTACTATACAATAGTTTTTAATGCATATAAATAAAGACATGAATTAATTTAAGAGATGTATGTTTCAATCCCATTTTAATTGAGACAATTTAGTCTTGAAAATCCAATGGAAAAATTATACAATAATTACAAGATTAACCAATTTTATTTTATTCTCCTATGGTTATTCATGGTATTTTTATATAATATTACAATTTCCTCTCTTTATTACTCAATTTTTTTGGTAATGTTTTTATGAACTAATAGCCTTTTTTTCACTTTCGCTAGGAATATTTTTCTTCTATTCACATGTTTTTAGTAAAATGTTTTATATAATGTTATAATATTATGATATTATTATTTAAATTCATTTTTACCAATCTTATAGTTTTTATCAAAAAATCAATGTAAACTTCTTGTTTTTTAAACAATGTAATTTTTATTTTATTGGATAAATGTGAAAGAAATATTTGTTTTAACATACTAGGAATGAATGAGATTTCTCATCATCAGTACCAGACAATAATTTGATTATTACTTTACATATTTTCATGGTTTATTTTAAATAAAATTTTTCTATTATATTTTATAATTATTTTTATTTTAAATATGTGATTTCAAAATGAAAAAAGTATTTTTTAAAAAAATATTCCAGTGAACTTTTAATGGAATTTTTGATCTATGATAACATTGTTTAATTTTACTTATGCATTTCAGGTTACATAATTCCTTGATATGAAAATTATATTCTCTCAATATTTCTCATGATTACAAGGATTATACATTTAAGAAACATTTTCTATTAAATGGGTTATGATTTTATAAAATGATGAAATGTTTATGAAACCAATTTCCTTTCCACGAGCTATGAAATGATGATAATATGAATGTTGTATGATATTATATAACACATATATATGGATTTTATTATGTGATGGGGTGGTCCTGATTTATATATTTCTTAAATACACTGGGTAAATCTATTTATGTAACACCTAGTGATTTTATACTATATTTCATAACCAATAAATTTAAGTTATTATATAGCTTGTGTTATACACAACACCGTGCTTAAAAGAACTAGAATATGGTATACCATTATAACATAGACGTATTGTTGGAGGTTATTAATATTATTAAATAAAATAATAAAATTATATGGTATATACATGAATTAAATAAATCCATTTGTTATCAATTATTTTTAAATTAAAATTAAATTCAATTGAAAGGAAAACAAATGGTTTTCTAAACAAAATATTTTTTTAAGAAGCATCATTATCTTGTTTTGAGCACTTATATTATAATTAATTTTTACCACTTTTAAAAAATGTATATAATATAATGAAAATAATGTTTTATATAATCATTTCAAAAATATCATATATTTAGTTTATAATAATTTTCTGAAAATATTAATTTTTTGATGAATAATGAAATTACTGATTTTTATTAGAAGTTGCCTAAGCATTTAAAGATTTTAAAAAGTTAGTTTTAATTAAAATTGTTTTAAAAGTAAAATTATTCATTTTCTTATTATTATTCAAATTTGTATCATTATAATAAACATTATAGTGAAATTTTGTATAAAAACGTTTTATACGTAAGAGAACTTATCTTTTGGAAACCACATTTTTATCGTGATTACAAACTTCATTTTAAATTAAATTTTTCCATTTAGATAAACAGAATTTTAAAAAATGGATTCCATATTTGAAATATAAATAATTAATATTTGGTAATATGTTAAAGACATTTTATTTGAAAATTTATTAGTAAAGAGTGTAAAATTTATTCACCACGGTTAAGGTTAAAACAAGATTTTTTGAGTTACAATGTCAAGTGTTAAAATTAATATTCTTTAGACATAGTAATTTTATCTGATAAACTAGATTTCATATTTATAATTAATAGATCAAAATCATCTAACAAGGATCGTTAATTTTTATTCATAATGGATAAACTACCTAGGTAAATATGTAAAAAATACTAGTAACCTTTGTGAAACTAAAATAGTAAAAGTACTTAAACATTGAGGTTAAAGAATAAAATGTTTAAAACATGTGTATTTTTGTGTGGTGGAGTGTGGATTTACTATAAATTACGTTTAATTTATTATTTATCCATTTTGGAGGAACATTGGGTGAGAGAGAATTCCCATTACTGAATAGTTTTTTTGTGTTTAGTAAAATGAAACTCCTCCTCATTTATAAAAGGGTACCTCCGCCCCTCACTTCTTCACACCTATTGAAAAATTTAGATTAAAAAAATTACATAATATATCACAAAAATCCTTAGACAAATTATTTAGATTTAGGTATTCTTGAAATACTAACCATAGGGTCTTTAATAAGAGACCAAAATGAGATTTTTCTAAGCGAAGGTAATTCTCTTAAATAATATATTTCATTGTTTACTTCGTCTATTACATACTTAATTAATGTATTAATAATTTTAATATAATAATAAATTATCTAAATTATTTTTATATTTTATTATGTTGATGGAATAAACTATATCCATCTCCTCTTCAATTAAATGGGAAGCGAAACTGTCGATCCTGTGTTTGAAAATCTAGAGCCTCACGAACCGATGTAATTAATTTATCATAACCACATCCAACTACTAGATATATTAATGTATTTAATGTATATATATATATATATTATTTATGAAATTATTATACTCATATAATTATATTATCACATCTACTTTCTTACCTTACAATCGTTTGGAAAATGATATCATCGCTCATGCATACTTGTGAAGCACCACATTCCTGAGGTGATGTGATATTATTTTCATTTAAAATTTAAGTGGATTATAATAAGGTGGGAATTTATCAAAATATAATATGCATATGATATAATATTTATTATTTAATGATTAATTATTATTTACCCTTCTATAATTATATCAATCAAAATAATTAAAACAGCATTCATGCATACGTATGACCTACCATCTCCATGAATGGTGTACCTCATTTCACTATCAATAAATTTTATAGCCTATTATAGACACTTATATAATGAATATATATGATACTTATATCTATTTTCAACATCAATATATGTTCTAACCATGATAACGATATTGGTACTGAGTCTATCAAACCCAAACATCAGGAAAAACAAAGTAGTTGTGACTCAAGACAATGCTATTTAAAAATAATTATTAATCTATGGATGATAAAATATTATTAGGAAATTTTATAAGTTTATATAAATAAAATTATTATTCTTAAATATATTTACAATAAACCTATATTTATTATAACGAGGTTCAGACACATATGTAGGAAGTTGGACCTATGGTTGGGGTTTGTCGTCTCACTTTTACTTCCACAAGACCTAAAATATATTAACCTCTTATTTATTTTGTGATGTTTGTATAATGACTCTTAAATATGTTATATTATAAATATATTAATATTCATGTTATTTAATTTTTCATTTTATAATATTTATTTCATGGGGGAAATGATTCAAAAGATACCAAATCGGTAAGGGTTAAATTCACAATCTCATCATTATTCAGGATTGATTATGTTTTTGAATAGATTGGTGTAATTATTTGATATTAAGATATAAAAATAAATATATTTTCTTCTACTATTTTTATTTATGAAATTATAAAGTAATATTATAATTTTCACCCCTTTTGGACTTAAAATTAAAAACAAAATGATTTTTAGAAAAGGAAACTTTATTTCATGTTTTCGGTTGAAATTGTTTTCTTCCATATCAATGTCTTAAAAAAAGTTCAATAATGTTCTAAAAATTATATTTTTATTATTTAAATTCATTTTACCCATTATTTTATTTTTACATTAAAAAAATGATATTCATTTTGTTTTCTGAACAGGGATATTTTTGTCTTTTCTTACAAAAGTGTATAAGGAATGTTTTTTAACTTGTACAAAATGAAAAAACAATTCCAACTATTATAACCACTAAAAGATTTTAATATTTCTTTAAAAGTTTCCACGTATTTATTTAAATAATGTTTTCCCTTAATATTCTGAAAAAATTTAGTTTTTAAAATTTATTTTCAAAGTGAATATCGTATTTTTATCTTGAATGATTTTAACGACTTATTAGTGGAATTTTATTATTCAATGAAGACAAACCTTATTTTACTTATTATAAATTAGGCATATATTGTAATTAAACCATCTAGATTATTCCACAATATGGTTTATGATTAATTTATCTAGGCAAGTACTATTTTGGTAACAATTATCATAGTACCCTAGATGGTTTAGGAATATATTAATTGAATGGTGAATTTTCTAACATTTCAAATGATAATTTTTCAATATGAATATTTTCCTTTATTTTTTTTCTCCCCGTTCATACGAGGATCTCATTGGACTTATAAACTAATGGGAGGGTCCTGCTATAGCTGTTCAATGCATCGGTAGGTCTCATGAGACTAACTATCTAGGGTATTTGGCTGAGTCACTTCCCATTTATGTAAGATGTTCTGGAAGAAGGCCTTGAAGGTATGATTATGATGTCCCAAATTATGAATTACCTCAATATGAGACTAGTTATTTATTTACATGTGATTAATGATTGTTATTATATCCACAGAATAGTTTCAAAACCTTGTGATTATATATATTTCATTATTTTAGCATCATTTATTCCTTCCATATTTTTTTTTTCTTAAGGTATTGATTAAATGACATGTTTTTTTAGTTATTTACCATTCAAAATTTATTGTTCCTTATTTATTCTTGGTAGATTCCAATGTATGTATACCCTTACATAGCATCAGAGTCACACATTTCATATGTTTTTTTCCACATGATTCCCTGAAGTGTATTATGACTGATATACAAGGATATAAATAAGGGTATAATTATATTCTCAAAGAAAATTCTATATTGTATTTTTATTTTTCTATTGTAATGTGATATTTAAGTATTTATCTTATTTTCCAATACTACCAAAATACATAGTCCTTTAGGATGCGATCATTTTTATCTATTACCAATAAAATAAAGTAACCACCAACTTTAGTATATTGGGGTTAGGGTCATTATAGTTGGTATCAAACAACATTTAGTAGAAAAAATGGTATATAGATTCAGTAAACAATAGATTTGATAACATAACCCAATGAATCAATTTGAGGATAATTCTATGTATATGAAAAAATCATAACGTTTTGGTAAGGCATAGATTATGTGAATTTACTATAACTATATATCAATCAAGATACTATAAGTGGATGTGGATCTAGAATAGTTATATCGTAGGGTAATAACACTGAAAAAAGATTATTGGTCTTTGAATCGACTTTTATTGGGTGAATGGAAATGGGCCGTGCTGTACACCAATTGTGACACTCCCATGGGAACTTTTTGTGGTAATTCATATTTTATTAACAAATTTTTTTTATGTATTTGAAAGTATATTTATGGATTGAGAATATTCCAAGTGATAGAAAGTTTATGATTCATTGATTAGTTATACATAAATATTCAATTTCTGTAAAGTGATTCCATAGTATTGAATTTAGGCATTATGATTAATCATGTTATGATCTAATATTGTAATGAATTTAATAAGAAATGGGACCTATTGTAATGAATGGAAACCATACTAATGTGCATAATAAATTTAGGTATCTCCCTCATGATAAAATTAATGAAAGAATGAGCTTGATCTGGAAATTGCATTGAATAAATTATAACTATATTAGGGCATATGACTTAGGTTATGACAAAATACAATTACTTAATAGATAATCATACTGATAAGTAATTTGGTATAACTATCTAAGACCTCTTTAGTAATCAGAAAAATCCTTCATTTAATGAAACTATAAATTCATTTATATATGAGCAATGGATATGTTCTTTATAGATGATATTTACTGATTTGGGAAGTAATGAAAGGTATAATGTCGTCATAGAAGTTCATAATATTTTTGGAGATGTAGATTAATGGTGGTCATTGAGTCAAAAAAATATGTGTGAGAGGAATATTATAATCACACAATGGAAAAATTTTAAGGATCTTTTCTTGAAAATATATTTTCCTTAGGAAAAATGAGCTGATATAGAGATTCAATTCTTGAGACTGGGAAAAAAATGAAGAGGAACATGTTGGTAAGTATAAATATAACTTTACAAGGTTACCAATGCAGGTTTCGGAGTACAAACATTATCCAAAGAGTAAGATTGAAATTTTTATTGATGGGATAAAGAAAATCCATCAAAGGGCACTAGTCTCCAAAAATTTACCATTATATGAGGATATAATATCATGTATTGTCAAGACAGAGATAAAATTATCCAACACTTATGGATTTGAATGTTTGTATGAGAAGGACAATATATAAGAGGAAAAAATATAAAATGGAAATATGAGAAAGAATAATTTTCTAACAAATGATTATTATGGAAAGAAACATTGTGTTACATTCTGGAATTGAATGAGATTTTTCTTCAATTGGGGGGGAAAAGGCCACCAAAAACACGAATGCATGGGTAATAAATAATCCATCAATGTTTAATTTCTCAAATATAAAGATATGTGGGCTAAAAAATAATAACACCACAATCATCATTGGAATATACCATAGATGAATCTAAGGGACTAAGGTCAAGAATTTGTTTTTAGTACTGCTGAAGTGGAGTAATATACTTGTTTATTTGGATTTATGAATTATGTTGTAGAAGTATTTTATCAATGATATTATAGTTTTTTGAATCCCAAAATTTTTAAGCACTATACTATAGTATTTTTTCATTATAGACATGAAAGCATATGTTTAATGGTACTAATTACTAAGGGAAGTAATTTAGATTTAAGGATGTATTTGTTTTGAAGAGTACATGAATAAATGAAAAATAACCCTTAATATTTTCTAGATAGTGTGTTAACAATGTTTATTTGGGATAAAGAGAAGAATGAAATTGGTGGGGTAAATGGGATAGTATTGGTGACCATGAAAATGGTTAGTGATTTAGTGATAAATTAATTTATGATTGAGATTATATTTTTTTAGAAATCATGGAATACAATCAATAGATTGTGATGTCATTAAGGTTTCATAGTGATTTAGGTTATTAGTGTGTTTTAAGAGAATATATTGTCGTGGTATTCACATGTTTGGTATGTGAAATTATGAGCTATATTATTTTGTTTTGGAATAAATGTTTAACAAAATAATTCATATTTTGGGATTTGAGTTTGGATATATGAATTTTGGGAGAGTATTATAGGTATCAATTTATGGAATGGATTAAGTGTAATGTTTGGTGTAATATTGTGGTTTTTTAGATTAATTTTTTATATTGGATAACTTGTGCTAAAAATTTTGGGTTTGGAAAATATTTCGAGATAGAAGGGAAGACTTATCAATATTTTATGGATCTTGTGATCTATTAAAAGTTAATTTTAGTTCTCTGTGAATAAAAAATTATTCATAGATATTCATTTCTTAGAGTACGAAATGAAGATGAAATTGATCGAAACTCAATAAATGGATGATGTTTTTTAATATAAATGTAAAATATGTCAAGTAAGTATACTTCACAATTTTCATTATCGTGACAATAATATGATCTTTAAAAATGATCTTGAAATGGAACTATTATTCCATTTCCTTCATTTCCATCACAGGTATATGTTTTTGTGGTTGTTAGCTTTCTCTTGACCAGATTTTATATCACTAAATATTTATCCTTGGGAATTCGTCTTCTATTCCATGTATAAATGTTCACTACCCACTAATGTCTACCTACTTTCAATCCTAGATATGTGTTATTCTAGACGACCTTAGTAATTACCTTCTCTCTTATTAAGTGGATGTTTTATTAAACCCTTTTTACTATGTGGGTTTTCAACAAAGGTTAGATATATGATGAAAAAAAATAAAATTGAGGGGGAAAAAATTATCCAAGGGGTGTAGAATGTAAAAACCTGAGTTTTAGATTATATTTATCTTTAAATAAAATCTATTTCTTCGATGACATGCATTGCACACAACACTTTGTTGAAAAGAATAATAATATGGTATAAATTTATAACCTATCTATTAAATAAGAGGTTAGGAATATTAATAAAAAAAATAATGAAAGGCATATTATTTACTAATGTATAAAATTAATACATTGGGTATTAATTAAGTAGAAATAAATATGAAAATCAATAGAATAAAAAATAAATGTTTTTCTGAAAAAGTATTTCATTCTAAAAAGAGGTTTTATTGGGTTTTTAACACTTAATTTAAAATTAATTATTACCAATTTTAAAAAAATTATTTTAAAAAATTGAAATTGTATTTAAATTTGAATTAAAAATTCTCTTAGAGATATTTTTTGATAATTTTATGATAATATTAATTTTTTATGAATAGTAAATAATTCTGATTTTTATTGAAAATTGAATTTTCATTTAAAGAATTTAAAAAACATAATTTTTTTTAAAATTGTTTTAATCTTAATATTAGGTCAATTAAATTACTATTTATCCAATTTATATCATTTTAATCAATTCTATTTTGAATTATGATATAAAAACTAAAATACTTAACAGAAGATTTAATTGTAAAACCATATTTTCATCACACTTGCTGGTTTAGATTTGGTTTAAATTCAACCAATTTTATTAATTAAATTTGAAAAAATGGATTCCATATTTGGAATAATAATAATAAAATTATTTTTAATGGTGAAGTTAAATTTTTTTCATAATTATTAGCATGTTTTTAAAATTTATTCACCATATTTTATGTTAAAATAGTGTTTTGTGAGTTATAAGTTCATGTGATGAAATTAATTTTCCACACACATTGAAATTTTATTTGATAAATTGTATTTAGTATTTATAATAAATGAGGAAAAATTATATAATAAGTACAATTTATTTTTAGTCTTAAAATATAACTTACCTTGATAAATAACGAAAACAAGTTACCCTGCTGAAATCTAAAACGGTAAAAGATAGTAAACAAAGTGGTTAATGAAAAAAAATGTTTAACACATGTTTATTTTTTGTGTGTTTCATGTTCTTATCAACTATAAATACCATAAAAACCATTATTTATCAATTTTTGTGGGACTTGTGGTGAGAGTTACATCCTATTATTAGATAGTTACGGGTATACACAAAAATGTCACTCCTCCTCAATTATAAAAAGAAACCTCCTCCCTCCACATATTGAAACATATTAATTAATTTATATGGAAAAAATAAGGAAATAATATTTCATAAAAATCCTTATTAAATTTCAATATATGATGGTCTTCCAAAAATACTAACCTAGGGTCATTAATTAGATATCCAAAGGAGGTTTTTCTAAGTGATGATAATTACATTTATTATGCACTTTATTTTTTGCGTCTTATCTGACCACAACCATTCATTCCATAATAATTTAAATATAATAAAATTAGTTTATATAATATATAGATATTTTATTATATTTATGGGATAACCTATATCTATATCATCTTCCATTAAATTGGAAAAAAAATTGTTGATCATGTGTATGACATTCTACCACATCGTGAAACGATATAATACATTTCCCATCATCAAATCCTACAGATGGTTATATAGATTTATTTAATGTGTATATATTATATTTATATAAATCGTTATACCTTTTTATTTATAATATCATGGTTACCTTCTTAACTTCTAATATTTTGGAAATCAATAATATCTCTTGTGTGTATGTGTAGACTACCCCCACCATGAAGCGATGAGATTCCTTCTAAATTTACGATTTAAATGTATGGAAATCAAGATTGTTTTGATGAACATATATGATTTTTATGGTATAATAATGATTCCATAAATTTTAAATATTAATTACCTTTATTTCATTCCATCAGTCACAATAAGGAAAAAATTGTCCTCCATATGTACGCCCGACTATCTCCATGAATGGTGTAACTCATTTCTATATATCTATAATTTATAGAATTTTATAAATACTTATATAATGAAGATATATGATATTTATACAATGGTTAAAATTAATTACATGATGTACCCATGAACAAAGTGCCAGGACCGAAACTACAAAACCAAAACATACATGAAAATAAAATAGTTATTATTGGAAACAGTGATCTTAAAAAAGAATTTTTAATAAACACGAATTAAAAATTATATGAAAATTTTATAAGGTATTATATGTAAGATTATGGTTTTGAAAAACCATTATAATAAAACAATATTTATTAAATTGGAGGTTCAAACACAGAAAATGGAAGTGTAACCCATGTTAAGAGTTTCTTGTCTAACTTTTACTTTAGTTATACATATGCCATATTAAATGCCTATTTATTTTTTTTATTATATATAATATCCCATTGATATGTTATATCATTAATATATTTAATTTTATGGTGTTTAATGTTTCTTTTGGTTGTATATCTTTTATAGGGGTTGTGATTAAAATGTTACCAACTTGATAATGGTTTCATTTAGAATCTCATCATTATTCAAGAATTTTTATTTTAAGTCTTACTTGGAGAAAATATATAATATATTTCTCTCAAAAAAAATAAATTTTACCCTCATATGTTTATTGATTAAAATTTGAACTAATAGTTTCAATTTTTTCTTTGGTACTTAAAATGATTGAGAAAATGATTTTTAGGAAAGAGAAACTTATTTTTCTTCTTGATCAAAAATGAATTTTCTTATGTATCCATGATTTAGAAAAATGTTTTCAATTTTTTTTCATATTGTTATATGTTTTTTGAAGTCATTTTTTTTCCAATTTTAGTTTTTTATTTTTTAAAATGAATCTTTTTAACATTTTCCAAACAAGGTACCATTTTACTTTTCTTAAATAATTGTGAAAGGAATGTTTTTTAAATTTAATTCCTTGAATATAATTTCTCATCATTATGACTACTAAATGAAATAAATGTTACTTCACACTATTGAATACAATTTTCACATATTTTTTACATAATATTATTGAAATTATTTAGTTCTTGAAAGTGATTTTCATACTGAAAGTGGTATTTTCCCCAAATATAATTTTAATTACCTCTTTATGGATTTTATATTCATAAAATAATAATCATTATTTTACTTATTCTCTACTAGAGATATGTTTTAATAACACCATCATTATTATTCCTAAATATGGTTTATGATTAGTTTGATTGGGGATGTAATATTTTGATACCATTCCCTATAGTACTCAAAATAGGTTTTATTCTGTTTTTTACATTGGTAAAGTATTAAAATTTCATATTCTAGATTTTTAATATAAATTTTTACGTTGATTATGATTGTACCCATTAAAATGAGGAATGAATTGGAAATATTAATTTATTGGAGGGCCCCACTACATCCCTTCAATGCATCAGCATGTCTCATGATACAAACTAGATTGGGTAGTTAGATGAGGTCTTACCTATTTATATAAGATGTCTTAGAATGATTTTGTGATGGTATGGTTATGATCTCAAAAATTATTAATTCCCTCATTATGATACTAGATATTGATTTCCATGTTATTATTGATTAGGTTTGATATCCACATAATAGTTCAATATCATGTGATTATTTATATATAATTATTTGATAATCAATTATTTTTGTAATATTTTTCTATGTGATCAAGTTATTGATTAAATAAACTTTGGTTTTAATTATTTACATTTCTATATTGATTATTCATTATTTATTAATGATATCTTCCATTGTACGCATACCCATAAAAAACATCCGAGCTCATGTGTTCTTTATAGTTCATTTACCCAAGATGATAGGTAGTGTAATATGACTGATATGAAAAAATATTATTAAGGGAATAATGGAGTTACCAAATAAAAATTTATGTTTTATTTTATAATTTCAATTATAATGTGTGATTCATTATTGTATCTTATTTTCCAAAACTACTAAACTATTGAGTCTTTTACAATGTGATAGCTTGTATCTATCAACTATGTAATAAAGTACATACATAAAATCAGCTACTAGGGTCAAGGTTTTTACATTATATCTCAAGATATAATTATGGAAAATTAGTTGATGTTCTTTTTCAACTATGGGAAATAGGTAGGGATTCCTACTCCACCATGGGAATCAAGTAGTGAAACCCTATCCACTATAGAGAATGGGTGGTGATGCCTAATCCACTATGGGAAACAACTACATATTTTTGATCCAATATGATTTGATGGAATCAATAGTTAACCATAACATATGAAATGGTTTATATTTCTCTTATGGTACTACAAATTTATGAAATATTTTAAGGTTTATTATTTTAACCAGTAGTTTTTGATTGATTTATGAATATCTTTCACTCATGTGATTCATGTATTTCGATATGATAATGTTTCACACAATGACTCTTATTCATGATCTATGATAAATAGGATATGAAATTTCTAATTTTTGATAATGATATCATATCCTTATGATCAGATTATGATTGCATATGATCAAAAATTGATATCTACCATGCTTACCGTTACTAATCATGTAAGCTATCCCTTACTTATGATTCTTTTCCCCAGTTTATGAATAATGGTTTTATGAAGGTTTTTTCAAGATGGTTAAAATGTGAGAACATTATTAAAGAGGATATAGATTATACCAAAATAACTTATTAATGTATATAGTCTATATTAAAACTAAAGCTTTTATAGCCCTGGGGTATGTAATTTTATTATATGTATTGAATATTCATAAAATTTGTTATATTTTTGAAGAAATTCTTGGGTGGCCTTAATTGGTATTAGAGTAGGGTTTAGATATTCTTTGTTGTTTATGATAATATATCATTGGTGAAAACCATAGTAATATTTATATGTATAAGTTAACATCATAATGTTTTGATAAATTAAATATTGTGACATTTTCTGTAAAAATAAACACCTATTTAGATACTGGAAAGTGGATGCATTTGTGGCATAAACGCACCTAGGGGTAACAACTCTAAAAGGGATGGATTGAGTATTAACATCATCATCATTGGTTTATAATGAGCGGGGTTAAGAAATCACACATGGCTAGACACACCTGAGGGATATGATTGGATTTATACACATTTTCAAAATAAACCGTCAATAAATATTTGAATATATAATGACCATACATAACCTAAGTAGAACCAAATTATTTTCAAAGATTAATTTAATGGTGTAACAATTTAGACATCTTATAAATGCTATTTCTTTAATTTATGGTATTTGACTTTTATTATTGTATATTTATTCTCAAAAATTTTATTTTGGTTTTATTCAATGGATATAACCCTAAGACATCATTATAATAAAAAATTTGATGGGAGATACAATTATTTGTCTCTCGAGAAACCAAATTCTATGGGAGTTGGTATGTAAAATCATATTAATATTTTAATGAAACATTTTCCAGAAATGAATCATGATGATCTTTTCAATGATAAAAGGAGGGAATAATGTACAATTTAGTATTTCATGTCAAAAATACACCTTATTTCATTATGTCATATGATACACCTGTGTCTTAGTGATGGATCATCACCATTGAGAAAATATTTTTGGTTCTCTAATTATTAGAACCTAAAAAATGTTCCAGCAATTTTTCATTTAGAAGGTGAATCATATCAATGATGAAATATTATTAAAAATATGGGGAAAGTGTAATAAATTTATTTTAGGGAATGGGGTGAGTTTTAGATGATATTTTTCAGTAAGTACGTACATAATATTTTACATAAGAAAAAGGAGAAGTAATTACTCTAGATTAAGAAGGATGATGATGAATGAATTTGTACCTATGATAAAAATTTAAACATACTTGAATGGTTTGTTTTTTTTTGTAAAATAATTCTACATGAAATAGAAATTGATTGAATCTTTTTTGGATTGAATCCAATTCTAAAACATGCTCTACCTATAATAGACATTAGTATCTATGAATACATTTCGTTTATGTGATCTCAATGTAGGATATACAACTATAGATTTATATTATTCACATTGTTTTTCATAAAATATAATGATGGAGTCTCATGACAGGTTGGATAAATCATATGGTGGAAATAAATTAATGTCATCTACATGCCAAAAATATGGGAAGAAACTTCTAGGGAATATCATTAATGGAACATGGAGGTATTTAAAATGTTCAAAGGCTAGTCATAATGTTTGTGAATATTGTAATGTGGCGATGAGTCTAGTTAATACCATAGAGGAATGGAAGTTTCTAACTAATCCACCACCAATAATCCGATGATTCAAATGAAAGGAATATATGCCTTATTCCAAACAGGGTATGAATCTAAAGGTTTATGATGATGTTCAAGGACAAAAAACATATCATCACAAAGTTAAAGGAAAATATCTTGAGATTGAGAATATTGATGTGGGTTTTGAGAATGATGTCATAAATAATAGAGTTATCATCCAATCTAGTAGAGCTAGTGCCTTTTCTTATTCGTGATATTCCCACTCTATTATATCTAATGATTTCTGAAGGGAATATAATTACCACCTAAATTATTAGATATTTATTTTGTAGTGAAAAATCATAATTGTACAATGTTTGAATCTCACATTTACATTTCCCCTATGATTAAATTTTGTAGAAACAAAACTGAATTAAATCATATAATTATTTTATTAGTTGAACGTTTTATGATAATAATCATCTGTTATATTTTACTATATATCTCCTACAATAGCCCAAACCTATATGGTCCATTAATTTTCCGAAATATCGTGTTTGATGTGTTCTGGGAGGTCAAGGTGACTTATAATCAACACTTTTCTAAATTTACAGACTATTTCATGATACTGTCTCACAGATACTATCTCACAGATATTGTCTCATAGATACTGTCTCATAGATATGATCTTAGAGACAATGTCTTAGAGATACTGTCTCACAGATACTGTCTCACAAATACAGTTTCACAGATACTATCTCACATATACTATCTCAGAGAGACTGTCTCACAGAGAGTGTCTCACAAAGACTATCTCATGGAGACACTCTCACAAAGACTATCTCACAGAAACGATATCATAGAAATGGTGTCAAAGTAATGGTGTCATAGAAACTATGTCACAGAGATAGTGTCACATAAATTGTTTCATATAAATACTTTCATAGAAACTGCCTCATGAACAATGTTTTTCCAGATCTGTTTCATATTTCATTGGCCAAATTTCCACATTTTTCCAGTTTTTCTGATTTAATGTTTTCTTTGAAGAAAAACACATTAAAATACTTTTTTTAAAGGATTAAATACCTATTTAAAGGCCATAAATACTTTATTAATTTTCATAAGGTTCATGATGCCCTTACTTAGTCAAACCATATGGTTTAATGTAGTCCCCTTTTAATGGAAAATCTTGCATATCTTTAAATGTTGCACTATTAAATCTTATAAAGGGAAAAGATATATTTCTCCACTGTTTTTCCTCATTGTTATCTAGTGAAAGACACTTGAAACTTTCCACTTTCATATATAAGTGATGTGATTGAACCTTAATCCTTGGATCATTTCCCCATATACATTTTTTCTACTGTATGGAGACCCCCTGTTTTGGTTCAACCAAGCAAAATCGATCAATCTTCAGTATAAGGTACGATATATCGTCTTTTTTTTTCTGGGTTCCTCTCCTTCTGTTTCTCCTTTCCCTATTATAGAATGCTATCTACATGTTCAGAATGGAGTTTTTGTTGGTGTTCTTTGAAATGGTGATGTCTCTATATCCTTGGGAGGAAGTATTCCTCTAGAAGAGGTGATCATGATCAGTTTTTATGGTTTATACTCATACACAAAGAATCAAAAACCTTTTGAGGTATGGGATTTGTGGTCTCTCTATTCTTTTACATGCAACTATAGAGTTATCATGTTTTATCCCACTAGATCACAATGAAATATACATAATAAATATTTAAACCAGATAAGTAAATTTTCATCTATCGTATGTAATTTCCACTCATTTTTCTAGATAGTGTGATATTTATTATTTTCTTGTTAGCATGTCATTCTTAATGAAATTTGTAAAGAACGTAAATACATAATTAATTGTAATTATTTTTCAAAGATAAAGAGGCATGTAAATGAATCCGGTAATGGTAGTTGTATTTTTTATGTTAATAAAATTTATGTAGTAAGATTGTTTAATCAATTTGTGATAAGTATGGTATATTTACATTAAGTTTTTCCATAGTTGGAACCTAATATTGATGAAACGGTTAATTCAAGATGGATTAAATAACCGACTGTTTGATAAAAAGATAAATCTTGGTAGGGTTTTGAGTTACCCTCTTTCTTGTAAGGTGGAGTTCCATGTTCTTTGGAGCCTTGAGAGATCATTATGTTTGAAGGCTGGATGCCTTGTTTAAGGGCCAAGAGACCAATTGATATGATTTTTTCTTTTGGATGCTTGTTTTTTGATGTGATCCTGGATGGATTTTCTGATATGTGTGGGCAGGGAGGGACATTATTTGTGGTAGTAGTTGACACCAAGAGTGGCGAGATGCATCATTTTATGCATGTGGGTTTCAGGGAGGACACTAGAGATGATGAAACAAGTTAGATATGAATATTTGGATGATTTTTTATTATTGTTTGTTGTTTATCTACTTTAAATTCCCCACGGATCATGGAAGCTGGTCTTGCTTACCCTCCTTCAAAAGGGGTGAAGACGCACAAGGTATGCCACATCCATTTCATTTTTAGCATCTCGAGGGAGGATGGTTCTATGCTCTTCTGTAGGTGGAAAAAGACTTTATGGGTAGTTAATCTACTCACCAAGTTGAGCCCCCTTGTGTTTAGTAGCATAGAAAGTTTTTTATAGAATTCATGGGAATATGGGAAAGTAATAATTTTGTTAAAAACGATTGAATGAATGATGATTAACTCATGGGGTTGGATTTTGCTGGGGCGCAATGTTGAGGATGAAATTTAATGGAATAATGTACTTTAGGTTGTGATGATAATGAAATATAATGTGGAATTGTTAATTTTTATTTAATGTTTAATGAATTTTTTGATATAAAGTGAAACTAATATAAAGGGGATAAGGTAACCTAATGTAGCTCTTTAAATGGTTGGGTTCTTATATGGAACCTAGTCTTTACAGTGGTAGTCGGGAGTTCGAGAGACATTAGATGTAGTAGAGTCTTAGAATAGGTTATTCCCATAGTGTGGTTTTGAGAAATAGTATATTCTGTACTTTTTGTGTTACTATACGCTACTCCACCCTGTCAGTTAGGGAAACTAACACCTTGGGGATTCTGAGTCATGCGAGGGGGGGGGGGGGTTCATAGCATTCTAGTGGGAGGATGGATGGATGACTTCCCCCTTTGGACCTACTCTATTCTCTTAGTAGTTAATTGTGATGGTAGGTACAGTGGTTAGTTTCCTCCATATATGTGTGTAGGGAGAAGTAAGGGCTTGTGGTTATTCACACACATATATTCTTGATATAGTTTTCTATGGACTACTATAGGTGCAACGTGTATAGGCTATAATGGATTGAGGATTAATAACCAATGCACAATACATGTTATGAAAGCTGTGGTGGCTCCCGAAAACTACCTTTTTACGTTTCTTATATGGATGTTGTAGTTTTGTAGCAGGAGGTGCATGTTTTTGTGCTACGCCCATGTATTTGCAGTCAAGCCTTTTTTTGAGAGAGATGCTTTGGACGTATGACATTGGGGAAAAGCCAAAAACTAGTGGGGAAGTAGTAGTAGGGTACACTCAATATTATTTACTATATTATATACTCTTGTATGAAATACTTGGTTAGAGTATACAGGGTAAGGTAAGAAACATAATATACCCATTTAGGTGAAGATTTAGTTTCACTTGTTGTTCACTGTGCTTTAGAATTCTTTCTTTACTTTTATTCAAGAGGATCCAGGGGGGATCCAACTGAATATACTATTATACTCCCCATATGTATATAGAAATTGTTATTCAGGGCACTTGGAGCAGGTCGAAGATCTTGCTGGTTACTATTAGCTTGGGGTTGTAGGAGCTGTTCAAGCATTGGGGTTGTTGTTGTTTTTTACTTTCCTTTGGTACATACAATATTTCTTTTTGATTGTATTATTTTTTATGACATTACATAAGTGTACTTGGAATTTCATTTTATATTGCAGTCTAGGTTGGTATTTGTTGGTGTCTATCTTATCTCTCTCTTTCGCATTTTTTCTCACAGAGGGTAACACCTCCCATTTGTATGTTTATTATACCCTCGGTGATACTCACCAACTTGCGGCCTACTGGAGGCGAGACCTAAGGTCAGAATCTCCATTCCCACATTGCTGGCCCATGAGGGGCACACCTTCTGGGGAGGGGGTCACGACAGAGTGGTATAAGAGGTATGGTTAAGGGATATTACGGAGTTTGGTGTTAGAAACATGTGAGGATGAATGGGTTAGTAGGGAAATGGTGTCAGTCATGTTTATCTAGTGATGCAAAAAGTAGATTCCGGCTAAAAAATAGGCATTTAGCCCCCCCCCCCTGTGATCTGATGCATGAATCATTATGTTTTCAGGGGATACTAAACAAGGTGATACTAGTCACAGGGTAGAGGCATAGGAAAGGATTAGGAATCATTATTCCTGGTTCCTATGTTTGAATGGGTAGAACATTAGTTAGTTTAACCAAAATTGTATAAAAGAAAACAATTAATTTATTAATTTGTAGTCTTCCATGTTCTTGGTTTAGAGGTTGGTGATGATGAATCTTAGAGGAGGACACTTCAAGAGATTCAACTCTAGAGTCTACAGAAGTAAAGGGGCTTCGTTTTAGATCAAATCATGGAAGAATGGTTAGAGGAGGAGCATATAGCCTTCAGTTTGATTCGTGATTGGAAGGAGCATTGGGTTTCATTGGTTGTAATGATGCTTCATGGTTCAGTGAGGCAATGGTGGTTCTTGTTCATCAGGGATCACATGGAGTTAGATATCCCATTTGAGGAGTTCCGAGTCATGTTTAGTGGTGAGTTTCATTCTTTAACCGCGAAGGAATCTAGTCTCTAAGAGATACATACTCTTTGATAGGGGAGCTCCATTGTGAGGGTGTTTGGAATCCATTTTAGGAACCTTTTAAGATATTATTCGGACCTATTTCAAGATGACGAGGCCAAGGGAAGGCATTTTGAGGAGGCTTTGAATCAAAAGATCTAGCACCGGGTCACCCTGTTTATGCTGAAGACATATCGTGAGGTGATAGTGAGGTTAGAGGTCTTCAAGAGGACATTTTCTAGAACTATATCATCACGAGAGGGGAGTCATCATGTTTCCTCGTGAACAAGAGATGTGGTACGGGGTTCCTGATTTTCAAGGAAAAAGTGTTTTAGTTCGACCGAGGGTAGGTCCCAGTCCTCAGCATCTTGTTTCTCATAGGGTAATGTATCTCAGGCCTACGTCAAGGGATCATGAACTTGTTTTTATTGTGGTGGTCGATTTAATCAGTAGTGAGAGTGCCCATCCCTTCAGAGCAGTCATCATGCACAAGGTGTTCCGCTCCAGGTTCCTCTGTTGAGGCAGTTCTAGCCGAGGTAGCATTAGTAGGTTGCACCAGCTTTGGATCAGTAGAGGGAATATGGGGTACGGAGAGGATATCCTTGTGACACTCCCCATCCTCATAGAGTAGAGCACAACCATGGTGGTGGTCTTCATCAGGGCTAGAGAGGTCATGGGGGAGTTTGTAGTGAGATTCATGCTTTAGCGTTGCTAGCGCTAGGCGAGCCAAACATCGTTCAATGTACCCTTTCATTTTTTTCTACATGGGTGTATTATTTGTTTGATTCAGGATATATTCACTTTTTATTATCACATTTCTTTGTCCACGCATTGTAAATTGAGGTAGGGAGGCTTTTAGTGCCCTTGGAATTGACGAAGCCAGTTGGAGGTGAAGCCGACGTGTTTGATGTTTGTATAGACTATGAGAAAGTGCTGGGTAAACACTGCTCTTGGGGAGATTTTCTATGTTTATAGATACAACCATATGATGTCATCCTCACCATTGATTGGTTGTATTCGGTGCAGGCTATAATGGATTGCTTCAGAAGGTAGGTGGTGTTTTTTGATGATGATGGAGAGCCAATAGTATTTGTTGGCGAGCGAGACCCTCAGATAGGTCATAGAAATGTTACTTCCTAATCCTCCTTGATGGTTGAGCTGATGCTAATTTATTTGGAGGTTCAATAGTTGTCGTTTTCTAGGGTCATAGAAGAGTACCCTGATGTCTTTCTAGAAGTGGTTGTAGCATTACCCCCTCAATGAGAGATCGAGTTTTGGATCGTGCTATAGCCAGGATCGTCTAATATCTCAATATATCCATATTGGATTGACCCTTATGAGTTACGAGAGCTATATAAAAAATATGATGGTCTGTTAAAATGTGGTTTTATTCGGACGAGTGTGTCACCGTGGGGTGCACCAATTTTGTTTGTGAGGATGGATGACGACAATTTGTGGTTGTATATTGATTATCATCGCTTAAACAAAGTGATAGTAAAGAATCATTTTCCTCTATCGCAAATTGATGATTTATTTGAAAAAATGAAGGGTGAATGTTGGTTCTCAAAGATATAATTGTGGTTAGGATATCATCAGACGCATGTGAAGTATGGAGATATCCTAAAGACTACTTTTTGTTGCCATAATTGAAATAATGAGTTCGTTGTAATGCAGTTGGGTGTGACTAATACTCCAGCCATGTTCATGGGATTGATGAACGATGTGTTTCGTGAGATCTGTAACATCCCAGACCCGGCCAGCCACCTGAACAGTGCCAAACGGGTTGGGTGTCACTACCTTAGGTGCACCTCCCCTGAACGCCAACGGCTTCCAAATGACAGCGAGGGTCTGAATAGGTATAGTGGGGAAGCTATAACCTCTCGGAGGATCATAGTAAGGGTCCTGGTCTGAGTATAACAGTAAAGATACAGTGGAAAGAAAGACTCAGTAGACTCGAACCTGACCCGCAGAGCGGAAGCATATCCAATAGCAATAAACTGCAGAAGCAATATAGGAAACAACTACAGTGGAAAGTAAACAGAACAACATTCCAACAATCAACTACAACAACTACTGTAATCAACCACGAATACATCATAGCAGGTCATACACAACTGAGTATAAAAAGGGTGCCAATGGCTAACCAATAGTAGCTACAACAACTAAGCATGCTGATACAGAAAAGTAAACACAACAAGTAAACCCCAGCTAGGTAGGACCTCAAGGTCCGTACCATCTCCATGCAATAACTAATGCAACCCAGCTCCTGAGGCTGGCCTCTTTCCTGCACGTAGATCCATAAAGTCTGCAGGCGTCCCGAAGGGCCCGTGTAGGGTGTGAGACAAATCTCAGTAGGATACCACCCAATGGTGCCTACAAAATATATGTGTTTAAGCAGTCATGCATTTACCAGGAAAGCAGTAATCAGTAAAATGCATAAATAAATACAAACTCCACTAGTGCTCAACAGCCACCATGGAGTGTCACCTGGTTCGGCAAACGCCGGAATCTCTTTCGTGTAACCCAATATCATGTACCACCTGACACATCATGTCTCAAGTACCGACGTCCCGAAGGCATGCCCCATATAGTAACCCGACACCAAGTGCCTCCTGAAACCTCATGTCTCAAGTACCGACGTCCCAAAGGCACGCCCCAAATAGTAAACTGGCACCAAGTGCCTCCTGACACCTCGGGTCTCAAGTATCGACGTCCCGAAGGCACGCCCACAAATAGTAACCCATGACCATGTGCCTCCTAACACCTCGTATCTCAAGTACCGACGTTCCAAAGGCATGCCCAATTCCCTGAAGGCTCCTCACCTCCAACGTCTCTTTCTACGGCAAGAACCCCCAACCAAAATACCTAACCGCAACTACGGGGGCCACCACCCACACAAGTGGTCAAAACAACCTCATCACGGAGTATCTCTGTGTGCACTCTACTCAAAGTCCCGGTGAGAGGTAATCACCAAAATAGTCCTAATCCACCAAAACATCTGACACCTTATATCCCTACGACCATGTCACTCATGTCCGATGGCATCGACACCCTGGTATCACGGGCCATGCCCAACCTGACAGTCATACTGCCTCAAACTGACGTCCATGACGCCCAATCCCATGGTCAAAACCACCCAAAGTAACCCAGGAAAAGCCCCAACCTGTGATCAGCATCACTCAAGCGTAACCGGGCCAAGCCCAACACAACCCAAAGGGTCCAGCAGATGCAATTCAACAATCGCATATATAACATAGTTAAACAGAATATATAACCAAGAAAAACCAACTAAATAGTCGAATTGCACTATACAAGGTGTTGTCCCATTCCAGCACAGAGGTCTTAAATGCCTCTTACAATTTATAATAGGCTTTGAAAAAAACTAAACAGTTTATAACAATAATATTGCAATTAAAACCATTTTGGCATTCCCCGACCAAAATGCCCCGATCAGCCACAACCCCTCACCCGGCCCCGCTCATGCAAAATGGTAATCGGGCATACCCCAAGGCATCCGAGAGGTCCCATAAATAATTCAGTATGAAAAAGAGTATAAAAAGAGTCCTTCTGAAAAATACCTGAAAACGTGCCGAAGCCGCGTCACCCAAACCACCGTGAAAACACAAAATGAGGTATGCACCACCTACCTGAGACTCTCATGATGCTACTCCTCCGGTAACACCCGCCAATTCGGTCTAAAACACGGTAAATCTACAAAATATTCAAAACCGCCCAAAGGGATATAACTCGTTCTAGAACAAAAATCAAACAAAACGACAAAAGAGGAATCGAGATCTTACTGAGGGGGTTCCAATGCACTAATTAGTGATCTAATCGGACTTTGGACGAAGAACCGAGAAGAAAATGAAGATCCGTACGGCTTGGTTTGCATATCCGGGCGGAGGGCATGAGGTTCTGCCTCAATAAGAGGCTACTGCCTAATTTAAGCGAAAAAAAGAAAGTACACGACATGATCTTTAGGACTACACGCCATGTATATTTAATTTAACTGTTCAAAAGACGGCTGATTCCACCGACATACATTTCGAACCTTCCGACATGAGTACACGACATGTACCTCTGGGTACACGGTGTGTACCGGGTTCCTCTTCTCTTCCTCACTGACATACCCACACACCATTTATATCCCTCATACACGGCTAGACTACACGGCGTTTCCAAAGGGAACACGGCGTGCCCCTGGTTCTGAACCGGCCAATGGCCTACATGCCATGTATGGCCTCACACTGTCGGGGGTCTACATGGTGTTTTCAAAACTACATGCCGTGTAGTAAGAAATTTTTACACGGTCACCCACACGGCATGTACTCATCGAGTACACGACCTGTCACTCACCTACACATACAAGACATGCACTCAAAGTACACGGGGTGTAGTCTTGGAATTTCCAGAAACTTTTCATTTTCTCCAGTTTCCTCAGAAACCGGTCAAAAATTCAAAAAGGGTCAGAATTTTGACCCGTTCTGAAAACCTTGGTTCTTAAAAACTCCCCACCTTAACATATCTCATCCTCGATCTACTAAATGAAACCAGGAGATGACACCGAACACACCCATCCCAGCTAAACAACCCGGACTACCCCGGTCTCAATGGTTCCGTCTAAATTCCTCAAGGGGGGCTCCCCAACTTATGAATTGCCTTACTCAATCTCAACCCAACAAAACATAAAGAAAATAGGGTTTACTAACCTATTTTCTGGAAGAAAAATCCTCCCGTGATGCATTGTCACTCCTGCACCTCATTGGTGCTCCTATGTCGCTTCCGACACCCAAAGTATCCCGCACCGCATCAGTGTCTGCCTCCATGAGGTCCTGGTGCCTATAACCTCATGTAACCCACATCCACGATGCCCCGATTCCCACAAAAACTCATGTAACCCGCATCCATGATGCCCTGATGCCCACGACACCTCAAGTAACCCGCATCCATGATGCCCCGATGCCACGCATTTCATACATATACATATATATATATATATATATATATATATATATCACACACCCGATACGGTGCCAACCCACAGACTAGCATCTAGTCAGTCCACAAAGATCATGTGCACCTCGTGCACTCAAAAAAGACATACCTCTATAGGTCATGACAAAAAGGAAACATGGAGATCACGGTCACACCACAGTGTACCTCTAACTGTCATCGGCTCACCGGCCTGCTCAGCCTCTAGCAACTCCACGGCGTGCACCTGGCCTGAAACACGGCTACCTGACGCCTGACCTCCCTGCGATACTGCTCCAGTCACTGGCCACTGAACCCTCAGCTGGGTCCCACTGTCTCTATCATGACCTCCGCGCATAGCTGAACCTCGACTACCCTCTCTGGGTATCGAACCTAAACTAACTCCAGACGTTGCGGTCTATCCTAGTCCCTGCCTACCGGCTATCTGAGAAGGTTGCCTGCAAAACCTCTCCAGATGCTCGTCCTGTCCACAAGCCCAGGACTCCTTCGGAGGCATGTCACACTGCGCCCGAACATGTCCCAACTATCATAACTGGAAGAAAATTACCGAAGAACTCCCACGAGGTGGTCTTGCTGAATCCCTGGCCTGACTGCCCTGCTGGAACTCATCCGGTCCTCGCTTCCTTCTGTCTGAACCGTCAGCGGAAGCTGTTGTCCTGCCCAATTGAGATTTCTCTCTCTTGTTTCCCTCGGCTATGAGTGCCTGATTGACCGCCTCGAAGAAAGATCCCAGCCTGAAAATGTTCACCTACACCCAAATGGTGTGTTGCAAACCATCCTCAAAGCGTCTCACCCTATCTGCGTCGTCGCTCACCATACCAGGTGCAAAATGGGACAACACTATAAAGGTAGTTGTGTAGTACATGAAAGACATATCTCCCTGCTGAAGACTCACAAACTTCCACGCTCTCTCTTCCCTTAGTGTCTCCGGGTAGAAGTGCTTAAAGAAACTGTCCTCGAAGTCCTTCCATGCCAGTCCCTCGTGCCTACGAGCCTAAACCTGTACGTCCCACCAATGCTCCGCCAGTCCTCTCTGCATGTACATCTCCAGCTTGACCCTCCACCCTGGAGGCGTCTCGAGATGCTCGAAAATCATCTGCATGCTCTTTATCCAGTTCTCAGCCGCATGTAGACCACCCTCTCCCTGAAAAAGTGGCGGGTGCTGCGACTGGAACTCCCGCATCAGATACGCCATAGAAGGCTCTAAACCCTGAACGCCACTGTCAATCCCCTGCAAGACGCGTACCAGGCTCGCTCGGACCTGCTCGTCAATCCACGGCCCGAACGATGCAAAACCTGGCTGCTGTCCTGCCTGTAATGGATCCTGAACTTAATCCCATCCCTAAGCCTGTACCTGCAGCTCATGCTCGGACTGTACAGAATTATGACCCTAATCATGCGGCACTATGTCCTCTCCTGCCTGAATCTCCATCGAGCCGTGAAGGAGTAACCCACTGAATACCATAAATGGTCAGACAACCCATATATATATAACATTATATTCTACACAGATAAGGAAAACAGTAAAAGGAAGTGCATAACAACTACCCTTACTCCCCCTCACCGCAACCCATGCCCCACAGCATCCCGTCCTCATGGCCTCCTTACCTGCCCTCAACAGAGCCATGTATCAAAGGTAAATCGGGCCATGCCCATCCCGACAACTCACGTTTCCTCAAACCGACAACTGAGTTGCCCAATCCTAACAGTTACAATGCCTCAACCATAGTACCTGTCTACTCTCATAAGAGCCAGACTCAAAATCCTACAACATGCAATTCTACAAAAATAAAGCATGGAATACACATTGAAACAACTAGTAATTCTATCTGGAATTTCATAAAATGACATGTCAAAGCATATAAAGCATGGAAATTGATATTTCATTTACATGGCATTATCACTTCACAAAGCATACGTGCAATTATGAAATTGAAATACCCTAAAAATGTGCCTATCAAAAGCCATGCAAGGTAGCCTCGCCATACCGGGCCAAGGTCCAATTATCGCTTACCACACCGGGCCAAGGGTCACATATGACAATCAAGAACATCACACACCTAGTGATCCACCAAGGTGGAAATCATATAAACCGTAATTTGAGAAAAAGCAAATAGAAATTCCCACCCATGGAAACTTGGTCCATCCATCATACCTGGGGCTGCAGGCACCCAAGAACAAGCTAGAATCCCAGTTCCAGTAACCACAACTTATCTCCAGTCTACCATATCCCAAATAGTAAAACTAGTAGAAATAAATAGAGAAGTCTCAATATCTTTAGTATCTATAAAAACACTGCTACTAAATCCTTGTCATGAACTCCACTGATACCACTTTGTAACATCCCGGACCGGGCCAGCCACCCAAATAGTGCTGAACTGGTCGGGTGACACTACGTTAGGCGTACCTCCCCTAAACGCCAAAGGCTTCCGACTAGCAACGAGGGTCCGAATAGGTATTGTGGGGAGGCTATACCCTCTCGTAGGATCATAGTAAGGGTCCTGGTCCGAGTATAACATTAAAGATGCAATGGAAAGAAAGACTTAGCTGACTCGAACCAGACCCGCAGAGCGGAAGCATATCAAATAGCAATAAACCGTGGAAGCAATATAGGAAACAACTACAGCAGAAAGTAAATAGAACAACATGCCATCAATCAACTGCAACAACTACTATAAACAACCAAGAATGCATCAAAGTAGGTCATACACAACTGAGTATAAAAAGGGCGCCAATGGATAACCAACAGTAGCTACAACAAGTAATCATTCTGGTACAGAAAAGTAAACACAACAAGTAAACCACAGCTAGGTATGACCTCAAGGTCCGTACCATCTCCATGCAACAATTAACGCAGCCCAGCTCCTATGGATGGCCTCTTTCCTGCACGTAAATCCATAAAGTCTGCACGTGTCCCAATGGGCCCGTGCAGGGTGTGAGACAAATCTTAGTAGGATACCACCCAACAGTGCATACCAAATATATGTGTTTAAGAAGTCATTAATTTACCAGGAATGTAGTAATCAGTACAATCCAAAAATAAATACAAACACCACTGGTGATCAACAACCACCATGGAGTGTCACCTACTTCGACCAACGCTGGAATCTCTGTCATGTAACCCGGCATAGTGTGCCACCTGACACCTCGTGTCTCAAGTACCGACATCCCGAAGGCACGCCCCAAATAGTAACCCAGCACCAAGTGCCTCCTGAAACCTCGTGTCTCAAGTACTGACATCCCGAAGGCACACCCACAAATAGTAACCCCACACCATGTGCCTCCTGACACCTCGTGTCTCAAGTGACGACGTCTCGAAGGAACGCCCAATTCCCTGAAGGATCCTCACCTCCCACATGGATTTCTACGGCAAGAACCCCCAACCAAAATACTTAACCGCAATTACGGGGGCCTCTACCCACACGAGTGGTCAAAACCACCTCATCACGGAGTATCTCTGTGTGCACACTACTCAAAGTCCCAATGAGTGGTAATCACCAAAATAGTTCTAAGACACCAAAACAACTGACACCTCGTGTCCCTGTGACCATGTCGCTCAAGTCCGATGGCATCGCCACCCTAGTATCCCAGGCCATGCCCATCCTGATGGTTGTACTTCCTCAAACCGACTTCCATGACGCCCAATCCTGTGGTCAAAACCACCCAAAGTAACCCGGGCAAAGCTCCAACCTGTGATCAACATCACTCATGTGTAACCGGGCCAAGCCCAACACAACCCAAAGGGTCCAGTAGATGCAATTCGACAATCGCATATATAACATAGGTAAATAGAAAACATAACCAGGAAAAACCAACTAAACAGTCGAATTGCACTATACCAGGTGTTGTCCCATACCAGCACATAGGTCTTAAAAGACTCTAACAATTTATAACAGGCTTTTACAAAAAAACCTAAACAGTTTATAATAATAATATTGCAATTAAAACTATTTTGACGTTCCCCGACCAAAATGCCTTGATGATCCACGACCCCTCACCCGACCCCACTCATGAAAACTTGTAACCGGGCATACCCAAAGGCATCCCAGAGGTCCCATAAACAATTCAGTAAGAAAAAGAAGATAAAATGGGTCCCGCTCAAAAATACCTGAAAACATGCTGAATATGCGTCACCCAAACAACCGTGAAAACACAAAATGATGTATGCACCACCTACCTGAGACTCGCATGATGATACTTCTTTTATAACACCCGCCAATTCGATCTAAAACACGGTAAATCTACAAATGATTCAAAACTTCCCAAAGGGCTATAACTCGTTCTAGAACGAAAGTCAAACAAAACAGCCAAATAGGAATCGAGCACTTACCGAGGGGGTTCCAACGCACTAATCAGCGATCGAATCAGACTTCAGACGAAGAACCGAGAAGTAAATGAAGATCCAGCTAGCTTGGTTCGTGTATCCGGGCGGAGGGCATGAGGTTCTGCCTCAATACGAGGCTACTGCCCGATTTAAGCGAAAAAAGAAAGTACACGGCGTGTACTTTAGGACTACACGCCGTGTATATTTAATTTAACTGTTCAAAAGATGGATGATTCCGCTGACTTACTTTCTGAACCTGCCGACATGAGTACATGGCATGTACCTCTGGGTACATGGTATGTACCGGGTTCCTCTTCTCTTCCTCGCTGACATACCCACATGCCATGTATATCCCTCATACACGGCTAGACTACACGGCGTGTCCAAATGGAACATGGCGTTCCCCTGGTTCTTACCTGGCCAATGACCTACACACCATGTATGGCTTCACACGGTCGGGGGTCTACATGACGTGTTTAAAACTACACGCCGTGTAGTAAGAAAATTCTACACGGTCATCACACAACATGTACTCGGCGAGAATATGGACGGTCACTCGCCTACACATACATGGCGTGTACTCAAAGTACATGGTGTGTAGTCTGAAAATTTCCAGAAAATCTGCATTTTCTCCAGTTTCCTTAGAAACCAGTCAAAAATTCAAACAGGGTCGGGATTTTGACCCGTTCTGAAAACCCAGGTTCGTACATGTTCTTGGAAATGTTCATGGTGGTTTTCATAGATGACATCCTTGTGTAGTCCACATCTATGGATGATCTTGCAGAGCATCTACAAGCTGTTTTGGGAGTACTTTTTCAACAAAAGATATTTGGGAAGTTGTTGAAATGTGAGTTTTGGGATCAAGAAGTCCACTAGTTAGGGAATTTTGTTTCCCATAAGGGAGTAGTTGTGGATCCATCAATGTTATAAGCCGTTGTGTCTTTGGTATCCCCTAAGATAGTGGAAGAGGTGTGAAGTTTCCATGGTCTCACAGGCTACTATAGGTGGTTTGTAGGTGATTATCTTGGGATGTGACTCCTCTTAAAGCATTTAAAATGAAGGATTAGGCATTCATGTGGACTGATCAGTGTCGGGAAGCTTTTGAGTATCTAATGTAGAAGTTGGTATGTGCTCTAATTCATTATCTTTAAGTAGAGGGAGTTCTGTTTGATGTTTTCTATGATGCATCGCATATGGGGTTGGGATGTGTTCTGATGCAGTAGAGATCATTTGTCTCTTATGGGTCTCAGTAGTTTCATCCCCATGAATGTAACTATGCCACCCATAATCTTGAGTTGGAAACCGTGTTGTTTGCTCTGATGTTTTGGAGACATTACTCTATCGGTGAGCACTTTGTGGTTTTCACCGACCATAAGATCCTGAGGTATGTTTCTACCAGCATAACTTGAATGTGTGACATCATTGGTGGATGGAATGCTTACAAGAGTACGACTTCAAAATATCATATACCCCACGAAAGGGGAATTTAGTAGCTGATGCACCGAGCATGAAGTCACATAGTGATGTAGTGTGTGAATCTAGTGATTCTTGGAGAGTGATGGAAGAACTCTCAGTATTACATCTCAATATGTTATAATTTGGGGGAATAGGTTGTCTTTTTCAGATGACGGTCCAGTAATCTCTTGTAAAATAAGTGGAAGAGTCCCAATTGGGGGATCTAAAGGTACATGTCTATAGAGACTGAGTTGTTTGTAGAGAGGCCCCTTATGGTTGGTCTAAGGATGAACAATACTGAGTGTTGTATCATGGAGGGATATTTTTTATTTTGTGATTGCATTAAATGGTTATCAGAGAGTTCCATAGTTTACCTTTAGTGGTGTATCCTATCTTAAAAAAGATGTACTGAAGATTGAGGAGTCTGTTTGGGTGGCCTGGGATGAAGTATACAGTTGCGGAGTTTGTGTCTCATTGTTTGGTATGCTAGAAGGTAAAGTCCAAGAACTATGCCCCTGATGGTTTTCTCTAACCATTAGATATTCCTCAGTGGATGTGGGAGGACATATCAATGGACTTTGTTACTGGTTTAACTCGAGTTTAGGGAGTACAAGATGTTATTTGGGTGGTAGTGTATCGTTTAACAAAAACATCCCACTTTATTTAAATCAAGGAGTCGAGATCGTTGGAAGTTTTGTTGAGGAAATATCTAGAGGAGGTGGTGAGACTCCACGGAGTCCCGAGGTTGATCATTTCCAATCGAGATCCTCGTTTTACCTCTATGGTGTGGATAGGTCTCCACCATGATTTTATCTCTCAAATATGCCATAGAATTACTTTTCATCCACATAAGGATGGTAAGATAGAGTGGACCATCCAAACTCTTGAAGACATGTTGCCCTCTTCTGTCCTAGATTTTGATGGTTTGTGGATGATGAAATTAACCTCGGTGGAGTTCTATTAAAAAAATAGTTTTTACTCCACCATTAGTATGGTGATGTTTTAATCCTTGTATGGCTGAACCTTACATTTTCTATTGTGCTAGACTAGGGTGGGAGACTTAGAAATTCTCTGATCAGAACTAGTGAAGAATACTATAAAGATGGTTCAGGTGATTCATGAGAGGATGAAGATAGCGTAGGATCGTCATAAATCATATACCGATCCAAGGAGTAATCCTTTGGAGTTTGATGTTGGTGATCACATGTTTTTGAAGGTGACTCCCTGTCATGGGCAGCGAAGGTTTGGTTTGGGTAATAAGTTGTCTCCCCAGTTTTTTGTCCCTCTCGAGGTGTTGTCTCATATTAGAGCCATGGCGTATCGAGTAGCACTTCCCCCATAGATGACCCTGATACATGATGTTTTTAATGTGTCATATCTCCATTGTAATCTGCATGATGACTCTCACATCATCTATTGGGGATACATCAATATTGATGAGGACAAGACCTTCAAGGAGCGACCTATGGAGATCCAGGACCATAAATAGAAGGTCTTGCATGAGTCTTCTATCCCCTTGGTTTGTGTACTGTGGTGACATGGTGGCGTGGAGTAGAATACTTGAGTACATGATTCACAGATACGTGCTAAGTACCCCAAATTTTTTTCGGTTTAACTCTTTTCATATAAAAATTTTCGTTTGTGATGGTGGACCTTTCGTCTTTATGAGATGGATTTATTTTCTTTATTTTGTTTTCTCTTTTTGAGAGGTATCTCAATGGGTGGTTGTTTTCACCCCTTCCTATCTAGGTAGGTTTTAGATTCTCGAGGACTAGAATGTTTGGAGTGGTATTTGGTGTAATCGAATAGACCTATCCATTCCATTCCATTGCTGAAATCCAGCGTTTGAGGTGTTCTAGGAGGTCGAGGTGAATTTTACCCAACAGTTTTCCAAATTTCCAGACTGTTTCAAGATACTATCTCACAGATACTGTCTCACTGATACTATCTCACAGATACTTTCTCATAGATACTGTCTCAAAAATACAATCTCATAGATATTATCTCACAGAGACTGTCCCACATAGACTATCTCACAGAGACTATCCCACATAGACTATCTCATAGAGACTATCTCACAGATATAGTCTCATAGAAATGGTGTCACAGAAATGGTATCATAGAAATAGTGTCATAGAAATAGTGTCACAGATTCTGTCTCATGAACAATGTTTCTAGAACTCCTTCATATTTCATTTTCCAAATTTCTATATTCTTCTAGTTTCTCAGATTTAACGTTTTCTTTGAAAAGAGACACATTAAAATCCTTTTTGAAAGTATTTAAGGCCAATTAAAATCCCATAACTCTTATATTAATTTTCCTAAGGTTCATGATGCCTTTACATGGTCAAACTGAACAGTTTAATACAATCATATTTTAATGGAAAATCCAATATTTCATAAACTTTTTCTCTGTTAAATCTTCTAAAGGGATGAGATATCTGTCTCCATTGTTCTTCCTCCTTGTTCTTTGGTGCAAAATGCTTGACCATTTCCTCATTCCCATAAGAGTGGTGTGATCAATCCTTAATCATTGGATCATTTCCCCTTAAAATTTCTCCCTGCTGTATGCGCACCCCCTATTTGGGTACAACCAATAAGTATTGATCAATCTTCAGTATAAGGTATGATCTATCTTTTTTTTTCTAGGTTCCTCTCCTTCTATTTCTCCTTTCCCTATTAAGGAACGCTATATACATGTTCATAATGGTGTTTTCCTGGGTGTTGGCTGGTGTGGTGGTGTCTCTACATCCTCGGGTGGAATACGTCCTCTAGAAGAGGTTATCATGATCTATTTTGTTGGTTTGTTCCTGTGAAAAAAGCATCAGAAACCTTTTTAGGTGGGGGTTTTTTGGTCTCCCTATTCATTTACATACAAATATAGAGTTATCATGTATTATCCCAATAGATCACAATTAAATTGATATAATAAATATTTGAACCAGATAAATTAATTTGGATCTATCGTATGTTATTTCCTCTCGTTTTTCTAGATAGTATGATATCTATGCTTTTTTGTTAGCATGTAGTTCTTAATGGAATTGATAAATAAAGTAAACCCGAAATTAATTGTAATTATTTTCAATGATAAAGATGAATGTAGATGAATTTAGTTGTTGTTGTTGTATTTTTAATGGTAATCAAAATGATGTAGTAATCATGTTTAATAAAATTGTGATAACTATGATAGATTTCCGTTTAAGTTTCCCATAGTTCGAACCAGCTATTAATGATCCGGTTAATTAAAGATGGATTAAATAACTGGCTCTTTGATAAAAAGATAATACCTGGTAGGGTTCTGAGTTAACCTTTTTCTTGTAAGGACGAGTGCCTTGTGCTTTGGAGCTTTGAGAGCTTGTTATGTTTGAAGGATGGATACTATGTTTAAGTAAAAATATCCCACTTGATATGATGTTTGTTTTCCTATTTATTGTGTTGTGATGTGAGCCTAGATAAATGCTTTTATATGTGGGGGCAGAGAGTCCCATTGGTTGTGGCAGCGGTTGATGCCTAAAGTGGTGAGATAGATCAGTTTATGCCTATGGGTTTTAGGGAGGACACCAGAGAAGATAAAATGGGTTGAATGTGGATGATTAGAAGCTTACCGTTTCTTTTTGGTTATTTATCAACTTTACCTTCCCCAATCCTAAAAGAAGAAGGTCTTTTATACCCTTTTTCCTAATGGGGCGAAGATGCATGGGGTATGCCATGTGATTCCTATGTTTTTCTTATCGATGAAGGATGAGTCTATGCTACTTATATAGATGGAAATGACTTGACAGTTAGTTCATATACACACCGAGTTGAGCCCCCTTGTGTTCAGTATCTTAGAATGTTTTTCTAAAATGTGTGGGAATATGGGGAAGTAATAATGATGTTAATAAATTATTGAATCAATGACAATTAACCCATGGGGTTGGAGTTTGTTGTGGTGAAATGTTGAGGTTGTAATTTAAAGATACAATGTACTTTGGGGTGTGATGATAATGAAATATAATGTGAAATTATTAATGGTAAATTAATGTTTAAAGAATTAATTAATGTAAAGTGAAACTGAAAAAAGTGGATAAGGTAATCTAATTTAGATATTTAAATGATTGTGTGCTTATATGATACCTAGTATTAGTAGTGGTAGCTAGGAGTCCGAGAGACATTAGCTGCAGTGGAGTCTGAGACTAGGTTATGAACATAGTTTGGTTGTAATCTATATTATATTCTGTAATTTTTTGTTTATATACTCTACTCCACCCCATCTGTTATGTAAACTGATACCCCAGGGATTTTGTTCCCTGGGGGGGGGGGGGGGGGGTGGTATTTTCCCAAACATTTCATTGGGAGGATGGATGGATGACTACCTTCTTTGTCCCCACTCTCTTTTTTCGTTAGGTACTTGTGCTGATAGGCATAGTGGTTAGTTTTCTCTATATATGTGTGTGGAGGGTTGTAATGGCTTGTGGTTATTCACAAAAATATATTCTGGTTATAGTTTTCTATGGACTACTATATGTGTAACGTGCACAAGTTGTAATGGCTTGAGGATTCTTACTCAGTGTAAGGGAAATAATGGCTTGGGTCTTAATACCTGACGTACAATACACATTATGCGAGCTGTGGTGGCTTTAGAAAACTACCTAGTTAATTTTCGTACATGGACATGGTGTTTTTTTCATGGGCTACATGTTTTAGTGCTATGCTGAGGTGTATGTAGGCAAGAATTTTTGGAGAGAGATGGTTGGTACGTACGACATTGGGGTAAAGTGGAAAACTATTGTGGAAGTGGTAGCAGGGTACCTTTGATATTCTTTACTATATTATATACTCTTGTATGTGATAATTTGTGAGAGTAGCCATGGTGAGGATGAGAACATAGTATAACTATATAGGTGATGAGTTAGTTTTACTTACTGTTCAATGTGCTTTAAAATGCTTTCATTAATTTTGCACGAGAGGTTCCAGAGAGGATCCCACTGAGTATACTATTATACTCACCCTATGTCTAAATAATCTGTATTTCTGGTCACTTGGAGTAGGTTTGAGATTAGGGTGGTTACTACTACCTTGGGATTGAAGGAGATGTCCGGGCGTCGTGGTTCCTGCTGTTTTTACTTTCCTTTGGTACTTGTAGTTTTTCCATTCAGTTTTAGTAGTTTTGCATGACATTACATATGCGTACTTGGGATTAATTTTATATTACAGTATGGATTGGACTTGGTTATTTCATATCTTTTCTCCCTCTTTCACATGTGTTCCCTTCTAGAGTAATGCCTCCCTTGTGTGTGTTTAATATACCAGCACCGCTAGTTGCCAACTCGGGGCCTACTAAAGGTGGGACTCGGGGGTCACTATCTTCTATCTCACATTTTCGGCCTAGGAGGGGTACAACTTGTGGGTAGGGGGTCATGACTTCTCCGATATCCATTTTGGTGGAATAGAATTTATATTTCATATTCCGAATGACCCAATGATCATACATCAGGGTGAAGATGAATACAAACTTCCAATGGAAATTAATTCTTTAGTTTGTGTCTTAATTCACATCCATGATGGGTACCCACCTCAAATGTTTTTGTATAAAATAAACATTGAGGATATTTATATTGTATGAGAGTTTTTTGATGTCTTTCTATAATAGTTTCCTTGTCTTCCTTTGAATTGTGATTTTGAGTTTTCAATTAATTTTAAACCTCATGCTACAAATATTTCAATGAATCTTTATAGAATGGCCCATATTGAGTTGTAGGAATTGAGTAAAAAACTCCAAGAGAATATTTATAAGGTATTCATACTCCCCATTTTTCAACATGAGGTGAACCTACTAATTTTATTAGTAATAAATATGGATCAATGTGTATTTTCATTGACTATTAGAATCTTAAAAATATCTCTATCAAGAACATGTATCCTCAACCCTATATTAATTATTTGTTTGATCAAATATATATATCCCAATACTTTTCTAATATTTAACTTCATTAGAGATATCATCAATTAAGAATTAAAAAAAGAATTTATACCCATTATATCCTTTTTTACATGGTATGAGCATAATGAATGTATAATGATGTCATTTGTACTGACTGATTATCCTTCAATCGTTATGTTTTTAATGAATATATGATTTATATAATACCTTTATTAGTTATTGGTATTCTATATAAATGATATTATTATATATTCATTGAGTAAGGAATAGAAAGAACATAATTTGAGAATTGTGACGAAAACCCTGATGAAGGAGTAGTTTATGAAAATATTATCAAGTGTAAATTTTGGATTTATAAGGTTTCATTACTGGGTTATATAATCTCTTGTGATTTTATATTTTTGGATCTTTAAAAGAGAGAAGTTTTTATGAAATGTCTAGTTATCTAAATCCAAAGCATTCAAAGTATAAATTGATACTACCAATGTTTTTTGAGATATTTCTCACAATTATGTAATACATTACAATGTTGACTTGAAATGGGGTTATGATCTTATTTATAGTTGAATGTGAAATAAATTTCATGGTGTTCAAGAGAAGGTCAGTAAATAAACCTGTGATCAAACTACCTTAGAGTGAAGAATGTTTTGTGATCTATTGTGATGAATCAATGAGGGGACTAATATTTTTACTCATTGATACATATATGGTGATAAAATGGTATTCACACCATTTGAAATTAGATGAGAAAAATTATCTGACTCATGATTCAGATATATAAGTGGAATTTTTTTCATTAATGACAATGTGGGATTATCATTATAGTTAAATTTCTGAAATAAATGTGGAACATAAAACCATGAAGTATATATTCACATATGAAGAGATGAATATGATCTAGAAAATATTATTGTAATTGGTTTAATATTATGGATACTCAATACATTATTTCCCAATGAAGTTGAATGAGGTGGCTGATGTTTTGAGTCAGAAGGACTGCGCTAGTTCATCTATGAGGAGGATTGAATAATATCCAATGCTTCTATATTTATAGACTATGGAATAATAAATACCAAGGAAAGGGCACATAACCTCTCTTTCTCATATGAATGTTCATCAATCCATCTATGTGAGGATTAAATAGGCCCAAAAGGAATATGTTGAAATATATAATAAGGTGAGAAATGTTCCCTTACTTAACCATGATTGCGATGGAATGATAAGGTTTATAAATAGAGCATGTGTCCCATCAATACCAAATTTTAGGAAGTTATTATATGAGTCATAGAGTTATTTTTTCCCTATTAAACTTGTATATATGAAGATTTATACATATCTAAAAGAGTATTAATGGTGAAAAAACATGAAAAATCATATTGTAGATTATGTATTTTGATGCCTACAATATTTACAAGTAATGTATTAGAGATAGAAGTCTAAGGGTATGCTACAATCATTATTCATACAGAAATTTAAATGGTAAAACATTACCATGGATTTCATCACCAGACTCATAAAAACATTTAAAGGGAAGAATATTATTTATGTTGTAGTCAATCACCTTAAAAATTAAATAAAAATCATTTACCTCAGAGAATATTTTTCTTTATCATCTTTCTAGGATATAAATTAAAGGAGTTGTAATATTTTAGGGAGTACCACTCTCAATTGTATTTGATAGGGATCCGATGTTTACCTTAATGTTTGGGTGGATTATTTAGCAATATCTAGTTGCATAGTTGTGTTTAATCAATGTATATAATCATTATAATTTTATAGAATGAGACGATCATTCAATCTCTATAATACATGTTTAGATATTTCTATATAGATTTCAATGGTGGTTGGGATCAACACCATCCTTTGTTGAAATCTTTTTACAATAATCTCCTTCACTTGAGTGTTAATATGGATCCATATAAAGCATTGTATAGTTTAAAGAGTCCAAATATAGTATACCAGAATAAAGTGGGAAAAACAAATTTATTAAAACATAATATACCTAGGGAAATTAAAGAGAAGGATAAATTAATTCAACAAAACATAAGAGTAGCTCAGAGTCGACAAAAAAGTTATGCTACAATCATTGATGGGATCCAATGTTCAAAGTTGGTGAAATGGAATTCCTATGAATACATTTATGGAAGAATGTTATGATATTTGGAATTAATGGAAATCTAATCCCTATATATATTGGTCTCTTTTAGGTACTTGATCTTGATTGGATGATAGCTATTCATTTGGCGTATCTACTGAATCCCTCTCAAGTTTACGATGTGTTCCATGTATCTCTCACCGAGAAGTTCATACCTAAACCTTCACATGTACATAAATCTATGGTCATACCACTATAGAGACATATAACTTAGGAGGAATAAAAAACAATGATTTTTGATGGTAGAGATAAATTTATACAAAATAAGACCACACACATGGTCAATGTTTTGTGCTAGAACTATAAATTAGAGGAAGCTATGTTGGAACCCGAGGATGTGATGAGCCAAAATTATCCTTAGTTTTTTTGTATTAGAGTAATGGAATTTAAAGGGACCAATTATTAGAAGGGAATATAATTTAACACCTTGAGATTTAATGATATGTTTCCCAATAAATAAATTTTATTTTTTTGATAGATTTATACACATAACCATGTTTAAACAAATCATGATATACTATTGAAATATTATTATTTCATAGGGATTTGACTGAAAATTATGAATATAACTACCTAAATTAATAAAAATTATGGGTTATAGACTTTATAAAACAAATTCATTGGTTACTAATTGATTATAAATGAAAATTAAATCATTTGAATGTAAAATGATTTTTTTGGGAAATAGATTATTATGCATGTAGTATGATTTTACCTTAAAAAATTTAATTAATCATTATTAATGAATTATTTTAATGAAATTGATATATTATATATTCAATTAAATGTTTTAATATTCATATATTGTTTTTAGTGCACGAGAAATGAATAAATCCAGTTTTATGGTTAAAAATTCATTTTTCTCAATAAACCTTTTCATTGAAATTATTTTAAAATGGATTTATTCCAATTATGTAAATTGGATGTTTAAAATTTTATTTCGTATTTTAAATATTCTGAGTCATTTTTGTTAAATATGTTCCTTTGGTTTTTAATCATTTATAATAGTATTCTTGGTAAATATTTTTCATCATGGTAAGGGTAAAATAGAAAAAAACAAGGCTATGTATTTGGAATAAGGCTCTATTATTTTTCTAAAAATTTCCATTTTATTCTTTGATATATTGAGTTAGGATATAAAAATTCATTTTCTTAATTTATGGAGACTTCTACCCAATTAATTTGATTATTAACTTTATATTATTTTAAGAAAAGTATAAATATAAAATTTTAATCTCATAAAATTAATATATATAATATTTGTTTCATAATGAAAAAATAAGTTATGTTTGGTTACAATTTTTTATCTATAATATTTCTTATTTTTTACTATGTTAATTTATTTTAAATTTCTTGTAAATGAAAAATTACATTAAATTATTATGCCACACTGACACAATATTTTTTTTCAAATAATTAAAAAATAAAATAAATGACTTTCAAAATATTAAATGAAAAAAAATTTAGTGAATTATTATGTTCTAGATTTTTTTAGATAAATTCAATAGAATTATGATGTTTTTTTGAAAGTTACAGTTAGAATTAAATATTTATATTGATGATATATTAAAGTCAAATTAATTATAATGATCCTGAAATGAAATTTGTGATATTTTATAATAAAAAATATATTGTTAAATCAATTCGAGTTCATAAAAATCATATATTGTCCCATTTTAATGGAATGCGATTGAAAATATAAACTACAATACATTTATGGGTCACATTTTCTTTTATGGTTACAGTATTGACACTAAAATAGATTTTTTTGATATTGTGGAAGTTATCAAAAGGGTTAATAGAGTGTTAAAACCAATAAATTAGGGTTAAAATATCACTTAAACTTATCTAAATTTTATTGGATAATATAATTTTGAATAATAGTCATTATATATTATAAATATATAAATTAGGTGTCACTTTATCATAAAAAATAATGCATATTAATTTTATACATTAGGTAATTCCAATGGTGTCCCTCCCCTAAATTATATAAGAGAGCCTCCTCTCATCCCTTATTCTTGATTTTCGAGCCCTATAACTTATCCAAAACCCACCATAATATCATAATATACCCCTTACCCATATCATAGAGATTAGTTTCTTTCCAAAATACCATCCTTTTGAGGATTAAGGTGTAAGCCAAAGGATGTTTCTTAAACAAGAGGTATGAATCGTAACTAAGTACATTCATTTTTATTTTCTATTTTATGAATTAGAAATATACAGTAAAAATTATAAAAGAATTAATTTAGTATATAAAATATAATAAAAAATTATCATTATGATTCAAGAACCATTATTCACCTACTTTCTATTAAATGTGAAAAGAAAACTTCACTTGTGTGTATACGTGGACTACAACCTCCACGAAGCGGTGCATTTCATTTTTTGGTCACCACATCACATTAATGGTTATAATGATAGATTTAATGAATATTTATTTTTTATATAGTAATTTTTTTGAAAAGTTGAATTTTTATTTAACATTTTTAATTACATCCATACAAAATTTGAAACAACAGTCGTGCATACGTACATATTATCATCTTCAAAATGAAATGTAATTCGTTTTTCATAAAAAAATTATATATATATATATAGTTATAATAATATATAATGTGATTACATATGATAATAATTAAATTAAAAAAAATATTGATATGATGGAACCAATATCAACATACTAGGATTGGGACTGCCGAACCAAAACAAGTATTGGAAAGGAAACATCACTTGGAATAATTATTCTAATAAAAAATTGTTAATTGATGACTGATAATATGTTATATGTAAAAAATATATGTTATGATATATATTAGTATATATAATTAAAAAATTTATAACAACTATATATTTATAATACATGAGTATTAAATGAATATTAAGAAAGATGAGACTTTAGGTACGAGATTTAGGTCTCAATCACGTTTTAATCGGGAGTGTTTGTTATTGAATTTTCATTGAGGAATTTATAAAATCCTTAACTAATTAATTAACTTAATTTTTTTCTATTATACTAACTCATTGAATTTTAATTCAATAGTACCATTTTTCTCATTGGTATTTAAAATGATGGGTAAAATGTTTTAATAGAAATTGACTATATTTTCACCTTGGTCGGGAATATTTTTCTTCAATGTCCATGTTTAATCTAAAATGGTTTCCTGAATGTTTTATTATTCTCCAATTATTGTTTAAAGTCATTTTTCCCATGATATACTTTTTATTATATAGTTTCAAAGGAATATGCTCATCATTTTTTATGGTTTTGAGCAAAGTGGATGCGCCTTGGTGGGAGAATTGCCATAATGGTTTTTTTGATTCAATGGATTTATACAATAAAGAACATGGACTGAATGCCACGACAAAAAAAATGTTTCCACAAAAAATTTATATAATAGAAACACTATCCTAGAGAGGGTATTTTCTCACTAAATTTATAATTATTTTATTTTTGACTAGAAGAAAAGTTTTCCTTGTCATAGGAACGTTATCCAATGAAGATGTTGATTATTCGATAAACCCTTTTCCAGATTTCCTTTATTAAATTGTATGTATAAAAGTGTATAATTCCTATAGAGGTGACACAAATTTGCTTCTTTGACCTGAAAAAAAGGCTAATTAATTTCTAGGTTCTAGAACATTAAATCTATCATATTTTATTGTTTGTCTTGATCAATTCTAGTTTTGTTGATCTTGAAGAAATCTATATCACTTATCATTCATGAGAGGAAAAGAGGAGGGTGAATGGAGTGGGAAATATATTTTTCACATTGATTATCAAGTCTTGATGAACCCTACATAATAGACATAACCATATATTTATATTGTTAGGGTTTAGGTAAAAAATTATTTAATAGAAGAGAGACCCTTAAATAATGATATATTCACAATCAAAACCAATTCCAAATAATAATAATAATATAATAATAATAATAATATTATTATTATTTTTATCCTATGTCGTTCTCAAACATGAATAATGATAAATATTATTTACTAGATTTTTTAAAAAAATATCCATCACTAGAAATGATATGTGTCCCCTCCAAGTCATTAGTATTAATTAAATACCCAAATAAATAATTTAATAAATATTTCAATCATAAATAAATATTTGAGATCGATAAAACATTAATAAAATATTCATCAATCATGAGAATAATATTTATTTCATTTATTAAATTCAAATTAATTTAATCGAGATCAACAAAACAAATTATTATGCGACCCTATTGGATTCATTCAAATTTTTATTAGGTTGTATTACTTAAATTCCATGATTACGGTGTAGATATGGGTCATGGAACACATGATATATAAATTAATGTCCTAACTTCAGCCACCACATATAAACTCTCACTATGTAATATTATCCCTTTATCATAAAATTTCCCCAAGTAGTTTTCTAATTCATTTAATAAAACTACGTTCTCGATATCTCATTATTTTAATATATAAATTTAACACATTGATACACCATGTTCATATAATTTAATAATATGATTCTATTCCAATCAAATTACTAAGATATCAACTTTCGTAAAGAAAGAAGGGATACATCCTACATTGATTTATCCATTAATAAATTTTCATTCATCAAGCCCCAAACATAACCTACATCCTATGAGCCTATATAGTGATGGTTTTGGTCAATAAATCTATGTTCCAGAGTTATGACATGCTTTAGTTGAAATATTGAAGAATAATTACAATTATGCATACTCGCAGATAAGAATATCTGATGACATTAAAACATGTGGAATTCCTACTAGTGGATTTGTTCTCATAATCTCACATCATGGAGATTACAAAGTGGGAACTTCATGATAAGAATTATCATATACTTATGTGTACTTTCACTCGACATTCTATATACCATTCTTCCCAATCATAGTATTTTATCCACCATAGAAATAGATTTGGGGATATCATCATGTCACTTAGATGTTCATATTAAATAGGGAACATAATGAACATATCAATGCAACAAATACCCTAGGACATTATTTCATTAATGTGATGAAAAACAATGAAAAATATATAATATGTTGTTTTATTAATATTAAAATCCTCATATATACATGTTACCAAAGTATAAAAAGTTGTTTTGAGAACACGAACTCCAAAAAACTCCCACTTAGACTAGATCCAGCAACATACGAATGTAATTCCAATAGAGATCACATTATGATTATTTTCCTACCAAAATAAGGATTTAGTCATGTGGTTTACCACATTGTCTTCCATGGATATTCTTCCCGATGAATGTTTTCCTCTCTGAGAAAAATACCCCAATGATTGATATTGTTGAAGTAAATATATTGTCCTTTTTTGTGACCTTGGATCCTTTCAGAGGGCCACCACATCAATATTTTCACATTAGAGTGTGATTGGATATTTACTTATCAACAATATTTCATGTAATTGGAAAAATTTATGTATCTATACTTATACTTTAGATATCTTAGAATTCATAATATTTTGGCATTTGTGATAGAATATACAACAAAATCCTATTTTAATATCTTATAAATTAAATAAGATTCATCGTGATTATGGATGTATCAAGTCTGTGATTTTATATTGCATTGATCTATTTGTAAACATGTATCTTTATATCTTTTAATGACTAGTTCCTTATCTCCTCTATAGAATATGATCTTATCCTTAGTATGCCTAGTTTGAATTCTATCTAAAGGTGGTCACTTGGGTTAGCTTGATATCTCCCTACCATAGTCAAGTCATAGAAAAAATCTAGAATATTAAATAATATAACATACATGACTTTCCCAATCACAAACACATATGGAATCATTTATATCCTTTTCCTTTACTAGTGTATTTGAAGAATCATTATAATATAAAGATGAATTCCAAATGAAATTGGGAAAAATCACCTCTTAGAATATTACATTATGATTTTATTTAGTATCCTATAAATATATGTTCCTTGACATATCCCAATCAATATATTGGATTTTTCACAATGGATCATGATCCAATGAATATATACTACCCTTCCAGAGTTCTTTATGGAGAATCATTTATTCAACCAGAATTTAACAAAATGTCAGACTGGTTTTTTTCTAATTAGTAATATTCCATTATAATATACTACTAATAAAATAACCACACTCTTATAAAACAAATTATAGACATACAGATCGCATTCTTTAATTATAAAACCAAATTATGTTAAGTATTTATCAAAATGAATGTTTCATGACCTAGATGCTTGTTTAAATCTATAAATGAATCTTTGAAATTTCTATACCATTTTCGAATCCATTAGAGTCTATAAATATACAGGTTGTGTCATATACATATCAACCTAAAGGTTCTAATTAAGTAAGGCTATTTTGAAATCCATTTTCCAAATCTCGTAGTCAAGGAGATTTACAATGGTAAGTTTAATTCTAATGGATTTGGGGAATAAAACTAGTGAAAATGTTTTATCATAGTATATACTTTGATGTTGTTTAAAAACCTTTATAACTAGTCATTATTAGTAAGTAATGTATAGTCCATAGATTTCTAGTTTCTTCTTTAATACCCTTTTATGCCCCATATAATTTACAGTCACTAGATGATCAACAAAAATCCATATTTAGTTTTGGAATATGAAATCCATATTATAATTCATAGCTTCTTGCCACATGGAAACATTTGTTACACTTGCTACTTTTTGTATGATAAAGGATAATTATCATCAAACAATAATGAATCACCATCATGAGTTACTAGAATACCATATCCTTCTAGTTCTATAACCTCTCTTGCACTCCTATGCAGTACTTGTGTCTCAATAAAGTCTTCTACCGTAGGTCTTTGTATATTTTTTTCTTATTTCAACTCATGTTTACCATGATCATGGAATTCATCAAAGTCCATCTATCTACCAATACCAATTTTAGAGATGTGATTCCTCTCAATAAATATGGAAATTCATGTCACTAATTCTTTCTTGTCCAAGGGATCATATAAGTAGTATTCCCTTGTTTCTTTAGGGTGTCTATTAATGTTAAACAATGTGACACAACGTAAATTTTTGTTACCTGAAGAGGCCCTAACTAATATTTCAGAATGCAACACATGTAAGTATGACAACTGGAGTTTATTTAAATTATAAAAATAGTTTGGCATACCATTTGTCTCTTTATTTGGAACATGGTTCAGTATTTGTGGTGTATTTTACAATGCCTATCCCCAAAAGGATAATAAAATACTGGGATGACTTGTCACATATCTCACCATTTCCAATCGGGCGTGGTTACTCATTTTCATCACACCATTCCATTAAGGTGTATAAAGAGGAATGAATTCACATAAAACTGTAAACTTCTATATGTTGTCAATGATGTCTTCTTTAATATATTCTCTACCACTACATGCGAATAATTTCTTATTCTTCTTACCAATATAGTTCTCAAAATTCATTATTGTATTCATTGAATATATTAAAATAATATGAACTATGCACTATGAATTAATCATATCCATATCTATTAAAATGCATAGAAAAATTCATGAAATATTCTTAACCACCCCTTCATTAAACTGTAGAAAGTATACACTCCTCGGTATAAACTAATTTAATAATATATTTGTCCCTTTCACGTTTTCCACTAAATGGGGATTTGATCATTCTTCTATATGAGTACTGATAAAATACACCAATGGTTTTTAATTCAAAGGAACCCAGATTTCCATCCTGGTGAAAATAGTCAAACACTTTTCATTTACATGTCCTAACAAAAGATAGAAAAGTTTGGTGTCCTATGATTCATTTGATGTATATTCATTACTAATTTCTATTACTTGTTTTTTTAATTCAACACATAAAAATGATTATTTCAATGTGACTTTGCATGAAAATTTCAATCTTTATAAATGAAACAATATTTTCTCCTGAACTAGAAACTAAATCCATTTGTATGAATTACGAATACAAAAAATGTTTTTCGTAACATATGACACATAGAAATCGTGTAAAACCAAGATCATTCCTATTGAAAACATGATGTGGTTGTCTATAATAGCAACAATTGATAGTTTGGAGTCATTGGATGATCATAGATCTACCACCACTTAGTCAATCATTATGAATTTACATTTTTCTTCCATTTGAATACATATGTAAGAACCACATGTTGTATATAATACCTAATTTTTAAAAAATAAGTAAATTTCACTCTATAATAAGAAAACATGAAGTTTCCCATGATTATTTTATGTGGTGTAGTTTTTTTCCAGTGGTCCTTATTTCCACTTTTAAAATAGATATCATTCTAATCCCTTTATTTACACATTTTCTTTCACTTATTGGATGGATGTCAAGAATAATTGGACTTCTATATGTTATATTATTCTTATCCTTATTCACCATCAGGATGGTAAGACATTTAAGCTTTATTTTCTTATCTACTAAGAGAAGAAGAGTGACTAGACCTCAGAGAGAATTCTAATTTTTTTCAAATTAAAATTAACAAAAAAGTTATGGAGGATTTGAGGGAGTTATGTAAGAATTATGTTGGTCCATAGTTAAATATGTAGATTAAACCCTAGAACCATTTGGCACTCAATATAACCAGAAAGTTCAACTACCTGGGGCCAGATTTGTGAACCCTCTTTAGAGTTACTATAAAAATCACCTTGAATAACAAAAAATGTTCTTTTATTTGTCTCTAATGGTATAAACAATTAAGATTCTAATGTTTGATATAAGAATCCTTATTTCCATGAGACATCATGAGTTCACATGACATAGATGAAAGCATTAAAAATTGAATGTTGAATATTTCATTAGTGTATTTTTCAATGAAAACAAACTCTTCATTAATCACCTCCTTTTTAGGAATATTAGTTATTGTGTATTCTAGAATTTAATATTTCCATTCATGGTGCAACACAATCAAAGGAAAATATACCTTTACTAGAAGTTATTTTTAGTAAAGATATTCTATTTCTCTAATATTGATTTTATGTTAAATATGGCTGATGATCTTTCCATTTATTATAAAATTATAAAAGAGAAGATTATTCAACATTTTATTGATTAAAAATATAATGTGAGACACAATAAATTTAATTTCATTGAGTATCCCATTATTTTGTCAAGTCCCAAAGCCCTCGCAATTAGATGAAAAAAGACTACTTTCCTAGACATTCTACTGACAAGGATCTATATTCCCCTTCACATTACCACAACAAGGGTTGATCATGCAACATGAAGGTATTTATTCAGGCAGGTATTTTCTAACCGTGCTTGTAGCTCCGGGATCCATTGAGTAGACTCCAAAATCCTGAAATTATGACATGGATTTTATCATCACATTCCTTAAAGGTACACAGAGTCTAGTGAGTGATACAACTCTTGATGTAACCTGGTTAATTAATTCCATAACCATAATAATAACTCCAAGATAAAAGAACATTTTCTAATGAGGGTTGGTAAAACACTTAGTTATGTGGATTTCATTCATAATAATTTAATGGAAGGCCAAGTGTGACATAATATTTAGTTTAGAGATTTATTATGCATAAAAATTATCTTTTTTTTTCTTTCACATTTATTTTTATTATTAAGTGTATTTTTTTGAAGTGATTAACCATTCTTTCAGAAAAAATTTCCTAATATTCCATTTATTTAACTTTCCCCTTTTCACATTAGTTTATTTGTTTATATTATAGTAATATTGTATTTAGGATATAAATAATTCATATGACATAGACAAATAAATAAATAAATAAATAAATTATTTGATAATGATATTATATAAATGATGATTTATTTAGTGAACCATAAATCCATCTATGTCCTAGTGAGAATAGTTTTGTGCTGATCTTGGAATAAGTTACAACATTGCACATATCCACCTGTGATCTCTAAAGTTGGTATCATCTCCATTCTATATTGAACAACCACCACACACCTTAAGAAACTCTATTTACTAATAGTATTTATAACTCACATGTAAGTGAGAGTAACCATAGGATTTTTAAGGGTAATTACCTAAATCAATTTACATAAGAATGTTCAATATAGAAAAGTGGGTAGGGATGATTCATAGGAAATTATATTTAATTAAATAATTAATAATTACAGAACCATGGAATCAATTAAATTAAATAATAATAACAAACACATAGGTATCGGTCATGATTGTGATCGGTCATACATATGCAACAATTTTTTTAATATAAACTAGCTGACATTCATATGTATTCATTATTTATTAATAAAATAAAGATACCTGAAATAATTAATTAATTTATTCACTATAATCATAATGAACATTGATGATATCTTGGACATGTCCATCATTAAATGAATTTATGTCTAGTAAATTGAAGAACCAAATAATAAAAATAATTATAATAAATTTATTTATAATTTTATAATTCATTAAAACATTATTAAATTTTCAAACATTTCTTTTGTCAATCTTTATAATAGAGTTTTAATGATGAAATTATTTATTAATGTAATAAAACATGGTGATTTATTAAGAGACTATATGGTGTTTAATTATAAAATACACTCTGTTTACCTTAATTTTGATGTACCCATTATAATATCTTAGGGATTTGTCACATAACTCAGTTATAATACACGGTGTGTACAAGCTAGTTCCATACCATGTATCACACTTTCCGAGTGTCCATGAAACTTCCCAAAATTCCTAGCATGTTATTATAATGTGGGACTACATGACATGTATTCTATCTACATTCCATGTATTTTTTTCAACCATGTGTCCACTTGACTCTCTCAATGGATCTATATGTACTTCATATGTGGGAAATAATGAACTATATGACATATACACTGGAAAAAATCCATGAATTTCATTAATTCTATAGTATAAGAGTTTCAAATAATTTTTACCATGTATTTAACCTCATATTTTTTTTAAATTTCACCACTAAACCGTAACTACTACATGACATTTACACTAGCTGCAATCCATTTAATCTGACATGCCACATTCTATGTTCACCCAATTTACAAACAGTTTGAAATAATTTCACCACATGTAGTTACTTCTTGGAGCATCATGTATCTCACGAAATGGATATGTGTAGTGAACATGGGTACCTAGTGTGTACTCTGACAACACACCGTGTAATCCAATGTCATCCAGCTAAAATCCTTAAATCTTCTTGATGAAATATTCAATTATTCTTTACCTATTATTATTCTTTTATAAAAATTAAACACAAATTGACTATGATTAAAATTTCCCAAACATGTCAATTAATATCAAATTATTGAACGAATATTATATAAATTAAATATCTAACCACTATTGTGAATATATATTAACAATTAAATGAGTAATTATAAATTTAAAATATGACGGCTCAGATACCACATGAAGATTCTCAATACAGCGAAGGTTATCTAGTGGGAATATAACTATAATTATTTTTGATTCGATGGATCATTCCCATTAATTTAAATGACATTGACACCATGAACAATAAAATATTTCCTTTGAATATTGACTTAAGTGAACCTGGAAACTGGATAAGATCTTTGTTTGTTAAATTTTTAATTAATTTATTTATGATTTAAATAAAATTTTACCTCTTCATAGGAACATTATACAATGAATATGTTGAGTTTTTGATAAATTTTTTTCAATATTTCCTTTCTTTTATTGTAATTATTTAGGTGTAGAATCCCTCTAGAGATGATACACATGTTCTCTTTTGACCTCTGAAAGATGATGATTTATTTCTGAGTACTAGTATTTAGAATAAATCATATTACATTATTTATGTTGATAACATCTAGTTCCCTTAATAATAAAGGATACTGTAGTGCTTCTCATTATTGAGAGGAAGAGATAAGGTGCAATAAAGATGTAATTTTGTTGTGCACAATGAATCTCAAGTCTCCATTAACCCTAAAAAATTAACCTATCCTTCTATTTATAGAGAATGGGTTTTGGAAAAAAGTATTTTTTAATACCATACCGTCCCTTAAAAGAATATAATAATCATAATAAAAAACTATTCCAAATAATAATAATAATAATATTTTATATCTTGTTCTATCTTAGGAAATGATATATATTATTTACTGACTTAAAAATAAATATACATCACCAAATATGATCTTGGTTTGCACTAACTCCCTAGTATTTATTGAATACCCAAATAAATGTCTAATTAAAAATTTTATTCATCCGAATATATTTTTTATCAATAAAACATGAGTAAAAATTTCATTGGACTTGAGAATGATTTTTTTTTCATTTAATAAATTCATCTAAAGGTTAATTGAGATCAACAGAAACACTTAGTGTGTGACCGTCTAGGATTTAATCCCATTATAATTAGATGAGCTTGACTAAAGTATAAAGATTATTGTCTAGAAATGGTTCAATGTACCCAAGGAAAATAAATTTAGGTAAAAATTTAAACAACCACATAGTAATTCTCACTATGTAATGTAATCCTTTTTCCACAGTATCCCATTAGGTAGTTTTAAAATCTCCGTAATCAACCTATATGCCTGATATGTCATTCTTTGACTATCTCAAATAAACACGTCAATACAACATGACGATTGAGTTTAATGTTATGGTTTTATTTTAATTAAAGGGATAAGTTATCAACTACCATAAATATATAAGGGAAAAATCCTTCCCTGACTTATCCACTAATAACATGTCATTCATGATGCATCCAACATACCATACTTCTCAAAAAAATTTGACATAACTGTTTTGGTAATTAAATATAAGTGAGTGAGTAATGATATGAATTAATGATAATATTAAAGTACAATTATAGTTATATTTTCTCACATATAATAATATCATATGACACAAAAACATGCAAAATTATTAATGGTGGGAATTTTCTCATAATCACCCAGCTTGGAGATTACCATTTATGATCAACATGAGAAGATGTCTCATCCAAGTACTGAAAGATGAAAATATATATACCATGTGTTGTATCGTAGAAAATTATTCAACCATATAACAATATTTTAGGATATTATTATATCACTTCATGGTTCTCCATATAATGGGAAATTTTTGTGACCTTATCTATGAGAAAAAAACATAGGACATTGTTACATTTAATTGAGAAGAGAAATGAAGAATATATAAAAATATGTCTTATTAATATTAAATTATTTTATTGTACTTTACATCAATTTATAATCAATTGGTTCTAGAATAGAAACTCCAATTGTTTTCTGAACAAGGTACTATTTTACTTTTTAGCAAAAATTCGACCGGAATATTTCTATTAACATGCTCAACATGAAGATCATTTCCATCCATAATCACCACTCAATTTTTTGAATCATAATTTACAGTATTTCATGATTATTTTAAAGGAATATTTTTTCAATAATATTATAGAAATATTCGAATTTTATATGTGATTAAAAATATGAAATGGTTATTTTTAAAGAAATATTCTAGTAAAAATTTAAATATAGTTTTCATCTATGATAAGACCCTTTGATGTTAGTTATTATTTAATGGTGATGTGATCCAATTATACCATCCTTAATCCTTCTCTAAATGGATTATGATTATGTTGATGAGATATTTAAAAAACATATTCTTTTCCATCATTTTTACTTTGATTAATTGATGAAATTCTATTAAACCTATTTTCATTACATAGGTTATGATATGATTATAAGATTAATTATTAATGATCTTATAGCACACATATGTATAGTTTTCTTTTTTTTACTGTTGGGTCCTGAATTATATATACCTTCAATGCATTTGGTAAATCATTATATCTCAGGAGATAATTATGAAAACCGAGTTGATGTGCTTGGTATATGATGAAAAATAAGTAGGGATGCCTAATCCAATATGGGAAACATGTAGGGATGCATGATCCACTATGGGAAATGGGTGGTAATTCTCAATCAACTATGGGAAACATGTGTTTTTTCTGGATACACTACGATTTAATGGTATTAGTAGTTAAACATGAAATATGAAATGGTTTCTATGCCCATGATGGTGCCAAACTGTTATGAAATGTTTTTATGCATTCCATTTGATCTTTTGGTTCCTGATTGATTTAAAAAGATTTATAACTCTTATGATTCATGTATGTTGATATCAATACATTAAAAAGGCTATACACATGGTTTGTAACCATTTTATAGCCCCTCAAACCATTAGTATAGCTTATAGAAATGGTTTGAGAATTTATTGAATGACTTTCCATTAGTATAGTCCTATACCAATTTTTTGACCAATGAATTAGTATAGAACACATATACAATCATTTTCCATTTTTATTGGTATATATTATTTCAATGGAATGACCTACACCAATAGTTTTATCAAACCATTGGTATAGGTATTTGATTGGAAAACAAATTCCATAAATAAGTATTGATCCCAAAACCTCTTAGTTATATTCCAAATTCATTACCACTATGATGCAAAATATTTTATGTTAATGTATAAAAATATATATACATATATGTAGGTATTAAAAAATATTTATATTGAATTATTTATTATTAATTATATTATTAAATATTACAATTTCACAACAATAACAAATATTTTGTTAAACCATTTGTATATGTCACCTATATAACTATTTGGGAAAACCATTGGTATAGGTTGATGTAAGGAACACCTATACCAAAATTTTCACCAAACGGTTGGTATAGATGGATAGAAACAATACCTATACCAATGTTTTGGTTAAACCAATATTATAGGTGGCTATATATCATAAATATTCCAATAGTTTGGGAAAACCATTTGTATAGTAGGTCGTATAACATACCAATACCAATGGTTTTCCAAAAGTGTTGTTATAGGTTTCAATATAACATACATATACCATGTTTTATCGAAACCATCGGAATAAAACCACTGATATAACTCAAATTTCTACTATTGTATGATGTTGTTTCTTATCAGGACTCATTTTTTTGATCTATGGCATATTGGGTATGAAATTTGTAATTTATGATCCTAAACTAATACACTTATACTTATCTAATCGTTGCATAGGATTATTGATTAATATTTCCCTTATTTACCCTTACTGGGAATCTATGATCACCCTTTATTATGTTTCCTTTCCCAAGGATATGAATACGGGTATTAAGTATGTGATTCCACGAATGGTATAATGTGCAAAAAACTTTATGAGAGATGATTTTAATTGTACCTACATAAGTGGTTTATTTATATAGAATCCAAGTACACTAAACCTTTTACTATTTTAGGGTGTGTGATGCTAATTTATGGATGGAATATTTATTTAAAATGATGTAATTATTATTTCTAACATTCTTGAGTTACCTGAAGAGTGATTCTCAATATTAATGACCTATATGTGGACTTGACGATATGTCAATATATTTCCCTATGGACTTCAAGGGATGCTGTGACCAATATCTTCCTCCAATTGAGTTCTCTTACAAAAAAAATTTCTACTCAAGCCTCAAAATGGCCCCATAAAAAGTTCACCATGGGAAGAAATGTAGATCATCTTCACTATGTGATGAGGTACGTGAAAAAATTTACCATGACCTAAATAGTTTTCCCACTTTGTGTATGGATTGTATTTTTTGTCAATTTATTGTCATTAATTGTCAATAGTGATAAATGGGATAAAAATATCTCTTTTTTGGTCAATATGAAAAAATTGTTCAATGTTAACGGAACTTGGATGAAGTCCTCAAGTCTTGAACTTCCATGAATTATGTGAATGGTTTGAAGGCTTTGAGTTTCATGATGTGGGATGAAGAAGGAGTCTGGATGTTTGAAGAAGTTTGTATTGAAATCAAATCTGGCTCACTGTTATTAAGAAAGACATTTGTATAGGATCATCATAGTATCCTTGGTTTCAAATGACGCGCTGATTATAAAAAAGATGATAATTGTATTCCACATGGGTCTAATACAAATCTAAAATTTAAATGAAGGTTTGATGGAAATGGGATAGAGCTAATGCTGATGATCAAAATAAGAATCAGTTTGAATGCTACAATGTTCTTCCAATATTATTTAGGTTTTATTAGACAGAAATATTTGTTTGGATTGCATTTCATAAATATCAGAATTTTTTCTAGAGAACATGTGATGCATGCCTTATGACTATAAGGGGGAGAATATGTTCTTACAATAATTTTTCATTTTAATTTGAAATAAATATGTTATAGGATGACTGTGAACAAACATGGTTGGTTTTACCAAAATATATTTTGTGGTGGTGCAATTTCCAAGTGTTGGCCAAATTTTTAGATCGAAAATTTGGAGGATGACGAGCATCGCGAAATATGGATTTCCTAGAAGGTCTCATGAAAATATGGTAAAGTCATGAGTTTTGAGAATATGGGATTTGCGAAGGGTGTTTCACGAAGGAATGATGATTCTAATAGTTATCTTTCCCATTATGAGAAATAGAGCACCATGAGCGCCTAATGGTTTGATGGGAGCTGAACTAAAATGTCAAATTTACAACGAGATTATAGAATGGATGAGTGTAGGAATGATATTTTGAGTGATCCAAAAGTATGTTGGAGGTTGTGGTGTATCAAAAAACAAAAAAAAATATTATTATAAACTTCCCCCAACATCTTTTGTAATGAGAAAACTTATTGATTTCTGAAATAGCTTTGATTTTGTGATGATAGAAGAGCTCCGAGAAGCAGGACTTATATGAGAGCTTGAGCATCGAGAAAAGACTCATAATGTCTTGACTGATGACAATGATTATAATTAATGGGTTCTTCGCAATGATGTTATATTCCCAATTGAATTAGTTATCATCACAAAGGCAGTGAGATCTGCAAAGGAAGAGATCTCCACAAAGGCAGTTATCTTTACGAAGGCAGTGAGCTCTGGGACGGTTGTTAGCTTCATGAATACAGTTTTCTCCACAAAATAATGTTATCTCCATGAAGGCTATGAGCTCGTAAGTGTGTTCCACGAATAACAGTTTTGAATACCAGGTTTTGGTGAACCAGTTCTCAGTAGATACCGATACACTGTTCCATATTATTGTGTGTTCAAGAATAATATAGTGGCTAATCAATATTTAGTTATTTATTCCATATCAATAGTGATAATGCTAGGTTGATCTGATTATAATTGATTTGATAATCAAATAGAAATATCATGATTCTATCATGAAGAAGAAGAAGAATCGATCTTAGTGTAGTTGGTCTTACCCAGAATAAGAAAGAGAGATCAAGACCCTTCTATAAACTGTTGCATATATTTGTGTTTAAATGATCAAAGTGGGAATAGGAAGTAACTGGAAAATTGATATCAGTTGATTATAATTTTTTTTCAAATAGAATTAAGTTAATTATTCCAAAACACATTCATATTATTGTGAATGACAGAAGATAATGATTGTCCTTATATCAAGTTTGCTTTTGGGAATAAGTAAGATTTGTTACTTGCATGCTACTAAGAATGTAACAAGTGAATAGAGGAAGAACATAGCAGTACTGTGACATCCAATAGGTCTAAATAGGTGGAATAAATTCTTGGTGTTACAAACCTTAAATAATGAGAACACTATCATGGGAGAAAGTACAAAGATCCATCAAAGTGCTATAAAACATGTACTATTTGGTTGTTTACATAGTGCCACACAAGTGTAAGTTCTTATCCAACTCATTTTATTCCAAAAAAATATTTATTTTCTAGTAGATTGTGTGGTATAGATTATTTTAAACCATTCCATGGATGTAGATTCTTATTTTGAGTGGTGAACCTTGTACAAATATCATGTTATATATTTACTGCTTCTATATGCTTGCATGTGATCGGAAAAGAGAATAATAAAATCAAGATCTTAACAGGTCTATGAGATACAGTGACAAAAATATATAATTGGATGAAAAATATCCCAACATTGATTCACCCGTTTTAGTTTTAAGAATGTCCCAAATGGGTCATATCACTAAATTGGTCAAAGATGTGGTAAAAAATGTCAAAACCATTCAACATTACATAAAAGTATTTTACACTCGACATAAGAGATATTCTAATAACTATTGACTTGTTTTAGATTTTGAGGTTAGTGATAATGTGTTCCTCAGTATATTGTTGTAAAAGAGATTCATGTGATTTGGGAATTAGGGGAAGCTAAGTCTGAGATATATTTTACCCTTTGAGATTTTTGATCATATCAGATTTATTGTGTATCGACTCGCACTCCCACCAAACCTATCAAATTTATATGATGTATTCCATATATCTCTCTTAAGGAATATACACTATATCCCCCAAATTCATTGAATTAATAAAATATTTTGTTGTTAATTGATATCTTGTATATGGATTAGCTGGTGATAATCTTGGACAATAGTTATTTTTTTCCACAAGAAAACTCACCTTGTAAATGTACTTTGGATGAAACAAATGTTTGATGAGAAAATTTTGGAAACTTAAGAGACCATGAAACAAAATTAACTTCATCTATTCATACCTAAGTGTATGTAATAAAATTTCAATGATGAGATTTTTAATGGGAGGAAGACTGTAATGAATTGATATATTACTGACCACTTTCCCTTAATAAGTCTTGTGTTTTATACATTACGTTACATTCAATAACTGAGTAAACAAAAAGCGTAATTTTTTTTACAAAGTTTAATGATTCAAGATGAAAATTATAGCCATTAAATTAATGGGAATAGACAGTTTTGACAACATTTTGAATGAATATATTTATATTATAATCAAAATTTTAATTTGACTGAATCTTCTTCATTTTTAGATTTAGAATATCAATATTATCGAAGTTTATTTTTGGGCATTTTTTAAAATAATTTTTTGGTGAATAGTAAAAATATTGAGTTTTATAAAAATAAAAAATCATTCATTATAATGAACCTCACATTTATAAATTAATTTATCTTTTAAAATGAGTAAATTCCTTACTATGAAATGGAATTATAGAAAGCACATGCACTATTTGAGTTATTTTTTAACTATTATAAGTTATATCCTTTTGGATTTAAAATACCATTATATATCATAACCAATGAGAGTATAGCCATTATATAGTGATTTAATGATTAATATATATATATATATATATAGGTTTATGATATATCCATTATACATAGAAAATGAATGTGATGGACTCAATATGTAGGATCATACCCTATGAATCCCATTTATTAGAGCTTCTTAAGGAGATAATATCCCTAGTATTTTCCCTTGACCAAGGCAAGGAAAATATTTAACAAATCAAGAATTACTAGAACCATCAATGAGATATTTTCAAGATCATTGAGATCATGGCCAAATCCATATTCACTGAACCAACCCATGAAAATATCACCATCGCACACCTTACCCTTCGGTAATATCCTGGTGTAATAAAGGTAAATTTAACTAAAACCTAATAGTATAATTTTTTATATTTTTATTTTTAATAAAATAATTATTATATTTATCTTTTTAATAATTTATAACGGTTAAATAATACTTTTTGATAAAAATTAAATTTTGATATGATATAACACAAATATTATTATTCAAAAATATATAGTTTCAATCAAGAAAATATTTTTTATGAATTCAATAATTTTTAAATAAAATACTATTAATAAATATTTTTTATTAATTATATATGATAATATAATTTTGAAAAATCGAATGTAATTGTTATAATGGTCCAAAAACTATTGTTGTAAAAACATAGTATTTTTTGAAAACTGTGGATGTTTTTGTTTTAAAAGTGAAAATTATCATATTTAAGAAATTATTTTTATAAATTAAATTTTATTTCTAAAATAAACATGTCAAAATTTTCCAATGATTAATTTTTGATCATTTCTTATGATTGTGGAATTTTTGGGTGAGGATTAAATATATTATAATTATACGATATATATAAGGACATCATAAAAACCCAAATGTGATATAATGAATACTATAAATAGTATCGATGAACAATGTTATATTTACCCATTAAATTAAAGTGTTTTTTGATGTTATTTGATTAATTTTATAAACCATTAATGAATCGAACCAAACTTATATTATATTTTCAATGTTCAAAATAAATTATTCATAAACATGACTCACTTCCAAATCTTCAAGGGTATTATTGTAAGGATTTTGGTTCGTATACTTATAAAATAATAAAATACACTCCAATTTGAGGAAAACATGAGAAAATATCCTAGATAGTCTAGGGTTTGGATTTATTTATCATATAGTGTCCAAATCATATGTATATAAATTAATAAATCCTTCTCATCTAATTTTCTATAAAAACCCACACAACCTATCATTAATCATCACAAGAAATCATTAAAGCATGAATTTATTCTAAAAATCCCTCTCTATATCCATTCCAAGGTGTTATCAATCTGTAAAGAAGCTCCTTACAATCTTTTCGAAGAAACCTCTCTAGGTAAGGGATCATATCATTTTCCTCTTTTATCAACCAGCTTATTTATATTATGCCAATTGATTTATAATATTAAATGTGGTGATATGTTTTTGAACAACCCTATAACTATAATTATGATTTCAATGTTATGGGAGACCCCATTCACCCTCATTAAAACATTTAATGAATCCTTAGGCGACCCCTTAATGTATCCGAAATTATCTTATGATTTTCCATGTATACCATTTGTGCAATTAACACCCATCCTCATTTCCACACAATGGTATTATCCTAGATTTAACTATCCCTAAATAAATATGGAAATATATTAATTTAGTACACACTTCTTAATCATGGGTTTAAAATTGATTAAATAATCCTTATTTTTATGATATATATGGAACACTTATGCATGTAGATGATATGAATGTAACGGCTCAGCCCAAAATTATAAAGTCATATAATGAAACGTGTAATGTTTTGATCTGATGAGATACCAAGTATGGTGTTTGGGAGGTCATCCTATACACAATAGTTTATGATGTCCATTTGGTTATCCATGACTAATGATTACAATGTCATGTTTTATGTTGCCACATTCCCATAATGCCTTTATGTTATCATCTAATATCATGCATCGATGTTCAAGTTATTATATTTAACGCCTAATTTTTTGACATGATATTCCTATTTTCTCACATGTTATAATTTAATTTATTTTTCACTTTGATTATTCTTGTATTGGGTATTATTTTTGACCCCTTTGTTATATGCGACATAAGGTATCTCATGTAGTATCAAAAGATCAATAGATTATAAGTGCATGTTTTGGAGTTTTTAAATAATGTTTTTTGAACCCATGATTAAATTTATTAACTTATATACCCAATTTTACAATAACAATAGGCCTTAGGTTCTTATGGGGTTATATTAAGTGTATACTTTTGTAGTAAATCAAGAATTATGGTGTAAAAAAATGGGTGGTCATAGATGGTATCAGAGACAGGTATAGCTATTTTTGGGATTAGGTTTATAAACCCTAGTGAAAGCCTCAAGGATAAGACTAAATATAGGAAAACATCAGTAAATTTTAGTAAAGTATAGACTATGTGAATTCTAATCAAATACTTACATATCTAGATACTATAAGTTGATTTGGCTCTGGAACAGTTTTACCTAGGGGATATAACCCTGAAAAGGGAACATTGGGCATGAATTGATCATTACCTAGTGCATGAAAAAGATTCCTTCCTAAAAACCTGGTTTGACACTCGTTAGGGAAATGTCTTCTCAAATTCAGAGTCTTCTTACAACCCATTATCATGGGAACAAAAATTCCCATATGATTTGATAAGAGGAAATACATCGTTTATAACTAAGATTGAAACCATGAAATTCATAGGTTAATGAATATATGTCATTTATGTGTTATCCCATTAAATTCATAGATTCCCATTTATATGTTTAACCATTTAAAAATCCACATCCATATGTCTATTTGGAATGATGTAAATGATTAGAACTTGAAATAAATAGTGAAAGGTAGGACTATCATATATTCATGAAAAATAAAATTTAATATGTGCATTTGGTTATATGAATTCTTTTATATCACATAATGATAGTAAAAATATTCAATCACAACTAAAAAACATGCATGTTGAGCTATTATTGAAAACCTAAAATGATGAAATTATTTCATCCAAAGTATAAGACTCCCCATCAAAATTTTCACGTTGAATTTCCAATGAAACCATAGGATAAAACCTTTAGAAAAATTTTATTCTATTTGAGGAATGAATTTCCTTTACTTATATAGATATATGATAAATTGATTAGAGAAGGAAATACTCTCTATATCTAAAAACACCCTCTGATTCTATACAAGTGCAAGGGGATAAATATATTTTGATTTCATCATCTCATTAATGGAAATTATTTGTTTTTGAGAAAGAGTGTCTTGATCAAATTATTGAGACTAAGTAATGGTTCAACCATAATGACATTACAATTTTAAATAAATTTACCAATGTTTTTCCTAAATATTTTTTTGATCTTACTCCCAAATGATAGGTTGAGTTATTGGTCAATCTTATAACCAGATATTTCCCAATATGCATGAATCCATGTATAATTTTCATTTTGACCATGAAGAGATAAAGAAGAAACTAATGGATAATATGTATAAATGATTTATACACCCAAGTTCATGCAATGTGGGGGTGAAATGGCCCTCTTTGTAAATAATAAAGATTGGTTAAGGTTCCACTTAATCGATTTACACGTGCTAAAAAAATCATGATAAATAATAAGTATTCAGTGACACATAATATAAACATGTTCGATTACATAGGTGGAGCCAAAAAAAATTCTATAAGGTGGATCATCAGTTGAGATATTATGAAGTAATGGTGAAGGAGGATATCCCAAAGAATACTTTTTGTACAAGGTATGAGAACTATGAGTTCATAGGGATTCCATTTATAATCACAAGTGATCCAAAAATCTTCATGGACTTAATGAATAGATTATTTTGGTATTACCTTTAATGATTTATGGTAGTATTTATAGATGAAATTATTATCTACATTAAAATAAAGGGGGGGGGGGGATTGTGAGCATTTGGATGCTGTAATGAAGATGTTATAGAAATAAAATATGTATATAAAGTATAGTAAATGCATGATTTTTATGGATTAAGTATCATTATTGGGGAATGTTATCATAGAAAAAGTGATATATATAGATCTAGCAAAAATAAAGGCAATTGAAGGATCAATAATACTAGACTCTCTGATAGAAATTTATAGTTTCCATGGATTATCTAGTTATTATTGGGGATTTTTGAGAAATTTATCATGAATTTTAATCATACTATCCAAGATTATTCAGAAGGGGGTGAATTTTGGCTAGAATGATGAATTTAATGAAACATTTAAAGAGGGGTAGGGGGAGGCTAATCAATGCAATTATGATCACATTCCCCACTTGTAATGGACAAACCGAGAACAACTTTAAAATCCACCCAAGATGTTCCACCACATAGTGAGGTATAATAAATTATAATAAACAGGTCAAATTATACGCCTAAACAAGGAAAAACAATAGGTTACAACACTGAAGAAAGAGAATATATCCATTGGATATACCAAGATAATCCCAATATGCTAAAATAGATAGATAAAACATGAAATGTTTAAATAATCCTTGTGTGGTCGTATATTACCACCAAACCATCCTAATATAAAGATGATGAAAATAAGAAAAACTAACATGCTACATAATTCCATTCCGATTACTTGAGTTCTGTTAAACAAAAACAAAAAGATCATAAATAAAAAAGTTTATTGTGAGAATAAATCCAATAGAATACCACCAAAGAATATATATAAGATCTAATATTAGAAATACATCAATTATATCATTAAAAAAGAAATTTACAAGCCATTTTTGTAAAATAAAACTATTTTGTGTAATTTGTTTTTGTTTTTCATAAAACATACCATATTCAATAAATCCAAAAAATATGTAAAATATGAAACAAATAGGTAAAAAACTATGGACACACCATAAAAAATCATGTGAAAAAATAATCATAAACACACCATCTTATGAAAAACAAATCATAAATGAAATAACGTACCATTTGGGATTTGACCATTGGGTATATATACTAAAAATAAAATAAGATCTCCAATCCAAGAATAGTATATATCCAACTAATAGAACCAATAATTTCATTACACACACTAATGTGACATAAAACCTCTTGTGTCATGAAAAAACAATTGAGTAACATGTCTATTCTTAATGCACCAAAGATTACCCAATGTTCCATGTTTGTAAAAATCCATTTATAAAACATCATGAATTTTAATATATCATTTTAAAATCAAATCATTTCCACTTTTCGGATTCACTACCCACTTCAAAACCAAAACTTTCATTTATATAATATAATAAATCACATCATGTGTGAAAATACAATTTTAGGGAAAATCCCTTTAAATACATTAATCTCATCCAACAAAACCATTCTAATGTAAAATCAGACATTGAAAATGAATAATACCAAGAAATTGACAAGACCATAAAAAAATTGAAGAATTTAACCCTTATATAGAAACACATAAATTAATAATGTAGAAAATATAGTAAACTTTAACAATTTAGATTAGAAATAGGGATATCATCCTCTAGATGGAAAATAATGAGAAAAAAATGCTGAAGATCGATACAAACACAATGAAATCACAATCTAATCCAAATACATAGACAATTCCATTTCCACTATAAATGTAAATGAATTAGAAGAAAGGATTCATACTAAGTACATGAAACAAAACATCCATGGGGATCGACCAACAAAATGAGTGATACCAAAGTAAGGCCTACACATCTAATGAAAAAAGAGTCAAGTGTGAAGCATAATAAAAACCACTAGACTCAAACAATTCACATCAGTTATCCATTTCAAGGTGAGAATTCCCTCGAGCTTCATACATGTTGAAAATGGTGTATCTTTAGATTTAAAATAATTATCCTGATAATTTCACATCACGAAAATGTATCAAGACTTATAACCCTTCATGCTATAAAATAAACTCACAACATCTTTCCTACAAAAAATTCAAGCTGTGTAACACGTTCAAAATGTGAATGTGTACATGGGAAAATTAATAGTCTTGATTATATATAAAAACCCAAAACCAACTATAGATCCCTATAAACCGAAAGATAACCCTCTAAAACCTTGGAAACATTTATACCTGGAATCTATTTATTCAAAAAAATATATCTTTTAACTTTAGATAAAAAAAGTCATGAAAAAACTGAAAGGATAGGCTAATAGATTTATTATTTACAATGATTAATCCAAAAATGAATTTCATTGTGTAATCATGTAGGATTAAAAATATATAGTTTTCTCCTCCAACTAATTAATGATCCATGAGAAGAAACACCCAACACATGATCTAGAATTCACTATAGTTATCTTCAAACTAAATATCTGGAAAAATTATCTTTATTGGGAGATATATGAAGTATATATAGATCAGAAATGTCAGAAGTAAATATTCACACAAAAGAAGATCAATATTCACCAATGATGGTGTTTTGAGCTAATCAAGGATTATAATTGTTCCATAAATTACCATCATTGGAAGGTGGAAAAATAGGTAGATTCACTAAGAAAAAAGATCATGTAACCACATCTATAATGGGAATTGAAAGTGATCCAAAATTATTAAAAATAAAAAAGGATGGTTATGGGAATTATAAAAGAATATTAATCCTAAATTTATCAAATAACCTCTTTATAATCCATTCTTTAGGGGATAAAGGAGGCACTAATAGATGATGAGGTGTAATTAAGAAACATAATGATTATTTCCGCGTTTAAATTTTCTAAAGATGGATCTATAAGGTTTGGAACATCAATGTGTGCCCCATCAAAACATTAACTGATGTAGGAACTTCTTCATGTTGTGTATAGATTATATTTATTTTCTCACCTATGAATCAGTAAGATGTGTTATGATTTGAGGATAGACCTCAAGTGGGATTACATGAAGAGGGACATAGAAGAATTTGTATCATGATGATTGATATGCCACCATGTTAAGGTTGAATGAAAAGAGTATAACTGTATCATGAAAATATTTCTCATACCATAATTTTAATGGGAAAATATAACCATGTATTTCGTTATAGGAATTCCAGAGCCCCATAAAGGCAATAACACAATCTGGGTGGTAGTCGATCACCTTATAAAGTAGGTGTTTTTCGTTACTATCATGGAATATTTATCTCTTGACCAACCTACCAAGTTATAAATAAGTTAAGTGGTAAGACTACATGGAGTTCTACTCTCCAATATATCTGATTGAGATTTGAGGTATTCCTAGTTGTTCTAGATAATCCTTCTAGAAGTGTTGTAAATGAGTTGATTTTATATACTAATTATCAAAATAATAGAGATGGAAAGTATGAGATAACAAATAAAAATCTATAGGATATATTAAGATCATGTTCAATTTATTTTCAAGGATATTGGAATCCACAACTTAACCTAGTAGAGTTCTCAGATATCAACATTTTCCATTTTAGAAATCAAATGGAGCTTTATGAGGGTCTCTAAGGGACGAGGTTTCATACTTCTACATGCCAGGAAATATTTGGAGAGTGGAAGATGATGGGACCTAATATTATCTAAGGGATAATAGATAAGGTTCAACCCATTAAAATTCATATGAAATCTGTAAAAAATTTCATAGAAATGAATTGAAAGCAGTCATAGATGATACATAGAGTTTGTGGTTAAAGATAAGGTGTTTCTTTATATAACACCATGGAATAAATACATGAGGTTATGGAATAATGGAATGCTTATTCCAAGATATGTAGATATGTTTTAGTTCCATGATTACATCATAGTGGTGGCCTACTGAATAACACTCCCACCTAAACTTTCTCAAGTATATGATGTGTTCTATATATACATCTCGAGGAAGTACATACCAGACCTCTCACATGCCCTGAACCAAGAGGTGGTAAAATTTGATAATGATATTTCACAAAAAGAGATGCTAGTTAAGATCTTAGGTCATGTAGGAATGGTTCTATGGATCTTGAAAACCAACATGGTCACAGTGTTGGGGCCCAACATTAATCTTAAGGAATCAACTTGGGAACTAAAAAATGGGATGAAGTAGAAGTACATTAATCTGTTTTAGTATATGAATGAAATTAAATATTCTAAATCTGTGAATGGGGTATAATTTAATGAAATAAACATTTATAAATGAAATTCCATTTTCACAAGAGTAAATTCCTTAATAATAAATGAAATTATAGAAAACACATGTAGTATATTTGTTATTATTGGACCATTTTATGTAATATACTATCATATTTTAAACACCATTAAATATAATCACCATTTATTGTATGACCATTATACAATTATTTTATTATTAATTTATATATAGGTTTATGATAAATCCATATGACACATTAAAAGGATGAAATGACCTCATCTAATAGGATCATACACTATGAATCCCATTTATAAAAGATTCTTTGGGAGATCGAATCACTTGAATTTTCCATTAACAAAGATAGAGAAATGATTAAATAAATATATAATCAACATAATTGTTTATGGGAGATGGTCAAAATCTTAAAGATCACGACCCAACCATGTTTGCTAAACCATCCCAAGAAAATATCTCTGTCAGACACCTTACCCAAAGGGGTTTTCTAATGGATAAAGGGATATGCATATAGACCCTAACAGCATGAATATGTATATATTTTAAATAAAATAATTATTGTATTTATCTTTTATTAATTTATAGTTTCTAAATAATTTAATTTGATAAGAATTACATTTTGATATAATGAAAAAAAAATTATATTGTTATTAAATTTATAGTTTAAACCAAGATACTATTTTGGATGAATTCAGAAATCCTTGAAATTATTTATTTTTTAATAAAAATTTATTTTTATATTATTTTTATCAAATATAAATGAGAATATAGTTTTATAACGTGAAATGTAATTTTTATAAAGGTCTAAGAACTGTTATTTAAAAAAATAGTATTCTTAAAAAAATAACATTTTTGATTAAAAATCGTAAATTATCATATTTATATAATTATTTAGATAAAATAAATATTATTTATGAAATAATATTTTTTAAATTATCATATATTGAATTTTCCATAATTTTATGAGATAATCGAATTTGTGGGTAAAAATTAAATACAAGAATAATTATATAATAATAAATATGACAACATAAAATTGAAAAAGTAATATAATAAATACTATAATGAGAATCCATGATCAAAATAATGTTTTACATATAAAAGAACTTGTTTTTGAAGTTATTTGATTAATTTTATAAACCTTTAATTAATCCTCCAAAACCCATATTATATTATAATGATTTAAAATCCATTATTTATAAACATGACTCACTTCAACATCACCAAAGTTATTATTTTAAGGAGTTATGTTCTTATCCTTATAAAACAATGTAATCCAATCCTATTTAGTAGAAACCATGGGAGAAAACCCTAGGAATATTTTCTTGTTTGGATTTATCTTCAAATCTAGAGTCTAGAACCTATGTTTAAAATTGAATAATGAATTCCTATCTCTTTTCTATAAAAACCCTACCAAACCACTCATTAATCTCAAAAAAATTGGAATGAATTTTATCCTCACCTTTATTCTATATATCTCTCCCATGGTGTTCCCAATATATTAAGAAGCTCCACCCAAGATTTTAGAAGCACTCTCTCAAGGATAGAGATCATATCCTCCTCTTTATTCAAGAACCATATTTATATTATTATATTTAATTTACCCTTTTTTATGTTGAGATATGTTTTCTGAAATTCACATTACTTCCCTTATGATTTTCAAGTGAAGATTGTCCCATTTTACTCTCATTAAATTCTTCTATGAATCCCTTTGTACCCACTTTATACTACCATAACTATCCTCCGATTCTCCACGAAAAACATTTCTATAGTGAATAATCATCCTAATTTTCACTCAATGGTATTCACCTGGATATACCTATATTTCATTTATTACAGAAACCCATTTATATAACCCACTATCTATAACTGTAAGATTAAATGTGATGAAAGACATCATTATGTTGTACGAATCACATGTCACACATATTCTTGTACATGATATCAATCTCACTAGTGGGCCTAGAATTATATAGAGCTAAAATGCAATGGGAAATGTTTTTATCACATGATATAACATATATGGTGCATGAGAGGTTATCTGAATTACATTATGTATGATGTCTCAGTGGCTACCCATGAATTTTTTTATGATGTGATGTATTATGTTTCCACATTCTGATGTTTCCTTTATGCTATCACCCATATCATTCTTCAAAATTGATGTTTGTTATTGTCACCCATATTATTTTACCTTTATATGCCTCCTAACTCAAATTTATTTATTCATCTTATGATATGATTTTTTCATTCCAATGTAATTATAGCTCACCGATTTCTTATGTAAGTCCCCAGGTTATCCCTTGAAATATCAGAAGATTAATGGTTATTAAGAACATGTATTAGATTTTTTAAAATAAAATTTTAACCCATGTTCAAATTTATTGGTATATGTACCAAATTTACCACAGACACTAGGCATCATGATCATTCTGGGTTGTATTCAGTGCATCATTATGTAATAAATCATGAATTAAGGTTCATTAAATTATGGGCGTCCAAATATATAGTACAATAATGACATAAATTTCGAAGAAAATCTTTTTATATAAAAAATATCTATTCAATAAGTAATATAAAGTATTTAAAAACACTACTTACAAATTATTAAACATATGTTTATCATTTTTCAAATATATGTAATATTTTACACTAAAAACTATTTATACTCGCTTATTAAAAAATAAGGTTTATCACTTTTAGAAAATAAATATAACTAAATTAATTTAATATTTTATTTTAATATAAAAATATTTTTTAATAATTTAAATTTCATTTTTATGCGTAAATTTAATATTAGAAATATTAGTGTTAATTATGGTGATAAATGTAAAACAGTTTTATAAAAGAATTATTTTTGTTAATATCATATATTTTTTATTTAATTTGTAAAATTAAACTAATTTAAATTATGGATATTATATTATTTTTAAAGATATATATATTTATATCAAATCTCAAATGGTTTATTATCAATGAAAAATAATATTAAGGACACATGATGGTGAAGATTCATTTAACTATAATAATTGTTTTTTATATATTATATATCTTAATAAAAAATTTGATTTTATCATATTTAGAAATTGAATTAGAATAAATTGATATTAAATTTATTTTTTATCCATAAAAATTTTGTAATTGGGGTTATGTTTTATTTTAACAAGAAATATAAATTAATTAGTTATAAAAAAGTTACCAAGGTAAAAATAAAAATGTAAAAATGTAAAAACCCAATGCAAAAGACTTTAAACATGTTTAAAGAATGTGTGGGAAATCTTATTAGAGGATTTATTAACAAAATTTCGCCCCACAGAACATTGTTAAGAAATTTTGGAGTCATTGACAAAATAATAGTGTATTGATATAGTAGAAGTGTAAAGAGAATTCTAAAAAGTTCACATCTATTCAATTATGAATGAGGATAAAATCTAACCCTCTATGGGAACAGTTTCCATTATAATTTCCCTTGATCTTCAACAAAAACTACCTCTAATTGAGTTAATTTTCCCATCCTTAATCCCCTAGTATATGTAAGTTATCTTAAGAGTTTCACATCCAATGAAACCTATAAGAGAAGATCTAGTCTCCAATGCAATATTACTTTATCTTAAATATTTCCCCATTAATATTTCACTAATTAATTTGTTATATGCATAAAAATGTAAATAAATAAGTATAATTATTATACTGATGTTATGATATATTAATTTAATAACAATTTTATTATTTTTCTTTATTTTTTAATAAAAAAAGATCCGTTAGTACGTTGCGAAGACTATTTCCCCCAAAAATCGATGTATTAAGTTTTTAATCAACACAATTATTGTTTGATAAGAAGGATTAAAAGTATGAATTTATAAGATATATATAATATATATATATTATTCTCAAATTTCAAAATTATCATTTACCTTCATTCCCTCTCATTCACTGAGAAATGGAATAATTAACTTTCCAAAAGCATAAACTATAGCTTCCATGCTCTATGAGTTTCTTGTGTCATCACCACAAATCCTGGTTGGAATTAAACATATATTTAATATATAAAGACTATTACCAAAAAAAATTAATATATTGGAAATAATGAAAATATTTTTCAACAATTTTCTCCATCATCAACATATATAAGGAGTTATAGAAAAATTGACCAAACAGCCTCAAGTAATCGACGTGGGAAAGAAAACTATATTATAAATAAATAACATATGATAGTGAAAGGACACAATAATATGAAATATAAATGAATAATGTTCTCGGGTATATATTTAATGAACATAAATTAACTATTCAATACATTTATGACAAGTTCATAGTGAATTTAGACATGAGAAAAGGGATCTTTCATACCTCCTTTGTGAAATGTCAGTCACACAATCTCTTTCTTTTTCTCCATTTTGGTAATATTTTTATCATGTACCTCTTCATTTTGTTGTTTGTACCATACATATTTATATAGTTAAATATAATTTTCATTTATGGGTTTATATAGTTTATTAGTTCCCTTCATCATCACCACTATTAGGTAAACCCAATTTATAGAAAACTTAATATTTCATATTTCATTTTGAGAATCACCCCCATAAAATTTTCTTAAATAATTAATAGATTCTAAATATTAAAATTAATTTATAGAAAAACCTATTGGATAAATTATAGATTTATAGAAAATTATAAGGACTTTTCTTCTTTAAAAACATAATTTAATTAATTAATAAATCTTCACCCATGTGCTATATTTTTTATTCTTTATTCTCCAATATACTTCTTGTGAAATTCTCAATGTTTGAGCTAAATATTAATGGAATATGTTTATTTTTAAAATATTAATCCCCATATTATTTTATCCATTATTCTATTGGTAATATTTATTATTTGTCATTATATTGTTCCTTGAATTAGAAAATTTTAATCCACTTGTTTCTCATGGGTTTGTTTAGGATTTTGATTTATATATGGTTGATTTTCCTCATGTGGAATGAATATGTACATGTGGAATGAATATGTACATGTGGAATGAATATGTATGAATTAAGTTTATTTTATAGTTGGGACTGGAATTATATATCCCTATAGTGTAATTTACAAATATTTATTTCTCATAAGATGTTACGTATGAGATTAGGGAGTGAACCTAATTCACCATGGGACCTTTTGCACTTTACGATGATGGTCTTCAGAGTGACCCTTCAATTATATTTATGATATCTACTTAGTGTTGTTTACACATGTTTATAATCTTAGGATATCATTTCTTTATTCAAATTATCCATGAATATGATCATAATCTTTATGATATCGTGTTATGCCTCATGAATCTCATGTTATTCTTTATTGACATGTTTATTACCCCACATTGATATCAATCTCAACCATTTCCTTATATAACTTCCCTAGGGTATCTTATGTAGTTTTAGAAGTTTTGTGGGAGTTATGAGAACTCTATTGAGATTTAAAATAATGAATATGTTTTTATTTTAAGAAGAAGAATTATTTTTTATAACCTTCCAAACACACCATACCTCTATATCTTTAACTTTAATTTTTTTGAAAATTTGTCAATAATTATTAAATAATATGAATTTAAGTATTAGGTCACTCTATAATGAAAATTTTCTCTCGCATCAAATAAATGAATGATTTATAATGGGAGTAATAGTTTAATTTTTTTGTAGTCTCACAGTCGTGATCCGTCATTATGATAATGGTGGGGGGATATCATCAGAGGTTTCTATGATTTGATTTACAATAGAATAATTGATGTAGTGTGTGGGTGTTTAATTAGTTAAAATCACACAGTGAGTAAAATAAGTAATTAATAAAGTGATAAAATAAAGGATCATTTAGGTTTAATTTATGGGTGTCACATTTCTACCTAACACTTCATTCCATGATCATTTTAAGTACTTGATTCTATCCTAAATTACACATTTATCCCAATCCAATAAATTAGTTATGATTTTAAATTTTTTAAAAAGTACATGTGCTTAGGATAATGAGTGTTCTAATCATCTCCTCTAGAGAGACAACATTGGTTAGTTCCACTGGAATACACTTTGGGTTTTAAATATTTGTTTTTTATGAGGCCCATGATATCCACACAATAACTTATAACAATTGATAAGGAATGGTTAAAAACCAAATGTTTTTTACAGTATGTAATTATTTATTTCTTTTTATTTTTTGTATTTATTTGATATCTTTTCCAATTCCATTATTTATTAACTTTCAAATCGAGTGAGAATTAATGCGGGACCATTATTTAATGGATCCACACATATATTCCCAATTCACATAGATTGAAAATATAACTTTTGAGGTCATGGATTCACACATAGATGGACCTTTTCAAACTAATTAATATATCTTCCAATAAGAATCGTAATAGTAAATTTAAGGGAAAAAACATGGTTTTTTTGGATCTCATTGATATTATGAAGGATGGAATATACTGTAGTAGAAAATGGAATAAAAAACAATTCACATTCCCTTACTCTGTGATAATGAATATGAACCAACACCAGATGAGGTTTTAGAGTTCACAAATTGTTTTGTGATTCTAAACCAACAACCGAAGTGGAAACAATGGAAAATGGTATAATTAAATAAAATTATAGATATGACAGATAACACAATCCAGGAATTCTTCGATAATTGAAAATAATAACAATAATAACAATTTGAATTGGTGACATTGATATTTTCATAGAAATACAGCCGTGATGAAGAATAATTACTTGATTAACATTTACTGCAAAACATTTCATAAATCATTTTTTAGGAAGTGCATGGATGAAATAATAGATAATGATATAATAGAGATTTGAAAGAAAATCCTATTTACTGATTTTTACATTTTCTGAAATACATTTTGAAAAAAACAATATTTATTTTGACAATGATGCAGAATAAACAATGCTATAGTTTGTGTTAAATAAATAAGAATAAATGTGGATTGTGACTTTTGAAGATAAATGATGTATCCACAACCCTCTTGTATAAAAACAAATCCATAAGAATATATTCAAGAGAAATATCTCGAGCTTAAACCACTCAAGTGAATGAATTTTTATAAATATATTTCATTTGATTTATATCTACATTAAATGTTATTTCTCTCTCTCTAGTCTAAATTATCATATCTACCTTATCCTAGAATTTCCATGGGAAGTACGGAAAAACATCATGAAACCATCATAAAGTAGAAAATGGTGCTAGAATTCAACATGGAGGGTGATCAATATCAAAAATACTATAGTTCCCATGGTGAAGACAATACTACCTTTATAATCACATAACTCCCCATATGAAGGGAGAAAAAAATTTATGGGGAGAACCGTTAACTTATTTTCCCTCCCTCATTGAATTTAATGTTATTTATTAATTCAAGGGTTAATATATTTTAATTATCTATTGGAACTCCCCGATATCTCTTTCCAGTTATAGGCATTGAGAAAAAATGTTCTTTTCTCTATCAAATTAATCCAACAAAACATCATATTAGGGTTGATCCACTGAAACTTCACGGATGTAGGTGGTTAAAAACACAATACCATCATGGGAAAATTTCGAATATTATTTTCCTTTACATATTTTTTAGTTCTAAAATTATAATAAAATATTTGTTTGTATTAGTAGGTTTGTTTTCAAAGATATGAAATCAATCTATGATTATTAAATGAAAATGATAAATTTTATACGATTATTACAGATTCATGAGTTTTCATTAGATATGTCGAAATATAAGGAATACATTCTACAATTGTGTTTTTTGATATATTATTCATGTAAATCAATAAAATTTTGGTAAGATTATGGAAACATATTCAAAACACTTTGGAATTGTTTTTGTGATGTTTGAGGAGGTATCTGAATCGTTGAGCAAGATCCTTAATTATTTTTAGTGAAATCTAGAATTTGAGTTCCAAAGTAGGAATTGTAAAAAAGAAATGTATTCATTTGACTTGGATCCTTTTTATGACTACATAAGGTATTTTATTTGACATTTCTATTTTGATACAAATTTATATAGTTTCATATCACTTGTAGTGATGATAGAAAAATTTAAAACGTAGATGGTATAACCTCAAAGACAAATGAAATCGATTTTATATGACCTCATATGAAATTATAAGAATTTCATATTACTTCATGAAATATTCCTATGAATTTAATACATTAAAAAAACTATAATTTCTCTAAGTCAAATGATAATTCTGATGATTTCCAAAATTAGTATTACATGAATTTCGAGTGACACATATGATGAAATTTTATAGAAAAAATCAATAATAAATATTCTGAGAAAATAGAAATAAATTTAAATGAATATGTTTTAATTTTATTCATGGATTAAAATGTTATTATCCATTTAATGATCATAATTCTAGTTATTGGGTTTTGATTTCTAGTAAATTTAAAAGATGGAGTATGAGATACATAACATTGATAAAATAGATACCATGTTATAGAGAGATTTGAAATGATGATATAGACAATAATTTATATTTTCTTTAAATATTTTTTTTGAGAATTTAAGGTTATTTCCTTCCTAATGAATTGTAAAATGGTGAGAAGATGAAAACTATGCCTTAACACAATGTAATTATAGAGTAAGTATACATTTTAGAAACATTGACCCATTTAAATTAGGGTGAATTTTTTGTTTTAATTAATAATACTCACATGAAAGATAAGGTCTATGATTCAAAATGGATATGACTACACTACAGTCATTTCTATGGAACTTTTTTCACAAGCCCTTAATATGAGCAAATATTTTAGTTAAAACATATAGAGTCCCACATCACAAGTTTCAATTTCTACATAACATTGAACTCATGCATACATAAAAGGAGGTAGATTTTTAAAAAGATAAATACCTGTTAGATTTAAGGAGAATTTGATATTATAACATTTGAATACCATATAAAGGAATAAATCTTGATTCATATAGGGATTTAAACGAATGTCTTGAATGAGAAGAGATTGATTTCACGCAAAGGTCAATAAGTTTCCTTATTTTTAAAATTGTAGATAATATTAATATTTTTATTTTTATGAATATAAAATTTTAGGTACTGATGAAAAAAGTGTGGTGAATAATTGAGATAACATCCGATTACTATGTGAGAAAACTCCAAGAGACTCCATACATCAAATTCAGTGGAAGAAGAAGGAGATTGAATCTTGGTGATATTTAGAAGGAATGGGATCTCATATTTTCATGTATATAGGATGTTTTAGGAAGATCCAAATAACATTGTATTTGGAAAATGTCTCAATATTGGATGGCCTAATCAAGACTATCATCTATTGAATATATTAAGGAAACAATACAATAGAAAAATTTCAACCTTCAGAGTTTTAGAGGAATATCATCCTAATAAACCATAAATGTATCCATGAAAAGAATTTGTTAATATTATTGATTTATAAAAAGTTGTAGATATTATGATTATAGTGTTTGACAGGTTATTAAAGTGGAGTTTGTAATTGGGTTGTCTAAAAAATTATTGAAGAGAAGCTTTATGACATGGTTGTAAAACCAGTACATGGAGTATTGTAGTTGTGGTGCCTAAAAAATTTAAATTTTAGCCTATTGTGTCAAATATAGTAAATCAATAGTATAGCATCTAACTAAGATGACAATAAATATGACTTTAAGGACAATCCTTGTAAATTCTATGTGCTATTATGTTTTTTACTACTATTAATGAGGTGCTTATATGAGATAATACCGATTGTATGAGGACCTTAAATTTTACAACATACTAAGTTAAAGAATAAGAACATGTAAAAAGTGGACCACTACTTCACCCCATAAAATGTTTTGAACTAGACCTAGTCAATCAAATTTCGTTTCAGTTGGAATACATGTTCTATATTAAATATTCAAGAAGTTTCTCAGTATAAAGAATAAAAAATTTGGGAATAGATAAGGAGTACCTACATATTATGGAAAAAACTGCCATATTTTAAGGAAAAATATTTCTCCGTACATTATTTTACTCAACCAAGAAGTTATATATTCTACCATAGTGAATTTCCCACCTATTTCAAATGGTTCTCCTACAAACCCTGCTTATTAGAGGAATACAAATGTTGACAGAAAAGAAGAAAATCCATATTTATACCTACATGAGAGAAGGTTTATATTAAATTAATGTGACTTCCAATTGGAAAGGGGATTTGGAAAAAAAAATTTAACATTTAATATAATAGCCTCAAACCAGTACTCTCTGACCTGGTGCTAAAAATGTTATATTTACATTATGGATTTGATCGTGATAAACATGACCTAATTTTTTCCATCAAAATAATTAAAAATATAAAATATTATTTCATCACTTACATACCCAAATAAATTTTAGTCTTATAGTAATATAAAAATAGAAAAAACTCTTCAAAAATGGATTCATAAACAACCAGTTCATAACGATCCATATAATCACCCACTATATCGAGATTTTCACATTACATATTATTCCATCAACATATCCCAAAAAAATTTATATATTAGAAACCTTTCTAGACAAAAATCACTGAAAATAATTCTTCATAACCAGGGGAAAATGGAACATATGAAGAGTGAGATAAAATTCTCACTAATGGTAAATATAATAATTGAACCATTATTATAATTAGTCAGAATAATATGCGAATAATGGTATGATACAATAAACAAAGTTCACGAGAATAATATAATTGAAATGATATCCATAAATACCTAGATCATAAAGAATGAAACACAGATTAAGGATTTACTAAGATAATAGTTTTAGTATTCAGTAATCATGATCCATGTGATGTCAATATTCATTGAAATAAACATGAAAACCCATATAAATCATAAAGAAAACATATTAGTATCTTAGAAAATTATACTTATATCACTATTGAAAAAGGAATAACCAATATGGATAACTTCTATCATTATATAACCTAATGAATTGGAGGGATCTAATGGACCCACCGGTCCCGGGTTTATAACATAACCACATATACATGATTTATAACTAAACCACCCATCCTTAAGAACAATGTAAAATAATTTTAAAATGAATGAAGTAAATATACCTTAAATTTATTTATGAAACTAAAAAAATAATTATTTAGTTTATAAATTACAAACCTATGGAAAATATACAGATTTCGTGAAAATCTATTGAAATAATCAAAATCCATTAAGGTAAATAATAAGGACGGTATGATTTCAACATATCTAAGCAGAGCATTAGTAAAATCAATGTTTATTATGTTGATGAATGAAAATATAATGAAAATAATATTAAGAATTTATTGTGGAAAATAAATAAAAGGACACGACCTTAAAACATTACATAATCTTGAATTAAATGAATAATTTACATTAAGGACTTTTCAGGTTTATAGTTTTTGATAATTAGGCCATAACTATTACATATCAACTTGAAAATTACATGTAGACACTATTACTCAGTATCTATTTATTTCATAAATTAAAAACTCATAAAAAACATGTTTAGTTCAATTTTTTAGAGAACTTTCCATTTCCTTGATCCCATCCTTGACCCTAATCATCCTTAAGTGTTGTGGAAAAATTTTAAAAACATGGGATGAGCGTAAAAAGCTTAGTAAGGGTCATAAAATCAGTAAATTAAACATTAACCCACAAATAAATACAAATCAATGAAACCATACTTTTTAATCATAACATACCTCATGAAATCATAAGATTTATGAATAACACATAGAAATCATAAATCATAAAGGTAACTTATGGAATCCATATCATACTTACATTGTAACTATCACAACTACCTATTGAGTTACATTGGGATACACATCATTGTATATTCCCTAAATCTCAAAGGAGAAACATTAACGTTTACCTCTGTTACGTTACCCAATGCATTGGAAAGCTATCTTGGGATCACCCCTAGGTTTATCATGAAACCACCTGTATATGTAAACAAATCCCAATACCCATAAAATATTCATAACATAAAAAAATAATAAAGGAAAGATAACATTTCCTCATTGCAATCAAAATATATCATTTCATGATATTAACATAATCAATGATTTATCAAACCATTTTCAAAACCATTTATAAAATATATTTTTGGAATCAAAGTGTCCCATACCAAATTGAAACATTTAAAGTAATTAACATTTTAAATCATTAAAAATCATATAAATAAATCTTAAAAACCATTTGTAAAACATATATATTAATGATAATGATTTATAAGAATAAATATTTAAATAATTTAAAACGGTATTTTAGTTAAGGAGTTTTTAACAAATTGAGAGTCGTATGGATACAATCAATTGAGGAATAACATAAATAAATGCTCATAATATCATGATAATAGAGAGATTCATTATTTAATACATCAAAGTTCAATATATACCCCATATAAACGTGAATTGTTTTATAACAATAAATAAGATTCAATGGAATGTAAATTGAGACAAAGTCCCATACAAGATCATATCCTTAGATTAAGGACAAATCAATGAAATAGTTATGAGTGAAAAATATAAATACCCCAAATATAAGTGGATATTAAGTGTAAAACAATCAGAAGACATTCACAAAAATAAGGATATATTATAACATATCCTGATATAATAATGTTGAAATTAAAATACATAACATAAATGAAGTCATTTTAAAACAGGAGGGTGAAAGGTTCCCTTACCGATTTCGTAACTTACAAAACATACACCCCATTCAAGAAGGAAAATACAAATAATATATAAATACCCATAAATTAAAGTATATTACACAAATAATACAGTAATGGTCATTACATATACCACAGAAAAGGAAATTGTGGCAAATATAGCATGAATCTCACGGGAATAAAAACTGAGATGAAAACCTCCTACCACATTTTAATCGATCAAGTTGTATGAAAAAAAGTTAATAACCATAAAATGAATCACAGAATACCATGAATATAAATATATTCATGATAATATATATATATATGAAATGATAGTGAACAATACACTACATTCAATAAATAAGTGGTGAACATTGGAAATATCACAGAATTAAAAGTGAGATAAGAAACCCCTAACCACGTTGTAATCAATCGAGTCATAACTCCCAAAGTTAATAACCACCAAATGAATCACATAATAAAATGAATATAAATATAATCATGATAATATATATCAAATGGTAGTACACGATACGCCACATGAAATAAATAAGTGGTGAATAATGAAAATCTCACAGAATTAAAAGTGAGATAAAAAAACCCTTACATCATGTCCGATTTGACCTGTTTGTTCTTTAATCTCATGAATAATAAGTTAAAGTTAATTTATAGTTGAATAATTACCTTTTTAAAGTTTATTATTCCTTTTATTTCACTTATTATCATGTTATAAACATTATTCAATCATTTATGTTAATAATGGTCATTTTTTTCGATATTTGGGACTTGAGTCAAAAATGAACTTCTTATAATTACATGTTGTTCATGTGGATAAAATTACATTATCTCCATGAATTATATTCATGATTTTGATATCATAAATGCAATATATATTCATTATATGTATGTATTTATAATATTACATAACATTTGGAGATAAGAAATGAAATGCACTGTTCCTGGAGACGGTAAGCCATACGTACGCATGAACGCTACTTTCATTTCTATTTCATATTTAATGGAATGAAAAAATAATGATACATAGGTGTATTATAATTCCAGTATAATATCATATGATATATATTTTATATAATTTCATTAACACCATCCCTTATATGTTCCATGTATGTCATGAACGAAGCATATCACCTTGAGGGGGTGGTAGTCCGCTTTTCCTCAAATGAAATTATTGTATTTACAACATATTAGAAATCATAAAGGTATGTTTGTAAATAAAAATTTCAAAAGCATAGAGAAAACATAAAAATAATATATATCATATATAAATATAGATCCATCATATCGGACACCATGAGAGGTGGTAGGAGAAGATTAAACATTCATTATTTCGTGACGCAGTAGTTCGCTGTACACAGAAAGAGTATGTTCATTACCCATTAGATAGAGGTGTGTGTAAATGTAGTTAGAATAATTCCCATACCATCAACCTAGTATATTTAGTATACTGTTGTTGTTATAAAATAAAGTAATAAAAAGTGTTTATGGGGTTGAAGAAATAAAATAAAACAAAAGAACTTAAGAGAAGATGTTACCTTTAAATCAGGTATCTCTCTTTGGTTTGAACCAAAATGTTTACTTTAATTGCCTTCTTCCTTGGGGAATGCATCTAGGAAGAGTATAGGGATGTAGAGAGACTAATTGGTCAGTGTTTTGACGAGTGAAAGGGATTTATAAGTGTGTGGAACATTTTAGATGTGAGCGATTTTTATAAGGGGGAGGATGGGATTTTTATGAAAGATTGTAAATATTATTTTATTATATAATGATTTTAGGTTTATAAATGTCCAAAACTCATTAAAGTAGAATATAATATAACTAATTTTAGAAATAAAATCATAAAATAAGAATTGGATAGGTTTTGGATATTTTTTTAATCATTATAATCTTATTTATTTAAATCATTCACTAATGAGGTAAATACTGCATCATTATTGTGTCATTAATAATTTTATTTATTTGCTGTATAAAAATTAAAAAAAAAATTCATGATGTATTAAAACGTTTTAGGATTAAAATTAATATTTATTGTCCAAGATATAACTTATATAAACCCATGTAAGAATTGATTTACTAAAAGATATATGTTTAAGTCATTTTTGTCTTTACTTTAAATTAATTAATATAAAGTCTCATTATCACTCCCAAGTGGCTCTGTGGGGTCCCACAATCTACCATACGATGCCCATGGTTGTATAAGAATCAACCAATATGAATAGTACACATGTTAGCATAATTTAACACTATTATTATATTATTTATAACAATTAGTTACCATATTTACCATTTAACCATGGTAAAGAAAATATTTACTAAAGAAAATATTCATAATTTCTAAAAATACAAGTTACCTATTTATTAAATTTGGACCTCCTAATTACGAATATGAAATCCATTTTACCAAATTAAAAACATAGAATTGGAAGAAATTAATTTAAAATTAATTATCGCTGTCAAAACAAAAAGCGTGTTTTTAAGAAATAATATCTATCAACATATTGAAACTTATTTATGTCCAATTTCAATGTGAAATTATTTCCAATGAACAACATTGTATTAAATAGTATAAATAATAATATAATTACACTTTAAAACCAAATAAAAATATAATATAACTTCTTAAATAAATTAGATTAAAAGGCAGTTTTGAATTAAAATACAGTATTTTCACAATTCACAATAAATAAATTTTATCTGAAAAATACCAAAAAATTACCCAAAGTAAATTTTGACATCCCAATTCTAAAGAAAAATTTCATTTTGTCAAATAGAACATATTAAGGTGACCAAAACTAGATTTAAAGAGGGTTCAAAATCAAAAGGTGGTAAATCAATTTTTAATGAATATTAGAGTATTTATGCTTAAAATCATATTCTTTCTTATATTAATCCCCTAAAATTTATTGGATAAAACTAAAAAAATTTAACAAACATGTATATTAATATTTTAGTTAGTTATGTCAATTCTCGCCAATACAACGACTAGGCGTTAACTTCCATTTAAAATAATATTATATTATTATTTTTAGTATGACTCAGCATTGTGTGCAACATAAGATTTCATAGAAACCCATTGATGCGTATTGGTTAAGCCATCAAACATATCATCACAATTAATGTAAAATTAAAATTTAATTCACAAATTTTAATAAATATGAAAATTTTGTATTCTTTATTTACATTGGATGTTACATCTTTCCCACATTTTGGGAATTGCGTCCTCACAATTTTAAAATTGGGATGGAAACATCATTGAAAGTCCCACATTAGAAAAAGAGTCAATAAAAATATCACATTAAAACAATGAAAGAGAAATAAAAAGGTCACCCAAGACAATAGAAACTAGGATTCCATGAAAACATGGATATGGAAGAGAAACTAACTCACATTGATTAATAGAGAGTGGTAGAGAACTTGATCATGGAAAGTTAACCATCACAATACCATAAATTTGTTGTTGGGTAAAATTTTGATGATAAAAGAGAGCTTATAATTTTTTTTCCTCAACATCCTTTTCATAGAGTTGAAGAATTTTATTAATAAATAGACTAAGATAATAATGAAATATACATACTTGTCATGTAGAGTGTCATCCTTTAATAAAATCCTAACAGAAACTCATATTTTCTCCAATCGGTATGTATTCAATATGGCTTAGTCACACCTGATGTGCTATAATAATCTTATATAGTTTCACATAATCTACAAAAGATGAACAATATATTTCCCCTATATTTAGACATCAACCACAACCAAAATTTGTTAGAACAAGATCAAATAATCCCCAAAAGGATAATCCTTTATAAAAAGAAAAACTACTCTTAATATCCAAAATTTGTCGAACAATATCCAATGTTCGACAAAGACCATTCAATAAACAACTGTCCATAAAATTCTTCAAAAATATTCCAAACTAACATTGAAACCCAAAACTCAGAAGGATTTAATCTCATAGTCTTCCTTAGTAAATCTTTCCATTTATCTCCAAAAACATCGAATACACATAAAGTCTCATACTGAAGTTTAAATAACCAAAACACATTTTCTCTATGATAGATTAATCATTTCCATAAATAACCCAAATCATCTTATCTCAAGAATAAAAACATATATTCTTCCCAAATAATATTTCAACTATTACTCCAAAAATTAAATCCCATATTATTTTATATTCCTTAAGAATACAGTGTTCCAAAAAGAGAGAATGTCTTCCAAAATAACCTTTGTTACATAATCACCAAATCATTTTCTTATACTAAGGTTGTCTATTTGATAAAACATCAGATCCTGAATAAACTTAATCTTGATCCATAAAATCATTTAACTTAAAATAATAAGTCATACTAACTAGAGACTTCATGTAGGATGGTGGTGGGTGATGCGCCCATGTCGCCCTTTGGTTATGGGTTCGATTCCTGTAGCCTTTCCGTAAGTGATGGGTCGTCACCCATCTTATGGGTTGTCCTTTTTATAAAACTCAAAAATATACCTAACATGTTTTAACCTCAATGGTTTTCTTATACCAGTAATTTTCATCCCAATACATTAGTACCTAAACATCTTATATATTGTCATTTTTTCACCCCTATATGATAATATAAAATTATTCCCAAGAGAAATAACATCCTACCTTGATCATGGTGTCCATATGTTTTCATCATAATCTTTTTCACAAAGGGAGAAGGTCCATGCATTGAATCAATTATTTTTAGATCCTTCAGAATCATTTGATTCCTTCATCTAAACACACCTTTTACAACTTGGATCATATCGGTGTTTGCAGAAAAAAAATGTTTTGGAAATAATTATGTATGGCATATAATTTCAAAACATCTGATAAAACATGATTTTTATAAAATAGATGGACCGAGTTTGAGTTGAAACTTTTAATCAATGATCCTTCTAAAATACCATAACTATGTTCTAAGAGACTATATTGTAGAAGAAAATATAAATAGGTTGTGCACCCGTCTCCTTCATCCACACCTTTTTGAAAATCATAATATGCTTCAAAATCATGTGATAAGGTAATATATTTAAAAATTCCTTGAAAATATTTACCTTTCTTGAAAATATGATAATATTGAGAAATTTGAATTTTATTAAATACAACCCATGATCCATGATGATATCGAGGTATAATGGAGGTGTTTGATATCTCAAACAAATGCTTTCAAGTGAGCTGTATGCTAGAAAAAGTTTCACAATCACCTGCACATGACTTTACAATAATTATTTCAATCATGTCATCAGGAAGAGATATGAATGTTTTTTGAGATCCTCCTCCTTCCATTTGTATCCGACTTTCCTTGATCTGAAAAAATTTATAAAACAAGGATTTCATTGAAATAATAGATAGGGACTAACGGCGTGATTATCTAAAACTCATAATCCCTAAAGTTGTCTAAACCAACCTCTGATACCAACTATAAGAACCTGGACATTAAAGATTACATAATGTTGATTGAAATGAATAATTCACATTGATGATCTTTTCAAGTTTAGAGTTTTTGATAATTAGGCCACAACTATTACAAATCAACTTGAAAATTACTTCCAGACACTACTACTCAATATCAATTTTTTTCATAAAATAAAAAACTCTTAAAAAGAAACATGCCTAGATCCATGTTTTAGAAAGCATGATTTTTCTTTGATCCCATAACTGAACCTATTCATCTATAAGTCATGTGGAAGACATTTTAGAAACATGGTATGAGCATAAAAAGCTTAGTAAGGATTATAAAATAAGAAAAGGAAACATTAACCCAACAATAAATACAAATCAATGAAACCATACTTTTCAATCATAACATACATCATGAAGTCATAAGATTTATTAATAACACATAGAAGTCATAAATCATAAATGTAACTTATGTAATCCATATCATACTTACATTGTAGCTATCACAACTAGGTATGGAGTTACGTTGGAATACCCCTCAAAGTTTATTCCTTAAATCTCTTAAAAGAAACATTAACGCTTACCTCCGTCACGTTACCCAATTAATTGGGGAGATATCTCAGGCTGAACTACCCTAGATTTATCATGGAACCACCCATATATGTAAAAAATTTCCATTAACAATAACATATTCACAACACATTAATCAAGAATAAAGAAAAGATAACATTTACACATTGCAATCCCAATATATCATTTCAAGATACTGACTAAATCAATGCTTTATCAAACCATTTTCAAAACCATATAAAAAAATGATTTTTGGAATCCAAGTGTCCCATAACACATTGAAACATTTAAAGGAATTAACATTTTAAAACATTTACATCCATATAAATAAAACCCAAAAACCATTTTTAAAAAATTGACATTAATGAGAAAGATTTAGAAGAATAAATAATTAAAACATTTAAACTGATATTTTAGTTAAAGAGTTTTTAACAAAATTAATGACGCTTGAATACAGAAAATTGAGGAATAACATCAATAAAAGATTATAATATCATTATAATAGAGAGATTCATGATATAATACATCAAAGGGCAGTATATACATCATATAAAAGTGAATTGGTGTATAACAATAAATAAGTTTCAATAGAATTTAAATTGAGACAAAGTCCCTTGAGAAGATCATATCTGTTGATTAAGTATAAATCAATGACATAGCTATGTGTTGAAAATAAGAATACACCCAATATAATTGGATATTCATTGTAAAAAAATCAAAGGAAATTTAAACATATTTGTAGCACGAAATAATCAGGAAGTATAAGCTTAACCCAATGAATTAAAATTGGGTTAAAAAGTTCTCTTACAGAAATTCGAAAGCCTAACAACATCAATTTAAAATTAATAAAATGAGTTGATGAGAGAGAAAAGGTTCTATCATCACCTGGAGACAAAATGCACAAAAAATAAGGATATATAATAACATATCCCGACATAATAAAGTGGAAATTAAAAGACGTAATATAAATGAAGTCTTTTAAAAAAACGAGGGTGAATGGTTCCCTTACCGATTTGGTAACATATGAAACATACACACCGTGAAAGAATTATAACACAATGAATATGTAAATACCCATAAGTTAAATTATATTACAAAAATAATACAATCATGGTTAGTTCATCCACCACACAAAAGGAAATAGTGGAAAATATAACATGAATCTCACGGGAATAAAAAGTGAGATGAAAACCTCTTACCACATTGTAACCAATCGAGTCATATGAACAAAAGTTTATAACCATAAAATGAATGAAATAATACTATTAATATAAATATAATCATGATAATATATATCAAATGGCAGTTCACAATACACCACATGCAATAAATAAGTGGTGAACAAAGGAAATCTCACTGAATTAAAAGTGAGATAAGAAACCCCTTACCACGTTGTAATCAATCGAGTCATAAGACCAAAAGTTAATAACCACCAAATTAATCACATAATACCATGAATATAAATATAATCATGATAATATATATCAAATTTCAGTACACAATACACCACATGAAATAAACAAGTGGTGAACAATGGAAATCTCATGGAATTAAAAGTGAGATAAGAAACCCCTTACCTCATGTCCGACTTGACCCGCTCATTAATTAATATCTTGAATAATAAGATAAAGTTAATTTATACATGATTAAGAACCTTTTTAATGTTTATTATTCCTTTTATTTCACTTATTATCATGTTACAAACATTATGAAATCATTTAAGTTAATAACGGTCGTTTTTTCGATATTTGGTACTTGAGTCAAAAATGAACTTCTTATAATAACAAGTTGTTAATGTGGTCAAAATTAAATTATCTATAGAATGATATTCATGATTTAGATATCTTACATATAATATATATCTAGTATATGTATGTATTTATAATATTACATAACATTTGGAGATAAGAAATGAAATGCACTGTTCATGGGGACGGTAAGCCATACGTTTGCATCAATGCTACTTTCGTTTCTATTTCATATTTAATGGAATGAAAACTTAATGATATCTAGGTATATTATAATTCTAGTATAATATCTTGTGATAAATATGTGACATAATTTCATTAATTCCACCCTTAAAAAATCTCCACCTTAAAAAATTTCTACCCTAAGAAATACTATGAGGAAGCTTCAATTCCAAAAAGATGAGGCCACTGGTCTCTCATCAGTTCCTCATGTTCCCATATCTCTTGATTATCTGATCCAATTTTCCATAGTACCCAAAAAAGGTATAGTGTTCCCACAAAGCACCGTGGTCTTACAATCAACTGTCCAAACTAGTTTCTCCATAAAAGATAAATCAGGGTCGATCTCAACATCACTCTAGATTAAAACATGAGATGAATCACATATATACTTTCTCAACCATGTTACATGAAGCACGTTAGGTATCAACGTTAGGTATATTTGTAGTTCAAAAGGGTACGTAACCTCCCCCACCTGCTGAACAACCTTTAAAGGCCCCACAAATATAGGAGAAAACTTCCCTTGCTTCCCAAGCTATTGATGACCCAACCATGGTGAATCTTTCAAGAGCACCTTGTTATCAACATCAAACTCCAATGTCTATAGAGTAGATCGACATAAGTCTTTTATTGGATCTGTGATTTTAACATGTTCATAAGAACCAGTTAAATCCTTTATGTCATCTTCTTCACCAAGAATTGTCCATCGAAAGAACATTCATTGACCTCTGAACAACACAATAGAGATTTATAAGGATGTACATACAAGGACTCAAATGGTTCCATTATGATTGTGGACTAATAACTGTTATCATAAGAAAACTCAATCAGCCCTACGTGATCATCCCAAGCCATGCCAAAGTAATGAACACAGGTATGAAAAATATCCTCATGAATCTGTATATCTCTTTATATCTGGAAATCTAACTATGGATGATAGGCTATTCTTAGACAAATCGGAGATCCCAGTTCCTCATAAAGGCCCCTCTAAAAGCGAGAAGTGAATCAAGGATCCATAATAGATACTAAAGAAGATGGAGCTCTGTGAAAGAGAAAAATCTCTTGATCATAAATATTTCCCAACGTCTCAAATTTTGTTGTATCGGGAATGGGTATATAGTGAGACGACTTGGTCATACTATCGATCAAAACCCATATTGTATTCTTCTTTACTTGGCTGCGGGGAAACACAAAATCAAGGTCTATATTGATCTCCTGAAATTTACAAGTAGGGATTGTATGTTGTTGAAGAAAACCCAAAGGATTATAGTGCATAGGTTTCACCTATTGGAATGCATAGTAATGAGAGAAAAACTCATCAATGTCTCATCTTAATCATGGCCACCAAAAATGCTACCTCATGTCATAGAAAATTTTTGTGGTTCCTAGGTACACAACCCACTGAAAATTATGGCAATACCTAATCACTACCTTTCTTGCCTTTAAAGGAACAACGAAGCAGTTCTGATAGCATCAAAAAGCCTCTTTAGAGTAATACCTTTGGGAAACTATCTCCCAACCATAATGGATGTTCCTAATGTTACAGAACTCAACATCAGGATGTTGGTATCAAAGAATCATCTCGAGAATATAATATGTCAACAGAAAATTAGATAAAGAAACCTCATCCCCTTCCTCCTGAACTCCAATATGAAACTGTGAAAAAAGAGCCATAAAATTCCCTTATTCTAAAGCCTCAATCACTTATTGGGTTGTAAGTTTCCAACTCAAAGTTTCTGTAATGAAATTCCCTTTCCATGGGGTACATGTGATGTCAAATTCGAAATACTATAGGTACCCCATCCAATTCCTTTACCCAACATTAAAATCCTTCTAAGTGTAGATATGACATTGGCTTTTGTGTTCTGAATACACTCTAAAAACTCATCAAAAAGTTAGTGTCTCCAACTTTTAAGAGCTTGAATCATAGCTGCAAGTTCCAAATAATGGGTAGGATAATTCTTCTCATGTGTATTAAGCTGATGAGATCCATATTCTACTACATGATCACCCTACAAAACAATGCATCCCAAGCTTGAAATTGATGCATCACAAAAGACCACATAGCCTTGCTTAGCTTCTGGATGATTTAAAATAGGTAGAGCAGTCAACAGACATTTCAACTTGACAATAGGACTGTTGTATTTGACATCCAACACAAAATTCATCCCCTTCCATGTAATACAAATCATTGGATAAACCTACTTGGAGAAGTCCTTCACGAACCTGCAGTAATATCCGGCTAAGCCCAAGAAGCTACAAATCTCTGATACATTTCGTGGTTTCTCCCACGTCATAACAGAATTTATCTTTTGAAGATCAACCGATACACCGTGTTCAAACATCATGTGTCTCAAGAATCTCACTTACTGAATCCAAAAGTCACCCTTTGAATGATTTAAATAAAGGTTGTGATTTCTGAGGAGACTCAGAACTGTTCTCATATGTTTCACATGATCCTCCTCATACATGGAGTAGACAAGAATTTCATCCACAAAGACCACTACAAAGGTATCCAGACACTCAGGGAAAATATTATTTATTAAGTCTATAAAAATTGAAGGGTCATTATTTAGACAAAATGGAAAAACAAGGTACTCATAGTAATCAAACCTACTCGGAAAGGGAGTTTTCGGAATGCTAGATTTTTTTATCCCCAAATGATGGTAACCATATCAATGTTCGATCAATAAAAACCATTTTTCCTATTTTAGTTCATCAAATATGACATCAATCAATGACAACATATATTTGTTCTTAACTATAACTCTATTGAGATTTTGATAATAAACACATAAGTGAAGATAACCATCAGTATTCTTAGAAAAGAGAACCAGTGATGCCCAAGGTGACAAACTTGGATGAATAAAATCTTTCTCAAGAAGATCACCTTGCCAAGAATTTATCTCTTTTAGCTCAGCTGGTGCCATGCAGTAAGAGGGGATAAATACCGGTTGAGTTCCAGACATTATGTCAATAGAAAAACTAATCCTCTCTAAATGGTGGCAATATAGAGAAATCCAAAGGTAATACATTGGAAAACTCAGTGAAAACACGAGGAAGATAACAACACATTGAATCTCGCTCTTGGTCAGAAGAAAACACTGATATCACTTTCTCCAACTCTGGATAATAAGGTCCAGCTCTGCTGAACATGGGTCCCATTCTCCTTAAAAAAAATAGGTAAACCACTGGGTGCAGTAAGGTAGAACCATTGAAGAAAAAAATTATTTTGGGGTTTGTTGTAAATGAGCCAATCCATCATAAATTTGATCTCATGATATTTCATATCAAGAACCCAAAAAATATAATCTAGCTCGACATCTGATAGATAGAAGACACATGGTGGATTATAGAGACCCTGCTCTCACTTCATACAATGGGGTGTAGTAATATCCATTGCAGAAGATAGTTTCTCCATTGGAAGATTCAGCAGATTAATGATACAGGTTGAAATAAAAGAGTGATATGCACCATTATCAAAAATATCATTCAATAATGTTGAAGAAATGGAAATTGTACCTCTTACCATGGTAGAACTATGTCTGATTCCTCTGGATACTCTAACAATGCGTGAAGAAACTTCATTTAGGTTTCATGTGGTAGGAACCCTTTCTTTAGTGAAGAATTTGATTTCACCATAGTTTCGGGAGGATTTGATGATCCTCTCCCACTACGTAGAGTAGGGAAGTGATGGGGGAACCACTACAAGTTCCCGGAATGTCCATAGGAACTATAGTTCTTCTGCCCCTTAGTGAAAACCCTCCTAGAATGTCCTCAAATTTCACATTAGCAGTAGGTAAAAGAACATTCAACTGGAGCTATAGGTGGTCTGGAATGACTCTACCATCAAGAAATACTATGAGGATCATCACACTTCTGTTTTCCTTTGAAGGAACTAACACTTCCACTGGGAGAAAAAGAACTCCTGTCAATCATGACATTCCTTCCAAGTCCATCTAAACCATCGTCACTCTATCCGACACATTTTCATAAGTGTACAACTTCTACAAAAAAAACTTGAGAATAGAGACCTGATCAAAGTCCCAAATCAAACCACCAAGACTTCATCCTCTATTTAGATACAATCTCAATAGCAAACGACACTGGATTAGGAAATAAATTTGAATACTCAGTCATGGTTTTTTCAGTCTTCTCAAGCTTTATAAACTCTACAGCCATATCGAAAACCATTGAATCTGTATATAATTGATTGGTGAAAAAAATAATGAAATCTTTCCACTGTAATCCATCATGTTTCCCTGCCATCACCATTGTGTCCCACCATTTCCTTCTCAGTCCCTCTAACACGAAGGTGGCACACTTTACCTTGATCACTTCTGATGTCTCTATGAACTTAAGTATATGTTCTATCTTGCCCCTAATTATTTCTCATCATGATGAGGATCATTGGAGCCATTTAATATAGATGGATTATGGAGAAATAAATATATAGAATAATTCTGAAAAATATCCCCTTGAAGATCCACCCCTGGATCATGAGTGGGAATAGGAGGTGGTACCTATCCCAGAGCTTGTACAACGCACACAATCACCTCAACTAAATTCAAATAAAAAAGTATTTTCTTGCTGAGGTTCAACAACAACCTTTTCTTATATCTTATTCACACACCTTCTTAAGGTCATGATTCTATACAACATCAGAAGATAAAAGGAGAACATTATATTAGCACCCAAGCTGGTTATAATGAGAAAATATTCTCTGTATAAGGGAAAAAAAGATTTCGATTTCTCTCTATTCAAATATCAAAAGGAAAAATACTAGAACTAATCCACAAGACATATTTAAATAACCAACACTAGTGAATTAAGGTTAATTATAGTGATAGTTGACCAGGAACTCAATCAAAACTACCTCCTATGTCGTGAAATGATTTAAAAAATGCATATTAATTTCAAGATAAATGCTGAACACCTCCTTTTAAACAAATTTTTCATGAACTAGACAAGGTACCCTGGGAACCTGATAATCGAGATGATCCATATATAACCCTAAGGGTGTTCCCAATCCCCATGGATCAGTAACTATCACCTTTAATCATACAACATACAAGTGGGAATGATTTTTCCACATGAACAAGTAAGTAAAAGATAAAAGACTATATGCATATCAATAGGAAGACTCTAATAGGAGTAAAATTAGCAGAATAAAAAGGATAATAAAAGAAAAAGTAATAAAACCCAAAGTACTAATCCAGAAAACAATCCCAAGGACCTTATGTATATAACTCACCAAGCACAAAACTCAACAGCTGGATCCCCCTCCAAGCGATCCCTTCCCTTTTCTCGAGCCTAGAAGATGAAAGCCTAAAAACACCCGAAGGAAAAAGTAGGTTGTAAGACTGATCCAAGTAGGATCCCACCAAAATATTTCATAACATATTCCAAATATATATAATCCAAGTAAAATATTTCAATTTTTCAGAACAAATAGGTTTGGAAAATTTAGAAGCATATTTAAACAAAACATGTTAAACAATATAAAAATGATGGAAAATAAATTCAAAGCACTTGATTTAGTTTATAAGTGATGGAATGTATCTAAAAAAATGTATTAGTTAAAACATTAATATAAAATGGTTTATATAAATTCATTAGGCATGTAAATCAGTTCAAACAAACATTGGCATACATTTATATCTCAAGTATAAATAAACAAGAGAGCAACATGGTCATCTGACAAAAGGTATGATAGTATTAACCAACTATAGGATTACAAACTCTCTACGTGAAAATAGAAAACTATTTATATAGAAATCCCTATGAAACTGGCCAAAGGAGACTCATCAGCAACCCATCAGGGCTGTGACCTGCTGCATTTATGTTTTTGAACGTTGTAATAGTGTAGAGTGTATCAAAATAAATCACTAACTACATAAGGATTTCATTCACTCTTAAATGATGGTATAAATATTATAAGAATACATAAAAATATGATCAATACCATTATTATATTTCAAAATTGATAATTTATTTTTATTTAAAACAAAAACATGTTTTATTCTAAAACATTCTATTTTCACAAGATAAAACTATAGGGTTTCTATAGAATAATTTTAAGACATTCACTAGTTTGAAATGAATTGAAAAAAATTACATCCCTTTCACCATTCATTTTCCCAATTAAATTAACCCATAAAATTGAAAATATTTCCATCAAATCCAAAAATTAAATTCCAAAGTTTAAATCATACAATAATTCATAAACCCACCCCAATTTAATAGTAATGGGGTTTTCCCAATTTTTTGTGTCAAAACCATTTCAAATTCTCTAATTCATTGGAATTTGGGTTTTATCAATGAAATTGAAAGAAGTATTGAGAATTGAAATTTAAATCAGTAATTGAAATAAGTAAACCAATATTATGATAATCAATTTGACCAATCAAGACAAAACCATCTCCCTATTTCACGAAGAACGACCCTCGCAACGACACCCATCAACGAGAATGAAGGTGTAGAAGACCTCAAAACTCTACACAGTAATAAGATCCTACAACAGAGGACATGGATTTATCATACCAAGGTGATCCATTTAAATCCAAAGATGATAGAAAGAGATAATCTTAAATAATGAGAGAAAACAAGAGAGAACCCTTACCCAGGAATCACACCACAAGAAAAGAAACGATCCAAAGCCGTTTCGATCAAACTAGAATGAGTGGTAGCTATGAAAAATGAATAATAATGGTCTAGGGTCCAGATACAAGAGATATAGAATGAAAATTACCATGAAGAACTGTTGATTGAGTATTTTAAAACTGTACAGGGGCCAGGTCACAACGTGTACCCCATGGCCAGAACCTGTAGTCCATGTAAGATAAGTTACACCAAAAAACCCATGACCTCGGATTAAAAATTGAAATTAAATCCCTAAATTATGTTAACCTCATGTTAAAGACATGTACCTACTCACGACATGATATCCAATTTCATGACATGAAATCCCAGTCCCGACATGAAACCAACACCATGTATACCTCGTATACTTCAAGTACATGGTGTGTACCTATTATGAAATCTGTAGTAAACCTAAAATAATCACATAAAAGAAATTTTAACCAAAAGGGAACATATAAAAGGTGGAAAACATACCCAATCAAGGAAATGGGATGTTAAATGGTCCTTAACACATGAAATATTCATAGGATTCAATAGTTAAAAGCCATATGATTCCAATCTTGATCAATGGAAATACCAAAACCTAAAGGAATCATAAAAAATGTAATGGTATATTGGAAAATTATATCCATATAACTCTTAAAAAGAGAATAACCAATATGGATGAATTCCATATCAAGGGATCCTATTGAATTGTAGGGATATAATAGACAGATTGTTCCCTGGTATATAACGTTACCACCTATACCTGGTTTTTAACAAAACCAATAGTCCTTGGATAAAGACATAACTACCAACCATTTTGAACATTTTCCATGAACGTTATAATTAATATAGTATATATAATTTTTTAATTTCATCATATAACACATATAAACAACAATTATTTCTTTTAGAACAATATTAATCTATGGAAAATAAATGGGTTCCATGAATGTCTATTGAAAAAATAAGAATCCATCCAAAGAAATACTACGGATAGTGTCATTTCGACACATTATAGTAGAGCATAAGTAAAATCAATGTTTTTTGATTTTTACGAATGTAAATACCATTAAAATATCATTAAAAACATCCTAAGGAAAAAAACCTTTTGAATTTGAGTAATATAAAATGATGTCATATTATATAGAAAATTATTTTGAGAGATCAACTAGAACATTTCATGAAGAAAATATCCTCTAAATTTTGAAAAATATTATTTAAAACCTAAAACATTCCAAAACAATAAAGAAATAATTTTAATTTAAAAAAACATTGAATTAAATAAGGAATATTTAAAACATTGAGTGTAAATGACTACTAGAAAATCCATTCATGTTTTAAATATTAAAAATGAACACTATTTTCGAACATTTTATAAAGGGAGTCAAAGTTACCAATTTGGAAATTGTTATGAAATTCCATTATAATTTTTTTGAAGAAGATCATAGATCATAAAAAAAGATTTATGAAATAATTCTTATTTATAAGATAATTTTATTTTTAAATAGTGTGTAAAATATTGATATGGAAGAGATTGATTTTCAATAAAAAAAGAATGATACTATATCGGTATCACATAACAACAACTTTCTGGATATTTATTCAATTGATAAGGAATAAAGTGTAAATTAAACATGTGATACACATTCATAACCATAAGTGAATATAATACATGTGTTTTGTGAATATAATTTCATATTATTTCCTCCTAAATAACCTTCATCATAAATAATCCTTAAAAAGAGGATATTGTATCATAAATCATTCCCCACTTTGGTAAATACTCAATCGCATGCACCATGAAAGAAAAACCACAGATGAAACATTAAATATAATGAAAATAAATATATAAATCATATCAAAGTGGAAGTATATAAACCTCATAAAACAACATATGTGTATAACATAATATATGTCCTAAAGAAGACAATTTGAGACGAGAAACTATTACAGTGATCACAACATTGAATATAGAATCAATTAGTGAATAGATTATGTATATAAAATATAAATACACATAAAAAAGCATGAATAAACATAATATAATCAAAATTTATAACACATATACTATCTGATTATCAAAGAAAAAAAGATATAATATAACCCAACAAAAAAAATTATGTTATAAAATTCATTACCACTTGGTGACGTTCCTGTCAAATACCATTGAATGAAATAATTAAATTTGAAAATTAAATACCCTAATTTATTAATTATTCATGATATTACATAAAAAAATGGGCAGAATATACACCTTATAAAATAAATTTTGTGTATAACATTTACATATTCCTCAAATAATAAAAATCAAGACAATGTCCCTTACCTTGATTCCAGACCTTCCATGTATGTCCTTTAACCCTTGTATAAAAAACCAATATATAATATTTTATTTACTAAGAAAACTTTCCCATATTAAAACCTTATATTTAAATCATTTATATTATTTCTCAACAAAATATTTAAATACTTAACTATTAATTTCCATGTCTATTTTTTTGAGGACGTTTGGTAAATTGTTTCAAAATGACTTTAGTGTGTTGACCGGTATCGGAGAGGAAATTATTAAATAATATCAATAATAATAATAATGAAGAATTTAAAAATTTTATACATAAATTAAACTTTTTAATATAATAATTAATGATTTTTATGAAAAACGTATTATGTTACAATCGTAGAGAAGGTAAGCCATACATACGCATGATTGATGTTTCTTTTTGTAAATTATAAATATAGAAAGAAGGTAAGTATTATTTTTATATTTCCACAATAAATATTATATAATTAATTCATTATTTTTAATTATTCATAATTATATATATCATCACTGTGGTGTGTTGATTAAAAACATATCATATCACTTCTTAGAGGCGACAATATACATGTACACAAATATGATGTTATCATTTCTCAGTGATTCAAAAGGTATAAATATAAAAATATATTATCTTTTAAAAATTATAAATATATCATGAATATTAGATATAAAAATTAATTTTATAATTTTAACATGGAATTGGAAGCGGTGATTAAAAACAAAGTACATCTGTTTATGAGGTGATAGTCTGCCGTACACACGAACAATGGCTTCCGTTGACATTCTATGAAAAAGGAGATAAATGTAGGTTATTACATTTAAATAATAAAATATCAGGATATTTGACAGAATTGGTATATTTTATAGTAATGGTTGAATAATATTTTAAGGATGTGGAAGAAGAAATGAAACAAACATGCTCGGTTAAGAATAATACCTCTTCTTTGGGCCACCTCTTTAGGATTATACCTAAGGCCCTCATATAATAGATTTATATTAAAACCAAGGAATCTAGGACACGTGGAGGTAATTATGGAATTAATTTAAAAGGTATTTATTTCAAAATTATTTAGGAGTTTAAATATGAGAGGAGATGGGGGTGTCCTTTATAAGTGGGGGAGAGGACACACTTTTGGTTTTTTAAAATAAAAAGGTATACCAACATTTTTCACATGCCATATGGATCATAAATGAAGAATTATTGATCCTTATATGATATAAGGTTAAAATATGTTCATAAAAAAGTTTTTATACATGTTTTAGGAAATTTTAACCCTTTTTCATTTTAGGTTCATCCCTCGATAAATTTGTTTTTACCTTAACTACGGTAAAGTATTTTTACAGTTTTCACTATTCATTATGAAAAAACGATGACATTATTAATTAATAATAAAAATTATAATTAAAAATATTGAATCCATTTTAACAAATTCAATTCACAAAATCTGAATAATTTTATTTAAAATAAATCATGTAGATGTGATGCAAAAGATGGTTTTCAAGAAATGTACTTTTTATGCATAAGATGATTCTATATTAATAATATGACAAGTAATAATAATTATATGAATTTTAATTAATTTTTATAGATATATAAACGATAAATTTATTTTAAATAATTAATAATTATTTGTTAATTTAATTAATTTATTTGGTGAAACGTTATGTGCTATAAAATATTTTTCATAAAAACACGTTTCTAAACCAGAAATTTAACGTATACTAAAATTAAGTATAAAAAAGATTCAAATGTAATTATTTGGATTAAATATAAATAAATAATAATTATGTTACTTGAAATCAAATTAAATTTATTATTTATTATTTAAATTACTTAATATAATAAAAAGATATGATAGTTTTATAGAAAAAGGTATTTTCACTATTCATTGAAAAAATCAATATTTTAAAAAAAATAAAAATATTTAACCATATTTTTAATTTTTACATTTCAGATAATAAAATGATTTTAATTTTATGAAATACATTTTTTAAAATATCTAGATGTTAATTATAATAATTTTTTATAATTAAAATAAAAATCATTTATGAAGAAAACTTATTTTTTGTCAATAAAATTACATTATTGAAAATTAATTGATTATTTTTATGAATTTATCAATAAAATAATATTGAGTGTTAAATGTATATATATATATTTCATAAATTATCTAATATTATTCATACCCAATAATTTAATGGCTTGATTATAATGTTAATACCTAAATTATAAAATTTCATGATTAATTTGAGTATGGTGTTGCTTGTTGAATACACTATAAAACACAATGTTCTTTTAAAAAATATTAATGATTTTTATATATGAAGGTAAAGTCAAATTAAATAAAGAAAAACTAAAATTTGGATAAACAGATTTTAAGATATTAAAATGGTTGATGATGAAAAGATCGATGAGTATATCGTAAGAGTCAATGAGATTGTTAGAAATATCCAAAGGTTTGGTGAAAATATAGATGGATCCACCATTTTAAAAAATCATTTGAGGAATTTTCCTAACATATTTTATCCTAATGTATCATATTTTAAATATAGGGGGAATTTTTCATTGGATGAGCTTTATAACTTTCTCATTTCTTATAAATTGAGGAAATATATGAACTTCTTAGAAAAGATGAAATATGAGATAGATTTTTAGGACACTAGAAAAGTAAAATTCAATGAAGAAGTATATATTAAATCAACTGAATCTCAGTTTTATGAATACTTTAGTATGGTTTTTGATCTTATTTTAATGATATTTCTAAAAATAAATTGGTATGAAAAAGATGTTATGAAAGTGCTGGAATTGTGATGGAATTTAAAAACGTTCTAACAACTATCCAAAGAATAAGTCCACTCATTCTATGCGAATAGAGTAAAAAAATAACTCCCAAAATTTAAATAATGTTAATAGAAATAATAATTATACCAACAACATGAAGATTAACTCGATGATCAAGGAGTGAGAAAACTCGTACAGTTTATCATATGATGATTTAATTTCATTTTACAAGTTGAGAAAGGATTTTATTTATCAACTTGTGATTATAATGGAGAAGAAATTGTATAACTTCAGTATAAAATGAAATTATAAATTTAATATTGTGTAGAAAATAAAACCAAACTCATGAAATGAAATTGAAAATCAGAGAATGTAAATAATTAGTGTACTACTAAAAAGGAAGATTCTGGAAAGAATGAAGTGACATACACTGATGAGAATATGATAACAAAGTATATTGTGGATGAATAAGAAGATAAAGATTCTAATCATGAAAAATAGCATATTAATATGGGAATTGTATGATTTATAATTTATGGGACTTTTAGTGAGATCTTATTTGAATATGTTCATAGAATACTTCACTATATTAGTTGATATGATGACCCATTTCATTTAAAATCATTAATTATTGATTTATTACATAAATAAACATATAATTAATTATATAAATATCTAAATTCATAGTTTATTTTGTTAATTAGATACGTAACACCATAATATGAAATATGGATACAGGAAAAGTATTTTGAAATCCCCCACATGACATTAAATTGAATTGAAATTCTATAACTACATGGTATAATATGAGTGAATTCTTCCAAAATGGGAGAGATATAGATCCCATAAATGGGAATAATCAATATATAACACGATTATCATAATACATGTGAGTCAAGAGGCATATTAATGTGACATAAAATAAGTTACAATCATAAAAATGAACATCAAATCATGATATCAGATGATAACATCATGGAAACCCAGGAATGTGGCAAGAACATAATACATTAGATCATAACAATATTCCATGTATAACCACCATGTCATCATAACATATTGTGATTATGATATCCTCCCATTCACCACACATGGTATCCTTTGAGATAAAAACACAAATCAAGGAATTGGAGGTATATATAATTATGGGCCCGCCATTCAAATTCATGTCATGTGCCACATCGATCACAGAACATGAGAATGTATTTATTCAATTTTAATCCCATGATTAATGTGTTTTGGTTATATAAATTGAAATACAAAATCCATTAATTATAGTTACATCTATGTTAATACCCTTGAGTTGAAATGGGGGTGGATATTCTCAATTCAAAATATTGTCTTAGAAGATCACAGAATAATTTAGATATCATAACAGGTGCACATAAATGTTCAAGGGAGTTTTTAATGAGAGTAAAAGGTTGGACCTCATATTTATTTGATCATAAGTAAAATAAATTAATGTGATAAAATGCATTATATAATGAAAATGGAAAAAAAATCTTAGTATAAAGAAAGAACTTGAAATAAAATTGAATAGGTGAAGATCCCTTACAATAAGAGGGTTCTTATAAAAGACTATTAAGAGCTTATTAAGAGGTTGTGAATGAATTTTGGGGGATTTATTGAGGGATATGGAGAGGTCATTCATTCCTAATGGGTTTTTATACCTATATAAATTTTCCCCTAATCGATATTCTACAACTTGGATGTGATCCTGGATCTCATAGGGGTAGATGAATCTAGGTCTAAGATTTCACTTCATCAAAATATTCCTGAATCTTTTCCACAATGATATATTACAAAATACATTGTATATGACCTCAAACACCAAATCTCAAAGATGATTTTTATAAGGCCCCAGACTTAAACCTTACCTAATCTTGAGTTATTACAATATTACACATTGAGGATCTTTTCAGGTTTAGAGTTTTAGAAAATTAGATCATGAAACTTGCATTACATTCCACATTTAAACAAAGTGGTTACATAAAAGACAATATTCATTCTTCCCATCAACGGAAACATATTTAAAATAAAACACGGATTCTTTCTTGACACATCCTTGACACTATCATCACATCATGTACTTTTCCCTTGACCTGTGAAAAACATTTCAAAAACTTGGGATGAGCATAAAAAGCTCAGTAAGGGTTATAAAAATATGGAAAGGAAACATGAGTTCATATATACATAAGAATGAAATCATACTTTACCCATAAAACATAGACACTTTAACATACCTCATCAAATCATGAATAAATCAAAGAAATCATAATACATAATGGTAACTTGAGGCATTCATAACATTCTTACGTAGGGAGTAACCCTCTTGGTTACGTTTGGAATACCCATCACAGTATATTCCCAAAATCTCTTCGGAGAAACCTTAACGTTTCACTCCTTCGCGTTACCCAATGCATTGGAGAGCTATATCGGGATCACATGCCCTTAGTTTATCACGGAACCACCCGTTTTCATAACAATGCCCAAGAACCATAACATAAATTTATCACATAAAACATGCATAAAGTAAATATAACATTTCCACATTTCAATCACAATATAACATTTTAGGATATTGAAATAATGAATCCATAAAAAACCATTTTCAAAACCATCTAAAACATTTAATAAAGAGATTTCTGAATCAAAGTTCCCCATACCACCTTGAAGATTTTAACATTTTAAACCATTAATATCCATATAAATAAATCCTTAAAACCCTTTTGAAAACATGGATATTAATAAGAACAAATCATTAAAACATTTAATGCGATATTTTGGTTAAAGGGTTTTTACGAAAATTAGAGACACTTGAATACAACAATTGAGGAATAAAATTTAATCAGAACTCTATAATATCATGAGAATAAATGGATTCATGATATAATATTCCAAAGGACAGTATATACACCATATAAGAGTGAATTGGTGCATATCAACAATGAAGTCTCAATAGAGATGTAAAATGTGATGAAATCCCTTATAAAGAAAGTATCCTTAAATTAGGGATAAATAAATCTCAAAGTTATGTGTGACAAATATAAATACACCCAATATAATTGGATATTAAGTGTAAAACAATAAAATTTCATTCACACATATTCAAAGGATGACATATTCAATAACAACATGTTGAACCCAAAGAAATCGAAATTGGGTTAAAAAGTTCCCTTGGTAAAATTCGACAGCCTAACGGCGTCACATCAAAAATTCAGAAAATGAGTTGATGAGAGATAAAAAGGGAATCTCATAACATGGAAATAAAATTTAAATCAATCAGGATATATAATAACATATCCCAACATAATAGTATGTGAATTAAATGGCATAACAAACGAAGTCTTTAAAAAGAGGAGGGTGAAAGGTTCCCTTACCGACTTGGGTAACTTTAGAAAAGTACACCCCATTGAAGAGATGTCATACAATGAATATGTAAATACCCATAAATGGAATTATATTAAAAAAGGAGTGTAATAATGGGAAGTACATAAACCACTCAAAGGAAATTGTGGCAACGGTAGCATAAATCTCACGGGAATAAAAGTGAGATGAAAAATCTCTTACGAAAACTCGGTAGCCTAACGGCGCCAGTTACAACTTCCAAAATGGATTGATGAGAGAGAATAGGGTCTCTCATCATATAAAAATTACAGTAAGAGTAATATAAAAGAACATCCCAATAACAATAAAGTTGAGCTTAAAAAGGAATGACATAAAAGAGTGTACTTAAAAAGAAAGAGAGGAGTAGGATCCCTTACATCGGGTCCGACTTGACTAGATCGTTCTTTTACGTCCTGAATAATAAACTTGAGTTAATCTATACTTTCTTAAAACCCTTTTTCAAGTTCATTATTCATTTTATTCCATGTTATGAACATCATGTAATCATTTAAGTTAATAATGTTCATTTTGTCGGTATTTGGTTCTTGAGTCAAAAATAGACTTCTTACACTTACATGTTGTTAATTTGGTCAAAGGTTCGTTATATCCAGAATTATATTAATGATTTGGATAACATATATATCATATATATTCATCATATACATGTATTTATAATATTACAACACATTTAGAGGTAATAAATGAAATGCACTGTTCATGGAGACGGTAACCCGTACGTACGCATGAACGCTACTTCCATTTCTATTTCATATTTTCTGGAATGGAATCATAATTATATAAAAGTATATTATATTTCCAGTATAATAACATATATAATACCATTAACTTCATCCTTTACACATCCCACATATGGTATTAACGAATCAAATCACTTTCAGGGGGCGGTAGTCCGCACTTTCTAAAATGAAGATATCGTGTTTACCCATAACGGAAAGAATAATGGTATGCCATAAATGAAAAGTACAGAAGATTAAGGAAAAATAAACATATTATATATCATATATAAAAATAGTGACATCATAATGTCCACCTTTGAACGTGTGAAATGAGTATTGAACAATCATCATTTCGGGAGGCAGAATTTCGCCATCCACGGAAACCGTATGTTCTTTAACCATTTGATGTAGTTTTGTGAGAGTGTATCTCGAATAAATATTATAAAAACATCTTAGTATATTGAATACACTGGTTTTTTTACAAAAGAAGTAAATAAAAAGAGTTTAGGGGGTTGGAGAAGCAAAATAAAACAAATGAACATGAGAGAATGAATTACCTTTAAAAGTGTAACTCCTTTTGATTTGAGCCCAAAGGATTCCTTTGAAAGGATTCTGCCCAAAGGGAATCCTCTAGGATGAGGAGAGGGATGTGGAGAGAGTAAAGGGTCAGGATATGGCCGAGCCAAAGGCTTGAGGAGTGTGTTAAATGAGGTAGAGGTGGGGGCCTTTTATAAGAGGAGAAGAGGGGCACTTTTGAAAATCATGAAACTATTATTTTATTTTCAAAAGTTTTTCGAATTTCTAAAGTCCCAAATTGATATATTTCTAAGATAAGATTATAAGGCTTTGAAATATTCCCATCCAATAGTTTTTGGACAAGTGTAGGTCTTAGATTTTATATTATCGTTTCATTTTATTTAAACTGTTCATTAACGAGGTCATCGTTGCATCATCATAATGTCATAATTAAATTAATTTATTTAATGTCTAAAAATTATAAAAAAACACTATGATGTAGTAAATATTTTTAGATTTACAATGAATTTTTATAGTCAAAAATATTATTTGTATAACCCCATGTAAAAATTGTTTTAGTAAAACATTTCATGTTTGCCTCACTTTTACTTTAACTTTAAATAAAAAGATATTAATGTCATTTTCCAACCAAAGTGGCTTCATGGGGTCCCCAAGTTGACCCATGGGTTGTCTTGGTTGGCCATGACACATCCAATGAGGTTAGTACATGTGTCAAGTTCATTTAATATTATTAAAACATTATTTTTACCTTATACTACACTAATTACCTCTAATCGCGATTAAAAACTTAATAAGTTACTATTCACCAAAAAATTATTTTAATCCCATTGAACCACATTTTACTTCTTAATGTCAAAAATTTATGTCAGATTTTTGAAATGCAAAACACAAAGGTGGAAAAATTTCATTTAAACGGAAAATCAGTATTTATAAGTACTACTTAGTGGTTTCACTATTCATCAAAAATTGAAGTTTTTCAGAAAATTACCAAAAATTCACCCAAAGCTATATTTGATATTCCGAATTCACAAATGAAGTATATTTTAAAAAATTCAAAACATATAAGTCACATTAATTAATTTGATAATTAATTCCCGCCGTCAGAGCAAATAACGTGTTTTTATAAAACAATAAGTATCAAAAGATTGACACAAGTTTAAGTCTAATTTCAAAGTGAAATTTATTCCAATGACCACCATTGGATTAAATGGTAAAAATATATTCTAATTTAACTTTAAAACCAACTCAAAAGATAATCTAATCATATAAATAAATTATATTAAAAAGAGGTTTTGAATTAAAATACAACATTTTACACTATTCATTAAAAAATGCACTTTATCGAAAAGATACCAAAAAATTTCACAAAGTAAATTTTGATGTCCCGATTCTTAAGAATAGTTTTATTTGGTCCAATAGAATGTATAAGAGTGAGCAAAACTATATTTAATGATGGTTCTCCATCAAAAGGCGATAAGTGAACCTTTAGTGAAAACTAGGGCATATACGCCTAAAATTGAATTCTTTCCATATTCTAAGCCTTTATATTTTTTTGGATATATTTAAAAACATTTAAAAACATATATAATAATATTTTAGTTGTTTCTATCCATTCCCGCCAATACAATGACTACATGTTAACTACCATTTAAAATAATATTATATTATTATTAGAGTGCAATGTAAGATTCCCAAGAAACTCGTTGTTGCGTGTTGGGTACGCCATCGAGCATAGCGTCCCCTTTAAAGACATATTAATATTTTATTCACAAATACGGATAAATATGAAAATTTCATATTCTTTATTTACCTGGGGTGTTACATCCTTCTCCCCTTTTGGGAATTGCGTCCTTGCAATTTTTAAAATTGAGATTGGAAACAACCTTGAAAGTCCCACATCGGAACAAGAGTCGGTAAAACAATCACTTTAATAGAATGGGAGAGAAGTGAAAATGTCACCCGAGTTAACCCATATGTATAAAAACATGGACATGGAAGAAAAAGCAAAGGGTCATGTTCTTGAGGGAGAGTGATAGTAAACATGTCTAGGAGAAAGTTAACCATGAGAAAATCACAAACTTATGATGGGTTAAACGGTAGTCGATTCCCCAGTAGGTAAAGTTAATAGAAAACATTTTTGTTTTAAGTTACTTTTTATTGAGGAATTTATTCATAAGTAAACATAATCACTTATCATGTTGACTTTCAACTTTTACTAGATTCCTTACACAAACTCATATTTTCTCCAAAAGACGAGTATTTAGGAAGACTTGTTCACATTAAGTGTACTATAATCAACTTCTAGAGAATCACCTAATCCACCAAAGATAACTATATACTTCTCATGTCTTTAGGCTTTAACCAAAACCAAAACCAAAAAGGTTAGTACAAGGTCAGATAATCTAGAAAAGGATAACCCTTTAAAAAGAAAATCTATTCTTAATCTCCAAAATTTGTCCAACAAAACCCAAAGTTCAAAGAGGACCATTCGATAACCAATTTGCCCATAAAATTCTTCAAAGTAAACCAATATAAGATTGAAACCCAAATATTTGAAGGATTTAGTCACATAGTCTTCCAAGTTAAATCGTAACATTTATCTCCAAACAACATCAGTTGCTCCTAAAGTCTCGTATTGAAAAGTAATTAACCTAATCACATATCCTCTATGATAGGTTAATCATTTTCAATAAATAACCCAAAATCAACTTACTCTTAATTCATAAAATCATATAACTCAAAAGAATCAGTCAAACTAACCAGGGACTTCACATAGTCCAGTGGTAGGCGATAAATACCAGTCACACTTTGGTTGTGGGTTCGATTCCCGCAGCTTTGTCCGACACGACGGGTTGTCACACGGTTTGTGTGTTGTCCTTTTTATAAAACTCCAAAAATAACCCTAACATGTTTTAACCTCAATCGTTTCCTTATAACTTTAATTTTCATCTGATTTCGTTACGATCTCAACATCTTAATTCTTGAATTCTTATTTCACCACCATAAGATAAAATAAAACGATTCCCAAAATGAATAACATCATACCTTGATCATGGCGTCCACTTGGTTTCATCGTCGTCCTGCTCACGTAGGTAGAAGTCCCATGCATTACAACAATGATTTAGAGATCCTTCAAAATCATTTGCTTCCTCCATCCAAATACACTTCGTACAACATGGGTCATATGGGTGTTCACAGAAAAACAATTTTGGAAAATAATCATGTATGACATATAATTCCAAAACATCTGATAAAACCTGATTTTTATAAAATAGTCGGACCGAAATTGAGTTGAAACATTCTATTATTGGTCCTTTTAAAATACCATAAGTATGTGATGTGAGACTATATTTTAAAAGAAAATATAAATAGGTTGCTCAAGGGTCACCTTCCTTAGCACCATTTCTAAAATCATAATATGCTTCAAATTCTTATGATAAGGTAAAATATTTGAAAATACCTTGATAATATTAACCTTTCTTTAAAATATGAGAATATTGTGAAAATAGTATTTGTCTAAAAACAACCCATGATCCATGATGATAACGAGGTATAGTGGAGGAGTTTGATATCTCAAACAACTGCATGAAAGTGAGTTGTATGCTAGAAAAAGTTTCACAATCATCCGAAGATGACTTTGCAATAATTATTGCAAGCATGTCATCAAGAAGAGATAGGAATGTCGTTTGAGATCCTTCTCCTTCCATTCGTAACCGAATTTACTTGACCTTAAATGAAAAGTTATAAAACAAAGATTTAACTAAAATAATAGATATAGGGACTAATCATGTGTCTCACAAGAACTCATAATCCCTAAAGTTGTCTAAACCGACCTTTGAAACCAAATAGAAGGCCCCAGCCTTAAACCTGACTTAATCTTGAGTTATTACAATATTACACATTGAGGATATTTTTAGGTTTAGAGTTTTAGAGAATTAGATCATGAAACTTGCATTACATTCCACATTTAAACAAAGTGGTTACATAAAAGACAATATTCATTCTTCCCATCAACGGAAACATATTTAAAATAAAACACAGATTCTTTCTTGACACATCTTTGAGACTATCATCACATCATGTACCTTTCCCTTGACCTGTGAAAAACATTTCAAAAACATGGGATGAGCATAAAAAGCTCAGAAAGGGTTATAAAAATATGGAAAAGAAAAACATGAGTTCATATATACATTAGAATGAAATCATACTTTACCCATAAAACATAGGCACTTTAACATACCTCATCAAACCATGAATAAATCAAAGAAATCATAAGGCAAAAAGGTAACTTGGGGAATTCATAACATTCTTACGTAGGGAGTAACCCTCTTGGTTACGTTTGGAATACCCATCACAGTATATTCCCAAAATCTCTTCGGAGAAACCTTAACGTTTCACTCCTTCGCGTTACCCAATGCATTGGAGAGCTATATCGGGCTACCCGCCCTTAGTTTATCACAGAACCACCCGTTTTCATAACAATGCCCAAGAACCATAACATAAATGTATCACATAAAACATGCATAAAGGAAATATAACATTTCCACATTTCAATCACCATATAACATTTTAGGATATTGAAATAATGAATCCATAAAAAAACCATTTTCAAAACCATTTAAAACATTAAATAAAGAGATTTTTTAATCAAAGTGTCCCATACCAACTTGAATATTTTAACATTTTAAACCATTAATATCCATATAAATAAATCCTTAACACCATTTTGAAAACATGGATATTAATAAGAACAAATCATTAAAACATTTAAAGCGATATTTTGGTTAAAGGGTTTTTACCAAAATTAGAGACACTTGAATACAAAAATTGAGGAATAAAATTTAATCATAACTTTATAATATCATGAGAATAAATTTATTCATGATTTAATATTCCAAAGGACAGTATATACACCATATAAGAGTGAATTGGTGCATATCAACAATGAAGCCTCAATAGAGATGTAAAATGTGATGAAATCCCTTATAAAGAAGGTATCCTTAAATTAGGTATAAATCAATTTCAAAGTTATGTGTGACAAATATAAATACACCCAATATAATTGGATATTAAGTGTAAAACAATAAAAGTTCATTCACACATATTCAAAGGATGACATATTCAATAACAACATGTTGAACCCAAAGAAATCGAAATTGGGTTAAAAAGTTCCCTTGGTAAAATTCGACAGCCTAACGACGTTACATCAAAAATTCAGAAAATGAGTTGATGAGAGATAAAAAGAGAATCTCATAACTTGTATATAAAATTTACATCAATCTGGATATACAAGAACATATCCCAACATAATAGTATGTGAATTAAAAGACATAACAAACGAAGTCTTTTAAAAAGAGGAGGGTGAAAGGTTCCCTTACCGACTTGGGTAACTTTCGAAAAGTACACCCCATTGAAGAAGTTTCATACAATGAATATGTAAATACCCATAAATGGAATTATATTACAAAAGGAGTGTAATAATGGGCAGTACATAAACTACTCAAAGGAAATTGTGGCAAAGGTAGCATAAATCTCACGGGAATAAAAGCGAGATGAAAAATCTCTTACGAAAACTCGGCAGCCTAACGGCGCCACTTAATACTTCCAAAATGAATTGATGAGAGAGAATAGGGTCTCTCATAATATAAAAATTACAGTGAGAGTAATATAAAAGGACATCCCAATAACAATAAAGTTGAGCTTAAAAAGGAATGACATAAAAGAGTGTACTTAAAAAGAAAGAGAGGAGTAGGATCCCTTACCTCGGGTCCGACTTGACTTGATCGTTCTTTAACATCCTGAATAAAAAACTTGAGTTAATATATACTTGCTTAAGAACCTTTTTCAAGTTCATTATTCCTTTTATACCATGTTATGAACATCATGTAATCATTTAAGTTAATAATGTTCATTTTGTCGGTATTTGGTTCTTGAGTCAAAAATAGACTTCTTACACTTACATGTTGTTAATTTGGTCAAACATTCGTTATATCCAGAATGATATTAATGATTTGGATAACATATATATCATATATATTCATCATATACATGTATTTATAATATTACATCACATTTAGAGGTAAGAAATGAAATGCACCGTTCATGGAGACGGTAAGCCGTACGTACGCATGAACGCTACTTCCATTTCTATTTCGTATTTTCTGGAATGGAATCATAATGATATAAGAGTATATTATAATTCCAGTATAATAACATATATAATATCATTAAATTTATCCTTTACACATCCCACATATGGTATTAACGAATCAAATCACTTTCAGGGGGCGGTAGTCCGCACTTCCTTAAATGAAGATATCGTGTTTACCCATAATGGAAACAGTAATGGTATGCCATAAATGAAAAATACAGAAGCTTAAGGAAATAATAAACATATTATATATCATATATAAAAATAGTGACATCATAATGGCCACCTTTGAAGGTGTTAAATGAGTATTGAACAATCATCATTTCGGGAGACAGAATTTCGCCATCCACGGAAACCGTATGTTCTTAAACCATTTGATGTAGTTTTGTGAGAGTGTAGCTCGAATAAATCTTATAAAAACATCCTAGTATATTTAAGATACTGGTTTTGTTACAAAATAAGTAAATAAAAAGAGTTTAGGGGGTTGGAGAAGCAAAATAAAACAAATGAACATGAGAGAATGAATTACCTTTAAAAGTGTAACTCCTTATGATTTGAGCCTAAAGGCTTCCTTTGAAAGGATTCTGCCAAAAGGGAATCCTCTAGGATGAGTAGAGGGATGTGGAGAGAGTAAATGGGAAGGGGATGGCCGAGCCAAAGGCTTGAGGAGTGTGTGAAATGAGGTAGAGGTGGGGGCCTTTTATAAGAGGAGAAGAGGGGTACTTTTGGAAATCATGAAACTATTATTTTATTTTCAAAAGTGTTTCGAATTTATAAGGTCCCACATTGATATATTTCAAATATAAGATGACAAGGCTTCGAAATATTCCCATCCAATAGTTTTTGGACAAGTTTAGGTCTTAGATTTTATATTATCGTTTCATTTTATTTAAACTGTTCATTAATGAGGTCATCGTTGCATCATCATGATGTCATAAATAAAATAATTTATTTAATGTCTAAAAATTATAAAAAAACTAATATGATTTAGGAAATCTTTTTATATTTCTAATGAATATTTATAGTCAAAAATATGATTTGTATAACCCCATGTAAAAATTGTTTTAGTAAAACATTTCATGTTTGTCTCATTTTTACTTTAACTTTAAATAAAATGATATTAATGTCATTTTACAACCAATGTGGCTTCATGGGGTCCCCAAGTTGACCCATGGGTTGTCTTTGTCGTCCATGACACATCCAATGAGGTTAGGACATGTGTAAAGTTCATTTCATATTATTAAAACATTATTTTTACCTTAAACTACACTAATTACCTCTAATCACGATTAAAAACTTAATAAGTTACTATTTACCAAAAAATTATTTTAATCCCATTGAACCACATTTTACTTATTAATGACAACCATGTATGTAGGATTTTTGAAATTCAAAACACAAAGGTGGCAAAATTTCATTTAAACGGAAAATCAGTTTTTATAAGTACTACTTAGTGGTTTCACTATTCATCAAAAATTGATGTTTTTTAGAAAATTACCAAAAATTCTCCCTAAGCTATATTTGATATTCTGAATTCAAAAATGAAGTCTATTTTAAAAAATTAAAAACATATAAGTCACATTAATTAATTTAATAATTAATTCCCGTTGTCAGAGCAAATAGTGTGTTTTTATAAAACAATAAGTATCAAAAGATTGACACCAGTTTAAGTCTAATTTCAAATTGAAATTTATTCCAATGACCACCATTGGATTAAATGGTAAAAATATATTCTAATTTAACTTTAAAACCAATTCAAAATATAATCTAATCATATAAATAAATTATATTAAAAAGCGGTTTTTAATTAAAATACAACATTTTACACTATTCATTAAAAAAATGCACTTTATCGGAAAGATACCAAAAATTTACACAAAGTAAATTTTGATGTCCAGATTCTTAAGAATAGTTTTATTTGGTCCAATAGAATGTATAAGAGTGAGCAAAACTATATTTAATGATGGTTCTCCATCAAAAGGTGATAAGTGAACCTTTAGTGAAAACTGTTAGATCGAATATATGTATATGTATGTCTATTAGATGGAACAATACAAGAGGGGGGGGGGTGATTTGTAGGTTTAAAAACCTTTGAGTTTTAGCAACAAAGAGATTAGTTTAAATGATCTTAAACTAATAAAAATACAAACACCCACAATTGTATTGAATATAAAAGGTATGATGTATTGTAATACTAATGTAATGTAAAACAATTGTATTCAAGGTGAACACAATAATCAGAGTAATACAAAGATGAATGATTCTACCTTAAAGCGTATAGAATAAATCAATACAAAATGTAATAGATTGTAATTGAAACAATTATAATTGAATTTGTAAAGAAGAAAAGAAAAAATACAAATCCCTTTCTAATACAAGTAACAGCGGAAATGTAAAAGTATTACAATTCTTTTAACCCAAAGAGAAGGGTTATCCTTTCACCTAGGATAAAAGGTCTGTCTCACCAACACCTTGGTGAGCCCTCGATACGATGATCGGCACGTCTGTCTGCCTATCCCTGGCAGCCCTCGATACGATGATCGGCATGTCTGTCTGCCTATCCCCGGCAGCCCTCGATACGATGATCGGCACGTCTGTCTGCCTATCCCCGGCAGCCCTCGATTTTGTAGGTAATCGACACCTCTGTCTTTCAATTACTTGAAAGCCCTCGATACGATGATCGGACGCACAAGGCAGATGAGAGAAGTCACAGTGTCTCTCTCTTGAATCTTGGTAGTTCACAGAATCTCTTCATTCGTTCTCTTCATTCATCGTTGTTCTCTCAGCTTCAAATGAACTCCTATTTATAGGACTCGGGTTCCAACGGTCATATTTCCTCCAATGGTCATATTGAAACAGAAATCACGACATCGTTTTTATTAGTTTGTAACTATCTCAATGACATCGTTTTGTTAGGACAAGAGATATATAGAAATGAAAAAACATGAGTACGATTCATATGTAGTGAGTGTTTTTGACTATGTACCAAAACAAATAATGAACATCTGAATAGCAGAGTCAGTACGATACGATTGACAGAGACGGTATGGTACGATTGACAGAGTCAATACGATATGATTGACAGAGTCAGTATGGTACGATTGACAGAGTCAGTACGATACGATTGACAGAGTCAGTATGGTACGATTGACATTATACGATACGATAGACATGATAAAAGACAATTGTAATTTACAAACATATGATAGAATACATTTGTGATTTCCAAAACATGATACAGAAGTCAAAAGAATACTTTTGACTTAACAATCTCCCCCTTTTTGGAAAGCACAACACACAAAGTAAATGTAACAAGAAATACTTATATCCCCCTGAGTTATTGAAAACTCTTCTGAATAAGAAATTGAATACAACTAACTCCCCCTTAGGTATCGACTTTCCTAAGGATTGTATTCGTAGATTTTCCTTAAGAGTGTTGTAAAGCATTCTTCCCCTTTTTAAACATTCTCCCCCTTTGTGATTTACAAAAAGAAAGGAGTAAACTTTAATTGTCTGAAAAAGTTAGTAAAGCAATACAAGACAATGGATAAAAGAAAAACAACATAAGAGTCATTAAAAAACAAAGACAAGTTCCAAAGGAAAACAAATACAAAAATCATTTGTTTTCTCTTTCCTTCTCTTTCTTTATAAGCTCATGAAGAACAGCTTTCATCTTCATGATCTCCTTCTTGTCTTCAGAAATTGATTCTTCCTGAGTTTTGAGAATCTCTTGTTGGTCCGCAAAAATCTGATCTTGATTTCTGATAGTCTCCTCCTGGACTCTGATTACTTCTTCAAGTGTATAAATTCTGTTTTGAAAATTCTTGTTATCTATGGATAACACAAAATTTTGATTCTTCAGCAAAACCATTTCATCTTTGAAAGATGAAACCTTCAAGAATTCAGATTGAAAAACATTCATTCTCTCTTGAAAATATTTCACTGAAGGAACATCGGCTCTTTGAGAAGACAAAAGGTTCAACCTTTCAACCGTTTCTCTGTCAAGCTTGTTGAAAGCAATTGCAAGCTTATTTGATAACCTTCTTATATCTTCAATTGCTATCTCATGATCATTGATTGAGCTCTCTGTTTTGTACGACCACTTGGTCTTCTTATTGAAATCCTTCTTATGAGCAACTGAGCTTTCTGAAAGAACATTCAAATCGGCTTCTACTGACAAAACTTTCTTTCTTAATTCTTTCACAGATCCAAACTTCTTCTTTTGATTGTCAGTGATAAAATCAATCTTCCCTTCCAGCATCGGGAAATAAGGAATAGTCTTCTCAACCCTTCTCAAAACATGAACAATGTAATAACTTTTCTTGAGAGAGATTGTATGCTCTGAATCAGTATCTTCATCCTACGATGCTAGTTCATACGATCTGCTTGAGTCAACAACTGGCTGTTTTCCTTTTGCTTTTTCTTTCTGCTTTCTTTCTTCTTCCACTTTGTCACTAATGACAACAACTTTATCAGAGTGAGAGGATTGAGTACGTTTCTTTTCTTGAGATGACATTCTGTCCGGAGATCGAGCTTGATCGGCATGAGGAGTTTGTTGAACACCTTCACTCAGCTTTTGAACCGATTCCTCTCTACTCTTCTTTGAACATTGAAGAAATTCTAAAAGAAAGTCTCCTTCTTCTTCTTCCACTTCTTCTATCTCTTCCATCACTTGTTTTTGTTTTTCTTTCTCAGGGAGACTCTGTACGATGGGCTCTTGGTGCACTTCTTCTGTTAGTTGGGAAATAGAATCCTCAACCGCTTTCAAGACTTTAGAGATATCAAAATCCTGAGCCTTTATTTTTAAAAGAACCTTCTTCTTCTTTTCAGCCTGAAGGGTTTCTTCTACCCTTACTCTTTCTGCAAAGGCCTCAGCAGGGTCAAGACCAATCTTCGGATCACCTTCCTTTATCTGTTCTTTATCCTTTCTCCATTTTGCTACAACCTCCTTACTGTACCTTAGTTTCTTCTTCGGATTTGAACTAGTTTGCGGATCATACTTTTGAGTAACATCGGTAGATTGAATGTCTTTGGCTGGCATAGGTGCTGATTGATCTGAGCCAATTCAGCTTCTACATCACTGACAAAAAGTTTTGAATTCGGATCAAAACAAACATTCAGCTTTTTCATCGTACTCTTACTAATCCATGATGGACTCAAATCCATGGGTTTTCCTTTCAATGGAATGTTACAAAACTTCATACTTTCAAGAATGAATTTCGTAAGGATAGCTGGATACATAATCATCTGGGACTTAATCCCTCCTGTCTTGACATTCTTAATGGTTTCAAAAACATATCCCATGAGATTTACTTTTCTCATATTCACGAGATAGTAAAGAATAAAGATATCAGAAACTTTCAGAGTTTCTCTATCCCCTTTCCTTGGGACAAGAGAACCTTGCATCCATAAAGTTACAAAACGATTGTCCGGAGAAAGATGAGACACTTTTCTCTTTTCCTCATTAATAACAAACAAAGTCTTTTCAGCACTTTCTCTATTAAACGTACCAACTTCCTCTGGTAGTTTGTGCGATGGACAGAAAGAATCCCCTTATATAGAAACATTCAGAAAATGTGCCGCTTGTTTCACAGACATAGAAAATTTTCTATCGTACACAGCAAAGTTTATAGTCATGTCTTTGTCGAAAGAAACAGTTTTGTAAAACTGAAAAACTTCATCAAAAAGAACTGGATCTTGAGAATCAGGCTTTTCAACACACAGATGTTCCCATCCTTGAAACAAAATGATCCTCCTGATTGTAGAATCATACATATCGAAAAAAATCTCGAGATACTAACCTTTCTCTGTTAAAGTCTTTCTCTGTAAAAGTCTTTGAAGACATTTCGGAGGGAGTATTAGCAGAGGATTGAGACATAAAGGTTATGCCGATGAGAAGATCGTACGATGATTTATAGCTGGTGGAGCAGAGCTTCGCCTGAAATACTGAAAAACCAATGTTGGTTTGGGGAGGGGAGAGGGGTATTTATAGGCGATAAAGAGGTGACCGTTGATCTTCTACGGTCGAAAAAGGGTGACCATTGATCTTCTACGGTCAAAAAAAGGTGACCATTGATCTTTTATGGTCAAGATTAGAGAAAACCAGATCAATGGTTAGGATTAAAACAAAGAAAAAAAATTTAAAAAAAATGAAAAAAAAACCTGTCGGAGAATGTAAGGTAATTGTTGGTTTTGATAGAAATCAAAAGAAAATACAATCGTAAGGAAACAAAAAAAAACATCATCATGCCGATGGAAAACAAAGTCATTACTATGAACTGGCCGTACGATAGAAAACACTCTTGTTACAATGAACTGACAATACGATGGAAAACAATCTCGTTACCATGAACTGACAGTACGATAGAAAACAATCTCAATACCATCATCGGTCGATTCGATAGAAAAGAAAATCATTACCATCATCGGTCGATACAAAAATATTGATACGATGGAAAAGAAATTCAATACCATCATCGGTCGATTCAATACTATTGATTGATTGGTACGATGGAAAAGAAATTCAATACCATCATCGGTCGATATGATGGAAAAGAATTTGATTACCATCATCGATCGATACGATGGAAAAATTTTTGATTACCATCATCGGTTGATACGATGGAAAAGAGTTTGATTACCATCATCGGTCAATACGATGGAAAAGAATTTGATTACCATCATCGGTCGATAGTAAATGATACTATAAAACTGTCAATATGATAAACATGAAAAATGAACGAAACAATAAAACTGTCAATATGATAAACAGAATGGAAAAAATGAATGAAACAATAAAACTGTCAATACGATAAACAGAATGGAAAAAAATGAATGAAAAAATAAAACTGTCAATACGATAAACAGAAAAAGATACACATATTGAGAGAGTAAATAGTTAAAGATCATAAGATAATAGAAAACATAAAGACATAGAATGAAATGTCCCCCCCTTTCTACGAGGAGTTTCTTACTATTAGGAGAGATGTAAAACAGGAAGTAGATATGAATGATTATTTTAACGTAATCATTCCTAGCTTCTGTTTTATATATTCAAATCTATCGGAAGGTAAAGGTTTTGTAAAAATGTCAGCAAGTTGTTCTTGCATTCCAATGAATTGTAAAATAATATCTCCTTTTTGTGTGTGATCCCTAAGAAAGTGATGCTTAACATCTATGTTATTTGCACGTGAGTGATGTGCTGGGTTTTTACTAAGAGCTATGGCACTTGTATTATCACAAAGAATTTGAGTTTTGGAGAAACTCAAACCATAGTCAGTGAGTGTGTGCTGCATCCACAATACTTGAGCACAGCAACTTCCAGCTGCTACATATTCAGTTTCAGCAGTGGAGAGTGCTACTGAGTGTTGTTTCTTGTAGGACCAGGAAACCAAAGAATCTCCTAAGAAATGACATGTTCCAGATGTACTTTTTCTATCCATTCTACAACCACCAAAGTCAGCATCTGAAAAACTTTTTAAAACAAAATCATTTCCAGAAGAGTAGAAAAGACCTAAATCCATAGTGTTTTTTAAATACCGAAAGATTCTCTTTACGACTTTTAAGTGAGACTCTTTTAGATTAGATTTATATCTTGCACATAAGCATACAGAAAACATCAAGTCGGGTCGACTAGCTGTCAAGTATAGCAAACTCCCTATCATACCTCTAAAATTTGTTTGATCTACTGGTTTCCCAGTTTCATCAAGATCAAGAGTATTTGAGGTACCAATTGGGGTGCTAATACTTTTAGTTTTTTCAAATACATACTTTTTGAGTAAATATTTTATATACTTATGTTGAGATATATAAGTTACTTCTGGTTTTTGAGAAATTTGAAAACCTAGAAAGAATGTTAACTCACCCATCATACTCATTTCAAACTCAGATTTCATTAATTTTGCAAAAGTATCAGTTAAAGATTTCTGAGTTGATCCAAATATGATGTCATCAACATTGATTTGGACAATCAAAACATTTTTGTTTTCCATTTTGATAAAAAGAGTTGGATATGTTGTACCTTTTGTATAATTGTTTTGTAAAAGAAATCATGTAAGTCTATCATACCATGCTCTAGGGGCTTGTTTAAGACCATATAGAGCCTTGGTAAGTTTAAAAACATGATCATGATGTTTTGGGTCTGGAAAACCAGGAGGTTGTTCGACAAAAACTTCTTCTTGAACAAAACCATTTAGAAAAGCACATTTGACGTCCATTTGAAATAGTTTGAAATTGAAATATGCTGCAAAGGCTAATAGAATACGAATAGATTCAAGTCTAGCTACAGGAGCATATGTTTCTTCATAGTCTATTCCCTCTTGTTGATTATAGCCTTTAGCAACAAGTCTTGCTTTATTTCTTACAATGATTCCATTTTCATCACACTTGTTTCTGAAAACCCATTTTACACCAATCACAGCTGTTTCTTTAGATCTTTCAACTAAAGTCCAGACTTGATTCCTTTCAAATTCATTTAGTTCATCTTGCATTGCTTTGATCCAATCATCATCACCTAAGGCCTCACTTGGACTTTTAGGTTCAAATTGGGAAAGAAACGCAAAATGTTCTATTTCATTTCTTAAGGAATTTCTGGTCCTTACAGGTTGATTTATATCACCAATAATGTTATCACTGGGATGATTCCTAAGAAACAATTGATTTGGGTTTTGTAACATCTGTTCATCAACATATGGTAGAAAATATTCTGTGGTAAATGTTTCAGGAATACTTTCTTGAACATTTTCCTTATCAAAATGCTATTCTAATAAAGGTTGATAAACATTTTTAGAAAACACATCAGAGGATGTAGGATTGGGTTGTTTGAAAACAAAAGGATCAGTTTCATCAAATTTTACATGTACTGTTTCCTCAACAGTACAAGTGTTTTTATTGAAAACTCTATAAGCCTTAGAGGTTGTAGAATAGCCTAGAAAGATTCCTTCATCAGATTTTGGTACAAATTTGTGGAGATTATCTTTTGTATTCAGAATGAATACTTTGCATCCAAAAACATTGAAGTATGAAACTTTAGTTTTTCGGCCAGTCCATAAGTCATAAGGGGTTTTATTAAGAAATGGTCTGGTTAAAACACGATTTATAGTATAACAGGCAGTACTAACAGCTTCAGCCCAAAAGTGCTTAGCAATTGAGTATTCACTCAACATGGTTCAAGTCATTTCCTGAAGAATACGATTTCTTCTTTCAACAACACCATTTTGCTGAGGAGTTCTTAGAGCTGAGAAATCGTGAGTAATACCTTTCTTACTACAAAAAGTTTCAAAATCTGAGTTTTGAAATTTACCACCATGATCACTATGAATAGTTATCAATGGTAGGTTTTTCTCATTTTTAACTTGGGCTCTAAAAGTTCTGAAATAGGAAAAGGCTTCTGATTTCTTTGTGAGAAAGTAGACCCATGTAAATCTAGTAAAGTCATCAACTAAAACAAATACATAGTATTTGCCTCCAATTCTTCCAGATTGTGAAGGACCAAACAGATCCATATGCACAAGTTGTAATGTATTAGAAGTTGAAACTTCATTAATTGGTTTAAAGCTAGTTTTATGTTGCTTGCCAAATAGACAAGGATCACATACTTTTGGAGAATCATATCTAAGGTCCGGTATCCCTTTTACAAGTCCTTTCTTTGAGAGTTTTCTTAGGTTTCTCATATTACAGTGTCCTAGTCTCCTATTCCATAGCCACGATTGGTCTTCTATTACACTCAAACAAGGTAATATTTGGTTCCTAAGGTCTTCTAAGTTAATAGTGTAAACATTCTCTTGCCTATGGGAAGATAGAATGAACTCATCCTTGGAATTGTGAACTAGACACTTATCATTTCTAAAATTCACATGGTAACCTTCATCACATAATTGACTTATGCTGATGAGATTGTGCCTAAGACATTTAACAAACAAAACATTTGAAATAAAAAATTTTCCAAGAAAAACAATATTACCTATACCAACAATCTTTCCTTGAGCATTATCTCCGAAGGTAACTTTTCCACCTTTTTTTGATAACCTTTTCAAAAAGATATTTGTTTCCAGTCATATGACGAGAACAACCACTATCCATGTACCAAATGTTCTTATTGGTACATTTTTCATTTTCATGAAAAAGAAACAATTAGATTTTTGGAATCCAAACTTGTTTGGATCCAGAAGGGTTAGATAAAAGAATTTTAGGAATCCACATTTGTTTTGCAAAATGAGCTTTATGAAAACCTAAAGATTGAGTTTTGTTAAGAGAACAATCTCTTCTCCAGTGTCCACCACATTGACACTTAGAAAAGAAAATGGTTTTTTGAGGAACAGAATCGTTATTACTAAAAACAGATTTGGAATAAGTATAACCAAGACCAGAATGATTTCTCAAAGGTCTAATTTAAGAATACATCACATCAAAGTTTTCTTTTCCATGAGTAAAGTTTGAGAAACACTTTCTCAAAGATAAAATCTCTGACTTTAGTTTTAAAACCAAATTCTTGTTTTCTAAAACATTTGAATTTGAACTAGAGTTAGGCTTTAAAATAATTTTATTCGAAATTGCATTTTCAAGATCCTTAGAAAGTTTATCCTTATCAGATTTAACTTTCTCAAGGGTTTTTAAAATACTTTCAAAATCAGAAGTTTTCACATCAAGATCTTTAGAAAGATCTGATACTTCTTTAGTCAAAATAGAAATTCTAGAATTTTCTTTTTCAAATCTCTTTTTGAGTTTATAATTTTCATTTTCAAGTAACTTAGCAAATCTAGAGACCTCTTCAAAAGAAGGTAATGTATCATCCTCTGATGATGAGGATTCATCATTTGAAGATTCATAATATCTATTATCAGTACAATTTGCATTTAAAGAGACATTTGTAATAGCTTCAGCATTATGTACCTTAGCCATGAGACAATGATCTTCAATTGGTAATCTGGCTAAGAGTCCAATATTCTTTTGTCCTGATGTCTCATATTCCGAAGAATCATCTGAGGAATCACTACCACTTGCACTCCACGTATCATTTGCTTTCAAGACTTTCTTTGTCTTATAAAACTTTTTCTTGTTTCTTTCAGAGTGTTTCTCTTTTCTATCTTTCCTCTTCAGTAAAGGACAATCAGGCCTTATATGTCCTGCTTTCTTACATTCATAACAAGTTACCTCTGAATCTTTCCTATCTTTCTTTTTGAATCTATATTGAAAATCTTTCTTTCCCACGATCTTGTTCATCCTTCGAGTAAGATTGCCTAACTCATTATCCGGAAGATTACAGTCACTTGAATCAGATATAACAACTTTCTTGGATTTAGACCTTGTAAGCCTTTCAGGTGTTTTAGCTTTAGATGTAAAAGCTACACTTCCATTCCCATTCTTCTTCTTATTGAAATCAGCATCTCTCTTCATTCTTGTCTCACGCTGTAGAAGAGTTCCAAAGAGTTCATCAAGAGTAATCTGGGATACTTTTCTATTTTCATCAATAGCTGTTCTTTTTGACTCCCATTCATTTGGAATAATATCTATAATCTTATCAACAAGAGCTTCATCATCAAGACCTTTTTCTCCCATAGATTGTAAGCTGTTTACAATTGTCATAAACCTTTGTTGCACTTTACATACTGGCTCTCCATAAGGAAAAACAAATCCATGATACTCTGCTCGAAGCATTGCTCTCCTTGTTTCTATAACCTTGGATGTACCAAAATGAGTAACTTCTAATTTATTCCAAATACAGTTGGCTTCTTCACATGAATATATCTGACTATATATATTCCTGGTCATAGAGCATAATAAAGTATTGCGTACCTTGTAATTCAGTTGATATTCTTGCTTCTCTTGGTTGGTGAAAGTACTGACTTCTTTGTCAGGAATTTTGTAACCCCCAGTAAGCATAATAAAATTTTCTACACCAGTATTGATAACGAAAGTCTTCATACGATCTCTCCAATACTCATAATCATTCCCATCAAAGATTGGTTATCTATAAGGATTCAGATTATCTATTGACCCGATATTCATTCCTGCCATCTAATACAAAAAAAAACAACTCTTCCACTCCACACGTTAGTGTAGTAAGTATTCAAGATAGTAATAAGAAATAAAGCTAGTAATAAAAATCAGTGGAAAAATTCCTCTGATACCAATTGTTGGATCGAATATATGTATATGTATGTCTATTAGATGGAACAATACAAGAGGGGGGGGGGGTGAATTGTAGGTTTAAAAAACGTTGAGTTTTAGCAACAAAGAGATTAGTTTAAATGATCTTAAACTAATACAAATACAAACACCCACAATTGTATTGAATATAAAAGGTATGATGTATTGTAATACTAATGTAATGTAAAACAATTGTATTAAAGGTGAACAAAATAATCAAAGTAATACAAAGATAAATGATTCTACCTTAAAGCGTATAGAATCAATCAATACAAAAATTAATAGATTGTAATTAAAACAATTACAATTGAATTTGTAAAGAAGAACGGAAACAATACAAATCCCTTTCTAATACAAGTAACAGCGGAAATGTAAAAGTATTACAATTCTTTTAACCCAAAGAGAAGGGTTATCCTTTCACCTAGGATAAAAGGTCTGTCTCACCAACACCTTGGTGAGCCCTCGATACGATGATCGGCACGTCTGTCGGCCTATCCCCAGCAGCCCTCGATACGATGATCGGCACGTCTGTCTGCCTATCCCCGGCAGCCCTCGATACGATGATCGGCACGTCTATCTGCCTATCCCCGGCAGCCCTCGATTTTGTAGGTAATCGGAACCTCTGTCTTTCAATTACTTGAAAGCCCTCGATACGATGATCGGACACACAATGTAGATGAGAGAAGTCACAGTGTCTCTCTCTAGAATCTTTATAGTTCACAAAATCTCTTCATTCGTTCTCTTCATTCATCGTTGTTCTCTCAGCTTCAAATGACCTCCTATTTATAGGCCTCGGGTTCCAACGGTCATATTGCCTCCAACGATCATATTGAAACAGAAATCACGACATCGTTTTGATTAGTTTGTAACTAACTCAACGACATCGTTTTTTTAGGACAAGAGATATATAGAAATGAAAAAACATGAGTACGATTCATATGTAGTGAGTGTTTTTGACTAAGTACCAAAACAAATAATGAACATCTGAATAGCAGAGTAAGTACGATACGATTGACAGAGTCAGTATGGTACGATTGACAGAGTCAGTACGATACGATTGACAGAGTCAGTATGGTACGATTGACAGAGTCAGTACGATACGATTGACAGAGTCAGTATGGTACGATTGACATTGTACGATACGATAGACATGATAAAAGACAATTGTAATTTACAAACATATTATAGAATACATTTGTGATTTCCAAAACATGATATAGAAGTCAAAAGAAGACTTTTGACTTAACAAAAACTAGGGAATATACGCCTAAAATTGAATTCTTTCCGTATTTTAAGCCTTTATCTTTTTTTGGATATATTTAAAAACATTTAAAAACATATATAATAATATTTTAGTTATTTATATCCATTCCCGCCAATACAACGGCTACATGTTAACTACCATTTAAAATAATATTATTTTATTATTAGAGTGCAACGTAAGATTCCCAAGAAACTCGTTGTTGCGTGTTGGGTATTCCATCGAGCATAGCGTCCCCTTTAAAGAAATATTAATATTTTATTCAAAAATATGGATAAATATGAAAATGTCATATTATTTATTTACCTGGGGTGTTACAATTTTTTTCTTAGACATTTTTTCAAATTTTTATTGATTTCATATAGAGCCTCATAATGTAACATTTGAATTCTATAATGGTAATTGTACTTATATAAGAACTGCACTAGGGGAATGTGTTGATCACTACATTCTAAGAAATACCTTAAACATGATCTCAGTATATTCTCTAGAGTTTGAATGGTTCCATAACACCCCAATAGTTTATGGTATGCCTAGTTTAAAATTTAATATCTTTGATAGTTTATGATTTACAGAACATTGTGTATTATATTGTAATATATTATTAAGTATGACTATGAGAATAATAATGTAACCTTATAAAATAGTACTATGAAAAATAGATTAGTAACTTTACCATTGAATATATAAATAAAATTTGGGTATCTTATAAATGAAAATAATATATATCTATATATTGGTATAAGTAAATAAATATTTTTTAAATGTTAAATTAAGTGTTGGTATTTTTTCAAAGCATAAAAGTTAATATAAAAATTTATAATTAATATAATGATTTGTAAGAAAATTTATTTTCAAAAAATGGATTCATAAAATAATAATTTTGCATTCTTATGATTATAATATAATTTTATGATACCGTAATTTATTTTTGAAAATGTTATGAAATAAGATATAATCATAAAATTGGTATTTTTCAAATAAATGATGATTTTATTTCAAAATAAATATTTCACATATTTCAAAAAATATTTTCCTAAAATTTTGTTCATTATTTAATTCTACACAATGAAAAATTGTTAAGGTAAATTTTTGGGAGGTTTCTAAAAAAGCTGATTGTTTTTGTGAATAGTGAAATACAATAATTTACGGTATTTAATAAATACATGTGTTATTTAGATATAGATGATGTATGAATGATTTAATACCATAATATGGAACTCTAATTCTGTATTTTAATATATTAATTTACTATTCTAAAAATATTTATAGTCTTGTTCCAAAATAATAAGAAAATGAATAAAATATTAAAAAAATACATCTCTCCTCCACTATAAATACCACCCCTACACACCCCTTCTCCTCACACCACTAAAGCCTTTAAGAATTTCCAATTTCTACCCAATAATTCTCCTAAATATCTACCCCATTTTATGGTCTTTTTTGTCTCACTAAAATTTCATTTTCAATGTTCTTTAAGGATGTTCTCAAGGATAGAAATTCAAGAGGTAAAAAGCCCTTTTATTCATTTAATTTTGTTTCATTTTATTTTCTATTTTTATCATTTCCTTACCTCTCATTCGAAATACGTGTGATAAATCTATTATATTATATATAATTAAATATTACTATGTTAATTTTATATACACCATCAATTCCTTTCTATTCCACTTTTTCTTTAAAAAATGAATACATCGTCTGTGTGGTTCATATTTACCTTTTCGCGGATGATGAGTTTTTATTTTTCCATTCGACCTTCAAGTATGGTCATAAAATAACATTTATGGTCAAACGAAACTTGAATATATTTAATTAAACTAAATTATTGTTATGTAACTAGAATATAATCAAAAGGAAAAACTATTTTGTGATGATCGAAAAAATACCAAAATAATCTAAATTGTTATCATTAACAGTTTATCTAAGGAATAATCATCATATATGAAAATAAAATGATATAAAAGACCACAAAATATCAATAATGTTCATTAATAACAAATAATTTATAATCTAGATAACTATTACCATTTCACATGATCTTTCATTCTTGTATAGAAGTGAACCAATCATAAAAACCAAGGAAACAAACACTTCCGAACAATGAAATTAAATATTATAACTCATCAAGAAAGACAATAAATGAACTTATTAAAATTATAATAAATTAAATAAATGTTTAATACTTTCTGAATTAAATTAATAATGAATATAATTTCATTATCCATGTCATTAAGCATAATTGGATAACACTTTCAGACATAAAGTAATGGGTCCAACCAAAACCTCCATTTTTCATTCAGGTTACAATTTATCTCTCTCTACACCAATGAAATTATTCATTATTTTTATATAACTCTTATAAATTATGATTATATGTGCCAAAATCATTTATTCAGATCATTTCATTTTTCTTTTATTAGGAAATACATATTTTATAATTTCCACTTTTAAATTTGTTTTATGAAACCCCAATTAAAGGTTATTTCCACATTTCATACCCATATTCAAGTATAATACATTTTTTATTTTAATACACTAATTAATTTATAAATTCAATATTTTTATCATTAAAAAAATATCTTATCTCATTTATGGTTTTATTTAAACAATTAAGCATCTATTCTCTTTAAAGAGTCTTTTATATTTTCCCTTAAACCGTACTAAAGTATCCCATTTCTAATTTTCATAAAAAAATTAAATTAATTTTTTATAATTTATGCATAAAACAGAATATTATTTTAATTTTTTTTTTCATTATATAATATACATGTTTACAATGTTATTTTATGAAAAATACAAATGATTTTTCCAAAATAATTCTTCCTTGTAAAGTAAAAAACGTGAATTTATCTAATGAATTCTTCAATGATTTTATTTGCACATTTTCATATATTTAAAAACATATGTTGAATATTATTCATAATTGGGATGGATAATTTATGATATCAGACTCCATAATTTATTAAATGACTTATAATTAGGTTGATTTTGGATGTGATATCTTGTTTCCATTCCCCATATTATTGAGAATGGTTAGTAACTGTGTTTACTAATTGGGGAAAGCTGTTTACATTTCATTTTTATGTGTTGTAATTATTTCACCCTATTCATATGAAAAAGGAATTATACATAGTAAGTGTTGGGTGAGGCCTTTTATATCCCCATAATTAATTGGTAGGTCTCATAAGACAAAACTGACATGGACATGGCCAAGCCCTTTTCCATTTATTTTTAGATATAGATTTAGTTGAGGCCTTAACCATTTATTTTTATATGTCTTAGATGAGACCTCATTAATTTTTTTCAAATGTCCGACATTATGAATTAACTCATTATGATAATAGTAATTGATTTTCCATGTGATTATTCGACTAGTACAATATCAATTTTTAAGTTTATTTCTCATGTGATTATTTTTGGAATTATTTAATTAGAATTTTTTCATTCCATATAATGATCAAGATTAGGTTTTAATGGAATGGGTTTTTCGTTATCCAACATGTTTTATTTTCTATGTTTCTGAGAGTATCCTCTATATTTTTAACCCTTAATGAATATTTGAGCTCACCCATTTTTTATGATTTATTTTTCCCCAGGATGTGAATATGTATATTATGAATGACATGCCTGGATAATTTGGGAGTATATGTATATTCCAATGTAGTCTCTATGTTGTATTTCACTTCAAATTGTAATTTAAAAATTATATTTTTATCTAGTTTTTCAATTAAAGTAATATATTTGGTCCTTTTGTGATGGGATCACTTGTTTATAGTTCCAATGTAATTATGTATGGAACTAACCCCATGCTACCAGGGTTGAGGTTTTATAGGTTATCTCAAAAATTTTATCTATATGAGATTAATAATTAATTATTGAACTCATCTCTGTATCCTATTCATGTATAAGTATTCTCAAGATACTCTAGGTAATCCTTAGATCTTGATCAAACACAATGTAAAGTGGTACTCCATGTGTCTTAACCATTCCCCGATATACATCATTGTGAGTGAGTCAAAAGACAAATCTTCCTTGAAAGAAATAAAATGTGATAACTTTGTAAGGTTATCAACTACAACCCATATGGTGTTATTGCATATTTATTTCCTCAATAGTCATATGATTAAATAAATGGTTATGTTTTCTCATTCCAATAACGGTATGGGAAATATCTCCATCATTCCCATGGACTTATTTCATTCAATCATGACTTATTAGAATTCAAAGAATCAAGATACAAAGTATTCAATCTACCCCTTCATGTTATCCAACTATACAATTTTCAATAAATATTTATACATCTTAGTAATTTTGATATTAATAGAGAAATATGATCAATGCACATAATTCAAAAGTTACCTCTTCATATTTGGTTTGATGGGACACATATCACTGTTCCAAACCTTATAACTTTGTGTTTATAAAACCTAAACTATAGAACACCCACTAACTCTTTCAATAGCACAATATCAACTATTTATGAATCCTTGATCCTCTCAATAATGTATGGTAATGAATTCATATGATAATGATAGGATAGAATTACTTTTATGATTCAAATATCCATCCTTTAAATACATATGAAAAATGGGTGCCTTTCAATCCTCATCATAGAGAGGGATGGAAGATCATTTCTACTCAGAGCATCTGCTTCTTTACTCACCTTCCAAAGATAGAAAGGGATTGAAAAATAACAATCCTTGTTTATATGTAACATCTTTTATTGTATAATACTGAGATACTTTTTTGGGAATATATACTTGAGGATTTTATAATTTTTATATATGTCACACTTGTACCCATAGAGATAATTTCACATAATCATCAATGTAAAGACCACTATGACCAATTTGATATATGGATTTTGGTATTTCTACTCATGGATATTTAATTTGGGATAGTTTTAGACTATTAGTTTTTTATCTTCCATGAGAATATGACCCAAGCCTTTTCTGGATGCATCACCATAGATCAAAAATCATTCCCCACAAATGTGTAATGTGAGAATATTTGCAATGATTAGAGTCTTATATAATTCTTTAAAGTTATCCACATATTCATCAATCATGAAAATATTCACTCCCTTATAAGTGATCGTATTTATTGGGATGGAAAATCATCAGATGTTTCTCACAAAGAGTTGATAGTACCCAACTAATCGGGTAAACTAAGGATCTCCATTATAGATGTTGTTCTAGGACATCCATTAATAGCCTATGTTTTTTATGGATCCATATATTTTAGTTTTTGAGTGATAATACTCAATAGGAATGTTAATTTTTATATCGAAAATATAAATGTACTATTCTTAACATATAAATTATTCTTTATCAACGTCTTTTGTAAATAACTCAAATTCTTCCCATGATCCTCCTTTATTTTAGAGTAGTGAAAAATATTGTCTATAAATACTCCTTAAACATTGTCAGGGTAATCCACAATGACTCTATTTGTTAATTAAATGAGAATATAAGGAGATTTAAGGAGTAAAAATAGAATCACAATGAACAAATAGTTCCCTTGTATTATATGAAAAGTAGCCTTTGGGATATCCTCATTTTTAAATTTTACATGGTAATATCCCGACCAAAGAACCACCTTAAAGAAGTAATGGGATCCTCATAAATGATCAAAAAATTTGTCAATTAAAGGAAGATGATACTTTTAATTTATCAAATTTTTATTAGTCTTGTGAAAATCAATGAATATGCGCATTGGACTATCATTATTCTTGATGAAAAAGACAGGAGCATACCACGATGAAGCACTTGGGAATATAAACTCTTAATCTTGATTCGTCTATAATATTTCTTCATATTTTCTTGTTTAGTAGTGGCTATTCTATATGGAGTGACAGATATTGAAAAAACCTAGGGTATAAGTTCGATTGAGAACTCAACCTCTCAAATAGGAGGATGATAATGAAATTATATAGGAAACATATCATCATATTCCCATAGAATGGGCATGTAATCAAGGATGATATTTTCCTTAATCTCAATTATTTATGCTATATATCATTAATCATCTAGAAATAATATATATTCTTTAGATGATAGTTATAAATCAGGTTCCACCTTCTACTTTCACTTATATAGAATCAGAGGGTGATTTTTGATTTGGAGGATGATTTATGTCTTGATAAATTTTTTATTGGATTTATATATGGAAAGTTGATCCATTCTCAAAATTTCATCAAATTTTTATAAGGTACATATCCCACGATAAAATGGGATGTTCAGAATTGAAATATGGATAGGGAAGAATATATATACTTGGGATAAAATAATTTCCCCATTTAACATTTTCACAAATAACACAACTTTCATGTTTTTTATGGTGTTTAAATAGTTATACAAAACATACATGATATGAAATAATCTTTAGGACTAAAATCAAATATTACATTTTTTATCCATTAATGAATAACTACAATACCTATCACTATTCCATTGTAAGTATCCATCTCATTAGTTTTGATTTCAAAATCTTTCCCCTTATCTCCAGTACATAGAGGTTGTTATCATTAGTTATCATCAACAAACCTTTGCTCCGAGCATTAATCCACATAGTTCCTTTTTTCATTGTAGTGGAAACAATGGAGAACACGGCGAGGGATGAATGGAGCGTTATTTTATTCCACACATTAGTGGGTTTCTCTCAAAAAAAATTTATATCGAGGTTACCTTCATTTCCAAACCAAAAGAATTTTCATGTCCCCTTCACAAAATATCGGGGACTATTATTCAAACACTTTTGACTAGTTGGATGTTATAATTTCATTACACCATTATATTTTTCCAGTAAACCCCAATTACCAAACACCATTATCCAGTTCCTATGTATTGAGCCATGAAGACCTTGTAATTACCTGATGTGCATTTTTTCTTTTAAGGGAACATAAAATAATTTTTTCATAGATTTCAAAGTCTCAAATTGCTATATATATTTGTATATTCATATTTATTACAGTTATCATATGGTTAAATTTTCTTTTAGACTAAAAAAATATAAAAGAATATTTTTAAACTATCATGAATATGTCCTTATATTACCCAATTTATTAATCTCTCCTTTACTTAATTTAAAGGAATTCTCTTTCCATTTTAATCCGAGAGTTCAGGGAAAATATATAGAAAAAACTGTTTTCAGTCATTCTTTCAACTCAATTACTTTGATATCCACCTTGGGAATTATATTTTTTATTAACTTCCACAATTAATAATTTTCAACCTCTATATGATAAATAAAAAACCTGAAATTATCTTCCTCAAATCATTGAAGTATGAATAAGATCTTATAAAGGGATTCGATCCACTATTCCATAATTTTAGGGATTAAATTATCCCACGAAATTAAATGTTTTTCCCATAAAGTTATCAATTAAAAAATTATATTTATTAAGGGGATTTTGGTTTTAACCATAATTTATTTTTTTATTTATAACATAATATAATTGAGTATGTATTATATTGAATTTCATGAGTGCGACCCCTATAGGGTTAGACATCTCATATGGGTAGTCATCCAATTTCTTATCACATAGGTTGTGGACTCGGTTATGCCTATTTATAGAAATTGAATAAAAATAAATAGAAAAATAGAATAATAATTTTAAAATGATCACACACATAAAAGTAAAAATATGATTATTTAATATACGACTCATAAATTTCATACATTCATTAACCTGTGAATTTATTTGTTTTAATCTAAGTTATCCATTCTCTTTTACCTATCATAAAATTTCATTGGAATTTTGGTTCCCATTATAATATTTCATAAATTGGTTGTGAATTTACCAAATATTTTCCTATGGGAGTTTCAAAATAGGTATTCAATAAGGTATCATTTTCATGAACTAGTTAACAATCTAGTTTATTCCAAATGCTCCCTTTTGGGGATTATTACCTCTAGGAACAATTGTGTCAGAGCCACTTCCACTTGTAGTATCCAGATAAGGATTTTGATACATGGGAACAACTCCATATATAATTTACAAACATTTAGGGGTGTCTTAAATGATTTGTATTATCCTTAAGGATTTCACATGATTTTTCTAATCCAATTACCTAAAAATAACTATACAATTCTTTTTTACCTACAATGATAACCCTTATATTTAATAATCAATAATTAAATTATTATTACTAAAAGAAAAACATAATAAAATCCCAAAAGATCTTAAGGATGAATGGTTTTTGGTAATTAGTTAAATAACATTATAAAATGGACTGAGGATTCAAAAAAAATTATTTAAAAATATAATAACATTCTATTACATTCTTTTGAACTTCTAAAACATTAATGGAAAACCCAAGGACATACATAATAATGAGGTGATCAAAAAAGGAAGACAATTGAATAATTAATATATATCATGATAAAATTAATACATGTGAGTGAATTGGAATATCAAAGTAGCATAACATGGTTCATAATTATAATCTTGAAAATCGAAATATGATATAAGATGAGAGGGAGGGGGAATATTTACAGCACAAGAGAAGGAAATTCTTTATGAATATCTAAACATAGGTTTTGGACACTATATAATAAAGTAATAAAAATAAAAATACTTACCATGGGTTTTAATTATGGTTTCTATAAAATTGGAGTTATTTTAAAAAATTTATAATTATAGAAACCAAAAATATTAAAATAATACCATTGGTGACGTGGAAGGGAATCATGTTCATAAGGAACCCATTTTAAAACTATAAAATAAAATATATTTTTTGATGATTAGTTAAAGGATTATATATTTAATAAAATCACTTAAAAAAATTATTATAGTGGAAATTTATTTTTGTTCATTTAGTCCATTTATTGTATTTATTACATTACTTTTTGTTATTATTATGTAATAATAGATACCATATATTTTCACCGTATTTAATTTTTACCCAAAAATTTGACTATCTCAAAAAATTATATAAAATTCCCCATTGGCTAATTTAAATGTTATAATTTAAAAAATAATATTCGTATTATCAAAATAAATTTCAAAATGTTGTAATATACACTTTTAAATAAAAATCTTTATTTATTAGAAAATACTTGGTTTCATAATACTAACATCTTTCTGAGCCTTATAAAAATTAAATTGGACTTAATTTAGTTATATTGTCATTTTATATAAATATAATTTTTTTTAATATGAATTGTTTTTTTAAAACTATATTATACAATAGTTATTATATTTATCAAAAATATTGTTTTAAAAAATACTATATATTTCCCAAAAAACAATTTTTATTTCTTCATAATAAAATCTAGTTTTTATCAAACACATTATATAATCATTTATATAATAATAATAAAATAGAAAATTTTAATCGCAATTTTATTAAAAATAAAATATAAAAATTCATAAGACTAGGGTATTAATATATGAAACGTTGTTAAACTAGCATACACCCTATGTGTAAGGTGTGTGATGGTGCTACCTTCTTGTGGTGGTTTAGTGGACATGGATTGGACTACGATCTCTATATGCTTGGGATTCCCCCATAAACAGCACCACTTAAGCTTTAATTATTGAATCTCGGGTTAGTAATGGTCATGGTCAAAGACCATTGATTTAATCGCCCCCAGAATCTTTGATGAATGGTCTTCATAGTTTATGATCCTACATGTTGTGGTAATCACTTCTTACATCTCTATCAATTAGACATTATCATAACCCCCTAAAGTTTTTGGGTAATTTGAGATGAGTTTTACGGTGAATCATTGTAAACCGATGAGAAGGAAATATGAATGGAAACATGAAAATATATATTTAACCATTTCAAAAATATACTTGTTATTTATAATAGCACTATTATTAATAGATAATACGAGGATATCTAGACCAACAAAACTATGAGTAATACCTCATATAAAAGGAAGGTAAGAACATGACAAGGAGACCACCACTCCATAGGAAGATGAATACTCATATTAACGAAGTGAAAATCCAATATAATTCTGGATATATTATCAATTAATATGAGAGATAATAGTTTACAGGTAATAACTAGTTCTTTATATGTTGTTTATACAAATCCTTCTCCAAATGGATCAATACATAGTTTATATAGAAGGGGAAAAAATCAAGGGGTTGTTTTGTTGATAAAATGGGAGAAAGAAAATGATGAAAAAAGTGGTTACCATAAATACAATAAGTCTACCAATAAAAGAATTATTTTTGTATTTCAAACATGTTTTTGGAAATTTGTACTACAAGGTCACAAATCTAAGTAGTACAATATAGAGATATAGGGACAATAACCTTATTCTATGAAAGGTAATTGTGTTTAGAAGACTAATATTTAAATTTTATATAATTTTTATAATATCAAGTATCCATGAAATTAGATGTCAAAATAATCTCAAGAATCAAAGAAAGAGTCTTAAAAATTTTGATTGAAAAATTACACAATGTTAAATAGATATAAAAATATCATATGAGTGATGACTGTAAAGTAAATAAAGTGTTAATGGAGGAAAATAATGAAATATGATGAGCCGAAGTGTTGCATTTTTTTTGATGTTGTGTCATTAAATTTCACGTGTGTTCAGGATGATGTGATAATTATTGATGAAATCTTATGAATTTATAGAATGATTGTAACATCCTAGGTAAATAATGAATAAAAAATTTCATATTTATTAAATTTTTTGAATTAAATATTAATTTTACTTTAAAGGGGATTCTATGTTCGATGGCGTACCCAATACGCAACAACGAGTTTCTTTGAAATCTTTTGTTGCGCACAATGTTGAGTCATACTAAAAAATAATAATATAATATTATTTTAAATGGTAGTTAATGTCTAGCCATTATATTGAAGGTAATAGACATAACTAACTACAATATAAATATAATTGTTTGTTAAATGGTTTTACTTATTCCCATAAAAATTTAGAGGCTTAAAATAAGACAAAATCCGAATTTTAGCATAAATACTCTAATATTCATTAAAAGGTTGGTTTACCACCTTTTGAGATAGAACCCTCCTTAAATATAGTTCTGGTCACATTTATATGTTATAATTGAAAAACTAATTTTCTTCTATAGAATCGGGACATCAAAATTTACTTTGGGAAAACTTTTGATATTTTTCGAATAAAATTCATTTTTTTAATAGTGAAAATACGGTACTTTAAATCTAAACTGCCTTTTAATATAATCTATTTATAAGTACAGATTGTATTTTTAGTTGGTTTTAAAGTGTTATTACATTATGTTTTTACTATTAAATCCAATGTTGGTCATTGGATGCAATTTCACTTTGAAATTGGACATAAATAATTGTCAATATTTGGATAGTTATTATTTCTTAAAAACCTGCTTTTTTGTTTTGGCAGTGGAAATTAATTTTAAATTAATTTCTAACACTTATGTGTTTTGAATTTGGAAGAAGAAGATTCCATATTTGGAATCAGGAGTTACAAATTGTGTAAATATGTATCTTTTTTTATAGATTATGAATATTTATTTCAGTAAATATTTAATTTACCATGGTTAAAGGGTAAATCTGGTAAATAAGGGTAAAACATTAATAGTATAATAATATTAAATTACCCTAACATGTTTCCTAATCCTACTGGTTGATAATTTTCCGACTGTGGGAATCCATGGGTCAATTGTTAGACCCCATGGAGCCACATGGGAGTGATAATGACACTTTATATTAATTAATTTAAAGTAAAGGAAAAAATGACTTAAAACAAATATCTTTTTGTAAATAAATTCTTAAATGGGGTTATATAAGTTATCTATTAGACTGTAAATATTCACTTGAAATCTAAATATAATTCTTACATAATTAATTTTTTATAATTTTTATACATCAAATAAATAAAATTATTTATGACACAATGATGATGCAGTATTTACCTCATTAATGAATGATTTAAATAAATAAGATTATAATGATTAAAAAATATCAAAAACCTATCCAATTATTTTTTTATGATTCTATTTTGAACATGAGTCGTCTTATCTTCATCTATAATGAGTTTTGGTTATTTATAAACTGAAAATAATTATATAATAAAATAATATTTATAACCTTTCCTAAAGAGCCCCTCCTACCCCTTATAAAAAGTCCTCACTTCTAATCAATTCCAGACACTTCTAAAGCCCCTTGGCACATCCAAACTCTTCTTAATTAAGCTCTCTACATCTCTCTCCTCCTCCTAGAAGCCTTCATCTTGGCAGAAGGCTATTCAAGTAAACCTTTTGGTTCAAACCAAAGGGAGATACCCGAGTTAAAGGTCACATCTTCTCTTAAGTTCTTTTGTTTTATTTTATTTATCCTACCCTATAAACTCTTTTTATACTTTAATTTTATAAAAAAACCAGTATCCTAAATATACTAGGTTTTTATTATGATAATAATTCCGACTACACTTACACACATGTTCATATAATGGGTAAAGAACATACTGTTTCTATGGACGGTGAACTACTGCCTCATGAAACGATGATAGTTTGATCTTCTCCTACCACCTCTTATATTGGCCATTATGATGGAAATGTATTTATATATGATATATATTATTTATATTTTATCTATATGATTCTTTAATGTTTATTTTCAGACATACCTTTATTCGTTCCAATATGTGTAAATAGGATAATTTCATTTGAGGAAGTGCAGACTACCGCCCCTCCAAGGTGATATGATTCGTTCATGACATACATGGAACATATAAAAAATGGAGTTAATTAAATTATGTAACATTTATATCATATTATACTATACTTTAATTATAATATACCTATTTATCATTATGTTTTACTACCATTAAATAAAAAATAGAAATGAAAGTAGCGTTCATGCATACGTACGACTTACCGTCTCCATGAACGGTGCATTTCATTTCTTATTTCCAAATGTTATGTAATATTATAAATACATACATATACTGGAGATATATTATATATATTATATCTAAATCACGAATATCATTTTTGAGATAATGGAATTTTTACCACATGAACAACTTGTAATTATTAGAAGTTCATTTTTGACTCAAGTACCAAATATCGGCAAAACGACCACTATTAACTTAAATGATTGCATAACGTTGAAAACATGTTAATAAGTGATAAAAAAGGAATAATAAAGTTATAATTGGTTCTTAATAAAGTAGAAATTAACTTTAGCTTATTATTAAAGAGGTTAATGAAAGAACGGGTCATGTTGAACACATGGTAAGGGGTTTCTTATCTCACTTTTAATTTCACGAGTTATCCAATGTTCACCACTTATTTATTGCATGTGGTGTATTTTGTACTTACATTTGATATATATTATCATGATTCTATTTATATTCTTGGAATTCTGTTATTCATTTTGTGGTGATAAATTTTTGGTCTTACAACTCGATTGATTACAACGTGGTAATGGGTTTCTTATCTCACTTTTAATTCCATAATATTTAAATTGTTCACCCCTTATATATTGCATGTGGTGTATTTTTTACTACCATTTGATATATATTATCATGATTCTATTTATCTTCATGATATTATCTGATTCATTTGGTGGTTACTAACTTTTCATCTTACGACTCAATTGATTACAATGTGATAAGGTGTTTCTTATATCACTTTTAATTCTGTGAGATTTCCATTGTTCATCACTTATTAATTTCTAGTGGTGTATTGTGCACTGAAATTTGATGTATATTATCATGATTCAATTTATATTCCTGGTATTATGTTATTCATTTTATGGTTACTGACTTTTGTTTATTCGACTCGATTGATTACAATGGTAAGAGGTTTTCATCTCACTTTTTATTCCCAAGAGATTTATGATATATTTGCAACTATTTCCTTTTGTGTGGTGGATGTCCTAACCATGATTGTATTATTTGTGTAATATACTTTAATTTATTGGTATTTACATCTTATTGTATTATCCTTCTTTCATGGGGTGTATGTTTCGTATGTTAACAAATTGGTAAGGGGACCTTTCACCCTCATTTTTTAAAAGACTTCATTTATGTTATGTATTTTAATTTCCACTTTCTTATGTTGGGATATGTTATTATATATCCTTAGTGCTATAAATTTTGTGTCCAAGTGATGATATAACCCTTTCTCTCTCATAAACTCATTTTCTTAATTTTGAAGTGATGCTGTTAGGCTATCAAACTTCTATAAGAGAACTTCTTAACCCAATTTCAATTCATTGGGTTAAACTTATAATTCATGATTATGTCGTGCTATGAATGTGTTTGAATTTCCTATGATTTTTTACACATAATATCTACTTATATTGGTGTATTATTATTTTTCACACATAACTGTTTCATTGATTTTTCCTTTATCTAAAGGTAGGATCTTTGCAAGGGACTTTGCCACAATTTAAATTCCATTGAAACTTATTTATTGTTATACATTAATTCTCTTTTATATGGTGTATATACTGCCCTTTGACGTACTATATCACGAATATCTCTATTATCATGATATTATAATATTTTTTTGATGTTATTCCTCAATTTTTTGTATTCAAGTTTCACTCATATTTTTAAAAACTCTTTAACTAAAATATCATTTTAAATGTTTTAAAGATTTATTCTTCTAAATAATTCTCATTAACGTCAATGATTTAAAAATGGTTTTTAGGATTTATTTATATGGACGTTAATGATTTAAAATGTTAATACATTTAAAAGTCTCAATTTGGTATATGACACTTTTATTACAAAAATCTCCTTTTTAAATGGTTTTGAAAATGGTTTCATAAAGCATTGATTATGTTAATATCATGAAATGATTTATTGTGATTTCAATAGAGAAATATTATATTTCCATTATTCTTGTTTTATGTGTTACAAATATGTTATTATTATTGGTAATTGTTTACATATATAGGTCATTCCATGATAAACCTAGGGCGGGAGAGTCTAAGATAGCTCTCCAATGCATTGGGTAACATGACAGAGGTAAACATTAATGTTTGTCTTCAGATATTTAAGGAATATACTGTGATAGATATTCCAACATTATTACCTACGTATCTATTATACCTACAATCTACGTATGATATGGATTCCATAATTTACATTTATGATTTATAATATCTATGTGTTATTTATAAATCTTATGATTTTATGAGGTATGTTATGATTGAAAAGATTGGTTTCATTGATTTGAATTTATTGATGGGTTAATGTTTCCTTTCCTTATTTTATATCCCTTACTAATATTTTTATGCTCATCCCAAGTTTTTAAATGTTTTCCAATGGACATAAATATATATAGGGTCAAGGATGGAATTAAAGAAATGTCATGCTGTCTAAAACATAGAACTATACATCTTTTTTAAAAGTTTTTATTTTATAAAAAAATAGATACTTAGTAGAAGTGTCTACTTGAAATTTTAAAGTTGATATGTAATAGTTATTGAATAATTCTCTAAAACTCTAAACCTGAAAGTATACTCAATGAAAATTATTCATTTAATTCATAAATATATAATGTTTTATGGCTGGGTCCTTATAGTTGTTATCAGAGGTCAGTTTAGACAACTTTAAGGATTAGAAGTTTTAGTTAAATGCATGTTTAGTCCCTATGTCTGTTATTTCAATTAAATCCTTGTTATATATATTTTTTCAGTCCATGGAATGTTGGTTACAAATGGAATGAGGGGGATCTAAAACTACTTTCCTATCTCTTCCTTATGACATGCATGCAATAATTATTGAAATGTCATGTTCAGATGATTGCGAAACATTTTCTGGAAAACTTCTCACTTGGAGGCAGTTGTTTGAGATATCAAACAACTCCACTATACCTCGATATCATCGTGGATCATGGGTTGTATTTATTCAAATACTATTTTCTCAATATTTTCATATTTTCATGAATGGTAAATATTATCAAGGAATTTTTAAATATTTTATCTTATCATTTGATTTTAAAGCATATTATGATTTTGAAAGGGGTGCTGTAGAAGGAGACCCTTGCACAACCTATTTAAATTTTATTTTAAAATATAGTCTCTCAGCACATACTTATGGTATTTTAGAAGGACCATTGACTGAAGGTTTCAACTCAAACTTTATCTGACAGTTTTATAAAATCTTGTTTTATCAGCTGTTTTGAAATTATATGTCATACATGATTATTTCCCAAAACTATTTTTCTACGAACACCCATATGACCCATGTTTTACAAGGTGTGTTTGGATGATAGAATAAAATTATTTTTAGGTATCTATAAATCATTTTTACAATGCATGGACCCTATAACTACATGAACAAGATGATGGGGAAACCATATGGGCACCATGGGCAAGGTATGATGTTCTTTCAATTGGTCATAGTTTTATTTAATCATATGGAGGTGAAAAAATTTACAATATATAATATGTTGAGGTTTTAATTTATTGGGATGAAAATGAAAGGTACAAGAAAACCTTTTAGGTTAAAACATGTTAGAAATATTTTTGTGTTTTATAAAAAGGACAACACATAAGATGGGTGACGAACCGTCACGTCTGGAAGGGTCACATGAATCGAACCCACAACGGATGGGCGATAAGGGCACATTGCCTACCACTGTCTTACGTCAAGCCTCTAGTTAGTATGACTTATTATTTTACGTTGAATGATTTTATCGATCAAGAATATGTTTATTTGGGAACATATGTTTTATCAAATGGAAATCCTTAATATAGAAAAATGATTTGGTGATTATGTAATAAAGGTTATTTTGGAAGACATTCTATCTTTTGGGAACACTATATGCTTTAGGAAAATAAAATATTATGGGATTTTATTTGTGGAGTAATGGTTGAAATATTATTTTGGAAGAATCTATGATTTAATTGTGGACATAATGTGATTTGGGTTATTTATGGAAATGATTAATATAACGTAGGGAATATGTGTTTAGGTTAATTACACTTCAGTATGAGAATTTAAGAGTAGTCGATGTTTTTGGAGATAAATGTTATGATTTACTTGGGATGACTATGTGATTAAATCCTTCTGAGTTTTGGGTTTCAATCTTAGTTTGGATTCTATTGAAGAATTTTATGGACAGTTGTTTATTGAATGGACTTTTTTGAACTTTGGGTATTTTTTGACAAATTTTGGAGATTAAGAGTAGTTTTTCTTTTTATAAAGGATTATACTTTTAGGGATTATCAGATATTGTACTAAACAATTTTTGTTTTGGATGATGTCTAATGATAGGGTAAATATATAGTTCATCTTTTATAGATCATGTGATACTCTAGATGTTTATTCTAGTACTTTGGGTGTGACCAAGTCATCTTGAATACTTTCCATTTGAAGAAAAGATGAGTTTTTGGTAGAATTTTATTAAAGGATGACACTCTACATGACAATAAAGTATATTTTATTAAGATCTATGTATAGTTATGAATAAAAATTTTCATCTATATGAAGAGGATCTTGAAGCAAAATTGTTATAATCTCTCTTTTACGATCATACTTTTACCAAACCAAATATTTATGGTATTGTAGTGGTTAACATTCCGTGATCAAGTTCTCAATCACTCTCTATTAATCTATGAGAGTTAGTTTCTCTTCCATATCCACGTTTTCATGGAATCCTTGTATCTATTTTCTTGGGTGACCTTTGTATTTCTCTTTCTTTCATTTAAAGTAATATTTTTAAGGACACTTTTTCTAATGGGGTACTTTCAATGATGTTTCCAAGCCCAATTATAAAATTATGAGGACACAATTCCCAGAGGGGGGGAAAGATGTAACATCCCAGGTAAATAAAGAATATAACATTTTCATATTTATTAAAATTCGTGAATTAAATATTAATTTTATTGTAAAGGGGATTCTATGATCGATGGTGTACCTGATAAACAACAACAAGTTTCTTTGAAATATTATTTCGCACAAAATGCTGATTAATATGGAAAAATAATATTATAATATTTTTAAATGATAGTTAATGCCAAGCCGTTGTATTGGAGGGAATGGACAAAAATAACTACAATATGAATATACATGTTAAATAATTTTTTTTACTTTTATCAAATAAATTTTAGAGGCTTAAAATAATAAAGAATCCAATTTTAAGCATAAATACTCTAATATTCATTAAATGTTCGATTTAGCATCTTTTGATAGAGAACCCTCTTTAAATATAGTTTAGGTAACTTTTATATGTTCTATTGGACAAAAATAAAATTCTTCTCTAGAATTGGGACATCAAAATTTAATTTGGAAAGTTATTTGGTATTTTTTTGATATAATTCAATTTTTATGAATAGTGAATGTATTGTATTTTAATTCAGAACTTCCTTTTAATCTAATTTATCTATAAGGATATATTATCTTTTAAATTGGCTTCAAAGTTTAATTATATTATTTTTTTACTATTTAAATAAATTTTGGTCATTGGATGTAATTTAACTTTGAAATTGGACATAAATAAGTGTCAATATTTTGATACTTATTATTTCCTATGAACACGTTTTTTGTTTTGAAAGCAAAAATTAATTTAAATTAATTTATTCCACTTTTGTGTTTTGAATTTGGAAAAATGGATTCCATATTTGGAATCAGGAGGTCCAAATTGTGTAAATAGGTTACATTTATTTGTAGACATTATGAATATTTTATTTTAGTAAATATTTTATTTACCATGGTTGAAGGGTAAATCTAGTAAATAAGGGTAATCAGATTATATTATAATAATATTAAATTACCCTAAAATGTTTCCTAATCCTATTTGTTGATACCTTTCCAATGATGGTAATCTATGGGATGAATTTGGGACCCCATGGATCCACTTGGGAGTGATAATGATAATTTATATCAATTAATTTAATTTAAAGACAAAAATGACTTAAACATATATCTTTTATTAAATCAATTCTTACATGGTGTTATACAAGTTATCTCATCGAATATAAATATTCATTTGAAAGATAAAAAAATTTCCTACATCATGATATTTGTTTTTATAATATTTATAAATAAAATAAATAAAATTATTTATGACATAATAATGATGCAGTATTTACCTCATTAATTAAAGATTTAAATAAATAAGATTATAATGATTAAAACAATATCATCTGATATTATACAAGAATTATTATATACCTATGATTTGGTTATGACAGACATGGAATGTATAAAGGGCGGCATTAATGAAATTATTTAACATATATATCATATGATAATATACATGAATTATTATATAACTATGTATCATTAAGTTTTTATTCCATTAAATATTAAATAGAAATGAATGTAGCGTTCATATGTATGTACGACTTACCATCTACATGAATGGCTCATTTCATTTATTATCTGCAAATGTTATGTAATATTATTAATACATACATATAATAAATATATATGATATACATGATATCTAAATCATGAATATCAATCTGAAGATAATGGAATATTGACCACATGAACAACATGTAATTATAAGAAGTTTATTTTTTACTCAAGTACGAAATGTCGACAAAACGACCATTATTAACTTAAATTATTGCATAATGTTTATAATATGGTAATAAGTTATATAAAAGGAATAATAAACATTAAAAAGGATGTTAATAATGTATAAATGAACTTTTTCTTATTATTGAGGATATTATAGAATGAACGGGTCATGTCAGACACGAGGTAAGGGGTTTCTTATCTCACTTTTAATTCCTTGAGATTTCCATTATTCACCACTTATTTATTGAATGTGGTGTATTGTGTACTGAAATATGATATATATTATCATGATTCTATTTATATTCATGGTATTCTGGGATTCATTTGGTGGTTATTAATTTTGGTCTTACGACTCGATTGATTACAATGTGGTAAGGGGTTTCTTATCTCACTTTTAATTCCATGAGATTTCTATTGTTCAGCACTTATTTTTTGCATATGGCATATTGTGTAGATCCATTTTATATATATTATAATGATTCTATTTATATTCATGGTATTCAGTGATTCATTTGGTGGTTATTAACATTTAGTCTTATGACTCGATTGATTCCAACGTGGTAAGGGGTTTCTTATCTCACTTATAATTTCATGAGATTTCCATTGTTGACCACTTATTTATTTCATGTGGTGTATTGTGAACTGAAATTTGATTTATATTAGCATGATTCTATTTATATTAACTTTATTTTGTGATTCATTTGATGGTTATTATCTTTTTTTCATACGACTCGATTGATTACAATATGGTAAGAGGTTTTCATCTCACTTTTTTTCTCGTGAGATTCATACTATATTTGGCACTATATCCTTTTGTGTGGTGGATGTACTGACCATTATTTTATTATTTGTTTAATGTAATTTAATTTATGGGTATTTATATCTTCATTGTATTATCCTTCTTTTAGGGGGTGTTTTTTTCTTATGTTACCAAATCGGTAAGGGAACCTTTCATCCTCCTTTTTTAAAAGACTTCATTTATGTTATGTCTTTTACATTCCACTTTATTATGTAGGGACATGTAATTATATATCCTTATGGCTGTATATTTTGTGTCCATGTGATGATAGAACCTTTTCTCCCTCATCAAATCAATTTCATAATTTTATAGTGAAGCAGTTAGGCTATTGAATTTCTATAAGAGAACTTCTTAACCCAATTTCAATTCTTTGGGTTAAACTTATACTTCTTGATTATGTCGTGCGATGAATATGTGTGAATGTACTGTAATTTTTTTACACATAATATCCACTTATATTGGGTTTATTTTTTTTTCACACATAACTGTGTCATTGATTTGTCCTTAATCTATGGATATGATCTTTTCAAGGGACTTTGTCTCAATTTACATTCCATTGAAACATATTTATTTGTTATACACCAATTCAAATTTATATGATGTATATAATTACCTTCTATGTATTATAGCATAAATCTATCTATTCTCATGATATTATAAGATTTGATTGATGTTATTCCTCAATTGTTTGTATTCAAGCGTCTCTCATTTTGATAAAAACTCTTAAACTAAAATATCATTTTAAATGTTTTAAAGATTTATTCTACTAAATATTTCTAATTAATGTACATGTTTTAAAAATGGTTTTTTGGATTTGTTTATATAGATGTTAATTTTATAAAATGTTAATTCTTTTAAAAGTTTCAATGTGGTATGAGACACTTTTGTTCCAAAAATATCTTTTTAAATGGTATTGAAAATGGGTTGATAAAGCATTTATTATGTCAATATCTTGAAATGATATATTGTGATTGCAATGTGGAAATGTTATCTTTCCATTATTATTGTTTTCTGTGTTATGAATATGTTGTGGTTATTGGGAATTGTTTACATATATGGGTGGTTCCGTGATAAACCTAGGGTGGGTGAGCCAGAGATATCTCTCCAATGCATTGCGTAACGTGACAGAGGTAATTGTTATTGTTTCTCTTAAGAGATTTAGAGAATATATTATCATGGGTATTTCAACATAACTCCCTACGTAACTATGATGACAACAATGCATGTATGATATGGATTCCATAAGTTACCTTTATGATTTATGATTTCTATGTGTTATTAATAAATCATATGATTTCATGAGTTATGTTTTGATTGAAAAGTATGGTTTTCATTGATTTGTGATTATTGATGGGTTAATGTTTCCTTTCCTTATTTTATAACCCTTACTAAGATTTTTAGGCTCATACAATTATTTCGAAATGTTTTCAAGAGGACTTAAAGATGAATATGGTCAAGTATGGGATAAATGAAAAGTCATGCTGTCTAAAACGTGGAACTAGACATGAATCTTTTTAGAAATTTTTATATTATGAAAAAATGGATAATGAGTAGTAGTGTCTACCTAAAATTTTCAAGTTGATATGTAATAATTATGGCCTAATTCTCTAAAACTCTATACATGAAAAGATCCTGAATGTGAATTATTCATTTAATTCAAGATTATGTAATGTTTTAAGGTCGTGTCCTTATAATGATATTGGATGTAAAACTAAAGAAACTCTCCTTATAACTTCAATAATTGATATATTATTATTTAATTCCAAATACTTGTTTCAATTATGACACAATGTAAATAAGAATATGAATAATATAAATAAAAAATGGCCAAACAAAATTCCATTATTGTATGAGAAGTTATAATACCATGATATATATATATATACTGAAACATTTCATGAAGAATAATTAAATAATCCTGATTTTTTTTTGGAATTTATATTCAAATGGTGACATTATGTACATAGATATTTTCAATGTGGTTGAAAAAAATAGCCATACATTTAAGCTAAGTATCCAGCAGAATCCCACTCATGTGGGAGGTGGCCTTAACCATATAGGAGAGCCAACTCAAACATCTGGGAAGTGGAAGAGAATGGGTAGACTGAGGCCTAATTAGGGATTTTTTGTAATCACACATAGTTCATGTATCATGAACATAGGTATGAACATGGAGGTACTATATCCACTGTACGGGGAATAACAAATATGTGAGGTTGGGTGTGATGTGTTGTTATAAGAGAAGACCCTGGTATAATGTCCAAGATATTGAAGAAATGTAGGGGATTATAAATAATTGATCACTGGATTGAAAGTCCTATTTAGGACAACATGATGTGTAGATGTTGTATATATTTTTTATAAACATAAGAATATGGAACTGGTTCACCAATTTGATTGATAATGTATGTCCAATTCATGGAGTGTCACTGTCTTCTCCCTCAATCCTTACCGAGGGTTTAATTTTAATTATATTTTTTTGGCTAAACTAATGAAGATTTAATGTTATGTAACCATTATTGTTTAGAGGTTGATATTATGAGTCAATGATATGGATAACCTCCATAAATTATTTATTTTTCATTCATTTAAAAATTTGTTTGAGGAATGTTCTACTAGACAAGGATGATACAAATATATAGTAGGCTACTCATTAAATTTTTTATTTAATAATGAATTAAGTCATTTAAAGGGGATCATGTGATAATAAGAATAGTTGTGAGATCAGTATAGAGGGTTTATCACAGTGTTGAATTATTATTTTTGGAAATGAGTAATTGATAAATACATAAAATAGAGATGAATTAAACTAAATTGAAATAGAATAATTGTTAGTGTCTTGATGTATCTTGAAAATTATTGTGGATAATATTCCTATAAAAAGATAATCACAAAGCCCCAATCTCACTTCTATTTAGAGGATCTCATTTTCAATAAAAGGAGATCTACAAGAATCAGGTTTCACAAAGAGGAGTTTTGTGAAACACTTTTTATCCCTGAAGAATAAGAGCTTCCATTACCACTTCAAATTCTAATATATCACTCATCGGTATTTATTACTAACTAGTTCTCATGAATCCTGTATGAAAAAGAGAATATTATAGAAACATTCTATTTATATATATGGAGTTTTGTAATGAAAACTATTTTAGAAAAAAATAATAATACCAATGATTCACTTTTTAAAAAGTGTGCATGTATTCTCATGCAACACTATTTTACATTTTGGAGTATTTTCAAGAAGGATATTTACAACATTTCATGAGGAAGAATAATTGAACATGGGTGAATTTTTTTTAATATACGAATTTTCAAGTAAATTCATGAGCATTCTATATATATATTTTTTTGAATAAAATAAAAAAAATAACAATAATAAATTCTTATATTCTAGGGCTTCCGTATATAATAATCCCATGAAATTATAACATGATGTATAATTGAGAAATTGAATTAATAATTTGAGAAGGAGGATAAATTTTTTCAAACTAATATTTACGAATTTTTGTACAATAATTGTACTCATTAATTGAGTCCAATACTTCATCATCATAAAGAATAATTTCCTGATCATTTGTTTCATTGATGCCACTAATCCTACATTGGTGATCCCAATATTCGATCATGACCACCAACTATGATTTACTACGAAAAAATGTCCCAATGTGTACATGAGATAAATTGATCAATTAGGGTAATGGAGGAATACTGTCATCCATAAGTATCAAGATCATTCAACCTATATATCAGCCTTATAAAAGGTTAAAAGTATTTTAGTTGGTGTTGGATGTAGGAGAATGCATTCAATTGGTGTTGGAAATAGAAAAAGTCTCTCAAGTGGATCTTGGAGCATGATAAGTATTTCAATTGGTGTAGTAAGTAGAAAATAATAATTTTAGTTAGTGATATAAGTAGATTTATTACTTGTTTGATAGTGAAAAATATATAATAGAGGAGAATAAAAGTGTAACACCCCAGGTAAATAAGGAATATGATATTTTCATATTTATCCATATTTGTGAATAAAATATTAATATGAATTTAAAGGGGATGCTATGCTCGATGGCGTACCCAACACGCAACAACGAGTTTCTTGGGAATCTTACGTTGCACTCTAATAATAAAAATAATATTATTTTAAATGGTAGTTAACATTTAGCCGTTGTATTGGAGGGAATGGATATAAATAACTAAAATATGATTATATATGTTTTTAAATGTTTCTACTTTTATCCAATAAAAGATAAAGGCTTAAAATACAGAAAGAAATCAATTTTAGGCGTATATGCCCTAGTTTTCACTAAAGGTTCACTTATCGCCTTTTGATGTTGAACCATCATTAAATATAGTTTTGTTCACTCTTAAACATTGTTTTGGACCAAATAAAACTCTTATTAAGAATCGGGACATCAAAATTTACTTTGTGTAAATTTTTGGTATCGTTCTGATAAAGTTCATTTTTTTAAATGAATAGTGTAAAATGTTGTATTTTAATTCAAAACAACTTTTTAATCTAATTTATTTATATGATTAGATTATCTTTTGAATTGGTTTTAAAGTGAAATTAGAAAATATTTTTACCATTAAATCCAATAGTGGTCATTGGAATTAATTTCACTTTGAAATCGGACTTAAACTAGTGTCAATCTTTTGATACTTATTGTTTTTTACAAAAACACGCTATTTGTCATGACAACGGGAATTAATTATTAAATTAATTAATGTGACTTATATGTTTCGAATTTTGTAAAAAGGACTTCATTTTTGAATTCAGAATATCAAATATAGCTTAGGGTGAATTTTTGGGATTTTTCTGAAAAACTTCAATTTTTGATGAATAGTTAAACCACTAAGTGGTACTTATAAAAACTGATTTTCCGTTTAAATGAAATTTTGCCATCATTGTGTTTTGATTTTCAAAAATCCGACATACATGGTTTTCATTAAGAAGTAAAATGTGGTTCAATGAGATTAAAATAATTTTTTGGTGAATAGTAACTTATTAAGTTTTCAATCGCGATTAGTGGTAATTAGTGTGGTTTAAGGTAAAAATAATGCTTTAATAAAATGAGATGAACTTGACACATGTCTTACTCTCATTGGTTATATCATGGCCGACCAAGACAAGCCATGGGTCAACTTGGGGACCCCATGGATCCACTTTGGTTGGGAAATGACATAAATAACATTTTATTTTATGTAAAAGTACAATTGACACAAACATGATATGTTTTACTAAAAAAAATTTTAATTGAGGTTATAAAAGTCATATTTTTGATTATAAATATTCATTGTAAAGCTAAAAAGATTTCCTACATCATAGTATTTTTTATAATTTTCAGACATTAAATAAATTAAATTATTTATGACATAATAATGATGCAGCGATGACATCATTATTTGACGATTTAAATAACATGGAAAGATAATGTAAAATCAATGAACTACACATGTCCAAAACTTATTGGATTAGTGTATTTAGAATCCCTATCACCTTATCCACGAATTATATCAATGTGGGACCTTTTGAAACCGAAACACATTTTCAAATAATGTAATATTTCTTTACTTTCCAAAAGTGCCCCTCCTCTCCTCTTATAAAAGGCCCCCACCTCTACCTCATTTAACACACTCCTCAAGCCTTTGGCTCGGCCAACCCCTGACCATTTACTCTCTCCACATCCCTCTCCTCATCCTAGAGGATTCCCTTTGGGCAGAATCTTTTCAAAGGAAGCTTTTAGGCTCAAATCAAAAGGAGTTACACTTTTAAAGGTAATTCATTCTCTCATGTTCATTTGTTTTATTTTTCTTCTCCAACCCCTTAAACTCTTTTTATTTACTTCTTTTGTAACAACACCAGTATCTTCAATATACTAGGATGCTTCTATAAGATTTATTCGAGCTACACTCTCACACAACTACATCAAATGGTTAAAGAACATACGGTTTCTGTGGATGGTGAAATTCTGCCTCCCGAAACGATGATTGTTCAATACTCATTTAACACCTTTAAAGGTGGCCATTATGATGTCACTATTTTTATATATGATATATAATATGTTTATGTTTTATTTATTCTTCTGTATTTTTCATTTTTGTCTTACCTTTATGGCTTCCATTATGGGTATACGCGATATCTTCATTTAAGGAAGTGCAGACTACCGCCCCCTTAAATTGATTTGATTCGTTAAATACCATATGTGGGATGTATAAAGGATGGAAATATGATATTATATATGATATTATACTGTAATTATAATATACCTTTATATCATTATTATTCCATTCTATAAAATACGAAATAGAAATGAAAGTAGCGTTCATGCGTACGTACGGCTTACCATCTCCATGAACGGTGCATTTCATTTCATACCTCTAAATGATTATGTAATGTTATAAATGCATGAATGTACTGGATATATATGACATATATGATATCTACATAATGAATACAATTCTGGATATAATAAACATTTGGCCACACGAACAACATGTAATTGTAAGAAGTCCACTTTCGACTTAAGAACCAAATATCGGTAAAACAAATATTATTAACTTAAATGATTACATAATGTTTATGACATGGTAATAAGTGGTATAAAAGTAATAATTAACTTGAAAAAGGTTCTTAAGTAATTAGAAATTAACTCAAGTTTATTATTCAGGAGATTAAAGAACGATCGAGTCAAGTCGGACCCGAGGTAAGGGATCCTACAACTCTCTTTCTTTTTAAGTACACTCTTTTATGTCATTTATTTTAAGCTCATATTTATTATGATTGGGATGTTATTTTATATTAAATTTAATGTAATTTTTATGTTCATGTGATGAGAGACCCTATTCTCTCTCATCAATCCATTTTGGAAGTTTGAGTGGCGCCGTTAGGCTGCCGAACTTTCGTAAGAGATCTAACCTCTCTCTTTCATTTTAAGTACTCTCCTTTAAGTCACTTCTTTTAAACACCTCCTTGCAATGTTGGGGGATTTTATTTTATATTCCACTTGCTGTAAATTCTATTGTAATATGATGGGATACTCTATTTGATCTCATCAATCTATATTTGGACGTTTTATGTGGAGTCGTTAGGCTGCCGAGTTTTCGTAAGGGATTTTTCATCTCACTTTTATTCCCGTGAGATTTATGATACATTCGCCACAAATTCCATTGAGTGGTGTATGTACTGCCCATTATTCTACTCTTTGTGTAATATACTTTCGTTTATGAGTATTTACATCAATGACCTATTTTCTTTCTTTCATGGGGTGTATGTTTTGAAAGATACCCAAATCGGTAAGGGAACCTTTCACCCACCTCTTTTTTAAAAGACTTCTTTTATTGGGTCTTTTAATTTACATATTTTTATGTTGGGATATGTTCTCATACATCCTTATTGATGTAAATTTTATGTCCAAGTGATGAGATACACTTTTTATCTCTCATCAACTCATTTTGATGTGATGCCGTTAGGCTGTCAAGGGAACTTTTTAACCCAATTTCGATTTCTATGGGTTCAACTTGTAGTCATTGAATATGTCATCCATTGAATATGTGTGAATGACCTTTTATTGTTTTACACTTAATATCCACTTATATTGGGTGTATATATATTTTTCACACATATTTTTGAGATTTATTTGTCCTTAATTTAAGGATACCTTCTTTTATAAGGGATTTCATCTCATTTGACATTTCTATTGAGGGTTCATTGTTGTTATGCACCAATTCACTCTTATATGGTGTATATACTGTTATTTGGAGTATTATATCATGAATCCTTTTATTCTCATGATATTACAAAGTTCTGACTAAATGTTATTCCTCGATTATTGTATTCAAGTGTCTCTAATTTTGGTAAAACCCCTTTAACCAAAATATCGTTTTAATTGTTTTAATTATTTGTTCTTATTAATATCCATGTTTTCAAAATGGTTTTAAAGATTTATTTATATGGATATTAATGGTTTAAAATGTTAAAAGCTTCAAGGTGGTATGGGACACTTTGATTCAAAAATCTCTTTATTAAATGTTTTAAATGGTTTTGGAAATGGTTTCTTTTTGAATGGATTCATTATTTCAATATCCTAAAATGTTATATTGTGATTGAAATGTGGAAATGTTATGTTTCCTTTATTCATGTTTATGTGATACGATTATGTTATGGTTCTTGGGCATTGTTATGAAGAATGGGTGGTTCCGTGATAAACTAAGGGCGGGTGAGCCCGATATAGCTTTCCAATGCATTGGGTAACGCGAAGGAGTGAAACGTTAAGGTTTCTCTGAAGAGATTTAGGGAATATACTGTGACGGGTATTCCAAATGTAACCAAGAGGGTTACTCCCTACGTAAGAATGTTATGAATGCCTCATGTTACCTTTATGTCTTATGTTTTCTATGATTTATTCATGATTTGATATGCCTATGTTTTATGGGTAAAGTATGATTTCATTCTTATGTATTTATGAACTCATGTTTCCTTTCCATAATTTTATAACCCTTACTGAGCTTTTTATGCTCTTCCCAAGTTTTTGAAATGTTTTTCACAGGTCAAGGGAAAGGTACATGATGTGATGATAGTGTCAAGGATGTGTCAAGAAAGAATCCGTGTTTTATTTTAAATAGGTTTCTGTTGATAGGAAGAATGAATTTTGTCTTTTATGTAACCACTTTGTTTAAATGTGGAATATAATGCAAGTTACATGATCTAATTCTCTAAAACTCTAAACCTGAAAAGATCCTCAATGTGTAATCTTGTAATAACTCAAGATTAACTAAGGTTTAAGGCTAGGGCCTTATAGTTGGTATCAAAGGTCGGTTTAGATAACTTTAGAGGTTAGGGTATTCTTTAATCATAATTGACAATTACCCTAATGGTTAGGATTTCAGAAAGAGTCTTAGATTTAGATAAAGTGAATGAGTAAGTATATCTTATTGTCTATCTTACTCATTAGTACATGATGGTTTTGTTGATATACTCACACTGACATTTTTGGTTTTAGTAAATGGCTGGTTCTAACAGGTACCAAAGTAACAGTGGATGTGAAGGAAACTGTGACAGTTTTTTGAGGAAGCAACTGAATGATATGGGAGATGCAATGAGAACTCTTTTGATTATCCTCAACCAACTATCTGGAGTCATGATTGACCACCTAAACCTTGGATATTTCTCTAAGGCATCATATATGCAAGAAAGAAATCCCTACGGAAGTACAGGTAATAATCATAAAGGTAAGTGAGTTCAAAAAACTATGTGTCAAAGATGTGGAAAGAAACACCTAGGAAAATGTTTCAAAGGGACAGAAATATGATATAGATGTGGAAATGAAGGTCATAAAGCACGAACTTGCCATGGAAAAAGGAAGCATCCAGTTGACTCGAGGAAAGGGAAAGAAGTTCTTTCTGAGGGATCAATTGAATGTTTTAAACGTGGTGTGCATGGTCATTATGCAAACACATGTCCTATGAAGAAGTTTCGTGAATGGGGTCACCAAGAGCGTACCAATATTCGTTTACCAATACCTAATGCCATTCTGATTGAGGATGAAGAAACTGACAATGACCAATAAAAGGTATGTACTATTTCATGACTATTGTTTTCTTGTTTTGGAATCTTAGGATATGATTCATGATTTTGTTTGTAGGAAAGAGGTATTTCAGAATAAGTTGTAAAGGAATGGATAATGGATCATGAAGAATGTTGAATGAGTAAGACGTCATCATATGATGGCTTCAAGAGTTAGGGTGAAATTCTTAAGAGTATTAAGTCTCTTTTGATGATGGGGTTACATTAGAAGACTTTTTATATTATGTGTAACCATGATGTTTAATATAGGCAAATTTTATTCAAGTAATAGTTATCTTTTCTTTTGTGGACATAGTTATAAAGAACCATTTGGGTTTATATGATCCTTACTTTTGAGGTAATTATGGGTTACCATATGTTATGATTGAAGTGAAAGGCATGAGATAAAATTGAGGTTAAATTATGTTACGGTTATTTTTGATGATTTTATCCCTTTTTGGGTAATGATTTGAGAATTATATAGTTTTGGAAAAAGGACAACATGCAGACCGTGTGACAACCCGTCGCGTCAGATAATGCTGCGAGAATCGAACCCACAACCAATGTGCGACTGGTATTTATCGCCTACCACTGGACTACGTAAAGTCCCTGGTTAGTTTGACTGATTCTTTTTAAATATATGATTTTATGAATTAAGAGTAAGTTGGTTTTGGAGGATATGTGATTAGGATAATTACTTTTCAATGTGAGACTTTAGGAGCAACTGATGTTGTTTGGAGATAAATGTTACGATTTAACTTGGAAGACTATGTGACTAAATCCTTCAAATATTTGGGTTTCAATCTTATATTGGTTTACTTTGAAGAATTTTATGGACAAATTGTTTATCAGATGGTCCTCGTTGAACTTTGGGTTTTGCTGGACAAATTTTGGAGATTAAGAATAGATTTTTTTTATAAGGGGTTATCCTTTTATGGATTATCTGATCTTGTACTAACCTTTTTCGTTTTGGTTTTGGTTAAAGCCTAAATACATGGGATGTATATAGTTCTCTTTTGGGGATTAGGTGATTCTCTAGAAGTTGATTATAGTACTCTTAATGCGAACAAGTATCCCTAAATACTCGTCTTTTGGAAAAAAATATGAGTTTGACTAAGGAATCTAGTAAAATTTGAAAGTTAACATGATAAGTGATTATGCTTCCTTATGAATAAATTCCTCAATAAAAAGTAACTTAAAACAAAAATGTTGTCTATTAACTTTTCCTACTGGGGAACCCAACACCGTTTAACCCATCACAAGTTTGTGATTTTCTTATTGTTAACTTTCTCCTAAACATATTTTCTATCACTCTCCATCAGAACATGACCCTATGTTTTCTCCTCCATGTCCATATTTTCATACATAGAATCCTAGTATGGGTTAACTAGGGTGTCCTCTGTGCTTATCTTTCTTTATTTTAAAGTGATTGTTTTACCTACTCTTGTTCCGATGTGGGACGTTCAAGGATGTTTCCAAGCGCAATTTTAAAATTGCGAGGACGCAATTCCCAAAAGGGGGGAAGGATGTAACACCCCAGGTAAATAAGGAATATGAAATTTTCATATTTATCCATATTTGTGAATAAAATATTAATATGACTTTAAAGGGGACGCTATGCTCGATGGCGTACCCAACACGCAACAACGAGTTTCTTGGGAATCTTACGTTGCACTCTAATAATAAAATAATATTATTTTAAATGGTAGTTAACATGTAGCCGTTGTATTGGCGGGAATGGATAGAAATAACTAAAATATGATTATATATGTTTTTAAATGTTTTTACTTTTATCCAATAAAAGATAAAGGCTTAAAATACAGAAAGAATTCAATTTTAGGCGTATATGCCCTAGTTTTCACTAAAGGTTCACTTATCGCCTTTTGATGTTGAAAAATCATTAAATATAGTTTTGTTCACTCTTAAACATTCTTATGGACCAAATAAAACTCTTATTAAGAATCGGGACATCAAAATTTACTTTGTGTAAATTTTTGGTATCGTTCCGATAAAGTTCATTTTTTTAAATGAATAGTGTAAAATGTTGTATTTTAATTCAAAACAACTTTTTAATCTAATTTATTTATATGATTAGATTATCTTTTGAATTGGTTTTAAAGTGAAATTAGAAAATATTTTTACCATTAAATCCAATAGTGGTCGTTGGAATTAATTTCACTTTGAAATCGGACTTAAACTAGTGTCAATCTTTTGATACTTATTGTTTTACAAAAACACGCTATTTGTCATGACAGCGGGAATTAATTATTAAATTAATTAATGTGACTTATATGTTTTGAATTTTGTAAAACGGACTTCATTTTTGAATTCAGAATATCAAATATAGCTTAGGGTGAATTTTTGGGATTTTTCTGAAAAACTTAAATTTTTTATGAATAGTGAAACCACTAAGTGGTACTTATAAAAACTGATTTTCCGTTTAAATGAAATTTTTCCATCATTGTGTTTTGATTTTCAAAAATCCGACATACATGGTTGTCATTAGGAAGTAAAATGTGGTTCAATGAGATTAAAATAATTTTTTGGTGAATAGTAACTTATTAAGTTTTTAATCGCGATTAGTGGTAATTATTGTGGTTTAAGGTAAAAATAATGCTTTAATAAAATGATATGAGCTTGAAACATGTCTTACCCTCATTGGTTGTATCATGGCCGACCAAGACAAGCCATGGGTCAACTTGGGGACCCCATGGATCCACTTTGGTTGGGAAATGACATAAATAACATTTTATTTAATGTAAAAGTAAAATTGACACAAACATGATATGTTTTACTAAAAAAAATTTTAAGTGAGGTTATACAAGTCATATTTTTGATTATAAATATTCATTGAAAAGATAAAAAGATTTCATACATCATAGTATTTTTTTTATAATTTTTAGACATTAAATAAATTAAATTATTTATGACATAATAATGATGCAGCGATGACATCATTATTTGACGATTTAAATAAAATGGAAAGATAATGTAAAATCTATGAACTAAACATGTCAAAAACTTATTGGATGAGTTTATTTCGAAGCCTTATCACCTTATACATGAATTATATCAATGTGGGACCTTTTGAAACCGAAACACATTTTCAAATAAAGTAATATTTCTTTACTTTCCAAAAGTGCCCCTCCTCTCCTCTTATAAAAGGCCCCCACCTCTACCTCATTTAACACACTCCTCAAGCCTTTGGCTCGGCCAACCCCTACCCGTTTACTCTCTCCACATCCCTCTACTCATCCTAGAGGATTCCCTTTGGGCATAATCCTTTCAAAGGAAGCTTTTAGGCTCAAATCAAAAGGAGTTACACTTTTAAAGGTAATTCATTCTCTCATGTTCATTTGTTTTATTTTGCTTCTCCAACCCCCTAAACTCTTTTTATTTACTTCTTTTGTAACAACACCAGTATCTTAAATATACTAGGATGTTTCTATAAGATTTATTTGAGCTACACTCTCACACAACTACATCAAATGGTTAAAGAACATACGGTTTCCGTGGATGGTGAAATTCTGCCTCCCGAAACGATGATTGTTCAATACTCATTTAACACCTTTAAAGGTGGCCATTATGATGTCACTATTTTTATATATGATATATAATATGTTTATGTTTTATTTATGCTTCTGTATTTTTCATTTTTGTCTTACCTTTATGGCTTCCATTATGGGTATACGCGATATCTTCATTTAAGGAAGTGCGGACTACCGCCCCCTCAAAGTGATTTGATTCGTTAAATACCATATGTGGGATGTATAAAGGATGGAAATATGATATTATATATGATATTATACTGTAATTATAATATACCTTTATATCATTATTATTCCATTCTATAAAATACGAAATAGAAATGAAAGTAGCATTCATGCGTACGTACGGCTTACCGTCTCCATGAACGGTGCATTTCATTTCTTACCTCTAAATGATTATGTAATGTTATAAATGCATGAATGTACTGGATATATATGACATATATGATATCTACATAATGAATACAATTCTGGATATAATTAACATTTGGCCACACGAACAACATGTAATTGTAAGAAGTCCACTTTCGACTTAAGAACCAAATATCGGCAAAACAAATATTATTAACTTAAATGGTTACATAATGTTTATGACATGGTAATAAGTGGTATAAAAGTAATAATTAACTTGAAAAAGGTTATTAAGGAATTAGAAATTAACTCAAGTTTATTATTCAGGATATTAAAGAACGATCGAGTCAAGTCGGACCCGAGGTAAGGGATCCTACAACTCTCTTTCTTTTCAAGTACACTCTTTTATGTCATTTATTTTAAGCTCATCTTTCTTATGATTGGGATGTTATTATATATTAAGTTTACTGTAATTTTTATGTTCATGTGATGAGAGACCCTATTCTCTCTCATAAATCCAGTTTGGAAGTTTGAGTGGCGCCGTTAGGCTGCCGAACTTTCGTAAGAGATCTAACCTCTCTCTTTCTTTTTAAGTACTCTCCTTTATGTCACTTCTTTTAAACTCCTCCTTGCAATGTTGGGGGATTTTATTTTATATTCCACTTTCTGTAAATTCTATTGTAATATGATGGGATACTCTATTATATCTCATCAATCTATATTCGGAAGTTTTATGTGGCGCCGTTAGGCTGCCGAGTTTTCGTAAGGGATTTGTCATCTCACTTTTATTCCCGTGAGATTTATGCAACATTCGCCACAAATTCCATTGAGTGGTGTATGTACTGCCCATTATTCTTCTCTTTGTGTAATATACATTCGTTTATGAGTATTTACATCAATGACCTATTGTCTTTCTTTCATGGGGTGTATGTTTTGAAAGATACCCAAGTCGGTAAGGGAACCTTTCACCCTCCTCTTTTTTAAAAGACTTCTTTTATTGGGTCTTTTAATTTACATATTTTTATGTTGGGATATGTTATCATACTTCATTATTGATGTAAATTTTATGTCCAAGTGATGAGATACACTTTTTATCTCTCATCAACTCATTTTTATGTGATGCCGTTAGGCTGTCAAGGGAACTTTTTAACCCAATTTCGATTTCTTTGGGTTCAACTTGTAGTCATTGAATATGTCATCCATTGAATATGTGTGAATGACCTTTTATTGTTTTACACTTAATATCCACTTATATTGGGTGTATATATATTTGTCACACATATTTTTGAGATTTATTTGTCCTTAATTTAAGGATACCATCTTTTATAAGGGATTTCATCTCATTTGACATTTCTATTGAGGTTTCATTGTTGTTATGCACCAATTCACTCTTATATGGTGTATATACTGTTCTTTGGAGTATTAAATCATGGATCCTTTTATTCTCATGATATTACAAAGTTCCGACTAAATGTTATTCCTCGATTATTGTATTCAAGTGTCTCTAATTTTGGTAAAACCCCTTTTACCAAAATATCGTTTTAAATGTTTTAATTATTTGTTCTTATTAATATCCATGTTTTCAAAATGGGTTTAAAGATTTATTTATATGGATATTAATGGTTTAAAATGTTAAAAGCTTCAAGGTGGTATGGGACACTTTGATTCAAAAATCTCTTTATTAAATGTTTTAAATGGTTTTGGAAATGGTTTCTTTTTGAATGGATTCATTATTTCAATATCCTAAAATGTTATATTGTGATTGAAATGTGGAAATGTTATGTTTCCTTTATTCATGTTTATGTGATACGATTATGTTATGGTTCTTGGGCATTGTTACGAAGAACGGGTGGTTCCGTGATAAACTAAGGGCGGGTGAGCCCGATATAGCTTTCCAATGCATTGAGTAACGCGAAGGAGTGAAACGTTAAGGTTTCTCCGAAGAGATTTAGGGAATATACTGTGATGGGTATTCCAAACGTAACCAAGAGGGTTACTCCCTACGTAAGACTGTTTTTAATGCCTCAAGTTACCTTTATGTCTTATGTTTTCTATGATTTATTCATGATTTGATATACCTTTGTTTTATGGGTATAGTATGATTTCATTCTTATGTATTTATGAAATCATGTTTCCTTTCCATATTTTTATAACCCTTACTGATCTTTTTATGCTCATACCAAGTTTTTGAAATGTTTTTCACAGGTCAAGCGAAAGGTACATGATGTGATGATAGTGTCAAGGATGTGTCAAGAAAGAATCCGTGTTTTATTTTAAATAGGTTTCCGTTGATGGGAAGAATGATTTTTGTCTTTTATGTAACCACTTTGTTTAAATGTGGAATGTAATGAAAGTTTCATGATCTAATTCTCTAAAACTCTAAACCTGAAAAGATCCTCAATGTGTAATCTTGTAATAACTCAATATTAAGTAAGGTTTAAGGCTGGGGCCTTATAAACAGGTTCAAGAAAGGATTATTATTTTTTGATCATTGTAATAAATGTTTTATGCTTTATTAAAATTTAGAATGATGTGATATTGGGAGAAATTTTTGATTGGATCATGAAACATAACATGTTTTAGAGGCTTAATTATAAATTAAAGGAATTCATAAAACAAAGCCACTGATTCCCCCCCAACCAGTAGTAAATCTGTCCAAGGTCTCTATAAGTGGGATTAAAGTAAGTTCCCACTAAATATCTATGAAGTATTATGAGAGATATGAAATATTAAATCCATCAATAGATGATGTGTTTCATTATTTTATGGGAATAATTATCATAGAGATATTTATAATATGTTACACTATCTCATATCACTCAGTCTAGAAGGAAGAGATGTTGCGACAGTAGGTTTTCTACCCATTGATGATGATGCTACCATGACCCAAGATGATAAGATACATATAGAGTTTTATGGAAAGTATCAAAATCCAATCTTGGTGGCTCTATCAGAGAAGTTCCACAAAATATTAATAAGTCTCTAAGGGGGAAATAAGATCTATGAAGAATTGAGAAGTAGTTATGATGGTGATTTCAATGTCAAGAATCTAAAATACATGTATATAGGATTCAATTTGGGGACATAAAAATGGCCAATGAAGAAAATATTAATGAAGAATAAACCAATGTGATTGGTATAGTCAATAATATTTGATAATTTGTTGACATTTTGGATGACTATATCATTGTCAAAAAATTGATGATGCATTTTTTATATAATTTTGAATCAAATATATAATACCTTGAATGAAGAAATTAAATATCTCTTGATGAACTACACAATATTTTCATATATTTTAAATGAGTAAGATCCTATATTTTAAACATAAATAAATAATTTAAATTACCATTGAAGTAATGATAAATCTTAAATTTAGAGAAGAAGAGGCTGAAGAATCCAATGATTTAGATACTAAAGGGGATGATGATGACTTCCAAAAAATTGTTTCTCTTATATTAAAAGGATTTAAAAAGGGAAGATGTAAAAGATAGAGTAAGAAACTACTAATTTGTTTTAACTATGGTTACCATGGTAATTTTTTGAAAACATTTCATAGAAAGAAGGTCAACAAATAAAAATTATAATCTGATAATGAGAGAACTCACAAAGGAAAATGTGTATGAAGAGGATGAAACACTTTAGTAAAAAGAAGATAAACATTAGGGGGGAGAATAATAATAATTCATCATCTAGTATAAAATTTGATCATAAATTTGGATTCATTTATTATGTAAAGAAATGAACTGATTCATCCTGTAGTAGTGACGATAGAGAGGAAAAAATAAATATTTAATAAGATATGAAATAAAAATTATGATTTTGTATGGGATTGATAAAATTCATCAAGATATAAAAGAATAAGATTGAGAAATAAAAAATAAAATAGTGGTTACTGAGAAGGAAGACATAAGTAAGAAGGAATCACCATATATTGATGGTATTAAGAAGTACAATCACAGAGAAGGTGAGCATAAAAATGTTTTCATATAACTTTGAAATAAACTAGCTAAAAAGGTGAAAGAACTAGCTGAGAAACAATCTATATGTGTCACACCACAACATGATTTGAATACATCTATACAATACTTCGGGAAATCAGAAGATGTTATTAGAGAATATTCTCATGTTGGGGAGAGGATGGATTCTAAATATTATGAAAAAACTAGTAAAGTTCATGATAAATATGTTATAAGTTTAAATGAATGAAACAAACAGAACCCTATAGAATATTAGACCAGGAAAACAGAGAACAAATAATATACATAAAAGTAAGATTATAATTTTCTATGGAGGCCACAACACCAGATACTAAGTGAATCTTGGTTTGGAATAGGATATTAGTAGCACAAATCTAGATATATCTAGAACAAATCTACAAGAAAATTTTTTAAAGGGGTTTTCAGGTGTTGATGTAAGAATATACTATAGTTCAATTATTAATGATTCAATATTTATTTACCTATAATTATTAATGATTCATCGGGTTTTTTCAATTAGAACATGGGGATTAAATCATTCTGAAAACTACATGTGACCAAATATTTACCATAATTACCTACACAAAAAAATTTCATATTCTATATTGAGATTGTGGAAGATGTATTTTGGGAGGATGTAAGGATTAGGTATGCATGACAAGGATAGAAGTATAGGTTTCCTATACCGTGTAGGGGAATATGGTTCAAAACAAAACCAAATAAAAGTCGTATATAGATTCTATGAAGTTTGTGAATTTCAATAAAGAATGTATAGCTATTCGGCCAAGATAATTGAAATTGGATAAAAAATTGATGTGATTGAATGAATTTCTTTAGGATAAAGTAAAGTATGTTGTTAAAAAGGGTAAGGTAAATTTTAATAAGAAGTTATCCATAATTGAATACATGAAGATATAAAATATTAAGATAGAAATATGTATTCATTAAAAAGATGATGTTTAAGGAAAGATAGAAGATAGTCCAACAAATAATACTCAAAATAGAAATAAGAATCTAAATAAATATTCCAATATGGATTTTGATATATTATTATAGCCTATATGGATAGGAAGGTTTCAGTATAAATGTTTTTTTCTAAAAAACATAATAGGCCCTTTTTATTCCTCATTATTTTATTTTCGTTCAGTTAACATTCATTAAATTGAAGGATATGTTTGAGGTAGAATCTTTTGGATAACATGATGAGATTTAACTTAATTATGAGTACTAACTTCCATAGAATATAATAAATGAGTTAATACCTTAATGGGGAGAAGACCTGGGTTGAATATTAGGTTTTAATAAATTTCAGCGAATTTGGAAATTTTGTATAGAGTTAAAACATAAAGGTTAAGGTATTTCAATCAAAATTTATTCCCACATTTTAATTATATTTCTTATATAAATAAACGGTGGAGTTCTTAGTAGATTATAATTTGATACAAAGAGGGAAATTTTTTTTGCCATAACATTCAACGGATTTTGTTAAAGTATGTATAGGATAATATATTCCTTGTCTTAACAATCCTATGTTTTTAGAATTATAATTTTTTACCATGATTTTACATGAATGGTAATTTATGTACATTATAGAAACAATTTATTGTATGTTTATAGTTTTCTACACTAGGTTATACCATGTGTACTTAGAGATGATTAAATAAAGAATCTTCTCTACGAAAACAACGTGAAATCATCCCAATCTCAGAAGAGTACAAGAATTAATCATATAAGGTATAGGAATATATTTTTTAAAAATTTTGGAGATAAGGATACAACCATTTATCCTTTTCATTTATTTAGAAATATGGTGGAGAAAATAATTGACCACAAATATTGAATTTTATAATGTTAAGATACATTGACAATAAAATACAAAAGGGAGAGATTGTTGAGCCCATGCACTTCAATTATTATCAATGACGTGTTGATATGTCCTTGGTGAGTTGAAGATGTTGTGGTGATGGTTGGAGAATTGTTATGGATTCGTATAATGACATTGTATTGCATTCTTAAGTAATTATCATTGTAATTTTGAAAATTGATGTGTTTTTGTTTATTTCTGAAGACCTATTATAATGATGACAAATTTTATAAAACAAGATGAAGAAGAGGAATTGATGATGGTCGTGAAAAATTACATTATTTCATGAGGATTAATAAGGATAAGAAATATATATATCTATATAAACTTCATGAAAAATATTTGAATAATCTTGATTCATTGTTTGGAATTTGGGTTTAAATAGTGTCTTTTTTCACCTAGATATTTTATAAGTGATTTGAATTAATTCTTCCAACTATACAATATGAGGAACCATCTCAGTCCCCCATATATTGGAGGCTTCCTCAACCACAGAAGAGATCCATATCACACATCTTGGTTATGGAGAGTATGGATAGACTGAGGCCAAAATTAAAGGGAATGGTGGGATTTCATAGTTCTCATAAAATGCACAAGATTGTGGACATGGAGGTGTTGAGAAAACTACGTTGGGAGGCTTTATAGTGTAAAGATATGTGTGATTTTCATTCTCAAATTGGACCATTAACTACTCTATGAGATTTTGGAGGAATTTCATGGATTATAATGGATAACTTAACTAAGATAATGTCTGATGTGGGTTAGTATGATGTGTAGACACTCTATACTTTCCTCTAAAAAAATAAAAAAATAATGTTCATTCGATTTGATCGATCATGGTAATCTGAATGAATTAGCACTACTATATTCTACACACAAACTAATATTAGGTTATTATAGATTAGAGTTCATGGTCAAACCATTGATGGTCAAATGAAAGGTCTCCCTGATTGTTATGAGATAGAGATTTGGATTCAATGAGAATAAGGGATTTTATTGATGTAATAATTTTATTTTATGAATTAATTAGGTTGAGGATGTTGATACTGGATAAGAATTGTTTGAAGATAGTGTAGTAAATTCATATATTCATTGGGCACAAATGAGATCAATATTTAGAGGAGTATTATCTGATAATAAGCATGAATTTAAGTCCAGAAAAAAGGTATCATATCCATGATTCCATGATTATATCTATAAGTGTATTTGATAAACAAATTATATTTAGAATAATTAAAAAAATCCTTGAAACATCCTAATTCATAGGGACTTGATGTGACATAAGACTCAGATATCGGGTGGTAGAGAACATTCCTATAAATGAAGAAACATGATAGCCCATGCTCATTGTAATTATAACGATTTCATTTTCAAGAAATAGAGTAATTCAAAACCATAGATTCAGGAAGAGGAGTTCCATAAAAAACATTTCTTTTGTGAAGAATAAGATAATACATGACCTCTTTAATGAAGAATCCTACATTAAAGGGTTTGTGTGAATAACTTGTTTGTTTAAATATTTCTAGATTATATGGAGATGATAAGAAATTAATCTTCATATGCATGGAGTTTCATGATGTACACTAATTTTCATTGTATGTAATGAGAATGATCATTCACTTATCGAGAAGAATACCTGTAATAGCATGCACCATAGGGTTATACAAATTTTTTGTATTCAAGAAGGCCTCATACTTCCTTTTTCATTAAAGAATATGCCAACATCGGTGTAAGAATTGAAATGGTATTAATACAAAAATACATATTTAAATGCATGATAAGTTGGAAAAACATAAACAAACATGAATAAATTCACATAAAAATACAATAATAATAATTTTTTATGTGATAGGGTTTAAGAATCAATGAATCCCATGAAATTGATTCCTAGAGTATAATTGAGATAATTGAATCAAGAAATTGAGAATGAAGTTACAATATTTCATAAAATAATATTGAATGTTTATATTTCACCACTTTCATTAGTAATTCAAGTTTGGACATTGACATTAATATGATGACTTTTGCAATCAATTATTTCATTGAGGCAATTGATCATATATATTTGATCCTAATATTTGAGAAATACAAGTAAAATAGATTCATTAGGTTCATAGTATATTTTTGTTTATATGATAAAACATGCTATTATACGATCATGTAGAATGAATTCCATCTAATAAAGTTGATGATATTTTAAAATATGGGTCAACCCTAAATAATGAAAGATGTCTTGCAGTTGTTTCTAGATGTAGGTGAAGAATTTTAGTTTGTTCTTGAAGTCAAAGAAGTATATTAGTTAGAGTTTTATGTCAGTGAATTATTATAATTGGTGATGGTAGGAGTGAATAATTCATTCAGTGTGTACTATAGGAATTGTAATAACTTGTTTGATAATGGAAAGTATATGATGAGGGGGATGACTAGATGTATCAAGGAGTATGATTTTTTCCGATCCTTATAAATATATAATAATGATATATTTATTATTATATCTATACATGAGGTGATATTGAGAGATAATATTGAGTGTATTAAGAACCTTAAAAGGGTTGATATGTTTAATTGGATAGAAAATGAAATTTTAAATTATCCATTGATTCACTCATCCCCCTGTATAGTGGTCAATCTGGTCTGGGGTTATGCAATGTACTTGAGAGGTCATCTTGAACTGATGAAATAAATATACAAAAGAATATGTTTGAAAAATATGAGTAGTCTGGACATGTATAAAACCCTAAGATTATATATATATATATATTACTTTAAAATAAACATGACCTTTTTGATAGAATATTTTACACCCAAATCTGAGTCGAAATGATCTATGATATATTATAACATTGTAACATAACCGTTAAATTATTAGTATGAACAAGAATAATAAAATAATGCAAAATATGTAGAAAAGTTTTATATTATAAAAATTAATAGACTATTTCACAATAAATAAATAATCATTTTTTAATGCTATTTTATTCTTCGAAAATATGTTTTCTTACAAAATGATTTTTATTACATTATGTGAAAGGATATTATAATAAATATCTACTAATTTCATAAATTATTATTTATAAAAATTATATCATAATTGTAATCGACGTATTATAATTATCTTATGGTGAAATTTTGGGATTTTTTTTGAAATGATAACATTTTCAGTGAAAATAATAAAATAATGATTTTATATAAAACAACATTTTTCACTTGAGAATATAAGAAGTACGATTTTGTTTTTTGTTGATATAAAACTTTCATTTGTTCTTTATAACCAATAATAATAAAATCAATTTCATTAGAATTCGTAATGTGATTCATTTTGGTAAAAGAACATTTTTGTCCATAAAAATGTATTTTTATGGAAAACTATCATTCGATTCATTTTTTATGTTTAATTTTTAACTAATTTCTACAACTTATACATTTTTTATTTAATAAAACGATTTTAATTTTTAGAATAATAATATTTCTAGGTGATAATTATGCCACTTTTATGTTTGTTTATAATGAATAGTAAAGACAACAAAAATTTGTTATCACAATTAACGATAAAATAGGTTTACCAGGAGGGGGGTAATCCATGAAATAAGGGTATTATTATGATTAAAAATTTCTAAATAATATTTTCTATCAAATGTTTGAACCAATATTACCCTACCCTTGAATCCCAGACCATTTAGAATCATTTTTCTTGAATAAGTTGTTAATTTATTTCAATCATTTATGAAATTCCAAGGATGTCCTCTCCCAAACATATAAAAGGTCACCACAAATACTCTATTATACACTCTTAAATAACCTATAATATTTTAAAATAATTACACAAATACTTCTTAAAATCCATCCCTATGTTTTAATGGCTCTAGTTTTTTCAGAATATAATCCTTTCAAGTCCAATGTTGTAAGCCAAAGAAGGTTTCTCAATTAAGAGGCGTAGTTCTTAATCTAGTTTTTTAAAATTGAATTTTTTCATCATGATTTTATAAAAATATATCATAAATCTTGAAATGATAAATATAATAAAATAAATATAATCATATTTTGTTAAGATGATGTAACCACATTTTTACACTTATTTTCTATTAAAACAGAAATAAAAGTATCTCTCATTCTTACGTGTGGGCTACTGATTTCACACAAAAATATAAATAATTTTCACGTTCTAAAACCACTGATCACTATGAATTATTTACTAAAACAATATTATACTTATTATGTAATAATGATTCTTTGATGAGAAAATATTGTTTATCATTCTTTCAATCTTGTTTTAGAAATTTAAAAAAATATTCTTGAATACCTAAGAACTACTATCGCCAAAAATGATGGGATTCATTTTCAATATATAAATTTGATGGATGATTTTAAATATGTATAAAATTAATATATATTATATTGATATCTTTATTAAAATTACCTTTATGATGGAACCATGATCAAAGTATGAGGACAAAAACTTCTCAACCAAATCAATCAGGAAAACCGAAATAGTAAACACCGAAAAATGATGATTTAAATAAATGTGTATTGAAATCTAATAATTTGAGAATATATAATATTATAAGGTGATAGTTTCTTTTAATAGAATTAAAATAAATTTAATGTTATTATATAGTAGGGTAGAGTGCATAAAAAGAAAGTCTAACATAGTGAAGGGTTCTCCATCTTAATATTGATTCATTGAGACATGTTCGATATTACAAACCTATAAATGTTTATGATGTATATATAATACCCATTTATAATTTTATATAATGATTAATTGTTAATTCATTGTATTTAATGTTTCAACTGATATTATTTAATCAAATGATATTTTATTCTGATGTTCTCAAAGTGGAAAGGAACAATAATCTTAAATTTTTATCTTTGGGACATATTTTATGTTATAAACCAATCTTATTTCATGAGGTGTAAAAAATACCCCTTTGAAATAAAATATCATATATATTGTTATGTACACGATATTTAATGTTTAATTAATTGTTATTCATTCATGGGTCTTACAATTCAAAATTTACTAAATCAGTAAGGGTTTAATGTTACTATGTGATTTTTGCTGGGATTGTTGATTCTTAAATGTATGATAATAAAATAAAAAAAATATCTCTATAAAAAATATTGTTTATTTTATTATCATTTTTATTTCATAATATTATGTTTTTTACCTCCATTTTATCTATATTTATGTTCTCAAGAGAATTAAAAATGTTTTTAAGGAAAACTAACTTTATTTTACTATTCAATTTAGAATATTTTTCTTTTGTTTCCATATTTTATTTAAAATATTTTCAAAAATATTTTTACTATTCATATATGATTTATTATTTAATTTTCAACTATTGTGAATTTATATAACAATTATTAAAATGAATCTTATTTTCTTTTTTTGAATGAGGTACTTTTGACTTCTTCTGAAAATATAAAAGGAATATTTTTTTAACTTATGCAACATGATAAAAATTTCCTTCCATCATCAACACTCAGTTATTTGAATAATACATTTCATATTTCCATGATTCCCTTTAAAGATATTTTTTCCTTAATGTTTTTTTAAATTTGGATATTTTAAATGATTGATTTCAAAATTAAAAGGGTATTTTCCTCAAGAAATATTCTAGTGGCCATTTGAAGGCATTTTTCATTTTTGATAAAATACTTTCTTGTTTATAATAATTTAATTGGGATATGATCCAATGATATAATTATTATTAATTATATTAATATATTATGATTCTTATGATCAAATATTTTTGAATCCCATTTCTATTCCACTTGTTTTTATATGCTGATTTGAAAAATGTTTTATGATATTGTGGAACACATATTAATGCATTATTAGTTTGAAACCGGTGGTCCCAAAATGATATATATGTCAAATACATTATGTAATTGTATATATCTAATGAGATTATATTAATTGTAATAGAGAGTGAACCTAATTCATTAATGGAATATATCTATTTTGATAGTCTAGGGAGAGTATATTAGATAAAGAAATTATGGATTGATGATTGATCCCAGTCCCCTATGGTATCATTATTAGTGATCCTTGACTAAAAATGAATCTATATTCTTATTTATATGAAAATAATGTATGTATTATTCTTATGATATATTCTTAGTGATAATGATTTATCATTGATGATTACATACTCTTATATCTTATCACATTTGATTGAAAAAAATTCCCATGATTTAATATTAATTATCTTTGATTGATTATTTATGATTATTTGAAGTTATAATCATTTTATTGTACCCTAATTCTTTCCCTAAGCTTATATATGACCATAAATACATAACTCTTATGTTTTACAATTTATATAATATGATCATTAATACATAACTCTTATGTTTTACAATTTATATAATATGATCTCACCCTTTTGTTATGTTCTATTTTATCTTTGTATAAAGAGTGGTTTTACGTATATTGTGTCTACAAAGGGTTATAGTTGTGAAGAACATTGTGGAAGATGATTTAACGATTTTTCGTAGAAATTTTCTATACATAAAAGTTTAAAAATACACTATGGATTTATATTTGTATCTTGGATTGTAATGATATTAATTGAATATTCATATAAAAGGTGTAATATTTATGTAAGAAAATATTGGTCGCTATTATTGGTATCAGAGTGAGGTTTAATTATATTTATAAAATAACATTATAAAACCTTAGTGAGAGTCTTTAAGATAAGCCTCTGTATAAGATAACATATTATGTTATGGTAAAAAGTATTTTAGTTATTAAAAATTTAACACCCCATGCTTCCATGGTACACTTCCCTTTGAATAATATAGTAGCATGTGTTGTATGCAACATTGAGTTCCAACACACACCACAACCAATCAAACTAGCCATTATGAATAGTAATACCCACTTTTTAAAATTTTAGACATTTTATCTTTGAAAATGGACTTCATTTTTTGATCCGAAATATTGAAATTAGCTTAGGGTGAATTTTTGGAACATTTCGGATAACTTTCATATTTTTATGAATAGTGAAAATTACTTAATTTTAATTAAAAACAACTTTTTTAAAAAAATAATTAATAGTGATAAGTTATGAATTTGAGTGATTTTAGAGTATAATTAGATTATATTTTTACCATTTAATCCAATTTTGGTCATTAGACATAATTTCACATTTAAACTGGACATAAGCAAGTGCCAATCTTTTGATAGTTATTATCTCTTAAAAACACGCTTTTTTGTTTTAACGACGAGAATTGATTTTAAATTAATTTCTGCCACTTTAGTGTTTGGAATTTAGAAAAATGGATTCCATATTTAGAATCAGGAGGTCCAAATTGTGTAAATATGTAACTTTTATTTTTAGACATTTTGAATAATTACTTTAGTAAATATTTTATTTACCATGGTTAAAGGGTAAATCCGGTAAATAAGAGTAAAAAATATTATAATAATAATAAATTACCCTAAAACGTTTCCTAAACCTATTGGTTGATACGTGTCCAACCATGGTAATCTTTGGGACGATTTTGGGACCTCATGGATCAACTTGTAAGTGATAATGACACTTTATATTAATTAAGTTAAAGTAAATACAAAAATGACATAAGCATATATCTTTTAGAAAATTTTTTTTTACATAGGGTTATAAATGTTATATTTTCGACTATAAATATTCATTAGAAATCTAAAAATATTTCCTACATTATTGTATTTTATTTATAATTTTTAGACAATGAATAATTAAATTTATTTATGACACAATAATGATGCAATATTTTCATTATTAATGAAGGAATCAAATAATTAGTATTATAAATTTTAAAATAAATATAATTTGAAAGTTCTGAAGACATACACTAATTTTATTGGTTACTATGACAGGTTAGTATTTCTCAAATGAATTTGGTTTGAATTAATAAAGTTATTAAGACTTTAACAAAAATCAATTATTAAATATTGTCAAAATTGATGTAAATGAGTTTTAAAAAAAATATTATATTATTAATTGATATTCTATACGTAAAATTCTAGGGTTCGGACAAAGGACTAATATAATGATAGGTGTATTATTAATTGACCACTTGGGGGTATCTTGGAAGTTTATAGTATGTTTATTAAGTATAGAATATAAAAATACAAAGAGACATGGTAAATGTCAAACTAATTAACTAAGAGTTAAAACTAAAAGATTAGGTTAATATAGTGACACAAACATATCTAAAACCAATTGGTTGAGTAGTTTTAGAACTATCCCCACGGTAAAGAATAACTAATCCACATTTGAGCCATTAGAAACTGAATATTAATTTATTATAAAATAATATTTCTAGCTTTTCCTATGGTGCCCCTCACCCCTTTTATAAAAGAGTACTTCCCCTTCCATGTAATTCACACCATAAAAGCCTTTTGGATCGGCCAAAAACTGCCCAAATATTCTCTAAAATTCCCTCAATTCAACCTAGAGGCCTTATTTTGATTATAAATCCAACCTAAAGAGCCATTTTGATCAAATCAAAAGGAAGAACCTGAAGAAGAAGTAATGTTTTCACCACCCTCTTTCAAGTTCCTTTCTTCTTCAACTTCTTATTTCTTTGTTATTTCCATTCTAAATTAATAACTCCAGTATCTTCTATATAAATTTATGTTATTAAAAATATGGTACAACCATACTCATAACTCTATGAATCCTTTGAATAACATGTCACCATACGTGCGTACGTACAACTTACCGTCTCCACGTCGTGGTGTAATTGTTATTCAAAACATTATTATTTGGATGGGTATGATAATGATGTTTAATTGATGTAAATAATAAATATAACATGATAATGATTCTGTATATATGATATAACATCCAATTATATATTATTTTAATATCAAAAGAATGATATTGTCGCTCGTGCATACGTACGGACTACCATATCCACGAAAGCGATGAGATTCATTCCCCAATGTATCCATTGAAGAATAATTATCATTTGATGATTAAAAAAATGTTTATGGACTTGATATCATTATGTATATGAATATGATACAACATATTCATAACAAACACAACTTATGTAACAAAACATATAAAAGAAAATGAGTAAGTTAACACCCAAAATGACAATAATACTATGATATTATTAACAGAGCAATGTTAAAAGATAATATATGATATCATATTAATGTATATGATTCTTGTATAATTCAGTAACAATTATTTCACTATTATAAATGAGGTTAACTTACCCTCAACCAAGGAAAGGTAAAAGGTAAGGGTTTATTTCACAATCTCTTCATTATCCGAGGTTGTTTATACGTAATTATCTACTGGGACCTGTTTATCATCCACATCCATGTTTCTTAAAAATGTATTTCAAATCATTATTACCATTTTATATACTATGGGTTAAAGTCATTTATAACCTTTTTGACTTTTTATAAGATGTTTATAAAGAAGACATTCTGAAATTTCCCAAATAAGGTCCTTTTTCAACCTTGTCAACAAAATTAAGGTAAGAATGTATTTTTTTAACTTATACGACGGGTGAGGCTATTTTCCACCATTATAAAATCTTCGAACCTTCCCTTACAAGTTTATAATTATATTTTCAAAGTAAATGTATTCTTTTATAATTATGTGTATTTTTAATGATTTCAAAAAAAAGAGATATTTTTCTCCAACAGTTTTGATTTCATCTATGTCAACATCCTTTGATGGATTTTAAGCTTATTTGATGTTGATTTATTATGATACAAAACTTCTACATTGTATTGAAGGTTTTGTGATATGTTTTACTATGTATGTGTTATTTTTATACCATTCATGTTTTATGGAGAATGTATTGACATTTCTTATGATAGTTTTACTACGAATGTTTATGTTATGTTTAAACCTATTCATATGAGGAATGAATTGGACTTAATAAGTAATGGGGGATCCTGCTATAGCTCCTCGATGCATCGGTAGGTCTCATGAGACAAACTAGTGTCTTGCACATGGTCTTGAGAAAATATTATTTGTAGTCCTGGCACAAGGCCTTGACTATGTGGTTATAATAGTCTAGCGTTATGTATTCCATCATTATGAAAGTGGTTATTGATATTGCATGTGATTATTTGACTAGTATAATATCCATGTGAATAAGTAAATAGAATTATTTCATTTTATTTCTTCCATATTATTCTGAAGTTCATGTTTAAAAAGACTTTTTCTTTAGTTATACATTTCCTTAAATGTTTATTCTTATTTATGAAAGCTTCCTCCATATTGTTATCCTTACTTGGCATTTGAGCTCACACCGTTCTATGTTTTATTTTTTGCAGGATGTGAAGAAGTATTTTATGAATGACCTGTAGGGATAGTATGAGGGGATATGAGTTTGGAGACAATATTTTGTTGTAGTTTTCACATTATGATGTAATGTAAACTTTATAAATGCATCTAGTGTTTCCAAGTCTACTAAACTAATTGGTATTTTGATATTTGACCTTTTGTGATCATGACAATGTTATGTAATAATGCACCGACTCTGGGTAAATGGGGTTGGGGCATTATAGTTATTATCAGAGGGATGTTTAGTACAATCCTTGGAAACTAGATTTAGATAAACACTATTTAGAGCACATAGACCTAACATGAACTTTGAGGATTAGTATAAAATAGCTTCTTAGAATTTTGGTATTCTAGATATTTTGTGAGTTTTCGGAGCAATACATCCCAGTCTAGATACGATCAGGTAGAGGTGGCTCTAGCATAGATGTACCTAGGGGTAAAACCCAAAAACACCACTTAGAGCTAGACTCGAACGGGAACTGGTGCATGATAACGGGCCTTTCTGCACTCTTGATTACGACAATCCTGAGAGATATGATTAGGATAAGTCTCATTTTCTTTACAAACCATTATGAAGGGTTTATGAGTATATACTTTCTCAAAGAAAACATTTTTATGATTATGGATTATATCCATAAACTGTTCAATTCATGTTAAGTGTTTTACAAGTTTGGATTTATTTATTGCGATTCATAAACTAATCTAGTGTATTCCATTGTTTCGAAATGGAACCTAGTGGAAGGAATGAGAACCGTATCAATGCATGCACTCCATATAGGGATTTCCCTCCTGCTTAAGATAATTATAGTATAGGTGGTGATTCAACTGGTGCTGATCAGCTAATCACTATACTGGGAAAACTCACTCAGGTTATGAATAATAACCTTACCCGTATGGAGCACCCTGATCCGCAGCATAGAGGATCAACGTTAGCTCACTTCATGAGGAAAAAAACCACCAACATTCAATGGGAGTACAAATCCATTGGTAGCTAAGAAATGGATAAGTTCTTTAGAGAAAATATTCCACGCCTTGGGGAGTAGTGAAAGGGAAAAGGTTTTAATGGCAGTTTACTGCGTCACTGGAGATGCTGATCAATGGTGGTAATTGATTCAAAACACAAAGAAAGATGATGAAGTATCAAATATGGAATGCAGGGAGTTCAAAGAGATTTTCTTAGAAAAATACTTTCCTCATGACCATCAAGTAGATATGGAAAGGAAATTTTTGAGCCTAAGGCAAAAGGGGGATGAGAATGTCACAATGTATGAGGCTAACATTACATGGTTAGAAGGAAATGCTGCAGATTATATATGTCACCCAAGAAGTACGATTGACCATTTATTTGATGGGTTAAAACCATTTCTTCATCGATCATTAGTCTCACAACCCTTCTCGTTGTACAAAGATATTTTATCATGCGCTATCAAGACAGAAAAATAAGTCTCTAAGTCTTTCGACTTTAAATAAAGGAAACATAATAAGAGATATGCTGATCACTCTGGGAATGGAAATAATGGGATGAAGGGAAAAGTTGAATATCCATCCTGCAGTAAATGAGGGAATAAACACCCCGGTACTTGCATAAAAGGAATGAGAGTTTGTTACAAGTGTGGGGAAAAATGCCATCATGATCGCGATTGTAAGGGGAAGAAAGAAGCTACTGATGTTCAATGATGCAATTTTAGGGAGACGGGACATTATGCAAATAAATGTCCTATGCGTCAGGGAAACTTATCTCAGAAAAGGCCAAGGGATCCAGGCCAAGCTTATGCTATCACTACTGCTGAGGTAGAAGCTCTGAAAGACGGGGTGGAAGGTAATTTAATGGTTTCCTCCAGTTTATCCAATGCTTTATTTGATTCTAGATCATCGCATTATTTCATATATTCCCAATTTTCTAAGAAAATTAGATATTTCCAATTTTATTTAATAAGGGATTTGTCAGTTAAAAATCCTAAGAGAAGTATCATTGCAACAATGTTTCGTGAATCAGTCCCCATTAGAGCACATAAATGTACATTATCTGCTGATCTCATCATCATACCCATGATTGAAATTGATATAATCATTGTTATGGATTGGATTTCAGACCATGATGCGAAGATTTATTGTAAGAAGAAGGAGTTTACGATTTTTTATGAGGATGATAAAGAACACCTTATCTTTAGAGAAGAATCGTCCCCACCTGATTCTTATCTAGATCCACCCCTAGTACCTCGAATAAATTCAATTATTGTGGAGGAAGAGAATTAAATAACTGTGGGTAAGGAAAGTAATTATAACATATAGAATGTACCTATTGTGAAAGAATATGTAGATGTGTTTCTGGAATATTTACTATGACATCCACCAGAATGAGAAACTGAGTTTCCATTGATTTAATTACTGGTTCAAGGACCATATCGAAGACCCCTTATAGAATTTCCATTGTGGAATTAATTGAACTAAAGAAACAACTAGAGGAATTGAGTAAAAAGGGATTTATTCGCCCTAGTGTTTATCCATGGGGATCCCATGTCCTTTTTGTTAAAAAGGAAGATGGATCTATGAGGTTATGCATTGAATACAGGGAAATCAATGCTATAACAATAATGAAAAAGTATCCCCTACCTTGAATTGATGATTTATTTGACCAAATGCATGGAGCTCAATAGTTTTCTAGGATTGACCTTCGATCTGGATTCCATCAGTTGTGCGTGAAGAAGGAAGACATTCTGAAAACAGCATTTCGAACTAGGTACGAGCATTATGAGTTTTTAGTAATTCCTTTTGGATTGACTAATGCACCCTCTGTATTCATGGATCTATTGAATATATTTTTCAAGGAATATCTCATTGATTTTGTGGTGTAATTTATTGATGATATTTTGGTATATTCCAAAAGCTACAATGATCATGAAAATCACTTGCACATTATCCTGAGGACTCTGAGAAGACATGAATTATATGGGAAGTTTTGGAAGTGTGAATTTTGGATTCAAAATCTTTCTTCTCTTGGCTATATTGTCTCCAAAGATGGAATATCTCTTGATCCTTCTCAGACAAGAGCAACCCAAGAATGGCCAGCACCAAGGATTATAACTAAGGTACGCGATTTTATTGGTTTAGCAGGTTATTATCGTCGTTTCATCCAGAATTTCTCTCGATTGGCTAACCCATTAAAAGAGCTCACACGTAAAGGAGCTAAATTTGTTTGGACAAAAGAGTGTGAACAATGTTTTGAAGAAATGAAGAGAATATTAGTCAATGCTCCTGTTTTGACTCTCCCATCGGGAAATGACGGGTTTGTTATTTATAGTGATGCATCGAAGAAAGGAATTGGTTGTGTCCTTATGCAGAATGATAGAGTTATTGACTATGCATCACGGCAGCTGAAAATTAATGAGAAAAACTATCCTACTCATGATCTTGAGTTAGCTGTTGTAATCTATTCTTTGATGATATGGAGACATTATCTCTATAGTGAAAAATTTGAGATATATACCGATCACAAAAGTTTGAAGTATATTTTCTCACAGAAAGAACTCAACATGAGGCAATGGTGATGGCATAAACTACTCAAGGATTATGATTGCATGATACACTACCACCTAGGGAATGAAAATAAGGTGGCATATGCTTTGAGCAGAAATGATCATGGAGTTTTGAACAAAATGAGAGTTGAAAGGGATCCAATTTTCATGGATCTTGTAAAGTTAGATATAGGAATAACTATAGATGGTGAAACATCGATACTTTTTCAAATGGTTTCCAAACCATCTTTACTAGAAAGGATAAAGAGTCACAGACTGATGATGAAGAGTTTAAAATCAAAATTAAAGCTATAAATGTTGGGATATTGAGTGACATTGTGTATGAAGATAGAATTTTAAAATTTGGGAGCATACTTTTTGTTCCCGATATACCAGATCTAAAAAAGGAATTGTTGAACGATGCTCATAGTTCCAATTTATCTATACACCCTGGGAACACCAAAATGTATATAGATTTGAAGGAACATTTTTGGTGGGACAACATAAAGATGGAGATTCCTGATTTTGTGTCAAGATATATTGTTTGTCAACAAGTGAAAGCTGGAAGGCAACATCCTGGTAGTGTATTGCAACCACTTCCCACACCTGAGTGGAAATGGGATAATATCACGATGGACTTTGTCATGGGACTACCAAAGAGTCCTAGAAGGAACGATGGAATATGGTTCATTGTTGATCGTCTTACCAAGTCATCACATTTTCATGCTATAAGGGATGATTTACAACTTGAACGTCTAGAAAGACTATATATTAATGAATTTGTGAGACTTCATGTAGTACCCCTATCAATTGTTTCAGATCTTGATCCCCATTTTACATCAAGATTCTGGAAAAGTATTCAGAAATCCCTGGATACTGAACTTTGTTTGAGCACTGCTTACCACCCCCAAACTAATGGATAATCAGAACGGATTATTCAAACCTTAGATGACATGTTGAGATCATGCTCATAAGACTTTCAAGTTATGTGGGATCAATATTTACCTATATTAGAATTTTCCTATAACAATAGCTTCCATTCGAGTATTTGGATGACACCATATGAAGCATTATACGGAAGGAGATGTCGCACACCAACCAGTTGGGATAATGTTGGTGAAAGAAAACTCATAGGCCAAGAACTGGCGGAGGAAATGATGGAAAAGGTGAAGGTAATCCAAAACCACATCAAAGTAGCACAAAGTAGTCAGAAGATCTATACTGACAACCGATGGAAGGATTTGGAATTTTAGGTAGGAGATCTTGTTTTCCTGGAGGTATCTCCATGGAAGGGGGTTATACGTTTTGGTAAGAAGGGAAATTTGAGTCCCAGGTACATCGGACCATTCGAAACTCTAGAACGAATTAGGGATGCAGCTTACCGTTTGGCAATGCCGCCAAGTCTCTCCAAAGATCACGATGTGTTCCACGTATCACTATTGAGAAAATACATGCCAGACCCAACACATGTACTCACCTATGAGGAATTATAATTGAAACCTGATCTGTCTTATTGCGAAGAGCCTGTCATGATTCTTGATACGAGAGAACATGTTCGGAGAAACCGGACGACTCGCCTGGTAAAGGTTCTATGGAGAAACCATAAAATGGAAGATGAAACATGGGAACCCGAGGAACTTATGATGAAGAACCACCCAAGTATTTTTATGCAGTAATATTCTAGAAATTTTGAGGACTAAATTATCTAAAGGAGGGGAGAATGTAACACCCCAAGCTTCCACGGTATGCTTCCCTTGGAATAATATAGTAGCTTGTGTTGTACGCAACTTCGAGTTCTAACACACATCACAACTAATCAAGCTAGCCGTTAGGAATAGTAATAACCACTTTTTGAAATTTTATACATTTTATCTTTCAAAATGGACATCATTTTTGGATTCGGAATATTGAAATTATCTTAGGGTGAATTTTTGGTACTTTTTGGATAACTTTCATATTTGATGAATAGGGAAAATTACTAAATTTTAATTAAAAACTACTTTTTTAATCGAAATAATTAATAGTGATAAATTATGAATTATAGTGATTTTAGAGTATAATTAGATTATATTTTCACCATTTAATCCAATTTTGATCATTAGACATAATTTCACATTTATACTGGATATAAGCAAGTGCCAATCTTTTGATAGTTATTATCTCTTAAAAACACCCTTTTTGTTTTTACAACAGCAATTATTTTTAAATTTATTTCCGCCAATTCCGTGTTTTGAATTTAGAAAAATGTATTCCATATTTAGAATTATGGGGTCCAAATTGTGTAAATATGTAACTTTTATTGTTGGAAAATTTGAATAATTATTTCGGTAAATATTTTATTTACCATGGTTAAAGGGTAAATCCGGTAAATAAGGGGAAAAAATAAGATTATAATAATAATAAATTACTCTAAAACGTGTCCTAACACTATTGGTTGATACATTTCAACCATGGGCATATTTCTGTCGATTTTGGGACCCCATGGATCCACTTGTATGTGATAATGACACTTTATATTAATTAAGATAAAGTAAATACAAAAATGACATAATCATATGTATTTTAGAAAAACAATTTTTACATAGGGTTATATATCATATATTTTCGACTATAAATATGAATTAGAAATCTAAAATAATTTCTGACATAATGGTATTTTATTTTTAATTTTTATACATTTAATAATTGAATTTATTTATGACATAATAATGATGCAGTATTTTCCTTATTAATGAATGAATCAAATAATTAGTATTATAAATGATAGAATAAATATAATTGGAATGTTTTGTTGACTTCCACGAATATTATTTGTTAATATGAAATGTTAGGATTTCTCAAAAGAATTTTTTTCGAATTAATAAATTTTTTAAGACTTTAACAAAAATTAATTATTAAATATTGTCAAAATAGTGATAATGAAATTTTTTTTAAAAATATTATATTATTAATTGATATTATATTCTAAAAACCTATGGTTCAGCCAAAGGTCTTATATAATGATAGGTGTATTATTAATAGACCACTTGGGGGTCTCTTGGATGTTTATACTAGGTTTATTAACTATATAATATAAAAATACAAAGAGATATGGTAAATGTCAAACTAATTAACTAAGAGTTAAAACTAAACGATAAGGTCAATATAGTGACCCAAACCTATCTAAAACCTATTGGTTGAGTGGTTTTAGACCTATCCATACCTTAAAATTTAATTACTCCACTTTGTATCCATTAGAAACCGAATATGAATTTATTATAAAATAATATTTCTATCTTTTTCTAAGGTGCCTCTCACCCCTCTTATAAAAGGGAACTTCTCCTTTACCTCAAATTCACACCTTCAAAGCTTTTTGGATCGGCCATACCCTACCCATATATTCTCTCAACTTCCCTAAAATAATCCTAGAGGCCTTATTTAGATCAAAAAGCCAACCTAAGGAGCCCTTTTGATCAAATCAAAAAGAAAAACCCGAAGAAGACGTAATGTTTTCACCACCCTCATTCAAGTTCCTTTCTTCCTTAACTTATTTTATCGTTCTTATTTACATTCTAAAACAATAAATCTAGTATCTTGTTTATACTATTATGTTATTATAAATACGGTACAACAATATTCATTATTCTATCCATCCTTTGAATGACATGTCACCATACGTGCGTACGTACGACTTACCGTCTCCATGTCGTGGTGTAATTGTTATTCAAAACATTATTATTTGGATGGTTATAATAATGATCTGTAATTGATGTAAATAATGAATATAAAATGATAATAATTCTTTATATATGATATACCATCCAATTATATATTATTTTTAATATCAAAAGAATGATATTGTCGCTCGTGCATACGTATGGACTACCGTCTCCACGAACGTGATGAGATTCATTCTCCATCATATCCATTCAAGACTAATTCCTATTTGAAAATTAAAAATAATGTTAATGGACTTGATATCATTCTATATATTAATAAGATACAACCTATCCATAACAAACACAACTTATGTAACAAAACATATAAAATAAAACGAGTAAGTTAACACTCAAAATGACAATAATACTAAGATATTATTAACAAAGAAATGTTAAAAGATCATATATGATATCATATTAATGAATATGATTCGTCTATAATTTAATAACAATCATTTCCACATTATACAGGAGGTTAAACTACCCTCAACCAAGGAAAAGTACAAGTTAAGGGTTTATTTTACAATCTCTTCTTTATTCGAGGTTGTTTATACTTAATTATCTATTGGGACCTGTTTATCATCCACATCCATGTTTCTTAAAAATTTATTTCAAATAATTTTTACCATTTTAAAAAATATGTGTTAAATTCATTTATACCCTTATGGACTTTTGATAAGATTTTTATAAAGGAATCTTTCCGTCATTTTCCAAACAAGGTCCTTTTTAAGCTTTTCGACAGAATTATGGTATGAATGTCTTTTATTTTAACTTATACGGTGGGTGCAGATATTTTCCACCGTTATAAAATCATCGAAGCTTCCCTAACAAGTTTACAATAATATTTTCAAAATATATTTTTTATTTTATAATTATGTGACTTTTTAATGATTCATAAAAAGAGATATTTTTCTAAAATAGTTTTGATTTCATCTATGTCAACATCCTTTGATGGATTTTAAGATTATTTGAAGTTGATTTATTATAATACAAAACATCCATATTTTATTGAAGGTTTTGTGATATGTTTTACTATGGATGTGTTATTTTTATACCATTCATGGTTTATGGAGAAAGTATTTACATTTCATATGCTAGGTTTAATAAGAATGTTTATGTTATGTTTAAACTTGTTCATATGAGGAATGCATTGGACTTAATAAGTGACAGGTAGAGCCCGCTATAGCTACTCGATGCATCGGTAGGCCTGATGAGATAAACGAGTGTCTTGGCATAAGTCTTTGACAAAATCTTACTTTTTGTCTTGGAACAAGGCCTTGACTACGTGGTTATGATAATCTGTCATTATGCATTACATCATTATGAAAGTGGTTATTGATATTACATGTGATTATTCAACTAGTAGAATATCCATGTGAATTAGTAAATGTCATTATTTCATTTTATTTCTACCATATTATTCTGAAGTTCATGTTTAAAAAGTATTTTGTTTTATTTATACATTTCTTTATATGTTTATGCTTATTTATGAAAGTTCCCACTATATTGTTATCCTTACTGGGCATTTGAGCTCACCCCTTTCTATGTTTTATTTTTCCCAAGATGTGAAGATGTATTTTATGAATGACCTGCAGGGATAGTATGAGGGGATATGACTGTGGAGACAAGATTTTTTTGTAGTTTTCTTTTTATAATGTAATGTAAACTTTATGAATGTATCTAGTGTTTTCAAGGATACTAAACTAATCAGTATTTCGAGATTTGATCTTTTGTGATCATGCCAATGTTATTGAATAATTCACCGACTCTGGGTAACTGGGGTCGGGGTGTAACAAAAAAAAATCTCTATCTAAATACTAAAAAGTGGATTTGGATACGGTACAAATACACTTATGGGTAACAACATTTAATAGGGTTGATTGAATATTAAATCGATCATCACTAGTGCATGATTAGTGGGCATAATAATGAATACCTAGATAGAAACTACATGGAGATACTCTTGGGTCAATTCACATTCTATTAATTAACCAGTATGAGGGATTTGAATTGATGATGACAAGGTATGGACTAAGATTAATATAAGGTGTCATATATTGAAAAGGTGTTATGATTTTCACACCCTATTAATGATTTTAATGATTATATGATTTATCACTATGATATTGGATCTAATACTAACCACTTTGGTTTTATTAAGGGAATGAACATATATTAATGATGTTAATATTGTGATAAAAAACTAAAATATGGTAGTATATTATCTGAGATAAGTCATATAAATTCATTTATATTATGAAAGTATATAGGAAATTTAATTCAGATACTTAATGATTAGATGTTGATTTAGAAGTGAAAAATCATAATTTTAAAATGATCACATATCAAGTCTATGATTTTTCATTGATTTATTTTTTTAAGAATGTTCTTTCAAAAAATCTAATTATTCTTACTATAGTTGAATTGGATAATATTTTGGGAATGGAATTTGTTTGTTTATATAAATCCTAGATCAACTACATATAAAATTAATCCACATTTGATATTCTGAACTAACCTATTATCATCTATCTATGGATGGATAAATATAAACTTTTAATGAAAATTACAACAGTTGGATCTTGATTCCTATTTTAAATGGTTATAAATATATAATTGTTGGGTAGTAACACAACATTTCTGATAAGACTATTTTAAGAGGTTTTATTGATTTTTATTCAAAAGCGTTTCCCAATACTTTTTATGTGTATTTTTAAATTGAACTGATACCCACTTCTACACTTATTTCAATGAATATATATAGAATATCCCCTATTGAGTCGCATTAATTAAAGAATAATCCATAAGTGAATATTAATAAGGGATTAAATTATCCATGTGATCCACCATGGAGGGAACCTTTTATTTGGGATAAAACGAATGATGGATCAATTTTACTTTACATTGATTATATGGAATTGTGCGAGATCACAATCGTGAGTAAATATAATTTTCCTAAAATTAATGATTTATTGGATCAATTAACAGGAAATATTTTTTCAATATTTATCTTTATAAGGAAAATATCAATTGAGGTTAAAAAGTGAATACATACCCAAGATATCCTTCTATATGAGTTATGTACACTGTGAACTTGTAGTGATGCCATTTTGTCTTACTAATTTTCTTATAATATTCATGTATTTAAGGAATATTGTAATTTAACATTACATTGATCAATTTGTGGTTTTTTTTAAATGATATTTTCATATTTTCCAAGACAATGTAAGGGCATGGGGATCACATAAGGATTTTACTGAATGACAGAATGATGGAGAAGAAATATTAAAAATTAAAAAAGTTTGAATTTTTCTTAAAAAATATCCATTTTTAAGTTATATATTCTCATGTGTGGGTATATTGATGGATGCATAAAATATTTATGTTATTGAATATAGGTTGAAACCAACCATGGTGTCTGAGATCCATAGTTTTCATAATTTTCCTAGATATTAATGTTGATTTGTAACAGATTTCTCAAGGATTTTCATTCAACCAACTAATTAAACAAGGTAGGGAGTCATGTTCGTTTGGATTTATTAATGTAAGGAAAGTTTCAAGGAACTGAATTTATGTTGTTCAATGCAATTATACTCTCACTACCCTATCATAGAGAAGGGTTTATGATCCATAGAGGCAAATTGAATAAGGGCATATGATTCATTATTATGTAGAATGGTGTGGAGATATTTTATGCCTTATGATAACTGATGGATAATAATAACAATTATTCGACTCATGATATATCAACCAAAAAAACTCAATACATATGTATTAGATATTATTAGTAGAATAATCAATACATAAAAATATGATCCATTCTATAATAGTAATGTTTCAATGTCTCTAGAAACATAGAGACATAAACAACTATTATATAAACGATCAAAATCATTGCTCATTAATTTCCTTACAACTATCACCATAATTTTATATTCAATACTTAAAAAACTATTCATAACCTAAGGAAGTGAAAAAATAAAGGGCATGCTTTGATTCTCTCTATAGTTAAACTTAACAGATATCAATCAATAATAATAAGTTAGAATAAAATAATAATAAGGTCATGAGTACATGATCATAATTTACAATAATAATACCTAATCAATCAAAGATATATAATCATGAATATGGAATAAGTTTTTTTTCAATCAAATGACATAAAGTATAAAAGTTTAAAATCATGAATAGTCAATAATGATACACATGAATATAATATAAGGATAACAAATATGTATTTGGTATAAAAACATCGTAGAAAATCATTTCCTTAGTCAAGTATCACCTAAAATACTATCATAATTGATTAGGTTCATTCCCCAATCTCTCATTTCTAGAAACATGTTTCACTTCTAAGGCCAACAGAATAGATAAAGTACCTTGATTAATTCGTTCCACTCTCCCTTCCAGTCCTTATTATCTCCGGAGATATCATTCTATGCCCAATTCATTTTGGGTTGTCTAATTCTATTCTCACTTGTGACGTAATGAATGCCATATATATGTGATCCATGAGGTCATAAAACAGTCACAAAAAAATCATATCATTACTAGTGAAGAGTATATTTGTTCTATAAAAATTTCATCATCCAAATCACAACCATACAATGAAATAATAATGTTGCTAAAATTGGATTATATCTCCATCACATCCTATGAAACAAAAAAGGATGTTGTTATATATAGAAATACCATTAAAAGACCTCAAGAACATCTAATAGTGAAAATACCCTTTTACTTCTGAAATGAATTATTTAAAACAAATCAAAAATCATTGACTGAAAAAATTAAACTTATAAACTATGCTTCAATTAAAATAGTATTCATGATGGTCGGGACTACTGCTCATGTAGCATATGTCAAAATGAAAATTCCTTTCACGTTTTCAATAAAAATTAAAAAGTAAATCATTTGGAAAATGATAAGAATATTCCTTTTAAAAATTGTTTAATATACTAAAATATAGTAAAAATGTCATTAAATAATATTTATAGAATATTAAAAAAATAATTAATTATTTTAATCTAAACTGGATATGGAACAAAATATTGTTGAGCGAAGAGAGAAATAAATTTAAATTTTCTGTAAAAACATTCTTCCAGTATAATAAGTACATAATGAGAGGAAAATGAATGATTTTTTTTATTATATAGAAATAACTATAGTATAACATAATAAAAAATATTTAGGCATGAGATATAAAATAATTCATTCATTGGAAATTTAGCATAAATAGTTATGTTGAAAAAATGAGATTGTAACATAAAACACATACTTATTTGAAAACATTTGATTCATAATTTCCAATAATAGAGTAACATAAAATGGAATATTTTAAAACATAATAATAATGATATTAATTATACGACATAGTAAATGGAAAGTATGTACACCTTATAATAGAATATAGTTTAGTAATCATAATATATGTCCCAAATAAGTCAATTTAGGACCTTGAACACTTACAAAATTTAGAAACATTCAAATCAATTCCCCTTGGATGAAAAATCTTGAATTTTATCTTAAAGTACCATGAATTATGATGTATCCATGATACATCATGTAAAAATATTTGTATATGAACATCACAACCAGAAATAGGTGTATAACATGAAATATGTCTCAATGAAGTAGTACCGTGACTACCACCCCATACAGATTTTCTAATAATTGTAATGAAAATAATTAGTATATTTAAAATAATATTATTATATAAAAATTTTAATTAAAACATAGATTATTACTAAATATATTGTTGTGTATTGAATACACCATAAAAATATGAAACAAATGAAAAACATTAGAACATTTCTCAATGAAGATAAATTGAGGTGAAACCATATCCTAATATCTACCATGATTCATGCTCCCTATAATGTCAAATATAATAAAATTAGATTTATTATAATTCTACCCTAGAATAATATGAAACCATATAATATCATATATAACACACATTTATCATTTCATCTTCTATTTATTAACAATTATATATTAATGTCATCATCTTGGTTGTTAAATTCTTTGATTTCCAAGTATGTTTTAGTTTGATAGTTATAGTACCTTCACATTAATCAAGGTTCCTACGTATCCTTAATTTCCATCATGACATAAATATATTATCTATTAATTTTATACTCTTTTATAATCATTAATATTATGGGTTGATGAAAAATGAATTACATCTCTTTTTGTAGACGATAATCCCTACATGGATATGAGTGATGTTTCAACTCTTTGATGGATGAAATAAGAGAAAGGTAACTAATAATTAACCGTTAAATAATCGTTATTAAATCATAAAAAACATATATTTTTATTAAAAATATCATCGATACAAGAGAGGTAATGTGTAAATGATAATCAAATTACGTCTCATTGTGGAGGTGGAAGTCCACACATAAACACGTGCGACATTGTCATTTACTAATGGATCAGAAGGAAAGAAGGGAGATAAGATCATATAACTACATAAGAATAATTAATTGACAAATAAAAAATATTAACTCAAAATAAATCATTATGAAAGAATATGATGGTTGTGGAAAACGAGTCATATAACTATGTGATTATGATAGGCCACACATACGCGTGAGGGATACCCTTATATCCCATTTGATATAGAATGGGTGGAAACAATTATATAATTCACATAATAACTTATAAGTATATTTATGAAAATATTTTAATAGGTATTTTTGGATATTTCATGTTTACAGTAACTAGAAGAAGAAATAGAATTAAAAGATCTCGGTTAATATTTATACATGCTACATGAGAGAACTCCATGAGAATACTCCATAAGCCTTGAAGGATTAATATTACAAGAAGAATAAAAGATATAAAATTAATAGTATGAATATATGAATATTTTTATACGTATTTTATGGTCTATATGGTTCAGATTCTGTGAATAAGGGATGATAATATGTTCCCATTTACAAGTGAGGGGAGGGACACTGATGGAATTTCGTAAATGATTTCAACGATATATGGTCAAATTAAATAAATAGTTGATTCAAGTGAAATATATAAGAATATAAGATAAGATGATATTTAAATATTATTAAAATTAAGTATTATACCAGTATGGTTGGAGATCCTACCATTATATGTTACTTTAACCCTTAGTAAACTCGTTTTAATCTTACCCGTGGAAACAAAATATAACTGATTTACTAGTCACTGTGAACCAAAATAAAGTTTAAACTATTAAATTATATTAAATATTATGATTAAAAATAATTAATATATTTTATTAGATTCAATTTATATTTTTGGCAAACTTTAATTTTCAATATGTGCTCAAACCGTATTGAAAACCCATTTTCAGAAAATGAATTTTTAAGAATAAAACCTAATTTACTTTTATTCCTTTCTGTATAAGAACCAAAAGCTCAAAGTTAATATATATATATTTATATTATTAACTATAGAATATATAAATTTCATTAATACCATTAATAAATATAGGTAAATTTAATTATCAAAGATACAAATATATTTATCGTATCAAAATTGTTTTTTGAAAAAAAAATTAAGCCTAGAAATGGTCTTATACCAAAAAAATATAATTGAAATTACTATGTATCAAATTATATTATTTATAATAAAAGGGTAGTTATTTTACTTTAATATAAAATTCAAAACATAATTTTTTTATGAGAAATTTAATGATATTCTTTACAGAAATCAACATTTTCCTCAATTCCAGGAAATATAATTATTTTTGGAAAACCCTAAAAGTTTAACCTAAAATAATATTTACATTGTGAATAAAAAATTTATATTAATCTCTTCAAATATTTTTTTTAAAAAATTATAAATATTTTATAATGATTTCATGAAAAAATGTAATGAAAATTATTTTTGAAAAAACTATTTTTTAAACCATAGAATGACTTTACTAAAAATTGAATACTTATTTATTATTAATTAATAAATATATTTTCAATATTTTATGAATTTATAAATAAATTTCATAATGTGGTTTTTCCTATTCATACCATCTTATTTAATGGATATATTATATCATTTTACAATATCACGGTTTATATGGACTTGGGGTTCTGTGTAAGATATGCTATTGAACACATAGAATTTATTTAAAAAAATATATTAAAATTTTAGAGGTATTATATTATAACCTATTAAATAAACCATGTCCTTTTATTTTTTATCATTGTAATCAAATATCCAATATTCAAAAATACCTTTTCTGAAAACTGATGTCATGAAACGGAATAATATAACTTCATTTGAAAATAGAAAGTTAGAAACATAAATGTTACTTGTAATAATATATAATTGGGTTCCTAGACAAGGAGAAAATGCATAGAAAGTAAAAATATAGACATACAAGAGAAATATAATTTCTATATAATGATATATAGTGATAGAGAACAAGGTTCAGACAATGTTAATAACCCCAAAACCATAAATCGGTGAGGGTTGAAAATAACCATCAAATCATCTGAAAAATCTATAGAAAAGAAATCATTTTCATTTAAAAGATATTTTTTCTGAGATTTGAGGAATTATATTACCTCGAAATAAGAGAAAATATTCTTATATGATTTATTTACATTTTATAAGGATAATTTCATCCATTGGTAGTGCTTCAATAAATTTACACTTCTATATTATCTATTACTCCAAAAAGTGAATCTTAAAGATGAATATTTCATTCCCAATGCACTAAAATTAACATTTAATAGATCATAAGATCCATAATAATAGAAAATTGATTCCTTATATCACGATATATTTACCAAAACCAGAATGGTTCGTGTAAGTAACAAAATATAGATAAATATTAATATGTTGAAATAATATGATAATCTATAAAACCTCAATAATAACAACCAATTTAATACCCCATGATTTTAGGGTATGATTTTTTTAAATAAATTTAATCTATTGGATCCCTTATGTTGCACATGACACTAAGCTTAAGTGAACTGTAATATATTATTATTTTAACATAACCATTATATCCAAGATGTTAAAATGGTGGAAATGAAGAATATTAATCACATTATGAAATATATAATTTTCCAACTCATTTTTAATTTAATAAATAATTATTTGTGAATCTGTGCATAATTTTTAGTAAATTCATTTTGGTCACAAAATATATGTTTTCATGAAAAGTGATTTTTATTTCCTTCCATGAGGAGATAATGATAATTAATTTTTGAAACTTCTTAAAAATGTATTCATAAAATAAAAATCTTTTATTTTATTAATAATATCATAATTATCTTAGGTTGAAATTTTGATAAATTTCCAATAAGTTTAATTTTATGTGAATATAAGAAAAATAATGATTTTTATAAAACCCACATTTTATTTATATTTACAAGTATTTTTATGATTTTAAATATATCTCAATGTAACCTAAGATAATTTTAGTTTTATATAATATAATTAGTTACATTTAAATATTATTTACTACTTATTTTTCTATAAGTATAATTTTTGGGCTTAAAAACACCTTTTTCAAAAAAAAAAGATTTTATTTGAATTTTTATAGTTTAATTTTAAATGTAATTCTGAAACTTCTATGTTTTGAAATATAAAAATTTGATTCAATATTTTGAATAAGGAAATATTAATTAAGTTATATGTTAAAAATCATCTTTAGGCATAAAAATGTTTTACATGGTGAAAAAATATTGACCACAATATTGGTAAAATAATTCTTGAGGTTAATGTTTTATTGAAAAAGAATAAAATACCTAAAAACAGAAATAGTAATTGGGTTTTTAAGGTGTTGATCAATCTTATCCAGAATTTACAACAAAAATTATAATCCAAATTCATCGGAATTAATTCTACCAAAATTTGGTTGGATTTAAATATAAAATATCCATTATTTAACCACTTAAAACCACCCCTCCTCAAGTATGAATGTGATTCCACAATATCCAATTTCTATTAAAAATCCATAATGCTTTTCAAATATATGAAAAATACTCTCCTTCCCACTCTAACCATTTTTATGTGCCACTAGCCTCATAAAAATACTAATTCTATGCTTCTTAAGGGGTCCTTTATGGAGGTGATATTCTGGTGAAGGTTAATGTACGAAAAACTAAATTGAAGTGGGAGGTAATGGTTTCTAATCTCACTTTTACTTATGTAAAATATATTACTTATTCACTACTTATCTATTGTGTGTGGTTTATATATAAATCCCTTTGATATATAATATCATGAATCTCATTATATTAATGGTATTAAATGTTTTATTTTATAGTTATTAATTTTATGGGGAATATGATTTGATTGATTATAAAATGGTAAGGGAATTATTGACACATTTTTCATTATTTGGGATAAACAGATACTTCCAAGAATATTCCATAATAATATTAATTGTGAAAATAATTTTGAATATATTATGATGTTTTTAACTTGTTTTTTGTGGACTTATAATGGACCCACCTATTTGGTTCATTTTATTAATTCTCACTTCAATGATATGATATATAAAATGGATATTCCTTTTGGAATTATCTTTTCTAAATTTCCCCTTAAACTGTTTTTTAATCCATGCACATGTTTTCTGAAATTTAATCTAAAAATGTCTTTGATATTATTTTATCATTTCATAAATGTTTATTTTACTCATGTTTTACTTTTTAAAAAAGGGTTTGAAATGATTCTTTTTATTATTATCTAAGTGGTTTTAGTTTTGAAATTTTCAAAAAAAATATGGAATAATTTTTTACAATATGCGGTGTGGGAATATTTTTCATCTATAATTGTTATTTACTGATTTTATATATCCTTTATAATATTACATGTTTGTTTTTAAATAATAAATTTCCTTTATAATTTTACATCACTTTAAAAACAAATTTTTTAAAAAATGGTAATGTTGTTTTTTTAATAATTATTTCAAGAGTACTTTAAAATTAACTTTATAACTATGATAATATTATTTTATGTTACTTATTTTTTAACAGGGATATTATTCAAGGATATTATACTAATTCTATTTAGGGTTTTTTTATGTTTATGATGGAATGTTGTTTTTAAAACCTATTTATTTTTCATGAGTTATATTATGATGTGATGTTTATGAAACAAATTTCATTACATGGGTTAGGATATGGTGAAGGAATTATGTTCTTATGGAACACAGTGTTAGGTTATTTAGTACATGATAGTGGTTTCATTATAACCATATATGGTGGTTACATTATAACCAATGATGGGTTAGACCTATATCTCCTTCTAATGTATTTGACAATGATTTATATCTCATGATATAAACAATAATTAAAGGGAATGTTAACCATTTTTAGTAAAACAGGACTAGAATTAGAATTGAACATGGTTTAGTAAAAAGGGATTGGAACAAGGAGTGAAACCAGTTTAGTAAGAAAATACTAGAATCGGAAGTGAAACTCTTTCAGTAAGGGACTTCTTCCACCATGATTTTCTTGGTAGTAAACCTTGGATATTATTATGGTCTGGGTGAGTGAACCCATTCCACTATGATAGTCTTATAAAAGAGCCATAACTACAAAGGAAATGATTTTCTTTTCTTATGTGTATTCCAAAATTTTATGTCTTATACCAAAGTTATTATATCATAGATGATGTTGTCTAATGATTCATGTCTTATGATCTTTTATGATTTATTCAATGACCATAGATTATTAAATTTCAAATGTAGGGTATAATTTTCAAATTTTATATTCATCTTTTGATGCCCTTATTCTCATGTTTGTATTGATATCTCTGATATTTACCCTTACTATGTATATAGGATCACCGATTATTTTGTTTCATTTAAAATAATTTTTTAAAATGGTTGATGTATAGTATGTAAAAATGTATTTAGATATAAAGAAATAAGCAAGTGATGATGTAGATGTTTTATGAACCATGTGTTTATGTTTCCATGATTCTAAACAACGTAATCCCATAAGATTTTAAAATTTTTTATGATATATAATAAATGATTTTCTATTTTGATGAACTATATTATTATGAAACGTAAGGTTCTTTTTAATTGGTATAAGGTCAAGGTTTATTTAACCATTGGAAACTACGATGAGAAAATCTTAAGTATGATACCTAAGGGTATGTATAGGTATAGTTTACATTACAATATGTTTGGTAACAATAATAAAAATACTAGGATTAAACCCAAGGTATCATATATTGAAATTTTATAATAAATTTTCCGTTATTATGATGTTTTCCAACAATAATTAGTGTTTCTCACACTATTTCTACTTGGTATTAGTAAGTGGATGGAACATAGAGGATTATTATTAATGGTGAATGTAATGTACAATGGAATGATCTTAATTATGAGAAACCAATTGATATGGTAGTTATAAGGTAATAAATTGTCATCATACCTAATTAGAAATATCATTGAATGGTCAATAATTTCAACTTTTGTGAGTTTCTTTACCCATATAATAAGAGAAATATAGAGTTCCATGGAGACTATATAGGAATAATTGTTCAATTTTACTCATGTAAATAATGTGGTAAGAGACATAAATGAAAAGTATTAAAAGGAACTAGAAGATTCTTTGGGTGTGGAGAAAAAGGGAACAACGAAAGTAATTGAAGTAGAAAAGATGAAGGTTCATTTAATGCAACAGATTAGAATAATTGTATTACTAGTGAATCAATGATAGTTAAATGTTTTAAATGAAGAATGCATGTGAATTATGAAAATATATTACTCAGGGGGAAATCTGACGAAGAGAATCATAATTTTTTTATGAATTATGGTTATATTTAAGATAATGAAGAGACTACAAATTAATCATGATATGGAATAAGTATTAAAGAATAAAATGATAAATGCTAGTTAATGGTATAAAATTGAATAGGAATTATTGAGTGTTTATGTTTTATAATTCATGAATAATGTCATACAAGTACATTTTGTGTATGAGGATTTATGAAACATCAAGGAATTGCTTCATTATTGTTTTTACTCATGTATTTGAATGTATATGTTAGATGATATGTGTAACCATAAAAAGTTATTGAGGTGGTAAGGTGATATTTTTGGAGAACACATGATTAAAGGAAATGTGACCCTTAATATGTGCATTATGATGGGAAAATAATGAGAAAAAGAGATGATTTTTGTTGATAAAATAAATGGTATAGTATTAATGACCTTGGAACAATTTAGTAATATGATGAAAAGGTGGTTTATGGAATGTGTTTACTAAATTTTTTGTTTATAGACTGTGGAAATAGTTAATTTTTGAATTCATGTATGTTTTCACTTAGGTTTTATGGTAATTCAGGTTGTTATAGAGTTTTTAGAGAATACATGATAATGGTCACTATATGTTTTTTATGTGAAAATTAAGAGCCACATCATGTTTTTTATGGTATTAATGATAGGTTGATATTGAAAATTTAGTAACCTTCATTTGAATGTTTTGGTTTCAATTTTTTTTGGAAAATTTATAAGGGTAACCATTTATTTAATTCGTTACATTGAACATTGGATGAGATTTTAGAGATTAATGTATTAATTAACCATATGCAAATTTACGTATATTGGATAATATGTGATAACCATTTTTTATGATATCTAGATATGGATGGAAGAACTTTTCATCCCATTTTCAATCTTATGATCCACTAGTGCTACATACATAAATATTTTTTCTTTATTTATTGGAGTATGAAATGATGTGGAGACTGATAAAATCACAATAAAATATTGATATTGTAATCATGATATAAAATCATGTAACTATACCTTATGAAATTATTTTTAAATAAAATTTTATCCTCTTACCCTAATTTGTAATGATATCAATACGCTTTTTCAGACCTATTTTGTCTAGGGGTTTGTAGTAATTAAACTTCCCATGATAATTTTCTCTAAAATTCTCCATAATAAATTGATAGTTATAATTCTATTCCTGGTCCGTATATTCACTTTTTACTAATATTCTCATAATCTAATTCATAGTATTAGGGTGATCTTCAACGTTTACATTCCCTCTTTTTTAGAGAAATTTTTATTGCAATGTTTTATGATGTGAATTTCCAACAATTTTGTTTCAAATATCCGCATTATATTTTTTCAGTAAAATTTCTAATTTTTAAGAAAAAAAATATTTAAACTCTTGACCATATCGGGATAGTAGGTTATCAATTGGTGCATTCATTTAATCTCTCTCATGTTTATGATATGTTCCATGTATCTCTCTTGAGGAAGAAATTACATGATCCTTCACATGTACTATAACTATAGGCCATACCATTGAAGATAGATATTTATTATGGATAATAAATGATAAAGATTATAGATTATAAAATGATTGTTCTATGAAACAATTCTGTACACATGGTTATTGTTTTTTGGAAAACCCAATAACTTTAGGAAGCTACATAGATGCTTGAGAATATAGTGAGGTAGAGGTATTCTAAAATATTTTTACATCAGTGATGAATTTAAATGGTGAAATTCATTTTACATGGGGTATAATATAAAACCCTAATATTTTATGGTACATGTTTTTCAAATAAATATAATATGTTCGATAACTTACCGTTTAAAGAACACTAACCATAAATGACCTCCAAAATATTATTATTTCAACACGCACGTTATAACCTAGCCATTAAAATGGAAGGAATGAATTATATTAAAAATATTATGAAATATATAATCTTCCAAATCATTGTTAATGAATTAAATAATTATTTGTGAATACTCATATAATTTTTAGTAAAGTCATTTTGTCTCTCAAATATATGTTTTCTTTAAAAAATGATTTTATTACCTTCATTGATAAATTAAATATTATTAAAATTTTATGCTCTTTTAAAATTTATTTGATTAAATGAAAATAATTTTTTGGATTATTTATTTCATAATTATCTTGGGATTAATTTTTCAAAATTTTCTAAAAAGTATAATTTTTCAATGAACATTAAAAAATACCGATTTGATAAAACTGTCAATTGCATTATTTTTAAAAGTAATTCTATGTATTTTAATTTATCTAAAAGTAAATTATATAATTATTAGTAATATTTACATAATTTATTAAAATTAAAAAATATTTATACAATATTTTTTTTATAATTTAATTTTTTGGCTTCAAAATACATTTTTCTAAAAACTATTTTTTTGTTACATTTTGATGTTTTAATTTTATATGTAATTTTTAAAATAATAGGTTTTGAAATTTTAAAAATGGATTCTATATCTGGAATCAAGATATCCAAATTAGGTTATATGGTCATTTTAATTTATTGGAACAAATAATCCATCATGGTAAAAAATAGATTTACTGCAGAATAGGTAAAATAAGATAAAAAAGATTAATGTTTAAATGTCAAATCCTAAAATAAATAAAAAATTAAACCTTAAATGGGTGTTGTATGTGTTTATAGACCTTGAAATTAAATTCAATCTTTAAAAATAATGAAAATTCATTGAAATTAATGCCACCCAAATGTGGTTGGATTTAAATATAAAATAGTCATTATTTAATCAATTAAAACCACTTGTCCTCAAGTAGAAATACCACTCCTCACTACCAAATTTCTCCTGAAAATCCTTTAATATTTTAAAATATCTTCCAAATACCCTCATCTACACTACCCCTACATCCATGTGTTACTGATCTCACCCAAATACCAATTCCTGTCTCTTTAAGGGGTCCTCCATGGTGGTTACATTAAAGAGCTGGTTAAAGGGTAGTGCAAGGTAAGTGTTTCATTTCACACTTTTACTTCTATGATATGTATGCCATACTAACCACTTATTTCGTTTGTGTTCTATATATATACTTCCCTTGGATATATTATATCAGATATCTCATTATATTTAGGATATTAATTGTTTCCATTGATAATTATTTTTTATGTGGAATATGGTTCAGCTGATTGTGAAGTGGTAAGGTAATTTTTATCCCAATTTCCATTATATGGGATAAAATTATACTTCATTTATTATGTAATAATAATATTAATTATGATAATATATTTGAAAATATTATGTTTTTTCTGCTGTTTTAATTTGGATTTACATCAGATGCACATATTTTATTCATTTGATTAATGCTCCCGTCACGAAAATGATATTAATATAAGACATTATTATAAAAATCATAATTTTAAAATATCATTAAAAATTAATTTTTCTTCCATGTCCCTGTTTTATAATAGTATTTGAAAAAATTACTATTATCTTATTATTTATTTAATTCCATTTTTAACTATGTTTTAATTTTTAAAAAATGGTTTCAAAGGAATCTTTTTTTTTGTTTTTAAAATTAAGTTCCTTGTGACTTTTTTTTGTAAAAATATGGAATGAATTTATTCTTACCTTATATAGCATGAGAAGACTGGGACACCATATTGATGGTTTATTGCTTTGATGTCTCCTTTATAATATTACAAGTTTAAATTCAATAAAAATTATTTTATTTATAATTGAATGACTCTTTAACAAGAATCTATTTGAAAAATTATTATTTTTTAAATTACTTCAAGGGATATTTCAAAGATTCATTACATATAATATAATTTAATTTAATTCTACTTATGATTTACTAGGTATATTATTCATGTATATTATCATTATTCTATTTATGGTTGGTTTAGGATTATAGTGTCATGATATTTATGAAACCAATTTCTTTTCCATGAGTTATGTTATGAGGAGATGTTTATGAAAACAATTTCATTGCAAGGGTTTTGATACGATGAATTATATTTCATATTGTGTAACACATCTGTATGATTTCCTTTATGTGAGTGTTGTTACATTGAAGCTAATGATGGATTTGACCTATATCTCATTTCAATGCAATGGGTAATGTTTTTTATCTATGGAGATGGAAAAGAGTGGAAATGAAATTGAAATCGGTTATATAAGCAACTAATAGAATGATAATTTACCTCTTTTCTATAAAATTGGAATGGAATGTGGATTGATCTTGTTTAAAAAATATAGTACTAGAATGATAAGTGATATTGGTTCGGTAAGGGAATTCTTCCTCCATTATAGTATTTGGAGTGAACCCTGACTGTTACGATGGTATGGGAAGTAAACCCATTCCACTATGATAGTCTTAGCCAAGTGCCATGACTACTACAAAAATGATTTTTTGTGATTATGTTTATTCCAAAATTATATTTATTATGAAAATATCATTCTTTATTTTCTCATTTTATCTTATTATTCATTTATTATTAACTTTTATGAGTTATTCCATGACTGAGGATTATGATATTTGATTTGTAGGTGATAATTTTAAGTCATTCTATTCTTATTCATATACCATTATTCTTAGGTTATGATGGATATATCCCCTGTTTACCCTTAATGAGAACCTAATATCACCGTTATTATGTTTATTTTCACAATATATATTGAAAATTTTTAGTATAATAAGTTAAAAGTGGCTGAGTTATGATTGAATAAGTAGGAGACAATGTAGATGTTTTATAAAGTTGTTTTTATGGTTCCATGTTTCCAAAGACACCAGCACTATATGGTCCTAATTTGGTTTTCTTTTGATATATAATGAATATAAATATAGTTATATGTAATATAAATTTGTCAAAAATATGGTCATTATACCTGAAGTTTAGTATAAGTAGTTATATGAATAGTTAACGTTAGAACTCCTCTAAAAATTGTGTGACCAAATTTGAAACCCAATACTTTTGAAAAATTTCCATAACAGATCCAAAATCAAGTTAAATTTAATCCCAAAACTACATAAAGTAGCTATTAATTTATCATACAAATCATGTGAATCCCTTGATCATATATTATCTTAAAACATATTAATAACCTGAATCGCTATAAAACATCAATGAAAACATATATTTCTCCAAAAAATTAATCTTATCTTCATTCCTAAAAGAATATCATTGAATACACAATATATTATATAAATTCAAAATTTAATTAAACTACATAAAGGAAATTATAATTCACTTATCAAAATCAAGGTCTATAGTACTCTCCAATACACATTATTTATAACTAAAAACTTTTTACCCTCACAAAAAATTATTATCTCAAACTCAAAAATTTATTAAAAATTACCTATCACTCAATCATGTGTTTCCCAAAAATATCACTATACCACTAAATAATATTTGTTGTTTATTGATTCTATTCAGTATATAATTAAAAATATATAAATAAAAACTATAATAGAACAATCCTTAGATTTTTCATGATTCATATAAATAGAATTTAATAAGTAAAACACTTACAAAATATAATTTTCAAATACGTATTGATTAACGAATAAAAAATTCTACGTTAGTGATTGAAATAGAATATTTAATTACTTGCTCAAAGTGTTATACCTTTTATTAAAGAATTTGATTGGATAAATCCCACCTTCCTCATATATATGACATTGAGCTATAGATGGTATCTTGTGATTTACTTTATTTACATACATTGATCACTTCATTTTTATTCAGTAATTAATTGATCTACATCATTATTTTCCATACAAAAAACATCTTCCCATTCCTTTGAAACATTCTTCAAAGGATTTATTCCATCATTCTAGACATATAGGAAGATGAATCATATATCCTATAAGATATTCATCATACTCTATTTACATATTTTTTGGTTCATTTAGAAACATGTGTATGTTTAGGTTATTAATCTTACAATGAGATAGTTGTTTAGACATAATCACAATCTTTCACATTAAATATCCCATATTATTTAGTATTTCATGTGGAATATCATTTCATCATCCATCACATTTCATATTAACATAATTCATCTTGGTTCAAACCATAAAATTAACCCAAAATCATATAGTGAGAAATATTTATTAGTAATCAATAAATCATTGAAAATAATTCATAAGATGTCTAAACCATGAAACCATCTATTCATAAAATGAAACAATATTAAATTTTATCATTTGTAAATTCATTACATAACAGTACAATCCACACCATAACTATAAATTTATACTGTTTTTGGAAACACGGATAAAAAAACAAGTATAGTATAAACGATTTACACCATATCCAAATATATTTTTTATTACTACCATCCTTCTTGCACATATCATACGTAAAATATTTCTTCCTATCCTTAGTAAGGGGAAAAAAGAAAGGGTGATCATAGATTCTTAGTATGGGTAAATATAAGATATTTCAATAAATGATCGTTAGAGTTCATAAGATAAGAATAATGGTATGAGAACCTGATGAGTAATTATAGTAATTGTACCAAATCTGTCAAAGATCTATAATCATGAATCGTGCAATAAGGTTTTATCAATTCAAATGAATAATACAAAAATTAAGGAATCAATAACAATTAATCATGAGCCCTGAGAACATAACATAAGTAAAATTAATAAGATTACTTCATTAAAAAAATATATAAAATCATTTCCTTAGTCAAGAATCACTACCATGAGTATCATATTGGATTGGGTCCACTCCCAATTCCATCATTTCCTTAGTCAAGGTTCACTCCCTAGACTATCGTATTGGAAAACGTCCATTACTAAAATAGGTTAACTCTATATTCATTTATTTATTATGTTAAGAGATATCCTTCTATATCCAACTCATTAGATGACCATATATTAGTATCCCCAACCATAACATATTTAAAACTATATATATGTATCTCACATGATCAAAAAACATTTGTCATATCATCATATCAGACCACATAGAAAGGATATGAGTTTCATAAATATTTCATCATAATCATATTGATAATCTATTGAATGAATAAGTATGGTTACATTGTATTTTACCTCTAGTGAATCATAAGAAATAAAAAAGGTTGTTGCTATATATTAAAATACATTAAAAATAAATGTTCATCATTTATTTAAGAAAATACCCTTTTAATTTTGAAAATGATTACCTAAAAATTTAAAAATTATAAAATATTATAGAAAATTGTTTCATTGATAATTAAAAAGTATACTTATTAATTAATCATAAAATAAATTAGTATTCAATATGGATAGGAATCCACAAATGTTATGCATGTTTAAATTAAAATTCATTTCACATTTTCAGAAAAATGTCATTGGTACAATGTTGGGAAAACAATAAAAATATTTTTTTAAATAATTAGTAAAGATAATAAATATATATTAAATTAATATAAATAATCATTTTAGAAAATGGAAAACATTATTGACATTTTTTAAACAAATATGGAAATTGATGTAAAGATTCCTGACCGAAGTGAAAAATAATGTCGGTTTTACTATTTTTTTTTCAGAGACTGAGTACTTAAAGATAATAAAATTAAAGGATGACATGAAATATCTAGAAATAAATGGATTAGAAGAAAATCAATATTATTTGAGATGGATAGATCTGATAAACATCAATATCAGAAATTAAAAATATTATATCCCAATTAAAAATGATATTGTAAAATAAAACCAATATAGCTTTGAAAATATTGATTCATAATTCCCATAAAAGTTATAAAATGAAATGAAACATTAGAAACATTGAACATAAGGATATTTATGTTAAAAAAATCAAAATTTAATTACATACACCTCATAAAATTTGATATTTCTATAATCATAACAGAAGTCCCAATGAACCTAATTTTGGATGGAAAACCCATACAACTTTGAGAAATTTGGAATAAAATCATATTGGATAGAATAATGTTAATTGTGAAATTAAATACCATTAATTTATAATTATCAATGATATAAAATTTATATTTATTAGTATAAACATTTCATAAACATAAATAGGTTGGGAACATAAAATTATTCTTAACAAAATAGAAAAGAGATGAAGAACCCTTATGAATTAAGTAATTTTGGTAATGAAAGTAACTAAAAGCTTGAAAGTGATATGTTTTATAAATACCATGAATTAAATAATTTATTACTCCAAATATAATATACGGTTGTATATACAAAATTGAAATAATAAATTGGTGCATGACACTAATACATGTCTCAATGAAGAGAAACTGAGATGAAATGTCTACCTTATAGTAGACTTGATTCATAAGAAATAAAAAATATGATATAATAAATTTTTATTTATTATAAATCTATACCAAAATCATATTCATTAAAATAATATCATATATTATCCACTTATATCATTTTGATACCTATTTATAAATAATTCTCTGTTAAATTCATCATTTCTGGTGTTAACCTTTTCATTTTTCATTTATTTTTTATTACAATAGTTATGGTTCGTACACATTAGTACGGGTTAATACCTCTAAATAATGTTAATAATGATATAAATATAATATATATAAATTAATTACATATTTATTATGATTCCAATTATGGGGTAATGAATAATGAATTACTTCACTTTATAGCGATGGTAATCCATGTGAGAACACGAGTGATGTTTTCACCTTTTAAAGGATATAATTATATAGATACAATGGAAAATTAATAATAAAAAAATAAATATCATATCCCTAATATCATATATATTCATTAAATATACCCTGGTTATTATCCACTTAAACTGAAAATGATAAAAAAAATCACATCATTTTGTAGAGGTGGTAGTTTACACATACACACTAGAAACATTATAGTTCGCAACGGATCAGAATCTAAGAAGGTATAAAATATATCATAAATACATAATAATAAATATTTTAAAAATATCATATATAAATTTTAAATCCATCATAATAACAACCCATGAAATATGGTGTTGGAAAATGAATTGTATCGCTTCATGAAGGTAGTAGTCCACATGTACGCATGAGCGATAATTTTATTCCCCATTTGATATAGAATATGTGGAAATGGTTGATCCATAATAATAATATAATTTAGATATATTTATTATAGTACATTAATAATTATAATATAGATACAAAAATTATATAGCTATTATAAGATGAAACAAAATTGAATGTTTTTTGATAAGATTTGTACCAATTCGTTGAGAGACCTCCATTGACATACTCATTAAACCTATAAGGATCGGTATTAAGCAAAGAAAAAATATTTATGTTTAATTGATGGAATATTGGAATTTTTTCTAGTAGGTAATGGTTTATATATAAAGAAGAAGGGGGGTGAATAAAATATGAGAATAGGTACCATTTTATAAGTGAGGAGAGGGATACACACAAAATTTATTAAAATATTTCAATGTATAACAGTTTGGAGGTCAATCAACCTTTAATAAATAAAAGAAAAAGAAAAAATATTTAAAAAATGAGTGCTTATTTATCTTAAAATTATAATAATTATGTAGATGTGGGTATCAATCCAACACTTACCTCTTGGTATACCCACTCGGATAAACATGTTTTTCACCATAACTATGGAAAATATTTACTTCCTTTTACAATTCACAATAAGCAATCCTTATGTTGAATTTATTAAATTATATTAATTAAGATTATTCAAAATATTTACATATATTTTAATATTGATATATTTTAAATAAGTTTCATTGTATAATTTTAAATAAGTTTGCAAATAGTAATGAAAAATTGTTTTAGAAAATTGTTATTTTTAACAGAAAATATATTTTAATTAGATTAATTACCTTGTAAATAACATAAATTTATTGTTAGAATATAAATTTTAATGAATAATATATCAATTAAAATAATAATAATAATAAGTATATATTATTTTTATTTATTCTACTAAAAACACATTGTGCGTCTAAAAATAGTTTTTTTTAATTATGTTTTTTATCTTAAAAAAACAATTAAACCAAATTGATGTATAATAAATAGTACTATGTGAATAATTATATAATATGAAAATAAAGGAGAATTTTATTACTATAATATCAAATTTAAAATGAAATTTTTTCTATTACTTGAGAATAAATGACTATCTTTTCAAAAATTGTTTTATCACTATTTACAGAAAAATAAATGTATTTAGATAACTACTAAAAATTCACCCTAAGTGAATATTAAAATTATTATTCAAAATTTTATATTAATTTTATGAAATAAAATTACTAAAAAATAATAATTAATTATAATGTTTTTGTGAAAAAATGTGATAAATTGTTTTTTCATGAAAACAAATTTTTGATTCATAAAACGTCTTTACATAAAATGATGTACTTATTTATCATGAAATAATAAATACATTGGAATTATTTAAATTTATTCTAACTATTTTTTATAAAGTGTTTATTATTATTCATACTTTCCAATTTAATGTATAACTTATAATAGTTTACTAAAGAGTAGTTCTTATGGAGTTGGGGTTGTGTGTATGGAAATGCATCGAACACTTAAAATTTATTTAAATAAAATATATATTCTAAAATATCATGGTGTTACACAAAACATGGAGTTAGAAATGATAATATTTCACTTAATTATAGAGATTAATTAGGTTTGTGAAGAAATTTGTGGCACATATACACATTATAATTGTTTAAAGTATATATTCACTAAGGAAGAGTTGAATATGAATCAGAGAAGATGGTTGAATTTGATTAATGATTTTGAATAATCAATAGAATACAACCCTAGGACTGTTAACAAGGTGGATTTTTTAATGGTTCAAGAATGATTATATATGATGGGTATAAAAATAGATATAATCTTTATGTATTTTCATTAAATAGAGAAAGAAATACCGAAGAGAAGGGATACATATTATTATGCTTAAATGGGTGTTCAACCATCTATCCATGTAAATATTAATGATATGTATAAATAAGAAGTATAGATATAAATGATGGTGAGAAATATTATTGAATTTATCCTTTATTATGATAGAATGATATTATGTAGTAACTGTGTATGCGTCCTATAAATTGTCGATTTGAAGGAGTTATTGGATGAAGCTCATAGTTTATCACTCTCTATTTATCCTTGATGTGTAAAGATTTATAGAGATATAAAAGAGTATTTATAGTTGAATAACACGATAAGGGGTATTTTAGAGTACATATTTCGATGCTTTGAATGTCCACAAGGTATGAATGGTAACGATAATTCAAAGGAGATTTCATAAGATTTACACATACTAGAATGAAAATGTGAAAACCTCATCATGGATTTCATCATCGGACTCCCCAAAATTTCTAAAAGAGATAATTCTCTTCGTGTTTAGATGATTTAAATATAATTTATTAAACTTAATTATGGTATAAAAATATTTCTCTCTGGATAATATTTCCTGAAAATATATTTAAGAACTATAATGGTTAAATGGATTAATAAATATTTTTTGTATATAATCAAGATATAAGCTTTACCATGAATATCTAGAAAATTATTCAATAAAATATTGATATAGAGTAGTGTTTCAATACTTCTTATAATACTTAGAGAGGTGGTTAGTATGATAAAAAATTTTAAACCCTGTTGGATATGTATAGATAATATTTTTCAAATTTCAATACTGGTAGGGATGAACACTTTCCAGTAATCAAATTCTCTTATAAAAATAACTGTTACTCAATCATTCAGATGGATACATATGAATTACTATGAAGAAGGAAGTGAATAAATCCAATATTTTTGGTTTTTGTTGGAGAATAAAATCTATTGGGACCCAAGATAGCTAATTAAATGGAATATAATGTTAGATCCATTCAGCATCTCATTAAGGTATTTTAGAGTCGAAAAAACCATTACGTTGACAATAATCGATAATATCTAGAATTTAAAGTTTGTGGGAAGGAATTATAAAGAATTTTTATATTTATAAAGGTTATTTGATGTAGAAATAAGTTAAACATAAGACCTAGGTATATTCAACCCTTAGAGATTCTTACTCGAGTAGGGACTATAACTTATCTCTTGGTGCTCCCTCTGATCATCTTTCAAGGTCATGATGTGTTTCATTTATCAATTTTGAGGAAGTACACTCCTAATCCTTCACATTTACCGAAATCATAGGTTGTAGAACTAGATAACAGTCCATTACATAGTGAATATTAGGTATAAATAATGCACATTTTAGATAAATTGTTATGAATCTAGAACAATAACCTTGTCAAAGTACTCCACAAGAACAAAAAAATCAATTATGTTAAATGGGAACTAGAGGTTTTGATGAAATATGGATATCTACATTTATTTGCATTAGAGTGACTAAATTTAATGGTAATAATTCAATTTAATGAGGTTATAATGTGAACCCATTATAATATATATATATATATATATTCATTTCAAATAAACATGAAGTATCCAAGGGATTGTTTTAAATGAAACCTTGACTCTAAATGAACATTGATATAATATACCATTTTAACATAGCTATTAAATTAATGGTATGAATAAAAATAATCAAATCAGGAAAAATTTACATAACGGTTTTATATTTAAAAAATGTATATATTAACTCATAATAAATAAGTACTCAATTTTATGAAAAGTCAATCTATGCATAATAATTATGTTATCCTAAAAAATAGTTTTTATTACATTTTTTATGATATTAAAATTAAATGAATTTACATTGATATTTTTTTATAAAAATGGTATCATTTTTTAAATTATCATACTAGAAATGACTTAATGTTAAATTTTGGGGCTTTTTTGAAAATTAAAGTTTATCATCAAATTTTAAAAAATATCAATTTTAAAGAAAATTAAAATTTCCATTAAAATATTTATAAAGTACAATTTTATTTTGAAATAATAATAAAATAAAATTAGATAATTGGTGTTATAAATAATTCTTTCTATTTAATTTCTATGTAGATTATTTTTAACTTTTGTTTGAAAACAATTTTATATAAAAATTCATTTTTCTGGAGAAACGTATTTCGACTCGTTTTACAGGTGTATTCTAAAAATAACTTATTCCACTTATAAAAATTGAATATTGTAAAATATATAATATTTTTTCATAATATTTTTAGTTATTACACTTTCATATTTTTCATAGTGAATAGTAAAAATAGTAATCATTTGTTACCACAATTAAGGTTAAAACAGGTTTACCATGGGTGTGGTAATAAAATTACTAAGGGTATGATAGATAGATAAAATTTTATAAGTAATATTCATGTGAATATTTTGACCCAATATTACCCTAAATTTTAATAAATTTCTATTTGGAGCTGTGTTTCATGAATGATAAATTATTAAATTTTAATCTCTTTAAAAATTCCAAGTGTGTCCTCTCTCCCACTTCTAAAAGTACAACCACTCTCATCACATCTCGAAAAAAACAAGGATCTCTTATATTTTTCAATACCTCCCAATATACATTACTAAAATCCCTAATCCTATCCTAAATTTTTTAATATGCCTATAATACTCTCATTTCATGGATTAAGGTGTATGCCAAATGATGTCTTTCAATGAAGAGGTATAGTTTTTAACCGAGATATTTAAAATTTATTTCTTCTTACACCTTATATAAACAATTTTTATCCATTAAAATATGATTAATATTGTATCATAAATATAGTTAGATTTTATGATGATGATGGTGGAACATTTTTCAGCTGATTTCAATCAAATGTGAAATGAAAGTCTTGCTTGTGAGTACATGTGTACGGCCGCATCCACGCAATGATATGATGAATTGTACATCACTACATCATATGGATATTTATAATAATGGGTTTGATAAATAAATTTATTATTTATTATTTTATAAATATATTTTTATAAAAAATATTATTTATATTTCATTATGAATTTTCATTTGAAAATAAAAATAATATTCATGCGTACCTATAGACCACAGTCTCCAAGAACATTGTAATAAATTTTTCTGTCTATAAGTTTTATGGATGATTATATATCAGTATATAATGAATAGAAATTATGTTTAATTCATTATTAACATTTTTAGTTTATTTAACTATGATAATATTAGAATGGAGAAAACTTATGAATCAAATTGTTTTGAAAAATTAAATAGAAAAAACCTAGAAAATGATATTTTAATAAATAATTATTAATAAATGGGTATTGAATTGTTATATGTAGATGAAAATGGATTCTATAAGTATCTATATTTTTATTTTATTTAATTATTATGCATTTAAATTAATTTTAATGTATGTTAGAGTCCATACGAAGTAAGTCAAACTAGGCGTAAGGGTTCTTCATCTCAATATGGTTTCCTTAATACATGATTGATTTTATTCACCTATTTATATTTTTGAGCTGTATAAAAATAACCTTTTAAATGGTATTGAATGTATCATCGTTAATTAAAGGTTTTTAAAGCTAAAATTGAGATTATTTCATCAAATGGGTTTTGATTCAGGTGATACCAAAGTGATTTGACTTTATCATCTTAAATCTTCGTCTTTGGGACATATGTTATATTAGACAACTATTTTTTAGGAGGTGTATATACTTAAACTTTTAAATTTCAAATAATGATCTCAATATTTTAATTATATATAATATTTAATTTCATGTCACTCTTTCATGGGTCTTATGATTCAAAATTTACCAATGTTGTAAGGGTTTTATGTAACAACCTCATTTTTACTAGGAATGTTTATACTTGAATTTACGAAGTTAAAATTTTATAATTATTTTATAAAAAATATAAGTATTTTAATGTAATATATTTATTTCTTGAGATTATTTATTTACTTTTTAATTTCATTCTCTTTAGGTACCCAAGAGTCTGAACTAATGTTTGTATGGAAAACAGAATTAGTTTTACTATTCTGTCCAAAATATTTTACTTCAATGTCCATATGTTATTTGAAATAGTTTGACGACTATATTTTCTATTTTTTATTATTTTTAAATTAATTTTTACCATTTTTATCATTCTATAAAATTTACTATTAATGATAGCATTTTTACATTTTTACTTAAAATGTGAAAAGAATCTTTCTTTTGATATACCCGATAAGAGTAAAATTTCCCACCATCATGATCAAAAAATGATTTAAAGAATATTTTTAATTTTTTCAAGGTTATTCTGAAATAAAATATATCAATAAATATTCTAAAAATATATTTTTTAAATTAGTGATTTAAAAAAACGGTATTTTTCTCATGAAATAATTTAGTGACCTTTCAAAGTCATTTTTTAACTATGATAACATCCATTGATATTACATATTATTTATATGGGATATTATCCAATGATAAAATCATTATTATTATTTTTGATGGGTTATAATTATGATAATGATATTTTAATGAAACCAATTTACTATACATGGGTTATGATATGATGATATGATAAATATTTTATGATCTTATGCACATATATGAATGAATTATGATTCTACTATAAGAGTACATAGAATTATAGATCCTTACAATGAATTGGGTAATTATGGATATATAATGTGATAATAATAAATGGAATAAGTAGTGTACTAATTTTATTTTGGGACTCTATCCAATATGATTGTATAGGGAGTAACCCTTGACTATTGAAATGAGGAAATTGGGAGTTAACCCAATCCAATATGATATCATTAAAAATGATACATGAATAATTAAATGATTCTATATTCTTATGTTATGACAAAAATATTTTTCTTATGCTAATAAATTGTTGTCATGGTATATGATTGATTATTGATGATTCTACACTCTTATGTCTTTAGTGTTTTGATTGATAAAACATTTCGATGTGACTCATGACTAATTATAATAATCTAATTTTATTTTATAATTAGTTGTTCTAATCAAGTTCACATACACTTATGCATATGTTGTACTTTTTTATACCCATTGATTGATATCTCATATGTTCCAACACATTGATAATCTAATATCACCATTTATTATGTTTCATTTTCCCGTGATATTATGAAATGTTTTATGAATGATGTATCTAATAAGGGTGATAGTTAGAAAAAATTAGTGGTAGATGATGTAATTTGTTCATCAGGATGTTTTTTATGTATCAATGTTTCCAAATACACTTAACCATTTGTGGGTATGTCATGGAAAATAATGATAAATAATGAATATTAATCTAATAAGATGTAATATTTATATAAAAATTGTATGGGTCACTTCATTGTGAAATGCAAACTAGAGTAAAGATACTTATATCTAAACAAGTATTGATGAAACTACCAATGAATTTATATGAATATGAATGGGGTGGATAAAACCACTCCACTAAAATATTGTTTTTGTTGAATAAATAATAAAACAAACCTTTTAATCTCAACATAGAAATAAGGGTCCAAATAAATCTTCCCATGATGAGTTTGGAAGGAAAGAGTGGCATATGATAAGATGAAACTCTTAGTATCAATTTTACTTATTATTAATAAATAGGTTCCTCTTTATTCCCTAAATGTTTTTTTCTATGTGCTATTATGTGGGTTATTCAAGGAGAAGATTGAATTTTTTTATTTCTAAATAAACGTTCATCATGGTATATATTATTTCCATGATGTGTAGATAATGAGTACATCTATTTAGTGGAACCAAACATGAAGTAGAGTTGTCAAAAAATTCCTATGCTATGTGAATCTATAATTTTTAGATAGTCATATGAATACTAGAGATTGAGGGATCTAGTAACACATCCATTTCTTGTTTTTGTTATATCAATTATGTTTTAATATGGGGTGTTAGTTTAATAATAGATAGGGGTTATTTTGTGTTTCAGTAGAAATTTTGGAGTGTTGGTTGAAACGTGTATATGAAAAATAATACTTGATAAATAAATCATGAATAGCCAAAATATGAGAATCTGGTCATGGTATCACGCTAATTGTGTTTTACGGACAACATTGATGATCATGGTTATATCTCTCATGTTTTCTATACTGGAGTTTCCCATGTTGACTTAGAGTATATAATTTAAAGGCTCTTTACTAAGAATATAATGTTGTATAATTATTTCTAAATGTGAAAACAATGTTAATCAAAGAAATAAAATAATATTTAGATATATAATTATTCATTTTATGGGTTCATATACATCATTTATTGTAAAAAAAATTATAAATATTTCTTGTTAAAATGGTATCATTGATTGTAACAATTTTGTTTTGTCATTAATTCCATGGTTTTATTTTAAAAATAAGTTTATTAATTTTATTAATTTTATTAATTTAATTGTTTAAAAATGAATAAAATTTCAGAATCAATTTATAAAATATTTATTACGATGAGTTTTTTGTGTTTTTCTACATAGATGGATTTCTGAGTATATAGTGATAATACAAATTAAAAAAAATACTTTTATAAATTTTAAATTTAAAAGCCTCATTTTATTTTGTTTTTAGTTTTAAATTAATATAATATAAATATAATAAAAAATAATTTAAATTATTTTATAGGAAATAACATTGTATTTAATATTTTTATATGTTAAAATTTATGGTAAAAATAGGAATTTTTTAAAAAATATTTTTCATCATATGTTTTTTACTTATATTAAAATTTATCTATGGATATTATATAAATTGATTATTTTAAATTGGATTAGATATTTTGGAATATGTGGTTCAAATTTAGTAATGATTTTAATTTAATTTTTTTGTAAATATGCTTATCAACCATGACAAAAATGCGCCGCCACAGTAAAGGGTATGTTGGATTAATTATGGTAAAAACTACGTGAAAATATGAAAAATAATTATCTCAATTATTATTATAATATGTTATTTAGAGAATTATACCCATATATTATAAACAAGATAGTTTTGGAAACAATTTTTTATGATAAATAGTTTATAATATTTAATTTTTTAGAAAAATTGAAAGTGTTTCACTTCTCTAAATTATGAAATGGAACCTTATATACTCCCTTACACAAATATAATGAGAACTATTTATTATAGAAGACATTTCTAAAACATTATCCAATATCCCTACCCATGTTATAGAGTTTTTGGTCATCTCAAAATACCATTCCTAGAACGATTTATTTTAAATCTGAAGGGTGGTATCTGAGGAGAAGGTATAGATCATAACCGATCTACTTCATGTTAATTTATTCTTCTATATACTTCAAATATTTTTCAACCATGATGAAATAATAAAATCATTATCTACCTTTACCAGAATTTTATTTTGATTAAGGTCTAAATCATGTTCATCTCCATTAACATCTTTTGTGAAATGAAAACATCGCTCATGTGTATGTGTGGACTATCATATCCATGAAGTGATGATTTTTTTTTCATTAACAGAACATATAGTGTGTGGGAATTTATAAAATATGATTAAACATTAATTTTTACATAATGATGATTCTATAAAAAATATATATTTCACTTAACTTATAACCCTTTTTCCATAGGATATTGATTATGTTGCTCATGTGTATGTGTGGATTACCTCCCAAATAAAATTTTGTGCTTCGATTTTATTTTTCAAATTATAACGATGGTCATAAGGATGGAAATAAAAAATATATATTACATGTATATAATTTATATTATTATGTAAAATTAAAATATTACTTGATTATTATTTTGATCTGTTAGAAAAATTAAAAAATATTTATCATGTGAATGGATGGACTACCATCTCTATGAAATGTCGTGGTTTATTTTTCATGAAATATTTACATGGTTGGTCTTAAGATTTTATATAATTTATGAATATGATAAATCAATCCTCTCTAATATTATATAGGTAACATAAAAATAACTCCTTTGACCATGGTAAACACATTAGTGTGGTTTTGAGGTGATAAAAAAACAACCCCAAACCATCCAATGTGAACTTATCCAATTTAGAAACTAATAAAACATGTAAATAAATAAAATTAAAGGAATAATAAATAATAAATGATCATGTAAAATTTTATTAATAATTTATAAAACTAAAAAAACTTATTACTCATGAGTTAGAGAATGTATGAATCTAGATGAGACTTATAGTATGATATTTTTCTATAAAATATTATTTTAATGTATTCATTTGAAATATTTCTCCATCATTTCCATGTTATTCAAAATATTTCAATAATATTATTACATATAAGACATATAATATTAAAATTTATTTTCAAAGAATTTAAAATTACTTATTATCATTTTAAAATGGAATCTATTATAAATTTACCATACTGGCCATTTTGATATTTTTTTACAAAGTGTAAAACAATATTTTTTACCATATATGACTTAATTTACATATCCTACCATCATATCCAATATTAAATATCTATATTCTTATAAATGTTAACACATTTTTTTTTTCAAATAATATCATATTCCCACTGTACATGTAATTTTTCAATTTTATGAGTTTTTAATGAAAAATGGTATTTCACATTATGAATTTGATAAAATAGAATTTTTTTATAGTGGGTTCAAATGAGTTTTATTGGGGGGGGGGTTATGATGAAAATGAAAAATATTATAATCTTTTTATTTACCTTATGGTTCTTGGGAATTATAGTTGATGTTGAGTGAGACCTATACAACTCAGGACGATGGGTAATCCCAATATAGATCTACAATGAATTAGGTAAAAATTGAATATTAAGGGTAAAATGAGGAAAATAATCAAGAAGGTTACTATTATAAAATTAAATGGGATTAAATTATTCTAATATGTGTAAAAATGAGTAAACATGGGTTATGGATATGATTTTCAATGATACTTATATTATGCTTTCAAAAAGGAGTTTTTAAGAAATATTTTGATTTATTGAGGTAAGAATAGTTTACAGACTCTTAATGGGGAAATTATAATTTTTAAAAAAATGTATTAATGAGTTCCCAGGTGTGTTAGAAAGGCTTCATGGTTTTATATTTAATTTATAATGGTTTTTGAGGGGTTTCATTGAGAAAAAATTGATATTTTTACTTGTTGAATTTTTTATTTACATTCTCGATGTTTTATTTGGAAAACATAAAAATCCATTACGGTTTCCATGTATTTAACTAGAATAATATGATTCATTTAACTTTATGACCCTTATTGAGATTTTTTTTCATCTTACTTTTAAATTTTTTACATAATCTAATGATGAGAAGAAACATTAGTATTTTTAAGATTCATGTTACGATGACTCCTCTTAAATGAAGCCAAAGTGTTTTGAATGAAACATGGTTTTAAACAAAAAGCTATGTTTTTGTGGTAATATTGCATAAGATATAGAAGTTTCCATGTTCATATATAATTTCTTTATGTAATTATCTAAAACTATAAATTGAAAAAAATTTGGAAAATTTATAAAGGTCATACCCATGATATAAAACATGTAATTATGGGTTGAATATAGAAAAATGTTTTATAGATGGTTTTAGATAGAAGGCTCACAACACACTATAGGTTTTGGAAATGTTAAAAGACACTTTAAATAGAATATAATTTATGGTTATATTATTATGAGATATCTTTTGAATATTTCAATGTTTCTTCAACTAATCCTTGACTTTTTAGAATGGTTTTCTATAGAGGTACTATGGAAACTGAATTTTTAAGGAAATAAGAGAATAATAACCTCAAAAATTTGCAACATGCAATGGTTAGAACATATAAGTTTTCAGTATAATTAACTCATTTTATATAGGATATTTATAGTGTCAACTATGAATGAGAGAGGCTATATTAACAAACAGGGAACATTTTAACAGTGGAGCATTTCATGAAACAAAACATTATTATATTCATAGAATCATTAGACCCAATGAAATTTAATGGATGTAACAATGCTCTAAATAATAAATTTGATGTTTTTGCATGTATAGAACATAAAAAGGTAACACGATCAATATATCAATTTCAAGGTGAATCTAATTGATTGTAATATCTAATTAATTATATAGGGGAAAATAGGAGATTGATTTTATGGACTATAAAAAAATTAAACATGATTTTCTTGGAAATTATTTTCTTAATGTTATTTGATTTTAAATGGAATGGTAATATCTATATTTGAAGAAATGTGATCAAGAATCAATTCCCAATTATCAGGAAAATTTTACCAGACTAGACAGATATGCATCAAACAAATTCCTGAACCAGAGGACTGAAATTGATAATATTTTTATGGAAAAATTATTTTTATCTTATAAGACATTGAAATATATTAATAAATATTTTTGGATATAGGTGTTGAGATGGAGTCTGATTCCAATGCTGGGTGACCCCAGAATTAGTTTTATAAAAATATTTTATATATTTTATACCACATGAAACCAATTCCTAAATAATATAAGATAACAAAAATAGTGCATTGGATTAAAAATATGAAACCATTATTGAATCGAAAAAATACATTTTACCCTAGGTGTGACCTAATGTAGGTTGGTTCTAGATGTTCAGATGGGGTTGCCGTTGGTAGGTGTGTTTGAATCAAAATGATTAAATTAGTTATTTATTTTACTTTAAACTACCTAAATATAATCCATTATAAATATGTCACTATAAAATTTATCAAGGGTAAGTATAATAACCCATGGAAAACTAAGAGGTGAATTCCAATTTTCTTCTTCAGCGAATTATGACCGGATGAAGGCAAATGACAGAATCAAGTTGGTTTGATAGACATAGAGAACAATAGATGTTCTCTATCATTGGAAACTACATTCCTCGCCAATTATTGATCTAAATTGAGGTCGAGAATGTATTTTATTGGTTTCCACCATCTTTTTAAATAATTGAGCATGAATCTTAAAGCTGATTTGTTTTACTAGAAATTTCGAACCTTCTCATGATCCTTTTAGATGAATAAGTTTCATATCCTATTTATTGTATATTATTATTCCATGTTTCTCACTCATTATTCCCTAATTGAAATAATTATCCAAGAATTATTTTCCTATCATTATTAATACCTTTTTAGGGTGTTATCCCCCATAGTTCTTTACATTCTTTTTCATTTTCCTACAGAGTTGTGATTCGATTTTGTAGGGTGTGGTTGAGGGTGATCGAACCCTTAGATTTTTGGTATATTCCCATTAAACATTGTTTTTGAAAATTATGGATGGATCATAATATATGATTTGACACTGGTGAATAATACCATAGATCCAGGATCTAGGACTGATTGGTAGTGATGGGTAGACCATGAGACGCGTGCAGACTTTGAGTATATGATTAGAACATTGATTTTCGACCACTAAAGGGCCATAATTGACTATTTGTGGTGTTTTTTCAAAATATTTTATGTAGTAAATAGATTGAATTTCGAGAATTCGGGATGGATGGGTAAAAAAATAAGGTTTTTTTAGTTTTTAGGAAAAAAACCCAACTACATGATGGGTAGTATGAGTAACACTTGGTGTGTAGTCCCTTGAAAGAGAAAACTAGAGATTTCATGTGAGTTAAATAACACACACCGTGTGGGACACCCAAACACTATGTGACTTAGGGATAGTGGACCAAGATGTACTCTAAGAGTACATGAACATAGACAATGTCCATGTACTTTCCATGTACTACCACATGACCAGTGTACATGGGAATAACCGAGAGCATGTAAGAAGGCCCCGAGTGGCCAAGACACTCCATGTAGTACCATTATATGTCGTGTAGTATAGAATGTTCGTAGATAAATGTATCGACAATGAAAATACTGTTAACAATAGTATGGAAACTTGTTGCGTGGATCTCTTTCATGCCTTGTACGTCCACCTACAACCTCTACCTCTAAAATCTCTTTTGTTTTTGGTCAAATTTTAGCCCACAAGTAGCCTATCCTGTGTGTTTTTACACATATAAAATGATGGTGGAATTCATAGTGTATTTTAAATATGATGAGATATGTTACAATCATCATTATTCTTTAGGTGAATCACTCTGATAATAGTGGTCAAGTGAGATCATCAGATTGAAAAAGGAGTTATACCCCCTGATAGGCTTGGGAGTCGGTCCTTTGTCTACCTATTGAGTGGTACCCCTTGGAAAAAATGATCATGATTCCTCTCTCTAACTATTGGTGGTACCCCACTAATGAAATAGTGAATGTGTTGCCTATCTACCAACTAAGTAGTACCCCTTGATGAACTACGGTGTGGGTCCTCGATCAACTGAGTTGAAAACCCATGACAGTCTAGGTTGTAGGTCCTCTATTTATATATAAATTGGTAACCCTGAAGGAGAAGGGAATGCATCCTCTATCTACTGAGTCGTACCCCTTATAGACTAGGCCATAAAACCTCTATCTACTAAGTGGTAACACCTAATAGATTTGGTCGTGGGTCCTCTATCTATCTACTGAGTGGTACCCCCATAAGGAATAGGTCACGAGTCCTCTATTTATAGAGTGGTACCCCCTTGACAGATTGGGGGTGGGTCCTCTATTTACTGAGTGATACACTAGAAATGGAATGAGTATTGGACCTCTACTTCAATATGGGGTCCCATCGATTGTGAGACATAGGGACAAGGTGTTTTTTATCCACACAATTACTTTTTCAAGAATAAACATGAGATGCTAAGAATCCATGATGGGCACATTTATAAATATTGGAGGGCTCTCTTCCTTAGGTAGACTGTGAGATGGAGACCCCCTTTCTCTCTTTTTTTGGTATTTTTATAAGTATATATATAAGGCATTGTTTTCCATCTTGATTCAGGGTGAGATGACTGATTCAATCATTCCTCCTATTTCTCCCGATATTGTTTTTGAGTTATCCTATTTGGTATGTATATACTCACCCCTACATGGGATTTCCCACATATTTCATGTCTTATGCAGACAATAGACATATCGACATTGACTTTAGAAGTGTATAGGGATACATTGGTGCATTTGACTTCATATGGTGTTCTAGGCTAGGAGATAAAGATCTAGGCTGTCTCAACATGTAATACCTAGATAATTATAGGTTTGGACACCTATTTTGGGTGGACTTGTATTTATTCACTTTTCATTTTGGATAACACCATCACACTGATTATATTCCCTTGAGTTTATTACAAGAATGGTTATTACATCAGTTTTTAAAGAGCATTATTATTATTCATCTATACATTAGCATGGGGATAGTTGGGTGCGTCTATTCTTGTAATTTAGGAAAAGGAAACCGATTTTAGTTCTTCATTTTGTTATTGGTCTCCATCACCAAGCCTATGGAGTTAGGCTTGAAGAAGATGTGTCTTTCTATTTTGTAGTCCAGGTGGGAACCGGTGGGTTAGGTCTTGACATATAGGTATCAAAGGGTTTTTTACTATTGGATGGTCTTTGGTGTTATTCCCCTTTATAGGTTTAGTTTGGAGACTTAATAAAATAGTGTGAATGTGTATTGGGTGAGAATTTTTTTCCAGAGGACTTAATTTTGGTGTGGCAACCGACGTATCCATTCATCGAGACTCTGACCACCTTCTTGTTGACTTGGTATACTATGGAATTGATTGTAGAGGGTGTTGGTACATGAAACATAAATTAGTGAGTCCTTTGACTATCCTACTTGAGTTATATCACCATATATATCCTCTTTGATCCGCATATGTTTTTATGAATTTTAAGATTCCTTCATGAAGGAAACCAACCAGGTTATTGATTCAGGTTTTTGAAGATAATCTGATGAGTGACGAGGCCTTAATTCAGGGGCCATCTCTCAAGATCATTCCTCCAGGTGAGTATGTAGCAACACATAAACCTATTGAGAAATAATTTATACTAGAATAAAATGACGAGGATGCTCATGGGAATATCACACTCGGCATTTTGCATTTCCAATGGCAATTGAGGATATATGGTTATCTAGATCCCTTGGTAGTGGAGGATTGGATTCAGTCAGTGAACTAGTTTTTCAAATTTGTACAGACCCCTACATACCAGATGGTTGCACTCATAACCAATTCTCACTGTACATAGGTATTTGGTTCTAGAGGTACTAAATGATGACACACCTATACAGAGTTCACATTGGGGGTTCCAGAGATAGAGATATCCATACTTTTTTGTTGATATATACTACATTATTAGGTGGTTTAGAAGATTACCAATCATGTGTTTGGATATAACTCTTGGGTATGACCCCTTTAAATGGTGGTCCTCATGGTGATATCTCTCCAAGATGATGCTAGGTGTTAGTAGAGCCCTGTGAGGGAGTTATTTTGCATAGATTTAGACATGAATGGTAGAGGGACCCTTTCCTCTCCAAGATACATTCTGTATGTAAAATTTAAAAACTTGATAGTGATTCAATGTCTCTCGAAGAAGATCGTGTCAAGGTGTGGAAGATGAGATCGTTGAGTTGTGTGTTTGGGGAAGATTGGTTTGATGAGGTATTAAAGATGGTCCTAGTTGGGGAGAGAAGTCATATAAGGAAACAGATGAGCTCCCAACATATGTGGTTTCTATCTTGGATGATCTAGTGTGGTTCAGGATACAATCTATGTCTCCATTAATCCAAAACATGTTTATATCATAGAGATGAAAATAAAATTTATCTAGACATAGACCATATTTTAGAGCTAGTAGTACCATTGGATTCCTTGTTTGATTATCCCATGTGTTGGAGGATATAGTAGAGAGGATAGTTGGTCACATGTTTCTATCAAGGGGGGGACCTTACTCTGTGAGGAAAGATATATCCAAACATGAAATATTTCCATAAATGTAGTGCGACCCTATGATGCTTTCATTAGTAGGGATTGTTCCTCAACCATCAATTATTATCTGTCTAACACAAGGGTGTATTGTAGTGCATATGGTTTATGGGATGAATATTTTATCCTTGATAGGAAGTGATCCCTAAACAGAGCATGATAAGCTCGATCATAGGAGTTTTCAACCAATGTGTCTATTAGCTATAATTATCATTAGAGTAGTGGATATTACTAGCTCTCAGCTTCCAACCAGGACAAAAGGATATGATGACATCTTTCATGAGGTCATGATGAGTTTACCTCCCCATCTAGAGATGTATATGTTCATATAATTCCACCTAAAATTGATTGTTGTTTGTTCTAGCACATCATATGACCCCGTGGATCATTGAGAACAAGTGGTGTGGTTTGGGGATCCATAGATTTATGGATTTATAAGACCCAACATGTTCACCTAGGTATCCATATGTTGTTCCCTAAAGAGACAGATGATAGCTGGAAATGAAGTGTGGATTGAAATCACCAAATCATGGTGACTATTAGGAAGGATTATCCACCCCAGATAATAGATGACTTCTTTGAACAATGTATTGGGTGAAGTAGTTCTTGATGTATGGCCAAAGGTTGGGTTATCACCCACTATTGATTAGATGATACTATAACCAAATTGGATTTATATGGTTTTTTTGGACACCTTGAGTTGATTGTGATGTAATTTATGGTGTTGGATGCCCCAACTCTATTGAGAGACTTCTGAACTAGGTCCTTAAACCCGTAATAGATCAATTCATAATAGTATTCTTCAATGGAATTCTGGTTTCCTCAGCTTATTGGTATGATAATTAATAAAACATGAGGAAGTATTATATATATGAATTGAGAGTACCAGTATGAATGTGTATTCTCATAGAGTCATTTCTAGATCCAGGAGGTTCATTGTAAAATTATCTAGGATTTTATCCACTCTTACTGAACTGATGTGTGAAGGGAATTTTTTTACCTATATTGAGTTGTGCCAGAGAGCCTATGATGATTTGAGGCTAAGGATTATGATTTATCTTGTTTTGAGGATACTAGAGGAGGGAATGGGTTACATAGTGTAATGCAATTTCTTCTGATCTAGGTTTTGTTGAATTTTGATATAGAGGTATGTAGTGATTTCATATGGGTCGAGGCCATTGAGATCCCATGAGAAGAACTACATGACTCTCAACCTAGATTTGGATGTATCAATATTTACTTTAAGTATGCCATGGTAGTATCCTCAATGAGAGAGGTTTTTCATTTACTCATAAAACTAGAGTCTCAATTATGTATCCATGAAAAGAGATATAAAACTATGATAGAGGTGCTAGATTGAGTTCTTACAGGACAATAACATTGTTATAATATATACAATTAGGAAGGGAAATGTTGGGTCATATTCCCTTAGTAGAAAATTCCATTCTCACCTGGTGGGGTTGGTTTCTATGATATTTTATTCCTTATATATTTTCCTGGGTGTGGAGTAGAGTACATCTTACCATTAGTAATTGTCATTGAATCCTCTAATTCTCCATCATGTAAGGGAGGATATGTTGGGAGACATTTATTGTGAGGTCCTACGTGACCATATATCTTTAAGAGATTCACCAAAAAGATTTTATGATAGAGGGACTAGCATAATCCTTTTGCAGGGATGAAGGGTGGTTCAGATCAAGTTACTAGAGTAGGTGATGAGGGAGTATCTGAAATCTCATTTGAATGTTCATATCTATTTACAGAAGATGCAATGGGTCCTTCAGAAGAATATTTTGTTAGGTAGGAATAAGATAGAGCATTGTTGATTTCATCTCTCGGTGTTCCCATGTTAGTAGGTGAAGGCCGAGTACCAGCTTATGACAGCTTTGTGGCATCCTCTTGATATCCCGAGCTTGAAATGGGATGAATTTTCCATTGACTTATTGATAGGGATTACATGGATAGTGAGAATCCCAAATTCCAATCATGTGATATTAAACTGAATTATGAATTTGGTACACTTCTTTTCTATCAGGGTGGAGAGTACGGTGGATATCATGGGCCAATTTTACATGTAGAATATCACACACCTCCATGGGATTCTCACTATGATTGACTCTGACCATGTCTTTTGGTTTATATTAACATCGTGGAGAGTATTTTATAGAGGATTTAGTACAATTTTGAGGATGAGTATACAATTTCATCCATGAAATATGTAAATAATGAAACAACTATCTAGGTGTCGGAGGATATGATGAGAGATTCCCTCTTAGACTTCATCTAGAGATATGAATATTACATAACATAGGTAGAGTCTACTTATTATATTAAGAATCACTGTACTATTAGCATAGAACCATTCATGTCTACATATAGGAGTATACTTATGTTTTACTGAGATTATTGAGACCACTTTTATTGCACCAGAGATGGTTCAGGAGATGATTGAGAAGGTCCAGGTGACCTATGAACAGATGAGGATAGCCTGAAGCATGAAGAAGATCAATTGGGATTGGGAGATCCATACGTGGGGTCAGTATCCAAAACTTGTATTCTTATTTTTTATTTTTGAGGATGAAAGTATTAATGGTGGGAATAATTTAGAGACCCTTCTTTCCCTTCTATTATTTTAAATATATTAATAAGTATTTCATGAGTTAGGTGTCAAAGTAGTGTGAAACTTTGAGGCTCAGTGATCCAAAAATTAATTTTATAAAAATATTAACTAGATTTTATATCAAACATGCAATATTTTATTTAAATAAAATAATATATCCTTAAAAATGTTTCATATCAAAAATTTGAGACTATTTTTGAATCCGAAATGTGGGGTTTACCTAAGGCATGACCAAAATTTGGTCGACATCGGACACTCGAATGAGGCAACCATTGTTGGGTGCATTTAAAATTAATATAATTTATTTATTTAGTTATTCAATTTAAAAAACAATAATCTTTAAATATGTCACTATGATACTTCTACAACACAAGTATCATAACCCTATGACTATAGAAAGGTGGATTCCAATATTCTTTATTGGAGAATTAATATCAGATGACGTCCAATAAGAAGATCAAGTTAGATTGATAATAAATGATCTAAATAGTTCTTTTCCACCATTGAAAACTAGTTTTATCCGAAAATATTGTTCCAAATATAGGTAGGGCATGTAGTTTATTAGTTTTCTCTATCTTTTTTATCAATCAAGTATGAATCCTAAATCTCTTTGATTTGTTGGAAATTTCCAACTATCTGCTCAGCCCCATCGATGAATAAATTTCTTATTCAGTTTATTATATTTTCTTATTCCATTCTTCTCATAGTGAACTCAACTCTTGAACTTTTTGTCGCATAACACTTGTCCAACAATAGTTATTAACTTACTTGTGATGATTTCCTCTCATTTTTCTGTGTGTTATTCAATATTGGCATATGAGGTTTTGGTTTGACTTTTCTGGGGGGTTTTGGGCATGTTCAAAACCCAAATTTCATGGTAGATTCACATGAGATGAATGGTTTTCCAAAATAAGGTTAGATCAGTATAAATTGTGGGAAATGGGTGTTTAATCCGATGGATCTAGTATCGAAAACCAAGTGATAGTGACAAGAAGTTCATGATTTGTTTGTGGGATTCTAGTATAGGATTAGAACTCTGATTTCCTACAACTAAAGGGTTGGAATCACCCATATAAAGAGTTTTTTAACTGATATTGGGTGGTCAAGAAGAATATTCTATGGCGTCAAAACTAGATGTGGAAGACAAATTTGGATTAAATGGTTTTTTGGAAAAACTCGACTACATGAAATACAATATGAAGAACACATGGCGTGTATTTATTTAGAAGCGATGACTAGGGTGTTTAGGTGAGTTAAATGAAAAATACTATATGGGTCCCCAAACACCATGTGATTAGGTGGTGAACCCTCAGTGTGTTCTCTGGGAGTACACCAACATGGATCTTACAAGGCACACACTATGTACATGCACATGGTTGGTCTATATAGGCACAACAAGGAGAGAGAAAATCAGAAATAAGTGGCTGAGACACAACATTTAGTACCCTGAAACTCACTATATAAATAATTGATTAGTGGTTCATATAATGGTGAGGAAACAACATGGTAGAGAAGCAGTGTTACTGTGTGTACCTATTACACATTGGGTACTTACCTCTACAATTTCTATCTCCTATATCTCTATCATTTAGACTCATTTTTTTGACCATGAGTATCCCTTATTGAGTATTTTTTTCATTTCTAATGTGATGGTAGATTTTTTGTTTCTTTTGAGATAAGATATGATATGTTTATAACATGATTTTTGTTTACGCAATGCCTAACAAGGGAAATTATCATGTAGGATCATTATAGAGTTACGAGAGTGGTACGCATATGACTGACCAGGGTGTGAGTCCTCTATCTTCCTATTGAGTGGTGCTCCATCATAAACCTGAAAATGGTTTATATTTCTAGCTAATAAGTGGAACCCTTTTTTGTACTAGGGTGTGGGTCCTCTAAATTTTTGTGGTACCCCCCATGATGAACTATTTCATGGGTTATCTATCTATCTATTGAGTGGTACCCCCCGAATGGACGAGTGCATGGTTCCTCTATCTACCATGTCTCACCCATTAATGGAATAGGGGACTGGTCTTCTATATACTGAGTGGTACCCCCAAGACATACTAGGGTCTGAGCCCTCTATCCATTTATTTAGCGGTACCTCCTGATAGACTAGGGAATGTGTCCTCTATATACATAGTGGTAACCCCTAACAGACCAGGGAATGGTTCTCTATATACTATATGGTACCCCCTAATGGACTAGGGTGTGGGTACTGTAATTAGAGATAGTTTTCCATAGAATATGAAAAAAAATGGTGAAGTATGTGTTCTCTACATGGTTACTTATTTAGTTGGACACATGAGATGCGAACAATCACTAATGGACCCTTTTAGAATTGTGGGTAAATATTTTCTTGGGAATAGTTGTGAGATGTAGATTCCCTTTATATATCAACTAAATTTCATTTATGAGTATATATATATATTAATATCTGTTATTATTGATATTCTTTTTCCCTCTTTATTTGGGGTTGAGTTGACTACTTATAACATGACTATAACCCCCCTGTATTTTTGGGGCGTCATAGTGGGTATGTACATACTCACCCCTACATAGGATTTTTTTCTCTTGTGTCATGTCTTATAAAGATACTAGATTGGTTCATAGTGATTTCAGAGGAATATAGGGACACCCTTACATATGATTTCCCCGCATGTGTCATGACTTATGGATCAAGGCTCTCTCAAAAATTATTTCCCAAATAATGTTATGTTTTCAAATCTATTCTAGTTGGGTGTTTATTTTTTCCTATTAATTTTTTTCTATTTCTCTTTCACACTCTTTTTATACCCTATAGGTTGTTACATGCATGATTATTACTCTATATATTACAATATTTTAATATTATTCATATGAACTTCTGCATGGACATGGTTGGGTGTGTATGCACATCTACATTATGAAAAGGTATGTAATTTTAGTTATTACTTTTTATTTTGGTATCCATAAATTGACCTATTGTTTTGTGATTATGGTAGTTTTGTATTGGTATTTCACTAGCCGAGCAGGCTCCAATGGGTCAGTTCTTGAAATTTTACACAATTCTAAAAACAATTTTTTGAAGAGCATAATAATATCTAGAATTTTATTATTATGAGTAAGTTATTAATTGTGCTAATAAATTTGAGATGAAGATTATTGAAATGTATGTACTTTGGGAGGAAAATTTAAGAATAGAACATGGTTAAATGTATTGGAGTATCATTCAACAAACAAAATATCTATGTCCCAAAAATGTTCCAAATGTAATAAAAAAATTTAAATAATGTTTCATAGGACAGAAAAAGTGTTATCTCTGATGTAAGATCAATAATTTAGAGTTCAAAAGTTAGGAAAATAGTTTTAATGAGAAAATTAATGATAAAATAGGTCGTCAGATAGCCATGAGTTGTTTTTATTGTAATGGGTTGGGTGATTACTCTAAGGCATATTCAATGTTTGTTACTCAACATAGGAATCATGAAGACTAAAATAATAATGGTATGGAAAATTATTTTTCTTCTACTATGGAAGAAGGTGGGATATCAAATGATGTGGTGTCAAATAAATTACTTGATTATTAAAATTATTCCAACGTATATTTTGAATCTTGATTGACAAATTCTTTTTTCTATAATAAATATTAATGTAAACTGTAAATACATTCTCCATAAATGAACTCAAAAATCTTGTTAAAAATTTATGGGGGTAGTACAAAAGAAAATTGAATTTATAAAAATCTTCTTATCATCATACGTGGAATGGTTTTTCTTATAAACCTCAATTTTTTTCTTATTAGAGAGCATAGTATTTTTCTAGGTATGGACTTTTGTTTATTTTACCATACTATGATAGATTATAGGTCCAACAAAGTCATATTAAAATTTTAGTGTGATTTTAATTTATTATATATGAATGAGTTCATACCTTTGATAATATATTATGAAGATGGGAAACTAAAAAAATTATGGATGTTTAATTTATATTTCACATATTATTGATAGGAAATGAACATTTCTAATTTATGATTTTCTTGTAGTAAATGAACATATCAATGTATTTCCTGTGGATTTTTATGGTGTTATTATTGGAATATAAATAAACATACCATGGGAATGATTGAGGAACAAACATCCAGTTTGGAGTGAATATGAGACAAATTAGACCAAAATACTTCTGAAGGGTCTTCTTCACGAATCTCAGCTCCTCTTTGAATGGATTGACCATTATAATCTCCATACTAGAGATCTTACTTCAAGAAAGAATAAAGGTTTGATGGTAATCATCCAAGAAGAGACTTTTAGAGTCATAATGTTCTTTGAAAACCTGTGAAATGTTTACGATGTCTTCACGAAAAAATCTTTTGGACTTACAGACCCGCACCCCTTCATGAAGATTATAATAATTCGTGAGAACCTCCCATATTTGTGGAAGAACTTTATTATAAATACCAATTTAGTATAAAATTTTAGGGAAGATTTGTGAGAATTAAAGTATCCTAATCACCCAATTATTATTAATACCTTGAGCCTCTTGAACCCAAGAAAAATGAATCACCCAAGGTATCCAAGCTTCAAAAAACCCCAATATTGGGTTCTGGAAAGCCTCCAACTAAGGCGGAGACGCCATTAGTGAAGGCCTACCACCTTTATGAAGGAAGAAGGAACATTTGGATTCATGAATCATTCCACCTTTTTGAAGCACTCCCACTATGAATCAGGAATTCTTTATGAGGTTGGGTCACCCTATTTTATAAATCACAATCCTTTGCAAAGACCCTGACCTTTACAAAGTCCCCAAGCAATGAAAAAATCACCGCTTATAACATCTAATCTTCATGAAGAACATATCCTAAGACTCTCTATGGTTCCTCCCTTATAATGAACCTCCTTCACAAACATTGATTGACCAGGTCCCCGACACCTATCTAGGACCTGTTATACAGCATGTCAAGTCCCCGTGTAACTAGTTCCACCCATTCCTATATTCTCCCGCTTCACCCCAAGTTAGGATTCAGTCCACCAACGACCTTATAATTCTACAAATATTTATCATAACCCTATTTTCTTATAATCATAGGGATCCTAACGTGTAACCCATGAATGACCACTCCTCCATGAGAGTTCTAATGAAAATCCCCCTCCAAAGGCGCATGAGTGGTGGTCACGTAAGCCCATGGGGCGTGGAGTGAGTCCCTCCACGTTCGATCTATATGATGTAAAACATCTGAGTGTCACACTCTTATTTGATGATGTTAAACTACATCACATCCATGTCGTACAACATTAATATTCAAGAAACATTCCTCAGTACAGAACATGAAATTACATAATTTCCATGAAAGATAAATATAGGGTGCTCCATGTGTGACCCACATAGAATGAGATCCTTTAAGGAAATCAATGTTTAATTCCCAGACCATTCAAACCAATAAAAATCCCCTTGAAAGGGATGTCTTTACATGTAATCCCCACACCATCCCTCATAAAAATTCCTTTCATTACATGAGAATCCATACCACCTGAAATAAAACTACATGGATCGTTCCTGTCACACAAACTTAAACTGAGACATTGAAATACATGATTTTTTACCCCAATATTTTAAATATGGAATATAGGACACATTCATAAGGTTCAATCCTAACTAATGGAGATCCCAAGAGTGGAATCTTCCCTCCTATGACACACCACCATGATTCACCTCAACGGGTGTTCTGAACCATAACATTGGACCCCCCTTAATGGGAGTTTTCATCCAACCATATGGGTGTGACATCTTCCCTCCCCATGACAGACTTCTTGGATCCACCCCAATGGGTGTTCTGACTAATCCATCCTTGATCAAAATCAAGTGGTGTTATGATCCATCCCTCCCAGATTCACCTCAAGTGGTGTTCAGATCCATCCATCCTAGATCTACATCATTGGGAGTTATGATCCATCTATCCCATAATTTCCACTCGGTGATTTTTGATCCAACCATCAGGGTCTGAAAACTTCCCTCTTAGAGATTCACCTCCCATATACACTTTAAGGGATGTTCGTATTCTTAACATCATATCTGACTCCATGAGCTATTCTCATTCATCAGTAAACCATCATGGTGTAAAATCATCCCTCCGAGGGATGATCCTCATCACTCTTCCTCCATGGTAAATTTTGATCAACTAAGTCCATCTCTAAAAGATGTTAAACTCATTCCCCAATCTATCTCAAGAAAACGTCATGATCTATTTCTACAGGGAATAAGATTTGTGACATGACCCAAACACCTACCTTATGTATATGTATGAGATGCCTTAGTTAAAAATACTCAAAAGTCTTATTCCCCTAGAATTGTTACCTTGTGTCCTAAAAAGGAAGCCTTGGGTTCCTCTCCTTAAGATGCATCATATGAGATTCCCTCTTATGAGGTAGAATAAATGTGACCAGTTCACTCAACATCTATACATGCATAGAGATTCCCAATATGACTAATCTCTTAAATGAAGGTTTTTACCCTATCAAGAATAAATAATAATTTCAAGAAAGAAAATATGTAATTAACCTGTGTCCACAACCTAATGGAACTTATAATGAGATACAAAAATATGAATTACCTTTATGAGGGAGACCAAAACTAGTTAATAACCTCCAAGGAGAAATTCATGGAATGTAAAACTGACATAAAATAATCATGATTTGATGATGTATGATACATCACCATTGAATGTGATGAAATAAAACCTAATTTGGAACATAAGTATTCATGGAAACAATTCTTGCATTGTGTGGAACATAAGACACCACATGGACAACCCCTGGTTAAAGTGTCTAAAACCAAAATGGTGAAATCAACATTAATATCTTCCTAAAAAAATAAGGAATTTTAGAATTCAAGACATTAGTGGATTAACATGGAACCGTATTCAAACATATGGTTCCATCTTCAACAAACAAAATGATGGGTCCATCAATGAACACACTAGAGAATTGGGGTAGTAAACATTGGGAATTATTGGTATGCGACATCTTCAGTGAGGATCCTTCTCAACTTTAGAAGATTGGATGATACTAAGAAATTCAGAATCCCTTTCCTTATACTAGTACCGAAGGATAAATCCACCTACCATATAGGACTCCGACTATAAGAAGTCAGCCACCCAGTTCATGTAGGTGCTTGTGTAGGAGAACAAATGATGCAGTAATCCCTCATGACCACTCTCCTTCCATGATTTCATCCTTGAATTAAATTTTCAATCAATAACACCCTACCTCACCATCTATGATTATCTATAAGAAAGTGATCAACCCCCTCATATGTAGATATGATCAAGAGGGGGTCATTACCATAAGGAACATGGACCACCTGGACCTAGATGCATTGACACCTCAATGATGCCACTACACCTAATGGATACACTAGTAGAAAATAACCCAATTCCAACAGTTTACCACATAAGGAGCCTATCCCTAAAGATATAATATGACTCTCTCCCCTACGATGAGGAGGTAGGGGATCCCTGAATCACCCAAGATATAACTACTACCTGGTACCCAATAAGGATGTCACCCACTAGGCCCCGTCACTACCAGCAATTACCTATCCCTTAGGTTGAATAATAGGTTATATTTACCCTTACTCTACCATCCATGATCTGAAGCACCTATCACCAATTTTGTGGGAAGGTTTAGGATAATTCCCTAAAGGAGAATCATCTTCCTTGGTTCCTTTGGACCCTTCCACCACCAGCATCTCAAGTCAGATCCCTACAATAGTAAAAAACATACATGTTTGCACTTGATTAGGATAGAGACCCCGACGACATCATAGACATGAAGGGTTGAAAATTTCAAATATTTTAACCATTGACTACCATTATGACCTAACCCATAATGATGTGAATTAGTTAATGGGTCCTTCCTACATCATTTTCAATCCAAGATGAGGACATCCCCACTCCACCAAAAACCAATATAGAGGTCTTCTACACACTTCATCTCAACAAGGAGGTGCTCTCTATGTCCTTTTAAACCACCATGATGGTTATTATTATGCCAAAGAGGCAACCTGCCTTGAAGAACCATCATATAGAATAATGCTAAAAACATTCTGTAGAAGGAGAAGTCAATTGAAAAATCATGTCATCATCGACCTTGTCAATATTTGAGATTCTGAGAAAAAGAAGACAAAATAGTGGAACCTCCACCCCAACTGCTGGAGTGTGGGTAAGGATCCCAATAAGTTATATTCTTCATCCCAGATGATAAGATTCAAAGGATTCCCATATCACTCCACAGGTACATACATGTTGTGTATGTTCTATCCCCCTTCCAGGGGATCAATGTGAACACATTCCTATCATCGCCAATTTAGATCCTTTCTACCTCTATAACAAAAGTTGAAGAGATTTTTTGGTATGGGATAACTATAATATATTAGGAGACCTATCCATATCTATCAGTGAGTGTCGATGCCCTTGCGCATGAGGTTGTAGTGAATAATCCATTATACATGGATGTGATTATGTAGTTGTTATCACATCCAATGGATGTCCCAACATTAAATGAAAATATTCCTCATATAGTTCCTCATATACCAGAAAAAAAACCACCGAACTAATCTATAGCAGTGCTACCTCTTATCTCTCATCCAACACCAATCAGAGTATGGGATCACCAAGAATAAGGCACTGAGAATAAAAGACTATGCAAGGTCCTAGCCACTGAACAGTTTTTAGTGGAATTATGGATAGTTAAAACTCTAAAAATAGATATATTGAAGTCCCTTATCGAGGTCTAGGCCTTGTGTTCTTGTGAAACCACATTTATGGTGCATCACTACCTCTGTGATCGTCAGTTGGATTGTCCACGTATACATTGTCACTTCTAGGACGTCGATCAACAATATTGATGGGTTGAGTTGGAATAATTTCTATTGGTTAAGTTCCCTAGGTCTCCCAAATACCACTACACCATCCAATAATATAGCGTCATCAGCCTCAAATTCCTCCACTGATTTATGGAAGAGGTGTCTCTACATGTGTAAATTAGGGGCTGGAAAAAATATGATACTCTCAAATTCATCCCTATAATATGAAATATTATCCTACAAGTCAATGATGAGTATTCCCTCCAAGTATAACCACGATAAACATGGTCATCCCCAAGATTCTCTGGAATAAGTTTTCTGCCAATGGGTTTGATGGGGAACCCCCCTATAGGATAAACAACACTATTTTGACCCTCATATAGGGGTCCAAACCCACCAAAAAAGGGAGGAACTCATCCTAAAAAAATCCTTCTTGTACATTTCGTTCCTATAGGAACATCCCTAAAGGAATGGTTAATGTTGGACCCTCTGATCCATCCGTGGAAGTGCTAAAAAAATAGAGACTATGGTAGCTCCCTTTGTACAAATGGTTAAATAGTAGAGGAGAATAATTGATGATATCATTGTTTATAAGTGACCAAATTATGATAAATAATGGTCCAATATGGAAAAAATACCTCATAGTCTAGTTTCTCCTGGTTGATCGTTGTAATCCTACATGTGTAGATAGAGAAGATGAAAGAGTATATAGAAAGCATTCAAGGTATGAATCTTCAAACCCTATCAAGGAATAAGATCCCCATCCCTATGATCAAGGTCACACTGCTCCACAAGACATTGTTCCTTATTATCGAGTTATTGATTATGTTAATGGATTGGTGGTCAGGAATCTTCATCATGATAAGGATCCTTGTGAGGATGTTTTTATAGCCACTCTCATTACTCACTATAAGGCCCTTGAGACACGAAATCTTGTGATCCTTCCATATGGAAAGCTATACCTATCATGGGTGGATGACAAAAGGTCTCTTCTAGAGTTTGGGAACCCTAGTTTCACCCATTTGAAGTGGATGGGTTACCCACTACAATATATATACCAATTCATCTAGAGAACTAGGACCATTTCTGGAATGATAGAGAAATATGAGGCCTCCATGCTTCGGTGTTTCATCTAGATTTTGGGAGGACATGTGTTGGTTTGGTACAACCATCTTTCTACAGGGTATATCAATGGTAGGGAAGATCATCAAAAATAGATCCATTTTCAGTTCCTATCCACTATGTCTGAGAAAAGTATTCATGAATTCTTCTTATGTGGTAAATGGAACGATGCAAGTGTCATATATTTTTTCATCTGGTGGAAATGCCTAAAATACTCACTAAAAATGTTTTGAATCAATAGTATCTACTAACAATGTGCATGGGAAATTTCAAGCTAGAGATGGTCCCCACCCTAATCACACATAAAAATTTGGGTTGGTTCCAGAAGATTTATGATAGACCCTAGCATTTGGAGGAAGCCTCAAAATAGGTTAAATAGTTTAACTAATTACCTATTCGATCTCTCATGAGAAGGCCCTCCAAAAAAATATTATTGATTCCATATAATTAGAGGATGTTGTTCCATTATAATTATTGGAACCTATAATTAAAGAGCCTCACTGAGTTTATTAACCATATTAGGAATAGCCTTTCCAAGTACCAAATTTTTAGACACTGTCTCTCCAATCTTAGTCTCTAAGACGAGAGCATGTGGCTTCATCACCTCATCAAGATCTATCCCCTCATTATGGCCACGTTCCCATAATGACATTCTTAAATAGATAGAATAACACTTATTACTTCAAGGATTCATAGGTCCTAACCTATATCATATGCACCATAGAAATGGGGATTCTAAAGATTCCAGAGTATAGAAGGTTCCAGGAAGCTGGGCAGACTAACCGCACAAACCATTTCTCTTACCACACGATCCTTGGACAAACCCTAATGGAATTTTATGTATTAAAGGATTGTTTCTAAAACCAAGTGGATAATGGTCTAGTTAAATTAGAAAATGTATCGACATAGGCAACACACATTCCCACCAAACTCGGTAGTGACATTGAGGTTTCTGGTGAATGGAAGTAGGCTTCCAGTCATAGAGCCAAGAAGTATGAAGGCGGGTTGGATCACATAGTAGTTTCTCACACCGGTTATGTCATTTGTGATCTCCTTGGTAGTCCCAATCCACATATCATAACCAAAACCTCATCAACCCCTGATTTTTCATGTACGTTACAACCCTCCAAATCTTAGTAGAGAAAACATTGATGGTGGATAACAAATCTAGTTCCCCATCCTATGGAAATCCATCACTTAATCTCAATGATTTGTTGAATATTGAGTTGGAAGCTACCCCCAGGTCCATCCCTATATTTGAATACCCCTTTTAAGATGAAAAAGAGTATATCAATGAAAATGTTTTCATGTTGGTAGACCACTTCACACTTCATGAATATGATTAATTCCTTGAAAATACCCAGTATTACTCTTTCCAATGACATGTAAACAAAGGTAGAGGGCATGAAAATAGAAAACATTCTTAGGAAAGAACTTCAAACCATGCCGTGGTTGCAACCAATACTAGACATTGGGGTTTTCATAGATATTGGAAAACACAATCCTATCAGACTAGTCTATCAGATACACCTCCATAACTGAAAATGTTAATAGTTCAAACATATAATACATAATTGATCTTATTATCCAACTAATAAGATCAAAAAAGACCACACCACAATCAGTTGTGTCCTATGAAAGTCAGAACTCAATCATTTTATAGTCATTAAAAAGTGGTTCAATGTGTGTTAGATAATCAGAAGTGGTATATTTCTAGCCCTTTCCAGAACCTAGTTGTATATGTGAGAAAACATATTTTACCCATCGTCAAGGAGTAACCCCCCCCCCCACAGTTTGAAAAATGCCTTTTTTATAGACTTATGATGTATTAAAGCTCTTATCCAATATACCTGTAAGGATATCGATTCATGATGCCCTACTCTTATTGAATTAAATGAGGGAGGATTAGAATTAATCCTTTAAGACTCCTTTATTTTTTGAGGTGGATGTTTCTACCATAGATTCCTACAATGAAGAGGAGATTGAGAAAGAATAATTCCAATCCACAATATCATTCTTCTGATAGGATTATTGCACCATCATGTACGGTCACATGCACTCACTATACATTATAGGTCAGTTAAATGGAATAGATATCTTCCACTACCTCATGGACACCAAATCTACGATTAATCTCATCCTGACTTGAATACTTCCTAAGATGGGACTGATTGAAGAAGATATTACAACCGTTGAAAAAAAATCATGGTCATTATAGAGTCGTTAAAAAAAATATGGAAGGATTTTTTAAGATATTTGTTTAGATAGTTGATAGTAAGTGATAATTTCATGGTTGTCTCATAAGACAACACTTAAAACACACTAATCGGTAGGACTTAGATCCATATACCTGTAGAAAACCCCTCCTCATATTACTTGTGCCTCAATTAATCCCTCAATAGCTGAGTAGGGTCACTTCTAGGTGACACAACTCTCTAAGAATCATGTGATGCCTTCTATCTTCACATTGAATACTATAGGATGGAGAGGAAGCAAGTTAATATCATTAAGGTTGAGCATTCAACTACTACATCAAATATATGGGAAGACCTAGATGATGCCTTCATTATCCTAATACAAAGGTTGGAAGCCACAATTATATACTTGGGATGTTTCTTTGTCTTTTCTAGGATAATGGGATATATCTTCTTTAAAATGGAGGAATGTATGAAGAGTACCTTTTAATCCTACAAACGACATGCCCAAGTGATATGAAAATCCCCCACCCCGATGTGGTACCATGATTTTTGTCCCATGACCACCATTTCATGACATGGCCGCCAGTTCAATAGGGTAGGGTTGAACAAGAAGCTGAACCACCACTATTTTTTTGACATCCAGTGGCTTAATGGAATCATCTCAACATCCTCTATCACTATGGTTTTTGGGGAGTAATAATTCCACAACAAGGATTCTGTATCTTCTCAAGCAGGTACCAATGCTCCCCCTATGTTTTTTTATCCTAGATGAATCATATACTCTTATTGATTCTCCTACTCCACATGATGAATATGATTTTGAATACACTCCAACATAATATATTAGTTGATACAAGAGATCTTTAGAACTGAGGAAGATCCAACGAAGATGATGATCAGTGCAACCATGCCTCTAAAGGAGAAGCAACCGTATGTGGATTTTAGAAGAAGCGTCATGATGTAATGTTCTGTAGTTATGATGAGATTAAAAAACTATATCCATAGGCCACCATAAACTGTCTTAGTCTCCCAGGGATTCATCACAGGTTCAATGATACTCCCATGAAAATGCATCCCTCCAAAAATTATATGGTTGACACTGATGTTGATAAGCTTATCAAAGCTAGCTTCATCCAATAGGTCTACTACCCCATATGGGCAGCCAATATTTTCTTATTCTGGAAGAACAGGAATATTCAAGTGTGAATTTACTTTTGGGACCTCAACTGCCAATGTATGAATTCTGATTTTCCCCTTACTATGACAGAGCTATTGATCACTACTACTGATGGTTTCTAGGCCCTTTGGTTCATGGATGGATATTCTAGGAACAACCAGATCTAGATGTCCCTTGAGGATGATGATTCCAGCACCATCAAGGTTTAGAATGGGACCTTTTTCTATCAGTTGATTCCTTTCGTTCTGAAGAATGTAGTCACTGCATATTAGCGGGACATGCACCATATTGTCAACCCAATTCCTAGGACTGTTTTGGAATGATACATGGAATATTTATAGTTATAATCATTCCATCATCAATACCATATCAAATACATTGAAAAGGTATTTAGATTCCATATATCTCATCATTTGAAGATAAACCCTGTAAAGTGTTAATTTTTTATTACCTATGGGATGTTTCTTAGCTTCATCATCAGATATAGAGACATAGAGGTCGAACAATTATATTATCATGTAAATAAACCAAATTATCCTCCTAAGTAACCTCTAGAAGATATGAGGCCATCAATGCCACATATATTACATAAATCATTTCATATCAAATCTGAACAACAAGTGTGATCCCCTTTAAAATATCATGAACAAATTCATTTTATACTAGTGGGATGAGAAGTTCTAGAAAAAATTTAGGAAATAAAGAGGTATCTTATATGAACATTGAATATGATTTCACCCATGTCTGGAAAGCAACTAGTTATCTACATGAACTACCTGGAATGATCCCCCAATGACCTCAAATTCTAGAAGAACCATGAGGGTAGAGAAAATAGTTTATACAATTTCAGTTGCATTCTCCAAGACATCATGACTAGATAAGCCAATATCATGAAGTGAAGCCTCATGCTATTTTGTGTAGTGGAAATTTTGTGGCATTATATTTAGCATCACCAAACACAACAGTTGTCATGTGTGGACTCAATAGATTATATTCTTAATTTCCAATTGTTGAAAATATGAATAACAAAGTAGGTAGTGATATTTCCGTAGTTTAACATCTGATTCGTTAAATATAAATATGTCTAGGGTTAGTAATTGGAAGACATCTTGGTTTCCCATATAGGATCTTTATAATTACCCCTAGATGTTGATTTTAGAGAAACCACCATCCTTTTAGGGGATCATGACATTTCATTTTAGAAAATTAATTTTTGATTGTGCCTCCAGGATCCCAACTAGTATCAAGCTCAATGATCCCAAACAACATAGATTAGTCCTAGGGATCATCTTCAGTACCCCAACATAACCCATCATACCATACTATTTCATGTTTTCAGAAGGAAACACCAACAATGAGGTAGAGTATCAGGCTATAATTACATATCTCGAGCTAGCCCTCGATACTTTTTTTCACTCTATTACATGTTAAGGGAGACATTAAGGTGTTCAAGAAACATATTAACAGTGAATAAATAATTATAAATACATATCTCATTCTTTTAATAGAGTGTACTCATCATCTGATGACCTAGTTTATTTCTCATCTAGAAGTGAAATATCATCCTTGGTCACTGATTAGTAATTCTATCAACTTTTTATCTTAGGTGTTCCCATGTACATCCTAAATATGATGACTTTTTCATTCATGTGGCACATTGGGGAGTCATTACTCCCATCATTTCTGATGTCGAGGATAAGCAGTAGGTAAACTAATTGGGTATCAGTTCTTCTATGTTAGCCCACCTAGGTTCCACTATAGTTGAGGAGGAACCTGAGTAGACAACTCCTTTTGTTTAGTATCTCTATAATTTTTATATCTTTATAGGTTGATCCTAGCGCGAGGGAATTCATTGGAATACATCATAGTTCACCCTTCAGAGCATGAGTAACCATTAGAATACACTCTATATGCATGGGTATGATGGAATTATCCTTCTTTTTATCAATTATGGTGAGATTACCAATGTTAGGTTTGAAGTTCATGCTAGGTCTTATGGTTCCCATCAAGTAGGATTTCTTAACTCCCACCAATTCTAAATGTTAGACTACTTATGGGAACCCATGGATCACCAAATCATTGTGTTTTCAATGTGGTTTCTTGAATCTCATATCCATGAAAATTTGTGCCTCCAATGATGGAGGTCCCCCATAGTAAAATTTATTCTTTTCACTTTGTAGTATCAGTACTCGATGTTGTGGGTTCTTATCTTATAGTAACATCTCTCCAGTTTAGGTTCATTCTTACCACAAAAATTTTTTTCCCCAAGGGAGAAGAAGTGATTAAAATTAAATAAGTGAAGGCTCAATCCATGATTGAAGTTATGAGGTCCCACATTATAAATTTATTTGGATTCCCTCATCTCATTCTCACTAACAATAGAATATATATTAATGCCATTGAGCTAAATAGATTTTACATAAAGTAAAATATCTGATTGAACTATACTTCCCTCTATTATTTGTAGGTGAATGGATATATCAATGCATTCAAAAGTCCCCTCTTTAAAAATTTTCAAAATATAATGGGCCAAAATAAGAAACTTTTTATAGATATGATCCAAAAATCTTTCTGGACCTATCAGAAGATGACTAAGAATCCACCTAGGTGACTCCAGACTCCCTGGTGTATAGATTATAGGCAGCCTTTCCAATAGAGGCTCAGTTTCCATTACTCAAAACATTTATCTACACCCATTAGCTTTTTGATAATAGTATAATTCCTTCTTTATAAGATATAATCCCTCAAATAAAATAGGATCTAGGCCATCGAAAAACTATAGAGGCAATAGAACTGGATCAAAGGGGTGTTCAACAAGAGGTTTCACCTCCGTTCCTTCCTACAGGGTGATAGGGCACTGGCTCTTAGAACACTAATGATACTTGGTTAGAATCCACCAATATTGGAGCCAATGGGGGAAGGACCCTACATAATTTATATTGTCAATCCTCTTGGTGTAAACTATTTTTTCACCATGGACGGAGATCATATCACTCCTCCCACCAACACTATGTTCATAAAGTAGTACATCACATATGAAGTGAAAAGACTCTGAAATCTATGACTGTAAACAAGGATTTCAAGTCCAAGTATCATGAATTTAAATAGTATGCAGGTTCTCTTAGAATTTTTTGGTGTGGTATTGGTCCTCCTCATTCCCATCAGATTGTCATTATTGCATGAGGAACATATCTATTTGATATTCTCATCACTATGTTCTGAAATCTATGACCTTCAACATGGAGCCCAAGTCCAAGAATCATGACATTATATAGTAGGAGTATCTTCCTTGGTAATGTGTGGTGTTTCATTGGGAATCCTAGACCATCATACATGTTAGGTTTTCATTACTCTTCACTGTACATATCCCTTTTGGTGTAATCACCCTCTTGTTTTAAACTCTATGACCTTAAAATAAGATTCCATCATGGTCAAAACACTATGACCTTATACTATGGGAAAATTCCAAGAATAACATCTTTAAAGTGTATGCATGCTCCTCTAGAGAAATGTTGGGTGAAGAAAGGGAATCCTAGTCCCCCATCAACATCTAGTTTTTTATTCCCATAGACTACCTATATCCATTTGCGAAGCCCCTCTCCATTGTGAGAACTCCATGAACCTAAACCAAGATCCCTTAGTCAAGGAAATATAACATTAAAATATTCACAAGAGGTATAAGAATTATGAATTTGAAATATATTTATCCCCTATAGTACGTGATTTACAATTTTATACTATGAATACTAACATCCTCAACACATGACATTAAACTAAACTTTTACCCCATACATGTTTTGGATGCCTCAGAATCAATGATGATCTTACCCTACATAAAAATGGATTCCCTATATGGTAAACACGAGATGAAATAAAAACATCAACGCATGATGTTAACCTATGATATTACCTTGTTTGAAACTGGGATACCTCGTAAATTTTAAATAAGAGATGATGTTTTCCAAGTCATGAACTAGGATGCCTCTAATGATAATAGTGGGATGGTCAAAAAATATTAACCCACACACTAAACACGAAAGACCCCAAGATAATTATGGGATTCTTCAAATTCCTTCTCTAGAGAGGATCTACCATATTAGCATCAATCTTCTACCACATCATGTTTGATAACTACTTCTGGCTTGATTTCCATCATCAAGAAATATATAGTGATGCCTGACCTTCTCATCCAAAGGCCGAGATGATAATTTATCAACCCGTTCACCCTTTGGCCATAGGAATGGTGTATATATTATGAACTTAAAAAAATGTTATCATTGTAACTTAATCCTTATGTGGAACACATTCTACATTTTCTCATTCACGTAGAGTATTACCTCTTCCATGCCACACAAGTACCATAGAAACAAATAATTCTACAGTCTACATAAAAAATGTTAAACTTATTTCTCATAATCTAAGACAGAAGACATTAATCTGTTTTCCACGATCTAGACTGTATGTCCTAAAACTATGTTCAATCAATATCAGGATCACTTCACACGGTGTAGTGACTCAGTGGCACATTTATATTTGGTTTTAAATCCTTCACGAAACAATCATCCTTGAACTCACCTTCATCCCATGGTCTATATCATATAACCATAAACTATGTGGATCTATACTTCAATAAATACATGTATCTTGATTTCCATATTTATAGGATATGTAATGATGATTATATGTTTTGCCTCTATCCCCAGTTGTAGATTATCTACAAAACCATTCATTTACTATAGTGTAACCATCCTATAATTTCTTATTATCCTACTTCCATGTGTATGCCCCATTTAATTAAACTGACCCATTAGTAGTTATAGATATCTTCATAGCCTAAATTGATGAAGGAACATCCTCAGAGAATCATGTTAAACTACATTCTTACCCCATAAAATTTTGAGATTCCTCTTAACAAGAGATCATCTTACCAAGTATGAAACCAGAGTTCCCCATATGAAAAATACAAGATGAAAAAACATCTTAAAAACATTAAATTAAACTATATAATTATCAAATAATAATAGAAATTTCCTTATATACAAGTATTAGAAGATTAAATACTCTCATTTTAGGGGTTATCCACCTTTCAACATCAGTATTATACTATGAAATATTTGGTAACTACATATGGAATGATTACCTTTCACCTGAGATATATAGTGATGCTCAAATATTTTATCATTGGTCCAGCTCCTTCATTATCTCTCTCCAAATCCTTTTCCTTCCACAGTTTCATAGACCAAATTTTGTGTTCTTAAACTAAAATTCATCTTCCATGTACTGAGAAGATAATTTTTTTAAAAACATCACTTTATGTTTTATACGGTACATTTCTTCGGCTCATTAACATCGGAACAATACTCTTTCATGACCCGCTAAATGGTTTTGGGAGCCTCGTGTTCCAAACTCTATGACCTTAAACTATGAGTAGAACCCTAAGTCCAAAAATCATGACTTTACACTACGTGTGGTTAGTCTCAGGATGGTGTTTTTTACAACATCAGGTGGCCTCCTAATCCTCTCATTCACATCAGGTAAATTACCTTCAATGTCACATACATTCCTTTATGATACGAACCCTTTGGTCTATGGTCCAATCTTAATGATCATAAAATTTTGGCATCAAGTTATACATTTATAAAATTAAACTGAAAGTCATGTTCCAAGAATCACAACCATAAAAAGTATATGAACTACCCTAGATTCTATTTCTGGGTGTTGGGAATTCGATCATGATACTCTCCTTCACCCTCAACTTATGTAGTAGGATGGGTATCATTCACATCAGTTCACTACATCCCATTTTGAACAATGATAAAGTGATACTCTACCCCATGAAATGAACACATGATGGATTCTGTAAATGAAACAAGGAAGAAGTTTTGTGAGGCCTTGTGCAGAATCCCCACTCACTCCACATCCTAGTCACATGACATTAAATTTTGATATGAATCTTGTTCACACAAAATTAAACTGTAAATTCCCCATCCATAATGTAAGGTGTTAAATTTCATGTCTATTTTCCTCCCCGTATGATTTAAAACTGCATTTTTATCATCCACATTGCATGATGGAAAAATTAAAGGTATTCAAAGACCTTTCTCAAGGGGACTGTTCCCCCAGTTCATGTCATCTACTACATCATTCTTATTAATCAATTACCGCTAAACATCATATACGATTCTCCCTTAGAAGACAAGTTTAACTTTTTTAAGACCGATACAGCAATGAAAATGTTCTCTATGACACAATGTAATAATTACAAGTGTATTAGAATCTATTTAAACAATCAATAATTTCATTCACATGGATCACATGCACCTTATTTAGATTATCATCCTCCTCCATGTCTGAAGGGACTCCCTAAAGGAATGGTGTCTTGCTACACTGAACCATATACTATTCAAGGCCAACATCCTGAAAGAATTTGGAATACATGAGGATATATGTTTTGAACATGGTCATCTGTCAACCCTCATTTTTTCCCCATTTCCAACTAAGTGCTGGGGCTGCTGTGTTTTAAACCTAGTCAGTAGTTATCCTATATCACCACACCACTCATAATGTTTTACTAATTTTATGGCATCGTGATTCATAATTTCCATTCTCCAATGGTTGGTTATAATCCCACACAGATAGAGTTATCACATTAATTCACTAGTTCATATTGGAAGAAAATTTCAACTATTCCAATAGTCCTTATCTCTAATAGTATACTCTCTCAGACTAGACACTCTCATATAAATGATCACACTAGAGACGACTCACATGATCTTAGGGATTGGTTGTTGGTTGTCTCAAAAATTTGATCAACGTGAGATAATAAAATTGAAGAATGTGTTTAATGAATAATAAATTAAAAAAACCAATGATTCAAAGGGTCATCCACATATTTGATCATTTCAAAAAAAAATCTGATATTGATCGTATAAATTGAGCGATCAAGATCAATATACCTTTTCTGAGTGACCTCTAGAGTCCACTTCCAGGCCTCTAGGTCTTTATTTTATTCATCATCTTGGGAGAAGATGTGTTCAGCTCTGATCCATATTCAGTTCTGCCTAGCCCAACACTCATCCACCAGTGATGTAAAATCTACTTTCTTGGACTTAGATTTTTTCGATTGATGCTTCTATATATTGTTGATTTATTTATGGGTATTTGTGACCATCACATTCTCTTACACTATCACCTCAATGAAGGAAATATATATTTCGTCCTCTTCAATCACCTTGGAGCCTTCAACCTTGTGCATCTTCTAGGAATGGTCAAGCACATGTCATTATGCATGTGCCCACTCAAAGAATAAGTCTCAAGCCTTTGCATAGAGAATGATTGATTCATCCCCAGCAGTTTAAAATTTGACAAGACAATGGAGGAGAGACCCCACCCAGTTTGGGATATTAGCTGTCTGGGTTTGGGTGATGATGTTATTCACATTACTCTATACCTTGCGGAGGAAAATATGGTTATTCTCAATGACATATAGTCTATAATCCTCAAAATCTTATGGTAGTGTGGGATCATAAGGAGGTAATATTTCAGATATATCATCTACTATATTTTACAACTGTAGGTTTTTAGGAGGAGTAGATAAATATATACACACAAAAACATCCCCACGTCTTCCTCTCCACTTGTAGAAGAATCCCCTACTACCCTATGTGGAACCTCTAAGGTGGAAGAAATAATCGTTTCCTCCAAATCTATCAATTTTGGTGGAACTAATTTAGTTGTATCCCTTAATACTTGTCACTAAGAATTCTGGGGTAAATTCATCAAATGAAGCCTCCCCTAGTCACTTAATCTACTAGAACACTTGTCGCCTCCCCCATAATGACATTGATGCCAACAACCATCTATGATGGTGCCTCTATGATTAGATGAACAACTATAGATTCCTCAAATAACAATATAATATGCCCCACCTAAAACCCTCCATTGAGGGTATAGTCAATGAGATCATCTCAAGTAGAAGATCGACTATGGTCCATACTACCACTTTCTCCTTGTCAATTTTGATCGGGAGAGCATCACCCACCATTTCCTACCAACCCATGTCATGTTTAATGAATGTGTTGGTGCTGGTGGTCGAGTTCGAAGAACAATTCATTCTAATATTAAAAAACATGTCATTAAAAAAGGAAGGAACAACGAAGGAGTCAAGGTAATATAAGAGAAGGAGACTTAAATAAATGATAAAACATTGTGATAAGTTTCAGGAGGTTCACTAACAGTCCCCCTAGTGTGAAAATTCCCCCAACTGATGTCACATCAGTCATAGGAATCTCTTTTGTTGATGGTTGGATTTCCAAGGCTATAACAACATGAAGGGACCCCATACTTACCCCTTTATGGTTTGAACTTCCCACTCCCTATGCATGATTCCTCTTAGTGACCTCCCCCTCTTTCATGCTCACTAATTCCTACAAAAGTGAAGGAAGGGATCAGTCGATGAGTTTAAAGGGTTGGGAGATACTTGGAAACACATAAAGATCATAGGATTTACATGGTCAGCAAAAGAACATCTGTCTCCTTCTGAGTCATGGTAGGCTTCGCTTCCCCAGGGATCATTTGATTCTTCTAGTAGAGGCATGATCACAACCAGATAAATCATCGAAGGATTTAGATCAGAAGTCATTTTCAGTATCACCATTAACCGATCGGTCAAAGGATGTGAATTGACAAAATAGTTAATTGGGGATTCTCTCTCTAATATAGATCACTCTACCTTGTCCCGAGGCACAAGGAAGGTGGATTTGGAATGAACATTCCTAGTGAGATGTGTCATGTTTCTTGTTAATCTATTGCTATATCACATAATAATTGGATAAATACTTAGAGATATCTTAGTTTTCCCAGATTTTGGTTAATGCACCTTCTCTAGGAATTTCCATGCAACACAACCGCTTCCTGGGAGCTTGGAAGATGCCCTCTGGCCCATCTTAGAAGGCGGTCCTTCTTTATGATGCATCTTTTCATGGAGTGTTGAACAAGATGTATTTATTCTCCATGTGGCTACCACCTATGTTGGGATAGTCACCACCATAAATCCTAGTGTTTTCTCCCACTAGTCCATCTATGTTGCCACAGTGGGACCAACAACCAAATGGCCTCATCTTGAAAGATGAGGGTCCACCACTTCATTGTCTTAGGTTTCTTTCCTTCTTAGAATATTCCCTTGAAATGTGATCTCACAACTTATCACATATTAATGAACATGTCCATACCTAGTGGTGGGATGGGTAAAATATTTACAAAATATCTCATCCAATTCTAAAAACATGTTCTAGATCTACCTAAAAAATGAAGGATGACCTTCATGAAGCACCTCTCTGTTTACCTTTAGGGTTATCTAATGTAAACCCCTAAACATACTTGTGAACCGATGTGGGTGGTATGTATCCAAGATTCGATGATTGTTGACACTCTCTACTAGTACCCTACCATGTAAGGGTAGGAGGTACAATTACTACTCAAAAATCCTTGTAAAATCATCAATCACCATCCTTGTTGGAAGGGGTAATAGGTGAAATATGAAGTGTTATGCTAGCCTAACCTTCTCAAACACTTCCACCAAACCCAAAATGAATGGGTAAATCCCAAAAAAAATCTAAATCACCAGTCATAAGGTTGAATTCGGAGGATAAATGGGGTTCGAGTACTCATATCCCTTTATGTGTGCTTCCACCAAACTATACATGGAATGAAGGGGTCCACATACATTGATAAGATTCTTCCCAATTATTATCTTATGAAGCACCTTTTACAACCTCACAAGTACTAGTATTATTTAATTGATGCTCTTCCCATCGTTATCGTCATCGGTATAATAAAGCTTCCCTGACACACTAGCATACATGTATCCCTCATCATGAGAATCCAACCACAGATTACTGTGAAAATGAACCCCACTAGCATGAATATAGGTTAAGATTCATTATTAATTCTATAACCCAGAGCATCCTTTGACTTGCTTACAAAATCTACAAATATATGTACTCTTTTACCTCACTGGTGTCCCCCATTCCATGTGATTAGCCTCTTCAAAACATTTTTTTCTAGCTATCCCCCTTCGAGATATTCCTCCTTTACTATTTCATTCATGAAATAATTATACCATTTATTAATGGGAAGATACATCATCGCAAAATTCACATTGATGGTTCCCTACACTCGATCAAACAATGACTTTGGTAGATCCAACAACTACACTTAGACCCCCATATGTTTTCTATGGGGAGGAACTCATAACATATCTCCCCCAGAATTAGGATCCTAGTGATTTGATGATGGCCCCAATGGATGACACCAACCTCCAAATGGTGTAGATAGAATGTGTTAGTCACTTGTGACCACCTACTCAGCAACCCGGGAAGTATTTCTTGAGGGAAGTAATCGCAAAACTATGAGGCCCAACTGCTTTGTAGAGCCCCACTCGCTTCATTTATGCCTTGAATTCAAAACATGGTGTGTGTTCACAGAAGGACCAGACCCACACATTGGTGAAATTTCCACTCTAGAGTAATTCCTAGTTTTCATTCCATGCTTTTAGAAGATTCCCCAAACCCAACTTTATGATAGTCTCATTCTAATGAATAAATGCCTCATTCTCTATAATCTCCCCGATTGATATTATTGATTTTTTTAGACATAAAGTTAGCTATAATTGGTTAATTTTTCATTTAGGATGTGTCCTATAATGACCCTATGCCACTAGTACTACCCTGGTCTTCCTCTAAACCAATAGGTTGGTTCATCTATACTCACTGGGAGGATAAAAACATAACCTCTTATATTGAATCTATAAAAAATTCCTCTTTTATTGTGGTTAAACCGTATGATCCTCTATTAATACTATGATCTATAATTCATGGACCAATAAGCTCAAAATAGTCTCCCCAATCATGATTTTCTTAGCCATTTCTTCCGAACAGGTAGTGATAATACTGACTCTAGGAGTGGAAAATTGATTAAAGACATAGGTGATTTTTAGTCTAGTTTGTGATGTTTTGTCACAAAGATAGTCCTAAAAGGTCATTTGTGTAGTTATTTAACTGTTACAAGGTTTATAGAGTCTAGTTAAATATGAATCATTCACAAAGTTATGTTTTCAATGACAGTCATATTTGCCGATAGTAAGGACTGCAATCATAGAGTTCTCATGAAGGGTGAGATATTCCCAAAAGGAGAGTGTTGTATTTTATCTTCATGAGATTATGGTAGATTCTTTTAGGGTACAATATACTATTTATAGGATTACGTATGTCCTTGGATATGTGATGTTCTTCATAGGAGTGACCATCTCAACATTCTTCACGAGTGAGCTTCATGCAAAAGAATTGAAAAAGTGAGTTTACTGATAATTTTCGATGATTCTCCATGAAAAATTGACCCTCCTTGTCTCCATATTCTCCCATTTTGAGGGGGTTGGGGTGGGGTGTGGTGATGAAATATGTGTACCATGGGAATGATCAATGATGTCACTTTCGATTCAGAGTGAATACGGTCCAAAGGGCCAAAACCCCTCAAAATGGTATACTTTAGTAAGTTCCTTTGAGAATTGACCGAGTTAGTGAAGCTTCATGACCTAGAGTCTCCTTCATGAAAATTTTATGTCTTGAAGAAAAACCTCCATGAAACAAATTTTGGTGTCATTGCACACTTTGGAAACACATGAAGAGTAGAAAATGACTTCATGAATGAGGCATTTGAACTTGTAGAGCCGTGCCACTTTGCGAAGCTCATACCACTTCATGAGCACCTCCAATTCAAATAAAACACTTTTCAATAAATAACCATTTATTAATATATTTTGGGGATGACATGTAATTTTTAAACTTCCAAAATCACCTTCTTTTTTTAAACCCCTTGAGAATCATGATCAAAACTGGAACAGAACAACTAAGTTATCTTGGATTTTTAAAACCACATTTATTATATTTTTGAAAGCCTCCACCCTATGTGCTGGTGAATTTTTATAAGGCTTGAAAAGGTAATGAAATAATAAGGTCCTTTAAGGAATGTGAGTATTCATGAATAATTCAACCTTCTTGAACCACTCCCTCTATGAATCTGGACCTCTTTATGATCTAGGGTCACCCTGTTTTGCATAGAATTCTCCTTCAAGAGGACCCTGACCACCACAAAGACCCAAAAATAATAAAGGAACCACCTTCAAGAAACTAAAATCATCATTAATAACCTCTCTTAGAACAATATATGGTTCCTAACTTCTTCTAATCCTCTTTTTTGATGGTTGAGTAGCCAAGGACATAAACCATGCGTGACTGGTTCAGCTGTACCTCAAGTCCCCATGTTACTAGTGCCACCCATTTTTCTATCCTCCCAATTCACCCCAAGGGTGGATGGAGTCCCACACATTCCTTTTGTTTCTAATCAAAGGTTTCATAAGCCATTTTATTCTATGAATAGGGGTCATAACATTGACCTTGTGACTGACCACTCCACTCTGGCAGTTCCGATGCCATGCCCCTTCCAAAGGGACATGAACGGTGGTAACATAATCCCAATTGGTGTTGAGGGAGTCTACCAATATCCAAGACAAATGGTGTAAAACATACTAGTATCATGTAATTATTTCATGAATTTAAATTACATCACATCATAGTCATATGATTTTAAACTACACAACAACTTCCTCAAATCAGGATTTGAAACTATAGACTTATATTACATTATAAATGTAGGATGCTCCATGTGTGACTCGCAAGGAATGAGGTCATTTCGGTAGAACAATAAATAATCCCCCTACTATTCCAACCAAGAGAAACCATATTTAAAGGGGATGTTTCCCCATGTAAGCCCCCACAAAATCCCTCATAGAAAATCCTTTCATGACATAAAAATCCTTATCGCGTGATGCTAAACTGCATGGATATGTTATTCCAAACTATTATAAAGTAAAGAGTTAAACTTCGGGGTTTTGATCACTGTATTATAAATAGGGTACATAAGAAACATATTTAATGATCAATACCAACTAATGCTAAAACTAGGTGTGATATCTTACCTCTTAAGGACACACCTTTCAAATATACATCATGGTCCATTCTGATCCATATCTCCAAATCTGCCTCAAGGGGAGTTCTGGCCATATCATACATGTGTGACATCTTCCCTCTTAAGGAAAACCACCTAGATATAACCAAATTGAAATTATAATAAATATATTCTAGAGCTACATCAATGGGAATTTTGATCCATCCCTTCTAGATTTGCCTCAAAGGTTGATCTATTCCATCCATTTCGCATCCACCTCAAGGGGTGTTCTGATCCATCCATCCCAAAACCAAATTAAGGGGAATTCGGATCCATATATATTAGTGTGACATATTTTCATCTATGGATTCATCTCTCAGATCCTCTATAGGGGGAATTATAATCCATAACTCCAGATATACCACCATGAGGAGTTCTGATCAATCAGAAACCCATCCAGGTGTAATGTATTCCCTCCTAGGGATGTTCCTTCATGATCCCCCTCCATAGGGAATTTTGATCAACTAAATATATCTTTATGACATGTTAAACTTATTATTCAATATTTATCAACCATACATATTTATCAATCTACACAGGGCATAGATCTCATGGAATAACCCAAACACATAACCTATTCATAAGTATGGGATGCCCATGGAACAAAGCCTCGAAAGAAAAACTCTCCTAGAAATTTTACCTTTTAGTGGACACAGGAAGACCTGGGTTCTACGCCTTAATATACCTCATATGAGATATCCTCCTAGTTAGAAGAATTCAGGTGACCAATTCTTATAACATCTAGACATTCCTAGAGAGTCCCAACATGAAAACTACCCTGGATGATGTTGATTATCCTATCAAAATGAAAGAATAATATTAACATAGAGGGAGTGTAATAAACTGATGTTCACAAAGAGATGTTAATAGGAATGATTTTCAAAAATATTAATTAATTATAGGATGGAGACACTAAAATTGAAATGAGATCTAAATAGGAATCAGTGGAATGAGAAATCAATATCTCATCACCCCTTTTCTATTAAAGAGAATACATCATAATTCAATGTTATGAAATCCACATGCCTTTAGAAAGCTTGAATGTGATGAAATAAATATCTCAGTGGCACATCATATGACAACACATGGTTGGGCCCCAAAGAATGTATAGAGAATAGTTATTCTTGATCACAAGGTTGAGGTTACAATTAAATTATTTTCAGATACTAATCTAATTTCAAAACCTTCTAATCAAATGTCTTTATTTGAGTTATAAGAACTAAAAAAGTATTAATTTGAGGTTTTTTATAAGTGTTTCATCCATCCTAAAAATTCTCATTGGATTAATTATCTAATATTTGTAAAAACTAAGGACCATTTCATTATACTTTTTTGTTATTTTATAGAACTTAAAAAATCAATGTAATGAAAATGTATTTTCCTCCTCATATTTATGACTTTCTTGATCAATTAAAGTTGCATAATACTTGTCAAATATTTATCATAGGATTATGTACCATCAACTAAAGGTGAAAGAATAGGACACTCAGAGGACGACACTCAAAACACAGTATAATCATTATGAGTTTGGGTTTTGGCCATTCGGGTTAATAAATTCATCCATTATATTTAAGGATATCATGAATTTGTTATTCCATTAATATTTGGATAAATTTCTGGTTGTGTTTGTCGATTATATTCTAGTATACTCTAAATTTAATGAAGACTGTAAAAAATATATTTTGATTGTTTTATATGCTTCATAGGAAAAGAAGTTATATAGAAAATCTAGTAAGTGTTAATTTTGTTTATTGTAATTTATTTTCTTTGGAATATTATTTCCAAAGATGACAAAACTATTATTCCTACTAAAAAATTAGTGGAATAATTTCCAAGGGAAATAAATTCATTGATATTTGAAGTTTTCTTGGATTATTATGTTACTATAGATGGGTTTTGAGAACATTTCTCTTTTATCTAACCCATAAACTATGATGACTAAAAAAGTATAATTCATCTAGATAATGGAATTTGATGAATTCTTTCGATAATTGAAATAGATATTTGTCAATGATATAGTTTTATCCATGAAAATAAAAAATACTAAATTGGTAAAATACATTGATTCTTCATTGAGGACATGACTCTGTCTCAAAAAAACATTATTCGAAAATCTTGTGTGGATATCTTCAGTTGAAAACACATGATGAGAATTATACTACTCATGAACATTAAAAATTTGTAGTTTTATTTAATATAGTGGAATCATTTATATGTGGAGATGTGTAAAATATATAATGATAATAAAAGTATAAAGTATATACTCACTCTGAAAGAGAAGAATAATAGTCAGTGAATACGGATAGAACATATTAATGACTGTGATTTCATGACTCAATTCCATCCAGATAAATTAAACATGGTGGTTGATTCCTTGATTCAAAATGACAATGTATCATTAAGTATTTTATGAATGGAATGTGATCCTTTTGATTATGATTTAATGAATTTTTTCATGGAAATCTTGTATGGGGAAAAGTATTTTGTTTTGGATTATGTTTTATTTCTATAATCATTGTTTTAAAAAATTTAGAAGTATTGGAAGAAATATATTAGTCTGAAAGAAAGTGTAGAATTAGTGAAGAAGGTACTTTGATTACATTTTATATTGATAATGAATGTGTTATCATATTTTTAAAATGCTTAAGTATGCCTTGTTATTCCCAATTGAAGAAAGAATTTTTATATGAAGCACATAGATCTATTTTTTCTATTCATCATGGAATTACTAATATGTTCATAAATATTTGGCAATATTATTGATTGGAAGGTATAACGAAATACATTACAGATTTTAACATGAAATTCTTGACTTATAATCTAGTTAATGTTAAGAGGTATACATTGAAGGGGAGGCTTCAACCTTTTATAGTTATTGAATGGAAATAGGAGAATATATCCTCGGTTTTCATGGTGGAATTACCAAATACATCATGATGTAATAATTTGATTTTGGTTATTTTTTATTTAATAAATAAACATGTGAGTTTTCTTCATATTTGAAATATTATGTCATCAGATCAAATTCCTAGAATTATAATAAAGATATAATCACACTACAAGGAGTCTATCTCTATATTTTATATGGTTTTGAAACTATATTGACCAAAATTTTGGGAATGTATTTCAAATATTTTTCGGTAATGGATTAAAGTTTCATACAAAATTTTATAATCATTATAATAGACAATAAAAATAAATAATTCAAAAATTGTATGATTTGATTCAGACAATCTCATTGGATTATCACGGATGTTGGGATCAACATATTTCATAACTAGAATTTTCTTGTAATAATTGTTTTCATTAATGTATACATATATATCCTTTTTTCATTATATGGAAATTGGTTTCTAACTTTACAATTTTGGAAAAAATCTAGTGAAATGATGTTGTTAGGACTCAAAATGGAAATAGTAATGGATGATAAATTCAATATGACTATCACATGGGGAATGAATAGACTAATTATAATATTTATGTAGATTATATAAGTAATGACTCTCATTTTTGGTAGGTGATCATTTTTTATTAAAGTATCTCTACAAAAATGTGTTATAAATTTTTGTGTAAAGGCTTTGTTAAGTATACAGTTTTTTGGTTTGTATAAAATTAATAAAAGGTAGGATCAATATAGTATAGAGTATATTTACTTATGACTATATATTGTTTATGTGATATATTTCATGTTTATTTTTCTACGAAAGTATGTACCAGTGGAATCTCATGTTTAGAGACTTGAAGTGGAAATGTTAGAGGAAAATATATCTTATGAAGAAAGGATGATTCATATTTCTGATCACAGAAATTAGGTACTAGGAAATAATTTCACTCTATATGTATCAATTTTATTTAAGATTCACATGATTGTGGAAACAACATGAAATAATAAAATTCAATGTGGGAAAACAACCCTCACATGTTTTATGTAATGAATAAAATTGAGTTGATAAAATTTTCTGAGGGGGATTAATGTAAAAACACAATTAAGACTATAAATAAATCCATTTTATGATTTAATAGTATTTATTTTATGTATTTATACGTAATAATTTTATAAAAATTATTTTATTTGTTTTCAGTCAAAAAATAAATAATACTATTAATCTAAATTGATTTTCATTGAATTACACAGTTGTGACTAAAAGAAAAATTTATTTATTTAAAAATTGTAATTTAAAACAAGTAATTATTTTTTGGAATAAAAAAAACTAATATTTACTAGGTTGATGTTTTTTTTATTTTTTGGAAAGGGTTGTGTTTTGACAGAATCATGAAAAGATGTTTTTTGAAAAAAAAATCTTATTTTATTTAAATCAATGAATTGAAAAGATACAATATATTTTGTTTACAGATTAAATGAAACATAATATTCATTTGATTTAACATAATATAAATATTTTCATATGAATCAATATTATATATATTATGTATAAGTTCATTTTAGTCTTAAAACCCCAATTTTATAAAAATAATTTTTCATTTCATTTTATACACTTATATAAAAAATAATTTTTTACAATTACCCGAATTGAATATTGAAAAGTGGATTTTATATTTTTAATATGGGGTTATATATTGGGAATGAGTCCAATTTCATTTTTGGTCATTATAAATAGTAACAAGGGTAAAAATGTGTCACCATGGTAAAGCATAAATCCAGTAAAACAAGGAAAAAACAAGATGACAAGGCCAAAATCTATTTTATTATTTTGTTTTGGATTATGTTATTTGAACCCTTATATCATTATCTTAGAAATTTAATTATTTTGGATCCACATTCCCAAAATTAAAACGTTATAATATTGAATTTTTTATAAATATTACATGTGCGCCACTCCCCTCATTTTTAAAAGGCAAGCTCCTCTCCTCTATTCCCAATAGATTTTGAGAACTCTAGTTCTTCAAATCGATAACAAAATATCAGAATAATCCATTCACATTTCTTATTGATACTTATCTTATTAAAATACCCATCCGAGAAGAATTTTGGTGTAAGCCTAGGGAGATATCTTTAGGCGTAGTTGTAAATCCTAACAGGCCGATATCATGTTTATTTCTTTCCTCTACGTCCATAAAATATATTTTTATCCATTATGAAATAATATTAATGGAATCATAAATATACATAAATGTTGTTATTATTATGTTACAAGCTTTTTAATCTCCATTTTCATCTGATGGAAAATGAAAGCATCACCCATGCATAGGTGTGGACGACCACCTCAACAAAGAATAATGTTTCATTTCTCACCACCATATCATATGGATGGATAAAATAAAAAAATAAATGAAAATAAAATAAATTTATGAAATAATATTTATACCATACTATTATTAAAGACTTTAAATTGTCACCCATTATATTTATTAGAAATTGATAACGTCACTCATGTGTATGTATAGAATACAACCTCTATAAAGCGATGTAATTAATTTCACACAAGCAGTTTATAAGGATGGTAAAAGTATGGAAATAATGAATAAATGTTAAATTTAAAAAATATTTTTGTCTCATTAATATTATTTTATTATCAAATTTATTTCCTTTACACCTATTATAAAAAATAAAAATTTCATTCATGCGTATGTATAGATTACTCTCTTTATGAAAACACAAGGTTCATTTTTTATGATCTACTTATATAGTTGGTTTTAATAGATTTAATAATGTATAAATATGATAAATATAAATTTTTTAATATTATAGAGAAAATATAACCATTAACCATTTGACTAAAATCATTACACCGATGTGGTTTTGAGGTTATAAACCAAACAGCCCCAAAACATCCAATGTGAACTTAGGAATCTTAGTAACTATAAAAACAATATAATAAATGAAATGAAAGTAATAATAATAATTAAATAATAATGAATGAGTTTATTAATCAATAATAAAACTAATATATGGTTATTATTCATAATTTCTTGGACATATGAAGATAGATGGGATTTAGGTAAGGAATTTTTCATTAAAACCATGCTTTAAATTATTATTTTTAAATACTTCTCGTCCATATACGAAATCCAAAAACTATTCAAAGAATTTTATTATTTAAAAAAAATATTTTTAAAATTAATTTTCAACTACTTGTGACTTGTTTTTAAAATTTTCAAAAACTAATTTATTAAACATTTATGACATAGGACATTTTGATGTTTTTAACCAATTTGTAAAAGAATATTTGTTAACATATAAAGATTGACCGGTGCTTCCCACTACCAAACACATTATTAATTTTAAAAAAGAATCTAAAACATAACATTCATTTTAAATTAATATATTATTACTAATACACATTTTATATTAATTTTTTTTTATAGAAAAATATATTTATCTTTATGATTTTTCAAAAAAAGGAATGTCTTTTGATAATGTGTTCAAAAGAATTTTACAAGTGGTTTATGATAAAAATATGAAAGATTACAAATATTTTCTTCATGATATTGTACATTATAAATATATGTAATAATAGGAGACCCCGATATAGATCATTATGATATGAGATCCTGATATAGCTCTCTAATCAATTGGATAAAGAATACATTGTGATGGAAAAATGGGGGAGATAATCAAGTACATTCCTCTTATAGAATTAAAATGGATTAAGTTATTATGATATGGTTAATAAATGAGTGAAAATGAGTCATGAATATGTTTCATCATGATACATTTATTATTATTGAAAATTTGTTTTAAAGAAATCATCAAATTTTATGAGGTAAAGAAAGGTTTTGATCTTCTAATATTGAAAGGTTTATTTTTTAATGATTTTTTTCAAGAGTTTTTATGTGAGTTACAATACCTTCATGATTTTTCCTATGATTCATAATGGGATTGAATAGTTTTATTTGAGAAAATAATTATTTTTTGTTTTGGAAATTTTTTATAAATGTTGTCAAGGTTTTATTGTGTAAAAAGTAAATATTATCATGGAATTTCATGTTTTTCACTGGACTACTTGGATTCCGTTATTTCTATCTCCATTATTGGGATGAGTTTTTCTCAAATAATGTTTTAAATGTTTTTTAAATGGATATAATGATGAGTATAAATTTTATTAAGGTTATGATTTTTTCAATTTCAGCTCATCTTAAATGAAGAAAAGGTGGCTTCAATAAAACATGCCTTTAAACATAATGTTATTTTTTTTTGTGGGAAAAAATATAATTATTTAAATTTTCCACTTTATTATGTAATTTTTTTCCTCATTCACTAAAATTTTAGAATTAAAATATATTATTAATGTATAAATATATAATACACATTATAAATAATGAAATAATTGGTTTACCAAGGAACATGTTGTTTTATCGTTAGTGGATAATGACTATTGTTTAGATATAAAAAGTGATATATAAATTTGTTTTAGGAATAATTCAAGGAACCAATAATATATGGGAAGAACCTATAAATAATTTGAATTTATTTACAATATGTGGGAGAATAAATACTCTTTTAAGGATCACTTTCTGAATTTTATACTTATTTGAATTTATAATAAATTCAATGGGGGAGATTATAGTTCCAAAGTGAGAATTTCATTTTCTTATTAATGAGTATGATTTTTATAGGGTGAGAATAGTCAATATTTTATTGTTAAAGCTATGTGATGATTTTTTGATTTTTTTTGATTCATGAGTTGGATTTGGATGGAATTGCTTCCAAGGCATCCAAGTTATAATTATAATGATGGTGAAGTTGTTCTTCTTTGATATAAAGAAAAGTGATGGTGGATGAAGGTGTATTGGTCTATAAAATTTTGGATTATATTTTTAAATTTTTGAAGAGGAATAATATTTATTAAGAGAGTCCTTGAATTAATTTGAGTGATTTATATAATGTGAGGGGAAAACAGAAATTTTATAATGTCTTAAATTCCTCAGAATTTTGTCTGTTAATATAAATTCATAATAAATTTTCTAGGATTTTTTTTATTTATAAAAGAATTTATGTAGTTTCGTATGACTTTGAGATGGGGTAGAAAAAAAAATGCATGATCATATGACATTAATGGAATATGATCTGAATTTCAAATGACATCTTAATTGTTTATATGACTTCATGAGATATTAAAATGACATCAAAACTGAGGAAAATTATCAGTTTTTAATGTCATATAAATTCTTTAAGGACCTACAAAATTAATATTCTGATAATTTTGAGTGAAAATAATGAATAAATTAGAGTAAGAATTATAATACATACTCTAAAAAATGGGAACAAATTTATATGACTCTTTTGATATTTTCTTCATGGACACAAATATTATGATCAATTGAGTGATCATAATTCAAGCTATTGAGTTTGGATTTTAGTAAAGGAATTATGTAGATTCTATTGTAAACTATAACGAATAAATAATTCCTACAATGAGAGGATATATGAAGTAAAAAGGAAAACATTATGGTATATTTAATGTTCATTTTATGTTCAGTTTTTAATATGAGCTCCTTCTTGAAAAGTTGTAAAATGATAAGATGTGGGAAAAATACCATTATTAGATTCATGATAATATCCCACCTATGATAAAAAATTAATAATTTATGCCATTGTATATTCCATCTTCTATTTCATGGTACTTACATGGAATATGCGGTATGAGGTTTGAAATGGCGAGAACCACACAATGGTAATTTTTGGGGGAGCGTATTGAGAAGTCTGTGATTATGGAATATGATTAAAATAACATGGGGATTTCCAAACCAAAAGTTTCAAGTGCCATGTATCAATTAATTAATTCATGCATACATGGAGATGGAATTCAAATAATTTGAAAACCTATGGGATTTTTAGAGAATATGAGAGCGTGATATTAAAATATTTCATAATTCAATAATGAATAAGTTGTATAGAGATTTAAACAGAAATTTTTAGTTATAGTTGGTCACCTATATCAAATTATCATGAGGTTTCCATATTTCAAATGAAGATGATAATATTACTAATATTATTTTTATAAAAATAAATTTATAGTTACAAATGGACAAAACTATTATAAATAATGGATAGGGCATGCAAGAACTATAAATTGAAATATTGAGAGAATGAATACATACGTATTGAAGGGGAAATAAGATTATAAAATACAAGAGGAATCCACAAGGAAGTATATCTACTATAATTAATATTATAGGATTTTGGGGAAGATCTATATTATACAAGATCTAGAGTGAGTATTGTGACCAAAAGATTTGATCAAGAACATCATTTGTTGAAGATCATGGAGAAGTTGTAGCTGAGAAAACCTGATCCTTTAGGACCACTGATGAAGATCATTTTATGGAGGAATAAAAAATTTAAAAAATATGACATAGGTCTTTATATCTTGGAATCAAAATTTTTAGAGCATGTGATTTGTGTGTCAAACTAGTAACTAAATTTGAGTTTGTAAATGGTATGTATAACTAATTGTTAAAATGGATATATGGTATTATGGTGTATAAATTGTTATTTAAGAATTTTAGTTGATGTTTTTAACCAAATACTCTTTTATACAATTTTTACATTATTGGTTAATCCATTATGTGGTGTTTAACCAATGTGACATTGATAAGGTATTTATGTTTGAACCATGTAAATTCTACATGATTTCCTATTTTGTAACCCTACAAACTAGGTGAGGCTATTACATAATAATAAGTTGATTAAGACAATAAAAAATTCTTATATGTTGAGTCCAATAATAATAATTTGTAAAAATAGAACCACTATATCACCCCTCATAGTTTTAAAATTGGACCTAGGGTATCTCATAATTATTCTTTATATATTATTTCAATATATTTTTCATGTATGTTTCTATTTTATTTTTATATATAAAAGATACACAATGTACAATAACTAGGATCCTAACTCAAAGACACCATTGGTTCAGTACCTAGGTTGTATTCATTCTTCAAAATAGTTTTATAACTACTAATAATAAGTGAATTTCACTAAGCTTTCATGGTTAGTGTTATATAGATTTGTGGGGGGGGGGATCTTCATTTGATTAAAACTAGTTCTAGGATTTGTTTGGAAATTTTCACATGATATTTTTACATAATGTTATTTTTTTCAGTTTTTTTAGTATAAAAATTTAATTATTGAAAGTTTTAAAGACAAGTGAAATTTTCATAATGTTTTTCATGAAATCATTTTATTTAAATTATTGAGTCTAAATTATTTTTAGAGTGATTTTTTAAATTATTTTCTTAAAAGGTAAATCTTGTGAGTAAACTATAATATATATCCCATTCAATGAATTGAGTATCCAATTAATTTTAATTATTATCATAAGAGATATTATAATCAAATTTTTACATATCCCAAATTATAATAGCCTTATTGATAGTCTTGTTTAATGATTCAGATGAGAACTCACCTTGGTTATTCTTTGAAGATTTAGAATTCAAGTGTGTTATGCGTTATTGAATTCATTATTCAATTTTAAAAAATCTATTTTAGAAACATATAATTCTAGAAACATTTATATTTTATACCCTTTATTCCTAAGATTCCATGAAATATATATTAGTATATATACATTAAAAACTATATTTATTCCCACCTAACAGTATATTTTATGCATTTCAGGATTTTATTTAGGATGAGTGTGGGAGTGAGAGTGTATTCATAGAAAATTGAGGGAGAAAAAAATTGTTTTGGGTTAAGTAAAAGGGTGACCTCAAATATATTTTGGGTAGTGGGTAACATGTTTATTTCATCACTGTTATAAATTTTTTATGTCTTTATAAGCAATTAAAAAATCTATATAAAAATTATATTTTGTAATTTTGAAAACAATAATTGAGGAAAATAAATAAAAAATAAATAAAAAAGAGAAAATGAATAAAGGTGGATGTTTCATTCATTTTTGTTCACTATTATTCATCTATATCACAAAACGAATAATTGGTCTTAGTGAACTATGACATATAATTTTCTGTACGGGTTGATTTAAGTTTCTAATACTATTTTTTCACTTTCTAAAATATAATATGTATCTTGACTAAGTGATTAAAAACTCTTCATTCAACCTCAAAATTTCTACATGTAAAATATACCATCCCATGATCCTCATAAAAACATTTTGTAAGTCCTCTTGAGTAGAAAACTAATTTCTACTGGAAAATAACCATGATCTTGTCAAGAATATAATAGATCACATGTACTTAATGATAAAAACTCTATATTAATTTTTCTTGAAACGAAGAGGGAAAATTTAGATTTCTGGTAAAAATTTATCATATGCTAAGGATTTAATGGTTAAAACATGAGTTAAATAAATTATGAAATGGGATGGAGTTTTATATGGGGAAAAAATTTCATTGAAAAAATAATTGGTGATTTTTTTCTTCTCTGTTATGTATTTATGTTGTATTGATAATATTTTTTTATTTAATTATTTACATTTCCCAAGTGTGTATTAGTTTCAATGAGGGGAAGTAATGATAAACAACAATTTTAAAATTTTATTCAATTTTTAATTTAAATTCACCCTATTATTAATAATGAAATTAGGTAATGAATATATTAATCATAAATTTATTAAATTTAAAATTATATTATTAAATGATTTAGATCATGATTTTCAATTGATTTATTTAAATTTGGGTTTTTTTGGATTAAAACTAAAATGAAAATGTGTTTTAAAAATTTTCAAGAATCTCTAAGAATCAAAAAAGAATTTATATGTTCAATGTTCAAGAATATGGATTAATTTGACAAAGGAATCACATATATAAAACTCCCCAATCTGATATGTAACATTTATTTCATTATGTTGGTCATATGTAAATGTACTTCCTGGGATTTATACGGTGATATTTAAGAATTTATTAGTAAAATTACTTTTCTATAAGAGTTTATGGGTGATATGTAAAGGTAACTCTGTATCCCATGTGATATGTAAAGGTACTTACCTTTCATGTAGTGGAAGAATGAACCATGCATGATGGTAACCCCTATGACCCTAGTGATATATAAAAGTGATTAAATTTTCTATATAGAGTAAATAAGTATATGTAAGAGTCATTATGGCATCAATTTGGCATATATATGTAAATTACTTTGTTCTAGGGATAGATTATTCATTTATAAGAGTTCATAGAGACGAATATTCAATGATATATGAAATTGTTGTAGAAGAGAAGGCTCGACATGTTAGAGTACCTCATGCCCCAAAGTTATATGTAAGGGTCCTCCTAAACTACACTATATACATAAATGTTCCTCCATATATGAAATCATGTTATGGATCCCATAAAAAATAAGTAAAAATTATTTAGTGATCGACCATGATGTTTTAAAAATATAAACCTTTATTCATATTGTCTCATCATATCAATCAAAATGAAATCAATTCTAACTTGTTACATTTATCCAACATTGAAGGGTGACAATGATTATGGATAAAAATTTATATTGTTGGATTCATTAAGATTATCAAAAAATTAATCCACACCTTCGGGAAGTACACATGGATCCAATCTAATGTGGGGGAACACGTAACTGAATTTTTAAAGGATGAATGAAATGAACACCATGTTTCTTGAAAATATGTTTTCCCATTACCACGTGAAAAGGATTTGAGATCTGGAAATTGATGTATATAGATAGTTTTTATATATTTCATTTATTCATTAAATTACTATAATCCATTCTTTTTCATTACCTATTCATGAATTATTTTTCCCACCTTCATTTAATATTTATATAGTTATTATCAAGATATCACATATAAGGTGATGCTATCATAATGATCACAAACTATATGAAAACAATTGATTTGAGATATTACAAAATTAGCATAGAATTTCCTATTTCAGTTTGAGCCCTTGGGAGATTTAGGATACGATATGAGTGGAAATGCCCCACCATTATCATTCTGGACATCTCTTTTAAATAAATTAAAATATATTTTCTCTCCCACTATTTTAATGGATAACTTTTGAGGGGATGAAAAGTATGATTAGTGTGTGGAATCAGGGTTGTGATACATCATTAAGATAGTGGAGGGATGAACACTTTGGCAGTTTATATGGTTTCAGTTTTCATTAACCCAATTGATGTAGTAAGAGTTTGTGTAATATTTTATAATAACATAACTAATAGATTATTAATGTATTGTAGTAGGACAATGAAGAATAATTAATTTTTAATCTAGATGTATCTCGTTTATATCAAAAACATCATTCTGAATGAATTTTCATTGCATGGTTATTTCATTCATTCATACATCACACCACATCCACATATTTTTATACTATTAAATTTTTAACATTAAATTAAATGTCCAAGATAGTTTGTGTTTTTATTGATTATTAATGATACAATAAATTTATTATTCACACATGAATATATTCAAGGATGTTTTTTTCTTTAATTTCCCATGACATACATGTTTCGCTATCCAGTACATTGTAAAGTTGTTTCTTTGATATTAATATTTGGGATCATGATTAATACCACGCGATATATATAAAAAACATTTCAACAACAAGATATATCTTTAAGATTCACTAACTCACTCACATCTTGAGCATGAATTCTCTTATCCCTATGAAGTTATTGTTCCTCACAAGATAAATATGGATGAAATAGATAGATTTGAGATGGAGGAGTTTTGGATGTATATATACAAGATTAACATACCTTTACCCATCTAATAGGTAATGTATATTTTTATAGATATCTCAAGGATTCTCCCTAAGTGTTCATTAATCATAATAGAGGAGTAAATTCCACTTCAACATTTCATGTAACCATTACCTTAATACATTGAACTTCTAATCATTTCACCATAAAAAACTAATGAGAAATGGATTACATGTAAGACATGTGTTTGTAAACTCATTAGAACTACAATTTATTCAGTGAATCATAAAAGTGAAAAATAAATCATAACACATGATTCATTCCACATTGATTCATCCATGTCACCAAATATGGATGGAAATGGCAGCCTATAAAATATATTTATATCTTATTAGATTATATACCCAAAACTAATAAATATAACATACTATTAGTTTCTAAATATCACCCCAAACCACAAATTTGTTTCTTACCTTTTAATATAGTGAATAAAAAATAATACATGTAATGGGTTGATGGAATATCTTCTATAATCTCCCACATACAGAAAATCATCATATACTTTTTACTATTTAACATTAAATTTTTTCATATACATTAGTCTTTGAATCAATATCCCAAAAACTTATGAATATCTTATATTTTTTTGAAAGCTATCGTTAACATCACTATGTATCATATAATATGAAATACCTTCTGAATACCAAACCAAAACTATTATGGATTATATATAAAATACATTTAAACTATATATATGAGCCATACGCAATCCCCTTTCATTAAACCATAATGTGTGGACGAAATATCCATTTTAGAGTTGATAATAAATAAAAATCATCAGATCCATAAACATAAAAAGAAAGATGCCTCTAGAAAAGAACTATTTTTAGTCAAACAAAATTGCTATTGGGATGATGAAGATAAATGACATGCATCTCTATAACTATGTCCACTAACTCAATCATATGAAAGTGTGTATTTTTATATGACCCATTTTTATTTGACATTGACTTAACATGGTAAAAAATTATATCAATCCCTTATAGTTGACTCAAATATTCTCAACTATAAAATTATAGACTTACCAGGTAGATGAATAAATTACATTCCATTAAACATTTTAGATGATCACATAATATGTCATTCAAATGCATAGATAATAACATAATTGAACTATCTAGGTATTCACACACACCATCTAAATATATCATAATAGAGGTACAATATTTCATAAATTCAACATGAGAGGAAAAATTCCATATTACTTGAGTTATAACTAACAAGATAGTTAGAAATACACCAAACATCCCCTATATTAGCTAATCCTCAAGTATTGACTATGAAATGTATTAAAGTAAAAAGGTTCTAATTCTAGGTATCTCAATAAATTTTGGTTGAGGGGATAGAAAATATGATAAACTCTCCCCATGTTTACTAAATATGTAGTGAATGACACTCAATTAGGTAGGTTAGTGGGCCATCTAACACACAAAACCTATTTTTGGACTCATGTGAATATTCCATATCTTGGTCAAATTATCATATTCACGAAAGAAATAATTATTTTCCAAAAATTTAATAATTTATGATTCAAATTAGATATGGATAAGTTAGTGTTTTACATTTACATGTCAATTATCATTACACACCATAAAATGGATATCAATATATAAATATATATGTATATGAAAAAATATAATAGAATGAAAATGTTGAGATTTAATTTTATATAATATTTCATATTTCATATTATTAAAAAAATTTAAGAATATTTTATAAAACTATACATAAGAACCTATATAACATATCACATATGATAGACTGCATGATCATCCTTATGTTTCCTACACTTTTAATGGGTTTGTTAAAGTTTTGAATCTCCAAATAGTTCTTAAACATCTCTATGTGACCATATAATAAAACCTTACCCCTAAAATATTTAATGATTAATATATATAAATATAGTATCTTTTAATAATGAATATATTTAGGATTCATATTCCTAATTTTCGAATCCTTAAATATATTAAATTCCATAACATCACAAAATAAAATGTTTGTTGTTAATAAATTTTACTTTCTACTTATAACTCTATATATGTAAAATATTATCATTATTATTGGAAACCTTTTCAAAAAAAATCACCCTTGAAATAATTTTATAACTAATGTAACTATTTACATCTTCATTTTCCAACATATCCAGAACTCATTTTGGATGCCAAATAACAACCACTTTTTTACTGTAATCTAACAAAACTATATACATTTCTCTTTATCGAAATGTAAAAAAATCAATTGCGATATTAAGTTAAATTCACTTCTATTTTAAACTAGATTAATCCACTATTTTTTAGCATTAAACTACTCTAAGTTCAAACATACTCCCATTAGCCTCTTAGGAACTATAATCTCTTCAGGATATCAAGGTGAGATTCAAAAACTATTTTTTGTTTAATAAGTAACACTCATCTTCCTTAATGAAAATATTTAGCTAATAAACTATTTTATCCATATCGTATATAGAATCTTATGTGTTTTGAGAATATTTTGGAAAATAATTTTATTCATTAAAATATTCCATTAATGGTGGTGAAATATGAATTACTCATATTTTAATAATCATTTCAATAAAAAACTTTCTTCGATAAATTTTTATATTTATCTTAAACTAAACCATGTTCTATAGTTTTATAGGTCATTAAACATGTGTATGAAATCATTTATCACAATTTTTTATAGAAAAATATTGGTAACAAACAACTTATATTATCATATAAGATAAATGAGATGAATATAGAAATCCTTTATTTATATCCATATAAGCATTTCAGTTCTATTATATTCAATTATTTTTATTTAGAAACTATTTTCATTATAATTTAAATGAAAACTAAAAAATCTATCAATTCATTCCATTTTTTTACTTTTGTATACACACTAAATTTTATTTTATATATTTGGTGTCCTGTAGCCTTTAAAATTAAAAAATTATTTTCAAAAATAATGAAACATAATTATAAAAAATCTATAGAGTTTAAAAAACCCCTAAGGGTATCCCAAAAATCAGTCCTATGCAGACATTACTTTTTTATGACAACTATAGATTTTAAGAACCTTAACTAGTAACATAATGAACAATTATTAGACTCTAACTATTTTTTTTACTAGTTTGAAATTCGACCCACATTTACTATCTATTTTTTAAAAATATTTAGTCAATAAATTTTTAGTTTATATTTTTTAAATACATTGAGAAAAAATGACAGAATTTTATTGGATACACCTATATTGTAGAAAGTTTCCCATAAATGGAATAGAATTGATTCCTTTAGTAGTATAATACTTAAGGAAAAAAGTTATATATCAAAGTAAATGATATAACCAATTATATTAAGTATATGAGAGGATATTCCTCTGGTAAATTTTCATCTAATGAATTTAAAAGATTAGGAGAATCATTAAATTTTAAAACAATCATTTAGATTTACCCATTGAATAAAGTTAACAATTAGTCAATCTAGGCAGTTTGTATTAAATACATAGAATTTATGTTAGTTAATAATTTTACTTAAGTTAACTATCATATGAGCTAGTTACATTAATCTTAAAATTTCAAAGGTTTAATATCAACATTATATTTTATTCAATTGTTTTTATTCATCTAAAATAGATTCATTTATCAGATGAGTATCCTGTTTGACATTCATTTAATTATAAATTTTATTGAATTTTATAAAACTAAAATGATAAGCCCATAATAAATTTATTATATACATTAATGGTAAATGATCAAAATTTCACTAGTGAATTAGTTCCATATAACATTTATCTCACCACATAGTTATTTCCGTAGTTAATCATCCTAAAATAACACTTATGGGGATTTGATAGTTTAGTAGAAAAAATTTCCTGAACCACCATATTGATAAACCCAACTATATTCCTATATTAACATAAAAAAATTTGGGTCTCTAGGATAATTGTTACCAAAATAATGTTCCAATAGAGAGGTACCAAACCACTAATATACCCTTATTAAATTATTTTCTTACATAATAAAATATAGTGGCACCCAACTATGACATGGAATGTTGGTAATAGGCAAGGAAAAACCTTGGGGGGATGGGAGTGAATATGGGGATGCCAATGTTTCTCAAACATACCTCCACCAATGATCTTAGACCATAATTATTAATAAAATTATTCTATATAAAAATATATATAAAGTGATAAATCATCAAAAGGGGGTCACATGAAACTTTTACATGGTTCAACCAATGTACACTAATCCATGGAGAATGAACTGATATTTTTCCTAACACTTGAAGTAGTAACTACCATACTTATCAATTTAAATTTGGTTGGGCCGCAATTGACCTATAGGTTTATAACCATCTCAAAATGAGATAACATAGTACTCTCAAATACTCAAAAATATCACCACATCCATGAGTGTTGTTTATTTTATATCAACGGAAAATGAGTGAGTTTATAGTAAATTACAGTATCAATCATACTAAAATTTCATCCATTGATGAATGCCAAAAACCTATAGAGATAATATATCATATTTCTACAATATTCCAATCATAAAATCCATTATAATTCCACCACTAGATTATCTAAAATTATCTATTTGTTATCTTATTGGAAATACTATATTCCTTTTTATAGATATAAATATATCTGTCACTACTTGATGTTTCGTCAAAAACCAGATACACCGAATCTTCCCAATATCTCATCCTTAATTCCATTAAAATCAAGGTATATATATTTTTATACTCGTTGAAACTATAACATGTTGTTTGATTACACTTTTCTCCAGGATGTGATTATCACATGGATAGAGACACATAAATCCACCTAGATCTTGTCACAATGTGAGAATCATTCTCATGGTGTAGTAAATTGTACACCATAATTTCAAATTTCTACACATTACACACTCATGGGGGAATAAATCAACCCAAGTGGTGACCCGCAGATAGACAATGAAACTGAAATCAACTAAATTTCCTTCATGTAATGGCCAAACCCTTCATGGAATGAATACTTATCCTATTCAAATAATTTAAATGATAACAACTTTATAATGATTAGATATTAACCATACAATGTTTCCATAAAAATATGAATTTTTGGGAACCAATCATCATGGTGTGGTTCCGATATCCACTTCTAGAAAACTAAATCTGGTATATGCCTATATCTTATGGCCTTCCATAATGGAACATTCATCCCCATGAATATATCCTTCAGAAATCTAGTTTGTTATCTTTGATAGTTCATAATGAGACCCATGAAATAATAAAATGAATACTAAATTTCTCCAACATATAAATTCTCTGAATCTTATGAAATAGATCTTATAGAAGGACCCTTGAAGTCATTATAGTAGTTAACACCTTTGTTATTTTTTGGGAATCACTTCTTTGGGGAATGCCATGGAAGAAAAAAAATTAACTCCTATTATATAGATAAGATTATAGTAAATCCTTCAAAAACACCATTACCCAAAAAGCTACCATTTATTAAGAAAGAAAAGAAGCTAGATAATGGCAGATGAGGTCAAATAATATAAATCACACTACACAATATAAAAAAATAATAAAAAATACTAACAATTCATTGAGGTATTTTTAAAATAACCATTCTTTTTGGGTTCTGAACAACCATTACAAAATAAAATACTTCCAAAACACTAAATCATATTCAAATCATTAATATAAATGAACTCCATAATTGGAATTCTCTATGATCTAAACATTTCCACGTTTAAATTTTTTGTCATAAACTCTCCAATGACCAACTGTATCCCCACATGATTCAAATTTATCATGAGAAATGAGAGTGAAATAGAATCTTATTCACAAAAACACTTCTTTAATTTATATGAATTTCACAATAAATTTATTCTAAAATTAAACCGAAATAATACTCCAGAACTATTACTAATGATTTCAAATGAAGAAAATTAAATTTGAAAGTGTATACAACATGCACCATGAAGTTCAATCTAACAATGACAAATCATGGAAATATTATTATGTGATTGTTTTAACCCATCCGTTAAATTAGCATATATGAAAAGAGTTAAATACATTATGAAATTTAAAATGGTACTATTAAATATTAATTTATTTATAAATTCAAATTAACATGTCATTAAATATTATGCAATGTCTTTTTATTCATCAAAAATACATTTTCACTAAATAATGATTTTTAGAGCTTTCTATGATAAAATTATATACCTATTTTTTTCTAATTTTATAAAATTTTATTAATTAAATAGTATTAATCTTAAAATTATACATCAATATTAAAATTTTGAAAAAATTTGGTGATTTTCATAAATATTAAATTATTACTAAATAGTAAAAAAAATACTTATTTTTTTAAAATTACCTATTTTTAAAAAAATTATGTAATTTAAAATTAACATTATTATTTTAATTACATTCAAAATCAAAAAAAATATTATTTAGTTATATTAAAAATGATTAATTCTTTTTAATTTATATTTTTACTATATTTCAATATATGTTTATTGTTAGGCTAAAAGGTATTTTAAAAAACAATTTTAATGTGTATAATGTTTATCCATTTTAGCTAAATAAATAAACCCTAATAAGGAATAATTAAAATAAATTATAGAATATATTATATAAATATTAATTCAAAATAATTTAATTTTTATTGCTATTAATACAGTTATTATATGATCATTTAATGCTTCAAAAATGGAGTTTTTGAAGAACTGCTTTTTTGACAAGTCAATGGGTTTAATTTTAAATTAAATTATGCCTATTATTAGAGTATAATAAAAAATTATTATTAAATATTTGTAATATTAATAATTTATATCATCTAATAGGTTCATATTAATTTTTTTACCATAATTTATAATAAAAACAGTAAAAATATATCTATCACAATTATATAAATAACGTGTCTACTAGGGGTTAAACATAAAATATAAGGGTTTAAAATGATCCAAGACATATATTATTATAATTTTTTGGACTTATTTAGACAATATTTCTTCTATGGTTCAAAAATGGACCATTGTTTTTGAAAATTTTGGAATGAAAAAATCATGGGGGTAATACATTATTTTCAATAATTTCAAATGTTTCCTCCCACCCACTTATAAAATACCAAACCATATCCTATAATTTCCACACATTCAGACACTTTTTTTGTCACATATGTTCCTAAATAACATCCTTTTTTCTCTCCCTTCATATTATTATCCTTTTTATAATAAATCCATCATATAATGGATTTTCGTGAAATCCTAATGATGTTTTATGAAGAAGAAGTAACATCCTTAAATGAGTGTTTTACATTATTCACCTTTCAACTTCCCTGAAATATTACTAAAACGTGATGATATAATAAAAATAGAATATTCCATATAAATAGACGTTTTTATGTTAATTTAATAACCTAGAACCATCTCCTCCTCTCATAAATGGGAAAAACACATTGATCATGTGTAAGGCGGACTACCGCCTTACAAACAGACATAATGTATTTTACATCACCGCTACTGACATATAAATATAATTGTGTTTCTAATTTTTATATATGATATTTATTATATTATTATTATTATTTAATTATAATATCAAATACATATTCATAATTTCCAATCTATATAGAATATGATATCTTTGCTCGTGTGTATGGAAAACTACAGCCTCACGAAGCGATGTGATTCCTTTTTAACTTACATATTCCAAGGATGGTAATAATCATTCATTTTTTTATTAATATATGACATTAAATACATCTTAATAATTATTTTAATGAAATATATCATATAATTTCTTACCATTCCATCAATTTAATAAATTCTAATGTTGTTTGTGTGTATGGAAGACTACTACCTTATAAAGCGATGTAATTATTTTTTAGTAACGAATCACACGGTTTGTATATGTATGGGTATTGAAAGAAATATATGATATTTACGATTTAATTATCATATTTTATGGTAAAATAACACATAAATTAGTTACATCATGATCATATGAAAATGGAATCCTTACAAATGCGTAGGTACAACCAACCTTCTCAATAATTGTAACGTTGTTCATTTTTCATAACCGCAATTTATGGTTGGTTTTAAATGTGTAATTTATATATAATAATTAAAATTATTTCATTATTAAAATTATGGAGTATTATAAATAATAATATCTTTTGACCTATTAATTTTACCAGCGTGATTTTAGAAATATGAGCACTTTATATAGTTATACTTTTTGACATGAAATTAATTAGTTAAGTAATTAAATATGAAAATGTAAAAAATAAAATAAAAGGATTAATAAACATGAAAAGGGGTTTTTATAAATTAAATAATTAAAATAATTTTATTAATAATGATTAAAAGTAACTCATTGGATATTTTGGGATCTAGTTATGGTTTTTAACATAATCATCATTTTTGAGGAATATGTTCTTTTATCCCCTAAATATTTGGTAATGTTTATATACTTCAAATTTACATACTATACCATGAGTAAATTATACTTAATTATATGTTATGTTATAAATCATATACTTATTTCATGGGAGTTTTGATTCAACTTTTACCAAAGTGGTAATTGTTTACGTTTCAATCTCAAATTTATCAGGAATCTTTATGATTGAATTTCCATTATTGGTAATTATACGATCATTTTATAATAAAAATAATTCATTTTATTATAATATGGTTATCCTAGATATATTCCTGAAATATTTCCATTTTATTCTCTTTTTCACTAACAATTATTGATAATGTTTTTCAATAAAACCTGACTTCATTTTACTCTTCGGCCAAAAATCTAGTTCTTTCAAAATTAATATTTCCTAAAGAAATTTAATTTTTTTAATATGATTTTTTAGTAGATTTTTAATAATAATTTTATTTTATGAAAATATATTAAAATTAATATTATATTAATTTTCAAAAAATTTTACTTTTTTAATATATACAAAAGTGTTGAAGGAATGATTTTTTACATATATGGAATGTATAAAATTACCCTCTCTCATGACCTTTATTTTCATTGAAGATTAAATTATATGATTTAATGATTATTTTAAAATAAAAATTATCCCAAAATATTTTTTATTTCTTAGTTTCTCAAGTGTTGTGTTCAAAGTGTAAATTTTATTTTCCTCAATAATGGTTTAATCTTTTTATTGTAATATCATTCATCAATGAAGAAAAATTTTGATGTTATTGATTGCTTATAAAATTTTTATACATATATCTCACATATATATACCTATATTATTATATCTATTAAAGTTGGTTTAATTTATTTCTTATATTCGTTTATCAAATGAATTTATTATCAGATTTTCGTTGATTATTATACAACGATAGATTTTTCAACCCATTTTCCGTAAAATTGTAATTTTAAAGTTTATTCCATAATATTGATTTCTTTTAAGTAGTACACATAAATCATGAATATTTTCATATGGGTGTGTCCAGGTAGAACTCCATTGAATTGGGTAATGTTTTAAGTCACATGAGGTGTCTTGTATGTGATAAGGGAGTAAACCTAATACATTTTGGGACTTTATCTACCATGGTATTGTCTGGACATTTTTCCTTGACTCATATGTAAGTCATCTTATATGTTTCTAACACATTGAATGTGATACAAAATTTCCAATAATTCTTGTGATCTTATGAAAACATGTTCCTTTTGTTATTCTTCTATATTATTACTCTTGTTCATTATCTTTTAACATATCACATTATATCATTAACTCACATGTTATTTATGCTTATAATAATTATTTACTTACTTTGTTTTTTATCTCACAACATTATTTTATGTATTACACAAGTTATCATAGGTTGTTTGAGGAGCTCTAAATGACATATAATCTCATTATAGTGAAGACAATAAAAAATAAGGATTACAAGTTTTAGTTCCCTTGGATGTATTATGATCTTAGTCAAACAAAAAAATTAGGCTCAAAATCTTTGGGTTGTAATGAATATATTTTTATGTTTAAGAATCATGTAATAATATGTGGAAAAGTAATTGTTTGGTAAAATCGCTATCAAAGAAAATTTTTAGATATCCGAGGAAACTAGGATTCAAATACTTTAGTTATAACCCAAAAGGATTAGACTAAGGATAAGACTATGTATAAAGGAATATTGGGGAATTATAGAGAGAGGTGATTCTAAGGAATTAAATCCCAATCATAATATAACAAGTGGATGTTGTTCTATAACAGATGTACCTAGGGGTAATAACTCCAGAAAAGGTGTAACTAGAATATCTCGAGTTTTACCTAATACTTGACAATGGACCTTACAGTGAACTTAGTTTGACACTCTATAGATATATTATTTTTATAATCATAAACATCATATGATCTATTATGAATTACATGAATGTATTTTTATGTTACAATACTTAATAAGAAATATTACCCAAGAAAATCATGATTGAAAAATAGAGACACATAATTCAGAATATACACATCATTTATGTTTATATTGTGTATGTTAGTTTATTCTCATCTAGTTTTTCTATATTTAATTATAGTTTATGGTGGGAAGTATGAGATATAGTTACAATAAAAAATGTTAAATGAAATGTTTTGATTTACCTAATGATATTCCCAACATAATGTAAATGGAAGATAGAAATATTATCAATATGTGAAATTATATTTCTCGAATTATAATGAACAAATATAATATCGTTTAATTTAAAAACACATCAAAAAACATAATTATGAGGTATCATGCAATTTCAAGTAATAAAGATGAAAAAGAAAAGAATATTTAATTACCTACATGCCCAAAATGTGGGAAGATACACAATGGAAACTAACATAATGGAACTAAAAGATACATTAGTGGTGGAAAAGGAGGATACAAATCCACTAATTACCAATGATAATTGAAGAGTTTTTTAATAAGAAACGTGGAAATAAAGTTCAACCTAGGGAACCACTTAGAGTCTAATATCATATATGTGGGGACCATGGTCATTATTCATTTCAATGACCTAATCCATGTATTAATTTTTAAGGGACCATGCTATGAAAATAATGATTTTTTATGCTCTGTAATATTAGAATCATGTTATCAAAGAAGTTTTAGTGGTATTCTGATTACAAGAATCATGAAAGTTTTAAGCATTACTCCAAATTAGTTTTTTTCAAAATTTTCAGAAAATGTTGGCTGATACTATTTACCAAGAAAGGTGTTTTAATGTTATGGTGATATTCTTTGTAGAAACACATAATTTAGGAAAATATAATCTAGAATATGTGAATGGATTTTTGGAAATTATAGTCCATTAAAATTAGATTATTTTCTTGAAAAGAATGAGTTATATAGAAAACATAGTTTAAAAAAAATTAATTTTACGAATAATATATTTCTTAATATGTTCATCATATTCTTGAGAATGTCATAGGATTAAGTAGATTTTTAAATATGATTATCAGAAAATAAATTTATAGTTTTATAAAAATGTACAAATCACGTGATGTGGGGCAACCCATTGCATCTAGAAACGATGCATGGATTGAACCAACAAATAAATGGTGATAAGGGTGAAATGCCTACTATTAGCCTATGTGATATACTGGTTAGTATATTATTATTTTTAGTTAAATGATTTGGTGGATAAATGTTATATAGATTTTGGAAAATATATATGATGATCGAATATTTTTTATTTTTTAGGATTTTGAGGCAATCAAGGATATTTTGGGAATTGTTTTTGGGTTTATATATATATATAACCTCTAGGTTTAATTTAAACTGTTAAATGTGAAGAATTTTATAATGTTTTTGATATTTTAGTTTAATGGTAATTATATAACCATTGAGGTTAAAATATTCCTTCAAGTTGAGGATATTGAGTTTATTTGGGATATAAGTTCATTATTAAAGAAATAATCTATGTAAAAATATTGGTTTAATTGTTTAATTTCAAAAATTAATATAATCATATTTATTTTTTTATTATCTTACTTTGCGCTAACAATTTTTTGTTTTAATAAATGTAAGTGGGATAAATTGTTACACTTTTATGGGTCTTATGACCTATTAAATATAAATTGTAGTTTTTTATGTATAAAAAATTCCTATTGGATATTAATTCCATAATGTAATAGGTGAAGTGGAAAGTGATTGAAGTACAACAAAATGATGATATTGTGTTTATGAAATAAAAAAACACGAGGTAAATATATAATCTATTGTTCTCTATATTAATAGACAAATAATACCTTATATCCAAAGAAAGTATCTTGATTATTTTTTGTATTAACTTAATATTTTATAAATCAATTGTCTTTTAATTCATCAAATATTAATGGTTTTGTGAATGTTTAATTTCTCAATATCATTAATATTATTTTGATCAATGATATATACTAGTCACGATAGATATTTATGTTTTTATTCCATGTATATATATTTATTTTCCAATAATGTCTACCTTTTTTAAAACCTATAAAATTACCAAATTACTTTCAATTTCCATCTTTTTTATGGGGAATTTTTATTAACCATTTTTAAGATGTGGGGTTTTCACAAATAAATTTTCAAATTTCAAACCCTTGATTAATAAGAAAAAGATTAAATTTTGAGGATACAATTTAATTAAGGGGTTATAATTTAAATCCATGATGTTTTAAATGAAGAACATTACATTCAATATCATATACAACATGAAACAATGAGTTTAAATGAACCATGAAATATTATTAAAATATTATTATATGATCATTTTAACCTAGATATTAAATTGGAGTGTATGAATAAGAAATATTACTTTATTAAATTTATAATGGTAAAAACTAATATAAATTTATTTATAAATTCTAATTAACTAGTCACACAATATTTATAAAAGACGTTTAATTCTTCAAAAAATATGTTTGATTGAAAACATTATTTTCACCACTTTCTATGTAAAATAATATAATTAATTTTTTAAAATTTTAGAACATTTATTTGATATAATGGACATAATTTTTGAAATTATAATTTCTACATTAACATAGAGTTATTTTATGATTATTTTTCAAAAATTGTACTTTTTCAGTGAATATTGTTAAAAAAATAATTTTATAAATTTTTCATTTATTTTTAATATATTATGTAATATAAATGTAACAATATTTTTTTATAGTAACTAAAATTAATATATTTACTATTTATTTATAACACATCCATTAAATTATGTTTAAATATTCTTTATACTAGATTTTATTTTTAATTTTTTGGATAAAAAATTGATTTTTTGAAAAACAATTTAATGTGCATAATGTCTATAAATTTTTGTTAACCAAAATAGATCATAATAATGAATTATTTAAATGAAATTTATATTATATATATATATAAATATTAATAAAACCACATTTATTTATAATTACATTTAATATAGCTATTATACGATCATATTTTTCTTCAGAAAAACACATTTCTTGAAAATAAATTTTTTACACATCTAAGGGTTTAATTGTATGTTAAACTCTTATAATTAAATTATAATATTTTCAAAAAATAGTTGAAATATTAGGAAGTTTTATATTTTATATTATCTTATATGTTTATATTAATTTTTCAACTTAATGAATTTTAAAAATAGTTAAAATTAATTATATTGGATTAGGTAATAACTTATTTACCTAAGGGTTAATATAACAATATAAGGGTTAAAATTAATAAAATGATTCATATTTTATGTTCATATGTAGATAGTTTCTGTTATAGGGTAAAAAATACTCCATTTGGGAAAGAAATTCATTGAAAAAATGTTAGTGTAATTCTATCTTTTTAAAAATTCCAAATGTATCATCTCCCACACTTATTAAATGAAACCCCATATCCCCACATTTCATAACAAACAAAACTAATTGGTTCATCCAATAACTAACCAAATTAATTCATTAATTACAATACCTTATCTTATAAACCTTTTTTTTTCAAAAAACTATCCTATAATGGCCTTTGGTGAAATCTTAATGAAGTTGTTTAAAGAATAGGTAACTTTCATAAATGATAGTTTTATTTTATTTCTTCTTATCCATAAATAAAATATTACTAAACCATGATTAAATAAATTATATAGTATATTACATATATTTATATGTTTTTATATTGTTTTCATAACCAAAAACCATAACCTCCACCCTTAAATGTGAAACGATACCATTGAACATGTGTATGAGAGACTACGACCTCGTGAACTGACATAATTCATTTTCCATCACCACTTATCACGGATGAATATAATATTTATATCTATTATTTTTGTTACCTAATTATACTTCAATAATTATAATTTCACATATGACTTCTAACTTTTGTTTCTAGAGAGAATAATATATCATCACACGTGTTTTCGGCAGACTACCGCCTCCCGAAACATTGTGATTTTTTAACTTATTCATTACAAGGAATGAAATAAGGACTAATTTTAAGATTATATATTATATTAATTAAATATTGATCTTTATGGAAAATAAATATATCATATATTTTCTTACCCTACTATCCATTGAATAAATGATAACGTCGTTCGTTTGATTGATAGACTACTACCCTACAAAGTTATGTGTTTTTTATTATTATTTCACCACACAGATGGTATATGTGTTGGAATTTAAATAAATAATGATATATTTATGATATATTAATAATTTTATAAATTAAAAATACCAATTACATTTATTCCGTTATGATCTTCAAAAAAATGGGAATGTTACTCATGCGTACGTACGGCCTGTCATCTCCATGATTATAACATAGTTAACTTTTCACAACCATATTTGATGGTTTGTTTTAAATGATGAATTTATGTATAAAAATGACAAATATGTAATTATTAACATTCTAATGGTGATTAAATAATAATATCTTTGATCATAGTCAACATACCAGCGTGATTTTGGACACGTGAGTCGTTTAACGTTAAAACACCCGACATGAAATTAGTTGGTTATGTAATTGAATATGACATGGTAGAAAGTAAAATAAAAGGAATGATAGTATTGAAAAGTATTATAATTTAAATAGTTAACATAAAATTATTTTTCAGAAAGGCAATGAACACATAGGGAGATTTGGGCTCAAGGTAAGGGTTTCTTCTCAAACATTCTTCTTTGAGAAACATGTTCTTGTATGTGCCTAATTTATTTTATAAGAAGAATATAATTAAATTTTTTATATTATATATTGAATCATTCATACCTAATGATATTTTATGTTAAAATTTATCTACACCATTCATGATAGTTATGATTTGAATGTTACCAAAAGAATAGTGGTTTATGTTTAAATCTAATTTCAATCAGGATTGTTTAATCATGAATTTCCATTATAGGAAATTATTTGATCTCTATCCATTAAAATAATTTTTTCTTATTCCCATATATTTATTAATGAACTATTCATATAATAGTATAATTTTTCCTTATTTGGTTATAAATATGATTGAGAAAATGTCCTTAATAAAATATTAATACATTTCTCTTTTTGATATAAAATTACTTTTCATCCAAATCATGATTTCTTAAAAAAATTTAAATTTTTTTACTTTGATTAGTTATATTCATTTATATCAATAAGAGTTATATATATATATAATGCATCTATTTTTTTTCGAATGAGGTACTTTTTGAATTTTTACTAAAGTTTAAAAGGAATGTTTTTATCTTATATAACATATACGAAATTACCCATTGTTAAGACCATTATTGTATTTGAATCATCCAATAAAATTTTAAAGGGTAATTTTAAAATAAAATTATATCAATTATTTTGAATTTTTAGTCTTCCAAAAAAAATTCCAAAGTAGAAAAGTTTATTATTCAAAAATGTTTTTAATAATTTTATATTATGTACATTCATAAACGACAATTAAATTTAATGTTATAGTTTTTTATAAATTCCATATATATGTATCTCAAATATATTAATATCTTGTCCTCTCTAAATTTCATGGGGTATTACTCACCTTATGTTCATTTATGAAATTCATTAATTATGATATTTTCTTTAATTATGGTATAAGGAACGTTTTACCAAACCATTTGATTTACAAGGGATGTTATTATTATTTTGATACTTTAAATCAGGCACACATATGTATTAATATAATGAACATGCACACTTGCTACTATATCTCAACATTCATGCCTTCCAAATACAAGTGGCGTTCATCACATTCGATGACGATGTATTCTCATTGATCAAAATAGGATGATGTGATATCATTTACTCCTTCCATCGATTCATTCTTAGAGTTTATTTTCAATTCTGGGTATTCCTATTAGAGTTAAGTCATGTTTATGAAAGTCATTATAAAGTCCATCTTTTTATGGACCCCATTTCATTCTGCAACTTCTGTTTGTACATTTGGTTTTAGTCTTGGCAGGGAAGCAACCTTTTTTCATGAGTATACTCATAATGGGAATCATTGGGAATATCCTAATTCTTGGTTCATTGGTCAAAATTACCCGTCCTCTTAGGTGGGCCACTCATGTGAGTCATCTTAGGGAACACATCCCAAGGAATCCATGTTAATCATAATTTAAAAACCCCAAGGTCTTATTTATTCCCAGTATTTTTCCAATAGGAATCCCACACTTATTCATGGGGTAGGTGTGTCACTCATATAACAACATAAATATCCTATTGAGACAAATTAAGTCACCTGTTTAAGATGAATCAGGTAATGAGATTAACATCTTATAGAGACGGGATCATAGTTAATGTCTCATGGGGAATGAATAGTTCAATCAGAGAACCCCATGGAGGTAGATATAGGAGGTGTGTTCTTGTGAGGGAAGAATTCCCACCATGAGTGGATGTATTAGAACACCCCTTGAGGTGTATCTTGAATGGATGGATCAGAAAGCCCCTTGTGTTGGATCCAAGAGGATGGTCCTTAGGAGGGATGATTTAACACTTGGATGTTTTACCAATCGATCACAACACCACTTGATATGGATTCGAGAAGTTTATTATAATGCCCCTTGAGGTAGATCTGGGTGGTGTGTGCTAAGTGGGGATGATTTCACACCTAGATAGTTTACCAATGGATGAAAACGCCCCATGGTGGTAGATTTTGAGTTTTGTATTAGATCACCCCTTGATATGGATTCGAAATATTGAGCAAAATTCCCTTTAAGGTGGGTCATGGATGTGTTTCCCTAGGATGGAGAACCTAAGTATACCATTTATTAGGGCACCACTTGAGGCAGGCCCAAAAGGTTGACCAAAACTCCCCTTGAAGTAGATTAGGGAGGTCTTCCCATAGGAGGGAGAACCTAGGATTACAATTGTTCGGTATTGAACATCATGAAGGCTATCTATGTACCATATTTTGAAAAAAGAGATAAAAACCACATAGTATGATTTTGCAGTTTACGGTAATGTGGTAGGAATGATCCATGCAGTTTTACATCATGAGGAAATGAATCTCATGTCCCAGAAGGTGAATCAATGAGGGAATTTCTGGTAGATTACATATTGAATTTGACTGGGGTATCTCATTCCATGTGAGGGTATGAGGTGTGGGCGTCATCCTTTTCCACTCATACATGGAGAATATTTTTATTATTTCATAAGGAAATACTAAAATTTTATGTTGTTTTATCAGTATGTTGTCATGAATTTTAATGCCTAATGACTATGATTGGAGCACAACTATGTTTTGGTAGGATTCAATCTTTACCCCTCTAGATTATGTGACTAATGATCATGTGCCTTTGGAAGGGAAATGGTGTTTGAAATACTTTAGATGAGTAATCATTCATGCGGTGTATGTTAAAGTCCACATGATTTGAAGAAAAGGGGTTAGAGTAACCATTTATAGAAGCAATGGCTTGGGCTTCCCTAGTGGCATATGGTATAGTAGGTAAGTTACCTAGAGTTTTTCATCCATATTTTGAGGGTTTCACACAGGATTCGCCTGAGACGGGTGTTCTAGTATAAGGGAATGGAATAAAGTCTCAAAGGGTAGGTGTACACAAGGTTTTTGTTTACACGTAAATAGCAGGGTTACACTTAAGTCCTCAAAGTTGTGTGATGGAAAGGGGTTGTGTGAATGAAACATATTTTTTTTACTCTGGAGATACATTCAAGGGGGTTGCACGAGGTTCACTCAACCAGGAGATAGTAAAATTTGGTGCCTATATGAGGTTTCTTGTGAAAGATTATATACAATGAGTTGTCTATTTTTTACATTGTCATGGACAAGAACCACTCGCACACATGAGATTAGTGTTTTTTCCACCTAAGATCCACTCCCATAGAAAGGGATGTGTTTTCACATATATCCAAAATTATAGGTGGGGAGCGTGCAAGTCCTTAGGCATAGAAGGGGATTTTTCATGGATTCTTCCATTGATTCCAGAGGTTGATCATTCTAGATGCCCGAATTGATATTTCCTTAGGAATGAAATGTATCATGTTTTGTGAAATAAAAATTCACTACACGTTCTTGAATTAGAAACCCATTTAGACATGGTGGAATACATGAAAAATAAATTTACCTTTGGTTGGCAAGTACATTGCGTGCAAAATGAGGTTTTGTTTGCAGTGGAAGACTCTAACGTGCATCATGCTCATGATACCTGGAATGCTCCTTCGTGTTGGGAGGCATGCCCAGTTTACCCAAAACTAATCGCTTATGGCCCCATATGAGATTTTGACTCTATAAAATCCCACCCTCAGAATTTGGGTTTAAATAGGACAAGAAGTCCAGGCATCGAGGAAAATGTTGAAGAGAGGAGAACATTCCAATTGGTTCCCTAATCATTTTTGATTGTTGGAGAAAGACGGTTGTGTGTTTTATATTCAATTTTTTTATCCTATAAATTGGAATAATGGGCCTTTGTAAGACACCTCAACTTCTTTTGTGATAGTTTGTTTCTATCTCCTATGTGTAAGTCATCCTTTTAAGCAAAAACTAGAGTTTCTTCCTCGTTAGTCACATAACTTCATTTGTGTGCTTCTACTTCCATGTGCAAGGAATATTTTTTCATGCACTCTTCCTAATATCTATTCCATTAAGAATATATCATACTAAACATATTCTCTTTTACACACTTCACATAAACATTATCGAATCATCAGAAATGGCCCACTAAAAAAACAAGAAGAGATTGAAGCTATTTCGGTCACATAAAGAGAAGAAATTGGAGGAAAACCTGAGATACCTCATGTTAGGAGGGTTTTTTAGACAAATAAATTATCTGGTACATGCTAATAGAGGCCCCAAATAACTATCTTCTATGAAACAACCTTCCATTGTGGAATTTTGGTCTATCATATGTGGTGAACATCCTAGGCCTGGAAGTTGACATGTCGTGATCATGGTTCACATGTAAGGACAAGATCAATCATTGGAACATCAATGATCATGTCTAGACATCCAAGGTGTATTGATAAATGTATATTTAAATGATTATTGAGTGTTCCATGAAATTCATAGGGTTGGAATAAGGGGCTCAAGAAATACCCACCCATTACATCAACAAATATTAGAGAAACATGTCAGACAATAACAGGGGCTAGAATAAGGAATGAGACCTTTGTTATAGAAAAAAAGATCACCATTGAATGTTCTTGGTCATACTGGGTACACTATAATATATTAGAGAATAGAGTAATGATACAACTATATAGACTGTATATAGTAGTGTAAATATCACACATTCCATTTCTACCATCAACAAGAGATGGTGTCAGAGCTCATCAGCTGATAGTCCCCAGATACAGATTACTTCTATCTTTATCTTGGGGAAGTGAGCATTAGTGAGTGGAATTTTCACTATATTGGACTAATCCCACTATAAGGGTGTGAGTATGTTGATTTTTTTTCCATAGAATAATTGTTGGGATGAAAGGAAAAAAGACTCATCTCTCAGCACAACACCTTTTGGTGGTGTTGAAGTAGAAGAAAAATTATACACCTACATTTCACAATGATATCCCATTCATGTAATGGGCCTAAATGTTTTTGAAGTATAATCCAGTTTTGGGGATTCTAGGGCCGATAAATTAGTTTCCTATGGATTCATGTATGAGGTGGCTAGGATCATATTAGTTAATCATGAAAGAGGGAGTGACTGAAAAGTGGGGGTACATCATTGTTGAATGTGGGGAGATGCTACTCATCTACAATGTGTTTCCTACCACATTCCAGAATTTCAGGATGCTTCTAGTTAGTTAAACTAGTATGGGACTATTCCTAGGGATGCAGAAAATGGATGAAATATTTTGGGACAACAATATAGTAAACATTTGTGTACCCATGTGATCCCGAATCTACATCATGCTGGGAATTGTGGCAAGGGGAATCATGTTAATCGATAATCAGTGTCCTTTTCCAGTTCTTCCATTGCTGGATCGTAGTGGAATTTGGAAGTTATGTGTTCTTTAATTCAATCAGCCCACCAAATTTTCATGTGCATCCATCGATGATCGATAATATTGGGGGTATGTCCAGTGATGCTCAATAAGACCAGGTTCATGATAAGATTTAGAATTCCCGTGAAATTTATCTTCCATCCATTCTGGACCCCGGTTTTCCTGATAGTGGAAAATCTATCAAGGACAAGGGAATAGGAGGAGTACCATAAAATCTTTAGGATACGAGTGTTTGTGGATAATATTAATGACCATTTATACTATAAATATACACATATTTGGTTTGCACAATAGTTTAGGTGCCTCCTGTGAGTGAAAGAGGAAGTCAACATAAGGATCTGTGAGGATGGGAATCCCTATTTTAATCATCAAATTTGGTGGATATTGATTCATGAAGGATCTAGGGACACCTGTATAATTTCACCAAACAATTTTGATGCTTCCCTATTGATGGATTATGCTAAAAACTGGGATAAAGTGTGTTCTAAAATGATCTTACTGAATCAAATTGAAGTGATCAAGACAGCGGGTGAGGAATCAGGGCATTACTGTTGTCAATAGGATTCTCTCCATGGTGTGATCTAGGTAACGAGGGCATGTCAAGCTGGAGATGCAGTGGGGATGGTTTGATTCCCTCATTCCCCCTACCTCAGAGAGGATATGGGTCCACAAAAAGATCTAGGTGTAAATTAGGGGCTCCCAAGGTGAGATGAGCAGATCCATGGATTCTCAAGGGAAAAATGTGATACTCTATTTATGATGTCTTTCCATCACTCTGTATGTCTTATGGATTCTACATATGTCCATGTTGATGGATAACATGTTGTAAATGGTGATTCAAGATAGAATTGAGCTACTTGAGGTTTGGCCTATCTAGATCACAACCATGGTGAGGTTCCATGAAAAGAACTTTTATCTGACAACCATGGACAACTTTTCTTTCTATAAATGGGAGTACAATCATTTTCCAACCTAGTGAATGTGATGTTTATAAGAAAGCCTAGGCTAGAGGAGAATCATCTTTTAGATTAATCATCTGAGGTAGAATTAGTAGATGAAAATAGGAAAGGCTCTAATAATGATGAATCCTAGTGATCATCCAATGAGTTGGAGTTCTCTAGAAATCGGATAAATTGTGGCCTCTAAAGATGAATTATTCACACTTTTCAAGGTAAGCCTCAACCTACATGCCTCCCTTGATCCTTACAATTTATTTTCTAGAATATCTTACCGAATCGCTTCCTATATAACAGAATATTGGAAAAGAAAAAGGGGACCTTGCTGGAGGGGGTAAAGGTGGGCCATTGGGTGCTTGGGGGCATGCTAAAGGGCCTGTCATAGAGGCTGTAGACATTAGTGGTCCATCTAAGAAGGATAAATGGGAGACCACATTACCTCAGGAATTACTTATCATTTAATGGGGCCACACAATGGTACTACAATGTTGACACCCATTACTGGAGAAGTGGTTCTCTTGGGGTGTCTTAACATCAAAATTCCACTTCCCCTAGGTTAGAGTTCACCTTAATTCACATGGACCATCCCAAATATTCATAGAGATTTTTTAATCGATGTGTTTGTTTTTTTATCATACAAGTTCTTATATATCATTATTTACCACCATCGGGAGGCAATGAACAAGATACCACAATTCCAACTAGATTCAATGGTTCTCGAATAGTAGAACTCCCAAATGAGACTTATCGAATAAATCACCAAATTCTCATCTTCTGCATGTCTTTTCTCTCACACATGATCAACTAGTCATTTGATGATCAAATTAATAGACATGATCCTATTAAATGTAGTTATCAAGAGATTTTTTACCTCATAAGAGGCCATGGTTGGAGCATCCAGGGCCTCCATACTAATCACTATGCCACAATCAAAGAGATGTCCATTAAAGATAATCCATCCTTGGTCCTAGGAAAATAGTATATTGTGGTCATGGGTGATGGAACTGGAGGGGTGGTGCTTGAGGATAGTAGAGATAGTGCTACTGAGTAAGGGTCTCGTTAAGATGATTTAACTAATGATATAGGACTCGAGCAGATCAAAATGATCCTTTAATAGCGCCCTACTATTATCATCAATTCAACATTTCATGAATTAGAGTCGGCAACAAAAAATGTGAAAGAAGACTCAACGCCTAAAGATTATAATTAAAATCCCATTATCCAACATATTCCATGGAGTGACATAAAATCATTCACCATCAAAACATTGGAATTGTACCTAGTGAGCGGGATTTGGTCTCTCTTCCACTAGCTATAGAACCCAGGCACAAGAAGTGTGGATGCTCACTATCTCCATGGACTAGTTCATAAAACCATTGATGAGTGAGTACATGAGGTAGTTCATCATCTAGACATTTCCTAGAACCAGTGGATGTTTGAAAACACTCACTAGATTTTAGGAGATCATCCATGTAATCTAGTATCTAGAAGAGAAGATGAGTGAGCATGCTGCCATTCTCAATCATCAATCACTAGTGATCGGTCAACATAAAGCTCAGTTGGGGGAGGCAGAGAATTAAATGAAGGAGGGGATTACTCAAATATAAATGCTCCATGATTAGTGTTATTGGGATTATATCATTGCTACTATGATTTTTCTGGTAGATGATGATGAATAAGAAGATATCGTGAGATAAAAACCAGTTAATGAGGGAACACACTAGAAGCTGGTAGAGAGAAATCACACAATTTCTTAGGAATAACCATATGGGAATATTTTCCAGGTCATAATAGAGGATCCAATATGTGGATGACCCTATCCAATCACTAAAACATTCTTGTTATTATAAATATTTTGCATTCATGTACATAGATTTTTCATCTACTCTTACTTATTGAACTTCAATAATATTTATGAGACATCCAACGACTAATCAATAAGCTCACATGATTCATGATCAGTGTGAGAATCAAGGGATGAACATGTCATAGATCATTCATATGATATATTCTTGGCCAAGAGTGGTTGTGGTTGGATAATAGGGTTCTCAAAATAGCTAACATTATTTTCCAATGTGATCTTGTGCACAAATGGGATAATTCCCTTAGGGTTGAATTCTATCATTACCAAAGGGTAAATGAAGAGATTGAATCGTCATTCCCAAAATTTAGAAAATAATTGGCCTAACATAATGATATAGTATTAATGCTAATCATGATCAAAACACAGTACCCATATCAATTAGTTGGGAACCAGGATAAATGAGGGTTGGTCACTGACTAGAATTGAAACACACATATTGCCATAAAATTTAATCCAATATATTCTAGATGTTGTAAAATGAATTTAGTTCATCCTTTCCAAGACATAATTCCATAAGGGATCCTTTCAAATTTGGATGTTGATGAGGATCTGAATTAGGGGTATGAAAATCATGGAAATAATGTGATGGAATGTTCAAATAGATTCCCGTAGTCTTGCAATTACATCACCATGGAATAGTGTATAGTGGTTTTGGTGTATAAGTCTAGAAAGAAGTCGGACCCATATTCTAGAGGAAGATTCATAGTAGATGCCGAGTGATGGTCAAGTGTATGATTCAGAAGATAGGCAACACCAGAGGAAAGGGATTCTTCTGTGGGGGCCTAAGATGAATTTTAGTTTTACATAATTTAATGAGGAAGAAAAAATGAAATTATATATTGTATGGTGCAGATGTTGAACACGCAGTTTAATGTCATTGAGTTAGGATGGGACATTGTTCAGTTTAACATCATGTTATTGAGACTCATTTCATAGTTTAACATCACGTGACCGGGATGTGGATTGTGTTTGGATTATGCACTGGAATGCCCAAAATTACAACCACATATCATATCAAGAGGGTATCCCATGTTCATTTCATGAGGTAGAATCAATGATTAGAGTAATGAAAAAGATAATTTAGTGAACCAAAATTAATGAAACCTACACATCCATAATTTTATGGGAAAATGAAGATAGAATAATGGGAGACATTTTACCGAGAAATATAATTTTTTGAATGTTTTGTATAGATTAAGGTCATGCTTCATGGATCATGAAAATGTTTTAAAGTTGTGTTTCATGGACCACAAATCCTACTTTAAGGTCATAGAGTTTGGACCTACATTAAATATTTTATAGTCATAATGTTTGGACAAAGGATTTTTGACTTGGATGAATGTGTATGAACACTCTTAGGACAATGTTCACACTGTTTAATGTCATGAGTATTCGGCCATAGGGGAATGTGAGGTGTTATTCATGGATGAAAGGGGTATTATACTGATGTGAATTTGGAAAAAGGTGACCAACATGAAATGTGTATCATAAGGGGTTAGAATAATTTTATGTTCATGTTGATTGAACTGGGAGGGGGTATAGGTGTTTCCAAAAAGATACTTGTGTGGAATAAAGAGCAATAACCCCACTTCAATGGAAGGTAACGAAAGAACCCTGATGAGACATAGCATGGAAAAATGCACCCTAGGTTGGTATCATGACATTATAAAGGGAAATGATCAATTAAAAGATGAAAGAGTCGATAAACCCATGATAAAATATGTATGTATCACTACATATCCCATGATGATGGGAATAATGACACATGTTGTTCTGGAAGATAGTGTCGTTGGAGACCAACACTGATAAACGGACACCCTCTCGAACGAGAATATAAAATGTTTTCAAAAAATTGATATGACATATCTTTAAATAACTGGAGTTAAGATAATAGCTTAATAGCATGAGTTGAGGATTATAATGATTCTTCATTTTGTATTTTTCATATTGTGAATCCTAGTTTGATACAGGGTAAAAGAATCACTTATTCTTCGGAATCCTAGTCTAGTTTGGGTTATGACAGTTGTATAACATTATGAAATATGAATGTTCTTACCTCATATAAGTATACAAGGGAATCATTCCTCGTTGATGGGTTATAGTAAATAAATAGGGATTACACCTAGAAGGAGGCTTGTGGGACAATTTAGGGTGATCACACTACAAATAATGGATGATTTTGAGGTCAATTTGTGATGAGACAAATGGATGAAAGTCTATGTGTCACTATGTATCCCAAGAGGATGGGAATAAATCCAAATTTAGTTCTAAAGATGGATGAAAACAATTTAAGGTTGTATATTCTAGACCATGGGTTGAAAGAAGTTTCAAGGATGTTCATGCAGTGTAAGAGTAAAAACCCAAGGTGAATTAGCCATTGAGGCCCTACACAATGTGAATAAATACTAGATCTAGTCACACGTATTTTATGGTCAAATGGTATGGACCATGGAAAAGAGTTTAGACAAGTTCTTCTTGGACTATGGAGGTAATTTTGGTTGCAAGAGTATATATGGGCACATGAAAGGTAAAACTCGGTGTGAGTGGATCCAAATTAGCTCATGAACCACATAGTTACCATGATAAAAATGAGACATAGATTAATGTAATAATTTTTGGACCATGTCTATATGATAAATAGTTTAAATTCATGACGCTAGGACTAAGAGGTCCTCTTAATTTATGTTCCTGAAGCTCAAACCATATACTCTTAGTTTATGGCTGTAGTGTATGGACCATGGTTTTTTTTGTCTCAAATAGATATGTGTCAGGTAGTGGAATAAAAAACCCAATCTGAATGAGGACTAATAAGGCTTCATATCACAAAAAACCTTTCATGACAGAATCATGCACAATTTAATGTAGCGATTCTTGGACTACAAGATCTTAATTAATGCTTATAGACTTTGGACATTTGGATCATCTCAAAAGGATATATGTAACATTAAGGAAGAGAAAACCTGACATGAATGAGGTCCAAAGAGGACTACACCACAAACAAATTCCTAATCGAACATAAGTATATTTTAAATTTTGATGCTTGGACTTAATCTCTTAGTTTAAGGCTATATAGTTTGGACCCTGGGACCCTTTTTGTAGTTCGACCACAACGGTAGACACCCTTCCAAGACTCCTAAGACCATTTGAGTCATGATCAATGTGGGAAACAAGGATTGGTGATGTGATCTCCAGGAAACATTCAAACACAAGTAGGGGAAATGAGATACTAGGTTAATAATTTCCCAGTGACAGCGACCTACCTACTTAACTCATGTAGTTGAATGAAGGGGTGACACAAAGGGTGTTATAATTCCACTAAGATATTGGGACGTGAAAAGGACGTAAGTCAAAAAATTCAAGATCTCGATATGGGATGACTGATGGGTAGGGATTTATTGTTGAAGACATTCGAAACAAGTGGACCAAAACCGCCCCAGTCAAGAATGGTGAATCAAATGCGGGATAAAGTACTAACCATATTCTAAATATATGTTTTATTATTTTTTTCCACAGATACATTTGGATATTGGCCTAGGAAAGAAGTATAACCCTTTTATCTAAGCACTATCAGTGTTTGGGGATCCTTTTTCATTGGAAGGATGATGGAAATCAGGATCTAGAAGGAATTTAAGTGTGTAAATGGATCGAGGATATACCTATGTATGATTCAACATTTTTAGTTATACACCATAACATATTCAGGCATTGAATTGGGGAACATTAGGAAGTGAAAATCAAACCCATTCTCAATAATGGGGTTTATGATGTTGTCTATGGACCTAGTTGGACCAAGGTTATAAGAACATGAGTGTTTCAAATAATTTATGTTCATATTTCCTAGACCAGGGATATTAGTTTAATGTATTACTGCTTGAGACATGCACTTTTTGATTAATGTCATAGAGTTTTGACCTATCATGTGAATCTAAAATTTATATATTTATCATGGAAGAGTGAAAAACCCAATGTGAATGAGTAAAAATGAGGCACACTACCACATACCACATTCCGAAGAAGGCATGCACACAATTTAAATTCATCATGATTAGATTGAGGATGAATCTTATTTTATGGTCTTAAATCTAATACCAGTCACAAAGTTTAACATCATGTGATCAAGAAGATAAAATTTTTGGCTGGTCCTAATGATAAGAAAATAGGGAAACCCATTATATCAAATAAGGATGAGAATAAATCCATAATTAGTTATGAAACACAGTGTAGTAGAAGATAGAAAATGATATTGGTGGTCCTATTTGAAAAAATAATTTTGGATTCCAATAGTTCCCATAGGGAATCCCATGTTCAGAGCATAAGATAATTCTCATATATTATTCATATGAATCGATGTTTAATATGGGGTAAAAGAATACCATAAAACCATGTATTGAGGATGTTTGTTCATCCTGTGTTTACCATACGAGGAATCATGATGTTTTTTGGTGTAAGACTGCAGTTTAGAAATATGTGATGAGGATTTTGAGTATCCCAAGTGGATATGTGTAGTGTAGCGAACTGATGAACCCAACATGAATGATGAACAAGGAGGCCCACCACCATACCACATATTCATAAGGGGAAATGAATACAATTTAAAGTCGTCATTTTTGAAGTTGATGTCCCAGTTAAGGGTAATAGAGTTTTAACCATGGGACCTTAGTTTAATGTTACAGATATTAGACGAATTGTATGTTTAACATCATGTGATCTGGATGTGGACATGCAGTTTAACATCATATTGTCAGGATGGGGAATCATATAGTTTAACACCACGTGATTAGGTTGATTTTTATAGTTTAACATCATCTGATCATGACAATTGTGGCCTTTCAGTTTATTATTATTAAACTAGGATGTGGATCTAGTATGTTTTATGTCATGTGTCACGTATGTTGGACACTACAAGATCCTCATGAAAATACAACTTGATAAACATGAAGTTGGTTGGAGGTTTAACAATATCTCCATCCATAGGGATAGAAGAGGATGAAAGATCTTGTGAAAGATGTTTGGGACTTCCCACATGGTCTCTAACTTTGGTGGATTCTTTCTAGGTATTATTAGAATTCTGAGAGATATAACCATGTCACTATGGAGGAAAGAAATGAGGTGAAATTTCTTATTGAATGCTCTTACTATCATGTCTTGCTTCCTCTAATGATTATGCAAGTCTTGGAGACTAGCCTCTTTGATGGATTACAACACAAATAAATAGACAGATAATATTATTTCTGATGTATTTTGGTCATATACAGCTTTTTGGAGTGATGGAAATTTAACCTCAATAGAAATGAATGCCTATGTTTTGTACACTAGGGAGTATGGAGTCACCAGGGATGTATTCCAAGATATCTTTTAACAGACCCCAGAGGGTGTTGGGGAGAAATTTAGCTAACCTTTTGTGTTCTATACCACAAACACCAGTTGAATGTTAAATATGGTTTTGTTGAATGACTTGATCTGTCTATTTTCCTATGAATTATAGAAATAAGTATGGATTGGGTGGATATTGTTCTTGGAATACAATCTATTCTTCTCAGAAGCTTGTAAGATGGTACTATTGATAGTGAGAATTTCATGAGGGACTCCAAATCGATGGATGATGTGGACGATCATTAATTTGATAATGGATTGGGACTTGGATTACTTGACATGAATCAATTCCTCCCTCATGGAGATGAAATCTATTATGGTTAGAGTGATCTTGTACTGATGATATTTCACTATCGTATATGGCCATACAACATATACTCCCCATATTGCATAGGGACAAGAATACTTGGTGGTGTGGAGGGGATTTGGTAGTCGATGGAAAATGTTGGCATGGATCTGATATGTATAACACATCATGGAATAATTGACGTTTTCATGGGCCATGGTGGGCCAGATGTATCCCAACATCTGAATTTGGTGGAGATATATTCAATCCCACTTGATGGTAATCACAAGACCCAACATGAAATTCCTCTATAACTTGTGAACTCTCATCATATCGGATGAAACATAGGAAAATTTCATCAAAACCATGTCCACTGAGGGTTGATTTCAGGGTAGGTACACATGGGAGGGTGAAATTCATTGTGTACTGAAGGGATAATACCACACTGAAGAGAGTCAATGAAGCAAGTTTTCCAATTAGGGGTATCTTCCACTATAGGGGACTCAAGGGGTCCTAATGTGGAAGCACCAACAACAATCTGGTTCACCTAATGTATGTCATCATCATCTGAAATGAAGAGAGTGATGACTCTCTGATGCCCCATGTGAATGTATAGGTCTTCCTGTTTAGGATCTACAAGAGACATAGATAACGTAGGAAATGTGTCAAATAGACCATTCTATAACCTAGGGATATAATTCACATCATGACGATAAGGGAACTAAGCCATTAGTTAGCGAGTCTCCTCCAATGGTTGCATGAGATTTGGATTTTTTATGATGTATTCACGATTAATCTATATTATAAAAAGCTCATAGCCTCCCTTTAATTGAAAATGGGGGACATAAATATTGAGAGAAAAATAAAGTCTAATAATGTGAGCCTGATTCTATTCCTAATTATTGGTGCAGCCTTATGATAAAAGGAATCAGTATGGATAGACATTCTTTATCTGGGTGATGAAATGACCACTAGGACCACACTATTGAGATTGAGATTATTGAACTTCCTACCAGTTTGGATTTGGGAGGAACCATCAAAATACTTCTTTCAACATGGTATGGACTAATCCAGTGAGGTCATATCCTCATCACAGAAATCAACATCCAGGGGAAATTAATCAAGGGTCGGATAATAGATCATGATGTCTTCTGATGCATGACCCATGATGGATTTCTATATAATGAACTAGATGTCGAACTATTAAAGCATCGCTAACTATCATGCCAGTCATCTCATCAACACAAGGTGATTCAAGATATAGTTTAGTGGGTTAACATGGGACACTAGCTGTGTCTCATGATTATTGAAATAATGTCATAATTTCTACTATTCAAAAACGAGTGTCAGGAAGATATTCTTGATAAGGGAGTATCTTGAGTCGATGGAAAGGAGCATGAAACTAAGATAGTATAAAATTTTCATTCATACCTTGTTGTTGATTTGGGTGAACAGGGTACTGAGGGACCATTTTATGGTGTCCACATAGAGGATAAATGGCTTCTCTAAGATAGAGGGAATCAGAACTAGAAGATATAGTAGATACATCATGGTATCTTCAATGGATGTATAGAATCTCACATCACATTAATATAAAATTCCTTTTTTTATAATCCTTGAAAAGGGATTACACTTTCCCTCTAAAAACATAATGAACCATTGTATATCAGTTATGTTTCCTTGGCAGCCCTATAGATTCTAGAGGTTCCATGGGGGAGGAATCTAGTTAATGGTCTTGATAACCTATAGGTTGATATGGATGTCTCCAAATATAATGATGGAAACAAGAAACTTATTAAAGGGAATCCTTAACGCACAAATTAAGGGGTTCGTCGAAAAATATTAGGAGTGGATGAATATGGGATTATTCTCCATATCTCCGAGATCATCTTGAAACTGGAGGTCTTTGACCCCAAAGTCATCCACATAAAATTCCACCAGTATCATGAAAATTATTTTGAAGATGTGGTGCATGGCCGTATGATAGGTATCTCTTAGACTATCCTATCCGAAGGGAATCAACTGATAGTAGAATGTACATTGTGATTCCCTGAAGGTGATAGACTTTTCAACCTTAGGAGAAATATGGATCTTGTTAAACCCGGATTATCCATCTAAAAAATAATTTTCCTATAACTAGGTTATACCACAAGTCAATAACTCTGTCACAAAATGCGGAAAATCCACTTTAATAATGTGGATGTTAAGGTCCTGTAGGTAAATAAAAACATTGATATTACACTTCTTCATATTGACCGGGCTGAATTTATCTATCCACTTGGTTTACAGAACATCCCTGATGAAATTTCATTGATATGATTATAAAATTTTTCCTCAGCCATGTAACTAGGATATGGGATCATTTTTTTGGGAATGAACTTTAACCCATGATGAATTACTTGGTGACAAAGATGGTGGATGATGAACATAGGGTCAAATATTATATTCATTTCATAATCAAAATAAAATACACCACGATGCTACTTCAAGAAAGAAACATACTACTGCTGCTCCTCTAGTGTTATTGTTTCATGAATCCATGTTAGCATCAGATATTACTCAATAATGAGGTTCAACTGAATCAACTCATCGAAGGTGGTAGAGACACCCACTTCAAATATAGGAGTAGAATATTTCAAATCCACTTTTTTATCTGAGGTAGGTGAATCAGTAGGAGGAGGATTATCCTGTCTAACTGATTCAAGGGGAGAAAATTTTTCTTATTGGGTGGATGAAAAATCTTCACATGGGGGGTCCCATTTCTACTAAAACCATGTAATAAGAAACTATTGAGACCATTACATCTAGCCTAAAATTGCAGGGTATATTCTTGATATAACAAAATTAATGGCGATTCATCTTTAGGTTCAACCATTCCCTACTGAACATGCATTCATGTCACAAGATGGTGACCATGGTGTGAATATCACAGTACCTCACAGGGGTGGGGGCATCTAGTATCTCCTTGTCATGTCTTATGTAAGATTAAAATGAGATCTTTAGACCATCTTCCCTTTCAAGTACTTGCCATCCATTTCTCTCATATATGAAAAAAACCTCCCAGATTAGTTTTTTTTGGCCACCACCAGTGAGTGGATCAAATAAATGAAGCAACAAAATCTTCGAATGGGATAGCTGTGTTGGTTTCATGCTCAACTTCATTGATTTAAACCTACTTCCCCTCTCTCTTATAATATATTGAATCCAGATGGAGGGATTCACAAGGTCAATGGGAGATAAATCACATTAGAGTACCCCTACTTGATCATTGGGAGAATATTAGTGGCACTGATGATATGAGGAGGGTACTGAAGCATGCTTGTGAAGCTATATCCTACCCAAAATATTCATTGTATGTGTTATGATGAGTAATAATCAGGAATTAATCACTCTTCAGTAAGCCTTAGAACTGGGTCTTCAACAAAATCCATACAGACGATTTCTGTTTGGTCCTATCATAACTACAAATCATTAGGTCAAAGGGAGTTTGATCTTCTTTGGTCAGCCCCATCTTGTTGAGCATCTAGGTCAGAATGAAATTGATCTCAGAATATACGTCCTATAGGACATAGTGCACTTTCATTCTATTGAAATGATCTTAGACGTAAATCTGTTGATTGTTCCCATGCATGAGGGCTCCATTGTCCTCTACAGTCTTGGAACTCCCCTCACTCAACCCCCTCTGCATTGTAGGCCTGTATGGAAGCTACATTCTTATCAAATTAGAAGATGATTCTATCAACCTTTATAATGTACACACACATCTCATTAAAAAATAAAAGATCCTTGAGGATTGAGATCCATGAATTTATACTTGATAGGTGCCTCAGAACATCATACTTCAGTGCCAGAGGAATGTTTCTGCTCATGGGGGTCGGTCCTTGGTTGGGGGGAATAACAAGTCCTATTGGTTAAACCATGGGATTCTACCTAGTTATGGAAATATCACGTTACATATTAGATGACTCTTCTTGAAGTGATGTCACCTGGATACTGACAGAATGAGGGCTGTATTTTTTAGACATGGTTGACCCCAGTGTGACCATGGTGAATCTTCATATTCAGTTAAAAAAGATGGCTCTAGATGATCTAGTCAATCAATTATAATAGTATACTACAACAGATTATAAAAAAAAGCAGGTTTGGAGGACCGTTCCTACTGTGTTCTATGAAAAACCTACTTTCTAGTCTCAAGGAAATTAATGGGTCGATTTGATGAACTGTCCTCGAAATTATGGAGGCTTTCATGTCCTCAATAAGTCCATTTATAGTGTCACATAGAGAGACTGATGTGTTTTCCTATCATTTTTCATTATAAGGAAGTGTGAAGTGGTCTATGCAGTCAACAATGTTCACAGAGAAATATTTATGCTCATCATTGATGGAGTCTTATAATGATAGGATGACCCTGGGGGATGTTCCCAACTCAGGAGTCATGAAATCGAAATGAACGCATGATGAATTTATCGTCAGTGGTGGACTCCGATTTTTCTTGTGTTGTGGGCACAAGATGTTCTAAAACATATAAGGCTACATGTAGTTGTAGACAAAGTGACCATAGAAGGTGGGTGGACCACATGTGGTTTTGTATTTCCTAGGAAGGAATGAATGACTACATGGTAATGGGTAACTTCTATCTGAAACTACTAGTCATCGTACAAATAGTTTACAGGGATGGAAGACTGTTTCCATTCACTTAAACACTCATTTTCACTTCGGGTCTCGACATAGACATGATAATCCGATTCCAATATGTCACCGAAATTGACCAAACTATTATCCAATTGCTGCTAGAGCCAATTTGTAAACACATATACTTATTTTACTATATGTTTGATGATCCTATGTTAAGGTAATTGGTTAGGGTGGTTAGTTCTTCAACCTTCTTGGGGACTTCTACACTATGGAAGCTTCAGAATTAACTTCTCTAGGTAACATATGAAATTAATTGTGACATGTGAATCCTTAAAAGAATAGGTCTAGTTATTTCTTTATAGTAAGGGTTGTTTTGGATCTGAACCCTGGTGGGGATGATGGAGCATATAGATGGGTTGGATATGTATTCTCTTTCCTAGTATTGTGTGATACATGAGGCAGTTCCTAACAGTTTGTCACTAGGAGCGGCTAAGCTTCATAGGGTTACTTCACTCGGTGAGGCACTTTTGGAAGACGAATAAAAAAATATAGTATCTTGATGGCCTATAAATATACCACAGTGGTAGTATCTAAATTGTAAGTCCATCCCGTGGGAGTGGGAAGAGGCAATAGTCATTCTTGTTTATCATATTACAAGACTTCTACAAAATTTTGGGTCTTATTATAAAAAACCCAAAACCCACATGGGAAGACCTTAGTGATGATGGTAGGGAACATATCATTCTTAGAATTACCTATGAACATTGTTAATGGATACACTTTATTCAATGACATTTCAAGTGAATACGTGAGGCATTTCCATTGGGGATAAAATCAATGACTAACTCATCTGGCATTTTCATTAACTTGAAGATGTCATAAATACTTTCATTCTATGTAGTGGATCTGATTAATAATTTATATAACCTCATGTATAATAAATTTATATTTTTTATAATTCTATACTAAGACCATATTAACCATTATAATATCATATATATTCTATTTATAACTTTCCAAAACTTATTTATTATCAAGTTTATAGTTGTGTCTTTTATCTTGTATGTTTTTTAAAACTTTTATGTTCATTGCACATTGATCTTGGTTCCACAATGTATTTAAGGATAATGATGATATGAATATAATATATATTTATCATATACATATTTATAGTTGTAAGTACAATTTAGTGGTGAAAAAAATGAATTAAATAATTTTATGGAGAAGATAGTCTTTACATACACAAGAGTGATGGTTCTATTTTTCAATGGATGGAATAAAAGAAAAGTAAATGATAATTCACTTCCCCATAATAATTATCACAAAATTAATATCATCTAAATTCATTAAATATATTATTTATACTATCTATGTAAATTAGAAATCAGAAACAAATCACATCACATTGTAGAGGTGATAGTCCACCCGTACACACGAGCAACATTATCGTTTACTGATGGACCAGATTTTAAGAAGGTATAAATGATATTATAATTCCATAAGAATAATTATATTATTAATATAAAATTTAAACTTTAAATAAATCATTATAATAATCGATGAAATATTTTGATGTAAAATGAATCATATCGATACGTTGAGGTTATTGTCTACATGTGCGCAGGAGTGATACGTTTGTTTCTAATTTGATTAAGAAGAGGTGGTAAAAGGATGTGACATTATCATAATAACATCTATGTATATTTATGATGTTGTAAAAATATTTTTTTAGGGATACAAAATTTTTAGATGAAGTAGAATAAGAAATAAAACTGAATGAGAATGGTTAATATCTATATATAATTTTTGAGAGATCTCATTTTCCTTACACATTAATCCTTGAAGGATTGGACTTCTGTGAATACAATAAGATATAGGATGAATGGAAGAATTCAAAGTTTTTTTATTATGTTTTATATTAGAAATAATTCTAAAATTGTGTAACTAAGTTTGGAGAAGAGGTTCCCTTTAAAAAATAAGGGGAGGGACACACATGTAGTTTTCTAAATGATTCTAATGATCTTAGGTCACTCTATGGGAAAGTGTATCAAAATGCATAGGTATTAAAATATAAAAAAAATATAATATTTAATTATATTCACCCAATTATAATTTTACGGTAGTGGGTGGTAATCCGTCCCTTGTATCTTTGTTTAATCTCGTGTAAACCAATTTTAACATCAACTATGGTTACAAAAGATTTCTATATTGACTGTTCATTTTGATAAAAATTATATTAACCCTATTAAATTATACAAATTATGATAATTATTAATATTGAATAAATACAACCAGATTAAATATCTATATATTCAATAATTTAGATTTATATAATCGCATATATAGTAAGAGAAACCTATTTTTTTAAAAAAATGAATTTTTATGTGTAAAACACAATTTACATCAATTAATATTCTTATAAAAACCATAAAATTAATGTTAAATTATAGGATTGATTATATAATACATACATTTCCTTAAACTACATTATTAATAGATATTAATTGTATTTGTTAAGATAAAATCATATTGTGTGCATAAAAACTCTTTTTTAGAACAAGATTCTGTAAAGAATAATAATAAAATTAGAAAAACAATCTAGTATAATGATTATTTATAAACAAATAATTATATTAATTATAATTAATGTTATATTAAGTTACATTAATAAAATATTCTAAAAAATGGAACTTCTAGTTGAAAATAAATGATATTTTTTACAAAAATATTCATATTACATTATTCACTGATGAAATGAAACTGTTCAAAAACACCCTAATAATTACCCAAAGATAATATTAAAATCTAGATTTTAATAATAATATTTATTTTTTGAAATAAAATTATTTGAAAATGGTATAAATTGACTATAAAATTTATCAAAAATAAATGATTTTTAAAGAAAATATATTTTTAAAGCATAAAATGGATCTAACGAAGACAAAGTACATATTTAATATTCCTCAATCAATAAATTTTCATTATTTCAATAAATTATACATATCATTCATAATTAATTATTACTATTCATTCTATCTAATTGAATTCCTTCATTATAATGTTGTACAATATCACAGTTCATTTAGACTTGGGGTCGCAAATGAAGATATCTGTCAAACACTTGTGATTTATTTGATGAAAAAGAAATATATTAAAAAATATTTGGTTGTTGCATTATCCCCCTTAAAAAGTGAATACAGACATTTTTTATCCTCATAATCAATAAAAATTTTTAAAATATATATTTTGAAAACCCTCAGGATATAGCGGGGAAATAAAACTTCCATTGAAAATAGGAAGTGAGAAACAGAATGGTAATTAGGAAGAACAAAATACTAGGTTCCCAGATAAGGGTAACATTAGAGTGAAGTTAAATTATTGACAGGGTGGAGAAAGATAATGACCAATGAATAACATATAGTGATATATATCATGGTCATGAGGAAGTTAATGACCTCAAAACCATAAATTAGTGTGGGGTTAACACGACCATCAACTCATCAGAAATAGTTTTTTTAAAATTCCTTTTAATGATCCCTTTTCATTATTTGAGGAATTATTTATTCCATATAATTTGAGAAAATATACATAATTGATTAAATTTCTTTTAAAAAGAACTATTTCATCCTTTCATTATACTATGACCAATTCCTATATATATATAATCTCTTAATCCACCATATGAATATGAAATATGAAGTTTTAATTCTTGAAGTAATAGATTAAACATTAACATATCATAATATCCATAAAATAATGAATATACATTTAATATATCTATATATTTTTTTCAAAACATAAATGGATAGCACATGTTATCCAATCTAGATAAATATTTACATGATGAAGTTGTATATTAATCTCTATACCTCTACAATAACACACAATTTTCAATTTAAACCATTATATAAATAGTTACTTATAATTATCCAAAAAATAAGTTTGACTAAAATCAAATATATAAAAAATACAAAAGTTTTAATCACATATTTTTTAAATGGTCATATTTAAAATTTACAACCAAATAACATAAAGTACCACTTAATTTAACATAAAAATACATGAAAATACCTTGATCATATAATCTTCTAGAATTTATTAATACTATACCAAAATAAAAAAAACACCATAAATCGTTATGTAAACATAATTCCTTCCCAAAAACATAAACATAATATTATTTGTTAATAAAATCATAGAATATTAGATATATTCCATAAATCCAAAAGTATTATATTCTTCATAAAAATCATTTTTTAGGAAATAATGATTTGATTCCACGGTTACTAATAAAATTCAATTAAATTTATCAATACTAATCATCTATTTATCCACAAAAAATCATTATTATCTCAACATATAGAAAAAAATAATAGTTATCTATTCCTAAATCATATGTTTCACCAATTTATCACCTTAAAAATAAATAACTTTTTTCTTGTTTATCTGAACCATTGAACATATACTTGAAAATCCTTACATAAAAATTATTTCTGAACAAATATTATATGTTTATTTTTCCTTATAAACATAATATTATTGATAAAACACATCTCAAAAATAATTATCAAATTCAAATATATAAATACTTCATTCATTCAACACCCATTATAAACTATTAACAAGGACACATAAAATTATACTTTAATACTTATTTCATTTAACATATAATTTTTATCTCTTTTTCATCAACTATAAATCAATTACTCGTATAACCTTATAGACCCACTTCTCATGATCCCCCCAATGATATTGATTTTCCCGATAAACATAAATCCCACATTTAAAACATTTAATCGTCATTTAAAACATATAGAAATAATTATTACTATCTATTTTGTTAAATGTTATTTTAATCTTCCTTACAAATTACTTCGTCAATGCCATTATTTTACACACCCAAAACATCTTCACATTCTTCTGTGACATATCCCATGTTTCCTATTCCCACATTTTCAAAATTTATGATGATGATTATCTTTTCAAATAGCCATAATGAAACATAATATTTCACTTATTTTTTTATCTATAAATTCACCTATTCTTAGGTTGCTAAATATATTTACAGATATCTCGTCATCTATAATCAAACGATTTTATATTCCATTCTCTATTTCATTTTTTTCTCATGGGGACAATCACTATAACATTTCTCACATTCTGAGTTATACCAATTAATTTTTTGGTGATTCCACGATATGAATGATAATATTTTGAGTAAAAATATAGTTAGTGAGTAATTGTGAAATCATGAAACATTATTCATCAGATGTATAAGTGATGAAACATTCCTTTCAATTTATGACACTTTAGGTTTTACTTTGGTTATATGTGGTAAATATATTTCCAAATAATTTTTAATGGTTAATAATGAAAATTCAAATGAACCAAATAATATTGAATGGGATTGTAACACCTAGAGATTAGAGGAATTTTGTTTTCAATGAGAGTTAATTTCTTCAAAACATTGTATTACACGCAACAATAAGTTTTAATGAACTGTGATATACTATTAATATAATTATTTACAGATGAACACTATAACATATCCATTAAAAATAGTGATATTAATAATAATAAATAACTTTTAAATATTAAATACAATGGTCTTAAATTATTAAATAATATTGATTAAAAGTACGTGATTTTTAGTAATGTCTCTATGTGATTTGAAAAGAAAGATTCTCTATTTTTTTTGGAAATAATAATAAAAGAAAATTTATCCAATTTTTAAAACATTAATTAAAAAATTCAATTTTTAAATCTAAGTGTCCAAATAGTAAATTATTTAATCATTGAAAATTTTCTAAAATGAATACATTTTTGATGAATAGTAAAAAATATTGACTTTTTAAAAAATTATCCTTCAGATAAATGAATTTAAAAGATGAATTTTATTTTAATATGGTTTTATAAGTAATAAGAGATCATTTATATATTTATGAAACCAATTTATTTTAATATAATGTCTTTCTTATTGAATTTCAATATTATTTCTTTATATAATTATGATAATTTTCTCTTCGGAAAAACACTTTTTTATTATGTTTATGGGATTAATATTAAATTAACATTTTACACCTTTGTGAATTAAATTTTGAAAAATGTATTTCATATTTTGAATCAGAATAATTAATATTATATAATATTTTCAACTTATATTTTTGTAAAAATTACTTTTAAAAACAAAAAGAAACATGTTTAATAGAGGGAAAAATCAATATAGGAGTAAATTTAACTAAAAACTTATATATCTCCTATTTTATTGACATATATGGACCTTTTATTATCAAAGTATCAATAATGATCCATTTTGGATTTATATTACATGTAAAAAAACATGGGAACACTTTATTCTTTCTAATAATTCAATCTATTTTCTCTCCAACGATTTTAAATGGAAACCCATTGTCCTATACTATTCACACATCCAAAACCCTTTTCTTTAGCCAATACCTGAATGAATAGATTTCTTACTTCCCTCCAAATCCTGTATGAATTATATTCATTAAAAATATATCTTAATAAATATTTTGATATAAACTTATAGAGGTTCTCTGAAGAAAGGAATATTTTTAAAATATGTGTTTTTATTTTATTTCTTTCTATAAATCATTAAAATATTCCACTACCAGGATGATATAATAACATAAGTTTCTCCTAGATAATTATATGTCATTATATCAATTTAATTACATCAATATATCTTCTCTTATATTATTTAGGGAAAAAATTATTGATGGTGTGTATGACGGACTACCGCCTCACGAACCGATGTAGTTCATTTTCCATCACCACCTCTTAATGATGGATATAATGATGGATTTAACATATTTATATGATATTTATGGAATAATTATACTTCTATAATTTTATCATCACATATATTTCTAACTTTCTATTATGTGGGAATACGATAACATCGCTCATGTGTACTTTAGACTACCGCCTTAAAAAACAATGTGATTCATTATTTAAATACGTGTTAAATGGATAGTAATAAGGATTTTTTTCATGAAAATATGATATATATGACTTAGAAACTATTATATAAATTTAATATATTATTTATATTTATTTGTCCTATTTTTTTGGGAAAACAGAGAAAACATTTATGCATACATAATTCAAACATCACCATGAATATAATTATTCATTTTACCTAGATATTATTATTAGATTAAAATAAAAACAAATATAAGAAATATATGAAATTAATATCATTTATATCATTATTTGAATTATTTTACAATGATAAAATAAAATTAATTAAATACCAAACCAAATCATACATGAACAAAAGTTATTACCTGAAATGTGATTTTAATAATGAACCTTTAATAAATGAGTAAAAAAAGATGAAAAGTAAATAATATATTGAATGATAAAAATTATTATGGTAATATAATGTACTTATAAAATACATATATTTATTTTATAATGTATTCAAATGTGCACAAATAAATTAGAGACTTAAGGTAAGGGATCATTGTCTCAAATTTTATTCATTGGAACATATGTTATGTTAGGCACCTATGTAATATTTTTATGTGTATATACATACCATTTGACATGATATATCAAGAATTAATTTATTGTTATAATATTTTATGTTTCATTAAATGTTATTCCTCTATGTGGTTTACGATTCTAAAGTTGCCAAAGGAGGTATAGGATTTTTGTCTCAAATTTATTTCTATTGAACACATGCCTTATAAACCACTTGTTTATTTTATGGGGCGTGTATTTAAATCCCTTGAATTTATTTTATTATTATTATCAAGAAAATTATTTTATTTAAATATACATATAATTTTATTTCATTCATGGGTGTTACATTTACAAAGTTACCAAACTAGTAAAATTCTTATGTTATAATCTCATTGTTTATTGGGATTTATTATGATTAAATTTTTAATGATGAAATGTTATGATCTGCCTCTCAAAAAACTCATTTAATTTATAATCATATATTTATTTTTGGATAATAAATATTTTCATTCCATTTTTTTCTTCTTATGTAATCAGTATTATAAAATTATATTTTAATGAAAAATAAAATTTATTTCTCTCTTTGAATGAAAACCATTTTTCTACCATGTTCGTGTTTTTTGAAATTAGTTCAATGAATTGTTTTAATATTATCCAATACTTTTTTAAATAAATATTTACCCATAATTTATTTATTACAATATTTTTTTAATTTAATCATCTTTTCATTTGTCTCATATGGTTATTTGAAAATTTTATCAAAAATGTAAAATTAATCGTTGTTTTAACTTGTATGAAATGAAAATAATTTTCTTCCTTCAAAATCACTCAATTATTCAAAGATTCCATTTAATTTTTTCTAAGTTCATTAAAAAGAAAATGTTTTCCATAATATTTGTAATTTTTTTATATTTTTAATAACTATTACAAATTAACAGATTATTTTTCTCACGAATGATTTAATGATTGTTTATAGAATGTATATTAATGAATGACAACAGCCTTTGGTATTGATAATATTTTCTAATGATGTGATATAATGGTATTATCATTATATTTCCTTTTATGATTTATGTTTATGATTATAAGAAAGATATTTTTATGAACCCCATTCCTTTTCCATGTGGTATGCTATGATGAATTGAGGATATTATTGGGAAACTCATTTCCTTTATAGGGGTTATTCTATGATGACATTTGTATGATAATCGTTTCCTTTATTTGAGTTATTATATGTTAAATTTTTTATGAAATTTTTTGACACTTTTGTATGGATTATGTGTTTGGTGGGACCTATATTTACCTAAAATTCACTGGGTAATTTTTTATATCTCATGAGATAATGATGAGAAACAATATGATTTTCTTGTTCTACTATGGAAAATTGGATGATTTTCTTGATCTACTATGGGACACTAGTGATGATGCATGATCTATTATGAAACTGGAAACTAGTGTTGTTTCTTAATCCATTATTTCTTGATGTTCTCAATTTTCAACAATGAAATTTGAAAAAATATATATAAATATGAGGATTAAAAACTTATATGAAATAAGCATATGGATTATTATAGATTAATGATGATTTCTCACTCTTTTGTTTTATGTATTTTGACATCTTAATCGTTTATACCATGTCTAATGTCTATCATCCTTGAAGAAATTGGATATTAAATTTTTAACTTTTATTCATAATCTCATACCCATATGCTTACCTTATTATTTTATATTCTCATCTATCTATATCTTTCATTTTTACCCTTAGAGAGAAACTTTGATCATTGTTTATTATGTTTCCTTTCCCGAGGTCATAAAGGAATATATTAAGTAGGGAATGACTATGCATATTACTAAATGATAATATTATTTTGGGATAATTTGAATATATTTCACGAAATAAGAATATTGTTTTCTTTATTCTCAAAAAATAGAAATCATTTATACTCCTAGAGTAATTTTCTTTTGTAAAATGTATTAAACATTCATTTGTTATTCTGTAATATCCACTTATGATAAGATCAAGTTGTTATAATTAGTATAAGATCAAGGGTTTAGTTATCCATTGAAAACTAGGATTAGAAATATTTATTGATATCACTAAGTATATGTTTTAGGATGTGTCAAATTATATGTATAAGGATACGATTAAGGATAAGTCATGGGATTTAAAAATGTAATTGAATTTTGATTAAGGATATAGGGAGTGGTTTTTAAGAAATTACATCCCTATTTGGATACTATAAGTGGATGTGGATCTAGAATATTTATACCTAGGGATAATAACTCGGAATATAGTTAATTTAAATGGACTCAATAATGACCTAGTTGGTGGTAAAATACCTTATTGCGCATTTTATTTGATACACATTAAGTATAGGTTTTATAAGTTAATAAAAACATTATGAAACATAATAAATAATTTCAATAGAATATTAAAATGAATGAACTAGGATAAATCTATGGTTTTATATATTTAAAAAAAGGTGTCATGATTTATACATCTTATGAATTATTTTTCATGATTAGGTTGTTTCCCACTATATTTTTTTCACACACAATGCATCTTAGTTTTAGTCAATGATGGGATCTAGAAGGAACTGGGGAAATGTTGAATGTGATAGGAAATGTGTTGATGAGAAAAACAATGTGCTGATTACAATATGAAAAGATATTATTATTATTACAAATTTGTTATCATGATATATGATTAATAACATTCAACTCAACCATCTCTCAAACTCTCCAAAAAAATGAGTGTAATGTTTTCTCAGAGCTCGGGTCGCAGAGACCAAAGAAGAAAGAAAACTAAATTTATTATTTTTTAATAATATTGGAAGAAGAACTCAAGAGAATGTATTAAAGGGGGAAGAATATGATTTATTTCAGGAGAAGAAGGAAAAAAATTATGTAATTTCCATAGAAAAATGAAAAGTTAGGTCAATGTAATAGATGAAAATAATGGTTTCTCTAAGGGATAATCAATGGTTTAATGGTTTAAATTTGGAACCTATGAAAATTATGAAAATAATTTTCCAAGGTGGAATGCCCAAGAAGGGGATTAATATGGTTTTATGAGTAATGGATTTTTTCATGAGGATAAATATCCTATAAATAAAATATGAAAAATGAGGTATTAACGAATAAGATTATCAATCCCGTTATGTTTTTAATAATGAATTACAATGATTTATGTTTTTATACATGTTAATGATAAAATAATGTTATATAAATACTGAAATATATAAGGATTGTTCTATATGTTTCTTTCATTAAGGAATTTAAATAATATTTTAAATATTATTGATGACCTATAAAAGTGATTTAATTTAATGGTTATATTGTATAGAAGACACATGATTAAGGAAATGATAACCCATAATATATTCCAGATGTTGAGTTAATAGTGTTTATTTTGGATAAATAGAGGTTTGATATAGATAAATTAAATTGTATAGTATTGATAACCTCATAATTGATTAAAAATTAGATCACAGAGTTGATTATGTTATTAATGATGGGGTTTACAACATTTCCATATTTATGGTATATATTTTGAAATTTTTTGTTTTATTTTTTGAAGGAAGAAAATAATTAGTTTTTATTTAGATATTATGGTAATTTTGGTACTTACCATGTTTTTTGAGAACACATGACTAAAGTATTCACATATTTGGTATGTGAAAATTAAGAGATAATTTATAATGTTTGGTGGATTAATGTTCAGTTAATTTTGTAAATTTAGTTACTAGATATATAATTTTTCATTTATTTTTGAAGGATATTAATGTTAACCTATTAAGAAATGGATTTTTATTTAATTTGAATAATATTTTGGAGATTAATTAATTGTTTCTTTATATAAAGATTTATCAATATTGGATAAATTATTATAACCAGTTTTTTTATGATAACAATATATAAAAAGAAGGAATTATCATTCTATTATGTATCTTGGGATATAATAGTACTTCAAGCATGAAAAATTCTTCTTCTTTTCTTTGGATATGAGATGGAGTAAACATTGATCAAATAACATCCAAAGGATGAGGATGATCTTATGAAATGGAAAAAACATTGTAAATATGTTTTCGAATATCGTCAATCAGTATAGTAAAAAAACCCTAAATGTTAATGAAAAATGATCTGGGAAAAAGTGACGTCTTATTATTTTAATTTGTGTTGAATCAATGGTATTTCAACTCCTCAAAGATTTATTGGTTTTTTGTGGTTAATATTTTCATGAACATGTTATATATCAATCTTTATTAATTTTTTCGAATTATTATTCTCTTCCATGATCATATTTTCACTTTATAAAAATATTCTTTTATTCGGAAAACTAGATATGTGTTTTCCTATATTCTTGTCATAATTTATTTTCCCTCATTTCAAGAAGTTTTATTAATCCTTTTTCCGAAGTGGTTTTTACAAGAACAAAATTTCAAATTATAATGGAATAAATTTATTTTACTCACATAGAATGTAACTCCATATGATTTGTTGAAATTTATGTTTTAAAATATTGATGATTTCATTAATATGCTAATAATATTAATATTAATTTCATTAATATATAATTAATATTATCATTTAAACATGGCCATTATAACCATGCCATTAAAATTTAAGTTATTAATAGGAATAAAAAAATACAATATTATTTATAATGACCTTATATAAAAAAATCATATTGATAAAAAAGTGTTATTTTTTAGTAAATTATTTATATTTTTCAAAAATATTACTATTTAAAAATATGATTATGTTTTTTTTCTAAACAAACAATAAAATTAATATTTTAAAATTATATAAAATGACTTTTTGAAAACAATGAAGTTTTTTTTAAATCCACATGTATCAATTATCTTTGATTTAGTTTTTGATAATTCTATGAAATGACTATTTTTTCAATTAATAGTAAAGCAATCCTGAATTTTAATAACAACATTCATTTAATTTAAAGAATTTAAAATCTCCAATTTATTATAATATATATTTATATATTAAATTAGTAATATTTTATATTTATTAATCAAATTTCGTTTGTAGGAAAATATTTAATATTTAATTTTTAAGTTATATATTTTTATACGTATGAAAATATTCTATTTGGAAAACTGCCATTTCATCACTTCTATGGGATTAATTTTAAACTATACATTGGGACTTATGTGAATGAAATTTGGAAAAATGGATTCTATATTTTTATTAAAAATAACTAATATTATATAAAATTTATATTAATTTTATTCAAAATTAATAGTAAAAAATATAAAAACTAATTATCACGGTTGAGGATAATATAGGTTTACCGGGGGTTAAACTAAAATGATAAGGGAAATGGATTAAAAACACGTCCAAATAAAATTTTAAGGTCATATTGCAAAATTTTATTTATGTAATTCTGAATAATGGTCCATTTTGGATCCCCGTGGCATGTGAAATTTTTTGGGAACGCTATATTCTTTTCAAATATTCAATGTGTTTCTTCTCTCCCACTTATAAAAGGCCACCATGTACCCTCTCATATTCAAACATAAAAAACATATAGTTCCGAAAATATCTTCTCTAATATCTTACTTAAATCTCTATCCACATACGAGAGGCCTTATTTGGATTATTAAACCCTCTTAGGAAGTATTTAGATATAAACCGAAAGTAGTTCTTTGAGTAAGAGATAAAATTCATAAACTAGTGTCTTTGTTTTATTTCTTCCTCTAACACCTTAAAATATTCGTCAACCATGATGATATAACAGAATATTGTATTTCATATACTGATAATTTATTTTGATAATTTCATGAACTACATTTATTTCCTCTTCCATTATGTGGGAAACAAAACTGTTGATTGTGAGTACAATAGACTACCACCTTAGAAAATGATATAATTCTCTTTTCATCAGTATCTCTAATGGCTATAAATAATGGAAGATTTAACATATTTATATGATATTTGGACATAATTATACCTCCCTATATTTAATATGACATATTCCTTATTAACTTCCATTCACTAGAAATATTATAACATCACCCTTGTATATGACTGACTACGGCCTCGTGAAGTGATGTGATGCATTCTTCAATTTTTCATTACATGTAATGTGATAAAGACCTATTTAATAATACTTTTTGAAATATATAAAATTGAAATTATTTTATAAATATAATATATTATTTAACCTTCTTTTATTTAATACTTCAACAAAGAGAATAAAAATCTCTATATTTAAATTCTCATTCACGATTTACAAATGGAGAACGAGCTCCCAAACCTCAACACGGAGCACCCTAGACTAATCCACCTAAGAAGAATAAATCTATTCTCCTTTGATTCATTTTAATTCATGAATCATAACCTGAATGTAGCAAGGAAGATACATATCTAGGAAGAACATGCAAGGGACATATCCTTCTCGGATGCTTTGTGTAATGTCCCGGATCTGGGTGCCACTCAACGGGTGCCCCGAACCCGGTTGGTCACATGACCTCAAGCGCATTTCCCCAAATGCCAGAGGCTGGTGACTAGCAGTGAGTTCCAAGGTCTGATAGTGGGGAAACCTCTCATTTGTCAAATTTTATGCATCAGAGAAAATACAAACATACCTAAATTGGAAGTAGTAAACATTACTAAGTTGAAATGGAAAACAGTACAGACGTAAAATATGACAATAGACATACATATAATGACGAAATATGTATCTAAGTCTAAGAAAGTAGTCAAAAAAAGATACACTTCAATCTAAAATAATACATTACAAGGTATAAATACAGCAAAGCAAAACTAAATAGCACAACGGGAACTCAACAACATCTCAAACCTAAGCATGGTCCCATGCTCTCCCACTCCTCTGCTACAATTAGGTACCTATATAGGGACAAATTCCATTATCAAAACCTATAACAAAATAATCTATTTGGGATCAATACATGACCCAAACTGGGTGTGAGAAAAAAAATCATAGTAAGCAACCACCAAAGGCCCGTGGCTAACTGTTAGTGAATTTGTGCAATAGCAGTGCAGTAATGAAAATGAAGTAAACTAGGAATTACTCAAAAGCAACTACACCTACTAGTTCTATTTCCATTTAATTATTATTTAACAATTCAATATAATTGAATCATAAGTATATGAGACTCAGCCTCAGCCGACCATCTTCTATATGGTGCCGCAACAAAACCACTACAAGCTATCTAACAGGTAGAAGGTAAAACAATACCAAGCATGTGCTTTATCATGGCAGGTATAACACAAAAAAACACCATAGTGAATAATTAAGTAACCATTTTCCTCAGACATAAGAATGGTTGCCCTCGGGCTAAACAGAACCTCGCCCTCAGGTCTTTCCCTTAGGCGAAACAGAAACGAAACCTCATGTGATTTCCCTTAGGCTTATGAAACATTTCCCTCAGGCTAAACAAACACTTACCCTCAGGATAAACAAACCATGTGACCTCAGTCTAAAAAAACCACTTTCCATCAGGCTAAAAAACCACTTTCCCTTAGGCTAAAAAAACCACCTATCCTCAGGCTAAACAAACCACTGCCCTCCGGATAAGAAAAACAATGCCCTCAAGAATAGGAAATAAACTGCCCTCAGGAATATGTAAGTAACCGGGCCAAGACCAACACATAAGAAAGAAATTTATATACATTTTCTCTCAAAAAAACTCAAAGCATGCAAAAATCATGGCATAACCTCGGGTATCCTAGCCAAATAGCTAAACAAGTGAAACACAACCATAGGGTGGCCCTAGATCCACAAAATGATCCCAGCCAGAAGTTTATAATTATCATTAGATTATATATGCAATTCTAGATTTCTCAATTAGTCACAGCATCATCCATATAACACCCCAAACATGGGTGGTTAGCCCAACGGTACACAAAAACAACATTATAGTTGGAATTAAACAATATACGACCTACATTGATCTCCTCTGATCAATATATGTGAAATGCCCCTTCTAAAACGTCCTAGAATGGCATAGACCCGCGATAAAATAAAACATGTTGAAACCCAAATAACTTCCCCTCAAGAAAGAATTGTAAGGAAGGGTTCAAAAAGAGTGAAGAACTCACCTGCGCATTCAATTGAGACCGTCAGCGAATGAATCCAAGTTCTGGTGTGCGGTCGGGAGCTCCTCCAAGATCTGACACTCTCTCCCGAGCTCATCTGATGTTTATGCTTCCTCTGTTGAAAGAGGAGTCTACATCCCATTTTAAGAGAAAAAACCATCTACACAGCATGTAATCTCATGTACACGGTGTGTACTTTCCATTTTTTAACTATTCCACTAGAGGATACATTTCACTATCACACTGTTCATCTGTCAGCATGAGTACACGACGTGTATTTCTGACTACGAGGTGTGTACTATCACTCCGCTGGCGGCTACTCCCACTGCCTTAATGTTCACCTTCCAACTCATTACACGGGGTGTATATACTAAGTACACGGTGTGTAGTCAGTTTTTAAACCCTTTATCACCGACATGCCTTCATGCCCTGTATACTCAACCCACCCGGCCAAAGTACACAAAGTGTTGAAAAGTACACGGCGTGTACTCCAAAATTTTGGGCTTTTCCCCATTTTCCTTATTTTCTAAAAAACACATAAGGAAAAGGAAATGAAGAATAACATACCACATGAATAAGAATTTGATTCTTATAAAATTCCCCCATTAAAGAAATTCATCCCTGAATAGACCTTCCAAGGGTGGTGAAGATAAAGCTCAGAACAACTCTGGCCACTGAGCATGTACATTGGTCTCTCGCTCCCAGATTTCATCCTACACTCAGCCATGCTACCATAGCACCCGTACGAGAGGAACTGACCGGCCTCAAGGAACCTTCATGATCCTATCAACAATACAAATTAAATGCTCCTCAAAGGACGCATCGACCTAAAGCTCAACCTCCTCGGGCTGAAAAACATGAGACCGGTCTGAGTGATAATTCTATAGCTGAGATACATGGAAGACGTCGTGCATGACCCGATACCTTTGTGGTAACTGCAACCGATAGGCAACTGACCCAACTCTATCTAAAATCTCTGATTACCCCACATACCTCAGTGAAAGCTTACCCTATCTCCTGATCCGCATGTGTCCCAACCTTGGTGAAAGACATAAGAAAACCTAATCCCCAACCCCGAACCCCAAGGGTCGTCTACGGCGATCAGTGTAAGATTTTTGGTGAGACTGTGCAGTAGCCAGCCACTTCTGTATGAACTGGACCTACTCTAAAGTCTCCTGCATGAGACGTGGTCCCAGTAAAGATGTCGCACCTGCCTCCAACTAGCAAAAGGGTGATTGGTGTGGCCTACTATATAAAGCCTCGTAAGGTGCCATCTCAATAGTTTCCTAAAAACTGTTAATGTAGGCAAACTCCACCAGGGGTATGTGCTTCTCCCAAGATCCCCCAAATTCTAGGACGCATGCACACAACATGTCCTATAGCACCTATATCATATACTCTGATTGGCCATCGGTCTGAGGGTTTTAAGTTGTGCGTAGAATCAGCTGTGTACCCAGTTTCCCTTGAAAACTCCACCCAAAAAGAGACGTGAAGCAAGATTCCCTATCTAAAATGATATAATGAGGGACCCCATGTTGGCGTACCACCTCTCGGATATATAACTTCCTAAGATATTCAACACCAAAGGTCTCCTTGATCGGAAAAAAGTGAGATACCTTCATAAGTGTTTCCACAATAACCAACACGACATCATTTCCTCAATGTGACCTCGAAAACCGGGTCACGAAATCCATCGTTGCATCATCCCATTTCCACACCAGAATGGGTAACTGTTGTAACAGTCCAGCTAGCCTCTGATGATCCACCATCACCTATTGATAGGTGGAACACCCCACAACAAAACCAACTACCTCTCATTTCATACCTGACCACCAATACTAATGTCTCAAGTCACGGTACATTTTGATAACTCTGGGATGCACTGCCCAAGATGAAGCATAAAACTCCCATGTCAACTCCTTGCATATATCCCCTTGAACCCACACTCATTCAGGGATACACAGTACCTCGTCATCATCTATCATCCAACCAGAAGGAGTGTCCTCACATTCCACTGACTCATGTAGAACTAGGCCTTCTGAATATAATAGTTCTCTCATCATCACTCTATCTATGAGGGTAGAAGTTTCAGCTAAGAATGAAAGATAGGCTCGCCCCTAACTATCATGAACCTCCAAATGCATCTCAGAGAAAAAATACATATGCTTCCACTCACCACTGGCCTCCTACACTACCTGTAACTGAGTCCTCCTACTTAGTGCATCAGCTACTGCATTACCCTTACCAGGTGTATAGGAAAGCTCGAAGTCGAAGGATTGAAGGTATTAAACCCACCATTGCTATATCAGATTCCTGTAACGCAGGGTAAATATGTATATTAGACTTTTGTGTTCCATAAACACCACAAAATGTTTCCCAATAGATAATGTATCCAACATCGTAACACCTGAAAAACTGCAGCCAATTGGAGATCATTCGTCAGGTAATTCCTCTCATGTGTCCCCAACTGCTGAGACCCATATGCAACTACTTGATCGACCTGCATCAACACTGCTCCCAACCCAATACTTGATGCATCACAGTAAACCGTATACCTCTTCCCTTGCTCTGAAAGTATCAAGACTGGTGCTGATGTCAACTTTCCCTTCAGCTCATGAAAGGCTGCCTCGCAAGCTTCTGACCAAACTGACATCAAACCCTTCTTAGTCAAACCCATCAACGACACTTCTAAGTAGGATAACTCCTCCATAATGTGCATTTAGTAACCAACCACCCCCATGAAACTTCGTATTTCAAATACATTATTATTCTGCTCCTAGTACACTATTTCTCTCTCCTTTTCTAGGTCCACTGCAACTCCTTCCTCGGAGATAATATGACAGAAGAAGTGTATCTGGTCCATCCAAAAGTGGATCTTTGAGAGCTTATCATATAGCTGATTCTCTCTCAGTGTACTCAGTACGATATCAAGAAGTCTGGCATGGTTGTGTTGAGTTTGAGTGTACCCCATGATATCGTCCAAGAAGACTACCATAAAAGAATCCAGATTTGGGTGGAACACCCGATTCATCAGAGCCATGAAAACTGCTAGCGCATTCGTGAGTCCGAAAGACATAACTAAGTACTCGAATAGACCATATCTTCTCCGAAAGGTTGTAAGTCGTTTGTGTTATGGTCTAACATGTAACTGATGATATCTGGATCTGAATTAAATCTACGAGAACACTCGTTCTCCGTGAAGTTGATCAAAAAGATCATCAATCCTTGGAAAGGGATAACAGTTCTTGACCGTCAACTGGTTCAGAATCCAATAATCAACACAAATTCTGGGGGTACCTTCCATCTTTTTCGAGAATAGGACAGGTGAACACCAAGGAGAAGTACTGGTTCAGATGACACCCTTTGCCTGCAACTCCTACAACTGGTTTATGAGCTCCTGAAACTCTGGTGTAGCCATCCTATAAGGATGAATGAACACAGGTGCTGCTCCTGACACATGCTCAATAGAGAAATCCACCACTGGCTCCGGAGGAAGACTAAAAAATTCATCCAAGAAGATATCCCTGAAAGGATCAACCACTGGAGGAAAATACATTGGACCAGTTCCCTGGTCATCCAGATATAAGCTCGCAATCTGGGTTATCACTCCACCTCACCCATGATACTCGGGTCCATCTCGGCTCACCTGGACATCCCATTGGACATTGTATAGAAAATCCCCACCCTCTGGTGACATGAAACTCACCATGCAAAAATAAAAATCCACTAAGGCTCGAAAATGGTACCAACTAGTCCATCCCAAGAATGACGTCATAGCTCATCATCTCTAATGCATAGAGGTTCCATAGAAAGTGACACCCACCAACCATTTGGGGCACTCCCTACACTGATGCACACCTGCCATTCTAATCCCCAATGGAGTGTCTACAATCATAATATCAGTAGAAGAAGAAACACAGAGCCTAATGCTCTCCACAACGGGCACAAATTAAAAGCATTGTGTAGCACCAGTATAAAAAAATACTAAAGAAACAACAGAAGCAAGTAGAATAGTACCTATGATAGTGGAAGGTTCGAGATCCTACTCATGTTGGGTCTGTTGCACCGCATATTCCTACCCAGGTCCGCGACCCTAGGATACCGGATGGCTAGCTGGAGCTGACCCGCCCTCATGTATCTAAGATCCTGGTGTATGGCTACCATGTCCATGACCACCACCTTGGATTTTACGTCCCGATGTATCCCAATTCCCTGACTGGTAAGAAGATGCCTTCCCTGCTCCCATAGGCAGAGATTGCACAAAACCGTTCTCACTAGCCACTGGTTGAAACACACTACAAAAGTGTTGCAGATGACCCATCTTGCCACATGGTGGGGACTCCACTAGGTCATGTGGACAATGAGGTCTCTTGTGCCCCTCTTTACTGCACTGGTATCACATCACAAGGGCAACTGATGAATTTTTCTAGATATTACTTCCACCTTGAGAAAAATCCATCTGCCTCTTCCTCTTACCGGAAGGAATAGTACCATAAACTGGTGCCGAACCGCCCAGGCCTACACCACTAGCTTCCTGCAGGTTTCTCTCAATAATCAGTGCCTAGTACACAATAGCATGCACTATAGGAAACCTGAAAACATTCACCAATGATCAGATGTCAAATCGAAGACCATCCTCAAAGCGTCAAGACCTCAGTGTCTCATCTCCCACTAGAACACGTGCAAAGCATTGTAGCTCAGTGGAGTGGGAAGAATAATCCATTATTGACATTGCGCCCTAGTTCTGAATCATGAACTCTCGATCTCGATCTTCCCTCAGGGTCTCTGGAAATAAAATGTCCTGGAATACTACCTAAAAAGCTTCCCACGCCATGTCTCGGCGATGCTTGGTTTGGGTGGTAACATCCCACCAAATCTTGTAAAAATCACACCGCTTGTATGTAGTGAGCTTGACCCTCTTCCCAGGAGGCGTCTCTAGATTCTCAAAAATAGTGTTCATAGAACCCTGCCCAGACTCCGCAGCCTGTGGTCTTCCATCCCTTGAAAATGTTGGTGGATGCTGCTGCTGGAATATAAGAGTCAGCTCTTCCATAGATGTGGCAGCCGGTGGTGCTCCCTGGAAGGACTCCATAAACCACATGAAGCCTTCATGGAACTGCACATCCACACCTGTGTCAGGTATAAGGACTGCACTACATCTGGATATCCGGGAAGATCCATCAGTAGCATGTGGCCTACCATTTTAGGAGTAAAATTGTTTCCACTCTCTTGGTGAACAACTCGTGGTCGTCTCAGTGGCACGATTCTACAAGGTCAAACACATGCCTTAGAGTATGATCATCAAGGAATAAGAACTGGATGTCCAAGAAGGGAACATGAGAATGAAGACATTCAAGTTTAACCAAACAAGACTACACGATGTGTTCCCTCACGTATTTCACATGGGCATGTACTTCTGCCAAAACTGGTCATGTAACACCCCAAACACAAGACATGTTGTCCACACACACGGCGTGTACATGAATTTTCTTCCTGTTCCTGAGTCCTTCTACACGACATAGTCTTGAACGGGACTACATGACGTGTATAAGGCCTACATGGCGTGTACTCGACAAGCTTCACCGACCCGTGTTGTTCGTGACACGGCCGGGTACACAGCTCACACTACAGGACGTGTTCCAGATAGACATGACATGTACGACTAAGATTCCAACTGTCTGTGTTGGTAGTGACATAGTCGGCTACTCGGGTGACATTACATGGCATGTTACACCTGCACACGGCATGTACACCAACATGTTTCCCCATCCACACATCCTTGTCCACACGGTCATTCACCTATCAAGACTACACGACAAGTCCCTCAGGTACATAGCGTGTACTACATGAGCTTTCTCCGACCCATGTTGTTAGTTACATGGCCGGATACAGGGTCAACATGCACGATGTGTACAACTGATACACGACCTGTTCCCTCTAGAACTTCCCCATCCCGTGTCTCTACCCACACACCCTATGACACGGTTAGATACTACACTGCGTGTACTTAGGGTACACGGCGTGTACTTAAGATTTTTATTTTATTCCTGAAAAGAAGTGTAAACGGCATGTAATCATAATTACACAGTGTGTATTCTGAGTTTTTCTAGAAAGTAAGCCTCGGAAACTACTCTGGATCCTATAAAACCACTGAACGAATACCAAAGTGCCAAATTCCAATCTATGAGGGCCCATACTCCATAAGAATCAAATCATGGAATCTTAAGCGTGTTATAACAAGGTAAAAAAGTCGATGATCCACCTAATTTTGGTTAATGAGGGTCCATACTTCTCAAAAAAACCAAAGTTTGGTGTTCATTCACAGAACCATACATAAAAATACCCTATCAAATATTAGGTATTTTATCAAGGCCTTTATCACAATAGCATGCATTTTCTAGCACAACATCTATTACAACAACATGCAATTTCTAATGGACCTACATGGCATGTAAACTATTCATGGAATATGTTTCTATCATGTGGCTAAATGATGCATGAGATGACATAGCCTCATCTCATTGGGTTGCAACTAAATAGAACCCAGGTTTAAAAAAGATAGCATCACACCACTAGTGCATCACCCAATGGTGAAAATCAATCCAATTATATTAATCATAAATAGAAAATCACAATTTAACTCGAGGCAATACAGCTTTTACCTATAAACGGGGTATCTAATTCAAGGCACAATTATTACTGAACCCCTTAACAATCTATCTCTTTCTATCGTTGCCAAATAATAAGATAACTTAGAGAAAAGAAAACACACCTATGATACCACTTTCTAACTTCTTGGATCTAGGTTCCACTCAACGGGTGCCCCGAACCTAGTTGGTCACATGGCCTCAAGCGAATTTCCCCAAATTCCAGAGGTTTTCGACTAGCAGTGAGGGCCTATGTATGATAGTGGAAAAAAATGCCCTCATTTGTGAAAGTGTAGGACAACAGAGAAAATACAAACATACCAAAAGCGGAAGCAGTAAACTATACTAAGCTGAAATGGACAACAGTACAGAAGTAAAAGATGACAATATTCATATATATAATGATTCAATATGTCCCTAATTCTAAGAAAGTAGTAAAAATAGGATACACTGAAATATTAAATAATATATTACAAGGGATAAGAAACCAATGAAAAACAAAACAACACAACAGGAACTCAACAGCATCGCAATCCTAAGCTCAGTCCAATGCTCTCCCACTCATTTGCTACAATCAAGTACATGTATATGGACTCTTTCCCTTATCAATCCATGTAGCAATATAATATTTTTGGGCCCAAGACATGACCCAAACTGGGTGTGAGAAATAAATCCCAGTAGGCAACCACCAAATTCTTATGCCCAACTATTAGTCAATTTGTGCAACAACTGTGCATTAATGAAAATGCAATAAACTAGGAAGTACTTAAATGCAGATACTCCTACCAGTTCCAAATCCATTTAATTATTATTTAAAAATTCAATATAATTGAATTATAGGATTTTGAGACTCAGCCTCAGCAGACCATCACCTATACGGTTCCATAACAAAACCACTATAAGCTATCTATCAAGTAGAAGGTAAAACAATACCAAACCTATGCTTTAGCTTGGCAGGTATAACACAAGAAAAACACCACCGTGAATAATCAAGTAACCAGTGTCCCCAGAAGTAAGAACTGTGGCCCTCGGGTGAAACAAAACCTTTCCCTCAGGCCTTTCCCTCAGGCACAATAGAAATTAAACCATCCGGTGATTGCCCTCAGGCATATGAAACATTTACCTCAGGCTAAACAAACACTTTCCCTCAGGCTAAAAAACCAATGCCCTCAGGATAAGAAAAACACCACCCTTAGGCATAAGAAAAACACTTCCCCAGGCATAAGAAAGTAACAGGGATGAGCCCAACACATAAGCAATCAATTTATATACATTTTCTCTCATGAAAACTCAAAGATGCTAAAATCATGGCATACCCTCGGGTATCCTGGCTAAATAGCTAAACAAGGGTAACGTACCCATGGGGTGGCCCTGGATCCAAGAAATTGTCCCAGACAGTAGTTTATAATTATCATTAGATTATCTATGAAATTCTAGATATCTCAATTAGCCACGACCTCAGCCATACGACACCCCATACATGGGTGCCTAGCACATCGTTACACAAAAATAACATGATGGTTGGAATTATACATCAGACCACCTAACTTGATCTCCTCTGATCAATATACATGAACAAAGCCTTCTGAAACGTCCAAGAATGGCGTAGATCTGGGAAAAATGAAAACGTGTTCAAACCCAAATAATTTCCACTTCGGAAATAATTGGAAGGAAGGGTTCAAGAAGAGTGGAGAACTCACCCGCACGATTCAATAGAAACCTTCAGTGAAGGAATCTGAGTTATGGTGTACGGTCGAGAGCTCCTCTAAGCTCTAGCCCTCTCTCTCATGCTCTTCCGAAATTCAAATCTTACTCTGTTGAAAGAGAAATCTACTTGTTATTTTAAGAAAAAAACAAACTACACAGTGTTTGCTTTCAAGTACACGATGTGTATGTTCCATTTTTTTAATTGTTCCACTGGCAGCCACTTTTCACCACCACACTATTCATCTATCGACATGAGTACACGACATGTATTTCTGGCTACACGATGTGTACTATCACTCCACTGGTGGCTACTCCCACCACCTTACTTCTCACCTGTCGATTGATTACATTTCTTTTATATATTAAGTACATGAAGTGTAGTCAGTTTTTACACCCTTCATCACTGACATGCCTACACGCCCTGTATACAAATCCCACACGGCCAAAGTACACGGCGTGTACCCACCAATTTTTGGAATTTTTCCCATTTTACTTATTTTCTCAAAAACACTTAAGTAAAAGGAAAAGAAGAAACCCATACCTCAAGAATAAGAACCAGGTTCTTACACTTTGATCGGTTCGTTCATCTTCCCAAAGAACTGAATTTCTCAAAGCATTGTGAGAAAAAGAACAATAGAACAAAATTCAGTCCTTAAGGGAGTGACTTTGAAGAGTTTATATCTATACAAGAACTCTTTTAATTCCTTGATTTCATTACATAAAGGTACAAATCTTGGAAAATTTATATTCCTGTAAAGCGACAAATTGAGATTTTGGGTTTTGAAGACATCAAATTCATTTCTCTAGGAATGTGATTTTTTCATTTTTTGTTTCCCTCTACTAAGTTGAAAAACTGATCATGGAGCATTGTCTAAGTGAATTTAAAATGAGGAACCCTTATAATCCACAAATAGAATCTGAATTTAAGTCTTCATGATTTAAAGGATACCTTTTATCAATTCTTGGTAGAAATTTATTATTTAAACTCGGTCCTATGGAACTAAGAATTTTTTTAATGAAATTGCCTCTATGATAGGAAATCCAATCTAGATGGATACGGCTACTACAATGGTTAGCTTACGTTATTTTTCTATAATCTTTTTTTAATTGATTTGAGTTCAATAATGATTGATGTGGTGGTTTTTTCCACCATAATTATAAAATGAAGCTTCATATTGTGTATGATAAAATTACTTAATATGTTGATTTTTGTTGTATAATTGGGCACACAAGGCCAACTATCCATCAACCCTAGTATGTGCTATATATATGTTGGAAGCTCTTGAGGAATTAAGTTGTATAAGAAAGGAGGGTAAAATAGACACCCAAAGGACTGAGGTTCAATCTAAGGTGCAAGATAATATGGAAACTCCTTATGACCCTCCCACATGAGTCTCAGCCACAGACAACATGTAAAATATGGTTAATATTAACTATTAGATCAGGGATTGTAGAAAAAACCAAGCACTGAAATCAAATCATGTAACACATGTGGATTCTAAATCCCATAGTAAGATCAATGTTACATGAGAAGATTTGGGAGAAGAATAAGATGATTTTAAGGTGGGGTTCTACATTAAAGATGTTATGACTAAATCCTTGGAAGAAGATAAGAATTATATTGAATCAGTTGATATTAAATTATAGAAATAAAGGAAGGATAATGATAAGGATAGTGATAGAGTTATATAGAAGAAACTCCATGTTTTCTTAAAATTAAGTAATTTGAATTACTGTTTTAGAGGCTACTACATCATAGAAAATGATGAATAGAAAATCCTTCACAAATAAAGTGAAGAGTAATGTCAACACTATAAATATGGTACCCTACTACTATCCTATATTTGATGAATTTGAAACAAATTAGGAATATTTTTAACCTTATATTGAGTTACATGTGGCAAAGGATAGCTTACCTAATGATATGAGGACTCCACTAGCATCAAAAATAGTGCAAGGTCTTGGTTTGATGATCACCAATTCTGTGGATTTTCTTACTCCCAAGAAAAGGGAAACCCTAGTTTCTTTTAAAAGTCATGTTTGAGCAACAATATAGTCCTTAAAGTTAGATGATTAAATTCATAATGAACGACATCTGAGAAGACCAACTAATTCCATTCCAAAGGAAATGGAAGTTCCTTCTGTTGAAATAAACATGTAATGTTGTAAGGAGAAATCCAAAACTATGGGTTGGTAATAATATACTACAACAAGTAATTCCATTTCTCAAGCTTCAAAAGAGAATATTAATAGGATTCGATTCATGCATAACTATTTTGACATTATTTCTTTGACTAGTAGTGATGAAGAGGAAATAAAGAGACATCATTGATAGAGTAGATGCCCTAAGAGATGCAGATGATGATTGGAAGAATAGATACAGTGATACTGGTTTTGAAGTTAGGAAAAATGAAACAGTGTTATAGAAATATGATTATAATTATATCCTATGTATTCAGGATAAAACCTGGAGTAGGGGATGACACCCTCGAGGTTGGGGTGGACACATCACATCTTATTGTATGAGCACTCACTCAAAAATGCTCTGATTTTTTTCTAGGGTTCATTTTTGTGGTTATATATTTTTCTCCTTATTCCTTCTTTTGGACTATTTCAAATAAATAGGGCTTTCACCTCAACCCTTATTCAAAAAATACATCAAGAAAATGGAATCAATGTTCATTCGTACGTACAAACTACCGTCTCAATGAACAATGTAATTAAATTTTAATCTCTATTTTTATTATATAACTCAAATAAAATATATAATGAATATATATTATATTTATATATTATTTAACATTTTTTTATGATGGAACCATATTCATTGTAAAAGGAACCTAAATATGAAATCAAAACATACATGAAAAATACAGTAGTTGTTACCTGAGATGTGATTTTAATACCGGATTTTTAATAAATGGGTACATAAAGGTAATAATTAAATCACATATGGAGTTTTATATATGTGTATAGTTCTATAATATATTAATAATAAAATTATATTTATTATATATATTATTTTTATGTGTTTTAAGGATGTCAATACTTATGATAATGGATTTTTTTCTCAAATCCCCTTATTTGGGAAATATGTTATGTTATGCACATATCATGTTTTATAGTGTCTATATATAGAAAATTTTATATTTTATATGATCAATTTATTTATTTTCATGATATTTAATGTTTAATTTAATGTTATTATTTGATGGGTCTTACGATTCAAACTTTACCAAATCTTTCTAAGTGTTCTTGTCTCACAGTTAATTATGCGAGACACAGTCCTTGTACATCACTTGTTTAATTTGTGTGGTGTAAATATACTAACCCTGAATTTATATTATAATTATTATCAAGAAAATTATTTAATATAAATAACCATATAGGGTTCGTTCTTTAATGGGGGTTATAATTAAAAATATACCAATTTGGGAAACTTTTTTTGTTACAATCTCATATTTTATCAGGATTGTTTCCAAGGATGAAATAATATAATATAACTCTCAAGAAACTCATACATTTTCTTATAAACTATTTATTTGTTGAAATCAAATTTATTCCTTTAATTTTCATATCATTATGTATGTACGATTCTGAAATATTTTTTTGATTAAAAACATTATTTATTTCTCTCTTCATTCGAAATCATTTTTTTCATCCATTACCAAGTTTTATAAAAATATTTTATGGAATGTTTTCACTTTTATAAAATTATTGTTTGAAGGAATTTTAAACCATGTTTTAAATTTCAAAAAATTGGTTAAATGGCATAATCTATTATTTTTTCGAATAGGTCTCTCTTGAAATTTTATTGAACATGTTATAGAAATCATTTTTTAATGTGTTTGGAATGAGTGGAATTGTACACCATCATGACCACCCAATTATTCTATGACTCCATTAAAATTTAACAATATTCCTTTTGAAGATAATATTTTCCCAAATATTTGGTAATTTTATATATTATAATGATGTATATTATAATGAAAAGTATATTATCCACAAAAATGTTTAATTATATTTTATGGAATATCTTTTCATCAATGTCAACAAATATTGGTGGGGCATATATTTTAATGGGGATACATTCCATTTTTAACATCCTTAATCATTATATGAATTATTAATTTTTATTATTATGATAATTATATGTTTATTAAACTCATTAAGTTTCAACAAGGTATTCTTTGATTAAATGATGTTATTATGAAACCCATTTCCTTTATGTGGGATTTGATATGATGATGATTTTATGGGACCCATTTCTTTTACATTGGTTATTATTTGTTGAATGCTTTATGATCATGTTCCACAAATATATATGAATTAAATGATCAGTGTGACCTATATCTCTAACACATGAATTTATTAATGTTTTAAATCTTATTTGATAATGATGGGAAACTATTCGATGTTCTGGGTCCACTATGTGAAACATAAAAATGTGCTTCATCTACTATGAGAAATTGGTTATGATGGTTGATCCATTAAGAATTTGGGAACTTTTTCGATTTCTAATCAATTATTATTTTATGGTCTCATTTGTTAACCATGAAATATAAAATGGTTTCTATACTTTTTGTGTTTCCAAACATTTATGAAATGAACCTATGTTTCACAATAGATTTATGATGAGTTATCACTATTATGATTCATTTCTTTCTAAAGGATAATATTTTATTCTATATCTTATGTTTTTATCCATTATAGATTGGGTATTATTTTTTGTGTTATATTCATAATCACATACCCTTATTCTTATCCTATGTATTAATATGGTCCTTAGATGATATCTTTCATGTTTACCCTTACATATGATCTGATCTCACCCTTTATTATGTTTCATTTCCCCATGTTATCAAGTATGTTTTCAAGTGGGATATTCTTACGAATACTACTAAATAAGAATATATTTGTGGGATATGTTGATGATATTTCATGAAATGAGAATATTGTGTATCTAGTTACCAAAGGAACTAAAAATTTACTATCCTTAAGAAATTTATTGTGAATTTTTTTGAATATTAATCTATTAAGGTGAAATATATATATACGAAAATCTTGGGTTAGAGTAGGGACTATCTAACCATGTGTCAAATATTAGGGTCACTCATCACACAATAGAGGAAATCAAGTATATTCCAATATTCCATATTTAGAGTTAATATCCCTAGATTCAATTATTCTATAATTGCTTTCACTTTATAGTATCCACACAAGGATATATTCTATAGGAAATGAACACACATTCATTTATCATAACATATGATGTTCTCTAATAATTAGTCTTGTCCAAAGGGTTCTCAATAAATCATTATCATCTTAGTTTTCAAAAAAAAAACTAAACCATGATCTGATACCAACAATAGTGACCCAAACATTCATATATAAATATTACATCTTAATAGATGAATATTAATTACATAACAATACCATCTACACCAAACCATAAAAGTTTAATGAGTTTGTAATAATTTATATATAAAAAATGTGTATAAAAGAACCACAACATTTCTCATTATGTCCGTCGCAAGAGGCACCCTTCTTTGAAATATCGTATTTAAATCATTTTTTCAGTACCTGGGGAAATGATACATAATAAAGGGTCAAAATATATGGGAGATAAGGTTAAACATAGGAGTTAGAAATCAATGATCATAAGATTTAATAAGAGAAACAAAAGGGTATAAGAACATGAACAAGTTTACAATAATTATAGCCAAAGAATTGAGGATATTTAATCATGATTTTTTAAAGGATAGGGCCAAAGCCTCAATTTATTATTAAATAAAGGACCTCTTTAATTCTGGTTAGAGGGAGACCCATTACATAGCCCAAATTCCCATGGCCAAGTGGCCAAATTTTGAGGATTGAAAGCTCATTTTTTCTCCATAAGGACCCCTTGGGGAACAAAACTGCTATAGTAGCCTCCCATTAAATCATGAATCATTACAAAATATTTTTTCAAGGAAGACACATAATATGTATCCACCCAACCCCAAAAATCATGGATATGGAATCTTTATACCATTAAATTTTCATAAGACAAATGTAGACCATGTCATAACAGGAAGAATAGTTTAACAGTTTCAGTAATCCATATATATACATGAGTCCTGTTTTACAAATGAATACACTAATTACAACATAATTTTTTTATTCATTTGGGGATAATAACATCATTAATTCTAGCTTATCCTTTGGTAGATTTCTTAGTACACTTTAGGGAATCCTAGAGAAAGGAAAAAAACAAAGGAGAGAAAACATTATATGTAAGTGGAAGTACATCAGACACAATAATGAATAAATGATATTAGTAATTATGGAAAGGTAATCTCTAAAAACACATTGTATGTAATCAATAAATAGAGAAAAATGTTTATAAAAAACATGGAATGTTAAATAACACCAAACAAAAGAATAAATAAAATAATTGGATAAGGAATAATCAATAAATAATGTTGGTAACTGAAAAGACATTCCACCTAATAAATAAACTAAAAATGAAATGCATCCATAGATATATGTAAAATAAAAATATCATGGATAAATAGTAACTGGTTCTGAATGAGGAAATTCATAATTATTGGACTACATGTTTCTTAAGTACATTGAACAATAATCATCTGGACCATTCCCAAGATAGTATAAAATATTTGGTAAAAAAATATAAGGCTAGAAAAATTAATCATCCTATAATATTTCTATTCCATTGAGGAGTTATCTAAAATTAGGCCCCACCCATGTTGTACCTATCCAAAGAATCACTCATATATTGAATAATTGTTTTAATAATGTGGCTTATCAAATATCTATATGAAGATGAAGATATAGATTTATAAATATTTCCAAAGTTAATCAAATAACTATCAAGTACACAAAAAATGAAAAAATGGTATAGGGATTAGTCAGTAATCATATTCATGATAAATGATATGTATGTCTATGAAAAACATAATGTTTAATGATTACTGTAAATTGAATATTTAACGGGAACTAACTAAAGAATCAAATAAGTTAATTTCCATAATATACATAGAAAAATGTGTCAAAACTATCCATTGTAAGAATAATTATGGTATCAATATGTAATATACCCATTAAATTAATAATAAGGGCTTTTGTAATAGAAGAAATAGAAGATTAACTATTAATGCATTCTTGAGGAAACTGTTTTTTTTTTTGGAAAAACATTTATTTGAAAATAAAATTTTAAAACAAAATATTCTTAAATTATTAACATTTTAAATTATTAAGTGAGGGTTATATGAATTGATATTAAGTAAATATGTACATCCCATTCATGGTAAGAAGAACATTCCATTTATATAGTAAAAATGTTAACAAAGTGCCTTTTTCAAAAGTCGACAAGAATATTCAATTGAAAACATTTTTAGAAAAAAATGTAAAAAAATATAAAATAAATCATTTAGTAACAATTAAAAATATTTTCAAAACTATTTTAGAAAATGGGTCTTTTAGAATAAAATAGGTTCTTCAGCAAAAGAGAGAATTGAAGACGAGTTTTAATTTTTTTAAAAAAAAACATATTATGTACCAATGAGTAGAAAAATATTACTATTACTTGAAATGGTCATGAATATCTAGAGGATAATAAAATTAAAGGATTTATTATACAATTATAAAATAGTTTCCTTTGATGTAAATTCAAGTGTAAACAATCTCTAATAAAATGAGACTGTCATATAAACTCTTGAAAAACCCATAACAATTATATGAGAACCAATCATTGAGTAGATTATGTGTGTCAAATTTAAATCCACATAAATCAAGAATAAATAAAATAGTATATATGAAAAATTTATTACTCACATAATCTTATAATTTTAACGATAATGTGAATGTGACATATCCCAATGAAATGGAATTTGGTTATCAAATTCTTTACTATTTGGTAACATTTAACTAAAATATAATTTAAATAAATAATTTATATTTAAACTCAAAATAACATTGAAGAAAAAATAATCATTATATAATATATCAAAATGAGAATTAGATACACCATACAAAATAAATAAGTGGTGATAATGACATATACTTCACTGAAAGAAAAGTGAGACAAGAATTCCTTACCTTGGGTTTGATTTTTGGTGAACATAAATTAACCTAATTTATAAAGGGTTTAAAATTTCACTAAAATATAATTGAACCATATTCATATTTATAATATCATAAATTAACTTTTTATAATATATTATTGACCTTTTATTAATTATCTTTCATTATTTTCACTATTTTGTGAGTTAATTGCCTAGTTTTTGAAGCATAGTTTGAGGTGTTATTTGTTATTACTATTACATAGATCATGATTTATTAATAACTATAATTTAAAACACGATTTAGAAATCATATATTAATATTATATATTTATTAATAATAATCCATAATATTTGGAGATAAGAAATGAAATTCACCATTCAAGGAGATGGTAGGTCGAACGTATGCATGAACACTGCTTTCATTTCATTTTTATATTCAATGAATAAAAATTAAATTATATATATGTATATTATAATTTAATTATCATATATATGTCATATATTCCAAATATGTTTAGTAAAATCATCAATTATATGTTCCATATATAGTGTGAATGAATCACATCGATTTGAGGAGGCGGTAGTCCACACGTCCACAAATAATTTTTTCATATTTACACTAGACTAAAGTAATAGGAGTATGTGTTTTATAAAAAACAATGAACAATAAAGACCTTATAAATATCATATATATTATATATAAACATTTTTTTCCATCATAATTCCTACTATTAAAGGCAGCAATTGAAAATATGAACAATCATTGTTTCGTGAGGTGATAGTTTTCCGTACACATAAAAAGAAGGCGTGTTACCCATTATATGGATGTGTGTGTTCATGAAGGTTGGAAACATAAAAAATATATAAGTATATTAATGATACTGATTTTATTATATAATAATGTAATAAAATTAGTTGAAGGGGTGGATAATGAAAATAAAACAAAAGAGCTTAAAGTAGGTGGTTACCTCTTATTCTGGTAACTCCTTTTAATTTTCACAAAGGGGTTCCTTGAATTTATTTATTAAAATTTTTGGGCTTCTATGGTGAGGGTATGGATTTTAGGCACCATTTTGGTATTTTTGGTAGATCCAAATTTTTTTGAGAGGTGTGGAGATGTTGGAGGGGTGAGTTCCTTTTTATAGTGGAGGTGGAGTATCATTTTTTAAAAAATTTTAAAAAGGAATTACACCAATGTTCTTTATTTTTCGTGTGTATAAAATAATTTTAAAAATTATATACAATGTTTTATATGGAGTAAATATGGACATAAAATATATTTTTGACAAGTTTTTAGGTCATTTTGTCCCTTAAGTTTAAGGTTTAACCACTTATTAAATTAATTTTTCTCTTAATAACTGTAATTAATTTTAGTTAATTTCACTAATAATTTTGGAGGAAAACTAATTTTAACATACATTAAATCATAAATTATTCTTATTAAAAATATAGAATAAATATTTCCGAATTATAATCATAGAGGTTCCATAATTTAATTTTAATTTAATCGCATAGACAAGACGATAAAGACTGTTTTTAATGTAAAATTTTCAAAATATTATTGTATTTTTATATGAAATTTCCTAGTTTAAATTGATTATAAGTACCTAAATTGGATTTTTTTTAATTGAAGTAATTTTACGTTAAAACCAATTTTAATTATAATTTAACTATATAAATAAATTTAATGAAAAAGCAGTTCTGATTTAAAATTTACTATTTTTCACTATTCATCAGAAAATGAAACTTCACTAAAAATACAAAAAATTTATCCTAAAAAAATTAATACGTTCAAATTTAAATAATTATATTTATTTATAAATATAAAATTTATAAAATATCAATAAATTGGATTTAAACTGGGTTCTCCCTTAAAAGGTGTTGAAAGTGTCTTTACAAAAAAAATTGATTTATATAAGAAATATTGGGTTTGTTCTTATATTATGCCTATAAAATATATTGGATGTATGAAAATAATGTTTTATTGAATATATAACATTAAATTTCAATAATATAATTCTCTTATTTAAATTAATAAAATTTATAACGTTCCTTTTAGATCATAAAAATAATAAATGTTCTTTTATATTCAAGTTGTTCATATATTTATTTCTAATTAATTTTTAACCAATGATTTAAAAAATATATTTTCATCAGTTAGTTAATACTATTCATAACTACTAATTTAATGCCTATTTTATATCTTATTATAAAAAATAATAACATTTTAATAATATATTGTTGTTCATTAAAACTCAGTCTTGCATGTAACCTAAGCTATTAGAGAAAGTCATTATTGCATGTGACGAGAGATAACTTGGTATTTCATTAATTTGAATATATAAAATGGATTAATTTTATATGAAATTGTAAATATCTTATAAATTATCTATATAATATAATCCCTTATTCCCATGGTGTTGCGTTTCATACACGCTATCGAATACAATGTTCTTACATCATAATTTAGGGGCGTCACATTCTTTCGACCATAAATAAATTGTGTCCCCACAATTTGAACTATAAATTGGTAATAAATTGTTTGAAAATTAGTATTTTTAAATCCCACATTGAGGGAAGGTTTTGTAAAACAGCCTCTAGAAAAGAGAGCATGTGAAGTACAATCTTTACATGGACAAACATATAACTAGGTATCTAAGTAGGATAACATTAGCAGAAAGTGAAAATACAGGAATGGAGTGAAAGAATAAATATTTATAGTGAGTGATTGAGGTAATAAATAATAAACAAGTAAATTTTTAATGGAACTTTGAGGGTTTAAACAACAAAAACATTTGATGATTTAGAAGACCATCAGTTCAACAAAAAATAAGGTATTTGGATAACATTTTTTATTTTCTGATAATTTTCCTAATGTTGAGTAATTATATTATTTCATAGGTATATAAAGAGATATAATTATTTGATATATTTCTGTAGATGCAATAACATCCTTTGATTGTTCATCAATCAATTTCCAATTCGCCTCTTACTTCATGAAAAGGATTTCAAAAAATTAACATTGATGCGAGAAGCACAAAAACACAAATTTATCTAATTGTAAGGCCCATCAATGAGTGAAAAGTATAAATATTTGTATCTAACTATTCTCTATATCCAATATGGGTAATTATTTAATATATAAATCTAAAAAGTAACAGTATTGGTTCATCTTTAATATTTATTGATCAAATTGTTTAACTAAAAACAATGACATATTAACCAGGGAATTGCATTGGTCAGTGGTTGGTGTTGTACCCTAATCATACTTTGGTCAATGGTTCAAGTACCATGGACATGCCTAATAAGATGGGTTTCCACCAGAAATACAGTATTTCTTTTTCTAAAATCATATTAATGTTTTTTCCAATATAAATACGATGGAAATCCTCAAAATAAGGTTAATAACTAAATAGACATTCAACTAAAGGTTTGAATACATCCCCAATACATAAATACAACATATATTTTATTTCTGCATAGGTCCTTACCCTGTTTAATGTTTAATCAATATATTTTATTTTCATTATTTATTCAAATCCCTTATAATTTATTTCATATAAAATATGAATAAAAAAATATCTCCCCCTCTCCATAAAGAAAATATGAATTATCATAAGTATATCCCATGGGAGTGTCAAAAAAGGTTCGTAGTATGGCTCTTTGTCATGTACCAGGTTACACTCGAGTGAGGGCTAATGTACATAGCTGGAGTCGCTAACTCTAGGTACATCTATCCCCTAACCATGCCCACTTGTAATATATAGATGAGGATTTATTGATAAGTAGACCCCCATAATCTCTATCGTATGCAAATTATAGGATATTCTTATATTATTATCCTCAAATTCTATGTTAGGGCTTTGTTCTCTAATCTATGTTTTCCAAAATCTAGTTCCCATAAATTATATTAAACATTTTGTGATTTCAAATACAATTAGCCAACCCTAGAAATACAAGAGACGCCATCTTGCTACCGTTACCAAGTCTTAATATACAAGTAAATCACGTCCTAAAGAACCGTATAATTTAGTAGTCTATGTAAACCAGATATATAAATTAAGCTTGTTTTACTTTTGAATACACATATTAAAACAAAATTTTCATTTTCGGATAATAAATTTATTAGTTCTAGCATATCCTTTCATATATTTGTTACTTCACTTTATAGAATATTGGAGAAAGGAAACAAAACAAGGGTGAGAAAAAATTCTCAATAACGGAATACACAACAAAAGAAATAATGAATCAGTGATAATAGTCAATATGGAAAGGTAATAACTAAAAAACCATTCCATGTAATCATTAAACGGATATAGAAGTTGATAAAATTCGGAAGGGTAATTAACTATAAACACATTCCATTTAAAATAACTAGATAACAGATAAGAAATATGGAAATTTATGAAAGTAAAAACATATTCCACTTTTCCAATTAACTGAAAATGAAATGCATCAATACATATGTCGGAGAAAAATATAATGGATTAATAGTAACTAGGTCTAAATAATAGAAATGATTGATTATTTAATTCCACACTTCCTATGTGTGGTGTACCTTTATAGTAAAGACCTTTCACAAGAAAGTTTACCATATCAGGTTAAAACACATCTAAGTGTAGCTAACTGCATCATCCCATTAGACTGTCAATGCATAGAGGGGTTATCTATAACTGAAAAACACATATTTCATATATGTCCAAAGCATTCATTATATAAAAAATAACCGACTTAACATTTTTCCTTATCTAATATTAATATGGAGTAAAATATATAGATTAATAAATATTTACCCAATGAATCAAATAACATTTATGTACACACCATATGTAAAAATAATGTATGATTTAGGAGATAATCATATCCCTGATAACTCATATGGGTATTTAGGGGAAACTTAATGTTTAATGATCACTAGATGTTGAATATTTCAAGGGGGATACAAAAGGAATCAAGTAAGTGAATGTTAATACAATCCCTATCCAAAAAAATTAAAAATAATATAGAGGAATAATAAGTAAGGTATCAATAGGATATATACCCATTGGAGTAAGAATAAGGGGTGTTTTCATTTGATGAAATAGAAGAATGACTTTAAAATAATTCATGAAAAAAAAATCCTATTGTGTTGAAATACCCTTTGAAAAAAATTACATGAAAATAAATTTTAATTTAACATTTTATTTAGAAACTATCATTTCAAACATGTAGATGAATAATTGAATGAATGATTTCCGGTTAGCCCATAAATGGTGTACAAGTTAAAAATAAAATTCCATTACATGGTAATGTTGGAAAAGTTCCTTGTTCAGAAGCGATAAAAAGATTCCAATGAAAACCTGTTTAAAATTAAAAATCATAAAAATGTATTTAATAAATCATTTTGGAATGGGTAAAAAAATTTTAAAACATTTTAAAAAAGACGTGGGTTATAAAAGGAAATAGGTTCATTGACCAAATAGAGAAATGAAATTTATTTTAATTAAGAAAATTGTGTAAATAATTTTAAGTACCAAAGAGTGAAGATAGTAATATTACTTGAAAAGTTCATGAATATCCAAAGGAATATAAAATAAAAATTTTTATTATAAAATGATCAAATAAATTTTTCTGATGGAAATTCAAATGTAACCAATCTCTAACAAAATAAGATTGTGAAGTAAACCCTTGAAAAGACCATAACATTGATGTGAGAATCACCCAATGAATTGAATATGTGTGTACAATGTAAATCCAAATAAATTAAATAAAAATAGAAAAATAGATAGTAATAATTTATTACACACATAATCTTTGAATATTAATTATAATTATAATGTAATATAACACAATGAAAAGGATTCGCATTATGAAGTTATTTACCACATAGAAATTTTTTACTCTAATTACAATAGAACAAATAATTAAAATTGAAACCCAATGTTGCATAAATATAAATAATTTATGATATAATATTTCATAAGTGGTAGTAGATAAACTAAAAAATAATTAATTTATTAAAATGGCATATTCCCCAGGAAAAGAAATGTGAGACAAGAATCCATTACTTTGAGTTTTTTTTTGGGTGAACATCATTTAAACTCATGTATAAGGGGTTAAAAAATTTAAATAAATTATAATAGAACCATAATGATGTTTAAAATATCATATATTAACTTCTTATAATATCTTATTACTCATTTTTTTAATAATAATTCATTAATTTCATTATTTTGGGTGTTAATTGCCTAGTTTTTTCGAGTTCATTTTGACTGGTTATTTTTTGATCCTATAACATTGATAATGATTTAATCATCTCCAAAATTTAAACCATAATATATATCATATATATTTAGTATATATTAACTTATATTAATCCATAATATTTGGAGATATGAAATGAAACACACCGTTCATAGAGACGATATGCCAAACATATGCATGAACACAACTGTAATTTCATTTCCCTATAAAATGAATGAAAATAGAATTATATATATTTATATAATAATTATAGTATAATTGTAATGTCTCTGATTTTATATGTATTATTTTTAAATATTATATGGAATTATTTCGAGGCTAGATCTTTCGATGTCATGCAATTCCGAGGCCCGGAGAGCCCACAATAAATGTTTGAATTAATTTAAACATTAAATAGTGCACGTGAGCGGTTTTCAAGAATAAGTGGATTATATTTTATACTGGTGCTTAGATAAAAAATATGAGGGAACTATTACATTCAGAGTAGCTAATTTACCTTAGGTAGGGTCTAACATCAAGTAGTGTGGGTCAACTACGAGAGTTAGTTTTTGGAAGCACTAATGGAATTAAAATAAAGTAATAATTTATTTAAGAGTTCACTTTCTACGTAGTGACATAATTCCACCATTTTAATACCTTATTATGTTATGTTCGTATGGTTAGCCTTATAACCCTATGAATTGAGAGGGAGCCTCTTGGAGCCTTGGAGGATTTATGATGGATGTCGACGAACGACGATGCATGGATCGTTGCGCAGTGAGATCGAATCCTGACCGATGACCGATCTCCCTCTTCGTCAATGAAAGTGGTAGGTGTTTGTTATTTTCATTCTCCTTTTCCACGTTTTTGAAAAAAACGACGAACGCAGATCAACCCACAAACAGGTTGACCCGTTGATCATGTGTTCTTACTAGAGGGTTTTTATTGGGTTCTTTCTCAGGATTACTCCATGATGTGGAAATCCATGTTTCGATTCACTCTGTTTAATCCATCTAATGAGTGTAGATCAATGCCATGAATAATGATCACTGGGGTTCATTCCTCTTTTCTTTTGTGATTTGGATTCTTTCCCCCTATTTTTACCCCACGTTCATCACATTCTTCATGTGGAAACGAAAAACGGATTATTGCACATTTGATCTGCAACGAAACCATCCCAATTTGGAGATTCAAAATCATAAATATCTTGCATAGGTGAAATGAAAATGGAGGATGAAAAATAGGCTCAAATAGGGAGAGAACATTTTTTGAGCATTCTTCACATAGGTGGATCGATACACGCTTTTAGGACCGATCAGAGGCCCAAAAACAATGAAGATGACTTCAGGATGTCGGGGAGACCTCAATATTTATGTTTCATTATAGATGGATTCCCATATTGAAGATCAGAGATCCACTTGAGGTGCGATGGTGGAGGTTTGTGATTTTTAAAATTTTCTAGAACACAACTCGTGTTTCCAGAGGAAGACGGTGTATAGGTTTGGCAAAGGGGAAACTAGGGTTCCACGGTGTGTGAAGTGATGAAATAGTGTGTTCTCCAAAGAACACGGCATGTGGGTCTTTACACGGGACTCGGTGTGTATCTAGGGGATACACGGACATGGGGTCAGGTACACAGTCGTGTACTCCACCAAAGGACTAGACCAGGCCAGCTACATGGGTTACCCTGTGAACCATTCACACGGGTTGTGACACACAGGTTGAAGCCATATACACGCACATGTCTAGCATACACGGAGTCCTCCCCGGATAGAGGAACACAATGTGTCACTCTCTTACATGTCATGTATACCTTCTTCTACACAACCAGCCTTACCACATGGGTCGTTGTACATGGGTAGTACCAGAGGTAAGAAGACCCGACGTGTGACACTTCTACATGTTGTGTACTCCTCAGTACAAGGATTTATCATCATGTCCACCATATCTTGCACATGTTTTTTTGGGTTAGTGCACCTTTTTCTCGTTCCCCTGAAGGACATTTATCATTTCCTTTTTCAAGAGTATGATCCCTTCAGCAAGACCTTCCAGGATTGAGTCAGGTATCCCTCTGAGAGGCCCGAAGTGAGATCATCTATCCATTCTTGACCCTATGTAGAGTTAGTTATCAACGTGACTATCCCCATAGGGTGCCAGTCCTCTACATAATAGGTGAATACAGATGAGTCAAGGTATCCACCAAGGCCCTGGCAGTGATCCTCATCGGAGTATCAAGATCTTTCCATACTCAAGAGTCTATTCACTTGGAATGAGTGTATCTATCTCTTGTGACTTTTCCTGACAGACAATACTTCTCAGATAGACATCATCAGAGCTATCAGACTCCTGGAGTGACTTCTCTCTGCTGAGTGCTTCGTTGAATCTTTTAACTAGATCCCTAGCATGGGAATGCTATGGTGTGACTTGTCTCTAGACTATGTGTCTAGGTTTTGAGTATATCTAGATTGGGTTCACATATTATATGTTCAATAGACATATACTAGGTAGAGATGATTGTACCTTTCCATTGTGTATTTTTTTTTCTGGTTTTTGGGGTCCTGTATAGAGTATTGTTATTCTCACCCTTGAATGGGATTTGCCCACCTGTGTCGTGTCTTTTGCAGACGAGAAGCCTTTTGACATAGTTTATGGCAAACCAGGACCGGTCTGAGCATTCTGAGTTCCCTATAGGCTGAGGTGTTCCTACAGCTACGATCAATAGTCCATGTACCTCTTTGTGTTTACAGGTTGTACTTTGTAGTTTTCAAACTCTTGTTTTTTTGGTGGGCTTGTTTTGTGGCCCAGTTTACATTTAGTACATTATGTTCCATCTTACTCTGTTGGATAGGTTTAGTTATATGCATGCATTTTGTTCCAAATTGTTTTTTTTACATTTCAGCATTTGTGGGATTGGAGATTTTTGCGTGAGTACAAGCACATAGAAAATTCCTCCAATGTTAGTAATATGCCAACATGGTGTTAGTCACCCGCCCCTAACCTATTAGAGGTGGGTTTAGAGTGTCGTAGTGTGGGCCCCACTGGGTTGGGTCATGATATAGTGGTATCAGAGGTGGTCAGTTCGACCATAGAACCAAGAGTCTGTGAGTTTGGTTTAGGGAAACAATGTTAAGTGTTTCGATCTCATCTTTCAAGAAAGAGACTCTGGTGTTGGTGCGGGCGGCCGACGTATCCATACATCGGGTCTTGGATAACCTAATTTTAGACTCGGTACATGAAAACACTAGTTGAGGGGAAATAAGAGATTGGTATAGGCATTATATAAGAATGGGTTGCGCTTTCCATGTCCTTAGTGTCAGCTATACAGATATAATATTTGACCATGGTACATCTTGTTCCATATAGAATGCCTTTCTAACACATACATGCTAGGATTTAGTAGTTAAATCACAAGGATGACCCCCTTAGTGTTGAGGTTTCGATACATGGATCAGTTCTCCAGGCATTACCTCTAAGTGGTGTACCTTCTATACCACCCCCAGTGGAGTAGCATGTTGTACCTGCAGTACCGAAAGAGGAGGGGCACATGTTGAGCACACTCCATGTGTTCTATGGACAGAGACCCCTCAGGTTCTAAGGCGAGCCTGGACCTTAGGCTGCTAAGGAATGGCTTGAGGTAGTGATCAGTGTTTTCCATATCGTTAGGACACCGAAAGAATATATGGTGATTTTAGTAGAGAGCCTTCTTCATGGTTCAGCGAGATGATGTGGGAGTCTGACCACAAAGACTCACGACGAGGGGACTTTTTCATGGATGGAAGTTGAGAGAATATTTAGGGAGGATTTATTACTAGTTATGCTTAGAGAAGTGCATATCTCGGAGCTTCTTTAGCTATAGCAGGCAACTTTGACGGTGGCTGACTATGCATCAAGGGTCACCAACCTCCCTAGGTATATGATGGATATGGTCAGGGATCAGTAATTCAGAGCTCGGACCTTTGAGTGAGGCCTATGATGGGACATTTGAGCTAGTGTCATGCCTCATTGCATTCCAGCGTATACTAGAGTGCTTGAGTAGGCCATGGTGATCAAGAGCTTCTTGGTGGAGTAGAGATAGCCGACGGTAGTCAACAGTAGGTAGGCATGTGAAGAGACCTTGACATTAGGGAGCCGACATTCGGCACAAGTTTCAGGACATGGGAGATGTCACTGAAAGACCCAGGATAGGGGTTTGTTAGTCCAGGGCTCTTAGGATGGATCCAGTCATCCTAGGGAGAGGCGATGCTACTCGTGCAATGGAAGGGGACATCTCTCTATAGATTTTCTGACCCATTGAGCTACTAACAAGAAGACGATGGATGGAACACCGAGGCCAAGGTTGAGAGTGGAGCAGACAGAGCTTCTAGGTGGCGGATGTGGCAGATGAGCAGGGAGAGTTGCAGGTGGTGGAAAATGCTTCAATCTACTTCCACCACCACCGTCAGGAGGTCTAAACCAGGATTAGGGAGCTGGGGGGAAAGGAGAATGGATAGCTACATTCAGTCAAGGCACACGACCCAGGGATTCTAGGGATTATCTGAGGTACAATCTATGTCTTCTCTACCTTAGCTTCCATACTTATAAACACTGGTCCCAATCATTCCTTCCTCTCTACTTGTCTTTTTCGAAACCTAGAGATTCCGGTAGAGCCGTTGACTCGATCCTTACACTCGGAGGCACCTAAGTGAGGAGACTCAATGATCACGCACCACTGAAGACTGTGTGATCTTACCCTTGGAGGTAATAGTTTCAGTTGGAACCTCTTGGTGGCAGCGTCATGGCCTTACGATGTCTTTCTCGGTATGGATTGGTTATCCTTGTTCCATATCCAGATTGACTGATTTAGGTGAATAGTGTGGTGTGTCCATAGCGATGGGATGAGGTTTTACTTTTTCAATGAAAGGGAGACTCATGAAGCACAGAATGGGCTCTTGCATAGGAGGGTGCAGCCGATCACTCATGAGTGGGCTGGCCTTACCCTGGGAGCAGTAGATGTTCTGAGCTTCTAGTTCCCTATAGTAGTCGCAGAGTACAAGGATGTATTTTTCGAAGATGTTACACAACTATCTCCCCATTGGGAAATCGACTTATATATATCAAATTACACCTTGGGAAAACACCAATTTCCTCACCAGCATATTAGATGGCTCACGTAGAGCTTCACAAGATAAGGGTTCATTTGGAGGATTTGCAGAGAAAATGGTTTCGTAAGACCCAATATTTCAACTTGGATGGCCCTAGTTTTGTTTTCCAAGAAGTAATATGGGAGTCTGAGGTTGTGCGTGGATTACCGACGCATGAACCAGGTGATGGTGAAGAAAAAGTATCACGTACTGTGGATCAATGACCTCTTCGACCAGCTGAGAGGGGCACAATGTTTTCTCAAAGGATTACCTTCAGTCAGGTTACCATGATTTATGAGTACGGGATGAGGATATACCAAAGTTGTCTTTTTCACCTAATGTACATAGACCGGTTCATAGTGGTCTTCCTCGACGACATCCTTGTCTACTCAACATCAGATAAGGAGCATGGTAGACACCTGTGGATGTTTCTGGATGTACTCTGAGAGAACCAACATTATGGGAAGCTCTCGATGTGCCCGTTCAGGATTCGAGAGGTCCACTTTCTGGGACATGTCATTTCTATAAATGCAGTAGCCATGGACCCAGCCAAGGTGGAGGCAGTGATAACATGGGAGTCACCTCAGAGCATTATGGAGGTGCAGAGATTCAATGGTTTTGCAGGATATTACCGGAGATTCATTCCTAATTTCTTCCAAATATCAGCACCGATAAAAGCCTTGACTAGGAAGGGGGAACCCTTCATGTGGATGAAGAAGTGCCGGTAGGATTTTGAGCAGTTGAGTTAGAGTTTAACAAGCTCCCCGATCATGATATTATTGGAGGAGGGTGTTAGGTACATATTTTTCGGAGACTCATCAGGGACTGGGCTTGGCTGTGCCCTAATACAGATACATGAAGTGATTTCTTATGGTTCACGCCAGCTTAGGCCACATGAGAAGAACTATGCAACCGATTATCACGAGTTTGAAGTGGTAGACTACACATTGTAGATGTGGCAACACTACCTTATGGGTGAGCAGTTCATCGTCTACTCTAACCACAAGACCCTCAAGTTCAACTTATCACAGAAGGATCTAAATCTGAGAGAGAGGCGTTGGCTAGAGTTCCTCGAGGACTATGATTTCAAGATCATCTATACTCATGGGAAGGGTAACGAGGGGAAGATGCTCTAAAGAAGAGATAGAGCTCATTACCCCCTAGTGAGGTGATAGAATAGTTGGCCTCATTACAATTATACTTCATGTAAGGAGAAGATGAAGCTTACCTTCAGTTGATGGTTATCACCCATCCACTCTTACAATGAGTTAGGGAGGCACAACTTGTGGATTTAGACTATTAGGATTTACGTGCTCAGTTATCCATAGGGAATACCCTTAATGGATATTCGCATGGTGGGGAGAATGTAGTTCTTTTCAGAGGAAACACTTGTATATCTGTGGAATTACAGGAGGAGGTCTAGAGGGAGTTTCATACATCCACCTTGGCGGTACGTCCCGGAGAGGCGAAGATGTACCGGGATCTCTAAAGATTGTTCTATTGATTAGGAATGAAGAAGGAAGTAGTAGAGTTTGTTTCTCGATGCCTTACATGCCATCAGGTGAAGGTTGAGCACCAAGTTCCAGCAAAATTATCTCACCCCTGGATGTTCTAGAGTGGAAGTGGGATGGAATATCGATGGACTTTGTGACATTATTACCATGGATGTCCAAGGGGAATAATTCCATATGGGTGATCATTGACTGAATCACCAAGTCAGCCCACTTCCTAGCTATTAGAGAGAAGAGTTCTGTAAAGAGCATGGGACACCTCTATGTGTAATAGATAGTTCTTCTCAATCACATCCCTTCGATGATAGTATCAGATCACGATTCCTGCTTCACATCCCGGTTGGGGAAGGGATTACATGAGGCTTTGGGAACTCTACTACTCTTGAGCACGATGTTCCATCCCCAGACCGATGGTCAAACAGAGAGGATCATTCATTTTTTGGATGATATGTTGCAGTCGTGTATCTTGTACTTTGGTGCAGTTTGGAGGACCACCTACCACTGGGGGAGTTTTCGTACAAAAAAAGATACCACTCCACCATTGGTATGGCAATGTTCGAGGCCTTATATGGGAGACCCTTCCAATCACCACTTTGTTGGCCGGACCCCAGTGAGTCAACACTAATGGGTCCAGAGTTGGTGCGAGCTACCACCAGGAAGGTGTAGATCTTCTAGGAGCGGATGAGGAATACACAATTCCAATAAAAGTATTATGAAGACAGAAAAATGAGACCTCTGGAGTTGAAGGAGGGAGACCACATCTTCCTTCATGTCTCACCTCAACGAGAGTTGCAGATATTTGGTCGGGGTGTCAAACTATTTTCTAGATTCATCCTTCCTTTCCAGATACTACACAGAGTGGGAGAGGTTGCATACTTTCTAGCTCTACTACCACAGTTGCATAGGGTATATGATGTCTTTCACGTGTTGCAGCAAAAGAGGTATGTGCATGACCCATCACACCTCATTGAATGGGGTGAGCTAAACATCAAGGATGGAGATACCATTGTTGAGTACATGGTAGAGATTGAGGATATAAATGAGAGGATCCTTCATGGGCGATCGATTTCTTTAGTGTGCATTCAGTGGCAGCATGGGAATCTTCTAGAGAGCATGTGGGAGGGAGAGACTCAGATCCATGCCCAGTAACCACATTTTATTGAGTATATCTTGTTTTATCTTTTCAGGGATGCAAAGCCACATGGTGGGGAGAATGTAATATCTCATATTATATATATATTATTTCTAAATATTATATGGAATTATTTCTAGACCAGACATTTTTACGGCGCGCGATTTCAAGGCCTAGAGTGCCCGAAATAAATGTTTGAATTAATTCAAACTTTAAATAACACACACTAGCGGTTTTCCTGAAAAAATTGAATAACGTTTAAATGGGTGCTTGGAACAGAAATCAGAGGGAACTATTGTATTCAGAGATACGACTTTACCTTGGGGAGGTCCAAACATCAACCGGGACGGGTCAGCTATGAGAGTTAGTTTTTGGACGCTTTAATGGAAATAAAATAATGTAATAATATATTTATAAGTTTCCTTTTTGTGAAACGACCTAATTTCTCTCTATTAAATACCTACTTATGGAATGTTCGCAAGTTTAGAATCATAACCCTGTGAATTTAGAGGAAGCCTCTTGGATCCTTTCAGGATTTTTGAAGAATGCCAATGAAGGACGATGCATGGATCATTGCACAATGAGATTGAATCATGAGTGATGAAAGATCTCCCTCTTCGTCGAAGACTGAGGTAGGGGTTTTTTGTTTAGATTCTTACATTCCCCATTTATGAAATATAATGAAAAATGTTGATCAAACCACAAACAGGTTGACCCACGGATCGTGCGTTCTTGCGGGAGGGTTTTTGTTGGGTTGTTTTTGGGGATTAATCCATGATGTTTAAATCCATGTTTTGATTTTCTCTATTTAATCCTTCTAACAGGAATTGAACAATGCCATGACAAACAACGGTGGAGGATTGTTCCTCTTTTCATTTGTGATTTGGATTCCATCTCCCTCTTTTTAGCATGCGTTCTTCGAGTTCTTCATGGGGAGATGAACAAAAAATAGTTGCACATCCATTAGACAACACAATGATCCCAATTTGGAGATCCGACATTGTGATGACCTAGCGGAGATAAGACAACAGTGATAGAAAAAAATCAGCTCATATTGGGAGAGATCGTTCTTTGGGTGTTCATCACGTGGGTGGATAGATACGCGTTTTCTGGACAGATCAGAAGCCTGAAAACAACGGAGATGACTTTGGGATGTTGGGGTGACCTTAACCTTCATGTTTCGTGGAAAACGGATGGCTAGATAAATGATCAAAGCTCCACCCGAGGCGCGATGGCAGAGGATCATGATTCTGGGAATTTCCAGAACACACGGTGTGTTTCCCGAAGAACACGGTGTGTATGCCCGGATAAGTGGCAGCTGGGGTTCCGAGGTGCGTGAAGTGATGACCCAACATGTTCTAAAATGAACATGGTGTGTGGGACCCTACATGGGAATAAGTGTGTATCCAAGGGATTCATGGACACAGGGTGGGTTACACTACCATGTACTTCACCACATGGCTAGACTAGGCTAGCTACATAGGTTACCCCATGTACCTCTCCCACATGTTGTGACACATTGGTTGAAGCCGTGTATGGGAACATGGCTAGTGTACATAGAGTCCTCTATAGAATGAGGAACCCGGCACATCACTCTCTTACACACAGTGTATACCTTCTTCTACATGAGCAGCCTTACAACACGGGCTGTAGTGCATAGGCAATACCAGTGGTCAGATCACACGACATGTTACACTTCTACACGCCATGTACTTCTCAGTACACGGCTTGATCTTCTTTTCCACTGTATCTTGGACATGTTTTGATTGTGTTAGTGCCCAATTTCCTCATTCCCCTGAAGTCCACGTATCCTTTCCTTTTTCAGAAGTATGATCAATTCAGTAGGACATTCCGAGATAGAGTCATATATCCCTACGAGAGGCCCAAAGTGAGATCCTATATCCATTCTTCATGCCTGTTATAGTCAGGTACCGACGAGACTATGCCCACAGGGTGCTGATCCGATACATAGAAGGTAAATTTGGATGAGTTGTGTTATCCACCATGGCCCTATAAGTGATCCTCATATGTGTATCATGATCTTTCCCAACATAGGAGTGTGTTCTCTCAGAATGAGTGTATCTATCTCTCATGGCATTTCCCAATGGACAATACTTCTCATACAGACGTTATCAGAGCTATCAGACTCATTGAGTGAGTTCTCCCAGACGAGTGCTTCAAGGAATCTTCAAACTGGATCCCTAGTGGGAGAATGATGTTTAGTGACTTGTCTCTACACTACGTTTCTGGGTTTTGAGTATATCTGGATTGGGTTCACTCATTATATGTTTAGTAGACATATACTATGTAGATATAATTGTACCTTTTTTGTGTATTTCTTTGTGGTTTTTGGGGTCCTCTACTGAGTATGGTTATACTCACCCTACATGGACTTTGCCCGTACGTGTCATGTCTTGTGTAGACCAGCGACATTTTGATAGAGTCCTGGGAGAACCAGGATAGGACCAATATTTATGAGTTCTCTATAGGCCGAGGTGTTTCTGCGACTATGATCAGCAGTCCTAGTACCACTTTCTGTTTATAGGTTGGATGTTGTAGTTTCCAGACTTTTGTTTTTTTGGTGGGCTTGTATTCGGGCCCAGTTAAGTTTCAGTACTTTACATCATATCGTACTCTGTTGATTGGTTTTAGTTTTATGCATTAATATTATCCTTTGTGTTTTTTTACATTTCATCATTTGTGGGATCAGAGATGTGTGCATGTGTACAGGTACTTAGGCAATTCCTCCCATGATAGTAATATGCCTACTCGGTTCTAGTCACCAGCCCTTGGCATATTGGAGGTGGGCTTGGGGAGTCACGGTGCGGGACCCACTATGACTGGTCAGAACAATAATATCTATGTCAAATATTTAAAATATGTTTTTTAAAACCACTCATTATATGTTCCATGTGTAGTGTTGTCAAATCACATCACATTGAGAAGGCTTCAGTCCACAGGTCCACAAACGATGTTATAATATTTATATAAAATGAAAACACTAAGTGCATGTGTTATATAAAAATAAAATAAGAATAAAACATTATAAATATCATATATATCCTATATAAACATGTTTTTCCATTCTAATTCCCACCATGAGAGAGGGTAATGTAAAAATGAACAATCAATATTTCCTAAGGTGGTAGTTCATCGTACACATTATTGGTAGCTTTGTTATCCATTGGATGGATTTGCGTGTAATTTCAGGTCAAAACCATCACATAAAAACATATTAGTATATTTAATATAATTATTATATTATATAATCTTGAAATAAAAATTGTTTAGTGGGTAGATATTGAAAATATTACATGATATATTATGAAAGGATGTTGCCTCTCATTCTGGTAACTCCTTTTAGTTTGCACCAAAGGGATTTATCTATTTTACGTCATACCAAGGTGATTCTTCTAGGATGAGGGAAGGTATTTTTAAGAGAAATTTTTTCCGATTTGGGTTGATCCAATGTGGCATGATATGTGTGAGGAAGTGAAAGGGGTGAGTGCATTATTAAAGTGGAGGTGAGGTGTCATTCTTGTAAAATTTTATAAATGGAATTACATCTATGTTATTCTTATGTAATGTAGACACAACAATAGACCCAATTATATTTAATGTATTATAAGGTATAAATATTACCAACCAATATATTTTGGAGATGTTTCTAGGTCATTTTGGCTGTAAGGATTATGGTTTTGTCAGATATTAAGAAATTGTTTTTATTAATCTTTTTTATTAATTAAATTTAATTTCCTTAATATTTTTGGTAAAAACTATTTTGAACTAATTTGAAATTATAAATTATTTTTATTTAAAATATGGAATTAATTTTTCAAAATTTTAAATATAGAAGTGGAATAAATTATTTTAAATTTAATCCTACAAATAGAATGACAAATTAGGGTTTTATAGTAAATAGATCTGAACTTTTCTATGTTTTTATATTGATTTTTTATGTGAAATTGGTCCCAATTACCTAAATTTTATTATTATAATTATAATTTATCTCTTTTGACTTTAATACTGATTTAAAATATAATTTATTTATATAAATAAATTAGATGAAAAGGCAGTTTTCAATTAAAATTTATTATTCTTCACTATTCATCAATAAATTAAAATTCACTAAAAAATACTAAAAATTTACCCTAAGATAACTTTTATGTTAACATTTACGAAATCATGTTTATTTATACATAAAAAATTTATAACTGTGAAAAAAATGTATTTAAAATAGGTTCACCATTAAAAGGCGATAAAAGTGTCTTTTTAAAAATATTGATTTCTATAAGAAATATTGGGTTTGATTTTATCTTTTGACTATAAAATATATAGGGTGTATGTAACTAAATTTTATTTAATATATAACATATATATTTCATTAGAATCATTATCCAATGGTAATTAATTTAATTTATTAAGACAACGCGCCTTTGTGATCATAAAAATAAAAAATTTCTTTTATATTCAATTGGTTCATATATTAACATATAATTAATTTGTAACTAGTGAATTCAACTATATATTTTATTAGATAGTAAATACTATTCATAATCACTGATTTAATAGGTAGGTTATATCTTATTATTTTAAATAAAATATTTTAATAATATATCATTGTTCGGTAAAACTCGGTCTTGCATGTAACATAAGATATAGAAGAAAGTAGTTGTTGCATGCGATACAATATTACTCATTATTGTGTCCATTGAATGGTATATCATGTATTAATTTTAATTGAAATAGTAAATATATTATAAAGTATGAGTATATTATATTCCATTATTTTCTTGATGTTGCATGTTATACATTCCATCCAATACAATGTTTTTTCTTTATAATTATGGGGTATCAAATAATACATAATATATATGAGTGAACAATAATAAATAAGTTATCATGAGCCATTATAAAATATCATAAGAATAAGATATTGTTTAATGGTATTCATATAAGAATAAAAAATCAAATCTTTTATGAAGGTTAACTCTAAAGACTATCATTGTACACAAATTCACATGATATAAATGCCTACTAAGTCATTTCTGAAATTCTATTTGGAGTGACTTTTATCCTATTAATAGTTTCATATAATAGGTGTTTTTTAGAACTATCATCCCTTAAGAGTTTCTAAATTCTATAATAATTAACCACTTGTCACGACCCGCCCTCGGGGTCCGTGCCGTGACTACCCCAAGCCCGCCTTCCATAGGCCAGGGGCTGGCGACTAGCACCAAGGCGTAAATCCCGGTAAAAAGGGAAGGCATTGCCTTTGTAAAGTAAACAAACACCACAGAGTAAGCAAGAGGAAAGTAAACACTAAACAAAAGCAGAGTACAACTGAAAGTGCGGAAAAGTAAATGGGCCAGAATACAAACCCAAACTGAAAGTAAAGTACAACTCGAAAGGGAAAACAGCAACTGAAAAGTAAAAGCCGCTACTCCAAGCTGTCCACTGGAAATCCCACCTGTTGGGTGGGTACAGATAGCTCCTCTGCTCCACAGGTCCCGCCGTCTGCTCCGACCACGTCCCGCCCAGTGGTCCACCTCCGTGTACCGTCCCGCTCTGCAAGCCTCAGCTAAGGTCAACGCTGTCCGTCATCTGCAACCAACACAACGTAGTGCGGGCAAAGCCCGTGTAGGGGTGAGTATAAGCTACTCAGTAGGGACCCCGAGACCCCTGAAGGTCTCTCAAATCCACAATGGATAAATCACGAAGAAAGGTACAATCACGAAGTAACAACCGTCACTGCTTAGGTATATGCCCATACATATACCTAAGTCATCAAATTCAAATACGCTCCAACCTCCGAGCCCAAGTACAACTCAGTCCACACAGGAAAGTAAACGTATTCCACACAGGAAAGCAAAACGTAATCCACACAGGATAGCACAACACAATCCACACAGGAAAACAACAGGTTTCAGCTCAACCAGGATTTTCATTAACGAAACCGTAACTGTTGAAGAGTCCCATCTCTGAAGTGTACAGTGGTCCTGTCACGACTCCGAGGTTCTGCTCACTAACCTAAGACTGCTGAAGTACTCCTCCTGTCGAGTACCGCGGGTCTGCTGCCAACTACCGGGCGCTCCGTCCGCTGAGGGTCTGCTGCCAAATACCGGGCGCTCACCCAGATAGCCTACAGAGGTACTCCTCCAGTCGAGTACCGCGGGTCTGCTGCCAACTACCAGGCGCTCCGTCCGCCGTGGGTCTGCCGCCGAATACCGGGCGCTCCGTCCACTGGGCTAGTCGACTCACTCCAAGTTGAGTCGGTCGAGCAGTCTTCAGGTCTCAGCCGGTTTCACGGTCTCCGTACTCTGTATGCTCGTCTCCAGTATCGCAGGTCTGCCGCTACAACCGAGCGCTCCACTTCCAAGGATATGCTGCTACAACCAAGCGCTCCACCGCTCAAGGTAAACAGAAGATTCAGCTCACACAGGTTCAGAAGAACTGTTCCACGTAGGATCGCTGAGTGCTGTAGTCATCGTCGTCGAATCCACACAGGATTTCTGTACTGTCGTCGTCGCAGTCACAGTAGCAGTAGTAGTAGCAGTAACAGTCGCAGCCAGCACTAGGGTTCCCGCACACAGAAAACTTGTTCGGAGGGTCCGCTCCACGAGCCGAGAGGCTGATACATCAACTGTCATAAAGACCAGAGTTGATGTATCCAAAAGTTCCGTATCGTCAACAGGAACTCAACGCAACAGACTGCGCGTCGATCGGACGCCCGGTCTGAGAGTTATTGGCATTTTCGTCTCCGGGGCCCGGTTGGTTTTAAGGCAAAACCAACCCGACCGTACTCCACCTGCGTCCAAACCTCGGGCGGAGTATGCCAAAAGATCCGTCTCACTAAGAGGAACACAACACAGCTGACGGCACGTCAATCGGACGTCCGTAGCTCAAGATATGAGCGTTTCCGCTCCGAAGGCCCGGTTGGTTTCGTGAACGAACCATCCCGGCCGAACTCAAAGTAATCCTAAACCTTGAGTGCGATATACTGAAACGACCGACTCGATCCAAGGATCGCGTTTCCGCAGACGGTTCGTCAATCGAAGCTCCGAGGCTCAAGTTATGGCCAAAAGACCGGAACTGGTTCGAAACGGGGGGGTCCGGGTCCGGGCTGACCCGGCCCGACCCCCCCCCCCCCTGGGGCGGCGCGGCGGCGCGGGAAGCCGCGGCGGCTTGTCACCGCAAGGAGGCTGCGCGGGGGAATTTAATTCCCCCGCTAATTGGTTGGCGGCGCGGCCTTTGTCCCGCGCCTTTTTGCAAGGAAACGGCCCCCGCACGTGGGGGCCGACTGGTAATAAAACCGGGGGGGGGGGGGGCTGCTGCCCCCCCTCCTTTAAAGAACCGCCCCCCTCATAAAGAGGGTGGTTTTTATGTGTTGGCCGGGGGATTAATTCCCCCGGTTTAAAGCCTTCCGTCCGGCCAGCTGGCCGGCCGGTTTTCTCCAACGGGACCGGAAATTCCGGTCCCCTCTTCGGCTTCCGTCGCCGGCGGCCCGGCCGCCGGTCTTCTCATCCCGCCGCGGCCCAGAACCGGCCGCGGTCTCCTCGTCCCGCCGCGGCCCGGAACTGGCCGCGGTGTTCGTCGTCCGGCGCGGTGCGATGGCACCGCGCCCTTTCGCCGTGCCTTGATTCCTTTCAACGCGGCGCGACGGCGTCGCGTTCTTGAAGATTCTTCCTCGGCGTGGCGCGACGGCGCCGCGTAAAATAATTGCACGATTATTCGCGTGGTGCGACGGCACCACGCCACTTTTCTTCCACCCGCAAGAAATAACAACAAGAACGATGGAGGGGGTTCGGCCGTGTTCATGCGGTCCGGCCCCCTCACGTTAAGCAATAACGCATCTTAAAATTAATCCAAAGCCACACGATAAACTTGCTAAAATTCATGATCAAGAATAGTATAATTAAAGAATAATCAACAACCCCTACCTTGGTATAAGGTTCGAAGATTTGTCTACGTTCCGCGGAAGACGACGTCGCGGAGGTCGGGCGTCGTGGTCGTCGTTCGTCAAATTCGATGACGAAGAGGTGCGTCCGAAGAGGCACGTCGTTGGCGAAACCTTGTTCACCGACGAAGGTTGTCCGAGGAAGAAGCGGTGTTCTCTCTTGTTGACACGGAAGACGAAGAAGAGCGGAGCGGCGTTCTTCGTCGGTACTTGAGCGTTCTTCGTCAAGTCTTGAGGAAAGTCAATTAAAAAGAAAACAACGAACTCAAGAACCCTTACCTCGATAGTCGCACGTTGACGTAGTCGTGGAATATCAGTGTCAATTCCTTTGACGTCGGAGGAAGAGTCATTGTCGATGGCGTTCGTCGCGGAAGAGACGACGCGGAAGAAGTACGTCGCGTCGCGGATACGGCATCGCGGATGGACCGTGTTCTTCGGCGGAGAAGTTCTTCGTTGAAGAACGGCGTTCTTCATGTTCTTCATTGAGTTTGAAGAAAATGAAGAAGACTTCCCTACTCTCTCAAGGAGATAAAATTCTAACAAAATAAAATAAGACTCTTTCTTATTTTATTCACACAACCCAACCTCTTTGAATTTCAAAGGTTTGAAATTAAATAACCACACACAACTCACCTCATTAACTCATTACATTTAAGTCATAGGTTTATAACTTAAGTTAACATAATTTTAGTGGGAGTTGAGGGGGTTTTAGAGGATATGAAGGGGTGAGGTTCGTGTGGGCCCCACCACCCTCATAACCTCCCATGGGAGGTTGGGTGGTTACCCAACATCCAACAAGAGATATCACTTAGATTAAAATAATAAAAATTGTAGTGTAATTACAAAGTAAACATCCACAATTTTTATTATCAACACTCGCATGAACGCAACTCCAGAAAAAGAGTTCCTAAGCGTATACCGGTGCTACGGTTCCATCGGTGCCCTCGGATTTCAATTCCGAGCACCGGATCAAAAGTTAGAAATTCCCGCTCGTTCGTTCACTGAACGTACCCGAGTCAAACTTCGGAAAATGATTCCGGGCACTCTGGGCCTCGGAATCAGGTGCCGTCTGAAACCGCGCTCTTCTAAAATTCTAAAGAAAATTAAGAAAAAAATTTCCTTGAATTTTACGGGTCTTTACATTACTCCCGCCTCAGGGCTTTACGTCCCCGTAAAGATACATCAAAAACTAGGGAAACAAAAGAGGGTAGCTGAGCACGCATCTGAGCCTCCCGCTCCCATGTGCTCTCCTGGAGATTCCCGTACTGCCATCTGATGCGCACAAGAAGAATCGATCTCCCACGCATGACCCGCTCCTGTCGATCCTCTATCTCCACCGGGACCTCCGTAAAAGTCGCCCCATCGTCAACGTCAAGCTCCCCATGGTCAATGATGTGTGTCGGGTCGTGCACGTATCTCCTCAGCTGAGACACGTGGAAGACGTCGTGCACCCGGTGCAACTGAGGTGGTAGAGCTAGGTGATAAGCCACCTCACCAATCCTGCTGAGGACCTGGAAGGGTCCGATGAAGCGCGGAGATAGCTTGCCGCCTCGGCCAAATCTCCGTATACCACGTCGAGGTGAGACCCGCAAGAAGATGTGGTCACCATCCTCGAACTCTAGTGGCCTCCGCCTCCTGTCAGCGTAAGACTTCTGTCGGCTATGAGCTGTCCTCATCCGCTCCTGGATGACCTGGACCTTCTCTGTCGTGGCCTGGACCATCTCCGGTCCCATCAGAGCTGCAAGATTTCTTCTTTGCCGATAAGAGAAATCTGGTCCCATCCCCAGGATGAACCACATTCTTTGCCTAAAACAGTCAATCCTAACATGGATGATACTAATCCATACCAAGGATGACGTCGTAAGGCCTCGACGCTACTACTAAGAGATTCAACCGTTACTCTCGCCTCCAAGGGTTGAGTCACACTGTCGGCATCAGTGTGTGGTAACTGGGTCTCCTCCAGTAGATGTCTCACAAGTGAGGGTCAAGTCAACAGCCAAAACTGGAACCTCTTAGTAACATCACGAAAGAGGACAGGAACAAAAATATCATAAAGGTATGCATCTTTTATTATTGCAGCTCATAATACAAGACGCTACACAAAAGCAAAAAGGAACCAGAAGTACAAAGGATGTATCCACTAGTTCTGCTCCTGTCCGTCGGCTCCCAGAGCTCCATGATCAAAGGCCTCGGCTGCCTGAAGCTGAGCTCTCCCCTGCGGTCGGGGTGGATCTCCTGGTGGTGGTGGTGGCAGAGCCTCAAAGCGTCTCCCACCACCATCTGCTCGTCCAGCTCCTCTGCCTCGTCCGCCTCCTCCCTGCGGACCGCCACGGTCGAACCTCTGCCTCTGCCTGGGAGGTTCTTCACTTAACTGCTGATCATCAGCATGGCGGGTCGGACAGTCACGAGCCATGTGACCTATCCCGCCACAGGAGTAACATTGCCCACTCTCGGCACGCCTGGCTCTGACTCCACCCCGGCTTCCCCGCACAACTGAGCCTGAATCGTGCAGTCGGCCACTGGTAGGTCTGGTCTGCCTGGAACCCTGAGTCATCCGTCGGCTAACTGTTGCCGAAGACTCCGCTATCTGCCGCCCTGTGGTGGGTCGCTGTGCTGGTGTAGACTCAGCAAGGAAGCTCTCGATCAGAAGGGCCCGCTCCAGTACTCCTGTCTGAGTCGGTATGCTGAGGGAGATCAGTGATGCCCTGATCTCGTGTCTCAAACCCTGGTCGAAGGTCCGGGCCTGGAAGAATGGGTCCCGTACCATGTCGGTCGAGTAGCGCGAGAGATCGGTAAATCTCGTCGAGTACTGAGCGACCGTCATGCTGCCTTGCCGCAGCTGAAGAAGCTCCTGGATACGCACCACACGAAGGGTGGCTGGGACGAACTCCGAGCGGAAGAGGCTCTCAAAGTCCGTCCAAAGTAGAGATGCCTCATCATGCACCTGGAGCATTAGGCTCCACCATCGTCCTGCTGCTGCGTGTAGTAGGCTCACAGCGAGGATCACCATGAGGTCTGCTGGTGTCCTCACTAGCCTAAACACTCGAACCACTGCCTCCAGCTAGTCCTCTGCTGCCTGGGGATCCCTCTCCCCGCGAAACCTGGGCGGTCGTTGGCGCTGAAACTCATGCAGTGCGCTGAGGCGACGTGCATCGTCAGCGGCTGCTGCTGGAAGCATCGGGGGCTCGGCGGTTAGAGCTACCGCCGGTGCCACTACTGACAAAGGGCCCTGCACCGAAGCCTCGTCGCTCAGTGGGCTGTCGTCACACTCGACTCTCGGAACCCTAGCTGGCTGCCGTCGTGGGGCCATCCTGAAAAGGAAACAGGTGCGCCACGGTCAGAACAATATACCTGGTGAGCTGACACAAAGAAATCACAAAGAAAACTTTGAAACACACACTCAATCAATGTTTTCATGCATTAAGTCGGAAATCAGAAGTCAGGGTCCTGGTGTACGGATACGTCGGCCACCGCACCAACACTGGACTCCCTGGACTGATAACCACACTCAATACGCTAAACATTATTGCTTCACATAGAAAGATTAGAGTTCGCGGTAGAACCGAACACCTCTGATACCAATTTGTCACGACCCGCCCTTGGGGTCCGTGCCGTGACTACCCCAAGCCCGCCTTCCATAGGCCAGGGGCTGGCGACTAGCACCAAGGCGTAAATCCCGGTAAAAAGGGAAGGCATTGCCTTTGTAAAGTAAACAAACACCACAGAGTAAGCAAGAGGAAAGTAAACACTAAACAAAAGCAGAGTACAACTGAAAGTGTGGAAAAGTAAATGGGCCAGAATACAAACCCAAACTGAAAGTAAAGTACAACTCGAAAGGGAAAACAGCAACTGAAAAGTAAAAGCCGCTACTCCGAGCTGTCCACTGGAAATCCCACCTGTTGGGTGGGTACAGATAGCTCCTCTGCTCCACAGGTCCCGCCGTCTACTCCGAGCACGTCCCGCCCAGTGGTCCACCTCCGGGTACCGTCCCGCTCTGCAAGCCTCAGCTAAGGTCAACGCTGCCCGTCGTCTGCAACCAACACAACATAGTGCGGGCGATGCCCGTGCAGGGGTGAGTATAAGCTACTCTGTAGGGACCCTGAGACCCCTGAAGGTCTCTCAAATCCACAATGGATAAATCACGAAGAAAGGTACAATCATGAAGTAACAACCGTCACTGCTTAGGTATATGCCCATACATATACCTAAGTCATCAAATTCAAATACGCTCCAACCTCCGAGCCCAAGTACAACTCAGTCCACACAGGAAAGTAAACGTATTCCACACAGGAAAGCAAAACGTAATCCACACAGGATAGCACAACACAATCCACACAGGAAAACAACAGGTTTCAGCTCAACCAGGATTTTCATTAACGAAACCGTAACTGTTGAAGAGTCCCATCTCTGAAGTGTACAGTGGTCCTGTCACGACTCCGAGGTACTGATCACTAAGCTAAGACTGCTGAAGTACTCCTCCTGTCGAGTACCGCGGGTCTGCTGCCAACTACCGGGCGCTCCGTCCGCTGAGGGTCTGCTGCCAAATACCGGGCGCTCACCCAGATAGCCTACAGAGGTACTCCTCCAGTCGAGTACCGCGGGTCTGCTGCCAACTACCAGGCGCTCCGTCCGCCGTGGGTCTGCCGCCGAATACCGGGCGCTCCATCCATTGGGCTAGTCGACTCACTCCAAGTTGAGTCGGTCGAGCAGTCTTCAGGTCTCAGCCGGTTTCACGGTCTCCGTACTCTGTACGCTCGTCTCCAGTATCGCAGGTCTGCCGCTACGAACGAGCGCTCCACTGCCAAGGATATGCTGCTACAACCAAGCGCTCCACCGCTCAAGGTAAACAAAAGATTCAGCTCACACAGGTTCGGAAGCATTGTTCCACGTAGGATCGCTGAGTGCTGTAGCCGTCGTCGTCGAATCCACACAGGATTTCTGTACTGTCGTCGTCGCAGTCACAGTAGCAGTAGTAGTAGCAGTAACAGTCGCAACCAGCACTAGGGTTCCCGCACATAGCAAGCTCGTTCGGAGGGTCCGCTCCACGAGCCGAGAGGCTGATACATCAACTGTCATAAAGACCAGAGTTGATGTATCCAAAAGTTCTGTATCGTCAACAGGAACTCAACGCAACAGACTGCGCGTCGATCGGACGCCCGGTCTGAGAGTTATTGGCATTTTCGTCTCCGGGGCCCTGTTGGTTTTAAGGCAAAACCAACCCGACCGTACACCACCTGCGTCCAAACCTCGGGCGGAGTATGCCAAAAGATCCGTCTCACTAAGAGGAACACAACACAGCTGACGGCACGTCAATCAGACGTCCGTAGCTCAAGATATGAGCGTTTCCGCTCCGAAGGCCCGGTTGGTTTCGTGAACGAACCAACCCGGACGAACTCAAAGTAATCTTAAACCTTGAGTGCGATATACCAAAACGACCGTCTCGATCCAAGGATCGCGTTGCCGCAGACGGTTCGTCAATCGGAGGTCCGAGGCTCAAGTTATGGCCAAAAGACCGGAACTGGTTCGAAACGGGGGGGTCCGGGTCCGGGCCGACCCGGCCCGACCCCCCCCCCCCCCCTGGGGCGGCGCGGCGGCGCGGGAAGCCGCGGCGGCTTGTCGCCGCGAGGAGGCTGCGCGGGGGAATTTAATTCCCCCGCTAATTGGTTGGCGGCGCGGCCTTTGTGCCGCGGCTTTTTGCAAGGAAACGGCCCCCGCACGTGGGGGCTGGCTGGTAATAAAACCAGGGGGGCTGCTGCCCCCCCCCCCTCCTTTAAAGAACCGCCCCCCTCATAAAGAGGGGGGTTTTTATGTGTTGTCCGGGGGATTAATTCCCCCGGTTTAAAGCCTTCCGGCCGGCCAGCTGGCCGGCCGGTTTTCTCCAATGGGACCGGAAATTCCGGTCCCCTCTTCGGATTCCGTCGCCGGCGGCCCGGCCGCCGGTCTTCTCATCCCGCCGCGGCCCGGAACCGGCCGCGGTCTCCTCGTCCCGCCGCGGCCCGGAACCGGCCGCGGTGTTCGTCGTCCGGCGCGGTGCGATGGCACCGCGCCCTTTCGCCGTGCCTTGATTCCTTTCAACGCGGCGCGACGGCGTCGCGTTCTTGAAGATTCTTCCTCGGCGTGGCGCGACGGCGCCGCGTAAAATAATTGCACGATTATTCGCGTGGTGCGATGGCACCACGCCACTTTGCTTCCACCCGCAAGAAATAACAACAAGAACGATAGAGGGGGTTCGGCCGTGTTCATGCGGTCCGGCCCCCTCACGTTAAGCAATAACGCATCTTAAAATTAATCCAAAGCCACACGATAAACTTGCTAAAATTCTTGATCAAGAATAGTATAATTAAACAATAATCAACAACCCCTACCTTGGTATAAGTTTCGAAGATTTTTCTACGTTCCGCGGAAGACGACGTCGCGGAGGTCGGGCGTCGCGGTCGTCGTTCGTCAAATTCGATGACGAAGAGGTGCGTCCGAAGAGGCACGTCGTTGGCGAAACCTTGTTCACCGACGAAGGTTGTCCTAGGAAGAAGCGGTGTTCTCTCTTGTTGACACGGAAGACGAAGAAGAGCGGAGCGGCGTTCTTCGTCGGTACTTGAGCCTTCTTCGTCAAGTCTTGAGGAAAGTCAATTAAAAAGAAAACAACGAACTCAAGAACCCTTACCTCGATAGTCGCACGTTGACGTAGTCGTGGAATATCGGTGTCAATTCCTTTGACGTCGGAGGAAGAGTCGTTGTCGATGGCGTTCGTCGCGGAAATCCGTCGCGGAAGAGACGACGCGGAAGAAGTACGTCACGTCGCGGATACGGCGTCGTGGATGGACCGTGTTCTTCGGCGGAGAAGTTCTTCGTTGAAGAACGGCGTTCTTCACGTTCTTCGTTGAGTTTGAAGAAGATGAAGAAGACTTCCCTACTCTCTCAAGGAGATAAAATTCTAACAAAATAAAATAAGACTCTTTCTTATTTTATTCACACAACCAAACCTCTTTGAATTTCAAAGGTTTGAAATTCAATAACCACACACAACTCACCTCATTAACTCATTACATTTAAGTCATAGGTTTATAACTTAAGTTAACATAATTTAAGTGGGAGTTGAGGGGGTTTTAGAGGATATGAAGGGGTGAGGTTCGTGTGGGCCCCACCACCCTCATAACCTCCCATGGGAGGTTGGGTGGTTACCCAACATCCAACAAGAGATATCACTTAGAGTAAAATAATAAAAATTGAAGTGTAATTACAAAGTAAACATCCACAATTTTTATTATCAACACTCGCATGAACGCAACTCCAGAACAGGAGTTCCTAAGCGTATACCGGCGCTACGGTTCCATCGGTGCCCTCGGATTTCAATTCCGAGCACCGGATCAAAAGTTAGAAATTCCCGCTCGTTCGTTCACTGAACGTACCCGAGTCAAACTTCGGAAAATGATTCCGGGCACTCTGGGCCTCGGAATCAGGTTCCGTCTGAAACCGCGCTCTTGTAAAATTCTAAAGAAAATTAAGAAAAAATTTTCCTTGAATTTTACGGGTCTTTACACCACTGCATTGGATGATTATAATGAACCCACAATCCATTTGATTATTATTTTACCACACATACATCGTTTCTAACATAACCACACATCATTCGTTTATAATGAATCCACCCATAATATAATCATAATCATTTCATATGTATACAAAAGGATTATGTAAACGTTTATCATAACCTTAAATCATTAATCCTAGAAAATAACATACATTTTATCAATATTTCATAATAACAATAAAGGTTGAAAAAGAATATGGATGAAAATGTTGAATCATTTCCCCAGTAAAATAATATGAAACATTAAAGGATGTTGTTATAAGTGAAAATACATTTTAATAATCTCTGAAAGAATTAATTAGTAAACTACCTTTCTTATTTTTAAAATTACATATTTATTATATAAAAATTTAAAAAATAATGAAGAATTGTTTTTTTTAAAAAACAAAGGAAAATTGTTATGTAATCTTCAATAAAAATATAATACCTGAGATCATAAAATCTTTTAATGTAGTGTACGTCAAAACAAATATTCCATTCAAAATTTCAAAGAAAAAATTTTCCAAAGTATCTCATTTTGAAATAGACATGTATATTTCTAAAAAATATTTTATATAAAGTAAGACAAGGAATAATTGAATTTTAAAAATATTTTAAGAATATTAAAAAATTATTGATTTTTTGAAAATAAAATACGTCCATGGAAGAAATGATTCATGAATAAAGAGATAAATAACAACAGTTTTCAATAAATTAATTCTTTCAGAATATTATGTATATAAATAGTTGAAAATGAATGTAAAACATGAAATTTATATAAATAACTAGATAAGAAAAAATATAGAATATTTGGGAGAGATAGATCAAATAATTTAACTAATAAAAATTTAAGCATAAAGAGTCCATGTAAAAAAAGAGATTGTGACATAAACCCATTAACTCTATTATATTTTTTGATTCATGACCTCGATGAATAAAATAATGTCAAATTAAACTTCTATCATCATATTAATAATTATATTCATGATAAGTAATTAGTTATAAAATCTAAAACTAGGATTTGGGGATAAAGAAAAAGGTAACGAGTATTCTACACATCAAATTTGATAAAAGAGCTATATAGTGTGTACCTAGGATAGGTCTATATTCACAAGAAAAATTGAATTCATATCTTTGGGATAATTCTCATAAATTACCCTTATGTATTCATCCATGAACAGTGATGATGTTTATAGATCTACAGGAAAACTTATGGTATGATAAAATAAGTAAAAAAATTAGAGAATATATGTCTGAATGCATGGTTTGACAATATGTTATGGTTGAATTAAAAATGTATAATGTTACATTGAAACCATTACTAATACGAGTATTAAAATGGAGAAAAATACCCAATAATTTTATTGTATGACTCCTCAAGAATTATTAAGGCCATAATTTGATCTGATTTTTAGTCAACTTCTTTACAAAGTCAACTCATTTTATTTTACATCAAACAAGATTTATCACTTGAAAAACTCAGTAATATTTATGTAATGAAGGTTGAAAGTATATATGGTGCATCACTATCTATTTAATATGATCAAATACAAGGTCCACCTTTATGTTTTATAAAATAATTTTTTTTGATTTAGAGATAGAGATCATTTTCAACACTAATTATCACCATCATATAGATAAAAAGTCTAAGAAAACCAGTAATACTCAAGATGATATTATTATATATTTTTCAATAGATTTCAAGGATTTTGGGATCAAAATATTAACTTGATGTATTCTTCATATAATGTTATTTCCATTATATAATTCCGATGACAGTATATAAGGATCTATATGGGCTGATATTTTATACATGAACATTATAGGATGAAGTTAGGGAGATAGAAAATTGATTGGATCTGACCTTGTCCAAGAAATGATTGATAAGGTTCACACCATTTTTGGTATATCAATGTTTAATAAATTAGGTAGAATTTCTCTCTAGATAATATTCAAAAAATATATGGAGATTGATGTTGGTGACAATTTTTTATTATAGGTATGTACTTGGATGCGGGTTATGAGATTTGGGATAAAATGGAAGCTAAGACCCAGGTATATCAGTCCCATCATGTTCCTTTATCAACTAGGGAAATATTTTATCACTTAGAACCCCCTCCAAATATATCTCAAGTACATTATGTGTTTTATGTATCACATTAGAGGAATTATATACTAGACCCTTAACATATAATGAGATAAGAACATGTATGACTAGAAAATGATCTATCATATCAAAAAAACATGTGGAAGTTCTAGAATGAAGAGAAAAATTACTATGGAACAAGACTACTCATCTGGAAAAAGCTTTATAGTTGAATCATAAGTTCAAATCAGGTGTGTTACAACTTGAGGATGTAATGATACAATAATAACCATACTCGTTTACTTCATAATAATATAATTTTGAGGCTAAAATTCATTTAATGGGGGTAAAAATTAATGAATCTAATTTTCAATATGCATTTTTATTAAATAAATATTATTTTATTATTTTTTTCTACATGCAACTCTAAACTAAAAAAATTCTATGATTTATTTTATTTAGATAAAGTTATGATTATTGAATCCTAGTATTCTAATTATTGGGTATGAATAGGTGTAACTTGATTATGATATATATATATATATGTTTTTTTTCTTAGTTCATTTTTTGTATAAAAATATCTTTTATTGAATGTTATCATTTTAGTCACTATTATTTATTTTTAAAAATTAAATATTTTATTATTAAATTATTAATCTAATAATATATAATAGTGATTTACTGATTCTAATTTTATTGTTGATTTATAAAAATAAATAATAATAATAATAGATAGTATTTTAAGAAGTTTTTTAAGAAAATGGTTTTTATTATATTTATTTTTTAAATGTTAATTTTGTAAATTTTATTATATGAATTCAAATAAATAAAACTCATTTTTGGACATAGAATAAAAATATTACAATTGGATGGATTTTTTGGTTTTCTATAAAAATCATGATTTTATATGATTGAAGAAAAAAATAGTTTTTACAAAACCCATTAATTTTATGATATTATTAGTTTAAATGAATGAATAGTAAATTTTATAAAAAAAATATAGAAAAAATTTATTTTTTATAAGAGATGAAATAAATTTAAAAATATTAATTGTATGTTATTATTTTATAATTAAATTTATAACTATTAGAAATATTTTTTAATAAAATTGATTTCAAATATGAAATTATGAGATCTATATTATGTAATAAGGGCCATTATAATTTTATTAATGAAAAATGAATTACTTAGGTATAAAATAGTCACTGTTGTAAAAGTCAAAAGTGAAAGGGATACCAAGATTGATAAATGGATTATCATTTCAAAACATGTTTTTAATTGAGTGTTAAAAGATTTAATCCACCCAAACATTTGTCTAATCCATTATTGTCCATTTTAGATTCTTTTAGACAAGTGAAACACGTGCCCCTTATATATGAAAATAAAATAACTAAACAAATCTCATTCATATCACCTTTAAAATGAGTGGCCTCGCAACACCCTTTCAAGACCACTCTAATTTTAGGTATACTCTTGAAAAGTTTACCTTATTAATTCCCATATAATTATTTTCCACTTCCTATATCTTCTTGTGAAAATAAATTATCAAATTTATTCTATTTACAATGATTCATCCAATGGAAAAATCACATTTTTAATGTGAGTAATAATATTTCCCTAAATAAATTTATTTTCTAGTATATTTTTCCAAAAATATAACTTCTCATTACTATATAATTAAAATAGTAATTTTTTATACGTACTGTTATTATGATGAAGTAATAATAATTATCTACATCTCTCATTTTCCTTTAAGAATAATTAAAATGTCATTCATCCATTTTTGTGGACTACCGCCTCCAAGATGTAATGTATCAAATTTTTCTTCAAGATTATTTTATATTTATTCAAATTCCATAAAATATGATTCAAATTTTTCATCAGGATATTTGCATTGATATACTTTATCTTGTGGTATCCTTACAGGATGATAAAGAGGTAGATCTTTTATTGAATAATATAAAAAATGATTCATCTTCTGAAGTAGCAGGTCTTAATCTTGAAAATTCTCAGAATGAAAATGTCTATAAACATGATCTTCCTGCTGCTATCAAATCTGGACAGACCTGCATTTACAACGTTTCTTCTCCTCTTCTAGGGGACAATTCCATCTTTTTTCCTGATGATCAAGACATTTAGAACACCCTGATTACTTCATGTTCTGGTAAAACTGCTCCATATGATTCAGTTTCCAAAAGTAATGTTACAACTCCTGCAAGTATTTTTCCAATATTCACAGAAATCTGGACACATTGATTATGTCCATTACACATGGGATACCTGAAGCTGTAAACATTGATGACCTGCTTCAATGATCTAAAGGTCCTCAATTCTCTAAAAGGAAAGTAGGGAGACCCCCTAAAGCTGGAAAAATCACGGATACTCCTTTAAAGGTAAGGAGTTCAAAAAATATCCCCATAATAACTAAAGCATATCTTGTAGAGCAGGCAGAATCTAGAAAATAAATCACCATGAGATTTCTCATGGCTGGTTCATGCCACTTAATGGCAATGGCTTGGTCAAAAAGGATTCAAAGATACTGACTTCACAAAGAGCTGAACCTGACTGTGAATGGGATGGACTCATGGTTTTGGGTGATTTTATTTTCTGGTTAGATTCATCCTAGGTGGAGTTGTTCCATCTTTATGAGTTTAGTTGTAAAGAGTCTCTGCACTTGCATATCTTGTATCCTCCTTTTTTTTAATAAAATTACCTCATCCGTTTGGCCGAGGGACCTTTCATAAAAAAAACTGATAATTAATTATATAAATAAGAACATAAATTTATAATTTTTTTATAGAATGGTATCAAAAATATTAAATTAATTAATTATGATACATAAATTTATTGGTTAATTATTACCATTTAATTCTCATCCCCGGTTTCATATTCAAGGATCGTAACCAAAGAATCAATATAATTAAATTATATAATAAGAAATAATTATAATGCCTCAATTCCAGTAACATATATGATCCAATTATGAAGAAATTTTACATACTAATTAATCTAATCACCACAATTATGAATGTTATTTAAATCAATAAATATTACCCATACATGATATTATAGAATCATAATAACTAATATACATATTAAGAATTAATAAAAATGTTTTTATAATTTTATAATAAAATTTTTATCTTCCACCCAACATTTATTTTGGATAACATTTATATTTGTTTAAGAATCTAATTTTGAATTAACTTTTTAAAATATATGTTTTTCAGTGTTTTTAATTCACCATTACAAAAGTTAATTTTTAATATTATCTAAAACATCTAATTTTATGTCAATTTTAAAAAAATATTTGAAAAAAATATTTTTTGTTTTCACTAACATTTACCTTTCAATATATAACTGCATTATTTTATTAGAAATTATTTAAATTATTAACCATATAAATGTTATTATGGAGTAAACATTTGAGTTCATTGAGATTTTGTTATCATTTGTTTACTTCCGTAATTTCAATATTGTTGATCCCACATAGAAATATTGGAAAACCCTATTTTCCATTCCATGTGATCTATATAATGTGAATAATTATACCCAATTTCATTTTCATGGGTTTTCATAATGTTTTGAATTATTGAAGTCAGATGGAGCACATTTTTGTGGATGATGATGGGAGGGGTCATATATCGCCCACTAATGTATTGGATAATGTTTTATATCTCATCATAAAATGTTGTACTAGCCTTCTTGAATATACTTACAAATTAAAGGTGGAACCTACTTTTAATATGATTACAAAATAAAGGGTGGTCCTTCTTTGATATGTTTAAAATATGATAATACACAATACTTATTTTTGTTCCAATGATTTTGATTATTTTACATCTCAAAGGCAAGTTACATTTCCATGCCAAATTACTATGATTATTCCACTCGAGTCATTCTTATTATCTAATTATTCCATATCCTTTTTCTATAATATATGTTCATTCATTTGATATTCAATTTCTGCCTATCATTATTTATAGAAAATTATTATTTTTCCAGGTTCTTTTTAACGACAAATTCTCTTTGAATCTATTTTACTATATTCTTATAATCTAACTCTTTTATCACATGTTGATATGTTTTTACCTTATGAAGTGTTTGAGATTGTATATTTCTTCATGTTACAATTCTATGGGTTAATAATGTGTTTATAAATTAGGATAAGTATAGAAATGATTCAAATCATTATCATTATACAGTAATGTTGTGATGTTTTTTAGAATAATTTTATTAAATAACATGTCCTGAAAAGCACTAATCCATCCATTTTTTTAATTTTTAGATGATTTTGAATTTTAAATGTTTATCTTATAAAAAAAGAAAAAACCACAATATTTAGCCTGTTTTTTATACAATATTATGAATGGTGTCTATTAATCCTTCGAAATGGTATAAATTTTACAACATTCCATAATGAACATAAAAAATTACAATTTTTTCCCATTAAGTTGGAATGTTTTCATATAAATTCATTAATGAAAACTATATTTAACATGTATTTTGTATTATTATTATAGATATAATTTCAATATATATCTACTGAACATCTAATACATTCTATTTGGAGTGGTTTTTTATGTCAATGTGCTTTATTTTATCCTTGAGCTGTCAATTCTAAGAAAATGAAATCACACTCTTATTATCACAATATAAAACTACACAATCTTTAAATAATCTAATATTATTATATAATTATAAAAAACTAAACCACATACTTCCGCAATTCCATTTATAATATATTCTGTACTTATTTTCAACTCATAGTAACAATACATTGTTACAATGACATCCAAATGACCCCCGTTCCATCATCAGAAAACACAATTCCATTTTCACTCTTCTAGGTGTTTGAATGACCAGTGATGTTTGAATAAATATATCCAAAAAATGAGCAATCTATTAAAAATAGTATTTCTAAATTTTCTAGAACTTTTATGTATAAAATCCCACACATTTCATCCTTCTAGTTCTCCCTTCCAGGATCTGACATGTGTTGGCTTACAATTCCCCATGTAAATTCATTGTATGTCCTTGTAAATATCACTAGATACATGAAACATCCTACCTATGATGAAAATATATCATTTATCATATAAATTTTTTTATCTTCATTTTAAATTGACTAATCTTTATAAAATATAATGTTTTTAAGAAATAGATTAAATAATGGATAACATTTGGTAATTCCAAAATATTTTTTGACCTTATAGATGAAATAAAAAAGAGGTATAAAAAATGATTCAACTCTCCTATTTATCCTGATCTTCATTTAGAATATATTCTTACAATATCATTGATTTATCATTTAATCCTTTTAGAAAAACCACAATTCCGTTCCCAAATCCTTCATTTAGCTGCTCCATCCAAGAACAAGTTGTCCCATACAAAAGAAGATTGATATTAGTCCAACTATTCCATTCCTTTCTGTAGACAAAATTATCCATGATTCTTCTAGTGAATCCTTCATCCCTTATAAATGTAATTATGTTCCAATTACACTATATCAATACATTATTCAATATATAATGTCTTTTTCATATCTTACAATCCAATATCTGATTTACATATTCCATGAAACCCAATATCTTCATTACATAAATCGTCTCCTCTAAATATCAATGATTGAATGCTATCTTAACATATATCTATTATAAGTATAGATCATGACATAAAATATTTAGTATCACCATAGGGATTGTTTCATAAATAACTATTATTTATAACATTTCAAATAAATTAACTCGCTTTTATGGAAATCCATTCAACACCAACTATGATTTGAACATTTTCTTTCATCCTCTAATTTTAATCAGAAAATCAACTAATATTCAATTAACATTTCCCTTCCAGGTAGCTCAGTCTTCTCCGATGGAATGTTAGAAATCTATGAATACATATCTTTTTAAATTTTATAATTATAATGTCTGGAGTCATTTAGTTTTTCCACAGAGTCCAAGATTTATGGTTCTCTACAAAACATAATTTTTTTGAAGTTCATATAAGGTCTAAAACTCTAATACATATTTCTTAACCTATTAGATATCCTTCTATAAAATGGATTCTCTTACCTATTTGGGTTTTTACTATTTAGTTCTCTACCTTCTAGAGTCCTAACTTCTGATAGTCCCACTTGAGATTTAATAATATTTGAAATTTCTTGTATATCCACTATTGTAATTACTTATAGGCTCATGAGAAATCCAATTAAATTATTTGGAATTTGTGATATTTTAGTAATATCATCAAAACCAACATTTTCTTTTATAGTTGATTATTTTCCCTAAACAGAATTCTCCTACAACATTAAATTCATCAATAAAACATTCCCATTGAAGAAAATATATTCTATCTTGATAGATTATCATATTTTAACATCCCATTATTTAAATCTAAAATATTCATTTATATCTATAATTAAAACATCAATTGTATTTTTCTTCAAGGATGATCGATCATAAGTATGAAAATGAACACTTGTTTCACTTTTAAATATTTTTATTTTTGAAACTATGGGGTATTTATCAAACTATAGATCCTTTAGATGTTCCATTCCAACCTCCCATGCCTGAATCATGTCAAATATATATGATATTTTATTTACATTATCACCCCAAATATTATTTTTAATTATAGAGTGAAACCACATTATTTGAACATTCCTATTCAATTTGTGAGTCATCATTTTAGCCCCACCATTTTGCAGTCACGTTCTAAGAATACTCTTTTCTAACCAGAACTCTTTATTTTGATAGAAGTTTGGGAATTTTTGTTTTAAATAATTAGCGCCATTGCAAGAATATAAGTATTTTAGATTCAGAATAGATTCCAACTCCACCATGTATTTACATTTAATGAACTCTTGAAAAATCCGGACGTGTGATTTAAGAAGAAAACCATCACATTCTTTATAAAATCGTCTATAAATGTCATAAAATAATGTGACCGACCATGAGATCAGATGGGGTAGGGTTTGTAGATATCATAGTAAACTTGTTACGAATTTTGAGCATTACGCTTACTAATATTGTGGTTGAAATTAAATACTATATATTTCCCTATATTATTACATTGAAATTGTTTTATGAAAATATGACTATGCTTTAGAATTCCTCTATATTCTAGAACCTTTATTTTCTTCTCACTGAGAGGTATATGTTCGAAGATCCACAAATATAGATTAACAATCAATTTTTCTACAAAAAATTACCATTATATTTGATATTCTAGTTAGATGTAGGGTTCCATCCCTTAATCCTCGTGCAAACACATTTGGACTTTCAGTTACCATATATACTCTATCGTCAAAGTAAGTCCCACAACCATCCTCATTAATTTACCATAAGATAATTATGTTCTTATACTGACCATGAATGCATATAACTTCCATAGGAATAAATAAAATCCTATTATTCATCTAAAAATTAGCTCATATTTTTCATTTAACACCAAGTTCATCCTCATCTACTAAATGATCCTACCCTAAATGTATGGACACTTAATTCAACATGAATCCTTTTTCTTGGATTCATTGGAAATATTATCATGAGTTAATCACTCATGAATCTACAAAAAATATTTACACTGTTAAAAAATTCCTCCAAGTTATACACATTGAATTTAAAATTTTGTATGTTGAGTTCCAATCCAACATGCTACAAAATTATATTCCCTTTACCTGAGTTCAAAAAAAACATCTATAACTTCCTAAAGGAATTAGTAGTCTGTATGAAAAAATACCAATATGATACCACAACAGAGTCTATAAAAGGTTTAATAATAATAATAATATTTTAGTTTTATCCTTAAAAAATATTCTTAAAACTCATTTTAAAAATAAAAATCGATTCTTAAATCATTTTGTTTGGATTACCATTAAATTATTTCATATTATCAAAACATAGAATATGAAATATATATGTGATAAAAAAGTAAATAATATCTACACTCCTTAATTTAATACTGTAAAAACATATCCATGAAATAATCCATCATGAAAGACCATGTGACACAACCTCTTGTGAAAAAACTAGTTTGGAATAATCCATGAAAAAATCAAAATGTGATAAATAAACAATAAATAGAAAATCACTTTATATTTGGGACCTAGACTGTTGCAATACATACTTGAAATAAATGATCCAAAGACAAGAATACATTAATACTAATTAATATATAGTCCTACCATAGTATATTGATATATAAAAAGTAACCCCTAGTGGTGCCACACACATTAGGGTTGCATATGTCCCTTTCCCAACACACCTAAGGATACCAATGTTCCATTAAGGTCAAAATAATTTCAAAACAATAATCATATTTTATAATGAAATTTCAAATCCAATTCAATCTTCTATGGTGTTTGAAACCACATTTCCAAATCAAAACCACCATTCATGTATTTAATCAAACTATTATTGCGATGAACCCATATTTAAGGAAAACCCAATTTAAAAACATGTATCTTTACATGAAGTACCATTAAACCAAAAATAAATTTATTTAAATGAATAAACCAACTGAAATTTACGATAATGGTAAAAAATTCATAGAATTATCAGATTATATAGAAACACCTACCACAAAATGGAGGGGGAACATATTGGATTTTATAATGGAGACTGGTTCAGAAAATAATAAGACCTCATGGTCATAGATCCATAAAAATTAATATTAATCCTCAATAATACCCTTTTTTATTTGGAATTATAACCCCAATATACTTCAACAAGATGAGAGGAGATGTGATTTTGTGTAGTTCTATAATAAATAAGGGAAACTGGATAAAACACACAAATATAACTTGATGTGATCTATGAATAATGAAATTATTATACATATAATCCAATGGGAGAGGCCTAAAAAGTGTTTTGTAGGGATCAAGAAGAGACAATGTAACATTAGGGTGTGCTTATACATAAAACTGATAAATGGAAAAGGGTAAAATATCACTTTTTAAGAGTTTTGAGGTGGTTCACATGGTGTCATGGAGCAGGCTCCATGGTAAAAATAACTATGTGACTTAATCGTGTGGAGCTACTATCTATTATAGAAGGGTGAAAATTTTGTACACATTGTTTTAACCATGAATCAACTGTTCGAAACCCCTTTTTTCTAAAATATAGAGCCACATCATATAGTTAATCTAATCATGCACATTAACCATGTGTCTAGCCTATTGTCTCTAAAAACCATTTTTTAAAATATGATCTCAAAAATATTCCTAAAACTCAAAAGAGAAATACCACAGATCAATAAGGTGTACAGGTAACCTAGAGTATGTCATACTTCTCCCCACCATAATCACTTTCTATCTGAAAAAATTTCACAAAATCTCAGACCTGCATAGAGAGAAGGTCATCGGTACCACATTAATGATTTCCACTCCAACATATTGGGGTTACCTGATTCAAACTTCCTTAGTACCTGGAACAAGGGAACCATTTTAACACTCTATAAATAATCCTTTATATCCATAACCTAAGGCGGTTTTTCAAAAATGGTTGTATACGACTCAAGATAAACATCCTACTATTCGACCACATAGTAATGATCCAGGTGACTCTTCCTTGGTTAGGAAACCTGAAACATGCCATGGATTGGTGTCGAATAATATGGTTAGTCTAAATGATATTCTTCCATTCATAGTTTCTATTTTATCTCCAAGGGGCTGATAAATCTTTGTGCTTACATACCCTATATACTCAAAAGTTGATGTCCCAAGTGAGGTGATACTCTGAGAAATAACCAATAACTAACCTCAAATTTTACCGGCCACATAATATGGTTTATATAATATTTTTTATAGCTCCATGTCATGACCAACATCTTTGAGATCAACAGATCCTCTTTTATAATTTCTTGAATGAGAGTCAACATAAACAAAGACTGATCTCCCAAATCATCCCTGAAAATAAGAGATCTGCATGGTCTTCTATAAAACACCTCAATGGGATCCATATTTATCTACGTTAGATGATTATTTTTAATAGACTATTCAATGAGAGGATATTTTTTCCCCATGATCCATCAAAATCATTCATGTAAGCCCGAAGTGTAACCTCAATAACCTGTAGTACTCTTTATATCTATACATTCATGTCTGAGTGATAATCCATGATCAATTTAAACTGTGAAACCAATATCTATTTCAAACCTTTTGAGAACATGGATGTGAACATCATGACCCTTTCAAAAAACCCATCATATGGAACACCATGAAGTCTCAATACCTCTCAGATATATAAGACCACATTTTATTCTATTTATTCATATTCTTAATATTAATGAAATGTAATGATTTCATAAGTGAATAAATGATCTACCAAATAGAATCATTCCCACTAATAATAGATGGGAAAACAACAACCAAGTATAAAGAAATGTTATCCAACTTCCATAACATCATAGTTAATGGTTTCAAAAAACTAGCAGTACTTTTGTGTTCTGCATTAATTTTATAACAGGTGAGACACTATGAAACAAAATCGATAATAAACCTCTTTATCCATAGACACCAATAATATTGTACCATATTTTGATTCATCATGTTAGCGTTAGGGTTTACAAACCAACATGAATGATTTCCATTATCGATAAATTATTTCCATAGAGAGATCAAAACAACCAACCTAATATGGAAGCAACAATCTCAATTGGGAGAAAGAGAGCACTCATCTAAGGTGTCCCTGCCATAAATGATTTTACCTATCTACTAACACTAAGTGTCTATCAACATCTTTTGAAAAACATTCTTATCAAAAGATGATTCATATTCCATCGAAGCCAAGAACACATGTATACCATCCTCTCCCACTGCCAATCTCATTTTTGCAAACAAAAATTGTATAGACCACTCCTTAACATATACAATTATGAATTTTTTGGTAATTTTATCATCAACACTTTGGAAGATAAATTATCATTTTCCAAAGTGTATGAAATATAAAAATAAAAAGTATGAAGATATACCACCCAACAACTCTATCCCAAATACTGATTGCCCTGAGTAAAAATATATTTGAGGCTCATATGATCAAAATATACTATAAACTACCCACAAAAGAGATATCAACACCACATTTTGAGACAATACATAACTACAACTATATAATGATAATTGGTAGTGTGGATTTAATCATTTTGGAACTTGTGAGTTCCATAGGACACCACCTTTTACCCATGAATCAAGGAACATCCCAAAACTATACCAGGAGCATCACAGAAAATAACATAACCTAAAAGTTGTTATGAAAGACTCAAAACAATTATTTATGTAAACATCATATTCAGGTTCTCAAAAGATCTCTAAAATTTTTTATTACATTCATTCTTTACACCCTTATATTTTAAAGCTATTATCAAAGATGTGAACATGGGGAAATTATAAAAAACGGTCTGTAGAAACATGAAAAAACCTAAGAATATCTAGATATAAAACACATTTATGGGATTATTCTCCAGAATAATATCATGTATCTCTTTAGGATCCACTAATATTCCCCTTTCAGATATCACAGGCTCATGAAATTTCACTTCCCAGAGAGAAAAATCTCATTTGGAACCAATACCATACAGATAATGCCTTTATATGGTTAAAATAATGACATTCCAAAGTATATATCCTCCCCCTTTAACATAGAGTACACTAAATAATCATCTATGAAAATAAAAGTAATAGAGTCCATAAAAAATGAAATATATTATTCATTAAATCTGTAAATTCCATTGGATAAGTTTTGATACCAAATGGCATAGCCTAAAAATCGAAGTGCCCATACCATCACATAAACGATGTATTCGGTATATCATCTTCTCATACTTTCAAATGTTTTTACAATGAAATAATTTAAATATTATAAAATGAAAATCCCCCGATATTCTGATAAAAACTTTCATCAGTCATAGGAAAATAGCATTTTTTTCTTAAAAAACACTAAATTAAAGAATTTATAATCCCTAAAAAGTTTGAGACTCCTATTTTCCTTCTTATAAAAGTGGACAGGTGAAGCCTATAGTGACACACAAGAAAAAAAACATCCCATATCATCTATATCATCAATATATACTTTATTTTCCCCCAACATATTAGGTTCTATTCTATAATATGGAATAGAAATGAGATTTGTACCATGGACCAATTGAATAGTAAACTCATTCTCTCTTTATGGTTGTAGTCCAAAAAAATCCTGCATAAATAACTTATGGTATAAGCACACCATAATAAGAATAAAAACACCCAAAATTGTCAAATACATCAAGAAGAATCTATAAAAAACTAGTACAATACCAGCCTAGCATATTGAACAACAGGATATGCCCTTCCTGATCAACAAACCAACTCCCCTTGAAAAGAATGAATTTGACCATTGGAAGATAAAAACTAATCCCAGTGATGAAAATATTTTATATAGGCCTTAACAATGATCATAAAATCCTACCACAATATCTTGTTGAATATATAAATATTTAGAAATAAAAACTCCCATATCACCTCATAGTCATCTATCAACACCTAATAATCCAGACACTTGAAACATAGTTGGGACCTCTTTCCCAAAGGCGTGGAAAGTTGCAACAATTATAACATACTTTTCTAACAAAAAACCAAAATATAAACTAGCTTTGATGATATAAAGAAATGAGTGTAACCTATATCAAAAAATATATCACTATAAAAGATGAAATAAACATCGTATCTCCAATAATTGTTGGACCTACTTCAAATTCCTATTGTGCAAACTCAATCGCATAAATCCATCTGATCATTGAATGATATTCATCCCCATGGATTAATGATTTGACCAAAAAATCATCGAAGCATCATTATTAACATGTGAAACCTTGGTAAGATATATCATTGCTTACTTCTATAAGATGTCCTTTCAAAAAAATCATCAGATGACCTAATAATCAGTAACAATAAAAAGTATTAAGAGCCTCTATATAATTTTGTTTGGTATGAAAATTCAATCCACATTGATAACATAAAAACTGTTGATATCCTGATGAATCTCCAAATAATGGTCTTGAAGAAAAATAACCACCCTTCTGCTTTCTGTCCTGTCCAGAAGGCACACTATGGATAACAACTTCACTGACCAAAGATCTACCCAAACCTTTATTTATAGATATATCTGTCTCATTCAAATATGGTTTGGTGACTACCTCCGTAATCGTTAGATGACACATTATATTCAACATCGATTGGATATTCATTTTCAGTCGCAATAGAAATTTCTGATGATATAGGTACTCATATGTAACTATCCAAGATTCTAGTAGCACCAACACAAAAAAATAGGGTAGAATACTCTAGAATCGTACAGTACCATTTCTCAAATGTTATAAAATCCTAGGAATTTCTCTCATATAACGCCTCGAGGGGAAACATGTGATTTATGATTTTCATTATATTATTCTATTTAACTTCCTTAAGAAACATAGATTTCATGATATATTTCCACTATTTCCTTCTCAGTCATTCGAGAATATACATGGAAACCCCCATATAGTCCTTGGGAGTCTTCAAGAAATATAAAATCCTCTTAATCCACTTAATACACTTCTTAGATTACTAGGTTCGTTTGTTACCCTTAAAGATGATTTGATGCTACTTAGTGAATTTAGAGCAATTAAACACCACACATCTTAGGTTCCTATCACCCACTTGATATAGAGTTTGAATTGTACAAATTACATCTTCATCCAAAGTAGTGTACATTGGAGTATTCACATATAGATCTTGTCTCATTAATTCCTCTCTCATATTTGGAAGAACTATTCTCAGAGGAATTTTATGGTAATCATAATACATTGGCTAATCAACTGTAGAAAATATTCCAATACATTAGGGCTAACATTAAGAATTCATGTCTATTTTTCAAAACATAAACTATTTTATATAAATCAGGAATTATACCAAAAAATAATGATTCTATAAGAAGGAACATGTGAATTTAAATAAAAATGTTATTTAGTTCATGAAAATAAACTCAAACACTAAGTCTCAGACCTATTAAAAATTATCTCACCACCTCCGGTAACTTAAGAGAAGATATAAAAGTGTGTTGGCTAGGGACACTATTTCACTTAATAACTAAATTATGATGTTCCAAACTCCAATCTACCCAAGAAACAAACCCACACTCAAGCTATGTTATGACATCTCATTCTGAGAATCCCTCTAACACCATTATTTAATGAACCAACCTGATTCTTCTATAGAACCCACTCATGCCAGCCTATCATGCTGGTGAGGTGAAACAGGAAAACACAAACACGTGATGTATACAGGAAAAAATTATATACAGCCATAGTAAAAAAGTGAAATAAATAGATATATCCTAGATCCATACAACCAAAGAAGAATTGGATGAACTAAAAAATCATGAATCAATAAAAATAACAAGACTTAATACGACCAACTATCCCCTCTAAAACATCTCGTTATGAAGTAAATTTTGAAAAGATAATCCAACAAGATCCAAAGTGAACTACCCTTTAACTGAGTCCTTCCAAACAATATCTATAATTTTCTAATAGAAAACATAGGTTTTGATAAAAAAACCCATGTATTTTACCACCAGAATCTATAAAAGGCTGAAAAATGAGAAGCCAACTGTTCTCTCTTTAAAATAAAAATAGTTTTACAAAAAGTTATCATAAATTGGAATGAATTTTTATATAAATTCCTTTGGCTTTTCATAAATTCCATTCATATTTCCAAATATGTGAATATTACAAGAATAAGTGGTAAACTATGAAATAATATGAACACAACATAAGACAAGAAGATAAAAACGTATCCATGAAATAATCTATCATGTGAAACAATTTGATACAACCTCATGTAAAAAAAGAAACAATCCATGACTAAATCCATTTTTTGATAAATAAACTAAAAATTAATAAGAACCCTATATTTGGGCGTTATAATATGGGAATACCTAAGAGAGATAAAAGATCCTATACTTGGAATGCATTGTCACTAACCAATATTGATTCCTTCAATGTAGCCATCAATATATTAAAAGTAATCCTTAGTGGTGTCAAACATTAGGGAAACCTATTTCCCTTCCTATACGATCCCAATGTTCTTAATGTGATTTTTTTTAAAATTCATTTCAAAACCATTCCCATAATTTATTAAATACATAAAATTCAATCCAATCTTCATTCAGTGTTATAAAACTAATCACTAAATAAAAACCACCAATCATGTATTTAATCATGCACTTGGTGTGAAAAACATTTTCTTAATGAAAAATTCCATTAAAAACTTGTTTCCAATAAATATATCCCATCAAAAAAAAAATAATTTCAATTATATAAATAAAACAAAGTATCTTTACAATTACAACAATAAATTCATAATGTTAAACCATTTTTTAGAAAAACATGCCTCCAAACTTAGATAGTACAAATCACCATTGAAAATAGATATTTTGAAAGAATAAATTAAGTCTTATCAGTCGTAAAATTATAATAAATAGTGTTAATCCCCCATAAACCCAATAGATCGGGCATCCCCAAAATATTGGGTTCTAATAAGGAGATAGGAGAAGTTATCTAGTGTAGATTTACAAAGAAAAGGGGAAACCAGATAAAAAACTAAATATAGGTGAATGTGATCTATCAAGATTAAATAATTAGTTGATGTTTTAATTATAATATCCCCTAAACTTTTACCATGTTTAAAAGGAAAAAATATAACATTTTAAGAGTTTTAATTGGGGGAGGTGTGGTCACAAATGTACCTAGAGGATCTTACATGGTTAAACAATCCACGTGCCTTAAATATAAACTGATAATGTCTATTTTGAATGGGTACACAATTTTTATACAATTTTAGTTTACCAATATTCCTACAATGAAAAACTCATATATTAAGAAATAGAGCTATACAACAAGATTAAACTAAATTTGAAACTTAATAGTGCACCCAGATGTTTTTATCAAAAAACCATTGTTTCAACCTCTTGTACTCCAAATATTCCCAAAAATTAAAAGATAATGGATGAGGATTAGATAAGGTGTACAGTGACCCTAAGTGCATAAAAAATTATCCATTCCAATGACATTCTCACCAAACCTAGTTTGCTCTTTTCTAATATTTCCATTTCAACTTTTCTATTTTTTCCAGACAAATGAGAGTTAGTGGAATATAAATTTCATTTAAAAAGAGTTGAAATAGTATTTTAATTCTCTAATATCTATAATCCATTACATCAAATGTACAAAATTTATCATTAATATCATACAACTCCACACATCAAATACTAGTAATCTAAATTTATAAATAAAAAAACATCTTGAAAATAATTGACTGAATCTAGAGGCTCCCCCCATATTAGTGTGTTTCTGAGCATGGATTAATCCACCATCTCTAATACAACCTATTTGGAATCATTAACCAAAACTCTCATAGACCGAACATCAAATATAAATATGATAGTAAGTGAAAAAATAGTTTTCTCTTAAGGAGACCCCCAAATTAATATACCAGAAAATTAGAAACCTCACTTTCTACTCACTACATTAAATTTTTCCTCACATAAAAATCAAGTAAACTCACAAAATCAATATTATTCCAATGATATAGAATAAAATTAAAGGAAATAAAAAAGAAATTTATTAAAAACATATTATACGTATATGAGGGAAAGAATACTTACTTCATTATAATAAAATGTTAATTGGATTTAAGAAGTCAACTAAGAAATAATGTCAGTAAATAATAATTATAATGATTTTTATTACATAATTACATAATGTATAAGGTTATTATATATGTAGGTTCTCACATTCCTTTTTAAGAGTATCCAGTTGGTCATTCCTATGAAAAAAATTATATCATCAAAGGAGAACATTGTATTGGGAAACATGATTGTTGATCTCTAGTAACACTATAATTCAAACCGGTTACTCTGGTGAACAGATAAAGTTACACTTTCCTCAGAGACTTAGGTCACATATGATATAGACCATCACTCATGCGTATATTCATTTGACAATATCCCCATATTATTATCCTATCATGAGATTCAATGATTTTTATTCCACTGTCTTAGTCTTAAAGATAGTATTTCACCAGACACTATTATAAGGATTTATAAAATATACATCACATCCTAATAAATGATTCTTCAAATCAAAATTTGAACTATATATCATCCAATATAAAAAATTCATCAATCATGCCAATTTAGATTAAGTAAAACACATATAAAAGTAATAAAATGAGGAATATATTATTCGTACAATTTTTCTTATATAAAAATAAAAAGAAATATTATAAAAAAACTAAATACACATAATACTATATAAAAATAATAATATTAAAACACATATTAATTAATTTTAATACAGAAAAATATAAACAAAATTTTTTAAAAAAATGATATTAGTAATTTATATAGTTATGTAGTTATCAAAACAAAAAAAATAATGTGTAAAAGGGACATTAAATATTATCTCCCTTTTCTATTATCTGAAAACCAAAGCTTATATATTTAATTTTTATAATATAAAAATTATTATAAAATTTTTAATTGATATTTTAATACAAAACTAATAATTCAAATTTTTGGGGTTAAAATATGACGGTAATAATCTCTCATATCTTAAAAAATAAAGCATTGTAAACAAATAACATAATTATTTTTACGCATTAATTAATACAAATTATGATTAAAAATAATTCTAAAACATTAACCAATTTTGGTAAATAAAAAAACAAATCAATCTTCCCCTAAAATCATGAAAAATAAAAATAAATAATGACAATTAAAAGATATAAAATATTAAAATGGTCACATTTAATAAAAATAGTAAGGTATACTGCTCGTAAATAAAATATTTCCTTCTTAGAATTATATAAAAATGTAAATTGATAATGTGAACTCCAACTCTCTAAAAAACTACTTCAAGGAGACATTAAACACATCCTTCTTGATAAAGATAACTAGTGAACTCCAATATGATACATTAGGGTCTATAACCATCTTTTTAAATGTTCCTTTAATTTTATATTTAATTTATCTTCTTCTATTAGGGATATCCTAAAGGGAACTTGGATATATGTTTCACACAATGTATATAATATATTGAGAACTCTACCTCAATATCTAGGGGAAGTTCATAAAACTTTTTCGAAAATAAATTAGTATATTCCCGATTAAATATAATTTCTTCAATGTTGATACTTTATTTGGCCATTTAAGAATGATATGATTCTTCATTGGGTATCAATACAAATATCATTGGAGGATTTTATAAAGGATATTATTTACCTTTGTACCAATTAGATGTATGAATACGATGGTGTATGATATGGAAGGATTTTTCTTTTTATTGAAAGATGATATCATATCTATATAATGAAGTTAAATCCATTCTTATTATAGAATTATAATCTACCAAAAGAATAATTAAAATTATTGGTAAATTAATCTTCACAAATACACTAATTAATAAATATTCAAACACATAAATTCCCATGATTGAACCACCAGGTTTTCACAATGATATATCTACTTTATGGTATTGGGGTGGTTATTTAATATGTTTAAAAATATTTTGAATATTAAATAATTTATCGACCAAAAATCAAAGATTTAATTTAAAATTATTTAGAGAATATTAGGTGTACAATTCACCACATCATTTTATTTCATTAGGTTCCCATGATTTATTGAAGAATAAAAAATAAGATAAAAATTATGAATATTCTAAGGAATGATGGATAAATATATTTTGAATTAATTGTTTGGTCAAATTTAAAAGGATTTTGAAATAACATGATCTATCATTGTTTATTGAAATAGATAACATTGGTTTTATAGCATTCTGATTAAAATAAAATCATAGAATAAAATATAGTAGGACCTCATATTGTAGCTAAAGTGGTTGTTATTTTTGTGAGTGTCACATTATTTATATTTTATATATAAGAATTCATTTGGGGGTGTAGGGGTTGATCTATTTAAAGTAATGGGAATCGAATATTATGAAATATATATGCATTATCATGGGATGGATTACTGATTTATATAAGGGTAGTAGTTCCAAATATTTTCTATCGATGTTTATAAAATGATTAAATCTCAATGTAACATTCCATACATTTTAAAACATTATATTGTGGCGATTTCTGTGAAATAGGTTTATATGTAATGTTCTAATGGATTTGATCTATGGATAGTGGATACTTATCTCAAATTTCATCAGGGAATGGATTTTGTGGATTGAAGGATTATGTTGCACCATAAATGTGGTTTTTGAAATGTAGAGAGATAAAATATGTTGTTGAACATTATAGGTCGAGTTTAGATGGTTCTTTTCATTCCAGAATAACTAAGATGTGGCTACAAGACTATAGTGTGGTGTTTTGGAGTAGGCATTCATACGGTTCTATTGATTTTTCAGTAGATAAACTATAAAGTCTGGAGGAAACATGCCATTTTTGGCATTTTAATTCAGAGCAATGGTGGTTCCACTTGAACCATGTTCCCTCTCCTAGTTTATTAGAACTATGTTGTGTACCTCTCCCTATTTATCATACATGGTTTGACCCTCCACATTGTGGTGTGGGAAATTTCTTTTTGTCATTGTCCCATCATGTGTCAGCAACTTTCCACCATGGTGTAGATTATATCTTCGTGGTCTTATAAGTCATAGTTTTCCTATAATTTCTGAATCCCTTTGAACCTCTATATTCCTATACACATTACTATAAGTTATTTGGTACTCACATTGTTTACATTGGTGGTTGTTTAACATTATTTATTTGGGTTTCAACCCCTGGAATTTGAGAACGATCCTTAGTGTTTATATGCATGTTACCTCCTTCCATTCCTGGTTTCTATTCACTATTCATCATTCCAGGAAGGTTATAGCTGAATAATTGGTTAGATTGGATGGTGTTAAGGGATGATATAAATGTGTCTTATTGTCTTTTGGGTTACTTATACATCATTGGTATGATCATTTTCTCGAGGTGATCATTTTTTATTCCATCCCAATGAAGTGAATTGAAATGGTTGTTTGAGGTAGAGTATCCTTGTCCTCTATATAATTATTTTCATGTTCTAGGATTGCATAATATGTTAATACATTCCTTAAATAATAAGGGTCAAATTAATAAGTTCATTAATTATAAAAATCTAATCTAAGGGGAAGTGGAGAATTCATTTGTTTTTTTATTTTCTATGTTATTACTAAAGGATTCATTACGGATTCTTGAGGATGTTTAAAGTAATAGCTATTGGGATCCTTATTCAATCTATAGTTATTTTGATTTATTATAACCTTCATATATTGTTTTATTCAATTCCCCATGAGTGAAAAAGTATACTCAGTTATATAAGGAAGATTAATTTTCTACCCATGGATAACTATAATTGTGTGACAATACCCTTACTAAAGATGAAGTTAAGTTATGAGAAAGATATTGACCTGTAAATTGCAGATAAACATGGAACATGAAATATAATGTCATGTGATGATGTTTTTATTTTGAATATTTTGTGGTTATGTGAATATTTTTGGTGTGTGGGTCATGTTTTTTGTGATCAGGTTTGGGGTACAATATGTCAGTTAGCAAAGCCATGGTTGGATGGGATGTGTTTTGATGTGGGAAGTGTAGGGACCATGTTCTATGGAGAAGAAAGTATGAAGAGTTTTCTATTACAGAGTGTTGTCTTTTGTTGTCAAAGAAGATAAATCAATTCGCTTGGTAAAGGAAATGCATATCTGACGCTACTGAAGCTGTTCGATCAGAGAATACCTGTCACGATATTGGAGTTCATGATGAAATATGAAGAATGGTTATGGAATTAAGTTAATCGAATCATGAAAAAGGAAGGGATTATCTGGAGGCGTCACAAAATAACCTTTTAAGTGGGCGATGTTTTCCAGTGTTTGCAAATTTTTTTGGCCTGAATATCAAGGGATGTAGAATTATTTTGTGCGGATGTGTGAAGATGTCTTGGAATTTTGCGCACAAGGCACGATTCTAGGTCAAAACATCGAAAAATGGAAAAGGTATGGAGTGCGTGTAAAATTGTGCAATGCGCACAAAAAATGAGGCTGCACGAATGATTGATTTTGCACGCAATATGGAACTCAGTTTCGAATTTAGCACACTAGTGGTTTTTTGAGATCTAAATGAAGGAAAATGTCAAAGACATGAAGCGCATGAAAAACTCAAGATAGTGCATGAAATATGATGTTGTGTGAAAGAGCTTTTACGCTCTCTAAGAGAGTTTTACATATGGTTAGTGATTTTCATGCAGGGCCAAAAATGCTTATAAATACGATGTGACCCCTCTGATTTCTTAACGCTCGACACTTAGAGAATTCTTGATCTCTGAAGAACGTAAAATTATATTTAATGCGTGTTTCATGAAAAGAAAGTCATTTTTCTAAAAAAGGGATACTACGTGAAAAAGTTATATGTTGCGTGAAAAAAGGATGTTGCATGAAAAAGGTTTTCTGTGCTAAAAGAAAATTTTTATGCACAAGCCATTTGAATTATGCTAAAGGTACCCTAAAACCTGCGTGAAAAAATTGCGGTCTTCGCACATATTCAGTTACACACAAGGGCGTTCTTACTAGCATCTAGGTAAGAATGTGAAGAGTTGTACATTAGAGAATACACTTGTTGAATTTTAAAGAAGAACTAAATCATTGTTTTTCCTTATTTGTGCTAAGACGATGTATACAGGCTTGCAGATTTTATTCCAAGTGCTACATAAGTTTAAGGTCATATCCTACTCATTGTATTCCACATAAAAGGATTGTTTTCTATTGGATAAAGTGGTACTGGAATGTTTCTGTACCATACCAAGGACATATATACTCTTATTGAGTATTGAACCTTGTAAATCTTGTGTTCCTGGGGTTGTGGGTGTTCAATAGAAAAGAAACTCTATAATAGGAGGAGAATACTATTTTAAAAAGAAGTAAACATAAAAATAAAAGGATATTACTAATTCACCCTCCCCCTCTTAGTGATACTTGGATCCTAAATGGGAACTTTAGAAAGATTTGTGATGGCTGTGATGATTTGTTTTTTCAATGAGATAGTAGTGTTGCGGAGATGTATTGAAAATTGTCATGAATTAATGATTGTTGGTCGACGTTGGTGGATGAGTTATGGTGTGGTGTAGTTCTGTTAGTCTCACAATTGGATAAGGAATGAATCTGAAAAATAAAAATAAAAATAAAATGTGTTTGTAAATTAATAATTGTGGAATATAACTAAATGTGATAAAGGGATAAGATTTGTTTGTTTTTAATTCGATTAAATGTATTGAATGATAAATTTGTGGTGTTTTATAAATATTAAGAAAATAGTTAAAAAAAGTTATGTTGTTTATTAACTTGGTAAAATATGGGAATGGTGGAACTCATACAAGAAATTTATCTTATGTGGGGCTTGGTTTCTTACTCTGTTTTATCAATGGTGGAAGTATATATTGGTAGAAGTTGTGAGATGATGTGGTAATATTTTTATCCACGTTGGTTCTTATTTTATGAAACCATAGTATGGGTATATTATTTTATACATCATTAATATATTCTACATTATTTATTTAAGTACCAGTATGAGTTAGATAACCTTACCAATTTTTGGATATTTTGGGTTCTATATGTTTTCCCCAACATCCTTGATGGTGGTTAATTAGATTCATATATACCCCTATCCCCCACTCTTCCATTATTAGTAGTGATAATGGGTTAGTTTTGTATATTACCCACTAATGATGGGATAAAAATAGTGATTACCAAGTGCTGAATTGGTTTGGTGATGGAGACTATCTTGTTAAGGAATATAATATTATTTGAGATCTTCCAAAAATTACATGGTTTTTTGAAGGAGATCACCCACTAAGAAAATGGGTTATTGTTTGAGATTACCCATTGATGATGGGTCGGTGTTAAATATCACCCAATGAATACGAGGATGTTCTATGTGGTCAGGGTCATACAACGTATGATGTGACCCAAGAAACATATTACATAAATAATACATTAATATACTTATTAGAATAAAACATATAACAAATAGTCTCACAACCCAAAGACTGTAAGTTTTAATGTCTTGGATATTAGCTACATTAAAATATCACTTTATAACTAATGGATAAGTTTCCCCATAATATTTCTCCTCTAAACCCTTTTCTAGACATCCTATATGATATATTCATCTTTATAACTGGAGGAATGTAATACATTAGAATGGGTGGGATCAGATGCTCAGTAAGTGAAGAAATATTATAATGGGTTATATCATAGAAATTAAGTAGAACATGTTAAAGACTTAAATTTCATAATAACAGATTATATAACCATAGATGATAATAATTAACTAGAAAAATTAACATAATATAATAACAATAATTCTATGCATGTTTAAAAGTTATGACTTGGATAAAAAAAATATATATCAATAATAAAACATATTTGGGAGTAACATAAAATTGTGGAATAATTTAAAATTCTGGATAAATAATGAAAACATGGAATAAGATGAAAAAACACGAAAATGTGGCACAATAATAAGAAATTTATTTATTATAATTATGATCCTATAATCTTATAGAAATATTAACTTGTAAAATTTTGAGTAGAGCTCAACTAAATCACACTCACCCATTGTAAACCTAGCTACTTCCTAAACCATTCACATAACATTACTATATCATAATAAATAAGTATTTATCCAATTAATTGGATGGATATATATATCCCAACATTATCATAATATATACAATTTTGTTTTACTTGAAAATAATATATTCATATCCTCATAATGAGCCCATTGAAAAATGGGTCTCTTAAACATTTAAAAAACATGACGTGGTATGAACATAATAAATCATAATATATAAAAAATATCATTTTATAAAAGGGATCATATAATAAAAACATATATATGTTTATTAAAAGATTATGTAATGAAATATTATCATTGGAGTGTAAATATCTGTGAAAATAAAAAATATTCTGAAAATATTTTAAATCATTAATGTGAAAATCAATTTCAAAAACATTTCTATAAAGGTAAATATAAGTCTTTTGAAAACCACAATATAATGAATTATAAATAAAAAACATAAAAACACTTAATGGTTTCTAAAAATAGGTTATAAAAATACTTTGAAAAAATTATCTTTAAAATGAATATTTAATAAAGGAGACTTGAAAAGGAAATAAAGTCTTTAGAAAAGGGATATGAAAGTAATTTGGAAATTATTACATTTAGATTAATCTATAATAATTTAGAATTTAAGAAGACATAATGTTTTTTAAAAATATAATTGAATATTCCATGAAATATTTTACATTTAAAAATACTCCATTATAATGGAACCTTGAACAGGACATAAAATATTTCAAAAGAAAATGTGGAGCGGATGATAAAACATTTTATAATGAAATTATGGAAAACCCTTTTACATATTTTGATATATCCTTGTTAAAAAAGCACATAATTAAAAGGGATAGTGAAAAAATATATTAAGAAAAATATTTGAGGTTTCAAAGGATCATTCATGATTAAAACATGTTTATTTTTGACTATGGAAAGGAGAAAATTAGTGGGATGTAAAGATATGAACACAGAATAAAAAATTCATCAAAATTAAAGGGAGTTATAATTAATTAAAAATAATTTTGACGAAAAATTAGAGTCACAAACTAATAAAGACTTTATAAATACCCACTATTTCCATTCATATATATTACATCTAAATTGATCAATATTCAAATAACAATAAAACCATGTCAGAATCATAAATTTTTAACTGACTTTAGAAACCTTGTAACAAAAACCACTAGTTTATAAAACATCTATGTTGTGTCCCACATATTCATTCATAACTAGAAATTTTTTTGAGATATCGATCCTAAAAATTTCATTATATCCTAGGTAAAAGAAACCTATGAAAAGGCTAATAGAAGTTGCTCAATAATGGTAAATAGGGGATATATAAATCATAAAAATAACAAAATGGTATAATAATATGAACAAAACATTTGAAAACCATACCCTGCACATCAAAAATCAAAATACTGAGTCATATATTACATTTTGATGATTTAAAAGACATGATTCAAAAAAATAAGGACATTGATATAAAACATGGAACTATAGAAAATAATAAAAATATAACATTATGAACTTGTGTAAATAAAGATAACTTTATGCATTATGTGAAGGGCATAAAATCAGGACCTCACATAAATATATGGCTATGCAATTAGGTCCACACATAACATTGTGAACATGTACCCGGGTTCAATCATTACATTGTGAACATGTAATCAGTTTCACACATAAAATTTCGAATACATAATTAGGTTTACGAATAACATTAAAAATATGTAATCAAGTTAATTAATTACATTTTAATCATTTAATTAGTTTCACGCTAAAAATAATGACCATGTAATCAGGTTCACACATAACATTATGAACGTGTATCTAGGTTCACACATAAAATGTATAATCATGAGTTATCTATAATCACCCAATTAATTGGAGGGAGATATAGGTCCCACCCTTCACAATATAAAAATCATAAAACTGTGATCTATATGAAGATAAATCATTCATTACATCAGATCTCATATAATGAATTTTTTTCATCAACATTTAAACACAACATAACTCTTGTAAAAGGAATGGGATTCATAATCAACCTAAAATAATAAACATAAAAAACCATAAAAGAAATTAGGATAGTATCCTTGAATAATATCCCCAGTAAATCATAAGTAACATCAAATAATCTTTTCTAAGATGGAAAATAATTCTTCAGGATAATATATTTTCGATTTTGAAAAGTTATTTTTAAATAATATTATAACTATAAAACCATTTCCAATGAAAACAATGTTTAAAAATATAAATGAATATTTAAAAAACAATTGAAAAAAAAATTATATCATTTTCTTTGAAAATTTGTAAAATATCATTTAAAAACAATATTGGAAACATTATTAGAAAACATGGTTTTGGAATAATAAAAAATTTAGATCAAAGAAAGAATGACATATCATGCAACATATAATATCATGAAAATAAGTATATTCATTATAAAACTTGTAAAATGGAAGTATATACACATTATAAAAGAATATAGGTTCATAACAAAACATGTCTCAAAGAAGTCAGATAGATACAAAATTACCTAACTGATTTGGTAACATTTGAAAGGTAAACCCATGAAAGAGAGATCATGAAGATGATATTTTAATACCCATAAATTTAAGGACAAAGATCATATATTACACTAAGGTTCAGTATATACACAACACAAATGAGATGAGTGGTGAATCCAGAAAAATTATCATAGAACAATATGTGAGACTAGAAATCCCCTTACAAAAATGAAATTATTGAAGTTAGAATTAATTGAATGAAATAATTTTTATTATTAACAATAAATAATCATAAATAATTTTAACTAATAAAAATGATAATAAACATTAATTTCACAAATAATCTTTACATGAAATAAACAATTAAATATAAGTTCAACCAAATGATTGAAAATTGAGTTAAGAAATCTTTTACCACATGTAATTAGTAGAATCCTATACCTATAAAAGAAATAATCATCAAGTGAAGTATTTAAAATCATTAATATAATGATATTAATTATATTATATTTCAATGGTTTTTATAAATACACCATACACAATAAATAATTGGTGAATAACTCATATATCAAATAGAAGTAAAAGTGAGACAACATACCCTTACCTTACACTTACTTTTTGTAGAATTTTCTTTACCTTTAGTATAATTTTTTTAAGAATGTTTTTAATTAATTATAGAAGCAAATTAACAGTTATGATATTATTAAATATTATTTTATTACTAATTATTACCCTTTTTATGATGTCCCGATATATTCATTATTTCGGGTAATAAGTATATAATTTTTCGAGTATGTTTTGACGTGTTATTTTTTGTTTCTATTATTTAGATAATTATTTAATAATTTAAGGAATTAAAAACATGAAACAAATATCTTTTATATTTATTTTTTAATCATTTATAATAATCCAAAATATTTTTTATAGTAAATGGGATACACCATTCATGGAGATGGTATGTTGTACGTACGCATGATCGTTGTTTCCATTTTCATGTCATATAAAAATGAAAAAGATTTAAATTCTATATAAGTATTTTATGAATATAATATAATTTATATGTCATATATTTCATATATTCTCATTAAAGTCATCCTTAACACATTCCACATGAAGCATGAATGAATCACAATGCATTGAAGAGGTTGTAGTCCACACGTCCACCAACGATTTTATCATATTCCCACAAAATGAAAACAATGAATGTATGTGTTATATAATAATTATAGAATCCTAATGAAATTATAAATATAATATATATAATATATAAATTATAAAATTATCATTATTCTCAACCATGAAAGGTTAAAAAGAAATAATGAATGATGTCGGTTCGTGAGGCGGTAGTTCATCGTACACATGAACTATGATTGCATATCCCATTTGATGGAAGTATATAAGGCTCTAGGTAGTAACATTGAAATAAAAACATCAATGTATGTTTAAGATTATGAGGTTATTATATAATGATTGTATAATAATAATATAAGTAGTGGAGGAAGAAATAATTGAGATGTTCTCATTAAAGAGCATTACATCTTATTCGACGAACATTCTTTAGATATCTTCTTAATGGATATAGGACTGGACTTTTGGTTAGACAAGAAGCCCATGGAAATTTGAAATGTGTGTATGATATTTTTTTGGTATATATTTGAGTATCTTCAAAGATTTTGGGTCAAAATGGGGTTGTGAGGGGTTGGTATTTATATATGAGGAGAGGTGGGTTTAATTGATTAGAATAATGATAATTTTTAATTAAATGAAACAACATTGAGGTTTCATTAATTTCGATGAATTATATATTAAATTATTTTTTTAAAGGATATTTAGGGTCTATAAAAACCTAAACCAAAAATTAAATTATTTAATTTGTAGGTATGTTAATATTTTACCTTTTAACTTTAATTATTGTCACTATTTTACCTATAATATGGTAAATAATTTTTTTTACCATGGTAAATTGTTTATAACTAAAAATGAAATTAATCATAAAAAATAATTTTTAAATTATTATTACAAATATTTAATACATTTTACCAAATTTAATTCCTATAATCTCAATATTTTTATATAAACATAACACTACATACACAATGGAAAATAAAGGTTTTAAAGTGAAATGTTTAAAAGTTATAAATGTTTTTTATATAATTTTAATGTGAAATAGATTTAAATAACCTAAAATGGATTTGATGATTTAAAATTGAACTGATTATGTTTTTATAACCAATTTGAAATACAATTTAACTATATAAATTAATTAGAATAAAAAGCAATTTTTAATTAAAATCCAATATTTATCAGTCTTCATAAAAAAATTTCTCTAAAAAATTTCATAAATACATCCTATGATAATTTTTATATTATGATATCAAAAATGAAATTTATATTTTTAAATAATACATATAAAAGTTTGAAATTTTATATTTAAAAAGGGTTCAAAATTAAAAGGTTGAAAATTTTATTTTAGAAAAGTATATCTTTTTAATTTCTATAAATGGATTTTATTCTTAATATAATCCAATAAAACATATTAAAATAATAAAAAAAAATTTATAAAATATATTTCTCATTAATTAATTTCTATAATACTGAATAATTTAATTTATTAATATAAAATTCCATTGTGAGCATAAATATTAGTTTTTTATGAAAACGTACCATTATTGTTTAATTGGATAATATTTTTATTTTTAATTAATTGGTAAGCAATGAATTTTACATGAAAATCAACCCCATTGGTGATGACTCTCCATGTGCATCCATGATACCTAGGTTCGATTTTGGGTTGAGACACAATTCGGAGGCACTATAGTAGTAATGTAGAATTACAGTCGCAAGTACTGTAGCATGCATTGTTTTGTAATGTAGAATCCAGAACTATTCAACTTCGGATCAACTGTTTGGGCCTTCAGTCCTTAATTCCTTCAAGAAACCCTGGCCTTTGGGTCTTTATGGATTTTAGGTCTGCATAAGTCCTTTGGGTGAACTCAAGGCCTTCAGGCCATTTGATGTGCATATTCTGCCAAACAAATTTTACAAGGAACTAGACCCAAATTAATATTCAAAGCAAGTTACATTAAACATAGTAGATATATCATATTTTGAAGAATGGGAGGGTATGGAATTCTACATCGGTGTAAGGACTATACACCTCTAGACAACACAACTATCTAGACATCCAATCAAGGTTGAGAGGTGATAAAGATTTAGATATCGAGGATGAGAAGTTTCATGTATTTATAGTCTGTAATGAATGAATTCCATTAAGACCTTTGGGTAATCTAATGTAAACGGTTACCCTTCAACCATTAAACGACGGATTTTCATAAAAGAATAAAAAATAAAGGCTTTCAAGAAATTCATGTTGGTAACCAATTAATTGATTTTATAAACATGTGAAAAATATATTTTTATAATTTAGTTATTCCCATTCATTCCTGATATTCTAAGATCATGGTGATAAATATCACAATTAAATAATAATTATTAATAATTTGTTTATGTTCAATGTTTTTTGCAATGTAAACTATCGAAGAAAATGAATTTATTTAAGATGTGGAGTACCGTAAAATCATACGGTGTTATATTCTACCCCTTAAAATGAATTTTTCCTTCAAAATTATTTTTTTGATATAAAAAATATTAAGATTATTCTACCTCATCACATACTTAGGTTTCATGTAGCATCCTCAAATTGGTGGTTTCTCCATAAATCTTTAAACAATTGAGTATTATTGTTTGGTAGAACATTATCTCTATGATCGATAATCATTAATGGTTGTTCATTATAATAAGGATCATGATTCAATGGTATGACCTCTATGTTTAACACATGTCCAGGAACATGTAAAAACTTACTCGGTTGAGATAAATGGAACACATAATTAACATGAGATAGATTTAGTGTAATCATCAATCGATATAATACTATCATCATACTATCAATAATTTAAAGAAATTGAATCCTCAAAATTTGAAATTACAATTTAAAATCAAAGGTGTATGTTTGAGAATTGCCTTTTTCAAAAAGACACATTGGAAATGGGGTCAATAAAACGTCCTCATAAAAAGATAGAATATAAAAGGTGAAGATCCCCACATATATAGGATTTTGATTTGGAGCCCATTAGTGGATACTAAAAACATTGACATGGAATATAATTTTTACTAACAATTTTTGATGAAGAATGATATATAACATAGTCATTAGGAGTTTAGTGACCATAAAACTATAGACCAAATGGGTTTGAAAAAAGATCATTACTATCATTATAAATGATTATAGTAAGAAAATAGTTTATCTCAAAGTCATTTGTGAATATATACTTACATAACATCATATATTGACTAAATTATCACTATTTGATTAGGCCTTGATCAAATTCCTCTTCATTTCTTATTACAAGGAATTAAGGTGAAATTCTAGTGCCTACAGAACCAATGGATTATAAAATCCATAATGTGATGACAATTCATTCCATATGCATCTAGTTGTAATCATAATAACATGGGTAGAATAGGTTATTCAATACACATAAATATTCATGTATAAAGGTAATACATTAATATCTAAACCTCATAAAAAATAAAACATAATAAATTTAATAAATGTATACACATATGAACCTTCAAAAAATATTAAAATCCTAAACTTTCTTAAGAAGGTTTCTATCTTTCCAAAATCTACTTATCATTAATCCCCCAAACAACATGATATATCTCTTAATTTTCTCACACAAAACATGTGAAGATCACTAACTTGTACTCTCTTAAAATTAGGTAATAACCTGAATTACTAAAAACCTTTGTGAAAAATTTCAATATTTAACAAATTAACAATTTCATCATACCATAAATACAAAAAATTTATAAACTAAATCAATAAACCGGTTTATAATCATAAATCAATTCCAAGTTCATAAATAATATCCCTTTTTTTAACATAATCAACCATTATTTTATCCCATAATTATCAAAATATTCTTCACATGTTTTGGGTTATATTTCCCTTAACCATGTCTTTTAAAAAAATATCTCCTCAATTCCTTTTTTGGGTCACCAGTACCATTTAGCATTTACTTTCAAATACTTAAGGAAAAACAAATTTGGAATAATCAATAAAATATTCATCATTCTAGAATTCTTATAAAGTAATGTAATCATGTAAAATTTCACTAAAAGATGAACAATAATATTTTTAGAGGTCTAACTCATAAAATTTATAACTAGAGTGGATACATGTTCTCTAATTTACATGATTTTCATCATCCATTATGATTGAATATGCTTTACCTTTGTCCTTGACCTAGAGATATTTTTTTTGGATAATCATCAATAGTATCCCTTAGATTCAATAATTTATTCACATAATACCTAATTTCCATGCATTTGATACATTAGAGTTTGGGTGGGGAATTCTGTTGAGATATCTCTCCATTTATTTCATTTACATTCCTATTTTCATTACTCTGAATTTTTTTTCTGAATGGCCTAGCTTCCCAAAATTGAATCATTTTATTTTTCGTTTTATACATCCACATGATTATATATCCTACATTTTTAGAGTGTAAGAGGATGAAAAACTATCATACCTTAATGTGTGAAACCAATAGAGTTTCTCAAAAACTCTATATTTATCTTCTTATCACAAGAACCATGATGATTTTTAGCTTATGTTTATACATTTAGTACATAAGATTTTTTTTCATAGATACTAATGTCCCTTCTGTTTAATTCCATTATAATACTATGTTTTAAGAAACTAATGAATTGATCAATTTTTCTATCATGTTTAACAATTATCCCGAAGGAATTCCTTTCAAAACATGTAAAATTTACCTCATAAGAACCAATGGATTCATCATCTTTTTTCTTTAAGTCATGTAATTTCTTATAGAACATTCTACATATAATATGAGTGGAATACTTGATGAGGAATATCCTCTTTAACTTATCCCAATCCATTGATTTAGTCACTTCTTCTTGAAACTTATTCCTGATACGATTTCACCATTTTTCCACTTCACCTTCTAGACGTTAAACACCTAGGACTACTTTTTCATGTCTTTATAAATGAATAAAATAAAATATGTTCTTAGTGGCATTGATATATTTCCCATCCTCTAGGGGATTCAAATATCAACTGAAAAAAGGTGGATGTTTCCCCATTAATGACTCAATAAAATGCTAATACATCCTTTTATCATCTAGAACCCCGGTATTATTCATATCTTGTGTGAGTATAAAAACAATATTTCTCATTATATCTTCTATATCATACAATTTATTTGGAGGAAAATCATTTAATTTCCTATCTGATTCGGTATTCACATGGATCCTTTGGGTTCTATCCATTAACTAAAACTAAAAAAATATACTGAGCTAAAGTAATCATACTCGGAAGACTACATAATCAGGGTACATTTGTTATAAAATTTCCTTTGATGACACCACATGTTTAACATAGTTTTTTCATGATCATTACCAAAACCATAGGTTTATAACCTATAAATACACTAAGGATTTTACTATGATTTTCTCATCCTAGATTACAATGGATAACTAAAAGTTTTCTCTGATACAAACTATAACTTCCCACACTTTTCATCTATATATATTATATATAAATTAATGAGTATTGATATTATAACAAAACCATTCCAAAATCATATAGTTTTAATGTCTTTATAATCATGAAAGAAACAAGTATTTTGTTAAACATCTAAATGTCTCCCTCTTATACCATCGTAAATAGAACCCTTTTTGACATATCAATCCTAATATATTTCACTATATCTCTTGGAAATTAATCAAAAAAAATTGGAAGAGATTAGAGTCATAGTAAGGTTAAACAAGTGGTATATGAATCATAACATAATCATGCGGCTATTATAATAAGAATTTAATAATTAAAAATCACACCGTACACATCAAAAATAAAAGTATTAAGTTATATAATAATTAATAAAGATTTATAATACATGATTCATAAAATATTAACATTGGAATAGAACCTTGAACATTGTAATACACATAAAATAATAACTTTGTGAACATGTTTAAATAAAGATAGGTTCACTCATCTTTTAAGTACACGAAATCAGGTCCTCGCATAAAAATATACACATGTAACTAAGTCGAAGACTGACATTGGGAACATGTAATTTGGTTTAAATATTACATTTTGAACATGTAATTAGGTGCACACATAGTATTTTGAAAATGTAATTAGGTTCATGGATAAAATGTGAATTTGTAATCGTGTTCGCTATTTACAATTTGATCATGTAAACTAGTTCACGTATAATAGAATGAACCTGTAATGAGGTTCATGCATAATATTTATACTCATTATTGGATCATCATTACACAAAATAATTATATATATATATGTCTTACCCATCATATAATGAAAATCATACAATTGAGATCCATAAGAACATAAATTTTTCCTCACATCAAAACCCATGTCATGAAATGGGTTTCATAATCATTTTATCATAACATAACTCATGAAAAAGGAACAGGATTCATAATCCACATATAATCATAATCATAAACCAACCATTAATATAATTAGGGTTTTAAAGGACTATTCATAATTACATTTGGAACAATTATTTGAAAACAAGGTTTTATGTAAAACAAAATTCCTGATCGAAGAGTGAATTAAATTAAAAGAAACATATAATGTCATATAAAGAATTATATTTAAGATAAATATTGTGAAAGGTATTTATATAGACATCATAAAATAATACAGGTTTATTAAACAACATGTGTCTCATTGAAGTAAAATTGAGACAAAATTACATTACTGATTTGGAAAATTTTGAAATGTATACCCCATGGAAGAGAGGTCATAAAATAGATATGTAGATAACATTAAATTTAATTATAATGAACATTTATTACATTAATATATTTTATATACATGACAAAAAAATAACAAGGGGTGAATATTTCTAAAGTATCATAGAAAAATAAGTGAGACTAGAAATCTCCATACAAATATCATATCATTGATGTGAGAATTAATCGAATGAATAAATAATGTTTGTTCACTATACATCCCCAAAAAAATAAGTTTAAATAATTAATAAGAAAATAAAAATAAAATTTTAAAATAAAATTATCATGAAATAATCATTTAAATATAATTTTAACATAATGAGTGATAATTGTGTTATGAAATCCCTTACCACATGTAATCAGTCAAATCATATGCACATAAAAGTAATAATTAATCAAGTGAAACAATTAATAAAATTAATGTAATTATACTAAATATATTAAATATAAATGTCTATTATATATACACAACACATAAGAAATAAGTGGTGAACAAGTCATATATCTCACTGAAGTAAAAAATGTGAGACGAGAAACCTTTACTTTACATATCCTTTTGGTCAAAAATTCATTAAAATGCTATATAATTGTTTTAATAATGTTATTAACTAATTTAAGAACCATATTAATACTTATGATATCATATATTATCTCTTTATTACATATTATTACCCATTCTTTAACAATCTCCAAATATTTTCATTATTTCAAGTAATAATTTCTTTGTTTTTGGAGTATGTTTTGATATTAATTTTTATGTTCCAATTACAAAGATCATGTTTTAATAATATAAAAAATGTAAAAAATTATATAAGTATAATATATATTCACCATATATTTTTTTATAATAATATATACTATTTAGTGATAGGAAATTGATTACACCGTTCATGGAGAGACTAAGAAATATCAACATGTTAACACCGTTTCCATTTTCATGTCTTATTGTAAGAAAAAATTAAATGATATATATGTATATTATAATTAAATTATATTTTTTATTTCATATATTTCATATATTTTTATTAAATATATCATTAATAAACTCCATGTGAATCACGAATGATACTGATCTCTTTGAGGAGGTGGTAGTCCACACACCTAAAAACGATGTTTTTTTATTACCAAAAAATGGAGAGCATGAAGATTTGTGTTATGTAATAATTCAATATTCCTAAATAAATATTAAATATAATATATATCATATTTCAATTATATAACAATAATTATTCATAACCATTAAAGGTGGGAATGGTAGAAAAAATGACATTGGTTCACAATAGGGTTGATCGTTGAACACACGAACAATGATTATGTGTCCCATTTGATAGTAGTGTAAGTTGTTTTAGGATATAAAATTTAAATAAAAACACATGGTAATATTTAATATAACATTTTAATTATATAATAAATATATGAGAATATTTAATGTGGTCAATAATGAAATAAAAAAACTTATTGGTGAAGAATGTTACCTCTTCTTTAGAGGACTTCCTTTGATATCTTCTTATACGATCTAGGATTAGTATTTTGGTGAGAATAGTAGAGAATTAATGTGGATAGAGTGAGTATGATATGTTTAGGAAGATATTTCAGGATAGTTATGGCTCAGGGGTAGAAATGGGGAGGTGAGGGGTTGTTATTTATACTAGAGCAGAGGTGGGTTTGAGAGATGAAAAAATGATTATTTTATAATAAAATACCATCAAATTAAGGTGGAATTAATATAAAAAAATTATATAGTTAATTAATAAATTTTCGGCTTCTTAGGTTCAATAAATATATCAACAAAACATTAAATGTTTCAATTTCTATATATTTTGAGCTTTTACCTTTTAACCTTAAACCTTTTAACTATTTTACGTAAACTACAGTAATTTGTTTTTACTAGGGTAGAATTTTTATATATAAAAATTAAATTAAAAAAAAAGATAATTTTTTCCTTATGATTCAAAATATGGAATCAATTTTACCAAATTAAAATCATGTACTTACATAATTTTGATTTAAAAGTAATCTCATAGACACAATGAAAATGTGGGTTTTTAAAATAAAAAGTTCAAAAGTGATAAATGTTTTTATATTCAATTGAAATGTAAAATTTAATCAAATTACATAAAATTGATTTATTTATGTATAATGTTACTAATTATAAATTAAAAAATATTTAAAATCTAATTTATCTATATATATAAATTTGACAAAAAATCAATTTTGAATTGAAATGTTTTATTATTTACTATTCATAAAAATGAAACTTCACTGAAAATACCAAATACTCAAATTAATATAATTTTTCTATTCCAAATTTAAAAAATAATATTTATTTTATGAAATTAAATTTATAAAATTGTGAAAATTTAGATTTAAAAAAAGTACCCCATCAATAGGTGGAAAATAGTCCTTCAGAAAAATATTGATTTTTACATTTAAAATTGGACTTTATTCTTGTCTTAAATATATAAAAAATATTTTATGAATAAAAAACTATTGATAACATATAAATTTCATTTATATATTTCACAAATACTTATTACTTTAATTTATCATTATAAAAATCCATTGTTAATATAGACTTTTATTTTTTATAAAAACACATCATTTATGTTTAATTGGTATTTATTTTTATTTTTAATTATCTTGTTAATAAGAATTTCATTTAAAAACATGTGAAAAATAAATATTTATAATTTTTTTAATCTCATTAATTCATTTTATTTAAATAATTATTTTATAACTACAACAATGAAATAATAATATATTTTTTTGGTTAAGTTCAAGGTTCTGTGCCACGTAAGCTATCAAATAAATTGAACATATTTAAGAAGAGATAATCTGTAAAATCATGTGGTGTAATTTTTTAAAATATTATTTACATATAAAATAAGTTTTAATAAATCATATTATAAAAATTGGTTTTAATATATCAACTGTTAATTAAAATATATAATGAATAGTACTAATGACATATGGAATAGAAATGAGTCATAAAACCCCTTATAGCATTTGTAACTTTTGAATAAAACCCCATGAGAAGAATAAAATTAAATAGAACATTTACTATCATGAATTATAATATTATAATGATACAAAAATAAAATTGATCAGTAATTATTCCATTTAGGAGAAAACATGTTTTACAACTTAAACCTGTCATAAGGGATTTAAATTTGAGACAAAGAAACCCTTATGTATTTAGTTATATTTAATTCAAATGTAATTGGAATATTTATATTGTTAGGGTTCTATAAATAAAATAAATTAATCATGGAGTATAAATAAATAAATTACAAAAAATTTAATACACAATAGAAATACATAATTTGTGCATTGCATTAAAGCATTTTTTAATGAAGTTGGAATGACATAGAAAACCCTTACCTTATTTCCATGCTTAGTTAAATGCACCTTATGATCCTATATAAAAGAAACAAGATTAATTATTAATAATTTAAGAACCATATTAATACCTTAAAATATTTATAATTTCCATTTATCATATTTATCTACATGTATATTAATCAGTTTCTAAGTATTGTTTCAACATCTATTGTGTATAGTTTTGCCTCTTTATAGTATTTTCGTAGAAGTGGTGTCATAATTTTTTCCACTTCAATAGTTGAGCATTAAAATTTAATTTATGTCACTATACTATATTAATTATATTTATTTAATTAATGTTAAATTTTATTCCCCTATCTCTCTACTCATTAACCATGAACATGAAATCGAAAACAAACATTCTTCAGTGGTTGTCAACCTAAGATGGTTGTTTTCTTAAATAATAAGTTAAATATTGTTTTATCCATTCAAGAACCAATAAAATAAGATTAATAATATTTCTATATAATATTATACTAATAATTATGATTTAATAATTTTAATAACCCGTGAATTTAAAATAAAACAATGTTCAATTGCTTAAACAACATGCAACACTTAGCTTAAAAGAACCCAAAATATTATTATTTATATATGAAAATCAAAACCCTACTGTTGAAGGGGATGAAATGAATATAATTAATATAATTATTATATTTATATAAAGAATGTACTAAATAGAAATTTATTGACTAATTTTAAAGAAATAAGAACACATTTTTTAGTGAGGATTTATTATTGCTCTAAAAAAACATTCTTCAAAAATGAATTTTATTAATTTTTATGAGAAAATATTATAATTAATTTCATACTCAACTATAAAATTAATTTAAGATAATAAAATTATTTTTTAATCATCATGTAAAAATTATATTATAGTGAATTATAGAGATTTTTTTTGAAATGATTGTTTTTAGTGAATAGTGAACAGATATTGTTTTTTTTTTGAAAATTGTATTTCCTTTTCAAGAATTTTCAAAGTTCCATTTTGTTTTAAAATGGTTTAAAAGAAAAAATATTTTTGTTATATAATTGATAATCCAATTTGGTTCCTTTTAATTTTTTTCATTATCCAATTTGGTATAAAAGCATTTTTATACTTAAAAAAATTATTTCTCCTAAAAATTGATTTCTATCGCATTTAGTATTTTTCTCATAATTTTATTTATGAAACATATATAAATATAATATTAAAAATTTATTTAATATTTTGAATAATTATGTCAATATTTGGAAAACAATACCTTTTCTTATTAATTATGAATTGTATCTTTGGTAATAATTTATCACTATAGTAATGGAAAATAGGTTAAATAGGCTTAAAACCATGAGATATGGTCTCAAAATAAACCATGAACAATAATTTAACCTATTATATTTTTTTGATTTCATCATGTATATCCAACTCTCATAGATATGGTCACCTGGGGACTTTTTTATTATTAGGATCATTATAAAAATGAAATAATAAAAACAAAAATTCACTCTCTATAATTTAATATAATAAAATATTTATATAATGGAAAAAATCAAATAGTATTAGTTATAAATGATTAGTTAAACGCTAAAGTAATTTTACATCATGTTAAATTATTTTTAATTCTAGTGACTAAATAACTACATTAAATTATTACACAACAATAATATAGTATTTATTCAATATATATAAAAAAATTAATTGATTTTAAAAATATTAAATGTAATATAGTTTTGGTAATTTATTGGGATTAAAGAAATTTGTAGATAGAAAATATTATATTATTCAATGAAATTATTCTATAGTAATTTATTTTAATTAATATTTATTTTTGAAAAATAAAATTACATGAATTATTCTTAAAATGACATTAATTGTATTTTATGATAATTTTTTTATTAAATATATTAAAAATCATAAAAATATTTCTAGAAGAAAATTAAGATGATAGTCAATCGAAAATTTAATAAATTTTCCATTTATCATCGAATCGTAACCTTGTGATTAAAATTATAAACCATTAATATTTAAACACTCATTACCATAACAACGGTTAAAATTTGTTAACTGAGGGAGTAAACCAAAAGATATGGTTTAAAATGACATTTAAAGTGATAAAAATATTACTTTAGGATTATATTTATAAAATATATTCCTTATTATCAAATCCATTTCATTTTCGAACCATTAGACATGGGTTCTACACATACTGTATTATAATATTTCATATACATCAAAAAATTTCCTTAACGATCATTTATAATAAATAATATTTCTTTAGTGGATTTATAATTTATAAAAATCCTATATTTATCCAATTGTATGGTATATGATTGAAAATATTTACCTTGGTACACTAAATGGTCAATTTTACTTTTAAATTAACATTATTGATCTATAAAGTCTTAAAAACATTGATATTGGTGTAATTGTAAAAAAGAATACCAGTGGACGTTAAAACCAAGGGATAAGTGTTAAAACATCACTTAAACATGAGGAAATTTTATTTTTATATGATTTATACCTAAAATCACCAAATATTTGAAAATATATCAATTTTTATTCATTTGAACCTGAAAATTAATCTAGGATTATTTAAAACTATAAAAAATTCCAAGAGTTCCCCTTCCTCGCTTATAAAAGGACACCCTTCATTCATTTCTTTACAAATCCCTGGGCAAAATAGCTCAACCAAAACCTAGCCAATTCACTTCTAAAATTTTATAAAGACTATTTATTGGTACCAATACTTTGAAAACACTATTCAGCGTGTCCCCAGTAATAGCTCTAATGTAAGTCCACTGAATAAGAGTTAATCATCTCTACAAACCCTTCCAATTAATTTCATCTTATACTTTGTCCAAATCGGTTGAAACCATCCTAAAATAATAACTCATGTATAATTAATATTCTGATATATTATAATGGTCATTATAAAACTATTTTATATCTTTTTTTTATCTTATAAAAATATAAAAAAACAACTCATCCAAATGTACATCTTTCCCTCTCTACGAAAAGGTGTTATTTTTCTTCCATCAACACATTACATGGATGGTTATAAAGATGAAGATAATTAATATATATAAAATTTCTAAAATAAGTGTACTTCTAGAATTAAAATATCATATCTACATTCTTACTTCTCTATCCCTTCAAAAATGTTAACATTGATCATGTATGTGTATAGTGACCCAAAACTTTTACACATATTATTACATGATTATTAAACATAAATATAAAATATTTACAACACTAAGATCCCAACTCATAACGTTTTTATAAGAGTGGGTTCAAAATACATATAAGGAATCTAAAACATGGTGTCCTTATATTATTTCCCATAATGTGCTCCAAAAATAAATTTGGTATATGAAAACTATATGGGATAAACTTTGGAATACATAGATAAATGTCTGAGAAAACAATCCCAATAATGGAATAAACATGATAAGAAATCACAACATTTTAGACAAAGGTATAACATGATATCACAAAAGAGAAGGTACATGAGTAATCAAGTTGAATCATAACATAAAAATCTTGGTATCACATGATCATAGAAACATGGGAAAGTGCAGATGTCATAAAACATTACATAATCATATGTCATGGTTTGTTACTAAAAAAAATCACATAGTTTATAGAGTCACAAAATAGATTTGGTTTACTTCCTAAATCCATACATGATGTATTATAAGAGTAAATAGTTTTCCAATGACTTCGAGGGCTATATAATTATTTTCCATATGTCATATGCATTTCATTTATATGAATATATATTCTACATGATGATATCATTCATAATGAATAATCGTTATAATTTCCATTGAATGAAATAGGTTTCATAATATTGTCTCATAACATAATCAAAAGATATTCTATAAAGATGGAATTTGATAAATGGTAATAAATAATATATTACCTTATAAATGAAAAGAGGAATTATATAGTCATACATATAAGATATATATACTTAAAACATATATGTATTATATAAAATTAATGGGAGAAAAGGTGAGTTGCCGAGAGAATAGTCATAACCTGAAGAAATGGGTGGGCTAGAAAGATCCCTAACCCTGAGCTTGCTTAATCATGTAAGTTCTTTAAATCCATGAATAATAAATATTATGTTAATTATTTTCTTCATTAATAATAACTTTCACATTTATTATTCATTTTTTTATTCATTACCAGGTCATATTAAAAGCACATCCAATTAATATCATGTTAGATGTTTTTATGATAATATGTTCATATGTCCATAATCATGGTGGTAAGTTGATTAAGGTCTAAGAGGTGATTAAAAAATTATCTCAATAGTTTTAAACATTAAACTATTAATATTTTTATATATAAGTTATTCTTTTCAACCCACCAATAAAATATGGTTATGAAAAATAACTACGTTATAATCATCAAAATAGTAGATTGTATGTACACTTGAGTAACAATTCCATTTTTTGATGATCATAATAGAAAGATGATAATAGTTATTTAAGCATTATATAATGAACATAATACTATTTTTTAAATAAACTGTCATTTACCATCCATGTGTTGTGGTAATAAAAATAATCACACCGCTTCATAAGAAGGTAGTCCGTTGTAGACATGAATGAATTTGTCATTTATTAAACAGATAATAAGTAGAGAATGTATATTTTATTTTTAACCATAGAATTATTAATATTTTTTGAAAATAATATATAAAAATAAAATTAATCATTGTTATCTTCCATATAAATAATATGTTAAAAATGAATCACATATCTTCAGGCGGTGGTAGTTCACCATACACATGAGCGACTTTATCATATTTTCTAAAAAACTGAAATTAAGAAGTTATATTTGATATTATAATTATAAAAATATTGTCATTTCATAAATATAATATATGAAAATTAGATATTTTATTATATTAATATGTGATAGGTTGTTATAGAAAACAAATTACATCAGTTTGCAAGGTGGCAGTCCACCGTAAACATGATCAATGGTTTTATTTACTGATTGAGGGTGGTTGAGATGGTTCTAGATCCTGAACATAAAAAAATCTTATAATATTTTAGACCTTTTGGTTATTATAATATCATGGTTTCATTATATTTGATGTACGTGGAGAAATAAATCGAATAAAACATTTGGTTAAGAATGTTACCCATTGTTTGGATTTTTTTAGTTTTCACTTAAACCCATCTTAGGTTATATTTATGAACAATAAAAGGATTCTAGGATGAGTATAGAGAATTAATAAAGTCATTTGGGAATTTCATGGCAGAACCAATGGTTTTTTATGTGTGGAATATAGAGGAGAGGATGTGGCCTTTTATAAAGGGTGACTGGAAAAACAAGTAATTTTTTAAAAGAAAGAATTTGAAAAAGGTTTTCTCCTCCAAAATGGAATCAAATAGTCTACATTAGAACCATATAAGTTATAAGGTAGTAATATTCTTATCTATTATGAATTATAAATGTTTTTTGAAATTTTTAACCACTATAGGTTTAGTTTAACCCATATTAAACTACTTTTTACCTTACTTGTGGTTGTTTTTTTACTATTTTTACTATTCATGGTGGTAAAAAAATTTGTAGAACTTATTAGATTATATAAATTATTTTGAGTTAAAATATGGAATTCATTTTTCTAAATAATACTAATATTAGTGGTATAATGTCATTTAAAATAAAACCCACAGATGTTTCAAAAAAACGTTTTCCGAAAGAAAAACATTCAGAAATTGAAAATGTTTTTACATAAAAAATATATATTAAATTTATTATAGTGAAATAATTTGGATTCAGTTATATATAATTTTAAAAAATTACTTTTAATACCACATTGAAATAAAATGGGGCCTAAAAATTCTTCAAATAAAAAGGTAGATTAAAATAAAAATGAATAATTTTCACTATTCATACAAAATGAAACTTCTTAAAAAATACCAAAAATCCACAATAAGATAATATTTTAATAATTATCACAACATAGAAGTTAAATTTATAAAATAAATTTTCCAAAATAAAATTTAAAATAAAATTTTATATTTTGTTTTCAAAATGTAATTGAACCAACGTTTTGAAAAATAATATTTTCAAAAAAACAATTACCTATTCTATAAAATAGTTATTGTTTAATTTATACTCTATATATAAAAATTTAATATTTTTTATACATGTGGAAACAAAATATTGTTTCACAATTTCATTATTCCAATTCATAATCACCAACAGAATTTCTAGATTGTAATGGCCATAATAATATTTTAATAGAGTATTGTGTTTCATTTAAACATGATGTTGTTTTCATAAAAAGATATTAAATAGAATTTATTTATATAAAAATAAAAACAATATAATGTATATTGATGTTTCATTATTCCCCCCTAATGAATTTTTTCGTCACACTTTCATATTAAATACTTAGGTTAGAACACGTGAGGGTACTTCTACTTTATCACCTCTGCTGGTTCCCATGTTGGTTCCTCAAACTTTTGGTTTCTCCATGAGGCTTTTACTTGATAATATTCCTTTTATCATTAAAAAACCTAATATATGGTCCAATACATTCATCCTTGGAACTTTTTATGGAAGGTATTTCTCCAACAGGAACACCTTTGGATTTAGTACATGTGAGGAGTCTAGTAAGTGCTTCTTCAAGAGGAAAACATTGAAAACATAATGTAAATGAGATGGGTTAGGTGGGAGTCCTAATATATAGTCCTCCACTCCAATGAGATTAGGGAACTGAATAAGGATAATTTATATATTAATATCTATTCACTTTCTCCCAAACATCTAGGATTTCTTCGATAGTAAAATTCGTACAAACACCTTATCTCCGACTTCATACTATAGGTATCATTGATGGTAGTATGTAAAACATTTTTATTGACATTGTGGAAATTTAATTATAGAAAAAATCATTTGAACCTTCTCCATCATATCTAAAGAATTGTTATCTCTCATCGGCTTCCACTCTCCAACTTCATCCGAGCATGTCGAAGTCTGGCACTGTTTCCCTTAACAGTGCCTCAAAAGGTGCAATTTTAATGCTATAATAAAAACTATTACAGTATGATAACACCAATTGGGTATGGTGTTAATCCTAACAAGCCTGGAAATCCATTTAACAATACATCATCATATCCTTTAGATTTTGGACGGTTCTCATAGAATTTTTTAGGGAGATATGTTGTTCTAAAAATGAGTGTTGTAACCAATGCTTTTTAAAGGATTCTCTTCTACATTGAGTAAAACCTTGGATCTTGATGGTATAAAATAGAATGTGTAACTCCATGAAATATTACCAATAATGTATAACATAGTTATTTGGCCAAGATAGAAATATCCCTTGATAGAAATGAAATGTGATGATCTTTTAAGGAGATTGATTATGACCAATATGTTGGTATTTGATTCGTGTGTCTTGGGGAGTCCTAAGATGAAATATATTGTTATTTTTCCCAATTTTCATACTAGTATGAAAACAATTGTAATCATGATTATAAACTTATATCATTCATCCTTTAATTATTGGCATACCAAACATCAATATACAAATTCTTCATTATTCCTATTCATGTTATCCTTGTAGATGTATTTATTTTTTTATTTGTACATCTCAGTTATTACAATATTAATAAAGAATTTAGATATATTCACATCTTCCAGAAGCTCCCTATTCAGTACTGGTCTTGATGTGACACCTGTCTATGTTCATTACTTTATAATCAAATTATATAGAAGGTTAAACTCTGTAGTATTCACTTCCTTTTTGTATATATCTCATCTCTTTTCTAGGACTCCATGATCATATGAATAATGGACGGTAGAGTAGTTTTTCATTAAAAGATGGATGGATATCGTATTACTATTCCCAAAGAGATAATATCACCAGATCTCCAATGAAACAATTTCTGTAGCCAACTCCATGACATATGTGGGATAGTTATTATCATGAAGTTTTTACTGCCTTGAGGCATATGATATCAGTATATCACTATTAATTATTAAAAAAATCCTTTTTTTATCATTTCTATATACAAAAAAAAGTTCTCCACTTGAGGGAATCCTTTGTATTGGTGTAGTGATAAACCTATTTTTTAAATTCATAATTCTCTCTTCACATTCACATGTCAAGAAAAACATAATCCTCACCATTTTAACATGGTTATTGTGTTTGAAAGTCATGAAATGTATTTAAAAAATAATTGTTAATACCTATATAGTCTAAAGAAACCCTAGATCTCCATTATAGATGATTATCTAGTCCATTTTCCTTTATCTTATAAAGGTCTATATATATCCTTTTAGGGGCGATAATATGCCCAAAATTGATACTTACTTAATCCATAACTCATATTAAATGTAAATTTCATATATCTTTTCCTTTCTAAATTCCAATAGAACATTATTAAAATGATCCACATAGTCTTCCTTGATCTTTTAGTATAACAAAATATCCTTAATAAATACTACAAAAAAATTTTCTAGGTATTCCTTGGAGGCTCTACTCATTATGACCATAAATATTTCTAGAGCATTAGTGAGTCAAAAAGACATCACTATAAACTCATATTGTCCATACCTTTTTTAAAATGTTGTTTTTCAAATATATTCTCTATTCAAACTTAACAGATGATATCCAAACCAAATTTCAACCCTAGAGAAATATTGATCCCCACATAGTTGATCGAGCGTGTAATCTATAAATGTTAGGGGAATATAATCTTTATCGTGATATTTTAATTCTTATTATAATCAATGCATGGGTGTATTGAGACCCTTAAGACTATCAACTTTATCATCACACATGTCTATCGTGAGGCACATAGGGATGTGGATGGTCTTGCCAACATTAGAGTTGGAAAACCCATTACTTGGTCTGATACTCTTCTTTAGGCTCTACCCCCTTTTTATAAGGATGATTATAATAAAATATCGTATTTTCTCCTTTTGTAATCTTTCTATTTTTATGAATTAATGCATCGGCCATTTGGTGTAGGGTCCCTTCTAAAAAAATGCAGTGGTGTATTGACCCATCATTCTTCTTGATAAATAGGACTATCCCACTTCACAATTTATGACATTGGTGTATAAATAATTTTCCAAGATTCTCATACATTTTATTATTTAGCTCCCCATGTTAAAAAATTTCCATTCTATACGAAGTCATAGATATTATAAAATATCTAGGTATAATCCTGATTCAAAATTCAATGCCTTGGAAAAGATGATGAAAGATAAACACATAGATAAATACATCATTATAATCTATAACAGTTGAAATTCCTTCGAGGATGATGTTTTATTTAGTTTTGATAATTTTGGAAATATATTATTTCTTATAAGGAAAAACAATACATGCTTCATGTGATAATACCATATGAGATTCATCATTTTCATTAATGTTTTATATAAATAGAGGGTGATTCACCATTTAGAAGGTGATTTCATTCTCTAATCATTTTTTAATTGATCTATATAAGGAAATAAAATCCATGCCCATAATTACATTATATTCCACTTAATGAAGTATCATAATGTTTTATGTGAAGTTGTGAGAAAAAATAGGGATATAGATTGAGTTATATTCTTGAGATGCGTTAATTGAACTATATTTCATCTTCACTGATAACTCGACATCCGTATTTTGAGTTGGTAAATGAATACTGCTAATAAACTTGTGTGTTATGATTGAATTTGTATGACCAAAATAAAAAATGACAGTTCATATTATTTAATGAATAAATAGCATACATATTACCACTTCATTTTCAAAATCCACCTCAATAGTTCATTTGGAATAATCACACCTTGAATATCTAGGCCTAAGAGGTATTTTTAGATTGTAATCAACAACCCTTACAATAGTAAATTTGTTCACATAGTATTATTGTTCCTTATAGTTGCAACATCAGAAAACATTTCGAGGGTTGATTGGAGAAATCCTTTCTCCCATCACATTGGTAGTTTCCTCTAGTCTCCAATTATTATATTGGTGCCCTTCCCACAATTAAATATCTTCACTATCCCCTTCAGTCATTTTCCAAGATGCTTCTTTCTAAAAATTAAAAACGTTTTATTTTGGACATTCATTCCATTTTTAGATTTCTTTATTTTACCCTAATTCATCTACTCTAATTTTCAATTCTTATCCCCATGATAGTCAAATGATTCAGTAATTACATTTCATGTTATAGGGAACATAAGAAAATTTCCTTCTTTATTTTGATGTCCCAAATTTCCAAATATTTTCATATACATGGAATTATCCCACCAAAGAAGTGGTAAACATTAATTTTGGGGGTGACGAAAAGTCCAATGGTGTATTGAGATATTATTTTCTTCATAACCCCCAATATATTCATCTTCCTATTTCATTAGGCTCTAAAAATCCCACACAATTTATGTCAAGAAGTGTGAGAAAAATATTTGTCCAACATATTTTTTTATAATTCCTTTAAATTCAGCTCTATTATATCTCTCCCATGATACTTATTTTTGTCAAAATTCACCATTTATTGATTTATTCATCCATACTAAAAACATTTAAGGCAACCTTATCTTCCAGAGAGTATTGAATGATAGAGAATATCTATTCAATAGAGTTGATCCATTGTTACACAATTAATGGATTATAAGATCCAATAGATGTTAGAGGCCTTTGGTGGTTAAAGGATTCAATTGAAACTTTCTCTTTGTTGGGGGGATTAATACCTTCCACCTGATTCAGGTTTCAATTCAATGATTGAGTTTGCTGAGAATGTATTTTTCTACTATTATTGATTTTTGTTTCCATTGAGTTTGGAATATAATTTGTTTATTCATCAAATTTCCCCTCATAATGGGTTTTGACACAAATTATTATATTTCACTCAATTTTACTGAAATAAAAGGATAATTAAGGATTAGTATTTTTAATGTATTATACACCTATATATGAAATTATAAACCTTAATGTGAGAACTTATATGTTCCTTAACATATGAATTTATAGGTTTCAACAATAGTTATCTATGGGTTATTTCATAATATATAATCTTAATGTAGTTTTTTCCCTTCCAATGAACTATAAAGAGTTTATGAATTTCTATAACAAATTCCCCAAAAGTGTCAAACCATGTGATAATTAAGGCTCTTTGTCCTGTAAAAAGTAATTCTTGAGTCAAGACCGACATGACTTCTTTAGAGTTATTTACCGAAGGTGCATATGAGTCAGAACCACATCCACTTGTGGTTTTAGTAGAGGTATGTAATTTCTCAAAAACAACTCTCTCTATACATTATCCCAATTCAAGTATATATTACTGTAGTTATACATATACTTAAACATACCATTGGACATATCCCTTTGGATTCAATTTGTTTTTCTCATTATAGTTCCAATGGGTAACTAATCCTTTCTTATGATTTCAATTATTATGATCCAATCCTTTTACGTATATTATTATATAATTATTAAACATAAATATCCAATAATTATGACACATTGATCATAAAATAATTATGTAACATTCCTGCTTAAGTACCACTAAAAATGTAGCTGGGCTAGTCACCACATGGCCTCAAGCACACCACCACGTACGCCAGAGGATACCAGCTAGTAGAGAGGGTGTAAGAAAGTGATTGTGGAAAGACTATACCCTTATATAAAAGTAGTAAATATGTATAATAAATAATGTTAATAAGAGGAAGCAGTACTAAATGAATGATTGAGTACTGTAAGAATATTATAACTGAATATAAATAGCCAACACCAATGTATAATAATGAATGCATGAAAAAATGACGATACATAACTAAAACAATACATATAAAAAGGATTCATCCTACATTATAGTAAACAAATATAAAATGAAATCTGATCCTAATGGTCTATATCCATAGACATATGGATATCCTGCTCAATCTTGTGATCCTAACATCTGGTCCAAGTAATACATCACAAGAAATAATCCATGGTATTATGATCATGAGATCTAATCAGGTACCCCGGTGCAATAACATCTTAAGTAGTATGAAATATATAAATACTAGTCAGTTTCCACAAAAAATTTCTACAACTAAATCTAGTTTGTGAGAATGAATTATAGATGTGCATAAGTAAATATAATAGTAAGAAGTTCTGAATCAATAAATACCAGTCATCTCAGCTTCCAATAGGTCACATGGAAAAATCTATATTCTTTGACTCATGGCCAAAATGAGTTTATGAACAAAAATAATAGATATAAAAAAATAATATATATATTTTAGTTATATATTGCATCCACCTATATGAACAATTTATATATGTACATAAGTGGTCATATACTTGGAAGAAAAGGTGCTGGATGTATCGAGGTGTAACTCAGTTATCCATAACCAACCTGAATAAGCCTATAAAATCCTGAAAAGGTGTACATGCCCTATATCTCATAATGAGTGGGAGATATCATGCTGGTCACCTGATATGGTGAGTGTTCCATCATGTCAACACTCACCATAGTGAGTGTTACATCATGCCAACACTCACAACATGGTATGTGGTGTGTCATGCCCATAATCCAAATAGTATCCCTGGTGCGAGATGTCACTCCCAACACCTAATGTATGGGAGTGTGAGTCCTCCATGCTCAGCAAAACCCTTACCATCATTACAAAACCTATATCTATGAATGACAACATCTATATAGTAAATTGGAATGATGAAGTAACTCTCATGTGTTATACTATATTAATACCAATATAAACATGGGAATCTCAATTAAAAACAGAATGTACTAAGAATGAAATTATAGGTGTGGAGTTTCCAACCTATACATTTTATTCTAACTAAATCATTTATTTCTCTCAATTAATTTCATTTATAACATTTTAAAAATTCAAGGAAAGCATTATTTTTTGAAAATCGCTCCATTTAATACATTCCATTTGATATATTAAAAGTTAACAAATAATTTAATAAGTCATTCCAATAACATGGGAGGTTCATTAATTATATTAAAAATTATATAAGAGGGAAACTCTATTTATGAATAATAGAAGAGGCCAAGTACTATCATTCCACTTATTAAGAACTAGCCTAAAAGTATTTGAAAACTCCAATATAATAAACTAAACATGGTTTAACTGAAAAATAATTGATTTTTAGCCTATAAAATAGTACACCTAATCTAAGAGGTTTTATTATAGAAAATCACATTGTTTAAACAAATTTCATTTATTCATATTTAAGTATCATACTTTAATTGATCAATGAATTATTTTAGAAATAAACCAAACATGTAAAAACATATATAAGGCTTAACATGGAACTTAAGAGGTTCCATTAACAATTGGTAAATTACCTACAAGGGGAAATTCCACTATTAATTCAAGATAAATACTTAGAATGAATTTTGGGATTTTAGTAATTTAATTTTAAATGGGGAAACCCATTTGAAAAACCCAAGCAGTTTACATGATCGAGGTCGACATTATCAAACTTCTAAACAATGATTTATATGTGTATAAAACGTTATGCAATAAAAATTATATTTTATAAATGAATTTTAGGTTGATGCATGAAATGGTTGGTGAAAATCATAGTGATGGTATTTATTATTCAATAGAAACTACGAGAAAAATCTATAGACCACCTATTTTGTTTTTAGGAAGCTCTACTCATCCAATAATGGGGTTTGATTCAGTCTAGTTTGGAATAAATCCAATAACAAGAGATCTTCCCTAAAATAGAGAAAATGATCTTATAACCAAATAGTGGAACAAGTCAAAAGAGAAATTTTAAAAGGAAGAAGGAGGAATCAAGAGCATACTGTTATAGATCCAATGATTCTGACGATGTTCAAATCAAAATCTAGATCCATGAGATCTCTCAAAACCAATGAGAGGAGGAGGGGAGCTTAATGTGTGGGGAAGGGAGGAGAGACACCAATTGGAATGAGGGGAGGAGAAGAGAAATATTGTTTAAAAGGATTCATTATGGGGAAAATAGAAAATTCAACCTGAATAATGTGTCGCATGGTTTTTCCATACTATTTTCCCAACCATCTACCAACTATGTGACTCCCAATACTTAAGAACCCTACATCGCATGGTTGTCCCGCTCAGTTTTCTGTAACCACGATCCATCCATGAGATGAATAGTGCAAGAATAATACATATTTAGCACTATGCATATGAGATAGGAGCACTATTTGAGAAATTGGGCATATGCCATGCACAGAACACCTTCCCACATACACAAGTCACATTGTTAATGATGGAGAGTTGTATGGTTTTAGAAAAACAGTGTTCCCTGGTATGTATTCATATATTTTGTGATTTCAAGGTCTGATGCTCCTTAAACTCAACAGATAAGTTGTGTCATCCTTAGGCCTATAACCAGGTCTAAATAAGTATTTTTACCCGTTACGACTCTCATAATTACACTTCAAATCTTGGTTAAATGAATGGTTCACCTTCTTAATTTTGAAAATTCAAATTCCATAAGAATTATACCCCAGTTCAAAACATAGGACTATACAACCACCCCAATGTAGAACATATCATACCCAAGAACCCTTGGGGAAACAAGGAAATCATCAAACTACCTAGTTGGGTCATGAAGTCTCATTCAAACGGCCATGTTACATTTCTAAATGCCCAAATAACCTCCAAACATTACTCAAGCATACAGAACATAAGACACCAAATCCCAAGAAAACTCTAATTTACCAATTGAAACTCTATAATAGTGGTCAACCAAGATTATTGATCTTGATAATTGATAACATTATCTTATATATAAACATATGTCCAACAGTTCTCCCCACCATAGGATTTAACATTTAATGGCCAATTCAGAACCATGATACACCGCACTATTTGAATTGAATAAAAAGAATGGCTGAAGTGTTATAATGATGATCTTAAAAGGTTTACCTCAACTATTAGATCTGAAATAATTCTGATATTATATCACATACCACATCATAAAGATGTGTTTGAATCCGGATCGACCTAATAAAAACTGGTTGAATAAAATTTCCTTGAAATATGCAGGTGAACAATACACCGCACCCACCATAACCCAAAAACATTCTTAAAAATATTACACAAAACCATATTCATCGAAAAATACGGATAACTGTATGATACCCTTTAGCCAACTTATCCCAAAAAATGTCCAGCTTGGATGAACGAAGATTTTAAAAACTAAACTACAATGAATTCCTCCAATGCATCTCACTTTTACTATGAGAACATTAAAAGAGTTACATACCTAGAATCCAGTGAAGTTACATAACAAAACAACCACCTTAACATTTAAAATATTATTCCTCAGCATGAACCAATGTTTATCCCAGATCCATCCCACTAGAATTGTTTCCCTTTAAACATCACATCTGAGCCCAACACCAGGTCCAGGGTAATCTTAGAATCATTAGACTATTGTACAATAAACCGATCTAAGGTATTACACACTCCATATTTAAAAAGATACCTCGGTATAAGAAAATTAAATCCACATAAGATCATTCACTAAGCCCAGGTCATCATCTACCTAGTAGTCAAGTTAGAGGAAAATACCTAGTATCTATGAATTTTTCCAAGGTGTTCCAATATATGAACCCATGTGTAACAATGAACTAACCATGCCTCAATAAAAATCAGACATAATAAGTGAAACTCTTTTAAATCATGGTTATTTAAATATAAGGACCTTGGGAACTTTTAGCTCGACATATAACTAACACTATCTTTGTTCTTCAATGATGATGTCATGATAGGGGACATGCTCATATCTTGCATAACAGTACACTAAGTGGATACTATGGATTTTCAAAAATATTTTAGATGTTTTTATCACATCTATGGTGATGTGATAGGTATGGTTTATAGACCAAAGAGATACCAAATACTGGAAAAGATTAGTCAAACCAAAACTATGTGACTTCCCATGACAGAATATCAGCTTCAACTAATGATGTGTCACCATTAATTGATTAAAATACCTTTACAACCCATGTAATCCCATGATCATTAATGATTTACCACCATATTCAATGCAAGAATAATAGTGTTTCTAAATGGTTTTGAATGTAGACAATATCATAAATGTCTTTCTTCCCAGAAATCACTGACATGATTCAAGAATTTCAAGCCTTAAGGGAATTCCAGAATGAGAAACAAGTTTCAAACGACCTCATTGGTTGTGTACCATATGCCCATAAGGACACATATTTACCAAAACATACATGATGCTCCCCATCATAGGAGTTTTCTTGTTATCAAATAGAGCATACAGACTAGCCAAACTTATGTGGGATGGATCTGATTTACATTAAACGGATGTGTGACACTTCTCAATGTCTAGATCACATACGTCATAAAATTTTGAATAAAAGCCAAAGATGACCTAACTGGATTGTCAAAAAACAACCATCTTGTAATTTCATTCAATGCATTCAAATGAATCTGATTCATTTAATGCCTAAGTCACCCTACTCTAGATATAACCATAAAATGTACTCAACATCTCAAGACATAACGATTTCACATAACTCAACCAGTTTATTAAATCACATAGAAACTGGATGAGAATAATTTAAGTGAATACACACTGCCCTGAGGTTTTAGAAACATTATGGAATACCCTCAATACTATCCATTGGATTTATTCCCTATGCATATGAGTATCAGTTGGACTGTGCAACAGATTTAACCCAATGTTGTATTTCTCCAAACAACCATTAACCTAGATGATGACTTATCATTCGACCCATCATTAAGGAATAATAGAAGGTCATAAAAATTTCTATGTATGATACCATTCCCTTGGCATGTCTAACATGTTGAAACTAGTGATTACTTGATGCTCACACCCATAATAATGGTCAAGGTTACCATAAACACCCACTGAAACAAGTGTTTCATTTAAAAGATAAGAGTTCTATATGGGAAAATTTCACCTGAAAAAAAACCATACATCAAAAATATCATGAAATTTAACCTGAAATTTAAGATATAAGGTTTATACCAACCACGTTTAATCCACTTACAAAAGAATAAGTATCGACCCTTTCACTGTATCAAACCAAAAAGAGTTGATAGGCCCTACATCAATCATTCATGCCTTTGTTGAAAATGTAAATGTCTTATGGAAAACACACAAAATTCGATTCCAAGGAAGCTCAAAAATAATTTCAAACTACCCTAAAATGGCCGTTAAAACTAAGGATACCACCTAAGGTTCCATTTTCATGTCATTTCATTAGTTTATGTTCAACATTAAAATTAATAAAAGATTTAACTTAAAAAAATGTACAAATTATAAAATAAAATATGTTGGTAAAAGATAATGTGACCTACGATGGTGTTTCTATGTTAAAATGGGTTCATTAGAATGAAAAATAATAAAATATTCTTAATTATTAATGTTTTAAAACACCATTAATGGTTTATCTCATAATAAACTTGACTCGAATAACATACTTGGGTCCAGTTATGCATTTATAACATTAAACATACATATCATTAGGTCTGTGTGATGTAGCTGCAAGAATTTATAGAGGAAAAAATTAATAGTTTAAATTTAAAAATTACACTTAATGTGTTTTTATCAGATGAGAATAAATACCAAAACCAAACTACTCAGGTCATGTCACGTATGATGTTCATCATAAACCAACTCATTTCAAATAAAAATTAGGAAAAATTTAAATTTATAACCATTTTCAGATATATCATGGTCATATATATTGGTCCTATTTATATGGATTTCCTTCTCCCAGCCGATTAAGTACCCATGAACTTAACAAATTGGTATTTGGTACTGATTAATTGTAACCAATTTCACCTTTAAATTAAAACATAAGAAGCTATTACAATTTAGAAATAGCCTATAGATATATAAATACATACTTTATAAGATGGTTTGATTACCTTGGTCAAAATTCGTCATTTTATAAGGCACCCATACACCATACAACTGAAGACTGGTTCCCATATAATCGAAACCAATATGTTCAGCCCAAGTAACCAATTACATAATTAAGTCATAACTAGGAATGTTATCAAAAGTAGTATACATAAGGGAACATTTTAATATATAACCCAAGCATGTTATACAAGTAGAAATTCTAAAGAAATACCTACACATGTATACAACTAATCATTTCACCAAAATACCTTGCATCCTATTTGTCAACCATAATAATAAACACATAAGGGAATTTATAAAAATCATCAAGAAACCTACAAATGGAACTAAAAGGAATGGAATATGAATTGAATATGAATCTTTATGTGCCCATAATTATGTATGTAAAGCTACTTACATGACATACCAAAACAAGTGAAAAATACCATAACTTTATAATAAATAAATAAGTAGAAAAAAGTAAAACAATTACTCTGGATGAAATAATAATCAAATATATCAAAAAATAGAGCAAAAAATGATCCATACCTAAGCACTTGGAATTTTTCACATGAGTGTGGTGATCAATCCTATAAATGGTTATTTACCAAGCACCAACATATTCCTAGTCTCCTATCTACCATACCCAAATAGTATGATAAAAGAAAAAGAGGTTATGATAACACTTTGTAACATCCCAACCTGACTAACCAATAATCCAGTAGTTGGATAGATCACCACATAGCCTGAAGAATGTCTCCCCATATTCTAGAGGCTTCCATTTAGTAGTGAGGGACTTATTAAGTTATAGTGGGGAGACTATACTCTCATTTTTCAGTAGTGAGATGGAATAATAAAAAATAAAAAATAGTGGAAGATGTAATAAATTAACGGTATAGGAATAATAATATAACTGAATATAAATGACCAATGCCAATGTAAAACAATGAATGCGTATTGATATGATGATACATATATAGAAACACATCCATAAAACATGAATCATGATACATTATAATACATGAATAATGAGAAGAAGTAAAATCCTAAGGGTGAACTCTATAAGAATCTTAAGCCCTAGATTAGCCATATTCTCTTAACTTCCTATACAAGTATTCTAGACTAAGAAATAATCCACGGTTCTATGAACATGAGATCTACATGGGTACACTAGGGAAACAAAATACCAAGTAAGGTGTAAGATATAAATCCTAGTTAGTTTCCATCAAGAGTGTCTATAAGTGAATCTAATCTGTGAGCATAAATTAAATAAGTACACAAATAAATAGAATATTAAGAAGTACTAAATAAATAACTACTAGTTATCTTTTTTCATATAGGACACTTTTAAGACTCCACCTACTTTAAAAAATGTTTAGAATGAGTGTCTGATCATGAAAATTATATATAGTAACAATACATATAATAATTATATATTGGATCCACCTATGGGAACCAAGTACATACATGCATATGTGGCCATATACTTGGAATAATAAGTCTTGGAATGACAAGGGCATAAATCAATCATCCAAAACAATTCTAAATGACCCTATAAGCTTATGTAAAAGGTTACATGATCTGAATCCCATAATTAGTGGGAGATTTTGGGCTTGTCACATGGGATTTTGAATGTTCCTTATTGTCAACACACACTATTGTGAGTATATGATCATGAAAACACTCAAAACAAGGGACATGGTGCATTATGCCCGACATTTAAATATCATCACCAGTGTAGGAAATTATTCCCATTGCCTGATGTAAGGGAGCATGATTCCTCCATGATCAATAGAGCACATACCATCTTTCAACATCCTATATTAAAGAATAATCATAATTATAATGGTAATAGGAACGAGGTAATACATCTCATTCATTATACTATAACAATCCCAATACGAGAGTGAAAAAGATAATTCAAAAAAGATTGTACTAGTCATGCAATGATTGGTGTGGAATTACCACCCTATAAATTTTATTTCAATTAAATCATTTTATTCATTCAAGGTATTTCATTCATAATATTTTAGTCATTCAAGGAAGGTATTCCATTATGATAATACATTCCATTTAATTCATGCCATTTTATCTATTAAGACTTTTAAAATCCTCGAAGTATTACAATATATATAATTACAAGGTTATTTAGTTTCACTATCAATTATATAATTGGGAAACTCTATTTAAGAATAATAGAAGTTCCCATGTGGTAGCACACAACCTATCACGAACTAATATTAAGGATTATAAAAACTACAAATAAATAAACCAAACATGGTTTAACTATAAAATCATTGCTTTTTATCATATATCATTTTCACAATATCTGAGGGGTTTTATTATAAAACATGACATTGTTTAACAAGAAATTAATTTATTCATATTTAATCATCAATATTCAACTTATCATGGGGCATTTTTTAAATCTACAAAACATGGAAAAACAATTATAAGTAATAACATGGAACCTATGTGTTTCCATTATCAATTGGGCAATGCCATACAAGTGGAAATTCATATATTAGTCCAAGAAAAAATCATTGAAGGAATTTTGGGTTTCTAATTACATAAATATAAAGGGAAATGTTAGCCAGAACATCCAATAGTGTCTGTGATCGAGTATTTCATTCTCAAACTACTAAACAATGATCGATTAGTGTATAATATGGTTTATATGAAAAATTTGATTTATGATATCAATTTTAGGGTGACACATGAAAATGTACGGTGTGTGGCACAAAAAAAGTATTTATTATAAAAAAAAAACTAGGGGAATGAGATATAAACCACATACCTTACGTTTAAAATGATCAAATCATATAAAGACAACATTTAATTTAGATTGGTTTGCAGTAATTCAAATAAATGGATTTTTTCCTTGAAAATAGGGAAAATGAGCTTGCATGAAAATAGTGAAATAGGTTAGAAGTGGAAATTTCAAAGTAAAAATGATGAATATATTGATTGACATTATAGATGTAACACAACCGATGATGTTCATATCAGATTCTAGATCCATGAGATATCTCAATACTAATGAGAGGAGTAGGATAAATCAATGGGTGGAAAGGTAGGAGAGACAACTACTGGAATGAGGAGAGGAGATGGGAAAAATTATGTAAAAATATTCATTAAGGGGAAAATGGAAATTTCATGCATAAAAACCGGGTCAGATGGTTTCGTGTCATGATTTCCAAAATCATGCGCTAACCATGTGGCTCCCAAAACCTAAGATCCCTACCACGCATGGTTTTCATGCTTGGTTTAACCTAATCGTGCTCCAACCATACAATGATGAGTGAAATCATACAACATATCTGGCACTAAGCAATTGAGCTAGAGGAATGATTTGGGAAACAATGGGATTTCCATGTACACCACACTTGGTCACATGCAGAAGATGCATGGTTAATGCAGGAGGGTTTGAGATTTTTGAAAAACTGTTTGACTATGTTAGTCTTCAGTGATTTTGTTTTTATAGGGTTTGATGCTCTTGAAACTCAATGGAGCAGCTGCGGAACCCTCAATCATATAACCATGCCAAAAAAAACATGTTTAAGCATTCCAAATCATGGAATTACATTTAAAAAATCAATTTAAATAACAAATCATCCACCAAATGCTAGAATTTGAATTCCCTCGTAATTATAACATGGTGCAAGAAAGGGTCATTTCACCTAGTGTATTTGGAATACTCTATTTATAATAGATATAAATAATCTAATACCTGTAATCCTTATTTTAATTTCCATAGTTAGCCCCAAAAACCCATTTTTGATCCTACACATTAATATGATAACGTAGAGAATACGCAAAGAAGTTGGTGCACTAAAAATACAAGTAATATAATGCATTCATATTCTAACCAAATAGAGATATATATAATAATCCATAATCATATGAATTACTTATGGAAATAGACAGGTTTCATAATCTTTTCTCGTAACATAATCACTATTTATTTTTTAATGACAGAATTGGAGGAATTGTTATAATGAATATATTACCCTGATAAGGGAGGGGAGAATAAGCTAGATATAAATTTGAGAGATCTATATAATTAATTTAAAATCATTCCATATCTTTAAATATAGATATTTTGTAATTTAGAGAGAATGGTCATAACCCATGGAAAATGGTAGCTTATAAAAATCTCTTACATTGAGCCCGTTTATTATTATTCAATGTTTATCTAACTAAATAATAAACATAAGTTAATTAATTACTTTCACGAGATATTTTTTCATGTTATTGTTCTTTTTTTATTCATTACAATGTCATAATGAATTTTATAACAAATTATTTTCATGCTGGATGTTTTAATGTAAAATATTTTCGTATTTCCAAAATCACTTTGGTATGTTTACTAAGGTGAAGTGATTATCATTTCATAATATACAGAATGGTAAGAAATAAATAATTATCATTTATACATTAATTATACTTTTTTAATCCATCTATTAAATATGGTTATCAAAATGATCTATGTTACCATCATGGAGATGGTTGGTTGTACGTACACATGAGTAACGTTTACATTTTTTATAATGATAATTGAAAATTGTAATTGTTTTTTTATATTTATAGAATTTTAATTATATACTAAATATCATATTATTTATTTATATAAACTTACATTTTCATCCATTTTCTGAGGTAATAATAATGAATCACATTGATTCTTACGATGGTATTATGCCATACATATAAATGACATTATGATATGTTCAATGGATGATAAGGTAAGAAATTATATGATATATTTATTTTCAATAATGATTAATAATTAATGAATATGATATATAAACATAAAATTAATCTCAATTAAAATCCTTGTAATTTTTAATTGAAAAACGAATCACATCTCTCTATGAGGCGGCAATCTGATGAATAAACAAGAGACTCTTTCATATTCTCTAAGGAATGAAAAGTAAGATGTTATATATGATGTTATATTTCCAAAAGTGTAATTACATAAGAAATATATTATATTAAAAATAGATAAATCAATATATATTATAGTGATAAGGGGTTATGGAAAATTAATTACATCTATTTGTAATCTGTTAGTCTGACGTACACATGATCAACTGGTTCGTTTCTTATTTAAGGGTATTGGAGATAGATTTATTTCATAAAAATTTTATTGAAAAATATAAGAGTATTGAAGATATCTATGATTTTATATCATCATTTTTTAATAATATATGAAATTGGTGGTGGAATAAATAATATAAAATGATCATTTAAGGATGTTAACACTCCTCCAAAAACATCATTTAGTTTGCACCAAAAGCCTTCATAGTCCTGATTTCTGACCAAACCAATACTTCTACTATAACCGGAGGTAACTGGGTAAGATAATTACTAATATATTTTATGATACAATGAATTTTTTATGGTTTTAAATCATATTAGAGTGTTTGACCATTCATAAGTTTGGGAGTTGAAGAACAAATAATTTTTTAAAATAATGAATTCCATAATTATTTTTTCCAACTAAAAAGGATCCCCAATGTACCATTTTAAATAATTTTAATATTTAAGGTCTAAATACTACTATAAAATTGTAATTATACAAGTTTGAATCATTTTTAACTCTTATTATTTTAGTTTAAAACCTAGAAAACCAATATTTACCTTATCTAAGGTAAATAATTTTTATTTTTTACAAATCTTATTATAGAAAAAAATTAATTTCCCTGTATTATATAATATAAATTATTCTGATAAGAAATATTTAATAAATTTTTCAAAAACCGAATGATATAAGTGAATGAATTAAATTTTAAATTAATCCATAGATGTGTCAAAAACGATTTTCGAAGAGAAAATTGTTTTAAAATTTAAAAAGTTTTTAATATAAAAATTTAATATTAAATTGATTATAAAAACCTCATTTATATTAAATAATTTATAATTAAACATATTTTACTATTAAAAAAATTAAATTGTGTCTATAAATTATTTAAACTAAAAATTTGTTTTAAATAAAAATTAATATTTCTAACTACTCATTGAAAAATAATTTTTTTATAGAAAAAACAGAATAATTGAATCAAAGTTAATTTTTATATTTTTGATTAAAAAATGAAGTTAATTTGTTAATATAAATTTTTTATCATTAGTAAAATTTAATTTGAAATTATGTTTTTAATGCACAAATAAATCATCTTTTAGAAAAATATAGTTTTTAGAACATATTTCCTTATAGGTCAAATAGTTGTATTTTTATTTCTAATCATTAAATAACCATTTAATTTATTTTATACAAATAAAAACCGTTTATTTTTTATAATTCAATTAATCTTTTTTCATTCCATCCAAAATAATAGATAGTATATAATAACAATAAAAAAATTTCAAATGAATATTTCATTTAATTTAAACCAAGTGTTCCATGCATCACTTGTTGTAAAAGAGATTGATGTTATTTTAAAAGAAATATAATGTAAATTCCTAGGTAATTACGAAAATGTGGACTAGTATATCTACATAGTGGTGTGATCAATTTTTTTATTTCTTCTTTAAATGGATAGTAATAATTATAGATTTAATGAATATATATAATATCATAATAATCCTGGAAAGGTGAATTATCATTTACCTTTCTTTCATTCCATCTTCCATGTAGTAGTTATAGACTAGGTCAATGAGAGAAGCGTTGGATGATTCCGCATAAAGGTAGTAATTATTTATGTTTTTCTATTATTCTAGTTAGATATCCTTTTTTCTAGATTTATGTAATTATTATCACTATGTAGGACCCATTTCGGGCTGGTATATAGATTTTTGGGAGAAAATGGGGTCTCGAGTTTACTTGAGGGGTTTCCCGTTCAAAAATCCTGATCACACAACAGGTTGTTTTGGGAACATGTGTCATGTGTTCATCCTTTTTGGGGAAGATTATATTTTAAATATCACACACCATTTATAGGGTATAAATTCCATTTACTAGGACTCAAGCATATAGTTGAGTCCACGGCCATACACCCCATATAGGGGAACATGGAAAAGTAAAGAACAAAAATAGACTATTTTTTGGACACCTGATGTGTATAAGTATACAACTAGGATATAAATTTGGACAGGACATGTGAGGTACACTAGAAGGTACCCCATATGGGTGACATTCCATGTACCTGTCTTATATATCGGGTACATGGGATTTTACATGCCATGTATGGATATTGTACATGATTGGGTGGAGAATCGTGGGTACACATCATGTACCAGGGTTCACATTACAAGTAATCCACCCTTTCCCCTGTGGAGGGGTTCTCATATATTAACGCCCTAGAGTAGGAATTAGACACATCAGTTTTACGCTTTGATTATCGTTCCCCATAGGTCGTGACAGTAAAACCCATTAGGTTATTTGAGGACTCCAATGAGTCCTTTCAAAAAATTTCATAAATTGAATGATTTATCATATGGTTATCAAATGTAGTTTAATCTTCAGAGCGAGACCTTGATCTAAGATAGTCCATGGGATATCTCCTATTAACATTGCTTATGTAGACATCCCCTTGAGTACATATCCCTTGTGAGGTATTCCATTCTGGCCTAGAAATCCATGATATTTGTTGTTTCTAAGGTTCCCCTAGAGGGTGTTTATGGTTTTTTTTGTTCCTAGTGGATCATGTGTAGGATGCCAATATCCCCTTATATTTTACAAGGCTCCTCTATGGGAGTCATTTGATTACATGATGGTATAGTGAATTCCTTGCAGTATCCATCAATTTATTTACTCAATGTGAAAATCCCATGCATGATACCTCTACCTATATTCATTGTTATTGAGTTTCCCATGTATGAAACCTCTCCCAATGTATTTTCCTTTGGATAACTTGTAGGATGCCTTTATTTACTAACTGTTATAGATCCCTTATAAGATTCATCCTTTTACTTTCAAAAAGAAGGACCTCATGTAGGGTTCGTTCACTAATGTGTATACCCCAAGGATCCCATGTAGGATTCCTATCTTCTATTATGACATGAGAGAACCGGTGTATACCCAAATGTTTGAAAAACCCAAATATGTTATATTGGGTTAGGGTATAGATATTAGTGTGTGTAACTTTAGAACCTATGAAGAACATGAAGTCCTGAGAGGTTGTGTCATTAGTAGTTAGTTTAAGAATTTTAGCACCCTCTCTCTTTTATTTATGCATTGGATTGATTAATATTGTTGAATATGTCATTACTAGAGGTTCATCTTGATTATTGGATAATTTTCTTGATGTGATACAATATCTGCATTTGTGATTCCTAGAGGTAATTCTAAGGATGCAGCTTCTAGGACCTTTCTTTTATATTTTCAGTTTCCAAGATGTACTCCTTGGGATCCATCCTTTTAGAAACTTTTTCTCATATTTGATCATAGAATACCGTTTTTATGATGTTTATACATGGAATACCTTGTATATGATATATTTTAATGTCACCCATATTAATGATACCCATGGATGATTACTATCTCATGAGTAATGGGGAATATTATACTCCCCCTGATTAGTCACTTGATGAAGAAAGTGGAAATGGTGCTTATCAACATTGATATGACATATAGTCATGGATGGTTATGATCTCTAAAATGATGGGTATGATTATTATCTTCTTGATCGATTAGATGATCATTTGGTGTACATGGTGATCCTCAATATTGATGTGAAAAATACTCAGGAATGATTATGCTCTCTTGGGCGACGAGGATGATTATACTCTCATTGATCAATATCTTGATCGCGGGGGTGGAAATGTAACTTCTCAATGTTGATGTTATATATAATTGTGGATGAATACTCTCTACTAGGTTATTCTTAACATGACCCATAGGGTTAGGTGGATGCACTCGTGATACAATTATAGTGAATGGAAGCTAATAATGTACCTGAATTTAGAGGTCGTTCAATTTTTAAGGATCTCCTAAGGGTAAACCCCTTATGGTCCATCTATGAAGAAATGTCATTAACACATATAGACAAAGACCTAATTCTTTGACATTGGGCTAGATTTGAATGGAAGGTGTGGTCTGACTTCCTTATTAGTGATCATTTACAGGGTTTTTCATCAGTATATGACATTTTTTGTTATAGTGATTAAAGGTGAGTGCGGGTGAACCCATGGATAGAAAATTTATCCCCTTATAGAGAAATGGATTTATTATATACATTTCTGACAATATATAATATAGGTATTTTCTAATAGGATTAAAGATTGAAAGTCTAAATTAATTATACATTTCTTGAGTGGTATGACATCCAACTCAATGCCCTTTTCCTAGGATGTCATGATGATCAGAATTATGGACCCAAGGACCGAGTATTTTTGTTTATGTTATTTTTCACCTAACTCAATTTTATTAATATTTATGTATATATATATGGGAATATATATATATATATAGAAATATAAATATAATTTATTGAATTATTCCTAGTTTACTAGGATTATGGACCTATGGTTTGACTTTGGATTCAGTTGATTTATTTTATTTATTATTTTCAGTTCTTTCATAGATATGATGGGCATACTTCACAAGAATTAACTAATGATTATAGATTTATTGGTTCATCATTATGGTGCCCTATTGAGGTTATAACTCACCCATATACACAGAACTTGGTGTTCATGAAGACCTTGTTTATTCTTTTTAAGGTCGAGAACAAATAACTTGATAGATAGGGATGATTATTGATGTTGAATGATTAAGTAGATCCACTCATGTGATTTCTTATGATCATGGTAGAGCATGTAAACAATGATTGGGAGACTAAGTATGTGGTCTAGATTAGAGATATTATTAGAGAATTATACACGTATTCTTGTTTTTTTGTGTACTTTTTCATGTATTGTCGGCCCAGTGGGTGAGAAGTGTTGTATGTATGACATGGTTATTCATTCATTTATAGAATTTCAAAAAATTATAAAGTATTATTATATTTCAGTTATTTCATGCTTCCATAAAACATTTATATAGTACATTTATGATATATATTTTTTCCACTATGTTTACTTTGATATGAGGTCATAGTCCCTCAATAGACACACCCTAGGCTCATTCTACTAGTCGGTGACCTCTGACATATGGAGATGCCTGCTTGAGGCCTTGTAGGAAACTATCTTTTACCACTAGTTTAGTGGTTTCTAGGTTGATACATTAAAAGGGGGTATAAAATATTTTCATTCGATTTACAATTTGGGATATTTTATATAGAAGTAATATGAATGTTTTAGAGCATATGAAGGATATCATATTGCTGCATTAAGAACAAATATTCTAATGAGAGGTATTTCTTTACAAGTAAATGGAATTATTGTTCATAATGATCATTATATAGTTTTATAAGATTTTTAATTTGAGTGATGCACATACTCCATAGATGTTATGATTTATTATGGATTTTGGGATCTTTTTCGGTTGGAAAGAGGCCAGTGATGGATTTTGAATATTATATGATAATAGAAGCATGTGTATCATGCATCATATTTGGAACGTAGATTCAAATGTTATATGCATGCAAGTGTGTGATTTTATAGATGATAGAGAACGATTGGGTGATATGTCAAAAAAACCCAAATTGGTGATTTCCTGTATAGGTTTTTAGTGAATTATACTCAATTGGGATAACATTCATTTATATATGTATATCATTTTTATGGAATACTGGTTGGATCTATAGTGAAGTGTTTGTTGCCGAGGAAGAGGACTCAATACTCATATGTGGGAGGTTAAATGAGCCTAGAAGGTTGATATGGAACGTAATGATCATGTGTTCAATCCATCATATTGTGTTGTTTCTTAGGATCAATTATTTAATGTGTTATTATCAAACTATATTGTGTTTTTTCATATCTTGGAATGACATTCTATTTAACTGACCTTCATTTGTCATTATCTTGTTGAGTGGTTGAGTATGATACTGATAGGTACCATGATGTTTCTAGTGAACTAGACCCCAAGGGGGTTTTAACATATACAGATTCTTGGTGATTTTCATTTCAGTATCACTTCTATAATGGTATCATGACCTCCTGAGAGTAGTTATTTATGAGCATGCTCAGTGAAGATCTAAGGCCTAGCACATTGATGTTGACAGTTTTGAACCATGTAGGCTAGTCTATTTGTAACTACTTAATAGAGGGTTGATATATTGGGCTTGGCGGTAGGACCTTGTTACATAATTTTCGAACATTATTAGTAAATAAAGGTATGAGACCGAGAGACCCTTAATTTTTACATCAAACCCTTGTTGGAAGAAGCACATTTTGACCAAGGTAAAATGGTGAGTAGGGTGGGAATGAGTTTATGGATTCCTATTTTGACATTGAGAATGCTTGTATGCTCATTTTATGCCAATTCATTATTAGTGCTCGGGTTTTTCAATACAGTCATGTTGATGCCTGTAGATTTTGACAAAGCACATAGGGTTATTTGGTATCAAGTCTTGTATCTACATGGAGGAATATTCATGTTTTTTCCATGTTAACTTGTGTTTCCACTATTGCTAATTTATTCTTTTTGTGGAATGATTTTCATGAAGTTAATGATGTTAGGAGACATGTTTTCTTGGATTAAACCATGACACCAGGGAGGTTCCCATTTTTGATGTGGATTTACAAGCGCTCTTGTGACTTGTTTGGATTGAAATTACATTTGTCATGGTCAGCTTGGTTTTTATAGAAAAATAATTACAAGAGTATGATTAGGGTACTGAAGGTACACAATAATTCCACATAGTACGCTTTAAAACATAAATTAGGGAGTGTCTAGGTGAGATATGAGGACTGATATTTTCAAAACAATTCCAAAGACATGTTTTCCTAAGAGTTGTGATGAAATGAGAAGTTTCCCTCTTTAGTAGAGACTTTGAAAATGAATCGAGAACCACAAGATGGTTTACATGTTTTTATATTGAGATACTCATTTTTAGGACACAATGGGTTAGGTTTTGATTACCAGAAAGTGACACATGTTATTCAATTTTGATGTTTTACTTCCCAATTATGATGTAGTATGACCCCTTAAGGGTCGATCAATACCTTGTTGGGAGAAAAATAGGGTTTCATGCTAACATTAGTGGTTTACCATTATGAAATCCAGATCACATGACATGTTGTTCATGGAATACATGCCTTGTTTTCTTTATGTTTAGAAAAGATGATCTTTTTTCAAGTACAATCCATGTATAGGGTATACATTACCTCTATTGGGACACATCTATTTAGTCGAGTACTCGTTAAACATTCTGTGTAGGGGAACATGGTTCTATATAGTATAAGACCAAACCCCTAATTGGTTGCACCCTGTGTAGAGGTACACGACCAAAATATATACATGGAAAAGCCATTTCAGGTACATGGAAAGGTACCATATGTCTGGTACATGTCAGATATGTATATTACACTCTATTTGAATGGGAAGTTTTACACCATGTTTGGATGATGTACACAATCAGGTGAATCTGGGAGGATACAAGTTGTGTAATGGGTTACACACATTGTGTAATCATCCCTATCTATGATTTGAGGGTTTTTTATATTTACACCATGTAGTTGAAATTGGACTCTTGAGTAGTCTATATTGTGTCTTTTTATGAGTAAATTGCAATGGTGAAAAGCATAGGGTGATTTGAGGGCTCATAGGAGTTGTGTCATGATTTTTACCAAATTAAGAGGTTTTTTCTATGGTAATTGAATCCAATTATCTCTTAAGAGTATGACCTTGATCTAATATAGGCCATTAGCCACATCCTGTTACAATTTTTTTTATCCTTCCCTTTAGGCCTTCATTCTTAGGACATATTCCCTTATGGACAACAAGGCTACCAGATTAGTTTTTTCTACAGATCCTCTATAGGATGCCTCTACATAGGTTTTGACCGAGAGGATACCATATATGATTACTATATATCCTTATTTTTTTGAGGGTATACTGTGAGTTTCCTTCACATAGATTCTAACCTAGGGAGTACCTAGTAGGTTTCATCTTCCTATTTTCTATTTCATAGGATCCAAATAAAGAGGCCTCCTTACATATGCATTGTTATTGAGGGTCGTATGTAGAATGCCTCCTCCTATGAATTGTTCCAAGGATCTTGTGTAGTATTCCTCTGTTTACTCACAATCATGGATCCAATTAAGGATTACACCTTTTACCTTAACAATTGTGGATATCAAGTATGATTACATTTCATATGTGTAGGCCCCAAAAATATCAAATAGGATGCCTCTCTTGTTTGGTGAAATCATGGGCACAATGGGTGCCTTGATGTTTGACCAAACCTAAGAATGTTTGGCGGGTTTGGGTGGAGATGGTAGTTGGTGTAAATATAGTACCCATGCCAAACTGGCAATCATTAGTGGTTATGGAAGTAGTAGTAGGATTTAGGTATTCGACCACCTTCATAATTTTATTTATAGATCCACTTGATTACTATTGTTTCTACTATGATTAACATAGGTGCATCTTGGTTTATGAACGATGACCCCAAAGAGATGAGACATCTATATTTGGTATATTTATACATAAATTATAGTATATATCTTTTTCCCTTTCTTTAATATATTGGGAATCCCCGACGTACTCCTTGGGATCCATATTTTTATTGTATGTTTATGATATATAGACATGGTGTCCCATGTTAATGATATTCAGGCATTGAATCCCTTATTAATGATATACGGAAGTGGATCCACTGTTGATGATACTCATGAATCATTATGATATCCCAAGTGATGGGGATAATTAAACTCTACTTATTCGATTACTTGATTGTATTGATGGGCATGACACTCACCAATAATATGTCATAAACTCATTCATGACTATGCTCTCCCAATAGATGAGGATGATTACGCTCTCCCTGATCAATTACGTGATCACAGTGGTGGACATGGAACTGAACAACATTGATGAGACACATTCTCGTGGATGATTATTCCCTCTTGTGAGATAGGGAAAATTATGCTCTCATTGATTGATTACATGATCGCAGTATTTGATATGGCACCCTCGCCGTAAATGTGACATATACTTGTGGATGATTATGCTCTCCTAAGTGACACCCGAGATTCCTTTGAGGGTTATATAGAGGCACCAATGATACTCTAACAGTGAATATATGTCAAGCATGTACTTGGATCCAGAAAAAAATTCAATTTTTACAGATCAAATATGGTTTTGAAACATAGGGTTCATCTGAGTTGTAATGTTGCGATCACCTATATGCTAAGACCTAAGGCTCAAACATATTATTGGATTAACATAGAAGGAGTGGTACCATTTCAATATTGGTGAACATTTATAGGATTTTATAACAGTATAAAAAATCCATTTTTATTGTGATTGAAGGCGAGTACGGGTGAACCCTAGGCTAGGACATGTATCCCATTGTGGTGGCATGGCTTTGTCGGAGATATTTTTGATCCTGCACAATGTTTGTATTATTGACCATAATTAAAAACCCAATGGTAATGTTCTTATACACAACTTGAGTGGTACAGAATTTTTCAATTCCTTTTTCAATGGATTTCCATATTATCGTGATTATGAACCCATGGATCGAATAATGTTGTTTATGATAATTTTCACCTTAATCTCATATATTCATATTTATGTATATAAATATTTATTGGAATATGTATATACATATTATTTCACCTTACCTAGTTTATCAAGACAATATATACATGTATTTACCATGGGTTGAATTTATTTAATGTTTTTTATCATTTTTAGTTTTGTCTCGGCTAGGTTCAACATATTGCGTGTGCATGAACTTGTCAACTGAGAATTATATTTTCATCACTGTGGTTTATTACTATGATTATTTCTCAGAAATCTACATGGAATTCGGTGTTTGTGGAGACCATATGTATTCTTTTCATGTTGAGCTCAAATTTCATAAGGGATAGGGATGAGGCCCAGGTTTATAGGATCAAGTAGAGTCGCTCATATAGTTTCATTCTATCAGGTTGAAGCAGCTTGATAGTGCTTGGAAGAATGGGTATGTAGTCTTCAAAAAAGATGGTAGTGAATAATTTTACCTTAATTTTATTTTCTTTTGAAACCTGACATGTATGGTTGTCCTATAGGGTGAAAATGTCGTATGTATGACATGGTTATTCAGGCATTGAAATAACTTCATTTTTTATTACAACATGATTCTATTTTAGTTATTTATATCTTTCTCACTCTATTATTTTATTTCATATATGATATATTGTTATTTATATTTTTTTAATCTAATATGAGGGAATTTTATCTCTAATGACATACCTTATGACCTCACCTCTTTTCATAAACTTCTAGAGTATAGAGAGGCAGTCTTGAGGCCTTATGGTGAACCAGGTCAGAGCACCGATTTAGTGGAATCTAAGTCAGGTAGTTATATAATTTTTAATAAATTGATGATAATATATTATAAGTACAACATATATGATATGATATATATGAGTAATTTTTTAATAGATGTATAGTATATATAAATATATTTATTATAAACTTTGTTCAGAATCATATGAAGTAATTCCGACATAAGGTATAGGTTTTTCATCTATATATCATTTCATTGAGACGTGTTTTTTGTTATACACATATATATTTTTAGTATGTGTATATAATACCACATGAAATTTTGTATCATCGATCATTCATAATTCATTGAATTTAAATTTACAATTCAAATTATTTCCTTGAAGGTGTTTTGATTGGAAGTTACTAATGTTGTAAGAGTTTAATTCAGCATATCGTCATTATTAAAGATTTTTTAGGTTTAATTATTCATTGGGGGAATTATATGAAATGTATATGTTAAAACTTATATATATTCATAACTGATCAATATTTCTAAAAATTATAATATAGCCATTAATGTTTTCTCTTTATGTACTCAATAGACTCAAAAACTGTTTTCATGGAGAATCGACATTGTTTTCTATTCGATTAGGAATATTTTTCTTCCATTTACATATTTTCATTAAAATATATTCTAAACTAATTTTAAAATTATCATATAATTATTTGATGTCATTTTTTCACATATCCAACTTTCTATAAAAATGAGACAATGGAATCTTCTTATAATTTTCTAAATGAGGAAATTTATAACTATTAATTGAAAATATAACGAGAATCATAATCTTATCATAGTCCCCCAGAAAGGAAATTTTCACCATTATGACAAACCAATGATTTGAAACATAGATTATAGGTTTATGTAATTTTTTTCATTAAAAATTATTTTTATAGTATTCCGGAATATTTTTTGTTTCAAAATATCAATTTTAATATGAAAAATTTTATTATCTTATAGAATTTTCTTAAGGATATTTTATTGTATTTAAGTAAAATAATGAAGAAAATCTATTTGTTATACATCTTATCTTTTAGGGATATGTTTTAATGATACCATGCTTATTATTTCTAATGAAATTTTATGTTTACTATGAATAGAGAAAGTATTGGAATTCCATATTGTATTTCTTCCACTAATGAAAATATGGATTATTTTGTAATATTGATTATTTTGTAATATTTATATAAAATGATGAATTAATTGGACTTAGATATGGATGATAGAGTCCAATTAAATCCTCACAATGCATCAGTTAATCTCATGGTTAAAAATAGTTTGGATATTTGGTTGAGGTTTTACCCATTTATATAAAATTTCATGAAACGAGGCCTCGATGATACGTTTTTTATGTCTGTAATATTCATTTCAAAATAATGAAATCAGTTATTTAATGTTATGTCAATATTTAAAAAATTATGATATTCATGGATAGGTTTCAACGTCATGTGATTATTTATATGGGATTATTTTATAGTCATTTATTCATATCATATTATTCTCCAATGTAATGCTTTTTAGTTATTTAACATTCAATATTAATTATTCTTTACTTAATCATGATATCTTCAACTATACATTACCATTACTATGATTTAGATCTTACCCTTTAATTATTTCATTTCCCAAGGATATAAAAAATTATATTTTCAATGATATAAAGGTTGAATGAAGGTTCTGTATTCTAGGTTTTTATATTTCCAATGTATTTCTATAATCAAGTATGTATCTTTTTTAAAAATAATATTAAACTATATTCTCCTTTTTGGAGTTATCTCTTGAATATAGTGCCAATTTGATAAGGTAACCACTTACTCTAGGCAACTAGAATCTGGGACTTTACAATTTGTTTCATAAAATTTTTAATAGTAACATAGGTAAATAATTAGGAAGGACATAGATTATGGAACATAACACTATAAAATAATTTGAGGAAAGTTTAATATATTTAATAACATCAAAATGTTTTTGGGAAGGTAGATATTATTTCGTTTTCATCGCAACACAACCCTATCTGGATACTAAAAGCTGATGTGGTCTTGGTAAGGATGCATCTAGGGGTTATAACACTTAAAATAGTTTGTTTAATATATATAAATTGTCATTATAGTGCATGGAGAGTGTTCCATTACTGCAAAAATGGTTTGAAACTCCCAAGAGATATGATTTTTTTAATTCACATTTTATTAATGAACCATTATAATGAATGAGATAATAAAACATATAGAAACCTATGATGTGACATATTGATATTGGATAAATATATGATTTATTTGGTTCATAAGATCAAGGTTGATCAAATGAATAAGGATGTATTTAACACTTTTTAGTCATTATGTGATGAGATTTAAACATGATTAAGGATTATCTGGAAGAAATTTATGAGAATAAAACACTTTATTTTAGTAAATATTATTGGGATATAGTTATTCCATGAAAAATGGCAGTAATGTTTTTTGAAAAAATGTATAATATTTTTTATAGCCTCTAGGGTTAATATTTTAAACAATTATAGTCAATTAATAATATTGTATTTGGTGTGAAATTATAAGTTGTATAGTAACCTTAGTTGTATAAAAGTGATATGATGGGAAATTGTATTTTTGAAGACGTTCATCATATATTGGGAACATTATTAAAAATATTTTAATATAGTTTTAGAAAAAATAAATCATATAGGATGAGTGATAACTCATCACTTATGGAAAGGTCACTAGGCTTGATCCCCTACAAAAGGGTGAAAAGGGTGAACAACTATAACTGGACTCTATGATGTTCTATTTATTATGAAATTTTTTCACTTAAAAGATTTGATGGATAATGATTCTGCTAATTTTTGGAATAATATTTTCAAATATAATATCTTTTATATTTTTGAGGTGAATAATGTTATTTTAGGAAATATTTTATTGGGTTATGATATATACAACAATTAGGTTACATATAAAGGAATATTGGGAAGAATGGTATTATGTTTTTTGATATGTATGACAAAGGGTTTGAGATAACTTTTGAGGATAAACCATTCATTAATATTGATATTATTTGATTTTTATGTGATATATGGTTATTTGTAATGGAATTTTATATGTTAAAACATTAGGTTTATTATTGATTTTTGGAGATTTCTATAATATTTTATCTAGTGGAGATATTTTTACTTTTGGTGTTATGTTAAATTATGCTTACCATTCAGGTTTTAGAAAATATAAGATTAATATTTTTTAATTCTTATATTGATTGTGTTATTAATTTGAATTTCATTTTCATGCATCTTGCATAGCAAAAATCATCTTGAATACACAAAATTTCGTGTATAATATGAGATTGAGATGACAATTAAATAAAGGATGAAATTAGACTTGTCTTGTAAGTATAGGTTTTTATATTCATAGTCTAGATTGTAGATAAATTCTTTAACTCTAGGGAAATGTTCTGGAATCCAAAATACAATCCTATTATGATCATTTCATAGGAATTAATGGACTTTTTTACACCTCTTTAATTTTTGTTTTTGTGGTTGTGAACTTTCTAACGACCAGTCACTATCTTATAATAAACTCTCTCTATCACTCTCCATCATAATTTATACATTTATTTTCCTCAATTTCCGTATTTTTACATCCCACTGATGTTATTATATTTGTATACCCAATTATGGTTTATTTAATATCACTTTCTTATTTCCCTTTCCCTCTTTTAAGAGTAAGTTTTATTAACCCTTTTTATAATGTGGATTTTCAAAAAAGGAATTTTGAAATGTAAAACCATTAATGTTCAATAAAAATTTCAGATTATTAGCATCGAATTTATTAAAATATTGGTTATGTGACAACATGATATTTTAAAACAACATTATACTTAACAACATATAAAATAAAAAACACTATGTTTAAATAAACCGTGAAATATTTTTATTTAAACATGATCATTCTAAATAAGTCGTTGAATTAGAAGGAATGAATAGTAAAAACTAAAATAAGACATAATATAGAGGACCTAATCAATAAAAAATTATTTATTAATTTTTAGGAAATATTTTACCAACCCTTTACTAATGAAATATTATTCTTCAAAATACCTTTCCTTAAAAAATGTTTTTTACTACATTCTGTAAAAACATATTTTATTTAATTTTTCACAATTTTCTAATAATTATTTTAAAAAATATAAATATTTATTTTAATAATCATATAATCTTTTATTTTTTTGAGTTTTTGTGATTTCTAAGAAAAAAATTTATTTTCCATTTAATAGTGAAAAATACAAATATTTATTTATTTTTTTCACTATCAATCGTCTACAGAGACCTATTTTGTTATAATTTTTTTCAATCCAAGGTTGGTTATATTATATAATTACAAAGCCAATTATTTTTATTGTAATAAATTTTTTGGATGAATTTGGTATAAAAAATTATACTTAAAATGCAAATTTCAGAAAAAGTGTTTTTCATGGAATTTTGCATTTTAATAATAAATTAAATTCTATCACGTATAGAAATTTATTCCTGAAAAATATATTCGATATTTTTACTCAATAGGTAATAGAAAATTTGAATTAGACCCTTTTATTTCTAATAACTATGAATAGTTTTCTTGTTAAACATTTTTCACCCTTGTATGTGTAAAATATGTAATATTAGTTAAAACCATGAGATGAGGTCTCAAAATCAACCCACACCTGCATTTATCCTCTTGGATGGGTGTAGTTAGGAAATTTCCATTCATGTATCGAATATTTGACCATTTGGTACCATTTTTATTTGATTATAACATTTATATAAATTTAAGGAACGAATAAATAAAAAATGTCACACTCTTGAATTTAATACCTCAAAAATTATTAATTATGGTAAAAGTAGAAAATTTGATTATAAAATTTTATTGGAAATATAAATGATGTTTTTTTGTTATGTTAATTTATTTCTAATTATAGATATAGAATATTTACCTTTATTTCTAACATAACACTGATATAATATTTAATCAATTAATAGAATAATAAATAAACAAATTAAAAACATTAAAAGTAATAAGATTTGGGTGAATTGTGTTGTTAAAAATAATGTTTAAAAAGAAATAAGATATTATATACGTGTTAATAGTTTAAACTCAAATTAAACTTCATTTATGTTGTTTTTAAAGTGAAATTATGTGAATAATTATTAAAAAGTCCTTAATAGTATTTCCTGATAAAAATATTTTATTAATTAATTTAAAATCATAAAAATATTATTAGAATAAAACTACGATGATAATGGTTTTATATGTCGTAAAATGGCCATTTACGATCCAATTTTCATTTTATATGTAAAATGGAAATCCTTTAAAAATCAAATATCCATTACTACGATTAAGGTTAAAATTGTTTAACTTCGGGGTTAAAGAAAAGTATATGTTTAAAATTAATATTAAAATATGTAAAAAAATTATTTTACAATTATATTATGAAAATAAATTCATTCTCTTATAATCCATGTCATTTTAGAACCAATTCTATGAGTTAAACACATATTAAATTATAATATTTTCTGTATTTCTAAAAATGACTATCATGATCTTTTATAGTAAACAATATTTTATTAAATGATTTAAAATTCATCAAAATAATATATCTCCATAAGTTAAGGGGTATATTTTAAAATATTATCTATGGTCTATTTATGTGTATCTTTTCATTTTATAGTAACTTTCGCCCTATATTGTGGGAAAACCATGATATTGTTGTAATAAAAAATATTAATATTGGATAAAACTAAGATATAAGAGTTAAAAAAATCACATGATCTTGTATATATTTTATTGGTTGGGATGATTTATAATTCTAATCAATATTTCTTTTAAATATTATTATTTTTATCCATATGAACATTAATATTAATTTATATTAGTTTAATACATTAAGTAATTCCATGATCCCCCCCCCCATACTTATAAAAGGAAAACCCATGTATATTATATTTACACCTCCATGATCCATCTAGATTGATAAAACCACAAAAAAAATATCTTTAAAGTTAATATAGAAATAGATTTTAGGATGGGTAAATTAAATTTCCATGTTTCCATAACAAGGGATCTAAAGGAAGTCTACCAAAGAAGAGATAATCATATTTACCTACTCAATCCAAATTTTCTATCTTCTTAAACATCTAGTAAATCCATTTTACCCGTCCTAAAATAAAAAAATATTGTATAAAACATAAAATAATATTTTACTATGATTATGGAACAACTATTTTTGATATCTTTTTGATCCAACAAATGAAATAATATCCCTCTCGCATATATATGGCTTACCGTCTCCAAGTAGCAATGTAATTTGTCTTTCATCACCACATTACAGGAAGGATTTAGTGATGGATACATTTAAAATATATGATAATTATAACATAATAGATCTTTTTTAATTATAATTTCATATCTACATTCATTTCATTGAATCAATTGGAAAACAACAACATCGCTCGTCTATTTGTTTGGACTACCACCGCTACAAAGCATGCGGTCCATTTTTTTCAATTAAACATTACATGGATGGTAATTATGATATATTTAATGAATATATATGATATACATGATATTATAATAATTATTTAAATTTTAATTGTTTTTATTTCATTTATTCATCCTTCGAAATATAAAAATAGTGTTCATGAGTACATATGACTTACCGTCATCATGAATGGTATTGATTTTTTATATCCACATTTTATGGATGATTATAAATATATATATAATGAATATATATGATATTTATATCAATATTAAAATTCTAGATATTGTCAAACCACGATAAAAAAATAAAGACCAAAATTACCAAACCAAATCATACATGAAAGATGATGCTCTTGTCTCCCAAAATAATGATTTCATTAAAGAATTATTAAAGAATGGGTGAAAAAAGTAAATATGTGAATAATATATAATGTATTAAATACATTATTAAGATTATATATTAAATTTATATTTAATATATTTTAATTATAAAGGTGTTTCTAACACATATGAAGGAAGATAGACTTGATGTAAGGGTTCTTCATGCCCATATTGTTTTAGTTGAGACACGTTTGATGTTATAAAAATATTAATGTTTATCCATTGTATATAAAACCCCATGAAATTTAATATCATTGATACTACTTAATTAATGTTATATAAAGTGAAAATTAAAATTATTTCATTGAAAGGGGGTTTTTATTGGAATGTTAAAAAAGTGGTAAGAGTTTATTTCATAATTTAATCATTATTTCGGATTATTTAGGTTTAAGTGTATCTTAGGGGAATTATAAGATATTTATATCATCTACCCAATATATATTCTTTTATTTTTATTATTTCTAAAAATTATATGTTTTCTTTTAATTTTATCCTTTGAAGTACCAATGAGAAGAAAATTTTTTTTTGAGAATAATTTTTTTTCAATTCAGATTGGATAAATTTTCTAAAATGTCCATATTTACGTTGAAATATTTTAATGAACATTTTCAAAATCCTAAAATTATTTTATGAAGTCAATTTTACCCATTTTTAATAGTAAATAAAATTTCCTCAAAATAAGATTCTTTTCATTTTGTGAATGATGTACTTTGTGAATTCTTTAGAAAATGAGAGGAATTTTTTCTTTATCATAGTCTACATGAAATAAATTTCTCACTTTCATGACCACCCAAGGCATTAAAACATCTGTTACAAGGTTTCATAATTTTTTCAATGATATTTTGTTCCAAATATTCAATAAATTTTCAGTTTTTAAATATAAATTTAAAAGTGAAAAAGGTATTTTCCATAAAATTTTGTTTAATGGTCCTATTATGGTATTTATATTCATCCATGACATCAAAATTTTTTTTTACTTCTGCACCACTATTGTTTTCTCATAATGAAACCATTATTATTATTCTTATGGATTTTTTGTGAGGGATATGACTAGGGAAACTATTGAAATTCCATATTCTAGTTCTTCCAATACAGACTGTTGTTGATTATTAAGGAATGTTTATTAGATTGTTTTATTTATTTATAATATTAATGAATTGGACATTCTAAATTAATCGAGGGAACTATTATATCCCATTTATTCATTTGTATGTCTTATAATAAAACCTATTTGGGGAATTTAGTTGAGGTTTTACTCATTTATATAGGATGTGTAAGAATGAGGCCTCGATGATTAGTCTAATATGTGTAAAATTATTAAACTGATAATTAATAAATCATTTATTGATGTTCGTGGGATTATTTTAATAGATATGATATCCATGAATACACTTTAAGATCAGGTGATTATTTATATATTGTTATTTTTTTCTTTATTTTTTGGACTTATTTTTTCATGCTTATGTTATTGACATAATGTAATATGTTTTAAGTTGTATAAATTTCTATATTGACTATGCCTTATTTAATCATTTTATCATCCATGGTACATACAAATTAGTGAACATCTGATCTCAACAGTTTTCTGTTTCCCATTCCCTAGAATATGAAGAATTATTTTGAAAAATATATCAAGGATTATAGAATTTTTCAAATGCAATGTTTTTATATTTCCAATGTAATATGAGAATCAGGTATGTATTTAGCTTTCCAAGACTACTGAACTATTCAGTCTGTTGGGATGAAATCCCTTTTATGTTTTACCTATATAATAATTTAACAACTGGGTTAGGGATACTCATTTAGGTGTATTTTGAAAAATCTTCAATGAACTAATTTCATTGCATTGTTCATATTGGTGATCAAATTGACCCAACCATGAAAACACTTTAACTCGATTGGTGAGTATGGTTAAGGAGGTTCTTATTTCAACATAATATCATTATAAAAAACATAATTATAATAGGTTTATGTTTATTTAATTCTAAACATGATATTAAGATGATTTGATAATTAATGAAAAACTGTAACAAAAATGAAAAAAATAAATGATTCTTTTTTGGGGCCGTAGTCCGCCCAATGCACCATTAGTTTTTTCGTTACTCGAAAATTGAGAGGGGTGATTATGGATAGTAATTGATCATTATGGAATCATAATTCAATTATATATGTCGTATTTATTCATTAATACCATCATAAATACAATCCATGATTGGTGGTGGTGATAAACAAAAAGTGTCACATCATAAATGCAATAATTCACTCAAATATAGTGACGATGATTGTTGTTTTTCTTATAAGATAGAATATAATAAATAATGTTTGTTTATTTTTTTAAGAATATAAAAATAAATTAATATTGATTATGTTATTTTTATACTTTTTTTATAGTAATTTTTGAAAATAATGTCTTAAACAAAATTTTATGAAATATGTGATACCAACATTGAGACTATAAAATTACACTTGATAAAGGGATTATATTTGTTGAGAATAGGTTAATATATGGTGACTTATGGTATTTAGGAATGTATACTACAACTATGAGAGGATAATAAAGTATATTTTCAAGGAGATTTCATAACAGAAGTGAATTATTGAAAGGTTGTAAGTGATCACTCTTTTATAAGTTGAGATAAGCTACTCTTCTAGGGAAAAGAATGTTAAGTAAGAGGTAACAAAAGAAAATGGACGGACATTTGGGAAATTTCAGTTATTAATGGTCTCTATGTTATTTAGTTAAGAATTTAAACCCAAAAAATAGATTTCATGAATGACTACAATTCATGTTAATTTAAGAAAAATTCAAGCAACCACAGATTAGTCATTCAATCACTTATTAATCTTAATTAAAAATTAATAATTTTTGTTATTTTATTAATATAAATATAAGACGAACCTTATCAACCAAATCAAAAATGGTGATATCTATTGTTTATCTATTTTACACAAATCACATCATAAATATGAAAAAATATTACTTTAAATTAAACAGACAAAGCATATAATCTTTTTAATTAAAATAGTTTTTTAAACATCAAGCTTATATATATGATACATTTTTGATGGGTACTAATTTTAATGATAGTAAAGAATTTATTTTAAAAAACTAATTTTATATGGAATTAAAAAAATTCCACAACCTATCTTCACCATGTTTTTTAATTTAAATAAAACAAATGAATAAGTTTTTTAAATCCTAGAGAAATTTTTATTAAGTACTAAAAAAATTAAAAATATAATTTATAAATTCATGAAAATATTTTATATTTTGTAATTTTACACTTAAAATATATTTTTTCGTCAATTAAATGATTTTATAAACGTTTAGGCCTTGCACATGTACTAACAATGTGATAAGAGTCTCATTCTTGAAAAAAAAACATTTTTTAATATTCTCCTAAGTAACTATTATTTTATAAAAATTTAAAAATTTCATCTTAATCTAATATAACCATGATAAATAAATTAATTATTTTAATTTTTTCAAATGAAAATCCTGACATTGATAAGTTTTAATTTTATATAAAATCAAAAAATATCATCAAAAATAGTTTTTTAGATTAAATCATTATTTCTGTATATTATCTATTATTCAAATATTAGTGCTATAAATAAACATATAAAACATGTAAAATATCCCATTATATATATAAATATTATTGATTGAAATTCATTTATTATTTTCTTAGCTCTACAAATTGAGTTTCATGTTTATAGAGAATTTTATTCAATTCTGTTCTTATATATGTATATTAAAATTATATTACTACTATTTATACATTCTATTTAAATAGCTACGTTACGATGGTCTATATTAGTTTAGAAATATTGGTTTCATGATGAGAAAACTGTATAATACAATGTTTATTTAAAGAGTAAATACTATGGTTGTTACATCATAAGTGGAGAGAATTGGGTTGATGTCCTTCACATTCATGATATACTACTTCCATCGACATGAGAAATGTATTGGTGTAAGAGGAAATGATATTTTATGATCATTGATACTACCACATGATGATAGACCCTTTGAGAGGATATAACATGTAGGGATGCATCCTAACCCCAATTTGGGACGGGTAAATAGGTGATGAGATATGAATAAAAGGAATGTTAGTACATGATGGTTTGTATTAGGTTTTGAGAGTATAAAATTAGTGGGGAAGTGGATTATGGGAACCATGGATGATATTATTTTGATGTTATATTAGTATACATGTATGTGTTATTTTGTTACTTCAATTTAGTGAGGTTTGTATTGTTAGTTGACCTATTCAGGTTCTTATTAGTTTTTCTATTATTTCATTAGTGAATAAGTATACTCATTACATATGTAAACTTGAGACCCTGGGTTCTATAAAACTGATTATTCCTATAAATATCATCCTATGTAAATAAAAACTATTTTTAGGTTTATATGAAAACTTCCTAGACTAAGCTATACATTACTAGGTTGGATATTGGACCTGTTGCAAGGTCGCTACCATATAACTTACCTTTTTGGTTTTTTTCCTTGAGATTATTTTCCTTTTATTAATATTGTACATAAATCATTTTATTATCTGGTTTCCTTTAATTTATATTATGTTAGGGATTTTTATGGTGTTTTAATTACAATCTACCATTCCAAATTTATCTATAATGGCTAACACCTTTCATATATGAGATGCTTTATACCATTTATGATAGTATCCAAACTAGGGCCCACTAATTGTGGGACATGGGGTCATTATCTATCTTTATTTCCATTTCTAGATCCAGAGGGGTAGCTCATAAGTTAGGGTTCATGAAAAAGTGTTATTAGAGTTTTTTTGAGAGATAAAGTAGAGTTTGTAGTAATGAACTTTGAGTATTATGAGGGTTGGTATGGAAATGATGCAAGTTGTTCATCGTACATGGCACATGCTAGGGATACAAACAAAGGAACATTATTTTATGGAACCCCATGATCCAAATCAAGGACAATGAGTTCATTAAATAACCATATGATGCAGTCCAACATGCAAGGTAGAGACCAAGGAGCGGTACATATATCATTATTTTTTTCACTTGTGGTTACATGAGTTGGTTTTTAGAAAGTAACATTAAAAAAATAATGTAATCAAATTAACATTAAATCAATTGTGTGTATTTTTTATATTTATCATTCTTTAGTTGATGATGAACTATAACAAATTTATGAACTATTCATATAACATCAAGGTAAAGAGTAAAATTTTGGTCAAATGGGATAATATTTTTTAAAACCATTTAGAGACTTGAATATACTATTCCATTATGTGTTATAACATGATTCTTTATAAATTGAATTTTTTCCATTTCTAAAACGCATAACATGTTAATGGGTATTCCAATTTGGGAAAATGTTACTAAGGAATGGTTAGTGTTTTTTTGTGATTGAATACTGATTTTTTTAATCCTTGTGAATCTAGTTACCTTGAAATGCTTTTATACTTCCATGATTAAATTCTTATTTCAATACCATGCATATGAGTACTCTAGTTTCCATGAATGTGGATATTTTGTGATTAGTTGTCCATTAGTGGGACACCACAAAATTGTGTCTTGGAATTAATGTAATAATTCATTTTGAAAAAGTAAATACCAAAATTCATAAAAAATGACCATCATGATTATTGATAATTAATTTAAAAATATAAAAACATTGACATGAATAACATGCTACATCCTTTTTGCAATGACATCATTATTTTAGTATCAACCTAGTTATATGTTTTATGATACTAATAAAAGTTCAATACTAAGATAAATTTTTGGATCCTTTTATCTATAATTTTTATAAAATAGAAAACATTCCCAATAATAACCATTATAAATTTGAATGTTTTTTAAATAAATAAATATATCTAACATTCCATGAATGATTGAAAGTCTTTTATACCATATTGTTTATATGTACACTTGAACACCAATATGAGGATGACATGAAATGTGTTACCTTTCAGATAATAATATGTTGTAATCATGTGTTAGAAATTTATTATAATCATGGATTTGTATTAATTATTTTAAATTATATGAAAATTATGTTCATTATTTGGAAATACCTATTTAAAAATGAAACTATTTTACATTTTAGGACCAGTTATACCAATTTTGAAAAATCATATTACTAAAATTATTATCCCTTGCATGTTGAGTCACGAGTATGATACAATGATAAGGTGTTTAAATTTCGTTTAACATATCATAATTTAGCATTGAAATAGAATTATGTCATTCAATATAGAAAGGGAGTATCTTTAAGGTTGAAAAAATTGTTTGAAAAACATTGAAACTTCCAACATGAATATCTTGAGCATGAAACACTCTTTGTATTTTCTAATTAAAATATGAAAACCTTCTATGTAAAGATAATATTGTACTCAATATAGGGAAAAATCATGTTTCCCCAATTTCAATGTATAAGAATTAATTTTTGGTCAATGTAATAATCAATGTATGTTTTGTTCTAGCATGGAAAAAATCTCACATAGTAATACAGTAAGTTTTGTTTTCATTTCATTATACAAGTAAATGATTAAATTCTAGAATTTTAAAATCATGTTGTGTATGTAAGGGAGCATTTTACTTTTCCATTAGGATATATCAACTAAAATTATTTATATGAAATTGGAATTGTTCTTCCTCGATAACAAGATGTTTACTGAATGCTTTTTTAAGCATGATAATAATTATGAATCAGATAATGTATTTATATTATTGTTTTTTAAATCATCATAACCTTGAGATTAAGTGGTTAATGTAATTATTTCAAGAATGATATGTAGTACCATTGAATTTTAATTTTAATATTTAATCCCAGTACCTTTTGTTGTTATTTAATGGCAATGCAATATGATTCCATGAGAATTTCTGGGAAATAATGAGTGTTTTTTGTGGTTTCCTTGATTGTTTATTTTTTTACATAGAAGTGTTGATATAATCGAAAAAAAATGATTGAATTGTAATATCGTGTTTCATCAGCTATTTAAAAATAATATGTTCTGTAATAAATGTAAATCCATGAACCCATTTTATGTCATAACATAGGAATTATGTGATCATTAAAATGATTTTTCTTGTTGTTGTGAACATGTACCCATTCTATTATTATTTGTTGTAATTTATTTCTAACGATGAAATTACCCACCACCCATTTTAGGATAATCGCATAAATATGGAAATAAAAAATGATACTTGGAAATATTAAAATTGATTAAGATGATCTTGTACATAAATTCATGTGAAGAAGTTATTTGTATCTATATATTTTTGTTTTGGATTATTTTGATGAATCTTATACTGGAGGATTTTGTTATAGATTATAGTATATGAAGGGAGGAAAACCAATTCCCCATTAAGATGCATTATTTTGATCAGACATTTTAAAATCATTTGGGTGAGTCAATTTCACCCAAAGTAGACAATATCGTGACATGGAGTGTGAGATCCCTTGATATATGTGTTTTTAGGAGTGATGGATTATCCATTTATATTGGATGATGATGTGATGGGTGGTTATTGGTATATGTCAATAATGTGGTGAGAATGGTTATGTGTTAGGGAGGTAGAATGTGACTAATTTTGGATAATGTGTTGTTTCTCTTGATAAAACATGGTGATGTGGTCTTGTGGGGTATTGAGTTTGAGAGTTTTCTAGTTAGGATGACCTTATCATGATGTAGTTTTTTTGATGCACCGATTTCCCCTGTCTACTGATTGATATGATTATGTGGATTAAGATAACCATGTTTTTTCTTTGTTTAATTATATGATGCTAAAATTCCATTTAATGTTGGGGCATGGAAATAAGTTTGAGGATTTATTCTAGTTGATGAATGCCCCAGATGATTTTCTTATAACCTTGGCCATTGGTTTATTCTATAAGGAGGCACAAATGTTGTGTGAGATGATTTGTGTTGATCCCTGAGAGATATAATAGGGGTATTTATTTAATTATTCAAGACATGTTTCCCTCCCAAAGTGTAGATGCATTATTGTTTTAAGAAGGTTTCTGGTGATGGTCCTTCCCATGTGGTTGTGAAGGTCAATTTGAGTACTCTAGGTTGCATGTCTCGTGAATCTTAGAAGAATAGAGTGAGGAAGGCTACATAGACTATGGCATGGATTGGAAATCAATGTTTGTGTATTTTATAGTGTTCTGTGTCTGGTGAGATGATCTATTTTCAGTGTAGATACATGGGAAACCATCAATATGACTATCATATGATTCATCATGTTTCCTAGTAATCAGTGGACATATAATAGAGTCATAATATCTTAGTGGAGTTATAATCCTTTCATGAAAACATTTTATATATATTTTTTTAAATCTATGTTAAACAGTTTGGGAAATCCATGTATAAATGATTTCTTAAAAATGTTCGAAATAACCCATCCAAATCAAATGAGACATTCAAATCAAGATGATAATTTTTTTTACTAAGATGTATACATCATGAATCATATTCAATGTGGAATGAGTAGTAATGAAAATTTAGTCATATAGTAGGAGGATGGGTTTACTTAGGATACATGTGGTCGAGGAACCCTTTTTGGGAGGTATCTCTAATGTTCATTCATTGGTTTTAATGAAATTTTAAGTAAGGGTAAATGTTAATTGGATGATAATGTTGATGGTGGTTGGATGGTTATGTTAGAGAGTGGGTGAAGATATGGTGATACATTCCTATGGTGCACATGCTGAGGAGGTATTGTGGATTAGAAGGGATTGCTATGGAATGTGAGACAAATATTCATTCTCATTAACCCATGTTGATTTAAGTTTTGTTTGTTTGTCTTCATAGGGAGAGATAACATTTTTTAGTTACTTGTTCTTAAGTTATCATTACCTATTTTTTTGTGTGCTTCGATAGAGTTTGTTTTCAGTTGTAATGAGTTCACTGAGGGGTATCTATTTGAGTGGGTTATCAAGAACATTTGTTTCTCCCTTTTTTATTTTCTTGGGTTTTTTGTATATTCTCAAGGGTGAGAATTTTTTTAGTGGTATACAATGTAATGGTATAGACATTATAACATAATAGATTATATAATTCTATTTATAGAGCTATTCAGGGGAGGGTTTGAGGGTGTATAGAAGTGGGATATGGTTTGATAGTAGAAATTATAGTCATAGAATGATTTTTTATTGTGCAGGATTATGTTATTCCATAAAGGTTGTGTATGTGGAATGGATAGATCTCTAATAGCATAGAGCCTCATAATTGGATTTTTTATTGTTCTACCATTTTATGTATGTCTTAGACATGGATAGTATACTCTGATGTGGAGTTTGGGAGGATAGATTCGTGTGGTTATATAGATTTTGAGGTAGCTATGTCATAGAGTTGGGGTATGACATAATTTTTTCCCTAGGATTTGAATTTTGTAGTGTGGTCATTTCACATAAATTATGGCCCTTCCCTTTGTTTATTAGATTTATAGTATGGACTTTACCAGGTATGTTATATGTAGTTTTGAAAATTCCATTTGCAACGTCATCCATTCTTTACATTGTAGACTTGTCCTTTGTCCACACCATTACGTTGTGGTGTCGTTAAATGCACTATAGTATAGAATTTATGAGTTTTCTAATAAATTAATGAAGCCCATTGAACTGTGTCTCCTTTTAGCCATTCCTCTGTGTTCTGGGGTTCTCCTGGTGTTTCCTTAGGATGTTATTTGTCCCACATTCTTTATTACTCAACCTAATACATGAGAGATGAATCCTTAGTGATTATAAGTATGTGCCCCATTTCTCTGCTTATATGACATTTAGATGTCCCATTACAAGAATTTTTTATCAGAAGAGGTGGTTCGTTTCGATGGAGTCAAAGGGGGATATTGATGAGGCCTATTGTGTTCTTGGTTACTAATATATCCTTGGCTTGATATTAATTGTGAGGATGTTTCTTATTTACTCATTCCATAAAAATCATGTTTGAAATCTTGTTTTTGGAAGGGGATCATCATTATCTTCCTCTTTATGTGCATTTATGGGGCCTTTTTTTAATCGTTTAGGTGAATATTTAGAGTCACATTAAGAAGATACTTAATTAATGAAAAATTAATTTAGTGGAGGCAGATGATTAACATTTTTAACTACTTTTAAGGCAATTTCTAATAGATTATTTCTTGCTTCAAGATTTTTCTGAAAAAATGGCTATTTGGGGTATTATTTCCACTATATTTATAATGTATTATTAGATATTTTTTTTAATTTAATCCATCCTAAATGAAAAATTATAATGAATTATATGTTGAAAATTAATTAAATTCTTATGGAAAACTAAAATTGTGTGATAATACCCATGGTAATGAATATGTGATGTTATATAATAGTGACGAAACCTGAAATTGAGGTAAAACATGGAAACTAACATGTGATAATATGTTGTTATGTTATTTTTTTGAATCTATTGTGGTTATATAAAACATATAAAGGATTATTTGGAGGTGGTGGTGGCTGGGTTTTTGGGTAGAATATATTGGATAACGAATCCAAGGCTAGTTGTCAGGGGGTGTGATGTGGGATGATGTGCAATTATTGTTATGTATGGTTGTTTCAATGATATGGTAATGTTATGATGATGGATTGACATATGTCATAATGTGATGATCGTTGGTTTGTATGGGGTTGATGATCTAGGGTGTAGTGTGGTTGTGGTAGTTACCTGATTAGCCAGGGAATGAATTTAAAATATTGAAACCGAATCACATGTTCTTGTAAATAAGTATAGGATGAAAATAAATATATAAAAGGGATAAAATTTATGTCCTATATTTGTATTTAATATATTTATTGAAAATTTTATGTTATGTTTCATATATTAATAAAATGGTTTAATATAATAAATTATTCGATAACTCTGTAAAATATAAGAATGGTTAAACTTATTATTAAATATGGATTATTTGTGGCTTGTTTGGGCGGTGTACTAAATTAGTGTTAGAGGTTGTGATAAATTGTGGTGATGTTTTTCAAGACATTAGTCCTCTTATTATTAACCCATTGGTTTGTGATTGTGTTATATTTATTAATAATATATTTTATGTTGTCACTTTATACAACCTACAAGAGATGGATACCCTTACCCACACACAATTATTTTGTATTTTGGTTTTCTTACTCAACATCATGAATGATGGTGAATTTAATAGCTACATAACCCCATTACCTCACTCTTTATTTAGTAGTATTTATGATGGGATGGATTTGGAGGACACAGAGTGATGAAAAGGGTTGATGTTGGGGATCTCCTAATGATGACCATTTGGCGTTATAGATCATCCATTGATAATGGGGATATGATATTTAGTGTTGGTAATGTACCATATTAGGACGGTAAAAGGTTGATTTTTATCAAATTAATGACACCCTACATCCCTAGACATGAGACATGGTTATATAGTTTAGGCTATTATGTGTGATGACGAGCGATGCTAAAAATGGATTTTATACACTGTGGGAGGATTGGATTGGTAGAAATAATTCCCAAACCACATCATAGATGGATGAACATGTGATGAGATATGAATATAAGGGATAAGTGTACATAATGATGGATGTTTGGGAATGATATCGTAATTTCTAGGGGATAATTTTTGGGGTCCCTTGGATTATATTATTTTGATGATTTTTTCTTATACAAAGATTCTTTTATTTCAGACTGGTACTTGGTGAGGCTGGGATGATTAGTTTACATGACTATTTGCATTTGGTTTTACTATTTTTCATTGGTTCATTATTATACTCTTTACACATCATCTCGAAATACATTTGGTATGTAATCCTACTAAGAATACATGTTATTATGACCCTATGTATATATAAACTAGTTTTATGGTTTATAGCAATACTTGAGCGATCGATATGGATATTACTATTTTGAATAGTGGATCTATTTTTGGGTCTCTATTATTGGACCTTTCTGAAATGTTTTTTTTACTTTTATATAATTATTATATTATTGATATTGTACATGCGTGAAGGGACAGTCCAGTTTTTGTTAATTTGTATTATCCTAATCATTTTCTTAGAGTTTGATATCCTATCTCCCAATACTAAATTATCTATCAATGATAATTCCTTTGATATGTGTGATTATTTATACACTCATCATGAGTATGCATCCTAGGGTCTATAGAAGGTGATACTCGATCGTCCTTATCTATCTACCATTATTTTCAGCTTTATAACAGTACCTATGGGGGGGGGGTTGTGATCCTTTATTTAATTATTATTTAATGATAATTTCCATCATCATTAATCTATAATCATTGTGTTATATTTTAGTAAATTTACAAATATTAAGGTTCACTATAAGTGTATACACCTCCGAGATTAAATGGGGAAGTAATAAGAAATCATGATATTTTATAACAGTTATCTTAGATTCAATTACTCAATAAATTATCATTTGGGAGAGGCTAATTCAAGATAAATAAGAGTAAGAACCGGTCCTAAACACAAATTTTGTAAATTTCGAAGACCATACCGCACAATCAATCATATTCCATCATATAATAGGGTGACGAATTTGAGGGGGATATTGAGTAAATAACTAAATTCACTAATAGGTAAATTGAATATCAGAATAAATTTGATTTTAATAATCAAATAACATAATTAATTGTATATTGAAATAAATAATTAAAATAATAATATAAGCTATTATTTGGACTCATTTGTAACACGTCACTCTGTCACTACTCCAATCACCTACGCTGTGTTTATCTATACCTATAAAGTATCATGACTTTGGGAATCATTCAGTATGGAGTTGTAATAATATAAATGATGAATTCTAAAAAAAATACATACTATATAATATTTCTAGATGTTTTAAAATCTTTAGAATTTCTTATAGTTTTTTCTACATTTCATGGAGGTGTTTCTGATTACATCCACATGGAATGTATAATCAATCCATGAGCTTTTGACTAAATCAAAAAATTAATTAATCTAAAATAAATTCCCTATTCCATGAGTATGTGTTATGATCATGTTAAATTCTCTATTAATCAATTTGGTGAGAAGTTACATTAGAAGGCTCCTTTGGCCCACACATCCCTTGTATGAATACCACAAGTGTATCTTTGTGGGTTGATTTCTCTCTAATAACTTTATTTTATTCACCCTGATTTAAATCTTGGAATATTATATTTAGATAATAATATTTTATTATGATTACAAAGGTAAATTAATGGGATAAAAAAGTGACATTTGACGTTTAGATTACACTGTAGTACAATACTGGGTTTATTGTACATTGGTTCAATTACTATAACATAGTATCACATTAATTAATATGTGGTGTGTGGTTCAGATTATGTAGTAGATCCAATGATAGCATTGGGTGTGATGTAGTCTTCTTAACATGATATAGATTAAATATATTGTTGGTGTGGGAAAGGATTTATGTTCCGGTAACATTTTTCTTATTAACAATTAATCACCGAATGATTCAAATTCCTAGACAATAGAACATTAAAAAACTTGTAACATACTTTTAAGAATGATATCATAAGTGTATTCACCATAAATATTGTGGTCATAATTTTATCTTAAGTATCAACGTGTAAAAAATATGAGTGAAATGGATCTATTGTTAATATCAATTTTCTCGATATATAAATCATCAAGAGTTGACAAGTTATTAAATTTATTCAGAAGACTATGTTATTGTTAGAACATACCAATTACATTGATATAAGATATATCAGTGGTCAAATTTACTCCAAAGATAAAAAATGTGATAGTGGTGGTAGGGAATATCACATGAAGTATTTACTCAATCAATATTTGATTTATGATTCTCTCTATCGGTCTGGTTTGTAGATATGTGGTTCCCAAATTCATTATTCATTACATAATAAAAAATAGTGGATTTCGATGAATTATTCATCCTTAGGTTTTGGATAAACATATATAGAATTTTTAATTCCCAATTGAATATATTATAGTATATGAGAATTCCATTTTATTCATATAAATCTTTATGAAATACTTCACCATTATTCCCACTACTTTCTTAAAAATGTTTCAAAGTATAATGAGATTCCAACCATTCATTTTTACCCAAAGATGGATTAAATAATAATGGTCATTATAATTTATTAATTCAATAATATTCATAAAATCCAATGAAATGTGGTGTTTTCCACATAACATCATACCATAACCATTCCAAATAGATGAGAATGTATAAAATAAAATTAGGTTTAATCTAAAATAATGAACACTTTTCATCTGTTACTTCTACCGCACATGATTTATTACATTTAATCAATTAATTACCAATGAAAAGATAAAAAAATACCATTTCATACCAATTCCTAACCTTATTTCACTAATGGTTAAGTGAACATTGACCAATTACATAAAATTAAAAATAATATACACAATTTAAGATCCATATACTAGGTGATTTTATTCACACACTTATTTTACAGTTCCTATATATTTTTTTTATGAAATTTATCTAATTCATCCACCCTTATTCATTTTGGTAATGTATTCCCCAAATCCATTTTCACCATTTAAAATTAGGCACTCGATATATTTTTTTTCAAGACATTTATATGTATTAAATTTATTCAATGGGAGAAGAAAATTTAAAATAATTCATTTCAAATAATAGAAATCACCTATGTTTATTAGTGATTACCAAGGGGAGGAATATTTAATGGAAAAATGGAACTTATATTATTCAAATTATTATTAATGGATGTTATTTTTCACCCACATATTCTCTAAAATTTTATATATGGAAATTTTTAAATGTGGTCCCAATATCTCAATTAACTCTAGAACATATGAGTTAACATTTTTAAATTTTAGAAGTCTTCCTAAGAATTTTATTTTATTTATAAATTTTTTCCAAATTGGAGTATTATTTTCTAATGTGTTCTTGTATTTTGTTTATTCACATGAACCCTTTTCCAGTTAAACTATATTTTCCAAGTTTTTAACATGAGATTACTTATTCGTAATATATCATTTTCTCTAGTTATAATTATGAAAGTATTATTTTATTTTATTTTGTCAAATGTTTTTAAAATGCATAAAATAATTAATAATAAATTTAAAAAAATGAAAAAGAAAACCTTAAACATCATAAACTGTAGAAATGTCCTCTCCCCAATACATATTTCATAAAATTTTCTTAGTGAATTAATTAAATTTTTATGAATATGCTCAAGAGTTTATGAAATAATAAAGTATTTAACAAATATGAATAGTTGAGTGGTTTAGTTTTAGAAGGATTGGAATATTGTAATCTCTGTTAATATTCATTTGGATGATTTACATATTATTTCTTGAGTCGATAACCAGTGAAGATCAATGGATTATGCTCATTTTTTTAACATATTGGAACGTATCCAAAGGTAAAATCAAATAAAATATAAAATGACCCTTCTCGTTTAAAATAAAAATTACCTGGTCATTATTTTAGCCTAATGTTATAAAAAAAATATTCCCTATTTGGTGAAATTGTTTATTCCGAATCACGATGACATCTAATGCAGATTTTCATTCCTTATTAATCACGGATTTCTGAAAAAATTCCCTAAAAAATTCATCAATATATATTATTTCTAACTTCTTATGTTTTTCCGCTTAATCCAAAATCATATTATTCTTCTTGAATTCCCTATAGGCTCGATGCTCTAATTCCAAATATATCTGATAAATATTCAGAAATAATTATCTATATTGTATAATTCAAATATGATTCATGTATGTTTTTCAATATTCTCACAATGTGTCTTCTATACATTGACTCTAATCCTTTTTGTTGGTTACATAATTTTCTCCAAAATACCTTTTTCCCATTTTGGAAGAATCTTCTTTCCCATTGGATAATATATAGTATAGCATTTATGTCTTATGGTTTACTATTCATATTCTCATCAAAGACTATTATTATTTTATAATAATTAGTTCTAGGATCATTGATGATTTTTATTATAATCTCAAACTAATATTATATTTTAGTTCTAGTGAGTACATAGATAACATATGATTCACCAGTATTAGTGTATTTAGATTCCTCAAATTATAAAACACAACCAAAAAAATAAAAATAGATGAAAATCCAAATGCCATAGAAAAGTTTCCAATAAATATATTCCCCATATATAAATTACACTATTTAAATTCCTTATAGAATTCATGTACATCTTTGAACAATTTGGTCCAGTATATTTTCAAATAAAAAAATTCACAGTTGTCATTTAAGGTTTAATGTGTCTTCCAATGGCTAGTGTGTGACATAATTTTAGTATAGAATATTGTTCACTCTCAATTAGAAATATGTCAATCATTTGATCAGAACATATTTTCTATTGATATTAAATATCACACAAAAACATTCATGATTTATCTTTTTCACTCAAATCATGGATTTAGTTTTCATTTGATCATACATGAGTAGTGATATACTAATTTACTCTATATTTATTCTAATTTAACTCAACTTCAATAATGTAAAGTTTTCACTTGGTACTGATTAATTAAACCCCTTCATATTCTAAATTCCATGTATTCCAGTGAGAGGTTGTATGTTAATGTGGCCTACAACTTGGTTATTATAACCTATCCTATTTTCCAATTCTATATAAAATTCATTTTCTAGTAGTATATATCATAAAAATCATGATTTTTCTTTAATATAATTCATGATATATATAATTAATATATATTTATAGAGAAAATCACTTTATTCTTTAGGCTATATGATGTGAATTTCCTTAATTCATAAAACACATGATTAACTCATTTTTAGTGGTCTTAGATTATTTGAGTATAAACTATTGTCTTCGAAGAATATTCCACGACATTGATTTTTTCCATTAATATTTTTTGAAAGGATTTCCCCTATATTACCATTAGATATAACATAAAATAACTAAAATGGATGGTTATGGTTTTGTGTTTGAAACACATGCGGTCTTTTGAGTTTTTATTTTATATCATCAGATTTTTAAATGAATTGATGCTAAAAATGATTCCCTTAATATCTTAAATTTAATCATTAAATTGGATATAAAATCATTAAGCCATGCTTAATATCCTATATAATTGTCTATTTATAAAAAATGATTTTATATATTTGACATAAGTAGGGTAAAGTATGGAAGATATGATAAAAACTCTTGAATTACCATCCTTTAAAATATTATACGAGATCAAATGAACTAGAAATAATCATTTTTGAAACATAAATATTAATATTTTATTATATTTATAAATATATTTTCCAACTCTTGTTTTTTAAAATTTATATTGATTTTCAAGAAAATGGTAAAATGAATTTGGAAAAATAATGAGATCATATGGAACTACTTCTATGAAATCCTTATTTATATCAAATAATATTCTAAATATGTATATTTTAAATTTTCCATGTGTATTTTATAATCCAAATAGAATCCTCTTGATTGAAAATTTACTATAATGAAAAGTAAAGGTTGTTATTTTCTAGTCATAATGAGCAATATGAATTTGATAATACCATATAAATTCGTTAAATAAATTATAATGGGTCTTAAATAATAGTCTTTATAATAGTTTTTCTATGAATAGTTGTAAAAAGTGATAATTTATTAGCAGATGACAACATTTTCTCTATTCCATTCACATCCACAATCTATTTTAAATTTTCCTCAAGTTCATCTCATTTTTTTTATTTTAAAAAATTTTCAATCACATTTATTTTGTTATAATATATAATATTTTGAACAATCTTGAGTCTCGTAATTGGTCTATTAATTATTATATAAGAAAAATGTTAATTTAATTTGAATACCTCTATTATGGTTATGTTTAATATTATTTAATGTTTCCTAAATTTTTTGATATCGTTTATATGAAAATTCTTACACATTTAAATTTGTTATATGAATCATAATACAAAACATAAAATCCACCATTTGTATTTTATATTTTATCACAATATATTTTTTTGTTTCACTTCAGGATGAAATAAAAAGATTCATTCTTTAATGAATTTAATATTTTCTTCAACCATTAAGAACAAAAATTTATGTTCTAGTGGTAATGGATTCAATTATAGGTTTTATGGTGATAATAAAGAATAAAATAGTTTAGGTTCACTGACCTCCATTAATTAAGGATCGTACAAAAAATGTAAACTACACAGTTCATCATAATTTTAAAAAAAATTATAAAAAAATCATGATTTAATGAATCTATGGGTTTATAGTGACTTTACTGAGCCCATATTTTAAAAAAATTATAATATTATTTTATTCCATAGTCAATAATTTATTTTAACAAATCTCATTTCTCATTTGAACCATGTCCCACTAAGTATGAATGTGTGAAAATTTAGTATTCCTTTTATGGTTATTTCATTTAATTTAAATTATTTATGATTAATATATCATTCCAAAAAAAATTATTATAGTAACTTCATGGACATTGATTATTATGTTAATATTCTTTAAGAAAATTATTCATAGGAAGATTGGTGATTGTATAGAGGTTTATTCTTACTTCAAGTGTATCAATTAGAAATTGGGTGGGAAAATCAAATTATGAACTCCTATTAAACATTATTCTATAACTACAGTGATAAATGAGTTTCTTGATTTTGTAGATGAATTATCGCCCATATTGGATTATGTTCTTAATTTTAAAATGATTATATAATAATGTGAGATATGTCATATATTGAATATATAAGTTAACATACGGTATCAGTAAAATATTTTTCTCTAAATATTTGAAGTAATTTAAAATATCTATAGGTATTAGAATTTGGTTAGAAGATGGGGTGTTATCATATTTGAGGTCGGTTTTTTAAAACATACTCTCGTAGTCTAATAATGTATCATCTTTCTTCTGTATAATTGGTCATCACATTTAGAATCCTTTGTTATTTTTTTGAAAGATTAGAAGATAGGTATATTTATTTCAACATTTTTAAATTTTTTATAGTTTCATAATGTATTTCCACTAAATGAAGTTTCTTATTTTAGACTATTCTTGACGGAAAAGAAAAATAATTTTTTTTCCATCTCTATTAATTGTTTTTCATTTTATTCTAGTTCTTTCCTAGTATTTCCATAAATCTTCTAACTCTTAATTTCATTTGTTTGTTTGGGAAATAAATTTTAAGGGTCTAGGTGATTTAATTTTTTTACCACTTTGATTTTTTACTATATTAACATTACTATTGGTATTTGGATCTATTTGAGATAATAAATTTGTAGGGTTTTAGTGATCTTTTCCACAGTAATATATAAGTTGTTTCTAAATTATGTCATGTAATATTTAAATTATTAAATTTTTGGAAATGATTGAGTATGATTCTGTGGTTGGGAGATTCCTATATTCTAATCATATGATATCATTATTAAAATAGTGGTTATTGGAATGTCAATTGGTATACTTCATGTTGGACTATTTTATTTATGGGATTTTGAGGAACTATTACTGTAATGGTGCTTCACATTGATTCAATTAATTACTAAAATATTATTGTCTTTTAAAATTATCTATCTACACTTTTTTATTAATATTCGTTTGAATTGTCTAATCCAGTCCAAAGTAGCACAACATTGAGAATCCAACAACTGAACACCCTGGTCAGTTAAATATTTTTGAGAGTAAAATACAACACATTCATTCACCAGTATTAGTTGATAAGATTATTTATTAAGACCAGTTTATCAAAAAAACGTTATTACTTCCTAAATAATATATTCAAATAATTAGAATGTTGTATATTTTACCTCATTAAATTTTCCTGTGGAAGTAACCCTAGTTCCGAACTTCTAAGAATTATAAGAAATATTCTCAATTATACCTTTAGCTTCTATTTTAAAATTTTCAATCAACGATACTATAGATGATGTATCTAGTATACTTATATAATTATGGATAATTACATGATATTATAAGATTAATAATTTGTATTCGTCAATTTTATAGGGTTGGAATCTCACAAAATGGTTTTTGAATCTCTCCCAATACTCTTGTAGTGTTGAAAATGAGGCTTTCCTATTCCGATAGATTTCATTTCTCAGTGAATTACATCATGGTGTTATAAAAAATCATTGTATAAATATCCATTCATGTTCACCATAACTAAATATTTTACCAGGTTGTACGATATATATACATTCATAGTTTGAACCATCTAGATATAATGGAGATGATTTTACCATTATTTTTTCCTTACTTAGTTTCTTTTCTTAGATTTAAGGATGTTGAAACCAAATTAAAATCCATGATGTGTTTTTTTGAATCATCAACAAATAGACTATGAATCATATGTAACAATTAGATCTAACCATTTCTTATCTCAATTTCATCTTGTGGGGTATGTTAAACAAAAATTATTATTTTGATTTAGCTAATGAGACCCAAAATGATCTCTCAACATATGATAAAAAGTTATTCCATGATTTTTATTGAGGATTCATAAATAATACTATGGGTTTTCATTATAATTAGATAAGGAAATTCATTCATTTTCAAATTACATATTTTACATATTTTATTTAATTCCCTTTAACTAGTAAAATAGTAGCAGTCATTCTCAAAGATAATAATGTATTGTATTTCACTAATATAATCGTCTATTTTATCATAAATTAGTGGATATGTATGAATAAAAATACACCCCACTAACTATGAATCCAATTATCTAACACAAAAACCATAGAGTACATAAAAATATTACTTAAATCTAATGATAGAATATAGTATAGTAAGAAACGTGTTTTTATATAAAGTGGGTAGAATATTCATGAATTTAACTATATTTATGTATTATCGATTTATAAGATTTAATTACTGAAAATGGGGGGTGAACTAATTTTTATGAAATTGATATTTGAGTACTAAAACTAGATGTATTAATAGGGGATGGAGCGAGGTTAATCCAAGGGTAGCAGCTCTAATACAGTGTTATCATAGTTATGAAAATGATAAAATAACCATCTAGTTATTGATCAATGGGAAATTCCATGATCATGAACCTCCCAACAAGGGTTTTTAATTTGGTTCATTTCACTGTTTTAATGAACATTATAATCTAAGACTATTTTTTTGGTATATTGGGGTGTAATACAAAATCAACATATTTTATAATAGTGAACTACCTTAAAAATATTTGGAAGCACCCAATAAGGTGGGTTTGACCTGAAATAATTGATTGTAACAACACATCTCCCATACACATGCCAAATTAATTAATCACATTCCACTAAATCATTCACATTTCATTATATAAATATAAAATCAAGTGGATGGTAATAACTAATAAAAAACTAAATAATCTAATAGATCAATGAAACACCGTATCAAATATGATCACACTCGACCAAAAATATGACTGGTTGTATCATAAAATTAATAATGGGAAGAATAATTTCACATGTTATTAGAACACAAGTGTAATTAGGTGCTACAATTGAATCAATAACTAATTAGACATTCAAGTCACCATATAAAGGGTATAAACCAAAGGGAATTATACAATATATTCCAAAAATAACGGAAAATAGATAAAAACACTTTCAATAAAATGATGCCTTTCAAATTTTATAGAATTCATCTTTTATCTATACAATTAAATGTTTCAATAAGGAACCATTTATTACCTATATGTAACTTTTATAGTCATTCCATGATATTCCTTGTGAATTTTATACTTTTAAGATCTCAATGAAATAACTCTCTCAAAGATTGGGTTCTATCATTCATGTTCCTTAATTTATTTTAGAATCTATATTCACATATAAAATGAATATTCCATAAGACAACATAAACATTTTACGAAAGAAGTGTGTGATTCTAAGAAGTTTAAGGGCTCTCTTGGCTCTATATTTTCTTCGAGTTTAATTTTCACCCATCGTACAAAATGTAGATAATTATATATGTATTTGAGGAAAACACCTTTTTATTGGGTTAACAAAATTTTTGTTGGAGTTTTAGGCTATGCATAAGGGAAATACGTTGTTGACATTACATTTATTCATATCCTAAAATAATGTCATAATGCTTTAAGTATTGTATATTGTATTAATTTTTAATTATCTCTAGACATAATTTTGGGTTTGATTTATTCCTACAAAGTATATACATTGATCATCTATAGTCTGAATAGACTTTTGCTTATGATGAAGCCAGTATTTGATGATTATGCCTTAAGTACACAAATATTAAAATATATAGAACATAGAGCATTGGAAAAAAAATTGTGTACTCGAAATAAGAAAATATTTTGTGTCTTAACTTCATAAATTGATGTGTGATAATAGTATTAAGGATAGACATGGAACAATATTGTGTGAAATAAAGATTATAATATCCTCCCTTCTTCTGAACACATAGAAAATGGGAGGTTGGCATATCCTTAATAATAAACACCACATTATGTTACTATTTAATTTTTTTGATTATGTTGACACATGATACAAACATAGTCTAATATACTCTAAATAAGAAATACACGTCACATTTGGAGGGAGATATAGTTTGAGGTGTTAATGTAAACAACATTGTCTGCATAAATCTTCCTAGTGTCTTGAAACACATAAAATTAGTGCTTTAAGGCTTTATGAATTTCTAATAAAAAATATTTGGGGCTCTCATAGAGTTATTCTTATACAGTTTATGGTTACACCTATAAAGCCAATTGAATTCCCAAAAAAATAATTAATATAATATGATACATCAATTTTATTCACCTCTGAATTTCTGAAAAGTTTATTCAAGTATTCCCCCACATTCCTAAAAAGGATTTAATGTATAAATATAATTTGAGATTTTTTCTTGTTCCTAAATATTGCATAGTCAATAATGTTAAAAAATTTGTCTAAATTGAATAATAGTTATACAATACAATGAAATTATTTTATTACTATCCATCATATAATGGACACTCCAATCTGATATGTGTGAATAAAAGTAGTTAATTATTATAAATATATATTGAATAATTTCAATCCTTCAGTTTTCATTTAATATCTAACCTAATACCTAAATTGACTAAACTATTCTATAAAAACACGTATTGTGACTCATACCATAAAAACATGATAATTAATTCATTTTTAATATAAATATTAAAAAAATTTAATCTTCCATAAACAATAGCCTTAGTTCCTTGGAAAACATCATTGAATAACATAAGAACGAATTAAACATTACACATTATTTAATTCCATCTTCCTAGCCCTACTATAATCCTCAATTAAGTCCCAATTACTTTTTTTCATGGTTAAAAACGTCAATGAAATTATGAGAAATAAAGACCAATAAGTTAAGGAGTAATTGGAAGAAATATGTTACATGAATCAGTATGAGTGCATGGGTGAGCATTACAGTCATCGTCATATAATAACCATCGGATCAAATGAATAATAATATCGAAGTAATTTTATGGAAACATTGAATGTGGGATAATAATATTAATAAAACATAATAAACTTAAGAAAATACTTAATGTGAAGACACAAAAACATTATTGGAAAAAATAATTTTAGTATTACGATGAATGAAATTATAGGAAAATGTAATTGCTTCATTTCTATGAAAAATATTATCTAGATATATAACACTTTTCATAATTAATAAGAGGTCATAATAAATTTATTACCACCCATCACATCACTATATTATCATAATCATTAATTCTATATATAAAAGAATCATAGATCATGTATAAACATGAATAAACCTATGAAAAATTAAAAGGTTTCATAATATTTTCATAATTAATATATAATTGAAAATAATATTAGGTTTTAAAAAATAATAATGGAAAAGATAATAATAATGGATGTGATGTAATGAAAGTAAAATTTAGGAAACATATAATTAGTGGTGGATAAGAATTAATTCCATGGATGTAGAACAGAAATATCCCAAGAATAATTAAAGTAAAGAGTTATATAGATGAAATTTATAAAGTATTTTACATAATATTATGGTAATGATCCAAAAATAGAGGATAAACCCAAAGAAAAAATGTTGGATTCTAGATTCCCCTTACCATATGTTATGTTTTATTTGATCACATTTAAAAATATTGTTAAATTAAAATAATTTTAATTGAACATTGATATATAAGTACACTAAATTCAATTACCTTATTCATGATCAATTATAATCATTTAAATTTATTTATTAACTTTTTGTTAAAGATAATAAGGTTTGGTGAAAAGTTTGTTTGAATTATCTTTATTTCATTTTGATTTCATGGTTATGGTTGATATTTATTTATCCATTTATTCAATCAACCCCATTTTAATAACAAATATATATACCAAATATCTATATATTACATACGGGATAAAATGACCAGTTATAAGTGCATTGAAATGTAATGAATCGATATTGTCTTTATAAGTGGTTAATGGTACTATTAACAAGACATATTAAAGAGGGGTGGTGGAGATAATATATATATATATATTATAAATAGTCTATAACAACACTAATTTTTTTATCATGAATATAATATACTAATTTAGTATTTTTTTATAGTTAGATAGAAAATTGGATTGAAAATAAAATAAGTGCAGAAGGAAAAATAAAAGGGATAGTTAGAAATTTTACATCATCCTTAATGTTTTCCCCCTATATAAGGACATAATTACTTAAATTCATGGAGTGTAAAGAGTGAATAATATTGTATGGATATATGTTGGACTATGGGAAGATAATTAATCAAATATTTATAAATGGAATAGATTTGAGAATTGACTTTCCACAAGATGAGAATGTGTATTTATACATGAAGGGGACGGGTGCTTTTGGGTAAAATAATTAATAAAATATTATTCCAAGGAAAATCCTTGAAATAGTGGAATTTTTTGAGAATATGAATTTTAATTTATTAATAATATAAAATTTTATCACGTTTAAACCATAATCTACTAAATTTATTAGTTTATACATAAGAAATTATGAAAAAAATGAAAATTAGTTTTTAATGAAATACTTTATAATTTTAGACGTTATAAATTGAATTTATTTTATTAAATATATTATTTATCTTACTAAAAATATTTTTTTCATGAAAAACATTATGATATTTATTAGGTATTTATTACATAAATATTATTTAATAAAAAATATGATATTTGAAAATGTAAACTCTTATTATTCACTAGAAAGTCAAGTTTTATATAAAATTATAAAAAATATTTTTTACCTAATTTTGATGCACTAATTCCGAAAATTAAATCCATTTGATCAAAATAATTTCTAACTTTAGTAATTTTAATATTTATTTATTAACATAAAAATTAAAAAAATACAAATTAATTTAAAATACACTATTAAAAATATACACTAATAATCTATCTGAGTTACCTACTAAAGAAATATATTTTTGGGAATTAAAATATTTATATTTACTTACTTTATGTATGGTATATATTATTTACCCATAATTATATATATGATCCAATCTGTAAATACAAACATTTTATAGCATTATATATGAATATTCATTTTATATCCTAGTAAATTACACCCCAGAACCTATAGGGTTAGTTTATTTGGAATTTATATATAGGAACTATTTATTTTAAAAATATTATTCAATGGTTACAATAAATAAATATTCATACATGACTCCCTTATATTAAAACCTCACATAATAATTTTCTTCATTACCTAAGGAATTAAAACATAATAAAGGTTGATCTTAGGAACCCCTAACAAAAAATAAATAGATATAAATCTAAGATCATTGGTGATCATATGATGAACATGTGGGTATTATAGCATAACATGGTACATGAACATATCAAAACGAAATCATACCGAACAAAACATGGATCACAATTCATGAATCAAAACATTTTTATTTTAGAACAGGAGATGAAATACATTATAGGACTGTGAAAAAAAAAGTTAATTTTCATAATCTATAGAAAAATAGTCTTATAATGTGGCATAATTTACAAATGTTGAATAATAATATGGAATATAAATAACCATAGAAAATTGTTTCTTTTTTCAAGTCTCAATTCAAATACCATAATTACATTGTAGACATTGTCCCATTACATAGTGAATTGGGTTCAGTCCCAATTTCCTTAAACAAAGTGGATTAAGTTCATTTTCTAGTCATATAAATGTCATGTAATGATATATAAAAGATTACCTAATTCATTTTATGGATATATAATTCCTCTCCTACCCATCATATAATGAATGACCATATATATCGGTGCCACATAAACTTGAAAACATTAATAATTCAATCATAGTTTGATTATCCCAAGTTAATGAAAAAGGTTTCATGAAAACTTCTGAAAGATATGATCATAACACATCTATATAGAAAAATTGGATAGTATTATTGTAACATATCCCTAGTGAATCATAATATATCATAACATATATTTACATTAATTAAAAATAATTTATAATAGAATTAGAAAATAGCTTTTAATAACAAGTATCATACACCCATTATATTTTTTAAAAATTCATCTTGAAAGGAAGATATTTATAATTACTTTTTTTTAAAAGTTATGTCAAATTAAACAAAAATTACTTTAAAAACACATAAAAACAGTTAATTGAGCCATAATAATGAACCGTTGTGAAAATAAATGGATAAATTAGTATTGTGAAAATCCTTAAAAAAATATACCTTTCATAATTTTGTAAAATAAATTGAAATTTAACAGAAAGTGGCCTTACAAATCAAATAATGAATTCTAGGGAAACAAAAAAATAATATGAATATCAAGGATATAGAGGGGAAATATTCTGGTTTTAAAATAATGCATAATGTTAGTTTTACATAGAAGCATTATTTCAGGTGAATTATAATCCAATCAAAAGGGAAATAGTAAGAATTCATGTAAAATATAGAAGAACTGTATTATAAGAATATATAATGCGTTTCTGTGATAAATAGAATCTAGTTTACCTAGAAATAAATTTATACCCTAAACAATCTCTATTTAAAAGTGAGATTAGAAAAGCAACACTTAACTTTAACTAACTTCAACAAAGGATATTTATACTCTGTTGTAATAAAGTTAAAAATCATAGTAACTTATTTCATAACCATATTAATATCTACTAGATTTCGTATTATTATAATATAATCATTTTATACATATTTTATTTGTTTATTTCTATATTCATAATCATTTCTTATTAATTATTATTATTTTATAAATGTTTCAAAATTTAAATATTAATATTTTTTAATTAATAAAAATTTTATCATTCCCAATATATTAAGGTGATAGAGTAATATAGATTCAATGAATTTTTATTAAAATTTTAATTTTATTTAAGGAATTGTTATTATTCTTGAGAATAAATTATATAAAGATCAAGTTTTAGTTAATTTTCTACTAACAAAAACTAAATTTATAATGACCACTTATTTTTTATGTCACACATTCATAGCCATATTAAAGACATATAGTAAAATTTTATACTATCTAATAAAATTATTAATTCCTTGATACACATCAATGATGAAAATGACAGTGTTATTGTATCATCATTTATATAGGTGGTTGGACTAGAGAAAACAAGAAATGTTATACTAGTGATTGTGTTAGATTATAGAGTTATATAATGTTAATATAATTATTAAAAAAATAATATTTTTAATAAAAATTTACTATAATGAATAATTGTATTTACAATGACCATAAATGATAAGGCAATTTAAAAATAATATAATGAACTAGATCTTATCATTGATGAATTTTATCCTTCTCGAAATAGGTTCCTTTATAATAATGGATTTATACATCATTCTTGTAAATATAGAATACCTAATTAGTACCAAGTAATTATGAAATTGAATTTGTATATGTATTATAAATGTAATATATGAAAATATTTTTCTAGGATATTTAAAGGTTGGGACCTTTAATATGTTGGTTTTAAGAGGAATTTCCACAAATACTCATACTTAAATGATTTTGATTTTCATCATACATTTAAATTGGGATTAAGGAGTAAAAATAACTGATGTGAGTTTTTAATCCCCTCATATAAACAATCTAAATAGAAGGATAGATATGTTTATGCCATTAAACCTTAGTTAAACCATTTTAACTAATTTTACATTTACATTGGTAACTAAATTTACCTAGGTATCATATTTATTTGTAAAAATGTATAAATGATACTCTGAAAAATTAGAGAATTATTTTTAAAAATTTGGAAACATTTAATCCCAAAAAATCTTAATATGGGAAAGTTATATTCTATATGGAAAATAAAATATATAGAAACTATAGTTTTTCAAAAAGATGATTCTTTTTAAACATTACATGAATAAAATATTGATTTATCAAAATTAATAATTAAATTAGTGTAAATATATCTTTTAAAAATACAATAAATTATAATAAAATTATTCGTATTTTTTTTAATTTTATTTATTAATATAAAAATACATAACACTTAGAAAGATGATTATTTAAAAAAATCATTTTTTAAAGTGAAATAATTTTAATTAAATACAATAAAAATTGTTTACATAATTTATATCCATTCATATTTATCAAAATGAAGGAATTATTTTATTTTATTTAGTTTTATACATATGAAATAATTTTTCTAAAAAGTAATAATAATGTTATTATTTATCAAAAAAATAGACATGTTTCTTATAAATTTTTATTAATTATTTTATTTTTTTTTCGTTCCTAAATTATTTATTAACTCTGGATTATATTACTGTATGAATTATATATAAACATTACACAATCACATTATACTGATTTCATACAATTGTTTCTAATTAAAGTGAATCCAATGACCATATATTCAACGACCATATATCTAATGGCCACATATAAAATTGTTAAATTGATTTCGTATATATAGCCTTATATATATCACTAAAATCATTAACTTATTCCATTATTTATTTTCCCCAATTTTAATTATTTTTAACATGTTTTATTATTTCTATAAAAAATGGTGGAATGATCTAAATTTAATTTCTTGTTGATGTTAATTTAAATTTTATTTTATTTTTCTATAATTTTGGTTATATTGTTTTAGTTAAATTATTAATTAAATTAAAATTTGAAACCATGTAATGTATTTAATAATATATTTTAATAATTTACCACTATGAAATAAGGTATAGTTCATTTTAGTTTTGTGTTGAATATTACATAATATACAAAAAAGATTTTTTTTATAATGAAATACATACTAAAATATAAAGGTAATATATTTTTCCCCCTTATAAGAATTTTGACCATGCAATTTCATTACATTGATGGGTAATTATGGTAATTTTGTCTCATTACATTATACAGTGCCAATATTTCTCCCTTAAACATATAATACCTTAAATAAATATTTACTTGGTGATTTTTATTGTATATTACCACATTATCTCTATGATAAAACATTTTTACAAATTTTTCCTCATAATAGAGAACATGATACAGTTTCACGAACATTGAGTTCAATACATGGGAAGGGTAAGCTATTTAATTATAAAAATTTAGAACATAGAACACTTGAAACACTTCGTAGATGTTCTTTGTAAGCAAAAGGCAATAAGTTACCATCCCCACATGATACAAAACTTTTAAGGGTCCAATATATCATGTGATATACTTTCACTTATTTGAGAATATTAGAACCCTCTTCCATGGTGATATTATATGGAACAAATTACCTCCAACATAAAATTTAATATATTTCATATGATTATATGTATATACATGTTACAAAATATTACTTATTTTAACGTGTCACAAAATATTTTTAATCTACTATAAGATTTTTTGAAAATGATTTAGTTACGTAAGATTATTTTTTCTATCATTTTACCAAAGTAGTAGAGTTTTAATCCTTTTACCCTAATGATCCTCATATAATGGAATATGAATGATAGAATAAAAATTTAAATTATATAATGACTCTACTTAGGGATGGTGTTAATCCCAACTACTTGTTAATCCCATCAATCTGGATCGAAAACATATCTTCTATGGTTTTAATGGTCTATTCAGATTTAATAGTAGTCTAAGAGTGACAAGTAGTGTTGAATATTTTTTTTGATAACCATTTATTATTTAATAATTCTCTAGAACTCCATGGTAAGAGACAAAAAATTAATGGATACAACTGATTGTGGCAGTCTATTTGGACATACAACTTCCCTTATATATACATATATCTTTGAAAGGTGATCAAGTAAAAAATACGATCAAATATCAATGAAATTTTTTATATATGTATGTGTTTCAACAACAAATCAAATGTCATGATGACCTTTAAATGTATCGGGGAGGTCTATAACGAAATCCGTGATGATTTTACCACATTTCCATATTGGTATGGGTTATTTATTTATTGTCCCATTATACATTTTTATTATATTTTGAATCATTGGAATATCATGAATTTTTATATATACCCAGAAATCTAACTCTTCATCTTATCCCACTAGAAATTCTCCTTGAGATCTTTAGATATCCTCATGCTTCCAGAGTGGATAGATAAGGATGTGATATAGAGAAAATAAAATATTTAATTATTAATTTATGGTATTCATGGGACACATATTCATTTACCAAAGCGTAAAATTCAGTCAGTGTTATGTTTGAATTATAAAATATTACATAACTTCTTTCATATATGCATAACCCCTACTGCTCCTCCTTGATATTCCCATTTATGAATTGCAGAGATGTAATTTGGGGAGGATATGATCTCTCTTTCTCTTATATTCCTCAAGTCCATCCATTAAAAATCTTGGATTATTGGGTTTATTTGAATCATCATTGAGGTTAAGTTAGACTGATATTTCATACTTAGAGAATCAATCACCATGTTATATTTCCTAGGATGGTGGTGTGTTATGAATTTATATACCTTTATCAACTCCAACCATCACCATTGATAAAATTTCATCTCATAATTTGTGAATATATATATTAATACCTTCTAAATAGTATATGTTTTACAATTTCACCCCATAGACAATTCCTCTATATATTTAATGGAAATAAAAGTTGTGATAGATCCATATTATGGATTGGGTAGTATTTATAATTTTCATTTAATTTATTTCAGTAATAATATTAAATTATTACATTTTTTATGAGAACATATCAAAATCCCTTCACTGATATATCAATAATATCCCAAATCCTTCAACACTATAAGGTTGTGTTAGTACAGTTATAGTGACTAAAATTCTCTTAGAATCCTTGAATGTTTTTTTAAAATCATCTATTTAGTGGAACTCTACACCCTTAAGAGATATTAGGATTTGTTGATTTGATAGTCGATAGAAATTTTTCACAATATATCAATAATATCAAATAAATCCTAGAAAACAAGATATCTTCATAAAAGTGGTAGGTTTAAGAAATTGTTCAATTTCAATTTTTTGAATGATCTGTAGATATAGAATCACTTGTTTTTACATGCCTTGGGAATGATATTTTCTCTAGAAAAAATTTACAGTTATTAAATTTGGAATAAATTTTATCCCTTCTCATTGCCTTTAACACAATCCTAATGTGATGTTCTGGCTCTCCCATTCCATTGGAATATTTGTGAATATCATCTACAAATGCATCAAAAAATTTATAGAGGTAATATCTAAATACTCTATTCATAATATCCATGAAGGAAATATGGGTAATTTATAGTTCAAAAGGAATTACCATGAATTAATTGTGTTTATATCATGTATCTAAGTTTTTCTTCAGTAAATCTTCTCTTTAACACATAATTGATTATATTGAAATCAATGTTCAATCTTGGAGAAGTATTAATACATTAATTATTGATATAATAAGTCATAAATATAATGTACATGAAACTTATTATTGATTTTGCACTGTTTGACTTCATAATTATCAATATAGATAAACATTGATCCATATTTATTATTAAAAATTAGGATTGATACGCTAAACTATAATTAAATTGGGAATATTAAACCGTCATTATGATTCATTTAGAGTTAATTTTTCAATTCCACATAATTTGTCATTTCTATTCTACATAAAATCTTGGATTTTCTTGTAATAAAAAATTTGAGTTCTATTGGGAAATCAACCTCCTAATCTAGGTGTATACTATGTAACTATTTGATAAATACATTAATATATTATAGATAATTAAAATATATATAGTATTATGTTTTTCCAAAATCATTTTGGATTATTACTCCTCATTATTATGAAAAAAACAAATAAAAAGGAATATAATTCCATATGATGTTCATAGTAAGACATACTGCAATAAGAAACTATGGGTTGATGTTATATATATAATTCAACTTCCCTATCTGAATATTTAAAATTTGATCTATATAGAGATATCCAATACATGCACAAAATCTTATCCAATTTAACTAAAGAGGGAATACTAATAATTTCAATAAACATGATACCACAAAATTCATCTGTATATTAGTTATAGACAATTTTTGCAAGAAATATACTTGTTGGATTTTTAACTAGTAATTTAATATCTAGTCATTGGGGGTGGTGAATTGATTCCCTTAGAAAACATTAAAGATATGATAGATTGGGAGGAACTAGAATCAAATGACATATTTTCTATACATGAGTGGATGATGAGTTTACCATTCACAACATTATTTTTGTAACAACATTAGTTTTTATGATTACATATATGATCCAATTATCTATTGGATTTATAGGTTATTAATGATGATTTCCATTAGTGACCCTAATATTATTTAATTTGTTTCTATAATTTCCCTACTCATTATAATTGAATCATTATAGTGTGGGTGGAACATTAGGTACATCTTTCTTTTAATCTATTTAATTGGTTGGCCTATTCATATCCCTTCAAAATTCATGTCCTTGATGGAATATCTTTCTAAACATGAAGAATTTTTCATTTCCATTGATAAAATTATCTATTTTCTTCTTCACATATTTGAAACATGTATGAAGTTGAATTTTCTTTCCTCTGTGTGTTTTATCATTGGAGTTTCTATGAATACCACTTTTCATATTCTTATCTCAAAAATCACAAGAATATTAGGAGTATACACTATTTATATCCATATTGAAAGAACATTGAATGATCTCTTAATAGCTACAAGAATCCCTTATAGCCAACAATTCTTGGGTAATTGATATTAAGTCACTAAAGAAAGGGTTTATTATTATTTATGGTTCAATTATAAAACCAAAATAATACCTTGAATGTGTCATGGTTTTTTCTGCATAAGTACGGATGGATTCATTCTCCGTTTTCTCTAAAGCTCATGTAATTCACTCTCAATTTTAGTGTGAAGTGTTTGAAGAATATATTTTTTTAAAAATATAATATTAAACTCTTTCATTCAATGGAGTTGATTTATTCTTATTTCCTTGTATCATTAATGAGATTATTCAATTTATTAACTTCACCTTTCAAACGATAGATAACTATAAGTATATTTTCATACCCTGACAATTAGAGAATAAAAAAATTTCTTCTATAATTTATTGGTAAATTTCAAATAATTAGAGGATTAGAAGACACTCAAAATGAGTGTGCTTCATTACACATGAAGAAATAAATGGTGATTTTTCCTTCAGTATTATGATTAATAGATGTACTTGTTTGATGTATATTTTCTTACTTCCAACCATGGACTAAAACCAAAAATCTTATTGAATAACGTATGAAATAAAAAATAACTTAAGAAATCATAAAATAAATAATTTTAATATTAATACATGTCAAATCATGACACCATCAGTTAAATATAGAACAAATTAGGATGAATATATGAAATTACGAGTTTCTCATATAAAACTTTTGGTTAATCATACGGTTATTAAAATTTTATCCCCTTAGTCTTCATAATTTAAACCTGAAAATTAACAAAAAAAACTAAGATACAAACAAAGATGAGTTGAAAATTACTTATATAAATATTCATCACATTTAATTATAAATCACAAACTATAAACATTTGGTTTAGTTTTATTGATGATTAAATATATGATAAACTAATTTTAATTATACTATTAAAAATTTCCTATAAATAATCTTCACACATGATAGACATATAGCCATGTCAGGAAAAAAACTTTTCATTCTTAAATAGTGAATGGAAACACATGAAATGGTTAGGTCAGTTACTCAGTAAGGGTAAACATAAGATATATCAATCAAATAGTATATTTGATAACATTATGAACATGTTTTTATAAAAATGTAATCATGGTACTTAAATATCTTAAGTAAATCATACTCATGAAATCATAGATCACCTGTGACAAATCATGTAATATATATTTTTTCCGTATATAAAAAATTCATCCTAGTAGTTTAGAAAAATGAGTAATGATCATGAGATAAGCAAATATAGAATTGAAATCTTGTATATAATTGTATCACATACAGAAGAACATAAAACCATTTCAATTATTAAGAATCATTTCTATGATGATAATTACATAGTTAAAAATCCTATAATATAGTGGATTGGGTTCACTCCCCATTCCCTTTAATTTATTGGATTAATATCACTCCCCAATCCCATAGTTGTGACTTAATTGGATAAAAATACAATCCTAAATCATTAAAGTTCAATTTAAATAATTCTCAATGCATTATATAAATAAAAATCTTACATATGTATTTTAAAACAATATGAAAACATTTATAATTCAATCATAGCTTTAAATCCCATATGAAATAAATTGTTTTTATGAAAACATCCACTAGAAATGATCACAATGCATTAAGGGAGATAATTTAGATGGTATCATTAGATAACATCATTAATGAAACATAACAAATGTTAAATGATATTTAAATAGATGACTGACAGTTTATGAGACTATTATAAAATTACATTTAAAAATAAGAAGAAACACCCATTACATTTTTATGAATTTTATTTTAAAAGAATAAATTTGATAAAAAATAAATTTAAAAAAATAATGTAAATCTAAATTATAATTTACTTATAAATCCATAAATACTTGTAACAGAATATTTCTAAATAAAACAAAATAATATGGTCAGATAATGAGACAATAAATAAAAAATTATAATATTTTCCTTTAATAGATTTATAAATGTAAGTAAAAGTGAAAAGAAAATGACCTTAAAAATCATAGATATTGGTACAAGGACATCCATAACCTAATATAAAAAACATGTTCATTGAGGAGTAATATTATAGATTAAAAAGAAATGGTAAGTCTTTTTTCACAGAGAATAATCTTTTTTGGTGAATTATAATCCAATGAGAGGGGAAATGGCAAGAATACAAAAAAACCCTATAAATAAACATAGGAGAATGAAATATATGGTGGTATTTGAGGGAGAAACTTCTAATATTTCCAAATGTAAATTTATGCATAAAAAATATTGATTACAATGTGACATTGTAACAGAAATAATTATCTTTACCCTGGAATTCCATGACGATAATTTAATTTAACGAACCAACCTGAGTCATACTGTATATCGGTCACTTCTGTTGTCCATTGACATACAGGAGGTTTATTTTAAATTACCCTAGGGAAATAAAGAGTTCCATGGAATCACATATGGGCGCATGTGATTTCTTTAAATTAGTAGATAAAAATAATTAAATAATTAGAGGGACTTCTCTAGATAAAATTGAATGACCTGTCAAAATGTTGGACATATATACAAAAATACATAAGTGCAAAATAATAAGATTAAAAAAATTAAAATTTGACCAAAATATAAACACATAACCCACCTATATCTCCCTTTCATAGAATAACCCCTTTAATTCATCATCCAAAAGTATATTATATATAATGTCCAAGTATTTAAATAAAGTAAAAGATACTTGTACGGAAAATTTTCTGATTCAATAATTAATAATAAATAAAAAAATAACTATCTAACCTTCATGTGAGTCTATATGTCACCTTAAAACCTAAAAATAAATATCTACGTGAGTAATCAAGTATTAAACCAACACATAGAATGTTAGTAAGCTTGATCGTGAAAGTGAAGTAGGAATTCCAATCGAAACCACATGCCCCAGATAATATTTAAATTAAATAAATATTTCATGATAGTTAGAAACACGTTATTAGAAGTATTAATTCATTCATAAGAACATATAAACTATTTTCATTTAAAATATAATTATATAATATTTCTTTTTTAATTTTATTGAAATGAAAATTTCAATTGAAAATTTTTCTACGGATAAAAAATTATTTTTTAAAAACCCTGGTTTTAAAAATCAATTTAACCCTATTTTAAAACATTATTTATAAAAACTATTTTATAAAAGGAAATTGAAGTCGAAGAAAGAATAAAAATTATCAAATTATAAGTGGAATCATGATAAATAGAGTAATGTAATCTAGAAAAAATCAGTAAATAGGATGGCAGTAACACATAGAAATTAAGAGTAGAATAAAACATTTAAACAATATTCTATGAATAGAAACATGGGAATGTTTCATAAGGTCGCCTATGATAGGAGAACCTAGAACATCTAAATAATTAATTATGAAATCCCTTAATTAGTAGAATCAAACTATAACTATAAATATTTTGGTACTTTAATGTGAATGTTATAGGGCCATGATATTTTGAAAAAGAAACCACATCACCAGTTAGTATTACACTATAACTAGTTGAAATGAACTCATAAAATAGTGGATTTCTTAACCAAGTACAAGGAGTGTTCATGATATTTTAATACTATAAATAACCATTAAAAATAATATAAAATATCACTTACTAATTACGCAATCCCAAAAAAAAATTAAATCAATAAGAACCCATTGAAAAATTCAAACCACACACCTGAATCCTTAAGAAAGAAATTCAAAGAGAAACCCATGGATTAAACATTGAATTTTAAGTAAGGTTTTTAATAATTATTTTATTGTTTCAAATCAGGGATCAAAGTCCTTATTTTAAAATTATAAATTATACGACAATCTTGAAAACAAATTACAATATTTATAAAATGTATTAACAATTTTGGTAGTTTTAAAAATGCTTTTATTGAATAAAGTGAACCCTTAAAAGTAAAACTACTATTGAAAATGTTGTTTTAAATATTAAAACATAAATATAAAATTCAAAATACCATTATTAAAGTCATTTGGGTAAATTTATCAAAATATAGGTGTGTAAATTTTATGAAAATAGATATTTCCAATGTTTCTAATTAGAGAAATCATTTTCATTGAAATTAAAATCACACGAATCATGATTTTACATTCAAATTCACGTTAAAAATAATTAATACTATTGTTAAATTATCCATGATTTTTATTTAAAATAGAATAAAATAATGTTAATGAAATTAACAAATAATATTAGGGGAAACCTAACTAAACCTGAGAGAAATTCACCACCACTGATTAACATCTCTAATATGAGACTCAATCTCCCTAGGTACAATATATCAAGAAGAAAACACCTGCATTTGATTAGGGTTTGGATAGAGCAATACAGAAGGAGGGAGAAGATAAAATAATAATAAATAAATAATAAAAGATAAATAGAAAATGGATAAAGGAATAACATGAGGATTGAAACATGAATCATAAATAAACCCCATGGAATAATGATAAGAAGGATAGGAATAGTGGATGAGAAATATAGTTGGGGCTCTATTGGGTAGTAAATCATGTGATCACGAGAGAGAAAGGTGGGTAATTATCAATTTATGTAAAAATAGGGTGTGTGTTTTTTTAAAATTAATATTTCAAAAACTGGATACATATAATGGATTGCCAATATGGTTGGACAAACTATTTACTAATTGTGGGAGCCTCAATTGATGGCCTAGGGTATGGGGTAAGGTCAGAATAAAAAATGAGACCAACTGCATGATGATCATATAATTGGATCTCATAAAAACAGAAGGCATGTCCCAATGTTTCCATGTGATTAGTAAAAAACCTACACCTTCCATAAAACATGAATTGTGTGCCCAAAAATTGAAACACGAAATAGGTTTGACCCATAAGGATATAGATATAAAATATAACCAAAAATAAATTAAATATTAAAGGAAAAATTATTTCGAAGATGAAAATTTAACCATGTGTATAATAAATGTAACCACACTAATAAATAATTTCAAAAACTTATTCATACCAAATACTATATATAATATCATGCTATATTAATTTATTACACGTGTATTAGTTAGTTAGTATTCATTCTCATCACTAGTTATTATTCTTCCTTATTGTTTCAAAAACAATTCATAATAGATATGTCAATACTCATTCTATGAAAAAAAATTCACCACTCCAGGATTGTTAAATGTAGTGGAATAATTTTTTTTCTATGATTTATGAGTTACTATGTTAAATTAATAGAAGTAATTGAAATTGATAATGAGAATATAATTTTTAATGATCATATTTTGGGTAATTCTTTTATAGCAATGAGTTACATTATAGTTAACAATTATTTTGATTACATTCTTTACGTATAATAATCACAACATATCTTTGTATTTATTTTAATATATTAACATTATTTATCTCTTGCTACTCATCCATGATTAAAATTATAGTGTTGGTATAGAATTTTTAATGCATGAGGTTAAATCAACACAAACAAGAACATGTAATACATACGAAAGGGTATGAGTATAGATTTATATGATGGTAATATAATATTAAAAAAGAGAATAATGATTCTCATATGACATATTAAATTTGGATAAGGATATTTATAGAGTTTATATGATACTTTTATTTAAAAACATTATAATGAACTACATATTTACATTAAAGAATCCACTACTTCTCGAAATGGGTCCCATTAGAATGATGGTTTTAGGCCTATTTCTCAAAAACAGAGGCTAAAAAACATATAATAAATATTTTAGTGTGGAATATGAGTAGGTATTCATGATAAAACAAAAATTAAATATCTATTTTTACAAAGGTATAGGAGGTGTTATTTTATAGGTGGGTTTTGAGTAGCCTTTCCCCAAATACTTATTCTCATAGGTAAAAGGTTCTCATTTTACATGGGATGTGGATCTAAATTTGAAAAATAATTGATATGGGTTGTTAATATCCTCATAAAGAGTAAATATAATTATAGATATATATTATTCTTTTACCCCTTAATTTAACACTTTTCCACATTTTATATTTACTATGGAAACTCAATTATTCCACAGTAACTGCATTGTTTAATAAAAAATAAAATTAACCCTCCCACATAATTATTCTATTATAATTTAATTAATTTATTTCATTAAATATAATTTAATTTATAAATATCATAAAATTTATGATAAAATTAAAAAATATATTAAATTGAAAAAATCCATTTTTATAAATTAATGATTTTTTTAAAACATTAAATATTTTTGATATTATTTATTAGAAATTAATAATTAAATATATATAAATAAATTTTCTTATATGAAATTTGATTTTTATTATATTTATCCTTTAAAAGTGATCAATTTAAATTATTAACATAAAATTACAAAACAATATGAGAAAACAATTATTTCAAAAAATATCCCCTTTTAAAATTAAATGATTTAAATTAAATAAAATTAAATTAATTTATTTCACATTTTACTATAAAACAATATCAATACATTGGTAATAGATTATTTCTATAATTTTTATAAACATATCAAATAATTATCTATTTATAAAAATATGAAATGAATAAAAATAATTTGTTTATTTTAAGGGATTTTAAAAGAAAATAATTTCATTCTAGAATCATATGTTACAAAAGAATTATGTTATAATCAATTTGATACAAAAAATTTAAAAAAATTACCTTTATGATACAACTATATCCAATAACCATATATTCAACAACGATATATCTAATGATCATATTCATATTGGTCTTATTACATTCCAATATATAGACTTACCTCCATCTCTAAAATCATTTTCCAAATTCTATAATTTAATAGTCTATACATTTTCATATTTCTAATTTATTTTATTAATTATATAGTTATAATACGTGGTATGAAAAAATTACCACCTTTGGGCCAAACAACTATGGATTAACGATCCCCAAGTCCCAAAATCCACGTAGTAAGTTAATCCATTACACTACTCACAATTATATTTTCTTTGAGTTTTATTTAAATTATCCTGATCAAATTAAAATTATCACCAAACCTATTATATAAATTATGAGACCCCTTTAACTCATACTGATACCCCCCAATCCGATGAATTATCCATGTGTTTTTTTGGATGAAAATATAAACAGTGATAAATCACATTAGAAAACCACACATTCCAAAATCTATGTTCATGAATTTAATCATGGATTAAAATCAGAATTAGTGGAATGGAAAATTAATTGATATTCAATTTCAAATTTTTCAAATTTTATTTTCAGGTTTAAGGTTAAATAAACTTCTCCTTCCATTAATAAACGTTATTTTCATTTCAAATATTTTTTTTTGGTTTTTTATACACGAAATTTAGATATATAATCCCCCTAAATATAAATAACATTGTCCCATGTGTTTGATGAAATTAAAATTCCAATGGGGGAGGATGTAGATGAGATTAATACGAAAAGTAAATTGAAATAAGAAACATATAATAGAGTCACTGGGTGGTTGAAGTTGAAGCTCTTGATTCTCTATATTATTCCTTTGATCTCCATGTCACTTGGAGAATCCTCAAAAAATGGTGGTAGTTTTTTTAGACATAATATTTCCTATTAAATTCATTCATCTCAACAACCCTTAAATTATAAACACAAATAAAATTAGAACACAATGAAAACCCCTTCAGGTTCACAAAACAAAAAATAAAAAACAAACAAAACAAATTGAAAAAACATACATTTTTTTTGAAACTCCGAACCTTTGGTTAGTTTATAGGTAACGGATGGGTTGCCTCCAAAAATAATTTTTTTAATATCTTTAGCTAGACAAATACCCTAAGTATATCATCTTTTTACTTGTTCATATGTTACACCAATAAGCTCTTATTTTGTTTCATGTTCATTCAATTATTCAATAAATGTTTTTCATCTATGACCATTGACTTTGATGACTTAACCACTAGTGGGATCCTGAATCTATACTACCCTATGAGGGTATACCTGATGCACTATGTAAGGACCTCACCATCATGACCTTAAGATTATTGCGTGTAAATCATGTTTTGAACTATAAGCGAGTATTAATTTTATCGTTTCAATATGTTTGACATTGATATTCAGGGATTTGTAAGATTAAAATCATTCTTTATTTATCTGTAAATTTTCATAATTCTCTATCTGAAGATCTTAAAGGTCATTAATTAGTAATTGCGTCTATTTTTCAACCAATGATGTGTCAAATTTAATTTTATTCATTGCCTAAAAGGCCTTATATTCGATTTCAACATTTGAATGGTATGATTTTCCATAAAGAAACCAATACAGTGACCTTCGTAGGATGGTTTTTAACGTAGTACGATATTCCCAATAGGAATCAAAGAGTTTCTTAGACCAATATTTCCTATAATAATTGATAGTTTTTTCTAGAATTTTTTTAATTTCCTTCTTTTCCAACTTAACATGACCAATGGTTTGAGGATGTATTGCAATAGAATCATTGTAATAAATTCCATATATAGGAATGAGTGATTAGAAGGGATAATTATATAAATGGGTTTCAGGATCACTGATGATAGCCATAAGAATTCAAAATCTGTAAAATTTGTGCTATTTTAGAAATCATATCACAGTATGATGTTCAATGGACTAGGGGGTAAGTCCTCGAACCATTTTAAGACATAATAAATATCTAAATGGTTATAGACATATCCCATAGTATTTAGGAAGATTCCCATGAAATCAATCCCACTAAAATCAAATATTTTATTGACCTGATTTGGCGTTAGGGTCATTATATTCTTGCTGGTTATGGATCCTAATTGTTGTCACTGAGGACAAATTTTATTGAATTTGTAGGAATCTGTAGTGATTTAAGGCCATTAGAAATCACTTCTGAGGACATTTATAATGGTTTTTATTGTGTAACATTGGTCTCTATATACCTCTCCATGAAATAATATTATAATGGAATATTACTCAATCTCATGAAGAAATCTCCTAATGGTTAAATAAATATCTTGAAGAAGAATGACCTACCTAATAAATCATTCCATGGAATCTAGTTTTTGGAAAAGGCTTTTTAGAGTTGAATGATCGACGAAGTCAGTAATAGGGGACCCTAAGAGATAGGACCTGAATTTTTAAAATGAAAATAATACACCATGAAACTCTTTCCCAATGGTGGTATATTTTATTTTTTCATCATTTGATGATTACTGGATTAAGAAATTACACATGGTGTTTTATCATAGTGTTATCCAAAGACAACTACTACAATTTAGTCACTCACATCACAAATGAGTTCGAATGGAAGTTTTAATTTATGAGAATTCATGATAGTTGGAGAGATACTAAATTGTTATAGTATTAATAATGATTCCTCATACAATTTTGTCAAAAAATAGAGCATTTTTCACTAGAAGTGCACAATTTGGTCACGAAATGGACTTTAAATTCCTGGTAAACCTTCTATAGAAACCACCATGGGATATTAATGACCTCACTCCCTTGATAGTTTTTGGAAATGGAAATATAAGAATGATATCAGCCCTATATTTTTAAACTAAAATCTGTCCATCAGAGACTAGATGTCTTAGAAAAAGTACTCAATTTACCATTAAATGGATTTTTCTTTGTTTATGATGATATTATTATACTAACATTTATAAAAAATAATTTTAATATTTACAAATAGTCCCTAAAATTTATTCAAAATGATATATATTTCATTAATAAAGTCCTCTAAACAATCCCCCCACCATGTGAGAGAAGATTCCCATCATTCCCAACTAGAAGGTACCATGGGAATTACATAACCAAAATGGAATGAGCTTGAAAGAAAAAGTGTAGGATGGACATATGAAGGTTGTTTTTCTTTTATCATATAATGAGACCTCAATGTGATTGAAACCTAAGTTTCCATACAAAAAATAGTATATCTTATGACCTAACACTTTCTTGAGGACTTGATCAATGAAGGGTACGAGGAAATTATATTTCTCAGTTCTAATACTCACAGTTGTGGTGAGATGACCCCCATACTCAATGGTGATTAATGGGATTCTATACTCTATTGGAACAAATTCAATTGGGTTTAATCACTACCCTCAGAAATGGAGTAGATTAAACCTAATTTCAACAACTTAAGATGATCAATCCTTACGACATCCATAAGATAAGAATTTATTCTCCTCTAAGGCTGATGACATGGTTTTTAATTCGATTCTATTACAATACAACAAGTTCCACTGAATGGACCAATCCTAGGAATATTAGAAAGGGTACATCCTATTTATTTCTTATGATTTCATAGGACATCTCGATGAATCCTCTATTGATTAATTTTAGGAGAGTATGAAATGAATATAGGAAAGGTTCTATTTCCCCCTAATAATGGATACTTGAGTAATAAATGTGTGACCTTGAATTCTAGATCAGATTGGTAAAAAATTCCAAAATATTGATGGGATGTTTTAGTGATCACAATTTCTTTTTCCAAATTTCATAAAAAAATTAGATCATTTTGTATAGAAGTTTTAGCCGCTAAATTTTTCTGATCAGTGACATGAATAAGTATGGAATCAATATTATTTATTTCGAAAATATTATCATTGATTGGTGATTATGAAAAAAACATAAATGGAGTCATCTAAAATTTATTTAAGCCAATGAGAAAAATGTCACTCATATGAAAAAATGTAATAAATATAATCTTGACATAGAAATCCTTCAACAATTCCTTTATATTCATCTAGTTCATAGTCAACACGACCTATTCAATTGACCTCATGGTTATGTTCATCATATCCAATTTGAAATTTTTAATTATAATTTTTTAGAATTTGTGTGATGTTTCTAAAGGTTATTTTCATGTTCCCATTTTTTCATCAGATGACTGAGTTGATTGTTTCAAAGAAGGGTCAACCAAGGATGATGGGTTTTCCCTTGGACCAAAACATGGGGGAATTTCAAGGACAATGAAGTCATCAAGGTAAATAAAATTTTCAATTTTCACTAAAACATACTTTAAGATATTCTTAAGAACAAAATCATTACATTCGATAAGTTGAATAGTGAAAGATGTGGGTTGGAGTTCCTCGATCCCCAACTAAAAATACATGGAATATGGAATGAGGCTCGAACAAGAACCTAGATACTAAAAGGATCTGATAAATGTGTTCTATCAAAGATCCACATTGATGTATGAATATCGTAAATCATTAAAATTAAGAATTACTTTTACTTGAACTGTAAAACTAAAATTATTTACCAAAAGCACATCATTTTTATATGAAATTCTTCTGGTCAATGTTCACAATTGCATTTGGTAATTTGAGTAGGAAGAAATGATTTTTCTTGGATCAAGGATAGGAAAGTTAAACTTATCCTATTATAATATTTCCATCAATCATTAATTTTGTTCCAATTTATATTTTCATTTAATTAGTTGAGGGAATGGAGTAGGTTGTTTAATTACTTGGTGATGTTGTGGTTCATTTATATTATCGTTGGTTTTTTCAGAATATGAGGGTGGTTCTTAACCATTTTCATGTGTTATTTAAGATTTCAATGGTTTTTTTTGTTCTTTTTTTGTTTATATGGATTTCCCACTTCCTATGTGTTTCTGACGCTTTTGTCTGGGGAACACATCAATCTTACAAGGACATGTTGGTTGTAGCCCCACATTCCCACATTCCAAAGCCTAGAAAATTCAGTTTCTTATTATGGGATGATTGATCCATGATCTAAATAAGATGACGGGATATCGGTCTCTACTTCCATGTATTTCTCCTTGGAAGTTTCGCCTAATCTCGGTCTCCCTTATGTATTTGAGTCATTGTTCTTCAATCTCATTCCCGATGCCATATCTTTGTGGATGCCAGTTAATTGCAGTTCTTCTATCTGGACATTTAAAGAGGTATTGATAGAGAAGCAACCTTCGATCAGAGTACATGAAAACATCAAGATGTCGGGGAGTCTCTGGATGCATGGTCATTTGGGAACCTTAATTCTCCCTCATTAGAGGGAAACTCAAGGTCAAGTAACATGAGGCATCCCACATCAAGAGTGAGGTATCTTATGTTAGAGGAATATCTCTAAGGTTTTTCTTAGCTTCCCAGGTCTAACATGGGAGATTCCATGATTTTAACGTCTTGTAGAGACGATTACCCAAAATCTTTGTATTCCAAGGTTTTCCTCAAGCTTCCCATTTTCAACTTATGGTAGTCCACGACTTTAACATCTTGTAGAGTCAAAATGAGAGTTATCAGAAATCCCCTAGAGGTGTATCAGATTGGTACATCCCTATGAGGGAGCACTTAGAGTGTTTACCAGGTGGATGGTTTAAGACATCAAATAAGAGTGGACCCATGATGGTCTATCCCATAATGGGAAGCTATCAGACTGTGAAGTCTAATCCAGACACCACTAAAGAGAGGATTAGGGAATGTGCACCCCAGAAATGGGGACACTAGATGGATGGATCAGAATACTCAATGAGAGTTGACCCAGGGTGTTGTGTCCCATAAAGTGAAGATATAACACAGTGATATCTGTTCTAAACACCACTGAGGGAGGATTAGAGAAAGTATACCCTAGAAAGAGGGACATTGGATGGATGGATTAAAATGATCAATGAGAGTAGACCCAAGTTAGTGTTTCCTATAAAGGAATATATCACACTATGAAGTATGATCTTGACAGCACTGAGGGTGAATCAAAGAATATGTACCCCAGAAATGGAGACAACAAGGATTACCATTGGCTCAAAATTTATCATCAAAGAGAATTTATACGTACACTATGAAGATGAAAAGGACCAAAACCCACATTGTTTGAAGGGTGAATGAATCTGGGTGTACACAAAGGACAACGACCTAGAGAAATGCTCAGCCACACACATGGATAGTGGCCCATTACTAGAGAGAAACTAATGGTTGGATTGTTATGGATTGTTCTAGGCTTGTGAATGGTTAGTTACTGGATTTATATGAGGGGATGCAATGGGATGATTGGCATGATCTCACCGGGATAGCCGTAAATTTTTGGTGAGTAGTAATTTATAAATAGTGATTTTACGCTTAGGATTAGTAATGTGACCAAATGGATTATTAATCTCACTTATGGAAAGTATTAATATAATATAGGCACCTTGATTAAGTAATTTGATTCAATAAAATATTTAAATAACTATTTCAGAAATTATTATTCAAGTATTAGATTTTTTGGGTGAATAGTGTTTTTTAATTAAAAATTAAATTACAAATATTTAGAAAATTATTTTCATAAAATGGACATTATTTTTGAATTCAGAACATCCATATTATGTTAAGGTAATTTTGGGGGATTCTTTCTGAAAATAATGAATTTTCGGTGAATGGTGATTTTATTTAAAAATTTAATTAAAAATATTTAGTAAATTATTTTTATAAAATGGACTTTATTTTGGAATTCAGGACATTGATATTATGTTATGGTAAATTTTTGGGAGTTTTCTGAAAAAGTTGAATTTTTAGTGAATAGTAAAAATACAGTTTTAGGGTTTCAGTATGTTTAATGACATCATCACTGTGTCATGATGATTTCATGAGATATTTTAAGGGATGGTCAACTTATGAATAGTAATATAAATTATGAGGCATTTCAAGTGGCCAATACCATGAGGAAATACCACTTGTTTTGCCAATACCACGAATGAGGTGTCCCTTGGCCATTAATGCCTTGTCACTTCACTTCACCTATAAATACCAAGTCATTCTCTCATTATTTTTGTTACAAAATCCTCCTCAACGACGTTCTGGTCTCCTTACCTCCCTAGGAGTCATCCCAAGGTTCCCTCAAGCATCCTAAGGTCCCAAACATCATGATTTCCAAGATACTCTTCAAGGTAAGGGATCCTACCTCTCTCTTTCTTTCAAGTACTCTCATTTATGTCATTTCTTTTAAGCTCCGTGTTCTTCTATTGGGGATGTTATTTTATATTAATCCTAATTTCCATTTCATGTTTATATGATGGGATACCCCATCTTTCTCTCATCAATTCATTTTGAGAATGATAAAGTGGTGTCGTTAGGCTGCCAAATTTTTAAGGAATTCTTTCACCCATCTCATTTTCAAGTTATATTTGCATGTCAGGTCTTACAAGTTCCTTTTATTATGTTGGGGTATGATCTCTATATATATTATACTTATATTTTTTTCATATGATGAGATACCCTATTTTATCTCATCAAATCATTTTTTTGAAGTTGTATGTGATGCTATTAGGCTGCCAAATTTTCATAGGAGAAATCTTATTTTTGTCTTCCTTCCATGTTTTTATTTCATATGGTATGTCTTTAAAATTTCATTACCATGTTATTATATCCTTTATATCATGTCCCTATACTATTTTATGGATCATTTAGGAGTGGGTGACCCATGTCCCCTCTCTTTTCATAATTTTCTAAAACCCTATAACAAAGCCATTATGATGCAGAATTTTCCTCTCAAAATGTCCCTCTCTCTATCTCAAATTCTTTTATTTTATTAAGTGAATACTAAAATCTATTTCTTCTATAGAGGTATTCACATATATATCAAAATGGTCTATTTTAATTATGGGACTTAAATACATGAAACTCTCTTTCCTTTTTTCCGTGGGCATAAAGTGACATAAAGATCACGTCTTCAAAGTAGTTTTTAAAATGTGATGACTATGAAATGAAACCCATTTCTTTTATGCTATATGGATTTTTTATTAAATAATTGATGATGATATATGTGTCTCATATGAAAATTAATTAAAATTTAATGCTTCCCCCTAATATCACTCCAATGCATTGGGTAAATACTTAATATCTAGAGATGACCATTTTTAATGACTCCATAGTGAATAACCTTGGTAATTTTTAATGACATGTTTGGGATGGAAATTGGTGAAATGGAAATTATTTTCTATGTTAAATGTTTTAGTCACATATTCAAGTTATGTTTCAAGTTGTTTTCATTATGATATGCCTCATTATCTCTTTCTCATGACTTAAAGTTATTTTTCATGACTTTTTATGTATCTCAAGTTCACATGTAAAATGTTTCCCTTGTTTCCCTTAATGGAATTTCTGCTCACCCTTTCATTTGATGTATTTAAGTTTTAGCCGCTAAATTTTTTAGATTAGTGACATCAATATGTATGTAATAAACTTTATTTATTTCAAAAATATCATCATTTATTGGGGATTATGAAAAAACATAAATGGAGTCATCTGATAGTTATTTAAGCCAATGAGAAAAATGTCCCTCATATGAACAAATGTAATCAATATAATATTTACATAAAAATCCTTCAACAATTTCTTTATATTCCTCTGGTTCACAGTCAACACGACCTATTCAATTGACCTCATGGTTATATTCATCATATCCAATTTGAGATTTTTAATTATATTTTCTTAGAATGAGTGTGATGTTTCTGAAGGTTATTTTCATGTTCACATTGTTCCCTCAGATGACTGAGTTGACTGTTTCAAATAAGGGACAACCAAGGATGATGGGTTTTCCATAGGACCTAAACATGGGGGACTTTCAAGAAAAATGAAGTTATCAAGGTAAATAAAATTTTCAATTTTCACTAAAACATACTTTAAGATCTCCTAAAGAACAAAAACATTATGGTCGATAAGTTGAAGAGTGATAGATGTGGGTTGGAGTTCCTCGATCCCCAACTAAAAATACATGTCATATGGAATGAGGCTCAGAAAAAATCTAGATACTATAGGTATATGAAAAATGTGTTCTCTCAAAGCTCCACATTGATGTATGAATATAGTAAATCTTTCAAATTAGGAGGGATTGTTACTCGAATGGTAAAACTCCCATTATTTACCAAAAGGACATCATTTTTATATGAAACTTTTCTGGTAAATGTGCACAATTCCATTAGGTAATTTGAGTAGGAAGAAATTATTTTTCTTGGATCAAGGATAGGAATGTTAAACTTGTCATATTATAATATTTATGTCAATCTTTAATTTAGTTCCAGTTTAGATTTTCATCTAATTCATTGAGGGAAGGGAGAAGGTTGTTTAATCAATCGGTGATGTTGTGGTTAATTCACATAATCATTGGGTTTTTCAGAATATAAGTGTAGTTGTTAACCATTGTCATGTGTTATTCAAGATTTCAATGGTTTTTTGATGTTTTTTTATTTAAATGGATTTCCCACTTTTTAAGTGCTTCTGACACTTTTGTCCGGGGAACACATCCATATTTCAAGGACATGTTGGTTGTAGCCCTGCATTCCCACTTTCCAAAGACTAGAAAATTCAGTTTCCTATTCTGGGATGATTGATCCATGATCTAAATGGGATGACGGGATATCAGTCTCTGCTTCCATGCATTCCTCCTTGGAAGTCTCGCCTAATCTCGGACTCCCTTAAGGATTTTAGTCATTGTTCTTGAATCTCATTCCCGGTGCCATATCTTTGTGGACGCCAGTTAATTATAGTTCTTCTATGAGGACATTTTACGTGGTATTGATAGAGAAGCAACCTTCGATTAGAGTACACAAAAACACCAAGAATGTCAGGGAGTATCTGGAGGCATGAACATTTGGGAACCTTTATTCTCCCTTATGACAAGGAACATCAAGGTCAAGTAACACGAGGCATCCCACATCAACTGTGAGCTGTCTTATGTTAGAGGAATATCTCTAAGGTTTTCCTTATCATCCCATGTGTAACATGGGATATTCCATGAGTTTAATATCTTGCAGAGACGATTACCCGAAATCCGTGTATTCCAAGGTTTTCCTCAAGCTTCCCGTGTTCAACTTATGGTAGTCCACGAGTTTAACATCTTGTAGAGTAAAAATGAGAGTGATTAGAATTCCCCTAGAGGTGTTTCAAATTTGTACATCCCTATGAGGGAGCACTTAGAGTGTTTACCGGGTGGATGGATTAGGACATCCAATAAGAGTGGACCCATGATGGTCTGTCCCATAATGGGAAGCTATCAGACTGTGAAGTCTAATCCATACACCACTAAAGGGAGGATTAGGGAAAGTGCACCCCAGAAATGGGGACACTGGATGGATGGATCAGAATACTCAATGAGAGTTGACCCAGGGTGTTGTGTCCCATAAAGAGAAGATATAACACAGTGATATCTATTCTAGACACTGCTGAGAGAGGATTAGAGAAAGTATACCCCGAAAAGAGGGACATTAGATGGATGGATTAAAATGATCAATGAGAGTAGACCCAAGTTATTGTTTCCCATAAAGGAATATATCACACTGTGAATTATGATCTTGACAGCACTGAGGGAAGATCAAATAAAGTGTACCCTAAAAATGGATACAGTAATGATTACCATTGGCTCAAAATTGAACCTCAAGGAGAATTGATACGTACGATATGAAGATGACAAGGACCAAAAACCACATTGTTTGAAGGGTGAATGAATCTGGGTGTACAAAAAAGATACGTCCTAGAGAAATTCTCGACCATACACATGGATAGCGTCCCATTGCAAGAGGGAAACTCATGGTTGGATTGTTATGGATTATTCTAGGCTTATGAAAGGATAGTTACTGTTGTTATACAAGGGGATGCAATTGGATGATTGGCACGATCTCACTGGGATGTGGTGGCATGGGTAAGAATCATGATGGATGATGGAGGGTTGAATGATGTGGATGGTGTATGAGATGGAACCAATGTGAAGATGCTGGTAGTGTTGGGCCTGATTCTCTAAGAGGCTTACTTTGTGTCCCCATGGTAGGGAATCAATGTCCACATCATCCAGTAAGGTGATGGGACACTTGAGGAGGTGGCTCGAGAGGATGAACGCTTAGATGAGACCCGAAGGATGTAGAACGTCTGAGATGCGGAATGACCTTACCTAAACTCAAAGGCTCATGGGAGAGACCAGGATGGGACATGGGGGACAGTCTTGAACCTTAGAGAGGCTTTTTACGTATCCATGAGGTAGGGAATAAATTTCCACATAGTTTTAGGAGTGGGGCATGGAATCGGGGTGTATGCAATGGACAGTGACATGATGACATGTTTAGGGTTATGTGTGGTTAGAGGCTCGAGATTTGGTCTGACGCCATTGGAACGGACTAGGGATGTGGGTCCATGAAAATAGGACACCGAGGATTTCCAGTGTCTGTATTTGAACCTCAGGGAGGATTCCTATGTACCATGCCTATGAGACAAAGATCAAAACCCACATATTTCAAATTCATGCATTTTAATAACATGCGGGATGAGAGGGGGATACAGTTTGACGTCATGTGGGACTAGGGTGAAACGACATGGAGCAGTCAAGACCAATGTGAGATGGTGTTGAACCACAGGTAGCCTTCCAACGTAACATGGTCGGAAAGGGGAAAGGATAAAAGTCCACATATTTCAATGGATAGGGGATGGGGCTCAAACACTAATGTGGGACAAAGAGGATGTCATTGTCAATGTTTACTCTAAGTTCATGTGACTCATGCTTGGTGTGAGAAATAAGAGGAAACAAAAAATCTGACGATCATAACAAAAACATGCATCCATAAAGGGTGGTGATTTGGACTTACACACGGATGCTTCCCAGGTGCCGCTATGTAGCAGCATTACTAAATGGGGCTTACTCATGGATGCTTCCCAGGTTCCACTAAGGAGCGTCAATGTTTAATGGGGATTATACATAGAAGATGCACTAGTGATGCTAAGGATAATTAATGGTGGATGGACCTTATACATGGGAGTAGCCTAGGATCCTCTAAGGAGAAGAAATTGTGGAAGGGTCATACGCCTGAAAGCAGCTCGTAATGTCATCCTCATGTCAGGCCATGAGGGAATCCCAACTCACTGGTGGTTTGAGGCATATAATATGGGCCTACACCTAATCACTAGTGAAAAAGTGGGATAATTCTATGGTAGTTTGAATCAGTCTAAACCAAGGGACATGAAATGTGTGAATCACATTCCCAAAATTCAAATAAAAATGGGTATGGCATGATGAATAGAGATAACTAATGACCATATTTGAATAAAAAAATCCACAATGTGTTATCCTGAGATGGAATCAAACAAACAACGGTTGACTGCTGGTCGTATTTGAAACACGAGGCCAAACTAGAAGTGTCGTCCAAAGTCTTTAGAGGCGTTGGCCCAGGATGATAGGTGAGATTAGATGCTATGGTACTAGGCCATTAGGGGGTCTCTTCAGACATGAAAGAGGATGAATATCAGAATGAAGACATGCAAATCATGAGGTGTAGTGATGGGATATTTGAGCAGATTCTAACACTCTTGATATTACTCTACTATAATCATGGCATGAGGTATCTTCTTCTTGTCACATAATCCATGTGTTATTGAGACCAAGTTCCATCCTATTATTGAATGATATGGTATACAACAGTTTATATACATGTAGAGAGGAATGTTGGCATCTTATGATCGGCGCATAAGGAATCTCTCCTTTGGAGAAGAAGACATACAATGTATGTCATATTGAGTGTAATGCAATTATAATGACTTGTATTGCAGACTATTAGGCATAAGGTACCTAGTAATGACTGTAATTGGTACTTATTCAAGAGTGGGCCTTTTTTTGGACCCTGGGATAGGAGTCAGGTGATGATGTTTGGAGGAGTTTCTTGAGGAATGGTTCGACAAAAGGTACTTGGGGAATTGAAGATGAGAATCTCAACACAAGACATGTGAATGGGACCAAGAAGAATATGTTGACTGAAGGTATTTTTTGGAGTGTTGAGGAGCATCTTGAATCATGGTATTCCATAGGTGGAAGGTGGATGATCATAAGGAACAATGGAAAATGATGTTTTTCCATGGTTGAAATGTTCATGGTGCGAGTCTCAATTTTTCATGGGGGTTAGTATTGTTAGAGAAGAGACCAGCCTAGAGGGCTGGGATTTCATCCCAACACTGATTAAGAGAATGAGTGTGAGGGATCATCCCCCACGGTATGGAACAATGGGTGTTAAGGAAGCATCATTGTGAATGATAGGGGTTCTCAAAGGAATGGGGTTCATGTAACGACCCGAAATTTTGAATAAATCTTGTTTCCTAATATTGTGTGTTATTTAATTTTATGCTCAAAAAAACATTTCCTTTAATAGAATGTGTATAATTAAAATAAGACCATTGGGTTTCAACTTTTATATGACTGTAGGTCGACATGACTGTTGGAAACTAAATGTTGCGATTATTGTCTATAAATACAAGTGAATTAGATTAATTAATATAGAATAAAGATTCGATGGCCCCATCCAGTAGTCTCGGCCCATTGAAGCCCATATGACGGAACTCGAGAAAGAGGTAGCATCTTTGGGCTTTACTCTGGACCAAACCCAAGCCAAACTTCATCATGTGATGCTGGAACGGAATCACCTTCGCGAGAAGTTCAAGCTGATAGAAATCACTACTCGGGCAATGTTGGCCGAGCTGCCCCAAGATTCTGTCACCCTAGAACACCTTATTTTTAGGTCATATGCTGGTGTTATAAGGGGTTATGTAACGAGACCGTACCTGCCTTATGTAATACATTAATTTAAATAAAAAATCTGATTTTTTTTTCTGGTGAAGTATTTGAATTTTCAAATGTCTGGATAATTTTAGGATGTATATTATTGATAAATTTTGGAAAAAGGATATTTTAAAATATTTATGTAAACCTTAAATGATTAATTATGTGTAAATATTTTTAAAAAACGGCCTACTACAAATGTGTTCAGTAAGAAATTTGGAGTCTAATAAGATCAACTTAATTTTGGTTGAATAGTAATTTATGTATAGTGATTTTACACTTATGATTAGTAATTTAACCAAATGCATTAGTAATCTCACTTAAATAAAGTATTAATATAATATAGGCACCTTGATTAAGTAATGTGATTCAATAAAATAAGTAAACAACTATTTCAGAAATTATTAGTCAAGTATTAGTTTTTTGGGTGAATAGTTTTTTTAATTAAAAATTAAAATAAAATTGTTTCGAAAATTATTTTCATAAAATGGACTTTATTTTAGAATTCAGAACATCAATAGTATGTTAAGGCAATTTTTGGGGATTTTTCTAAAAAGAATGAATTTTAAGTGAATAGTATTTTTATTTAAAATTAAATTAACATTATTTAAAAAATTATTTTTATAAAAGAGAATTTATTTTTGAATTTAGAACATTGATATTATGTTAAGGAAATTTTTTTGGAGTTTTTTGAAAATGTTGAATTTTCAATGAATAGTAAAAATACAGTTTTAGGGTTTCGATATGTTTAATGACATCATTACTGCGTCATGATGATGGCATGAGATATTTTAAAGGACAGTCGACTTATGAATAGTAAGATAAGGTATGAGGTGTTGCATGTGGCCAATACCATGAGAAAATCCCACTTTTTTTCCTATACCACCAATGAGGTGTCCCTTGGCCATTAATGCCTTGTCTCCTCACTTCCCCTATAAATACCAAGCCATTCTCTCAACCATTCGATTCCAAAATCCTCCTCAACGAATTTATGGTCTCCTTACCTCCCAAGGATGCCTCCCAAGGTGCCCTCAAGCCTCCCAATGTCCCAAACATCAATATTTTTAAGTTACTCTGCAAGGTATGGGATCCTACCTCCCTTTTTCTTTCCATGTACTCTCTTTTATGTCATTTATTTTATGCTCCATGTTCTTATTTTGGGGATGTTATTTTATATTCATCCTAATTTTCTTTTCATGTTCATATGATGATAGACCCCCTCTAGCTCTCATCAATTAATTTTAAGAATGTTTATGTGGCGTCGTTAGGCTACCGAATTTTTAAGGGATTCTTTCACCCTTCTCATTTTCAAGTTCTATTTTCATGTCAAGTCTTACAAATTCCATTTATTATGTTGCGGTATGATCCATATATCTATAATAATGATATTTTATGTTCATTTTATTAGAGACCTTATTTGATCTCATCAATTCATTTTTTTTATGTTTAAAGTGGCGTCGTTAGGCTGTCGAATTTTCATAAGAGAAATCTTATTTTTATCTTGCTTCCATGTTTTTCATTTCATATGGTATGTCTTTTAAATTTAATTATGATGTTCATATATCTTTATATAATACTCCTATACTATTTTATGGTTCTTTTAGGAGTCGGTGACCCATGTCCCCTCCCTTTTCAGAATTTTCTAAAACTCTATAACATAGCTGTTATGCTGCAGAATTTTCATCTCAAAATGTCTCTCTCTTTATCTTATATTTATTTATTTTATTAACTGAATACAAAAATCTATTTATTCTATAGGGGTATTCACATATATATCAAAATTTTCTATTTTAATTTTGGGACTTAAATACATGAAACTCTCTTTCCTTTTTTTCTGTGGGTTTAAAGTGACATAAAGATCACGTCTTTAAATCAGTTTTTAAAATGTGATGACTATGAAATGAAACCCATTTATTTTATGCTATATAGATTGATTATGAAATTATTGATGATGATATATGTGTCTCACATGAAAATAAAGGCAAATTTAAGGGTGCGCCCTGATAGTGCTCCAATGCATTAGGTAAATACATAATCTCTAGAGATGACCATTTTTAATGACACCTTAGTGAATAACCTTGGTAATTTTTAATGACACCTTGGGGATGGACCATGGTGAAACAGAAATGATTGTCTATGTTAAATTTTGGAGCCACATATTCAAGTTATGTTTCATGTTCTTTTCATGATGATATTCCTTATGATCTCTTTCTCATTCCTTAAAGTTATTTTTCATGACAATTGTTGTATCTCAAGTTCACATGGAAAATGTTTCCCTTGTTTCCCTTACTGGGAATTCTTCTCACCCTTTACATTGATGTATGCTCCCAGGGTATGAGATGATGAAATGAACTTAGGATGAACAAATAAATAAGCCTTTCAAGTGATTAAGAAGAATGTTCTATGTTTTCATGTATTAAGTTCCTGGTTTCCAAGACACTAAACCTTAAAGATCCTCGATTTTGTATAATGTAATGAAAGTTAATGTGATAAAAAGGTGGGATTCTATAGTTCATATAGAATAAGGTCACATGAATAATGGAGCTTCATAGAGCTCAGGGTCTCACGAAGCACATGGATTTGTGGAGCTAAGGGTCTCATGGATCTAGGGGCTTGTAGAGCTTAGGGTCTTGTGAAGCAGCATTGTGTAAGAAAGCTGCTCACTAAGACTAGGGTCTCACAAAGAAGCTTCATGAAGGAATGTTTCTTGCAGAGCATGGCCTCGCCTTAGCATAAGGTCCATTATTAATAGGGTTATCTTTGAAGGCATAATGATTTGTAGATCCTCGAGAATCCCAAATGGGGATCCCTCCTTCACGAAGGGTGGATGTCTTCGTGGGGGGAATCTCATCCCGGTGCTTGAGAGCACTGCGAAATGGGAGATTGGCCACCAAAGGGGCAGTGTAACCATCTCTATGAAGTGGGTGAGATGGATATTATAGGCGATGGATCTCGGTAGAGCTCTCCACGGAGATCAAATTTGTGTGTCGAATAGAAATTAATGACATGAAGTAAATCACACTTCACAATTGGAGGAAACTCCCTCAGGTTTCTCATAGTTGTGGAGGCTACCATCATGGCCTTTATAACACTCCCAGAGGTCGCGGTCAGGTTCCTCTGCTCTACAATTGTGAAGGAAACATCGCCAATGGGTGTCGTGATCTTTTTTTCGTTCCCAACTTCAAATATCAGTAACACATAATCCGTAACATTTTTCTCGTTAAACAACCAATCAAATTGATGCTTTCAAAATGGAATACCCTCTTGGATCATGTAAGGATGCATTCGGAATATCTTGTGGAAAAGTTTTCCGGTTACAACATTAATACATTCACAAATTTTAGTTGTTCATGAGAGTATTGGGTGTAATTAGATTCTCCACACTGGTTGGGACAACCTAAATTGACATAGGTTCTTTTCCAGTTTTAATGGTTTGAGGTTCAAGATTAAGTGATGAGAACTATGATTTCATTTTCTTCTTTTTTACACAACTATTCATGTATTTGTAGAGGGATGGGTTAGGAGGAGTATTTTATTTTTTGGTTTATCCTAAGATGAAAATTTTCGTTGTTGGATGGGTTACTAGGTGGTTTGTTAGTATTGGAAAGGAGGAATTTGGTATTGGACTGGTTGTGGTTGGAACTGGTTATGGGTTGGAATTCTTTTTTGGAGAGTATGGGTTTTTTCCTTTTCGAGGAATGGTTTTTTAGAAGGTTTTTTTGTTATCATTCAAAAAAAATCATAGATTGTCAATAAACATTGGATTGAAAGGGTTTTGTTACTATGAATTTTGAATGTTCAAAGCATTGAACTCTACCAATGTTCTTACTAATATAACATCCTTAATATAAGGCATGGTTGGGTAGTTGTTAGTATTATGGTCATCTTTATCAGAAATTGTGTAAATAGGGTTAATAACTTGGATTTCATGGAACATCCTAAGGTCGATCTCCTCCACATTCCTTGTGAGTGAAATAAGTTTTTCACCTAGACTATCTTCATCCTAATGAGCATGCATTACACCAAATTTTGGTGTATTATCATAGTAAGTTTATGTTCCCCATTTTTGGTTTGTTCGCATAGACCTCCTTGGTAATCGTAAAAATTATTTGGGGATTTCTTTGAAGGATAGATTTCAAATCATGTAAACAAACTGTTTGTTTCCAAAATCCGACCCTTCATAGAAAATTCATACTTATTATGAAATTGAATATATATGGTGGGTACCATGTTGAGTTTGTTTTTTTAATCTTTACAATGATTCATAAAATGACTCCCCTTATTTTTATATTTTTTTGGTTAATCATTTTTTGTGAAATTGTTTTGTGATGGGGGTAATTTTTTAAGAATTCTCTTTGAAATTTATCACAGATGTGGTTTAAAATATGTATTAAATTATTTAACCAATTATTTTCTTGATCATTCAGGGAGAATGGAAAGCGCCCCATCTTATATGACCTAAGTTGATGTGTTGTCAACTTGGTTTCAATAATTTCTTTAAACCCCTTGACATGTAGGTATACCATTTTTGACTCCATTCCATGGAAGTTTTTATGTTGGTATAGGACATGAGGCTTAAAGAAATAGTGGGATCCTCCTAGGGCAACACGTCTAATGCATGAGGGTGCATTGGTCGTGGTTTGTCTGAGGTAGTCATTCATGGAATTATCAACTGTATTCTCTATGTTTGGGGCTCCTTCATTTGGATTCTAATCATTGTTCTCACCTAATATTATGAATTGGTTTTTTCAAAAACGGTATATTGAATTTGGATCAATTATTTAATCCATAGTATTAGTAATATTAGAGACAAATTTAATGATAATAATAGGTTTTATTTATTACCCAATCTAAGTACATTCCACTCGAACTAGACGATTGGATTGGTCATGGATATAGGAATACATGCACCAAGAAAAGGAAAACAAGAAAGAGGAAAATATAATCGAAATAGGGGTGGGAAAAGATAAATTTTAGAGAATATAATTAGTGTAAAGATATCTTAATTGGGTCCCATAAACCATAAAAAAAATTTGGCCTCTACAAAATTTACTCATGTTTTAGGGTTGAATTGGTTACTTGTAGTGTAGTTTGGTTTGTCAAATCCTCAGAGACCTCAGAAGAAACATGAAGACACGCACATTCAATGGATGGTTATTTTCAATGAAGTGTAAAAATTTGGGGTTTAATTGATATGGGTTACAAAAATACTATGCTACCTAAGTGATTTCTATTTTTTAGAAAGTTTGATCCTTGGTTATTACAAGGGATGGGTTGAATGAAATTACTTTTTAACAATTTCAATTTCTTATACTCAATAGTGATTCAATTAATGAAATAAAACAAAACCCAATAAATATTAGTTTAATAACAAAACAATCATTATTATAATCACGTATACACTTGGAGGGTAATTTTGATGATAACTCCAAGGTATAGGTATTTATTACCACATGAAGTGTGTGGCCTTAAAATTCAAGAAGGATGAATAATTATTAATATCTTCAAATAAAATTACAAATTAAATGGATTTATTAAACAAAAATTGAGTGAGAAATAAAATAAAATCCACCCCATTAATAATACCATTGATATAACCCTAAGCGTATTATCCTCATGTTGATTATATGGTCTCAACGCATGTGGGAAGCAGACTCGTTAGGGTGGAATTGAAAAAGTGAAAAACAAATAAATAACAAACACTCCACCATTTATTAAAGGAACAATATCTTTGCTATGTGAATAAATTCACACCTTTATGAAATGGTATCAACATGTTAATAAGAACAAAAAAAATTGGGAATAAGAAGTCGTTTTATTACCAGAATAAGGTTATTTAAATAACTTATAATAGAAAGAAGAATGTTATCATTAAATGTGGTAGCATAAGATTACAATGAAATGAAACTAAAATATACCTCAATACTATAACAAAAACCCCGTAAATGGGAATTTTTTGAATCCTTAGTTCAATACTACAACTGTAAAAGTCTCCCTAATTAATGGGGGTAAGTCTATGTGGGTGTAATATTAATCGAGAGAAGTCTTTTACACCCATGAAAAATATATGATCTAGCATGCACCCACCAAAAGGACCAGCCAAAAATAGCTTCTAGATGGAATAATTATTGTGGGTGATAGAAGAAGAAGGGAAATCTCCTGATATTCACTGATATATAGTAAAATTTCATCACAAAATGGTATTTTTAGATATGATCAAAATGGTGGGATGTTTTCTTGGGCCATGAAATCTGGCCCATAATTTCATATTCAAATTGGGTCACCTAAAACTCCGTTCAAACATCATAATTTAATATATAAACTATTTAATTAAATGATCACATGATTTTCTAAAAATGGAGTTCATTTTGCAGCATCATTGGGCTTGGATATTGGCTTTTAAATTCATTTATTTGGGTTTTTTTAGTTTGCTTCACCAAGAATGTTCTTGGTTCAAGGCCCACATTGGTCATCTTCACAATTGACTATTTAATGGCTACAGATAGATAGAATAGTCCCCATATCATGGGACACCAGAAAAAGTAATATGAAAATAAAATCATGACCTTTCGGTGTTTTAAGAGGTGTCAAAAAATATACCATTAATCGTGCACTTTAAGAAATAACAATAATAATAATTTGACATAATGTTTAAATTGTAAAATTCCATAAAAATGGTTTTTAAATTAATGAATCACATGAAAATTATATAATATAACAATGAATATTATCTTATTTAATTATCTAATAAATATTTCTAATTCTTTTATTTGTTTTTAAAGTGGTTTTAACTATTTTGATATCTCTATGTGTCCAAAAACCCATAAATTTTAAAATTCTACTTTTTTAGTTATTTTTTTAATTATCCATTTCAAATATTTTTAATTTTAAAAAGTGTTTTATCATTTATATATACCATTAAATATTTTTGATAAAAATCATTTTTTAATTTTCGTATTTTACTTATAATTTACTATACAAGGTATGTAAAAATTATACAAAATGATTAAAGAAGGATAAAATCATATAAAAATTCCAGTTCATTAAAACCTTCAAGATTTCCTTCACTTCTAGGAACACTAAGCATATATAAAAAAATGTTGTCACCACCTTCTTCTTCCCAAGATTCTCATACATCCTTTTCTATGTGTGATACATCTTTCTAGATCCTAGATGACCTTGAATATATGAACAATAGTTTTACTGAATAACCACTTCCCACATCCTCTTGGGAATAAATTAAATTCCATGAAAAAACCCATGAATATATTTTTGTAACACCCCATGATTTGAGAGATAAAATAATAATATGTTTTAATGTGTAAACCACACATAATATTGATAACAAAAATAAATTGTGATATACTAATGAAATATTATTGGTTAAAAATGATCGTTGTAACCTATCCATTTAATTGCCTGCTCTGAATAAGGGTAACTGAATTCTGAAAAATTTGTATAGACTTTTTACATAATCTAAATGTATTGATTAATTTATAGGAAAAAACTAAATTTTAAATAATATCATATATATTATTAAAATAGATTTTTTTGAAAGCTGATTTTTTTGAAAAATTTGATTCTATTAATAAAAATTAAGTTAATAATTATAGATGAATTATTTTTATGAAATTTATGCATAATATATTTAATAAAATAAATTAAAATTCATAAAATTTAGGTTTCTAGATAATAAATTATTATAAATTCAATTTACAATTCAAAATACATTTTCTTCCATAATGTGTTTTATTGCATTTTGTGAACAAATATTAGTATTAACTACTTCCACTTATAGACATTATAATTGATAAAATAAACATCATTTTTGAAAAATAAATTTCAAAATATTATTAAGAAATGTTTTGGTTGTTTTTCTAAAAATAATGATTTTTTGGGAGAATAGAGAAAAGTACCATTTTTTCAAAAATAATCATTTTAGTACACTCACTCAAAGTAATTTCAAATAACCAATTAGTTTTGGATTCTTATGAAATTCGTTTTAAATTTTATTAAACATTATTTAATATGCACTTTGTGAATCTACATTATAAATTTTTTTGGCATAAAATAATTTTTATTTTGAAACCAAACTTTTTTCTAAAAATAGTATTTCATTGTATTGTTTAAGATTATAACAAACAAATTTCTAAATATTAAAAAAATAATATTGATAAAAGTATTTCATATTATTAATTAGGGGATTTAAATTTAATAATAAGTTATATTGTTTTTCCTAATGAATAATTACCATGATAAAATGTTGTCCCCATAGTATAGTGTAATACATGTAAATTGTGGTTAATAAATTGCGATTAGGTCAAAAAAATATCATATTTATTCATATTGGATGATATAAATATTAATCAGTATATTTTATTTTAAAATATGGAAATTTTGGTCCACATAACTATTATTATGAGAATTAATTTATTTTATGTAAATAATTCAAAATCCCACTCTCTTTCATTTAATATAATTCATATAATTTCATATAGATAAAAAAAATCTAAGAGTTGTTGTGAATGGTTATTTTGATGAAGAATAAATTTTTTCTATGTATTTTTTTTAATTTATCATTATTATATAATGAAATTGAATTCTTACGCAACCCAGATGTAGCTCTTTTTGAGGTAGTAAAAAATCGTGTAAATGAGGTTTAAAACATTAAAAGTTATATTTTTGGACAAATTATGGTATTATGTGAGATTAATGGATAATTATAGGGTATTAGTAATGGTTAATGTATTTATATTTTAATTATTTTATTATATTTATTTATAAAATTCAAGATATTTTAATATTCATGAACATTACATTAAATAATATTTAGTGTTTAGAATATTTAATGAATTCATTTGAAAATAAAAAAAATGATATTAAAAAAATAAAATGTGAAATTATTGAAACTATAATTCATGCTCCATGTATGTTCCAAATTGAATTTATAAAATTATCTTAATTAAAAATATTGGTTTAAAAATTAGGAATATTCCTATTAATTTTTCTTATAAAAGTGTCCTCACATCAAACTTTTCAAAATGTAACTCATTTTCTATTTTATATAAAATTACATCATAAATTTATCTATAAATATCATTTACCACTTATTTTAGTCATTGATGTGATCAAAAAAATTTCTTCAAAGGTCTTATGACTAATATAATAGAGGATATAAATACAGAAGGAGTTAAATAATGTATATGGTGAGTCAGAATTGATATAAGGTATTTTTTCTTTAATGCATTCTTTTAAATGAATTAACCTCTTTTATATCAGTATCATTTTTCTAAAAAAGATATAAATAATGTTATACTATATACTCCATTTATTTATAAATTAAATTTTAAATTATTATTGACATTTTAAAAAGGTTTTATAAATATATTATTTAAATTCATTCATCACAGGTTGATTTTCACTCTTCTGCTAAAGTAAAAAATAATATTTTTTAACACATATAGATTTGTTGAGATTTATTTAATTATATATTTTTTATTCATTATCAATATTCCATTACAATAACATATGTTTTTTCAATTAAAATATTACTTCTTAATCTTTTTAGAAATATACATTATAATGGTTTTCAAAGAAAAAGTAAGTTTTCATTATTTTATGTGAGGTATGAAAGTCTTTATTACATATGTGTTAAAGAAAGTATTTTATGAGATTCTGTGATGTAAAAGAAATATTTTTTCCATTTTATCTATGTTATGGTCATTGTAAATTTATTATAAGTATAGGTGAGACTAATATTTTTTCATGATAATCGGTGATGCTAATATAGTCATTTGATGCATTATTTAAAGTGAAAGAGTTGACTATTTTAATTTACTCAAAAGAGAATTTCGGATTTACCTATGATGAATATTCTATTTTATGTGTTATTATTAAGTTTACTGTCAGGGATATAAGAATATTATTTCCCAAGGCACAAAAATTAATTTTCTAGGCTTGCATACGGTTTTTATTGAATCCCTTTTGTTTTACTATGTTTGAAAAAAGGAATATATATTAATAAATTTGATGAACCTTTTATGAATGAGAGGTATGTTTTAATGAAAAGTATTTTTATGGGGGTTCAAGTATTTTAATATATCCTCATGATTTTTATTTTTCCTCCACTCTATCTTTATAATCTTTTATAGAAACCATTGCGTAATAAAATAAATTTCATGAGTAAGTAATAAAATATTTGAGCTAATAGGTTATTAATAAAAAATAATTAATTTATTAAGAATTAATTATTTTTCAAGAAGAATAATGGGTTCAATTCCTTTTTATATCCCTTTCTGATATTTTTTATCATCCTAAGTTCTCTAATTAATTTTATAGGTCCTATGTATGAGAAGTACGTATAGAATAGTCTATATATATACTACATGGATTCATATTTAACAAATTATTCATGTTTTGAATAAAATAGAATATTAAATTTAAAAATAATTTTTTGGTCAAAAAAGTTGATATTTAGAGTAACTGTCCACTTTTCAATTTAGGGATTTATATGAAATATTTGTTCCTAGTTATCTAAAACTCTACAACTAAAATCGCATGATAATGTGTGAAAATTCAATAATTTAGATTTAACTCATAATTATTGATTACTAAAGGAATGATTAATTATAGTTTCTATCAGAATAAGGGTTTGAATTAATTTAGAGGTTAGTATTTTATCTAGGCATATGTTATAAAATTTCAATAAATTTAAATATTATTACATTAAAGAGAATTTATTTATTTTTTTACTCTATATAAAGAGTAAAATATGAGATGTCATGGTTCAAGATATCTTGGTGTTTATCTTCATAATAAGAAGGTTTGTTAGTATTTTTTATATACTAACACTATCCATTTTTTAGTTTTTATATATATTTTAGGTCTATGTGATCTTTATGTTTAACATGGGTATTATCAAAACGACATTTAAGGAATAATTCTATTTTATTTTGTTGAAATAATTATAAAGGTATTGAATTTTTTTTTGGGCTAAGAAATTATATAATGTAGTGAAGGTAATGGTTATTTGAGATAAAGGTTTAATATATTTCGAAAATATACTTTTTATAATATAGGTAACAATGGATTTAAATGTGTTTAATTGACTACGTGATTATAGTTATTTTTGAAATTTTTACTATATCAGGATAATTATATGATTGAGTTGAATGAAAATTTTATTGGAAATAATGTGATTTATTTGTAGGAAATGGTCATATTATCGTTTAGAAGATTATATGATTTTATTATAGATTTATGGAAATTAATTTAATTTATATAAAATATTATTATAGTTTGGATTTTAAATGATTCGGGATTTTAATTTTTTTAAATCTGACCCTTTGGTTGATTGATGATATTAGAGAAAAATGTTAAGTTTCTTTTTGAGGAATATGGTATCAAAATATTTAAATATTTAGGGTTTTTTTCAAAAAAATTTCCATGTTTTAGGAATTTTTATCTATCTAATAATTTATATTGAACAGTTTTTGAGATTTAATGATAGTTTGGAGATTAATTTTGTATTTATTCAATTTGATATTATGTTACCATGAGTTAAACACTTTTTAGATATAGTGGGGTTATTTTTTCATCATTTTATGGAAGATACAGTTTATCATAAGTTAATTTTACTAATTCAGTCATGATAAATCCATCATGGATATTTATCATATACAATATGAGATAATGTAGAGGTGGAAACTATATGAAAAACTACGGAGGGAAAAATATTATACTTATGGTATGGAATGAAATCATGTAGGTTTGTTTTATTTTATTCTCCATATTTATTTTCAAATAATTTATCAACTCAAGAAAAAGAATGATAAATCTATTAATACTTATTTTTAAAATATCAAAAAGCTATGATGGTGTGCTTTATGAAACTCTTGTCTATAAATAGTCTCAATACGCTGAATTTTTATTTCAATAAATATTTATGAAAGATTAATTTATTAGTGTAAATTTTTCCTTAATTCTATTTTAAAATGGAAATTGTATCAATGTGGATTAAAAAGAATTTCATTCGACTTAGGTTTATTTAAATCTTTTACCCCTTGGAATTGATACATATTTTTTTTAACAATTTTAATTGGACAAAATATAAAACTTCGAGGAAACGATTTATTTATGGAGTTAGAATTCCCGATAAAAAATTTAGTTTAAAAATAATACTAGATTTTATTTCTTGTATGACATGCAATATCGTGCTTAAAATTAACTAGGATATACTATTAAAATATTATTATTTAAATATGACAACTATAACCTTTTCACTGAATTGGAAGGTTTTAATTGGAGTGACAAAATTATAAAATATAAGTAGATAATTTTTACAAAATAAAAAATAAAAAATTATTTTTTATTTAATAATAACTCAATTTTATATAAGATCATATATATGATTAAAAGAGACATTCTTATATAAAAATGATTTATGTTAACAATTATTTTTATCAACTTAAATTAATTTAATAACTATATAATAATGTTCTTAATGAAATTTTTATTTCATAAATTTAATAAATTAAATCATTACTCAACTAATGGTGTTCCCAAGATAATTAATGAGTGAAAGCTGTTTTTTTACATAAAAAATAAATTTTAATCCAAAATTGTTTTTATTTTATTTTATGCTTGAATTTTATTATTAATATATATAACATTTAGATTTATTATTTTATATAATGGATTTATTTATTGTAATAATAATTTAAAAATAATCTTAATAAAAATTTTTAATTTTTTTTAAAATGGTTTTTTTGTGAAATTCAAAAATAAAGATTTTTCGAAATTTATTATTTATTTTATTTTAATTAGAAAAATTTCAATGTTCTTGTTGGTATATAATTTATTAATAACTATAAAAATAAATATTTTATTGCATAAATTCCAATTAATTTCATGGGATTTGATATTACCCATGATTTGAGGATAAAATCATTTTTATGATTAACCGAGGCGTTTTTCTAAAAAATCGGATTTCATTGTGTTTTTCATAAATTATTACATGAGTAATTTCATAAAAATTTTTTAAATATAGTCATGAAAAATATATTTCATATTTTGAATCTAGGGTGAAAATTTTTGTAATAATGATAATGAATAATTACAAAGTTAAAATTTTCCACTGTGATAAAGTACAAAACGAGTTTGTCTAGGTTAGAAATTTGTGAAATGGTACGAAAATGTCATATACATTTTTATTGTGTGACTTAATAATGAGAATTATAACTTTATAATGTGAAATATTTGAATTCATCACCACTTCAATTTTATTATGGAATTTATATTATAATAAGTAACTAATATGTTAAAAATGTTACTCACATTATTTTAATATCATTATTATGATTCATGGGGTAAAAAAATTTATAAATGATTAAAAAATATTATTTTAAAGTATAAATAAATTATTTTTATGGTAAAAATATTTCATTAATTTTTAGTGATATTATAATCACCTTGAATTATTACACAACACAGATGTAGAGCTTGTGGAGGTTGAAGAAAACTCATTAAAATGATTTCAAAACACACTAAAAGTAAAAAGTTTTGGATGAATTATAGCGCCCCAAAATTTTATTAGAAAATTATAGTGTATTAGCGTTGGTGAAACTATTTATATTTTTATACCATTTTTATATTCATACCTTTAAATTCAAGATATTTGAATAGTCATGAAAATGAATTAAATGGTATTTAATATTTAGAAATTATTTTTAATCATTAGAAAATCAGTATATTTAGATATTAAATCCAGTTTATGGGGAATTAAGAAGAATGTAAATAATTTTATATGTATTAACAACAATTATTTTTTTTAAATTTCTCTCATGAAACATAAATATGATGATATTTCAAAAATGATATTGATTATTTCATATAAATGGGACTCACCTCACCCTTTTCAAAACATAACTCATGTTCGATTTTCTCTAAGAAATATAACAATATATCTCTCTAAATATATATTATCAATCCCATAGGCTCATTTATTAAATATAATCATCTTCCTAATATTCATTATGATTTATTGAAAGGTTCATATTAAAATTTAGTAGTTAAATAATGTATGTGGAAATTCCTACTCGATGTATGATATATTTTCTTTTAAATGTGGTTATTAATGTTTTAAACACTTTGACATCCATATCGATGTACTTAAGAATTTTCAAATATATACTTCAATGATACATTAATTTAATTTTTAGTTATCTATGAAATTCTAAAAAGGTCATAAAATTGAATTTTTTTTAAAATAAATTCCAAAATGGTCACTTTTGATTCATTTTACCAAAGTATAAATGAATGTTATTTACATATATGAAATGAACCATAATTTCCAATTTTCAATTCCAAAATTTATTTTCAAGAATCCTCTATATGTATTTATGTGTTTTAAAATAAAACTTTATTTCCCATTCTTTAATGATATTTTCATTTCCAGAGTTTTCAAAGAAAAATTACTTTTATCCATAATTCTACACGAATCTAGTATAGATTTATACATGTGTGTTAAAAAGAATATTTTATGGGATTTATTAGTGTAAATTAAATATAAATTTTTTAATGTATGTTATGGTCATTGTGCGTTGATCATGGTGATGAGTGATACAACAACCCTAGCCTAACATACATAGATATTACATCATTTTAGATGAATATGAATCACATTAAAAAAGAAAATATTTGGGGACTGTAATAGTTTAGTGTATATGGAAACATGGAACAAAATATTATAACTTCGTGAAATATCTTCAATGTTTCCCATAATGATATTCCTCATTTGTAATTCTACTTAAAAGTATTCATCATAACCTAGGAAAAGGAAATATAATAAAAGTTTTGCATAGATGCTTAGTAAGGGTAAATAAAAGAGATACACTAGTATATGATCTGTATAAGGGTTTGAGAACATGAGTATAACATTTTCTGATAATAACATGAATATCAAAGAATATATACATGAGTCACAAATAAATATTGGTTGTTCATATGAAATAATTCATAATGGAATCTAGTGCATAATCCATGAGAGCATAACATAGGAATAAGATATGAATTTGTTTCATGCACATATGAAAAGAAAAAATTATTTCAATTATACCTACCAAGATCTTTATAACATGTTAGACATGGGATAATCACATGTGTATCTGCTTTGGGATTGTGATACCATCCAAGGTAACCTCTTGTTTTGGGCTTGGAATACCATCTAATGATCCATATTGTTATGGACATGGTATAAACCCCCTTGTACCTTCTTTTTATAGTCATATGATTCCCTATAGTGTACCCTCTCTTTATGTTATTCGGATGAAAACCCATCTACCCTCTTGTTAGGGGCTATGGATTCCCTCTCGTATACCCACTTCTTATGAGCTTGGGATTCCCTTCAATATACCCACTAGTTTCAGGAATGTGATTCCCTCTAATGTACCCTATTGTTATGGGATTGGGATTGTAAAGACTTGTAAAATTCAAGGGAATTTTTTTCTTAATTTTCATTGGGATTTTACAAGAATGCAGTTTCTGAAGGCACCTGATTCTGACGCCCGTTGTGCCCAGAAACTTTTTCATAAGTTTAGATTGGGTACGTTTAGTGAACGAACGAGCTGGTTTTTTTATCTTTTGAACCGGTAATCGGAATCGAATTCCAAGGGCACCGATGGAATCACAGCGCCGGTAATTTCTTAGAAACACCTTTTCCGGAGTTGCGTTTGATTGGGTGTTGTTTTAAAATTTTCGGGTTAAGTAAATGAATAAAATAAAATGATGCGACCAATTTATTTTATTTTAAGTTGTTTAACCTAAGTTAAGAGGTTAAAGTGGGACCCACAATATCCTACACCACTAGGTTTGATATTTTTGGGGTGGGTCCCACACAAGCCCCACATTTTTTAAACCCCCAGTTTTAATTAAGTAACACACCTATACCCCCCTTTTTAATAAAGTCAACCCTTGTGTTTAATCTGGTTAATAAATGCCTCATTAATTTGGCGGTTTAAATGTTGCAATTAATTCACTTAATTGATTGTTTCATTTTTGAAATTCAAAGTGTTGTCTTATGTGTTAATAAAATAAGACAACTCTTATTTTACTAAGGGTTGTTGGGTTGTGAGAGGTTTGGGAGAAATCACTCAAGCCGTGAAGCACTCCTTCCTCGACGAAGATCGTGAAGAACGCGAAGAACGCGGGGAATGCGAAGAACACGAAGAACGCCGACCTCTGACGAAGGACAACAAGAACGACAGATCCTCGGAGATCGACGACGCGACGCCGATGAATCATTTCTCCGTGACGCGACGATCCCCCTTCCGCGAAACCTTCTTCCATGAAGCGCAATTCTGCGACGAACCCTCGCTCGACGACGCTTGAGGTATGGGTTTTTGGATCAATTAAATATATGTGATTTATATCCTCGGCATGTGTTTAAAATTTTTCAGAAGCCGTTTAAACTGCTAACTGGGTGGGTGCGGACCAACGAACAAGTCCGAACCCACAGTTTCTTTGTTCTTGGTGTGCGGATCGGCGGGCAACAATGAAGCAGGCCGCAAGGGTATTTTGTGGTCTTTGCAGTGAAGAGCCGATCCCAGGTGGACCGCTGGCGAAGACGACAAGCAAAACGGACCACCGAAGCGCGTCTAGTGGTCCACAGAGAACACAGCCGGCACACCCAGCCGGCACGACGGCGTCAGTGGCCAGAGGCGGCGCCCGGCGCACTGTGGGGAACAGCCACCGCGGGTCCCGCGACCGTGCGGGGACGAGGGATGCGGGACGCGGAGCTCGACCACGTTCGTTGGCAAGGGGCGACCACCACGCGGGGGGCTGCGGTTTTATTCAAGGGGGCGATGCCCCCCTTTTTGTGTGGTCTCTTGGCCAGCACCGAGCCGACCTGCTCGGCCAGTGCCGGGCAGCCTCGGGCCAGACCGAACGCACCGGGCAGAGTCGCCCCGGGGGGTTGGGCTGGGTCAGACCGGGCCCAGACTCCCCATTTTCGGACTGTTTCGGTCTGTTGCCCATAACATGGGCTATGAAACTCTGATCGACGCACCGTCAGTTGCGTAGAGATACTCAGATTGAGGTTGTCGTTTTGGTATATTAAACCCAAGGTTTGGGAGTACTTTGGGTTCGGCCGGGTTGGTTTGTACACGAAACCAACCGGGCCCTCGGAGCGGAAACGCTTATAACATGAGCTCTGGACGTCCGATTGATGTGTCATCGACTTTGTTGGATTCCTTTTAGTGAGACGGACCTTTTTCCTTACTTCGCTCAAGGTTTGGACGTACTTGGAGTACAGTCGGATTGGTTTTGACTTTAAAATCCAACCGGACCCCAGGAACGAAAAATCCAATAACTCTGAGACAGGGTGTCCGATTGACGTGTCGTTTGTGACGTTGAGTTCCTGTTGACGATACGGAAATTTTGGATACATCATCTTCGAACTATGTGTCAGTTGATGTATCAGCCCCTCGGATCGTGGAGCGAACCCTCCCAAATGAGCTTGCTGTGTGCAGGAACCCTAGAGTTGGATGCGGTTGTGACGACGATGAAGACTGTACAGAAATCCTCCGTGGATTCGATGGCGATGACTACATCACTCATCGATCCTATGTGGATCAGTGCTACAAATCCTGTGTGGGTCAGATCCTATGTGGGTCAGTGCTCAGTAGTCCTGTGTGGGCCATCGCCTACAGATCCTGTCTGGGTCTGATCCTGTGTGGGTCATTGCGGGGGTCAGTTACCTATCAATCCTGTGTGGGTCATTGCGGGGGTTAGTTACCTATCGATCCTGTGTGGGTCATTGCGGGGGTTAGTACCTATCATTCCTGTGTGGGTCCGACAGCCTAGATGAATCAGTGGCAACATCTGATCATCTCCATCGTCTTACAAAGAAGTATACATGTGTGAGATGAATCTTGATTTTCAATCCTTATCATCAATTAGTTGACTTGATATCCTGTGTGGATTACGTTATGATTTCATGTGTGGATTGGGTTGTGATTTCATGTGTGGACTGGGTTGTACTTGGGCTCAGATGTTGGAGCTGAACTGGAATTGATGAATTATGTATATGTATGGGCATATACCTATGTACTGTCGGATGTTACTTCGTGATTGTATATTTCCATTGTGGATTATCCTTTGTAGATTCTGGGAGACCTTTAGGGGTCTCAGGGTCCTTACTGAGTAACTTATAATCACCCCTGCACGGGCTATGCCCACACTACATTGTGTTGGTTGTAGATGACAGACAACATTGATCGTGGTTGAGGTTTGCGGAGCAGGTCGGTACCTGGAGGTGGACCACTGGGTGGGACGTACTCAGAGCAGACATCTAGACTCGAGGAGCTGTGGAGGCTATTTGTACCCACCCTTCAGGTGGGACTTCTAGTGGACGGCTCGAGGATGCGACTTTACTTTTAATTTGTTGTACTCCCTTTTTCAGTTGTACATTACTTTCATTTTGGGTTTGTATTCTGGCCCACTTACTTTTCTGCACATACTGTTGTACCCAGTTTTTACTTAGTGTTTACTTCTTCTTGTTTGCTCTGTGGTGTTTGTTTACATTACAAAGGAAATGCATTCACTTTTTACCAGGAATTACGCGTTGGTGCTAGTCGCCAGCCCCTGGCCTATGAAAGGCGGGCTTGGGGTAGTCACGGCACGGTCCCCGAGGACGGGTCGTGACAAATTGGTATCAAAAGAGTTCGGTTCTACCAGAGAACTCAGGACTCTGATCTTTTTCTATGTGAAGCAATAGTGTTAAGAGTATTGAGTGTGGTTATCAGTCCAGAGAGTCCAGTGTTGGTGCGGAGTCTGACGTATCCGTACACCAGGACCCTGACTTCGGATTTCCGACTTAATGCACGAAAACATTGATTGCATGTGTGTTTCAAATTTTCATTGTGATTACTTTGTGTCAGCTCACAAGTTATATTTTTCTGACCGTGGCGCACCTTTCTCCTTTCATGATAGCCCCATGACGACAGCCAGCTAGTGTTCTGAGTGTTGTATGTGATGACAGCCCACCAAGCGCCGAGGCCTCGGTACAGGGCCCTATGACAGCAGAGGCATCGGCAGTGCCGCTACCTGCCGAGCCACCGATGCTACTAGCCCCAGCCACTGATGATGCACGTCGCCTTAGTGCACTGCACGAGTTTCAGCGTCAGCGACCGCCCAGGTTCCGCCGGGAGATGGACCCTCAGGCACACGAGGATTGGCTGGAGGCAGTTGTACAAATTTTCAGGTTAGTGAGGACACTAGCAGACCTCATGGTGATCCTCGCAGCGAGCCTCCTACACGCGGCAGCAGGAAGATGGTGGAGCTTGATGCTCCAGGTGCATGGCGAGGCATCTCTCCTTTGGATAGACATTGAGATCCTCTTCCTCTCGGAGTTCATCCCAGCCACCCTCTGTGCGGTGCGCATCCAGGAACTGCTACAACTGTGACAGGGCAGCTTAACAGTCACCCAGTACTCGGCGAGATTTACCGATCTCTCGCTCTATTCGACAGACATGGTATGACATCCATTCTTTCGGGCCCGGACCATTGAGCAGGTATTGAGGCATGAGATCAGGGAATCACTGATCTCCCTCATCATTCCGACACAGGCAGGGGTACTGGAGGGAGCCCTTCTCATTGAGAGCTTCCTTGATGAACCTACACCAACAACGAGACCTACCGTAGAGCGGCACGTAGCAGAGTCTTCTGCAGCCAGCAGTAGACAGATATCGCAGAGGTCCAAGCGGACCAGGCCATCAGGCAGACGACCATAGGATACTGGCTCAGAGGTGTGGGGCACACGCAGTAGAGCCAGTCTTATGATTGGAAGATAGTGCTATGCATGCGGCAGGCAGGGCCACTTGGCTCGTGACTGCCCGACCCACCATGTAGAGGAGTAACAGACGGTTGGGGAACCACCCAGGCAGAGGCAGATGTTCAACCGTGGCGGTCCGCAGGGAGCAAGCGGACGAGGTCAAGGAGCTGGTCCAGCAGCAGGTGGTGGGAGACGTTTTGAGGCTCTACCACCACCACCACCAGGAAGTTCACCTTGACCACAGGGGAGAGCACCTCTTCAGGAAGCTGAAGCTTACGATCATGGAGCTCCGGAAGAGGGTGGACAAATGCACGACTAGCTCGAGGCATGAAGGCCTTTTCCCATAATGCCTCTAGCTTCGTTGTTTATGTTGCCTTATGTCCTTGTACTTTGAGTTGAAGTAATAAAAGACACTTGCAATGGTGATGTTTTCTTTCTTGTCTTTTTTATGTTAATACTAAGAGGTACCGGTTAAAAACTGTTGACTTGACCCTCACTTACAAGATTCTTACTAGAAGAGACCCAATGACCACACACTGATGCCGACAGTGTGACTCAACCCTTGGAGGCGAGAGTAACGGTTGGATCTCTTGGTAGTAGCGTCGAGGCCTTACGACTTCATCCATGCCATGAATTAACTAATCATTATGGGATTGATTATATTAGGCAAGGAACATGGTTCATCCAGGGGATGAGACCGGATTTCACTTTTCTGTAAAGGAGAAATCTTTACAGCTTTGCAGAACGTTAAAAAGGATGGGGCAACCCTTCATATAGTCGGACAGATGTCAGTAGAGCTTCCAGGAGCTGAGACAGAGATTGACTAGTGCACCTTTCTTGAGGCTACCAGAGGAGGGAGTAGGGTATGTAGTTTATTGTGATGCATCAGGGACCAGACTCGGATGTGTCCTGATGCAGGAGCGGGCCATGATCGCCTATGGATCACGTCACTTGAGGCAGCATGAGCAGAACTATGCTACCCATGATCTGGAGATAGAAATAGCGGCCTTCGCTCTGAAGATGTGGCGACACTATCTGATGGGTGAGCGCTTTACAGTCTATTCCTGTAGCAGAGTTCATTTATCGATGCCTCACCTGCCAGTAGGTGAAGGCAGAGCACCAGGTACCAGTAGGCTTGGTACATCCCTTGGAGGTCCCAGAGTGGAAATGCGACGACATACCTATGGACTTCGTGACTGGAATTCCACACACTTCCAGAAGTCACAAATCCATTTGGTTGATTGTCGACCGACTCACCAAGTCAGCTCACTTTTTACCCATCAAGGAGCAGGGCTCACTAGAGGCATTCGGGACGTAGCTACGTCTGAGTACCACCTTTCACCGTCAGACAGATGGTTATATGGAGAGGACCATTCAGACTCTCGAGGACATGCGCTTCGCATGTGTCCTCAACTTTGTCGCAGCTGGGAGGACCACCTACCCTTGGTTGAGTTTGCGTACAACAACAGCTACCACTCCTCCATCGTGATGGCACCATACAAGGCGTTGTACGGCCGACCTTGCAGATCACCACTGTGCTGGACAGACCCTGGGGAGTCAGCACTTGTGGGACCGGAGATGGTCCAGGCCACGACAGAGAAGGTCCAGGTCATCCAGGAGCGGATGAGGATAGCTCAGAGCCAGAAGAAGTCTTATTTTGACAGGAGGTGAAGGCCACTGGAGTTTGAGGATGGTGACCACATCTTCTTGCGGGTCTCACCTCGACATGGATTATAGAGATTTGGTTGAGGTGACAAGTTGTCTCCACGCTTCATCGGACCATTACAGGTCCTAATAAGGATTTGAGAGGTGGATTATCGCCTAGCTCTGCCACCTCAGTTGTAACACCCCAAGCTTATACGGTACATTTCTCTTTGAATAATGCAATAGCGTGTGTTGTACGCAACATCGAGTTCTAACACACACCACAACCAATCAAACTAGCCGTTATAAATAGTAATACCTACTTTTTTAAATTATAGAAATCTTATCTCTCAAAATGGACTTCATTTTTGGATTTGGAGTATCGAATTTAGCCTATGGTGAAATTTTGCTACTTTTCTGATAACTTTAATATTTTGATGAATAGTGAAAATTACTAAATTTTAATTAAAAACAATTTTTTTAATAAAAATAATTAATAGTGATAAATTATGAATTTGAGTGGTTTTAAGGTATATTTAGAATATATTGTTACCATTTAATACAATTTTGGTCATTGGACAAAATTTCACAACTAAACCAAACATAAAAAAGTATCAATCTTTTGATAGTCATTATATCTTAAAAACACGCTTTTTGTTTTGACAGCGGGAATTAATTTTAAATTAATTTCTGCCACTTCTGTGTTTTGAATTTGGAAAAACGGATTCCATATTTGGAATCAGGAGGTTCAAATTGTGTAAATATGTTACTTTTATTTTTAGACATTTTGAATAATTACTTCGGTAAATATTTTATTTACCATGGGTAAAGGGTAAATCCGGTAAATAAGGGTTAAAAAATAATATTATAATAATAACAAATTACCCTAAAACGTGTCCAAACCTTTTTTGTTGGTAAATGATCAACAATGGGCATTGTTGGATCTATTTTGGGACCCCATGGTGCCACTTTTAACTGATAGGGACACTTTATTTTAATTAAGTTAAAATGAATACAAAAATGACACAAGCATATATCTTTTAGAAACATAATTTTTACATAGGGTTATATATGTTGGATTTTCGACTATAAATATATATTAGAAAGCTATAAATATTTCCTAAATAATTATATTTTATTTATAATTTTTAAACGTTATATAATTTATTTTATTTATGACACAATGATGATGCATTAATTACCATAATAGTGAAAAATTAAAATAATTGATCTTATAAATACCCAAATAAATATAATTTGAGACTTTTTACGAATTAAACTAATTTTCTAGGATAATATTACACATTAGGATTTAATTAATTGAATTTTTTCGAAGTAATCATTCTTTTATGATTTTTACAAAAAATCAACTATTGAATAGTGTCAAAATTGAAATAAAAGAGTTTTTAAAACAAATATTATATTATTAATTGATATTAAATTCCCAAAAATCTAAGGTTCGGCCAAAAAACCTATATCATGATAGGTATATCATTAATGGACCACTTGGGGGGTCTTTTGGATGTATATAGTATTTTTATTAACCATATAATATAAAAATACAAAGAGACATTGTAAAAGTGAAACTAATTCACTAAGAGTTAATACTAGAAGATAAGGCTAGTATAATGACCCAAACATGTCTAAAATCTATTGGTTGGGTGGTTTTCTACCTATCCCCACCTTTACATTTAAATAATTCACTTTGGAGCCATTAGAAACCGTATATGAATTTATTATAAAATAATATTACTAGCTTTTCCAAAGGTGCCCCTCACCCCTCTTATAAAAGGGCACTCTCCCTTCTCATTAACTAACACATTAAAAGCCTTTTGGATCGTCCAAACTCTGATAAAATACTCTCTAAAGTTCCCTCACTTCATCCTAGAGGCCTTCATTTAGTCAGAAAGCCAACGTAGGATCCCTTATGATCAAATCAAAAGGAACAACCCGAAGAAGAGGTAATGATTTCACCACTCTTTTCCAAGTTCCTTTCTTATTCCACTTCTTCTTTACTTGTTATTACAATTCTAAAATAACAATTCCTGTATCTTATATATACTGTGATGTTATTATAAATATGGTACAATCATATTCAGTATTCTATCCATCCTTTGAATAACATGTCACCATACGTGCGTATGTACGGCTTACCGTCTCCACGCCATGGTGTAATTGTTATTCAATTAATTATTATTTTGATGGGTATAATAATGATGTGTGATTCATGTAAATAATAAATGTAACATTATAATGATTTTATATATATTATATACCATCCAATTATATATTATTTTAAAAAAATAATATTGTCGCTCGTGCGTACGTACGGACCACCATCTCCACGAACGCGATGAGATTCATTCTCCATCGTATCCATTCAAGTCTAATTATCATTTGATGATTAATAATAGTATATAAGGACTTGATATCATTCTGGATATGATTAAGATACAACCTATCCAGGACAAACACGACTTATGTAACAAAACATATAAAATAAAACGAGTAAGCTAACACCCGAAACAACGATAATACTAAGATATTATTAACAAATAAATGTTAAAAGATCATATATGATATCATATTAAGGTATATGATTCTTGTATAATTTAATAACAATTATTTCACCATTATAAAGGAGGTTAACCTACCCCCAACCAAGGAAAAGTACAAGGTAAGAGTTTATTTCACAATCTCTTCATTATCCGAGGTTTTTATACGTAATAATCTTTTGGGATCTCTTTATCATCCACATCCATGTTTCATAAAAATGTATTTCAAAACCTTTTTACTATTTACAAGAATATGGGTTAAAGTCATTTATACCCTTGTTTGACTTTTTATACATGGTTTATAAAGAAATCGTTCCATCGTTTTACAAACAAGGTGCTTTTTAACCTTTTCGACAGAATTGAGGTAAGAATGTTTTTTTAACTTATATGGTGGGTGCGGCTATTTTCTGCCATTATAAAATCTTTGAATCTTCCCTTATAATCTTATATGAATATTTTCAAAGAAAATATTTTATTTTATAAATATACGACTCTTAAATGATTTCAAAATAGAAAGAGATATTTCTCTAAAAGGAGTTTTGATTTCATCTATGTCAACATCCTTTGATGGATTTTACGCTTATTTGAAGTTGATTTATTATGATACAAAACTTTTATGTTATATTGAAGGTTTTGGGATATGTTTGACTGTGGATGTGTTATTTTTATACCATTCATGGTTTACGGATGAAGTATTTACATTTCTTATGCTAGTTTTAATACGAATGTTTATGTTATGTTTAATCCTTTTCATATGGGAATGCATTGGACATAATATGTGATGGGTGGAGCCCACTGTAGAGACCCGAAGCCTGTCGTACATTGACATTACATTACATTTTCAGAATAATTAGTACATAACAAAAAATACACACACACAAGGATCGTAATAGTTTAGTGTCTTTGGAAACTCGGAATATAATCTTCTAATCCTGGTGAAAGATCTTCAACATCTCCCATAAAGATCTTCCTTTTTTTATACCTAAAACCTTTCTTTATATCCTGGGGAAAATTAAACGTAAAAGGGTGAGCTCAAATTCTCAGTAAGGGTAAACAAAAGAAATATCAATCACATCATATACATAAGCACATAACTTTTGGAAATCTTAACTTGTAAAAGAGATCATGATTTCATAACCTGGGATAACTTACGGCAGTGAAATTTAATCACAATAATCATAACATAAAACATTAAACTTTTTGTCATGCACACATAATCATAGAGAATCATTTATTGTTAGTCAAGACTCATTGCCAAGACTATCTTAGTGGACAAAGTCCCTTTCTGAACCAAGTCACCCTTGTTTCAGTCCTGTTTCACTGAACCGGTATAACCTACCATTCCAGCCATGTCTATCTCATGAGATATAAAATCTTTACCCAATGCATTGTAGGGAGATATAGGTCCCACCCATCTCATAATGATACCATTCTTATGTGTGCCACAAAATCATAAACCATACATCATTGCATAACCCATGTAATAAAAATGGGAATCTTAAACAACGTAACATCATAAAAAAATTCATATAAGATAAAGGAATTTATAAATATAATTCCATCACCACATAATCAAATCAATGTAATAATAGGGATAGAAACATAACCCTTTATTATCTTCGATGGAAAATAATTTTGATAAAACACTTGAACTCCATTCTTGAGGAAAATATACTTTCTCTTCAAAAACACTTCTCCTTTCTTAACATGTCGTACAATTATAAACTAAAAGAAGTTGATTAAAAATAAACATGAAAACTTGTAAAGGAAGCTTCTTGGAAATAATGTTTTAAAAATCCATTCATGCCGTATAAGTTAAAAAAACATTCTTCGTACTTTTGTCGGAAAAGTCAAAAAGTACCTCGTATGAAAAACGACAAAAGATTCCTTTCATATCTTTTACTAAAAACTCTCCAAAGGGTAAAATGGGATTTAAACAATTTTAGGTGAATGGAAATAATATTACATATTAAGGAAACATGGATGTGGATGATAAAATACACCCCAGTAAATGCCAAAGTATAAACAATCTCAGATAAAAATGAGATTGTGATATTTCCCTTACCTTAGGTCCGATTTGCTTCGTATGTGTCCGAACCTCCTGTATAATGATTTAAATATTTTCATTGACATATTACAGAATCATATTCATTGTTATGATATCATATATGGTTCACTTATGAATTTATATTACCCGTTCTTTTGTAAATTCCATGTTAAAGAATCGTTTTGGGTAAAATCATTTCATTTATCGTCGGTGTTTTGACTTGTTGTTCTTGACATTATTATTACTTATATCATGATTTACTTACTTCAAGAATATAAAATATGATTTATATACCATATATATTCAGTATATATATATATAATAGATAGATAAATGAAATGAAAAACACCGTTCATGGAGACGGTAGTCCGTACGTACGCATGAACGCTGTTTTCCTTTCCTTATTTTCTTGAATGGAAGTAAGTAGATGACATACATATATATATATACATAAATCCAGTAGATTTATAATTTCATATATTTCATTATTATTTCTTATATATACTTTATAATCATTCTTAAATGGTTTACATGGAGAATGAATCTCATCGCGTCGTGGAGACGGTAGTCCGTACGTACGCACGAGCGATGATATCATTTCCATAATTACTGAATTGAATTGGAGTGGATTATACAATATATCAGAATAAATATGATTTTTTAATAAATATGTATAGTTATTCTTTACACCATTATACCCATCCATGTAAGGTGGTGGTGGAAAATAGATTACACCGCGGCGTGGTGACGGTATTCCGTACGTACGCACGCGCGGTGATTTCTTTTTCCGTAGGATGCATAGATGGTGAAATAGGGTTGTTTCATACTTATAATAAAATATCAGTATATGAGTGATACTGATGTTATTACTTCATAATGAAAAAACCTAAGAAGAAGAAGTGGAAGAATAAATAAAGGTGAAAGAATTGGTAACAGAAATTACCTCTTCTTTGAAGCGCCTCTTTGAGACCTCCTCTTAGGGCACTAAAATTGGTCTTTGAGGAAGACCATAACCTATAGAATGTTTCTAGGGAAGTGGAGAAGATATTTTGTCAGGTGTTGGCCGATCTTGAAGGCTCAAAGTTGTGTGAGGAAGAGAGGGAGGAGGTGTCCTTTTATAAGGGAGGAGAGGGGCACCTTTGGAATAACTAAAAATATTATTTTATTATAAAGTCAAGTTCAGTTTTAAATAGCTCCAAATTGATTTATTTCGAGGAAAGGTGGGGATGGGTCTAAATCCTCTCATCCAATAGAATTTAGACAATTTAGGTTCCTATTTTAACCTTATCATTTAGATTTAACATTAAGTTAAATAATTTTACTTTTACCGTGTCTTCTTGTGTTCTTACATTATAAGGTTAATAACCTTACTATAACATGCCAAACGAGCCCCAAGTTGTTTATTATTAATATATTTATCCTTATCTAAGTCATTTGGACGAACCTTAGATTTTTAGGAATAAAATAACAATTAATAATATAATATTTGATTTAAAAACTATTTTGTGTCAATTTTGACACTATTTGATATATGATTTTTGTGAAAGTCATAACATGATTATATGTTCAAACCAAGTTGATTAAATAAACACTAATATATCATAGTGACCTAGAAAATTAGTTTAATTCATAAAAAGCCTCATATTACATTCATTTGGGCATTTATAACATCAATTATGTCAATATTTCATTAATAAGATAATTACTGCATCATCATTATGTCATAAATAAATTAAATTATTTAATGTATAAAAATTACAAATAAAATACCATTATGTAGGAAATCTTTTTATCTTTCTAAGGAATATTTATAGTCGAATTTATCTTATGTATATCCCCATATTAAAAATGATTTACTTATTAATCTTTGATTTTAACTATTTTAACCCTTCTTTAAATAAATTAATAATAAATGTCCTAATCTAATCCAAGTGGGCCTAAATGGTCATATTTTATTCCTAAGTTTGTTTTTGGTCGAATTACACTTATCTAATAGAATTAGGATTTGTGTTAGGGTAATAATAATATCATCTTTACCCTTAATTACCCTATTTACTTTTAACCGTGGTAAAAAAAAGTAAAAAGTTACTATTCACCAAAAATTATTTTCATCTCATTCAACCACATTTTAGTCCTTGATATTAACCGTGTCTGTCGGATTTTCGAAATTACATTCACAGAAGCGGTAAAATTATGTTCTATGCAAAATTCAGTTTTTAACCTACAACTTAGTGGTTTCACTATTCATCAAAAATTGAAAGTTTTCAGAAAAATACCAAAAATTAGGCCTAAGCTATATTTGATATTATGAACTCAAAAATTATTTCTATTTTAACAAATTCAAAACATATCAGTTGCATTAATTAATTTAAAAATTAATTCCCGTCGTCAAAATAAAAGGCGTGTTTTTAAGAGATAATAATTATCAAAATATTGACACTTGTTTATAACTGGTTTAATTGTGAAATTACATCCAATGACCAAAATTGTATTAAATTGTAAAAATATATTCTAAATATACTTTCAAACCACTCAAATTAATAATTTATCACTATTAATTATTTCGATTGAAAAAGCTGTTTTTAATTAAAATTTAGTAATTTTCACTATTCACCAAAATATGAAAGTTATCCGAAAATCACCAAAATTTCACCCTAAGCTAATTTCGATATTCCGAATCAAAAAATGAAGTCCATTTGGAAAAATAGTATTTACAAAATTTCAAAAAGTGGTTATTACTATTCATAACGGATAGTTTTAATAATATTTTAATAGCATATCGTTGTTTAGTGAAACTTGGTGTTGCGTACAACACACGCTATCGTGGAAGGTCACGATTGCGTGTAATTCAAGCCAGGTCAGAGATGTGTGTTGTGAAATCTCCTTTTGGTGTAGCGTATAACACAAAACATTAAGGAAATTAAAATAATATTTTTCATAAAATCTCGAGGTGTTACATTCTACCCCCATTAAAATGAATTTCGCCCTCGAAATTCGTCGGGTTTATAAATGGTTTACTATTTGAAAGTTTCTTTGATAGAAACCCACATCGTAAAAAGGAATACCAAAACGTATCTTTAAAACTAAAGTATAAAACGTAATGGTTACCCAAGTTAACTAATCATTGGGTATCCACATAGGAGAACATAGGTGAAAATATGGACATGGAAGAGAAATCTAACCGTCATGTTCTGATGGAGAGTGGTAGAGAACATGGCTATGGAAAAGCCAACAATCACAAATCCATAAATTTGTGACGATCTAAGGTACCATCTGATTAATCAGATATAAGAGCACTAGGACAACATTTTTGGTTTTCAAGATCGTTTCCCTAAAGTTGAAGAATTTGAATTAGAATAAATACTTACTTTATATTGGTACAATCTCACTGTTGTTCGTGCCTTGAACAATTTCCACTTCATCTCTTAAATAAATGAAGTTGAATTTGTTATTCATGAAGTGTTAGCAGATCATGTGATAGAATTACAGGTCATTCCATCTGTCTCAAACAAAAGGTTGGCAAAAGTTATTAAATATACCTAAGTCATTCTATAGTGAGATTAATCATATATGGTTCCTAAAATGGACTTATACTTCATATATCATACTACTTAATATAATAAAACTAGTTTCTACTAAACAGGGACTTCCTGTAGGCCAGTGGTAGGCGATAAAGGCTAGTCGCACTTCGGTTGTGGGTTCGATTCCCACAGCCTTGTCCGACGCGATGGGATGTCGCCCGTCCTACAGGTTGTCCTTTTTCTAAAGCTATATTACTATAACATCCCATCAATAATATCAAAAAAACTTCTATCCTTAAACAATACTAACTTATGTCCAACATAATCCATTCCAATCTTTAGGCTTATCCATAATACTTCAGTCCACTCTCATAATATAGTGAAAACGATTACCAGAGATTTAATACCATCGTTGATCCCCATATATCATAAAATATGTCTTGTTGGTCACATTCCAAACATTCAAAGGCCTTAATCATGTACTCTCTTGAATACACATTGAACCTTAGTGAAAACATGAATGTAGTTAAAAGTTAACAACTTCCACATACCAAAATCCTCAAAATTCTATATACTCAAACCATGATATCACTTAGTCCTTATATCAATCATGAGCTCATGAATACTGTCTAACATTTCATTTTCTCCTTATCCCTTCAATATGCGCATATCATCTGCTTTCCAAAAATATCTGAATAACCTTTCATGGTTACTGGTACCATTACTCATAAACTTTCAAAACATAATGAAAGACAACAGTGTAACAATCCTTAGATGTCTCTTTATTCCATAGTACCATGAGATTACTTATACAACATTACACTTGATAAACATGTAATCATTCCACTACATTCTTAAACCATTGACCGAGCTTCAAAAATTCTTTCATCTCACATATTATTTGTAGTCTCTTCATCATCATTCACATAAATACTACCCATACGACCATACTTATTCTCTTCATGAGACTTTCCCTTAGGTAATTTTTTTGCATAATGCCCATACATTCCACATTTAAAACATTTAACCATTGTTGATGTCGTAGCAATACCATTATCCTCATCCCTGGTGTTAACTGAACCTTTTCCTTTGCACTTACTGGATTTGTGTCCTTCTTTTCCACACCCAAAGCATCTTCCAGTTCCTTTGAAACATTCTCCTTGATGCCTCTCCCCACATGATTTACATAGGGGAAATTGGACTTTCTTTCCCCTATGATCATCATGAAACTCCATCTTTCTCTTATTAGCTGAGTCAGGAAACATACCAAATTTAACTTTATTAATCATATTATGAGATTGCTGATTCGGCATAATAATGATGTTTGGACTTCCAAATCCCATTTCATTTGGTTTCTCATGAAGAATATAATTCCATTGTCCAACATATCCTCCATTATCGTGAATCATGTTGTTTCCAGCCATTTTCTAAAACCCAAAAAGAATAGTGTGAGAGGCTAAAATCATAATAAAGGGGGAGTAACTTCAATATATAACATCTTTGGTTTAATCTAATATCGTTATCATAGTTCTAGAACTATATCCTATACGTATACTTATCCATAGGGACATCCCTAGACATACCATAGAAATATCTCTAGGGATCTCACTAACATTCTCACATCCTAGTTTCCAAAGGTTGACTAAACCTTTCCTCTGATACCAACTGTAGAGACCCGAAGCCTGACGTACATTGACATTACATTACATTTGCAGAATACTTAGTACATAATAAAAAATACACACACACAAGGATCGTAATAGTTTAGTGTCTTTGGAAACTCGGAATATAATCTTCTAATCCTGGTGAAAGATCTTCAACATCTCCCATCAAGATCTTCCTTTTTTTATACCTAAAACCTTTATTTATATCCTGGGGAAAAGTAAACATAAAAGGGTGAGCTCAAATGCTCATTAAGGGTAAACAAAAGAAATATCAATCACATCATATACATAAGCACATAACTTTTGGAAATCTTAACATGTAAAAGAGATCATGATTTCATAACCTAGGATAACTTATGGCAGTGAAATTTAATCACAATAATAATAACCTAAAACATTAAACTTTTTGGCATTCACACATAATCATAGAGAATCATTTCTTGTTAGTCAAGACTCATTGCCAAGACTATCTTAGTGGACAAAGTCCCTTTCTGAACCAAGTCACCCTCGTTTCAGTCCTGTTTCACTGAACCTGTATAACCTACCATTCCAGCCATGTCTATCTAATGAGATATAAAATCTTTACCCAATGCATTGGTGGGAGATATAGGTCCCACCCATCTCATAATGATACCATTCTTATGTGTGCCACAAAATCATAAACCATACATCATTGCATAACCCATGTAATAAAAATGGGAATCTTAAACAACGTAACATCATAAAAAAATTCATATAAGATAAAGGAATTCATAAATATAATTCCATCACCACATAATCAAATCAATGTAATAATAGGGATAGAAACAGAACCCTTTATTATCTTAGATGGAAAATAATTTTGATAAAACACTTGAACTCCATTCTTGAGGAAAATATCCTTTCTGCTTCAAAAACACTTTTCCTTTCTTAACATGTCGTAAAATTATAAACTAAAACAAGTTGATTAAAAATAAACTTGAAAACTTGTAAAGTAAGCTTCTTGAAAATAATGTTTTAAAAATCCATTGATGCCGTATAAGTTAAAAAAACATTCTTCATACTTTTGTCGGAAAAGTCAAAAAGTACCTCGTACGAAAAACGACAAAAGATTCCTTTCATATCCTTTAATAAAAACTCTCCGAAGGGTAAAATGGGATTTAAACCATTTTAGGTGAATGGAAATAATATTAAATATTAAGGAAACATGGATGTGGATGATAAAATACACCCCAGTAAATGCCAAAGTATAAACAATCTCAGATAAAAATGAGATTGTGATATTTCCCTTACCTTAGGTCCGATTTGCTTCGTATGTGTCGGAACCTCCTGTATAATGATTTAAATAATGTAATTGACTTATTACAGAATCATATTCATTGTTATGATATCATATATGGTTCACTTATGACTTTATATTACCCGTTCTTTTGTAAATTCCATGTTAAAGAAGCGTTTTGGGTAAAATCGTTTCATTTATCGTCGGTGTTTTGACTTGTTGTTCTTGACATTATTACTACTTATATCATGATTTAATTACTTCCAGAATATAAAATATGATTTATATATCATATATATTCAATATATATATATATAATAGATAGATAAATGAAATGAAAAACACCATTCAAGGAGACGGTAGTCCGTACGTACGCATGAACGCTGTTTTCCTTTCTTATTGTCTTGAATGGAAGTAAGTAGATGACATACATATATATATATACATAAATCCAGTAGCTTTATAATGTCATATATTTCATTATTATTTCTTATATATACTTTATAATCATTCTTAAATGGTTTACATGGAGAATGAATCTCATCGCGTCGTGGAGACGGTAGTCTGTACGTACGCACGAGCGATGATATCATTTCCATAATTACTGAATTGAATTGGAGTGTATTATACAATATATAAGAATAAATATGATGTTTTAATAACTATGTATAGTTATTCTTTACACCATTATACCCATCCATGTAAGGTGGTGGTGGAAAATAGATTACACCGCGGCGTGGAGACAGTATTCCGTACGTACGCACGCGCGATGATTTCTTTTTCCGTAGGATGGATAGATGGTGAAATAGGGTTGTTTCATACTTATAATAAAATATCAGTATATGAGTGATACTTATGTTATTACTTCATAATGAAACAACCTAAGAAGAAGAAGTGGAAGAAGAAATAAAGGTGAAAGAATTGGTAACGGAAATTACCTCTTCTTTGAAGAGCCTCTTTGATACCTCCTCTTAGGGCACTAAAATTGGTCTTTGAGGAAGACCATAACCTCTAGGATGTTTCTAGGGAAGTGGAGAAGTGATTTTTTCAGGGTTTGTCCGAGCTTGAAGGCTCAAAGTTGTGTGAGGAAGAGAGGGAGGAGGTGTCCTTTTATAAGGGAGGAGAGGGGCACCTTTGGAATAACTAAAAATATTATTTTATTATAAAGTCAAGTTCGGTTTTAAATAGCTCAAAATTGATTTATTTCGAGGCTAAGGTGGGGATGGGTCGAAATCCTCTAATACAATAGAATTTAGACAAGTTTAGGTTCCTATTTTAACCTTATCATTTAGATTTAACATTAAGTTAAATAATTTTACTTTTACCGTGTCTTCTTGTGTTCTTACACTATAAGGTTAATACACTTACTATAACATGCCAAAAGAACCCCAAGTTGTTTATTATTAATATATATTTCCTTATCTAAGTCATTTGGCCGAACCATATATTTTTAGGAATAAAATAACAATTAATAATATAATATTTTATTTAAAAACTATTTTGTGTCAATTTTGACACTATTTGATATATGATTTTTGTGAAAGTCATAACAGAATTATATGTTCGAAAAAAGTTGATTAAATCAACACTAATATATCATAGTAACCTATAAAATTATTTTAATTCATAAAAAGTCTCAAATTACATTTATTTGGGCATTTATAACATCAATTATGTCAATATTTTATTAATAAGATAATTACTGCATCTTCATTGTGTCATAAATAAATTAAATTATTTAATGTATAAAAATTAAAAATAAAATACCATTATGTAGGAAATATATTTAGATTTCTAATGAATATTTATAGTCGAATTTATCTTATCTATAAACCCATATTAAAAATGATTTACTTATTAAACTTTGATTTTAACTATTTTAACCCTTCTTTAAATAAATTAATAATAAATGTCCTAATCTAATCCAAGTGGCCCTAAATGGTCATATTTTATTCCTAAGTTTGTTATTGGTCGAATTACACTTATCCAATAGAATTCGGATTTGTTTTAGGGTATTAATAATATCATCTTTACCCTTAATTACCCTATTTACTTTTAACCGTTGAAAAAAAAAGTAAAAAGTTACTATTCACCAAAAATTATTTTCATCTCATTCAACCACATTTTAGTCCTTGATATTAACCGTGTCTGTCGGATTTTCAAAATTCCATTCACAGAAGCGGTAAAATTATGTTTTATGCAAAATTCAGTTTTTAACCTACCACTTAGTGGTTTCACTATTCATCAAAAATTGAAAGTTTTCAGAAAAATACCAAAAATTAGGCCTAAGCTATATTTGATATTATGAACTCAAAAATTATTTCTATTTTACCAAATTCAAAACATATCAGTTGCATTAATTAATTTAAAAATTAATTCCCGTCGTCAAAACAAAAGGCGTGTTTTTAAGAGATAATAACTATCAAAAGATTGACACTTGTTTATAACTAGTTTAAATGTGAAATTACATCCAATGACCATCATTGTATTAAATTGTAAAAATATATTCTAAATATACTTTAAAACCACTCAAATTAATAATTTATCACTATTAATTATTTCTATTGAAAAAACTGTTTTTAATTAAAATTTAGTAATTTTCACTATTCACCAAAATATGAAAGTTATCCGAAAATCACCAAATTTTCACCCTAAGCTAATTTCGATATTCCAAATCAAAAAATGAAGTCCATTCTGAAAAATAAAAATTGAAAAATTTAAAAAAGTGGTTATTACTATTCATAACGACTAGTTTTAATAATATTTTAATAGCATATCGTTGTTTAGTGAAACTTGGTGTTGCGTACAACACACGCTATCATGGAAGGCCGCGATTGCGTGTAATTCAAGCCAGGTCAGAGATGTGTGTTGGGAAATCTCCTTTTGGTGCAGCATATAACACAAAACCTTAATGAAATTAAAATAATATTTTTCATAAAATCTCGGGGTGTTACACCCGCTATAGCTCCTCGATGCATCGGTAGGTCTCATGAGACAAACTACTGTCTTGGCACAAGGCCTTGGAAAAATCTTATTTGTAGTCTTGGCACGAGGCCCTGGCTATGTGGTTATGATAGTCTGGCATTATGCATTCCATCATTATGAAATTGGTTATTGGTATTGCATGTGATTATTCGGTTAGTATAATATCCATGTGAATAAGTAAATGGAATTATTTCATTTTATTTTTTCCATACTATGTTGAAGTTCAAGTTTAAAAGAATTTTGTTTTAGTTATTCATTGCCTTAAATTTTTATTCTTATTTATGAAAGTTTATGCTATATTTTTATCCTTACTGGGCATTTGAGCTCACCCCTTTTCAATGTTTTATTTTTCCCAGGATGTGAAGAAGTAAATTATAAATGACCTGTAGGGATATTATGAGGGGAAAATAGTGTGGAATATGGAGACAATATGTTGTTTTAATAGTTTTTCACTTTATGATGTAATGTAAAACTTTATGAATATATCTAGTGTTTACTAGGCTACTAAACCAATCAGTCTTTCAAGATTTGATATTTCTTATGATCATGCCAATGTTATATAATAATGCACCGACTCTGGGTAACTGGGGTCGGGGTGTTACGGTTGGTATCAGTGGAAGTTTAGTACTAACCTTGGAAGCTATATTTAGATAAACTCTGATTAGAGCACGTAGACCTAAGATCTACTTTGAGGATTAGTATAGAAGAACCTCCTAGAATTTTGGTATTGTAGAGATTTTGTGAGTTTTTCGAGAAATACATCCCTGTCTGGATACGAGCAGGTAGAGGTGGCTCTGGCACAAATGTACCCAGGGCTAAAACCCGAAAACACCGCTTTGAGCTAGACTCGAACGGGAACTGGTGCATGACAACGAGCCTTGCTGCACTCTTGGTTACGAAACTCCCAGGGGATATGCATAGGATAACTCTCATTTTCATTACAAATCATTATGAAGGGTTTATGAGTATATACTTCCTCAAAGAAAACATTTTTATAATTATGGATTATATCCATAAATAGTTCAATTTATGTTAAGTGTTTTATAAGTATGGGATTATGTATTTTGATTCATAAACTGATCTAGTTTATGCCATTGTTTAGAAATGGCACCTAGTGGAAGAAATCGAAACTGTATCAATGCACACACTCCATGTAGGGATTTCCCTCCTGCTAAAGATAATTATAGTGGAGCTAGTGATGCAACTGGTGCCGATCAGCTAATCACCATACTGGGACAACTCACTCAGGTTATGAATAATAACCTTACCCATATGGAGCACCTAGATCTGCAGCATGGAGGATCAATGTTAGATCTATTAATGAGGCAACAACCACCAACGTTCAATGAGAGTACAAATCCCTTTGTAGCTGAGCAATGGATAAATTCCCTAGAGAAAATATTTCAGGCATTGGGGAGTAGTGAAAGGGAAAAAGTTATCATGGTAGTTTACCGCCTCATTGGAGATGCTGATCAATGGTGGTAATTAATTAAAAACATGAAGTAAGATGATGAAGTATCAAAGATAGAATGGAGGGAGTTCAAAGATCTGTTTTTAGAAAAATACTTTCCTCGTGACCATCGAGCAGATATGGAATGGCAATTTCTGAGTCTGAGACAAAAGGAGGATGAGAATGTCGCAATGTATGAGGCTAACATTACAAGGTTAGCAAGGTATGCTGGAGATTATATACATAACCCAAGAAGTAAGATTTATTGTTTCTTTGATGGGTTAAAACAATTTCCTTGTCGAGCATTAGTCTCACAATCCTTCTCGTCGTACGAAGACATTGTCTCATGTGCTATCAAGACAGAAAAGTAATTCTCTAAGTCTTATGAATTTAAAGCAAAGAAAGAGAAGAAGAGATTTGATGGTCAATCTGGGAATGGAAATAAGGTGAAGAAGGGAATGGTTTAATATCCATCCTGTGGTAAATGTGGGAAGAAACACCCTGGTACGTTCTTGAAGGGAATGGGTGTCTGTTACAAATGTGGTGAAAAAAGGCCACCAAGCTCGTGATTGAAAAGGGAAGAAGGAAGCTACCAATGTTCAGTGCTACAATTGCAGGGAGAAGGGACATTATGCAAATGAATGTCCTAATCGTCCAGGGAACTTACATCAGAAAAGGCAAAGGGATCAAGGCCAATCTTTTGCTATCACTACTGCTGAGGCAAAAGCTCCAAAAGACATGGTGGCAGGTAATTTAATGGTTTCATCAAGTTTAGCAAATGCATTATTTGATTCTGGATCATCGCATTGTTTCATATCTTACCAGTTTTCTAAGAAAAATAGATATTTCAAATTTGATTTAACAAGGGAGTTGTTAGTTAAAACTCATAAGGGAAGTATCATTGCAATAAAGTTTTGTGAATCAGTCTCCATTAGAGCACATAAATGTTCATTATCTGCTGATCTCATCATCATACCTATGATTGAGTTTCATATAATCCTCGGTATGGATTGTCTTTTGGATTATGATGCAATGATTTACTGTAAGAAGAAGGAGGTTACTATTTTTGTTGATGATGATAAGGAACACCTTATCTTTAGAGAAAAATCGTCACCACCTAATTCTTATCTAGATCCACCCCCAGTAGCTCAACTAAATTCAATTATTGGGGAGGAAGAGAATGAAATGACTATGGGTGAGGAAAGGAATGTTCAAATACAGGATGTACCTATTGTGAAAGAATATGTAGATGTATTTCCGGAAGATTTACATGGACATCCTCCAGAACGAGAAGTTGAGTTTTCCATTGATTTAATTCCTTGATCAAGGCCTATATCGAAGACCCCTTATAGAATGTCCACTGTAGAATTATTTGAACTAGAGAAACAACTAGAGGAATTGAGTAATAAAGGATTTATTCTCCATAGTGTTTCTCCATGGGGATCCCCTGTTCTTTTTGTTAAAAAGAAAGATGGATCTATGAGGTTATGTATCTACTATAGGAAGATCAATGCTATTACGATAAAGGAAAAGTATCCCCTACCCCACATTGATGATTTATTTGACCAACTATATAGAGCTCAATACTTTACAATGATTGACCTTCGATCTAGATTCCATCAGTTGTGTGTAATGAAGGAATACATTCCGAAGACAGCATTTCGAACCAAGTACAAGAATTTAGAGTTTACTGTATTGCCTTTTGGAATGACTAATGCACCCTCTGTATTCATGGATCTAATGAATAGAGTTTTCATGGAATATCTCGATGAATTTGTGGTGGTATTTATTGATGATATCTTGGTATACTCTAAAAGCTATGAAGATCATGAATGTCACTTGCGCATTATCCTAAAGACTCTAAGAAGACATGAATTATATGGGAAGTTTAGCAAGTGTGAATTCTGGCTTCAGGAGATTTCTTTTCTTGGACATATTGTCTCTAAAGATGGAATCTCTATTGATCCTTCTAAGACCAAGGCAATCCAAGAATGGCCAGCACCTATGAGTATAACTGAGGTACACAGTTTTATTGGTTTGGCAGTTTATTATCGACGTTTCGTCCAGAATTATTCCCGATTGGAAAACCCATTAACGAAGCTCACACGTAAAGGGGTTAAATTCGATTGGACAGAAGAGTGTGAAGAATGTTTCGAATAACTGAAGAGATGATTAGTCAATTCTCTTATATTGACTCTACCATCGGAGAATGATGGGTTTGTTATTTATAGTGATGCATCGAAGAAAGGACTTGGTTGTGTCCTTATGCAGAATGATAGGGTTATTGCCTATGTATCACGACAGTTGAAAATTCAAGAGCAAAACAATCATACTCATGATCTCGAGTTAGCAGCTGTGATCTTTTCTTTGAAGATATGGAGGCCCTGCCTCCATGGTAAAAAATGTGAGATTTATACTGATCACAAGAGTTTGAAATATATTTTCTCACAAAAAGAACTCCACATGAGGCAAAGGAGATGGCTTGAATTACTCAAGGATTATGATTGTATGATACACTACCACTCGGGGAAGGCAAACAAGGTGGAAAATGCTTTGAACAGAAAAGACCATGGAGTTTTGAACAATATGAGAATTGAAAGGGATCCAATTTTCATGGATCTAGTGAAGATGGACATGGGAATAACCAGGGAAGGTGAAACATCAATGCTTTTTCAAATGGTTTCCAAACCATCATTACTAGAAAGAATTAAGAGTTCTCAGACCGATGATGAAGAATTTCAAAATAAGATTAAAGCTGTGAATGTTGGAAGATTGAGAGACTTTGTGTATGAAGATGGAATTTTGAAATTTGGGAAGAGACATTGTGTTCCCGATATACCTGATCTAAAAAGGGAATTGCTGGATGATGCTCATAGTTCCAATTTCTCTATACACCCTGGGAGTGCAAAAATGTACAGAGATTTGAAGGAACATTTTTGGTGGGACAACATGAAGAGGGAGATTGCTGATTTTGTGTCAAGATGTATGGTCTGTCAACAAGTGAAAGCTGGAAGGCAACAGCCCCGATTAGCCATGCAACCTCTTCCCACACCGGAGTGGAAATGGGAAAATATTACGATGGACTTTGTCATGGGGCTACCAAAGACTCCTAGAAGGAACGATGCAATATTGGTCATTTTTTATCATCTTACCAAGTCAACACATTTTCCTTCAATAACAGAAGATCTACCACTGGAACGTCTAGCAAGACTATATATTGATGAAGTTGTGAGACATCATGGAGTACCCCTATTGATTTTTTCTGATCGTGATCCCCGTTTTACATCAAGATTCTGGAAAAGTCTTCAGAAATCCCTGGATACTGAACTTCATCTGAGCACTTCCTACCACTCTCAAACGGATGGACAAGCAGAACGAACTATTCAAACCTTAGAAGACATGTTGAGATCCTGCTCACATGACTTTCCGGGTATGTGGGATCAATATTTACCTCTGGTAGAATTTTCCTATAACAATAGCTTCCATTCGAGTATTTAGATGGCACCATATGAAGCGTTATATGGAAAGATATGTCGCACACCAACATGTTGGGATGATGTTGGTGAATGAAAACTTGTAGGCCCAGAACTGGTGGAGGAAATGATGGAAAAGGTGAAGGTAATCCAAAACAATATTAAAGAATCTCAAAGTAGGCAGAAGAGCTATGCCGCTAATTGAAGGAAGGATTTGGAATTTCAAGTCGGTGATCATGTTTTCCTGAAGTTATCTCCATGGAAGGGAGTCATACATTTTGATAAGAAAGGTAAATTGAGTCCCAGGTACATCAGACATTTCAAAATTCTAGAACGAATTGGGGTTGTAGCTTACCGATTGGCAATGCCGCCAAGTCTCTCCAAAGTTCACGATGTGTTCCACGTATCTCTGTTGATGAAATACATGCCCGACCCAACGCGTGTACTCACCTTAGAGGAATTAGAACTGGAACCCGATCTGTCTTTTTGTGAAGAGCCAGTCATGATTCTTGATAAGAAAGAACAAGTACTGAGAAACCGGACGACTCGACTGGTAAAAGTCTTGTAGGGAAACCATAAGATGGAAGAGGCAACGTGGGAACCCGAGGAACTTATGATGAAGAACCACCCGAGTCTTTTCATGCGGTAGTATTCTAGAAATTTCGAGGACGAAATTATTTGAATGAGGGGAGAATGTAACACCCCAAGCTTCTACGATACGTTTCTCTTTGAATAATGCAATAGCGTGTGTTGTACGCAACATCGAGTTCTAACACACACCACAACCAATCAAACTAGCCGTTATAAATAGTAATACCTACTTTTTGAAATTTTAGAAATTTTATCTCTCAAAATGGACTTCATTTTTTGATTTGGAGTATCGAATTTAGCCTAAGGTGAAATTTTGGTACTTTTCGGATAACTTTAATATTTTGATGAATAGTGAAAATTACTAAATTTTAATTAAAAACAACTTTTTTAATCAAAATAATTAATAGTGATAAATTATGAATTTGAGTGGTTTTGAAGTATATTTAGAATACATTTTTCCCATTTAATACAATGTTGGTCATTGTACATAATTTCACAATTAAACCGAACATAAACAAGTATCAATCTTTTGATAGTTATTATATCTTAAAAACCCGTTTTTTGTTTTGACAACGGGAATTAATATTAAATTAATTTTTTCTAATTCTGTGTTTTGAATTTGGAAAAATGGATTCCATATTTGGAATCAAGATGTTCAAATTGTGTAAATATGTAACTTTTATTTTTAGACATTTTGAATAATTACTTCGGTAAATATTTTATTTTCCATTGTTAAAGGGTAAATCCAGTAAATAAGGGTTGAACAATAATATTATAATAATAACAAATTACCCTAAAACGTGTCCTAACCTTATTGGTTGATACATGTTCGACCATGAGCCTATTTGGGTCAATTTTGGGACCCCATGGTGCCACTTGTAAGTGATAGAGAAACTTTATTTTAAATAAGTTAAAATGAATACAAAAATGACACAAGCATATATCTTTGAGAAAAACAATTTTTTACATAGGGTTATATATGTTGGATTTTCAACTATAAATATTATTTATAAAGCTAATAATATTTCCTACATAATTATATTTTATTTATAGTTTTTAGAAGTTAAATAATTTAATTTATTAATGACACAATGATGATAAAGTCATTACCATAATAGTGAAAAATTAAAATAATTGATATTATAAATACCAAAATAAATACAATTTGAGACTTTCTATGAATTAAACTAATTTTCTAGGACACTATGACATATTAGGATTGAATTAATTAAATTTTTTCGAAGTAATCATTTTGTTATGTTTTTAAAAAAAATAAACTATTGAATAGTATCAAAATTGATATAAAAGAGTTTTTAAAACAAATATTATATTATTAATTGATATTAAATTCATAAAAATATAAGGTTCGTCCAAGAGACTTATATCATGATATTTTTATCATTAATGGACCACTTTTGGGTCGTTTGGATGTATATGGTAAGTTTATTAACCATATAATATAAAAATACAAAGAGACATTGTAAAAGTGAAACTAATTAACTAAGAGTTAATACTTTAAGATAAGGTTAGTATAATGACCCAAAACTGTCTAAATTCTATTGGATGGGTGGTTTTTAACCTATACCCACCTTAAAATTTAAATAATCCACATTGGAGCCATTAGAAATTGAATATGAATTTATTATAAAATAATATTTCTAGCTTTTCCAAAGGTGCCCCTCACCCCTCTTATAAAAGGGAACTCTCCCTTCTCATTAACTCGCACCGTAAAAGCCTTTTGGTTCAGCCCACCTCTTCCCAAATACTCTCCCAACTTCCCTGACTTCATCCTAGAGGCCTTTGTTTAGTCATAAAGCCAACCTAGGATCCCTTTTGATCAAATCAAAAGGAAGAACCTGAAGAAGAGGTAATGATTTCACCACCCTTTTCCACGTTCCTTTATTCTTCCACTTCTTCATTCTTTGTTATTACCATTCTAAAATAACAACTCCAGTATCTTATACATACTATGATGTTATTATAAATATGGTACAATCATATTCAGTATTTTATCCATCCTTTTAATAACATGTCACCATACGTGCGTACGTACGGCTTACCATCTCCACGTCGTGGTGTAATTGTTATTCAATAAATTATTATTTGGATGGGTATAATAATGATGTGTGATTCATGTAAATAATAAATGTAACATGATAAGGATTCTGTATATATGATATAACATCCAATTATATATTATTTTAAAAGAATGATATTGTCGCTCGTGCGTATGTACGGACCACCATCTCCACGAATGCGATGAGATTCATTCTCCATCGTATCCATTCAAGTTTAATTCTCATTTGATGATTAATAATAGTATCTAAGGACTTGATATCATTCTAGATATGTTTAATATACAACCTATCCATGACAAACATGACTTACGTAACAAAACATATAAAAGAAAACGAGTAATTTAACACACGGAACAACGATAATACTAAGATATTATTAACAAATAAAAGTTAAAAGATCATATATGATATCATATTAATGTATACAATTCTTGTATAATTTAATAACAATTATTTCACCATTATAATAGAGGTTAACCTACCCCCAACCAAGTAAAAGTACAAGGTAAGGGTTTATTTCGCAATCTCTTCATTATCCGAGATTGTTTATACGTAATAATCTACTGGGATCTCTTTATCATCCACATCTATATTTCTTAAAAATGTATTTCAAAACATTTTTACTATTTACAATAATATGGGTTAAAGTCATTTATACCCTTTTTTGACTTTTTATAAGCGGTTTATTAAGGAATATTTCTGTCGTTTTCCAAACAAGGTGCTTTATAACCATTTCGACAAAATTAAGGTAAGAATGTTTTTTTAACTTATACGGCGGGTACGGCTATCTTCTTCCGTTATAAAATCTTCGAAGCTTCCCTTACAAGCTTATAATAATTTTTTCAAAGAAAATGTTTTATTTTATAAATATATGAATCTTAAATGATTTCAAAATAGAAAGAGATATTTCTCTAAAAAGAGTTTTGATTTCATCTATGTCAACATCCTTTGATGGATTTTACGCTTATTTGAAGTTGATTTATTATGATACAAAACTTATATATTGTATTGAAGGTTTTGTTATATGTTTGACTGTGGATGTGTTATTTTTATACCATTCATGGTTTACGGATGAAGTATTTACATTTCGTATGCTAGTTTTAATACGAATTTTTATGTTATGTTTAAAACTTTTCATATGGGAATGCATTGGACTTAATATGTGACGGGTGGAGCCCGGTATAACACCTCAATGAATCAGTAGGCCTCATAAGACAAACTAGTGTCTTGGCACAAGGACTTGGAAAAATCTTATTTGTAGTCTTGGCATGAGGCCTTGGATATGTGGTTATGATAGTCTGGCATTATGCATTCCATCATTATGAAAGTGGTTATTGGTATTGCATGTGATTATTTGATTAGTAGAATATCCATGTGAATAAGTAAATGGAATTATTCCATTTTATTTTTTCCATACTATGTTGAAGTTCAAGTTTAAAAGGCTTTTGTTTTAGTTATACATTTCCTTAAATGTTTATTCTTATTTATGAATGTTTCCGCTATATTGTTATCCTTACTGGGCATTTGAGCTCACCCATTTTCTATGTTTTGTTTCTTCCAGGATGTGAAGAAGTAAATTATGAAAGACCTACAGGGATATTATGAGGGGATAATAGTGTGGACTATGGAGACAATATGTTGTAGTAGTAGTTTTTCACTTTATGATGTAATGTAAAACTTTATGAATATATCTAGTGTTTCCAAGGCTACTAAACCAATCGGTCTTTCGAGATTTGATCTTTCTTGTGATCATGACAATGTTATGTAATAATGCACCGAATCTAGGTAACTGGGGTTGGGGCGTTACATCAGTTGCATTGGGTGCACGACGTCTTCCACGTATCTCAGCTGAGGAGATACATGCACGACCCGACGCATATCATTGACCATGGGGACCTGGATATTGATGATGGGGTGACCTTTTTGGAGGTCTTGGTCGAGATCGAGGATCGATAGGAGAGAGTCCTACGTGGACGGTCGATTCCTCTAGTGCGCATCAGATGGCAGCACAAGAACCTCCAGGAGAGCACTTGGTAGCGGGAGGCTCAGATGCGTGCTCAGTACCAACATTTGTTTCCCCAGTTTTTGATGTACCTTTACGATGACGTTAATCCTTGAGGTGGGAGTAATGTAAAGACCCGTAAAATTAAATGGAATTTTTTTCATAATTTTCTTTGGGATTTTACAAGAACGTAGTTTCTGACGGCACCTGATTCTGAGGCCCGGTGTACCCGAAATCTTTTTCCGAAGTTTATCTCGGGTACGTTTAGTGAACGAACGAGCGGGTTTTTTTATCTTTTGAACCGGTGCTCAGAATCGAATTCCGAGGGCACTGATGGAATCGCATCACCGGTAATTGCTTAGAAACACCTTTTCTGGAGTTGCGTTTTCTCGGGTGTGGTTTTTAAATTTTCGGGTTAAGTAAATGAATAAAATAAAATGGTGCGACCAATTTATTTTATTTTATGTTGTTTAACCTAAGTTAAGTGGTTTAAGTGGGACCCACAATATCATATACCACTAGGTAGGATATTTGTGGGGTGGGGCCCACACAAGCCTCAAATTTTTTTTCAACCCCCTCCTTTAATTAAGTAACGCACCCGCACCCCCCCTTTAATGAATTCAACCCTTGCGTTTAATCTGGTTAATAAACGCCTCATTAATTTGGCAGTTTAAACGTTGTAATTAATTCACTTAATTGATTGTTTTGTTTTTTAAATTCAAAGTGTTGGATTGTGTGTTAATAAAATAAGACAAATCTTACTTTATTAAGGGTTTTTGGGTTGTGAGAGGTTTAGGAGAAATCACTCAAGTCGTGAAGCACTCCTTCCTCGACGAAGAACGTGAAGTACGCGAAGAACGCGAGGAACACGAAGAACACGAAGAACGCGAAGAACACCGACCTCCGACGAAGGTCGAATAGAATGCCAGATCCTCGGAGATCGACGACACGACGCCGAAGAATCCTTTCTCCACAAAGCGACGATCTCCCTTCCGTGACACCTTCTTCCGCGACGTGCAATTCTGCGACGAACCCTCGCTCGACGATGCTTGAGGTAGGGGTTTTTGGTTCAATTAAATCTATGTGATTTATATCCTCGACATGTGTTTAAAATTTTTCGGAAGCTCTTTAAACTGCTAATACGATGAGTGCGGACCAACGAACAAGTCTGAACCCACCGTTTTCTTAGTTCTTGGTATGTGGATTGGTGGGCGACGATGAAGTAGGTCGCAAGGGTATTTTGAGGTCTTCACATTGAAGAGCCGATCCTCGGTGGACCGCTGGCGAAGACGACAGGAAAAATGGACCACCGGAGCGCGTCCGATGGTCCGTGGAAAACATCGTCGGCGCTCCTCGCCGGCATGGTGGCGCCGGCAGCCGGCCGCCAAGAGGCGAAGGTGCCCGACGCACCACGGGAAAGGCCCGCCGCGGCCGAAGCCGCGGCGGCAAGACGCTGGTCCCGCGACCATGCGGGACCGAGGGAGGCGGAACATGTCGCTCGGCCGCGTCCATTGGCAAGGGGCGGCCCCGACGCGGGGGCCGCAGTTTTTTTCAAGGGGGCGGCGCCCCATTTTTTGCGTGGCTGCTCGGCCAGCACCGAGCCGACCCACTCGGCCAGCCCCGGCCGGGCCGGGCCACGCCCAGCCGGGTCGGACCGGGCCCAGACCCCCCATTTTCGGACTGCTTCGGTCTGTTGCCCAAAAAATGGGCTACAGACCTCTGATCGATTCATCGTCAGTTCCATAGCGATACTTGCATCGAGTCGGTCGTTTTGGTATATTACACTCAAGGTTTCAGAGTACTTTGGGTTCGGCCAGGTTGGTTCGTACATGAAACCAATCGGGCCCTCGGAGCGGAAACGCTTATAACTTGAGCTCTGGATGTCCGAGTGACGTTCCGTCGACTTTGTTGGATTCCTATTAGTGAGACGGACCTTTTGGCTTACTCCGCTCAAGGTTTGGACATAGTTTGAGTACGTTCGGGTTGGTTTTGACTTAAAATCCAACCAGGCCCCTAGAACGAAAAGGCCAATAACTCTTAGACCGGGCGTCCGATTGACTTGCCGTCTGTGATGTTGAGTTCCTATTGACGATACAGAACTTTTGGATACATCAACTTCAGACTATGTGTCAATTGATGTATTAGCCCCACGGCTCATGGAGCAGACCCTCCCGAACGAGCTTACTGTGTGCGGGAACCCTAGAGCTGGTTGCGACTGCGATGACGACAAAGACTATACAGAAATCCTCAGTGGATTCGACGGCGACGACTACCTCACTCAGTGATCCTACGTGGATCAGTGCTACCGATCCTGTGTGGTTCAGATCCTATGTGGGTCAGTGCTCAGCCGTCCTGTGTGGGCCAGCGCCTATAGATCCTGTGTGGGTCCGATCTTGTGTGGGTCATTGCGGGGGTTAGTTACCTATTGATCCTGTGTGGGTCATTACAGGGGTTAGTTACCTATCGATCCTGTGTGGGTCATTACAGGGGTTAGTACCTATCGATCCTGTGTGGGTTCAATGGCTTAGATGAATTAGTGGCTACATCTGATCATCTCTATCGTCTTACGAAAAAGTATACCTATGTGAGCTGGATCTTGATTTTCAATCCTCATCTTCGATAAGTTGACTTGATATCCAGTGTGGATTACGTTATGCTTTCCTATGTGGATTGGGTTTTGATTTCCTATGTGGACTGGGTTGTACTTGGGCTCGGATGTTGGAGCCGAACTGGAATTGATGACTTAGGTATATGTATGGGCATATACCTATGTAGTGTCGGATGTTACTTCGTGATTTTATCTTTCCTTTTTGGATTATCCTTTGTGGATTTTGGGAGACCTTAGGGGGTCTCGGGGTCCCTACTGAGTAGCTTATAATCACCCCTACACGGGTTATTCCCGCACTACGTTGTGTTGGTTGCAGACGATGGACAACGCTGATCGTGGTTGAGGCCTGCAGAGCAGGTCAGTACCTGGAGGTGGACCACTGGGTGGGACATACTTGGAGCGAATGGCTAGACCCGAGGAGTTTTGGAGGCTATCTGTACCCTCCCTTCAGGTGGGACTTCTAGTGGATGGCTCGAGGATGCGGCTTTACTTTTCAGTTGTTGTACTCCATTTTTCAGTTGTACTTTACTTTCAGTTTGGGTTTTTATTCTGGCCCACTTAATTTTCCACACATACTATTGTACCCAGTTTTTATTAGTGTTTACTTCTTCTTGCTTGCTCTGTGGTGTTTATTTACTTTACAAAGGTAATGCATTCCTTTTTTACCAGAAATTACGCCTTGGTGCTAGTCGCCAGCCCCTGGCCTATAGAAGGCGGGCCTGGGGTAGTCACGACACGGGCCCCGAGGATGGGTCCTGACAGGGATTCCCTCCAGTGTACCCTCTTATTACAGTATTGGGGTGAAAACACATTTACCTAATTTTATAGGCTTAGTATTCCCTCCCATATACCCTGTTATTACGGTCTTTGGATTCACAATAATATACCATCTTTTTGGCATTGGATGACCTCATGTATATCCTCTTTTGTTGGGTTTGGGATTCCATTATGTGTACCATATTATCACGTTATTGGAATTCCCACCCATGTACCCATTTAGATCATTTAACATTTATGTAAAGACTTGTAAATATAAATGAAAATTTTATTTTATTTCTTAAATTATTTGGAATTTTACGAGTCCGTGGTTTCTGACAGCACCTGATTCTGAGGCCCAGTGTTCCCGGAATCAATTTTGGATGTTTTGTTCAGGTAAGATCAGTAAACGTACATGCATGTTTTTCTAACTTTTGAACGGGTGCTCGGTATGGAAATCTGAGGGCACCATTGAACTCACAGCATCAGTTTTCTCTTAAGTAGGATTTCACCTCGATGGCAGATGATCGGGTATGAGAGTTGGTTTTTTGGGTTTCTTGTGGATTAATAAAATAAAATAACTAACAACTTATTTTATATTATTTTAACTCACACCATGTGGTAATGTTTGTTAAAAGCTCCACATGGGGCTTAACACCCCCCCCCATTTAATGGGGAGGGAGAGGAAACCACACAACCCTATTACTGTCAAATAATTTTAGGTGTCAACGTGAAATTAAATGTTGTGTGTCAAAATAAAATTATAGCTATCAATTCATTTTATCTGTCAACATAAAATTAATTGCTGCCAATTAATTTTATGTGCCAATGCTTTTAATTCGCTTGACCCCCCTTTATTTTGTAACTGCATCATTGGAATTTAAGAAGGTTCCTAATAAATTAACTATCATAAATTACATGATGGGTACAATCCTCTCCCCCTCTCTTATATATTGGAATATTGGGAGGAGGATTTGGGACGACTTCACCAAGCGACGAAGCGCTGGTAATGTGATGTGATGCCCAACACCTCGAAGATTACGCTTCCTCTGACGAAGAAAACGAAAACACTGACGAGGATATATTCGTCCTCGTCTTCTTCCTCAGAACCCCCCTTTCGACATGGGATCTCTTTGACGACCCTTCTTCCATCCTCTTTTCCATCAACGGAATGACGCACGAGCTCAGGAGTGGAAGCGTACGTCGAACGACGAAAACATCATCTTCCCCCGCGACGAACCAACGCCTATTGATTTAACAGGTAGGGGTGTGTATTACGTTGTTGAACGCTTAATTATATCTCGTTAAATAAACTTCTTGAGCCGGTTGCTATTGTTCTAACGTGGAGGGTTTGGGCCGCACGAACACGACCCGACCCCTCCGCAACCATTATGGTTTCAGAACCTTGGATCGACGACGACGTAATAGTGGCATGGCAACATGGAGAAGATGACGAAGACAAAGAATAGAGGTCGCACTTCCCATGACCTCTGCGAACCCCCCCCCCCCCCCCCCCCCCGCCGGTCATGCGGCGCCCGACCAGACTACCCGCACGCTGCTCGAAGGGCACCCCAGCCGAAACCATGGCCTGCACGGCCCGCCGGCACCCTGCACGTGCACCCCTACGCGCTGCCGGTGCGCCCAACGCCTTCCCGGTGCCCTTCCAGCGTCGGCCCAGCACCCTCCCAGTCCCTGAATGGTGCCCTCCAGGCGCCTGCCCGACACCCCGTCTGCTAGCCCATCACCCTCTACTGCCCAGGCCAGCTGCCTGACAGCCCCTGGTGCCCTGGCAGCCTTCTCGGCTCCCCCCAGTGCCTGCCGGATTCCTCGGGCCATCTGCTCGGATACCTGGGCCATCTGCTCGGGTCGTCTCCCATGCGCCTAGCTGGATGCCCAGCCCGACCTTATCCCTTCTATATTCCACCCGCGGCTTGCTCGTGCCCTGCGCGGCCTGCAGTCGGCCTATCGGGCTGAGTCGTCCAAGTCGCACACCTCACAACGTCGGTCGGACCTTCCACTTGCTGTCGGGCCAAGTCTCCCATGTGCGACTTCAGCCCATATTGTCCACACAGTCCGCTGGGCCGGCGGCCATGGGAGGGCTACTGTGTGAGGCGGCAGACCCATAGCGGGGATCACTATTGTGTGAGGCAGCAGTCACGCGGTACTTGATAGGAGGAGTATCTCAACAATCTAAGGTTACTGAGTAGCATCTCAGAGTCGCGGCCTGACTAGTATGATCGACAGAGGAGGAGTTCTCCAGCAGTTGTGGTTTCATGAATAAAAATCCTGGATTGAGCTGATTCAATGACCTTTGTGTTTTTCATCATGATAGAGATGGGTTACTTGAAAACATAGTTATATATATGGGAATATACCTATGTAATGGTTATCCGTTGATTTTATGCTTTGTGGTTTATTGTTGTTGGATTTTGTGAGACCTTGAGGGTATCGTGGACCCTACTAAGTATCATTATACTCACCCCTTCACGGGATTTTCCCGCACCACGTTGTGTTGGATGTAGATGATGGACATCGTTGACGGAGGCCGAGATCGAGCCAAGACTAGAAGGTACCCAGAGGTGGACTACTCTGCGAGATGGTACACGGAGCTGACCGATAGACGTAGATTGCTGAGGTGGACATCTATACCTACCCTTCAGGTATGAATCCCAGAAGATGATCATGGAACTGCTTCTACATTTTAGCTGTTTGTCCCTTTCATTTCAGTTATACTTGTTTTTCACTTGTACTTTTCTACTGGGCTTGTATTCTGGCCCCCTTTACTTTCAGTACACTTACTATACATTTTATTTTACTCAGTGTTCACTACCTCTTGTACTCTGGTTGTGTGTTCACGTTTTATAAAGGCAATTCCTTCCCAGTTTTCGGGAAATATGCCTTTGTTGCTAGTTGCTAGCCACTGGCCTATGGAAGGAAGGATTGGTTTAGTCATGATACAGGACCTGGGGGACGGGTCGTGAATAATTGGTATCAGAGGACGTCAGTTCCACCTCAGTACTTTGGAATCTGATATTTATTTTATGTGAAGCAATAGTGTTAAGGGTACTATGCGTGGTTTTCAGTTTAGGGAGTCCGGTGTTGGTGTGGGTGGCCGACCTATCCATACACCAGGACCCTAACTTCTAATTTCTGACTAAGTGCATGGAAACACTGATTGCGTGTGTGTTTTAAAATGTTTTCTTTAAGCCAGATCAAACCAGATCAGCTCTTCAGCTATAGTTTTTGACTGTGGTGCATCTGTTTTCTTTCAGGATGCCTCCCTGCGGATGACCAGCTAGAGCCCAGAGAGTTGTACGTACTGACAACCCAATGAGAGACGAGGCCTTAGTACATGGACCTCTCCCAGTTGAGGCACTAGCAGAGGCACCAGCGGTACTACTCCTTATTAGGCCATCGATTCCACCTTCCCCAGCAGCAGACGATGCACGCCTCTTGAGCACATTGCATGAGTTCCAGTGCCATAGGCCTCCCAGGTTCCGGGGAGAGACGGACCCATAGGCGGCTAAGGATTGGCTAGATGCTGTGGTGAGAGTCTTCAGGCTAGTAGGTATGCCAACAGACTTCATGGTGATCCTTGCTGCCAACCTCCATCCGGCAGTAGCAGGAAGATGGTGGATTTGGATGATCCAGGTCCATGACGAGGCGACGCTACTCTGGGCAGACTTCTAGAGCCTGTTTCGGGCGGAGTTTTTACCATCCACTACTCGATCGGTATGGATACAAGAGCTACTACATCTACAGTAGGGTAGCATGAGAGTGGCACATTACTCAGTGAGGTTCACCGATCTCTCACGCTACTCCACATATATGGTATGGGACCCTTTTCCTTTCGGGCCCAGACCTTTGAGCAGGGACTTAGGCAAGAGATCAGAGCTTTAGTTATCTCATAAAGCATTCTGACACATACGGGGGTGTTAGAGTGAGCCCACAAGTAGAGAGTTTCTTTGCTGAGCAGTCTCCTATAGTGAGACCCACCACTAGCTAAAATGCAGCGGAGTATTCTGCAGCTATCAGTAGACAGATGACGCAGATGTCCAAGAGGACCAGACCAACAGGTGGACGACCACACTAATCATGAATAGTAGTGTGGGGAACCCATATTGGAGATAGTGCTAGAAATTTCAGGCAGTGTTACTCATGTGGTGGCTAGGGTCACACGGCTCGTGACTGTCTGACCAGCTACACGAACGATCAGTATTCAGTTGAGGGGCCTCCTAGGCAGAGGCAGAGGTTCGATCAAGGCGGTCCACAGGGCAGACGTGGACATGGTAGAAGAGATGGCCATACTGCTAGTGATGGACGATGTTACAAGGTGTTTCCACCACCACCACCAGGAGGTCCACCACGACCACAAGGAGTGGGTGGACAGGGCAGAGCACAGCTTCAGGCAGTTGACGCCTACGATCAAGACGCTACGGAGATGATTCGAGGTATGATCTGGGTATACTCCACCTTAGCTACAGTTCTAATAGACACAGGTGCTAGTAACTCTTTCATTTCCACATCCATCATTCAGAGCTCGAAGATTCTAAAGCAGCTGTTAGTTCAATCCTTATTGCTAGAGACTCCTATGGGAGCTGATTCGATGATCACAAACCGGTGCCAGCTGTGCGAGCTTACTGTAGGAGGAAATAGCTTCAGCTGGGATCTCCTATTAGCAGCATCGAGGCCTTACGATGTCACCTTGGGTATGGACTGGTTATCTGTAGTCCATGCTTAGATTGATTGTATTAGGTTAAATGTACGGTGTTTCCACACTGATGGGACCAGTTTTACCTTCACCGGTGAGAGGGGAACTATTACGGTGTAGGACGAACTTACTTAGAGGAGGATGCAGCTGATCACTCACTAGTTGGCTTGCCTTACCCTCAGAGCAGTTGATGTGGAGAGTCCGACTTATCCTGTAGTGGGGGACCAGTACCCAGATGTTTTCTCTGATGATGTTCCAGGACTACTTCCTCATAGAGAGGTGGAATTCTACATTGAAATGTACCCTAGGTGACACTGATATCTACTCCAGCACATCGGATGGATGTCGCAGAGATTCGTGAGATGTGGGTACAGCTGGAGAACCTGCATGAGAAGGTCTTTTTCCGACCCAGTGTTTCACCCTGTGCGTCTCCGATTTTGTTCTCCAAGAAGGCATATGGGAGTTTGCAACTGTGTGTCGACCACCGTCTCCTAAATCTGGTGAACTTTAAGAACAGGTACCCACTCTTGAGGATAGATTACCTCTTTGATCATCCCAAGGGAGCTTGATGTTTCTCGAAGATATGCCTAAGATCAATCTATCACCAGCTCATAGTTAGAGATGAGGATGTGCGGAATACGACTTTCAGGTGTCGGTACGGCCACAATGAGTTCTTGGTTATGCCATTCGGCGTAACCAACTATCCATCATTGTTCACGAGCCTCATGAATAGGATCTTACAACAATACCTTGATCGCTTTGTCGTAGTCTTTATCGATGACATACTGATTTACTTGAGTACTGAGGAGGATCATGCCTATCATTTTCGGGTGGTACTGGATACACTCCAAGAGAACCAAAATTATAGTAAACTCTCGAAGTGCCAGCTCTGGATTCAAGAGGTTCACTTCTTGGGAAATTTCATCTGAGAGGTTGGAGTCATAGTGGATCAAGAGAAGATTGAGGCAGTACTTGCTTGGGATCCACCCAGGAGTGTGACGGAGGCACAGAGTTTTCTGGGATTGGATGGGTACTAACGTAGATTTGTTCCAGACTTATCCAGAGTTGCAGTGCCATTATCAGCCTTGAAGAATAATGGGAAACCCTTCGTATGGTCGGAGAGGTGCTAGAAAAGCTTCCAGGAGCTGAGGCATAGGCTGGCTAGTGCCCCCATCTTGAGGCTTCCAGAGGAAGTCGTAGGGTATGTAGTCTACTGAGATGCATCAGGGACCAGACACTGGTGTGTCCTGATGCAGGAACGAGCTGTGATCGCATATGGTTCGCAGCAGTTTGAACAACATGAGTAGAACTAAGCTACCCATGACCTGGAGTTAGGAGCAGTGGTCTTTTCCTTGAAGATGTGGTGGCACTACCTTATGGGAAAACGTTTTACTCTGTACTCTGACCAAAAAAGTCTCAGGTATATCTTCTCTCCGAAGGAACTGAACCTGAGACAGTGGCGGTGGATTGTGTTCCTCCAGGACTATGACTTCGAGATATTCTATACGCCCGAGAAGGGAAACGTAGTAGAAGATGCACTCAGCATGAGATCAGGCATTCAGGTACTAGCTGAGGTGATGGAGAAGCTGGCCACGTTGCAGATATCCTTTGTGGATAGGGATGGTGTAGCCTCTCTACAGTCTCTTACAGTCATGACCCCACTTATTCAGCAAGTCACGGATGCACAGCTTGGAGATGCTGAATGCGAGACGCGATGTGCTCAGATATCTATAGGGAATGCACCTGATGGGTTTTCTGAAGATGGGGAGCATGTCATCCACTTCAAAGGACGTACCATGGAACAAGTTCCACATCAAGAGGAGGTGTTGATGGAGTTCCACACTTCCCCTCTAGCGGTACATCCCGGAGTGGCGAATATGTACCCAGGACCTTCGACGACAACATTGGTGGCCGAGTATGAAGAAGGCTATTGCAGTGTTTATCTCACAATGCCTCACTTGTCAGAAAGTGAAGGCATAGCACCAGGTTCCACCAGTTATGGTTCATCCCTTAGAGGTCCTAGAGTAGAAGTAGGATGGGATATCCATGGATTTCATGTCAGAGCTTCCATGTACATCCAGGGGTCACGACTCGATATGGGTGATCGTGGATGGACTCACCAAGTCGGCCCAATTCCTACCGACCAGAGATCAGGGCTCAGTTGAGAGCATGGGATACCTCTATGTGCAGGAGATAGTGTGATTCCACAGAGTACCTTATTCTATCATCTCTGACTGTGACACATGCCTTACATCCCGACTATAGAATGGGTTGTAGGAATCTTTCGTGACATAGCTTCGCTTGAGCACCACCTTCCATCCTCATACTGATGGTCAAACCGAGAGTACCATCCAGAACCCCGAGCACATGCTCCGTGCATGGGTCCTCGACTTTGGTCACAGTTAGGAGGATCACTTACACTCTGTGGAGTTTACGTAAAACAATAGCTACCAGTCCACCATCAGAATGGCCCTTTATGAGGCACTGTACAGCCGACCTTGCAGATCGCCACTGTGTTGGACAGACCCATGGGAGTCAACACTAGTGGGACCAGAGATGGTAAGAGTTACCACAGAGAAGGTGCAGATCATCCTTGAGCGGATGAAGATTGCACATAACAGACAAAAGTTATATGCTGATAGGAGATGGGGACTACTGGAGCTCAAGGATGGAGACCACGTCTTCTACGGGTCACACCTCGATGAGGTCTACAAAGATTTGGCTGAGGTGGCAAGTTATCTCCACGTTTCATCGGGTCATCCAGGTCCTCAGCAGAGTAGGAGAGGTGGCTTACCGCCTAGCCCTTCCACCTCGATTGCATCGGGTGCGAGACGTATTCCACATATCTCAGCTATAGAGATAAATGCATGACCCGTCCCACATCATTGACCACAGGGAGCTGGACATTGAAGATGGGGCGACTTTTGCGGAGGTCCCAGTGGAGATTGAGGATCGACAGGATCAGTTCCTGTATGGACGGTCAATTTCTCTGGTGTGTGTTCGCTGGAAGCACAGGAACCTCTAGGAGAGCACATGGGAGTGGGAGGCTCAGATGTGTGCTCAGTACCCCTATTTTCCCTAGTGTGAGTTGTTTCTTTACAGTGATGTAAATCCATAAGTTGGGGGTAATGTAAAGACTCAGAAATTTCAAGGATTTTTTTTCTCTTTCTTAAATTCATTGGATTTTTACGAGTCCACAGTTTCTGACGGCGCCTGATTCTGAGGCCCGGTGTGCCTGGAATCAATTTCTGAAGTTTCGTTCGGGTACGTTCAGTATACATACTGGCAGGTTTTTCTATCTTTTGAACACGTGCTCAGAATGGAAATCTGAGGGCACAATTGAACTCGCAGTTCCAGTTTTCGCTTAAGAAGGCTTTCACCTCCATGACAGATGATCGGGTATGAGAGTTGGTTTTTTGGGTTTCATGTGTATTAATAAAACAAAATAAGTAACAAATTATTTTATTTTAGTTGAACTCATGCCGTGTGGTAAAATATGTTAAAAGTTCCACATGGGGCTTAACCCCCCATTTAATGGGGAGTGAAAGGAAACCTCACAACCATCTCATTTAATGTTGTGTGTCAACCTAAAATTAATTGTTGTCAATTAATTATTTGTGTCAACGTGAAATTAAATGTTGTGTGTCAACATAAAATTAAATCTATCAATTAATTTTATGTGTCAACATAAAATTAAATGTTGTCAATTAATTTTATGTGCTAATGTTTTTAATTCGCTTGACCCCCTTTCTTTTTTAACTGCATCATTGGAATTTAGGAAGGTTACAAAGAAATAAACTGTCAGAAATTCCACGATGGTTAAAATCCTCTCCCACTCTCATATATAGAGAGAGATTAGAAGGAGGATTTGGGATGGCTTCACCAAGCGACGAAGCTCTAGTAAAGTGACGCGATGCCGAACACCTAGAGGATTAAGATTCCTCTGATGAAGAACGTGAAAACGCCGATGAAGAAAAATTCTTCCACAGATTCTTCCTTGGAACCCCCCTTCCGAAGTGGAATCTCTTCGAAGACCCTTTTTCCTTCCTCTTCGCCGTCAATGGACCGATGCACGAGCTCAGAAGTAGAAGCGTACGTCGAATGATGACATCATCATCCTCCCCCGTGACGAACCAATGCCCATCGATTTGAAAGGTAGGGGTCTGTTTTAAGTTGTTTAACCCTTAATCATCTCTCGTTAAATCATCTTCTTGAGTAGCTTGCTATTGTTCTAACATGGAGGGTTCGGGCCGCACGAACACGGCTCGACTCCTCCATAACCTTTATGGTTTCAAAACAGAAGATTGACAACGACGTAACAGCAGCATAGCAACATGGCGATGACGATGATGATGGCGAATATAGGTCACACTTCTCGTGACATCTGCGAACCCCGCCGCTGGTCGGGCGGCGCCCGACCAGCCTACCCGCGCGTTGACCGATGCACGACCCAGCTAAAGCCTCGACCAGCCCGGCCCACCGGTACCATGCCTGCGTGCCTCGCATGCTGCTGGGACGACACTCGCCTGCCGGGATCCCCTGGTGCCCTCCCAGCGCCTGCCCGGTGCCCCGGCCACCTGCCAGGCACCCCCTGGTGCGTAGGTCACCTGCCTGACGCCCCCCTCGGTGCCCAGTCCGCCTTCCTGGTGCCAACCGACTCCTGCCCGGTGCCCCGGCCCGTCTTCCTGTTGCCCGACCGGCTACCCAGCATGCCCCACGCCCTTCCCGGTACACCTGTGGCCTGACCGCGCCTCGCGCGGCCCACTGTCTGCCTCTCGTGCCGAGCCGTCAGAGTCGCGCCCCTCCCGGTGCCGGCCAGACCTACCATTGGCCTTCGGGACGTGTCGGCCATGTGGTGACTTCGGACCGAATTTTCCACGTAGTCCGCTGGGCCGGGCCTAGCGAACACGGCCAAACTTACTGGGCTGAACCACCCAACGGGCTGGGTCTACCTAGAATGAGATGGGTCGAGTCGGTCCGACCGGGTCAGACCGGACCTGGGACCACTTTTGACCCTTTTCTTACTTTGGCCATATCTTTGGTACCAGACATTCGTTTGACAAACCATTAGCGGTGCTGGTAATCTCATTGAGAAACGATCCCTTCATAAATACCCCATGGTAATTCATGGTATAGTTGAAATACAGTCGGTTGGTTTGTACACGAAACCAATCGGGCCCCCGGGACAAAAAGGCTAATAACTCATAGACCGGACGTCTGATTGAAGAGACGTTTATTGCATTGATACCCCTATGACATGGCAGACCATTGAGATACTTATTCATGGGACTTCGTGACACTTGGAGTATCAGCTTGTAGCTCGTGGAGCGGACCCTCCCAGAGATGAGTGAGCAGACTGCGGAGACCTAGAGGCTGGCTGGGACCTGATGACAGGTTGCATGATTCGTTCGGAGTGACTTGAATACCCCAGTGGGGAGCGCTACTATGTGAGGCGGAAGAGCCATGGCGGAGGAGCGCTACTATGTGAGGCTTCATACCTGTGGTACTCGATAGGAGGAGTACCTATGTATGCTATTTGTGGGTGTGCTACTGTGTGAGGTGGCAGACCCGCGATACTCGACAGGAGGATTACCTCCGTAGTCTGTGGTTAGTGAGTAGCACCTCGGAGTCGCGACATGACTACTGTGCTTGATAAAGAAGGATTTCTCTAGCATCCATGGTTTCGTGAATAAAAATCCTGGTTAGAGTTGAGTCAATGACCATTTTGTTTTTCCTCATGATTGAGATGGGTTAATTGAAAACTTAGGTATATGTATGGGAATATACCTATGTAATGGTTATCCATTGATTTTATGATTTATGGTTTATTCTAGAGGGATTTTGTGAGACCTTGAGGGTATAGGGGTCCCTACTGAGTATTGTTATACTCACCCCTACACGGGCTTTGCCCCCACCACGTTCTGTTGGATACAGATGACAGACACCGTTGACAGAGGCCGAGAGGGAGCCATGACTGGATGGTACCCAGAGGTGGACTACTCAGAGAGATGGCACATAGAGCAGACTGATAGACATGGAGTGCTGAGGAGGAATCTGTACCTACCCTTCAGGTAGGAATCCCAGACGACGATCGTAGAGCTGCTTCTACATCTCGGTTGTTTGTGCCTTTCTTTTCAGTTGTACTTGTTTTTCAGTTGTACTTTCTTGTTGGGCTTGTATTCTGGACCACTTTACTTTCAGTACACTCGATAAACAATTTCTTTTACTCAGTGTTTGCTTCCGCTTGTACTCTGGTTGTGTGTTCACATTTTATAAAGGAAATGTCTTCCCAGTTTTAGGGAAATACGCCTTTGGTGCAAGTCGCCAGCCCCTGGCCTATGGAATGTTGGCTTGGCGCAGTCACGATATGGACCCAGGGGGATGGGTCATGACAATTTATCATTACCGAATGCATTGGAAGGAGATGTAGTTCCCACCCCTGACATAATAAAATTATAAATATGTGTTCCCCATGATGATAAAACATTTATCATATCATAACCCATGAAATAAACATGATATCATAATAATTTCATCATATCATAACCTTTATAAAAGATATAGGTATCATAATAATTTTATCAAAACATAATCCATGAAAAAATGAGGATATTATATTCATTTTATCATGGTATAACATGTTGAAGAGAAATGGGTTAATAAACAACTTTTCATCGTAAACATAAACCATTCAAAGAAATAGTAAGAATGGTGTCCTTATATCATATCCATATTAAAGAATAAATTGCATGAAAATGTTTCATCATAAATGGAAAATAATTTTGAAATATAAATTAAAAACATTTCTTGGGTAAATTATAATTTATGCTTTTAATTTTTTTAAAAGATAAATCATTTGGAAAACCATTTTCATAGAAAACAACATTGAAAACTCATAATTGAATATTTGAAAATAATTATAATTTTTTTAAAACATAATAATTTTCTAAATTTATTTTTCTTAAAATTGATCTTAAAATATCATTTTTTATATAATTTCAATTTTTTTATAAAAATAATTTTTTAATAATATTTTTTACTAAACTGAGAAATGATGTTATATTTTCATAATAAAGATAATAATTATATTAAAATAATTGAGAGTAAAAAATAGAAACATTACATGATGATATCATGAATTAATAGAGGAAAAATAAATTCATTAGAATTATAAATATATAAATCTTAATATTTCTCCAATGGAAGCATTATCATAAACAATCCCGACAAACGTTGAGACTGTAGAAATAACTCTTACAAAATTATTAACATTGAATCATAATACCCATAAAATAATAACATCAAATGAATAATAAAATATCATGAAAATGAGGAAATTCCTGACACAACATGTCAAAGTAATGTATATACACATTATAAAAGAATATAGGTTCCTAAAAGCACATGTGTCTTACATAAGGCGAATTGATAAAAAATTACAAAACCAATTTGGTAACTTTTTAACTGTACTCCCCATGAATGAGTATCATCTAATGAATATATTAATACCAATAAATTTTAATAAAATAATCATATAATATATTAATTTGTAGTATATAATCCGCAAAAAAATGAGTAGTGAATGTGTTAAAAGTCTTGTAGAATGAAAATGAGACTAGAATTTCCCTTACTACTTGAGTAACATTTAAATTAGCACTACTGTGAGTGAATAAAATTAATAGAAACATTTTATATCATTAAAAAAATTATATTGATGATATAAAATGTCGTTGGGATGTATATACACCACACAATAAGAATACATGGTGAATGTAGCATATATATCAAAGAAAAAAATTATATGAGAAAACTGTTACCTTAAGTATGGAATTTATTCATACAAATTAAAAGCTCATGTATAATAAATTTAAGGTTATTATAAATCTTTAAAAGTACCATATTAATATATATCATTTCATATATGATTTTATTATGACATTATATTACCTATTTATTAATGATTTGATGTTGTTGTTAGATTTCAAGTAAAAAATGCTATGTTTCTCTTATATGTTTTGGCTTGTTATTCATGATCCTCTCACTCAGATCATGATATACTTATTTCAAGAATGTAAAAAATGAGATAAATTTCATATATATAAAATTTATAATTATTTATTATAATATAAAAAATATAGATATATGAAATGAAACATACCATTCATGGAGATGATAGGTCGCACATATGCATTAACGTTATTTCCATTTCATGTGTATTTCTAAAGAAAAAAATAAATGATATACATATATATATATATTATATACAGATTATGTTAAATATATAGAATATTTTTTAAAAAATCTTCATTAATAAATTCCATTTAAAACATGAATGAATCATATCACTTTGATGAGGTGGTAGTCCACACATCTACAAAAAAAATGATCACATTCCCAAAAAATGGAAACCAAGAAAGAATAAGATATATATTAATTTATATCGATTAAATAAATCATAAATACCTTATATATAAATAAAAAATAATTCAATTATTATTAACAACCTTTAAATGTTTTAATGAAATAACAAACAACATCGGTTCACAAGGTGGCAGTTCGCCGTAAACACGGATGATGATTGTGTATCCTATTTGATGGATGTGTTTGTGACTATAGGTTGTAACCTTAACATAAAATATTATTATTAATTTTATAATTCATAGGTGATAATATAATCTTGGAATATATAGAATATATGTGTTGGAGAGATAAAAAACAAATATTCTTTTAGATGGATGTTACCTCTTCATTGGGAAACTAGTTTTTGGTTTCCACTAAAGGGGTTCCTTGGATGGATTTCCCCTCAAAGAAAGGCTCAAAGGATGAATTTAGGAAATTTTTTATCTTATTTTAGTAGGTTTTTTATGACATAAATTCCTTGATATGAGGGAATAAGATAGAGGGTGAGTTCCCATTTATAACTGGGTGAAATGACACAGTTTGTATATTTTAAATGAATCTGTGTGATCCCCAAGTTCATACCAACAAATAGGATTAAATGACACATAAAATTATATTAATTAAGATTCAGTGTCCAAATATATCCATAAAATGGTCTTTGGACAAGTGTACGGTCATTTTTAGACCTTATATTCTATATTTAGTCATTAGGTAAACTCATTTTTACATTACTCATTATAAATAATTTTAATTAATTTCACTAATAACATGTGGAAAAAATTTATTATAAAATATTAGAAATTTGAAATTATTCGATTTCCTAATATGGAATCATTTTCATCAAATTCTATTCATAGTTGTGGAAAAATTATTTTAAATTGAATCCTGTAGATGAGACAAGAAAACTTGTTTTTAAACTTAAAATGTTCAAAAGATTGAATGGTTTTTATATCAAATTTAAATGTAAAATTTATTAAAATGACAAAAATTGTATTAATAGAATTATAATATATAAAAATATAATTTATAACAAATTTAAAATATAATTTAACAATATAATTTTTTTTTGACAAGAATCGGTTTTTTAATTAATATTTAGTGTCTTTCACTTTTAATTAATAGAATGAATCTTCTATGAAAAAATATCAGTAATTCCCTAAAAGTGAATTTTGATATTATTATTTTAAAAATGATGTTTCTTTTTTAAAATCATAACAATAAATGTGTGAAAAAGTGGTTTTAAAACTATTCTTTCCTTAAAAGTTGTTAAAACTATGTTTTTGAAAAATACTTGTTTTTATGCCTAAAACTAAATTTTTTATTAATTTTTGACTATATAACTTATTAGATTAATGTCAAACCTTTTGATTGAATTTATAATATATAATTTTATCCAATATCTCTCACTAATATTTATTAATTTAATTTATTAAGATAAAATGCCTTTGTGAAGAATTTTTTTATAAAAACCAATAATTTATATTCAATTGGTTTCAATTTTAATTTATAATTAACTGATAACAAAATAATTCAATTTATAAACATGTGTAAACCATATTTTCAAAATATATCTAATCTTAGTCATATCATCCAATATAATGGCTATTATATAACTATAAAAATATTTTTAATAATATTAATTGTATATTGTAGTTTGATAAAACTCAACTTTGGGTGTAACAAAAGCTATCGAAAGCACATTTCATTTTGTGTTACAGAAGAAAAAAAATTATATCATGTAATGTAATATTATATTATTGTTTCATGAGAAAAAATCAAAGCACTTTTTTCCATGTAGATCATGCTTCACTTGGTGTAGCATTTAATTCAATCTTAACTATGTGTAGCGAGTGTTGCAAGCCATCAATGAATATTATTTTATTAAATGAATATTAATTCATTAAAACTTAGTGTATTACATTCTACCTCCCTTCAAATTAATTTCAATCCTAAAATTTATATGGGTTATAAAATTTTTAATACATGAATGTTCATTTCATAGGAACCCACATCTTAAAAATTAATACTAAAAATTAAATTAAAAAAAGAAACTTAGAAACATAAAGGCTACCCAAGAAAACTCATATCTAGTTTTCCATATAGGAGAAAATTGGCTGTAATGTAATATTTAACATGGAATAAAAGCATAAATAATTATTGTGCATGTTTGCGGTCATTGGCTAGAAACAACTGAATGATTAATGTAATGTTAAGGGCCTCAAAACCATAAATCTGTGATGATTTATGAGACCATAGGTTAAATATAAATGAAGGTATTATGATAAATAATTTTCAATATAATATCTAAAGTTGATGAATTATTTTAATACCTAATAACATAATCAAATATATATACATGATTTCACTCATTTTCATATGCAAAATCTCACCCTTTGGTTGTTCCTTACTAAATTTCCACTTCATATTTTACACTAATAAATGGAGGTGATTTTTGAATTCAGGAAGCATTAGTATGTCATGATATCCATAAGTATAATGAAAGCGGATTTTATCTTTTATTATCACAAAATATTGGTTTTACCAAGTAATACACATTGCATAAATCATTATATAGATATATAATACTTTAATCTCTAAAACCTCTTATGAATTTTAACATAAAATTTCTAGGAGTAGATAACCTTGAAACCCATAAGAAATTTGAAATTCCAAAACATTTGAAATAATCTCAATAAATTTCTGAAAAGCAACATATCACTGATATCCCATGTATCATAAAGTATTTATTCTTCATAACATACCAAACATGTGAATACCACTATCAAGTATTCTCTTGAAACATGGTAATAATCTGAATTACCATAAAAATTTATTGAAAACATTTATGTATTATTATACGATGAATTTTGGGATATTATACATAGATATAAAAAAATAGTAAACTTAATATATGATAACATATACCACTTTTTCAAAGAAAAAAATTAATCTAGTCCCCTATAATTAGTACTGTTAAATATAACTTATCCATACCAATCAAATAATTACTCAAGATAAATTTAATTTTGTTTACATTAGGAACACATTAAGGGTTACCCCCGTAATAAAAAATTCATTTTCCATTAAATCTATTTTCTCGGTCATCAGCACCATTCAATTTATTTCTAAAAATCCTTAATGGAAACTATATACCTCATGATGCATATAACATAATTCATGAAATCCTATACCTTTGCACTTGAATCATCTAATATTATTCTTGAACTATTACATAAGCTTTATCATATTATTCCATAATAACCATTTCGTAGCATATGATGTATGAATCTTGTCTCTGGGTTCCTCAACCTCAATTTAATCATGTTATGAACTTTTAATATAAAAAATAATTTTAGATTATCCCAAACCTCTCAGATATCATTCACGGTCTCTTTATCACTAGTATTATAACTATTACTCGTACCAACATCATAATTATCTTCATGAGATTCCCAGTTAGTACATTTATTTGTATAATTTTCATAATTTCTACATCAGAAACATTCAATTTCAACCCAATTCCTTCTAGTACCCATTATTTACTAAGACCAAATAGAATATTGTGGGAAGCACTTATCATATAAGAAAACCAAATAAGCATGAAAAATCATGTTTAAGATTTCAAATTCATGAAATAAAATTTTAAATCAACGACACATTATTATTATCCATAGATACATTCCTAAATATATAATTATAAATATCCCTCGGGATATCACTATAGTTCTCTCATCCATGTTTCAGAAGATTTATTAAATATTTTCATTGATACAAACTATAGAGACTAGATATTAGCATTCAAAGATGTTACATAATATATGAATATTAATCACATTATGAAATTAAATTCTAAAGGACCATAACTGTTTATTGTCTTTGGTAACATGGAACAAAATCTTGTAACATGGTGAAAGATATTCAGTGTTTCCCATAAAGATATTCCCCTTTATTATTTCTACTAAAAACATTTCCTCTAAACTTAGGGAAAGTATTGATAACAAAGTATGAGCTCATAATATCAGTAAGGGTATGTAAATAAGATACATAAGTATACATGAACCTAAGGGTATTTTATCATGAGAATAAAATTTTACAATCATACCCTTCATATCAAAGATCATATACATGAGTCATAGCCTAAATATTTACAGTTTATTATACATTAATGATAAGGAAATAATGAGATTAATTCATAAGATAATAAAATAGAAATAATACATATAAATATTGGCACACATATAAGCATAGACAATCTTATATCAATTCTACCTACCAAGACATTAAAAACATGTTAGGCCTGGGATAATCACCCTTATTGCATATTTGGTATACGGATGTTCTCCTATGTACCCTCTTATTTTGGGCATAGGATTCCCTCCCATGTACCCTCTTGTTACCACCATGAGATGCCCTCCTATTTACCCTCTTTTTAAGGATTCAGATTCCATCTTGGGTACCCTTTTATTACGAGCTTGGGATGCAAATTGGGGAACCCTCTTGTTATGGGATTTTGATTCCCTCCCATATACAATCTTGTTATGGGATTGAGATTCCCTCATGAATACCCTATTGTTTTGATATAGGGATTCCATTCCTTGTATCCTCTTGTTATGGGATTGAGATTCCCTCCCGTGTACCCTATTGTTATGGGACTGGGATGAAAACCCATGTACCTTATTATTACAGGATTTGGATTCCCTCATGTTTACCCTCTTTTTATGGGATTTGGATCCGATCTTATATACACTCTTATATTGGGCATGGGATTCCCTCTCGTATACCCTCTTTTTATGGGAATTGGATTCCCTCTCGTATATCCTCTTATTATGTGCTTGAGATGCCCACCTGTGTACCCTTTGATTAATGAACAGTTATCATCACAAAATATATTGGAGGGATATATAGGTCTCACCCATCAGAAAATAAAATTATAAATATATGTTCCACAAGATGATAAACCATTCATCTTATCATAACCCCTAAAACAAAATGGGTATCTTAAAATTTTCATCATATCATAACCTATGGAAAACTAATTAGATTCATAATAATTTCATCATAATATAACCCATGAAAAGAAGTAGGATTTATATTGATTTTATCATGGTATAATACGTAGAAGAGAAAAAAGTTAATACACTACCTTTCATCATAAACATAAACCATTCAAATAAAGAATAATAGTAGTTAATTTTTTTCATATACATAGAAAAACATAAATATATCATAGGGTTTATTTATAGATAAAAAATTATTTCAAATGATAATTTAAAAAAATTTCTTTATGAATGTGACATCCCAAACATGGATACCACTTGTGGGTTCCCAAGGTCCAATTTTCGAGATGGCGTAAAGAACATCGCCATGAATTCCAGAATTTATCGACTAATAGCGAGGGCCTTGGGGTGTGTCCACAGGAAGATCACTCCCTAATTATCGAGGTGTAGCATAAAAGATAAATAACATAGATGAAAAAATTAATAATTAATATAAGTAAACTGATATCAGTATAGAATCATATTGAAATAATAAATAACTGAACAAATGGTGATAGTATAAAAAATCAAACGATACATGTCATGTTATATAAAGTGAGAAAATATGGATATAAAGAGGATGAAATTAGCACAATAAAAAAGAAGAAAAAAATGAATCCCGAAACTATCCCAAGTATCCCAAGCTCTATCATATCCAACTAGTAACGTCTCCATCCTATGAAATTAACAAATAAATTGTCGAAAGCGGTAAGCATCCCTTTTTCAACACCATCATACATGTAATCTGATTGAGTACCAATGGTGACTTGAATAGGGTGTGAGATAAGTCTCACTAGTACACCACCAATTGTTTCTTTAATATCATGTTTGTGTAATATAAACTGAAATAATGTGCAAGTATGAATATATGAAAGTAATGAATAATAATAATATAAATACCCAAGTACCTTCTTTAGCCTTAGTTGGTATATGAATTTGTAACCATTCCATTAGTAAATTAGGTTCAATTTTATATAATTAGTCATGTGAGTTAATACCAGAGCTAACATCATGTCATGATAATAATAGTAATAATAATAATAATTATAATAATAAATAATCCAAGAGAAAACATGGAATCCCTAATTTTAATGAATAATGAAGAGGTTACAAGGTGATAACCAATGAAACCATGACATTAGGGGTTTTCTCAACTCAAGTAGTAACTGTAGCCTAACTAAGGGGGTAAGATTGTAATCCATGGTGAATCACCCATGGAATTCCACAATAATGTAATTATAATATATTACAAGGAATTTATCCAAGGTAAAATGGGATAACTACATACAAGGTCCAAGGGTATAACCACGACTCCTCATGTCCATAGATGATAGATTGCTTCCAGGGACTGTATCCAAGGAATCCTATAATTATAATGAAGAAGGGGATTCATAATGAGCATCCACAAATAAACAAGGACCATGTTCGGATGTGGGTATCAACCAAAGAATTTTCGCATCTTTGAATAGTAATGGAGTCCATGAGTTCTTAAAAATACCCTCATGAATCCAAGGTTGGATTAAGTCTTAGTACTCTATAATAATTTCTGGGACCATATGTAATAGGAAGAGTATAATAAATTCATTAATTAATTAACGACATATAAGAACCATTCCATTTAATAATTCATTGGGTTTATTCCATACCCTTTATTAGTGTCAAAAGGCTAAGAGACTTGAAATTATAATACCATTTCAAATCGATTTAATTGGTTCCCTCCTTTACCTTTAATAAACATGATAATTCTGTATAAGGAAGAGAAACCATGTGCAATTAAATTATAATAAACTATTCCAAGTGATATGAAAAATATAATTTTAAATTACCATTTAAAAATTTATCAATTAAGTAGAACACATACCTTTGAAGGGTAATGTGAGACTAATAGATTCATGTTCTAGTAAAAAATCTAATTCAATAATCATTTATGTAATTGAGGCTTTTTATTAATAGGTTTGATCCGAAGCACACCAGAATTCTGGGATATATTCACCTAAAAAATACCACAAAAGAAATAATTATGGTAGAACACCCTACTTGCAGTGGTCCCCATTGAGGTCAAAACCTCCAACAACAATTTACATATTTTATATTATTCTTATAATACAGTTCCAGTGAATATATGGAAGATACATCAATTAAATAGGAAGCACCTGATAAAATTAGTATACACACACATAAATTTTTATAATGATGAATCGTGAGGGATGAGTTATACACCACCTACTTCATAATAATATGAATCTCCTCATCATGTGTCACCTTTTAATTTGGATGATATTGGAGGATATCTCTTGAAAAAAACAACTGACTAAAAATAGGACACATGAACCAAAATTTAAATAGAATTTTTGATAAAAATAATAAAGAAAAGGAATTAATATCTTAATGGAATATGTCAAATGAGACAAACAATGCTTTGACTGGACTTCAGATAGAATAAATATAGAAGATCCTAGTTTAGGCTTGAATAGGACTCATAATGAGTGAGGATAACCCTTAACATCTTATGGATAGAAAAACTAGGAAGGGTTTTTGAAAAACATTTCATTTAAAGGTATTTTGGTAAAATATTCCCTAAATAGTCAATGAATAGTTTTCTAACATGGTTGGGAAAACTATGTGTCAACCGTGTAGATTTTGTTTTAGGGAGGGGAACTTCACATGGATAAGTTTCACTATTAGAGAAACCATTTTCCAATATTTCCAAACACCTATGAAACATGTTTTTAGTTTTTTTCATGGGTTTGCATCCCTTTTGGCATAATTATGGAAAACCTTGTGCCATGTACCACCTCACTGTCCAGCCACACATAATTAGAAATAACTATGTGTACTATCCTACATGGTTTCTTCTATCTATGTGGCCAACCAATTACCCCCAAAAGATGGCTTCCTATCTCCGAACAAACCCTAGACACCCCCCCGGGACACTCGTTAACCCATTAGCCATCTAAATCAGGTCAAAAATATTGAATTAGACTGATTTTAAATGGACGAATACATGAGTGAAAAACCATTTTCTAAAATCATTCCACATTAACTAAAATAATCCCATAGTTCACCTTCCAAGGGAGGTGAAACACATTCTGAGAAAAACTCTAGCCACTGGGCATGTATGTCTGCCTCCCACTCCCATGTCTTTTCATTTACATGACCATGCCACCAAAACCAATGGGGAATATTATCCTTGAATATATTTTATTCTCTTGTAAAAGATTCTTATAGTATGCTCCTCTAATAAAGCATCATCATCTAGTTCAAATTCCATAGAATCAAAATAACGAGATGGTTTGGAATGATACCGGTGAACCTATGAAACATCAAAGAAGACCTGCATGGAATGGTACCAATGATTTAGTGACAACTGATAGGTTACCTGTCCGACTTTCTCTAAGATCTCAAACCTCCCTATATATTGAAGTGGAATCTTTTCATTCCTCTGTATCTGTTTATACCTAATCCTAGGTGACGCCCATGTGAAAACATGATGTTTGACGTTGAACCCCATAGGTCGTTGAAGATGATAAAAAATTATATTTCTATAGACCAAGTACTAGATATACTCTTAGTAATATATTAAACTTGCCCCATAGTTTTCGGCATAAGGTAAGGACCTAGTAGATCTTCCTCTCCTACCTCTATTCAGCACATGGATGAACAACAAATCTTATTGTACATGGCCTCAAAAGGATCCATCTGCAAAAGTACCCTGAAATATATTATCATAGGATAACTCAATGATATGGATAATATTAACTCATAAATCATTGAAATCAAGGCAACATGACTGGGTGTTTTCCTCTTGGAACATTATTATCTATTCTACCTGACCATCGACCAGAGGGTGAATGGATATGCTCAACAACACCTATATAACAATAGCCTTATACAGCCACTTCAAGAACAATGATATTAAGAGAGCATCCTAATTTTAAAACATCATGTGAAGAATACAATATAGTTGGATGGTCTCATATATATACAATTTTCCCATCTCAAGAATTTAGAAAGTATTTCGGATTGGAAGGTAGTGGTCTACTCTCTTTGGTATGTCAATGACAAACAATACAGTGTTAATACCCCTAGGTGACCTTGATAAACTGATTACAAAGTCCAGGGAACCATATTCTCATTTCATTACAGTACTAGAAGCAAATATAAAGATTCATTAGGCCATTGTTTATCTTCATTAAACAGTTGAAAGGTGGAACACCTACTGATAAAGCCTTCTATTATACATTTCATCTGATGTCACTAATACTAGTGTCACATATCTCGATACATCTTGGAGATGCATGGATGAACTACCCTGTGAGAAGTGCGAGAATCTCGCATCAGTTCTTCTATTATATCTATAGGAACAGACAGACACCCATTAATATACAGGATGTCATCTCTATCTATAGAGCAATTCGGAGGCGGGTCATCTTATGCGATACTCTCATGGAGAACCAAGCAGTTAGGATCTAAAAATTGTCTTCTATTCACCTTCTTATGGAGAGACTATGTATATCTTAAGGATGAGAGATGATACTACTTTAAACTTTGATGAATCTCTAAATGATGTTCATTAAACATGGCCATTGTAGATGCTAGAATCCAACGAAGGCCTTAGATCAATATTTGGGGAAAACTGAAATTATTCTTTGATCAAAAGAACTTGTATGGGACTGGCCGAAGGGAGGCATGAAAAATAGGAGCGGTGCGCATAGAGATGCCGCACGGTGCAGAATATTATGCACACAATAGATTCATTGCGCACTGTGTGGAAGGTTCCGTGCAATAGACAAATGAATCAGGTATTCTGTGAAGGACGAATTCTGCACGCCCCCCGTGACTCATGATCGCCTATAAATAGAAGGGAAGACCCCTCGCTTCCGAGAAGAGGAATTTAAACTGTCTCCCATGCGTGTAATACACCACTTCGGTGCACATATGATGGATTTAATGTACATAATTTTCTACAATAGGTCTCCCAAAGGTTCACCTTTTCCTGAAAACCCTAGGGAAAGACCTTTTCCTAGGTGATTTTTTGTTTGTCAAGTTTCGTGCATGTCCATTTACTTGTGAAAAAACATCATCCTTTTTCTCATAGAACCTTCTCAAATTGTGGAATCACCTCCTTTATCCGCACAAGTCATCTTTTTTTCATGCACTAGGTCCCATTTGCATGCCTACTGCACACAAGCCCCCTATTTTGAATTCAATTATCTTTGTTTATTCCACGTGTTTCCCTTAACCTAAGCGCCCATGTTTGTGCCCCTCTTTTGTGAAACACAACTATGTTGCACACTTTTCTCTTGTACTACCCTCTAGGTTTGTACGAAGTGGCTTCAAGGTCCCTTGTGTGGTGCTTCATACTACGTTTCATATCGTAACACTTATTCTCATAAGCACATTAAATGCTATTGTTTCATCACATAACCACACCAATGTGTTCCCCTCAATAGATCACTCCACAACTCCCCATTTCAATGGAATTGCCAGTGCCTTCCCTACACCACGGGCTAAAGAGTGCCAGTTATGTACGTCCTAGGGGAATAGAGTTAACATGCCTCATCTATGCTGTAGGATGTTGAACTATCAATTGTCATTATCCCCTACATGTAACATTAAACTGTGGCTTCAACTCGAACATCATACGCAGGGTGCCCTGTCTTGGACATTATCAATGCATGCTCATCTCCACAAGAGTGATATCTTCCTCACATGGAATGAGATCCTCTCTGCTAGAGTGGTGCCTATCCACGCAGAAGGGAAACCATCTTAGTGTAATCCCTTAGCATTTATTGTAGGAGGCCGCACCCATGTTCCTCCATTTTTCTTCAATGTAAAAGACTAGAGGTGATCGGGGAAAATGGACTTTCGTTCTCATATCCCACCCCCTATGATATTTTTCTCCATCAGGCCTCTATCTTGGAGTAAGTCCCCATATCCTTCTCCCTGGGATTTAAACCAAGTGTATGCCCATGTTTCATCTTTGGGCCACTAACCATGTGTAAGCACCATTCCAATTCAAATGAACACACCTTTCTTGATGTGATTTTCAGATATTTTCTACCTCCTGTTTCTCACACCGAGCATGACTCATGTTGGATTAGTGTAAGCATCGACCATGACATCCTCTATTTTCTGCCTTAGTGCATAAGCCTGAAATCCATTTTCCAAACTACGTGGAATTTGACCCCTACATCCTAGACAAGTTAAGTAGGAAGCCACCCTGAGGTTCAATCCCAAAACTTATTTGTTCTAACCCCCTTCACATCAGTTCACCCTAATCCTACATGACATTAAATTGTATCCACATTTTGAACTACGTGGGCATTGATCCTTGTCTCCTAGACAAGGTACACATGAAGACTCCCTGAGGATCAACCCAGCACGTATCTTTCCCGACTCCAATCATGTCGTTTCACCGATTTCCTTTATGGCATTAAACTATATCGAAATCCCAAGCTACGTGGAGTTTGATCCTTGTCTCCTAGACAAGGTATGTAAGAAGTCTCTCTGAGGCCCAACCCCTAATCGATGGTTAGACGTCGTGTTCCCCCAATCGACAGTAAGCTATTGTGTCTCCCAATCGAGGGTAAGACATTGTGTTCCCCCAACTGACAGTAAGTTGTTGTGTCCCCACATCAATTTTAATCCGTTGTGTTCCCAAAAACAGTGGTAAGATGTTGTCCCCCAACAAATAGTAATTCATTGTCCCCCATCATGTGGTAAGCCGTTGTAGTCCGCATTTGATGGAAAGTCATTGTAGTCCCCTTTTATTGGTCCCACATCTCTGGTCCTCCCCCAGGCGTCAGACCAACCTAGGATTCTAACCACGTGTATTCCATAGTATGTCGTTGGGTTTCTATCGTCTGTGCACACACCGATTATATACACTGATCATAAACTATGTGAAATTTGATTCCCTGCCATAGGGATACGTAGGATGCCTCCCTGAGGATCAAGCCCATCACCCATGTCTCATCCTATTCTTTGTCCGTGGTGGTCATCCCCCAACCTAGAGGGTCCACTTCCTCTAGGTCCCATCCATACATCCATGCCCATGGGTCTCCTCCTCAAGATTCCCATATCCCCGCTGAACTACGTTGGCTTTGATTCACTACCACGGGGATATGTATAAAGTCTATTCGGGGCTCGGGCCCAACATCATCGTCACCCTCATGTAATATTCTTCTGACTCTCTATTAACTTCACTCAACCATCCGTATCCATCCTGATTCATACCCGGGCCCCCATATCTTAGAGATATCATATCACTCACCTTCTCACAGCTCCATGCATCAATCAGGCTACTAAACATGTGTCAGCCCTAGAATCAGTGATCCCTCCTAGGGTTTCACCAATCTGATCCACTCTCGTCAGTGCTCTGACCAGTCAGATCCATCTAATATAGATATTAATCTCGATACTTTCCCTATGTAAAACATGGGATGTTGAGAAAAACCTCAGAGACATGCCTATGGTAGAAAATTCCCCACATTCGATGTGGGATGCCTCGGGCATCCATGCCCTCGAGATACCCTATCATAAGGGGAAGAAACCTAGATGCATCAATGTTCCAATGTCTAGACACTAGTGATGTACAACATGAATAATCCCCCAACCGAAGGATAATATTCTATCCAGACCCCTTGGAATTTCCCTACAGAAGCAGCATAATTAACTCGCACCCATAAAGATATGGCATTGGGAAGAGTTTCATGAACAACATCTTATGTCTATGAGGGAGACCCGGGAAAGGAAACAAGTTATGAGGAGGAATCCAAAGAAGTGTGAACTGACATCCCATCATCCCATTTTGATCAAGGAGAAAACGTCCATGAATAAGCGATGGTATCTACTCGCCTTTGGAAAGAGGGAGTGCGGGGAAACAGTTGCACGTCTTCTGAAACAGTTGTATACATGCCTTAGTGAATGCATTGATAACAGAAATGGTGAACCCAATGTTAATTTCCACTACTCAATATATAGATTAATATAGTTCGAGACATCGGTGAATTGATGTGTCTCCTGATCTAGGTATCTGCCACCATATCCCACAATGAAAATAATGGGCTTGGCATGAAAGTCACCAGAAATTGGGGAAGTATAATGTTGGACATCCCGGTCTACGATGTTGTAAGCATGTATCATTCTTACAAACCATGGAAGATGGAATGGTGCTGGGGAACTGGACATTTATTACCTTCTTTCAGAACTAATGGTTAAATCTCTTGACATTTGAGGACCAAAGATTCTTTGACAGGGAACCAGTTACCACCCACCCACAAACTCATGGGTATGGGGAACGTCAATGAATCAATCTCGTATGACGTCATCTCCCCCATGGCTACCACCACCTCAATGACTCTTTGGAAACCATACCCCATCTCCCCATCTAAAATCATTCTGTGAAGGGTGATAAATGACCTCGTTCGACAATACGAGGAAGATGGGATTATCCCAACACAGGATATGGACCAACAATACTTACAACTTATGCACCTCATCTCCATTTCCGACCCAAGGGCCACGTAGGGAGACACTTCTCCCCACATAGACATATTAGTTTTTTGAGATCCTCTCCTTAGAACCCTTCGATGACTCCCTCACTTACACTAATGAGGTGAGGGATATCCTAGCTAGCCTAGCTAGAATCCCATCCTAGGGGCCACTAAAGAGGGCTCCCACTAGGCCACGTCAACACTTCCACCCTGCCCCATGAGCTGAGGAGCATGTAAGCTATCCAACTGCACCACCGGCCCCAGTTCGGTTGACCTGGTTCCAGCATTGAGCATAGGTTGAAGATGATGCTCGCTGATGGGCGTCAATGTCAACAAATACGATTTCCTGTGCCACCGCTAACACATAAAATCAGTCTCCTATTTATGCTGAGTGGGGGAAGTCATATGCCCAACCCGTATTGAGGCCCCAACCACCCCATGGGTAGGATGGGTAGACTCTCCTCATCACTAGTGCAGATTGAGCCCACAGTAGGCTAACACTTGTAAATGACACCTAGAATAGAGGTGCTCCCAGTATTATCAAAAATGAGATCACAGGTGTGTCCCGCTCCCCTGATCAACATGGTGGTCCTCCCCATGCAACCTTTAATCCGAATGAAGTTCCTCCCCGCTAAATTGACACTTGGTATAAGAGCCTCCTCTACACCCATGATCTCATGTATGGATATGTTCCTCCTATCATAGGTCACCGGTGTGAATATGTTACACGTTGGGTTGACCATCACTGTGAGGGTCTTCCCCCTGTACTTAAGACAACGGACGAAGGTCCTCTTCATCCGAGAAACTACAGAATCAGAGGTTTGCCTTGCATCATGGACACCCAACACATGGGTCCTACCTATGTTCTGCTCAACCATTACGAGGAACCTCCTCGCACCAACCTTTCCAGAGGAAATAAGCATGGAGGTCCAACCCATTCTCGCACCGGCTTCAGCGGAGGTCTAACCTGCTCTAGAACATCGCACAGATATTCCATCGGTGCAGCAGCCAGAGGAAATGGAGGTCCTCACCATGTTTTCTTTGACATCTATCTAGGTGCTCCTCGCACCCCGGCTCACCTAGGAGGAATTCCTCTCGACCTTATCGGTAGTTCTTCAAAAGGTCCTCCTCTAGAAAAAAAATCCACCCTTTCCCTGAAGAGCCTTCTCGGGGGAAGTGGGAGGGTCACCACCACCATAAAAATAAGACAAGAAAGATTCATATCATGATTAAACAAGTATTCTTCTAATATTCTGAGGCAGAATGCGATTTGGAAATGGAAGGCTCACCTGGATGCTCTGTGTCAGGGGCCGGTGTAGGGAAGAGGCGTATCAGCCTCATTATTCCAGAATGAGAGGTCCACCAGATCCTTAACTCCCTCCACATATACATCCATGAGGATGAATATTTTGCATATTTCGAGGGTATGGCCCTGCAATCCCCACCATCATCATGAGGATCACTCTCTACCTCAACCATAGATCATAGAGAGTAATTATGGGTATCGATGGTGTAAGAGCAATAACATGGTCTACTGCCAGCAGCTATAGTCCAGGTTCTAGAAATGATGGTCATCATCCAATCTAATCACAATGTGGTAGCTAAGTCAAATCATTTTTTGTATGATAGCCAGAGATGTGGGGTCTTGTCAGCTCTCTCTTCGTATTCACCATAGGCCAGCCTACCATCTTAGTGGTCTAGTTTAGTACCCCCAACTAGTTCTATAACCGCCTCTATTTGATGAGTGGGGAATCCAAGGGCAGACCCTAATTCAGAGTTGATGAGCTTATGGGACATTCTTGTAGTGGATCATTTCCCAATGTTGTTTTTGAATGTTTCATCACAAAATTTTAGTGCACTGGAATCACTCACGCAGGAGGAAGTCATTTGTTTTTTCCAAACCCTCTGGGCGATGCACTTTTGTCTTCATCATCTATGAGTGGCTTACCATTAGTATCATGTAAAAATTGAGGACATTGGCCAGTAATTTTGTAAAGTTGACATGGAAGAACTCCCTGTGGCCTAGAACCCCGAATCTCCTAGTCTCCACTAGACCCTCCAGCAAAGAGGCATTCAGATATTTAAATTTATCTGCAAAATTATCAAGGAGGCTTCCCCCCATGTTCAGGTTTATGGTTTGGGTAAATATGCTTCCCCCCTTTTCAGTTCAATCTGGTTCCAGACTGATTTTTTGGGTGATATTAAGGATATAACTCTAGGTAGAGTCGCGGTTAATATGTCCAACCTACCAGGGGGGGAATGAGCAAGAGCTACTTGGGGAGATAATACCCCCTCAGTGAGTATAAAACTTATTGGATCATTTGGGAAGGATCTCCCACCAACAAAGAAATTTATTCGGTCTTCTAGTACCTTTCAATTCATTAGCCCGTGAATAGAATCCCAAGAAGGGAAAAGATAACCTTAGAGTTTTCAAACACTCTAAACAGTCTGGAAAGGTGTAAAAGATGAAATATGTTCCCAAAAAATCTGCGATGACCAAAAACTCACATTTCACAAGAGGTTGGTTAATTAACTCCTTGAAGAACATGCCACAGAGCGACGACTGGACTACGTTGATCATCAGCCAGTGCAGAAGGGGAAGGTACTACAGTCCCATAAAAAATTACCTCTGGGTGATCTTGACCATCCTGCCCACATAGACATGATAGAGGCTGGGAATTATGGATAGAGGGCATGGTATGTGTCGCCAAATCCATATGAGAGGCATGATAATACTATGGACCCATCTCTAGTTCCCCTAGCCGCACTGCAGGTCATCACACCATCCACTTCACAAGCCGTCGAGCCTATTTATCATGTTGAAGAACCCGCCAATTCACTAGTGGCCAGTGACCCTCATCATGATAGGAAGCCCCACCCAGATGATCTGATGGCGACACTCATTGCTCACCTCGAGGCATTGGAAACTCGACAGGTGGCAATTCTGCCTAATGGAAAGCCATATCCCTCATGGGTGGATGATATTCCATAACCCCTAGGTTTCAGAAATCCCACCTTCTCCCCCTTTAATGGGACGTGAGATCTGCTACAGCATTTGGCCAAGTTAATCTCAAGGCACAGACAAATTCATGGAAGTCCAACACAGCAAGAAGCTGCCAAAATCTGATGCTTCATACATACATTGGAAGGTCCTGCGTTTTTTCGGTACATCATGCTACCCATCGGGTCTATCATTGGATAGGAAGTCCTTTATAGACAGTTTCTTTATCGATTTATCTCTACCACCTAGAAAACATGTATTTCAATCCTCTTCATGATCTAGAAGAGTCCTAACGAATGCGTCGCGGACTTCATCGCCCATTGGACACGCCTTACCAATTCCCTTGATATGCCGCAGACTCAGAAAACAACTACTGATAATGTGTGTGGGGAATTTCAAGACCGAACTCGTCCCTTGTCTCATTACCTAGAATTTTCATTGGGGATTCCAAGATTTCTCTGATAAGGACCATCATCTAGAGGAATCCTTTAAGTAGGACAAGTAGGAACGACCATTGCCTCCATCATTTCCCACAAGAAGGGATGATAAGGTAGAGACCACCATGGTGGAACAGATAGAGGCCTCAAGCAAGTAGAGTTATTATCAATGGATCCACCTCCATAGCGTCATAGAGGCCCTCCATCATAGCTGCAGCCTTAGGTCCAGCAGCGCCCACCTTAGAATTGGCAGGAAACCCAGGGTAATGTGACGCCACCACCAAGGTTAGATAATCAGGTCCCACCTCTTAAATAGGATCCTTCAACCCCTCATTAGGGCCCGACTCCTAGAGCCCCCTTCCCAGACTAGATAAACCCGAACTACTCATTCATTGAGGCTCAGGTCACCATTTATTTCTAAAATGCCTTGGAACATATAATCCTACATATTTTTTAATGAAGGAGGCCCAAAGAGGAGGATCTCACTTACCATCCTAATTACATTCCCAATAACTAGATCCTGGGGCACACCCACAAACAATGTTATGTTTTTATAGACTAGCTTCAAGACCCAGTTGATAAAAACAAAGTCAGGTTAGGCCCAGCTCCGGCACAAGTGTCATGTGTATTCATGAAGCCTTACTGTGGTAGTGATAGTGAGGGTGAGTGGAATCAGGTTACTAACTGTGAGTCCCATAAGTTTCATGACTTGATGGATTGTAAGGCAGTCGCCTATACCCATGTTATAATCAGTGCATGTCCGAATCAACCTAAGCCTTAAAAATACGCCGCATCACCTGCAGCTATTACTTCGGCACCGACAGCTCATCCTTCCCCTTCCCAAAATAGAAATCATCAACGACCCAAGGGAAAAACAAATTACCCCGCCAATGTCATCTCTATCCCATACTCTTGGTGAATTCATGCCCTCAGGGGTGGCGATCCCCCCAGAATGCGTCCATTAGTGGAGGATTCTTTAGGTGATGTTCAAGGGTACTCCTCAGTTAACACCGTGGAGCTGGTAAACCCCTACATGATTCTTGATGGTGAGGGGTGCCAAATAGATTCTCCTATTGTTCCCACCTATCGCCAGCACCAATGATGTTGTGGCTATATAGGTCATCGATATGACTTGGTCTGTACTTCCATCTAGGATGGGTATGCAACTGAGACCATACAAGAGGCCCACCGCAAAGCTCACCACATGTAACCTTCTCATCTGGTGTCATTAGGTCCACCGTCTCCGACATTTGTGTTACATGATTAGGATAATGGGCCCTGATTGTGCCATGATTATCCAAGCTCTAATAGGGACCAGCCTCAGTCATCTGAGCCACATCTGGTAGACAGTCCACGAGTTTTGAATAGTGAGAAGTATGACATTCCCACCACCATTCTGTCGTGGGTTCAGGTAGGAGGTCAACTCATCTCCCCTACCATAGAATGACCTCTTGTAAGTATAATATCACACATGGAATGGAATTATGATTTCTTCAAGAAGATTTCAAGAATTCTAGAAAGGATCTCTATCCTTTAGGATCTTTTTTTGTCTGCAGTTATGCATGAAGCCCTTGCCGAGACTTTAAGAATCCCCCTCCAGTTTGAGGTGGAGGTAGCAACTGCATAAGCCTTCCATGCTGAGGCAGTTGAGCATAATGGAATCCATGAAATTATCTTGTTCTCTAGATAGGAATAAGGCTCTCCCATATAGGGGAACATCTTCCCATTGTACATCAAAAGACATTTGAATGGTGTGGAGGTTTTTCACTGCCTTGTAGATACATGCTCTAGGATCAAAATAATCCCAACCTGTTCACTTCGGAATATGGAGATGTTTGTGGATGATCTGAGTCCCTCTGACATGAAAATCCAATGTTAGGATATGACGGAATAGACCCCAGTAAGAAAGATCAATCTGAGGATCCAGATCGATGGCCTAGTTTTCAGCAACGAGTTCATGGTTGTATCCAAGGACACCGCCTACAATGCGTTGATGGTTAGGTCTTGGCTTCCCCTGATGTGGATGTCCATTCATCATATCACGCATTCCTAAAGTACACCATTAATGGTCGAGTGGGTTTATTCTATGGGGATGCATATCCATTTGTTTTTTTATGAATCCCGCATCTTAGATACCTACTGTTACAAGAAAAAGGACAAGAGGATTCAAGATAACAAGCTTGGACAGGCTACAACTACAACAGACCCGTGGATAGACCTGGATGATGCCTAGATTTTCCTGATCCATTGATTGGAGGATACAACCCCAGATATGGGGAAATGATTTTTCATTTCTGGAATGAGGGGGAAGCATATTCCCATTTTTGAGTGACGTTTAATGATTACATAATATTCTTACACAAATCAGGATCATGTGATCCTAGAGCCACCTACACCCATAAGGTATCGGGATGTCCGCCCCATGGAAAATACAATATGTCATACTTTCATATCATGCTAGCCTAGGATAAACTGAATCAAGAAGACATCCCAGTAGTGCTTTTATATCATCATGAGTGGCCCCTTGGGCTTCATACTAGATGGGATCAGGTCGAAAGTTTTCATCACTTTGGTTTTGATAACACCGGAATCCACCGATTTAGTGTTACTACCACTTAGGTAAGAAGCAATCATCCATCTGGAACTATTCACTCAGAGGAAACTCCTCCAACCGAGGACCACTCCTCCATATGTTATGAACATGATTTAGAGGATTCTCCTCTTTCTTTCAAAGAGGGTGTCTCCACCATGGCCGATGTATTGGTACAGGTGAACCTCGTTAGCGAGACGGATCCAAAACCCACAATGATAAGTGCCTCTATTCCTATCAAAGAGAAACAGTCGTACATGGACTTTTTGAAGCAGCACATTGATGTATTTTCTTGGTGTTATGATAAAATTCAAGGACTATACCCTCAGATTGCTTCACACCACCTCGGTCTTCTGTTAAATCACCGTGGGTTCAAACCGTCTCCCGAAAATATTCACCTTTTACACAGTTCCATGGTCGAGGTCTAAGTTGACAAGCTCATTAGATCCAGCTTCATCAAGGAGGATTAGTACCCCATATGGCTATCCAAAATTGTGCCCATCCGGAAGAAGAATGGACAGATCAGTGTCTGCATCGACTTCCAAGATCTCCACCGTCACTGTCCAAAGGATGGTTTTCCACTTCCCGTGGTAGAGTTATTGGTTGATGCCACTGCAGGGTTCCATGGCCTCTCTTTCACGGATGGGTATTCTAGGAATAAACAGATCTAAATGGATCCTAAGGATGAGGATTATACATCCTTTAGGGTACCATAAGGTATTTTCTACTACCGGGTAATTCCCTTCAGTCTAAAGAATGCATGTGCTATTAGCATGACATGCATCACATATTTAATCCGATCCTCAAAAAATCGGTGGAATGTTACATAGATGATTTGGTTCTCTAATCTCACTAGCGTCAGGACCGTATCAATAATATTGAGACAATGTTCGGCTTCTTCCATTATCAGCACCTACAGTTGTAAAAATTGAAGTGTGTCTTAGGGGTTACCTTTGAAATGTTTCTCGACTTTGTTGTCTGATACTGGTTCGTTGAGATTGACCCATAGAAGATCAATTTCATCATCCCGATGCCCCTCTTGAAAAATTCAGTATCTTCGTGGATTTCAAGGACACATGGCCTACATACGTTGATTCCTTGCGAATTTGGATGACAAGTGTAAGCCCTTTTCTTGGCTCATGAAGAAAGGTACTATCTATTCGTGAGATGAATAATGTCAGACTAATTTCGAGTAAATCAAATAGTATATTCTCCAGCCTTTAGTCCTAATTCCACCCATTTCCAAAAAACTGATTGTCCTTTATGTGACCACAATGGAACGATATCTAGGCTCCCTTCTCACCATAATAACAATGAGGGAAGAGAGAACAGTATTTACTATCGTAACCACTTGAACCTTGATATGGAGACCAGGTACTCCTCTATCCAGAAGAGATGACTTGTGCTAGTATTCATAGTAGAAAAATTGAGGAATTACTTGCAGCACCATGAAGTACATCTGGTATCCCGAGTGGATCCGCTGAAGTACCTCCTGGACCGCCCCATGTTGACAGTCCATCTAGCTCAGTGGACAGTGATCCTATAGTAGTTTGACATTAGGTTTTTCCTTCAGAAGTCCATCAATGGGAAAACATTGGTAGAATTCCTATCCTCTAATCTGGCCCCATCATACCAATCTCTGGACCTTGATTTTCCCAATGAGGTGATCCTCTCAGTGGACCAATCCATTCTGTGTTGGTAAATGCACATTGATGGTGCATCCCAGAGCCCAACCGATATAAGGCTCAATGAACCCAAACTCAACTGAGTGGGCATAGGTATCATCTTCATCACTCCAGCACAATATGTTTTTCCATATTCATTCCTGTTGTCAGAAGGATATAAAAAAAATGAGGCGGAGTCCAGGATCCCATCACTGTCATCAAGTTGGCCCTCAAAATTGATGTTCCCCACTTACTTGTGAAAGGGGACTTCGAACTAGTCATCAATCATATCATCATGGACTATGTCGTCAAGAAGACAAATCTTGTACCACTATTGGACCAAACCCGTTAGTTTATGGCCTTGTTCCCATCTCAGACAGAGGTTTCTCATGTACCTTATTTGCAGAATAGTCAAGATAATGCCTTGGCTAGCCTAGATGCCTCTCTTGTAGGGCCTGATCATGATGATTTGATTATCCACATAGCACACTAGTGATTCATGGCCCCCGTCACTCCAGACGATTTTGATAGCACACAGTTTAGCCACATTACCACCACCACCTCCACATCAGGACCATGAGGTCCCATAACGTAGTGTTAGAAGTAACCCTCGATTGGAGGTTCCCCTTTATAGAGTACCTCCAATATGGTAATATCCTAGAAGATCGAGCCTAGAATGAGTGAATTCAATTCCACACAATGCATTTTACCCTCTAGAGTGGGGTTCTCTTCCGTTATATTCAAGGAGTTGAGATTTCTCAAGTCATGCTGGAGGTTCACGTTGGTTCCAGCAAAGCTCATTAGATCGAGCCAAAATTATTTCCCTAGATCTGGAGGTTGGGGTATTATTTTCCCTCCATGATCTGTGACTGCATCATGTTCTTCAAGAGGTTCCCCGTGTGAAACATCCATGATAACTTTGTGCATCGGCCACCAAATCCTCTCCACACTACCATGTACCATTTCACCTTTGCGTTCTGGGGATTCGATGTCATGGGTCCATCCCCACTGGAGACAGCTCGCCAATGTAGATTCGTCCTGACTGCTATAGATTTATTTTCCAAGTGGTCATAGGCAATTCCACTTATGGAGGTAAAGGTCCATTCAATCATTGAATTTGGGAGCTCCAACATCATCTGCCGCTTTGGAGTCCCTCACACAAACTAGAATTATAATGACACCATCTTCTTGGTAACTACGTTTAAGAAGTTGTATACCAATTACACCATTTATTCTAACAATACCTCCCTTTATCATGTTCAAGAAAATGGGCAGATCAAAGAGTTTAAAAAAACCCTCTCTGATATCCCTCCAAAAATGGTTGGTCCGAAAAAGAAGAGTTGGTCAGACAAACTATCCATCTCCCTCTGGACCTATTGGACAATGACTCGCAATCCCACACATGTGACCACAAATTCCTCATTGTATGGAATAGAGGTTATCCTACCCATCCAGATTCAATTTCTTTCATTATGCACAAATGTTTATGATCAGCAAGCACCAGATATGGTAGCTGAAAACCGTCTGGAGGGATTGGAAGTGCTCGATGAGAACATGCTTCATGCCCTGCAATATCAAGAAAGGCATCCGAACAAGGTAGCCAGAGATTCCAACATGAAGGTTCGCCTCCACTCTATCTTTCAAGGTTACTTAGTATTGGCCGTGAGAACACTGATGATACCTAGTTGGGAGCCACCTAAGCTAGAGCCAAAATAGGAAGGACCTTACAACCTTCACAAGGTTTACTTCAATGGCGCGTACTCCCTGGTTACAATGGATGGAGAGTTTATAACTCATCCTAGCAATGAAAAATTCCATAAGAAATACTTTTCCTAAGTATCTGGGTCCAACATGATCTTAAAATATTATGTCCCGCATGACATTAAACCATATGTCGTCTCGCAGGATGTTATTCTGCATTGGGTCCTACATGACCTTAAACTATTATGTCCCGCAAGCCATTAAATTATATGTTGTCCCACATGATGTGAAATTATATATAGTCCTACCTGACCATAAACTATTATTTCCCACATGACATTAATCTATATGTCATCACAGAGGGCGCTAAACAATATAAGGTCCTACATGACCTTAATGTGTTATGTTCAGCCTGACATTAAACTGTATGTCGGCCTGAAGGATTTTAAACTGTATATTGTCTTGCATTCCCTTAAACGGTTCCATCCTGTATGGAATTAAACTTCTCTAACTTCTAACATGACAATACACAGCACGACGGTCCAAACTCTATGGCCATAAACTAATACCTATACGGTCCCGCATGACTTTAAACTCTTCCATCTTATCTATGTGATGTTAAAATGTGTGATTCGTTTGGACTGAAAGACTTAAAACTATTCAGTATACATCCTCACTACCTGATGAAAAATTGCATGGCCCCATCAAGAACTATGTATTGCTTGATTACTATCATCATGGGATACATAGCAATTCTCAAAAGCCGCATCTTGAGTCTATCCCCCAGACTCCTCTTTGACTATCCCCCAAGGTATAGTTTCCATGGAAGATCTCACATGGTGTAGTGTAATATTTTCTATCCCCACACATAGTGGGATCATTATAATCTCACACTGTTCCCCTCCTCAATTTTCTATCCTCCCACATCCTCCCTGTTTGATGTTAAACTGCATGGCCCTTTCGGAACTATGTGTGGCATGATTCCCATCCTTATGGGTTACATAGGAATGCCTAGATATTTCTTCCATAGGGCCAGGACCAACTTCACGATCTCCCCTTGGGATGAAACACATGTTGTGGTGTAGGTTTTTTCCCTCATTCACGTCATGTTCATCATGACCACCTCACAAATCCCTCTCCCTAGAGACCTCCACCACTTTTGTTTTCCTGCTTGATGTTAAACTGCACATGCACATTGATACTACACACACTCTGTTTATTTGTGTCTTCATCATCTTTCACATTCATATGGACCCCTGAAAGGCATGGATACATGGACATTGTCCTATCCTACAATTTTTGGCCAATGCCATTGAGGATCTCGAACAAAAAAATGATACAAGTCCTACATTGTGAATTCAGTCAGTGGTCAATGCACATTGGTTGTTCCTATTTCAGGACACATGATATGGATGTTGTCCTTCGAACATGGTCAACATCTATTAGTCATCGTTGTCACCACCCCCATATGTCCCAAATATTGGGTGTAGTGGTTCATTCTGTCCCTCTATCCCTTTGAACGTCAGTCTGCCTTGGGTATAGGTGTGAGTCCAGTAGCCATACCCTTATATGTTGGAGATAGCCTTCTCATATTCGATGTTTCCCACATCGAGCATTACTCACGTGGTCTTGGTAGCTTTGTTAAGGCAATAACCACGTAAGGGGGAACATATCTACTTTCTGATCCCTATGACCTTAAACTAAGAGCACCATCATCCTCAATGAAATACATTAAACTATAAAATGGTTTTGAATTCCTGTCTTAGATCCATCAAAATTTTCGGCCCTCTGGACCATGTTCTCATTTGGGATTGTATGGTGTAGTATGGGATGCTGATTCTCATTCACGTCGGGTTACCCGTTGTGTTGTATGAATTCCCCGTTGAGATACCTTTTCCTTAACTGTGTCCTTTCCAAATGATGTAAAACTACACTACATCCTCAAGAATATGTTTGGATTTATTCCCATCCTTATGGGATACATAGGAACAACCAAACATTTAGCCTTCGGGTCCAGCCCCATTTCATAGAAACCTCTTTATCTTCCTGGCCCCCTATCCTGAGTTCTCCTAGGAGAGGGTCTTGCAGCTTGGTATGGTCTTATGTCCTTATTCAAATCAGGTTTGTAACAACCATTCCACATACCTCTCTATCCTAATAGCTCTTCATCCCCATGTTCTTCACTCATATTTTCGAGCCAGCTGTTCTTGAGTTGTACCCCTTGACCCTCTTTTGAAATTACCCAATGTACCCAAAAGCTCTCTTTTTTAGTACCGAGAGTGTTTAATCCTACATAGACATGTTATCACCCATCCTTAGGCTTCATGATCCCCATTATTTTATTTTCCATCATCTTTCACAGCAAAAAATGGCCCCTAAACGGTATAGATACTTAGCCTAAGGGCTAACCTATCATTTCAGACCAACATCCTTTAATATCTCAATCAAAAATTTCATACAGGCCTCGCTTTGTGAATATGGTTAGTGGTAGACACTCATTTTTTGTTCCCAATTTAGGTCACATGTTATTAATACTGTTTTTCAAACACATTCAACAGTTATCCTCCATCGTCGTACCAATCTCATCAAGCCTAAATGTCGATTGAATGATTCACATAATTTTCCACTCCATCATATCTATGTAGAATTTTGACACTCTAGGCAATATCCCTCAGTGCAATTTTTACATTAGGGAGTGCATGGTGTGATATGGACTCCTACCATCCTCATTCACATCGGGTTTTGCAATCACTGCACCATGTGTCTCCCTCCATCCATTTTACATGTGGTCCGAGCGCTATGAACATTAATATAACATCCAACTTCCCTTGTCGCATGACACTAATCTACATGTAACCTTCAATAACTCTGTGTGGCATGATTCCCATACTTATTGGATATGTTGGAACAACCAAATTTCTATCTATAGGTTCATCACCATGAATCATAATCCCCCCCCCTTCAGCCACATGGCACGAACTCCTTTTGAAATATGTTCTGCGATGAGTACCTATTGGGATCTCATTCGCATAATGTATCACAACAACTAAATCTTGTTCCTCCCTTGTCTATTCCCAGCCTGGTCTGCAATCTATGGCCCTAAACTACTATCTCCCTATGGGAACTACACATCAGGTTCGACTACTTTTCCACCTTAAATCATTTCATTAATGCAGGTTCCCTCATAATGGTCATATTTACAATATTAATCAAGGATCATGTTACCCCAATACCCTTTTCCTTAGAAAGGGTTTCGACTCACTCCACCTGATACATCTTATTGCCTTATTCAAATGCATCGTGACAAAGAGCCCAAAGTGTCTAATTTTCACATGGACATTCCCTCGTTCCATGTAAAAGCTTCATGAGCCCTTTATTTGGATCCCCATCCTCTTCCATGTTTGAAGGGGGGCCCCTTTAAGTCCTGGTCTCATGCCACATTGGCTCAACTATAGTCTTGGGCTAACACCCTTGAATATCAAAAACAACATTTGTGACAAGTCCCGTATTTTGAACATGGTCAGCGGTCAACCCACATATGTATGTACCCATTCCGGGATAACTCGAAGTGGATACTATGTTTCAAGCATGGTCAATAGTTATCCTCCATTGTCACACTACCCTCATTGCGATCTATATCTTAGGCACCATGATTCACATCATTCCACTTCCTTATGTTCAAATGGAATTCCAGCACATGGTTTTACACCTTTGCAAATCCATGTGCTTTAATCAGATGGGTCAATAATTTTGGGATGTCACTCACCTAGAATTCCACTTCCCCTAATGTGTTCCTTCCTTTACCATGAAAATCTCACCATTAATTATGGTTTCCCACATAGATCACAAATCATGGGGGCTTAGTAGTTTTGGCGGGGCGTGTACTGGTCCAGCCATGCCACGCGGGCCTTTCGTCTTGCATGATGTCAAACAATGATTTCAGAGATTAATGCATCTTGATTTCCATCCTAATGCGGTACGTAATAATGTCCGACCACTTAGCCTCAGGGTAAGGCTAACTTTCACTTTTTGTCCCCTGACCTAAAAAACTTACCCCATGGATACGTGGTGTCGTGCAGGCTCCTTTTGTCCTCATTAACGCTGGTTTTATAGATACTAAATCACGTAAACACCTTTTTGGATCTCCTCCGTCACTCCCCGTCCTACCATATGTTAAATTTCATGAGTCCACATGTCCTCAATTCATGACATTAAACTGCAGTTCTACCATGAACATGTTCAGGATACCCCCAGTTAATTATGGGATGCATTAGATTCCTTTCCAGAGAGGATTCTCCCTTCTAGCATTGGTCTATGAACACACTGTGATTAAGAACTATGTTTGGCTCGATTCCCATTCATATGATATATGTAGCGACATCCAAGACATTTGCCTCGGGCACAACCCCATGGACATTAACCCTACTGGCCCCTTGGTCCCAATCATGGTCCAGGTAGTATGACCATAAAACTATGTACACCATCCTCACCATGTGACATTTAAACTAAGTGTCTATCATCCTTATTGTTATGATGTAAAACCATGAGGCACACCGGGTTCTTATCAAAAAGGTATTGTTGAGAATTAAGTTTGATCTCTGATCAGACTGATGCACCCACCAAATGTGTTTCCACCATGACGGCATAATTTCAAGAGTGTTGGACTCTATTCAAACAACCCATCACTCCAACCTCCATGATTTTCATGTCATATTTTCGAACCCTCTTCTAATTTAACATCTAAAGGAAACCCCTTAACAGTACGTATGATCAGCCAATGTCCCACCTACATTTCTGGGCCAATGTTTCAAAAGACTAATGGGTATCATTTTGAGTTAGGCCTTGTATTTCGAACATGTTCAGTAGTCTTCCATTATTTTTCATCCCCATTCCAGGTTAACACAATAAAGATACTATGATTCAAAAATTGTCAAAATTAATCTTTTGTTGTCACCCCTCCCCCATATTTTTTCAAATTTGGGGTACAATGATTCACACTTTTGATTCCAATATGTTTGGATTGATTCTAATGCCCCTGGAATTACTCCGTTCGTGAAATAGTGCACATTGGAAAAATAGAAACTCGACTATCTTAAGAACATAATTCTCCATTCAGGCCACCCACATTATTTTTGGATGCCTGGACTAGTCATTTCTGACCTGGATTCCCGAAGATTGTTTGGAACTCTCATGACCAAACAACATAATGGTGCAGACATCCATTGTTTCTCACATCGGTCACGACCCATGTGAGCTTAGAGATTGATGGATGATTACTCAAGAGTTTTGGTTGACATGTGACAATCAAAATAAACAAGCAAGAAAATGATAATTCTATGCACACAATTCGGTATAGGAAAATATAAAAACAAATGTTTATATGTTTGACCAAAACACAACCCTTATGGATCAACCCCTTTGATAGATTACTGCAGTGTCGACACCCTCTGGCTTATAGGCCCTAGGACTACATCCCACCCCTTGAGATCTTTCTCCTCATTAGTAGGTATGGAGTGGAGCTCGTTGGATCTGATTTTCATTTTCTCCCACTCAGCTTGAAACCTATCTAGTTGATAGTTTGGTTGTGCTTCATGCTCTAGGGCTTCGGCCAAATCGACCTCCAACCGTTCAATAATCATGGGTTAGTCTGGAATGAATATGGCGTACTCATTTTCTTATTCTTCAAGGTGCCAAACTTCTCGTTCAGCATCATGGAATTTAGGTATGCTCACAGACCTATTCCGGAATGGTCTATGACAAGACGTTGGCTACTCTCCCACACCATTTCAACCATGTAATCCATGATCATCGCGTTAATGTGATTAGAATCCTCCCCTCCGGCATAAAGAGGGTACATCTAGTGGTGAAGTGATCCAATTCATGTCACCCATTCAAAAATTGGATATTTCAGGAAGTTCCCAATACACTACCACCCCTTGAAGATCTATGGTAGTATCCCCCTATAAAATATCTACCAAGGAGTTTGGAACATCAACATGTGCTATGGACGACACAGTTTGAGAAGCGGGTTCTGATTGGGTGGGTCTAGTCTCCATCATATTCTATGTGAATGATCTAGATTCATTAGCCTATCGAGCCTCCAATATCATGATTACTGCACAAACAATGAAATCCATGATTAACTAAGCTCTGTCTGGTGATAGATACGAGCGTATGTGTAATGAAACTTACGAGATATCAACGCATCAGTTTCGAACATTTAAATCACTACAAGAACTATCACTGTGAAATATCCTTCATCGCTTGGCAGTTCGATAATGGGTGTCGGCTCCCCACCATGTTCTATTGGTGCATCCTCACCAACTCTGGTGGATCTTCCTAATCAACACCAATATGCATCTGAACAAGATGAAGAATATGATTTATTATTGTGAACGATAAAAAGTGGAAAATCATGGATATGAATTGAGACATTCCTTGAGTAGCTCATCCATTTCCATGATAGAGCCATCAATCTTTTTCGCTCTCCCAAAGACTTCCTTGGTGGGATATACTCTGAGACCCTCCATGTCTAAGCTCCTATGCAGCTTCCCCTATTTCATCATCATCATCGTCTTCTTCTTCCTATTCCTCTCTCTCTTTTTCTTATGACTCACTACCCCCAGACTCCTCATCACCACCAATATATTCAGACAACATTCTTTCTGGATCATGCTCCTTACCGAGAATTACCTTCACCAAGAGAGGTGGTTCCTCATGTCGACCCAGCTAGCATGCATATGAATCTATGACCATCAAATATGTTTCTGACGTTGGATGTTCACCTTGTTTTCAATCCAAGTGAGCCCAACTTTTGGATGTTGGATTATATCTCATAAAATATTTTTCCAAAGGGCTTCGGTGCACATTGACTACCGTAGGGTAAACAAGCAAGACCACAATGCATGGAAGATTGTATCCTTATAAGGTTATTGTAGATACCTTATCTACTTCCCAAGAAGCTTCTAGGTCGCTTTGTGAGTCTGTTCACGAGCCCACTCCCTTCAGATGATAGGGGCATGGACACACCAGGTGACGTCCCTGCTACTGAAGCTCCGACATGTACTGATCTGGATGCCTGACCTGTTCCCGACCTCTTCTCCCCAGTAGCACCTTATTTGATCTTTCACCACCCAGTTTCTACACTGGCCACCTTGAGCTTCTAGACTCACTTTCGCAGAAGCCCTTCAGGATATGCCGCCACCCATTGTTCTACATATTTTGTTGAGAGGCTTATGTCAACTCCAGTGGGTGGAATGGTAATTAACTCACCAGAGCTGTAAATTGTGAACATTATCCACATTTGTCAAAGACCAGAAGGATGTTTCTCATCTCAAACATCTGAATACTCCTTCTTCAGAAAATGATGGAGGCACCCAAAATATCTTAGAAATCATGACGGCACAAAGGGATCACAAATAATCTTTCCATCGACCCGGGCCCCAAGCACCCCACCTCTAATTCTATGAAAGTATTATCTTTACTCTAATGAACTTTCCCTGTCATCTATAATCGAGATAGCTGGGTTGGGAAATATAATAATGGAAAAATTGGTGTGATTTCAGATCCTAATCCTTTTCCCATCTTTGATGAGCTTCAGCAGCATGACCCCAGAGATGTTCAACAAGGAGGCTTGTATGCTGTAACCTGGGGGACGAATGGAATATGGGAAGGGGAACACAACACAATGAGTTGTGATCCAACCATGAAGGATTTGGATTGGGCCATAGATTCTCCTCGGTGATTCCCCACTCAAAATACACCCTAGAATGGTGTATAGTCGACCCAGTACAAGGACCCCCAAGTTAAACCATTGATAAGATCCCATAATGCCAGCCATCACCAATATTTCTGGGTGGACTCCCATCCTCGTTTCCCATACAGGAATAATCCACCCACTCAGATAATTTTCCCGAAATACAGGATAGTGGATATTTGGGTCTCGACATTCATCAATACTAGAGCCCTAGGATTGATATTCCCCCACCTCCGGGATCCTCTAAAATGATCCACTATTTCTCATCTGCGTTGCGGTTGCAAATCGATTCCCTCACCTCAAAAACATTATATTTGTGTATATCCATAGAAATATGCCAATCCACTTAGAATAAGAGATGTCCTTCAACCATTCCATCTCTTCCAGCCACTCCTTGGAACGCTCTAACAGATGCCATGTCTGGATGGGAGTCTGCAACCTATCCCCCCAGATGTTATCTGTAAAAATAAAATCATCATATTGGTGCTCATCCAAAGGGATACCCATGATGCAGTTAACGTCCCAAATACTAATACCAGCCTCTCTTTAATGGATATAGAAAGTGTTGGTATTAGGGTACCACTGACTAAAAATCTCTAGTCAAAGCTCTCACTGATGGTAGAAATTGAACTACGACATCCACACTACCTTGAACATCCCTATGTGTCATAGTTCAGCCCCTAACTGGTCACATGATTAGAATACATAATACGCCCAGACCCACTCACTTGTGAAATTTCCTCCGGACCATAGGTCCCAATCTTGCAGCCAGCCCTTGGTCTCATCGGTTACGCCGTTCCGAAAGGTACTTGCCTAATGGGATGGTGAATCCTCGGTGACTGTCTCGCTTCCCAAAATGAACTACTGCAAATATGGCTTTTATCATCATTAGAAAAGGGCATTAACAGCACTAGAAAAGTGTAGTTAATCGAGGCAAAGAAAAATTGGGGGGGGGGGTACCTTTTATCAGTACTCAGAAAAGCGATGATAAATGCCCTTTTTTATCAACGATAAAAAAGCATTGATAAAAAGGTCCTTTATTAGGGATTTTGTTTAGAATTTATAATGTTAAAAAAATAAACAAAATAAACAAAAAACATGCAATTCGGGGAGGGACTTCAACAGCACATAAAGCCCCCTTCAACAGTGCCCCACATCCTACTGCAGCCTGTACGCCCCACCCACCCCTAGCCTTTAACAGTTCCACCACCCCCTTTAACAGCGCTAGGCCTTATTCCCCACCGACATGTGCAACCAAATTCCCCTAGGATTCAAACTTGGGACATGTTTCATGCACGCCTAAGCCTCTACCACTCCACCATATTGCTTTCCTCTTCATTTATTAATATATATATATATATATTAATATATATATATATATATTAATATATATATATATCCATATATTAATATATATATATAGTTGAATTTGTATATTAACATAATTATTCATATATTAATATAAATTTATAAGATTAGTTTTAAATACATTTAAAAAATATGTTTTTGTGTCTGTGTTTATATGTAAATACATAAATATATATAACACACACACATATTATAAGTGTGTTTGTAAGTATAATTATACACATTTATATATATTTACAAATATTATATATTAATATCTGTATTCATATGTTTAGAATATATAGATAATGTATATCAGTTTTTCAATACACACGCACACAAATATATACACACACACAAACTCACACACTTCATATATAAATGTAAAAATAAATATTTTTTATTTTAAATAAAATTGATATTAGTTTTTCATTTAGATAATCCTTATATATTGAGAAATTTACTTTATGTGTAAATATGAATAATTATGTACATATAAAAATAAAATTTTATGGGGGAATATTTAAAAAATATGTATATATTGTTATATAATTGATTATAAGAAACATTACATTGTGATAAATGATAAAATTTAAAAACCATAATATCAATATAAATGTAACCCCTATGAATAAATTCAGTGCCTAGTGGAAAACATCAAAAGACGCGATAAAAGGAGGCGGAATGTCCATTTAATGTTAAGAAATTTGGATATCCAGACAAAAAAATCTATTTTTGTGGCCTTCTGAGCCTTTTTTGGCCTCAAAAAATGGGGCAGAAAGTTTCATTCAATTACAAGCGTGTAGACCTCATTGCAGGCGTCGATTTGATAAGTTGTAGAGCTCAAACAGATATCCGGATCATAATTTGTGGACGTTTGAGGGTTGAGTTACATTATCAACTTATTTTGGATCTTTTATTATTATTATTATTGACTATTTGTGTCTTAAAATTGAATTAAATGATTAGTAGTTGATGATAATTTGAAAAATATTAATTAATAATTTTTAAAGATATTTTAAAAGCCATTATCACAAAATATCTTTTATATTAAGTGGAAATGTTTATTTATACTTATCTAAAACATATTTAAAAAATATATATTATATTTATATCAATATTAATATACTTATATATGTATTTATCAATTTTTTTTTATGAAATATAGTTTTTTGAAATATTCCCTTTATTAGAGGTAGGCGAAAAAGAGCTGATAAAGCCCCCCCCCCCTTATCAGCGCTAACAAATCACTGATAAAGGGTCACTTTTAACAGAATTTTTTAGTTCTGTTAAAATTACCCTTTACCAGTGATTTTTTAGCACTGATAAAGGAACCCCCTTTATTTGTGAGTTTTTTATCACTGTTAAAGGGTGGTGCTGCGGAAACCGAATTTTGTGGTAGTGATGGTTCCCGTCCTCAAATTTAAGACTTAGAAGACGATATGCCGGGTTTCTCTGGAAGAATTTCCATTTTTTGTGATGTTGTTTCAGGGAAGATCAACCTCATAGGTCACCCTTGACCACTATTTATCAACTTAAAATAATGGCACCAATACCTCTTATGAACTACCAATATACCACATTAGTAGGTTATAAAATATCACATAATCCTTATAGGATTGGGTCAGCAAGTTGAAGAGAGTTTGGTTGTTAGATTCAACTTTCCTAGCACCATAGACCATAGGGTTCGCAACCATCACATCCGTCCAATCAGCATACACAGCTTCTCTCCCATCATCACCCTAATCAGAAACCATCTTCCTTTTGGTAATGTCTAAAAAAACCAGGTGCCCGTACGAAAATACCATTATGGAACGTGAAAAATCAGATGTTAGCGCGAAAAACAATAAAGTGGCATGAAAAAACTGATTTTGTGTGCAAAATTGTGACCAGTGTCCCAAATTTCGTGCAACTAATGATAGATTCTATGCAAAGGAAAGTGATATTTACCGTGCATGGGAGAACTAGAGAATATTGCCCAAGAAAATCCATACGGACCATGGGACCCTGATGGTTTTATAGGCACGAATGGGGTTTTCCATGAGCGCAAAAAACTCTTGCATGATACGTGTGCTATTTTCCATGAATCACCCCATTAGAGCCAAGAGTCTCAGCATTTACCTAAGAATAAAAACATTTTGCCCCCTCGTAGGTCTGATTCTGGGGGAGGGGCTTTTGTAGACGTTGAAATCGCCCGAAGGCCTCATACCAAAATTTGAGGAAAACCGAAAGAAGACTTCGACCGAACAAACTGGTCCCAGAATGGCTGAAGGGAGGCATGAAAAATCAAAGGCATGCACATAAAGATGCCCACGACACAGAAAATTCCACGCACAATAGATCCATTGCGTGTTGTGAGGAATGTTCCGCGCAGTTGACAGAGGGATCGTGTTTTCCATGTATGCGGAGTTTGGTGTGCCCCCCATTTCTCCTGATTGCCTATAAATAGAAGGGAACCCCTCTCTTCTGGGTATAAGAATTCAAACTATCTTTCCAATGTGCAATACATCTCTTTCGCATAAAAAAGATGGCTTTCATGTACAGAATTTTCCGCAACAGGCCTTCTAGGGGTTCACCTTCACGCAAAACCCCTAGTGATTGACCCTCACCTGAGTCCTTTGTTGTCTAGAAAATTGTGCAAAAGTCCATTTACTTGTGCTCAATCCTCATTTGTTTGCGTGAAAAACATTTTCAAATTGAACACATACCAATTTTATCTACGAATCATGGATTTGTACGTGCACATGTTCCCATTTTCTCACCTATTGTGTGCAAACCCCTTCTTTTGTGTGCAATTATATTTGTGTACTCCATGTGTCTCCCTTACCCTAAGGCACCATGTTTTAGCCCCTCTTATGAAAAACACACTTGTTTGACACACCTCTCTCCCATACGACACTCCATGTTTGAACAAAGTGATTTCAAGGTCCTTTGGTCGGTGCTTTATATTGCATTTCTTAACCTAAGGCTTCACTACATTGGCACGCTAATGGATATTTCTTCGTCATATAACCACATTAACACGATCCCCTCAATGGATCACTCTAAAAAACCCCTTTCCATAAAATTGTTGATTCCATCCCTCCACCAAGGGCTAAAAGATGCTGGTTATATATGTCCTAGGGGTGCCGAGTGAACCCACCTCGTCTGAGTTACAAGACGTTCAACTGTGAAGTGCCATCGTCCCTAGCACATTGCGTTAAACTGTTGCCTCACCCCAAACATCATAAGCAGGGTGCCCCATCTCAGACATTCTCTACATCCACTCATCTCTACGGCAGTGAGATCTTCCTCATAGAGAATGATATCCTCTCTACTGGAGTGGCGCATATCCACGGTGTGGGGAAACCATCTTAGTGTAAGCCCTTAACCTTTCTTGCCGAAGGCAACACCCCTGCTCCTCCTTTCTTCTTAGGCACCAAAGACTAGTGGTGAGAGGGGCACATGGACTTGGATTCCCCTGTCCCTATCCCTATACGCTTTGTCTCTATCGGGCCTCCGTCATGGAGTAAGAAAAAATCTCCATCTCCTAAGGCTGCTAACCACGAGTAAACCCATGTTTCCTCTTAGGTCTACTAACCACGTTTAAGCCTTATTCCATTTCCCACGGAAGAACCTTTTGCGACATGATCACCAGGTCTGTGATGCCTCTTGTTTCTCACACAGAGCATGACTAATGTGAGATTAGAATTGGAATCAAACATGACATTATATTTGTTCTTCCTTAGTGCGTAATCCCCAAATCCATATTCCTAACTATGTGGACTTTGATACACGTCTCTTATACAAGGTACATAGGAAGATTCCTATGGTTGAAGGCCACCACCTATTTGTACTTTCCCACTTTCACGCTAGTTCACCCTCATCCTTCATGACATTAAACTCTATCCACATTCCAAACTACGTGGACATTGATACTAGTCTCCAAGAAAAGGTATGTAGGAAGCCTACCTAAGTTTAAACCCTAACACCTATTTGTCCCGACCCCGTCACATCAGTTCTCCTTCATCCTGATTGATTTTAAAATGTATCCAAATTCCGAACTATGGGGTCTGTGATCCTTGTCTCCTAAACAAGGTATGTTGGAAGCCTTTGAGAGGTTCAAGCCAAACACCTATTTTTCTTAACTCCATTATTTTCGGTTCACCCTCACCCGACATGACGTTAAACTGCATCCACATCCTGAACTACGTAGACTTTGATCCTTGTCTACAGGATAGGGTATGTAGAAAGCCTCTCTGAGGCCCAACCACCAATCAACAGTAAGCCATTGTGTTCCTGCAACTAGCGTTATGCTGTTGTCTACCATCTAGTGGTAAGCCATTTTCCCCCATCCAAAGGTAATCTATCGTAGTCTACAATTGAAAGTAAGTCGTTGTAGTAACCTTTGTTGGGGATTATATCTCTGGTCCTCCTCGGGGCATCAGACCAACCCGGGTTGCTAACAATGCATAATACCTAGAATGTCATTGGGTAATTTTCCTCTATGCACACCCCTATTCTATTCCCCTATCCTGAACTATGTGAACCTAGATTCCCTGGGAATGGGATATGTAAGAATCCCCTATGAGGTTAAAGCCCATCACCCATGTCTCATCCTGGTATTTCTCTGGGATAGTCATGCCCCATCCCCGAGGTTCCACTTCCTCTAGGTCTCATCCATATGTCCATGCTCGTGGGTCACCTCCTCAGGTGTTCCATATACGCGCTGAATTATGTGGGATTTGATTCCTTGCCACGGGGATACGTAGAAAGTCTATTTAAGGCTTGATCCCAACATCATTGTCTCCATTGCATCGAATTCATCTCACTCTCTATTCAAATAACTCAACCATACATATCCATCCTAATTATTACCCGGGCCACCACATCTCAGTGAGGTCAGGTCACCTACCTTCTATCTATTCCTAGTAGTAATCGGGCTACTAACCACGTATCATCCCTAGCATATGCGATCCCTCCTAGGGTTGCAGTAATCTGATCCACTCTATTTAGTGTTTTGTTTATTTTGATTTATCTACCCATGACGTTAAACTCACAGAAAACCATGTGTTTAACATGGGAAGCTGAGGTAAACCTTAAAGACATTTTTATGGAATAAAATCCCTTACATTCGATGTGGGATTCCTCGGACTTCTGGACCCTTGAAGAGCCCTATCATAAGGGGAAGAAACTCAAATGGATCAGTGTTCAAGCTTCCAAACATGCCAACGATGTCCAATATGACTACTCCCCAACTAAAGGTTTCTCCCCTAGACGGAGCCCTGAAATTTCCTGACATAAGCAGTACAATTAACCAGCTTCCATGAATACATGGAATTGTAAATAGTTTCATGAACAATATACAATAATTATGAGGGAGACCCGGACTAGGAAATGAGTTCTGAAGAGGAATCTACTGAAGGAGGAACTGACATACCATCATCCCATTTCGATCAAAGAGTAAATTTATATGAATAATCAATGGATGCCACCCGCCTTTGGAAAGAGAGAATGTGGGGAAACAATTGAGAATCCTACAAAACAGATAGATTCACACCCTAGAAAAACCATAAGAAATAGTTCTTAATTTCCATTTTTCCCTGGCTTCCCATATGGAATGTTCTCAAGTCATCTGACAGAGTGCATATTATACTGCATTTCCCTTTCCAAGCATATAGGTAAGAACAAAATCAATGTACAAAAGATATTTGACCTATATCCATATAATGAGATTCAATTAATGTTGTGAAAAGATATATTAATGGATCTTATGGTTCATATACACCAAAATGAATCCACCAATCAGATAGTGGCTTTTGCAATGTATGATGTTGAAAAAAAATACTAGCTCAAGGTTGCATGCTGGTTAATTTCTTTCATGAGTCCTCAACTGCCGAGATTTGTATGCAAAGAATTTTTCCTCCTACACAAGCACTTCACCAAGGTTGATTCCTGATACATCACAAAACACATTATATCCTCTATTAGGATTCGGTAGAATTAGAATATATGTTGATATAAGCCTTCCTTTTACATCTTAAAAATATTTCTCATACACTTCTGACCACAGGAACATTACAACCTTATTTGTAAAAATAATTAAAGTTGTAGAGAGGCATGAGAAGTCCTTTTATAAGATTCTCATAATACCCAACTATCCCCATGATACTTTTTATATGAAACACATTATTGGGATGATCCATAGAGACCATTTCTCTCACCTTCTCTTGGTCTACATAGAATTTTGGTTCTAAGATAATATGACCCAATAAAGGAACTAATTTGATTGATAAGTGGAACATTAAATTATTGGGATAAAGATTATGATCCATAAGTGAACTTAAAATGATCTCATGGTTTATAGCATGGTTGCTACAAGAATGAAAATACACCAAGATGTCATCCACAAATACTTTAATAGTAAAATCTAGATAGGGGTCGAAAACCCTATTCATTAAAGCAATGAAAATGGATTGAAACTTATTATGAAAAAATGTCATAAAAGGTACTCATACAAACCATAATTTCTATGTAAAGATGTATGACATATGTATGACGGTTTAACTCGCACATGATGATAACCCGATATTAGGTTGATCATTGAGAACACACTATCTCCACATATAAGGTCAAAGAGATCATCTATTTGAGCCAGTGGATACCAATTCATGACCATAAGCTGGTTCATCATTATGTAATACATGCATATAAAAGGGCCACATTCGACTTCTCAGCCAAAATCATGGGAGAACCCCAAGAGGAAGTAATAGGATATATAGATCCTTTTGCATCTAAATCCTCCAACTTCCATTGGAACACCAATAGATCGGTATGTTTACTCATGTATGGAGTAATAGATACTAGATATTTTCATGTAACAAGCTCAATCATAAAATCCACATCATTATAAGGAGTAGATCTTGAAAAATTGATAGAAAAGACATCCTTGAAATAATCAACTACTAGGGGAATTCAGCCTGACGTAAACCCAAATACTCCATGAATAGATTTGGAATCTAGGTTTTCACTCTTCCTATCACATGATTCTATAGTCTATCTATGTGATTCTAGAAATCACTCTCACCCTTATATAGATAAATTATATACTCTAGTGATGTAAATGATACCCTACGATGATTTCAATCTACAAATGCATGATAAGGGACCAAAAAATCCCTCTCGAGAATGAAATCAATATCAATAATCTCATGAACATACAGGTTCCACAAGAATGGGTTTATGCCTACCCCAAGGGGATAGTCCCTACATTGGCGTATATCATTTGAACGTACTTCCAATGGCGTATCTAGGATTATTAAGCAACAGTAATACTGTATTTACTACTGAAAATTTTCCATGATAGATAAAGTGATGAATGATTTTGGTGAACCAATATCAAATAAAGAAGATACTATAGTGGAGGCTATTAGAATAGAATTTATTAACATAGATGATTCAACTCTCTGATCCTCGTAAATTACTGAAAAAAATGTCTTTAATAGTACTGGAATTTATCAGCACTAGCAAAAAACGCTGATAAAGGGTGATCTTTATCATAGATTTCTCTTAGTGATGATAATAGGTACCTTTTATTGGGGCTTTATATTTATCGCTGATAAAGGGTACCCTTTATCAGCACTTTATATTTATCACTGATAAATGATAGCCTTTGTCAACAAACTTTCAGTGTAATAAAGGTCAAAAAATAAAATAAAATAATTAAAAAAATATTAAAATTTTTATTGATTACATAATTATTGTTAAAAATGAATCAAATGAATATACATATATATAAATTTGAAATATTAATAAATAGAATATATTAAATTTATAGATATATAAAATTAATATTATAAAATATTTTAAAAATTAAAAATTAAAAAAGAGTAAATTTAGAATATTATTAATCATTTTCTTAATTAAATAATTATTTTGAAAAAAATAAATTTAATATTCATATATATATATATTATAAATATAAATATATATTTTATATTAAATATAGCTATATAATGTAAGTAAATTTTTATAATTAAAAAAATAAAAATGGGAAATTAAAAATTTATTTAAAAATTTATTAATGAAACAATTATCAATAAAAATGAATTAGTATAATATATATATTTATATGAACTATAAAATGTAATTATTAATATAAAATTAATATAATCTTATAGAAAATGAATAAAACCAAAAAATTATGAACATATTAATGTTTTATTAATTTTTAATGTAATTTGATTTTTCAATTTATCATATATCAAACGTCATGTGTTACATTGATTTCACATACATATAACTAATTAATGAATTCGTATATACAAAACATACAAAAATATTAATGAAATTAATGAAATTTAATATATAAACACAAACACCTATTATTTATGTAAATCATTCAAATTTTAGCATTTTTTTAAATTTAATTATAAAATGATTCATTTAATATATTATTATTTTCATTGGATAATTTTATTTATTTATGATTAATATTATAAATGTTGGGTGTAATTTTTTAATCTTTTATATTTATTATTTTATTTTTGAATTTGATCATTTTCTATTATATATATATATATATACTAGGATTTTTTATTTTTCAATATATTTTCATCTTTACTTCAATGCGTATATACATATTTTTTAATAATGTATATTTAATTAACGAAACATATCCATTTTTCAATAATTTGAAATTGTACGCATTTTGAAATATTCAATTTCACCTATTTTTTAAAATGAATGTATTTAAGATTACAAATACTTTAATAATGTTAAATATATATTTATAAATAAATATATCCAAATAAATATATTTATAAATGTATACTTAATTCATTTACAAATTTATAATTATTATAAATAAATAAAAAGTAATTCGAAATTTTTTTATATAATTATAAATAAATAATTATATATTTTTAAATAAATATTAAATTATATTAAATTTATTTAAATAATATATTTAGAGAGACTTGAACTTGAGACCTCCTAGACACCCATAGGGGAAGCTACCACTGAACTACACCCTGGGGATTATATACATATATATTTATATAAATATATAAGTATATAAATTTTATTTCTTTAAATTATTATTCTTATATTTATAAAGAAATAATTATAACATTATAATAAACATATTTAAAGAATTAATACTTTCGTATTTATATATATTAATTATATATATAGATATAAAAATATTTATAATAATATAAAAATATTTATAAATATAAAATTATTATAAATATATTTAAATAATTAATATAATTAATATATTAATATTTATATATACTATTTAAATAAATAAATAAATATATTTAATTATATAAATATTTATAATGATATAAAAATATATATAAATATTAATAAAAAATTATAAATAATTTTATAAATGAATATTTACTATATTTATTAAGTTAGACATTTTTATTTATAAATAAAATATAGAATTTTTATAAAAATGTTTTAATATTATTATAAATAAATTATTATATATATAAATAATTTTAAAATTAGAATAAACTAATATATTATTATATAAATATTTGACCACATTTTTTATTTATAGTTATAATGATAAATCCATTATTAGAGATAATGTTTTAGTGCTGAAAAAGGTTCATTATTCATTGATTGTTTACACTAATCAACTTGTATTTTATGAGTGCTTATCAATTTTGCATTGATAAAATCGCTAGTTATCATCACTTTTTTGAAAGCGGTGATAAAAGTGTTATCAGTCTATTTAAATGAACCCTAACCATGACTCATTCAGTAATGATTCTCAAGCTCTCATGGATCTCATATATTTTCAGCACCAGTCCTCTATGTCCTGTCAAACTAATCAAGGATAGAATTCAATGTATGTTATTTTCTCATTTTCCTCTATCATTGTTATATTTATTGGGTTCCATGGTTTGCATTTTTTAGTGTTCTTAACCATAAAGAACTATACATCTCGTCTCTCTCCCTCTCTGTAAATTATCTAAACCTACAAAAAGCCACCCCTACTATGTACAGTCATCCCAGCTTCATACCAGACAATTTTGAACTTCATCTTCATTCTTTGTGGCAACTGATAGTGATTTTGTTGATGTTTCTATTATATTAATTATTTCTACCTTTTAGATAGTGTGGTTTATGTTTTTTTAATCTTGTTTCCAAATTATTAAATGAATATAAAGATGAAAAAAGTTTAAAATTATAATGGGATAATTTTATAAGTAATGTTATTCGATATGAATAATATTAACAGGGTTGTTATAAATATAGTTTTAATGTGAACGATTTATTATAATTTAGGTAATTAATTTTTATGTTTTTTGTTTGTATTATATAAGATTATCAATATGTTATATAGATATAATTTATTATGAAACAAACTATTAAAATGTTTATTCACAAAAAATTATTATTTTTAATTTTGATTTTAACCAAACTCAAAAGTTAAATTTTTTTTCAATAAGATATGTGTTTATAATTGATTGATAGTCTCTTAATATTATTACATTTAAAGAAAAATATATTCACTAAAACATTATAGTTATGAGAGAAGATAATATTAAATGGGTAATGGTGATCATAAAACGACATACAATTTATTTCAATTCTCAATGAATGGTGTCAAATAATTTCCCATTTCATTTAAATTTATAATTATTTAAAATAAATGTTTATTTTTTACAAACTAATATTAAATAGATATATTAATTTAAATTATTTTATAAGTATAAATGAAAACATATAGTCAAACACACTTGATCTGATTATAGAAGAAGAGTTTCCATATGAGGATCATCTATAAAAGATCCTATATATGAGTTTAATTTTCTATCAATTTATTTTATAAATTTATTCCTCTCTAATAATGGCATGATTTATGATGAAGTGACCTGATTTGAGAATATTTTTTTAATTATTATGTTTGTGTGTTTTATCTTATCAATAAATTTTTCTTTTATAAAACTGTAATATCACAATATAGTCTATCTATTAATTACATGACCTAGGATGAATCAGGATTTTACTCAACCCGTGAAACAATCAACCAACATCCAAAGGATTGATAATAAATATGTAGAATTCAACATGATCCCTGAGAAATGGTTTAAAAAACCAACTCACATGACAAGTGAATCTATGTAAAATAGTACACAATTGAATCACCTGAATATAAATGACCACACTCATAAAAAAATAAAAATTTGATAAATACTTTGTAAATATAAAACCCCATACGAATAACCAACCTACCATTGATGACACATACTCCAAAAGTATCCACTAGCTATGATTTTATACTATATCCCTTCATGTAAATAATGAATCTTTTGAACCTTCCACCTAAGGAAAAATAAGAAACATGTGAACCAAGATTCACATAATGTAGTTAAGTAAATTAATATGTTATGTTTTCTCTAATGATTTTCATGCCCCTAATCCACATGAAAACCATATATCTCATTTTTGTTTTATGAAAAATATTCCTAATGTATGATTATTTATAGAAGTATATAACCCATAATAGTCATAAGAAAAAAAAGATTTCATAAAAAAGGATCACGAGGTTGAAAAATATTTTATTTGAAAATAAGGATTAATTTTGGTAATATAGATATACAATAAAATACACATCATTTATAATTTTTCACATTTTAATGAATCTTGTATAAAAAATGTTACTGTATCGATTAATGATATAATACTTCAATAATCTATTACAATTAACCTTCACTATCTTTACATAAACCATCCTTATGTGACTGATTAACTTCTATCTCTTGATAATGGATTGAACTCCCTCTTTCAAACAACCCTTCATCTCATCCTTGTGGTTCCAATGTTCCTTGTAGACGTACCTTAAAATTGTATTGTATTTAATAATCTTTATTAAAGAGGCTTACATGACTTTAAATACTACACCTCCCAAATATTTCTTGAACTCATTTATCATTTCATCCTCCCCATTTAGAAATTCCTGAGAAAAAAAATAAAACCAAATAATTAATCAAAACATAAATAAATAATTAGTTTGGTTTCACTATATTTATTTTCTTATACGACCCACTTAGTTACTTTTGGAAACACTAAATTAAAAATTTCTTTTAAATTAAGTGTAGTCACATTGGATCCTATGAGAACTCCACAATCATGAATACTTGGATGAGAATACTACTACGATGAGAAACCTCCTAAAAATACTCATGTTTCATATATTTTGTAAAACAACATGAAAAATTCACCTTCTGATTCCCTTCCACATAATACATGATAAATTCAAATGGGTTTCAATCTCAAACTATAAGGTATTCATCCCACAAGGCGTAGAAATCTCTATCCCTGCTTTCAGCATCATCTTCTGGATACTTTTTCTTGGTACATTGGAGAAATGGACAGTAGTCATGCTCTCCCATCCACCTCACACTAGTACCACTATACATTTGTATCTCCTCGAATCCCTTCCATAAAAATAAACTGTATAAAAGAAGTAGAAGCAATAAATTATTGTGAGTGAAAATAAATGACTATGTGTGGATTTCAGGTGGATTTTAATGTTCATTCCATCCTTTTTTAAATGTAATATGTTATAATACATAATTAAATCTTCATTTAGGTTTTTAACCTTATTGGATATAAAGATAATTTATTTTAGACATTTTTGAGGTAAAAGGACTCGTGATATAGGTTAGAGTCAGTGTATCTCAGTGGGGATGACTTCATGTTCTCATGGTTTTATCAAGGACCATTCATCTATAAAATACTTATTATTTAATTTTTTATCTTTAGACTCACACCCATCACTTTTATGTTAAATTAAATACTCTAACCAGTAGTCATCAAAAATGATCACCAATATAAAAATATGGGTGAAATTATCGTTATAGTAGTTCTTCAAACATTGTTGTATGTCCACAAAATATGGGGGATGGGTATTAGGAAACAACATGAAAATAATAACTATTCGAGAAGTATTTCATTAAGGAAATTTCGAGCCACAATGATAGGAAGAAGTATATATTGAAAGAGGGAGTCCAAACTATCATCAAGATATCGATGGAAATCAAGTGTCTGAGGATGGATTAAGAAAAGGTAGTGGAGGATAGTTGTACTAGATTATTGAAGTGTTATATCACTATTCAAGTAACAAAAAATTTCTTGAAGGATACATGAAATTGTGGATTTTTCTGCATTATGTGTATTGGATTTTTGTTATTAGATATAAATTATATGTTTGACTACTAATGCATATAAAATATTCTACACATGATGATGTTACCAATACAAAGGAAGAATAAGCTATTGGTGACAAAGCTACCGAATTATTAAGGGACCATGAACTTGTTGTTTAAAAATACAACAATGTCTCATCATTAAAGTGTTGAATAAAATTATCATGGAAGGAATTCAGGGTATAAAATTTGAGGTTGTCTGGAATTAACATGGAAAAAATATTTACCCTAACAAGTTAATGTTCATTATTTATCTAGAGGTCAAAATGAGGATGAATTTTATGATTTACATTGATTCAATGATCCACATCCATCCTGTAACGAAGGAAATCATTTAGAAAGATATAATGGTCATGTTACGATATAGTTTCTCTATTTCACTAAAAAATTATATAATGAAATATTGATTTAATTTTCATTATTCTTGCTAGTGTTCATTTATTTTCAAGGACTTCTATAATAAATTTGTCTTAATGGCCACTAGAAAATCCCATAAAAAATTATGGATTCTTTTTATAAGGTTAAATAATAGGAATGTTGATGGAAATTAATTCCCCACCCACCAGTTAGTCATGGACACAATATAATGCAGGGAACATGTACTTCTTTCATAAAACGTCACATTGAGAAATAATTTCATGTTCTCTACAGCCCATAAATAATGATTTTACATTATTTATTTTATCAAACGTGATTCAAAATTGTTAATTTTTCAAAAAAAAGGAGGTATGAAAAAAATTGCATCAAAACCAATGTTCCCCCATCACAATGAAATTATGGTTACACTTCACTAGAGAATATATTCTTATGAATAATAAATAATAAATAAACTTTTAATTATGGGATTTGTAACAACATATGTTACTTGGTTTATTTAAATGTTGATGAATAAAAATCTAAATCCACTTCCATACCACATAATATGTTGTAAAATGAGGCTCATGCAAATAAAGAGTGTAAATTGTTTGATGAACAAAGAAAAACATAATGAGAAACATGTATATGAATGATATAATTGTAATTATTTATGATTTATAAAAATATTTTATAGAATTTTTATTTATGTTTATATTGTTTTATAAGGTTTAGACCCAAGAATTGGAAATAAATGTATAAGAAGAAAATCTACATTTAGTAGCATTGAATCAGCATAAAAAATATGGACGTGTTGGAGTATTAGACTTCAGAGTCTATCCTCAAACATATTTTGAGAAAATAAAACTACATGATGATATATATAATATAGTGAGATGATTTTACACACAAATAGAATCATTGTAATATATTATTTTTTGTTGTGGTTTGAAAAACCAATACATGAGAAATGATCAATGTGAACCAATAGTGGAGAAATGATCTACACATGAACAAAGTGATACCACTAGAATTGAGGTTAGTCATTCCCCCCAATGACATACTGTACCCATGGAAATTAATTTTTTCATTTCTATTTTCCCTAAATGTAAATCAAACAACTTCCGATAACTTTATATTTCTAAAATTCTATAGGGTACAGTTGTATATGGTTTGGATATATTAATAACCAGGCATCACCATGTTGTAATGAGTAAATTTTATAATATCCTTGCAGAAAAGATACACCATCAAGACCTCCCAAAAGATCACATAAGAGTGGTAACTAGGGTAGCTCATTACCTGAATGATGAGTAACATTTTCCACTTGATGCTCTAAATATTACAATATTCAATAAAGCTGTTTGAGCTTTCATAGCATGGTCATCTAATATCATTAAGATACATAAGATATGTCTTTAAAAAAATTCAAATAAAAAACATCTAGGTATTTATGAAAAATGGTCTGAATTGAGTTATGATATTATAGATGGATATTGAGGTGGGGAAATGGATGGTCCAACAATGAAAATAGAGTGAATTAACCAATAAAACCAAAAGACCTTCCAAGAGTACCTTCTCCCTTCCAGTTCTAGGGAAACAATTATTATCATTACAACTTCATGTAGATACTGAATTTAATGATAAATCTATTTCTTAAATTGAATATGAAGAATAAATATGTGGATATTCATTGAAAAGTATAATTGTTCTTGATATGCAATATGATATATTCAATAATGAATGACTGGGAATCGTAGTTGTAAAAACACACATAGGGTATATTTTCATAATAATTCTTTCCAAATAGTTAGGTAAAATGTTTACTAAAGTTAACAAATATTCTTATATTGTACAAGAATTTATAATACAACTATATAAAAGGAATACTTTGAAAATCATGATTTGGATTTTTTAATCCCAATATCATATATATTGGAGAAAATATATTGGATGATGATGAAATTAAGAAAAAAAGGAGAATCTACTCAAAGAATTTCCTCAAAAGGCATCAGATAAAGGACATTGTTTTATTCCTATAATTAAAAAGTCAAACTCTAAATTGTAGTCACCAAAAATAAATTTTTTATTTTTTCATTACATAATTGATTTTTATTTTTAGAGAGAAGTATATGCTGATCACATTCAATCTGGACACCCTGAATAATTATTTTTTTGATCCAATGTGGGGATATCCAACCAACTGACCCCACATGATGTGTATTGTGAATTTATAATACAATGAAATCCGTCTTTTATAGATAAACTTGAAATTATATTTTTCAATCTGTGTTTTAACAATAATCTTGTTATGATAGGGAGGTTGCTAAATATAGTATAAATTATGGTTTAAATTCAGTGTTAGAAGAGATAAAACCTATGTATTATAACAAATAGATACAATTTAAGGTATATATAGAAATATTTTACCATAAAAACATTTTAAAATTTTTTTTTCATTTTTTTCAATGTTTCTACTATGTCTAAAATAAGATAATGGAATCAATTATGGATAATATGTTTTGAAATATATGAGGGTGATCACAAAGCATTAAAAGAAAATCATCCGCCAATAGGTAATTGTGTATGTTAATTACAATTTCATTAAAAATATTTCATAATAATTTATTTTTAAATATTTTCTCAGTACTATCATGATTTTCAAGAACCCAAATACTTGAAAGAATAAAAATAATTTTTTATAGACGAGTGGGTTGGAATTTTTTCATAATGATTGTTGAAAATAAATTTAGGTGCATAACCATTATATTTTTGATCTAGTATGAGTTATTATCATTGAAATATATTTTTTGCATGAACAATTAGTGTCATAATAAATATATATTATTTTTTGATCTCTTTTTGGAGGTGAAGTATAATGGAGAAAATCAATTTTTTTAGAAGAGCTCTTCTGCAAACAATAAATTTATAGGAAAATAGAAGAGGTAGAGGTGGAGGTGGTGGTAGAGACAAATTTGGTGTTTGAAGCCGAAGAGGTGGAGGAGGTAGAGGTGAATACCGTGGCGGAGATCTAGGTGGAGGAGGAGAAAAAATTCTTTCTTTTAAACAATATAATTGTTGGGAAATGAAACATAATGATGATAATACTAATATTATGTTTGAGGGGAATTGATGAAAAGTGGTAAAAATAATTTTCAATTAAGATTTCAGAAATTGTGAAAGTATTTTAGGTGGTTTATTGAAATATTTTTTTTTCACCACTTGTTTATGTGATTTTATAAAGGGTAGTAGTTGACTAGTAAGATCATTCTATGTTGGAAGATTCATTTTCCTCACTATTATTATGGATGAAATATCTCTAAAACTACCAAACATTAAGCATGTCTGTAATCCACCTAAAATGTTTGAAAAAATATGTGTGGAATCAATCACTGAAGTAAATAGGTGTATGAGAGAACTATTTAAGAAAAACTGTCATTGATATATGGTGGTCATCATGGATGGATGGTGTCAAATTTTATGTTATCATTTTAAAACTAATAATTTAACGAAAAACTGTTTCACTCACTGAATACAAATAAAATTCAATTGAATTGTGTTGATAATTTCAGGAAATTATTCATAATTCATTTCTGAGGTTTAAGAATCATTCTCATACAAAACTCACACATGATGTGGCCTTTATGATACAAATTGAGTGACTTGACTTTAAAATAATATTTCAGTTAAAAAACACATGTGGCATACTCAAAAATAAGAAAACAAATTCATACAATCTTTATACTTTAATATAATGATCCATATGTCATTTTGGATGTGTAGTGATCATACCCAACTCAATCTGACGCACGATTTGACCAGTATGACTCCATGTGCATCTTTTTATTCAAAATTAACAATAATTTTAATGCAAAAAACCACAGACATACTCAAAACCAAGAAAATGAATTTGTATTGTTTTGGTACATTAGTAAAATGATACATAATTCATTTTTGACATGTTGAAATCATCAACACCTCAATCTAATACATGATGTGTTTGGTATGACTCAATGTGTACGTTATCAGTATAAAATTGAATTTATAATGCAATAAAGTTCAAATATTTTAAGACCATGAAAATGCGCATGGATTGTTTTGTTAATTTAGTAAACCAATTTATAATTTTTTTTGAAGCATAGGAATCAGTCTAATGGAAACACATACAAGATGAAACCTATTTAACTTAAAGTGCGTGTTTCCAATTTAAAACAATTTTTTTTATAAAACACAATTTCCATACTAAAAAAAGGGAAAGCCTATTATTGTTTTTCTAATTTAGGACAATGATAGTTAAATCATTTCAAACATATTGGTATCAGCTTTACCTCAATTAGATCGATGGCATGATCGGTATGACACAAAGTGCATCTTTTTATTCAAAATTATAATTTGTTTTTATGAAAAGAAACATACATACTGAAACCCATAAAATTCAATAAGATTCTCATGGTACTTTATGAAAATTATCCCTGATAAATTTGTGACATGTGGAGATCAGGCACATCTCAATATGATGCATGATCGACATGGTATAATTGAAAGTGTCCATTATTAGTTTAAAATTGGCATTTTAATGCAATAAAAGTGTCACCCCATGAACACCATTAAAACATGCCACTATTGTCTTGATAATTTATACAAATGATTCATAATTTATTTTTGATACATAGGAGTCATTCTCAGGTCAAACTCATACATGATTCCACCATTATGACTAAAATTTCATGTTTCCGGTTTAAAATCACATTTTTGTAAAAAACACATGTGGCATTCTCAAAACTGATGAAAAAAATTTGACTGTTTTTATATTTTTTAAATAATTAATATATCCATTGATATGTGTATAAATCATCATCACCTCAATCTGACCCACAGTGTGACTGGTATGACTCCATGTGCATATTTTTCTTCAAAATTGATTTTATTTTTTGTGAAAAAACAACCAACATACTCATAATCCAAAAAAAACATTAATATTGTTTTTTATAATTTATTAAAATGATCCATAGGTATATTTTTATGTTTATGAATCTACCTCACCACAATCTGATACTTGACATTCCTGATATGACTCCAAGTGTTCATTATTAGTTTAAAATTGACATTTTAATTCAAAAAAGTTTCACTCATTGAAAACAGAGAAAAAACACATGGATTTTATTTATAATTAAGTAAAATTATCCATAATTATTTTTTGATATGTAGGAATCAGTCTCCTTTCGTTCCAACACATGATGCAACTTTTATGACTCAATGTTCCAATTTCCATTTTAAAATGACATTTTAGTGAAAAACAAAAGTGTCATACTCAAAACTAATGAAAAAATCTGATTTTTTGATAAATTATGATAAGTATCCACATGTCATTTGGGATGTGTAAGAATTGTAAGAAACTAAATCTAACTCACAGTTTGATTAGTTTGACACATAGTACATATTTTGATTCAAAATTGAAAAAACTTTTAGTAGAAATCAAATGACATAATCAAAACCAATAAAACACATTCATATTTTTTTGTTATATTATAGAAATGATACATATGTCCTTTTTTTGTTTAGGAATTAAACACACCTCAATCCAACTCATGGTATGATTGGTATGACTCCAAGTTTCCATTATGAGTTTAAAATGATATTTTAATACAAATAACTTTCACTCACTGAAAATAAAGAAAACATACTTGGGTTGTCTTGATAAATTGGAAAATAATTAACAATTTATCTGTGATGTGTATCAATAACTTTCAAGTAAAACCCACATACATTGCAACCTGTATGACTCAAAGTACATATTCCCAATTTAAAATGTCTATTTTTGTAAAAAACAAAAGTGGCGTACTCAAAACTGAGGAACCCCATTTGGATTTTTTAGATAATTTAGGGCAATGATCCATAATTAATTTGGGACATGTTGGAATCATATAAACCTAAATCTAATACAATTTCTGAGATATATGACTCTATTTGCAACTTTTTATTCAAAGATGACATTAATTTTAATAAAAAACAACTAACCTAATAAAAACTTGAAAACACATTCATATTGTTTTGGAACCTCAGAAAAATTATCAATATTTTTTCTTTGGAGATTAAGAATTAGTTTCACCTCATTCTGAATCACGGTGTGACCAATATGACTCGAAGTTCCCATTTTTATTCAAAATAGACATTAATTTTAGTAAAAACATTAGACACAATCTATAATAATGTTATGATTCTTATATTTGTATTGGAAATTATCTTTCATTTTAATTCTATATTCGAATATAATTTTTCAAATTTCATTAGCTATTTCTAGTAATGCAGTTCGTTGTTACAACACATTGCATTCCCGATTTCTGGTGTTTTTGTGTGTTGTAGCATCACACAGTATCCCCCTTTATGATTTCTAAAAAATATATTGATAATGGATTCCTTTATCATTGCTTTCAAAAGCGATGATAATGATCAACTTTACAAGACCTTGTAAAATCATTGATAATGTTTCCCTTTATCAATATATTTTGTTTTGTGGATAAAGGAATCCATTATCTACAAATTTATTTTCACTGGTAAAGGATGCCCTTTTTAGTTTTTATAAATGTGATGATAAAGAGTCCCTTTATTAGAGTTAAATAAATGAACTGATAAATTGTGTCTTCTAACATCTCTTCTAAAAACACTGATAAAAGTGTGATTTATCTGCTCGTTTTTTACGCTGATAAGACACCCATTTATCAGCACATTTATTGGGTGGAAAAAATCATTGTCCCTTTAAACACAATTTGGTAGTTATCTCTTATTAGAACTGATAATGGAATATTCTTTCACTGTTAAATCCTTCTTTTTTAGTAGTGGGGTATCAGTATTAGAGCATGATACTGACTTGATACATGACCTTGTGTTAAAGATAGACTACCCCAATCATGACCACTCTAATGGTGCTGCTGATAATTTGAACTCTTCCTACTACATTCATGACCTCCTCCTTGGTCAGTCCTTCTGGTGCCAACACAACTCATCACCTAATTAATCTTGAAATAACCTACCCCTAAATGTGGAGCTGATGTGTAACCTCTTCCACTAGAAGCTGATATAATGGTCATGAAGAATCATTGAATATTCCCCATATGGTAGAAAGAATGGAACTCAATCAATTCAATATCACACTTATTCTTTAGATTATCTTATCATCCACACAAATGGAAGAACATAGATCTATCATTATGGGTACTCTGGATGGCACTAGACTAATGGGAATCCTTGAGGGAATGTTTCTTGCTTCTGGAATAACAATTGGCCTGTCATGCCAACTATCCTCTCTGCCTAACAATGTCTCAGTCCCTCATGTTTCACTTAGTGATAATATCCTAATTTAATATCTTAGATAAATTGCATAGGACTAATACATTCAACTTAGTACTAATGGAATATTGGATCCCATCCTTAAATTTTACAGCACGTGAAACCTTGTCAATGAGTAGAAGTAGTTAAAAGATATGTAACCAAGTGAAACACACTTAATAATCCACGACTAATATAGAACCATGATTTAGGGTCATGAAATCTATTTCTTGAAAATATACCAACATTTTTGGAATGAATTATTCAGAGAATGTAGTTTGGATGGAATCCCAATCCATGCTCCCTCAGACACCATCCTTGGTAATCATATCCCATCAGTACATGGAATAATCCTGCAACACATAAGTAGCAAGCTTGACCCTCCACTATAGAGGTGTCTATAGATTCAAATAGATAATTAGAGTGTTCACCATCAAATAATCATAATTTTATGTATTACCATTCCTCTAGAAGGTAAAAATATGAAACTTTTATAACTAATGAGTCAGATTATACGTCATATTTGAAGGTCATGCAGCACCTTGCATGAGATGCATATGACGTAAAAAACTATCAGGAAGAAAAATGTCAATTCTGAGATCATGTGTAATAATGAATTCCACAAGTGGAACTCTTGGTGGTAATACTAGTGGATTATTTCCCACCACATTTGGATCATTTTCATCACCTCCTTGATGGCACTCAACAAAAGAACGTCGTCGAAACATTGGTCTACAAATAGAAAATACACACCTCAGAAAAATCATTGAAGCATATAAGTAGAAATAGAGGAATCTTGATAGAGGAAAAGGGCTCACTTCCCATTGTATACTACCCCCATATACCTACATAGAAGGCCTAGTATTAGTATGTGTTCAATTTTAAATTATCGGGGTTTTAATATATGATGATTCAATAATACCTTGCATCTTCATTTACTAGAAACCCTTTTATTTGGTAAGTCACATTCCACATTTTTAAGTTTCATTTTCTTATATAATTAAATTAAATTAAATTTAAATTGGAATTTCATTTCAAATGAATCAGGGCTCATACTCATTATCAGGGAAATCTGCACCCATTTCTTTCAAAGTAATGGCTTGACTCTGTAGATTACGCATTCCATCCCATATGGGCTTATACACCTCAGGAATTGAAATTAGAAATTACTCAATTACAGCAAAAGTGTATAATATGAATATATTTATATATATATATATAAACAATTCCACTCAAGAAAATTATACATTTCAATCAAATGAATGCAAATAAATGCACCTATATGGCATGGATCATGCCTGGCATGTAAATTCTAGGTGCCTATAAATATTCATGTAAAAATTCCCTCTAACCTCATATCATTGTGACATGTATGAAATGAAATAATCAATATGAATAATAACGGTAACCAAAACACAACATGTGTTTCACTTAATGGTGGGATGATATCAACTATAATAGGAAAAAAGCCGAATGACCATTATAATTCAGAAGACTTGGTATTTACCACGAACAGGTGTTATCTATTTCAAAGAAAGACTTATAAAATGCTCTATGCATTACTAATACCTTCTACGGTGTCTACAAATAGTAAATCAATAAAGGATCCTCTTTTATACAACTTTATGACATCCGGGACCTGGATTCCACTCAGAGGTGCCCCGAGCCCGATTGTCTACATGGCCTCAATCACATCTCCCTGAACTCCAAAAAGATGTAAACTAGTAGTGAGGTATTTGGGGTATGTCTATTGGTAAAATATTCACTCATTAATATAGTCTATCAAAATAGATACATATAATATTAGGTAAATAGGGGAAGAAATAAGTGTAAACTGATATCACAACAAAAGAATACATGAAAAATAAATAATTGAACTACTTATGATAGTATGAAAAAGATGATGCTGAATGTCATGTTATAAAATATTGGAAAACATAGATACAAAGAAGTAGCAAGAAATAAAATATAAAAAAGAAAAAATTAATCAAAAAATTATCCCAACCATCCTAATCTCTTTATTAGTCATTTACTACCATCTCCATCATAGGAAAGCTAGAAATCATGGTTTTGAAGCATTACCCCTCCCTTTTTCAACACCTACATAAATGTAATATGTCATCATAATAATGTCATCTTAGAAAGGGTATGAGATAAATCTTAGCAGGATACCAACAACGGTTTCTATTACCTACAATACTTGTAATATAAACAGAAATAGTGTGAAAATATAAGAAAGTAAAGAAGTAATGTAATATAACTACCCATCTACCTACTTCAGCCTCTAATATTATCTAAACTATTATCCATTTATTTAATTAATTTTTTTCTAGTCTATAAATTAGTCCATGTGAGGGAAAAACAACACAAAAATCATGTTATGATAATAACAAGGTGATAACCAAAGAAACCATGACTTCAAGGGTCAAGCCTACTAATGTAGTATCCATAGCCTGACTAAGGGGATACGAGTGTTATCCAAGGTAAATTTCTCAAGGGATACCATAATAAATTAATTGTAAATGATTCCAAGGAAGTTTTCAAAGGTAAATAAGGATATGAAGTGACTAGGACCATGGTTGTATCCAAGGAGACTCATGTACATACAAATCACATTATTACAAAGTAATTTATTTGATTAATCATGTAATATTGATGGATGGATCCTACAGTGTCCTTACAAACATCCACAAATAGAAAATGATTAGGTTCTATGGTGGGAATCAGCTAAGGAAGCTGATATCCTAGAACCAGAATGGAGTCCATAAGTTCTCAATGCATTACCTTGGGAATCCATGGTTGGCTTGAGTATGAAAACCCTTTAATCATTTTATGGTTCATATTAAATTGTAACCTTTTAATAAATTCATTAATTAAATAAGTCTATGTAATAATCATGTTGTTTAATCATTCATTAGGATTATTCCAAACTATTAATTAGTGTGACATGGCTAAGGTATATGAAACCATTTATATCATTTTATATAAATTTAATTGGTTCCATCTTGTACCTTTCAAAAACATGAAAAGGTTTTCTATGGAAGAGAAAATATGTGCAATTAATTTATAATAAACTAGTACAGGTTATATAAAAAATATACATTCTAATTACAGTTGAAACATTTATTAGTTAGGCAGAACACATACCTTAAAAGGGTCTAGTGACACTAACATACTCAATAGTTAGTCAAAAACCAATTTATAAGTCATTTAATTAAGGGATGATTACTATTAGCAGGGTCAAGTAGAATCACAACCAAATAGTGGTGTAGACGCACATAACAAAAACATCAAAATTAATAATTAAGGGAGAACACACTACTTGTTGTGGATGATATTAAGTTCACAAACATAAATTTTTATTGACATATTTAATATTAGACATAGTTTATGGTTTTTATGACTATAATAAAGACACATGAATTAAATAGGAAGTGCCCGATAATATCTGTGAAAACAGACGACAATTTATAAAACAATAAATCTTAGGGGATGAGTTTTAGAGAACCTATATCATATTCATATGACTCTCCATATCTATTATAATCCCCCAGTTTGACCTGTATTTCAATTGATATGAAGAATAGACTAATTCCATAACAATAGGGCATATGAGCGTACATGTAATTGGCATCTTAGATATAAAGAACATTTAAGAATGTATAAAAATAATTGAGATCATTTAGGTCCAGATACAAAGATATGAATGGTTATTTCATAGAACTATAGATGGAACAAATACGACTGATCATATTTTAGGCTTTAATAGGGCTCAAAATGGGAGAGTAGAACCATTACTATTATCTAGATGGAAAATAAGAGGAATATGTTTTTTTTAAGATTCAATTAATGTTAATTTTTGTAAAATCACCCATAAATCGGAATTTCATAGTTTGGATATAAAGTTGGACAAACCATGCACCAACTATTAATCATCTACTATATTAATGGATTCTTTTCTTGGTTAGGTTGTACAGTGAGAGAAATCATTTTTAGACCATGAAAAAATATTATGCAACATGTCTATAGTTTTTCTCTTGGACGTGCAGCAAAAGTTCTGTGGTTAGGAAAAACACTTCACAACTACCCCATTGTCCAGAAATACATGGTAAAAAGTAAAGATGAATCCTTCCTTGAATGGTTTCTTCAATCCGTTTGACTAACCTAATTCTCCAAAAAGTCGGTTCCTAGGCTCTGAACAAGCCTCAACACCCCCGAGAAAACCATGAAACCATCAGGAATCCACATTAAGTTCAAAATAAATAAATATATAAATATTAAATTGATCCATACCATATTTGAAAACACGGTTCTTTCAAGGAATATATTCTTACTACTTTGAAAAATTAATTTTCCAAGCATAAAACATTTCAAAATACTTTTTTCATAGAAAAAAACCCTTAAATCTTGAAAAGGTGTCTTTGAAAACAATTATAAACACTTTTTAAAAAAAAGTTAATTTTAAATTAATTTTACATATAATTAGTTTAAAATATCATTTAAAAATATTTTTTATGACTTGATTAGAAAACAATTTAAAAAAACACGTTTAAGTCCGAAGAGAGAAATAAAGTCATATTATATTAAGAACATTTTCTTAATTATCTAAAATACCTAATTGAGGAAAAAATGGTAACATTAAATTATGGTATCATTAATAACCATAGGATAATAAAATTCATGAGAATTAATATAAGATAGATCACAATATTTCATTAATGGAATTATAATCATAAATAATCTGGATAAAAAATGAGATTATAGAAATAGATATTACCACATTGATAACTTTGAATCATAACCCCCACAAAGGAATACTATTACATGAATCCTAAAATATAATTATAATTAAGATACTGATGATACAACATTTAAAAGGTTAGTATGCACAGCTTTTAAGAGAATATATTTCATAATATTACATGTGTCTTAATGAAAACAAATTGAGACAAAATAACTTCACCATTTTGGTTACATTTTATCAATAAATCCCATGTAAGTGAGATTATAAAATTGATATTTAAATACCCATAAATTTATGTATAATAATCATTTAATAAATTCATGAGATGATGTACACCACACAAAATTTAATTACTGATAAAGATTGAATAAGACTTATAGAAATAAAAGTGAGACTAGAAATCCATTTAATACTTGAGTAACATTTAGAGCATTATTCCAATGAAATAATAAAATAAATTGAAACATTTAATATAATTAAATAATTTAAATTCATGATATTAAATCTAAAAATGATTTATATACATCTCACAACATGAATAAGTGGTAAATGTAGCATTTATCTCACACAAATAAACGTGAGATGAGAAAACACTTACATTAAGTCTCGACATTATTCATAAACAATTAAGACACCTTTATATCAAATATAAGAATATGTTAAATTTAATACATGAATATATTATTTCTTATCATGCTTAAATGATTTTATTTTAGCTTTATATAACCTAATTTACACCAATATCTTGTTAATGTTGCGTTTCTGGTAATAACCGCTTTGTTATTCCTATATTTTTTACTTTTTATTCATGTTCCTCTTACATAGATAAAGATTTTCTAATTAAAATAATGTAAAAATTGATTAAAATATCATTTATAATTAGTGTATAAGAATTTATAAATTTATATAAAATATACCAATATGATATGAAATACCCTATTCATGGAGATGGTTGGTTTTACGTACGCATAAATGTCATTTCCATTTTCATGAAGTATTATTAACAAAAGAAATGTAAATGATATATTTATATATATATATATATATATTAACTTTTTAGAATAATTATTATGTCATATATATTACATATTTTTATCAATCATATCAATAATTCATTCTATGTAGAGTATGAACGAATCACATTACTTTGAGGAGGCGGTAGTCTATATGTCCACAAACGAAGTTATCATATTCCCAAAAAATTGGAAGATTGATAGTATGATTATATACTAATTATAGAATCATAAATAAATTATAAATATCAAAAATATCATATAAAATAGTAATTCAATCATTATTATCAACCTTGAGAGGTGGTGATGGAAGAACAAATGAGGTAGGTTCACGATACAATAGATCTTCGTCACATAAACAATAATTGTGTATCTCATTTGATAGAAGTGTGTGTGAGTGTAGTTCATATGATTAGAATAAAAAATTTCATTATTTTTAGGAAACTTATGTTTTTATATAATAATAAAAAAAGTATCATTGAGGGTTTGGAGAAAAAAATAAAACAAAAGTGCTTTTTGAAGAATGTAGTTTCTTATTTAGGTCACTCATTTTGGTTTTATCCAAAGGGATTTTTTGACTGGATTCCTACGAAAAATAAGAATTATAGAATACAATGATATAATATAGGAGGTTATTTGGGTAGGATTTGGTTGATCTGAATATTTTGAGGGGTTTGAAGAAGTTAGGGTGTGAGTTCCCTTTTTTATGTGAGGGAAATGACACACTTGGAAGTTTCCAAAAGAATTTGGGTGCTCCATGAGTTTGTACAAACCAAGAGGCTTACATAACAATCCAATTGAATAAATTAATGTGTTTGAAAACATTATTGACATAAACTGCATTTTTACAAGTGTAAGGTAATTTTTACACATTTAATTCTATGTTTTGTCATAAAATTTTCTTTTTACCCTAATCACTATAATTGATTTTAATTAATTTTCAAAAGAATTTGGTCAAAATTAAGATAAAATTTTTATAAATTATAAATTATTATTATTCCAAATATTGAATCTGTTTTTAAAAAACCTAATCATAGAAGTTAAAAAAATTATTCTAAAATTAATCTCAGGGACGGGACGAGACAACGAGATTTTAATGTGAAAATATTCTAAAGATTAAAATGTTTTCATATCCAATTTCAATGTGAAGTAGATTCAATGACATATGTTGTATTAATATATTTATTATTTATCTAAATATGCTTTATATATTTTTATATATTTTTTATATATAAAAAAATTAGATAAAAATGCAATTTTCATTTAAAATTCAATATTTTTAGCTTTTCATCAAATAATGAAAAGTCTTATAAAAATAAAAAATATTAACCAAAATTAAATTTTTACATTCTGATTTTGAAAATTAATTTTAATATGTGAAAAAATTATATAACTGTAAAAAATTATTTTTAAAACAACTCTTCTTCTAAAATCGGTATAACTGGCTTTTAGAATAATACTTCTTTATATACCTAAAATGAGATTTGTTCTTATTTTATATAGATGAAACATATTGGAAGAAGGTGAAAAAGACAATAGAATCTATAATATATAAATTTTATTAATATAAACCTCTATTAGATAATAATTTAAATTATAATGAATAAACACATTTGTGGGCATAAAAATTGTTTTTTTATAAAAACACATCATTTATATTTAATAGTTTTTATATTAATTTTTATATAATTGATAATCAGATAATTAATTTTATAAAACTGCGTAGACCATATCTTCATAATTATATTATATTATTTATACCTTCTATTCTAATGGCTAGTTTAATATTATAGTGATGTTTTAATAATATTATTAGTATATAGTAGTTCATTAAAAATCATTCTTGTTTTTAACATAAGCTATTTGAGAAACTCATCATGATGTGATGCATAATACAGAAATCATGTTTTGTGTAATGTAAGATAAGCTAGTTGTTTCATGTGACTCAATTTTAGCTTTTTTTTCATGTAGCACATGATTAACTTGGTTTTGGGTTTAATGAAATCATAACATGGTGTAGTGTTCAATGAAAGTATTCAGATAATATTAATTTATTTGAAAAAAAAACTAAATCATACAAACTCAGGGTGTTAAAAGTGAACCACAAATATCTCATAATAATGGGTGATTTTGATATATCTCTCAAATGATTTGGGTAGATTGATTGAGTAAATTGTTTTCATTTACAACTAAGAATATGTGGGAATTAAGAATGATGGTTACTCCATTTTAGGGGTTATTATAATGGTTATATAAATATTACTAGCATTGAACATACATAAATTTTTTATGCTTTCAATGTAGTTCTATGGAAATATTTAGATTTTATAGGGTAAAAAAACAAAATCTTATTTCGATTATGCTTAGGAAACTTTTACAGGTTAATGGTATATTTTTCAATAAAATGTTTTTCATGGGTTCTCATGTTTTCTTAGAAAAACTCATGATTATTATTTTGCACACACTATTTCTTATGATATGTTTTATAGAAAACATTAGCAATAAACCTAATTTCATGAATAATTAAATGAACACATGAGATAAATGTTTACTATATAAGAGGGATAAATATTCTTTTTTTTCCATTATTGTTAAAATTCACTAATGGGTTACTTTCCATTTTCTATCTCGTAATAGTATTTTTGTGACCATCCTATCTTTTGAAATGTTTTTCATATGTCTTGAGTATTTTTGGGAAATATAGAAATGTCAATATTTCATATATGGGGATTCATCTTAAAAGAAAATATTGGGTTTTGAATAAAACTATTTTTAAAATTTAATGATTAAATTTTATTGCATGGAAAAACAAATATTTAGTATAAGTGAAATTTTTTATAAGTTTTATAATTTTCATTTTTATCAATTATTTGAATATAAAAACCAAAAATATCATATGAATATATGAAAATTCAACCATTTATATTAAACTCATAATTATGGATTTTTAATAGAATATGATGTTATTACTTTTCACCAACAAAACCATTTAAATAAAAACTACTCACAATTCAATATCTCTACACTTCAACCTTAGAATATCTCAACTGATACTTCACTATCAAACATACTAATGACAACGTCACTATCATCTAAAAAATACATGTCTATCTAGTGATATCCTCATAACGAAGGTGAATACATTCCAAAAATATTATCAGTTTTAAATTCATTATTATCAAGTAATCTACATATCAATAATACATCTAACAGAAAGTGTCAACCACCATATTACCTTTTAGTGGAGTATTTTTTTATATCCAAATCATAATCATAGAAACATTCATTAATCGATATCTTTCACAAATACAAAATCATATGAAAAAAATTTATTTCAAGATCATATGATATGTAAAAAACACAATATGTTATCCACAAAAACAATTTCTTAAAATATTATGTTAGGACTTCCCAAATGTATGGTCCAAATCATGGGATAAATAATTACATTCATGATAAAGGGGAGGGGTGAGGGATAAACATGTTAAGGGGGATGACAGAGGATGAGTTTAAGGGAATCCAGTCTAAAAATAGTAATATAATCTGGGGGTAAAGATTCAATGTATGAAAAGAGAATAATATCCTCATCCTAATCACACTTAAAAGAAAAAAGATCAACCACATTATTCTGCATGTTTCATCTATGGAAAATACATACATTTTCTCTATATGTATTGATGGTGTAACATGTGCATTAGGGTTTGGGTGAGTAACCCATCCCAGATTTTTCCACTGTAGATGAATCTCATTATAGAAAAATAATATTTATTTTATACCAAGAAAATAATGATATAATATATTCTATATCAATTGTATTAAAATTAGGAGAACTCCCCTCCTAGAGAATGTCAATTATTCCGGCTTAGTAGAGTATCAATTATCTAGAATGATTCCACTACCACCCATAGTACCATGAATGATTGAACCATACATGTTGATATTAATTCAATGATAAGGGAGTTTATAATTCAAAAAATTGATGAGGTCCAAGTGGTAGAAATATTTGTATTTGAGGACATGTTAATGTTGTTTTTGAGGTGATATGGAAGAAAATCTCCCCTAAAAATAGAGATGAGACTGAAATCTAACAAGATAAACATTCTTTAGAGGTAAATTTTATTAGGTGTTATGGTTTTATGGTAAGACTCTTTTTTAGATTCCTATAGAACCCATATAACCACTACAACAATAATTTTACAACCATATTTGCCTTTTGATGCACCTCTATGAATGTTAAAAAAAAGAACCCAACATAAGTCCATGGAACTATACCTACCATTCAACCAGGGAAATCCCATAAGAGGATTATTGAAAAAGTTGTCCCTATTTCATTTAGTAAACTTATGGACTAATTAATCCACATAACCATTCACATAACATAATAATCTTGAAGAAAGGTGCATTCCATTATTATAGATATCTATATTAGTAGAGATATCTTGATTCCTTATACACAACACTATGAAATTATGTTTCACTTGTATAGTAGTGTTATATAGAAATTATGTATGTAATTCTGTGAAATTATTAATAGGTATGATTTTGTGATATTATGAGTTTCTAAAGTTTCTTGATGGATAATAAGTAAATACAAATTAATCCGGTTTATTTAAAATGTAGACGCCACTGGGACTATTTTTTGGATCTTTATTTAGAAACACTTCCTTGAAATATGTATGATAAAAGGTATATTTGAAACTAACATTTAGTACAATAAAACCCATGATAGTGACAAAAGAGAATAGTTAGTTTTATTTCAATAATTCATATAACCTTTTCCAATGGCCTAATATTAAATTTTATGGAGAATAATGATGAATTTTTTCATATTTTTCCATGAATTAATATTATTACAAAATCAATTTTAGGAGAGAGGGGATTTCTGATATTTTTCCCTGATGAATTTGGACCAGATAGAATGATAAAAGTTTTCCTCCCAACCAATTTTTTATTTCACTCATTATATAAATTCATATGTAATTTTATAATTAATACCTACTTGATTAATTAGTTTTCTAGTCTAGGACATTTATTAAAATGATTATGACTTTATTGATGATAATATTATAAAAAATAATAAGGGAGGGCTCATGATTTTTTGTAACTATATCGAGAACATTACACACTGATAACAAATGAACTATAATGAAGTAGAATAATTTTTTACCAAATTAATCCATACTCCGATTGATTGAAAAATATTTATATAATTAAGAATATGACAAGTCATAAAAATGATGATTCAATCAAAATGGTTGATACTGATTCACCCATCAAACAATGGATCACCCATAAAGTCTATCAAAAATGCCTTCTATTGATACATATCCTCTACAAAATAAGACGTTATCTCTTTCTAATGCATTCATTTGAGATGTAAAGGATTTGTTTTCCTCTATTAATGTGTTTTTCACTTCATATATTATAATCTTTAAAGATTATATTAAATTATTTAATAGTTTTTATTCTTCCATTAATATATAATATCAGGTTATCGACAAATAATTTATGTGATATTACAATGAATCCAGAATTATCTCTAATATAATGGATAAAACCATTTTCAATACCATTATTTATGTTCCTATTAAGGATATCCAGACCCATAAAAATGATTCTCATAAAAAATGGATCTCATTGGTGAAGACCCCACATAGATTTAAATAATCCAAGAATTTTCCCAACAACAAATACCATGAATCAAGGTCCAAATAATTAGTGTAAAATATAGTCAAATACCCACCCAAAAATACCCACTAATATAGGACATTAAGAATAATGTTCTATTCTATCTTTTCATAAGATTATTCCATATCATTTTTCTCCATAATGTTGGATCCATCCACACATCTTAAGCACTCATCCACATCTCCAGTATACATTCAAAAGAATATTGACACTACATTATCTATGAAAAAGTATTACCATTAATATTCATGTATGATAGTTGAATTTAAAATTAAGAAAATTCTGATATGAAATTTCTATAAAAGTATTATATCCCAATAATTTCCTAACAATTGAAAACATATTCGATGGATTCAATGTAATAATTACTTCAATATTTACTATGTCCATTACTACTCTTTCTATGAAATAAAATTACTTCTAAAATGCTCCTCACTAGTACATAACCCATACTAAGAGACCCATACAATTTATGTTCTTTGAGAAATGCCAATAATATCCAGAGATGGTCTGTATGATCCTCCTTTTTCATTGATTATCTTTCACCGATAAAGAAAATAACAAAATCATCATGATGGGATTGAAACACTCCATTCAAAATTCCCATCAACATAAAAGGTGATTCAGTAACTCTTAATAATAGTATTAAAAACATTAAATTCCCAAACCCATATCCAAAATATGTAATGAGGATGTATTTAAACCAAAACCATACTTGGTTATGTCCATACCATAATTAAATCTTAAAAATGTAATGAAATTAATTAAATAAATAAGCTATCTTAGGGAAAGGATAAAGATTCTTATTTGTCACTTCGTTTAACCATCAGTATTCATAATGTGAAACTCGCATGCACATACTTTTGAAAATGAAAAAGAGACCTATGAAGACACACTATAATAGATAAATCCTAATAAAAACTCTCATAAATTTCAATTTACAGAATTTTAATATCCACTAGTTCTATATAATAAGATTCAAAAATAATTAGAGGAATACCAGTATATATTTTGATTCTAAAATCAGTCTCTTTACTCAAAGGTAAAATCAAAATCCACTCTAAAAACATTGGAATCTGATCCCTCATAATTCAATGAAACTTCTCTATATTTTCATTACTTTCAAAATTTCTCAATATCATCAACTAATATGTAATACATTGTGACTCAATCTATGTCTCACCTAAACAAAAATTTCATTATTTAATAAATACCAAAAATAATCCATCCAAACAAGAGAAAATAATCCATAATCAATAACAATTACCAAAATATTATATGGAGTTCAACTAATAAATCTAAAGGATAATATCATATGGTTTCATCCAAAAAAAAGAATATGTTCCAATAGAATTGATCTTCACATAAAACCATATCATAACTGTAAACTTTATCCATCATCATCAGATATCATATTAAGTTAATCTACTGTATTGGCCTATAAATATTATTTAATGAAATTTTTATCCTGTACAATAGGTAGAGATTGATAAATGAACTTGTGGCACTGATATTAATAAAAAAAATGGATTATATAATAAAATTACAATAATAACTTGAACCTCCTTCAATCCATCCACTACTTCAAATCTAAAACATTGAGTTACCATATAAAATATCCTCCTCATCATCATATTTGGTACACCCTATACCATCTATATATTAGGAATTTTTATCTATTCCTCCATGATGTCCAATTTTAGAACCACCCTCTAATGGTGGTCAAAATGGTCATATATCATATAATTTCTAAGGAAACATTTTAATGAGGATCTAATAGAAATTACTAGTTGTTTTTTAGAAATTATAAACTTATTTTCAATCCCATTATTACCATGAAAATATATCCATAATTCTTCTATATGTTCTATACCACAAAAAGAGATATATAAAAATTAATTCAACCCACTAGATCGATGTATACCAACTCTACTAAGGATCTGAGATTACTCAGGAAGCTAAATTGGATTGAAAAAACTACTACATTATTATGATATCAATATAGAACATTTTCCTCTATATATACCTAGTAAAACACCTTACATGGTAATTATAATAAATGATATTGTAATTGTTAAAAGAGTAACCTCTTTGTTAGCTTATATAAATATCTATTCAATGGAACCTTGACAGAATATTTAAAATAGTATTTATATATTAAGAATAATTTTTTTTGAAATAATGAGATCTCAATATCTCATTAGTTGAAAAAATGGGATAATAATGCATTATTGTGATAAACTACACAAACAATTTTCTGATATAAGAATGTACCTATTGAATTATCAATATCTTCTTCTAAATCATGAGCCTAATAGTTTTTATAATTAATAATTACTCAAAAAACTATTGAAACATTGTCAATCCAACTGTACACACGTCATAATCTCCAAATATTAATGCCTACCACCAACATGGTGAACCTCGAAAAAAACTCAATATCAATGAATAAAGTTCACAGCTTCAACATTTTTTAACTAAAAAGTTATTACAAAATTTACTTACAAATTAGCAGTACATGGATATATAAGGGGAGTATCTGACCATAATAACACATTATTAATCTCTATATAGACCATTAAACAAAGAATAAACCATCAAATCCTCATGTATAGAATATAAATGACAGTTGAATATACACCAATCAAGACACCAGTTCCCTAACATAATATTCTATACGTATTGAATTCTTGGTTATAAAGTCATCATATAGATCAAATGGGACCTTCTAAATCAAGGTGGATACTTTAGATTCCATTATATAATATGTTCAAGTAATAATTTTTCCTTACCACTCATTAAATACTAAACATTTCCAAATCTAAACTTCATTTTAAAAATGGTTATTCTAACAAAATTATATTTTGAACCTCCCTCATTTGGACACCACCTAAGAAGGAAATGAGTTAGAGTGTGAACCCAAAATGTTATCTCAAATTTTCAATTTTATGTCTATTTAAATTTAGGGTATATCATGATATGTATATAGAAGGGATTTCCCTTTACAGTGAAAAATCTATAGCACCATGAATGCTATAAATGTAAACCTCATTCACATTTCATTAATAGTGTATATAAGTGTCTCTCTTTTCATTCCATAGAAGGAAAAATAAACAATGGGAAAATAAAAAAAAATATTAAATATCATTTATACCTTAATAATGGTATAATAGAATCCACCACTGATAAAAATTCTATTATTCCAAATGTTAAGGTCACATAATAATACATCAAAATATATACTAGTAATATGAATATAAATATATATATATATATTATAGGGGAACCATATTACTATATTCATTAGGTTGCATCTTAAATCACTAATTCTTCCATGATACTGATATATAGTTATTCATATGTTCATGTAATTAAAAAAAATCAATTAATCAATATCTATAAATTATAAATAATTCAACCAAAAACATCCATTATGTAAAATTTAACCATCTCACTTCCCAAACCATAACACTAATTTCATTACACATAATCACATGAAAATTTTTATAATAGTATCCATTATCAAACAACATACATGAAACAAGAAATTTTGTACCTATAGGGTCATGAAAATAATATCCTCATGCAGTTGTCTACCAAAACAGAACATACAATAGTATCACTACTAGTTATTAGTCCTCCACTTCAAGTATAAATATTATAAAATCACAGTTACAATGTTGTTATCCACCTATAGAAAACTCACTACCATATATATCACCATATAATAATACACATGTATGTAACCCAATCAATATCCACATCCATTGGTTGTGTCACTTCCCACACGTAAGGAAAATCACATGTTTTCTAAGTGTCCATCATTGTTGAATCTCTCTACTATGATCGTCATTGGTTGGGTAACTATCCACCTTTAGAGACTCTTTTGATATTATCATGTTTCTAACTATAGATACTCATCCCATTACAACCATCATCATCACTATTTAACATCACATATCTGCTATAGATATCCATATCATCCACACTATCAGAACTATCATCATTATAGTCTTCATCGGGAATCACAAGCCACTACCACATTACTTGTCTAAACTCCCACATAACTATAAAATATAATAATTTGAATCATATCCCTATAATATATTTATTATATCACATAGTCCACTACTCATAAAAATATCATATGGATTATAATCACACCACGTAGATATACCATACTCCCGCTTAGGTCTACCAAAATCAATATCATAGAGAGTAAATATCATGTAAAACAGTTACAATACTCTTCCACCTAGGTTTTAATTAAATTAAAACCTAGGTAATAATGCACCACATCAAAAATATTGCTCATATACTCGCTATACATAAGTTCTATGACAACATAGATTTATCAAGGAATATAAAAGGAATATATTTAAACACATCATATTATCTACACCCCTCTACATTCACACCTACATATATTCATAATAGTGTTGTTCTTAAAAGTGTTTATAATATATTATAAAGTAATGATGACAATTAAATCCTTATTGAATGAATTATTCTTATAAGAATCAAACATAATGTCCCACATGGGATATAGAATTATCCCAACACAATATGGATGAACCCATATAAAAATGTTACCACCCCTTCTAACTCACATGTAAAAGTAAATAAACACTTGAATAAGGCACACCCCCATGAATAGGTGGAATTAACCCATTTAAATTAATTTTAATTCATCCCCAAAATGACTAATACATTGGTGAATACCCCCAAAAACTGGAATAGACACATAAAAAATTGACCATAATCATACCAAAAGTCCTAATTCCACCCCTCTCACTTTTAAAGATATATTCTACAATATTCAATTATTATGCGATCATTTTTAAATATGGTAACTTAAAAAATATTTTAAAACTATTCATAAATAATTATCATCAATTTTATCCTTCATAAATAACATATAAAATAAATGAAATATGAATAAAAAGAAATATTGAACACATTTTCATCAATTCAATGATCATGTCCCCAAATTCATATTTTACATCATTAATCTAGTTCCATAATTATTAATTTATATTATATTATAGTAAAATTATATTAACCAACCATTTACAAATTTTAATAAAAATATATAATTTTTATCTCATATTGTTCAAATTATTCATAAACAATAATCAATCCATCAATAACCTAAATTAAAAAAATTATATTCATATCAAATATTCTTCTGGAATCATTAATCTAATAATTTCATATTAACCTATCATTTCCCATTTAAAATTTAATATACATTCATTTTCATTTTTCATTATAAATAATCTACCTATCACATGAAAAAAATATATTCATAAAGATTAAAAATAAGAATAAATTTTACAGTATCATACCATGATTTCTTGAAAAATTTTAATCAATAGTCCTAAGATGATCACCACTGATCATTAATATATATTATATTTATAATATTCCTCATCATTTAATTCTAAAATTCACACTATTCTCAAAAAAATCTTATAATAAAAGTGAGAATAATGAGAAAATATTATAATTTCTTGAAATTCAATCCAAAAATAAATTCTAATAATTCTATCAAAATTTTCATTCCATAAATCTCATTAATTTTACATATCAAAATGAAATCCCCTCATTCAAATATCTCATTAATACTATTTTAAGGAAACGTGTCACGACATAATAAAATATCATGCCACCCTTCATTAAAAATATTATAGGTCTTCTCCACAATATATCATATCTCAAATAATTACACATTATTTCGTTTAAAAAAAATAATCCTCCTAAAATAAACACTCTAAAACCCCCATACATTTTTAATTCCACTAATATATGACATTAAAATAAATTTCCAACCACTTTTGAAAAAAATTACTGTCCATGTCTAAAATAGAATGTTTTGAATCAATTGGAATGCAAAATATTTTATTCTAACATCGTGAAATTAATTATTTTTCCATTATTAGTTAATGATACACATAATTTCTCAATATCCAAAATTTCACATTTTTGGGTATCAATATATTCCAATGATAAGATTATATAGATATATTATATAGAGAAACCATGATTACCTTTGATGTTTTACATTTTAGGTCACACATTCCTAAATGATTCACCTTAGATAAGACATAATTATCATAGGAAACAAAGAAAGATAGAACCATAATTTGTGCATCCACTTGATATTAGAAAATAAATTTTCGATGTGAGATATTGTTTTGAGTTACCTTAATTTAATAGAGTTATTCATAAAATATTTCATATTTTTCTATTATTGAAGTACCAACTAGATCTATCTCACATATTAGATTGAAAAATGGCTTAATTAAAACCTAATGCACTTATATGGAAGACTGATATTATTGCACATAACTTTAAAAAATTATTTAAATTTAATAATTTTTTGGATACTTATAATATAAATGTATAAAATTATAAAATATAATTTTTTCTAGAAAAAAATTTAGCGATATGTATTTTTTTACTAATAATCATTTAACAGTAATAAATCAATGTTTAATGTTTTAAAATGTCTTTTAATATTATTTGAAATATCTATATTTAGTTCATATAAATTGTTTAAATAATGAAAATTATTTTATATGTTACTCAAATCTAAAACATGTCTGTTGTGTGTGAGGGAATATTTTTTTATAAGATATATATTGTTAAAAATGATTATTTTTTTATTATTAAGTGTTTATTTGGGGAAGCTATCCAAGCCCCTTTATTCATTCACTGTGTGGTGTCATGGTCAAACATGGGGGGGGGAGGCTCCTCCCCTCTTCTTATCTTTATAAATTAATTTTTTCTTGATGGTCTTCCATAGTTTGAAATGAAATGATGTTAGTATTTTTAATATTTTATTTTACTCCATTTTCTATCCTCTACCCCCCAATATTTATTTTCTACTTTTTAAAAGAGTTTTCATTTATATTTATTCATTGGATGAAGAAACACATTTATTTATGTGGATCATTATATCATGGATTCTAAAGAAGGATTCTGTAAAGTGATTTAACACCATTATTGGATGTTTTCCATTAAAATTTTGACCTTTATGATATTATTATTATTACTTTCACTATTGTTTTTTAGGTAATTTTGTATCAAAACCAATTATTAATACGATGTGTGAATGAAATTTGATGGTCACAAAGGGCATTCACACTGTGTTTCATTGATTTTCAGTGTTTTCCTATTGTCCTATCAGTATTCCTATATTCAATATTTAATGAATTTTCATTAATTACATGAATAAATTATATTTAAATTTTTTAATGTTTTAATAGTTTTTTTGATGAATTATTTTGAATTTAGTTTGATTAATTTTATTAGTAAAACATTAAAATTAAGGGTTATTATACTCGTAAATAATTTAATGAATCATTACAGGTTTTATTTTTTTTAAATACATAATATCTTAAAATATAATTTATATATGATACATGTGATAAATATTTGGTTAAAATTTGTTTATTTGTATAACTCATTCCATAACAAATGCATCTTCTAAAATAAAAAATATGTTAAAAAAATTAATAAACCGTTTTTATAAATTAAATTGATTTTTTATAGTTAATTAAATGAGTTTATTTTCATGGAAAACGTTATATAATAATTATAGAGAATTCAAAGGGTTTTTTATATAATATTATTATAGATTAACCGATGTCAGTTTTTTTTAATGTTACAATTTTTTTATAACAATATATATATATTATTTTAGTTATAAATTATTTGGTATGATTTAATATAAATTAATGATTATTTTTATGAATAATTATCGTGGTATAAGGAATAATTGGTAAGATTAAAATCATTCATCACATGATTAACATTATTCTAATGTTATTTCCATTTATTTTGTTATGAAATTCATGAATATAAACTATTATAAATTTTTATTGACTATTGAATAATGTGTTAGAAATAATTATTTTAAAATTAAAAATCTCAATGAATATGGAAAACATCATTATAAATCATTATGTACAAGAAGGGTATGAAGAATTTGTACCATGTTTGGTTATAATGAAAATATCCATCACTTTCAATCACCAGTTTTGAATTATAATTTTGAAATTAATTTTTATAGTAGTTTTATATAACACTATACCTAGTGTATTCTACATACATCAGTAGATCCCTGTAATTCATGAATTGAATAGAATCACCGATCAACATAGGAAACTAAGTAGATTGGTGGCAAGGAATGAAAGGAATTCCCAATACCCATGGGATGGTGAATAGAATACATCCATCAAAAAACCATTTGGGAATAATATTTACCAATATAAAATAAGTAATTAAAAATTTCCAAAAAAAATAAGGTAATTGGAAACAATAAAATATTCCATAAAAATTGCACAACCTAATTGATTTGTCAAGTTCTACACAAAGAAAAACAATACAAATAAACCCTAGTGAAAACCCCATGTACACAAAAAAACGAAAAATTAGTAGTCCATGTGATATGTGGGAAAAATACCACTATCTGACCACAATATACCCACATCCAACAAAACATGAATCCTTCTACCATAATACGATATGTTTCCCATTCATACAACAGATAAAACAAAATCTACACACATCTGAGTGTATGTGAAGGATTTGATAAAAAAGAGCCGTATGGTCCCAAAAAAATTCATAAGAACTATTTTTCAGAAAAATTTATATTTATAATAATTTAAAAATAATGGTATGATAAGAATTTGAACTATTTATATTAAAATAATTGAAATAACCACTTTCATCAAATGTTAAACAACATTATATAGTTTTTTTTTCAAATCCAATTAAACAAAAAAAATTCGCTTTATAAAATAATAAATCCATATCCATATGGAAATCATGAAAAATTTAATCCACTTCTAGAATAATATAGTATTAGAAATTTAGGATTTCACATAAAAATATTAACCAAGAATTGTGTGCAGTAATCCTATCCTAGGAATGGTTTCCAAAGTAGCATATAGAAACCCTAATGTGTAATACCCCCCCCCCCCAAAGATATTATTTAAACATGACCTTGGTACACCCTTCAAAGGAGTTAAGGAATTCCATGAAGTGTAATTAAAACATAAAAATTTGTGAGATTTTGTGATACGAAACATTCGCATAAGGACCCAAGGCTTACATGAACTATGGTTTTGGAAAACATTTTTAAAGGGATTATCAAATTTCAAGAAACAATAATATAACCCTTTTGTGTTTATAAATATCAATTTTTGAAAATCTATTTTGATAAAAAAAACCTCAATTAATTGATATCAACTATCCTTTATTGATTTTCAAGAGTAAACCCATTTTATATCAAAATTTATAACACATGTGTTTTGTAAATCTGAGATCATTCCAATTACCATTTAGAAAACAATTTTAGAAACCAATGAGAACATATAATTCACATTACAAAAAATTTAAATGAAACCATCTAAAATAGATCCAAGTTCTCAAAATGATAAAATTAAAACCACACACCTATAGGAATGTAATCATAATAGAATACATGGAGCATGATCCAAAAATCAATTCCATACAAAAGAAATCAAATTCAATGATAACATAGTTGACATATAAGAAAGAAGACCACATACCTCAACAAGTATGAGTTATATGCCACAACCGACAAGATACAAACTCTAGTAACCAAATGAAAAATGGATCATTGATAAATAAAAAATAATAAATCACAAGATTTTTTTATTTGATCAACAAAGCATATATCCACTATTAATCCAATAGATTAAGTAAAAATGGATGATATCGTTTCAAACAAACCAATTTAAAGGGAACTGATGGATTCAGGATCAAAACACTAACTATAGAAGATAGTGGGATCCATGAACCCCAAAATAAAAGCCACTATATAATCATTATTTTAATATATTTTTGGGAGAGGGATTAAGATAATAAAATACGGTTTTATTAATATAAAAAGACAAAACTACCCTTACTGGAAAACCCAATTTGGTAGAACCAAATAATCAATGGCCAAAAAAGGAATCCATTTTGTAACACCTTGAGAGTTAATGGAATATTATTTCCTAATATAGTCTATTTCATTGATAGCCTTCATTACAAGCAATATTGAGTTTTAAAAAACAATTATATACTGCCAACGAGCTTGTACCCTAGTGGTACAAGCTCCTGCTTGGCATCCAAAAGACCCGGGATCAAATCCAGGCATGGGTGAATTTCCGGGGGTACTGTAGCATGGCACTGTAGCAGGGAAATGTTGTAGTACTGCAGCAGAAATGGACTGTAGCAGCGGCGGTGGGGCTGTAGCAGGTACTGTAGCGGTGGCGGTACTGTAGCTGGTATTGTAGCAGCGCGGGTACTGTAGCAGTACTGTTCACCAAGGGGTCCTTTGGGCAAAAAAATGGGCTTCCAAGCCTTGTATTCAGGCCACTTGGCCTTGGGCCTTCGAGCTATGTAATGGGTCACACTCTACCCTGCCTAAAGAGGTCATTGCTTTAAATAATAAAATTGAACCTTCGACCCCAACCATTTAAAGAAAAACAAACAATTATATTCCAATAAAATTGTTATTTAAATTTAGTTGTCATGAATTATTAGTTAATTTTCATTATCTAAATAGGAATAATTACATTAATAAAAATAATTTAAATAAATGTAGACAAACAAAAAATATGAATAAATAAATACTTTATTTTTATTGTTTTCTTAATATTCTTCAAAAATTCTTTTTTCTCAAAAAAATGATTTGTATTTCGATTTTTGACAAATAATAAAATAACTTTTTAACAATTTTAGAACATTTATTTTTTATAAAATTGACTTTATTTTTGGAATAAAAATGTAAAAATTATTATAGTATGTATTTTTCATAATTTTCTTAACATATTAATTTTTTTTGAATAGTGATAAATATGGATTATAATTAAAATAGTCTTTTTTAATCAATTAAAAATTTAAATATTATTTGAAAATATTTTAATTGAAAATTAGATTAATTATTTTATTAGTAAATGGATTTTTGTAATTTTAATTAAATTCTTGCTGAATTAAAATAAACAATCATTCTATGCTATTCAAATATTTCTCTTTGAGAAACCCTTTTTTCGTCACATTTAATGGTTTGATTTAAATTTTAAAATTACCACTTCTATGAGATGAATTTGGAAAAATGGATTTATTATTTTTAATCATCATAAATAATATTTTTTATAAGGTATGCTTATTTTTTTGTTCAAAATTAATAGTAAAAATAGTTAAATATTAATTACCATATTTAAGGTTAAAACTAGTTTATCGGGGGTTAAACTAAAAATATAAAGATTAAAATGAAATTAAAACATATAATATTAAAATTGTATCTCTATATTTAAACCATATAATATCGATAGTTTTTTAATGAACAATTTTAATCCCTTTTCATGTTTAAATGGTGGGTAAATGTTTTTCATTTCAATCATTTCATGTGTGTCATCTCCCTCACTAATAAAAGGGTACCATTGTCCTCTTCTTTTGAGATCTATAATACCATTGGTTTAATAAAATAAAAAACCAATTATCCTAATTAATTCCATAGAATCTTCTAATAGTCCTTATTATTAATTGTAAATACTTCAATGAAGGCTTTAGGTATAAACCTAAAGAGGGTCCTTCAATAAGAGGCACAATTCATTAACTTGGGTTTTTGTTTTATTTCATCTTCCAAATCCTTAAAATATTAATCAAAAATGATGAAAATATAAGGAAAATATAATATAAAATTATATATTATTATAATAATTTAATAAATAATATGCCCCACCTCATACATCAGATGGGATATAAAAAATTCAATCACGTGTACCACAGAATACTGCCTCAAAAATCGATGTAACCCATTTTCTATCACTACCTCCCATGAATGGTTATAATGACAGCTTCAAAATATTTATATTATATTTATGAAATAATTATAATTATTTAATTATTATATCAATTACATCTTTTAACATTTTATTTTGGGGTAATATGATAATGTCGCTTGTGTCTACAATAAACTATCACCTCCCAAAGCGATGTGATTCGTTTTTCATGTATGATTTAAATGGAATGTAGTAAAGATAAATGTAATGAATATAGGTGATTTATATTAAATAAAAATTACTAAATAATGGTTATATATTATTTATCTTTCCTTTTGATCCATCCATCGGGAAAATGGAAATAACATCCATGCGTACGTACGACCTCCCATCTACATGAACAGTGTAACTCATTTTCTATCACTATAATTTATGAAATAATATAAACACATATATAATGAGTATACATGATAATTAAATCATGGTTAAAATTTTCAAGATTATGTAACCATGATCAATGTAAAATTACCTAAACTCACAAACTAAAATATACATGAAAAACAAAGCAATTATTACCCTTAACATGATTTTAACAAGGGGTTGTAAATATAAAGATACTAAAAGTTTATATGAAAATATTATATGGTATGATAACTATAATTAGGAATTTTTAATATATGTATAAGTAACATATATTTATTATATAGGATGTTTGAACATGTATGAATGATTTTGTGACTTATGTTATTGTAATTTCATCTTAAATTGGATTCTTTAGAACATATGTTGTGTTATTCAATTCTCATTATTTTTGAGGTTTATATATGGCCATGTTGACATGTTATATAAAAAATTTATTTATTATAATTATAATTATGTTTTCATTCAATGTAATTATTTCATGGGTCTTATGATTCAAAAATACACCTATGTGGTAATAGTTTTGTGATAAAATCACATTTTTTATCAGGGTTATTTATGGTTGTACATAGAATAAATAAATATTCCGATATATCTCTAAATAAAATAATTTTTTTCTTCCCATATGGTAATTTCAGTAAAATACATGTGTTCCATCCATTTTACTCTCTTTATGTACTCAAGAGCTCACAATATAATTTTTTAAGAATAATTGTTCTTATTTATCTAGGAGGCCGAAAATCAATTTTCTTCCATGCCCATGTTTTCAAAATATATTTTAATAAAAGATTCTAGAATTATAAAAAAAATTTGAAATAATTTTTTCCAATGTTTTTTTACAAAATTGATTTGAATGAATTATCCTATCTTTTTTTAATGAGGTTCTTTTGACTTTTACTAAAAATGTAAAACGAATCACCATTTTAATGTGAATGACCTGAAGAGTATTTTATGCCATCCAAATCACACAATATCATAAATTTTCTTTTATATGTATCAATTCATGTTTCCAATGAACTTTATTACCACAATGTATGTGAAAATATTTTATTAAAATGTGGTTTTATAAGTTGAATGGTTATTTTTCAGTAGAATTTTTCTGTTTGATCTATCAAAATCATTTTACATCTATGATGACATACGTAGATGTTAATTAAGATTTAATGGGGATATAATTCTATGATTCTATCCTTATTATTTCTCTATATGGATTATGTTTATGATGAAAATATTTTTTGAGACCAACTTCTTTTTCACGGTTTATTTTATGATGAAATGTTTATGAGACCCATTTATTTTTTTGGGTTTTGATATGATTAATGTTTTTATGATATTTTGGATCACTTATTTATGGGTTTAATTATATTAATGTGGTTGGGTTATAACCATGTATGGTGTTTAAATTATAACCCAGGATATGTGGGACCTATATCTCCCACTAATGGATTGGGAAAAAACTAATATCTCATGAGCTAAATTGAATTAGAATGGGGAGTGAACCCAGTTTATTATGGGACTTTTTCCACTATGAATAACTTTGAGTGAAATATGACTATATTTATGTATTAGGGAGTTAATCCACTCCACTTGGATTGTTTTTGGAATGATCCTTTGTGAAAATGATTTTATTTTTTATGCTTATTTGTATACCAAAAATCAAATTCTTATTCCACTGTTATACTATCAGGAATTATGTTAATTGATTCTAGTATTATTCATATATTATGAACAATAGTGTCAAAAATATTTTTAACATCACCATTTTTAGGTCGGTTATATATAACCGACGTGATAAGCTGTGATACATGGTTTTTTACATCGGTTATAAAATAACAGACGTAAAAAATCCGGAGAGTAAATTCATTATGTCCGTTATTTTAATAACCAACATTAAAAATCGCGCATGTTCATTTTTTACGTTGGATATAAATTAGCCGACGTAAAAAACCAAAGCGCAATGTTTTTTACGTCGGTTATTTTATAACCGACGTAAAAAACGAGGAATGTACGTATTTTTTACGTCGGTTATAAAAACCCGACGTAAAAAAGCAGCATTTGAGGCCTTTTTGACGTCAGTTATTTGATAACCAATGTAACAACCCAACCCGCAGAATTTTTTATGTCGGTTATATTATATCCAATGTAAAAAACTGTGATTTCTGATGTATTTGTTACGTCAGTTATTCTATAACCGATGTATAAAAAGAGGAATGTAATACATTTATAATGTGGGTTATTATAATAACCACATTATAAATGTAATAAAAATATTTTATAACATCGGTTATTAAATGACCGACATTATAAAACATTTAATAAATTAACACACAACATGGATTGACATTTACAATTTTTCGATCGACAGTCCGACGACTCGTCTCTCTCGTGTGGAAAACCTTTATCGACTCTTCGACCTCGTTACATTAAACTTGTTTTTCCATCATCTTTTATCATCTTTACTCTCCTCAGATCTATCATCTCAACTCGTAACACTCAGGTAAGCCTCCAATTACTTTATTTCGTTCGTTTTTTTCTGTATAGTCTATATATATGTTTTGCGATTTTTTGTTTAATCTAAGTAATATTTTTAGATTTCGAACCCTCTTTACTAGTTTTTCCAACATCGTTTTATTTATTATCACCAGATCTATTAGATCGACTTGCAATATTCATCTAATCCTCACCTACTTCTATTTCGTTTGTTTTTGTTTCGCGGATTCCCGACAATGATGGTAATTTTGGTTGTCATTGAAAACTAATGATCTCATTCACCTATATTGTAACACCCCGAGATTTTATGAAAAATATTATTTTAATTTCATTAATGTTTTGTGTTATACGCTACACCAAAAGGATATTTCACAACACACATCTCTGACCTGGCTTGAATTACACGCAATCGCGACCTTCCACGATAGCGTGTGTTGTACGCAATACCAAGTTTCACTAAACAACGATATGCTATTTAAATATTATTAAAACTAGCCGTTATGAATAGTAATAACCACTTTTTGAAATTTTGTAAATTTTATTTTTCAGAATGGACTTCATTTTTTGATTCGGAATATCGAAATTAGCTTAGGGTGAAATTTTGGTGATTTTCGGATAACTTTCATATTTTGGTGAATAGTGAAAATTACTAAATTTTAATTAAAAAAAGCTTTTTCAATCGAAATAATTAATAGTGATAAATTATTAATTTGAGTGGTTTTAAAGTATATTTAGAATATATTTTTACAATTTAATACAATGTTGGTCATTGGATGTAATTTCACATTTAAACCAGTTATAAAAAAGTGTCAATCTTTTGATAGTTATTATCTCTTAAAAACACGCCTTTTGTTTTGACGACCGGAATTAATTTATAAATTAATTAATGCAACTGATATGTTTTGAATTTTTTAAAAAAGAAATAATTTTTGAGTTCATAATATCAAATATACCTTAGGCCTAATTTTTTGTATTTTTCTGAAAACTTTCAATTTTTGATGAATAGTGAAACCACTAAGTGGTAGGTTAAAAACTGAATTTTGCATAAAACATAATTTTACCGCTTCTGTGAATGGAATTTTGAAAATCCGACAGACATGGTTAATATCAAGGACTAAAATTTGGTTGAATGAGATGAAAATAATTTTTGGTGAATAGTAACTTTTTACTTTTTTTTTACCACGGTTAAAAGTAAATAGGGTAATTAAGGGTAAAGATGATATTATTATTACCCTAACACAAATCCTAATTCTATTGGATAAGTGTAATTCGACCAAAAACAAACTTAGGAATAAAATATGTCCATTTAGGCCCACTTGGATTAGATTAGTACATTTATTATTAATTTATTTAAAGAAGGGTTAAAATAGTTAAAATCAATTTTTAATAAGTAAATCATTTTTAATATGGGGTTATACATAATATAAATTCGACTATAAATATTCATTAGAAATATCAAAAGATTTTCTACATAATGATATTTTATTTGTAATTTTTAGACATTAAATAATTTAATTTATTTATGACACAATGATGATGTAGTAATTATCTTATTAATGAAATATTGACATAATTGATGTTATAAATGACCAAATAAATGTAATTTGAGACTTTTTATGAATTACACTAATTTTCTAGGTTACTATGATATATTATTGTCGATTTAATAAACTTGGTTCGAACATATAATTCTGTTATGACATTCACAAAAATCATATATCAAATAGTGTCAAAATTGACACAAAATAGTTTTTAAATCAAATATTATATTATTAATTGTTATTTTATTCCTAAAAATCTAAGGTTCCGAAAAATGACTTAGATAAGGATATATATATTAATAATAAAAAACTTGGGGTTAGTTTGGCATGTTATAGTAAGTGTATTAACCTTATAGTGTAAGAACACAAGAAGACACGGTAAAAGTAAAATTATTTAACTTAATGTTAAATCTAAATGATAAGGTTAAATAGGAACCTAAACTTGTCTAAATTCTATTGGATGAGTGGCTTTAGACCCATCCCCACCTTAGCCTCGAAATAAATCAATTTGGAGCTATTTAAAACCGAACTTGACTTTATAATAAAATAATATTTTTAGTTATTCCAAAGGTGCCCCTCTCCTCCCTTATAAAAGGACACCTCCTCCCTCTCTTCCTCACACAACTTTGAGCCTAAAAGCTCGGCCAAACCCTGCCAAAATCTTTTCTCCACTTCCCTATCAACATCCTAGAGGTTATGGTCTTCCCCAAAGACCAATTTTAGTGCCCTAAGAGGAGGTCTCAAAGAGGCGCTTCAAAGAAGAGGTAATTTCCGTTACCAATTCTTTCACCTTTATTTCTTCTTCCAATTCTTCTTCTTAGGTTGATTCATTATGAAGTAATAACATCAGTATCACTAATATACTGATATTTTATTATTAGTATGAAACAACCCTATTTCACCATCTATCCATCCTACGGAAAAAGAAATCACCGCGCGTGCGTACGTACGGAATACCGTCTCCACGCCGCGGTGTAATCTATTTTCCACCACCACCTTACATGGATGGGTATAATGGTGTAAAGAATAACTATAAATAGTTATTACAACATAATATTGATTCTGATATATTGTATAATCCACTCCAATTCAATTCAGTAATTATGGAAATGATATCATCGCTCGTGCGTACGTACGGACTACCGTCTCCACGACGCGATGAGATTCATTCTCCATGTAAACCATTTAAGAATGATTATAAAGTATATATAAGAAATAATAATGAAATATATGAAATTATAAAGCTACTGGAGTTATGTATATATATATGTGTATGTCATCTACTTAATTCCATTCAAGACAATAAGGAAAGGAAAACAGCGTTCATGCGTACGTACGGACTACCGTCTCCATGAACGGTGTTTTTCATTTCATTTATCTATCTATTATATATATATATATACTGAATATATATTATATATAAATCATATTTTATATTCTGGAAGTAAGTAAATCATGATATAAGTAATAATAATGTCAAGAACAACAAGTCAAAACACCTACGATAAATGAAACGATTTTACCCAAAACGCTTCTTTAACATGGAATTTACAAAAGAACGGGTAATATAAAGTCATAATTGAACCATATATGATATCATAACAATGAATATGATTCTTTAATAAGTCAATGACATTATTTAAATCATTATACAGGAGGTTCGTACACATACGAAGCAAATCGGACCTAAGGTAAGGGAAATATCACAATCTCATTTTTATCTGAGATTGTTTATAGTTTGGCATTTACTAGGGTGTATTTTATCATCCACATCCATGTTTCCTTAATATGTAATATTATTTCCATTCACCTAAAATTGTTTAAATCCCATTTTACCCTTCGGAGAGTTTTTAGTAAAAGATATGAAAGGAATCTTTTGTCGTTTTTGTCATACGAGGTACTTTTTGACTTTTCCGAAAAAAGTACGAAGAATGTTTTTTTAACTTATACGGAATGAATGGATTTTTAAAACATTATTTCCAAGAAGCTTACTTTACAAGTTTTAAATTTTATTTTTAATCAAATTCTTTTAGTTTATAATTGTACGACATGTTAAGAAAGGAAAAGTGTTTTTGAAGCAGAAATGATATTTTCCTCAAGAATAGAGTTCAAGTGTTTTATCAAAATTATTTTCCATATAAGATAATAAAGGGTTCCATTTCTATCCCTATTATTACATTGATTTTATTATGTGGTTATGGAATTATATTTATGAATTCCATTATCCTATATGAATTTTTTTATGATGTTACAATGTTTAAGATTCCCATTTTTATTACATGGGTTATGCAATGATGTATGGTTTATGATTTTGTGGCACACATAAGAATGGTATCATTATGAGATGGGTGGGACCTATATCTCCCTCCAATTCATTGGGTAAAGATTTTATATCTCATGAGATAGACATGGCTGGAATGGTAGGTTATACCGGTTCAGTGAAACAGGACTGAAACGAGGGTGACTTGGTTCAGAAAGGGACTTTGTCCACTAAGATAGTCTTGGCAATGAGTCTTGACTAACAATAAATGATTCTCTATGATTATGTGTGCATGACACAAAGTTTAATGTTTTATGTTATGATTATTGTGATTAAATTTCACTGCCATAAGTTATCCCAGGTTATGAAATCATGATCTCTTTTACAGGTTAAGATTTCCAAAAGTTATGTGCTTATGTATATGATGTGATTGATATTTCTTTTGTTTACCCTTACTGAGCATTTGAGCTCACCCTTTTATGTTTACTTTTCCCCAGGATATAAAGAAATGTTTTAGGTATAAAAAAAAGGAAGATCTTTATGGGAGATGTTGAAGATCTTTCACCAGGATTAGAAGATTATATTCCGAGTTTCCAAAGACACTAAACTATTACGATCCTTGTGTGTGTGTATTTTTTGTTATGTACTAAGTATTCCGCAAATGTAATGTAATGTCAATGTACGTCAGGCTTCGGGTCTCTACAGTTGGTATCAGAGGAAAGGTTTAGTCAACCTTTGGAAAATAGGATGTGAGAACGTTAGTGAGATCCCTAGAGATATTTCTAAGGTAAGTCTAGGGATGTCCCTAAGGATAAGTATACGTATAGGATATAGTTCTAGAACTATGGTAATGATATTAGATTAAACCAAAGATGTTAGATATTGAAGTTACTCCCCCTTTATTATGATTTTTGACTCTCACACTATTCTTTTTGGGTTTTAGAAAATGGCTGGAAACAAGATGATTCCTGATAATGGAGGATATGATGGACAATGGAATGATATTCTTCATGAGAATCCAAATGAAATGGGATTTGGAAGTCTAAACATCATTATTATGCCGAATCAGCAATCTCATAATATGATCAATAAAGTTAAATTTGGTAAGTTTCCTGACTCGGCTAATAAGAGAAAGATGGAGTTTCATGATGATCATAGAGGAAAGAAAGTTCAATTTCCCCTATGTAAATCATGTGGGAAGAGGCATCAAGGAGAATGTTTCAAAGGAACCGGAAGATGATTTGGGTGTGGAAAAGAAGGACACAAAGCCAGTAAGTGCAAAGGAAAAGGTTCAGTTAACACTAGGGATGAGGATATTGGTATTGCTACGACATCAGCAATGGTTAAATGTTTTAAATGTGGAATGTACGGGCATTATGCAAACCAATTCCCTAAGGGAAAGTCTCATGAAGAGAATCAGTATGGTCATATGGGTAGTATTTATATGGATGATGATGAAGAGACTACAAATGATATGTGATATGAAAGAATTGTTGAAGCTCGGTCAATGGTTTAAGAATGTAGTGGAATGATTACATGTTTTTCATGTGTAATGTTGTATAAGTAATCTCATGGTAATATGGAATAAAGAGACATCTAAGGATTGTTACACTGTTGTCTTTCCTTAAGTTTTGAATGTTTATGATTAATGGTACCAGTAACCATGAAAGGTTATTCAGATATTTTTGGAAAGCAGATGATATGCGCATATTGAAGGGATAAGGAGAAAATGAAATGTTAGACAGTATTCATGAGCTCATGATTGATATAAGGACTAAGTGATATCATGGTTTGAGTATATAAAATTTAGAGGATTTTGGTATGTGGAAGTTGTTAACTTTTAACTGCATTCATGTTTTCACTAAGGTTCAATGGGTATTCAAGAGAGTAAATGATTAAGGCCTTTGAATGTTTGGAATGTGACCAACAAGACATATTTTATGATATATGGGGATCAACGATGGTATTAAATCTCTGGTAATCGTTTTCACTATATTATGAGAGTGGACTGAAGTATTATGTATAAGACTAAAGATTGGAATGGATTATGTTGGACATAAGTTAGTATTGTTTAAGGATAGAAGTTTTATCGATATTATTGATGGGATGTTATAGTAATATAGCTTTAGAAAAAGGACAACCTGTAGGACAAGCGACATCCCATCGCGTCAGACAAGCCTGTGGGAATCGAACCCACAACCGAAGTGCGACTGGCCTTTATCCCCTACTACTGGCCTACAGGAAGTCCATGTTTAGTAGAAACTAGTTTTATTATATTAAGTAGTATGATATATGAAGTATAAGTCCATTTTAGGAACCATATATGATTAATCTCACTATAGAATGACTTATGTATATTTAATAACTTTTGCCAACCTTTTGTTTGAGACAGATGGAATGACCCGCCATTCTATCACATGATCTTCTAACACTTCACGAATAACAAATTCAACTTCATTTATTTAAGAGATGAAGTGGAAATTGTTCAAGGCATGAACAACAGTGAGATTGTACCAAAATAAAGTAAGTATTTATTCTAATTCAAATTCTTCAACTTTAGGGAAACGATCTTGAAAACCAAAAATGTTGTCCTAGTGCTTTTATATCTGATTAATCAGATGGTACCTTAGATCGTCACAAATTTATGGATTTGTGATTGTGGGATTTTCCATATCCATGTTCTCTACCACTCTCCATCAGAACATGACGATTAGATTTCTCTTCCATGTCCATATTTTCACCTATGTTCTCCTATGTGGATACCCAGTGATTAGTTAACTTGGGTAACCATTACATTTTATACTTTAGTTTTTAAAGATAAGTTTTGGTATTCCTTTTTACGATGTGGGTTTCTATCAAAGAAACTTTCAAATAGTAAACCATTTATAACCCCTACGAATTTCGAGGGTGAAATTCATTTTAAGGGGGGTAGAATGTAACACCCCGAGATTTTATGAAAAATATTATTTTAATTTCATTAATGTTTTGTGTTATACGCTACACCAAAAGGAGATTTCACAACACACATCTCTGACCTGGCTTGAATTACACGCAATCGCGACCTTCCACGATAGCGTGTGTTGTACGCAACACTAAGTTTCACTAAACAACGATATGCTATTAAAATATTATTAAAACTAGCCGTTATGAATAGTAATAACCACTTTTTGAAATTTTGTAAATTTTATTTTTCAGAATGGACTTCATTTTTTGATTCGGAATATCGAAATTAGCTTAGGGTGTAATTTTGGTGATTTTCGGATAACTTTCATAATTTGGTGAATAGTGAAAATTACTAAATTTTAATTAAAAACAACCTTTTCAATCGAAATAATTAATAGTGATAAATTATTAATTTGAGTGGTTTTAAAGTATATTTAGAATATATTTTTACAATTTAATACAATGTTGGTCATTGGATGTAATTTCACATTTAAACCAGTTATAAACAAGTGTCAATCTTTTGATAGTTATTATCTCTTAAAAACACGCCTTTTGTTTTGACGAAGGAAATTAATTTTTAAATTAATTAATGCAATTGATATGTTTTGAATTTGGTAAAATAGAAATAATTTTTGAGTTCATAATATCAAATAAAGCTTAGGCCTAATTTTTGGTATTTTTCTGAAAACTTTCAATTTTTGATGAATAGTGAAACCACTAAGTGGTAGGTTAAAAACTAAATTTTGCATAAAACATAATTTTACCACTTCTGTGAATGGAATTTCAAAAATCCGACAGAAACGGTTAATATCAAGGACTAAAATGTTGTTGAATGAGATGAAAATAATTTTTGGCGAATAGTAACTTTTTACTTTTTTTTACCACGGTTAAAAGTAAATAGGGTAATTAAGGGTAAAGATGATATTATTATTACCCTAACACAAATCCTAATTCTATTGGATAAGTGTAATTAGACCAAAAACAAACTTAGGAATAAAATATTACCATTTAGGCCCACTTGGATTAGATTAGGACATTTATTATTAATTTATTTAAAGAAGGGTTAAAATAGTTAAAATCAAAGTTTAATAAGTAAATCATTTTTAATATGGGGTTATACATAAGCTAAATTCGACTTTAAATATTCATTAGAAAGCTAAAAATATTTCCTACATAATGGTATTTTATTTGTAATTTTTAGACATTAAATAAGTTAATTTATGTATGACACAATGATGATGCCGTAATTATCTTATTTAAAGAAATATTGACATAATTGATGTTATAAATGTCCAAATAAATGTAATTTGAGACTTTTTATGAATTACACTAATTTTCTAGGTTACTATGATATATTAGTGTTGATTTAATCACCTTGGTTCGAACATATAAATCTGTTATGACTTTCACAAAAATAATATATCAAATAGTGTCAAAATTGACACAAAATAGTTTTTAAATCAAATATTATATTATTAATTGTTATTGTATTCCTAAAAATCTAAGGTTCGGCAACATGACTTAGATAAGGATATATATATTAATAATAAACAACTTGGGGTTCGTTTGGCATGTTATAGTAAGTGTATTAACCTTATTGTGTAAGAACACAAGAAGACACGGTAAAAGTAAAATTATTTAACTTAATGTTAAATCTAAATGATAAGGTTAAAATAGGAACCTAAACTTGTCTAAATTCTATTGGATGAGAGTATTTCGACCCATCCCCACCTTAGCCTCGAAATAAATAAATTTGGATCTATTTAAAACCGAACTTGACTTTATAATAAAATAATATTTTTAGTTATTCCAAGGGTGCCCCTCTCCTCCCTTATAAAAGGACACCTCCTCCCTCTCATCCTCACACAACTTTGAGCCTTAAAGCTCGTCCAACCCCTGCCAAAATCTCTTCTCCACATCCCTAGAAACATCCTAGAGGTTATGGTCTTCCTCAAAGACCAATTTTAGTGCCCTAAGAGGAGGTCTCAAAGGGGCGCTTCAAAGAAGAGGTAATTTCCGTTACCAATTCTTTCACCTTTATTTCTTCTTCCACTTCTTCTTCTTAGGTTGTTTCATTATGAAGTAATAACATCAGTATCACTAATATACTGATATGTTATTATAAGTATGAAACAACCCTATTTCCCCATCTATCCATCCTACGGAAAAAGAAATCACCGCGAGTGCGTACGTACGGAATACCATCTCCACGCCGCAGTGTAATCTATTTTCCACCACCACCTTACATGGATGGGTATAATGGTGTAAAGAATAACTATACATAGTTATTAAAACATCATATTGATTCTGATATATTGTATAATTCACTCCAATTCAATTCAGTAATTATGGAAATGATATTATTGCTCGTGCGTACGTACGGACTACCGTCTCCACGACGCGATTAGATTCATTCTCAATGTAAACCATTTAAGAATTATTATAAAGTATATATAAGAAATAATAATGAAATATATGAAATTATAAAGCTACTGGAGTTATGTATATATATATATGTATGTCATCTACTTACATCCATTCAAGACAATAAGGAAAGGAAAACAGCGTTCATGCGGACTACCGTCTCCATGAACGGTGTTTTTCATTTCATTTATCTATCTATTATATATATATATATATACTGAATATATATGATATATGAATAATATTTTATATTCTGGAAGTAAGTGAATCATGATATAAGTAATAATAATGTCAAGAACAACAAGTCAAAACACCTACGATAAATGAAACAATTTTACCCAAAACGCTTCTTTAACATGGAATTTAAAAAAGAACGGGTAATATAAAGTCATAAGTGAAACATATATGATATCATAACAATGAAAATGATTCTTTAATAAGTCAATGACATTATTTAAATCATTATAAAGGAGGTTTGGACACATACGAAGCAAATCAGACTTAAGGTAAGGGAAATATCACAATCTCATTTTTATCTGAGATTGTTTATACTTTGGTATTTACTAGGGTGTATTTTATCATCCACATCCATGTTTCCTTAATATGTAATATTATTTCCATTCACCTAAAATTGTTTAAATCCCATTTTACCCTTTGAAGAGTTTTTAGTAAAAGATATGAAAGGAATCTTTTGTCGTTTTTCGTTCGAGGTACTTTTTTGACTTTTCTGACAAAAGTACGAAGAATGTTTTTTAACTTATACGGCATGAATGGATTTTTAAAACATTATTTCCAAGAAGCTTACTTTACAAGTTTTCAAGTTTATTTTTAATCAACTTCTTTTAGTTTATAATTGTACGACATGTTAAGAAAGGAAAAGTGTTTTTGAAGCAGAAAGGATATTTTACTCAAGAATGGAGTTCAAGTGTTTTATCAAAATTATTTTCCATCTAAGATAATAAAGGGTTATGTTTCTATCCCTATTATTACATTGATTTGATTATGTGGTGATTGAATTATATTTATGAATTCCTTTATCCTATATGAATTTTTTTATGATGTTATGATGTTTAAGATTCCCATTTTTATTACATGGGTTATGCAATGAAGTATGGTTTATGATTTTGTGGAACACATAAGAATGGTATCATTATGAGATGGGTGGGACCTATATCTCCCTCCAATGCATTGGGTATAGATTTTATATCTCATGATATAGACATGGCTGGAATGGTAGGTTATACCGGTTCAGTGAAACAGGACTGAAACGAGGGTGACTTGGTTCAGAAAGGGACTTTGTCCACTAAGATAGTCTTGGCAATGAGTCTTGACTAACAAGAAATGATTCTCTGTGATTATGTGTGCATGCCACAAAGTTTAATGTTATAAGTTATGATTATTGTGATTAAATTTCACTGCCATAAGTTATCCCAGGTTATGAAATCATGATCTCTTTTACAGTTTAAGATTTCCAAAAGTTATGTGCTTATGTATATGATGTGATTGATATTTCTTTTGTTTACCCTTACTGAGCATTTGAGCTCACCCTTTTATGTTTACTTTTCCCCAGGATATAAAGAAAGGTTTTAGGTATAAAAAAAATGAAGATCTTTATGGGAGATGTTGAAGATCTTTCACCAGGATTAGAAGATTATATTCCGAGTTTCCAAAGACACTAAACTATTATGATCTTTGTGTGTGTGTATTTTTTGTTATGTACTAAGTATTCCAAAAATGTAATGTAATGTCAATGTACGTCAGGCTTCGGGTCTCTACAGTTGGTATCAGAGGAAAGGTTTAGTCAAACTTTGGAAACTAGGATGTGAGAATGTTAGTGAGATCCCTAGAGATATTTCTAAGGTATGTCTAGGGATGTCCCTAAGAATAAGTATACGTATAGGATATAGTTCTAGAACTATGGTAACGATAATAGATTAAACCAAAGATGTTAGATATTGAAGTTACTCCCCCTTTATTATGATTTTTTCCTCTCACACTATTCTTTTTGGGTTTTAGAAAATGGCTGGAAACAAGATGATTCACGATAATGGAGGATATGATGGACAATGGAATGATATTCTTCATGAGAAACCAAATGAAATGGGATTTGGAAGTCCAAACATCACTATTATGCCGAATCAGCAATCTCATAATATGATCAATAAAGTTAAATTTGGTAAGTTTCCTGACTCGGCTAATAAGAGAAAGATGTAGTTTCATGATGATCATAGAGGAAAGAAAGTTCAATTTCCCCTATGTAAATCATGTGGGAAGAGGCATCAAGGAGAATGTTTCAAAGGAACTGGAAGATGCTTTGGGTGTGTAAAAGAAGGACACAAAGCCAGTAAGTGCAAAGGAAAAGGATCAGTTAACACCAGGGATGAGGATAATGGTATTACTACGACATAAACAATGGTTAAATGTTTTAAATGTGGAATGTACGGGCATTATGCAAACCAATGCCCTAAGGGAAAGTCTCATAAAGAGAATCAGTATGGTCGTATGGGTAGTATTTATGTGGATGATGATGAAGAGACTACAAATGATATGTGAGATGAAAGAATTGTTGAAGCTCGGTCAATGGATTATGAATTTAGTGGAATGATTACATGTTTATCATGTGTAATGTTGTATAAGTAATCTCATGGTACTATGGAATAAAGAGACATCTAAGGATTGTTACACTGTTGTCTTTCCTTAAGTTTTGAAAGTTTATGATTAATGGTACCAGTAACGATGAAAGGTTATTCAGATATTTTTGGAAAGAAGATGATATGGGCATATTGAAGGGATAAGGAGAAAATGAAATGTTAGAAAGTATTCATGAGCTCATGATTGATATAAGGACTAAGTGATATCATGGTTTGAGTATATATAATTTTGAGGATTTTGGTATGTGGAAGTTGTTAACTTTTAACTGCATTCATGTTTTCACTAAGGTTCAATGGGTATTCAAGAGAGTACATGATTAAGGCCTTTGAATGTTTGGAATGTTACCAACAAGAAATATTTTATGATATATGGGGATCAACGATGGTATTAAATCTCTGGTAATCATTTTCACTATATTATGAGAGTGGACTAAAGTATTATGGATAAGCCTAAAGATTGGAATGGATTATGTTGGACATAAGTTAGTATTGTTTAAGGATATAATTTTTTACGATATTATTGATGGGATGCTATAGTAATATAGCTTTAGAAAAAGGACAACCTGTAGGACGGGCGACATCCCATCGCATCGGACAAGGCTGTGGGAATCGAAACCACAACCGAAGTGCGACTGGCCTTTATCGCCTACCACTGGCCTACAGGAAGTTCCTGTTTAGTAAAAACTAGTTTTATTATATTAAGTAGTATGATATATGAAGTATAAGTCCATTTTAGGAACTATATATGTGATTAATAACACTATAGAATGACTTATGTATGTTTAATAACTTTTCCCAACCTTTTGTTTGAGATAGATGGAATAACCCGTCATTCTATCACATGATCTGCTAACACTTCACGAATAACAAATTCAACTTCATTTATTTAAGAGATGAAGTGGAAATTGTTCAAGGCACGAACAATAGTGAGATTGTACCAAAATAAAGTAAGTATTTATTCTAATTCAACTTCTTCAACTTTAGTGAAACGATCTTGAAAACCAAAAATGATGTCCTAGTGCTATTATATCTGATTAATCAGATGGTACCTTAGATTGTCACAAATTTATGGATTTGTGATTGTTGGCTTTTCCATAGCCATGTTCTCTACCACTCTCCATCAGAACATGACGGTTAGATTTCTCTTCCATGTCCATATTTTCACCTATGTTCTCCTATGTGGATACCCAGTGATTAGTTAACTTGGGTAACCATTACGTTTTATACATTAGTTTTGAAAGATATGTTTTGGTATTCCTTTTTACGATGTGGTTTTCTATCAAAGAAACTTTCAAATAGTAAACCATTTATAACCCCGACGAATTTCGAGGGGCGAAATTCATTTTAAGGGGGGGTAAAATGTAACACCCCGAGATTTTATGAAAAATATTATTTTAATTTCATTAATGTTTTGTGTTATACGCTACACCAAAAGGATATTTCACAACACACATCTCTGACCTGGCTTGAATTACATGCAATCGCGACCTTCCACGATAGCGTGTGTTATACGCAACACCAAGTTTCACTAAACAACGATATGCTATTAAAATATTATTAAAACTAGCCGTTATGAATAGTAATAACCACTTTTTGAAATTTTGTAAATTTTATTTTTCAGAATGGACTTCATTTTTTGATTCGGAATATCGAAATTAGCTTAGGGTGAAATTTTGGTGATTTTTGGATAACTTTTATATTTTGGTGAATAGTGAAAATTACTAAATTTTAATTAAAAACAGCTTTCTCAATCGAAATAATTAATAGTGATAATTTATTAATTTGAGTGTTTTTAAAGTATATTTAGAATATATTTTTACAATTTAATACAATGTTGTTCATTGGATGTAATTTCACATTTAAACCATTTATAAACAAGTCTCAATCTTTTGATAGTTATTATCTCTTAAAAACACGCCTTTTGTTTTGACGACGGGAATTAATTTTTAAATTAATTAATGCAACTGATATGTTTTGAATTTGGTAAAAAAGAAATATATTTTTGAGTTCATAATATCAAATATAGCTTAGGCCTAATTTTTGGTATTTTTCTGAAAACTTTCAATTTTTGATGAATAGTGAAACCACTAAGTGGTAGGTTAAAAACTGAATTTTGCATAAAACATAATTTTACCGCTTCTGTGAATGGAATTTTGAAAATCTGACAGACACGGTTAATATCAAGGACTAAAATGTGGTTGAATGAGATTGAAAATAATTTTTGGTGAATAGTAACTTTTTACTTTTTTTTACCACGGTTAAAAGTAAATAGGGTAATTAAGGGTAAAGATGATATTATTATTACCCTAACACAAATCCTAATTCTATTGGATAAGTTTATTTCGACCAAAAACAAGCTAAGGAATAAAATATGACCATTTAGGACCACTTGGATTAGATTAGGACATTTATTATTAATTTATTTAAAGAAGGGTTTAAAATAGTTAAAATCAAAGTTTTAATAAGTAAATCATTTTTAATATGGGTTTATACATAAGATAAATTCGACTATAAATATTAATTAGAAACCTAAAAAGATTTCCTACATAATGGTATTTTATTTGTAATTTTTAGACATTAAATAATTTAATTTATTTATGACACAATGATGATGTTGTAATTATCTTATTAATGAAATATTGACATAATTGATGTTATAAATTCCCAAATAAATGTAATTTGAGACTTTTTATGAGTTACACTAATTTTCTAGGTTACTATGATATAATATTTTTGATTTAATAAACTTGGTTCGAACATATAATTCTGTTATGACATTCACAAAAATCATATATCAAATAGTGTCAAAATTGACACAAAATAGTTTTTAAATCAAATATTATATTATTAATTGTAATTTTATTTCTAAAAATCTAACGTTCGGCCAAATGACTTATATAAGGATATATGTATTAATAATAAACAACTTGGGGTTCGTTTGGCATGTTATAGTAAGTGTATTAACCTTATAGTGTAAGAACACAAGAAGACACGGTAAAAGTAAAATTATTTAACTTAATGTTAAATCTAAATGATAAGGTTAAAATAGGAACCTAAACTTGTCTAAATTATATTTTATGAGAGGATTTTGACCCATCCCCACCTTATCCACGAAATAAATCAATTTAGAGCTATTTAAAACAGAACTTGACTTTATAATAAAATAATATTTTTAGTTATTCCAAAGGTGCCCCTCTCCTCCCTTATAAAAGGACACCTCCTCCCTCTCTTCCTCACACAACATTGAGCCTTCAATCTCAGCCAACCCCTGCCAAAATCTCTTCTCCACTTCCCTAGCAACATCCTAGAGGTTATGGTCTTCCTCAAAGACCAATTTTAGTGCCCTAAGAGGAGGTCTCAAAGATGCGCTTCAAAGAAGAGGTAATTTCCGTTACCAATTCTTTCAACTTTATTTCTTCTTCCACTTATTCTTCTTAGGTTGTTTCATTATGAAGTAATAACATCAGTATCACTCATATACTGATATGTTATTATAAGTATTTAAACAACCCTATTTCACCATATATCCATCCTACGGAAAAAGAAATCACCGCGCGTGCGTACGTACGGAATACCGTCTCCACGCCGCGATGTAATCTATTTTCCACCACCACCTTACATGGATGGGTATAATGGTGTAAAGAATAACTATACATAGTTATTAAAACATCATATTGATTCTGATATATTGTATAATCCACTCCAATTCAATTCAGTAATTATGGAAATGATATCATCGCTCGTGCGTACGTACGGACTACCGTCTCCACGACGCGATGAGATTCATTCTCCACGTAAACCATTTAAGAATGATTATAAAGTATATATAAGAAAATAATAATGAAATATATGACATTATAAAGCTACTAGAGTTATGTATATATATATATGTATGTCATCTACTTACTTCCATTCAAGACAATAAGGAAAGGAAAACAGCGTTCATGCGTACGTACGAACTACCGTCTCCATGAACTGTGTTTTTCATTTCATTTATCTATCTATTATATATATATATACTGAATATATATGATATATAAATCATATTTTATATTCTTCAAGTAAGTAAATCATGATATAAGTAATAATAATGTCAAGAACAACAAGTCAAAACACCTACGATAAATGAAACGATTTTACCCAAAACGCTTCTTTAACATGGAATTTACAAAAGAACGGGTAATATAAAGTCATAAGTGAACCATATATGATATCATAACAATGAATATGATTCTTTAATAAGTAAATGACATTATTTAAATCATTATACAGGAGGTTCGGACACATACGAAGCAAATCGGATCCTAAGGTAAGGGAAATATCACAATCTCATTTTTATCTGAGATTGTTTATACTTTGGTATTTACTGGGGGTGTATTTTATCATCCACATCCATGTTTCCTTAATATGTAATATTATTTCCATTCACCTAAAAAATTTTAAACCCCATTTTACCCTTCTGAGAGTTTTTAGTAAAAGATATGAAAGGAATCTTTTGTCGTTTTTTCGTACGAGGTACTTTTTGACTTTTCCGACAGAAGTACGAAGAATGTTTTTTTTAACTTATACGACATGAATGGATTTTTAAAACATTATTTACAAGAAACATCCATTACATGTTTTCAAGTTTATTTTTAATCATCTTCTTTTAGTTTATAATTTTACGACATGTTAAGAAAGGAGAAAGTGTTTTTGAAGCAGAAAGGATATTTTCCTCAAGAATGGAGTTTCAAGTGTTTTTATCAAAATTATTTTCCATCTTAAGATAATAAAGGGTTCTGTTTCTATCCCTATTATTACATTGATTTGATTATGTGGTGATGGAATTATATTTATGAATTCCTTTATCCTATATGAATTTTTTTTATGATGTTACGATGTTTAAGATTCTCATTTTTATTACATGGGTTATGCAATGATGTATGGTTTATGATTTTGTGGAACACATAAGAATGGTATCATTATGAGATGGGTGGGACCTATATCTCCCTCCAATGCATTGGTGTAAAGATTTTATATCTCATGAGATAGACATGGCTTGGAATGGTAGGTTATACCGGTTCAGTGAAACAGGACTGAAATCAGGGTGACTTGGTTCAGAAAGGGACTTTGTCCACTAAGATAGTCTTGGCAATGAGTCTTGACTAACAAGAAATGATTCTCTATGATTACGTGTGCATGCCACAATGTTTAATGTTTTGTGTTATGATTATTGTGATTAAATTTCACGGCCATAAGTTATCCCAGGTTATGAAATCATGATCTCTTTTACAGGTTAAGATTTCCAAAAGTTATGTGCTTATGTATATGATGTGATTGATATTTCTTTTGTTTACCCTTACTGAGCATTTGAGCTCACCCTTTTATGTTTACATTTCCCCAGGATATAAAGAAAGGTTTTAGGTATAAAAAAGGAAGATCTTTATGGGAGATGTTGATGATCTTTCACAAGGATTAGAAAAATTATATTCCGAGTTTCCAAAGACACTAAACTATTACTGATCCTTGTGTGTGTGTATTTTTTGTTATGTACTAAGTATTCCGCAAATGTAATGTAATGTCAATGTACGTCAGGCTTCGGGTCTCTACAGTATATTACTGTAATATATATGTTAAATATTATGATACACCCATTCCATGTACCAGGTGATTTATTTTAAAAGTATATTTGGTTTTTCATGGTGGAATGTTTGTTTTGGATCCTTGGTTGTTTCTATTTTGGGTATCACTTTTTTTCCATAATCTATTTACGTCGCTTATTTTCTTGGAATATTATAATGTCTTCATATGCTATTAAAACCAGATTCATTACACAATAGAGAATTTTTATACTAGTAGAAGATAGAGTTCATGGTTCTCATTTGGAATAATGGAATGATAGCAAAACTAGTAGCTTTAGGTTAAAATCTATATATTTTCCAAAACAAGTAGCTAGGGGTAAAAATCCCATGGTTCTGGTGGGATTTCAAGAGGGTTTGGTGGCTATACAGGTGGTTGGGGGATGTCAAGATGGTTGGGGGATTTCCAAGGTGTCCATGGAGGTGGGGGGAGTCTAGGGGTGTGGGGGGGGGGGGGGGGTCCAAGGGGGTGGTGGGGTGTACAAGGGGGTGGGGGGGATATCCAAGGTGGTGGGTTGGTGGTGGTGGGGGGGGGGGGGGGCTGTCCCAGGGGGGTGGTGGGCCTATCCAGAGGGTTTGGGGGTGGGGGTGTGTTTGGGGGGTGGGGGTTTGTCTAGAGGGTTGTCGGTGTGTCCAAGGGGGTAGGGGTGGGGGGTGGTGTCCCAGGAAGGTTGGGGGTGCTCTCTAGAGGTGGTGGTAGGATATCCAGGGGTGGGGGGGTTTTCCAGAGGTTTGTGGGGTGTCTAGGGGGTGTCCAAGGTGGTAGGGGTGGGGGTGGGTGTCCAGGAGGGTTGAGGTGTTGTCTAGAGGGGGTGGGGGCTGTCTAGGGGGGGAGGCTGTCCAGAGGGTTGGGTGGTGTCGAGGGGGGTGTCCAAGGGGGTAGGGGGAAGGGGTTCGTGTCTAGGGTGGTGTCCAAGGGGGTAGGGTGGTGGGGGGTGGTGTCTAGGGGTGGGGGATGTCTAGAGGGTTGGGGGTGTCTAAGGGTAGGGGTGTGGGTGGTGTCCAAGAGGGGTGGGGGTGTTGTCCAGAGGGGTGGGGGGCTTGTCCGGGGGGGGGGGGGCTGTCCAGAGGGGTGGGGGCTGTCCAAGGGGGTGGTGGTGTCCAGGGGGTGTCCAATGGGGTGGGGGGGGGGGGGGGTTGTACAGAGGGTTTGGGGGTTTTTCTGGGGGGGGGGGGTGCTGTCCAGATGGGTGGGTGGAGTCTAGGGGGTTGTCCAAGGGTGTAAGAGGTGGGTGGTGGTGTCCACGAGTGGTGGGGGGTGTCCAGGAGGGGTGGGGGTGGGGGCTGTCTAGGGGTGTGGTGGTGTCCATGGGGTGTCCAAGGGGGTGGGGGTGGTGTCCAGGGGGTGTCTAAGGGGGTGGGGGATAAGTGTCAGTTGGGATTGATTACTGTATTGTGGTTTCTAAGATTATGACATGATGATTGTGCCATGATTATTGGCTTTACATTGTTATTTTCTCCATTATGTTTTTTATTTTAAATTTTATTTGATTCTTAGGATTACACCATTTTCGTGAATTTTCTATCAACTAGTGTAGGCCCCATGGGTTTTATTGATTCAATGATATTTAAACTTCTTATATCTAACTATATTTTGTTTTTAAAATAATATTCAAGAATATTTTTTTAAATACGCATATATTTGTTTTATATTTCAAAATTGTTTTACATTCAAATTATGATTTTTTTCATATAAACCTATATTTATATTATCTTTAATATATATATAATTTTGATATTTGTTATAGGCAATAATGAGTTGAAGTTTTATTACGTCACATCGAATCAAAAATGAATATAAGGAAGGTGTTGAAGCCTTTTTGGAATTTTCTAAACGAAATGTTCCAAGTAGTGACATTTTTTTCCGTCCTTGCCTGAAATGCTTGAATATGATGAAGTTGAAAAGTAGAGAGACAAAAGATCGTCTGATTTATCATGGTTTTAATCTGAGTTATAGCCCTCGGATTTCTCATGGTGAAACTGGACGGAATGTCACTGATGATGATGATTCACAAGATGGTAACTCCGATGGAATTGATGCATTGATTTGTGATATTGCAGCAGAACAAATTGTGATAGAAATGATAGTAGTGTGTCTATAAGGTGATGTTGAAAATCCATTATATCTTGGTTGTAAAGATTTTACAGTTTTGTCAGTGGTGTTAAGATTGATTCACCTGAAGGCGAAACATGGATGGAGTGACAAAAGTTTTACAGAGCTGCTATAATTGATGAAAGACATTCTTCCAAAAGATAACGATCTTCAGGTTCACATTATAAGGCCAAGAAAATATTATGCCTGATGGGATTTGGATACATGAAAATACATGCCTATCCAAATGAATTCATTATATATCGGAAGGAATATGAATTTCTGTCAGAGTTTCCAAAATGTGGAACATCACGATATAATGTGAAAGAAAAATCACAGGCTGATGTAGAGATTACAAAAATCCCTTCAATGTTATTTTGGTATCATCATATAATTCATCATTTGAAATGATTATTTGTTAATTCACATGATGAAAAAATATTAAGATGGAATGCTGATGAGCGGTAATGTCATGGAAAAGTACATCATCCAGCTGATTGTCCACAATGGAAGAAAATTGATGAGCAGTATTCGACATTTGGAAATTAAATTAGAAATCTCATACTAGGGTTGTACACAGATGGAATTAATCCATACCAAACCCTCATTAGCACATAGTGTTCATGGGGGGGGGGGGGCTGTCCAGAGGGTTGGGGGTGTTCAGGGGGTTTCCAAGGGGGTAGGGGTGGGGGTGGTGTCCAAGAGGGGTGAGGGTGCTGTCTAGAGGAGTGGGGGGCTGTCTGAGGGGGGCGGGCTGTCCAGAGGGTTGGGGGTGTCGAGGGTGGTGTCCAAGGGGGTAGGGTGGTGGGGGGTGGTGTCCAGGGGGTGGGGGATGTCTAGAGGGTTGGGGGTGTCCAAGGGGTAGGGGTTGTGGGTGGTGTCCAGGAGGGGTGGGGGTGTTGTCCAGAGGGGTGGCTGGATGTCTGGGGGGGGGCTATCCAGAGGGCTGGGGGGCTGTCTAGTGGGTGGTGGTGTCCAGGGGGTGTCCAAGGGGGTGGGGGTGGGTGGGGGGGTCTGTACAGAGGGTTTGGGGGTTTTTCGGTGGTGGGGGGGGGGGTTGTCTAGAGGGGTGGGTGGTGTCTAGGGGGTTGTCCAAGGGGTAAGAGGTGGGTGGTGGTGTCCACGAGTGGTGGGGGTGTCCCGGAGGGGTGGGGGATGTCCAAGGGTGTGGTGGTGTCCATGGGGTGTCCAATGGGGTTGGAGTGGTGTCCAGGGGGGTGTCTAAGGGGGTAGGGGATACGTGTCAGTTGGGATTGACTACTGCATTGTGGATTCTGAGATTATGACATGATGATTTTTCCATGATGATTGGATTTACATTGTTATTTTCTCCATTAAGTTTTTATTTTAAATTTTATTTGATTCTCAGGTTTACACTATTTTCTCTGATTTTCTATCCACCAGTGTAGGCCCCAAGGCTTTCTTTGATTCAATGATATTTAAACTTGTTATATCTAACTATATTTTGTTTTTAAAAATAGTATTCAAGCATATTTTTTTAAATACGCATCTATTTGTTTTATATTTCAAAAAAAATTTTACATTCAAATTATGATTTTTTTCCTATAGAACTATATTTGTATTATCTTAAATATATATATATATAATTTGGATATTTGTTATAGGTAATAATGAGTCGAAGTTGGATTACGTCACATCGAATCAAAAATGAAAATGAGGAAGGTGTTGATGCCTTTTTGGAATTTTCTAAACAAAATGTTCCAAGTAGTGACATTTTTTCCGTCCATGCCTGAAATGTTTGAATATGAAGAAGTTGAAACGTAGAGAGATAAAAGATCATATGATTTGTCATCGCTTTAATCTGAGTTATAGCCCTTGTAATTTTCATGGTGAAACTGGATGGAATGTCACTGATGATGATGATTCATAAGATGGTAACTCCGATGGAATTGAAGAATTGATTTGTCATATTGCAGCAGAAATACTTGAGATAGAACTAATAGTTGTGTGTCTATATGGTGATGCTGAAAAACCATTATATCCTGGTTGTATAGATTTTACAGTTTTTTCGGTGGTGTTAAGATTGATTATCCTGAAGGTGAAACATGGATGGAGCGGCATAAGTTTTACAGAGCTGCTATAATTGATGAAAGACATTCTTCCAAAAGATAACGATATTCTAGATTCACATTATAACTCCAAGAAAATATTATGGCTGATGGGATTTGGATACATGAAAATACATGCATGTCTGAATGACATCATTATATATAAGAAGGAATATGAATTTCTGTCAGAGTATCCTAAATGTGGGAAATCAGGGTATAAGGTGAAAGAAAAATCATAGGCTGATGTAGAGATTACAAAAATCCCTTCAATGTTATTTTGGTATCTTCCTATAATTCATAATTTAAAACATTTATTTGCTAATTCACATGATGAAAAAAGGTTAATATGGCATGATGATGAGCGGTTATGTGATAGAAGAACACGTCATCCGGCTAATTTTCCACAATGGAATAAAATTGATGAGCAGTATTCTACATTTTCAAATTAAATTAGAAATCTCATACTAGGGTTGTGCACGGATGGAATGAATCCATACCGAACCCTCATTAGCACACATAGTTCATGGCTTATTTTGTTGGTAATTTTCAACCACTCTCCTGAAGTTTGTATGAAGAAAAAATATGTCATGTTGAGTATAATGATCTCTGGTCCAAAGCAACCCGACAGTGATATTGATGTTTACTTTTCACCGTTGATTGATGATTTGAAACTATTATGGGATGATGGTATTACGGTGTATGATTCTTATAAAATGGAATATTTTCAACTACATGCAGTGCGTCTGTTCACTATAAATGACTTCCCATCATATGGAAATTTTTATAGATACAATGTTAAAGGGCATAAAGCATGTCCATTTTGTGAACAACATACGTCATATTGTCAATTGCATCATGGGAGGAAAACAGTGTACATGGGTCATCGAAAGTTTTTCTCTATGGATTACCATTATAGAAGACTAAAAAAGGCATTCAATGGCTCAAAAGAATTTGATATTGTTCCAAAAACATTATCCCATGATCTATATTTTGAAAGGGTGAAAAACCTAGATGTGACATTGGGAAACACGCAGAAATCTGGCAATGATAGACATATTTGGATGAAAATGTCAATATTTTTTGAGCTACCATATTGGAGGTATCATGAAGTTAATCGTAATACTGATGTCATGCATGTGGAGAAGAATATCTATGATTGTTTGATTGTACCATTGATAGATATTAAAGGAAAGGGAAATGATGGGTTGAATGCAAGAATAAACTTACTATCAATGGGAATACGTTTGGAGTTAGATCCCACTCTTAAAGGAAGATGAAAATTTATTCTCCCGGCTTGTTATACATTATCGAAGAGGGAGAAAATTAGCTTTTGTTAGTGTCTTCATGATATCAAAGTGCCTCAAGGTTATTTTTCAAATGTAAAAAATTTTGTCACATTGAAAGACTTGAAGTTGATAGGTATGAAATAACATGATTGTCACATCATGATGCAACAAATTCTACGAGTTTCATTTTGTGTAATATTTCCCATCCGTGTTAGAAAGACAATAATGAAGTTGTGTTATTTTTTCAATTCAATTTGTAATAAGGAGACTGATGTGAATGATTTGTGCATTTTGTAAAAGGATGCAATTTTTATACTTTGTCAATTAGAAATTTATTTTCCTTCAACTTTATTTGATATAATGGTGCATTTAATGATTTATCTGGTTCGAGAAATAATGCTTTCTGGACCTGTATATCTTTATTGGAAGAATCCTTTTGAAAGGTATATGAAAATATTAAAGGGGTATGTTAAGAATCCATATCGACCTGAACCCTCCATTATTGAAAAATATAATTCTGAGGAGGTAGCAGAGTTTTTTACGAGCTACATGGCTGCGGCGCATCCCATAGGTTTGCCTCCATCTCTCCATGAATGAGTTAATAATGAGGGAAAATGGATTCATGGCTTGAAAGTAAAATCACTGTCATCAGAATAGAAAAAGATATAAGAATCATAAATCATGAATAACATAGTTGATGATCAATCGTATATCACATTGCATATTAATGAGTTGAAATAATTTCATCCAAAGAAGAAAGAAATATGAATTTTGAAAGAGCACAACAAAACATTTTTTTCATGGTTTAAAAATACCTCGCTTTGGTAGATCAGATGTATTAGAGACATTAAAATGGATAGTGGGTGGTCCATGTATAAATGTGATAACATGGTCCGGTTATGACATTAATGGCTATACATTTCATATGAAATCTCATGAGAACATAAGTGCAGTTCAGAATAGTAGTGTATTGGTGTTTGCAGAAACAATGCATTTTTCAAGTGCTAAGGAAAAAAACCCAATTTCTACATCAAGTTCATATTATGGAGTGATTGAAGACATATGGGAGTTTGATTACATTAAAATTAAAGTCCATGTTTTTAACTATGAATGCTTTATTAGTAACAACAGTGTCAGACACGATGAATTTGGAGTGGCACTTGTTAATCTGAATAGATTGGAAGCCACAACTGATTCTTTTATAATGGAAACACATGCAAGACAAATTTTCTATGTTTTAGATCAATCATATATGTAGTGGGCTATTGTTTTACAAGGGAAAAAACAATATGATGATGATGATGAAATTGCTGAAGATCCTGATTTATGTGAGATCCCTACTTCCATAGAACGATTAACAGAATATAATGATGATCATGTTGAAGACATGGTTTGTGCCATAAGTAATGATCATGAAGAAGGTATTTGGGAAAACAATCCATTTGTACATTCCTAAAATTATAGGTAACATATTTTTATTTCTAGTTTACATTTATTTTTTTCATAAAATGTTAGATATTTTAATTTTTTTTCTTTATTAAAACATGTATTAAACAAAATAATTATAATTTTTTGTTTGTTTTATGATTTTTTAGTTTACTTTATCATGTTTAACATTACATGAATTATATATCTATTATTTTTTATCAGTGACGATTACTTTACCATGTTTACCAGGTTTACCATGTTTACCATGTTTACCATGTTTACTATCTTGACCATCATTACCATATTTACCATTGTTTAATATTCTTACCATATTAACAATGCTTAATATTACATAACTTAGTACAATTTTCTATTTTCTGATTACAGTAGTATTAAAATATTTGAAATTGTATATTTGTGAACAAATGTTTGTTTTTTGATTTGAAGGATAATGAAAAATCAATCAATTGATCAACCACATGATTCTGGAGATGATCATATTGGTCATACCTCATGAGAGGAACATTCACATGCTCCTCTAGATGTTCCCCAATCTTCCTCATGTGCTAGTATTACGACAAAGAGTTCAAAGGTTGGTAAACACGGGTGCACACATTTACCAAAATTAGAACTTTCTCGTACACTGGATCAGAGGATACTCGTTGAGTTTGATGATGATGATATTACTAGAGGTCCAAATGCAAAAGATTTTAAGAGTTTTGTATCAACTCAGTCTAGGAGTAAAGTAAGCATTCAGTATGATGACATGAGAAGTGTGGAAAAATCGATAATCTCTCAATTGTGGGAGACGATTTTGGTAAGATCTTTTGTTATTGTTTGACTATTCTTTAAATGTTTCTAGTATATATAATATGTTTAACCTCTTATTTATTAGATGATATTAGATATTCCTGACACTGGAGGAGTCAGGAATGAATGCTTATCATTGCCTCCCAGGAGATGGAGGGATTTCAAATCAACCCTCTCATCTGATTTCATTTATAGTCATAGGAGTCATGACAATCCAGGTCGTATATATCCTATTATAGATGAAGACACATGGAGACAATTTGTTGAATGTATAAGAAAAGAGTCATTTTTGGTAAGTGAAATGTAAAATTTTATAAGATTTCATATATAAATGATCTTATTAATGTTTTGTTAATGATTTCATATTCCTAATTTACATCAACCAAGGAAATCTTATTAGAAGATCCAATCTAAAAATGTATACCCTCATAGTTTATCTCAAGGAGGGTATGCATTTTTGGAAGAACAAGTGATGGTGGAAAAATTTCAACAACTAAGAACTGAGTCTTCAAGCTCTGGAGAGGTGGCCCCTCCATCCCCTCCATATAGACATGGAAAACAGAAGAGAGCACAAATGGTAAAAAAAGGGCAATATCTTTCGGAAGAATCGAGAATCGAAGCTGAGAGGATTTCAAGATATCTATTTTATTAATTAAAGTTAACTATTTTCTTCATATAATTTGAATCATTACAGAAATGTTCAATTAATTAATACATGACTCTCTTGAGGAGCAGAGTTCACAAGGGGCATTTACAGCTACTAGGAGGCATGTTTTTTTATCTGTAGCACTGGGAATGCCCAAACACCTGGGTCGTGTAAGAGGATATCTGGTAGGTGTATGGTTAAGAAAATTGTTTCCACATTCTTCAACTTCTAACGTTGAGGGGTTTTTTTAAAAATAGAATCCTTGGATGCTGAAGTTCATAATATTAATGCGACGATGGAGGAAAATATTAGAGTGTCGATACAGTCTATGTTTTTAGACATGCAAAGACAATTTCAGACTGCAGCTCCCACGCCCCCACCTCCCCCTACAGACCCCATTATTTATCCTCCACCTCCGCCAGTAGCTCCCACTCCTCCACCTCAGTCTGTGGACCCCATTTTTTATCCCACTCCTCCGCCGCAGCTTCCTAATTATTACGAGTTGTATGTTAATGATCCTCAACATCATATACATTCATATGGGTTGGTATATTGTATAGGAGATACAGTTCATCATCAACAATTAGAGGTAGAGAATCAAGGGGTCATTGTACAAGATATTATAGATATATCAGCTCGAGTACCATTACCTACAGATGAGGTGACGACAGTTAGACATAGTATCAGCCATTTTTTTAATTTGGCCATCTATACTTCTTCGAATCATTACCATAGAGGTATGAATGTTATATATTTTATTTTATTCTTATTTATTAAAGTTGTTTTATCATTTGAAAACAAATATATTTTTCTATTTATTTTTACCCGAATACTTCAAGGGTAATGAAATACTATATAGACAACAAAAAAGACAAATGGATATGACATCAGATACAAATTATAGTAGTCTTGACAGATTGTCACGATATTCAAATTTTTTGGTGGGTCATTATTAGTTTCCAATGGAAGCTAATGTTTGTGGACGTGTAATAAATGTGGGGGTTATTAAAACTAATATCATGGAGCTTGTTACTGGAGATAAGTTGGCATCAACGTGGTGAAATTTTTTTCCATGTATGTTTTAACACCTTTTCCTTGCATTATATTTTATAAAAATGTATACTTATGTCTGCTTTGTATTAGATATTTTTATAAAATTTGTGAGAGGAATCAGCTGACAGATGTATATTGATTCATGGACCCACAATTTATTTCCCCTAAATCATGTGCATTGGATGAGGAACAAAGAATGCTTTATATTGCTAAAATACTTGAACAGAATATAGTCACACAATGTTGGATGATGCCTTTTTGTGAGAGGTATGAAACACATATATCTCAATGAGTACATAATATTTTATCATAAAAAACCACTACCCTTAAATTTCCTTTTATCAGTGATCATTGGATGTTAGGGGTTTTTTCCCAAGGGAGAAAACACTTTACTGGATATGATCTGTCCATGATGATGTGTAGAAAAGTTTTAAGAATAAATTGGAAAAGTAAGTTTAAATTTCTCAATAGTATTATATATTATAATGAATTTTAAATTTACCCCATTCGTATTATTTTCTAACTGGGGATGGGTCTACTTTCTAAAAAACACAATTAAAAGGAGAGAAAAGATCAAATATGTCAATGCGAAGGTAAATATCCATTTATAATTTTTACATTTTGATTTATTACATAAAAATAATATGTTGAATTTACACTCATTCAAACAGAATTTTCATGAAAAACAAGGTGCCATCAAATGCAGATATTATAAGTTAAGATTTATGTATGAAATAATAACAACTGGGACAGTTGTAAATTTTTACCTGGTAAGATTTCCTCTTAAAATTTTCCATAATATTTCAATTTGATTTATTCATTATACATGTTAATTACTATCCTTTTCATTTTTACCTTTTTGGTTACCCTTAAACCTATACTGATCAAGACATCAAACACTTACAAGTGGAGTGGTCAAATTATTTTACAGGTTTGATTGAATATTAGTTTTTTGTAATGTAAAATGTAATTTTGAATATTGTCATTGTAATTGGGTATTTGGCAGTCGTTTAGGTTGGATTTAGTTTTTTTCAAGTTGACAGTTTATGTTTTGAATGTAACATGTGTGAATGTTTAACTTTTCTCTACTTTTTGTTTTCTTCTACCTATGATGGTTTTTCTGGTATGGATTCTGGTCTGGGGGGGTTCGACGGGTGTGGGGGTGTTTAATGGGGTGGGTGGGTGTCCAGGGGTCTGGGAGGTCTGTCCGGTGGGGGGGGGGGGTGTCTATAAGAGTGGGGGGGCAGTCCAGGGGGGTGGGAGGGTTGTCCAGGCGAGTGGGAGGTTGTCTAGGGGTTCTCCAGGGGTGTGGGGGTGTCCTATGGGGTGAGGGGGGTTTCCAGGGGTGGGGTGGGGGGGGGGGGAGTACAGGGTGTCCATGGGGATAGGAACCTGCCCAGGGGTGTGGTGGGGGTGTCTAGTGGGTTAAGGGGGTTCTGGTCTGTATTTAGTAACTTTTTAGTCTGTTTCAAGGGTCTGGGAGGGATGTCCAGGGGTGTGGGAGTGATATCCAGGGGTGGGGGGTCTACATGAGGGTGGGGGGATGTCCAGGGGAGGTGGTGATGTCCAGGGGTGTGGGGGTGTCCAGGGGTGTGGTGGGGGCAGTCTAGTGGGGTGAGGGGTTTCTGGATTGTTTTTCGGAAACTTTTTAGTTTGTTTCACGGATGTGGGAGGGCTGTATAGGGGTGTGGGAGTGCTGTCTAGGGGGTGGGGGGTATACATGAGGGTGAGTGGTTGTCCAGGGGTGTTTGGGGTTGTCCAGGGGGTAGGGAGACAGTCTAGTGGTGTGGTGGGGGCTATCCCGTGGGGTGAGGGTGGGGGGGGGGGGGGCGTCCAGGGGTGTGGGAGTGCTGTCCAGGCTGTGAGGGGTATACATGAGGGTGGGGGTTGTCTTGTGGTGTTTGGGGCTGTCCGTGGGGTCGAGGGGCAGTCCAGGGGTGTGGTGGTGGCTGTCCAGTGGGGTGAGGGGTGTTGTTCAGGGGTTGGTGGGGGACTGTCTAGTGGGGTAAGTATTAAATGTTATCCATGTAAATGCTTAATTTTTCTTTGGTTCTTATTTTGATCAACTTCTGTTTTTGTGGTACGAATTCTTGATTTGGTTTCTGGTTGTTTCTGGGGAGAGAAGAGGACTGCATTCTATTTTTTTAATAAAAATTGGTCTTCCACGTCGGTTATATTAAAACCGATGTGATAAAGGAACCGGGAAGGGTTTATCATGTCGGTTATTTAATAAGAGGCATGATAAAAGGCCTGAGAAATGGTTTATCACATCGGTTATTAAATAACAGATGTGATAAAAGGCCTGGGAAATGGTTTATCACGTCGGTTATTAAATAACTGATGTCATAAACCCCCTGGACTAGTTTAGCCAGTCGGTTGTTATATAACTGATGTGATAAACCATTTTCCAGGGGTTGATCACATCAGTTACTAAATAACCGACATGATAAAAATCCTTTACACGGGTTTAGCACATCATTTATATAATAACAAATGTGATAACCCCCCCCCTTCATTTTATCACTTTAGTTATATAATAACCGACGTGATAAACCCTCACCCCTACATTTTTCACTTCAGTTATTAATTAACCGACGTGATAAACACCACCATGTTATGTTTCTTCTATCAATTTTTAAATAACTGACGTAAAAAACAATATTTATAATGTCGTTTGTATTAACGTCTGCAAAAATCTGACGTAAAAAATGAAAAAAAAACCGACGTAAATAATGTTTTGTTTACTAGTGGAACAAAAAAGAAATTATTCCATGACTCGTTTTTATTGACCTAGGATATTTACCATTTTGTTTTTCAAATGAAATTCTCTAGATATCGTACCATTATGCTCATGTTAGGTTAATATATACCTTATTTATCATTTTTTATTATCTAAACTCTCCCATTATTATTTTTCTTTTACACGTGTTATAAAAACAGGTATTATGTATAATATGTATAATAAGGGTTCTACATAGGATTAAATTTATGGGAGATGATATATATCATGTATGAACTTTTTTTATGTACCATAGTTCCCAATAGAACTAGCCCAACATGATTTTGGTGTTGCTCCTTATATTATGTAATGAATATTCCTTTAATATTTTATAATATAAATTTATGATATTTTTGGGATTGAGGATGGTTTATTTAACCCTATGAAAATGGGATGAAAAAACATTACTAAGAATTATAAGGATAAGTCTTATTGTATGAAAATATCCTTGAATTTTGGTGAAGGATAGAGTAAGTGGTTTCCAATAAATTACATCCCTACCTAGATAATACAATTTTATTTTCCCCTTGAATATTTTTACTTAGGGGTAAGTAATCTAATATTTAGCCATTGTTATGGACTCTATCAAAATGAAGTTCATAAAAATAGGTCTTTCTACAAACTGTGTTTGACACTCCTAGTGGAATTTTTTTTTAAAATTCAATAAATATTTATGAATCATCATGATGATTTTGAATAATGGCCATGAATAGCCTTGGTGAATCCCAATGTTTCATCGATTGAAAATAATGTTCCATAATATAGACATCCTATAAGTGAAATTTAACGATTATGTGGTTACCTAAAGTGGTTATTATTTATGAAAATATACTTTTTTTAGTCAATGGATGGAACTAAGAGGAATCAAGTTGACGTTGAATGTGGTAGAAAATTCTTTTATACTAGGAAACCAAAATGAATGATGACTGGATTGAACTATGATAGGATTTTTCATAATCAGTTATCCTAAAAGGGGACAAAAATTGAACTTGAGTGATATTTATAACACATAAAATAAAACTAATATTATCATTAATGAAATTTTATGAGGTAATGAACATATAGGAAATAATAATTCGCTCCATAAATGTAAATACGGTAAGAATAATATTCTATAATAATATCTCAAATTGATGGGAATATTTTAACTATATGGAAAAAATGGTCATAGAGAAATGAACATCCGGAGAATTTGATGTCATATAGGTGTGGAACATGGGAATTCTCTGAGTCAATTACCTAAACTAAGGTGTTATACCTAGACCAAGGAAGTACCTCTATTATACAATATCATTGAAGAAAAAGGGTTAATGTATTCATATATTTGGATTCTAGAATAATGTTGTAGAATGTTTTTACCAATTGTATTTATGCTATATTAATAATGAAACAAAAAATTATTTTGTTAGTTTTGGAAGCATATAAGTCATAATTTAATACGTACTTATGTGTTATGGATACCATCATGGGTTTATGAGTTTAATATTATTTATATGTTCAATTTCCTAGAAACACATTTTTTGGGTTCTAAGTGATGATATTTTAATGCGACTAATGTCATTTTGGGAAAATTTTACCAAAAAAGGTATATATAACTCTTACGTTCAATGTGAAGTATATTTTGTGAAAGAATGATTATTTCATAATTTTAAAGGTAATGATAACCATCATGATTTATATAACCATTCATGATTAATGTTTTCTATAAAGATATATTGAATATTTATGAGGATTTTATAAGAATTATATTTTTATTATTTAGTAAAATAAAAAACATATCACATCCAGTAAGGATATTGGGATTAGCCTAATAATTGATGGTCAATAACTGTGAAACATCTACCAATGGAATACATGATATCTTGGTTAGTATAAATTATGTGAACGGTAAAAATTATGTTTATTTTTCAAACATATATTTTTTTCATTGAGATTTCCATGGTATTTAAAAATGATATGATCATAGCATACACCTCACAAAAATTTATGGTTCATAATAAAAACTACCTACCTCAAGTCTAGGATTTAGCTTTGGTGATATTCACCATAATGATATGGATGAATTATCATTTTAAGGAAGGTATATTATATCTACATATCATAAAATTATAATTTATATTTTCACATATAAGGAGTTGAATATGTACTAGAGAATATGGTTGGACATGATTAAAGATTATGAAGGCTCAATACATTACTACCATAGGAAGGATAATTGGTTGGGAAATGATATTATTTGAAAGGAGAATACTAGAATATCCATGACTAGGATCACAAAATATCTAATTTTTTGTATTTTCAATTTATAGATATAAGAAGCATGAATGAAGAGGATATATCTTATATTTCTCAAATGAGTGTTCAGAAATATATACTTGTGAAAATTAAATAGGTACATAATGTTGACATATTGCTACAGAAGTGGGATGTAAATATTCTTATGTTTATTCTCGTTTGTGATGGATTAATTTAGTTATGGAACTATATTTGTGTTCCCTCATTACTTGTTTTAATGAAGGATATATTAGTGGAGGAAAGAAGTTCATTATTCTCTATTCATGTTGGAAGTATAAAGTTGTATACGGACTTGAAAGACTGTTTCTAGTGAGATATAATTAATAGATATTTTGTAGGGTATGTATATTAGGGCTTGGTATGTCAGTAAGTTTTGTTTGAGAGAAAAAAGTTATTAGGGGATATTCCAACTATTACCCATACTAAAATATAAATAATAAAAAAAACTTTTTATTTTGTCATAAGACTACTCAAAACATTTAATGGGCATAATGCTATTTCGGTTGTAGTTTGTCTCTTAAAAAATTCTGCACACTTCATCACTATCATTGTATAATTTTTTTTGGATCCTATTTCTAGTACATAAATAAAGTAAGTGGTAAATTTATATGGACAACCATATTCCATTATATCTGATCAAGATATGATTTTTACTTAAAATATATAACAAATTATTGAATATGATTTGGATTCATAGTTAGTTATAGCACTATGTATAATCCTTAGATAGATGATCATTTTGAGAGAATAGTTAAAACCTTATTGGATATGATGATATATTTTTATATGGGTGTCAAAGGTGTTTGAGGTCAACACCTTCATGTAGTTGAGTTTTTATTTAACAATAGATATCACATGATAATTATGATGGCTACTGACAACACCCTCTATTGAAAGAAGTTTTGAACTCCAAAGTTTTGGGTTAGAGTTAGAGAATGTAATTTATTTTATCCTGGTCAATATAAAGAAATGGTACATAAGGTTATAGTGTTTATGTATCACCTATGCGAAGAAAAATGTACATATACATTTTTTGATTAAAATAATTGGAGTGGTCTAGAAATTAATTTAGGAGATATGTTTTTTAAAAGAATATGTCCATAGAAGAAGGTAATGAAAATAGAAAATTTGGGCAAACAAAAGCCTAGGCTTATCAGTCCATTTGAATTTATTGATAATATCATATCTATGTCCCATAGATTTGTTCTTCCACCATACCTCTCTCAAGTACAATATATGTTCCATGCATCTCTCATGAGGTTGTATATACCTAACACTGAACATGTACTAAACTAATATGTCATACCACTGTAGAAATATCTTTCTTATGAGGAACAACTTGTAGAGATTCCATATTTTAAAGAGAAAGTCCAAGGAAAAAATACCACTCGCCCAGTCAATGTTTTGAGGTGAAACCACCATCTTATTGAAGCCATGTAGGAACCTGAGTATATAATGAGGTATTAGTATCCTTACTTGTTTGTATAAAATTGGTAGACTTGTAATTGTAAAATCCATTTTAATGGGGCTATAATGTCACCTAATATGATTTTATGGAAAAAAAATTAGCAATGATAATTTCTTCAATAGCTTATGTTACCCGCAACCCCTCATTTAAATGGACCATCATATACAATTAATATTTATATTTATAATTGACCATTTAATCATAGCCATTGATCTTAGTTTTATTACTAGAATAAAACATTTCGGGATATTAATTATAACATATTTTGATAATGTAAATATATTTATAAATAAGTGGTTACTTTTTATTTAATTCAATATATGGTTTAGTAATAATTTTTTCATCAAAAAATTACTTATATTGATAATTTTGAAAATAATATTAATATATATATATATTTTTTACACTTTTAGAAAAAGTATTGTAAAATATTAATTTATTTTTTCAAAATAAATATTTCAAAAAACAGATTATGTTTGATTTTTGAGAATTTTATTAAAATATTAATTTTACAATAGTTTAAAAATGTTTTAAAATTAAAATTAGTTATATTATGTTATTATTATTAATATTTATGTTATTGAAATAAAATTCATGTTGACTTATGATATTCCAATTTTTTATCTCATTGAAAATGTTTTCTTTGAAAACCCACTTTTAATCGCATCTTTAGGTTTAACTTTAATGTAACATTTTTAAATTTTATTAGTAGAGTTTAGAAAAATGGATTTTAGATGTTAAATTTTCAAATTTAATATTATATTATAATTTTAACTTATTTTATGGTCAAAATGAATATTACAATGTATAAGAAATTAATTATCGTAGTAAAAGTTAAAATAGGTTTACCGGCGGTTAATGAAAAAAGGTAAGGGTAAAAATAAACTAAAAAATTTTCAAATAACTATTTTAATGAAATATTTCAGAATTATCTCATCTATTTTTGGATAATGAACCTCTTTGGATCTTTTCTAAATGTTTAAAATGTTGGGAAAAATTTAAATTTTCAAAAAATCCAAGTGTGTCCTCTCCCCCACTATTAAAAGGCCCCCCAATTCCTCTTCTATTTACACTCCCAAAATATATTGGATCTGGAAATACCAGAAATAAATATCCTTTTTATTTCCATAACCATATCATATAGGCCTTATTTTTATAGGAAACCATACTATGAAGGGTTGATGTATAAACATAATGTTTTTCTCTAAAGAAGTGGTAAATTTCTTAAACAACTATTTTTAATTTATTTCTTATTCCACATCATTATTAAATTATCAAAAAATTATGATATAATAAAAAATAACTACACTATATACAAAGAATTTATTATGTTAATGTAATAAGCTATATCTACGTCCTATTTCATCAAATGGGGTTCATAAGAATCAATCATGTATACGATGGAATACCCCCTCACAAATGAAAATAATTTGTTTTCCATCACCAACTCTCAAGGCTAGGTATAATGATATATTTAACACATCTATGTTATATTTATGACATAATTATACTTCATTAATTTTCATATCACATATACATTCTAAAATTCTATTCTATGGGTATACGATAATGTCGCCCGTGTTTACGGTAGACCAAGGTCTCATGAAGTGATGTGATTCTTTTTGCAATTAGGATTTACATGAAAGGTAAAAACGGATAAATTTAATGAATATATGTTTTATATATGAAATAATACTAAATATATAGTGTTCATATATTATTAACTTTCCTTTTATTTCATTCATCATGGAAACAGATCCATCGTTCTTGTGTTTGTACGACCCACCCTCTCTATGAACTGTATAATTGATTTTCCATCTCTAACATTATTGGATTACACTAAATAAATATATAACTATTATATATAATAATTGTATCATGGTTAAAATTCTAGATATTATGGAATCATGATCAATTTAATAGGAATAAAACTTCCAAACCAAAACATACATGAAAAACGAAACAATTATTACTCGAAACATGATTTTAACATTGATTTGTAAAAAAATAGGTTATAAAAGGTTTTTGTTAAATCATAAATGGTATGACACATAATGTTATTATTATTTAAAATATTTATAATAAAAATATATTTAATAAATTGTTTTCTTGAACATGTATGATGGATGTTGACACATAAGGCATGAGAATTTTATCTCAAAACGGGTTCTTTGGGAGATATGCAATGTTAGGTACATATATTCATTAATTAGGTGTATATAAAGATAATTTTAAATTTTATATCATGATTTTTTTTATTCTCTTTATATTTAAAACTATACTTTCATTGGTCTTATGATTCAAAAGATACAAAAGTGGTAAAGGTATTATATTGGAATCTCAATATTTATCAGGATTGATTATGATTATGATTTCAATAATGAAATATAATAATATATTTACCAAGAACATGAAAAATAATATATTAATATATATATTTTATGAATATACATTTTTTCTTTTAATTTTAGTATCTTTATGTACTCAATAATTAAAAATAATTCTTTAATTAAAAATGCCTTTATATTTGTCTTCTGTTGAAAATGAATTTTCTTACATGTCCATATTTTCTAAAATTTATTTAAAAAAAGATTTTAAAATTATAAAAAGTATGCTTAATGCAATTTTTTATACATTTATAAATTTTTAAAAATATAAAGGAAGCTTCTTATCTTTTTCAAAACTAGGTACTTTTAATATTTATCGAAAATATGAAAGGAATGTTTATCTTAACATGTATGACATAAAAGAAATTTTCCACCATCCTTCCTATTCAATCTTTTAAATATTAATTTATATTTTTATATTTATATTTTAATGAAATGTATTTCCACAATTTTATGTGAAATAATTATTTTTAAATGGTGATTTTCAAAGTGGAAAGATTATTTTTCTCATGAAATTCTCTAAGTCACCTTTCAATATCTTGTCCCATAAATAACTAAATCCTTAATTTTTTGTTAATACTGAATAAGTTTATAATTTAATGATACCATCCTTAATATTTTATTACATGGTTTACTTTCATTCTTATAGGATATATAAAAATATTTTTTCTTTTCCATAGGGTTTTTATGATGAAATGTTAATGAAACTCAATTTATATCACAAGTACTCATATGATGAATGTTTTATGATCTTATGAAACCCATACATGTCCTTTTCATTATTTTATAGTGGTTATTTTATAAACAAGGACAGTTGTAATGTTATTACAATGGATGTGTGGAACCAATATCTCTTTCTAGTGTATTTGGTAAATGTAGACATTTAATTTAATAAATAAGTAAGGAATGGGAATTGAACCCAATTTAGTAAGGTACTTTTTACTTACTATTGTATTGTGGGTGAACCTTGATTACTATTGTGGTTTTGGGAGTGAACACATTCCTCTATTATTGTTTTGGAAATGGGGACTGACTAATACGAAAATTATTTTATATTGTTATTTGTATTCCAGATAGCTGTGTCTTTTTCTAATGATATTCTCTCATGGTTTATGCTCTTTGATTCCATTGTTATTCATGTCTTATGAATTTAAAATATTTATTTCATGTACCATGTTTATGATATATGACATTTAGGGTATTCTATATCAAATTTTATTCTTTTGTTGTCATACCCATATGTTCATGTTATGTTGATATATCGAGATTTATCCTTACTGAGTATCATAGATCACACATTATTATTTTTCTTTTCTTGGGGTTATAAAGAAAGGTATTATGTATATTATTTTAAGGAATGGTTCTAGTAATGAGAAACATATTAGAAGATGATGCATATCACCCATGAACATGTTGATTACGTGATGATGTTTTCATAGGAAGTAGACCTATACAATTATGGCATGGATAGTTAAGTCATTCAATAAATATTTGTAACACCCCAAGCATTTAAAATGAATATAAAATGAATGAAACAATTAATGACAAAATAATTAATCCTTTTTAAAGGATAAAGTTAAAAAATATCTACTAAACATTATTTTCCACTTATATGATTTGAATTTCAAAAAACATAAATCTATGGTTTCGATCAGCATATTATTTTGAGTGTGATAGAACACATATTTTTTTTGTTGAACAGTAACATACCATAATAAATAGTAATATTAATAGTAATACGACCTTTATGAATAATAAATCGTATTATTATTTTAATTTTTCATAGTTATTAGATAATGAGATCCTGATTAATTTTTCAAGGAGATATAAAATGTTTTATAGTTTAAAAATTGTTTATTTTATGAATAAATTATGATTTTATTTCAAAAAAATAATCATATATAGAAAATTATTTTCAAAAAATAGATTTTATTTTTTATTCTACACATCTAAATACAGTTATGGTGATATTTTCGGATTTATCTTAAATAGATATATTTTTGATGAATAGTTAAATTGAATAATTTATGAAAAATGCTAAATAAATGAACTAATGAATCATGATAGATTCATGGATGATTTAAATGGAAATTGTTTCGAACTCACATGCTATAATTTCTATTTTGTGTCCCAGGAATCAAGACTATTCATAGTCTTTCAAAATAATATTAAACTAGTGATTAAAATAGTGGTAAACCCCACCTCTCATCCACTCTAAATACCACCCTCACCCCATATTCCTCTCAAACCTCTAATGATTTCTGAATGGCCTAATTTCTTTCCCAATACCCTTCCCAAGGTACTTCCTCATGTCCATGACCTTTTGGTATCCCCAAAATACCAAAACCAAAGGCCTTATGGAGGATATCAAGGAGAATAGACCAAGAGGTAAAATTCTTCATTAATTTTATTGTGTTTTCATTTAATTTATTTTATTTTATTATACACGGTTCTCCTACCTTTATCCAATAGGAATTAATGTTCAAGTATTATATACATTCAGTATTTGTAACAATTTTTCAAAAAATATGATAATCATTCTTCATATTATATTCCTCATATTCTGAAAATAAAAACATCATCTGTGATGTGTCGATTTAACGACATCAAGGACAATGTTTCTTCAATTTCCATTACATCCTTAAAATATGGTTGTAAACCCATTTTAATTGATAAAATATTTTTTAAGGTTTATTTAATGACCTCTCTTATTTTTTAAGGTTATATTATATTCAAAATACTAATTTTATATGATGAAACAAGTTCACGATAATCAATGAACCGCCAAAATGATCTAAAGGAGTATAATTATTGATTTATCTAATGATTCATCCTCATACCATATAAAAAAATTATTTATGGAATAATTTAATATTATGGAAACATATTAACATCATTTCATTTCACTTATGGCGTTTTTATGTTATTCTAAAAGAAAATTATTTAAGAACCAACCATTGAAATAACATGAAGTACACACCCGAAACAATGGAAACACTACAATTTTTTTTATCATTTTCCAACAAGGACATATCTGTTGGTAAAAATGCATTTTTTGTTGGAAAAACGTTTTATTAACATATATTTCCCTATCACTAAACTGTAGGTAAAAACTCTATCGCTAAATGTTTTTGTGACAGATAAAATAGTTCTATAGCAATTATAATAATACCAACAGATAATATATATGTTGGATAAAGTGTTTAGCAATAGGTTTTGATGACAAATTTATCTATCAGTAATAATATTACCAGTATATAATATTTGTTTATAAATTAAATTTACATAAAAATTATAAATTTTTATTGGTAAAAAATTTCATATTATATTAATTAATTTATCATATATAATACATGTTATAATTTTTAAACCGAATATTATTTTGATACATGTTTAAAATTAGACAAGAATTAATTATTTTAATAATGAAATTCATTACAAACATAACCTCTTGGATCCCCACAAAAATTCTTCCACAATTCTGTTCCAAAATTATGGACAACCCCCTGCCCCACTGGATCCCCCCCAAATAGGATCAACCACCGTAGCAGCTACAACCCATCATCATCGGTGACTCCAACACTAGTAGCTCTAATTCATCCATGTCAGCTCCAACCTCATCCCATCCATTCTAACTCCAGCCTCATCCATGATAGCTCTTGTCTGTGCCAGCTCATCCATATATATCTTCTTCCATACCAGCTCCAGTCCATTCCAGCTCTAGCTCATCCATGTCAGCTACAGTCTATGCCGGATCTAGTTTATTCCCCATCCATGCCAGCTCTATTCGATATAAAAACATATGAGCAAAGACCTCATATGGAATTGAGGGAGGTATAAAGAAAAGTGGTAGAAATACGCTTACAAGATAGGGATAAAAGTAGTACCTACACAACAAGGAACGAATACAATGTTTTCAACTTCCATCATTTGTGTTCAACTTCCTTTTGAATTTCAAAAAAGGAAGTACCTGCACAACAAGGAAATAAAAATTTGAATACAACCTTTTATTTAGAAAAAATATATACATGACATTTGTTTTGAAATAATAACTTGCAATGTAACCATGATATCAGATTTTTATAGTTAGTGGGGAAAACAAATATCAATAACCTACCTTCCAACAATCATCTCCAAGAACATGACACCAAATCTGAACACTTGTGATTTGGTAGTCAACTGGCCAACCAATGAATACACAAAATAAAATCATACATAAGTCCCCATAAATCAAATAGTTGATGATATTTCATGGTAAGATACTGACGGTTTCCACCTATATTATAGGGAACTAAATTTAATTCCTCTCTATTCTATTTATAATTAAAATCCTCTTATATACCCCCCAGGGGGGCCTTTCCTATGTTGCTACTTTGTTCACCCAAATCCTATTATTATTAAAAAAAATTTACTTGCCAAGTTTCATTCTATCCTACTAATTTATCTTCTTCTAACTTCCATTCTAATTCCATAAACCAAATTTATTAACGATTAAAAGAAACTAGTTAATTTTTTTTAAAAGGAATGTGGACAAAAATTTGACTACATCAAAACTCTGAATAAATTAATAGTAGAAAAAACAAATCAGAATATAAAACCATGATCCAAATCCACCTCCATAGAAAAATTAATGAAACTCAAATAAAAACTAAAATTTCATAGGTTGAGGAGGATGCATCTTACCTGTCAGATTATACAAGCTACATGGGATACTTGACCAAAAATAAAATGATAAGTACCTTTACACCTTGTCACTTGAATAAAATATAGAACCTGAGAATCAATGAAAATATAATAAGACGTACAATGAGGGGTCACAGTGCTCATTAGTACATGAACATTGATGATCCCATCAACTGAAACTTCAATAAGAAAACCCACTCTACTACACGTCATTATCTTATTCACATTTCTTATCAGAAATGATTATGAGAACACTAAAATATATACAAGATTCCAAAGAGAATTAAATGAAAACTCTAAAATAGATTCTTGATTCCATATTTCACACTCAAGCCATAGGTGAAATATAGGTAAAATCTAGACAATATTTTCAAAGTGGAACACTATGAAACTCAAATGAAAAATATGCGAGGAGACAGATTGGATAGACATCAATTCACATTGAAATTATAACAAAAAAAAATATGCATGGGTCTAAAAATATTCCCTCTGCCAAATAAATGCAGTATACTTTCTAATCACTCTCAACAGATTTTACTAGTGCACATGTCATCTTTCCAATGGTTCTCTATAGTAGGACAATTTATTAATTGGGAGAAAGAGTGGTGAATGTACCTTTTATTCTTGGGATGATTTTCCCTTTACCTGCTAGTTGAAAAATGTCAATAAATATTGATTCATTCATAATATAAAATGTATGGGTACATGTACAACATGTATATTTCTATAGGTAGGACATCCAACCTCTTCTCTGTGGCCTCATACCCCTCCTTATGAAGTTAGAAATGTTACACCAAAGACCAGAACATGTGGTCCTAACCTTCAATGCTCACACTCTCCCAATAATAAAAAATTCCAGATTTCACAAATAGTACATAGATTCTACACATGGTCTGGTCTCCCATGCTTACACTCTCCCTGCAATGAAAATTTCATATTTCAAAAATAGTACATAGATTCTAGATTTCACACACACTAAGAAACAAACATGGCTTTTACATATATTACACACACGGAAGAGGCATAGACTGCATAAATGAACGGGGAATTAATATATTATTACTGAGAACACTAGAACAGATTCTAAATTTAAAACCAAGGAATTATAAAGAGGTGAGGGGAATTGAGATGTTAGAGAGAAAACTAAAACAATACGAGGCATCAATATATTACCTTAATCATGAGGCCCTGACCACTCCACACACTCTATGACCAACTATGGATGAAGTAACACCTTCTGTCTCTTAATTATACACACTATCAAGGCATCAATGGAATACTACATGTCAATGTCAACAACTCTGAAAACATTATTCTGTTCATCCGTAAGAGACAGAGGAATCTACAAGTAAAAACACATGTAAAAATACATCATTTCTGTATTATTATCATCATTAGGCACATTGAAAAGATGTTTAATAAAATAATAAATTTTTACCACATCAATAAATTTATCCTTATCATTTTTTGGTGAATTTGGAATTAAATTCAAAGTGATTTTACCCTTTTGATGTTGTTGGTGTGTCAATCCAATTGATTCTTTCAAGATAGAAATATAATATTGATTTTCAAAAAATGGAGGATAAGATCATTTTAAAGGATTTATAACTTAGATCATCCAACATAAGGTTTCTAATGTCTATCTCTCTAAAGAAAATCAATTATAATTACAGGTAAGAGGAATTGGGAAAAAAAATAACATATCTTAGATGAACCACATCCATAATATGATCTCAGTCCTCTTCCATAATGGAAAGATGGTCTACAAAGATAATGAATGTTCTATTATCATTATTCTTACTAATTGAGAGTTATCATAAATCATAAGTCTATGATTCATTTTAATTAATGGAATTTTCTCTATAATGGAATGAACACACATTACCTACTTGGTTATAAACCAATACAATGTTATGTTTATTGATACATAAAAAGATCATAAAAACACAAAAAACATAAGATCCACCCCACCCAAATGAAAAAATTTCATCATATCTCTAGATAGTAATCCTTATTAGCCATCATAGTAGAAGTATAGTTACTCCTGTCAAAGATCTTTTGTCACCCCCAAGTAGGTCAATAGAAGAAAAAAACCATGTAATCTCTTGTACAAGTGAGTATCTTAAAGTTGTTATGCCACACCTTTCATCTCCAGGATATACATCGCAAACAACCAAAGATCATTCCAACAAATTAGTGAAAAATAGATGTATTAATTGGAACAAAAAAAATGAGTGTATAAAAAAATGATCTGCATAGAATAAGGAATTTTTATTCATCATCCCTGTAAACATCTCAACAAATCAAGTTAACTCCAGTACTAGTGAAGAACCTCATGTTGGTACTATGACACATCATTCATATCCAATATCTACAACATGAAACCAACGAGAATACCCACAAATCAGTGATAAATGTCTACATGAATTAAAAACCAAATAGAAATAAACGAAAATATAAAAAATGATATACACAGAAAGAGTATCTTTCATTTATCATCTCTGTTGAAATCTCAACAAATCAAGTCATATCCAGTGCCAGTGAGGAACCTCAGGTTGAAACAATGCCACACCATTCATCTCTAAGATCTACACCACACATAATCAAAGAGAATACCAACAATTCCATTCAAAATATATGCATTAATTGAAACCAAAATACTAAAAAAAGAAAGTATAAAAGAAGAAATTAAGGTGGTTGACATAATAAGAATGAAAAAATTATAGAATTTTTTGTGTTCCCTATTTGAAAGTGTTTTCCATGTTGGTGGGTACAAACATCAACTGATTTTTATCTTGATTTCGTAAGGCAATTAACTATAAGAACAATAACATACATGGAAATGCAGTGCTACCAAGAGTTCATTTTATCTGAAATAACAATCATATGGCCCCAACAATCTCTCCCTCTGCTTTCTCATCTAGCATCTTCAACATGGGCCTCCGAACATGGTACTAGACCTACACATTCATGCCCAGTTTCCACACTATGTTGATGTGATTTTGATCCTGCTATTACAAATAGATGTTGGGAATCTAGTAACCCAACATTCCCTACTAAAAAATGAGGATTATGACCCGGAATCAGAACCAGCTAGTGCGACAACATATAATGGACCCCTAGTTTCAAAAAATATGTTGTTGGCCATAATATGTTTTTTACTACTAATTGTATGTATGTGAAATCAAGTTGGGATGGTAATGTGATTAAACCACCAATGGACCAAACCAAAATTGATGATCTCCAAACTTATTAGCCTTCGTCGTGAGTTTCTTACTAGCAAGATGACAGTCCAGAACCACCTATGTGGCATACTACATGTTGCATAGGTCACAGATTTAGAATCTATTTCAATAGTATCAATGAAAGAGCACATATAACTCACGAATTTAAGGGCCAGTAACAGGGAGTTCGTAAATAAATTAACCTTTGAAAATAAATTATATCCAAGGATGGAGAAAAAAGGAAAATCCAAACAGAAAACAACCTGAACGTTACATTAAATTTTCATTGAGGTGAAACCCAGAAAATATCAGAATATGTTGACAAATAGAGTCCATGTTATACTACTAAAAGCATTGCTCTTTGATTCCTATGACACATAAATCACATAGAAATAAAATTAAAATATTTTGAGAATCTACAACATAAATGCATGACTATTAATTTCAATCAGTCTTAATATGATTGTAATACAGAACAGTCGTCTATGATTTTAAAAATACAGAATAGTATACCATGCATAAAGTACTCGAATAATTATTGCATGTCAACATCTAAAATAGGATATATGTTTAAACCATAAAAGTATATTTTATAGTAATATAATAAAAAACCACTAGATAGTTGATTGAAATGTGATTGTGTTTGTGTGGAGTCCAAGGTATTCATGTGTCCTTCCCCAAAGAGAATTTATAAAAATCAAATGATGTTCTGCATCTAGTGGATCGCAGCTTAGTGATTTTCATTTATAAAAATCATTCATTCCAACTGAAGTATTATGTCAAAACCACCATGAAAATTATGGAATTCATGTTTGAGACCATTCAATGCTAGAAGACCCCCTTCATTAGACTTTTTTTGATAGTTTAATGAAGGTCAACACAAATACCTTGTGATAAGCACCAATACAAGATGTAATTTCTATGTTTGATGCAGAACTCATCCATTTCATAAAAATTCAGAACTGGTTGGTATAGGGTTTAGGTCATCTCTCTAATGGGAAATTTTAAATCTATACAAAAGATGAGAATTAGTTCAACATTGAAAAGGTAATTTACATTCATTTTTAGAGATATAATCAATCCAAACTAATGGTCCACCAATCACTTATTCTGTGGGAGAGGACTATGTCCCGGAGCTGTTGTTTGAGAGAATTAGTGGATTACATTGATGTGATAGATCATGATGAAGATGAAATTCCAGATCACATTCTATAGATTACTGAAAGGGATAAATAAGTAATGAAGAAGAATATGAATTATTCATGACCTGTTAATGGTACATGGGTCATATCCGGATTTAATTACCCCCCAAAGACTCTTTAGAGAAGTATGCTATGATATTAAAAATGTAGAATATTCTATAATGATATTAATGCAGAATAGTCTACAATGATAATTTAGAGTTGTTCATTTATCATGACAATTAATGAAGATCAAAATTCTATGATATTAAAAATACAGTTCTCAAGGAGTATAATAACCTTTGAGGGAAATACAAAACTAAAAAAATAAATTTGGAAAAGGCATGACTATTTAAGTCACAAGATGCTAGAATTCATGGTCATACCATTGAAGTGAATCTGATACATGATATAAAAATCTAACTATGTGAAAATTATGTTGCTTCTGGGAATGCTTGAAACATTTCCAGTGATGCTTAGCAACACCCAACCAATTTTCAGCTACATCGATACTCTAGCAGCGTCAACATCATGTAGACCTATTCCACCTATCTATTTCATACTCGACATATAAAAACCCTCTACAAAGAATAATATGTTATTAGCACCAGCACTCCACCACAAAGAACCACTATAAAAAAGCAAGAGAAATCATAACAGAACCACGAAATGAATAAACATGGGAAAACCCTATTTTTTAACCCAATGGATCAGATGCCATAAATTGGTGTCGAGAAGGTCTGGAAGGGTCCATTTGACCACCTCCATGATCTATATTAAATATGGTAGGTTGAACTGGTAGGGTTGAGCCTAGGTTTCAAGGGGATGTTAGGAAAAACCTTTAATGGAATTTTTTGACCATACATAAATTTCAAAATGCTACCATAATTAGAAGCTTTCCACAAAAAATCACTAGAATTTGGGCAGTTATCAAGGCATGTTTTTTCCTTTTTAATAAGTAACCAATCATCTGAGCATAAAAAATCTTATTATAACCATTCCAATGTTTCTTTTTCTATGTAACGAGTCTTGAGTTGGTTTCCCAACCCATTCCCCTCAGAAATTTACTAATGAAAGTGATGTATACAGTGAAAGCACAAGGTGTAATGTGCTTACACCATCATAGAAATAAATGTGATAACAAACAAACTAACATGAAACACACATTAGAGGAGACACCAAGACAAATTTTTAATTCAATTCTCTACTCAGAACATTCCCAAGTATAGTTTAGACCTCCCACGGTAGTGACACATGTATCCGCTAATGAATCAGGTGAACTCCAACACTGCAAATGATGATTCCTTTCCATCTTTATCAGAATTTCATTGCATCCCATTTTGACCTCAATTAGGCATATGTGATCCAATATTTATGGTAAATACAACATGATAAACAGATAGTTATCATCAATAGAAGTATCACCTTTTACCTTTGATACCTTCATGTGGAGTATGAAAAATCTCAATCGTGCACTTATGAGAAGGAAAGTCATGGTGATTTATCAGACCACCATATTTATATTGTGAAATAACCTCCAAAAGACACATAGTTCACTCCATTACACTCCACAAATCAATCAAACACATTAGCAGTGGAATTAGAGAAGAAATCTCTCCAACAAATGAACTAATATTTCGAAAATATTAATCATTTGGATCCAGTACAATGAAATCATCATTCAAAACCTGAAACATCAATACAAACCAAGAGAAAATTAGAAACCAACATATAAAACATCAAAGAACCACAACCATGTTGAGAGTCCTTTTTCAGAAATAAAAAAACAAGCGTTCAATATTCAAATAGGGGGAAATAAAAATTACCCATTACCATGGAATTTATCTAAAATTAAAGTCAGTATTTATCTTAAATTTCTCAACCAAAGGTATTAATAAATCTTATTAAAATTTAATACTTATTCTATAATTAATTAAAATGGAAACATAAACTAGAAAAATTCTATAATAAAAGGAAACAAACTAAAATTGAATATTAATTTTTCATTATTTCATCATTTTTTTCGGGCTACGGAAGAAATTCAATGCTCATATAAAAATTACCTATGGTGAAAGAGAATATCAGACTAGAGAGGGAAGTAGTAAAGGAAGATTTATTGATATAATGAAGATGATATAATATAAACCAAATGAAAAATCATTGAGCTGAAGACGAACAACGTAATGGAAAGTGACAAGCGAGTAACATCAAGTATAGAATTTAGGGATTCCACAATACCTTGTATGACACCGAAATGGATTGGATTTTATGTTGCAGGAAAGTCCTTGGAAACTATTTTGGATCATGTGAAGATTTCACAGGCAGGTGAATGGATTGAAGGTGGCTGTGAATCCTAGACGGCATGGGGTAAACTGATCAGAGATGCATTGGGGTCTCCAGTTGAACTGTAGGTGATAAATTGTTTAAAATTAAAATTAAATAAATAAAATATCTAATAAAAAGTTTCATTTAATATTTTAAATAATAAATATACTATGTATGTGTATGAATAATTTCAATATGTAAAATGAAATTATTAATCGAATAATATTACATAATTGTATGTTTTGTTTTTATTTAATAAATTTAAATAATTGTTTTTTTGAATTTATTTTGATGATATTTAATTATGTTTACTAAATTTAAATTTAAAAATTAAATTATCATGTATAGAGAGGTTATTGGGGATATATGTAAATATATCAAATATCGTAATGATTTAATTTTTTATAATGTATATTTAAATTCTTATTAATTGAACAACATTGAAAAATATAAACACTATTAATATTTGGATAAATTTTAAAATTGAAATCAATTAATGACATATTTTGAATATAAACCCAGTAAATGGATATTTACTTTGGTCATACAAAATAATAATTTGTATAAAAAATTTTGTTTTCTCTTAATTGGTTATTTATAAAATATTTGTTGTTATTTAATTGGTTGTTATGCCAATTTTTACTAATGGTAATAGATTTTTTGGTAATAGTTATTATTAATAATATATTTATGTGTTAGTAAAATAAATTTTTGTATTAGTATGATAAAGAAACATATATAACTATTGTTAAAAGATTTTTTGCTATTGAACTATCAAAATCAATATATATATCTGTCGGTAAAAACAAGTGTTGGTAGTAAAAATTAATATTGATAAAACTTAATATCTGTTGGAATTACTCGTTTTTACCAACAGATATATTATCTATCAATAATTTTTTTTGGAAAAATTCAAATATTTTGTAGTGAAACTACAAAATTTTATAGATACATGGGTCAAATGATGTTATAATCTGATAATAGAAGGTGTTATAAATATTAATTTTTTTCTTTAAAATATTAATAACACTATTTTATCAATTATACATGATGTTTAAACATATTTTATGTAAGAAAATTCTATGTTAAGGGATTTCCTACCCAGTTTCCATTCATTGGGTTAATCTTATATTTCATTAATTATATTGTACTCAAATCATTTTGGTAATGAATTGAATTAATATTATGTTTTATTATGTGTATTTACAGTTTATAAATATTCATTCCAATATATCAATTATAACATTATTTATATGACATTTTTACGGGAATTTTCTAAAAAAAAAACTCTTTTAAAATTCTATATAAAAAAATTCAAAAGCAATATTTTTAGGTAATTACTCATTTTTTATTATGTTCTGGTTATTCAGAGTTTTTTCTCATATAGGGTTGGGCCTATATATCTCTCCAATAAATTGGGAATGTGTAATTTTAAGGTTGGTTATATGGTTACTCCAAGTGTAACTGTAATGCTTATACCATAAGGTTGTCGTGAGGGTTAAATTGCAAGGTAGCTATGGGGGTTACAAATCATATGGAAGAAATGAGGGTTATAATATACCAAATTAATTACCAAAAAAACATTATGTTTTTATAAATGTTTTATATTGATTTATTGAAATATCTTGTTTCTTAAAGTATGTATCTAAGGGTGAGACGTATGTCTTTGTGAACACTCTTTCATAGGCTTATAATTTTTCATGGACTAAAGGTTTATGTAAATATTTTTATATAACTTTCTATGATTTTTATGCTCATATCGAGTTATTAATTTTTTTCCATAGATTAAAAGGATGTTTAAGAGAATGAAGGATGTTAATTTAAATGTTATCATGTGTTGTCAATGAAATCATGTAGTTATTTTGGGTTAAAAAATTTATTTTTTCGAATACGTAGATACGGTTTTAATAATACCCACATTGTATACTTGTGGGTTGTTATGTATGATTTTGTATTAACTTTATAAAGCACTAAACCAAAAATATGAATGGGATTTTAATGAATTGAAATCTTGTTGAAATAGCTAAGTTATATAATTTTTTAAGCTGTGTCCTAATAATATTTTTATATGACGTTGAAACATATATGTCTAAAAACTTTGGGATATTATATAGTGCCTATTGTCTGGCCTAATGGATGGATAATGTCTACAACAGCCATTAATTGCACTGTTCAAAGACACTTAGAAACACTTACTGTCTATTAGACTTATGTAGCCACCGTTAAGTCCATGCCACCTAGATAAACTTTTGACCCACCAGTACCATATTTTAAACGTGAAATTTTGTCTCTTAAAACATAAAATGGGTTCTTAACTTTACATCAAAATAAAAATTAACACCAATATATGATTTTTTGTCCTTATAATTGTAAAGTTGAAGTGGAATGATCCAAAAATATTTGATACCATTTATTCATCAGTGATTCTTATTTTTCCCATGTATAGAGAGTATCCAACCAATTTTTACATAGCACTTTATCCAATGAAATCAATTTCCCACAAAACACTTTCATTTGAGAGTAAAAAATCTACATTGGATCCTTGACCATAGATACATATTTCTTCAAATCAAATTTCTCATAGTATAGAATTTGGAATAGATATATGTTATATTTCTTTAGTTAAGATATAAAAAACACAACATGAATGACTGTAAACAAGGATGATAAAACCAATCAAAGAACCACCATTCCAGTCTTCTCAATGATTAAAAATGGTCCAAAATATCATGGATCCAATTTTAACTTCATCCCATGATGATAGTGACACAACCAAGGTGGTACATTCTATAAAACTATGTCACTAAAAGATCATTCCAAAGGATGAATCTGATTTTAGACAAAATATATCTTACAACTATGATCTTTCACTAAGCCTCAACATTTAACATGAAAGTTTATCGATGTATCCTATAAAATGAATGATCAAACAAGATAATTCTCCCCCACATGAAACAAGTAAAGATGCCATTTAAAAGGGAATCCATGTATATCATAGAAATAATCCATTTTTTAATAATATTGGTACCTATTTTAAAAATAGAACTTGAAAATACAATATTTCTATACCATGATCCTCCAAAATCCATTACATGGGAATATAGAATATCCTATATACTTAAAATGGAATTCTCTATCTAGAACTATATATGTGTATGGTAACTTATACATAATCTGATCAAAGTCTCTATTTCTCATTGGATTCTCTTTAATATGGTAGACAAAGACAATTGATCATTATATAAAATGAGAGTAAATGGAGCCCCAAGAAACCACATAGTTTCATTCAGGTATATCATTTCAAAAACATCTACCTTGCAGTTGTCCTCAATGAAAATGAAATGTGTTACTTTAGATAATTGATCAATCACCTCATAGATGTAATTTTTCCTTGGGGAGTCAGTGGTAGCCCAATAATGAAATCCATGGTCCACTTATCTCATTCTTACTCTAGAATCGGGAGTGGATGAAGAAAACCTATGTAATTTGTTTCATCCACAATATATTCAACTGTACAATGATAAGAAATAAAATAAAATATGCCACCCTTCACACAAATCCACTAGAACAAATTTCTCCGTCATAATACATATTCCTAGTTCTAGTGTAAACATACCACAAATAAATTTGACATTCCTAAAATACAAAGAACTTAACTAACTGGGAGATGAAAAAATAATACCTAATGTAATGAACCCCATTATAAGATATACACCACTCAACAACGAAATCCCCACTATAAATAATTATGTAATATACTTTAACTCATTAGCCTTCTTATATTCCCAAAGATTCTATTCATGTTGAGATTATGTCAATAAAACACTAGTTAGAAGTATTCTAAATCCATCCTCTTGAGTATCAAGATAAAAATATGCAAATAGAAACATGATATTTCACTCCTCCCTCGATTCCAAGATGGCATGAGAGGGAAACATAATACTAAGAGCAACATTAAAAAATATCCATGTTCTATGGATATTAGAAATATCAAAGTCAAACATATAAGGTACTCCACCTATCACCACTACCTAAGGAATAGATATTTATAAAAGAATATATAACATAACCATGTAGAATAATAATATATGGTGAACCTATATTAAAAAGGTTTATTTAATAATAAAAATGATACAGTAAACATACATGTTCTATTTTATGAGTAGGATAATTATTCTCATTCAACTAATGTTTTTGGGAGTCATATCCAACTACATGATATTATGGTATAAAAAGATATTCTAAAAAATCACATGAAGCAACCCAATACCCCATGTGTCCCCAATTATCTTATGGACTTCTGAAGTTATGGGTTCATGTCTAATACTACTTCGTCCACTGAATGGAAGCCTGACACATTGCATTCAATAATATTTTCACCTTTTTCTCGGTAATATAAATCAGTAGTGATAAAATCTTTGAGAAAACTTAAAAAAATAAATTATAGTGTCCATATATTCCCTATATTTTTCGTATAACAATGAATTTTTATAGCTCTTCTTATGGAAGGACAAACATTACCTTTTTAGGATCAACTATGATTCCATGTTCTTAAACCTCATTCCCTTAAAATTTCACTTCCTAAATCCAAAATTCTCATTTCAAAATTTTATCATAAAGTTAATTTTTAGGATTCCTAGAACGAAACACAAATAATTCACATATTCCTCATAAAATCCCCAATAAATTACAATAATATCCACAAACTCATATACAATGGAATCAAGATACAGGTGGAATATAATATTCCTCATTTCCATGAAAATATTAGAGAATTAGTTAAGAATAAAGGGATCATGATATATTTGTAGTGTCTATACCTACTCTTAAAATGGTGTTCAATATATACAAATCCTTAATACATAGTTGGTTATAACCCTACCAATGGGTAGTTTTCAAAAACTACAATTCCATTTAAGGTGATCAAATATATCATCAATCTTAGTGAAATGTTATTTATTGTTTATCTAACATTATTATAATTGAAATAAAAATCCCATATATTAAGGGATTCTTCTATATTCATAGAAATTATATTTGGGGTTACCCATGTGGAAATGCTAGGATAGATGAGGCCGTTCTCAAATCAATCATCAAGTTGAAACATGATCTACATCAACTTATTTGGTTCTATTTGATAAGATAAAATATCGATTATTTGAGTACTATGCACCAATTTAAATGAAAACTCCACTTCCCATTTCCCTGGAAGAAAAGGTAATTAATTTTTGACAGCATCATGATGGTCCTGGAATAGTAATGTAAGATCTATTCTAGATGACCTAACATAGATATCATCCACACAAGAATATACTAGATTTTTAGGATGAGAATGATATGTTACTTATTGACTAGACCGTAGATACCACTCTCATGGAAAACACAAGATATCATTAATTGGGAGAAAATAATTCCTTACATGATTAACAACAGTTGTTCTCATCCCAATGAGAATTAAACAGGTTAGTGCTAGTAATAATGTCCTAGTGATCTATATGAAGCCCCAAAAAGTCATAGACAAACTAAACATTAGATATAGAGGCATAACATGAAGTTCATTGAAATCACAACTAATGTTTATTACCAATATGTGTCATCAATTCCATAACATAAAAAAGGAGTTCTATAGAGTGTTTGAAAATGTAAAAAAATGAGTAGTTATAAAAGAGTGGAAGGAGGATATGTAAAATATATTAGTATGTAGAAAATATATAATAAATATTATGAATCTCACTATATCTAGGCCCACATCAAATTCCACCATGTACGCCTACGTCACCCCAGAGGCTTGTGGGTGGATCCCTAATGGTTTTGAAAATTCTAACTATTAAATCATTCCCTTTGGTGAAAATGAACCCAAACCAAAATTTGGAATGTATTTAGCTAAGATGGACCTCTATACATTATCATTGCATCGTCTTGAATTATAATACATTAGGGGTGGGGGGTAAAAATTCTTTGTGTTTCCTTTTTCACCACTCTAGCAGAAAGTAAATGGGACAATAATAGTTGGTGAATTTTGTTTGGTGGGAGCCCACTACAAATAAATTCTACTAAAATCACCCCTTTAGGTCTAATACCATTTAATATTCTTCCAACGAGATTCATTACTATTTTCTCTATATGAAGAGGATTATCCAATGGTATTTAACATTCTTGATAGGTTGAACACTTCAATCACAACCATGTGTACCATTTCCAAATAAAAGGAAAACATTACCATTAATAAATATGAATGAATATCATGTCATAATCCCCCTTTTAAAACTATTAATCCATCATAGTTTTGTTTATTGTAACATCAGGAAAAAAATAAACAAACAATGGAAACTGATTAGCATACTCTGACACTGATAAATCACCCTTATGAATGGAGTGAAACCCTATAGGGTTTTTTAGAGTGAATGATTTTATGTATAACTATTAAATGAGGTTGGTCTTGATGTACTTCCACAACAATTACTCATGTCATATTTCTTGAATCATAGTGTCCCACTAATTGTAACTAGGATATTCAAGCTTATTGGTATCACATTCATATCTATAGATTCTTATTTCATTGGAAATTCAATGATTTAGTCAACCATATAGAGTCAGTCATCAGAAACATAAGGATAATTTTCCTCTTAAGGGATAATGGCCCTTACTGAAGACACTCAATTACTCAATATCTATCTACATCAACTCATATTTTCACTTATCATGATTTATTCCAAGTATTTGGGGATTTTATGTCATCTATTTGAACTTCTCACATTGTATTCCCAATAAGATTTTGATCTAATAAATGGTCCCATTAAGTAGAATTTCCTACATAACCGTCGTCATGAAATCTAGGAGGTATTATATGAATCATGAATATAAATTTTTGAGAAATAAAGGATACCATTATAGGAGGAACAATATATGTTTAAATCAAAATTATATGGGCATAAAACAAAAATTATATAAATAAATAATGGCATTAAAAACAAATACAATCTCCCAATGGATACATAAGGCTTATTAACAAGGTATATGTTCAGGAACACACTTGAAATATAACCTCTATGTCCTGATATTCAATTCTACTATCTATTAAACATATTAGGAGAAGAAATATTTGAGTAGTGACATCCCTTTGATATCAAAATTTTCACTAATTTACTTAGATCAACAATCGATATAGGCTCCCGACCTGATTTGTGATAAGAAATGAATGGTGTACAACGTCCCCATAGTTTGTTGAAAATCACCCAGGCATCAATATAAGCCTTTTGGGAATGATTTTTATGAACTTTAAATAAAAAAACATACATACAATCTAATATGGAGAAGTGAAAATGATACAATTAATTATTCCACAAACAAAAAAGAATGACGGAATGAATACATCAATGTAAACACAATCCAATCCCACATAAAAACCCATAAAAACCCCAATATACTCAAAAATTAATTATAGTTATTCCATGTGATAAATGTAAAACATACCAATATCTCACCACTAGATTCCCATATCCATAAAACCCTGAAAGCCACCACCACATAGGGGAAACTTTCTATTTATTCCACTAGATTAAACTATGTCTACAGACACCTGAGATAATTTTTATGGTGTAGGATAAAAAGGAAAAGATGGATCCCAAAATGTGTTCCATAATTATTATTTATTATATAAACATATATTTGTTCATATTTAATGAAATCGTGGCATGAAATTTTTATCACAATTTATATAAAATTCATGGAAGCCACCATACCATGTGATAGGGATTTCATAATTTTGTATAGATTTATTGAATTATTATAATCCAATTTCGTCTTCATCTTGGGGTATTTATAGTCAAATTAAATTAATAGATTCAAAATCAGAATAATGCTATTTTAAAAAAATATATTTTATTTTGTGATTAAATAATCATAATAATATTTTATTCTAATGAATAAATGGTATATATTTGAAAAATATTACATTGGTCATATTTGGGTATTTTAACATTTTATTTTAAAATTCACGGCCCTTAATGGGGAGAAAACATTATTATTGTGAAAATTGTCCAAAGGGATGATGAGGGGATTAAATTAAAATAAAAAGTTGAAAAAAAACAAAAACTATCCAAATATTAATATATGGGTGGACCTAGAATCTTATTCATATTATATTTTTTGTATATAAATATTGATCTAGTTTTAAAATAATAAATAATTTATATTAATTTATTAGATTATGAAATTCCAAGGATACCCCCTCACTTATAACAAGACAACCATTCTCTCTTTTCATTACACCACATTGAGAAAAATATATATTCCATAACAAACTAAATTACCTTCTACACAGCCTTATAAATTTTCTATAGGTTCTTTACCTTCCCAAATACCAACACTTGGTCCCTTAAAACTAGATCTAAAAGAAGTCTACTTAAAACAGGTAATCCTCTATACCAAATCATTCACATTTATTTTTTATTATGCATATTATAAATAAGTTACAGAAATTGAAAATTTATTAATATAGTACCATGAATATTCTCAGATATCATTACGATTATTGGAAAACCATATTCCATCTCTTTTCCCGTCCTTCGAAATGGAAAAACATAGTTCGTCCATATGTATGGCATAATATATCCCCATAGTGATGAAACCTTGTTTTAATCACCACATTTCATTGTTTTTTATTAAGATGTATGTAATGAATATATGTGATATTTATGGAATTAATATTTTTTCAGTTATAATATCATATACACATTTTTACCTTTCATTCCATTGGAAAATGATAATGTCACCCGTGAATACGTGTGGAAAACCTACTCCATGAAGAAATATGATTCATTTATAATTTCCATTTTATTGGGATGGTGATAAGAATATATTTAATGAATGTATAATATATATAATATATAAAATTATTCTATAACTGTTAATTACTATTTATTATTCTTTCATTCCTTCCGTCGAATAGTGAATATAACATTCCTGTGTATATATGATGTACTACCTATAAGAACGGTGTAATTATTTTTTCTATATCTAAGATATATAGATGAATAAAATTTCATTATATTTAATATATATTTTATTTTTATCTTGAATAAAATATTGTATATGATTGACCCATGATGAAATATGTAAGGACTGAAATTACTGAATAAAATAACATGATAAAAGAAGTATTTTACACATGAAACAATAATAATAATTAAATATTGCTGATAAACAGTTGATAAAATGTAATAAATGAATTATATGTGATATTTTTTATATTTATATGGATATTTTATTTACATATAATGAATGAAATTTTATAATAAATGAGGTAAAAATATCTTAGGATGAATGTCGAATTCTAGGTAAGGGGTTTCAAAACTAACATTATAGTCATTTGGTTTTACTTTTGCTTCATTAACTATGTAATTACTTGGTTATGTTTAAAATCTCCCCTGATTGTATTATTTTATATTTACAATTATTTGTTATGAATTTAATTTTTTTAGAGATAATCACTTCATTGATTAATTATCACATAAATTTAATGATATTTGTAAGTATTTCTCATATCACTTTTATTTCAATGAAAAATATTTCAGATTGACTACTTTTTTATTTCACGTGGTGTAAATATAGAAAATTTAATCTGATATTTCAAAATTTTTATTATAATCATGGTATTTAATGTTTCATTTAATGTTATATCTTTAATGGTGGCTATGATTTGAATGTAACCAATTTGGTAAGGGTTAATTACATAATATCATAATTATCCATGATTGTATATGTTAAAGTGTCTAATTAAAGAATTATTTCATGTTTTTATATTTAAAATAATGTGTTCTCATAGTCTCTAATTTTTTTAGAAATTATGTGTTTTCCATTTATTTTATACTCTTTATGTACTCAAGATACGAGAATCATGTTTTAAATGAAGAAAGTCTTTGATTTTTTACTCATTCAGAAATGGTTTTCCATATATATATATATTCCATTAAATTTTTTAAGGTGTGTTTATATTATTATCTAATGAATTATTAAAGATAATTTCATCCATGATTTAATTTAAAAACTGTTTTAAATGTATTATTCCTTATGTTTTTTAGATGATATTCTATTTGAATTTTCTTATAACGGTGTGAAGGTATTGTATTTTTTAACTATTACTAATAAAATAAACTTCACACCATCATTCTCACTCAATGTTTTGAATAATACATTACATGTTTCCATGGTTATTTTCAATGAAATTTAATCCCTAATATTCTATAATTTTTTATTTTTTTAATGGTAATCTATAGTGAAAAGGTTGTTTTAATCAATAATGTTTTTAAGGATATTTTTATTGTTTTGTATATTCCTCAATGAAATCATAGATTTTATCCTCTAATGAGAATATGTTGTATTAATAAAATACATATTATTTTAATGGATTATTTATGATAAATTTATTTGAGGAATGTATTAATATTTTGTATGTTAGTTTATCCTATATTGATTTTTTTTGAATAAGGCAGGTTGATTAGGTTATATTGTTTACTCGTATAATGAATTAATTAGAATTTTTAAGTGATGGGGAGGACCAAAATTAAATATACCCTTGATGTATCGATATGTATCATGTTAAAAACCAATTGTATTGCCTTATCAAATGGTGTTTTTTGTGTATAGGGACCTATAGTTCAAACTGAGTTGGAAGAAGGCCTCGACAATAAGTTTCAGATATCTAAATTTATTAATTAAATCCTTTTGAAATATGTTATTAATGACTATGATATATATTTTTCTTAAAAATGATAATATTCAAGATCATGTGATTCATTATATGGTATAATTTACTCTTTCCACGTTATTATTCATGATCATGTTATTGTTTAAATTGAATGTGTTTTTAGTTATTCACATTTCAATATTGATTATGTGGTATGTCCTCAAGTTAGATTCCACTGTAAAAAACCCTTAATGAACATCTGACATCACCCTTATTTTATTTATTTTACCTAGGGTGTGAAAATGGAATATTTTAATGAGTTAAATTATGAAGAATAAATTTTCACACTATTTTTATATTTATTTTTCCAATTTAAAAATCATGGAATGTATTAATTTGGTTCTTCAATATATCTATATTATTTTTTCCTCTGGGATAAAATGACACATATCATTTGAAAATGAAATAATGTAGCCATATGCTTTGGTCTAATTGGGCCATAATATTTAAATATAGTATCACAGTTTGTTTATTGGAAACCTTGTGAACTATATTTTGGAAACAAATATTAGGGAACATACTCTATGACTGACATTTTGGATGACTCTAATTATAGGATTACGTCCAAAAAAATAAGTAAGGATAATATTATATGGGTTTCTTATAAATATATCTATATATAGATAATGTAATTCTATGTGGGATTGGAACAGATTCATATATTTCTAATAACCTTGAAAATAGTTTTTTATATCATGGAAATCATTCTAGTACATGGTTACTGTTCCCTTATTACACGCCTAGTTTGACACACCTAATTAATATTATTTTATTAATTCAAATTTTATTTGTAAATAATTTTTAGAGATTTGAATATATAAAGACAATGAATGATATTGGTTAAACCTAAGGTTTCATAGATTGAAAATATGGTGTCACTATTTGGACATCCAATAAATTATTTTCATGATTATATTATTTCCAAATATTATAATTATTTTTCATTCTATGATTTTTGGATTTAGTAAATGAATAGAACCATAAGTATCCATGTTATTATTGAATGTGATCGACAATTTAGTGGAAATGAAAACAAATGGAATGACTAATGGATATAATGATATTGTTATTATTTTTAATCATTTATCATGTTATATAATTAAGAACTTGCACGATAACCAACTCCTGGAATTACCATATATGTGAATGATTTAATTTTCTAGGATGTAAGGTAGTGGATACCATGGAGGAAAAAATAATGAATTTAATTCATGTCAGAAATGTAAAATAGATACCCTAGGTATTGTCTCTAATAAAATGGAATATTATTTTTGTGTTGAAATGAAGGTCATAGAGTAAAGAATTTTTGAGGAGTTAAATGTATTATGTTTGGGTAACATGGAAATTACCTAATTTATTTCTATAATTCAAGGGATAACTTCAATACCATGTAATTAAATATTCCATTTCAATCATTCATGTGTACAGATTCATCTGTTTTTTATTGGGATTTGAGAGTTATGTTTTAGAAGTTTTATATTTTGGTTGTTTTTGTTATAAGAATCATTACGAATCTAAGGACTATTACATAGTAATTTATCTCTATGTATTTTAATGTGTCAGTTTAATGGTACTAAGGAACTCAAAATTTGATTTAATTGTAAGGTTATATTTTATATAAAAACACATGATTGAGGGAATGGTAACCCTTAGTTTTTATCTGATGTGGAGATAATAATTTTAAGTTGAGTTAAATGAAAGGTGTAGATTGATAAAGTAAATAGTATTTTATTAGTAACCTTGGAACAAAATAGTTATTATGTGGTATATTTTTAAATAATTACTGCATTATTTCATTTATGAAATATATTCTACAATACATGATTTTATTCTAGTAATAAGAATATTGTAAATTTTCATAATAATTTTTCCCCTTATTGAGGTTTTATTGTTATCAATGTATTCAAATAATTGGAATGTGACCTTAGTTTTAATTTTACATTGTTATGAGGATTAATGATAATTTTATATTTGAAATTTAGTGATATTATTTGTAAATGTTCGAATTTTCAATTTGGTAAGACAATGTTTTGAAGGGATTGATGTTTAAATAATTTTGGTATTGATTATGATCAAATTTGGGTGTTATATTTGATGGTTTAGATATTAATGTATTATATTGGATAACTTTTGGCAGCCATTTTGGGTTTTAGAAAATATTTAATGACCGATAGAAAGCCTTGAATTTCATTATGGATCTTATTATAAATCAAAGGTTCATTTTAGTGCTTAATGAAAGGAAAATTCATACATAATTCTCATTGAATGGAGAAAGGATGAGGTTGTTGGTGAATTTTATAGAGTATAAAATTATAATTTTTACAAAATTATATTCCCATATTTTATTAATACACGTGGTAAAGTAATTCATCAACTCTATAAAATGGATAATGAAAAAAAACTTTTATCCTATTAGGATCATTTATAATGAATTTATGGTTGTTTCACCAATCATATATTTTTGGTTTTGTGGTAGTTTAATTTTTATTGACCATTTTATCTATAACGCTATATTACAAATTGGGAATTACATTTCTCCCCTATGTATAAATTTTAACATCCCATTAATGTTTTCCTACTTGGATACAAATTTTTTACTATTATTGATGACTTATATTTCTATTTACCTCTTTCTGAGGGGACATTTTGTGAACCATTTTTATGATTTGGTTTTTCAAAAAAAATTATTTTCATATTTTAAGACCCTTATTACTGATATGATGTTCAAATATCATATAAAAAATTTCTTTAAAACGTGGTAAAATGTAACATCACAAGAATTTAAAATAACACTTTTTTGATAAAATATATGACATGAAACATTGAACCTAATCAAACAAAAAACTATTATTTTTTAAATGTTAGAATTAAAAACTATATATTCAAATGGTGGGTATTAAAATGATTAAAAATTTTATGAAAAATATATAATGGTGAGAAAAATTTCAAATGTATTGATTAATTCTTATAAAATAACCACCCAATTTATAGCATAGTCATTTTCTTTTTTAGAAATAAGTATTATTCAATAAGGATTTTAATTATTTTTATGGGAGAATATTATAATTAATACATGATGATTAAATAATTTTTTCTCATAAAAATAATATCAAATTTTCTAATCATTATTAATAATTTATCATATGATGAAACATTGAGATTCTGCTGAAATTTTTTCTTTTCACTACATAGTGGAAAATACTACTTTTTATTTAATTTTTTTAAACCATTTACATATACCCATTTTGTTTTCAAATGTTGTGAAATTAAAATCATTACTTTATATATTATTTATAATCTAATTAAGTTTATTATAAATAATTTTATTGTTAAATTTTGTGTAAAATGTTTTTATACTTAAATTACATTTTCTGAAAATCTAATAATCATTGTGTTTTTTATTTTAATTTAAATTTAATTTATTTAACTAATAGAAATTTATTCCTAAAAATTGGAATACATATTTGAAGTAAATAGGTCCAAATTTGGTAAATATCCCCCATTAATTTTTAGTCACTATGACTAGTAACTGTGGAATAAGATATCACCATAATAAGGGTAAATCAAGTAATTAAGGTTAATAAAAATATTTTAATGATTAAAAATGGCCCTAACACATGAATATATAATATTGGATTAGTTTATTTCATCCATGTTCTTATATGTCCTGAGAAATGGAAACTTGGTACCATAATTCATTAATTATTATCTTAATAATATTTTAGTGATAGATAATGAAAAAATTTCACTTTTATTCTTTTAAAATATATAATAATTTTGATATGGATAAATAAAAATTATACTCATTTATAAATGGTTATTTGAAATATTAATGAAATTTTTATAGATACATATGACATATTAGGTACATTTTAATTGATTATGTTATAATTCTATCTCTGCTTTGATCTATTTAACGTCAAATAAAATGAATAGTGTAAAAATGACAAAAAAAGAAATTTTATAGTGAATTGTATTTTAAACGATTGAATATATTTACAAAAATTATTATCAGCCAAAAAAATCTGATATTAAAAAAAACAATAATAGTAAATTTTTTGGGTATTTTTTCTTTTTATTGTAGGAATATTTAAACTTATAGAAGAAAATTATAATATTATGGTTATTATCAAAAGGGTTATAAGGGGTTAAAACAAAAAGAGAATGATGAAATCATAAACCAAACATTCTAAAATCTAATTTGATATGTTTATTTTGACTAATATTAATATTATATTATAATTATATCAATTTTGAACCATTTTGGAGATAAACAATAATTTATATTAATTTAATACTCTAAGAAATTCCTCAAATTACCCTCCCCACACATTTAAAAGGAAATCTATTCTCTCATTTAATTACACCACATTGAGAATCCTAGCTCAAAAAAGTGAAACCAAATTACCGTATAACATAACTTTCCATGTTCGGTATATTTTTTAACTTCCAGAAGACCATCCTATGTTCCCTTAAGTGGATATCTAATAGATTTCTATGGGGAAGAGGAAATCATCTTTACGAACTCTTTCATTTTTATTTCTTCTTAAAAATACTTTTAATATGATGTACCCATCCTAAAAAAATAAATAGAGTATCATATATATATTAATATTTTATTATGATTTCAGGCCACCATATTTCATCTCTTTTCCATCTTCTGAAAAGAAAATGCATCGCTCATGTGCACGTATGAATTATCATCTACATATAGCAGTGTAATCCAATTTTTATCACCACATTTCATTGATGGTTATAATGATTCGAATAATTCATATATATTCTATTTAAGAAATTTATATTCATTTATAGTTTTAATATCATATATTTTCTCTTACCTTCCAATATTTGGGAAAATGTAACACTGCTCGTGCGTACATCCACATCAATGAACTGATGTGATCCAGTTTTTATTTCCTATTTATATTGATGATAATAAGGACAGATTTGGTGAATATATAATAAACATATGATATAAAAATTTTCATTTATAGGTGCATTATAATTAAATTTTCCTTAATTCTATCTTCCAATGAGGGAAACTAATGTTCATGTGTACTTACAACCTATCGTCTTCGTGAACGGTGTAATTAATTTTTCAATATATACATTTTATGGATGAATATAAAGACATATATACAGAATATATATGATATTTATATCATTAAATTAATTATTTAAATTATGAAACAATGATCAAAGGTCTAAACACCAGAATTACTGAATCAAAACATTTAAGAAAAATAAAGTATTTAAAAAAATGAAATAATGATAATAATAAAAGATTGTTAAAAATGTTATAAAATCAGAATATTTTTTCCTATATGATATAATAGATATTTATATCATTTCATTATGTAAATATATTAAATGTAAATATATTATATATGAGGTTAATACAACATTTTATGCAATTTGAATGTGCGGTAAGGGGTTTTATTACCAAATTTTCCTTCAATAGGTTATTATTCTATTTCATTGTCTTTGTTATTACATGATTATATTTAAAATGACCAATAATAGTATTAGGTTATCATTGCAATAAATTTTACTGGATTTAAAATTTTAACACATAATTACATTAGAGATTAATTATCACATCAATGTTATTATCTCTCTATCGGTTTCTCGTCTCACTTTTGTTTCTCTGAGACATATATAAAATTCACCATTTTCTTCGATCATGAGGTGAATAAACTATTTATTTTTTAGGAAAAATCTTCATTGCATTTATATTCATGGTATTTAATTTGTTTAATTTTATGTTATTTATTTTAGGGGTCTTATGATTTTAATTTTTCCACTGTGGTAAGGGTTTATTTCACAATCTCATCATTATTATGGACTACTATTCTTAATGTTTGTGTTGGGGGAATTATTTGATAATTCTATCTAAAACCCAATATATTTTCTTCTCCAATAGTTATTTCATTAAATTAATATTTTTTATGTTCATTTTCTAGAGATTAATTACTCAAGATTCCATAATCATATTCATAATAAAAACCAATGTTGTTATTCTACTTGGTCAGAAATCATTTTTTTTGGAATACAATTTTTATTTAAAATGTTTTAAACTATATTTTAACAATTATCAATTCATTTAATAAATTATATTCTACCATTTTAGACTTTTATAATTTTTTTAGAAGGAATCCTCGTACCATTTTCCAAATGATGAAATTTTTTTACTTTTTTTAAAAAATTGTTATATGATTTTTTAACTTATAAGGAATATAAAAAAATTAATGCTATCATCACTTCTAAATTATTGGAATATTATATTAATATTTTCCATGGTTTTTTATAAAGGATATTTATTTCCTAATTATCTAGATTTTTTAGTTATTAAAAGTGAATTTCTATTTGAAATGGGTAATTTTATTAAAAATGATTTAATGATATTTTTGTATTATTTCTTCTAGTAAAAAACAGTAACCATTTTTTAACAACAATGAATATGATGTAGTGAAACCATATTTATTAATAATTTATATCATTAATAGTAATTTTTTATCATAGAATGTATTGAAATTCTCTATGTGATTTCATCTGATATAGATTTTTTCCTGAATAATGTAACATGATTAAGTTTTACTGTTTACTCATATGATGAATGAGTTAGACTTATTAAGTGGTGGTTGGGGCCCATAATTACATGTAACCCTAATTCAAAATATTGTATCATGAGATAATCTAGTTATATATCATTGTTAAATGTGTTTTGGGGTGTACCTACCCATATTTAAATTGTCATGTATGAAGTCCTAGACTGTATGTTTCAGATGTCCGACATCATAAATTCCAAAATTTTGAAATAATTTATCATTTTATATGTGATTATTTTGAATAATATACATTTATATGTTTCAATGTCATGCAATTATTTTTATGGAACCATTTAACCACCACTCTCTCTTGCAATATGTTTCTTTATGCTCATGTTATTGATTAAATTGAATATGTGTCTAGTTATTTAACTAGTTATATTGATTATACCATATTTTATCATGATTTATTCCACTATCTGTAACCCATATAGAGTATCTATGTTCACAAATATTTGTTTACATTTCCCTCTGATATGAATAATGAATCTTGGAATGAGTTTGAGGATGAATAAAATTTGTCTTTATATTTCATATATTTTTATCTCCTTTCCAAATTGGGAATAATTTATGTATCATGTTCTTTAATATTATTAAACTATTAATCCCTTTGGTATGTGATCAATTTTATCTTTTGACATTTTAAAAAAATAAGAGTTGACTATGGGCTACTAGGGTTGCTGTCTTTACATAATTAATGAAAATTCCTGGTACCAAACCATCAAATTAGTACCCAATCCTCTATTTTTTTGGTTTTTAAATCATTTTCAATGGTCATACAACATTAAATGTAAAAAATTCATAACACTTTTCTCATTATCAAAACCATTAATTAAAAATAGGTTTTAAAAAAAAATCAATGCTTCGAAATTACTATCCCTTAACTAGTTTACACGTGGAAAACAATTTTATATCAAAATACATTACACATGTATTTTGATAAATCTAGATGATTCCAATAACAATTTTTAAAAAAATATTTAAAATCTTATAATCATATAAAATTAATTAAAAATTAGTATTATATAAATATTCACACATCAAATCATTATTCACATAGTAAGAATATGAGATATATGAACCAAGTTGAATGTAATCATGAGCCATGAAAATGATGAGGCTCTAAATGTCAATTCTATATCATTGAAATAAGATTTGATCATTGTATGGTTGGTGGACAAGAAATCTATCATGGATCAGCCCAGATACCCTAATACCCTGATACCCATTCCAACTCTAACATGACTCGAATACTGTTCTAGGTCCCCAAAGGTTGGATACATCCACTTGGAATAAAAAAATAAACCGAATGGAATGATTTTTTCACAAAACATAAGGTAGAAAAATGATAATAGTCATCATATTTAACACTCAAAAGGGAGAAAGTACCTAAATCAATAGATAAAGCCATACCCACAATCAATACATTTAAAGATAAACATCATCTTCTAAATTATAAATTTAGACATATCCAATGAAATAGGTGGATCACATCTCAACTAGGAAACTCCATTACTCTAGGTCCCTAGGATAATGAACATTCATCAACTTTTTGTAGTAAATTCCCATTTCATAGACCTGGCAAAAGATATTATATGAATATATAAAGGAAAATGAATAGTTGTGAGCTATAATGACCAATAGGGACTCGCTATGTGTTACATAATCAATTTTTTTTAAATTTAAAACAATTTTTATATCCATTAATATAAAAAATTATTAACATGGAATTTTCATATTTTCATAAAAACATGATTTTATTTCAAAAATATTAAAGATATATCAAAACATTATTAAATGAAAATATTATATAAAACTATTATATAAAATAGTTTGTATGAAAAAAATAGATCAATATTCAAAGGCATGTAATCATAAGATGAAACATATCATAGAACCATATAATAATATGTACATTATGTTTGATTATTGAAATTGTATCCATGAACTACTAAATATGTTATTTCAACTCAATTCATGCCCTTGCCACATTACATAGTCCATCTGAACAAAACTCCCCATCGGGGAAAATCATGTTATAGTACGTTTATGATAGTGTTTTCATCATTATTGAAGTTCTTCGGGGTTTGATCCCAGAATGATTATACTAATTACCTACTAAATACCCAATAACACATGTTGAATAGTCAATAATTCAATCAATCATGATAACTACAGTCATTAAAAATTAGTTAAAAATATAGATTTATAATATTAGTTTTAAACATGCCTTTAACATTTCAATACCAAATCATATTTTTCCATCAACTAATTCCTTTTGTATTAATTTTATTTCATGAATTTATCTAATGGTTCAATAAAAAATAATTTCATTAAAGAAATTTCCAAATCAATCCATCATTGTTTTTTCAAATCCTCCAAACAATTTCAATTCCATTTAAATTATTGGTTTTACACAATTTCCATGCCCTTCTCAAAATAAAATATCAATCATATAAAATATGTTTTTTAATATTATTTTTAAAATCATTTCATATAAATCTAGAAAAATAGGGTTTCAATTATAGGGAATTTTTTTTGGAACCACTGACCATTAATCACATGATCCCATCAATACCCACAATGAAGAAAAACAAATGAATAATGAATGAAGAGTAGAATAACAAGGAAAACATTGATCCCAAATGATCATGATAATGATCCAATTAATTTATAAAACATGAGACCACACAATTTCCAATGTTGCATAGTAGTGAGGGGGAGAACACCATAGAGAGGAAACTAACTGAAGATAACATGACAATATGGGATGTCAGAAAGTGGAGAAATCAACCAAAAATCATCCAAATTAGCCATGTAGTTACAAATGAGAGTCTACAAAAAATAATGACCTATTTTTAAGGATAATTCCCTCAAAAACAAGTTGGAAAAAATTAATTTCGGACATAAATACTTGATTTATGGTTTGAATATTCAGAGAGGCATATAAGTAAAAAAAGTAAACACCTTGAGTTAAAAGATCCCAATCTCGACCATTTCACATCTTGAAAAATATTCACGGTGCCTATAAAATTCCAGTATTTACACTATTTTATGACTTTTAAAATGTTACATATTCAAATATTTAATAATATTGGCGATGTTAAACTATCATGGATATAGTACAAAACCAATTTATATAGAAAATGTCAAAAAGATCCTTGTGACATCTGATCCCAAGAAAACACACCCTTTAATCTCATAGAATCATTTATACATGGACTCTGTTAATTAAAAAACAAAAATCTATGAATATTATGTCAATTTACCTAAACAAATATCTCCAAATTTTATTGTCCCAAAACCTTACCAAAAAAAGGGAATAAGATAAGAGTCAAGAAGTACCAGAAAGAATGAAAAAAGATGATACAACCTCCCCACCATAAAAACACTATTTCCCTAGAAATATTATCCTGAAGATTCAATATTAGTGATATGAGGCCACTTCACTCTCATATGTGCTTCATTATCCCACATATAATGAAAATTAGATCTACATTACCATATCATATAGACCAATGGTATCATCTTTGTAACGCCTGACCCTAGAATCTAGGAGCCTGTGCATTATTTTAATACATTAGAATGATTACAAGGAATCAAGTCATGATGGACCGATATGTTTAGTAGCCTTGGAAACAAGATACATACATAAGTTCGACACTAAAATATGAAAAGAAAAACAAAACTAATTTATTCCATTATAAACATCCAAGATTCCAAGATTATTCCTGAAAGTCAATCATAACTAATATCTTCATATCCTTGGAAAATAATACATGAGAAAGGTGTGAGCTCAAATTCCCAGTATGAGTATGCAATAAAGTGGAAGATTACATAAACATTATGCATGGTGGATAATTGAAAACAAATGCATTTAAAAATAATTAACATAAACAATTTATGGTAGGAATATGAGCTGAGTAAATAATGCCATAATAAAACATATTCATGGGTATTCTACTAGTTGAATAACCACATGAAATATAAATAGATAATCTCATAATTACAGAATTCATATTGTTGTAATTCATAACCACATAGTCAAGGCCTCGTGATAAGACTACAAATAAGATATTATCAAGGCCTTGTGCCAAGACACTAGTTTGTCTCATGAGACCTACTGATGCATCGAGGAGCTATAGTAGGCTCCACCCATCACTTACTAAGTACAATCCATTCCTCATATGAAAATTCTAAAACATAACATAAACATTTTTATTAAATATAGCATACGAAATGACAATACTTTATACAAAAACCATGAATGGTATAAAACTAGCACATCCACAATCAAGCACAACTCATTCAATACAATATGAAATATTATATTGTAAAAGATTAACCTCAATAGTGAATAATGAAGTATATTGATATAGATGAAAAAATCATCAAAACTATTTGATAGAAATATCCCCCTTTTTCTTGAAAACATATAAAAGTCAAACTACTTGTCAAGAAGCTGTTTAAAAATAGATTTTTTAATCTAAGTGTCCCATAACACATCGAATCTTTTAAAAGAAATTTTAATTTTAAAACATTAATTTCCATATAAATAAAACATTAAAACCATTTTTAAAACATGGACATTAATGAGAAATATTTAGAAGAATAAACTTTTAAAACTTTTAAAATGGTATTTTAGTTAGAGCTACAATCCAAATGAGTGATGCTGGAATACAAACAATTGAGGTAATCAGAACTTTATAATACCATGAGATAAAAGGATTTAATTATATACTCTGTCAAAGGACAATATATACACAATATAATAGTGTATTGGTTCATAAGAACAAAGAATTCTCAAAGGAATGTAAATTTGGATGAAATCCCTTACAAAGACAGTATCGTTCAGTAAAGGATAAATCAATGAAATTATTAGGTGTGCCCAATATATAGACACTAAATATGATTGGATATTTAGTGTAAATCAATAAGATGAAATTCACACATATTTTTGTAAAAACAACACCAATGACTTGTATGTTTAACTCATTGAATAGAAATTGAGTTAAGATCATGTTTATATCAATGACTTGAGAAATTATCAATGGAGTGATTATGTGTATCAAAATTATATCCAAACAATTTGGAGTGTAAATTACTACATAAATAATAAATAGTGATTCCATACATAATCATGGAGTAAAATAATCAATGAAGTATGTGTAAATTCCACTGAGTGGAAATTGAAATTCAGAATTCCCTTACAGTTTTGGTAACATATGAAACATACAACCCATGAAAGAAGCATCATACAATGAAGATTTAAATAATAATAAATTAATTTATATTACACCAATAATACAATAATAGACAGTAAATACCCCAATAAAAAAAATAGTGGCCAATATAGAACGAATCTCACAGGAATAAAAATGAGATGAAAAACCCTTACTTCTTTGTAATTAATCGAGTCGTATGACAAAATGTTAATAACCACCAAATGAATCACAAAATACCATGAATATAAAGAAAATTGTGATAATATATATCAAATGTCAGTACATAATACACCACATGCAATAAATAAGCGGCGAACAATGGAAATCTCACAGAATTAAAAGTGATATAAAAAACCCCTTACCTCATGTCTGAATTGTCTTGTATGTTCCTTGTTCTTCCTGAATAATAAAATTATATTAATTTATATTTGATTTAAAAAATTTCAAGGTTATTATTCCTTTTATATCACTTATTAACTTTCGATAACAATTAGTTATTTACTTGAGTTCATAATGGTTATTTTATCGATGTTCGGAACTTGAGTCAAAAATGAACTTGTTATAATTACTATTTTTCCATGTGGTCAAAAGTCCATTATCTCCAGAATGATATAAATTATTTATATATCATATATATATTATATATAAATTATATATATCTATTTATAATAGTACATAACATTTGGAGATAAGAAATGAAATGTACCGTTCATGGAGACAGTAAGCCGTACGTACGCATGAACGCCACTTTCATTTCTATTTTGTATTTTAATGGAATTAAAACATAATGATATATAATTATATTATAATTCCAGTATAATATCATATATAATATCATTAATTACATCTTTTATATGTCCCACATAAGTCATTAATGAGTCATATCATTTTGAGGGGGCAGTAGTCCGCCCTTCCACAAATGAAATTATCGTTTTTTACCCATAATGGAACCCATAAATTAATGATATAAATGGAAAATAAAGAAGCATAGAGAATACATAAACATATTATATATACCATATATAAATACATTTCCATATGAATGGCCACCATTAGAGGTAGTAGGAGACAATCAAACAATCATCATTTCGTGAGGCATTAGTTTTCCATCCACAGAAACAGTACGTTCTACACTCATTAGATGGAAGTGTGTGTCTATGTAGTTAGAATCCATCTCATAACAACATCATAGTGTATTGAGGATACTGGTGTTGTTATAAAATAAATTAATTAAATGTATTAAGGGGTTTTTATAAGTAAAATAAAACAAAATAAAACAAAAGAATTTAAGAGAATGCATTACCTTTAATTTGGGTAACTTCCTTTGGTTTGAACCAAAAAGAATTCCTGAAGTGCCTTCTGCCTAAGGTGAGGCTTCTAGGAGAAATAATGGGATCTTGAGAGATTATTTTTATTGGGGTTGGACGAGAAAATGGGCTTGAGAGGTGTGTGGAATGGGTTAGAGGTGGTGTTCTTTTATAAGGGGGAGGAGGGGCTCTTTTGAAAAGTGTGAAAATATTATTTTATTATATAGTGATATTCGGTTTCTAAAGGTCCAAAACTAATTAAAGTAAAATATAATATGACTCAAGGTCGAAATAAAAGCATCCAATAAGAATTGGACATGTTTTGGATATTATTTTAATTTTAATAATCATATTTATTTAAATAATTTATTATTGATGTAAAAACTACATCATTTTTGTGTCCTATATAATTTAATTTATTTGGTGTCTAAAAATTTCAAAAAATTGCCATAATGTGTGAAATAATTTTAAATTTCCAATTATTATTTATAGTCTAAAATATGACATATATATCCCCATGTAAAAATTGATATACTAAAAGATATTTTTTAATGTAAATTTTTTCTTTACTTTATGTTAATTAAAATAAAGTGTCATTATCATTTTTAAGTGGCTCCATGGGGCCCCAAAATTTACCCAAGGATTCCCATGGTTTGTAATGACTCATCCAATAAGGTTAGGACAAGTGTTAATGTATTTTTGTATTATTATAATAGTCTTTTTACCTGAATTCCCCTATTTACCTTTAACAGCGGTAAATAAGTCAAAAGTTACTATTCGCCAAATATTATTTTCATTTTATTGAACCAAGTTGTACTTACTAATAATAACCATGTATCTATGATTTTCAAAATTCAATTTACAAAAGTGGAAAAATTTCATCTAAATGAAAAAGTCGGATTTTTAACTACTACTTAGTGGTTTCACTATTCATCAAAAATTGAAGTATTTCAGAAAAATTCATCAACTTCAGCATAAGCTATACTTGATATTCCGAATTCAAAAATGATCTCTATTTTATAAAATTCAAAACTTAGAAGTTAGGTTAATTAATTTAAAATTATTTCCTGTTGTCAAAACAAATATCGTGTTTTTAAGAAACAATAACTATCAAAAGATTGACAGTTGTTTATGTATAATTTCAAAGTGAAATTAATTCCAATGACCAACATTGGATTAAAGTGTAGAAATACAATATAATTACACATCAAATGAAATTTAAAATATAATCTAACCATATAAATAAATTTCATTAAAAGGCAGTTTTGAATTAATATACATTATTTCTCACTATTCATAAAAGAAATGAATATTATTAGAAAAATAACAAAAATTTACCCAACGTAAATTTTGATGTCCCGATTCTAAATAAGAATTTAATTTTCTGAAATGGTACATATAAAGGGTTCCAAAACATTATTTAAAGAGGGTTCTCCATTAAAAGGTGGTAAATCAACCCTTTAAAGTAATATATGGTTAAAATTAGATTCATTCACTTTTTAAGCCTCTAAATTTTATTGGATAAATGTAAAAACATTTAACAAACATATATAATAATTTTGTAGTTAAGTCTGTTCATTCCAGCCATTAAAACGTCTAGGTGTTAATGACCATAAAAATATTATATTATTAGTGTGCAAAGTAAGATTTCATAGAAACCCATTGTTGTGTATCGGGTATACCATCAAACATAGTGTCCCCATTAATGTAGAATAAATATTTAGTTCCCAAATATTAATAAATATAAAAACTTTCGTGTTCTTTAATTACCTAGGATGTTATATCCTTCCCCCACTATTCGAAATTGCGTCCTCTCAATTTTAAAACTAGGCTTGGAAACTTCATTAAAAGTCCCACATCGAAAAAGAGTCAGTAAAAATATCACTTTAAAAGAAAGAAAGAAAAGTACAAAGGTCACCCAGGATAACCCATACTAGGATTACATGTAGAAAAACACAAATATGGAAGATAAACTAAGTATCATGTTTTGATGTAGAGGGATAGAAAACATGATTAGTAGAAAGTTAACAATAAGAAAACCACTAACTTGTGATAAGATAAATGTTCATTAGTTTTCTATAGCAAAAGTAAACAAATAACGTTTTTTTGTTTTAAGTTCCATTTCATAAATATGATGAATTCATTTATGGGATTAACTATGAATATAATGTGATATACGTTCTTTTTAAGTATAGTTTATTTCATTAATAAATTTCTATCACCGACTCGTCTTTTTTTTCAAACAATGAATATTCAAGATGACATGGTCACACCTGAAGAGCTAGAAACAACTTCTAGAGAATCACATGATCCACAAAGGATAAACAATATATTTACCTTGTCTTTAATGATTAACAACCACCAAAATGGTTAGTACAAGATCAGATGATCCCCAAAACGGATTATCCTTTAGTTTAAGAAATACTAAAATTAATTTATCAAATTAAACAAAAAATACCCCCAAGTAAAAGAAATACCATTCAATAAACAACTGCCCCAAAAATCCATCAATATAATCGAAACTAATATTGAATCCCAAAACATAGAAGAATTTGTTTATGTAGTCTTCCACGTTAAATTGTATCTCCAAATGACATCGACTACACTTAAAGTCATATAATCCAAATTAATTAACCTAATCACATATTCTCTATGATAGGTTTATAAATTCTATAATTAACCCAAAATATTGATAAAAATCTACAATTACTCCTCAAATTAAATCCAATAGTATTCTATTTTCCTTTGGTATATAGTCTTCCCAATAGAGCGAACGTCTTCCAAAATAACATTTATCACTTAATTCCCAAATAATTTTCTTATAATAAGGATATCCATTTGATAAGACATCAAATCCCAAATAAAATTATTATTTATCAAAAAAATCATTTAACAAAAATTAATTAGTCACACTAACTAGAGACTTTTAGTTGTCCAATGGTAGGTGATAAATCCTATCGCACTAAGGTTGTGGGTTTGATTCCCGCATATTTGTCCGATGCGACGGGTTGTCAGATGGTCTACATGTTTTACTTTTTCAAAAACTATATAATTTTATAATATTTATAAAAATGAGATAGATTCACCAAAATAACTATAACATAATTTCATCACAAATGTTATCTCCTACCATGCATTTTCATTCCAAAATTTAATAACCTGTAATTTCCTCAAACTCAATGATCATATAAAATAAAATGGTGATTTATAACTAAATCCACAAGAGAAAAGATAATTTTTCCACAAATATTATTTTCACATGACAATGAAAAGGGTAACAAATACAAGAAAAAAAATCTTCCAAAGTAATCCCATCAACAAAAAGGATTAATACTTTTTAAAATATTTCTCCATCCTTTTATTTCAACATAGCTTCTTCCTTGTCCAAGAGGATATCCGAGAATTCACTCAGGTAATTTCCAGGTCTCCTACATTTACATCAAATGACTGTAAATGGATACTTAGGACCATTTTTATTTTCCTCCATAGTAGTATTCATTTTTCATCGGCAATTCTTTACTTAATGTCATTCTTTCCCAAAAATAATGCATATCTTTGTTCCATTAATACACTTCCCTAGGTGTCACCTTCCACATTTCCTTCATGATGGAAATTGAACATTCTTTTCTCCATGGTCTCCACTACTGGAGCTCTTTTCATTCATCATGTTTCTCTTATTTGTTGAGTCCGTGAGTTGGTTAATATATATGTTGTTGATAATATTTTTGGAAATCTGATTCGGCATGAACATGATATCTTTTACACCTATCAACATTCTATTAAATTTCTCATTTCCTCCTTCATTCCCACCTTGTAAATCATGTTCAATGTTACTATGACTTCCTTGGAATCCAGTCATTTACTAACACAAGAAAGCACTGTGTGAGTCATAAAAACATTTAGTGAATATCATAAACCTTATTTTCAATCTAAAACACCTCAGAATTAATGATGGTTATTTATTCTCATATTATATTAAAATCCTTCAAAACGGTGATTATAGAAAATGTGAATCATCCTAAGCATATCTCCTAGGAGTGTCATAACCAAGAGTTCAGCCAGGACCATTGTCATGTACCAATATAGCCCTGGTCAAGCCTAAAACTCCTTATCGGATTTTTCACTCCTAGGTACATCGGTTTTAGAGCTACCTCTACCCGCTCGTATCCAGACATGGATGTATTGTTTAGAAAACCCACATAATCTCTACAATACCAAATATCTATGAAATTATTCTATACTAATCATCAAGGTTTATCTTAGGATAATGTTCTCTAATCATAGTTTATCTAAATCTTGTTTCCAAGGATTGTACAAAACTTCCTCTGATACCAACTATAATGCCCTGACCCTAGAATCCAGGGGTTTGTGCATTATTTTAATAAATTGGTATGATTATAAAAAAATCATGTCCCAAAGGACCTATCGGTTTAGTAGTCTTGGAAACAAGATATATACACATGTTTAAGACTACAACATTAAAATAAAAACAACACTAATTCATTCCATTAGAAACATCCAAGATTCCATGATTATTCCGAAAATTAACTCATAACTAACTTCTTTATATCTTGGGAAAAAAAAACACGAGAAAGGGGTGAGATCAAATGCTCAGTAATAGTAAGTAATACAGTGGAAGATAACATAAAAATTAGGGATGGTGAATAATTGAAAACACATTCCTTTACAAATAATTTACATGGACACTTAATGAAGGGAATATGAGCTGAGTAAATAATTCCCTAATAAAACATAGTAATGGGTATTCTAATAGTCGAATAACCACTTTAAATATCAATATCTAATCCCATAACGATGGAATGAATAATGTCGGACATCTTAACCACATATTCGAGGCCTTATGCCAAGACTACAAATAAGATTTTGTCAATGCCTTGTACCAAGACACTAGTTTGTCTCATGAGACCAACCGATGCATCGAGGAGCTATAGCAGGCTCCACCAGTCACTTACTAAGTCCAATGCATTCCTCATATGAAATTTTTGAAACATAACATAAGCATTCATATTAAAACTAGCATAAAAAATGTCAATAATTTATCCATAAACCATGAATGGTATAAAAATTGCACATCAATTGTCAAAACATAACTCATTCAATACAATATATAAGATTTTATGGAAATAGATTAACCTAAAATGAGAATAACGAAGGATATTTACATCGATGAAAATAATCATCAAAACTATTTGAGATAAATATCACCCTTTTTCTTCAAAACATTTAAAAGTCACACTAGTTTTCAAGAAGTCGTTTAAAAATAGATTTTTGAATCAAAGTGTCCCATAAAACATTGAATCTTTTAAAAGGAATTTATTTTTAAAACATTACTGTCCATATAAATAAAACATGAAGACCATTTTCAAAACATTTACACTAATGAGAATGATTTAGAAGAATAAAATTTTAAAACATTTAAAATGGTATTTTAGTTAGAGTTACTATCCAAATGAGAGATGCTTGAAAACAAAAAATTGAAGTAATAAAAACGTTATAATACCATGAGAATAAAGGATTTCATTATATACTATTTCAAAGGACAGTATATACACCATAAAAAGTGAATTGGTGCATAACTACAAAGAAGTCTGAAAGAAATATAAATTGAGGTGAATTACATTATAAAGATAACATCTTTTGGTAAAGGATGAAAAAATGACATAATTATCTATGAAAAATATAAATATTCTCAATATCATTGGATATTCAGTGTAAATAAATCATAGGATATTCACACATATTCTTGTAAAAACAACACCATTGACTTGGATGTTTAACTCAATGAATGGAAATAGAGTTAAGATCGAGTTTATATCAATGACTTGAGAAATTATCAATGGAGTGATTATGTGTATAAAAAGTATATCCAAACAAATGTGAGTGTAAATTACTAAATAGATAATAAATATAGATTCCACATATAATCTTGTAGTAAAATAATCAATGAATTTTGCGTAAATCTCACTGAGTGGAAATTGAAATTTGAAATTCCTTTAACGATTTGGTAACTTATGAAACATACAAACCATGAAAGAAGGATCATAAAATAAAGAATTAAATACTCATAATTTAAAATATATTACACCAATAATACACTCATGTATAGTACAGACCCCACACAAAAGGAAATAGTGGCCAATATAGCATGAATCTCACGGGAATAAACAGTGAGATGAAAAACCCTTACTTCGTTGTAATCAATCGAGTCGTATGTCCCAATGTTAATAACCACCAAATGAATCAAAGAATACCATGAATATAAATATAATAATGATAATATATATCAAATGGAAGTACAAAATACACCACATGCAATAAATAAGCGGCGAACAATGGAAATCTCACACAATTTTAAGTGATATAAAAAACCCCTTACATCATGTTCAACTTGTCTTGAATGTTCCTTGTTCTCCCTGAATAATAAAATTATTTTAATTTATATTTGATAAATAAAATTTTTCCAGCTTATTATTTCTTTTATATCACTTATTACCTTACTATAACAATTATTTATTTATTTGAGTTCATAATGGATATTTTATCGATATTTGGAACTTGAGTCAAAAATGAACTTGTTATAATTACTATTTTTCCATGTGGTCAAAAGTCAATTATCTCCAGAATGATATAAATGATTTAGATATCATATATATATTATATATCAAGTATATATATCTATTTATAACCATACATAACATTTGGAGATAAGAAATGAAATGTACCCTTCATGGAGACAGTAAGTTGTACGTACGCATGAACGCTACTTTCATTTCTATTTTGTATTTTAATCGAATTAAAAAATAATGATACAAAATTATATTATAATTACAGTATAATATAATATATAATATCATTAATTACATATTTTATATGTCCCACATAAGGCATTAACGAGTCATATAATTTTGAGGGGGCAGTAGTCCACACATCCTTAAATGATATTATCGTGTTTTACCCATAATGAAAACAAAAAATGAATGATATAAATGGAAAATAAAGAAGAATAAAGAAAACATAAACATAATATATATACCATATATAAATACAGTTCCATATTAATGGCCACCATGAGAGGCGGTATGATATAATCGAACAATCATTGTTTTGTGAGGCATTAGTTTTGCATCTAAAGAAACAGTATGTTCTTCACCCATTAGATAGAGGTGTGTGTAAGTGTAGTTCGAATACATCTCATAAAAACATCCTTGTATATTGAGGATACTGGTTTTTTTATAAAAGGAAGTAATAAAAAGTATTAAGGGGTTTGTAGAAGTAAAATAAAACAAAATAAAATAAAAGAATTTAAGAGAATACATTACATTTAATTTGGGTAACTTCCTTTGGTTTGAACCAAAAGAAATTCCTGAAGTGCCGTCTGCCTATGGTGAGGCTTCTAGGATAAATAGGGGGATCTTGAGAGATTATTTTTAAAGGGTTTGGACTAGACAAGGGGCTTGAGAGGTGCGTGGAATGAGTTAGAAGTGGTGTTATTTTCTAAGGGGGAGGAGGGGATCTTTAGGAAAGTGTAAATATATTATTTTATTATATAGTGATATTCGGTTTCTAAATGTCCAAAACTAAGTAAAGTCAAAGATAAGATGACTCATGGTCCAAATAAAATAATACAATAATAAATGGACATGTTTTGGAAATTATTTTAATATTAATAATCATATTTATTTAAATCATTTATTAATGAGGTAAATACTACATCATTATTGTGTCATAAATAATTTACTTTATTTGATGTATGAATACTATTTAAAAAATTTCCATAATTTAGGAAATCATTTTATATTTCCATTCATTATTTATAGTCGAAAAGATGACTTATATTACCCCATGTAAAAATTGATATACTAAAAGCTATTTTTTAATGTCATTTTCTCTTTACTTTAAGTTAATTAAAATAAAGGATCATTATCATTATTAAGTGGCTCTATGGGGTCCCAAAATTGACCCAAGTATGCCCATGGTTGGAAATGACTCATACAATAAGGTTAAGACAATTTTTAATGTAATTTTGAATAATTATAAAATTTTATTTACCTTGAATTACCCTATTTACCTTTAACCGCGGTAAATAGAAGTCAAAAGTTATTATTCACCAAAAAGTATTTTCATCTTATTGAACAAAATTTTACATAATAATAACCACCAAAAAACTTGGATTTTTAAAATTCAATTCATAGATGTGGTAAAATTTAATTTAAATGAAAATGACAGATTTTTAACTACTACTTGGTGGTTTTACTATTCATCAAAAATTGGAGTTTTTCAGAAAAATACGAAAAATTCAGCTTAATCTATATTTGATATTCCGAATTCAAAAATGATATCTATTTTACCAAATTTAAAATGTAATAGTCGGATTAATTAATTTAAAATTAATTCTCGTTGTCAAAACAAATAGAGTGTTTTTACGAAATAATAACTATCAAAAGATTGACACTTGTTTAAGTATAATTTCAAACTGAAATTAAATACAATGACCAACATTGGATTAAAGGGTAAAAATATAATATAATTACACTTCAAAACAAATATAAATTTAATCTAACCATATAAATAAATTAGATTAAAAGGATGTTTTGAATTAAAATATATTATTTCTCACTATTCATAAAAACTGATTGTTATTAGAAAAATACCAAAAATTTAACCAAAGAAAATTTTGATGTCTCGATTTTAAAGAAGAATTTTATTTTGTCAATTGGAACATATAAAAGTGACCAAAACTATATATAAAGAGTTTTCATCATTAAAAGGCGGTAAATCAACCCTTTAATGTTAATTATGTTTAAAATTTGAATAATTCACATTTTAAGCCTCTAACTTTTATTGGATAAAGGTAAAAACATTTAACAAACATATATAATCATATTGTAGTTAGTTCTATTTAGTATCGCCATTATAATAGCTAGGTGTTAACTACCATAATAATATTATATTATTAGTGTGCAACGTATGATTTCAAAGAAACCCATTGTTGTGTATCTGGTATACCATCGAAAATAGTGTCCCATTTAAAGTAGAATTAATATTTTTTTCACAAATATTAATACATATGAAAAATTCATTTTTCATTATTTACCTGGGATGTTACAGTCTTAGCACGATGAACCTTTATCCTAGAATCACAAATCCAGACTTGGTGATCAATTGCGGATAAATTATATGCAACCTCATGTTCTTCCCATCTCATGGAATATTAATGGATCTAAAGATAATTTCATGTCTTTTATACGTGAAACAGATTATGGAACAAAGTTGTTGCTGGTGGATATTCTATATAGAATGTAACATTCCCCACCAGATCAATAACCACAAAATGACCCACAAACCACAATACAAGATTTCCCTATTTTCAAATACGTTGTGACCCAACCAAGGTGAAACTATCAAGAAAAATAGCATATATATTAAAAAGACTAATGATAATTGAAAATTACCAATGTAATGTTTATAATGAATCTATGTTATCATGATTAATAGATGACTCAACTACATCCATTCCATTGTCTGTTAGACTAGACGTTGTCCAACCAAGGGGCTTTCACCAATGTATGATCAACACTAAAAATAATTAAAATTAAATACATAAAAGACTTAAAATGTATCAATTTTTATAGAATATTGGTAACTATTATTATAATAAAACTAAACTAGCCCCAAATGATCATCCCAAGCTCCACCACAGTCAAGAACACATGCACATATTATTTCGTCCAAAATCTATATGGCCTTATTGATCTAGAAATCCATCTAGAGATGATATTCCATGATAAAAAATACCTAAGACCACATTACCTCTCATAGGAATCTCCAAACACTTAAAAAATAATACTTTTACCAACAAAACTTTATTGACACCCAATATATCTGTTGGTAAAAAATGAGCAATTCCAATAGATAATATGTTTTATTGGTATTAATTTTTAATACAAATAATTATTTTTACCAATAGATATATCTGTGTGTATTAATCCTTAAATACCAACATATCATTTTCTAATAGTTAAATATATTTCTTTATCATACTAATACAAATAATTATTTTACTAACATGTAAATCTGTTATTAATAAAGCTATTACCCAAAAAATATTTTGACGTCAACAAAAAATTTTACCATTAATTATTCAACTATGAAAAGATTTTATCAATAACTAATTAAGAGAAACATTATATATATATATATATATATTATTTTTATGACTACAATAAATTTTTATTTCCTGGAATTTTATTAAAAACATCTCAGAATTGATTTTAATTTTAAATTTTCTCAAAATATTATTTTTTTATATTTTTCAATACCATTTATTCAATTTTCGGTAAATATTAAATGTTTTAATTTTTTTAAATATTATTTATTGAATAAATATATAAATACTTTTTATAAAAAAACACCCATAGAACCAAAATTAGGGAAAAAAGACAACAAACATTGGAATTATGGATCTAGCGTACTTCGTTGGAAGATCAGAGATTTATCATGGATCTATTCTAGGCTCTGCCTCAATATCTCCAAAGTTGAAGTGGCCAGCTCTAGGGTGGTCCACTACCCACTCACGGATGCAGCTCACCTTGAGATGGTGTTGATGCACAAGGTGAACATTGATGCCAGGCGTGAGTATAAAATGATCTAGAATTACAAATTCCATCAAGATGTTTTCAAAAAACTCAACATCAACAAGAATATTGAGGTAAACAAGATTTTGAAAGAAAGACCACATGATAATCCGGAGTATATGCAGTGGATGAAGAGATATTTTGATTCAGTCAGCGGTGATATTTCCCAATGTTACAACCCATTGGAGAGGAGGGAGGCTTGCAAGTGTAGAAAATATGCAACTAATAAATGTACTCCATCAGTGAAGTCGACAATAAGTGTATCAAAATATCAAGGTCCACATAATGGTCAACAAGATGATGTGTCTGCTGTTAACATAAAACCTCATGCAGTAAATATTTATAGATCATCTTCAAGAGGAGGACCATCATATGATGATCATATCATTGAGTTGAAGCTATTGATAAATAGCCTCGAGAAGAAAATTCATTTTTTACTGGTCAATGTCGAGGGGCATTGAGATCTTGTGCCAGAGTCTAGAGATTGAAACATTACCTATTTTCAGGGCTATAAAAACTATCCAGTATGCTGCGCAATATATTGAATCAATTTTTATAGAGGCCCGTGAAATGTTACCACTCAATTATAAGTATGTAAAATCTTAAGTCTAATATTCGAGCTATCCAAGGAGAAAACCAATCTATATAATAGCCAAAAGAGGGAATGTAATGTGGCTGTAGATGTTAATCTAACTGCTTCTATTAAATTTTCTCTATTGTAGAGGATATATGATACTTCTTATGTTTGCTGCACTGGGACCCCCTAATGACCTTTTCACTTTACTCATGAATAACTTGGTGGAATTTTCCTTTCATGAAGTATAAAGTTTGTGTTCTTCTACTACTGGTTCTAGAAAATTGGTGCATTTTAGTGTTTACATTTGGTGATGTGTTCATATATCAAATGATTTTTAGCCAAAACTAATGTGTTTATATGACCTTCTTGGCTAAAAACCCCTTATTGGGAATCCATCACCACCCTTTGTCTATGTTCGACCTAGCTGCTACTCCACCTCATGTCATGTCCTGCCCTACTCAGGCCTCACGTCCCACCGCCCCGCCTCAAATCCCGGTGATTAGCCTTACATCCTGTCGCCCGCCTCACATCCAGCCACCCCCGCCTCATAGCTTATGGCCATTCTCCCCTTTTCCTCCCCCAAAAATTGGTAACCATTCAACCCCCTTCGGTTCTTCACCCACTGTTCGTCTACAACTACATCTCCTTTCATCTACCTTAAGGTCATCTCATGTTAGAGGTAAATCATTATTTATGTGATAAATTTGTGACATTTCTATCATGGTTTCCCAATTTTGGCATGCAAATGTTGCGTTAATGCCTCTATTCTTCTTTTCATCACTCATAGATAAAATCCAGATGATTTTCATTAGAAAATTGATGAACCCCTTCTACATAGAAATTATTAAAGATTGAGTTTGATCTTTCTAATGCTAATACAATGGTTTCATTGAATATAAAATCACCTTTTCACTCATGACAATTTCATGATGCACACTATCTTTGATTTTGAATATGTGTCAGGGCCCCATGATGGTGTATGGGTACAATGTTGAAATCTAGATTTTACCAGACTCATTTATAAGACTCACACTTGGTACAAATTTCATTTTAGTAGAACTAAAATGTTTTCATTATATAAATCATAGTAAAACATATAATCCACATATAAATTTTAAACCATTAATAAGTATATATTGAATGTTTTGAATATGAATGTTCCCTCAGTAATCTTATTAGATGACGATTTGTTGTTAATTGTGTGTATAATGTTTTCTATTTTCTATTTTATTATAATTCCTTTTTTGATTTTTTATGGGAAATGCCTCAATTTTGTGTTCTTTCTTGATTAATGAATGATTCCCATTCTGTGTGATGAGTAAATGCATTATATTCCTTTTATAACATTAATCATTTGGTGTACTACTGAATTTTATATTGAGAGATTATACTTATTTGAGTCATTAAAGAATTTTTCATATGTTCATAGATATAATTTGTTGAAATATGCATAATTATCAATATATATATATGTTGAATTTATTTTATCTTTTGAACTTCCCAATGATATATTTATGTGATTATAAACTATTTGGGCTTCATGTTAATGAATCATACATTATTTTAGTGTTTAAAATTAATTATCAAATTTTTATTTGAATTCTAGATTCATTGTTATTATTCAATAATGAATTTTTATTAATTGTTGAGAAATGTTACGCTCATTATCACTCAAGAAAAACATCAGTTTATACTCAACATGCATTAGTTTCTTTGTTAATTTACTCTTATGACTTTTTATTAATTGTTGTGCACCGTTGCACCCATTTCCCCTAATCAGTTTCAACAAAACTTGCAAACATTATCTTGTCATTGATGTAAACATTCCAAAAAATAAATTGGAAAGATTGATTTATTTTTCAAGATATTTCTTCAGGATGAATTACATGGAGGGTAACAGTCATTCTCACTCATAAACAACATCATTTTTACTCAATTTTCAGATTTTTAGGGTACTTGTAATCTTCTTATCATGGTAGTGGCTTTAACTTTTTCTGTTTGATCTAGATCTTTTGGAAATTAGAACGACTAATAGTTGGTATGTTTCTGAATTTTTTTATATATTTGGAAATTTATTTTTAATAAAAATATTAACGGTAGTTATTTATAGCTTTTTTAAAAGGCCATTTTCATTTTTTTTAAAAATCCCTTAGAAAACATCTAGTCTACATGCTATTTTGTTTATGGTTTTAGGTTTTGTTAGTTATCCTTTTACCCTAACATCATATGTGGAAAATTTTCGTTCATTAAACCACCTCACATAGATCAGCTTACTACACTTATCGCATCCATATGTAACCCTATATATCTTTGTTCTGCATTTTTGGTTACATAAATATTCCAAAAAAGCATCTTTAGCTCTCTTTAGACATATATATCAAGTACCGGAATCTCATGCTCAATAAAAATTAAGCCTCAAATCATGTAGGTGTGCTAGACTCGTCTACCTTGAGAGTATCACTGTATCCATTTAATTATTTACTCAGAATTTGGTTCTTGAATTCTTACTAGCGATGTTATCTATCAATCTTATAATCTTTTCCATATTAATTCCCATTTTTCAAAGGTTGTTATTATATTCTAGATACTAGATCATTAAATATCAAAAATAATATGTAGGTGTATATGTCAATATCTATGTGAGCGAGTCAGTATAAGGTTGGTGTATATGTTGATATCTCAAGCATTGGTTCACTGTGTTCCTCTAATTTGTCAAAAACTCTTTCTTTGATAGATTTCTTGGTTATTAACTGATTATCATCCCTGATGTTTCACTTTAATTGAACTAGTTATGCATCAATTTATGTTTTAGAATAAGAATTTTGATAATGATGATTATTTTTTATGCCAGGAACACTTTATTTAACACTATAACATTGTTTAGATCAATTAAATTTGTGTCTTTAATCATAACAATTTTCATATAATTGTAAATATGTCATTAATTAAAAATTATGTGTTCAATTTTGATTTTGAACTATTAATCTATATTGCATGTTATTTTTATTTGATACTACCTCTAAATTATAATTTTGGTCTAGTATTCATTTGTTATTTTTTATCTTTTATTGAATGGAATATGTTATCATTTTTAGGATTATTTATTTTATTAATTTTAAAATGATCTTAATAAATAATTTTGAAGTTTCATATTTTTGGTATTTATCATACCCTATCTATAATAATTATATCTTGGTAATTGGGTGATTACATGAATTGATTATGGATGTTTGATTAGGTTGGCTATTTTTTTGGGATTCAGCTAGTTTCATGGAGAGTGTTCATAATATTTTTTTGGTTCACATTGATTTTTTTGTTTTTTTAATGCTCACTCATCATCTCTATGATAAAGTCTTGTTCAGTTACCTTGTGATATTTACTCCTGAGACTCGTTTTTTGGAGAAATATTTGTTGTCCATGGTCTCCCTTTACATTTACTGATTTTTGCAAACAATATAGGCCATTCCCTTTGATAAATCACTAATGATTAACATGTTAGATGTATGTTTTATATGGTTTGTGAAAGGTTGTGTTTTCATGGATTTTGTTGTTATATTTCTTCATTTATGGTTCATTTCAATATTTTTTTGTTGTACTTTGGCTTTCATAGATTCTTCTTAGTAGTGTGATTTTGTGTTCATGGAGGGACTCCAACACCATATACATAGTCGTTATGCAAGTGTCGGTAGTGCTAGAGGTATGACTGTTATCTAGAATTTTCAATAACGATGAGTTGGTTATTGTGTTGTAGTGTAGAAACAAGTGTCTTAAATTATGATTATGGGGGAAATGAAAGGTAGTGTAATATGTTTTTCATCAGAAATGTGTGTGTTTAATCATCGCTGTAGTAGGGAATCTTGTGGAAGATATAAAATTTTTCTATGATTTGAGTCTACATGTGAAGGGATTATTTTTCTAGGTCAATATTTCATTTAGACAGACCATTGAACCCATTCTAATCATGGACTTGTTGTATTTTTCCTTCATTTACTTTCCCATGTAAAGTCATCATGGTTTTTAGGATTGAAATTTATTTTATCCTGTTTTTTTGATCAACGAATCTTGACATTTCCTGAATATGAGTACCATCTTATCAACTTGTATGCTTTTTGTTTGACTTTGGATCTGTTAAGAGAGGTTTGATGGGTGTTTCCTAGAATGTTGATTTAATTTTTTTTAAATGTTTCTTTAGATGTTTTTGTAATTTATTGGAGATATAAATCTTCAATGATATATTGTGGAAGAGTGTTTGATAGCCTTGTAACAATAAGGATGGAACGAAGATAATGGATGTCTAGTCTGTTTTTCTTTGTGTGGGGGTAGTGATTCTATCATAGTGTTTTGATGTCCCATAATTGGAATTTTTGACTCTCAAGTTCACAACATTCACCTTGGATAGAAGTTAATTCGTTAAGTCTAGACTATTTGTGTTATTTTTCACCTAATTTTTAACAGATTTTTTCTTGTAAAAAGTAGATGACATTATAATTATTTATTCTCTTTTGACATAGTCAGTTTCACTTGCAGGTATTTCAACACAAGAAAAAAATTAATCATTCTTTCACACAAGAACATACAATATAAATAAAATGAAGTTGTATTTTTATTGAATGCCAATATCCAGTTGGTATATTGATGTTTGTGGTTGGTAAGTGTTAAAGTAATGTTTTTAGGAGAGTGAGATAAATAGATTTACTATGTTATTCATTTTTGTGACATTTGATGTTGAAAGATCATGGATGGATGCTAGAGGAGTATAATATGTAGATAGGGTTTCTGTTTTTTCAACAGTTTGAGTTTCTATTTAGAATCTATATCTTGAAGTATTGTGTGGGTTTCTGTTTTTCTTATTTCATTGTTGTTTTAATTATATGTTGGTTATTTACTTCTTTTTTCAGAATTATTACAGATCTATGTTAATGTTGGAAGACCATGGATGGATTCGAGAGGAGTATAAAAAGATACTTTGGCTTTCCATCATGGTGGTGGACCAAGATGTTCTTGAGTATATATCCAAACATCCTCTATCTTTAGTCAATGTTATTACTTTTATCTGGAGTTGGTCACTGATGATAGATGTGACTAGAGAACATGGAAGGGGTACTTGCATGGTTGGGGTGTGGAAATTGTTGAGGCGTTGGAGCTGGAGCATACTATAGGGAATGGATTGGTTGATGGCATATTTGGGGAATGGTATCAGGAGCTGACTAGATGACATGGATGGGTCACCTAGCATGGATGGGTCTCCTAAAGGTGTGGTGGACCCTGTTAGTGTATCTAGTGTGGGGCAGGGGATTGGGGGATCCATCGTTTTGTATAAAATATTCATTATCAATATAATTAAATTTTTTCTAGGTTATAACATTTGATAAAATTTTATTTTACGTATTATATATGATAAAATAATAAAATAATATGAAATTTTACTAGTAATAATAATTTATAATTTTTATTCAAATGTAATTTATAAATAAATATATATTATATATCGGTAATCTTGTTAACAACATATAAATTTGTCACAATAATCTATTTCTAAACACTGTAACCAATATATATATTATCTTTTGGTATAATTATAATTACCTCAGAACTATTTTATCTGTCGCAAAAACATTTTGCGACAGAGTTTTTACCAAAAGTTTAGAGACTGGGAAATATATGCTGGTAAAATGATTTACCAACAGAAAATGATGGTTTACCAATAGTTATGTCCCCATTGGAATAAGTAAAATATTTTGTTGTGAAATGAGATTACTGAATGAGGGTCCCTATCAGAGACTACAATATAAGGAACTCTAGGAAATTTTACAATCTCTTCGACTTAGAGACATCATAGCTCCTCGGATTTTGGTTGTATCTCAAATGTGTATAAGTGATATGATTTAGATAACCTATCAACCACATCCCATATTTTATTCTTACCTTGGGTGAAATGTGGTATCCTAACCATGAAATACAATGAAATATCATCCCACTTCAATTTCATCCCTCAAATTTTGTGAATTAGACCAAAAGATCTATAGTGCTCAACATTTAAAAATTGATAGGGATAACAACAAGACAGAAAATAAACAATGTATCATATCTTAAATGGACACCAAAATCATCACTTGATATAATATAACTAATTCATGTATCCTCTATGCCAAACCCAATAGTATATATGACAATCCCCAATCATAACAATTCTTATATGTAAAGGAAAAAGGAAACAGTTTTTGGAAAATCTGGAACCCTATAAAGAGAACAACCAATCAGGAATGGTGTCCCAACCCTAAAGAGAGTTCATAATTCCATGGAATTCACCATTTAAATGTTTATCCTAATGAATCGTCTTAATAAGATAATATTTTAATTGCACGCTCACCAAAGAAACCTTATACTCATTCTCATTGAATCTCAAATGAAGCTAAGAAATGAGATCCATCAGACTCCACTATTCAGATGATTCTTTCATAGCATGGGTATCATCTTTTCAAATAAAACAATCAAAAATAACAATCACCTTACATGGGGTGTAGGAAATGTTGGAATCAAAATACTACAGGTGCACCACCCAACTATTCAATATGAGATCCAAATATTTTTTAGAGAATATATAACCCAATGATTTGTGATAAAAAATAAGGTTGACATGTCTCTTAAAAGGTAATGTCACCAACCAAGGAAGCACTTAATCATGAAAACATAAAATATTTCACTTTATTTGGAACAATTTAAATACCATGTTCTAAGACTACATGTCCCAAGAACATCACTTCCTAAATCTAAAAAATTACTTTTTGTATGATTTTCATAATGTTGATGATTTTAGAGGATTTCTGAAAGTACAATAAAATAACACACATGGTCTTCCAATATATGAGATTAAACAGGGATAAAATAAAAAAAACAAAATGAATAATTCAAGGTACTCATGAAATTTCATTTCATCAAATCCATAAAACTACAGGAGGGATGGTTGGACTAACTGGTATAACAAGTTACTCATAATGGGAATATATACTCTTGAAGTATGTTTTCTGAATGTGATATTCTTTTATACTCAATATGTGATACATATATTGTATGAAAATCACCAATAACTAGTTTGACCCTTTGAAATAGTTAAAAAAATCATCAATATATGTTAACCAATATTTTTTCTTCACCATAAATAGATTGAGCTTTTGGTAATCAATATATGTGTGTAGTGTCCCGTAAATATTATTCACAAAGAAAACATGTAATATACAAGGTAACACACTCGAGAATATAAAACTTTAATTTATTAGATAATCCAATTATGTCTTAGAAACTTTAAAATATGCTTTTTACATATGGTAATATGGAGTAAACATCAGTTGAGTGGAAGGTTGTAAATGAATAGAAAACTCCACCTCTCTTACGTGTGAAAAATCCATAAAATTCATAGAGAAAATTCAAGAAACTCAATGAAAACTAAAGGGAGAACATAACTGAAGGATTCTAACTTCATGTCAATATAAATCACCGATATTACCCTACTCCACTCTAGAAAATAGGTATTGGATCTACTGAACCTAATGTTATATTCTCTTGGAATAACACTGCACACCCCATTGGGTGTAGTAATGTAGACCCATTGAAGATAAAAGTTGATCTTTGAATTATAATAAATCATCTAATATGTCTCCAAAATTAAATAACGAGGTTTCATATCGATAAATAGATAACAATAGATATTCTCAATATTTGGTATAGAGAAAACACAACCATGATAATAAACACCCTTCTCTATTTGATCTGACATTTTCACAAACCATCCCAAATACTGTGATACTCAATCCAGATCTAATATTAACCAAATGTAATTCTAGATCCCCATGCACTGGTGACCCACATCTGGCATCATATTTGAAAAAATGAACAATTTTCCTAAAAATCCATGCCAAATAAAAATTTTACAACTCAGTATTCTCAACACATCATAGGGGGGAAGTACCAAAATTAACAGGTAAACAATAGTAAAATAGTACATCAACAAGAGGGACGACATGTGAGAAAATAAAAACATATAAATATCCCACATATTTGGAATATTACATCACCACTTGTCTCCTCTAACACTCTAGGTCCCAAGGATCGAGAAAATCCACCAACTCTAATTAGAAAATTGAATTTTCATGGACCTTACATAAGTCAATCTACAAATACCCAATAGATAATGTACTTTGTGAGCTATAAATCCTATTATGGTCTAACCATGCGTTCCATAATAAATTCCATTAATGTTAAAAAAATTATGATATCAATTTAAATTAAACAAGGCGTGATATAATATTTATATATTTTCATGAAAACATTATTTCAATTAAAGGTGTTTAAAATATATCAATAAAATTTTAAATGAATATTTTATATAAAAATATTATATTAAATAGATGGCACAAATAAACTAATTTAATAAAAAATAACACGTAATCATTAATTCAAAAATGTAAAAGCATCATGTAATATTCACTTCAGTACATTTGTTTTTTGAACTCTGTTCCTCATACATGTCAATCAGTGATCTTAGCTTTGTGTGTGGACATATTCCATGATATAGGCCCTCTTTTCACTAATCCTTATGGGGAAAATCATGTCATAGTGTGTTTATTCAAACATTTTCATCATCAATACAATTATAGGGGTAATAACCATGAATTATTTTACTAATTACTTGGTAACTACCCAAGATCATATGTGGTTCAAGAAATCAATCAATCAATCATTTCAAATCAGTTGAAAATATAATATCCAAATTTATGTTTTCAACATGAATTTATCATATCAAAAACCATATTATGGGTTGTACTCAGTTAATTAATTTTCATAATATTTCAAATTAATCCATTTATGTCATGGTTCAACACCAAAACATTTCATCAAATAAACTTCCAAATTAAGCCAACAATTTTTCTAATATCCACCCTATAATTTCAATTCCATTGAAATTTGGGTATTTTCAAAATATACACGCACCTTTCAAATTCAATTATAAATAATATGGAAAGAAGTTTTTTAAACCATATAAAAACTAATTAAAATCAATCCTGAAAATCCATTTATCAATTGTGGTGAAATATCATATGGAACCACTTACCATTGATCTTGTGATGAAATCAACACCCAAAATAGGAAATGCTAATGAAGAATGATGGAGATAGATAACAACAAGGAAATCATAGCCCAGAAATTATAATGATCAATATATGATTCAATTGTAAAATAAGATAACACATCACTTATAATGAGGGATTGCATATAAAGGGATAAAACTATAGCGAGGAAACACACTTGAGATTAAAAGAAACACTGAGTTGTCTGAAAGTTAAGAGATAATCCAATAATCATCTTGGGTATCCCTAGGTTCAAGGAGGAGAGGATGTACTATGAATGAAATATATTTTGGGATTAATTGAAAAAAACCCACAAGCCATGCGTAATTCATGATGTGAATACTCGATTCATGATGTGATTATTGTGAGTGGTGTATATGATGAAAGATGGATTGCCTCAGTTTAACAATATCGATCTCAACCATTTCACATCATGAAATATATTAAAATATTTTGAATTATTCACATCATGAAACTCTTCTATGAATTATTTTGAGTGATAGATTCACATCATGAATTATGTTCCCATTGTGAAATGGTCCCAAGGATAGTAAAAAACTAGTTTATCAATAAATTTCCAAAAAATATCCAATGCTCTCCGAACCTAAGGAAACATTCAGATTAAGAACATAGAAACATTTATACGAAAACTCCATTATTTAAAACCAACATAAATCTGCAAGCATTTTGTGATTTTTTTCCAAAGTATCACTCCATAATTAAAAGGACCAAAACATTCCAAATAATGGAATCTAAAAAAGTGTAATTCATTAACAAGAATAAGGTAATAAGATGTTTCAAAATGAGATCAAATACCTTTTTAAACATGATATATTCTCTATAAACAAGAAAATCCATCCTCTTGAAAAAAAACATAAAAATTATCAATGAGAAACATGAAATGGGTAATCACGTGATTGATAAATCAGAACATTGCAACATCGATTCACATCCAGTCAAGGAAAAGAAGGGATAATTGAAAATAGAAATTGAAATGTTCAAATTAAAAAACTGATAATATAGGATTAAAATACCCACTAGAAAAGATAAAGGGAACCATGTGTTCCAAATTGAATCATATATAAGATAAAAGGTTGAATTATGTTCAAGGTAGAGAGATAAGGACATTAAAACATGGTTCATTCAAAAAAGACCGACCTTACAGAGGAAACATATATTGGTGTAACCAGTAAGCCTATGGAAGATGGCCAGTTGTTCGGTGGAGACTCTAGACATGTAGGGTCCATTATTTTGAATACCGATTTTCTAATCAAGACCTACTAACTAACATGTGGCAATAGTATCCATGTCGGTTTTATTCAAAGCCAAAAAATTGAAAGTGTCCTACAACCACTATAAATACAAGCCACCTAGAAAATCCAATGATCCTCCTTCAACAGATCTTGAACCCAAATATATTGTCTTTAAACATAAAATAGGAACATAACATGAAAATTATGTTACATTAAAGGTTATTATGTATATGAAAATAATCATGATTATTGTTATATATTACCTAATATGAGTATCAAATGTCTCTCTAGAATTGTTCCTAAGGTGAAACTTATAATGATTTATTTTTAACTTGATTATAAATTTTTCTTTGTTTATCCTTTTCAGTTTTATGATTCTAAAATTATTAAAAAATTATTCATTTTAACCACATATAATAATACTCTTACTAATTATATTAATTAAAATAATTAATTGGTACTTCTATATATTTTTAGTAAATATTAATTGTTAGTTTATCTTTATATGAAATTTTTATATTGATCCTTTTGGAAATACTACAGTATATTTATACAATTTAACTACATGCATGGTTTTTTTAACAATATCGAATTGTTTTTCTATTTTTTGTTTTAGGTAAAATATTGGTACTATTCGAAGTATTTGTCATAGATAGAAAAGTTTCCCCACATGGAGTTTAGAGGTGATTTGGTGGTAGTCTTTGGATTATTATTCCCATTTATTCCATGAGTAATCATTTTTCAGTGATGTATTATATATATACTTAATATATTTATTGACTTATTTATAATGTTACATCCAAATTAGTGTTCATTGATGTTTTTTATCTTATGAGTAGATGTATTTAAAAGTATTGATTGATAGTGTTTGAGGGAGACCATTCAACCACTATAAATATTCACCCATTATGTATTTTAAAAAACCTAAAATGATTATTGGGAATTAAATGATGGTAAGTCAGATTTTGGATCCTATTTATGGTAAATCATTGATGTTCTGTCATCCAAGGTAACATGATATTCCTGAGTATTTTAGTTGGAAGTATGTTTCAAGAAATAATTGTCAGTTCGTAAGAGTTATATTATGAATCAATTATTTTCAACATATTTTGTAAGGATTAATGAGTTTCTAGGGGACAGATAAGTGATATTGTATTCAGGAAACCATTAAAAAGGTTTATCTTCTTTATTTATTTTCTTGTTTCTCATGGTGAGGTTTCTGCACCCATGATTGGGAAATGATGGGAATTTAATGATTCAAATTTTATAAAATAAGATACGAATTAAATATATGTGTATGAGTGTTCATGATTATTTATTATTATTATTTGTATCATATGCCTTGTGATTCGTGCTCATTTTAAATGATAAGAAATTTTTTATTATTAATCTTTTTTGTGACTGTTATTTAGACTCCATAAAAAAAGATAGGTCTTTGGCCATTTTAGTATTCATTAAACACCTATATAACCTGGGATAAATATATTTTTACAATATTGAACTAATTAATAATTAATTTTATACCCAATTTATAGGTGGTGTGATTCTTATAACATCGATTTTTATAAATTCATCAATGGCTTGTGTGTGAAATTATTTTCTAAAAATTCAAAAAACATATCGTTTATTTTAAAATGATGAATGGTGTTTATTTTCTGTCGAATAATCATTGATTTTTTCTTTTTTCTGTTCTGAATGGATATTTTAGTATATATGTTTTAATTATGGTAGTTGACTATTAGAAATGAAGACAATTTTTATTTTTAATAAAAAATAATTAAATTAAGTTGAAATGAAGTCTTACTATTTCTAATGTGTTTGTTCATGTGGTTAAAAAATGTTTTTCAATAGAATTTGTGATTTTTTAGGTATGTTATGTAATTTTAAAAAAAATTATATGATATTTCAATATTAAGCATAGATTTTTAGAAAATTTATTCTATTTCAAAAATAATAACACCCTAATTTTTTTCATATTTTTAAATTTTTTATTCATACTGTTTCAATTTAATAACTAATGGAACATATTAATATGATTTTGTATAAAAATAGTATTTTTGAAATCATTATAGAGGTTATCCCAAGGTCTAAACTATTTTATGGTTATGTTTTCATCTTATTTTTTTATAGGTTTAATACTTCACTGGGATTATTTTCGTGATAATTCTATAAATTATTTTGAACATAAATTTTATATTGATATGTAGGGATAATAAAAATGCATTTTCAAGGGATAAAATCGTAAAAAATTATTTTTATGTAATATATTGTTTATTGGATGATGAAAATGAATGGTTCTGGATTAGATGTTTTTTAAAATGTGTTCTGATGTCATTAAATGTGATCATGGTGTATAGTGGTATACTATTATATATGATGATGTTATGGTTTTGTAGTAACTAAAATAGTTTCTAGAATGGGTCTAATGGTGGGAAATTATTTGCATTTATAATACGAATATGTTTAAATTTTGAGAATATATTTTTTATTTAAATGATTAATTCAAAATACATTGAATTATAGATTATGTGTTTATTATTTTAGAATAATTAAATTTAATTAGTGCGGTTTTTTTATTATATTTTGAAAATCAACTTTGATGTGATTGGTGGTGGTTAAATTTGTATGCTGAAATTTTTATTCAGGTGAAGGTTGTGTTTTGATGTTTAACATCATAAAAATTAAGTTTATTTTTTAATATAATTTAATGTATATAGTATTATCATTTAAACTCATTTCATTACATGATTCAATTTTTATTTTGATGCACTAGTGATGTTTTGTTTGATATTTTATTTAGTATAATAAATAATTTGGGGTTCCCTATCATTTTCCATGGTCTAAAAATATAGTTTTTTATTTTTATATAGTACCTATCTAGTTTAGATCATTTTTTCATGTTTGAGGTTTCTTGGTTCTTTAGGGATTGTTTTGGATGGTTGAAAATAATAATTGTTGGTTATGTGAAAATTTAAGTTTAATACCAATTTAATTCTTACGAAGTTGTTTGGTTTCATTGATCATTTTGGAATGACAGTTTTTGTTGGGGAATTGAGATGTTATTATTGGTTAGTGTATATTTTTTATCTTTTCCTTTTTAGAAGAATATAGGGTATAAAAGGAAACTGGGATCTTTTTCGTGAGAGTTATATGAAATAGGGGTCATTTGGATAATAATGTACTAATCGAGGTCTGCATAATTTGTATTTATCCTTTAATGGGTGATTAGGGGTGTTATTTGTTGAATGGGAAGGGTAGATTATGAATATAGAGATGTGAATATTTTTTTTGAGTTTTATAGTAATGTGTAGTTTTTACTGATATATGTTTTAAAACCCAACATGTTGAATTTAAATGAATGAAAATTATCATATATGGGAATATATAGAAGTAGGAAGGTGTAGTTTATAGTTTCATCATCATATAGTGAAACTTGAAAATAAACAATGTTTTTATGTAAAAAACTGAGTTTTTGAGGTAATTTTAATCAAATTTTCAAGGCTATTGTAAAACATGAATCTTATTAGAGTGGAAAATGCATGGTTAGTGCATGATTTTTTTTAAAAAATTCTTCATAATAGTCTATGGAAAATTCTTTTTTAGATCATCCTAAATGGTTATGAAATGGTTATGTGATTGTAAAAAATATACTTTTACAATTAAAGATATTATAAAACCATTATGTAGCACTCTTTCGACCATATAAACTCATTTTTTCATTAGTTATAGCTAATGACAGGTTAATTTACCTTAGATAAGTTAAAATTTTGAATTAGACCTTAAACTACCATCACCTTTGACTTGGATATCCATTTGATCTCCAAAAGTTTTTAAATTAAATCCTATAATGATATTTATAGTTTCTTAACTAGGTGGTACCATGAAATTATTTTTAATGTACTCAATTAAGCTCTAAAAATACTCTACAATATTGTTTTCTGTTAGGGTGATCATATTTTGGTGTTTTCATTAAATGTTTTATATTTTATAAAGGATCTTATATTCATATTGTGGATAGATAATGATTTATTACCGAAGATTAAATTTTTATTATCATAATTATATTGTGGGTTTTGTGAGGCCTGTTAGAAAATATTGATGGTTTTTTGGTTTATTTAGTCTTAAAATGATACTGGATATTAAGAATGTATTTAGTGGTTTTTTAGAGTGGAAATCATAGAATATCATTTTATTTATATATTATTTTTAGGGTATTGGAGTGGTATCATTCCAATTGTATCATATTTTGGGATGCTTTTAGAGCGATATTTTTTTATGAATAGTTTTTTGTGTGTGAAGAAATTATTTTATTGATAAACTCTTACACATTTCACACATCTTCACTCAACAATAATTGGATTTTTCCACATGGGAATATCATGTATTTTAGATTGATAAATTACATGGATAAACCATAATGGTCAAAAAATACCTTATATTTGGGAGGTATAGGATAGATTTTGATGATGCAAAGAATAAATATTAGACTATTTGAGATATAGTTTTATATAAATATATTCCATGTTTATTATTTAAGGTGATTCTCATTATATAATATTTCTTTTATATGAAATAATTCCAAAGGATATTAAAAAAAATGAAATGATTTTTTTAAAATATTAAAATGATTAGGTTGTAATATGTAAGATTTTTTTAAATAAGCATATTTTTTAAAAAACACATAAATATATGATGTTTTCTACTATGTTTTTTGAATGTTTCGGGTATAAATTTGTGTTAGATTATAAATATATGAATTTTTAATAAATATTTTGAGATGTACGTTTTTTCATGAATTTTAGGCATGGAATGTATTATGGTGTGGATAATGACAACAATCACATTTTAAAATTAATTAAAATAATATATTTTTTCGGATATTTATAATAAATATAAATAAATATTACATTTTTAATTATGATTCCAAAAAACCTTAGGTTTTTATTTTATCAATACAATGATTTTAATAATATGTAAAAGAGTTTTTAATTATTTTTTATATGGAAGGATATTATTAAAATTTCAAAATTTTGGATCCTGGAAATTATATAAATAATGATATTTATTTGACATATAACTATTTATAAAAGATGTGTGTTGGGTTTATAGAATTTCTTTATTATTATATTAAATAATATATATATATTTCAAATTGATTATTATTGTTGTTTTTTTTGTTTTCGTTCCCGTTATTAATGTTATTGTTATTCTTATTTTATCTAATTTTATGTTTTAGAAAATGAGAATATTCCATTTATTCTTTCTTAGTGGGGTGGCACAATCCAAAATAGGGTTTCATCATCCCCTATTATTATCTTCCATGTTATTTTTTTCTTTTATATGGGATTTCATTATATTATACATTGTTAAATCTCTCTCTTTATGGACCTATTTTCTTCCTCTTCCTATCTGCATTCCCTAAATATTAACATTTGGTCATTTTATGGATTTTATTCTTGTTTTTTGATATGGGATGAAAAAAACATTATATTAGATAAGGGTTTTCTCTTAAAGAAACTAAATTATGCTTCTAATATGTGATTTCACAACATTAGTGGTGATTTTGGAGTCACATTGCTGATCAATAAAAGTTTTTGTTATTCCTTCATCTTGATAACCTTATGGGTCTTATTTTCTATAAAAAGAATTAGGTATTTGATATTACAACCCATATTTTAAATAAAAGATTTTTAAAACAATTTTATGATAATTAACATGAAAATAATACATTCCATAATCGAAAAGCATAGTGCCTTTGGAAAATTAAATTTATATAACATGCTTACTTATCAAATTTGAAAACATAATTTAAATCATTTGACAAGGTCTCCCTAAAAGTTATCATAATCCTATTCATAAATAGTTGACCTATAAAAACAAATCAATGAAATGGTGAGATAAAAACCATGTTAGGGGACAAAAAATAGTAATGGAACATAAGTATGAATCAATATAGTACATGTGTTAAAATAATCATTATCATCATCATATCATAAGAATATAATAATCATCCTAAGAATGAGGGAATCAAATTAAAGAGACATGCAGTGAGTCATATTCATAATAATGAATTATCATATCACTAGTAATAAATTACAGAAATAATATATAAACAAATCTAACATCATGTTCTTGTATAACATGTATCTACATGGTTCATTGCATCAATTTTTAACAATGAAAGCATCATTTCCACACATGACACACATTATATAATGATATATATAACTTTTATTAACACAAAACAAAAACTTCATAATTAAATTTTACATATTGTTAGAAGAATATTCATTATATATCATTATGATCTATTCCATAACCATAATTTTTTTTGTCTTTGGAAACATGGTAACATAAAAAACTAGTTATAAAATTTATACATCATCTACAAGTAATTACATAAAAAATAGCACTATTCTTATACATGTCATATATAAAACCCTTATTTATATCTTATAGAGGACGATACATAATAAAGAGTGAGATCATATATATATTATGGGTCATCTATGGAGATACTAATGAATAATCAATTTTTATGGATTACATGTAGATAATGGTACGTGATCACGAGAATAAAATTTGAAAATTGTACCCAATAATTCATAGATCACAATCAGGAGTCATGGAACAGTATTTGGGGTTTCATAAGACAATAATCATTATGTAAAATAAGAACATAACCCTTAAGCTAATATCATCATCCTAAGATCATGTCATAAATATGTTTCTTAAAGTGTGAAATAGTTATATTCATTGAAATATATTTCATGAAATGATGATGAACAATTGGAATGAAATGGTCTGATGGGATTTGGAGATTCGATCCATTTTAACTTTTCAAGGGGGTGGAATAGTTAAGTCATTAAACATCAGGTTCACCATTTTCAACTTATTTAGAAAACCCCCAATGGTTCCCACATCCATGACTGGGTACACACACTATTTTCAAAGGAATTCAGCCATTTGGGGTCTTAGACCCAATGATATTTAGGCAATAACATTGGTCTATATGATGGAAGTGTGGTCTCATCACACCATTGGGGGGGGGATTATTACCTACTATGGGACTCTCTTAAATATTTATGATATGTTCGAGAATCTCTACCGAATTCCGATGTGGAAAATGTTACCCAAACCAAATGATAACCCATATAATAATTTTATGGGTAAAATTTGTTCTATTAATGAGATCATCTTTATATATATAATAATATTCTTGCATTTCTCATCATTTCTTATAAATGGGTATTCATTTGTATTTTTAATACATATAACCAGTCACAATGATGTTTAATATAAGATCCAAGACTTCTTTGAGGAACATGATAATATTTATAGTTTGAATACCATTAATATGGTCAATGAAATTCTTTTTGAGTCTTTGTGGTTGCTCATTGGTGTTTTAGTGTTTTTCGACATGAATGAAGGATGAGAGAGGCCATCTATAATATGTTGCATGGTTGGTGCATAGTTACTGTGACCATATTCTCTAACAATGCATGCATGGAATAAGGGTTCGTGGTTTGAGGAAACCTTGGAATGGGGAAGGTAAAACCATGTGATTTGTTAAAAATTATTCTTGCATGGTTAGTAAATTGTTTTTTCACATTGTGTAGGCTCCCAAGAAACTGTGTTACCTAACCCCTATAGGATAGAGGGTTGTTCACGGTTAGCACACGATTTGGCCAACCGTGTAGTTAATCCATGCACCCCATTAGAAATGGGATTTTACCCCTTTCCCCTATCAGGAAATAGTTGTATTAACTCTATATTTCTATAATTTATTATTCCACCTATATTCCCAGTGACAAAGGAAAACACCCCATGATTCCCAAGGATAGTTCCACTAAAATTATAGGATATTTCACGTTTTTTTGGTTGTGAATTGATGTTGATGGTGAGTATAATTCTATTCTTAATTGTCCTTTGCATATTAGGAATTTTATTATTATCTCTTCTTATACTGGATCACTATAACCCATTTTTTCTACAGTAACTTATGTAGTGTATTAGAGGGGTTCTCAAATTTTAGTCAATGTCCATGTGATGCAAGATTTCATCTTCAAAATCATGTTATGTGTTCTATAACTTATTTCTCATAGTATCTGCATATTTATGATTATGTGGATTTTATTTGGTGTTTTTCGTTGGACTTTTGATTTTACTTGGTATAAATGATGAATTTATTGGGTAAATGTTTACTTTTACACCTCTTGACCCTCATGAGATGCGTTGAGGTTGATTTGACTGGGGTAAGGGATGCACACGGGGTGTTCCTCTTCTTGAAAATGAAAATTTTAATTAGAGGTTTAGAATTGAATTTTTAGGACAAATATCCAATAATGAATGTTTTAACATGATATCTATGGTTATGAGTTACATATAATGGTGATTTTGTTGGATATTAACTTGGAAGAAAGATTTGTTGGGAATATCTTTAATGGGTTAAATTGACTAAAGTGAATGGGTCAAATGACATATGGTTGTAAGTGAGAACATGTAGGTTGGTAAGAAAAAAGGATGATTCATTAATATAATAAACAATGGGCTACAAATATTATGTATATTATTAGATTTGGTTATTGAAAAGGTTTTTTGTGATGAATGGTTAAAAAATCATGTCAACCGAGCTTAGTGGTATATTGGGTATGGAATGATGTTCTACACCCACAGGTTGGGTTTAATAATTCTCTAAACCCCACACGTAGAATGGAATGAATATGGAGTTAGACTAAAAATTTATCCCCCTAATAGTTGCATTATGACACTACCTAAAAAGTGGATCTAAGGTAGTGTGATGTAATTAATTTTTATATTTTCCCCCAGTGAGATAGGGAACTTATTTTACTTCATTTTGTTTTTTGGTTTCCCAGTATATGAAGATATATTATAAATGAATTTAATAAACATTTAATTAAATAATGAAAATGGTTTAATGTATTAATTAATAAATAATGGTCCAGTTTATATTTTTTTTTACCTTTTTTCATTTTAGTTCATGCGTACACAATCTGTTTAAACTGGATATTTTGTAGACACCATTTGTGGTGGCCTACTGAGTTGTACTCACACCCTTTTCGGGACACTATTGGGTAACTCAACAGATATCATGGTTGTATGATAGGAAAAAGGAAATTGACCCATATCACATTATTGAGTTAGGAATGGGATGTTTTAGGATAATGGATCTATACTCACCATTAGGAACCATTTTTTGGATTCATTAATTTATATTTATTGTGGGTTTTATTTACACTAAGAACTACATGAAATGACATATCACATTGACTGTTTGGTTTTGGACTTCTAACTTGTATTGGGAAATTATTGTAAATGAATGATTATTATTTATAGTTTATGATTTCCATCATTACATATCATATCTGTTATGAATTTGTTTGATAAAATAGTTATAGTCTCCCTAAAAGATCTTTTAGACCTTCTCTACCAGTCTTCAACCTATGACTTATGGGGTGGGAAGCCTGAGGTCATGTGGTGACCCATCTTGAGGAACATATTTAGTGGCCTCTAGTGAGGTACATCAGAAAGTGGAATCAAATCAAATTATTTCCTATTATCTTACTTATTTATAATAGTATACAAAAAACTAGGGTGAGTCAATCATTTGTAATGAGATCATGCCTGGAAGTAGCTAACCAATGTATGAGGGGAAACCCAAGTCCCCAGGGTGGTATTGTTGTTCTTGAGGTTTTTTGTTATATTTGAATGATATTTCACCATGGGGTGATTAATTTTTTGTGTGATGTGATAATTTTATATAATTTTACTCATGACTAAAATGGTATGAGGTTTTTTATCCACATATATTTTATCCACCTAGGGATATAGATGGAATTAATCATGGTAGGAACACATTGATGGGATGAGTGGGCCATATAAAATAAATGTTAATTACATTTTCATTCATTTTTTTTGAAATAAGTGGTGTCAAATAAAGATGATGTAAATGGGTAAATGGAGAGAATGTGAAAGAATATTTAAATATTAGTTCCTAATGGAATGTTATATATGAGTTAAATTTTTTGGGGTAATAAGATGTAAATATGGAAGGGTTTCTAATAGAATATTATTTGTATTTTCAATGTGATCACGGTTAAAAATGGAATTTTCCAAAAATGAATGTGGTTTAGTGAGTTTTTTCTCTATGTTGACCATGCCCTATGGTAGGGAAGGAAAATGTTAATGAAGGAGGTGTAATGATATTCCTTAGGATAGTTTATGGAGAATGGGTTGTTAATGGATAGTAGAGATCCATATTGTTTGTATATTTGGATTCTTTATGATATGTGTTTGTAACTATAGGAAGACACCACCAAGAAAATATGTTATGATTTGTTGATAAGAGGATATCACTAAGAATGATCCTCTAGAATTGGCTCCCAAAACAACTGGTGATCTAGGGTTACAAAATAAAGATAAATTTCATGATAACTTCACTCATTTTATGCAGATGATGGAACGTGACACGGTGTGGGTTATGCTGAGTATGGTTGAGTTAATAGGAGAATTTCAGCTACAACACCCTCCAACATTTTCAAGATGGTTTGGACCATATATTACTATTTTTAGGATAGATTCTATTCAAAAAATTTATAATCACATAGAGAATACATTATATAATAGAGTAAAGTTGGGATCATACATGTTGTGAGGGAAGGAAAAGCACTGGTGGGATGTTCTCATTCAAACCCTACAAGATGATTGTATGATATTTAACTGTTTATAGGAAAATTTTCATAAAAACTTTTAACTGGAAACCCTAAGATAGTAGAAGGTTGAGGAGTTTATGGGGATTACCCTAGAGGTCATTTCAATGATGGATTCTGTTAGTCTCTTCCCCAATATACAATGATTTGTTTCAACTTTGGTCGAGGAAGATGAGACTATAGAAAGAAGTTTCTAGTATTGACTTATACATGGGGTTATGCACGAGGTGAATATCTTCAATTTAAAAATGTTTACTAATGTTGTGTATCAATACCATATTTCAGAGGGAACCCTAAAGGAGGATTCTTATGGGGGATTGTAGTTCAAATTGGGTTACCTAGTGGTGTAGTTTCCAAAGGTAAGAAGTTCCTATTTGAGTGTTTAAACTAGGGAAGTGGGGGTATAGGTAGTTAGAAAAGGGAGATAGACTTTTAGGGTACTGACCATGTTTTCTTCTATTAGTGTGGTGGGATCGAACAAATACACAATTGGTGTCCTCAACCACCGATTGAGTGTCAATTATGTTACAGGATGAGAAATGTGTAGAGGTTTGGTAGGAACCATCATCAGATGGGTACTGATGGAGGACTATGTATGATGAAGAGTAGATGTAGTGGGGTTAGTTACACAATATCTGGTAGTTTGTTGGAGTGCTATCAGAAGTACACATCGAGGTAATGGGTTTTGTACTCTAGGATGATAGTATCTTTATCCATAAGGTAGTGTAGTACTAGAATCCAATATTAGAGGTTTAGGTTGTAGGGGTAGGTTAGCTACATGGATTTCAACCTACAACTAGATGTCATGAGGCAGAGACATTGACAGATCTAAGAATGATTTTGGTAGCTACCACTATTTCTAGATCATTAATTGATATAGGTACCTCACATTATTTTATATCTTCCAAATTTGTGATTGTGTTGGGCCATGTGGTGGAAAATATGGGTGTATTTTGGTTTATTGATACACCATTTGGAGTGTGGGTAGAAAAAATATGTTAGTATAAAGGGTTTTCTCTCAAGATTGATGGGTATCATTTTTTGGGGATTTTTTATTCTCAAAATGTTGGTTTTTGATCTGGTTTTGGGAATGTATTATCTATTGGTGTACTATGAACATATTTATGGCTACTATCACAGGCTACTGTGTACAACCCCCAAGGGGAGTTTATATGTTCACCATGGGAAATATTATATTTGAGTAGGCCGTGCATGGAAGGTTTGTTAGAATCTAGGTAAACTCATGTCCTTAGTGGCATATCTTATGTGGTGGATTAATTTTAAGATGTGTTTTAAGAGGACCTCTCAATTCTGTCACAGAAGAGGGGGGATGGGTTAACAATAGAGTTGTTCCCAGGAGAAGAACTAGTTTTCATTAAACCATATAGACTAAAATAGGAAGAACTCAAGGAGCATAAAAATATTTAGAGGAACTAGAGAGAAATGGGTTTATTCACCTGAATACACAATTTCAATATCTCCAATGTTGTTTTCCAATAAGGCTGATGGATCCTTTCAATTTTTTGTTAATTATACGAAGTTGAACAAGATGAAAGTTATGAAATGATAACATATTCCATGTATTTATCAGATTATTGACCATCTGAGGGGTGCTACCATGTTCTGTAAGATTTATTTTAGGCGACGATATCATCAGTTGAGGGTGATACCTTCTGATATACTATAGAAATATATAAGGAGTAGGTATGTTTTGTAAGATTTTTTCTGATTCCAATAAGGTTGACCAATGAATCAAAAATATTTATGGTCCAAATGAACTAAATATATAACTCATACATATATTATGTTTTATTTGTCGTTGTTGATGTAATCTTGTTGTACTTCAAGACTTGTGATGATCATTCCAAACACATTTACATCATTTTGAGTGAACTAAGAGTGTATATTTTATATGATAAGCTATCAAAGTTTTATTTCTATATTGACAATGATCATTTCATGGGTCAGCTCATCAATGTTAAAGGTGAGTTGGTGGAACTACAATAATTTAAAAACATTGTATTTTGGGAGAAACCCTAATTTTTTTTGATATCCTATGTTTTACGAGTTCTTTGGGATATTATCAACTGTTCATAAAGTACTTCTACCACATGGAAGCACCAATTTATAATTTAACCAAGAAATGAACCACGTTTTGGTTTCTTAATGTGTGTGAAAAGTCTTTTCAAGTGCTTATGAAGTGGTTGACTTCTGCAATGATTTTGATCCTCCCCGAGCTATTTAAATAGTATACCTTATTTTCTGATGCATTCAATGTTGGACTTGGGGTAGTCTTGATGACATATAGCTGGTTTTCTGTTTATTGGTCTTATATTTTGAAGCCTCATGTACAATATTACCTATATATGATCTTGAATTGGGCACATTGGTTTATTCCTTAATGTTTTAGAGGGATTACTTGTTGGGAGAAAGGTTTATTGTGTATACTGATCATCAGATCCTTATGTAAATATTCTCCCAATTCGATTTGATTATTCATCAGTGAAGAAGGGTTAAATACATGTAGTATATTAATTTTTATATGGTTTACACACTAGATAAACAGAAATAGTGATGCAGATGTATTGAATTTGAAGACTTGGAATCAGGTGGTTCAAGGATCCAGTTCATATAGGAGGAGGAAGGTGTTGTTTGTTGAAATTAATTTGGAGGTGTAGTATGGACAAGGAAAGATGTACGTTGCATCCTTGGCGGTTGAATAAACATTTCTGAGCTAGATTATGGATAAATACTATGAGAATCTATATTTTTTTCTAGGGGGAATCCTTGAAGGTGGGAAGTCAACTTCTTATGGGACTATTGAGAATGATGAGATTATTTATGTTCATGGACATGTTTTTTTAACATGTATTCATGGAGATTTATGTGTGAGTTTTATGCCTTGAAGTGGGAGGTATATCCTGGCGCATCCAAAATGTATTGGGACCTTCAGAGACAATATTGGTGGATAGGGATGATTAAAAAGTGCCATGTTTCGTGGAATGATGCTACACCTATTAGAAGGTAATGGTTGTGAATTAGTAACCAAGTGGTTTTTTAAAGTCGTATCCCATTCCATAATGGAATTGGGATAACATGATGGTGGATTTTATGGTGGGTATCCAGTGGATTCCTTGGAATAGTGACTTTGTATGGGTATTTGTGAATCAGTAAACCAAGGTGTAATATTTCATACCAATTTGATAGACCTTCACCGTTGATTAGTTAGGTGATTTTTACATCCACAAGATAGTATGGTTGCATGGTGTTCTACAATACATAGTTCAATATTGTGATATGTGTACTAAAACATGCTTCATGAAGGGGTTTCCGAAAGCACTTGGTACCCTAGTGTTTTTTTGTATGGTTTTCTACCCATAGACAGATGGGTAGTTAGAGCGTATTATTCAGGTTCTAGAGGACACTTTGGGGGATTGTTTCAAAGACATTTTTGGATCGTGGGAACATCATTTGGTTCTTGTTGAGTTTATTTATTAAAATAGTTATGAAAAATAGATTAATATTTAACCATATGAGGCACTCTCTGGGATTTCATATAGATCCCTATTATTTTGTCTAGAGGTTGAGGAATTAGAGTTTTTGGGACTGTGTCTCATGAAGAATACATCAAGATGTATTAAATTGATTTAGAATTGAGTGGATATCACTTGGGGTAAGAAAAAGTCAAATGTGTATCAGTGTCATCGATATCTTTAGTATATGGTGTCTGATTATGCATTTCTTCAAGTGTCACCAAGATTGTGTCACCATCAGATTCAAAAATTGGGAATGTTTTCACCAGGTACATGGGGTCATTTGACAATGTAGAGATGATCAGACTATTGGAATATCGATTAGCTATTCCACAGTGGTAGACTGTTATGCATAAATTTTTCCACATGTCCTAAATTATGTAGAATCTCCAAAACCCATACCATATGATTAATTTTAATGATGTTGAGCATGGTGATGATGTGTCCTTTTAGGAGCATCTGGTTCATATTTTGGATCATAGTGAGAAGTTCTTGTCAGGTTACATAGTGACCATGGTTTGAGTTTTGAGGTAAAATGGTAATTTTGAGGAGGAAAATTGGTAGAGAGAAGTGGATATGCCAGACTAGTGGCCTACTCTTTTCACTTTGGAAGCTTAGTGATTCTTTGGAAGAGCTACTTTTGGATGAGAAAATATAAGGTGAGGTGGTTGTATGATCCATGATGTCTTTGAGGTATGTAATTATTAATATATCAGGTTTTAATACCATTAATATTCTCAATGAAATGTAATTCAAGTCAATCGGGTGGATCATGGTTGTTTTTGGGGTTCGAGACATGGAAGAAAGAATAATTGGGTATATCTAGTCATGATTCATTGTTAGAACATGGTTAGCAGTAACTGTTCTCTCTAACTTTTCATTCTTGCAGGAGGGGTGCACAGTATGAAAAAACCATGCAAGGGGAAAGGGAAAACTACAGAGTATTTAATAAATATATCCATCATAGTTAGAGTGCAATTTTTCAATTCATGTGAGCCCCCATGAAACTGTGTATCATATCCCCATATTGTGTATTGTTTGGTGCATGTTTTGTGCACATTTTGGCCTTGTGTACGGCCAAATCGTGTTCCTATTTAAAAATTGAATTTTACCATTTTCCCCTCTAGGTAAATAAATACTCTAGCATGATATTTCCATCATTTCTTCCTCCTACATCCATAGTGTTGAACCAAAATGCCCGAAGTTTCCCAAGGATTGATCTCCATTGTTTCATGGCCATTTTAAGGACCATTGGTTGTGAATTCATGTGTTGGGTGAGTATAATTCTCCTATTACATCAACTTTTTTTGATATGGAATTGTGTAATATCTCTTCTCCTTCTTCTAAAACCCTAAAACCCATGTTTTATAGCTTATCATAGGCTGGTTTTTTAAAGTTTGATCAAATTTGATTCAACAACATTGGATAAGTGATCTTTCAGCTTCAGAATCAAGGTCGGTTGTGTACAAGTTATATCCAATATTCTCATTGGTTATTTATGTTTATACAGATTTGATTTTATGTGGTTGTATTATCCTTTTGGTTTTCCTTGTTATGACTGATGCTCATTTTTGGTAAATGTTTACATGAACCCCTCATGATTGTCGACATATGAATTGAGGTTGATTTGAATAGGTCAAGGGATATGCATGGCTTGTGACACTAATTGAAAATGGAAATTGAAATGATAAGTGTAGAATTAAATTTTCATGTGATGGATCCCATAATTAATGTGTTGAAATGATATCTAGGAATATTAATGCGTTATAATATTGATTGTGTTGGCTGTTAATCTAGCATAAAGGGTTGTCTAAAATATCATTAATGGGTTAAAAGAACATAATTGAATTGGTTAAATGACTTATAGATGTAAACAAGAATGTGTAAACTAATAATATATGAATATTATTTATGTACTGAATGAACCATGAATTACGAATGTTATATTTATTGATGGATTATGGTTATTGGAAGTGTTTTTGTGCATAATGGTTAACAATGCATGTGTACATTGTTATTTAATTTGGGGTATTGACTGATGATTGATAACCACATGTCGAGTTGGATCAAGGCTGTAAACCCCACCCCTAGAATGCATTTGTTTTGTAGTTGAACTGAGGCTCTAGGACCCTAACAATTGCATTGGAAGAGACTAATTGGCATGATTCACTAAGGTAGTGTGAAGTAATTAATTGTGAAATTTTTTCCCTAATGAGATAGGGAACTTGTTTTAATTCATTGTTCTTAGAGGTTGAACAACATAGGACACTATGTAATAAATGATTCACCCCACCCCTGAATTAAATAATGTAAATGGTTTAAGTAAATAATTATTAATTAATAAACAATTTTATATTTTTTTACCTTGTTTTCATTTTATTTTGTGCATAAATTATCTATTTAGACTAGATATCATATAAATCCATTGGTAGTGGCCTGATAAGTTGTACTCAGGTCGTTCATTGACCATCATTGGGTACCAGAGCGGATTTCTTGGTTGTAGTTCAAGACAATTGAAAAGCCCCCGTAAGATATGGTTGAGTTAGGCATGGGATTTGCATAGATGATGGATCCAGAATTGGATTCAAGGAAGATTTTGTGCTTTCCTCAGTTTATAATTACTATGGGTTTTCATTACACTAGTAAATACATGACATGACATATCATTTTGATCATTTGGTTGTGGGATTGTACCCAATTTTTTGAAATGTGTAGAAATGAATGATTATTTTTATGGTTTATTATTTCTTTTATTTCATATCTTATCTAATATGTATCACTCTGATAATGGTGGTATAGCCTCCCCATGTGACCCTTTATACCCTTACTACTAGTTGTTAGACTCTAGTATACTGGGAGGTGGGCCTAAGGTAATGTGGCGAGCCAACTCAGAGCACTAGTTTAGTTGCCTCTAAGTTGGGGATATTACATTTAATTTCATCTAGGGAGGAAATTAATGTCTCGGGGATGGGATTTACCATTTATGAGTAATACTATATATCATTTTTATGATTGGAATCAAAACCCATGTAGTTTTTTTAATTCATGCAATTTAACCTCATACATGAATAACCTATAGGTGAACTTAGGCACCTGGTATGGTCATCGAGCATTAGGAAAGAGTCATACATATCTTGTTATAGTAGGAATACGAGTCATCATGGTTTTATCACACCCTCAAGGAATACTTCGAGATGGTTTTCCATTTATCAGGGCACCCATATCATGCCACTAAATGGGGCATACACAATGAGAATTCCTTGGCTGGCAGAGATTCATGATGGGAATGATATGATTATTAAATAACCCCAAGACCACATGATCCAAACTTGGTGTGATAAACAAGGTACATAAATTAATCAGTATCAATGCATATTTACTTGGTAATTATTCTCTAGGGAATCTTTAATTAGGAGTTTACTATAGATATCCGGCCTTATTAATGAATCCAATGTAGATTGTTTATAAAAAGAATAAAAGATCTCATTGATATGTTGACTTATCAATGAAGTTGTGGATGAGGCAAAGAGATGAACCCATAGGAGAGTTTGGGTACCATTTGTTTGAGTGTAAAATACATGTATGGATTACATAGGATATGATTCTTATTAGAGCTTGGGCCTTTGGAAGGAATCATATGTATCCCATTTTGATAGTAATCAGAGTTATGATGGTTCATTTAGGGGTATTCTTTAATTTATCAACTCTAAAATATTATCTTTTCCTTAGGTATCTTAATGACATGTCCATATTGTTTTCAGATCAAATCTGGGGTCTCTTTCTAATATTTTTGGGGATGTATGGACACATCCTACATTCCCATAAGATATGTTCAAATATAATTGAATGGTCTAGAAGAATTCTATAAAGGAAATCACTTGATCTCAATGGCATGTCTGAATGGAGTTTAATGACTAGGATGAAATTTCTTGAGAAAGTCACATGACATGTGCAACATGCCTAGAGGACGTCACCTGACCAGCCCATCATGACAAGGAGGAATAACATGATCTTTTTGAAATGTCTGGCGGGAGTTTCATGATCTCCCACACATGTCTGGGGGGTGTCACATGACCTAGTAAATATGTAAAAAGGACATTGAAGGACTTGGTTGTCGTGACCTGATTTTGTGGCATGAATTGGGCGGCATGTCAGGAGGACATCACAAGACATGGTTGACAAGTCCTATGTACATCACATAATATGGATGGTATTCTTAAATGGTTTCCCAAAGAAAAGGAGAAATTTCTATGATATGTCACTTGATCTAGGTATTTCATTCAATGGACATGTATATTATTATTTTTTAATTGCATAAATCTTCCTTATATTTCATTATATTTTATTCTTGATCACATATGTGCCTCAAGGATGATCACACATTAGTTTTTATAGATTTCATGTGAACCAAATGTCGTTTTTAACTCCATGTAATTATATGGATTGCCGGTTGAATGTTTTTTTCATGATGAACAAGAAGATCATGTGGTGCACAAATTCATGTCACATGACCCCTCAAGTTGTTCCATGGATTTTACCTCGTAGGAGGCTCATGCGATCGCCTAAAATTCTTCTCTTAGAAGTCAACTCCTATGATCCATGTAGAAGATTCCATTATATATATTTTTGTGTTTTGTTCATCAAGGGATGGATTTATTGGACTCAATTCCCAGATTACCCACCTCCTTAGGTGATGGGTATCTCACAAATATGATTTGGGTTCGGTGTGGGATATTTTTATCATGTGCTTCACATGATCCTATGGTGGGTCATCTAAGGTTTCACACGATATTTAGTAACTACAAGAACACTCTATTATATCCCTATTCATTTGACCATGTCTTATCAAAGGTATCTTACCTAATCTTGTTCACATGTAAAAGTCCCTCAATAAGGTCTGTCTGACATGCCTATGAGTTCATTGTGAGATATGAGTTCCCAAGAAAATGATTTTGTGCGATCTATATCGACTTGGATAGGTTTCATCATGAGACAAAGGAAGATTTTAATGGGGCGTTTGGAAGGTTCTAGGTGTAGTGGAAGTGTGGTTGTGATGAAACGCAACTTTTATTTTTACCATGATCAATTATTTTTCTTGGATCAATACGACAATGAAGGCCAACCTCCACAGAATAGAATCAATGATATTGATAAATAAGGAAGAGTTCCGAAACGTTTAGAGAGGTTCTTGCTCATCATGTTTATAAATAATTTAATTAATTTATTAAAGAAAATAATACATGGATCATTGATATTTTCTTCGTTGATGATGTTGAAGATCCGTAATGACCCATCTAGGTTATCTTATTGCGCTTTCTAGGATCCAAACTAGAATCCTTCTAGTGATTATCTACACGTGATCTAATAACCTCCAATCAATACAACCCATTCTCCGGGTGCTAGCGTCGTGAGGCGAGTGTCTTTTTTCGGTCGTTCTTGATCTCTTTTAATTTGTCCTTGAAGAACGTCTCTCATTCGTTATAGGGGAGAAGAGTATTCAAGAGGGAAATTTTTTATGTCAAAAATTCTCAATTCACTGGGTGTACGGTTCGGTGCATGGAACAATAGAGGTATGCGTCTATTTATTGACACGGTGATTCAATTAAAATATTTAATTGCATAATAGCAATTAAATACATTCATAACATTAGAGAAAACCCATGCTATTAATAATAATAACATGTAATTTGTTATAGTGCGCCAAATTGCACAGAAAAAAATTGTAAATAAAATTATGCCTCACAAAATAATAGTAGCGTTATTTTAATTTGTTCCAACTTGTTATATAATTATTTATTGTCTTGTAAATAGTTATTTTACTACTAGACCAACTGTTTTCCTCTAGAACTCTACTTAAATTTATTGAACACCCGGATAAATAAATAAATAATTTATTCTCTTAAATAAATATTTTATTTACAAACTAGTAAATAAATTTTTATTAAATGTTCAAAAAAATAAATAAATATATTATATCCATAACTTGTGGAATAAATATTTATTTAATTTATTCAATCATTTTAACATGAATAAAATTATTCAATTATCATGAGAATAATATTTATTAATTATATTCAAATAGAATTTAACTGAGACCAGAAAAAGCACTTACTGTGGGACCCTCTAGGATTCTATCTTGTTGGAATTAAAAGGCTTTCCAAAAGTTCAAGAGTACTATCTAGAAATGGGTCAAGGTACACAAGAGAAATAACTTAATGTCGCAAAAAATACTTCTACATACAAACACTCACTGTGTAATATAATACATTTGTTATAATATCTTATCAAACAAGTTTCATGATAGTTTCATTAAATTTGATGATTGATATGTTGTTCTTCGGCAACAGAAAATAAACTCAGAGTTACACCATGGCTATAGAATTTTGTTGGACAGTTCTATTTCAATAAAAGGGCCAAGATATAAACATCCATAAATGTAATGGAAAAAGTCTTCCTTGACTTATCCATTAATTACATGTCAGTCTTGACACTCCCAACATACCCTACTTTCCTCCAACTGTATGCATGATAGTTTTCATCAGTAAATCAAAGTGTGTGAGTCATGATAAATATTAATTATAATCTTAATGTCTATGGATCAATACACATTCTCTCAGATTAAAAAATCTGACGACACCAAAATAATAGGAATTCTTACTGGAGGGTATGTTTTCATAATCACATGTCTTAGAGATTACCAAGTGCGAACTTCATGAAAGGAAGCCTCATCTTCTTAAGAGTACTCACACTTGATGGTCTGAATGCCATGTGTCCCATCATAGTATGTCATCAAACTCTAGAACTATATTTAAAAATATTTTTATAGCATTTCAATGTTCTCATCATAGCGGGGAACTTCCATGACCTTATTAGTGCAAAAAAATACATCTAGACATTATTTCATCAGAGTCATGCATAATAATGAAAAATATATAAAATGATGTTTAATATTAAAATAAATGAAATTTACATGTAATAAATGTACAACTATTTGGTTCTAGGTCACCATATATTACAATATCCCACTTGTAATTGAGCCAACTGCCTACGACTTTCAGTCTGCTAGACCTTACATGGTGATCATTTTTCTACTAAGTTAAGGCTTTTGTCAAGGGGTCCTCCACATTGTCCTCTATGGAAATACTACTCACTAAAACTTCACCTCTATGAGAAAAATCCCCCAAGAATTTATACTTAGAAATTATGTGTTTTGTCTACTGATGTGACCTTGTATCTTTTGCGAGAGCCACAACTGATGTAATATAATTGTACAATGTGATGGGATATTTTAGCTAGGTACCACATCCACCTCCTAGACAATGCTTTGCATCCAAACTTCTTCATTAGGTGCCTCAGAAGATGCAATATACTCAGACTCTATTGTAGAATCATTGACTACACTCTGATTTGAGATCTTCTAGCTCAATGCACCTCCATTCAAAGTAAAGATGTATTCTATTTGCAACTTCATTTCATCTTGATCAGTCTAGAAACTAGTATATGCATATCCTCCAATGACTAGTTACTCGTATCCTTTATAAACTAGAAACATATCCTAAGTATGCCTCAGATAATTTGGGATAGTCTTGACTACAATCCACTATTTGTCACTTGGGTAAGCTTGATATCTACCTAACACACTCAATGCGTATGCGACATCCGGCCTAGTACATAGCATGGAATTTATGACTGGCCCAATTGTGGATGCGTATGTAGTTCTTTCCATTATCTTTCATTCCTCATGTGTATGAGGAAACATATTCTTGGAATGATTAATACCTTGTGATGCTGGAAACAATCCCCTCTTGAACAGTTCCATACTGTATCTTTTCAATATCATATTAATGTATATACATTGACTTAGGCCCAAAAATATCTTGAATCTCTCATGATGGATATTGATCCCAATGATATATGCTGCCTCACCCAAGTCCTTCATGGAGAATCATTGATTCAACTAGGCCTTAATAGACTGTAATACTGGTATCTCGTTTCCAATAAATAATATGTCATTAACATAAACTATTAGGAAAATGAATTCACTCCCTCTAAACGGTTTGTAGACACAAGGCTCACATTATTTCTTGATAAAACCATATTTCACTATGGATTTATAAAAATTAATTCTCCAGGACCTGGATGCTTTCTTTAATCCATAAATGGATTTTTGCAACTTGTATACCTTATTGGAATCCTTTGACTCATAAACCCTTTAGATTGTGTCATGTAGACATATTTCTGAAGGATTACGTTATGGAAGGATGTTTTGACGCCAATTTTCCAAATATCATAGTCATGGTAAGTGTAAATGGACAATAGAATTCTAATGGATTTCAGTATTGCAACTGGTGAAATGTTTTCGACGTAGTCAATGTGTTGACACTGTTTGAACCCTTTTTCCACCAGTTGTACGTCATAGGGGTTGAATTGTCCTTCCTTGTCTTGTTTCTTCTTCAATACCCATGTGCAACCAATAGAATTTACATCAACAAGTGGCTCAACCCAAATCATTACATCATTTTGGTACATGGAATCCATTTAAGAATTCATGGTTTTCCCCTTTCCAGCATATCTAACACTTATAGCTTTCTTGTAGGTTAGAGTATCATTTTTATAAACTACTAATGAGTCACCATTATCGGTAACTAGAAAACTGTACCATTCCATTTCTATATCCTCTCTTGTACATCTACATAGCTCTTGTGTCTCTGGAATAGTTCTTTCTTCCATGGGGCTTTGTGGAATCTGTTCCTGTACCAACTCTTGTATACAATGATCCTCAACATCATCAAAGTCTATCATGCTCCCACTATTTATTTTGGAGACGAGATCCCTCTAAAGGAATATAAAATTTCTTCCACAATAAAATTTTTGTATGAGGGGTTGTATAAGTAATATCCCATTATTTCCTTGGGGTATCCTATAAAGGTAGACTTTGTTCTTCGAGGTGCAATTTTTTACCTGAAGAGGCTTTAACAAATGCATCGCTTCACCAGACATGTAAATTTGATAAAATGGCTTTCTTTCCACTCCAGAAATCATATAGAATATCATTTATCTATTTAACTGGTACTTGGTTTAGTATGTGCATAGTGGTTGGTAATTCATATCCCCAAAAGGATAATGGAAGACTCGCATGACTCATCATTGATTTCACCGTGTCCAACATGGTGCATCTCCCACTTTTTTCACACCATTTCACTGGGGCATTTATGGTGGAGTGAGTTGTGATTGGATCACATACTCCCATAAGTAATAAATAAATTCTTGATTAACTTATTCTCCACCTTGGTTTGAGTGGTGTTTCCAAATCTTCTTACAAAGAGGGTTCTCAACATCATTCTTGTATTCATTGAACTTATCAGAAGAATACAACTTATACCTCATTAAGTAGATATAAAAATATCTTCTAAGATCATCAGTAAAAGTTACAAAGTATGAGTACCCTCCCATTTCTTCAACTGGAAATGGTCCACACACATCATTATGTACCAATTCAATAAGTTATTTTCTCCTTTAACCTTTCCCACTAAATGGGGCTTTGGTTATTTTCTATTGTAAACATGCATGACATACACCAAGTGGTTTTAGTTCAATAGAATCTTAAAATCCAGCTTGATGTAACTTGGTCAAGCTTTTTTTGTTTACATAACCTAGAAGGTTATTCCAAAGTTGGGTTTGGATTGAGTCAAGTGAAGTATCTTTGTTATCGATTAACACTAGATGGTTTCTGTAATCTAACCGATACAAGCCATTGTATAAATATTCCCTACAAAAAAAATTCTATATTTGTAAAAGAAGAAAAATTCATTTCAAAACATGAAAACAAATACATCTATATCTATTCTACATACAGAAATAATGTTTATAGTAACAGACAACACATAATAACAACCCTTTAAAACCAAGATCAACTTAGTAGGCAATGCGAAGTGGTGGTCCCCAATAGTAACAACATCAAGTCTTGCTTTATTGGATAGTCTTAGATCTACCCCCAGTCAATCATCATGAATCTACATGGTTCCAATATTTTGAAACATATGTGAGCACCACAACCTGTAAATAATATCCTATTTTTAGAAATTGATAGATTGCATTCGATAACAAATGCTCCTGAATCTTCCCATTGCTTCTTAGGATGGGTGTAGTTCTTTTTCCAGTGGCCCTTCTAGCCACATGTGAATCAATCATTCTCATATTCCCTATCCTCCCCTTTGATCTTCCTTTTCATAGAAGGTCATGAAGAAAATTTGGGATTAAATCTCTTCACCTTACTTTTCATAATATTCACCATAAGGAAAGAAGGATTTTCAGGCTTCATATATTTGTCCACATGGCGAAAGAGAATAAGAAGATCAGATATAGACTTTTCAATGTTTTTTGTATTGAAATTGACAACCATGTTTGAGAATCACTGAAAGAGTGATGCGTGAATTAAATCAGTGCCTTTTTCTTCAGGAAGATTAAAACCTAGAACCTCCAGGTGATCAATGTAGCCAATGAGCTTGACTACATGAGACCCAGCTGGGGTACCTTCTCCAGGATTACTCTAAGTGGGATCCTTAAAAATCTCTATCCTTTTCTATCTTGCTCTCTCCGTGAAAAGACCACATAGGTGGTCGATTAAGCTATAAGCATAAATGTTTTCATGAGACGTCATGAGATCATTAGACATTGATGATAGCATTAAACATTGAACATCAACCACTTCATTCATATGTTTTTCATAGACTAGGAAATCCTCATCACTAGCCTCTTTTGAAGGCAGATCATGTAATGAAAACTCCATCACGCAAGACTTTCGTTCATGGAATATGATAACCCGAAGTCTTATAAACCATTCCTAGAAGTTATTACTAGTGAGAATGTTTTCATTATCCATAAATGATTATAGGGATAGTGTGGTTGAAAACCTTGTCATTTTTATTATAAAATTAAAAGAGATGATCATTATTACTTTATTGATTATATTTTATGTGAAATAATAATTTTTTTTATCTAGTCTCCCACTATTTTATCAAGTCCTAATGGCTCTCACCATTAAACTTGGAATGTCCAGTTTACATGACATTCTAGTGTTAAGGTCCATATTCCTCTTAGAATAAACCCAACATGGGTTGGTCAAGATATTTAGAAGGTAATAATGTTCACTGGTCTATTTCAACTGGGTCCTTGTAGCTCCTTGATCTTTTGTGTGGGCTCCCCAATCGTGAAATCATATCTTTGGAATATCTAAACTATTTCCCCCAATATTACACCAAGTCTTGAAAGTGATACTCATCTTGATTTAATATGGTTATGTCAAATCAAAATCTTTTATAAAGGATTCATGTATAAAAGTATGTGTCCCTATAAGGATTGGTCAAATACATAGTTAAATTGACTTTTTCCCTTAATCAAGTAATTGAAGGCTTGGTATGAGTTAAAATTTTATTTAAGGTATTTTTATCTCTTATGAATGAATTTATTATTATCATTATCACTTTCTTTTTAATATTACATTGAACTTACTTAAGTGATTAAACATGTCATGATAATATTTATGCATTTGTCTCGTTTATTTTAGTTCTATATTCAATGCTTGTTTAATTCATTTATTATGTGATCGTGACAACATTCCATAATGATGAACCAAGAAAATGATATAAATTATATAAAGAGAATGATCATGTGATTTTCTAATGGTTAGTTTATCTATCAGTTGATAAACTAACCTTGGTGTAGGAGAGAAATATCTTGAAACTTTTGGGATCATTTTTATAGCTTTCTACATGCACACGTCTATATCAACTGGGATTGGTTTCATCTCGGCTCCATCTTGAACCACCATTACTATATTTGGAGTTCCATCCATTAAATATTCATTTTTTTGACTCATACGATGGTGAGGGTTAAAAAGGGGGATTACATAAAAGAATCCTTGGGCACACGGGCCCTACATATCAATTATGATAAAGCTCACAGGTCGAAAAATTTAATAAATAAATTAAATGAAACCATCCACGTACAAAGGTCTTAGTCTAGCTCATGATCATCCATATATGCAATTATATTGACGCTTAAATAAAGTAAGAATTCAATTAATTAATGGTTCTTTTTTAAGATAAATCACTCTCAAATTAATTTATTATCATCTTTATTTAATCAATACTTATATCTTAAACCATTTTCTAATTTTCCTTGGGATTTTAATCCATCATATTTTTAAACAAATATATATATTTAAAATTATATTTTTACTTATCATGTACCATGGAGGCCACCAGGTGAATTATTATTCATAACTACCCAACGAGTAGAACTGAACAATACACAGTTGTTAAATTAAACTTATATATATAAAACACTTATCACATGTTGTGCCTAATCTTTACACATGCATGATGGTACACATCTTAGGGGTTTTTAGAATATATTAGTAAATTATAATAAATCTACAAAATTTGGATGAGTACACTTTGTGTAGTTCCAACTATATAGTGTGTTCTATTTTCACTATCCATATGAAGTACACGCCCAGGGAAATGACGTGTTATTGTACTTCATACATCATCAGAGTACATGGTGTTTCAAGTAGGGAACATGCAATGTAGTTCCACATTACACATTCTTCTTCTGGGTAAGCCATGTACGGGGTACACAGTCCAACTATAACTCAAAGGGACTACGCGTCCTGTTCAGTGGGCCACACGATGAATATTTTGGAAACCATGTTCCACTTGATTCTAGTCAACACATGGAGTCATTAAGACTTAAAAAAACTCCAATGACACGTCTGGGTTTGGTAGACCATCCCCGGTTCATTGAACATTGGCTACACTAGATGAGATCCTCTTTTATTTTAATCAAAATTAAAAGAAAAGATCATTTCTATATGGTGAATGAGAAACGAAAGAGGAGAAACTAATCTCAAGATTCTGATTTGTAGAATGATTAACTTGAATTGAAACAACTAAATTATTAAATTTGTAAATCATCAATGAAATATTTAAAAAATTATAAACTATGATTTAACCACTATGATATCACTTGAAGGTTTCGGGCACAACAGAAGCATGTTTGGGATAGAACCCAACAATGATTTTTACCATGATCAATGATTATTTCGGGATCAATACGATGATAAACGCTAGTATCCACGAAATAGAATCAAATATTTAGATAAATATGGAAGATGCCCCAAATATTTAGAGATGATCTTGCACATCATGTTTATAAATAATTTAATTTATTTCAAAAAGAAAATAATACCTGGATCTTATGTATTTTCTTTGTTGATGATTAATATCATTTAGAATGACCCTTCCATATTATCTTGTTGCGCTTTCAAGGATAAAAACTAGAATCCCTCTAGTGGTGATCCACACGTGCTTTAATGTCCCTCAATCAACACCGCTCATTCTCCAGGTGCTAGCATGGAAAAGGGAGTGTCTTATGTCAGTCATTCATGATCGCTTGTTCTTTAGCTGTGAAGAACATATCTTGTTCATGATAAGGGTGGGAAGAGTGTTCGAGAGAGAAATAATTTAGCTCATCAATTATCGATTCACTGGGTGTGCGGTTCGGTGCCTGAAACAATAGACGTATGTGTCCATTTATTGACATGGGGCTTTAGATACAATATTTAATTGTGCAATAGCTATAAAATACATTCATAACCTTATATAAAACCCAAAATATTAATAACAATATCGTATCATTATTTATGGTGTACCAACATTGCGCAAAACAAGTTTATAAATAATATTACACGTCACAAAATAATTGCAGTGTTATTTTAATTTGTGCCAACTAGTTAAATAACTATGTATCGTCTTGCAAATAATTATTTTTCTATCAGACTGGACTTGGTCCTCTCGAACTCCACTTCCATTTATTTAACACCTGAATAAATTAATAAATAAACTATTCTCTAAAATAAATATTTTATTTACAAACTAGTAAAACAATATTTAATAAATGTTCAATATAATTATGAAATATATTTTACCAACAATCCGATGAATAAATATTTATTTAATTTTTGCAATCATTTTAAAATGAATAAAATTAATCCATTGTCTTGAGAATAATATTAATTAATTAAATTCAAAAATAATTTTACCAAGACCACCAGAAACACGTAGTGTGTAAACCTGTAGATTTTTACTCGTTGGCATTAGACAAGCTTACCTAAAGTCCAGGAGTACTGTCTAGAAATTGGTGAAGAAACCTAATATATAGTACTCATAGTCACAACAATGACATCCACATACAAATGCTCACTATGTAATATAATCCCTTTGTTGTAATATCTCATAAAACAAGTTTTATGATAGTGTCATCAACTTTTATGCTTGGTACATCGTTCTTTGACTACCAGAAATAAAATCATCATTACATCATGGCCATGGAATTTCATACAATGGTTCTATTTAAATCAAAGGTCTGATATATTAGATTCATAAATCGAAGGGATAAATCCTTCCTCAAACCTTCCACTACTAACATGCCACTTGGGATGCACCCAACATATAGTTCTTCCCGCCATCTGTCTACTTGACGGTTTTCAACAGAAAATAAAATTTCACAAGTTGTGACACGTATTAATGATAATATTAAAGTCTACCTATCATTATACATGCTCTAAGAATGAAATATTTGATGACACCAAAACATGAGGAATTCCCACTTGCAGAACTGTTCACATAATCTCTTGTCTTGGAGATTACCAAGTGTGAACTTCATGAAAGGTGGTCTCATCGACTTATGAGTAATCACACATGATGGTATGCATTCTATGTTTCCCATCATAGTATGGAATCCAACCATAGAAATATATTTTATGAATATTGTTATAGAATTTCAAGCCTCTCATCACAACGGGTAACTTCCATGACCTTATCAATGCAACAAATATTCTTGGACATTATTACATCATAGTCATGAAGAACAATTAACTATATATAATAAGATGTTTAATTTTTAAATACATTAAATGTCCATATAATCAATGTACAACTAGTTGGTTCTAGGACACCAACTCTTACACCTCCATGGGATTATGATGCTACATCAAAGGTCCCTCATGATACAAGGCGTATACCCCCGTTTGTTTGAAGATTATGGAATATTACCTTTTCAAGTGGCTTCCACCTTTTTCCATTTTATCTCCCTTATTACATTACAATGGTAGGGGATCTCATGACATCAAGCAAGAATTCACATGGAAAATTTCTCTTCTTATATGTTTTGTATCATGTGATCAATGCTAGATATTTTTATGGTTCATAAACATTGTCATATATAATACCTCTTCATGTATGTGTAGTTGAAGGGGTGTTATATGGTTAAATAGGTGTGTCTGATTTCCATCTCATGATAAGGGTGACATTAAAGACATGATCTCATGACAAGTTAGAAATGTATTTAGAGGAATTTGTGTGGTGTTGAAAATATCCAAAGAACATTTCATGAAGGACCATGTTCCCCTCTATCGGATGAGGATTATTCCCATTTCCACATTTATTTTATATATGTATTTGGGGTTATTTTTTGGCATCTATTAATTGATAAGATGCTGGATTAGAAGAGCTCCTCTTGGAAACATTTCATGATTATAAGAACTCATGAGGAACCTATCGTATGAATATGATGTCTTTTTAAATGGGATTTGTGTGATCATAAGTAGATCATGTGTATTGCATGAACTACTTTCATGGTCTTCCAAAGGCCAAATGATAATGTCTCTTTCGGAAGGGTTCATGATCCAAATGATTTGACCACATTATATTCCATTGTTTTGAAGATAAAATAATACCATTGATTTTGGTATTTATTTAGTTCAATATTTTTTGATTAAAATTTTGTAGGAATCAAAAAACACCCTGCCCCAAGTGTGATTCCTATAGAGAAAAAGGATCAGTTTAGAAGAATGTAAACTCCCACCTGAGTCCTCATGGCTTCCATGGATAAATGATTTAAGCGGTGTTTAGTCTTCCAGGAGACCATTTTTATTCCACAATATTTCATATAAATAAGAGAGTGAAGGGTGGATCATCTCATCAGGGGACTCTTATTCCAAATATATCATGATTACTTATACCACAAAAATCCTTCAAAATACTTATCTACAAGATCTATTTCACAAAACCTTTCTACAAAAACTGATCACAAGACATGTTTCACAAGAATGTTACTCAAGAATTCTATCATGATATTATTTTATCATATTTTTTTTATGAATTATGTTTTTAAACAAAAACTAATTTTAGGTAACAAATTTGTACTTATTTAATGTCATAATACCTATGGAAATATTTTAGGCATCACATTATCCATTTCATTAGTCATGTGATTTTTTGACCATTAAGATTTTGTATTGACCATATCAGGGTATCATGATTGCAAGACTTGTAACTAATTAAGTGGGCATGAGATGCCCCATGGAACATGCGACATGTGAGGTTTCTGTGGGCCATGATGTCTTGAGTGCTATATCGGGTCATGAGATCATGAATTTTCCCATGGATCAGGCAATTAGATTTCTTCTACTGGAGTCATGAAACCCATTAATATGCCTTTTTTCTAATTTTATATATGCTTCTTTTTTTAAAACACGTTTTATCACATTCGAGTACTTATTTCAACGTGAATAGCTTCAGTTTCCTGATTGTTTGGAATAAAAATAAAAACCCTCAGCATCACAAGCATTGTGACAAAAAGAGTTTGAAGAATATTCTCCCATATGAAATTCATAGCTAATACTTATCACACCAGCTACCTTTGTATGAATTTATTCTGATGGATGATCCTATATTTCCCATGCATAATTAAAATTATTCATCTTTTTGGATGTCATATTCCATTGATTATGTTAAATCAAAAATATTTGATGTCTTTAATTGGTCGTGGTATAGCCCGATGGGTTTTTCTATTTGTTTTTTAACACTACTCAAGGTCCAAATGGTTATGATTTCTCTCATAATCTATTTTCTCAATGATATTAAATAATTCTCATTTCGTACATGAATAATATAAGATGCGGCTAGAATTCCATGTAGTACATAAAACTACGTGATAAATTTTCTATTGAATGTGAATAAACATTATGGGTTTGACAAAGCATCTCATAATTTTACAACATATATGAACTATACACCTTTACAAGGCTTCATCGATTTCTCAGTTAATCATATATCATCAGATGTAACTTCTAAAGGAATTGATTATCCATCGTTTCCCTAGAAATAATTCATTTCATATATCCCATAGTGAGGTATGGATCATCTTTTGGGATATTTACTTGTTGGGATGTATATCTTCAATTTGGGAGATGTATAATGAGTTTCATCCTATCATGGATGTTTTGGAATAACCCACACAAACTATGATATCTACAAGGTACACTATTAACATTGTGAAGGGGAAGTTTGGGTAGGGTGAAAATATATGATCAATCATTTCAATTATGGACTGGATAGATATCATTATCTTCCATTGAATAATTTTTTCAACTGCTGTAAACCCGAATCGATGCCCTTTTAAATAGGTTATTGAAAATGTAGGCTTTTATTGGGAAATATTTCAGGGTAGATAGTATACCACATTGGGATTTCAGTTGGGACTGGAGGTATCCCTAAGTTTCAGATGGTGGGGTTCCTATCCATGTCCCGAAATATATGGATTTTTCTAGATTGGGATGCGTTCATGATAATTTATTTTGACACTTTCGTGATGTAATCTTGATTAATAGATTGGGTGGGGGGTTCTTAATCTAGTCCAACCAACTATTTATTACCTCTAGCAACACCTTCTTCACATCCAACAAGAAGAATTATCTTATAGGATTGGTGGCCCTCTGCAATTCTTATTTATCTGGATATGATAGAATTTATACTATTACAAATATCATAACACTACTTGGATATCTGATGCTTCATTTCCCCCCAAAGAGGTTGAATATTTACAGGGTTGAGGTGAGGTCTTAAGGACTTAATGAGGCCATTTTCATGTTTATATAGATTAATCATTTCAACTTTATACCTTATACCTTATCCCACACTGAACAGGGAAATTATTAATAATGACTGGGGCTCTCTTTATGAATAGATATACAAAATATCTCTTCAGGATGGGGTTCAAACGGCACGTGTTGATGATATTATTATTTTTATGCATATAAACCTTATTAGTAAACTCAATAATATCTTATAATCTAAATTCTATCTCTTATTAATTTATCTGGCATCCGTAGAGAACGACATCCCATGTTTTTTCACGAATTTTTGATTATTTAGCCTTGTGAAGAAAGAAACACTAAGATTATTCTTCTACTTTTATGTGAACCTATCTTCGTATCTTTTTATAACACATAGAAATGGATGTAATCCTACTAGGTTAGTGTGATGAATATATTGGTCTATTTGGTGGATAAACCATGTGCTTCCCTGACTTCCTTATTTATAGAAACAATGATGTTAATTCGTGACTCAGTGAGTGTTTAATGAAGTATATTGGCCCCAATGATGACCATACCATTAGCAGGGTAGAATTTTTTGATGAATATATTCCTAAAATATAAGGGATAGATGATACATCATTTCAATGAAGAGAAAATATAACTTCTTCTCTCCCTTCTTTATCATCTCATCCAATCTCCCCCCATCAAAAACAACTACCCAATCAGTTTTAGAGGATCATGCTTGATGAAAAATTATTTAGTATCATATTCACATATTGATCACTAAGACCCCTATAAACATTTCATGATGAGGAGGAATTCCTTCTACAACTCATTCAGGATTTGGGGATTGGTGATATTCAATTACATCCATTATATGACATTATGGAAAAAAAATCGTAACTCAAAAACAATTATCTAGTAGAAAGTGGGTTTTATTATTTTTGATGATGAAGGTTCTCTGACCCACTCTACGAGGGAAGAATCATAAGTATTAGGTGAAATATATCATATAATATCTTTGTTTCACACCCAAATGGATCAATTGACCATATTGATAGTGAAAAAATGATATGTTAGATATCTTAAATTATGATCATTCATTATCATCACACTTATATCACTATACCTATATTGTAATTGAGGAGCTATCTTATATTCATCTTGACTCTTCATCCTTGGAAAATAGAAAAATAAATGGGGTGGATGAAACTTCAGCAGTCAATATATAGATTTTACAAGACTTTTGATGATTTGGGAAAATTACATAATCAAAAACATATTATTGTGTGATCAACAATGTTTTAGTGTTTATGGAGTCCTTGGAGAGGCTCAAAATTGTGAGGATTCCTCTTTTTTGTGAAACTTATTAATGAATGAATCTTTTACACTTTACATATAATTTTTCATATATCTTTCATTCATGATTTCAATAACATTTCTTTAATTAGACATCTTATGAAGCATCAATTATACCCTCCTTTGTATAATACCAAATAATCCCAAATTCCTATATTTTAGTTATTAACTCATAGTATCTTTTTATTGATAAATACTCTTGAATTACCAATGAGATGATGTTCCTCATTGGAATGCATTTTATAGTTGTTATGAAATCTCTTCATTTGAAAGGATAATTTTGGGAAATTATGTGTCTGAAAGGAAGAATACTCTATCGTTTTCACAATTTAGTGTAATTATTGAGCATATATTCATTTTTATAGGAAAAACATGATTATCAATTAAATATTTATATTTTTATTTTATACTACACAAATGTTTTCATAATATTCATATAGGGGAAGGATTAGTGGGTCTAGACTTGGGTTTGTCAAAGGCCTCTGTCATATGAGTTCACAACCCAAAATATTTTGTTCCTTATCCATTAATATTATAAGTCCTAAAAAATTCAAGAATAACACAGATTGAATTTATAGCAGGAATATAATGTACTTTTTCTTACGATATGCTTTTTGGGTTTTCAACTTGGGTAGAATTGGGTCTCTTTTAGTTGGATGTTTAATGGTCTTGAAAACTCGACCATTGTTATGTTTTAGTTCAATTTTTCCTAGACAGGACTATCCACTAATGATAATATATCATTCATGAAGTATCATTATCCATGAATTTTATTTCATTTTGTATGGAAATCTACTGTGCAGTTTAATGTCTTGCGGTAAGGACGTCTCCCATGTAGTTTAATGTTAATCAGTAAAGATATATTCCATGAATTTTATGAACATGTTAATGTGATATCTTCCATTTAGTTTAAAATCATGTGGGGATGGTGTCTTCTATGTAGTTTAATGTTATTTAGTATGGAATTTTGTCTTGCAGTTTAACGTCACACAGTAAGGCCATAAAATTATATACAATTTAGAGTCTTTATTCCAAGACATTATTGATGAATAAATAATGTGGCATACCTTCCAGTGATGACCCAAAGAACCCTAAGGTGATGATTTCCACTCCCTTTTTACATAAATCATGAGTATTTTATTTCCTTTCATACGAGGGGGAATTCAGCGAGTTGGTAAGTCAAATACCGTACTTATTGCTAGCATGGTAAAACAAGGGTGTCCCAACTCTTTTACAAGGTTCATGGAAGATTCTGCATATATTATTATGACTGATAGAATATTATTGAAGATGACCCTTCTTGGATTTTTGTACTATGGGTGGTGTAATTCATAAACTAAAAGTTTGAGTCGAATAAAATGGAATGGGGCAGACATTATTTGGATGACCAAAATTCCCTAAGGTTTATATTTTATCCACATTGTAACTAGATATCATAGGGTTCAATGTATGATGATTTTTAAGGATTATATGCCTCTTGTATTTTGTTCATAAGCCCTTATTCACTATAGCATAGGGTTTAATTGTATTGTAATGAAATGTGAATCACCAAATTTATCTGAGGGCCTTGAAAGTTTTAAAATTACTCAAATATTTGGATGATGAAGTTGGATGTAGAGATAAATCTATTAAATGAATGGTTTTAGAACCCTAGAGATGTTTTTCTCTTAGTTGGCATTCTCAGGCCCTACAATTGGTGGTTATGTGCCACATCTTGTGGTCCATCGAATGATTATGGAATGGAAGGTTTCATTCCAACTTTGGGAAAGAGTAGAGAATATGGTGATGTAACGTTGAGGTTGTTGAATCCTTTGGAAGAGTTTGGTTATGATAGTTAAAAATAAAGTTCAAGGAATATCTATGATAAATTGAGTTGGTAACTGGTGGGTACAGGTCAAACATCGATGATGGAAGATGCATGTAAGGTTCTACATGGTATGGACAATTACTCTTAGATTTATGGGCGGATTCCTGGGATCCAATGGTCTATTTAGACGTACCAATCCCTATTTATATACATATATGAGGAAGAACCAAGAGAAAATAGGTCCAAGGTCCATGGGGTTCTAATAGATGGATGCCAACTCAATAAAATGGTTGTGTCAACTTTTCATTCAAAGGTCTGAAAGTGGTTTATGAAAATTTTAAGATTAAAGAAGGGTTCTAGAACCCTAAAAGTTGTTTCTCAAACTACTGAAGATATAATCACAGTGATAATATGTGAGAAACTATTAATATAATTTTCTCTTGGTATTGGGGGTCTTAAGAGTATGGATCTAGTTTTACCAGGGACATAATGTGGGCTCTATGGGATGAATACCTCATTCATTTGTGCTCTAATAAATTCAAAACTCTAATGATGATGTTTCTAGAGAGCTGATATATATATTTTGATTTGGATTCCATTTGACGGTTTTGAAACTGACATGCCTTGGGTCTCATTCACTATCATTTTGTTGTATTTTTTGGACAAAAAAAGTAAATGTTTATGTTCATAAATCCTTGATGAAAGTTTATGTCATTTATGGTCTTGGCACACATGGATCGTGTTTAAGGGGAATGTTTCATAACAACCTAACTAGGATACCTAATGTCTAGATTAGTCAACCATCCTTTTGATAAGGATATAAACATGTTGTTGATAATCAGTCCGTATTCTCTGGCTATGAGTATTGATATGGGATAATCACACAGAGGATGAACTAGAACACCCGAAGGTACTGAGTTTATCCATGGTTCCATCAAACCCGCAAGGATTAAAACGACATACTATATGGTCTATATATCACTAGTTGGTAGTTCAAATTTGTTTTGCATCAATAGAATTCCCAAACAGAGAGATAAATTTTCTTTTATAACGTCTCTGTAATATTACTAGTAACACACAGTTCTCAAGACATGAAGCGTAATTTGTGGGTTAAGGTGCTAAATATTTGAACGAAGTACCCCAATCTACAGTTTACCAGGGCCATGTTCTTGTGGTCCCTTGATAAATAATGATGACGGGTTATGGCCTTCACATTTTAATGTCATGTAGTGGGGTCATATATATCATGCAGTATAATGCTATGGGAAGAGAGAATTTTCCTTGAAGTTCAATATCATTTAGTAAGGATATTTTCCTTTCATTGTAGTTTAACATCATGTTGTTAGGATGTGGGTACTGATGTGAACATTCTAAATGATATTTTCAATGAAAATTTACTCTGGCTTGGGTAATTTAGTTATAGGGGTCATCTTTTAACGTTGTATATGCTTACTGGTGGGAATACATATATCAGATCCAATCTTGTATTGATTTGCAACATATACAAGAAAAAGGTACATAGATATAGCTCATGTGTATGTGGTGTGAGATTTTTTGAATTATACCTCTTTAAATGAAGTTATATTTAACTTTTATGGCTTGTATTACATGGGTTTCCCTTTTCTTATGTCGAGGGAAGAAATCATGAAATAATCAAATCCTTTGAGGAGATCTATCCATATTCATCCGACTCATATGTGAGGGGTAATGGAAATTATCTTGGAGTAATTGGGTATTGAAAGAAAATTTATACCCCAAACTTGAAGGGAATATGGATACCATGTCATGAAATTTACTTGAAAATGGATATGATTCAAATATTTTAAAAAACAATTGTATATAAATCCACAAGAATTGTTGGGTCATTGATGGTTTAAATAATGTTCCAAAAATAACATAGTTTACCATGTGTGGGAACTAATGGGTCATGGTGTGCCATTATTAATAATGGGAGACTATAATGTTCCCCATGGTCAAGATAATTACACTTATATTTAAGGGGGACTTTCATGGAGAAAAGGATATGGTTGGATGTATGCATTCCCATTTCCTATTTTCTACATGAATAATCCATGATAAAGGAATCCCAAGGTCCAGGGGTTTCTAGGAGATGGGTATCAATTTGAGGAACTAGTTTTGTCGACTCAGTTATCATAGATATAATGTTATTTCATGTAGAACATTATAGTTGAGAATGGTTAAAAAATTAAAGGCTATTTCAGTATGTATTGAACACATTTTGAGGTGATGTAATGAATCATGTGATTCTCGGAATCATCTCCATCATAGGGGTTGATCTATTCAATGTGAAGACCTTTTTTATATAGTTTAACAACATGTGACAAGGAAGTATTTCCCCTATCCAAGACTTAGATTGGTTACGCTAGTTAGAGTGACCTTCAATGTTCTCAAAGATCACTTGAGCCATGCTCAGAATAGGAGTCAAGGGACAACTAGGTTGAGAATTAATCCATGGAAGTATGGGTCTCTAAGGACTCTCTATATAGGTCTTTCCCGTTTTCATTAAGTAGTACATATTTTTTATCATTATATATATTTGATATAATCATTGAAATGAGGATCCATACATCACTACATATCTTGTGATGGTTTGAATCATGATACATGTTATTCTAAAATGAAATCCCCCTATTCAAGTTTGACTCATCTGCATGGTGAGTGAAATTTATAATTTTATTATATCTAGATAAGGTATCCAGTATCTAGGGTTTAATATTTATCATGTGATTGTAGGAATCAAGCCACATGTTGTTCTTTAATGGGAAACAATCCACAAATATTTGAACCATGCACATAGGGGGAATTGTTCCTATTTATTGTTGCAGTTGGACCCAAGAGTATAGATCCATGCATCACTACGTATCTTGTGATTATAGGAATCAAGAAATACATAGTTCTCAAATTTATTGATTGTGGGAGACCAACACCAATAAAAATGGTCCTCTTAGTTTGGGTCCATAGTAATTCATTGTTTTATGTCACATAAGAGGAATAATCCATGTATTTTAATGTAATGATATGATGAATCATGGTGTTTCTTTAAATTATTAAATCCATCACCCTGTTAACATTGTCATGACCAAATATATCTCAATCATGCTCGTAATAATTTACCAAAATTTCTAATCTCACATGAGATATTCTACTTGTAATAAATAGTGAATGAAAAAGGTTTTTGTATCCACATATAAGTGATTAAAATGATTTATAGGAGCATTTTGTTTCATTTAGTGGATGGTTCAAAATATACGATCTAGCAGTCAATACATATTTCATTAGAGTGAGATACACTACGTACATTGTTTTTGAAAAAATCATGTAGTTTAATGTCAAATTGTACGAACGTTATCCATGTAGTTTAATTACTTGTTGTAAGGATAATGATTACCCAATCTGAATAAATAATTCTTGGGGCCTTATGAATCTTTTTTAGTAATATGGGAAATCATAATATGAGAGGAATTCTTTGTGTATGATATGAATCTTCCTTATCTAGATTCCTAGGGAATCTTATACTTAGTACATAGTGTAAGACTACATTTTAACATCATGTATTGAGGAAATTATCGCACAGTATTATGTCTATTGATAAGGATAGATAAATTATCAATGTACCTATGATTTAGGATATATGATTCAATACATATCCTATTATGTTAGTAATAACACCATGAGTAGTTATCGAATGGATATATTCCCTATGTGGATTTGACTCACACAAAAGGATATGGCCACTTCATTTCTCTTTTTCATAGAGATTTATCATGTGAAATGAGTCATCTATGATGTAATGTTTTCAATAACGATTAAAACCATGAAGTAAGGATGAATGATTTTTAGTTTTTTATGTCATTTGACTAAGAGAACTCATGCATTTTTGTGTCCTACAATCACAATGACTTCCTTCCAATTTAACATCATGCATTCTAGATGTAGGATGTTGTATAGTTTAATGTATTGTTTCTAGGTCTTCATCTATTTGGTTTTTATTCCATTTTTATGAAAATATCATGAATTTTAACATTACTTTTCTATGTAATCTTCCTTATAATTTTAATGATAAACAATTAGGATGAATTGTGCAGTTTAGAATCATAAAATTGGGATGTTGTTTTTTTTATGGAGGCTTTGTAGAGTATTTCTTTGGAAACCTAACAATGGCAGTGGGTGTTATGTTTTCCCCAGCCATCATGGGAAATGAGTAAGATCCATTAGAATATAAATTATGTATCATGTAAGATCCCTTCCATTTTGTTTCTTATATTGGAAGTTTATTTCTTAGTATCATTACGGTTTTGAGAGATATTATCAATTCTCCTTTAAAGAACAACCAGAGGTGGAAATTTTTATTGAAGGCTCATGTGATCCAATTATAATGGATTTCAAGGTTTTGTAAAGTGCACAACATTTTATCATTGAGACATTCCACCTCATTTAGACACTTTTGTGGTTGTTCATCATCTAAGAGTTCTACAAGGTTAACTATCCTAATAATGGGAAGCATAAATTCTATGTGTAACATTTCCTTTATTCCATACACAAATGATTATAGAGTTTCTTAGGTATTTGTGAATGTGGTGGCATAGTAGGACACTAAAGAATGGTGTATCTTGTATGGATAGTACTTCTTATCCTTATTTACCATCTTCTGGTGTATACTTGAAACCATCTTATTGAAGGCATCTATTTTCCATCTGTTGTTGGATGATAGTGGGATGAGAGGTTGGACATAATGTTTTATGCCAAGTAAAATTTCATCATCTCAGTAGAACAGAATTAGGGCTCGATTTAAGTCAATACCATGTTAGGGAATCTGAATCTAGTGATGATGTTGAACATTACAATGTTAAAGATATTATATACCCAACTTTTTTGAAGGTTACAACATCATCCCATTTGGAAATGAATTCAGTAACAATAAGGATATACTTAAACTACATAGTTGTGGTGGGGGGATATGGCCCCATAACATCCATTACCCATACAGAATATGGACATTAATATTTAGATACATTCAACAATTCTAGGGGTTTATGGATGAGTTTCTCATGAATATAGAATGCATGACATTTCCTGTGGAATTCTATGCGGTCTTGTATCATTTTTTTCCACTAATAACCAAGCCCCCAGATTTAATGTTAGACTCTTATCCTATAATGATGATCACTGAAAATGCTTCATGAATATCATCAATGATGGGATTAATCTCAATTATATAATGCATTTATGGAGGATAAAATTGAATTCATGTGCATAAAATTATTTTTATCAATAATCCATCATTAAGGGTAAATTTCTCTACACAGCACCATGTATGTTTCATTCTACATAGGTCTATCAAGAGAGTCCCTTTTTGGACATAATAAATATTGGGTTATATCCATCAAGGGGTTGATATCAGTTCATCATAATATGGGGTAGTTTCTGATTGATTTATTTCTTCACTGTCACCAATGATGATTGATGAGACCATCTTTCAATGTGAGACATTGATGAACACCTAATCCTGATCAGGGATAGCAAGAATTGTAGAAGCATTATATTTTATGCTGGGAAAAGAATATTGTGATCAGGGGATTTGATGATGTTTTTTCAAAATGGAACCCTTCCATCAGTCCTTTGACGTAGTTGATGAGAGATGAATATTCTTCAATTTTATTGGATTATTCACCATTTATCTATATTATAAGTCACTCAAAATCAAATGTTGATGTTACTCTATACTATAAATAGTTTAAGGAAAAACAATAAGACTGTAACATGAGTTTGGTATTTGGCCTCACTATTAGAGTAGCCTACGAACTATGAGAAGTAATAGGGAAAATGTGATTTCATTAGAGAAAAAAATACATTCCCTAGAACAAAACATTAAGATTTGGATATTCCATCAACTTGATTCTAGGACTATAGGTGGCACTGTTAAAATAAATATCCAAATTATGGGGAGTGTTGTGGGTGTATATGAATTCTTCATTTTGATATTCAGTGTGCACTATTGTACTTTCTTGGGTGGGACATGTAGATCGAAATTATCCAGGTACTACGATTTCCTTTTCATATGTTATAGAGATAGGATATCATAATAAGGAAGAATAACTGCCCATTCGAAAAACACCTAGTCACTATTGTAAAACCATGGATGTACTCTAGATTGTCAATACGAGAGACCACATAAAGGTCATGGCATTGCAAGTAATGCATGATATTTTTCACTACAATTTATGAGTTCAAGGAATTTATTCTCGACATCAAAACACATGGTCCCAGTACCTAACATCTTTTGACTAAGGTTTTAGAGAATGCTTCCGTACCACACATCCTTCATCTATGTGCATAGATAAGTGAAAAATCATTCTATAATAGATGCATATAAAATGAGGGAATTTTGTTCCAATAGAAGAATCATGACCAGTGGGTAAATAAATTATTTCATGAGAATATCAATGGACAATTAGCATTCTCCATCCCATAATTAGGTAACTCCCTTCTTTATTAACTTTGTGAAGGGTAGAGTATTTTCAGCCATGATAGCTATAAAATCAATAATAAAAGTGAGGTTTCCCTAGATCACCCTTAGTTATTTTAGATTACAATGGGTGACATTGGTAGAATTGTACTACTCAACTTCGGGTCAACATCAATGACCTGGTTGAATAACAAAAGTCTATGGAATTTCCCTAATGTATCCCCAAATGAACACTTTAGTATATTTATCATCAAACTATGTTACTGCATATTGTTGATGATTTTTTAAAGTTCCATGAAATGATCACATCTCTGTTAGGAGTTTATTACCATGTTGTAGACATAAAATTTATCTATTCATCCAAATAAGTGATTCAAGATAATATTCTAGACTTGTTGATTAGTTTTTCCATAAATTGTTAATCCCAATGAAATGATATGGTATAAAAATATCACCTTTTTCACTCTGAAGGTGGTGTATTCCTCATATTTTGGGGCCATATTTATTTCATTGTACCCTAAATACCCATTCATGAATGAAATGGATTGGAAACCAATAGTCACATCAATCAATAGTTTTATGATTGAAAATGGGAAAAGCAACCTTCAGGTAGGGTAAATTAAGGTATCTAAAATTGATGAAGACACTAATATACCAATACATTTTATTTAGGGGTATGTTGTTTTTGATACATCATTGATATTGTACTTCCCCAAAAAATTGGATCTATTCAATTTTTCAAATTTCAATTCTATGTTAGTAATGTTTGAGAGGTTCATCTTCTTGGATTTTTTCTTGAAAGCTCTATGGTCATTGGGTAAGTCCAAATTATGAGTATCCACATTTGGATTTAGCTTAGGAATTTAAATATAATTCAAAGAGAACATATAATGACATTTCATTGGAAATGAAATGTACATATCTCAGTCCCCAAGAGACATGGAGGAAATATTCATCATAAGGCATTGGTCTTATTTGGTTCACATATTTGCCTAACTAAGCTCATAGTTTTTGGTGAAGATGCCATTATAAAATGTGGGAGGATTTTTTCCTCGGATCATTCTTTCCTACCACAACTTATATGAATGTAGAGGAATTTTCTATCATGGTTGATAATTGTGGGGAATATCATTCATTATAAATGTGAGATTGGTAATAGGAAGTGATATTGTCATCCCAAACATCCAAATTCATTATAGAGTGGTTTCATAGTGGAATAATTTCTTTTACACTATATATATGGATAGTAGGATATTGGACATTTGGAATTAAATATACTACCACAATATGGTTAGTGGGTTGTGCATAGTCACCATTGAGGATACTCTAGGGAATTTCAGGGGTGGTCTCGATGGCATTTTCATATTTCACCTTTATAGCATCAGTTACTATTGGTTGTTTTCAATCACTTCTATAGAAACCATCCCCATCATATGAGGATTAGCAAGAATCAAAGGGAGCGCTATCATGATGAAGTATATAGACCTTCACATTGATAGGGTATTTAAAACACTGGTGAAATTTTAATTGTACCACTACATGTATAGGAATGCAAGGTATTTTGATTCAGACATTATATGTTATGTCTTGTTTGGATAAACATCAAATCCACATTAAATGTGATATCCACAAAATGTTCTTTGATCTTGTTCATATTGAGAGGTATTTTCTCACTCTTATCATTCCCTTGAATAGTTTGATTTTAAGGTGATTAATCTCACTCTCTATATCCCAAATGAAGAATGGTCCAAATAAGTATGAGGTTGATCATGGAACCATTATCTATAAAATACCTTAAGAATTAGGCATCATTGAGTATTCCTGAAATGTATAGGGGTCTGATATGTCCCCAAATGACCTCTTCCAGATACTTCTCTTTGAATGTGATTGTGACATGTTATTCTTATGACATTTTCTACAACTTCAAATCCTTAGATTTATAAACATCTATCATAAATTCTTGTGAATCTTCTAGTTCCTCGATTAGTTCCTCCCTGAGTTCATTTGGTAGATAGATTGCATCAATAATTGAGATTTTTGTTGGGAAAACCACAAACTACATCATAATGTATTACATTTGTGCCAAATGTTTATGCTTCCCATGGTGGGTATTATATTTATTATGTGGTTTATGAGGTGATTTATTAGAGTTATATGGGCCTACTTATAGTACAGTTGTCAAGGGAGTATCTGATTCTAGTGGTATAAGCTATGATGACCTTCCCCTTTGTCTAGTATGATCATCAAATCACAACACCATCAATTGATAGTGTAAGATGACTAGTTAGGGAGACTATTTGAGGGATTTGTGATACCATATTGTTTATTTATGAATATATATAGTAGTCTCATAGGGTTTATGTTTCATATATATCCTATGTCAGGATGTGTCTGAGATATTGAGTTAGACCGCATGCACGATGTCCCATGCATCCCCGAGTCCAGCACCGTTGACCACCAGCTCCCATGTATGGTATGATGAACATAAGAGTATGGGTATATTCTTCATTAAAAAATGGGTCTACCATGTGTATTATGTTAACTAAATAATATAGGCTATCTTCAACAGATAAGGGCGTTATTTAGTGGGGTGGTGCCCTGCTGCAGATGTTGTGGGAAAGATGTCTGTGAGCATCTGAGCATTCTAAAGAGATAAATTTGTATCCCCCTATTTTATCTATTCTTGTGTCTAATGGTTATGTACACCTATGAGAGGCATATTCAATGCCAACATATTATGTGAAGGGATAGTTTGCATTTTTAAAATTTTTCTCTCAAGGTGGAATGAGCATGGTAAACATTTCTTCAAGGCATACACTTATCAATCTTCTGATTGCTCCCAGTCCGAACATCTTTATAATCACCCTATTTTCCTAGTTGGGATGTGGATACATAGGTCACTTGTGCTGGGGAATTTACCCACATCACTTATCAATAACAAAACATGATTTGTAGGAAATATTTTCAAAAGATTCAATATTGGATGGTGTGACCAAATCTCCTATGGAATGTGAAATAATTTGGGAAATTAGTGAGGTTGAAATCATTGTGTTTCCTGGTATGTGGTAGCTTGAGTATGTTATTTTAAATTACTACAACAAAATAACTAGGGACCTAATCATTTTATATGGTGTGATATATATTCTTATATTGCTCAAATATCAGGTCACCATGATCTCATTTGTCATCTTGTTGATGGTGATTTTGTCATATCTGTCACTCGATGGGAGGATCTCATAAACTTGGGCCTTTACTAGGTTCTTAAATGGGAAAAATTAATTTTTTTAATGTAACATTGGATGTCTCATACTTACGAATCCTTTTCCCTTGTTCATGGAACATGATCTAAGATTTAGCTCCAGTCCACTGGATGAGATCTTCTAAGAATCATTTCATTTATACAAATTTGAAGAATACTAATTGATATTTATTCAAGATCATATGTGTTTTTATCTCATCATATAGATTTTCAGCTCATAGATGCAAAAAATTTCTCTTATGAGATAGTTATGCTGAGTGAAATGGATATGCCCTTCAATATGGTGATGAAGTCAGATACACTCGAATTTTCACATAGAATGTAGTTCATAAGGTTAAAAATTTTCATTCTCCATTTCATGGATTTAAAATGATAAATGATTTTATGATGAATTTATTCACATCCCACAATTGATCCTTCAAGAAGGATACTATACATTGTGAAGGTTTTCCCTATTAGGGTTTATTAAAAGCATTTAATCCTGGCCACCTCCTACTGATGTTGCGGTCCCATCATCAGACTGCATAGGGACAAAATGTGTGTGAGTTGATGTTCTGGATCTCCAGCACAATCAAAGGTTGATACAGTTGGATTGATAAAAATTTGTTGTAGAAAAGTGTCATCCATCCATTTTGGAAATGTTTTCCTTTTTGAAAAAATAGACTTGTTCTTCTCTTCCATAACATCCATTTGAGAATACAAAGATTAAATTGAATTAAGTTGTTCTTGAGGTACCACTTTCTATACCATCATCCTTCTATAGGTAGAGGTTTGGGAATGATTATGTGGCCTAATTTTTATCTCTCATTGATTTTAATCCATTTTAAGACTTAATGACCCCCCTAAAGGGGGACATGCTATCGTCATAATGGAGGGAGATCAAGATCATCTTGGAATTACTTATTTATGTAGGTTGGATACCAAGAACTGAATATGGACCTACACTATGATTCCAATATTGCAGGAATATTATCTCAATTTTAATGTGTAGGATGAGGGTTATTATTCTAAGACTAAAGTCAATACCCAGTGAGAATGATTCCCCTTAGTATATCATCATTGATTTGCGTGAGAGTTTTTATCTTATTCTCATATTGTACCAACTTCTCTTATATTGAGTGAATTTCATCTCTTCAGGGTGATGATTTTGATATAACCAATTCCTTCTTTTTATCCATTGTAGTTTTCCACAATAGAGTTGTAAAATCAGTATTTTGAGATGTCAGGTTTTGGATATTACTTTGGTTCTATATACGCTTAGACTAAGTTAGTGAATCCAAAACACACTTCTCTTCAGGTATGTTTTCTAAATTGTGTCCCTCTATATTTGGGTCATGATCCACATTAAATATTGTTATAATGGAGATGAAATTCACTATGTTTTATCATGAAATGGTATTTTTCGCATTACTCTCAAGGCAATAGATCAGTTATGTGATTCTTGAATCAAATTTGTTTTTATGACCCTATGCCATATTAGACCATTTTGTAGTATGAATCCAGAAAGGTTGGATTACATTCCTTTTATGTTCCTTCCATATCAATTTATGAGTGCTAAACTTGAGGTAGATTATGGATATATTTTAGGATTGTGTATCTAATAGGAACAGATTTTATTGCTGATGGACTAGTGGATGACATGTTGACCATTGATATTTACCTCCCAAACTAGAGAAGAATGATTACTTTTTGGGTGTTGATAATGATGAAAATACCCTGAGACCCATGGGATGGGGATTATTCAGGGCTGTCATTGTCACTTTTTTATCCTTCTATTAAGTATTTGATGAATCTGGTTGAGGATTTGATGAATCCTTGGATAATAATTTAGATATAAATTCCCCCATATATTTGAGTTTTGGTTGATCTAAAATCATTGATGATATCTATAGAACCCTCTTAGTGTGTGATATACCTAGTTATGGTGATAGATATTTGAATTCCCACATCCCTGTGGATTGGGGATTGTTTTTAGCATCCATTGATGTGTCATGAATCCTCTTAAGAGCTGGTGACTCAACAAGTGGAGGTAGTGGTAAATATTCCCCCATCCGGGTGGTTTAGGTTCACTCCAGAATATCTTGTATAATAGTTTTTATTTGAAATCATTTTATTTGGAAAATACATTCTTTTGTATGAGTTAGGTTCAATGGAAAGCCATGATCGGAGAAATTCTTTACTATTATTTTTTCTGGTTGGAAAAAATGCCGCCTTCTATGATTGAAATGAATCCACATTAGTCTGTGGGGACTAGTCCAAATGTTTTTTCAAAAATTATCTTCCTCTTTTTATGATGTATTTTCATCTATACATTGTAGGAATTCCATTGTAGTGACAAACTAGTGTGTTCATTACCTGTTCCCCTAATTTCACTTGAGGGAACGAAATTACAGGACAATGTATTTAATGAATTCTTCTATTCATGGGGGGAGATTTATTAAAATGATCCATACATTCATCATCCATAGATACAAATACATGACTCGGCTTAAAGGACCAGTCGTCAGTTTGGATAGTGTGTTTTAGATTTACATTGTCATTTTTTTTGAATTGGTTCCCTCATAATAGAGACATTATGTAGGTCCATTTAACAACTAGGTACATCTATGGTCGGAAGGTGACCCTCATATCTTGAGTAAGGTAGGTGTCAAACATTCAATCACTAAATAGATTCCCACATATTTTTTCAAAGCTAAGGCATGAAATCATTCTCTAGTTCATCTAGTATCTCATAATATGAAGAGGTGAGGGTAAATAACATTATTTAGAGGTTTTTTCTAGATAAATATATCTATATATCCATGTATTCCTCATCTTCATCAGACTTACAAGCCTCCATCTAGTCAAATCATGGAGGTCTCTTCTCTAGGTCATGCACTGACCATGATAGAGGGTTTCTAGTAGTTGATGAGTAAAAATATATGGTTGACCTCAGTGTTACAATAACATATTTATAAAAACGTGTCTAATATGTTAGCGCATCTCTATATAGAGGTCTTTCAGTAAGGGGATAATTTCCTTGTTTTCTGAGATATATCACCATGGGGTGGTTGGCTATGGAGGATTTCATGAGTAGTGTTACTATGACTTATACCAACACTACAATGAGGATTAATACAATATTATTAACTATCTTCTACATCATTTGAAGTGTAAATAGATCATTTAGGTTTAATGATCATGTTTCAAACATCCTTAAGGATACATTAATTGAGAAGACTATGGATATGAGCCTCATTCAGCATCATGGATAGAATATGCCAGCATACCTTTTTGGTTGAGTAGTGATATGTGTAGGATCGATATATGAATGTAGATTCTCAATTACAAGAGAGGGGTTAATTGTATGTTTAAAAACTTTTATTTTTATGTTTAAGGAAAATAATTTTTAAAAAGGTTACGCATGTCAAATTCGCAAGACCTCTTTTTTTCTACAAACGTGCTAGGTTCTAGAAATATGGTTCCTAAAATGATACATAATTAATGTTTACAAGGAAAAGATTCTACCTTAATGAATATAGAATCTTTCTTATCAGAGTAAAAAAAGATAAAGAAAGTATTAAAATGTTATAATTTCTTCCATCATAAAAAATAAAATGGAAATAAACTAGAAAGGAAACCTGTAAAAATTTTGAAATATTTTTACCCAAAGAGTATGGTATCCAAAAAACATAGATAAGGGTCCCTTGATTTACACTTACCAAAATGTCTATCTTACCCCCACCAGGTTGTGTCCTAGATAGGAATATCAGAATCTGTCTCGCTATCCACGAAATCCCTCAAACATTAAAGTAGTTAGAACCTCTGTCTTCATATCCATAGAAGTCCTTGATATTTAAGTTTGTTAGAACATTTGTCTTCCTATCCCTGGAAGTCCTTTATTTTACACAACAACTATTAGAGTCACATGAACCAAGCTTAATAAGATGTTATGTACGTGCAAGGAATGAGATTCTCTCTTTCTAGAAATCACTTTAGTAGTATGAAATCTCTAGAGTGATACACCAGTAATGAGCTCTTTCAAATGAGCTCCTATTTATTGGAATTTCTCCAATGGTCAGCTTCCTCCTCCAACGGTCATATTTTTCCTTGAATTTCGAAGGGACCTGTACACATGTCTCTAAAACAACAGTTTGTTAGAAATATAATGTATGACATCATTTCATAACTATAAAAGGTTTAAGTAAGATAAGGTTTTTTAACCAAGTCTATTTTAAAGAGTCTATGAGAATATAAATGTTCAGAGTCTAAGGAAATAAAAATTTGGAGACTATAAATCAAGGTTATTCGGATTCTATTTTCCCAAGAATTCAGAACCATAATTCAATAGACTTTAGAATCAGAATTCTAATGGATTATAAATATGAATTCATCAGAATTTGGAGTCCAAATTATAAGGAATTTATAGTCTGAATTTTAGAGAATTCAGATTCTGGATATCAGCAAATTTAGAGTATGATTTTCAGAGAATTCAGAGTCTGATTTTCAAAGAATTCGAACTCTAAATTTCAGAGAATTCGGAATCGTAATTTCAGTGAATTCAAAGTCTGGTTTTCAGATAATCCATAGTATGTTTTTTAGTGAATTCGGAATCTGAATTTCAGAGAATTAGGAATCTGAATTTCAGATAATTCGGAGTCTTAATTTCAGGGAATTCGGAGTCTGAATTTTTTAGAATTCAGAGTCCGAATTTTAGAGAATTAAGAGTAAAAATTTCAGAGAATTCGGAGTCCGAATTTCAGAGAATATAGAGTCTAAATTTCATTGAATTTGGAGATGGAATTTCATAGAATTCAGATTCTAAATTCCACATAATTCAGATTCTCAATTTCATAGAATTTGGTGTCTGAATTACAGAGAATTCAGAGTATAAATTTCAGAGAATTCTGAATATGAAAACAGAATACTCTATAACCAAGGATAAATAGGATTCCAAGGTTTTAGAAATGAAATCAAATATTATCCTTTAGGAATAAAAGTTTTATATTTAAATAAACTACCAAATGATCAATGAAGACATATGTAAGGATAAAATTTACAGGAGGGAGGAAAATTTTACTTATTAAGATAAATCTTAGGGAAGATGTGATTTTCCATAAGATTTACTGTTTGTGATTTTCAAAACATAGTGGAATGGAAAATTCATATGGAAACCTTATTGACTCAACAATCACCCCCTTTTTGGAAGGCAAAAACATCCTTACGAAATATAATATAAGTACATAGAAAATTTATTTATGTATAAAAAAGAAAAACATATCTCCATCTACATATGAAACAAAATGAATACGACTAACTAAACCATAGGATTTGAATTCCATATGGATCATATTCTTGATTTCCTGAATGAAATTTTACATTTTCACGCATACAAAAATTTTCCTTAATAAGAACATCCCCTTAGATGAACTCCCCCTTACTTAGGGAAATCTCTTATTTAATTAGATTTCTTTATATCATTACTTAGTCCCCCTTTTTAATTTAAAAAAATGTATAAAAAATGAAAAATGGTACATGGAAAATTAGTACTAAACAACCAAATATACGAAGAACAACCAAAATTTTATTAATATTTAATGAATTAGTACAAATAAGATAATTCAACAAAATATTGGATTTGGGAGAGTTATCCTTCTTTCTCCTTTGGAATAAACTTCTTCAGAATGGTTTTTAACATTTAAAATTCTTCGGTCACTTGTTATACTCTTCAAAACGCATCAACAGTTGATCTAGATCTTCACTTTTCTTCTCCAAGGCTTTAATTTTTTCTTCATGAGCCTTAAGACATTCTGCCCAAGCCTATAAGACCTCTTCTTGCTTAACAATATTTTCTTTGAACAAAATTCTGAGATCTATTTCTATCTTCCAATTCATAGCCAATGAATTACGCTTTTGATTCAGGTCCTTGAATTCTTGCTTCATAGTTGTTCGTTCGAGAGTCATATTTTACTCAAAAATCATATTTAGATCATTAAGCTTTCCATTTTCGGCGTCCAAAGTATCATTCACATTATTGTGAAATTCATCAAAGACTCTGAGCTCTTCGACTGTATTTCTTGACCATTTTGTAATCTTAAAACATGATCTTTTATGAGCCTCATAACTAATGAGAATAGATTTGAAGTCTTCTTCAAGTCTGAAAAAATTATCCATAAACATTGAAACTGAATCTGATTTTTGATTGAACGAATGATTAAGCAACTTTCATTTTTAATCTATACTCTGGAATAATGGAATGGTAGCAACCAACATTTTCAATTATTGTACTATAAAATCATTTCCAAGATAGGAAGATTCTGAATCAGAGTGTTTGGTTGGTTTGGATTGTTTTTCACTCTCTCCAGCTTTCCTCTTCAATGAATCACTAACTTATTTCTTTTTTTACCAGATATTTACTAGGCGTAACCACCAAAAACTTATTTACCTTATCATCTCTTAGAATGATTTATTGTGATTTGGTAGATTTATGCTCACTATCTGACAACTGAACAATCTTATCATCCTCATGGTTTTATTTCTCAGCACTTTCCACAACATCATCTAGCTGAATAAAATCCAGATTGCTACATTCTTTATTAGATAGCTTATTCACTAATTCATGACCCTTATCTTCTTTCCAGGTGTAGCATGTTTCATAGACTCTACTTCAGATGTTCAAAATGAAATATTCTCAAAAGGACTCCCCTTCTCCTGATAATACTCTACTTCCATATCATGTCTTCTGTATCACCACTCCCTTCTTCTTTTCTTCTTCTTCTACCACTTATTCTTCTTGAACTACATCTTATTCTTGATCTGGTTCCAGAATCACAATCTTTTTTGTCAGAGTCATGAGAAGTGATTCATGGAAAAAATATTCTGGTACCTGGTATTATTCAGAGGCTTTCTCAACATATTGGAGAAGGGATTGAACTATCTCAGCTTCAGACAACTTCTTCCTTTTCTTCTTTTCTTTCCCTCGTTTTTCAAAATCCTCATCATCCTTTATCTTTAAATATTTTGCCTCATCAAGGTCCAAGCCAAAGGTAGGATCCCCTTCTTTCTTGTCTTTTTTCCTCTCTCCACATAGCCACTACTTCATCAGGGTAAGGCTTCTGCTTCATTGGTTTTGGGGGTGTAGTTTGTTTATCCTTAGCTGCAAGGGTTTTTTCTTTCTCTTCTGGTTCCTTTTCCTTCATATTCCTTCCACCCTACTTGGAAGTCTCAGCCACTTCCGGTCTCTTTTATAATGTTTCTAATTCTTATTCAGGTATCTTATAAAATTCTATGAATTCATTAGAGAAACAGGTCCTCATCCTACTCAAGGTATCATGGATCATATGTGTAACCTTTTAATTTATTGTCTTAGAACTACAAGGTATATTGAAAGATTAAAGACAAAGAAAAATAATATTAGTGAGAATTTCAGATACATGATAATATAAGACTTCATATTTCCATTCTTGATATTCTCAATCATAATAAAAATATACTTCACCAAATTTGTCTTCTTGAGGATCCCCAAGAAATCCAAAATACAGATGTAACTTTTCTTCAATGTATACTTATCTCTTTTTATTGTAATAAAAAAACCCTGAACCCAAAATTCAAGAATCTGAAAATTAGTAGAGAGATTAACAATTTTTAGAGTCTTCACATATTTCAAGCCAAGGCACTATAAATCATTTTCCTTCTTAAATGATTTTGGTATATCTGGTATCTTGTGAGTACAGAATTATGATTCACCCTCATAAGGAATTCCAACTAAACATGATGCCTTGTCGTAGGAAGGGGAATAGGTCTTCCCATAGCTATTAATGAAAAAAATTTCTCTCCCTCCTAAATTTAATAAACTTTCAAACTCATAAAATTCATTCAAAAAATCCAAATAAACTGGATCTTGTGCCTTCAGTTTTGATATACAGTAGCTCTCACTTCCATTCAATATAATATTATTTGAAATGATAGAGTCCTACATAGCATAGAATTTTGGATCGACCAACCATTCACTATTAATCTTTCACTAGGATATCTATTTTACTGAAGGCAGATCATTCTAAGGAGGGGCTTCTATAGACATTCAGAACTGAAGAAACCCTAAGGATTCAGAATGACCTTAAGTACAGAGGCATAAATTCAACATGTCGAAGCTTGAAAATCGATGTGGGACATGCATCTGGGGTTCCTTATATAGGTGTTTGATGTGACGGTTCAACTTCCATGATTAGTCCAATTATTTAAATACTATTGATGAGATGTGATGGCTGAGATGATAGCAGGAGAAAGAATTTGGTAGGTTCTGATCTTTATAGGTTTTAATGAAAAACATTTAGATTTAAGTGAAAATGAATCTGGTTTCTTAAAAAAGATAAAAATACCAACATATAAAATGATGATTATGAAAATTTAATTATTAAAACATAACTTTCGGATTTCTAGGAAAAAAATATTCATAATGAGGAAAGTTCATCTTGAAGAACTTTAGATTCTATAAAATTTAAAGGGAAATTTGATTACGAAAACTTTTATTACGAAAATTTTGATTATGAAAATTTTGATTACCAAAATTTTGATTAAGAATATATTGACTACAAAAATTTTTATTACAAAAAATGTGTCTTTGCAAAATTATACTATGAAAATTTTTGACAATGAAAAATATTCACTACGAAAAAAATTGATTAACAAGAAAATGTACTCCCCGTATGAAAAAGTTTCATACTGTAAGAAAATATGTTTGAACAAGAAGTTCATATGGAAGATTAATTATATTTATAATTCCTAACTTTTTTTAATGTATTAAAATCTATTGGAGGGTAAATATTTTGTGTAAATATCAGCAAATTGATCTTGCATTCTGAAAAATTGAAGAATGATATTTCTTTTTTGTGTGATCCCTAAGAAAGTGATACCTGGTATCTATGTGGTTTTTATGAGAGTAATATGAAGGTGTTTTACATAGTGCAATGGAACTAGTATTATCACACAATATATGTGTTTTTATGACACTCATGCCATAGTCTGTGAGTGTGTGGTGCATCCATGACACTTGAGCACCACAACTTCTAGCTGGTACATATTCAGCTTCAGCAGTGGAAAGTGATACTGAGTGTTTTTTTGTATGACCAAGAAACTAATGAATATCCTAAGAAATGACATGTTCTGGATGTACTTTTCCTATCCATTCTACATCCTCCAAAGTCAGAATCTGAAATGATTTTTGAAACAAAAATATTTCTAGAAGTATAAACGAGTGCAAAATACATGTTTCCCTTTATGTAGTGAAGAATCCTTTTCACTTCCTTTAAACGAGATTTGTTAGGATTGGACTGATACCTTTCACATAAGCATATTGAAGACATTAAGTCTATATGACTAGCTCTCTAGTATAGTATGCTTCATATCATTCCTCAAAATTATGTTTGATCCATTGATTTCCCAGCTTCGTCGTGATCAAGTGAATTTGAGGTACCAATTGGAGTACATATACTCTTGTCATGTCATATCCATAATTTTTAAAAAAATATTTAATATAATTATTTTGAGATATATAAATTCCTTCTAGTTTTTGAGAAATTGGAAAAAAAGGAAAAATTTTAACCCACCCATCATACAAATTTCAATCTAAGATTTCATTAGATTTGCAAACGAATTGGTTAGAAATTGCTGAGTGGAACCAAATATAATGTCATCAACATAAACATGAAAAATAAAAACATTTTTCTTATCATTACATATAAGGATGTTCGGATCAGCATTTCCCTTAATGTAATTGTTCTGTAACAAAAATCTAATAAGTCTATCATATATTTCTCTAGGGGATTTTATAAGTCTATATTGAGATTTTGTATGTTTGAAAATATGTTAATTATGTTTTGTATCTTCTAAACCTAGAGGTTGTTCATCAAAAACATCCTCTTGAACATATCCATTAAGGAAAGAACATTTATCATCCATTTGAAATGTTTTATGTTGAGGAATACTACCATGGAAAGTAGAATATGGATAGATTCATGTCTAGATACTGGAGTATATGTTTCTTCATTTTCTATTACTTTTTATTGATTGTATCCTTTTTCAACTCATCTAGCTTTATTTCTAACTATGAATTCATTTTCATTACACCTATTTATGAAGTCCCATTTTTTCATAATAATAGAAGTTTCCTAAGGTCTTTCAACTATAGTCCGGACTTTATTCCTTTCGAATTCATTTTTCTCAACTTTCATGGATTTTATCTAATCATCATCACCTATAGCATCATTAGTGATTTTTAGTTCTAATTGAGAAAGGAATGCTAGATGTTCTACTAAATTTCTTAAAGAGCTTCTATTCCTTATAGGTTGATTTACATCAACAATGATACTATCACTAGAATGATTCATAAGAATCGACTAATTTTGGTTTTGTAAAACCTTTTTATCTACATATGATAGGAAGTCTTCTGGGGTAAATGTCTCAGATACATTTTCTTGAACATTTTCCTTATCAGAAAGATCTTCTAACAAGTGATGATGATAAATTTTTTTTTAAAAATATCTTTAGATGTAGTTTGAGGGTTTTAAAAAACAAAAGGATTAGTTTCATAAAATTTAACATGTACTATTTCTTCAATATTACAAGTATTTTTATTAAAAACTCTATAAGCCTTAGAAGTTGTGGAGTAGCCTGTGAAAATTCATTCATCTTATTTGGGAGTGAATTGATGTATATTATATTTAGTATTCAGAATGAATACATTGCATCCAAATATCTTTAACAAGGAAATTCTAGGTTTTATACCACTATAAAACTCATATGGGGTTTTATTAAGAAAAGTTATAATTAAAAACCGGTTTAGAGTATAACAAGAAGTACATTCAACTTCTGCCCAAAAATGTTTGGCTACTGAAAATTCACTCAACATGGTTCTTGTTATCTCTTGTAGAATTATATTACTTCTTTCAACAATGCCATTTTTTAGGGGTTCTTGGTGATGAGAAGTTATGACTAATTCCTTTTCAACTAAAAAAAGCTTCAAAAGAAAATTTTGAAATTAACCTCCATGATCACTATGAATAGTAATCAATGGATGGTTTTTTTCATTTTTAAATTGGGCACTAAAAATCATGTAATATAAAAATTCTTTATATTTCTTTTTTATAAAATAAACCGACGAAAATCATGTGTAATCATCAACTAGAAAAAACACGTAGTATTTACCTCTAATGCTTCCAGTTTGTGTTAGACCAAAAATATCCATTTGCACCAACTGTAATCCATTAGAAGTTGAGACTTCACCAATTGATTAAAAACATGATTTATGTTGGTTTCAATATTTACGAGGATTATATTTTTTTGAAAAATCATGTCTAAGCTTTGGTATATCCTTAACAAGCCTTATATTGAGATTTTACAGATGTTCCTAATGTTACAGTGTCCTAACCTTCTATTCCATAACCACGATTAGTCTTTCATTGCATTAAGACAAGGTAGATCTTGGCTCCTAAGGTATTCTATGTTTAGTGTTTATATAGGCTCTTGTCTACAGGAAGAATGAATAAAATATTCCTTGGAATTTTGTAATAAGCACTTATAATTCCAAAAATTCACAAGGTAAACTTCATCACAAAAATGAATTCTTCTAATAAGTGGGTGCATAAGACCTTTAACCAATAAAACATTTGAAATCAAAGATTTTCTAACAAGAACAATGTTACCTATACCAATAATTTCTCCCTTATCATTATCTTTGAATGTTACTTTTCCTCCTTTCATCTTGATAATATTTTCAATGATGTTTTTGTTACCTGTCAAGGGCCGAGAACATACACTATCCATGTACCATGTACTGGTGTTGGTACTATCATTATTTTCCTAGAAATGAAAGTGTTAAACATTCAGTACCCAAACATTCTCAGATCCAAAAACATCTGAAATTAAATTTTTAGGTATCCACATTTTCTTAGAAAAATAAGCTGTATGAAAACCTAAATACTGATTTTTGTTTAAAGAACAATTTTTCACCCAATGTCCACCACATAGAAATTTAGTGCAGAATGGAGCACTTTGAGGGACAAAATAATTATTACTATAAATCAGTTTATATGATTATAAAAAAATCTATAGTTATTCCTTAGAGGTAAAATTTGGGAATATATCTTATCAAAGTTTTCCTTACCTGATGTAATGTTTGACAAACACTTCCTCGTGGAAAATATTTCTAACATTAGTATAATAACTATGTTTTTATCCACAAAAACATTAGTTTTAGATCTATAGTTATTCTAAAAAATATTTTTCTTAGAAATTACATTTTTATGATCCATATAATGTTTATCCTTATCATAATTAACATCATAATGGTTTTTGGAAATACTTTCAAAATTGTAAATTTCAATATCATGATATTTTGAACAATCAGATACCTCTTTAGTTAAAATAAAAATTCTAGAATTTTTCTTATCACATTTTTTCTTGCATTTATAATTTTCATTCTCAAGATGTTTAGATAACCTAGATACTTATTCAAAAGTAGGTAATGTATTAAATTCATCAGAAGAATATTCTTCATCCGAATATTCATAATATTTATTATTACTATATTTTTCAATTTTGGATACAAAATTTACTGATTTAGAATTCTGTATGTTAGATATTAGGAAATTATATTCAATAGGTCGCTTGACATTAGACCAGGATTCTTCTATCCACAAGATTCATATACCGAGGATTCATCATAAGAATCTATACCACTAGGACTCCAGGTGTCATTATCTTTTAAAACTTTATTAGAATTATCTTTTTATTATTTCATTTTATTCAACTCAGAATTCTTCTCCTTTCTATTATTTTTCATATGAATTAGATAATCCGGCCTTATATGCCCTACTATTTTACATTCATAACATGTGACTTCTATGTCTTTATAGTCCATTATTTCATTATTCTTAAACCTATACTGAATTTTTTTCATTCTAATTATCCTGTTCATCTTTCGAGCAAGATTTTCATGCTCATTCTTAGAATGTTCACTTTTTCTATATTCAGATAAAATAGTGACTTTCTATGACATGGATCTAGTAACCCTTTCAAGATTATTGTCTTTAGTTGTAGTAAAGTATACCCTTCCATTTCCAATTTTATTCTTATTCAAATAATCATCACTTTACATTCTAGTCTAATGTTGAAGAAGAGTTCCAAAAAGCTCATCAAGAGTTATTTGAGATACTTTTCTATTCTCATCAATAGTTGTTCACATATATTCCCACTCATTAGGCATGATATCTATAATATTTTTCCACAAGTGCCTCATCAACTAAACCTTTTTCACCCATTTATTTTAAATAGTTAACAATAGACATTTATCTTTTTTGTACCTTGCTTACCGTTTCTATATAAGGAAATAGAAATCCATGATATTCTACACTAAGCATATCTCTTATAGTTTCTATAACATTGGATGTACCAAAATGAGTAACCTCCAATTTTTTTCCAAATAAAATTTGCAACTTCATAAGAATAAATATGACTATATGTATCCATGGTCATTGAACACAGCAAATATTGCATACCTTGTAGTTTAGTTGATATTCTGAATTTTCTTGATTAGTAAATGTTCTGAGTTCCTAATCAGGAATCTTGTAATCATCAGTAAGCATAAAGAAGTTATCCACTCTAGTATTAATAACAAATGTCTTTATATGATATCTCCATTAGTCATAATCATTCAGATCAAATATAGGTGGTCTATTAGGATTTAGATTTTCAATCGAACCGACATTCATTCCTACCATATAAAAGAAAATATATTTCCACAAAAACTTTTCAATAGTAAAAGTTTGCAATCAAGGATAAAAATCCTAAGCAAGGATAATATTAAGAACAATGAAAACTTGAGCCAGAAAACTTATATGTGAATATAAGTATTTTAGAAAAATTCCTCTAATACCAATTGTAGGATCAACATATGAATGTAGATGCTCAATTACAAGAGGGGGGTGGGTGAATTGTATGTTTAAAAACATTAATTTTTGGCCTTAATGAGAACTATGTTTTACATTGTTAAACAAGGAAATTTCACAAGACCACTTTTAGTTCTAAAAACATGCTAGTTTCCCGAAATATGGTTCTAGAAATTAAACATAAGTAAGGATTACAAGGATAAGATTCTACCTTAATGAATATATAATATTTCTTATAAGAGTAAACAAAAGAACAAGAAATTATAAGATGTTTTTTACTTTCTTCCTTTATAGAAAATATAGCAAAAATAAACTAGAAAAAAAACAAGTAATAAGTATGAAATTGTTTAACACAAAAATTAGGGTATCCAACAACCTTGGATAAAGGTACGTTGATTTATCCTTTCATGAATGTCTGTCTGACCCACACCAAGGTACGCCCTCGATAGGAATATCGGAATCTGTCGTGTATCCTCGCAAGCCCTCGAACATTAAGGTAGTCATAACCTCTTTCATCCTATCTACAAAGTCCTCGAACATTAAGATAGTTGACACCTCTGTATTCCTATACCTTGAAGTCCTCTATTTTACATAGAAATAATTTGAGTCACATGAAGCAAGAAGAATTAGATTTTTAGTATGCACACGACATGAGAGTCTCTCTTTCTATAATTCACATATGAAATATGAAATATCTAGAGTGATCAACCAGTATTGCGCTCATTCAAATGAAATATTATTTGTAGGAATTTCTCCAATTGTAGGATCCCTCCTCCAATGGCTATATTTTTCCTTGAATTTCAGAGGTACCTATACACATGTCACTCAATCAATGGTTTGTTAGAAACAGAATTTACGACATCATTTCATAATAATAACATGTTTAAGTAAGATTAGGATACTTAACAAAGTCTATTTCTGGGAGTCCAGGAAAAATTAAAAGATTAATGTCTTTGAAAATAATAGTTTGGAGACTATAAATCATAGATATTCAGATTCTGTTTTCCAATGAATTTGGAACCTGATATATATAGGATTCTAGAATCTGAATTATAATGAATTTGGAATCTAAATGATTATGAATTAGGAGTCTAAATTATGAGGAATTCAGTGTCTTAATTCTGAAGAATTCAGAGACTAAATATTAAGGAATTTAGAGTCTAAATTCTACAGATTTTAGAGTCATAATTCTTCTGAATTCAGAGTCTAAATTTCAGAGAATTTGAAGTTTGATTTTCAGAGAATTCAGAGTTTGATTTTCAGTGAATTCGGAATCTGAATTTCACAAAATTCGAAATATTAATTTTAATGTACTCAGAGTCTGATTTTTAGAGAATTTGAAGTATGATTTTCTGAGAATTCAGAATCTAAATTTCCAAGAATTCTAAATATGAATTTTAGAGAATTCAGAGTCTGAATTTCAGAGAATTTAGAGTCTGAATTACAAGGAATTGGGATTCTGAATTTCTGAGAATTTAGAGTCTAAATTTTTGAGAATTCAGAGTCTGAGTTTCAGAGAATTTGGAGTCCAAATTTTATAGAATTCATAGTCTGAATTTCAGACAATTCAGCGTCGAAAATTTAGAGAATTTAGAATTTGAATTTTAGAGAATTCAGATATTGAATTTCAGAGAATTCATAATTTGGAAATAGATTTCTCTATAACCAAGGATTTATAGGATTCCAAGTTTTTAGAAATGAAACTGAATTTTATCCTATATGCATTAAATAGTTAGATTTAGATAAACTATAAAATGAATAATGAAAACATAGGTATAGATAAAAAAATCAATGACGAAGGAAAATTTTACTTATTATGATAAAGCTTATAGAAAATATGATTTTCCTTGAGATAGAGTGTTTGTGATTTTAAAAACATATAATATTAGAAAAATCATAAGGAAACCTTACTGACTCATTAATATGATCATGATCCTTGTTGAATATCAAAATATTTTGATAACATTTTAGTGAAGTGGGTGTATGATCTTACTACTAAGAATTATCATGAGTATGCTGGTGATGTTTTATATGGTAAGTAGATTTATGATCCTGTATGTGGGTAGTTTTCAGAATATATCAGTTGAACTTGGATGAAAATGGGATATTAAGCTAGTTTAAATATGTATTCCCCATTAGAATATTTCATTGGACATCCAAAAATTGATATGGGAAATGAGACTCATCCTTTAAATCCCCTAAAAGAAGTTTTTGTATTCGTTCATTGACCTAAGTAGGGATAGGAGTTTTGATTCAATGAGCTATAGGAATATTCCTTATAGTTTCACTGATAGGAATACGAGAATGTCCCAAGGCATGATTCGCTCTTAATTATTTCCCCCCCATTGTAAAAAAATATTTTTCGGTTCTTTTGCCTTTGTAATATGTCGCCAGACATTTTTCAGAGAAATATGAGTCTGTTGTGAGGCATGTTCCACTATCACATAATGATCCCTAATTAGAATGGGGATATGAGACCAATCATTTTCATTATATTATGAGTCTAATATTTAATGATAGAAATATTAAACTCTCCCAAGTCTTGTATCACTCTCACATGGTGATCCACTATTGGAATGAGAATATGATTCCATTCTAGTGCGCCGTCCTTTAATGGAATACGCCACAAATCCTTTTAGATGGGAGAATTAATGCTTGCATTCTCCGAAGTAGCCACTTGTTCATACCAATTTGAGTGGTGTACTTATCTTAAGGTAGAGATAAGAATATGTTCATTTTCGTATATCTATAACAAAGATGAAATATTCCTGCAGTGTTCTTTAGCTATTTCTAAATTGTATTGATGTTTTATAAATTTTTGTAAAGGAATGTAGACCGGCACATTTTCTGTATCACATGAAAATATATTCAATTGAATGAAGGATATGGGAAAATCATGTCCTCCTTGATCCATTGGAATATATTAATGGGATTCATGCATGGGGGATAGAATATGGGCCTCACGAATTCTAGATAAGATAATATGCCTATAGGCCTGATCAAAGAGACTAGGGATATGAGTTTGCTTGTTTGAGACCACTAGAAAATGCTGATGGTCTTCATGAATGGATGTTGGGATATGATCCTACTTTTTATTATTAACTACATTATGTCCCTTGTGTGACTTTCTTGGTACCCATTCATGATTGTCTAGGGTGGAAATGTGTTGGGTGGTTCTCTCAACAGTCAACAAAGAGGAACTATAAGGATGACGCTGGTGATAGTGGTTTACTGGATCCCTCCTTGATGAATCGTAAAACCAAATGTAGAAATTGAATATTCCTTGAACCAAAATCCTCCTATAAATAATGTTATGGTTGTTTCTCTCTTGGGATATTCTATTGAATGGATTTGTAATGGTAATGAGCATCACTGATTTTACTACAGCTTTCATTACCTGAGGCAGTCATGTCTACTTCAGCATATAGAGACCCTCACATGCATCCTTGAGGAAAAGGATCATACTACATCATTGATATTGCAAATCTATCATGTTTTCTATATATAAATATATGAATGTGTTGGGTGTGTGAGGTCATTTTATAACTCATCGGGGTTGTATAAATAGCTGTTGTTCTAGAATAGTTTTTAGATGAAACCATAATCTCAAGTCTCGATGTTGTATGAGAGAGGTATACTTGATCAAAAAGTCGACAAGGAACAATGTCACTAATCATCTCATCATCGCAAGTGAAAAATATCCTCAATAAAATTTTAATAGGAAATACAATTTTCCTTTCATTGTCCATGTTTTCCAATTATACTCACATTGACATGTCATGTGTGAAGGACATATGAGTGAACTTACGCATTGGGTATGCATCTATAGCCTTGAAAAGCATCATATTTATAGAAGGAATCTGATTCATTATAGTTCGATCATGCCCATAGGACATACACCAAGGAGGATTCCCTTGTATGGGGGAATCCATATAATGCCACTAAATATACCTTACACATTGAGGATTACCTATATGGGGGAGATTTATGATGAGAATTATATAATCATTGAAACACTGTTAGACAACATGATCCATTCTCAGAGTGAGAACTAAGGAATAGCAAGTGATCAGTATAATTGCCTCTGGATTTAGGACTTATCATATGGGGAGGCCCTAATGGATTTATTAATACAGAGATCAGGTCTTAGGAATGTTTCATATGTATCTTTTTGATATAAGGAATTAGAGTTCTCGTTATTTCGTTGAATTCTAAATTCCTAAGGGTATCTGGTACTAAGATGAACCCATTTAAGAGTTTGGGTCATATGGGATTGAGTGTCACCTGCATGGAGGGACTTACACCGAAGTGGATGTCTATTAGAGATTGGGGATTTGGAAAGCATCCTATATATCAAATTTGTATAGGAATGATAGTTATCATTTTTTATTTGGAGGTATACATAAATACATCCATTGAACAATATTATATTGACCTAGAGAATTTTCCTAACACATCCAGATTATTTACCTAGATTTTCTGAGGTACCTTCTTGGTATGTTTTAGGATATCTGGAGAAGTCCTATTTTCCTAGTTGACATGTCCTAAGACAATCACATGATCCAGTTCACTTGTTTTAAGGATGTTACAAGATCAAGAGGGTATTTATATAGGGTGTCTAATGACTCTTCATACAAGTATATAGTACACCACATGACAAGGAAAATATTCATGATAGACATCTCATGGCCTAGTAACAATGTACGAAGGGTATTACATGATTTGGATAACACGTCTTGAGGGTGTCTCAGGACCTGAGTGACTTTTCTAGAGGGTGTCACATGACCCGGGCTACTTTTCAAGACGACATCATAAAACTTGTGTGACCTTCCCTGATTTCATCGCATGACTTTGGAGGCATGTCTAGAGGACTTCATAGGCCTTTGTTTACTTGTCCAAAGGATATCTCATAATCTAGATGACATGTTTTTAGGATGACACATGACTTGGGACACATTACCCAATGGTTTTTCATGATTTGGGAAGGTTATTCTATGTGCATGAAGATTTATGTATCCTTATATTGGAAATTCATCCAACTTTTTTTTGTCTTTTTTAGTCATTATCTCATATTTTCCTTATGTTTTTTCAATAATTCACATATATAGATTTTTTATGACCCATTAAACTTGGGGGAACTCTTTCACATGATTGGGATGGCCCATCATAATTCCATCATGTGATCTATAGGGTAGTCACACATAACATCAATTCATGGCATGTTATCCCTTAGGCCATTCCCAAGATTTTACCTAGAGAAACACCATTGTGTTCAAATTATTTTATTCCTGGAGATTTAATTTTCTACACTCTATGTAATATAATTTCATGTCTATATGTGTGTATTTTCTTCTTATGGGTGGGGGAATTTGTAGAACTCGTCACTCCAGTTATATGTCACCTTACATGAAGTATATCTTGAAAATATGAGTTGTAGTTGATGGAGGGATTTTTGTATCATGTGCTATGTATGATCCTACCCTAGGTTATCCAGTGTTTCAGATGATAGTCAACAATGAAAGGAACAACCACTTATCACTGTATTCACTCAACACCAGCCTATCAAAGGTATATTTATGAATCTTATTTACATGTCAAATATCCTTCGCAAGGTCAGAGTGACATCTCTAAAAGTATTCCCTAGATGATAGTTCCCATGGAATGTCTCTCACAAGATCGAAGATTAAATTTTAAGGCCTTTTATTTGACTAAGGTGTATTTTTATTTGGGGCCGCAATGAGATCATGCTAACACATAAAAGGGCCCATGATATTTGAGGTTCATAACCCCTTTCATATGACAATCACCACATCCTCCCTTATTGAGAGGCTTTTGACATTTCCTAATTTTCATTCACTTTATAGGATTATGGGATATCATTACTTCATGTTATCATTATCATGGATAATCACTATTCCTGTATGTAATGTGTTGTTTGATCAATGTTATATCTTGTGATGGTGTGTGAGCACTATCATATAATATCTAACCTCGTATATATGGAGATTAAGAGGAATAATTTGATTAAATAGATGATCCTTTGGTCCTTCACATGATGATGTTGATATATCAAAATTCTCTCATATTAAAAGTTTTAAATTTCACAAGGGGGATTCATGGGGTCTTTTAAATAATGTAAGAGTGTGACATGAGGGTCTATATACATGTCCATCTGATGAGGCTTTCAACCCATTATAGATTATTTTTATTATGTTATTTAGGGTGATTGTTAGGAATATATCAATTGAAATTCACATGATCAGAATAGATTTTCGGGAATCCTTCGCATGATTATAAACTGTTGTTAGGATTCCATCATAAGAACAGGAGGGATTCGGAAATGGGATTCACATTATCATAAGCAGATGACGCAGAATACATAATTTTTTTGCATGACCTTCTGATGGTCATGAAATCATATTTTCTTGTGAAGGTTACAAGATCCACATGGTTAGGATTCATTTCCTTCCTTTGTTTTTCAGATAATATAATATCCATTTATTATGTATTACTTAATTTCTATATTTTTAGATTCATTTTTTTTTGTTTCAATATCATATTCTATCATGGAAACCAACCAAGGCATTCATCACAAGATGTTCTTGGACTAACCATCCATATACCTTCGTTGGGATTGGGATAACCATTCATTTACACTTATGGGGTTTGAAATAGACACCAATTTATACTATTTTTTTATTAGGATAACCTCCAATGTACACTTTGAAATAATAAATCATTATTATTTACCAAATACATTGGATGTATATAATGAAATGAATCATCACATAATCAAAATCAATTCATATATATGTGAAAATATCTTGAATAAAAGTATCATTATCTCAAGGATTATCCAATGGAAAATGGAATGGATTTCATCCGTATTTCACCATTATAATCATAAACCATAATGTTATAGAATTAATATGGTATCATTGGGTAATATACACATTGAATCATAAGTAAAATAAATGGATGTTTTCATAGATGAAAATACATTTAAAATATTATAGTAAGACATTAGTAAGGTAAATACCCTTATCAATTTGAAATAACTTATTTAAAATGAAAAAAATAGAAAATATTAAGGAAAAATTCATTAACAAGCATTTTATAAAATTTAAATGGAATCTAGAAACAAAACATAAGTTCTAATGGAGGGAAGATATATTCATACAGTGTACATTAAACAAAATAATTTTCACCATTTTGGTAAAAATTGAAAATTTTCTCATTGAGATATCTACAAAAATATAAATATATTTTTTTTATAAAAAGTAAAACATGATAAAAAAATTCAAAATCCTAAAGTAATGGTCAATAAATTATTGAAAAGATTTTATATAAAATAAGTATGTAAAAGAAATATATTTTTGGATAAAGATTGAAATAATATAAGTTTCCTTAAAAACACCCATTTGGTCTCTTGGGTAGTTAAGGATAATAAAATGAAAGGAAAACATATAATCACTAGAAATAATCAGTGAAAAAAATAATCATGGTGAGAGATAGATCATTTTACTTCATCTTTGAAATTCTAATAATATATAATAACAGTAAAAAGGATATTATAATGAAAAACACATACCGCAATGGTTACTTTTGAATCAAAACTCCCAATATTTAAAAAACAGTAAGTGAAATAGTAGATAAATACAATATAAATAGACTCATGATATAAAATATCTATGGGTTATTATGTAAACCACAAAAAAAATAAGCAATGAAAGTGACATATGACTCATTGAAACAAAGGTTTTACTAGAAACCCTTACATTGTAACTTTTGAATAAAACTGCAATGAATAAAATAATTCGAGTTGTATATTTGAATAAAATTAATAAAAAAATGTACATAATATATAATTTATATATGTAATAATATAAACCTCATCAACATAAATAGTTTTATAACATCAAACAAGTCATAATGAAATAATATTTAGATGAATAACCCTTACTATATAACATATTTGATTGTTATGTTATCTAACCTCATTTAATAAAATTAAATTTTTCATATTTATATACCATAAAAAATTATACACTTTTAATATTAAATATGATATAATTCTAAATATTGAAACAACAATTTCCAAATATTTTATTATTTAAATCCTCACTTTTGGGTTATAAATGTTTCATATTTCATGTTTGTTTTGGTTCAACAGTTATAGAACTTGAATATTCATCAGTTATCCCTAATTTAACAAATATTAATCATGTCTTAATTATTATATTTAAAATTATATAAACTTCATAAACATTTATATAATGTATTTATGGAAAATAAATTACATCACTATATCGATACAGTAGTCCATATGTATGCATGAGTGATGTTTTACACTTTTGATGGATGGAATGAATGAAATGTTTATAATAATTCCTCATTATAGAATAATTATTCGATCATAAATAGAATATTTATGCGTTATGTAAATTTGTAACAAAACAAGATGTATGTTTATGGAAGATGAATCAAATCACTGCGTGGAGATAAAAGTCCACACAATCATAGGAGAGATACTATTATTTCCCATTTAATAGATATGTGGTGGGAAATTGTTGTCATATAATCATACTAAATTCATATTATAATGATGATACTATAGATTTATCTTGTTTTAATGGTAACAATAATTTTACCAAAGGTTCATAAAGAAATAAAATCCAATGATTTTGGTTAAGATTTATACCTCCTCTTTTAGAGACCAACTTCATTTTACACCTTAATCCATGAATGATTGGAAATATGAGAAGACCGGGGTATTATGTATTAAAAGAAGAAATATAGGGATTTTTTTAGTTTTTTTAGTTATGATATATGGATAATATTTCTTAATAATAGAGGAGATGTGGATCCCTATTATATGTTATTGTAAGGACACACATGCAATTAGATAAAAGATTTAAATAATATAAGGCCAAATTCATGTGATAGTTGATAGAATTTTTAAAAAATTGTAATTTAATATAATATAAGTTAAAAATATATAAAAACAATAATTTTTTGAAAAATTTATGTTACATTTTTACCCTTATCACTTAGTTTAACACCCCCAATAAACATTTTTTAACCTTAACTATCAAAAAACATGTTACTAATTTTAATATTCATTACGGCCAAAAATTAATTTTAACTTGTAAAATTATTTTAATTATAGTGATTTATAATATAAAATACATTTTAAAACTATTTAATGTATATATATTCCAAGAATATAATTTAAAATAAGTGTGAAAAATGAAACCAAAACCTTTAAAAATGCATTTTCGAATAAAAAATGGATATATTTTTATTCTCTGCCAAGTAATACCAATCAAAAAATTTGTAATTTTATTATTGAATACATAATATATAATTTTCTTATAAACTATTAATTAATAATCAGTATAATTATTTCAGTTACATAAATACACATTTCACAAAAAAACACTTCGAAAAATGTGCGTTTATTCCAAAAAAAACCTTATTCCAAAGTAAAGAATAACAGTAATTGATTTGAAATTATTTTGATTTTTTATAATTAAGTTAGATTTATATTAATTAAATATAACATTTTATACATAAATTTATATTTATGTTAATTGGTTTAATGAATATAAATGAAAGGTTTTAAAAAATGAGTATTTTCAATATTCCATAAAAAAATAAATGTTTTCAGAAAACAAATCAAATAAAAACCCCATATTAAAATATTGAAATTATGTCTATAAAGTTTTTATTCATTAAATTTTGTATAATTTATAAAATTTGAATAAATAAATTATATTTTTAATACACAAATGTAATAAAAATTAATTTTTCAAGAAAAATTATTTTTTAAGAATGAAATGACTTAAAAAAATTAGTAATTATTTATTATAAAATAATAAATATATATTCATTATCCAAAATATTTACACATATTTTTCTTAATCTATTTATTATTATTCCTACCTTCCAAATTAATATCTTTGTAACAATTGTCACATTTATATAATTCTATTTTATAATATATCGTTGTTTTCATAATGATTAGTGTTTCATATTATGTATTCTATCAAAAATTTTATACTTTTAATTTATATTTTCGTGATTTTACACTTTCCTCCCTAAAAAAATTTAAACTTCATAATTCTAATATCCTAAATCTATGGTTCAATATTTTAAGAAAATTGATAAATAACCACATAGTGTCAAGGGATATTAAAACATCCATTTTAAAAGGGACTTAGGAAACATATAGGTTACAATATATAATACATAATCAGGTTCCCAAATATAGATAACATTATATAACATGAATATATTGATATGGAGGAGAGGGATAATTTCTAATGATTAATAGAGTGTGATCCAAAAATTTATCATTAGAAATTTAATGAATACAAACCCATAAATTGATATGCGATAAATACAACCATAAATTCATGAAAAATAAATGTAAATGAAAGAAAAATTATTTCTAGATAATTTTTCATGATTTCAAGTTTATTTTTCTATCATGATTGGGAACCAATACAAAATATAATTGTTTTGTTTCCTTTTTTCCATAAGATCGATCCATCATTTGGTTTTACATCGAAAAATATCAACTCATATCTAATATCTTACTCTAGAATATGAATTTTGATGATGAATTGTTCATGCATGAAGCATTGAATATTAAATATTAATGGATAATAAGGTCCATAAATGAATGAAAGGACATTCCTCATATATCAAAATATTTATCTAAACAATAATGGTTATCATAAGTTATACAATATGGATAAGTCATGTTATGATGAAAAAATACACTAATATCTAATATATCAATAATAACACATGAAGATAATCCTAAACCATTCAATAAATTTTTTACCATAAGAATCCTATAAAAATGTTTGACCAAATTAAAATCTATAAATTTAGAGAAAACGTCACTAAATTTAGAAAATCAACATAACTCTAATACCCAAACAACATAAACTAGTTGTTAATTTACAATAAAAGATATTTTAATACCAAGATAATATATTCTTGTAAAATATATTAATAACCTTCGTCACTATAAAAACATAATGAAAACATAAATACTTAAAATATTTAACTATATAATTATTCATTAATTAATTTCACTTACTACTGAAATTATTCTATAATTCCAAAATGTAGTGAAAAACATAAATGATAAGGTATATAACTTTTACATCAAACCAATAATCAATTTCAAGGGCCCAAATTCTATCCAATTTACAAAATAAATATCTATCATGTTGTTATTCCATCAAAAAATTAATATCTCAATATGATATATTTATTAATGGTTATCTATCTCTCAATCATGTATTCTCTAAAAATATCAACTTTTCAATAATTTTTTATAGTTTATCTATACCATCTTATATACTCTTGAAAATATATAATTTTAAACTAATTTAGAAATATCATTATATGATTCAGGATTCTTATAACACAAATATTCTCGGTAAAACCCATTTAAAAAATTATTCTTAAATACAATAATATAAACACTTCAATCATTCCACTTCATAATTAAACAATTAAATAAGAATTTTCAACTTATTCATTAATAATTATTTTATATAACATATAGAGTGATTTATGAAATGAATTTCATCAAACTAAATTTAATAATGTTTCATAATTTTAACATGAAAATATTATTAAAATGATTATTAATTAACGGTTATCTATCTCTCAATCATGTATTCTCTAAAAATATCAACTTATCAATAATTTTTTATAGTTTATCTATACCATCCTATATACTCTTAAAAATATATAATTTTAAACTAATTTATAAATATCATTATATGAATCAGGATTCTTATAACCTACATATTCTCAGTAAAACCCTTTTAAAAATTTGTTCTTAAATACAATAAGATAAACACTTCAATCATTCCACTCCATTATTAAACCATCAAATATGAATTTTTAACATATTTATTAATAATTATTTTATATAATATGTAGAGTGTATTATGAAATAACTTTCATCAAAATCAATTTAATAATGTTTCATACTTTTAACATGAAAAGTTTATTAAAATGATTATTAATTTTTATATTCCATATAAAGTATCATCGTCATCGAAATTACAACATTTACTGATAAAAAGTTGTCAATTCTCTCCTAGTGATAATACCATAGGATAGTGATTTGAATAATTCTCATACATTCCTTATTTAAATCACACAACTGTAGATGGTACCTTATGGGTACTAATAAAAAAACTATAATATTGACCATGATTTTCATTTTTCCTTCAAAATTCACTTCTTTATGAAATTTGTTTCATGCATAAAGAACATTATGTTTCATTCATGACATTACTTTGATATATTCTTTCCAAATTTTAGAAATGCATGAATATGAATATAATTTCAACTATGGGATTCATAAAACTCAATTTTATTCATATTTGGCTTATTTTAAAACACACATATGTTCAGGTTGTTAATCTTATATTGATTAAGCTAGTTAGACATAATAAAATGTTTTTAAATTATATCACCCATATAATTTTCTTCATTATGATAAATGTCATTGAATTTTCTTTTATATTCACCATTAGAATGATTCCAATTGGTTTTATATATTAACAAAAACAAAAAAATGTTTTTTCAACAACAATGATAAAATCTTGTAATGATATATTCATGAAAAATCATTCCTATTATATCAAAACCACAAGGATTTTTTTTCACATATTACACCTTTGGTTTAACCTATTCCATACTAGGTTATTATAAATTCAAATAATTTACAATGGTTCATATATAAAATTTGAATTATATCAACAATATCTAAAGGAGTGTCTAGCTTGGTGTGTAGTGTTAGGCGAACACATAATACCCATGTGATGACCATGTTAATAACAAATCCTCTCATTTCACATGTTTTACCCCTTAGTACATATATTCGAAAACCATATTATCATTCTAGAATATTTTCAAGGTTATGTTTTCTATAAAAAACACAGTACTTTATCTATGGATTTTTTATTTTATTTGTCCTTATCTGATCCGTTCTACCTAATGTATTCTAATCAATGTTTCCAAAAAAATCTAATGCTATATATGATACCAAACCAGATGAACGCAAAATTAAAAACATAAATAATACATCTTATTATATGAATATTCATTATATACTATTATGATCTATTCCATAACTCTAACTATTTAGGATCTTTATAATCACATATACAAAAATATAGGGTATGTAAAAGAACAACATATCCTACCACTGAGATCCTTGAAACTAGAACCCTTAGTAAAAATATCATACAGAAAACCTTTATTAATATTTTGTGTGATTTTAAACATTATAAAAGGCGGTATCTGATTCATAGTAAGGTTAAACAATCAAGATATCAATGAATTGTCATTTTTCTGACAATTTGGGAATAAGAGTATGTTAAAATGAGATTATAATTTTAAAAGAAAACTTATAAATTCATAGATCAAAATATTGAGTCATGGAATAATTATTGGAAGTTTATAATACATGAATCATAATGGAATGAAAGAGAATGAGACATAAAAGAACATCATTATAATGAGAGAATGTTATAATGGTATAGCTTAATTTGGGGAATAACAATAATCATAGAAAGTTTTTGTTAAGGACTACCCCAAGATATTAATCACATGTTAGGTATGGGAAACCCACCTATATACTTATTTCAGGCTTCAGATATCCTCTCGTGTACCCTAATAGGGATTAGGCAAACCACCAATGAACCCTATTTAAGGATCTTAATATCCCCTCAAATACCCATTAAGCACACAAAACATTATTATTTAAAAAATTAATTTTATTGATATAATGGACCCACCCTTCATATAAAAATAATCTATTCATATATATACCACAATATAATGGAAATTTATTCATTTGATCAAAGAATAACCCATGGAAATAAAAATGAGTTATATCAATATCCCATCACTATAATCATAAACCATCCAAAGAAATAATAAAAATGGAATCACTGGATCATATCCCTATTGAATCATATGTAACATCGATAGATTTTGTCATACATGAAAACACCTTTAAATGATTACTGTGATATTTTTTTGGAAAATAACTTTTTTAATTTAAAATTTCTTTTTTAAAATACAAAAAGTTAAATAAAATTGATAAAAAAATTATACGAAAATAATTAAAGAATAATTTAGTGTGTGTTAAATTAAAATATGTGTCTTGATATTGGTAAAAAAATTTCAGGTGGTGTACATTAGAACAAATATTTCTTTTACATATTTTGTAAAAATTCCGGACATACTCATTTGTAAAATGAAAAAACTGATACATTTATATATTAAAAAATATGACCATAGGTAAAAGTGAATTCATAAAATTATTGGGGAATGATAAAGAAATTTTTGAAATGTATATTAATAAAATATAGATATTGAGGGAAAATATTGCAATACAAATAGAGAAATAAAGTAGGTTTTACTCAAACTTTTATTTCAGAATATTGAGTTCCTAAAGAGTGTAAAATAAATGAAAAACATGTATTATCAAAAAAATAACAATAATATTTGAAAATAAAAAAAATTATTAATGATATATCATATAACTTCATAACAAAAAATTTAGGCATAAACATTCCCTATAATAATGTGACTGGAACATAAAACAATTACAGTTTGGTAACTTTGGAATCATAAAACCCTGAACTAAATAAAATGATATGAAAATTTAAATTATTGGAAGATAAATAAATTAATAATATAACTTATAAATTGTTTAATGTATAAACCACATAAAATAAACATGTTGTGGATATGATATATATCTCCCAAAAATAATATTGAGATGAAGAACCCTTACAATGTGGTTAACTTTTGAATAAAACCCATTGGATGAATTAATTTTATATTTATATTAAAATACCATGAATAAAGAAGTATACATAAATTAAAACATCAAATGTATATTATATTCACCTTTTAGATATAAATAGGTGTGTAACATCCAACATGTCACAATAAAACAATATTGAGATGAAGAACCTTTACATTATGCCCAACTAGATTCATATGTTGTGTATACTATTGTATAATAAGCTTATATTAGTACTTATTATATAAATGATGAAATTAAACACTTATAATATCATATATGATCCAATTATATCATTAAAACAACCATTTTAAATAATTCTATTTTAAAATATGCATTTCTATGTTATTAGTGATTCAATTTTCCAATATATTTTGGATTAATAGTTATGGTACTTAAAAATTTATCAAGGCTACATTATATGAAACATACTAAAAATTTCATAAATATAATATTTAATCATCATATATACTTTAGTAACAAAGAATATAAATTGGTGATGAAAAATGATTTGAATCACGTTATGGAGATGGTAGTCTGTATGTACATGTGAGTGTAGTTCTCACAGTTTTGATGGATGAAAAAAAGATAGATACTGAATAAAAATTAAATAATACATACTAAAACATAAAAATAAACTATATGCTTTAAATACATCATAATAAATGTCCATGAATGTTTCGGAAGGAAAATTAATTACAGTGCTACGTGGAGCGAGGAGTCTACATGTATACATAAGTTATACCTTCATTTTCTATTTTCTAGATAATTGGTTGGAAATGGTTATGAAATCATCATAATAACATATTATTATATAAATTATACAATTTTCGTAATGTTTTGATGGACATAATTTGTTTTGATAATATAAAAGAATATATATAATTGAATGAGCTTTGTTAAGATTAATACATCTTTTTTATGACCTCACTAGCTTACGCCATAATCCTTGAAAGAATTATATTATGAGAACACTAATGGAACAAAGATTAAGGGAATGAATGTTGAAAGGTTCTATATCAGTTTACAGATGATCTTTAGGGCTTAAATTATGTGAATTATAGTGAAGAAGAGGTTCCCTTTTATAAGTGTGGGGAGGGACACACAAGTAATTACTATGAATAATTCAATAATATATGGTCACTTTCATATGAAAGTGGATCCAAATGTACAATTATTTGGATTAAAAATAATATATGTTCAAAAAATATTCATTTAATATAATGTATACAAGTTTATGGGGGCATTATTAGCATTATATCGTAGTTTAACACCCATGGAAATCTGTTTTAACCTTAATTGTGGTTGCAAAATTTTACTACTATTATATTCATTATGAAAAAAAATTATGATGAAAATTTTAAATTATATTGTTTATAATTATTAAAAATACATAATCAATTTCAAAATATTTAATTTCTATAATTGGAATAAAACCACTCTAAAATAATTTGTAAAATCACATTGAGGACCATTTTTATAAAAAAATCCATTTTAGGCCTAAAACGTGATTTATTATTATTTAATGCACAGTAAAAATTGTGAGATCAATGTGATTTTTTTAACAAATATATAATCTATATGTATCATTATAATCATTAATAAATATTTAATTATTTAATGAAATACTATAAAAACTCATTTCACACATAAAAATAATTTTTACAACAAATAATTTTTATTCCAAAAAATGAACTTATATCAATATCATGTATAATGATGATTACTATGTAATTAATTAGTTTATTAATAATTACATGTCTATTATAATAAATTCAGATGAAAAAAAATTATAATTAATTTATGTAATAGAGTTAAATTACATTTCAATAAATACAAAACATTTTTATTATTCACAAAAAAATTTATTTTTCTATAAAAATTCCAAAAAATCACATTATTGAAAAACTGACGTGATGGAATAAAAAATTATATTAATAATATTTAAAAAACATTCTAAAAATGGTATCAATTAATTTTGGTTTTCAGGCAATAAATGTAACAGATACCAATTTTTGAAGAAAACTTATTTCTTTGAATAAAATGAATTTACAAAAAAATTGATTTTATAATTTTTATTATTTAATAAATAAATATATATTATTCAAAATAATTTTAAATTAATTACATAATTTTTATTATTAATATTAATTCCAATAAATTTAAAATCTATGATATACCAGTAACATTCAAGAAATGTTAATTTTTATAGTGTATCAACATTCACTTAATTCTCGATGTTGTGTTTTAATGGAGCTATCGAGCATAGTATACGATTAAAATAAATTTTTGGTATATTAACTTATCTAATTAATTGGACAGATATAGTTTTTTGTATGACCTATCATATCATAAAATTCTCACAATCATGCATGTCACATAGAAAGGGATCATCTGTCTGTTATAGCCATCAAATATACCAATGTGAAAGGATCGAGTTTCCTCATGGTCTCATGAGGAATATATCAATGAATAAATCATGGAGTTTCCCCAAAATAATAAGCTAAGGAATAATTTTTGTCGGTATTTTGTCCATCATTAACATATCATATATCATAATTCTTAGAGAGTACGAGAACTAACATAAGAAGAATTTATGAGAGTTTTTGAGATAAATAGTTGATAAAAAATGAAGGTGACATATAATTCATCATAACAATTTAAGAACATTTATATTTGATGATTAAAAAATGATAATAAATTTAATATACAATAATTAAGGTTTATAAAAATCATTTTTGAATATATATATATATATATATATATTTGTTTTTGTGTGTGTGACAAACTCAAAAGAAGAGAGTAAGGTTTTAGAGTCCAATTAAAAACAATTATGTTTAGAATCAGTCATAATTGGTTAATATTTCAATGAATATGAATATAAATCCATTTAAAATTTCAATAAGGAAAATATTATGAGAATTTGGGCGGATCATACATAGAAAATATTTGATAGAATATTAGATAAAAAGTAAAATTCTAATGTGAAACGCTAAGAGTGAATTCCATTACCTTATGTCATGTAATATTTCAACACATTTAGGAAACCTATATAAATAAATTATTTTTATTAAAATATTAATAAAAATAAATTTTATATAAATTTTTATCTGTATTTTTCAATTATTTCATTTTTAATTTATTTATTACTACTCTATTTAAAGAAAAAATGTATTGAGGACATGTTTTTTTCACATATTAATATTTCTATATATTTTATCAATAATTATTTATTAATAATTAAGTAAAATTTACTCCAAAAACATTAAAAAAATATTTTGATTTTTTTATATTATATATTTGTTAAACTAACCCATCAAAAGATATGTGACAATTAATGAATTGAAAATACCATCATAGGTAAAAATGACCATTGATGAGACTTGATGAAATTTGGGAGGGGAGAGATATATACTTTTTATATATTGTATATAACTATTTCAGAGTAACCAAATATATTTAATATAGTTTTTCATAGTTATTAAATAGTTTAGGTATGATTATTTTAGATAGGAGTCATATAATTGATAAATTGAATGATGGAAATGAAATGAAAAAAGTAAATAAATACTCGATCGTTGTAGAATATCCTTTACAATGTTTTAATGTCATGGAGGATTGGTTTTTTATATCACAAAAACAACCTAAGGGTTCTAAGAAGACTTTGGATATATGAATTGGGTAGATATTGGAAAATAGGATGTGATTTAGAAGTTATTATTCGAGTTGAAGGAGGCAGTTTATTGTAAACACCTTGAATTTCCATGTAATTTTTTAAAAATAAATGGTAATTTTACGAGACCGCAAAAATTGACGGCACGTGATTCAGAGGCTCGATGTGACCGAAATGAATTTCTAAACTTTTTTTCGGGTTGGTTTAGTAAACCTACCAGTAGTGTATTTATATTTTGAATGGGTTCCTTGAAATGAAATCCGAGGGCACCGTTGAACTCGCATCACCAACATTTTCTTAAGGAGACCTTCACCTCGACCGCAATGGGCCGAGAGTGAATGATATTTTTTGTGTTTTTCGTGAAAGATTAAAATAAAATAAAAATGTGTAATTTTTTTATTTTCTTTTGATGAAATCTTCCATTTGGATGTTTTAATGATGGGGACCACCTTTACTAAAACCTCTCAACATAGGATATTTTGGTGGGGACTACCTGAGACTTAAAACCCCTTGAACCCCTTTGAACTCCCTCATAATGGGGAGAAACCTCTTGAGCTCCCCCACTTAATTATGCAAACTCTCCCCTTTAATTAATTATGCCAACCCATCAATTAATTAATTAAGATATTATGAAATTATGACAACAAATATAATAAATAATTTGTTCTATTACGTGGGATACCTTTCATTTTGGTGGAATTGGGGAGAGAAGAACTATTGGGAGAAATCTCTCCAATTAAGAATGCCAAATACGAACATCTCCATCGAAGAATATACCAATGATCGAGAAAAAACCGACATCAATGAAGTGTGTCTATCCCTAATGACATTGTCTCCTTCCTTGCGTCCTCTATCAATGATGAATCATTGTAGGGGTTTATTTATGAGTGATTATCACTTCCCATGTTTTTCGCTTCTAAACTAATAACGCGGATAAAATCTCATAAACTAGTTGATCCACGAATGTTTTCTATTGCAGGATTGGGAATAATGATTGATGAAGGTTGTGAGGGTTGATGTTTTGAAATATCTTCCATACACATTATTGATTCAAATTTGTGAACCACTTTCTATCTCTCTAAAGAGAAGGGTGTGGGCCAAAAAAACATGGCCCAACCCCATTTTCATTCTTATTTTGTGTGTTATTTACGATTGTGACGGTGATCAGTGGCAGCGTTTGGCACCGGTGGAACATGAGAATGGAAAATAGCACCACCGCCAGATCAAAAAAAATACAACAGGGCCGCCCCGTGGCTCCCGCACCACTGGCGACCCCCTGCCGATCGTGTACTCTTCCGTCCGCGGCTGGCACTGCCCCACACCCTTGCACCATCCGCGGCTCCGCCGCCCCATGGCCTCGCCTCTTGTGGCACCCTGCACCGCCCCGTGGCTTTTCCACCCCGAGGCTCCACTGTCCACGGCACCATGCGCTACCCCACTGCCTCGCCGCGCCACCCCACGGCTCCACCGTCCGCGACCCCGCCGAGCCTCCCCGCAGATTTGCCACCCTCGCGGCCCCATGGCCTCCACGCCACCAGGTCGGGCTGTCAGAATGGGCCACCTAGCATGGGACAGACCTAGTGGGTCAGTCCAGGTCGACCCAATCCGGGTTGGACCAGGCGGGTTCGGGCCGGGTCGGTTCGACCAGGTCGGATCGTACCTAGACCCACTACGACCTATTTATGCTATTTTTTCTATAAAATTGGCACCAGATATCCATTTGACGAACCTTCAGCGGAGTTCGAAACCTTAGAGTGAGACGGTCCCTTTGAGTTTTCCCCACTAGAGATTTGGATAAAGTTAGAATATGGGCGGGGCGGATCGAGCACGAATCCAACAGGGCCCCCAGGACTAAAAGCCTAATAACTGACAAACTTGGTGTCTGATTGACACCCCGTCTATTGAGATAATACCCCTATGACGTGGCAGTCCTTTGGGATAATTCTTCAGGGGACTCCATGGAAGTTGGAGTATCGATCAGTGTCTTGAGGATCAGACCCTCCCGGAGGCGAGTAATCCTAGCGCGGAAATCTAATAGCTAGCTGTGACTTGAGAATAGATTATTCAAGGGTCTGTGATTGAGGATACCACATGGAACCGCTCTAGTATTCCATGTTGGACTAGTCGAGAAATCCTCTGTGGGTCAGCACCTGGGGATCCTATGTTGTTCATCACCTAGTGATCCCGTGTTGGTTAGCACCGAGCGATCCAGTGTGGGTCAGCACCGAGCGCTCCTGTGCGGGTAAGCACCGAGCGATCCTATGTGGGTCAGCAACTAGAGATCCTATATGGGTTTGATAATTATTAGAGATCTTTCTTGGGTCTTCTTCTTAATATATTAGGATGATTTAGTAGTTACAGTTAATCATCTATACTACTGTACATAAGTTATACCAGGTGTGCGCTGAGTTCATACCTTAGCGGTACATTCCATTGTGGTAATACCTTGGGGGTATTATTCTGCGTGGTGTACCTATGTGGTACTTACCTTCATGGTATTCCTTCAATTGTGGAACAGTTGAGCTTTAGGCTTTTGAGTTGGACTCTCTGTTTCCTCATGATTGAGATGGGTATACTTGATAACATAGGTATATGTATATGCATATACCTACGTTGGGTTGTCTGTTGTTTCCATGCTTTGTGGATTATAATTTTTGGATTTTGTGAGATCTTGAGGGTCTAGGGGTCCCTATTGAGTATCGTTATACTCACCCTTGCATGGGCTATGCTCCTACCACATTGTGTTTGGTGTAGACGAAGGACAGCGCTGACTGAGGACGAGAGTCCCAGACCTGGAGGTATCTTGGAGGTGGACCTTAGACGAGGCATACCGCAGGGATGACCATTCAAGTTCTGTACCTACTCTTCAGATAATATCATTGGTGGATGATCATAATAGCTATTCTAGTTTACTTGTACTTTCAATTTCGTGTACTTTCTATTTGGGATTGAATTTTGGCCCCTTTTTTACTTACTGTACTGACTATGTTTACTATTAATTTAATTGAATTCTTATCTTGTTGGGTGCTCAATTTCATGTGTTTATAGGTTATAAAGGAAATTCCTTCCCACTTTTAGGGAATATGATTTTGGTACTAGTCGTCAGCCACTAGCCTATGGAAGGCGGGCTTGGGGTAGTCCCGACATGGACCCCGGGGGACGGGTTGTGACAAATTGGTATTAGAGGATTTAGTTCTACTGTAGAACATAATACTCTGATATTTCATTTTAACGATAATAGTGTTATGTGTAGTGAGTGTGGTTATTAGTTTAAGGAATCCAGTGTTGGTGTGGTGGCTGATGTATCCATACGTAGGTACCATTACTTCTGATTTCTAACTTAGTGCATGAAAACACTGATTTCATTTTTGTTTTGGAGATTTTTCTTTGTGATCTCTTTTAGTCCTCTCACCAGGTATAACTTGTTGACCATGGTGCACCTATTTCTTTTCTGGATTCCTCCATGCTGACAGTCATCTAGGGATCCAGATATAGTATGCATTGATAGCCCACCGAGGGATGAGGCATCAGTGTAGGGCCCTCTTCCAGAAGAGGCACAAGCGGTACCATTACCCGTTGGGCCACGAATGCCATGATCCCCAAAAGTAGAGGGTTCACGCCACTTGAGAGTTTTTTATGAGGTCCAGCACCAATGGCCACCATGGTTTAGGGTAGAGATGGACCCACAGGTGGCTGAGGATTCACTGGATGCTGTGGTGAGAGTCTTTTAACTAGTAGGGACACCAGCTGATCTAATAGTGATCCTTACTTCCAGTCTTCTATGGGAAGTAGAGGGAAGATGGTGGAGTTTGATGCACCAGGCTCACAACAAGGTGATTCTTCTCAAGGTAGACTTCGAGAGCCTGTTTCAGGCAGAGTTTGTTCCAGTGACTCTTCACGCAGTACGCATACGAGAGCTTCTTCATCAGCAGCAGGGAAGCCTGACCGTGGCTCAATACTCAGCGAGGTTCACTGACCTCTCATGTTACTCCACATATATGGTGTGTGACCAATTCTTCAGGGCCTGGACCATCATGTAGGGACTCATTTGGGAGATCAGGTCCTCGATGATTTTACTCAGCATCCCGACGCAGGCGATGGTGTTAGAGCGAGACCTTTTAGTGGATAGTTTTTTGGATGAGCAGTAACTAGTAGAGAGACCCACCACAGGATGTCACATAGTGTAATCTTTTGTAGTTGGAAGTAGACACATGTCACAGAGGTCCAAGAGGACCATAACTACAGGTGGACGACTCCAGGATTCAGAGTCAGTTCTGCGGGGCACTTGAGGCATAGCTAGTCAGGCTAGGAGTGGGAAGTGTAACGCATGCGATGGGTAGGGTCAGATGGCTCGTTACTTTATGACACGTCGTACAGATGATCAGAAGACATTCGAGGGACCGCCCAGGTAGAGACATAGTTTCATCTGAGGATGTCCATAAGGAGATGGTGGATGTGGCATAGGAGCATGTCGTGCAGATGGACGTGGGAAAAGAATCGAGATTTTACTGGGACTGACACCAGGATGTCCACCCTGACCACAGGGAGCAGGTGGACATGGGCGAGCTCACCTCCAAAAAGCCGAGGCCTACGATCACGGCGCTCTGGAGATGATACGAGGTACAATCTGTATCTACTCCACCTTAGATGTAGTAATTATTGACACTGGTGCATGTCATTATTTTATTTCCACTGCCCTCATTTAGAGCTCAAAGATTCTGACGGAGCTGTTGGCTCAATCCTTATGGCTATAGACTTTTAAGGGAGCGGATTCAACGATTACTCACTAGTGTCAGCAATCTGAGCTTACTCTAGGAGGAAAGAGCTTCGAATGAGGATTAACTTCACTAGCAAGAAAATACCATTTGCAGCATAGGATGGACTTACCCGGAGTTGAGTGCACCGAATCACTCATCATTTTGCTATCCTTACACTCAGAGCAGTTGATGTGGTGAGTTAGAGTTATCATGTAGTGGTGGACCAGTACAGGGATGTCTTCTCTGATGATGTTCTGGGTCTACCCTCTCATAGAGAGGAGGGCTTGTACATTGTATTTTACCCCGGGATGACACTGATATCTACACCAGCATATGGGATGGATCCCATGGAAGTTCATGAGCTGCAGGTACAGTTGGAGGACTTATAGGGGAATGGGTTCATAGAGCCAAGTGTTTCTCCTTGGGTTGCCCTAATTTTTTTCTCCAAGAAGGAAAATGGGAGATTGAGGCTTTGTGTTGACTATAGGCACCTTAACTAGGTGACCGTGAAGAACAATTACCCACTTCCGAGGATTGAAGACCTCTTTGATAAGCTTAAAGGAGCATGGTGGTCCTTGAAGATAGACCTCAGATCAGGCTATCACCAGCTCAGAGTACGAGATGAGGATGTGAAAAAGAAAACTTTCAGATGACGGTATGGCCACTATGAGTTTTTTGTTATTCCATTTGGCATGAAAAATGCTCCAACAATGTTCATGGGACTCATGAACAAGATCTTTCAACCATACCTTGATCTCTTTTTTGTATTCTTCATCGACGACATTCTGATCTAATCAGCTACGGAGGAGGAGCACGCCTATCATTTGCAGTCAGTACTAGACACACTCTGAGAGCACCAGCTTTATGGTATTCTCTTGAAGTGTCAGTTCTGGATCTAAAATGTTCACCTTCTAGGACATGTCATCTCTGAGGCTAGAGTTTTAGTGGATCAAATAAATATTGAGGCGTTACATTCATGGGAGCCACCTGGGGGTGTGACGGAGATAAGAAGTTTCTTGGGTTTGGCTGGATACTACCGAAGATTGCTGCCAGATTTCTCCAGAGTTATAGCACCATTATCAATGTATACAAAGAAGGGGAAACCCAATGTGTGGTCAGAACGATGCTAGTGGAGTTTTTAGAAGCTGAGGTAGAGGCTGACTAGTTCCTCCATCTTGCGGCTTTCAGAGGAGGGCATAGGGTACACAGTCTACTACAATGCAACCGAGACCAGGATAAGATGTGTCCAGATGTTGGAGTGAGTAGTGATCTCTTATGGTTCTTGAAAACTGATACAACATAAGCAGAACTATGCTACCCATGACTTGGAGTTAGTAGTATTGGTCTTCACATTGATGATGTGGTGACATTACTTGATGAGAGAGCGTTTTACGTTGTTCTCGAATCACAACAGTCTCAAGTATATCTTTTCTAAGAAGGACATTAACCTGAGATAGAGACTTTGGCTTTAGTTCCTCTAGGCCTATGTCTTCTAGATAGTTAATACTCCTAGGAAGGGGAACATTGTAGCAGATGCACTCATCATGAGATCTGGTATACAACTTCTAGGTGAGGTGACAGACCAGCTAGCCACTTTATAGATATCCTTTGTGGATCGGGATAGAGAAGCTTTTCATCAGCCTACTTGTAGGGACCCAAAGCATGACGTACATGGACATTACATTACATTTGAGAAATACTTAATACCTAACAAAAACAGACACACAAGGACTGTAATAGTTTAGTGTCTTTGGAAACTCGGAATTTAATCTTATAATCGTGGTGAAAGATCTTCAACATCTCCCATAATGATCTTCTCCTTTTGTTTTCTTACCTAAAACCTTTCTTTATATCCTGGGGAAAAGAAAGCATAAAAAGGGTGAGCTTAAATGCTCAGTAAGGGTAAGCATAGATAACATACAACAATCCATAAACATTTGAATGCAAAATCTTGCACATAAAACCTAAAAATCAAATTCTTGAGCAAGGACATAAATCTTGGAAGTAAGTAAGGAATATATCATAAAGGAAAACAAATCTTGAAAAAATAGCATGGGAATAAAACTTCTAATTGTCGAAAAAATTAATCACATGATATGATTTGCATAGTAGCAGAGGCATTGCTGCCAAGACAATCTTAGTGGAAAAATTCCCTTTCTGAATCGAGTTCACTCCTCATTCCAATCCTGTATTACTAAACCAGATTAACTTACCATTACAGCCATGTCTATCTCATGAGATATAAATCTTTAGCCAATTCATTGGAGGAAGATATAGGTCCCACCCATCTCATAATGAAATCATTATTACGTGTTCCACAACATAAACATAAATCATTCATCATAACCCAAAGAATAAAATGGGTTTCATAAACATCATCCCATAATAACATAATACATATAAAACAACTGGATATCATTTCATCATAAGAGAAGTGAAACCATGTAAATCATAGATACATTATACTTGAAACATACACATATGAAATAATGCCATCTTATATGGAAAATGGTTTTGATAAAACACTTGAAATGAATTCTTGAGGAAAATATCCTTTCTTCCTCAAAAGCATTTTCTTTTCAAAAAATGAAATGAAATTTTAAAATAAAACTATTTTGTTGAAAATAGTAATTAAATCTTGTAGATTAATCTTAATGAAAATAAGGTGTTACGAAAACGTAAAAATTCTTTCATTCCGTATAAGTTAAAAGGACATTCTTCTTGTACTTTTTCCGGAAAAGTCAAAAAGTACCTCGTATGGTAAACAAAAGAATGAATCTTTACAAACCATGTAGTAAAACTCAAAAATGGGTAAAAAGGAATTTAAACATACATGAAAACATATTTGGAAAATAGGGACATGGATTATGAATATAACCCCATTAAATACTTACAAATAAACAATCTCCGATAAAAAAAAAATTGGAAAAGTTATCCCTTACCTGAGGTCTGATATGCTTCGTACGTATACGAAACTCCTGTATAATAATTTAAATAATCTCATTGAATTATTAAAGAATAATATTCATTGTTATGATATCATATATGGTTCACTTATGACTTTATATTACCCATTATTTTGTAAATTTCATGTTAAAGCAGCGTTTTGGGTAAAACGTTTTATTTATCATACGTGTTTGGACTTGTTGTTCTTGAAATTATTACTACTTATATCATGATTTAATTACTTCCATAATTTAAATCATGATATATATATTCAGTATATATATATATATAATATAGATAAATGAAATGAAATACACTGTTTATGGAGACGGTAGGCCATACGTACGAATTAACACTGTTTTCTTTTCTTTATTGACTTGAATGGATGTAAGTAGAGGATATATATATATATATATATACACAAATACAGTAGCTTAATTATGTCATATATTTCATTATTATTCATTATATATACTTTATAATCATTCTTGATGGTTAATCATGGAAAATAAATCTCATCGCATTTGTGGAGATGGTAGTTCGTACGTATGCACGAGCGATGATATCATTCTCATGATCATGGAATTGTATTGAAGTGTCTGTATAATATTGTATAATAAATATAACTTTACAATAATTATATATAGTTATTTATTTACACAATTATACCCATCCAAGTAAGGTGGTGGTTGAAAATAGATTACACCACGACCTGGAGACGGTATTCCGTACGTACGCACGCGCGGTGATTTCATTTTCCGCAGGATGGATAAAAGGTGAAATAAGGTTGTTTCATATTTATAATAACATATCAGTATATATTTAATACTGATTTATTAATTTATAATGAGACAACTAAATAAGAAGATGTAGAAGAAGAAAGAAACTTGAGAAAATCGGAAAAAGAGATTACCTCTTCTTCGACGCACCTCATTTATGCTTCCTCTTAAGGAAGTAGAGTTGGTCTTTTGAGAAGACAAGATCCTCCAGAATGTTGATAGGGAAGTGGATAAAAGAAATGGTCAGTGTTTGTCCGAGCTTCAAGGATCAAAAGGGTGTGAAGAGAAGAGGGAAGGGGTTCCCTTTTTATAGGGGAGGAGAGGGGCACCTTAAGAAATCTTAAAATATTATTTTATTATAAAGTCATATTCGGTTTTTAATAGCTTCAAATTGATTTATTTTGAATCTAAGGTGGGTATGGGTATAAATACTCTCGTCAAATAGAATTTGGAAAAGTTTGGGTTACTATTTTAACCTTATCATTTAGATTTAACTCTAAGTTAAATAATTAAACTTTTACCGTGTCTTTTTGTTTTCTTACATTATATGGTTAATAAACTTACTATAACAAGACAAACGAACCCAAAGTTGTTTATTATTAATATATCTAACCTTATCTAAGTCATTTGGCCGAACCGTGGATTTTTAGGAATAAAATAACAATTAATAATATAATATTTGTTTTAAAAACTATTTTATGTCAATTTTTACACTATTCGGTACATGATTTATGTGAAAATCATAACATCTTGATTAGTTCCAAAAAAGTTACTTAAATCAATAATAACATGTCATATTAACCTAGAAAATTAGTTTAATTCATAAATTGTCTCAAATTACATTTATTTGGGTATTTATAGCATCAATTATATTAATATATCAGTAATAAGATAATTACTACATCATCATTGTGTCATAAATAAATTACATTATTTAAAGTCTAAAAATTATAAATAAAATACCATTATGTAGGAAATATTTTTATCTTTCTAATGAATATTTATAGTTGAATTTATCTTATGTATAACCCTATATTAAAAATATTTAAGTTATTAAACATTGATTTTAACTATTTTAACTATTCTTTAAATAAAATAATATTAAATGTCCTAATCTAATAAAAGTTGGTCTAAATGGTCATATTTTATTCCTAAGGTTGTTTTTGGTCGAATTACACTTATCCAATATAATTAGGACATGTTTTAGGGTAAAAATTATATCATTTCTACCCTTAATTACCCTATTTACTTTTAACTGGGGTAAAAAAAGTAAAAAGTTACTATTCACCAAAAATTATTTGAATCTCACTGAACCACATTTTATTCCTTGATATTAACCTTGTCTCTTGAATTTTTGAAATTCCACTCACAGAAGCGGTAAAATTAGGTTTTATGTGAATTTCCAAATTCTCCTAGGAAGTGGGTAAAAGACAGTGAAAAGTTCACTAAAATTTTTATATATCTAAAATTATTATAAAATGACTCCAATGAATTAAATTTAACTTATATAGGTATTATGTATCAATTTTTACCTAAAATAAATTTATAGAAAATAAATAATTATTTAAATAAAGTCGGTTTTTAAATAGTAACCCAGTGTTTTCACTATTCATCGAAAATTTAATGTTTTCAGAAAAATACCAAAAATTCACCCTAGGCTAATTTCAATATTCCAAATCCAAAACTGAAGTCCATTTTGAAAGATAAAATTTATAAAATTCCAAAATGTGGGTATTACTATTCATGACTGCTAGTTCATAGTAATAATATAATAATATCTCGTTTAGTGAAATTCAGTATTGCGTACTACACAAGCTATAAAAGAAGGTATTGATTGCGTGTTATTCAAGCCAAGTCAGGGATACATGTAGTGAAAGCTCCATTTGGTGTTGCGTATAACATAATAAAAACTTATTTCATTTCTTCATTAAACAAAATATATACTTAATGTTGCGTAGAATAATTTCCACAAAACGAACTTGAAATTGTGTGTAACACGAGCCAAGAATAGTGTTGCGTATACTGCATGCTAATACAGTGTTGTGTATTGTACAAGATAAACTTGGTGTAGTGTATAATATAAGACACCAATGAAATTAAAAGAATATTTTTCATAAAATCTCGGGGTGTTACATTCTACCCCGCATAAAAGGAATTTCTCCCTCAAAATTCGTCGGGGTTATAAATGGTTTACTACTTGAAAGTTTCTTTAATTGAAACCCACATCGTAAAAAGTAATACAAAAACTTGACTTTAAAAACTAAAGTATGAAACATAATGGTTACCCAAATTAACTAATCACTGTGTTTCCACGTAGGAGAACATAGGTGAAAATATGGATATGGAAGAGAAATCTAACCATCATGTTCTGATAGAGAGTGGTAGAGAACATGACTATGAAAAAGCCAACAATCACAAAGAGATCGATTTGTGATGATCTAAGGTACCATCTGATTCATCATATATAAGGTCGCTAGAACAACATTTTTGGTTTTCAAGATCATTTCCCTAAAGTTGAATAAATTGGAATTAGAAGAAATATGTTCTTGATTTTGGTACAGTCTCACCGTTGGTGATTCCATGGACAATTTCCACTTCGTCTCTTAATGAAATGAAGTTGAATTTGTCATTCGTGAAGTGTTAGTAGATCATGTGATAGAATGATGGGTCATTCCATATGTCTCAAACTAAAGGTTAGAAAAAGTTATCAAATATACAAAAGTACATCTATGGTGGGGTTAATCATATATGATTCCAAAAATGGACTTATACTTCATCTATCATACCTCTTAATAAAATAATACTTGTTTCTAATAGACAGGGACTTTTTGTAGGACAGTGGTAGGTGAAAAAGGCTTATCGTACTTTAGTTGTGGGTTCGATTCCCACAGCCTTGTCCGACGCGACGGGTTGTCGCCCATCCAGCAGGTCGTCCTTTTTCTAAAATTACATCATTATGACATTCCATCGATAATATCAAAAACAGTTCTAGCTTTAAAATAAATTTTGTTCAACATAATCTATTTCAAATCTTTAGGATGATCCAAAATACATCTGTCCAATCTTATAGTATAAAGAAAACAATTACTATAAATGTCATCTACCGAGCATGTGAATACCAACATTTATCCCTGATATATCTTGTTGATCACATTCCAAACATGTGAATACCATAATCATGTATTATCTTGAAAAATGAATACACATTTAACCTTAGTGAAAATATGAATGATTTCAAAAGATAACTCTTTCCACATACCAAAATCCCAAAATTTCTATATACTCAAACCATGATATCACTTTGTCCTTATTTTAGTCATGATCTCATGATTACTATCATATTATTTTCTCCATATCCCTTCATTATGCGGATTTCATCTGCTTTTCAAAAATATTTTAATCACTTATTCATGGTTACCAGTACCATATGATTATTGAAAACCAATACATAGATATTCCAAAATTCCACAATACCATTAATGAGATTCTTTGATACTATTTTGAAATCCCATTACAAAAACACTTAATCATTACACAACATCATTTTCATACTCAACATCACAAGTAGTTATCACATGAGACTTTCCTTTATCCTTTTTCTTAAGAGTTTCTCATGTTGATCATCATTAACCCGTGGATTAGGGAATTTATTATCATAATGCCCCATTTCCTTTCACTTGAAGCATTGAAGTGTTGGTGTATATTTCTATGTAGTCTTTTCTATATTCACATCATTAGGAAAATTTTTCCCATTACATAGAAAATCAACTACTTGATGGCCTTCTTTTCCACAATTAATACATTTTCTAGTACCTTTTAGGCAATCTCCACCATGCTTTATTCCACACATTGAGCATAAAGAAAACTTCATCTTCTTTTCACCATTGTTCTGAGATTTCTCATTGAACTCCATCTTTTGTATCTTGTCAAAACAATGAGATGGATATGTTACACCAACATCCAGTTCTACATTGATAGCACAACAGACAATTTCTTCATAGCTACTGAAGTCTCATATAGCTAATGCCCTTCGAAGACTTGGTTTTAAGCCACTGAAAAATCGATCAACTTTACTTTCAGGTTGGACGATAAAGCCATATACATACCTTGCATGTATTGTAATATTATCTTCGTATATACCAACAGATTCGTCATCCTTCTGCATAAACTCAAGAAACTCCTTTTCTAACTTTTTTTGAAGAATGTGAGGGAAGTACTTACTGAAAAAACAAGTTCATGAACTCGTCCCATTCCATGAACTCAATTTCATCTCTTAGCCTCATATTCTTGATAAGATTCCACCATTGATCAACATCACCATCCAAATGATATATTGCAAAGATGACTTTATCATGATCATAAAATTGTAGAATTGAAAATATCTTTTCAGTGGTACTGATCCATTGTTTAGCCACTAATGGATCAAAAGACCCGCTGAATGAAGGTGGACGCTGCCTCATGAATGATTCAACAGAATGTTGCTCCTTTATCTTCTCATTTTGAAGTCTAGAATGATTCATAGATTATGTAAGTATAGAAATAAGATTGTGAACTCTATCTCCCATGACATTGGTTTAGTCAGGAGGAAAATCATTGCATTGTCCATTACATTGATCAACACGGTTCTTTCAGGTTCCAGCTATCGTCTAAACCCCAAAAATAAGAGTGTGGGAGGCAAATACCATGCTAGGGTAAACAACATAATAAAGGGGGAGTACCTTCAATATCTAACATCTTAGGTTTAACTCTAAGATCATCAGCGCAATTCTAATACTATTACCTATACATATACTTAACCATAGGGACATCCCTAGACATAACTTAGAAATATCTCTAGGTATCTCACTAATGTTTTCGCATCCTAGTTTCCGAAGGTTAAATAATCCATTCCTCTGATACCAACTGTATGGACCCAAAGCATGACGTACATGGACATTACATTACTTTTGCGGAATACTTAATACATAACAAAAACCAACACACAAGGACCGTAATAGTTTAGTGTCTTTGGAAACTTGGAATTTAATCTTCAAATCGTGGTGAATGATCTTCAACTTCTCCAATAATGATCTTTCCCTTTTTTTCTTACATAAAACCTTTCTTTATATCCTAGAGAAAAGAAAGAATAAAAAGGGTGAGCTCAAATTCTCAATAACGGTAATCATAGAGAATTTAAAACAATCCATAAACATTTGAATGAAAAATATTGAACATAAAACCTAATAATCAAAATCTTGATTAAGGACATAAATCATGGAAGTATGTAAGGAATATATCATAAAAGAACATAAATCTTGATAAAATAGCATGGGAATAAAACTTGTAATTGTGGAAAAACATTTAGCACATGATATTATTTCCATAGTAGCCAAGGCATTGCTGCCAAGACCATCTTAGTGGACAAAGTCTCTTTCTGAATCGAGTTCACTCCTCGTTCCAGTCCTGTATTACTGAAACTGATCGACATTCCGTTCCAGACATGTCTATCTCATGAGATATAAATCTTTACCCAATTCATTGGAGGAAGACATAGGTCCCACTCATCTCATAATGAAAACATTCTTACGTGTGCCACAACTTAAACATAAATAATTCATCATAACCCAAAGAATAAAATGGGTTTCATAAACATCATCCCATCATAAAATAATCCATATCAAACAAATGGATATCATTTCATCATAAGAGAAGTGAAGCCATGTAAATCATAGATAAATTATACTTGAAACATACACATATGAAATAATGTCATCTTATATGGAAAATGGTTTTGATAAAACACTTGAAATGAATTCTTGAGGAAAATATATTTTCTTATTCAAAATCATTTTCTTTTCACAAAATTCCATGCAATTTTAAAAGAAAAGGATTTTTTTGAAAATAGTCATTAAATCTTGTAGAGTAAGCTTAATGAAAATAAGGAGTTATGAAACTGTAAAAATTTGTTCATTCTTTATAAGTTAAAAAAACATTCTTCTTGTACTTTTCCCGAAAAAGTCAAAAAGTACCTCGTATTGTAAACAAAAGAACAATTCTTTACAAACCATGTAGTAAAAGCCAAAAATGGGTAAAAAGGTATTTAAACATACATGAAACCTTTTTTGGAAAATAGGGACATGGATGATAAATATAACCCCAGTAAATACTTACGAATAAACAATCTCAGATAAAAACGAGATTGGAAAAGTTATCCCTTAACTTAGGTCAGATATGCTTCGTACGTATCCGAAACTCATGTATAATAATTTCAATAATGTCATTGAATTATTACAGAATCATATTCATTGTTATGATATCATATATGGTTCACTTATGACTTTATATTACCCGTTCTTTTGTAAATTTCATGTTAAAGCAGCATTTTGGGTAAAACGTTTTATTTATCGTACGTGTTTGGACATGTTGTTCTTGATATTATTACTACTTATATCATGATTTAATTACATCCAGAATGTAAATCATGATATATATATATATATATTCAGTGTATATATATAATATATAGGTAAATGAAATGAAATACACCGTTCATGGAGACGGTAGGCCATACCTACGCATGAACGTTGTTTTCTATTCCTTATTGACTTGAATGGAAGTAAGTAGATGAAATATATATATATATATACACAAATACAGTAGCTTAATTATGTCATATATTTTTTTTTATGTATTATATATACTTTATAATCATTCTGTAATGGTTAATCATGGAAAATAAATCTCATCACGTTCGTGGAGACGGTAGTCCGTACGTACGCACGAACGATGATATCATTCCCATGATCATGGAATTGTATTGATGTGTATGTATAATATTATAGAATCAATATAACTTTAAAATAATCATATATAGTTATTTATTTACACCATTATACCCATCCAAGTAAGGTGGTGGTTGAAAACAGATTACACCACGGTGTGGAGATGGTATTCCGTACGTATGCACGCGCGGTGATTTCATTTTCCGTAGGATGGATAGAAGGTGAAATATTGTTGTTTAATATTTATAATAACATATCATTATAAAATTAATACTGTTTATATTACTTTATAATGATACAACTAATGAAGAATAAGTAGAAGAAGAAAGAAACTTGAGAAAATCGGAAGAAGAGATTACATCTTCTTCGACTCACCTCCTTTAAGCTTCCTCTTAAGAAAGTAGAGTTGGCCTTTTGAGAAGACCAGAACCTCCAGAATTTTGATAGGTAAGTGGATAAGAGAAATGGTCAAGGTTTGGCTGATCTTCAAGGCTCAAAATGGTGTGAATAGAAGAGGAAAGGGGTGCCCTTTTTATAGGGGAGGAGAGGGGCACCTTAGGGAAACATAAAATATTATTTTATTATAAAGTCATATTCGGTTTTTAATAGCTCGAAATTGATTTATTTCGAAGATAAGGTGGGTATGGGTCGAAATAATCTCATACAATAGAATTTGGACAAGTTTTGGTTACTATTTTAACCTTATAATTTACATTTAACTCTAAGTTAAATAATTTAACATTTACCGTGTCTTTTTGTTTTCTTACACTATATGGTTAATAAACTTACTATAACAAGCCAAAAGAACCCCAAGTTGTTTATTATTAATATATATAACCTTATATATGTCATTGTTTCGTTCCATATATTTTTAGGAAGAAAATAACAATTAAAAATATAATATTTTTTAAAAAAACTATTTTATGCCAATTTCGACACTATTTGGTACCTGATTTTTGTGAAAAATATAACATAATGATTAGTTCGAAAAAAGATACTTAAATCAATAATACCATGTCATATTAACCTATTGAATTATTATAATTCATAAAATGTTTCAAATTAAATTTATTTGGGTATTTATAGCATCAATTATGTTAATATTTCATTAATAAGGTAATTACTACATCATCATTGTGTCGTAAATAAATTAAATTATTTAATGTCTAAAAATTATAAATAAAATAACATTATGTACTAAATCTTTTTATCTTTCTAATTAATATTTATAGTCGAATTTATCTTATGTATAACCCTATATTAAAATTGTTTTAGTTATTAAACATTTATTTTTACTATTTTAACTATTCTTTAAATAAACTAATATTAAATATCCTAATCTAATCCATGTGGGCCTAAATGGTAATATTTTATTCCTAAGGTTGTTTTGGGTCTAATTACACTTATCCAATAGAATTAGGACATGTATTAGGGTAACAATAATATCATTTATACCCTTAATTATCCTATTTACTTTTAACCGTGGTAAGAAAACGTAAAATGTTATTATTCACCAAAAATTATTTTAATCTCATTGAAGCACATTTTAGTCATTGATATTAACCGTGTCTCTTGGATTTTCGAAATTCCACTCACAGAAGTGGTAAAATTATGTTTTATGTGAATTTTCGAATTCTCCTATGAGGTGGGTAAAAGACGGTGAAAAGTTCAATAAAATTTTAATATATCTAAAATTATTATAAAAAGACTTCAATGAATTAAATTTAACATATATATGTATTATGTATCAATTTTGACCTAAAATAAATTTAAATAAAATAAATATTTATTTAAATAAAAAGTCGGATTTTAAATAGTAACCCAGTGTTTTCACTATTGATCAAAAATCGAATGTTTTCAGAAAAAAACAAAAAATTCACCCTAGGCTAATTTCAATACTCCGAATCCAAAAATGAAGTCCATTTTGATAGATAAAATTTATAAAATTCCAAAAAGTGTGTATTACTATTCATAACAGCTAGTCAATAGTAATATTATAATAATATCTCGTTTAGTGAAACTCGGTATTGCGTACTACACACGCTATCGAAGAAGGTCTTGATTACGTGTTATGTAATCCAAGTCAAGGATGCATGTAGTGAATGCTCCGTTTGGTGTTGCGTATAACATAATCATAACTTATTTCATTTATGCATTAAACAAAATCTAAACTTAATGTTGCGTAGAATAATTTCCACAAAACGAACTTGAAATTGTGTGTAAGATGAGCCAAGAATAGTGTTGCGTATACTGAAAGCTAAAACAGTGTTGCGTATAGTACAAGATAAACTTGGTGTAGTGTATAATAGAAGACATCAATGAAATTAAAAGAATATATTTCATAAAATCTCATGATGTTACACTATTATAGTCACTCCCCCACTTCATAAGCGAGTCAGGGAGGCACATTGTGGGGACGATGATTTTGAGACTCGACGTGATCAGATATCCACAGGTCAGGCACCTGATGGATTTTAGGAAGGTGGGGAGCACGTCATCTTCTTCAGACGACATACCATGGTACCAGTGTCACTTCAGGAGGATGTTATGAGGCAGTTCCACACTTCCACTCTAGCGGTACATCCAAGAGTGGTGAAGATGTACCAGGATCTCCAACGAAAGCACTAGGGGCCTAGAATGAAGAAAGCAGTTGTAGAGTATGTCTCTCGATTCCTCACTTGTTAGCAACTGAAGGTGTAGAATCAGGTACTAGTAGTCTTGGTACAACATTTAAAGGTGCCAGAGTAGAAGTGGGATGGGATATCCATGGACTTCATGACAGGACATCCACGTGAATCCAGGGGTCATGAATTGATTTGGGTGATCCTTGACCGACTCAATAAGTCGTCCCACTTCATACCAATTAGAGAGTAGGGTTCAGTAGAGAGATTGGGACGCCTCTATGTACAGGAGATTGTGCAGCTACATGGAGTACCGTCAACGATTTCCTCCGATCATGATACACGTTTTACTTCCCGTCAATGGAAGGGGTTTCAAGAGGCTTTCAGGACACAACTTTTTTTGAGCACCTCCTTCCATCCTTAGATGGATGGTCAGACTTAGCAGACTATTATGACCCTCAAGGACAAGATGTGTGCTTCTGTCCTGAACTTTGGTCAAAGCTGGGAGGATCACTTGCCTTTGGTGGAGTTTGCGTACAACAACAAATGTCACTCCATCATTGGGATGGAACCTTTTGAGGTGTTGTACGGGCGACCTTTTAGATCACCTTTGTGCTAGACTGACCCAGGGAAGTCATCAATCGTGTGAGCAGAGATAGTTCAAGCTACCACGGAGAAGGTTCAGTTCATCCAAGAGCAGATAAAGACTACATAGAGCAGGTAGAAGTCGTCTGCTGATAGGAGACGGAGACCTATGGAGTTCAAGATGGCGTTCACGTCTTTCTACGGGTCTCACCTCGATGTGGATTATGGAGATTTGGAAAAGGTTCCAAGTTAATTACGAGATTTATTGGACCCTTTCAGGTCCTCAGCAGAGTTGGCAAGGTGGCTTACCGATTAGTTCATCCACCTCCATTGCACCTAGTGCATGACCTCTTCCACGCATCGTAGCTGAGAAGATACGTGCACGGACCCTCTCACATCATCTACCATAGAGAGATGAACATCGACGATGGGGAAACATTTACGGTGGTTTTAATAGAGATTGAGGATCGACAGGAGCGGTTCCTTAGTGGGCATTTGATACCATTGGTGGGTGTTTGCTGGCAGCACGAGATCCTCCAGGAGGGCATATAGGAGGGAGAGGTTCAGATGTGTGCTCAGTACCCCCACTTGTTACCTTTTTTTGAGTTGTGGATTATGAGGATGTAAATCCCTGAGGTGGGGAGAATGTAAAGACTTGGAAATTCGATGTAATTTTTGTAATTAAATTGGAATTTTACGAGTCCACGAAAATTGACGGCGCGTGATTATGAGGCCTGGTGTGCCCGAAATGTATTTCTGAACATTTTTTTATGTACGTTCTGTAAACATAAGAGCATTTTTTGTAACTTTTGAACTGGTTCATGGAATTGAAATATGAGGGCACTGTTGAACTCGCAGCGCCGGTATTCTCTTAAGGAAACCTTCACCTCAGCCATAGTGGGTTGAGGGTGAAAGATAGTTTTTGTGTTTTTAATGAAAGTTTAAAATAAAATTAAAATGTGTATTACTTTTATTTTGTTTTGTTGAAACCTTCCATGTGGATGTTTTAATGGTGGGTACCACCTATACTAAAACCTTTTAACACAAGATTTGGTGGTGGGGACCACCAGAGACTTAAAACCCCTTGAACCCCATTGAAGTCCCACTTATTGGGGAGAATCCTCTTGAGCTCCCCCACTTAATTATGCCAAATATCCCCTTTAATTAATTAACCCAACCCATCAATTAATTAATTAAGATATTTTGAATTATTCCAACAATCATAAATGATAACATGTTCTATTATGCGGGATTCCTTTCATTTTGGTGGAATTGGGGAGAGAAGAACTATTGGGAGAAAGCTCTATAATGAAGAACACCAATGAGGAACATCTCCAACGATGAACGAACTGAAGATCGAGGAAATTCCGAAGTCACCATCATCCATATATCCCCAATGACATCGTCTCCTTCCTCGTCTGTCAATGAACCTATGAGGTAGGGGTTTATTTATGAGTGACTATCATTTCCCATGTTCTTCCTTTCTAACCTAAGAACGCAGATCAACTCTGATAAACTAGTTGATCCGTAGATGTTTTATTTTGTGGGATTGGGAATAGTGATTTAAGAAGGTTGTGTGGATTGATGTTTTTAAATATCTTCCATACACGTTCTTGATTCAAATTAGTGAACCACTTTCTACCACTCTAATGTGGATGGTGCGGGGCAAACAAACATGGCCCGACCCCTACACCATTCTTATATTGTGTCTTCTTCATGATGGTGATGGAAACTGGTGCCAGTGTTTGGCACCGATGGAAAGAGAGAATGGTGGCCGAAACCTCCACCAGGCGCGATGAAGAAAATGGAAGCTCCCCACCCCTGCCATGCCGCCCGCAGCCTTCACCGACTCCGGCTTACACTGCCCCGCGCCATCACACCTTCTGTGGCTCCGCTAGCCCGCGACCTCAACGCCCAGAGCCCCTCACACCCCCCACAGCCTCCTCACCCGCCGAACCCCGCGCCGCCATGTGGCCTTGCCGCCAGGGGCCCCGCCGCGACTCCCTGTGGCTTCACAGCCCCATAGCTTCACTGTCTTCCGTCTGCGGCACCCTACACCACACTGTAGCATTTATGCATGCGGCCCCACTACACCACCCATTGGATCTGTCGCCCCGCAGCTCCTCCATCCATGACCCCATCGTGCCCCCCCCCCCCCCCCCCGCGGATTTGCCGCCCTCGTGGCCCTATAGCCTTCACGCCGCCCGGCCGACCCACTGGACAGGGCCGCCCAGTGCGGGCCAGGCCAGACCAGTAGACTGGACCACCCAGTAGGCATGGCCAGAACATAGGTCAGGCCGGACCCAGTGGGTAAAGTTGAGTCGGTCCGACCGGGTCGGACCAGACCCGGACCCAATATGACCCATTTAAGCTATTTTTACCATAAAATTTTAATGGAACATCCATTTTACAAACCATCAATAGAGTTGGAAATCTTGGAGTGAGGCGGTACATTTGAGTATGCCCCACTAGAGATTTTGGATAATGTTTGAATACGGTCGGGTGGGATCGAGCATGAATCAAACCGGGTCCTTAGGACTAAAAGGCTAATAACTCATAGACAGGGTGTCAGATTGACGAACTGTCTATTGCGATGAGACCCCTATGACGTGGTGGTACTTTGGGATACTAATTAATGGGACTTCATGGAAGTTAGAGTATGGACCCATGGCTTGAGTATCGGACCCTCTCAGAGGCGAGAAAGCCTAGCGTGGGAACCCAGTAGCTGGCTATGACTTGAGGAAGAGATCCTTCATGGGTCTATGATTGGGGGTCCCACATGGAACTGCTCTAGGATTCCATGAAAGACTACCCGAGAGATCCTATGTGGGTCAACACTGAGCGATCCTATGTGGGTTAGAACCTAGTGATCCTGTGTGGGTCAGCACCGAGCGATCCAGTGTGGGTCAGCCCTGAGGGAACCTGTGTGGGTTAGCACCGAGTGATCCTGTGTGGGTCAACCACTAGAGATCCTATGTGGGTCAGATAGTGATTATCCATGCTTTTTGGATCTAAATATTAATAGAGTAATATGTTTTAGTAGTTACATCTAATCATCTCTACTACTATACTTAAGTTATACCTAGTGTGAACTGAGTTCGTATCTGATCGGTACATTCCTTTATGGAAATACCATTGTGCTAATATTCTGCATGGTGTACCTGTGTGGTACTTACCTTCGCATCATTCTTTTCTTTGTGTAATAGTTGATCTTTAGGATTTTGACTTGGGCTCTGTGTTTCCACATGATTGAGATGGGAATACTTGATAACATAGATATATGAATGGGCATATACCTAAGTTGGTTTGTAATTTGGTTTCATGCTTTGTGGATTATACTTTTTGAATTTTGTGAGACCTTGAGGGTATTGGGGTCCATAATGTGTATCTTTATACTCACCCCCGCATGGGCTATGCTTGTATCTCATTGTGTTTGGTGCAGACAACGGATAGCGCTGACTGAGGATGAGAGTACCCAGATTGGAGGTAACTCGAAGGTGGACCTTAGACGAGGTATACCACAGAGAAGACCGTTCAAGAGATGTACCTACCCTTCATGTAGGATCCTTGGCTGGTGATCACATGAGTTGTTCGAGTTTACTTGTACTTTCAGTTTCTTATAATTTCAAGTTGGGCTTGTATTCTTGCCCCTTTATATTTACTGTACTGGCTCTATTTACTATTCAGTTTACATGAGTTCATATCTTGCTGTGTGCTTGGATGCGTATGTTTACAGGTTATAAAGGAAATTCCTTCCCAGTTTTAGGGAATAGGCCTTCGGTTCTAGTCGCCAGCCCCTACCCTAGGGAAAGAGGGATTGGGGTAGTCACGGCACGGGCCCCGGGGGACGAGTTTTGACATTTATATATGAGGGGAGAGATATTTTAGAGTTAAAATATTGAAAAAATATTATTATAAAAGAAAATATTTCATTGGTGATCATATTTATCATTAATAATCTTATTTGATGAAAATTAAATATGTTTTGGACTCTTAATAAATTTTAAGAACTGAATTTATTAGTGTATAGAATATGAATGAAGTAAAAGTGGAAAAAAATTTAATTTATAATATAATTTGTATTTGTAGACTATATAAATTACTTTTTTAAATTTTGATTTTGATTTTATTATTTTTAAACAAATAATTTATATTATTAAATATAATTTTTTTAGAGATAACCATTAAAAAAATAATTAATTCATTTTTACATCAACATTATATCAAAAAACATTAGTTTATGAGAATATATATTTTTAAATTTCATATTAAAAAATGGTTGATTCAATGATAGTTCTTATATATGGAAATTGAAACACACCCTAGGTTAGTGGACCCGCCTTTAGTATTTGTGTGTTACTGATTCATACATTTTTTCCTCATCCATAGTCAACTGGTACTCATTACTGAACTATATATCTATGAGAACGTGGTTAGTATATTATAATCCCCTTGGGGGATTTTTTGATTCAGGAGGTTGTATTGGAACTAACATTAGAAGGAAGTGATATAGATTCGAATTGAAACAAGTTGATGATATGTGGTAGTGATGCATACAGGGTTGCAGACCCAGTTATATGTTGAGATAGTGGGTAGCCTTTAGGATATCATAAAAATATCCCTAGGACCATGTAATGGGATTCAATACCATTAGGCCATCGTTATATAAAATTCTATTGGGTTTGGTTGGCTCTAGGAACATACTTAGATTAAGGGGATATGGTCTTAGATTTTCTCAACCAATGTGTGTTTGTGTGTGTCTTTCACTTATGACACCCAGTACCTTAAATAAGTTATAACATTTATTATTATAAAACACACTGTATCAAAAAATGAATATAACTTTTTTCAGTTTCTATTATGAAAATTTATTTTAAGGACTTATAATATTTTTATATAAATATATTATCAATGGTAAATGTTATTTCCTTTAAATTTTATATTTTTATTAAATAAATTATTATTATACCATTCAATATAGTATTCCTAATGGTCAGGTTAATGTACCTAATGGGCATGTTATTATTCTGATGGGAATTTTTCTATTTATAATGACTATTATTATTCATAATAACCAAGATAATTTTCTTAATATTCATATTACCATTTTGATTTTCATATTGGTTTTAAACTTGACACAAAATACTCAAATTTTCTTCATTATACATTCACTGCAATTCACCTCAAGGTTCTATATTCTCTATTTCTAAAATTCCAATTATATGAATAATGATTGCTATATTTTTTATATTTTTGTTTGGTACTATTATAAATCTTTGGGACTATGATGTTTTAGAATATGTAATAAAACCAATGGTACTTTTTTTAATTTCTTGTCTAACTGTAATATTTTATATTTTAAAGAGTATATTTATCCTTAGTTTGTATGGTACATTTTTTGAAGAAATAAAATTTTATACTTTATTATACAGGGTCAATGTGATTTATTCTATATCCCTTACCTCAATGTTGAAGACACATATATTTATAATAAAAATATCATACATTAAACTCTCCATCCTTACATTCATCCCCCTTTTTATAAATTTCTTTATTAAAATAATAAATGATACCTTTGATTGAAAATAGTTAACAAAACTTCAATTTCATTACATCCTTTGGTTCCCCCGTTTCCTCATCATACTTATGATTTTATAAAAGTATTTTTACAATGTGAATTGTCTTTTATAAATATAATTATTTCTATATTGTTCATGATCTCATATAGTTTCCCTTAAAAAAAATTTCTCCAATTGTACCTGTTTTGGATTTGGTTCATGTGAGGGATTGTGTAATATTTTCATATGATAGACATGCAGAAGAGGACATGCACTTCTACAAGTTTTGGTGGATGTTCTCATTGAAATATCCCAAATCCAGTGTAATTAATGATCGAAAATGGGTTAATTTACATAAGGATGTACTTTCATTAATTCCAAACCCCATGAATCTATTCCTTGGTGTTCTTGCAAGGAATGCATTTTTACTAACATCACAAGACAAGCCTCTTTATTTATTGTTATATTTTTCATTATATCATGTATGGTAACCTTTATCTTTTTTGTTAATTGTCTAAACTATCCCTAACATTTCACTCAAATGTTCAATTCCAAGTATCTTCTTTTCACCAATATCATCGTTGTGTATTGGAGTACTACATATCTTCCTATAGAAAACATAAAAAATTTCAATATGAACACATGAGTGGGCGTTAATTTTTGTGAGAATGCGTGATTTACATAAAAGGAAAAGTCACACATATTGAATAAAAATAATGTAAAATAAGTTTTATGAAAGTAATTTAAAAAAAGTCTCATTGATAGAAGAGAGTGAGGCTATCATGTTCATCATATATATAGGTCAATTACATGTCATCAACCCATTTATTTTCCATCCCATAAACTAATTTTTTTTTTCTCATGATATGTATGTGTGGTGATAAAATTTAAGGAGAACAGAGAGTCTTTGAATTTCTCCATTTAGAATTCATATTCCATGAAATATGGACAATTTCATTTCTGATAGCTTGAATAACTGTGAGAGAGTATCATTAAATCCACAAGTCAATACATACTCACTAATTTTGTATTTAAAATGCATTGATAACAGAAATAATCTCAACTTCAAGAGATGACATGATCGCATTTGGACCATATATGCATCATATTACATCACAGTATTGATTTTTAAAAATTGAACCATATTTATAAGGGAATAGACTATCTTTAGAATTTACATTTATATTACACCTCATCTAGCCTTGGAATTGTGGTATCAACATGACATACAATTTTTAAAAAGTATTGATATTATTACCTATAATTCCAAGATTCTTAATCATGTTATGATAAAGAAATAATTTATCACAATAACCATTTTATATAACATTAGCATTTTTCACAGTAATAATTATTTTAGTGTGGTCTATATTTAAATAGTAATAAAAATTTTCATAAACATTATTATTATATCGTATCTATAGAACATGGATAATTTATGAGTATTCCACTAAAAAGAAGTTCAAAAGTATCTTAAAAAGTTGAAACTCGATGTAGTGTTTTTGGTTCCCCTGTATGCTAGCTATATATGGGACTGAAACTTCAAATACGGTGGAAACTTCTTTCTATAGAGCTCTAGAAATGAAATATTTGAGGAAATAGTGGTCAATATTATCCTTAAGTTAGTTACATATGGACCATCTTGAAGACATTTGGATTCCAATAGGTTTCCAAAAATTATTACAGGGAATTTTTTCATACATCGCCCTCTAAATGATATAGAATTTGGATGGGTGAATCCATATCCAACTCAACTTCAAAGCGTGATTGATATTTTTCCCTTGAAAATATTATTAGTAAAAATATTTGGAGGAAAATATTCCATTTCAAGAAGGTTCCAAAACCAAAAAAACATCACCGTTAATAAATTTGTAAATCATAATAATTTACGTGATATCGGCTGGAATAATTTGTTGGGTGTTATCCATCATCTCCTTGATAGATATAGTTATCTCCAGTGATGGATCAGAAGAATGTATAAAATTATGAATAGGGATAAATGTCCAATTATATTACCAAAAATTTAGATTTGATTAGATATTTTCCATCCATTTAGTCTTTACTGAAATTATAGAATATGAATCCTTGATGGAAGTCCATATAGAAGAGTCTATAAAATTTAAATTTTTAGATTTGAGACTAGACAAGAATACACTCATTTGAAAAGTAAGTCCCTCTAACTTCCTATTGATAAGCCTACACATGGTATTTTTCCTTAAATATTGATTCTATTTGTATATATTTCATAAAATAAAACCTCCATATTCAGTAGGTTGAAAACATTTAACCCATGGAATAGTATAAATTTTCTCCTAAGAAATCCTTCCACTAAATATAAAATAAATAATAAGGGTGTAGATATTTTTGAGAGGGGAAGTAGGCCAATTATACACCATGAACTAATAATCATATTTTGACACAATAAAATCATTCACAAGGCTTATCATACCTTCCATTGAAAGAGTCATTCTTTTCTAAGATTCCAAATAAATTATAACCTGGATCACAATGTGAAAAAAATTAACAGAACATGGATTTCCTAAAATCATAGGAACGCCAAGATTGATGAAGAGGATAAATCTTTCTTGGATTCCTCACACATTAATGATATATAATTTTTATGTTGTGAGAATATATTTTCGAAGTAAAAATATGATTTATTTTAATTGATCTCTTTCCCTAGTACATTCTCAAATTGTGGAGATAATTTCTAATGTTTTTAAAATTTATTTTATCCCCTTGATCAAAGAAGATAATATCATTTTTATATAGTAAATGAGTGGGATAAACAACACCTCTGATAGCACTGATGGGATTTATGTTTTTTTACCATGTAGCGAAAAATAATACATAGATAATCATTATAAATAGATAAAATAATGGTTGAGAGAGTATCACCTTGTCTAGAACCTACGGAACATGTAATATTTCCCCTATGAGACCCATTGATGATAATTGAAATATGTGTTGTGCTCAAATTTTTTTTTTACCCATTTCATAAAATCCAAATAAAAAACTGGTTAAAACTTCACAACTGAATCCCCATTCAATTATATCATAATATTTTGTGACATCAAGATTTAGATAAATATTACCTCCTATAGTAGATTTCATTAGAATATTGACACATCCTTTAGCAGTGAGAAGGAAATTTTGAATTGTTAATCAATTGATAAAACCAAACTAATTTGAGGACACAATATTATTGGTGATATTAGCCAACCTATTAACAATTATTTTCCCAAAATATTTTCATATAGTGTTAACAAGATAAAAATTCCAAAAAATATGAATATCATTTTCATTATCCAGTTTTAGAAGGAGTTCAATATATTATAAATTGATTCCTTTTGTTAGATGACCACCTTCGAAAAAATTAATGACAAGTATAAAAACATGGCAATGTATAATCTCCCAAAAGGTAAGGAAGAAAGAATTAGTGAACCCATCTGGTCTAAAAGATCATCCAGAACATATCCCAAATAGTGCTTCTTCTATATAAAAATTTAAGGTAATTAGTGTAAGCATTATGTTTTCTTGATGATTACCAATTTTGGGAATGATGTATTTTATAAGGTCAATTATAGTATTTGGACCATCAATTAGGATCATATAAAAAAAGAAAATATGAGAATCCAAGTCAGCTCTATTCTCTAAAACCCCGACTATGATTGAGAATAGACAAGGGTCTATTAATTTTTCTAGCCAATTTTATAACATTGGAAAAATTATTAATATTTTCACAATATTTAATACATTTCAAATCCCTGTAATTCCATTGGATACCTTTCTTGAAATTTAGAAGTGTATTGAGATCATATGTGATAAAATTTTTCTTATAAAAAGTAATAGAAAAATAACACCTAGTGTTATTTATATGGTGTGAAGAAATTATTCTAATGGATTAATATTTTTATCCATGTGATGGAGTCATTATAAACTCCAAACACAAATCTTTTCATTAAAAACATTATGATTTAAAATGGAAGTTGGTGCATCATTATTATAATTTATAGAATCCCATGTATCATCTAAAAATTTCTTGCACTCAGGATGTAAGGTAAATGTATTGATAAATCATATTGGAAAGGGAAATTTATACTCTATGATAATAATATTTTTCAAAACAAGATGGTGATCTGAGTTCATTTTTGCAAAAGAATTATAGGAATGGGATTACCATGAATCCAAAGCATCATCACTTATAAAAGTTATATCCATTTAACATTCCACCATTTTATCTATATGTCTCATACAATATGTGAATTTTTTACCCACTAGATTAACCTCAGGAATATTTCAATTCTCAATATAAGTCAAAAAAACTCTTAATAATGTGGAATAATTGACTGTGACTAGCCACCCATTTAGATAGCAGATTTCATTGAATTTCCTATGAAGATCCCACGAGTTGGTCATAGATCTACTCAAATCCATTATTTTCTTCTATAAGTGAATTATATCTCAATATCCATTGTAATATTTAAATGATTCATACCCATATAGTTTTAACTGAGAGTGACCATTGATTCTATATAAGAGATATTCGATATACCACCTATTGTCAAGTGAGAATTTACCAATAGTCTATTTATATAATTATTGGACTGATTAATACTGATGATCTTGTATCCCAAATTATATAGAGAAGAAATTCTTCCAATAAAAAATCTATTAAGTTTTGTGAAACCTAAAAGATTAGGCATATGTTAATTTAAAAAATCCATAGCGGAATTTTTTCCCTCGGTTGTCCAAGACCTAAAAGTTCTTGAATATAATTGTCATTTCATCTTTTATTTGAGATAAAGACCCATTTTTACATTCCACCATAATTATTTTATCTTTCACATTTCATGATGATAACTGACTACTTCTCATTATAACTAGGGCTTTCAATTTTGTTCTTGCATTTAATATAAGGACTATAGCACCGAATTACATGATTTTACCCTAAAGAAATGTTCATAGAAGGACAGTGAGGGTCCACTAAAATTTCCAAATTTATTACTTTATATTTAAGGTATCCATTATCATTTAATGTTTCACATATAAAGACATTATAATTATACATGTTTTGGATTACATGACTACCATAGTTTCCCATTTTCTCATCCTCTCAAACTAAATTCCAAGAAGTAATGAGACTAATATCCACATGAGTGATGATTTCCTTGATTCCATCACGCACTGGTTGAAAATAAATAGAATATATATTAGTCACACTATAATTCTGACTTGAATTCACATGAGGATTATTCTGAGGTGATAAATCCCTATCCAATTTTTCAGTTTGGGCATGAATCACATTAAAATTTCTCAATTCAAAACTAAAATCACCTTATTAAGAGTTTTCAAGGGTATAAGAAAAAATTGATTGTCTATATCCACCCTGAATGTTCCTTTAAGGGTGTCAAGAAATGTATATGTACTGGATTAAGTTAAATTCTTACATGAATTAGTGAGGAAAGAATTATGCATTATTTCATGAATATTATTAAATGCACTATAAAATATTGGAAACAAATATGTAAAAAAATCTTCATTCTTGTCATATTTTTCTACTGCATGGATTTGATCAAGAACATAGGAAACTTAGTTTGAATTATTCGCCATTTCCATATAATCACAATTAACAACACCATATGAGATCACAATATTATATATTTTTCATAAGGATTTCCTTCCAAGGACACAACATGCCTTTTAATTTCATGAGAAATTTTACTATTGATGAAAACATCCCCAATACTAATTACTTAATTGACCTTAACCCCATTAGTAGTAAATAATTAAAGTGCACTCAAGCCCATGGATGATACAACCATATCATTATACCCTTATTCCTCATCAGTATGTCCAAACCAATTCCTTCAATTTGTTTTATTAAATTCAAAGGTATATGGTTAATTTTAAACCATTTTACTGATTCGTTCCTCCATTAGGGGTCACTCTTATCAAGACAAACCGATTTTCCTTTTATTTTTATATTTCTGATCTCATACTAAGAATTATTAACATTGGGTGTCTTATCCTATTTTTCGATCTCTCTATAGTTTTCAACGGACCACCCAAAAATCCTATTACAATCTCAATAAAATGTGGATTATATTTAAACATAATCTTATCCAGGATGAAAGAGATTTTGGGAATGAATGTAATCACATTAACATGTTTTTAATCAAAAATGGCATCGGCAAGGCTCCAATAATAAAGATCATGTTCTCTACTTAGAGTACACTAATACAATTTCATGGGAGTAATATTGAACACTTCCAAATAACTGATCATTTTAGGATACAAAAAAGGAAATTATATCAGCGAATCCTACCCCATATTTGGGATTTCATGTTTCTATTATTGAACGGATTAAAAATCATATCCCATTTATAAATCCTAAATATATACATTTTAAAATATCATTTCTAGTTTCCAAACAAAATCATGATATTCCATGATCCCTATAAGTTTGTGAATGTAACCTATACCAATGACTGTCATTGTCTATTCACATTGACCCCAGCAAACAGAAATTCTATAATTGATTTCTGGGATGATCCATGGATTGTTCCCCTTGGAGTATATAATACCCCCATGATTGGAGAAATTACATAAATCAATTCACTGCTGGATAGATTCTGGATCATCCACGATCGAGTAGCCACCATCATCAATTTTCATGAAATATGGTTTTGGGAAATCATCCTTTGATTGATATATGATATGAATGGATGACATAAAACAAAACCTTTTTCTGTTTTCTATTCTAAAAAATTCATTAGTAGTTAGGTCATCAAAACCACCTTCATGTTCATAAAAGATTCGTGAGCCACATCCTTGATTGAATATTTCAAGTCAGGATTGAACAAATCCATGAGGAATAAGAGAAAAAATCAGATTGAAGATAATTCATTACATAATTATGATAGAGAATATGAGAATCCATTATGAAAAATCAATTTTGTAGTGTATTCAAGACTCTGTATCTTGGTAATATTTTTGTTAGTGGAATTAATAGTGGTTTGAGAATGAAAAAAGTATAAGATACTAAACCCACACAACTTTAAATTCCATAATGTATTTTCTCAATATATCTTTATTGTTCTTTATATTCTTTTTTGTTTGAACATCATTTTATGGGTGATAAGTTGTACTAAATATAAACTCATTTCTATGGATTTCTGAATAATCCTAATGTATATAGAGGTTAACCTTAGCTCTTGAACAAATATAATAAAAAGTGATACACAATGAATCCTCCCCACATCATTTATATATTACACAAAATGTTGGTAGAGAATGAAATATTACTTAATAAAGATGATGTTTGTCGTCTTGTAGAGTCAATCCATCACAAACCTTGTAAAATTATTTCCATTATATTTCTTTAGCAAACCCATGAAAAAATCCGTGGTGATGTTTACCCATTCCCATTTTGTTATGTATAATGGTTTATCAATCCATTATACATCCAATTCTCATCTTTAACTTAATAAATCACAATTAACATTACGGTGTACTTAATTGTGTCTTTATTTAAGGTTTCCAACTAAATTTTCAGTATAAAATTCCCATACAACATAGTATTTCATGGGGGAAAAAATAAATTTTGGATTTTTCATCATTAGATAAATATTTCATTATAATAGGAAATGGTTTCACAAAGAGTCTTGTTTTTAACCAATTTAATCTATATTTTTAGTTATTAATTCTGAATTTTGTGTAACTTTTTTCTCAATACTTTTTTTGAAGATCGTGATTATCTCATTAGGCCTCTATATTATTTTGTTTGATATATATTTTGAAAATAAATTATGAATGGTAGGATATAATTTCTTCTTTTATGATTTCTATATCTATTTTTCCATACCATGATTAAATTTTTTTCTCAAACCACATCATTGATATAGTTGCATGTTTCAATATACTAAATTTATTATTAACCTTATTGGCCTTTTCAATAAGTTAGTGAATTGAGGTAGCATAGTACTTGATTGACTTTAACCATCTTCACTAATTCATTCTCAACTCTTTCTATGTTAATATGTATTTTAAACTATTTTTATTATTAAATATTTCACAATTCTATCCATTGAGGTACTGCCTCTAAATATATAACACAAAAATAATAACTGAAAAATATAAATATTATGTTGGGTATTTTCTCTCATGTATTTTAAATTTTAATGAGGCTTATACTTGAACATTATAAAATTTCTTGAGTAATCAACTGAACCCTTTATTTAATGAATAACATAATAATCCACACCCTTGTCCCTAATAGAGGGGTGCGAGTTTAAGTATAATGATTAGACTCTTCATAAGAACATTTAATCAGTTATTAGATTCTTTGATCTTGGAAAACACCAACCCTTTACATGTTTTATTTTTTATTTGGATATAAAATCATTATATGTTTTTCACAATGAAATATCAGCAAAACTTGTTTTTCTTTGACATTTCTTAAATCCCATTTTCATTGACAGATATAAAAAATTACTTCACTTTTTTTTTCACACACCCTTATAATGAAGATTTTTTTTTTCAAAAGTCTGATTTTTCAAACATAACATATAAATTGTCCTTCCTTAAATTGACCCATGAAATTATTATTTTCTCCCAATACTTTTCTATGGTACTATTGAATATGAGTTACATATAAAAAAATACCATGAAAAATTTATCAATTCATTCCCTAAAGACTCTATTAATAAATAATAATAATGTTTATTGGTTTTTTAATATAATTGGAATTTCTATGAACACATTGATTATATGTATTATAAAAATGTATTTTTAAAATATATTCGCATCACCTTTTACTGTAGATATCTAAGACATATATCCACTTTTTATATGTAGTAAAATTCCTTATGTTGATTTAATTAGTCATAAATCCTTATTAGTGGATACTTTATTTTACAGTGGCATTTTTGTACTCTTGGTAGTTTGTGAAAAGTACTGATATATCTTTCATTATTTGTGAAAAAGATCACCAGTGCGCCCCAAGATTATTCACTAGGGTGTAAGAAACCATTTTCCAAATTATATATTAGTTGCATCATCAACCCCTTCAATTAATTTAGGTTCATCAATTATGGTCTCTTGTTTAAAAGACTCACACTTAGTGTAACTTATATTGAGAACTCTACCACACTATCTAGGGGAAGGAAAACCAAATTACTGTGGAATATATCAGTATATTCTCTAAAAATATACATTTTTTTAGTTTGATTCTTTTATTTGTCTCAACCATTTGAGAAAGATGTGATTTTATTGGGTAGAGAACCAATAAATTTGAATATTTTGAAATGAATAGTTATAAGCGTTCATTCATTTGTACTTTATAAAGAGATGGGTTATGGTATATAAAGAGAATCTATTTTACCACTAGTTTGTGGTAGATATATATAATGAGATAGAATCTATTTCTAGTGGAGAATCAAATTCTAATAATGGAATAATTTTGAGTTTCACTTGAATAATTGTCCAAGAAACACTAACTGGGGTAGAGTATAATATTTGGGTTGTGAATATTTCACAATATTGAGTTTTTTAGATATGTTTAACTTAATGTATTATGGAGTCGATTCAATAGTTATCACAAATGTACATTAATGAAGGAAAAAAGGACGAATCTAATATGAAAAGATTTCACAAGAAAATTGTTAATATCAACTCTACCTTTCATCATTTACATTTATTTTATTTTTTAAATTTAAATCATTATATTTGTATGAAAATGGTTTAAATGAAATATAATTAAAGAAATCATGGGTAAATAACTCATTCATATTCATAAATCATTTATAAAGTTCAAAATATTGGGATCTATATGTTTAACCTTAGTTATGTTTTATTATAATAATTTCCAAATTAATCAAACCCTTATATAATATAACTAATATCACCCTCCCTCTCATAGACATGATTATCAAATCATTTTTATTATAAATAACATAACAATAATACATTATAGAATTAAAAGGATTATTGTATTTGGGAAATTTTCTTCACACGGCATGATTATATAAAAATATTTAATCATTTATTAAATGAATAGACATTTGCATACTAAAATATTGAATTGTACACTTAATACATTCAATCACCTAAAGACAAACATCAATGAAAGGGTGAGCTAAAATTCTAGTAAGGGGAGGAATAATAGTTATAGAGCATGATACAAGAATCATTATAGTACCCGGATGATCATACTCATCATCACCATACCATAATAATTGGATCATAATCATAAAAATGATGGAATCATTTGAAATAAACATGGAATGTGATATATGAAAAATAATTAATAATCTTATATTTTTTTGAAAAATCCTACATAAATTTTTTGAATAAATTCTATCTCCTTGTTCACATATTATATATGGGTGCAAAGCCGATTGCCTTGATTAGTAACAATGATAGCATCTTGGTTATGTATATCATGTATATAATCAAGAGATATGTAAATTTACCTAATGAATTGGAGGGATATATTATTTTAGGCCCACTAATCACGTCATTAATTGAGCATACATTATCATTCCCCATCAAAATAGATCATTTTCTCAATCACAAAATCAAAGAAACCAATAGGAAAATAATGGGTTTCATATTGGTGTCTTGAGTTATATATGGATGAATACAACATAGATTATCCCGAAATAAATAAGGAAAGACATAAATTTATATGTTTTAAGGACAACATTAACTAATAAAAGATTAAATATTATAGAGTGTAGGAATATAAATATAAGAAAAATTCAAGAGATTTTTCATGAAACAATATTGATAACGATTCATGAACATGTTATTGATTTATTATAAATAATATATGAACATTTATATCCCTATAAGAATAAACGGAATGAAATTTAATAGGAAATCATATGGTTTTAAAATATTAGTTTTCACAAAGTTAAAATGAGGTGATAAACCCAAAATTGATGTGTTGGGTTCAAGAGTCCCCTTACAAACAAGTTAAGGATTGAAATGATTTTAATGGTTTTATATTTCACCATAAAGGATTGTAAATACCTATAAAATGTCAATAATTATCTGATTTTTATTATTATTTTAGATCATGTATATAAAATTTTTTAATGAATATTACATATACATAGAGTGTCAAAAAGTGAAAGGTCATTGGAGAATCCACTTACATTAGTTCCCGTTTTGTTTGGTTACATATAAACCACCAGTCTAATAAAATGTTTTTTATAAAAAACTTAATATATTACTATATTATATTAAATATTATCAATCTTGTTAAAATATTATCATTTAAATTTCTTCATTACTATTACATTTAATAAGATAATGGATTGAATACAAGTCTACATGAAATTACATTTTTTATCAAAATCATAGTTTTGATTATTTGTTTTTATCAATTCGTAAAATTAACTACAAAAGAATAAAAAAATTAACAATTCATGTTGATATGTTATATATTGGACACACTAATAATATGTTAATTCCATGATAGTTAAATAATTTACAAATTCCTCATAGGTTGATAAAAACAACCAATATGGGGATGTGTCAAAATGAGGGGGAGATTTACTATGTATTTATTATAATATTTTATATTAGCCGAATATAGTTAGTATTATAACGGTAAAATAATTAAATAATATATTTAGTTTTTTGAGGGAGTATGAGAAAAATATAATTTAATGAGCGAAGAGAAACAAAAAAAAAGAGAAATGTCACAATTTCATTTAACATTCTCATTTTCTTAGGGCTTAATGCCTTAGAGGTTTGGAGTTTTATTGGACCCTGATCACTTTGAGGTCATGATAATACATATAAAGAGTATATTGGGTAGATATTAGGATATGAAAAATGACTGATAATTGATATCACAAGCAGAGGTCAAGGTAATATTTATACATGAGGGGAGAGTTATTTTCGGGAGGAAATATTGAATACAAAATTATTTTGACTGTACTACAATCAATATTGGTCACATTTGACATTATAAATAATATTTGAATAAAAATAAATTATTTTATAATATTTGAATCAATATGAAATAGAATTTATCATTTTATATGAAATTAAAGAAGAAAAAATGAAATATTGTTTATTATTATACATTTTTTTTAGATTCTTAAAATTACTTCTTCTTCATAAATTGATTTCATTTTCTTTGGACTATTTGTCTTATTAAATTATTTATTTATTGAGAAAAAAAATTAGGAATAATAATGTCTATTTTATATTAGTATTAGATCCTAAAACATTAATTTTTTTGGAAAATACATTTTTACTATCCATTTAAAAGTTCATGATTTAAGAAAAATAAAAAACAATGCACCCTCATATAATTTTATTATATTAATTCCACAAATAAATCAATTTTAGAATTTTTTTTAATTTTTTTTAATTATTAACAAAAATATTTATATATTTTACAAAATACATTAAAATACATATGATTAAAAAATCCATTATACATTATATATGAATCTCATTAAAATATATATATTATTGAATTTTATTATTTATATCTACAAAATTTATTCTTGGTATATATTATATACATTTCATTTTAATATTTTAAAGGTTATGTTACTATTAAAATTGTCATGTTTCTATTCATAATGATTACGTTGAAACTTATAATAGACATTTTACTATTCATGATTGGTAGGTTAGTAATCCCATTTATTTGGTTACTATTCTTAATGGTCAGGTTACTATCTCATTGATCATATTGATTTAATACTTTTTATAAATGCCATAAATTTTTTTATTAATCAATCAATTCAATACCAATAAATGAATCATATCTATCCTTTTCAAAAAAACATATTAAATTTAACATGTTTTGTTTTTTTATTGTATAATGTGTGGTTGTGATATTTCTAGGGAGATATGATTTTCCAGATAAAAAAATTATACTTATGATTAATTTTTATTATAATCCCATGATTCCTTATTAAATATCATTGAGTATATTTATCCTTTGTATGAAATATTTTTATGTTGATGAAATATATTAGCATTGGTTTATTTCACATGCTGCAGGTGTTGTATTCTATATTTTATACCTAAAAATACAATATATTTAAACTAAAAATGAAATTATCATATAAGAATGTTTGGGTTATTATATTTGATGTGAAATGAATATAGGATGTCCCTAGAGTAAATTCACACTTCATTGCATTCAGTTTAGTATTACCTCATTATATGGAGAGTATTCCCATATTAAAGACCCAAACACATTTCAGTGTTTGTTTAGATAAATTATATTATCGATTGTTCCAAGTTTATTTGGAATTATTGATGAATTGTATTCCACTAATTTCTGTGATCATTTGTTTACACAAATTTCATACTTAAAGAGTTCTATAATTATTTCATAAATTGTTGAATAATTAGACATTTCAATATTTAAATTTAATTTTCATTAAAATATAATATCAATATGATACATGAAATATAGACAGGGTGACACTTTCATTGAATTCATTTTTATAACTATTTCTATAATTATGGGATTTTATACTATTAAATCTATTTTATACAAAAATAAACAAAAAAATGTTCTTATAAAAATACCAATGAGGTTTTATAATAACATATAAGAGAGTTTCATGGGATGGTTAATCTAAATTATAAAAAATTACCAGTATGTTTTTATTGGATATATTCATAAATGAAGTGATGTTTGGTTTATTTGAAATGTCAAACATTGTTTTTATAATGGTGAATATGGACTTTCCTTTATGAATTTTTTTTGTAAAAAATAAATTGATGAATATAATTGTACATAATTTTCATGAAATAACGAATTTTTTTCTTTGTTATAATCATTTATTAAATAGTTTACTTTTATCGGTTTTATTTCACTTTTTTTATCATTAAATCCCAATATTTGAAACTTTTATAAATAATTGTTTATGTTTGAATGAGGGACTATTTCAATATTTGAGTTTAAATTACATGTAACACTTTTTTTATTAAAATGAATATTGGATTCCTTTAGGCACTACGTGTATTTCTATAAAATGTACTATGAAAGCTTATAGTGAAACTCCCATTAAATAACAATCACAAGTTTACAATTCTACTATATATTGTTATTATTCAAATTTAAGAATGATGGTGCTTTATTTTGTAGCTTTTATGATGTTGGATATGAAAATAGATGGGTTTTTGGATATGATGATAATCATTACTATGGTTATGAATTGATTATTACTAGGTTATATAGTCTCCCTATGTAGGTTCCTTAGCTGACACCCATGAATCTTTGTTTTGAACATGATAAAAAAAGTGTTCTTCATTCATATTTTCATTCATATATATCTCTCATTTAATTAGATAATTTATTCATTTTAAACCATCATATTTCTCACCCATTATACTTTTTTCATCCAAATTTAGAAGTGGTATATTCTTATATGTATTTTAAACTAGAATGATTTGTTTATATTTTTATGGATTTTTTATAGTTTTTAAAGGGAAAATCCAATTTTGTATGTGTATACTCACCCCTTGTATATGATGTAATGTAATTATGTAGATATTTCTTCCTATTGATTATTTTAGGCTAAAAATTGGATTAATTCATTGTATTGGTTATTGATAAAGAACTATTCGAACAAAAGTATCCAAGAAGAGTTGGTGATAAAAAAATTAGTTTTTTACACTTATGGAATTGGTATATATTCTTTCATGAATTTATTATAATGTAACCACTTATAACATTTTAATTTTGTTTTTTTAAATTAATATCTTCATTAAAGAGAATTCACGGTGTTGATTTATCTTAACTGTTGATGGAAATCTAATTTATACGTTATGGTGTTTGAGGGAAAAAGGTCTCTCATGTTGTATATTATTCTCTCGCCACTTTTTAATATCCAATGGAGGTCAGGGATATTATTATAAAGGTTAATGGAATGTTTTAATGGTTTTAGGGTAAATTTAGGTTGACTTTTTATATGTATAAATAAAATTCTAGAGAGAAATGATTCTATGGGGATGGATTATTCCCTTACAGTAGGTTTAAAAAATTGAAAATAGTTAAATAATAGATTTGGAATGGCATAAAGATATAAACATTAATTAATTTTGGTATTTATAGATGATTAAAATTGATAAACTTCAATTGGTTTAATGCCCAATGGTTTTGAGAATTATAAAACCTAAAATTTTCATGAAGATATTTCATTGATTTTTTGTTAATATTTATATAAAAAATGTCAAAGGTCGGTTCTAGGAAAAAACAGAATCAGTATATATCTTAATAACCATGTATATAAACAATAATATTAAATAATTTTCATGTAGATACTATTTCATGGTTTAATAATAACATATTTTAAACATTATTTCTAAAGAAATAATGATTGATTAATGCATGGTTTGGGTAACCATGTATCATAAACATAAATTTGGTAAAATAATTTTCATTATTTAAATTTAAATTCTCACAATCCTTTATTATGCCAATTAATCCATTTTTAGCACCTTATGAATTTCTTTGGGTGACTCTCAATGTTTTTTTTTTGTATTTTGTCTCTCAATTTAGTGATAAATTTCTACAAATTGGATTGATTAATCATCATATATTTGGTAAGATCATACTGATCATCATTATTTTGGTTTTATTATCTACAATTATTAGACTGATATGTATATATATATTGTATTTGTAATGCCCCGACCCCAGTTACCCGGAGTCGGTGCATTACTTCGTAACATTGGCATGATCACAAAAGATCAAGTCTCAAAAGACCGATTAGTTTAGTAGCCTTGGAAACACTAGATACATTCATAAGTCTTACATTACATCATAAAGTAAAACAAAACTACACCATCTTCTCTTCATATCCCCTTATATTATCCCTGCAGGTCTTTCATAATATACTTCTTCACATACTGGAAAAATTAAAACATGGAAAGGGGTGACCTCAGATGTTCAGTAAGGATAACAATATAGTGGAAGCATTCATAAATAAACATTAACATTTAAGCCAATGTATAACTGAAAAAAAAGCCTTTTAAACTTGAACATTAGCATAATATGGAAAAAGTAAAATGAAATAATACCATTTACTTACTCACATGGATATTCTACTAGTCGAATAATCACATGAAATATCAATAACCACTTTCATAATGATGGAATGCATAATGACAGACTATCATAACCACGTAGCCAGGGCCTCGTGCCAAGACCACAAATACGATTTTGTCAAGGCCTCGTTCCAAGACACTATTTTGCCTCATGATACCTACTGATGCATCGAGGAGCTAAAGCGGGCTCCACCCGTCACTTATTAAGTCCAATGCATTCCACATATGAATAGGATTAAACATATCATAAACCATAACATAATTGTATCACATAAAACATGCATAAAGGAAACATAAGATTTCCGCACTTCAATCGCAAGTTATCAATACAACACATTGATATAATAAAAACATTATCAAAACCATTTTCAATACCAAAATAAAAGAAAATTAAAACATGGTATTTATTATTCATTTAAAAAAAGTTATGGCTTGTAGAGGAAGCCGAAACTCAAATAATGGTCACGGCGGCGGATAATTCATTGTCGCCGCATACGTATAACAAGAAAAACATTCCTTTTTTGTTTTTTAGTAAAACGCTTTATATAAAAAGATTCCTTTTGAATAAACGTAAAAGTCAAAGGGGTTTATACGCCGTATAAAAGAAATTTGTGTATAAAACAAAATATGCCTCAATGAATGGAGATTGAGTCAAATTCCCTTAAAATATAATTTTTTTAAAAAATATATATATTATGTGTATTCAATATAATTACACATAAAGAAAGTACAAATACGAGATATGACATAATAATATCATGACATAATTTGAAAGTAGGAGATTAACCCAAAGAATGGAAATTAGGATAAGAAGTTCCCTTACCTTGTGTTCGTCTTGACTCGACCATTCTTTAACCTCCTAAATAATAAACTAGAGTTAATTTATAATTTCTTAATAACCTTTTTCAATTTTATTATTCTATTTATATCACATATTACCAGGTTATGAACATTATGTAATTATTTAGGTTAATAACGGTTGTTTTGTCGATCTTTGGTACTTGAGTCAAAAATAGACTTCTTATAATTACAAGTTGATAATGTGGTTAAATATCAATTATATCCAGAATTATATTCATGATATAGATATCATATATATCATATAAATCAAGTATATACATTTATTTATAATATTCCATAACGTTTAGAGGTAAGAAATGAAATACACCGTTCATGGAGACGGTAAGCTGTACGTACGCATGAACGCTACTTTCATTTCTATTTTGTATTTAATGAAATCATAATGCAATAAAGGTATATTATAATTCCAGTATAATATCATATATAATATCATTTACTCCATCCTTTATACATCCCACATACGGCATTAACGATTCAAATCACTTTGAGGGGGCGGTAGTCCGCACTTCCTAAAATGAAGATATCGTGTTTACCCATAATGGAAACCATAAAGGTATGGATTAAATGAAAAATAAAGAATCTTAAGTAAAACATAAAAATATTATATATCATATATAAAAATAGTTTCATCATAATGGACACCATTATTGGTGTTAAAAAAATATTGAACAATCATCGTTTCGTGAGGCAGTATTTCGCCAATCACAGAAACAGTATGTTCTTTAACCATTAGATATAGGTGTGTGTATGTTTATCTAGAATAATTATTATAACAACATCCTAGTATATTTAGGAAACTTGTTTTTTTACAAAAGAAATGAATAAAAAGATTTTAGGGGGTTGGATAAGAAAAATAAAACAAAATAACATAAGAGAAGACATTACCTTAAAATCGGGTAACTCGTTTGATTTGAGCCAAAGGATTCCTTGGGAAGAATTATGAACAAAGTGAGGCTTCTAGGAGTAAGGGAGGGAAGTTGGGAGAGTATTTGGGCAGAGTTTGGCCGAGAAAAAAGGCTTTGAATGTGTGAGTAAGGTGGTAGTGGTGGGGGACTTTTATAAGTGGAGAGGAGGGGCACTCTTGGAAAGATTGAAATGTTACATTATTATGAAATGATTTTCAGATTATAAAGGTCCCAAACATATATAATTCGAGTATAAGGTGATAAGGGATTTAAATATTCTCATCCAATAGGCTTTGGACAAGTGTAATGCTTAGAGTTTACATTATCCTTCCATTTTATTAAAATCGTTAATTAATGAGGTAATCGATGCATCATCATGGTGTCATAAATAATTTAATCTATTTAATATCTAAAAATTATAAAAAAATATCATTATGTAGGAAATCTTTTTAGGTTTCTAATGAATTTTTATAGTCAAAAATATGACTTGTATAACCCCATTTAAAAATTGTTTTAGTAAAATGACTCATGTTTGTGACATTTTTATGTTAACATTAAATAAAAAGTCTTAAATGTCATTTTCCTACCAAAGTGGCTCCATGGGGTCCCCAAGTTGACTCATGGATTTTCTTGGTCGGCCATGACTCACCCAATAGTGTTAGGACAAGTGTAAAGGTCATTTAATATTTTTATAATACCATTTTACCTTAAATTTCACTAATTACCTTTAATCGCGATTAATTAAACTTAAAAGTTACTATTCACCATAAAATTATTTTATTTCCATTGGACCACGTTTTACTTCCTAATGACAACCATGTATGTCGGATTTTTTAAAATAAAATTACAGAAATGGTAATATTTCATTTAAACGAAAAATCAGTTATTTAACTACCACTTAGTGGTTTCACTATTCATCAAAAATTGAAGTTTTTCAGAACACTACCAAAATTTTACCCTAAGTTATAATTGATATTACGAATTAAAAAATTATTTATATTTTTCAAAATTACAAACATATAAGTTTCCTTAATTAATTTTATAATTAATTCCCACTTTCACAACAAATATCGTGTTTTTAAGAAACAATATATATCAAAAGATTAACAATTGTTTATGTCCAATTTCAAAGTGAAATTAATTCTAATTACCACCATTGGATAAAATGGTAAAAATATATCCTAATTTTACTTTCAAACCAATCAATAGTATAATTTATCACTCTAAATTATTTTTATTAAAAATGTTGTTTAAAGTATTTTCACTATTCATAAAAAATTGGAAGTTCTCAGAAAAATACCAAAAATTTAACATAGTCTAATTTCGATATTCTGAATCCACAAATGAAGTCAATTTTGAAATATAAAATATATATAATTTCAAAAAGTGGGTATTACTATTCATAACTTCTACTTTGATTGGTCGCGGTGTGTTAGAATCTCGAACTTGCGTACAATTCAAGCTATTGCATTATTGAAAAGGAAGAGTATCGTGGAAGATTGGGGTGTTACATTCTCCCCTCCTTCAATAAATTGCGTCCTCGCAATTTGAAATTTTTCTTTGAAAAAAGGTTGAAAATAGAAAATACCTTTGTGGAAAACCCACATCGGAAATATGGTTAATAAAAATATAACATTAAAAGAAAGAATGATAAGCACAAAGGTCACCCGAGATAGGCCATACTAGGATTCTATGAAAATATGGATATGGAAGAAAAACAAACCATCAAGGTCTGCTGGAGAGTTGTAGAAAACTGAATTAGGAGAAAGTTAACCATAAGAAAATCACAAACTTGTGATTGGTTAAACGGTCATTGAATCCCTAGTTGGAAAAGTTAACCGGCAATGTTTTTGTTTTCAGTTACCTTTTATAAAGTTGAGGAATTTATTTAGAAGATTTACTATGAACGTAAGGGAATATACATACTAGTCATGTAGACTTTCATTCTTTAATAAATTTTTACGATAAACCCATTATTCACTCTAAAAGGTAATAGAACTCAAAAATATTATATTTATCATAATTTTATAGGGTTCTAAATATTAACACATACGATTTAATTTAGGAAAACTTTTTTTTAATAACCAGGGACTTCCTGTAGGCTAGTGGTAGGTAATAAAGGCATGTCGCACTATGGTTGTGGGTTCGATTCCTACAGCTTTGTCCGACACGACGAGTTATCCCCCAACCTACAGGTTGTCATTTTCCTATACTATAGTATTATAATATTCAAAAATTATCTTCAGAAATTTTTTAACCTTAAACAATACTATCCAAAGTTCAACTTAATCCATTCCAACCTTTATAGTTATCCAAAATACCTCCGTCCAGACTTTCTCTAAAAGGTCCATAAGTTCAAAAATCAATTGTAACATTAGATTCCCCAAACAAAGTAAAGTTTCTATTATTGTCACATACTAAAAATTATGAATACCTTCATCATATTAAATCCTTAATGAAAAAAACAAGTACTACAGTGCGATCCTTATATATATCGCATTATTCTTATAACCAGAATATAATCCCTGAGTCCAAAAGCACCAATACATTAATTATTCCACTTAAACTGTAGTAACAGCATAATATTGTCCTTGATCCCTTGCCCTTTTCTGAGGTAAGGTTCCCTGATTCTTAGGACATTCATTTTCATAATGCCCCATTTCCCTACAATTGTAGCATTAAACATTGATATCCTCTTTCTTTCCCTTGCAATCACGAGCCTGGTGACCTTTTTCTCCACATTTATAACAAACTCTCATTCCTTTTAGGCAAGTACTGGGGTGATTCTTCTCACAATTATCGCATAATTGAAAATCTTTCTTTCCCTTTTTCCCTTTATCTGTCTCTTGGTCCACCGTTATCTTCTTCTCTTGCTTTACTTTGTTGTAATAAGACTTAGAGAATTCTTTTTTTGTCTTGATAGCACACGAGACTATATCTTCGTATGTTGAGAAATATTGTGATACTAAATCTCGACAGAGAAATGGGTTTAACCCATCAAAGAAACGATCAATCTTACTTCTTGGGTTACGTATATAATCTGCAGCATGCCTCTTTAACCTTGTAAAGTTAGCCTTATACTTTGTGACATTCTCATCCTCCTTATGCCTCAGACTCAGAAATTGCCTTTCCATATCTGCTCGATGGTCATGTGGATAGTATTTTTCTAAGAAATGATCTTTGATCTCCCTCCATTCCATATTTGATACTTCATCATCTTCCTTTGTGTTTTGAATCAATGACCACCATTGATCAGCATCTCCATTGAGGCGGTAAACTGCCATGATAACCTTCTCCCTTTCACTACTCCCCAAGGCGTGGAATATTTTCTCTAAGGAGTTTATCCATTGCTCAGCTACTAATGGATTTGTACCCCCATTAAATGTTGGTAGTTGTTTCCTCATGAAGAGGTATAACATTGATCCTCCACGTTGCAGATCAGGGTGCTCCATATGAGTAAGGTTATTATTCATAACCTGAGTGAGTTATCCCAGTATGGTAATAAGTTGATCAACAGCAGTTGTATCTCCAGCTCCATAATAATTATCTTGAGCAGGAGGGAAATTTCTACACAGAGTGCGTACATTGATAAGGTTTCCATTCCTTCCACTAGGTTCCATTTCCAAACAATGGCATAAACTAGATTACTTTATGAATCAAAATACATAATTCCATACATGTAAAACACTTAACACTAATTGAACTATTTATGGATATAATCCATAATCATAAAAAAAAAGTTTTCTTTGAGGAAGTATATACTCATAACCCTTCATAGTGGTTTGTAATGAAAATGAAAATTATCCTAAGCATATCCCCCGGGAGTGTCGTAACCAAGAGGGCAGCAAGGCCCGTTGTCGTGCCCCAGTTCTCGTTCGAGTCTAGCTCAAAGCGGTGTTTTTGGGTTTTACCCCTAGGTACATTTGTGTCAGAGCCGCCTCTACCTTCTTGTAACCAGACAGGGATGTATTGCTCGGAAAACTCACAAAATATCTATAATACCAAGATTCTAAAAAGTTCTTTTATATTAATCCTCAATGTCTATCTTTGGGATATGTGATATAATCAGAGTTTATCTAAATCTAGCATCCAAGGTTAGTACTAAACTGCCTCTAATACCAACTATAATGCCCCGACCCCAGTTACCCGGAGTCGGTGCATTACTTCGTAACATTGGCATGATCCCAAAAGATCAAGTCTCGAAAGACTGATTAGTTTAGTAGCCTTGGAAACACTAGATACATTCATAAGTCTTACATTACATCATAAAGTAAAACAAAACTACAACATCTTCTCTTCATATCCCCTTATATTATCCCTGTAGGTCATTCATAATATACTTCTTCACATCCTGGAAAAATTAAAACATGTAAAGGGGTGAGCTCATATGCTCAGTATAGATAACAATATAGTGGAAGCTTTCATAAATAAACATTAACATTTAAGTCAATGTATAACTGAAACAAAAGCCTTTTAAAATTCAACTTTAGCATAATGTGGCAAAAGTAAAATGAAATAATACCATTTACTTACTCACATGGATATTCTACTAGTCGAATAATCACATGAAATATCAATAACCACTTTCATAATGATGGAATGCATAATGCCAGACTATCATAACCACGTAGCCAAGGCCTCGTGCCAAGACCACAAATAAGATTTTGTCAAGGCCTGGTGCCAGGACACTAGTTTGTCTCATGAGACCTACCGATGAATTGAGGAGCTATAGCGGGCTCCACCCATCACTTATTAAGTCCAATGCATTCCTCATATGAATAGTTTTAAACATATCATTAACCATAACATAATTGTATCACATAAAACATGCATAATGGAAACATAAGATTTGCACACTTCAATCGAAAGATATCAATACAACACATTAATATAATAAAAACATTATCAAAACCATTTTCAATACCAAAATAAAAGAAAATTAAAACTTCGTATTTATTTTTCATTTAAAAAAAATTTGGCTTGTAGAGGAAGCTGAATCTCTAATAATGGTCACGGTGGTGGAGAAGTCATTGTCGCCGCATACGTACAACAAGAAAAACATTCATTTTTTTCGTTTAGTAAAACGCTTCATATAAAAAGATTCCTTTTGAATAAACGTAAAAGTCAAAGGGGTTTATACACCGTATAAAAGAAATTTGTGTATAAAACAAAATATGCCTCATTGAATGGAGATTGAGACGAAGTTCCTTAAAATATAATTTTTAAACAAAATATAACTATTATGTGTATTGAATATAATTACACATAAAGAAAGTACAAATATGAGATAGGACATAATAATATCAAGACATAATTTGAAATTAGGAGATTATCCAAAAGAATGGAAATTGGGTTAAGAAGTTCCCTTACCTTGTGTCCGTCTTGACTCGACCGTTCTTTAACCTTCTGAATATTAAACTAGAGTTAATTTATAATTGCTTAAGAAACTTTTTCAGGTCTATTAATCTTTTTATATAACTTATTACCATGTTATGAACATTATTTAATTATTTAAGTTAATAACGGTCGTTTTGTCGATCTTTGGTACTTGAGTCAAAAATAGACTTTTTATAATTACAAGTTGTCCATGTGGTAAAATATCTATTATATACAGAATTATATTCATTATATAGATATCATATATATCATATATATCCATTATATAAATGTATTTATAATATTCCATAACGTTTAGAGATAAGAAATGAAATGCACTGTTCATGGAGACGGTAAGCCATACGTACGCATGAATGCTACTTTCATTTCTATTTCGTATTTAATGAAATCATAATGATATAAAGGTATATTATAATTCTAGTATAATATCATATATAATATCATTTACTCCATCCTTTATGCATCCCACATATGGCATTAACGATTCAAATCACATTGAGGGGCGGTAGTCCGCACTTCCTAAAATGAAGATATCGCGTTTACCCATAATGGAAACCATAAAGGTATGACATAAATGAAAAATACAGAAGCTTAAGTAAAACATAAACATATTATATATCATATATAAAAATAGCTTCATCATAATGGCCACCATTAGAAGTGTTAAACTAATATTGAACAATCATCGTTTCGTGAGGCAGTATTTCACCAATCACAGAAACAGTATGTTCTTTAACCATTAGATGTAGGTGTTTGTAAGTGTAGCTAGAATACTTCTTATAAAAACATCCTATTATATTGAGGATACTGGTGTTGTTACAAAATAAATTAATAAAAAGAGTTTAGGGGGTTGGATAAGCAAAATAAAACAAAATAACATAAGAGAAGATATTACCTTAAAATCAGGTAACTCTATTGATTTGAGCCAAAGGCTTACTTGGGAAGAATTATTCCCAAGGTGAGGCTTCAAGGTGAAAGGGAGGGACGTTGGGAGAGTATTTGGGCAGAGGTTGGCCGAGCAAAAGGCTTTGAAAGTTTGAGTTAGGTGGTAGTGGTGGGAGCCTTTTATAAGTGGGGAGGAGGGGCACTTTTGGAAAGATTGAATTGTTACATTATTATGAAATGCTTTTCGGATTCTAAAGGTTACAAACTTATATAATTCAAGTCTAAGGTGATAAGGGTTCGAAATATTCTCATACAATAGGCTTTGGACAAGTTTAATTCTTAGATTTTACATTATCCTTCCATTTTATTAAAATCGTTAATTAATGAGGTAATCGATGCATCATCATGGTGTCATAAATAATTTAATTTATTTAATGTCTAAAAATTATAAAACAAATATCATTATGTATGAGTCCTTTTTATATTTCTAATTAATATTTATAGTCAAAAATATTACTTGTATAACCCCATTAAAAAATTGTTTTAGTAAAACGACTCATGTTTGTGACATTTTTATTTTAACATTAAATAAAAAGTTTTTAATGTCATTTTCCTACCAAAGAGGCTCCATGGGGTCCCCAGGTTGACCCATGGATTGTCTTGGTCGGAAATGACTCATCCAATAGGGTTAGGACAAGTGTAAAGGTCATTTCATATTTTTATAATACCATTTTTATCTTAAATTTCATTAATTACCTTTAATAGCGATTAATTAAACTTAAAAGTTACTATTTACCAAAAAATTATTTTAATCCCATTGAACCACATTTTACTTCATAATGACAACCATGTATGTCGGATTTCTGAAAATCAAATCACAGAAGTGGTAATATTTTATTTAAACGAAAAATCAGTTATTTAACTACCACTTAGTGGTTTCACAATTCATCAAAATTGATGTTTTTCAGAACAATTCCAAAATTTTACCCTAAGATATAATTGATATTCCGAATTCAAAAATGATTTCTATTTTGAAAATTTCCAAAAATATAAGTTGCATTAATTAATTTTATAATTAATTCCTGTTGTCACAACAAATAGCGTGTTTTTAAGAAACAATATATATCAAATGATTGACAATTGTTTATATCCAATTTCAAAGTGAAATTAATTATAATTACCACCATTGGATAAAATGGTAAAGATATATCCTAATTATACTTTAAAACCAATAAATAGTATAATTTATCACTATAAATTATTTTTATTAAAAAATTTGTTTTAAGTATTTTTCACTATTCATAAAAAATTGGAGGTTCTCAGAAAAATACCAAAAATTCAACATAGGCTAATTTCGATATTCCGAATCCACAAATGAAGTCAATTTTGAAATATAAAATATATATAATTTCAAAAAGTGGGTATTACTATTCATAACTGCTACTTTGATTGGTCGGAGTGCGTTAGAATCTCGAACTTGCGTACAATGCAAGCTATTGCATTATTGAAAAAGAAGAGTATCATGGAAGCTTGGGGTGTTACAATATCTATATAATATTTTCTCTTGTAGTTTATTGAGACTCATGGTTTCTAGGGATTGATTATATGGCATTTTAGGTATATCTTGATTTGAGATTCCTTGGGATTTCAAGATGAAACATCTTGGTAGGTTGATTTAATTTGTTTCTATACAAATGATAAAGTATATTTTTTATGTTCATTAATATTAAAATAATTTTTATTTTTTTTGTAGAAATTATATAAATCATAGGACTTAATTTTATAAGAAATAATATTATCAAATGCAGTTTTTTAAAATTGAAGAATTTTGTTTCATTAATGGATCCAAATTAAAAATATTGTAAATTATGTATTTAATTGTTTAATTTGAAATAATTTTATTATTTAGGATGAATGATTTTTAGGGATATTTAATGATTTTTTTGTGAAATTTGTTTCCTCATATTTGGATTGTGTAATTTTTCATCATGATTTGAAATATAAATGGGTTTTTTGGTAAAATTAGTTGTTTTGATAAGTTGTTTTTAACAGGTAAGTTGAGTAAACATGATATTGTTAAAAATCATTGGGATTAGGAATGATACATTGAAAACCCAAAACATATATCATGGTGGTAAATTATAGTGATAAATTCAAGGAGTGTCTATAACTAAATTGAAGATAGTCAGGCAAGAGAGGCTATTAGACCATCTATATTTCTATACCATGATGGGTTATGCATGTTGTTGGATCAAATAGTGAGTATATAGGTTGATGATGGATTATTACATTATTTATATAGATGAGTGACACCTCATACCAGTGGGGTTATAGTCACTTACTAGAGGTTCTCTAAAATGGTATGTGTCTCCTATGTCCATTACATCACTGATTTTTGGTAATGGAGTTATTTCAAAAGAGACATGAGGAGTTTCTAGTGTGGTTGGGGGTGAAACAAAGCTATAGAAAGAAATTAAAATTATGTATTGTTTATACAATGTGTAAACGTGTTTCAGACCTTATGAATCTATAAATTTCATAGATTGTACGCGCCTAAGTGGTAGACCATGAAATGAATGCATGTTCTATTAGATTAATTCACGTCATTTAACAATTAGAGTCCTAGGAAACATGTTGTTTTGGATAAATATGAAATATTCTGGGAGCCCATGGTTTACATTCTATGTACATATTACACAACCAGAAACCGGTTAGTTTCCCGCATTTATGTACTTTTCTTTCTCTATTCTCTCCTTCTTATCAAACACTCTTCTCTCTTATTTTTTGGAAATACTTTGGAAATTTTGTGTTCTATACTATCCTTATTCCCTACACTTAGATTAATTGGATATAGTATATTCCCATTGTTGATCGATGGTAGTCCCTTCCTTTTTCATGGTTAATTTCTTATTAATATTTTTTGAGGGATTCAATGTGGTGATGTTGTTTTTGTTTGGGGAGTGAGTTGTTATGCATTGTGATTGTTATTTGACATAGTGTTGGTTGATCTATGATCCCATGGTACTGTTGTGGTTTAGAAGCATTTATTCATCAACCTACAGTGTGCAGAAAATCAATGACGATTCTTTATGGTTGGTAATCCCTCATCTATTTATTATGAATCCCATTAGAGGGTTTAATTTTTTTTTATCTATGATAGATGGTTATGCTGCATTAATTAAAGATAAAAAATCATCTAATTAAAATTTAAGGGATGATAGGCGAATGATTTTAATGATTTTCCATTTTTTATTGGGATATGATAGATTATATAGGTCTGATACCCCATTGAATGTTGTGACCATTGGGGGATTCATTTTCATTAGATAATATGGGTTGTAGATGTTTTGTTTTTTTGATTATTTTTAAATAACCCTAAAAATGAAATTGGTTAATCACTTATATATGGTTAATAAAATCGTTTCTCTTGGATTAGGGATTTTTTTCATAACACTACAAAAATAATATGAAATGTGATAATATCCATTTTTCTAAATCTAAAAAATTGCATTTGATGTGTTTTTATTTGTAGTTGTAATTAGTGGGTGATTATTTGTGATATTTATTTTTTCGAGATGAATGGTGACATGTGGTTATGATTTTGGGAAGAAAAGTTAGTAGTTGTTTGGTCGTGATTTTGGGGAAGTGAGGTGGTGGTCGTTTGGAAGTGCTTTGGGGTAGTGAGGCGGTAGTTATTTTTCCGTCCTTATGGTGGTGATGTGGTGGTTGTTTTTATGTGATTTTGGGGTGGCGAGGTGGTTTTTATTTGGTAGGAAGTTTTCATTGGTGTGGTTGTGGTTGTTTATCAATGCTTCTTTGACATCAAGATTCTAGTTTGATAGGAATGATAAGCTTCTTGTGATGTGGGGTTTTATTATGCTAGATGCCCAAGTAATGATCGATAACTAATTTTTCAATAATGATGGAAATGGTAGGGACTTGGTTAGGATAGTTTGAAGTAAATGACTAATGAAAAATAAATGATGGGATATGTGGTTAAATTTGGATGATCCTAAATAATGAATCAAATTGGTTGGATAATGGGCATTGGTGGGAAACATGAAATGTGGCTTGTGACTTTCTTTGTGGAGTTATGAATTTAGAGGTGACTGTAAATCTGGGTATTTTTTTTGAGTTGGTTAGTGTTTGGTTGTGAACCAATATCTTGGTCTGGTGTGTGTCTATATTTAAATACAAATATATTCCTTTTAATTTATATATGATCCCCTCCTGCATTGTTCACTATGTGAAAACACTTGTACATACAATCAATGGTGTTTTAAAAACATCCTAGTGATGATGATAGATGGTTGGATACTCACTCTTCCATGCTCTCTCATCCAAGTGGGTTGATATGCACATGGTGTGATGGTCAATGGCTTGTTAGTGTACAAGGTTATGACCCATGTGTTTTTAGATGAGATTTGATGTGACCACGCTATGTGGGGGTGGCCTAGGTTTTTAAGTTGGTATGTGATGTCTCCATGTTATTGGGAATTTGTTTTGGTTCGTTCATTGAATGTGTAGCCCATGAGGTTGAAATAATTCATGTTCATGATACCGTACTACTCTGATTATAGTGGCAGTGTAATGGCCTAGGTGTTTTGGGTGAGAAAAGATGTGACTGTGTTGTGGGGAAATGATCCAAGTGTGTGCATGTGAGATGTAATGTGACCATGTTGTGGGGTATTGGTGTTAGTTATTCGGATGATATTGGGGCACCATGACGTAAGAAATAATATTTGATATATTAGAAATTTGGTGGGAAATACATGCATGGTACCCTTTATCAATTATATTCTTATTATGTTATTGTAATTGGATTGTGTAGTTTGGTGAGCATACTTACTGAGATTGGGATGGATATATTTCATGTTTAGGTGATATTGGATCTACAATTATTTCTCTCATGAATTATAATTCAGCTTTCCCATGATCATGAGAGACTTTGGATTTTCTAAAGAGTATATTTTATTCTCATTATACGTATAAAAATTGGTCTTCAAGCCTCTAAGAGGATTACATTGACTGTACTAAACATTACTAACTATGGAAAATTGGATAATTGTTGTGTGTTTTCCTTAGCTTTTCATTTGGTATTTAATTTTTGGAGATCTATATATGCATCAAATTAATTTATTCATGTATGTTGGAAGGTTTTAGTTTCTGTTTATATTTTTTCATGGTGGTTTGTGTGGATGATTCGTCTTATCTCTCGATTTAATAATATTATAGAGGCTAATGTCTCTTATTTCATGATATTTCTATACCCTCAATGGTAGTATCCAAAATTGGGCATACTAAAGGCTGGGATTAGGGAATTATTATATCTCCCCCCGTCATTTTTGTATATTTGGAGGGAGGAGTGATAATAGAGTGGTATCACTGGTGAAAATGCAGTGATAGAATTGGTTTTGAAGTTAATAATGGTGAGTAATTCAAGGTTTGGTGTGAAAATAGGTATATTTAACCGTATTACATGATATAGACTCTTGATATTGACTAGTATATTGTGTTTTATGTCCCCCATGATCTAGTGCAATGAAATTGGGCATATTGAACAACCAAGTGAGGTGGACTTGTTTTTAGGATAGGGAATTAGGAGAGGTACATGCATCACGATTACTTGTGTTCTTATAAGAATTTGTTTTTTTATGTTTAAAATGAATATATTAAATTAAAATTAATATAAATATAATTATATACTACCATGCATTGTAATTTATTTTTTTCCTTTCAATTAAGGATAATTTTCATCATCCAAATGCAACTCATGAATTCGAGGTTCAACTGGATGATATGGTTCCTAGACAGAGGGTTGATCCAGGTGAGGTTGAATATTAGTGGAATATTATTTTTGAAACTTTTTATAACAAATCATTAGGGTTGTATTATGGTTTTGGTTTAGATATGGAGATAGATAGATGGCGTTAAGATCTTGAGATCAGTTTTAGATTGATTACGACCCTGGTGGGGTACTGGGTCACTTTGGGGTTAGTTAAATATTGGTGATACATTTCAATGGTGGATTTTCTTTTTGGGAGAGTGGGAGGAGGAATATGTTTCATGGGTTGAATTTTAGAAAGAGTTATGGTAAAGGTTCCTTCCACTTTCCATGAAGGTAGTGAATAGGTAGGAGCTTCATTAACTTCAGTAGGGGAGTATGTTAGTGCAAGAGTTGGGAATCATGATCTGGGACCCTATGTTTTTTCCACAGATCTCTTTTTAGTGGAGGATTATATTGTGACACAACTTAATGAGTTACTCTATCCTTCTATCTGACATGCAGTTACTCTTTTTACATTTCCTTCATGTCTGGTGGTTCAAAAGAAGGTGGAGGTGATCTATTAAATTCAATTTTCATGAGGTTTTATTTCGGAGTAGAACTAGAAGGGTGAAATGAGTAAAGAATTAGCCATAGGTTTATTTTAGCATCTAGGGCCTTTCAGGTTTTGACCAGTGTGAAAGAGACCTTATCTGTTTCCCATTCAGCCTATTGGGCGAAGTGGTTTCTATGCATTTCCTAGAGATCTAAGGATACTGTGTTTTGGGTATGGGGTTGATGACCATCTCCAAAAATTGTTCTAACAGGTTCCCCAAGAATATTTTTGTGGGTTGTATAGTTTCAGCACCGTCATCATCTGTAATTTCAAGTGATATTGTTTAGTAGCTGGCACAACAGGATTATGCTACACTGAGGGGAGATGGAGTAGTTACAAGTTGGCCTCAAGATATTCCTTGTGTTTAGTCACCTCGAACCAAGCATGGTTATTCAAGAAGTTGTCATTATATGTTTAGAGTATATGGGAATGGTCAATTTCATATATTGTAGTTGGTAGTGCCATAGTTTTTGAAGATCATTAGATACACGATCAGTTTTTTGAACCCTTTGTAGTTCCTTGTGTAGTTCGGGGGCTACACACTCCTTTGTTTTACCGAATCTAGTTTGTGGTCATGGAAATTTTTTAGAGAGGCTTTCCATTCCCTTGGTGTTGAATACACGTATAAAAGGCCATTCCATCATGTATAATGTGTTCTAGGGGTGTATAATGATGATGAGGGCACATCAATACTGTGGGGATCTCTTCTTGCTAGTAATGAATATATGGGTACTTCATATTTTTGGTCATGTAAATAAGTGCTATGAATGTACCAATGATGTTCATGTGTCTCATTAACTCTATGATTCATGAGATATTGGACCAGTTCATCATCATATTCATCCATGATATCTAGGTTTACTTGAAGATAGATGTGGAAAATGTCGATAATCTCAAATAAATCGTACCGGTCAGTCAACACCACCATTTCAATGGAAAGGTTTCCAAGTGTTAGTTCTATACACAATATTTTCATTTCCTCAGAAATTTTATATCACATAATGGTTTGGCTATAGATTCATCAGATTGTGATTCATTTTTTCTTGGGAAAACCACAAAAACATGGTAGGGATTCATATTATAGTGACCCAAGACTCTTACATAAATCATTTCAAGATTTTATGCATAATTAATCATCAGAGTACAAGCCAAGGATTGTTAAGTATAGTGTCTTGGAATACAAGGTTCATAAAAAATAAAACATGGGACGAAAAAATCTTCTTTATTTAATCTCCATAAAAAGATTCTAACATATTTTGAGCTCTTACATCTAAATAGGGTACCCTGGAGAACACACAGACAAAGGGATGAGGAAAAAATGCATAAGGATATATCTCAACCACATGAGTTAAGAAGCATGACATAAATATATCAGAAGAATGAAACTTATGAAATCATTTAATATAAGCATGGGATCATATAAACGTGTAATCATATAAATGTGGTAGAATCATAAATCATATCTTTAGTATGGGTCAAGGCTAACCGCCAATCTCATTTCCCATTTCAGTACGGGTCAAGGCTAACGACCAATCCCGTTTCACATTGAATCTCATGAGACTTATCCTTACCCATTGAATTGGAGTGCTATCTGTGCACAACCATCTCAACATATTCATGAATATTCTGTCCACATAAATAATCTTTCCACATAAATATTCATACATAATCAACCACACATAAACATAATGTTACCCGTGGAAAGAATTGGGTACCACAATCATGACATAATACATATCCAATGGGCGTATCACAAAAGTATCATTGAAAGGAAGGGATTAGAACATAAATGGACATCAATAGGGTAAAATAGGGATATAACATGTTATTTGGTGTCAAATATAAGTGAGAACATATAAAAAATGTATTTTAGAAATATTAGCATTAAAACATTTTTGTGCAGTTTTAAGGAAAACACTCTAGAGATTTTCAAATAGAGAAGAAGACATTATTTTATTTAAAACAAGATTTGAACCAAGAAGGTTTTAATTATAAAAATAATTATTTTATAAATACAATTTAGTTTTAAAAAATGGATAAATTGCATTGTAAATTTGGGTAAAAATTCGGGAAGTCCCCTTAAAACAGGTTGGCTTATCGAAAAGTTCTAAGGAGGGAATCTTTCAAAATCATGTATATCCCTGAAAGAATGAGATGAAAGAGTCATGATATAATAATATTTTACAAATAACAAAAATTCATAAGACTCGCATATATAGATAAGATAACACCATTTTGAAAGAAAGAAAAGGCAACCCGAAAGAACAAAGAAGGTTCGGGTAGAATTCGTTACAATTTTATCGGCGTGGTGTTGGGTGTGACCAAGAGAGATTGAAAAGAGATAAATGGGGTTTCTAATCACTTATAAATAAAAATGGAAGTATGGGGATGGTTATTAAACATACCCCAGCATTTTCTATTACACATTTAAATGCATAGTATAGAGTACAATCTTGATTAAGAGAGAAAAGGAGAGGATCCCTTACGTCAAAATCGTTGGTATTCTCCACTTGTTGTTAATGACCTGAATAAAAAAATTGGATTATTAATTCATAAGCCTAGAACCAATTATATATGTAATTTAATTATTATAACCATTTTTAGTTCATTCAAATCATTTTTTATTAGTTAAAAGGTTCAATTTCATTGTTCGGGCTCATTTGTTTACTTGGCTTTAAAAGATCAGGTCACTTATATCCAAGTACGGATTATATTCCAGATGAAAGTGGTTGTCCATAATTGAAGTTACATTATTTAGTTCATGTCAATATTTTTACATTGTTTTAATTTTAATTAGGATACTTAGAGTGATGTCGAATTAATATATATATAACCTTAGTGATAACCGTTTTTTTCAATCGATGGATTTGGTTACAATGAATGTGTTTTTCATTGTAACTTAATTCCATTTGTACCAAAAGAATACAGAAAAAAATATATGATATATTACATACATAATAATATGGTTCACCAATAAAAAAAATGGTTTCATGACAAGATTAAATGATAATAACAAAAATTGATAAATTGTTGTCCTTGAATGTGCTAAATTAGCACATCTCAAACGGTGCTTTCCTTTCATTCAAATAAAAGGGTGGGGAAAGGAGATAAGATAATGAAATTTACAACTAGAATTAAAACATTACAATACAAGTATGCTACTTCATTTATCATACAATTATGGCGAAGGGAGGTGATTAAAGAAAATAAAAAAAGGGAACATAAAAAAAGAAGAAATTTGGAAAGAGGAATTTACCACTTGAGACTTCCTCCTTTGAGAACCTCTTAAGGGGAGAGGTTTTTGTCTTTTGAGGGGGATGAGAGATTTAGGACGTGGGGGAGGACCTTGGGTAGAGGTTTTGGCACAATTTAGAGTAGTATTGGAGCTTAAGAGGAGTGGATAGAAGAGGGAGTGAGGGGGGGGGGGGTTTATAGTGGAGGAGAGGAGGGATTTCATGATATTATAATCATTAATTTATTATTTCTTCCAAATACAAGGAATAGTAAGTATTACATTACCAATAATAGTAAATGGGGCATGTTAATTTTATCCAAGTGGGCTTACATCAGTACAGTATCATTGATGAATCAATTAATCCATTATTTAGCATTTATTGTAAATTATCAGATTCTACTATTCAACAAAAAATTCAAGTAATTCAGAAAAATCCCAAAAATTCACCCTAACCGTTTTTCAACATGTAGAATCAAAAAATCATGTTCATTATTCGAAAATAATTTTATAAATATAATTTTAATATTTATTAATAATAACAATTTATTATCAAAACCAGTTTTAAAACATTCATTAACTCATTCTATAATATAGTTATATCGTACTTCCAAGTTGAATATTATTTTTATACCACCATAGATGAGGTTACTATTCATTAGGGTATATCACTATTCATAAGGGTATGTTAATATTAATTAGGGTAGGTTACTATTCAAAAAAAAAATATGTTTTTCTTATCGGGCTCTAAATAACTCACTGATTATAACCGTGTATGCCGGATTTTTGAAATTCCAAACACATAAGTGTCAAACATATGTTTAAAGGTCCCTTATCACTTAGTAGTTCATTATTTTGTGATTTTATGTGATTTTATGACATACTTATGAGAAGGTAATTTTGATTGAAAAACATTGGGTCGTTACATTCTTCTCCCATTACGAAAATTCGCCTTCGAAATTTCGTTTTACATACTAAGCCAAAAAAAGGTGCAGGTACATTTCCTTCATTGATTCCTTTAGTTCCCATGTTGCTTCCTCAAACTAATGGTTCTTCTATAACACTTTGATGAGATCGGTTGTCTTGTTGCATATAACCTCATCTCCCTGATCCATAATCTTTACTGGCTGCTCCTCATATGAGAGATCATCTTCCAACTACACCACCTCTGAGTTTAGTACATGTGAGGGATCATGTATGTACTTCGTCAAGAGTGATATTTCGAAAACATCCCGAACTCGAGCCATATTTGGTGGAAGTGAAAGACGATAGGCCATGACTCCTATGTGTTCAAGGATCGCAAAGGGTCCAATATACCTATGGATTAGATTCCCTTTCTTCTATAATTGCATGACTCTCTTCCATGGTGATATTCAAAGGAAGACTTTATCTCCAACGTCAAGCTTCATGTACCTTTGACGGTTGTCATCATAGCTCTTTTTCCGACTTTGAGCAGCTTTGATGTGTTTGTGGATGACTTGAACCTTCACTGTCATCTCATGAACAATATCGGGTTCATGTAGATTTCTTTCTCCATATTCATCCCAAGAGGTCAGAGTTCTACAACGCTTTCCATACAGAGCTTCATATGGAGCCATCTGAATACTCAAGTGGAAGCTATTGTTGTATGAGAACTCAAAAAATGGGATATATTGATCCCATCAACCTTTGAATTCTAGAGATCAGGCTCTAAGCATATCTTCAAGTGTCTGAATAGTTCTTTCAGACTCGCCATCAGTTTAGAGGTGATAGGCCGTGCTGAAATTTAATTCAGTACTCAAAGAATGTTGAACGCTCCTCTATAATTTAGATGTGAAATTTGGATCATGGTCCGAGACAATTGAGAGTGGAACACCATGATGTCTCACCACTTCCTTCACATATATCATTGCATGTTGTTCACGTTACAGATCTTCCCGAATAGAGATGAAATGGGATGTCTTGGTGAGTCGATCAACCACATCCCATATCGCATTATTTCCCTTTGACATCTTCGGGAGACCCATGACAAAGTCCATAGTAATATTTTCCCATTTCTACATGAGTATATTAAATGGATGCATCATACCATTGGACTTTTGTCGCTCCACTTTAACTTGCTGACATACCAAGAACCTTGATCTATATTCTGTAATCTCCTTCTTCATTTTATCCCACAAGAAGTGTTCTGAAAGATCATTGTACAGTTTGGTACTCCCAAGAAGGATAGAGAAGGTCGAGCTATATGCATAATTCAATAGCTCCTTCTTTATCTCTGTATTATATGTTACTCATAATTGTGTTGAAAATCGTACAACTCATTCCTCGTCAATTTTGAAATCAAAGGATTTCCCATTTTTAACAGCTTCTAACCTTATCTGAATTTCCACATCCTTTCTTTGAGTAGCCTTTATTTTTTCCATGAGGGATGGTTGAGAAATCATTTGAGAAAGGATTGATGATGTTCCTACCTTAATGATTCACATGTCCATCCTTTTCAAATACAAGAATATCATATTCTTTTCAATTCTCATCATTGATAAAGATGCATGATCCTTTCTACTTAGAGCTTCTGCCACCTTGTTTTCCTTACCGGGATGGTAGTGGATTGATCAGTCGTAATATTTGATGAGTTCTATCCATATTAGTTGGTTCATATTAAGCTCTTTCTATGGGAATATATATTTTAGACTCTTGTGGTCAGTATATGTCTCACATTTTTTCCCATAGAGATAATGTCGCCAGATTTTCAACGCAAAGATCACGGCCGCCAAATCCAGATCATGCATGGGATAGTTTTTCTCATCGATTTTCAGCTGCCATGAAAAATAGGCTATCACTTTATCATTTTTCATTATCACACAAACTATGAAATTCTTAGAAGCATAACTATACAGCACAAAGAGTTCTCCACTTGAAGGGAGTGTGAGTACCGACACAGTGATAAGCGTCTTTTTCAATTCCTTGAAACAGTCTTTACATTCCTATGTCCAAACGAACAATACTCCCTTCTGTGTCAGCTTGGTCATTGGGTTTGAAAATCATGAAAAGTTATTCATTAATCATCGATAATTCTCAACTAGACCTAAAAAGCTTTGGATCTCCATTACAGAAGTTGGCCTCGACCACTCTTCAATTGCCTTTTTCTTAGAAGGGTCTACAAATATCCCGTTTTTGTGATAACATGCCCCAATAATGATAAATCCTCCATCCAGAACTCACATTTACTGTATTTTTCATACAAATTCTCCCTTCGAAAAGACTTTAACACAGTTTCCAAATTCTCCTCATGTTCACCTTGATCTTGGAGTATATCAGAATATCATCGTTAAAGACCACCAAAAAAATTTCGAGGTAATCTGTAAAGACACTATTCCTTAAATCCATGAAAATTGCTGGAGCATTAGAGAGTCTGAAGGGAATCACTGTGAACTCATAGTGTCCATACCTCATTCGAAAGGAAGTCTTGGGAATACCTTCCTTCCTCACCTTTAGTTGGTGATATCCTGACCGAAGGCCCACCTTAGAGAAATAACTGGCCCCACGAAGCTGATCGAACAGGTCATCTATCTGTTGAAGGGGATAAATGTTCTTTATAGTGATTTTATTGAGCTCTCAATAATCAATGTAGAGGCACATTGATCCATCCTTCTTCTTGAAGAAGTGGACTGGAGCACCCCACGGTGAAGCACTCGGGAAAATGAAAACCTTATCCATATTCTTATGTAACTGCTTCTTCAGCTCTTCTAGGTCTATCGTCGCCATTCTGTAAGGTGCCATTGAGATTGGCAGAGATCTAGAGATAAGTTCAATTGAGAACTCAACCTCTTGGTTAGGGGGAAGACTAGGAAACTCTTTGGGGAATACATCAGTGTAATCCCTCACGATGTGCATGTCTTCAAGCATGATTCACTCCTTTGTATCAATCTTTTGAGCTAGGTATGCATTCTCATAAGGAAGCAATATCCAAACATGAGACGAAGATTCTAAAGGAGGCTCATCTTCCTACTTGTACTTGTAAATAATCAGGGGATGATTCGAGATGTGACGAGTAATATCCCTTTCCCAGCAGTAAATGTTGTCCTTGTACAAAGATAGCCAATCCATGCCCATGATAGTGCCAAACTCCCCTAAAAGAAGTATGACAAGATTTTCTGGGAGGTTCAGTGCAGAAAAATTAATCAGGGAGGAGTTATAAACCATGGATGAAATAATTTCCCCATTCACTATTGTCACAGATAAATTTTCCTCCAAATTTTGAGGTGGTGTTTGAATAGTTCTACTAAACTTACAAGATATGAAAGAATGTGTAAAACCAAAATGAAATAGTACGTTATCTATTATTGAATGAATAACAAGCGTACCTATCATCACATCGTTTTCCAGATCCACCTCAGCAGTAGTGATAGCATAATCGCTTCTTTATTTCCATGAAGGTTTGTTGCTAATTTCCTCCAACAATCCTCATCTTAGGGCAATTGTTCGCATAATTCCCAAGCTCCTTGCAGTTAAAACATTGCACTGCAGGCTGAGTGTTGATCTCAACCTTCTGTTCTTCTTCAACATTAGCGGGATTTTTCATATCCCATCTGCAGTTCTCGTCCAGGTGACCAAACTTTCCACATTTGAAACAATTCCTGGTTCCCTTGAGGTAGTCACCAAGATGCTTCTTCCCACAAATCTTGCAAAGGGGAAAGTGATGCTTCTTTCTATCATGGGATTTGTTTTATGAACCACCGATGTTGTTCTCCATTTTCCGCTTCTTGTCTCTAGGCCCATGAGACCACTTAGAGTCTCCAATATCCATTTCAACCTTGAGGGAACAATGCACAATCTCCTCATAGATGTTGAAGTCTCAAATTTCCAACACTTTTCGTAGACTCAACATTAGTCCACTAAAGAAGAGATCAACCTTTCTTTCTATATTCATGATAATGCGAGAGGCATACCTTGCAAGACTTTTAAAGTTTGCTTTATATGCCACGATGGGCTCATATTTCTTCTGCATGAGTCCCAGGAACTCTATTTCAATCTTGAGACAGAGGGTTTGAGGAAAATATTTGTTGAAAAACATCCAGTTAAATTCCACCAAATCTATGGAATCAATTTCCTCTTGGGACTTCGTATTCTTGATTAGTGTCCACCACTGATCAGCTTCCTCATCAAAATGATAGGCTACCAATACAACATTTTCTTCTTTCGAACACTGGAGGACAGAGAAAATATTATTAATGGAGTTAATCCATTGTTCTATAATGAGGGGATTAGAAGACCTGCTAAACATGGGAGGACTTTGCCGCATGAAGTATTCTACGGCAACATGCTCTTTGTTTGGAGGAGGGGGATGTTCCACCTGATTCAAGTTATTATTCATAACTTGAGCCAGCTGAAAAAGTACTGCCATGATGTTTTGAGAACCCGCTTCCATCACATCAGGCATGTCATTAGGGAAATCATCACATTGCCTATCACATTGGTTGTTGGAATGTGTTCATCTATTTCTCGCCATTAACTATGAAAAAGAATGTATAATTGGAGGTCTTGAATACTTAGCTATTGAGCATAAAAAGTAACTTTGAACATAAAATTATGAACTTATAAAGAATATGTACATCTTAACTTTTGATTCCATTGGTTTACATCTAGGTTATCCTCGATCTATTTCTTATCTTATATTCTTATGAGCTTTTTTTTCCCTTAATAATGGTTTGTACTAAGCACGTGAGTCTACCAAATCATATCCCCCATGAGTGTCGTAACCAAGAGTGTAGCAAAGCTCATTGTTGTGCACCAGTTCCCATTCAAGTTTATCTCAAAGCGGTGTTTTTGGGTTTTATCCACAGATACATCTATGCCAGAGCAACCTCTACCTGCTCGTATCCTGACAGGGATGTATTTTCTTGATAAATCACTTAATCTATACTCACAAAAATTTAGGATTTCTTTCTTATACTTAGTCTCATCTTTAAAGTTCTCACTAAGGTTCTCTATTCCTAATTTCCAAAAAAAACTAGACCATCCTCTGATACCAAATATAGTGACCCAATCCTTTTACATAAAACATTTCATGATTTTAATCCTAATTAATAATTAGAGTACAAGCCAAGGATCATTAAGTCTAGTGTCTTTGAAGACTAGGTACATAAAACATAAAATGTGGGACTAAAAAATCATTATTTAATATCCATATAGAGCTTCTGACTTCCTTTGAACACTTAAATCTGCATAGGGTACCCTGGGGAACACATGAACAAAGGGATGAGCTAAAAATGCCCATTAAGGAAATGAACATAAGGATATATCTCAGGCACATGAGTTAAGAGGCATGACATAATGATATTCAAAGAATGAAACACATGAAATCATTTAATATAAGCATGGGATCATATAAACATCGAATCATATAAATTTAGAAGAATCATAAATCATATCTTTAGTATGGGTCAAGACTAACCGCCAATCCCATTTCCCATTTTAGTACGGGTCAAGGCTAATAGAGAATCCTGTTTCACGTCGCATCTAATGAGACTTATCCTTACCCAATGCATTGGAGTGTTATCTAGGCGCACCCAGATCACCATATTCATTAATATTCTTTCGACATAAATAATCTTGCCACATAAATAATCATACATAATCACCCATACATAAACAGAAGGCTACCCATGGAAAGAATTGGGTACCACAATCATGACATAATACATATCCAATGCGCGTATCATGAAAGTGTCCATGAAAGGAAGGGATTAGAACATACATAGACATTAATAGGGTAAAATAAGAATATAACATGTTAAGTGGTGTCAAATATAAGTGACAACATATAAAAAATGTATTTTGGAAACAGTAACATTAAAATATTTCAGTGCGGTTTTAAGGAAAACACTCTAGAACTTTTCAAATGGAAAATATGACATTATTTTATATAAAAATAGAATTGAAACAAGATGGTTTTCACAATAAAAATACTTTTTCAACGCGGCGTATACCCAGAAAGGGGGTACACAACGTGTACTCAAACTACACGGTGTGTAGTTTCAAAACTCTGTAAAGTGTGGGAAAAGTCCATTTTACCCTCCAGAAAACTTCGTGACCTTCTTTTTGACAAAGGAATGGCCCGGAGAGGTCTGGGACATTACATCAGAAACCTCTTAAAACATTCTCGTCCTCGATAATTCAAAAACCAACCCAAAGGAACCCAACAAGATACCTCTTAGGGTTCTCGTTATAACAGGAACCCAACCAACAACCCTAATCATAGGTGTTAGTATTTTTTCTCCTATGTCGAGATATTATCCACTTTAGGCGGCATAGACTCGCCTACATGAGTTTAATCGCATCCTCATTAATGTTTCTCAATTAAGAATTGGGTCTTCCCACTTTCATACATTAGGATTCTTCAACTCACACTACTCCCAACACCACACAACCAACACACTTCCCGAACATATGGTTTGGGAAAAAATTCCTTCTCCTACGTCGAGATATTATCCGCATTAAGCGGCACTGACTCGCCCACATGGGTTCAATCGTGTCCTCGTTAATGCATCTCGATTATTGATCAGGTTTTTTCCTTTCCCCACACATCTGGACATGCTACACACTACCAGGGAATAAGAAAAAAATGGTCTCACAACTTACTAGCCAAGCATTCAATATATCAATGGTTCAGAGTACACCATCAACACAAATCTCAGAAGAACAAGGGAAACCACAAGTCAAAACAACTCCAGGTACTGAGTGTGCATCTGGGTCTCCCACTCCCAAGTGCTCTCCTCGAGGCTGCCATGCCTCCACAACAAACGAACCAACAGAATGGTCCATCCACGGAGCACCTTCTCTTTACGATCCTCGATCCTGACTGGTCGTTCCTCAAAGGACGCGTCGTCTCCCATATCTAACTATCCCAAGTCGATAATGTGGTAGTCGTCGTGTATGTACCGATGAATCTGGGAGATGTGGAAGATGTCATGAACCTTCTCCAACTAAGGTGGAAGGGCCAGCTGATATGCCACCTCGCCGACTCGCCTCAACACCTCAAAAGGTCCGATGAACCTAGGTGAGAGCTTTCTCCCTTTCCCAAACCTCCGCTGCCCCCATCGAGGGGAAACCTTCAAGAACACATGATCTCCCACCTCAAACTCCAAGGCCCTCCTCCAAAGATCAGAATAAGACTTCTGTCGGTCCTGAGCCACTTTCATCCTATCATGTACAAGCTGGACTTTCTCTGTGGTGCTCTGCACTACCTCTGGCCCAATAGCACCTGTCTCACCAACCTCTGCCCAGAAAATGGGTGAACGACATGGTCTTCCATACAAATCCTCAAACGGTACCATTCCAATAGTAGAGTGGAAGTTGTTGTTGTAGGTGAACTCTACTAAAAGCAAGTGTCGTACCCATGATCCTCCGAAATCCAGAACGCATGCTCGCAGCATGGCCTCCAATTTCTGGATAGTCCGCTTCGTCTGCCCATCGGTCTGGGGGTGGAAAGTTGTTCTAAGGCGTATCTAGGTGCCAAAAGCATGATGTAACCCCCTCCAGACTCGTGAGGTAAACTGAGTATCCCAATCTGAGATGATAGTCTTTGAGACTCCATGAAACCGCACAACCTCGTCTACGTACCTTTGGGCTAAGGTACTCACCGGGCCCGACTCCTTAATTGCTAAGAAGTAAGCTGATTTTGTTAGTTGATCCACCACTACCCAGATAGCATCATAACCACCCTGAGCTTTAGGTAGTCTTGTGACGAAGTCCATTGAGATTTCATCCCACTTCCACTCAGGGACATCTAAAGGGTGAAACAAACCACTGGGAACACTGTGTTTAGCCTTCACTTGCTGACACACTAGGCATCTAGCCACAAACTCCGCCACTACCCATTTCACCCCGGGCCACCAAAACTGTTCCCTCAGGCCTAGATACATTTTTTACACTCATGGATGTACTGCCAAGGCTGAGATATGGAACTAATGGAGAACTCTATCACACATTTCCACCAGAACAAACAACCTTAAATGGAAAAGCATCCCATGTCTGCTTCCCTCTGACCATCCCTCTGGAGAGTTCCCCTGATCGACATGATCCCGCATCACTTCCACCTCGGAGACCACCCACTTAGACTCTTCCACCTGCTACAAAAAGGAGGACTGCACCGTCATCTGAAACAAACAACCTCTAACACCTTCAACCCTGGCATCCAAGTGCAAGGCAGCCAACTCTCCCATCGCCCTCCAAGAAACAGTGGATTCCCAAACTAATTCTTGATGCGAATTATTGCTCAGGGCATCAGCCACAACGTTGCGCTTACCTTCAGTGTAAGAGATCTCAAAGTCATAGTCTTGGAGAAACTTGACCCATCTCCGCTGCTGTAAATTCAGGTCACGCTGGGAGAAGGTATAACGCAGAATCTTGTGATCTGAGAAGACCACAATGCGCTCCCCAAAGAGGTAATGTCACCACAACTTCAGTGAGAACACTACTGCTGCAAGCTCTTGGTCATGGGTGGCACAGTTACGCTCGTGAGGTCGTAACTGCCTAGACCCATAACGGATCACTCCCTTCTTCTGCATCAGCATGTACCCCAGAACAAGGCCAGAAGCATCAAAAAACCTCATAAAATAACCCTTCCTCTGGCATCCTGAGTACTGGAGCACTAACAAAATTCTCTTTCAGGTAGTCGAAATAATTCTAGCATTGCTCGCTCCATAGGAAGACCTGGTTCTTCCTCGTAAAAGTTTTCAATGGAGAAACAACTCGAGAGATGTCCGAAACGAACCTCTGGTAGTAACCTGCTAACCCCAGGAAAGTAGGAACTTCTGCCACGCCCTTGAGTGATGCCCAAGAAACAACTGCCTCCACCTTCGACGGGTCCACTGACACTCCATGCTGAGAAACCACGTGCCCAAGGAAGTGTACTTCTTGTGTTAAGAACTTACAGTTAGACAATTTCCCATTAAGCTGGTGGTGTCGAAGGACTTCCAAGACTGCCCTGAGATGCTCAACGTGCTCCTCCTCTGACCTTGATTACATCAGGATGTCATCGATAAACACAATGATGAACCGGTCTAGAAACTCCCGGAAGAAAAAGTTCATAAGTCCGATGAACACAGCTGATGCATTCATAACTCCGAACGACATCACCACAAACTCGAAGTTCCCATACCTGCACCTGAAAGCCATCATTGAGATGTCACTATCCTTTACCCGCAACTAATGACATCTAGATCGTAGATAAATCTTGGAAAACCAACATGCTCCCCTAAGTTGGTCGAAGAGATCATCTATCCTTGGGAGGGGATAACGGTTCTTGACCGTTACCTAGTTCATCCTTCGGTAGTCTCTGCACAGCCTGAGACCACCATCTACCTTCTTCACAAACATAACTGGAGCACCCCATGGCGATACGCTGGGTTGAACAAAACCTTTCTCCATCATATCATCAATCTGAATCTGAAACTCCCGCAACACTGAAGGTTCCATCCGATAAGGGGCCATCGAAATCGGATGAGCACCAGGCTGTAAGTCTATCCCAAACTCAACATCACGTCGGGGGGGTAGAGTCACAACCTCCTCAGGAAAAACATCGAGGAACTCCCCAACATCCTCTGGGACATCCATCATCTCTGTATCAGCTGTAACCACTGATAGCCCACCTAACAAGTAAAAGATAGGCTTCACATGCTGACTTCCAACCTGATAACTCCTCTCGACAAAAAAAGATACACACTTCCCATCCACGTCGGAGAACACGACTCTTATCCGGAATTAGTCGATAACGGTACCAACAGAAAACAACCATTCGATGCCTAGGATGACATCATATGGATGCATCTGTAATAGAAGAAGGTCACCACTAGATCGATGTGGTCCCAACATCATCCCACATCCCCGGAAAACACAAGATACGCTGGTCTGGCCTCCAACTAGTGTAATCAGCACCAGTGGTATGGAAAGTATCTCTACGTCTAGTCCCAAAGCATGGGCTAGACCAGGTGAAATAAAGGAGTGCGAGGCTCCCGAGTTGAACAAAGAAGAAACAAGAGTGCCGAACAAAAAAACCGTACCTCGCACCACCTCTGGTCTTGGTGGCGCTATCTACTCTGCTGCGTGAAACTGTCCACGCCCAGCCCCTCTGCCTCTCTGAGGTCATCCACCTCCCCGACCATTCCCCGGTCGAGGTCCCTGAGGAGAACCTTGAGGTCGGACTCCTCCTACAAAGTCTTCCCTTAGAGAAGCATGGTATTGCTGCTGCTGGAAGGGCCTCGCTGGAAACTGGTGCTGTTGAGGTGGGCGCTGAACCTTCCCACCTCCACCGTACTGAGCTCGGGTCGGGAACCGACTCTGAACGTTCCCGAAACCTCCATAAGAAAAACACCTCGGTCCTGGGCTTGTGAAAAAGGGACGAGGACCTGAAGATCTAAACTGGAACTGTCGGGGCATGTTCCCCACTGGCCTGAACCTGGAAGGTCCCGTCGCAGGAGACCTACTGCTCACTGCATTCCCCTTCGACGAGCCTAGCCGGTTCCCCTCACGTGGTGCACCTCCCAGCGAGTGCATACTCTCTACAACCTATGCCTTCTTCTGTACCGCCATGTGCGACGGAAGGGTGAAGGGGGTGACAGCATACTGGAGCGAAGGACGAAGCGCCTCCTCCAAACGTCTCACTCGAGACTCCTCATCCGGAAAGAGATCCGGAGTAAAGTGCAAGAGATCCTTGAACTTGATCCCCAGCTCTCGTACTGACATACTCTCCTACTATTGGGAGAGTAACTCCTGCCACTTCTCTTCCTTGATCATGGAAGAAAGGAATTCCTCTCGGAATTCCTTTTCAAAGTCATCCCATGGAACCTCTGACTCTATCCACTCTCCGAGGTAGAGCATGCACCACTTTCATGCCGCACCTCTCAGCTGACTGACTGCTAGGAGAACCCAGTACTCCCTCAGAGCACAGATCAAAGTAAAAGCGATCCCTAGCTCTTCAAGCCACCCCTCCATCTCTGTATCCGAAGTACTACCCTCGTACTTCTTGAGGGTCTGCCGCTGGAAAGAATGGAGAGTCTTCTGCCACTAGCTATCTTCCTCCTCTCGGTCAATCCTCAGCTGATCGACCATCTGAATCTCCTAGGCCTCGACCGTCTTAGCCACCCGGGGACAACGTCCAGGTGCCATAGTTGTACGATAAACAAGGATCGCCTAAACCCAAGTAGTAATGAAAACTCAAGGTTTTATTTTATCATTTTATTTTGATTTCTTTCCCAGAACTCCCAAATCAAGTAAAACACAATCATGATGATTCATGTACCATTCCCAGGGTCTCTACCCTACAATTAATGTAGTCTCACTTGGTCGTTCGGTAGTCTCAGAGTCCTTGCATCGGATCACGGGGACCCCTAAAATCATGTGTCCTAGCCGGTTGTCCCTGGCCTATGTCACGCACCAAGATTGACTAACACTGTTTCCCTACCATCCCACGCAATCCTCACTGTTCTTAACTCCAGACTACATCCTATCTCTCAACCATCACCTATGATACCATTCTGTCACGACTCCCTCCCACCAAAGGTGCCCCTCCTGAGCTGGCAATGGTGAAAGGGAGATAATGACCCCCAAGTCCCGCCTCCAGTAGGCCCCGGGGTGGAGACTAGCACCAAGGGTATGGATTTTCACTAATATGGGAGGCACTACCCTTTTTATTATTAGGATCGGGAAATAGGACAAGTCAACCACCAAAAAGGATAAAAGAACAAGTGTATATAAATAAACCAACACCAAACCCACATGCATGGTCAAATAATTTTATAACAAGGTACAAGTACAAGAAAGCTCAAAGTACAATACCAAATGAAAAAAAGAGAACAACAACTGCAACAACTCCAACTCTCTGACTAGTAGGGTCCCGCATGGCCCTGGTAGTCCTCCTGGAAACCTGAATGTAAACGTAGGGTGAGCATACAAGTATACTCAGTAGGGAAACATAAAGCTCTCATGCACAAGTGGGGAGACATACTAATGTCCCGTTTGAACAACAAAAGAAACCTAGAAAGGAATTCTATCCACCCAACCTCACCAACCACACTCACCAAAACACAAGCACAACAGGTTGTATTATATAAGAAACAAGAGTATTGGGTACCCCGCACCATATCCATTTAGTTTCCTTCTCTTCCTATCGGCGAACGTCCTGACGTTGCCACACTCTCCCCGCCCACACACACCTGGGCCTCACGACCACATATCTCGCCCGCACACACATGGGCCTTACAACCACGTATCCCGCCCGCACACACTTGGGCCTCACAAACAGGTATCTCGCCCACACACACCTGGGCCTCACAACCACGTATTCCGCCCGCACACACCTGGGTCTCACAACCACGTATCCCTCCTCCACACACATGGGCCTCATCCCGATGATTCTTGGGAAACAGTAGAGCCAGCCCGAAGAGTCTTGGGCTAATGCAACCCCAATTGAAACCTACCCAAAGAGTCTTATGTGTAAGGTCGCATCAAGCCATCACAGCCTATGGGAGAAGGAGCAGGAATGAGCTAGTAACTAAGGGAAAAACACCATCTCACATGAAATGGGAGTGTTCGGCCCTAAGTACTCAACATGGGTGGGGTGCGATAAAACAAAAAAGATACAGATATATATATATATATATATATATATATATACCAACCACACAGCCCAACCTATGGCTTCTAAATAGAGAAACTGAGCACGTGCCTTGACACTGCAACTACGAAGCATGCATACAAAAAACAACCCCAACCCCATTTAGGTTTTCACATCTCAGAAGAATTAGTTTATTTAGTTCCTTAACTACTGGGAAACTATCCAAAACCAACCACAATGATCATTCGTAAACATATCCCTACCATCCATAAGTCAAGTTAGGAAAACACAAGCAGCACAACGAATCCATTCTTATAAACCTACCAACCCCATTGATTATTAATTCTGTTCTGTTACCAAGAACCACCATTCATTAACTCTTTCATTATTATTTATTAACCACAACCCAATGTCTGTTCACATTCAACCCATCCCCACAGCCCCGCTGCCAACCACCATAACCACAACTGCACCGTACATCATTATCCCTTTAATACCATTTATTGCAGCCCTGCTGGCCATTACTAACATAACATACACAACAACCCACAATCAAGTCAACCGCAGCCCCGCTGCTCACCCTATCCACAACAACCCACAAAACACCCCCATCACATGCCACATATTCAAGCCAACACCCACATGTTCATTATTCCTTTTTGGATTATCCGGGGTGATCACACAAGGGTTCCAGATTTTAAACAGCCAACATTACGTGATTAACCAATTTCCACATTCCACAATGTTCCATCCACAAAAATGGTCTAGAAAGATAGGGAAACATTTAATTACGCAAGAAAAGGTCCCCAACGACCGTGATTTTCAGTAGGCAAAAGCTCATTCAATTCACAACATAATATCACAGGATATAAAGTAACAGCAATCTCAAACTTCCCAACCCCGTTCATTAACTAGTTATTATCTTCATTTAATGGTTCAACTGTTTCTCATGAAAACAAATGGATACCCACCCCGCATGATGCACAAATTAGAGAAACAAAGGTAAGATACCTACTTCAACAGGTTCTGATCACAGCACTCCCCTGGATCAACTTTAGAAGACGTCTGTTGGCGTCCATCACTTTTATCATGTCCCGGAAAAACCTCCTCGGGTGGAAGTCGGAAAGAAAAAGGCTGAAGTAAAGACAAAGCACCCAGGCTTGGAAGTTCCGCATTGTCGTTACGATCCCGTGGCTTCTAACGGATTGTAAATCGGAGCTCGGATGAAGTAGTTATGGAAGAAAGAGTCTTCGAGTCTCTTGGGAGAACTCTGCTGAGAGGAAAAGGGAGGAGAGGGGTGAGTTGAAAGGAGGAGGGCCCCCCTCCTTTTATAGGAGAGAAATGGAAAAGTACACGGGGTGTACTTTATGGTACACGGCCTGTACTTGGTTATTTTAAACAGTCTCCATACGACTTCCAACATGGCTCTACGGTCGTTCACTGGTCAACACACGGTTTGAGGGTAACACATACGCGGGGAAAGACTACATGGAATGTAGTTTAGACACACAACGTGTACTAATTTATTGCACACAGCAATGACACGACTACAACACAGTACACGGCCGTTGACTGGTAACGTGTACGCGGGGAAGGACTACACGGCGTGGACACAACAAGGACACGGTCTTCAACACAGGGTATACCTGGAAAGGGGGTACGCGGTGTGTACTCAAACCACACGGTGTGTAGTTTCAAAACTCTGGAAAGTGTGGGAAAAGTCCATTTTACCCTCCAGAACACTTTGTGACCTTCTTTTTGACAATGGAATGGGCCGGAGAGGTCCGGGCCATTACATCACTACTTACTATGATAGAATATTATGTTGTTTAGAGACCAAAAAAACCTCAAGTATATAATTTACATAGCATGAAAAGAAACACAATAAATAAAGGTGGGTTGAATAATTTTAGTACCTCAACTGTAAACATTCATATACACCCAAAAAAGGTAATGAATTTGTTTATGCTCTGAGTAAGAGGAATCACTTATTGGCAGATCATGATGCTAGTAGTGATTAGAAACATATCGAAATGTTTTATGGTATTAATTTGCAAAGTTAATACCCTCATGAACAGTATGAACATTCATTGTTATCAGTGAAATCATCAATTCTGGAGAGATAGAAGATGAGGAATCTATCATATTCTGATGGATTAGTCCTATGGGAGAGCATTGTTGAAGATGACTTTCCTACTATTAGATTATTTATGTTGAATATATTTTCCACATCCATGGAAATGAATGTGTTTCTAGAAACATCTAAAAGTTTTGATGTAAAAATATCACGACTCTATATGGGTAGTTCATCATGGTATTATGAAGATGTATCTTGACTTATTCAACCAATATTTTTGGATATGGATGATAAGAGAGATAGTTGTGTTTGTTACTCGGTGTTCCACTTATTTTCTGGTGAAGGCAGTGCACTGACAACCAGTGTGGATTTTATATAAATTTCCTATCCATAATTTGAAATGAGATAACGTCACCATGGATTTTGTTATTGGATTTCCTAGATCACCATCAGGAAGTGACACCATATGAGTGATTATAGACAGGATGACAAAGGTTATACATTAATTTCATATTTGGGAGTATTTTTCAGTGGATGATCTCATGTTTCTCTACATTTGTGAGATCATAGTAATCCTTGAGGTTCCATTTTATAACATACTATATAGTGAATATTTTTCACATCATTGTTCTGGTATGGGTTTTAGAAGGCATTGGATTCACAAGTACAACTGATTACATCTAATCCCTGATATACTGATGGATAGTCTAAGAATATGATACACGATTTAGTTGAATTTCTCCAAAAATGCATACCTGATTTTAGAGTTTCTTGTGAGGAACACATACCACTTATTGAGTATACTTTTAATAAAATCTTCCAAGTGACCATATTGATATCTCCTGATGATTCCCTATAGAGTTTGACATTCCATTCACCCCTATGCTAGATAGACGTAGAAGAGGTAGTGCTATCTGGTCCTTATCTCATTCAGGATACTTTGGAGTAGGTCTTTCTTTTGATGAATAGGATCTCTCTCACTCAGTCTAGATATAATTCATAGACTGAAAATCCCTATCGACAAATAATGTTCGAGGTAGTGATTCATGATTTATAATGATATTCTCTTAGACTTGGGGATAATCATTTTATAAAATAATGGAATCTATTGTATCATTACATTGGACCTATCATGATTTTAGAGAGAGTCTGGATGGTATGCTATTGGTTAATGTTACCTCATAGGTACCAAGATATTCATGAAACCTTCCATGTATGTGAGCATTGATAATATCATTCTAATACATCACATATTCTTCAACCCATGGAGTTTGAGTTGGAGGTATATGGGTCCTATAATGATAAACATATCCATATTGTTGATTATATCATGATGGTTCTATGAGGCTGGTTAGTTCCTTTAGTATGTATGATATAGAAGAATGACTGTGTACATAAAGAGTCTTGCGATTGGAAGGCCAACGTATGTGATCATTTTTCAGAGTTATTCTCAGATGATACATTACCACCCTTGGAAGGGAAAATTCCGTGATAAATTACATTAATGGGGAAGCCTATAAGAACCCGGATTTTATTTGAGGTATGAAACCTTTAATATTTCATTTAATTCATAAATTTTATCTTAATGGGAATTCGTAGTAGTATCATGTGGGATCATGGGTGTCAAAGGCTTGTGAATATCCTAGAGCCAAATATTATAGCGGAGGTAGATGGACTGCACAATTAGTAAAAAATGTGTATCCTAGTCCACATTGTTAGTTGAAACCGTGCAGGGGGGGTCCGGTGAACTGTCTATAGCCATATGGTTTGATGAACTTTTTCCACTGAGGCTGCACACCCATGTGTTTTCTAAAAACTCTTTAACTGATGGAGAATATACAATCATTGCATAGTTTTTCTAATAGTTCACCATGATTGTGTGTGAGGGTGTTGTCAGTAAGTAACCCTTGAACGATTGGTGCATAGTTTCGCTAACAATGAGGCCAAAACATGAAACCCTTTATAGTAGGGTAATATGAATTTTTTTCCTAAGAACCATATAATCACATTGTTTTTTTCTTTCTCCTCCAATGCACATCATACCCTTAATTTAAAGCATTTCCTTTATGCTCCTTCTATTATTTTTTATATATTCTCCACCCGTACTCTTGTCAAGCTATCCACAGCCTCATTGGGTGATTATTGCTAGTATATATTTTTCTATTTCACCAATCATTGTCTATCTTGCTATTGAATGAGTTATTTTGGTATGAGACCATATTATCTATTTCTAAAACGTTTATATGTGAGCTCAATTTAGTTTGTTTTAGCATTGATCAGAGGCCAAAAACAAAAAAGAAGTCAGCTATCATGTTTTTGTAGGTGGTATCATGCTTATCAAACAATGTATTGGTGTTTATATATATTTTTGTGTGCCACATGTAAGATTATTTTATCAACACTTATTAAATGAAATCTTTCATTAATTTAATGAATATTTAAAACCACTATAGATTAAGAGATCTGTTTATGTTTGATTAATGATTATGGACATTGAATTTGAACAACCCTGTGAGTGTGTTGATAAATGATATTAAACCATAGTTGGTGGCCTATAAGTTGATTAACATTTTGAGGTGTATTCTTTACCCATTTCTTAGGATTTTAAATAAAAATAATGAATATAAATTCAAATTAATTAAATAAGAGGGAATGGAAGACCATGTCCATATGCCTTTGGATGTTGTTCTTCATTATTATTCTAGAGAAGTTCGTAATATCCAAATTCTCAATTATGATAAAAGGGGGTTTTGGGTTATGCTAGTTCTTCTTAGACTATGAATTTAATTGCGAACATAAATGGTGTGGTTTGTATTTGGGCCCCTGACCACTGTTATTTCTATGTAGACAGTGAGAGGATGAATCTAATTTAGGATCCCCATAAATGGACTCATCATGATTGACTAATTAAATGATTATTATTCACCTAGGGTGAAACAAGGGTTTTAATATGAATTCCATGGATACTGTCATTTGGAAGCAAGGTTGTATGTGCCTGAGTGATACTCAGACTCTACTGTTGACCTCCAAGGATGATGTTAGAGGGAATATTTTTTTATGTTACAAGCAATACATGGACTCCCTATGTAAATTGAAATGGATGGACTCAATGGGATGATCAGTATGTGTTTCAGGAGTGGAACATGGGATCTTATTGTGTACCACAAGGGTTAATATATTCTTGGAGTGATACCTATGTTCAAAATTTGGAATGCCATTTATGGGATCATATTTTTTTTGAAATAATAAATAGTGTAATGATTATATGATTCATCTTCAGTGCAAAATAACAACCTTGGATCTTGAAGGAATCATACTTTCTACTAATGAACATAATATACAAATTCTTTTGGATATGATTCAAAAGGGACGCTTAGGGTATGAGCTAGGTCCTGATACTACATTATTAATTTTATCATTATTGAATTTTTACATAGAGATAATATGACTTTTCTGAAGAAGGTAGTAGAGGATGTGTGTTCCATGGGAACCCATACCTATGTGGGTTATTATAAAACACACTTCATTTACAACATCACTGTTTTCACACTATTTAGGGAATATTCATGGACTATATGTCCTTAGACATCATTTGGGGGGGCATGTTGTGTTTATCTCACACCTTTCATGGGCATTTAATTGTTGTCCAGAATGACTTTATGCATGCAGTCAGGGATTGGAGAAATCATCTTCTTGTCCATACATGACTAATTTTAGTTGGATTGGGGGAAAGCATGGGACCAATATATGGATTGTGTTGCTATTTGGATATTTCCATTAGTTGTTTTTGTTCTTTTGGTAAACATATTTGTATGAGTACCTATTACCATGTCTACAAGTATTTACCTTTTATATATCAGTTCATGATCATTTTTTTATATGACATTAATGGACCTGATTACCTTTTAATTGTATGATGGTTGTTTTTTCTTCAGCCATTTTGTTATCTTTTTTATTCTACTAATGTTTGATATTATTATATCGTTGTTCTAAACACTTATCGTGATGGTATTTTCTTCCATGTCTTCCATATAGGAGTCTTTCTTCTAGTAAACAACCATTGGTGTATAGGGAGGCATGGTAATGGTCAAGTGCAAATTTTTTTTTGGTTACTATTGTGTAAACCATGTAAGGGATGTAATAGTAACTCGTTTTCTGTATAAATTATAATTTGATCCATATAAAGATAATGAATCGACCATGACCAAGGGGTATTATACTTATGTTGGGTCCTAAATCATGATTTAGTTTTCCATAGTCATGTGTTTTTAGTTCTTATTTGGTATACCACATGATCTTCACAATGTCCACATATTACATCGTTATCATTAATAATAAAAACGTATTAACACAAAAAATAGAAGGCATCATTATGTGAAAAAACATATAGTCAAAGATGATGGACATGAAGACCCTTATACATACATGTCAACAATGGAGAATGATCAGGCCAACAAAAAATAAATTAAATATTTCAAACATCAAACTCAGTTATAATAAAAACTTAAGTACACCACTACATATATGACCATTAAAAGTGATAGAAAAGTTCATTTAAAGTGAAAAATAAAGTTTTTTTAATCATAGTGAAGATAAAGGGGGGTCCCTTTTATTAGTGTAGAAAAATAGCTGATATAGAACCTATTTAGCAGTGCTAAAAAAGAGCTGATAAAAGCGGTCTATTATCTACGCTAAAAAAAGCACTGATAAAATTTCCCTTTATCATCTCTTCTTTTTAGCGCTGTTAAGAGACCATTTTTTAGTGCATTATAAAACTGCTGATTAGAGGGGTGTTTTAACAATGCTTGACCCCCCCCGTCAATAACACTATGAAGCTTCCATACCTTCCCTACATGACACCACGCCCCCATCACACCCCTGCCCACCACTTACCCTTTAACAGTGCTAGAACCCCCCATTAACAGCGCTAGAACAACTTTTCACCTCTGTGCGCCCTCCCACCTCCCCCATGATTCAAACTCGAGACCTCCCACTATGTGCCTGGTCCCTTTACCACTTCTCTATACTGCATTGTTATCCATTTAATGATATATGTTTTTATTTATTTATATATATATATTTAGTTACATTTATTCTTATATTAATATATATTAATATTAGCATATATATATTTAGTTATATTTATTTATATTAATATATTTATTTATATATTAAATTATATATATTAATGTGTATATATACATGTATAGTAATATATATATATATATTTATATATCTATATTTTTATTCATATATTAATATATATATATATATTTAGTTATATTTAGTTATAATTTTTTATCTGTATATTTGTTCGTATGTTAATATATATTATTTGTTATTACATCCACACAAATACACACACAACCACATTGTATAGGTATATAAATATTCATGTATTTGTATTTTAAATAAAATGGATATTAATTTTTTATTTAGATAAAGCATATACGTTGAAAAATATATTTAATATTAAAATTTATATATTTATATTAATATATATAATTATATTAAAAAAATACAAAATTATATTAATATTAATATATTTATTTTTATATTATTATATATATATATTTATGTACATATATAGTTATATTAATATATTTATAAATTTATATATATGTATTCATATCTATCAATTTATATGTATTTAGTTATATTTATTTATCCGTATATTTATTCGTATATTAATATATTTCAGTTGTTAACACGGAGACACACAAATACACCCAGAAACTCATTATATATGTATATAAATATTCATATACTTTTATTTTAAATAAAATAGATTTTAGTTTTTTATTCTGATAAAGCTTATATATTGGGAAAAATATTTTATATGTAAATAAGTTAAATTATTTATTTATAAAATTAAATTTCGTATTTTTGAATATATATAAAATAAGAATATATTGTTATATATTTGATTATAAAGAACATTACATTGTGGAAAATGAAAAATTTTCAAATCCAAAATATAAATATGAATGTAATCCCTCATAATAAATTAATTACCCACTAAAAAAAGGAAACATTCCCATGAAACGTTGTTGAAATTTCATCGAATGTTAAAAATTTGGGGATCCCATCTAAAAAATCGGTTTTGGAGGCCTTTTGGGCCTTTTTAACTTGATAAATGTGTCAAGGTTTCATTGTATTGCTAGCGCATAAAGATCATTATAGGCTCTGATTTGATTTGTTGTAGAGCTCAAACATACACTCTAATCAAAAGCTATGGCTGTTTGAATATTGTGATATGTTTTTAACTTATTTAAGAATGTTTATTAAATTTTTTTATTTATATTTTATTTTTAATAAAATATATTTTTTAAATATTCCATTTATCACCACTAGTAAAGAAAAGCACTGATAAAGACCACCATTTATTAGGAATACTAAAAAAAGTGCTGATAATGGGGACCCCATTAATAGCCCCCAAAAAACATTAATAAATACGTACTTTTAACATAATTTTTAGCATTTTTAAAAGTAACCCTTTATCATCACTTGTTTAGCATTTGTAAAGGTACCCCTTTATCAGTGCTTTCAATTTATCGCTGATAAAATGAGGTGCTTCGCGTTCCCTACTTTGTTGTTGTGATAACTTAAATATAAGCATGGAAGGTTAGTGAATGCTCAAGAACAATTTAATTGTAAATTAAATGAGGGAGGAAAATTAATATGAAATAAATTTATGTTTGAGATACATTAAATAGCTTTTTTAAAATAAAATAAATTTACGCCTTTTAGTCCTTAGTAAATTTAATTTTTTTCTAAAAAATAAATTAACAAATGAATTTAATTTTATCCCAACCAAATTAATTTTTTTTAAAGTAATAATATTTTTTAATCTAATAATTTAAATTATATTTAATGGATACATTAAAAGTTTCATGGGCCCCAAAACCCTGTCCAAATTTATTACGAGTCGTGATAAACCCATAAAATCTAATCGCATTATTTGAATGATCGGCCTAGGGCTAGTGTGGATTGAACACACACATTGCTAGAAATTCCAGGTTGCTTCATCCCACCAAGGCTCATAATAGTGTTGGATATAAAGGATCCAACTAGTGAGAGGATGGTCGTACCCTTAATGGGACAAGACAATTCAATGTTATGTTAGTGTTTGACAATGTAGGGGTTTACGAGACATGGGAGGAATTCATTGAAAGGGGATGATCGATCGTGGTGGTCGGCCTAGCAGATTGGGAAAGAGCACGGTGGTGGCTGGTTATGTGGGAAAATCATGGAGAGGGGTTGGATCAGTGGTCGTGATACAACCTTTACATATTATAAAAAACACGTGTTGGTGCTTTTTATGTGAGGTAGTTGGGATCAAAAAAAAGGAGAAAATCCATGGCCATGTGGTCCGGTGGCAGCCATGAGGGTGGTGGTCATGCCAGTTGAGGATCCCAGAGAAGGGTTCCATTGGGCGGAACATTTTAATCCACTAGAATCCAATCTTATCTTGGCCCGAAATCAAGGGGACATCAGAAATTTTTGAAATAAATAAGAACATTATTATATAAATATATATATCAATAATGAAATATTATTACCCTAAAAAATGAAAATGAATGATATAATATTTTTTAGACGACTATAACATTGCTACCTAAGACCCTGTCAAATTTTAGTTGGATATATTGGAACAAAATTTAAACTCAATTATAAATTTAATGAAAATAATTTTTTTCATGGATCCGAAAATTCACATGATAACTCTAATACCAATTTCTATTATTGAATAATGAAACAAAAGATATTAGGTCAGAGATTTAAAAAAAATTATCATTGGACCTATGTAAAATCATCATCTCCAGTGATTCAAGTCATTGTGTAGTTTTGAGGATCTCACATGAATGTAATAAGAAAAAAATTAAAATGATTGTTTCCCTCATTGGAATCAATGGTGTGTTTGACTGGAGATTGATGTCTATGATCGTTTCATGAATGATATAAAATCAAACCCCTCTATATCATCCACATAGGAATCAAAAATAATCATATATATTAATCATAAAAATAAATATTATTGCGTAATGCTTTTATGGTTCCTTTTATGTCCCGACGATTACTGCACCCCCTTCCTTCGATCCGTGAAGGTGTTCTTGAATCGAGAATTCTGCAGGTTTCTTCATATCTCTAGGTTGTGGTATGAAATAGAGGATCTCAATCCATTGTAATGAATGATTCATTGGATGTTTGCCTCTCATGATCTTATATATTAGATGTTAGATTACATGATTGGGTTCCCCAACCCCTATATAAAAATCAACCACCAAATAAGAAATAAATATATTGTTTTGATGAACTAACAACAACATAAACTTCATTTATATTTTATCACCTAGATGAAATATATAATCATTATATTTTATGATAAAACAAATCCATTAACTCAAATAACAATTATCTCAATTGTAAACGAATGTTGAATATTAAAATGATATTTATTCATATAGTATTTTTAATGTATTTACTTAAGTACATGAAATATTTTTAATAAAAAAATACATACCAATTATGTTGTAATATAAAAATAATAATTAATTTACTGATTTATTGGTGATTATTAATTTTTGGACACATATAAAACCATATGGTGGGTCCTACAATGTCATATAAACCAATTAAACATTATAGGGAAGACACTTGAATACACTATTGTGTGTAAATCTCTAGGTCCTTAAGTCAATAGTAGTTAATAATATACACTGACCATGAGAGGAGTCCAGAAAACCATCAATTCCCCTACGCAGATATTTAATAGTCATTATAATGACACCAATCTTGTTAACCCACATTGCATAATATAATATCTTTGTCTAATGATATCTCATAATGTAGGAAAAACAGTAGTGTCATCTTTCATTCTTTTCGTTATTATTCATTTACCGTAATACAAAAACATACCTTATTTTACCATGGCAATGGATTTAGTAAAATGACTACCATATTAATCAAATGGGTAGTGATATAACTCCCTTAACTCAAAATTGAAAATTTTACCTTTATTATTCAACTAATTCTATAACAGCAATGACACACCCAACACAAGCTACCTCATCTTGACTTTAATGTCATGGTTTTTTACTTGAATCAAAGTACATGATAAAATGGAACACATTGAAAATGATCTCAAGTCAGGAGACCAAAACACATGTTCATATATATGAATGACTAATGACATCCAAAACATTTGGTGTTCATATTGGTAGGTCTATCCTCATTATCTCAACTACTTGATTTCACCATGTGAAATATTCTTAAGCATAAGTCACAATGATTAGGAGCCCCCAAAACCTAATAGTCAGAAATTAATTTTTTTCCATTCAGTATGATGTATCTAGACCATAAGAAAAATGGTTAAGATCAATGTTAGAGTATCTAAATGTTCCCATTAAATTTTAAGAACTTCTATAATCTATTAATATGATAACTAAACATTGGACATTACTATACAATTAGTTGATGAAATAATATCAAAAGTATTTGTTGATGAACATCAGGCAGAACAAAATGCATGAATGATAATGAAATATAAATGTATTATTCAAGATGGGTCTAGAGAATCAACTATTACAACACATATCACTTTCAAAATTCCATTTATTATATTTTTTAAATTTCATTTCTTATGTTTATTTATTTATTATTTTAAAATATTTTAATCTTTTTTGAAATCACAAGAATCACCCTTATCATTTAATTTGTAATGAAGATGATGTTAGTATCAATTTAATATTTATAATTCTTTTTAAAATTATCATCTTTTATCTTATGCTTTTTGTTACGTGAATATTCTCTAATATTAGATTTTAGGAAAGTCATAGTCATTAAGATAGACTTAAAACTGAATGTTATAATTTTTAACCTTACATGAAATTTTACTCTATCTATTTCCATATTGTTTTACTCTCATTGTTTCATTTTTTTATAGTCACAAAGGTATACAGACATTTAGTACAATGTGGGAAGAATTTTTTATCAGTTCAAATGGGAAGAAATTTTTTCTAATCTAAAATTGAGAGTTGTTTCATGGTTATTCTGATGATAATCATTTAGGATAGAAATAATTATATGATTGTTTAATATATTTTTTGTTCATATGTTAATCATGTTGAATTTATTAATTTATAATATATTTAAAATAAATTATATTCATTAACCCTTGATTTTCATTTAATATATATATTTATGTTATGTGTTTTTGATCATCAAATTTGAGGTAATTATTGTACCTCACCCACACTCATGTTGTCTTAATGACCACACACACTCTCCTATGTTATAATGATTTCATTTACGTGAGTTCCAAACTTTATTTTCAATATTAAGTGATTGAATCCAGATATTTTTGCATGTTCATGTTAACAGATTTGTGTATCTTTGAAGATCTTCTTGATGTCTCCTAGCATGTTGTAGTACCTTGAATGGATTCTTGAGGGTCATTCAATCAATTAATATATGTGTAGAAGTATTTTGAGGGTTTATCATCGTAGAAAGTGTCATTATCTAGTATTTGAAAGGATCCAACCATTTAATTCTATATGTCTAGAAGCTATAGTGTGATGAAGACCCACCGACAATCTAGAGGTGATGGTAAAAATGAATCTAGATCCACGAGTGCCACTGACTAACTGAAGGAGGTTTACTAGAAAGAAAGTGGGGTATTTTTTTATGGCAGTGAACTCTTGGTTAGACACTTACTACCCACTGGAGGCTATCGAGTATCATTGGGTGTCGAGTCAGTAGCAGTGAGCTAGAATTTAATGTGGCCAATATTTTCTTAAGGGGTTTCTTCTTCACAATATATGAACCCAAAAATAATTTGTAATGTCCCCGTACCACTTCAGTCCTATAAAAGGTGATATTAGTTGGATTTTAATGATAACAAATCTTATGAAAAAACACTATACTTGAATCAAGAACTTAAAACTGTATCTTGGTACATTATCTCATCACAATGAGATGACATTATTTTAAAAAAATTTATGGATATCATCTTTTTCTCTATCCCCCAAACTCAAATTTTATATATCCATCAGGGGATATATAAATCTAGAATTGTAATGGATTATCACCATGAATATTTTCACTCCCCATCCAAACATATAGATATGATATTTGGGTTTCTATTATAACCAAATAATGTTGGTTATTTTGTATCCATTAAACCCATAGAATGTTATTTGTTGGACCTCTATTAAAAACATGTAAATTTAGTTCTTGGATTTCAGTTCAAACCAAGGGTAGGTCAAATAAGACATATATATCTAATTGAGGGGTGGGGACACATGTATACCTTTTCTTCTATTATTAAACTCTTTATCAATTTGTTCCCACATTCTTATTTATTTAATGCATAAAATCATATATTATTTATATTCATATTTTTTATAAATATGATTTGTTCAATTTATAATATACTAAAAATAGTCCATTGTATATTATACTAACTCAATTATTTGAAACAAAATTTTTAATTTTCACATAATTGATTTCATAATTTTATATAAAAATCACCTTTTATATTTGTCAGTTTATTTTTTTACATAAAATTCAACCTACATATTTCCACTTACTCCGAGTGACACACATTTTAGTAGCACCATATATAGGGTATTTATCTTTCAATGTAATATAGTCGCTTTTAGGTTGACCTTAATTTTTATAGGGAGACTCAATATCCCTAGTTTTTATCTGTGGTACCCCTTGTAACCATAGTTGATAATGGGATGATCAATTTGATGGTTTTTTATAAATTTCGCCATCCTTTGGTCACTTAGATGAATCATTTGATATTACTTCAACCAAATTTATCATTTATTAATTTTATGTTCTATAAAATGATTTATATTTTTATTAAAGGTGAAAATCAAAATTATTGATGTTTCATTTATTTATATTTAGTTATTCTATGGATGGTAGAACTATATTTAGTCATCTATATATTAGTGATTTTTTTTAAAAAATGGTTTTTTAAAAAATCTAATCATTGTTTAAATTATTTTTTATTAGAGAAAAGTGAAATAATTTTAATATTGATGGGAAAGACAATGTTATTTTAAGCTGTTTAACATATTATATATTGACGTATCTTAATGTGTCAACATGTAAATAGTATTTATGAGCTTTAAATCATTAAAATGATAATGGTGTTTAAAATTAATGACAGAATCAAATTTGGTAGGATTATTGAGATAGTTTAGTAATTATTAAATAATTAAGATATTAGGTTAAACAGATCATCTAAAAGGGTGAAATAGTTTCATACCTAAATCACTAAATATATTCTTTTTCATATTCTCCATGTTATGTTATATATTAATAAATATGAATGCAATTATATTAAATATGGATTGATAATATTATAATTTTTCATAAATGATAATTTTTTGAATTTTAACAAGGGATGATTATGTTTTTTTGAATGTTATGTAAAAAATCTTAAAGTATTTCATTTTTTATTAACCCAAATAAAATGATAGGATATTATTTTAATGATATTTCAAAAACACGAAATGTTCATGAAATAACTTCATACATTCATTAAGAAGGAATTTATTGCTAATGAATATATTGGGAGTAATGAAATAACTTTATGAAATTCATAACTAACAAATAAAATAATTTCTTAAGTTAGAGGATGAGTTAGATTCTCAAGGGATTATAAAAATTAAGCAAGACAATAATATACAATTAGTTAATGTATATAAGTGTCTTAGTAGGAGTGAAATATTTTTCTAGTAGACTTTGTTATATTTTATTGTAAATTATATATATGAGAACAATATCTTATTATAAGATATTTAATATTCAAATGAATTTGTATACCAGTCATCCTAAGAGAAAAATAAAAAACATAGAATGATAAATTCGTTGGATTCTTATAAAGAATAATCTTATGTACATGAAAGGATCTAAAGTGGTATTCTTGATATTTTTTCATGAAGGAAAATATATGCTTAATACTTATATTAAAGAATGTTATCAAAATAAAGGATCTCACTGAAGGATTTTTTCAATGTTAATATGGACATGTTAAGTAATATAAAGGACGAAAATAATGATTGAACTTAGAAAAGTTACATAATATATTAAAAAATTGATTCTAAATAATATGAATGTTTTGGAGAAACTTTTTTATAGTTTTTTTTAATAAAGAAAATAAGGATTAAAAAAATAATCTAACTGTTATCTGAAAACATTATACTTGCAAAGCATAGGGAAGAGCCCTATTTATTAAATGAAAAGAAAAGAGAACTTTTTAAATGGGAGATTGTAACCCATTACATGCCCGAAGGGCGGAGGCAAATAACCATAATTTAAAGAGTCAAAAGTTTATAAATACACAGTTCAAAACAAAAAAACCCACAAATAAATTCAAAATGGTCGTGGCCCAAAAAACAAATACCACAGAGAAACCCTAGACGCTGCCATGGAAGCATACCAGCCACCATGGGCCACCACGAGCCATTATTGGAATCATAGCCACCACCAAGCCAACAGTTATAGAATCCATCACCACTAAAGACTGAAACCGACACTACAACAGAAGTCACAACCATTGCTTGAGCCACCTCCAGCAATGCACACCTGCACAAATGTCCGTCGATCCCACCCAGGACCCCAGGAAACCATCGGCCACAGCCAAATCAAAACCCTATATGAGAATGACGACACTGTCAACCCATCACCGTCCACAGCCTTCGAGATACTTGCCGTACCCAGATGTTCCCACCATCGATTTTCTCCTATCACCACCCAATGTTGCACTGCCACACCGCCACAGCGCCATCAGCCCACCACGCTGTTCCGAAGATGCATCGTCGTACAGATCCCCACCAAAATTTCTCGTTTCCGCCTGCACCGTCACCATGAACTGCAACCCGTGCGTGTCATCGCCATGACCACACGATGAGCCAAATCCACTTCACCTCCGTCGATACATGAACATAGTTGTGCCGCCATGACCACTGAGGGTATACCGAGAGACTATCACCCCTCCAAGCACCGAATCTGACAAGATCTATCCAGTATGGATGACGACTGCCAACGAGAAGCCCCTGACTCTTCCCTCACATAGTAGCATCACATCTATTTCTTAAATGGGGAACGTAGGGTGTTATCTGGTCTTCATTAGGGGCCCCACTTGGATTCGAGAATAAATTATGCACACATTTTTTCAATTATGTCTAATACATTACCAGAGTGGTTGATTACTTTATTCACAAGATATAGTTGTATAATTCCTTCCATCATACTTCTATAATGTTTTTTCATACTAATGGAGATTTATCCATTTGGAAAATCTATCCTTTTATTTCATAAAAGAGTTTTGTGGGAGGGTTTATGTACTAATTTTATAGATTATTTCATAATGATATTGATGTTTACATATATTGATGTATGTTTCATATAGTTATATAAAATATTTTGAGGATACCACAAAAAACTAAAAAATATAGGATAATTTATGTTCATTATGTATTTGTATTTAATTACTTTAAATCATTAATATTTGGGTTTCCTTTTATTTAGAATATATTCATATGATGATTGAATTAGAATATAAAAACGTATCATGTTATTATTTTAAGGTAATTATTTAAAAATGTTAATGTTTGTTATAATAAATCATAATGGAGTGGAGTAGTAAGGTACACACAGAAAAAACAAAAAAATTAGAAAGGAGGATGTGATCTCGAATTAAACCACAAACATAAACATTGATATGATACAAAATTTCTTATAATTTTAGGATCATAGTATTTCATATTAGTATAATAGTCTAAACACCAATTCAAAATATTATGGGAAGAGAATTTCATAATATTATACCTCAGTGAAGTTGTGCCATGAAGAAAATACATCACTATGCCTCAACTATGCACCGTGATCACCAGAGGATGACAACTAGAGTATGGGGTCTAACGATATTGTTAGAGAAGTGATTTACCATTTTATTGAATGTCACATTAAATATACTAATGTAATACTTATGAATAATAAGTAATTGTTACAGACATCATAATTATATTGATACATTCAAATTAAGGTTCCAACATTCCAAATAATATTAAAAAAGTAAACAAAACTCAAACGTATGTATCATAAGTCATAATATAAGTAGAAAAACTAAAATATTCTCTAAAAGAAAAAGTGGATAACCCACTGCACATGAGTATAAATCCACAATAAAACTTATCAATAGTGTGTCCATAAACTAAATCCATGCTTCAAAGGCCACATACATTAACAATAATTTAATGTATAAAATATATTTTCACATTAGTTATGTATATATAATAATTGAAAATATAATTCTTATTATAAACCACTACATCCCCTTCCATATCATTGAGTTAGTATATGCATCTATACAAATATTGTAATGTTTACATGATTTAAAAGATATAATTATTATTTTGAAATAAATGATTGGTGAAAAGCACATCACATGAATAAATTATACATTTATTGGATAGTGTAAAGGTTTTTTAGATTAAAGAAGTCAAGATAGTTTTTAATCATTCAATTCAAGCCACACCCAATGTCAACTATGATCAAGAAAAAAACATATCATATCTATTCGAGTAGATTCCATCATATATATCAATTTTATTTGAACCATATTGGACAATGATAAATATCATGGCTTATCAAAAATCCCAACTCTCAAGGCTAAAAATTACATATCATAGAAGTCTATATATCATTGCATCTTTGGATGCCTACAGGGGATAATATTCATGTCCCATTCCCAAAAAAATTACTATGAAACATATCCTATATCACATTAATCATTTTAAAACATATAAAATTTATCCCATAACAACATTTAGTAAGATTTATACTTATTTAGAAGTAATTAATAAAAATAATAAATTAACAATATTATTTCAAATATCAAAATAAAAAGTATTAGCCAAAAATAAATAATCAATACCCCCCATTTTGGCCCCTTCAATTCCCATTTCATCTAATAGATAATTAGATAACCTCTATCCAATTAATCATCTCATAACTAAATTTAAATTTTGATTATAGTTATTTATAGTCCTTTACGTAATTTACAAAAAATAGACCTCGATCTACCAAGAATACAGTTCACTTCCAAAATGATATAGGTATATTCATCTCATTTATAATTTCATTTTAATATATAATTATGAAATTTAATTAGGTAAAATGAAATATCAATCATTAGAAATAGTATTACTTACACCAAATATGCATAAAAAATTACCTAATTTATCCCATGTATTCATTAATTGTCTATTGGAACTAACACATCAATTGTATAATCTATCATAATTTCTAACCTATATGTATACATATTAAATCGATTAATTAGTAATCACTTTAGAATCACATATAAAGTTGTTATTACCCAATACAATTCACCACTTTATGCAGGAATAATCATAATTATACCCATTAGTCAACATATTTGGTCACAATTACCTTTAAAAAATTTATAAAAAAATATTTCTCAACATTAAAAACAGAATATTATATAGAAAATTCATAGGAACAAATAAATCATTTAATTATTAAACATTATATGCAAAACACATTCCAAAATAAAGGTGATATAAAGAGGTCACCAACCATAATGATAGAAATAGATACATACAAGGTCCATACATCCATCATATCCAAGAATACATGGATTCTATATTCCAATGAACTAAAAATAAAATAAATGTAATTATTATTAAAATGTGATCATGAATTCAGGGTTTTGAAAAAAAATATATTGTTCCTATAGAACATGATAAGATGAAGTCAAAATCCCAATTAGATAACAAATTAGATCTCAAATAGAGAGGAAAAAACCTGAAGCTAGTGAATGAAGAGTGTCGATTAGAGATCCATGGAATTGTTATGGAACATTTAAATGGTCACTAAATTAATGTATTTGAAAATTAAGATCAAATTATCATGTCCATAAAATGATATATTTACCCCTAGTAAAAAATATTCAAAAGTTGTACCATGTATATAAACAAACTACACGAAAATCCTAGTGGATTTCCTGACATACATTTCTAGTCCACCAAACAGCTGATGGTTTGTACAGTAGTCTTTTCCACCACCTTATCCATTGGGTACCCGTTAACCAACCATTGAGTACTCGGTAGACACTGTGGGGATAATAAAGAAAAATCAAATAACATCTCCCACTATCTTCACATTCATTCAGATCTTAATCCAAGAATATATTACAAATCATACCCAAAATCAATAACATGAATTGAAATTAAATATTTTTTTGACATTAATGTTGGTATCTATTATGAATATCCCACTATGGGATTTCTCATTGTTAGGTCCACTAGGTAAAATTCCCTAATATGGTGGTGAATTTGGGTACAAAAGAATAAGAAAATTCCCCCTTTGATCTAGTTTCATTATTAAACAAAACCCTCTTCTCTCTCATTCCCATGACAATGTGTGAATAGAAATTAAAGCATGCAAAGGACAAAATGATTTTACATGGTTAACCATCACAGGGATATGTCCAAGAAGCATAAAATAATGATGTGTCGATGCACCAAATTCACTAAAATTGAACTTTTGTTTATAATATTCAGAGTGGACTCACTCGACCTCATAGTTTATAACCTATCACAATTTGAAATCTCAATACTCTTTTAACTGATGTCTTCTCACTACTTCATCATAAGATTCACTCATGATTTGTAGACTTGTATGTCCCTCCATTATCTCTAATGAATCCATCCTACACTATATGTAGATGCTCTTTTGATTTCCCACATTCATCCACTGATGAATAGCACTCTACCATAGATGTAATGGGAAAATACAAATCTTTTCTCCAACCCATACTACTTTTTTTAGAAACATTCATGCCTTGCATGAATGATTAAAATTTGGTTGTGAAACACCTCATGCGCCCTACTTCAATATTATGAACAACTCAAATGTTACATGAAACTCTCTTAACATTTGCACAACTCCAATTATTTTTCAGAACTCCCTTTTCATAAAATTCTTACATAATTTAGAGATTGAATTTCCTATAAGTATTGAGCTTCTTAAAATGTGGTGGGTTACCGATTATTTATATGCATCTCCACCCCCTATGTGGAATATTCAACGCGTCTTGCAGGATCCCCTTTATGTGCGCAAAACCCAATTTGACGTCGCCTAGGTCATGCAAGCCTCTTTCATGAAAAACATATCTTTTGTTCAAATTTATCAATATTTTTCACACTTCATGACTTTTACATATTTTTACATGATGATCCTGAAATATTCCCTACATGAATTTTTCCAAATCACATTCAATATTGAGTGCAACTTCCTTATGAAAAATCATATTTCTCTATTTTTCTGGATTTTGAGGACCAAAAATTTGTAAAAACATGGAAAACGATCACACCTCATATCATTTCTTTTTTATTTCAACTATATTGTACATTCCTTTTCCATGGTTATTTGTCAACATAGGATATCAACTATATATTTGGAACACCACAACTGGCGAAGGAAATCTATATTATCAACAAACACAATCAACATAAAAATGATTCAATGTTACCTTGGGGAATTTTTTCCAAAAAACACCCCCCTTATGGTTTGTTAAAAACTATATCCTAAATTCATTCCCATGAAAGATTCTTCCACCTTCTATCATTCTTTTCCTCTTATGATTTAGATAGCGATCAAATATTTACGCAATATATACTCTATTCCATCCATAGAAATGCTCGGTGTGATAAACAAGAGTATAATGAAAAGTTCATCAATGAATTACTTCCATCCAAAACCCAATTATAGAAACCAATCAACTACATTCATCACAAACCTCTGTTGTCATGATATATATTCTTTGGTTGATCAATTCTAGCATCATCATATTTAATACTCCCAATATTTTACTCCTCCCAATTGCTTGTTTCTCTACATATCAACTTATCCCTATGCATTGAATAATGATTTTGCTCCAATATTTAATCACAATTTCTCCCCCTTAAAAAGACACACATTCTACCCCTTTTTCAATGAACCCAAAGGTCACTCTTTTGTGGTCTGAAATAGAGTAGATAACACATATCATTACATTAGGGAAAAATATGGCATACCACATAGAGAGGGGGTCCTACAATCACACTTTTATAAGTGCGGGAGTTGACTAAACTCTCTGATCTAGTTGATGCCTATCAAACACTTCTTTGGGTAATAACTTTTTCAGAATGTCTATAACATGTAGTTCTATAGGTAGATACTTACACTTCACAAGCACTTACAATACCTTATCCTTGATAAAATTATATTTGATTTCAATGTGCGCTGTCCTTGAGTGATGGACTAGATTTTTTCTATGATTTAGAGAACATGAATTATCACTATAGATTTTGATCAAATAATTCACATAATCTCTCATGTCATCAAGTTGCTTCTTCATCCAAAATAATTGTTTGTATGCTTGAGTAGTCGTAATATATTCAACTTATACGGTGGTCAATGAAATATAATCTTATTTATTGCTCATCCATGAAATAAAAAATCAAAAAGGTAGAAATAACATAATAATGTTGATTTTTTGACATCTACAGATCCATCCCAATATGAATATGCATATCCCAATTGCTCTAGATGATATTTCTCAATATACATCAAACCAAAATTAATTGTTTCCTTGACATACCAAAGTATTCTTTTCATTGTATGCATGTGTATTTCCCTAGGATTACTTTGATATCTCTCTTCTTAGAATGTGGGAAAAACAATATCAAGTATTGTCGCTTTCATGTATATTAAACATTCAAAAAAAAATTTGTCCTTAGTGATATTGAATACCCTGTTGTCGTTATATTTTGATAGTTTTCTCTGGGTAGCAATTGATGTCTTCTTCTCCATGGATTTATCCATTCGAACCGTACTCAAAGATTCATTGGCATATTTTGATTGAGATATTAAGGTTCAATCCAATCCATAAGTCACATCTAAATAGATGAAAAATGTCAACTCTTCGATCACTTACATTACAAAATCACACTTCATGAATTCTAAAAACTATTTGCACTTTTCATCACATTATCCACCAAATATTATGTCATCAGAATACACCAGCAACATCATACATTTATTACTATCAATTTTCACATATAAATTGTAATCATATTCACAAAACCTAAAACCAAGCATGTTCAAAATCTAATCAAGCCTTGAATACCATGAACTTAGTTCCCACTTCAAACCATATAATTCATTTTTCAACTAATAAACTATGTTCTCATCTTTATGAATGAGATAACCATATGGCTACTCATTAGACACTTCTTCTTCCTAAACCCATTTATAAATGTGGACTTGATATCCATCTAGATAACATTGAACTTTCGTTGAACTGTAGTGGCCAAAAATAATATTATTGCCTCTAGCCTTGAAATAGGTGGAAATGACTCATTAACATCAATACACTCTATCTAGGAGTAATATTTTTCACACTATTCAATATTTTTTTTGAATCACTATTCCATATTCATTCAAATTATTGTGAAGGTCACATTTATTACCAATGATGTTCTTATCTGTTGGCCTAAAAAACAATCTCCCAAGTTTGATTTTTCTCAATCTGCTATAGTTCAACATTCATCACCTAAACCTGATTTTCATCCCCAGCTGCATCAGTAAAACATTGAGGCTCTACCTGAGATAGGGAAGATTCCATCTGTAATGACATTATTCTTCTTATTTTAATAGGCATTGTTTGATCACCAATGATATTTTTCAGGTTATATTCAGCTCAACTCATTGTCTTCTACCTAGACACATACTTGAATTCCACCTTATCATCATCGGTGTCTTATTCTAAATCTGCATCTTCCACTTCTACTCCCCCTATGTTTCTTTCCTCCTAATCAGTTTCTTAAGGAAACTATTCACTATGTTGTTGAAAATTATCTTAATTTTCCACTATAGTGAGATCATTGCTCTCAAATAATTTTCCAAGCCTTTTATTAAAGCATTTTTATTCATCCTTTTTCCTATATAGCCATGGAAGATGCCCCTTTCTCTACATGAAAAATATTTCATGTGTTTTTCTATGTTGATAATAAAGCACATACTTACAAATATTCAAAATTATTTTCACATTGTATTATGTCTGTAAAAAATATCATATGGAGTCTTTCCTTACTTTAGACACAACAGAGCCACATTACAGATATTGATCGATACCAAGACTAATTTCTTCCAAAGTTTCTCTGGTAGTTATTTTTCAATAAGAAACGTTCATTCTATGTTGTTGATGATCCAATTTATCCTCTCAAATCCTCCATTATGTTTAGGATTTCACACTGATGAAACTGGATTCTTTATCCTAAGTTTCTCAAGATTGAGTTTCACCTGACCATTTGTGAATTCCGTACCATTATCAGTATGAAACATCGGAATTTTAAATCTAGGCATCCTTTCACATTGCCTCTGATAAAGTTTTAAACAACTAAACACATTAGGCTTGTGGTAAATGAAAATCACTCATTCCATTATTCTATAATCATCAATTAAAAGAATTAAATATCTCTTCCCATCATTGGATCATGGTGAGATAGGTCGACAAACATGAGCATGCACCAGCTCAAGCACTCTTGTTGACTTATGTTACTTTTACTTGTACACATTACTGATGATATTCCCTTGTTGACATGCATCGAACATATTATTACGATTTCATGATATATCAGGGAGGTATCTAATAGCATCACACTTTTCTAGATATTCCAGGGATAGTTGGCATAGATGACCAAGTCATTTATTCCATAACTTGTTTTCTTTCTCTATGTATAAAAGGCACATATCTTCTCCCCCACTTACAAGGTATACATATCCTTTTGATCATTTTTCTTATATAAAAACCGAACCATATCTTCAATTGATGATACACATATTCAAATAAAATCATAAAGAATTCCTTGAGCCACATAGTTGACTGACGCTAAGAAAGTTGTGATCGAGATCTTCTACTACTAAGACTTCAACATATCTTATTTCTTTTCCCCAAACCTATACTTACCCGAACCCATTATCTTCATGAATTCATTGTCTCCAAATTTTATAACTCCATCTTATACATACATTGTCCCTATAACAAGATCTTTATTCCCTATCACATGGGATGTGCAACCACTATTAAGGATCCATACAGGAGAACGATCTGATGTTTTAAAAGAAATGTCATTAACCAATTCCTTCTCATATCTTTTCTTATTAATCCATGTTTTTGACTTTATACATTCTATATGTTAGAAATATTGATCTTAATAAAGGTATGATGGACTAGATTAATTATTTAGTGCTAGAAATATATTTTATATTTTCATATCACCTGTTGGTTCATTGATTTGCAGCTTGTATCCAAGTTATATCCACATTGGAAAATTCATTTGAATGGTTTATGTACAATATCAAGCTAGGTATCCAAATCATCCACAACAAAATCAATGTCCATACAATGATATTCTAAAGTATATAGCTTTATTAGGCTATGATTGTTTTCCTTGTTCCCTTCGATATCTCCTGTATATGGAACACACATGTTAGGAATATGCCATATTTCCACATCAATAACACCTAATGTAGGGTACATTCTTGTGTGTCACTTCTATACTTATGGTTGTCCCTTGGGATCTCTACATCTTCAAATTCTACTGCATACCCAAATCCATCTTTTCTCTCAGAGTAGATCCTTACGGTCTGACAAAAACCATGAATGAATTATATTTATGGTGAATCCTCATACCAGAATTATCATTTAGATTTGACTATTGATTCAGCTTTTCTGGACCTCTATACCCCACATCCACCATTTCAATCTTATAAGTGATCTACGTTTCCGATGTCATTTTGGGAGTTAAAATTTTTTCTTGATCCTTAACTTTTCTTCACTTACTAGAAACTTCTTCTTCATGTAATTTAATGCATTTGATTAGATATTTCACTATGTTATTCAAACTATTAATCGTCATTCTTTGTTCATCAACCTAGAGTTTGTGATCAGTAATTATTTCTGTGTCCTCTGGAAATGAACACTTCAGATTCTCAATTTCTTCCATTAATTCATACTTCTCATCATCCTGCTATTGCATATAGAGTATGGCATCATTAAAATATGATACTAACTAAATTATGTGAAATTATAAAAAGAAAAATAAATAGAATAATTTATATAGAAAATATAATTTTATAGTTCTAGAGTTTAGTGGATGTACAAGGAGAGTTATGAAACATGGTAAAGTATTTTCTTTTAAGAATTTTCTTTATATATTTTTAAGTATTTCCCTAAAGCATTTCTTCAATTTGTCTCAATAATGTTATTTTATATAAAAAATGAATTTTAAAGGAAATTTACAATAAAAATAAAATTATTTTAACAATTTTATAATGAATATTTTAGTGTCTCCCACTTGTTCAATTTTTAGGACTTTCTTGAAAAAAGTGTTGAAAGAAGATCATTTTTTACATTTTATGAATGAATTATACTCCCTACTTTAAAAATGATTTTATATTAATGATTTCTATTCATGTTATCATGATTTTAAAGGTAATTGGTAACTTCATAATTTTTCAAATTTTATATTTTTTGGGATATCGAAATAAAAGGAATTTTTTTAATATTTTATAATGTAATTTTATGATACTCATATAACACTCAATGATTTTTTTAATTAGATCTAACAATGGAATTGATTAAATCATTTTTTTTAAATCATAATATTTCAATATGTTAACATTAGAGTTTTTAATTATGAGTTTAAAATTATGTTTTATGAGTTTTATATTGAGATTCATGCTACTATGTTTTTTTATCTATGTTATGGTTCTTAGAAATTATATATGGTGTGAGGAGAAAACAATATATCCCTAAAATGAATTGGAAATGATTAATTAACTTATTATATAATGTTATAATTAACTAGTTATGTAATATATTTATATATTTAGGTTTGTGGAATTAAAAGGTTGGGTTATTGTAACCTGAATGATTCTAAAATTCATTGTTTATCTTATTCAATTGAAAGGTTGATATAAATATGATGTTACTTGTAACCTTCATGATAATTATATTATTTTATGATTTATTAGATTAATTTTTTATGTAATATTATACGAAATGAACATTATTTCAAGGATTAATTTATGTCTATGTTATTATACATGTCCAGAACTCCTTGATTGAGACAAGCCCTTTTCAATGGGTATCATGTTTTTTGACAGCCTAATATATTTTCTATTTATTTTATACCACTTGCAAAGATATATGTTTGTCCCAAGATTTTTAAAATTATTAATAGATATTAAGAATGAGTTGTAAAATTTATGATGTCTAGAACAGAATGTGATATTTTGGTCTTGAATGATGTAAGTGTGTCATTTAAAGAGTCGGTTTATGTGGAAACAATATCCATATATTTTAAAATTGTGGGGTTTTTATGTATGATATTTGTAATGCCCCGACCCCAGTTACCCAGAGTCGGTGCATTATTACATAACATTGACATGATCACAAGAAAGATCAAGTCTCAAAATACCAATTATTTTAGTAGCCTTGGAATAACTAGATATATTAATAAGTTTTACATTACATCATAAAATGAAAACTACAACAACATCTTTTCTTCATAGTCCACACTCATGTCCCCACATACTATCCCTGTAGGTCATTCATAAATTACTTCTTCACATCCTGGATAAAATAAAACATTGAAATGGGTGAGCTCAAATGCCCAGTAAGGATAACAATATAGCGGAAACATTCATAAATATGAATAAACATTTAAGGTAATGTATTACTAAAACAAAATCCTTTTAAACTTGAACTTCAATATAGTATGGAAAAAATGAAATAATGTCATTTACTTATTCACATGGATATTCTACTATTCGAATAATCACATGAAATATCAATAACCACTTTCATAACGATGGAATGCATAATGCCAGACTATCATAACCACACAGCCAAGGCCTCGTGCCAAGACAACAAATAAGATTTTTCCAAGACCTTGTACCATGACACTAGTTTGTCTCATGAGACCTACCGATGCATTGAGGAGCTATAGCGAGGTCCACCAGTCACTTACTAAGTCCAATTTATTCCTCATATGAACAGGTTTAAACATAACATAAACATTCGTATTAAAACTAGCATACAAAATGTCAATACTTTAACCACAAACCATGAATGATATAAAAATAGCACATCCATAGTCAAACATAACTCATTCGATACAATATGGAAGATTGTATTGTATCAGATTACCCTCAATAGAGAATAATGAAGAATATCAACATAGATGGAAATAATCATCAAAACTATTAGAGAGAAACATCCCCTTTTTTCTTGAAATCATTTAAAATCCACACTATTTGTCAAGAAGCCATTTAAAAATAGATTTTTGAATCAAAGTGTCCCATACCACATTGAAACTTTTAAAAGGAATTTTGATTTAAAAACTTTAATATCCATATAGATAAATCCTTAAACCATTTTTTATAACATGGACATTAATAAGAAAGATTTAGAATGATAAATCGTTAAAACATTTTAAAATGGTATTTTAGTTAGAGTTACTAAACAAAAGAGAGAAACTTGAATACAAATAATTGAGGTAATCAAATTTTGAAATAGCATGAGAATAAAGGGATTCATGATATACTATGTCAACGTACATTATATACACCATATAAAAGTGATTTGGTGTATAACAACAAAGAAGTCTCAATGGAATGTAAATTGAGATGAATTCTCTTATAAAGACTATATCATTAGGTTAAGGATAAATCAATGACATAAATATGTGTGACAAATATAAATACACTCAATGTGATTGGATATTCAGTGTAAATCAATTAGAGGACATTCACACATATTCTTGTAAAAACAACACCAATGAATTGGATATTTAACTCAATAAATGGAGATTGAGTTAAAATTACTCTTATCAAGTTAAAATAGATGACATGAGAATTTATCAATGGAGTGATTATATGTATAAAAAGTATATCCACAGAAAGGGGAGTGCAAATTATGACATAATAAAATGAATAGTGATTCCACAAATAATCTTGGAGTAAAATAATCAATAAAGTATGCGTAAAGCCGAATAAGTGGAAATTGAAATTTCAAATTCCCTTATCGATTTGGTAACTTCTGAAACATGCACCCATGAAATAAGGAAAATACAATGATGATGTAAATATCCATAAATTAAAGTTTATTACACAATTAATACAAACATGGGTAGTACACACACCACATGTAATAAGTAAGTGGTGAACAATGGAATTCTCACGGAATTAAAAGTGAGATAAGAAACCCCTTACTTTGTACTTTTTCCTTGGAAGACGGTTGGTTAACCTCCTTTATAATGGTGAAATAATTGTTATTGAATTATACAAGAATAATTTACATTAATATGATATCATATATGATCTTTTAACAATGATCTGTTAATAATATCTTAGTATTATTGCCATTTCGGTTGTTAACTTACTCATTTTCCTTTATATTCTTTGTTACGTAAGCCGTGTTTGTTATGGATAGGTTTTATATTATTCATATCCAGAATTATATAAAATCCTTAAACATTATTTTTATTCATAAAATGAGAATTATATTTGAATGGATACGATGGAGAATGAATCTCATCACGTTCGTGGAGACGGTAGTCCGTACGTACACACGAGCGACAATATCATTCTTTTGATATTAAAATAATATATAATTGGATGGTATATAATATATACAGAATCATTATCATGTTATATTTATTATTTACATGAATTACACATCATTATTATACCCATCAAAATAATAATTTATTGAATAACAATTACACCACGACGTGGAGACGGTAAGCCGTACGTACGCACGTTTGCTGACATGTTATTCAAAGGATGGATAGAATAATGAATATGATTGTACCATATTTATAATAACATCACAGTATATATAAGATACTGGAGTTATTATTTTATAAAGGTAATAACAAAGAAAGAAGAAGTGGAAGAAGAAAGGAACTTGAAAAAGGGTGGTGAAAACATTACCTCTTCTTCGGGTTCTTCCTTTTGATTTGATCAAAAGGGCTCCTTAAGTTGGCTTTCTGACTAAATGAAGGCCTCTAGGATTAATTTAGGGAAGTTGAGAGAGTATTTTGGCAGAGTTTGGCCGAGAAAAAAGGCATTGAAGGTGTGATGTAATGAGAAGGAGGAGTGCCCTTTTATAACAGGGGTGAGGGGCACCTTTGGAAAAGCTAGAAATATTATTTTGTAATAAATTAATATTCAGTTTCTAATGGATCCAAAGTGGATTATTTAAAGGTTAAGGTGGGGATAGGTTGAAAACCACTCAACAAATAGAATTTAGACAGGTTTGGGTCATTATATTAACCTTATCTTTAAGTATTAACTCTTAGTTAATTAGTTTCACTTTTACAATGTCTCTTTGTATTTTTATATTATATGGTTAATAAACTTACTATATACATCCAAGAGACCCCAAGTGGTCCATTAATGATACAAATATCATGATATAAGTCTCTTGTCTGATCATTAGATTTTTAGGAATTTAATATCAATTAATAATATAATATTTGTTTTAAAAACTCTTTTATGTCAATTTTGACACTATTCAATAATTGATTTTTTTGAAACTCATATCAGAATTATTAGTTCGAAAAAAGTCAATTACATCAATACTAATATTTCATATTAACCTATAAAATTAGTTTAATTCAATAAAAGTCTCCAATTATATTTATTTGGCTATTTATAATATCAATTATTTTAATTTTTCACTATTATGGTAATTACTGCATCATCATTGTGTCATAAATAAATTAAATTATATAATGTCTAAAAATTATAAATAAAATATCATTATGTATGAAATCTCTTTATCTTTCTAATTAATATTTATAATCAAATTTATCTTATGTTATATTAAAAATGTTTTAGTAAATAAACTTTGATTTTAACTATTTTAACTCTTCTTTGAATTAAATAATAATAAATTTCCTAATATAATCCAAGTGGACCTAAATGATAATATTTTAGTCCTAAGGTTGTTTTTGGTCGAGATGCACTTGTCCAATAAAATTAGGACATGGGTTAGGGTAATATTAATATCATTTTTACCCTTAATTACCCTATTTTCTTTTAACTGTCGTAAATAAAAGTAAAAAGTTACTATTCACCAAAAATTATTTTCATCTCATTGAACCACATTTTACTCCTTCATATTAACCGTGTTTTTTATATTTTCAAAATTCCACTCACAGAAGCAGTAAAATTATGTTTTATGAAAAATTTAGTTTTTTAACTACTACTTAGTGGTTTCACTATTCATCAAAAATTGAAGTTTTTCAGAACAATGCCAAAAGTTCACCCTAAGCCATAATTGATATCCCGAATTCAAAAATGATGTATATTTTACAAAATTCCAAACATATAAGTTAGATTAATTAATTTTATAATTGGTTCCCGCTGTCACAACAAATAGCGTGTTTTTAAGAAACAATATATATCAAAAGATTGACAATTGTTTATGTCCAATTTCAAAGTGAAATTAATTCTAATGAACACCATTGGATAAATAGGTAAAAATATATTCTAATTATACTTTAAAACCACTCAAATTCATAATTTATCACTGTTAATTATTTTGACTAAAAAAGTGTGTTTTTAATTAAAATTTAGTAATTTTCACTATTCATCAAAATATTAATGTTATCCGAAAAGTACCAAAATTTCACCTTAGGCTAAATTAGATACTCCAAATCAAAAAATGAAGTCCATTTTGAGAGATAAAATTTCTAAAATTTTAAATAGTAGGTATTACTATTCATAACGGCTAGTTTGATCGGTTGTGGTGTGTTAGAATCTCGAAGTTCCGTACAATGCACGTCATTGCGTTATTCAAAGGGAAACGTACCATGGAAGCTTGGGGTGTTACATTCTCCCCTCCTTCAATAAATTGCATCCTCACGATTTTTTAAAATTGGGCTTGAGAATATAATGGAATGTCCCACATCGGAAAAAGAGTCAATAAAACTATCACATTAAAAGAAAGGAAGATAGGTATAAATGTCATCCAAGATAACCCATACTAGGATTCCATGTAGGAAAACATGGATATGAACGATAAACTAAGTGTTCAGTTATGATGGAGAGGGATAGAAAACATGATCAGGAGAAAGTTAACAACAAGAAAATCACAAACATGTGTTGGGACAAACGGTCCTTAGTCTCCCAGTAGGAAAAGTAAAGGGACAACATTTTTTGTTTTAAGTTACATTACATAAGGACGAGGAATTCATTTATGATATTGACTAACAACATAAAGAGATATACTTACTTTTTAAGTAGAGTTTCATTCTTTGATAACTTTTTACCACTACCTCTTTTTTTTTGAATAATGAGTATTCAAGAAGGCTTAGTCACAATGGAAGAGAAAAAATAAACTTCTATAGAAATACATGATCCACGTAGGATAAACTATATATTTACCTTGTATTTAGAGATTAATCAAAACCAAAATGGTTAGTATAATATATGATGACCCCCCAAATGGATATTCCATTAGATAAAAAAACACTAATCTTAATTTCTAAAATTAAACCATCAATACCCCAAAGTTAAATAAATACCATTCAATAATAAATCGTCCATAAAATCCTTCAATATAATCCAAACTAATATTGAAACTCAAAACTTATAAGAATGTAGTCTTCCATGTTAAATTATATCTCCAAATGACATTAATTACTCTTAAAGTAACATACTTAAAAGTAATTAACCTAATCATTTCCATAAACAACCCAAATCACTATAAATCCACAATAAAAACATAGATAAAAATCCACCATTACTCCTCAAATGGAATCCCATACAATTCTATTTTCCATACAACATTGTGAACAACATCCAAAATAACATTTATCACATAATTACCAAATCATTTTCCTATACTAAGGGTATTCATTTGAAAAGACATAAGATCCCAAACCAAATTATTAATGATCAATAAAATAATTTAACTAAATATAATAGTCACACTAACAAGGGACTTCACATAGTCCAGTGGTAGGTGATAAATCCCAATCGCACTTTGGTCATGGGTTCGATTCCCACAGGTTTTTCCGACGTGACGGGTTGTCACACGGGCTGCATGTTTTCCCTTTTTAAAAACTATATTTTATAACATTATCAAAATGAGATTAATTCCTCAAAATAACCATAACATAGTTTAACCCCAAATGTTATGTCATACCTTGCATTTTCATCACAGATTATAATAACTTATAATTGCCTCAAACCCAATGATCATATAAAACCAAATGGTTATTCATAACTATATCCACAAGAGAAAAGATAATTATTCCTCAAATATCATTCTCACTTGGAAAACTGCATGGTTACAAATACAAGAGAAAATTATTCCAAAGTAAACCCATCAAAAAGGAGCAGTAACACTTTTTAAACATTTCTATAACAATTTATTTCCACATAACTTCTTCTTTGACCACGAAAATATCCTATAGAATAGGGCATTCACTCGGGTAATGGTCATGTCCCCTATATTTACGGAAAATGAATGTAAATGGATTCTTGGGACCATTTTTATCTTCTTCCATAGTACTCTTCATTTTTCTTCGGAAATTCTTCACTTTATGTCCTTCCTTCCCGCACGTAAAGCATTTCCTTATCCCATTGAGACACTCTGGGTGTATCCTTCCACATTTCCTACATAATGGAAATTGAGGATTCCTTTCTCTATGGTCTTCACTGCTGGAGCTCTTATCATTCATCACCTTTCTTTTCTTTGTTGAGTCCGGGAATTGGGTAATATATATTGTTGATCATATTTTTGGAAAATTGATTTGGCATAATGACGATATCTTTTACTCCTATCAATATTCCATTTTGTTGCTCATTGCCACCACCGTTCCCACCTTGTACATCATTCTCAAAGTCACTATGACTTCATTGGAATCCAGCCATTGACTAAAACCAGAAAGCATTGTGTGAGTAACAGTAGTCATAAAATCATTTAGAGATTAACATGCCACCATATTCTAAATTTAAAACACATTAGGATTAACCGAGGCCATTTACTCTCATCTTATATATATAATACCTCAAATAGGTTTGTAAAGAAAATGTAAATTATCATAAGCATATCCCACGGGTGTGTCATAACCAAGAGTGCAGCAAGGCCCGTTGTCATGCACCAGTTCCCGTTCGAGTCTAGCTCAATGCAGTGTTTTCGGGTTTTACCCCTAGGTACATTTGTGCCAGAGCCGCCTCTACCTGCTCGTATCCAGACAGGGATATATTTCTCAGAAAACTCACAAAATCTCTACAATACCAAAATTATAGGAACTTCTTATATACTAATCCTCAAAGTTCATCTAAGGTCTACATGCTCTAATCAGAGTTTATCTAAATCTAGCTTCCAAGGTTTTTACTAAACTTCCTCTGATACCAACTGTAATGCCCCGACCCCAGTTACCCAGAGTCGGTTCATTATTACATAACATTGGCATGATCACAAGAAAGATCATGTCTCGAAAGAGCGATTAGTTTAGTAGCCTTGGAATAACTAGATACATTAATAAGGTTTACATTAAATCATAAAATGAAAACTACAACAACATCTTTTCTTCATAGTCCACACTCATGTCCCCACATACTAACCCTATAGATCATTCATAAATTACTTCTTCACATCCTGGAAAAAATAAAACATTGAAAGGGGTGATCTCAAATGCCCAGTAAGGATAACAATATAGCGGAAACTTTCATAAATAAGAATAAACATTTAATTCAATGTATAACTAAAATAAAAGCCTTTTAAACATGAACACCAACATAGTATGGAAAAAATGAAATAATGCCATTTGCTTATTCACATGGATATTCTACTAATCGAATAATCACATGAAATATCAATAACCACTTTCATAATGCTGGAATTCATAATGCCAGACTATCATAACCACATAGCAAAGGCCTCGTGCCAAGACTACAAATAAGATTTTGCCAAGGCCTTGTTCCAAGACCTTAGTTTGTCTCATGAGACATACCGATGCATCGAGGAGCTATAGCGGGCTCCACCCGTCACTTACTAAGTCCAATTCATACCTCATATGAACAAGTTTAAATATAACATAAACATTCGTATTAAAACTAGCATACGAAATGTCAATACTTTAACCACAAACCATGAATGGTATAAAAATAGTACATCCACAGTCAAACATAAATCATTCGATACAATATGGAAGATTGTATTGTATCAGATTACCCTCAATCTAGAATAATGAGGGATATCAACATAGATGGAAATAATCATCAAAACTATCAGAGAGAAACATCCCCTTTTTTCATGAAATCATATTAAATCCACAATATTTGTCAAGAAGCCATTTAAAAATAGATTTTTGAATCAAAGTGTCCCATACCACATTGAATATTTTAAAAGGAATATTGATTTAAAAACTTTAATGTCCATATAGATAAATCCTTAAACCATTTTTTAAAACATGGTCATTAATAAGAAAGATTTATAATGATAAATCATTAAAACATTTTAAAATGGTATTTTAGTTAGAGTGACTAACCAAAAGAGAGAAACATGAATACAAATAATTGAAGTAATCAAACTTTGTAATATCATGAAAATAAAGGGATTCATGATATACTATGTCAAAGTACATTATATACACCATATAAAAGTGATTTGGTGTATAACAACAAATAATTGTCAATGGAATGTAAATTGAGATGAATTCTCTTATAAAGACCATATCCTTAGGTTAAGGATAAATAAACGACATAATTATGTGTGAAAAATATAAATACACTAAATATGATTGGATATTCAGTGTAAATAAATCAGAGGAAATTCACACATATTCTTGTAAAAACAACACCAATGAATTGGATATTTAACTCAACAAATGGAGATTGAGTTAAAATTACTCTTATCAAGTTCAAATCGATCACTTGAGAATTTATCAATGGAGTTATTATGTGTATAAAAAGTATATCCACAGAAAGGGGAGTGGAAATTATGACATAATCAAATGAATAGTGATTCCACACATAATCTTGGAGTAAAATAATCAATGAAGTATGCGTAAAGACGAATGAGTGGAAATTGAAATTTCAAATTCCCTTATCGATTTGGTAAATTATGAAACATGCACCCTTGAAAGAAGGATAATACAATGATGATGTAAATATCCATAAATTAAAGTATATTACACAATGAATACAGACATGGGTAGTACACACACCACATGTAATAAATAATTGGGAACAATGGAATTCTCAAGGAATTAAAAGTGAGATAAGAAACCCCTTACTTTGTACTTTTTACTTGGTAGACGGTAGGTTAACCTCTTGTATAATGGTGATATAATTGTTATTTAATTATAAAAGAATCATTTACATTAATATGATGTCATATATGATCTTTTAACATTGATTTGTTAATAATATCTTAGTATTATCGTCATTTCGTTTGTTAACTTACTCATTTTCCTTTATATTCTTTGTTACGTAAGACGTGTTTGTTATGGATAGGTTGTATATTATTAATATACAGAATTATATCAAGTCCTTAAACATTATTTTTAATCATCAAATGAGAATTATACTTGAGAGGATACGATGGAGAATGAATCTCATCACGTCCGTGGAGACGGTAGTCCGTACGTACACACGAGCGACAATATCATTCTTTTGATATTAAAATGAAATATAATTGGATGGTATATAATATATACAGAATCATTATCATGTTATATTTATTATTTACATGAATTACACATCATTATTATAACCATCAAAATAATAATTTATATAATAACAATTACACCACAACATGGAGACGGTAAGTTGTACGTACGCACGTATGGTGAGATTTTATTCAAAGGATGGATAGAATACTAAATATGATTGTACCATATTTATAATAACATCAATTTATATATACCATACTGTAGTTATTATTTTATAATGGTAATAACAAATAAAGAAGAAGTGGAAGAAGAAAGGAACTTGAAAAAGGGTGGTGAAAACATTACCTTTTCTTCGGGTTCTTCCTTTTGATTTGATAAAAAGGGCTCCTTAAGATGGCTTTCTGACTAAAGGAAGGCCTCTAGGATTAAGTGAGGGAAGTTGAGAGAGTATTTGGGAAGAGTTTGGCTGAGACAAAAGGCTTTGAAGGTGTGAAGTAATTAGAATGAGGAGTGCCCTTTTATAAGAGGGGTGAGGGGCACCTTTGGAAAAGCTAGAAATATTATTTTGTAATAAATTCATATTCGGTTTCTAATGGCTAAAAAGTATATTATTTAAAGGTTAAGGTGGGGATAGGTCGAAAACCACTCAACAAAAATAATTTAGACAGGTTTGGGTCATTATATTAACCTTATCTTTAAGTATTAACTCTTAGTTAATTAGTTTCACTTTTACAATGTCTCTTTTTATTTTTATGTTTTATGGTTAATAAACATACTATATACATCCAAGAGACCCCCAAGTGGTCCATTAATGATACAAATATCATGATATAAGTCACTTGGACGATCCTTAGACTTTTAAGAATTTCATATCAATTAATAATATAATATTTGTTTTAAAAACACTTTTATGTCAATTTTGACACTATTCAATAATTGATTTTTGTGAAACTCATATCAGAATTATTACTTCGAAAAAAGTCAATTAAATAATTCCTAATATGTCATATTAACCTAGAAAATTAGTTTAATTCAATAAAAGTCTCCAATTATATTTATTTGGGTATTTATAATATCAATTATTTTAATTTTTCTCTATTATGGTAATTACTGCATCATCATTGTGTAATAAATAAATTAAATTATTTAATGTCTAAAAATTATAAAGAAAATATAATTATATAGGAAATATTTTGAGATTTATAATCGAATTTATCTTATGTGTAACCCTATATTAAAAATGTTTTAGTAAATCAACTTTGATTTTAACTCTTTTAAATCTTCTTTGAATTAAATAATAATAAATGTCCTAATCTAATCCAAGTGGACCTAAATGATAATATTTTATTCCTAAGGTTGTTTTTGGTCGAGATACACTTGTCCAATATAATTAAGACATGTGTTAGGGTAATATTAATATCATTTTTACCCTTAATTACCCTATTTACTTTTAACCGTGGTAAATAAAAGTAAAAATTTATTATTCAACAAAAATTACTTTAATCTCATTAAACCACATTTTACCCGTTGATATTAACCATGTCTCTTGGATTTTTGAAATTCCACTCACAGAAGGAGTAAAATTTAGTTTTATGAAAAATTTAGTTTTTAAACTACCACTTAGTGGTTTCACTATTCATCAAAAATTGAAGTTTTTCAGAACAATGCCAAAATTTCCACCTAAGACATAATTGATATTCCGAATTCAAAAATGATGTATATTTTACAAAATTCCAAAAATATAAGTTGCATTAATTAATTTTATAATTTATTCCCTCTATCACAACAAATATCTTGTTTTTAAGAAACAATATATATCAAAAGATTGACAATTGTTTATGTCCAATTTCAAAGTGAAATTAATTCTAATGAACAGCATTGGATAAAAAGGTAAAAATATATTCTAATTATAATTTAAAACCACTCAAATTTATAATTTATCACTATTAATTATTTTGATTAAAAAAGTTGTTTTTAATTAAAATTTAGTAATTTTCACTATTCATCAAAATATTAAAGTTATCCGAAAAGTACCAAAATTTCACCTTAGGCTAAATTAGATACTCCAATTCCAAAAATGAAGTCCATTTTGAGAGATAAAATTTCTAAAATTTTAAATTGTAGGTATTACTATTCATAACGGCTAGTTTGATCGGTTGTGGTGTGTTAGAATCTCGAAGTTGCGTACAATGCACGTCATTGCCTTATTCAAAGAGAAACGTACCGTGGAAGCTTGGGGTGTTACAATATTTCCAAATTATTAAAAAATATATATATAATGTAATGATAATGTAAATAGAACAATATTTTTTATAAATCTGATTATTATGTGGGAAATATATTTAGACATCATATGAATCTTCTATTTAGAAGAATAGATGAAAAAAAATCCAAAAATAATTAATTATTTTTCTAGAAGGAATCCACACATATCATATATAGATGAATTTTATATAGATTGGGGTCAGATAGGTCCATCTGTATACATATCCATGTGTAAATAGAATGATTATGGTATATGGTTCTTTCATATTCCCAAATGGAATACAACAATGTATCAAAAATTCCCACAAGAATTATTATTTTTTGAAAATATAGGTAATGACCTACACCTCTATTGTATATTAAATTGTGAAAACACTATGGTTGAAGAGTTATGGGATGTCACACTGTCACATTTTAAGAGATTACAAAAATTCTAGCCTTGTAATGGTTAGTTGCAACAATGACTCGCACCGATAGCTCATAATGGTGACTCGAACCGATATCTCACAATGGTGTATCACACTAGTAGGTCACAAAAATGGTTCTAGAGCAGCGAGTTGCAGTGATGAGTTGAACTGAAAGGGAATAATGGTGTGTCTGAATGGTGAGTCAGGACCGGTTTCTCGCTGAATGGTGAGTCACACTGGTGATTTGCAACGGTAGCTCATGACGTTGACTAGCACCAGTGAATTACACCAGTAGCTTGATGAATGTGACTCACACGGGAAGCTCACACATGTGACTCTCATTAGTAACTCACTATAGTTACTCGCCTAATGGTATCTCATTTACAATAGTTTTTTAAAATTCCATATATTCTCCAGTTTTCTTAGTTTATCCCCATTAATGTTTTCATTGATTTAAAATGAATTTAATCACATATTTAATGGGTTTCATAGCTGTTTCAAATCATATCTATCTTCAAAAAACCCAATGCTTCCTTATAATTCCAAATAGTGTGGTCTGGGTTATGATCAACCTTTAATGCAATTTAAATACAATTTCACTTTTTTATTTAGGATATGGGATTTCTAAAGCCGAGATCTTCTCTCCTTTGTGTGATTTCCTTTCTCTTGATACAAGATGTCCCCAAAACCATTCTTCCACGTGGTTTTGTGCTTATAGTTGATGCTTTTAGACCTAGTATACCGCGAAGTATATTCTTACTACATACTCTCCCATTATTTTGGCGCTATAAAGATGTGATGATTGATTTTTCTTCCAAGTTAATTTCATTTATCCCTATCTGTTATGTATCATGGGGGGTCGGTGTATGAATGTATCCCATCTAAAAATATTTTAATCCAATTTGAGAAAAAATAATTGAATCATTTTGTGATCAAAATTATTGGGTTGTGGAAAAGTTATGTATGATCTACTTTTTATTATGTTTTTGGGTAGGAACTATACAGTCTAAACACCCCACTAAAAATCATGGCCATTGGGGGCCATTGTCTGCACATGGGATCATCTCTAGAATGAATTATGTTTTTTAATATTTAATCAAACAATTATATGTATAAATTTTAACTACATAAATAAGGAAAATAAATGGATTCTCCAAGATGATACCTTATATGATAATCGCAAAATTATATAGGTGGAATTAAAGAATATATACATTTTAAAACTGAACATGTTTTGTTTTCTTTGTGGGGTGGTATTGTTGTGAGTATGATTATGTGTTTTGGGTTGGTTCAGAAGGTGTAATGTACTCTACGGTTAAGAGATTGATTTATTATGGAATGGATGGTCTCTATTGTGTTGTGGGGCTACGATCAGGTTGTACAATGATTATGTCACAAGATGTGATTGGTGTGGTGTAGTTATGAAGTTGGGTTTCTCATAATTTTTGTAGTGATATGTGTTTTTGGGTGCATCTATGACTTGGAGGATTCATTGGTGCGATTATCGTTTGGGCAGATTGATGACGGTAGTAGTTGGTATGGTCGATTCACTAAATTAATAACTTGTAAAATGATTTCTTGTATCTCGGGATTGGTATGTTATGTTAGGAATGGGTGTTAAAGGGAGAGGAATTTGACATCTGTAAATTTACCATGGTTCTTATTTCTCTGTGTTAATTTTTCTTTGTTGATTGTGTTCTGTCGTTCCTAGTAGTTTCATATGTATAGATGGAATGAATAAATGAATTTTTCTAATAATGAATGACAATTGGATAATGAATTTGCTATTGGTGTGAATTGAGTTTATGTCTTGTTGTGTGGTTGTGAATTTCAAGGAAGAAGAATTTTTTTTTGATTTTATTAGAACCCATAGGATTGGCATGAGTGTTTGGTAATATATCTATATGTATTACTTGTATTTTTCATTGTGATTTATATACGTAACCCACTATAGTTGATCATTCTATGATGAACACCCCCATCTTCATGGGGAGGCTGTATTTCTCAAACAACACAATGGAAGGATGGATGGATGGACACCCACTTGTCATTCGTTCAACTTATAGGGGTGACAACCAAAAGATTTTGGGAAGTTTGTAGTTCATGGGGACCTGGTGTATGCGTGAAAGTTGTGTTTTCCTAGGTTTGTTCAAGATGAGATGTATTTTGTTTTCCATGGTTTCTTCATGATGAGATATGATGTGATTTCCCATGACTTTTTTGGATGTGACGTGTTATGTGGCCCATGTTTTTGTGGGCAGGATATGACTTGATATGTGGCCTAGGAATTTGTGTGTAGGACGTGTCATGGTATGTGGTCCAGGTGTCTGCATGCAGGATCATATGTGGTATGTGGCCTAGGTTTATGTGGGAGGGATGTCATTGTGATGACTAGGTTTGTGTGGGTGGGTTGTGAAGTGGTTTTTTTATAAGAGGTGGAAGCGCCAAGATATTTTCTATTAGGGTGTGAGAGTTTCTAATCATTGGTAAAGTGGTGTGGGGTTCCTTATCATTGATATTCCTATTATATTACTTTACATGACTTTCATAACTTGGTTTGAGTTCTTTTTTGGGGTGGGGATGGTTAGTATACCTAGTTAGGTGCTATCAGTTTTGATGTTTTTTCACGGGAGCATTAGTATGAATTTATCACTTGTGCATGAGATACTTTTGTTTTCCTAATGAGTGTACTTGTATGGTCACCATATGTATATAAAATTATTTTCAATTATCTAGGAGGATTTCATAGATCGTGCTATACCTTACTTGCTCTAACTTTTGGACTATTTTTATAACGATTCTTAGCTATATTTTGATTTTCATTGGAATTTTATTTATATTTTCAATACTTTTGTTTTAAGCATGCATGTGGGATGGATTTTTATTTCATGTGTATATATATATATAAATCTTGGAGTTATTTTGGGTTAGAACATATTATCTCCCGATTTGTTTTCATTAAAAAGGGGAATTCCTCCCATTTGTGATATTTTATACCGTTGGTGCTGGTCGCCACCCTATGGGCCTACTGGAGGAAGGACATAGGGTGTCTTTATCTCTTTTTTTTCAATTCCAGATCAGGAGGGGCATCTATGGAGGTACAGTTCATGATAGAATGGTATCGGCGGTTATTATTAAGAGATAGGATGAGGTTTGGAGTTAGGCACAATGAGGATTTCATGGGTTGGTAGGGAAATAGTGTCTGGTGATCTTAGTGTGTGACATAGGGTAGGGAAGACCATATTAGACACAGAATTTTATATACCCCCATGATATGATTCAATTACTCTCAGCCTACTGAATGACTATGTGACGCTACACTCTTTGAAGGGTAAAGACCCTAGGAAAAGTACATTCATCATAATGGCTTGCATTCTTGTCTAAATTGGATTATTTTGGGGATTTATAAATGGATAGAAAATTATTTAAATGACATAAAATGAATATTAAATAAAATTTCAAAATAATCGGGCTGGGAATTACTTGTTATCTTTTTTCAGTTATGGTTCCCAATCATCGACTGTGTGTGGCTTGAGCAGTTGTGTCTCAATAGGACAATCTGTTTGATCAGTGAAGGGTTGATCCAGTGTATAAGGATGACTAGTGTAATAGAATGTTATGTGATTTCCATCGGTAATCCTTGTGAAAGTACGTGGGTACTATTTTAGATGTGGAGATAGATAATTGGATCGAGGATCTTGAGATCACTTTTTTTTATAATCCAGGCTCTGATGGAATACTAGGTTCCTTTAGTAGTGAGATAAATGAGGGTTGTTCCACCTCATTGGTCGACTTTGTACATGGGGGAGAGGAAAGGGGATGATGTTCTATGGGTAAATTTTGAGCACAATTTCTGAGAAAAATTCCTTTCCTCGGCCATGAAAGATGAGAAGATGTAGGAGTTACTCTCCCTCTAAAAGAGGAGTATATCGGTATGATATATGGGGATTGTGTTCAAGAATCTCTTTCATTTTGACCCATAACTCTTTTCAAATGAGGAGTCTCATGAAAAATTCCTAGAAGAAGAATTTTATCCTTCTATCTAGTACATGATTACTCCATTTATGTTGATTAATTACTTGGAGGTTCAAAAGAAGGTCGAAGTGATTGAGGGGATTCCATAACAAGGACATATACCATGAGAGGGGAGATGAAAAAGTTATTTGAGAGTTGGACCATCAGTGGTAGATATTAGGTGTAGAGACCTTTGAGGTTTTGATCGGTAAGGAAGCGACCTCAGCATGTTCTTTACTAGCCTTCTGGTGTCCGTAGTCCTCGTGCCTTTCCTATGGGCATAGGGATGATGTGTTTCTTATATGGGGTCTGTGACCTTCTCCCGAATCAGTGTCTAGTAGCCGTTCGATCTCAGTTTTTTGGAGGTGACATGGTCAGTGCCAACGTCAACCGTAGTCTCTAGATAGGCCATTCCAATATTAATGAAAGTAGGCTCATGCTCCTCTAAGGGGATACAGAGTTGGTAGTGCCTGACCATAGGTTATTCCTTAGGGACCTCGAACTGAATATGGCCATTGAGTCATTCGTTAGAAAAGTGGTACATGTGTTAGTTGTGGTCAGTTTCACGTAGTGGAGGTATCAATTCTGGCAAGACCATATATCATTAGAGGTACAATTAGCTTGTTTAGTAACCTTATTGTACTTTTCTTATTTAGGATCCCCACAATTCTTTGTTGTATCCAGTCTATCCCATGCTCTGGGACTGTATATAGAGAGGATTCACATTCCCCTTGTGTTGATTACACTAGATTGAGGTCAGACTAACTTGTTTTATGTGTGCCTATAATTTAGACTGATGATAGGACCACATTAGTCCTCGTGAGATCTTTTATTGGTACAGATATAGCCATACAATTTCATTATCGATATTGTTTTCTGGTATTCCTTGTATGCTATTATCTACTACTTCCAAAGAAGAGTTTTTATTTTTTCAGATGCTAATGACCGACGCATGGTTTTCATTGGTGAGAGGAGTGGTTAGGTGGGAAGTTGGCATGTAGAGCCTCTTATTTCATTGTGGATTGAACTCTCAGTGGAATCTATAGATGTTGGGACGGTAGAGGATCCGAGAATTTTTGCGGAGTTTCTATATATTTTTTACTGAGGAGGTTGTGACACTACCCCCTCTATGTGATATTGAGTTAGGGATAGACTTGTAGCCCAGTGCTTCTCTGATATAGATGGATCCTTATCATATGTCACCTTCTGAGTAGTAGTAGTTGAGTATTTAGATAGATAGTCTAATGATTAAATGGCTTATCTAGCCTAGTGTGTTTCTATGGGGTTCTATAGTGTTTATCTCAATGAATCTAGATTGTAGCCTAAGTTTGTGCATAGAAAACCCGTGGTTGAATACAGGGAAGGTCAAGAACCATTACCCTCCCCCGAGGATAGAAAATATTTTTGACTATCTAAGACGTGAAATATGATTTTATAAGAATGATTTTTGGTATGGATATCACTAGTTGATGGTAAAGGAGGGATATATCCTAAAGACTTCTTTCAGATGTAGTTACAGTAACATCGAGTTCATAGTCAAGACATTGGGTGTTACAAATGCACCAGTTGGGTTCATTGGGCTTCTGATCTCCTTATATCATGATTTCCTAGACTAGTTCATCATCATATTCATCGAGGACATCTTGATCTAGTCGGATTCAAAAGTGGAGCATACTTAGCATCTCCAGACTATCTTTAAAGTCCTTTAATTCCACCATCACTACAGAAAAATGTTCATCTATATGTTCTATACATGAGAGGTTCATATACATAGACATATGGTGTAACAATAAGGTGTTTAGGTGGGCCCATATATGATTGAAGCATTTTTTTCATTGAATGAACCCTTCAATGTGGTCGAGTTTCAATGTTTTCTTGGTATCCCAAGCTATTACCAGTGGTTTGCACCTTATTTCTCTCGAGTTTCAACTCTGTTGATAGCTCTGACCTAGAAAGAGCACGATTTTTTAGAGAAAAAAGTGACAAAAAGCATTTGGTTATCTCAAGGGGATTTTGGTCCATGCTCTAGTGCTCCAGTTTCTAGAGGAAGGGGTGATGTTCAAGGGTTTTATAAAGCTTTATGTCTTTGTTTGGGATGTGTCTTGAGGCAGCAATGGGAAGTGTAGTCTTATGGGTCTAGGAATATACATCCCCATAAATGTAACTATGCAACCCATCATCTGGAGATAGTAGTGGACATGTTTTCATTCATGTTGTGATAGAATTACAACACTAGGATGTGCATTGTGACCTTCAATGATCACACAATTCTTAGGTATACGATTTACCAGCGATATTTGAACTTTCATTAATAGAGGTGGATGGAGTTTCTATTGGACTATGATTTAATGATATCCTACAACTGAAGAAAGTGTAATTTCATGGATTATGATTTGAGCAGGAAGTCGCAGAAAGAGGTTTCTTAGGAGTCTTTGGATGCTTAGAAGGAAATAGAGGAGTTTGAAGACATGCACATGGATGGAAGGATGGACACCAATAGTGACTTTTTGTTTCAGATGACGATACATTCTTATTTGATGCAGTAGGTAGGGGAGTCTCACTAGGGAGACTCAGAGGTGTAGGTGATGTGTGGTCTCATTGACCATGGTGATGATCTAGAGGGATGGTTAGAAGTTTTCTATAATAAAATTCTATTCCATGGAAGGCTATTTGTTCAAGTGGTGATGAATTAGGGAGTACATTTGGAGTTTCAAAAATCACCCTTGGTGTTACACCCAAGGGTTTAAAAGATGTGCCATGGCATGAGGATGTAGTTTTGGAAGCCCATGAAGATGCAGGTTGTAGCAGAATTTGTCGAAAGATTCATGGTCATCTAGTCGGTGAAGACCAAGCATCGTGTTCTCAATGGTTTGTTGTAGCCATTAGATGTACCTAATTGGAAGTGGGGTGAAATATCAATGTATTTTTTCAATCGGATACCCATAGCACAGGGAGGCTACAATTTTATATGGGTAGTGATGGAAGGGTTAACGAACTCATCTCATTTTATTGTGATCAATGAGTCGGTCATAGTGGATGGATTAACAAAAAGGTATGTGGATGGTGTAGTACAATTGCATGGAGTTTCGATGTCCATTGTCTTAGATCAGGAAAAAAATTTTACCTCGTGAGTCTAGAGGGTATTGCAGCATGCTTTTGGCACTCAGTTATGCCCCTACAATGCCTTCAACTCTCAGACTGATGGTCAGTCAAAACAGACTATGCAGATGATAGAATATATTTCACGAGCGTGCGCCTTGGAATTTAGAGGATCTTGGGAACAACACCTCCCCTGGAGTAGTTCACTTATAAAAATATATATCATTATTCCATTAGAATGTCCCCATTTTAATCGTTATAGGGAATACCATTTCTTTCACCGTTGTGCTGGATAGAGGTTGGGGAGACAACTATTCTTGGCCCAGAGGTTATGCAGAGAATGGTCGAGATGGTTCAGCTTGCACATGAGATGATGAAATCGGTGCAGGATCAAAATAATTTTTATTCCAAACATATGAGGAGGCCCTAGGAGTATGTGGTTGGAGACCACATTTTCTTGAATGTTTCCCCATGATGTTGGATGTAGAGGTTCGGAAGAGGGAGTAATCTTTCTCCAAGGTTCATCGGACCCTTCGAGCTATTTGGACGAGTTGGGAGTGTGACATACCAGTTGGCGCTGCAACCACAGTTGGAGAGGATCCATGGGTTCTTTTATGTATCTCATCATTTTCAGTATCATCATGATGAATCCTTTTTCATTTACAAGGGAGAGTTTGACATCAAAGATAACGTGATGTTCGTGGAGTGACCTTTTGAGATTCGGGATTTTTATGAGAAGGTTTTTCACGGAACAACCATTCATTTTGTTTGTGTGTAGAGGATACATGGTGTTTAAAAAAAGAAAACCTTAGAGTGGAAAATGCAGATGCATACCTAGTACCCAGAGTAGTTATGAGTTTGGTCTTGTTCTATTTTATATTTCAATGTGATGATGGAACCTTGTTTGTTATGAGATGAGTTGTTTCCTTGATCTATAATGTGTGATGATGTCCTAATATAATAATAGGAGAGGGAATAATTAATAATTAATACACATTAATTATGATGTGATTAAAATCGTGTAGGCGAGTCAATACCACCTAGAGAGGATAGTATCTTGACATGGAGGATGGAAGTACTTGGTTCACGTGTTCGGTCAGTGTGGTTGATGTACTTGTGTGGTGTGCCTTGTGGTATTTTGGGTCAGAGAATTTCATTACATGTACTATTGGATGAGTAGACATCCACTCAAGCTTAAAACAAGACATCGTGGTTTATCGTTGGATGTTGATGTGTTTTTTTAATAGCGATGTTTCAAATATAGTGGGGTCCTTGAGAGGTATCTCATGAGTTGGTTATTTATTCCCCTCTTTCTTCGGGGATTAGTTTAGGATTCTCGAGGGAAATAATATTTTGAGACGTATCTGAGGTAATAGCATGGACTTCTCTGGTACATTAATTTTTGAAAATCCAGTGGTTGAAGTGTTTTGGGAGGTCATAGTGACTCATTTCTAGTGTTTTCCAAAATTCCAGTTTTCCAACAGGGAGTTGAAATGGTGAATCACACCAGTATCATGTAATAGTGACTCACACCAGTAGATCAGAATAGTGACTCACATTGGTAGGTCTTAGTGGTGGGAATAGACTAATGAGTTTTAGTGTTGTGTCACATTGTTAGGTCACAATAGTGTGTCAGAATGGTGAGTCAAAACCAGTAGATCTTCAAACCGTGAGACACACCAGTCAGTCGTAATGGTAGATCACGATGGTGAATCGCACTAGTATCTCACCAAATGGTGACTCACACAAGTATATCACACTGGTGACTAACACTGGTGAATATCAGTGGCGACTCACATAATGGTAGCTCATTTTCAAAAGTTTTCTAAATTCTATATTTTCTCTAGTTTTTTCAGTTTATCCCATTCAATGATTTCTTTGACAAGAATTTAATTTAAGACCTTATTTAATGGTTTTGGGATCTATTTAAAATAATTTATATCTTCTAAAAACATAAATCTTCCTTTCAATTCCAAACATTGTGGTCATGGTCATGTTCATCCTTTAATGGATTTTAAAAAGTGTTTTATTTATTGATTTATGATATTGAATTTATAAAGCTGAGGTCTTATATTCTTTCTGTGATTCCCTTCCTATTGATACATATGTCCCTATAATCTTTCTTTCTCATGGAGGTGTTCTTTGAGTAAATTCATTTTGTTCTATTATTCCCTAGAGGCTTTTCCAGCTACATGTGAACCCCATGATTTGGCACCATAAGGAAGTGTTGATCTATCCTTCCATGTAGTTTTCCTTCATCCCACTCAATTGTGTATCATGAGGGGTGGGTGTAAGAATGTATCCCATGTAATGATAGTTTTATAAAAATTAAATAAATATTGGTGAATTGGATTACGATCAATATGTAGGGGATTGAAAAAGTGGTGTATGATCCACTTGTTATTTTTTTTATTTTTTTTTGTGAATTATATAGGATAAACACCTCACTAAAAATAATGGAAGTTGGGGTCAATTTCTTGTGCATGCTATGGACCATGGAATGAATGGGGTTTTTTTGTTGAATAATTATATATTAAATTTTATAACCACATACACCTACAAATAAATGGTTGCAATGTATCTTAACATATATGATAATCCCAGAGGTTAAAAGTGGAATTCAAGAAATAATAACTATTTAATATAAATATTTATAGGTTGGTTTGTGGGCTGGGGTAGTTGTGAGAACAATTATGTGTTGTGGGGCAGTTTGGAAGGTGCAACGAAATCTAATGTTGATAGATTCATTGATTTTAGAATAGATTTTATGTGTTGTGTAGTAGGGATGTGATTGATTTTTTCTATGATTATTAAACTGAAGGAGATGGGTGTGGTGTGGTTATAGAGCTTATTTTCTGTTAATGGTTTTGGTGAGATGTGTTGTTTGGTGCGCTATGATTTTTGAGGTTTTCTTTGGTGAGATGATGGATTGGGTAGAATGAATTTGAAGAATGACGGTGACGTTGGTTGGAATGGGTGCATCACTAATTAATAAAATGTTGAAAGAATTCCCATATCTCAAGATCAGTATTATATATCATGAATGGTTGTTAAATGGAGATTAATGTGAAGCAGATCAATTTACAATGGTTATTCTTCTCTGTTTGACTTTTTTGTGTGGATTGTTTGGTCTTGTTCCTAGTAATTTCTTGGGTAGAGATTGAATGAATAATAGAATTGTTTAATAATGAATTATAATTGGAAATGAATTGGATGACGTTCTGAATTGAGTTTGTGGCTTGTTGTGTGGTTGTGAATTTAGATTTAGTAGTAAAGCAAGTTTGCGAGTTGGTTGTTTATTTGAGAACCCATAGGTTTGGCCAGATTTTCTGGTATTATAAATAAATATGTATTAATTGTATTTTACTTATGATTTTTATACGTACCCACCATAGTTGAGTAATTTGTGTCAAACAACACCATCATCATGGTGGATGGTATCATTCCCAAACATCTCGATTGGAGGATGGATGGTTGGCCACCTACTCTTCCCTGCACTTTATTCTAGACGGTAATAGCATATGATTCTTCAGGCATGTCGTGGTTTGTGGGCCCAGTTGTGTTTGGGGGTGTTCTGTTTTCCCATGTGTCTGTGGTATGAGGAGAGTTTCATTTTTTCGGTGTCTTTGGGATGAGATATGTTGTTGTTTACCAAATTTTTTTTGGAATGTGACGTGGTATGTGGACGAGGTTACTATGGGTGGAAGGTGATATGGTTTGTGGCCTAAGTGTCTATGGGTGGGATGTGACTTGGTATGTGGCCCATGTGTTTAGGGGAAGGGTGAGATGTTTATGTGGACCAGGTGTCTGTAGGACGAATGTAGTTGTGTGGCCTAGGTGTGTGTGGGTTGGTTTTGGTGTGGTGTGTTTGGAAGAGGTTGGAGTACGAGGACATTTTCCGTTAGGGTGTGAGTGCACATAATTAGTTGAAAAGTGGTTCAAGGTAACCTATAATCGATGTGATTATTATATAACTTTACATTACTTGTGTTACTTGTTGAAAATGTCTTGGTTAGGTGGCGATAGTTAATATACCTTGTTAGGTGCTGTTAGTTCTATTGTTTTATCATGAGTGCATTAGTACGCTTCACTCACCTGAGAATTATAGAATTTTATTTTTTTACTGAGTATACTAGTATGCTCAAGCTACATATAGAATAGAGATTTCAGGTTTCTGGGAGGATTTCATGGACCATGATGAACGTTAGTATCTTGGAATTTGGGATAGTTTTCATGTCATGACTTATCTTTATTTCTGTATTACTTTGGAGTTTTCTTTGCATTTGTAACATTTTTGTTATAAACATGCATGTGGGATGGATTTGGATTTCTTATATATATACATACATATATATACTATATTTTCTTTAAAGTGGAAAATCTTATCTCCAGATATATTTTCTTTAAAAAGGGAAATGCCTTCCATTTTGTGACATTGTATACCCTTGATGCTAGTCACCACCCAGGGGCCTATTGGAGGCGGGACACATGGGTTCATTATAACTATTTCTCTATTTCTATATTTGGAGGGGAATCATTTGATAGAGGGGTTCATGAAAATATTAAATAATTTATTGGAGATAATTATATATGGAATCAAATTACATATCATCCACCTTATAAAATTATAGGGATCAACAAAGTAAAATATTTAATTAATTATCACAATGACTCATAGATTCACTCCCATTAAAGTATATCACAATAAAATAATTTATACATAAGTTTTGATGATCTAGGATACCCATCACCACTATAGATTATATACCCTAGGTATTTTTTATAATCATCTTGAAAATGTAAACTAGGTTATAATTATAACTAAATTTGGAAGTTAATATATCGAAATTGTACTATACCATTATATGGATAATTTTCAGTGTGAGAAAAAATTCCATGGAACCTTCATATGAAGTTATATATTTTTCGAAAGTACTATTGAAGGGGTATTCGGTAAGTCGAAAAAATGATAATAGGGGTATACATATTTCAAAACAACACTAAAATAAAATTTGTGAGATGGGAGAGAATTTCAGTATATTCTTCATGATGGGATGGGAACACCCTTGAGGACAAGGAAACCTAAACCACTACCATGCCCACAAATATCAATGGTTTTAGCAAGGTATTAAACTAAATATAGGGAAAAATTCTAGTTATTCTTATTTTATGTTTATCATGGAATGTTAGGTGTTTTGATAATGAGATAATATTAATATAAGTAAAAAAATTATGAGATTCATAATTCCTTCATGAGGCACATGTGAGACATGTTTTATGGATTGAATCATTTGAGAATACCACAATTTTAACAAATTGGGTTTATATATATATATATATTGAAAATATTTTGTTTTATTCAAGAAAAAAATATTATACTTTGGACTATATTCTTATGTTAAAAATTTATATACTAATAATATTAGTGTCTAATATATTAGAAACATGAATAATAAGTACATATTTTTCTAGGATAATATGTAATTTATCATGAAATATAAATATATATGTAAAACAATATTTGGATCACCACCAGATTCAGGTATATTATCCATTCAATAGGTATTTTAAGGTTATTTAATACTTGGATTGAGATTTGGGAGTCTTTAGACGGTACAGGGATGTCTTAGAAGAGTTTTTATTAAAACACTATTTTTTCAAAATTAGTAAAACAATTTATTGTATCTAAGAAATAGTGTTTGATGGGAGTTTTTGTGAAGTTAACTAAACATGAATGGAACATGGTTTGTTAAACCATTCAGTATACCCATCATATCCCTCTAGGTAATGAATTTTTGACAATTCATTTGACAGATAGTCCAAAAAAATGTGGAACAACCATGAAAATATTCTTTTTAGAGATAATAGCATGAAATATATCGGTTCACAATTTGTTAAATATTTCATCTTAAAAACGTGACGTGCATTCAATGATCAAAAATGGGTTTTAGAATCATTTTTACACAAAAAAATCTAATTTTCATACTATTATTTTAGGCTCTCAAATTCCTTTCACATTCCAATCATCATTGATGACCCCCTTTGTTATGGAGTGTGTATCTAGTGATTCAAATTGAGTTTGATCTCTTGAATCAATGGAAACCCTAAAATTATTCTCATTATTTTAATATCTTTTCATCTTCTCTCACATGGAAAGTTATATCTAATATATTTTGAATTTGTCTCTGGTCTATGATGTGTTTTTATGAGATTATTTTGAAATCAATTTCAGTAAATGGGGTTAATGGATTGATATAGGGGTTCCTTAGAGACAGTCTTCATAATCACCACATGTTGAGAGGTAAGAGGCTTATCTTCCATTATAAATAGTCAATATATTTTAGGAATTACGAATGCTATAAAATGTATCATTTTTAGAAAAAACACTCATGGTTTTAGAACCTAAATTCTGTGATTTTAAATTATTCACATAAAGTGTTTGAATAAATACGTGAAGGAAAATGGTTTCTAATGATATTGTTTTTTTAAACATGTAATGTGTGGTTGGAGTGTGTTGATGTTCATTAGGATTTATAATTTGAATAAATAACACCATTAATATAGAAATATGGGATGGTTCATGGGTAAAAGATCCACTATCAATGGGTGTCTCCATGTGATGACATGGTGATTGATTAGATCACCGAAATTGTTTGATGGTAGATCCATGGTATGTATGAATGTGTGTGTGTTTTTGAATGTTATCATGGGATGGTTATACCAATTAATAAGATCTTTTTCTAAACATTTATTTATGTTTTGGACATGATATTATATATAAATTTATATTAAAATGTTTTCCTATATATCTTCTCTCTTATAAAATGCGATATCATGTTCTGGTCCTAGTGTAATTTGTTGGGAAGTCATTGGGAATTAAAAAAGGTGTTATATATTCACCCCTTCCTGGGAACATTAATGAATTTTAGAAACTATTTACCGATATATACATAATGTAATGTTTTTAAAATCATCCAGTGGTGAATTAGGGTACTTCTTCCATAGTTACGAGTTCAGATCACGGAGTTTATTCTTGGTATCACTGGAGTGATGTCACATGAATGTTATTATATTGGGATATCCTTTATTTTCATTGTATTATATTTTATTACATTGTAATTAATAATTTTTTTATTCATTTCTGGTTTTCATTTTATATTTATTATTATCACCCATGCATAATATTATTGGTTTTATTGTTGAATTTTAATTTATCTGGTTTTTTTGTTCCTTATGGAATATCATCCCACAGTGTTTTAGTATTCTGTTTTCATTAATTTTTGGACATAGATTCTTTGGGTATGTAAACATCTATCCCTGCCTAAGACAATGGGATAAAGAAGAATGTCACAATTGGTGTTAATCTTGTTCATTACTTCATCTTAGGATGGTATCAAGGACGTAGAAATATAGTAACCTGAAATGAATATAATAAAAAGGATTACCTAACATTATTAGGTTAAAATTAATGTTATCATATTTTTATTGGAACACAATTATTATAAGAAACTTATGTTGTGTTTTCATCTCATCATTGTGGCTTTAGATAATTATTGTCGCATTTCATTCAGTAGGAATAAGAATTATCAATAGAGATTCATTTCTTATCTTAAGTTAGAATTTTCTTAGAAAATTTGTTAAAATAAATGATTTTTGAAATATTTATTTACTTCATAGTTATTTGTGGTGATTTAGAATATTCTATCCCATAATTTTATATAGAGTGATGAATATGTTTTGTTTCATTTTAGTTATAGAAATTGAACTAGTTTGACATCTTAGAAACCCTAAAGAAGAGGTTGTATGGAATATTTTTTCTCCTAAGCCATATATTATCCAATAACTTGTTTAGAGTGTTGTTCACGATTTTCAATAAAATAAATAGTAAAATATAAATAAGGAAAAAAATGAAAGTGGATCATTTAGTTCAGTTTTAGATAAGAAATCAACCATATTTTAGGGGACATAGAACATGAAATGGGGTAAGTGTGGATCAATAGAGTGAACTAGATTTTAAATTTCCATATTAACCAATAAGATATAATTTTTATGTTGGTGGAATATACTATTGATGATCTTGCTCAATGGTGGTGGGATTCAATTTTACAAGCAAATGTTGACCAAGGTCATACATGGTAGGACTTAGATTAATTATTCAAAAAAGTAATTCTATACATATGCATTCCAAATATCCCAAATAATACAGCATTATATTATGGAATTATCAGTTATAGGGTATGTAGATATATTTTTAAACATTTTATTACTTATTCTAGAAGAGGTTTCTACTACACCCTTGAAGAAACACATAATTGAATTGGGATTCCAATCATAGATTCATTATATGATATCCATCATCACTATCAGTAATTATAAAGATATGGTTAACAAAGGGATAGTTGAAAAAATTGATCCTACTGAGAATCCAATTAGAGGATGCTTTTTTACAACACATGAATTTATGGAAATTCTAATTATGGGAATAAGAGTATGAGGGAAACCTATTCTAAAGGATCCGGAACACATGAGGCTCAAAAGACAGAATCAGTTAACATCCATCTAAGTCCCATAATCAATCTTTACTATTTCCAATGTGCTTCATTTTGTCTCAGGGAGTGATATTGAGTAAGAATAGATCAAGATTGTAAATACATTAATCATATGGGATATCATTAATGTAAATTCTTCAGTTCTCCGATGTATGTTTTTAGAGATATAATTATTGTATCATAGAAATATTATGGTACAACTAAAAAAATATCAATAAAAACTATCTTCCTAAGAGTGGAGTAATCAAAGGTAATTATAGAATCACCAAGACTCATCGGTTAGAATAACCACAACACAAAAGTAGGGAACAAGGGGGAGAATTTATGAAATTATATAGTGTTGAGTAGATGATTTTAGAGGATCAATCTAGTTCTTCACCATTTCGAGGTACTATTATCTTGAATTATATTTTTATTCAAGACTTGTTTGATATGGGTTCACCACACCCTTTTATTGTTTCTCATGTTATCGATCATATGTGATTACATGTTAAAATTATTCTTGTTGTCTTGAAACAAAAAACACCCCTTAGCTGATGACAATGTTGAGATTTTAAGTGTATTGTGTGCTCTAAAACTATTGATGAGGCCAATCTTATATGATATCTCTCTATTATTATGATATACATCCATGACCTAATTTTGTGATTGTATTAGTTGATAACCATCAGGGATTACATTTTCTATTATACACGGTTGGTTAGTGTCCTATATTTAGGTGTTTTTGAGATTATCATTAATGAAAATTCATATGTGAATACAAGTTGAGCTGAAAATTTGGTTCTGGTTGTCCGAAATACCTATTAATACATGGGGGATGATACAATGGCCTTTACTAATGTGACCACAAATAGATATTTTCCAACAATCATAAACTATTTTATTTGGTGTTTTTTCATTTAATTTCTCTAGTATTCCAACTGAATGAATGTTGGAATTTACAATTGATCTATTATTGGAAACTAATACAAATTGAATTCATCCTTATCAGATGACACCAAAGAAATTAATGGAACTAATGGTTCAACTTCTAAACATATAAATAAATTTTTTTTGTTCAATATAGAATGATTCTATGGATTTTTTTTTATAAATAAGTTAGATTGAACTCTTTATCATTGTGTGGATAATCATAAGTTCAACCATGTCATAGTAAATAAATTCATTCCACTTCAACAAATTAATAACTAACCTAATAAATTTTAGGGATCCATGTGGCTCTATAATATTTATTTACATTTAGGCTCTCACAAACATGGAGTTAGGAAGGAATATATAATGAAGACAACATTCAGAGCTATTATAATCATTATGAATATATAGTTATGCACAAAATTATTACATATGAACCAACCGTTTTTATATAGTTGATGAATCAAATATTTTATTGATATCATGATTCCTTTGTGTTTGTGTCCATTGAAGATATTTTGGGGTATTCTTGGACTAAGGAAGATCATGAATGACACTTGGCCATAGAGTTGTAATTTTTTAGGAACATACCCTTTTAAATATGATTACAATGTTTTATTTTTTAATAAAAGTTGTATGTTACCTTTGATAATTAATTTTTGAAATAGGAGTCTCTATAGACCCTGCTATCTCTTGTAAACCTCTATAAAATTCTTTTGAGATACATGGTTTCCATATCTTATAAGGGCATTGAAAATTATTTTTTGCTGAATTTTCTGGGTATTATTATTCAATTACTACTTCGAAAAGGAATGTAATTTCTTTATAATAGAACAATGAGTTCTAGTAATAAACTAAAGATATTAAAATTAAAATTAAATAAATACTTATCCTTATGTCTATGTAGTTTGGATGAGGTTATGTGGTTTATTATAAAGCATCTAGATTTGGATTGGGGTGTGTTATCATGATAGTCAATCATGTTGTGGAGTATTTCTCATGATAATTATAGGTACATGAGAAGAATTTATTGACACATGATTTCCAATTGGATTCTGTAGTTTATACCTTGAAAACATCATGTCATTATAATTTTTATTATAAATTCAATGTGTTTTGAGATCATATAAAATTCAAAAAATATTTCTCTAAAAGTTGAGTTGAATCTAAAGAAATGAGTATGGAAAGAGTACCATTAGATGATTGAATTAAAATGGATTTATAAACGTAGTAGTGGAAATCATGTTGTGAATTAATTTAGTAGGGAGTCAAAGTGTCATGTGGATAAAGAGGATTTAGATAAATGGTTGCTTATTATTTTTATAGCCGATATGAACCTATATTTTTCTGACAATAGTGATTTTATGGTTATCTTTCCAGTTTCTTTTGTTCCAGGTTTTATTGAGGAAGTCAAATATTCTCAAACCAAAAATCCAAAATGTCTCACCTAGAGGTTGAAATGAAATGGTGGAGTGGCCTTTTATGGATTCACACTAGATGGATGTTATTTATTAAATTTTTGAGGTCTTATTTTGGATACAATAACATATCATAAACAAATACTTTCTTCCAACAACCACTTTATATGGGTTGATTATATTTCCATCTAGAAGATATATAATGTAATTGAATAATAGTTTTTTAGATGGAATGAAGAAAAAATTTCCAGACTAAGTATTTTGAAACCTCACCTATCAGCTATACAGGTTGAAACATCATCAAATAGATGGTATATAAATATCTTCACCTATAACCATCATAAAATTGATGAAAATAGTAATATATTTTTTCAATGTTCTACAAAGAATGTTTTAGAAACGTGATTAAATTTGGTTGGTTAGGAATCATCCCACAAATTCATCTAATTTATTCACTTTTCATGAATCACATATTGTATAAAACGTGTAAAAAATATATATATTTGTTTTATTAATTGATTCTTGGAATTATAGATTAATCAAAATTTGACAAGAACCCCAGGTTTACATCTTGGATTTGGAAATCCTGTATCAAAAAATTCAAACCCAATTGACCATGAGAATAAATTATTATCCAAAAAAGGATGTAGAATCCGAATAAATTATCCAAACATTGTGATCCATGATAAGATTTTGGGTTACGGATTTTGGTGCCACATAATAGGATCAAATGATTTTAATGGAGTTATCATAAAATAATAGTTATAATTCCATAAAAAACATGGTTCCATTAAATATGTGTATGATCGTCCTTTTATTTCTCAAAATTGTTAGGTGGAAAGAGGTGAGACTTCACATGTCATAAATAACCTTGTTTCTATGAGAAAAATTGTTTTTAAATGATTAGATAGAGGTGAAATTAGTCAACGTAATCAAAAATTTTTTTTGGATCATTATCGCTAGAAATTATCATTTGATGAGGATGATTATGTTTTATTGAAAATATCTTCTTGTAAATGGAGTCATTATTTCGGTAAGAAAGTTAAATTGTCCATTTTGTGATACTTAGAAGATTTGGTGATATATCATACCAACTTAATTTTGAACCAATATCCATTTTTATGCACAACGTTTTTCATCTATCAGATTTAATGATGTACTAGACTTATCTTGACCATGTTATTTGATTAGAGAATGTTGATTTTAAGGAGTAATCTATGTATATTAATGAGATAATACTAATTATGCATAAAAAATAGAAGTTCATGTATGAATAAATAATTGACTTGGTATGGTGCTTATTGTAGTATTCTAAAATTCCGGAAGAGAAATGGGAAAATGTGATAGTGATGCTTGATCAGTAGCCCGAGCTCTTTAAAAGTAATCAAAATTCACAAATTTTAAAGGATTGAAATAAAAATTATGGGAATAATTTAAGGCCCACAATATTAAATAATTTACCCCTTTATTATGTATTTTTTTGATATATAATAATTTGGGTATGATTCAATATTTTTTCTGTTAAATTTGGGTTGTTTTGGAGGGGTTCTAAGGAGTGTAATGTTTTTTTAATGGTTTGTAGAAACCATTAACTATCTTCTACAAACCATATGAGATGTGATTTTTTGGGACAATAGCTATTCAAAATTGGTACACAGTCTATAATAGCATATTTAAATGTCATTAAATAACTATAGTTAATATATTATAGTGGTGTGTGGTTGGAACACTATTTTCCAAACCATACATCACAACCGTTTATCTCTCTATTTTGGATATAGTAGCATGCATAGGGTTAGAGCATAATTGGTTAAAAATTATGGCCTAACCATGGGATGATCAGTTATTGATCTAAAAATGATACTTTGAATTATTTTTACATTAGAAAAGACTGGTTTTTCATCCCATTCTATTAGCCCCACAAATCACTTTCCTCTTTTATGAATCCTTGATGATTCCATTTTATCCTAAGTGTGTTTCTAGAGAATCAAAGTCCGTTAGACCTCCAAAATTGGCGATAAGTCTCGGTTTATAAACATTATCTTCAAATTATTTCATCTTATGTCTCCTTCAATATAAGATATACACCATTGTGAATTGGTCTATGGTCTATGTTGTAATTTAAATTCTTTTTTGGTTAAATCTATTATATGAAAGAGGGTTTAATGCCAGATCTATGTGTTACATATGGTTTTTATTTATTCTCATCATCCATTGAGAATTAGGTTGATTTTCTACCAAAATAATCATTATTTAATGTAAAATAATGATGTCTATTTTAATATAGCTTCTTATGTTGAAAAATATCATGGTTTTAGTACCAAAATCCATAGTTTTGAACTAATTCACACAAGATGTATGATAAAATTGTTGAATGAAAATTGTAAACAAAGGAATATATTTTTGAAATCTATAAATATTTGGTTGGTGTGCATTCAAGTACATGTAAATGGATATTTTTATGATGTACTGCCATAAATATGGAAATAAGAGTTATTTAATTACCATATATTCCACCATAAATAATGAAATACTGGACTGTTCATGGTCAGAAGTGAAACCATCAGTGGGGGACACTAAGTGATCACTTGGTCATCAAATGACTCACCACTCACATGTATATGGAGTTACATAGAATTAATGCTTTTGTGTCTATGTGTGTATGATAATTGGGTAGTTATGACATGTGTTAATAAATGGGGATAAAATTTGATTACTATTTTTATTAAATAAAACATATCTATGGATTTCTATTAAATTGATTCTACATATCTTATATTTTATTAAATGTCCTAACCTGGTCTTCTCTAAGTGGAATATTTTGTAATGTCATTGGGGATTACCGAATAAGTTATACACATATTAATTTCTTGGGAACCCTGGTGCCTTTGAAAATTTTGTGTATTGAGATAAAAGTAAGTGCATGGTTTTATATTTATCTGCTAGCACATCAAGACACATATTCCTCTGTTTGGTGGTCATATCATGGGGTTCCCAATTAGTTTCATTAGACTGATGCCACATCAGTTTTACAGAAATAGTATATCTGTTAATTTCTTTATGTCATCTATAATTAATTTTTTTTGCAACTTTAAACAAAATTATTCAATTTTCATTTGAGTTTTATCATTATTACCCATTCATCATATAGTTTGTTTTGGTCATTGTAATTTTCATTTTAGGTTATGTTTGTTCTTCAGGGAAAATGATCCATTGATGTTTTAAAAATCCCTTATAACCCATGCCCTATATAATGGATTGGGGCATGTTGTTACAATATCAATTCCACATAAATAATGTAATAAAGGCAATAAGAGAATTAAAATATTAAGAAATGAAGAATCATTTTTGATAAATACTGAAGGTAGATTAAAATGAATTTATGCATGTTACATATATTAATTGTGAATTCATAAATTTAAAACGTAATGTTGACCATGGAATATAATACATAAAATTGTAAAAAATATATATATTTGAACGTAATTTTTACGATTAAATATAAAGTATTAGTTTTATATTAACTGGAAGGTGATATATTATCTATTATGGTAATGGTCTCAGACGGTAATATATATATATATTGAAATTATAATTTGATGTTAAAATCTTTACTTATGATTGTAATATTTAATAGTAAATTATATTTATTTAGGTAATATATTATATTTAGACTCTATTATTGAATATTCATAATGAAATAATTTAATATTAACATAACAATTATAGAATAAGGTCAATTAAATTATGTAGAATACCATGATAAGGAATAAAATTCATATGATTAAACTGAAATGAAATATGTTTTACTGAAGCGAATGTATATATAAACACTTATTTATACATAAAATGAATAAAATTTAAGTGTTAGTAGTAGACAATAAATTTTCAATAATTAATGGATCATATGAGTATTCGTATATATATTTATATATTTATGTGTGTGTGTGGGCGTAAAATTTATTATAATATATATGTTCGTGGTTATAAAATATGGTAATAAAATAATATTTAATATATATATATTTGAATATTTTATATATAACTATTAACTTATATCTTGTATATAAATATAAATATATATATATATATTAAAATTTTTATATATAAGAATTTAAATCAATATATATACAAATATATATAAATGAAACCACATTATCAACTTCTATATTTCCCCAACACTGTTGCATGACCATTCGCGATTGTGCACATCCCCTTCCCCACTCATAGTTCAGATGAACCCCTCATCCATTATAAACATTCTAAATACAAAGTCCATCATTTCCTTCATCACTAGATGTAACCAAGCCCCCATTACTAACATAATAATGTCAGCAATCCAATTTTGAGTTTCAACTAGGGTATAAAATCACAATAATCATCTTCCTTATTTCACGTGGTGTCATTCACAGGGCTATAAAATTCATTGATCATGTTGAGGGTAGATTTGAAATGATTCTTGAGAGGAGTTACTTCTTGTATTTCCTTGTATAAGTAGGAAGCACATGAGGGTAGTCAATTTTTTTAATGTACTAGAACAAAAATTAATTATATACATGAATATTAATAAGTTAATGATAGATAAAAGCCGATTGTGTTAAAAAAAACTTGTGAAAATACGTTCACCTAAAACAAGAAGCAACATATAGATGTCTTTTAATGGGTCACTTCTTCTCTACCATCCTGATCCCACCAGGCTATCAAATTCGTTTTTTAATAAAAAAATTGAAATCCTTGTAGAGACTAGTTATAAAATGAACCCTTCCTTTTTGAGTGATAAAAAATGGAATCTTATGACGTACCATTAATAAAATTCTAACATGTTGTAGTTTTAGATAGAGACACTGAGAGGGAGAGATAATGGGAGAGAGTGGGGGTATCTAGGATTAAGGTTATGATTTTGGAAATAACTTTTGGAGGAGGTATTTTTTCATAGAAGTCCACCCCAATTCTATTTGTAGTTTAAGTTGAAGGGAAACATATTTTCAATTATTGTAACAAATGTTCTAAAAATAATCTTTATAAGGGAGAAATAAAATTTATTTGGATTTTAAATTAATTGAACACACATTTTATTACTATAATTTTATGAATAAAATATATGGTTTTAAAATAAATATTATATATAATGGGGAAATTATTTCCCTTTTTCTATTTATTTAATCATTCCAAACAACTGTATGATTTAAACTATCAATCATCAGAGTTGGGATTTAAAAATAATTTAATGTGTAAGGGTTATTTTTATGTTTCCCTTGAAATGAATTTCCAAATATTTTGGTATGAAAACACTCTTTCAAAACAAACATATTATATTGAAAAATTAAAAAAAATTGCCCCTAAAGGGAAGTTCCCTATTTAAAAAAATTATTTTTCTATATTAGTTTTAAAAATTTTAAATTTATCACTTCATGATTATTGGGATAATGTTATAAGAATTTTAAAGTTTAAAAAATTTATGAAATTTAAAATCATCAATATATATGTAACACTCCTTCCATATTAATCATTTTTTGTGAATTTTTTTATTAAAATGTTAATTCGCCTAAATTTAAATTTGAATAAATTATACAATTCCTTGTCTGTTATTTAGGATTGAATTATTTTATGTCATTGTATTTTTTTATTCTGATCATTGTTCCATATATGTTTTGAAAACACCATTTCTCTATTCAAGAATTTATTTTCCTTCAATAAATTTCTTTAGTTTAACATCAATCTATAAACACAAACACCCTTAGACACACACACACACACACACATATATATATATATATATAATTTTTCATAAATTTTTATATCAGTGATTACGACTTTTACAAAATGTGGTTTTCATGGAATACATAGAGAAAAATTGGATTGCTATAAAATATTTCTACTAAAATTGGAACATATCCTTGGTAAATAGATGAGGAATGAAGAGTAAACCCGCTACATGAGGTAATTTTTCCACTATATGACTAGTAGGGCCTATATAGCCTTCAATTTTCTATTCCACATGATGGTTTTTTTTATTTTGAGTGATTTTAGTTTATGAAAATCACTAGATCTATTTTATAATTTATCAATTTGGAATCAATTTTTATAAAGGTAAAGGTTTTCTTTCTTTATTTATAAAAAATGACATCATTTTTTTTATAAATATCAATGGATTTTGATATAATGTAAATTGAATTTTATTCATAAAAACAGATTTTATTTAAATAAATATTTTTGTAATCATTATGGAATTATATTAAATCAATTTTCATGTTTTTTAAAGACCCACAGTTTTCCTAAAATGTTTTAAAAACCTATTAATTATATCTTTTCTCTCCCAAAGATTTTAAATTTTTTTACGGCGATGTTTTATGAGTATAATCATTTTGGCCTCGGTTCAAGATTATTTGTTATACTCATAGTGAGTTTGGAACTATTAAACAAGTATTTAGGTTCTGAAGAAGAATCAAATTCCTATTTAAGTGAGGTTGTTTTTAAATTTCTTCATAATGATCAAAACACCATACCTAAACCATACTATAAATGTTAGTAATTTATATTTTATATTTATGTTTAATACTATATTTAGAAAAAAAAAAGTATACAATGTTTTTTGCTCTAGACTAGGGAGTGTTGATGTTGGGATTTACAACATGGAATGTCATACATAAATTAATTAGTATACTTCGGATAAGTGTTTATTCCTAATAAAATTACCAATGTTTAACAAGGTAATTTACCTATATACCATTCTGTTTTAAAAATTTTCTTACAATAGCCATAAGGTTGTGAAAATAATTTTTGGTTAGGTATGTTGTTTATAATGTAATGATTTTTTGTAATGATCTAACCTAGGTCATCCAAACATATCAATTGATCAATCACACCCCCAATGACTTTAGTTGTTTATCAATAGGCTGGAAACAAGTGGTGAATTTTTAAAAAATTATATATGGAAATTATTTCAACCTTTATATCCATTATATGTAACCTCATGATTTTTTCAGGACACTGAAATAATGTTTCATTATGTAAAACTCCCATTTAAAGAATACATTGTTTAAAAATAAAAAATCCATTGAAATGTGACAAAAATTTAATAAATATTAAAAATTATAAAAATACAATTAATACAATAATGAGAAAATGATTATACATGATATGATAGAAGATTGTGAGACAAAAAAACAATATAATATTGTTGCGAATAATACATTATAACACCCATGAGAAAAATGCAACCAAAAAATTTACACAATCCAAGATTATGATCACCATATGATCACCTATCACTTAATGTACCATCATCAACATAATCCTAGAAGAATAATGGAGTATTATTATATATTGAATCAAATCACCATATTTTCATTAAGAATAATAAGACTATATACAAACAAATATTTATTTCTAGGTTGTGAATGAAAATTCCCAATTGAATATCACAATAATTACATATCATTATTTTTTAAGGAAAAACTGAAATTTTAGTTTAACAAATTAATACTCTACAATATTATTATTATAACTCCTTTATATTGTAAATGAATAACAGTTATAGATTACATCTTTTTTCATAATTTAAATTCCTTTTTGAAAATACCACACTATAATTCATTAGGTTTCCAACCAATAATAATATATCAAAAGGATTTGTGGAGAATTTTAAATAATAAGGATGAATTTTTTGAGAAACGCTAATATTTAGTAGGGATAAATAATGAAACTAACTTCCTATTTTAATAATATATATCCAAAAAATAGAAGTTACATAAATAATTAATGGTAAATAAATGTGGAAAAAATCATTTATAGCATTTAATAAATAAACCTTAGTGAAAAACATATGAGTATGTTTTTTGAATTTATATATAAATATGTCTCAATCATAATCATAACTAATATAATGGGTATCATAATCGTCATGTAAATAAATAACTAACATATCATGATCAATATTAGATGAAAACCTATATCCATATGTCATAATATAATTCCTCATTAATATTGACTCATATAGTTCCCCAACATGTGATCCTAACACTCACGTACCCCAATGTACCCTTATTGCCATGTCCAATCGAAAACCCCTAAACTAGGACATGAACTATACTAGTGTAAACTAGATATAACAAAATCATAAAATATTTCATTTCTTATATTATTATTTCTCAATTATCCACCCATGGTTTACCATAACATTTCTAAATACAAGCCATGTGAAATAACATTATACGAATATACCATCATCAATCATAAATAAAATAAAATGAAATAATTTAAGAAAATACACATCATTTTATATCTCATTATTCACTTCTGAAATCATGTATAGATAAATTATAAGAATTAGAATAATGGAAATGTGGTAAATATTCTATAAAATATATAAAGTCAAGAAACATTTAAATTTCCGAATGAAAAATCATACATATTAATCTATACTTTTAAAAATGTAAATATATATATAATTCACAATTTTATAATACCTAATTTTATTCAAACTAAAACCTTATTTATACACAAATAATATTAAAAAAATGAAAACCCAATTACCTATATTATTTATTAAGGAAAAATTCTGTTATAGTTCACTTTTATTTTGATAAAACATCATAATGATTTTTTGAAACACAGGGAATGTATAAAAAAATGTAATGAAATATTATTTTTTATGAATATTTTATTTATGTGATAAAAATATTTTTTAAATTAAAAAAAATCTTTTAAAAATAAATCAGGGATAAAATATAACATGTCTATTTGGATAAAAAATAAATTTTTATCCATAAATTAAAAACTGTTTCATATAAAATGGATGGAATGAACACATATATATCAAACTGATGATTTTGGAATTCTTTTACAAACTATGGAGTGAAAATAAAGTGATGAGGGATCCACACACAAAAATTAAAAATAACCTAAAAATCCAGGTATGTGGATTCTTGAACTAACTCAACACCCTAAGACCTTTTATTCTTAATGGTACTACAAATTAAAAAATGAACTGGGAGAATATGGTATTGAAATGAGGAAAATAGCCACTTAAATTTTATTTAGAGGAGAAAATTCAAGTGATTGATATATGATGTCCCATTAAAATGATGATGAGAGAATAAGCTCATTTGGAAATTCATAAAGAGTACCCCATTATTAACTATAAAAAATAAGGGTAGGATAATCTAGATAATAATATAAAAATAACAAAATAAGATTTTATAACAAAGACTCACATTTATGATACACAGATAGAGAAGTTGTTCAACAATCATGCATTAATCATTAGATGACATTTATAAAGAATTTTAATAGAACATAAAATCATATTCAGTCTTTAGATTATAAATCACTATAATTCATTCAAAAATATATTTTAGTTTTATAGTTTTTTTGAATTTGGAAAAAATCTTAAAAAGAAATCCATTACATTAAATGTTGATAATTCTAATCAGTATCATTTTTTCCATAATAAATGACTCTTTAGACTAAGATATGATTTACCGTCATTTGAAAACTTAAAATTTTTCATTTGACTTCATACAAGGCCATACTCACTCTTAAAAACTATGAAAAACATTTAAAAATATATAATGAGAAAAAGGATTAGAAATGGACACAAAAAGAAGAAAATTGTTATTCTACTGAAAAACATGAAATCTCATAAAACATATAACTTTATCTAAATGATATTTGATAAGATGAAGGAAAAAATTTCCAAATGAAAATCTATGATTCATTTTTTATAAAATAAAAACATTATAACTCATAGAGAGCAAATAAAAAGCATTTTTGGAAATATATAACATTGCATTCATCACCCATGTCATAAATAAACAGAGCATTGTTAAATAAATATGAGAAACCTTCTAGATAACTCACTATGTTATACTTATTAAGACAAAAAATTGCCCAATTACTCAGAGTACTATTTGGGTGCACCCAAATCTATAATGTGCTCACTCAGTTATTTTTAGGCGAACCCAATTAATATGATGTTTTAGGATCACATGTGAGATAAAATTAGGATCAACCCTTCGGATAAGATATATAGAGTTCACCCATTCTACATATAATGATAAAGTTTGTATAAAAAATTTATTCTTCCAGATTTTCATCATAAGACATTTAGAAAAAAAATTAAACACATTTGAAAAACTGATTTGTATAACAAAATACAATTTTCTTTTAAAATACCATTTTCAATACAAAAATACATAGAAAAATTTAAATAGGGTTTTACATTGAATAAAATTTAATTGTTCTAAATCATGAAGAAAATAACCTTTTCATAACAAGTAACAAAAAAGGATATCATGTTAGATAGAAAATTATTCTGATGGATAACTTGAATTTTTTTTTGAGAAAAATACAACTTCATGTTATTAAAATCAGTTTTATTAAGACATTTAAAAATGAACACATTTTATTTTATAATAAAAATTTAAACATTTAAATGAAAAATTATATAAAATGTTATTGATGATGGAATCAAAATTATTCATGTCATATTAGTTATAAAATATTTCTTCCATACATTTGTCAGATTACTCACAAAGTAACTCATTTAGAAAACAATATATGATTTTCATTCAAACTTCTCAGAAAAAGATTTTAAATCCGTAAAAATTATTTTAAGAAAAACATGAGAATATTAAAATCTCCTTTAATTTTTTTAAATTATTTATTTAGAAGGAAAATGGATTTTTAAATAAAATATTAAAAATAATTTTTAAAATAGTGTCCCTTACCCTGAGCCGGAATCGTCACGTACATTATTTATCTTCGTGAATGACATTCTTATGTAAGTTTATAATTTTATTATATCCTTTTTAATTTTCATTATTCCTTTTAATTTATTTCTTTCTATTATATATTGAATTATTAAATTTATTAAATTCACATTGGTTGTTTTAATGATATTCATTTCATAAGATCAAAATGGATTTGATTAGTTGACTACGGTCAATGTGGTTAGTATTACATCATATCTAAAATAATAAATATTAAATAAATATCATTTTTATAATTTAATTATACTTTTTACTCTGAATATTAAATATAATTATGAAAATTGACCTATATTACAATCATAAAGAAGGTAGGTCATACATACGCAGGAATATGATATACATTTTCAATGATATTTATAAAAAGAGGGTAAGTATTATTTTATCATTCCATAATGACCATAATATAATTAATATAATATTAATATTATAAATACACTTATAGATATCATCCATGTGATGTGGTGATTAAAAACAAATCACATATATTCTTGGAGGTTGTAGTCCACACGTTTTCATGAACGACGTTATTATTTTTCAATGAATCTAAAGGTATGAAAGTAAATGATATTATATTTTTATAATGATAAAAATTCATGAATATAATATATACAAACCTTAATTCCCTCATTATAACCACTTTTTAGAGACTTTTATGAAAAAACAAATAACATCATTTTTTGAGGTGTTAGTCTGTTGTACACATGAATGAGATTTTTATGACCCATTTGGTGGAAAAGGAGATACATATAGGTCATTATGTTAACATAATAAAATATATATATATAAGGAGGATATATGTTTTATTATTTTATTACTTTTTATAAATATTTTGAGGATGTGATATAAAAAACAAAACAAAAACTTTCGGTTAAAAACTATTCCTCTTCATTGGAAAACCTCATTTCTGTTCCACCTTAATTTTTATAAGGTTGGTATTCCACCATAAAAACCAAAAACAATTGGGGATTCAATCTAGGTAGAAATTATTGTAGGTATATACAAAAATATAATTGTTTTGAAATGCAAGGAAAATAGAAGAATAGATTTATTTTTATAAAAGAAGGGAGGGGTACTCTTGAAATTCCTCAAAATATGAATTTAACATAAATTAAATTTAAATTAAAAATGGATCAAAACTAATATATTTATATTATACTATTTTTTTAGTTTAAAATGACCTTTTCAAATATAAATTATATATTTTTTCAATATTTTTTACCCTTATATTTTGGATTTAATCCCTCGTTAACCCCTTTCACACTAACCGTGACAACAATATTGTTTACTCTATAGCGGTCCAACTAAATAGAAAAAGTTGAAAAAAGGACATAAATATACCCGTTATAGAATTATAAACCATATAATAATCACATGTATGAATATAATATTTTTTTAATTTTTTATTATTTAATAAAATATTCTTTATTATAAAATATCATAAATGGCCTTTTTTAAAACTATTAATTACATTGAATTTAAAAACAGTGATAAAAATTTACAATTAAAACAACTATTTTATTAATGACCTAAAATGTCATGGTCATCTATAAAATAATTTTATAACATTATTTATCTAAAAATATATTACTTCTAATATTTTCAGTGTGGTTTATTATATTTTTGAAATACATTGAATAATTATTGCATTGGTGTTGTCAAATTATTGAAGGTATATATTTCTTCAAATAAAAATAGAAATAAATTACCATGATTAAGGAAAATAATTTTTCATTGAAAAATAATATTTATAACAAAATCTATCTTCAGTTTTCCCCAAGTTAATATTATTATACGTTTTAAAAATAATAGCGTGGCATTTTTTACTAATCATTAAATAAAACATAATAAAATTAATAATCACATCCAAAAGAAAAAAAAGTTAATTTATTAGAATTTTTTATGTTTATGAATGATATATAATCCTATAATAAAATATATTCAATTGTTAGTGTAATTTTATAGTCCTTAATATATAATGATTTACCTTATAGTATATAATTTTGTTTTAACTCTGTTATGGAAAATTATTGTGGTTACTATTCATATTGAAAAAAATTAAATAGATGTATTTAATAAAATTATACCCACTAATTTGAAATATTGATAATGTATTGAAAAATTAAAACACTAAATTGTATGAATTTAAACTCTAATTAAACTAAAATAATGTGATAAAAACTATTTTTGCTAATAAATGACCTTATAGAGTATAAAACGTTTTTATACTTAATTAAATCATGAAATTTACTTCAAAAACAATATTTGGATTATCTTAAATAAAATTGGACTATTAATAATTTAAAAACAATTTTTAATATAATTTTATATTATAAATACTTTATCTGAAAATACAGTTTTCAATTAAAAAAATTTATTTGTTCCTATTAATTAAATATTCAATATTTTCAGAAAATTTTAAAGTATTCCCCATAAGATAATTTTGAAATGATCATTTAAAAAAATAATTTTATTAAATTAATTTCATAAAATTTCTTGAAATCAATTATAATATTCAATCACAAATAGTTAGAAATGCCATAACTGAAAAAAATATATTTTTAAAGAATAAAATGAATCTTCATGGCATATAATACTTATTTAAAAAGTATTACTTAATTATTTATAACTCAGTAAGAAAATTATATATTTTATAATGTGGCTCATAATATTCATTCTGATAAATTTAATTTCTATATTATAATAGTAGCATAGTAATAATTTATTGTTTGTTAAATATCAGTGTCGTGTATCCTATATTCTATCAAAAATATTCTTAATTTTTAAAATATCTATATATTTCAATCTACCACTTTAAGAAATAGAGTCATCATAATGTGATGTCAATTTTAGTAACCAGGGTTTTATTTTCAATATAATTTTTTTGATAACCCACAATATAAAAAGGTTCAATAAAACATAATCTTGAAAAGAGGTATTTGGAAGTAAAAAGGTCATCTATAATAACACATCGTAAGTTTTTAAGTTGAATAACATCAGTGGGAAGTGAAAACATAGTTATTGAAGAAAAACCCAACACATAAGTAATATTATAGAGTAATAGATAATGAGGTAATGATAAATTTATCCATAAAACACCATAAATATGTGATTGGTTGAAAGGACATTGATTTCTCGATAAGAGAACAAAATATAAGATGTTTTCATTTTCGAAATATTTTTTATAAAGTTGATTAATTATTTTTCCCTCTAGATTAATAACATAATGCAATTTACTTATTTGATCAGTATAATTTGATCTTTTTATCGATTCTCGCCACAATTTCATATTTTTCTCCAAATTATGATTATTACGGATGAATTTTTCATACACAATGCACTAGAATCAACCCCTACAGATCGAAAAATCCACACACAAAAACATATGTTCCTCCAATATTTTGTAATTACCTAAAAACAAACCAGTTAGCATAAGATATGATAAATTCTATAACAAATAAACCTTCACATAAATAAAAATTACTTTAATATCCCAAATATAATTGTATACCCGAAGTTCAACATAGTTCATTCAATAAATAACTATACATAAAATTCATCAAAATATTCCAGATTATGATTGAAACCCAAATATCGTAAGGATTTGATGAAATAGTACTAGAAGAGTAATTTAACATTTATCTTCAAATAACAACAATCACTCATAATGTTTCATTCCAAAATTGTATTTTACATAATCATATAATCTCCAACATGTGATAATAATTTCAATAAATAACCTAAATCAGCATAATATATAAGAAACTCATATATATAATTCAAAAATATAATTTTATCATTAATTATCAAATAAATTCCCATAGTATTATTTTTTAGTTTAACCCTATAATGCTCTCCAAAATTATAGGGATATTCCCCCGAAATAAAATTAATCAATTAATATTTGAATCAATTTCCAATACCAAGGTTCTATAGGACAAAAAATATGTTTCAAAATTAAACATATCTTGTGTTTTTAGATCATTTTTCTATTGAAAAATAATTTCATACTAACTAGGACATCACATAGTCCAATGATATGTGATACACCCTTATAGCCCTTCAGATATGGGTTCTAGCCTCGTGGCCCTACCTGATGTGGAAAGTTTTCCCCCAACCAAATGTTAATCCTTTTGGTGAAATATACATTGTATAAAATTACTTAAAATTTGATAAAAATACTATAAAATAAACATAATTCTTTGAGGATTAAATATATATTTTTAACCTCTATTGTTATCTCGTTACATTGAAATTTCATTCAAATAAAATATAATTACCCATAATTACCTCAAAATAAAAGATCATATAAACCCAAAAGGTTATCCATAAATATAAAGTTATGTCCATAATATAAAAATATCAATCACTCTCAAATAATATCTTCAAATGATAAATATAATTATTACATATACCTCAAACATCTATGAAAATAATATTAAAGTCTTCCAATGAACTCCCATAATCAAAATTGTGTTAATGATTTTAAAAATATGATCATATAGAAATATAAAACTACATTTTATCACTATAATATTGATACCTTATAAATTAAAATTTATCTTAATACCTAAACTATGATTTGAAAATATGTTCCGTGATACATCATTTCTACAAAAAAATAAATCTTGTCCTATGATTTAAAAATAGAAAATCGTAAGACTATAAATAATATATAAATTATAAATTTCATTTGTAGTTTCCTCATATTCAATAGAAATATCATTAGGTATTTGTATATATTTATCTATATGGTCATTCTGATTATATTCATGATCTTTCCCCATATGAAAATTATTTATAAAATTACTATTCTCTTTATATTTAAAACATTCAATTGATACCATGACAATAACCCCATTCCACTTAATGTATTTAAATGATGGAATTATTTTTTCCATTGAAGATAATTTCTATATGATCGAATTAAAGAAATATAAAAAATATTCCAATTGATTTAATACATTTTCTAAGGATCTTCTTTTCACATTCAAGACACATATGTCATTGAATATGATTTCTTTTATGATCATTATCACGTAAAAATCCCAAGGGATTAATTTAACATTTATTTTATTCTCTAGTAAACTCTTATAATATCACATTATTAATCATTACTGTACATATGTAATTAAAAATAATGAAAATATTTCTCACTATAGATCCATTTCCATTCTATTTGTTGTTTATAAAACCATCACATTTTCTTTTAGATCAATTATCACTTCCATTCCAAATAGATCCAATAATTTACTAAAACAAAAAAAATTATTTTGACAATATCAATAAAATAATACTATACCAACGAATGAGGAGGATAAACACTAATATATCCATATTCATGTTATAACATACACTTTGGATTTATCCATTACTACTATGATTCTACCTATATTACTAAACATTATATTAATAAAGACATCTATCTAAAGCTGTAATAAAATTCTAAAAACTAATAATATATAAAACCTAAACTAATACCAATTGTAAAGACACAAGCTTAAAGATAACATAATCATGAGTTTTTAAACTAGAATTAACTTTTACCCCCCCCCAATTACTTTTGGGTTTATATTTCTAGATAAGTTTGGGAAAATAATTCAGAATAAACCCATAAAATACAAGTTTAAACATCAACTCTTTATATATATTCCCCATTAAACATAATATTTTAAAAAATGATTTATTTACTTGAAAAATCATCACAGTTTTCATCCTGACTTCATCTGTATCCCTACTCATCCATAAAACCTATGATTTTTTTGAAATAAGGAATAAGAACAAAAAATATTAGTAAATGATGATAAAAAATTGTTATTCCACAAAAGATCACAAAAAAAATGACAAATATACATTATTTTTCAATGATCTTTAAGATGGTGAAATAAATAATTTCAACATGAAAATAAAACACTATTTTTACAATGAAAACATCAAAACTCATAGAAAAAAAAATATTTTTTAACCATATAAAATTACATTTATCACTATTTTCATAAATAACTATATACTAGAAATATCCATAGGATAAACCTAATAGTTATTTCCCACAATCATTACTTATAAGATTGGAAACATTACCAATTTATTGGAGTACTGTCCAGGATAACCCAAAACTATAACAAGCTCACAATGTGATATATGTGTAAAACCAACATATAATATGTATCAGGATCACCTTTGAGAAATAATGGGTCTGAAGCCTTTATATATGTTGTATTAGGATCACCCATTTCACATATAAGTTTAAAATATCATATAGAAAATTTTTTCATGAACATTTTCATCATAAAAAAATTTTAAAAAACTTTTAAACCAATAAGAGAAATAAATTTGTATACCATAATACAATTCTCTTTTAAAATCCCAATATCAATACCATAATGACCAAAAAAATGAAAAGGAAAATTATTTGATGAAAAAAAAGAGAAAAATATTCATGGAAACTACATTTTCTCATTGGGTAGTATAAAATGATTATATCTTATATGGAAAATTATTTTAAAGGATCAATTGAAACATATATTGAAAAAAATAATATTTTATATTTTGAAATCATTTATTTTAAAAAACTCTAAATTTATAAAATAAGAAATTTTATTTTTAAATAAAAATTTAAACTTGTAATGTATGATTAAAAGATAATATTAGTCATTATGGTGGGAAAACCCATTCATGTTTTATATATTAAAAATAAGTTTTTCCATTATATTATTAGATTAGTCACAAAATACATCATTTGGAATATAACAAGATAAATCCTTCATTTTTTTACTAAAATTACATCATTAGTAATAATGACATTAAAAATACCATTCTACAAGTAAAAACCCTTTTTAAAACAATTCTAGAAAATATTAATTAAGAAGAAAAATATAGTTTGAAGGGAAACATTAATGGTGGATTTTTTGAAAGAGAGTTCGTTCTATTGAATCTGACTCGTTACATTGGTTATCTATCATTATGAATAAAATATAATTTAATTTTATACATTGTAATGAACCATGTTAAGTTAATAAATCATTTTATTTCTTTCAATTCCATGTATTTTTCAATTATATAAATAATTAAATTCTCATAAGATGTTTTACTGATATTCTTTTAATATGTCCCTAATAGTTTCGGTAAGTCGAATATTGTCAAGGAGGTCAGTATTCCAACATCTATTGAATAATAATCCGGAAAAAATATACCATTTTATACATCAATAACACTTTTACTACCAACCATTAAATATGGGTATGGAAAATGAACTACTTTACAAACATGGTGACAGTAGACAAAATGTACACATGAGTAACTTTTCCATTTTTCAACTATCATTATAAAAAGAAGGTAAGTATTATTTAATCCTTCAAAAATGATTTTAATTTCAATAGTATAATGTTAATTATTCAAATATACTTATATATATATATCCACCATGTTATATGGTGATGAAAAGAAAATCACATCTCCTCATGGATGTCGTAGTCCACACATAGGCAAAAATAATATAATCATTTTTTAGTGAATGAAATGATAAGGAATTAAATGTTATTATAACATTTTTGAAAAATAAACATTTCACTAATATCATTTTTAAACATTAATTCCATCCTTATAACCAATCTTGACAGATGTTTTTGGAAAATTAATTACACCAGTTCGTGTGGAGGTAGTCAAGAATGAGAGCTTCATTTCTCATTTCACGGTAGAGAACACATATATAAGTTATTAAATTAACAAAACAACATCAAATAATATTTATGGCTTTGTATTTATTATTTTATCAATATTTGTGTATTTTTTAAGTATGTGAATGAATAAATAAAACAAAAAACATGTGGTTAAATACAACACCACTTCTTTGGAAAACATATTTTTTAACAAATATATCCCTCAATGGATGGTATTCATATTAAAAAAAGGAATCCATAATGAGGGGTGGTATTATAGGTAGGTAGTTGGGTATGTAATTTTTGAGAAAAAATTGTTTTTATGTGTGAATAAATTTTAATTAGGGATTCACTTTTATAAGAGAGTAGAGGGGCACTCCTGGAATTCATAAATATATTAAAATAATATTGCATAATGTTAAAATTAAAAATTACTAAAAATTTGTTCATTTTGAATATATCAGGAGTAATTTTAAAAATATATTCGTCTAATAAAAATATAATAAATATTTTATATTTTTATACCCTCGTCTATTTTTAATCACTAATTATCCCCTTTCACACATACTATAACAACCTGGTCTGTTTACTCTAAAGGGGTCAAGATAATTACTATAAGTGCACTTAAAGTCCAAAATTAGAACATGGTTGATATTGTAAAATATATCCTCATCTTTATGATTAATCTAGTTTTTCTTATTTTATGAAATCTAATTAAATTTTATTTATTATAAAATATCATTAATTTCATTTTTATTAAAATTCCATCCTTTGATTTTAATAACATCATGTAGATAAGTAAAATTAAAAACCAATATTTTCTTATATCCATAAAAATCCATTTTCATGTATAAAATTCATGTTTCACGTTTTTTATAAAATGTTATATTAATTTTAATATATTAATTTCATTTATTTGATATTTCAATTATTTGAATATTAACTTCTTAAGGATTGTGTAATTATTTAATGCATTTATATCATAACTAAAAACTAAAAATAAATTACCATGATGTACATAAAATTTTTATATATAAAAATAAAATTTATATCCAAACATATATCCTATATTTCCCATGTTGAAGTTATTATAGTTATTAAAAAATGGACTACGGCATTTTTTACTTTTCTTTAAATAAAATATTATAATGGTCAAAGTAGCATCCAAATGAAAAAAGGACATATATTCGAAATTTTGATGATAATTAAAGAGATAGAATCATCCTAAAAAACTTATCCAAGTGTTATAGTAATTTAGTATTACTAATAATATCATTTCAAACCTTAATTACATGATTCACTTTTAACTTTGGTAAAAAAATACTAAAGTTACAATCCATATTGACAAAAAAGGGACTTATTTACTAAAATTGGACCCACGTATTTAAAATCTGTAATCCATTTTTCAAAATTCAATAAAACTAATTTTCATAATTTAAATTTCATTAAATAGTAAAAAATGATGAAAAATGGTTTTTGAGAAAAAAAATACATTTTTATGTATATATTGTTTTTATACAAAATTCAAATTTGATGCTTTTTTTAAAAAAATATGATTATTTTAAATAAAAAATACAGAATTATATTTTAAAAATAGTACACAGTATAATTTTAGACTATTACTACTTTTAAATAAAATAATAATTTTAATTTAGAATATGGATTTTTACTATTTAATGAAAAATCCATATTTTCTATTTTTTTCAAAATTCACTATATGATAATTTTGAAAAAATGATTTAAAAAATAATCTTAATTATTTGAAATAAATTTTATAAAATTTTTACAAATTATCTATAATATTTTATTATAAAAATAAATAAAACACATTTTTTAAGAAAATGTTTTTTTAAATAATAAAATGGATTTACTAAAAATCAAATTCAAATTTACAAAGGAGTAAATAATACACTAAAAATGAGTAGGAAAATTATATATTTCATAATAGGTTTAACAATATTTATTCCTTCAAATTTAATTCCTAGTTCATAATTGTCACATAATAATAATTCATTGTTTATTTAATCTTGGTGTTGCATATCTTATATGATATCGAAAAATGTATTTATTTTAAAAATATCATGATATAATTTTTTTAGCCCCTACATGGTTTGTATAAATAGTTCACCTAAATGTCCCAAATATAGGGAACTATTGAATACATTGAAAGTATATTAACTAACACCCATAAAAATGAAAAAACAATATTCATAATAGATACATTATAATCTTATTTTCGGTGAAAAAACTAGGGTTTGATAATAACACATGCATACCACATTTTTAATATGGTTTTTAGGTGAAAACTTATTAAGAACTACTTGTTTAACCAAATACACATTTTATTCTCTTCTAGGGTCTACCAATGATCCTGGATAGATCATTCGACAAATGAATATCGCCACAATCCCAAACATGCTCTTTTATAGTGTTTTTCATCACTCAGACACACCCTAAAAAAGCTTCCCAAGAGTGCACCCATCTTGAAAAAAATCAAAGGTAAACATAAATAATTGGGTAATTCATTTTAGGTAGGCTCAAAAAAATAAGGGTTCGCATGGTGACATGTATAGAAACATTTAGTATTTTACCCTTGAACATTTAGGGGTGTTACACCCCCTACATTTAGAATAGCATCCTCACTATGGACAATATATTTTAACCCTTGTAGGGCCACTACACTTTCTTGTTGTGTACTTCTATCATTTCACTATAATAACTAGCCCCTACTAACAACACATGTACCCTACCTTTTTAATATAGTTGTTATTTCCTGGTCCTCCAAGAACCATCATTTCCCTCAAAATGGGTTCTTCCACCTTGGGCCAAACCACAATAAAAAATGGATTATCACCTGAATGACTGTCTCCATTTGCCAACACATGTTACTTCATTATTATTTTCCCTCAATCAGACACACATTATGAAATGTACAAGGAGGTTACCCACCTTGACACTACTCTAATCCAAGCATGGTTAATTTATGGGTTTTAATTTGGTTGGATCATTAAATAATGGTTTACCTTTTTGACATGCGTAGTAACATTTAGTCTTTTAAAACCCAAATTTTATTGGTGTTATAGTTGGTGTAAATATTCTCCATACCATGTTACTTTTTGTCACACCCCTTCTTATCACAATGTTAAGCATCATTGTTTTTCAATTTCAATTATTTAATATTATCTCATAAATTTTCACTAAATCCAATGGAAGGTACCTTGAGTTTTTGGGGCTTGTTCGAATCATAGAGTTCTAGAAAATTGTATTATAGGGTTGGGTGCATGGTTACCTTACTATTAGTACTAACCATGAGAGGGAACACATGAGCATAAGGGGGCCCAAAATTATTATTTTTAACTATTTGACCCAAGGCGTATGCCCATGATAAAATTTTAGTCCTTTGGAAGATGGGTTTTTTCATGGTTTGTGCATGGTTTGGGAAACAATTCACATTAAATGTTTGGGGTCCCTCCATAGAACATGATTTAAGAACGATTTATAAATAATTTGGGTAAACCGTGAGGATATATCCCCAACCCTCTGTTTTGAGGGTGAATTTAGAAATATTCCAATGTAAAACCTAATTTTTTTTTCCTCATCCCATTCTAGAATATGAACACATATCCATCCCCTCTATGGATCTCCATTTATCCTAAGCCTAGAAATGTGATAAATCCTACATCTATTCTCCAAATCATGTTCTGATAGATGTATTGGATAGTTATAGGTATGAACATTAGTAATATTCCTTCCACTATAATGTTATTTTTTCATATGTTTTGATATTTAGATGCAAGATCTTTTTCCCTATTTTCAAGGTGTTGGACCATTATTCTAATTTCTTCTAATTTACATAAAATCTGAAGCTGATATATGATGAAAATTCATCTATGACCCAAAGGTATGTGTTATAGTTTTTCCATTAAATTTATAGTGGTTTAATAGTTTTGATGTTCTTCTGCACACAAGAATTTCTTGTGAATTTACTATAAAATAGTTATTTAATTCCAAATAAATTTTTTCTTGATAATACAATCTTTAATATCATTGTTAAGTAATTAGAGGATAACCTTAATTGTAGACACCCCTTCAGTGTGCTATATTAAATTCCCCTTTAATATAATTGACTTAACAACCATAAAACTACATATGAGTTCATCCTGGTTTATAAATTGAATTTCCCACATCCATATAAATTTTTATAGAACCAATGCTCCTCCTCTATGATTAGCTTGATTTATAAATGGAAATTCCCCCTATTGGTAATTTATTAATTGAATATCACCTTATAAGTGATTATTTGTACCATGGAATTGAGATTCCATTCCTTGGTTAATAAAATGGAATGTTTTCATACATATAAAATATTTCTCCATGATAGCTTTATAATATATATGAATTAAATAGATTAATTAAAATTAATGAGAATGGGTGAAAAGTCTATGCCTATTGGTGTGTGATCATTAATATTTACTCTATGAATTGTGACACAATTTTATTATAAATGTCCATCTAATTATAATACTTATGAGGGGAAAACATTGTTTATTAAATTATTATGATAATTCAATTTCCATTGGTTGTGGAATGATTGTCAAGGGATTTGTTGGGAAATATGTTTTACTCTCCTTTACATCAGGTGTTGAGCATGATAACTCTCACCATTATACTATAACATGGGTGATGTCCATGATATTCCACATTCCTCATTTTAGGTTATTGGGAATGATGAATCACCCCACCTATATTGATTGATGGTAATGATATCTCACCATCATTTTGATATTTCGGGCATGTACCCTCTAATAAATCTTATAATCTCTATTAGTCTAGTAATAGATAACTGAGTTATAAGCCCATCTTGCCAGCGCCTAATATATATGTATATGGATGCATACATCATCATGTACCCAGTTAATATAGGTGGATACAATATATAACTATAATATATACACTATTATTAAACATATATATATGGTTACAGATTAGACTCATTATAGTGTATGCCAAAGTATGTGAAGTCTTCTTGGTGTCCTGTATATGAACCTGAGCGAGAAATTACTATTTATTTCCATCATTAATCATTATTTAGATGTACTTGCACACTGTTGTGGCTATGTAAATTAATTGGATTACTTATAGACATTATTGGTGGTGGCCTATAGGGTATTTATCTCACACCAAACTCGGGCAGCCTTTGGTACCTGAGTAGATTACATATATACAGTTATGGATAAGGTCAAGTTCCCTACTATAGATGTTTTATATACAATACTTATAGTTTGAGCATGGTAGAATAAAACCATTAATATTCTTTATATGATAGTGGAGCAGTCATTTTTATATAGTATTTTTGTATAGCATGTTGTATATTCCTATCCCCTATTTCTCCTTTTTTGTATAACAGCATGGCATGATATAATGTATAAGACTCTACCATTCATTATTTTATTATTATTCAATTTAATATAAATTTAATCTTTCATAGTTTATGATTATAATTAAATATTTATTCTACTTTCCACTATGATTTGTTAATAGTTCAATAATTTTAGAGTCTTCTAATATATGCTTCTACTCTATTTAGTTTATTTTTTGTTTCCATTTTACCACTCTGATATGAGGGTATAGACTCCCTATTGAACTACTATTACACCCTCCGTTCATGTTGGAAACATCTAGCATATGGGGAGGCATGATTTAAGTTATGTTACCAACTCGCTTGTGGCATGAGTTAAGTGGATCCTAGGTCATGTTGTTACAATGTCGTATCAGTGGAGTTTCATTTCTATTTTTTACAATTTGGGTGTTAGATGTGGGATTAGGATAGAAATAAATTTGTTAATGATCTTATTCTTGGGTGCAGATAAACCACATAGAGAGAAAAAAAACGCAAATTTCCTAGGTTGGGTTAGTTACTGATTTTCCAAATATAGATTATATGACATAACTATTTGGTGACACACAAATATTTTGATGTAGTTGTTATGAATATTATTAAAATGAGATTTATATATCACCCAGCTTGATGAAATGAGGTTGTTGCATTCCATGGATCAATATAGGAACAATATGACTATTATTCCATGAATTTTATATGCCACATCATCATTCAGCATGCACTTGCGTGTAACATATTATGAGTTCCCTGATTATTTGTTGGAAGTGAGGAAAAATTTCTTGTAGGATGGAGAAAACAAAATTGACCCTTAATGTGCATGCCTTAACCAACAGTGTTTTCCGGTAGAGGTTAAATCAGACACGATGGGTAGTCAGTTATGGACCATTGATCCAAGGATCACTGGACACATGGGATAGAATTTGATATGGTTAAGATTATGTGGATTCCGAATTTACGTTTATAATGATCATGGACCATTATAAATTAGAAATTTTGATCCATATAATTCATCCATTTAATGAGATTTAAATACATAAAAAAGATTAAACACATAATGAATAGAACTTTTAAAATGAAATGGTCATATTATAAGTGTGATATGAGACCTTAGCCTATACCTGAAATTTGAAGTGGGTTATAGGTGTATATATTACGTTCTTATGGCCTGAGAAAGTCTTTCCTTACCACCTATACCTAGAATGAAGAGTGGGAAGATATGTGTGATCTATTCATAGGAAGGCTTTATACCACTCTTAATTATCTATCTGTGGTCTGGAAAACTATTAAAGTTTCACTTGAGGCATGCATTTGGCTTTGTTGTATCATGCTTCCATGATCCCTCAAATCGTATGCCTTGAATTCCATAACAACTATGAACCGTGGGTGGTGGGACTTGATCCATCTGTGATTCCGCTTATAGATCCTCTTATGGAACCTCATCATATTTTTGATATGGTAACCACTACCAATTCCATGTTGGGTTTTCGACATGATGAAATTTCACAACCCCCTCCTCACAAATTGTACCCCTTCGGGGTCGGCAATGTGAGAAGGGATATAATGACCCCCGAGTCCTGCCTCTAGTAGGCCTCGGGTTGGCGACTAGCACTGAGGGTATAGTATTAGAAACAAATGAGAGGCATTAACCTCTAAGATAACACATGAAGAAGAGAGGGATAAGATAGACAACAACCAACTCCAACTCAGAAATGGAATATAGAAGACACCCAAGTGCATATATGAAATGACATGAAAAAGTAATACAACTGAAAGGGGAAAACTGTATGTAATCAAAAGAAGGTAAAACATTAGTAACCACAAGCCTGAACAACTCCTACTACCACAATCTAGTCGTAACCAGCATGATCTCCAACCTACTCTAAGTGACCTGAAAAAAGTTTATATATACATAGGGTGAGTATTGCAGTCTGCTCAATAAGATCCTCCCCAAATCCTATCATGAAAATGTAATGAAAGAATGCTAAGGCACAGTGAACAACAAGTTAAACTAACTCATCACCTAAACAGGTATATTAAATTCCCAAACCCACCATGGTGACTCTCACCAAGTAACACATATATGAATATATCATATAATAATGAATATCAAGGGTACCCCACTACTACTTCCCCACTGGTTTTCCGCATTTCCCCAACGTCACACGTCCGGAGCTTCTCTCTCAAAAAAGGCTTGCCCGCAGACACCTGGGCGAAGCACTATAATATGCACCTCGTGCAAAAGAACCACCAAATCCAAACATCAAAGTAACCAGGTAGTTTCTAGGAGCCACCACATCTCGCATAATGTTTATCATATGTCGGGTAATATACCTCAATCCATTACAACCCATACACTGGGTAAGGATCCCCAAGCCGTCAAAGCCTATACACGTTACACCTATAGTAGTGCATAGAAAACTATATCTAGAATATATGTGTGTGAATAACCACATGCCATTACATCCCTCTACACACATATATGGGGAAAACTAACCAATGTTCCAGCCAACACAAGTAACTACCAAGAGAAGAGAGTGGGGCCAAAGGGGGTAGTCATCCATCCATCCTGCTACTGGAATTTTGGGGAAAACACCCCCTAGGGCACAGAAACCCAGGGTGTCAGTTTCCCTTACTAACAGGGTGGAGTATCGTGTAGAATCACAAAAAGTACAGAATATACTATAACTCACAACCACACTATGGACATAAACTATTCTTAGAGACAACTAAAGATAACTTCTCTCAGTCTCTGGGATTCTACTTCTAAGACTAGGTATCTTATAAGAACAAAACCATTTAAAGATATTTATTAGATTACTTTATTTTCTTTTTATTATTTCCTCTATATGTTAATTAATTCTTAAAACATTAATTAACCATGAAAAATTCCACATTAAATTTCATCAGCATCACACCCAAAGTCAATTGTTCCTTAAAAAATTACAACCTCATCATTATGTTCCAGCATCTCCCTCCCCATTGGTTAAAACCATTTATTCAATTATTCATTATAGAAATAATTTCCCACATTCCCATGAATTCTAGAAAAATATTATACGCTACTAAACACAAGGGGTCTCAACACGGTGAATAGATGTACCACCCGTCGAGTCTTTTCTGCTTATAGCAAGAGCATATACCCATCCTTCCTTGAGAAGATAAACACGGAAAGCACGTGGCATACCCCGCATGTCTTTGCCTCTATCTTAAGAAGGGTATGTAAGTCCAAGTGACTTGAGCAGTGGGGAAAATTAAATAAGATAAACCACAAAATAACAGAAAGCATCCAACAATCTCATATATCTCATTCCTTAATCCCTGGTGTCGTCCCTGGCACCCATATGCATAAACGGATGCATCTCGCCCCTCTAGGCGTCATCTGCTGCCACAACCAAAAAGGCCTCCATGCCTCTACACAGTACCACAAACATCCAGGCTCACAAAAAACCCGAAGCAGTAGTAAAACAAACATTTTCACAATTGGGTTCTTGGCTCGTAAACAAACAAGAGGGTAATTAAGAACCCAACAAGAAATTATCTTTTAACAACCAACAGTTCAGTAATCCATCTTTGATTAACCAATTTATTATTTGTTGGTTCCAAATTTAAGAAACATAACCAGTAAGTTATCTAAAATAAATAAATATGCTTACTACACTAATTTTATTAACATCAAATTACAACAACAACCAGATTCATTTTCATTCCTCTTTATCTTTAGCCAACAATTATCAATTAATCTCGGTTTACATTCTTTACCAATTTCCATCAAGAACAAGAATAAATATCACACAATCTTGCAAAAACAAGATGCAATAACATATGACCAATATCAATTTATTTATCTGGTTCAAATATTTATTATGCCAATTCCACTTTCATCCAGTGGGATAAATCATGCAAAAGATACAGTTGCACATAAAAGAAAGAGAAGCAGTGAATCCCCTAAATCAAATAGTTCCTCACATTCTTTATCCACACAATGGGTCACGATACACCTCTCGTGACGATTGCATCAACCCGAGGATTCCACGGTACGACCGCACCAACCAAACCCCAAGAAAACTTCATTATAAGAATGGAGATTACATGATATAATATGGAAAGGAGAAACAGGAGAAGATGATCCCCAATGGAACGATGATAAAACATACCTTATATCGAAGATTGACCGATACAACTCGGTTGCATCGAAACATAGCGGAACCAATCCAAGGAGGAGTTTTTGATTGTGAAACTCTTATGGGATTGATTTAAAGGTTCTAGCATCTCATAGCCGAGAAAAAAGAGAAAGAACAAGGTAGGAAGATATCTTGTCCCTTTTGAAGATTTAATGTGGCGACAGTTGAAGATACAATTAATTCCCCATTAAAAACGGATCGCATTAACCCACACGGTATGTACAATTAAAAACATCCCGAGCCATAGGAATAATTAATATAGGATTTACAGCCTTTGAATCAGCCTTAAGAGTCCTTAAAATAGGGCTTTAAATGTATTCTACATCAAAGGAAATGTCAAAGGGCCAAAACTGTAGGAAGCTGGAAAATAGTTCATGAACGTCACTATTAGAACAATGTCCATGAAACTCACTGTTAGAACCTCATCGATAGAACACTGTTCATGAACCTCACCAATAAAACACTATTCATGAACCTCACCATTAGAACACTGTTCACTAACCTCACCGTTAGAACCTCAACGTTAGAACACTGTTCACGAACCTCACCATTAGAACCTCATTGATAGAACATTGTTCACTGAACCTCACCGATAGAACACTATTCACTAAAACTCACCGATAAAACACTGTTCACTGAAACTCGCCGATAGAACACTGTTCTCTGAACCCATAGAACACTATTCACTGAACCTCGCCGATAGAACACAGTTCACTGAACCTCAACGATAGAACACTGTTCACTGAACCTCACCGATAGAACACGGTTCACTGAACCTCACCGATAGAACACTGTTCACTAAACCTCAATGATAGAACATGGTTCACTGAGCCTCATAGATAGAATAATGTCCACTGAACCTCACCGATAGTACTATTCACAAAACCTCACCGATGGAACTGTTCACAAAACCTCACCAATAGAACTATTCATAAAACCTCACTAATAGAATAATTCACTGAACCTCGCTGAAAGAACTGTTCACAAAACCTCACCTATAAAACTTTTCACAAAACCTCTCCAATAGAACTGTTCACAAAACCTCACTGATAGAAAATTTTACAAAACATGAAATTTGGAAAATTGATGTGGATATGTCACCTTGACCTCTATAAACCCCTCAAACGCCACATTTTCATAAAGTAATGGACTATAGAGGTCCGGGCCATTACTTGAAAAATATTCAAGGTGTCACTCAACCGACCCCGACTATGACATTATTGATTCAGGATTTCTAGTAGCAGTATCCTCCCACATTTTCAAGGGATGGTGGAACTCATACTAATGAGTCTTGGGTCGAATATACCATTTTTATATTAAAGCATCTAGAGATACCTCTAAAATAGTGGGTAAAACTCATTGAGTATATTCTACATGATTAATCCAATAGATTATTGGATGTTATTACCCATGAATATTAACATCAGGATATGTTTTGGGTAGATTTAAAATTGATCTTCAATTAATACATCATCCTGAAAACTTTGAGGGATGATTAGACATGAGTGTTTATAATCATATATAGGAGATTTTTATTTGTCATGAAATATTTTCTCACTTTAATGATCAGCCGCAGTTCATGCCAAATATATCCAGCAATGAGCATTTAGAAACTAAGAGATTTTATGGTGGTATGGTATACTCCAACCAATCGATGTTCGATGTTTTTAGACTAACTAAAATTGCTTAAATACTCAACAGGGTTCTCATTGCTGAGAGAAATATTTGGCAAGATTATGTTGGGAACTAGGGTGGTTTAGCATCGCGATCCTTCAATTCATCTTCTAAAGGGTGGATGCATTGATTTAAGGTTTCTCATGGGGGTAGCAGCATTCTTGATCTTTGTACAGAGATATTCTTGATATTTCAACAGCGTGGAAAACATGTACATATAAAACCAACGTGTTCATGAGATCTAACGGAATTTAGAGGATGTGGAAGGATGGGGAATATCTAGTGTTTCTACAAGACCTTCCTATCATTGCGTATTGGGTGAGTATCAACATATACTCCACATTTTAGTGTGGGGCATTAGTATCCTATTAGGCAGGTAGCTACAATACCACCGCCCATTTAGGCCATGGTGGTTGACGAGGTAGAAGTAATCTTACTCATGATTAAGAGAGCTAATAGATCGGGATTTCTTAGGGGAGAAAGGATGAGAATCAAGGTCAATGTTCTGGCTAATTATAGACTGTGCAGCCTATATGAGAGGAGAAGAGAACCATAAGATCTACATTTCATGGTAACATTTTAGTATCCTCCTCTTTAGTTTAATCTTTATTTGACATAGAAACTTCAACGTCATTTATATCAATGATAATGAAGGAGAGTATCGGCCTCGATATAGAACAATTTTGTGGTGTCATGACACTAGATTCACCATTGGGTATCTATTCTAAGAGTTTATGCTATTGTAAATAATATCACCTTAAGATAGGAAGAGAACATTTTGTATTCAATCTCTTCAACCATAACATGAAAGGGTTTGATGTAATCATCATGGTTGAATAGTTAGTTCCATGTAGAGATCATATTGATTGTTAACATTATAGGGTATAATTTACATCACCATTGAGCGGTAGGTATGTATATAATGGAGAATGATATGTTCTTTGACTTGAGTGGTACCTGAGCAATAGAAACTAGGTTGAGTGACATTTAAAACAGCTACTTTTTTCTTAGATGATCAGGGGATACTACATGTTATTTCCCCTCCCATAGTGGATCATTTTAGCGATGTATTTCATAATTTCTTTCTTGGGATACCTTTAGATAAAGAGTTATGGTTTACAATTGATCTACTTCTATGAATAGAAATAGTGACCATCAATTTTATTAGGATGTTACCTATATATATTATAGATGTAAGAACTCGGTTCTTATTTTTGGAGGTACGGGTTTCTTCTTTTCTCTGTTCCTTAAGTGTTTTAAGAAAATAAGGCAAATGGGGAAAAATACCAATTTTCGGGACTACAGGCTGTATACTATTCCACACGCCATGTACTTTGGCCATGTGGAATGAGTACAAATGTTGTGTAGCCATGTCAACGACGAAGGGTGTAAAAACTGACTACATGCCGTGTAGTGGTCATTACACACAGTGTAGTCAGTGGGCAAGAAAATAGTAAGGTGGTGGAAGTAGACACCAGATGCACGACAGTACATGCCGTGTAATCAGGAATACACAACGTGTACTCATGTCACCATATGAATAGTTTGGTGGTGCCGCCAGCAGAACAGTTAAATAAGAAAAGTACACGTCGTGTACTTGTAAGTACACACTGTGTAGTTTGTTTTTTTCGCTTAAAATGGGCAGTAGCCTCCTCATTTGGTAGAGGAGGAATTTGGGTTCGTTTTGGAGCAAGAGAGGAGGCCGGTGGTTTATAGATCCGTCGAGCACACATCGGGAATTAGATTCTTCTACCGACGATCTCATTGGAACCGCACAGGTAAGCCCTCCGCTCTCCTTAAGCCGTTATTATCAATTCTATACCGTGGGAATGTTATTTATGTTTTAATAGGTTTTCATCTAACCCACATCTACGTTGTCTTTGGTCATGTCTGGAATCGACATTCACGTATACCGTTTGTGGGTGTTTGTGGTAGGTGGCTTGGTGTTTAATTTCCAACTGTTTTGTGTGTTGTGTATTTATGTGCAATGGACCCATGTTGGGGTGTCGTGTGTATGAGGCCTTGGCTATTTTAAATACCAAAGAATGTATAGGAAATTAAATGTGATATTAAATGGATTTTTAGGATTATTTCTTGGATCCAGGAGCACCCCATGGGTGCGTTCATCTGTTTAGCGATTTGGCTAGGATACCCGAGGGTATGGCTTTGTAATAATGTTTATTAAATTTACTTGAGAGGAATTGTATGTAAATAGTTGTTATATATTGGGCATGGCCCGGTTTCATGTTTAGCATGAGGGTATTGTTTTACTTTGCATGAGGGCAGTGTATCTTTTAGCATGAGGGAAACTTCTTCCGTGCCTGTGGGAAATAGACTATGTGCCCGAGGGCAACAATTTGTACGCTAGAGGGCAATATCTGTTATGTTTGTGGGCAATTACCTATGGGTTACATTTCTTATTACTTGAGGGTAAGGGTTTGCGTGTCTGAGGACACTGACTGTTTACATAGAAATTCACTGTGGTGGTTTCCTTATAATGAATGATTAAATGATTAATAAAATGGAAACATAACTAGTAAAGTTAGTTACATTTGTGTACTACTTAGTTTATTGCCTATACATTTGCACACTGTTGTTGCATGTTTACACACAGTTGAGCACGGGCCTTTGGTGGGTGCCTACTGGGATTTATTTCTCACACCCTGTTTGGTTCATGTCTTTGACCAAAATAGATTACATTTCTATAGGTGTGGATAAGGGAAAGAGCTCCTATACAGGTGCTTGATTGCTATTGGGGAGTAGGGGAGCATGGGACCGTACTGAGGCTTGCAATGCTACCAGCTATTTTGTTTTGCTTTGTTGTACTCTATATTGTATTTTACTACTATGTAACATGTTCTCGCTGTTTTCTTAGAACATGAGACATGTTGTATCATTATCTATATAACTGTTGGTTGCATTTTACTGTAGTTGTTTATTATAAGTGTGTATGGTTTATTGCTTCTGTTGTTGTTGTATTCTTTATATTTTATTCCTCTGCACTACACATTGACAAATGAGGGCATAGTTTCCCCACTATTAGACCTGGTCCCTCACTGCTATTCGGCATCCTCGGGTGTTTGGGGAAATGCGCTTGAGGTCATGTGACCAACTGGGTTCGGGGCACCCGTTGAGTGGCACCCGGGTCAGGGACGTTACAATAAAGAAAAAGAAAATAATAGACGATTTGGATGCTAACTATTTTGTATTCCCAATACATATCCCTGGGGTTCATCAAACATTTTTAACAAGAATATAGATGGTACCTTCAGGATTTGTGTGGATTACCATTAATTGAACCAGCTCATGGTAATATAACAGAATCAACTACCTCGAATAGACGACCACATTGATCATATCTTAGGAGTGAGAGTGTTTTAAAATATTTTTTTAGGTTGGGATACCTCATGGTTAATGTAGGGACATGAGACATACACACAACATTCAGGATCTAGTATGGTTTATATGAGTACCTAGTGATGTTGTTCGGTCTCATGAATGCCCCTACTATTGTTATAGATCTAGTGATTTAGGTTTTACATCCGTATCTAGATTCATTTTTGGTAGTCTTTATTAATGAAACTTGGTATATTCACAAGATAGACAAAACAATGAAAACCATATTAATATCATTCCCAATACAGTGAGAAAGAATCAAATTTTTTCAAATCAAAAAAGATGCCACTATTAGATCAACAATGTGAACTTAGAGGGTCTTATCTTCTTGGAGTTAAGTGTTTTTGTAGACATAGAGAATGTGAGGGTTTTAATTTAGTAGGGGATTCCCAGGAATGTATCTGAAATATAATGTTTTAAGGGGATGTTCGAGTATTATAGATTAATCATACAATATTCCTCACACTTTGTAGCCCATCTTACTGGCGTGACTAAAACGGGTGTGAAATTCGTATGGTCAAAATCATATGAAGAATACTTTTACCAGATGAAAGTATATTTTATTTCAATTCCAATCATAATTTCTCCACATCAGATATGAATCTATATTGTATATTATGATGCATGAATTATAAGGTTGGGATCTATTTCCATCAGGGATGAGTGAGTCATCATGTACATGACTCGGCAGTTGAAGTCTCATGAGAAGAATTACCTGACATGTGATATCAGGAAAGATGATATAGTTATTTACCTACACTGTTGGAGACACTGTTTACATTGACACTATTTTTGGGGTATTCACTAATCAAGAAAATAATCAAGTACATATTTAAGTAGCATGATATGAATCTTAGACACTGTTGATGGGTTGATTACCTACAATCATTTGATATTGATCATGCCTATATTCATTAAAAAGACTATGTTGTAGCCTCTGATTTGAGCTGGAATACTCAGAAACCATAAGCTCAGGAGGCCAGTAGTGAGTGGAAACTCATGGACTAGCTTTTAGAGATGCATGTTGAGGTTTATGAGGATGATAAGTAGACTATCTTCTCAACTTCAGAAGTGACCACTATCATTGTTGAGCATGTGAGAATGAAGAAACTCTCATATCCCTAGGGCCTTGTAGTATGGAAAATCATCTAAAATTTTAATACATCTTAATTATCGACCATGGATGGGGATGATACTTTAATCTCCCACGGGTGTGAATGGGTCCCACTAGACACCAGAGAGGAACTAAAATAGGAATTTCATTCCCCTTCAGGGGAAGCACATCTTAGTATCACCAAGATGTATCAAGGATTATTTTTATTATGTTGGTTGCCTAGTATAAAATGGTATGTTATTCGTTTTATCAATCCATGTTCCACCCATCATCTGTTGAAGGCATAACATCTGTAACCAAAATGAATTTTTCAGATCATGTCCATTCTCGAATGTAAATAAGAAGATGTTTCAACCAATTTCAGGACTGGTTTACCAAGATCACCTCTTGTAAATGATACAGTGTTGTTTATCATTGATATATTAACAAAGGTCACACATTTCTTACATGTGCAAGTGGACTTCTTGGTAGACGATATAGGGACGTTATACATTAGGGAGGTCGTACATCTTCATATAGATCATCAATATATAATTTTTGATAGAGAATATATATTAAAATCTTGGTTTTTGTTGGGGTTAAAGAAGGAATTGAGAACACAACTACTTCTAAGAAAAACATATCACCCATAGACCAATGGACAAAGAAAAAACTTTATTCAAGTGATATAGGATATGTTCCATATAGATATCCATGACATTTGGGGTTCCTCATAGAAACATAAACACATTTTTGTGTTCTCTTATAATAATATATATCAATCTACCGTTTAGATGGATCCGTATGAATCCTTATACAGTAGGCCATTCTATGCACATCTATTCTTGTTAGAGGTAGGTGAAGATGATTTTATGGGACAATGTCTCATTCAAGGGACTACTCAGTTGGTAGAGTTGATCATAAAGATAATGATTACAGTTATGTATAGATAGTTATAGTATGACAATCTATGTTGATGACCTATCGAGTTCATGGAAATAGATTAAAATTTCTTATGAGTTTCAAATAGTTTGGTCCATTATGTATTAAGAGGTAGGGTAATCATTCTCCTAGGTTCGTTGATCCATTTGAGGTTGTGAAACAGATCGGACCAGTGGAATACCAAAGAAGACTTCCTTAGAGATACCATCCTATTCATGATCCCTTTCATGTATCTTAACGTTGACAATATTACCCGGACATATTGTACATTTTATATTCTGATGTGGCCAGGTTAGATATAGATGATTATTTTGAAGAGTATCTAGTTTTTAATCTGGATTAGGAAATTATTACACTATTGGGATAGTTAGTTCTTTTGGTATGGATGTTTTGATAGCTTGACTAAGTACATGACGAAACATGGGAATATGAAGCTGATATACTTGATTATTAGCCAGAACTCTTTGTCAGTGATACCTCATTACCCTCATAAGGAAAACAAAGGGATGAGTTTATTTAAGGAGAAGAGGTTGTAATCACTTGTTTTTTTAAAAAGTTATTTTTCATTTTCTACAATTCAAATTATTTTGTTATATCTTTATAAATTTCCAAATATACCAAATGAAGGCCCCATGAGAATATGGGGCGTGTTTGGATCTTGATGTTTCATAAAAGGGTAAAGTAGGGTATGATGCCTTATTACTACATGGTTAGTACTAACAATACATGGATCCTTTGAGGGGAAGGGTCCTGTATAGTTTTTCCATAAATGTCAGACTTAAGGCACATTCCAGTATAAAAAACTATATAAAATTGGAAACTAGTATTTCTCATGGGTTTTTGCATGGTTAATGAAATTGTGAACCTTAACCATGTCTGGAGATGAGCATGTTTTGTATACAGTTTGGTAAAAACCTACACCCAAACCCTACACCCCTTGTATTGATAAATTATTTACAATTTACCCCTTAATGAAAATTCAAACCTAATGCCTTTTCTTCCTCCTCTCAATCTAGGAATGAATACATATCTTATCTCATATGACAATCTATTTTTTCATAAGATAGTTAATGTCACAACTCGTACATCCATTCTATAAACCATGTTCTTTCATAAGAGTTGGATAGATATATATATATATATTCTCTCGAGTCATCTTCCTTATATTGTTTTGTTATCTTCTCCCATATTGTTTTATTTTTTTCCAAGCTATTTTTTCCTATTTTAAAGGAATTGGACCATTCATATAATTTTTCTAGTGTACTCTGATTCTAAAGGTGACATCCTATGAAGAATCATCTTTGGTCCTACGGTTGGTGTTCTAGTTTTTTTCCATTATAATAATAATGTTTTCATTTTCTGTCATTGTGACACACACTGACCATTTCCGTCCATTTCCTATAAAATATTTTGTTGATTCTAAATCAATTTTTCATGTTGATATACTCCCTAGGATCAATGTTAAGTAATTATAGGATGATCAGCTCTTTCATAGAAACTCCTTGGGTGTGTCGTCTTGAATACCCTTTTAATATAATTAATTAAATTACATGAAAATTGCCTAGGTGATTTACTAGGGTAATAAACGGAATTTACCAATTCTATAAAAATTATTATAGAATCAAATTTCTTCATAAATGTTTTTCCTCGCTTATTAATGGAATTTACCCCTTGTATGTAATTTCCTAATTGACATGAACCATTTAGGCTTTTTTTTGAACCCTGAAATTGAGTTTACATTCCTTGGTTAATAAAATGGAATGGATTTATATATACAACAACTTTCTTCGTGATGGTTTTCTAAGAATAAATGGATCAAATGGATTAATTGAAATGAATGAGAATTGGTTGAATGTCCATTCCAATTGAAAAATTCCTATTAACATTAACTATATGAATATTGAAACCATTTTATAATAACATGCTATATATTTATAATTTATATGAGTTGTACCTTAGTTTTTTAAATTATTATGATTATTCCATTGACATTGGACATAGAATGACTAATAAAGGATGTTTTGGGAATTATGTTTCACTCTCCCTTACATCGACTGTTGAGAGTGATGTCTCTAAAAGTTATAATGTTATCTTAGTGATATGAACGTAATTATACATTCCTAAATTTAGGGTGATAGATATGAGGAATCACCACAGAGATCTTGATTGATGAGACTGAATTCTGACACTTATTATGAGATTCAGGGCACATACCCTCTACTTGATATTAATGGCTCATTTAGACTGGTTATGAATGATTGAGTTATGCCCCTACCCATCTAGCACCTTATATCCATGTATATGGATTCTTACATCCCAATGTACCTAGTACATATAGGTGGATACAATATATAACCATAATATATATATATACACACACAATACATATATATATGGCTATAGATTAGACTCATTCTTTCCAGAGCTGAAGTAGGTGACATCTTTCGCGTGTCTTATAGGACCTTGAGTAACCTATTATTTGTTTCAATAATTTATATTTATTTACTTATACTAGAACACTGATATTACTTTGTACACTTCTTGTATTATTTCTAGACACTATGGATGGTCTTCTACAAGTTTTTTATCTCAAAACCTACTCAAGATGCCATTGGTACCCGATTAAATTACAAGTCTACAGGGAAGGATAAGTGAAGTTTCCTCAATACAATTTTTTAAAATAATTTACTTATAGTTATAATGGAGGAATATGACAATGAAATTATCAAGATTCTGGTGGAGCGGTCATTTGTTTTTTTTGAATTTTTTATATCATGTTTTATATTCATGTACACTATTTCCCCTTATTTGTTTTGCATTATTCCTCGAAATAATGTATCTAACTCAGTATTTCTATATTTTTTTCATTATTTTGTTTCTTATTTACTTATTCTTCTACAGTTTTTTGTTAGTATTACTACTGTATTCTTCATTCCGCAATAAGGGGTTACTAGACTAGTCTTTTTGTAGTCTGTTCATATATGCATCTATTATATTCTTTTTATTTATTGTATATTATATATCTCTCAGATATGAGGTTATAGTATCTCAAATGTACCAAATTCACACCCTCACCACTATTTAGATACATCTGGCATATGGGGAGCCATGGTTGAGTCCATGTGGCCCACCCGATAGGGGCATGGGTTAAGGGAATTACAGATCAAGAAATTTACACATTGTAACCCCATAAAGTCATTGTAAATATTTAAATATGATAGATAAAATAAACAAATTCCTTTTATTCCATATATACACATTCCATTACATGGATATTTACTATGAAATCATGGAATATGAATAGAATAAACATGAATGGAAATATTTTTTTCAAACACAATGAATATAATCCCCTCGTGATAATATTTAGGAATGGTTCTTCAGTATCCATGTAATGAGAACCCATTTACTAGAATTTTATAATTTAATATTATATGTAATTTAATCATTTCAATTTTTCTACATGTTGGAGGAGTTTTAGTGGAGGCTTCATTCTTTATATCTCAAAAATATGGTTGGAGATCTTTCCACAAATCTCTAGTAATGAATTATCCTGTCTCGGATTCTAACTATTTTCATAAATCACCATATTCATGTTCCCTAAAACCCTAGAGATTAATACTCTCTCAAACCTATCCTCTTTTTGATGTAATGGTGGTGGTATAACTAACCCATTTCCCATAGTCTTCGCTGATTGTCTATGGACCTATTTTAGAACTGAATGCTTTCTCCATTTTAGAGTGAGCTTCAATGAGTTGGATGTTGGGTGGCTAGAGTGTGATTTTTTGGGACACTGATATTTTGGTTTCATTTACAAGAAAATGGATGTTTTTAAAACGACAGTGGTGGTTAGGTGGTGACATCACTTTGGTGATCTATGTTTCTTGAGGTAGATTGCGTTGAGATCAATAGCAGTGGAGATGGACTTTATGTGGTTGATAGTGTGCAGGGAAAGGAAACAGAATGAATGAATAATTCCAAACAAAAATATAAGGACCCTGCCTTAAATATTGCATAATATTGAATTAAATGAATAATTCATATTTAGGATCTTTTTAGGATTAGTGTTTTAGAGAGTTAGTTCATTAATATTACAATACATCTCAAAAATTACAAAGTAGACACTTCTACTCAGTTACCTTATTTTTCAAAAAATTAAAACTCTTGAAGAAAATTAGACATGTATAGTTCCATGTTTTAGATAGCATGAATTTTCCTCAACCCATCCTTGACCCTATTCCACTTTATGTCCTGTGAAAAACATTTCAAAAACATGGGATGAGTATAAAAGTCTCAGTAAGGGATACACAAATAAAGAAAACTGTTTTTTTTAAACAACAAGTAAAACATGAATGCATTATGATAATTAATACTTTTCACCTTTATGAATTATTAAATACACTTCAGCGAATAAATGATCATTGCTTATCATTTTGTAACCAAAATATTACCATTAATACCATATAAATGACATATAACATATAAAGGTAACTTGGGACATAAACATACTTAAATTGAATAACCATACGGTCGACTTCCACACATATCACTAAATGGAATAGCGGTACGACCGACATCTATACCGAATGCATGGGAGGTTATAACCTAACCACCCGTCCTGGTTTATCATGACCCCACCCATCATATGGTTTATCATGTAACCACATGTCAAATATCCATGTACCATCATAGCACTTAGAATATTGAAAATATAAACATTTTACTAATAACATTTCATTTTCACTCAAAATAAGTAATTTCAAGATATTTAAATATTCAATCCATTTTCATAAATCATTTAAAAAAATATTTTTGAATCCAAGTGTCCCATACCACTTTGATGATTTTAATGGAAATATAATTTTAAAACATTAATGTCTATATAAATAAATTCTCAAAAGCATTTTTAAAACATGAAAATTAAAGGTAAATATTTATAATAATAAATATTTAAAACATTTAAAATGTTATTTTAGTTATAGAGTATTTAAAAAAATGAGAGACACTTGAATACAAATAATAGAGGAATAACATTTAAGCAGAAATTTATTATATCATGAGAATAAGGGGATTCATGATATACTATACAAAGGACATTATATACACCATATAAGAGTTTATTGGTTAATAACAACAATGAAGTCTCAATGGAAATGTAAATTGAGATAAAATCCATTATAAAGACGGTATCCTTAAATTAAGGACAAAACAATCACATAATTATGTGTGAAAAATAAAAATACAACCAATATAAGTGGATATTTTGTGTAAAAAAATCAGAGGTCAAATACACATATTCATTGGATGACATATTCAAGAGGAACTATTTTAACCTAAATAATTGAAATTGGGTTAAGAAGTTCCCTTGAAAAAATTTGAAAGCCTTATGGCGTCACTTTAAAATTCAGAAAACGAGTTGATGAGATAAAAGGGTATCTCATAACTTGGACATAAAATTTACATAAATAAGGATATATAAGAAGATATCCCAACATAATAAGATGTAAATTAATAGTCATAACAAAAAGACATCTTTTTTAAAAAGCGGAGGGTGAACGGTTCCCTTACCGATTTGGTAACATACAAAACATACGCCACATGAATGAAAGGTCATACAATGAAGATGTAAATAATCATAAATGGAAGTTATTACACAAAGTGTACAATCATGGGAAGTACATACACCAAAAAAATGTAAAGGGAAAAATATAGCATGAATCTCACTGGAATAAAAAGTGAGATAAAACCATTTACCACGTTCTAATCAAATGTGTAATATAACCAAAAGTTAATAAACACCAAATGAATCAAAGAATACCATAAATATAATGAGAATAATCATCATATATATATATATATATCAAATGGCAGTACACAATACACCACATGCAATGAATAAGTGGCGAACAATGGAAATATCACAGAATTAAAACTGAGATAAGAAATACCTTACCTCTTTGTCCGACTAGACCCATTCGTTCTTTAATCTCCTGAATAATAAACTAAAGTTAATTTCTACTTGATTAAAAACATTTTTCAAATATATTATTCTTTTTATATCAATTATTACCATGTTATAAACATTATGTAATCATTTAAGTTAATAATGGTCATTTTGTCGATATTTAGTACTTGAGTCAAAAATGAACTTCTTATAATTACAAATTGTTCATGTGGTAAAACATCCATTATAAAAAGATTGATATTAATGATTTAGATATCATATATATCATATATATCCAGTATATATATGTATTTATTATAGTACATAACATTTGGAGATAAGAAATGTAATGCACTGTTCAGGGAGACAGTAAGCTGTACGTACGCATAAATGCTACTTTCATTTCTATTTCTTATTTTAATGGAATTAAAACATAATTATACATTGGTAAATTATAATTCCAGAATAATATCATATATAATATCATTAAATCTATCCTTTATACTTCCCACATATGGAATGAACTAGTCATATCACATTGAGGGGGCGGTAGTTCGTACTTCCTCAAATGAAATTATCGTTTTTACCGATAATGGAAACAATAAAGGTATGATATAAATGAAAACTACAGAATCATAAAGAAAACATAAAAATAATATATATCATATATAAATTCAGTGTCATCTTAATGAACACCATGATAGGCGGTTGGATATAATCGAATAATTATTGTTTCATGAGGCGTTAGGTTTCCATCCATAGAAATAGTATGTGCTTCACCCATTAGATCGAGGTGTGTGTAAGGGTAGTTAGAATAATTATCATTAAAAAATCCTACTATATTGAGGATACTGGTGTTGTTATAAAATAAATTTATAAAAAGATTTTAGGGTGTTGGAGAAGTAAAATAAAACAAAATAAAACAAAAGAATTTAAGAGAAACTGTTAACTTCAATTCGTGTAACTTTCATTATATTGAACCAAAAGGACTTCTTAAAGTGCATTATGCCCAAGTAAAGGCTTCTAGGAAAAGGATAGAGATATAGGGAGATTAAATTGTTAGATTATGGATGAGCCAAAAGGTAGAAGAGGCGTGATTAATTGGTTAGAAGTGGTGTCCTTTTATATAGGGGAGGAGGGACTCTTTAGGAATGTTTCAAACAATTATGTTATTATAAACATATCATCAGTTTCAAAAGGTCAAAAAATAATTAAAGACATAGATAGAATGACTCATGGTGGAAATATAATAATCCAATATGAAATGGAGAGGTTTTGGATATTATTTTAATATTTATAATCATATTTATTTAAATCATTTAATAATGAGGTAAATACCACATCATTATTGTATCATATATAATTTAATTTCTTTGATGTCTAAAAATTATAATAAAAATACCATGATTTCGTAAATCCTTTTAGATTTACAATGAATATTTATAGATGAAAATATGACTTATATTAACCCATGTAAAAATTCATTTACTAAAAGATATTGGTTTTTGTCATTTTTGCCTTTACTTTAAGTTAATCAAAATAAAGTGTCATTATAATTCATAAGTAGATCCATTATGACCCAAAATAAACCCAAGGATGACTATGTTCTTCAATTACTCATCAAATAATGTTAATTCGAGGGTTAAAATAATTTATTATTATTATTATTATATTCTTTTTACCTTGAATTTACTTATTTAACATTAACCGCGGTAAATAAAAGTCAAAAGATACTAATCACCAAAAAAATTCATCATATTGAACCACATTTTATTTAATTGTTACAACCATGTATGTCAAATTTTCAAAATTTAATTTAAAAAAGTAGTAAAACATCATTTAAATAAAAATTCAGTTTTTGAACTACTACTAAGTGGTTTCATTATTCATCAAAATTTTATGTTTTTCAGAAAATACCAAACATTCAGCCTAAGATATATTTGATACTCGAAATTAAAAAATGATGTGTATTTCAACAAATTCAAAAAATATAATTTAAATTAATTAATTTTACTTTAAATCCAGTTGTCTAAACAAATAACTTGTTTTTAAGAAACAATAACTATCAAAAGATTAACACTTGTTTATGTCCAATTTCAAAGTGAAATTAATTACGACGACCAAGATTAGATTAAATGGGAAAATATAATTTAACTACACTTTAAAACCAATAAAAAAGTTAATCTAATATATAAATGAATTATATTAAATGTCAGTTTTGAATTAAAATACTGTATTTTTCACTATTCATAAAAAAATAAACTTTATCAGAAAAATACCAAAAATTTACAAAAAGTAAATTTTGAAATCCCGATTCTAAAAAATAATTTTATTTCACCATGTAGATCATATAAAAGTGACAAAAACTATATTTAATGAGGTATCTCCATTAAAAGGTGGTAAATCGACCTTTTAATGAATATTATATTATTTGTGGTTAAAATTCGATTCATTATCATTTTAAGCCACTAACTTTTATTAGATAAAGGTAAAACCATTTAAAAAACATATATAATCATATTTTAGTAATTTATATCCATTCACACCTATACATTGGATATTCATTAACTACCATTTAAAATAATAATATTATATTTTTTTTTGAGAAATGTATGATTTCAAAGAAACCAGTTGTTGCGTATCGGGTATGCCAACAAACATATCATCCCCTTTAAAGTAAAATTAATATTTAATCAAAAATATATTAGTAAATATGATAATTTCTTCTTCTTTATTTACCATGGATGTTACATCATTCCCCTCTTTTGAAAATTTCATCCTTGCAATTTTAAAATTAAGTTCAGAAATACCATTTAAATTCCCATATCGAAATTTTTTTCAATAAAACAATCACTTTAAATGAAAAAAAAAGAAACACAAATTTTACCCAAGATAACTTATACTCAGAATCCATGTAAAAGTAACATGGATATGGAAGAGAAAACAAACCATGATGTTCGGATGAAGAGTGATAGAATTCATGATTAATAGAGAGTTAAACAATATAAAATCACAAACTGGTGATGTGTTAAGCGGTATTTGATTACCCAGACAGAAACATAAACTGACAACATTTTTTTTTATTTAAGCTCCTTTTCATAATTTGAGGAATTAATTTACTACATAGAATTATAACATAAGAAAATATACATAACTTCAAGTAGACATTCATCCTTCAATAAGTTTTTATTTAAAAAAATTATCTTTTCTCCAAACAAAGAGCATTCAAAAAGACATAGTCATATCAAAAGAATAAGAATCAACTTCCAATGAATCACATAATCCACAAAAAGCTATATATTTCCCCAGTCTTTAGACATTAACCAAATCCCAAAATGGTTAGTACGAGATAATATAATCCCCAAAAAGGATAATCCTTTATAAAAATAAATAATACACGTAATCTCTAAAATTCAACAAAAAGTACCCAATGTTTAGTAAGGACCATTCAATATACCATTGTCCTTAAACTTAATAAAAATAACCCAAAATAATATTTTAACACAAAACTCATAAGGATTTAGTCACATAGTCTTCCACTGTAAATCTTAACATTTATCTCCAAATAAAAATTGTCATCTCTTTAAGTCTCATAATAAAGTGTAATTAACCAAATCACATATTCTATAGTATAAGTTAATCATTTCCATAAAAAACCCAAATCACCATATGTACATAATAAAAACATAGATTATCCCAAAATAAAATTCCACCTTTACTCATCAGATGAAAATATAATTAATCCTTGAAAAAATTTTATATATCAATCATTAGGGTTACAATATTATAAAAAGTCTTTCAATATAATCCCATCATCAAAAGAGCCTTTATAATTTTATGTATTTCATCATCTTAAAATCTACTGTAACTCTTCAATCCCTTATTTGTGGAATTATTACTCATTCAACATTCTTGATTATCCATTAACCATTCTTTACCAACTTATTTTGAAATACTTATTTCCTACAAACATAATCATGAATTATATCTTAAGATTAAATAATGTCAATTTTTTTTAAAGAAATAATCCATACCTTTCATTGGCCATTGTCAATTTCTTCATCCTCAATTGGAATGGAATTAGGTATTGGTAAATATATATGTGTATGATCCTGGATATCCCATTCTCGAAACATCTTTGTAGGATATCTGTTTGTATAATGAACATGCACAGCACATTTAAAACATTCAATTGATCCCTCATAAAGAACTTATTTCACTGACTAAGAGTCAACTGAAAGCTTCCTTTTTCCATAGAAGGTTCTTGATTTATAAGCTTAATTCCCACATCTATGGCATTTTCTCGTCCCTTTGAAGCATTTTCTGAGGTGTTTCTTTCCACATCCTTGAAACATAGGTTCTTGGACATATTTACCTTTATGATTATTACCCGAACATCTATAGGAAATTGTTTCTCTCATATATGATGCCTTATAAAAATCACCAATGTCCAGGTTGTCAATCATGACTCCATATAGTTGGTTGAGAAGAACCACGAGAGTCATCACTACAACTCCCATTTCATTTCGTTGCTCATTATGAAAACCATCAAATTTTTCTTCACATCCACAATTACATTGGTGTCTATTAAATCCAACCATTTACTAAAGCCAAAAAGGTTAGTGTCAGTATATAATAATTTAATATCTTATAATGAGGGTAAATACTAATATATACTTATTCATGTCATATTAAACTCATTCAATATAACTACGACTCCTTCTAATAAGTTGACCATTATGGTTATGTCACATATGCTTAGATAACACCCTAACCCTTAATGTTATCTAAACCGACCACTGATACCAACTATAAGGACACGACCTTAAACATTTCATAATCTTGAATTATATGAATAATTAACATTGAGGATATTTTCAGGTATATAGTTTTAGAGAGTTATGTCATTACTATTACACTAAATCTCAAAAATTAAAAATTAGACACTTTTACTTAGTTTCCTTTTTTTCATAAAATGAAAACTCTTAAAGAAAATGAGACAAGTTTAGTTCCATGTTTTAGATAGCATGAATTTTCCTTGATCCCATCCTTGATCCTTTTCCACATTATTTCCTGTGAAAAACATTTCAAAATCTAGGGATGAGTATAAAAAGATCATTAAGGGATATAGAAAGAAGAAAAACTGTTATTTTTTCAAAAACAACAAGTAAACCATAAATACATTATCATAAGTAATACTTTTCACCTTTATGAAGTCGTAAATACTCTCTATTGAATAAAAGATAATTACTTACCCTTTTGTATCAAAAAGATTACCATAAAACCCATATAAATAACAAATAATATATAAAGGTAACTTTAGACATAAAAATACATAAATGGAATAACAATACGGTCAAAATACACACATATCAGAAAATGGAATAGTCATAAAGTTTACTTCAATACCCATTGAATTGGAGGTCATATCGTAACCACCCATCCGGGTTTGTAACGGAACCACCCGCCTTATGGTTTATCATGTAACAACCTTTAAAATGTCCAAGTACCATCAAAACACATAAAATATTTCAAATATTAACATTTCTCTAAAAATATTTCATTTTCAATCTCAAGAAGTATTTTCAAGATATTGAAATAATTAATCCATTTTCAATAACCATTTAAAAAGTGATTTTTGAATGAAAGTGTCCCATACCACTTGGAATATTTTAATGGAAATATAATTTTAAAACATTAATTTAAATATAAAAAAATAATCAAAACCATTTTTAAAACATGGACATTAATGATAAATATTTAAAATAATATATCTTTAAATCATTTAAAATGATATTTTAGTTTAAGAGTTTTTAACAAAATTAGAGAATCTTGAAGGAAGATAATTGAGGAATAAGATTTAATCAAAACATTATAATATCATGAGAATAAAGAGGTTAATGATATAATATGAAAATAGACATTATATACAACATATAAGAGTGAATTCATGCATAAAAACAATAACGTTTCAATGGAAATGTAAATTGAGATGAAATTCCTTATAAAGGAAGTATCGTTAAATTAAAAATAAATCAATCACATAATTATTTGTAAAAAATATAAATACACCAAATATAAGTGGATATTAAGATTAATTCAATCAGAGGTAACTCACACATATTAATAGGACGACATATTCATGAAGTACATGTTTAACCAAAAGAATTGAAATTGGGTTAAGAAGTTCCCTTACAAAAATTTGAAAGCCTAACGACATCACGTTAAAATTATGAAAATGATTTGATGAGATAAAAAGGGTATCTCATCACTTGGACATAAAATTTACATCAATAAAGATATATATGAACATATCCTGACATAAAATATTTAAATTAAAAGATATAACAATAAAGAAGTCTTTTTAAAAATATGAGTGTGAAAAGATCCCTTACCGATTTGGTATCTTACAAAACATATGCCACATGAAAGAAGGATCATACAATGAAGATTTAAATACTCATAAATGAAATTATAATAAACAAGGAGTACAATAATGGGATGTACATACACCATAGAAAACAAAATAGTGGTCAATATAGCATGAATCTCACAGGAATAAAATGTGAGATGAAACCCTTCACCACATTGTTATTAACTAAGTCATATGGCCAAAAGTTAATAACCACCAAATGAATCACAAAATACCATGAATATAATGAGAAAAATTATAATATATATATCAAATGGCAGTACATAATACACCACATTCTATGAATAGGTGGAGAACAATGGAAATCTCACAGAATTAAAAGTGAGATAAGAAATCCTCACCTCGTTGTCCGACTTGACCCATTCATTCTTTAATATCCTGAATAATAAACTAAAGATAATTTCTACTTGATTAGTAATATTTTTCAAGTTTATTATTCTTTATATATAAATTATTACAATGTTATAAACATTATGTAATTATTTAAGTTAATAATGGTTGTTATGTCGATATTTGGTACTTGAGTCAAAAAAGAACTTCTTATAATTACAAATTGTTCAAGTGGTTAAAAATACATTATCTCAAGAATGATATTCATGATGTAGATATCATATATATCACATATATACAGTAAATATATGTATTTATAATAGTAAATTACATTTGGAGATAAGAAATTAAATGCACCGTTCATGGAGACAGTAAGCCGTATGTAATCATGAACACTACTTTAATTTCTATTTTTTATTTTAATGTAATTAAAACATAATGATAAATAATTAAATATTAATTCCAAAATAGTATCATATATAATATCATTAAATATATCCTTATACATCCCACGTATGGCATGAACGATTCATATCACATTGAGGGGGCGGTAGTCCGCGCTTCCTCAAATGCAATTATCGTGTTTACACCTAATGGAAACCATAAAGGTATGATATAAATGAAAAATATAGAAGAATAAAAAAATAAACATAATAAATATCATATATATATTCTGTTCCATCATTATGGACACCATGATAGGCGGTAGGAGAAAATCGAACCATCATCGTTTCATGAGGCGATAGTTTTCCTTCCACAGAAACAATATGTTCTTCACCCATTAGATCGATGTGTGTGTATGTTTAGTTCAAATACTTCTCATAAAAACATCCTAATATATTGAGTATACTGGTTTTTTTATAAAATAAATTAATAAAAAAAGTTTAAGGGGTAGGAGAAGTAAAATAAAACAAAATAAAACAAAGGAATTTAAGAGAAACCGATACCTTTAATTTGGGTAACTTCCTTTGGTTTGAAACAAAAAGCCATATTAAAGTGCCTTTAGCCTAAGGTAAGGATTCTAGGAAAAGGATTGTAATATAGTCAGTTTACATTGGCAGAGGTTGGATGAGAAAAAAGGCTTTATAGGTGTGAGGAATTGGTTTTAATTGCTGTCCTTTTATAAGGGGAAGGAGGGGGTCTTTAGGAAAGTTTGAAACAATTATTTTATTATAAACTTATTTTCTGATAAAAAAGGTCAAAAAATCATTAAAGTAGAATATATGATGACTCATGGTCGATGTAAAATTATCTAATAAAAAATTGACATGTTTTGGATATTATTTTAATATTTATAATCTTATTTATTTTAATGATTTATTAATGAGGTTAATACTACATCATTATTTTGTCATATATAATTTAATTTATATGATGTATAAAAATTATAATAAAAATACCATGATCTATTAAATAATTTTATCTTTCCAGTGAATATTTATTTTATAAATGATGACTTATATAACTCTGTGTAAAAATTTATTTCCTAAAAGATATTTGTTTATGTCATTTTTTCCTTTACATTATGATAATTAAAATAAAGTGTCATTATCATTCATAAGTGGCTTAATGGGGTCCCAAAAACGATCCAAGGATGCAAATGGTTTTCCATTACTCATAAAATAAGGTTAGGACAAGTGTTATGGTAATTTGGTATTAATTTAATATTTGTTTTACATTGAATTGCCCTATTTACCTTTAACCGCGGTAAATAAAATTCAAAAGTTACAATTCAAAAAAAATTATTTTCATCATATTGAAAACAATTGTATTTACTAATAACAACAATTTATATCAGATTTTTGAAATTCAATTCACAGAATAAGTAATGTATCATTTAAATGAAAAAGTCAGTTTTTGAACAACTACTAAGTGGCTTCACTATTCATAAAAATTTGATGTTTTTCATAAAAATACAAATAATTCAGCCTAAGATATATTTGATATTCCAAATTCAAAAATGATGTCTATTTTACCAGATTCAAAACATATATGTTGCATTAATTAATTTAAAATTAATTCTTGCTGTCAAAACAAATAGCGAATTTTAAAGAAACAATAACTATCAAAACATTGACACTTGTTTATGTCTAATTTCTAAGTGAAATTAATTCCAATGAAAAAAATTGGATTAAATGGTAAAAATATAATTTAATTACAATTTCAAACAAATTAAATAGATTATATTACCATAAAAATATATTATATTAAAAGGCAGTTTGGAATTAAAATACAGAATCTTTCACTATTCAAAAAAAACATTATCAAAAAAATACCAAAAATTTAACCAAATAAAATTTTGTTATCCCAATTCTAGAAAAAATGATTTTGTCAAATATTTCTTATAAATGTGACCAAAACTTGATTTAAAGATGGTTCACCATTAAAAGGCGACAAATCTACCTTTTATAGAATATTAGATTATTTTTGCTTAAAATTTGTTTAATTAACATTTTAAGCCACTGAATTTTATTGGATAAATGTAAAAACATTTAACAAACATATATAATCATATTGTAGTTAGTTGTATCGATTCCCTCCAATACAATGGATTTGCGTTAAGTACCATTTAATATAATAATATTATATTATTAGTGTGCAACGTAAGATTTCAAAGAAACCTCTTGTTGCGTATCGGATACGCCATCAAACATGGCATCCCCATTAAATTAAAATGAATATTTAATCCAAAAAATATTAGTAAATATTAAAATTTCATGTTCTTTATTTACTTGGGATGTTATAAATAAAGATTTTAAATTCATAATGGGTAAAATTAGGGTGTCATTTCATACAGACCATCACCCAATACATGAAACCATTTGCAATCATGACCAGCCTCCTGTAGTGGTAAAACTCTTTGAAAAGAATCACAGATATGGTTTTCCAAAATTTAATGAAAAAATTTCATTGTAGCTTATCACCTAAAGAAGATCTCATCAATCATCCACACATTTTATAGGTATTTTAATCCTCAACTCAATATTTCATATTTGGTGTTATGTTCAGAAACCAAAACACATGATTTAGGATAAAAGAAGAAAAACCATTAAACACAAAATTCATCAATGCGTTTTACAGTTACCAATATAAACCATTATAATGATAAATTAATGGACCGTTGAATACCAATATATTACATTTTAAAATGAAGGATTATTTAGCATTATAACGTGAAATGTGTGATCTTATTGTGGTAAATTCTAAGACTATAACGTGCCTTGATATATTTGGTGAATAAAAAGGGGAATTATATCAATACAAAGTACCTAATGTTGTTGACAACCAAAAATCATGATAGAATTTGTTGTTCATGCTGGCACAAAAAAATCCCTTTTATGGTACTTCATTCTACATAGATTACACATGTGATGAATGAGTTTTTTAATGTTCATCCTTCTTTGGGTTCATCTACACCTCTATTTGTGGTGGTAATTAGTTAAAGTCTAGGAGAGCGTAGTGAGGAAGTAGAAGAGAATGATTATCATAGTGCCATATGAGGTGGTACAGTAGACCAATTTCATAATGCAATTATACTTGCATTTGAGCCTAGAGAAGAGGCACTACAGCCAAAGATCATTCATGGAATGCCATTGGATGGTGAAAATGTGGTCTAGGATGATAGTAGGGGATTCAATGATGATGGGGTCAACAATGTTACATGTATTACCACCTTGGATGGTGTACAATGCATGAAGTAGTTTTAATCATTATTTTTACCTAAAAATTGCTCTAATTTTTTTCCATACTCGATGAGACCATCACTATCTAGGGAGCTGTAATATCCATTTAAGAAAAGATAGAGTGTGAATGAGTTGATCCAGAGGAAAAGATTAGACCTTGATTCTATTTCTGAAGATAGATAAATAAGGGACAACCTGACTATAGAACTATCTCATGAAAGTGACTTTTACATTAAACATAAAATGGACATTACATATGGTTGGGATAATGTTACATCTAACAGTAATTACAATTTTAGTTATTCAACATTTTTTAAGCTGGAGTTTTACCTAATTCTATGGGGGGTTATACAAAGATAAGGATTCTTGGAATAATGATTCATCAAGCATGAATTCCTACTATGATTTAAAGCTTGATAATGTAAAGAAAAACAATAATATAAAATGGAATTATTATTTACAAGTAGGTTGAAGGGTTCATAACAAAAATATTCTTAAAAAACATTTCTTTAATAGTTCTATGTAACATAAGAATTAATACAAGTTACCTCTTACAGAAGAATTATTTAACTTCTAGAAATAGTTTCTTGATAATGGATGGCTGCTTGGGCTCGGTCAGTCTCATCATCAATAAAAAATTACTTCCTTCAGCATGAAATTTCAATAGCCATCTTCTTCAATATCATATCACAATGATGAAGTTATCCCAAAGGAATGGGACTTAAAAATAAACTAATAAACATATCAGTGAAGTGAATATTACCACATTATATATCACTCGACTATTCACTATAGGTCCATTCAATATCCATAATGGTATGCAGTAGGTTCCCTCTTTGAGGCCACCCTCGACAACACTAAATCCACCCGCCTAAATTCTAGTTCATAGAAACTAAATACACAATATAATTAACATTAGGATTATTAAATACCTATTTGTATATCAATACTCCAATTAATGTAAGGAAGATATCTATGTTAATTACTTATATGATTCAAAAAATATTATAAATGGAAACCTCTCTTAACCTGTAATAGATCCATGTCCTTGAACCTTGAATTTTCTAGTATACGATAACTGGATAATTACTTTTATCACTTTTAATAGTTGAAGCATGGGAATTGGAGTACATAAATACAATGAAATAATCTGAAAACATAATACATTAAAATGTGTGGATAGACATTCACGTAGGACATTATTTGATGCTGAAATCTATATGTGACGGGAGAATGGCGTTGGACTCCCATGAATTTTGAATGGAGAAAATTATAAAGATCAAAGTAAAATTTTATGAAATTATTTCATTAATTTGATTTGGATAGTTTCTTTATTCAAGAGATCACCAAGGTAAGTGTTCAAATGTAAATTTTGGCAGTTTACATATTTTAAATATACCAAATATATGCATTTAAATATTGGTGACATGTCTTGTTAAAATGGAATTGGAGGATTAATAACTCAGAAATATAACATGAAATTTAGAGTTAAATTATCTAAAATAAATGTAAAATATATAGAGTTAACTAAAGATCTTATGTAAGATTTATAGCTTAAAGTTGTAGTGTGAGAAATAGGGTTTTCATATTTACCTTTTTATTTGGATGAACAATGTCCTCTTCACTTATCTAAAAATCAGGTTTTCCATATACAAGTATATTTTTATAAGGTTATATTTAATTAGGGTAATAATAATGAATACGAAGGCTTCAATGGATAAAATAGTAATGTGGAAACTAATATAAGAATTTTGTAAACAAATATATAAACATGTCAGCCATTAATAACCAACATCAAACTAATTTATGTTTGTAAATAGGACCAAATAATAAAAAATCATAATATAGAAAAATAGATATAAAACATAAAAAACTACATTACCACAAGACATCGTCTTTCAAGGACACATATAACCGATTATTTTTTAAACCAACAAATTCATAAAACATTAAATAACAAAATTTTATTCATTATTATCATCAATTAAATGTTATATGATCATATATTTTTCTAATATTTCATATTTATTTCTTCCAATTATCTATAACAAAGCATCAACATTAGAGAAAAATTTAGAAAGCATATTTGATGGAAATAAAAATTGATATCCAACTTGGTTACATACTATAATAGTTTCAAAAATCATTAAATGGCACAAGCAAAATAGTTTCCACAGAATCCACATATATGTAATAGTGTGGAAAAGTAGAAAAATAAAAAAAATAGAAGATACAACATGATAAATAAAGAAACAACACAAAATACCAAACATCCATCCCATTCCCATGGGCTAAAATATCCACCAAACTAGGCCCGAGAAAATAGTAAATGCATATAATAGAAACAACCATCCCTCAAGAAACTATCTCCACACCATCGTTTTTAATGAGGGAGTTATAAAAACGAGAGCACGAGGTTAGAGAAACCCTTACCAAGGGACATATTTCCATAGCACAAAGCCTTGGGAAACACAGTTGTACTTACGATCCCCAAAGGTATCAGGTTGTGGGTAGGTTATAATAATTTAGTTTCATGAAACTATACGGTGGGTTTCAATCAATATAATGTTGGAAACACCAAGAATTTATGAAATGGGGTTTACAATTGAGGTATAATGGTTATAGTGTCTGTCATTCAAGGGGATAACAAATGAAGTATTTAAGACTCAACTAGGGAACTTAGATATACACCACAACATATCAAAATCAATTAATTTTAGAATAATCAATTATTGAAATCCCATTCCTGCAGAATGTTGAACTACACTGCGCCATGTTAATTACACAAAAATAAACCAAAGTTAAAACCCCAAGAAAATCCATAAGAAATATCCTTAATTCTGCAACATCATATACACCAACCAAAAATTATTCAAAAACCAACATATACAATAAATAATGTTGTTACCACTATACAAGTTATTATTTAAATTCCTTTTATAGTAGCTAATTATCATAAATAATTTGTGAAAGAAAAAGATAAATAATCCCCCTTCATGTCATGCTACAATATAAAAATATGAGAGGGTGAACTTGTCCTAAAATATGAACTAATTGAGTAAGAATACAGTGAATGATAAATAAGTAATGTTTCTTATTAAGATATATTATCTGGACACTTATTAAAATGAATTAGAAAGCTAAAAAAATAAAAACAAATATGCAAATCAGTGAATAAAAAATCTACAGTGTGGAGTTTTATTTATAGAATAGAGCGAAACTGTAAGAAGATGAATCTACCTTTGAGGGGAGATGTGGTGAAAGAAGAGTCGAGATCGCACACCGGAAGGTAGATTCTAGTAGACAAAAATTTCAGGATAGGAAGGATGAGGTTGGTAGATGGGGAGTAAAGGTATCCGTGAACGAGAAGTTGGATCAGTGACAACTGTGACTGACGATGCACAGAATCTACAGATCTGTGGCAACATCTTCTGACAAAGGGTGAGGAAAATGGATTTCGTTCAGGGGAGGTGTGTCTTAGGGTGAGGGAGCTACGATGGTAGGCATAGGGTGAGGGATTCATGAGGCGATGATAGGAATAGGGTGAGGGAGTCGCGAGGCGACAGAGGTATAATGGAGATGGAGCCGTGAGGCAGCATCATGATTTGGGTGTTGGAGCCGTGAGAGATTGATGGTGGGCCCGATTGATTTGGGCTATTTTTTTGAGTGCACTGACCACGTTTAGTAGTCTCTACAGCCCTTTTAGTGACTACCATTGGCAGTCATATATGTCCCCTGACATAAAATCATCAATTCCTAATAGTGTTTCTATTTTATGGATTTGGTGTTTTAATGGTTTTAGATGTCTTGATGAGAATTTTATATTTTCTCATTGCGATTGGATACAGTTTAGATTCTTGTAGGTATCACTAGGTGGGAGGCCTTAATTGAGGTATGGGTGTGCAGACACCCATAATCGCCCATTTGTTCTCATTGAAAGGATGGGAACCCTATAATCTTCATGTCGTGTGTTTTTAATCATGATATGTGTTTCATAATGTTGATTTTGTATTTTGTTTCTCACATGATTCGTAATTCTCTGACCCCGAGATCCCAGAGATTGTGCCTTATTTTATTACACTGAAATGACTCCATGAAATCAATTCTTGAAGGACCAAAAATTTTAGTAGTCTTGAGGAAACTAGATTCACACTTGGAATCCATTTTATATTTTAAAAAAAATTATAATACATATTCTATGCTAATAAATACAGCCTTGAAAACTCAATAAGTGTTCTAATCATAATAACATGGGGAAAAATGAAAGGGGTGATATAAAATTCCCAGCAAAGGATACATAATGAGGAATCATGAAACAATAATAATTGAATCAAAATCAATTAAACATAATTAATATGGCATGGTTTATGATTAAAAAATACACACCATTAATAAAATATGACTGAAAGGGAATCCATAAAATTTTTCATAGTGAAAAACTCAAAAAAACAAATAACTAAATAATGAATAATGAGAATTTTTATTATTTTAAAGTCATGTATCTAGAACCCAAACCATCATACCATTGAGACAGTTTAAGTCTGTAGGTAGAAACCCGTCTTATTATGTTTTGGAAACAAACTCCAAGGGTTTATCATCAACTATTTTGTCTCATGACACCTATTAATTCATTGAGGAGATATGTAGGGCCACATCCATCCATTAAATTCGAATGAATTTTTTATACAAGAACAATATGTATTTTTAAAATCTGTATTAAGTAGATTATACAGATCTATCAATATTTTCCTAGTTAAAATAACATTTAAAATATACACCATATGTTAAATGATATACGTCTAAGAAAATAATCATATCCATGATATAATAATATTGATATTTAATCGAATTATAATTTCAAATGAAAAATGATCTCAAATACATAGTAGATATATCAAAGAAGAAAGATTAGGTGCACTATACCAAGTAAGTCTCAATGATATATAAATAAAGAAAAGGTCCCATACGACATTATAATCAATTGAAACGTATGACCAATAATTACTAATCATCAAATGAGTAATTTAATACATTGAAAATAAATAGATTAATTATATTATATATCAAATGATATTATACATATACCACCCACATGAAATATGTGGTGAACAATGGAACTCTATCGAAAAAATGGTTAGATGAGAAACCCCTTACCTTATGCCCGAATGTGTTGTTCAGTTGATCTTAATTACCTGGATAATAAAATTAAACACATTAATTAATTATTTACTATAAGTTTCTACATATATTTGATTCATTATAGTTATATTATGTTCATTCATGGACTTCTTGATATGTTAAATGATTTAATTCCAGAGTGTTTGTTTACATGAATTCATCATCGGTTCTCTTAAATATAATTAATATGGTTCATGTAAAATTTTTATAGTTGTACCAAATTGGAATTATATTTTATTAAAGAGTATACAATATTGAAATCATTTACACATTTAATTTTTTTTGTATGTTATGAATATGATTCATTTGATAACTTGATAATGCAAATCGTTTAAGATAATTTCAGTGGGTTTTTACCACAATGAAATAGTTTTGATCCATTATTTAATATCATGAATATATAGTGGATCCCAAACATCATATAAAAGATAATAAATATTTTATAATCTGGTTCACAAAATAAGTTGTTTCATAACCATACATGAAAGAGAAATTGAAGAATTAATGTTCGTCGTCCAAGACGGTTGTAAATCGGCACATCCCAGATGATGATTTCATTTTTAAAATAAAATGGAGATAGTAATGATAATGATGACATATCTTCAATTAACAAAGATATAATTAATTTAAATATATGATAACCTAGTTATCATGATCATTTGGATAGTGGAGGTGAGTATAGAATAATAAATTAAGAAGGAACATGAAAAGAAAATAAAATTAAATGGGATAGTATTTTACCAATTGGATAATCCTCCTTCAGAATCTCTTTAACATGATTGATTTTGGTATTTTGGCATAACCAAGAGATCTTTGATGTAGGGATGGAGTAAAGAAGATCATTTCGGTTGATGTTTGCGAATATTCATGGTTTAGAGGTGTGAGGAAAATGGATAGTGAGGGGTGGTTTTTATAGTAGAGGAGAGGAGGGTTTCTCCATTATTCTAATCACTATTTTATTATTTTGGTGACCAAAATAGTAATAAGTGCATCTGAGTTCTACAAAATGTCCATTTAAATCATCAAATACTCAATAATGATGCAGAAATTCATTTATTTATCATATTAGGTAAATTATTGAATTTCAGTATTCATAGAAACTTCAATTGTTTCATTAAAATCCCATTAATATACCCTAATGATTTTTTAATGTTTAGAATTCCAAAATTGGATCCATTTTATCAAATTAATTTTTAAAATATGTGAAATAAAATAACTAAATAAAATCATTAATTACATGAAAAATACATATTTTAAATTTAAAAATTATTTTATGATACTTTCAAAAATTTGCCTATGTGTCATTAAATTATACTAAAATCATAGGAAACCCAAATACTCATTTATAAATACATTTTTTGAAAAATAATCTTATTTTAAATAAATTTATTAATTTAAAATTTTAATGAAATATTTATTACAAACAAAAATACCAACACTTAATTATTAATTTTTAGAACATTCACTCTCATTTATAAGGTTCCAAAATTTTATTTATATTTTCATGGGTGAGGTTACTATTCATAAAGGTCATATTAATATTCAAAATGGTGTCATTAGTATACATAACGGTACATTACTAATCATGAGGGTACATTACTATTTATATTAGTCAAGTTATAATTCACCAACAAATTATGTTGATTCTATTTGAATGTAAAAAACATAATGATAAAAGTGTTGTAGGTCTATTTTTCAAAATTCAAATAAAAAAAGAGGAAAAATATGTTTAAAGACATGGTTATAACTATAAAAATGTTATATTTCACAGATACATCGTGTTGTGTGCATATAATCTATCAAATGAATTGAAATTATTTATGATGATATATACTATAAAACCTTGGTGTGACATATTAATAGTGAAAATATTTTTACCATAATTTTGTATTTATCAAAATAATTATAATAGTCGATATATATTAATATTTAAATTATTTAAATAAATAATACATTGATAAAAAATAATCAAATACAAATAATCATATTAAAATATTCCCTTAGAGAAAATAATATAATAAAATAGTATTCGCTTTTTAGAACATTAATTAATTAATTTAAAAGCAACAAATTATAATTATTAATAAGTTTTATTATTATTTAGAAAAATTAATTGTAAATTATTCTTTTCATAAAATAATGTATTTAAAATTATCAACCATATTTCCAGGGTGTTACATTCCTTTTTTGGTGGTAAATTTGATAGAGAGATAGGTGTACTGGAACCATTCATCTAGTCCTCCCATCACATTTTTGGCGTGGGAGGAGTAGTCTTCCTTGTTCTGTTTATAAATCTTTCCATAAATTCTTTTCATGAGGGAATCACAATTTATGTATTGATTGTAGAGTTTCATTTTCTATCAAGGTGGTTGGGGTGATGAGTTTTTCTATATTTCTCATCTTGAGTTTTGTTTCATACTGGTCTATCGGGACCATTTCGTAGGGGCCTTGGGTTATTTTTTTAAGGTGTTTGCATCTTTTTCATGTAATGGGTTCCCCAATTTCCTAGTTTTCAAAATAGGGTTTCTCTCTCCTTCATTTAAATAAATGGGGATTGTCCCACAGCCATTTTAGAAAAATCCCATCATGATATTATATTCCCATAGTTTCCCTAATTATAATAACAAATTAAATAAGATACCTAATTCATCTCCAATCCATTATAGTTAGGACAAATTCCATTAAAGTATATCTAATAATTGTAGATTAATACTATAGGTACCCCCACCATTTTGAATTTTTCTTATTCATTGACATCTAATAAGAGTCATTAATTTTTAATAGATCTAGCAATTCATCAAGGAGGAGACCCAAATTATAATTTGAAGACATAGATTATTTTTTTTACAATGTATGTGTTGATTTATTGTAACCATTAGATATCACTCATCCTAAAGACTCTCAAGTATACGTAAGAAGATATTTCTACTATAAGGATAAGTGAGTGAAAAATATTCTAGGGAATTTATAGGATTCGTCTATAGTAATATAATCAGTTCAATGTTCTATTCATATTTCAACTTCAATTCATATCAAAAAATAAAATCTCTCTTTATTAAAATATACCCAAGTAGTCATGAAGATTATGATTCAAACATTATTCAAATGGAAAAATACTATAACGAATCAATTCAACCTTCTTTATATTTAATACAAAAGGAGTCCAAAAAATTTATATCCTTATAAAACCTAAATGAGTAAACAATATTTTTTAATTTAAACCCATAGATTCAATTTCTAAAAATTATATATGAAATTTTAGTAAATAAATCATTAGTGATGCTCTCAACGCTACCATAAAAAAATCATAAATATAAATATCAATAATTATAAACCAAAAATATTCAAAAAATAAATAAAATAAAAAATTTGTATTGAAAAAAACGAATCAATTAAAAAATATATCATAAGTGATTTATATATGATAAAGTAAAAAATAAAAACCATATCACATAATTAGTACCCCAGACTGGTGTTGGAAATAATTCATACTCATCAGAAATATACTATTTTGAGCTAACAACTAACCACATAATTCTTAAGAGAATCATTACCATACTAAGTCTAATCCTGTATCTGTACTGATTTACTATTAATTCATAAGTGAGTCTTAATAAGCATGAAAATTTCATTGTATACTTTATAACTATTTATGAGATCTGAGATCACATTGTACACCCATTTAGGTTTATTTCCATAGAACATATGAAGATGGCCCAATCAACAAAAACTGAAAATTTTAAGAGGCTTCTTGAAACAATGTATTTTAGTGACCAAGAATTCCAAAATTATAGAATACTTGATACAAATTCATTCATTAATCAACAAAAAACATCGTGGTAAAATTACTCCACCCCAGTCCCATATCCTATAGTATTCCTATCACCTAATATCTCTTCACTAGTAACTATGATAATATAAGATACTACGTGTTATTTTGAAAATATATTTTCTAACATCTTGTAATGTTTAAAAACCTCCGTACAATAATTCCATATATAATGGAATTCATTAAATATAAGGTATTGGTCAAGGCCCTCTCAATGTATTGATACGTACAAGAGACATTAGTGACTACTATTGGGTCAAAAGTAACCAACTCAATGAAGATATTTTTTTTAATAAATCTCTATTTACATATCATGTTGGATACCCTGAAATTTTATTATCCTCAATACCTTTATAGAAAATAAAAATAACCTTTAATGAGCATGGTATTGAATTATTCCCAAGGAAAATATTTATTTAGCTATGATCGAATATTTTACTTCAGCATTTTTTCCTCAAAAACTCAATAATGGTATGAGAATGTTTTTCTTTATAAAACATATTTAGTTTAAAATAAATTGAAATCTTTTTTTCTCTTTTATCGATTATTATTCCTTTTGAGAGTCTTGATCGCCATGAAAAGTAGGTAGGTTCCACCTGAAAAATTGAAAGTTATGGTCAATAGATTAGACAAGGCCACTCCATATTATTCTATCCTAAGTATGAGTAGAATTGGAGAGTAATAATTTTTATCAAGGTATTAAGAATGATTACATCATGGATAATTTCCCTCTGTCTCATCATTATTATTCTCCAATGCCATTTTGGGAGGAATGCTATTATAGTATTAAGAAATACATAACTCTATCAAAACACACCCCATTATTAAAAATATATAAAACAATATATAAATAAAAGAAACAATACAAATGTACCAAAAACTTTTAAATTTTATAATTATAATATTCAATAACATACAATCAAACAACTAACAAGTAAAAAACCCACCAAAATAATACTTTTATATCAAATATTAAAAACCCTTTTTACATCCCAAAAATTTGGAAATATAAAATGATATTATTTTTGAAAACAATAACAAATTATTTGGAGATACATTATATAAATTAAAAATTCATGGAATTCAAAATGTAAATTAATTATAATTAAAACCATCAATTTTGTTTTCAATTATTTCATAATAAAATCAATGATATTTTTTAAAATACATTATGTAAACAATGAAAACAACAGAAAATAATAACATGACACAATCAATAAATAATACTTAAAAAACAAACTCCCATTAAAGTATCGAAAATAAATAACAAATATATAATTAATGTGATTTGATATTATGATTTAATAAAATAATAAAAAATACAAGGGTTTTCTTTGTTGACTTTTTTAGACGCATGGTTTTCCAAAATGTTTTTCTATGAGAAAAACCCCAACTGGAATCTTCCAATACTAAATTCATGGATTATTAATGGTCTATTTGAGTCATCCCAAAAATAAAATACCTTCATATTACATCATTTTTTATGAATAATCAAAACATATCACAATAATTAACAACATATAACTCAATGGTTAGTGTATTTTAATAATAGAGTTATAATTACATTATTTTACAATAATTATTCAACATTTACCCAAATACAATTCACCCATGGATTCCTTCTAGAAATATCACACTTCACAACCTTATTCAAGATACAATGAAATGGAAACATAAGAAGTTGTGATATTAGATAGACAGTTATGGTAAAAGGGGGCGATAATAATCGATGATCATCAGCGAGAATAATATTATCGTAAGGGTATCCCAATGAAATTAAGGTATATAGTCATAATGTAAGAAAATAAATCAATAATACATATATCATAAGTCATGGAATAAGTATTTTTCATAACATTAGACAGAGGTTATATTAATTTCAAAACATTATTCTATAACGAGTTATGAGATCTTAAAATATGAATAAAAACATGTTATATTCCAACATCACATTATGTATTGAGTCTATTATTTTATTGTGTTCACTCAACATTCCATTTAAATATTTTTGGATAGAGTCCAATGGTTGATTTGGTTCAATACCCTATCTACCACATGTTATACAATTATATATAAATAATTATCAGATAGTTTTGAGAGAAATAACAAACAATATTTTAATATATACACTATACATATGTATACTAGAATAACATGGAATCTTCATTACCTCATAGCTTAATTAAAATATGAGAAAGAAAGGGGATTCATGATAATTTCAGAAAAAACAACATAATCCATCAATAGAAATAAGTTTTATGGTATCATTTGATAATATCCCAATAAAATCCTAAAAAAATTAAATTATATTAGAATAGATGAAAAATGATTTTATAAAATGATTGAAAATAACATTTGAAAAAACCAGAAGATATATCCTATCCATTGGGTAAATTTAAAAAATGCATTAGAAATATAATATTTTTTCTGTAAAAAAAATTTAAATGTTTAAAAAATATATTATTAACAATGGATAACCATTATTGTGGGAAAATTAGGTTAAGTATCAAACATTAAAATCCTTATTTTTACACCTTGTAAAAGAAATTCAAAAATGTCTGTATAGAAAATATAAAAAATATTCATTTATCACATTCTATGAAGAAATTAAAGGTTATTTGAAAATTAACTCTATTAGTCATTATTGTATAGATAAAAGCATTATTGAAACAATATAATGTGCATTGGCATGGAAGAGAAAGTCTTTTGAAAAAAGGCTTCAAAATATTTAAAATATTGATTTCAATGAAAACCAAAATAAATTTGGTAACCATTGATTCAAAATGTCATAAAAATGATAACCATAAATATATTTTTAATTATTTATAATAGTCATGAAAGGTTTCATAAAAAATACTTTTAGTTAGTTTACACACTATACAAATTAACAAATGTGGTTACAAAAACACTTATCTCAATGAAGGTATTCTGATATGAGAAAAATGATTACATTTATGCATGACAAGTGAAGCTTATTAACCGCCGTAATAAAAAATAATACCTTAATAATAAATTAATTTATGAACATTATTTATATATATTATCTTTACACTCATCAATTATAGTCATTTGTTAAACATATATTAGTAAATGATGTTTTTTTTTTCAATGGGAGTTATTAATATCGACTATTTCATATAAGACTCATGATGGTGATATCTACCCCCACAAAATAATATGAAGATAATAATTCCAAGTTTATTCAAGGAAGTTGAATAGTTGTGTTTCAATTGTTTTATAAGTCCAAATTTTATTTGATGGAATATATGTGTATGGTTTTCAAGAATTGAATCCATAATGAGCTGGTTTAGGTAAAATTTTACAAACAGTTGGAGGAATCAAAATATTGATTTAATTATTAATCCAACCATCTTATTAAAATATATAATGTAAATATTCTTATAATATTTACTCATTATACACATTTTTATTACTCTATATGTATGGAAGTGATGAAAAAAGAAATTCATCATTCGTAGAGGTGGTAGTATGCATATTAGACGATGACATTTTAATTTTTTTTCAAATGGATGAGAGGAAGGTAGGAAATAGTTATTCCATTTAAATAATAAATTTATTGTATAATATATATACTAATTTAATAATGCTATAATAGTTATAATATATTTGGAGGAGGTGGAAAAAGAAATAAACAGGAGAGAAATCAGTTATGACAATTTCATCTTCCTTGTATATCCTCCATTAGAAAATTTTTTAAGCCTCATTAGAATTATATTTTTGTGAGAGAAGAACCTATATAACATGAGATATAGTGTTGTGTAGGTTCTTAGATATATTTTTTAATAGAAAAAATAATTTATCTTTGAGGATATGTGGGTTGGTGAAGGCCTCCTTCTATAATTGAGTGGGGTGACATTTTTTCAAACACTCATTACTTTTTGTTAAAGGAAATTAAAATTAACATTAATGTAGATTCAAAATTCCCAATAATGGAGATTCAATATGATTTAATTGAATAAAATTCTCATTTTAAAAAAATATTGGATATGTTTTGAGTAGTTTTCAGACTGTTCTATTTAATTTATCTTATCAGTATAAATTATTTTTACTATGAGAAATCATTGTTTACCTAGGTAAATAATTTTTATCAAAAAAATAAATTTTAATTTATTAAATCAATTGAAAATTAATATTTTAAATTTTAAAATAATTCTAAAACATTAAATTTTTTATGTGTTAAAAACTAATATCAATAAATTTATTCTTAATCAAATAAATAAATTTTTTTGAAAAAAAATTCATTTTATGTGTAAAAATAAATCTACAAAAATATCATGTATATTATTTATTGCAATTAAATTTATTATTTTAAAAAGAAGAGTTTTTTTTCTTTAAAATAATTTCAAAACCAAATGGATCATTGTGGATACTTAATTAAAGGTAAAGGACCAAAATAGTTTATATTAGAATAAAATAAAAAACATGATCTAAAAAGTCAAGGATAGACTATTAAATCCAAAAAATTAGTTTTAAATGCATTATTTACGAATGAAATGAATTTATTGGTTGAGTTAAAGGATTCACATATTTTTTATTCATGCTTATATGACAGTGATCTTATAATAGTTAAAAAAAATTAAAAAATTGTATTTTTACTCTTACCTTAAAAATAAGCCTTTTCGTAGAAATATACAAAAAATTCATAAAATGTTTACATTTACATGAATATTCCAAATAAAATTTATTTTATAAATATCATATTTCTAAATTAATAAATATATGTTTTAGATGGAACATATTAAATATAGTTTAATTTTTTTTGCAAAATATTTATTTCTATCAATGAATAATGAATGCATGATACTTTATAAATAAATTGTTATTAATTAAATGCCACTAATATATTTTAAAAATTATTCCATAAATTATATCAATACATTTTATTGGTATAATTTCATAAAGTTATGGAATGTAGAAAAACTTCATAAGTGATTTCTTTACTCATTAAAGTATTAATACTTCCTTTATGTGTAACCCAGAATGTTAATCGAGAGAGATATATTCTCTAATATAAATGATATTTTCCATCTTTTATAGTTGAAATACTCCAACCCAAATGTATTTATAAAAACTAGATGTATTTTAATTCCATACAATGAAATCTATGGTGATATTTTTCAATATCCATATAGCTTTGGGTAAAAATTGCATCATCCCTGTAGACATATGGCATTCGCCATTAAATTGAAGGAATAATAAGAATTGAGATACATACTCCACAATACCCATAATCATGTTATCCAACCGAAATATATTAATGAAAAATATATATATTTATTTATTTTATGATGGATATATAGTGATAGGAAATGTAATTCATCAAATAGATCATTGAATTACGATATTCATGGAACACATATTTAGGTCATGAAACATATTATCGCATTATATTAATTGTTGAAATTTTGAACATTATTTTCAATCTTTTATAAATTCATATCATGATTCTTCTACTTTTTTATCATAACATGTAGGTACAATTAATAATACATTTATGAAAGATTGTATTTATCCCTTTTACTTATGATTTAAATGGACATTTTAAAGACCCCAACTGTAATCTCCTAGATTTGGTGGAAGAATTATAAATTGGAACTAGATACAAGTGAACACATCTGAATGCAATAAATTTTTTTACAGTCTTGGTAATCTAGATTCATACTTAAATATCACATGATATTATAAAACATAATGAAAAACATAGTATTTTCTTTGAGGCCAACATTATTATCTCTACCATATCTTTTCATATCATTTATTTTAGCCATCCTGGGATCATTGGACTAAGGTAACATTGGAAATGGGTCTTCTCAGATTCTTAGTAAGGGAATGTGTAAATTGAAGATATTATAGAATAAATATAAAATTAGTAATATGGAAAGAATAAATAATGATCAAATAAATACATTAATATAATAAAATTATCTTTAATCTTATCCATGGATTACAAAACATTATGAATAATAATATTGACATAAATAAATGATTTTATAATAATGTAATACATAATTTTGAAAATTTTTAATATACAATCATGTCCATATGCCAAGAAATAATACATAAATGGGTATTTCATGAACCAAGTACCCAACATGTTTTCTCTCATGATGCATACCAGTGCATCAAGAGGAAATAATATTTCAATTTCATCTATAATTTAATATATATTATTTTATAGTCACATAAATAAAAAACACAATCAATATGTATTATAATTAAATAAGTAAACATATTTGATGAAAAAGTATACAAGATATCGATACATTCCCCAATCAAATGAATCATTATCCAAATAGAGAAAAACTATTGGATGGTATCATTAGAATGTATCCTCATTAACATATAAAATTCAATTATATTGTTTTCAAAATAATGGATATACATTAAAAATATAACTTGAAAATTTATTAATGATAATACTCTATAAATTTAAAAATTACTTATTCAAAATATAAAATTTAAAAAATATTCTGAAAAAAATCCTTAGAAAGAACCATGTAATGTTTTAATGGAAGTTTAATGAAAATATTAGTCTTCCTGATGGAAAATTATAATTGTGAGGTATAGTTTAGAACAAATATTCCATTTAAACCATCGATAAAAAGTTCCTCATTTGTAAAATGGAATGATGATTCCTTTTAAATAATTTTCTAAAAATTAAAAAATTTGAAAATAATGAAATTGTAAAATCATTTGAGAATTAAAAAAATGGAATCATTTAAATGAAAATTATGACATGATAGAAAAAGACTCTCAATTGAAAGAAAAATATTGTCAGTTTCATCAACAATATTATTTCTTATTTTTGAGAACTTATATCTTGGAAATTAAAATTGAAACTTTTAATTTCATTAAATAACCAAAGGATAATAAAATAATTTTTTAAAAACATAAATATCAAAAAAGTACCCCTTTTCAATTATAAAAATACAATCTCGAATAATGATGACTTTGTGTAATAAAAAATTACATCATTTCTAATTTATGAATAAAAAATTCATGAATGATTTATCGTTATAATGATTTTTAAATCTATTTATATTTTAGGAAATTAATTCTAAAATCATAAATGGGTATTATGTATACTAAATAATAGAAACTATTTGTGAATTTGGAATATACCTCCCAGAAAAATGTGAAATGAAAAACACATACAAAGTTCATATCATTGAAATGAGAATTAGAAAACAAAAAGACTGTTTACAAAAATTTAAATAAAAATATATACATGGAAACAAAACATAAAATAATTATCATCAATGTCACACAAAATCATGAAATAGTATAATAGATGAAGAAGTGATATAACCTATGAAATGACATTGAGTTAAAAAAATTTACCTCACACATCAACTTAATTTTACATTGTTTAATGTTTTTTATAATGAATTTATATTTATTATAATTACATAAAAACATAATATATATATATATACACATAAATATTTAAAATATCATATCTAATCAACTTATAAATTATTAACACCCTTTCATTACCTTAAATTTTTGTTTTATCATGGATGTTCCAATTATTATTAATAGTTTATAGTTTCAAAATATTTTGGAAAATATTAATGTTATAAATTTAATATTTTGTTATTATATACATTTTTTAGATCCCCCTTGAAATGTTTTCATGAAAAATGATTAGCATCACTTCGTGGAGACGTAATTTCGTACGTACAAATGAGCGACATCATTATTTTTAATGGATAATGGGGTAATGAATTAGATGATTTATTAAATTTCAAGAATTGGTATTATTTAATCTTTGTAATAATGTATATTAATTATTTACAATGTTATGATTATCCATGTATGACAGTGATAGAAAAATTACATTGATTCATAAGGTGGTAGTCCTCCATACACATGAGTAATGGCTTATATTCCCATTTGATGGGAAAGAAGATAGATAAATATTTTTATTTCAGCATAGCAACATATTATTATAATTTATATATTTATATTATTATATTGTTATTTTTACGATGTAATTTACCGTAATAAAATAATATGAAAAAGATATAGATTTGGCAAGACAGTTATATTCCCTAAAAGAAACCTCTATTGTATCTCTTCTTAAGGACAATTGGTTTGACCTTTCTGAAATATGAAAACCACTAGATTATGGATATTTATATTTTTGTGATATTTTTTATATGATTTGGTTGAGGTAAATGGATCAAGATGGGTAAAAAATTGAGGGGAAGAGGTTCTAATTTACAATAGTGGTGAGTGTCGAATATGGAATTTTTGTAAGATAATAAATAGTATTAAGGAAATATCTTGGAAATATTATTTCAAAATGATTCATATAATAAATTTATAAGGTTATTTTTAATATTACACCATCCATGGAGGGTTAGGAATGTTTAACTATCATTTCAACCCTTAATATTTTTGTTAACCCCTTTATTAAACAATTTTAACCTTTTCGTGTGACAACCATTTTTACAATATCTAAGGGTTATAGTTTTATATATAGGGTAACATTAAGCTACAAAAGGAAAAGGGATTAAATTTCAGATTTTTTTTATCCTAATCAATCTCTTAAAATAGTTTTTAAATAATTTCAAAAAAAATTATATTTCTTAATGTATCATTAATATAATTTTTGAGACTATTCGTTTTATTTGAATTTAATGAAACCAAGATATAAAATAAATTTGAATATAAAAAATTTTACCAAGAAATTTATGCTCTTAATAACCATAAAAATAATATTAAAAATATCATAATTTGTTTTTACAAATTATGTTTTTTATAGTCATTTAATTTTATTTTTCTATTACTTGCACACAAAAGGGTCGATGTCATGCTCGTCTTTATAGAAATTACACTATAACAAAAAATAAAAAAAAAACATGAAATAATAAATTTAAATTAATAATTTTAGAATTTTTTTTATATTTATTTATAATATATTCATATACCTATGTGAACACATAAATGAAATAAAAAAAGTATAATTACATTTTCGAATTTTATCTACTTTAAATAATATAAATGTTTTTATTAAGGAGAAATAGACCCAAAATTACATATAATATAATTTGGGATGGTTATTTTATAATATAAATAACATAATAAAATAAAGAGAGGTTTTGGATTGATTTTTAGATCTTATCTCAAATTTTTATCCATGTTTTATAGAGTTTACCCTTTCTGAGGTAATAAATAATTACCATAGTTACAATTCTAAATGACGAAAATTAAAAGGGAACTACTTACCAAAATTGAACCAACTAATTAAAAACAGAGTTTCATTGTTTCAATATTAAATATTTATATGTTTTATAGATAAATTCATGTATATATAATTCACAATCAATGAACAATACTTACTAAAAAAATGTTTTTTAAATAATAAAAATTTACTTATATCAAATCTGTGAATATTGCATATTAAAACTGATTGAAATAGATTATTATAAATCAAATGGATCATATTTCACTTTTATAACAAATCCAAAAATTATTTGGAGTTTTAAATTACACTATTTAATGAAAATAAGTGGGTGTATTTGAAAATTTTGTATTTTCACTATGCAATGAATAATCAATAATTCTTGAAAACCCCCAAAAGTTTATCCTAAGTTAATTTTTATATTTTTATTAAAAAATGCTATATATTAAATTTAAAAAATATTATTGAAATATTTATAAAATAATTATAATATCCATGCATAAAATTCAATAAAAACAATTTTTGTTGAAATGTAACTCTAATGTAGAAAATTAACTTATTCCTTTTCCTTAAATATTTTCAAAAAATAAATGAATATTAAATTTCAGAATTTAATTATTTATTTTAATTATGTAAATCATTCATACTTGAATTTTATAATTTAGTTTTTTCTATTCATAACCTCTAATTCAACGGTTTGGTCGTACATAAATAATGTTATGTTTGTAATATATCTGAATTCCTCTTGTTCTATGTGTTGTGTGTTATGAAATATATAATGCATATTATTCTTTTGTCCCAAATTATTGGAGTGTTACATCTATCCACTAATATATATATGAGAATTATATCTTTTTTAATCTTCATTAATGATAAGGTATCATGGTCCATTATACCAATAGAATCAACAATATTGTTTTCCTTCTTTGGGTGGTAAAATATTTTGCGATCGTAATCCTCATGCATCACCTACCATCACGCTTGGAGAATATTAAAATTCTTATACGTGAAAAGTTTAATTAAATTTTATGATCATTATATATATCATACTTTTCACAATATTGATAATTCCTCCATATATTCAGTAAATATATTACTTCTTCTGACCCTTGATCACACATCATGAAATTTTTTACTTGAATAATTAATTAACATGATGAATATTCTAACAAAATATCATTATCCTTGTGGAAACATTCAAAAAAAGTCATTAATATATAAATTTTTATTTCAAATTCTTCCCCACAATGGGGTAATGTAATTATAGGTATAGTGAAAAATCCTTTCTTTAGATCATTATCATTTTGTTCATATTCATCAATATATAGGAATTTTATTCCATTTTGAGTTAAATTTGTACGCTGATGTGATAATTGGAATAAATTTCTCGTGAGGAATTGATAATAAAAATCCAAAGCAGTAAAAGAAATTTTTTTGATTATAGTAGTTGGTACAAGACTTTTTTCAATAAAATTATTCTATGAAGAATCTAAATATATATCCTCACTTGTGATTAAATGACTAAACAACAATAATTTTTGAATCCAGAATTCAAACATGCTAATTTTTTCATACAAAATATCATTTCATGAGGCATTTAACACAATAAAAAATTGATCTTTATGACTATAAATACTCTTTTAATACGTAATAATATCATATATAAATACTACCACAAATTGAACAAGGTAATATTTAAGGACTCAATTCCTCATATCCATAAATAGTGCCAGGATATTTGTGAGTTTGAATGGAATAACTATGAATTAATAATTCCCATATATTTAAATGAAAATTATATTGTGTGTGTCCTCCATTTTAATCCTTATATGTTGTTATATAGATCATATTTTGATCTTTGTGATGTATTGAACTCCCCAAAGTTGACCAAAAAAAACAACATGATGTAGATGATTTTATTCATTATAATTTCTTTTTAATTCGTGAAAAACAATATAGTGATTAATTGATCCGTATTACTTCTTAATAAAGAGGATTGGTTCACCCCATGTTGAAACATTATTGCATATGAGTCTGTTATCTAGAATCTCATGGATTATTTTCTATAGTTCTGTTAACAAAATTAGAGCCATTCTATAATGAGTACCTTAGATTTTTGAATTAATACATATGAGTTCTATTTTAATATCAACTTTATAATTTGAAGGAATATTAAGAAAAGTATTAGAAATAAATTAACATACTTTATTAAAATAGATATTCCATAATATTTGTGTTTCTCCCCAACTATTTGAGCTAGATATCGCTCATGATAAATTAGTATGACCCATATAATGGTACTAATTTCAATTGGGTGTTCAAAGTTATCCTTGTATTGATTTAACGACAATGGTTTATTCACGAATTCAAATGTAAAATATGTATATCAGAAATTGATAGGACAACCACTTTGAGAGTGCCAATTCATTCCCAAAATTACATAAAATTTGACTATTGGGAGAATAACAATATTTTCAAGAAGCATATTCCCACACACATCTATCTAATGCAATTAATAGACATTAGATAAAATCCGCATACCATTATGAGTTTTTAATAATAATTAAATATCTTATTTTTTATAATATAAATGAATAGCCTTATTAAATATTTTATATAGGAATGAATACATAAAATAATATGTTCATAATAATGTGAGTACCTATAGCCACCTCAATTTCATGATATTATTTCAATTGATTGAATAAAACTACAATGGTTATCATGAATAATAAATATTTCTATCTTAATAGAAAAACTAAGAGAGTATTCAAACTCATCATGTCTTAATTTGCAGAACCACCATTTAACCTATGATATTTTAGGTTTATCCTTTATTAGATTTTGTTTATCAAAGGTTGTTTGAGGTTCTATCATATTATTTTTCATAAATCAACACTGATAAATAACAAAACTATAATATAATACCATCTAATGTTAACCATGATAAGATATATATATTACATAATTTTAGATAAATATTTAGTACATCTATAAATAATTCACACCATATAATGAAATCATTTTATTTATTTTATGATTTTTTGAATAATAAAATTCAATGAAAATTATTATTCAACATGTACCATATATAATCTTAATGAATGTACCCTTATAGGAACATCATACATAACACCCTTATTTATAACCCATGCCAATGGAACTATATAAAGGGTTGAGATAAGATTTATTGAATTGGTAAACACTAAAGATACCAATAAAATATCATAAGTGAGTATAATAAAAGTGAAGGAGTATGGGAAATGAAAAAGGGTACATGAACATAATGTCTGAAAATCATTCCCAACAATTCATAGATCATAAATCATGAGTAATTTCATAATGTTTTGGAGAATCATATGTAATGTGTCATAAGAGTGTTGTCACATAAATTAATCATTATACATGATATCATAACAAGGGCCCAATAAGATGACATAAGTTTATTTCATATCTATTAGCACGTAAAATATTTTCTTTTTGACATCATCTACCTCCAATACAATTATAAATTTGTGCATAAAGTCCCACAGTGGAATGGGTTCAGTATCTATTCCCATTAAAGATTGGTGGTAGATGTCCCTTTGTATATTATAATCCCTCAAAAGTCCATTTTTGTGATATCATGGGATATATAAATTTATCCAATGAATTGGATGGATATATCAGACCCACTAATAATTTAATAATAAACCAATCATTTAATGTTATGTAACTTCTATGTAATATGTTATAATTATATTAGATTATTTTGAGACTATGAAATTTGATGCCACCTGATTCTGAGGATCAGAGCACCTAGAATAAATTTACGAACATTTTTAAGGTATGTTTTGAAAATGTGTGAGTAGGATTTTCTATATTTTGAACTGGTTCTCAGATAATAAATCTGAAGGCACCATTGAACTCCTAACATTGGGATTCGTCTCTAAATGACGTAACATCAGCCAATAGGGGATGAGTAGAAAAGATATTTTTTAGAATCATCGAGAAAATTAATTAATTAATTTAAAAGAAATATTTTATTTATTTCTCTCCATTGTGTGGTAGAAGGCGATGCTACAGTATAGTGACCCGACGTAGATGAGGTGCATTAGTGGAGGGTCAATAATAGAATGTTTAAAACCATGACGCCATTACATTAATGAATCATTAAATGAGGCTCATTAAATATGGATAATTTAATGAGCCTAATTAATGGGAGAAACATCGTTATTCTTTTTGTTTTCATTTAATAATCCAACATGTGGAGTTTGGGAATTAAACATGGAAGATTATCTGATGAAACTCCGTTGAATCTACCATCAAACGAAGAATGATGAACACTAGTGGATCCTCATTGTCTTCAAACCACCTCAATGAAATGTGCCGGATGTAAAAATTTCAATGCCATGGACTCCCGAGGAATAACTATTTGACATCAGTCATCAAAGAGGTAGGTGTTTTATATTATTTTTGTGTTCTTCTCCATTATTTTCTAGAAATGATGAATGTGGATAAAACCACAACCAAATTGACCTGCACTCCGTGCGTTTATGCGGGAGGGTAACACAATTGGGTATTTCTTTATCCAGGATTAAGATTATCGTTGTATTATCAAAATAAAATCTATGATCCTCCCCCTTGATTATAAACCTCTAACACAAAGGGCCCGAGACAACCCGAACAAGGCCTAAGCACATCTTCTTGTGTGTTCTTGGTGGACGCATTATCAAAATGGCGGAAAGAGTGATTTAAGGCCATCATAGTGATGCATGAAAACTCCGAAGGCCATAGACACATGATACCTAAATAATGGATCACTATTGCACATTATATGGTTCATAGAATGATCTTTCACCGCACCAACGTCATCGAGGTCGGCAGCAGCGGCCCATGCTAGCAGTGTGCTAGTCAGGGGGACAGAGGGATATAGTCCATACCAGCGGCCGAGTGGATGCCACACCATGTGGAGCGCCTTGTTTAGGGGTGTCCCATGATGAAGAAAACCTTCCTGACAGGAGGATTCATAGTTCGTCGACACTAGTTCGAGGTGGAGGCCTCATGAAATCTCATGGTGTAGCGGGGGATGAATGAGGGAGGACGCTACATCCCAACTGGGCGGTGCACCATCATCCACTCTAGAGGCCAGTCCCTAGATGGAGGGATGAGGCCCTAGAGGACAGAGCCGTTCCCGTGGCCCAGTGGGCCGGACAAAACCAGGTTTCCAGGCAACCTAGCGGGCTGGACCCGCGGCCAAACCAGGTAAGGCCCATAAAGGCCTATTAGGCTTCGTCCACTGAACAAGCTGGACCAGACCAAACCCAACCAAAAATAAGTCAGGATGATTCCGTTTAATTATACCGAGGTATATGGCACCCTCAGGCCTGGATGGTTGGGTCGATTTGACCAGGTCGGACCAGGGCTCGTCAAAACTAGCCCACTGATTACTAAAACGCCAGTATCTTAGCAACTATGAGACTGATTGACGAACCGTTTGTTGTTTTGGGACCCTCTAGATGAGGTGGATCATTTGGAATGATTTTTGGTGACTTTCATAGAGTATGATATGTGAATAATGTATTGTAGAATGATTCTCCCAAGCGTGCTACGTATGGAACCATGTGGTTGGTTGAGACCTAAAGACTGCTCGATGATAGCCTATTGAGAAGTAGCTCTGTGTGATCTGGTAGACCCACAATACTCGATAAGAGGATTACCTCATTTCATCCAAGGTGGGTAGTGGATATGTGTGCCCTGGAATTCCTACAGTGGGTAGCGGCTCTGTGTGACCCAGCATACCCATGGTACTCATGAGGGATGGGTACCACAATAGTTCATGGTTAGTGGGAAGTAGCTTTTTGTGACCTGGTAGGCCCACCATACTCGAAAGAGGAAGAGTTATCCAGTATCTATGGAGTTCGATGAGTTGAATAAGGATGATACTATCGCTACCCAAGAATATACATGGTTAGAGTTGTATCATTTAATTTTTTCTATGTGTTTGAGATCTTGCATGGTGGCATTACTTATGGTGTATTTTTCTATTGTGTAGTTTTTCTTCGTGGATTACTAGGTTACTTTTAGGGGTCTCAGGGCCCCTAATGAGTATGGTTTTACTCACCTCTCTGTGGGCTTCACCCACACGTGTTGTGTCTGTTGCATACGATCGATGTTTCGATAGAGGTTCTTTGGGGGACAGGACGGATGGACACTACTATAGGGGAATTTGTGGCCTAGGACTAGATGGAGGCTAGAAGGACCAAGCAGACAGGTCATAATACTTCATCTCCTAGTAGCATCACTACTCACATGATCAGGTGGGGTTTTCCGTGGATGGCCAACATAGTTTCCTTTGGTACATTGTTGTTTTTTGTTTCATTATTGGTTTTTATTATGGCCCACATACATTCATTTGTTCCTACACTCAGCCTTATTTTAGTGATATACTTGACTCCCCCTTTCAGTGTGATGGGGTGTTGTGCATGTGTGTGTGTTTACAGGTTTAAATGAAAATTCCTCCCTCTTGAAGGTTGATGCCTTTAGTGCTAGTCACAAGCCCATGGCCTACAAGAGGGGGGCTTGGGGTCCTAACAACATGGGCCCTGGGGGACGGGTTGTGAAAAAGTGTAACTATAGGGCGGTTGGTCCTACCACAAATACTAGAAGTCCTTGTTTTGTTTTGGTGAAATAGTTTTACGTGTTTTGTGTCTGACTCTTAGATTTGGGGAATCTAGTTTTTGTTTGGTGGCCAACTTATCCATACACCAGGGCATTGAATTCTTTTTTTCATATCAATACATGAAAACATGGGTTGCATAATTTTCTCCTTATGTTAGTTTGAATAAAATTCATCTTAGAAGGTATAACCATCAGACTGTGGTACATCTTGATCTATATTCGGATGCCTCCACGTGGATGACTGGTCAGTATCCCAATACGAGGTCATGAGGAGAACCCAGATAGAGACACAATGTCCGTTCAAGGACCAATGCTTGAGATGGCCCCACTAGGTGATGAACTAGTGATACCACCACCTGTTGGTAAACAATTAATGTCAGCGGTTCCGAAAGAGGACGCTTGTAGGCTCAGTTCCCAACATGAGTTTCAAAGATAAAGACAACCCATGTTTAGAGGAGGGAAGGCTCCTTAGGTCATTGAGGAATGGATGAAGGTAGGGACGTGAGTATATATTAGTGATGAATCTACCAAACCATATAAAGAACATTGTAGTGAACCTTCTACAGTGCTTGGTAGGTAGATGGTGGAGCTCGACAACCTAGATGCATGACGGGGGGCCCTTAACTAGGTAGAATTTAAGTGGATTGCCTGTGACTTTTTCCCTATGACATTGTGTACTATAGGCATTGATGATCTAATTCTCCTACAGCAGGTCATACTGATAGTGTCTATATACTCATGAAGGTTCACTGAGCTATCTCAAGACTCCATAGCCATGGTGTGAGACCCTTTCAACAGGGTTCGAGACTTTGATCAACGACTCATATTAGAGATCAGATCATCAGTGTTATCTCTCAGCATCCCTACCTAGGCCACAGTGCTTGAGTGATCCCTTCTTCTTGAGAGATTCTAGGTGGAGTAGTTACCAACAGTTAGAGCCACCAGTAGACCTTAGCTAGAAACGTCTTCAGCAGGTAGCAGAAATCAGACATGGGGGCCCAAGCAGCCCATGTATCTTTGAGGATAACCCCGGGACTCAAGGTTGGTTGTGCGGGCACCCATTATTTGGGGAGTCAATAGGGATATAGGCAGTGCTTTCTATGTTGCAGGCAGGGACAAATGGCACATGACTGCCTGAACCACCATACAGATGAACAGAAGAGGGTCGAGGGGCATATATGGTAGCGACAACAGTTTGAGTGAGGAGGTCGATAGAGTGGAAAATGTGGAAGGATAGATGGCCGACCATCATGCGATGATTGAAAGTTTGAGGTGTTACCGGCACCAACCCTAGGTGGTCCACCCCGACCTCAGGGAGCAGACAGACAGGGGAAAGCTCAGCTCTTGGTAGTAAAAGATTACGACCACGACAGTCTAGAGATGATATGATAAATGATCTCTGTCTTCTCCACCAATTTTTTTATTTTTAGACTCATAGGTTCTAGTCACCCATTCCTTTCCATGGCTCTCATTTGTATGTTGGAGATTCCGATGGAGCTATTGACTTGATCATTATGGATAGAGACTCCTACGGGAGGGGATTCGACAATTGAACACTATTTCCGGCAATGTGAGCTTACTATAGGTGGGGAGAGCTTCAAGTGAGATCTCATAGTGGTGGAATAGAGGCCTTATGATGTCATCCGAGGTATGGAATGGTTATCAATAGTCTATGCTTAGATCTACTATTTTAGTCATATAATGGGGAGTGTTTGTGAAGATGGTACAACTTTTTCCTTCATCGGAGGGATGGAAATCCTTGTAGTGCATGACATAATCTCTTGGGGGGTGGGTGTTGGAGATCAATCACTAGTTTTCTATACTCAACATCGATGCAATGGTTGAGAGGAGTCTAGTATTCTCATTAGTGGTGGATGAGTACATGTATGTTCTTCATAATGATGTTTCGGGACCACCACCTCGTAGTGATGTAGACTTTTATATTGACCTGTACCCAGGGACGAAATTGATATCTACACTGGTATATAATATGGCTCCCACGGAGCATCACGAGATAAGGGTACATGACATGACTGAGAAGGGGTTCGTAAGGACTAGAATTTCCCCAAGGGAATCACCGGTGAATTTTTTCCAAAAGGTAGATGGGAGTTTGAGGTTGTGAGTGGACATCAGAAGACTAAACCAGACAACTGTGAAGAACATGTATCCACTACGAAGAATTGATGAAATCTTGGTGTACTCAGTGTCAGAATAGTAGAATGTTACACACCTATGTATTGTTCTAGATACCCTCTGAGAGTGACAACTTTTTAGTAAGCTCTTGATGTGCTAGTTTTGGATTTGGGTGGTGCACATTCTGGGACACGTCATCTCATAAGCTCGTGTTGTAGTAGATCCAATAAAGATAGAGAAAATTCTTTCTTGAGATAATCCTAGGAGCATGACTAAATTTAGAAGGATCTTGGGGATGGATGGTTATAATCGGATATTTGTGACTAAATTTTATTGATTTTCAGAACCATTATTAGCCTTGACATGGATGGGTTATCCCATCGTGTGTATGGAAAAATGATTCCAAAGTTTTCAAAACATGTGGCAGAGACTGACTTGTGCCCCCATCATGAGACTACCATAAAAGGTAATTGGGTATGAAGTTTATTGAGATACATTAGGGATGATACTAGGTTGGGTCCTACTACAGGAGAGAGTGGTGATCGCCTATGGCTTATGAAAGTTGAGACAACATGAGAAAAACTACACGACCAATTACCTAGAGTTAGCAGCAGTGGTCTTTTCCCTAAAGATGTGGTGGCACTAATTTATGGGTGACCTGTTTAAAATTTATTACAATCACAAGAGACTCAGATATAACTTCCCCACGAAGGACTGGAACCTGATATAGTGATGATGGCTAGAGTTCTTTTAGAACTACAACTTTGACATTGTCTATACTCATGCGAAGGGGAAATGGTGGAAGACGCACTCAGCAAGAGCACCGGTTTTCTATTACTAAGTGAAGGGATAGAGCAGTAAGACATGATTAAAATATCCTTTTGTCGATGGTGATGGATGAGCACACCATCAGTTGATGACTGTTACTCCCCCACTATTATCGCGAGTCAAGAAATAACAACATGTCGATATTTACTGCGAGGCTCGACGGGCTCAGTTATCCTCAAGATGGCATCCTGATTGATTTTTGATAGGTGGTGAGCACACTATCCTTTTCAGAGGACACACAGTAGTTCCAGAGTTATTGTGAGAGGAGGTGTTGATGGAATTATATACTTCTCCTTTGGTGGTACATCCTGGAGTGGTACAGATGTACCAGGACCTATGACATTAGTACTGGTGGTCGGGATGAAGAAATTAGTGACCGAGTTTCTTTCATGATGCCCCCCTTATCAGAAAATGAAGACAAGGAATCACATTTCAATGGGATTATCCCAAAAACTCTAGGTACTATAGTGTAAATGGGACATAATCTTGATGGAAATAATGAAGAGGTCCCCACATATGTCAAGAGGCCATGATTCAATTTTGGTGATCGTTAAATAACTCCCCAAGTCGGCAAACATCCCACCCATCTATGAGTAGGAACATGTAGATGGCATGGGACGCCTCTATATACAAGAGATAGTGAGGCTACATGGGGTTCCTTTGATGATCATCTCAAATTGTGATGCCCACTTTACATCAAACTTGGGGAAGGGATTATAGGAGGCATTCGGGACATAGTTGTGATTGAGTACAACATTTCATCCCCAGATGGATGGTCAGATGGAGAGGTCCAAACAATCCATGGATGACATGTTTCATGCTTGTGTACTTAAATTTGGTCATATTTGGGAGGACCTTTTACCCTTGGAGGAGTTCACATACAACAATAGTTATCACTCCACCATTAGAATGGCATGGTTTGAGTCCTTGAATGGGCGACCTTCTATACTAACCATATACATGACAGGCCCAGGGGAGTGGGTAATCATGGGTCTAGAGTTGGTACGGGATACCACCGAGAAGGTAAAGATCATCCCAGATAGGATGATGACTTCATATAGTAGTCAAAAGACTTATTCTGATAGGAGATAGAGACCCATAGATTTTTAGGAGGGAGACCATTCATTCCTTCAGCTCTCACCCCGATAAGGATTACAAATATTTGGTCGGGGTGACAAGCTATCAATGAGATTCATAAGACCTTTTCAAATCTTTAGCAGAGTTAGCGTGGTGGCGTACTGACTAGATCTTCCCCCATAGATTTACTAGGTGCATAATGTTTTCAATGTATCTTAACTAAATAGTTTTGTTCCTGACTTATCATAGATCATCCACTCAGTTGAGATGGACATTGATGATGGGGAGACATTTGTGGAGTTCCCAGTGGAGATAGAGGACTGAGAGGAGCATGTATTATAAGTATGGATGATTCCTCTACTGTATGTTTGATGGAAGTACATGAATCTCTAGGAGAGAACATGGAGCTTGAGGCTCAGATTCGGGATCAGTCTCCCATCTGTTTGTTTAGTTTTCATTGGTTCTTTTAGTGACATAAATCCCTATGGTGGTGAGAATGTTATACATCAATAATTCAATGTAATTTTTTGTAATTATATGAGATTATTTCGAGGCCAAAAAATTCGATGGCATGTGATTCCGAGGCCTAGAGTTCCCAGAACAAATTTCAACACATTTATTATGGTATGTTCACAAGACCTATGAGAAGGATTTGTTTGTCATCTAAACTAGTTCTCTAATTCTAAAAATGAGGGCCCAATTGAACTCAGAACACCGAGATTCACCTATAAATGACTTAACTTCGGCTATAAAGGGTAGAATGATAAGTTATTTTTTAGACCTTTTGAGAAAAATAATAAAGTAATTTTAAAAAATAATTTTATTTCATTCTCGCAGCTTAGTGGAAAACATCGACGCTATGTTGCAACAATGAGGTGGCGATGAGGAAAATTAATATAGGGTCAATAATGACTCATTTGAAACATCAATGTTGTTAATTTAATGACTCATTAAATGTGGATTATTATATATTGCTAATTTAATGATCACCATTAATGGGTGCAGTGTCAAAACATGTTTTCATTTCATTTAATAATTAAACATGTGGAGTTTGGGAATTAAACATGGAAGATTATCTGATGAAACTTAAGTGAATATCCCCTCTAATAAATAATGATGTAGGTCGGTAGAGCTTCATCGTCTTTGACGCACCTCGACGAAAGGAGATGGATGTGACGACATAGATGCCTTGGACTTTCAAGAATGAACTCTTCACCTTAGAATGTCTAAGAGGTAGAGGATATATATGATTTTCATGTTCTTCCCCATTATATTTTTAGAAAAGATGAATGGGAATCAACCCATGAACAGGTTGACCCGTGCTTCGTGCGTTTATGTGGGGGGGTAACACTCATGGGGATTTCTTTATTTGGGATTATGATTATTCTTCCACGATGAAGCAATAATCCCCGATCCTTCCCCTAGATTATAAACCTCTAATGTAGAGGGCTCAGGATGACACAAAAAGTCTTGAGCACCTCCGCTTGTGCGTTCTTGGTGGCCACATTCTCAAAATGACGGAAAATCTGATTTGTGGTCTTTTCCATGAAGAAGGATAACTTCAGAGGCCTTAGATGTAGGTGGTGTGAAGATCGATCCACTGGTGTGCATCTGTTGGTCCATCAAAGGATATGACGTCACGTCGACGCTGGTGGAGGTGGCACACTCCAGTAGCATTCTAGTCCGTGACACAGAGCATTGTAAACATCACTGGTAGCTGGGTGGAGAGGTGATCTCATCAACACACTGCAAAAGCTGCAGACCGCGACCATCAGGGCTCGACAGTGGAGGAAGTCATGCCAGGTAGTGCGCCATATGGAGGGGTGGCCTACAACTGGGAAACCAGGATAGTAGGAGTTGTGGTATGTTTTCCGAAACACGATGTGGATGCCCTACAACATCTAGTGGGGAAGTGGGTCCCAGACGTGGCTAGATCCACGTCCCAGCTAGGTAGTACGTCGGCTGCCACTCCAATGGCAAGTCTCCATCTAGTGGAATGAGCAGCCAGTGGGCCGATCTAATCTCACGTCCCAATGGTTTTGACCCGTGCCGGAAGGCTGAACCACCGTCAGTAGGTGAGACATGAGCTAGTGGGCCAGACCCGTACAACCTGGAAATACTTATTATGATAGGGTGGACCCACACCCCTCGGGTCGGGCAGGACTAAATCAGGTCAGCGGGCAGCCCAGTAGGTTGGACCCCTGACCAAACCAGGTTGGGCCCAGCAAGGCCCATTGGGCCAAGCCCACTAGCCAGGCCGGCAAGACCGACCCTGACCTGAACCAGGTCTGGTCGAGTTTGTCTCATTAAACTCATGTATGGGGCACCTCCGGGCCGCGTTGGCTGGGTCGGTTTGATCGGGTTGGACCGGGCCCCATCACAACCGGCCCCCTATTTACTAAAAGGCTCGTTTCATGAAAACCACGTGTCTGATTGATGATCTGTATGCGGAATTGGGACCCTATTGATCAGACATATCTTTTCAGATTCATTCTTGTGATTTTCCTGGATGATGAGATGTGATGAATTGATTGAGGATGGGTTCTTCCATGTGTGCTACGTATTGAACCCTACAGTTGGCTGAGACCTATAGAATCATCGACCACGATCCTGTGGGAAGGAGCTCTGTGTGACCTAATGGGCCTACGGTGCGGAGATTCATTGTGTGACTTAGCAAACCCATTGTACTAGATATGAGGATTACCTTAGTTCAGACAAGGTGGGAAGCTGTTTTGTGGGACTCAGAAATCCCACGGTGGGGAGCGACTCAGTGTGGCCCATCATACCCACATTACTAATGAGGGATGCATTCCATAATTGTCCATGGTTAGTGGGAAGAGGATCTGTGTGACCGTACATTCCCACTGTACACGATAGAGGAGTATTTATCCTACAACTGAGGTGTTTTATGACATGAATGTTGATGCTACTATCACTACCTTATAGTATACCTGGTGCGAGGTGTGTCTTTTACATTGTTCTATATGTTTGAGATCATTATTGGAGGAATTACTTCTGGGGTATTTTTCATTTGCGGTGTTTTCCATCATTGATTATAAGGAGACCTTTGAGGGTCTCTGGATCACTACTGAGTATTTTTATACTCACCCCTGCACAGGCTTCGCTCGCACGTGTCGTGTTTGGTCCAGATGATCAACATTTTGATAGTTGTTCTTAGGGGGACGAGGCAAACAGATGCTGCAATGGTGGACGAGGTTTCTTCGGACCAAGTGGTGCCCCGTAGGTCCTATAAGACATCGAATAATACATTGGCTTCCAATACATTCAATACTCTCACAAGCAGGTGGGGTTTTCCACAGATGGCAATCAGAGTTTCATTTTTTTTACTTTTCTATTTTCAGTTCCATGTTGGGTTTGTATTCTGGCCCACTTACTTTCACAAGTACTTTTAGTCAGCATTGCTTTAGTGATATAATTTCCCCCATTTAGTATGTTGGTGTGTTGCTGGGTTTGTGTTTGTATAATTTTCAAGGAAAATTCCTCCCACATGCAGGTCGACACCTTCGACACTAGTCGCCAACCCTTGGCCTTCAAAAATATGGATTGGGGTAGACACAACATGTGCCCTGAGGATGGGGTGTGACAACACATATGTATACCCAATGAACATATGGGCAGTTATCATTCTATCATAGTTTAATTAACTCATGGTATGGAAATGTACATCAGGATAATCTCTGTATAACATCATCATAATCCATATTGATAAAGAAGTTGAATGGTATCATTAGAGAATACCCCAGTCAAGAAACAATGTCGTTGAAGGAAGTTGACATAGATGGATAAATGCATTAAAAATATTCATTTAAATAAAACAACATGAATGTTGATTTCCATTTATTTACATATAAAAAATAATAAAAATCACAGAATAACACGAGTACGATTTTCATTTAATACCATTCAAAACATAAGAAGAAAATTTCATAATTATCAATGATCATCACATCATGAAATGTAAATGAAGATGTAGATGTTAAAAAATCAGTATTTCCACATGATTATAATGAATGTAAAAAATTACACATATTGAAAATGTTAAACATATAATTTTTAAAATTTATGTAAATAATAAAATTTTATTGGAATTTAAACGAAGAAATAATTAATTTATGTGAGAATATCATTCTGGAAAAATATAAATAATATAGATATGTAATATAACGATTTGGCCAAAAAACATTAAAACATTCCAAACTGTTATTTTAATGAAAACTATTACGACTTTGGAAAAATTTTAATTGAAATCCAGTGAGAGAGAAAAACATATAGGGAATTTTAATGAAAATAATATTAATTTAATGTTTTATAATATAATTTAATTATTTTTATACACACCCCATAATAGATTGATTGTGGTTAATATAGATGATATCTCAATGAAGGGAAATTGAGATGAGAAATAAATTAACTTTACACTTGAAATCACAGAATGTGAATCTACAGTCTATATAATAAAAATAAAATTTTTATTCACTTATATATGAAACTTATTCATATCAATTACATTTTATACACTTAAATTATAATAATTCATTTATCATATATAAGTTATTTTTTCACAATCATATGTTTCTAATTCTGATAATTTCATACATGTCTCTTAATGGGAATGTTGGTCCATGTTCATTAAAAACATTTTGATCAATCCTATAGTATTCAATATTGTTTATGATTATTTTTTCAATGTTTTATAAAGTTTCATTTTCATATGATGTAAATAATGTGTATGTTTTGAGAGAATAGTATCTGTGACGTTCTTTTTTTGGTAATTATAAATAAAAAATGTATTATCTTAATAACGAGTAAAATATAAATATTACCTTTACATAGTAATATCATATTTATTCAATAAATCAAAGCATTATCACCAACAAAGATAGATGAAGAGGAAAAGTGAAATTCATTATTCAAGGAAGTGGTTGACCTCATACAACACATAAACATTTTCATTATTTGATTGAATAAGAGGAAAGTAGAAAATGGATATTAAATTTATATAAAAACAATTTATTATTGTAATTTTACTGATTTAATTATCATATTATGGGTAGAATAAATTAGGAGAAAGTGGAAGAATTGAATAACTTAATCGAACATCGTAAGATAATTAATTCTTCATTGGATATCCTATTTTTTCAAACCCCCAAAGCCTTAGTATAAAGTCTTTTGGTGAGACCACGACTTTAAGAACATGAGAAGAATATTTTTAAGGGAATTTTAGAGAATTTGGTAAAAATAATATTCTTTAGGTATGAGGTGATTTGCGGCAGTGAAGGGATACTTTTATAAGTGAGAGGGGTAACATTTTCTTAAAATACTCATTAGTTTATGTTAATGTTTTTACCATTAAATTGAATGTGGATAAAATGTTGAAAATAATGGGTATAGTATAATTCATAGCCGATACACCACTCACACACTAAAATATCTAAAATAGATTGAGATATTTCCAGCCTTCTACCCTTCATTTTACTTTTTATCATAAATTACATTTATTATGGTGACTCATTTTTTACCATGAAAAATTTCTTTTATGACTAAAAAATAAATTTACCTTATTACCAAATTTAATAATGATGATGAAAATTTTGATAATAATTCTAAATGAATCTATTTCAAGAGTTGGTAAAAATTTACTTTTATAAATGTATGTTTTATTCAGTAAAAATAATTTTTTTATAAATGTGATTATTAAACAACATTTGGTATATTTTTAACAACCTAAGTCTTTATGATATTTTCCCTTATAAATAATTTCAATATAATTGATATCTTGGTATACATGCATCCATGGTCGCCAATTATAGTGACTGAACATTCTATTTTAGTAAAATAATAATAAAATAAACAAATTAGTATTTAATGGAAGAAAAATAATAATTTTATAGGATTAGAATACATTTTTACATTTCATTGACAAAATAATAGTAAAATTAATTTTTCAAATTTTTCCTTAGACATAGGCATTTATGAATAATAAAAAAATGTAATAATAAAGATTATTTTTCTAGTTATAATAATGATTTATAACATTCATTATTAAAATTTTATTAACCATAAGTTATATATAAATAACGATAACAACATTTGAATGCGATAATAGATATTATTTTTTAAAAATAGTTGTTTTTTTTAGAAAATTCATTTTGGTTAAAATGGAATAATGTAATTAATATTTAATAAATTAACAAAAAATGTAATAATTAATTTATTAATTGAAAAGTATTGTTTATATATAGATTTATATGAATTTATGACTATCTAATGTTAATTATTTGTCATAAATATAATACATGTTCATTTTATGCTTGAAAAGGTATTTTGGAAAAACAATTATTTGACACAATTTGTTGAATTACCATTAAAATAAATTTTTAAAATCATTATATTTAAAGTGGTAAAAATGGATTCCAATATTGGAATCACAATAATTAATATTATATTATTAAATGACATGAATTTTTTGTTATAATGAATATAAATAATGATAGAAATTAATTATCATTGTTATTGTTAACATGAGTTTATTGTGGGAAAAACTATAAGGATAAGGGTTAACATTACCGCACAACTTATCTAATTTCAATTTTATTGAAATATTTTTACCCTATCATATATAGGGTTCAATAATAAGAAATTTTAGAGCCTTCTGGAACGTGTCAAAGGGTATTATTTATTCCATTCCAAAATTCTAAGTGTATCCTCCTCAAATTTAAATGGGTGCTCCCTCAAATCACTTATTCAAACCTCTCAATCCATTTTTTCACAAAAAATCTGTAAAAACATCATCCCAATATCCATAAACACATTCTATACGTGTTTTTATTCCCAAAAAAACCAACCCTAGGTTTCATAAGAATATATACAAAAGCGGTTTCTCTATGAGAAGGCAATCCTCTTAACAAAGCACTTTATTCATTTATTATTTTAAAAACACCAATAATTTGTTAACATGTACAATATAATAATATTGGTATGAAAAATGTAATTATTTTTAACATTATTTCTATAATATATATCCTTCTTATTCTTCATCAAATGGAAAAAAAATCCATTGTTCAAGTATATGGAAAACAACTACATCACAAATCGATGTAATTTTTTTCCATCACAGATAAACATTGATAGAAATAATTATAGAAATAATGAATTTATATCATACACATGATATTGTATTGATTCATTAATATTAATATAACATCAATTTATTGTCCCTTTCTTACCTTAAGGGAATGATATCATTGCACATGCATATATATGACAAACTGTGTATGTGAAGCGATGTAATTGATTTTCTTTTTAAATAATCAAGAATGGTTTTTAAAATTTATATAATTAGTAAAGAAGATATTTGTAACAATATAATAATTCTCTATATGATGTATTTATATCCTACTCACATGAACTAGAACTCCCAGAAAAATCATGCATGAGAAAACTAAGAAATTAACACATGAAGCAATGTTAGTAATGATGTATTGCTAACAAGAAGGTAGTAAAATATCATAGGAGGATGAAATGTAATACTATAAATACGAATATAGTTATATTATAAGTTTATAAAATTCATAAATCTGTTATACAAAATGTTAAAGCATGTTGAACAAAATGAAAGCATAAGGTTAGAGGATTCATTTCAATTTCTATTCCATTGTGACATGTTCGTTATTATGAACCTATTCACATTTATGTGGTGTATATACTAACCAATTGATGTATTTAACATGAAAAACTATTTACTAATTATGTTCAATGTTTCAATTAAATTATACTCACTCATGTGTATACAATTCAAATTCACTAGAGATATAAGAATCTATTTTACATTCTCAATTTATTTTGGCATCAATTTTATTATCATTAAAGGTATATTATCATTTATCTTTGATAAGAACCAATAATTTTGTTATCCATCTTAAATATAACGTGATATAATATTTTATTCCAAATTTTATTTTCATTGGTACTTGATAAATCCTTAAGGAAATGTTTAAAATATAATCCTATTTTAATTTGTTAATTGGATATGTTTTTATTATATATACATGTTTTAAAAAATATTTATAAAAAAAGTAATTTTTTATACTGAAATGATTTATTAATAAAATTTTACTTTATAAATGACTATTATTTGATATTTTAATAGAGTATTTTTTCATTTTATGAAATGGGAAATTATCAAAAAAATTATAAATTAGAACATATAATGTGGTTATGGACCTCCCCGCCACCATAAAACTATTATGAAATATAGATTCATTAATAGGTTTTCAATGTATTTCCAATTAATACATATTCTTAAAGGTTATTTAAATATTTAAAATAAATTAAATTTATTGTTTAAATAGAAATTATTTTATCTAAAAATACTATATTCCTGATGAACCAATGGTCACCTCTCATATATTGACTAATTTGCAATTTTAACATTATATTGTGACAATCAATTTATTATGATAATTTATTATTGTACATTAAGATTATCCTAAATATCCATATTCATTGTATCACATAAATAATTATTTCCAAAACATTATTCAATTTACACATACAATGTTTACTTTGAATGTTATTTGATCAATTGGCGGAATATTAATAAATAAGTATTCTTTAATCAATACAGATATTTAATGACATGAAAAATCATTCAAGAATAAAATATATTATTTGTTAAATAAAAAATTCTTCATAAATTCAGTTATTTGTAGGGCGAAGTATTATATATCCCCTCGATGCATCAGTTGGTCTCTTGAGACAAATCAGTTGACCAAATTAAACAAAATTTTAAACAGTTTGAAACTATGTTTTGAATGGTCATAAAAGTATATATATCTTTATTTCTAAGATCATGATGATTTTTTTTATAATTTCCTTCATTTTGAATTCACTTACTATTATCTGTGTGTTTATTACAATTATTTTATTCGTGGATTCATTAGTTTCTCATGTTATTGATTAAATAAAATAATTTTTTAGTTATTTTAATTATAATATATATTATTACTTATCTAATTAATATAATTATGTTATTTATTATGTGGAATTAATATTGATTTATCTATATTTTAATATTGATTACATTATATCGATTAATGATTGTTTCCACTATATGTAACCCCTACTAGGCATTTGAGTTGTCCCTTATTTTGTGTCCTTTCTCTAGGATATGAAGAATAATTCTTTAAATGTGTTCAAGGATGTTGATTGTTTTCTATTATTATATTTTATTTTAGTTTCCAATAATAAAATGGGTATGATGTTTGTTGGTTCTCTAAATCTTACAACATAATCGACCCTTTTGGATTTGACCACATGTATACATGATATTGTAATAAAATAGAAACTGGCTATGGGTTATTTTTGTTGGGTTTGTTACATTTGGTATCCATGAATGTTTAATAGAAACCTTTAGAACCTGATTAATGAAAACATAGATTAAGGTACATAACCCTATAAAAGAATTTTATGATAAGTATATAATATTATCATAATGTTTTTTTAGAAAGATATTACATTTCCTTTCATATAAATACTTCCACATATAGATAATACATGTGGACATGGTTTTGGAACCTATGACACTAGGTTTAATAACCCTGATAAGAGTTGGTCGAGTATGTCTTTTCCATCATTTTAGTGCATACTTTGTTTTCCCATAAAATGAATCTAGTTTGACAATCTTTGGGGATATGATTTAGATAATACACATTTTTCATTACAAACCTATATGAATATTTTGAAAATAATTATATCCCCCAATGAAACTATGATTTTTATTCCATGAGATATGATTCATAAATTTTCAATTTTTGATAAGGGTTATAAATTTTTTTCAATTATACATTATTATTTAAAATATGTAATTTAATGAGAAAATAGAATATATAAAATTGGTTAGAAATGGATCCTATAAGAAATAAGGGTATGAATACTCATGGATATTGTATATATTATTCTACTTTGAAATCCAATATAGATGGTGTTATAATAGAATATGCCATGACCATATTAGAGAAGCGTAGTCAAGTTATGAAAGATTACAATTATTGAATGGAGTAACATATTTTCCGATATTTTGATCATCCTTTGTGGGACTGCATCATGTGATAAAATTGCCCATCATTTAACATGATTATCAATCTAGTTGTAGCTGAGCAAAGAATTATGCCCCTTGAGATGATATTTCTTGATGTGGGATGCGCAGAAAAGGGAAAGCTCACATAGTCAATTTATTTTCTAAAAGGATATACTGATCAATTTTGGTCACTTATCAAGAATATATGGGATGAGAAGAAAATAGAACATATGGAATGAAAATAATTTAAACAATCATTCTTTGAAAAATATTAATGAGAAATGAAATAATTTTAAGATAATATTCTTTATCTTAATTAAAAAGGAAGGAGAATGTGTTTTAGAGTATAAGGCTACCTCACTACAATAAAATTACCATATTAAAGGGGGTTATAACCCCTTATAAACAATTTAGTGATAGTTATGGGGTACTATTTCTAATAGGGATACCCTATCATGTTATGACTTGTTTTCAAGATGTTCTAGTAAAATATACCTAAATTTAGTGGTGATTGTGTCAGGGGGTTTAAACCCCATACAAATATTCCATAAAAGTATAGAAAATAGATGATTTAGATATAGTTCTAACAACCTATAAATTTAATACGTGTTTATAGGTGGTTAGAACTACCTCTAAATTGAATTAAAGTTTAGTGGTCATTCTCCTCCAATTATCCCTAAACCATCACATTTTTATAAAAATTTACTTTTTTTAACATCCCCTGACCTCTATGAACTCCACCACGTCCATGTGACCTCGTCTTATATGTGGACACACCGCTAGTAGTCCTTGATTTTTTTTGTGACACCGCAGGAAACCCCAACTTGTCCCTCAACACACTCCCTAGACACCCAGATGCCCTGCTTATATGTAGACAGACCTAGAGGAACCCAGATGCTCCCTTCTCGTCAACAAACACTCACCCCCATGCGAATAACCCCCATGATGAACCCCCCCCCCCAAAAAACGTGCAGTGCTAGAACACCATGACTTCATTGTGTTAAAAGAAAATCCTCCTCCCATGGGATTCAAACCCACGTCAACCACATTAAGAGCTATGTGCCTTACCACTCGTCTAACGTCACTCAGTTTAATGTATAAAAAACAATTCATATATAATATATATATATATATATATATATATATATATATGAGTATATAAATATCAATAATATTATATATTTCTATATATATCCATATATTTTTGTGTGTATAATATATATATATATATTATTATATTTACATATATAAATATTAATTTATACATATATTTATTAACACATTTAGTTTTATTTAAGTATGTTCATGTGCATATTTATGTATTTACGTAATATGTATACATATAATATAATTATAATATGTATATTTATGTAATTATTTTTATATATGGATGTGTGTTTAGAAATAATATTATTAAATTTCATTATTTATATTATTACTACTATTTTATGAACTATATTTTTGTAGGATGGTTTTATAAATACAATACAATTATTTAATGATTTATATTATAAATATATTATGTTTAATATGTTTATTTTATATTTTTATATATGTAATTATATGCATTCATATTATATCATGTATACACAAATATATAGATACCAAATTAAGTATATTCACATAATTGAATGTTTTTAATACAATTAAAGAACATATATGTATATTTCTGAAAATAATTTACAATTAATATATTATACTAAAATATATATAATATAATTATATATTATATATCTATATAATATATATATATATATATTTAATTTTGTCAATATTATATATATTTGTATTTATAATATAATATTAATGTATTTATACATAAATGTACAATAAAAAAGTATATAATATAACATATGTGTAATATAAATCATAATTTAAATTTATTTAATAAATGTATATTATTTATAAAACGTCATTTTAATTTAATATATTTGAAAAAAATATTTATAATTACATTTATATTATGGCTACCAATATTTATATATGTATAGATTTTAAAAAATTTATTTATTTATTTACTTATTTATTTAAACTATTTATATAATGTGTTTATTTAATATATACACCCACAAACATGTTCTCACACACATATATATAATTAAATTTTAATTTATATGGGATTTATTTAAAAGAAATAAAAAATTTAGAGGGGTTTAAAAACCCCTTTAATCCATGGGATTAGCGGTGGTTCATGAACCCCTTATAATTTATTAAATGAGAAGGGGGGTTTAGAACACCTTATAATGTAATAAATTATAGGGGGCGCAAAACCTCATCCAATCTAAGGGATTAGTGGAAGTTCGTCAGCCCCCAAATTTATATTATATTATAGGGGGTTTATAAACCACTCTAATTTTTGTTATTACAGGGTGTTGTAAACCCTCACTATTTCATTAAAAAAATAAAATTCTATTATATATATATATATCTTCTAAAATTAAAAAATAATATTATATATGTATATATAAAGTTCATCTAAAACACTAATGAATAATATATATATATATATAGAGCCTCTAAAATCCCAACGAATATATAGCACAACTAATTTTAAAATTTGTACATGTTTTGACATAACCACCTATAAAATCCAACCATATATTAAAAAAATAATGATAAAAAATTTAGAGGATGTTCTTAACCCCCTATAAATTCGATGATTATAGGGGGTTCTACATAACCCCCTATAATTCAAATATAAAATGAATTCAGAGGGTTTTGTACATAACCCCCTCTAAAACCCATTGATATTTGTTTTGTGCGTTTACATGATTGTCTAGGTAAGATATAAACTATATAAAAAATGTAGAATAAAATTTGAGAATTTTATTTGGAGGGATTAAGACACGTATTTGAAGGGAAATGGGATCTCAAATATTTTCATCATATGATGAAATAGTTTTATCAAACATCAACTCATAGAGGGAATTTTCTATTTTATATATCTTCAAGGGGATTCCATAGATGAAGTTGTCATCTAAATAACAATATTGAGGGAATGTGTCAAAGAATAATATAATGAAGAAACAATTTCCATCAATTTAAAATTTTGGAAATAAAAATAAATGTAAATTAATTAAGGGAATGAAATTTATTAGATGTGTGGTTATACGAGTCATATGGATCATGAATGAAAGGGAAAGAAACAAATCAATGATTTAGACTGATTTAGCTATAATTAAATGGGAAATTATTCACATTTATTCTCCTTGAATAAAGGAAAAATTCCACAGATTTTGAAAAGTGGAGAAGTCCATTATTATGAAATCATTATAAGTGAGGTATAATTATCCAATGAAGTGGTGAATGTAACCTTAATAATAGATACAAAATTTATCAAAGGATTTATTAGATTCTAGATCTTAATATTCTTTTATATCTTATGGGGTTTTCTGGAAAATTATTTATTTCTCTTAAATCTTAAAAAGGGAGTTTAAAAAAATTGTGTAAGAGTCACAATAACAAGGATGTGTTAAGAAGTACCCATTATGACATATAAATGTTCTTTATATAAAGAATTTATTATCATACATCTGTTTGACATCAATATAATCCTTATTACGGTATGGATATCAAAATATGAGGAAAAAATTTATTGAAAGGAGAAGGAAATTATGATTCATGGTGAAGATATAGAAATAATTTTCGTTTGATAGGAGCAATAATAATCTGAGTCATATCTGTATCACTTACTATTAGATCTTATTAATGATATTCTTGTTTATGAATATTAAAAAATCAATCCATGGATAATATAATCATCAAAACGAGGATATACCTATTTTATAAGAATATATTAACGTATTCTATAAGGAATTAACTAGATAACCACAAGAGTGTGTTTTATATTATTTCATTTATTTAATACCTGATTCAAGAAAAATATCATAAAATATATATAGTGTGAACAATATGGATTTAGTAGAGTTTAAGGAATAACTAGAGGAGTTTTGTGAAAAAGGATTTATTCTCCCTAGGGTTTTTCCATGGGTTCCCTTATTAAATTTATTAATAAAGAATTTATATATGGTCTTCTGTTCATTTATTATAGGGAAATCAATACTATTATTAAACAAAACAAGAATCATGTACCTTGTATTAATGAATTATTCAATCAACTTCACGTATATCAATATTTTTTAAAGAATTACCTTCATTATAGGTATCATCAAATGAGAATAAATAAAGAGGAAATTCCAAATATAGTATTCCTAAGGAGGTACAATACTTACATGTTTACAAAAACTCTATTTGGATTGAAAATTGAACCATATGTTAATATGGACATAATAAACAAGGAATTCAAGGAATATCATGATGATTTTTCTGTGGTATTCATTGATGATATCATGGTGTATTCTAAAAGCTATGAGGACCCTGACAATCACATTGTGATCATTCTTAGGACTCTTAGAAAAAAACAATTTATTTGGAAAATTTAGGAAGTGTGATTTATGGATTCAAAATCTCTCATTTCATAGATATATTGAAACCAAGGATATAATCTCAATGAATAAATTAATAAAAAATGAAGTTAGATAATCCCAAAAACCAATTAATATAACCAGGGTATATAGTTTAATTATTTTGGAAGGTAACTATTGGTGAATCATTCATAATTTTTCCCAATTGGATAACTCATTTAGAAAGTATACACGCCAAGTGGATATGTTAATTTCTAAAAGTTGATGAGAATAATGTTGTTTAGATTTAAAATGATATTTTTCCACACATATATTTTTAATCTATTATTAATAAATGATGGGTTTGTGTCATTGAGTGATGCATCAATGAATGTGTAGGGTTGTTTCCATATGAAAAATGATAATGTTATTTCATATGTAGGAAGTTTGTTAAATACCCACAAATAAAAACAATCCAACATTGATCTTCAGTGGGAAGCTATAACCTTTTCTTTGAAGATATATTGAAATTAAATTTTTAGTGAATTTTGGGAGATATACACAATCTATGATGGATTCAAATAAATATATTCACAAAAAGATCTCAATATGAAGAATTTTTGATGGCTAGAGTTAATGAAGGATTACAGTTTCTCAATAAACTACCTCATAGGGGAAGATAATATGTTAGAAGATTAATTAACCATAAAATAACATGTAGTTATCACAAAAATGATGATTGAGGTGGATCCTTTTCTCATAATATTTGTAAATATAAATATCTGAATTATTATGAAATATGATACATCACCCATTTTTCATGTGATTATAAAACATATTAATTGGAAAAGATAAAATTTTCTTAATTTAATGATAAGTATTTTTAGAAGAAAAATTTAGCTATCAATAATTGGAAATTAGAATACATTATTTGTGAAGATGACCTTTTAAAATTTGAAATGATATTATGTGTTCTATCTATATTGGTGCTAAAAATGGAGTTGTTGTATGATTCTCATATCTCAAATTTATCTATACATACTGGTAGAACCATGATGTATAAGTATTTAAATGAATATTTTTTAAGAGATAACATGAATTTGGGAATTTCTTATTTTGTTTCTAGATGTTTGGTTTGTCAATATGTGAAATATGAGAGAAAAATACAAGAGTATTCATGTACTCTATTCCTATTATTTTGTCGAAATGGGATAAAATTACTATGGACTTTGTCACAAGAATCACTGAGACACCTATAAGAAACGATAATATATTGGGTATTGTTTATCACCTAAACATATCTCAACATTACCTTGGTATAATATATTATTTTCTTATTGAGAACTTCGAATAGCCCTATATTAATGATGTTTAATTTCTTAATGGTGCACGTCTTTCTATTTTTTATGTTCTTAATCCGTTTTTACTTAAAAATTATGGAAGAGTATTTCAATTTCCCTTGATATTGAACATCTTTTTGAGTACCATATACTATTCTCAAACTGATGGAAAATCCAAAAGGATATATTAAATAAAGGAATACATATTGAAGTCATGCTCACTTTCCTTTCATGGTATGTTGGATCAATATTTACCTTAATCAGAGTTTTCCAACAATAATAGTTTCAATTACAGTATTCAAATAGTGTCATAAAAATAATAATATGGAATGTGATTTCACAATCCATATTTTTTTTTGATGAAGTTCGTGAATGTAACACATAGGCCAATAACCTGTTAAAGACACAATAATAATGGTAAATAATTTTTAGGCTCATATTTATGATTCTCAAATTATGAACAAATATTTATGCTGAATATTAGAAGATGGATTTGAATTTATAGTAGGGAATAACTTTCTAATGAAATTATCTTCAGGGAATGGGGTCATAAGGTTTGGTAAGAGGGGAATGTCAAGCCCCAAGAACATGAGACCGTTTTAAATTTTGTAATGGATCAGAGTTGTGGATTATCATATAGAAATCAATCCAATCCTATATAAATTAAAATATGTGTTCCATATATCATTGTTAAGGATGTAAATTATAGATCTGGTGCATCTACTCATCTGAAAAGAAATATAATTAGAACATAATTGTATAACTCCCTACAATTATAAAACCATAACATTTAATTCATTAGCATGTATGACATGAAACAACAGGATTAAAAGAAACAAAAACATTTGATACTTAAAAATATATTTACTTATTCTATTTAATCTTATTAATTACAATAAAAATATAATTTATCTTGTGTTACACATAATTAATTGTTTCTTCAATAGCTGGGGTTACACGTAAGACATCGTTTTACCAAACAACAATATACTATTAATATCATTATTTAATATGATTATTATCTCATATTCATTGTAATAGCATAGAAGAATATGGTTAAATATCATATTAAGATATATATTTTCTACACGTTTATTATCTATTTTTTTATAAATAAAATTTGAATGATTTAAATGAAAATTAAATGTTTTCTGAATAATAGTATTTTTCTAAAAAAATGTTTTAATCATTCTTTATGACCACAATTTGATGTTTTTTCGATTTTTGAAAATATATATTAGGAAATAACCATAATATTTTTTCTAGGAATATATAAATATGATTAGCCCATATTTTTGGAATTTTTCTTAGATGTTTCATTTTTTGATTAATAGTGAATAATAATAAATTTAATTGAACACCACATTGTTGATTAAATAATTTATAATGTGAAATTATATTTTTAATTAGTTTTAATGTAAAATTTGTTCAATTATACATCAAATAATCCAATCTAGGTCATCCAAATTATTTTTATATTGATTGTAGATATAAAAACATTTTAAATTATTGAGAATTTTCCCATTAATAACACTAATTCACTTCGTGTCTTTGAGATTAATTTTAAATTAAAAATTTTATCTTATGTTACGTAATTTTTAAAAAATGTATATCATACCTGAAATCATCATAGATTATAATTTTTTATATGTTCAACATATTTTTTACAAAAATTAATATTTTATTCATTAAAAATTAATTACCATGGTTAAGGTAAAAATTAATTCATTGGGGGTTACAAAATGATAATTGTGAAAATGATTTAAAATATTATATAAATTTCGTTTAATGAGTTAATTTGGATTATGGAAATTAAATTTTCAAAAATATATAAATTTATTTCCATTTATATTTGAATATGACCCATATAATATTTTATGTTAGGGAAAAGACAAAAAATATACCTTTCATCCTTTTAATATATTTAATTCATTGGTATAGGGAAAAAAATTGTTTGGTTATACAGATAATTTAAAAATATAATGACGTTTTTTTATAGTAATAATAATTTTTTGTAAATTATTATTGATGAATTAGTTCATTATAATTCATAAGAAATACTAACACTATAATAATTTATTTAATAAAAAAATAACGACAACTAAAAATAATAAAATAGAAGTAAATTGAAGTAGTTATTATGGTAAATTATTTTTTAGAAGTGTATAAAATTTTAAAAATTATTTAAATAATTGATTCTATTTCCATCATTTTCATGATATTCTGTAAGTTCAATTTAAAAAAATAATGTCAAATTGACATTGATGTTATTTTATGATAAATTATATTTTATTATATGACTTTAAATTAATAAAAAAATTATATTGTTACAAATGACATTTAAATAATGATAAATTTAAAAATGTTCCATAAGAAGACCATTTAATCTTTTATAATGACTATATTATCCCTTAAATAGTATAAAAAATGTTATCATTGTAAAAGTTAAAGTGGTGTTCTTTCATATTACATGTTCTGGAGTTAATGTTAAATTCAAAAAACACCTTGGATATATGTTTTATAAATTATATATCATATATATAATCATTTTTCTTATGTTATCTAATATGTACAACATTAATTTAATGTTAATGGATAAATTACCATGGTTAGAAAACTATTTACCCTATTGAAAAATCAAAATGGTATAAATAAGGAAACATAGATTTAATTCCTTTTTAAAGTGTTTTATATTTTGGTTGAGTTGATTATTGAACATATTATCGTTACATCCCCTTTATTATCAATTTTGGAACCACATGGGGTAAGGGAGACCTTTAAGGGTGAATAACTTTGAGTATTTACAAGAATTCAACTCCTCATCAACTATAAAAGGGCACTCAATCTATCCCATTATTCACACAGTAAACCCACTTCAGATCATCCATGACCTAAAAATAATCTAAAAACATCCAAAAACATATCCTAGATTCCATATTTTGGGCATAAACCATCCTTTTAATTATTTTTTTCAAAAATAAGGAGGATACCCAAAGGAGGGGTTTTGTTCTTCAACAAATGCATTCATTTTATTTCCTTATCCACCTCCTCAATTTTTTTTTCAGAACATTCTGATATAATATCTTCAATATATTTGATATATTTATATATTTTTATTCTAAGTGTACAACCTAAAATATCACACACTTCCATCAAATTGTATACAAAATCATCATTCGAGTGTAGAGAGGAAAACTGCCTCATGAACCAGTATTGTTATTTTTTCTATTAACTCCACTCAATGTAGGGTATTGTGATGGATAAAAATTATATTTATGTTATACATAACACTATTATACATCTGGAGTCTATATATCATATATTTCGTTTCACCTAAAATTCCATAAGATATATGATAACGTCACTTTTGTCTACAGAGAACTACGTCCTCACGAAGCGATGTGATTTATCTTTCAATAGTGATTTACATGGAAGGTGAAAAATATAATTTTAATGATTATATATGATATACAAGTTATAATTATGATATTTGAGACATATTTATCATTCTTCAAATATAATATACATATCATTTTCTTTCAAAACATTTCACTCCTTAATAGATGATAATATAATTCGGGTCCATGTGGACTGTCGCCATCACGATGTGATGTGACTCTTTTCAACACCCAAAAAATTGGTAATTTAAATGTACAATTAAAATTGTTATATGAAAATTATTTCATGATAATTTTTATTTATATGATATAAATATATAATATACGAAAGAACCGAATCATTCATGGCCAATAATGAATAAGAGAACCTGGAAATTAACACCTAAAATAATGAAAATAATGAATGAATATTAAGAAAATGTTGATAAGATTTTATAATAGGATTATTTATATATGATAAATATTATTATGGTTCAATTATAAGTTAATAAAATTTTTAAATCCACTATACAGAAGGTTAAATTGTGTTCAACCAAAAGAAGAGTATTGTCACGACCCGTCCCACAGGGGTCGTGACGTCACTACCCCAAGCCCGCCTTCCATAGACAAGGGGTAGGCGACTAGCACCAATGGAGTAATTCCCTAAAACTAGGAAGGCACTGCCTTTATAAAGTGAAAACACACGCAATAGAGTATGAGATAGAAGGAAAACACTAAACAAAATTGTATACAAATTAGTGTGGAAAGTAGAGGGGCCGAAATACAAGGAAAAATGGAAAGTACAAGTACAACTAAAAAAATGTACAACAGAACAAAGGTAAAATAGTTGCAGGGTCGTCCTCCGGTATTTCTACCTGAAGGGTAGGTACATATATCCTCTACATCACTCCACGTCTGACCGTCTCCTCCATTTAAAATCATGTCGTGTGGTCCACCACCGGGTACGATCCTGTCCTAGAACACTCTGCCTCGGTCAGCGCTATCCATCGTCTGTATGCAACATAACGAGGTGATGGCATAGCCCATGCAGGGGTGAGTATAACGATACTCAATAGGGACCCTGAGACCCTCAATGTCTCACAAATCAAACAAGGATAAACCACAAGGTATGAATTCAACAGATAACCTCACTTATGTATATGCACATACATATACCTAATTTATCATGTAATCCATCTCAAACATGAGGCAAACACAAATGTTATTGACTAAGCTCAAACCGGGATTTTATTGAAATTATCAAAACCATGGTTGCTAGAAAACTCCTCCTATGTCGAGTACAATGGGCCTTCCATGACACCAAGGTGCATCCCACTAACCTATGACTGTTGAGGTACTTCTCCTGTCAAGTAATGTGGGTCTGCTACGTCAGCAGGGCTCTCCCCACCGTGGGTATGCCGCGTCACCATGGAGCTCCCCCTCATAGCCAGATGAGGTACTCTTCCATTCAAGTATCGTGGGTCTACCACGACACCAAGGAACTCCCCACTGTGGGTCTACCACAACACCCTGGCACTCCCCGCTCGGATAGTAGTGTCACTACCAGTCAAAAAAGTCAGCAGTCATCAGGTCTTAGCCAACTACTAGGTCTCTTCACGACGCACACTCATCTCTGGGAGGATCCGCTCCATGAGCTACTGGTCAATACTCCAAATATCCGGAATTACTACGAAGATGTATATCAAATGACCGACACATCATAGATGTCTCAACGCAATAGACGACAGGTCAATCGAACGCCCAGTCTTTGAGTTATTAGCCTTTTGGTCTTGGGAGTCCGGTTGGATTCATGCACGATCCAACCAGACCGTATGTCAACTAAACCCCAAACATTAGTGGGGTATAATAAAAGGGACATTTATACTCCAAGAATACCAGCTCCACTGAAGGTTTATCAAATAAAGATTCAGTGCCAACGATATGGCCAAAAGAAAGTAAAGGGTCTGTAGTGGTCTCGGGTCCGGTTCGACCCGGTCAGACTGACCCTGTACGACCCAATCTGGGCCGACCCGGTATGAGCCGACCCGGTGAGACCCATTGGGTATGGTCTGGCCCTCTGGGTGTGCCATCCTGTTAGGTTAGGACCGGTCCACTGGGCCCAGTACAGCAGACCGCGTGGGCGGTTCGGCCTGGGCTCGGGGCTGGTTTGGCCCAGAGCGTCGCGAGGGCGCGACCGGGATGGTTCTGCCAGGGCACCGCCAGGGGGCCGCAGGCTGGCTCGGGAGGCCATCATGGCAAGTGTTGGTTTGGTCGTGGGGTGACCCGGGAGGTCGGCGGGTGGCCGGGCAGGGCGCCGGGCGGGTCGGCGGGCGGCCGGGTAGGATTCGGCCGGGTCGGGAGGCAGCCGGGAGTCGGGTGGCGTGGGCCGGCGGTGGTGTGTTCGAGGTAACATGGGCGAAGGGCTGCAGATTGGCCCGACGCATTAGAGCGCCATGGGGATGGTGTGGTTTGTAGAGGCTGTGAGTAGCACGACTTTTTTCATCGTCGCCTTCATCGTTCTGTCGCCTCATAACCATGCCGAAGACCATCACAAACAAGAATGGTTGTGGGGTCGGGCCATGTTGGTTTTCCCTATACTTTACGTGTTTAGGGTGGCATCAATTGCCTCATCAAAGATGTAAGAGGATGAACAACTACTCACCTGCACACAATTCCTTTCCTACCATTAAAAAAGATTCAATGAAAGAATCAACATGTAAAAACCCCCTACCATTGTTTGTCGTTCATCATTCATTGACGGAGTCATGGAAAGTAGACGAAGAAGATCATCGTTCGTCAAGTCCATTGCATGCTTCTAATCCTGAGTTGTGTGGGCTCATTGACGACTATGCGGAGGGTAGGTCTGTTGAAGACATCCCACGCCGGTAGAAGCTCCGAGGAAGAAGTCGATGAAGGGAAGCATTCTTAGTTCTTCGTTGGGAGAGTTATTCCCTCTTCTCCAAAGTTTCCACCATTATGCCAATGAAAAATAATAATAGATAGGTTTATCTATTATTTCGTTGGAATAGATTTTAAAATGTGGGAAAAATTTTTTTGGCTCCACCTAATTAATGTGGAGGATTGGCCCTAGTAAATTAGGGATGTTGGCAGAAAATTATTTAAAGGGAATGTGGAACCATAAAAGAGGAAGGGTGTGGAGAAACACTCCCTCATTAATGAGGGGAGTTGAGAGATTTTCCGCTCCTGCTATTAATTGGGGATTTTAGCCCCGAGAGGTCCCCACGTCATAACCTCTGGTGGGAGGTTAGGTTCAGGTGGGCCCCACCACCATAACCTCTCATGGGAGGTTAAGGTTTGATAGTCCCACCTCTAACTTCCACGATGATATTTTAACCGTCAAATAAAAATAAAACCACACACTTTATTTTTATTTAATTAAATCTCTAAAAACCCCAAAACAATCTTTTATTCTCGACTCACTATCGTCGAAGTAAAATTCTCTTAAAGAGAATACCAACGCTATGAGTTCAACGATGCCCTCAGATTTCAATTCCAAGCACCGGTTGAAAAGTTATGAAAAAACTCGATCATACTTTTACCTAATGTACCCTATCAAAACTTACGAAATTGATTGGGGGAATAGCGGGCCTCAGAATCATACACCATCAATTTTCCCGAACTCGTAAAATTCTAATGTATTTACAAAAAAAAATCCACTAAAATTACTGGTCTTTAAATTCTCCCCACTTGAGGTATTTATGTTCGTGTAAGCTACAAATCGAACTAAGGGAACATGTGGGTTTACTGAGCAGACATATGAGCCTCCTGATCCCATGTTCTCTCCGGGAGGTTCACGTGCTGCCAGTGAATGCAGACCAGAGGTATCAGCTATCAACGTAGGACCCGCTCCTGTCAATCCTCAATCCCCACTGGAACCTCCATAAAAATATCCCCATCGTCGATGTCCAGATATCCATGGTCGATGATGTGAGAAAGGTCATGCCTATATCTCCTTAGCTGTGATATGTGGAAAACGTCGTGCACCATGTGAAACTGTGGTGGAAGAGCTAAGCGGTGAGACACCTCACCAACTCTGCTGAGGGCCTGGAATGGACCGATAAATCTCGAAGATAAAATGCCACCCCAGCCAAATCTATGTAGTCCTTTTCGAGGTGATTCCCGTAAAAAGACGTGATCGCCATCCTAGAACTCCAAAGGCCTCCTTCTCCTGTCATATTACGACTTATGCCTACCCTATGTAGTCTTCATCCGCTCTTAGTTGATCTGCACCTTCTCTATGGAATCTCATACCACCTCTGGTCACACCAGTGCTGACTCCCTAGGGTATATCAAGCACAAGGGTGATCTGTAAGTTTTCCCATATAACTCCTCTAACGGTGTCATCCCTATGGCGGAGTGATATCTATTTTTGTATGAAAACTCTACCAAAGGAAAGTGATCCACCTAGTTGTGGCCGAAGTCTAGTACACAAGCATGCAACATGTCCTCAGGGGTCTGAATGGTCCACTCAGTCTGACCATCCATATGAGGATTGAAGGTGGTTCTCAAACGAAGCTTCATCCTGAAAGCCTCCTAAAACCCCTTCCATATCCAAGAAGTAAACCGTGTTTCACGATCAGAGACAATAGATTAAGGTACTCTATGTAGCCGCACAATCTCTTGCACATAGAGGCATCCCAATATCACTACTGAACCCTGCTCTCTGATCGGTAGGAATTGGGCCAACATGGTGAGTCTATCAATGATCACCCAAATCAAGTAGTGACCCCACAATTCATGTGGAAGTCCTGTCATGAAGTCCTTGGATATCCCATCCCACTTCCACTCAGGGACATCTAAAGGCATAACAAAGCCTGCGGATACGTGGTGCCCCGCCTTCACTTGTTGACAAGTGAGGCATCGAGAGACAAACTCTGCTACTACCTTCTTTATACATGGCCACCAGTTCCATCATCGATGGTCCTGTTATATCTTCACCACTCTTGGATGTACCGCTAAAGGAGATTTTTGGAACTCCCTCAACATTTCCACCAGGAGTGAGACTGGCACCATAGTACGTCCTCAGATGAGGATGATGTGCTCCCCACATTCAAGAAATCCATTAGGTGACTAAACTATAGATATCTGAGCACATTGTTTCTCACAGTCAACATCCCCATGTTGTGCTTCCCTGAATCGCTGAAGAAGTGGGGGAGTGATTGTAAGATACTGAAGGATAGTTGCTCTATATTGGTCCACAAAGGATATCTGTAAAGTAGCCAGCTGCTCGGTCACCTCTCCTAGAAGCTGTATACCATATCTCTTAGTGAGAAAATCCGATACAACATTACCCTTTCCAAAATTATAGACTATGTCGAAGTCATAGTCCTGGAGGCACTCAAGAGATCACCGCTGTCTCAGTATCAGGTCCTTCTGTGAGAAGATATACCTGAGACTCTTGTGATCATAGTACACAGTAAAACGTTTTCCCATCAGAAAGTGTCGCCACATCTTCAAGGTTAAGACCACTTCTACTAACTCTAGGTCATGGGTAGCATAGTTCTACTCATGTTGTCTCAACTACCAAGAACCATACGTGATCACTGCTCGCTCCAACATGAGGAAACATCTGAGTTCAGTCCCTGATGCATCGCAGTAGACTACGTACCCAACACCTACCTCTGGAAGCCTCAAGATGGGGGCACTAGCCAGTCACTGCCTTAGCTCATGAAATCTCTAATGGAATTTCTCTGACCACACGAAGGGTTTCCCCTTCTTTTTCAAGGCTGAGAGTGGTGCTTAAAATCTGGTGAAGTCTAAAACGAATCTCCGATATTTACCAACAAAAACTAGGAAAATCCGTACCTCTATCAAACTCTTGAGTGGATCCCAAGCATGTACCACCACAATCATAGCTGGATCCACTACAACTCCAGCCTCCGAGATGACATGTCCTAGAAATTGAACCTCTCGGATCCAAAACTGGCACTTTCAGAGCTTATTATGATGCTATTTCTCTCGGAGTGTGTCCAGTCCTACATGTAAATGGTAGGCATGCTCCTCCTTAGTAGTTTAGTAGATCCGAATGTCTTCGATGAAGACTAAGACAAATCGATCGAGGTAAGGCTAGGAAATCCTATTCATGAGTCCCATGATCACTTATGGAGCATTTTTTATTCCGAAAGTCTTAACCAATAACTTGTAGTGGTCGTGTCGACGACTAAAATTTGTCTTCTGCACATCCTCGTCTTGAAAACTCTGCTGGTGATAGCCTGATCTAAGGTCTATCTTAGAGAACAACCATGCCTCATTCAGCTGATCAAAGAGTTCATCAATCTTTGGGAGTGGGTACATATTCTTCACGGTAACTTGATTTAGGAGATGGTAGTCGACACAAAGCCTCAAGCTCCCATCCACCTTCTTGGAGAATAGAATAGGGGCTGCCCAGGGAGACACACTAGGCCGGATGAATCCCTTCACATGAAAGTCCTCTATTTGTACTCGTAGCTCGGGTAGCTCCGTGGGATCCATCCGATAAGCTGGTGTAAATATGAGTGTCATCATAGGGTACATGTCAATGTAGGATTCCACATCTCTCCGAGGTGGTAGACCTGGGACATCATCAGGGAAAACATCAGCATACTGGTCCACCACTATAGGATAGCTCAGACTCTCCACATCCGCCGCTCCGAGGGTAAGGATGGCCAACTGATGAGTGATTGGCTACACCCTTCTCCGAGTAAGTCTGTCCTGTGCTTCAAATTGTCCCTTCTCTCTGGTGAAGTTAAACCTAGTCCCATCCATGCGGACACACCGCACTATGAACCTAACATAGTCGATCTGAGCATGGACTGTAAATAACCAGTCCATACCCAAGACGGAATCATAAGTCCTCGATGCTGCTACTAGAAGATTTCAGCCGAAGCTCTCACATCCTAGAGTAATATCACATTGTCGTCACCAGTACGTAATCATTGAGTCTGATCTCGTAGGAGTCTCTAGCCGTAAGGATCAAGCCAACCGATCCATCAGAATCTCTGAGCTCCAAACGAAGGAAGTGGAAATAAAAGAGTTACTAGCACCTGTGTCTATAAATACTGTATCTAAGGTGATGTATACACTGATCGTACGTTGAATCATCTTTGGAGTTCCATTTTCGTATGCATCAGCTGCCTGAAGCTGAGCTCTCGCCTGTCCACCTATTGTAGACGGTCGGGGTAGAGCTCCTGTTGGTGGTGGCAGCAACACCTTGAAACGTCGCCCACTGCCAGCCTCTCGACTGTCTCATCGGACATGTCCACCTACTCCTTGCAGACCGCCTCGATCAAATCATTGTCTCTACTTGGGCGGTCCATCGACCATTACTGATCATCTGAATAGAAGTTCAGACAGTCACGAGCCATGAGACCATGTCCGCCGCATGAGAAACACTTCCCACTCATAGCATGTATGTCTCTGCTCTGGGTGCCCCGCACAACCGATCCTGAGTCATGCAGTCATCCATTCGTGGGTATGTTCCTCTGACCTCTATGAAATCTGTCTACTTCCACCTATAGAAGACTCCCCTGCATGTCGGCCAGTGGTGGGTCTCACTGCTGCTGACTGCTCAGCAAGGAAACTCTCCACTAAGAGGGCTCGCTCCAACACCCCTGCATGAGTCTGGATATTGAGGGAGATAATTGAAGCCCTGATCTATCGCCTGAGGCCCTTCTCTAAGGTCCGGGTCTTGTTTAATGGGTCCCTCACCATGTTAGTGGAGTAGCATGAGAGGTCTATAAACCTCGCTGAGTACTGTGCCAACGTCATTATACCCTGCTGTGGATGAAGTAACTCTTGTATCCACACTGCACGTAGGATGGCTGGGACAAACACCACCCAAAAAAAGCCCTCAATGTTTTCCCAGAGTAGCGTCATCTCGTTATGGACCTGTAGTATCAAGCTATACCATCTAACCGCTTCTTCCTATAGAAGGCTGGCAGCCAAAATCACCATGAAGTCTTCTGGTATCCCTACCAGTCGGAAAAAATCTCACCACAGCCTCCAGCCAATCCTCAGCTACCTGTGGGTTCATCTCTCCCCTGAACCTGGGTGCCCTCTAGCGCTGGAACTCATGCAACACGCTCAAGCAGCTTGCACCGTCTGCTGCTGGGGCTGGTGGCATCGGTGGCCCAACGGGTAATGGTACTGTTAGTGCCTCTACTGGTGCCTCTTCTAGAAGAGGCCCATGCACTCAGGTCTCATCGCTGGTTGAACTATCTATGCATACTACTCTCGGGACTCTCACTGGTCGTCCTTGGGGAGGCATCCTGAAAGAAACATATGCGAAACGATCAATGATTAATCTTGGTGAGATGACCCGGTTGAGCTGACTTAATGAAAACTTTTGAAAACAAACATGCAATCAGTGTTTTCATGCATTGAGTCAGAAATCAGTTGTCAGGGTCCTGGTGTATGGATACACCGGTTGCCACACCAACACTAGACTCCCTGAACTGAAAACCACAGTTAGTGCCATTAACACTATTGATTCACTAAAATGAAATATCAGAGACCTATGTTCTATGGTAGAACCGACTCCTCTGATACCAATTTTCCACGACTCATCCCTAAGGGCCCATGCTGTGACTACCTCAAGCCCACCTTCCATTGTACAAGGGCTGGTGACTAGCACCAAATTCATAATTCCCTAAAACATGGAAGGATTCTCCTTTATAATGTGAAAACAAAAACAATAGAGTACGAGCTAGATGAAAAATAATAATTAAAATTTTATACAAAAGAGTGCTGAAAGTAGAGGGGTCGGAATACAATCCCAATAGGAAAGTACAAGTATTACTGAAAAACAAGTATAACAGAAGAATGGTAAAACAGTTGTTAGGACGTCCTCTGGGATTCCTACCTTAAGGTAGGTAAAGATATCCTCCACAACACTCCACATCTGACCGTCTCCTCCATATATCGTCATGCCGCATGGTCCACCTCTAGGTAATGTCCAGTCCTGGAACACTTGGCCTCGGTTATCAATGTTCGTCGTCTGTGACCAAAAAAATGAGGTTCGGTCATATCCCGTGCAGGGGTGAGTACAAATATACTCAATAAGGACCCCGAGACCCTCAAGGTCTCACAAATCCAACAAGGATAAACCACAAGGTATGAATTCTATAGATAACCTCACTTCGGTATATTCTCATACATATACCTATGTTATCATGTAATACTTCTCAAATATGAGGTAAACACAAAAGTTACTGACTCAGCTCAACCCAGGATTTTATTCACATTATCGAAACAACAAATGCTGGAGAACTCCTCCTCTGTTGAGTACAGTGTGCCTGTCGTGACACCAAGGCACTTCCCATCATCCTTGGACTGATGAGGTACTCCTCATGTCGAGTACCGTGGGTCTGCTGCATCACCATGGTGCTCCCCACTATGGGTGTGCCACGTTACCTAGGCGCTACCACTTGTAGCCTACTGAGGTACTCCTCCTATCGAGTACCGTGGGTCTACCCGACACCAAGGTGCTCCCTACTGTGGGTCTGCCGTGACACCATGGTGCTCCCCGCTGGGCTAGTAGATTCACCTCGAGTCAAAACGGTTTGCAGTCGTCAGGTCTCAGCCAGAGTATGGTCTCTGCACTATGCATACTCATCTCCGAGAGGATATGCTCCACAAGCTACTGGTCAATACTCCAACTGTCATGAAGTACCCTGAAGAATTATCTCAAAGGACCACCATGTCATAGAAGTCTCAACTGAACAAATAGAACATCGATCGAATGCTCGGTCTGTGAGTTATTAGCCTTTTTGTCCTGGGGGCACAGTTGGATTCAAGAAAGATCCAACCAAACCTTATCTCAACTAAACCCTGCACTTTGGTGGGGTATACTCAAAGAGACCTTCATGGTCCATGAATACCAGTGCCGCTGACAATTCGTCAAACGGACGTCTGGTGCCAATGATATGCCCAAAAGAAAGTAAAGGGTTGGTAGTGGGCCTGGTTTCGTTCCAACCGGTTCGGACAGACCCTGTCTGACCCCGTCTTGGCCGACATGGTCTTGGTCGACCCGTTCAACCCTATTGGGTCTAGCCCATCCCATTGGGCGGGCCAGCCTGTTAGGTTCGGCCCGGTCCACTGGGGCCAGCCCAGCAGACCGCGTGGGCGGTTCGGCCTAGTTTCAGGGCTAGTTCAGCCCAGAGCGTCGCGAGGGGGCAGACCAGTGCGGCTCGACCTAGAGGACACGGTCGGGCTGGTCCAGCCAGGGCACTGCGAGGGGGGACATGGGCCAGCTCAGGAGTCCAGCGAGGCCATGACACCTGTTTGGTCGGGTGGTGACCAGGCGGGCCAGCGGGTGGTTGAGCAGGGTGCCTGGCGGGAGGCCGGGCAGGGCGTCAGGCGGGCCCGCTGGCAGCCTGGCAGGGCACAGCTTGGTGGGCCGGCCGGCGGCTGGGCTGGGTACGGTCAGGTTGGGAGATAGTCGGGAGTCAGGTGCCATGGTCCGGCAGTGGTGCGGCTGGGGTGGCCTGGCCGGAGGGCTGTGGTTTCGCCCGAAGCACCAGAGCACCGTGGGGCCTGCGCGTTTTGAGGAGGTCGTGGGTAGCACGACCTTTGATGTCGTTTCCTTCGTCATTCTGTCGCGTCATCTCCATGCTGAAGATTGTCACAAACAAGAATGGTGGAGGGGTCATGCATTGCTGGTTTGGCTATAATCCTCCACATTTAGGGTGTTATCAATTTTCTCATCAAGAAGTAAGAGGATGAACAACAACTCTCCCACAATCAAACCTTTTAAATCCATTGAAGAACATTTAAGAAAAGCATCAACATATAAACCCTTCACCGTTCTTCGTACATTGACAGAGTCATGGAATGTTGACGTAGAAGATTTTCATTCGTCGCATCTGATGCACTCTTCCAATCTCGATCTGCGTTGTCTCGTTGACGACGATGCATAGGGTAGGTTGGTTGAAGACATCCCACGTTGGTGGAATATTTAAGGAAGAAGTCGAAGAAGGTTGGCGTTCTTCATTCTTCATTGGGAGAGTTCTTCCATATACTCCCATGTTTCCACCAAGATGCGAAAGAAAAATAATAATAGTTAGGTTTATTTACTATTTCATTTGAATAGAATTAAAAAAGAGTAAATAAAGTAATTGGCTGCACCAAATTAATGTGTAGGATTGGCACAATTTAATTAGGAGTTTTGGTACAAAATTAATTAAAGGGAAGGTGGAACCATAAAGGAGGGAGGGTGTGGAGAAACTATCCTTTATTAATGAGGGGAGTTGAGAGGTTTTCTGCTCCTGCGATTAATAGGGGAGATTAGCCCCATGTGTTCCCCACATCATAACCTCTCACAGAAGGTTAGGTTTGGGTGGCCCCCACCACCATAACCTCTCAATAGAGGTTAAGGTTTGGTTGTCCCACCGCCAACTTCCAGGAGGATATTTAAACCATCAATTAAAAATAAATCCCCATACTTTATTTTTATTTAATTCAACCTCTAAAAACCCCAGAAAATATATTTTATTCTTTACTCATTAGTGTCGAAGTAAAAGTCTCCTTAAGCGAATACCAGTGCTGCGACTTCAATGGTGCCCTCAAATTTCAATTCTGCACACCAGTTCCAAAGTTATAAAAAAACTCACTCGTACGTTTACTGAACGTACCCGAAAAAATTTAGAAATTTATTACAGGTACACCGGGCCTCGGAATCATGCGCCGTCAATTTTTCGGACTCGTAAAATTCCCATGTATTTAAGAAAATAAAATTCCACGAAAATTCTGAGTCTTTACACGTAAGGTAATGGATTTCATCTTAATTTACATTTCATTGAGTCTTGTTTTTTATTATTCACCAATTAGCATTTATGTGATGTGAATAATTTACCTTTACATAATATAATTAATAATTAATTAGTAATGGTAATTTATTTTTCAAATTGAATTATTACATCAAAGGGGATTTGACTTTAAAATTACAAAATAACAAATGTTATAGTGAAATATCTTTTTCAATTGTGATTTTAAACTATCCCTTGAAAAAATAACTTTTTAGTAATAAATTTTCATTGGAATGAAAATTTATATTAATCATACATATTCTTGTGTGATGTATATTATTATTTCCTAAAATGTATACCATTATTACATACAGTGTTTACATTGAATGTTATTTTATTAACAGGGGATATATTTATAAATATGCATTTATTACTCAGTACTAGTACTTGACAAGGCACATTGTTTATGAACTCAATATATTATTAAATATATGATTTATTCCTTGTACATTAAATAAAATGGTTTTTGAATTATTAATGAAACCCCATGAGGCATGGGTTGTCTCATTAGACAAAATCAGTTGGCCACAAACCCTTCGTGTTTGTAACTATATAGTTCTAAAATATTTTGATGATATTCCTTTACATTAAGTGTCTTGTTAAATATCTTAACAAAAATAAAATGTATTTTTACCCAGAATGTTTTAAATGGTCTCCCGGATAGATGTTGACAGAAAGGTATCATGTTTAAGAGAAAAATGAGGCCTGATAATTTATTATTTCCATTATTCATTTTCAGTTTTCATTATTAAATGATATTTTCAGTATGATATAATCTATGTATGAATTTTATTTTCATTTTATTGATTAAATGGAAAATTTTCTAAATTATTATCCTTTCCATAATATTACTACATTATTATATCATGATAGTGAATATATTTAAAAGGAATGTGTTTAGTTTTTTAATTCCATATTTATTATGCCTTCTCTATTCATGCATCCAAGTTACATAAATTGTATGTATGATATGTTGTTTTCCATTCCATATGGATTGTACTTATTTATTCATGATTTATTTCTATGTACTCAACCGTTATAGAGAATATTATTTCACCATTATGTTTTCCTTTACCATGAATAAATGATTTTACTATGACTGGTATGAAGGGATATGCTAGAGGGAATATTAATATTTCCAAAGAAAAAAAAATTATTTTAATTTTTGTATTAAAATGTAATGAATAAATAATGTATGTATATAGTTTACCAAAACTACTAAACTATTTGGTCTTTTTTAATGTGATTACATGTATCATATACTAGTGTAATGGTATCGGGCACTGTATTTGGGTTTTTGGGGTTTAGGTTGTTGCATTTCGCATCACAGGTACTTTAGTAGAAACACCAAATCCATGATTTCGGAAAAATAGACTAGTGAAAATAACACCATGATATAATTTGAGGATAATTACGGAATGACATCTTAATTTTTTTGGTAAGGATGATATTATGTGTTTTTTTAAAATAAATCCATATATTGAGACTGAAAGTGGGTGTGGTTCCAAATAATATTTACCTAGTGGTAATAAATATTAAAATATAACCATTGTGTTGAACCTATCATTATATGTTTTATGAAAATGGACCTTAGTATGCTCATTGATTTACACTCTTTGGGGATTTGATTAGGATAATTCGTATTTTATTTATAAATCATCTTGAAGGATAAGAATATATGATGACATTTAATGACCTACGTTAAACATATGACATATTAGATTTAGGATAATGTTTCATTATTCATACATTCCATAAATAAATGTATTGTTAAACCATATAATAATGAAGTACTTATGATGAAATAAAACAAAAGATGTATTTCACTATTTGGATTTAAATAATTGAATTTTATAAATATTTTTACCATTGGTATATTCATTTTAATAATCATGAAATGATAAAGGATTGTGTTAAATTTTAAAACCACATGTGTCTTCATTAAATTAAGAGTTATTATTTCCATCGTGGGATAATGAGAATTAGTTTTATTACAAGGTCAAATCCTTAAACCCCTCTTTTTATGTGTTATGTTTTGGGATTTTATCAAAAATAATAAAATTTTGGAAAAAATTATAACATATATATTTTGTAGTGAAAATATTATTAGATGAATAATGACTTCACATTTTGCAGAAATAATTTTAATGGTATTATTATCTTTTAGAATTAATATGATCATTAATAAAATTTTAATAATCATTAAATAAGATTATTAGATATTGTAAAAAACTGTATTGAAAACCTTAGTGAAAAGGTTATTTTATGTGTAATTTTCATTCAAGGATGTTAATTATAATTTTGGAATCATTATAGGATTTATATTAATATAGTATACAAAAAGTGCAACCCATATGTTGGGTGACAACCCATCATCTCTCGTTAGGACATAGGGCTTGAACCTATGTCCAATATACGATATGTATTTATCCACTACCACTGACCTACAATATGTCCTAGTTAATATGTCTTTTTTAGGAAAATGCTTTGTAAAATATATATTAATAATGACACAATAGTGTAACTTTTGTTTTTAGAGATTATTTTATGGGATAATTGTTTCTAACAATATTAATTTTGGAAAATAACAACTGAAATATGTAATAAATTCTCAATCTTTTATGGATATTCAAATCCATTAAAAGTGGATTGTATTCCAGTATATATAATTTTTTCCATATTAATTTCATGGATAGTGATTTCGAAGAACAACTAGTGAATGAAATTGTGATTATTAAATACAAACATATCAAGTAATTATATTTCTTTATATTATTATATAGTAAAATAATTCCCCATTATTCATAAAATAATCATGATATATAAAAATGATATCGTATTAAAATCACATATGCTGAATCAAATGGTATTTTAAATAATCATAGATTTATGGTTACTATCCCCTTGACATATCATTAATAATTCACTTTCTTGGGATCAATTACCACTACCACTCTCAATAAATTTCTATGATTAAACTCCATTTGCATAATTTACCTTTTGGCCAATGATATATTCCTTGGAAAAATAGTTATGTTCTTTTTCACAAGAACACAGTACTTCACATCCCCACTTATTAATAGGATGTTTTCATAACTCTACTAATGATATTGGATTTAAATAAATGTATTTTCAAAAATCAAACCATTGATTATTGATATCATGTTTATATTTTGAGGATGAAATTTATTAATTGTTCGGAGATTGTAAACCCCTAAAATTATAGAAGAATAAAATTTTCTTTAGTATCATGTATGACACACAACCCCAAGAATAGAATAAAAGATAATGGTAGAGAATAAATGATATTTTTATTCAATATCTTCAATATATTTCATTATTCACAACATTTAGTTTTTCAAGCATTACAAGAAACAATTAGTTTCTTTAATAGATTTTGTTACATGAATGATTGAGTTTTATAGAACCACAATATACAATAAATATTATTATATAATATGATAGTTATATTCAAGTTTTTTGAATGAAAATAATCAATAATATTAACTAAAATAAGAATGTATATAGTATCAAAATTATTATTAACTATGTAACACCCCGCCCCTACCTCATTGTCTTGAGGATGTGGTGAGGGTTACTTGGCCTTAAGTGACATTCCCAAGGTTCCAAAAGCTCGAAATAAATGCCGAGGGATTCAACGAACAGTGGGGAACGATTTTCCATTATGAAGATAACCCAACTCAACCAACCAACAACTAAAGATGCATTCACTTTCAAACCCAACCATGTGATACTAAAAATTCCATCACCCACCCCAAAACCATTCAACTAGAACTATCCACAAAACATCAGAGTACAAAGAGAAAACTAAACAACAAAACACCTCGATCTATGACACCACCACAATTCTACACCATGTTCCAAGCTCCACCAAAACATCACAATGCACCACTAAAGGAGGGTGATGCCCTACTTTTTCCCACATCATGGTACATGACATCTACAAAGACACTAATGTTCCAAAGAAGGGGGTGAGTACAACTACTCAATAGGATTTCCCACACTGACATCCTTATACATGCCTGTAGGATAAAACCGTTACAAAATTTATATAAAGCAGTTTATATAAAATAATCACAAGTGCAACCATTACTATAAGTCAAACATACCATTACCTAGTCAATAAAACCAAGGGAAATCCAAAAAACATGCCAAAAACCATTTCATCGTTGCACATTTGCAAAACAATTTCCATCTAGCAAAGCAATTCACCACACATGATTCCACAAACCAATACTGGTATAACAATCATTGTGGAACTTCCATCCAACCTATTTCTTCCTTCCCAAATTTAGTGGCACTTCCCATCCACTTACCATTGATGGTGGCCCTTCTATCCACTACCCATCCTCTTATTATAGTGTTACTTCCCATCCACTTCCACACAACATTCAAACAAGCTATAACCAAGCATATGACCCACCAAGGTCACCAAAATATGAAATTAACAATTTCAATTGCATGTCGAACCACTTGAGTAAATCAAACATTTAATGAAAACACCCTTCCACCATTTTTACAGGCCAATTCCCATTTCAATAAAACAACCACTTTTTTGAAAAACTATTTCTCAAGACATATTAATTAATTACACAAAACAACCAATTTAAAAATCTCCATTTTAAAATAAGATCAAGGGCATTTTACCCAAAAACCCATTTCTTCTCAAAAATCCCCAAAACCCACCAAAGGGATTTCCAATCAATTTAACACATGAGAACACAATTAATTTTAAGAAACATAAATTAACTGTAACCAAGCTTCATGTTCTAGAAAAGTGGAGTCGAGATAGAAGTTACATACCTTTAGGTTTTCGGCGAAATCGACCCACAAACAACCCCACCCCAATCCAGGAAAACACATCATGAAAACTGCTATATATCTATTTCCCTATCATCCAAAAGCCATAAAATCAACACCAAAGGCTACCCCAAAATATGATCTACATGAAACAGATGTAGATCTAGAAAACAGAGAGAAAGTGAATAGAAGCCCTAGAGAAAACCAAAGAGAAACCTAGAGGAGAGACTTACCCAAGAAGAACTGATTTCAATCCAAAAAGAAACCCCTTCAATTTGCTTCCAAAACTAGTGGGAGAGAACCTTCATCCTTTGAAAACCCAAAATCCTAATTGTGGCTCGAGTGGGAGAGAGTTTGGAGTGAAAGGAGACACCGTTGAGGGAGCCCAGATTAAAAAACCATATTTTTTAAGTGGTCGCACGGTTAGTACGCACGGTTTGGCAAACCGTGTTCTAACCATGTGCAAGCCACTTCCTCAAGAGGAGGGTTCCGCGTGGTTGCCTCACAATGTTTTTAAAATGTGATGTCTCCTCCTACACAGTTTCTTGGAGAACCCGCATGGTTTCTCTTAACTCTGATCAGGACTTTCTCCCTAAGAAAAGCATCATAAATTATTCAAAACCATTCCAAAATCTCCCAACCACTTCCCAACTAATTCAATGCACTTTGAACACATAAAAAGGCATAAATAGAGGCTTCATACCTCAAACAAGGAGTGATAAATTCTTCCCACCATTGGACATTCTGTCCATAGAAAGTAGGAAACCATTGTGTTGCCAAATGAGCTCGGTCAATTGCTTGGCCATCTCTTTCTACCGCTCCCAAGTCTCCTCCTTACTCTGACCATGCTGCCATGAAACATTAATTGATCCATATATTTTACCACGCATGAATTTCTATTGGCTATCCAAAATCCACAATGGAATGTGCACCAAGAAAAAATATGGTTCTATCTCAACATGATCCCAATGAACACATGGTCACGATCCGACATATACTTTTTCAACTACGACACATGAAACACATTGTTCACCACACTAAACCATGGGGGAAAATCCAACCGATTAGCCACCTCTCGAATCTGCTCAAATATATCAAAAGGACCAATATACCTCCGAGTTAACTTACCCTGCTTCCTAAACCGACGATGTCCCATCCTTGGAGAGATTCTCAAAAACACATGATCACCCACCTCGAATGACAATGATTGTCGAAGATGGTCCACATATTCTTTTTGACGACTTTGAGCTGTATCAATCCACTTCATGATCAACTTGATATTTTCGATAGTTGCTTGGACAACGTTTAGGTCGATCATCGAAGTCTCGCTCGTTTCCACCTAACATAGTGGATAATGACAAGAACAGTCATATAAAGCCTCAAACAGAGCTATATGTATCTAAGCCTTATAAATGTTATTATATGAGAACTCCACAAACAGTATGTGATCCTCCATGAACCAACAAAATCCATCACACAAGACCTTAACGTATCCTACAAGGTTTGTATCGTCCTCTAAGATTGACCATCCATCTGAGGGTGATACACCATAATCATGGTCAACTTAGTTCTAAGGGGTTTCTGTAAGTATTTCTAGAAACCGGATGTAAACCTCAGATCTCTATTGAATACAATCGAAAATAGAACACCAAACCTTCTTAAAACCTCCTGGATATAGATTTAGGACAGATACTCCACCATATGAGATTCACGAATTGGAATGAAATGGGCTGTGTTCGTTAGCCGATCCACTATCACCCTAATAGCATCGTGATTTATAACCATTCATGGGATAACTGTGAAAAAATCTATTATTATTTGCTCCCTCTTCCAAACAGGGATAGGTAAAGACTACCACATGCATGCTGGCCTCTGATGCTCTTCCTTGACCTGCTGGGAAGTCGAGCATCTCGAAACAAACTCAGCCACTCTTCTTTTCATACCAACCCACCAGAACTACGCTTTCAACACTTTATACATTTTATGAATTCTAGGATGAACAACCCACCCGGAATGATGATACGCCCTAAGAAGATCCTTTTGACAAGAAACTCGTACAACCATCTGATTCTGAAAACACAAAACTAAATATCCATTCAGTTGCCACCCCTCAATGGACTCCCCACAATTGAGTTTTAAACTCATGGTCACACACACATATTCAAAAATATGTGCCACTTTAACCAGGCTAACCGTGTTTGGAATCATCAAAACCAGAAAGAAGACCACTCTATCACCCATGTCCTCACATTCCAACTGCATGTCTACTATAACCGACATCAACTGCCACTGGTCTGATGCATGTTTCACCACTGAGCAAATGATTTTCTACTTAATGCATATTCCACCTAATTTCCCTTACCCTATGTGTACATCAATTCAAAATCAAAAATTTGGTGATATTTCACCCATCTCGTTTGCCTCAAGTTCAAATACCTTTGTTAGAAAATGTGCTTCATGCTCTTATGATCTGTATATACCATGAATTTCTCACCCAATAGATAATGACACTACACTTTCAATGCATGGACCACTAGTTACAATTCCAAATCATGAGATGGGTAGTTCATCTCATGTAACCTCAATTACCATGATCCATATGCAACCACATGATTCCCTTTCATGATAACACACCCCAACTCGAATCCTGATGCATCACAATACACCACGTATCCATTATATGGTTCTAGAAAAACCATGATTGCTTCTGATGTAATGTGACCCATTAGCTCTTCGAAACACTACTGACACTGTTCATTCCACTGGAATGGAACATTATTTATTTTCTAAGCTATCATCAGTGAAGCTAAAATTGAAAAATCATGAACAAAACGCTGATAATACCCAGCTAGACCTAGGATACTCCTTAACTAAAACACATTCTTTGGCGGTTGTCATAGGATAATAGCCTCTATATTTTCTGGATCCCCTGAAACACCCCTTTTAGAAATCATGTGGCCATGAAAATGGACTTCTTGTATACAAAATTCACACTTTGACAATTTGGAATACAACTAATGATCCCTAAAAATCCCCAGCACTGTCGCCAAGTACTGCTCATGCTCCACCCTTGTCTTCGAATACACCAGAATATCATCTACAATCACCAACACAAACGAATCAAGATATCTCTGAAATATCCGATTCATCAATTCCATGAACACCACTGGCGCATTCCTTAGAATAAAGGGAATAACCACCGATTCATAATGGTCATATCTACTTCTGAAAGTTGTTTTAGGAATATCATCCTTCCTCACCTACAATTGATGATATCCCGATCACAGTTCGATCATGGAGAACCACGAGGCTCCCCTCAACTTGTTGAAAAAATCATCAATTCATGGATGTGGATATCTGTTCTTTATCGTAACTTGGTTAAGTCTTTGATAATCAAAATATAGCCTTAATGTTCGATCCGCCTTTTTCACAGACAACACTGGCGCTGCCCACAGTGACATTCTAGGATGGGTAAACCCTTTTTTCTAACTCTTCCAACTGAACATTCAATTATTTCAATTTAGTAGGTTCCATTATGTAAGACGGAAGTGAGATAGGACTGGTCCCCTGAAGGAGATCAATTGTAAAATGCACATATCTTATGGGAGGTAACCCAGATAATTATTCAGAAAAAACAACCATGAACTGATCCACCACTGTCGGACGAACACTCTTCTCAACACCCTCTACCAATTCCATTGACAACACCACCAACTGATACAATAATGTGCCCACTTCTGGTTCCAACAAACCTGTTGCACCCTGCCTTTCATGCCTCTCTCGTCTAAAGAGATGTCTAACTCCATCGTGTGTCGTAAAAGCTCTTTATCACACATTATAGTCGATGTGGGCCTTAAATGCCACAAACCGATCCATTCCCAGGATTACATCATACTAATCCATCTCAAGCACTAAGAAATTCCACATTAGTTGAACCTCTCCCACAATGATACAACAAACTCTACACAAGAAGGCCCGACACTGTCTTCGAACTAGAAGAGTTTTATGTTTGAAAACAAAATTCATCAATTCTACACTTAAATCCAACAACTCAACCAGACATGAAGAAATAAAAGAGTGTGAAGAACATGTATCAAACAGCACATGCATCAAGGTAGAATTTAAATGAATAGTACCTTACATTGTGGATGGTCCCGAATGAACATCCACCAAAACCTGCTCGGCTACAGACAACTATTTTGTTGCCTCACTCAGATCTACAGTGCCTTGTTGAGGAGTTGTAGTGTTCTAAGAATCACCATGACAGAATTTTCTCTACTGATGAGGGGTATGTTGTTGTCCTCATCCCGTCGAAGCATACAACATCTGTGATCCCTGAGGAGTGTCACATGCACCCGACCTCAGATCATTCCTATAATAGCATTGAAGATGCCCCATCATTTTGCAACTTTGACGAGCTCGAGGTTGTGTCATACAGTCTCGCTTGATGTGTGTCGTAGAGCCACACTGAAAACATCCTAGTTTGATCTGGGGCTTCAGAGGATGATTTACCAATGCTGTCGTTGGATTATGTTGCATACTCCCACCATGGGAATAAGTGTAACTCCTCCTCGTGAACCCAGCGTTAGAGTTCCCACTCTTCTCAATGGGTACCACCATCCTTCCTCTGCCCGGAGCTTTGAACAGATCCTTCTCACCCACCGATGCTCGATTCCCAATCTCTATGTAATCACTGATACACAACACTTCTATTTTTGAACAGATCTCTTACCTAAACTCTACATATAAGATCCTAGCATTCAACGACATGCTACCCGCCTCCTCGAGTTCAGACTACACTAATCTCATAAGCATAGTTGTATACTCTCTCACAAACATATGATCCAGCTTCATACTGAAGAAATCGGTTGTGCGCTGATTTTTGAACGTATGTGGGTAGAATTGTTTATTAAACAATTCCCCAAAGCCTTCCCACGTCAAACCTTGGTCCATCCCTACTTGAACTACCAACTCCCACCACTCTAGAGTATGATCCTCTAGCTTATATGTTTCTAGCTTTACATTCAGCTATACTGGCATCCCCAGGAATTCAAAAATTCTGTTCATTCTGGAAATCCACGCCAGATCCCTCTTCGGGTCTGAATCACCTCTAAAGACGGGTGGATTCTGAATTTGAAACTGAGCCTCATAATAAACATGATTTGTCTCTTCCTCTCTATTCACACTTTCCACAGGTCAGAAATCTGAACTATCCTCTAGACTAACTGCTAGTTCACCTAGGGCTCAGGTGCATCCACATTTTCCTCGTCCACTTCCTGTTGGTCTCTACAACGCCTACCTAGTGCCATTTCTATAAACAGAAAACAAACAAACATTTTCTCACTTTTGTAGACATCAAGAATTCCCACTTCAAATCGCATCACAAAACACTATCCCAACGTGGCTTTCCACCTTTCCAGATTTTCCATGTTTCACCATTTTTTAAAACCATACCATTTTCAAAATTCCAAATTTATTCAAATTACAATTTCTGACATTTGAAAAACTATTTCTCAATTGAGACCATATATCATAATGACCAATGAAATATGAATCCTAGAGGGGATTCATTTCTACAATATATTCCATATAAATCTCATTGGCTACACCCACAACAATGAGATTTCCAATGCCTATAAGTGTCTCTAAAACACTTATATACCCAACTATCTGGTAACTAGATGTTCACCATAAAAGGGATAACTACGTCCTTATATGCTATACATTCCATGTTCCAACATTCCTATGCCTTTCTACCATCCCAACTGAAGTAATATAACACTTGCAACACCCCGCCCCTACCTCACTGGCTTGAGGAGGTGGTGAGTATTACTTGGCCCTAATCGACATTCCCAAGGCTTCAAAGGCTGGAAAAAATGCCGAGGTATTCAAGGAATAGTGGGGATTGATTTTCTATTAAGATGATAACCCAACTAAACCAACCAAAAACTAAAGATGTGTGTACTTTCAAACCCAACCATGTGATACTAAAAATTCCATCACAAACCACAAAAACATTCAACTAGACATGTCCAGAAAACATCAGAGTACGAAGCGATAACTAAACCACCAAACACCAAGAGCCATGACACCACCACATCTCCACACCAGTCTCCACCAAAAATTCACAATGCACGACTAAAAGAGTTGATGCCCTACCTTTTCCAATGTCATGGAATACGACATCTGCAATGACACCCAAGTTCCAAAGCACAGGGTGAGTACAACTACTCAGTAGGATTTTGCCAACTGACATCCCTATACACGTCACTAGGATAAAACCTTTAGCGCAATTATATAAAGATGTTTATATAAAATAATCACAAGTGGAACCATTACTATAACCCAAACATACCGTTACCAAGCCAAGAAAACCAAGGGAAATCCAAACATACATGCCACAATCCATTTCATCATTTCACATTAGCAAAAAAATTTCCATCATGCAATTCAATTCACCACACAAGGATCCATAAAAAAATACTGGTATAACAATCATGGTGGCACTTCTGTCCAGCCCATTTCTTCCTTCCCAAATTTAGTTGCACTTCCCGTCCACTTACAATTGATGGTGGACCTTCCGTCCAATACCCATCCACTTATTATGGTGGTACTTCACAGCCAATTCTACATAACATTAAAACAATCCATAAGAAAGCATAAAACCCACCAAGGTCATCAAAATATTCAAATAACCATTTCAATTGCTTGTCGACCCACTTCAATAATTCAAACATTTATTGAAAATGACCTTCCAGCCTTTTTTACATGCAAATTCCCATTTCAATATATAACCCCTTTATTAAAAAACTATTTCAAAATACATTTAAATTAATTCCACAAAACAACCCATTTTAATATCTATATTTCAAAATCAAAATAAGAGCATTTTACCCAAAAACCTATTTCTTCCCAAAAATCCCAAAAACTCCACTAAAGGGATTTCCAATGAAATATTTCACATCAAAAAAAAATTAATTTTAAGCAAAAAAAATTAATTGTAACCAAGATTTATGCTCTAGTAATGTGGTGTCGAGAGGGAAGCCACCACCTTTAGGGTTCTGGCGAAATCGACCCACAAACAACCGCACCCCAATCCAATAAAATGCCTCCTGAAAACCGCTCTGTATCTCTTTCCCTCTCATCCACTAGCCTTAAAATCAATACCTAAGGAAACCCCAATATTATATCTATATGAAACGGATGTAGATCTACAAAACTAAGAGAGAGGGAATACAAGACCTTGAGAAAACCAAAGAGAAACCGAGATGAGAGACTTACCCGAGAAAAACTGACTTCAATCCAATAAAAAATCCCTCCGATTTGCTTCCAAAACTAGTGGTAGAGAACCTTAAACCTTTGAGAACCCAAAATATTGAGTGAGGCTCGAGTGGGATAAAGTTTGGAGTGAAATGAGTCACCCTCGAGGGAGAAAAAAATTTAAAAGTATATTTTTAAGTGGTTGCACGGTTATTACGCACAGTTTGGAAAACCGTGCACACACCACTTCCTCAAGAGGAGGGGTCCACACGGTTGTCTCACACGGTATGGAAAACTGTTCAAAGTCTGTGCGAAGCCTACTATCTCCTCCTGCACGGCTTTTTGGAGAACCCGCACGGTTTCCCAAAACTGTGCTCAAGCCGTGTTCTCTAAGAAAAGCCTCCAAACTAATTCAAAACCATTCCAAACTCTCCCAACCTCTTCCCAACTCATTCCACACACTTTAAACACATAAAAAAGCCATAAATAAAGGCTTAATACCTAAAACTGGGGGTTCTATAAGCCATATATTAATTATAAATAAAATAATATTCATTTAACAGAAAAAAAATTATTTTTTTGGAAAATAATATTTTCATTAATGACGGTTTAATCACGAATTGTTAAATTAATTTTTTTTTAAAGTTTAGAAAATTTATATAATAAGGTAACATTAATTTTTTAAAATATAACAAAAACAATTTGGGTGAAATTTTGGGATTTTTTTGAGAAGTTTCTTTTTTAAATAACAATGAAAATATAGAATTATAATAGAAAAATGGCATTTAGATTAAATAATTTATAGTCCTAACTTTTATTTAATTTTTTTTAAAGTAAAAATAGAAAAATTATAAATATATTAATCAAATTTAGTTCATCGGAGTAATTGTAAATTGAAATTATATATATATATATATAATATGTAAAATTTTGAACATTTTTTCTGTAAAAATATTATTTCTTATCACATATGGATGATTTATTTTAAATTAATATTTTCCACTCATGTGGATTTATTTTTAAAAGTTGGATCCCATAATTGTAATAATCATAATTAAAATATATAATAATGTCAAATTGTTTTTTTGACAAAAAATAATAGCGAACGATGTAAAAATTAATTACCCTGGCTATGGTATGTTTTGTTTTACTGGTGGTTAAACTAAAATGACAAGAGTGAATAGGACTGAATATGTTTTATAAAATTTATTTAATGAGTTTATTTCATATTTTCCCCAAATTTCTCCAAAATATGTAGATAAATGTAACTTTCATTTTTATATGAATCATATAATAATTTAAATAATGAAAATACAAAAAGATACCTTTATTCCTATAAAAATTAATAAATATTTGAGATAGAAACAAAAACCACATTATTTATTATTATAATTATTATTTTTAAATATAAATGATTGTTTATCCTAAGAATTTAACTACAATTTTTAGTGATGAATTAGTTACATAAATACTGATGAAATTCCTACACATTAATTATTTAGTTAATTAAAAAAATCTCATAATAAAGATATGAAAGTGAAGTAAATTGAATGAATTATTGTTATCAATTATTTTTTAGAAGAATATCTCTAATTAAAAATCTATGAAAATAAAATATTTAAATTCCAACATTTTCATCGCATTTTTCAAACTATATTTAAATAAATAGTTTCTAAATTGATATTAGCGTAATTTTATTAAAAATAAAATTTAATTAAATTATTAAAATTACTAAAAAACCTATGTTATTCAAAATATTTATTAAATAGTAAATAATATTAAACATGTCCCATTAGTGGAACAATATTTATTTTATAATTACAATATTATCCCCTAAAAAGTAAAAACTCTCTTATCATTGTTATGGTTAATGATGCATTTCTTCATGTTACATGCGCTTCAATTAATGTTAGTGTCCAAAAGATATAGGATTTATATTTTTTAAATTAGTTATCACATGTATAATATGTGTCCAAATTATCTAATAAATCTAAATTTAATTTTGTCTTAATGTATAGGTTACCTTGGTTGGAGAACTAGTTAACCTATGGAAAAACCTAAATCGTAAAAATGAGGAATCATAGAAGTTATGAAACAAAATGATTATAACATATATTTTTTTGTGTTTTTAATGTGTTTGATTTCTAGATAATTCCCTATAACCATTTATTATCAATATTGTATCCACATGAAGTATGACATAGCTCCCAATGATGAATTTGGTTGAGTATTTACATGAATGCCACTCCTCTTAAACTATAAAAGGAAACTCACTCTCCCCCATTAATAACACTATAAAAAGAATTGTTGCTAACAAGACCTACCTAAATCACAAACCAAATTATCACCCATAAAACCAGAATCATTACATTCTAATGAAATTAACCTTTTATGTATTTTGGAAAAACCAAAGGAAGATACCTGATGGAGTGGCAATGTTATTTAATAAGATCCATTATTTCATTTCCTTCTCCACCCCCTTAAATTCTGTTCAAAACGTGATGACATAATATCCTCAGAATATTAAATAAACATATATTTTATTATTTTAATTTTATAACCTAAAACCAAAAAAAATTAATTAAATAGGTTGTGAAATCAACATTCGTGTGAATGGAGGACTATCCCCTCGTGAATCAGTGTCATTTATTTTTCTATTACTACCTCTCATGGTTAAATATGTTGATAAATATAAATTATATATATATATATATATATATATGGTATTTATAAATTATTTATACCTATGTACTTAGTATATAATATATATATTTTCAAATACCAATTCGTATGATATAAGATAACGTCGCTCATTTGTATCGTGGACTACCACTACACTAAGCAATGTGATTTGTCTTTCACTAACATTAAAATGAAATGAGATAAAGATAATGTTATTGATTATATGTGATATAAATTACATAATTATGATATTACTAACATATATACCATTCTTTAAAGATAATATATAAATATTTATATAACATGGAAACTAACACCCAAAACATTGAAAATAATGAATGATTATTAACAAATAAGTTATATAATTTTATAAAAGGATCATATAGGATATTATAAATAAGACTATGGTTCTAGTATAATTTAAAAACATTTTTAAAACCACTATATTGTAGGTCAATGTACATTCAACCAAAAATAAGTTTACGGAGTGGGATTTCATCCAAATTTATATTCCATTCAGGATAATTTTTCATTAAACACAAATTCACATTTATGAGGGGTATGTAATAAAAAATTAAGATGTAATATCATGAATACTTATTTCATAAATGTATTTTATGTTTGAATTTTATTTATTTTATGCACGATAATTTGAATTGAAAACTAAAATATGGTGAAATCTATTAAGAAATCTATTATTCTATTGTGATTATTAACTTATCCTTGAAACTATAAATATATTGTAATAAATTTTCATTGGAAATTTAAATAATCTTAAATAATAATATTCTTGTATGATTTATATGATAATTTCCTAAGCCATATACCATTGATATTGATAGTTTTTACATTGAATGTAGTTTTATTAATTGGGGAAGTATTGAAAAATTGGTACCCTTTACTCAATACAGGTATTTAATAATGAAAATTGTTTATGAAGTCAATTGATTACTTCATATTTTACTAATGATTTGGAAATGAAATAAAATTATTTGAGGCTTGTTAATGCAATCCCCTTGATTAATTATTAGTCTCATGAGATGAAATCAATTGGCTACAAACCCTACAAAGTTGTAACCATGTAGTTTTGAACTAATCAGAGGATATATCACGATAGTAAGAGTCATGGGAAAGGTCATTATACAAATCCGATGTGTTTTTACTGAGAATTGATTAAACCATATTTAAGATATAACTTCATAGTAAAGGATTCATGTTTCTGGGAAACATGATGCTCAATAATTAAGTGATATCTTAATTCATATTTATTTTTCATTATCAATAATATATTAGCTAGGATATTATTTGTATATGTATTTTATTATCATTTAATTTATTAAATGATATGTGTTTTCAGTTATCTACGTTTCCATTATATTTTTTCCTTATAATATCATGATATTAAAGTTATTTAAATTGAATATGATCAATTATTTACCTTTACATATTAATAAATACTAATCTATTTATGTAGTCAATTTATATATATTTATTATATTTTAAGTTATTTTACTTTTCATATTGATTTTTCTAATTGATATATGATTTCATCCATTTTATATGGCCCTTACTAAGCATTTGAGCTCACCTATATTTTTTTCCTTTCCCACGAATCCATTAATTTTACTATGATTGGTATGTATGGATATGATAGAGGGAATAATTACATTATCAACTAAAAAAATTATGTTGTAATTTATGTATTCAAATGTAATGTAATACTCAAGTATGTATCTGGTTTACTAATACAACTAAACTATTCATTACATAAAGATGTGATTCCTTGAATTTTATGAAAATTTAATGGAATTATGCACCATCTCTAGGCTACTAGTGTCGATGTCACTACATATTTATCATATTGTGATGATGCTATCTAGAATCTTGATACTAGAGACCAATTTATGACGAATTAGTTGAAACAACTAGTAATGGTAATTTTGAAAAATCATAAAATGGTGGGTGGTAAATGGGAACCATAGGATGAGATGAAGAAACAATACTTCCATTTTTAGGAGGTAATATATATGAAATTTTGAGCATGAAATTTTATTGGGGGTAAGAAGGAAACACCCAAATACATTACAATATATTCACTTTTAAATAAATTTATTTTCATTGATAGAATGTGGTACACACAACCACAATACTCAATTAAGGTATTTGAACATTATAAATTATTAAAACAATAATAAAAAGAACATATTTAGTTTTTTTACTATGAAATAAAATTTTATATAATGAATATAAATTTTGTTCTTAGTTTGTTAAAATAATCCAAAAAATATTTTTTTAATGTTTTCCTTCGAAATAATATTTTATGAATAATAAAAAATGTAGTAATCCAAAATTACTAAATTTATTTAAAATAATTTATTGCAATAGTTTTAATAATAGTTTATTAATATTAATTTTTATAGAATTAATGATAAAAATATTTGTTGGTAAAAAAGGATATTTTACCAAAACCCATTTTTTTTCTTCAGAAAAATATTTCTTCCAATGATACAATGTTTAACAAATTTAATTAAATAAAACAAATTCTTATTTATTTAATTAATTTTTATATGTTATATATCAAAATATAATAATTTTAAACACCTTTAATGATGTTTAATATTCATATTGTTAATATAAACCCATCTGATTCCAGAAACATGCATTGTCTAAAAAATAGTTTTTTGTCAGGATTTGAGGCATATAATTCACTTAAATTCAGATAGTTATTTGAATATAACTATGAGAAATGGATTAAATGTTTTGAATCATCATAATTAATCTTATATATTAATATAAAATTAATTTTTTTCTTATTAAATGGTAAAAACAGTATAAATTAATTATAGTTTTTAAAGTTAAAACAAGTTTATCGAGTGTTAAAATAAGTATATAATACATATATGACCTAAAAACCAGTTTTTTTCTATTGTAGGGAAATATTTATGAATAATAACATATAAGGATAAATAATGGTTAATTTTTTAGGATTTTTACATATCAGTAATGTGGGGATGATTTATTCATTTCATAAATTTCATATCAGTCACCTCTTTTATAAAATGACAGCCCCTCTCCTAAATTGTTCAAAACTGTAAATCCATTTATATCAAATAAAAGTGAAAAAACTTCTAATACATAACTATACACATTATTTGTGTTACGGTACTCCATAAATACCATTCTTAGGGTCATTAATAAGATATCAAAATGAGAATTTTCTAGGATTATGTAATCATCTTAATTAAGATCTTTATATTTCTTTAATATTTTACAACAATAAATTTTGTATTAACAAATAAAATATAAAAAAATAATTATATCAAATATAATATTATTTTTGTTATCATAATATTTATCCATTTCTTTTTCCATAAAATGTAAAAAAAATCATTTACTACGTGTGAGGTGGACTACCACCTCACGAACTAATGTATTTTTTTCCACCACTAACTCTGATATATATTCTTATTGATGAAAATAATGGATTTATATGATATATATGAAATTATATTAATTATTTAAAATTAATTTTCCATCTATTTTTTAACATTTCACCCATTAAGGGAATTATATCATCGCTTGAGCATACATACGACCCACCATCTCAATAAAGAGACACAGTTCATTTCCCTTGTCCATATATCAAAAATGGTTCTAAAAATGTATATAATGTTTCAATAATATATTTATAATATTTTATTGTGTTTCATATAGATTTATTTTCTAAGTACTAGAATGAAAACGTTCCTGACAATACAATAATGAGAAAACAAGTCAATGAACAACCAATACAATAAAAATAACAAAATATTATAAACAAATGAGAGGAATAATGTTATAAGGGGATAAAATATGATATTATAAATATGAATATGGTCATATTATAAATTATAACAATTATTTAATTAATTATATAGGATTTTTAACCATGTTAAACTAAAGGAAAGTGTGGGGTAAAAGATTTCGTCTCAATTTCCATTTCATTGAGATATAATTGTTATTAGGAAACTATTAGCTTCTATATGGTGTCTATAATACCCCATTTTAGTTTTTAAAATGACTAAATATTTATTTCAAATCATTAATTTTTAAATTCATGTATACTATTTCATGTGCATACAATTTGAATATTACCAAATAGGTATGAATGTATTTCCCAATGTCACTTTCTTTTGGTATTGATTTTATTCTCATTGAAGGAATTTTATAATGTATCCTAAATAATCATTGATAATATTTATATCTAGTGTAAATTTAATGATATTATATATTTCCTTCCAACTTCTCTTCTCATTGGTACTTTAATCAAGAAATGAGACTTTTAAACCTAAATTGATTATATTTCTCATTATATAAGATATATTTTTGATCCATATCCATTTTTAAAAAAATATATTTACAGATTTACATTTATTTAATAACTTATTTCTTAAGAAATTTTTAATTCAACATTGAAATTTAAAATTGATTTTATAGGATCCTTTCTTGATGTTTTCAAAAAGTGGAATCTTCGATATAACATCAAAATGAATATTTTTTAACACATATGATGAGAACATATTTCACTAGAAAAATATCTAATTTTTCAAATGTATCTTCTTTAACATGTTTTATATTATTTTACAAATAAAACTATTTTATGAAACAATATTTTAATATTTCATGTCAATCCCATTTATTTTTACAAAGGGAAATATTTTTGTGAAAAAATGATATTTATGATGAATTAATAGTTAACTATCATCTCTTAAATTATATTTTGAAGGTAAAATTTACCTAGAGAAAATAATATTCCTGTGATTAATTTTCACAAGAAATTAATTTTTTATTTAATATCTATATTCTTTGTATCTTGTGTATGATGATTTCCAAAACTGTATAACATTTAAACATTGAAATTTAACATTAAAATTTATTTAATTAACTAGGAATATGTATATAAATCCATATTCATTACTCAATAAGGATATATATTGAAAAATAATAATTTCAATAATTAAATCAATTATTTAATGTATGAGGAATGTCTTGGATATGAAACAATGAGTAGAGCTAGGATTTATAAATCCCCCTGATGCACTAGTAGGTCGCATGTGAGGGTTGTACCCATAGTTTTAAACTATATTATGGAAGGTCTTAATAGTATTAATATCAAGATGAAGGTGTTCATAAGGTCCATAATTATTAATTTCATTCATTGTGAATGCATTTATTTTTTCCATGTGATTATTGAATTAATAATACACATGGATGCATTTTTGCTCATGTTTTTGAATAAATGTTATGTGTTTTCGGTTATTTAACTGAACCTATTAATTATGACGTGTATAATTATGATAGTCAAGATATTGCTTATCTGAATTGTGTGTTCAGTTATTTTCCTTTAATATTGACAATTAATTATATATTCATGATAGCTTCAACTATATGTAACTCACACTATGGAATTGAGTTGACCTTTATTTTTCCCTTCTTATACTAGATAAAGAAGAATTCATAGAATGAGTTCAAGGATGCCGAATGATATCATTTACTATGTTTTAGTTTTTTTAATGTAAAATGTGTATCATTAGTGTATATGGGTCTCCAAAACTATTAATCTAATTGGTCCTTTATGACTTTACCCCTTGTATCCATAACATTTTAATAATGTATAAATTGGTTATGGGTTACTAGAGTTGGGGATATTATAATAGAGTTGATTATCATTAAATTAAATGGTTTATGATTATAAAAATTTGTATATATTGACATTCACATAATTCTAAATATCAATGTATTATCTTGATTAAATAATTAATGTAAAATGAGAAAATATATCTCTTTAATAGATGAAATATAACTTAGATTTCAAAAATACAAGTATAAATTTCTAAATCTGGAATATTAAATTTAAAATATTTATTAATCTAATTAAATAAAAAAATTTCTAGAAAAATATTTCTTATTATTTTGTCATATTTTTTAAATAATTATGTCATTAAATTAATGGTATTAGAAAAAAAAAATATTTTTACATGTTACTTAAAAATAATCCCTTTCAGAAAAAGCACATAATTTTACCAAATGATTATTTTGAAATGATTAATCAAAATATTATTTTTGTTTCATAAAATTAAAATCGTAAATAAATAAATTTATATTTTAAATTAAACATATTTAACATACAGTAAAAACAATGTTGTTAACAAAACAAAATTGTTTAGCTACGAATAATGAATTTTGTAATCAATATACTAAAATTTAATTATTTTTGATAATCAGTTTATTAAATATGGATTTAGAGATAAACCTTACATATCCAAGAGTCCTTGAGAGTTATAAGACATTGAGGCCTAGATGTATAGGTCCCAATACATTACCCAATGACCCAAATACCTGACAAAAATGGAACTACCCCTCAACGAAATCTATTTCATTGATAGAATATTTCACCCAAATCACAAGGATGATCTAATAACATTTACACATGTAGAGATATATTATGAATGGTCCCAATGAAATTATTGTAAATATTCCAATCTTAATTCCATATCAGATTTGATCCACTCTAGGGGATGATACTTCTTTGATTCCTCCTATGGGGTATTCTCTTTGGCAGTCTGACCTAATGCCTATATAGTTGATAGGACCTATAACTTGAAGACCCATTGATGGTATGAAATCCATTATCTTTCAATATAATATAAGACTAGGGGTGAGAAGGCACCATTTTGTGTCCTATAGAAATAATTTTATATTGTAATTATATTATTATAGTTTTTTCTATAGTGAATTCTATTGTAGAATGAAAGTCTCTCCATGCACAGATTTGAACCCCGGAATAATGGGTAAAGAGATTGAGTTTGTACCACTCAACTACACGATCATTGGATTTATGACACTTTATAATTAATCAATATTTTCAAGAATTTTATAAATATAATTTACTAAAAATTCATTTAAACTTTCAAATAAATTCGATTGATATAATTTTTTACATTTTTAAAATTTGATAAAAAATCACAATTCACAAAAATAGTATCTTCTAAAGAAACTGGATTTACCACATGAATTAGAATATTTTAATTTAAAAAGAAATATTTATTTTTCTAATTTTTTTATAAATATCTTCAAATTTTTATAATTTATTATTCTATTAATAATTAATGAAATTAGCTTTGGGGGAAAATTATCTATTGTTGGTAAACATATTTAATTTACTCGAAATTGATTTATATACAAAAAGTATAAGGAAATAAATTCTATCCCTTAATATAATTTCATCATTGAAATTCCCTTACACTGATTAACCAAAATGTTGATACATCTACCACCTTACATCCTTTAAATCACAGGATTCCTTTTCAAACTTATGACTCATCCATTTAACAATAACAAGATGCATTTTATTGATTCATACTAAATTACCTATATGACCAATGATTTATAATGGGTTTTCATCATTGGAAATAAGACTTTACAGTTGTATAAAATCATAGTTCAGTACATGTGACGAGTCAAGTACATACAACCTTATATGTGATACATGGAACACCTTATGCACTTTGGAGAGGATTAGTGGATTTTTAAGCTGATAAGATTCTGTCACAACATTATATAGGATTTCAAAATGGAAAATGTATCTCTTGATTAATTTAACTTTCCTCCCAAATGGTGCAACACACTTCCACGTTGATATACAGAGAAATACCTTATGTCTAATATAAAAATTCAAATATCATTTATGAATATCTTTGTATCAATTGTTTCTAATTAATTTAGTTTTATTGTGAAGTTAAATTGTTTTAAAATTATCAACCATTTCATATGAAATATCAAGTCATGTAATCATATTATTTTTAACTTCTTAGAATCATGATGGAGTTATTTACATCTTCACATACATAGGATCACATATTACTATTTTAATATTTAAAATATATTTTTTATGAGAATTTCACCAAGCATATGTATTGATTAAAAAATATTCTGAAAATCATTAAACATTATTTTAACTTAACTAAAATATTTTGAATGATCCTTTTAGTTTTTTGTAAGTATGAGGATGATAAACACTTTATAAGCATAAATATGTATTCAATATATGGTATAAAATTTTCTAGAACATTTAGGTAATCATATAATCTCAATCAGATACAATTGATTGTGATACTCTATATTGTATTACCAAATTAGGAATATCTTGAAATATTTATTAGTTGATTGATCTTCTAAAATAGAAATGAATCCTAATTAATTTTTAAAGAGATCAACTATAACAAATAAGGTTTCAAAACATTAATAATTATTATGAAGCCCTAAAATGATGTTTTTGGTGATATTTTTCTATTTCATTATTGGTATGAGAAATAGTTTCATCATCCCCTTATAACTTTTCCTTTTATTATTAACTTATTGGTGTACCAATATACAAAACATACTCTTTAATAACAATCTTCATATTGACCTTATAGAATTTATTCTTGAGATCTCTAAATATATTTGTTCTTCCAGTATATATAGAGAATGATGAGTTGTGTTCTTCAACCTATTGATTATTTTTAAATTCTATGTTTGATGGAGTAAAAATTTATATCATGATACTTATCATTCAATTATGGTTAGGGTCGAACTTTAGTGGATTCTTCACATTCATATATAATTCAATTTTCTACTTATGAGATTTTTTTATGTTCATGTGGATGGATTCTTGAGAATACATTTTAGCACGATATGGTTTTACCTTTTTCAGAGTGATCTCAATTTTTATCCTCCCCAAATCCATGATTATTGGATATTATTAAATATAAATCCAATATATTCTATCATGGTTCCTTATAATCAAATCACCAATCCTTTTTTCGTTCTTAGGGTAGAAATTTATTGAAAAATAGAAATACTCTATAAATACTAACAAATATCTTTTGTTTTCTATTAATTTAATTTAGTGTAAATTCATAAATTAATATTTTTTGACTACAATATATTTCCAACTTATCACCATTGAGAAATGGATCCAAATTTCCAATAAAAATATTAAAACTGATAATTAAAAATCACAGATCATGTAATTTTTCCCATGAATCATTATTTAGCATGATATATAAGCTACCGCCCTGAAATTCTAAATGGTGCCAAATCTCAATCCCTGAATTTCTTTTTTACATTGTAATATAAAACCCTGTTTTATAAAATGAAATGTGAATATAGGTGCATTGATCAAACTTCACATAATCTTCATGATATTTTCATCACATTCAACTCTATTAAACATAAATATTTTCCTACTTAACTTATACAGTGTATTTTATAGTCATGATAAATTTATTAGAAATATTTTTTAATATCCAACCAATCCGAAAAAAACCATGTGTCTCGATCACAGTGGTCGTTCATGGCCATTGGTGAATAAATATCATCTTTTATGAATCAATAAATGTTTCCCCACTTGTAATTAAATTACCCAAGAATTATTCATTATGCATAGAACATTCAAACTTGATTAATTTTTTACATAAAACATCGCCTTTTTCATGGTCGGCCAAGCGATCCTTCAATAATTTTCATTATCCTACATTCTATAAAAATATATAGGAATATCATTAATAAATTATTCCATAAATTGATCAAGGAAATATCTAAACATTATATCCATCATATCAATGATGATAGAAAGGGAATATATTAGTCTAAATGGAATCTCATTGCATTAATAATGAAAATATCTTTAAAAAAAGTATGATGGGGTATATCCTACTTTTCCACACATAACCAATTATAGGTAGATCTACAAACAATCATTAATATGTATAGAGATCACAATAGCTAATCAAAAAAATTAGCAATATTGTAAGAGTGTACTTATTCTACAAGATGATTTTTTCTATTTATGGTAATAAATGTAGACATTCAATTATCAAAATTTATTATCCATAGATAGGACTAGTGCACCCTATAGTGAAACACTATGAAATATTAAACACTTATTCAGATTCTTTTATATTTATTTCTTCTATCTCTATGAATCAATAAAAGAAATTATATTAATATTGATTTAAATTATTGTAGCACTAGGTATGTGTTTTACATAGAACTCGTCTTCACGATAAAGGGAAACCATTTATTTTTTTTGGAAATACTTAAACATATTCCCTTAAAATATTCACACCTTAAATATTGAGTTTATAAATACTATTTGAGATAAATACCCATCATTATAATTCATTAATACTTCTATAATGTATATAATTTGTCGTGAGAGTTCATAGTCATCCTTTAATATATATATGATCATTCGTTGATTCGGGTTATGAAATGTTGGCTTTCAATCCTCTATAAATGGTTTGGGTCATATAGTTAGAGATCTAATCCATTCCCAAAATTACATCAAATTCAACTATAGAGAGAATAATATTATTATTTAGGAATCAAAATCCCTCAAACATCTATCGAAGATGAGTTATATAATTTGAATGAAACAATCATACCATGAGTAATTTTCACCAAAATTCAATGTTCAAGCATTAATAATTTTAATCAATTGTTTTATTGACTATACAATATAAAAATAGATGTATAGATTTAGACATTTACAATAAGGGGTTTACAATTTACTACATCAATTTTGTTATTATCATTAAAATTAGTTACTAAAAATAGAATAGTTTCATTTATTAATAAGCAATAATATTATAATGGAATAACAATGTGATAATTATAACTCTTTTTTTATAATCTAACACACGATCATTTGACCTAAAAACATTTTAGGTTCACCATGTATCACTTATCATTAATAACAAATTGTTTTTTCCTTTATGATAATATTTCTTATAAACAAATACCTAAAAAACTAAAACCCACTCTATTACCATCTAATGAGGGAGAAGAAAAATATAAAATCATATTATAAAATTTTAGACGAATATTATATACTTTTGAAAACAATTCACACAGAAAAACCTAATGTTTAAGAGTATTTTATGATTATATAAAAAATCACATTATTTATCTACGATTATATTAAAATTTCTATAAATACTCATGAAACATGATACCCTTCAAGAAATCATGTACCTAGAACCCTATATTATAACGTATGTAAATAGTAACACTAATGGGGTGAACTCATATGATATATATGGGTAACTGTGGGAGATAATAATCAAAGATCATATGTGGGCCCAATACGAGTTAATGGGTATGATAACATAATGAAGATACATGATCACATGTTACAAAAGTAAAAAAAAAAATCATAAATCAAGATTCATGACATAAATCATTGTCATAACATAATCCAGATGTCCTAACAATGTTGTGATGTAACATCCCAAGTAAGTAATGAATAATAGATATTTTTATCTATGTCTATTAATGATTAAGATAGTGTTATAGAGGCCTAAAATGAAAATAAATACAATCTTATGCATGGAATACACTAATATTCTTATAAGATTGTTTTACTGCGTTTTGATGGAAAACCATTTTTGAATATATATTTTGACAATTTTATAAACTATGTTTGTCAAAATAAACTTATTCTATATGATTGGGACATCAAAATTTACCTTGTGTGATTTTTTGGTATTTTTCTGACAATGTTCATTTTTTTAATGAATAGTGAAAAATACTGCATTTTACATCAATACTTCTTTTTAATATAATTTATTTATATGATTAGATTATGTTTTGAATTGGTTTTGAAGTGAAATTAGAATATATTTTTACCATTTTATCCAATGGTGGTCATTGGAATCAATTTCACTTTGAAATTAGACTTAAACTGGTGTCAATCTTTTGATACTTATTGTTTTGTAAAAACACGCTATTTTCTCTGGCAGCGGGAATTAATTATTAAATTAATTAATGTGACTTATATGATTTTAATTTTGTAAAATAGACTTCATTTTTGAATTCGGAATATCAAATATAGCTTAGGGTGAATTTTTGGTAATTTTCTGAAAAACATCAATTTTTGATTAATAGTGAAACCACTAAGTGGTAATCAAGCAAACTAATTTTTCAGTTAAATGAAAGTTTACCACTAATGTGTATTGAATTTTGAAAATCCGACATACATGGTTGTCATTAATAAGTAAAATGTGGTTCAATGAGATTAAAATAATTTCTTGGTAAATAGTAACTTATTAAGTTCTTAATCGCGATTAGTGGTAATTAGGGTAGTTTAAGGTATAAATAATGATTTAATAATAGGAAATGACCTAGACACATGTCCCAAACTTATTGGTTGTGTCATGGCCGACCAAGACAAGCCATGGGTCAACTTGGGGACCCCTTAGAGACACTTTGGTTTGGAAATGACATAAATAACTTTTTATTAAATGTTAAAGTAAAAATCACACAAACAAGAGATGTTTTACGAAAACAATTTTTACATGGGGTTATAAAAGTCAGATTTTTGATTATAAATAGTAATTGGAAAGATAACAAGATTTCCTACATCATAGTATTTTTTTATGATTTTTAGACATTAAATAATGTAAATTATTTATGACATAATAATGATGCAGCGATGACATCATTATTTGACGATTTAAATAAAATGGAAAGATAATATAAAATCTATGAACTAAACATCTCCAAAACCAATTGGATGAGTGGATTTCAAACCCTTATCACCTTATCCACGCATTATATCAATGTGGGACCTTTTAAAACCGAAACACATTTTCAAATAAAGTAATATTTCTTTACTTTCCAAAAGTGCCCCTCCTCTCCTCTTATAAAATGCCCCCACCTATACCTCATTTCACACACACCTCAAGCCTTTGGCTCGGCCAACCCCTGCCCATTTACTCTCTCCACATCCCTCTCCTCAACCTATAGGATTCCCTTTGGGCAGAATCCTTTCAAAGGAAGCCTTTAGGCTCAAATCAAATGGAGTTTCACTTTTAAAGGTAATTCATTATCTCATGTTCATTTGTTTTATTTTGTTTCTCCAACCCCCTAGACTCATTTTATTTACTTACTTTGTAACAACACCAGTATCTCCAATATACTATAATGTTGTTATAAGATTTATTTGAGCTACACTCTCACAAAACTACATCAAATGGTTAAAGAACATACGGTTTCCGTGGATGGCGAAATTCTGCCTCCCGGAACGATGATTGTTCAATACTCATTTAACACCTTCAAAAGGTGGCCATTATGATGTCACTATTTTTATATATGATATATAATATGTTTATGTTTTCCTTAAGCTTCTGTTTTTTCATTTTGGTCATACCTTTATGGTTTCCATTATGGGTAAACACGATATCTTCATTTTAGGAAGTGCGGACTACCTCCCCCTCAAAGTGATTTGATTCGTTAAATACCATATGTGGGACATATAAAGGATGGAACTATGATATTATATAAGATATTATACTGGAATTATAATATACCTTTATATCATTATGATTCCATTCTATAAAATACGAAATAGAAATGAAAGTAGCGTTCATGCGTACGTACGGCTTACCGTCTCCATGAACGGTGCATTTCATTTCTTACCTCTAAATGATTATGTAATATTATAAATGCATGTATGTACTGGATATAAATGACATATATGATATCTACATCATGAATACCATTCTGGATATAATGAACCTTTGACCAAATTAACAACAAGTAAGTGTAAGAAGTCTATTTTTGACTTAAGAACCAAATACCGACAAAATGAACATTAGTAACTTAACTGATTACATGATGTTCATAACATGGTATAAAAGGAATAATGAACTTGAAAAAGATTCATAAGAAAGTATAGATTAACTCAAGTTTATTATTCAGGGGATTAAAGAACGGTCGGGTCAAGTCGGATACGAGGTATGGGACTTCGTCTCAATCTCCTTTCGTTGAGGCACATTTTATTTTATACACAACTTTCTTTTATACGGTGTATAAACCCCTTTTACTTTTACGTTTATTCAAAAGGAATCTTTTTTATACGAAGCGTTTACTAAACGACAAAAGGGAATGTTTTTGTCGTACGTATGCGGCGAAAACGACTTCTCCGCCGTCGTGACCGTTATTTGAGTTTCGGCTTCCTCTACAAGCCATACCTTCTTTTTAAAAGAAAAATAAATACCATGTTTTACTTTTCTTTTATTTTAGTATTGAAAATAGTTTTCATAATGTTTTTATATCAATGTGTTGTATTGATATCTCGTGATTGAAATGTGGAAATTTTATGTTTCCTTTATGCATGTTTTATGTGATATGATTATGTTATGGTTCTTGGGCATTATTATGAAGACGGGTGGTTCCGTGATAAACTAAGGGCGGGTGAGCCCGTTATAGCTCTCCAATGAATTGGGTAACGCGAAGGAGTGAAACGTTAAGGTTTCTCCGAAGAGATTTTAGGGAATATACTGTGATAGGTATTCCAAACGTAACCAAGAGGGTTACTCCATACGTAAGAATGTTATCAATGCCTCAAGTTACCTTTATGTCTTATGATTTCTATGATTTATTCATGATTTTATGAGGTATGTTAAGGTGCCTATGTTTTATGGGTAAAGTATGATTTCATTATTATGTATATATGAACTCATGTTTCCTTTCCATGTTTTTATAACCCATACTGAGTTTTTATGCTCATCCCAAGTTTTTGAAATGTTTTTCACAGGTCAAGGGAAAGGTACATGATAAGATGATAGAGTCAAGGATGTGTCAAGAAATAATCCATGTTTTATTTTAAATGTGTTTCCATTGATGGGAATGAAGAATACTATTTTTATGTAACCACTTTGTTTACATGTGGAATATAATGCACGTTTTATGATCTAATTCTCTAAAACTCTAAACCCGAAAAGATCCTCAATGTGAAATCTTGTAATAACTCAAGATTAAGTAAGGTTTAAGGCTGGAGCCTTATAGTTGGTATCAAAGATCGGTTTAGATAACTTTAGGAGTTAGAATTCTATTAAATGATTATCCAATTTTTTTTAAATGATATAGCATTTAAAGATTACCATGTTGCTTCATCTAAGACATGTTTGTTCAGAATGGTTTTCTGCAGAGGGAATAGGGAAGCAGTGCTAGGAAGGCATACAAAAGGAAATAACCTTCCGAATCAGCATCCAGAAATGGTCGGAATTGGAACTGAACAGTTTGTTGCAGTAATGGCGCAGTTGACTCAAGCGATAAATGGTGGTGGTATCCATGCACGAGATCAGCCAGATCAACCGTAGAGGAACATGTCAGTGGTGGAACATTTCATGAGGCAACATCCACCATCATTCAGAGGATCATCTGACCCTGTTCTAGCTGAAGGGTGGATTAAAGCACTGAAGAAAATTTTTGATGTCATGGGGTGTTCACACAATCAAAAGGTTAGTCTTGCTATTTACCGTTTGGAGGGTGAAGCAGATCAGTGGTGGTCTATGGTTAAAAATATCAGGGACGCCGTTGATATTGATGCTCTTGACTGGGATGAATTCAAAGGTATGTTTCTTGAGAAGTATTTTCCTAAGGCTGTTCGACTTAGGATGGAAAAAAAATTCTTTGAATTGAGGCAAGAGGAAGACTCAGTGGCTGCCTATGAAGAAAGGTTCACTCGATTGGCAAGGTATGCTCCAAATTTTATCCGGGACCTTGATAGTAAAATAAATCGTTTTTACTCAGGATTAAAGCCAAAATATCGTAGGGCATTAGCTTCTCGTGAGTTTAAAAGTAATGAAAAGCTTGTTTGATGTGCTGAGAAGGTGGAAATGGAGTTTTCCGATGACCAAGTGTTCTATAACAACAAGCAGAAGAAGAGACCGAGGTGGCAGGATAAAGGTAAGAATTCTTCAAAAAAGTCTGATGGTAAGAGAACTAAGTTTCCAGTTTGTGATAAATGTGGCAAAAGGCATGCTGGGGAATGTCTTCTGAATTCTGGGAAGTGCTACCGATGTGGTAAGATGGGACATAAGGCCCGTGATTGCACTGAAAAGGATCAAGGTGAAGGTAAGAACAAATTTGATTTACAGTTAGTGAAATGTTATAAGTGCAATGAGATGGGTAACTATGCAAACGATTGTCCGACAAGGAGCTTGAGTGATGGGAAGTAGTTAGACTTCAAGCAGAAAGCGGTGGTGAAATCCTTTGCAACTACTTCAGCAGATGTCGGGCCATCAAATGAAGTTGTATCAGGTACTTTGTTTGTTTTTTCAGATTATGCCAGTGTGTTGTTTGATTCGGGGTCTACACATTCTTTCATCTCTGAAACCTTTTCTAGTAAAATGGGAATACCATCTCAAGAAATGACTCCTGAACTTTTGGTAAAAACACCTGGGGGAAGTGTCGAGGCAAAAAGAATTTATAAGAATCTTCATATCCTTATCTGTGGAAAGAACCTACTTGCAAACCTTATTGTTCTACCTCTAGTAGAGTTTGATGTTATCCTGGGTATGGATTGGCTCTCTATTTACCATGCTAAGATTGACTGTATAGCTAAAGAAGTTTCTTTTCAGAAAGACTTTCAGTTTGTTTACAAGAATGAACCCTTACTTTTGATAACATATCAAGAGGCCGAGAAACTTGTAAAAGATGGAAATGAATGTTACCTTGCACACGTCGTTGAAAATAAAGGAACTGTTCAGATTAATGATGTGCCAGTGGTAAATGAGTATCCTGATGTTTTTTCTGATGAGTTTCCTGGAATAATACGAGATCGGGAAGTTGAGTTTACTGTTGACTTAGTTCCTGATGATATTTTGGTGTTTTCTAAAATTAAAGAGGAGCATGAAAGACATTTAAGGGTTATCTTGCAAACCTTAAAAGAAAAGAAACTATATGGGAAATTCAGCAATTGTGAGTTTTGGTTGCAACAAATTTCTTTCTGTGGTCACATTGTTCTTAAAGATGGAATAACTGTTGATCCTGCAAAAACAAAAGTTGTGGAAGAATGGCCAAGACCCACAAATGTAACTGAGATTCGTAGCTTCCTTGGTTTGGCGGGCTATTACCGAAGGTTTGTTAGAAATTTTTCACGGTTATCTAGTCCAATGACTAAGCTAACTCGGTAGGGTGTTAACTTTATCTGGAAAAAAGAATGTGATGATTGTTTTCAGGAATTGAAAAGAAGATTGGTGAATTCTCCAGTTTTGGCACTACCTTCCAGGAATGGTGAGTTTGTTATATACAATGATGCTTCATTGAAAGGACTTGGTTGCGTCCTAATGCAGAATGATCAGGTAATTGCTTATGCTTCACGACAGTTGAAAACTCATGAGGTAAATTACCCTACACATGATTTGGAATTAGCTGCTGTTGTTTTTGCTTTAAAAATTTGGAGGCATCATTTGTATGGAGTAAAGTGTGAAATATATACCGATCACAAAAGTTTAAAGTATATATTCACTCAGAAAGAGTTAAACATGAGACAAAGGAGATGGCTGGAATTAATCAAGGATTATGATTGTACAATTCATTACCATCCGGGAAAAGAAAATAAAGTGGCGGATGCTTTGAGTCGAAAAAGTAATTCTTCATTAACAATGTTGCGGTTGGAACGTGATCCTTTGGTTAACGATTTGATGAACATTTGGCTTAGAAGTTGTTGGTGCAGGAAGTCCTTCTGTTTTGTTTCAGGTATCAGTGAGATCAGCTCTATCAGATAGAATCAAGCAAGCACAGAAGCAAGATAGTGAGTTGCAGGAAAAGGTAGAGCTGGTTCAGAAAGGTAAGTTTCCTGAATTCAACATTGATAATGATTGTGTTTTGAGATTTGGGAAGAGATTGTGTGTGCCCTGTGATTCACAGTTGAAGAGAGAGTTGTTATATGAAGCTCATAGTTCTCCGTTTTCAGTTCATCCGGGCAGTACTAAGATGTATAGAGATCTGCGGGAGTATTACTGGTGGGATGGAATGAAAAGAGATATTGCTGATTTTACTGTGAAGTGTTTGACTTGTCAGCAGGTTAAAGCAGAGCGGAAGTTACCGAAAGGGATGCTTCAGCCTTTACCAGTTCCAGAGTGGAAATGGGAGAATATATCCATGGACTTTGTTGTTGGATTACTGAAGACATCTTGAGGTAATAATGCAATCTGGGTTATTGTTGATCGCTTGACCAAATCTGCTCATTTCCTTGCTATACGAGATACTTTCTCTCTTGATCAACTTTTCCTTTTGTATCTTAAAGAGATAGTCAGTTTACATGGAGTTCCTCTCTCCATTGTATCGAATCGTGATCCTAGGATTACTTCTAACTTTTGGAAAGGCCTTCAGAAGTTGTTGGGTACTGAATTAAATTTTAGTACAGCTTTTCATCCTCAATCAGATGGGCAGTCAGAACGAACAATTCAGACATTGGAGGATATGCTACGATCTTGTTCTATGGATTATCAGGGAAGTTGGGACCAACATCTTTCTTTGGTTGAGTTTTCATATAATAACAGTTTCCATTCCAGTATACAGATGGCACCATTTCAGGCATTATATGGGAAGCAGTGTCGAACTCCAGCTTTCTGGGATGAAGTGGGTGAAAGGAAGTTGATGGGACTGGAATTGGTAGAAGAGATGGCAGAAAAATTTCAGCTGATTCAGAAACACATGAGAACAGCTCAGAGCAGGCAGAAGAGTTATGCGGATAACCGGTGGAAGGATCTATCTTTCGAGGTAGGTGATCATGTTTTTCTCAAGGTTTCTCCTTGGAAAAGCGTGATGAGATTTGGTAAGAAAGGAAAGTTGAGTCCAAGGTTCGTTGGACCATACGAAATTCTGGAGAGAGTTGGATCAGTTGCATACCAAGTGGCTTTACCTCCGAGTTTATCTCAGGTATACAATGTTTTTCACGTTTCGATGTTGAGAAAGTATATGCCAGATCCATCTCATGTTTTGAGTCCAGAGGTAGTTCAGCTGGAAGAGAACCTATCTTATGAGGAACAACCGGTCCAGATTCTTGACCACAGGGAGCAAGTGTTACGGAATAAGGTGATTAAGTAGGTAAAGGTTTTGTGGAAAAACCACATGATTGAAGAGGCAACATGGGAATCTGAAAATGCAATGAGGGATAAGTACCCTCATTTATTTGATAAGTAAATAAATTGCGGGGACGCAATTTTCTAAAGGGGGGAAGGATGTAACATCCCAAGTAAGTAATGAATAATAGATATTTTTATCTATGTCTATTAATGATTAAGATAGTGTTATAGAGGCTTAAAATGAAAATAAATACAATCTTATGCATGGAATACACTAATATTCTTCAAAGATTGTTTTACTGCCTTTTGATGGCAAACCATTTTTGAATCTATATTTTGACAATTTTATAAACTATGTTTGTCAAAATAAACTTATTCTATATGATTGGGACATCAAAATTTACCTTGTGTGATTTTTTGGTATTTTTCTGACAATGTTCATTTTTTAATGAATAGTGAAAAATACTGCATTTTACATCAAAACTGTTTTTTAATCTAATTTATTTATATGATTAGATTATGTTTTTAATTGGTTTTAAAGTGAAATTAGAATATATTTTTACCATTTTATCCAATGGTGGTCATTGGAATCAATTTCACTTTGAAATTAGACTTAAATTGGTGTCAATCTTTTGATACTTATTGTTTTGTAAAAACACGCTATTTGCTCTGGCAGCGGGAATTAATTATTAAATTAATTAATGTGACTTATATGATTTTAATTTTGTAAAATAGACTTAATTTTTGAATTCGGAATATCAAATATAGCTTAGGGTGAATTTTTGGTAATTTTCTGAAAAACATCAATTTTTGATGAATAGTGAAACCACTAAGTGGTAATCAAGCAAACTGATTTTTCAGTTAAATGAAATTCTACCACTAATGTGTATTGAATTTTGAAAATCCGACATACATGGTTGTCATTAATAAGTAAAATTTGGTTCAATGAGATTAAAATAATTTTTTGGTGAATAGTAACTTATTAAGTTCTTAATCGCGATTAGTGGTAATTAGGGTAGTTTAAGGTATAAATAATGCTTTAATAATAAGAAATGACCTAGACACATGTCCCAACCTTATTGGTTGTGTCATGGCCGACCAAGACAATCCATGGGTCAACTTGGGGACCCCATGGAGACACTTTGGTTTGGAAATGACATAAATATCTTTTTATTAAATGTTAAAGTAAAAATGACACAAACAAGAAATGTTTTACGAAAACAATTTTTACATGGGGTTATAAAGGTCAGATTTTTTATTATAAATTTTCATTGGAAATATAAAAAGATTTCCTACATCATAGTATTTTTTTTATGATTTTTAGACATTAAATAAATTAAATTATTTATGACATAATAATGATGCAGCGATGACATCATTATTTGACGATTTAAATAAAATGGAAAGATAATATAAAATCTATGAACTACACATGTCCAAAACCAATTGGATGAGTGTATTTAGAACCCTTATCGCCTTATCCACGCATTATATCAATGTGGGACCTTTTAAAACCGAAACACATTTTCAAATAAAGTAATATTTCTTTACTTTCCAAAAGTGCCCCTCCTCTCCTCTTATAAAAGGCCCCCACCTCTACCTCATTTCACATACACCTCAAGCCTTTGGCTCGGCCAACCCCTGCCCATTTACTCTCTCCACATCCCTCTCCTCACCCTAGAGGATTCCCTTTGGGCAGAATCCTTTCAAAGGAAGCCTTTAGGCTCAAATCAAAAGGAGTTACACTTTTAAAGGTAATTCATTATCTCATGTTCATTTGTTTTATTTTGTTTCTCCAACCCCCTAAAATCTTTTTATTTACTTACTTTGTAAGAAAACCAGTATCTTCAATATACTAGGATGTTGTTATAAGATTTATTTGAGCTACACTCCCACACAACTACATCAAATGGTTAAAGAACATACGGTTTCCGTGGATGGCGAAATTCTGCCTCCCGAAACGATGATTGTTCAATACTCATTTAACACCTTAAAAAGGTGGCCATTATGATGTAACTATTTTTATATATGATATATAATATGTTTATGTTTTTCTTATGCTTTTGTTTTTTCATTTTGGTCATACCTTTATGGTTTCCATTATGTGTAAACACGATATCTTCATTTTAGGAAGTGCGGACTACCGCCCCCTCAAAGTGATTTGATTCGTTAAATACCATACTTGGGACATATAAAGGATGGAACTATGATATTATATATGATATTATACTTGAATTATAATATACCTTTATATCATTATGATTCCATTCTATAAAATACGAAATAGAAATGAAAGTAGCGTTCATGCGTACGTACGGCTTACCATCTCCATGAACGGTGCATTTGATTTATTACCTCTAAATGATTATGTAATATTATAAATGCATGTATGTAATGGATATATATGACATATATGATATCTACATCATGAATACCATTCTGGATATAATGAACCTTTGACCAAATTAACAACATGTAAGTGTAAGAAGTCTATTTTTGACTTAAGAACCAAATACCGACAAAATGAACATTAGTAACTTAACTGATTACATGATGTTCATAACATGGTATAAAAGGAATAATGAACTTGAAAAAGATTCATAAGCAAGTATAGATTAACTCAAGTTTATTATTCATGGGATTAAAGAACGGCCGGTCAAGTCGGATACGAGGTATAGGACTTCGTCTCAATCTTTTTTCGTTGAGGCATATTTTATTTTATACACAACTTTCTTTTATACGGTGTATAAACCCCTTTGACTTTTACCTTTATTCAAAAGGAATCTTTTTTATACGAAGCGTTTACTAAACTACAAAAGGGAATGTTTTTGTCGTACGTATGCGGCAACAACGACTTCTCCATCGTCGTGACCGTGATTTGAGTTTCGGCTTCCTCTACAAGCCATACCTTCTTTTTAAAAGAAAAATAAATACCATGTTTTACTTTTCTTTTATTTTAGTATTGAAAATGGTTTTCATAATGTTTTTATATCCATGTGTTGTATTTATATCTCGTGATTGAAATGTGGAAATTTTATGTTTCCTTTATGCATGTTTTATGTGATATGATTATGTTATGGTTCTTGGGCATTATTATGAAGACGGGTGGTTCCGTGATAAACTAAGGGTGGGTGAGCCCGTTATAGCTCTCCAATGCATTGGGTAACGCAAAGGAGTGAAACGTTATGGTTTCTCCGAAGAGATTTTAGGGAATATACTGTGATGGGTATTCCAAACGTAACCAAGAGGGTTACTCCCTACGTAAGAATGTTATGAATGCCTCAAGTTACCTTTATGTCTTATGATTTCTATGATTTATTCATGATTTTATGAGGTATGTTAAAGTGCCTATTTTTTAGGGGTAAAGTATGATTTCATTATTATGTATATATGAACTCATGTTTCCTTTCCATGTTTTTATAACCCATACTGAGTTTTTATGCTAATCCCAATTTTTTGAAATGTTTTTCACATGTCAAGGGAAAGGTACATGATAAGATGATAGAGTCAAGGATGTGTCAAGAAATAATCCATGTTTTATTTTAAATGTGTTTCCATTGATGGGAATGAAGAATACTATCTTTTTGTAACCACTTTGTTTACATGTGGAATGTAATGCAAGTTTTATGATCTAATTCTCTAAAACTCTAAACCCGAAAAGATCCTCAATGTGAAATCTTGTAATAACTCAAGATTAAGTAAGGTTTAAGGCTGGAGCCTTATTCGTAACATCAATAAATCATGTGTATTTAGAATTTAACATTGGAATAAAAATATTTCATAGATTTTTGGAATATATATAAGAATATAAAATCATTTTATTTTCCAATGATTACTTCCATGACTATTGTCATATCATGTACAATGTCCTACAATGGAGTTTTCTCACCCCCATCCCCTTTAAACATTAGTGGACAATGTACCAAAATGTATTTGGTTCACTATCCTTTCCCTTACTTTTTATATAATGGGATATAAAGAATTACCTAATTAAAAAGAGGCTTATAATGGACCCATGCATCAAATAATAATAAACCATAAACATGACTTCCACTCGAACACATGATCCTCATTACATTATAGCTTGATTAATATGTAGCATATAAATAAGTTTTAATAATAATTTCATAAAACTATAATCATAATACATCAATAGAATACTATTCTGTGGTTTCATTAGATCACATGATTAGTAAATTTTAAAAATAATTAATGGATTCTAAAATAAAAGGTGAATAATTTTATAATATAATTTAAAATAATTTTTTAAAATTAAATAAGGAATATTATTTCCAATTTGAAAAATTTTTAAATGAAAAAATATTAAACTAATGGTATTATGATCATCATTGAAAACCCCATAAAAATATAATTAATTCTTAATAAAGAAATTCGTCTATGGATTGAAACTAAGGTTATGTAGTATATGTTTCAAAAATATTATTTCCACACATTTTTAAAAGAATGTCAAAAATCAATCATATGGAAAATGTTACAAATATTACATATTTTACTTCTCTAAAAAAATAAAATTTCAGTATATAATTTTCATTAATATTCATTGATCTATGGATAATGAATTTGTTCAAAACATATAATGAATATTGATATGTAATAGAATCATTTCGTTGAAATAATTCATATCTTTTAAAAAATTCATATTAATGACAACCACTTACAAAATAGGGAGTTATCTAATGTTATTTAATCCTCTTGTCATCCCCTATATGGCGATGGACATCGTTCCTGGCCCTCCAAACTCAATAGGAGAGGGACCATTGTTGTCCAAGAAAGGAGATCAATCATTCCCCATTTTCCTATTTTCCAACCATGATTGTATTTCTTAATTCCCTTATATTTAAAATATCCTGAATCTTTTAGAGTTGTTTCATTGGTACTAGTAACTATTGATTTCACCAAAAAAAATTTGATTTTTCATTTACGTTAGATCTAAAAATGATATAAATGTTAAAAAAATTGCATTTATTGGTGGATTCATTTGAAAAACTAATTTTAGGATCTTGAGGTTTATATGATTGAGCTATAGTGGGGATTCTTGATTCCAAGAACATAATGGTATGGTTTACCTCAAAAGACAATTTGATATTGACCTAGTTGTGTGCTTCACAAACCTCTAATAGATCTAGGTTCTTCCATTTCATGTGCATGTATGACTTACACATGAGGATTGATTCACCAAAAATATAAATATGGGATATATTTATATAACTCCCACTACTATTTCAAAATAATTAGATTATTTGTATGTTAGAAAATATCATAGGGAGTTATCTCTTCTCTAATAGTAGAATAAGAATATTATGTCACCCTATTTCATTAATAATATTCATTGATGTAGATGTTTCTAGAATTCCTGTTGAGTACTTTTGGGTTGCCTTTAGAGAAGAGTTTCTTTGCAGAAAATAATTTTTTTCAAGCCATGGGTTGGTTTTCTCTCTCTGTGTAAAAAAATGGGGCATCTTCTAGTAGTGTGCAGGAATGGGAATTCATGTTAGAAGACATTCACAGAATTGGGAAGTAGTGATAAATATTTGGAATCCTGCTTTGGTGAAAAAAAGATGAATTAGGATTCAGTTGGAGTGATAATTGATAGTGGAAATTTTCTAGATGTGGTTCACAATTAAACACATGTGGGTCAGGAGTCAGTACGGATTGACCTACTCCCAGGTCATGCAAATTATTTAATTATTTAATGAGAATCATAGAAGTATTATCAGAAGATATCATAGGTTATATATCCTTATTTGAATGTGGTAGATATATATGGCAGGTTGAATCGTGACTTGGAGGCGGTGTAGTCTTAATGGGAAATTCTGAGTCAGGGAAATGAATTGGTAATGACTGATAAGTGTTGATTGTTAGATACCCATGTTTATAATTAGATAGTAGTGTAATTTCATTGAAATATCAATGAACCAAGTGGAGGAAACGTTGAGTGATTGAAGGCTACATGTAGGATGAGGTCGAGAGGGAGTATCTCGATTATTAATGTAAAAACTAATTTGGGATCTTGTTGGCTGAAGATCTATAACAACATAAATGGAATGCGTTACAAAAAAACATTCAATTCAAAAATCTAACAAAGAACCTCTTGGAGGATCATAGTTACCATGGAACAGGATAAAAGGATGAGACGTCTAGTCATGTATCAGTGTAATGTATTGATGAATGTCATGGGAGAGGCCTTCATAGTCCTAATAGGATGAATGCAAGGAAAGAAAAAAGATATGGGGGGGTGACTCATTATTCCTAATGTAATGGAAAATAACGGATGTATGGACTATATCATTTACCAAAGATGATGGAAACATGGTATACCAAAAAGAATAAGGCATTTTTAGTGATACCATGGATTATGTTTTGGTATACCAAGATAGATTAATTCCTCATAATTTTAAACATATAATGAATGGTGGTGAAGTCATGGAACAAAATCGTGGTGATGATAAGAAGGATAATCTGTTACAAGAGTTGGAAAAAGTTATGTTTATATAAATAATAGTGGATGTTGTTATCATAGAGGAATGAGATACATGGGAGTGCATCCATCATTCCAATGAAGATAAATTGGAGGAGGTAGTTGAAATCAAAAAATAAATGGAGGAATATAAAAGGATTTTCTATATAATTATTCAAGTAAGTTGTAACTACGAACAATGTTCATTAATAAAAAAGAAAAATCAAATTTTGGCATGTGCCTTCGAATAGAGGAAGATTTGTGTGAAATTTTTTTTCCCATTCATGGGAAACAGTGGACTATAATGTTTAAGACATCATAATTGATAAACCAGATACATAGGCTCCATATTTACATTAAAGTATTTATTTTTTTATTTTTTTATTCGAATTATTCTTGATTTTGAAAATTTAGTTATTTCGTTTGGGCTTGGATTATTTTCTATATTCAACATGAAATTTTTACCACTTTTCTCTCAAATTTTCATTAAATAATAAGAAGTTAATTTTAATTTAGACAATCCCTTACAAATTTGGATACCATTAATCCAAAATCTCATGAAAAATAAATTATTTTGGATTGGAAAATCCTTATTATTATCATGAAATGTCACATAAAATATTTTTATAAGTAATATATTCATAAAAAGATTAAATGTGGTGAATAAAGAATATATCTCAATGAAGGGGAATTGAGATGAGAAAAAAAATTTACCCTAACTTATAACGATCAATGAATAGATTTAACCTCATGTATAATAATCATAAATTTTTTAGTATTTTATGTAATAACCTAATTCATAAATATTTACTTTTATAAACTTTATTTATAACCATTATATAAACATATAATGTTAGTTAATGTTTATTGTCATCATTATAAAATATTAATTTTGATCATTCATTACAGGTTTCATAATGATGATATAGATCCCCATTCATTAATTACATTCTCATCATTTCCATATATGTTAGTTTAGTGTAATCAGTTATTTTATTAGTTATGAAGTTATATTTTCTTTTTATGGAATGTATGGGCATGGTTTGGGATATTGGAATCTATTGTGAGTATATTTCAATAAATTTTAATGATAAATTGTAGTATCTTAATAGAAATTTGGAAACTGAATTAACACTTATTGAATGAAAAATAAACATTACTTACATGTTAATATCATAGTTAAATGTTAAGTCTATTTTTATAATATACCATGTATAGTTTCTATGAAAAATGAAATACATCATTCATGGAAGCGATAACCAACATATTGCATGATAATGTTATCCTCTTTCATATGGATTGGGGAGAGTAGAAAATAAATATTAAATAAAAAAAATAAAATTTTAGTATACTTGTGATAGTGAGGCAATTATGTTACTATGGGTTTTTTATATTCAGATGTAGTAGGATAAGAATGAATCTTGAAAGAGATTGGTTAAAACATTCACCTTTTCCTTGAAGATACTTAATTGGGGTCACATTATTTCGTTTTAGAAGGGTTTTTTATGAGGCTAGGACCTATAAAAATTGTTCTTTGGAGGTTTTAAGTGGATTTTTCAAATTTCAATAGTGTTATGATACATTAGGATTGTGGAGAAGTGGGGTGCTGATGGGATCCTTATATATGTGAGAGGAGTGAACATTTTTGTAAATAATCATTATTTTATGTTAAAGGCATGTCAAATTCAAAAAATACGTGGATCCAAATATAAAAATAATAATGAGTGGTCATGTATTATTCATCCCAGAACACATAAATTCAAATAATGGATATGGTTTGAGATATTTGAGTCATTTTCCAATGAATATAACTTTTAAGCATAAATTACATTATCCTTAATAACACTAATTTAATATCAATAACTTTTTTAAATAACAAACATGGAATTTAACATTTTACCTAACATGAATTGTTATTATTAGATATTATAAACAAATCTATAGGATTCAATTTATAGAGGTGGTAAAAATTAATTATAATAGAAACTATTTTTAGAAGAAAAAAATTCATCTTTTAGAAAAAATGAATCTACAAAAAAAATCATCGGTAGAATTGGTTCCCCTAAAATTTATATGTTAAATATTAAAAATATAATATTTAATTTTTTAAAAATAAATAAATAAATAAATACACAATTGTGAATAAATAATTTAATTAAAATGACAAATACAATTTTTATCGAATAAAATTTTGTTTAGGTTCCAAAATATCTTACATAGATTTTTAAATCCAACATATTGGATTTTATTGAGAAATTTTAATGCATAAATTCATTTTTCATTGACCAAAAGTTTTCATGAATTTCTAAATCATATATATATCTTAATGATGTCAAAAAAATTATGATACTTGTAAAAATTGTATTTTTACTTTTCACCTAGAAAACAATATTCGTAGAAATGTCAAACAATTTCAACCAAACATTATTTTTAATTACTAAATAAGAAAAACATATATTATTTTATCATACTAAAATTATTAAATATAAATATTTATAGAAAAAATTAAACATATATAATTCATATTAAAATAAATTGTTTTGAGTAAAACAGTTTTATTTATCTCAAAATAATTAATAAATGTCTCTTTATAATTACATATTTATTTTCTGAATGTCACTAATTGATTTTAATAATAATTACTTGGATGCTATAAATAATTTTTATTAGAATAATTTTCTAAATTTGGAAAATTATAAATGTCTACATTTCAAGAAAATATTTTCTTTGTAATGAACTATATGACTTTAGTGAATTAGAATATTTCAATTCTTAATGAATCATTTATTTTGTTAAATATTTTTGTAATTATTTTGTAGTGTGTTTTATTTTTTGTTTTATAAATAATTATTGACTTTAGCTTTGTGTTACAAGCATCAAAATATATCAATAATTTGGAATTTTTTTCAAAGGGAGATACATAGTAAAATAATAGGATGTTACACTACAACCTTTGCAAAGTAACTATGCACCCTCAATTTATTCCATTCACACTGAATCCGTTAAATTTAAATTTATCAATGAATAAAAATAACATAAATATAAAACATGGTAAAATTTTATTATATCACTAGATCTAAAAAATGAAATATTTTCTAAATTTATGTCTTCTTACCAATTACATATGTAATTTAATTCATCATTTCTAATTTTTTTTGTAAAATGCTTCATCATAACGTACCCCTTTAGTTACAATAGTTTTATCTCTATTATACCATTAATATATAAATAAAAAACGGCGTATACACTATTATAGCAAGATTACATTATTAAACCTAACCTATTACCAAAACTGACATGTCAAATTACCTATAGTGTGATCATAATCCCTATAAGTTATAAAAATTTGTCAAGGGTGTCAAAAAAATGTAAATTATTTTTATCATAAATCCAAATAATGAAAAATTGGGTCTTTAATTATAATTTTGTAAGTTTCATAGTTATAATGGACGTCCATGATAATGAAAAAAAGGTTCCATATAAAAGATATAACCAAACATAGAATAAAAACATCAAATATTATAAGTTTCTAACGAATTGATCACTATAAAACTATGATCAATCATATAAATGATATGTGAATGCATGAGGAAACCAATATATAAGATATGAAAAATATAATGACTATATAGCATAACTCCTAAAAACAGACATGCTAAAAAGGTCCATGAATAATGAAAATAATCCTTATGTGACCCTTTACCACATCCATATCCTATTATAATTATGATTAAAAAATAGAAGAAAAGTGTCATACAACACGGAACCTAATTCACAAGCAGATATCAAGAAAAGAATGTCTATATACATAACAAATTGTTTATATAGGGGACGATTAAATCACTAAAAAGATATCATAGAGAATCTATACCATTCCATTCAAATGGGGTTAGGATATTCATTTTGGAAAATAAATTATAGAAAATAAAATTGATACATATTTATAATTAATATAATAACACTTACACATTCTATATTCATTCAAATAAGACTTTATTTGATAAAATATGCACTATAATTATTTATTTTTTTTAACAAGAATAATTTATCAAACTGAGTTATTATGAATAAGAAATTATATGGATAGGTTTTATTAAAAAAATCTTGTAAATTTATAATGATATTTAATAAAATTAACATTCGAATTTTAATAAACATTAAAAAAAACATATGATGTCTTTGAAACCTAGAAAATAGATAAATGGAGAATGTATCATAGAACACTTATAATAAATGAACATTATTCATCATACATTGAAAAAAATTATTTGAAAATTGATTAAAATATTGATCGGTAAAAAATATAAACAATATATTAAACATAATACTCGTTATTATGGAAATAAATACAAAAATTATCAAGATAATCATATAATTTTACCCTATTTCCCATTAATAAACAATAGAAATAAAAAATGTGTACCCATAATCTAGACTAATATTTGTTCTAAATATTCAAAAACCCCAACCAACCCTCATTTCCCATGTTGGGTGGTGAACCTCGGGTCAAGAAATGAATTAATATAGGGTACAATTTGCTAGAGTATAATCACAATCTAATATATTACACATCCTTCAATTTATAATTTAGACAAAAAAATTATTCATATTAAGCATATAAATTTAAACCATGTCAAATTATATTATATGAAAATAATTTCATCAATCATTAATATTTTTTTAATATATTTATAAAAATGATACATCTTATTCCATTTCAACCATCATGAAAATAGGCCAAAAAACAATATCAAATCAATATAGATCTCATAATTCATCAATAACTTCAATTCCATCATAAATTATAATAAAATTCCAAATAAAGGGTGTGTCATCAATAACAACATTATTCTATACAGTATAGATTTTAACATATAAAAAGTGAAATTTGACACAAAATGTTTCCTTTGAAAATTAAATAGAAATAATGGAATCATAATTTCCCAAAAATATTTATTGATTAAAAAACAATATCTTTATGGGAAAAATTCCCAAAATATGAAAGACCATCCTAATTAATCATTGATAAATTAAAACACATATTATTGTTTGATTTTTCTATTATAAGAGACTATAATACTTTTTAAAAACCAATGGTCTACATGAATGAATACAAATTATTTATGTGTGTTTGTTTTATAAATTTTTTATATTATAGCAACCCCAACCACTTTTGAAATAAAAATATTCATTAACAACTCAATAATTGAAATCATATAATTATATTATTTAGATAAAATTAAATTTTATAAAACCCAGGAACACATGGTTTATGAAATGAATGGAAGGGTATTATAACACCAACCTTTTAATGATGAATTTGATCTGAATTAATAGACTAAGGATTGATTAGGGCTTGAATTGGGATCCAAAAATGATTTAAAATAAAATTTATACACCTTAGTCACTGAACATTCTCCCCCATTGTGGGTTATGTTTAGTGGATGTGAATATAAAAAGAAGAAATGGATGAATAGGGAAGAGTGAATATGAAATGAGGCTTTTACCTTTGATCGAGAAGAAATATAACCAGGGGATTTAATGATGAAACCCCATGGAATATAGAATAATGTGAGAGTATTTGATAAAAAATCCCAATGATATCCCTTGAACATCCAAGTAAAAATAAGGAGGGAAGCATATAGATATGAAAATAAAAATATATATGCATGATGGATGGTTATGTTTCAAGTTTATGGAAACATAATTCAATCAATGTTATCATTACTATATAATTTTTCTACTGGATATAAGGTTATCGGACAATATACCCCAAATTAAGTATATAAACAATGAATTTTAGATAATTTCCAAAATTTTCAAAATATTCAATATTGAGACACATAAAATTATAGAAAACAAAAAATAATAAAAAATGACACCCTAAGGTGTCATTTTTTATGTAATAGTTTATTTATCCTAGATAATGTTCCTTATGGATGTATCATTTGTATAACACTGGACATTAATAGAGTAATACTAAGAGTTAATATGAAAACACTATGTTGTGTTACATGTAATAGGATTATCAATTTCATGAATGATATGTGATATATCCATTCATCTTATTAAATTTATACATGTAAAACAAATAATATTTGAGATAACCAACATGTGATTGACATGTTCTATGCTCTGTTTTTAGAACGCATATGTTAATAATATAGATTATATGGTTATGCATTATGTGTTGAGACACACTTAGTGGATTCATGATGTTTGACTAACAATATTGTTTTTAGATATTAATATTGGACTATGGTTATGGATTATGAATTAACGATCACTATAAATGTTATAAGTTATCAAAAGTCTTAATAATGGGTTTTTGGAAAAATATTTTATTTATGGTAAATAAAAATTAGTTTAAAATTAATAGGATAGATAATATAAGATGGACAAAAGAGCTCATAATTTTAATCAAAAGGGTTTTTTTTGAATGTTTTTTACTGTTTATGCACATAATGTAACATATGAGAAATATTCATTATGACTATAATTAATTAGTTCATGTTGGATATTGAATGATATATATACACTAAATTACATATTACAGGTTACGATGCAGACATTTAACTCAATGAGATATTTATAAATAACATTTGGGGACATTCATGAGGCATGTGATCTAATAAATCTCATCATGTGATATAAGATATCACTCCAATAGTTACTTTCAACATTTACATATTCCATGTGATCTATACGAATTTTTTTCATTATATCATTCAATAATATATTCATATATAATTCAAACATGTATTTGTTAATATTGTGAATATAATAAGGTAATATTGAATTAAAAATATGGTGAATGTAATATATTCATGTAATTTAAAATTATTGATGAAGAAATGTTGATAAATTTATATTTTTATGTGATACTTCATTTTATTAAATGATAAAATAAAATATATCTAAGGATTAATGAATGAGGTGTGATGAACTCTAGGATAAAAACTATATTTACCAAAGCCCTGATATTTTCATTTAATTTTTACATATTTGTGGTCTATAATGTAAATGGGAATTATAAATAATTTACATGAGATGTATGACTGAAATTATTGATGGATCACATATAGAGGAAAAATTATTCTAGATATTTATTATATGCCTATATCAAATTCATTAAAGGTTAAAAGTCCATCTAATAGATTTATATATAATCTTTATTTACTATATCTATTAAAAACCACTATTGGATAGATCATAGATAATTGGTTTTGTTTATTCCACAATATTTATATTTTCAAGGAGTCATAAAAACCCTTTATTTCATTATATTGTGGAGAAAGTATAAAGTGGGTTTTTATATTAATTCTTTCTTCTAAATTATAAACTGTTATTATAATATTTTAAAACATATGTATTTTCACATTAAATAATTCAAAATTATCTTATTATCTAGTACATTATATTATTATTTTTATTTATGTGTCAATTTTACTTCATTAAATAAAAATGTCATTCTTATACAACAAAATAGTCATATAATATTCACATCAAAAATCATATGAGTAAATCAAAAACGTATTCCATATCAGAAATGTCAATGACATGTATCCACTCTTGGGCATCATCTTGATTCATTCTAAAAGCATCATTTATATAGTATATTTTATGATGTATCCTCTGATATATTAGCTTTTCAAAATTTGGTGAGGGGATCTGTTCTCTCATAGGTTCCATTTTATCATACCATGGTTGAATGATTCTAATATGAAAATGGATTGGATGTTATATTTTTTGGGGTAATTTCTAGAAAAGGCATAGAAAATAACAATTATGTTAGGATTACATTATTCATTAAATGTAGAGGTATCATAATAGAATAATTTATTGTATTTTAAGCCTTAATTTCACAAGGGGATGAAAGGACTAATAGAGAGTATTCATCCAGTGAGAGGGGAATGGTGGGGGATTGAATTAATTAAAACAAAAAAACTAACTCCCAATATAAATTTTTCTCATTTTTGGTATTTGTTATTGGATTAGAAAGATGATTATATGATTATGTGATAAAGAGAGTGAAATAATATGCATAGGAATAATGTTTTTCATGGTTCACACACCATTTATATATAGTGTCTAATCCATGGATTGATGAAATTTTGATCCAAATTCCCTGATTCTAGTTATTTCTCAAAAGAACAAGTAATTATAAAAAGGGTTTGTCTTGAACTATAATTACAAGATGAAGAAAAACTTTAAAAATTTAAAATTTTCTTCATATCCCATACCTCAAATTCCTCTAGAATTTTTATTATGTGTTCCCCATGATCTTCTCCTCAAAAAAATATCAAATACATATTTGGATGATCCACATAATCAGAGGATGTATCTTTCACTGTATCATATATTTTAATCCCACTTATCTCTAGGGGTATCCCAAATTATTTATATCTATTTACAACATTGTGTCGTGGTTCATTTTTCAATGGAATAGCTGTCAGATCCTAATGATATGGAAGGATAAATACTATAAATCTAAAAGAATCATTTACTGACTTCATGATATGAAAAATGGGTTGTTTCAATACATATCTACCATTACTAGTAATTAAGTAGCTAGACTAATTGTGGTGTTAACTAAGAACTACAATGTGGTGTTACTTGAATAAAAATAACTAATAAATCTATAAACCACTATCACGCAACTCGTAGTGGGGATTTTTCACATATTACATATTTTTAATCTTGTTTTAACAGATTTTATGGAGTGATACACTATTCTTTGAAAAAATATTTGAGTCTAAAACCATTTCAACACCTATTTCTCTAGGTTTATAACTCAAAATATTGTTAACACCTAAAAAATTCCATATATGAATATTCAACGTGAAACTAATAAAATTATGTTGTGACACTTCATACATATCGGTATCTCCATTCTCACATAAGTGTAACCCAATGAAACAATACATGTAATTAAGAGTAATTTATTCATCTATTCATCATCCTTTTAATTCATATAATGTTGATATTTTGGTATTTCTATTTCAATATAAAATACTTCTTATATATTAATAACTGAAGGAGGTTGTAGTGTGGTCATGAAAATTCACAACAAGGTGACATCACCATATAAATAAATTTATTCCATTATATCTATATTAAACTCAAAATAATATCTAACTTATTTATTAGTATTTATAAAATTAATTATACATGAAAGAATTAAACTTAGGAATTGATGTTGTCAATAAAGAAGTCAGTAATTCCTTCATTATGATTATTATTTTAACTACACAGTATAGGATAGAATTGTGTTTAAAAGAGTAACTAAATTCTTTAGGGAAGATCAATTCAATACTAACCATGTATTAATTGAGATAAATGAATCTCAATTTTTATTTAATAACATATTAGGGTTTGTTTAATCTTCCACATTTTATTTGTCGAAACATTTGATTCCACACATTAAATATTACCAAAAAATCATCAGCCAACTCTTATACATCCTTGTATACTCAAATAAAAAATAAACAATATTCCCTCCCCTTTTTCAATAATATATGATTTTTCTCAATGATTAATGAATACTTGTTGTAGATCTATGGGAAATTACAAACGAAACATAAATAGATTTTGGGAAATAATTCACTCCCCAAAAAAGTTAAAATTCAAGAATTTATCTATTTAAAGATAATTCATTATGACATTTATGAATTTTTATACGAATGAAATGTATCCAAAAAATATCACATAACACCACCTTATACATGATACAATGGGGGTTTATGTAAATACTCTATGACCTGAAACATTGTGCTGAATTGAATTACAAATTAAAGTCACATTTATTTTCACACATAATCACCAGTGGGTATAAAACATCATACATAATGTATTCATGTTAATAATTTATGAACATCATTTTAGTTATGGAATGTGTTGTAGAAATATTCATTACATTAATTAGGGAAAGTTTGACAACAATTTTTTTCATGGAGTTCCATAAAACACATCTTCCATTGATAATAAAAAACACCAATATAATACATTATATTGGAAATATCTCTAAAAAAATTCACATAGGTATACACATAAATATTTTATGATTTAACTTTACATTTTATCAATCTATAATCAATAGTTCCTTTAACAAAGCATAAAATATATTTTCATTCTACACGACGTGACTGCTTTGGGATTATTTAGAATTGGGAACATAGATAAACAAAAAACATAGTATCTAGTTTTAACTCCATTAAATTGATTATGATTACAGTGATCTATCAAATCGCTATTTGATATACACTCCATTATTTTTTATCTAAGGAAACTATAGTCGTTATTGTTATAGGAGTGTTAAAATATCTTGAATTCTCTATTCCATGCATTATATATTACTATTGAGAATAATTTTTTTATGAGAAAAATATAAAACATATTATATTACTGGCACCCAAGTATAAAAAATATATTTTCAAAAATTAATAATATTTCCAACAGTGTTCATATTTGGGAAGAAAATAAATTATAATATACTTTATTATTTCCATTGAAAATAATTTCATCCACAAAAAACTCACAATAATTGAGTTTTTGTCATATCCATTGACATATATATTTGAACCCACATTTCTTATCACGAATTTCAAACTATTTAAGAGGCAATATATATTTTAATGAATTTTATTAGGTGTGGTTTGAGCCCATGTAATGCCTTATTTATCTTTCATGCTTAATAACCATCCCAAAAAAGGATGAACTCCTCCAAAACATTAAAGTAAAATTCTTCTTCAAGTTCACCATATAGAAATGTTGAAATCATATCCTTTTGGAATAAATTATAATTTGTTTGATAATAAATCAAAATAATTATTTATATAATTTAAATCCTTATGTATAAATAAATTTTCAAAAAAAATAAATACCATAAAAGAGGGAGTATCCTTTGTACGTAAGACAAGGTCCTTAATGTGATAGTTTCCTTTAAAATTAGGATAATTCTTAAAAAACCCATTTTAGAAATCATATTTTTCTTATGAAGATGTCTATCTAATTCAAAATATATATTATTCCCATTTTTGACCTCTACTTCTATAATTGAAATTAGATTCATCGGTTGTAAGGCATCTCTAACACTATACAAATAAATCATTGAGTAAAAGATATTATGATTGTAAATTAAAAATATTTTTTTGGTTTATACCCTATATTATCCTTAAGAATATTTTGAGGATAAACATTGTTTTAAGCCTTTATAAGATAGATATTAATATCACTGAAGCTTCTTCGTCTCTATAATTTTCAGAATAATGTTGAGAATGAAAAAACATTTCTCTATAATCTAAAATTCTATCATATTGTCCAATGTCTCCACTTATTTTAGAGGATTCATTGGGAAGAAATAATTATTTTGATGGATTTTTTATTCTCTTACACAACAACTATAGTGATATCATCAATCTTCATTAGATTCAGATTGTAGCAATATTAAATTATTCCAACAGGTTTTCACATATGAAATATACCTTCTTCAACTCACTAATCCAACCTTCCAATATTTTATTCTCTTAATAATGATATATCATGGGATGTCGAACACCTTCAGACTAATCATGAACGACTTATTTAAGAACTATAACTCATATGGTGTGTTGGAAACATTATTTCAAATTAGGGATTATATTATAATATAAATAACTTTTGTTTTAGATCATATCTAAATGAATTTTAACGTGTCATGCTATGATCACATTTTTCTTCCCATGTCAACCCGACATCAATTATTTATCTCTACATATCATTTTTTAGATTGTGTATGGATAACTATTTCCATGTCTAATCCATTAATTCTAAATATGTTCATCCAACTATTACATATTTAATATGAATAAATTATCATATTACAATCTTATAATGACAAACGCTATTTAATTTTAAACCATCATTCAAATGTATATAAATATTATAGGAAACAAGGATTAACTCAAAAAATTATATACATATATATATATTATACTAATAATATCATTAAAAATATCCATAAAATACATACATCTATTAGTTGTCTTCAATCTCATCATCTTGTACATTTTCCTGTGTACTATATCATGAGTTTTATTTATTTTGATTTCTCATTTTTTTATTCTTTTGACCATGTTTCCCTTAAATATTTGAAACTATAAATTTAGTATCTCATATATTTATTTTGGTAGGTTTTATATGGAATAAGTTTTTATAATGATATCAATATTCTCCTTGCCAAATTATTCTAGTCATATATTTAAAAATTGGTTCTTCTATTTCATGATATGGAACCACAATTCCAATCATAACAAATTATTAATAAGATTACATTTTTTTATTACATCATTAAAAATATTTATGAAACATATATAATTCCAATATATCACATCATAAGTGTATGAAAAAATTATATAAATAATAAAAATATTGTTCCTAAACAACTTTATAAAAAGATCATCATTGGACTTTGTCTTGATAATCATAATAAATCCAACATATTTCAAATTGAGTGATCCATCATATATATAAGGGAAATAAAATTATATAAATAAATGTGTATGTATTAATGAGATTTTATTTTCTATCATGTGTGACATGAAACAACTTAAATGTATCCTTATGTACCATACTTTTCACCTTTTAATCCACCTAAACCACAATGGAATGATCTTGAAAATTACTCCTTTATGAAGATATATATCTTTATTCTTTATTAATCTATTTCATTGGATTGTTATAAATGTAAATTGAAGTTTTCAATGTCTTATCACACCTGCCACAAGTATTTACAAGATTATAAAATGATATTTTTAATTTCACCATCTTATTTGGTTGTTTAATTAGTTGGTCTCTAGAATATTATTCTCTACTCTCCATTGATACATTCCATATATTATTTTTGTTAGGTGAAAAATAATTCCCAAACACTTATTATTTGTTCCCATATAATCAAAACACCGAATAAATCCTTCATAGAAAAATAAACCATAGAAAAACATAGGTTCTTAAAAATATACTCATCAGGATTCCCACTAATTTGAGATCCACTATGATTATTTTCATAATATCTTTATTACTAAACAATTCCTTTATCTTGATCATTCCCTTAGTATTAGCCTGGACACTCTTGTATTTCCCTACCTCTATTCCTTTGTAATTTATTGAACCATAGTCGAATATAAAAGTAGGTGTATAATCATTTTTAGGTTATTTAATAACTATATCCTTTCTCATGTCACTACATCCACTACTTGAAATGTATGCATTAGTGTTCAAAAAAATATCATTCATTACATGGGATAATTATCTAGCTTCTTGTTAGTGTTAGAAACTATCTCAACTACCTTGGTCCTTTCACCAATTGTATAGACCACAATTTTCATGTAATTAAATTATTGAAAAAAATTTATTCAGGATGATTCTCATGAACTTCTTCAAAATATTATAATCTTCAAAAACAATTCCATAGTTTTTAATAGTGATTAAAATATTATTTACAAAGTAAAATAAAAAAAAATATTAATTTTCTATTATTATGATATCCTTTAATTAATTATGTAATATTTAAAATTTATAACCATTATCATTGTCTTCTCATTATAGATATCATAGTGTTTATGCTAGATTCCATTTATTTTCATCATTCCAATTAATCGTGTCAAATATTTCCCTTATATTGTTTAATGTGACACATCAAGTGACATACCATTGACAATGATAATCTTCTGATCGAAAAAATTATAGGAACACCTAATATTTAGAATATTATTATCATTCTATGTGATACAAGGAATATTCATGTCTAGTTAGAGAAGATATAGAAACATACACTCTTCTTAATTATGTATTCTCATTACATAAAATAGGTTGACTCCTTTTTTATGGAAATTATTTATTAACTAATTATATCTATTCAATTAAATATATATTAAATTTAAATAAAACATAGATCATTAAGAATACTCCTATAAAAACTATTAATGGATACTCTTATAACAATTGAAAGGCCCAATATAGACTATTCCTACACTATGGTTGGAAGGGGTGAATTATTGGAAATTAAAAAAAACTATTTATAAACATTTATCAATATATAGTTAGAGAGTGTAGATCAAGATGGTTATGATGTGTTGATGTGAGATAGAAAGATAAAGAACACACATAAATGCAAGGAATTTTATAGGTTTCACACACCCCTATTATGAAATTCATATTACCTTGAACATAGTTATTGGTATCCAACTTCCTATATTCTGATCCCATAATGTGATCCACTATTTTTTCATCGGTGTATTATTTGACTATAAAACTAGGGAAAACCCAATTTCTCCTTGGTTTGTCATGTCGTCACATAAAAATTATTATAAATTAATTAGATAGGATTTCATGGATAACACAATCCAACTATTTTGTGACTCTTCATACCTATGACTAACATCATTCTCATGTAAAAGCAACCCATGCATATTATCCTTACACTAATGTGTAACTCGATGTGTTATTTAGTATCATAATGACATTACAAAAATTAAATGATTTGATTATTATCATATCTTACAAAAACATTACAATATAAGAGAGATTCTAGGATTATTGTTCATGAACATCAGGATTCACGACATTTTTATATCATCCTCTATAAATTTTCAGTCCTTTTCATCTATACTCATATCTAGAAATTTTTTGACTAATATATTAGCTTACAATCAATGAGTACAACATGTAAGAAATCTTAACTCATGAATTAATTTCCTTGAGAACTAATTCATATCATCCTTCCACTACAAACATAATCAAAGCTACACATTTATCACCAATTTTGTAAATATTATATGATTTTATTTCTAAAGAAACAATATCAAAATACAAATTAATTTATAAAATAATTTAATGAAAAAATAAAAAAATTATAAATTTAATATATGGGAATTAATTTCATTTTTAAATTCCTCTTTTCAATATTATTGTACAAGGAACAGTTTATTTTCTTTGATATATATTATTTTTTAGTTAATATTAAAAAATACTGATTTTAAAAAAGATATCAAATTTAAGACATTATAATAATATAATAAAAAATTTGATAATCATGATAAATTTTTCGTATAACAAATATATATTAAATAATTAATATAATTCACATTAAAATATGTTAATAAAGTAATAAATATATTCCAAACATTTTTGAAATGAATGGAATGATTTTGTCTAAATAAAATTTTTTTCTTTATATTACCTTATTCAAGTATTTAACAGGTTAATCTCATATATGATTTTCTTTTAAAAATAAATAATAATATTTATATTTAATATAATTCAAATTACCTAAAATTAATTAAAATTATAATTTATTTTTATGTAGAATCATGTTTATGCTTAGAAAAACCATTTTTCAGAAATGTACATTTTTTCTGTTTTACGAACATATATTTCAATTATTTTATTTCCCTTATTAAAAAAAGATCTTATAAAATGGATCCAAAATTATTAATCATAAGAATAAATATTAACTAACAACATTACTTTTTTTTGGACACAATATTTAGTAAAAAATGTAAAAAAAACTATAGTTGGGGTTAAAATGGGTTTATGCTGTGGGGTTAAACTAAGTGATATTCATAAAAATGAAAAATAAAATAAACAAAAAAATAACTTTTTTTATTTGTTCCTTAAAATTATTATATTTTTATAAAAAAATTGATCAAATTTTAGAAGAAAAATAATTTATATTATTTAAATATTTTATGAAATTCTAATCGTTTAATTTCCATTGGTTACAAAAAGAAACTACTCATCCTCTCTTACTCACTTATCCTTAACAAAATATATCAGATAATACCTTCCAAAAACCCCTAAAAATCATATTGATGATTTTGGGGTTCTTTAACCATCAAATGACTATCCTAAAAGGCTAAAGGTTTAAGAGAATGGCGGTTTTCTAAATAAGAGGTATAATTATTAATTGAGTGTTTTAATGTTAATCCATATTATAACTCTTTAAAATAATCTATAGCCAAGATCATATAACAACATAAGTATATTCCATATATAGAAATAATATTAATATAGTGGAACCACCATTATTAATCTCCATTCTATTTATGGAAAATGATAACAGTTTTTGTGCATACATAAGTCATATTGCCTCCATATAAGGTTGTAAATTGTTTTTATCCCCATTTTAGTTGGATTTATATAAATAAGGATCTAATAAATATATAATATATTATGAACATAAATATTATTCTATAAATATAATATATTATTGAACTTGTTACCCTTACTCCTGTTAAAAAATGATAACGTCGCTTCTGCATATGAGTAGACTACCACATTCACAAAATGATTTGAATCATATTTCATGTATATATTTTAAGAATTATTATAAGAATGTATATAATGAAAATATTTTATATTTATACTATTATTAAAAAATTTGGGATGACCAAACCATGTGAATAATTTAAGGGAAAGAACTACCAAACCAAAACTTATATGAAAAATGAAATAGTTAAAACATTGAAAAGACCATTTTACTAATGAATTATTAATAAATTATTGTTGGAAAGTTATAAGTTTTTCACGTGTGATATTTTAATAATTTAAATTGTTTTGGTATATAATTATAATAATTTGATTATAATTGTATATGTGAAAAAAATAACCAATGAATCATTTGTGACATGTGGTAAGGGTTTATTTGACAATATCATGTTTGTAAAAAAACTATTTTTAATATTTAATTCTGGTATTATATGATATTTATATTTTTAATGTTATATATATTATTATCCTCTTGTAATTTATATAAATTACATGTTTTCCTTTTAGTATCACTAATCTATGTACTCAAAATTTTGAAACATTTCTTAAAAAATTCCATAATTTGTTTTACATTCAGTCAGTGATATTTTTCATGCATGTAAATATTTTATTTAAAATTATTTTAAGAATGTTTGTAATATTTTATAATGATGGATTATGATCATTATTATTCATTTTTTCATATTATTATAATGATTAAATAGAATATTCTTTTCATTTTCTAAATGAGTTTTATTTATTGATGTTGTGAAGAAAATATTTATTTTAACATATATTACATGAATGAAAATTCCCATCATATTAAATACTAATTTCTGTAAAAGTTTCTTCACAATTTTCCATGGTGTATTCAGATTTTTTTTTCTAAATTGTTTTTGAAAACTTTTATATTTCAAATATTTTATTTCAAAATTAAAAAGTTTTTTTCTAAAAAAATTATGGTGATGTTTTATAAGTATTTTCATCTATGTAAAATTAATTTTATAAATATTATGCATTAATAAGGATATAAAATAATGATACCATCCACCATATATATCTTTAATGATTATTATTATTATTAATAGGAAATGTATTGAGATTCCATATGCTCATTCTTCCAGTATGGATAGTTAATGATTGTTAGGAAATGTTTTTTACATTTTATTATTTATTCATTTGATGGATGAATTGGACTTATTATTAAATGGGTGGTATAAGGCCCCAGCCTTAAAACTTACTTAATATTGAATTAAATGAATAATTCACATTGAGGATCTTTTCAGGTTTAGAGTTTTAGAGAATTAGAACATAACTATTACATATTAAAAATTACAAAGTAGACACTTCTACTAAGTCTGCATAAAATAAAAACTCTAAAAAAGAATGATGTCTAGATTCCATGTTTTAGATAGCATGAAATTCCCTTGATCCCATCCTTGACCTTATTCCACTTTATGTCCTGTGAAAAACATTTCGAAAAACTTGGGGTGAGCATAAAAAGCTCAGTAAGGGATACAAAAAGAATGAAAACTGTTAGTTTTTCAAACATCAAGTAAACCATGTATACTATATCAAAGTAATACCTTCACCTTCATGAAGTAGTAAAAACTCTTCACTGAATAAAGTATCATTACTCACCTTTTTGTAACCAAAGTATTACCATAAAACCCATATAAAGAACACATAACATATATAAAGGAAACTTGGGACATAAACATACTTAAGTGGAATAACCATACGGTCGACTTCCACACATATCACTTAATGGAATAGCCATAAGGCCAATTTCCATACATACTTAATGGAATAGCCATACAGACGACTTCCATACCCAATGCATTGGAGGTTATAACGTAACCACCCGTCCTGGTATTCATGGCACCACCCATCATATGGTTTATAACGTAACCACCCATTAAAATGTCCAAGTACCAGTATAAAATCATAAAACCAATATAATGGAATGATAACATTTCCACATTTCAATCACAATATATCATAAATATATTGACATAATAGAATCCTTTTTCAAAACCATTTTCAATACCAAAATACATAAAAGAGTATATGGTATTTATTTTATTCTAAAAACATTACGGCTTGTTGAGGAAGCCAAAGACCAAATAATACTCGCGGTGGCGGAAAAGGTCGTTGTCACCGCGTACGTTAAAAAAACATTCCTTTTTGTCGTTTAGTAAAACGCTTCGTAGAAAAAGATTCTTTTTGTATAAAAGTAAAATTCAAAAGAGTTTATACACCTTATAGAAGAAAGTTGTGTATAAAACGAAATATGCCTCAATGAAAGGAGATTGAGACGAAGTCCCTTACCTCGTGTCCGACTTGACTCGATCGTTCTTTAACGTCCTGAATAATGAACTTGAGTTAATTTATAATTGATTAAGAACATTTTTAATGTTTATTATTCCTTTTATATCACTTACTGCCATGTTATAGACATTATGTAACCATTTATGTTAATAATGTTTGTTTTGTCAATATTTGGTTCTTAAATCGAAAGTGGACTTCTTACAGTTACATGTTGTTCGTGTGGTCAAAGGTTCTTTATATCCAGAATGAAATTACCGATTTGGATATAATATGTATCATATATATCCATCATATATATGTATTTATTATATTACATAATCATTTAGAGGTAAGAAATGAAATGCACCATTCATGGAGACAGTAAGCCGTACGTACGCATGAATGCTACTTTCATTTCTTTGTCATATTAATGGAATTAAAAATAAATGAGAGGTATGTATATTTTAATTCCATAATTATATTCATCATTTTGATATATCATTAATTATATATATACATTATATACATGTAATTTTAATAGTACATTACATTTGGGGATAAGAAATGAAATGCACCGTTCATGGAGACGGTAAGCCGTACGTACGCATGAACGCTACTTTCATTTCTATCTCATACTTTAATGGAAAGAAATAATAATGAAATAGAGGTATATTATAATTACAGTATAACATCATATATAATAACTTGAAATCCATCCTTTACACGTCTCACATATGGCATTAACGAATTACATCACTTTTAGGGGGCGGTAGTCCGCACTTCCTTAAATGAAGATATCGTGTTTACCCATAATGGAAACCATAAAGGTATGCCAAAAATGAAAAATACAGAAGCTTAAAGAAAACATAAACATATTATATATCATATATAAAAATAGTGACATCATAATGGCCACCCTTGAAGGTGTTAAATGAGTATTGAACAATCATCGTTTCGGGAGGCATAATTTCACCATCCACGGAAACCGTATGTTCTTTAACCATTTTACGTAGTTGTGTGAGAGTGTAGCTCAAATAAATATTATAACAACATCCTAGTATATTTAAGATACTGGTTTTGTTACAAAAGAAGTAAATAAAAAGAGTTTAGAGGGTTGGAGAAGCAAAATAAAACAAATGAACAAGAGAGAATGAATTACCTTTAAAAGTGTAACTCCCTTTTGATTTGAGCCTAAAGGCTTCCTTTGAAAGGATTCTTCCCAAAGGGAATCCTCTAGGATGAGGAGAGGGATGTGGAGAGGGTAATTGGGCAGGGGTTGGCCGAGCCAAAGGCTTGAGAAGTGTGTGAAATGAGGTAGAGGTGGGGGCCTTTTATAAGAGGAGAGGAGGGGCACTTTTGGAAAGTAAATAAATATTACGTTATTTGAAAATCTGTTTCGGTTTTAAAAGGTCCCACATTGATAGAATTCGTGTATAAGGTGATAAGGGTTCGAAATCCACTTATACAATTGGTTTTGTACATGTTTAGGTTTTAGATTTTTCATTATCTTTCTATTTTATTTAAATCGTCAAATAATGATGTCATCGCTGCATCATTATTATGTCATATATAATTTACTTTATATAATGTCTAAAAATTATAAAAAAAATACTATGATGTAGAAACACTTTTTAGCTTTCCAATGACTATTTATAATCAAAATTTGGACTTGTATAACCCCACTCAAAAATTATTTTAGTAAAACAATTTATGTTAGTGTCATTTTCACTTTAACATTAAATAAAAATATATTAATGTCATTTTCCAACTAAAGTGGCTCCATGGGGTCCCCAAGTTGGCCCATGGCTTGTCTTGGTCGGCCATGACTCACCCAATAGGTGTAGGACAAGTTTCATGGTGTTTTCACATTCTTATAATACCATTTTTACCTTAAACTAAACTAATTACCTCTAATCGCGATTAATAAAAAAAAGTTACTATTCACCAAAAAATTATTTTAATCTCATTGAACCAAATTTTACTTCTTAATGACAACCATGTATGTCGGATTTTCAAAATTCAATACACATTAGTGGTAAAATTTCATTTAACTGAAAAATCAGTTTGCTTGATTACCACTTAGTGGTTTCACTATTCATCAAAAATTGAAGTTTTTCAGAAAATTACCAAAAATTCACCCTAAGCTATATTTGATATTCCGAATTCAAAAATGAAGTCCATTTTAAAAAATTCAAAACATATAAGTCAAATTAATTAATTTAATAATTAATTCCCGATGTCATGACAAATAGCGTGTTTTTGTGAAACAATAAGTATCAAAAGATTGACACCAGTTTAAGTCCAATTTCAAAGTGAAATTGATTCCAATGACCACCATTGGATTAACTGGTAAAAATATTTTCTAATTTCACTTTAAAACAAATTAAAATTATAATCTAATCATATAAATAAATTAGATTAAAAAGAGGTTTTGAATTAAAATACATCATTTTACACTATTCATAAAAAAATGAACTTTATCAGAAAGGTACCAAAAATTTACACAAAGTAAATTTTAATGTCCCGATTCTAAAGAAGAGTTATATTTGGTCCAAAATAAATCATAAGAGTGATCAAAACTATATTTAATGACGTTTCACCATTAAAAGGTGATAAGTGAACCTTTAGTAAAAATTAGAGTATATATGCCCTAAAAGTGAACTCTTTCCGTATTTTAAGCCTTTATCTTTTATTGGGTAAATGTATAAACATTTAAAAACATATCTAATCATATTTTAGTTATTTATATCCATTCCCACCAGTACAACGGCTACTTGTTAACTAACATTTAAAATAATATTATTTTGTTACTAGTGTGCTACGTAAGTTTCAAAGAAACTCATCATTGCATATCGGGTACGCTATCGAACATAGCAACCCCTTTAAAATAAAATTAATATTTAATTCGTAAATATTAATAAATATGAAAATTCTTTATTCTTTTTTTACCTAGGATGTTACATCCTTCCCCCCTTTTGGGAATTGCGTCCTCGCAATTTTATTCACTTATCAAAATAAGTGGGGGTATTTATCCCTCATAGCATTTTCAGATTCCCATGTTGCCTCTTCAATCACATGGTTTTTCCACAAAACCTTTACCTGATGAATCACCTTAGGAAAATATTTCTCAAGAATCATACCTTTGAATTCGTCCCAGTGAAGATCCTCAATCTCATCACTATCCCTTATATTTTTCACCATCGACCACCACTGATCAGCTTCACCTTCAAAATGGTAAAAAGCAAGACTAACCTTTTGATGTTCTGAACACCCCATGACATCAAAAATCTTCTCCAGTGCTTTAATCCACCCTTCAGCTTGCACAGGGTCATATTATCCTCTGAATGATGGGGGATGATGCCTCGTGAAATGTTCCACCACTGACATGTTCCTCTGCGGTTGATTTGGCTGATCTCGTGCATGAATACCACCACCATTTATAGCCTGAGTCAACTGTGCCATCACTGCAACAAACTGTTCAGTTCCGATTCCGACCATCTCAGGTTGCTGATTTGGAAGGTTATCTTCCTCCTGATGTCGTCCCAACATAGCTGCTTTGTTTCCTCTGCGGAAAACCATTCTGAACACAGAAATATTTTAGGCAAAGCAACATGGTAATCCGTAAATGCTATATCATTTCAATCATATTATAATTTAACACTTTTCTAACTCCTAAAGTTGTCTAAACCATCCTCTGATACCAACTATAAGGCCCCAACCTTAAACCTTACTTAATATTGAATTAAATGAATAATTCACATTGAGGATCTTTTCAGGTTTAGAGTTTTAGAGAATTAGAACATAACTAATACATCTTAAAAGATTACAAAGTAAACACTTCTACTAAGTCTCCATAAAATAAAAACTCTTAAAAAGAAAGATGTCTAGATTCCATGTTTTAGATAGCGTGAAATTCCCTTGATCCCATCCTTGACCTTATTCCACTTTAAGTCCTGTGAAAAACATTTCGAAAAACTTGGGGTGAGCATAAAAAGCTCAGTAAGGGATACAGAAATAATGAAAACTGTTAGTTTTTCAAACATCAAGTAAACCATGTATACTATATCAAAGTAATACCTTCACCTTCTTGAAGTAGTAAAAACTCTTCACTGAATAAAGTATCATTACTTATCTTTTTGTAACCAAAGTATTACCATAAAACCCATATAAAGAACACATAACATATATAAAGGTAACTTGGGACATAAACATACTTAAGTGGAATAACCATACGGTCGACTTCCACACATATCACTTAATGGAATAGCCATACTGCCAATTTCCATACATACTTAATGGAATATCCATACGGCCAACTTCCATACCCAATGCATTGGAGGTTATAACGTAACCACCCGTCCTGGTATTCACGGCACCACCCGTCATATGGTTTATAACGTAACCACCCGTTAAAATGTCCAAGTACTAGTATAAAATCATAAAACATAAAACCAATATAAAGGAATGATAACATTTCCACATTTCAATCACAATATATCATAAATATATTGACATAATAGAATCCTTTTTCAAAACCATTTTCAATACCAAAATACATAAAAGAGTATATGGTATTTATTTTATTCTAAAAACATTACAGCTTGTTGAGGATGCCAAAGACCAAATAATACTCGCGATGGCAGAAAAGGTCGTTGTCACCGCGTACGTTAAAAAAACATTCCTTTTTGTCGTTTAGTAAAAGGCTTCGTAGAAAAAGATTCCTTTTGTATAAAAGTAAAATTCAAAGGAGTTTATACACCGTATAAAAGAAATTTGTGTATAAAACGAAATATGCCTCAATGAAAGGAGATTGAGACGAAGTCCCTTACCTCGGGTCCGACTTGACTCGATCGTTCCTTAACGTCCTGAATAAAAAACTTGAGTTAATTTATAATTGATTAAGAACCTTTTTAAAGTTTATTATTCCTTTTATATCACTTACTGCCATGTTATAAACATTATGTAACCATTTAAGTTAATAATGTTTGTTTTGTCAATATTTGGTTCTTAAGTCGAAAGTGGACTTCTTAGAGTTACATGTTGTTCGTGTGGTCAAAGGTTCATTATATCCAGAATGAAATTACCAATTTGGATATAATATTTATCATATATATCCAGCATATATATGTATTTATAATATTACATAATCATTTAGATGTAATAAATGAAATGCACCGTTCATGGAGACGGTAAGCCGTACGTACGCATGAACGCTACTTTCATTTCTTTGTCATATTAATGGAATTAAAACTAAATGAGAGGTATGTATATTTTAATTCCAGAATTATATTCATCATTTAGATATATCATTAATTATATATATACATTATATACATGTAATTTTAATAGTACATTACATTTGGGGATAAGAAATGAAATGCACCGTTCATGGAGACGGTAAGCCATACGTACGCATGAACGCTACTTTCATTTCTATATCATACTTTAATGGAAAGAAATAATAATGATATAGAGGTATATTATAATTCCATTATAACATCATATATAATAACTTTAAATCCATCCTTTACACGTCCCACATATGGCATTAACGAATCACATCACTTTTAGGGGGCGGTAGTCCGCACTTCCTTAAATGAAGATATCTTGTTTACCCATAATGGAAACCATAAAGGTATGACAAAAATGAAAAATACAGAAGCTTAAAGAAAACATAAACATATTATATATCATATATAAAAATATTTACATCGTAATGGCCACCCTTGAAGGTGTTAAATGAGTATTGAACAATCATCGTTTCGGGAGGCAGAATTTCGCCATCCACGGAAACCGTATGTTCTTTAACCATTTGACGTAGTTGTGTGAGAGTGTAGCTCAAATAAATATTATAACAACATCCTAGTATATTGAAGATACTGGTGTTGTTACAAAAGACGTAAATAAAAAGAGTTTAGAGGGTTGGAGAAGCAAAATAAAACAAATGAACAAGAGAGAATGAATTACCTTTAAAAGTGTAACTCCCTTTTGATTTGAGCCTGAAGGCTTCCGTTGAAAGGATTATGCCCAAAGGTAATCCTCTAGGATGAGGAGAGGGATGTGGAGAGAGTAATTGGGCAGGGGTTGGCCGAGCCAAAGGCTTGAGAAGTGTGTTAAATGAGGTAGAGGTGAGGGCCTTTTATAAGAGGAGAGGAGGGGCACTTTTGGAATGTAAAGAAATATTACTTTATTTGAAACTGTGTTTCGGTTTTAAAAGGTCCCACATTGATATACTTCGTGGATAAAGTGATAAGGGTTCGAAATCCCCTCATCCAATTGGTTTTGGACATGTGTAGGTTTTAGATTTTTCATTATCTTTCCATTTTATTTAAATCGTCAAATAATGATGTCATCGCTGCATCATTATTATGTCATATATAATTTAATTTATATAATGTCTAAAAATTATAAACAAAATACTATGATGTAGGAAATCTTTTTATCTTTCCAATGAATATTTATAATCAAAATTCGGACATGTATAACCCCACTCAAGAATTATTTTAGTAAAACAATTTATGTTAGTGTCATTTTCACATTAACATTAAATAAAAATATATTAATGTCATTTTCCAACTAAAGTGGCTCCATGGGGTCCCCAAGTTGGCCCATGTCTTGTCTTGGTCGGCCATGACTCACCCAATGGGTGTAGGACAAGTTTCATGGTGTTTTCACATTCTTATAATACCATTTTTACCTTAAACTACACTAATTACCTCTAATCGCGATTAATGAAAATAAGTTACTATTCACCAAAAAAATTATTTTAATCTCATTGAACCACATTTTACTTCATAATGACAACCATGTATGTCGGATTTTCAAAATTCAATACCCATTAGTGGTAAACTTTCATTTAACTGAAAAATCAGTTTGCTTGATTACCACTTAGTGGTTTCACTATTCATCAAAAATTGAAGTTTTTCAGAAAATTACCAAAAATTCACCCTAAGCTATATTTGATATTCCGAATTCAAAAATGAAGTCCATTTTACAAAATTCAAAACATATAAGTCAAATTAATTAATTTAATAATTAATTCCCGCTGTCATGACAAATAGTGTGTTTTTGTGAAACAATAAGTATCAAAAGATTGACACCAGTTTAAGTCCAATTTCAAAGTGAAATTGATTCCAATGACCACCATTGGATTAACTGGTAAAAATATTTTCTAATTTCACTTTAAAACCAATTAAAATTATAATATAATCATATAAATAAATTAGATTAAAAAGAGGTTTTGAATTAAAATACAACATTTTACACTATTCATAAAAAAAATGAACTTTATCAGAAAGGTACCAAAAATTTACACAAAGTAAATTTTGATGTCCCGATTCTAAAGAAGAGTTATATTTGATCCAAAATAAAGTATAAGAGTGATCAAAACAATATTTAATGACGTTTCACCATTAAAAGGTGATAAGTGAACCTTTAGTAAAAATTAGAGTATATATGCCCTAAAAGTGAACTCTTTCCGTATTTTAAGCCTTTATCTTTTATTGGGTAAATGTATAAACATTTAAAAACATATCTAATAATATTTTAGTTATTTCTATCCATTCCCGCCAGTACAACGACTACTTGTTAACTAACATTTAAAATAATATTATTTTATTACTAGTGTGCTACGTAAGTTTCAAAGAAACACATCGTTGCGTATCGGGTACGCTATCGAACATAGCAACCCCTTTAAAATAAAATTAATATTTAATTCGTAAATATTAATAAATATGAAAATTCTTTATTCTTTATTTACCTGGGATGTTACAGGTGGGGCCTAATATTACATAACCAATTAAGTATTAGTATCTCTTGTGAGATAAAATAGGATGGATATATTGAAATATCCTTACACATTTATGTATGATGTCTTATCATGGGGCCTTGGAGGTATCTTTATGTTATATGAAATTATACATTCAATGATTTTGAAATCATTTATTTAATTTCATGTGATTTTTACGAGTTTTGATATCCAGTGATAAATATCAAGAACATTCTGTTATTTATACATAATTATTTGATAATCACTTATTCTAACAATTTTATTCATTATATACTTATTCTATGATATCATCCAAAATATTTAGTCCCTCACTAAGTATCTAAGATCAATATTTTGTTTTTCTTCATTTCCCAAGGATGAGAGTAAACGTAACAGGATTCATATGAAAGGATAATCTAAAGGGAATAATAATGTTATCTAGGGAAATGGTATGTTGTATTGTATGTTATTAAATTTAATGAGATATTCATGAGTGTATGTATTTTTCAAATATTACAAAACTAAATAGACATTCCGGATGAGATTGATTATATCTATTTCCAATATAATAATATAATCACTAGATATGGGCCACAAGGGTTAATTTTTTTATATTGATACCAGGGGAAGATTTATTTAAACATTAGGATCATTATTTTGGAAAAAACTCTTAGATAAAAAAATATTATGGTAGACTACAGTGATAATTTTATATATAATAAATTATCATGTTGTTTTAATATGGTTTCATAGAAAATAAATCCCTATCTAGAAACTAAAAAGTGGATATTGGGTATAGATCCATCTAGTGGTAAGAACTCAAAATTGGGTGGCTTGGTAATTTATTCATTCATAATTGTGTCATGAGGTGTGGTAATAAGACCAAACACCTTGCTAGATACACCCCAAAGGATATACTTAGGTTGATTCAATCCCTCATTATAAACCATAATGTAAAATTTTAATTTAATTTATTATTTAATGATATTCTCAATTATTCTAAAGTTATGATTCCATGACTATCTATGATGAAAATAAAATTTAACTTTTCAATTTAGTTTGATTTAGAATTATACATCATCAATTATAATTTATGTTGTCATGATCATATGTAGTGTATGCCATTATTTTTGGAATAGTTATTAGAAGAAGCAATGGAAACCATATCAATGCATATAATCTATGTAGAATTTTTCCTCCAAGGAAAGTTAGAGAAGCTAGATATGTGGATATAGTTTTAGATAAACCAATTAAAACTATATTATTGAAATAATGTCTTTTTATGACCACTAACCTTTTCCTTAAGGGGATGTTTTCTCATCAAAACAACCTATAACATTAAATGGAACCCTAAATAAATTAATAACTATTTAATTTAAATGTTTCATAGAATTTTTTTTGTTTTGGTTTTTATGAAATGGATATGTTTTTAATTTTAGTTTATTATATCACATGGTATGTGGAACACTAGTTGTAATTTATTCAAAACACTATAGTTGTGATGGAAATAGAAAGAATTAAGTGTAATAGTATTAAGGTACTTATCATCGAAAAAGGTTATCATTATAAAACATAAGCTGATACAAATATAAAATTCCAAAGATATGTACAAAATGAATAGAAAAATAATGCTATGTATGAATCCAACAATACATGTTTAGCAATGCATGTTTCAGATTACAACCGTAATCTAAAGAGTATGATTTATAGTTTCATTGATTTGAAAAATCTAATCCTTAAAAATTACTATACTCTAACTATTTTTTATAATATGAGGGTATAATATAATGTGATATGAAGTAAGACATATAATTATTAAAAAATTATATCTTTTAAAATGAAATAGAATAACAGGAGAACTAATCAATTTATGAAGGGGAAAATGCATAAAGGGATGGAGATAAAGAGAGAATTTTTAACATGTGATATTTTTTGGAAAGTAACTCATAGGTACATTTGTAAAGGTACTAGGAGTTTTCTTCAAGGGTGTATAAAAAGACTATCATGTTCATAAATGCATGGGTAATGGAGAAGACATCAATTAATAATGATTTAACTATATGTATTTGAGACACTATTCCATCCAATTCCTCAAATGTCAAGGGAAAATACCACAGAAGTGGGAAATTGAAGAAGGAAATGTTAATGAAATTACAATATTTAATGTTAATTTTTATAGTGGTCTAGTGCTAAGTACATTGATTGTAATTTTAGTGATAATAAATTATTTTTTCTATTCTAGATCTACACACTTTTTTTATCATCCATGACCTCCACGAAAATTATTTATTTAACTAGAACACTAGGAATGTAGTTATCAATAAAGACACATAGAGAAATATTGTTACAATAATGATATTTCATAAAATCCCCCTAATGAGGCATAGAAATAATGTATTAAAAAATTTAGTTATTATAAATATGGTAGAGTTTTATGTAATTCTAGTTATAGATTGGCTTTCAATTTATAATTTTAAAAATCTTTTTCAAGGAAGAGAATTTAAAAATATTTAATGAAAATATAGAATTATTTTTCATTATAATATATACATCATTTTATGCATGATTTTTAGATCCACTCGTAGAAGATCAACATTATGAATCTATTAGATAATAATATAAGACACATCGTATTGGGGGAGAATTCAACCATATGATGGTTTATTTTAATATTTTGAAAGAATAAATTTTTGTGTTTCGTAAAAAAACTTCTTATACACCCAAAAGATCATAAAGATTATTTTTTTTATTGAACACATCCCTGATGCTAAACCTATATATAATAATTCATATATAATAGATAAGGTTGTGTTATAAGTGCTAAAAACTATAGGATTTAAGTGATAATTGATTTATACACTCATATGTTTAACATTAAGAAGTTCATGTTGTTTAAAAAAAAGAAAGATGATAAAATGAGTATGTGAATTGATTATAGGGAATTTTGTGCCATTGAAATGATAAAAATTATTTTCTTCCTCGTATTAATGATTTGATTAATCTACTTAAAGACACACACAAAATTAAATAGGATGATCAAAATTCTAGGTAGCATCAACTGTAATTATGTATGGATGATATTTGATGGAAAATATTTTTATGAGGTATGGACATAATGGGATAATAGTAATTCACTTTTCATCGAGTAATGCACCTTATTTTGTGGATGTAATAAATAATGTGTCGATGAAATATCTTGATAACTATTTTATGATAATTATTAAATATTTATTTATATACACTAAAATATATGAAGGGAATGCGATCCATTACAAATAATTATTGATTATATATGATAAAATGAGTTATATATGAAATTTATCAAGTTTTAATTTTGGATTTAAGAAGTTCAATTTTTGGGAAATGTTATCTCTTGAGAGGGAAAATTAGTTAACCATTAAAAGTAAATGGAAATCATATAGTGGCCTACTTCAATAAAAATAACCTATGAAAATTGTTTCATTGGTTTAATAGGTTAATATTTTTTAATGTTTCATAATTATTTCTTGATTACCATGAATGTTAACTATGTTTACACAAAAAGGTTTATGTTTTTATGGATTTAGCAATACAAATAATGTTTTGAAGAGTCAAATAAGAGGTTGATCATTGCACTAGAAATGATATTACAATCTACATTGGAAGGATTTTTCATATATAGTGATGTTCTAAAGAAAGTTATTTGATGTGTTCGAATGGATAATCATAAAGATGTGGCAAATAGACCTTGGAATTACAAAGAATAATGAATAGAATTGTCCAACCTAGGATATTTAATGGGGTTACATATTCATATTATTAATGATATACTGTAATTAAGTTTACGGTGAATGATGTGAAATATATATGGATTGAATAATCTTGAAAACATATTTTAAAAGAATCATCGCAAGAATTTGATAGGATATGGGTAGGTCAAGTCATGGATATGAATTTTTTTATAGTACCACCATGTAAAGGATAACAAGGTAGAAGATGTGTTGAGTGGGAAAGAACATGGAATTATTACAAATATTTGGATTGACAAGGATTAAATATTCATGGACTCAGTAAAGTTTGATATGACAATTATTGGGGAAGTTGAAATACTACACCTTTTCAAAATGATTTTCAAATCATCTTTGTTAAAAAAACATTAAATGTTACAAGAACATGGTTAAGAGTTTAAAAACATAATTTAAAAATTTAATATTGGGAAACATTGTGATTTTGTTCATGAAGATAATTTGATTAAATTTTGAACGGTTTTATGTGCTGTATCCCTTCCTATATTGAGTAGATATTATTTAGATGAATTCCAAAGATCAAATTTCCTTACACATCTGGGTAGCACAATGAATCATCTTAATCTAAAATAAAATTGTCTGTATACTAACAGAAAATGGAAATTTGGTGGATATGCATTAATATACATGTTTTTTTAATTTCTAAACAATTAAATACAACATACTAAAGGAATAATTAAAATTATTCCTATTTTTATGTGTTAATGTGATTATATTAAAAAACATTATTACTAGATTTCAAATAAATCCTAAAAATAATGGTTCCATATAAGTTATTATTAATATTCTTACAATTTCTACCCATTTACTCATAATAGTTGATGATATATTTCTTTAGTTCCTTCAAAATATCTATATTAATGATGTTTTGAGACTTCATGTGGAACCTCATTCAATTTTATCGGATCATGATTTCGGGTTTATATAAAATGTCTGAATCATTATGTATAAGTGTCATCAACCTAAGATATACTAAGGAACTACATATCATTTGAAAACATATAAAAATTATAAAAGTATTATTTAGTCATTAAAACTCAAGATGACGTCATTACTAGAAGAACTCCAAGGAATATAAGATCAATATTTACTTTTTGTGGAATTTTCATATTATAATATCTTCTATAAAAAAATAAAATTGAAACTTATGAAGCATTTTATTGTAAGTGATATTTTACTCCAACATGTTGGGATGGAGTTGTAGAAAGTAATCTTATAGGCATTGAACTCATTGAGAAGAAATATGTGAATGTGAAGGCATTTTAGAATCATATTATGATGTATAATTGTAGAAAAAATAGCTATACTGATAACCAATGGAATTGGTTGGAATTTCATGTAGTGGATCATGTTTTATTGAATGTATCACAATGGAATGGTGTTATTATGTTTGGTAAGAAATGTTAACTATATCATATCTCGATAAAGAATGTTTTAATTAGATAATGAATTATATCTGTGGAATAATACTTGGAAGTGGTAGTTAGCCTCTATAAAGATAATGAAATGTTCTATATCCCTTTATTGAAGAAGTACATACATGAAAATACCAATTTTTTCAATTTAAATATTATATATTTTTAACTTCATTTATATTTATATAAATAAACTACCTTGATTCCTATCACTATATAATAAGTGTCGAGTAATCAGAATACATTATTAGTAAATGGTCTATAAAAGAAATCATTAAATAGAAGAGACAACATGTAAACCTAATTATTTTTTGATGAATAACTAACCACATCGATTCATGAGATGAAAAATTGAAAAAAAAATTGATGATTTTTTAGGGTGGGATGAATGTTACACCCTACCATCAATTATATTAATATTTTGTTTTTAGAAAAAAAATAACATAATAAACTTATAATTATTCAATAATAAGATTATATTTTTTAATATAAATAAAAAATATTCTATTTTATAAATTTTATTTTATTTTTAATCGTTTCAATATTATATTTGGGTAAATTTTTTATATTTTTTAGAAATTATTTATTTTTGGATGAATAATCAAAAATATTGATTGAAAAAAACTGGTTGTTTTCTGACATTATAATTATATAAGAAGAAAAATAAATATCATAATTTTTTTATAAAAAAAATATATTTTAAGTATAATATAATTAATATAAATTTATAATTCTAAATGTGTAATTATAAGCCTATAATTTTATAAATCAACATATGTTTTTGTCCATATAAAAACTTTTATCAATATTTTCTTTTAATAAATAAGTTGTACCATTCTTATCCGTTGTGGTTTTATTTGAATGTAAAATTGATATATTATTTAATATAGTCAAATTAATTACATTAGAATCAATATTACAATTTTTTTATAATGATTTTTAGTTTTTACAAATAATTTTTCTAAAAACTGTTTTTTTAGTTTTGAACAAATATATTTAAATTTTTTTATATGAGTTAAAAAAATTTAAACATATAAAATAGATTCTTTGTTTTGGATACTAATAATGATTATTATTTAATATGATCCATTTAATTTTTTTTCTTAATTAATAGTCAAATTTTTTAAAACCCGATGCCATAGTTTGGATTAAATATAATTTTTAGGGGTGTGATAAATAAAGTGATATGGGTAAAAATGAAACAAAAATAAATCTAAAAAACATTGATTTTATGAAATTCAACACCACCATTATAATCATTTGTTATATAAAAATTTGGAACAACCTTTGAAAGAAAAATAAATTATATAATGAAAATAGTTTACGTAATTCCAAGTGTCTCGTTTCCCTCACTTATAATTAAGGACCAATTAACCTCTTTTATTCACACTTATTGATCTACTTTTCTAAAATAAGTCCATAAAATCACTTCCCAGACATCATATATATGATCTAGTGGTTCTTGGTTCATAAAAAGACTATCCCATAAGGAATACTCTTTAATCCAAAAGTTTTTTTCCGAACAAGAGATATACCTATTAAACATGGATTTTCAATTTATTTCCCCTTATATATATAAACTCTTATATAAACGTGATAATATAATATGATTATTATCATAGATATATTAAAATGTTATTATTCTTTTAGAACAACCCTTATTCATCTCCTATCCATCACACAAAAAATTTAAAACATCCCTCATCTGTATATACGACCTACCATCTCCACATAATGATGTAATTTATTGCACATCCCCATATTAATTGAATGGTTATAAAGATGAAACTGATGTGTGTATATGACATTTATGAAATAATTGATATCTAATAATCATAATCTACCATATATCATCTTATTATTCCATCACTTAAAAAATAATAATGTTTCTCGTGTGTAAGTGTGGACTGCAACCAATATGAGGAGATGTGATTTATTTTTCATGTCCTCCTTTCATGGATAACAAAAAATAGGTATTTATTGAAAATATATTATATTAATATCTTGTTTAATATTATAGTGATTATGTTACCCTTTTCATGAAGAAATTATTGAAACTACCGAACTAAATCTTACATGAAAATATAAATAATTAACACTCATAAATGACAATATTCATAAAAAAGTATTTATAAAAAGGTATTAAAATTTTAGAAGAAGATAATATATGATGTTATCATTATTTATATATTTTTGGTATAGATGAATAATAAATATTAATATCCTATATAGTAATTTAGAATAACTGATGATTCTATTCAGGCTTTGGGTAAGAGTTTATATCAAAATATCATCAGTATTTAGGATTTTTTATGTTTCAGTTTTCATTTTGGGAATTATTTGATATATATATATATATATATATATATATATTAAACCCCGTCTCTTTTTGTAACCTTTAGATTTTTTTTAAAAAAAATTTAAAATTTCATTTTATTTTCATCACATTAATTACTCAAAAGTCTAATATAATTTCACAAAAACCCATCTTTATGTTTCTATTTGTCAAATTGTACTCTAATGCCATGTATAAGTATTCATTAAAATGTTTTCATGATTGTTTTTAGAATTAATCAATGTATGATTACACATATTTGTAACCATTTTTTACATTTTTTAAACAATTTTAATGGAATAATTTTTTATTATTTTCAAAATATGGCACCTTTTACCCAATGTGTGGAATAACATTTTGTTTTAATGTACAACACACAAATAAATTTTAACATTATAATGAATAGGATTTCAATGGAATCATTCTTTAGATGATTATTTTATTCATTCAAATTAAAATAATTTCCAATAACATTTTGGATATTTTGTGTTTTCAAAAATGTTATTTTAAAATAAAAATATTATTTTATTTATAATATATTCATTGATCTTTTAAAAGTATTTCCATATTTTCTATCCTCCATTGATGAATGATATAAAAAAATTTTTATATATTCTAATGATACCAACCACCAAATTTGTCTGGATAGATTATGAACACTTTCAATTGTATAAATATTTCCATTCTATATCCAAGGTCATTAAATATAGATATTATTTTTTATGAACAGAAATTTAATATTCTATATATATTATTTATATGATGAATTTATTTGACCAATTAAGAGGATTTAGGGCCTAGAAGTACATAACACCTTAATGCGTTGAGAGATATATTTTGGAAACATTTGGGGGTATTTGGAATATTCCATAGATATTTAAGTATGATTCCTTAGTATGGGGTCTCAATGGTAAGTTCAATATGTATAAAAATATACATTACATCATTATAAAATCAATAATTGTATTCTATTTTATTATTCAAATATTTAATATATACGAGTTTAATTTTAAAGATAATATTATTATTTAGATGGAATTATTTGATCATCATTTTTTCTAACTATATTATTCATTCATTATTTATTCAATCATTGATTCCATTGTATGAAATCTCTTAATGAGAATATGAGAAATCCCTTATATTTTGTTTCATTTTCCCTAGATCTTAAGATGTTACAATGATTGAGATTAAAAGATATTATAGATAGAATAAAATTATCCTGAAAGAACACAATATGTTATTTATTACGATTTTAAATTTAATATGTGATTCACTAATTTTTATGGTTTTCCGAGACTAATAAACTTGTTTATCTTTTGATATGCAGTCACATGTATCTATTTCAAATGTAATAATGATACCAAAAGCTTTGGGATATTAGTGTTGGACTTTTAATAGTATGTATATAATTTATTATACTATATACCATGTGAAGTAGATTTATAAAAAACGTCTTAGGGAACATAGGAATATGATATGATTTTGGGATATGTATATGAATATGAAAATATCATAAATATTTTGTAAGTTAGAGAATATGAACTTTCCTAGAAAATATATCCCTATCAAGATACTACAAAGCGTATGCTAATATGACACAAATTCCCCAAGGGATAATAACTATAATAGTGGTAAATCAGGTAATCACATGATCCTCATTAATTCACGATGCCTAGGCCAAATATTGCACACCTTGATAGACACTCCCATGGTATATGATTTTGTTGATTCACATAGTCATTACAACCCATTATTAATATTTTGAATACATTGTTTTGATTTTATGATATTCCCATTGACACTAATTTTATTATTTGTAAATTAACTATTCATTAAATTTCAATTTATGGTATCTGTATAATCATTTTACAATTAATAAATTATGATTTAAAATTTTTAATGTTATGATCTAATCTAGTTTATTCCGTTGTATAAAAATGGAACCTAATGGATAGAATTGAAATAGTATCACTTTACATAATCTACATAGGGATTTTCCATTAGGTTTTGATAATGAATCTGGAGTTAGAGAGAAAAAATAATCTTATGAATTAATAACGATATTGGGGAATCTAACATAGGTTATTAAAAAAAACTATCCCCATATGGAATAAAATATGGATCCAAAATGCTGTTTTGAAAAGTTATAATATTTCTATTGAAAACATCATCAATCATTCAACCTAACCACAAACCCATTAGTATATGAGTTATGTATACGTTACTTATAAATTATATTTCATACTTTTGGATGTAATGAAATGGACTTGGGTTTAATATATTTTTATATATTCATGGGGCATATTTATCAATGGTGATCATTAACACAAAACATCATTTATAGAGAAGATATCGAGTATGAAGGAGAAATATTTTAAGGTACTTTTACTTGAAAAATAATTTCCTCATGTTTAGATATTCTATATGAAAAGAAAATTATTTAGTCTATGAATAAAGGAATATGAAAAATTTTCGAATAATGATTCATCTTTATAACAATATAATGAAATGATTTAGACTATGTACGTAATCCAAGGAGAATGATTTAGTATTTTTTTATTGGAATATTCAAGTCCTATGAAGGGAACTCATCTATCAAACACTATAATAATATAATTATATTGTATCATATGCATCCCAAAGAGATAATTAAATTAAAATATATTGTGATATTTATGGAACGAAAGTAATGAATAGGTTGGTTGAGAACCTCATTGAGTAAAAAATGGGAAAGGGGAAAAAGGTGGAAATTCCAATATGTGATACTTATGAAATGAAAATCCATTCTCCATACATGAATGAAGATTGATTATTCTTCATGTTTATATAGAAATTCTATCATGTTCTTGAATTAATAGGGAAGGTAGAATCCATCAAAGCACAATGAATTAACTATAATAATATAGGAAGATATGAAAATTAATTCTCCAAACACCAAGGGAACATATAATAGAAGAGGTAAAGAGGATAAGTCTAAGCATATACAATTACTATAGTTGTTTTTGACGTTTAATGTAATTCAAAGGTTGTTACAATGATCATAAATTCAATGTTATCTGATGATTAAATAACTTTTTGTACCAAAGACTATTTTATATCATCAGACATTTCCCAGAAAATTAAGTATTTCACTGTCACACTAATAAATGAGTTTCTAATCAAAACAATTAGAGAAATGTATATTAAATGAATGATATGTAATTTAAATCCTTTTATTATATATGAATATAACATATTTTTATGTTTTTTATACATATGTTAGAAATTGATACAATAATATTTATTTATTTTATTTCCATTTATAATGTAATTTTTTTATCAGATATAATTCATGATTTCATAAAATATGTGGGATTAAATGTCTTTATAATAGATAATTCATTAACTCAATAACAATGGGTTCCATCCCCATAAGAGATCTTATTGGAATTCTTTGAGAATAAAGAAAGAAAATCCTATGGATGGGGAAGGTAACCCTAGTTTACAATATGTTTTTATTATGAAAGAATACATTGATGTGTTTCCAAAATAACATTCTATACGTCCACCATAGTGTCACGTTTATTTTCTACTGAACTCCTCATTAACATGAAAAAATATATAGGATTTCATACAAAAAAGTGATACTTTAGATAGTGTAGTTAAATAAACTAAAAATGATTTTGTTTTGTAAGGTAATCATAAACCCATGTGTTTCAATATGGGGATATCTAGTTATTTTTGTTAAGAGGAAGGATATGGAAATTATAATATGAATATACTATAGGTAAATAAATGTGATTACCTTGAAGAAAAAGTATCCCCTACCTCTTACAGAAAACTTATTGGATCAACCTCATGGTCACAAATTTTCTCAATGGTTGATATTTAATCAGGGTATCATAAATTGTGAGTAAAGATGAATGTCTAAATACAACATTCTATAAGAGGTATAGAAATTAGGTATTAATTGTAATCCCCATTAGATAATCTGATGCCCACACTATTATTATAGATATAATGATTAGTGTTTTTCAGGAACATATTTATAATATCATTGTTCCATGTGATAATGATATGATGGTTTACTATAAATGTTATGAAAAACATAAGATTCATTTATGAATAATCATTGACTCTATGAGAAATCGAGTTTATGGGAATATTTTAATGTTTTATTTATGAATTTAGGATATTCCATTTCCTATAAATCTTCCATATATGAATAGAATATTGGTTGACCCTTTAATGAAAACAAATAGTTAAGTAATTTACTATCTAGAAAAATATAACTATGGTTTGTTGTTTACATGGATTATCTAGAAAAAATATATGATTTTTTCAAAATATTTACCAATTAGAAAACCTAATACCCATATTCACACTTCATTGTGTTATTTTCATTATAGAAAATGTAATATAAATAATGGTTTGAAGATTTAAATATGAGGATGATCAATGCAATTATGTTGATATTAAAATTAGGATGAGATTAAATTATATATATATTGATGAAATAATGAAATGACTTGAATGTATCCTTGTGTAGAATGATAAATTTATTTTCTATAAAACATGGCAGTTGAATATCCTTTAACCAAAATATACAACACATGATCATGATTTTATATCCATAATACTTTGATTTGATATGTATATGAATTAAATTTATCTTGGAATATTTTAAATATATACAATCCACCAAATCTCTTAATATATTATCTCATAGAAATAATTCCACTGGTTCAAAATGAGATAGCCATATCTTCTCAAGAATTAGGATTTCTGGATACACTGTCTATATGGGATGTATAAAACAGTAGTTGGTCTATTGAGTAGGAATGATACTGAAATTATGACTAAGATAATGATTGAAAAGGATTCTACATTCAGGGACATGGAAATGTTAGATATCATAATTATTGTTGATAGAGAAACATCTCCCTTATTCAAAATATTTTCCAATATTCCTTATTTGAAAATATATGAAGTTCCTACCTTTATGATGAATGTTTATAAACTAAAATTATATATTTTAATAATAGGAATGTATGAAATTTTTTTATTAAGATTGTGTGTATGAATTTAGAATGTGGTTATGTGTTCTACCCACACCCGTTTTGAAGAAAAATAATTAGGTGAATCCCATAACAGTTATTTATCTATATAACATTATAGTACCAAAATGTATCGATATTGGAAATAATATTTTTTGTTAGATCATTTGAAATGGAAAATTGAAGGCTACATATCATGATTCATATCGCGTCCACTTGTAAAGGATAAAATCCAACGTCCTTATGGAGTCATGCAACCTAAGTTAATCAGGGTATCATAAATGGGATGATATTACTATACATGTCATTTCTAGATTTCCTAATACTCCTATTTGTAAATGGGATGATATTACACCTATTTTTAAATGGGATGATATTACTATACATGTCATTACTAGATTTCCTAATACTCCTATAAATAAAAATTACATATTAATTATTGTTTATATCCATACCAAGTTCATACATCTCATCACAATAAAGGAAGATCTACCTATTGAGAACCTTCCACGCCTCAGTATAAATGGTCTTTCAAGACATCACGATACACTTATTTCAATTGAATCATATCATTATATGTTGTTTACATTGAAATTATAGATTTTTCTTCAAAAGGCTTTAATAGTTAGATGCATTTGAGAACCACCTATTGACCCCAAAGTGATGTATATTTTGATAGGACTATTTAGACATTATAAGTCCAAATGAGGACGTGATCACTTGGAATTCAAGGTATGTTGTATCAATTTTTAGTTTTTAATAAATTTCCATATAATAATATATTCTCTTTAAGAAATCAAATGGAACTATATGAATAATTTTACAGTAAGAGATATCATAATTCATCTTGTTGGTATGGTGTATCAGAAAGGAAACTTATAATCCTAAATCAAATTGAGGTGGATATTGAAAATTTGAAGACTATTTAGAATCATATATGGATGATTCATAGTAGATATGTGAGCTATGTAGAAAACTGAAGGAATGATTTATAATTTCAAGTGGGGAATCTGGTTTTCTTGATTCTATATCTATAGTAGGGTGTTAAATGATTTTTTATAAAAGGGAAACTATGTTCTAGTTTCATAATTCATTTTTATATTTTAAATAATGTTTGGATATGGATTAACATTATAAAATTGCACCCATACTCTATAAAGGTCATAATTTTTTTCAAATCACTTTATTGAGGAAGTAATGCTAAACCTAATGTGTATTCTCACATATGAGGGAATATAATTGTAACATGATTTATCTTAATGAAAATATATTTTTTAGATTCTTAATAGTATATAAAAAGTTTTGAGGAATCATAAGACTCAGCCAGTAAATGTATATTCGAAAAACCATAAGATTGAAAATTTGAGATGGGAACATGAAGAAGTTATACTGAATAACTATACATAATTATTTCATGAGGTGAAATTCAAAAAGTTATTGAGTGTAAAATAATTTATGGAAGACATAACAAAACACATCATCTTCAATTAAAACAATCTTTCCTTTTTTTTAAATCAATAGTACGGTTCACATAAATTTATTTTGGAATGTTATTAAAACACAATTCTTCAATTTTAATTAATTTAAATTTAATATATGAACATAATTTTAGAGTTCATAATGTAAAAATTACCTTAGTATTATTTTTTATAATTTTCTGATATATTTTATCATTGGTTGAATAGTTAGAAATACCACTTTTACTAAATCCACCATATTTATTACATTAGAAGGATATAAAAATAACTTAAATATCATCAAACATATTTTATAGAAAAAAATACATATTGAATATGTAATATTATTCATACAAAATTATAATTTTTAACACACACCTATATAAATGACAATTATTTTAAATATATAATTAATGTTTTCAATCTAATTAAGAATTTTTTCTTGATTTCATATCTTTATTAATTATATACAATTATCCTTTAATTCTTGGTTTTTTTGAAAATTAATATAATTTTCTTTTTATTTATCAAAAAATAATAAATTTGACTATAATAAATAGTATACATGATTTCTCAATAAATTCATTTTTATTCTTAAAATAACAATTTCTCTAAAAATTGGTCTACTTGCATTCAGTTCAGTAATATTAAATATCGATTTTTCCTATTATAAAAATTGATTCATGTAAATGTGATTCCATATTGGAATTTTAATAATTAATATTAAGTATAATTTTCATCATAAGAATTAGTCATAATGGATATTAAAAATGGTAAAAACATTCTACCATGATAAAGATTAATGTTTTACCAAGCTGAGGGCTAAATTAAGAGATAAGGGTAGTCATTCCACATACACATAGATAAAACAAATTTTATGGTTGTATTTATACATTATCGTTATCATATTTCATGTATTGATGGTTTTTATCCAATTTCCCAAAAAATAGACATTATATTATTGTAATATATTATGCAAGTTGAGGTGTGTCATATCGCTCACAATAAAAGAGAACCAATTATCAATTTTTAATTGATATATCTGGTTACAATTATATATACCAATACTTTAACAAATCCCTTTAAAACAATCATCATTAAGAACTATTGGCTCCAGTCTCACAAAAGCACCATCCTATAAGGATTAATGTGTAAGACAACAACTATTTTCTAAGGAATTATTATAACTCTTATATGATTGTTGTCATTTTACTTCATCATATAATTCCTTCCAATTTTATATAACAATGACCATATAATAACATAATTATCATCCATATAGTGAAATTTTATTATTCTAGTTGAACTATGCTTATTCATCTCATTTTAATCCATTGTAAATCTGAAACACTGCTTGTGTGTATGTATGAGCAACTATCACCATAGAGTAGGGTAATTTGTTTTTAAACACCATTTTACATGGATGGTTATAAATAGAGAACTAATCGATATATATATATATATATATTAATGAAATTATTACGACTCTATATATATTATAATTCAATTACCTTCTCACTGTTCCACCCATTAGAAATAGTAATGTTAATCATGGGTACGTGTAGACTACCACCTCTACATGTGATATAATTCATTTTTCTTATCCACATTCCATAGAATATTTTAAATATTTATATAATAATTATATATGAAATTTATATCATGATTATAATTTTGTATACGGTCTAACCATGAGAAATATACAAGGATTAAACAACAGAATAGAAACATACAAGATGAAAATATTTAACTCTTGGAAATGTTGAAATTAGTATTTCATTATTAATAAAATGGTGTTTAATAGTGTTAAATAGATCATATATAATACTATATGTTTTTAAATTTTTATGATATAGAAATATTTTAAATTTTAATTTAATATACAAGATTTTAAAGGAAATTATGAAGAAGCATAAACATAAGGTAAATTTTTGTTTCACAATATCATCCCAATTAGTGATTGTTAATATTAATGTTTCTATTGGTTAATTTTATGATATTTTAATATGAACCATAAAATTTTTTCTTCTATAATGGTTGTTTTTGGAATATATATTTTTTCAATTTTCGTATAACATTATGTACTTAAAATCATGAAATGTTTTTTATGTCAAACTGTCAATTTTTTCACTTTGGACGGGAATGTTTTTATTGACTATACATATTTTCATTAGAATGTTTTACATAATGATTTTAATAAAATATTTTGATTTATAAAATTAATTTTTAACATTTATTTCATTTTAATTAATAGTTTTAAAAATAATATTTTTAATTTCCTAAAGGAGGAATGTATTACTAATGTTTGGAAGGAAATATTTTTTAACATAAACTACACAAGAAACATTTCATAACATAACGAATAATAATTATATTGAATCTTCACTAACATGTTTCCATGGTTCAAACAAATGAAATTTTTTTCTTATTTATTTTGAAAATTTTACATTTTAGATAACTGATTTCCAAATAAAAAAGGTTATTTTTCTCATGAAATATTCTAGTGATATTTTAGATGGATTTCAATGTATGCCAATATTATCGGTGAATCTTATTTTCTACTAAGAATATTTTATAATTATAACATTCACCATATTTTTTTATAGATTAAGAACATTTTTACTAGTGAATGTAATGACATTCCATATGATATATCATCGAATATATATTGTCAGTAATTATTATGGCATGGTGATTATTTTATATCTTTTGGTCATATAATGTTTACATTGAACATATTACAATATGGGTCTGGCCCAAAATTACATATACCATCCATGAATTCCCAATAAAATATCATGGGTCTTCAAAATATTAGGTATTGTTCATCCATTGTTGGGGTTCTATTATGGTATATTTTGGATTTTTTTGAGTTTGATATTTTTGATAATGGGAATTGTGTCATGGAGAGGCTTGATGAGGAATAGGACATGATTATTGGGAGTGTGTTTTCTCAACAATAATATATAAATATTATTTATTTTGATGCTCAAAAATACCCTTGTGTGTTTTACTAATTTTACTAATTTTAGTGTATTTCTTGAAATTATTATTCTTTGTAATATTTATTATGGAATTATATTCAATTTACTAATCGTCAAGGATTATTCGTCAATTTGTTTGGAAGACATTGTTATGTTATCTGAGAACACTTTTCATACCCTATGTTGGAAAACATAGCATAAGGAATAAACCAATAATTCAGAAAAGTATGTATGGATCATCAACACTATGTTATCAGAAAATTGTGGTTAAAGAACCTTAAGTTTGGATGGACCCCTTCATTTGGGAAGAGAATAATTTATGTTTATGAAACCCTACATAAGTAAGTAACCCTTCATTTACAAAAATGTATGGTTCATCAAATGTACTTCTACCATAATCCTTACTTTTATGGTCAACATTACATTTTTATCCTTATGTTTAGAAAATGAACATTACTCAGTTGAACACTACATTTGTTATTTCGTAATTTTATGGGGAACCTTAAATTTGACTACTCAATGAATAAGATTTAAATCCTCGGATTTATCTATGATTTATATAACATTCTTTTCAGAATTAAAGATTTGATAAAATCATGTTTATGACCAATTCAAACACTCATTTTCATTAGAGAAGATAACACATATTCTTAAGGGAAGTTACAACTCCCCTGACATTTTTGTATTTTAATATGTGCAATCTAGCAGGTGATTTTCATGGATACGGAAAATCAAAGAAAGCAATCTACTCTATTTCTTCATGCATAATTTCTTTTGAAATATATATACAAATACAAATATATACCAACCGATATATTTTATGGTGATGGTAAAATAAATGATCAAATCTTTTACTTTTGAAAGAGTCTACACATTAGAGACAGATATTTTCATCCCCAAATTACTAATGTTTGTTGATATTAAAATTGAAGATCATTTGAAACCAGGATCACTTCAGAGTTATTATTTGTTGACGTCATTCATTTCTAATGAAGAAGATCCATCTACTATTAGTTGATACTAATGTAGCTGTGAAGTTCAACCCTATAATCAAAAAATAAAATTCATTTGATTTGTTTGTGTTTCGGATGCTCGGGCTCATTCATGAATGAACTTCCATATTCATGTAATATGTTATGGATAACTGGTTCATTGTTCAGGAAACAAAAGGCTTTTTTAGTCTTTCTATAATTTTATTGACTACATGCACTCAGTTGTGGATTTAAATGAATTTTGATTAGAGAAAAATTCTAGTGAAATTCACCCAGCTCACAGAGAGAGCATTGGTAGAGGAGACTTGGGGATCTTTGTTCTCTAAACCACTATAAAATTGATGTGTTCATTATATCTGTTTATCTTCTACTCATAATACTTAATAAATAGAACACTATAAATCTCCATAAACCACAAAGAGATTTAAAATCTTAAATCTATTGATATTTTTGTTAAGGAACAATTTAACCCCCTCTTGTGTATATTTTAATTATTCCAACCTAATAATTGTTATTAGAGGATATATTTGGGAATAAAGTTATTACAATTTTATAGAGAATAATTTCTATACATAGATAATTGAAATGATTGGGGAATCTAAAGGTATTTATATTATTTTTCTCCATATTTCCATGGTGAAATATATAGATACTGGAAATCAATAATGATCATTTATATGAAAAAATATCATCTTCAAGGTCTATTCAAAGTTAATCACTCTTTATGTAATTCTTAAAGAACTAGACACTTTTGATGTTCAAACCAAATCTTAATATGACATAAATTAATAGGAAATGAATTACATAATCTCTGGAATTATACCTGATGAGTTTAATAGAGTATCAGAGTTCTTTAAGCCCTATGAGATATGTAAAACTACTACAATTTCTTATGAATGAATAGATAACATTAAACAGATAAGGTATTATACTGCCAAACTAATTTTTGAAAGAATTATGATTTTTATGGTAAAATAATCACACAAAGGAATGTACGGTTAACAGCGATTACCAACAATATTAATGCCTTGGGAGAACCCATCAGTCAATCTGATCAAACATTGAATGTACATAGAGTATATCTCTCTAAATGGAATGAAATATTTCTGCAATTGGAGAATCATGTCCTGTCAATAATCGGAATATGAGAGATCTGATTAGCATATTGATGATGTATGGATATGAAAATAATAATGAAGATGAATTTCACATAATAGTAGTAAAAATAGATATCACTTACCCTAATGTTATATATCATAAGCATGAATGGAAATAGAAAAATAAGAAATGAAAAATAATTTAGACTCATCAGATTATCAAATGGAACTGGCTTAGTAAGACACAAATTTTAGAAAATTCTATAAGAAAAATAGAGGATTCAAAAAAACCTTTAATAAGGATGAAAAGGAACCAAGAGAAGTAAGATGCTATGATTGAAATAAGTTGGGTTACATCAGACCATATTTCCCCAAATTGAAAGAAGAAATAATAAGTATATAAAAGAAATATCATAAGAATTCGGATTATGTTCTTTAAGGAAAAATATCAATGATATCTTCTTGGAGTGTATCTAAAGACTCTAAAAACAATTCAAAATCCGATTCAGAAAAGATACATAAAATCTAAAACCAATATGTTCTATATTGATAATAAATAATAGGAAAAAAATTATTATTACTACATCATTGACTCCGATGGTTCTTAATAAGATAAATTATCATCATGTTGTTTTATTCTGGAATAAAATATGTTTTTTAACAAAGATACATAAATCATTAGAAAAATATACACAATGATGTTTTAGATGAAATAGCCATTATGAGAATAAAAAATCAATATCTAATTGAAAAAAAGAATTCATCTACATCATACTATTTTGATCATAAAAATGATTAATGTAATGTAGGATGAAGTAGAATCTTATAAAAGTGTACAAAAATTTTAACAAAATATATTCTTGAAAATATACTTATTAAATGTTATTAATTTGTAATAGGAAGGAAGAGTGAAAATTATAAATCATATAATAAATATTTTGTGCCTAATTCATGAAATCCTACCAGCTATTATAATGGAATAAAAGGTCATTTAACTGAAAACTAGTATCTGAAAAATCCATTACATAGTTTTATTATAATGTGTCTTATTTATAAAAATATGTTTTTAGAAGATAATTTACATTTTTTAAAAAATTAGTAAATCTGTATTCCTTTATCTTTTCTTGCTGACATAGATACACCCAAGAAAATATGGGTACCAAAACAAACACATGTTTAGTTGATATTGTAGGCAAAAGACCACAATAAAAGAAAAGATGTATGGTTTTTGGATAGTGGATTCTCCATACACATGAGTGGATACTCATAAAATTTTTATACATTGACTGAAATGGATGGAGGTCTTGTTACTTTTGGTGACTATGAAAAATTAATGATTGTTAGAATTCGAACGGTTGGGGATGAAAAGACTATATCAATCAAAAAATTACTATTTGTACAGGGGCTAAATATATACCTAATAATTATCTCTCAACATTGTGATGATGGATATTATGTTGATTTCTCTAACAATTCATACCCAGTTTTAAAATATAATCTTCTTAATGTTAAAGCACCTAGAACAAAGAATGTTTATACTTTATATCTCAATTTCATCTGTAAATAAAAATAGAACCATTTAGAAACTAAGAAAAATGAGACATTGATCTAGCATAAAAGACATGGAAATTTCAATATATATTATTTACATAAATTATCTAACAAAATGTTATTTTTTGATTGACTTAAACTTGAGTTGTAAAATGATAGATTCAATGATGCATATCAAATCTAAATACAAAACTAATCATATTTCAAATATATTAAACAAAATACATATAATCCTTTAGAACTTATCCCCATTGGTTTTTTGGACCATCCAAAGTAGAAAGTTTGGCTGGTGAATTATTTTGTAATGTTTTATTTTAGGATTTTTTAAGATTTACATGGAAATATTTTCTAAAATGTAATAGTTAAGTGTTCATTTTTTTGAACTCTTTTTCAGTATTGTACAAATTGAAATTGTTTTTTGAATAATTTCATTACTATGTGATCTTTGTGTAGAGTTTGATATTCACGAATTTAACATTTTTTCTGAAATGTAGATATAAAACACACCTAATTTTCACCAATTACACCTAAATAAAATTGAATTGTTGAATGTTGAAGTAGAAATATTTAAGAATTAGAAAAACTATTCTGAATGAATACATTCTTCATATTGATTTTTGGGCAGAAGTTGTAATCTTAACTTTTTATATCATGAATAAAGTTCTAATAAGAAAATTTATTAAAAAGAGACCCTATGAAAATTGGAATAAAAAACCTAAAGTATATTATGTTAATGTATTTGGACGTCAGGTGTATATCTTGAATACTAAGTACAATCTTGGTAAATTTCATCCAAATTCTGATAAATGAAATTTTTTGTGATGATTGATGAAACTGACCCTTCTATTAAATAGAAATATCAAACAGATGAAAATAATGACTCGATTCAAAATATGAGTCTTGAAACCCCTAAAACATATTTTGGAAAAGATATTAATGGAATTCACTCTATTTTAGAAGAAAATGAAAACAAAGGATGTGAAATATTGTTACATTTAATGTCTATAACTACAAATAACCATCCCTTAGAAAATGGTATATGAGACCTAGACATATGAAATAAGAACTAGAAGAACAATAATAAACCTATATGATTTCTATATCATTATTTATTAGTTAGAACCTAAATCTATTGAAGAAGATTTAGAATATGAGAGTTGGTTGTCAGCCATGCAAGTAGAAATAATCCATTACAAAAGAATTGACGTTTGAGATTTAATGGAAAAACCATCAAATTATAAAGTAATAAGAACTAAATGGGTCATTAGAGATTAACTGGTTGATCAATAAATAATAACCATAAAAAAGTTATTTTATAGCTAAAGGATATTATTATGAGGACGGAATAAATTAAGATGAAACCTTTTCCCAAGTAGCTATATTAGAAATAATTAGATTAATCTTCCTTATGCATATCATATAAACAAGATATTATAAAATATGGATATTAAAATTGCGTTTTAAAATGGTTATTTAATGAATTCATTTTATATTGAACAACCCGTAGTTTTTGAAAACCCCCATAAATAAAATTCAATTTTAAACTCCCCCATGCACTTTATTTCATTAAACAGGCACTTAGAGCATAGTATGAATGATTAAAATATTTTTTGTTAGTAAATGTATTTTCTATAGGATTAGTGGATCCTACATATTTAAATAAAAAAAATTATAATATTTTATTAGTAATCATTTATGTTGATGATGTAATATTCAATTGAAAAAATAATAATAATTGAAATGATTTCTCAAATTTAATGCAAATATATTTTAAATGAGTATGATGAAAGAAATGAATTTAATTTTTGGATTTATGATTTATCGAAAATATTTTGGAATTTTTTAAAATAAAAGTAAATATACTATTGATTTATTGAAAAATTTTGGACTTGAACTTAGTAAGACATATACAAATCCCATGTGTAGAAATACAAAACATGATTTGGATGAATCCGAAAAAACAATTGGTAAAATGTTATATAGAGGAATGATTTTTAGTTTATTATATCATAATCCTAGTAGAACAGATATAATGTTTTCTTTATGAATATGTGTTAGATTTAAGTTAAATCTAAAAAAATCCCATCTCATATCTACTAAAATAATTTTTAGATATTTGAAACGAACATTCATCAATCAATTCTTTACCCCAAAACTTATGATTTTAAATTAATTTCATATTTAGATTATGATTTAAGAGGTTTTATATTATATATAAATAGAGCCTCAGGAACCTACCGCTTTTTATGAAAATCATTAGTATCATGGTCATGTTGAAAAACGACACTCAGTTGTCATATCCACAGTCAAGGTACAATATGTATTATCGATGAAACACATTGTAGAACCCTTGATTTTGGTTATGTAACCCTTACTTGATGATTTTAATATGATTAAAGGTCATTTTGGAAGTTTGGGGATACATTGGTGTACTTTTTAGGGTTTTGGTTAAAAAAAGGTGTGCACGGTTAGCACACAGTTTGGCCAAACTGTGGAAGGCAAAAACTAATTCTCTATCTTTGTAGATCTAATTAAATTTGTCCTTATTTTTGATATATTTCGACCTATATTTACCCTAACGTGAATTTTTACTCCCCCAAAGGAAAAAAATGTTCTCCCATCAATCTGTATGTGAACAGAACACATTCATTGGTGAATCAATGGCTGATTCTTGCGGCAAGTTCCTGTTCTTTATCTTTTTCTTCACGATTTCATAGATACACCCTTCCTTTTATTTTTATCTTATTTTTACACCTTTTTGGGTAGATATAGGATTTCTGAGTCCAAATAAGGTTATATATAGTGTTCTTAAGGATAGGTGAGGAGATCGTGGGTGATTTATTTGAATCTTGACCAGGATTCTTGGGCATTCTATATCTTTGGTCCGTTTTCATCGAAACGAGCGAGGTAGGTGGCTTCAATATCATCTCCATTTTCTTGAATTTATTGGAGTGCATTAATAATTATTTTTTTTATGAAAATTAAATTGTGTTTTTTCTTCTATACATTTTTTGAACCAACTTTAGTGATGGGTGGTAGAAAATGTGGAAAATTGGGGGTTTTGTGAAAACTTTATTTTTTATTTTAAATAGGGAATTTAAAATTTTGGATATTCTGAATTTTTTTAAAATTGATTTATTTAGAATATTTCCAGTTGAAATATAGGTTTTTTAATTATTTAATGTTTTGAAATTGGATGGTTGGAATGTTTTCAATAAAGGAGTTTTTTTTAAACAGGTGAAATTGTTTGAAATTGGTTTTGGTTTTCTGACAAACATGGTGTCTATATCATATTGAATTACTGGTAATGGTTTCAATTTGATAATTTTCTAAGTTCCAATGATTAAATGGAATAAAGGGTGTAATTTTCTTGTGACAACATGGTATATCCATGAGAAACCAGTCATGAGTATGTAATTATCATAACAATGCATACATATTTTGTAGTTGTTGATGTGTGGAGTTTATTAGTTATCCAAATTATTTTTTAGAAAGTGTTTAAAATAATTATTTAAATGATTACATAGAGTATATATTTTGGGAAAATGGGTTCACATGGTTTTAGATTATATTTAGTTTTATTTTTTTAGACGTGTTTATATTTAGTTATAAACTATTTTCAGAAATTGTTGTATATGAAATATTTTATATAAATGTATCAACATCTTCAATACTAGTGGAATGAGTAGGGAAGTAATTGGGTAAAGCCTAATGATTTTAATTCTCACCCCTGATTTTGAACATTGGTTCTTTTGTAGATGTCATCATTCGGGATGTGGGCAATGGTAGGGTGCAAGAGGTTCATGGCACTACCTGTTGAGTTATTGAGCTTTCTGGTGCTAGTAGAGCATAGAGTTTGTGGATCCAAGAGTCATTAGGTTATTTTAGTGTATTTTTTATTTATCTTTTTCTATTTGACTTATTTCTATTTTTCTTTCTATGTATAACTTTTTTAGGCTCACTTTGGTAAAAAATATTTTCTAAATTTTCATTATTTTCTTCATTCATTATATATCGGCTATGGATTGTGGTTGGATTGTTTAAATTTTCTCTTTTAAGGTTAAATCATCCCATAATGGTCTTTAGAACCCTCTATCATTTATTTCCATCCTTTTGTGGCTTGGGGATGTTGCCTAAGGCCCATTAATGACTCATTGTGTTCTCAATCTAATTTGAATGGGTGGGTCATTACAAATTGTATAAGCATGGTCCCTTCTCTGTAGAACAATTAATATTGAGTTTTCATGGTATTAGAGTTGAAATACCTATTGTAAATACCTCAGGATGTCTTCTTATAAAAGTGTAGGAATGTTTGGACAAGAAATTTAGGGCATAAAAATATGTAGCTAACCTTTTTATGTTGAACATCAAGTCACTAGGGAGTTGGGTACGTAAGTGTTTTGGAAACTCTAGTAGGTTAGTGGATACTCATTTTCTAGGGATTAGACAATGATACCAGGACCACACGCATTGTAGATGAATTAATTACCACTAGTATTGTGTATCTCATTTTTAGTAATCACATAGGATTCAGAGCATGGATTCAGTTTTGGGGAAAAAATGAAGAAAATTATTTTCAAATGAAAGATGTTGAATATGAAATAATTGATGTATTTCAAAAATGTTTTTATTTTCAAAAGAAAGATTGGGTTGTTTTAAAAATGGTTTTATTTTGAAATTTGTGTTTTCCATATTAATGTTATATAACTTAAAATTCCATGACAATCAATTTCTAGTAGATTGAGACTTACAAAATGTGTTGTTTGTTTAGAAAAGATACCCGGAAAGGGGTGTAGAAACCAAATGGAAGAAGATGCTAAAAATGTGGTTGCACCTCAACCACAGTTGAACCAAGATCTCGTTAAAAGTATAGTACAAGGATGAAAAGATGTAGAAACTAGGAACCAATGTATGGATATATGATAGGTTGACCAATCCATCCCATTTCAGAAGAATAATTCACCCATCTTTAGGGTTATTGGAAATCAAAGAGGGAAAAGGGTTGGGTGAATAAGATGAATCAAATATTCTAGTTCATCAGAACTCTAGCAGACTTTATTGTCAAACTATAAACTAATATTTTGGAGAATATTGTTTTCATGTGGTGCGAGTAGGTGGTACAGTCTATACTAGACCAGGTTATGAGTTGGGAGGATTTTGAAGAATTGATTTAAAATCAATTTTATATTCACACATTTTGAATTTTTTGAAAACATACTCTTTCCACACGATGTAGGAGAAACTCTATGTTATTTAATATGAATCTAAATTCATTAATTTAGTGTGCCTTTCACTAGAGTTTTCTACAAGTGAGAGCTTGAAGGGAAAAATATTCGAGTCGAGACTCGGTTAGGAGACTCAGTTGAAAATTGTCGTACTTTATATCTTATATTATATGGAGATGGTAAATAGGTCATCAATGGCTGAGCAGGATATCTATGGATCTATGGGAGGAGGAATCATGATGATACTGACATGAAATGATGGGAACTCAACTGTTGGGAGAAAATTTAATAGTGACACATATTTCCATGATGGTGATGGGATTCAAATTTGAACAACTTGATCATTAAATCTTCCTCCTAAACCAAAGGGCATACAAGTGTATCATCATTTTGGTTCATTTAGCAACATCAAGCAAGATAATACAACCCAATATTGAAAATTCCATAGATGAAAAAGGGACATCCTAAGTGATATTGTCATAGTGCTCCAAGGTCAGGTGCTTTGGACACTTCTTAGGTGTTGCAGGCATCATATGCTTTGATATGGAGGGTCCAGTAGAATCTGAGATTCCAGTAGAGAAAATATATAAACAGTGATTCTAAGAACACCATGAATCATAAATAGGGGAAATCTCATTAAGGATCAAAAGAGTATAGTTCCAAAACGAAGCAGTTATATGCAGCAGAGCAGGGGACTGTGGATGATCACGCTGGACTGTCTATGGTGCATGGTATGATTCTACTAAATTCGACCCTTATAAATGTTTTGTTTGATATGGTTGTATCACATTCCTTTGTATCATATCATATTACTCATTTTTTGAGTTTAAAACCTGAAATGAGTCAATCTATAATAAAACATCAAACGCCTCTTAGTGAATGAGATTGTCAAGCTTTCACATGTATAAAATGTATTGTATCTATTAATGGAGTTCAGAAGAAATGGGATTTCTTAGTTCTAAAGATAGATGTTTTTTATATAATTCTCAGAATGGATTTTTTGATAGTGTTAAAGTCTTACATTGATAGTTATAGTATGAATGCATGTTTCATAACTGAGGATGGTGTCAATAGACTCATTAGAGGATAAAGGGTTTCCAAAATATGTGAAATAATCTAGTTAGAACCAGTGGTTGGAACGATATTTTATCAGTTGGTAGAATTGACATTTTCATATATAAAAGAGGTAAAAGATAGTATTTTTTGATCAATAGTTCCACTATAAATATGTAGTCATGTATTATGTTCTAATGAAATCACAAATGGTCTTCATGGGTTTTATGAATAAGGTATTTTAGTGATATTTATACTTTTTTGGTGATGTTTTTCGAAAAATCATGGTGTATTCAAAGACAATGTTGAATCATGAATAACACTTGTAGACCATGTTAAAAATAATAAGAGATGATAGTTTGTATTCCAAACTATCAAAGTGATCTTTTTCTTACAATAGGTACACATTCTGGACCATGTGAATTCTAAAAAAGGTGTTTTAGTGGATCTAGAAAGAATTAACGTAGTTATCAATTGGAAACTACTGAACAATATTTTTGAGATATAAATATTTCTTGGTCTCATTGGGTATCATCTATATTTTGTTCGTGAATTCTCCCAACTAGTGTCACCAATTACAGCGTTGACAAAGAAAAATGTTCCTTTCTAGTTGAGTGAATAATTCTATTGGTATTTTCAATAGATTAATGTATGTCTTTCATCGACACATATCTTGATTTTTCTAGAACTATGATAGGTTTATGTGGTCTAATGTGATGCTTTGTGATCCAGGTTAGTAAGTGTTCACATGCAGGGAGACCAGGTGGTTGCTTATGATTCAATACAGTGGATAGTTCATTTTAAGAATTTCCCAACACATGATTTGGAGTTAGCTGTGGTATTTCATGTATTAATGACTTGACATGATTATCTATTTGGTGATAAATTCATTGTATTCAATGATCATAATATCTTGATTCACATTTTCTCAAAAAGTGATCTGAATCTGATGAAAAGGCGATGGATGGTGTACCTCTAGATGTTTGACATTGACTTGACATATACATCTAGAAAAGAAAATTCGATGGATGATGTGTTGAGAAATAAGTCATATGTTTAGTTGGAAAAAAATGATTTAGAGGAGTTTAAATTGATGTTTGTCTTAGATGATATGTGTAACGTCCGAGTTTCGGAAGCCACCCAGAGGCACCCCGTACCTGGTTGGTCACATGGCCTCAAGTGCATTTCCTTGAACACCAGAGGCTGTCAACTAGCAATGAGGGCCTTGAGTGTGATAGTTGGGAAACTATGACCTCATTGGTAGAGTAACAAAACAGAAGATAAAAAAATATACAATAGAAGAAGCAGTAATATCCAAAAAAGTAAACAATGGAATACTGAAATGATAAACATCTAGAGAACATATATATAAATTCATGCATGGTACACATATTTCTAGGAAAACAGCCAAAAAAGTCACAATGCTGGAATACAACCACGCTAAACCAAAGTGAAAAAGAAAGCAGATAAAATCCTCAACATCGCAATCCATAGCTTGGTCCCATGCTCTCCAGCTATACATCAAATCAAGTACCTAAAGTAGAAGGGAACTTTCTTATGTCTATACCTACAACAATATAATCTGTTAGGCCCAAAACCGTGGCCCAAGTAGGGTGTGAGACGAATCCCAGTAGGCATCCACCACAAGATCTATGCCTAACAGTCAGTGAGTATATGGCGGGTAAAAGTACAAAAAATAGCAAACAGGAAGGTACTCAACATTAAACAATACATAGTAACAATTATCATGCAATAGCTAATCAAATCAAGTAACACAAACAGGTAACCATTGGGGAAGTACTCATAGCCTATCCCCTCTGGTCCTACCTAACAGATACAAGAAACCCTCTGGGAAGCACAAACAATCTTCCCCCTCTAGTTCAGCTATAGTATAGACTCCCTGAGTAATCACTCACCGTTAATTCCCCTTATAGTCTTGTATCGGTACTAAAAAATATCTAGGGAAGTACTCAACGTTAATTCCCCATGTGGCCCTCATCGAGGAACTACAGACCCTCTTGGGAAGCACTGAACGTCAATTCCCCATGTGGTCTTGCATCGTAAATTATAAAGGACACTCTATAGAAGCCCTTATGTCGTTCTCCCTATGGTCTACTACACTAGGTTCGTACGACCCTGTGTAAACCAACAAGTACAACCTCACGTATCGGCCAAAGTAAACCTCAAGGACTACTTGGCTAGCATTCTACAATATATCAGCATATTTAATAAACAAGATAACTCCATCCTACAAAACCAGCCATGGAAACAACAAAGCAGCCTAACAGGCTAAGCAGAACCAAATGGCCATAAGAAGAACATGCATAGGTAACACCTCTAAAGCATATAATGTAACCCTATTCACATACAAAAAATCTCTAATCGCACACACCAGCAAAGCAGTCAATGAACAGGTTTAAAAATGGTAAATGCCCAATACCCCGTTCATGGGTATTGGCGATTTTTCACAAACAATTCAAATACCTTAAACCGAATGTCACAATCCACCAACCTTATAAGGTTTGGCGAAAACGAACTCTTCTCCCAAACGTGCTCCAAAACTTGGGAACGCCTCCTCGAAACCACCTCCAAAACTCTTCCCTAACATCAACAATGTCAACCTTTAACAAAAAAATGCAACACAACCCAAGATCTACATGCAACCCTTGTACATCTAGAAAACTAAGAGAGGATGATGGATAACCCTAACCAAAACTTCAATGAACCAAAATAGGGACATACTCGAGCAGAACTGCCTTTGATCCTCTAAGAAAACCCATCAATTTGCTTCAAAAATGATCCAAGGAGCTCCCCCAACCCTTGAAAATTGCAACTCCCGCGTGATCCATGAGTGAGAGGTGAAATGGTGGAGGAATAGGAAATCCCGAGTGGCCAGAGACTTAAAAACCCCAATTTTAAGTGGCCTCATGGTTACCCAGCACGGTTTGGCAAGCCGTGCACCAACTGTGCAGTTTCCACAGTCTCATCTAGGAACTTCGCATGGCTTGCCCGCACGGGATGAAAACCCATGCACATCTCGTGCAGAGCCCACTGTCAAGGGTGTTCAGTTTCATGGGCTGGCCGCACGGTTTTTTCAGGTCGTGCGCCAACCGTGTGCCAACCGTTCTCCCCTACACAACCTCCATAGCTTTAAAAGAATTTCCCAAAAATTCCTCTTTTTATAGAAAATGACCAAAAATTGAATCATACATGAAAAGAAGATCAGGGATCTTACAATATGCATGTGGAATGTGAAATCTGAGGTGATATTATGGTTTTTTTCATATAATTAGTAGTTCTTGATTTGGAAAAAATGGTTAAAGAGGCAAAGTCATCTGATGCAGAATGCTTGCATAAGATTTCAAAACACAATGGTGATGGGATCATTGAGCACTGGAAACATGATGGAAATTTTGTTTTTTGGTTCAACAATTGGATGGTTGTACCTATCCCTTGTGAGGGAAGATGTCTTCATTCCAACAACCATTTGAGAAGGGTTGTACATCTAAGGATACAAAATATGTATAAGGCGTTGAAGGTGTATTTTCGGTGAAACGGTATTAAGGGAATAGTAGATCAGTTTGTTTCAAATTTCTTAACTTGTGAACATGTTAAGGAAAATCAATATCATCCAATGGGTATTTTTTAGTCTTTACTTATTCCAGTGTGGAAATGGGAGAAGATGGATATGTATTTTGTTACTAGTCACCATAAAATGGTGTTGAAATATGAATCCATGTGGGTGATAGTGGATGAGCTCACCAAGTCAACCCATTTCATTCCAATTTTTTGAACTCATATGATGGTGGATCTATTCAAAATCTCTATCCATGATGTTGTAAAGAGACATGGAATACTATTATCTATAGTATCTGAATGAAACCCAGGGTTGACTTCTCATTTCTATAAATCCTTATAGAAATCCCTCGGAACTCAGTTGACTCTGACTATGACATATCATCCTCATACATATGGGAATCTAAAAGGATGACACATATGTTGGATGCCATGTTAGTGTATCTATAATGGAATTTGGTGGGTCAAGCGAATAACACTTTCTATTGGTGGATTTCCCATACAATACGAGTTATCATGCATCGATACATGTGGCCCCCTTTGAATCATTGTATGATAATCCTTGTCATTCTCCACCGTGTTGGGTGGAAATAGTTGAGACCCCATTAGTAGGTTTGAGACTTGTCAATGAAATGGTGGAGAATATCTTTTTCATCAGAAATATAATGGAGATATCATAGAGTTGTTAGAAATAATATGAGGATCACCGTCGAAGATCGCTACCATTTTCTATGAGTGATCATGTGTTCTTGAGGATATCTCCAAGGCTTGGACATCGTCGTTTTGGGAAGCATTGAAAATTTTCTCATCGATACATTGGCCCATTCAAAATATTTATATAGTTTGGAAGTGTAGAATATTGGTTGGCATTGCCACCATAGTTTAGTTGAGTGAACAATGTGTTCCATGTAACTCAGTTGAAAATGTAAAAGCCCAATCCTGATCATGTGATCAGAAGGGATCACATTGACCTTGAGTCTGATGCTTCATTGGTATATATCCCATTGCAGATAGTGGATAGGAAAGAGAAATAATTACATGAAAAAACATTGGTCTTCAGCAGATTTTATGGTAACATAGTTAGATTTAGGAAGAGACTTGAGAACACGAGAAGTAAATGAAATAAAAATGACAAAAACTTTTTAAAGTCATTTATCACTTTCAACTTTCTGGGGACAATAGGACCAATGGTGGTGAAAAAATATCACCCCTGATTAATAGTATGTAACCATTCCCTAATAAGTTTCATGTTTTTAATGTTTATGTTGAAATTTGGGGTAGACGTGGGACTAGTTTTGGTTTTTTTGAGTAAATAAGGGGGTGCATGGTTATCACACTGTTTGGCCAAACCTTGAGGGAAAACCGTGAAAGGAGAAAACTAATTTCCTATTATTGTGGATATAATTTGGTTTAGAGATATGTTTGATATATTTTGACCAAAATAAACCCAAACACATATTTTTTACCACAAAGGCCAATTTTGGTTCTCCCATCGATCAATAAGCGATCCGAACACGTTCCTTGTCAAATTGACCACATAATATTGCGTTAAGTTCATGTTCTTAATCTATGTTTTCATGGTTTCTTAGATCTAATAATCATTCTATATATCTTTCATAGATACATGCCCATGTGGGTTGATATAATAGGGTTTAGGATAAATAAAGTTATATATGGTGTTGTTTATGATTAGGGGATATCATGGGGTTTATTGGAGTCTTAACCCGGATTCGTGAGGGTTCTTCGTTTGTTGTCAGTTTTCATCGAAGTAAATGAGGCTGGTGGTTTCACTCTCATATACCCTTTATAGAAATGATTGGAATGTATTAAATATTACTTTTTTATTAAAATAAAATTGTTTTTTTTCTTCTTTACTATTTTAAAATCCTCTTTATTGATGGGTGGGGGGAAATGAGTAAAATTTGGGGTTTTTGTAAAAACCCCAAGTTTTTTTATTTTAAATGGGGGTTTTTTAGTTTATGGGTATTTTGGAATTTCATACAATTGATTTATATGGAATTTTTTCTATTAGTTATATGAGTTTTTTAAAATGATTTAATGCTTGGAAATTGGATGGTAGGAAATTTATCAATAAATATGCATTTTTATTGAAATGGGTGAAATGGTTTGAAATTTGTTCATGTTTCTGGAAAACATGGTGGGAGACTCCTATTAAATTATGGTGAAAGGTTCAAATATGATCATGTTCCATATTCCAAAGGTTAACTAGAACATGGGGAAAAACTACCATGTGATAACATGGTAGATCTATGAGAAATCACTCATGAGTATGGAACAGTCATAACGATGCATTCATTTTTGGTAGTTTTTATTGAGTGGAGTTTATAGGTTTTTCAATGTAGTTTTCAAAATGTTTTTTAAGGATTTATTTAAAATATTTCTAGATTATACCTTGTGGGAATATATATTAACATTTTTTTATTTTATATTTAGTTATAAACTACTTTGAGAAGTGTTTAGATTTAGTTATAAACTATTATATGAAATTATTTTTTATAAGATATTTTATGTGAATGTGGCTATCTCTTTTATCCTAGAGTCATGATTTGGAAAGTAATTGGGTAAATACTAATTATTTTTATACTCATATATTTTTTTCACTTTGGTTCTTTTGAAGATTCCATCTTCCAAGAAGAGGGAAAAGGTAGGGTCCATCTTGTTTTTAGCACTACTTCTTGAGTTATTGAGGTGTCTTGTGGTGGTGGAGTATAGAGATAGTCGACCTTGATGTATTTTGATTATTACGGTATCTTTTTGAGTTATATTTCGATTTTAGGTAGATTTCTAGTTATAGTCCACTGTTGCACTTTTTTTGGATAACTTTGGTATAAAAGATTTTATGAATTGTCATTATTTTGTTCAAGCATCATATAAAAACCATGGATTGTGGTTGGTTGGTTTATAGTTTATATTTAAATGGGTAAACCATCCTCAATGGTATTTAAAACCCTGCAAAATTTATTTCTAGCATCTGGAATTTGTGGGTTTTTTCATAAGGCCATATAATTACATATTGTGTTCTCAATCCAATAAGATTGAGTGTGTCATTACAAAAACTCTACTAGATTTAAAACTCAATTTTAGTAATAAACTTATTTTATTTTATAATAATATTAAAATAAATATTTCAAAAAATCATAGATGTCATTATAAGTCTAAGAATATTTATATAAGGCATCATTTTTTAATGGATCATGTTCTTAAAAATGATATATCTATTTAATTTTTAAATTATGAATATCAAGATGTTGATATTTTCATTAAATCACTTCCCATTATAGGTTTTTATTTTAATTTTGGGTAGTTAGGATGGTATGATTTAAAATAAATGTTTATCCATTTATTTTAATTAATGTGTTTATATTTTTAATTTGTTTCAAATTTATTTTAATTTGTTATTTTTCTAATCAAATTATTATTTCATTTATTTGATTAAATACATATTTCTTGTTCTTAGTTTTTAAACCACATGTTTAAAACAAATTTAATGATTACCCTATGTAATCAGCTGGGAAACCTTTCCATGTCACTATAAATCAGAAATACCCTTATAAATTCATTACCCTTTGTTCTCAAAATGTTTTACCAACCAGGTCCCTCATCTTTCTTTCAAACCCTAGAATTATAGAACCATTAACCTTTAAATTATTAGAAATTTTGAACACCAAAAAAAATTTGACGGTGAGGAAAGAGATGTAAAGTATCAGTGTGTCCACATTAGGAAGATTCCTCCTGGAAATGTTGTAGTGTTTGAATGGTTTTATAGGAAAAATATTCATCTGAAGCATGATCTTTCATTTCACGGTTTGGATTTTTTTTAATTTGGAATATAAATAATTTCTTCATGAGTTTGAAATAATGATGTTTTAATAGAATTTTCAGTTTATCATTGGGGAAATATAAGATAAATTATTTTATCAAGTGAATTATAAGGACTTTTCAATCACCACATTTGAAATTGCTCAGATTTTAAAATTCTCATATGAAGGAGCATTCTATTTCATTATTCGATAAATTATAAATCAAGATCACAAATGAGAAGATATCATGTTTTTTCTTTTTTGATCACCAAATATTACGAAAATTTAGTTAAAATATCTCGAGGCATACTAGGGAATTTTGGTAAATTTTATTAAAACTGCAATCACTCAAAGGGTTGATGAGATGGATAATATTTTATTCCCCAACATGAATTTTATTTGTCTATTTATTAGTGACATAAATTTGAACATTCCTTGATATATTTTGAGATATCACAGTTATTGTTTCTATTTAGAGGGAGTTATTTCATTCTATCCTTATTGTGAGATCATTTCTCTACTTTTGTTTAGCAAAAATTCCATATTATTTTTTGAATGTCGAACAAAATTTCATCACATCAATTTTTTGAAAGCTGGTTCTCTAAGAAAATTTGTTTTTTTCATGTGCAGTAAATGTTAATCCAATTCTAGTTACTATGGAGGACCATAAAAATCTGGGTCTTTTTCTCATGGGGGTCAAGGAAACCTCAAGTCTGCAAGTTCATCTCAAGTATGAAATGATGTATATTGGGAATCTAGAATAGAAGGTATTAATCGTTCTACTAAAAGAATGAATTGTTATCAAGATACAGATCTTAATGAAAAAGTTTCATAATAATGAATCATTGAGGAACTTTTATTAAGAATTAGGATCAGAGAAGAACCCCATCATGAGGATCCAATGTTATGATCTATAGATAAAACTCATTCAGTCCACTTTGAAGAACCTGGTCATGTTTTGGATCAACAAGACTAAATTCAATCTCAAGAACATATGTTTTTTCTTAAACCAGATTAATAGAAATGAATTGTTAATGAAGATCCTAATGTTCATAAATAAGTAATTGAGACCACTATGATCATTGAAATTTAGGTTCTCTATATCATTTTTCTTTCCATAGATAAAAATGAATCTATCCTAGGAGAAAATACATAATTCCTTGATGGTATAGACTTTTCAAGTGAGATGTATTTATATAATAGATTATCTATTTTTGAAGAGTCTCCTCAATCAACAAATCATGATGAAGTAACATTTTTTTTAGAAATATTAGATTGATGATCTTGTAATTATGACTAACAAGGTTTAGGATGAGGACTGCAATAATTGACAAGAATAGAAATCTACAAGAATATATATAGATGATTTAAGAAACTCATCAGTTCCATTGATGGAATTAGAGTTTGTTCAGACTCATATTCAAGACATAATATAAAATTTTGTGTCAAAAAAATATTTTGATTCATTCATGATATATTTGTTAGATCAGTTTGAAAAAATGAAATCAATACTTATTTCTAATAATAATATAAAGATTAAAATGGTATTTGGAAATTCAATTTGAATTGAAAGGGGGTATAAATTAGTTTGTAGTTTATACATCTATATATCCAATATCACTAAATAAGATCATAAAATTTCAATATATCACATTAGTAATGGATGATATGAATGAAAGGATTCAATTTCATTAGTGTAATAGTGCACCTTTTTCAGTTCCGTTGGATAATTCGAAATATCTTCCTGAGAAAATAACTTCATGTTAACCTGACATGAGGATTCTACTTAAAAAGTTCAGTGACAAGCTATATCAATTTCTAAAGAAAGATGAGAATTTGAACGAATGTTCAGTGTTAATTTGATTAAAAATATGGATGTAAGTCCAGATTCAAGATTTTTGATAAGCCAATTTGAAGACAATCTTGTAGAGAGGTTACAAGGTCAGATAATAGAGTTTAAAGATGTTTTTAAGGATGCAAAGGCTTTATTGGTTGTAGAAATAACTCTTGATCAAAATCATAAACAATTTACCTTTCGTTTTGTTTTTTCTTAAACAGAATCCACTCATGTATTTGTACAGTTTTTAATATAAAACATGAAATGTCCATTTTATATTCAATGTTTTTTATCAATATATTGTTATATGTTAATCTCTATAACCTTTACTCATATATCATTTTTCTAACTAGTACACTATGACGTTCATTTATTTTCCTTTAAAAAAATTATACATTTTTTAAATCATTTTTTAATACTTTCTATATAATATCACAAAAACGGGGCATAAAATTGGGTATTGAAAACATTTAATTGTATATTAATTGAAATAGTTTTGGGAAATCGAAATATTTCTTTGATAAAATTAATATTTAAAGAAACAATGATGTTCATTAAAAAGATATTTGTTTAATGTTCACAAAATTATTTTTTTTCTTCTGTAAATTAATTTATGGGATTTGAGATCATCAAAATTGAGGAGATTTTTGGGCATGTATTGTCTAAAAAATTAATATTTAAATATTATTGATTTTTATTCAAAAAATACTCTTATTTTTTACACATTATGTTACTTTAAGTTTATTTTAGTAAATAAATATTATTTTCAATTTCAATTTTTTTTAATTTTATTTAATTTATTAATCCTTAAATATTATTCATCAAAGTGTTTGGAACTGTTTTTATATTTTCTAGAAACATTTTCCATACCCTATGTTGGAAAATGTTGCATATGGAATAAAAGAATCATTTATAATAGAACATATGGATCATCAACCCTATGTTTTATCAAAATTAAAGTTAAATAAAATTACATTTGCATGGAACATTACATTTTTTTGAGAAGAAAGTATGTTTAATAAACCATAGGTATGTAGGGAACTCTATGATTGAAAAACTAATGTATAGATCTTCAACCACACCATTATCATCATCCTTAATTTTATGATCATGATTATATTGTCCACCATACATTCATAGAATTAATGGAATACAGTATAACCCTAGGTTTGGTATTTTTTTCTTTTTATTAAGAAAACATACATTTGAATATTCAATGATAGAGATTTAAATCAAAAAATTATCTATGATTATATAGTGGTATTTTTATAAATAAATATATGATAAATGTGCATTTATGAATGAATAATGAACTAATTTTCATCATAAAAAAATAACTCTTTATCTTATGGTATGTTACGACTCCCCTGTCATTTTTGTATTTGAATACCTGTGGTCTATCAAGTGATTTTCTTTGACCTGGAATAATGAAGAAAGCTATTTGATCCATTTATTCTTCTGAAATTTCATTAGAAATATATATTCCCATGCCAATGCATACCTATTAACATCTTTTATAAAGCTTCTACAATGAATGATCAAATATATTATTTTTGAAAGAGGCCACACTTTGGATACATACATTTTAAACCTTGAACTACTGTTGTTTTTTTAAATACAAATTGATGATCATTTGCAACGATGATCACTCTAGAGTTATTATTTATTCAATAAGTTCATTTTGGATGAAGAAGTTCCACCTCCATTAAATTTATACTTTGAAATCTCTTATGTTCATTCTGAAACATCCAAAAATCAAACACTTTTGATTTATTGGAGTTTTGACTTCTCAGACCCATTTTTGAATGAAGTGTCATATTCTTATAGTATGTTTTGGATGACCGGTTACCATTAAAGAAACAAAAGGATTTGTTTAGTCTTTTTTAGTGGTGTCAACTTCTTTCCCCCAATTTTGGATTTGAAGGTCTAGTGATAAGAGGACCATTCTAGTGATATTCACCAAGCCTAAAGGGAGAGCATTGATGGAGTAGACTATGTGATCTTTTTCCCCCAAACCACAATAAAATTATTGTGTAAACTATTTCTATTTATCAACTCCTCTTACTAATTATATAATTGAATGATGGATATTTACATAAATCAAACAGGTATTAAAAACCCTGAATCTATAGTGATTTTTGAAAAGACACAATTCACCCCCTCTAGTGTATATTATTATTATTCAGACCTAATAATAAACACAATGGTGTGGTTGAGAGGGATATAGTGTGGAGTCCAACATATGTTTTTTATGGTTGAATTTATTTTTAAGTACAACTATTCCATAGAGAAAGGGTTGCAACATAACCCATATATTCAGGTGATACAGGTTGTGTGGAGGTAGAGAGTGTGTTGTTGTTTCCTATAGTTATTTTCTGTCATTTATTCAAGAATTAGAACAATTATAGTTTGGTGGACTTATTTCTATGTGGTGACTCCCTAGGAAAACAATATCTATTATTTTATAATTAGGATGTAGTTTTGACAAGTAGGATATTGTGTAACCCTTTATCATTCCAGAATAAGAATCACATCTTCTTGTACCTTGGAATTATGGTCCAAGTAACTACATCATTCTATATTATATTATATTCTTGGTAGAAATATAAAGACACCTTTGCAAACCATCACATATTATATATTTATTAATAAAAAAATATGTCACCCAAGAGAGTTCCATGAATTCCTTTGAATCCCTTTGTGTTTGGATTCAATCCCTGGATTTGGGAGATCGATCATTAGTGATTTCAGTCAATTCATATGGTATGTGTCACTATTAAAAGGTTATAATTTTTTAATTACATGATTTTATTATTCATTTTGTTATTCTATTTTAGAAAATGGTTGGGTGTAAAATCACGGTGTATTTAAATCATGAAATCTTTTTTTGAAAGGGATTTAATTGTTTAAATATATTTGGAGAAACTATGTGCGAAAGAAATTCCTGATATATTATTTTGATTATAAATGGGTATTTAAAAATGGATGAAGAGTTACAACACTTTGAAAAAAGATTTATTACTATTTTTCAATGTTTTCAAATGATTTTTTGGAATTTAAGGAACATTGGGGACATTAGGCGCTTTGGTAAATGGACATGTCACTTTAGTGTTTGTACTGATACTAGAGGTTTTTTGATATTGATAGACCATTTTCACAATTAATGTCATTCTGATCCACATTATTCGTTGTTTTGGAATCCTTTTATGTTGATTACACATTTATATAAACTAGATCCTAATATTTTTCTTCTATATTTATGTTGGTTTTTCAACTGAATGAATAATTCAAAGTGGGATTTCACAAATGTTTTATATGGTGTATCCATAGATGGTATTTCTTATGGTCACCTTATTTCATATATGTAATTCTTATATTAATTTTTGTGTGAATATTAATTTATTTTTTTAAAAACCAATGAATGTTTTAAAAAATGTTTTATCTTACAAAACTAATTTGTAAACCTGTTTTTTTAATGGTCAATCTAATGTTTTCATGATATTAGACATTGTATAGATTATATGGTGAAATACTATTTGTAATTTTAGTAATACCCATATTTATTAATTTAAGTGTTTGAAAATATTTTTGGGTATCTGGTAAATAGAAGTGAGTCATGTAGTTTGCTGTCTTCACATTGTTGTTGATGCTTTCATCACATACAACTTTTGTGGTAACATTTGTTCACATAGATGTTCAATCACTAGATTTTCCTTTTCCATTTATGTTTGACCCATTAGAATAGAATTTTTATGTCCAGTACATATGTACTCATTCATCCCTTATATACACTTTTTTTTCTCCTTATCATTGTTATACATGAGTCATTTTTGGCAATTTTATTGATAGTCACAATGAGGAAAACCTTCCTGAGTGGCTTGTCTTATTATCCTAGCTTGGTTTATTATATGATGTTATTAGAACCATTACCTAGTTAGAAGTGTGATAACATTTCTTGGTATTAATTTTGGGTCTTTGGAAGAATGGATCTTGGACTTTTTAGGGATTAATGAGCACATGGTGTATAGGTTCTTAAACACCACCTTTCATAATACCACATGAGATACCAAGGGATGTGAGGATTTATATCATTTGTATGATGCTTCCATGTGTTATGGTTTGATGTTTTTAATTCCAATCCTCATTGGAATATGTCAGATTCCTTGGGGGTTAACATGTATAAAGGGTGAAAACCAAAAAATGAATCAAGTGGTGATGTTCATTTGGATGGGTAGGCATACCATTCAGGGAAAAAGCACGTGGTTCAGAAAGTGTTCATGTGGTTATGGAATGATTAGTAAATGTTCATCAACTATTCTTCATGGTCGATCACACCTCCATATCCATTCTATTTTACTATTTGAGACCCATGATTTGTTCATTCATTAAGTAACTCTCATTGAATTGATGACAATCAAGGAGGTTCTTGGGATATATTGATATCAATATTCAGTTTGAATAAAAAAATTCATTATTTTGTTCTACATGGATGGAATAACCAGTTAAATATGTTGAAAATTATTTCATGAAAGTGAATTTTGTTTCAAAGGGGAATCTTTATTGCATGCCTATAATGAGGTTCTTATTTTATATATCATTTGTGATGGGGCCATGGTTTCACAATGATGCTCTATTATTTATAGTAATAATTTTATAGTTTTACTACCATTTTAGTTCATTTCTATGTATTGGGGAGACCAATGATTAGACACTTTACCATTATCACATAAACCTTGACCTGATACATTTTTTGAAAAGAGACTCTTAATGTGGTTTAGATAGTGAAATTTTAAAACATTATCATAATTATTCCAGTTACATTGATTTTGGAATCCTTCGTTTAGGTTATTCTTGGGTAATCTCAAAAGTATATGAATAATTATGGTTTTATATACTTTTGACTACCCCATGGAGATGCTTAATGTTTCATATGACACACTTGTTATGGTGTGGTTGAGAAAGGTATGACATGGAGTATAGGATATTTTTTTGGGACCAATAAATTTTTAGCGAAGCTGTGACATATAGAAGGCGTTGTGTTGTAGCCCTTTATTCATGTGATTCCTTTGGCATAGAGGATGATGATGCAACCAAGAGTCATGTGTCATGTTTTGGTCAGTTTAGTAAAAAATTTCACCCATGAGTCAAGGTTAGTACATCAATATTGTGGTCCCACTATAAAAAAATAAGATCCTTAACTATGGAATTCATAAGCGGATTTCAAAAAATGGTTGTGGAGTCTCCATTTAAATTGCTCAGTAGAAATTGATTTTTATTGAACTTTTTCACCGTGGTTCAGGGCCTACACTATATTTTCCTATTTTATAGTCTGGGTATAAATAACTAGACATCCTTATGGATTTTTCCTCTTCCAACTTTCTTCCATGAAAATTTGGTACAATATATATTTCTTTAAATTTAATTTAATTCCTTTTTGGTTGTATTCAACCTTATGCTATTTAATATAAATCCTTATTGATTTTAATAGGTTCATATGATATGTGTCTCTAAAAAATGGTTGTAACTATTTAATAACTTAATTTTCTTATTTTTTTCATTTTTTTCGTTATGAATATGTTGGGTTTAATATCTAGGTATATTTTCATCAAGAAATCTTTGTTTTAAAAGTTATTTAATATAGAAAATGATTTAGACACACTATTTGTGGATTAAATACCATAAATGTGGTCTTAATTATAAATGGGTTTATATACATGTGAGAGGATATTATTCAATGTAAAAATTATTTAAGAATTATGGTAAAGGTTTTCAATTTTTTTGGAATAATGTGACATTTGGGACCATTGTTGCATCATTAAATGGACATGGCGCTTTAATGATTGTAATTCCACAACAAGATTTGTGATATTGAAATTCCATTTTGGGACTCAATATTAGTTATATCTATTCTATTCATAGATTATGATTCATTTTCATTCCTGTTTGTATTCCCATAGGTTATATCCCAATGTTTTAATTTTTCATTTCTGATTGGGTTTTCACATTATGGTATACATCATGGTTTGATTTCTCAACTATTTATCTTGTTGTGTACCCATAGAAAATTTTTATTATTCACACATATTTATTTTCTTCACTTTTCAAATTACTTTATCTATGAATAAACAATATTTTTAATGAAAAAAATTCATAGTTTTAAAATATGATTTATCATATATAAATGATTTCTGAACTAGTCTTGTTTTAAAGCAATAATAAAATTTCTTTATATTATGATGTTTTACATTCTTTTTTGTAATCCTAATAGTCTTTAGTCACAGAACCAACTATTTCATTTTTGAATTTATAGATGTGGGTTTATAGGAATTAGGTTAATGGAGGGGCATCATGTAGCTCACCAGTATCTATTAGTTATAAATTCCTTCATGGTCGGTATGTTTTTTGGTAATGGATGGTCAAATGGTGCTTTGTTCATTTCCCTAACTTATTTTACATTCAATTTCATCCTTTTGGGCATGAAATTGTATGAATCTTGGATATGAACTTTTTCTATTGCTATATGCTATGTTTCCTTTCCTTCTTCTGGTGATATATCAAACATTTTTGTCTAATTTGATGATCGTCACCTTGTTTTAGACCTTATTAGAGGGCTTGTCTTGTTATCCAGAGTTTTTTTGTTACACTATTGAATCTTTATTAGGAATAATGAGACAAAAAAATGTTTGTATTGGGTATATGAATGACCCATTTATATAAAATGTCTTCGAACAAGACCTTGATGGTGAGTTTAGTATTTCCAATATTTTTCATTCCATCATTATGAAATTATATTAAAGTGACCAAGTTATTATTCAAAGATTTTTTATATCCCTTGATAAGTTTCAATATCACATGATAAATTATGTGGAATTATATGGTTACAAATATCCCTATCTTATTATTAATTCCTTTATTATTCTGTGATGTCTTTCGTTGTATACATTAACTTTTTATGAATCTGATTTCATAATTTTATTTTCATTTCTTACCCAAAGATATTAGGATTTTTACTATTATTGATATAAAAGTATTTGCAAGATGTAGAATAATGTTCCCAAAAAATATTATAATGTATTTTATTTTCGTAAATTTAATTTAATATTCAATCATGTATCTTTTTTTCCAAAACTATTATACAAACAAATCATTTATGATTCAATCTATTATATCTAGTTTCTATTTAATTATGTAACCATTATTTATGGGCTACCGTTTAAAGGGTTGTTATGAAATTCCATAGGATATGATTGGACTTTTTAGAGTACTATATCCCATGGAGTAATGAAAATTTCCATTTTGGCCATCTCTCAAATGAGACCAACATAGCTCCCCTATTCCTATGGGGAGATGGTTCTTTTGGCATAATTTTTATATTTTTTCAATAATCAAGGAATCATTCGTTTTATAGGTGTTTATGGGTTTTTATAGTTTATGTATATGTTGTGTAGATATATGCATTATCTTCTTCAAGTAATATTATGATTAGGATTGAGTGGGATCATTTAATTTTTCTATTCTATAGAACCACAAATTGGTCATAATTACATGGGTTAGTTTTATATGATTCTTTTTGAAACCATTTAGAATGAGGATTATAATGAAATTGGTAAATATATCAATTTTGGACTAGCATATTTGATCTTCAATCTGGTTGATAATTAAAAATTTTATTTCTATTTTTAGTCATAAGATTTCTACATGGACTTATATAGATGGAATGATTATTGTTTGAAATAAAAATAGATTTATAAATTCTTTGTCAATGTCTAGGTTTAGTTTTATTTTATTTTATATTACACTAAGTTACCTCTGCAATAAGGAATCCATTTGTTCGATTGAAATTATTAATTTCTAATGTTAGTTTGGATTGAGTCTTCATATATAGACCTGGTTTGTTTCTATATATATTCATTAGAGTTTTTAGGTATTATTGTTTTAATATGTAATTCAATTTTATCTGTAATTGGATTCTTATTTTATATTAATTCACTATTTTTATTTTTTCAGTGAATAATGATTTAATAAAAATTCATAAAATGTTATATTTTAGATATTCCTATTATCACCCTAAAAGTATAAATCATATTTTCCATATGACTTTTAATCCTATGTTTATTAAAAATATAATTATATAAAATTAAATTCATAGAATTGTAATTCGGTCCTCACCATTAACATATCATAACACACTATACATTAATGATAACATAATAACACCATATTAGTTTTCAAAAAATATTAGTAGATACCTTCATCATTTTTATTTTGAAGTAAGATTCATCTCATTTTACCTTGGAAGGGAAAGCATCATATAAATCCTCTTACACAAGAAAATACCTCAGTTTTATGCAACACAATTCAAAATGATTTGTCTCTGTTAATTTTTTTATATCACACATAATTAACTCAATAATAAAAATTATAACAACTTAATATATTATAACAAATTGTATAGACATACATAGATTCATTAATTAAAATGTTATAACTATTTTTTTATGATTAATTTAATAATTTAGTCATGGAACATTAATTTATAGGATATAAGAACATATTTATTATTGAAAAAATAAAAAAATAAAAAAGTGATTTAATTAAGACAAATATTAGGAGAATAATATAGAATTATTGCATATAATTAATATTAATTTACTATAAGTGATATAATTCATAATATATTTTAAAGACCATGTCTTTCAAAATATGATATTTTATTGAATTTACATTTTACATATCTCATTATTAATATTTTATTAATTGAATGTCTTAATAATAATTTCAGTTCATGTGATGAGTTTGTGTTATGTTTTATAAAGAATAATTAGATGTCTGTATTTTCATAATATTTCATAACTATTTGTAAAAAACATATATTTTATTTAATATTATGTTATAAAATAAGCAATGTGTTAAATTTCTCGTTTAACATGTGACATCAAAAGAAAACAAACTGTGACACATTCTATTATGAAATTTTAATCTATTGTAATATAGCTAATGAACTAGTGGGTAAAAATATAGGATCCATCATTATGAAATATATGTATAATTAATATTAATGATCAATTTTAATAATAATCAACTAATGAAGTTCAGTTAGTATAACTAATATAATAATAAGATTATTTTATGCTTCAAAAATAATTTTTTTCGAAATTTGGATTTTTTTTTTAACATTGAACATTTAATTTAAGGTACTATGTATTTAATGGTTAAATTATAATAAAATATATGATCGATGTGAATTATATATTATCACTGTTTTAATTATTTATTGATATGAAATTTTTTTTTTAATATTTTATATTGTCATTATACTATAATAAAATCTCATTATATTTTAAGATTCCATTTAAAAGTCAACTTTAAAATTTTCAAATTTAGAATTTTCAAAAATAAAATTATTTTTTTTATTCTTAATTACAATATTATTTTAGGATTAATTTCAGATATTTTTTTTGAAAAGTGTGATTCTAGGAGAATAGTGCATAATAGCATTTTTACAAATATCACGACATTTATTACATCATTATCATATAAGAAGAAATCAATATTTTTGATACAGTTTTATTTAAAAAATATATATTATATATGTAATATTTATTATTTAAAAAATTAATTGTTTATATATAAACATACATTTTACATTTTATATCATGAGTAATTCATTATAGTAAAACTTTTTTTATACATTATATTTTTTTAAAAGTAATTTTTATCAATTATAGAAATTTAATAATATAAATTATTTTCCACAGTTTAAATCCTAAAATATAAATTATGTAATAATAATAATTTCATTTTTTTCATTAAAATAAGTTATTGAGGTAAAAAATTTGTTAAAATTATAAATGTAAATTTGGATAAAAAGTTATCTAATGGGGAAATTTCTTATATATCACAAAATCATGTCCCATACTTATTTAGTTGGCGTTTAGATAAAATAGAACTTATATATTCTCCATTATTTTTTACTTTGGGATCCAAATTCTCATGAAAATGACATTCTATTAATGTAAAGTTATGAATATTTACAAAACTGACAATACCTTCACTTATAAAAGGATCCTCCCACCACCCACTCAAATCTAACCCAAAACACCAATTCATCCCTATAATATGCCACATTTACTTCCAAAATAACCCTCTTTGTTTTTTCAAGTTTATATTCCATATATATTTCCCAAAAACCCTCTAAAAAATATGTATTCTCAGAAGAAATCAAATTCACCCTAAGTATTTTCTTCTCTATATTCAATTTTTCATTACATTATATTATATATTAAAAAAGGATAAAAATAATTAAATAATATAATTTTACTTTTTAGTATACTGAGATTTCGATATATTTATCGAAGAATATACAACTATCTTCTTTTATTTTCCTTAAAAAAAATAATATTCCATCCAAGTATACCTACAGACAACCTCATCCACAAATGAAATATTATATTTTTCATAAGAACCTCACATGGATAGTTATAAGTATTTATTTAATGAATATATATAATATTTATGGAATAATTATTATTATATAAATTTATAATCATTTTATAACTTCTTTATATTTCAATTATAAGGAAACAAAAATGTCACTCATGCGTAATTGGGGACTATGACCTCAATGGATGACATATTATTTCAAAACCTCCACACATGAATTTTTATAAAATATATTATAAAATATCTATTATACTATGGATTCATATAATTCATTAATATGCTTAAAAATGGTGACTCAAAAAATAGATATCATGATATAATAATCAACTTATATCTCTAAATTGACGAAAACAACATAATTATTCATCTCATTCTCTTGAAACGTGCCAATATATGCCATAACATGAACAAGTTTATTCATAAGTTTTTTAAGAACATTTTTTAAATATAATTTTAATCCACTAATGTTGAAATTAGTATTAAATAATGGGGTTTGGCAATTCCATTATGTAGCATGTGTGAAAGATTCGAAATTACCAACATTCGATGGTGTGAATAAATGGGTAATAACTACTAAATCTATAATAAAATATTAAACAGGCATATTGATGTGAATAAGTATAAAATATATTTTATTATGATGCTTATTTTTATTATATGTTTGTTTTTTCAGATATTGTGGAAGATAGATGTCGAAAATCCAGGCATTTTCATTCCAATGTTAATTTAGATTCGTGATTGATAACACTATGTTTTAATATATGTAATTGTGTTTAAGTTCAATAAAAGCCGAAATAATTTTCTTATAATATATTTTTTCTTGTTTATTATATGTTATCTTATTATTTCACTTCCCCCTTTGGTATATAATTCATTGATAGTTAATATTTTAAGAAAAAATTAACTTACATATTTTTTCAAGCTATGAACATGTAAAACAAATCAATATTAATTATTTTATTTTATATTTGATATTATACATTAATATTTTACTTGTGAATGAATTTCAAAATTATATGAATTAATTTTTGAATCAAATCCACTTTTAATGTATTTGGGGTGGTCATTTTCCACCCACACCGATTTTTTTACAAAATGTAAAATGAAACTTATTTGGTTTTCTGATTTTTTGAGTAATGTATTTTCAACCCTTATTTCCATATATTATTAAGGAACATTTCATACATGTTATAATTATTTTAAAAAAAAATATTCCTGTTTTTATCAATATCTTCACAAAATATGTACAAATTCTGAATATTATTTATTCATTTTCACCAAGTAAATTTTAAAGATCGTATAAATGTTTTTTCATATACATCAACATATTATGATGTTTTTCTTTTCATGAATGGGGATCATCCTTAGGGTTACCATCCACCTTATTTTTCTAGATGGATTATGAATTTTTCTGTTGAATATATCATTGAACTCATCTCATTTTCGTGGTTGAATAAAATTATGTTTGAATATGAATGCTTTTATGTTCTCATGGATCAAACATATATCATTTTTACTCATGTTATTGGTGAGACCTATATGACCCACCAATTTTTTAGGTAAATATTGATATCTCATTATATAATTATAGGATATTTGGATGTAAATTTCTTTCCCTCTATGTTATAGGAGACATTAATGTGAATTCATTACCAATAATGTAGTGAGAGACATGGATGTACATTATGGACCAACAATATTAAGGAATATGGGGATGATAATTCTACAAAAATTATGTTTTGATATCTATTATTATATGTGTTCTGTATATATAAGTTCTAAAACATTCTCATGTTATGATGACTCATATCATATTTAAATCCAAAATCCTAATTTTTGATTTATTATTGAACTTAAATGTTTATTATTATGATTTCATAATGTTACAGACATTATATAGGTCCTCATATGAACATGATCATATTAAGATCTCTTATGATCATCATTTTTCATCTCTTATAATTACCATTAGTAAGAATCTAATATCACAACTTTCATATATATCCATTTCCTAGGTTATGAAGATGAATATAACTTATGAAGTATAGAAGGTGGAAAATATGGGAAATATTATGGGGGGATGTTCAATTATGTCTCCAAATAAGTGCATTATATTTCAAATCTCAAAATAATCTAAAACATTGGGTCATGGTATTTTGAATTTATTTCTAAAAAATTGTTTAACATATGATAATTAGGTATACCTAGGTTATGATTAGTTTCCTTCTCCTTAATTGGTATTAGATAATGGTTTAATTATCCTTGAGAAGTAGTCCAGTATTTTATTGGGATTTGGTGTAAAGAACATCAATGAAAAACATAATGATAATCCTAAATGTATGAAAATATCAAATTATTATGTTAATTTATAATTTATGTGGTTTCATAGAAAAAATATTCCTACTAGGATAAAAATAAGTGGATATAGGATTTATTATACATGAACCTATGGGTAATATCCATAAAAATACTAGTTGTGTATTAACATGATCCTCACCTAGGTCATGATGAAGAGTGCTAACTACACACATAGTTTGAAACTCTTATGGGTGATTCTTTGGTAACTCACTCTCTCTTTTTGAAACATTATGATGCTTTTTATAATTTTTTATATATTTTAAAAGGAAATTACAATGAATAACATAGATTGAAACCACAAAAAATATAACTTATTATATTTATAAACATTCTGATTATTTATTTGTAATCTAATATTTTCATTCTATAGTTTTAGCACATTATTTATTATTATCCTAAAGATTTTATTAATCAATGTAATTTTTGGATCAAGGAAGAATAGTGTTAACAATGATTGTGAGGGAAAATACGATGATTGACTTATAGAGTGTCATATCAGGATGGGAACAAGAGTAAAAAATATTATCGCCATTCTTGATAAACTCTCCCAAGATATGAATAATAATTAAATCCATATTGAGACCTTGAATTCCTCAATGAATGAAAATATTCGACTAGGTCCATTATGGTGCAATATCCACCCTATTTTAGTTTTTCTTCCAACCCATATATTACAAATAAACTTATCAATTATAAAGTGAAGAAATATTCCATACTTTGTTGTTTGGACTATTATGAGGTTCTCTTAGATGTGTATCACTTGGTGGGTGAGGCTGACCAATTATTTTATATCACAATGAATACACCAGAGAGGGATGATGTTAACTCTATGGGATATAAGGAGTTTAATAATATATTTTTCAGCTAATATTCTTCCCAAAAATTTTATATAACAAATTAGGTAGAATTACTAGATTTGAAATGAATAGAGGATGAATCTATTCATAATAATGAGGATAACTTCATGAGACTCACATAGTTCACCTCGTGTTTTATTTACCATGCAACAAGCATGGTCGATTGATTCTTAATGAGAAAGAAAATGATTCAGTAAAGGAAATTATTCATAAGGGACTTATGAAGACATGTTGAAATTGTTTTCTTTGTGATTAAGTTTCAAATTGAATCTAGTGTTTGTCAATATTTTTAATTTATGAAAAATAATATAGAACCTCATGAAAAATTCAATGATAAAAAAATTGAGGAAAGAAATTATAAATATTTAATTATTAAAAATCATAGAAAATTATGGTGGGTAGTTTCCTCATAGGTTAAGGGAAATAAGATACCTATGAGAAATAAATAAATCATGGATGAGATTAATTAAATTTAGAAAAAAGGCTGATCAATGGAATATAGGAAAGTATTTGACAAATAATTGACCACCCTTACATCAATGCATCAATGTAAAGGTGCTTGGATATTAAGTGAATCAATACTCCAATATATGGATTGATGGAAATTATTGATATCTACAACCATAAAATATGTAAAAGAATATAAAATCACTAGTACTGAGGTGGAATATAGTAATGATTTTGTTCAATGTGCAATTTTTATCCACTCTAGATCTATGAATTCCTTTATTTGAATATATCTAATAAACAAAATTATATTTAGTGAATTTCATAATGACCTTAAATCACTACCCTAATGAATTGATATTTAAATAAAATGGAAAACTACATGTGGTGTGACAATTGACTCTCAATACTAAAAATCCTATTTGACAGATCATTAAAGAAAATTTCTATCAATAGATACTATAATTCATCATTTATTATAATTTAATACGATTTAGAAATTTATTGGATCTCTTTTTAGAGAGCCTATATTAATTTTTTTGATAGAGATTTCATATTTATTATTCCAACATCTCCCATGATCATCTATCAGTGAATATCTAACTATGAGCTTCATATTAAACTTACATCCATTATATGAGTATTAATACCCAATAATTATGGGTATTTATCCCAAATGGTTATGGAAGGACTCAAAATTGGATATATTCTAATTATAAAAGAATATGTTAATATATTCCCAATTAATTTTCCTAGAATTCCCCAGTTCATGTGGTTTAGTTTTCAATTGAAATTATACCTAGCTCTATGAAAATGTCAAATTATCATGGAGAATGAATCTATTGGAATTGTAAGAATTGATGAGGAATTTAAAATTGATTATAGATAAGGGTTTTTTCATAAATTATTATCCATTGGTGTACTAGTTCTCTATGATAACAAGAATGATGAATCTATGAAACTCTACCTTCATTATCATAATCCTAACATGAATTTGATCAAGAAAAAATATCTTCTCCCCATATTGAGGATCCATTCAATCATCTTGGAAGATATTAATTGTTCATAATGATTAATCAGAAATTTCAATATCATCAACTAATAGTTAAATTAGAAGATATACCCATGAAATACATCTAGAATAAATATTGATTTTAGATTCAATGTGATGCCATTAAGATTTAAAAATTATGCTATTATATTCCTGGATTAATGAATAGAGTTTTTAGATATTTCATTTTTTTCATTTTCATTACTCATGATGACCTAATATATTCTATGAGAATTAAATAATATAAAGTGTATTTGAATATTTTTTTCTCAAGACCCTACAAAAGAAAAAATATTATCTATGATCAGAAAGATAGAATTTCGGTTTAAAAAAGTATCCTCCATGGGACATGTAATAACACGTTAGGGTATATATATGGGTCTGTTGAAGGTAGAACTGATTAAAGAATTCTATAGATAAATTATTGTGACCGAGATCAAAAGTTTTCATAGGAAAATTGGATATTACTAACGATATATGATAAATCTATCAATATTTTATAATCCTGTAACTAATTTAATAATAGCAGGAGTAAAGTTCCTTTATATATAAGAATGGTAGGAAATAATCCTGGAGATTAAAAAGTGATTAGTCACTGCACCTTCATTTTCATTAGCCTATAGTAGATAAGGGATTTAATATAAAATTATTTTTCAGAAACGTTTTTTTGGATAAATAGTTATGTAGAATTAACTTGTTTTTTTCTAAACCACATAAATAAAAAACTATTGAGAGAAATTACCAGATGCGTGATTTGAAGCATTACGTTGTGATTTTTTCATTAAATATTTTCTGGTATTATCTATTTGGTGAGAAGTGTGGTTTCTACAATAAACATATGATTTTGAAATATATATATTCACATATAATGAGGTAAATATTCACCCAAGTGTATAATATTAATTGGTATAAGAATAGAATAATCAATACATAGCCAACAATAAAAAGAAAATATGGTTATTAATGATCTGTGTGAGAAATATAATGCTATCTTATCAAAGAAATTTTTTGAAAAATACCATATCATCAAGGAAATTGAAAGAATAAATCTTGATATCCTAATTGAAGTTGTTAAATATAATCTTTCCTAAATGAAAACTCAACTATCGATCTTCATGATGATAAAAGAAGTGCACAAAGATGATAAAATTATATATAAAAATCTACCAAACAATACAAAGTTCAACTATGATAAAGAAGAAGTCATAATGTCATGAACCCTAATATGTGTTGAATAAAAATATTAATTAAAGTAATAATTTTTTAGTGATTCATATATATCATCGTGCTCCATTCTTCTAGGAAGAAATAACATGTATATTGATCTAAATGAAAAACATTTTTGGATAACATGAACAACAATATTGATAAACACATGCCCTAAAGCATGGAATTCCAAAAAGATATGTTTTAAAACATGATGTCTAAGTGTATAATGAAATTGTTACTTATACGTATATATAAATGAAAAAAATCACCATGAATTTTATCAACGTACTCTATAAGACATCCAATGACCATAATTCCAATTGGGTTATTGTTGATTTCCATATGAATTAAATACATTTTCATTCAATAAAAAATGATTTTTCTATTATTATTCTATTGATATTTGAGTTTTTCCATGAGGTTTTATATAAGTATTCCGGAAGAAATAGAGAAAAAACTAAGCCCCATCACTACATATCATCTGTATAAATATGGAAATTCAATAGGAAAATTAAAACTCCTTTGAATATGGTCAAATTGTTTTTAATGGATTTTAATAAATGTTGGGATAAAAACATTTTTTTTCTAGATTTGTTATACAATAATATTTTCTATTCAGTCATTTCACTAGAACCATATAAGGCATCATATGAGAATAAATTGAAGACATAAACATGAATGGATGAAATTTGAGATTCGAATATTATCGGAACTAACATTTTTGATGAAGTTAAAGATATTTTTTAAACCATTTGGTGTAACTTCCCTATCATAGTGGTCACTGGGTCCATGGCCCTGGACACGTCACCACATGAGCAGAAGCATGCCTCAATGTAATCTAGAGGCTCCCAAATAGTAGGGAAGGTATAATATAACACATCTGGATATTATACCCTCTTTGTAATGGCCCAATCTAGCCCACAACCATGATATTTCCCACTTTGGCTCCACCCCTCAAGGTTTTTATTTCCTTGGACTCTAGCCATTATAAATGGTATCAGAGCCCAGTGAAAGAAAAACCATGATGGCTACTCCCAAAGCGAAAAATTTCATGGTCTTTGTCGGGACTCAGCCTTTACAATCGGTATTCGAGCCAGTGTCCATTTGATGTGCCAGTGAAGATGACATTCCCTTCTAGGGGGTCGATTATGGCTATCCCACATTAAAGGAGAATAACCAAAAAGCACTCCCTTATAAGGTGGTGTGTAAACCTCTTCCATCATGATCCATTTTCTTGGGTGGTGTCTGATGGCCAGAGCCTAAGGAAAATAAAACCATGCGGGCTAGGCCCAAAGCGGAAAATATCATGATCATGGGCTAGACTGGTCTGTTACACTCTTTATCATATTAAGTCATAGAATAAGAAATTAAAAATTTAGGAAACAAGTAAACCATGAGCATTCGTTACCAACATTTCCCATAATGGCATACAAAATCACAACTAAAATTATATAGGTTATTACATGTCATATTATTCTAGGTTTAAGAAAACCCAATATGTAGAAAAGATAAAGAATCCAAAAATGGGTCTCAACACCATGTATGGTTCCCTCCACCATGCACAAACCAATCCTAACTCAACAATTTATAATATGCCCATTTTCTTTATCCTGACCTGTAACAAGGAAGTTTTCTTAGGTATCCAATGGTGGCCCAAGCATGGAGTGAGTATGAATCAATAGAAATCCACCAATGATGTCTAAAAAATATATTGTATAAACAAACAATGTATGAAAGTACATACAGAAAAAAATATACATAGAAGATAAACATGATTCCACTAGATAACAAGCCTCCTTTAACCGGTTTCACAACTTGTTCCATGGTTTAGAATTTTTTATCAAAAACATTTCACCCTATGTTTTCCACATAAACTATTCATAAGGTAATGAATGAATTTTTCTACATTACAAGAGAATTAATTTCTCAAAGAATAACATAACACATTTTTTTGAGCCTCACTCTAGGTAGTCTCATCAAATGAAAATATTAGAGATATAGAGCCTTAGGCCAACTCCCAAACCCTTCCATTATAGGGGTGGGGTTTATAGCCTCAGTCTATCCCGACCCATGGTTGTAGAGCCTCAATTACATATCATCACACATAGCACTGGGACATTTCCACATTCTTATTTAAATGTAACACATTTAACATACACAAATTGTAACCATTAAACACATTTACCATTTACAATCAAAAATAATTCAACACATTTTTCATCTTCATGCCTTAACCCATTAGAAAATATTCTATTATTTTTCCTTATCCCATCAACCCATTTCTTATATCAATAATTAACCCATTTAATACCTTCATCATTCACATTCCATTATCCATTTAAGCATTTCCATTACAACAGACAAGTCATTTAACACATTCACCGTATTTCATTTAACCCCTTCACATTATAAAAACCACCCACCTATGAAACATAAAAAATTAGACACAATTATCATTCTAATAATTTCATAATTGATGATTTCATTTCATTATATTTATCATGAATCTATCTTATATTAATTTAATTCTATACAGAAAATCCCAATATCCATGTTCAAGAAGTGTCACACACCATTGATAGCCCCCAACGGACCTAATTTTCTTCGATGAAACCCATGTGGATCCTGAGGGGTTGAAATAATAAATTAACAAACTAATTGAAACTTTTTACCCTGGAAAACCAAGCATATGTAATAATAGCTCAATGTCACAACCACATACACATAAAATACCAATAAGACAATATAATATAACTTATAGACCAGTTTCCTCAACCCATTGAACAATTGGTTGCTCAAACTCGGCATTTGATTCATAAACAAAACACCTTTAACTCCACAACATAGAAACCACTGTAAAAAATGTCTTAGGTATTTTGAAGAATAATAATGATTACACAAACCCATATACAAAAACAATTAAGTAATAGGAATGATAAACTTACTTGGATCATTCATCCACACCAAACAACCCTTCAAATGACTTAGAGATGAGGAATAATGTTCCTTGAAAAGTTTGGGAGGAATGGTTCATTAACATTGGATGGTGTAGGAGGAAAGGGGGATAAAATCAGGTATGATTTCATAAGGATCATAGGGAAAATGGAAATTTTTACCGTTTTAAATGAGACACATGGGTTTTCTGTGGGGTTTTCCAAATACGACAACAACTGTGCACCACAGTCTATCTAAGAGGGGATCGTGTCACATGGTTACGTAAGGATCCCACATGGTCTAAAAGACTATTTAGAAACCATATTGATTAGATCTATCAAGACCTACATGGTTTCACCTCCCCCTTTCACAATTCCACCAATCCTTCACCCTTCCTCTATGAAATCATGGATAGGGTGCACAATTACTACTAACCATTCACCAACCATGGAACATGCATTGGGTGGACCCTTTTCCACTTTATTTCATGTATCAGATCCCTAGGACATGGCCAGGATTCTTTATAAACTTAGAAGATAATTCATTATCCCGCATTATGAGATTTAAAACAAAACATAAATAAGAACATATCTCATTTGATGTACAAGATCTTACATCCGTCTTTCCTTATAATAGCTTATCCCCAAGACGCAATCCCAAGAATCACTAAGTCTCCCATGTAAAGAGATTGGGACACGGGATCCACATACCTATCTACCTCTCCCATGTTTCCTCCGAAATGTTACCATGTTTCCACAACACTCGGTCTAGTGCAACGTGCTTTCCTTAAAAAATTGTCTCACTCTGATCCATAATACTAACTAAAATCTCCCCAAAAAAAGAATCAGCCACAAGCTCAACATCATCAATATCCACCATATGGGAAGGGTCAGGGTAATACTATGGATGCCTCAACACATTAAAAACATCATTCATACCACTGAACCATTTTGGAAGAGCCAATATATGCCCCACCGGTCCTATCCATTCTACGATCTCAAATGACCACATGTACCTAGCTCCCACGTACCATGTTTCTGAATCAGAGGGGGACCCAACATTGGTGAAACCCGAAGTAACAAAAGACCACCAAACCATTTATTATATAGGGTGATGATGTAGATATTCATATGAATTCTCACTACTCAAACATATATCTGTATGTTTCCAAATTAACCGAAACAACTATGATATCTCCTGCATTGGACTCTGTCACAACAACTCAAACTCCCCAGACTCTATCTAACATAACACATATCTACACATCCTACCGTAGAGTTCTTAATATATTTATATATGAATCTTCACTTGGTAACTATTGTTATAGGTGAAAATAGAATGTTCCAGGTGCTTCTTCTAAGATCCACCAAATTCTGTGACACAAGACCCTAATATGTCCTCTTGCATCTAACTGGTATTCTCTGACTGCCCATTTTTGGATAAGTAGAAAGACATACTCCAAAATACCTCGGTAACAAGAACATTCTATAACCCTTGTGTAAATCATGATATAAAATGTGGATCACGATCTAAAACTGTAGTATGTGGAACCATGTGCAATCAAATTATCTCCTGAACATACAAATCACACAACTAGTCAATGGTAAACATATCTAGAATCTATAATAAATATTCAGCCTTGGTTGACTTATCCAAAGATACCAGTATCACATTATTATTCATATGAATTTTTAGAAGGCCTACCAAAAAATCCATCATAAAATCATCCAATTTCTATTCTGAAATGGGAAAAGGATGTAATAAACCACCCAGTATTTGATGCCAATCCTTCACTTATTGATAGGTGTATCATCACATCATAAAACCTACAAACTTTATCTTTATCCTCAATCTACAATATTTTATATGATGATATTGTTACATCTTATTTAGAAAAAGGTTCACCACCCTCTTCATGTAATAAATATCACGCATCCACTATTCCAGTATACAAGTACGCCAGACAACACGGTCCCAAACATAAACAATCTCATCATCCCCAAAAGTACAACCAGAAGGGGACTCCCCACCTTCATGACTATCCCACAAGTCCAAATTCTATGGTTCCTTATATCAAATTTCATTGATCTAGCTTAGAAGCATGGACTCAATAACCAAGGATGCAAGGGTCACTATCCCCTGTCCATCCTAAACCTCTTGATGTATCTCAGCATACAACACCACAATCCTCCACTCCAAACTGGATTCCTAAACCATTTAATTCTGAGCCTGTGATCTCAAATCATCCACAACACAATCTCCCTTTCACTGTGTGTATTCTTTCACAAAATATAAATACTACAAGTAGTCAACAAATCTTTTCTAACAAATATTCATATCTGGTTGGTAGAATATTTACATTGGTATTTTATAATTGGTATACCTATAAATTTTTTCCCCACAAATAATGCCACACAAAAATTAATGAATTAACCACCACATCCAAAAGAATATCATACATAGGGTAATTTTATTCATGAGGCATCAAATATTGTGACCCATATTCCAACACCCAATCATCTTTCATTTACACTTCCTAAATCCCAACCCTGGACACATCACAAAAAATGTATAATCCTTTCCCAACTTGGGTATGATCATAATTGGGGTCATAGTCAAAATCATTTTCTATTCCTAGAATTCATCTTAACATGTTCCATTCCACAATAATTTTACACTATTCTTAGTTAATCCCCAATGTATTTATGTGAAATTGGAAAATTCTTTAATGAACCTTCTATAATAGTCTGCCAAACCCAAAAATATTTGGATATAAAAAACTTTTTTGGAGCTCTTCCAAGACAAAATAACATTCAATTTCTATAGGACCACTAAAACACCATCCATATAGATGGTGTGAACCAATAAATACACTTTGAAAATCTATATATGAGACTTATATATCTTTCCATATAGCCTATGATCACTTATTTCACTCAAGATTATGTCACGATATTTGGCCTCATTGTCATGATCCTTAGAGTACATGAAGATGTCATCCAAAAAAATAAATAAAAAGTGATCCAGATAAAGGTTAAATAATTGGTTCCTTAGCACTATAAATAATACTAGTGCATTTGTAAACCTGAATGACATCACAAAAAACTCATACAAACAACAGCTTATTCTAAATGTATTCTATGACATTTGTAATGGCTTCACCCTTAGCTAATGATACCCTAACCTTAGATAAATTTTTGAGAACACATAATCTCCTCTTAGTTCATAAAATAGATTATTGATTTTTGAAAATGGTATATATTCTTAACTATTTTCTGATTCGGGTTCCAAAAATTGAATCCAAAACAAAACATCAAGTCATCCTTATTACCATCAAAATTGAAGATCTACAAGGTAAAATACTTGGATAAATAAGACTATTATTATTTAATTCCTCCAAATGAGTTATATGTTACCGGAGAAAAGCTGGAGACATCATATATAGAAGAAATAGAAGTTTCTCTAATAACCCATCATCAAACACAAGTCATAACATATATAATGGGAGATCACCCAACTGTTAAAAAACTATCCCAACCCTAGCCACTCGGATATCCCACTCTCCATAGAGAACATAAGTATTCCACTCAAGTGTTGTAAATGTTTTGCAATAACAATTTCAATTATTGTTTTAATGAAACACCACTAGAAAATCCATCCCCAATATCATGTAAGACCATGAAATATCAAGAAAAAACCATTCCGATAGGAAATGGTACCCACCGCCATCAAGGATACACAATTTATATTGCATAATATTCAATTATAACACACATAATGACATATCAATCAATATAACACCACACATATATCTCGCCACGAGACACAACACATTCACACTCATAGAATATATGAAAGAGTCTGAAGAATATGTATAAAAAATTATTTATAAGTGTAGAAACTATAAGTACCATACCTCACACTCTCAATGGTCTAGCCTAACCACCACTAGGTGTAGGAGAAACTACATTGATCTTGCATGTCCCCATACTCTAGACTTCAGTCTAAGTCCGTCATGCTACAATATCCTACTGATATTGACTCCCGTTTCCTAGAGTTCAAGATCCTCCACCTTGATTCGGATGAATGGTATAAGTCAAACTATCTACCTGGTATAGGGTAAACAACCCCTACCTAATCTCAACATTGGCCTCAATCCTCCAGCACTGCCCATATTACAGGGTTTAATATAGAACCTCTGCACGTGTTTATCATGCCGTATGATCAGTATTCTATTGGTGGTTGAGGAAACTGACCACACATGTGTCCCAACATACAATAATGATAATAAATCACATAGTCACCATGCTTAAAGGTTCATCCACTTTGATGGATACTTTTGCCACCTCTCCCCTAGTGAAAACCCTCAAACGATGCTTCCTAATATCGAGAGTCACTCCATTGTATTTCCCTACTGAACCACATGCCCACTACTAGAAGCCTCGATAGGTTACCTTAAAAAATAAATCTCTATTCCACGACCTTTTGAAACCACTTCAAATAGAATATATTCACCATGTATTTGTCCTCAAGTCCAAGTCCATCCTAAAAACATCTCGCCACAACTGCCAAACCCCCTCCCAATCATAGAACAAATCATTTCATGTTCATGAAGTGGTCAACATAATTTATCACTATCATTGTCCCCCAGGTCAACCTCATAAACTCGATATCCTTCATCTTCCTCAAGGTCTCATGATATAATTGTTCCATAAAATTTTCATAGAAATATTTCCACAGTATACTATCTTCCGAATCAGTCTGAACTAGAATATCCCACCAATGCTTTGAAAGAAATCATAAAATATAAGCCTCCAACTTTATTCCTTTATTGTGAGGAGTCTCTATGTTATCCAAATTCATATGGATTCACTGTATCTAGTAAACAGCTAACTAATGTACACCCTCTCTAGAAATCATAGAGGGTACTACAACAAAAAATCTCTATTCAAGTCTAACATGCATGGAACAACCTTCCATGTGTCCATTTCAATAAATTTCCTAAAACTAGAAATGTTCTAATGAAATTTTTACTCCCCTAAACTACCCTAGATCAATAGGGTTTCTTAATTTTGAAAAGAATTGTTCTCAATGATATCCTTATGTCTCCTATTTGTCACATTTTTTCATGGTTTAATTTCGATACAATTCTAAACACACATCTCAAAGTGGATAACATAGGTTCATCACAATTTATGCAAAAGAAGGCTCATTATTATCCATAATCAACAAAATTTTCATAAGTTATATCAATGGATATAGTCATTCACCCTTCACTAACAGCAACCATACTAACCATGGGCCATGATCGAAATGGGTTAAACCACTAACATAGTCACAATAATTCATTATAAAATATTTTAACCATTTTACTTCAAAAACATAAATATATCCCATTTAAGAGCCTTCCAAACATTCCAACATTCTATAAAAAGAATTGGACCATTTACAACTCATAATTAGACATTTTTATTTACCTATTCCTTTTTATTCATTCCATTTATTCATTTTTATCAACATTATTATATACCACTTGTTTCATGTTTCAAGGAACATGAAATGCATTCTATTTCCCACATCTCACATGTCTTCCCCATGTGTGCCTGCAATGATGCAAGCCAAATTTATAACTAGGTTTCTAATAATGATACATGTATGCATTAAATCATTAAATTTCATCCATGAAAAAAACATAATATAATCATATCATATATAAAGTACATCACCGAAGGTGAAATATCGTGCAACCATAATTACAAACATCAAGAACAAAAATCCCACCCAAGCCACTATATTTCTCCCCATACATGTGTTAGATAATCACACTACTAGGCTCATTTCCAAATCATTATGTGTTATTGTTTCTAATATAAAATTTCCCAATAGTAATAATATAGAATGGAAGACTCCTCAGATAACCCTTTTCAATGTCCCCAACTCGGTGGCCAAAATATACAGTGCCCTGAGTTGTGTCTCCACATTAAATTGGTCACACCTCCCCATATATCAAAGGCTAGCAACTATTAGTGAGTGTATAATAGAACACATGGTGAGACTATACCCTCTTCATCTAATTAATCCAAACTAATGATATAAAATAATTAATCCATGATCATTCAATACCAACATTTTTGAAAACTAGGTACATGCCCACAACCAAATAGTAAATATGCTTTGACATGTTATACAGTGACATGTGTAAGGAATAACCCAAATGAATAAAAGATGAAGAATCCATAAAATGGGTCCAAAAAACAAGTATATTTACCTCTTCCATGAAAAAAAACCATCCCAAACTCAACCATCTAGCATACGGCCCTTTACCATCTCTTGGACTGTAATAATAAATCCTTCTTAGGTACAAAATGACATCCCAAGTAGGGTGCGGTTATGCCTCAGTAGGCCGCCACCAATAGTGACTACAAAATATCTATTCTAAAAGAAGATTATATGTAGGTATTTAATTAATAAAATTATTAACAGAATATAAATAAGTTTCCATTAGTTAAAATTTTCACTTTAACAAATTTAACCATTTTTACCCTAGGTTACACATTTTCATCAACAACACTACAACCTATGTCGGTCATTTAATAAATTAACAAGGTGAGTAATAATGCTCCCTATACAAATTGAGAAATTATATCCTAAAAATTAGAACATTCCTTGGAGCCTTATTACAGGTATTATCATTATATGCAACTATTGGGGGGCATAAGGCCTCAGTCTGATTCCCTAACCCATGTATTATAGGGGTGGAGTTTAGAGCCTCAGTAAATCCCCACATGTGTGTGTAAAGCATCATGTAGAATACCACACACATACCACTAAGAAATTTTCAAATTATTATTTAACCATAACATATTTAATAAAAAATAAATATAATTATTAATCCCTTTTACAATTATAAATCATTACTCATTTAACACATTTTCAATACAGATGCCTTATCCCATGGAACTTTTTTCCATTTACATTCCTTATCTCATTACCCATTTTCATTTTCATATATGAACCCATTTTACACATTCATCAATAAAATGTACTAATCCATTTATATATTTCCAAAACATCCCATAATTAATTTAACACAATCTATTTATTTCAATTTTCCCTTTCACATTATACCAAACACCACCCTCAGGGCATATAAGGAAATAGAAAAATTTCCCATTAGATTAATTTTATAACAAAATCTAACATTTCAATATATTTATCATGGATATATCACATAAAAAATAAATTCTAATTTCAACATACCAGTTTTCAGGTTCAAGAAGCCGCACACCCCCAACGTGACCCTTGACCTATATAATCAACCTTGATACATACCCTACGGATAATGAGGGGTTAAATTAGTCAATTAACCAAATGATAAGTTACTTATATTATGGAAAACCAAATTGATAAAACAAAACCACAAAATCAAAAAAAAATACACCCAAACAAGTCAATAAGTCTATGGGATAGAACTTATAGACCACCTACCTTAATCCCAGAGATTGTTGCATGATCAAACTCATCCATTGATTCAGAAACAACCCCCCCTTTAAATCCCCTTCCTTGAAACCAATAGAAAAAGGGTTTTATATATTTTCAAGAAGAAGAAAAGTTCCACAAGTTATAATGTAGAAAAAATATGTAATATGATTGTTAGACACACTCAGAACATCAAATTGAACCCAATAGTGCCCCAAACATATTAGAAATGAGAAAGTTCAATAATTGGGAAGCTTGGGAGGAAGAGATCATCACCCATGTATCTGTAAGAGGAATGATTAAGAAAATAATGTACGAGTTCTAAAATCCTTAGGGGGGAAATATAAAAAATCCACATTTTAAATGTGGTACACTGTTCGGCCTCATGGGTGGCTAAATTTTGTGCCATCCATGAACCACCCTCTTTCCACGAGGGGGTCTGGTCACACAGTTTCTGGGGGAGCCCGCATAATTCAAAATACTCGCATATTTTATCCCTCAAACCATGAACTATTTCACCTACCCCTTTCATGGATCCACCAACCATGCTCCCCTCTAACAGGAAATCATAGTTAGTAAACTATTTTACTACTAATCATGCACCAACCATCCACGATACAATAGATAGCATCTTTTTCATTCTTTAATGTCGTAAACCCCATAACTTCCTCATAAACTCAAAATAAATTTAAATAACCAAATTTAAAATATTTAAATCCAAAAATAAAAAAGAATTTACATCATTATAAGACTGAGATCTTAAATTTTTTTATATAAAAATAGAACAAGGTCGAAGGAAGAGTTATAGTTATTTTTTGTATAGATTTTGCGATTGAAGTTGGTAATCAGGTGACAGCTTGGGTATCTAACAGGAAGAATTCTATGATATTTTCTAAGAATGGTAATCCAATACAATGGTACATTAGTTATTTTAAGATCCTTGATTATTTTGAGGATATTTAATATTGAATAGAACACCCTCAAAACCTCCAATAAATTGTAGATATGTTCATGGTATTTATTTTATATAAGTATTTACCAAACCCTTCAAATGTACTAATCTATCAAGACATGAAATTGGAAATGATCACTAAAATTTTGAATAACTAGTGGAGTTGCAAGATTAAAGAGATACAGTGTTGTGAAATAGGACAATCCATCATCTCAATATTATATAGTGGAATCATAAGTTTGAGGAAGTTATGTTATAACCAGGGGATCTAATAGGGAAAACATATCCTTACTTTATTTTATAATAATAATAATTTTTTAAGGGGTGTAATGAAACATAACACGATTTTAGTTAATATTTCTCTTTAAAAAAACATTGTATTGAATGGATTTTTTTTCAAAAAACACCACTGAAAACAAAGAATGATATATTTTATTAACATTAATGTAACTATTGTAAATTAGTAGTTAAATTAAAAAGTATAAATAAATGTTAAAAAATGAGAAATATACAACTAAAGAAAACTAAATATCACTTTTAATAATTAGACATTGATGAAACTCAACCATTATATATGAGTAAATAATAAGATAATTTTATTCTTCAATATAAATTTCCTCTAAAATTGTCTTTTTATGTGGTTTATATTTTAATTATAATGAAACTATTAATTTTTATAGCAATAAATATATTATTGGAAAATTATGATTACATATATTACTAACATTAATTATATATTAACATTGTTTTAATTTAAAAATTTAGTATAAATTAACAAAACAATTGATGTTAGAAAAAGTAATTTTAATATGAAATTAATTTCCATTATATTTTATGTTTCCATTTCAATGTTAAAATTTTAAATTTCATAAATAGAATTTTTTAAATTTAAATCACTTTTGGATTTGGTAAAAAAATTATTTTATGATAATTTTTTTGGATTTCTCTAAATATAATTCTTTTTATCTGGATATTGTGAAATATAATTTTTATAAATAATAAAACTTTTATTAGAACATTTTTATATGAGAATAAATTAAAATTTACAAAACATTTATCTTAATTAATGATTTATTTTACATTTATAGATATAAATTAAAAAATATGAAGTTTAATTTAAAAACCTGTATATGATTTTTTCAAATAGATTTTAAATTTTTTTATTAAATTATTCTTATTCATTATATATTTATTATTTTAAAATAATATTTTCATTTCTTTAATAATTGTATATTATTAAATGGTTTCTTTTTTAAAATAATATATTACATATTAAAAAATATGGGTAATTTTGTTTTTTTGGTTATAAGAATATATTACTGTCATTAATAAAATGGGAAAACTCAATGATTTTATGACTTATTTCAATGTAAATAATTTTTATGTCTTTTATAACTAGATTTACATGAAACTCTATGGTTAAATTAATGATGATATATTATTAAAATAATATCTTTAAATGTAACCATTTTCACATAGTTGTTGGTTTTAAAGGAATGCATAGAACCAAATAAAATATGAAATATTATTTTTATAGATAAAGGAAATAAATTCATTTCTTATGAATTCGTTATAATAAAAAATTCAATTGAAATTACAAAAAATATTTTTCTAAAAACTGTAATAATACCAAAAAATGTTATTTTATTTTAATAAATTAAATTAATCAGCATTTATGAATCATTTAAATAAAATTTATACATAATACATAGAAAAACATAGATTAACATTCATCTCATGGGTTTTACATGGAAAATGAATAATGATAAATTAATTTTTATGCATACAATTTATTTTCCATTAAATTGTTTTAATTACATTTTTATACTAATTTTAAATTTAATTTCTTCTGCATTTAAATATTTAATCATGTAAAATTGATTCCATTTTGTGAAGAATTATAACTAATATTTTTTTAATATGTTCAACTGAAATATTTTCCATAATGAATAATTACCAGAGTAAAACTATTAATACCACGATAAGGATTAAAAGTGTTAAAAGTGGGGTTAACCTTAGATATGTGTTTCAAAATATTAAAGACATTTATTTAATTTTACTAGATGGTTTCATATATATTATAGCATTCTTATCTAGAAAAATTGGGCAGTTCTCATCCTCATTACTTGACAAATACAATTATTATATAATATTTTTTTTCAAGTTTTCACCAACCTCGCTAATAAAATAGAACATGTTATCATCTATTATACATACCACTTGAATCCTTACTCATAACCATGATATTCCAAAATACTATCCTAACATCCTTATCGTTTACCTTGAAGGGATGGTTTTCCTGGGTTATTATTTCACGTTTCATTAATTTCAAACACCATAAAAATGATCAATAATGTTATTAACATGGTTTCACTATTATATTAACTATAAATAGTTTTTACCATATTAATTTTATAACCACATTCTATGAACATCTCATTCATTGGAAAATGATAACAGCACTCATGCATATGTGTTGACTACCACATCTATGGGGGGATGTGATTCGATTCAATTTTCATCATTACATGGATGATCATAAATTATAACTAATAAATATATATGATATTACTGATATTATTACTTTTTTAGTTTTTAATTCTTATTTTCAATTCATTAGTTCCATCTATCAAAGAGGGGAAACAACAGTCATTTGTACATTCGTACTACTATCTCCATTTAGTGATGTAAATAATTATTCATTATTTTGTTATTTGAATGATTTTAAAATTTTATATAATGAATAAATATTATATTTATTAATAATTTAATATTATGAATAAGAAAAAACCATGACCATGGTGCATGTAATGGAGGTATCAAATCAAAACATACTACGAAATCAGACAGCATTTCACAAGAATATTCATTTTAGTGAATAATTGTTAATAAATGTTCTATTTGAAAATATAAGGAAATTATATATAGTATGTTATATATTAATATGTTAGATTAATTGATTAATATTTAATCTATAATTATTATTCATGATGTTTTATCTTCTATGAAAAAATTCATGATATGAGGTACGATTTTATGATAAGATCTCATTTCATTTCAATATTTTATAAGGTAAATTTATATTAGAAAAAGTAAATTATTATTATTATTTAAAACCAATATATTTTATTACCATATATTTATAATTGAAATATTAATGTAATATTATAAATTTAAACATTCAATACATAAAATTAATGATAATATTTTTCTGTGGAAAAATTTTACATAACTACCCTTTGGTTGATGATATTTTGTTTCTATATATATAATATTAGAATAATTTGGAAGACAATTATTTGATATGATGAAATGATTTTTTAATTTAATAATAAAATTTATTTTAATTTCCTTTCATATTTTAAAAAACAGGGTTTTAATAATATTTTCTGAAAAGGTTATTTAGGAATTTTTATAAAAAATTTAAAGGAGTATTTTTTATGATTTCTGTACGAGTGAATTTTCACAATGTAATGAATTTAATTTTCATTGAAGATTACTTTTAAAAATCCTAATTTATTTTAATTTATATCCTTATTCATTAAATTTTATGAATTTTTAGTATTTAATTATACTGTATGAAAAGTATTTATTTTTTATTTTTTAATAAATTTCTCAAATAATATTTTAATGGTATTTTTAAAAAATGTCAACAGAATTTAAGGATTTTTATTATTCCCTTGATATATGATCATGTGATACCATATACATTATTTCACTATATTTCTTATGATGATGATGATTTATATATGATTACTTGGAGCTCCATTCCTTCTACGAGTTAATTATTCTATGATTAAATCCTTGTGGAATCCATCTCTTTTACATGGTTTATGAAATGATGAAATGAAGAATGTTTTTAGAATATAATTTACATTCCATCGGTTATTACATGATGAAATGAATGTTTTTATGTTCTTATGGAACACATATGTATATTTTTCATCCCGGTATGGGTCGGACCAAAATTAAATTTCCCTATAATGAATTGAGTAATGATTGATATCTCATTAGTTATAATATATTAGAATCAGGAGTAGGTCTAGTTTAGTAAGGGTATTTATGAATTTTGATAGACATGGGAGTATAACATTTATAAGAAAATGGTGTAGTTGTAAGTGATCCCTACTGACTAAGATAGTGAGGGAAATGAGCCTGGACTAAATAAATTTTTTTCAATTCATATGTGTATCTAAAAACCTCTATCTTAATTTTAATTCTCATATCTAATTATTAATTACAAATTATTCCTCAATTTATAAATTATTTATTATATAAAAATTATTTATGCCATGATTCATGACTAAATATATTTTCCTGATTGGGTATGAATTTCATAAGGTATGTTTTTGTTACTATACAATGAGGATTATATTATGCCCATTTGTGATAAGTTATTGATATCTTTTATGGTCAAATTTATTTAACATATGAGAACACCCTTTCAAATGTTTCATTTCCCTAGGATTAGATAATTTTGTTCTCATTGTGTAAGTATAAGAAGTTTACTTTTTGATATGAAAATTGTGGGATATGTTGATGACATTTCACGAAAAAATATTATTATATGTCTAGTATCCGAAAAAAAATAATCCTCTATTTTTATGAGGCATTTATTATAATGATATGTATTGAATATTAATCGAAAATAATATAATATAATTTTATGTAATTCATATTTCTCTTAAATAGTTAATAGATAAGGGTTCTATTATTCTGGGAGATTAGGATTAGAATACAAAGGTAAAAACCCTTGGTAATTGTCTATGTATAGGATTACAACAAGAGGTTTTTTAAAATATAAATATTATTTTGATTCCAAGAAATGACCTAACTATCTAGATACGAAAAATTTAATTTGGTTATGGGTTAGATGATCCTAGGTGTAAACAACCTAAAAAGGCTAGTTCAGTATTAACTCGATCAACAATAGGTGAATGTTGAGAGGGCCTAAAACATTACAGTTGACAAGAAATTGTGGGAATATATTCTATTTTTAATTCCCATTATCTTAATGAACAGTCATTATAATTTAAAGGTAAGAATATGTAACAAAATTTGATGATTCATGGTAATGTGAGATGAACATAAATTGTCCTGGGTTGACTGATCGTACCATAAATTTTGACATCATAAGAATGTTTATTATAATCATATGATTACTCAAATTGATTACTTATATTTGATACTCACAATAATATGTTTTGTTTTACTGTATGATTTATGATAGAAAAATAAAGACAACATTCTTACATGTATGATAAAATATTGATGACTTTTATTTGATACTCACAATAATATGTTTTGTTTTACTGTATGATTTAGGATAGAACAATAAAGACAACATTCTTACATGTATGATAAAATATTGAAGTATCTAATTTGAATATAGTCATAAGAATTCTTCCATATCATGAAATGTCTCTAGAAATATTATTTCATATCCTCAAGGATTAGATGATGAGTTTGTAGTAAGAAATATTAATGGTATAATGATGATATTTCTTATCTATAACTCTAATATTATATAAGTTTATGGGATTATTTTTCATTAATCTCATTTCATTATACCTATTAGGGAAATTCATGTTTTTATAAACATTAATATTCATTATTTAAATAGATCTCATATCAATTTCCATTTATGTGTAGTCATATTTTACATTCTGAATAAACCAATCATTATATATTGATTTAAGAATGTATATGATCTTAAAATGGATATTAGATACATTTTTTATATTTACTACTTATTCATGAAGGATATTTATCTATAATGGTCTTGGATAAACTCAAAATTTTATATATTCCCATTATTCAAGAATATTTCAATTTAAATCAAGGATACTTTCTTAGTCTCCCCACTGAATCAGGAAGAAATTTTTTTAATAGAACACATACCATGTTCTACACTTATTTTCAAGGATCCATATCTAATAAACTCGAACGATGTTTTGGGAATTAAATAATAAACTCAATAATAATATTGATAGTGGATTCATATCCTAATGTTTTTCACCAGAGGGTGACCCTATTTTTTATAATGAATTTATGGTTCATTGAATCTTTTCATTTAATTTAAAAAACATAACTATTTGACTTTCATGAAAATATATCCTCTAACCAAAATTAATTACATATTTGATCAAATCCACAAAGAACAATACTTCTCAATGATTTGAAATTATTCAGGTTATCATCAAATGAGGGATAATAAGGAGGACATACCCATGAAAACATTCCATATGAGGCGTGGTCATCATGAATTTATTATGATTCTATTTGCATTTACTAATTCCACCATTATCATCATGGATTTAATGAATAAAGTATTTAGAGATTGAGTCAACTGGTTTATGGTAGTATAGATTGATGATATTATTTAATATTACCAGATCAAGGTAGAAGAAGAATTATATTAAAGGATTATGTTGAAGTTCTTATAAATGTAGAAGTTGTATGAAAAATTTAGTATGTTTTCTTCTACAGGATGTTTTCTTTATTTGGTAAGATAATATCAAGAGATAGTATATGTTTTGATCCATCAATGTAAAATTTTATTGAGTCTTAGCCTAAAACCCATAGTGATTTTGGTCCATTTTTTTCCTAGGTTGGATAGATATTATCATTGAATTGGGTGAAATGTCTCATGAATATAAAATATAATAACCCTATTGACTCAAAAGGTAGTTTATTTTCATTGTATAGTTGAATATTAAGAAAATTTAAATGAGTTGAAATGAGTGTAGTCTAGTGCCCCTCAGTTCCCAATACCTTCTAGTAGAGAAGGGTTTGTGATATATATTGATTAATTTGAAAAGTGAGTTGGATGTGTCCTAAAATATTATGATATTGTGATATATTATGACTCCAAAAAATTGAAAATAATTGAGAAATTTTACATGAATCGTGGTTTAGAGTTTGTGATATTAATTTTTTTTCTAAAATATAGATTAATTACAATTATGATGAAATATTTTATTTATATATACTTATTATAAAACATTTATGTTTATATTCACAAGTAAATGGTTGAATATGAAATAAAAGACATGGTTAGTGTTGAATAAAGTTAATGATATATCAATATATTACCATCGTTGGAAGGTGAATAAGGTGATATAGGCACATAGTCAGAATTTACACGATATTTTTTCATTGAAAAGGATTCAATAACATCATATACATATGTATTTGTAGAGGATGGATCTTAAAATCAAGAGGAAAAGAGATATATCTTATCTTTCATAGATTAATGTTCAACCATCCATCCATTTGACAATTAATGAGTCATTAAAGGATCATGTAGAACATTAGAAGAAAATAAGTAATATTCTTGAGTTGAACCGTGATTGTGTTGTAACGATAAGGATATTGAACTTCATATGTAACCTATAAGTACCCAATATAAATATATAACTATTTTATGAATTCCAAATTCCATCCTTATATTTTCATCCTAGAAGTATAAAGATGTATGGAGTCCTAAATGATTATTTATGGTGGGAAAACATGAAAATGGAAATTTTATATTCTGTATTGTTATTACTAGTATAAAAATAGTTAATGATAATTGATTTAAGTAAATGGGTATATTATAACAATTACCCATACCAAAATGGAAATGGGAAAATATTTCCCATGTTTTCTTCATTAGACTCCCCAATAAAGATAAAGGCCATAATGCTATTTGGGTTGTTGTTGATCTCCTTAAAAAAGTCAAAAAATATTATTATAACCAATGAATATTTTTCACATGATCATATTTTCATGTTATATATCTTGTGTTTGGTATCATTTAACATAGAACCACACTGTATTTTATATTATATGGATTTGAGTTTAACACAAGGTTTGGGAGAACTCTTCAATAAGAATACAATACATAGTTGAAATTTAACACAACATAACATCATTAGATAGATGGTAATATTTATAGGATAAATTAATAATATTAGATATGTTACGGTTCTTTTATATTGATTTTAAAGGTTTTTCGTAATATAACAATTCTCGGGTCGAGTTTTCTTACTATAAAAGTTTATAATGAAACATTCAGATGGATCCATAATGATCTCTATCTAAAATGTGTATAACGTCAGTGTGTTGTAATGGAATTAGAGAGAAAAATATATCAGGTATAGAGATATAAATGTAAATGGGAAATAATTTTAGAACTATTAAATAACACATTAGGTTCTCTCATATTTAAGTGAATATATTTTCTGAAAATTATTTTTATCTATACTTTCAAATAAGATACAACATATTCTTATAGATATTTACGTGAAATTTTTTTATGATATTTTTAAGGAAAGTAAATATGGGAAATATATATATATATTTCACTTTAAAATTCAGTATTATTTGATGATGGGAACTTATCACTTGGTGCATCCCTCAAATATCCCCAATGTTCAAGATGTGTTCCATGTATCACTCCTATGGAGGAAAATACCCAACCCTTGACATTTATTGATCTACAAGGTTTTACCATTTTAGTACGATATATTATATGAGGAATAGATATGGGATATTATGTATTTAATTGGGAATGTGTTGGGGAACAATATTTCTAACTTAGTAAAAATGTTATAGTGAAACCATAAATTTGAGGAAGTAGAATGTGAACCAGAGATTATGATGAGAGATAAGTATCATTATCAATTTTTATAATTGTGATTGAATTTCAAAGAAAAAATTATAAAAAGGGGGTTAAAATGTAACATCCAATGATTTTATGATAAATTTATTTCCCAATACGTTTGATGTTGCTAATAAAACTATTTATGTACAACACTGATTCCAAACTAACTAGGATATATTATTACAGAATTTTGATTATATTTGACTGTTATAGCTATGTTTTTGGATTGTAGTTATGTAATGGGAAAACTAAATTGGGAAATATTTTTTTTAAAATGAATAATATTAATTCATTAGTCATCAATTGGTACTTAATAAAAAATTGATTGAAAATTTTAAAAAGATATGTTTTTCTAAAAAACATTATTTTCAATGCAATATGTTTTAATCATATAAAATTAAATTAATTAAAATTTATGAATTATTTTAATGAATTTTTCAGATAATATACATAAAAAAATATTTTAAAATTATTATAATGTTTTTATTATTACTCAAATCAAGAAAACTAACATTTATTCTTAAAATTATGTTTTGTAAAAACAATTTTCATTACAATTTTCAACCATTTTCTAACATAAAAATCATATATTTATTGATGTTTATTATTATAACATAGTTTCATATTTTAAATAATTATAATTATTAATATTTAACAATATCGTAATTTTTTCAATAAATAATATTTATCATGGTAAAAATGTTGTTACCAGGGTAAGGTTTAAAATGGTTAAAAGAGAGTTTGACCCAAGAGATAAAGTATAAAATATCACAAAAAAGTAATTTAAGTTGATTTTTTAATGATATTTTGAAACTATTTTTATTTTTTATTTTTCATTTTGGAGCCACTTGATAAGAGTAAGACATAAAATATATAATATAGTTTTAAGCATTTAGAAGGATTCAACACTCCTCACTTAAAAAAGGGCACCTACCCTCTTCAATTTTTCACACAACTTTAATCCATTATATTGAACTAGATATTCTCATATAGTATCCAAACATCTATATCAATGTTATTTATGGTATGGTCTTTTCATATACAAATCCAGGATTCATTAAGGTGCTATTCACAGGAGGATACTCGAAGAATATGTATATATTATGGACAAACATTGTCACATTTCATAATAATGAAACCTCATAGAAATGATCTATAACCATAAAAAATAATAGAATTAGTATAATTACTATATTAATAAGTTTTTATTATAAATTTTTACACTTATTTTATCTCTTTCTCAATCATTTGAAAATGGAAATACCACTCATGCCTACGTGTGGACAACCACTTTCACAATGCAATGTGATTCATTTTCCATTTCTTGAGTACATGGATATTCATATTAACAGTTTTGATGACTATACAAGACATATGTATATACATATGATTTTATATCAGTGAATTATAATTTTCCTTTATTTCATTTAATTTATCGAAAATTTGATACATCACTCGTGCGTAAGTAAGGACTTCCCTCTCTACGATGTCATATAAGTCATTTTCATCCATTAAATATATTAGTTGTAATAAAAGTGTATATAATGAATACATTTTATTATTAATGCCAAATTAATATGTTTTAGAATTGATTTTAGGAAAAATTTGAAATGACCAGATGATTATACAAAATCAAGTTTCAAAAAAGGATAAGTTATCATATAAATATTCATTTTATTAAAAAAAATTAAGAAGGGTTTAATTAGAAATTATATTGGATTAATGCATAGTAATTTTAATTTTAATTTTTTCATATAATAGGATTATAAAAAAGATTTATTATACATTATTTTTTAACAGGTATTATGTTAGAACAGACTTAAGGTAATGATTTTGGATATAATATCATTTATTTTCATTATTGTCTATACTAAAGTTATATCATGGAATATTATATATTTATTTTCTTTTAAAACAAACATTTTTTCATCTATTGTTCTTATTAATGGAAATTTATATTATTTGAAACATTATCTACTCTGTAGACCTTAAAAATATTGAGAATATGTTTTTCTGAAAAATAGATGTTATTTTCTAATTATGAATTGAATTTATTCTTCCATATCAATGTTTATCAAATGGTATTCAATAATGTTATTTTATATGATTCAATGATTATTTAATTAATCATTAAATTAAATTTTATTTTCATTTCAATGTATGAAGAATAATTGTATATAATATTTTTTCAATAATTTATTTATCAATTTTAATAAAATAGCTAAAGGAATGTTTGTTTTAATATATAGCATATGAATTGAATTTACCACAATTCTGAATAGTATCTCCCTTGATTATTCCATTACATTTTTACCTTTTTATTTTAAAATAAATGTTTAAACTAAATATTAAAAGAATTTTATTTATTAAATACAGTAAAGAAAGATGATATTTTTGATATTTTCAAAAAAATGTTCAAATAATAATATAATGATAATTTTTATCTATGTCAACATCATTTAAATATTTTTAGGCTTATTTGTGGATTTGTACTTATCATACCATCCACTTTAGATATTTGAATGAATTAGGATGTTGATTTTTTAAGAGTAATTATATGAAACCAATTTCATTTCAATGTGTTAATTATGTTATGACAAAATAATTATTAAACCCAATCCTTTGACATGGGTATTTCTATGATGAAATGATGAAATTGTTTAAGACCTATTTCCTTCGTATGGGTTATGATATGATGACATGATGTTTTGTAATGATCTTATGTGAAAATTTTGTGTTTTTATCATTATGTGATTGGTGGGCTTAAACTTACACATCACTTCAATAAATTAGGTAAATATTGATATCTCATGATATTATATAGACTTCAACAAAGAGTGAACACTACCAATTAGGGGATTCAATCCATTTTGATAACAATGAGAGCGAACCTCGATTATGGAAATGATAGAATGATAAATTAACCCAATACACTATTGTAGTTTTATTGATGATCCATGACTATGGAAATGATTTACTATGCTTATGTGTATGACACAGACCTATGTGTAATGATTACAATATGTTTTTATGGATCATGATTGACTAATTATGATTCCACACTCTTAGATCATATGTATTTTATGAAAACCCTATATTCCATGATTCATCATTAAAGATATCTCACATATTTTCTATGACATTCATAAGTTCTCATCATATTATAATTACCTTATGTTTATCTAATTATCATTTATGTTAGCTATTAGATATCTCCAATGTTTACCATTATAGATAATCTAATCACAAGCTTTCTTTTACTTTCCTTCCTCATGTTATGAAGAAAGGTTTTTTGTAGGGTATGAATAAGGTGGTTACTATATGAGAAGAAAATTACAGAGATATTAATGATATGTCATGAAATCATATGATTATGTATCCAGCATCTAAGGAAACTAAAAATTTACAATTCTATTATTTAATTATAAATGGTGGAATTATATATTTTTTATAAATGATTTAATATGTATTTTTATAATGTTTTGGTAACCGTACATACAATTATATAAGTAAATTATGTTAATTTTTTTAATTAAAAATGACTTAAATCCATAGAAATGTATCAAATAGTTTTTTGTATGATATGTGGCTTAAGAAAGAATCATAACCTCTCTATTATTTTACACTTTTGGTGTGAAATCCATTTTAAAATTACATTCTTTTAATATAAATTTTTTAATATTTAAAAGAGTTTATTTTCATAAGATATAAATGGATCCTCCCACCTCCCCTTCAAAGCTACACCAAAATTTAAATACCAACCAATAATAATAATAATTTAATTATTAAATAATCGTGTCCCACATTCTTGACATTCTAGTCCCTATAGGTTTCCCAAATCTCTTCCAAATCAAAATGGTTTAAAATATTAAATTAAATTCTTCTACGTAAGTATTTTCTCTTCTATAATCAATTTTATTATTCTTATTCTTGTACCTAATATTATATTATACCATCATGTCATAAAAACTTCATAAGAATTATTATATAGAAATTTTATTATGAGTATGGATAAATCATTGTCTATATTACATATTTCTCTATATAAAAAATGAATATTCCATCCATACATATATCTGGACTACAGCCTCCTTGAATGAATTATTTCATCTTTCATAACCACATATACTATGATTTAATAAGAAAATATTTAATGAATAAATTTTAAATATTTTTACATAATTAATATTATTTAATGAAAATATCATTATAACTTCCTTCCTTCCAATTAATTATGAACTGCAAATGTTGCATGTATGTACACACAACGTACTGCCTCCTTGGACAATTTTACCCCATAAATGACATACAAGGATAGTTTTAACATATTATATATATATATATATGACGTTAATTATTCGTGTTTATCATGAATATAGTTCTGAAATGGTGAGATAAAAATTGAATATAATTATAACTTAATCTATTGATATCGGTAAATTATAGGAAACAAACAAGTCATGGATTTTATTTTCTCAAACTCTGGCTATATTTTCTTTCAAATGAAAATTGATATGAATTTTAATAATAAATATATATTTTATAAACTAGAAATAATTAATTTAGATTCAATGAATGGGGTTTGAAATCACTTTTACGAAACAAGTGTGGAACAATCAAAATTTTTAACACTACTTGTGTGAATAATTAATAAATAAATGTATAATGAAATATTTAAAAACTTTATAGATGTTAATAAGGTTATTACATAGACATATAGGATGGTTATATTTGTTATAAATGTGTTTAAATAGCTTTAATGGATGTATCGAGTAAAATGGTATGGGTTTTTTCATTCCAATGTAATTTTTTATCCAATATTATTATGAATAAGATACAATCTGGGTAATTATGGGACATTTATCTCTAAAAACATATTTATTTTCATATATAATGGGTTTGCAAGAGGAAAAATGGATCTCACATAATTTCACTACCCTCTTTAGTTCATAAATCACTTGATGATATACAATTAATAAAAACTAATATAACCTCTAAATTCTGGTCAAGAACATTTTCCATTACGTCTATATTCATTATTTTTATAATATATTTTCTTGTGTCTAATTATATGTTTTATAAGGTATTTTTATATGAATTTATACTATCAATTTAAAATTAATCCTCATTAATTTTTTAGCAACAATATTTTACACCGAGGTCACCTTTTTATAAAATTGGAATGGAATATTAAATTTATTTATCACTTTCCACAATAAAACACTTTCTCCTTCATTTACCCAATATGCTAAAGAAAAATAATCTCTGTTTTATATTTTATTAAAATAATTTTCTATTCCAATTGATTTATAAATATTTTTTCAAAATAGATCAAAAAATAAATAATATTTCTTCTTTTTTTCGAAGTATAATTTAAATATCATATAGAATATTTTTTTCATTTAGGTAAACATACATTATTTTTTTCATTCCAAAATGAGAGTATTCTCAAATGATACCATATGGGTTGTTCCACTATATAACTTACGAAATGATCCAATGAGGATTTACTTAAACATGTCACTTTTCAATGTTTTAATCACGTGATGTTTTATGAAATATTGTTTTCATGTTCTATTAATACACATTTGCAAGATTTGACCTTTTGTGATATGTTGGAGATATATATCCTTTCAATGCATTGGGTGTCTTTTTTACCTAATGATATAATTTTTGGAGATAGGGACATGAGATTCATAACGCATTAAGTAAATAGAAATAAGTATAAGAATATATAACCTAATATGTCATGAGAGACATGGACATGATTTCCTAACCTAAAATGTTATGGGATACATGGATGTAAATTTATATTCCAACATGATATGATTTATACCATTGTGGTTTTTCTATATTTATATCTTCTAAGACATTCTCAATTTCTAAAAACCCATGTCTTATTTTGTTGTCGGATCATTATTCCATTAATTATTATTAACAAACCATGTTTATTATAATTTCCTAATGACATGAACCATTATTATAGGGTTATACCAACATGAGGATATCTCACTTAGGGCTAGAAATTATTTTGTCTTGTTTTTACCCTTACTAAGTATATCATGTAACCCATTTCTTTTGTTTCCATTCACCATGTTATAAAGATTAGTATTACATATGAGATGTATAAAAGGGAGTATAAATTAGTAAAATCATGGAGGAATATTTGTATGTGTTGTAAAATAAGTTTTTTATATTTATTTTTTAAAGGACAATAATTTTATGGGTTATGATGTTGTGAATATATTTGGGAGATTTAGTTTTTATCTAATAGAAATGATATAAAATAATGATATATTTATCTTGGTTAAACTCATGGGATGGATTGATTATCTAACTATTAAATAGAGTTTTTATTATGGTTTATTACAAAAAGTTATATTTAGAATATGGTTTTACTCTATAATGAACATTTTATAGGCATAGTTTTGAATTTATCCCATTATACTATATATGCATGGATATGAATTCAATATTTTTTTTATTAAAGAATAACAATTATCATAAATATAAACATATAGAAATTCCTGAAAGAGTATAGATTATATTTCTTCATTTGATTATCTATGTAAATATAGTTACATTTAATGAATATAATTAAATGAATATATTTTGTTTTTTTTATACCAAAAATGAAATTATTAAAACATTCATCATTATTATGTAATTTTTAATGTAAAATGATAATTTTATAATAAACATTTAGTGTCTATGATTCATCATCTGTACCTCATAAAATATTATATTTTATAAATTAAAAATTAATTGAAAAATTAGAAAAATGTTTTAGAATTTACATAAACTAAATACAGAATTTTTTGGTTTCCAAAACAAAAGATTTCAAAATCAGATATATCTAAAAAAATGTTAAATATAATGTTGTTGAAAAAAATATCAAATATAAATTAACTCAAATTTATATTTCACATTATATTTGAAATTTTTTTGATAATGAGACTTCAAAATACCATTAAAAAGTATGAAAGAACACTATACTAGTAGTTATGGTTGAATAATTTCGCACACATATCAAAATTATTAAAAATTATAATTTGAACCATTATTTGTGAGATAAAATTATAATAAAAAATATACACATATACACACAATAGAAAAATTGGGAAATCCACCCCATTAATGAACTATTACTATAATTTACCCTCCCCACCACTATTTTTGTGAACTATTCTAGAGAACAACATTACATATGAATGTTTCCATTTAAAAAAAAATTCATAGGGGTTAGAAAATAAATTTCATAGATATTATACCCAAAATGATGTCATAAATAATAATGGATAAATAATATAATATCCATAATGGGATAGAATACTGAGGAAAAAAATTCAAAATTACAACATTGTACTGAATTTTAGTAAAAATAAATTCTCTTCAATAATAAATGTACACTTAAAGGTCATTCATTTATACTCTAATGCATGATCACCCATATAGAGTATCAAATATTGTATATAAACACATTAAAATAAAATATCAAGGAGGCCTCAGTAGTAACAACCCCCATTCCAGCTATTTAAAGCTAGAGACCATTTATTACATTGAAGACATTCTGAATCCAATGATTTATAGTATCAAGTTATTGGATATATATTTGATAATTATATTATAAAGAAAATATAAATTACATGATGATGGTGCATACAATAATATTATTCCATCATTTAATATCTATATATCAAAGCAGTAATATTCATTACGTTGTGGGAAAATATAGATAAAAAATTAACAGGTGATCATAGACACTGTAAATGATGTCAAACAATGGAAGTAGGTTCAGAATATATATAACATATAATATATGAAAGATACAAAATAATCAAATAAATGTCATTTGAAATAGCACACAACATTTCCTATCAAAATAAATGGAGGTATGTTATCACATGGTTCTAAATATATAATCTCATAATGATGAAATTAATAATGATTTTCATTTTAATATAACCTTAATTACCACACCCAAGAAATAAAAAATAAATGTGATGGAGTTCACATATTTCCCAACATATTTTCTCCGAAGAGACATTCTTATACATCATGGTGATATATGAATATGAGTCATACCCATCACATAATAATTCCAATGTAATAATTATATGAAAAAAATGTATAACGAATATGATATAAGATATTCTTGTCTTAGAAATAAGTAATTTTCCCTATTGAAATCCCTAGTATATTAATTAGAAAGACTTCCCCATTAAGAATGATAAAAAAATCCATGTGACCCCCAATCAATCTAGATAGATAAATTTGAGTGTCCACATAGTACAGATTAAAGGGTATATGGTCAAGTAAAAAATAAATAATAATAGATATATTACATGATATATATAGTGAATAACATGAACATGTAAAGAAATTTTAAATAAAAAATAGATAAAATAGTGACGTGGAATATAATCATGAAAAGGATAATGAATATAGATGAGAATTTACAAACAATGTATGGTATGAAATATAAATCCTTAATTTAGGAAAAGAGATCAATAATTCATAAAAAATAAAGCAAAATAATTTGGGTATGCATTAAAGACCATAAATTTTGGAGATAAAAGATAATATTGAGAAACAATAATTAGAATGAATTGAGATTTGGAAATAATCACTTACATTGATTCCAATCATGTATGAGATGCTCTAATAAAATTTTAAATAATAAAATAATAAATATTAAGTACCTAATTTATAAACCATTTGTTTATTTAAAAAATATTATTAATTATTGTTAAATTATTTTCATTCATTATTCATTTTTTAGATAATTTTTTTATATTGGATATTTTTCAATAATTCATTTTATAGTTCAAAAAGTGCAATTTTTTAGGAAACGATTAAAATCCACCATCCAATGCATCCATAATATTTATAAGTTTTATGGTATATGGATTACATAATTATTTATGTGATTCTATTATATTGGTTATGAGATAGTTAAAATTTAAAAAAAAAATTGGTAAGCTTCTTTTAGTTGTGTAAATATAACTATAATTCTTTACATTTATGATCAATGTTCATATTATATTTTTATTGTAACATCACAAGAAAATAAAGATATTACATTTTAATATTTATTAATATCTGTGAATTAAATATTAATTATACTTTAAAGGGGTTCCTATGTTCAATAGCGTACCCGATACGCAACAACGTATTTCTTTGAAATCTTACGTTGCACACTAATAATATAATATTATTATTTTAAATGGAAGATAACTCCTAGCCGTCGTATTGGAAGGAATGAACAAAACTAATTAATTATGATTATACATGTTTGTTAAAAGTAATTACATTTAACCAATAAATGTTAGAGGCTTAAAATGTGAATGAATCTAATTTTAAGAATAATTTACATTAAAATGTTGAATTACTGACTTTTAATGGAGAACCCTCTTGAATATAATTTTGGTCACTTTAATACATTTTATTTTACCAAATAAAATATTTATTTAGAATGGGCATATCAAAATTTACTTTGGGTAATTTTTTGGTATTTTTCTGATAAATTTCAATTTTAATGAATAATGAAAACTATTGTATTTTAATTCAAAAGTTCATTTTAATATAATTTTTTTATAATGTTATATTATCTTATTAATTGGTTTTAAAGTGAAATTAAAATATATTTTTACCATTTAATCCAATTTTTCCATTGTAATTAATTTTTCTTTTAAATTGGACATAAACAAGTGTCAATCTTTTGATAGTTAATGTTTCTTAAAAACACACTATTTGTTTTAGCAATGGGAATTAATTTTAAATTCATTAGTGCCACTTATATTTTTTGAATTTATAAAAATAGACATCATTTTTGAATTCATAATATCTAATAAATCTTAGGCTGATTTTTTGGTATTTTTCTGAAAAAGGTCAATTTTTTATTAATAGTGAAACCACTTAGTAGTAGTTAAAAACTAACTTTTTCATTTAAATGAAATTTTACCGCTTCTGTGAATTGAATTTATAAAATCCGACACACGTGGTTGTTATAAAAAAGTTAAATTTGGTTCAATAAGATGAAAATAATTTTTGATGAATAATACCTTTTGAGTTTTATTCACCGCGATTAAAGGTAAATAGGGTAATTCAAGGTAAAAAGATTATTATAATAAATCAAAATTACCTTAACACTTGTCCAACCCTTATTACTTTAGTCATTAATTACCATGTTCATCTTTGGGTTGATTTTGGGATCTCATTGAGCCCCTTGGGAGTGATAATGAAAATTTAGATTAATTAACTTAAAGTAGAGGCAAAAATGACAAAAACAAATATATTTTAGTAAAATACTTTATAAAAGGGGTAATATAAATTATCTTTTCAACTATAAATATTCATTGGAAATATAAAAAAATTTCCTACACCATGGTAATTTTTTTAATTTTTAGAAATCAAATAAATTAAATTATTTATGACACAATAATGAAGTAATAATTGCCTTATTAATAAATGATCTAAATAAATAAGATTATAATGATTAAAATACTATCCAAAACATGACCGATTATAATTGGATTATTTTATTTCGAATATGATTTATCTTATCTTAGACTTTAATGATTTTTTTTCCTTTCGAAACCAAATATATGTTTAATAAAATAATATTATCACACTTTCCTAAGGAGCCCCTCCCCCTTATAAAAGGAGACCATTTATAACCAAATTCTCACACCTCTCAAGCCTTTTGGATAGTAAAAACTCTACCAAATTAATCTCCCTACATCCCTCTCCTCCTCATAGAAGCCTTACCATAGGCAGAAGGAACTTCAATATGTCCTTTGGTTCAAACCAAATGGAGTAACACAATTTAAAGGTAACGGTTAATCTTAAATTGTTTTCTTTTAATTTACTTCTACAACCCCTAAACTCATTTTATTCATTTCTTTTGTAACAACAGCAGTATCCTCAATATACATGGATGTTTTTATTCTAAATAATCAAACTAAACTTACACACATCTCTATCTAATGCATGAAAAACATAATGTTTCTGTGAATGGAAAACTAACGACTCACAAAACGATGATGGTTCAATTACCTCATACCGCCTCTCATGGTGGCCATTATGATAGAAATTTATTTATATATGATATATATTATGTTTATTCTTTCTTTATGAATCTTTATTTTCCATTTATATCATACCTTTATGGTTTCCATAGTGGGTAAATACGATAATCTCATTAGAGGAAGTGCGGACTACCGCCCCCTCAAATCGATATGACTCGTTAAATGCCTTATGTGGGATGTATAAAGGATAGAGTTAATAATATTGTATATGATATTAACAAGAATTATAATATAACTATTTACCATTGTGTTTTTAATTCCTTAAAAATAATAAATAGAAATGAAAGTAGAGTTCATGCGTACGTACGGCTTACCGTCTCCATGAACGGTGCATTTCATTTCTTACCTCTATATGTTATGTAGTGTTATAAATAAAAGTATATACTGAATATATATGATATATATGATATCACAATCATTAAAATAATTCTGAAGATAATGGATATCTTACCACATGAACAACTTGTAATTATAAGGTGTTCATTTTTTTTACTCAAGTACCAAATATCGACAAAACTGTCGTTATTTACTTAACTGATTACATAATGTTTATAACACTGTAATAAGTAATAAAAACGGAATAATAAACATTTAAAAAAATGTTATTAATCAATTTTAAGTTAATATTAGTTTATTATTTATGATATTAAAGAACTTATGGGTCAAGTCAGACACGAGGTAAAGGATTTCTTATCTCATTTTCAATTTTGTGAGATTTCTATGGCTCGCCACTTATTCATTGCATGTGGTGTATTTTGTACTACCATTTGATATATATTATCATGATTATTATTATATTTTTGGTACTCTATGATTCATTTGGTGTTTATTAACTTTTGGTCATACGAATCAGTTGATTACAATGTGGTAAAGGGTTTCATTTCACTTTTTATTCCCTTCATAATCATGCGATATTTTACACAGTTTCATTTTGTGTGGTTTATGTACACCCTAGGATTGTAATCTTGGTGTAATATACTTTCATTTATGATTATTTACATCTTAATTTTATGATCCATCTTTCACATGGCATTTGTTTTGTAAGTTACTAAATCGGTAAGGGAATATTTGACCCTCTTTATTTTAAAAGAAATCTTTTTGTTATGTCTTTTAATTTGCATATTATTATGTTGGGATATGTTATTTTATATCCTTATTGATTTAAAATTTATTTCCAAGTGATGAGATATAATTTTTATCTCATAAACTCATTTTTTGAAGTTTCATGTGACGCTGCTAGGCTGTCAAATTTTTACAAGGGAACTTCTTAACTGAATTTAAATTCTTAGGGTTCCACTTGTACTTCTTGAATATCTCGTCCTATGAATATGTGTGAATGAACTCTGATTTTTTTACACTTAATAACCAATTATATTGAGTTTATTTATAGTTTCCACAGATAATTATGTTATTGATTTATCCTTCATTTAAGGATACCATCTTTATAAGGGATTCATCTCAATTTACATTTCCACTAAGACTTCATTGTTGTTATACAACAATTCACTCTTCTATGGTGTATATAATATCCATTTACATATTATATCATGAATCTCTTTATTCTAATGATGTAATTAAGTTATGATTAAATTTTATTCCTCAATGATTTGTATTCAAGTGTCTCTCTTTTGTTAAAAAACTCTTTAACTAAAATATCGTTTTAAATGTTTTAAATTTTTATTCTTCTAAATATTTCTCATTAATGTCCATGTTTTCAAAATGATTTTATGGATTTATTTATATGTACATTAATTTTTTCAAATGATAATTCATTTAAAATCTTCAAAGTGGTATGGGACACTTTGATTCAAAAATATATTTTTAAATGTTTTATGAAAATGGATTGATTATTTCAATATCATGAAAGTACATCTTGTGAATGAAAATGAAATTTTATTAGATAAATGTTTACATTTGAAATATTTTATGTTTTATTATGGTACTTGGACATTTTATGGGTGGTTACGTGATAAACCATATGATGGGTGGTTCAGTGAATACCAGTATGGGTGGTTATGTTATAACATCCAATGCATTGCGTATAAAAGTCGGCCATATGGCTATACCATTTAGTGATATCTGTGGAAGTTGTCCATATGGTTATTCCATTAAAGTATGTTTATGTCCCAAGTGACCTTTATATTTTATGTTTTCTTTATATGGGTATTATGGTAATATTTTTGTTACAAAAGGGTAAGAAATGCTCTTTTATTCAGTGAAGAGTGATTACTACTTCATAAAGGTTAAATGTATTACTCATGATATTTATGGTTTACATGTGGTTTTGAAAAAAACAACAACTTTACTTCTTTTTGATTCCTTATTGTGCTTTTTATGCTCATCCCATGTTTTTGAAATGTTTTTTCCATAGGACTTAAAGATGAATAGGGTGTTGTATGGGATCAAGGAAATGTCATGTTGTCTAAAACGTGGAAATAGACATGTTTCTTTTTAAGAGTTTTTGTTTTATGAAAAAAAATAGATACTGAGTAGTAGTGTATACTTGTAATCTTCAAGTTGTTATGCAATAGTTATGGCCTAATTCTCTAAAACTCTAAACCTGAAAGGATCCTCAATGGGAATTATTCATTTAATTCAAGATTATGTAAGGTTTATGTCCATGTCCTTATAGTTGGTATCAGAGGTTGGTTTATACATCTTTAGGGATTGAGAGTTTTCGTTAGACACATGGTAAGTCCGTATGTCTATTATTTCAGTTAAATCCTTGTTTTATAAATTTTACAGATCAATGAAATTCAGTTACAAATGGAAGGAGGATGATCTCAAATGTCATTCCTATCTCTTCTTGATGACATGATTGCAATAATTATTACAAAGTCATGTTCGGATGACTGTGAAACTTTTTCTAGCATTCAACTCACTTTCATGTAGTTATTTGAGATATCAAACACCTCCACTAGACCTTGTTATCATCTTGGATCATGGGTTGTATTTAGACAAATCCTATTTTCACAATACTCTCATATTTTTAAGAAAGGTAAATATTATAAAGGCGTTTTCAAATATTTTACCTTATCACAAGATTTTGAAGCATATTATGATTTTAAAAAAGGTGCTGAATAAGGAGACCCTTGCGCAACCTATTTATATTTTCATTTAAAATATATTCTCTAAACACATACCTACGGTATTTGAAAAGGAAAATTAATTGAATGTTTCAACTCAAATTCGGTCTGACTATTTCATAGAAATCATGTTTTATCAGATGTTTTGAAATTATATGTCATACATGATTATTTTCCAATACTATTTTTCTATGAACACCCATGTGACACATGTTGTACAAGATGTATTTGGATGGAGGAATAAAATGATTTTGAAGGATCTATAAATCATTGTTGTGATGCGTGGACCTTATACTTACGTGAACAAGATGATGATGAAACGTAATGGACACCATGATCATGTTATGATGTTCTTCATTTTGGGATTTCTTTATTTTATATTATAGTGGTGAAATACGACATCATGAATTAAAATGTTGAGATCATAATTAATTTGTATGAAAACTAGACGTATAAGGAAACCATTTAGGATAAAACATGTTAGTGTTATTTTTGAGTTTTATAAAAAGGAAAAATTGTAGGATGGGTGAAAACCCATCGCATCCGGCAATGCTATAGGAATCGAACCCACAACCGATGGGTGACAAGGGTGCATTTCCTACTACTAACCTACTTGAAATTACTGGTTAGTATGACTTATTATTTTAGTAAAATGTTTTTATAGATCAATAATAATTTGACTTTTGGAACATATTCTTTATCAAATGGATATACTTAGTATAGAAAAATGATTTAGAGATTAAGTGATAAAGGTTGTTGTGGAAGACGTTCTCTCTTTTGAAAAAACACTATATGCCTAAGGAAGATAGAATACTATGGAATTCAATTATGGAATAATGGTTGAAATTTTAGATTAGAAGAATCTATGTTTTTGTCGTGGACATATGATGATTTGGTTTATTAATGAAAATGATTAACCTATCATGGATAACATGTGATTTGGTTAATTACTTTTCAATATGAGACTTTATGATTAACTGTTGTTATTTAGAGATAAATTCTATCTTGGAGGACTATGTAATTAAATCCTTTTGAGATATGGGTTTCAATCTTAGTTTGGATAAAATTTGATGAATTTTACAGAAATTTGTTTTTTGAATGGTCTTTGTTGAACTTTGGGTTTTGTTTGAAAAAATTTGGAGATTAAGAGTAGTTTTTCTTTTTGTAAAATTTTATCCTTTTTGGGTATTATCTGATCTCACACTAACAATTTTGGTTTTATTTGATGTCTAAAGACAAGGGAAATATATATTCATTCTTTTATGGATTATGTGATTCTCTAGAAGAAGATTCATGTGCTTCGATGTGACCAAGTTTTCTTTTTAATTCTTATTGTTTGGAGAATAGATTAGTTAATAAATGAAGAAACTCTACATGTAGGTAAGTATATTTTCTTATCTTTTTAATCTATGTAGTAATTGAATTCTTCAAATAATGAAAAGGAACTTAAAACAAAACAATGTTGGTTTACGTTTCCTACTAGGTGTTCAATGACTGTTTAACACATCATATGTTTGTGATTTTCTTGTGGTTAATTTTCTCCTAATCATGTTTTCTATCATTCTCCCTAAGAACATAATCATTTGTTTTCTCTTCAGTATCCATGATTTCCTACATGGAATCCAAGTATCGGTTAACTTGGGTGACCTTTGTACATATATTTATTTCTTATAAAGTGATAGTTTTACTGACTCCTTTTCTGATGTGGGACTTTCAATGAAATTTCCAATCCCAATTTTAAAATTATGAGGAAGCAATTTCCCAATGGGGTGAAGAATGTAACATCCCAAGAAAATAAAGATATTAATTTTTCATATTTATTAATATTTGTGAATTAAATATTAATTCTACATTAAAGGGGTTTCTATGTTCGATAGCGTACCCGATACGCAAAAACTTATTTCTTTGAAATCTTACATTGCGTACTAACAATAAAATATTATTATTTTAAATGGTAGTTAAATCTTAGAAGTTGTATTGGAAATATTGAACAAAACTAACTACAATATTATTATACATGTTTTTTAAATGTAAATACATTTATCCAATAAACGATAGAGGCTTAAAATGTGAATCAGTCTATTTTTCAGCATAATTTACATTAAAAGGTCTATTTATCGCCTTTTAATAGTGAACCCTCTTTAAATATAATTTTGGTCACTTTAATAAATTCTATTTTTCCAAATAAAATATTTCTTTAAAATTGGGATATCAAAATTTACTTTGGTTAGTTTTTTGGTATTTTTCTGATAGAGTTCACTTTGTAATGAATAGTGAAAAATATTGTATTTCAATTCAAAAGTGCCTTTAAATATAATTTATTTATATGGTTAGATTATTTTTTTAATTGGTATTAAAGTGAAATTAAAATATATTTTTACCATTTAATCCAATTTAGGTCATTGTAATTAATTTTACTTTGAATTTGGACATAAACAAGTGTCAATCTTTTGATAGTTGTTGTTTCTTAAAAACACGTTATTTTTTTTAACAATGTGAATTAATTTTAAATTAATTAATTCCACTTATATGAATTTAATTTCAAATAATAGACATTATTTTTGAATTCGGAATATCAAATACTGATTTGGCTGAAGTTTTGGTATTTTTCTGAAAAACATCAATTTTTGATGAATATTGAAACCACTTAGTAGTAGTTAAAAAACTGACGTTTTCATTTAAATGAAATTTTACCACTTCTGTGAATTGAATTTTGAAAATACAACATAATGGTTGTTATCAAGAAGTAAAATTTGGTTCAATAAGATGAAAATAATTTTTGGTGAATTGTAACATTTGACTTTTATTTACCGCGGTTAAAGGTAAATTGGGAAATTCAAGGTAAAAAGAGTATTATAACAAATAAAAATTACATAACACTTGTCCAAAACTTATTTTATGAGTCATTAACTAGCATGGGAATTTTTGGGTCGATTCTGAGACCCCATTTCTCCACTTGGGAGTGATAATGCCAATTTAGATTAACTAACTTGAAGTAAATGAAAAAAAGAAAAAAGAAAATATCTTTTAGTAAATTACTTTTTACAAGGTGTTATATAGATTAACATTTCGACTATAAATATTCATTGGAAATATAAAAATATTTCCTAAATAATGGTATTTTTTTTAATTTTTAGACATCAAATAAATTAAATTATTTCTGACACAATAATGATAAAGTATTTACCTTATTAATAAATGATTTAAATAAATAAGATTATATTCATTAAAATATTATCCAATAAATGTCAAATTTTGATTGGATGATTTTATTTCTAATATCATTAATCTTATCTTTGACTGTAATTATTTTTTGACCTTTTGAAACCGATGATATGTTTATAATAAAATAATATTATCACACTTTCCTAAAGTTCCCCTCCTCCCCCTTGTAAAAGGAGACCATTTATAACCAAATACTCACAACTCTCAAGCCTTTGGGATCATCCATCCTCTTCCCAATTAATCTACCTATATCCATATCCTTTTCATATAATCCTTACCTTAGGCATAAGGCACTTCAAGAAGTCCTTTGGTTCAAACCAATGGGAGTTACCCAAATTAAAGGTAACGGTTTCTCTTAAATTGTTTTCTTTTATTTTACGTCTCCAACACCTAAACTGTTTTTATTCCTTTCTTTTGTAACAAAACCGGAATCCTAAATATACTAGGATGTTGTTATGATAAGTATCATAACTACACTTACACACATCTCCATCTAATGTGTGATGAACATAATGTTTCTATGGATGGAAATAACGCCTCATGAAACGATGATTGTTCAATTACCTCATACCGCCTCTCATGGTGGCCATTGTGATATCATTGTATTTATAAATGATATATATTATGTTTATGTTTTCATTATGCTTTTGTCTTTTCCATTTATATCATTCCATTATGGTTTCCATAGTGGGTAAATACCATAATCTCATTAGAGGAAGTGCGGACTACCGCCCCCTCAAAGTGATATGACTCATTAAATTCCATATGTGGGACATATAAAGGATGTAGTTATTAATATATTATATTATATTATACTAGAATTATAACATAAATATGTAAAATTATGTTTTAAATTCCATTAGAATAAAAAATATAAATGGAAGTAGCGTTCATGCGTACGTACGGCTTACCGTCTCCACGAACGATGCAATTTATTTCTTACCTCTAAATGTTATGTACTATTATAAATACATGTATATACTGGATATATATGATATATATGATATTTAAATCATTAATATCATTCTTAATATAATGGATATATTACCACATGAACAACTTGTAATTATAATGTGTTTATTTTTTTACTAAAGTACCAAATATCCAAAAAGCTACCGTTATTAACATAAATGATTGGATAATGTTTATAACATGTTAATAATTAATATAAAAGGAATAATAGACATTTAAAAAAATGTTCTTAAGAAAGATTCAATTAACATTAATTTATCATTCACGAGATTAATGAACGTATGGGTCAAGTCAGACACGAGGTAAGGGATTTCTTATCTCTTTTTCAATTTCGTGAGATATCTATTGCTCACCAATTATTCATTCCATGTGGTGTATTTTGTACATAAATTTGATATATATTATCATTATTATTATTATATTCATGGTATTACTTGATTAATTTGGTGGTTATTAACTTTTGGTCATACGACTCATTTGATTACAACGTGGTAAAGGGTTTCATCTCACTTGTTATTCCCGTGAGATTCATGCTATATTTGACACAATTTATTTTTGTGTAGTGTATGTACTACCCATTATTGTAATATTGGTGTAATATAATTTCATTTATGATTATTTACATATTCATTTTATGATCCATATTTCACGTGGCTTATGTTTTGTAAGTTACCAAATCGGTAAAAGAACATTTGACCCTCCTTTTTTAAAAGACTTCTTTTTTGTTATGTCATTTAATTGGAGTCTTATTTTTTGGATATATTCTTTTATATCCTTGTTGATTTAAAATTAATTTCCAAGTGATGAGATCCCATTTTTATCTCATCACCTCATTTTGTGAATTTTAATGTGACGCTGTTAGGCTGTTGAATTTTTATAAAGGAACTTCTAAACAAAATTTAAATTATTTGGGTTCAACGTGTACTTCTTGAATATGTCATCTTATTAATAAGTTTGAATGAATTCTGATTTTTTTACACATAACATCCAATTATATTGGGTGTATTTATATTTTTCACACATAATTATGTGATTGATTTATCCTTAATATAATGATACCATCTTTATAATGGATTTCATCTCAATTTACATTTCCACTGAGACTTCATTGTAGTTATACAAAAATTCACTCTTATGTGGTGTATATACTGTCCTTTGAAAAATTATATCATGAATTACTTTATTCTCATGATATTATAATGTTTCAATTAGTTTTTATTCCTCGACTATTTGTATTCAAGCGTGTCTCTTTTTGTTAAAAAACTCTTTAACTAAAATATCATTTTAAATGTTTTAATTTTTTATTCATCTAAATATTTCTAATTAATGTCCATTTTTTCAAAATGGGTTTTAGGGTTTATTTGTATGGAAATTGTTGTTTTCAAATGATATTTCATTGAAAATCTTCAAAGTGGTATGGGACACTTTGATTCAAAAATATATTTTTAAATGGTTTATGAAAATGGATTGATTATTTCAATATCTTGAAATTGCTTATTGTGGTTGAAAATGAAATGTTATTAGAGAAATGTTTACATTTGAAATATTTTATGTTTTATTATGGTACTTGGACATTTGAAGGGTGGTTACGTGATAAACCATATGACAGGTGTCATGTGAATACCAGGACAGGTGGTTACATTATAACCTCTAATGAATTGGGTATGGAAGTAGGCCGTATGGCTATTCCATTTAGTGATATGTGTGGATGGTTACCATATGGTTATTCCATTTAAGTATGTTTATGTCCCATGTTACCTTTATATGTTATGTGTTATTTATATGGGTTTTATGGTAATATTTTGGTTACATAATGGTACGCAATGATCTTTTATTCAGTGAAGAGTATTTACTACTTCATAAAGGATAAAAGTAATACTAAGGATAATCGTTGTTTACTTGTTTTTTTGAAGAAAACTAAGAGTTACCTTCTTTGTGTATACCTTATTGATATTTTTATACTCATCCCATGTTTTTGAAATTTTTTCTACATGACTTATAGATGAATAGGGTCATGGATGGGTTCAAGGAAAAGTCATGATGTCTAAAACATGGAACTAAACATGTTTCTATTTAAGAGTTATTATTATATGAAAAAAGAGATACTCAGTTGTAGTGTCTACTTGTAATATTCATGTTGTTATTTAACATTTATGGCTTAATTCTCTAAAACTCTAAACCTGAAAATATCCTCTCTGTGAATTATTCATTTAATTCAAGATTATGTAAGGTTTTAGGTCGGGTCCTTATATTTATAAATATTTAATGGTATAAATAATATTATTTTATGACTATGTATAATTAGTTCATGAAACATTTCTGTATAAAATATATTAAATAAATAATTTAATAATTAAATATCACTATTTATATAGGTTGTGTCAAACTACCATATGTGAATTGAAGCTTCTAATAGTACTATATATAGGATAGGTAAAATAGATGTAATTATATTTATATAAATAGAATAAAGAAAAAACAAAATAATGTTCTCAATTTATTTTTAATTTTTACAAATATTATGGAATAAATAAGAGTAGAATCTAAATAATTAGATATATATTCTAAAATTTATATTTTGATACAGTAATCACTTGCAAAAAATTATATGAGGAGTAGTAATGGGATACCCCTCACTATTAATAGGAGAAAAAGGATAACAAAATGTTAGTAGAATTGTGGATGAATAAAAATATCACATATAAAGTAGTTTTAATGAAATAGGAATGTCAATACAAAGAAAAAGAGACTTCCCAACCCTAACTATTCAATTTGTGGAACCTCCATTACATTCATATGTTTCCTTGAGAGAGAAAAATTCTGGATAATAAAGAACCAAAAAAATAAGTATGTGTAACCTCTTGGAGGTATTTTAATAGATATTTTACAGTCCCATAGGGAGTTGTTATTTTTGTAACACACCAAGATTCCACGGTACGCTTCTCTTTGAATAATACTATAGTGTTTGGTGTACGCAACTTCGAGTTCTAACACACCATAACCAATCAAACTAGCATTTATGAAGAGTATTACCCACTTTTTTAAATATTTTAAATTTTATCTTTCAAAATGGACTTCATTTTTGGATTTTTAATATCGAAAAAAGCTTGGGGTAAATATTTGGTATTTTTCTGAAAACATTCAATTTTTATGAATAGTGAAAAACACTGTGTTATTTTTTAAAACTGAATTTTTTATTAAATATTTATTTATTTTATTTAAATTTATTTTATTTCAAAATAGAAACATAATACCTATATATGTTCAAAGTAATTCATCGGAGTCTTTTTATTATATGTTTATATATATATATAATTTTCTCGAACTTTTTACTGTCTGTTACCCACCTCCTAAGAGAATTTCCGAATTTGTATAAAACATAATTATACTACTTCTATGAGTGAATTTCAAATATACAAGAGACACAGTTGATATCAGTATATAAAATGTGGTTCAATAATATGAAAATAATTTTTGGTGTATAGTAACTTTTTACTTTTATTTACCATGGTTAAAAGTAAATAGGGTAATTAAGGGAAAAATGATATTATTATTACCCTCCCACATGCCTAAATTCTATTGGATAACTGTAATTCGACAAAAAAAACCCTATTAATAAAATATGATCCTTTAGGTCCACTTGTATTAGATTAGGACATTTATTATTATTTAATTCAAAGAAGAGTTAAAAGTGTTAATTCAATGTTTAATAACAAAACCACTTTTAATATAGGGTTACAAATAATATAAATTCAACTATAAATATTAATTCGAAAGATAAAAATATTTCATACATAATGGTATTTTATTTATAATTTTTAGACATTTTATAATTAAATTTATTTATGAAACAATGTTGATGTAGTAATTACATAATTAATAAAATATTAAAATAATTGATACTATAAATACCCAAATAAATTTTTTATGAGACTTTTTATGAATTCCACTAATTTTCTAGGTTAATATGTAATTTTAGGGTTGGATAGATGAATTTTGATCAAAGTAATAATTCTGTTATGAATTTAGAAAAAAAATACCAAATACTGTCAAAATTGACATAAAAGAGTTTTTAAAAAATATATTATGTTATTAATTGGTATTATATTCCTAAAAATCTATGGTCTGCCCAAAAGGATTATATAATGATTGTTGTTTCATTAATTAATCAATTGTGGTTCTCTTGAAATCTTATAGTATGTTTATTAACCAGATAATATAAAAATACAAAGAGACATGGTAAATGTCAAACAATTTAAATAATAGTGAAATCTAAAAGATAGGTTTAATATAGTGACCCAAAACTGTATAAAACATATTTGTTGAGTGATTTTACACCCATACCCACCATATCCTTTAAATTATTCTTTTTGGATTCATTAAAAACCGAAAATTATTTTATTATAAAATAATATTTCTAGATTTTTCTAACGTGCCTCTCACCACTCTTATAAAAGGGCACATCTCCTTCTCTCAAATTCACACCATCAAATCCAGTTAGCTTAGCCATCCCCTTCCAAAATACCCTATCAATTCCCCCCCCCCATCCCTTCATAATAGATGCCTTACATTCATCAGAAAGCTAACTTAAGGAGACATTTTCATCAAATCAAAAGGACGAACCCGAAGAAGGGGTAAATATGTCATCACCTCTTTCAAGTCCCTTTCTTATTCCACTTCGTCTTTATTTGTTTCTTCCATTATAAAATAATAACACCAGTATCTACAATATAATTTAATGTTATTATAATTATTGTACAACCATATTCATTATTCTTTCTATCCTTTAAAATAAAATGTCACCATACTTGCGTATGTACGTCTTACCATCTCCATGTTGTGGTGTAATTGTTATTCAATACATTATTATTTGGAGGTGATTAATAATGACTTTTAATTGATGTAAATAAGATATCTAAAATGATAATGATTATTTATATATGATATACCATCCAATTATATATTATTTTAATATCAGAAGAATGATATTGTCGTTCGTGCGTACGTACAGATTACTGTCACCATGAACGCGATGAGATTCATTCCCCATCGTATCTATTCAAGAATAATTTTCATTGGATGATTAAAAATAATGTTTAAATACATAATATAATTCTTAATATGAATAAGATACATCCTATCCATAATAAAAATTTCTTATATAACAAAACATATAAGGGAAAACGAATCAGTTAACACCCAAAACGACGATAATACTAAGATATTATTAACAAAGAAATGTTAAAAGATCATATATGATATCATATTAATGTATATGATTCTTGTATAATTTAATAAAAAATATTTCACCATTATACATGAGGTTAACCTACCTCAACCAAGGAAAAGTACAAGGTAAGGTTAAATTTCACAATCTCTTTATTATCCATGATTGTTTTTATGTAAGTATCTACTAGGACCTCTTTATCATCATGTTTCCTAAAGATGTATTCCAAAACATTATTACGATTTACTAGACTATGATTTAGTGTTATTTAAACCCATTTTTTACTTTTTATTAAATGGTTTTAAATGAATATTTCTGTTGTTTTCGAACAAGGTACTTTTTGTCCTTTTCGAAAGAATTAAGGTAAGAATGTTTTTTAACTTATACAGTGGGTGCGGCTATTTTCTATTATAACATCATCGAAGATTACGTTACAAAATTATAATAATATTTCCAAAATAAAATTTTTCTTTTATAATTATATAAATTTTAAATGATTTCGGAATAAAAAGTGATATTTCTCTAAAATGGGTTTTGATTTCATCTATGTGAACAACCTTTGATGGATTTTATGCTTATTTAAAGTTGATTTGATATGATAAAAAACTACCGAATTGTATTTAAGGTTTTGTGATATGTTTGACTACAGATGTGTTATTTTCATATCATTCATGGTTTGTGGATAAAGTATTGACATTTCGTATGCCAGTTTTAATACGAATGTTTATGTTATGTTTAAACCTTTTCATATGAAGAATGCATTGTACTCTGTAAGTGACGGGTGGAGCCCGCAACAGCTACTCGATGCATCGGTAGGTCTCATGAGACAAACTAATGTCTTGGCATAAGGCCTTGACAAAATCTTATTTGTATTCTCGGCACAGGGCCTTGACTATGTGGTTATGAAAGTCTATCATTATGCATTCCATAATTTTGAAAGTGGCTATTGATATTTCATGTGATTATTCGACTAGTAGAATACCCATGTGAGTAAGTAAATGAAATTATTTTCATTTATATTTTCCATATTATGATTATTTGTATGTTGAAAAGGCTTTTGGTTTAGCTTTATACATTTCCTTAAATGTTTATGCTTATTTATGAATGTTTCTATTATATTTTTATTCTTATTGAGCATTTGAGATCACACCTTTCTACGTTTAATTTTTTCAAGGATTCGAAGAAGTATATTATGACTGACATACAAGGATAGTCTATGGGATCTCATTGTAGTCCATATAAACAATGTTGTTGTAGTTTTCCATTTTATGATGTAATGTAAACCTTATGAATGTATTTAGTACTTCCAAGGCAACTAAACTAATCAATGTTTCGAGACATGATCTTTTGTGATCATGAAAATGATATGTAATAATGCACTGACACTCGGCTTCTACGGTCTGGGCATTACAGTTGGTATTAGAGGAAATTTAGTTGAAACTTTGGAAAACTAGATTTAGAAAACTCTGATTAGAGAACATTACCCTAAGATAGACTTTGATGATTAGTATAGAAGAACTTATTAGAATTTTGGTATTGTAGAAATTTTGTGTGTTTTCCAAGAAATACATCCCTTTTTCGATACGAGTAGATAGAGGCAGCTCGGGCAGAGATGTACCTAGGGGTAAAACCCGAAAACACCACATTGAGGTAGACTCGAACAGGAACTAGTGCACGACAATGGGCCTTGCTGCATTCTTGGGTGCGACACTCCCAGGGGATATTCTTAGTATAATTCTCATTTTCATTACAAACCATTATGAAGGGTTTATGAATATATAATTTCTCAAAGAAAACATTTTTCATGATTATGGACTATAACCAAAAACTGTTCAATTTATATTATGTTTTTTACATGTTTGGAAGTAGGTATTTTGATTCCTAAACTAATCTAGTTTATGCCATTGTTTAAAAATGAAACCTAGTGGAAGGAATGGATACCGTATCAATTCACACACTTTGTGTAGGGATTTCCTTCCTACTCAAGATAATTATAGTGGATTTGGTGATGCAACTGGTCATAGTCATCTAATCATCATACTATTACAAGTCACTCAGGTTATGAATAATAACCTTACCCGTATGGAGCACCCTGATCGGAAGCATGGAGGATCAATGCTAGATCGCATCATGAGGAAAAAACTGCCAACATTTAATGGGGGTAAAAATCCACTATTAACTAACCAATAGATAAATTCCATAGAGAAAATATTCTATGACTTGGGTAGTAGTGAAAGGGAAAAAGTTGACAATGGCATTTTACCGCCTCACTAGAGTAGCTGATCAATGGTGGTCATTGATTCAAAACCCAAAAGAAGATGATGAAGTATAAAATATGGAATTGAGGGAGTTTAAAGATATTTTTATCGAAAAATACATTCCTCGTGACCATTGAGCGGATATAGAAAGGCAATTTCTCAGTCTGAGGAAAAAGAATGATGAGAATGTTGCAATGTAGGAAGCTAACATTACAAGGTCAGTGAGGAATGATGGAGAATATATACATAACCCAAGAATTATGATTGATCATTTCATTGATAGATTAAAACCATTTCACTATCTATCACTAGTCTCACAATCCTTCTTGTCATATGAAGATATTGTCTCATGTGCTATCAAGACAGAAAAAAGAATTCTCTAAGTCTTACGACATTAAATAAAGCAAGATAAGAAGAGATATGTTGAACACACTAGAAATGTAAATAAGGGGAAGAAGGAAAATTTTGAATAACCATCCTTCTATAAATGTGGGAAGAAATACCCTAATACTTGTTTGAAGGGAATGAGAGTTTGTTACAAGTATGGTGAAAAAGGCCACCAAGCTCATTATTTCAAGGGGAAGGAAGAGGTTGTTGATGTTGAATTCTACAATTGTAGAGAAAGGGGGAATTATGTAAATGAATATCCTAAGAGTCTGGGGTAAAAACCAAAAAAAGGCCTAGGGATCAAGTCCACGCTTATTCCATCACTACTACTGAGGTTGATGCTCCGAAAGAGGTGGTGGCCGGTAATTTATTGGATTCCTCAAGTTTAGAAAATGCTTTATTTGATTCGGGATCATCACATTGTTTCATATCTTACTAGTTTGCTATGATGATTAGATATTTTCAATTTGATTTAATAATGGAGTTGTTAGTAATAACTTTTAAGAGAAGTATCATATAAATAATGTTTTATGAATTAATACAGATTAGGATATATAAATGTTATTTATCTACTAATCTCATAGTCATACCCATGATTGAATTTGATATAATCCTCAGTATGGATTGGATTTTGGACCATGATGAAAAAATTTATAATAAGAAGAAAGTGGTTACAATTTTTGATAATGATAAAGAGTACCTTGTCTTTAGAGAAGAAATTTCACCACCTAATTCTTATCTAGATCCACCCACAATAGATCAACTAAATTAAATTATTGGGGAGGAAGAGAATGAAATAACTATGGGTAAGGAAAATAATGTTCAAATAGAGGATGTACCTATTGTTAAAGAATATGTGATGTGTTTCCAGAATATTTACCAGGACATCCTCCAGAATGAGAAATTAGAGTTTCCATTGATTTAATTCCTGGATTAAGGCTCATATCAAACAACCCTTATAGAATGGCCACTGTGGAATTAGTGGAACTAAATAAACAACTAGAGGAATTTATTAATAAGGTAAATATTCTCCCCAGTGTTTCTCCATGTGGAGCCTCTTTCCTTTTTGTTAATAAGAATGATGGATCTATGAGGTTGTGCATTGACTACAGGGAGATAAATTCTATAACAATATAGAACAAGTATTCCCTACCTCACATTGATGATTTATTTGACCAACAACATGGAGCTCAATAAATTTCAATGATTGAACTTTGATATGAATATCATCAGTTGTGTGTGAAGAAGGAATACATTCCGAAAATAGCATTTCGAACCAGGTACATGCATTACAAGTTTACAGTAATGCCTTTTGGATTGACTAATTAACCATGTATCTTAATGGATATAATTAATAGAGTTTTCAAGGGATATCTTGATGACTTTTTAGTTGTATTTATTGATTATATCTTGGTATACTCCAAAATCAACAATGATAATGAAAGTCACTAGCGCATTATCCTGAAGACTCTTAGAAGACACAAATTATATGGGAAGTTTAGCAAGTGTGAATTAGGGATTTAGGATATTTCATTTATTGTCCATATTGCCTCTAAGTATGGAATCTTTGTCCATACTTCTAAGACCAAGGAAATCAGTAAATGGCCAGCACCAATGAGTATAACTGAGGCACGCAGTTTTATTGGTTTAGCAGGTTATTATCGACGTTTAGTCAAGAATTTTTCCCAATTGGATAACCCATTAACAAAGATCACATGAAAAGGGGTTAAATTTGTTTGGAAAAAAGAGTGTGAAGAATGTTTTGAACAAGTGAAGAGAAGATTAATCAATTCTCTTATATTGACTCTACCATTGGGGAATGATGGGTTTGTTATTTATAGTGATGCATCATCAAAATGACTTGGTTGTGTCCTTATGTAGAATGATAGGGTTAGTGACTATGCATCACAACAGCTAAAATTTAATGAGAAAAACTATCCTACTCATGATATTCAGTTAGCAGTAGTAATATTTTCTTTGAAGATATGAAGACATTATCTCTCTGGTGGAAAATGTGAGATATATACCGATCGCAAGAGTTTGAAGTATATTTTCTCACAGAAAGAACTCAACTTGAGGCAAAGGAGATGGCTTGAACTACTCATGGATTATGATTGCACGATACACTACCAAATGAGGAAGTAAAATAAGGAGGAAGTTGCATTGAGTAGAAAGTATCACGGAGTTTTTAACAAGATGAGAGTTGAAAATGATCCTATATATATGGATCTAGTAAAGATGGATATGAGAATCACCATGGAAGGTGAAACATCAATACTTTTTCAAATGGTTTCAAAACCATATTTAATAGAAAGGATAAAAAGTTATCAGGTTGATGATGAGGAGTTTCAAAAGAATATTCAAGATATGAATGATGGTAGATTGAGTGACTTCATATATAAAGATTGAATTTTGAAATTTAGGAAGAGACACTCTGTTCCTAATATACCTAATCTAAAAAGGGAATTATTGGATGATTCTCATAGTCCCATGTTCTCTATACACCCTAGTATCACTAAGCTGTATATATATTTGAAGGAACGTTTTTTGTGGGACAACATGAAGAGGAAGATTGCTGATTTTGTGTCAAGATGAATGGTTTTTCAACAAGTGAAAACTTGAGGCAATAGCCTGAAGGATTCATGAAACCTCTTCCCAAACCTAATTGGAAATGGGATGATATGACAATGGCCATTTTCATGGGGCTACCAAAGACTCCTAGAAGGAAAGATGCAATATGGGTTATTGATGATCATCTTACCAAGTCACCACATTTTCTTTCTATAAGGGAAGATTTACAACTTGAACGTTTAGCAAGACTATATATTAATGAAGTTGTAAGACTTCACGGAGTACCACTATCAATTGTTTCTGATTGTGATCCTTTTTTTACATAAAGATTCTAGAAAATTCTTCAGAAAGATCTTGGATACTGAACTATGTTTGAGCACTGCCTACCACCCCCAAACTAATTGACAGTCAGAACGAACTATTCAAACCTTAGAAGACATGTTGAGATCATTCTCACCTGACTATCAATGTATGTGGGATCAATATTAACTTCTGGTAGAATTTTCCTATAACAATAGCATCCATTAAAGTATTTAGATGACACCATATGAAGCGTTATATAGAAAGAGATATCGAACACCAAACTGTTGGGATGATGTTGGCGAAAGAAAACTCATAGGCCCAAAACATGTGGAAGAAACAATGGAAAATGTGAAGGTAATCCAAACCCACATCAAAGCATCTCGATGTAAGTAGAAGAGCTATGCCGATAACCGAAGGAAAGATTTGGAATTTCATGTAGGATACCATGTTTTTTAAGGTATCTCCATGGAAGGGTGTTATACGTTTCGGTAAGAAGGGAAAATTGAGTCCCAGGTACATCAGACATTTCGAAATTCTAGAACGAATTGTTGTTGTATCTTACTGTTTGGAAATTCCGCCAAGTCTCTCCAAGGATCACAATGTATTCCATGTATCACTGTTGTGAAAATACATGCTTGACCCAACACATGTACTCACCTATGATGAATTATAACTAGAACCTGATCTATCTTATTGTGAAGAGCCTGTCATGGTTCTTGATACAAGAGAACAAGTGTCCAGAAACCAGACGACTCGTTTGGTAAAATTTCTATGGAGAAACCATAAGATGGAAGAGGCAATGTGGGGACCCAAGGAACATATTATTAAGAACAACCTGCATCTTTTTATATTGTAATATTCTAAAAGTTCTGAGGATTAGATTATTTGAGGGTGGGGAGAATGTAACACCCTAGGCTTACACAATATACTTCTCTTTGAAAAATACAATAGCGTGTGTTGTATGCAACTTCGAGTTCTAACACACCACAACCCATAAAACTAGCCGTTAAGTATAGTAATACCCACTTTCTTAAATTTTATAAATTTTTTCTTTAAAAATGGACTTCATTTTAGATTTGGAATATCAACATTATCTTAGGGTGAAATTTTGGTGTTTTTTATGAAAACTTTCAATTTTTGATGAATACTGAAAAACAATGCGTTATTGAATAAAAACAACTTTTTTAATTAAATATTTATTTATTTATTTAAATATAATTTATGTCAAAATAGATACATAATACCTATATATGTTCAACATAATTCATTGGAGTCATTTTATAAAAAGATTAGATATATAAAAATGTATTGAACATTTTACCGTCTTTTATCCACCTCCTAGGAGCTTTTCTAAATATATATAAAACTTAATTTTACCGCTTCTGTGAGTTGAATTTCAAAAATATGAGAGAGATGGTTGATTTCAGTAAGTAAAATGTGGTTTAATAAGATGAATATTATTTTTGGTGAATAGTAACTTTTTTACTTTTATTTACCATGATTAAAAGTAAATAGGGTAATTATGGGTAAAAATGATATTATTATTACCCTAACACATGTACTAATTCTATTTGCTAAGTTAATTTGACAAAAAGCATATTTATTAATTAAATAGGATCATTTAGGTCCACATGGATTAGATTATGACATTTATTGTTATTTAATTCAAACAAGAGTTCAATGTGTTAAATTCAATGTTTAATAACAAATACATTTTTAATATAGGGTTATACATAAGATAAATTCTACTGTAAATATTCATTATAAAGATAAAAATATTTCCTAAATAATATTTTTTTTTTATAATTTATATACATTAAAAAATAAAATTTATTTATGATAAAATTATGATGAAGTAATTTTCTATTTAATGAAATATCAAAATAATTGATATTATAAATATCCAAATAAATGTAATTTGAGACTTTTTATGATTTCCAATAATTTCAATGTTAATATGACATATTAGGGTTGGTTAGTTGAATTTTGATCGTATTAATAATGTTGTTAAGAATTTTGTAAAAAAAAATACCAAATATTGTCAAAATGGACATAAAAGAGTTTTTTAAAACAAATATTATATTATTAATTGATATTCATTTCATAAATATATAAAGATCAGCCAAAAAATTATATAATGATAGGTGTATCATTAATGAACCACTTTGGGTTCTGTTGGAAGTTTATAGTTTGTTTATTAACCATATAATATAAAAATACAACGAGACATGGTAAATGTCAAACTATTTAACTAATAGTTAAATATAAAAGATAAAATTAATATAGTGACCCAAAGATTTCTAAAACCAATTGGTTGATTGGGTTTTTACCCATCCCATCCATAGCCTTTAAATAATTTATTATGGATCCATTATAAACAGAAAATTATTTTATTATAAAATAATCTTTCAATCTTTTCCTAAGGTGCCCCTCACCCCTCTTATAAAAGAGAACTTCCTCCTCTCTCAAATTCACACCTTCAATGCCATTTTTCTTGGCCAACCTTTGCACAAATACCCTTTCAACTATCCCCCTATCATCCTAGAGGCCTTCCTTTAGTCAGAAAGCCATCTTGAGGATCCCTTTTGATAAAAAAATGACGAACCTGAAGAAGAGGTAAATATTTCATCACCTCTTTCAAGTTCTTCTCTTCTTCCACTTCCTCTTTCATTGTTATAACCATTCTAAAAAAATAACTCCAGTATCTTCTATATAATGTGATGTTATTATAAATATGGTACAACCATATTCATTATTCTATCCATCTTTTGAATGATATGTCACCATACATGTGTATGTACGGCATACCGTCTCCACTTTGTGGTGTAATTGTTATTCAATACATTATTTTTGGATGGTTATAATAATGATGTGTAATTGATTTAAATAATAAATATAACATGATAATGATTCTATATATCTAATATACCATCCAGTTATATGTTATTTCAATGTCAAAATAATGATATTGTCGCTCGTGTGTACGTACAGATTCCTGTCTCAATGAACACGATAAGATTCATTCTCCATCGTATCTATTCAAGACTAAATTTCATTAGATAAATAAATATAATTTTTACAAAATTAATATCATACTGAATATAAATATGATACATCCGATCCATATAAAAATTACTTATGTAACAAATCATTTAAAGGAAAACGAATCAGTTAACACCCAAAACGACGATAATACTATGATATAATTCACAAAGCAATGTTAAAAGATAATATATGATATCATATTAATGTATTTGAATCATTTATAATTTAAAAAAATTATTTCACCATTATACAGGAGGTTAACCTACCCTCGACCAAGGAAAAGTACAGTTAAGGGTTAATTTCACAATCTCTTTATTATCCAAGGTTGTTTTTAGGTATGTATTTACTACGACCTCATTATCATCTACATCCATGTTTCTTAAAAATTTATTCCAAAACATTTTTACTATTTACTAGACTATGGTTTAAAGTCATTTATACCCTTGTTTGACTTCTTATAAAATGGTTTGAAAGGAATCCGTCTGTCATTTTCCAACAAGGTATTGTATGATCTTTTCGAAAAATTAATGTATGAATGTTTTTTTAACTTATAAGGTGGGTGCGGCTATTTTTCGTTATACCATCATCGATTCTTTCCTTATAATCTTTTATGAATATTTCCAAAATAAATGTTTTATTTTATAATTATATGAATTTTAATTGATTTCAAAATAGAATGATATATTTCTCTAAAAAGGGTTTTGATTCCATCTATGTCTACATCCTTTGATGGATTTTAGGCTTATTTTAAGTTGATTGGTTATGATACAAAACTTCCACATTGTATTGAAGGTTTTGTGATATGTTTGACTCTGGATGTGTTATTTTCATACCATTCATGGTTTATGGATAAATTATTGAAATTTTGAATGCCAGTTTTAATACGAATGTTTATGTTATGTTTAAACCATTTCATATGAGGAATGCATTGGACTTAGTAAGTGAAAGGTGGCACCCGCAATAGCTCCTCGATGCATTGGTAGGTCTCATGAGACAAACTACTATATTGGAACAAGGCCTTGACAAAATCATATTTGTAGTCTTGGCACACAGCCTTGACTATGTGGTTATGAATGTCTGGAATTATGCATTCTATCATTATGAAAGTGTCTATTGATATTGCATTTGATAATTCAACTAGTAGAATATCTATTGGAGTAATTAAATGGAATTATTTTTATTTGTATTTTCCATATTATGATAATGTTTATGTGGAAAAGGATTTTGTTTTAGTTTTATACATAGAATTAAATTTTTATTCTTATTCATGAAAGTTTCCTTTATATTGTTATCCTTACTGAACATTTGAGCTCACCCCTTTCTATATTTAATTTTTTCCAGGATGTAAAGAAGTATATTATGACTGACCTGCATGAATAGTCTATGGGATCTCAGTGTAATCCATGGAAACAATGATATTGTAGTTTTCCATTTTATGATGTAATGTAAACCTTATGAATATCTAGTACTTACAAGGATACTAAACTAATTAGTCTTTTCAGACATGATCTTTTGTGATAATGCCAATAATATGTAACAATGCACTTACTCTGGGATTCTGGGGTCAGGGCGTTACAATTTCAGTACGGGTCTATGCAATGCAATAATTTATAAAAACTCAACCGATGTGACTAATTAAATAAAATGTGTAAATAAGATAGTCGAGATAGATCCATAAAGACATTTAAATTAGTTCATATATATTAAAAACAGATTTAATTTTATTGGTTTGGATAATGAAGTGAGATAACATTGGATTCATTTTATTTTTAGAAAAAAAATGATGAAAGCAAAGTGTGGAATATTTGATTGGATTCAAAAGAGATTTATTTGGTTTGAAAACATATTTTGAAAGTACACCTGTGTTTTGTAATTTAAGGCTTTAGGTGTAGTTAGATTTAGTGAAATTGGTTTCTTAAATAATGGATAGTTTTGGAGTCTAGAAAAATAATATAGAACGGTCATGGTATCCCCTCCCCACTACGACTTGTACCCTATTTCCCTTAGTATGATAATTTAGAGTTTTGATGAATCAATTTTGTTTGGATACTATATTTACACATGAATTCCCCTAGTGATTAAAATTTTTATACATTATTTAGTGATTTTAGTTATGTAAATTAAAAACTTCTTTTAGATTCAAATATCAATGGTCATGATAAATGAAATAGAAATGGATTAGAAGTTAATAGAAGAATTATATCAGACCACATAAAATAATAAGTAAGGTGAAATAAATCCAACACAACTTCCCCATTCTATTTACATAACCCTATCCTAAAGAGAGTTTACCTCCCATATCATTGCAATTAGAGGAATAGATAAAAGGATAAAAGAGAAGTAATGCATAATTAAGAGGGAGATAAACATAGGGAGAACCCTACATGTAAGATCCTGACCTTTTATGGAGTCATCTTGGGTGGGTTTTCATGTATATTTTGTGGTTTTTAAGTATGTTTGTATTGGAATAGCATCTTGGGGTGCATTTGGGTGAACTTTTATGAAATCCTAACAAGTATTGTGTTGTTCACAGTTTGCGCACGGTTTGAAAAACCGTGTGACTAAACCGTGCCAAGTGTGAAAACCTTGAAATAGAGGTCTGCATGGTATGCACACGGTTTGAAAAATCATGCGACTAAACTGTGTTTTCATGGACAGAGTGGTCGATATGGTTGGTGCATGGTTATCTCTAATAGTGCACCCCTTCTTAGGAAATCGTGCATGCTGGATTAATTATCCAAAAAACTACGCTTAAAACTACCTAAACTCCAAATTCTTCAATATTTCAATACAGGCTCGGGCTTGGAAGATTCTAGGTTGTCTATGTGCCTTGAAAATAAATTACAAGGTGATTTAAACATCATTCATCAAGATAAGAAGCCCATATTGAATATGCACTCTCTTCTTGATATATAGATTCCATCTCGTTGATTCTCTTATTCGTTCCTTTGTCTTTCCTTGATCATTTAATGGAAGATTTCCACCATTACAATGGATATATACTTATGTGTTGAGATCTAGATCTTGAATTGTCAATCTATATCTTGATTTTCATGATCTTGATGCCTTTTTTCATAATTTTTCTTTAGGGATTTAGATACGATGGTTGATCGATGGTGTTTGGCTGCACATATTTTGGGGATTTCCATTTGGCTATCATATGTCAATAAATCGGTGTAGGTGGACTAAATTGAAATCATGTAGTGATGGATTTGATATATGAATGCGATTTTATTGATTTTATAGTATCCCTTAATAATTGAGTTCTGAAATTGAAGTAAATTGGAATGTGTAATTGACTTCTAATTGCCTTGGTGATTAATTGATAATTGAATCTCAGAACAAACAAATGGGGGTTTCTCAAATAGGTATTTGATTTGGAGATTGGTTATGGGTTTAGATATTGTAATTGAGATATTAAATTGACCATATAAATTATAATAAATTAGTTTAAATTAATTATGAAATGATGTTTGACTATGTAAGATAATTAATTGGGGGAATTAATTATGGTCCCTGATTTTCATCAATGAGAATTAATTGTGAGAATTAATTATAATAAGTTGAGATTTGATATGGATAATTAAATGTGAAGAATTTATTATGGAATTTGAATATTTTTTATTGTTAAATTAATTGATGAATTAATTAATGGGATTTGTGCTTAGTTAATTATTGAGTAAACTAGTGGCCTTAGAAATTATTAACTAATCATTGGATTAGTAATGGAATGATCTAGATAATTCTTATGAATTAAAGAATGATTAAATAAAAGATATTATTTTGGGTCTAGACATGGTGTTCTAAACCAATTATAATTTTGGACATAGGCATGACATCCTCCCTAATAGTTATCAAAGCATGAGATTCAGGGGTGTTAGGCATGATGACCAACACTGACTGTGATATAGAGTGATAGGAATGGCGACCTATATTGAATGATATTTGGGGTTCTTGAAATGACATTCAACACCAAATAAATGATAATAATGAATGTTGACTCAAATAGAACGCATTTATTGAAACTGGGCCAAATGGGGTGATTAGATATTAAATGACAGTGTGGTAATTGTTTAATTTTTTATTGTATTTATTGCTTCATAAAACTAAATAAAATATCATTTTACAACACTTCTTTTAGAAACTGTTGGTGTTGGCCTATTTAGTCATACTAACACCCCATTCAGGCTACCTAATCAACTACCGAGTTGACTTTGTTGTTTCATGACACGATAATGGAAAGGCCCTAAAATTTGATGTTTTCCAGGTTTGGAGCATGGGAGAGGGAACCGTACGGGGTTCACGACCCTCCAGGAGGTTTTGTTTCTTTAAATTTAGTTAAAATATAGACACTTGACATTCAAATTGTCAAAGAATGTTTTACCTTTTAGTTGAGTAATTTATTTGTTTATTTTCAATATCATATAACATGGTATTGTTATTGTTATTTTTATGCTTCACATCTTAGTTATTTTTGTTTTCTTATGATTGTGATTTATTCTGATAAAGGAGAATATATTCTCCCCAAGGATAAAATACTAAAGCCTCAATGCTAGTTGGAACCCTCTGGAATTTGGGGAGGTGCGCTTTTGGGCAAGTGGCCAACCAGATCAGGGCATCGTTTAGTGACACCCGGGTTGGGACATCACAAAGTGGTAACAGTGGAGTTTTATTTTATTTCTTCTACAATTACCTTACTATTTATAGAAATATAGACATGAGACTAAGAAGATCCAAGGTTTGGTAATGACATTGTGTATGGGATTTGAAAACCATTGAACGAGGGAAAATCAGAGTACTCTGGGTGGGATTGTTGTGATTGTTGTTTGTTGATAGAGTTGGATATTATTTCACCTAGTGAGATGTACTTTTTGGGTTATGTGATATTTGTTTTGAAAATTCTTGTTATTTTTTTGGTGTGATATTTTAGGGACTTAAGGTTTTGTGACATGCACCATTCTAGGTACTCACGAGAAAATGGGTTATGGTTAAGTTGTTGAACCTGAATTGTTTTTCCTTATTGTGAGATTGAAATATTGATAAAAATTAGAATAAATGGGTGTCCAATGAGAACGATTATTTAGGAAATGATTATGAATAAATAATTAATTTTTTAATTAATTAATTTTAGATAATTTGATTATTTAATTTGTTGAATTAATTAAAGACAACATATGTACCCATGTTAACCATAACCTAGGAGTAGGAAGGTTAAGGGTAGTGATATGGCCTTGGTGTTGACCGTGTGGAGATAAAAGGGGTAAATGAAATTTTAAAACATGTTGTGTTAGATTCTCCTCTTAGATAAATGTTATAAGGTTGTGTTATGAGACCAAAGACCTGTGTTTGGACTTTTAGAGATATGCCTGCATGATGCTTGTTGAGGGAGAGACTGAGGGGTTTGGCCTGGAATGAAAATCCATACAGGGATATTGAGGAACCATTTGTTAAAGATGAGGTGGAAGGGGAAATTTTTTGAGATAACATTCCCCATTTCATGAAATTCATGGAGAAAGACCTAGGGTAAGTTCTAAAAAGAATATCTGACTAGGCAATGGATTTTCTCTTGAAGAACCCTCCGATTTTTACTGGAGAGGGTGGAACGATGGGAGCTGAATTTTGGATTGAATTCATTGAGACGAAACTTGACCATTTAGATAATTAAACTAGGTGGAGGGTCATGTTGTCTACTAATATGCTACAGGGGTCTGCGAAGCACTGGAGTGACATTCAGGTATGATCTGGATGGATTGATGATTTGTTATGAAATGAATATCTTGAGAAGTTCTTGGACAACTTCTATCCAGAGACCATGGGACTAGAAAAGGCTTCAGGACTTATGAATCTAACACTAGAAATCATATCCATAATGTATTATACTAAATTATTCACATATTTATATCGTTTTTCTCTATCTTTGGTGGTATATGTAGCATCTTTATATCTACAAATCTTGATAATGGTTTGAGACTGGAGGTGGAGTCCATAATTGGGGTGATGAATATTGATACACCACTGGGAACACGATATAAGGATATCCTTTTATGAAAGAACTATTTACTATATATCAGAGAGAATCATTTTCATTGGGATATCTATGTCTTTGATGTAACGGTCTTTGACCAGATCATGGGGTTTGACTGGCTAGTTCTATACCATGCCCACATAGATTCTTACCATAGGAGAGTGAAATTTTTATCTTGTAATGGGGACAAATATGTTCACTGTGGATAATGGGATATCTATGAAGCCCATGATGGGCCAATAACTCAACAACTGGGAGAGCCCACAACCCAAGTTCCTAGTGTTTTGTTGGATTATGGGGGTGGTAGGAATGCAATCCTTCCACCAGTAGAAGATCTATTATAGGATGTGTTTAATAAAAACTTTTCAGTGTTTACACATGAGAGAGATTTGGAACTCACTATTTAACTCATTTCAGGAGCCAATCTGGTATCCATTCCACCTTACATAATGGCACTGACTGAGCTTCAAGTTCACAAAATGTAGTTGGAGGAGTTTGAAGATAAAGAGTTTATTTGTCCAAGCCTATCACCTTGGGGATCACCTGTATTTTTTTTTGCAATGAAGGATGATTGGAGTTTATGCCTTTGTGTCAATTATCTGAAGTTGAATTAGATGACTGTGAAGAACTGATATCCTATTCTATGTATCAATGATCTATTTGTCCTTCTAAAGGGGGATGGTGTGTTCTCAAAGATCGATATGAGATCAGGGTATCATTGGGTGAGAGTTCAGACCGCCGATATAACAAGAACTGCATTCAGAAGTATGTATGGCCTTTATGAGTTTGTTGTAATGCCGTTTGGGCTGCAAAATTATCCAACAGAATTTATGGCCTTGATGAATTGGATCTTTCTTCCATACGTAGATCAGTTTGTGGAGGTGTTTGTGGATGGAAACTTGGTGTACTCTAAGGCTCATGATGATCATTCCCAACATCTTGACATCATCCTGGGTTCACTGAGAAAGCATTATATATATTTCAAGCTATCTAAATGTCAATTTTATATTGACAATGTACACTTTTTGAGGAACATCATCACTGAAGAAGGTGTGGTAGTGGACCCAAAATAATTATAGGTAGTGATTTCATGGGAGCAACCCAAAAATGTTATTAATATCATATGATTTTTGGGATTATCTATTTATTACAAGAGGTTTATCCCACACTATTACTGATTGGAGGCACATATTTTAAGTTTGAAAATGAATGGGGTAATTTTTTATTAGAAAGAATCATGTGGGAATGATTTCCAATAGTTGAGGAAAAACATGACATCAACACAAAATTTGATCTAACTTTAGTCGGGTGATGAGTACACGGTGTATTGTGATGCTTCTAGGATTGGAATTGGATATATGTTGATGTATGAGAATCGAGTCATCATTTGAGGTAAAATGAACATAATTACTGTACACATGATCTCGTGTTGGGGGTAGAGGTTTATGCTCTAAAGTGATGGAGAAACTATCTTTTGGGTGAAAATTATACAGTTTTTACAGATCCCAAAAGCTTGAGGAATATATTTTCATAGTGTGACTTTAATCTTCTATAGAGAAAATAGGTAGAGTTTATGCAGTCCTTTGATTTTGAATTGGAATATACACATGGAAAGGGGAATAGTGTGGATGATACCTTAAGTAGGAAAACTCTGACTCGGTCGGTATATCAGTAAATTGCAGTGTGGAAGATGATAACTTTGTGGGTGGGAATACATGTGGGAGTTCAAGTGAGTTAGGAGAGGATGTCTTTGGTTTCTGTAGTAGTGGAGTCTACACTCTAGAGCCAGATCAGGGAGAAAATGTATGAGGATCTGGAGTTTTAATCCATGAGGGAAATCCTTGAAGGTGGAGAGACACCTTCAGACTGGTCAATAGGTTAAGATGAGACCATCTATATGAAAAATCAATTTTTCATGGCTACGAGTATTCTAAGTCAACTCATGCGATAATTTCATGCCTCAATGTGGGTGGTACATCCTAGGGTGAAATAATGTACCATGACCTACGATGACTATTTTGGTGGCCATGAATGAAAAATGAGATAATAGTGTTTCTTACATGATATTTCACTATTTAGAAATTGAAGGTAGTGCATCAACAACTTGGAGTCCTTTTGAAGAATTGAGATGAAATGACTATGGATTTTTTGGTCGGACATGAAAAGAAACTTTGGAAGAATGAGGATATTTGGGTTGTTGTGGATAAAATAATAACGTTAGAACTTTTCTTTCCTATTGGTAAAACCGTTACAGTAGAACTGTTGTGAGAGCTGTATGTACAAGATATAGTTCGTCTGCATGGGGTGCCACAGACTATAGATTCAAATCACAATTTTTACTTTACTTCGTGGTTCAGGAAGGGATTTTAGAAGGCGCTTGGTACACATTTTTTGTTAAGTAAATCCTTCTACCCATAGACATATGGGCAGTTAGAGCATACCATACATGTGTTAGAGGATATAATGCAAGCATATCTTCTTGACATCGGTGGTTCTTGGAAGAAGCACTTGAATTTGGTGGAGTTCACCTATAATAATATATATCAGGAAAATATATAGATGGAACCATATATGCCACTTTATGGGTGACCTTGTAGATCACCACAATATTTTTTAGAGGTAGTTAAGTCAGATTTTTTTGGGTCTGAGTCTCATTAAGTGGACATCAGAGCAGGTGCTATTGATTCCAAAATGTTTATAAGAGTAGGAAAAAATTGTATGTTGATAGATGAAGTAAACCCATGGGGTTTACATAGAGAGAACATATATTCTTTTGGGCATCGTCAATATTGGGACACCATAGGATATAGAGGCAGGGCACGTTGTCGACCAGGATTTTAAGACTGTTTGGGTGTTGGAGGGAATCAGACCACTGGTGTATAGATTAGCCCTTCAGCCAAAATTCATCTATAGGAATGATGTTTTCCATGAGTTACAAATATAGTGTTATCACCCCAACCCTTTTCATGTTATTGATGTGGAAGAGGTTGACATCGAGATTGATGCATCCTTTTAGGAGCATCTAATACATGACCTGTGTCACAATGAGAATGTGTTATGCAAAAGACCATGTGGTTAGTTCATGGGTAATTTAAACATGGAAGTGTTCAATAGGAAACATGGAAATGTGAAAAATACTAGTGGGCTCAATGAATCAATATTTTTGGCTTAGAATCATAGAGAATATTGGGAGTGCAGCTCGAGGAAAAGCTGTTATAAGGTGGGATGATTGGAAGATCCTAGGCTTTTTTGGAGGCATAACTGGTGTGTTTTCAGGTAACTTTTGAGGGTTTTAAGTACCATTTTTTGGGAGTAGTGTCTTGGGGTGAGTTTGGGTGAACTTTTAAGAAAACATAACGGACAATGGGATGTGAATGGTCACACCTGGTTTGAAAAACCACGCGACTAAACCATGCCAAGCGTGAAAACCTGGACAAAGTGGTGACATGGTTTGCACACAGTTTTTCCTATAATGGGACTAAACCATTCCAAACATGAAACCAATGATAGGGAGGTTCTCATGTATGGTGTATTTTTTTCCCTTAACCATGTTCTCTTTTTTATGAAACCATGTTCGTGAGATTAAAAATATGAAAATCTATTTTTAAAACCACCTGAACCCCTGTGATTTCAATGTTTTGACCATGGCTCGAGCTTGAAAAAATTTAGGGATCCAGAGCCTTATGGAGGGAATACTAGATTATTTTAACATTGTTCCTTGGGATCAAAAGTCCATATTGAAGATCTGCTCTCCTCCTGGTAAGTGGATTTCATCATGTTGCTTCTCCAGTTCATTCCACTATATTTACATTATCTTTTCATGGAAGATCACTACCATTTCCATGGATCTAAAATGATGAGATTATATTATCTCTAGGATTGTGGATCAATATTTATACTTTCAAGATCATGATGCCTTTGACCATATTTTTGGTTTAGGTATTTAGATTCGGAACATGATTAATGATGTTGTGCCACTCAGATTTTGGGGTTTTTATTGAGGAAACATCTATCAATAAACTGTGGTAGGTGGTCTAAATCGAGCTCTCATTGTCATGGATTTGATATTTGAATGTGATTTTATGGATTTTTTACATTTCCTTGATTATTGATTTCCTAAATTTGATAAATTAGTAATGTCGAATTGACTTCTAATTGCCTTGGTGATTAAGGCATAATTTAATTAAAGGACAAAAGAAAGGGTTTGATCAAATATATATTTGTTTTGGAGAATGGTTATATATTGAGATATTGAAATTGATATATTTAATTGATTATGTTATGAAAATTAAATTTCCAAAATTAATTATGTAATGATTTTTGACTAAGTAAGATAATTAATTATGTGAATTAATTATATTCCATGATATTGATCAAAGATATTTAACTGGGGGAATAAATTATGATAATTTTATATTTGATGTGGATAATTAATTGTGAAGAATTATTTATGGAATTAGAAATTTTTTGATTGTTTAATAACATGATGAATTAATTCATGGGTTATATGCGTAGTTAACTATTGAGTTATCTAATGTTCTTTGAGATGTTTCGCTAAACATTGGATTAGTAATTGAATGATGTTGCTGGTTATTTTGACTTAAATAATGAATAAATGGATGGAATTTTTTTGGTGCTCGATATGGATTTCTAAACCGATTAGAAGTTGGGACATGGACATGGAATTCCTCCCAAATAGTAATCCAAGCATGAGATTTTGGGGTTCTAGGCATGAGGAACTACATCATTTGAGATATGGATTGTTTGGAATGAATACCTACACTAAATAAAATTTATGGTGCTTGAAATGACGTTGAACACCATTTAAATAATGATAATGAATGATGATTCAAACGGTAAACCTAAATTGAAACTGGGCCTATTCTTATTATTAATGATTAAATGGAAATGTGATAACTATTTAATTATACATTGTATTTATTACTTCACAAAACTACATACACTATCTTTTGACTGGACTTGTTTTATAGATCATTCGTCATGGTTTACTGAGTTGTAATCACAACCTATTCAGTCTGTCAAATCCTCAATTGAGTAGGCTTTGTTGTTAGTGGAAAATATAAGGGAAGGGCCCTAGGATGGGTTGTTGTTGGGGATTTGAGCATGGGAGAGGGAACCAAATGTGGTTCGGGACCCACATGGTAGTCATTGTGTCTTTAAAATTTGTTTCATTATAGACACTTGACATTCACATTATCATAGCATGTTTTATCTTTCAGTTATGTACTGTGATTTCTTGTTTTCAATGTCATATGATATGGTACTATTATAGGTTTTTATATGCTTCTACACTTTTCTATTGTTGTTTTACTCTATTAGTGTTTTTTATGATAAAAGAGAGTATAATCTCTCCAAGAACGACATACCAGACAGCCATTGCTAGCCTGAATCATTTGGCGTACGGTGAGGTACGCTTGAGGGAATGTGGCCAACCGTCTCAGGGAACCATTTTGTGGCACTCGGGTCAGGACGACACACTACACAATGCAGATTCTCGCTCTAAGGTTTTTTCTCTTGAATCTATACAATACATGTTTTCTAGACCACTATTTATAAAATCCATACAGGCTCTAATATTAATGAGGATCATTAAGAATTTGTTCATGGTTGTTCTGAGCAGGTCCCATGTAATAGATTCTGTCAAGTATATGCAGATACATTGAAATTCATCACTTATACCCCATTCATGAAATGGACACATGGGGTAAATTATTAAACAATGTGAAAATTTTAATTATCATTTTTATACTTCGTCATGTGTCATTCATTTCATGCCTTTCATCGGTACAGAACATGTAAGGATATGCATGATGTGTAATTTCATTTTTCTCCTTCGGTATCATTTTTTTCTCAGTTATTTAGTTCTGTGCCTTTTAAGTGTACCATGATCATCCATAATATTATGTTCTTAGTCCGATCCACACCGCTCATGGTGTGAAGTTTCATTTTTCCACATTTTTATTTATCTAATGCATTCTTCCATAAAACAAAATACAGGTAAAACAATTCAAATATTAGAAAGAATAATCAATTAAATACATAAATAAAGGTATTAAAATACCATAAAATATATGCATCAAATATAGATATCAATATTCATCATGATACAATATTTTTAGAGTGAGGATAAATGAGTCAAGAAAGGTTGTTTATATATCCATGGAATGTGGGTATTTTAGAGTAATGTATTGATTATTTTAATAATTGGGTCAAGGAATATAAATAATGATGGTTCCCAAAATATTTATTATTCTTTGTTAAAAGACATTTTCTTATATTAGAACCCCTACAAACTAGAATGGAAATATGTAGATAATTTATTAATGTTTAATAGTTAAAAATATTTTTTAGAATAAAATAAAAAAACATGAATTGAAAGTTCTAATATTGGTTTAAATATTGAACTGAATAGTTTTAAATGCGTTAGATTAATAATTAAAAATATTTTTAATTTTTTAAAATATATTATAAATTCTTGAAATAGATTTATAATATGATTGAACAAATCATATGCAATTTTTAGAAAAAAAAATTCCAACTATTTACAAAAATATAAATAATTTGCAAAAAAAATTCAATAAAAATCACCATAATCTAATTTCTATAGAGTGACTTAAAATTTTAATTCTAATTGATCATATTCAAATATTGAAATATATAAATTTTTCATTCAAAAAAATATAAATCAATATATATATAAGGTTATTTATATATAGAACATATATAATTTATTTTATTTTCATTGTTTATATTTAAATTATTTATTATATATTAGTTATTTTACTTTGAATTTTATCTGTATATATATAATTAATTATCAAATTCAATTTAATAATAAATTATTTTTAGTACATGTTTAATAAAATAGTCTTGGATTGATGATCTATATACACATTTATTTCAAATCCATGTTAATGAAAAGTTTACATTACTAGAAATGAAAATTTCAAAATGTAGTAACCATTTCTTGGTAATAAAAGACATTAAATTTAAAAATTCTCATTTTAAATTAATAATATATTTCATTATTTTTCTGATTAAAACATTTAATGTAATGTTTAAAATGTAAAATTTTTAAGTAATAAATCATGTAGATATAAAAGGATAAAAATTATTTAAAATTTTTATAAACACTTTTTAAAATCATAATGACTTAATAATTTTTTTTAAAATTATTACTCTGACGTTTAATTTAAAAATATAATCCAAAAAAACTTCATGTCTCATCAAAAAATTGTTTTGATACTTTTAATAGTTATATGGTTTTATTATTTCACTATTACAATATGTGTCATAATTTCTTGATAAAAATCTTTTATGAATAAATTTAGGTTCAAACATGAGTAAGAAAATGAATCAAATAATAAGAGTAATTTACATGTTAGATGTGATTATATGTGATGAAATAATCCTGGACATATTTTAGTAAAATTTAGAAAAACATTTTATAGATAATTATTATCAATAAAATTCCATTCTAACACATGAATTAATAATACATGGTAATTATAAATAAAATATTAACAATGGAAATCTATAATTACATTATTAAAATTATGAAATTGAGATATATTTCATAATATCATTTTTTCAAGAAATGTAAATAAAAATTATTATTACTTTTTAAAATGTTATTAATACTTGTTATACATTATATATGTTTTTAATATTATAAAATCAAATGAAAATTAATGTATTTGAAATTTATATGTATAATTTAACGTAAAAATACTAAAAAATATTCCTTGAATTTATAGTATGTTATATATTCCATATAACACCCTAAATATAGTAACCTAGTGTTTTCGGTTTTCTAGATACATTCTCATAATACACAAGAGATCTCATGTCAAATTATTGATTAATTTATCTATTTTAGGAGACTATATATAACTCTGCACCCCTAGAAACTAAGTACCAGATGCATTATTTTCATACATTTGCATGATTATAAGGAATAAAATTCTGAAGGATGGACTAGTTTAGTATTTTTGTAAAATAAATTACATACATGAACATTACATTACAATTAGAAACATAAAATACAATATAGATAAACCTTTCAGAATTTAGTTATTCTCCTATAATAACCATATATTCCAATCATTATTCTCAGCTTGGAAACCTGATAAAGTAAAACATAAGGAATGGGTGATCTCAAATGCTCAGTGAGGGTATAGAATATAGTATAAGGTATCATAAATAACCATAAAATTTTATGATAAGGTATAAAACAAGAACACTAGACTTTTAAGAATAATCTTTAGTATAATATGGAAAAAATAAATCAAATAATTCTATTTAAATATTCACATGGATATTCTAATAGTCGAATAATAAAATGTAATACTAATAACTAATCTCATAATGAGGTAACTAATAATTATGGGCATTTCAAACTCACCGTCTAGGCTTCATGCCTAGAATATAAGATTTTCAATTCTTTATAACAAGAATCTATGGCTTGAAAGACTTCATTCAAAGATTATAATACTTTAAAGGATTCATTCCTAGAATCTAAAAAATCGGTACGACCTCAGCCAAAACCATATCCATTTTGTTTCATTAAACTGATCAATCAATCAAGGGTCTATAGAAGTCCCCAACCATTACAAACAATGTCCAATCCATTCCACATATAAAATGGATGAAACATAACCATTATAAAAAATCTTATTAAAACTAGCATACGAAATTTTAATACTTTAACCCCAAAATACGAATGGTATCAAAAATAGCACATCCAAATTCAAACATATCATATACTATTAAATAGAATATTTAATATTTTTTAATAATAAATAAACCTTAATTAATCATAAAATACAACAAATAATTTTGACATAGATGAAAACAATCTAATAAAATAATAAAACTCTATGAGATAAATATCCATTTTTACTTTGAATTAATTTTAAAAACACAAAATCATTAACGAACACATATATTTTGTAAATAATCTTGTATGTTTTTAAGGAAATAATTAAAATTGTATGGTTCCTAATGGAGGAGATATCCACTCACTCTCCATAAGATAAAAATATATTGTTTTAGTAAATTGTCAAAAGGGTTTTAAAATACCTTGTTTTGAATATGACCGAATGATTCCATTAAATAAAATTATAAAAACTAAAACATGGATAAAAATTAAATTAAAATATTTTTTATAATATTTTGAAATTAATTTTTAACATACATGGACATTGATGATAATTGTGGCCTAATAGATACGTACGTATAAACAACCTCAGATAATAATGAGGATGAAAAATAACCCTTTCCTTGTAATTTCCTTTAGTAGATAGTGAATTAACCAATTTTATAATTGTTAACATATGTTATTATAAATTTTATAATAATTATTGAATTGTTTATGTGGATAAATAATCTCATCGTATCGTGGATACAGTATGTCGTACGTACTCAGGAGCGACGATATCATTCACTTAGTGGTTAAATGTTATGGAGTGGGATGATATATTAATTATAAAAATCATTATAATATAATAAATATTATTTATATCCATTATATTCTTCATTACACTCATCCAAATAATGTAGTATTAAATAAAAAATTTCACCTTTGTGTGAAGATAGTAAGAAGTGTGTACACACACATTGAGATATTGTTATTTATTTGATGGATAATAAGAGAAATATGGTTTTTTCAAGAATAATAATAATATCATAGTATATATATTATATTTTATTTATTAATTTTGTATGAAAACAGCATAGTAAGAGGAAATATAAGAAGAAAATAACTTTGAAAGAGTTGATAAAAAATTACCTCTTGTTCTGGTATCTCATTTGATTTTCACAAAAGACTCCATGGTTGGATTTCATCCAAAATTATGGATTATATGATAAAATGAGGGAATTGTCATGATAAATGTAATGTTTTTTGAAATCCAAATAGATTTATAGGTGTGAATAATAGTAAAGGAGATGTGACAATTCATGAGAGAGGGGAGGGGAACATTTGGAAACTCATATACTATTAATTTAATATAAATTTATTATCAAAATAAAATTTTTCAAAAGTTATTTATTTAGATTATAATATGAGAATGGGTTTAAATACTCTAACCCAATGATTTTTACACATGTTTAGGTCACAAAATAATCATTATCTTTAGGATTTAACCCTGAGTTTAACAGTTTAACTCTTGCTGCGTCAACTTGTCTTCTTACACTATAGGGATAATATGGTTACTATAAAAAACCAATGGAACCCCAATTTGATCATTTATGAAATATTTATTATTTTAATAAGTATGTGGATGAAATATATATTTTTATAATTTTTATATTATTTAATAACATATTATTTATTTCAAAAGATGATTTATGTCAATTTTGACAATATCTATTACTAGACGTTTTAAAATATGATAAAAACTTGATTACAACAAAAAACTACATTAAATCATCTATAACATGTCAATTGATTCCAAAAATTCATTGAATTTTTAAAACATATCAAATTATATATGTTTTAAAATTATTAACATCATTTAATTAATTTTACCATTTATAAAACAATTCATACATCATTAATGTATCATTATTTAATTTAATTATTTATGTCATAAAATTATAAATAAATTACCATTATGTAGAAAAATAATATATATTTATATATACTATTTATTGTCGACCATATCACTTATATATCATCATATTAAAAATGATCTATTTATTAATTTTTTTGTTATTTTAACTCTTCTTTAAATAAAATATAATAAATGTCAATTTCTAAGACAAGTTGTTTAAAATGATCATAATTTCTACCTAACGTCGATTTTTGTCAAAAAAATATCCAATGAAATTAGGAAAAGATGTAGGGTATCTTTGTAAATATTATAATATTATTTTTATATTTAATTACCCAATTTACCCTTAACTGTGGTAATTTTTTTACTAAAGATAATATTCACCAAAACATAGTAGATTCGATTAGATCACATATTTTATAATAATTAAAACATTTTAGGTCCATTTTTGAAAATTCCATACACAGAAGTGGTAAAATTATGTTTAAGGATAATCCTGAAAATGTGGCTAGAGGTTGGTAAAAGAGGCATTCAAATGTTCACAAAAGTTATATATATTTCTATTATAAAAATTATTACAATTACTTAAATTTTATTAATATATATTATTTTTCTATTTTTATTTTAAAATTAATTTAACGTAAAATAATTATTTAAAAGAAAAATTCATTTTTTAAAAATAATATTATATTATTCACTATTCATTATAAATTGAATGTTTTCAGAAGAATACAAAAAATTCACCATTAGATAATTCTGAAATTCTGAATTCAAAAATGATGTCTATTTTGGAAAATGATATTTATAAACTTCATAATGTGGTTAATACTATTCATTATAGTTTATTAAACAACTAGTTTGGTAGACCATAGTGCGTCCAATCTCGGTGTTGCGTGCAACACAAGCTATTGAATTTATTTAAAAGGAATAATACTATGAAATAATTGGTTGTTACATTACCCCATCCTTTAATAAATTTCATGCTTATAATTTTTCAAATTTGGTTTAGTAACTAATGCTTGACTAATCCAAATTCTTTTATTGCAATCCCAAATTAGAATAAGGGTCGATTAACCTCAACATTAAAATAATGAAAGGAAAGTACAAAGGCTAATAGATTTAACACATATAAGGGTTCAATTTCGGAAAATATGGACCTTAAATTAAAATATAAAGATCATTTTCTAGTGGATAGTGATAGAGAACAAGACATTTAGAAAGTTAACAATCACAATGCTCTAAATATGTAATGATCTAATGGATCATTTGATTCATCGAAAAAATTACTATGATATCATTTTTGGTTTTAAGATCCTTTACAAGATTTGATGAATTAATTTACACCATATACTGATAACACAAGGATGCATACATACATTACAAGTAGTGTTTCATCCTCTAACAATTTTCTACCACAAACTCAACTTTCCCAATAAAAGACAATAAAATTAAAAATTATTTTATTTATCGTAATCAAATATGGTTCCAAAAATGAACTTATACATCATCTATAATACCTTTTAAATATAGAATACTATGTTATACTAACCAACCCATCACATATTCCAATGGTAGGTGATTCACCATTGTCTCCCTAAAGTTTCAAGTTTAAGTCTCACGCATGTCTGGATGTGATGGGTTGTCACTCGTCCTACAAGTTTATCTTTTTCTAAAACCATATTATTATAACATTTGAAAAATATCCTTAAAAATTAATAACCAATCCATTTCAACCATGTGAATCGTTTAAAATATTTTTTCCAAATTAACATTCTACAAAGTTCTCCAAATTTCTAAATTCAATCTTAGAATCATATATTCTTCAAACAACATAATTTTTCACTAAATTTCACATACCAAATCTGTAAATACCATGATCATATTAAAACTTTTCTGAAAACATCCATGCATCGAATTCACCAATGAAGATGTATTATGGTACAATCCTTATATATATCATTATTCCCATAACAAAAATTTCATAACATAATTCTTGAGTTATATCTCATTATTCTAAAAACCATAATTTCATAACATATGTCCTGAATTATATATTATTATTATAATAAAGATAATTTCATTAAATAGATATTGAATCAAAAAACAAAAATACATTAATTATTCAACATCAACTATATTAATAGAATAAGATTAACTTTAATCCATTTTATTCTTTTGATCTATAGTTCCTTAATGCTTGGGGAATTAATATTCATTGTTCCTTATATCAATACAGTGGAAAAATTGCAAATTGAAAAATTATTACTTTTCCTTGAAATTATGATCATAGTGTCATTTTTCTACACACATGAAACAAACTCATTCTCTATTTAATGTGGCACTAAGGTGTTACCTTCCAAAATTGAAACATGTGGGGAAATAATTCTTTATCTTCAATGTTTTATTTGTCTCTTTCTCCAGCGTTCTCTTCTTCTCTTGATTTCCATTTAATTCTTAAGTCTTAGAAAATTATTTCTCTGTCATGATAGCACATGAGACTATAGCTTTTTATGAAGAGAAATTTATGGAGACCAATGACATTTGGAGATAGGAATTTAACCCATAAAATAAATGATCAATATTGATCCTTGGGTTATATATGAAGTGTTCAACATACCTTATTAACATTGTGATGTTGGATTTAATTTTAGCAACATTATCATCCTCTATTTGTCTCATATTAAATAAATATCCCTCAATATTCGCTATTTAATCATGAAGAATATTCTTTTCCATGAAAACCCCCATAAAATACAACCATTAATTACATAAAATTTCATCGTCCCCTTTTGTGTTTTTAATCACTAATCACTATTATTCTACATCTCCTAAAAGATGATAAACTTCCATGAAAACCTTCTACCATTATATTCTTCCTAAAGTAAGTAATATCTTGTCTAGATAGCTCATCCATTCTAAATCTATAAATGGACATGTAATCTCATTCAATTTTTTGTTGTTGTTTTCTAATGAAGCAATCTAACATCGATTATCCATGTTTTAGATCAGGATGATCCTTATAAATAATTTTATTTTTCCTAACTGAGTCAGCTTTCTTAGTATAGTAATAAGATTGTCATCGCTAGTTGAAACCCTCGGTTCCATCATCATTATCTTTCATAGGAGTGAAATACCTACATGGATTACTTGCATTGATACATTTTCCATTCCTTCCACTAGGCTCCATTTCTAAACAACGATATAGTGTAGATTATGAATCATAACATATAATTTCAGACAAGTAAAACACCTAACATAAATAGAATAATTTATGAATAACTCATATCATAATAATACATATGGTTTCTTTGGGGACATATTTACTCATATATACTTCATAATTGTTTGTAACAAAAATTTGTATTATCCTATACATATCCCCTGGTAGTGTCAAACTGGGTGCGTAGTAAGGCCCAGTTTCATGTACCAGGTTACATTGAGTCAGGACAAGTGTACCTTGTTGATGTTTTTACTCCTCAGTATATTTGTGCTAGAACCACGTCCAGTTGTACTATCCATTTAGGGATGTATTTATAGGAATACCTATATATTCTCAACCTTTATAATATTCTAGAATGTTCATCTATAGATATAATCTTTCATAGAATTTGTTTCCCTAATCTATGTTTCCTAAATGTTGATTCGAAGGTCGTTTCTAAAAATTTGTTGATATTAACTGTAACACCCTGACCCAAGAAGTCTGTAGCTAGATGGATCATTTTAAAACATTTTCATGATTACAAGGAATAAATTCCTAATGGACTGAGTAGTATAGTAGACTTAGAAAAAATATTACATGCATGAACCTTACATTAAAGTTCAAAATATACAACACAACATAGATAATATTTTGATAATTCCATTATTATCATAGATTTACCCAATATATCAATCATAATACACATATTGGAATCCTAGAAAAGTAAAACATAAGAAATGGGGGAGATTAGATTCTCAGAATGTGTAAAAAGTTTAGATGAATTTATTATAAATGAGAATTAACATTTAAGGAAAGATATAAAACTGAAACATAAGACTTTTAAACATAATCTTAATCATAATATGTAAATAATAAATCAAATAATATAATTTAATTATTCACATATATATTCTACTAGTAAAATAATCAGATGTAATACCAATTCATAATCTCATAATGGAGGAATAGAATAATGCTAGACATATGAAACTACCAAACATGTTTTCATAGAAAGAATCTAATATTATCAAGGATTCATGCCAAAAATATAATACCTTCAAGGAATCATTATAAGATTATAATAATTTCAATGCTTCATTAAATGAATCTAATTAATGGGTAAGGCCTAATCCAAAACCATATCTATTTTTTTATTGATACCTACCGATCCATAAAGAGGATATATTGGGATATGTCGGGCACATACAATGTACACTACATTTCTCGTATGAATAGGGTGAAATATAACCAACATAAACATTTGTATTAAAACTACAATACAAAATGTTAATACTTTAACCATAAACCATAAATGGTATCAAAATAGCACATCCAAAATAAAAAATATCAAAAAGTGTTCAATACAATATGGAATATTTTATCAAAATTAATGAACCGCAATTATGCATAAAATACGAAAAAGGATGTTGACATAGATGAATGTACACTAATAAAAATAATTAAAACTCTTTGATAAAAATATCATTTTTTAAATTGAAATCATTTAAAATCCATGAAATTATAAAAGAAAATATTTCATTTAAATATATCCTTATAAGGAAATCTTCAAAATATTAAGGTTTCATTACAATGTAAATAACCACTCATGTTGTATAAGTTAAAAAATCATTATTTCATTAATTTTTTGAAAATATTATAAAGTAACTCATTTCAGAAAACAACCAAAACAATCCTTTCAAAATGATTTTTAAAAAGAAAAAAATGGGTAAAAAAGTCTCTAAACAATTGATGATAATATTTTGAAATATATTTTTCAAAAACATGGAGATGGAATATAAATCTGTGTGAGTAGATACATACATAAAAATAACCTCTGATAATAATGATATTGAGAAATTAAAGCTTACATGGTGCATTCCTTTAGTCGGGGTTGCGTTAAACATTTTTATAACATTTAAATCTTATTATTAATTTATACTAGTATAGTATCCATATTTGTGATATCAAATATGATAATTTTGAAAATAATATTTCAGTAGTACCATTGTTCAGAGTGTTAACTACTTCGTTTTCTTATGCATGTTTTGTTGTGTAAGTAATGTATCTTTTGAATAGGGTATATTTAATTTATATACAGAATTATATTATGTTAATAAATATTATATTGACTCATAATATAAATTTTATAATCATTTATTAATGATTAACAAGATAATGATTCTCAGCAGGTCATGGAGATGTTATGTTGTACATACACAAGAGTGATGGTATCATTCCATTAATGGTTAAATGTTATGGAATTGGATGGTATAAAAATTATACACTATAATGATCATGTAAAAATAAATATTCATTTCCATTATATTCATCATTATACCCATCCATGTAATGTATTGATGAATAAAAAATTACACCACGGCGTGGAGATGGTAACCCGAATGCACACATTCATGGTGATATTGTTGTGTTTAGGATGAATAAAAGGATGAATATGGTTGTACCATATTCATAATAACATGTCTGTATATATAGGATACTAGATTAATAATTTTGGTATGAAAAAAACAGAGGTAGAAGTAGTATAATAAGAAAAGAACTTTGAAAGAGTAAATAAAACAACTAACGCTTCTTCGAGTATCTCTTTTTTATTTTCACAAAGGGACTCCTTATGTTGTATTTTTGCACAAATTATGTCCCATAGGATGATGCAAGATAATATGGGATGATTAATGTTAAGTGTTTTTACAGAAAAATGGATTTATATGTGTGAATAATAGCTAAGGAGAGGTTTCATTTTATAAGAGTGGGGAGGGGCACTTATGGAGAGTCAAAAAACAATTAATTTTATATAAATTTATTTTATATTTTAATTAGAAAAAAGTGAGCTATTTAGAGTATATGATGATAATGGCTCTAAATCCACCCATATAATGATTTTTAGACAAATTTAGGTCACAAGGTTTCCATATCGTTTTGATTTAACCATTATTTAAATAGTTTAACTCTTATTGTGTCTACATGTCTTTTTACAAAATAGTAAATATAGTTACAATAAAAATCCAAACAATCCCAAATTGAATAATTTATGAAATATAAAACATTATAATATTTATTTACCCTAATTGTTTTTATTTTATAATTTAATATCATTTGATAACAAAATATTTATTTTAAAATCTCATTTATGTCAATTATGACACTATTTATTACTTTACATTTTAAAATAACATAACAACCTGATTACATCAAAAAAACTACATTTAATCAACCCTAACATGTAAAACACATCCCAAAATTCGTGTAAGGATTCAAATATTTCAAATATTATTTATTTTGATATTATTAATTTCATTTTAATGAATCTTTATTTAATAAATCAATCGCTACATCATCATTATGTCCCTATTTCATTTAATTTTTTATTCCCTAAACATATAAATAAATAACTATTTTTTTGATAATGAATTTATATTTCTAATTACTATTTATAGTTGACCATATCAATTATGTATCGTTATAGTAATATTGATGTAGTTATTAAAAATTGAATCTGACATTTTTAACTCTCCTTTAAATAAAATATAATAAATATTATAATCTGACACAAGATTCATAGAAAGAATCATATATTATACCTAATGTTGGTTTTGGTAAAAAATCATTTCCAATTAAATTAGGAAAATTTTTAGGGTATCTTTTATAAAATATTAATATTAATTTTACCTTTAATTACTAGATTTACACATAACTGTGGTTAATAAATAGAAATTTACTATAGTTACTATTCACCCAATAAAATAAGTGGATTCTATTAGATCACATATTTTTAAAAAATTTAAAACAGTTATTTATAGTTTTCAAATTTCCAATCATATAAGAAGTAAAATTATGTTTAACGTTATTCTAATAAATGTGAGTAGAAGAAAGGTAAAAGAGATGTTCAAAAGAAAAAAAAATCAAATTCTATTAGAAAAATTATTCCAATTACCTAAATTAGGATAACATATTTATTATTTTTATATTGTTATTTTAAAATTATTTTAATGTAAAATATTTATTTAAATGAATAATTTTGTTTTTAAGTAAAATAAAAAAAAATCACTATTCATCCAAACATGAAATTTTTTAGAAAAATACCATAAATTCATTCTTGTTCGATTTTGATATTCTGAATTCAAAAAATGATGTATATTTTAAAAAATAAAATTATTAAATTTCATAATCTTGTTAATAATATTCATAAATTCTTTTTAAAATGTGTAGTATGGTAGATCAGAGTGTCCTTGAACTTAGTGAGGTGGGAAACACAATCTATTGAATTTATTTAAAAGGAAAAGTACTACGCTATCTTGGTGTGTTATAATAGATACATATATTATTCTCAAATTACATCTATAAACATGAGATAAACTTAAAATTATACTTATAACCATTTTATTTTTTCTATTATATCCATGGAGTCATTCACTGAACCCTTTTTGATTTCCTAGGGAAATGAAAACATAATAAATTTTGAAATCGTATTCTTAGTAATTGTAGGAGTACAACAATATCAATCTAAAAAAGATTGAATAATTTTTTGGTCATAAAAAATAATCAAATATTACATATAACTAATATCATTAAAGGGGAATATATCCATGTATGGAATAAAAATAAAATTAAACAGATAATATCGTATATCATAATCTTCCCATTGGGGCCATGTGTAAAGACTCAATACGTAAATAGGTAGGAAATATTCCAAATACCCAAACTAGTTTGTCTAACAAGACCTATTGATTCATTGACGATAAATAACATGTCAAAACCATCATGTACTTTGTATAATGGATTCTTAATATAAAATTGATGAAGAAAAATTCAATACATAATCAATATAAACACATGTATTTTATAACATGCATATGAAAAGTTAATATTTTCCCTATTCAATAAATATAACAGTGTGGCCATTATACATACAGATAAATATGATGGATATAATCATTATATTATATCCTTAGTAAATAATATGATTTATTAATGGATATTGACATATAAGAAAATGATTTTATCATATCACTAGAACATTTCTTTGGAAAAATACAATTTTCACATTGAAATAACGTTTTTAATGTCTAAAACATCCAATAATATTATAAAATTAATATTAATTGAAAATAACCATATAAAAAAGAATAGAATAATTTTTTAAAGGAATATTCAAGATTAATGAAATGATATTCATTTAGTATATTGAAAAAAAAAATATTACATTCATGTCATTAGTAAAATGTACCTTGTTCCTAAAATGACATTAATATTAAATTTAATCCTTATTATAGGAAACCAAATAAAATTAAATTGAAAATTATTAAATTAATATATAATAGTAATAGTTTTCTTCATAATTTTTAAATAAAATATGTTCATGGATGAAATGGATTTTTTACCAAATTGAAAAAATAATTATTCTACTTAAAAACACATTTTTATAAATTTGAGTTGTCAATGATAGAACAATGAAGTAAAAAGATAATAATTCACTAAAAACATAATAAGATAGAATAAAATATACTTTTTATAGATAATTAATATAATATCATCATCATTAATTTCAGAAGAAAAATTCCTAGTAAAAAGCCAAATTGTAACATGAAACCTTTGTAACTTGGGAAACATTGGGATTATATCCCCCAAGAAATAAATTGAATCAATTGAAATTTTAAATAGTTTCCATATATAAATATTTATTAGATGAAATATAAAATTTTTATTATATTCCAAACATGAAAAAATCAGGTGGTGAATATTTCATATTTGATATTGAAAAAAAAGTGTAAAAAGAAACTCTTACCTCATGTTCAACATTCCTAAAAAGTTCTTATAACCTATTGTATAATAAATATTATCTTTTAAAACTCTATGAATGAAACATATTAAAAATTATAATATTTAATATGGTATAATTATAACATCTTATCACAATTCTATTAAAACTTATTTATGAAATCACTATTCTAGGAGATACTACATTCGATTTTCTTGCTTGTTTTGATTCAATGGTTCTCATAGATTAAAATTTATCATGGAACAAACATCTAAATAAATTTAATAAATCCATTAAAATTATATTATTATATAATTTCACTTTTATTGAACATTCCATAATAATTCATATGAATAACATTATAGCATCACCCATGTAGGAGGTAAATCTGACACAATCAAGATGGTGTTATAAAGGTCAATTGAGTAAAAATATGACATGGAATAATATTAATATCACATATACATAATATTTTTCATGTAATATTTACTATAAATTCATTATATATAATTATAAAACCACCAAAAAGCTGTATATTGAAAATAAAATATATCTCCCAATGAGATGGCTGTTTGTACATATGCACGAGTGAAACATTCAATTATCATTTGACTGGATAGAGGATGAAAATGTATAACCCATAATTATAATAACATCTCAATATACTGATTATGTTGTATTAATTATGTTAATATATATATATATATATAATATTTATAGGATGTATAAGAAGAAATAAACATTAAATCATTTAGTAATGACTTCTACATCTTCTTTGAGAGACCTCTATTGAATTTCACCTTAAGATTTCATAGGATTTTATTAGGAGAATAAAAAACATAAATAAACAATTTTACGGAATAAAGGTTTATTTTTGGATATGTCTTGGATAATACACAATGATAATTGTTTTAATAAATTATGAGAATATGAGCTCTTCTATAATTGAGTACAGAAACACATCGAGTTAATTAAAATATTTAAATAACATTAATTGTTTTTTAAAAGTGGAACAAAATATAAATGGATTGCAAAATAGTATAATATAATGTAAAAATATCATAAAATATAATATTTATACAATTATATATTGCATTTCACTCTTATATATTAGTTTAAAAACACTTATAACACACATCATCTAAAATGATGATAATTTCTAAACTATTTTTAGTATTATACAAAGTGAATCCTCTAACATTACCTTGATAATGGATCTATCATTAAGGTGGATATTTTGGGAGGATTATAAAATTCAATATGATCACCATTATTGATAAAATGAACTTTTGATTGAATAATATTCAACCCTTCTGTTTGGGAGCTTGAAGAATTTGTCTAGGGACATTCCATTGAAAATCCTTCCTTATTTGTATTTGATGAATGAAATATAAAATGAATATAATCTTAATAAAAACCCATTTATATAGGGAGGCCAACCATGAAGTGAGAAAACAATCAATGAACCTTATTGGGGATGATTTCTCATTGTATTCAATTTTAAATCCAACAATATTTTGAACATTAATAGATTAGGATACGAGAGAAGAAATTCATATCTAGATTTGTAATGCTCCCATTTAATGCCTTCCATCGTATTTTCCTTACTGTCTTTCTAGGACTTACCCAACCAGGCTCCTAAACCCACATTATATGAACAGAAATTAAGAAGAAATTATTACATAATAAGTATTAAATATATTTAAAATAGTGATTACATTTTAAAAGTTTCTATTATATCAAATTATAGAAATTAATGTCAACATAAGTCTATGAAATAAAATTAATTATTTTAGAGAAGTGGTTATTTTTAAGAATAAAAATTATTTTAAATCAAATTAATGCATATTGTTGATTCCATAGGAATTTATTTGATCATGGTAAATAAATTTAGGAATATTTTTTATTCAAACTAAACCAATATATTAATTTTCCATGTAAATAATAGATTAAAATATATTTAAAATATATTTTTTATTTAAATAGAAACATTATAAATATTTCACATTATTAAGTATAAATTTCAAATTTAATTATTATACTTTATGTAAATTATATTAATTATTATATATATATATGTGGTTTATAAAAAAGTTTTTCTAGTATTTTATGTCATTCTTATATCATTATAAAGTTATAAATATTTCATTTAATTACAATTGATATTTTTCAATTTTCATTCAAAAATAAAATATTTCAAAGTATTTTTGATATTAAACATAATTTTGACATTCTAATATAATATTTAATGATATTTTTTTTCAAATAAAATTTCAAAAAATTGAAGAAACTAATTCTAATTATTCACACATTAAACGCAAAAAATTAATTCTTTTTTAAAATGTATCCTTGTGACATACAATAAATTTGTTCTTGTAAATTTCATTATCAGAAATATATATGAATGTAAAACTTTTTTATAGTATTTATTTTATATTAAGGAAATATTTTCTTAAAATATATCTTAATTTTGTTATTCTAATTATATCATGTCATCCCAATAACTATGTTGTAACTAAAATATATAAATAAAATTATTATATTGTTCAGTTAATATTTGTATTTCATACGGATCACACAATCGATTATAGTATTCATTTAACAGAAAAATAAATTTAGTTCTGTTACTTTATCCAATATTAGAGAAACTCCATACTCAAAATTTTAATTAATTTTGAAAAAATCATGCCTATTTAAATGATATTATCATGAATTTTAATTTTTATGCTATGACTATAGAGTATATTATTTTATAAATAAAAACAATTTCCACCACTATAATAATTCCCATGTGAATGTTTTTTTTAGATTATTCAATGAATTAATTGACACATTCCACAAAAACATGTTAGATTTATCATCCATTTCTTGAGTTAGTGGTATAAAAAAATACTTACTAGATTCTTTTAATATTTTAATGTCAATTATTTTTTATTTTGTTGAGTACTTTAATTAGATCCATCTTTTTATTGAAATGATAGATGAATAAGAGTGATATTTATTACATAAAAAATGAACCTTTAATTGATCCTAGGAACTATAAAAGAGTCAAATGTTCTTTAAAAACTATAAATATTTAATATACTAATTTATGAAAATACTATATAGGAATAAACATTATTATCCTTATGTAGAGAAATAACTAATAAAACATCAATACTAACATCCATAGAAATATTACAATAGTGTTACCTTTAAATTATAACATTTTTAGTTTAACTTAAAATATTTTATGCTTCTTATAGAAATTATTAAATATTAAAAAATATTAAACCGCAAAAATCAGGATTATGTTAATGCCAAAAATAGGTATAATAACCATATTTTTTACTAGTGTTTCACTATTAATCATAAACTAAACCATGTGATATATTTTAATTGTAAACATATTCCCACTATGTGTCCTAACTGATAATTCATTCCTCATAGTTTCATGGTGTAATTCTATATCTATGTAAAATATTAAAGACTTAATAGATCCAAAATAAAAAACGTATGATATTTTTAACAAAATACCTTTTTTCCCACATAATGGATTTTAATTTTAGTTGTAGTAATTTAATAATCTTGGCATATATTCTTTTTCTTTGTTTGAGGTGACTTACCTTGATTATTGGTGGCTTAGTTTTCACATCTTTCCATCTACATATAGTTGAAAGGAATGATATTTACGACTTCTTTATTTACCTAAATTTCAAGTTCCTGATGTACATTTTATCTACATTTCATGGAGACTCATATTATCTTCAAGCATGTACAAGGTTGGTCCATTCATCAATTATCCCGTTTGGGAATTTCTATCATACCCTTTTTCTCTATTTCATCATTTAATTATTTTAGTTCTTATTAATCGTCTAATTTTATTAATTTTATTTTAAATTATATGACATAAGTAATTCGTTCTATATCTAGATAGAACATGACAATATATAATAAAATAGTAAATAATTTTTAGCGATTAGTTCCCTTTTTTTGCAAGGATTGATCCCATGAATGAAATGATCAACATTACATTTTCAATTATGTACATAGCCTCTAGCTTAGATTACTATTATTTAAGTATTTACCTCATAATCAATAGATTATCATCTTCTACCTATCATAGATTGAGGATGTTTCTTTTTATATCTTCTCATTAATAATTAAGAATGTATTCTTTTATGAATATCTCCATGAAAGTCTTCATTACTTTAAAAATATTTCCTTTCTTCATTATTATTTTGAATCCTGGAGAAACATTGATCACCATATTTCTGTAAATAATAAAATGATAGAATAATCCTCTCCTATTCATTACTTCTCAATGGATGAAATATATATTCAAGGTACATGATCCACTTTTCACTTATTAATGGATTAGTAGATCAATTAGTGGATGGATTTTCCTTCCAAATGATGTTTTCCAACATCAAGGAATCTTATTGTGAAGAAATATTTTTCCCCATAAAAGAAAGTTTATTGGTCATAACCTAAGTCATCTCTCCTAATATATTCATCATTTTCATAGCTCCAACATTATTCGTGTTTACTAAATTTTGAGGGTAATACCTACATTGATTATGGGTGTTTACATGTTCTCCATTCGTTGTATTGTGAGTAATTTAAAATCAATTCCATATAGTAGATTAACTCCCAACATTATGAATCATAGAGGATAATTCTATATCTACTGTAATAAAAAAATTCTTATTTATCCATAGATTTTCTCAGACTAATATGCTTAGTATCATTTCAGATATAATCAAACCATTAAAATATTTTCAAATCAATCGAAATGGTTTTTAATGATCATGTCAATCATGAAAGGAGGATAACCATGGAGTGTTTGTCTTAGTTTTCAGTCACAGTCCCCATGATCCTACACTATGTGAATATCGTGTTGTTTATATTCAATCTATTCTCATGGCATTTACCCTAAGGTGAAATTTTCCATATCCACGTCCACAAGACATTATCCAGATATGGATTTCATTTATTGCAGGCAAACCTTTGTCCACCTTATCAACACATCATTATATTATCATAATATTAGACTAATCCCTATAGTTTTCCATAATGTAATGGTATCTAATCAATGCCTTTCTAAAACTTTTTTATTATTGACTTATTACACATTATTTGATACAAAATGTTACACCCCAACTATAGTAACCCATAGCTAGTGATCATCATTCTATATAGTCACAAGATAGAAGAGATTGCATCATAATGTATTAAATTTCATAGTATTTTTAAGAGACTAGATACATAAATGAATCTCATATTACATTTTACAAAATGGAATAAATATAAATATTATAGTGATAAATTGTTCATTCTAATTAGTATATCTATACAATCATTCATGGATCCATTCATGGTTTCTTAGGGAAATGAAAACATTGTAAAGGGTGAGATCAGATTCCCAAAATGGGAAATTTTATATTATAGAAAATCACATTATAAATAAATCATGAAAAAAATATAGATATAAAAAAATGTTACAAATAAATAAAAAACATAAATGGGAATACATCCATTCATGAAATAACAAAAAAAATAATCAGATGGGAAACAATAACCTGAATTATAAAAATATTATTCATAATGATGGATATGATAATAATTTGATCATGGCCAATTTCCCATACATGATAAAAAATAGATAATTCATTTTCCGAATAACCCAACTATATATACTCATGATACATACAAATTCATCTAGCGGATGCAATGGGAGATCATTATCATTATTAATTCTAATTTATTCAGAATATTAATGAAAGGAATTATAATTTAGTATATAAAAATATAAAAAATTTATTAAAACACTTGTATATGAAATATTAATATTCTACCCAGTAAGTGGAATCTCTCTCGTCTTTCATGCGTCCTCTCTCTAGGGTTCTATCTTCTTCACATTTGCGAAGGATCTTAGTGCTCAATTAGGTTCCCCTTTCCACTCATCTCCACCTCATGTATGACAAGATGATTCTATGCCTATGTGTTGCGAGTTCAGCAGATGTGGCCCTAGTGGTTCTTGGGGGATGCTCCTAGTTTCTCACCTGGTGGGGATTGTTTGAGTCAGAATGTGGTAGGGATTTCATCCCTTTCCTGGGTCAATGTGCCGTCATGAATGGAGAACTCAAGAATCCTTAGAGATGATGGTGCCCCATTTCCAACTATCCTCTACATTCATTCAGGAGGTTATGTGATGTTGTTTTAATGCTTTCTATGTGGGTTTCCCCCTGAACATGGCCAAAAGGATATGAACTCTAGAGATCTATCAATGAACACCATTGTTCAATCTCCATTGTTGATTTCGATCAATTATGGAGTTTTGTTGGTGGCTTTACTGATTTCTGTTGTTTTTTTATGTTGGATCTACATGCTCTCTATTTAATATACCATTTATTCAATCCCCTTTATTCATGACCCCATATTGTCTATGTGTCATGGATTTCGTGATGGTTTGTACCATGATGGATTCTTCGATGAGGTTGATCTACCGCGATGCTTCTTGGTTGCATCGTTTGCGGTTACTCTTCGGTGTTCTAGCTTCATATTGGTCGGAAAATCTTCTCGAAACTCTCCAATGGGGAATTTTTTCAATGAAAAGAATGTGTTATCCTACAAGGATCCAATGATGTTTATTCTCAATGTGTTATAATGGATAGGTGTCTCAAGTAGTGATGGGATTAGTGCTATATTGTGCAGGGTGGTGTCAGTGAGTGACCATGACTACTCTTGGCTAATGTTGGCTAGTCTTGGCATGAGGAAATTTTTTATATTCTATGGCCACTTTTTGGTGTTTGGGGTTTTTTGGTGTGTTACTACAAAGGTATATCCCATTTTGTGCACTACCACTTCATTTTTCCCTTGTATGGTTCTAACATAACCATAAAGTGATTTATTTGGAATATCAAAAAAAATATTCATATAAGGAATTTTGATGGCATCATTAGAGTATATCCCCTAAAAGTAATAATATTCTTTAAAGGATTTAGATGTAAAAAAAGTTAATTCTAAAAGTTAATTGGAACATTTCATGAAGAAAATAATCTTTTCAATTTTAATCACTTATTTAAAATAATAAATTTCTATATTATAAGGAAAATATATATATATATATATGTGTGTGTGAAAATAAAAATTTAAACATGTTTAATGTTCTCCAATGAAACTAATATCCATGATTTTAAGAAAATACATTCATTTTGTAAATGTTGAAACAATGATTCCACACTTAGCTTTGGAAAAAAGTACCGCATTCGATAAATGAAAAAAATAATTTTTTCATTTAAAACTAGATATGGGTAAAAATGATTTCAATTAATCAATCAATAATATTAATATCATTATTTATTTTTTTAGAAAATAATAATATGAATTAAAAATATTCTTGATCATATTGGAAAAATCAAGTTTTATATAAAAACATTCTTTTAGAAATTTGATTACATAGATAAAAGAAAATAGTAATAAAAATTGTACATTATAGAAATAACCAGATTAGAGGAAAATATATTTTATTTTTCAATGATAGATTACATAATTTCATCATTGTAAATTTAATAACAAATTATCCCGATAAAACCGAGATTCTAAAAAAACTATTACCACTTAGATAAATTTTGAATCAAAACCCCAATGAAGGAGATAAAATATAATATTATTTTATATACCATTGATATAATTTGATTCATTATATACCATATAAAATTTCACACCCCGACCCGATGCTTTACTTCATTTTAATTATTTTGGGTCTCATTTTTGAACTGTGTTTTGAACTGGGTTTAAATTAAAAGAAAATCTCATTTTTATATGAACGTGAAAGCATATGCACGCCCTGCACAGTTCCTAATTTTTGTTAAGGGTTTTTTCGTTATCGAATGTGTTGTTTTTGAGACATGCAACCATGCGCACGACCCCGCGCGTGAGACCGTGCGCGTTTTCCGCTCTCAGTTAATAATTTTATTATTATTATTTTAGTTAATATTTTATTTAAGCTTAGAATATTAAATTATTGAAATATTTATAAAATTGTTACTATTATTATTATTATTGGAGTTTATGAAAATTCTTATTTTGTTCATTATTATTTGTTATTATTTTTTTATTTTTTTTATTTTATACTCTTTTCTTTTACCCCCTTAGTTTATATGTTATTCTTTTCTTTCATTTATTATTATTATTATTATTATTATTATTATTGTTTGTTTTTGTTTTATTTTTTTTAACCCTAAATTCCTCTCCCCTTTCCCCCGTCGCGCTGCTCTCCCCCCAGCACCGAACCCTAACCCCTTCCCCCTGCTGGTTGCGCGACGTCGGCCTCCCCCTGCCGCTTGGACCTTCGTCCGGCCTCCTCCTCTCCCTACCGCGACCGCCGTGACCGCCGCCTCCCTCTCGTCCGGCCTGCTCGCGCCGCCTCCCTCCTGTCCAGCCTGCTCGCGCCACCCCGCAACCCTTCTTTCTTCCCGACCGCATGACCCTCCTCCGGCCGGCGTGAACCGCACCGACACCATCCGTCCACCTCGCACCGGACCCATCTCACCCCTGCTCGACCGCTACAACCATCCTCCACAGACAATTCCCCTCCCGGTAAGCTCCTCTCCTCTCTTCTCTTGTGTTTTGGTTCTTAAATTTGGGATTTTAGATTTTCAGCGGGTATGGAGTTCATGTTAAGGTTTAGTCTTGTCGTTTTTGGATGAATCATGGATTCTTAGGGTTCTCTTGTGATGCATTTGGTGTGAGATTGAAGTTTCACACAGATATTTGAAATTCCTCCATATTAGGTATGTGATTCTGCGTATAACCATTATTTGATGCATTAATTTGGGAGTTTAATTAATTCAGTTTGTTTATTTATTGATTTTCAAGATGCGAGTTTGATTATTTTTGAGATTTGATATACTTTTAATTTTTCAATAGTATGTTGATGAAACATGTGTAAAAATTTCGGTGCAAACCCATGTTGAGATATTTATCAGCATTTTATAAATTGTGTATTTAATTTGTTAGAATGGGCAAAGGGTGAAATTGGTTGTATTTCATTTTTGATGTGTATTTATTTTTTTAGTAGTCTGTTTGTGAAATATGAGTGTGTTAATGTGTGAAAAACCTATGATCAATTTTTTATTAGTGTTTAACTAATGGTTTTGATAGTTTTTTAAGACGTGCAATGGATGTAGTTTGTGTTTTGATGCGACGTTAAAATGCATTTTATCAAAAAAGTGATTTTCGGTGAACTTTTGGTATTCAAAGTTAAGCGAAATGTTTTGAAACATTTTAATAAAATTTTCATAATAGTCTTTTTGAGTTTTAAAGGTGTTTTTTTATTGTGCAGTTGGTTTATTATGTTTTGCGCGGGCTGCGTTTTCTTTTTTGACAAGTGAGTGGTGTGCGTTTGGCCTTATAAGAGGTTTTGGGGAAGGCTTTTGGTGTTCAATGTCTTGTAATACCACTTGGATTGGTTTTATAAAATTTTTAAGTGGTTGATAAAATCTTGTAAAGTGTGTGAAACATGTTTGTATATTTTTTTGGTGTGAGTGTTTTCAAAAGTGGGTTTGATCATACATATAACGGTATATGTGTGCGGATATTGTTGTGACAATCATTGGAAGTGTTCAATTAATCCTTTGAGTAGTGTGAAATGTGATATTGTGGGTACTTGAGGTTCGTGTGTGATGGAAAAGAATTTATGATGGAAAATGTACCACTTTGAGCATGCTAAAATTTTTTATAAATTGGTCAAATGCTTGATTATATGTTTAATGGTTTTATTAAATTATATGTGTAGTGCGTTGTGCCTTGCTTCGTTGGTTTTGGGCCGCGCATGTCGAGACATCCTATATGTACATGCATAGGGTAAGACATATATATTTATATATGTGCCCTCCTGAATATATTTTCTCATTGTGTGGGGAATATGTGCAATGCAGCTAGGGGTGCGTATATATATATGTATAAATGCATGTGTGTGTGTGTGCCTTGTGTCGGTTCGGGTGGCCATCGGCAAGCAGCGACATGTTGAGGTAGGTCCCCTATGCCTATGCTTTTAATTTGAAATTCATAATTGCTTGATTGTTTAAAAAATGTGTTTTACACTATGGTATACACATATACTAGGAAATCTGATTATGGTTTCTAGAAACTATTATGCCTTGTATTGGGAAAATTGAAATGTATTTCAAATCCGTTGGTCTTAAGTTACTTTTCTTGAAAAAATTGATTTCTTAAGTGGTTTTAAATTGGTAAGGTGTATTTCCAAAGGTGTTTGGCCTTTTGACCGGTTGATTGTAAAAAATTGTTCCCTTTATGTAATTACGCATGTTTGGCATCTTAAGAATGTTTTATGAAATAGAAAAACCCCTATTGAGGCCCGTTTGGCACATTAAGAATTGGTTTGAAAAAATAGAAAACCACTTTTTAGTCATTCCCCTAAATTTGAAAATAAAATGTGATGCAAGTGTTAATGAGTGGTTTGTGATATGTTCCTAGTGTAAAGGCTTGTGTGTGTTTGTGTGATGTAAAGAGGGGGAATGTACTTAAGTAGGGAGTGCGGTGGTGAAAGGTTAAATGAGTTTTGATAAAGAATGTGTAATGTGCTTGTTTGATTGCTTGATAAAGAAAACTCACCACCATTTGAAATAGAGAACAATGGGAAACCCGGGTATCTAGGTGGGTGACCAGGACTAGTATGCTAGATGACACGGCAGGGGTTCGTCCCGGTTTGTCTAGAAGGATCGACGCAACAACAATAACTAAACATATGGATTTCTGAGGGTCGTGGTCTTCTAAGCCACGTGTTCTAAGGGTCGTGGCCTTCTAAGCCATGTTTTCCGAGGGTCGTGGTCTTCTAAGCCACGTTTCACCGAGGTATGAGGTCTCTAGGTTCCCACTTGTTCTAGCTTTCTATAGGGATTACCCATTGTGCTCATTTCTGTCGTGCTGCTTGTGATGTAACTTTATTTTTAGTTGTTTCATACCTGGTGTCTTGTTTGTAAAAATCACATTTTATTCCAAACTGGTTTCTTTTCATTTTGAAATGTTAGTGCATGCTTGGAACCTATTTTGAAAATGCAGTAAGATTGAAATCCTTTATTTGAAAATGCAAACTCATTACTTGAATTTGAAAATAAGAGAAAACATTATTTTATTATGGCTTATTTTCAAACTGGCATTGTTGGATTTCTTAATAAAGGTGGAGGCATAGGACGTGGTTATTTTTGGCTTTCCTACTGAGTATCTCGGTGCTCACGCCTACATTACTTTTCAGTTGCATGTTTCAGTCTTGGATCGCTTTTGGGAGCGATTGTGGTTGTCGTACCGTGGTGATCCACGGGGTCACCTGAGGTATGTCACGTTGCTTTCTTTATTCCTTTTTCGGCTGCCACGTTGTTCAATTTATTTTCCTTTATATATCTGCTTGTTCAGTTTATGTTTACTTATCTTTGTCATGGGCCAAACCATTCCCAACTGGTTTGTTTTGATGCCCTGCACTAGTTGCCAGCCCGTGGGAATCGGGAACGCCCTTCGGGCCATGTCGTGGACCGGGTCGGGCGCTGGGTCGGATGACGACCCGGCCTGGTTTGTGACAAAATGGTATCAATGGTGCCCTTGTTATTTGGGGTTTCAAGTATCTTGGCGATTAGGTGTGTCGGGACTTGAGAGGTAGGTGTGGTAAGGACGTCATGAACCCTTTCCCGTCCCGAGACTTGAGTTTCCAGGGGTAGTTCGAGATTTGAATTTTCTTCTTTGGATTGGTATGTGTGGATGAGGGATGACAAGGGAAGTGATCTGATGTTACGTGACGAGGCTTCTTGGAGTAGCGACCCATGTACGGCCCGAGTGCACGGTTCAAGATGCTTCCTGTGGTTGATGCTTGCTTGGAGCATGGCCTGCTAATCCATGTTACTTGGTTGGTATGACAACTAGTCCCTTATTTTTGGATGTTTTAATGTAATTTATGTTTAACCTTCATTTTGGTTGGTGTGAGTACATCTCAAAAAATGAAAATGGATTTTTGTGAAGGTGTTTTCAAAAGTGAATTTGGTTGTTGGAGTGGAAAATGGTTTTTGAAATGGATGAAGTTTTGGAATTTTGAAATGTGTTTCTTTAATGATAAGCGACTTTCTCAAATTGGTTGGGAATTTGTGTTGTGTGCTTAATGGTATGTTTTGGAAATGAGAAGTGTCTTGAATTGACCCCTGGTATTCCTATGAGTGATCACATACATTGAGGTGCGCATGTGGCAAGTGGGGAAATTGGTGATGTGAGTGGATGGGTGCTTGAGCTCGCACTGGATATGTATGTGCGAGACTTCATGGGATACCAATGGTGGATATTTAAGTTGTTTTTTTTTTTGCTGAAAAATGGTTTTCAAAAAGAGTTTTCTTTTCAAATGTTTAGAAAAGTGAGCGAGAAATTGTTTAGCGTTCTCTTTTCGTGTTGGGTATTCCTTTTCGTGAGTTCTTGGATTTGATGTACTGAATTGTGGTTAGAATAGTGATTTGAGTTTGAGATTTTGTTTGTGATTGTGGTGTGGAATTTTGATTTATGATAAATTTTGATTCGGATTCGTGCATCTTGTTTTGAGTATACTGCCCGAAAAGTCCCAGAAGTTCCTAGTGAGCCTCTTCTAGTTGTTGGTTCTACCCAGACTCTTAGTAGAGTGGTGGAATTGAATTCTTTTTGGTTGTTTTCCAGCATATGTAGTGATAGTGATCTATCGAAGGTAGTAGACTGGCTTGGTGAAATCGTTGGGGTTTTCAGGTTATTGGAAACTCCCAAAACAATGGGAGTCTGTGTTGGTTCGGGTCCATTTGAAGGTGCAACTTTGGATTGGTGGAGTAGATAATCCTTACGTCGTTGCATGATGGTATGTCTCGGAAGGTATTTAACACCTCTCTCATTCGATGGTTTCTGATCGAGGAAGTGAAGGAAAGGAAAGTGGCAGAACTAGTGGGTTTCGAGTAAGTCCAACAAGAAGTGAAGGCCTACGTGGGACATGCCAAGGGGTTGATTCCATTCTCTCCACAGGTAGCGTTGTGGAATCAGTTAAAGTTTCTCTTGTGCAGGGTTTTCGTCCAGGGTTCCAGGACCGTTTCTTTTCGGTGCTCGGGAAGGTTCCCCTTCTGGTGATGAGAGAGAATCGTAGGAACCTGTCTCAGACAAGTCTTCTTGCCAATTCCATCTCTTATTAGATGGACCACCCCCTTGTTTGCTTCTAGTGTGCTTGGTTTGGGTACTTTAAGTCGCCTTGTCATCATTCTCTGAAGGCTTGCCGTTAGTGTGGCCATTTGGGACAATTGGAGAGGTTCCACAAGCGGCATCGTCAACCGGAGTCTCGACCTAAGGATGTCAGCTCCTGACTGTGGGGCAACGGATGCTTCAAGACATCAGAGCTCCAGCCACAGGTTTCGGAGTGAAGCCTTTCACGCAGTCAGGAGTCGTTGGGTATGGGGCACCTTGGTCTAACTTTTGTCTTCAGTTCTAGAATAGGGACGGTATGAATTCCTCTGTTGTATCCTCCTTATCTTTGAAGGTTCTATTTTTCAGTAAGAGGCGCAAAGGTCTCTTTTTCTCGTTGTGGTATTTGTTCCTTGAATACCCCACTATGGTTGTAAAAATGGCATGGTGATCTTGTTTTCATGTAATTCCAGTAGTTTCACCTCCTCAAGTGTGACCCATTTCGTTTTAGTACATGCTCATTTTGGAGATGCTCACCTCTTGTGGAAATGATGAGTAATGGTTAAGTTTGTCTTTTGGTAGAATTATTCTGTGGGTTTTCTCATGGTTCTGTGGTTTCTGTTTTGGGTTGGAAGTTCTCATGTAAGTCTATACTGGTGGGTTTAAGCTGGTCAATTCTTAAATGGTGGGGAGACCCACCACTGATCTTGTTGTGCCTTCTTCGAGGTTTAGTATATGCGTCGGTTCCTCTTGGATCAAGTTAGCAGTTCCAGAGTTAGCCCATACTAAGAGTCTCAATGTCGGTTGTGTTAGTTGGGTTCTTGTGGTGGGGAGAACCCTCCTCTTTTCCTGATGGTTCTTCTCTTCTCAGTTTCCCTCGGAGATGGTCGGGTGTGACTGATGGAGTGAAAAGTCATACCATGTTCGTGATTTTGTTGGCCTCATTTATTTTCGAACTCAAGTTTGTTTACTCGTCCGGCTGGGTGACTTTCTGGGGGCAGAAAGTTTTTGTGGTGGGGAGATTTGTCACACCCCGACCCAATGCTTTACTTCAATTTAATTATTTTGGGTCTCGTTTTTTAACTGTGTTTTGAACCAGTTTAAAATTAAAAGAAAATCTCGTTTTAATACGAACGTGCAAGCGTATGCGCGCCCTACACATTTCCTAATTTTTGTTAAGGGATTGTTCGTTATCGAATGTGTTGTTTTTGAGACACGCAACCATGTGTGTGACCCCACGCGTGAGACCGTGCGCGGTGTCCTCTCTCAGTTAATAATTTTATTATTATTAGTTTAGTTAATATTTTAATTAAGCTTAGAATATTAAATTATTGACATATTTATAAAATTTTTACTATTATTATTATTATTGGAGTTTATTAAAACTCTTATTTTGTTCATTATTATTTATTATTATTATATTATTTTTTTTATTTGATACTCTTTTCTTTTACCACTTAGTTTATTTGTTATTCTTTTCTTTATTTTATTATTATTATTATTATTATTATTATTATTATTATTTGTTTTTGTTTTATTTTATTTTTTTAACCCTAACTTCCTCTCCCCTTTCCCCCGTCGAGCTGCTCTCCCCCCCCCCAGCGCCGAACCCTAACCCCTTCCCCCTGCTGGTTGCGCGACGCCGGCCTCCCCCTGCCGCTTGGACCTTCTTCCGGCCTCCCCCTCTCCCTACCGCGACTGCCGCGACCGCCGCCTCCCTCCCGTTCGGCCTGCTCGCGCTACCTCCCTCCCGTCCAGCCTGCTCGCGCCACCCTGCAACCCCTCTTTCTTCCCGACCGCACGACCCTCCTCCGGTCGGCGTGAACTTCACCGACACCATCCATCTGCCTCGCACTGGACCCGTCTCACCCCTACTCGACCGGCGCAACCATCCTCCACGGACGATTCCCCTCCCAGTAAGCTCCTCTCCTCTCTTCTCTTGTGTTTTGGTTCTTAAATTTGGGATTTTAGATTTTCAAAGGGTATGGCGTTCATGTTAAAGTTTAGTCTTGTCGTTTTTGGATGAATCATGGATTCTTAAGGTTCGCTTGTGATGTGTTTGGTGTGAGATTGAAGTGTCGCACTGATATTTGAAATTCCTCCATATTAGGTATGTGATTCTGCGTATAACCATTATTTGATGCATTAATTTGGGAGTTTAATTAATTCAGTTTGTTTATTTATTCATTTGCAAGATGCGAGTTTGATTATTTTTGAGATTTGATATACTTTTAATTTTTCAATAGTATGTTGATGCAACATGTGTAAAAATTTCGGTGCAAACCCATGTTGAGATGTTTATCAGCATTTTATAAATTGTGTATTTAATTTGTTAGAATGTGCAAAGGGTGAAATTGGTTGTATTTGATTTTTGATGTGTATTTATTTTGTTAGTAGTTTTTTTGTGAAATATGAGTGTGTTAATGTGTGAAAAACCTATGATGAATTATTTATTAGTGTTTAATTAATTTTTTTGATAGTTTTTTAAGATGTGCAAGGGATGCGGTTTGTGTTTTGATGTGACGTTAAAATGAATTTTATCACAAAAGATATTTTGGGTGAACTTTTGGTATTCAAAGTTAAGCGAAATGTTTTGAAACTTTTTAATAAAATTTTCATAATAGTCTTTTTGAGTTTTAAAAGTGTTTTTTTATTGTGCAGTTGGTTTATTATGTTTTTTACGGGCTGCGTTTTCTGTTTTGACAAGTGAGTGGTGTGCATTTGGCCTTATAAGAGGTTTTGGGGTAGGATTTTGATGTTCAATGTCTTGTAATACCACTTGGAGTGGTTTTAAAAAAAATTAAGTGGTTTATAAAATCTTGTAAAGTGTGTGAAACATGTTTGTATATTGTTTTGGTGTGAGTGTTTTCAAAAGTGGGTTTGAGCACACATATAAGGGTATATGTGTGCGGATATTGTTGTGACAATCATTGGAAGTGTTCAATTAATCGTTTGAGTAGTGCGAAATGTGATATTGTGGGTACTTGAGGTGCGTGTGTGCTGGAAAAGAATTTTTGATGGAAAATGTACCACTTTGAGCATGCTAAAATGTTTTATAAATTGGTCAAATGTTTGATTATATGTCAAATGGTTTTATTAAATTATATTTTTTGTGCATTGCGCCTTGGTTCGTTGGTTTTGGGCCGCACATGTCGAGACATCCTACATGTACATGCATAGGGTAAGACATATATATATATATATATTCCCTCTTGTACATATTCGCTCATTGCGTGGGGGAATATGTGCAATGCAGCTAGGGGTGCTTATATATATATATATATATATGTATAAATGCATGTGTGTGTATGTGCCTTGTGTCAGTTCGAGTGGCCATCGGCAAGAAGCGGCATGTTGAGGTAGGTCCCCTATGCCTAAGCTTTTAATTTGAAATTCATAATTGCTTGATTGTTTTAAAAATGTGTTTTACACTATGCTATATACATATACTATGGAATCTGATTACGGTTGCTAGAAACTATTATGCCTTGTATTGGGAAAATTCAAATGTATTTCAAAGCCGTTGGTCTTAAGTGACTTTTCTTGAAAAAAATTGATTTCTTAAGTGGTTTTAAATTGGTAAGGTGTATTTTTCAAAGGTGTTTGGCCTTTTTCCCGGTTGATTGTAAAAAAGTGTTCCCTTTTTGTAATTACGCATATTTGGCATCTTAAGAATGTTTTATGAAATAGAAAAACCTCTATTGAGGCCCGTTTGGCACATTAAGATTTGGTTTGCGAAAATAGAAAACCCCTTTTTAGTCATTCCCCTATATTTGAAAATAAAATGTGATGCAAGTGTTAATGAGTGTTTTGTGATATGTGCCTAGTGTAAAGGATTATGCGTGTTTCTGTGATGTAAAGAGGGGGAATGTACTTAAGTAGGGAGTGCGGTGGTGAAAGGTTGAATGAGTTTTGATAAAGAATGTGTAGTGTTCTTGTTTGATTGCATGATAAAGAAAACTCACCACCATTTGAAATAGAGCACAATCAGAAACCCGGGTATCTAGGTGGGTGACCCGGACTAGTACACTAGATGACACGGCAGGGGTTTTTCCAGGTTTGTCTAGCAGGATCGACGCAACAACACTAACTAAACATATGGATTTCCGAGGGTCGTGGTCTTCTAAGCCACATGTTCTGAGGTTCGTGGCCTTCTAAGCCACGTTTTCTTAGGGTCGTGGTCTTCTAAGCCACGTTTCACCGAGGTACGAGGTCTCTAGGTTCCCACTTGTTCTTGCTGCCTATAGGGATTACCCATAGTGCTCATTTGTGACATGCTGCTTGTGATGTAACTTTCTTTTTAGTTGTTTCATACCAGGTGTCTTGTTTGTAAAAATCACATTTTATTCCAAAATGGTTTCTTTTCTTTTTGAAATGTTAGTGCATGCTTGGAACCTATTTTGAAAATGCAGTAAGAGTGAAATTCTTTATTTGAAAATTCTAACTCATTACTTGAATTTGAAAAGAAGGGAAAACATTATGTTATTATTGCTTATTTTCAAACTGGCATTGTTGGATTTCTTAATAAAGGCGGAGGCATAGGACGTGGTTATTTTTGGCTATCCTACAGAGCATCTCGGTGCTCACACCTATATTACTTTTCAGTTGGAGGTTTCAATCTTGGATCGATTTTCGGAGTGAGTGTGGTTGCCGTACCGTGGTGATCCACGGGGTCACCTGAGGTATGTCACGTTTCTTTGTTTATTCCTTTTTCCGCTGCCATGTTGTTCAATTTATTTTCCTTTACTTATCTGCTTTTTCAGTTTATGTTTACTTATCTTTATCATGGGCCAAACCGTTCCCAACTAGTTTGTTTTGATGCCCGGCACTAGTTGCCAGCCCGTGGGGATCGGGAACGCCCTTCGGGCCATGTCGCGGACCGGGTCGGGCACTGGGTCGGATGACGACCAGGCCTGGTTCGTGACATGAAATCATATTTATATATGGAATATAAAATTAAAAAGTGGTTAATATGACATAAGTCTCGCCAAAAAAAGTGAAACAGAAAGGCCTTACCTGAAGTCTGACTAACATTTTATGTGATTTTAACATCATATATAATATATTTGAATATAATATACTTATATTATTAACTAATATTAATAATTATAATATCTCACATGAATAAATTATAACATATTAATACCCTTTTGTTAATATTTCATTATTAAATTACTTTTTTGGAAGACAACTATCTCTTTCTTGATGCATGTTTTTAATCGGATGTCAACACCCTTAAACTCTGATCATAGGGCCATCATCTCTCTAAGGTTAATAATTTTATTTATATCATATTATTATATGTTTTCAAAATTAATCTAAATTCCTTAGTTTTTCATCCCATAAACACTAAAACAATACTAATGTTTGTTGTGAAATGAACCTAATCAAGAGCATGCTATAAATTCTAAATGAGTAAGAACATGATGAGTATAAATATAAATATATCATATAAACAATTTTACTGTTTTTTAAGTATTATTTATATATTCATTATTAACAATTTTGGAACTATATATAAATATATGTATATTGAAAATCAAATATATCTCGCATAGAGACCGTAGTCTGTATGTACACACGAGTGACCATTTCAAAACCCATTCGATGCAGATGTGGTTGAAAATGGATGTCCCAGAAATATAATAACATATTAGTATATTTTTTATGAAATATTACATATTTTTTTTTGGATAAAATAGATTTATTGGATGTAGTAGAAGATGTTATATTTGACAGAGTCAGTTGACATGATTACTTATTCTTTTCAGAGATCTCTTCTTGGTTAAATAATAATTTTTTTAAGGTTGGGGCCAAAGCCACATTTATTATTAAAGCAAAGAAAAGACCTCTTTAATTGGGTATAGGGAGACCCATTACAAATCCCGAAGGCCTAGTAGGAAATTAGCCCATTACATGGCCTATAGGCCCATTTTTAGGCCCAAAGCCCATTCTATGAACAGTACTGCTACAGTACCCTCGCTTTTACAACACTACATAGTACCTACCAGTACTACATGACTTTGCCACCACTACAGTGACCTGCCGCCGCTACAGTTCCTGCCATTGCTATAGTGCAGCCACTACAATAGTACATCTATAGTAGCATGCGCCCAATGGGTTTTGAACCCCCATTTTACATGTTGAATTAAGGGGTGCTTTACACTAAGCCAAACCCAAACTACATCTTGGATAAACATTATTCTTTCTTAAGGTGGTATTTTAAAATTAAACTAAGATGATTTATAATTGTAAGGAATATTTAATATTTTATTGTTATTTTTTGGATGATATTGTGTTCTCAATGTTTATTAATAATGGGGGAGAAGAGGTACCTTTTTATAGGTGTGAGGAAGAACATACAATGAATTTAATAAATGTTTTAAATAATATAACATCATATTCTAGTGAAAGAGACATAAAATACCCATGGTTTATAAGTTAAGATAATATAATGTATAAATATAGTAAAAAAATTTATGAAAAGTTTATACCTAATTATTATTGTTATCTATTACTTTAACATTCAATCAACCCCTTTTAAAACATACAATTGTAACAAATTTTTAATGTTATGTCTATTAATTATGATCAATGATTAGGTTTAAAATATTAAATAATATTAATTATCGTGATTAAAAATATGGAATCCATTTTTCATGATTTAATTTTCAATTATTTTAAAAATTAATTTTAATAAATGTGAACCAAATGCAATGAAAAAAATATTTAGAAAATTTTTTTTTAAGCCAAAAAAATATTTTTTGAAAAACAATAAACAATTATGTTCACTAAAGTAGAATGAAGTTTATTATAATAAAAATAACTTATTTTTATTTTAGACTCAACCAAAAATAAATGGAACCTAGTAAAATCATGACTATTATAGAAGATCTATAATCATTTTTTTGAACCCAAACATTACATTGATTTCACAATATTAAGTATATATTTATAACTTAAAAATTTAATTTTTTCATATGAATAATATTATTTATTGAATATATTTTTTTTATATTGAAAAGATTTTGAATACTTTAATATATTCTTATATCATTATAATTCCATAAAACATAGAGTTTTTATAAATATGCATGCTTTTCTATTCACCCAAAAATCAACAATTTTTTAAAAGTCTAAAAAACTAAACATAAGCTAGACATGAAATTAAAATGTCATAATTGATGTAATATTTTTCAAATAATATATCTAAAACATCAATATATTAATTTTAATTATTCATACATAAAACACCGAAAAAATCATTTCAGAAAATATTGTATAATTATGGAATAAAGTGAATTTATTATAATAATTTACCATGTAACAAAAAATAGATGAATGTATATTTTTTAATTTAAATAATTATCTATAGTGATGAAATAATTTTAACAGATATTTCATAATTTATTTATTCATATTCACATCCTCCAATCCAACAACTAGTTTAAAATATTCATATTTAAATAAGATTATTTTTCAGTAATATTTTTCTTAGAGTTTCATGTGGTGCATGCTATTAAATGTAGTATTATTCCATGTCATTAACCATCCAATCAGGGAACTCCATGATGGATGTACGATAATTGTGACACTATAATGTTACAATAAATAGTCTAAGGTTTGGTTACTAGTGCTGAGTAGGAATAACAAACACGTGGGAGGACTTACCCAAAGTACATGTACACACTCACACATCCCCACACACACAATGTAATTTCAAAACGAATAATAATTTGTAGAAATTTTTTTATAATTCACCACTAACACACCACATAAGTGTATAACATGAATAATAAAAATGCAAAAGGATCCCAATATAATAAAACAAGTACTATAAAAGAGATTAGCCTGTAAACTAAAGAGGTACTACAATAAAAATTCAACATTATGGTCTATATATGGTTCATCTAGAATAGCTAAAATCCAAATACCCATGGTCCACCATGGAATTAGATGATAGTTATTTTTTCTTCATAAAACGTGACACATGTCGGATTTTCTCATGTTGGGTGAGTGTAAACATACAAAATAGGAAACCCACATATCACCAAAAAAATGTAATAAAATAAGAGTTAGAACTAAATCCCAAAAGAGTGTAATATAAGCCAGATAGACCATATATTCTCAAAGATAGACCCCAAGTCATTTTTTTAGGACTAACAGTACTTATTTTATGGAAATTTTACTTGAGTCCCTACGATAAAACTCTTTTGTGGGAACTCGCGCCTTAAGACCCACTAACAGTAATGAAATTCATCCAGGAGGTAGAACTCATTGTGTGTAGACCTTCTAATTCACAAGATCAAACAGAAAATATTTTGATACATAGGTATGTTATCACTAAAAAGGCCTATGGTGTATACATAAACCACTCTAGAACAACCTATAAGTAATGGGATCGCACACCCAAGATGTCAAATATTGGATAACTAACTATAACTCGGAAATAATATTACAACTAATCTGACAATGTGCCACATTGTGGGATACCCAGCACTAACTAGGACAAATCCCATAAGGGTATCACTTATCAAATGACTAGGTGAGGATACTAAATTGGTCTCTCATAGGGATTGATATAGTGAACATACCTATGAATAACTAAATATGGATATAAGGAAAAATAGATCTAAATTATCCATGAAAGTGTATCTGGTGTGTCTAAGGGGAAAAAATGTGTCACTCTCACTCTTTTATCCAAATCATACTGAATTCCAAACATCTTAGACAATATTTTATACTCAATATATGCCATTTTATGATAAAAAAATTCATATATTGTTTATTGTAGGTAATTGTTCATGTGAAATCTATATTCTTACATTTAGACAATGAAGTACTTCATGAATTCCCCGACAGACAAGTTATGTGGGGACAAGAAACAAAACTATAAAATAAGCTTATACCAATGGTTACATACTGTTGGTAAAAGCTGAGAAACCATGGGTTGTGAGGACTAGGGATAGCTATATTCGAACAGTTCCAACATGAACTGTTGGGATAGTTCCCTATATTTTCAAAATAAAAATAGTTCAATGAAATCGTTGGTAATTTTTTTTGAAACTCTTAATAACCATGGGTTTATAGGGTCTATACAACTAGACCAATAGTTCAGTGAACCATTGGTATACAACTATTGAAATGGTTTTGAAAACCGGTGTCAAAGGTCAGGCGGTATGGGTATTCACCAACGGTTTAAGAACTGTTGGTAAACCACCTACATGACACATTATTCAAACAGTTTCATTGAAATTGTTTTTTATTTTTATAAAAACAGTTCTCAAACCATTGGAATACACTGCTTTATATGTATACCAACGGTTCACAGAACTGTTGGTTTTTCCACTTCTTAGAAAAAACAGTATCCCTCTCTTCTATCCAGCCACATCCAGCCATCCAAAACCTATAATAATAAGGATTAAACTTGTAATAAAATGCAGGGTTTTAACTTGCAACTTGCAATCAGAAAACATAGAAACATGCATGTAACCTGTAATCACACTCAAACACACAGGGATTATGAAGAAAACTCACTACAAACACAAAATAAAACTCACATAACTCACTCCAAACACACCCAAAGAACACAAAAACTGCAACCTACAATCACACTGAAAACACACAACAAACAAAAAGCACGCAGGCGACATAAAATCGCACAAAAACACACTGAAAACACATAAACTACACACCAAACCTGCAATCACAATGAAAAAACACAAAAATCACTGAAAACGCACAAAAAACTCATTGAAAACACAAAAAATTCACAAAAACTCACAAAAATCACCTGAAATCACACAGAAAATACACAAAAACTCACTGTAATCAAACAAAAAACTGACTACAATAAAACCCTGAAACTCTTTGGATGCTGGGTTCAAACATGATCCTAATGAGTGTGGAATTATTAGGATGTAGGGATTCAAAATTGATCTTGATGAGTGTGTAATTTTTAGGATACATGGATTCGTCCTTCATGTCTATAAAACTCCTTATGCAACCCCCATAGATTTATGATGTGACTACAGATGTGGAAATTCCAAATATTTCTAGGAATCGACTACATGGGCATTGAAACTCTATTTCCATAGGAGAAAAATAATTCGTTGATACTAGATGATGTTTAACTTCCCAGGACGTTTAAGAATATACCACTGTTTCTGATATTATTTGATTTCATTGGGGTAATTGGTTGTGGGATTGGTGAAATTAGATTTCCTAGGTCCATTCAACTAGGAAATAGTGCTTGAACATACTAATTTGATCATGGATTTCCCTACTTGGATTGGAATTGGTTTTAAATGATATACTAGTTGGTACAGTTTCATGACATGCTCAGAGACACTTTATCACAAGACGAGATAGGTGTGGTCAATCAAAATTGTAAAATTAGAGCCAGAGGATCAATGATGATTTATTTTTTTATAATAAATAGTTTGTTATTTTATTTATCTAAGAATATCACATGCACAGACACACATTTACTAGTTATTTATCAAACTACATTAGTGGTTCCCTACTATTTTGTACTCTTAACATGCTCTGGAGGCCATGACACTTTGGTCCCCGAGAAGAATTATTAATTTCATATAGGATAAAATTGGGTAAAGGGTCATTGTTACACCATAAAGATGTAGCAGTTTAGATGGATTGGTAATTTATATAATGTGAGACTCTATAATGGATTGGAGTCTCTTTTTCTTTTTATATTCATTTTTTATATATGGGTCCAATCTTGTGGGAGACCAATGTGAGTTAGTTCTCATGTATTTAGATTTAGTTTAGTTATTTTTTAAAATTGGTGCTCTAATGATTATATGATAGATGTTGATTGGTTTATTTTCATCTGTTGTTGTGCACTTTGATATGGGGTATAGTCTTCCAATGGTATGTCACTAGATCTTCATTGTTAATCGATATCCTCTAGTGTATGGGAAGGCTTGGCTAATGTCCACTGGTGATTCCTTGATTCAGGAACCACCCATTGGATATGGACCAGGGGAAGGATGTTACCATGGAGTTGATGTTGACGAATTGTTCACGTACTCATAGGTTTACACCTTTCATCATGTGGATAAGTTATACAAAAGTTCGATCTGTGTATCATTTAGTGGTAAGATGAAGGGTGATCCAAAAACCGCTTATTTTATGGTGTCATAACATTAACCAAAGGGGATAACCATTAAGGTTATATAGCCTACAGTTTAGGGTTTTAATTTTTAAGGTAATGAAGAATGGAGTAAAGGGATAGATAGAAAATAAATAAATAGTGGGAAAATGAACATAGAATGTTTTCATAGCATATATAATATTATGAACCCCTCAGGTATGAGTGAATAGTTTTATGGTCACGGTGTTTGGACTCGTGTATTTCTATAAAGAACATGATCATGTACAGAAGGACGAAAAATGCTATGCTGGGAAATAATTACTTGTGTGAATTTAGTATTTTGTTATCAACCATGAAAAACCATGTGAACCTCTCACACAAATATAGCTCATACTTAGAGGAAGGGGCATCATCTAAGAATTAGGCATTGAAGGGGCTCAACTTGTGTCTATCACAATCACTATGATCTAGTATGGAATGAAAATTATGATTGTATTTGGGTCCAGGATATGATGTCTAGACATCATTATATATAATGTATAGTGTGAATCAAGCCACACATTTTCCAAGAATACATTATGAGTTATTTAGATATGAAACCCCACACAAAGTCATCATGTAGTGTGTTTTCAGACTTTTATCATCAAATTCTTAAGTATCTCTTCCTGGACTGGTTAACTATGTCAGTTATCATCAGGTTCCTTAAGAGGAAAAGATTTTATATATCGAAGAAAGATACACCTTCGATCCCTTTGTCATGCCCCCAGGCTTGGACAGGGTCCCAGGAGAGTATAAAACGATGGAGGTCCAAGAAGGGTTGAACTTGATGACTAATGTGGGGGAAATATTCCCCAAAACTTTTTATCTGACATGATTTTCAACACATTTAGAGTCTACTGATATACAAAACTATTCTTTGAAAGGCCTATCTTGGATAGAGGAATCAGTGGAAGATGGTAATAATTTATCTTGAAATTGAATATACCATCGGGTCTGTATAAAATTTTCTGACGTTTGTTTATGCTTCCACACCTTTAGAATGGTGGTGTCCTTAGAATTCTCTATGAACATATTGTGTCATTTGAAGTGGAATCATCTGTGAATTAATGATTTGTGGCATAAGAACACATTTTTATCATCCCTTGGGTCAAGGTTGAGGTGAATGAACTAGCTACTAAATTAACTGAAAAAGGTAAATGCTCGGCAGTTAACATAATTGTTATTAATTTTAAAACATTTATATATACATTGACTAACTAGCTTTAAGTGATTAATTATAGAAATTCTACCTCAAGGATCAGATATCCCATATCCTTTGGCTTTAGTATCTCTTCCTATATAATCCATCTATACACCTTCCACACCAAGGGATGCGATTATGAGTCCCTCACTCACCACATTATTCATGAATACATATATTATCATTGACTAGGAATAAAATAAGGATAATAGTACTCTACATTTCAATAACAACAATAAGGATAAAATTAAGGGGAGAGATATAAATAATGAACTTAGAGGGCCCCTTTAATTAGATCAAGGACCATTTATACCACTTCTGGTACATGTTCAACACCCTCAGCTCTAGTGGGATTTAATATCAATTACTAAATTCTAGGGTGAGGGGGTGGTCACAATTAGGGAGGAGAATAGGTACTTTTAATTGAATCTATCATTAGTGGATGTTTCATTTTTGTAAATACAACATCAAAATAATTCCCAATAAATATTCTCTCATCATGAAATGGAATTAGTTACTCACCAAAATTCATTCAATGTTGGGTGTGTTTAAATTGATTGGATTTATTAGGTGTTTTCCCACCTCTATTACATGTTGAATATTAGAAATAATTCATTTGGAGAACAATATAGGATCCATGATGTGGTAGAGTAGGCCAGAATTGATGTTTCTACCAAGGTACATGCACTATGATAGGCTGTAGAGGTGGGGACTGCATAAATTGCTTAATTACACCAATATGTGTCTTCTCTAGGGTAAAAGATATAAGATATCATGTATCCTTATAATAACATACTATCATTATTATTTTTTCATAGGAAACATATTTTTTCTAGTTAATTATGGGAAATATTCTAATATGTGGAGATTTCTCCCTTATTTTGAATTATCAATATTCAAAAATATTTGAATTCCAGGTGTATAGAGAATGTATTAAGATCCCATATAGACTCTTAAACAATAACATGTTTATTAAGACATATATTTCCAAGGTATTGATTATAAAAATGTTCCATGGGAGTCATGGACTCTAAATATGGTAAATTAAAGGAAATCGATTAACATTGTATACCGATAGATATGGTGTTTAGAACCATAGGATTAGAGACGTTTCTTCCATGATTTTATGGAAATGAAATCACCATGTCCCTAGGTCTCCAAAGGGATACAATATTGATTGGGATATGAGTGTTGTAACATATGTCTTACTATGTTCAGTGAGTAGCGACGAGAACTTATATGTGGGTCTTTAGAGGATTCCCATGTGGATGAGATAAGAATGCGGATGGGTTCGACATGTTGTGGTTTTTTGAATAGGACAATCATGAGGTGAATAATCCTCTTTGTCTAGATGGATGTCTTTATGTGCATTGAGGTGTGGGTAATCCTCGAGAGATGAGTCTAGACTATGTGACCGATAGGATAGACTAGTGTGGTGGTGAGGACATAGAAGAATTGGAAGACTAGGATTTGAGGAATGTTCCAAGAATGTCATATAGTGTTGGAGGTCCTCAAGGGGTAATTATTTCTTATTTGGGTCTAAAACATATTTGAGTCTCAGAGTCTCTAGTGTATTCCTTGATGTAAGATATATGAGTACCAACAGAACTATCAATTTTCACTTGAAAGGTGAGACATGTTTCTGATGGGGGTATAGGTCCTCTGTGACTAGAACCTTGAACCTATCTAGTGGGCAATGATATGGACAAAATTCCCTTGTTTTCATTTCATACAAATGTTGGGTGAAAAATTCTAACATTTATAGTGATATATCTTATGGAATGATGACACCTCGAGTGATAATATGTTGGAAGGACCCTTACTTGAGTGATAATGTTGTTATATTATTATAACATGATATTTATCCCTACCATGATTGATAAGGTAGTGGTCATGATAATGGACTCACCTTGAATGATAAGGTTCTAGATGAACCCAACCATGAGTGATAATGGATTGTCGGGTATCTGATATTAGACCTACTTTGGTTAATATGGTACTATTATAGGAAATGGATTTGCATTGATCATAATGTATTAACATGGATGTTTGTTGAATGAGATGGTTGGTATGTGATATATAGTGGTATGAGACACTACCTTCAGTAGTATGGTAGATGTTGGGAGTTGAGTGATGACCTATATTGAGTGATATGTATTAGTATTGGGCTTGGATACCTGACTCTATGTTACACATTAAGAAAATATTATGTACTAGATTAGGATAGATTTACTCAACAAGGACCGAAGGTGATGATATTAGGTGGTGATCGAGGTTGGAGATAGAGCCTATTGTGTATTTTTTTTAAAAATTTGGGGAATATTGGTGGGAAATTAGTTGATGTATAGCTCCATGCATCTATATGTTTTATTAATATAAATTTATGTTTTTTCATATTATAATACCACTAAATTTGAGATATATATATGTGTGTGTTGGCCATTTTCATGCACAACAATGAATGGTGTGGTTTGCACCTGGATTTTATATTAATATAGAAGAACTAGATGTTGCAATGTTCTGCTGGTATCTCCCCTAAACATGATACAGATAACCATCACTATTATTTGGTTTAGAAGACAGCGCACCTCCGTTGGAGGGATATTATTATAAAATCAATGCATTTCTTTATCACACTATTCATTTAATTATATTTAACATTTATTCTAAGACTCGTTCAGCCCAAATAAAAATCAATATGTTAAAAAACTAGATCAACATAACTATCACTGTGTGTTTTCACAAACATCGCACCTCCATTGGAGGGGTTTTATTATAGAAACATTTCTTTATTTATCAAATGAAAAAATTGTATTAAAGAACCATTATACAAGATATGAAATTCAATATAATTAAGCAGAATAAAGAAAGAATCTAAATTTAATATAATGAATTCTTTAATTAATGAGGCTATGAGAGAAACACTTCCTCAAGGTAGAACCAATCTGTCCACTTCAGCTCCTGGAGAATTCAAACTAAAATCATCTTCTCCAGCACTCGGTATAAAAACCTTCACACAAATGCAAGGACACCTATCCTCAATGCATACACCTGCATGGCCATGGGCATGTTCTATTAGATCCTTGCACATATTCTTATATTAATATAACAATCTCCACTCCCATGTGAATTCATTTATAAATATATATACATTGGTACACCTATCCCTATACATGCATTATCACTTACATGGGTGACTATACACATAACAGAGGAACCCACATACATATACTTACATACCAATGCACAAACAAGTGACTCTCCTTTGACATGGTGACTTAAAAACCACAAGAATGGATCAATACACTACACAAAAGACATTAGGAACAATAAAACACATAAAGGACGCTACACAACTAGTAAGAAACCAACCAATGGCATTAAAGCCTTGCCTAGATTGGCAGCATATAACCAAATTCTCCCGAACTGACACTAAATGATATGAAACCCTACCTAAAACATAATATGGAGTAAAAAACACTAAAATCCCGAAATAAATGAGGTGTGAGACATGTAGTAACCATAGAATCTAATCACAGATCAAAGTCAGTTGAAAGAATCCATCAGAACCCCTTCTGCCCCCATTGACGAATATAACTACCCTTAGACCATAGAAGTAGTAAAAGACCTAAGTGGCCAATGAAATTATGAAAATAAAATAAAAATTTAACTAAAACATACTTGTCTCCTGTGACTATAGACGCCACTTCCCAACATAGGAGAACCACAACACACCATGGGTCATATCATGTTCCTACAAGAAAGAGGGAAATTGATCCATGTTTCAAAATGATAATATCAAATAGTACATTCCTATTAATTAACAATTAATTTTCCTACTAATGGTATATAATAAGTTTTTCTCTAGTTTCATCATAGTTTGAGTTTTTTCGATACATGTTTGTTTTAGACATTTCCATTAGATTTAGTTGATCTTTTTTTATATTATCATGCACAATTTAATTCATTTGGGTTCAAGTCAATAATGAAATTAATAACAACCATTCAATCCATATTAATAATGATATCCATTGGTTTCATATCTAGAGGAAAGACTACATAGAAATGAATGATATCATATAAGGAAAATAATAGGAGGGGAAGAATGTAAAGTCATCTTATTCATGAAATTCATACATAGTATAGATTTGTAATGTGCACATAAATCAAAAAAAGCCCCATATTAAATTGTTCCAAACAAAGAGTGCAGAATAATCCAACCTCAAATGGTAGAAATGGTGGCAAAAGAACAATGATGACCCAAACTTCTTTTCCTTCTGTAGTGGATGCCAAATCGCTTCTAAGGTGGACCAGAAAGAACCATGATAATCCTGAGAAACAAGGATCAATGTTAGAGAAGTGGAAATTATAGAATCATAGAAATGTAGTATAAAGTCATTGTCAAGGTCAAGGATTTTTTACTACAACCCCTTGGACAGCCCCCACCCCCCTTGACACCACCCCAACACATGAACACCCCCACCCATTGGACACTCCCCCAAGACAGCCCCAATCCCCTAGACAACCCCCACCCCTGGACACCACCCCACCACCTGGACACCCCCACCCTTAGGTCACCCCCACCCCCATTGAAAACCCCCACCCCCTAGACAGCCCCCCTCCCACCATGGACACCCCACCCCAAGACACATCTTACCCCGTTGGATAGCACCCCCAACACCCAAGTACAGCCCCCACCCCATGGAAACCTTCACCCACCTGGTCACCCCCACCCACCTGGACACCCTAAACCCCCTTAGACTGCCCCAACCCCTTGGACATCCCACACCTCCCCAAGACACCCCCACCCCGTGGACACCCCCCCCCCCCCCCAACCCCCGGACACCCCAAACTCCCACCCCGTGAAGACCCCCCCACCACTAGTGCACCCCAACCCCTGGAAACCCCCAACCCCTTGGACATCCCCCCAACCCCCTAGACAACCCCCCCCCCCCCCACCCACCCTAGACACCACCACACACCCTAAAAAACCCCACCCCCTAGACACCCCCATACCTATGGTCATCCCACACCCCCTTGGACACCCCATCCCCCTTGGACAGCCCCAAAACTCCATGGACAGCCCCCACCCCCTGGAAACCCCCACCCCCATAGACAGCCCCCACCCCCTGGACACCCCCCTCAAAATGAGGCATGGTTTAATGATAAGAAGAGTCCATGATTTTATAAGTAGTATAAAAGTAAAAAATGTCTACCTTGAGGTGTGGAATAGAGAAAAATGTAAAATGACACTCCCAACTGGACACTAAAGAGAGATGATCATCATGGGGTTTTAGTATAAAGAATATTAATATATTATAGTAGGAAAGGAAACATCATATAATATTTAAAAATTAGTGAGGCTGTGACTTGATGATAAAGGATGTTTTTTTTGGTTGCCTCTTACACATAAATTGGATTTCAATAAATTAAAAAATGGATTTTTCATAGGCTTTTTAAAAATAAAAATAATGATCTACAAAGTAAATGACTGAAAATTTGAACTGAGAATAGAATCCATCCATAAAAGAGATATTATAATTGGATTAATAGTTTACATTTCTAAAGAATATACTAAGATATTTCATTATGAAAATCAAAAGTAGTTTACGGAGGTTTTTGAAGGTGTAATTATGTTAGTCATGGTGCTATCATATGTATGACATTGATTCCAAGTAAAAATCATTTTATTTGAGGTAAGTGAAAAGAGACAATGTTATATAGTTCTAAATCAGTAGCTACAAATGTATTCACACCTATGAAGAAGGTTTAACATGATATAAAAGAAAGTTTGATCATATAGTCTAAAGATTTATAAAAAGATAAAACAAAAAAACAGAAAACATTGACAGTTCACTAATTGCTCAAGGAAATATACAATTTTAAAAGAATAATAATATTTTTAATGAATAGAAAACCATGTTTCCTCAATATAAACATGTTTAAAATGTGAGAAATAAGAACGTGCAAAGAAAATCAAACACTTTTTTGCTACAATGAAATGTGCTCCAGTAGAAAAAAATCCTCAATCAGGGTTATAACTTAGAAGTTGATAAACCCTCATTATTACCATACTTGTGAATACAAAATAATACTCAAATAGAAATGTCACATAACAATAAACTCACCTATATATAATTATAGTCCTAGAAAATAATTTTGAAGAATGAATCCTTCGTATAGTGTTGTTATTTCATTGAAGAAATCCACAGGAATAAAATACAGAAATAAATTCTTATTAATCACATCTCTAAAAAAGTTTCAACACTGTTCACATGAGTTAATTATATATTTATAGGGAATATTGCTGCTAGATAACACTTTATAATTTAATAAAATATGGGTACCCATTCAACTGTATGTGAATAAATAAAGAACAACACATTTACCCACAAAACAATTTCCATTCACATGCATCATGTAGGTATTAAAACAATATGAATTTGATAAAATATTAATTTAAAAACTATAACACTCCATTCACATGATTACTGCGTCCAAAAAGAATCAATAGTATGAATAATTCTACACATAAAATATTCTTATCATTTTTATAAGCTCTAAATGATTTCACATAGAATATGATATTATTTATGAAACTATAAACACATCATATATAGTTCCCCTAAATCGCAATGAAATAATGTCCTTGAGGTATATTTTATGTTTACATACAATTATTTATATCTCTAAACACTACTACTATAACTATTTTTATGCTTACAGAAAACCAAAATCAATAATATATCACAGATAAATGAAACAACTGGAAATGATAAAAATTGAATCATCAAATCTAAAACTAAACAATGATTAAATTAACCATACCAGAAGAAGATTTGGGACTCACTGCCAAATAATACCGGAATCATAAATATATCATAGATAAATGAAACAATATCAAATGATACAAATTGAATCATCAAAACTCAAACTAAACAACGAATCAAATATCTATACCAGAATTAGATTTGAGACTCACTGCCAACAAATACTGGAAAAATAATAACATAAAAGTGGATGCTCGACCATAGGAGATCCTCGACCTAGGGGGGATGCCCGACCAGAAGGGATGATCTACCTTGTCAACCTAGGGGGATTCACATCGGGTGAGGGAATGCTCGACCTAGGGGGGATGCCCGACCAGAAGGGATGATCTACCTTGTCAACCTAGCGGGATTCACATCGGGTGAGGGAATGCTCGACCTAGGGGGTATTCATGTCATTTGTGGGAAATCTCGACCTAGGGGGATGTGCGACCCCAGAGGGGTTTCTTGAATAGTGGAAGACGAGGTGGGGGATGTGTGAGTTACAACGAGTGGAGGGCGGCGAGAAAGGGGTTGGGAGCAGGGAGTGGAGAGCGGCAAGCCACAAGGGGGATTTGGAATGGGAGGATGGGAGAGTGATGGGGGTCAGATCTGCGTCGAGTTGGATTTTTGATGGGAACGGAGACGATGGGGAGTCGGGATGTACAGTTGTGGTTTTGTAGCACAGTAGAGGTGGGGCACGACGCGAGGGGAATTTAGAATGGTAGGAGGGTCGTGATCGAAGGCATTTATGTTGGTTTTACCCAACATTTTATAAGAACCATTGGGTATTAAGGTAGATTTTTCCAATAGTTCACTAACATCATTGGTAAAACCAACTTATATTAATGTAAACAAATGGTTTCATAGAACTGTTGGTATTGGTTCATTATTCCAACTGTTTTTCCAAACCATTGGGAAATAACGGCTGTATAGGTGAAATTTCCACTCGTGAAATTAATTTTCTTGAAATATCTATAAAAGAAATATTTTATGGTTATGTATCAAAAGACGGGTATGGTCACCCACACTGCATGTGGTATTTAATATCACGTAATCCATTCTTGCTACAATGGAAAGGGGTCCCAGATGTGTGTTCCTTCGAACTAGACTCCTAATAGTTTGGAAAAAACATAATTATATATTCATTTACAAATTATTTTTATGTTATTATTTTACATTCACCTCTACTAAAAATTTATCTCATATTTTTCAGATCCACATTAACCATGTATGTTTCATATTCACTGGAAATATTCCATGCAATCGATGCTCGTTAGCTTGTTCCTAAATAAAAAATGTTTCACTCAGGTGCCAAATCCCTTGAAAGTGAAATTATTTGATTCTTCATTAGACTCTAGGTAGTTTCATACATCATTTTCAATATAACAATCCATGGTCTTGATAATGGAATAATGATCTTTCAAACATGAGAATATAAATCAAACAAAAAAATAGGTTCTCATATAAAGTTGAGTTATTGGCCAATTAAAATACCATTGAAGATTGTTCAAAGAACATTGTGATGAAGGCTATGAACAATTTATAATTAAACACTAAACATGTTCATTTTTCTAATGTTGAAATAATATGATTAATAAGAAGGGTATTTTTTTCAAAACTAATATACTATCGAGATTAAAATTCAAATAAAATGAAATAATCATAAAGATAATTAATAAATTGAAATCCATGAATAAATATCTAATTAAATCCATTCATCATCATAAAAAATAGGGAATTCAGATTAAACCATCAGAAAAATTCCTATATATTTTTTTATTGGTCATTGATGTAGAATTCAACCCCAAGTATTGATGTGGAATAATTCGATTCATTCATTTCCATATCTAAGAATTCACACTTTGTCATATCATCGATCACTGATACCATAGTAATCTTCTAATGGTCTCCTCAACTGACCTCCTCTTGAATTTATAGGGATATGTATATAACACAAATGAAAAGATATAAGAGGGTTTATATAGGATATTTCAATGTTTATGAGATTAATTAGATAAGTAAATCAATGAATATATATAATCAATTTCATTTAAACAAACATCCTCCCATGACATTAGATAATTATAACCTCTAATTCGAAACAACTATTTGAACACCTATGGTAAAACGAATATTTCTAATTTAATGGTTGTTTTGATTTTCCTTCCTAAGACTGCAATAATAAGATATTTGATTATTTTTGAAAAACTATATATGTGTAATATGTTATATTTTGAAATTTTATTATATACAATCATATACTCTATAGGAATCATAAAATTGTACCGACCGAAAAACAAACTCTTAAAATAGTATTCATCATTTTATAATGTGCCAAAAAAAATTAGAGTTATTACATTCTCCCCACCATAAAGTATTTCAATCCTAAAAATTGATAACCTACTCAAATAGTTGATGGTAGTAAGATGACATTTAGTTATTATAATCCCATGATACCTATTGACAATACAAATGTTGATAGAGAAAATGAACCAAGGAAATCACAATCCCATGAATTATATTCTCCTTCCAATCCTTAATGTACACTACGTACTTCAAAAAGTTAAATCCTACCTCTATATCCCACTCAACCGAGTTGATAATATTCAAAATATCGTGCATGTATCCTCCAATCTGTGAATCATGGAAAAAATCATACACCCAGTGTAAATATGGTATTGTGTCTAAGTAATACACCACCATAATAACTTTAAACAATATCTAAAAAATAGTTGATGAACCTCAGATATAACACTGTCTACAAAAAAAACTCTCTTTAGTACCCACTGAGGGGAGGCCTTAGGGAACACATAGTCTTCCTCCTCAAAAACTCAATGGCCTAAAACGATATTCCACATAGGACATATGATGAAAAAGTAATTCTTCATCAATTAATATATGATATAAACCTTCTATGTCATTACATGCACAATATTTGGGCCCATAAGTGCTGTCTCTCCATAATCTACTAGAAAAATGTCCACATATATGGTCTTCTATACATTTACATGAATAATTTGATATACAGAAATGAATTTTAAACTTTTTTATAATAAAAAACTCCATAGGTAGTTGATACACCCAGCTATGTTCAATATCCAACATATATGTCTCCAGTATGTCCTCCAAGACCTAACTTATCTACTCAACCTAACCATCTTCCTAGGGATTTAGTTTTATGATTATCAAATATAATGTCTTAAAATCGTCATATAATCCTATATATAATTAGAAAGTAAATTGATAAACATGAACCAAAAACACAGATAGGGATACTTTGATTCAATACTATCTCTTATACACACATGAATTGAAACTCTCTACTTAAATCAGATCTTGGATGGAAAGGATGTGCATCAACATGGTGAGTTGGTATATTATTACCCAAATAATTCCATGAGCTCTAAATTATTGTGGAATTACTATCGAATAATACATATATATACACTCCAACTTCAACTCTTTTATCTCTAGGTGTTGGAGTAAAACCACTAGTACTTACTGCTTGACCTTCACTACCATGAAAGTTATTCATTGAGTGATAAATTTAGCTACAATCCACTTTGTCCCTTTCCACTAAATCTAATAATAATATTTTTGATTTAATTTTTCACTCATAGATAATCCTCTATGGGGTTTTATTAATTTCCCTTAGAACCTCCTCTCATAGTGTGGTATGTACCATTGTTCGTCCTTGGAAAAGGATGATGTGCCCCAACATTTTGAAAATCCATCAGGGGTATAGCCTATGGATGCATATTGATAAAATACCATTAAATAAATATCTCCAAAATATTCTTATTAGATGTTTTCTAGAAGTGGAGGGGTCACTACATTCAACTAAAGATAAACCACTCCACCCACATGAACAAATTTCACCTTTAATGAGGATATTTACATTTTCCCCAACTTAGGATCTACAAACATGATTTTTTATTGACAAAATCTACCATGGTGTTACCCTCCTTAGTAGTGTATTCTATCTCAACATATTATTCCTACTATGAATTTATCGATCATTCAAACCTATATTTGGGATATTTCTATGAGAATATATACCTATAACTATTATGGTTTGAATAGAAGTTGTATCACTATCTAATAAGATAGTGTATCTAACTACTGTTGATGAATACTAATATTTATAGCTCTGCATCATGGGTCGTTGAATTATTCTTAAAGTGTCTCAAAAAACATAACACATATGTTCTCTCATACTACCTCTCCATAATGAAAAATATAAACAACATAGGGAGTATCAATTAAAACATCAAACACGACATCATACTCAACCAATCTCAATATGGTGTCTCTCATCTTACTGTTATGAAGCTCCACCAATCATGCTAAGACTTATTAATGTAAAGAAATGGAATTCACTTTTGGGTTCATGATGTCATAGGTGTATGGACCCTATATAATTCAGGAATGATTATAAAATTATATCCATATGTTATAATTAAGTTTCATGCCTCAATCATCTTATGTGTTGGAACCCATATTCATACTATGTTGATCCATGCTGGGTCCCCAACCACTCTATCTTATGTGATTTCATGTCCCAGAAATAAGGCCTCTAAAATATAACACAAACACATTGATATACTCTAATAAATATTGTCTCCCATAGTACTCTATTACCACCATCAAAAGTCAAGAATACTCCTCTGCATATGCAGATTATACAAGAATAGTGTCTATGAAGACAACACATAATTGTTTCAAGAAGGGACAAATGTTTGGTTCAAAAGTCCTATGAAAACTTTTCAATAGTTTATTATGCTAAAGCGCATCACCATGTACTCAGAGTGACCATAGTCGCACAATAATTCTATATTTTCTATTTCCTCCTCCTTAACCAGGAGCTAGTTTTTACATGGTTGAGTTCAATATTTGAGAACCATTATACCCCTTTTATCTAGTGAAAAAGGCCACTGATTAATGGGAGTGGAATATTATTCATGATAATCACATATTTTTCAAAATGATAATCCTTACATAACCTTCATATCTCGTTCTCCTTAATAGTGATGAACACTAGGGCTGCAAAAGGGGACACACTGGGTCCAAGGAATCCCTTCCCCTACAGATTCATTAACTTTTCATTTAGAACATGTAGCTCTATGAGGGGCATATAATATAACCGAATAATTATCAGTGAATTACCTTAGTTTATATGAAGAATATTTTCTTATGATGAGGAGGTAGTAGAACTAGAATTCCAGGTTTGGTATTTGCTCATCCTTGACCTAGAGCTAGTGTTGACCTAGCATGAGGTCAACCTTCATGAACCACATGTCCATATTCTTCTGGTTGAAGGGGTTTTCAAATCACAGATGTATATTATTATTATTCAAAGTAAAAAAATTTAGGAAATTATAATTATTTCATAACCATCATATCTCATTTTCCTTAATGTTGAATAATAGTGGTGTTACCTATGGTGACCCACAAGGTCAAACGATGACCTTCCACTAATGATACTCCAAATACTCCTTCAATACCTATAGCTCTACATGGGACATCTAATATACTATAAAAGTTATCAAGGAATTCATTATGTCTTTTTTAATATGTTTAAATATTTATAAGGTTTTATTCAAAAAAACTTCAATAAGAAATACTCCCTTTCATTCCTCCAACACTTTGGGGAACATGTAGTCAGTAATGGATACAATTCTGAGGGACATAATATCTATCTAATTAGGAATCAATAGTATCCTATTATATAAGATCCTAATATTATATACTTGAAATTCTTTCTTAAAATTGAATGAAAAATATCATCTCATCAGTCTGATACAAAAAATTAAATTAGTAAGTCAGCTTCAGTAGGCTAACTAGTAAAGGATATTATTCAAAGGGACACACTAAATTGACTTTAGTATGAAAATAACTTCCCCTAAGTTTTATTCATATATCCCAAAGTACATTGGATGGTCAAATATGGTAAAATAAGTCATTATTCTCTAATATCTATAAAAATAATAATTCAATATTTATGTTTTTTTACAAATGAATTATAAATTTAAAACCAACCATGAAATATGATTAGGGAAAATAAAATGTGTTACAATCTTGGAAATGGTAAGTCGTACGTAAGAATGAGTTATATTTTCTATTTCTGAATAATCATTGTAAAAAGTAGGTAAATATTATTTTATCTTCACATAATGATTAATATATCATAAATACCATAGTATCACATCTTATAAACTTATATATATCAACCATGTTGTGTTGTTGTGGAAAATGAATCACATCGCATTGTAGATGTAGTAGTACACACATATGCATGAATGACATTATTTTTTTTCAATGGATGGAAATGTAATAAATTTTCTGATTTATAATATTTTATGAATGATAAATATGTTTTTAATGACATATAAAAACCTCAAATGTGTCATATAACCGGCTGTGAGAGGTAGTGGTGGAAAATTAATTACATCAGTTCACGAGGAGGTAGTTTTCCGTAAAAAAGAACGACAGTTTCATTACCCTTTTGATAGAGGTGGATATGGATATTAGGTATTGAATTAACTAAAAAAATATCAGTATATATAAGGTGCATGTATTATTATTTAATCTTGTAATATTAAAATTTTAATTTTGTATAATAAAATGTAAAAGAAAAAAATTAGTTAAAAGTTATACCACCTCTTCAGACAAAACCCTTTTATTAACACCTGAAGCCCTCTAGGGTTGATATTATACCAAAAATAATACATTCAAAATGTGTGATGGTATGTAATTAATCAATATAGTAAGGTATCTTTAAAACTAAATGGTTTTCAAGGGTGAATAAGAGAGGAGAGGATTCTTCCTTTTATTTGTTAGGGGATAGACATTGATTGAATTCCAAATTGATTCAATTTTATATAAATGAAATATCCTCAAAAAAATTTCCAAATTTATATAATACGATGATAAGATAAGGAAAAGAAAAAATACACTCATTCAATAAAAATTTATCTTTTATAGATGGTGGTTTACCCTTATCTATTTTTCAGCCGTCGTTAACACTTCTGACAATTACAATAATATCAATGTTTTTAGAGTTTAAGAGAGAAAAAAGTTACAATAAAAAGAAACAATTTGAATAAATAGACAATGATTGATATTTTTCACCATATCCAATTAATTTTTTTTAAGATTTTATTTTTATTAATTCGAATTAATTTAATAAAACACTAGTTGTTATAAAATTTCATTATAGTCATTTTTTAGAACTCTTCCATAAATTTGACTTTGAAAACAACTTGAAAACAAAATAATTTGAATATAATAATTTCACATAGCACTAACATCTTATATTTTTCTAAAATATTCATTGATCAAGATAATTGTTTCAAATTTTATTTTTTAAATATTTTTAATATCATTAAATTATTTTTTATTTATTGAATAAATACTATGTTGGTGTCACATAAGAGTTTAATACAATTATGTCAACACTAATATTTATAAATATATTACCACAATAAAAAAGTCATGTATAATTTAAATTACCATTTATAATTGAACTTATTTTCCTTTTATCCGTATCTTATAATATTATAGGTTTTAAAAGAAAGATAAAAACATTTTTTACATTATATATTCATAAAATAATATTTTATATATTATATTTTATTACAGTATTAGTTATTTAACAATAATATCCCTAAGGAATGTAATTTCACTATTTTTTAGAATTTAATGTTACATGTTGTATCATGTTTATCCAATAAAATGAAGAAAAGTGTTAGGGATATGATTAGGCATTTTCAAATTTATTTTTACCTTAGAAACTAAATTTACGCTTATGAGTTGTCCAATATTTCTTGTGGATATTATAAATAATGAAAAAATATAGATTTTTTTAAAAAAAAATACTATTCATAAAAGTGGATAAAAAATTAATTTCAAATTAAATACACAAAACACAATGAAAAATTGATATCCATTAAAATTTCTTTTTAAGTATAAAAGTATTTCGATTTCAGTTTCAAGTATAAAATTCATTCCAAATTCCAAAATTTTATTATGAAGAATCAAAAAAATCTTAATTTAATAAAAAATAATATCGAATTTAATTTTTATATACTTGAAATGAAAATATTGTTTTAAAGAGAAAACAATATTTTCACAATTCATTGAAAAAACAAAATTTAAGAAAAATACAAAAAATTTCAGACAATTATAATTTTGGTATCATGATTTACAAAATGATATCATCAATGTTTAATAAAATATCAAACAGTTCAATAAATTTATTATATTATTCTATCATAAAAAAATATTAAAATAATTTTTGATGAAAACCAATTTTTAGAGTATGAAATAATATTACTGAAAATTAATTTCTTATTTACTAGGAATTATTCTATTTTTTTATTTCAACCTTATATATATATATTTATTTCGTATTATTTTAACTTAAATTCATATCTTTAATATTAATTTTGTTTGTTATATCATTCATATTCAAATAATAATAATTTCGGTTTTTTATCATCTGTGTTTCATGCTGTAAATGCAATCGAACATAGTGTTATTTTATAAACTCAGGGTTTTACCTTTTCCAGACATTATTAAATAAATTTTTATACAAAATCATAGTTATAATGGTTTTTACAACCAAGAACACCTTTTTTGAAATATGACATCGTAAAAGTATTAACATAAAAACTACATGAAAATATGTCAATGAATGATTGAAGACCATATGGAATTACATGTATCTAACTTTCTCAATCGAAGATAATTATTCGATGGTTAATATATGAAAATAGATTAAAAAATAATACCAATAATGATGTAGAGTGAGGTAGAACATTAATCACTAGAAATTGAATGTTTAAGAGGATGTTAATAACAAAAAAAATATGTAAACCAATGATTTCTGTAAAAGACTATTGAATCATTATAAATTATGGTAAAATTATAACATTTTTTATTCAAGTTATTATTTCAATAGTTGATGAATTAAATTATTTTATAGGATAAGAATATAATAAATAATACTTAAATTACTTATAGAATATAATCAGTTAGTCATTTTCCATAATAATATCATCTTTTTCTCAAAATTATGATTATTTAATATTAAATTATCACGTGTGGAGCAATAAAATCAACTTATAGTGGATATCATAATTCAATAAAAGGATAAAAATGTATTCCTCTTATATTTAGGTATTAACCCAAAAACCAAATTTTATGGACAATATAGTTTCCAAAAAAAATAAAACTCTATATGATGAAACCCCATTATAAGTTTCAACGCCTCAACAATATATCCCAAAGTTCATGTTATATTTTTTTCTAAATAAATAACCTTAAAAAATTTCCCAAGGATAATTGAAGACCAATAAATTGGAGTAGCTAATTAGAATGTATATTGTGATTAATGTAACTATTATCTAGACATTACAATAATCTCTCATAAACTTATATAAACAAATTGTATGTTTTGTAATCATATATTCTCAAAGGTATGGTAAACATTTCCAAAAACTGTGTTCATATTCATAATGTCACGTTAAAATAATATATTCATACAAAATAAAATTCCTCATATATACCTCAAATAAAATCACAAAATATTTTTGTTTTCCATAATCATATTATATTCCAAATAAGTATAGTGATATCATTTTGAAATGGAATTACTCACATTAACAATAAATCAGTTTTAAATCTCATGGTAATATATATGAAAAAAATATTCCCGTAAAGTCCAATTAATATTTATTTATTCAATAATTTATATAAAAAATAATTTCAAAACAACTAGGACATCACATAGTCTAGTTGTACACACTGCACCATTTCCACACTTTTTGTGGTTTCAAACCTCGTGGCCTTTATAGAGGTGACACGTTTATCCAAAAATGTGGGTTATACTTTTAAAATTAATTTATTAATATAATTCCCATCACATTTTCACAAATATATTGAATATTCCTAGAAAAACACTAAAATTACTCATAAACAACACATTGTGTTAAACCTATGGGTTACATATACCCATCATAATAAAAAAATCTCTTGAAATGTAAATAATCACTTTAAAACCCCATCACATAAATACTAAAAAGGGTTTTCAATGAAATTGATCAAATGATAAACCATAAACTTATAAAACCATAATTATATCGACAATTATAAAGATATTCCCACATTAAAACAATCTAAATCTCAACATTTCTCTAATCAATGCTCTGATACCAACTATAAGTTCAACGACATAAATGTTACATAATCTTGAGTATCAGTACGACAATTCAGTTTCTTTTTCACCCAATTATCTTTTAGAGTTTTTTTAGATAATTTAGTCGTAATTCTTACATGATAAACATATATATTACAAATTGGATACTTCAATATAGTATCCATTTTCCCGAAATATAAAACTTTTCTAATGAAACATATTTCCTTTTAATGAAAATTATTCATAACCTTCAGCATGAAATCATATTTATTATTAAGAATCAAAAAACACTATGGAAATCATTTTAAATAGTGGGATGAGCACAAATTGATAAGTATGTTTCTTAAATGAATAGAATCCATTAGTCCATTGAAAAAAATTAAACCCTATAAATATGTTTCCTTTGTCACTATATTCATTAAGAGTATGAAATAAATCCTATCTGCATGAAAAAAAACATTTGTTTCTCAAATAAAACCATTAAGACCCGAAGAAATAAAATATAAACTTCTTTTTATAAAACCTCACTAATAATATTCATAACTAGTTATAAACTCATGTTAGAAATAACTATATCCTAGTAAAATCTATATGATAAACCTTCTTGGTTAACTCCCTTCTAATTGTCATTGAATACAATAAAATATACCAAGGCACTGTAGATATATAAAGTGGTAACCCCATAGAATATGGTATATTAGTTTCTCATTCCCATCATATATACTGATATGGTACCATAAAATTACTAGAATTATATATTCTTTCAAATTTTCAACATAAAACCCTTGAAAAACTATTTTATTTCCATATAAAAAATACATCTAGATTTCAAAATTCAACTTACATTAAAAAACTACTATCAAAATGATAATATCTAAAAAAGGAAAGAGAGTTATAATTTGAATAAAATCAATGAAATATTGTAATGGAATACAAGCATAAAATAACAGTTGTGGAGGTAGAAAAAACCATTGATGTCCAATATGATAAAATAAAACATTATTTTTACATTTTTCATAACATTTTGTCCAATGATTTCATTTTAAAAACCATTTAATGAACGTAAAAATTCTGCATAACATTTTCTTAATGATTCATTTATGTCAATTTCAAAAACATACATAACATAATTGTATAATAATTGAAATGGAAGAAAAATATTTATAAAATAAATATTAATAACATTAAAAAAGAAGGTTTTATGTTAAAATGTTACTTAAATTGAGTCCAAATGATCATGTATGTTACCTATCTTCCATAATAATAAATATATATTAATTAGATTCCTTATTCAAAAAAATCATATATATTACTCCTTTAATATAATTATTACCATGTTATATTTAATTACATAACCATTTTTGTTCGCATAAGACATTTTGATGATATTAAGTTCATATAACCAAAATGAATTTGGTAGTTTGGAAATGGTTAAAGTACTTATTATAACATCAAATATAGAATAAAGATCATGAAATAGTCATAAATTTTATATGTAAATTATATTTTTAAAACAAACAATATATTATGTTTAACAAAAATGATTTATTTTAGAATCATTTAGACTAAAAGTCATATTTACACATAAGTAACATTTACATTTTTCAGCAATCTGGATGGAAAGAATATATGTAATATTTTATAATTTGAAAATGATAATTATATCATAAGTACCATATTATATATTTAACTAAGATTATATATTTCATCTATGTTATATGGTGATTGAAAATGAATCACTCCACATCGTGGTGGTTGTAGTCCACATGTACGCCTGAACAACATCATCATTTTAAAGTGGATATAAAGGTAATATATTAGATGATAAATTAACTTTTAATAATTATAAATATTAAATTAATATCACATATAAACATTGAAAACATCCTAATAACCTATCATGAGAAGTGGTGACGGATAACAAATTTCATCATTTCTCGAGGTGATATTCTGTCGTTCCCATGAACAATAGTTTTATATCTCATTTTATAGAAGAGGATATGCATATAGGGTCTTATGTTAACATAAAAACTTATAATTATATGGATGAAACATGTGTTGGTATTTCTTCATGTTTGAAAAATATTTTAATACGGTGGAAGGATAAATAAAAATACAACATTCAGTAAGAATATCTACATATTATTTAGAAAACCTCCATTTTTTCAACATAAATCCATAAATGGGTTTTGTTTTTCACTAAATAAGACATATATAATGTGTTATGGGATTTTAGAAAGATATTTGGTTCGGGATTAGGTGAACCAAATGTTTCACGAAGAGTGATGAAAATAAAAGAAGTGGTTCCCTTTTATAAGTGATGTGATTGGATATCTTGGAATTTTCTTTAGTATTAACATAATATAAACTAATTATTAATGGAAATGGAACCATATTAATTTAATTACAAGAAATATTTATAATGGGTAAAAATATTCTCTTCCAATAATTTTTTTACTTGATTAGATGATGTTATTACCAGTATCTATTTGTGTTAACCCATATTAATCATTTAGTAAATTAATGTGATATCAATGTTTTTTAGACATTAGAGTTTTAAAAAGATAATATAAATTTAAAAATGACCCATATGTAGTCCACTGTTGATATCATCAGCCATATATAACTCCCTTTTCTAATGATAAGAATTATATTAATTTTAAATCATTTTAAAAAATTATTTAATATAAAATATCATTAATATAATATTTGGAACTATTCCATTAGATTGAATTTTAAAACAACATGAAAACCAAATAATTAAAATATAATACTTTAAAATATCCATAACATTCTATATTTATCTAAAAAATAATTAAACACAATAATTAATTGATATTATAATACTAATAATATTATTAAATCATATATATAAATTTTTTTAATTGAAATGTTTTATATCATCATTATGTTATAAGATATGTTAATTACTTCATCACTAATAATTAGAAATAAATAACCATCATAAAAATTAATTTTTCTTTTAAACGACCATTTACAATTTAGAATAAATGGTTTAACTCAATCATAAAATATTTTTGATATTAAAAGAAAGATAAATCCATTTTTTATATCATATTTAGTAAAAATAAAATAAGTGTTATAATCATAGTCATGTTGATATTAATTGGAAATTTTTTGAATAATAAATAGTAATGGTTGAAGAACAATTATCCAGAATAATAAATTAAAGTGTTATGGACACTTTTAGACATTATTGTATTATTTTTAACATTAATTTCCTGATATACACTTATTGAGGTGAATTTTTTTATTATTAAGGAAATCGTGATTCCAATAGTGGATAAATTTTTTCAAGATTCAATTCATGAATGTGTAATATTTTAATTTAAAATTTAAACCGCACAAAGAAAAAAATATAAAAATTCCTTATTAAGTATAAAAATATATATATACCAAATTCAAGAATAAAATTAATTCAAAAGACAATAATTATATTATGATTAATCAAAGTGGGTTATTTTTCTTTTAACATTTATTAAAAAATTTACATTATTTTTTTAAATTCTTGAATATAAAATAATGTTTTCCATAATAACTATTATTTTTACTATTTATTGAAAAATGATCTTTTCAGAAAATTTCAAAAAAATTCACCCCAACATAATTTTGATATGATAATTTGATGATATTGTATTACTTTTATAAAATAAATTTTTTTATATATTTTTATATTATTTATAATATTCTCTCACTAGTAAACAATAAAACAAATATTTGAAGATAACTCATTTTTGAAGCATAAAATGGCATTATTGAAAATAAATTTCTTTTTTCCTAATAATTTTAGAAAAAATTATTATGAGTAGAACCCTTATATATATAATTAGGTTAAAATTATTCATAACACATAATATAATTTCTATGATATTTTTTCCATATTTAAATAATAATATTTTAGGGTTCTTTTATTCTTAGTGATGTATAGTTTATACTCTATAGAATATAGTGGTCTTTTAAAAACATGAGAATTTACATGGATTATCTAATAAAAAGGTTCTTGTTAAATAATACAATATAATATCTAGCTCTTAAACATGGGATGCACTAAAAAAGAAGTGTATTTTCACTGTGATTACCAAAAAAGATGTTAATGTCGCAAAGACACATATTTTATCATATATCACACATGGAGAGTCTTGGTTATAGGCCTCAACTCCCCATAATTTTCCATTCCCTTTCTTGTATATTATCTACAAATAAAGTTACTATTATAACCATATATATTTAAAATTTCTTCAAATATACTAATCAAAAGAACACATCCACCACCCATTGACATGGTCATCTCTAGGCGGCCCTAACTCAATGTATGGATTCAAAATGCCTCATTATAGAATGTGTCTTAGTGAAGTGAGTTACCTTCTTATTTAAATACTTGAACACATATAATACATCAACATAACAGTTATCTCAATTTTTTTAATGTTTTCTATGAATAAGACTATCTTTTAGGACCATCTTCTAATAAAGAGTTGCCCGCACAATGAGAAATACCCATTCTGTAGCCACTATAATGTCATCACTTTACCATGGTTATATATTGGACTATAATAAGGGATATCTCGAACTATTATACTCATTAAAAAATATAAAACTACACACAAAATTATCTATATCATCCTAATAATTTACTACCCAGCATGAGGGATGACATCAGCCAGATAAACTAGGGGTATCTATATCATTGATCAACTTGTGGAAGTATATATCACTGCCTAGCTAGAGGAAACTATTACTATGTAGGATCTCAAAAAAAGTCATCATTTTTTATCCAACCAATGTCAAAATATTTTTTTTCAAACTATCATGGTATATTTACATGGTTGAATTTATTATCATGATAATATGTTCGATGGCCAAAAGGCATATATTAGGAGCAAACTCAAGATGAACATTGAAATCAAAACACATTCTTGTAAGATACATGTAACATTTTCTTCCCTGTATGAAATTAATTCTTATATAACATTTAAAATATTGTTATTGGAGCCGTAGTGAATGGATATTTCTACCCTCAAACAATTGCTAGGTTACCTGGCTAGAGTGCCATTCTTGGGACAGTTAAAGATGAATTTTCTAGATCATGGACCCATCATCACAGTACATTTTTATCCAAAATCTAGACTTATGAAAACATATGCATATGATATCAATTTATCAAGACTGATCCCACTAGGGCTTACCTATCTAATATTAATCCCAAAGGGGGACCACAATCCCACTCGGAAAAGGGCATGGGTTGGAGACTCACACTGAGAAAGAATATCACACACATGGGTGGATTTAGCCTAACCCACATATATACACACACATATCTCTATATACACTGAATAATGTAGTAAATAAAAAAAATAGGTAGGATCAAAATTCATGAATAATCCACTAACATCCCACACTCGAGTGCAATAAAACAATATAGAATTGTAAAAACTACCTAACAAAAGCCCACAAACACTATAAATGAGTCTAACATGTAAATAAAATGGGTGACTATCATAAAAATAAAAAAATAGATTCGTACATAAACTGCAGAGTACAAAAAATCACTACAAACTAGTAGTCCAACTAAGACACCATAGATTGATTTCATTTTATATAAAACCTGAAAAATGTGGGTAGATCCCATGGTGGGGTGTGTGTAAATATAGCCAATAAGACTCCTAGAAATCCCTAAACACAATGAATCAAAAATAGATTAAAATAAAAATAAAAAAACATAGAGGATAATCAACATAACACATATATTTTCATAGATAAAATCAATTTTATTAGGTGATGTATAACCTCACTACCAACATAGGGATTCCTCATGAGGCACAAAGGTAACACTCTTCTAAGGGAACTAACTCCTCCAATCCCACTAACATAGATGGAACTCATCCAAGAAGTCTCACTCATAAATTCATATTATGATGAACCACAAACTAGAAGACGTATGATGTTAATTCATGGGTTATGGTACACACCCATGTCTTATTGGGAAACTTGGCCCAATATAGAATAACCTAATAGGATATGGATCACATTCCATGAATGTAAGAAATGAGATACTAAACCTTGTCTATAGATGATTATGATAGAGGATAAAACCCTTGTAATCAAGGAGGGATACTTGACTCTCTCGATAGACAACCCTTATAGGGGATCAATCATCTTATGCTTATGAGAAAATTACATATTTTACCCTCATAGAGATGCATCAATGGAATATACACATGAGTAACTGAAGTTTGAAAAAGGAAAATATGATCATTGATGGATTGTAGAAGGTCTATATAGTGTGTATAATGAGTATACGATGTGTTTATCTCTCTATCAGTTTGTACACACACTTTTCCTTTTATATTGTATAAATGGTTATTCTCAATATCTTAAATTTATTTATGACACATGACATATATAGGTTAGGTGGGGTACATGGGCATGTTTTGTATATTCGTGTTTGTGGACTCTCTGATGTACTCATGGTGTGTCCCGCTACACATGACATGTGGGGTCACATGGAATAATTTGACGATACTACCTATATATACATCTCTTTCTGACTAAGGAAAAATGACATGTGGGCCCCCCACATAGAATTTCATATTATACTTATGTTTAATCCCAATCTTCCAAACAAAAATAAAGTATAGGATTTGTGTTCTTCTGAACTAACAAACATGCTATCGATAAATAATATAATTATATTTTCCTTCTTCATGTTCTCCAACAGTGTCACCATCACTTTCACCTTCACCATAAATCTCATACAAAATTCCCAGATATGGCTTTATCATTTTAGTTAATCATTTATGACTATATTCTGAACATCTCTTTCTGAAGGGTTCATTCATTGTTTCACCACATGTAACTCGTGATCTATTTTTCAAGGTACCAATATCCCTCAATTTATCATCAAGATCTAGTCATCAATATTAATCCTCTTTTATGCCAAAATTCACAGTGTTGAAATTGAAATAGTGATCTAAACTACACAAGAAAAAATAACTGAATGAAATGGGTTCCTTTATAATGTCAAACCTCTAACCAATCAAAACAAAAATGAAAAATTTATTAATAATAGAGGGACTAACTAATGAATAAAAATATTTATCTGGAAAATATGTTCATGTTTGGATGGCCATTTCTAATAGAATCTAATGAAGGGGGAGGAAACACAAATATTAAAAACTAAATTAATATAAAATTAGTAATTCTAGGAAAATATAATAATCAAAGGATTTACAAAAATTTCCATTAACTAAATAATTTAATAATTAAATCAAATCATGTTAATAAAAGAAATCCTGAATATGAATTAAACATATTAAAAAAATACCTACCTTTTATTGGATCAATCATTGATGGGAAATATATCAACAAGTATTGATGTGGAAAATTTTCTTTCTTTCATCATTGGTTATATGAATTCCTTCTTTCATCCATGATCAATCACGAATCTCATAGTCATCATCCAATGATATCTACCAAGGAACACATATAATGCCTCTAGGATTTTGTGGTTGGCCATAGTGATGATATCTAAGAGGATTTATCTAAAAATTATATATGTTGAGATGATTAATTAGAAAACTAAATTAATTAATTTAATTAGTCAATTTGTTTTAATCTAACATCAATCCATGAAAAATGTTTTCTAAATCTCTGGATAATGAAAAAACATAGGTCTCACATAGGGTAAAAACTAAATCATAGATTTATAATTGTCTCATTTATTCAATAAATGGACTTATTGGGTAAATATTATATTATTTATAAAAATATATGTTCTCTTTTGATAAATAAAATTTAATATTTTTTAATATTTCTTAATTGAGGATCTATAGAGGTGTAAACATCATGTTGACTCTACACCTAACTTCAAAAATTTATTTAACATTTTTCAATGTGTCAATCAAATTTTTTTAATTCATTACATTATAAATTACTTCAATGATTTTATTCCTAAAATGAATAAACCCACTCAAATATGTGAGGGTACTAATCCCCCACTCATTTCTTATACTCCCATGAGATATTCTGAAGAATCGTGTGCTTACAGTTAACATAAGAAAAAAGAATCACTTTCCCATTAAGTATATTCAGTCACTGGTCCATAGTGGGAACTAGGGACTCGTAAAATTTTACTCCATCCTCATTTTCTTGATCTCCTCGGTCAAAATTTTTTTACTAGTTTTTTCTTCTATCTAATAGTGTCTAAAATTTCAACTGAACTCTTCTCTTAGATGAGATGGAAGTGCACTAACATGGTAAGTTGGGTATGATTATTAAAATAATGTTTTGAACACTTTTTATTCATGGATGTAAACTAAAAAATATATGAAAATACCATCCTATTTCCACTATGAAACCTCATGTAGTTTGGCTAAATGTGATAGTACATGATGGTGTAGGTTTACTTACTGGCATATATGATATTAATGGATGATCATAGATACACTTTACTTCGTCAATGGAATCAAAAAAATGATGTTAAAGGTATTAGTACATCTTATCCACCATGGGATATACCACTAAGGGTTATTTAAAAAATCCCTCACTAGATCCCCTTGAATCTTGGCTAGTACCAGCAACCTCATTTGGAAATGGCAGATTTGTTCCTCAAAATTATCAAATCATTTGGGTGAATGTCATTTGGAAATCTAGTAATAAATGAACTGAAAATAAATTTCCCCAATCTATGAATCCATGGTGAACATTTTATTTGGAGCTGTCACAAGCATCAACTGGATATATGCCTCTCTCCCCAAAACATAAATCTTATCATTAATGACACCAATGATTTTTATTAACTCGCTAAATAACTATGAATGAGATTTCATATTGATATAATTTCCCAAAACTTTCCCAGTTAGGGTAATATATAATAACTCAAAGTTATGGACCAAGAATAACTCAATATGTCACCTCTACCATAGGTATTGATCATATCTTGAAATGAAATACCTATGACCTTGGTGTTATGAATAAATAATAATTCACTATCTCCTTTGATACAGTATCCATTTCTTAAAATTGAATACTACTACATCTAGCTTAATGTCATGGGTTAAATAATATTTCTCAATGTTTCTTAACTATAAAAACCCATAAGTAGTCACTCACTACGTTTTCAATATAACACATCAAATCCTAGATATGGAGGAATCTTAAAAATCCTTATACTCATCGCTCTCCTATGGATATCTCATAATGGTGGGACTCATCAACATCTACAACAGATCCTGAGAATCCAAATTAAAATCCATTTTCTAATTTAAATTCAAAACCTTTTCTTCCATCATAGTTTAAGATCACAATATCCTAAATGATTTGGGATTGAATATCTGATAATAGACAAAACAATACAAGGAATCCCTACACCGCTTTTACACTTTTGGGTGGATTCGTGGTTAGTATTACCTCTATCATTTTTGGGTTCACTTCAACACCCTATTCAGATATAACATATCCAAGAAAGTTGACATCATAAACATTTAAATGTCACTTGAAGATAATACCATAATTTTTTTACTCCTAATGTATTAAGAGATCAATCCTACAAATTCTCAAATTATTCTCCTCAAATTTATGGTGCATGAGAATTTAATATTTGAATACTACCATAAAGAGGTCCATAAAAGGGATAAAAAAATATATTTCTCGAGTTCCCTGATCATGTTTGGGGCCTTTTTCACACTAGTGGGATTCACTATGTACTTATAATGACATTAGGGGAACCAGAATAAAATCATGATAATTTCTTCCTCTTAATCTTGGTGATAGGGATTACCCAACATAAGGGTGTCCATCGAGAACTAATTCACCAATTTCATATGGCCAAAAGGATTTAAATTCGAGTAATTTGATAATTATTCACGACTGTAAAATAGTTCATTGAATGATAATCCATACATAACTACATTCTCCCATCCAAATTCATTGAAAACAACATTGGGGATTCTTATGTTGACATGCAACATATAATGAATATCTTTCTCTATAGATCTTTCAATGACACATTCATATATTTCATTTCTATACCATACATATAATTTTATTGAATAGTTATTAGGATAGTCCCCAATTAAATTTTAATGTTTAATTTTACCACATTATGGTGAGTTTAGACCAAAAAATCCTTCTCAAACATGTCACCATACTCCTCAATCACTAATGGGAACTATAATGTGATAATGTAAAACACCCCAATGGACATACAGACCATGTGATGAGAAATATATTGTATACTCTTGTATACAATCTCTTTATAATATTCCTAAATTTTTCTTTCACCAAAGAGGATAAATATCATCCTATTAGCTTATAGACACATAAACCCTCACTGTTAATAGTCAAACATGGTATGGATAGTCTAAAACCAATCTATTCCAAGAGAAAATTATAGGGCCTTAACTTCTCTTTTAATAGAACCAATTAATGTCTCTCTCATCCAAATGTTAGGTCACAGTTCTAGAATAGATTTTAAAAAAACGTCAGATTGAGACTCTATTCACAAGGGTCATGTAAAAGGAAATATTTTAGTAATTCGGTCTCAAAGAAAGAATTAAAAAAGAAAAACTAGTTTAGGCACGTGTTTACTAAAAATATAGATAAAGTTATAAAGACATAGATCATTCAACATATCCTACTAGACACCTCTAGATCATAAGATTCTAATTCTAATTGATATCTGTCCCATTTCCCACCTACTATGTAAAACTATAGTTTTCTGCCACACCGTAGAAATTCCGAAATGGATGAAAAATAACAATCAAAGGAACACATACGCATCATTTAGATACTATCTATCATGGACTACTGGGGATCACTTGATTGGTTTTAAAAACATAACATGATATTGTTTTTTATGGGGGTAGTGTATCACATTTTTTCATTCTCAAAACCACATTATACATCACAAATACATGCCTTATGCATCATACTATGATTTAGGAAACCTGAATATCTATTAAGACTACCATCTAACTAGGAGGGATCCCACATGGTGAAATACCTAATCCACCACACCAAGCTAGTTCTCAGCTACCCACATGTCTAGATTATACCATAAAATGTGAGGTTTATGTACATAAAACATGAGATTCATAATAAACCTATACAAGTTTTCATGTAGAATTTATTAAATGGTCTCCTTTTAGGATCAATGGACAGTGTTTTTCATCATAAGATTGGGAAGGAAATCATGTATCTTTAATCACTGGGAGTATTTAACACTATCCACTGGGAGAAAACTCATATTGAATAAAAACTTGAACCGGGGCCTTGTCACTAAGTCAATCATCATCTAGATCTATATTTGGAACTACCACTAGCTATATACATAGTGGAATATTGTATCAAAAAAATATGTACTCGGATCAAAGTGAATATCTCACTATTATCTCATAAAAGACAGGGAAATAGAACCCCACTTTTATTATATGAATGTACCATTTTCTCTTATTTAACATTTTCCAACATGTACTACGTCGATTAGAAGGTTATCCGAGTCTTGGGGAATGTATATGTTGGTGGATTCACCATCACTGAGTTACCAAGATTAATAACCATACATGAGACACTTAAAAGAAGAATCCCTAGTTCCCAAAACTATCATAATATCTAGACTTTCTCCAAAATATGATCATATGAAATACTGTTTCATTTATATGAATTTTTTATGACCCAAACCACTAAGTACTTCTTAGAATGTTGTAATGGGAATGTAAAACTCCAAGACCCCATATTATAATCTATCTTAATGATACTAGAACTGAGTAGTATTATAAAATTGATGGGACACTTAATTCCAAAGTTTCTATACACACACAAATATCCACACCAAGCACGTAATGTCCTAAATAATGATAACTAATGGGAGAATAGTGAATGAATGAATCACTAAAATTACTCATTAGATTATTATATATGAATAAAATCATAACGGGTCAAATACATTATCATTAATAAAATAAAAAATAATATCCATAAGAAAAAGGGGTAGTCATATTAAAATAAAGCAGAAGATTCCATCTGTATTCCATCTAGAACAACTAATATCCTCCTACATGGGGTCAACCAAGGACTCCATAGAATGGTATATCCTATTCATGAAAGGCAACACATGTAGGCATATCCCATGAATGTGTGATTATTAAAAATCCCAGTAGGAACTCCAGAAATCACCAAACACAAAGAACTGAAAAGGGAATAATATTTATGTAAAAAACTCTCTTAGGATATATAATAAAAAAGATATATAGAAATAGATAGAATCCAAGCATTTGGGGGTGGTCAAACCACCCTACCAATCTTGGGATTCTACATGATGCCATAAGGTACCATTATTTGGAGGAAACACACTCCCTAGGTCTTGATAACATTTATATAACTCATCAAAGTAATTTCACTCATCTAGACATTAAATATTTATTCACAAACTAAAATACATAATATTTCTCAACAAAGGTAGGGGTCACACTGAAGGAATATAGGAGGTACTTTACCCTATAAGAAATAAATTCCTATGAAGGTTATAACATTCCATGAATTTTAGATATGATATACCTGGACATAACTAGGTAATAATTTTGTATTGTATAACACCTCAATTCTCATGAAGGGATAAAAAACTCATCATGAACTAACCCATAGAGGGGATCACTCATCCTTTTCTAAGGAGAGAATGCCACACTATACCATCGTAGGGATTCTTAAATGGAATACTAACAATAAAAACCAAAATTATAGTGGGGAGAGAAGATATATAACCTATACTAGAAGGACTAAACTATATATACAAGGGGTTACATGGTGTCTATTTCCCTCAACCCTGGGAAACCTATGGCCCTCCAGCCCATATAAAATGATATTCACAAAACATGGATCTTTGTGATAACATGGGATGTGTAGAGGAGCAGTTTCATACTCTATAAAGTGTCATATACTAGAAACCATTTACTCATATATTTACATGAGGTGTTCCCTGACACACACAATGTGTGAGATCAAATGGCCTCACGGGTGTGTGTACTCACTGTACATGCTGATCCAGCTAGATAAAGATCACATGGAATGTGTGGTCACCCACATAGAGTGTGATATATATTTTAATTTTAAAACCTATCTACTATATATAAAAATGTTACACAATAATATTCCTTATAAAATATATAAAATTTAGTATTGAACAACATGGTATTTTGTATTCTTCTTTGATTTCTCTTCTCTCACAACCATCCCATTTTCATCAACTATGAATCTAGACTTTAAATCTAAAATCCTTGTTCATTGATTCCGTCTATTCTAAAATTTATAGATTTTTTCCACCCCTTTGTCAATGGTTTCCTGATTATATCATGTGTCACTAATCTACCAAATCCAATAAAAATGAAATCCACCTATCCATCACCAGACTATCGTCATCATCGTCAATCCTCTATCAAGCTTCTGTCTACAGAATAGATATTGAAAAAATGGTACATGGAATCTAAGAATGAAAATAAATTAAAAAATAGGATCTCATATGATGATGAATCACCAAAAAATTAAAATATCAACTATGAATGTTGAAAAAATGGATGGAGTTAGTCATGAAACACAAATGGGAGCTTTGAACATGGGATATGATTAAATTTTCATCAATGAAATCACCTGATGAATATGAAGTAAATGTGGATTACCAAATCTGAAATTTTAATGCCCCTAAAATTTTGTTTTTTATACATGAGAATATTGTTTTCACTTCTCCTAATCCTTGTATTGTGTCAATCCATCTTTATAGAAAAAAATCCTAATTGATTAGGAAGGCCTATAGAATCATGATGGAGTTTTTAGAATGATTAATACCATAATACGGGTAGTTGAACCGTAGAACCATAGATAAATTCACATGGGACATGGATACCATAGTGTTACCATTGAGTTTATGTCCACACTATAGTATAATGGGTTGACTTGTGGTAATGTCTTCTGAGATTATATTGTATCATTCTCCATGGAAGGCAATTCAAAGAGAGGTTATATCATCATGGACTGGACCATACCATTATTCCTCACTATGCATCGGTTTTAGATATATGTTGTGATTGTGAACCTATAAATAGGTATTTAGGATTCTTATATTTAAATGATCAGTTTTGGAATTGAATCGGGGATTTCATTTTAGAATATTATTGGGGAAATCATGCATCATAAAAAACGTATTTGACATTGATTAATCCATATAAGTTCCTTAAACTTTTTCCTCATTATGAATTCATATATATCTCTTATGTGTTGTATATGTTATTGCATGAAAAGATGAACATCTTTACAAAATATAAAAATGAATCTTAATTGGGTTGTACACCATAGTTAATACATTTTCATCATAAAAGTCAAGTTTTAACACAATCCACACATTAGCATCCTATGCTACGATTATGGTGTTCCAAAATCAGAGTGACTAAACTGTATCTATACCCCCAAAACTACGGTGGAACTAATAAAGTACTCCTTTTTTTGGTGTATCACCATGCGCTATATTGGGTGTCTTCTTCACACCATAGAACCATTCTTGCACAAAAGAGCATCCAATATTTCAAGAACATTATAGTTTCTCTTGATGATCACCTTCGAGTAAGTTTGGCTCAATCCCAATGATTGTATATATATTTTTTAAACTAGAATCCCTCATATATTGGATATAAAATGGTTCTGGGATTATTTCAGGTGCGATCGTATTCTAATTGGTATGTGATTTGGAATTGGGTGGCGACGCTCTCGGTAAATCATGGTATCGATGTTTGAAGCTTACATAGGATTTCCCATCCCTTTTGGGATATTGTTTTATATTTTTTACAATGTTATGAAACTTGAGTATTACATGCATTAATTTGACCATATGTTATGGAGTTTTTTTTCATTGTTACCAAAGTGGTTGGACTTTTGTGACATGTTTGTTCCTTAGAGGGGGAGTGCACATGATTTGAGTGATAATGATAATGGGATGATGCAAAGGTAAGGAATGTAATTCTGCCTTCTGGATACCATATGTTACACTAGAGGCACATAGGAGGCCAAGGAGTTTGTCATTAGGGGCTAGATTATGTAGAGTAATGATGTTCTTGATTCCTAGTTGATACCAAGGAAATTAGTTTCTTGATTCCATATGGTAAATGCACAAGATGTCGAGTAGCATGAATAACAGTAGATACCATGGGGTATGATATAGGAGTAATATTTGATACTGAATACCATGATTATAAGGACCCGACCATAAACATACATAATATTTATTTAAATGAATAATTAACATTTAAGATCATTTTAGGTTTAGAGTTTTAGATATTTAGGACAAAACTATAACATCTCAAAAGATTACAAAGTAGAAACTTCTACATAGTTTCCATTTTTTCCATAAAATAAAAACTCTTGAAAAAAAGAGTCATGTCTAGTTCCATGTTTTAGAGAGCATGACTTTTCCATGATCCCATCCTTGACCCTATTCGTCTTTATGTCATGTGAAAACATTTCGAAACTTGGGATGAGCATAAAAAGCTCAGTAAGGGTTATAAAACAAAGAATGAAAACATTTGTTCATAAATACATACAAAACATGAAATCTTTTACATACCTCATGAAATTATAAGATTAATGAAAGACACATAGAAAGAATAAAACATAATGGTAGCTTGTGGAATCCATATCATACGTACATTGTAGCTATCACAGCTACATTGGGAGTTACTTTGGAATACCCATCACAGTATATTCCCTAAATATCTTAGGAGAAACATTCACGTTTACCTATGTCAAGTTTCCCAATGAATTGGAGAGATATCTCGGGATCACCCACCATAGGTTTATCACGGAACCACCTATATACATAAATAATTCCCATGAACCATAACTTGATCATAACACATAACATAGGAATAAAGGAAAGATGACATTTCCACATTGCAATAACAAAATATCATTTCAATATATTGAAATGTTAAATCCATTCACAAAATCATTTTCAATTCCAAAATACATAAAAAGAGTATATGGTATTTATTTTTCCTTTTAAAAACATAATGTCTTGTTAAGGAAGCCAAAGATCAAATAATACTCATGGCGGCAGAAAGGTCATTGTAACCGCTTACGTAAAAAAAATTCCTTTTTGTCATTTAGTAAAACGCTTCATATAAACAGATTCCCTTTGAATGAAATGAAAATTCAAAGTGTTTTGTACACTGTATAAAATAAATTTGTGTATAAAACTAAATATTCCTCAATGAAAGGATATTGATACGAAGTCCCTTACCTCGTGTCCGACTTGACTCGATTGTTATTTAATCTCCTTTAATTTGGGAAACTTCTTTGGGTTTGAACCAAAGGACTTCTTGAAGTGCCTTCTAACTAAGGTAATTATTCTAGGAGGAGGAGAGGGATGTAGGTTGCTTAATTGGGCTGAGTTTGGATGATACAAATGGATTTATAGGTTTGTGGAATTGGTTAGAAGTGGTATCCTTTTATTAGGGGGAGGAGGGGCTCTTTAGGAAATTGTGAAATGATTATTTTATTATATAATGGTATTCGGTTTCTAATGGTCAAAAAATCATTAAGGTCAAATATAAGATGACTAATATTTGAAATAAATTAATCCAATCAAAATTGGACATGTTTTGGATAATATTTTAATCATTATAATATTATTTATTTAAGTCATTCATTAATGCCGTAAATACTACATCATTATTATGTCCTAAATTATTTAATTTATTTGATGTCTAAAAATTATAAAAAAACTACCATGATGTAGGAAATCGTTTTATCTATCCAATTAATATTTATAGTAGAAAATATAATTTATATAACACCATATAAAAATTTATTTACTAAAAGATATTTGTTTATGTTATTTTTGCCTTTACATTAAATTAGTTAATCTAAAGTGTCATTATCTTTCATAAGTGGCTCCATGAGGGCCCAAAATCGACCCAAAGATTCACATGGTCGGTCATGACTCATCCAATAATCTTACGACATGTGTTAAAGAAATTTTTAATTATTATAATATTTCTTTAACCTTGAATTACCCTATTTACCTTTAACCGCGGTAAATAAAAGTCAAAAGTTACTGTTCACAAAAATTATTTCCTCTTATTGAACCATGTTTTACATCTTGATAACAACCATGTATATCATATTTTCTAAATCCAATTAAAAAAAGTGGTAAAATTTCATTGGAATGAAAAAGTCGGTTTTTTAGCTACCACTAAGTGGTTTCACTATTCATCAAAAATTAAAGTTTTTCCAGAAAAAACCAAAAATTCATCCTAACAATTATTTGATATTCCAAATAAAAAATTGATGTCTAGTTTTCCAAATTCAACAAATTGAAGTCGAATTAATTAATTTTAAAATTAATTCCCAGTGTTAAAACCAATAGCGTGTTTTTAAGAAACAATAACTATCAAAAGATTGACACTTGTTTATGTTGAATTTCAATATAAAATTAATTCAAATGACCAAAATTTGATTAAATGGTAAAAATATATTCTAATTAAACATTAAAACCAATTAAAAATATTATCTAACCATATAAATATATTATATTAAAAGGAACTTTTGAATTAAAATACTATATTTTCACTATTCATTAAAAAAATGCACTTTATCGGAAAAATACCAGAAATTTACCCAAAGTAATAATTGATGTCCCCCATTCTAAAGAAAGATTTTATTTGGTCAATTAGAATGTAATAAAGTGACCAAGACTAGATTTAAAGAAGGTTCTCCATTAAAAGGTGCTAAATCAATTAGATTCATTCATATTGTAGTTTGTTTGAACTTTATTGGATTTTATTTGGTCAATTAGATTCATTCATATTTTAAGCCTCTAAAATTTTATTCGATAAATGTAAATACATTTAACAATCATGTATAATCATATTTTAGTTTGTTTTTTTTCATTCCCACCAATACAATGGCTATGATTTAACTACCATTTAAAATAATAATATTATACTATTAGTTTGCAACATATGATTTCAAAGAAACTCGTTGTTGTGTATCGAGTATACTATCGAACATAGCAACCCCTTTAAAGTAAAATTAATATTTAATTCACATATATTAATAAATATGAAAATATCTTATTCTTCATTTACCTAGGATGTTACATCCTTCCCCCCTTTTAGAAATATTGCCCTTTCTATTTTTATTCACTTATCAAAATAAGTGGGGGTATTTATCCCTCATAGAATTTTCAGATTCCCACGTTTCATCTTCAACCATACGGTTTTCCACAAAAACTTTACCTGGCGAATTACCATATTCCAAAGCACTTGCTCTCTACGGTCAAGAATCTGAACTTGTTGTTCTTCATATGATTGGTTCTTTTCCAACTGAACTACCTCTGGGCTCAAAACATGAGATGGATCTGGCATATACATTCTCAACATAGAAACATGAAAAACATTGTGTTCCTGGGATAAACATGGAGGTAAATCCACTCTGTATGTAACTGATCCAACTTTTTCCAGAATTTCAAAAGGTTCAATGAACCTCAGACTCAACTTTCTCTTCTTACCAAAACACATCACACTTTTCCATGGAGAAACATTGAGAAAGACATGATCACCTACCTCAAAAAAATATCCTTCCTTGAGTTATCTGCATAAATTTTATGTGTTCTCTGAGCTGTTCTCATGTGATTTTGAATCAATTGAACTTTCTTTTCCATATGTTCTACCAATTCTGGTCTGATCAGCTTCCTTTCACCTACTTCATCCCAAAAAGCTGGAGTTTGACAATGCTTCCAATACAGTGCCTCAAATGGAGCCATCTGTATACTAGAATGAGAATTTTTATTATATTAAAATTCAACCAAAGAAAGATGTTGGTCCCAACTTCCCTGGTAATGTAGTGAATAAGCACGTAGCATATCCTCCAAGGTCTGAATTGTTCGTTCGGATTGCCCATCTGATTGAGGATGAAAAGTAGTACTAAAATTTAATTTAGTACCCAATGACTTCTGAAGGCCTTTCCAAACGTTAGAAGTAATCCCGGGATCACGATCAGATACAATGGAGAGGAGAACCCCATGCAACATGACTATCTCTTTAACATATAATTGAGAAAGTTTATCTAGAGACAATGTATCCCAAATAGGATGGAAATGAGCAGACTTAGTCAATCGATCAACAATTACCCAGATTGCATTATTACCTCAATATGTTTTTGGTAATCCCACAACAAAGTCCATTGATATATTTTCCCATTTCCACTATGGAACTGATAAAGGCTGAAGCATCCATTTAGGTAACTGCCGCTCTGCTTTAACCTACTGACAAGTCAAACACTTCACAGTAAAATCAGAAATATCTCTTTTCATTCCACCCCACCAGTAATACTCTCGAAGATCTCTGTACATCTTAGTACTAACATGATTAACTGAAAACGGAGAACTATGAGCTTCACATAAGAACTCATTAATCAACTGTGAATCACAAGGCACACATAATCTCTTTCCAAACCTCAAAACACAATCATTATCAAGATTAAAATCAGGTAACTTACCCTTCTGAACCAACACAACCATTTTATGCAACTCACTATCTTCCTTCTGCGCTATATTTATTATGTTTGATAGAGACGATTTCACTGATGCCTAAAACAAAAAGAATATTTTCCTACACCAAAAACTTCTATACCAATGTTTATCAAATCCAAAACCAAAGGATCTTGTTCCAAACATTACATGGTTAATGAAGCATTACTTTTTTGACTCAAATCATTAGCCGTAATATTTACTTCACCTGGATGGTAATGGATCATGTAATCATAATACTTGATTAATTCCATCCATCTCCTATTCTCATTTTCAATTATTTTTGAGTGAATATATACTTCAAACTTTTGTGATCAGTATGTATGTCACAATTCAATCGATACAAATGATGCATCGAAAATTTTAAAGAAAAAACAATAGCAGCTAATTCTAAATCATGTGTAGTGTAATTTAACTATTGTGGTTTCAACTGACATGAAGCATAAGCAAGTAATTAATCATTCTGCATTAGGAAACAACCCAGTCCTTTCAACGAAGCATACTGTAGATAACAAACTCACTATTTCTAGAAGGTCGTTCCAAAACTGGAGCATTCGCCAATCTTATTTTCAATTCCCAAAAACAATCATCACATACATTTGTCCAAATGAAATTAACACCATTTCGAGTTTACTTAGTCCTTGAACTAGATAACCATGAAAAAATTTCAATAAACCTCTGGTAATAACCTTCCAATCAAAGAAAACTACGAATCTCAGTTATATTTGTGGGTATTCCCCATTCTTCAACAACTTTGGTTTTATCAGGATCAACAGTTATGCCATTTTTTAAAATAATGTGACTATGGAAAGAAATATTTCATAACCAAAACTCACACATGATGAATTTCCCAAATAGTTTCATTTCGTTTAATATTTGAAAGACAACCCTTAAATTAATTTCATGTTCCTCCTTATTTTTCGAATAAACCAAAATATCATAAATGAACACAATAACAAACTTATCCAAGAACTCACTGAAAATTCTATTCATAAGATCCATGAATACAGCAGGTGCATAGGTAAACCCAAAAGGCATAACTAAAAATTCATAATGTTCATATCTATAATGACACATTGTCTCCAGAACTTTTTCTTCCTTTAATTTCAACTGATGGTACCCCAAACTTATGTCAGTCTTAGAAAAATACTGAGCTCCCAGGAGCTGATACTACTTCATTTGATGGACCAACAACTGTTGAAGTAGTTGAAAAGGATTTCTCCACCGCTTTCTGCTTGTATCCTAGCTTCTTTACTTCGGTTGAGTTCTTTGTTGGAAACTAATTTTCATAATTACCCATCTCATTTCACTAAAAACATTTTACTAACTATAAATTATATTTTTTTCTACCATTACCCTGATCTTTTTCAGTGAAATTACGAGCCTTATGCCCCATTTTACCACAACGGTAGTACTTACCAGAATTCAGAAGACATTCTGCAGTATTCTTTTTAACACAATTTTCGCAAACTGTAAACATGAGTTTCTTTCCATCATACTCTTTTGAAGAGTTATTCCCTTTCACCTGCCACCTCGACCTCTTATTCTGTTGTTTGTCAAAGAACACTTGATCATCAGCCAACTCTATTTCCACCTTCTCCGTACAACGAACAAGTTTTTCATAACTTTTGAACTCACAAGAAGCTAAAGCCCTTTGATACATTGGATTTAATACTGAGTAAAAATGGTTGATTTTACTATCAAGGTCTCGTATTAAATTTGGAGCATACCTTTCCAGTCGGGTGAATTTTTGTTCATAAGAATCCACTAAGTCATCCTCCTTCCTTAATACTAGGAATTGGTTTTCCATCCTTATACGGACCACCTTAGGAAAATATTTCTCAAGAAACGTACCTTTGAATTCATCCCAATCGAGAGAATCAATCTCCTAACTATCCCTGATATTTTTCACCATCATCCACCACTAATCAGATTCACCTTCAAAATTGTAAATAACGAGACTAACCTTTTGATGTTCTAAACAACCCATGACATCAAAAATCTTCTCTAGTGCTTTAATCCACCATTTAGCTAGCATAGGGTCAGATGATCCTCTAAATGATGGGGGATGTTGTCTCATGAAATGCTCCACTACTAACATGTTCTTCTATGGTTGATGTTGCTGATCTCGTGCATGGATACCACCACCATTTATAGCTTGAGTCAACTGATCCATCACTGCAAAAAATTGTTCGGTTTCGATTCCGACCATCTCAGGTTGCTGATTTTGAAATTTGTATTCCTCTTGATGTCATCCCAACATAGCTTCCATGTTTCCTCTGCAGAAACCATTCTGAATACAGAAATATCATAGGTGGATCAATATGGTAATATATAAATGCTATATGTTATCAATATTAACATAAATTACTTTATGGATATTAATTTAACAATACCCTAACTCCTAAAGTTATCTAAACCGACCTCTGATACCAACTATAATGAATCATCCTAAAACATACATAATATTGAATTAAATGAATAATTCACATTGAGTATCTTTTTAGGTTTAGTGTTTTATAGAATTAGGACATAACTATTACATCTCAAAAGATTAAAAGTAGACACTTCTACACAGTTTCCATTTTTTTCATAAAATAAAAACTCTTGAAAAAAAGAGTCATGTCTAATTCCAGGTTTTAGACAACATGACTTTTCCTTGATCCCATCCTTGACCATATTTATCCTTAAGTCCTGTGAAAACATTTTAAAACATGGGAAGAGCATAAAAATCTCAGTAAGGTTTATAAAAAAAATAATGAAAACATTTGTTCATAAATTCATACAAAACATGAAATATTTTACCTACCTCATGAAATCATAAGATTTATGAAAGGCACATATATATCATAAAACAAAAAGGTAACTTGTGGCATCCATATCATACTTACATTGTAGCTATCACAGCTACATAGGTAGTTACTTTGGAATACCAATCACAGTATATTCCACAAATCCCTTAAGAGAAACATTAATGTTTACCACTGTCATGTTACCCAAAGCATTGGAGAGCCATATTCGGCTCACCCGCCCTAGGTTTATCATGGAACCACCCGTATACGTAAATAATTCCCAATAACCAAAAAATTATCATAACACATAACATAAGCATAAAGGAAATATAACATTTTCACATTGCAATAACAAAATATCATTTCAAGATATTGAAATAATAAATCCATTATGAAAATGATTTTCAATAAAAAAATTACATAAAAAGATTATATGGTATTTATTTTTCCATTTAAAAACATTACGGTTTGTTAAGGAAGCCAAAGATCAAATAATACTCATGGCGACGGAAATGTCGTTTTCACCGCTTACGTAAAAAAACATTCTTTTTTGTCGTTTAGTAAAACAATTCGTATAAAAAGATTCCCTTTAAATGAAATGAAAAGCCAAAGGGGTTTATACACTATATAAAATAATGTCCTGTATAACACTAAATATTCCTCAATGAAAGGAGATTCAGAAGATGTCATCTACCTCATGTCTGACTTGACTCGATCGTTCTTTAATCTCCTTTAATTTGTGTAAATCCTTTTGGTTTAAACCGAAGGACTTCTTTAAGTGCCTTCTGCCTAAGTTAAGACTTCTTGGAGGAGGATATTGATATTGGGAGTTTAATTGGGAAGTGTTTGGATGAGCCAATAGAATTTAGAGGTGTGTGGAATTGGTTAGAAGTGGACTCCTTTTATAAGGGGAGGAGGGGCTCTTTAGGAAAGTGCGAATACATTATTTTATTATATAATGATATTCGGTTTCTAATGGTCCAAAGATCATTAAAGTCAAAGATAAGATGACTCATATTCAAAATAAATTCATCCAATTAGAATTGGACATGTTTTGGATAACATTTTAATCATTAAAATATTATTTATTTAAATAATTTATTAATGAGGTAACTACTACATCATTATTGTGTCATAAATAATTTAATTTATTTGATGTCTAAAAGTTATAAAAAAAATACCATGATGTAGAAAATATTTTTATCTTTGCAATGAATATTTATAGCTGAAAATATAATTTATATAAAACCGTATTAAGATAAATTTACGAAAAGATATTTGTGTATGTTATTTTTTCCTTACATTGAATTAATTAATCTAAAGTGTCATTATATTTCATAAGGGGCTCCATGGGGTCCCAAAATCGACCCACAGATGACCATGGTCGGTCATGACTCATACAATATGTTTAGGACAAGTGTTAAGGTAATTTTGAATTATTATAATATTCTTTTAACCTTGAATTACCCTATTTACCTTTAACCGCGGTAAATAAAGGTCAAAAGTTACTATTCACCAAAAATTATTTTAATCTTATTGAACCACATTTTACTTATTTATAACAACCATTTATTTATTATTTTCTAAATTCAATTCACAGAAATGGTAAAATATCAATTAAATGAAAAAGTCGGTTTTTTTAACTACCACTAAGTGGTTTCACTATTCATCAAAAATTGACGTTTTTCAAGAAAATACCAAAAAACCTACCTAAGCATTATTTGATATTCCGAATTCAAAATTGATGTCTATTTTTCCAAATTCAAAACAAATAAGTGGCATAATTAATTTTAAAATTATTTCTTGTTGTTAAAACAAATAGCGTGTTTTTAAGAAACAATAACTATCAAAAGATTGATAGTTGTTTATGTCAAATTTCAATATGAAATTAATTAAAATGACCAAAATTGGATTAAATTGTAAAAATATGTTGTAATTAAACTTTAAAATAAATTAAAAAGATAATCTATGTATATAAATAAATTATATTAAAAGGCACTTTTGAATTAAGATATAATATTGTGACTAATCATTAAAAAATGAACTTTATTAGAAAAATCCCAAAAATTTACACAAAGTAAAATTTGATGTCCCCAATCTAAAGAATAATTTTTTCAATTAGAATGAAATAGTATTTAAAAAACTAGATTTAAAGAAGGTTCATCATTAAAAGGTTGTAAATCGATTTTTTAATTTAAATTATGCTTAAAATTAGATTCATTCATATTTTAAGCCTCTAAATTTTTATTGGATAAATGTAAATACATTTAACAATCATGTATAATCATATTATATTTTTTTTTTCATTCCCACCAATACAACTTCTAGGATTTATGTATCATATAAAATAATAATATTATATTATTAGTGTGCAACGTAAGATTTCAACGAAACCCATTGTTATGTATCGGGTATGCAATCGAACATAGCAACTCCTTTAAAGTAAAATTAAAATTTAACTCACAAATATTAATAAATATGAAAATATCTTTTTCTTGATTTACCTAGGATGTTACATTGATCACATGATTCTTACTAAATTTTGAGGTCATGACTTCATTAATTCTGAGACAATTCAAGGATGAATAATTACTAGACGTGTGGCATGTTGTGGTAACATTAAATATCTTCAGTTTCAACCTAGCAAGAAGATGAAAAAGGTACATTCAAGGCTCATTATATAATGTTTAACTCATAATCATTGATGTTTATATTTTTTCATATAAATTTATTTTTATTTTTAGAATACACTTGTTTACTTGAGACCACTAGTTTAAGGAAGAATTTGTGGATTCCCCCTAAGACATGTACACACACTTTTCTGAAACCTTTTAGAGTGATTTTAGAATACATGACTATAGATATAGAAAATTTAAATGGTCATTTAGTTGATGGATGAGTGGCAGAGCAAGGAAGTTTTAGAGAATAGGGATAGAACCAAATATTTGTATTTTATTTAACAACATTTAGTCTCTAGTTTTTTGTTTTAATTTGGGTGTTCATTTTATTTTTTGATATGTATTCCATCAATTACAATTTTCATATATATGTATTTATGTATTATTATTATATTTTTAATTATTTATAATTAATATTACGACATAATATAAAGGGTTTATTCTACATATTGATGGAGTTAGACTCTCACTACTAGACGATAGCCTCTTGTATATAGAGAGGAGCATATGAGGTCATGTGATACTCTATCATAGACTCTGTTGTTCTGGTCAGCATGTTACAAAATGGTATCAGTGTGATGTAATTTACAAAAGTGTTATTCATTTGACCTTGGTTTTGGATTGGTTTTATTGGATATATAGTGGTTGGAGATCAAGTATGAGAACTATGACATTTCTTTTCCATCATTGTATAGTGTACCTATGAGTTCCCATAAAACCATAACTGATGTATTGCTATTATAGATTACTAAATTCACCTTGGGTGGTAAAAATTCTATTAATATGGGATTTATTATTTTCTCAATGCATTCATGTATCATCACAACATACCTAGGTTCTCATGCCATATATATACCAGTTATGGTGCTGCAAAGTAGTTCTTTAATTAAATTTCTTGATTATCTTATCTATTTGGGAATGTTTCTAGGATATTTATTATTTCCTTATTATTATTAGTTAGATTAATAAAGAATTATTTTATGTTTGTATATATATAATGATTGTAACTGATGTTCAAAAAAAATTTAGGATTGTGCTAGGAGGTTTATATCCTGAGTTGAGTGTAAAAGCCTAGGAGAACCTTTCATGATAACTTATAATTTCTTGAACTTGTTTGCCTTGTAATGTTCCTTTTATTATATATATTATTCCTTGAATATTTTTAATGGGATTAAATGATATGAAATTCTAGTTTTTTATTTTGCCACCATCCATGTAGCTGGTTAGTATACCCCAGTAAAACCCTATACTAGTAAAAGTTGGTTTTCCTTTGGATCAAACCAGGAAGAACTTTTTCAGATTGTTTCTAATCATGGTGGGAATGTCCAGAAGAACACAATTGACCATTATATGTATTTTAAACTTCATAATCCTCGAAAAAAATTTAGAACTGGTGGGATACATGACACAATAGAATGGGTAGACATTATTCATGTAATTTTTGAGTGGGTCTAGAATCATAAGGAGGGCCAAACTATCCTGGTGACCTTTAGGTTCCAAGGATCATCCCTGAGATAGTGGAATTCCATGAATTTATTTGGGAGATAAGATATACATGTTAATATACCATCTATAAGCTAATTCTTGAGCATTAAATTCCTAACATGATGAATATATATAATGCTTATGATTTCATGGAGTTATGAAAGAGATCAATGAAGACCTACACATATTCATCACAGTTTTATGAGTTACTTTGAATTTTTCCTTTTTCGGCTAGGAACATGGAATGGGTGTCTTAGAAGACTGATATAGAGATTCTGTCAAATATTGGATGTTATGTAAGGGTCTTTGAACTGATAGTGTACTCTCAGGCATATTTTAAGGATTCTAGGGTTTTATGGGGCTAGTGGAGGATAGGGAAAATAACATACTTACCACACATGGAGGGCCAAAGCATGGTCTTTATATTGCAACCACATGAGTTCTTTTGTTAGTAGAAAGTGGATTTGTGGGAATTTACATAAGGGAATAAATATTCTTTTGTAATAAGACACTACTTATTTAGTTCCATATGAGAAATTTACCTGGAGTATCAACTATGGGGGGTTTGGTCATTTCCATAAAGACTGATTACCGACGTAGATCTTTTGTCAACAGTGTTCCATGTAGGGGTCTCTTCAATAGTTTCCTATAGAGATACGAGGGTATTATTTCATAGAGGTTAATGGTAGAAAGAACTAGTGGTCAGGGGATTTGGTAGGGATCCTCAGTAACATGGAAAAATGATGTTGGCTCAGGAGAGTTGCAAACACTTCCATTGAATGTAGGTAACTTGTATCTATATAGTGGATAAATGTAACGCCCCGACCCCAGCTACCCAGAGTCGGTGAATTACTTCGTAACATTGGCATGATCACAAGAAAGATCAAATCTCGAAAGACCGATTGGTTTAGTAGCCTTGGAAACACTAGATATATTCATAAAGTTTTACATTACATTTCAAAGTGAAAATATACTACAACAACAAAGTCTTCATATCCACACTATTAACCCCTCATAATATCCGTGCAAGTCAATCATAATTTACTTCTTCACTACCTGGGAAAAATAAAACATAGAAAAGGGGTGAGCTCAAATGTCCAGTAAGGATAACAATATAGCGGAACATTCAAAATAAGCATAAACATTTAAGGCAATGAATTACTAAAACAAAAGCCTTTTAAACATGAACTTCAACATAGTATGGCAAAAGTAAAATGAAATAATGCCATTTACTTATTCACATGGATATTCTACTAATCGAATAATCACATGCAAAATCAATAACCACTTTCATAATGTTGGAATGCATAATGCCAGACTATCATAACCACATAGCCAAGGCCTCGTGCCAAGACTACAAATAAGATTTTGTCAAGGCCTTGTGCCAAGACAGTAGTTTGTCTCATGAGACCTACCGATGCATCGAGGAGCTATAGCGGGCTCCACCCGTCACTTATTAAGTCCAATGCATTCCCATATGAAAAGGTTTAAACATAACATAAACATTCGTATTAAAACTAGCATACGAAATGTCAATAATTTCACCATAAACTATGAATGGTATAAAAATAGCACATCCATAGTCAAACATATCACAAAACCTTCAATACAATATAGACGTTTTGTATCATAATAAATCAACTTCAAATAATCTTAAAATCCGTCAAAGGATGTTGACATAGATGAAATCAAAATTCTTTTTAAAGAAATATCTCCTTTTATTTTGAAATCATTTAAGATCCATATAAAATAAAACATTTTCTTTGAAAATATTCTTATAAGCTTCTAAGTAAAGCTTTGAAGATTTTATAACGGCGTAAAATTACCGCACCCGCCGTATAAGTTAAAAAAAACATTCTTACCTCAATTCTGTCGAAAAGGTTAAAAAGGACCTTGTTTTGAAAACGACGGAAAGATTCCTTTATAAACCTCTTATAAAAAGTCAAACAAGGGTATAAATGACTTTAACCCATATTCTTGTAAATAGTAAAAATGTTTTGAAATACATTTTTAAGAAACATGGATGTGGATGATAAAGAGATCCCAGTAGATTATTACGTATAAACAACCTTGGATAATGAAGAGGTTGTAAAGTAAACCCTTACCTTGTACTTTTACTTGGTTGGGGTAGGTTAACCTCCTGTATAATGGTGAAATAATTGTTATTAAATTATAAAAGAATCATATACATTAATGTGATATCATATATGATCTTTTAATATTGATTTGATAATATCTTAGTATTATCGTCGTTTCGTGTGTTAACTTACTCATTTTCTTTTATATGTTTTGTTACATAAGTCATGTTTGTTGTATCTTATTCATATCCAGAATGATATCAAGTCCTTAAACATCATTTTTAAATCATTAAATGATAATTATACTTGAATTGATACGATGGAGAATGAATCTCATCGCGTTCGTGGAGACGGTAGTCCGTACGTACGCACGAACGCTACTTCCATTTAATTTTTATTTTAAAAGAATCGAATCCAAATGATACATAGGTATATTACTATTCCAGTATAATATAATATTTTATATATGTTACTTAAGTTCATTAACACCATCCTTTATACGTTCCATGTGTGGTATGAACGAGTCATATCATTTTAAGGGGGCGGTAGTCCGCACTTCCTCAAATGAAATTATCGTATGTATATACAACATGAAAAGAATAATGGTATGAAATAAAATGGAATTAAAGAAGCTTATATATAAAATATATATCATTAATATCATATTTAATTACAGTTCCATCATAATGGCCACCATGAGAGGCGGTAAGATGTATTTGAACAATCATCGTTTCGTGAGGCGTTAGTTTGCCATCCACAGAAACATTATGTTCATCATCCATTAGATGGAGTTGTGTGTATGTGTAGTTTGAATCCTTCTTATAACAACATCCTAGTATATTTAGGATACTGGTGTTGTTACAAAAGAAAGGAAATAAAAAGATTTTGGGGGTTGGAGAAGCAAAATAAATGAAAATAATTTAAGAGAAATCATTACCTTTAATTTAGGTAACTCACTTTGGTTGGAACCAAAGGACTTCTTGAAATGCTTTCTACCTAAGGGTAAGCTTCAAGGAGGAGGAGAGGGATGTGGGGAGCTTAGTTGGGCAGAGTTTGGACGAGCCAAGTGGCTTGAGAGGTGTGAGGAATGAGTAGAAGTGGTCTCCTTTTATAAGGGAGAGGAGGGGCTCTTTAGGAAAGTGTGAAAGTATTACTTTATAATATATTTGTATTCGGTTTATAATGGTCCAAAAATCATTGAGGTCGAAGATAAGATGACTCATATTCTAAATAACATCAACCAATAAGAATTGGACTGTTTTTAGATAATATTTTAATCATTATAATCTTATTTATTTAAATGATTTATTAATGAGGTAAACATTGCATCATTATTGTGTCATTAATAATTTAAATTATTTGATGTCTAAAACTTATAAATAAAATATCATTACGTAGGAAATCTTTTTATCTTTCTAATGAATATTTATAATCGAAAATCCAACATGTATAACCCTATGTAAAAATTGTTCTTCTAAAAGATGTAAGCTTATGCCATTTTTATTTTTATTTTAACTTTATTAATATAATGTGTCATTATCACTTACAAGTGGATCCATGGGGTCCCAAAACAGACCCAAAGATGCCCATGGTCGACCATGTATCAACCAATAGGGTTAAGACACGTTTTAGGGTAATTTAGTATTATTATAATATTATTGTTTTAACCCTTATTTACCGGATTTACCCTTTAACCATGGTAAATAAAATATTTACCGCAGTAATTATTCAAAATGTGTAAAAATAAAAGTTACCTATTTACATAATTTGGACATCCTGATTCCAAATATGGAATCCATTTTCCTAAATTCAAAACACAGAAGTGGCAGAAATTAATTTAAAATTAATTCCCGCTGCCAAAACAAAAAGCGTGTTTTTAAGAGGTAATAACTATCAAAAGATTGACACTTGTTTATGTTCGGTTTAATTGTAAAATTATGTCCAATGACCAACATTATATTAAATGGTAAGAATATATTCTAAATATGCTTTAAAACCACTCAAATTCACAATTTATCACTATTAATTATTTTTATTAAAAAAGTTGTTTTTAATTAAAATTTAGTAATTTTCACTATTCATCAAAATATGAAAGTTATCCGAAATGTACCAAAATTTCACCCTAGGCTAATTTTGATATTCCGAATCCAAAAATGAAGTCCATTTTCAAATATAAAATATATATAATTTCAAAAAGTAGGTATTAGTATTCACAACGGCTAGTTTAATTAGTTGTGGTGTGTGTTAGAACTCGAGGTTGCGTACAACACACGTTATCGCATTATTCGAAGGGAAACGTACCGTGGAAGCTTGGGGTGTTACATTCTCCCCTCTTTCAAATAATTGCATCCTCGCAATTTCTAGAATACTTATTACATGAAAAGACTCGGGTGGTTCTTCATCATAAGTTCCTCGGGTTCCCACGTTGCCTCTTCCATCTTATGGTTTCTCCACAAAACTTTTACCAGACGCGTCGTCCGGTTTCTCAGTACTTGTTCTCTTGTATCAAGAATCCTGACGGGCTCTTCACAATAGGAAAGATCAGGTTCCAGTTCTAATTCCTCATAGATGAGTACATGCGTTGGGTCAGGCATGTATTTTCTCAACAGAGATACGTGGAACACATCGTGAAATTTGGAGAGACTTGGCGGCATTGCCAATCGGTAAGCTACAGCCCCAATTCGTTCTAGAATTTCGAAAGGTACGATGTACCTGGGACTCAATTTACCTTTCTTACCAAAACGTATGACTCCCTTCCATGGAGATACCTTTAGGAAAACATGATCACCGACCTGAAATTCCAAATCCTTCCTTCGATTATCGGCATAGCTCTTCTGCCTACTTTGAGCTTCTTTGATGTGATTTTGGATTACCTTCACCTTTTCCACCGTTTCCTCCACCAGTTCTGGGCCTACAAGTTTTCTTTCACCAACGTCATCCCAACAGGTTGGTGTACGACATCTCTTTCCGTATAACGCTTCATATGGTGCCATCTGAATACTCGAATGGAAGCTATTGTTATAGGAAAATTCTACTAGTGGTAAATATTGATCCCACATACCCTGAAAATCAAGTGAGAAAGATCTCAACATGTCTTATAAGGTCTGAATAGTCCGTTCTGATTGTCCGTCTGTCTGAGGGTGGTAAGCAGTACTCAAATGAAGTTCAGTATCCAGGGATTTCTGAAGACTTTTCCAAAATCTTAAAGAAAAACTGGGATCACGATCAGAAACAATCGATAGGGGAACTCCATGAAGTCTCACAACTTCATTAATGTATAGTCTTGCTAGACGTTCCAGGGGTAGATCTTCTCTTATAGCAAGAAAATGTGCTGACTTGGTAAGACGATCAACAATAACCCATATTGCATCGTTCCTTCTAGGAGTCTTTGGTAGCCCCATGACAAAGTCCATCGTAATATTGTCCCATTTCCACTCCGGTATGGGAAGAGGTTGCATGACTCCTCCAGGCTGTTTCCTTCCAGCTTTCACTTGTTGACAAACCATACATCTTGACACAAAATCAGCAATCTCCCTCTTCATGTTGTCCCACCAAAAATGTTCCTTCAAATCTCTATACATTTTGGTGCTCCCAGGGTGTATAGAGAAATTGGAACTATGAGCGTCATCCAGCAATTCCCTTTTTAGATCAGGTATATTGGGAACACAAAGTCTCTTCCCGAATTTCAAAATTCCATCTTCATACACAAAGTCTCTCAATCTCCCATCATTCACAGCTTTAATCTTCTTCTGAAATTCTTCATCATCGGTCTGGGAACTCTTAATCCTTTCTAGTAAAGATGGTTTGGCAACCATTTAAAAAAGCATTGATGTTTCACCTTCCCTGGTTATTCCCATGTCCATCTTCTCTAGATCCATGAAAATTGGATCCCTTTCAATTCTCATCATGTTCAGAACTCCATGGTCTTTTCTGCTCAAAGCATCTGCTACTTTGTTTGCTTTCCCCGGGTGGTAGTGTATCGTGCAATCATAATCCTTGAGTAATTCAAGCCATCTCATTTGCCTCATGTTGAGTTCTTTTTGTGAGAAAATATACTTCAGACTCTTGTGATCAGTATAAATCTCACATTTTTCACCATAGAGGTAGTGCCTCCATATCTTCAAAGCAAAGATCACAGCTGCTAACTCAAGATCATGAGTAGGATAGTTTTGTTCATGAATTTTCAACTGTCGTGATGCATAGGCAATAACTCTATCATTCTGCATAAGGACACAACCAAGTCCTTTCTTTGATGCATCACTATAAATAACGAACCCATCATTCCCCGATGGTAGAGTCAATATAGGAGCATTGACTAATATTCTCTTCAGTTCTTCGAAACATTCTTCACACTCTTTTGTCCAAACAAATTTAACCCCTTTACGTGTGAGCTTCGTTAATGGGTTAGCCAATCGGGCAAAATTCGTGACGAAACATCGATAATAACCTGCCAAGCCAATAAAACTACGTACCTCAGTTATACTCGTAGGTGCTGGCCATTCTTGGATTTCTTTGGTCTTAGAAGGATCAACAGAGATTCCATCTTTAGAGACAATATGGCCAAGAAAAGAAATCTCCTGAATCCAGAATTCACACTTGCTAAACTTTCCATATAATTCATGCCTCCTCAGAGTCTTCAAGATAATGCGCAAGTGATTTTCATGATCTTCGTAGGTTTTGGAGTATACCAAGATATCATCAATAAATACCACCACAAATTCATCGAGATACTCCTTGAAAACTCTATTCATCAGATCCATGAATACAGAGGGTGCATTAGTCAATCCAAACGGCATTACAGTAAACTCGTAATGCCCGTACCTGGTTCGAAATGCTGTCTTCGGAATGTCTTCCTTCTTTACACACAACTGATGGTATCCAGATCGAAGGTCAATCTTTGAAAAGTATTGAGCTCCATGCAGTTGGTCAAATAAATCATCAATACGAGGTAGGGGATACTTGTTCTTTATCGTTATAGCATTGATCTCCCTGTAGTCGATACATAACCTCATAGATCCATCTTTCTTTTTAACAAAAAGAACAGGGGATCCCCATGGAGAAACACTAGGGAGAATAAATCCCTTATTACTCAATTCCTCTAGTTGTTTCTTTAGTTCGACTAACTCTACAGTGGCCATTCTATAAGGGGTCTTCGATATAGGCCTTGATCCAGGAATCAAATCAATGGAAAACTCAACTTCTCGTTCTGGAGGATGTCCAGGTAAATCTTCCGGAAATACATCTACAAATTCTTTCACAACAGGTACATCCTCTATTTGAACATTACTTTCCTCACCGACAGTTATTTCATTCTCTTCATCCCCAATAATTGAATTAAGTTGAGCTACTGGGGGTGGATCTAAATAAGAATTAGGTGGTGACGATTCTGCTCTAAAAATAAGGTGTTCCTTATCATTATCATCAAGAATCGTAACCTCTTTCTTCTTACAATAAATCTTCGCATCATAGTCCGAAAGCCAGTCCATACCGAGGATTATATCAAACTCAATCATAGGTATGACGATGAGATCAGCAGATAAAGAAAATTTATGTGCTCTAATGGGGACTGATTCACAAAACTTTGTTGCAACGATACTTCCCTTAGGAGTTTTTACTGACAACTACCTTATTAAATCAAATTGGAAATAGCTAATTTTCTTAGCAAACTGTGAAGATATGAAACAATGCGATGATCCAGAATCAAATAATGCATTTGCTAAACTTGAGGAAACCATTAAATTACCTGCCACCACGTCTTTCGGAGCTTCTACCTCAGCAGTAGTGATAGCATAAGCCTGGCCTTGATCCCTTGGCCTTTTCTGAGGTAAGTTCTCCTGACGCTTAGGACATGCATTTGCATAATGCCCCATCTCCCTGCAATTGTAGCACTGAACGTTGGTAGCTTCCTTCTTCCCCTTGCAATCATGAGCTTGGTGGCCTTTTTAACCACACTTGTAACAGACTCCCATTCCCTTCAGGCAAGCACCGGGGTGTTTCTTCCCGCATTTACCACAAGATGGATATTCAACCTTTCCCTTCTTCCCCTTATTTCCATTCCCAGATTGATCAGCAGGTCTCTTCTTCTCTTGCTTCGCTTTAAAGTCATAAGACTTAGAGAATTCCTTTTCGGTCTTGATAGCACATGAGACAATGTCTTCGTACGATGAAAATGATTGTGAGACTAATGCTCGACGGAGAAATGGTTTTAACCCATCAAAGAAACGATCAATCTTACTTCTTGGGTTGCGTATATAATCTCCAGCATACCTCGCTAACCTTGTAAAGTTAGCCTCATACTTTGTGACATTATCATCCTCCTTTTGTCTCAGACTTAGAAATTGCCTTTCCATATCCGCTCGATGGTCGCGAGGGAAGTATTTTTCTAAAAACAGATCTTTGAACTCCCTCCATTCCATATTTGATACTTTATCATCTTCCTTCATGTTTTGAATCAATGACCACCATTGATCAGCATCTCCAGTGAGGCGGTAAACTGCCATGATAACTTTTTCCCTTTCACTGCTCCCCAAAGCCTGAAATATTTTCTCTAGGGAAAATATCCATTGCTCAGCTACTAATGGGTTTGTATTCCCGTTGAAAGTTGGTGGTTGTTGTCTCATGAATCGATCTAACATTGATCCTCCATGCTGCGGATCAGGGTGCTCCATACGGGTAAGGTTATTATTCATAACCTGAGTAAGTTGTCCCAGTATGGTGATTAGCTGATCGGCACCAGTTGCATCACCAGCCCCACTATAATTATCTTGAGCAGGAGGGAAATCCCTACATGGAGTGCGTGCATTGATACGGTTTCCATTTCTTCCACTAGGCGCCATTTCTAAACAATGGCATAAACTAGATCAGTTTATGAATCAAAATACATAATCCCATACTTATAAAACACTTAACATAAATTGAACTATTTATGGATATAATCCATTATCATAAAAATGTTTTCTTTGAGGATGTATATACTCATAAACCCTTCATAATGATTTGTAAAGAAAATGAGAGTTATCCTAAGCATATCCCCCGGGAGTGTCGTAACCAAGAGTGCAGCAAGGCCCGTTGTCATGAACCAGTTCCCGTTCGAGTCTAGCTCAAAGCGGTGTTTTCGGGTTTTACCCCTAGGTACATCTGTGCCAGAGCCGCCTCTACCTGCTCGTATCCAGACAGGGATGTATTGCTCGGAAAACTCACAAAATCTCTACAATACCAAAATTCTAGAAAGTTCTTTTATACTAATCCTCAAAGTTCATCTTAGGTCTACGTGCTCTAATCAGAGTTTATCTAAATCTAGCTTCCAAGGTTTGTACTAAACTTCCTCTGATACCAACTGTAACGCCCCGACCCCATCTATCCAGAGTCGGTGCATTACTTCGTAACATTGGCATGATCACAAGAAAGATCAAATCTCGAAAGACCGATTGGTTTAGTAGCCTTGGAAACACTAGATATATTCATAAAGTTTTACATTACATTTCAAAGTGAAAAACTACTACAACAACAAAGTCTTCATATCCACACTATTAACCCCTCATAATATCCCTGCAAGTCAATCATAATTTACTTCTTCACTACCTGGGAAAAATAAAACATAGAAAAGGGGTGAGCTCAAATGCCCAGTAAGGATAACAATATAGCGGAACATTCAAAATAAGCATAAACATTTAAGGCAATGAATTACTAAAACAAAATCTTTTTAAACATGAACTTCAACATAGTATGGCAAAAGTAAAATGAAATAATGCCATTTACTTATTCACATGGATATTCTACTAATCGAATAATCACATGCAAAATCAATAACCACTTTCATAATGTTGGAATGCATAATGCCAGACTATCATAACCACATAGCCAAGGCCTCGTGCCAAGACTACAAATAAGATTTTGTCAAGGCCTTGTGCCAAGACACTAGTTTGTCTCATGAGACCTACCGATGCATCGAGGAGCAATAGCGGGCTCCACCCGTCACTTATTAAGTCCAATGCATTCCCATATGAAAAGGTTTAAACATAACATAAACATTCGTATTAAAACTAGCATACGAAATGTCAATAATTTCACCATAAACTATGAATGGTATAAAAATAGCACATCCATAGTCAAACATATCACAAAACCTTCAATACAATATAGAAGTTTTGTATCATAATAAATCAACTTCAAATAATCTTAAAATCCGTCAAAGGATGTTGACATAGATGAAATCAAAATTCTTTTTAAAGAAATATCTCCTTTTATTTTGAAATCATTTAAGATCCATATAAAATAAAACATTTTCATTGAAAATATTCTTATAAGCTTCTAAGTAAATCTTTGAAGATTTTATAACGGCGTAAAATTACCGCACCCGCCGTATAAGTTAAAAAAAACATTCTTACCTCAATTCTGTCGAAAAGGTTAAAAAGGACCTTGTTTTGAAAACGACGGAAAGATTCCTTTATAAACCTCTTATAAAAAGTCAAACAAGGGTATAAATGACTTTAACCCATATTCTTGTAAATAGTAAAAATGTTTTGAAATACATTTTTAAGAAACATGGATGTGGATGATAAAGAGATCCCAGTAGATTATTACGTATAAACAACCTTGGATAATGAAGAGGTTGTAAAGTAAACCCTTACCTTGTACTTTTCCTTGGTTGGGGTAGGTTAACCTCCTGTATAATGGTGAAATAATTGTTATTAAATTATAAAAGAATCATATACATTAATATGATATCATATATGATCTTTTAATATTGATTTGATAATATCTTAGTATTATCGTCGTTTCGTGTGTTAACTTACTCATTTTCTTTTATATGTTTTGTTACATAAGTCATTTTTGTTGTATCTTATTCATATCCAGAATGATATCAAGTCCTTAAACATCATTTTTAAATCATTAAATGATAATTATACTTGAATGGATACGATGGAGAATGAATCCTATCGCGTTCGTGGAGACGGTAGTCCGTACGTACGCACGAACGCTACTTCCATTTAATTTTTATTTTAAATGAATCGAATCCAAATGATACATAGGTATATTACTATTCCAGTATAATATAATATTTTATATATGTTACTTAAGTTCATTAACACCATCCTTTATACATTCCATGTGTGGTATGAACGAGTCATATCATTTTAAGGGGGCGGTAGTCCGCACTTCCTCAAATGAAATTATCGTATGTATATACAACATGAAACGAATAATGGTATGAAATAAAATGGAATTACAGAAGCTTATATATAAAATATATATCATTAATATCATATTTAATTACAGTTCCATCATAATGGCCACCATGAGAGGCGGTAAGATGTATTTGAACAATCATCGTTTCGTGAGGCGTTAGTTTGCCATCCACAGAAACATTATGTTCATCATCCATTAGATGGAGTGGTGTGTATGTTTAGTTTGAATCCTTCTTATAACAACATCCTAGTATATTTAGGATACTGGTGTTGTTACAAAAGAAAGGAAATAAAAAGAGTTTGGGGGTTGGAGAAGCAAAATAAATGAAAATAATTTAAGAGAAATCGTTACCTTTAATTTAGGTAACTCACTTTGGTTGGAACCAAAGGACTTCTTTAAATGCTTTCTGCCTAAGGGTAAGCTTCAAGGAGGAGGAGAGGGATGTGGGGAGCTTAGTTGGGCAGAGTTTGGACGAGCCAAGTGGCTTGATAGGTGTGAGGAATGAGTAGAAGTGGTCTCCTTTTATAAGGGAGAGGAGGGGCTCTTTAGGAAAGTGTGAAAGTATTACATTATAATATATTTGTATTCGGTTTATAATGGTCCAAAAATCATTGAGGTCGAAGATAAGATGACTCATATTCTAAATAACATCAACCAATAAGAATTGGACAGGTTTTAGATAATATTTTAATCATTATAATCTTATTTATTTAAATGATTTATTAATGAGGTAAACATTGCATCATTACTGTGTCATTAATAATTTAACTTATTTGATGTCTAAAAATTATAAATAAAATATCACTATGTATGAAATCTTTTTATCTTTCTAATGAATATTTATAATCGAAAATCCAACATGTATAACCCTATGTAAAAAATTTTCTTCTAAAAGATGTAAGCTTATGCCATTTTTATTTTTATTTTAACTTTATTAATATAATGTGTCATTATCACTTACAAGTGGATCCATGGGGTCCCAAAACAAGCCCAAAGATGCCCATGGTCGACCATGTATCAACCAATAGGGTTAAGACACGTTTTAGGGTAATTTAGTATTATTATAATATTATTTGTTTAACTCTTATTTACCGGATTTACCCTTTAACCATGGTAAATAAAATATTTACCGCAGTAATTATTCAAAATGTGTAAAAATAAAAGTTACCTATTTACATAATTTGGAAATCCTGATTCCAAATATGGAATCCATTTTCCTAAATTCAAAACACAGAAGTGGCAGAAATTAATTTAAAATTAATTCCCGCTGTCAAAACAAAAAGCGTGTTTTTAAGAGGTAATAACTATGAAAAGATTGACACTTGTTTATGTTCGGTTTAATTGTAAAATTATGTCCAATGACCAAAATTATATTAAATGGTAAAAATATATTCTAAATATACTTTAAAACCACTCAATTTCACAATTTATCACTATTAATTATTTTGATTAAAAAAGTTGTTTTTAATTAAAATTTAGTAATTTTCACTATTCATCAAAATATGAAAGTTATCCGAAATGTACCAAAATTTCACCCTAGGCTAATTTTGATATTCCGAATCCAAAAATGAAGTCCATTTTCAAATATAAAATATATATAATTTAAAAAATTAGGTATTAGTATTCACAACGGCTAGTTTAATTAGTTGTGGTGTGTGTTAGAACTCGAGGTTGCGTACAACACACGCTATCGCATTATTCGAAGGGAAACGTACCGTGGAAGCTTGGGGTGTTACAATAAAAATACAAAATATGGTTTTGAAGGTCATTTTACTATATGATCTATAGTCGAACAAATATTTTTAATATTCATACCTATTTAATATCGATGTTACCCATCCTCTAATCTATATGTGCAGTATTTAGATATGACTTTCCATTTTCTGATGTGTTGCTGTGTGATAACCATGATTTAATAGTTTTTTAGAGTATTATTATAAGTTTTCGTCAGTGTGAGACAGATAAGGGACTTATATACCACTACAAGGGATAAATTCATGATAGATTTGGTGAAGGGTTTACTAGAACCTTAATGAGTTGTGACGCTACTTAAGTGATTTTTGATCCCTTGAAGATGGTTTCACACTTCTTACCGATAAGAGTGGGTTACCCTATAGTTGAGATAGAAAAGATTTATGTTCATGATATCATATGATTACATGGATCTGCCTTGTTAATTATTCAAGGTTTATTTTAATGCTCTATGTACTTTTTGGGTTTGTATTACATAAGTACCTAGGGGATTGTATTAGATTGAGCACAATGTACTATCCTTAGACACACAGACAGTCCAATTGAGTGATACAAATTCTAGTGGATATGCTATGAGATATTTTCATATACATTGTTGGATCATCGGATGATCACACATACGTGGATGAGTTGATGTACCAAAATAGTTACAATGATTTGATTTCTATGGAACCTGATGTGGATCTTTACTAGATGATGTTTCATTGCTTTCATAATTAGCATGAGGTGGGTGATGAAGTGTTTTTGGTCCCCAATCTCATTCATGATATCTATTAAAGGATGGGGAGTAAAAACAACATTATATTAGAACCGTTTCAATAACTAAATATGTTGGGATTATAAATTACTTTTTGGACATTCATCCATGTCATCATAGAATGCTATATGTGTTTTTAATATTTGTATTTTCAAGCCCAATAATTCCATTATTATAAAAAGAAGGACATTGAGTTATACCATAATGAAACATTCTAGGAATTTATGGGGCAGGTTACAAAAGTTTGTGAGAAATTACATACAGGGAAGATGATACCGCATTGTCATGACCCATCCTTGTGGGGGGTTGTGCTGTGACTCCCAGATACCACCTCCAATAGGCCAGAAACTCGTGACTATAACCGGATAAGAATTTCACTAATATGGGAGGAATTTTCTATATAAATTTGCACACATACAAATTTATAATTCAAAAAAATTATGAAATGTAACAACAAAATTGTAAATTCATGTATAAATATATATCATACAACTAGAGTATGACTTGATATAAAGAATGTAAATTGGGAAAAATAAAATCCCACTACAAATAGTATGTATCACAAGTCCATCATAAAAGTAAAAGTACTAGGGAATTTATATGAAAGCTCTAAAAATGCACCTAAGTCATTTTGGTCTCATTATACACTATCTGGTACTAGTATGCATAGGACTCTATCAAAAGTTTGATCATCTGCAGAAGGCACAACACCTGTAGGAAATTCATGAGCATGGGTGAGTATAACAACAATTAGTTGGAAAACTCAGAATAACAAAGTATAAAACAAAGTAAAATATTGTCAGTTCTACACAGGTACATGTCTACATAACATATAACAAGAATATCCATATATACTAAATCCAAGACATATAGTCTTGGTGTAAGTCATAACTATAGTATACTCATCCTAGAATTCCATGAAGCACTCATCCAGGAGGAAACACTCTAATGTCTGATAGTACTGAAGATGCCCAACTACTAGGTACTTCTCAGCATCTCTCGTCATGAGAGAGAATACATTCTATAATATTGGAAGAGATATGATACACTTATGAGGATCATAGCTAGGTCCATGGGGTGATACCAATAAATAAATATAGATTTACCGTACTATGTTGAGGATCGACACCCAGGTAGTGTTGGTCACACTGATACCAAGAACTCTATATAGGGAATGAATATGAATATAGGATCACACTTTGGGCCTCTCAGAGGTAATCCAATTAATTTATCCAGGATGTCCCTCTAAAAGAATAATAATCCTATGTGTTAGAAAGGATTCATACCTACCCATAAATAATGAATAAGGGGAATGAACTAAAATGAACCATGTCCATGTTATGGTGGAAAACATATCTAATCCATATAAGAAATATTACATGAAATTTATATGGGATACACATTCTGTCCTTGGACCTTATTTCCAGCACATGTAAATGGAATGTGTAAAATAACCGTGTCCATTTAATAGTAAACACTATGTATTCCTCTCGAGTACTCTACACCACGTCCCAGAATTTTCTAAAGTACATGTCGAAAATTTGGGGAGGGACCACAGACTATTTGATATGGGTCACCCATCGTGTGATGTCTAACTTCTACTAGAACCTTTGCCACTAGTCAAGGATCCCCACACTCTATGTAGTCTCAGATTACACGCTTTGTGTGTTGGGATTTTCCAGAATCGTTGGTTCTTCCAATTACTCAAGCCCATGCTATCGTCACCTTAAAATCTAACTCCAACCGCATCAGAATTTATGGATCTATCTTGTATGATCATCACCTTCAATGAGGAATGCATTATATAAATTTATTTTAATCAGAAAATGAAATCATTCATCTTTATCATCTTCCACACATCATGCTAAAAAATATGGGGCTTCCAAACCATTCTGATCTATTAACTATTACTGTCATCACACCGATGATGCATTATACAGATCCCATATCTACAATCTAAGAACATTTTCAATGAAACATGTGTGCAATGATCGATTCATTAATGAATATTTGAACTATTGGACAACAAAGAACACACTAGATGAATGGTGAAATTGGTGAGAAATCAAATAATAAATCAAGACGAACTAACCTCGATAGATGTTCACATTAATATTTTATTGTTTCCATTTGAAAAAAAAAATTGAAGAAATATATTACAATAAGTAATTATCCTGACAAAACCTAGAAAAATAAACCCATCCCTCAATATGCAGGATCTGTTAATCAATCTGTTCATCAATTAAATCATACATTGTGTAGAAATAAATAATGGTGAAGAAATAATATTAAAACACAATCCCAACCTTTATTTTTGGGATCTATAATGAATAGTGATGTGTCATCATCGTCGTTGGCGTGATCTGTCAAATCGAATGTTTGTCAATCCATGATCCTTATTTGTAGTTCGACTGAGAGGATTTCCCAGAGATCTCTCCAATGGACCACCAGTGGATTAAAGGTTATGCAGAAAACCATATAAAATCTCAATAATCAACTATTTAATGACGTGTTACTCAACGTGTCAAAAATTAAAAATCAAAAAATTATATTTAATTAAATTTTTTGTTTTTGTGCTCGTAATGAATTTTCTGTAAACTTTTCTCCCAAACAAATGTGAAGTCATTCCTAGGGTAAAACCACCCTTATAAACTCAATGATACAATCAGATTTCTGATCTAGTAACCCATTTAAGAGTTATTCCACATTTTCTAGAAAACTGAATGCACATGATATTTAATATATTTAAGAAATTTAAAACAATTATTTCTGGAACATCGAACATCGGAAATGCATGTCATCCCTGCTCTGAGTATAAAAAATAAACCATATAATATTTAAAAAAATGGAAAATTCAAGACATTACACCCCTTTTTCGTAGTTCTATGGTAGAATGGGTAGACCCTAGATGAGACTTTGGAATGAAAGGCTTCCACTTGATCCCAGCATCTAGAGTTTCTAGAGCTCGAAGCCCTAGGGATATACCTCGAGGATGGGAATCCATTAGATGTGGAGAATTTAAATTATCTCAATATTTTTCATAAAAGGAAATAATTTTTCCAATTCTTCTCCATAATGTTTTATATTGATCCATATTTATGTCAAAATATAGTGTTCATTGAGAAGTCTAAGGATTCACAAAGGTGTCTTGGAAATCATACTTCCAAAATCGGGATGGCAGCACCACAACACATAAGACCACGGTATATGGGGCTTAGATTTACTATATAGTGGCGGTTTCAATGTATTGGCTCCATATATTTGTTTTAACAACAACATATATGTAGGGTCTACAACATGCTGATGGAGGGTGATGGGGGCTAAATTTTATCCTTCACCATCGAAGGGTATTTGAATAGTGGTTATGACTTAGTGGTTTGGACCATGCTCAAGTGCCTCACCCTTCACTAGTTTCAGAAATATTATGTACCTATGTACTTGTCATTAAATATTATGGATTTATGGATTTCAATATTCATTTTTTAAATTTAATAGGGGATGATGTTACTTAAATAATGATTGGAGTTAATGATGCAAATAATATGGGATTACACATGGTTTGAGCAGTCCAAATTTTCAAACTCCCACCATATTCTGTATCCATCTATTAATATAAAGGGACACTGAGATGACTCAACCCTAATATTAAAATATTTATTCCATATATAAACATGACATGGATATGTTCTATGTTATACTTCACACCTCTGTTATATTGAATTTTATTTCCAATACAATACACACCAAAGTACCCTATCCTATGCCAGAGGTATTTGGATAATAAAGAGATCATGATTTATAAGTCATACTTGAACTATGTTATCCTTATCCAAGTTTAACTTTCACCACGGTGTACCACACATCACCATGGTTGTTGTTTTATATTCACCTTCTGGTGTAACACATATCTTTCACCCTAGAGCATCCCAAGCTTACATAACATAATTTTGTATCCCAAAAAACTACTTTATGGGAAGTTTGGATATATCCTAGGTACTAGTATCTTTCTTCTATACACTAGAACCCATGACATGTGAGATTAGAACCAGATCTAGGATTGCATGTAATGATATTGAGTTCCGGTTAGTGTGAGAATGTGGATCAACTGGAAATACCCACGGTGAACCTCAATATTAACATCGAGACATTGGGTAGGAAATTACTTACAATTTAGGATCTGGTTTAACCCTCATAGTCTATTATGAAACTTGATTTTATGATTCTTCATTGTGATAGGATGTGGGTGTATACATAAATCATTAGAGAGATATGTGTTACCAGATTTCATGTGTATTTATTAGCGTGTTTTTAGATTTTATGGTGATCACATGTATTATATGTCTATAACATTACACATGATGATATTCTAGGATTTTTTATGTTATATGCCCTTTTATGTATGTATTTGGAGGTAAATTTCATATTTCACAATGTAGGAAGACCATCCAAAAATGATTATTCCTTATAGGGGGAGTGTGCATGATTTTAATGATGTAAACGATTGAGAAATTCGTACGGTTGGGATATGATGATTCCTAGTGGATGATGTGTGATATACTAAAGGCCCAGAGGATTCCAATTAGTATGTCACTTGAGGCCTAGTGGATGTCGAGTAGTGCAATAATATATGCATAAAAGATGATGAGGGCATGACTTGATGCCTAGTTGATGTTGGGTGGTACATACACATGATACTAATTAGAACGGAAACCAATGCATACCAAGGGGTATGCCACTTGAGGACTAATTCATATCGAGTAGCATGAATAAATTTATTCATAGTGGACTCTAGGTACAATACTTTCTTAAATATCAATGGATTCATAGCTTCAATATAACAATACTTATCTCTAATTGTTGATACATCAGATATCATGACATTACAACCACAACCGAGCCAACACATGTATAACTAGAAGAATTAAAAGCTTTATTAGCACATAGTCACCCTAGATTGGGTGTTTATTGGTTTATCATTAAGTATCATTTATCGAATATAATTTTTTAATTGAGAGATCTAGGTTACAGATGCATTGGTGGTTTCCTATTGAATATTTTACTCACATCCTACTCACTCATTTTGGAGAAATAATAGATTTCATGACTACATATCTGAAGAAGGGAACAAGTCAAATGATGGATGCCAAAGTGGAGAAAAATGGATGTAAAATTTGTAAAACCCTAAAATTTTTATTAAATATTTCTCTTTAAATAATGGTATTTCTTTGATGGCTATTATTTCACGCAATGATATGTTTCAATGAACTGTCTAACCTTATGAAAATATTTTTTGTTTGTTATTGCCTATCCATTAAATTGGTGTTTATAAAGAGTAATAAATTAATTATAAAAAATATATGGTATATATATTTATAAAATATATTCATTAGTAATAAACTAATTATAATTATATTTTAAAATCTAAGTAATCTTTATCTAAAAAAATATATTTTATGAATACAATGAATATTAAACCAATATATTAAATTAATATCTATTGGTGGGTGATTTTATTATATTTTTATTTAATTTAGTTTATCAAATGTTTTAAGCATTCATCTAATATTTTCATAATAATAGGATAATAATATGTTCACTTTTATTCTTAAAAATGTATTTTTCATAAAACTTTTTTTTGAAACATTTTGCACACTTAGATTAAAAATAGTTTTTGATATTAATTAGAATTGAATTAGATAAAATAGGTAACTATTTTTGAATTATGATGATTAAATTTTCTAACTAAATCCATTTTATGTTTATTCAATATTAATAGTAACTTGGGTAATCACCTCGATAAAGGTTTAATATAGTTAAATTGGACAGAAAATATGTCATAAAGCAATACGTTTTCATCCTAATTCTTATTTTATGAATTAATTTATAACCTTAACATGTATGGTCAAAAAATGAGTTTTTTAATGGAATCATTCCAATTAAATTTAAATATATAATACTTTAACCAATGGAAGTTGAAAAATGATTGTCTATTAGTTTTGAATATCATTTATGTGTTTATATAGAAGAAAAATTAGTTATTAGTAAATATTAATTGTAATTTTGTGCCTAAATAAATTATTCTAATTATTGAAATTTATTTATAATTTTTTAAAATTAAATACATACCTTAACAACCTATAATATGTTGATACATTGATTATTAACTTAATGGGAAAATCCATTTAGTGGTAAAAATTTGTTAAAAGAATTATTATTTGAGATAATTAAGGTGATACATGATTTTTTTGGGTGACTACGACATGCTGGATATTTTTCAAATAATTGGTCTGAATTATAATTCTTTTATAAATGTTATAAATGTTAATGAAATGAAAAGTGTAAAATTTAAAATAATTAAATTTTATGAATATATTATTTTATTAAATTATTAAAATATTACAAAAATAATTAAAAAAATATATAATGACTATAATCCTTTCAAATAATTATGTTAATTATTTATTATTTTATTTATTATTTTTATCAGTTCACAAGTTTGATTGAAATGATGAATGAGTGAGAGGAATATTTTGTGTCTGAACCAAATAAATCAACCTATAATTTATAATAAGAACTATAAAAGAATGAAAATATATTCTACCCGTATAAAAAATTTATTACAACATGTAATGACATTACTAAATAAGAATAGTCATTCTTCTAATGAAGTGAAAAAATTATTCCTAACACATCATTACTAATACCATTATAAATAGTATAATAAATTTACCTTTAAATTATAATATCATTAGTTTAACATAAATTATTTTTTTCTTCATCTATTAATTTTTAAATCTTCACGAAAAATTGAACTATTTATATCATGATTATGTCAAAGATAAATAATTATATAATAACCATATTTTCTACTAGTCAGTCACTACTAATCATAACTGAAACCACTAGATATATTATCATTATAACCAAATTCCCACTATGTGTCCTGACAGATGGTTCCATTATTATAGATTCAAGGTTTAATTTGCCTTATGTTATTTTTTTAAAGATTTAATAGATAAAATGTTGAAATAATATATAATATAATGAAAAAGTACATTTTATCTCAACTTAATGGATTTAAATTTTAGATTTCATAATTATACGATCATGGGTATGATCATTTTCCTTTTCTGAGGTAATTCCACTTGATTCTTGGTGCCGTAATTTTATATGTTCCCCATCTCTATATAGTTGAAAAAAAATGTTATTAGTGGATTCTTTGTTTACTTAATATTCATGTGCTGGAAGTATTTTATCTCTACATTAGTATCATACTATTATTCCCTTAAATCATATAGCAGGCTTCTCTATTCAACAATTATCCCCTGGGGGATGTTTCATTATACCCTTTTTCTATTTCTCAACATTTCATTATTTTAGTCTTCACATTTCAACATATTTTATTGAATTCATTTAAAATTGTATAAATTGGTAAATTCATTCTATATCTTGATAAAACCCGATAGTATATCATCACACAGTACATAATTTTGAACGATTATTTCATTTTTCAGTCATGGATTTATCCCATCAATGAAATGGTCAATTTTACTATTTTAATTATGTATATAGTCTATAACATGGATTATGAATCATGAAATTTTTACATTGTATTGAACAACTCTTTCCCCGTTATCTCCCTTAGAATAAGGAATATTCTTTTCAAATTAGCTCATTGCCCCTTAGAAATCTATTTTTAGAATAATACCACCTCGAATGATTTCCATTTCACTCCTAATATTTCAATATCTTCATTTTTATTTTGAATCAATGAACACCATTTATCACCATCTTCATTAAAATAATAAACTGAGGGAATACGATTCTCTGATTCATTACTTCTCAATGGATGAAATATATTTTCCGGAGCATTGATCCACTTTTTATATATTACTGGATTAGTAGATCAATTAGTTGATAGAGTATATTTCCACATGAAGGGGTACAACATCAATGAATTATATTTTGAAGTAATATTTTTTCCATATAATAAAATTTATTGGTTATAAACCATGTAAACAATCATAATAAATTCATAATTTTCTCTGATCCAACATTGTTCATATTGACTTAATCATGATGGAAATCCCCACATTAATTACTGTTGTTGACATATTTTCCATTCCTTTTATTAGAAGTCATTTCTAAAAAATGACACACACTAGATTAGCTCATGTCATTATAAATGAGAGTGTATAATTTTATATACGGTGCAATACGAAACAAAAATTGAAAATTTATGCATTGATTATCAATGAATCATAAGATTTGTATCATTAGTAATATCATAAAAATCATAAAAATATTTTCAATTCATTTATAATGGGTTATAATGATCATTTGAATCCATCATGGTAGATCCCCTTGGAGTGTATTGCTAGGTGTGCAGTCAAAGTCCCATTGATCCTACACCATGTGAAGATCGAGTTGTTTCCCTATGAGCCATTCTCAGGGAGCTTACCCTTAGGTGAATTTTCCCACAGTGACATCCAGAAGCCATTATTTCGAATGGGATGGGTTTTATAGGAACGAATATATTATCCAACAAACCAAAAAAACATTTTATTGTCATAATCTTAGACTTATCCCTACAGTATTCCATAGTGATATGTTCTTAAATCATTTTATTTTTTAAACTAGTTCCCAAAAGTCTTACTAACCTTTCACTGATACCAAATGTAAAACCTCAACATCAGTAACCCACAACAAGGGATATTCTTAATATATGGTCTCAAGAAAAAAGATATTGCATCCTAAAGGATTTAAGAGTTGTGGGAGACTAGATACATTAATGAAACTCAAATTACATTTGAAAACATGAAATAAATATTTTTTATTATACTGCTAATGTTCTTATTTTAATTAGTATATGTACTCAATCATTCATGGACCCCTTTATTCTATCCAAGGGAAAGAAAACATAATAAATGGTTTGATCAGATGCTTGGTAAGGGAATGTTAATATTACAAACTATCAAATACTAAATATAACGTGAAATATATGGTATATATATAAAATAATAAACTATTACAAGTAACTAAAATCATAAAAGGGGAATATATCCACCGATGAAATAATAACAGAAATAATCACATGGAAAACAATAACTACTTTTAGAATGATAGAATTCAAAATGAGAAACATCATAATCATTCAATCATTTCCATTTTCCTATACATTATATAAAAATATATAAATAATATTCCATGTACCTAAAATATATGTATTTATAACACCAACAATTTCATCTATGAGATGCAATGGGTCATTCATATTACATACTATGTCCCAAAAATTCATCATGTGAATGAAATGAATAACAATTTCGTACTGATAAAAAACATGGTATTGAAACACTGGTATATGAAATTTTAAAATTCTAACTAGTCAATAAATATATAAGATTAAATATAATCCATCCAGAGAAATAATATGGATGGTATAATAAGAGTATATCCCCTATAAATCCTAATATTATTTATAGGATGTTGATATAGAAGAAATTACTTCTAAAAGGCAGTAGGAATATTTCATGGGGAAGAAAGATTTTTTATTTTTAACTCTCTTGTTTAAAATAAAAAACTTTTTATATTGTTAATCAAAATAATTTTGGTGAATATAAAAATGAAATCTTGTAATAGATGCTTCAAAAAAATTAATATTATTTTTGGATGTAAAATATGTTCATGTTGTAATTGTTAAAACAATGATTCCATTCATATCTTTGAAAAAAGATACCTCATTCAAGAAATAATAAAAAGATTTGTTTTTTTCTTCAAAAAAATATGGGTAAAAATGAAATTAATAAATCCATTCAAGTAGTAAAACCATCATTTATTGAATGTTATATTAAATATTAACATGAATTAAAAATATTTTTGACAACATTGAAAAATGTTTTACATAAAAACGTTCTTTTAGAAATATGATATCATATATAAAGAAAAAATTAATAAAAACTAATAATTATTATAAAAATATATATAAGAAGAAAATACATTTGACTTTTCAATAGTAGATCATATAATTTCATTATTGGAAATTTATACACAAATCGATCCCGATAAAAGTGAGATTGTAAAAGAAAACCATTACCCCTTTGTTATATTTTGTATCAAAACTCCCAATGAATGAAATATAATATAATAAGATATTTATACCATTAATATAATGTTATTAATTATATAACCTATAAAATAATTTGTATATATATAATATGAAAGAAAAAACTGGTTAATATGGCATATATATCATAGAAACAAAAGTGAAATGGGAACCCCTTGTATAATGTCCTACTAGAAATTTAAGTGATTTTAACCTCACATATTAAAAATTTTATTCTATTATATTTATATTAGTATACCACATTCATAATTATAATTTTATATATGAATAACTTATAACATCTAAATATATTTTTGTTGATTATTATTGATTTAATTACTGTTTTGGGTTATATTTTTTAATGCATGTTTCAGTTTAGTTGTTAGGGTCCTTTCACTATGATCATGGTTCCATCATCTCTATTTGATTAAAAATTTCATGTAATTAATATTATTATATATTTTCAAAAATATTCAACATTCCTTGTTTATTAATCTCATTATCACTATAACATTACTCATGTTGGTAGTGAAACTAGCCTAATCCAAAGCTTGTTATAAAGGCCAAATGAGTAGGAACACGACATGTATAGATGTAAATATAACATATAACTAAATTTATACTATTAATAAGTGTTATATGTATTCACTATATACAATTTTGTATCAAAATATAAAAATATATATATTGAAAATGAAATAAACCACTCAAAGAGATGGTGGTTCGTTTATACCTGTGAGCGGCACATTCAAACCCCATTTGATGGAGGTAAAATAAAAAATGGATGTACCATAATAATAATAACATATTAGTGTATATTTCATAAAATAATACTTATTTTAGATTGTATATAATAGATTAATTTGATTTATATGATAAAATTATCTTTGAAAGAGTCGGTTGAGATGATTACTTATTCTTAAATAGGCCTCCTCCGGGTTTACCATTATTCCTTCTTTATATTGTATTAGAAAAATAAAATAATATTATTAATGAAGGGAAGGAAAATATAATATTATTTTTTCATGTATTAGATGAGATAGTGTACTCAATTTTTATGAATAAAGTAGGAGAAGAAGTTCCTTTTTATTAGTGTGGGTAAGAACACATAAGGAATTAATCAATATATTTTAATGAAATAACAACATATTCTTGTGAAAGTTACACTAAATAACAATTATTTGTAATTAATTATTGTATAATGTATAAATATCTTAACAAATAATATTTTTACATGTTTACATTTCATTTTTATTATTATATATTAGTTTAAATTCCAGTCAACCTGTTTCAAAACTTACCTTAGTGACCAATTTTAATGGCTTTTCTGTTGATTTTGATCATAAAGATGGTTGAATGTATTAAGTAATATGACATATATTGATTGAAAAAATAGAATACATAAATTAAAAATAATTTTTCAAAATATTCATAAATTATGTTTGATATATTATCATAAAATGAAATGAAAACAGTTTTTAGAAAAATGTTTTCTTTAAGCATAAATAATATTTTATAGAAAATTTAAATTTTTATGTCAATTGAAATGGAATTAATTAAATTATATTAAATATAATGAAAATTATTTTATTTAAAACAAATCCAAAACTATATCGTAACGTGTAAAATATAGATTATGAGAGAAGAACTAAACATATTTTTTTGAACCAAAACATTATGTAGATTTCACAATGTTTAGAATATATTTATAACATCAAATTTGTATTTTTATAGTAATTATATTAATTGAAATATATATATTTTATCAATTATAATTTTTTTAATATTTCAATATATATATATAATTATAATTCCATAAAACATACATTTTTCATTAATTGGTAATTTTTTATATTCAAACAAAAATGAATTATTCTTTGAAAGCCAAAAATATCAACCTAAGCTTGTCTTGGATTTAAATTTCATAATTGAATTAATTGTTTTTCAAAAAATATTTATAAAGCATGAAGATATTAATTTTAATTATTTACACATAAAAAACCAAGAAATCATTTATAAAATGAATTTTTTCATCTGAATAAAATTAATTTATTCTTTTGAACAAAATGAATTTATCCTTATAATTTACCTTATAACAAATATTAGATGAAAGTTCATTTTTATTATTTAATTCATTATATATATTTTGGAAAAAAAATCTAATTAAATTTCATTATTTCTTTATTCCTAGTCATATACACCAATCCAACATCTTGGTTGTAAAATTATTATTTAAATAAATTTATTTTGTTTTTTGTTTAAGCTCAAAGTTGCATGTGGTGTATAATATTCAATTTAGTATTAATTAATTACATTCCGAAACCCCTATTGGAACTCTTGGATGTTATTAAGGAAAAAGTGACACCATAAGGTTACAACAAATAGTCTAGGGGTTGTGACTAGCACTGCGTAGACAGTTCACATACATGGACAGTATTAGCCTAAAGTACTTGTACACACTCACACATTCCCATATCCTCTGAGAAATTTCATAAAGAATGATAATTGGTAGGAACAATTTTCATGATTTTACAGCTAACACCCCACATAGTTGTACAATAGGGAAATGAAAATGCAAAAGGATGAAAATAGAAGCCTGCAAATACTATTAAAGAGTGTGTCCTTTAATCAAATAATGTAATACATTAAACATTTAACACTAGGGTCTATATATTGTTTATATAGAACAACTACAGTCACAAAAATCCTATTACACCATGTAATTTTTTGACTGTTATTTCAAATTCGTATAACATGACACATGTGGGAAGCTCCCATTTGGGGGTGAGTATAAAAATACAAGGTTGGAAACACTGCTATCACCAAATAAAATGAAACAAAATAGAGTTATTTATAAATCCCAAAAAAAATAAACTTGATAACTGATATATTCTCATAGAGAGAATCATATTCTTTTAGTTATTTCTAATAATACCTCTTGCATATAAATACGGCTTGACACCTTATTGTAACACTATTTTTTGGGAACTCAATCCTTATAAACCACTAAAACTAATAATATTAATTTGTGAGGTTGAAATCATTGGTCCTTAACATGTTGATGCCCAATCGTGAACCAAATAAATATGTTCATACATAGGTAGGTAATCATACCCATGAACTTTATTGGATAACAGAACCTATATATAATAAATTGTTATTGATGGGATCACAAAGCATAAATGTGAAATATGGTATAACTGACCATCACTGGGGAATAATATTATAGTTGATCACACAATGGATCAAATTATGGTATACCATACTCTAAAAAAAATAACCCCCTACAGTAATCACTTGTCATATTCTCAAGATTGGATATGACATTATTACATCATATGGATTGGTAAAGGGAACGTACCCCTGAATAAAAAAATCTGGAGAGATGGAAAATTTCTCTTACTTATCCAAGAAGTAGTACATATTACTTATAAGGGGAAAATAACATGTCTCTATCACTCTCTTAGCCCATGCCTAACCAATTCCTACCATCTCACAAAATATTTTCTATTCAATACATGGTGTTTTATGAAAAACCCCTACTTATAAGGTGATTCTTGGTACTCAGCCATCTGTTTTCTAACCACATCCAATTACCCTCTGAAGTACATTGGGTCTTCCCCAACAGACATGATGTGTAGTGTCACTATATTCCATATCATATAATATATATACAAGATAGATAGTATTGTTATAGATCCGATGACATGTGTTGTCCCCCACACTTCATGTGGTATTTTACATCCATGTAAACCATTTTCACTATAATGAAATGTGGTACAAGATGTTTGTTCTTCCGAAATACACTCTGTATAGTCAATAAAAACTTATACATATAGATTCATTTAAAAATTCCTTATATTTTCTTATTTTACATTCTCCTCCACCATAAATTTATCTCATAACATTTAGATCTAAATTAAACATGTGTGTTTCATCACCGGTGGAATGATTCCACCCACTCAATACATGGTGAATCATTCCCTATGGCACTTTGTGTCACTAATGTGCCAAATAACTTGAATGTAAAATCCATTAATAAATCATTATATTTTAATCAATTTTACAAATCCATTTTCATGTCTCAATCCATCGTTTTGGTATAGAAATAATGATCTTCCAAATATGAGAATAAAAATTGCATAACAAAATGGATTCTTATATAAAGTTTAATCATTGTCTAATTGAAATAACAATAAATAATGTTCAAATAATAGAGTGAGAAAGGAACGAATGAAATTAGTATTAAATTCTGACTATGTTCAGTTTTACCACATTGAAATAATCTGATTAATAAGGAGGAGACCTTTTTTGAATCAAAAATTCTATTCAATTTAAAATTATTATAAAATAGAATTGTCAATATGATGATAAATAAATTTCAATTCACAAATTAATATCTAATTCATTTAATTTATCATCATTAAAAAATAAATGTGGATTAATCCATATAAGAGAATCCCTATATCTTGATTTTTATTTTTCATTCAAGGATTATTCTTTTCCCTGTATTGATGTTAAATAGTTAACTGTAGTCATTTTTCGGCTCCATGAATTCCAAATTCTACCTATTCTCTCTCCCAAATCCCATAGAAATACTCTAATGGTCTCTTCAGTGAAATTCCTCCCAAATTTATAATGGTATTTATATTACAAAAGGGATAATATATAGGTGGGTTTATATAGAATATTTTAATGGTTATATAATTTATGAGATAATTAAATAAATTAATTTATTTAATCAATTTAATTTAATCAAACATCCACCCATTGCACATGACCCTCAGCCCAATTGGTGAGGACTCAATAGGTGCATCGAAGAGACCCAAGATCAAATCTAGGTGGAGGCATATTTCGGGGGTACTATAGTAGTACTGTAGCAGGAACCATAGCAGGAACTGTAGTAGGCACTATAATAGGTATTGTTCGGTATAGTAGCAGCTGGAACTATTCATCTATCTGGGCCTTCGGGCCACCGGTTTGGTCCTCGGGTCCTGTAAGGCTTTCGAGCTACCCAAGGCCTTCGGGCCAATTGATTATCAAGGCCTTCTGGCCACCTTAAGGCCTTAGAGCCACCCCAAGTCCATCGGGCCACATGAATGCAGTCCCAAGACACACAAAAAAAAAGCATCCCCATAAGAGGATTCCGAGCAGGTGCAATCACCAGAGCAGAGCCAAATGGATTTTCAGAATGAGAGGGTATGGCTATGCCATCGGTACTATCCCGTGCTTTCATGGGAAGCCTAGCCAGATGATCATGAAAAGTTGGAGAGATACTATCAGGATGCAGATGCAGGGGAGGGGTAGTTCCTTGTAGATAGTCTGGTTGAATTCCCTAATACCTTCAGGTCATGTATCTCATAAGCCTATGAGCCATGTAATCTCTGAGCCTATGGGCCTTGTAAGGGTTCCCCCTCATCCCTTGAAAGGGGGGTTATCAAAATCAATAAAAATTAAGGCCTTCGGGCCATTTAGGCAAACATACACCCACTACATCACTTAGCTAAACCATCTAATTCTAAACATACATTTTCAATTCTAGGGTAAAAAAATTTCTATTTCAATTGTTTTGTTGGATTTTCTTTATGAGAAAGAAGTCAAAATATATTGTATTATTTGTAGGAAACAATACATGCATGATGAAGAATATTTTTTATCTTTGTTATATAAACAAAGATACATTGTCGGGCCTAAAAAATTAAGCTGAATCAAAACCAAACTCTTGAAATATTATTCATAATTTTTCAATGTGATAAATAAAATTAGAGTTATTACATTCTACTAACCTTAAAAAATTTCCATCCAAAAAATTGAAATACTAAACAAATAGTTGATGGTACTAATATCACATTTAGTTCTTCTAATCTGGGGATTTATATTGATGATACACATTATGATAGTGAAACGGAACCAATGGAATCACATTCCCATGAATTATAACCTCCTTCCAATCCTCAATATCCCCTTGGTACTTTGAAAATCTAAATCCTTCCTCTTTATCCAACTCACCCGACACATTAATATTCAAATAATAATTCCTTTATCATCTTAGATGTAACACATGGGATATTCCATGCACCTATTCTAACTATGATTGTATGTCAAAGTGGTACATGACATCGATAACATTACATAATATCTAGAAATGGTTTGATGAACATCAGATATAACATGTTGTACAACTAAATCTCCATATTCCTCACTAATGTGAAGAATTATGGAACACATGGTCTCCGACATTAAAATCCTATTTCCCCCAACAACAATCCATATAAGGATTATAATGGCCCTAAAAATTCTTTATCAAATCCTAGATATTCTAAACCTTCTATATCATTACATGCACCATATTTGGGCCCATTATATTTATATTTCTTAACTATACTAAAAACATGGTCACATACATAGACTTCTATAGAAGGAATAAAATAGTTTGATAAAAAAGTTTCAATGCAAATAGTTTTTATTTGAAAAATCCATCATGGGTCGTTGATACACACATCTAAGGCCAATATCCAATATAGAATCCAAAAATATGTCATCATATTCCTAAATGATATACTCATCCTGAACATCTTCTTGGGGTTTGAATTTTGTGATAATCCAATAGAATGTCTTAATAAACTCATATTATCCTCTCAATAATCAATAAATGAATTGAGCATCATAAACCAAAAAATCATTGAGGTATATTTATGAATTAGGACTATCTCTTATACATACATGAATCTGATTTCTCCAATGAACTCTTCTCTCAGATGGAATGGAAGTGCATAAACAAGGAAGTTTAGTATATGATTACCCAAATAATGTCATTAACTCTCAATGATTATGGATTTCTTATAATAAAATTCATTGATATAGGATACCACTTCCACTCTTAAATTTCAATGTGTTGGGGTAAACCCAATAGTGCTTGATTCATGACCTTTAGTTATATGAAAGTGAGGCATTGAGTGATAAATTAATCTACACTCTACTTCATCATTTACCACAAAAACTAAAAATAATATTCTTGATGTAATTTCCATTGCATGATATACATATAGTTGGATGTATTTAAATCCCATATAACATCGTCAAAAAAATGTGGTGGGTATCATCCTCCAGGCTTGGAAAAAGATGATGTGCTTCCCAAATTTTGAAAATCTTTTAGGGTCATACCCAATGGATATCTATTAACAATATATCATGTATTAAATATATCCCAAATGACTTTCCTGTAAGTGTTGTATAATTGTAGGGGTCACAACTGTTGACTTTAGATATATCACTCCACCCATATAAAAAAATCTCAACTTCAATGAGGCTATCTACCTTTTCCCCATTTTACAATCTATTAACATTATTTTTAACATAGCACATCTACCACCATGTTCTCCTTCTTGGTACTATATATTATCTAAAACTTATTGTCCTAATAGAGCCTCATCCATCGACTCTTCCTCTGGTTGAGATCTTTCTTTGAGAATATATACCTAAAAATATAATGGTTAGAATAGAATATGTATCACTCTAAATTAAGATAGTGTCTCTAATTATTCATGATGAATACTAATACTAGTATATCTATTTCATGGGTCATGTAATTATTCCCATGGGGTCTCAAATATCATAATGCATAAGTTTTTACCAAATACCTCTCAATCGTAACAAATCCAAACTATCTTTGAAGGCATCAACAAAAACCACATAAACAACTTCGTGCTCTACCAGTATCAATATGTTTTAAATAATCAAACTATTCTTAAGATTCTATAATAATGATGATACTTATTATTCTAATCCAAAGGAATCCCCTTTTGGGTTCAGTAATTCAAAGGTTTAGTAAGCCTAAATAATTCATGCATCAATCTAAAATAAAATCCACATGATAAAATTAGGTTTCATGCCTCAATAATTTAATATGTTGGAACCCATGTTAGTACTATGTCGATCTATGTTGGGCCCACTGACACTCCCTTTTAAGTGGTTTCATGTCCTAGGAAGAGGAACTATCAAATATAAAACATGAACTTTGATATCCCCTCATAAAACTTTTCTCTCAAAGTACTCTTGAACCATCCTCAAAAGTCGTTCATGTTCCTCCTCAGATATAGAGTTTATGGGAATGGTTTCAATGAAGACAACACATAGTTGGACTAAGAAGGGTTAAATTTCTAGTTCACGAGTCCTATAAAAACTTTTACAGAGTTCATTTTGTTAAAGGGAATCACCATGTTCTCATAGTGATAGTAGTTTCAATACAATTAATTTTTTTATTTCCTTCTCATTAATTTGATGCTATTATTTACTTGGAATGAAGGAAAAATTAGAGAACCAATGTTCCCCTTTAATCTTGTAAAGAAGGATATCATTTCATTGGATTGGATTTTTATTTAGTATTTTTACCTAGTATAGGAAATGATAATCCTTTCATATCAATAATATCCAAATCTTTTTAATGGTGAAAAACACTGGGGCAGCTTAAAGGGATACACTGGGTCCAATGATACCCATACACTACATACCCAACAGCTTCCCCATTAGCACTTGTATCTTTATGTGGGTCATCTAATATACTGTAATGGTTATGAATGAATTCACTTGATGCATAAGAGAAATATTACCTCTTGATGAGGAGGTAGTACCACTGAAATTCTATGTTTTGTATATCATCCTCCCGAACCTAGAGCTACTGTCAAATTATCCTAAGGTCAAACATTGAGAACCAAAACCCCCTTTCATCTGGTTAAAGTGGCCATAAATTAATGGAAGTGGTTTATTATTAATTATAGTTGCCTATTTATTTAAATTATAATCCTTGGAAAACCATTAAATCCCAATCTCCTAATAGGTGAACAACATAAGGGATACATAGGGGGGCACACTGGGTCAAATTATGAACTTCCCCTACAAATACTCTAGTAAATCCTTCAACACTTGCAGCTTCTCATGGGACATATAATATACTGGAATAATGATCGAGTAATTAATGTGGTGTATATGTAGATGTTTAACTCCTAATGAGGATGTATTCCCAAAATTTACTCAATAAATACTCCCTTACATTCCTCCGCCACTTTGGATAATAAGATGTTAATAATTAATACTATTCCTAGGGACATACCATCCAATAAATAAGAAATAAATTGTATCCAACTACATATGATCCCATCATTATTTACGTGATATTAATTCTTACCTTTGAATTAAAATATCATCCCATCAGTTAGAAACACTAAAATTAAATCAGTATGTTGAATTCAGTAGGTTGATTTTTAAAGGCTACTATTTTAAGGGACACACTGAAATGGCATTGGTAAGAAAATCTCATCACATCAGTTTGATTCATATATTCAAAAATACATTGGTAGGTTGAATATGGTAAAATAAGTCATTATCCCATAATATCTAGAATAATAATAATGTAATATTTATCATTATCAGACATAAATTATAAATTTAAAACGAACAATGAAATATGGTTATTAAAAATGAACTATGTTACAATCATAGAAATTGTACATTGTACGTAAGAATGAGATTAATTTTCAATTTCATAAAACTCAAGATAGAAAGAATCAAATTATTATTTTATCTCTAAAAATTATTAATATATAATAACTACTATATTATTTCATAAAATAAACTTATATATATCATCCATGTTACGTGGTGATGGAAAGCTATTAAAATAACTTTTCAATGGTGGTAGTCCACAAATACACATGAATAACAATATTATTTTTCAATGTGTGAAAAGATAATAATTTTATGTTATATAATGTTTTATTAATGAAAATTATTTCATGAATAACATATAAAAACAAAAAATTTATCATTATGACAGGAAGTGAGAGGCAGTAATGGAAGCAATTTACATTAGTTCGTAAGGAGGCGGTCCTCCATTCACAAGAATGATAGTTTCCATACCAGTTTGATAGAGGTGGATGTTGTTATATGGTATTCCATTAACCTAAAAAAACTCAGTATATAAAATTTTCATTTTTTATTATTTCAGCATGTTTGATTAATACTTTAATTAGGTTCAAGAAAAAATAAAACAAAAACCTTTAGTTTAAATTTTTACCTCATCATTATACAATTCCCCTTTTGACACCTTAAGCCCTATAAAGGTTGATATTATAGCAAAAATAAGTCATCAAGAATTGGTGATGGTATTTTATTAATTTATATAGGAAGGTATCATTCAAATCAAAAGTTTTTTAAGTGTTAATAAAATAGGATATTATATTTCCTTTTATTATCTAGGGGGTTCACATTTATTGAATTCCTTAAAGTATTAATTTAAGAGAAATTAAATATCTTATTAAATTTCTTAAAATCGATATAATTAAATGAAAAGACGTGTAATGTTCAAAACAATCTTAGTCAATAAAAATGAGACAAGTATTGATGAAGTTTTACCATTATCTTTTTTTTAACCATCATTAACTCTTTTGAAAATTACCATAATATGAATTTTTTTTACAATTTAGGGGTTAATAAAGTTACTATAAAAGATAAATATTCCCATAAATGGACCTTGATTGATATTTAAAACCATATCCAATTAATGGGTTCTAATATATTGTTTTCATTAATTTTAAATCATTTAATAAAACATTTTTTATTATAAAATATCATTAATGTCATTATTTAGAACTCGTCATTCAATTTGAATTTGAAAAGAACATGAAAAAAAATTAATCTATGAAATTCATACTGAACTAATATATTATATTCATTTAAGATATTCGTTGAAAAAATAATTTACTCAAATGATAATACTTGTAATATTTTTGAAAACATTATTTTTGTTTATGTATTTGTTGAATAAATACTGTTTCAGAATTGTATAATAATTTTATATTATTATTTCAACACTAATAAGTATATATAAATTTCCATTGTAACAAAAAAATAATTTATTTTTTAATGACTATATTTAATTGAAAATATTTTTCATTTATCTCTATCATAAAATATTATATTCATTAAAAGCAATATAGCAACATTTTTGACATTATATCTTCATAAAATAATAATTTTTTTACATTATATTTTATTGAACTAATATTTTTTTTATAATCATAGGAATGTGAAAAGAAATTTCCAAAATTTTAAATATTTATTATTCAATATTGAAACATTACTATCCAATAAAATGAAAAAAAATTTTAGGGATATTTTAAGGCCTTATCAAATTATTTTTTAGCCTAGATACCTTATTTAACGTTAATGAGGTGAAAAATATTTCATATGGATACTATTAATAATGAAAAAAATATAAAATCCGTTTTTATTTATATCATTCATAAAATTGGAATGAATTAATTTTAAATTAAAGCCACAAAATGTGATGAAAATAAGTTATCCATAAAAATTAATTTTCAACTATAAATGTATTTTTATAAAAAAATTAAAGTTTAAAATTCATTCCTTATATGATAATTATATTATGTTAAGTAAGGAAATTAATTAATTTTTAAAATAACTCCAAAATAGAATTTAGTTTGTAAATACACGAACAGAAAATATTTTTTTAATGAACATAATTTTCACAATTCGATGAATAATCAAACTTTTCAAAAAAATCCAAATTTTCACCTAATAGTAATTTTGATAGGATGATTTAAAAATTGATATCATTTTTATAAAGTAAAATATCAAAAATTTCAGTACACTGTTATTATATACTCGTAAATAACAGTAAAAATGATTTTAGAATAAAACATGATTTTGTAGTATAAAATAAATTTTCTAAAAATTAATTTCTTATTCCATATGAATTAATATTTATTTATTCATTTGATCCTTATTTATATATATGTATTATAATTTTATAAATCCAATTAATATCATCCAATATAATGTGTAGGTTATATGTGTTAAATTTTAATTATAATAATTCATGTTTCATTTAACAAATATGTTTTATATTGTATATGATATTGAATATAGTGGTGTTTTAAAAAATCATGGTGATACATTCTCAATCATTTATTAAATCAATATTTCTACAGAATATCAATAATAACATATTTTACAATTGAAAATAGTTTTATTTTGAAGTCAAAGATCATAAAATTTTAAATAGAACATCCACACGAAATTATGGAAATGAATATATGAAGTTTATCTTCAAAAACACGTATCTTAGTTTCACAATCATAGAAAATTATTGTAAAGTTAGAATATAATAATGTACGAAAAACTAATCTAAAAAATGATAGATAGTGGCATAGAACATTGATCACTAGTAAGTGAATGATTAAGAGGAATTTAATAACCAAAAAATTTTAACCAAAGAGGTGAGTATAAGGCCATTGAATCATCTGAAATTTTGGTTTTTTATAACATTTTATTATTCAGGACACTATTTATATAGTTGATGAATTTCATTACAATATAGACTAAAAAATGCTCTGATACCAACTACAATAACATATAGTTAAACATTTCATAATCTAGAGTATGAAACTATAATTCACATTCATTAATAACCAAATATATTTTAGAGTTTTGTTTTTTAGAGAATTGGGTTGTAACTCTTACAAAAGAAACCTATATATTGTTATGTGGACACTTCTTCTCAGTATCTATTTTCCCTAAAAATGTAAAAAATTTCAAGTGAAACATGTTTCCCTTTTATGAAAAACATCCATGATCGTCATCACGACATCTTCATTATTTATAATCTCCTCAAACCCTATAAGATATATTTTGAAATTTGGGATGAGAACACCAATCTTAGTAAGGATCATAAAGGAATTGAATCCATTGGTCAATTGAAAATCATAAAATCCCATAATATGTTCTCCTTTATCACCATATATATTAAGCGTATGAAATAAATCTTATCTACATTAAAAACGTCATGCTTTTTAATAAAATAAATATATTCTGACCCATAGAAATAAAATAGATACTCCGTTTTGGAAACCTATATAAGAATATTCATAATAAGTTCTAAACTCATGTTAGAACTAACTGGGGGCTAGTAAAATCCATAGAAGATACATTCTCAGTTAACTACCACCTTGTCTTTGAATACAAAAAACATTACCCAATGCATTGGAGAGAGAAAATGTGTATCAATCATAGTATAATGTATATTAGGATCTCGTTCTCATCATATATAATGATCAAGTACCCTAAAATTAATAAAATAATTTATGCTTTCAAATTTTTACCATAAAATCCTATAAATCTCTTTTCAACCAATATTAAAAATAAATCTAAATATCAAAATTCAATTTACATTTTAAAAATTACATTCCAACATAAAATAACCAGAACTAATGGAAGTGGGGTTTTTATTTGAAGTAAAAAATAAAATCTTGTAATATAATACATATATCAAATAACATTTATGGTGGTGGAAAAAACCATATAATTTCGTATACATTAAAAACAAACATTATTTTCACCATTTTCCATAACATTTTGTAAACCATTTAAATAAATTTAAAATGTTACATTAATTTTTATTTAAAATTCATTTCTATTAATTTAAAAAACACACATAATATAATTTTAACAATATTGAGATGGGAGAAAAATATTTAAAAAATAAATATTCAAATCATTAAAAAAAGGTTTTATGTTAATGTGTTCCTTTTATCAAGTTCAAATCATCACGTATGATGTGAATCTTCCATAATTATAAACATATGTTAATTATTTACCTTATTAAATTAATTTTTCATGTTTTTTATTCCTTTAATCTAATTTATTACTGTTTTTTATTAAATTACTTAAACATTAATGTTCACATAAAATGTTTTGATGATATTCATTTCATATGACCAAAATTAAATTAGTAGGTTAACTATGGTTATAGTGGTGCCTATTAAATAAAATACATAATAAATATTATAAAAAAGTTATAAATTTTATTTTTTAAATATATTTTTTAAAAAATATAAATTATGTTTATAAAAAATGAACTTGGATAGAATGATGCATACAGTATGTCGTATGTACACATGAGTAACATGTCCATTTTTGAAAAATCATGATGGAAAGTAGTTAATTTACATTTTATAATTTTAAAATGAAAAATTTATCATAATTTCCATATTATATATTTAATTGAACTTATATATTTCATCTATATTATTCGTTGATGGAATATGAATCACATCACATCATGGTGGTGGTGGTCTACATGTACGCACAAACAACAACATCATTTTTCATAAACTGGAATGGTATAAAATTTGATGATATAATAACCTTTTATAATGATAAAAATGAAATTAATTTAATATATAAACATTAAATAAACCAATATAACTAGCCGTGAGTGGTTGTGATGGATAAAAAATTTCATTAGTTTTCGAGTCAATAGTCTATCATTCACATGTAAAACATTTTTATTTAGCATTTTATGGAAGAGGAGAATAATATAGGGTAATATGTGAACAAAATTGATTATAATTATACTGAATATACATGTGTCATTGTTTTTTCATGCTTCAAAAATATTTTAAGGAAGTATAATGGAAAATAAAACTACATCATTAGGTTAAAATCTCTACCTATTATTCAGACAACCTCCTTTTTCACACATAAATCCTTATATTGATGATGTTTTTACAAAAATATGACCTATAGACTATGTTAAGGGATTTTAGGAATGGATTTTGTTAATGATATGATGATCCAAATGGTTCTTGAAGTGAGAATAAAAGAGGAGAGGAGGTTCCCTTTTATAATTGATGTAATGGGAATTCATGGAAATTTCCTAAGTATTAAAATAATAAGAATTAATTATCATTAAAAAAGTCTCACTGTAGATTTAATTCAAATTTAAGAAGAGTATGGGTCAATATATTGTCTTCCAGTAACTTGATCACTTGTAAACATGATTTTTTTACACGTATCTATTTGTGTTAACCGACATTAATCCTTTTGTAAATTAATTTAATATCAATGATATTTTAAATATAATGGGTCACAAAAGTTAATATAAAATGAAAAATGACCCACAAATAGGCCATTGTTAATATATTAGACCATATTTTATTCACTTTTTTATGATAGTATTTTTACTAATTTTAAATCCATTTATAAAATTTTATTTAATACAAAATATCATTAATATAATATTTGGAACTATTCATATATTTTGACATTCAATACAACATGACAAAAAATAATTCCAATATAATCCTTTAAACATCCAAAAAATTAAATATTTACCTAAAAAATCATGAAACACAATAATTCATTCAATTTGAAATATTGGTAATATTATAAAATAATTTACTAGAATTTATTAATATGTGAAAAGGATCGTATAGTTATTGTGTTAGAATTTGTGATAATTACTTCCTAACCCGTAATTAAAAATAAAATACCATGATAAAAAATAATTTCCATTAAAATGACCATTTACAATTGAGCATAACTTGTTTCTTTTCCCATCATTAAATATAATTAATATTAAAATCTATATAATGAAATTTTTATATTTTATTTAGTTAGAATAAAATTTTTGTTATAATCAAAGTAATATAGAAATAAATTTCCACATTATTGAATAATTAATATTAATGGTTTAATAATATTTATCCAATTAAATAATGGAAAGTGTTAGTGAATGTTTTAGAACTTATGACATTATTTATGAACATAATTTCTTGATTTCCCCTTACCGAGATGATAAATATTACTAATGTTATGATTTTTAATGGAATAAATTTAAAGGGTGCTATATAATAAATATGTAATTCATGATTCCAAATGTGGAATTATCTATTCAATATTAAATTCATGAAAGTGTCAGAATTTAATTTAGTATTAATCCTACAAAATCAAAAAAATGCTTTTCAGATAAATTAATTGGTAATTATAAAAATTTATTTGTACAAAATTGAAGTATAAAATTAAATAAAAATACAATAATTGTATTATGATAAATCTGAATGGGTTAATTATTTTTTAACATTAATTAAAAATATAATTTTTCATTTTAAAATACTTGAATATAAATTAATGTTTCTTGTGAAAACCATTATTCATTGAAAAATCAATCCTTTCAGAAAAATACCAATAATTAACCCTAAGGTAACATTGATATGATTATTTAAAATATTATATTATTTAAGAAAAATAATATCTCATAGAGTTCATATTATTAATTATAACATTCTGTCATAAGTAAACATTAAAACTCATTTTTGAATAAAAACATTTTTAAAGCATTAAATGAATTTATTGGAAATAAATTTATTGTTTCATAATAATTAATAAATTTTTAATTAATGAAACCCAAATATAGATATAATAATTTTTTTACTCTTATTCATAATACATAATTGAACGGTTATGTTGTTTTTTCAAATTTTAATAATAATATTTAATCGTTCATTTATTCTCAATGATTCATGGTGTATACTCTATAAAACATGGTGTTTTTAAAAATGTTAGGATTTATATAGAGTCTCTATGTACAAGAGTCATGATAAAGGATACAATTTAATATATTAGTCACAAATATAGGATACACTAATGGATAAGTTTCTTGTTCCTGTGACTACCAAAAAATCTTCAAATGTTGCAAAGACACAGATTTTACCAGGTATAATACTTGAATCCTCTTTGTTAAAAGCCGCCACTGTCGATACTTGTTCATTCCATTTTTTATATATTATCTAAAAATTGATTTTAATTTTATAGAAATATACATGAAAAATATCTTCAAATATACTTATAAAAGTAACCCATCCACCACACATCGATACTATCATCTTTAGGTGGCCCTAACTTCCCATATCGCTCTGAAATGCATCATGAGAGATTTTGTCTTATTAGAGTGAGTGACCCTCCAATTTACATACATGAAGACACATAATACATTACAAAGACTAATCTCTAAAAATTTCTTATGTTTCCTTGAATAATACTATCTTTTAGAAGCATCTCCTAATTAAGAGTGGTCCCCACAAGCAGAAATACCCATTCCAAATCCTCATTAATGTCTTGAGTTCCCTATGGATCCATATTGAACTAAAATATGGGATGTATCTATATATGAAACTCAATAAGAAATAAAAAACAATGAAAATAATTATCCAAAACATCTCAAATGATTTAATACCCTACAAGAGGGAGGACATTAGCCTGATAAACTAGTGGTAGTTCTTCAAGTTCTCAACAAGGAGATGTATATATCAGTTTCCATCTAGAGGAAACTATACCTAATAACACACCTATAAGATTCATCATTTGTATATTGGAAAACATTACAATCTTTATCTTAAACTATCACTTTCTATCTACATGGTGGAATTAGTAGGATTAAGAATTGGAACCAGGATCAAGGAGCATATATTAGGATATGACTCAAGAAGAACATGGAAATCACACCCCATTATTTTATGATACATATTCCATTGTATTCCCTGTATAAAACTCATACATATATAGTGTTTACATGGTTGTTATTATCGTCCCAGTGAATGCATATTTCTACCCTCATACCATCATTGGGTTTCCTATCCATAGATCCATTCTCAAGACACGTTAACATTGTTTTTCAAGATCATGAACACATCCTTACAAAATGATTACATCAAAAATATGTTATTAAGAAAATCAATGCCAAAGAAATCTCGTTTTCAAGACCTGAACCACTTGTTATTACTTATTCAACAGTAATCCCAGAGTGGCACCCCAATCCCACCCTGAATAGGATATGGGATGGAGACTCACACTTAGGGGGAATATCACATACATGGGTGTCTATCTCCTAAAATACATTTACACACACATATATCTCCACATACACAGTGTAATGTAGTAACGAAACATACGTGGTGGCATCAAAATACATTAATGAACCACTCAAATCCCAAACATGAGTATAGTAGCATAAAATAGAACTGTAAAAGTGGCCAATTACAAGCCCCCAAGCACTATAAAAGAGTCTAAAATAAAAATAAAATTGTTGACTGTCATAAAAATTAAAAAACTATATTCATACATGGTTTTTAGAGAACCAATATTCTCTAGCTTCTCCTAGTCCACCTATGACTCCATCAAAAGGTTTTCCATCTATATAATACCTAACACATGTGGGAAGATGACATAGAGGGTTGTGTGTAAACATATCCAATAAGACTCCTCGAAATCCGAAACAAAGTGAATAAAAAATAGACTCAACTCTAAATAAAAATAACATAATGTATCATCATGATAATGCATATTCGATCATAGGTAGACTAAATGTCTTTAGGCGAGGTGTAACCTCACTACCAACGTATAGATTCTTCTCAAGGCACAATGGTAATACACTTAAAATGGAAGTGACCCATACAATCCCACTATAATTGATAGAACTCTTCCACGAATCCACACACATCAATTCATACCATGTTGAAGAACAAACATGAACATATAATATGCCAATTCATATGTTGGGGTGCACACCCATTGATTGTGGGGGATACCGGGCCCTATCTAGAGTAACCCATTAGGAAGTTGATCACATTACATGAATGTTTTATACGAGATACAAGAACCTACCTTTGAATGATTGTGATAGAGGATGAATCCTTCTTCATCATGGAGGGGTACTTGACTATATCTATAACTATCCCCAAGTGGGCAGTTGTCAACTTACACCCATGATGATATTTTATATTGTACTCTCATAGGAATGCATAAATAGAATGTACAAATGAGTGACTAAAGTTAGACTAATGAATATATAAGAACTAACATATCATATAAGGATTTCATAGTGTTTCTAAGTTGTATACGATGAGTATCTCTCTCTTAGTTGATATATTAGCTTTCCTTTCAAGTCAAATGACATGTTAATCACAATAAATGGAATTTTCTGATAATATTTGTCATATAAAGGTTATGTGGGGTAATTGGGAATGTTTTGTATATCCAAGTTCATGGAATTTTCAATGTACACAAGGTGTGTCCTAGTATACATGATGTGGGGTGTCACATGGAATCTTATGATTTTACTCCCCATAAATACTGATCTTTTTTACTAAGGATAATGTGACATGTGGGGAACCCCACATGGAATGTTATATTTTAATTCTACGTAAAACATATATTCCATTAAAAAATGGGTACATGGCTAGTGTTCTTACGAACAACCAACCCCGTAGTTAGGAATGTATATAATTATTATTTTTACTAGACATTCTCCACTAATCTCACCATAACATTCATCATCCTGAAACATCATAGGCATAATACTCAGATATGGTTTGACAATGTCATTTCATCCCTGAAGACTATATATTCTAACCACCTATTTCTCATTGTTTCATTCACTATTGAACCTCATGTCACTCATGTGCAATGTTCCATGAAAAAAAAATCCCTCAATCGATCATCGAGCTCTCATCATCACTATTAATCCTCTATCATGCCAAAATCCATGGATTTGATAATGAAAAGTTGATCCAAAGAACATGATAAAAAATATCACCGAATGAAATAAGTTCCAAGATAATGTAAAATCACATGACAATAAATATAATAATGACTCGTATTTGGATAATAGAGAGAATGGAATTAATAGTAAATGTGAGAATGACACGATGTCCAATTTTAGTTTACCATCACTAACATAATAGAAATAATTGTGTGGAAAACCAAATTTTCAAAACAAATACAATATCAAATTATTAATTCTATGAAAATAAAATAATAAATTGGTTAATAAAAAATAAAAAAAACCTTGAATTAGTTTATAATTAAATTAATTCATGTTCATCTTAGAAATAAGTAATAGGTATTAAACCAACCAAAAAGTCATACCTTTGATTAGATCAATCATTGATAGTTATTTCATCAATAAGCATTGATGTGGAAGAATTTTATTCATTCATCATTGGTTCAAAAAATTCCTTATTTCACCTGTCATCAATCACCAATTTTGTAGTCATCTTCCCACGGTGTCCTCCATGGAACCAATATAAAATCCCTTGGGTTTTATAGCTGACCATATCGATACGATATAAGAGAATTTATAGAAAATTTTCATATATTGATATGGTTAATTAGATTACCAAATTATTTAATTAAATTAGTAAATTTGGTTTGATGTAACATCCATCCATGAGTAATATTAACTAAAACCTTGGACACTGAAAAAATTAATGTATCACACAGGTTAATAAATATATTATAGATTTAACAAGGTTTCTTTTATTATTTCATGGACAACATATGGGACATATTATATTATTAATGGAAAACAATGATTTTTTGTTTTATTTTTTTTCTAAAATATATAAACCCACTCAAATATGTTAGGGAACTAAGACAAAAATCAGTTCTTCCACTAACATGAGATATTATCATGAGTATTGTGCAGGATGTAATCACAATAAAAAGGAATCAGCTTCCAATAAAAGATATTTTGTTAGTAGTCTCTAATAGACACTAGGGACTTCGAAAAGGTATCTATTTCCTCAATTTTTAGTACACCTTAGTCAAAATTATGTTAAAATATTGTTTATCAATATCATCATTTTTTTCATGTGGGAATAATAAGGAAGATAAATAATTATGGTGGTAAGGATAAGTGGTATTCCACCTCACTAAATTTAATTATCATCTTAAAAATGGTTGATTAACCTCAAATAAAACATACCTCTATGATAAAATAATTATAGTCCTCAATAAAGTGAGAACTTTAGGAACACATGGACTCTATAAACTAACACAAAAGGCGTCCATAGTTTGTCCACATATGAATTAAAATTGAATTTAGATGACGTCAAGTATTCCTAGATGATTTTCACCTTCTTTATTATCCCTTGCACTATCTATGTGTCCAAAATCATTATCTCTCCTAATTCTACTAACACCATATTAACATTTATTGTCTTCAATACAGGGCCTTGAATGTTTCCACGTAAATGGTGTAATTGTAATATTAGTTATAAAATCACTATACCAAGGGTTACAAATCCATCATAATATATCAAAAATCCATTAAAAAAGCCTGCAACATGTCCTCCATGATTGGAATGATCCATTTTTTCACATTCCCAAGTGGGTAACACAACGCGTATTCACAACTAATTCCCAAAATTCAATTATAATACACGTTATAATATATAAATAATAAAATATCTAGGATATAAGATATATATCTTGGGAAATCTATGAATTAGTATTGTCTTAGGTACGTACAATTGTCTTAGCATCCAATTGATCTCTTATTTTAGATCATAGGGAAATGCGCTGACATGGTGAGTTGGGCTATGATTACCCAAAAAATATTGTTAACTTATGTTATTCATTGATGCACCCTAAAACATATATGGGTATACCATCCTATTTACATTATGCTGCCTCATTTTTTTTGGATAAACACACTAGTACCAGATGTTGGACCATTACGTACTGTCATGTGGGACATCAAAAGATGATCTCACATGAAATCCACTATGTGAATTGACACCCAAAATGATATAGAGGGTCTTGGTACATCTCATATTCTCATGTATATACCACTAAGTATTGATTAACAAATTTTTCTATACCACTTCTTGAATCCTAGATTGTACAATCATCCATACATGGAAATGGATGATTTGATCCTCAGTATTAGAATATTAATCAGTATAATGTCCTATGGGTGATTTTTTAAATGTCATAACAATAAATTTCTCCAATATATAAATACTTGATGCACTTGATGTGAGATTGTATCACAAAAATTTACTAGTGATGCACCACTCTACCCACATCCATAATGGTTATCCTCAATGAGGACATATATTTCATTAAATCTTTCAATAGTTATGAATGATATTTCTTATTGATATAATCTCACACCAAATTCACTATTAAGTAATTATAGACTATCTAAAACTCTTTTTTTCTGAAACAACTCCATCTATCACACATGACTTATGTTATGGTCATTCCTCGAGAAGAAATAACTAATAATTTGATGTTATGAATAAATTATGATTCACTCTCTCCTTAGATGGAGTATCCATGTATTCAATTTGAATACAACTACATTTGGAAAAATTTCATGGGTTATATAATATTTTTCAAGGGTTATCATCTATCAATACCCATATGTAGTCATCGTCTACTGTTGAAATTGGACACATCCAAACCTATATATGGAGTCATATAAAAAATCCATGTAATCCTACTATGGAGGTCTTAATATGGTGGCATAAATAAACCTATACTACAAATCTTAAGAGTAAAAATAAAAATTCAATGTCTAAATTAAAGGTAATACATTTTCATTCAAGGTAGTTCAAGATCCCATGGACATATATGAGATGGGTTTTAATCTATAATAATAGAAAAAAATAAAAGGAATCTCTAAACCTCTTTTAATATCTTGGAAGAATTATAAGTTCGAAATGACTCTATAATATTTTTTTCCTCTAACACAGCCTCTTAATATATAAAATATCCATTGAATTTGACCAATAAAACTAACACATGTCAATTTTAGAACATTTAATAATTATTTTACTCCTAATGTATTCATAGATAAATCCTAAAAATTCTCATATGAACCTCCTCAAATGTAGGGTAAATGCTAATTTCATCTATGAAGACTTCCATGGAAGGGTCTTACAATGACTGTAAAATATAGTTCTTGAGTCCCCTATTAACATTTGGGACGTTTTTCACACTAATGGGATTCAACGAGTACTTAAAATTACATTAATTGAACCATATTAAAATCTTGTGTATTTCGTCCTGCCAATCATGGAGCTAGTAATTACCCAAAATAAGATCATCAATCAAGAACTAATTCACCAATTTCACCTGGTCAATGAGCTCATAAATTCATGGATGTTGATACTTATTCATGACCATTATGTTGTCTCTAGAGTGATAATCTATAAATAACCACAATATCTCATCCAAATTGTTAGAAAACAACATTGGGGTTTCCAAGTTGACAATCTAAGTATTATAAATCACTTCATTGACAGAATTTTCAATTTCACCTTCACAACTTGTAGTTTTGTAGATTACATATAAATTGATGGAAAAGATAACAGGGTATTCCCTGGGCACAATTCTATGTAGAAATATACAACTTGATGGTAAGGTAATACCATAACATCCTTGTGAAATATGTGATTATACTCATCAAAAACTAATGGGAACTGTATGGCCATAATGTCTACTTCTCCAAGGGACATAAAAACTTTCTGATGATATATCTATTATATCATCATGTATATTATCCCTACCTAGAATACATATTTTTTATTCTCACCAAGGAAGAAAAATATCACCCCAGTATTTTAGACAAATTAAACCATTGCTGTTAATAGTCAAAATTGGTATGGATAGTGGAAAACCATTCCATTCCTAGAGAAATTTATAGATAATTATCTTCTTTGGGAATAGATCCCATGTGAAGCTCTCTCCTCCAAATTTTAGGTTACACTTCCATAAGTGAAGTGATGCCATAAAAAAGTCATCATTTTGAGTCTCTATTCACAAGGGTCATGTAAAAGTCTATACTAATGTCTGTAGGACTAGAAAAAAGAATCCAATAATGATAAAATAGTTTACACCTATGCATACCAAAACTTAATCCAATGTAATGAAGACACAAATCATACCATAGATCCTACCCAGAGCCTCTAGTTCATAAGACTCACATGATAATGGATATCAATTCCATATCCCACATACGGAGTACAACTAGAGTTTTCTCCCACAATATATATCTACCAACATGGATGAAAAAACACTAATCAAAGGAACACATCCACCACATGTCAATACTATCTACATTGGGCCACCATGAATCCCCTGAATGGGTTTAAAACACATCACAATAGAAGGTGTCTTTGTGGGGGGGATTGTCCTACTTCTTTGATTACTCAAAACTATATCATACATCACCAACAAAGGAATCCTACAATATACTATGATTCAGTGAATATGAATAGCTGTAAGGACTACTATCAAACTATGAGGGATCCCTACATGGTAAAATACATGATCCGCCAAAACAAGCTAGTCCTAATCTACCCATGATTCTGGATTATACCAAATCATCAGTGGTCTATGTACATGAAACACAATATTCATAATAAACCTATAAATGTTTTCTTATATAATATATTAAATGGTATCATTAGAGAACAATGGATAATTTAGGATGGATATTGTTGGGTATGGTCATCATGTTGCTTAAATTGTTGGAAGTATTTATCACTATCCCCTGGTAGAAATATCCCCCTGTACAAGACCTTGAATTGTGGCCTAATCACAAAGTATATCATCATCTAGATTCTATTTTGGAATTAACACTAGATAAATACATTGAGGAATCTTGTGTCATAACATCAAGTAGACTGTTCAATGTGAATATATGGGTACTAACTCAAGAAAGACATGGAAATCAAAACCCATTTATATAAAATTCATGTACCATTGATTCCCATGTAACTTTTTCTTACATAAACTAATTCAATTAAAAGTTTTTCAAATCCTTGGGAAAAGGATATACCGGGGGCATTTTTATTACTATGTTACCTAGCTTAAGATATATACTCAAAATAATTTAAAAAGGTTTCCCTATATCCCAAACCTATTAACATTGATGGACTATTTATTATATATGGTCCTAAAAATACCTATTCCATTGATATCAATCTATCTTGACCCGAAACTCTAGGGACTTCTGGAATGTACTAATTAGAATAAAAAACGCCAGGAACGCCTATAATATTCCATGGTATAGATACGAGAATTGATTTGTGTTATAATGTAGATGGGGGGCCTTAGCCTAATGTAACTATACACACAAATGCATCCACATAAACCATGTAATGCGGTAAATAATGGTATCTGATAAGAGAATAATGAATGAATGAATCACTAAAATCCCTCATTAGAGCGTGATATATGGAAAAAAATTAGTAGGGGTCGAATACATACCCATAAATATAATAAATAATTCTACCCTCGTAAAAAGGTGTACTTATATTAAAATAAAACACCAAAACCTATTAGTATTTCATCTATAAAAACCAATATCCTCCGATATGGGGTCCACCAAGGACTCCATAGAAAAGTATGTCATCTCTATTAAACATGATACATGTTTGTAGAGCCCATAGATGGCTGCGTATAAACAATCCCAGTAGGAATGCTAGAAATCATTAACACATAGCATCCAAAAGGGATTATAATCTAAAAAATAAAAGTTATGGCGATAAATAATAAAACATAGTTATAAAAATATATAAAATAAAATACTTTGGTCAAGGTCTAAGCATGCTACTAACCTAGGGATTCTACTTGATGCTCTATGGTAACATTCTTTTGAGAGAACTCAGTCTCTAGGTTCTATTGACATTTATGTAACATATCCAACAGATTTCACTCATTTAGAAATTAGATATTGATGTACAAACTCAACTAAATAATATTTAAACACAAAGGATTGGGGTCACAGTTCAGGCATATGGGGGATATTTAACCCTTTAAGTAATAAACACATAGGAATGGGATCAATTTCATTGAATATTAGATATGGGATACATGGACCGAACTAAGAAATAATTTAGTATAGGATATCACCTCAATACTCATGAAGGGGTACATGGATCTGTCAAGAACTAACCCATAAATGGGATTACCTATCCTATGCATAAGATTTACTTCCACACTACACCATCATATGGATTCTTCAAGTGAATGTGTCAAGAATAAACATTCCTTTGAGTGGGGAAAATAGATATCTTACCTATCCGAGAAGGAGTAAATGGAATGTCCATGGGGGTACATGGTATATATATATCTAATCTCTAAGAAACCTATTTCCTTCCGTCACACATGAAATTTTATTATCAGTGCATGAAATTTTTTGATAACGTGGGGGCGTGTAGAGGTTTTGGTTAAGAAATCAAGATTGTGTCATATACTATTATCCATGTACACTTAGATTTAAATGAGGTATGTCATGGCACAAACAATTCAAGTGAATAATTGGCCTCATTGGTGTTTATAATCACTATATATAACCGTACATCCATCTATCGATTTCAGGGAATGTATAGACCCCCACATGGTGTCAGATATATTTTTCTATGTAAACCCTATCTAATATATATATATAATTGATTAAAAATGGTTTTTTATATGAACTACATACCATTTAGTATGAAACAACATGTGATTCTAGATTCGCCCATAAATTCTATGCTCTCACTGCCTTCCCCTTTTCACCCACTATGAATTTCAAATGTAAAACTCGGATCAATGATCATTGATTCCATTTCTTATATAATTTGGACATTTCTACCACCCCTTTCTCGATGGTTTTCCCCATATTATCATGTGTCACTCGTATACCAAATCCCATAAAATCAAAATCCCCAATCCATCTCTAGACTCTCTTCATCATCATCAATCCACTATCATACATCAATCAATGGTATATATATAGATAAATAGTTCTATAGAACACATGAATGAAAATTAAATTAAAAAATAGGAACCCATATAATGTTGAATCACCAAAAAATTGTAATAACAATGATGAATGTTCAATGAATGGAGGACAGGAGGCATGAAAAACACATGTGATCATCAAACATGGGCTATGTTTAATTTTATTTCAATGAAATCACCCCAAGAATATAATTGATGTTGGGATTATCAAATCCAAAATTGTAAAGCTAGTAATTATTTTGTTTATAAATGAAAGTACATATCCATATTCTTCTCCTCCTTGCTTTTCATTAATCCATGTTTTTATAAAAACACTAATGGATTTGGAAATCCTATAGAGTCTTGATAGAGATTTTAGAATGTTTTATACCATAATTGGGGTGGTTGTCCCATATCACCATAGAAAAAGCCACATGGGACTTGGCTGCCCAATAGAGCGGTGGATAGGCCATAGTGGTTCCCTCTAGTTTAAGTCCACATGATAGTAGTAAGGGTTGAATCATAGTAATATCATCTAATAGAGATTATATTTCATCCTTCACCATGGATGGCTTTTCAAATAGAGGATACATCAATGTCAATTTTCCACACTATAGTTCTTTACTCTGCATCAATTTCAAATAGAAGGAGGCATTGTGCCCCCAGCATTTGGTCTTTAAAAGTGTTGTATTTAAATGATAAATTTTCTAATTAAATAGAGGAAGAAATTTCATAATATTATAGGGGAATTCTAGATAAAGAAAAAATGGTATGACACATGGATTGGTCCCTATAATTTCCACATCCTTATTCTTAGTTAAGAATATGTCTATGGATCTGAAGGGATATAGAGATGAATCCATGCCACTCTGAACATCTTCACACCAAATAAAAATGCATCTCATTTGGTTTCTACACAATTTCTTGTACCTTTTCTCCATAAAAGTCTTGTTCAAGCACACTCCACACTTTAGTACCCAATAATACAACTGTGGTGTTCTATTATCAGAGATACTACACTGTAGCCATCACCCTACACTATGGTGTCCTTATTAGAGTACACCTTTATCCATAGTGTACCACCCTGCACTATTGTGGGTGGCTTTATCACACTATTGAACCATTATTGCATAAAATAACATCCAAAATTTAGAGAACATTATTGTTTCAATTGATGACAACCTTCGTGTATGTTTGGATCAATACCATGGAATTATATAACATATATTTACAATATAACCTATCAAATGTTGGATTATAACTAGTTATAGGATTATTTGGTGTGTGATAATATTCCAGTTGGTTTGTGATTTTGGATTGGGTTGAGGCACCATCAACAAACCTTGGAAAAATTTACAGATCATTATGTTTTATCCATATGTATTCTTATTATTGATAAAATATTTATTATATTTAAAATCAATAATATGAAATTATAGAAATGGATTACAATTATTATTTATGCACTTAGTCTCTCGCTACAAGTCGAAAACCTCTTTTATATAGTGAGAGGTGCATGAGGTCATGTGTTACTCTATCATAGGCTAAGCGGTTTGGGTGGGGATTTTATAAAATTGTGTCATTTTGACATGATACACTAACTTTGTAAACTTTTTCCCTTGTTTTGGTAGTTGTATTATAGGATATTTTATGGTTGGATATCGGGTAGGAAAACGATGACATTTCTTGTCCATCACTATATAGTGTACCTCTGGGTTTCCATAAAATGGGAACTTATGTATTGCAATTATAGATGATTCAATTAATCTTTTTGTGGCACACATGATGTTTTATTTGGGATTTATTATTTTCCCAATGCATTCATGGATCATGAATAGTTTCCTAGGTTTTCAAGCCATATATATACCTGTTGTGGCTCTACATAGTTGTTCGTTAATTAAATTAGTAGATTATGTCATCTATTTGGGAATGTTACCATAATTTTTTCTATATACTTATAGGTATTTATTATATGAAAAAATATATTTATATTACGTTAGAAATAATATAATGAATGTAATAGGAGTTTAGTGGTGAAGACTTAGTTTAGTTCTAGGAGGGTTATTCCTTGAGTTACGGGTAGACTTATAGGAGAACCTTTTCATGATACCTTAGATCGAATATGACTTGTTTGGTTTATAATGTTCATTTTATTAATGATATGTTTACTAGAAGTTGTATAATGGGATTTAATTCTATGAAATCCTATTATACTATTATGAAACTACCCATGTAGTAGGAAAATGTACAAACAACACCTTACTATACTAGTAAAAGTTGTTTTGCCTACGGATGTAATCCAACAAGAATTATTTCTTATTGTTTTTATCCATGGAAGGATAGCCCAGAAGACCACAACCATCCATGCATGGGATTTTCAACTCCATCACCCTCCAAAATTCTAGGGAACTTGTGGCCCACATGATTTAATAGACTGGATATAATTTATTTTGAGAATTATATTAGCTGGTCCAGACTCTTAGAGAGGGCTGAGTTATTTTGGTGACCTTGAGATTGGACAGACCTTCTGAAAGATGGTGTACATTCACGAATTTAGATAGGAGACAATACTTCCATACATTTTCTACCATCTAGGATACAATTCTTTAGAAAAAAATTCTAGACACAATGAAGTTATACAATGCTCAAGAGTTCATGGAGATATGATAGGGTTCAATAATGGTCTACACATAATCTTCTTGGTTTACAGAGTTACCTTGAATTTATCTTTTATAGGCTAGGAATGAGGAAAATAATGCTACAAAATTTCATATAGGACTTTGAAAAGAACTTTGATGCTAGGTTAGGGGCTATGTCCTGATACTGTATTATCAGTTGGTTTTCAATGCCCCCTTAGTTTAGATGAGGATAGAGGAGGATAGGGAAGCATGCATACTTTAGACACATGGAGCGTCGATTTCAGATCTTTATATTTCAACCATGGTATATTATTTGGTAGTAGGAGGTGGAAGGATGAGAATATACAGAAGGGTAGCAATATTATAGAGGAATAAGACACAAATTATTTAGTTATCTATGGAGGTGTACCATTTATTTTTCACTATAGGGAGGGGGGGTTTGTCATTACTGAAGAGACTACTCATCACCTCATAGCATATGCCGACAATGTGTCATGTAAGGTTATCTATAGTATATTCTTATAGACTTATGAGGATAGGTTTCCATAGATGTTCAAGGTAGAGATCTCTAGGGATTTTGGGATTTAGATAGGGTTCATAGAAATAGGTCCAAATGATGGTGAATCAGGAAAGTTGTAAATATGGTCATTTAATGGTGGTATTTTATATCTATATACTAGATCAGACCAGAATAAATGTTTATAAGGATTTTTTGGCTATATGATGATTAGTTAGGAAAACATATTTTTCATATTATTACATATATAATATAAATAATGTTAATGATGAAATAATTATCATTTTTATATGTAAATTATACTTGTTATCCAAACCCTTAAATATGGTTAAGGAAAATAAATACTTAACAACCATGAAGATGGTATAAAATACATACACATGAATAATGTACCAATTATTCAATGATCATGATGGAAAGAAGGTATTCATTATTTTTTCTTTATAGAATGACCATTATATCATTATTATAAATATATTTCTTTATATAAACTTACACACACCATCTATGTGATTATATAATAATAATTAATCATATCACTTCATGAGGTGGTAGTATGTCATAAACATGAATGATGTTATCATCTATTCAATGGATGATATGGTTAGAAATTATATATTATATGACTTTTAGTGAATGGTTATTTTATCTTTTATAAAAGATATAAATATCTATTTATTATATATTACCTTCCATGTAATGTATATGTGAAAAACAAATCAAATTGCTTAGTGAGATGATAGTTTTTCATACAGTAAAGTGACATTTTTGTATTATGTCAGGAATGAAACTTAATAATGTAAATATGATATAAAAATTAAATAAGTATAATTATATTATAAATATCATAAATTAACATTATATATATCCTTATATACATATATAAGAATCAAGGATGGGAAAAAATAACATCGTTCCACAATGTGGTAGTTCATCATACACACAATCAACGGTTTAGTTTCCCATTTGAGGTAAGATGAGATGGTTATTGGATATTAAAATAAAGTAATAAAATATAATAATATTCAATATCATGAGGTTATTATATCTTCTGGTTTTAATTTAACTGTATGGAATTATAATAAAAAATAAAATAAAACATTTGGTCAAGTGTGTCCCCTCTTCTTTTGACAACATATTTTGTTTCAAACAAAAATCGTTCTTTGGGTATATTTATTACCAAAAAAGTATTCAATGATATAGTATGGAGTTAAAAAATTTATTTGGTTATGGTTTTTATGAAATAATGGGTTTTGGAATCATAAAAAGGAGAGTAGAGTGTGTGGCCTTTTATAAGTGGGGAAGATGACACACATTGAATTCAATAAATGAAAGAACTCCACCCTCATTTTTATCCTAAATAATGCCTCAAAAATGAAATTTTTTCAAACATTATATTATTTATATTCTAAATATGTCAATAAAATATAAATTAGACATGCTTTGGGAAACTTTTTTAATGCTTATCATTTTAATTTAACCTAGGGTAAAAATATTTTTACCTTAACCATGCTAAATAATTATTACTATTTTTCCTATTCACTATGATAAACAATTATGTAGAAAATATTATATAAATAAATGATTATATTTAAAAATATTTAATACATTTTTTCGTGGTAAACTCATATAATTATCATATTTTAATAAAAAAATTATCCCATAGATGTGTCAAAAAATAGTTTTCTAAAAGAATGGATTTAAAAATATGAAATAATGTATATATCAAAATTAAATATAAAATTGATTCCAAAGACATAATTTGGATTCTTTAATTTATAATTGAATTAATTTTACATTTAAAAATACATTAATATAAAATGGGCCTTGTAAAATTTATTTAAAAAATACCTTTTTTTATAAAAAACAATATTTTTCAATATTCATTGAAAAATCAAAATTTTCAAATATTAAACCAAATATTATTTATCATATAAAATTTATAAAATGAATTCAAAAATTATGTTCATTTTGAAAAATATTTTTTCTAAATGTGGTTATTTTATTCTTAAATTATTTTTCCAATATGTTAAAAATCACATTTCCAAAAAATATAGTGTACCATAAAACATTTCATTATTTTTAAAATTGTTCTTATTTTTTCAAATCAATAGATACCCATGTAATTTATATTATACATGTGTAAAAATATTTTTTCATAATAATTTTATTCATATTACAACATGACAATTTATTCGATATGATATAGAGTTGTGGTTTAAAAAATAATATTTTAAAAAATATCATGTTTCGTTTGTACCCAATGGTGTGTGAATCACAAGTTATCAATGAAATAGATTTATTTTAAAAGGGATTTATCTAAAATTATTCTGGTGAAAAATTCTTCTTTAATGAAGTAATTTTTCCGTTGAAATATAATATTACATTATATTGTGAAAATAACTGAGGATAATTTTATTTCATTGCCATTTTCAATTTTTTTGTTTACTCCTCAAAAATGGGGGTTTACTGTAACAATTTACCCAGATGATATATCTTGTTTCAAAGGACTTTTCCTCTACAATCCAAGATCTTATCCATTATCTCAACCAATGATTGTTATTTTTTCAACATAATAATCTCTAAATTAAGTACATGTGAGGGGTCTGGTATGTAATTCCTTGAGATGGACACATGTAACAAATCATATTCTAGAGATAGGATAGGTGGGGGTACAAGTTAGTAGGCCACCGCTCTTATGACATCAGGGATCTCAGAGGGGAAATTGTATTTAGTTATAATATTTCCCTTGTCCTTGAAGCTCATTACTTTTATCAATGATTAAATATAAACAAACATCTTATCTATTCCGAAAACTCCTAGTCTCATCAATAATTTTCTGCATAGAACTTGTATCGGGTTTTTATGGATTTCATGTGATGTTGAATGGGTTTTATATTCAATATCATCTCTCTTTAAATATCAGGTCCAACAGTCATCCTATATCCATCTTCATCTTGACATATAGGAGTGATACACCTCTTCCCATGAAGATCCTCATAGGTTCCATTTGAATGCTAGAAATTATTTTCATGGTATATAAGAACTCTACAAGGGGACATTGTTGGTACTGAAATACTTGTAAATCCATTGAAAAGGCCTCATTGTATCCTACAATGTTTTAATGGTAATCTTGGACTAACCATCTATATGGGGGTGAAATTATTTCTCAAACTGAGTTCATTATCAATTTTTTGATAATGGATTCTCTAAAACCTAGATGTAAAAATTTGATCTTGTACAGATAAAACATATAGAGAAACTCCATGAAGTATTACCAATTCAGTCATGTATATATAAGAAATTTGGTGAATAGAAAAATATTCTTTAATATAAATTAATTTTTATAACATTGTAAGACAATCCAATACCAATCAGATGGAGTTGCTTCCATTAGGTGTTTGGGGGATTTATTTAATGAAATAAATAGTTATATTTTCTCATTTACATAATAGTATAGAAAATGGATTTAGTATACCCTTAGACATATTTTATTCAAAATTTACTTATTGTAATACAATGAATAAAATTAGAACTTCTAAAATATCCTTATACAGGTTATCCCACCAAATGTTTTGCTTCAAATCTCTATACATATTAGTGCATCTTGGATGTATTGGGAATAATAATCTAACTGCATTATCCCGAAGCTCCCTCTTCTGAACTATTTTTAATGGGAAAAATATTTGGGTTCTAAAACATATAATTCCATCTTCATAAATGTTATAATCGAGAATATCTTCAGCCTTTTTTAGCACCTCTCCATATTTCTAGCCTCTTGATACTCTAAATAATGGATGGTTGAGATATTATTAGAGATATGTAGGTTGACAATCCAATTAATATTTCCATATCTATAATTTCTAAATATATAATGACTATTCCTACTCAATTCTCATCAATGAAGAAATTGGTAGATCCATTCAACTTAGATCGTCTTCAACTATGTTTTCATTCCACGGATGGAAATAGACTGAGCAGTCATAGTTCCCGATCATCTCAATCCATATTTTTGGAGCATGTTGACATCCCTATATTTAAATATATTATTGAGTTAATTGTGATCCATATATATTTCAATAATTTCCCCATATATATAAAGTATTAATATCATCAATATAAATATCACTAGAAACAACTCTATGTCGTTTTCAGGATAGTTATGCTCCTGAATATTCAACTAAATTGGGGAATATGCTATCAATTTATCATTATTCATTAGTATATGGCCTATAAAATTCTTTGAATCATCTTTGTAACCCATACAAACATCCCCACTTAAATAAATCATAAGTACCATTAAAGTGATGAGCCTCTTTTCTTTCTTCTTAAAAGTCTCTTCACATTCACTAGTCAATAAAATTTTTACACCCATCTATTTTAACTTTGTTAGTGAGTCTGAAAATCATGAAAATTATTTCAAAAATCATTGGTAATACCCAGATTATCCTTAAAATATATATTCCTCTATTACAAAATCTCGTGTGGTATTGTACTTGATTTATTTATTTTTAGATGGACCCCATATATCCCCTTTTTGGTGATAATTTGTCCCACGAAATATATTTTTTTCATCCAAAACTCACATTTACTATAATTTTTATAGGGATTTTACATTCTCAATGTATTTAGCACAATATTCAAAACCTCCTCATGTTACTCCTTTTATTTAGTTTAAATCAAAGTATATTTTATAAGTACTACCAAATAAATTTCATGGTAATATCTAACGGCTCAATTTATCATGTCCATAAATATTTTTGGATCATTGGTGAGTCTGAATGGAATCACTATGACCTCTTAGTATCATATATTTTAATGAAAGGATGTTATGGGAATATCATTCTTCTTCACCAATACATGGTAATATCTAGATGTAAGTTCCAACGTAGGGAAATATTGACCTCCATGTTTTTTATTGAACATGCCATCTCCCCACTAAAACTGATAATTATTAGTAATTATTATTTTTTTGAGTTATCTATATTTAATCCATCAGTGAATTGAAGTATCCTTATTCATGATGAAGTGGAATGTTTTACTACATGGTGAAGCACTCAAATGTATAAGACCATTTTCCAGATAATCATCAAACTAATTCTTATGTTCATCAAACTGAATAGTGTCCATTCAATATGGGGTCATGTAACTGGATAGAGGTACAAGTTTATGTTTGATTTATAACTCATTCTCTCAATCATGAGAAATATAAAGAAACTATTAAGGGAATATATGAGTATAAACCCTCAATATGGTCATGTATTGATGCTTGATTTTCTCTTTTGTATGAATCATTTAGGGTAGATATATTTTCTAATAAGGCATTAATATCCATTATTCTACTAATGAAAATATATGAGATTCATCATACTCCATACACTTGTAATGAATTAGTGGATGACATGAGATTTTTATATTGATATCCCTCCCTCTATAGTTGATGTTTTATTTATATAAGGATAACCATTCAATGACCAAAATGGAATTAAATATTACAAAAGAAATTATGGTGAGATTTTATATAAGATTGTGTCTATAGAGATTTACAGGGCCAAGGTTATATATTTTGGATGAAACATTCACTCCATTTAATATTCACCCAAATAGCTCAACCCCATGGTTTGGGGTAGTGTTTGAACAAGACTACTAAAAATGAAAGATATGAAAAAATTCATAGACCCAAAATAAAAACTAACATTCATTTTTCTTGAATAATTTACTAGAATATATATTACTATATCATTTTGTTCATCCACCTCAACCTTATTGTAACAACCCATTATTATTTTATGGTAATCCATTTATCATGTTTTAATTTATCATCCATGGATTTGATTTATTCTATAAAATCTTGGATATTTTTTGTGTTATAGGATAATTCATGTCGTGTAAAGGTTACATGACATATACTAGTCACCGAAAAGATGTTGGGAATCTAGTTTAGGGTGATAGAGGTAAACACACCATGTAAAGGGTTTACGTCATTTAATGTTAAAATTATATATTTTTATAAAGGTAGATCATTTTTCATTATAAATCACTAATCAGAAAGTACATGACATAAAATGATAACATGGCATGTATTAGTCTGTATTAGAAATTTTAGGGTGTTTTACTGTTGGTTAGCCATTTATTCTGTTGAAAACCCTTACTCTAGAACCTCTAGCTGATTTTGCGTGATTTGGAGATTTTTACACTTTTCGGGTCATTTTTTAGTGATTAATCATCGATGTGGTTGTGGTTCCCATTTTTTGAACTTTCACTCCAGTTATTAATTTATTTAGTTCTAGATACAATTTTGGATGTGGAGGTCATTCCGATTCATGGACAATTGATGTTTTGTAAAAACCCAAGTAAATAAAGAATATGAAAATTTCATACTTATAAATATTTGAAAATTAATTATTAATTTTACTTTAAAGGGGAAGATATTTTTTATTGTTTACTCAATACACAATAACGAGTTTCATTGAAATCTAAAATTTCACACAACGTTGAGTTGTACTGAAAAATAATATAATAATTTAATTATTTTAAATGGTAGTTAATGTCTTCTCGTTGTAATGGCGATAATGAACAAAACTAACTAATATATTATTATACATGTTTTTTAAATATTTTTACATTTATCCAATAAATTTTAGAGGCTTAAAATAAGTAAGAATATGATTTTAAGAATAAATACTCTAATATTCATTAAAAAGGTCGATTTACCGCCATTTGATGGAGAACCATTTTTAAATATTTTGATGACTTTTATATGATTTATTTGCTTAAATAATATTCTTCTCTATAATTGGGACATCAAAATTTTCTTTGAGTAAATTTTTGGTATTTTTTGGATAACATTCATTATTTGATGAATAGAGAAAAATACTGTATTTTAAATCAAAACATCATTTTAGTCTATTTTATTTATCTAGTTAGATTATATTTTTAATTAGGTTTAAAGTGTAATTAGATCATACTTTTACCATTTAATCTAATTTTGTTCATTGAATCAATTTCACTTTGCAATTGGACATAAAAAATAGTCAATCTTATGATAGTTAATATTTCAAAAAAATCCACTTTTTATTTTGACAGTGGGAAATAATTTTAAATTAATTTCTGACACTTTTATATTTTGAATATGGAAAACTAGATTCCATATTTTGAATCCAAAGGTCCAAATTGTGTAAATAGGTAACTTTTGTAGACATTATGAATATTTACTTCAGTAAATATTTTATTTTCCATGGTTAAAGGGTATTTCTATTAAATAAGGGTAAATAAATATTATTATTATAATATAAAATTACCCTAACATGTGTCCCAATTCTATAGGTTCATACATATCCGACCATGATAATGCTTGGGTCGATTGTGGGACCCCATATATCCACATGGGAGGGATAATGACACTATATATTAATTAATTTAAAGTAAAGTCAAAAATGTCATAAACAGATATCTTTTAGTAAATTAATTTTTACATGGTGTTACATAAGTTATCTCTTAGACTATAAATATTAATTGGAAATATAAAGATATTACCTACATCATGGTATTTTTTTTATAATTTTTAGACATCAAATAAATTAAATTATTTTTGACCCAATAATGATGCAGTGTTTGCCTCATTAATAAATGATTTAAATAAATAAGATTATAAAGATTAAAATAATATCCAAAACCTGTACAATTATAATTGGATGATTTTTTTCTACCATGAGTTATCTTATCTTCCACTTTAATATGTTTTGGACCTTTAGAAACCGAAAATCATTATATAATAAAATAATATTTTTAAACATTCCTAAGAGCCCCTACTCCCCATAATAAATGAAAACCACGTCTATCTCATTCCTAACACCTCAAAATCCACTTGGCATATAAAAATTATTACCAAATAAGCTCTCATGATCCGTTTACTACATCTATAATCCTTACCTTAGGCATAAGGCACTTAAAGTAAATCTTTTGGTTCAATCCAAAGGGAGATACCCAATTTAAAGGTAACGTCTTCTCTTAAGTCCTTTTTTTACATATCCAACCCCCTAAACTCTTTTTTTTCTTTATTTTTTAAAAACACCTATATCCTAAATATACTAGGTTATTTTTAGTAGAAGGATTATAACTACAGTTACACACACCTCCATCAAATGGGTAAAAACATAATGTAGGTGTGGATGGAAAACTAATGCCTCACGAAACAATTATTGTTCAATTATCTCCTACCACATCATATGGTGGAAATTATGATGGAAGTATATTTATATACGATATATATTGTATTTTTTTCTTTATTATTCTTCTATTTCTAATTTAAATCATACATTTATTCTTTCCATTATTAGTAAACGTGATAATTTCATTTCCAGAAATGTGGACTACGCCCCCTCAAAGTTATATGACTCTCTAAACCATATGTGGGATGTATAAAGGATGGAGTTATTGAAATTATAAATGATATTATATAGGAATTATAATATAACTATGTATCATTATGTTTTCATTCAATAAAAATACGAAATAGAAATTAAAGTAGCATTCATGCGTACATACGGCTTACCGTCTCCATGAACGGTGCATTTCATTTCTTATCTCCAAATGTTATGTACAATTATAAATACATATATATACTATATATATATGATATATATGATATATAAATCAGTAATATCATTATCTAGATAATGGACTCTTAACCACGTGGACAACATGTAATTATTAGGTGTTTATTTTTGACTCAAGAACCAAATATTGAAAAAATGACCAATATTAACATTAATGATTAGATGATGTTTATAACATAATAAAAAGTGATATAAAAGGAATAATAAACTTTTAAAAGGGTTATTAATCAAGTATAAATTAAATTATGTTTATTATTCAGGAAGAACTAGGAACAAACAAGTCAAGTGAAACACAACGTAAGGGGTTTCTTATCTCAATTTTAATTCCGTGAGATTTCCACTGTTCACCACAAATTTATTACATGTGGTGTACTGTGTACTGACATTTTATATAAATTATCATTATTATCTTTATATTCATGTTATATTAATGAATCATTTGTTTTTTATTAAATTTTGGTCATACAACTCAAATGACTACAATGTGGTAAGGGATTTTCATCTCACTTTTTATTCCTGTGAGATTCATTATATATTTTCCACAATTTAACTTTTTGCGGTGTATGTACTTCACATGAATGTATTATTTGTTTAATATACTAAAATTTATGGGTATTTACATCTTTATTGTATGATCCTTCTTTCATGGTGTGTATGTTTCATATGTTACCAAATCGGTAAGGGAAACTTTCACCATCTTCTTTTTAAAAGACATTTTTTGTTATGTATTTTAATTTACATATTGTTATGTTGGGATATGTTCCTCTATATCCTTATTGTTATAAATTTTATTTCCATGTGATGATATATGATTTTATCTCTCATCAATTTATATTTTAATTTTATGGTGACATTGTTAGGCAGTCGAATTTCTGTAAGGGAACTTCTTCACCCAATTTCAATTCATTGGGTAAAACTTATACTTATTTATTAGGTCATGCTATGAATATGTGTGAAAAAACTATGATTTATTAAACTTAATATCCACTTAAATTGGGTGTATTTATATTTTTTACACTTAATTATTTCATTGATTTATCCTTAATCTAAGGATACAGTCTTTATATGGGATTTTGTTTCAATTTAAATTCCATTGAGACTTCATTGTTGTTATGAACCAATTCACTTTTATATGTTTTATATATTGTACTTTGGAATATTATATCATGAATAAATTTATTCTCACGATATAATAATGTTTTGATTAAATGTTATTCTTTAACTATTTGTATTCAAGGATCTCACATTTTGTTAAAAACTCTTTAAAAAAAATATCAGTTTAAATGTTTTAAAGATTAATTCTTCTAAATATTTATCATTAATGACCATGATTTAAAAATGGTTTTAAGGATTTATTTATATGGACATTAATGTTTTCAAATGATAATATATTTAAATGTTTCAAAGTGGTTTGGAACACTTTAATTCAAAAAAAATCATTACTAATTGTTTTAAATGGTATTGAAATTTTTTTGATAAAGAATTATTTATTTCAATATCCGGATTTGATATATTGTGATTAGAATTTTCAAATGTTATCTTTCCTCTATGCTTGGGTTTTGTGTTAATATTATGTTATGGTTATTGGGCATTTTATACTTATATGGGTGGTTTCGTGATTAATCTAGGGTGGTTGAGCCCGAGATAGCTCTCCAATGCATTGGGTAATATGATGGAGGTAAACGATAATGTTTATTCATAGAGATTTAGGGAATATACTATGATGGGTATTCCAAATGTGACTCCATATGTAGTTGTGATAGCTACAATGATATTATGTTATGAATATCATAAGTTACCTTTATGATTTATGATTTCTATGTGTTATTGATAAATCATATGATTTCGTGAGGAATGTTATGATCGAAAAGTACGGTTTCATTTATTTTATTTATTGATGGGTTAATATTTACTTTCCTTATTTTGTAACCTTTATTGATATTTTTAATCTCATTCCATGTTTTTATAATTTTTCAAACAGGACTTAAATATTAATAGGGTCAAGGATGGGATCATAGAAAAGTCATGTTGTCTAAAACATGGAACTAGACATGTTTCTTTTTAAAAAAAATTATTTCATGAACAAATGGATTTAGATTATTAGTGTCAACATGTAATTTTCAAGTTGATTTGTAATATTTATGGCCCAATTCTCTAAAACACTAATCCTGAAAAGATACTCAATGTGAATTATTTATTTAATTCAGGATTATATAGTGTTGAAGGCTGGGTCCTTATAGTTGGTATCAAAGGTCAGTTTAGATAACTTTAAAGGTCATGGTGTTCTTTAAGCATAGTTGACATTACTGTAATGGTTAAGATTTTAGAATGATTCATAGTTTTTTAGATAAATTTAATGAGTTTAAGATAACATGAATAATAATATCTTAGTATTTAACCACCTCATAAGATATTATATGATAATTTTAATGATATATTCACACTTACCATTTTAGTTTTACTAAATGGCTAGATCTAGAAGACACAAAAGTTATAGTCGATATGATGAAAATTGTGACGGTTTTCTGAATGAGCATCTAAATGAAATGGGAGCTGCAATGAGAACTCTTGTGGTTATTCTCAACCAACTATCTGGAGTCATGATTGACCACCTGAACCATGGTGATTTTTATAAGGCGTCATATATGATAGAATCAAATCCCTACAGATGTTTCGGTAATAATAAAAAAGGTAAGTATGTTCAAAATTCTATTTGTCAAGAATGTAGAAAGAAACAAATAGGAAATGTTTTAAAGGGATAAAAAGATTCTATATATGTGGAAGTGAATGTCATAAAGTAAGAACCTTCCACGGAAAAAGGAATCTCTAGTTGACTCTAGGAAAAGGAAAGAAGTTATTTATTAGGGATCAATTGAATGTTTTTAATGTGGTGTGCATTTTAATTATACAACTAGATGTCATACAAAAAAGGCTTGGGAATGGGGTCACCAATATAATATAAATAAAAGTTTACCAATACCTAATGTCATTCCAATTGAGGATGGGGAAACTGAAAATGACCAATTAAAGTTATGGATTATTTCATAAATGATGTTTAGACATTATTGAATCATAGGATATGATTAATGTTTTTCTAAGAAATAAGTATTTCAGAATAATTTGGAATAGAATGGTTATTGGGTCATAAATAATTTTGAATGAGTAAAAAGTCAACATATAACAGATTCAATTATTATGCTACATATTCAGATGATGAAATTCTTAAAACTTTTAAGGCTCTTTTGATGATGGGATTACTTTAGAAGGATTTTTATAGTATGTGTATCCCTAAATATTGATATATGAAAATTTTATTGAAGGAGTAATTATCTTCTCTTTTGTGGATACAGTGATAAAGAACTATTTGGGATTACGTGATCCTTGAATTTGAGGAAATTACATGTTAATATATTTTGGGATTCCAAATTAAAGTTATTAGATAACATTTGTGGTTAAAATAAGTAGTGGTTATTTTTTATGTATTTGACTCTTTTTGGGAATGTTATAAAATTATATAGTTTTTGAAAAAGGGAAACACATAGACCGCGTGATAACTCGTCCAATCGGACAAAGCTACGGGAATCTAACCCACAACCATAGTACATCTGGGATTTATCACCTACAGCTGGACTACATGAAGTGTCACAACCCGTCCCCCAAGGGCCATGCCATGACAACCCCGAGCCTGCCTTCCATAGGCCAGGGGCTGGTGACTAGGACCAAAGGAAAAAATACCTAATAGTGAGAAGGCATTTCCTTTATAAAGTGTAAAAACACACAAAAAAGTATGAGTTGGAAGTAAAACACTACGAAAAACTGTATACAATGGATTGCTAAAAAGTAAAAGGGGCTATAAATACAAGACCAAAAGGAAAGTACATGTACAAATGTATAACAAGTACAACTGAAGAAAATTTAAAGTAGCAACTAGGTCATCCTCCTGGGATTCCTAACTGAAGGGTAGGTACAGATAGCCTTCTCGCCACTCTATGTCTGTCAGTATCCTCTGTGTATCGACTCATCGTAAGGTCCACCTTCAGGTACCGTCCTGTCCAACTACTCTTATCCTCAGTCAGCTTAGTCGGTCATATGAAACAAACACAATGAGGTGCGGGCATATCCTGTGAATGGGTGAGTATAAAAATACTCAGTAGGGACTTCGAGACCTTAAAGGTATCACAAAATCCAACAATGATAAACCAAAAAGTAAGAAATCAACAGATATCCATTACTTAGGTATATGCCCATACATATACCAAAGTTATCAAGTAACCCATCTAAATCATGAGTGAAACAAAGATGTCCCTGACTCAACCCACACATGTATACAACATATGTAGACAGATAGAGATGATCAGATATAGCCACTGAATCATCAGAGCAGTCAGACCAACACATGATCCAGGACCAGCTATTCTGTCAGACCAACACATGATCCAGGAATAGAAGTCAGAACTGTCGGACCAACACATGATCTAGGAACAATCATCAGAGCAATCGGACCAAAACATGGTCCCGATCCAGCTATTCTATCAGTCCAACACATGATCCAGGAACTAAAGTTAGAATTGTCGGACTTACACATGATCCAGGAATAGTCGTCAAACCTGTCATACCAACATATGATTCAGGTCCAGCTATTCTATCGGACCAACACATGATCTAGGAATATAAGTTAGACCTATTGTACCAAAACCTGATCCAGGAACAATCATCAGAGATGTGGGACCGATACATGATCCCGAACCAGCTATTCTATCAGACCAACACATGATCCAGGAACACTCATCAGAACTGTCATACCAACATATGATCTAGAAATAGTCAATAGTGCACAGCTAGCCGCAGGGTTCTCAGAAAGCACACTCAATTCTGGGAGGTTCTGCTCCTCAATCCAAGTGTTGAAATATCAAATATCACCATGTCCCAAGTTTATTTATCCAAAAGATCCATCTTTCCATAAGAAAGTCAATGTAAGAGATGGTGCATCAATCGGATTCCCGGTCTGAGAGTTATTGGCATTTCTGTTCCGAGGGCCCAGTTAGATTTAGGTTCAATCCAACCTGACCATACCATAACTATGTCCAAACCTCAATTTGGGTATGACAAAATAAACTTATTGCTCTAGTATTTCCATCGTGGTAGAAGGTTTTTCAAACAGACATCTGGTGCAAAAGATTTTCCCAATGAAATTACATGGATCGGTCGGGGGCCCGGGTCCGGTCCAACCCGATCTAGGTCGACCCAGTTAGACCCATGGGATCTTACTCAGCCCATTGGGCGGGTCAGCCCGCAAGGTTCGGCTCTGTCCGGTGGCCCTGGCCCAATGGACCACGGGGGAGATTCTTCCTAGTGGTCGCCACGTAGGCGGCTCGGCCTGGAGACTGGGGGACAGTTCGGCCAGTGCCGCGAGGGGCACGGCTCAAGCGACACGGCCCAGAATGTTTCTCTTGTTTGGCCAACGACACTGAAAAGGATGTCGCGAGCCGACTTGGGTGGTCGGCGCGGCTTGGCCGGTTCGGCCGGAAGCCGGGGCGCGGGCAGACAGAGCAGGGCGTGGGCAGGCAGGTGAGGTGCATGCTGGCAGGCTGTAAGGCACTATCTGGGTGGTGGCCGGGTGCCGGTAGGATGGTGGGGCGTATGGGAAGTGCACCGCTAGGCCGCGGGGCCTGGGCAGCACACATGCAGGCCGGCGGGGTGAGAGAGTGTTGGAACCATCATCATATTTGTATATATTGGAGTACGGTTTGGGTTTGTTATCAATCCTCAGAGGAAGTTCCGAATGTGTGCCAAAAAAGTTCTCATACAGGTCAAGCAGATTACAGTATTAAAGGTGGCACCATTTTCTAGTGTTTGCCAAATTTTTGGGCCTGAATATCGACTAATGGAGAAAAGAGTTTTTAGTAATGAGACCTGCGCGCCGTGTACTAGAAGGAGAAGAAACATTCACGCCATATTTTTTTCAAGATTAGAACATAGAAAAATGGAAAAGGGATAAGGGCCACACAAGTTTTGGTCTGGTCACACAAGTGACCTGTGCGCTATGAAAGGACACGTGCACTGATGCCTAGGAGGTTGGAAAGTTGTGTGCCTGTTGTTCTTCAAGATCAGAGCTTCAAAATATGGAAAAGGAAAGAGGGTCATGCATGTAATGTTGTGGTCATGCAAGTGAGTTGCACGACAGAGGCTAGGGCGGTTGGAGCTGCGTACCGGGACTTGCGCATCGTGAGGACACTTGCACGCCACCACACAGGGGGTCCAGTTTTCCTATAAATAGAGGACCACACCTCATCATTGGTAACGAAGTTCAAGACGTAGATATTTTTCAAGCTCTCGTCACGCATGTGGTTGACCCGCACAAGTGGTAGTTGGGTCACGCAAGTGGAGGCTGCGCGCCAGTTGTTGGCTGCACACCCAAGGTGGTTTGGGAGTCAATGATCCAGAGTCGCGCTAGTTGGGATTTGAAGGAGGCAGTGTCGCGAAAGTGGGTTGGTGTCACCTACGTGACAAATTTTTTCCACGCAAGTGACTTGCACACTATGATTGAAACTCGCGTGTCGGGCTTGGACAAGCGCACTGGGTGAGGCTGAAGTACGTCATCCTTTTTGGAGATGCAGGAAAGCTAAAAGATTTCCTGATTTCTTCGGTGCAAAGTGAGTTTAGTATACAAGTGAAAGTTGGACTTCAACAGAGCATCTAAATACAACAGAGGATGCATTATTTTGAAATGATGAAGAGACCTTCATGTCTATAAACTGAGTGGGACTTCACCAAGGGAAGTGAGCTAGGGGGAGTCAACGGGAGTGACCCGAGGGACGCAATGAGCTATACCTGAACTTTGGTAAAGGCAGTGAGCCTGGGACAGAGTGACTATGCCCGAACCATTGTAATCCACAGCAAGTGAAGGTTAGTGGAATTGGGTATGACCGATAACCTTTTAGTGTATGCTCCTTGGACGTAGCCCTTAGTGGTGAACCTTGTAAAAATTGTTGTGTCATCTCTCTGCATTGAATGTTTACTTTTTGATCATATTCGGCATACATTTTTAACAAGTTCCTACCAACTTGGGAACAAGATCCATCACATTAAAAGAAAAAAAAAATCACCTTGATTCACCTCTGCCCTCTCATGGTGTCCCGGGGTTCTACAAGTGGTTTCAGAGGATAAAGGTTGCTGGTGTTGAACCTGTTATTTGTAATCATGGAGAATACTGTCAATGTCAATGGAGTCCCTCTCTTCGGTGGAAGTAATTTCCAGATCTGGAAGAACAGAATGAGATCTCATCTATGATCCCATGGAATGGAAGTTTTGTTTTCCACTATGCAAGGTATTAATGTTTCTGACCCAACAGGGATGGTTATGACTGATATAGATAGAAACATTCTTGATGCAGATGCTAAATCATAGAATGCTCTCACCACATCACTTTCTGATCAGATTAATCTAAAAGTGATGAGTTTCACCTCAGCAAAGTCCATGTGGGATAAACATGAAAATATTTATGAAGGTGATAGAAAAGTGACAAGGGCGAAACTACAAGTGCTTCACAATAGGTTCGATGACCTGAAGATGCTTCCTAATGAGAATGCAGACTCCTTCTTCAATCGAATTACTGATGTGGTTGGAGTTATTCGGGGCCTAGGAGAAGAAATCAGAGACATTGATATTGTGAATAAAATACTGAGAATACTACCACCCTTGTACAATGCAAAGGTGTCATCCCTTTAGGAAAGAGATCTTTCCAAACATTCATTGGATGATCTATTGAGCAGCATGGTGGCATATGAAATGTTAGTCAAACCAGAAGATGCTACTACACGAGTAATAAAGGAAATGGCATTCAAATCCATGGAGAAACTGAAAATATCAAAATATTGTAGTAGTGAAGATGATGAGGAAAAAAATTCTCTCTCTCATTTCCAAGAAGTTCCAGAAGGGAAAAGGAAAATTAAAAGGGAAGATAACCCTAGCTTGCTTTAGTTGTGGAAAAGTCAGGCACATTGCTTCTTAGTGCTTAAGAATGATCGATGATGATGGTAGTGATCCTGAAAACATTGAGAAGCCTCAGAAAAGGTTTTTCTAGAAAGGAGACCTCTAATATATAAATAAAGTTCTGAAGAAGAGTTTTGTCTGTGAAGAGGAAGAAGATGATAATGAATTCTTTTAGGAAGAAGAACCAGAATTTAAAACTGGGAAACATGCTCCCATGATGGCCACTGTTGAAAAATCAGAAGATACTGGTGGAGAAAATCAGTTAAAAACTAGTGTAGATTCTGAGTTGCAAGTTAAGGATGATGTTAGCAAGCTTAATATTTAATGACTATGTTGAAATAGGTTGAAATCAATGGTAGAATAATCAACTGAATATTTTGATCAAGATGATTCTGAAATTAAATGATTGGAATAATTTGTGAAAGTACAGTCTAAAATTCTTGAAAGAAATGATGATGTAGTGGATCTGAAGCTGAGAATTGAAGATCAGGAAAATTTCATCAATGACATAACCTCTAGACTAGAAGAAAATCCAGGACTTTTTAGGGTCTTTAATAGGAAGTTGTTACTCTTAGGAGCAATCTTGAGACTGAATCGATTTCAAAAGTATCAAGGAAGAAAATACAATTTGGAAGATTCTCAGATGCAGAATTACTAGCAAGACCTAGGAGTGGTTCAGATGGGGTAGGAAAAATCGTGAGTGATCAAAGACCTTCTTTCATGGGAATGAGTGGAATTGGCTGTGAATTTGAGACATAAACTAGTGGAAGTAAATAGAGCCAAAAGAAAGACAAGATGATAGTTGGACTTGTTGAAATGTTTCCTGAAGTGCTGAAAATGAAACCCTAAATCCAAACTAAAAGGAGAACTGAAAATTACCCTCAAACATTTAGAAATGACAGGAAATCCAACTATTCTCCCAAGGAAAATAGTATGAGGATAAATTCAAGTGAGAAGACATTTCCTCTCATGAAGCATCAGTTATGTGGAAATCTGGGTCATACCATGTCATATTGCGATGAGGCAAGGAGCTATCGGAATGGGGATGATCTGGGACATCAAAAAAGGAGACTGACATCATATCCTCTATCTTATAGAAGAAATAGTTTCTATGTATACTGTTTTCATTGCTCTAACATTAGATATAAGGCTGTTAATTGAAGGTATAGAAGGGACATGGAAAACTCATACTGGAATTCAAGAAAAGTCAGATCTCATCGACAAGATAGTGTTGCTCATTCAAACAGGTTTTCTCCTCTCGAAGAAGACTTCAACTATGAAGAACCAATGTACACAGAAGTGATAATTGAAAGGCCATCAGTGCTCTATACTCATTCCAATGTCTCATGGAAAGAAATGAAGAAAATTGAAAAATCCAACCTTGTAGAGGTGTCCCTCAAAGCTACAAAAAGCAATAGTACATGGATTCTGGATAGTGGTTGTTCATCCCATATGACAGGTAATGTTGTCCTGTTGACAGATATCAAAAGGAAGGTTGATGGAATGGTTCGATTTGGTAATGACGGAGATCTGAAAATCAAAGGCAGTGGAAGTACTGAATTAGCTAATGAAGAGATAAAGAAAACTAAAGTACTTTATATAGATGGTCTACATCATAATATACTCATCATGAGTCAACACTGTTAATCGGAACTTATTGTTAATTTTAATCAGAAAGCCCACACTATCAAGGGAAAGACAGGAAATTCACTTATCAAAGGATGCATAACAGAAGGAAACATGTATCAGGTTGATAGTAAAGAAAATGATTTATACATGACTGTTGAAGAAGAAACAAATTTGTGGCATAGGATACTAGGTCACATCAATCAACAAGACATGGAAAAAATATCAAAATTAAGGATTGTCAGGGACATTCCTAACCTGATGCATGAGCGTAAAAAATCTTGTGATGCTTGCATTCGTGGAAAGTTGGTCTGTAGTTCATATCGGCCAAAGAAGAAAAGGGAATGTCATCTTCTTGATCTAATTTATACAGATGTATGTGGGATTATAAATGTTTCCAAAACTCATAGAGAAAGGTACTTTTTCCTTTTCATTGATGATTGGAGTAGAATGGAATGTGTTATGGTCATTCACAGGAAACGACAAGTGCTTGACTACCTGAAAACGTATCGGTGAATCGCCGAGAATGATATTGGATGAACAATCATTGGTCTGAGATATGATAATGGAGGATAATACACATCCATTGAGTTTGAGTATTACCTTGAAAAACATGGAATACAGCATGAGGTAGCTTCTGTGAGAACTCGACAAAAAAATGGAGTTGTTGAGTGCCAGAATTGACAGGTCAACAACATGGCCAGGAAAATACTGATTGAGAGTGGTATCTCTCGCCATTACTGGAACGAAGCTGTTGAAGTTTCAGTGCACATTCAAAAGTGAACATGTATTTATATGGGAGAAATGAAGACACCGTATGAATTTTGGCATGGAAGGAAGCCTTCGTTGAAATACTTTCATGTTTTCAGAAGTAAATGTTTCACTTGGAATAATGAAGGAAATCAAGGGAAGGTTGGTGACAATGTTGATGAAGGAATTTTTCATGGATATCCAATGAACAACAATGCCTACAAGTGTTTCAACAAGGGATTAGGAAGGATTGTGGTAATCAGTGGTGTTAAGATAATTGAAAAGAAAAACACAAATGCTTCAAGAACGTCATATGAAGATGTGATAAAATGTGAGGAAGAAAGTGAAAGTGGAGAAAATAACAATATAGAAATAGTGGAAGCAGTACAAAACACTCAGCAATAACATCATGATGTTGACTCAGAAGAAGAATTTGAAGAAGAAACTATGGGTGGAGAGAATAAAACTAAACCACACAGAAGAAATCGTAGAGCTGAGATTGATCCATCTAACATTATTGGGGACATGAGTGCCCTCACTCAAACAAGTAGGATGAGGAATAACTCGCAATCTGTATTTCTGTCAGTTGTGGAGACATCCTCATTTGAAGAAGCTGCAAAGGATGAATCTTGTGTGAAACCCATGAATGAAGAGCTAGATCAGATTGACAAGAATTAGAAATGGGATCTTGTCCAGAGACCTGAAGGTCACAATGTTATTGGTACAAAATGGATCATCAAGAACAATTTTGATGAGCCTCGAAGTGTTATTAGATACAAGGCTCAACTAGTATGTATAGGATATACCCAGATTGAAGATTTTGATGTTGAAGAAACCTTTGCTCCAGTGGCTAGACTGGAGTCAATTAAACTTTTTCTTTCCATGACACTCCAAAGAGAATATAAAGTATAACAAATGGATGTCAAGACAACATTCATGAATGGTGTACTAGAAGATGAAGTCTACATTGAACAACTTGTGGGTTTTGTTCTTGGTACTGATGAGACAAAAGTCTGAAAATGGAAGAAAGACCTATATGGTTTGAATCAGGGACCACATTCATGGTATTCCCGCCTGGACTCGTATCTCAAGAAACTAGAGTTAACAAGAGGAGGATTGGATCAAAATCTATATGTGAAGAATTCTCCAAAATATCAATTCATGGTTCTAGTCTACGTTGATGATATTATATTTGGTGGCAGTAAGCAGAAATCAGTGTATGAATTTTCCAATCACATGAAATCAAAATTTGAAATGTATATGATTGTAGAGCTCACATATTTCTTTGGGATGCAGGTGATTCAAAAGAAGGATTACAGTTTCATTTCTTAAGAAAAGTATGCAAGAGAGTTTCCGAAGAATTTTAATATGAATGACTCTAAACTAATATCAACTCTGATTGCAGTTGGAACCAAACATGGAAAGCATGAGGATGGGGCATCTGTATACCCCACTATGTACATGATGATAATTGGGAGCCTACTGTATCTGACAGCGACACAAACAGATATTGTTTTTGCAACCTGTCTTGCGGCCTGATTTCAGCGTAATCCAAAGGAGGAACATATGACAGTAGTAAAAATAATCACGAGGTATATTCAAGGTACTCAAAATTGTGGATTATACTTTTTTGAAGGATGAAATTTTAAATTATCTGAATTTTCTGATGCTGACTGGGCTGGAGATGTAGTTGACAGAAATTCCACCATTGGTGGAGCATTCCATATTGGTAATTAATGTGTTGGCTAGCTGAGAAAGGAACAAAAAAGTACTTCTCTTTGTACTACTGAAGCCGAGTATATCTCTGCCAGAAAGGCATGCACTCAGCTGCTATGGATGAAGCAAAAATGAATATATATTAGTGATGAGGTGAAGAAACCAATGGTGATTTACTGTGATAACAATAGCACAATTGATATTACCAAGAATATGGTACAACACTCTCGTAAAAAACATATTGAAATCAGTTATCACATTATCAAAGAGAAAGTTGAACAAGGTGTGATTAGAATGAATCATGTGTGAAATAATGAGCAAGTGACTGATATCCTGACCAAACCACTGTCAGCAGCTGTGTTTGAAAAGAATCAGTTGAACTTTGGTGTTCAGCCACCTCCCAGTGCATAAGGAGGTAATGAAATTCTCCTCTCCCCGTTTATGATAACTATTTTTATCTGTTTATGAATGTGATGCATGTTTTTGGGGGAGATGCTATCCAGGGGGAGTATGATTTGAGTTGTAGAATGAAAAAATTATCAGTCTTTGGGTTTACTGTCAATGGGGGAGAAAGGAATAAATTCAGGCATGTTTAAGCATGTAATGCTTCTGTGAAACGATGTGAATTTAGTGTTAGTGATAGGATGAGAAGGAATACATTGGTTGTGTAATGCTTCTTGGGTGTCATTGAGAATTCCAAAACACAGGAACCCAATTCAAGCTTCCTCTTTTGTTTTCTGCACTGAGCATTTTTCAAATAGACTTAGAGTTTTGGCTACGTTGATTCTTGCGTTTTTGGTTTACATGTGGATGGATATCTATTGAATTTATTTTCTGATTTCCAACAAACCCAAATTGGGAGATTGTTGGAACCATTTTCTTCTTCGCATAAATTAGAGTATGGTTTGAGTTTGTTTTCAATCCTAAGAAGAAGTTCAGAATGTGTGCCAACAAAGTTCTCATACAGGTCAAGAAGATTACACTATTGATGGTGGCACCATTTTCCAGTGGTTTCCAAATTTTTGGGCCTGAAAATCGACCAACATAGAAAAGTGTTTTTAGCAAAGAGACCTACGTGTCGTGTACTTGAAGGAGAGGAAACTTGAACGCCATATGTTTTTCAATATCAGAACAAGGAAAATGGAAAAGAGATCAGGGTCATGCAGGTTTTGGGATGGTCGCGCTAGTGACCTGTGCGTCGTGAAAGGACTTGCGCGCCGATGCCTAAGAGGTTGGAATATTGCGTGCCTGTTGTTTTTCAAGATCAGAGCTTCAAAATATGGAAACGGAAAGAGGTTCACACAATAACTGGTGTGGTCGCACAAGTGAGTTGTGCGACAGAGGATAGGGCGGTTGGAGCAACGCGACGAAACTTGCACGTCATGAGGACACTTGCGCGCCACCACACAGGGGGTCCTGTTTTCCTATAAATAGAGGACCACCCCTCCTCATTTGTAATGAAGTTCAAGACTTAGAGATTGTTCGAGCTCTCATCGCGCAAGTGGTTGTGACGCGCAAGTGGTAGTTGGGTCGCGCAAGTGGAGGTTGCATGCCAGTTGTTGGATGTGCTCCCAAGGTGGTTTGATAGTTAAAGGTGAAGAGTCGCGCTAGTTTGGAGTTTAAGGAGGCAATTTCATGCAAGTGGGATGGTGTCACTTGCATGCCGAATTTTTTCCGCACAAGTGACTTGCACTCCATGATTGAAACGTGTGCGCTAGGCTTGGACAAGCGCGCCAGGTGAGGTTGAAGTATTCCATCATTTTTAGAGTGGCACGAAACATGGAAGAATTCCTGATTTATTCAGTGTCAAGTGAGTTTAGTCTACAAGTGAAAGTTGTACTTCAACAGAGAATATACATAAAATAGAGGATGCATTCCTTTGAAATTATGAAGAGACCATCAGTTTATAAACTGAGTGGGACTTCAACAAGGGTAGTGAGCCAGGGGAAGTCAACGGGAGTGACCCGAGGGACGCAGGGAGCTATCCCGGAACTTTTGTAAAGGATGTGAGCTTGGGATAGATTCACTATGCCCAAACCTTTATAATCCAAAGCTAGTGAAGTTTAGTGGAATTAGGTACGACCGACAAACTGTCGGAGTATGATCCTTGGATGTCGCCCTTAGTGGGGTACCAAATAAAAAGAGTTGTGTCATCTCTCTACATGTGAATGTTTTCTTTCTGATCATATTCGTCATAAAGTTATGAAAAGTTACTACCAATGTGGGATCAAGATCCATCACATTAAAAGAAAAAGTGGTCACCCCGATTCACCCCTCCCCTCTCAGGGTGTCCCAGGGTTCTACAGAGGGCATGTCGGCGGGGTGCGGGCAGCACGCGGGCCGAAGGCCGATGGCCGCAAGGCAGCGTGAGGGTTGGCGACCCGGGGTGGCCGGGCATGCCAGTTTAGCGTGGCTTGGGCTGACGCGGGCTGACAGCGTTAGGCCGGGCACACTAGTGTGTCGCGGGGGGTGGTGCAGTTCGCGGAGCCTGTTGGTAGCGCGACCTTTGTCTTTGTTCCCTTCGTCACCTCGTTGCCTTATAGATGACCATCACAAGGAAGAAAACCAACAGAGGGTGTCTGGCCATGTTAGGTTGGCCTGCACCCTCCTTGTTTAGGGTGGTATCATTTGGCTTATCAAGAAAAGTAGATTATCAATTACACATCCTCCACAATCCCTTTTTATCCAATGAGGAAGATAAGAAAAGTTTATAATAATTTCAAGCAATAAATCCCCTTCGTTGCTCGTAGTTGGTTTATGTTGGCAAAAAAAGGCGGGTGTCGTTCGTCCACGGAGTCACGGAAGAAGATGTAGAAGATCATCGTTCATCGCATCCCCCAAGCACTTCCAAACCTGAGTTGCGTCGTCTCAATGATGACGCTCCACGTTAGTAGGTGTCCGAGGAAGAAGCCGAAGAAGGATGGTATTCTTCGTTCTTCGTTAGAGAAGGCATAATGCTCTAAGTGTTGGGCATCACATCACTTTTTCAACATGTCGTCGCTTGGTGAAGCTATCCCAAAACCTCCCCCAAGCATCATTTAAGTAGGAGAGGGAGGGATGTAGGTAATGATCATTGGAATTTATGATGGTTCATTTATTAGGAACCTTCCTAAATTCCAATGACGCAGTTACTTAAAATTAAAAACAGAAAGCCAATTAAGTTATGCTGGTGAAATTTAAAAGGTGTGTTGGCTTTAATTAAGTGGAGGAATCAAAGATCCCCCCCCCTCATTAATGAGGGGAGTTTTGAGGTTTTCCTCTCCTTCCATTAATAGGGGTGTTAAGCCCCATGTGGTCCCCACCTCATTTTTCCTCACATGGGAGGTTGAGTTATGGTGGGCCCCACCACCATAACCTTTCATGGGAGGTGAAGGTGTGGTGCAACCACCTCCTACTACCTTGAGGAGGTTTTAACCACCCAACATCCACATGGTGGGAAATAAAAATAAATTGTTAGCTCACTTTATTTTATTAATTTTTTTATAAAAACACAAAATCTAACTTTTACTCATGACCAAATCTCATCAAGGTGAAGGTCTCCTTAAGATAATACTAGCACTACAAGCTCTATGGTTCCCTCATATTTTAATTCTGAGCACCAGTTCAATAGTTACAAAATTTCGCTCGTGCGTTTACTAAACGTACCCGAAAAGAATGTTTGGAAAATTATTATCATTCACCCTCAACTTACACTATTTGAGGTCAGTCTCAGCCTAGGTGAAACACGCCCTAAATAACCCAATGGTACTCTCAGATTTTCAATCACAGTTACCATGTAGATGTTCTAAATTTTACAATAAAATAATTGTCGCTAAATTATTTTATTTGTGGCGAAAAACTAACATTATCTGGTGGCCCGCACCGGCCAAAGTTAGTATCTTCTAAAAGAAAGCTTACACTCACGAGTTCAATGGTGGTCTCAGATTTTTAAACTGAGTTACAGTTTCTGAGTTATAAGCATTTGAAAAAATAATAATTTATTTAATTATTTTATTTACGATTATGCCATTATTGGGTTTCCTCAGAGGAGGCCCACGCCGACTAATCTTAAGTTGCGCCAAGGGTAAAACCGAAATCTTGAGCGCATAGGTGCCCTCAGATTTCTGATCTGAGTTACCGTTTAAGAGTTATTCCACTTTTTCAGGAAAACTGCTTATGCACATTTACATAAGATTGACAAAAACATTGACAGATCATTCCAGGAACTCCGAGCCTCGGAATCATGCCCCGTCAGATTTCGTAGACCAATAAAATTTCCATTTATTTAAAAATAATTTACATGGATGTTCCAGGTATTTACATGAAGTCCCTGGTTAGTTTGACTAATTCTTGTTAGTTAGATGATTTTATGAATCAATAATAAGTTGATTTTGGGTTATCTATGGACATGATTAACCTATCATAGGGAATATTCGATTTGGTTAATTACACTTCAGTATGAGACATTAATAGTATTTGATGTTTTTGGAGATAATTTTTAACATTTTTGTGGAAGACTATTGATAAAATCCATTTGAATTTTGGGATTCAATCTTAGTTTGGATTAATTTGACGAATTTTATGGATATTTTTTTATTGAATCGCATTTGTTCAAACATTGGGTACTGTTTGAAAATTTTTGGAGATTAAGAGTAGTTATTATTTTTGTAAATGATTATCCTTTTTGGGGATTATCTGATCTTGGACTATCCATTTTGGTTTTGGTTAATTTCTAAAGACATGGAAAAAAGATATTTCATCTTTTTTGGATTATGTGATTCTCTAGAATTTGATTATTGCGATTTCAATGTGAACAAGCCATATTGAATACTCAATGTTTCGATAAAAGATGTGTTTGGGGTATAAATTTAATAAAGGATGAAAGTCTACATGACAAGTAAGTATGTTTACATATGTTTTTAGTCAAGAACATAAATAAATTCATCAACATTGTGAAAAGTAACATAAAACAAAAACATTATCTGTTATCTTTTCTTATTGGTAAATCAAAGACTGTTTATCCCATCACATGTTTGAGAATTTCTGGTGGTTAACTTTCTCCTAAACATGTTTTTTGTCACTCTCTTTTAGAACATGGTGGTTTGTTTTCTCCTCCATATCCATGTTCTCATGTAATACTAGTATCAAACTTCTTGGATAGCCATTGTAATTCTCTTACTTTATTTTAATTTGACCGATTTATTGACTCTTTTTCCGATGTGGGACATTCAATGATATTTCTGAGCCTAATTTTAAATTTGCGAGGATGAAATTCCCAAAATGGGGGAAGTAAGTAACATTGCAGGAAAATAAAGAATATGCCATTTTCATATTTATTAATATTTTAAAATTAATTATTAATGTTATTTTATTCGGGATTCAATGTTTGATGGCGGACCTGATACCTAATAACGGGTTTCTTTGAAATCTTACGTTGCACACAACATTGAGTTGTACTGAAAAATAATATTATAATATTTTTATTTTAAATGGTAGTTAACACCTAGAAGTTGTAATGGAATGAATGATAAAAAATAACTAAAAAATTATTATACATTTTTTCTAAATATTTTTACTTTTATCCAATAAATTTTAGGGGCTTAAAATAAGAAAGAATCTGATTTTAAGCATAAATACTCTAATATTCATTAAAAGGTCGATTTACCACCTTTTGATTTAGAACCCTCTTTAAATAATGTTTGTGTCACTTTTATATGTTATATTTGAAAAAATTAAATAGTTATCTAGAATCAGGACATCAAAATTTACTTTCAAAAAATTTTTGGTATTTTTCTGATAAAATTCATTTTTTGATTAATAGTGAAAAATAATATATTTTAATTCAGAAATTCCTATTAATCTAATTTATTTATATGGTTATATAATATTCATAATTGGTTTTAAAGTTTAATTAGATAATATTTTTACCATTTAACACAATTTGGGTCATTGGAATTAATTTCACTTTTTAGTTAGACATAAACAAGTGTCAATCTTTTGATTGTTAATATTTCTTAAAAAACAAGTTTTTTGTTTTCACAATGGAAATTAATTTTAAACTAATTTATTCCACTTAAATGTTTTGAATTTGGAAAAATGGATTCCATATTTGGAATCAGGGGGTAAAAATTGTGTGAATACATAACTATTTTTTTAGACATTATGAATATTTACTTTAATAAATATTTTATTTACAATGGTTAAAGTTTAAATCTGGTAAATAAGGGTAAGAAAATGTATTTATAATAGTATTATATTACCCTAACATATGTTCTAATAATATTGGTTGATAACTACTTGACCATGGTCATACATGGGTTGATTTGTGGGACCACATGGGGCCACATGGGAGTGATAATGACACTTTATATTAATTAATTTAAAGTAAAGAAAAAAATGACCGAAAAAATATAATTTAGTAAATTAATTTTTACATGGGGTTATTTAAGTTATCACTTCTACTATATAAAATAATTTGAGAGATAAAAATATTTCCTAAATCATGGTATTTTTATTATAATTTTTAGACATCATATAAATTAAATTATTTATATCACAATAATGATGTAGTGTTTACCTCATTAATAAATGATTTAAATAAATAATATTACAAAGATTATAATAATATCCAAAAGCATTAAAATTATTATTTGATGACTTTATTTAGACCATTATTCATCTTATATTGTACTTTAATATGATTTTGAGTTTTAGAAACCGAAAATCATTATATAATAACATAAAATTTTTAAACATTCCTAAACAGCCCCTCCTCCACCTTATAAAAGGACCCCACTTCTAACCCATTAATCACACCTCTTAATTAACATGGCTCGTCCAAACCCTTCCCAAATAAGATCTCATGATCCATATATTATATCTATAAGACTTAATTTAGGTATAAGGCACTTCTTGTAAACCTTTTGGTTCAATCCAAAGGAAGATACCCAATTTAAAGGCAACATCTTCTCTTAATTCCTTTTGTTTTATTTTACATCTACAACCCCCTAAACTCTATTTATTCCTTTATTTTATAACAAAAACAGTATCCTAAATATTCCATGTTGTTTTTATGAGAATTATTCTAACTAAACTTACGCACACCTCTATCTAATGGGTAAAGAACATACTATTTCTCTAGATGGAAAACTAACGCCTCACGAAATGATGATTGTTCAATTCTCTCCTACCGCCTCTTATGGTGGCCATTATGATGGAACTATTTTTATATGAGATATATATTATGATTATTTTTTCTTTATTTTTATTATTTTTTTAATTTAAATCATACCTTTATGGTTTCCATTATGAGTAAACGCGATAATTTCATTTTAGAAAGTGCAGACAACCGCCCCCTCAAAGTGATATGTCTCATTCATACCATATGTGGGATGTTTAATGTATGGATTTATTTAAATTATATATTATATAAAATATTAATTATAATATAACTATTTATATTAATGTTTTCATTCTATTAAAATACGAAATGGAAATGAAAGTAGTGTTCATGCGTACGTACGGCTTACTGTCTCCATGAATGGTGCATTTCATTTTGTTATCTCCAAATGTTATTTACTATTATAAATACATATATATACTATATATAAATGATATATATGATATATAAATCATGGATATAATTCTAGAGATAATTTAATATTGACCACATGGACAAACATGTAATTATAAGGCGATCATTTTTTACTCACGTACAAAATATCAACAAAATGACCATTATTAACATAAATGATTACATAATGTTTTTAACATAATAATAATTAAAATAAAATTAATAATAAACTTTAAAAAGTGTTCTTAATCAAGTATAAATTAACTTAAGTTTATTATTTCGGAAGAACAAGGAACAAACAAGTCAACTCAAACACTAGCTAAGGGGTTTCCTATCTCACTTTTAATTCCATGAGATTTCCATTGTTCGCCACTAATTTATTAAATGTGGTATTTTGTGTTCTATAATTTGATATATATTATCATTATTATCTTTATATTCATGTTATTCTATGAATCATTTGGTGGTTATAAACTTTTGTTCATACGACTCAATTGATTACAACGTTGTAAGAAATTTCCATCTCACTTTTTATTCCCCTGAGATTCATGCTATATTTTCCACTATTACATTTTTATGATGTATGTACTGCATATGATTATATTCCTTGTGTAATATTCCTTAATTTATGGATATTTACATCTTTATTGTATGATCTTTATTTCATGGGGTGTATGTTTAATATGTTACCAAATCAGTAAGGGAACCTTTTCCCCCTCTTCTTTTTAAAAGAATTATTATTTTTATGTCTTTTAATTTACATCCTCTTATATTGGGATATGTTCCTATATATAATTAATATTGAAATTTTTTTGTCCAAGTGATGAGATACCATTTTCCCAATCAACAATTAATTTTCTGAATATTAATGTGACATCGTTAGGTTTTTGAATTTTAGTAAGGGAACTTCTTCACCCAATTTCAATTCATTGGGTTAAAATTCTACTTCTTGATTATGTTGTGCTATGAATATGTGTGAATAATTTATGATTGTTTTACAATTAATATCAAATTATATTGGGTGTATTTATATTTTTCACACATAATTATGTCATTTATTTATCTTTAATCAAAGTATACCGTCTTTATAAGGGATTTCTTCTCAATTTACATTCCATTGAGACTTCATTGTTATGCAGAAATTCACTTTTGAATGGTGTATATACTGTACTTTGGCATATTATATCACGAATAAATTTATTTTCATTATATAAAAAAAATTATTAAATTTTATTCATCAATTATTGTTATTCAAGTGTCCCTAATTTTGTTAAAAAGTCTTTTACTAAAATGTCATTTTAAATGTTTTAAAGATTTATTCTTCTAAATATCTCTCATTAATTTCCTTATTTTATAAATGTTTTAAGGATTTATATATATGGACATTAATTTTTTAAAAGATAATTTATTTAAAACTTTCAAAGTGGTATGGGAAAAATTCATTAAAAAGTCTTCTTATTAAATGTTTTAAATGGTTTTAAAAATGGTTTGATAAAGCATAGTTTATTTCAATATCTTTATTTGATATACTATGATTAGAATAGAGAAATGCAATATTTCTTTTATGTTTGTGTTATGTGTCATGATTATGTTATTGTTATTGGGAATATTTTATGTATACGGGCGGTTTCGTGATAATCTTAGGGTGGGTGATCCCGAGATAGAGATCTATTGCATTGGGTAGCGTGATGGAGGTAAATGTTAATGATTATCCTAAATTATTTAGGGAATATACTATGATGGTTATTCCAAATGTGAATCTCTATGTATATGTGATAGCTACAATTTAAGTATGTTATGAATTCTATAATTAACTTTATGATTTATGATTTCGATGTGTTATTCATAAATCATATGATTTCATGAGGAATGTTATAATCAGAAATTATGGTTCTATTTGTTTGTATTTATTGATGGATTAATGTTTCCTTCCCTTATTTTGTAACCCTTACAGATCTTTTTAGGATCATCCCATGTTTCTGAAATTTTTCCCACTGGACTTAAAGATGAATAGGGTTATGGATGGGATCCAAGAAAAGTCATGTTGTCTAAAACATGGAACTAGATATGTTTATTTTTATGATTTTTAGTTTTATGGACAAATAGATTCTGAGGAATAGTGTCTACATGTAATTTTCAAGTTTATATGTAATAGTTATAGCCTAATTCTCTAAAACTAAAATCCTGAAATGATCCTCAATGTAAATTATTCATTTAATTCAATATTATGTAATGTTTAATGCCATTCCTTATATGTTTTCTATCGATCATTTTTATTTTATTGATGATCCATATCTATAAATTCAAGATCCATGGTTTATTTATCTCCATTGCATATGTTGGTTAGGGATACATTGTTCTTTAGGTAGGATTTTTCTACACAAATGGTTAATTCAAGAATTGCATATTGTACTTGTAAAATTCCATTGTCATGTTCATTACATTTATTTGTTTTTTATTTTTAATATATTTCATTGAAATATAAAATTTTTAAATGATTTTTCATTAAAAACTAGTTTTTGTACACTTTGTGTTTCTTTAAATGATTATTTTGAGATTTCGACTTGAAAATTGGGTTTCAAATACTAAAAAAGTTTGATTTGGTTTTGAAAATATTTTTAAAATTTTGAAAATAGATTTTAAATTTATTTGAAAAATGTCAAATTTGGAACCTTGGGGGTGTCCAGAAAAAGAAATAGGAAACCTCAGTGAATGTTGAACCATTGGGGTTTACTTTTGGGAAATCAATGTAATGTTGAAAGAATCGGTATTGGTTGGTACCAATGAATTCCTATTTTGGTCTCAGTTATTATTATTCTATAGTTTCATTGACACAGAAAAAATATGTAGTGATTTTTTTTATGATTATTTATCCCATCATTGTTTTTCTTATGGATTTATTTCTCATGGGTTTTTTATAAGAGTTTATGGACCTTGGATTCACATAATATTTTATTTCATTGATATATGATTATTTTATTACCTCTTTGTTCATGTATATTATTTTATATTTTATCACTTTTAATGTTAATATTTATGTCTTTTAAAATATGATAGGATTTTATAAAATCCAGAGGAATGTTATTTACAAAAGGGTTTACTTTTATGAAAATTACAAGTAAAAATATTATTAAAAGTTAGAACAATTGCATTATTTATATTAGAACTTGTATAGACTCTATGGTTATATTCCCTGGTGACTTTCTCTTACACCTAACATTTTCCCTTGGGTAGTTGTAGATTTTTTATTGTAGGATTGACGTAAAGGTAAGAGCATATTGTAGCATGTTGGATTCTCTAATTATTGTTGTGGATTATACGGGATGGTTTGGAGGTGACTATTTATTACATAAAGACATTTGGTGTTTTCTAATTCATACTTTTATGGTTTAGATTATTGGGATTAGTTTGTATGGATCTACATGTATCATTTTATGAAAAATATTAATTTGGATGTATGTATTGTTTTTTTATATAGAATGATTGTTTCCTATATCATTATTATACATCACCATGATGGGATAACGCTTGTGGATTACATAATCAACCCATGTTAGTTTTCAATAATTTGGTATCAGAGGGAGGTTCATCTTAATGCGTGTTAACAAATCATGAGGATTGATCTATGAATTTGGAAGAAATGAGTTAAGTACACCAAAATTAATGTATTAAGAGTTGATTTATTATTTTCCAAATCAATTCCATGCCTGAGCTCTAGATATGGTGGGATGTTTTCAAATATTTACTAACTTTGGTATATAGTTTTTGAGGTCATTTGGATTAACTAAATGGGTTGATTATTTGACAAGAATTGTTCCTCCCATGATTTATGTCTTTTGATAGGTAGGATTCATAATTTCTTTGATTTCTTATTTATTTAATGCATTAATATTGATACCTAGTATTATTCCTTTGATTCTGGATAGTACTAAAAATGATATTTTTTTCCTTCTAATTATTATACAATGCATCCTAGAAGTTATCCTCCAAATATAAAAGATGAAGATGAAAATATGATCTATAAGTGAATCCTTTAGTGTAAAATTCTTTGGTTGAGGTATTAATCTATTCATTTCAAACTCTTGGTCAAGTGGGGATTGGGATCCCGAGTTGTGTGGTGGATCATGGATATGAATTTACAGAGTAGCTTCCACTAATATTCTATAGTGGCATGGAAACTTGGTAATCTAAGGAGTGTCTTCACAAGATATAGAGTATCATCAACATATTGAAGACTCCTGAATATTTTATAGTGTTTTTTATACGTACATTCTCAAGGGAACAAGAAGGTTATGGTGTGACTCTATTTTGAAAGACATATTACAGAAGAATCCTACATGAAATTCTATAAATTAAATCTTCAATAATAATTTATATCATGAGATGTTACATGTGGTGAAAAACTTTTATTTTTTTACCATAGAGAAAGACAAGTGAACTATTCTACATATTCTATGCATTTTCCAGACCTCTTGCATCGAGAACCGTGTCTTGTAAATAATGAATAACTAATGGCTTGAGTATTGAGTGATGATAAGGGATTTATATTCAGTCAATGTTTGTTATCATGTCTCTTATGATGTTTTTTGAATTAGTTGAAAATGTACCTTTATCTATGAAATAAATAACTAGGAAGGCATGATTAGGTAGTGCTTAATTTGGTGAAGTTGTTATCAAGGGTGTATATTCTCGCAGAAATTGGAATCACAAAGGTAGACATTTTTCTATTGGAAGTGTTTTTTTGGGATTTATTAAGATAGGAGAATATTTTATTATATCACTGAGGTAATCATGGTCATACCAAGCTAAATTTTATAGAGGATCCCAATACTTTTCATATTTGTGAAAAAAAAAGTCCATCTAAATTGATTTTGTGAAAGTATATCTTAAGGAATTAGGGAAGGATCTACTCTAACCAAGGGATTTTTAATTTTTATAAATTATTCCAATGGTGTTTCATATAATAATTAAGAAAATTGGAATGTAAATTTGGTTAATACATGATGAATTTATGTGTTATAGTGTGCACTAGTGGAATCTAATGAGTGGAAAAATAAAGTAATAGGTGTGGTGTTTACTTCATCTTTTATGATTATATCTCAATTTGATACTCTTTCTACACAGTAATCCATATTATAAATGATATTTGACAACTTTTTCTAACATCCAAAACATATGTCATACATTCAGGATCTTTAAAGGCCTCTTGGAAAATGGTCCGAACAAGGGTTTAAGTTTCCTACATGTTGGGTGATTATAGTTGTCTATATGGTGGTGTGTGACTTTTTGTTCATGATATTGAAATATTTGACTTTATTATTGGAATGGATTGTATGATTAGTGTTAAGGATCATATTTACTATTTTTATCACCGAGTTAAGTTATTATTATCTGATGGGGTCAATCATGTTTTTTTCGGTGAGTGGGACTCTAGGTTGAGAAGGGAGGGAGATATAATTTCTTATGAGGGGGTAATCTCATGCCAATAATTTGGGATATTTCTAGATGAATTTGACAATTTATTGACTAGTTCTATTCCTATAGTGGTTTCTGTATACCCGAAGAGCATTATAGATTATTTATATTCTATTTTATCGTCCCATAGAGAGGTCTAGCTTACAATATACCTTCTCCTTGGTGCAATTCTTGTTTCAATTACATATTATAAAATTAATCATATTTAGTTGGTGTAACCTAAGGTCCGGCTTTAGGTCCTAGAGTCTAGATAATTTATTCATCTATACATTTCATAGTGGGCATCAATGTTTCTCTTTTCTATGAAGGATTATGGGAGCCTCATAATTGTTTTAGACAATGGGATGTTAAATCAGGTGAAAATTAAGAAAAAATATTATTTTCTAATGATTCATGAACTTTTTGACAAAATTTAAGGAGAATGTTGTTTTTCAAAGACTAAACTTCATTCATGGTATGACTAGTTGAGTGATAGGAAAATGAGAAATACCTAAGATATAGTTTGATATTCAGTTTGGGGATTTTGAGTTTCGAGTTATGTCATTCAGTCTCAAAAACTCTCTAACTATTTTTATGGATTTGATGAACTAAATATTTACTCAATACATGGAACCTTTTGTTTAATTTTTCACATATAATATATTGCTGTAATCTAATTCATAAGAGGAAATGAAAGACCATTGGGATATTTTTCTTTAATCCCAGATAGAAAAAAATGCTTATTTTATGATTTCAAAATGAGAGTTCTTGATCTAGGAAGTGATATTTTTGGGGCATTCGATATCTAATATGGGCATCTCATTAGATCCAAAAAAGATACATGTGGTTTTATCAATGAAGCATCCTTGAAATATGTTCGATATTTAAATCTTCTTATGCATGGATAGACACTATATATTGTTTGTTTAGGATTTCTCAAAGACAAGATATTCAACTATAGATTTAACCCATAAAGGTGTAATGTTTGGATGGAATGAAAAATAACATGGTTCTTTTGAGGATATAAGGGTGTCGTTTAATTCATCAGTAGTTTTGATTCTTCCAAAACTATATTTGAGTTATGATGTTTTTTTCGATTCTTTTGGTACAAGTTTGTGATGTGTATTAATGAAGGGAAAATTGGTGGTCTCACTTGGATCTCACCAGTTTCACCATCAAGAAAATGACTACCAAACCCACAATTTTTATTTCTATGAATATATGAATGCACTAAAAATACGATGTCACTATCTCTTTTCAGAGAGGATTACAATTTATTTTGACCAAAACATCTTAAAATATATTTTTACCAAGAGGGATATGAACTTAAGAGGGACATGCTAGGTGAATTATATTTATACGTTTAATTGGGATATTTTGTACCATCTTGGGAAAGGGAAATTCGTTTCTGATGCATTGAGAAAAAAATATTGACAAAATCCTTGAAGGAATAAGATGAGGAGTGGACTCTGATGAGTTCTTTTAATGATATAACATGGGAGTATAAGATGTTGGTGTACAAGTGTTCATGAGTTCGATGAAGAATTTAATGGTATTTTGATGAGCAATTTTGTGTTGAGAATGTAAAATAAAATTATTTACAACACTTGGGTAAAATTATTTATGGCGGGTTGACCTTTGGTTAGTGGAATCAGTCACATAGTGGTGCATTGTGATTCCATATTAGGTTGGTTGTTTCTTTTTCCCTGACTAAGAAGTTGATAGATAGTGGACATGAGTCTTGTTGGTATATTAACCATATGGATACCACGAGTTATTATAATTTTATACATTGATATCGGTGGTTAGGGATGAGGTTTTTGATTTTAGATTTTTATAATGTTTTATTACTTTTCAATGAATCAAGGAAAAACACCAGATAGTTGTGTGTTTTTTCACCTCTTAACCAATCTGGTATAGAAGTGGTTTGACACTTCCATTTTTTATTCATTGATTTGCAATGGAATCCTAGTGGTACGGATGATATTCTAGTTATCGTTGATTGAAATGTCTTATATAATACATTTCATGGGGATGATGAAAGTGGAAAAACTTGGGTACTTGTATTTCGGAGATATTATGAAACTCAATGGGGTTCTCTTTATTATTGAATCTGAAAGAGACTCGAGGTTCACATCAAGATTTTGGAATGGTTTACAAGAGGTGATGGGTTCTGTGGAATAATTCAGAATTTTTTTCATCCACGGATATATAAACAAATATATAGTTTTAACCATGTTATCTTGGAAATGATACGGTCTTGTGTGCTTGTTTTTTTAGGATCTAGGGAAAATAATTTTCTTATAGTCTAATTATCATGTAATAATATTTAATAGGCTTCGATAAATAAGGAAACATTGAGTAATTTTATGGGTGCCATGACAATATCCATTATGCTAGGATGATTTGGGAGATAATTCAAGGTTAGGTATGAGTCTTATATGGGATATGGTGAAAAATTGAATTTGACCCATTTGAGGTTGCTCATAGCACATAGCCAGTAGAAATATTTTATATGCCATCATCATTGGCAATTGAAGTTTTGTGTTTGTTATTGAGTCTTTCTTAGAGTTTCACCTCTCTTGGGACATCATCGGTTGTGTAGGAAAAGTATGTTAGCACTATGGTTTTTGGGTACCATTAAGGTTATTCAAAAATATTAAAAGGTGCCTTATTATTTTAAATTACTATCTTGTTTGAATTGATTACATGAAGTGTTTCATGTTTCCCTGTTTTTGAGGCATCAACCATATCCTCCCCGTCTTACTTAATTATAGGATGTCAATATTGATCTTGATACATCCGTTATTGAGAAACATGCTTAGATTAGGGTGCTCCCGTTTAAGGTAATGTGTTGTAAACTATTTCATTTCGTCTGGGTACCATAGTAGTGCATATGGGATATCCATGAGTTTTGAGAGTGGGAATCATTGATGATATAACATTAGAATTCTCTTTTTATATATCCTGGTTCTTGATTACATTTTTTGGGATGGAACTAATTTATGGTGGGAAGATTTTTTATACACCATAATGTTTTTTAACAACTCCCTTTCTCATGTTTTTTATCATCCCAACTTCTCAGTTTTTCCGAAAAAACTAAAATATTTCTTGTATATTACATTATTAGATTGTGTGATGTTTTTACTTGATGTGTAATGGTATTTGGGTAGATTTTTTAAATCAAGTTCTAAGAATGAGTTTTTTAAAAACAGTTTAATGTTTCCAAGTCATGTAACGGTTATTGTATGAACATTTATTAGAGGCAATTCATTTTTTAGTATAACTGTTTAATTTGAAAATATATAAATTAAAATTATTACATGTTGTGTAGTAGTCATTATTAGTGAATATAGGGAATTCTATTCATTTTTATTCACTCATTTATTACATATCCCTTCCTTATAAACCCCTTGGTGATTTTGGATGATTTTGGAGACCTGTTATCTTTTTGAATAATTTGTTCGGTGATTGATCATCATTATAGTTATGGTGTATCCCTTCGAGTAAGTCTTACATCTGGTTATTCATTTATTTTATTGTGTATGTATAATTGGACAATGTTGTTGTTATATTCATCCACAATTGATTTTTTTTATCAATCCTTTATATTTTATTATCAGATCATGTCCTTTAATGGCTGATCTAGGGGTTTTTTATCTCTATTGTCAAAGGCAGATATGGTTCATAATTCTTATGGTAGAAGTTTTTATAAAAAGGTTTACTACTATTTGTTTATTATTTTTATTATAAAATTACCTTATATCGATCAATTAATTTATGTGATTTATGGTTTCATGTGATTTCATGTAAAGATAAATGTTTTAATGTTTTTTAATTAAAAAATGGTTTTGAGCCCCAAATGTTTATTTAAATTCTTGAGAGGTTATTTTGACATGGAAATGGGGTTTGAAACACCAAACTAGTTTTTATTATTTTGGAAAATGTTTTAAATACTTTGATTATGATTTTTAAATGAATTTTGAAAATAACACATTGGGTTCCTTGGGTGCATCGAGAAATAGACTTGGATAGCCTTAGTGAGAGTGGAACAACTCGGTACTCTTTTGGGATATGTATAGACTATATAAAGACATTATATTGGTTGGTACCAATTTATTCTTTATTAAGGATCTATTATTTGTAGTATATACTCCCATATCTTGTTGAAAAATATTGGGTGATTTCTTATTTATGATTTTTTATTGAATTATTACTTTTGCCATGGATTGTTGCTCACTGGTTTTTATATGATTTTTTGTCACATGGATTATCAAGATAGGTTATTTCATGGATATTGTTTTTACTATATTAACTCTTACCTTGTGGATATTATTTCATTTTTTATCAATTAACATGTCATATTTCTATCTTTTGGATAATCATAGGATTTTTTGAAATTTAATTTAAAATTATTTACAAATGGGTTTGGATTTACGAATATTATTTACAAAACTATTTTAATCTAGAAAAATTGAGTTCATGATATTAGACCTTTTATAGACTATATAGTTGTATATTACTAGGACTTTTTCTCGTGCTCTACATTTTTTATTGAGCAATTGTAGCATTTTTATCATATAATAAAAATAAATGGAAGACCACCTTGTAGTAGACTAGAATTTATTTTGGTTGATTCCATATTTATGGGATAGTTTGGAGGGGAATACTAGTCACATGGTGACTTTTGGTGATTTCATAATCATAATTTTATCATTTATTTTGTAGGGCAAGGATTGTAAGAATTATGTTGTAAATGAATCTTCTATTTTATAATATAGTTGTATGAATGGTTTTTTAAATTAAAAACTTGTTTCTTATATATATTTTATAATTCATAGTGATGGGATATCTCGTTTTTCTTTTCTACATGACCCCAGTTGGTCAGTTATTCATAGTGGTACCATACACCATTCCCTGCTTCCTTGGAAGTTGTTTTTGATGATTGAATCCAAAAACTATTTTAAGTTATTTTCATTCATCATACTTATGTTCCTAAGAGTTAAATCATTGTAGGGTTGGATAAGTGTTGATCTAAAAATTATTTGTTCATCCTCAATAGTGGGATTCTTTATTTTCTTATTAAACTAATTAGCATGATGCCCATTTTACTGAAATTGAATAACCTTTTAATTCCCCATAGGTTGTTTCCAGGATACTTCTTCCAACATTTTTTACAAGTGGAATTTTTATTCTTATTTCCTATATGGAACTTTATCAGTTGACAGTCCTGAAGGAAAATTATTTTTACGTTTCATGTCTATTATCCCTAGAGGAAACTAAAAATCACCAATATCCATTTCAAATTTAAGGGAACAATTAAAAATATCATCATAACTGTCTAAGTATCAAATCTCTAATAAATTTCATAGAACCAAATTTATCCCACTAATGAAATTCCCAACTTACTTTTAGTGTTGATCCCAAAACCTATGTTGTACAATGTAATCCTGGTGGTGCGTTCCATATATTCCTTGATAGACTCTTATACCTTTTAATTCAGATTGAGGAAATCCTTCTCCATTTTAAGATGTGGAGTTTGGAGATAATATTTATTGATTTTATTCAATAAAGTATTCATATTCCATGGGGTCCACATTCTCTTTGGACACTATTTAATTGATAACTATTCACGTATTATTAGCTTCTCTCTCAATGAAATAGATTTCTAGCACATATTTCTCTTACTTTGTGCATTATAGGATAGTGTATATATTCATATGGGATTTAATCTATTATTCAAGGATGATGCGATTAAAAAAATCAATTAAATCTATGGTACATTATCATATAAAATAATTTACTACAACTTGATACTTCATAGGAGGAATAGAATGTTCTATATTATTATTGTCAGTATTCATAACTTGAGCTAGTTAAAATAGTACTTCCATTAAATTCTCATATTCCTCTCTTATATAGTTTGGCATATAAATGTGGAAATCATCACGGTGACATTCATGTTAGTGGTTGTAATAGTTTCTACTATTTCATTCCATTAACTAAAAGAAATTAATTCAATTAATTATTATAAATTAAAATAAAAAATACAAACAAATAAATGAAAAATAACAAATCATGAATGGTAAGTTTTTCCTGACTAATTGGCCTTTAGGATTCAATATACATTAACGATGGTAATGTTTTTTATTATGTTTTATAACCTAACAATTCATTCATGTCATCCATAATGGTTTGTAAATATTTTTTTGATTTCCATAGAATATCCCTTGAGAGTTGAAAAAAAGTAGTGTAGTAAGTCTTCTTATCGTTTACTAGGTGATGGTCACATCCATCTCAATGCACCCTTTTGGGGGTTTTTATCCCAAGTGACCACCGTTTCAATGGTACATCTATATGTAGTATCCAAAAAAGGAAATATTTTCAACAAATACACATTATCTATACATAAACGAGATTCCTCGATATGTTTATATATTTATTCTTATTCTTATATTAATACTTATACATGTAGAAAGGGGTTCCAAAAAAGTTTTCCCATCTGAGTTATAAAGATTAACTAAATCTATAATCTGATACCGACTTTGGTGACACAGTCCATTTACACATATTATTCCATGATTATTAAACATTAATATATATTAATAAAACATAATGATCATAGAGGCCTAGTGTCTATGGAAAACTAGTTCATATTACATCAAAAACAACTTAAAACATGGAATAATTATTTTATTATCCATAGTGAAATCATAAAACCCATTTCATCTCCTAAAATAGAATATAACGGAATATGTAATACATAATGAAAGGGGTGATCTATGAATCTGAGTAATAGAATAAACCTTATAAGAAAGAAAATCATCTGAGCCAAAGGTATAACAAGATGTCATAAAAAGGAAGGTAAATCAGTAATCAAGTGGATATGTAAAATAAAGTGAATGGTATCAAAAGATCATAGTAACATAGGAAATGTGATAACAATACCAATAATAGGACATTAACAAGAGTCAATTCTAACTTCCTAGATTATATTCATTGGTTTAAAATGTCCCAAAATAGATTAGGTGTACTCTATAATCCCATAATGGAAGCCTCATGAGACAAATGCATTACCCAATGAAATGGTCTGCTTCAAGTCACCCTAACCATAATATTATAATGATATATGTGTCCTTAATAATGGATATAAACAATAAGTAATACTGAAATAATTTTCCATGGAATGAAAATTGGTTTTTTTGGACCACAATTATATCATAATCAATGGAAAATTCATAATGAAGGCATTTGAGAAATGGTCATGAACCATGGATTACCCCATCAAAAGAAAGGGAGAATAATGTAGGTACATATTTTGGGGAAATATATCTATAATTTAGAAGCATTCCGTAATATTAGAGACAGAGATAATTTTAGTTAGACAGATAAATTTCACATCCAAAGGGAATGGGTTGTTTAGAGAGACCCCTTACCTCGAGGCTGGTTTTTTATATGCACTCTTTATATTATATAATAGAATACATATGTTAATTATTTAATCTTTTAATAACCTATATAATTTGTATGATTCATTTTATTTTAATTTCTTCTATGTCATGTTCAATTATCTAACAAATTAATTTTTTATTATATGTTTTAATGATAAAGGGCTCATATGATGAAAATCACTTTCGTCTGTTGAGTAAGGTCAAGGAAATTATTAATTCATCATCCATAGAACGGTAAAAATTGAATAATTTTCATTTTTAAAAATAAATTTTATATTTTTAAATATTCATGAAATATGGTTACTAAAAATTATATATGTTACAGTCATGGGGATGGTAGGCCATACATACACATTAGTAACATTCTCATTTTTTAAAGATCCTGATTGATGGAAGGTAAGTGTAATATTTAAAATATATAATTATAATTGTATTATAAATATATAATTATTTATTTAAATAAACATACACATACAATCCATGTGATACGATACTAAATACGAATCATGTGACTTCAGGAGGCGGTAGTCTTTCTTACATACGAACGATGTTATCATTTATTCAATGGATGATAAGGTAAGATTGTTTATTAAAAATTAATTTTATATAACATTAAAAATGTCATTATAATGACATATAAATATCAAATTACCCCTTATTACCTTCCTTGAAAATTTTATGTCAAAAAAATTAATCACTTTGTTAGGCGGTTGTCCACTTCACACACAAGCAACATTATCATTTTCTCTATTGAATCAAAAGTGTGAAGGTATGTATGATATTATAATTAGAGATGTATAATTATTTAATAAATATCATACATAAAACATGTATATATATTTTTATACATCCATCATAACAGGTGATGAAAAATGAAATATGTTGGTCTGCGATGCGGTAATCTATCGTACACACAATCAACTGTTTCGTATACCATTGGAGGGGGAGATAGTTTTATATCATGAATGTAAAATATAAACAAATAAATATATGTAAGATATTGATTTTATTATATCATAATAATTTACTATAAATTTTATTACATAAAATAAGATATAAGAAAAAACACTCAATTAAGGATGTTTCCACTTCCTCAGACAACTTTCTTTTGGTTTAATCCAAAACCATACAAAGGTAAGATTTATTAAAAAAATTATTCTAAAATATTTTTTGGAATTACAGAATTTATTTTGGAATGTATTTTATAAACATATTTCTTTTGGAAATTTGGAATCGAACGGATTGTGTGTGGCCTTTTATAAATGTGGGAGAGTACACACTTGGAATATCTGAAAACAAAAAATTCCACCCAAGTTTTTTCACATTTTATAAGTCTGAAAAATATATAAACATTAAATAAATATAAATATAATGTATAAATGTATATTTAAAATAATAATTAGATAATATTATGATGATTTTTAACCGTTGTCATTTTAGTTTAACCCCTAGTAAACCTATTTTTACCTTAACTGGTGAAAATAATTTTGAATATTTTCATTATTCACTATGGTTGAATATTAGGTTTACCATATTATATAATATAAATAATTATGATTAAAAATATAAAATCCATTTTTTAGTTCAAATAATAGAATTTTGGGATTTTAAATTAAAATTATAATTGAAGACGTGTCAAAAATGGTTTTCCAAAAGACAAAGTCTCAAATGCTGAAAATGTTTTTATATAAAAATTCAAATTGAAATTGATTAAAATGAATAAATTAGAATAAATAATATATAATTGAAACAATTTAACTTTTATAATTATATTATACAAAATTAGTGATTTAAAATTCCTTAAATGAAAATGATTTTTTTATTAAAAATTAGCATTCTTCACTATTCATTAAAAATGAACCATTTCATTAAAATTATAAAACATTACCATATGATAATTTATATATGATGATTTAAAAATTTAATTTAATTTTCCGAAATAAATTTTATAAAAGAGGTTAAAACATATTATAAATTATGTGTTCAAATAGTGAATAAACCCCATTTCAAAAAAATATATAGTGTTTCAGACTGAATATTTGTTTCTCATTCAAATATTTCTTATAATATATTTAATAATTTGATAATAAATGAATTTATTTTTAAAATGCATAAAAAATAATCATTAGAATTGGGAATATTCTATTCATATCTTCCAATTTAACATCTACAATTTAATGATGAAGTTTAAATAACAATGATTAAATAAAGTATCACCTTTTATTTATAACTGGTGTTATATGCATCAAAATATATCAATGATATTTAATTAATTTAATAAGAAATAAATAATAATTATTTTCCGTGTTATATTGATATTAAATTATTTATGAGACATTTATCTTTCATGATATATTATATTTTCTATTTCAAACATATCCAAACTAAGGCACTATATGGCACATAACATTGTTCAAACATCACACCTAACTCTATATTTACTATTCAAAATTTTTAGAATTGGTAAACAATAAACATAGTAGTTAAAATTTAAATGAAATTAAAATATCGGGGTGTTACCTCCCCCCATAAATAAATATACCCTAATAATTTTTATTTATTCCATGTTCTGAAAATTGTTTGGTGGTAACCTTAAATTTAGTATGAATCCATATATGAGTTTAATTTAGAACATATCCTTTGTATTTAATATTTTAATTGGTAAATTAGTATTTCTCTTGAAATATATATATATATATATATATTGTTTTTCTTTGGTCATTACTATTTTCTTTAAGTATGATTCATTAGTATGATTCATTAGATTCTAGGAATAAAATTTACTACTTTCATGATGCTAACATAAATTCATTTGGGAATCCAAATTATACATTTATATTTTCATATTTATTATCTTTATCCCTCAAATTTATGTGAGGAATATTCTATTGATGCCAATGGAACAAAGTTTAATAGTAATTAATTTACTTTTAATAAAAAATTTGACTTTGGTAACATCTCATTTTCCATTTCACACATGATATATGGGGCCTTTTTCTCAATGGTAGTAAAAAAATACAAATCCCTTCAAGATATCTCGAGTGTGTTTCTTTACAAAATTATTGAACATTAGAAATTTCACACCACCATAATACGTATTTTCTAACCACTTTTTTATATAGAAATTATCCTCTATATTCTTCATAGGCATTCCATTGATAGTATATGTATTCATGAAATCCTTCTCATTCATGATGGAACATGAGAGTGTCTCATTTTATGATGAAAATATGGAGATTAGAAATTCTAGTTGTATACTTGGATTTAGAATATCAAATAAGTGAAAAATCATGAATTTTAGAAATGTAAAAAATCTATAGTGTGAATCACTAGTAATGTAATGTTATTCTCATACTCAATAATAGTTTATCCTATATTTTTTTTTATAAATTTCGAAAATAATTCCATTTCACTTCATTTAACCCCAGAAAAAAATAATTCTCAAGGAATAATTCTATAAAATCATTATACTAAATGCATTATGTCTCACCCACCATTTTAGTATTTTAAATCCATGAACACCATTGATCAAGTTATACCATTTTATAACATATTTCAATAATAAACATACCCCTATCACAATATTCCAAAGCAATAAATATCCTATGTATCAATTTAATCTACTACCTTGACACCAATAAATTAATGGATTCATCAAGAGATAGAGGATGATGCCTCCTAAAATGATCTAATTATATGATAACTAATGGTGGGGAGAGGGTTGTTCAACCCCTAAATGAAAGGATATATATTTCCAAATGAGTCAAAAACCCATATATGACAATAATTTTCATATCTCCAACACCAACATTATTTTTTTTCTTATCAGGGAAATACCTTAAAATATTACTAGTGTGGACAGGATTGTAAATCCTTCTATTAGGTGACCCTTTTAGAGAATGACATATACTAAAATTATCATTTATAAAATGGTGAAATATTAATAGTTTTATATAATTACTATTTATTTATTATAAATGAAAATTAAATATTATATCCATTTAAGAATTTTATTTTGACGTTTTTAAGGGTTTAGTATACGGTTTTGTTTTATGACAATAATAATCTAAATCATATTACTTAGGGTTATATTAAACATTCCATGATACATATTTTGACAACCCTAATACAAACAACATTGAAATGGTTTTTTTATTACATTATCAGCTACCAAACATATTTTAAGTAGTTTTTTGATAATAGACACAAATTTTACCATTACAATACATGGGATCATAATTTACATGAAAAAATGAATAAAACTTTATTTTTCTTTACATACATTACAATATTTCACATGTGGTATTATTCCATATTTTGTAGAAAATTGGAAAAAATGTGGAGCTCAGAAAATTTGATATGGGATAATACTATTAAAGAGTATAATATATAGGTTTGACATACATAATATCAGTGAAATTTAATATGTAAACAAATTCCATATATTTGAGAATAAAATAAACAATATTCAAAATAATAAAGATAGAAAATCACATGGATAACTTTATTGAATGTCATAATGATATAATTCAAAACATCAGACATCATAAGCATAATGTGACGGCCGAGACCAAGATATCATACATAAATGGTTACACATGCAGAGAATAACTAAACAAGTTTATTCATTTAGACCTATTGATACATCATGTAGGTATATAATCATGGGTACATTACATCACTTTATATGTTTTAAAAATAATATTATTAATATATTTAATAAAAAATAATATGTATCTATAAAATACTAGAAATAAATAATTATTAATTTTTAAATAACTAGAATACGGGTTTTAAATATTTCCCTTATCAAAAAATTAAACGAATATCTAGATAGAATCACATGAATATATATTGAAAAATATTATATTTACACATTTTATATGTTAAGGGGTATATTGGAAATTTAAAAATAATTAAAATATAGAAGAATTATATGATATATACAATAAATAACCTTGATTAGAAGAGAAGTATACATCCATGATAGAGTTGGGTGATGATAGACTACATATTCATACGGATGTGAAAGAGTGGAATAAAATCATACAATAAATGTATGATACACACCATAAATGCATAATGGAAGAATGAAGATTGTACATTTTTTATAAATAAAGGTAAAATAGTAAGTTATGCATTCAGGACAATTTATTTGAGACATATAAAAGAATATGTTGAAACTTTTCAGGAAAAATAATCCATCACCTTGAATCTTGGCCTCCATTAAATGCTATTATATCAATCTAAATAATAAAATATTAATTTTTTAATTATCTTAAAAAATATTTCATCATTATGATTAATTTTATTATATTTTTTATTAATTATTATTCAATTATTATGTTATTTTTTCATATATTAGTTAATTTGATGTTGCTCAGTTCATAGTTCCAAAATAACGTGGATATTGATGTAATTGTTAAAGGAAAATATCCAAAGATTCTATAGTATCAATAAAATTTATGGTATGGGGTTTATATTATTATATAGGTTATGGATTTTGACAGTTTAGTAAATAGATACCATTTTTAAAATCATCCTCATTATGATTATTTTTGGATTGTAATAATAACTATAATTGTTTACATTTATTTTCATTATTTTAATATGTATTATATCATTATAAAATAATATAAATTATAAAATTTTATTATTATGAAACATTCAATCAAGAAATTAAAATTTAAAATTATAAATAAATTTTTTACTCATAAAAATATCATCATATTTTCCGGAAGTCGAAAATAACATCGGTTGATATAATGTTTTTAAGAGAGTTTACAAATATGGGGATAAATTATTTGATATAAGAGTTTTATAAAAACATTAATGCATAAATTAAATAATTTTAAAAATTTACATATAATGATTAAATATATTATAGAATATTTATATGCGGAATGAAAAGGGGAAAGTATATACCGTGAAATCCATATTTCTATATAGTAGCAGGTTATAGAAAAAAGTCTATTTATAGCTAATTGGAGATCCTTGATTATTAATAAAATGGGCTAATATCCTGGGAATAGATACATGTAATTGAAATATGTGGAGTTATTAAAAAAAATTTAAATAAAATGGAATATAAATAAAAATAAAAAGAATATTAAGGAACGTTATCATTGTCCTTAAAGTAAATCATTTTATAGAATAGTCATTTTGATGAAATAGATCCATATGAATGTGTCTAGAGAATTTTAGAGATAAATTATGGTAAAATTTTAGAAGAGGAATTTGTTTTCATATATGTATAAATTTGTGGAGGACTATCTTTTTATAATAAAATATTGATTATTTAATAATTTTGACTAAAGACAATGAATATTTTAGATTATGATGAATTTTATTACCCTGTAACTTTAATAATGTTTATTTATCATTAATACCTATTGGAAACAAAATGGAATATTGAAAATACATTATTAAGTTTTATGAATCAAAAATATCTTCTGATATACTAAAATATGAAATTGTAGTTAAATTTTAAAATATAGGTTAATAAATTCAATTTATTAATTTTAAATATCATATTTTACTCATCTAATATATTATTAATCTTCCAAAAAAACAAAATTTTATATTGGAAGTATTTTTTATGGAATACTCATAACCAAATAAAATTATAAACACTTTATAACTTAACCAGTATTTATGTATATTCAATAATCAAATAATTACAAACATTGTGTATTTACATAAAATATATAATTATTCATATTAGCATTTTAGATGTATTTTTATTTATTTATTTTATAACTAAAATATTAAAATTATATATGAATTAATCAAATAATATGTAAACAATATGTTATTTAGATTTAATTTTAAAACTCCCATATAATATTTATAGACAATAATGTAATGTGTTACATTCTATGTATAATAATTGACTTAGTTTTATTCTTCTAAGAAATTACCTTGTATCAGGTTATTAGATTAGATTTAAATGTTTATTAAAGTCTATGTAAGTTTGGTATTATAATCATGATGGAATTTTGGTCTATATTGTGTGAAGTAATATGGGTAGATGGTCTTTGGGTATGACTACTCTCTAAATCAGAGGCTTTTGGATTGTTTTGAAATATCCATATTAAATATACATAATTAAAATATTACTCATATTGGTATTACTATTTTCAAATGATTCTAGGAATTTATGTGAAAGGGTATCATATACCTAATTCATGGGATGAATTTTGATTTTTATGAATATAGTAGGCTTCTAATATCAATTAGTAGAAAATGGTAGGAGTTGTGCAAGGAGTTACACATCAATGCAGTTTAAATATAGTTATTCAGTGAAATAAATAATGATTAAAAACTAAATCTCTAATATAATACATACATCAATAGGGAATACATGAGTTAAAATACTGATATTTAAATACCCTTTAAAATACTAAGTGTAATATTTTTTATCAAGAGAATTTTTGTTATGGCGTCTATCCTACTACGGGGCAGGCCATCCAAAATCATGCTTCCCCATCATTATTTTTTTCAGTACATTAAAATAATGAGGCTATCCTAACTATTAGCATCTTAATTTATGTCATATTCATTAATCTACACATTTATGGTAAACTCTAACTATTATGATACAAATGGAATATATTTGAGTGAATCCATATGATTTTTTTGGACAAATAGTTGTCTACTCTACTACCAAAGATTCAGTTATCATATGAATGAAATTTTTATCATTTAGGAATAACAATTAATATAGTGTAACTTATAATGAAATAAGGATCCTTTTCCAAAAAACGATGTAATATATTCAAAAAGAAGTCATCATTTTAGTGGTATAAAATTTAATACAATTACATATTATGTAACACACTAGGTAAATAAAGAATATGAAATTTTCATATTTATCCATATTTGTGAATAAAATATTAATATTACTTTAAAGTGAAGGCTATGATCGATGGCGTACCCAATACGCAACAACGAGTTTCTTTGAAATCTTACATTGCACTCTAATAATAAAATAATATTATTTTAAATGGTAGTTAACGCCTAGCCGTTGTAATGGCGGGAATGAATGGAACTTTCTAAAATATGATTATATATGTTTTTCAAATATTTTTACTTTTTACAATAAATGTTAGAGGATTAAAAATGCGAATGAATCCAATTTTAAGCTTAAACATTCCAATATTCTTTAAAGGGTCAATTAACCGCATTTTGATGGAGAAACTCTTTTAAATCGAATTTTTGATAATTTTATGTGTTATTTTTGACAAAATAAATTCTTATTTAGAATCGGGATATCAAAATTTACTTTGTGTAAATTATTCATATTTTTTCGATAAAGTTGATTTTTTTAATGAATAGTTAGAAATGTTGTATTTTAATTCAAAACCTATTTTTAATATAATTTATTTATATGATTATATTATATTTTGAACTGTTTTTATAGTGAAATTAAAATATATTATTACCATTTAATCTAATAGTGGTCGTTGGAATTAATTTCACTTTGAAATTGGACTTAAACTATTGTCAATCTTTTGATACTTATTATTTCATAAAAACACACTATTTGTTCTGACAACGAGAATTAATCATTAAATTAATTAATGTAAATTATATTTTTTGAATTTTTTAAAATAGACATCATTTTTGAATCCGGAATATCAAATAAATCTTAGAGTGAATTTTTGGGATTTTTCTGAAAAACATCAATTTTTGATCAATAGTGAAACCACTAAGTGGTAGTTAATGAAACTTATTTTTCTTTTAAATGAATATTTACCACTTCTGTGATTTGATTTTCAAAAATCCGACATACATGGTTGTCATTAGGATGTAAAATGTGGTTCAATGAGATGAAAATAATTTTTGGTGAAAAGAAACTTTTAAGTTTTATTAATCGCGATTAAAGGTAATTAGTTTAATTTAAGGTAAAGATAAGGTTATAATAATATGAAATGACCTTGACACATGTCCTACCCGTATTGGATTGGTCATGGCCGACCAAGAAAATCCATGGGTCAACTTGGGGACCCCATTAAGCCACTTTGGTAGGAAAATGACATTAATGCCTTTTTATTTAAATTTAAAATTAAAATGTCACAAACATGAGTTGTTTTACTAAAAAAATTAAATGGGGTTATACAAGTCATATTTTTTACTATAAATATTCATTAGAAAGATAAAAAGTTATACTACATCCTGATATATTTTTTATAATCTTTAGACATTATATAAATTAAATTATTTATGACACCATGATGATGAATTGATTACCTCATTATTTAATGATTTTAATAAAATGAAATGATAATGTAAAATATAAGACCTACAAAGGTCAAAACCCTATTTGATCGGTGGATTTTTAACTCCTATCACCTTATCCTAGAAATATATAATTTTGTGATCTTTAAAACCCGAAAGGCATTTTATAATAAAGTATCCTTTTATAACATTCCAAGAGTGCCCATCCTCTTCTCTTATAAAAGGCCCCCACCTCTACCACCTTACACACACCTCTCATGCCTTTGGATCGTCCAACCCATGCCCATTTTGTCTCTCCACATCCCTATCTTACTCCTAGAAGCCTCACTTTGGTCATAAGTCTTCACAACGAAGCCTTTGAGATCAAATAAAAAAGAGTTACCCGTTTTAAAGGTAATGTCTTCCCTAGTGTTCTTTTGTTTTATTTTGATTCTCCCACCCCCTAAACTCTTTTTATTTATTTCCTTTGTAACAACACCAGTATCTTCAATATACTATTATGTTTTTATGATGAGGATTTGAGCTACACTAACACACACATCCATCTAATGGTTAAAGAACATACTGTTTCTGTGGATAAAAAATTACTGCCTCACGAAACGATGATTGTTCAATATTCTTTTAACACCATTAAAGGTAGCCATTATGATGTCACTATATTTTATATATGATATATATGGTATTTATGTTTTCTATATGCTTCTATATTTTATATTTAATACATACCCTTATGCTTTGCATGTTGTACAAATGCGATAATTTCATTTGAGGAAGTGTGGACTACCGCCCCCTCAAGTGATGTTACTCGTTCATGCAATACATGAAATGTATAAAGAATGAAATTGATGGACTTATGTGATCTATATAACATATATACTATACTGTAATTATAAAATATATATATATATATCTCATATAGTTTTAATTCCATTAATTTTCCAATGAAATGAAAGTAGCGCTCATGCGTACGTACGGCTTACCATCTCCATGAACGGTACATTTCATTTCTTATCTCCAAATGTTATGTAATATTATAAGTACTTATATATAATGGATATATATGTAATATATTACATCTAAATGATTGATATCATTATGTAATTATCATATATATATATATATATCTCATTTATTTTTAATTCCATTAATATGACAAAAAAATGAAAGTAGCATTCATGCGTACGTACGGCCTACCGTCTCCATGAATGGTGCTTTTCATTTTTTATCTCCAAATGTTATGGAATAGTATAAAATGAATATGTACTGGATATATATAATATTTTAATCACTAATTCTATTCTCTAAATGATTTACTTATAACTACTTGGGCAATCATTTTCAAACAAGTTCATTTTTGTCTCATGTACCAATCATCGGCAAAAACGTATAATATGAACTAACATTATTAAACAATTATTATAACATTATAATATGTGATATGAACTGAATAATAATATTTAAAGGAGGTACTTAGGCAATTATAAATTGACCAATGTTTATTATTTAGGAATATAAAGAAACGCACAAGACAATTCGGACTTGAGGTAAGGGATCCCACCACTCTCTTTCTTTTTAAGTACCCTCTTTTATGTAATTCATTTTAAGCTCATATTTCTTATGATTTGAGATGTTATTTTATATTACTCTTACTTTAATTTTTATTTTCCTATGAATAGAGTCCCCATTTTCTCTCATCAATCCATCTTGGATGTTTTGAGTGGCACCGTTAGGCTGCCGATTTTTCGTAAGAGATCCAACCTCTCTCTTTCTTTTTAAGTACTCTACTTTATGTCACTTATTTTAAGATCCTCATTGTTATGTTGGGGGATGTTCTTTTATATTCCACATTCTATACATTTTATGTTAATATTATGATATACCATATTTGATCTCATCAATCCATTTTTGAATGTTTTATGTGGCGCCGTTAGGCTGCCGAGTTTTCATAATGGATTTTTCATCTCACTTTTATTCCCGTGCGATTTATGATACATTTACCACAATTTACTTTGATTGGTATATGTACTGCCCATTATTCTACACTTTGTGTGATATACATTCATTTATGAGTATTTACATCAATGTTGTATTGTCCTTCTTTCATGGGGTGTATGTTTCAAAAGATACCCAAGTCTGTAAGGGAACCTTTTACCCACCTCTTTTTAAAAGACTTCTTTTTGTTGGGTCTTTTAATTTACATATTGTTATGTTGGGATATGTTCTTATATATCCTTATTGATGTAAATTTTATGTCCAAGTTATGAGATACCATTTTCTCTCTCATCAACACTTTTTCTGAATTTTTAAGTGACGTCGTTAGGCTGTCGAATTTTTGCAAGGGAACTTCTTAACCCAATTTTGTTTCTTTAGGATAAACTTGTACTCCATGAATATGTAGTTCTATGAATATGTGTGAATAACCTATGGTTGTTATAAACTTAATTTCCACTTATATTTGGTGTATTTTTTGTCACACATAATTACGTAATCGATTTATCCTTAATCCAAGGATACCGTCTTTGTAAGGGACTTCATCTCAATATCCATTCACTGAGGAATATTTTGTTCTAATACAAGAATTTCTTTTATACAGTGTATAAACCCCTTTGAATTTTAATTTTATACAAATGGTATCTTTTTCTACCAGGTATTTTACTAAATGACAAAAAGGAATGTTTCCTTCAATATACGCGGTGACAACGACCTTTCCCGCCGCCGTGAGTATTATTTGGACTTTGGCTTCCTCAACAAGCCGTAATGTTTTTAAAATGAAATAAATACCATATACTGTTTTATGTATTTTTTTATTGAAAATGTTTTTTATAATGGATTTGTTATGTCAATATATTTAAGTGATATATTGTGATCAAAGTGTGGAAATGGTTTCTTTCCATTATATTGGTTTTATGTCTTATTATTTTATAATGGTACTTTGACATTTGACGGGTGGTTACGTGATAAACCATATGATGGGTGGTTCCCTGAAACTAGGACTGGTGGTTACGTTATAACCTCCAATGCATTGGGTATGGAAGTCAGTCGTATGGCTATTCCATTAAGTGATATGTGTGGAAGTCGACCGTATGGTTATTCCATTTAAGTATGTTTATGTCCCAAGTTACCTTTATATGTTATGTGTTCTTTATATGGGTTTTATGGTAATATTTTGGTTAAAAAAGGGTAAGTAATGATCTTTTATTCATTGAATAGTTTATACTACTTCATAAAGGTGAATAGTATTACTATGATAAAGAATTCATGGTTTACATGTTGTTTTCAAAAACTAACAGTTTTCCTCTTTGTGTATCCCTTACTGAGCTTTTTATCCTCATCCCAAGTTTTTTTTGAAATGTTTTCCACAGGACATAAATATTAATAGGGTCAAGGATGGGATCAAGGAAATGTCATGTTGTCTAAAACAAGGAACTAGACATGACTCTTGTGTTCAAGAGTTTTTATTTTTTGAAAAAAAATGGATGCTGAGTAGATGTGTCTACTTTGTAATCTTTGAGATGTAATAGTTATGTCCTAATTCTATAAAACTCTAAACCTAAAAAGATCCTCAATGTTAATTATTCATTTAATTCAATAATAAGTAATTTTTAAGGTCGGGGCCTTATAGTTGGTATCAGAGGTCTGTTTAGATATCTTTAGAGGTTAGAGTGTTGTTTTAGCATAAGTGACAAGTTGTGTATGACCACAATGGTTATTATATTGGATAGAGTCATTGTTATTTTTGATGGTTGGAATGAGTTTGACATAACTTGGATAAGTATATCTTAGTGATTATCTTTTTCATTAATATATGATGATTTTTTTGATATACTCACACTGACATTTTTGGTTTTAGTAAATGGATGGATCTAGCAGGCACCAAAGTGACAATGGGTTTGAAGGAAACTGTGGTGGGTTCTCTGATTAAGAGACTGGATGAAATGGGGGGTTCAATGAGAAATCTCGTTGTTATTCTAAACCAACTATCAGGAGTCTTTATCAACAACTTGAACCTTGGTGAGTTCTCTAATACATCATCTACAAGAGAACCAACTCAACATGGAAATTCAGGTAATAATTATAAAGGTAACCATTATGGTTTATATGATCCTTACTTTTGAGGTAATTATGGGTTACTATATGTTATGATGGAAAATGAAAGTCATGAGATAAACTTGAGGTTAAAATATGTTATGATTATTTTTGAAGATTTTATCTCGTCTTGGGGAATGTTTTAAGAATTATATAGTTTTGGAAAAAGGACAACATGCAGACCGTGTGACAACCTGTTTCATCGGAAAAAGCTACAGGAATCGAACCCACAACCAAAGTGTGACTGGTATTTATTGCCTACCACTAGACTACCTGAAGTCCCTGGATAGTATGTCTTATTATTTTTAGTTAGACGATTTTATGAATTAAGAGTAAGTTGATTTTGGGTTATCTATGGAAATTATTAACCTATCATGGAGGATATGTGATTAGGGTAATTACTTTTCAATATGAGACTTCAATAGAAACTGATGTTATTTGGAGATAAATGTAAATTTGTACTTTGGAAGACTATGTGATTAAATCCTTCAAATATTTGGGTTTCAATCTTAGTTTGGTTTACTTTGAATAATTTTATGGACAAATTGTTTATCGAGTGGTCTTCATTGGACATTGGGTTTTGTTGGACAAATTTTAGAGATTAAGAATAGATTTTTTTATAAAGGATTATCGTTTTTGGGTATTATATGATCTCATACTATCTTTTTGGTTTTATTTTTGGTTATGGTCTAAAGACATGGGAAGTATATAGTTCTGTTTTGTGGATTAGGTGGTTCTCTAGAAGTTGATTATAACTCTCTTAATGTGAACAAGTCATCCTAAATACTCATCTTTTGGATAAAATATGAGTTCGCGTAAGAAATCTAGTAACAGTTGAAAGTCAACATGACATGTAATTATGTTTCCTTATGTTTTAGATAAGCTCATAAATAAATTACTCAATGAAAAGTAACTTAAAACAAAAATGTTGTCTGTTAATTTTTCCTATTGGGGAATCAAATACCGTTTAACCCATCACAAGTTTGTGATTTTCTGGTGGTTAACTTTCTCCTAAACAAGTTTTCTATCAATCTCCCTCAGAACATGACCCTTTGTTTTATCCTCCATGTCCATATTTTCCTACATGTAATCTTAGTATGGGTTAACTCGGGTGACCTTTGTACTTCTCTTTCTTTATTTTAAAGTGATAGTTTTACTGACTCTAGTTCCGATTTGGGATTTTCAATGATGTTTCCAAGCCCAATTGTTAAAATTGTGAGGACTCAATTCCCAAAAGGGGGGAAGGACGTAACACCCCAGGTAAATAAAGAATATGAAATTTTCATATTTATCCCCATTTGTGAATAAAATATTAATAATACTTTGAAGGGAAAGCTATGCACGATGGCGTACCCAACACGCAACAATGAGTTTCTTTGAAATCTTACGTTGCACTCTAATAATAAAATAATATTATTTTAAATGGTAGTAAATGCCTAGCCATTGTAATGCCGGGAATGAACGGAACTAACTACAAAATGATTATATATGATTGTCAAATATTTTTTCTTTTTTACAATAAATGTTAGATGATTAAAAATGCGAATGAATCCAATTTTAAGCGTAAACATTCCAATATTCTTTAAAGGGTCTATTAACTTCATTTTGATGGAAAACCTCTTTTAAATCCACTTTTGACAATTTCATGTGTTATTTTTGACAAAATAAATTCTTCTTTAGAATTGGGACATCAAAATTTACTTTGTAAATTATTGGTATTTTTCAGATAAAGTTCATTTTTTTAATGAATAGTTAGAAATGTTGTATTTTAATTCAAAACCTCTTATTAATATAATTTATTTATATGATTATATTATCTTTTTAATTGGTTTTAAAGTGAAATTAGATTATATTTATATCATTTAATCCAATAGTGGTCGTTGGAATAAATTTCACAATGAAATAGGACTTAAACTAGTGTCAATCTTTTGATACTTATTGTTTCATAAAAACACGCTATTTGTTCTGACATCAGGAATTAATTATTAAATTAATTATTGTAAATTATATGTTTTGAATTTTTTAAAATAGACATCATTTTTGATTTCTGAATATCAAATCTAGCTTAGAGTGAATTTTTGGGATTTTTCTGAAAAACATCAATTTTGATGAATAGTGAAACCACTAAGTGGTAGTTAAAGAAACTGATTTGTCGATTAACTGAAATATTACCTCTTCTGTGATTTTATTTTAAAAAATCCTTCATACATGGTTTTCATTAAGAATTAAAATGTGGTTCAATGAGATTAAAATAATTGTTGGTGAATAGTAACTTTTCAGTTTTATTAATCGCAATTAAAGGTAATTAGTGTAATTTAAGGTAAAGATAATGTTATAATAATATGAAATGACCATGAAACATGTACTACCTTTATTTTATGGGACATTGCCGACCAAGAAAATCCAGGGGTCAAATTGGGGACCCCATAGAGCCACTTTGGTATGAAAATGACATTAATGCCTTTTTATTTAAAGTTAAAATTAAAATGTCACAAACATGAGTTGTTTTACTAAAACAATTTTTAAATGGGGTTATACAACTCATATGTTTGACTATAAATATTCATTAGAAATAATAAAAGATTTCCTACATCATGATATTTTTTTTATAATTTTTCGACATTAAAAAAATTATATTATTTATGCCAACATGATGATGCAGCGATTACCTCATTATTTAACGATTTAAATAAAATGAAAAGATAATGTAAAATCTAAGACCTACACATCTCAAAAACCTATTGGATGGGTGTATTTCGAACTCCTTTCACCTTATCCTCAAAATATATAATTTTGTGACCTTTAAAATCCAAAAAGTAGTTTATAATAAAGTAACCTTTTATAACTTTCCAAGAGTGCCCCTCCTCTCCTCTTATAAAAGGCCCCCATCTCTACCACCTTACCCACACCTCTCAAGCCTTTGGATCGGCCAACCCCTGCCCATTTTTCCTCTCCACATCCATCTCTTACTCATAGAATCCTCACTTTGGGCATAAGTCTTCCCAAGGAAGCCTTTGAGATCAAATCAAAAAGAGTTACCCGTATTAAAAGTAATGTCCTCCCTAGTGTTCTTTTGTTTTATTTTGCTTCTCCAACCCCCTAAACACTTTTTATTTATTTATTTTGTAACAACAACAGTATATTAAATATACTAGGATGTTGTTATGAGGAGGATTCGAGCTACACTAACACAGACCTCCATTTTATGGTTAAAGAACATACTGTTTCTATGGATGGAAAATTACTGCCTCACGAAACGATGATTGTTAAATATTTTTTTAACACCTTTAAAGCCGGCCATTATGATGTCACTGTATTTTATATATGATATATATTGTATTTATGTTTTTTATATGCTTCTGTATTTTATATTTAATACATAACCTTATGCTTTTCATGTTGTGAAAATGCGATAATTTCATTTGAGGAAGTGAGGACTACCGCCCCTTGAAGTGATGTGACTCGTTCCTACAATACATGAAATGTATAAAGAATGAAATTGATAGAATTATATGATCTATATAACATATATATTATACTGTAATTATAATATATATATATATATCTCATGTAGTTTTAATTCCATTAATGTTCCAAAGAAATGAAAGTAGCGTTCATGCCTACGTACGGCTTACCGTCTCCATGAACGGTACATTTCATTTCTTATCTCCAAATGTTATGTACTATTATAAGTACATATATATAATGGATATATATTTAATATATTACATCTAAATTATGGATATCATTCTGGAATTATAATATATATATATCTCTCATTTATTTTTATTTCCATTAATATGACAAAAAAATGACAGTAGAGTTCATGCGTACGTACGGCCTACCGTCTCCATGAATGTTGATTTTTCATTCTTTATCTCTAAATGTTATGGAATAGTATAAAATTAATATCTACTGGATATATATTATATTTTAATAACTAATACTATTCTTTTATTGATTTACTTATAACTACAGGGGCAATCATTTTCAAACAAGTTCATTTTTGACTCATGTACCAATCATCGGCAAAAACGTCTAATATGAACTAACATTCTTAAAAAATTATTATAATATTATAATATGTGATATGAACTGAATAATAATCTTTAACATAGGTCCTTAGGCAATTATAAATTGACCAATGTTTATTATTCAGGAATATAAAGAAACGAACAAGACAATTCAGACTTGAGGTAAGGGATCCTACCACTCTCTTTCTTTTTAAGTACACTCTTTTATGTCATTCCTTTTAAGCTCACCTTTATTATGATTGGGATGTTATTTTATATTACTCTTACTGTAAATTTTATTTTCATATGATGAGAGACCCTATTTTCTCACATCAATCCATTTTGGATGTTTTGAGTTGCACCGTTAGACTACCTAATTTTCGTAAGAGATCCAACCTATCTCTTTATTTTTAAGTACTCTCCTTTATGTCACTTCTTTTAATCTCCTCTTTGTTATGTTGGGGGATGTTCTTTTATATTCCTCCTTCTTTACATTTTATTTTAATATGATTAGAAACCCTTTTTGATCTCATCAATCCATTTTTGGACGTTTTATGTGGCGACGTTATGCTGGCGAGATTTCGTAAGGGATTTTTCATCTCACTTTTATTCCCATGTGATTTATGCTACATTTTCCACAGTTTCCTTTAAGTGGTATATGTACTATCCATTATTCTACTCTTTGTGTGATTTAATTTCGTTTATGATTATTTACATCAATTTTGTATTGTCCTTCTTTTATAGGGTGTATGTTTCGAAAGATATCCAAGTCGGTAAGGGAACCTTTCACCCACCTCTTTTTAAAAGACTTATTTTTGTTGGGTCTTTTAATTTAAATATTCTTATGTTGGGATATGTTCATATATATCCTTATTGATGTAAATTTTATGTCCAAGTGATGAGATACCCATTTCTCTCTCATCAACCCTTTTTCTGAATTTTGAAGTGACGCTGTTAGGCTGTCGAATTTTTGCAAGGGAACTTCTTAACCCAATTTTGATTATTTTGGATAAACTTGTACTCCTTGAATATATTGTTCTATGAATATGTGTGAATAACCTCTAATTGTTATACACTTAATATCCACTTATATTTGGTGTATTCGTTTTTCACACATAATTATGTAATTGATTTATCCTTAATCCAAGGATACCGTCTTTGTAAGGGACTTCGTCTCAATCTCCTTTCATTGAGGCATATTTTGTTCTAATATAAGGCTTTCTTTTATACGGTGTATAATCCCCTTTGAATTTTAATTTTATACCAAAGGAATCTTTTTCTACCAATAGTTTTACTAAAAGTCAAAAAGGAATGTTTCTTTTAACGTACGCGGTGACAACGACCTTTTCCACCGCCGTGAGTATTATTTGGTCTTTGGCTTCCTCAACAAGCCTAATGTTTTTAAAATGAAATAAATACCATATACTCATTTATGTATTTTGGTATTTAAAAATGGTTTTTATAATTTTTTTTTTATGTCAATATATTTAAGTGATATATTGTGATCAAAGTGTGGAAATGTTTTCTTTACATTATAATTTTTTTATGTCTTATGATTTTATAATGGTACTTAGACATTTGATGGGTGGTTACGTGATAAACCATATGACGGGTGGTGTCATGAGTACCAGGATGGGTGGTTACGTTATAACCTCCAATGCATTGGGTATGGAAGTCGGTCGTATGGCTATTCCATTATGTTATATGTGTGGAAGTCGACCGTATGCATATTCCATTTAAGTATGTTAATGTACCATGTTACCTTTATATGTTATGTGTTCTTTATATGGGTTTTATGGTAATATTTTGGTTACAATAGGGTAAGTAATGATATTTTATTCATTTAAGAGTTTATACTACTTCATAAAGGTGAAAAGTATTACTTTGAAAAAGAATTCATGGTTTACTTGTTGTTTTCAAAAACTAACAGTTTTCCACTTTGTGTATCCCTTACTGAGATTTTTATGCTCATCCAAAGTTTTTTATTGAAATGTTTTCCAAGGGACATAAATATGAATAGGGTCAAGGATGGGATCAAGGAAATTTCAGGCTATCTAAAACAAGGAACTAGACATGACTCCTATGTTCAAGAGTTTTTATTTTTTGAAAAAAATGGAAGCTAAGTAGATATTTATACATTGTAATCTTTGAGATGTAATAGTTATGTCCTAATTCTCTAAAACTATAAACTTGAAAAGATCCTCAATGTGAATTATTCATTTAATTCAATAATAATTAATGTTTGAGACTGGGGTCTTATATATTAAATAAATGTTTTTGTGATACTCATTTAAAAAAATATTATTATAATGTAAAACAGTACCATCATCATCAAGCCTGATATTGAGATCAATTTTTATAAATAGAATATTAGTGTAAGTAATTTGTACAATGGTATATAATAATAATAGAAATTCCCTGGAATGAAAAAAAACTCAATGTCTTAGAGTAAACCCTTATTCAATAACCAAATTTTAAGGATTTTTAAAATTTAAATCTAAATGATTATGAAAATCCACGAATATTTAGTTTATTTTTTTAAAATAAATATATAAAATATTATATAATGAACATTATTGTGAAATTATGTATTAAATATGACATAGGATGTTAATGATTTGGAAAGAGTATGGATTTTTTGAGGCGTTTTATAGATATAAAATTCATTCTATAATCATTATAGAAAAATTTTCAACAATGTGAATGAGTTCAAGTAATATTCATCCTATACTCTATAATTATAGAGGATATATGAACTATGGTAAGTGATTTGTTGGTTTAGATTCTGAATTAAGAGTAAAAATTGGAAAAATATCAAACTAAAAGGCATAGATTCATTGGAATTTCTTTAAATGATTTTTTTAAATATATATTCATAGTTGTAAAAATATAATGGTAATTTTTGGAATTAACAGAATAACAACCATAGAAGGACATTATCTATGATATTTCAAGGGGTTTATGAGACTTCATGGACTATTCATCTCAAATATCTATGTTATATAGATTAATTTTTCAAATTTAAAGGGTAAATGAGACCAAAGGTATTTTTGAATTTTTTAAAAAAAAATCAAGGAAGTTTAATATCATGGAATGAAATGATATAACTTGTAGTAAATATTAGAATGAAGTAAAGATGTTTTTTTAAATAATGAAGTAGAATATTATGGAATATTTTAAGCCCATATGGATCATTATAATTGTTTTGTATTTTCAAATTCAGTTCTCTTATATGACATGGGAAATAATTTGTCTACTAACTTTTGTTTGGAAGAAAATTAGATAATGGTTCTAATTCACATTCCATTGGATTTATAAAAATATATATCATGTCTAAGAAGAAATTAACGCTAAAATTTTTTTACTTAGGATAAATTAGTTTATCTTATATAATTGTAAAAATACAATGGATTGGATCTTTCCTACGATGAGTTGAATATTTTAAAAATAAAATATTATTATTTTTAATTCTCATTTCACAAAAAAAAAATCCTTATAAGATGGGTTTTTCAAATATATTTTTTGTCAAATGTTTTAACTTTAACTGAATTAACTATCATTTTATAACATAATATATTTCATTAGTATAATATTCTAATAATAATAGAATGTTGAATAGGCTTGTGGGATTTTTTTGTACATATACATGTTCAAAGAAAAAAAAATTATGGTTTTTTGTAGTCAAGATGAAAATTAAATTCCACCTTATATACATAAAAACATTAGGATGAGAAAGTAGTTGAAAATATTTAATGAGATACATATTATAACAAATTTTAGTCAAAAAATATATTTTGATGGAATTGTTCCATGAATTATGATAACGAAGAACAAGAAAATAGTTTTATGTATATGATAGGCATTATTACTATTTTAAAATTTTATGTTAAGAATTAAATAAATTTGAATATATTAATCCAAATAAAAAAATTCCATTAATGATTCATAAGTGTCACCATTATTAAAACATACTGATATCATAGATGTAACATATTAAAGGATTGTTGTGGGGGGAAAATTATATCATAAATAAATGTGAAAAAATATTCAATGAATATTATACACATCTCAAAATAATAAACAGATGGGGACTATAATTGTTTAGTTTCCTTAGAGAGTAGATACATAGTCAAATTTTTCATAAATTATCATCAACATTTCCTTGAATTTAACCTCTAATAGTAAAATTATTAGAAAATTAATACATAATGTAAGGACCATACCTTGAATGCTTCATATTATAGTGATTTTAAAATATATTTTACTATATCAAAATCACATGGATATTTTAGTCTTGTATTTTAAGAGAATTATGATTTAATTGTAGTTGGTAAACCCATAAATTACAAGTGAACACTTTTAGTCATTATTTATGTTTGCCACAACACAAAAGTCTTAAAACATGGGTTATCTACTTGAAAAATATTATAATTTTTCGCTTGATCTCATCATAGTCCCAAATCTTGCACAAACTGTATAAAAAATATAAATCAATGGATGAAAAAAAAATCTAATAAAGGTACATAAAATAAAGAAAAAAATTAGTCCAATCAAAACCCATAAAAATATATTCTTAAAAATATTCATTCCTACCCTTAAAAAATAACTCATTATTTCAAAACGATCATTATCTTACCTTTTAAAAATAATATGAATTTCATGAAAAATCAAAAGAAATTATGTAATATTAAATAAGGTTACTTTGGAAATCACATTACATATCACTCTAAAAAATAGAGTAACCAACATGTCCAACATTTTACTTTTTAATATCCAATGCATTGGAGGTTATAATGTAACCACATGTCCTGGGTTTATCATAAAACCATCCATCATTGGTTAATAATGTAATGACACATCCCTAGTTTGTCAGGGATCCTACCATAATTTTTCTATAGCATAATTGACCATCATTATAATAAATTAAAAAGAACGAAAAACATAATCATAAATCATTATATATAGTTTCATAAAAAACTCATTGATGAAAATAATCCTTCCATTTTGAAATCACTAATTTTGAAAAAAAACACACATGTATAATGGAAAAAAATTACATTAAAATTAACCATATAAAATTGTAATGAAATCTTCAAAATTTTAATTTGTTATGAAGTCGGTAAATTATATTCATTCCATATATATAAATCATTTAATTTTTTATTTGGTAAAAATAAACATTAATATATGTTTTAAATTAAATTACCATAAAAATATTATATCATTGAAGTGATAATTAATCAAATGAATTGACTTCTTATATCCAAATTAAATACACATGAAATAGTTGGATTTACAATACAAGGTATTAAATATTCAATTCACACATAAATCTATAATGACATATTCAAGAAGTAGATGTTCAACCCAATGAATGGAAGATCAGTTAAAAATTCCCATTCATCAGATTTGAATTACTTAAAAATATTAAAAACTATAGTATAATGGTCTACATAATGTTATTAATTTATTAAAAAATACTAATATTTTTATTACCTTATAGGGTATTTTTATAACATTTCCCACTTGTTCAGTAATAATATCTCATTATTTTCATTATTTTTTGGTGTGTTCGTTTCATTGTTTCATGGGTTGTTCAATTATGTATTTTTGTGGATATTCTTTTGTAAATAAGATAATAAATTAAGATTGTAATTAAATGCTATCAATTCACTAATAGATGTATAAATGGTCCCATGTATAATTTTCTCCTAACATAATGATCCTTTATTTGGTAAAATGTTATTGAAAAATGTTTAGTTCATTTTGGATGTTTTAAAAACCATCAAAAACTAGTTTCGTTTTATTTTATATTATGTATATTTATTAGATAAAAAAAATTAAATAAGTTATAATAATCTAATTTTAATCTGATTTAACCATGATAATAGTTTTATGACCACCCATGAAGGTAGTAATTGAAAATTAAAAATCATCAGCCATGGAGACAGCTACCCGCCATAATTTGGATAATAGAATTGTTTCATTGAATATGATGATATAAGAAAAGAAATTGATATAATATATTTCACTAGTAACATAAAATTAAATTATTTACATGATAATGGTGATATTCTTATATTATGGTTGAACAAGTTAAGGATAAATTTAATGATGAAAAGAAATTAAGAGAGGTGCTTTGAGAAAGTAACCTCCTGACTATCACCTAATTAAAGGACCACTTAAGGACCTAAGAATTGTTATTTTAGTAAGACCTATAGAAATTGGATTTTGGAGATATTATGATAAGTTTTGGATATTATTTTATGATATTTAATGCATGTGCGGATAAAGGGTGCGGTGTGGAGTTGTATTTATTCTTGGGAAAGGGTGGTTTAATGTGATTAAATAATAATTAGGTTATATTTAAAGAAATACATATTTGAGTAGAAATAATACCAATGAATTAGATTAATAATTAATGTCTTAAATGATTTCAATGGACTAAAAATACATAAACCACCAATTTAATGTTGTAGGTTTCATATATTATATGATTTTACCATTAAAATGTACCATATTTCATTATTTAACCTATAATGTGGTAATTATTTTTTTAAAAACATATGTTTTAAATGAAAATAAATGAAAATGACAATCCTACCTAAATTTTTCCTTCTTATTACAAATATATAATCAATTTTAACAAATTCAATTCACATAATAAGAAGAGTAAAACATACAAAACCTGGAGACGTAAAGAAAAAGATTGTTTTCAATGACGTTTAATCATCAAGAGAAGGATGATTTTATATTAACAATAAGAATAATAATTATCATTATATGATACTAAAATAATATTTAATGATACAAAATATATAAATTTAATTTTAAAAAATTCCATAGGAAGATATTTTATTTAATTATAAAAGAGTACCATTATGTAATTTAAAATTGTTTTAAAAAAATATTGGGTTTTAATCCAAAATAACCATATTACAAAATAAAATTAGAAGATAATTAAAAATAATTTATTTTGAATAAATATTAATAAATAAATATTACTTTACATGAAAACTTCTTCAAAATATAATGGTACTTTTACATTTCTAAATTCATTGAAATTTAATGTCATTTTTAAAAAAATTTATATTTTTCATTATTCACTGAAAAATTAACCTTTTTAGAAAATTAATAAAAAATATTCAAAAGATAATTTCGACATGATGAATATAAAATTTAAAGTAGTTATGTAAAATTAAAAATTTTAAACTTATCTTTTAAATGTAACCATATAAGAAATAATTTGAATAAAATTATTTCTTACATAACATATTTATAAAAAATTTAACTATTTAATTCGAAAATAAAAATAAATATAAAAACAAGTTATTCATTATGTAACTTGGTTTTTTCATTCTCTCTACTTTTAGAAATTTCATCCTTGCAATTTCACTCACTTACTAAACAAGTGGGGAAACTTCTTCCTCCTATCATTTTTAGATTCCCATGTTTCTTCATGAACCATATGATTTTCCACAAAACCTTAACCTGGTGAATTAACTATTTCAAAATTAAATTCCCTATAAAGTAAATAATTTGAATAGGTTGTTCCTCAAATGAAATTCTCTTTTCCTACTAAACTACTTCAAGGCTTAAAATATTAGATGAATTTAATAGATACACCATTAGCATCGAAACATAAAAAACATTGTACACCTGGGGAAGCATAGAGAAAAAGCCACTTGGTAGTAAACTAATCCAACATTCTCAAATATTTTATATGATCCAATAAACCAAGGGAATTACAATCGCTTCCTACCAAATCTCATAACACTTTCCCATGATGATATTTTAAAAAACATGACCACTTAACTCGAATTAAATATGTTTTCTCCTATTATCTACATAACATTTAAGCCATCTCTTAGATGTCCTCATATTTTTGTTTATCATATTCTCATTATCATCGAATTTTTTCTAAATCTGTTCCCATTGACATTATTTCATCTACTTCATCTCATAAAGATGAAGTTTCCCATCACATTATATTTTATGTCTAAAATTGATCCATTTATATACTATAATAAATACTCTTATTAAATAAAAAAACTCTACTAATAAAACATGTTGATACCAAATTAACTTGTAATCCATTTAGTTAGTATGAATAGTGTCGTGAAAATTTTAAATTATTTTTTCTCAATATCCATCAAATTTATGATGAATGAATGTTATGAAATTTAATTCAATTACCAATGACATATGAAGGCCTTTAAATATATTAGATGTGGAACTAGGATAACAGTCAGATACAAAAGAGATAGGAACTCCATGTAAGTAGACTATTACCTTAACATATAGCAGAGAAAATTGAACTAATGATAGCATATCTCAAATGGTAAGGAAATGTTAAAATTTATTCAGTCAATCAATAATAACCCAAATTGCATCATTTTGTTGAGAATCAATGTCACGACCCGTCCTCGGGGCCCGTGTCGTGACTACCCCAAGCCCGCCTTTCATAGGCCAGGGGCTGGCGACTAGCACCAAAGGCATAAATCCTGATAACTGAGAAGGCATTGCCTTTATAAAAGTAAAAAAACACCACAAAGTACAAGCGGAAGTAAAACACTAAGTACAAATAAAGTGCTGAAAAGTAAATGGGATAGAATACAAACCCAACTGGAAATACAGCTACAACTGAAAAAAAAAAGTACAACAGAAAAAGACAAACAGCTGGAAGAAAGGAAGCCGCTCCTGGGTCATCCTCCTCGGATCCTACCTGAAGGGTAGGTACTGATAGCAAAGCTCCTGGATCTTCTACCATGGATCCAACCTGAAGGGTAGGTACAGATAGCGCAGCTCCTCAATGCTCTCTCCTTTCAACCCCCACCGAGTGTTGTCTAGCCGTGAAGTCCACCTCCGGATAATGACTCGTCGGGTGGTCCACCTCCGGGTACCTTCCAGTCCTCGAACACTCGGCCTCCGTCAGCACTGCCTGTCATATGCAACCAACACAACGAGGTGAGGGCATAGCCCATGTAGGGGTGAGTATAACGATACTTAGTAGGGACCCTGAGACCCTCAAGGTCTCACTAAAATCAACAAGGATAACCACAAAGAAGATCTCAATAGATAACCTCTACTTAGGTATATGCCCAGACATATACCTAAGTTATCAAGTAACCCATCTCAATCATGAGGAAACACAAGATTATGAAATCATCGGATAACCACTACCCAAGTATATGCCCATACATATACCTAAGTTATCATGTGACCCTTCTCAATCATGAGGTAAACACAAAGGTCAAAAGTCTTAGCTCAAACCAGGATTTTCATTATTGAAACCGTAACTGGTGAAGAGCTCTGTCTTTGAGAGTACAGTGATCTTGTCACCTCTCTAAGGTACTTCTCACCAACCTATGACTGCTGAGGTACTCCTCCTGTCGAGTACTGCGGGTCTGCCACCTCACACAGTAGTGCTCCTCCGCCATGGGTCTGCCACCTCACACAGTAGTTCTCCCCCTCATAGCTTACATAGGTACTCCTCCTGTCGAGTACCACTGGTCTACCACCTCACACAGTTGTGCTCCTTGGTCATGGGTCTGCCACCTCACAAAGTAGTGCTCCCCACTAGGCTATGCTAGTCACTCCGAATCGAATCGGACAAGTAGTCATCAGGTCACAGCCAGCTACACAGTCTCTGTACTCCGTACGCTCGTCTCTGGGAGGGTTCGCTCCACGAGATACTAGTAGATACTCCAAGTATCTCAAAGAACCACCTCGTCATAGGGGTCTCAACGCAACAGATGGTGCATCAATCGGACACCCGGTCTGAGAGTTACTAGCCTTTTCATCCCCTGGGTCTGGTTGGTTTCATGTGCGAACCAACACGAACGTATCTCAACTGTGCCCCGAACTCTCATATGTTATACTCATAGGGAAAGTTTCTCCACGTGATCACCAACGTTGCTGACGGTTCGTCAAACAGACGTCCAGTTTGAATGTTATCAGCTTTTCCATTCCAGGGTCCCGGTTGGATGTCGGGTACAATCTAACCCGGCCATACTCCAACTACATCCAAAACTCAGGCAAATTATGCCAAAACATCCGTCTCATCAAGAATAATTCAACGAGAGAGTCGGCGCATCAATCGGACGCCCGTTCTGCGAGTTATTGGCTTTTTCGATCCAGGGGCCCAGTTGGTTTCGTGAGCGATCCAACTCGACCGCACTCCGACGGTGTTCAAACCTCGATCGGAGTAATCCAAAAGTTCCTTCTCATCAAGAGGAATCCAACAATGTCAATGGCACGTCAATCGGACGTCCGGAGCTCAAGATATAAGTGTTTCCGCTCCGAGGGCCCGGTTGGTTTCATATCCGAACCAACCCGGCTGAACCCAAAGTTCTCCGAAACCTTGAGTTTAATATACCGAAACGACCGTCTCGATACAAGTATTGCTACGCAACTGACGGCGCATCGATCGGAGGTTTGTACCCCATGTTATGGGCAAAATACCAAAGAGGTCTGAAAACAGGGGGGTCTGGGCCAGGACCGACCCGACCCAACCCCCCATGGGTCGACCCGACCCGGGTGGGAACGGTCCGGCCCGGCTGGCGTGGCCTGGTCTGGCCTAGGTGCGGCTCGGCTTGGCGGTCCGGCCGGGCGGCTCGGCCCGGCGCGCTGGCGCTGGCCAAGCGGCCGCGCAAGGGGGGGACTGCCCCCTGGATGAAACCGCGGCCCCCACGCTGGGGCTGCTCCCTGTCAACGGACACGGCGCGATGCCGCGTCCCTCCGGTACCGCGCGACCACAGAACCAGCCGCCCGCCGCGGCGGCTTCTACCGCAGCGACCCCTTCCCGGGGGCGCGCCGGGCGCCGCTGTGTCGGCGTGGCGCGCCGGCGGAGTCTTCCGCAGACAACCGGACGTGCTCCGGTGGTTTGTTTTTCTCGCCGCTTTGGCCAACGGTCCTCCCGGGAACCAACCTTTACTACGGCGGCTTCAAAACGCCTTCGCGGCCCGCCTCACCATCGTCCGTCGATCCGCACTTCGACAACAAATTGCGGAGTCTTCAAGTTGCCTCTGCGGCCCCGACTCTGCCCGCGGTTTCGTTCGGCCTCAACGGCGTGGCGCGACGGCGCCGCGCTTCTTCTTCACGTTCTTTATCATTTCCACGTGGTGCAATGGCACCATGCTGCCTCTCTCATGCTGCAACAAATTCAAACAACAAAGGGGGAAGGAGGGTCGGCCGTGTTCGTGCGGTCAGACCTCCTCCCATTAGTATGATAACAGGCGGCCCAAAATGAAACCAAGAAAGGCGACAGATGTGATCACGATCAACAATAAAAAACCCCACAACTTCCCGCAACAAAATATTCCCAACCCATAAGGAAAACGTTCGTGGATCGACTAGATAATAAGTTGTTCCATGTTCTTTGTTTTCTTTAGAATGAAAGAATCAGGGGAATACAATCATTCTCAAACATAATTCCCTACCTCGACGTTGTCGTCGAACGAGAGTTTGTCACGGAATTAACCGTCGTGGAAGAAGAGGTTCACTGCAGAAGAGAATAATCGTTGCGGATGAAATTCCGCGGAAGGAGAATTGTAGATTTCTGAGGATTTGGCGTTCTTCGTCAGAAATCGGTGCATTCTTTGCGTTCTTTGCGTTCTTCGCGTTCTTCGCCTTTTTCGTCGAAGAAGAACGCTTTCCTCCAATTCCCCTCCACGCCACAAATTCCAATAGAAATAAAATACGAGTTGTCTTATTTTATTAATGAACATGACACGTTTGAATTTCAAAAGAAACGAAACGAACAATTAATTCAATGAATTAATTGTAACGATTTAACCGCCCAATTTAATGAGGCTTTTCTTAACCAGAATAAATGCATTGTTGACTTCATCAAAATGAGGGGTGCGGGTGCGTTAATTAGAAGGAAAGAAATGGTGGGGCTCGTGCGGGCCCCACCTCTCAAATATCCCACTAAGTGGGTAGGATATTATGTGTCCCAACTTATCCGCTTAACATAGGTTAAGCCGCTTTAAGTAAAATATAATAAATTGTCGCACCACCTTTATTTTATTTTTCAACTTAACCACAAAAAATAAAAACCACACCAGAGGAAACAAAACTCCGGAAAAGGTGTTCCTAAGCAATTACCGGCACTTCGGTTCCATCGGTTCCCTTGGAATTCGATACCGAGCATCGGTTCAAAAGTTAGAAAAACCCGCTCATTCGTTCACTGAATGTACCTGAGCCTAACTTCGGAAATTAATTCCTGGCACACTGGGCCTCAGAATTAGGCGCCGTCAGAAACTGCGTTCTTGTAAAATTTCAAATAAAATTAAGAAAAAATTTCCCTTGATTTTTACGGGTATTTACATTACTCCCACCTCAGGGCTTTACGTCCCCGTAAAACTTTAACACAAACTAGGGTTTAAAAAGCGGTACTCAGCACGCATCTGAGCCTTCCGCTCCCAGGTGCTCCCCTGGATGTTCATGTGCTTCCAGTGAAAATGCACCTAAGGAATCGATCATTCACGTGGGACCTGCTCCTATCAATCCTCGATCTCCACTGGAATCTTCACGCAAGTCTCCATGTCATCGACATCCAACTCCCTGAGGTCGATGATGTGTGAAGGATCATGAACGTATCTCCTCAGCTGAGGTACGTGGATGATTTCATGCACCCGGTGCAACTAAGGTGGATTGGTCAAGGGGTAAACCACCTCGCCTACCCTGTTGAGGACCTAGAAAGGTTCATTGAACCTCGGAGATAACTTGTTGCCTCGGCCACGTCTCTGTAATTCCACGTCGAGGTGAGACCCGTAAGAAAACGTGGTTGCCATCCTCGAACTCTAGTGGTCTCTACCTCTTATCAGCATAAGGCTTCTATCGGCTTTGAGCTTTCCTCATCCGCTCTTGGAAGACCTAGACCTACTCTGTCGTGGTCTGGACCATCTCTGGTCCCACAAGAGCTGCTATGAATTCTTCTTTGCCGATAATAGAAATCTGGTCTCATCCCCTGGATAAACCACGTTCTTTTCCTAATACTGTCAATCCAGACAGGAATGATGTATTCATGCCATGGACGACTTCGTAAGGCCTCAATGTTACTACCAAGAGATCCAACTGTCACTCTCGTCTCTAAGGGTCGAGTCACACTATCGGAATTAGCGTGAGGTAACTGGGTCTCCTCCAGTACGAATCTTGAAAGTGAGGGTCAAGTCAACAGTTTAAACCAGAACCTCTTAGTACACAAAAAGGAAGGAAGAAAATGTCACAAAGGTAAGTGTATTTATATTATTGCATCTCATTGTACAAAGACACAAATGTAACAACAACAACATGGAACTAGATATACACCACTAGTTCCGCTCATGTTCACACGCTTCCGGAGCTCCGTAGTTGTAAGCTTCTGCTACCTGAAGCTGAGCTATTCCATGTCCACATGTTCCCTGCGGTCGGGGTGGACCTCCTAATGGTGGTGGTGGCGGAAACACCTCAAAGCGTCGTCCACCTCCAGCTGCACAGCCAGCTCCCCTCCCTCAGCCTTCAGCTCATAGCGGTCTGCCTTGATCAAACCTCTGCCTCTGCCTGGGAGGTTCTTCATTTAACTACTGGTCATCTGCATGGTGGGTCGGACAGTCACGTGCCATGTGACCAATCCCACCACAGGAGTAACACTGCATGGCATGTCTGGCTCTGTCATTCCCCTTGGTTCATCGCACTACTGACCCAGAGTCACGCGGTCGACCACCTATAGGTCTGGTCCTCTTGGACCTCTGCATCATCTGTCTACTTCCTGCTACAGAAGATTCTGTTGCATGCCAGCTAGTGGTGGGTCCTACTGCTAGAGACTGCTCAGCAAGGAAACTCTCCACTAAGAGGGCTCGCTCTAACACCCCTGTCTGCGTCAGAATGCTGTGAGAAACAACAGAAACTCTAATCTCTCGCCTGAGTCCCTGCTCGAAGGTTTGGGCCCTGAAGAAAGGGTCTTGTACCATATCTGTGGAGTAGCGCGAGAGGTCTGTGAACCTCGCTGAATACTGCGCCACTGTCATGTTGACCTGCCGCAGCTGAAGTACCTCCTATATACGCACCGCTCGAAGGGTGGCTGGTACAAAATCTGCCTGGAATAGGCTCTCGAAGTCTTCCCATAGAAGTTTTGCCTCGTTATGCATCTGGAGCATCAGGCTCCACCATCTGCCTGCTGCTGCACGAAGAAGGCTGGCAGCAAGGATCACCATGAAGTCTGCCGGCGTCCCCACTAGCCTGAAGACTCTCACCACAGCCTCCAGCCAATCCTCATCCACCTGCGGGTCCATCTCTCCCATGAACCTGGGTGGCCTCTAGCGCTGGAACTCGTGCAGTGCGCTCAAGCGACGTGCACCCTTTACTGCTGGGGCTGGTGGCATCGGTGGCCCAACGGGTAGTAGTATCGCTGGTGCCTCCGTTGGTGCCTCAACTGGAATAGATCCATGTACTGAGGCCACGTCGCTCGGTGGGCTGTCAGTACGAACAACTCTCGGGGCTCTAGATGGTCTTCCGCGGGGAGGCATCCTGAAAGAAACAACGTGACACGGTCAAATGATTTATACCTAGTGATCTGACATGGTTTGAGATTATATTTAAATAAAACTTCTGGAAACACACACGCAATCAGTGTTTTCATGCACAATGTTGGAAATCAGTTGTGAGGGTCCTGGTGTATGGATACGTTGGCCGCCCGCACCAACACTGGACTCCCTAAACTAAAGACCACCCTCGGTACCCTTACCACTATTTCTTCATAGAAATAAAATATCAGAGTTATAAGTTCTTTGGTAGAACCGACTCCTCTGATACCAATTTTTCACGACCCTTCCTCGGGGCCCGTGCCGTGACTACCCCAAGCCCGCCTTCCATAGGCTAGGGGTTGGAGACTGGCACCAAAGGCGTAAATCCCGATAACTGGGAAGGCATTGCCTGTATAAAAGTAACAAAACAGCATAGATTACAAGAGGATGTAAAACACTAAGTACAAAGAAAGTGCTGAAAAGTAAATGGGCCAGAATACAAACCCAACTGGAAATACAGCTACAACTGAACAAAAGTACAATAGAAAAAGACAAACAGCTGGAAGAAAGGAAGCATCTCCTGGTTCGTCCTCCTCGGATCCTACCTGAAGGGTAGGTACAGATAGCGCAACTCCTGGATCATCCACCACGGATCCTACCTGAAGGGTAGGTACAGATAGCGCAGCTCCTCAATGCTTTCGCCCGTCAACCCCCTCTGAGTGTCGTCTCACCTTGAAGTCCACCTCCGAATACTGACTCGTCGGGTGGTCCACCTCCGGGTACCGCCCAGTCCTTGAACACTTGGCCTCCGTCAGCATTGTCCGTCATCTGCAACCAACACAACGAGGTGCGGGCATAGCCCGTGCAGGGGTGAGTATAACGATACATAGTAGGGACCTTGAGACCCTCAAGGTCTAACTAAAACAAACAAGTATAACCACAAAGAAGATCTCAATAGATAACCTCTACTTAGGTATATTACCATACATATACCTAAGTTATCAAGTAACCCATCTCAATCATGAAGAAACACAAGATTATGAAATCATTGGATAACCACTACCCAGGTATATGCCCATACATATACCTATTTTATCAAGTAACCCTTCTCAATCATGAGGTAAACACAAAGGTCAAAGGTCTCAACTCAGAGTAGGATTTTCATTATCAAAACTGTAACTGCTGAAGAGTTCTGTCTCTGGTAGTACAGTGATCCTATCATGTCTCCGAGTTACTGCTCACCAACCTATGACTGCTAAGGTACTCCTTCTGTCGAGTACCGTGGGTCTGCCACCTCACACAATAGTGCTCCTCCGCCATGGGTCTGCCACCTCACACAGTAGTGCTCCCCCTCATAGCCTACAGAGGTACTCCTCCTATCGAGTACCGCGGGTCTGCCACCTCACACAGTTGTGCTCCTCCTCCATGGGTCTGCCACCTCACAAAGTAGTGCTCCCCACTGGGCTATGCTAGTCACTCCGAATCGAATCAGACAAGCAGTCATCAGGTCACAGCCAGCTGCACGGTCTTCGTACTTCGTACGCTCGTCTCCAAGAGGGTCCCGTCCATGAGCTACTAGTAGATACTCCAAGTATCTCAAAGAACCACCTCTTCATAGGGGTCTCAACGCAACAGACGGTGTTTCAATAGGACGCCCGGTCTGTGAGTTACTAGCCTTTTCGTCCCTGGGGCATGGTTTGTTTTGTGTGCGAACCAACACGGCCGTATCTCAACAGTACCCCGAACTCTCATAGGGTATACTTATAGATACCTTTTTCTCCGCATGATCACCAACGCCGCTGACGGTAAAGTCAAACGGACGTCCAGTATGAAAGTTATCAGCTTTTCCATTCGAGGGGCCCGGTTGGATTTCGGGTACAATACAACCTGTCCATACTCCAACTGCATCCAAAACTTAGGCAAAGAATGCCAAAAGTTCCGTCTCATCAAGAGAAATTCAATGAGAAAGACAGCATGTCAATCGGATACTCGGTCTGCGAGTTATTGACTTTTTCGATCCAGGGGCCCAGTTGGTTTTGTGAGCGATCCATCCCGACCGCACACCGACGGTGTCCAAACCTCGAGCGGAGTAATCCAAAAGTTCCGTCTCATCAAGAGGAATACAACAAAGTCAACGTCATGTCAATCGGACCTCCGGAGCTCAAGATATAAGCGTTTCTGCTCTAAGGGACGGTTGGTTTCGTATCCGAACCAACCTGGCCGAACCCAATGTTCTCTGAAAGCTTGATCGTAATATACTGAAACGACCGTCTCGATCCAAGGATTGCTACGCAACTGACGGCGCATCGATCGGAGGTATGTACCCCACGTTATGGCCAAAAGACCGAAGAGGTCCGAAAACGGGGGGGTCTGGGCCCAGACCGACCCGGCCCAACCCCCCCAGGGTCGGCCCGAACCGGGTCGACCCGACACGGGTCCGGGTCCGACCCTGCGGGGCGCGGCCCGGCCGGGTGGTCCGGCCGGGCATCTCGGCCGAGCGCGCTGGCTCGCTGGCGCTGGCCAAGTGGCCGCGCAAGGGGTGACCGCCCCCATGGATGAAACCGCGGCCTCCGCGTGGGACCAGATGCCCGCCGCCGCAGCTTCAGCCGCGGCGGCCCCTTCCCTGCAGCGCATCGGGTGCCGCTGCCATCTGGCAGTCGGCCGGTGCCGGCCACCGCCTCCGGCCACCGGTGCAGCCATGCCGGCATGGCGCGCAGGCAGAGTCTTCTGCGGACCACCGGACGCGCTCCGGTGGTCCGTTTTTCTTGCCGCTTTCACCAACGGTCCTCTTGGGACCCGACCTTTACTGGAATGGCTTCAAAATGCCATCACGACCCGCCTCACCATCGTCCATCGATCCTCACTTCGACAACAAATTGTGGAGTCTTCAAGTCGCCTCCGCGGCCCCGACTCCGCCCGCGGTTTCGTTCGGCCTCAACGGCGTGGCGCGACCGCACCACGCTTCTTCGCCACGTTCTTTCTCGTTTCCACGTGGTGCAACGGCACCGCGTTGCCTTTCTCATGCCGCAAAAAATTCAAACAACAAGGGGGGGAAGGATGGTCGGTCGTGTTCGTGCGGACCGACCTCCTCCCGTTATTATGATAACAGGCGGCCCAAAATGAAACCAAGAAAGGCGACAGATGAGATCACGATCAATAATAAAAAAACCCCCACAACTTCCTACAGCAAAATATTTCCAACCCGCAAGGAAAACGTTCGTGGATCAACTAGATAATAAGTTGTTCCGTGTTCTTTGTTTTCTTTAGAATGAAAGAATCAAGGGAATAAAATCATTCTCAAATATAATTCCCTACCTCAACATTGTCGTCAAACGAGAGTTCGTCGCGGAATTAACCGTCGCGGAAGAAGAGGTTCGTCGCGAAAGAGAAGGATTGTCGTGGAAGAAATGTCGCGGAAGGAGCGTCGTTGATTTCTGAGGATTTGGCGTTCTTCGTCAGAGATAGCTGCATTCTTCGAGTTCTTTGTGTTCTTCGCGTTCTTCGTCGAAGAAGAACGCTTTCCTCCAAATACCCTCCACGCCACAAGTTCCAACCGAAATAAAATTGTCTTATTTTATTAATGCACATGACACGTTTGAATTTCAAAAGAAACGAAACAAACAATTAATTCAATGAATTAATTGTAATGATTTAACCGCCCAATTTAATGAGGCGTTTCTTAACCAGAATAAACGCATGGTTGACTTCATTAAAAAGGGGGGGTGCGGGTGAGTTACTTAGAATGAACGAAACGATGGGGCTTGTGCGGGCCCCACCTCTCAAATATCCTACCAAGTGGGTAGGATATTGTGGGTCCCAACTTATCCGCTTAACTTAGGTTAATCCGCTTTAAGTAAAATAAAATAAATTGTCGCACCACCTTTATTTTATTTCTTAACATAACCCAAAAAATTAAAAACCACACCTGAGCAAACACAACTCCGGAAAAGGTGTTCCTAAGCAATTACTGGCGCTCTGGTTCCATCGGTGCCCTCAGAATTCGATTCTGAGCACTGGTTCAAAAGATAGAAAAACTCGCTCGTTCGTTCACTGAAAGTACCCAAGCCTAACTTCGGAAATTAATTCTGGGCACACCAGGCCTCGGAATCAGGCACCGTCAGAAACTACGTTCTTGTAAAATTACAAAGAAAATTAAGAAAAAATTTCCCTTTAATTTTACGGGTCTTTACAATCAATTGGTAGTCTGACTATGAAATCCAGGGATATATTTTCCATATATACTTTGGAACTGAAAAAGGATAAAGAATTCAATTTGGTTATTACCATTCTTATTTTACCTATTTGAAAATCATACATTTCAGGGTAAAATAATAAATATATTTTTCATTATATCCCATTAATCATACCTTTTTAAGGTCTCTGTACATATAAATGATTGTATGAAGAATCAAAAAAGTAGACCTATATTACTTATTTAAAATCTCCCTCCTCAACTAAGAATCACATTTCACATGTAATATCTTCCCAAATATCAAAAAAACATTCATTATAAACATTAAATTTTAAAAACAAACCCTTTTAACCAAAACTATTTTTTACCAAACTCTTGGTCATCCTTCTGAGAATTACCAATTCTGTATAAGAGAGAAAATTTCACTAACAAATGAAACAAAACAATGTAATTCCTTGCATCCACAACCTTTAAGTAAAAATTAATCAGGATTTTAACCAAATAATCATGTTACAAACATAAAATGTTTAATATTTCATGAGGTTTTTGACTCAAGGCATCTACCACATTTTTCATCACTAGGACAGTATTAGATCATGCAATCGTAATCCTTAATCAGTTACATATATCTTCCCAGCCTTTTTTTAAACACTTTATAAGTAATTATATACATTAAACATTTGTTATTAGTATATATTTAATATTCATCTCTTTTAAAATGATACCTCAAATTTTTTAATGAAAATTCAAAAATATATAATTCTAAATAATGTGTAGGATAATATTTCTCATGAATTTTTAATTGAAGTTAATCATAAAAAATTAACTACTAATTTTGAATTAACACAAAACCAAGTCCATTAAATGAACTGTCAATTTAGATTAAAAATTACTATTACTCAATGCAAAGGGTAAAATTAGAGAATTTACCAATCATTATTTTGATCCAGAAAGCATTAATCCCATTCATTTTGCAATATAAATATAACTCCTTTTTATGTTAACAGATTTAGGTGGATAGATAAACATAAATTTTTAAAAAAAACTCTGATATTATCATTCTAGTCAAAGAAAAATTCAAATCATAGTTGCATTTGTGGGTATTTTCCACTGATCATCAATTTTGCTTTGGCGGGAACAAAAATAATTTCAATTTTACTAATAATGTTCCCTAGAAAAGGAATATATTGTAACAAAAAATAATATTTTCATGAAAATTAGTATTAATTATTTTCAATAAGGGTTCAATAGAAAATAGATATTTTTCATGATCCTCATATCTTTTTGAATAAACCAAAATGTCTTCAGTAAAAATTGTCAAATAGTATGTAAATATTAATGAAGGAATATATTCGTAAGATCTATAAATATAGAAGTGGGATTTTGCATCCCAATGGGATAAACTAAAAAATCATAATTCTCATATATAGTATGAAATGTATTTTTTAGAATACCATCCTCCTTAACATTAAACTGATGGTACCCAGACATGAGATTAATCTTTGAGATGCACTTCAATCTCAATAAATGATCAAAAAATCATTGAAATGAGAAAAATGGTACATGTTTTTAGTAGTGATTTTATTCAAATATCAATAATAAATATAAAGCCTCACAAAACAATATTTATTTTTTAAAAAAAATTGCTTCCCATGGTGTAGTGATAGGTCAAATAAAACCTTTTTCTATATACTCCGACAATTTCATTTCATGTTCAAAAAGTTATACATGTTCCATTCAATAAGAGGTTTCTTAATTAGGATTATAATTTGGGACAAAGTCAATACTAAAATCACTCTCTTGGTTAAGAATAAAACCATTAAAGGCATTAGAAAAAAATACTCCTGAATTTATTCAATGTTGACACGTCACTAATCTAAACGATTACATTTTTTCAACAACACGTGGAATGTATATTCCAATGATTTTTCTAATAAATTTCCATAATACTTGGTAGGTTATTAAGGGTATTAAATCATTGAAAATAAAATCATAGCTCTGAAATATATCATAGAATGATAAAATCAAATCAAATCCATACCCAAAAAAATATAAAACATAACAATGGGTAATTCCACGTGATTTAAATGAAAATAATATGGCATTGACAATTGTAGCAAGATTCCTAAAAATTGTGTTTCTTTGAGACCTACACATTGAAATTTTCCCAAAAGTTATATCATAAATTCATGACTTGACATTCCCAATATTATTGAAAATTTTTCATAAATGAATGAATGTGAATATCAATAATCATACAAGGTGTTGATTCAAATTTTTTTATTCCCCCCTAAGTGACTTAATTTAGAAACACGTTAGCATTAATCTCAAACTCATTGAAATTACAGAGGCATACCACTGTATTTTCATTAAATATTTTATCATCTTCCTATTAGTCACATTCCATGTGACAAATATTTCCACATGGATATCATTTCCTATATTTTCAGGTTCATTCCCTAAGGTAATTCTTACAACAAATTTCACAAGAATTATATTTTATTTTATTACCTAAAAATGTATTTCATGAGTTTAAACCCAATACCAACCAACCATATTGATTATTATTCTTGTCATCAAAAGCCATATAAATGTTATAAAATTCCCTTTGAACACTTCTAGCACAATGAATAAATTTCACATAAATTTTAAACTCTCATGAATCCAATGCTATTCATAAAATTGGATTTAAACCATATTAAATTATATTGAATTTACTATCAAAGTCTTGAACAAAATTCGATACAAACATGGATAGTCTTATAAAACTAGACTCATATAATGCTATAAAACATTCATCCTTGAACATCATTTCCTATAATTGTTTCTCCATTTTGAGTCAAACTGTGTTAGAAAATAAATTTTCTATAAAAAAACTCTTAAAATAATCCCATTCCATAACATCTAGTACATATTTATATCTAATATTATTAAGAACATACCACAATAGATTAGATTAATATTTAATATGACCAATGGATAGGGTCATATTTTGGTTATATCAACATCCGATGTCTTTAGAAATAATTTCTGCAGAGTTCATCCACCCTTTATTTAACACTAGATCTGATGTTACACTGAAATCTAGAGGATGATTCCTCATAAGAAGCCCAACTACTACCATATTCTGTTGTGTTTTATCTGACCAATCCCTTTTTGTGACACCACCATCATTTATTTCTTATATAAAATTATCCATCATTGTGAAAAATTGTATTGTTTCAATACCAACCATCTCAAGATGCTGATTTTGAAGGATGGTTTCTTCTGGATTCCTTCCTAGAACAACTGTAACGTTATCTCTATAGAAACCCCTTGTAAACAAATCATTATTTGTTGATGCAACCCGGTAATATTTCAATACTATATAATTTCAAATTATCCATAAATTAAAAACCAATTATGGGTATTCTATTATCATTATCCTAACCCTAAAGTTATTTATACAAGGATTTTAAATCCATCTATAAAAACCCAACCATATACATTACATATATTAGTGATTGTAAACTAGAATATACATTATTGAAAACCTAGGATATTTTAGGATTACAGTTATAGATAATTAACACTAATTTATATATGGAAAACCCATATATTTAAAGTGGAAACTGACACTGAGTATCTCTTTATTCTATAAACAATGTCTTGAAACATGGTTTCTCTCTCTGTAAAATCACCACAACATTCCCCTTAATATCATCTTTTTCTCTACTCTTCCTAAATCCCTATGAAAAAAATTAAAACGTGGGATGATGACTAAATATTTAAATGGGATACAAAATAAAGGAAAATATTAGTTCAGTGAAAGCCAATAACAAACATATTACAAATATACCTTTTTTCCCTGAAAAGGAATCATCATTTCTAAACAAAAAATGATCACACCCTTCAAAAATATAAATATTTTACAGAAAACTCATAAGAAATAATTTAAGAATAAAGTAGGTAACATGGGACGTAATATTCCACATCACTCTTATAAATAGATTAATTAATACATCCAACCTCCACCTTTATAGTATCTAATGCATTGATGGTTATAATGTAACCACACCTCCTTGGTTTATTTTGGAACCACCCATCATTGGTAATAAAAATTCCCACTCATCCTTGTTTTATCATAGATTCACCCATCATTGGTTAATAACATATCCAACAATGATCATAAAAAATTCCCAGGAACCAATAACTTAAACATAAATCATGAAATCATGCATCATAATAAATTATTTATGTTAATAAACATTCTATTTTTGAAATTTCTAATTTTGAAAAACTGTGAGTGTAAAATGAGAAAACATTTATTTAATTTAACTATATAAAATTGTAAAGTATGATTTAATATATTATGTAATTATAAATGTGGTAAATTCTATTAATTCTATATATTTAAAAACATTCCTTTTGGATTTTGTAAAAAGAAACGATAAAATATTTTTTATGGGAATGTCCCTTATAAATATCATCCCATTGTAGTGAGAATTAATAAAATTAATAGATTATGTTCATCAACTGTAAATGCACATTAAAAAAATTTAAATAAAACATATCATTTGTAAAATTAATTTCACACATAAGCTTTGTATGATATAATCAAGTAGTAGATGTTTAACCCAATGAATGGAAATTAGGTTAATAATTCTCTTACCTATGGATTGACTTCCTTCAAACAAGTTCAAAAATTCTATATAATTGTTTGAATAATGTTATTAATTTATAGAAGTTAAATATTCTTATTTATAATACCTTATATGATCATTTTATAACATATTAACACTATTTAATTGATAATATTTCATTAATTTAATTGTTTTTTGGCATATGCATTTCATGGTTTGATGGTCAGTTCATTGGTGTATAATTATGGATTTTCTTATAAAATGGAAAAACTAATATAGAAGTGTTATTATATGGTATTAATTCACCTATATATGTATAAATTTTCCCATTTATCATTATTTATAACTTAATGATTATTCATTTCATATAACGTTATTGATAAATATTTAGATATTTTGGACGTTTAACGACTATCACGAACTGGATTAAATTTATTTTATATTATATCTATATATTAGTTCCCAGACATGAAATAACTTATAATATATTTATTAAAATATAATTTGACCAGAATAATAGTTATTTGACAAAACCTGAAGTTAGTAATGGAAATACATATATAATTAACCATAGAGATGGATAAACATCATAATTTGGATTGTAGTTTCATTTCTTTGAATAAAACAATATAAAAAACGAGTGGATATAAGATGTAAAATTGAAAACATTGAATTATAGTATATATATGATATATTATATATTATGAATTTATGGATGAATGTGATGAATATAATGTAGAAGAAGAAATGAAATTAGGGGAGGTGATTTGAGGAAGTTACCTCCTAAATATCACATTTTGAAGGTACCCTTAAAAACCATGGAATTAGATATACATTCAGAACATAATCCCTATAACATGGGTAGAAGGGGGTGGAGTGTTTTTGGTTGACATTTGAAGATATTAATTTCTATTTAGGATAAAGGGGGAGGCGAGAAGTGGTGCGCATACTTGAGGAGCAGTGGTTTTAAGTGATTAATTATTGATTATTTTATATTTAAAGTCAACCATATTTTGTGGAATTAATTAGAAAGAATTAGATTGATAATTATTTTTTAATTTAAATATATGATCAAGAAACATTTAAATAAACATTTAAATTTTTAATTTCTAAGAATATAATATTTTAACTTCTAGCATTAACACATTTCATTATTGTATCCATACTGAGTTAAACCTTTCTTAACCATGATATAATTTTATCCCTAAAATGAAAATTTACTTAATAACTATTTTAAACTAAATAATTTCAAATATGGAATAAATTTTAAGAAATTAAATTCACATAATATGAAAATTATATTTAAAACAAAACTTTAATCCGTAATGAAAAAGACGGTTATCAAGAAATGTATTTTTCACAAAAGTATGATTTTTTATTTAGTCAATGGCTAGTAATTATAATTTTGTGAAACTATGTTAATGTTTATTTATATACAATATATCAATTTTATATAAATCATTAACCCATAGAGACTATTTTAATATATTAAAAATCATAATTATGATGTGCATTAAAACAATTCTAAAAACCCAATTTTTAACTCCAAAAATTCAAATCTCATAAAATAAAATAAAAAATTATTTCTAAATAATTTAATTGGATAAAATATAACTAAAATAGTAATGTTGCATTAAAAGGTATTCAAAACATAATGGTACGTTTACGATGCTTAATATGTTGATAATAAATGACATTTTTATAGAAATTGGTTTTTCATTATTCTCAGAAATTATAAACTTATGAGAAAATAATCAAAAATTCATCGCGATATAATTTTAACAATATGAATCAAGAAATGAAATTTGTTTTTTCAAATTATAATTATATAATTAGAGATTAAATCTTTTAAATATATCCTATTATTAAATGAGTTTAAGAAAACTATTTCTTACTTAACATATTTATAATGAATTTAAATATTTAATTCAATAGTGCTAATAAATATGAAAAAAATATTTTATCGATACATGGTTTGTTACACTTAATAATTTTCCTCATAACCTAGTAAAAATGGAATCATAAGATAGGGTGAGATCAGATGCTTGATAAATAAACATATTTGATGTCAATAAATAATCATAAGTGGGAATAAGCCTAAGGATATGATAACATGATCATAACTTATGAGTGAAAACCCAACTTAGAAAAAAAATCATTAATCATGAATCATGGTATTTTATTTTTTATAACATAACATATAAGTAATATTGTAGTGTAATTAATAATCAATCATGAGTACTTATAAATCATATGAATCTTAATACATTTGTTATTTGTTTAAAAATATGTATAGAAAATAATTTCTTAGTTGGGGCCCATAATCAAGGATATTAGTGTTGATTTTGTTCACTCCTAGTTATCATATTTTATTAATCAATATTATATCTTAATACTATTGTATTGGACAATTTCCCTTAATAAACACAGTTTACTAACCATTTTAGTCTATATTATCTCATGAGATATCCTTATTTACCCAATGTATTTGAGTTTTATATAATTCCTAGACCAACAACCACATAATGAAAAAAATACATCTAGGTGACATAAGATCATAAAACATTAATAATACCATAAAACACTTAATATAAATCAGTTTCAAAATAATTACATCATTTTATCATAATATAACATGTGGAAAAGAAATGGGTTTAATAAATATTTTATCATTTCTTAATTAGCCAATGGGAAAGTATTGGGTCTCATAGAATCATCATTATGTCATACTCAATATTGGCCCCTCATAAAATTTGATAGAATAATCATATTATATTCCTAGTAAAACATAAATATATTTAATAGGTGTTCTCATAGATTAAATAAACATCTAAAAAACAATTTGATCATTTCCTTAAAAATGGAAAAATAATGGTTTTTGAATATCATTAAATACAAAAAATTACAATAATGTTGAGAAAATTGTTTTATTTGAAAATAACCATTGAAACATGTAATGTAGAATTCAATGAAATTTATATTCTTTATGTGCAAAAATTAATCCGTACCATATATGTTGAATAAGAACTTTCCTTTCAAACTTTTGTTAACAAATCAAAAAAGACATGTTAGAAAAATTTACTTTTATAAAATATTATTAAAAAATAATTTTAAAAATTTTAAAATTTAGACAAAATTATATTTTATGAACATTCCATGTATTTTTTAAAACCTCTTTATACTTTTTATTGTGAATGGATATGGAAGAAAAATATCCTTGACTGAAGAGGAAATAAGGGTAAATTTTCCTAATTTGTTTTCCAATAATTTCATATAAAAAAGTAATGATACATAATTAAGAACATGTAAAACAATAAATATTTATAGGGGATGAAAATATGTCTGGTTTATTAAATAATTATAATATAATTTCACTCAATGAAAGTTACACATAGACAATCCCAAAAAGGAATGGTATTGAATGAAAAATCTCATACATCATGGCCCATATTGATTCATACCTGTTCAAACATTCATTATAATAAATATATATTCATTAAAAATATATCATTTTATAATATTCACATATAACATATAATTTAGCCATAGTTTGTAATTTTTAATTATCATTTTATATTCAATTTCATCATTAAAATGAACATTATGTTGAAAACTGGTCCATTTGCGTTTCATGATTCAGTTAAAGGGCCCCAATACATAAACAATATGTATTTTTTAAATATATTTTGAATGACTATTATTTTATAAGTATCATGATATTGAGTTTTTGAAAATGAATTACATCGCTTCGTGGATATGGTAGTCCATACGCACACATATATAATGTTTTCAATATTTGAATGATGAGATGAAACAATGTTTAATTCTAATTCAACATTACAAAATTCTTAATTACATTAAAGCATATCTTATAAATTAATTTTATATATTCTTATTATCAGCCATGTAATGGGGAAATGAAAAAAAAAAATCAAATCGCTTCTAAGTGGTGGTAGTCTACTTTTAGGCATGAGTGATATTATCATTTTTGGATGGATGATAAATTAACAAGGTATATGAGAAATTATAATTCCTTTAAACTATTTATGTCATGAATATATAATATATACATGAAATGCATCATAATAACCTTGCATGAAAAATAGTGATGGGAAATGATTCAAACTGATTCATGGAGGCGGTAGTCTACACATACACATGAGTGATACATTCATTTTCCATTTGATGGAAAAGATGTAAGGGATGATTTTAACATAATATAAATAAAATATTATTATATTTAAGGCTCTTGATCTATTATGTTAGGATTTATAAACTAATTTTAAGTATATATATAAGAATAAATTATCTTTGCAAGAATCGAGTAAGATTATTATATCTTCTTTAAAAGTACTCCATTGGTTTGCACCTAAATCTATATTAGGATGGTCATAATTTTTGAATAGATGATCAATAGTTATGTAAAGGTATCTATTATAGTGTTTAGATTGGTTTTAACTAATATTTTTGGATAAAATTTAGTGAATAGTGTAGAAGAAGATGTGCCCTTTTATAAGTGAGGGGATGGACATACATGGAAAAAATGGAAGACATAAAAAATTAAATTTGATTTATATTGAATTTTGATAAATGAGTACATAAAAGTTAACCTAATTTCAGGGTAAAATATAGTAAAATAATATGATTTATACAAGTTTATGTAATATTTTAACTGCTTACTCTTAGTTTAATCCTCGATAAACCTGTTTTAATGGTAACATTGGTAACACATTGTTACTGTTTTTATTATTTAGTATGATAGAAATTTTAGATTTACTATGTGAATTTATATTAGTTATTATAATTACTCATATTTAATCAATTTTACAAGGATAATTTTCTATAACTTCAAAAAATTCAATTTATTTTTATTTCTTAGTAAACAACGATATCTGTTTCCTGAAAAATACATTTTAATGCATGAAACTGGTTTTATTCATCTTATATGCCTAGAAATAAAAAATTATAAATATAATTAAAAATATCATTCTATATATTATATATGAAATTCATTAACATAATTCAACCAAATATTTTAACTTAATTTATTATGATAAAAACACATTACCATCATTTCAAAAATATTTTTTAAAATATATGTATTTTTGTCTTCAAGTAATTTCATTTTCATTTCGTAATAATTTATGACCAACTAATTTATATTATAAATGTTTAAACCATGGTTTTTTATAATTTTATAAATCATAATTAATTTATAAATTAAATAAAATATCTTCAAAAAAAAGAAATGATAGAACAATTTAAAACTAATTGTATTTTTAAATAATTCTTCAAGATCTAAATTATTTTCCAAGGGAATTTGAAATTATTTTAGATAAATATATATTAAATTAAATTAAATATAATTTCATTTATTTTATAATTTTAAATAATTATTTACATAATTTTTGTGTTTGATGTCAAAAAATAAAACACATCAAGTTTATTTAAAGGGAAATATATCATAAAATATTTGGTTGTTACATTTTACACCAATTATAATTATACCTCTAATGAAATTATACCAATTTGATATAACAACCAAGGATAACTCAACATCATAATGTCCTTAGGTTCCTATATAACGTCCTCATGATTTGGGGTTTTCTATAAAACATTAATGAGGTGTATAGTCTGTTTTTCAATACTTTCTCTCTTTAATTAAAAATATCTACCGATTTTTTTCATAATAGAGATATAGATTTAGAAGTATATCATATGAGTTAAATATATGTGATTTATCAATTATATATTTCCCCAATAGAGATTCATGGAACAAATTTTGAGAATGATAGTGATTTCGCGTAAGATCCATGAAAGGTGAAATTATCTTAATAAGATAATGAAATTAAATAGAATGGATATATCTCTGTATCAACACACCCTTCATGAAGAATATCATAAACTTATACTACTTATATAATCATAGCAATATCTACTCAACAATTATAAAATCTATGTTTTGATAATGGCTTTTAAAATATTTTTTTCACTATATGTTTCCCTGATATGATTCTAAATTACAATAATATTATTTTGTATTTCCTCTACATTCTCATGCCTTAAAATATATCATTCTCCAACTTCATCCAAGAACAATAGTGTTATAAAAATTATTCCATAAATCAATTCAAAAGGATCCATCTATTTTTTTGAGTAAAATCAATTATTGTATGAAAACATGTCCTAAGAAAGGTGTTGATCCCAACCACCTCTGAAATATATAGAACATATATAATTTAGGTTTTGAATAGTCCTATCAGTCTGGATGTCATTATGATGATGATATGTACTGTTAAATTTGAAGACAATATTAAATTGTCTATAATATCTCTTTTAAAAAAAATTGAGACAAACCACAAATCCCAATCATATAAAATAGGTTTTTGTTCACCAAAAAAGCATACCACATACTTAATGTATATGAAATCACGTTGATGAATAGAAAAATATCATATGATTGTAACAAAATTTGATAAATTAATAATTAAATAATCTATAGCCAAAACATCATTATGTTATTTATAGGTTTTTTGGATTATAATGATGAAATACATAATTAAATTTTACCATTTACATTATTTTATTGATAATTGGTTTTACATCCCCTTAGACATTTTTACCTCATCCATATCATACTGATATACTAGACATTAAGATATATACTTTTCATAATACCATTTTATATTACCACAGCACAATTACTCATTCGTATATATATACATATTCATACATCTAATATGAATAGATAATGATTAACTTTCAAATTCATAAAACAAATACTTCTTTAAATATTATATTAGAGGGGAAAAACTGAGTTCTAGAACCATATAATTTAATTATAATCAAGGTATAAATATGAAACATTTATCATCACCTTGTAATGTTAAAAATATTCTTTTTTCACCTTATTAATCTCCACATGGATGATGGATGAACATTAAGAATATAATGATAAACATATTCCCTTTCTACATTATTTCACGATCTATATGCTACAAATATGTATCTATTATATCTATTTCATTCTTCATTATAGAGAAACAGTATGGTTTATCTGACTCAACGAATTAACCAACTTTTTCACCTTTCCAGAATGGTAATGTATTGAGAAAGAATAATCATTAATCAACTCCATACATATCACTCTTTTCATATTTAACACATTCTATGTGAATATAAAAAATAAAAATTTTATGATCAGAATACATATCACATCATTATCCCTAAAGATAATGAACCTATATTTTCAATGAACAAAAATAATGATTCCAACGCTAAATCATGATTCATTTAATTTCACTGAAAAATATAAAATTAGTTTTAGGAAAAATATATCACTCTACATGAGGATGCATCTCATTACATCATTTAATACATCACTATTGATAAAAAACCCTTCTCCACTATAGAGTAATGTGAGCACAGGTCCATTGATCTACCTTCTCTTCAGTTCCTTGAAATTTTCCACACATTCATTTGCCAAATGGAAAATGGATCCTTTCTTATTAAAATTTGGATTGGGTTTATATAGTCATGATATGTCACTCACAAAGCATCGGTATAATCCAAAAGCCCAATAAAACTAAAAAACATCTTCATAGTGGATGGTCTGATCTTTTTTCTCAATATATTCCATCATTTAAGGATTTAAAAATATATCATCTCTTTATAAAATATGACCCAGTAATGAAACATTTTTTCCCAAAATTAAAACAAGATAATCATGGAATACAACATCCCATTATATATGGTCTATAATTGAATCCTTAAATAAAAATCATGATCATCCTTTATCATAGAATATATAAGAATATAATCAATAAATAAAAAAAACTATTTAATATAATATTCGGAGACACTATTTATTAAATCCATTAAGAAATAGATAGAATTGGTATGTCCAAATTGAATTAGTAAAATTTCATAATGATTGTATCTCATACGAAGGGGTCTCTTGGGTATATCCTTCATCTTGACAAATAATTGATTATATTTATAATAAATTCAATATAGGAAAAGTATATGTCTTCAAATAGTGGATAAAACATTCCATCAATATAGGGTATATGATACTAATTCTCAGTAGTGAACTTATTATGTTATCAATAATAATTGCAAAGATGAATTAAACCATATTTATTCTTAACAAAAAGTGTAGGTGAAACCCATGGTTATGTATTCAAGAATATTAATCATTTATAAATATAATCAATGAGTTTATTCTAAAATTCATTCAAATAAATAAGGTACATTATATATTGATACTTATAAATAGGAATAACACCAGGTATTATTTATATTTAGAAATCAACTTCATTATTTGATGAACTACTAAGAAATTATTCCAAAAATACATCAACATTTTCTTGAACAGTATGTGTATCATTAGTGTTCATCTTATCTATATCCATTTATTGAGAATATTAATTTTAAATAGTTATTATGACCTATACTAGATAAGTAATTTATTTTGGAACATGATATTCATACCTGCACCAAAATACAGTCATATCTTAATTCAATATATGAAATTTCATTTACCCTCCTTAACAATTGAAATTTTACAAATTTAAATAAATCTAATCCATTCCAAAAATCCCATTAAAATCCACTAAATAATGAATAATAATATTTTCATTTGGAACATTATGACAAATGTTAACCTCAAATACCCAACTTAGGAGTGAAGGATATGTTTTTATTAACCACTATATCGACTTCATCAACTAACATAGAAAATTACACTTATCGTTCTAGAAGATAGACACTAGATTAAGAAAATAACATAAAAAAATTATAATTTCCCCAGACATAATACAATGAAAAATTAATGGTACCCGAGGATAAATGATTATTCCCTATAATAAACTCATCATTTTTTCTTGGAAATTAGTTTAATTATTCCAATTTTTTTAAAAATATAACATTATCATGTTCCATTAGTACATTAAATTGGGTTTTTATTCCAAGACTCTAAATATATAAAAAATTTAATATGCATAAAACTATATTCTAAAACAATTGATGACCAATAAAACTACATTTTTCTCTTAATAAGTGTGTTAGTAAACTTTCTGGTGTTGATATTTGTAATTATATATCAAGATATCGAGATAGGAATAATCACAAGGCATTACCTTCCAACATATATTGAATTTTCGTTTCTCATGAGTAAATTCATTTCAGTTGACTTCACATTCATTATTTAGATGATTCCTCATTGTTCACACCATTTACTAAAACCATTGGAAAAAGTTCATTCAGTATCAAAAATCAATAATCAGATTAGTAAATTCATATGTCTTAGAAAATAATTATTATAAATTCCTAAGTCATGAATCCTTACTCCATCCCATGAAACATTAATTTCATCTCATATCACTGGGTATTACTATAATTATTTATAATATATTTACTTTCATTCATTATAATGGTTCATAATGAGAATGAAAATTATCCAAATTATATCCCCTAATATTCATAATCTTTGTGTGTTGTCTTATCCGTACTCATCATGCACTTCTGAAGACTGAGTTAAAACATAATATTTGTCTTTTAGAATTCTTACCACTAGTTTAATCTATATCAAATCCACAAAATGTTTACATTATCAAAACTTTCCATATTTTATAGAAAAAAACATTCTTTTCCATACCGTATCATATATTTTTCTCTTATACATAGGCATATCCTATGGTTTCTCATTAAAATTTTCTATTTATATTCTATAAATCTAAATAAACATTCTTATATTTAAAAAATACTAATCATTACTCAAATACTAAATTTGGTGAACCAAGAGTAACATACAAAATTATTAAAACATTTATGATTAATATTCAATACATTTTTCAATAATAAACCATTTAAAGGTGTAATGGTTTAATGTATTTGAATACAAGATACATAACTGACTTATTTCATAAAATATATCTATATTTCCCACAAGTTTCTTCTCTCATAGTAAAATTTTTATAAATTTCAAACATAGTAACTTTATTCTTAACCAGGGGATAATGGAAAGCTATTAAAGGTTGAGATTGTAATTATAAAAAATTCCATGATTATATGTGAGAATAAACATAAGGGAATAATAACATGGTAATAAAATAATAAATACGTACCAATTCATTTAATGATCTATAATCAGGAATCATTGAATAAGGTTTTGTCTTAACAAAACACACAGGTCATTAGAGTTAATAATAATAAAGTATCAATCATGAACATTGACATCATATCATAAGCATAATTCATAAGTTTTTATCATGCAAATTAGTATAGAAAATCATTTTTTTAGTCAAGGTACACTACCATGGCTATTATTGTGGATAGGGTTCACTCCTCATTCCATTATTTCTTTAGTTATGGATCACTACCAATACAATCAAATTCAACTGAATCCCTTACTGAACTAGATTCACTCCCCAATGATTTATTTGTTATCTCAATAGATATCACTATTTACCCAATGTGATATTGGGATATATAATTATGGGACCACCAATAATATAATTAAAACCATATATATGTTTAAACTCAACATCATAAATTGTTTACCATTTCAAAACCTATTATAGGGAAATATGTTTTATTAAAATTACATAATTTTATAATATAATATCCCATTGAATAAATGGTGTTCATAATGATTTCATTATAATTTATTTTTCTCAGTAGAAAGAAATGGGTTTCAAAGAATCATCGTTAAACCATCAGTATGAAAGGTATTATAGATAATTGGATGGAATCATAGGATCATATCCCCAGTGTAACATAAAAATCCTTATAGTAAATTACCTTATAAAATAAATAACTTGAAAAATGTATTTCAACTTTTATTTTAAAACAAGTAATATTTCCTCTTTTTTATATATTTAAAAACTAAAAATTACGTGATTCTTATTAGGGATTTTCTTTAAAAATGTCCATAAAAACATATAAGGTAATATTAATGTAAATTTATATTCAATAAAATGGTAAAATTCATACATATTTTATATGTGAAATGAAATTTTTCTTCAAATAATTTTATAAAAAGTCAAAAAAATTACTTGATTGTAAAATGTTTCTTCAAAAATATTAATTTTAAAAAATGTTAAAAATTAAAAGGTAGCTAAAAATAAAATTGAAAAAAATTTTATTTCTAGTTACAACCTTCCATAAAATAGTTTTAATGAGTTGGTCTATAAAATAAAATGTTTATCGATAAATATAGAAATATTGTTTCCTTTTTTTAAAAAAGTCAGTTGTTAATGTACAAAATAGTGGCGATTGAATGATAAAACATGATACCATAGAAATTACCATATAGGAGTAAACTATATGGGGGTTAAAATATTAATATCATTTAATTTATCATAATGGATGGTCCTCATAGACTATCTTGGAAAAAAGTAGATTGTAACATAAACCCCTTACCTCAAACAATGTATTTATTTGTATGTGTTCAAGAAACGTCTTTAATAGATATATATTTATTTAACATATTTTATTGAACCATATTTATAAATATATTACCTTGAATCATTACTTTATAATTTAAAGTAAATCTTTTGTTAATAATTTATTCTTTAAAATGATTATTCTGTGAAAAACTGGTCTATTTTCGATGAATTTTTTAGTTCGATGGTTCTGGTACTTTCACCATGGTCGTGATTTCATAATCTATACAATATTAATCATGCTAAAATTATATTATTTATTCATTACATACCATTTTATAACCATTCATATAAATTTGTGACGATGAATGAAATATATCACTTCACAGAGATGGTAGTCAGTATATACACACATGTACTATTTTCACTATTAGATGGATACAAAAGAAAATGTTAAATGAAAATTAATTAATATATAATTATATGTCTATCATAAATATCATATATATTCATAATATATTCCTTATGAAAATCCATATAATGTGGAAATTAAATTCCAATCCCGTCACCTCAGGTTGGTGGTAGTCCACATGTATACACTCACAAAGTTATTATTTTCTAATAGATGGGAAGGTTGGAAGGTAGAAAATAAATCAGCATTATATAAGAATAATATTTTTATAAATATTATAAATAATAATTATGTTCATAATAATTAAAAACCATGAAATATAATTATGGAATATGATTCATATCACTACATCGAAATGTTAGTTTACACGAACACACGAGCAGTACATTAATTTCCCATTTGGTAGAATGGATGTTGAAAATGGTTCTCCCATTATAATAAAAATATATTTGTATATTTATGATACTATATTAATTATGTTTTGACAGATACAACATATTTAGAATAATTATAAGAATAAATAATCTTTAAAAGCATCATGAATGATTACTAGTTATTCTTTGAGTGGCCGACTTTGGCTTTCATATTAAGCCCTCTAAGGATTTTCAAAGGGCTATACCATGGTAAATAAAATGGATGGAATTGATGATGATTTATTTTAATATATAATCTATGTTTTATGGATCAAAATGAGTAAAAAAGGGTGGAAAAATAATCCCTTGTATAACTGATGGGATGGACCCATATAAATGTAATTTAAAGATACAAATAATATAAAGTTACATTCATTTAAAATTTAAACCAACTCCATAAGTCAGAAATATTAAGATAATATAGGTTATTTATATCATCATACATTAATATTTACTCATGTTTTAATGGTATATTATTCATTATCAATCACATTAACCCTCCGTAAAACCATTTTAACCATAAGCATGATGATTTTTTTAACTATTTTTACTAATCATTTTGACAAAAAAATTATGTTGAACATAAAAAATTAAATTATTTATTATGATTGAAAGCATTGAATAAATTTTAAAATATTCAACATATATAATTTCCATATTATTCATTATAAAATAAATATAATAAACATAATATAAACAATTTAAATCAAAATTCATTTTTAACCATAAAAATGGATATTCTCTTTTATCATGCATAGAAAAAAAATTATATGAATATTAAAAAAATTAATAAATATATAATATATAAATTTATTTAATACCATTTATCAATAGGGAGTGATATAATTTGTTATGTTAAAAACACGTTTTGTATAAGGAAATAATTTTTTAGAGAGACATCCTTTTTTCCATTAAATGTATTTAATTTCATTGTTAGCCAATTTATGACCAACGAATTATTTTTTATATATCTAATAATATAATTTCATATGATTAATGTTATTAATTAATTGTAAAATAAAACTAAATTTTCATTAAATAAAACATATATGGTAAAGCAATTATCATAATCAAAATATTTCAGAATACTGTTTAGAACAAATATTATTTTATAAGTGAATTAGTTTTTTTATAAAATGATTCATCAAAATACCATATGACCTAAATTATTTTATAAATAATTAAAATTATTCAAATAATTTGAGTTTTGTTTCTGAATCAATGTATCAAACACCTCACTTTTATTTAAAGATTAATATGGCAAAAAATTTAATGGTGTTAAATGTATAGTGGCTGGTTTTTCAGATGGTCTCAGAGAGTTATGGTGAAATATAGATAGATATGTGAGTATTCGAACAAAAAATTAAAATATTTTCCAACATTTTAAATCTATGGTTATTTATATGAAACACTAAAAGAACAACATTTCGTTCAATAGAATATTCAACACGCAACACTAAGCATGAACAACAGACAAAATATATAACCTTTATTACAAAGATATTGAACTATTAAACCTTAATAGTATTATATAAATTATAATATATATATATATATAATACCCAATAAAAAATATTTAAACATTATTAGTACTAAATCAATCATACTTTTTGTAATATAATATTATTATTTAAAAATATGATTTGTAAAATAGAAATTTACTATTTTTGTGAGAAAATATTATAATTATTTATTATAAAATTTAGAAAAAGTAATGTATAAAATTATTATTATTATTTAAAAAAATAATATACTTATTAAACTTTAGAGAAATTTTGGGATTTTTTAGAAATATTTATTTTTCAGTAATATTGAAAAATACTTACTTTTTCTAAAATAATAATTTCATTTTAATGAATTAATTATCAAAAAGACCTACTATTTTTTAATATGATTTCAGTTAAAAATATGTATTATTTATTAATATATATTTTACATAATTATATTTTAATCAATGTTTTATTGTATTTTAGTGTAAGTTTATTTTTGGGATTAAAAATGAGATATTTCTGATTTTTTTTTAAAGTGCATAAAATTTATAAAATTAAATTAATAAATAATCCCATAATGGGAGATGATATAAATGAAATTTTATATTTTAAATAAATTAATATTAATTTTGACTCATTATTTTATTTTTATTATTAGTCATTTATTTAATATAAAATATTATTTTCTTAAAAAAAATATCATTCATGAAAACCCTCTATTTCATTACATCTATGAGATTAATTATTCATTTAAAAATTTTCTATTTTTATGAATTTAATATCGAAAAATGGATTCCATACTTTGAATCATAATAATTTATATTATATAATAACTACAACTTAATTTTTTACCATAATGATTACTGAAAACATTTAAAACTAATTCCAATAGTTTAGGTAAAAATAGGTTTATATGGGGTTAAATTAAATTCATATGGATTTAAATAACATAAAAACATCAATAAAATTTATTTTATGGACATATTTTGAAATTTTAAAGTCTATCTCTTGTTGAGGGTCTAGTTTGAATGCATATGGAATTTAAAAAATATTGGTACACCTTTTTCTTTTCAAACATTACGAGTTTGTCATTCACACCACTTTTAAAAGGTCATCCCCTGTATTATTCTCTTCAAACAAAAACTGCCATTTTAGTCAGTTGATATATGAAAAAATTTATTTATTCCCTCTCAATGGCCTTGATTCTGTATTTTAATAATAAATCCATCCTTTGAGGGATTTTGGTTCTTACGTAAAGAGGTTATCTGAAAATGAGTTACTATGTTTAATCATTCGTTTATATATTATTTGTTCTTCCACATCCATTTATAATTATGTTATTATTATTATATTATAACACCATTATCTAACATATAGAGAGATTTTATCATAAAAATTTAATAAAATAAATCTTTATCATCTTCTATCAAATGGAAAATGTATTCATCATTCGGGTGTATAGTGGACTATAACCTCACAGACTTGTGTAATTCATTTTTCAACATTGCCTATCATGCCTTGTCATTTTAATGGATTAAAAGTATATATATGATATGTATAAAATAATTTCACTTTTTAAATTACTATATGGCATATAACATGTTACTTTCCATTCCATTGGGGATACGATAACGCCACTCGTGTATACAATAGAGTACTGCCTCACAAAGCAATGTGATTTGTTTTCAGTAACACATTAAATGGAATGTATTAAGGATACATGTATTGAATAGATGTTATATAAATTAAATAATATTTATATTTAGGACATATTATTCAAAATTAAATAACTATATATCCTTTTATTTGTTACAACAAAATGATAATTTCGTTCATCTGTACATATGGGCTACCACCGCAACAAAGTGATGTGATTATTTTCTATTCACCCCAACACATTGATGTTATATATGAGTATACATAATGATATAAAATTATATTTATAATATGGTGTTAATTCCTTCAATATAAAATACTACTCCCATTATTTCTATAATTATCATTGTAAAATGAAAAGGTTACTCTTGTGTGTGTACAACCAACCATTTCTATGATCGTAATGTAGTTCATTTTTTATAACAAACATTAATTATTTGTTTTGAAAGTATAATCTATTTTTTAAATGATAATTATTTCTTTATTATTATTTTGTAAATGTTTAAATAAATACCACTTTGAGCAATCTCAGTACACCGATTTGGTTTTGGAAAAATGAACTGAACGTTCTCAAAACACCTGATATGGACAAAATTAATAAAATATTGATATATTTAATTAAAATAAAATAATAATAAAATTAATTATTTTTTGTTAACCATTAAATTTTTTATTATTATAGAAAATTTTTGATATAATTTTATTATACAAGAGTCAAAAGATAAAAATGGGAAGTCCAGACTCCAAGTGAAGGTTTTCTCATCTCACTTTTTATTTCATTGAGACATATTTCATATTCACTACTTTATTTATTTTTTTGTGTATATACAAGAAATTTTACCTGTATAAATTTAATACTCAATAAATAATGGTATTTTATGTTTCTATGTTAATTCATTAATTTAAGGGTAATTGAAATGAAATTTACCAAGTGGTAAAGGATTTTATAACACAATTTCTATTTGTTATGTTACATTAAATTTTTATTTACATCCTTGTAAAATTATTATGATTCTATATACATTTTATTATCATATATTTTATATATACTTATTTTAGGTGGTTTTATATTTTGTAGAGACAATATATTCTTTGACTAATTCTCAAACTCAATGATATAATTTTTGTATGGGTTTTTCATCTCAAATTGTCTTTCTTTGAGAAAAATGGGAATAACCTACACCCATATTAATTTGTGACTTGTATATAATTACATTTTTCATGCTATATCATAAAAAACTACTATTAATGATTTTTAATATATCATTTAATTTTATTCATTCAAGGGGTTTACAATTGGAGAGTTACCAAAGTAGAAATGGGATTATGTTACAATCTCCTTTCTTTGAAAATCCTTTATTATCAAGGTTATTTTAGAGGATATAATGTGATTCTTTATTATTAAACTAAATCAATTTTGTTCTCATCTAGTTTGGAATTTGTTTCACTTGTTTAATTTCCATTTCCTCTATTATTGAATAATGAAACACCAATAAATCTATTTATTAGTGATATTGATGATGTATTTTTTTAGATTTGGAATTTACCCTTCCTTATCCATGTTTTCAAGAATGAATCAAGAATATTTTAAAAATTGTTTTACTAGGAATGTTTAAAGAAAATTTTACCCAGATTTGTCTTTTTACAAAAAAATTAAAAGCGATCTCCCATTAATTTTTCAGATAAGGTACACATTTGATTTTGTAATAAATAATTTGAAAGATATAATTTTTTTTAATATATTGAAAATGATTAGAGAATTAAAAAATCAAAACCACACAATGTTTTGAAGCATCCGTTTTATGTTTCAAAGGTTATTTTTAATTCAAAAAATTACATAATTTTTATTAATGTTTAATATTTTAAATATGACTTTTCAAAAAGTAATGGTTATTTTATTCATGAAATTTTACTAGTGATCATTCCAAATAATTTCCCATATCTGAGTAAATATATTGATTTTACTCAAAGTGATAATGTTATTTTCCTCAATAATAGTTTCAATAATCATTAATTTTATTTCCACTCATGAATGATAATAACCATCGGTATTACATACATTCCATTGGGGATATGTGGTATTCATATCATCCTTATTCATTCTCAGGTAGGATTATTAGATTAACATTGATCCCATTTATTCATCGTTATTGAATGAATGAATTAATTAATAATTATTATTTTTATGTAAAATAGTGAATGATTCTAATCATTTTTTCCGCAACGGTACATGAAAATTAATGATGATAAGGAGTGATCCTGATATGGCCTATACGATGGTAGATCTCCATTATATATCATTGGTGAGATCAATATAGATTATACAATGGGTTTACCTAGATTAAATCTAGTGATTTCAATATATATTATATGATGGGTTCACCTAGATAGAATCTGAAGGTCCTATGTAGCTTATATGATGGGTTTTCCCAAATAGTACACTAACTATTTCAGTAATGTTCATTGATTTAATGGGCAAGAAGGAGGGTGTTACCTGAGGTATTATCTAATGGATGTTACTAAACTCCAGTCATTTTTATCATAGGTTTAAAATTTATTATGTAGAAGATTTTCCATGATACCAACATGTTTTTACTATTATCTCAATGAGTAATAAATGTTTACTTTTATCATGATTGATATCACATGGCTCAATATTATTTATTTTATTGATTCATGCATTTTTTTAAATCACTTATTCAATATTTTCATGTTAGATGATCCAATAATTGATGGGAATGAATATTCTTATGTTATGATCATTAACTTTGAATACATCATCATACCCTTATGCTCATATTATTCGCATTGAGTCATCCAATTTTTAATGCTTATTCTTACCCTTTATTAAAATTTTATGTCATGTTTATTATGTTTCATATTTACCTAGGTTAATTATAATGATAATTAAATTATTTTTTTCTATAGTAGTTTATAACAAGTTGAAATTTGTGGGAGATAATAAAGACATAATATCTAATATGAAATGACGAGTATTATGGAAATATTATGCCCATTAATTAATGGGTAGTTTCATATAATAGATTAAATAATTCTCAAATACAATAATCTTAAAAGGTCATTGTATGTATTATTGATAAAGTATTTCCTTTGGATTTTTTTATGTTTTTAATGGTGAAAATAGGCCCATCTCCATCAGTACCAAATCAAGAAATGTTATGTTTGTGGTTTCAGCACAACATTTAGGACTGTGGGTTTGGGGCTGTTATAGTATCATCTGTGACATGATTATATGAGTGATAATTTTTGGTTTAGATAATTATTATTAATTAATTTTTAACAATGAAAATGTAGAATGTTACATAATAACTAGAGACTACACATTATCATTATTTTTGGTGGGAAATACATGTATCAAAAAGTATAATGTCAATTTACCTCTTGTAATATAACTTATATTTATACCTAATTGAAGTTATTTATTGATTATTATAGGTTGTGATGAAATTTGAAGGATAAAATTGAATTGATATATATATAGATGATAATTATTTCATTGAGTCACTAAATGAGGTTTTTGGATGGGATGGTGTGCTACGTAAACCACATGAAGTGTAGTACACTATTTCATTGGTGTATTAGGGGTTCAATTTTAATATGTGTATTTCCTAAAACCGAAGGTTTGAAATATTAATAACATGATATCCTTACTACATTGAAACATTTCTTACACAATCCTAGAGTCTAAACATATCATGGGGTGTTTGGTTATGCTACTTATCATGTTACTAGTTCAAACATAAACAAGATATGAATTTTCCATCTATATAATTAGTATGTTTAATGGGTCTTATATTGAGACAGAATGAATGAGTTCATAAACATAACTAGATAAAACAAGTGATGTTATTAATTATTGGATAATGGTATTGTGATCTATAAATCCATAATGGTGAATGACATCATATGTATTCACTAACAGTGCAAGTTAATATTAGAAGATTTGAGAATTTATGAATAGAAACATTGAATTCAAGTAATCCACCTTATATGGTTGTTGTATTTCATATTCAAATCTATCATAATAATATTCACAATTGTATATGATATAACAACTAGAAATAGGTATATAGATACATGTTGTCGAAGGAAATCATTCCATTTCTCCATTTATCTTGAGTAACAATGTTAATTTTCTATAGGGAACACTTTTTAGGAAAATATGGATTTAGTAATTATTATTTTTTCTTAACACTTCAACATCCAATGAATTAACAAATTAAAGTCAAATTAATGGTGAAATAGTTTTATGAAAGATTGAAATATCATCTTATGGAATTTGAAGTTTATCCAAATGAATTATTGGTTGGATAATTAAGAGGTGTTGCATATGACGTGATTCATGGTGAATTTAATGGTAAAAATAGAAAAGAAAATTGGATGTATATTTTTAAACATAACCATTTCTTAATTACCCTATTTATCAAATTTTGATCACATATATACCCAAGACCATTCATATTTAGTGTTTAATAGAATTAGGAAACTAATTTCATAAAAATTCCACAATTATCCCTCAGTGTAATTTTTTACTCAAAACATGTTATTTATCATTATTAATCCTCAAATTATATCATGAATAATTTATATTACTCTTGTTCATTCCCAAAGGAAAAAGAGAAAGCTTAAATACGTAGTAAGGGTTAGTGTATATTGGAATCAATCTTGGAAAAAAAATGACTAATATAGAAGGAATGATTAATAATAAATGTTCAAAATAAATAATAACATGAGTGGGAATATTTAAATTGATAAAAAATTAATTTAAATAATCACATGGACAATAATAATTGATTTCTTAGTGAAAAAATACATATTTTTAGTCATATTTTTCCAACAATAAATACCTCATGTGAACTGATTAAAAATAGTTCAATCTATAATGGAATATGGTCACATGATAAGAAATTATAAATATTTCAAAATTTCAAGGAATTATTCCAAAACAATATAAGTAAATGGTTCAGTATACACCAAATAATCAAACATTTTTTTCTTAGGATACATACCAATGATTTGATGGGATGTATTATTTATTGCCCTTCCCACTAGTAAATATTTTCAAAATTTTCACCATGTGAAGGATTGATAAAATTATACAATATATAATCCACATTATTTATTTAAAAATTTAATATTCATATTATAAAAATACATAATGACCATATTTTTTTATTCATGAAATAGAATAACTTTCATCGTACCAACCCATCAAATTGACGCCTTGTATTTTAACGATTCTATAGTTATATCAATGCTATAATATAAAATATAGAAATAGTGGAAGTAAAATAAAATTTATCCATCAGATTAAATAATGTGGTTTGGAAGGATGTTGATTCAAAATTTAATGAAGAGATAAGGAAAAATTCCACATTCAAGAAACCGTTCTTTTGAATTATGAACCAAAGTGGATGTTAAATTGTATAAATACATTTAAACCCTATAATAAAATATATTATAGGAAAATAGATGTTGTTTAATTGATATATACAATAAAATTTACACAAATAGTACCATAAACTAATAAATATCAAATTCAAAGAGATATTTAAAAGGAATCCCATATAATGATTATAAAATTTTTGGTAACAATCGATCAAGAAAAATATTATATAAAATAAATTAATTTTGACATAAAATATTAGTAATTGAATATAAAAAATAAGAGGTTATTATGCACATAATATTAGAATAACATAATTAATGGAGAAAATATTATGTCAAAACAATATTAATCATCATAAGTGAAAAAAAAGCATCACCTACTTATTAATTGTTGGAGTTGGTGTCCTAGATCCAACTATTATTATATTTATTACATGAAAATTTAATGTATTGAAATATTAATCATCTCAATACATATTGTTCATTGTTATGCATAAAAATAATGTAATGAGGTCCAAGAGTATTTCTTGAATTAATAAGGTTATAGTAGATCCCTACTATGATGAGAACCTTGAAGTGCTATAAATATTTTCTTAAATATATTTCTATGTCTTGATGACATAATATGATGGGATATATGGTATACATACCATTAGGTTCGAGTACTCATAAGCCGATGAGACTTCTTATCATGAGATTGCACTTGGTAATCTCTAAGAAAGATGATTATGAGAAAAGACCTACCAATATTAATTTTTCATGTCTTGGTGTCATCAGATATTTTTATCTGTGAGCATTTGTAATGGTCCTTAGACTTTAATATTATCATTAATAAATTTGATGAATCACATACTTAGATATTCTAATGAAAAATTTTAGACCATATGTTAGAGATAAGTACGGTACGTTGGGTGCGTCACGAATGACATGTCATTAATAGGTAAATTGAGGAACAATTTATCACTTCTATTTATGTAAGTTGATATCTTGTCCCTTTTATTGAAATAACATCATCTTCTTAACTTTTATAGCAACTGTGTAAAGATGAGTTTATTTCAGGTAGTCAAAGAATGACGTATCAAGTATATAGGTTTATGACACAATCATGAATCTTGTTTGATAAGATATTGTAGCAAAGGGATAATATTACATAGTGAGAATTCATATGTGGATATCCTCATTGTGACAATAAGTTTTTTTCATGGGTGGCTTGACACATTTCAAGACATCACTCTTAGACCTTAGGAAAGCCCACCTAATGCCAGCGAGAAAGAATCTGAGAGGGTCATACACTAAGTGATTCTTGTGGTCTCAATTAAATCTTACTTGAATTAATTAATGGAATACATATTTTTGTCAAGACTATGGAATAGATTTATTAAACATTAAATGATCACATGAATTAAATAAAATATATTTATTTTATTTAACAGTTAATAAATATTTATTTTCTAGTTATTAAATAAAATATTTATTTGGAGAATAAATTATTTATTTTTACACATCTTCAATAAATTTATGTAGAGATTGAGTCGACCAAGGCCAGTCCTATAGAAAAATTATTATTTTCCACATGGTAAATAATTAGTTAACTAGTTGGAATAAGAAAATATAAAAATAATTTTGTTATCATTATGTGGCATGGAATTCCCTTTCATATTTCATTTTTCTCATGTTGGTGCACTACTAATAATGGAGTTGTTATTGTTATTATGTAGCATGAGTTTATCAATGGTTATGAATGTATTTAATTGATGTATCAAAATTAAATATTGTAACTGAATCCCCATGTTGTTAAATATATAGGAATGTCTATTGTAACATTATGTCTGGTATACTAAATTACTGGTGGTGAGAGAACAGTTGAGGCAAAACAATATCTATCTATCAAAATCCTCTCATCACCCATCTCATGAATAAGAGACGTTCTTCAAGACCAAAGAATAGGTGCTCAAGAACGTTCGATGCAAGACACTCACTTATCCAATTTATCACCCATAGAACGGGTGGTGTCGATTGGAGGCAATAAGAGAAAGTGTAGATCACTGTTAAAGGGATTTTGGGTTGGATCCTTGTAAGCACAATGAGGCAATCCATAGGGTTTAGTTTGAATGATCAACTTCATCAATGATGAAAGTACCGATGATCCATGTATTTAATTTTTTCAGAAACTAATTAAATTAATTATAAAAATGATATGCAAGGTCATATCTCCAAGGCATGTAACCCTTTTTCTTCTTTTGTTTAGACTGATGATCTTAATCTATGAATACCATCATTTATCATCATATTGATCCTGGATTGGTCATCGATTAGGGAAAAGGAAAAGATGGACCCTCCCAACATTCACTCTTTCACTATGTCTGGATCCTATAAGTTGTATCAGAGCGGTCACATAATCATTTATAAATATTTAAATAATTCATTGATAATTTACACTTTATTAATTTAGTTTTTCAATTTATATTTAATCATTTGTGTAATTTGAATTTCAGGATCTCTTCTACTTCTATTTCTTTCTCAAAGATCAAACAGAATCAGATAATTTTTTAATTAAAATTAAATCGAGGATCTCATTAGAATGTTTCGATGATTCATTCTAGGTAACACATCACCAAAGGCGGTGTATTCATATTTACACATTGTGTAATCTTCCATACACACCATGTAATTAGGATTAAACATTGTGTAGTTGTGTACGGAGCATCAGATGTAATATAGAAATCACTCAACATGTGTTCATTAATGAAACATGGTGTATTTAATTTTAACACCACATGTTGACCAAGATATATTGGTGCACGTTTAGCCGGATTACTTACCATGTGGCCTACTGGACATGGCGTGTAGTCCCTCTAGGTCAATGTCCAAACCGTGTATCCCATACACAATTATGTCGACCGATAACCAAGTATCCCGGAGACAACATGATGTGTGGGCCACTAGACATGCCGTATACTCCATGATTTATGAAGTACGCCTCACACACTGAGTCCCCACATGTGTACTTTAGATAATATTTTGAAGGCATTACACGAGGTATAGTAAGAATTGCATGTCGTGTACTTTACCAGATTACACCAAATTATTATTTTAATATTTGTGTAATGTTCAAAATTATATATCATATAGATTCAAACGGCTGTTCACCGTGTGACCTCAAATGTTATGGATGAGATGGTCAGAAAAATTAAATAAAGGATTAAGAAAAAATTATTTATTAATTAAATATAATAATTAATCTATTCCAACGTGATTTATCTTAATAAAAATGATTAAGGAATTGAATTATAGTTTTATTAAATGTGTAATTTGTTTCATGTATGTGGATGATCATGTGCTAGACCAGCCCATTTTATGAGATTTGTTTCCTTGAATTCTATTTTAAATTAAATTGTTTGCATGTGTTCTATCTCTCCCCATTAATATTTATGGCCTACATACCCATGGTTTCTTTTATGTAAAATCCCCATTTACCCCTCACCTATATGTGAGTTAAAATATTATGTAATGGGTTGGAGCTCCCATGCTTGTGTAGGCAGATCAAGTAAAGAGTCGTTGAGAAACCTATCAAATGAGATACAAAGGTAGATAGATGGAAATATGTAGACATGAACCATAAATGGTTCAAGGTGTTTCTCTCTTAGGTCATTGGTTTGTTTATCAACCGCTAGATAAACTAATCATTTGAATAGATCACGATCGTGGCCATTAATTTATTTTATTTCTGTCAGTTCCATGGTTTTTTATTATTGATGTATTGTTGTGTCAACATAATTAATGTATTAACAATCATGAAATATGGAAATAAAGTTTACCAGAAATATGCATTAATATTATCAAGACATGGATAATAACTTATGTAAGTTCCACATAATAATAAAAAGTATGTGATAAATATAATATTTCCATTTACACATAAAAGTTAAAAATCCCCCAATAAATATTAAATTAGTCTTAGCCTTATGTTACATGTTTTTGGGAAACACTAAATAAACCTATGTGTGTGACCAAACCTATTTTGGAAACATACATTTATTGGGAATCCCGTATGAATGTTTTAAGTTGACTCTACCTTATTACATCAAGATGATTAGCCCTTAATAGACTCAGTGTAATATTGGAGGCATGGGTTCAGGAAATACATGTCAGCATTTCAGGATTTGGGAGTCCACTCAACAAATCAACGAGCTGCAATACTGTAGTTAGAAAAGACAATCCTACCTAAATACCTTCTACTTTCTTGACCAACACAAATTTTGGTAATGCAAATGGGAAGATGGATCCTTTCCACTAAAATTTCCATGCAACAATACATTCTGATTTCAATGGTAAGGACCATGGGGACTTGATAAAACAGTGGGAGACATAATAAATTTATTTTATTATTTCTAAAAAATGTATTCAAGAAAGTACTAATTATATTCCATTTTAAATGTAGAATAAAATGACAAACAATTAATCCACACTATCCTTATGATCAATAATATATAAAGATAACATCCTCATCAACAACTACATCCATGAATAATTTAGTAGCATTCGGGTCATTCTACCTCATGAATGAAAATCATATGTATTGGATTCATCATTACCTGATTTTCCTGACCAAAATATAAATGATGAAGAGTTCTTGGTCTATGAGAAATATATTAACAACGTGGTAGACATAAAATGACTGATGTTATCATCATTGTCTAGTGAACTCATGAAGTCTCATGAAAATATATGTGCCTATAGAATTCTGAAGCACCTTCGTGGTATTTAATCATAGAGAAAATGAAGGTAATGGTTTTTGATCTCAATGTCACTCTTTTAGATTTATCTTAGAGAAGGTCTGCCATCTGTGCCTCATTCAGTCAAGCTCATTGGATAAATTGAGCGTCTAGAGGTTCTAATGTTTAAACTCGATAAAGAACTAGGTATTGATTTCATTCTTGATTCAATCCCTTATAGCTGATCTTGTTTTTGTGAATTTCAATATATAGAACATTGAGAAGTCTCTACTAGATCTTCTTATCCTCTTTCCCCATGTGGAAAAACACATGAACCAAAAAAATCCTTTTGTTCTTATGGTTAATAAAATTAAAGAGAAGGTGAAGAGAATTAATCCCAATGCTACTTCATGCCCTTCTAAGAATAGGAAGATCAAGGGGAAAAGAAGTTAATATGAATTTGTTTGTTTCCCATGTGTCAATAAGGCCCTATTGAAGAAAAACTACACCTAACTAGAGAATAAATGGGAAACATTAGGTGTGTTTTTTTATCAAGTTCAATTTATCTATTTCTAAATATTAGGTATTAGATATAGCATGTGGTTATCACATAGGTATCCAAATACATGAACCTTGTAGATTCAAGAAAATAACCAAGTGTAGGTAGGTCTACAAGAAGCTAATAGAGCTAGACTTGTTGTTGTAGCTGTTAGGGACTACCGCCTCACATTGTTGAATAAGATGATCTCAGTATTAAATGGTTGTTATTGTGTACCTTCTATAACCAAAAACATTATTTCTATATCCAAACTATAAAAATATAGATTTATTTTCATTTTTAGAAATGAATGTTTATTCTTTAATAAATATAGAATTTTTTTTGGTAAAGAAAATTTATATAATGTTCATTACGTGTTGGATTACACAATCCATGTAATGGAAATCAATAAGAAAACTACTTCACATGACTCCTACCATGCCCAAAATTGGAATCACCAGCTAGGTCATGTAAATGAGAAACGGTTGACAAATTTACATCAAGATGAATATTTATATTATTTCCTTATAAAATCACTAGGTGCATGCCATGCATGTTCACAAGGAAAAATGAACAAATCACTATTTAGTGCGAAAGGTAATTGGGACAAAGTGAATCTTGAATTTTTTTCTTGTTGATGTTTTTGGACCATTTAAAATTGAAGAAAGGGGTGGGTACTCATACTTTATAACATTTTTTGATGATTTTAATAGATATGGAAATGTATAATTAATGAGGTATAATTCATAATATTTTGATAAGTTCATGGAATACAAGAATGGAGTTGATAACTATCTTGGTAAAAATATTAAGAAAAACTTCTTAGTCCAAGGTGGATAATATCATAATCGATACATAGTTGATTACTTATAGAATTTTGGGATCATATCTCAACTCACTCCTCCTTACACACGCCAGTGGAATAGTGTATATGAAAGGAGGAACCGATCCTTTTGGGACATGGTGAGATCAATGATGAGTCATGGAACTCTTCCTTTATCCTTTTAGAGATATGTGTTACAAATAGCTACACACATACTAAAATAAGTACCACAAAATAGATAAATAGTATTCTATATGATCTTTGGATTAGATGAAAATATATGTTATCTAATTTACATGTGTGGGGAAGCAAAGATTTTATTATGGTCTCTTAAGGTAAAAAACTCGCACCTTGAGGCATAAGGGCTACCTTTATAGGATACCCTATGTACACAAGGGGATATTACCTATATGACCCCTTACACAAAACGTTTGTAGTGTAAAAAAACACCATATTCATTAAGAGTGATCAAGTATCCCGAATAGAAAGTGGGAACAACATAGAAATTGATGAAGTCGAGACTCAAGATACACTAGAGTTGGTACAAGAGAATATTCCAAAAATATTCATGGAATAAAGATCTCTTTTAGAGACATAATTAATGAGTGGTATTAAATGAGAGGTTAGATAACCATAATGGTATAGTTTTCAATTTACCAAGGATGGTGACTCATTATAAGTTGATAATAATGAACCCCAAAATAACAAGGAAGTAGTATGTGACACAGATATTGCTAAGTGGAAAGAAGCCATGAATTCTGAAATCGATTACATGTAACAAAACCATGCTTGGATTTTGGTAGATACTCCAGATAATGTAAATCCAGTTGGATGGAAATGGGTATTAAAGAAGAAACTAGACATGGAAAGACAAGTTAGTATATATAAGTAATTATTGGTTGAAAAAGGTTTCAAACAGCATCAAGGAATTGACTACAATAAAAACATTTCAGGGGTTAGGATGCTAAAATCTATCATAATTCTGTTGTCTATTTCTACATACCATGACTATGATATTTGGAAAATGGATGTCAAAACAACCTTCCTTAAGAGGAACATTTTGGAAGATGTCTATATGAATCAACTTGAATGTTTTTTGATGGAAATGAATTCCAATATGATATGTAAGTTTAAAAAATCCATTTATGGATTAATGCAAGCATCTAAGTCATAAAACTTTTATTTTGATGAATCCCTAACAAATTTTGTTTTATAAATAATGAATATGGGGCATGTGTATACAAATGGGTTTGTTATATTGTAGTCATTTTCTTAATTGTACATTTTGATCAAATAATATTTATTAGAAATGAAATACCAGTCTTAAATTTTGTTAAGGAATAGTTGAATGAATGCTTCTCCTTGAAGGACATGGGAGATGTAGCATATATTTTTGGGATCAAGATCCATCGTGATAGATCCAAGATATTGTTGGGCCTACGTCAAGTTATATTCATTGAAAAAATACTGAAGAGATTTAGTTTAGAGCAATCAAAAAGGGGATTATTTTCGGTGTCACATGGAATTTATCCTTCCATGAAATTGTTTTGTCACAAGCATGAGGAAAGAAAAATAATTTAAAGGATTCTATATGCCTTAGTGATTGGTTCATTCATATATGCTATGTTATGTGTTGTTCTAGATTTCGTTTATGTATTGAGTATGGTAGGAAGATTTCAAGCTGATCTTGGTGACCTCAATTTGATGGAATTCAAGACTATTTTTATGAATCTAAGGCATACTAAGGTTATGTTCTTGGTTTATGGAGGAGTTAAAGAACTTGTTATTAGAGGATATGAGGATGCTAGTTTCTAGACTTATCAAGATGACATAAATTCTCCAATAGGATACATCTGCACTTTGAATGGAGGTGATGTGATCTGGATGATCACAAAGCAAGGTGTGGTCAAAAATTCTATAGCAGAGTCTGAGTGTATTGCAGCTTCTAAGGATACAAATGAATTAGATTAGATGTGGATCTTTATTCAAGTTCTGGATGTGGTAACTAGAATTAAATATCTCATCACACTTTATTATGATAATACTTTAGAAATGGATCTCAAAAAATATCCAAGGTTAAATCAACACACAATGAACATATAACAAATGTGTTGTATTTTGAAGGATTTTTCTTAGAGAGGTGAAGTTGTAGTGAGAAGTTTTTCTATTGAAAAGACAATGTGATATTCCCCTTGAAAAAATCATAGACTAAGAAGAAACATGTTCAACATGAGAGGTCTAGCTGAGTAAAAGTCATAGGTAGTTTCATCTAGTACATGTGGGGGTTTTTTGATGTTGGTGTCCTGGAACAAACTATTTATATATAGATTAGATGAATATTTATTGTATTTAAATATAAAGCATCCTATTACATGTTTTTCATTGTTCTACATGGCTATAATGTAATAATGTCCTAAAGTATTTTTCGACTGATAAGGTCATAGTAGTTCCCCACTATAATGATAACCATGAAGTGCTATGACAATATTTTGAAAAATAGTTATGTGAATGCATGAAATACTATGATGAGACACATAGTATACAGACTATCAGGTACGAGTACTCATAAGGAGATGATACTTTTCTTATGAAGATCACACTTGGTAAACTCTATGATGGGATATTATGATTACAAACCCAATAGAAAGAATTCTTCATGTTTTGGTGTCATTGGATATTTCTACCAACGAGCGTGTATAATTCTCCTTCGACATTAATATTAATATTCATGCATTTCATGACTCACACATGTATATTTGCAGAAGAAAATTTTCATACCATATGTTAATGAGAAGTATGATACGTTGGGTGCATCACGAATGAAATGTTATTAATGGATAAGTCGTGGAATTATTTTTTCCTTCAATTTATTGAAGATGATATATCAGAACTTAGATTTCAATAGAACTGTCACACTAAATTCCATGTCATGGTGTAATGATTAGTTTATTTTAGATATTCAATGAATAATTAATCAAGAATATAGTTTGTTGACACAATCATGAAACCTGATTGAAAATATATTGTGAAAAAAAATATTACACAATATTTATTCGTATGTTGATGTTACCATTATAGGATTATGTTCTATCTCTTTGGTGTCTTAACCTATTTATAGAAATTACTTTTGGACTATAGGGAAGAATTCCTAATGAAAACAAGAAATAATCCTAGTGGTTCACACACTAAGTGTTTATTGTTGTCTTGATTAAATTCTATTTGAATTTAATTACTGGAATAAATATAATTCTCAATACCATGGAAGAATTTTATTCAAGGTACAATGGCCACATAAATTAAATACAATATTTTTATTTTATTAAATGTTTAATAAATATTTATTTTCTAGTTTGAAAATAAAATATTTATTTAAGAGAATAAATTATTTATTTTTTTTCTGTTCAATAAATAGAAGTGGAGTTTATGTGGACTGTGGTCGGTCTGGTAGTAAAATAATTATTTTCAAGATGGTAAATAATTATTTAACTAGTTTTCTCAATACGAAATAATAATAACATTTTTATCATTATGTGGGACTAGATTTAATTTTGGATTCTGTTTTGTGAAAGTTGTCACACCATGAATAATGATGGTGTTATTTTTATTATGTAGCATGGGTTTTCTATAAGGTTATGAATGGATTTAATTTTTGTCACATACTTAAATAATGTAACTAAAACCCTATTCCATTAAATAGATAGGTACTCCCATTGTTCCATTACACCCGGTGAACTATATTATTGGTGTTGAGATAATGTTTGAGCCAAAACAATTTCTCTCTCTCTCGAATCCTCTCCTCTCCCCTTTTAATAATGAGACATGTTCTTCAATCCTGAATAATAAGTTTTCAAGGTAGACCGATGCAATACACTTTCATCTTTGTACTAGAACCAATAGAATGAGTGGGGCCGATCAGAGGCCATTGAAGAACACTTGGATAACTATTAGAGAGATTCTATGATGGATCCTCACAAGTTCAATGAGACAATTAAGAAGGGTCATTCCAAACAATCAACATCATCAACAAAGAATGTACAGAAATTAATGTAATTAATTTCAATAGAAACTATTTAAAATAATTAAAAACATGATGTGAAAGATCCTATATCTATTATCCATTACCCTTTTTATTCTTTTTTCTAGGTATTTGATCTTAATACCTGGATACTTTTGTATATCACCGTATTGATTCTGGATTGGTTGTCAATTACGAAAATAGAAAGGTTGGGCCCTACAAAATACCACTCTTCTACTGCATATAGAACTGGAATTAATATCATAAATTAATAATATTTATGTTTCCATACCAATCCATGTAAAAACACTATATCACATTCTATGTAGATTTTTAAGAAGACCAATATAAGAACATTGAATAATCAACGGATGCGTATGATTATTAATTGGTTATGTGATAAAATCATCATTATATATGTTTAATGATGTTATTAAGATTTTATTAATTTTATAAATGATAGTTTATAACATTTTTTGAACAAGATAAACACAAAAGTATGAATTTAATTAGTCCACTCTCATGAGACTAGAAGCATTCCAATATAGGGGTGGTTATCATGAATGAAAAAATGGTAGTTTGTAGTGGATTTATTATTTTATGTATGTTCTTGAAATGGTGTTGGAGGGGTCCATTTATAACTGAATCTAGTCAAATTTTTAAAATTAATAATATCCATATATAAAAGAAATTTATCATTCTTAGAAAATTGATCAAAAAATATAAAATTGTTAAGGACAAGATAAGTTATCATCAATAAATCAATAATAAACCTAGGTAAATATTTTTTGGTGATATTATGTCACAATACCCATTAATTTAACCTTTATCATTTTTATAGTCATACCATGGTGAAATAGTGTTTCTTAAGAAACAATTTTTTCTTAATTATAATGATTTTTTTCATATTAAATTTTTTTTAATGGATCATTAAAAAATTTTAAATACATTTAATATATTTATGTTCATTAAATAATAAACATTAACTTATATATAACTACACATAATTAAATGAAAATTATTTTTACAAAAAATGTATTTTATGCATAAAAATGAATTTGTAATAATTTAGGAAAAACAACATGAATTATACCGATTGTACTAACATATATTAGTTTATGATTAAATAAAGAATTTTCATTTGACATTAAATAAAACAAAAAATCTAATTGAATCATGGGAATACTTAAATAAAGGAAAATGGCCAAAAGAAGTTTTTTCTTTGAGTAAACTAAAACTATTCATCCCAAATATAAAACATGTTTTTGTAAATTAAATATATATTTTTTAAATTCATTATTTAACTACATAAATACATATTTTCATAAAAAATATTTTTATAAATTTTCAATTCATGCATATATATGGATGATGATGAAAATATTAAGTTTGTTGCAAAAAGATTAGTCGTTAACTATTAAAGATATATAACTTGTATAAAAAATAAAAAAATAAACCCAAATATAATATTGAAAAAATGATAAAATTAAAATATAAACAATTTTAGTTGATTAAAACTCTATAATTAATAAATTAAAATTTTATATTGAATCATAAAATACAAGGAAATCAATTTACTTATAATTAAAATTATTTATTTTCTAAATTAAAAATCGCATTCTTACCACATACCTTGATAAAATTGTTAGTAATATTATCATAATAATAAATATTAATATAAATTTTATATTAACATGAATTATAATTAGTAACATATATAATAATTTAATAATTTATTAAATGGATCAAAATAAATAATTATATTAATGAATTTATTTATCTTTTGTATAAAAAAATACGTGTAATACAAATTAGACATAATAATTTTAAATGTATACTGAGTATATAATTGAATATATGAAATTATTAGAGAGACAATATATAAGTATAAGCTTGATTATTATAAATATATAAATTCATAATCAGAAATATTAATACACCATAAAAGTGACATACTATTAAAAAATACCTATATTGTCACATTATACATCGTTAAATAAATCATGTCCTAACAATTTTAATTTTTTTATGTAAATTATAATATCGTATATAGATTTTATAAGGATCGTTATTTTATCGTTTTACAATATAGACCTCATAATTTCTATAATAAGTATATCTTGATCATATTGTGAGAATTTTGAATACACATACATATGAGTGAGTTTCCAAAATAATATCTTAATAATTGGGTGATGTATTCCTTGTATGAATCAATAGAAATATTTTCTCAGTTTAAGGATTTAGTTTGACATAAAGGAATATAATATGGATGAATATATTTATTTAATTTATATAGATTAATAAAAAACAATTTCATTAGTTGATTTTCTTTATAAATTATTATCCTCCATTAAATTACTTTTTTTTTGAAAATGTTGAACTACGAGGATTAATTTTTCATGATTGAAGAAGAAAATTAAACTATTCATAGATTAAGAGAGATTCCAAATTATAGTTTTATTTATTTTATAGAGGATTTTTGGGCATGATATTTCTCATCCATGTAGACGTTTACTAGAAACTGAAATCATTAATATTAGTAAAGGAAACACCTAGATAAATACTTTAGCCATAAAAAATATCATCATAAACAATATTAAACATTCATAGAATACTATTATATAATAAATATAATAGTTTATAATCACATAATAAAAAAAATTAATCAAAAAATAGGGAAATCCATGTTTTCATGTTCTATTAAAAAATAAACATACCCTCTTGGAATAACAAAATTGAGGAACCACAGTTCAATAAAATTATAAAATATGATTTTTTAAACCCAAATTACTATATTTATATCTCAAAATAACGTGAATAATTACAATATAAATCATTATGACTAATAACACAATATTTAATCCTTCAATTATAAAATCAAAAACATTCCAATAATTATATATATCGATAACATAATAATGTAATGTTCCCAAAAACATTCTCTATTATAAAATTAATCTCCTTCATACTAAATTATTTTTCAGTCCCAAATTTTAGCTATATATATAAACATATATTCTAAAAATTAAATAACCAGTATTACTACAACATCGTGTCACATACCAACCGTATGAATTATTTAATCCTTTACTCCTATCTCCCCGAAAATATGATACCATTCTTCTGAAATAACCCTAATATCATTCAGCGTAAATAAAAAATAATAATTATCAGTTATATTTTCCTCAATCATGAATTCAACAAAAAACCCAATTAAATGCCGCCTAAAATATAAATTATAACATTAAATTACAAAAAATTAATTCTTGACAAGGGTAAATCTTCCATTTAATTCATAATAACCCATATAATTATTAATCCATGATGGTATTCATATGTATTAAGTTATCCTTAATTAACAACATACTGAAGTATAAATTTATCTCAACCATGCATAGATAACAAATATAACTATAATGACCCATAATTTACATACATTGTTATTACATCATAATTGAAGTATATTTGTTACATTATATAACAAAATTGTGACAAGACCATATAGGTATAGAGTCTTTAGAAATTTGGAAACATAAACAACTGGTTTATAAGACATCTACAATGTCTCCGATTTATTTCATCATAACGAGACACATTTTTTGCGTATCATATTTAATACCCTTATTACTAAACCGGGGAAATGAAACATAACAAAGGGTGACCCCAAATTCCCAGTAAGGCTAAATAAAGGAAATATCAATCATATCATATTCATAATAACATAACATTTGTAAATATTATCCTCCATAAGAGATCATAATATCATGTCATGGGATAAATCATAGAAGTACAATGTAATCCCAATAATTATAACATAAGACATGAATTTTTTTAATACACATCTATGCATATAAAATAATTTCATATTAGTCAAGGATCATTTCCAAGACCATCATAGCGGACAAAGTCCATTACTTAACCGAGTTCACTCCTTGTTCCAGTCCTGTATCACTGAACCAAATTAACTTTCTATTCCAGCCATGTCTATCTCATGAGATATATATCATTAAACAATGTGTTAGAGGGAGATATAGGGACCACCCATATCATAATTATACCATTCTTATGTGTTCCAAAAAACATAAATCATATATCATTGCATAGCCCATGGAATAAAATGGGATTCTTAAAGATCTTGCCATCATAACATAATCCATATAAGATAAATTAACATTATAAAAATAATTTCATCATAATGAAATCAACTAAAAGTAATAATAGGGATAGAAACATAACCTTGTATCATATTATATGGAAAATAATTTTGATAAAACACATGAACATAGTTTTTTAGGAAAATATTCATTCTTCTTCTAAAGTGTTTTCTTTTATCAATATGTCATTAAATTTTAAAAGAAAATAAATTAATTCAAAATAAACATGAAAAATTGTAAATGAGGATTCAAATAAATAATTATATATGAAAGAATAAAAATCATTTCATTCTGTATATGTTAAAAAACAATCTCTTGGTACTTTTTCCATAAAGACAAAAATATCGTGTATGGTAGACAAAAGAAAGATTCCTTCCATACCATGTGTTAAAAGTCAAAAAAGGTTAAAAATGACTCGAATACTACATGGAATAATAATAATAATTTTATGAAAATTTATTTATAATACATGGATATGGATGATTAATATAACCCCAGAAAATAATTACGAATAAACAATATCAGATCAAAGTGAGATTGGAAAACTTATCCATTACCATAGGCCTAATATTTTTGTATGTATTTGAACCGATAGTAAAATGATTTAAATAATGTTACAGATTTATTCCTGAATCAAAATCATTATTATGGTAACATTTATGATCCAATTTCAATCGGTTTGTTGGTAACATTTCATTGTTACTCATTATTCGCGCATTACCTTCTTTTTTGTTCTTATGTATGTTTTTTCAGATATATTCTTATTAATCTTTTTAGGATATATTTATATCATTTAAAAATGGTATTAGTATAATATATATCATATTTATTAATTTAATTCATCCATATAATCACAGTTTAATGAAGATCGTGTCCAATAAATCACATCATGCCATGGAGACGGTATGTCGTACGTATGCACGAAAGATGACATCATTCCCATAATTGTTGAATGGTATTGAAGTGGATGATGTATAGTATCTGAGAATTAGTATAATGATATATAATTCATATATAGTTATTCTTTACCCCATTATACCCATCCATGTAAAGTAGTGGTGAAAAACAGATTACACCACAACATGGAGACGGTAAGTCGTACGTACGCACGGGCGGTGATTTCAATTTTTTGTAGGATGGGCCGAAGGTGAAAGAGGGTTATTTCATATTTATAATAACATATTAGTATATTAGTGATACGTACATTATTATTTTATAATGAAAAAACATAATAATAAAATGTAGAAGGAGAAATAAACATGAAAATATTGGCAGAAGAGATTACCTCTTCCTCAATTTGCCTCCTTTGAATTTCTACCTAGGGGACTAGAGTGAGCTTTTGAGAAGACCAAAACATCCTGAATGTCACTAGGGAAGTTGATAATAGTAATGAGAAGGGTTTTTCCTATCTTAAAGGCTCAAAATATAGTGAAGTGGAGAGGGAGGAGGTGCCCTTTTATAAGAGAGGGGAGGGGCACTTTAGAAAACATTCTAAAATATTAATTTATAATAAAATAAAAAACATACCCAAAAACCTAAAAAGTGTCCCTAATTATAAAATTAGACTATATATGGTTGTAATATCATCAGCCAATAAATTTTGGACAACTTATTCCATCAATTTAAACCTTATAATTTTAATTGACCCTTAATTATACTATTAATGTTTAATTTTGGTAATAAAATTATAAATAATTAATGGTATTGAATATTTACATATGTGGTGTTAATTGAACACAAATGGATACATTATGATATTTTAGATCTTATAGTTATAAATTTGTAATGTTTATATATTTTTATGATTTTTGAATAATTTAATAAAATGATCTGATTATAAAATATCAATAGTGTCAATTTTTACACTATTAATTTACTAGAAATTAAATAAAAATCGCACAAAAGATGAATTAGAACCAAAATATTAAATACACTCATAACATTTCATAGTCAGCTATAAAATTCATGGATAACATTAATTAATTCATATGATATTTCTTTTATCATTTCTAAACCATTTATTTGATATTTCTATTAATAAAATAATATCTACATTACTATTGTGTCATCATTAATGGTAATTATTTAATAACTTAAAATCAAAAAAAAAATATTATATAGGTAATTATCTTTTATTTCTAGAGACTATATATAGTCTATTTTATCTCTTATTTATAAATATATTAAAATTAATACACTGGTATAAAAAGAGATTGTGTCACTTTGTCCATTTCATTTGTTTCTATTACATTCATGTCATTTTCATAGGTAAGTTAAAATAAAGAGATTCCATTTCATAAAATATATTATAAGTTTATAATTTAATCATTTGGTTTTTTACAGGTGGAAAGGTAATTTTATAATAATATTGTTATCCTTAATTACCCGATTCACTTATAACCATTGCAATAAAAATAATTTCCAATGTTATAATTCATAATTACCAAAGATAAAGATAGCCTATAAACATAATTTTTACCTCATGGTTAAAGATATGGAAACCATTTTTCCAAATTACAAACAAAAAATTAGAAGAAATTATTTTAAAATTAATCCTATTGTTGAGAAAATGGGTTTTAAAAGTTAAAACATTTGCAAAATATTGAAACATTTTTATCCATGAATTCTAGGTAAAATTAAAATTAATTCCATACATTATATTAAATGTTAAAAATATATTCTATTTATACTTTAAAATTATTAAATATAATAATTTAACCATATAAATTATCTCAATGAAAATTGTTTTTATAAATTATAATTTAGGAAATTTTTACTATTTATCAAAAAATAAATGTTATCAGAAACATATCAAAAAAATTCAAAATAAATTTTAATACCCTGATTCATAATAAATTGTTAATTTCAGCATATAAAACTCATTAATGTGTCAAAGTCTTAATTTAAAATGGTGTTTCCATTCAAATGTGTTAAATTACCCTTTTTAATAAAATACATCAAATAGGGTTTTATTTATAACCTATGACTAAAATATTCATTGAATGAATAAAAAAACACATATATATCTAATTATTTTCATTACCAAAATTAATTTACAACAAAATAAAAATATCTAATTGATTTATACATTTAATATTTCATTTTCCCAAGTAAGTTATAATTTTTCCACTAACATAACAGCTTGGATATAATGGTAATTTTATTTTAAGGGCATCTTACAGATTGTATAAACTCACGATTGTGTGAAAAAAAATCAACTGAAGAATAAATTTTTTTAAATATATCATAAATACCTAGGGGTGTTACATTCTACCCGCCTTAAATTGAATTTCGCAGTCTAAATTCGTCACATGGAATCAAACAGATGAGGATACCTCTCCTTCATCATATCCTCAAGTTCCCATTTAGCTTCATAAAATTGGTGGTTCCTCCATAAATAAATTACCAATCAAGTGATTTTATTTTGTATAAATTTATCTCTATGATCTAGAACTTCTATCTGTTATTCTTGATAAGAAAGTTCTTGCTCCATCGGTACAACTACTGAGCTTAGTACATATGTAGGATCTAGATTGTACTTTTTCAGGAGAGATACATGGAACACGTCATGAACATGAGAGAGATTCAATGGAAGTTCCAATAGGTATGCTACCATCCCAACATGATCCAAATTTTCAAAAGGAATGATATACCTATGGCTCAGTTTACCTTCTTTCCAAATCTCATTACTCTATTCTAGGTAGATATTTGTAAGAACACCTTTTCACCCACTTCAAATTCTAGGTCTTTTCGTCATTTTTTCAGGAAATTTCATTTAGACTCTGAGCTGCTCTTATATGTTGTTGAATAGATCTGACCTTTTCTACCATTTTATCAACAAAATCTGGTCCTGATAGCTTTCTTTAACCAACTTCATCCCAAAAATTTAGAGTTATGCACTTCTTTCCATAGAGGGCATCATAAAGAGATTTCTGAATACTGGACTGAAAGCTATTGTTATAAAAAAAATTACACCAATGGTATGTGCTGATCTCAACCACCTTTGAAATATATAGAGAAATATCTCAACATGTCTTAAAAAGTTTGAATTGTCCTCTAAGACAGACCATCAGTCTGAGGACGATAAGCAGTGCTGATTCATAACTCTATATATCGATCATGCTGAAGTCTTCACCAAAACATCAAGGTAAACCATGGATCCCGGTCAGATATAATGTAAAGTCATACTCTATTAAATCTTACCACTTCTTTCACATATATCATGGAAAGTTAATAATGAGAGAAATCCAATCTAATATCAATGAAGTATGCCAATTTCGTAAGACGATAAACTATAACCCAGATAGCATTATTGGCTTTGTATGTGTTGGGATGTCCGATGACAATGACCATAGTGATGTTTTCCCATTTCCATTCAGGTATGGGTAATTATTTTAACTTTACCTTAGACATCTGTCTTTCAGCATTAACTTTCTAGAAAACCCTGAATCGAGAGACATATTCAACGACATCTCTTTTAATTCCATCCCACCAGAAGTATTATTTCCAGTCCCTATACATCTTTGTGCTTCCTGGGTGAATAGAGAATGAAAAACCAGCCTCATGCAATAATTCCTTATTTAATTCTTGTATGGTAGGAATTAAAATCATGTTCATATACATTATTATTTCATCATATTCAAGGTTGAATTCATGAACATTTCAAACCTTCTTTTCTAACTCAACATATTCCTTCATTTCCTTTTTAATATTCACAGGTATAGATGGTTTAACATTCATTTGAGAATGAAAATATTTCTCCCTTCCATTAAAATTTCAACATCCATCCTTTGTAAATCCATAAATATTGGATCATTTGTAATCCTTATCATGGATAAGCTAGCAAGGTCTTTTCCACTCAAATCATATGCCACCTTGTTCGCTTTCCCAGGATGATAATGTATTGAGAATTTGTAATCTTTAATCAACTACTAGAATCTTCATTAGTGCATATTCATCTTATTTTTTGTGAAAATATACTTTAATCATTTATGATCAAGATAAATATTACACCTTTAACAATAACGACAATGCCTCCATATTTTTAATGCAAAGACTGTGGCAGCTAACTCCAAATCATGAGATGGGTAATTTTTCTCATGGATTATCAACTACTGTGAGGCGTAAACTATCACAATATCTTTTTCCATGAGAACACACCCCAACCCCTTCTAAGATGTATCACTATTGCTAAAAAACCATTCTCTACTACAAGGAAGTGTGAGAATACGTGCACTAGTAACCTTATTTTTAGCTCTTTGAAATTTTCTTCACATTCCACCGTCCGAACGAAAAAAACTCCCTTATGAGTCAACTTAGTTAGTGGATTAGATAATTGAAAAAAATATTTCACAAAAAATCGATAATATCCAGCCAAACCAAGAAAAATACGGATATTAGTTATTATTGTTAGACTTGACTATCCATCAATAACCTTTGATTTTTCTTGATCCATAGATATCCCCTTTTTTGAGATTATGGGACCAAAATATGATACTTTTTGAATCCATAATTCACACATGTAAAATTTGGCACAATTCTTATCCTTTCTTAGGTTCTTCAATAAAATTCTCGGGTGATCTTCATGTTCTTCTATGCTATTTTAATAAACAAGAATATCATCTATAAAAACTACCACAAACTGATCATTATAGACTCTAAAGACTCCATTCATTAGATCCTTGATGATAGAAGGGGAGTTAGTAATACCAAAAGGAATCACTATAAATTCACAGTGTCTATACATTGTATGGGATTTCATCTTTAGTATATCCTAATTTTTGACTATTAATTCATGATATCTTGAACAAAGATCAATCTTGAAAAAGTATTGTGCTCCGCATAGTTGGTCAAATAAGTCATCAATGTGTGGGGGAGGATATTTGTTGTTGATAGTGTTCTTATTAAGTTTGTAATATTAAATGTAGAGTCTCATTGATCCATCTTTCTTTGAAACAACCATAATTGGTTCTCCCTAAGGTGATGAACTAGGGTGTATGAATCCATTATCAATATTCTCTTGTAGTTTCTTCTTTAATTCCTGCAACTCAATTGGGACCATCCTATAAGGTGTCTTTGAAATATGCATATAACCAATTATGAGTTCTATTTATAACTAAAATTCATGTTTTCATGGAAGACAGGGAAATTACTTCATAAAGGCATCATCAAACTCCCATATAATGGGTGTATTATTAATCTTGAGGTTCTCACCAACTATTTGAGATAAAGATCCTTCATTTGTCAGAATTGAGACCCATAAGAAAGATGAAATTTCTACTAAAAGGTTGTATTCATCCTTGCATTAATATATGATCGTAGATTAATATGTAATATGAAATGTGGTGTCCCTTCTTTAGCAAAAGATATGAAATCCATATAAAGAAATCCAATCCATGATAATAGTCACATCAAATTCCACTATAGGAAGGGTCACATGATTTAGAGTATGCACTTCCCACAAAATTCAATAGGAGAATAATTATAAACTTTTGATGCGATTATTATGCCATTAAGAGTTGTCACAACAAAATAAACATCTAATTGTTGAGGTAATATATCGTTACACTTATAAAAAATCATCATAAATAAAAGAGTGTGTGGATACAAAATCAAATAGAACATCTTCTACTTTATAGTGGATGGCCATTGTACCTTTCACCACTTCATCAGCATACTCCACATCTTCAACAGTAATTCCAAGTGACATTATTTTTCTTTGGCATTAATAGTTGATTGAAGTCAATAATAATCAATAACCCTTCGATTTGGCAATTGATTGTCATAATTCTCCATTTCCATTCACATGTAACATTGAAGTGTAACATGTTCATTATATGTAGAATTTTATTTATTCAAATCATTAGCGTCTTTTTACCACCAATTCTAAATTCTATTTCTGGATGACCATCTTCCCCACATATAAAACAGTTACTTATCCCTTTATGAGAATGTCTTCATTATTTCTTTCGACACATTGAGCATAAGGGAAAACTCATCTTCTTTTCTGGGTTGTCTTTAGATTTTTTTTTAAAATTCCATTTTCCTCTTCTTATCAAACTTGTATGACTGATGGGTTACTCCAATATCCATCTCAACATTGAGAGTATATCGAACAATTTCCTCATAGCTATTGAAGTCCATTTTGGATAATTCCCTTAAGAGACTTGGTTTAAAGCCACTAAAGAATCAATCGATATTACTCTCAGGTTGGATAATAATTCCAGAACTGTAACTTGCAAGTCATATAAAATTTTCTTTGTAGGTACCAACATATTCATCCTCTACTTTCTTCAGTTCAAGAAACATCGTCTCTATATTTGTTTGAATAAGACATGGGATGTACTTATTAAAATATAATTTCTTGACCTCATCCAATTCCATGGACTCAGTTTAATCTTTTTACCTTGTATTCTTGATAATATTCCATAATTGATCAGCTTCACTTCCCAAATGATATACTTTTAAGATGACATTATCATTTTTAGATAATTTTAGGATAGAAAATAACTTTTTAGTGGTACTGATTCATTTTTCAACCACTAATGGAAATGAAGACCAGGTGAATGAAGTGAACACTTCCTCATGAAGGATTCAATAGAGTGTTGCTCCCTCCTTTTCTTGTATGGATGTCCACCATGATTCATATCTTGATAAAGTTGTGTGATCTTGGCTACCATATTTTTCACTCCAACTCCCATAACATTTAGTTTCTTACAGGGAAAATCATTACATTGGTCATCACATTCAGCATTAATGCAGTTACTTCAGGTTGAATCCATTGACTAAATCCATGAAGCATCGTTTGAGAAACACTAATTATAATAGGAAAACCACATAATGATTAATGAAATTTCAAATTAAATCACATTAGGTTTTATCCTTCATTATTCGTGGTAATTTGTAAAACACTAGTATTTTATCCTATACATAGATATATCCTTAGGGTTCTTACTAAGGCTTTCAAATCATAGTTTCCATAGGATTACTATAGCTTTACTTTGATACCAACTATAATGACCCATACTTTATATGCATTATTATTACTTAAGAATTGATGTATATTTATTACAACATAAAACAAAACCATGAAAAGATCGTATTGGCATAGTGTCTTTGAATACTGGAAAACATAAACAACTGGTTAATAAAACATCTACATTGTCTCCCGTTTATTTAATCATAACTAGAGTTTTTATTGGAATATCATATTTAACACCCTTCTTCATAACCTAGAGAAAAGAATCATAATAAAGGGTGATCTGAAATGCTGAGTATGGGTAATTAAACGAAATATCAATCATATCATATTCATAAGAACATAACATTTGAAAATCATACCTTGTATAAGAGATCATAATATCATGTCATGGGATAAATCATATAATTGTAATGTAATCCCAATTATCATAATATTAGACATAAAAAATTATTGCATACACACATAATCATAAAAAATCATTTCATATTATTCAAGTCTCATTTCAAAGACCATCATAGAGGACAAAGTCTATTACTGAACCGAGTACACTCCCTGTTCCCATCCTGTATCACTGAATTAGATTAACTCTCCATTCCAACCATGTGTATATCATGAGATATAAATCATTACCCAATGCATTGGATGGAGATATTGGTCCCACCCATCTCATAATGAAATCATTTTTATGTGTGCCACAAAAACATAAATCATACATCATTGCATAACCCATGTAACAAAATGGGATTCTGTAACCTCATTCCATCATAACATGATCCATAAAATATATAAGTACTTCATAAAAATAGTTCCATCATAATTTAATAAAATCAAATAAATAACAGGGATAGAAACATAGCCATATACTATATTTTATGGAAAATAATTATTATAAAGCACTTGAACATTGTTCTTGAAGAAAATATCTTTTATTCTTAAAAAACATTTTATTTTCTGAATGTGTCATGAAATTTTAATATAAAAGTTATTAATTGAAAATAATATTGAAAACATGTAATGGAAAATTTATTGAAATAATTCTCTATGATGTCATAAAAATCTGTTTATGCCGTATAAGTTAAAAAAATATTTTCCTCATACTTTTTCTGGAAAAGTCAAAAAGTGCCACATATGGTAAACAGAAGAATAATTTCTTCCATACCTTGTGGTAAAAATAAAAAAAATGTAAAAATGATTTCAAACATGCATGGAAGAATAATAATCATTTTATGAAGACTATTATAGAAAACATAGACATAGATGATAAATATAACCCCAGTAAATAATTTCGAATAAACAATATCAGATAAAAACGAGATTGTAAAATTTATCCCTTACCTTACGTCTGATGTGCTTAGTATGTATCTAAAAATCATGTATAATGATTTAAATAATGTTACAGATTTATTCCAGAATCATAATAATTTGTATGATAACATTTATGATTATATTTTCATCTATTTTTCAGTAACATTTCATTGTTACTCGTTATTCGGGTATTAACTGCTTTATGTTCTTATGTATGTTTTGTCAGATAATTTCTTGTTCATATTTTTAGGTTATAGTTAAATCATTTACAGAATGATATTAGTATAATATATATTATATTTATTCATTCAATTCCTTTATATAATTATGGTTTAATTAATATGGTGTAGAATGAATCACATTGCATCGTGGAGATGATAAGTCGTATGTACGCATGAACGATGATATCGTTCCCATAATTGTTGAATGGTATTTATGTGGATGGTGTATAGAATCTAAAAATTAGAATAATGTTATATTATCCACATATAATTATTATTTACACCATATTCCCATCAATGTATGGTGTTGGTGAAAAACATATTACACCACATCGTCGAGATGGTAAGCCGTACGTACTCACGCACAGTGATTTCGTTTTTTCGTAGGATGGATAGAAGGTTAAATACAATTTTTTTCATATTAATAAAATCATGTAAGTATATGATTGATATTGAAATTATTATTTTACAACTAAACATCTAATGAATAGGAAGTAGAAGAATAATGAAACTAGAAACAATCAGTAGAAGAGATTACCTCTTCCTCGACGTGCCTCCTTTGAATATTCAATTAGGGCACTAGAGTTTGTTTTTTGAGTGGACCATCACCTCAAAAATGTTACTAGGTAAGTTGAGAAGAGTAATGGTCAGGGTTTTTCAAATATTGAAAGCTAAAAATGAGTTAAGAAGAGAGGTATTAGGTTCTATTTTACAAGAGAGGAGTGGGGAACTTTAGGAATCTCTCTAAAATATTCCTTTATAATAAAATAAAACCCTACCCAAAAACCTACAAAGTGTCCCTATTTAGAATATGTGATTATATAAGGTCATAATCTCATCATTAAATAAATTTTGGACAACTTATTTTTTCAATATAAACCTTATTTTTTTACTGACCCTTAGTTATTCTATTAAAGTATAATTATGGTAATAATATTCTAAATATTTGATAGTAAGGAATATGTAATTATGTGGTCTTAATTGACCATAAATGGATAAAATATGATATTTTGGACCTTATAATTATTAATTTTTAATATTTAAATCTTTTTATTATTTTTAAATAATTTTATAAAATGTTATGTTTATAAAATATCAATAGTTTCATTTTTGACACTATTTATTTATTAGACATTAAATAAAATTCACAAAAAATATAAATTCCAAAACAAATCTTAATTACACTCCAAAAATGTCATAAGAACCTATACAATTCACGGGGAAAAATAATTAGTATATATGATATTTCTTTTAACATTATTAAAAACATATATTGTGATATTTCTATTCATAAAATAATTTCTACATCACTCTTGTGTCATCATTAATGGTAATTATTTAATCTCTAAAATTTATAAAACATTTTTTATAATGTGAGTAATTCTCTTAGGTTTCCAGAAACTATATATAGTATATTTTATCTTCTAGTCATTCATATGTTAAAATTACTACACTAATATAAAATGATATTGTGACACTTTGTCCATTCCATTAGTTTTTATTACATTCATGTTATTTTCATAGGAAATTGGAAATACAGTGATTAAATTTAAAACAATAGATTATAAGGGTCTAATTTAACCATACTATTTGTTTTTCATAGGTGTTATGTTAATTTTATAAAATTATGTTTACGCTTAAGTACCTGATTCACCTTTCACTATGGTAATAAAAATAATTACCAAACAAAAGTATCATAATTAAAAAAATAAAATTATCCAATAAAAATAATTTTGACCTAATGAATAAAAATATAGAATCCATTTTTAAAAATTCAAAACATAGAAGATGATGAAATTAACTTAAATTTAATCCCATTTTTGAGAAAATGAGTTTTATAAGATAAAACGTTGGAAAAGATTTAAATGTTTTTACATATTAATTCAATGTAAAATTAATGATAATAAAATAAATTTTATTAAATTTTAAAATTATATTCTATTTATAATTTTAACCCATTAAATATTATTATATAACCATAAAAATTATCTCAATGAAAAAATTTGTTTTTAATTAAAATTTACCGTATTTTTACTATTCATCAAAATATGAAAGTATTTTGAAAAATATCAAAAAATTATCCTGAGTAAATTTTTAGAACCCACCTCAAATTAATATTTTTATGTTTTCATATAAATGTAATTAATGTGTCAAACTATTAAATAAAAATGGTTTCTCCATTTAAAGGATTCAAATTATCCTTTTTTTTTAATACATCAAATAGAGTTTTTTTCATAACCTTTGACTAAAATACTCATTGAATGAATATCAAAAACACATATATATCTTATTAATTTCATTACAAAAGTAATTCAAAGTGAAATACAAATATCTAATTGATTTATATTTTTCATAATTTATTTTTATATGTTAGTTATAATTGTTCCCGCTAACCTAACAGCGAGGCTATAATGATAATTTTATATTAAGGGAATCTCACATATTGTTTAAACTAAATATTTTGGGAAAAGAAAGATAACAAAGAATTAAAATTATTTAAATATTTCATAAAAATATATGGGCGTTGTACAATCTCCAAGAATATCACAAGGCCATAAATTTTAGAATTATTAATTGTTATATTAGAGACAATACCACGTCCCTTTAGGTTTTGAGTATTATATAATTAATAAAGTTATTATATAATAAATTCCACACATAACACTCAAATAATAATTTAAAATAGAATGGTTTTTGTATTATTATTATTCCAACTATTATATCATTGATTAATTAATATTAACCTTTTTGGTTCCTTGGAGAAAATAAAAAAAACACATGGGTGAGTATAGATACTTAGTTTGGGGTATAATACGACTGGTTAGTGGCTAAAACCATTTAGTTGATTCCACCTGTTAGTGGACAAGTACTTATATTGACTCCATTCATCCTTAATTTCCTTTGAACTATCTATTTAATTCATTTCATTAGTTTAATAATAATATTAAAACATTCTCAAAGGATTCTCCAAGGTTTATTCATGATTTTAAAAAGATTTCATCAAGACCAAATACCAATGACATAAATAAAATTGTTCATAAAATTAAAAAGTTCATATAATCATTAAAACTATATATATTGAGAATGTAACCTCCTCAACCTGGAATCCACTAATCTGTTTCTCTAATCCAAGTCACCAAAAGACCTCAAGCATGTCTTCCCATAGATTAATAGTTTACGGACTAGCAGCAAGAATCTAATAGGTCACATGGTAATACTATACCCACTTTATCAGATTAATCCACAATATATTACATTTGAAATAATGAAAAAAATAAAAAAAAAATAAACTGAAAACATGATTTAATAACCATTGCTAAAATTGGGGAAAACCCACAACCAAACAATTAATATTTCATTCCATGCTAAGAGTTCTAAAAGTAATAAAATCTATATATAAATTAATACAATGGAATCCACAAAATAGGGTTGGACTCTATGTTTGAGGTGTTATCCAAGAACATCCCAATACCATTGTAACTCCCTAGAATATAGACTTTTCCCTTGTCTTAATCATTAACCATTAAGTATACTCAGGTACCCCATAGCATCCTGAGCATATTTTGAGTACAAATTAGTAGGCCACCACCAACAGTGTTCACAAAATATCCACACAAATAATATAGTGAATGAAATTATGAAATAAATGAAAAGGTATTCTGAAATACAACTTAGGGTCCATTAGTTAACAATATTCTATTTACCATATTTATTTCCTATTGAATCACTTACATCTTCTTCATGACTAAATTCATTCTCATCACATGTTCCATGGGTTAGGAATTTGCATCATTTACACATTTGCCTATTTCTTTCAATTATCATGAAAAATAGAATATGTCAAGTTGTGTATCTCACATGGGAGGAAAATTACCTAAATAATCATAAAACACTTTTCTTGGAGCCTTAGTTTAGGTATTCTCATCCAATGCAACCCTTACGGGCCGAGAGCCTCAGTCCAACTCCCTAACCCATGCATTCTAGGGTGGGGTTTAGAGCCTTGGTCCAACCCGACCCATGGGGGGATCTTATTTCCATTATACCATATAAAATTTATGTCTTCAAATTATTATTTATATATTTACCACATATACCATATGACAAACCATTTACAATCAATACACATAACATTTACAATTCACCTTTCAATCAGCATATGAATCATCATCAAGCATGAACCCATTAACACATTTTCCATTTACATTACATAACCCATTTATACCATTTATAATTTTCATACCATAACCCATTTATCATATTCCCCAATTCCCATACATTATCCCAATTCACCAAAATTCATCAATTTACTTTCATTAGCCCATTTACGCAATTTACATACAACTCACATGTCATTTGATACAATCACATTATTCCATTTAATGATTATTCAATTTTTTTTATAGAAATATCTAATTACATTTCCCACAACTAGAAACAACTACTATAGTGCCTCATTATAATTTGAACCAAAATTTAAACACATTTATCATGGGATCTATTTTAAAACATGTTGACTTGAGGGTTATCATTACAATTTTTTCATGTCTGATAATATTAGCAGACCCCATGGTTGTCCATAAATGGTATAATCAATCTCAAGGAATCACATGGGAGTTATGTTGGGTCTAAATCATTATTTATCAATACATTTAACAATATAATAATAAAAGAAACAATTTCACAACAATAGGGAAGAAAAATAAAAATCACACGTGCAAAAATTGACAACAATGCTATAGGAAAAAAATATAGACCACATACCATGAATCTTAAGATGGAAGAATCCTTAACCTTATATATACATAATGATTCAAACACATCATAAATCCCCAACCTATTATCTAGTGAAAAATAGGGTTTTACAGAATTTAATGAATAATAAAAAATCTACAATCCCTAATACAAAAAAATAGGATCCTTACACTTACCCAGAGCTTTGACCTACAACCAAATACAGTCCAAAAAATCAAGAATAAAAGGAGATCAACATTTGGTTTGATTGGAGGAGTTTGATTCATCCCTATGGCTGGGGGAGAACGAAATGGGAAGAAAATCGGGTGAGGGACATAAAATCCCTAGGAAAATTTTGTAATTGTTCACTTTTAAATGAGTTGTTTTGTTTGGTTGCACGTCTTAACTAACTGTACATGAAAGAATCATACACTAGACTCTATCCAATAGGGGTTAATGTTGCATTGTTACCTTGGAATGCTTTCAGGGTTTGAAAAACCATGGCCCAACGATGTAGAAGGCCTCTATGCAAGTTCCAATGATTTGACTTTCCTCTTTTCCTAATTTTTCTAAAATTTTCTCCTATCATCATGGATAGCATAGTTGGGGTGAAATAATTCAACTAACCATTATCAAACCATGAAACATGCATTGGATGGATATCCATCCTATTCTTTTAATACTTGAACCCTTGGAATACCCATGAACCTTCTCATACCCCCGATAAACATTCCATTACCCAAAATTATGTGATTTAAACCAAAATTTAATCAATGACATATGTCCATGAATTCCAGGATCTTACTACATCCCCCACTTAATAATGGATCATTCATGATCCGCACTTCCCATCATCACAAATCATTTAAGGAAAAGAGGTATGGGCTACTAGGCTGGTATATCTTACTCCCTTTCAAAAATTTATTCGTGATCATTTCCATGCTTCCATAAAACTCATACCAAAGGCATAGTCATTACCTACATGACATTGTCACTATGATACACAATACAGACTAAATTATTCTTGATGTACACATCAACATCAAGGTGAACATCATCAAAATCAACCAGATTAGATGGTTCAGGGTCAAACTATGGAATTTGTGCCATATGAAAGGCATCTAGAATACATCTATATCACTATAGAAGATCTATTCAGTACAGCACTGGTCAGATCCTATCCACAATATCAAACAAACTTATGTACCTAGGATCCAACATTACCTATCTCCAAATTGACTGGTTACCCATCCTTGGTGACATAATAAAACACACAATCACCGACAAAAAATACAACAGGTTGAAGACGCATATCTTCATAAAACTTCTTCCAAATCTGAGCTATATCCATATGTTTCGGAATCAACTGAACCTATTCTTATGTCTCTTACATGTGTCTTAGTCTAAAAACTCTTATTTCCAAGGTTTCATCCAACATAATTAATATCTACGTGGTTTACCATAGATTGAATCAAATGGATACATTTGAATCATATCCAAATAACAATTTTTGTAGACAATATCAATAAGAAAAAAGTTTGCTTCCGATGATCTACCAAAATGTAGGTCACATTACCTCAATATTTCTTCATAAACCTGAATGGTATACTCTATTTTTCCATCCATCTGTGGGTGAAAGGCCATACTCAACAACACCCATCTATCGATCTCCCTCTAGAATCCCTGTCAGAATCATTACATGAAGCACTGATCAGAATCCAAAACTATAATCATGGTACCCCATGAAACATCAATACCTCTCAAACATAAAACTCACACAACAAATCCATAGTTAAATTATCTCAAATTGGAACGAAATGATCTACCTTATCCAATAGATATACAATTACCCAGATGAAATCATGTTCTATTTATTGCATGATGTTAAAAATCATTGTTGTTCCTATCACAGACCCTAAACTGCAACCTTTTTTGTCCAGGCCACAAGACAAAAAAATGAAACTACAGTGTGGTGTCCTCATTCAACAGGACATCATGTTTGGTATCAGTTACATGACATACCATTAGTTAACCCCTGCATACGGCTTGATTCTTGTGTTTACGCATGTACTATCCATCCAAGGACCATCGCTTTAGAAAAAAAGAACACATTTTTTCTACAGGACAAATAATACCTATCAAATTACTCTTCTTTTAGTGTGAGGGCCAGAACCATGCGACATTATTATCTCTGGAACTGGTATATTAGTATTCCATCATTATAACAACTTATGGCTTGATTCCCGTTTTCATGGGGTACATAGGAAATCTTGAAAACATATCCTAGGGCCCATCCTAACTTTCCCTTTTGGTTCCTTGACCTAGAACTTTTATGAGGATCATATTTTGATTATACAAACTCCTACTATCCTCATTCATGTAACACATTAGTAATTACTTCCCCACGTGTCTCCCTCCTTCAGATCCATCTAAGATCTGATCTCTATTACCATAAACTAAGACCACTATAAATCCTTTCCATAATATTTTAAACTACACAACATATTCTAGAACAATGTACAACTTGATGCCCATCCTCTTGGTAAATGTAGGAATTCCTAGGCATCTTGTCTCTATTTTGATCCCCCGGAATCTATAATATTTCCCCCTCTCTTTTACCCATTGACCCGAACTCTTTTGGGATCATGTGGTGTGACGAGTAAGTCTTGGGTTCTCATTCACATTGGGTCTTTCAATAGCCGAACCATATGCCTCTCATGCCATTTCCCAACATGGTCTGAGTTCCATGACCATAAACTAAGATCTCCCTACGGGAACTACGCATCAGTTTTGATACTTCGCCGCCCTATGCACAGTACATTAAATCAAGACCCCCTCCCTTAATTTCCAATACTACTACCATTAAGTTTGATTTGTGCATCCTTATGAACGTTTCCTTGGATGAAGAATCAACTCCCTCTATCTAATATTTCTTATTTTCATACTCAGACGCATTGTGGAAAAGATCCTGAAGTGTGGAATTTTCTCAGGGAAATTCCAATAATTCAATGTCTATAACTCGTGTACTCATTATTTGGATCAAAATCTTCTTCCACGTCTGAAGGGAACCCATTTACGGCCTAGTCTCATTCCACAATGGGTTACCTAAGGTCTTGGGCCAACACCCATGAGAACCTCAGATGACATTTGCAACAAGTCTCGTGTTTCAAACATGGTTAGCAGTCGACCCACATTGTTTTGTCCCCATTCCATCCTAACATGATATGGATACTGTGTTTCAAACACAATCAACATTTATCCCCTATCAACATTCCACCATCATTGTGGTCCATATCTCAAGCATCATGATTCATATTTTTTTAACTTCATTATGTTTAAGTGGAATTCCAACATACTCGGAATTACTATTTTGGGCATCTAGGTTTGTTGGGTAGGGGGTCACCATCATTGGGATGTCATTCATATACTGTGTCATCACCCAAAACATGTTCCTTCTTATTCTAGGAATTTCCCATTACTACATATTGTTTCCTACATCCAGCACGACTCACATGGGATTAGTGTATTTGGTAGGACATCTACTGGCGAAGCAATGTCACACATGCTATTCATCTCCCCACATGACATTAAGCTGCACTCCTAGAACTATGTGAGGATGGATTCCCATATTAATGGGTTATGTAGGAACGTCTAGTAACCTTTCCTCTGGCCAAGAATAACTTTCTCTTTTCATCCCTCGAACAGAAAAAAACTTATTATAGGGATATGTGGTGTGTTGGGATATCTGACATTCGAATTCACGTTGGGTTTGTGGATACCGCATCACATGCTCCCTTCCGGGGATCTTCCCTTTCACTCCTCATCATATCATATTATGTTAAACTTCACGAGTCCATATGTCATCAATTTATGAAACTAAACATCAGTTCTACCCTGAATATGTTCAGGATGCCCCATGTTAGTCATGGGATTTACCACATCCCTTTCCGGATAGGGTTTCCCCTACCTATGTTGGCATCCATCCACGTCGTACTTATGAACTAAGTATGGCATGATTGTCATTGTTATGGGATACATAGCGATGCCCCAGTATTTCTCCTTGGACCGAGCCCTAGGTTCATTAACCCTTCAGTCCCCTCGACCCTGATCTATGTCCAGCCAGTATAACCTTTAAACCATGTGCACCATCCCCACTGTGTGACGTTTAAACTATGTGTTATCGTCTTTATTGGTATGAAGTAAAACTAAAAGGCGTTCCATGTACTTTTTAGAGAGGTCATGTTCAATAGTATGTTTGATCCCTAATAAGACAGATACACCTAGCTAATGTGTCTCCACCATGATGCCATGATTTCCAGAGTGCTAGACTCCATTTAAACAACCCATCACTCCACATACCATGCTTTAGATTCCCATTATTTAGACCCTCGACCTCTTTCATCTATAAAATATCCCACTAATAGTATGGATGCTCAGCCTATGGATCACCTACTATACTGATCCAACTTTCTAGAAGACTATTGCGTAGCATTTTGAGTCAGTCCCCGTGTTTCGATAATGGTCAACGGTCGGCACTCGTTTGTTACCTCCATTTCAATCTAATTAAATAATAATAATGTGTTTTGAAGTTTGTCAATAGTTATATATCATTGTCACTCTACCCCCATAGTGTTCAGAATCATGGGTATTGTGATTCACACATTCAACTCCTCTATGATCAGATTAATTCCAAATGCCTTTAGAGTTACCACGTGCGTGCACTAGAGCAGATTGGGAATAATGCACATCGATTGTTCTGATATCTTCGTTCTCTTGTCAGGCCTCTCCCTTTATTCCCAAAAATCTAGATTTGAGGTACAAACCTCTGATGCCTGTAGCTTGGATTGAACTCTTATATTTGGATGGAATGAAAAGGTGTTCATCCCTTGTCTCTCACATTAGGCCCGAACCACATGAGCTTAGGCAGTGATCATTGGATTCTCCATGAATGTAACAGAAATTCAATAAACCAAAAATGAATAATAGGACTCATGCATGAATCTAGCATAAATAATCAAAACATGAAAGAGCGTTAAAATGTTACATGCATCACCGTACCTAAGGATTGACCCCTCCCAAGGATAGTTTGACCCCGTCAAAAGAACATTGCAGCTCTAATACCATGCGGCCTATAATGTCCAAGATTCTTTTACACCTGTTCAGTTCCCGCTTCTCCACGAAAGCAATGGGGCACAATTTTTCAATCGTGATCCGAGCCCACTCCTCACTGGTTCGAATGACAGTCATCTCCTCTTAGGCTTGCCTCATGTGTTATTCGGCCTCCACCAGCTAGGTGTTCAGCCACGATATAATTTCCAATTTCACCTTGAGGAAAGTATAATGCTCATCTTCCCAGACATGAATTCATTGAAAAAAAAATTTAGCATCTTGGAGCCTCTTTATATTTAAAGATTTTCTTCAATGCCAACACACACCAATGTCGTGGCCATATTACTAGATCATCTTCACCATGAGATCTCGGACGATCATGTGGGGATGAAGGGAATCCACACCCACCTAGTGCACAGTTCAAGCAGTCGGGACCGAAGCCTCTCCATATGGTCTATCCATTGTGCTTGAGGGGTGTCTTCAATGAAGAGATTGATTAGCTTCCATGACCATAGACATACTATCTTGAAATCCTCTTAATTAGAGATTGTCTTGCACCGATCCGTGGGGTCAGCTGGCTCATGCTCATGGAATGCCTCCACAAACTTATCAGTAGGGTCCAAATCTGGTGACTGGTCAGGTATAAAAGGACCAATTCTATCAGATCGATCATCAGCGTCAGATCCTACCTCAATAATCATAGACTCTGACCTGCTAACGGTCCCACCAGTTATCTGGAGTGCCGCAGATTGATTAGTTTGGGTTTCCACTTCAACAATCACCGACATTCCACTAGGAATAGTGCCACAAGGACTACCGACCATCCTTTCCAAAGTAGCCCATGCCATTTGAAAATATATGCATACCAAGAAGTTCACATATGTCAGTTAACCTGATCAATAAGTGGTAGGCATGAATTCTATAAAGGGACTTACAGAGATCAAATTGTCAGTCTCTCTCAAGGTTTGTTTCCATTGGGACCCCGAAGTGTGGCCCTCCATATAGTTTTGGAGAGTCTAAAATCTTCGGAGGAACCACCTGGAGTGTCCTTTCCCCACTGGACGCAGTCATTTCCATAGTCATGGTCGTAGATCCAGAAGGCCCTACATCAGCATTTACTAAGGGGTGATAACGGGTTCTATGTATGAGGACATCCTAAATAGTTTAAATATTAGTGACGAGCCCAATGTATCCTGGATGTGGATCCCAGGTAAGGGACTCAAGGTTTTACCTCAAGAGCCTCTGAAAACTCTTCGAGCTCTGGGTCCAAATCACCAACTTCACCATCCTTTAATGGGCTCCCTCTATCATCCTCCACCCCCAAGGAGGAATTATCTGATTCTTCCATAAAAGGTAAATGATACCTCTGTTTAGAAGGTGATAATTGTGGAGGGGTCGTATGATAAAGAAACACCCCTAACCGATCTAACATTGGACACAGGGCACCACAGGAGTGCATGAAGTCCTCAAACTCATCCTGGTATTGTTTCGCCTCCACTTGGGATACTACAATATTGGCCCTGACAGAGCCAATTCTCAGAAAATATATCCCGATATGGTTCAGATGATGCCACATCTCACACATGTTGAGGAATTGCCGATTGACATCCCAAATGTCCCAAGTCTCTAGGAAGAAGATGTTCTCCAGCATGATGTTATGGTGAAACCTCTCCCCTGGAGACTAGGTCGATATCCTGAAGAATCCCCTTGGTGACCTCCCCTCCGGATGACTCTTCTCCTCTGGGACCTCCAGCTCCGTTGTCGGTGCTTGATATGCTATTACATCACCTTCAACAGATGCGGGCCTCACTGCCACTGCAGCCCCACCACCAAAAGGTGTCCTCACCACCTTCCAGCCCTAGCCTCGAGGTTGGGGAGTCACCCCATCACTGGACTGAATGGTTGGCTTCTTCCGCATCTCTGTAGGTTAGGCCACCTCCTAAATTTGGGTGTACTTCTTCACCAGTCTGAAGATGGCTCTGGGCGAAGGTAGTTCATTCCACATCGTCTTGTCTTTCTGTGTGAACATGAGCCACATCTACCTCTTCACGCATGGGTGGTCCTCATAGTGCACCCCCAAAGAGACATGGGGGGCCAGTCACTGCATGCATCTAAATTTTCTTGCCAATCAGTGCGGGGTGTATGACTCACATAGGGACTCACAGTCCACCCGCCCCACCAGGACTCCACACCAAAAGGCCAGGAGGTAAGACCTATGCTCTACCATTCCCCAACCGTCAACAGTGAACACACCTATTGGAAATGGGAATAGGTGGAAATTGAACACGTCTACCTTCCAGACCTGGTGATGTCCCGCATGCACAATTAGGTTGGACTGAAAGCTCCCCATATACTTTAGAATGGATGAGAGAATGTTCAATCCAATGGGGTAGATTGTGTTTGCATATTCATATATATCTCGGACGTGTTCCAATATCCACCCATATAGAAGGTGCAATGGCCTGCATATTCTACATGGATTCTTCCCCTCACTAATATGCCACAAAATCTTGTACATCTTGACGAGCATCAGGATCCCGAGGTTGACCCATCCACCTATCGCCAGCATGGACGCCATGATAAATGTGCCCGGTCGCATGCCCATGTTCGTGTCTCCCAATGGAAGGATCCAACCACAGATGAGAACCACAATTAATACAGCCAACTTGACTATCGTTTGATGCTCGGTACTGACACTGAATCCCCACATCTTCCACTAGATATCCTCAAGATCCCCAGTATGAGTTCTACTTGCCTCGTTGATCCCCCTTCGGGCATGTCTGAGGCCTCATAGGGAACTGACTATTTTCTGGGAAGTTTAGGAATTGCATAAAGCACCGTTTGAAGTTGACGTCTCTCACTGACTTCTTGTCCTCTCCTGGAACTATGTTCATAAACGACATCTCTAGAACTGGAATCTACTCTAGATCATCCCACACACACATAATAGGTAGAAACCCATCATACATCACCCCTGTATTGGGACCCTTGAGATATGATGAAAGTTCCATAAACTAATACCGCCTTCTCCATGGTGAAAATGGAAGGCATTGGTCCTTGATGACCATCTACTCAGAAAATCCAGCATCAGATTCTTCAGCTGATTGATATGGGATTCGGAGGCCCAAGACGCCTCATATAGGCCCACTCTTATAAGCTTATCCCCAAATTAATCACACGGTGCACATACCTAGTAGGCCCTGGCCTTGTTATCTTTGAAGTATCCCCCATGGTACAGATCCCACTCGTCGTGCCACTCATTTTTTGGAATCCTCAAGGGTGCCTTTAATAGATAATGACACAATGAGGGAGATTTCTCTGGCTGCAGTTTCTTCCCATCAACATTGTTCAAGTTATTGTATAGACAATCAATGTCGACAGGTATGAATTCTCCCTAGGCAAGACCGTCAGCTGCCCTGAACCATTGGTGCTAACACGGCGTTCTCTTGAATGAGTAAGCTGGTTTTTCCATGCTCTCTTCGGCGATGAAGACATCATCCCATAGGCCAAATCCATACAGAGGAAGCCTCCTACACAATGTATAGTCTTTTTATCATTCTGACAATAGTTTCAACAGTGAGTTATAGTCCTAATGGCTTCACAAAAACTCCCATATACACAAGCTATCTGCCATCTCCTCCCTTCAGGTATCATCTTCATGGACCCCCTTGGCAGCCTCTTAGTGAGACATTCCATTTTTTATGTTAGAACACTTTTGGTTTAGGTTCAAGAAGACCATTCGCAGATCTCAATCCCAACAAAGAATTCATTGAACCTTTCCCTGACCTTCAGACGAAAGCCGCATAGGGAACCGTTGAGAATTAAAAAACTCAATGTGCGCAGTGAAGTAGAAGGCCCAATTTAGAGAGAGCAATCATGGATTATGGAGAGATTCATAAATTGAGAGTTCTATGTGTCAAAATGGGGAGGCGAGAAAGAAAAAAATAGAGGTCTATCTCCTATTTATATGTTATGAACACTTGTTCTTTGCGGCACATCCGACCGTGATGAGCATCGTGGCGCTCTCAGCTCGCCCTCCGTCCCTCCACCTCACTGAATCCTTCCCAAGCCCTCTACATGATTCCTCTATGAAATTGGACGATGAGTTTTGGTGATTAACCCTGATACATTGACCCTCACTTTCTCCTTGGATCCAATTATGAGGGGGGAATTTGTTGGTGGCAAAAAATTTTAAGTGGAAGAACAAACAGAAATCCATTGGAATGGGCTCGTGAAGCATGTTTGCGGAGCCCCACAGCAATGCGGCCGATGTGAATCTCCCCCCTTAACGAAGAGACCACATAGCAAGGAGGTAGGAGGCTCCATGTACATATTTGATGTCTACGAATCCACCATGGAGCAAGGAGGTGGGAGGCTCTGCGAACCCATTTGATGTTTGTGAACCCACCGTGAAGAAAAGATGTGGAAGGATCCATGAACATGTTTGACGTTTGTGAATCCATTGTAGAGATAGATGGTGGGAGGCTCTACAGTTATGAAAAAATGCCACTTCTCCCAATACCCAGCAAGCTTTTCTTTACGATGACCTTTTCTATAAATACAATTATCGCCTCAATCCCAAAGGATGGATCTTCCAACCATTCACCTTTTTAGCTTTCAAATTTTGATGCAATTTTTTCTCTACGAACCATGATCTCTTCAAGGATCATTAGTATCGTGAAGTGCCTTTCTATTTGCTTGAATTAAACCCCTCTTCAAAGAGGGATTCCCTTCGTGATGCCCATGGGCCGTCGTGGAGGAAGGGGATTCCCAAGGAGACTCGGGTCTTCACGGAGTACTAATGCTTCACGAAGGACCCTCCACGCACATGTTACCCATATGCTATAAAGGGGTCACAATGTTTCACAAGGAACATTGTTTCATAATGCTACACATCACTGGGAACCCTTGCTTCACGAAGCACTGCTCCACGACTTCCTTTCCACTTTGTGAAGCACCTTCAGTATGCACCTATCCACTATGACTAGGCTAGGCCACTTCACTTCCTGAAGCATACCCCTTCACGAAGCCCCTCGACTACATGGAGAACCAGAGCTCCATGAGGCTTCTACATATGATCCCCTTTGCTCCGAAACTCTTTTTCACACACAACCTTCCAGGTTTTCACGAAGTTATTTCAAAGTCCCTTGGTTGGTGCTTATAGTTGCGTTTTTTAGCCTTATGCTTCTTCGCATACGCACGCTAACAACTATTTTTTCTTCACATAGCCAAGCTAACGTGGACCCCGCAATGAATCACTCCATTACAAACCCTCCCCACGACATTTCTGATGTCTTCCCTTTTTCAAGGGTAGGTATGTATCAGTTATGTAAGTCCTTGGGGTGCAAAGTGAACCCGACTCATCCAAGATATAGGAAGTTATATTGTCATGCACCATCATCCTCAACACATGACATTAAACTGTGACCTCACCTTGTTATCATACATGGGGTCCACCAACTTGTAAATTATATACTCCCTCTAGACTCCACATGAGTGAGATCTCCCTCACATGGAATGATATCATCTTTGTTAGAGAGGCATCTTTCCACATGGGAAGGGAAACCACCTTGGTGTAAGAACCTAGCCATGCATGAGGTTGCACATATACTCCTATTTTCTTCTTCGATGTGAAAAGACCAGAGGGGGTGTGATAGGCACCATAACCCTTCTTTCTTCCATTCCAAATCCCTCTCTCTTGGGGCTTGGTCTCCACTCGGGCCTCCATCCAAGAGTAAGTCCCAATCCTTATCTCCATGGGCTGCTAACCATGCATAAGCCCCTTTTTCTTCTTTGGGCTACGGACCACGTGTATACCCCTGTTTCCATTTTAGGCCACTATCCAAGGGTAATCCCCTCTCTACTTCCCACGGACACACCTTTCACAACATTTTTGTCAGATCATTACTGCCACTTATTTATGTCACCGAGCATAACTCATGTGGGCTTAGAGAATGAACCGACCATGACATCATTTTTAGGCCTCCTGGACTATAAGCCCCAAATACCATCCAATTTTAAGTGGACATTGATCGTTTTCAATGCAGGGTTCGTATAAATCCTCCCCGAGGATCGATCCCAGCAACTATGGGTCTCGACCCCATTTCTAGTCTATTCACCAAACACCATCCCGAACTACGCGGACTTTGATCCTTTTCAAGGTAGGGTTTGTAGGAAGCCTCCCAGAGGTTCAAGCCCAACACCTATTGGTCCCGACCCCCTTCAAGTGGGTTCACCACATCCCTCCCAATCTAAGAGGACTTTTATCTTTACCAAGTCAAGGTATGTAGGAAGCCTTACAATGGTTCTTTCCCAACACCTATTATTCCCAACCCCCTTCACATTGGTTCACTAAAATCATCCAAACAATGTAGACATTGATCCCCACCAAGGCATGGAATGTAATAAGACATTCGGAGGTTCATCTCCATTTACTTGTTATCTGTTGTCAATCCCAATCGATGGTAAGACATTGTGTTTCCCAATCAGCGGTAAGCCATTGTCATACCCAATCAACGGTAAGACGTTGTCAACCCCAACCCAATGGTAAGGAATTGTTTTCCCATTCATTGGGACCCACATATCTGGTCCATCTATGTGGTTTTAGACCAACCTCGAGATGCTAACCATGTGTAAGCCCTAGTATATCATCGTGTCATTGTCCTCTGTGCACACCCCAATCCTATACCCTATCCTGAACAACGTGGACTTTGATTCCCTTCCATAGGGATATGTAAGAAGTTTATACGAGGCCCAAGCCCAACATCATCATCAACCTTGAGTCGACTCCATCTTATTCTCCATCCACTTCACTTAACCTTCCATTATACATCGTGATTATTACCCGGGCCGCCAAATCCTAGTGAGATCATGCCAATTCACCTATTTACTACTCTTAGAAGCAATAAAGAAACTAACCACTAGTTTTTTCCAACATTATTGTACCCTTTAGGGGTTGTACCTATCTGATCCATTCCAGTCAGTGTTCAGATCAGTCCGATCTATATCATCTGGACGTAAAACTCGCGACATACATTGTGTTAAACATGGGATGTTGAGGAAAACCTCATAGACATACCTATGGAAAATAATTCCCCGCATTCGAAGTAGGATACCTCAGGATTTTGTGCCCTTGATAAGCCCTATTATAAGGGGAAGAAACCCAGACATGATGTTGTTCCTGCACCTAGACATTCCAGTGATGTCCAACGTGACTACTCCCTCGACCAAAGTTTGCTTCCCTGACTATACCCCTTGTAATGTTCTAACAGAAGCATTATAATTAACCAGAATCCATGAAGACATGGAACTTGGAAGATTTTCACAAACAACGTCTTAATCTATAAGGGAGACCCATACTTGGTGATGTGTTCGAAGGAGAAATCCATGGAAGAAAGAACAGACATCCCATCATCCCATTTTTATCATGGTGTCAATGTCCCTGAAAAAGTGATATATTCCACCTGCCATTGGAAAGCGGGAATACGGGGAAACATTTGGTAGGTCCTCGTCCTCCAAAATGGAAAGATGCGTGCGCCCCAAAAAAAGCATCGGAAACAATATAGAATAGGAATTAAAATGATTTTTTTTGTTAAGAACTATGTATCTTCTTCGAAAAACCTATTTAGTCATATAACTAAATACATCTTATGATGGGTTTCTGATATAATATGGGATTCTATGAAATTGGTGGGGATTTTATGAATTGATATCATAGTGGATATATGAACTAAAATGATATTCAATTTTGGAGAGGATATGTGAGGGTTCCCTTTTATATATGGAGGAGAGGATATATATGGAAATTTTAAAAATACTAAATATATTAACATCATACACAAGAGAAATAGCTCACAAATGCACCATTTATGAATAAGAGATGATATAGGGTCAAAATAATTCCACAAATTATTATTTATAAACACTATTATTCCATTTTACCCACTATTTCTTCACTCTAACCACTACCACTGGATAACATCGTTTTAAAATTATCCATGGTAAAAAAAGGGATTTTACCGTTCATTTTGAACAAATATTATTTTAACCACATTATAAAATATTAATCATATTTATTTAAATTGTGTTATAGAGTTTGTCAACCTCAATTCAGGGTATTAGTCGAATTTAATTAACAATTAAAATAGTAAAATGTGATAGAAACTCATTTTCAAAAAAATTACTTTTTAATTATAAAAACATTTTCATGGGAAATTAAAGTATATTGTTCATTAAAAAAGAATTTTTGGGACTATTTGTTATCAAAATAAACTAATGAAATTTTGAATTTATTCAAAAATTTAATTTGGATTTCTTAATACTTGAAAAAAAATAGTGTTCAAAACAAATTAATATTTTTTACATTTTATTGCAAAATAGTAATTTTATGAAAATTCTAAAAAATTCATCCTATAGTAATTTTTACATTATGAACTTAAAAATTACACCCGTTTTCAAATTAAATATATAAAAAATTCAATATTTATTATTTAAAAACCTATATAATGCATGGATAACCATTTCGATTATAAATAGCTATTTTTTGCATTTGACTGAAAAATGAATTGATATTATTAAAATTGATATAAAATTATAAAATCAAATTTATTGACAATAATAAGATATGAAAATGATATATTTTTACGTTATCTGGGTTGTTACATGTGACATATATTCATAATTCTTCTATATCCACTAGAATGCACCTATGAAAGACCCTTTATCAATGAATTATTACACTATACTCTTATAGATACATCATAAAATCCTAATATACTTCACTAAAAAGAGGCAACAATGTTATAAAAAGGAAGAAGGAGTGTAATAAATGAGTTGACAATAAATCAATATAATGAAACACTTTTAATTATACCTCTCACCATTGGTAAATAAGAGGGAACAAAGGGAATGAACTATATGGTTGTCATTCCTAATTAACCTCACCCGGATGACTATCCATATTAAAGAACTATGGTCATGGATTATTAAAAGGTAGATCTTACCACATTTTAATGAATGACCAGTAGGATTACAAGATTATTGGTTATATCTCATGGGATTCCTGGTGGACAGCATAGAACCTCCACCTATTTTAAAAAGATTTATGTTTAATACAACTCCATTAAGTACCTTGTGGTATTTACAGATTCTATAAACCCAATAAATAGAATACTAGTTACCTAGTATAATATCACTTGTTACCCAGTGGAACTCTATTCCATTGAAAGTAAGATGCCCAATTCTTTTTCTTTTCTCTAATGATAAAAAGAACCTCTAAATCCTCTAATAACTCCAAAAATAATACATTACCAATTTCTTAATCAAAAAAATTTAACATGAATTTGATAATTCATATCCACCCAAACACTAGTCCCATTGGACATGAATTTACTTTAATTTCACAAAATCCAAATGTCACAGTTCATTTAAACTACCCCTAGTGATTCTTATCCAAAAGAATCTTGCATATGTATCATTAGTAGATGAAATATGTCATAAAAATATATTGTATGATTATATCCTAATAAAATCTATTGATTAGAATCACCAAATCCACACTTGAACAAATAGAAATATCTAATATATAGATTCCCCTTGCATCAATCCATTATAAACTATAGTCATCCCTTGGATCACATATTTAATTCATATCTAAGTCATCACACATGATCAAATGTGAAATGTTTTAGATGGATTCATATATATATATATATATAATTTAATCATAAATAATTGTCCCTTTCATTATTATGTTGACTCAATGCACTAATTTTGTCAAAATCATTCTAAAATGATTCTAATGGCTAGGTATTTCATGCTCACTAAGTACATCTGTGTAACGTGCATGTATGAACCAATGTGTAACCTCACAGTCCATCAGTTTAGGTTAACCATAAGTTTAACCAATGTCATTCATTATCATCTCACATAAAACATTGGTTGGACCCTTATTTCATCCATTGTGTCTCCCAACCCCATGTTCTTTCTTTTCATACCACAACAAGCACTGATTTTTATGGATACATTCTTTCTAGATTTTATAATTCAGGATACATTCTTATTTTAATCTAATTAACCCATCTTAGGAGACTCAACAAGTTTTCTAAATCCATTATGGTTATCTACACCCCCATTATCTAATTTCATCTAAAATAAATCACCACGACATATGAGTTCCAATTAACATCTCTCAAAATCGGCATCCTCATTCCCTACCATGAAATATTTTCATCAAAATATAGTATAGAATATATATTATTCCTCTAAAATTTATATTATTTTATATATTCAACACACATTTAAGTTTAATCACTCTCTAAATTTAAGTGATAAACATGAAAATTGAATCAAACCCTCAATGTTAAATTGATCCTAGAGACTGTCTTATTGTATTCAATATTTATCAAGGTCAAAAATCATAAATCCCATTAACTAACCATATTAATATTACAATGATCCTGATAAACCTATCATAATTTCATAACCTTTCTAAGATGACATACTATCCCACACTATTTAAACTAGCTTCCACCATTACTCACTGGACAATCCAGAATTTACCATCCATAGTGGAAAAACTATTCTAAATAATACATGAGATAACACTAATGGGATAACACTGTTATATATTTATTTTTTATGAAATGGGTTCATACCCCATTCCATGTGTTATCTCATAAAAAATTACATCCTAATAGTTATCATTCATTGAATACAACTAGAATCCTAAGACATGACTCCAGGAAGATGGTGAATGAAAGAGGCCTCGACTCTCACGCAATAATATTCTATGATATTTGGGGCCCTCATCCAATCATTATGTCCCACATACAATGAATTTTTTATTATTTAAAACTTATCACTATTTAAACCATCAGAGGCTCAATTTTAGTCATACAATCACACATGGAACCCATGTAGGGACCCCCCCAGTATTTGGTCCTCCTAGGAGGACATTACTTGAATCCACTCTCACAATTGTTGTAATATATCAAATACAATTTACACGGAGGTATATATCTTATTAAAATCATATTATTCATCTAAAATCTGGAAATCACTTGTTTGAAGATATTATTATTATCTTTACATACCTAATAAAGAGACCATGCATCCAATGAATGTCAGTCACCCCTCTGATAAAAAATACCATCCATGACTATATTTATTATACATCATCATTGAAATACTTAATCTAAGAAACATCATAAAACTAAAAATATATCATGTGTAATTCCAATAACACAAATAATATAGGTGATGTTTTTTTATCTAATGGCCCCCATGTGCATAGGAAATACCTAATTTCCTAGGATAACCTCAAAAAACACATCCAATGTTGAGTAAATACTAGAGAAGATCCAAGTAACATTGACAACTCAAATGAATTAAAATATCCAAATGGTATATCTCATCTTCTCTAGGTTATTCCACTCAGTATATAGACCATAAAATTTAATTTTTTATAACTAATAAAGAAAATTCTTTTATTCCTTCTCAAAACACAAGGAATGTATTATAACATCACAAACATACTCATGACCTCATCCACACTATGTATGTAAATACCTAGACTACCAACTGTATGGCCATTATCATTACATCTATATGATTCATGATGAAATTTCTATAAATGAATTTTGGTAGAAAAATTCTACAAAAGATAACTTATTCGTGTAGTGAACCAGTAATAAGTTATTCAAGAAAAAACAAATTAATTAATAATTATATATTTATATAACTGATGGCTATTTTTAATTTTTCAGGTATTATTTTTCAATCCCTTACAGGAACACACAATTCATGTGATCATAAATTCAATGTATGATTCATGGAAAACAAACCCCTTTAAACCAAGGTAGGAGTGTAAATAAATAAACACTAGCCACAAAAAACTCTTTATACTAACATCAACTAATTTATAATATTGATATGTAGGAACAATAATCCCAACTTCCATGATAGATATATATCTACCAAAAATTGTGCTATCTATGAAATATTATTGTTCCTTCCAAATTTATAATCAATTATAAATCTATCAAAAAAATCATTAGTAATAAATTCATAAAATAATTCGTTAACACCACTTTTTACATCTTTAGCTTGATCCCCATATAAATGGACCATACAAGGTCCTTCCATACATTAGACACACCAACCTATATTCAAGAGGCATCCAATAATAAATAATTTATAAATAATAATTCTTAGGAATATAATCCCTTGGTACCATCATATAAAATAATGGATAAATATAATAAACCTATATAATAAGATAAATAATAATTTACAACAATACAAAATTATAAAATTATGGTTAGTGAATATAAAACTATACACCTTACTATAAAAGATGAACCCTTGAACTTTATATAGTCATAGATCAATGAATGGTCTTTTTTTCGATCGTATATAGTATATAAATATCTATAATTAATATATAAAGGGGACACTGGCCATTTTAACTACCCTCACCACAGTCCTATCTCTAAATATCCACTAATATCTTCATTTTCACTCACTGAAATAAGGCATTATAACATAACATATAATCCAACCATAAATTCTACACATTCACAATGGTTAATGTACGTTGTGTGAGAATAGAAAATAGTAGACTACCCCAAATGGATCCCCTATGGACTGATGTTATTTGTGTTTTTATATTCTAAATGAAATTAAAATCCTAATCATCACATTAAAACACAAGTTAAACAATTAGGGGATGAAGAAGTTACCCTGGTTATCAACTAATACCTACATCAACTAGTGCTCAATTGGGGTGATGTTTTCCATATTTTAATCATATAATCATGGAGGGACCAACATCAAATGTCCAAATCCATAATGTAATTATGCCTCTGACAGATGATTTGTGAATGGAATATAATCCATCTTCACCAAGTTGGTGGAACATCACCTACAAAGAATGGTACAACACAAATAATAAATAAAATAAATTGGACATAACCTATAATAAATGGATTATCACCTATAATAAATCAATTTAATGGCATGTCACCTATGAAAAATTATAAATGACCAAAAATAATAAAAATTGATAAATATGTTATCACCTTTCATACTCAAAGAATATTTGAATGGGTTATCTCTACTAATAACACGTGTATAGGTGAATGATTTTTTTCCACATAAAATATTTAGAATAGGTGAATTATTCATCAACATAATAATAAACAAGGTCAATTGGTTCATCACTATAATATGGAAAAAAACATGAACAATATTTCACCATAATAAATAATAATTTTGAACATGTTATCACCCGAATAAAAATCAATGGTGAACTAGTTACCAAAAATTATAGTAAAATATAATGGTTAATTCATTATCACCAATAGTAATGGTGACTGGGTTTTGACCGATCATAAGGACAAGATATAGTGAATGAGATATTATTATTCATATTGTTCAACAAAATATCACCATCTAAAATAACTTTCTACTATGAGGCTAGCATTAACTTCTGTAGGTATTTTCATTACTTAATAGATAAATAATTCACATGATTTTTATAACCCCATAACATATAAAATAATCCTCATGGTGGCGGAAATATCTATATCTTATGAACTTTGATGATCAAAAAATATAATTCCTATTCTACATCCATCTATCAGGTTAATTTCCATATTATATCAACAAAACTGAAATGAATATTATATTATAAATTATTGGCATCACCCAACATAAATCCTATAACATATCTATAACACATCACACTTCATGAAGAACAAATCCTTATGAAATCAACCTATTCCTAAGCTTATTTATTTGTCCACATCACATATATCAATAAATTTGATACACTATATGCTTAGTAATTAATGTCTCAAAGCCTTACTCTTCACCATAATTACTATTTTATTTCCTACAAAACCTATTCCCATTATCATAAGGTATACCCACTATAGGCTAACCACGTGACATAATAACCTTTGCAGTCCAGTACTAATAGTTTTACAAACCAACCAGTTGTTAATCCATAGAAATGTTCCCTTATCACTATTCACCCCTTATTAGATTATTATCTAATAAGGCTAAAAATTAACTCATATAATACAATAACCACCAATGTAAACTGATCACCAAGTGATTAACTCAGTAGTCATCCTGTGGTAAAACTTATACTACCACTTATCTAAGAGTTTCAATGAGAATATTGAAAATCTACTATCAGCATTGTAGGTAACCACTATTGTGTAATCCATATCACATGTCTTTTATCATTAATCCCTTAATTTACATTCTCATTCCCATAAAAAATACAAATTCATTATCACCCCTTATATGAGACTATTGTAGGGTATAATAGTTGTCATCCACAGTTGGAAACACACCCTAAATCCTCTCACTATTTAACCTACATTATTTTTATTCATGTAATTATATAGAACCTTAAATGTCATTGTAATATACACTGGATCACTATTATGAACATATTTTTACATACCCCTTATAAACACTTAATCCCATCAACGATCTCCCAGGTCAATGAAAACCATGTACTAAGAATTTCACATCAAAAAATCCATGAATATACAAATTATTATGCTCTAATTAATAAAAACCTAACTATATATAGAATTTAAACACTTTTATGACTCCCTCAACATTTGATCGGGTATATATTTTCCAAAATCTACATCCAAGAAAATCTATTCCAATAAAATATGCACTGAAATCAATAATAAACCAATTATAATTGATCTCATTAATTACATCATAATTAATTCATTTTTAAATTGGAATAAAATCACCAAGTACTTTTAATTTATTGAAAAACCATGATACCAATGTTAGTATGGATAAAAATCAATTATCTCCCCCATGTATAAACCCTTCAATTCCCTATTCCAATTTTAATGTCAATTTCCCCTTATCTCCTTGAAATTATTAAATAAATCTTTGAAGATATTTTCCTTATGTGAAGTAGAACTTTATTTATTACATTTAAAAATCATTAAAATTTTCTAAAATTTTTAAATGAATGTCTATTATTATATCATGATTCCACCGTGAGACAGTGTAATATTTTTCATATCACTAAATCAATTTCATTGAAAATATTTACTGATATGATGGGGACCAAGGGGAGTAATAAAGAGAGATAAAATGCTACCTAAAATGAACATTGTGAAACATATTTTATATAAACTTTAATTATAATATGATCAAGAGGATATTGCGGGGGATAGTTATATTTGAATAGATTCATATACATTCCCATATATATTGAAGAATGAAGGGGATGGCCTTGAAAATAATTATTATCCTATGAAAAAATGACTATTTTTTCAACCATGTAACCATTGTGACACCATAGATAACCCATTGGACACTAAAAGAATTCCCCTCAAATAAATATATCACTAGGTATGTGGTACACCCCCAATAAGAACCCAATGACATTTTCAGTTTTTGACGATTCAGCAGTATCACATAGTGAAATTTTTGTACCATGAATAGGTACTTTATGGTATATACTACCCTTTAGAGAACCTCAACCAATTATTTTAAATATATCAAACTTAAAAATCTCCTCCAAAACATATTAACATGTATGAAATGAAAAATCAACCAATGATTACTTTGAAAAATAATGTATGCATTTAGAAAATCAAATCCACCCTTATTCTAGTCTCACTGGTCATTAATAACCATTTAAATCCAGAACTATCAATTATGTAGGGAATTATAGTTCAAAAATAATAATAATAAAACACCAAAAAAATATATTGATCAACTATTCTTTTCAAAAGTTTTAAAAAACAATTATTGAATCGAAGGTCATCTTCACCGCACTCCACCCATCTAGGCATAAAGTGTCTCCTTACCTTCATTTCCACTAAAAAGAAATTGAACAATATTATTATCATGTTTTATAAAATATTTTTTCCTAATCTTATTCACATATATATCTACATAACACTACTCCTATTATGATACATTTAACATAAACATCCTACAAAAAATTTTGGTTCTGGTGGCTTGAATTGGGGTTGAACCACTAACTGTTTAGATATATGACATTTTACTAGAGAGAGATAGGTTAGCTCATTTATATAACAATAATAATAATAATAGTGGTAGTAATTATCACTTTCATATGTAGAGTGAATATAAAGAAAGATAACAATATACACACACCTAATGGGTGGAAACCGGGATAGGTCACACCCACTCTAAGGTTGACCGACCCCTCAACTATACCACTACATATAAATGTTCTTAAATGACTATTGTCATGTCATCTAGAAATACATAAATTCCTATATTATTTTTTTAATTTATATCTACGTATTCAGTAATTATTTTTTCCAATATCCATGTACACATCATCCATCCAACCATCCAAGATGACTGTCAATATTTTAACACATTTCCAGGTTTTAACATACATACATCATTTCTATGTTTCATAAAGGAATGGAAACTTCCATGTTAACATGTATCAATCTTCTTTATACATTTCCTAACCCCTATAGTCTTGTATATAATTCCACCTAGAATTCTACACAATTCACCAAACATGACTTCCCACATTTATGCCTATAATAATATTTTAACATAACACCCTGATAATTGATAAATTTTTATTGGGATTAGGTTTTGATCCTTAATTAAATATGATGTCTGACATTAAACCATCCCATTGATCAATGGTTTTCTTGATAAAAACAAAAAAAATCAATATATTTTTTGTGGGTGAAAATAGAGAAAATACACAGACACCCTAACACAAACGTATTAGACTGAGTCACCATCTCCTAAATGTGATATGTAGCTCCAAGAATATCATTTTATAACATTGGTATAAATTTCATAAATACTAAATCTAGAAAAAATTACAAAAATAGGTTAATGGGAATTTTGAGAAAGTTTCATGAGTTACTAATATACTACAATAGTCAACTATAATAGTTCCATTTATAGAAGACACTACTGTTCTTTCTATATTTTAACTACAATGTCTTTTAATTTACTACTACAGTAACAAGAAAAAAAATACATTTTTGGAGTTTGAAGCTAAATTTATTTTATATCAACACCCACTAATTTCAACTCTTCTATGGATAAAATAATATTAATATTGATAAAAATAATGAAAATTAGGGAGAGGGGATTACATTAACAAAACACTCATCTACATATGTAACTCATTGGTTCATGGATCATACCCACCCTAAATGATTGGAAGACACTCTTAAGACTAATTCTATTTAATTTTATTGGCTCTTTCATGCTGAATAATTTGATGATCTGAAAGAATATTGAATGTTGTGTCATTATGGCTTGATCTTACATCACCATTTCTGCACCATCACCATCTTGACTACATCATGGACCATTACATTTTTCCTAGGATCTAGACCATAATGTCCATCATGGAATCTCTATGATTGTCCTAACATTATGCTTCATTGTGGGTATTCATGGAAATTTACTCAGGGGTTCCCCATGGAGATCCTATAGAGATTCCACCAATACCATATAAATACAGGGGTTCCTCATGTGATAGCCTTTTGATCCCCATATAAGCTCTAATGAATTTTATAGTGATTCAATATTCCTTATTCCTATAATAGTTCCTCCTCACAGATCTCCCCATTGTGCACCATTATATCACAATAGAACATCTTTATAAAGATATTCCTAAATATCAGAACATCCAATTAGTATAATGGACATATATAACAGACATCACCAAACATTACATATCCATGTTTTTTAGGGTGGGTTGAAATATGACAGTGTTCTCTATAACTCTTAAGTTATAATCCCTCCAATGTCTTCAATTATTGATCATCAAAAGAAACTACACTTCTAACCAAATTCTCATTTTCAACTGTAATGTTCTAACCATTAATAATAATATTTACAACAATGATATGTCTTATTTAACCTCATATTCAAAAAATGTTGGAACATATATTTATTTTCGTATTGAGGGATATATCACATTATCTCAGTATTTTAGTTGTGTGTGTTTTAAAGAGTTTGATTTTCCTTAAAAGTTATTATTTAAATAATGTATAATAATTATCCTCGAAATGGGAAAACTCTAGGTCAATTATAAGGTTTTTAGGAACTAGTATCTAGGATAAAAAATTATCGTATTAATGGTTTTTAATATAAATTATTTCTTATTATGGAAAATGAAAGAGTTTTTATTACATTTCAATTATACCCAATTTGCTATTTTGAAAAACAATTTTATATTTTCTTCACATCATTCAATATATGCCTTTAATATTTGACTATGAAGGATTTTGTCCTTTGGGTACCCAAACTAAGTCATTGTACTCTTCTTTTCTTCAAAGAATATTTAATTAAATACTTAGATTCATTATCATCTTCTTGTTAGTGGTAAAAATTATAATAGAGAAGCTTATGTTTTATGGTGAAAATATTTAACTTAAGGTCTAAGGAGTTTCATTTTATTTCTGTACATTATATGTATCATTTCATTTTTATCTAGACCCTTGGTGTTTTCTATGAATTTGTATTTTTCATACATTAATTATATATTTAATTATTCACAACAAAAAATATATACTATTAAATATGTTATAATTCATAATTTTTTTATTATCCATTGATATTTTTTGTTATTTATTTACTATGGTATATGTACTGGATAGGGAAAATATATACCATTTTATATAATTTCAGATTTCATTTATTATCACATACACTGAAAAATAAAAGAAATAATTAATATACCACCCTTTATCCCCCATCAAACATTATGGGGTCATGATGGGGTTTTTTTGTATCATATTTCTATCAAAGTGTATGTCAAATATTATAGAATATACATTTATTTATTATAGGGGATGGAGTTTGGGGATTAGTACACTGATAAACTCATTGAAACTTATTAGGAATGTAAAAATAAGGGAAATATATAGCCATTGTGATCACGTGAATGGACCTCGATTTTATGTTTTTGAAATAATAATAATTAAATTATCTATAAGATATTCCCAAGATGTTTTTATGTTTCATGTACTAGTCTTGAAAAATTTTGATGTATGGATTTTCTTGTTTTCCTACAATAATATAAGTGAGGATAGAAATATCAATAAAAATTTCATATGAATACCATATATTAACTATAACTGATGTATAGTTTATTTATTATGGTGATAAATATACCATCATGTACAATAATTACCTAATGATGAAAAATAATTAAATGATCACGGTTGTCCTCCATATCCATAGTAGTGTACTATTAGGTTTGTTTATGTTTGTATTTTGACTTTGATGCAAATATCACCCATTAGAATTTAGATAGAATATTATAATATAAGTGACCATAGAGTTTTGAATTGAAATATATTTTAGGTTACTTATTAATGGGAATCTCAATGGTGGGCTTAAAGACCCACATTGAAAACTGATTTTTGAGCACCCAAGATTCACTAAAAAATGGAATTGGAGTTGCATTTATTAATGAACAATTTTTTAGTTGTGGATATGAAAAATTTAAAAATAAAATAGTTTTATAAGTTATCATATGTACCAAAATATCATTTTCATATTTAAAACTATTTCATTGCTACCCATTATCTTGAAATTTATGTTTTTGGTGTTTTATTTTCCCTAAATGAGGTCATAGACAGATGTTGTCTTCTAGGATACATTTTTGGAATCCCCAATAACAATCCAAACATGATATGGGTTGTGTGACTCTAATTGGAATATAACTTCTGTATTTGGACTCGCTATCTCATATATTATACTGCATAATATTATTATGATATTTGGTTATTTAGTTTTTATCCCATAATGCTTTATTTTTTACTAGTGTAGGGTCATATCACTTTAGTTACAATATCAGTTTTCATATGTTCGATTATAATTTTCGTTATAGAAATTTTACATGTAACTTAAAAGAAATTCATAGATATTAATAATATTTAATCCTAGAACACAAGTGTAGTGATTTTCAGAGGGCAGTGTCACTTACACAATGTGTTGGAATATGTCAAGATTGAATATTGGTTATACCATTAAAAATCATTAGGATTTTGAGAGTTTATTGACATTAAGATTTAATATACATATATATAAGATGTATTTTTATTGTAAATATGATTTATTATTGCCTAATTCATTTATTATTAATGGTAAAATAGAATGAATTGCTTTTATTCAATTATGAATCAATATAGATGAAAAAGAATATTTTTTTTGAAGTAAATAAGGTTTACATACACATAAATAGGCAATGATTCCTATCTAAATATATCTATGATACATGAAATACAATATATTTATGGGGAGTCACATGTTTTTAATGTTACATGATAATTAAATGCACATTATTTAGTTTGAGTGTGAATAATGTTTCTCCTTGATATATTAGATGAAACTACATGACATTGATGAAATGTGAAGAGAGATTCGATTTTTGAATCCTCACTTATGAATTTTAAGAATCCCATATTAGATTAACAACATGACATGTGAGATTAAAATAAATGTGAATGATTTACTTGAAGAATAACTTTATGTAGTGACCATTTTACCTAGAATGTTAAATCCCATGTGTATTGAAATCCATTGAGGTTGTTGCACTGTGGTCTCTCTAATTAACCATGATAAGAGAAAAGGATCATGGGTTGTGAAAAGATTATGAATCATGTAGTGGATGTTACACCACTGGAGGGGTTTCTGTGTCTCAATGGTGATGTTTTCATTGTAGACAATCATGGAAGCAGATATGTGGTGACTGATTATATTATAGATTTAGTGTATGGAATAGGAACCTTACGAGATTATATTAGAGATGAAGTGCCTTATGATGTACCTTTTGTGATTTTATATTAGAGTGATTAGGTAGTAGAGTAGGTGAGAGCTATATAGATTACATGAATTTTTAGGGATACCATCCACCTTATGATATTTTTATATATGTAGATATATGAAACTATCACTATTGTTTTATTTGTTTGGGAATTTGAAGAATTTTTTCCTACGAGACATGGAGGATCGTGAAAAAATATTTTAAGGAGTTTTTCTATGAGGGTGAATTCAAGTGGGAAATTCATGTGAAGATACAGATATAAATGAGAAAATATTTTCATTAAATGGGAGAGTCATGTTATCTAGAAAATCATCAGCCACCTAAGGCCAACATAGTTAGGATTTTAATTCCATTCCTCTCCTCGTTAAATTATTCAATAATCTAATCACTAGAATATTAATTTGGATGATTCTCATTTATATAAATTATCCATTATTTTTCAAGCCTTATTTAGACATTTTATTCTTATTCCATATTCTATGATTTGTGGTTTACTTGTTACTAATGATCAATCAATAATCAGTGTCTGGCCTCATAATTGGAGGGGTATCAATAGAAAAGGTTTTTCATAACATGATTCTTTTCTTTTATCATGAGTTTATCTTATTCATTAGTATCGTATTTTAACCTAAATTAATTTATCATATTCACTGTTTGATTGTTTTCATTGTATATTTAAAAATTAATAAAACCCAATAGGGTGATTCTTAAATAATGATTGGAAGGAAATGGAGTTTGGTAATTGGATTTTCATTGGAGTAGCTACCTCGTGTACAGGGAAATTCCCAATGGCCATGAATTGAATTTCACTTTTTGGATTTTTTATTGTTATAGTTGATTAAATTTCACCATTGGGTGTCACACTTGTATTGTGACATTATTATTGATGTTATTGTGGTTCTATTTTTTTGAAACCTAATGAGATGTGGGTATTCCTTCTCATGCATCATATATTCACTTGTTAGAAATCACATGACATGAATTATTTCTGTGACATTTAGAGATCATTACTAATTGTATGCTATTGTGATATATTTCAATCTATATATGCATGTGGTTGTGATACGTATCATGATAGATATACCATCTTTTGTGATAGGTGTATTGGTATGGCTTATGGGTCAAATTGGAGGTACCCCATGTATTGATACTTGAGGTGTATAGTCCCTCTTGGATCGAAATTTGGTGGATCATGTTTCGGCTTTAAATCAAGTTATGATGCACTATATGTGGATTCATAAAAAAATATTTTTAATAATTGTTAGGTCATTTTATCTTTTATAATCACATTTTAACCCCATGATAGAAAATTTTTTAACTTAAACCTTGTAATTAATTATTACTGTTTTCACTATTACTTTTGGTAAAAAATTATGTTGAAATTATTCGATAAAATAAATTTCCCTGAATCCAACTATGGAATAAATTTTTTCAAATTCATTTGAAATATGTTTCACAATTCAATTTGAAATTATACCTTTAGGCACAATGATAAAAGCATGTTCTCAAAGAGAATATTTTAAAAATATATATGGTATTAATATAAAAATTTAAAATTAATTTTCTTAAAATGACCTAAATTATATAAATTGTAATATAGTTGAACTAATTTTACTTTAAACCCAATTTAGAATATAAGTAATATTTGAATATAATTTAAATAAAATGATAGTTTTTAGTAAAAACAAAATTTTTAATTATTTCTCAAAAAATAAAACATTTCATAAAAATACAAAAATAAACCCTAAGATAATTTTGATAATATTAATTCAAAAAAAAATTCAAATAAATTTTCTTAAAGTTTTCATATTTAATTTTAAATTATGTGCGTAAATCATAATTAATGGATTTTAAAAAAATAGATATTTTCATAAAATATATTTTTTAATTTCAAATGATTATTATTTTATTTCTAATAAATGAATAACCATATAATTTATCATACACAAGTGTCAAACATATAATTTTCATATTTATTTAGTAGTTTTCAAACCACCCAACATGATGGACTGGTTATAATGGCCATATTTAAATACTAATATTTTAATAAAGTATAAGATTTTGTTTAAACCTGATATTGCATGAATTGTAAGCTATCAAAGAAAATAAATTAATTTAAAAATAAATTTATTATAACATTTGAGGATGTGATATTCTGTTCTGCAATTAATGTTTTGAGTCATACATTCTATCAAACATGTTGTTCCTATTTTGAAAAATTATGTTATTACTTATTAATTTAGTTATTATGATAAAAAAATTGTGTGCATAGAAAGGGTTTTTTTAAACATTTTTTTATTTCATATTATTTTCAATTTATACTTAATTTATAAAAAATTATATTATTTTATACATTATTGAACTCTATAATTTTGATAATTTTGTTATTCTTATTCATAGAGGAAAATTTAACAACTTGGTTATAAAGGTTATATTTAAATAATATATTTTAGAAGTTGTTTTCTAAAGGAACAAACCCTCCTTGTCCATTAGTTTTCCAAATTTAAATGTGATGGGGTGTCTTGGGCACTATAGGTTTTCCAAGATGATTTCGGTTTCTATGGTTACGTATCACCATAGTGTCACCAATTAGTGCCACCGATCAGTCTCACTGATGAGTTCACCCCATCGGTCTCACCGATCAGTGTCTCACCGATCGGTCTCACTAATTTGTCTCACCTTTCAGTTTCACAGATCATCTCTATCGATCAAATTTACTAATCAACTCCACCTATCTTCTTCACCCAATACACTTCACCTGAATAGCTGTTTTGACCTGTGAAAGTGATCGGCTCTATAGAGCAGCTTCACAAGAATAGCTTCACCGATCCACTTCACTAATAGGATTCACCCGACCTGCTTCACCCGATTAGCTTCACCTGATTTGCATTACACCATATGATGCACCAAATCCACTTGACCGATTGGTTTCACCGATTTCCCTCTCTAATCGGTGCCACATCCAAATGGTGCCACCATGTGTTTTCAGGGGTTCCTTCTTCAGTTTTCACATAACACGTCTTTATAAGTCTTTATACCTATTTAATTAGGTTCAATTATGTTTTAATCCCATAAATGATGTTTTGAATCCCCTATGATTGGATCAACCATTGGGTTACCAAAACGTGTGGACTATCACTCCCTTTGTCTTGTTTTCCAGCCTCTTCTGTTTCCCAATTTCTCCACTAATACATTTTTTCTCTATTTAAAGGAAAACTATTAACTCACAACTATTATCACCACCATATTTGAGGAGAATTATTAAATCTCAATAAATTATAACTTTTGAAACTGCTGAGCCACGTTGTCGAACCACGATCATCTTTTTATGAACTTCATGATTACAGGTCCTGTAACTCTAGGATTGATCCTTTTAATATATAAGGAACATCATCTCCTATGGTCCCTTTTTTCTGTCGTACGGTTGGAGTCATTGGAGTTCTTCCTCGTTGAGTAAAACATCCCCAATTCTTTTCTCCTAGATAAAACATCGATCCTTGATCATCCAAGTATTTTTTCCTTCACCTCCTGTTACTATGAAGCATGTGGGGTGGGTATGATAATGTATCCTCGTGACATGGATTAAACCGAAACATAATGAAATAATAAAGGGATTTTAAAAAATATGAAGGGGTATATTTGAGAATGATTATGTTTTACTATTTTATATTTATTTATATGTTGTGAATTGTATGGGCTTACTCCCACAAAAAATAGTGGTTGTGGGTGGTCCATTCTTGCGAACTAATGATCCTTTTTTCTAGTTAATCATGTGATTGAATGGATGTAACATGGAAAATGGTTAATCACATAAAATAGTTTGATTAAATGGATTACCAATGATCAGAAAAACTTGTGTGATCACCCTGGTTAAACAAACTGATAGAAGGAACTTAATGAAAAATGTGGTTAAATCTGAGAAAAAACACCTTCCTCGGTTCTACCAATAAGTACGGTTGTTCTGCTTGATTCTTGTGGGGTGACATAGAAGGGGATGGGATCCCCTCCTGTTCATTTTTTAGATGCTGGACCTAAGGCCATGTGGGTCTGTATGTTGGGACTTTGTTTTGTTGAAGTACATTGAGTGATCTCATAGATCCCTTTTATTATTGAGCCTTTAAAAGAGAATCGGGTTTGAATGCATAAATTACTATTCTGATGATTTCCATTCAATTGTCATTTTGGTTTGTGGTTATTCCTGTTATCAATCCAATAGTGATGGTTTATTTGAATGGAAAAATTTGAGCATTATAATGAGAACTGGTATAATGTGGTTTTTTTTCCAGGAATGGATTGTGCTCGGGTTGTGGATGTTGTGTTTTTTTTTTGCATGGAGGAATAGTAATGAGAGTGTCTTTGTATGGGATGGTCTCATACCCTTAGGTTGGTATTAGTTCTTTTTTACCAATATTTATAAAATTTAGTTCTTCTATTTTTTATATGCACCCCACTCAAGTTTATAACTTTATGCCAAATACACACATTTCATGGGGGTGATTTTCCCAACATTCTTATGAGTGGCTAGTTATTAACTCCATTATGATCCCTCTCCCTAGTACCTCAAGACTTTTTGTAGGATTTGATGGTACGATGTTCATTATGGCCTAAGACTCTTAGGGTAGGTTGTTTAGTGGTGGTTGGACAAGGTCTGTGCGGGCATAACAGTTTCCCAAGCGTCTTCGAGATGAGGCCTAGGTGTCATTGGTCATAAAAGCAGTTTTTCAGGGTCAGGTGTGTTTGGGCATGGTAGTGGTTATTGTGGTTCAGGTTTCAGTAAGTGGGGATGTGTGTGGTTGTGGTTCCCTAGGTGTCTGTGGGAAGGATTCACGATTATGATAGCCCATAAGTTTGTTGTTGGGGCGGTAGTGGGACTACAATAAAACTTGTGGGGGTAGTTTGATGTGTAGGATGTCATAAATTACCAGTGGAAAAGTGGTCCGGAGTACCCAAATATCGATGTGCTAATACTATTACTTTACATAATTGAAATTTTTGGGGGAGTGTGCCTTGGTGATTCTTGGTGTATAGTTTCCTTTCTTGGTTCATGGGTCGTTTTTATTTCTCACGAGGCATTTGAATTCATCCCCACTTATGCACAAGAGATTTTTGTTTTATGTACTAAGTTTACCTGTATATGGAACCTAACTATATAAAACTGCTTTTAGGATTCATGGAGGACCATGCTAGACCTTACCAGCTGAGGCTTTATGTGTTTTCATCATTTCTTTTCTTTTCTTTCGTACTTTTCCTCATATTTTTTGTACCTTCTATTATTTAATTTTTAAAATTCTTATGGGAATGGAATTGTGGATTTACATTTACTTTAATTTTTTTCAGTTTTTTTGGGATTTACCATATTATCTCTTAATTTTATTAAATAAAATCGGTAATACCGTCCATTTTACGTGAGATTTTATACCCTTGGTGATAGTCTCTACTCTGAGGTCTATTGAAGGCGGGACTCTGGGGGTCATTATCTCTCCTTCAACTTGAAGAAGTAAGGGTCTAACAATTTGTTGTCCCTTTCATCATCTTTGTGATGGCGGGTTGAGGCAAAATGGTATCAGAGGCTAATAGTTGATAGATAAGATGGAGTTAGGGGTTAGGAACAGTGACGATTGCATGGGATTGTAGGGAAACCGTGTTAGGAAATCTTGGTGAATAAAATATGCCAAGGAATATTGGCTAGGTAAAGAGATTTTAGGGGCCCCCTTGATCTGATGCATGGACTTTAGTCCTACCGAACTCCCAGGTGAGGCTACACTGGTTTTAGGGTAGAGACCCTAGGAATGGTACATGCATCATAATGACTTGTGTTCTTGTGTGTCTTGTGTGTTGTCGAAAATTTTAAAATAAATAAAAGGATTTAGAAAACTTTAAGAGAATTTTCGAAACTACTCAGGCTTAGGTATTACTTATTTACCATGTAGCTATGGAACCCAGATGAAGTCCATGTGTAGTGTAGGCGATCAAGGCCCTGGAGGCAGATCTTTTCAATCAGCAAAGGATTGACCGAGAGGAAGAGGATGATATGTCGCAGAAGTCTGTATTTCCTTCCAAATGCTGAAACCTCAGAAATTACGGGGGAAATGTTTCCAACTTGGAGAAAAAAGGATTTCTTGAAGGGTCGGTGATCACCTTTACCTTGATCTGTGATCTAAAGGAGTACTAAGATCCATTGGTAGTCAGTTAGATGAGGGGAGTAGTGTGTCACTGGTGGAAACTCTACATTAGAGAGAGGATGGAGACTGAGGTTTTGTGAACTGGCTTCGAGAAGGAGTTCCGGGCTTAATTGCTTTCTTTTATGACGAAGGATTATAAGAGGTAGGAGTTAATATCCCTCCAGTATATGAGTATATTAGTAATAGAGTTGGGGATAATGTTCAAGGGTCTCCTTTGTTTAACTCTAGATCTCTTCTCGGATGAGGAATCACATGCAAGGTGCTTAGAGGAGGCCATCCAACCTCCCCTGAAGTACATGGTTACTCCCTTCACTCTACCAACGTACATGGAGGTCCAGAAGAAGGATGAAGTAGTGGATAGGATGAACATTATGTGAGGTGTTCCATGAGAGGGGATCCAACTGGGTTCATCAATGGGGAAAGCCGTTAGCAGTAGGCCTCCAGCATCAGGAAATTCCCTGTTTCGGCCGGCGGGGAGCAGACCTTTGTATTTCCAGTATCGATCTCCTAGTCCTTTCCCTTTCTCCATTAACCGAGGAATGATGTGTTTTATAAGAGGAATACATGAATATCTTTGTAATCAATGCCTAGATAGATTCTAATACAGTGGGGTTAAACTGGCTCAGTGACCACCTTAATAGAACTAGTTTCCAGATAGTTCATTTCAATAGCAGTAGTAGCATGGGCAGCGAGATCCTACTCCACCACGGAAGGGCAGTGATGGAGGAGGAAAAACAAAGGGCGCTCCTCAGAGACCTCGACCATGGAATGGTCAAGGAGGTAGCAGATAGGCGAGGGGTAGAAGAGCTGGGAGTGGGCAGTTTCATGCTGTAGAGGTAGCAATTTCAACAGCGTCAGAGGTTGTTCAAGGTACGATCAACTTGTTTAATACTATTTCATGTGCCTTGTTTGAATCAGGAGCTTCACACTCCTTTATTACACCCTATCTAGCCCATTCCTTGGTTCTAGATGTAGAAATACTCTCCATCCCCCTCGGGTTGAGTATGCCAGTTTGAGGCCAGACTAGCATGATTGATGTTTTTCAAGGATGCAGACTGATGTCGGGGTCGCATCATTCTAGTGGGGATATCATTCTACTACAAATGTAGCCATACGATGCTTTCCTAGGCATCGATGGGTTGTTTTCCGTACATGTTGATGTAGGCTTCATCCAGAGAAGGGTTTTATTCTGAGAGATGGGAGGCCATCTGGTATCTTTTGTGGGTGAGTGGAGTTTCTAGGAGGGTAACTAGAATATGAAGACCCTTCTTTCTTTATTATCTGATCTGTTAGTTGAATCAGTAGACTTAGAGATAATGAATGTTCTGAGATCATTCAGAGGGTTCTTGGATGTTTTTTTCCAAAGAAGTCGTGATTTTACCCCTTCGACAAGATGTTGAGTTCATGATAGACTTAAACCCCTGTGCCTGTCCTATTTTGAGGGTTCTTTATCAGATGGAACCTTCTGAGTTGGGGAGTTACGGATTCAGATTGACAATCTGGTGAAGAAATTTTTTGTCTTTCCATGTGTGTCATCATGGGATGCTCTGGTCTTGTTCACAGAAAGGAAAACATTGGTTTGCAGTTGTGAATATACTACATAAGACTAAATCAGGTAACGGTCAAGAAATGTTTCCTTCTCCCATGGATGGATAATATATTACACCCGATGAGGGGATCAGGTTGGTTCTCCAATATCAATTTTCAGTCTAGGAATCACTAGATAAGGGTGAAAGACTATGATATCCTAAATAATGGGTTTGGGTGCAGGTACGGGCACTTCAAGTTTATAGTCATGTCATTTAGTGTTACAAACATGCCTGTTGTGTTCATGGGACTCATGAACTCTATTTTTCATGAGTACCTGGACAAGTTCGTCATTGTTTTCATCGATGAACTCTTGATCTACTCAATATTAGAGGAGGACCACACTAAACACCTCAAGATTGCATTTGAGATCATTCGACACCACCATCTCTCTAGGATGTTGTCCAATTGCAAGTTCATGACAAGATAAGTACACTTCCATGGACATTATCTGTCTCAACAAGTGGTAGTGGTGGATCCTTCAATGGTTGGAGTAGTTTTTTCTTGGGAATCACCCAAGAACGTGATAGGGGCTCGTAGTTTCTAGGGTCTGGCAGGATATTATCGGAGGTTCATACCCTACTTCTCTCAAGTGGCATCTCCTTTGACAAATTTGACCAGAAATGACCAGGCCATCATGTGGGGTGAGTAGTTCTAGAAAGCTTTCAGTTATCTAAAAAAAGGGTTTTTAGTGCTCCAGTGCACAGGTTTTCAGAGGAAGGGTGTTGTTTAAGGTGTTTTGTGATGCTTCTTGGTCTTGACCTGGGGTGTGTTCCGATTCAGCAGTGGGGAGTGATCTATTATGGATCTAGGAAGTTATGTACTTAAGAGTGTAACTAGGCCACCCAAGACATAGAGCATACAATGTCAGTGTTCGTGTTGATGTTTTTGCGTCACTACCTCATCAAGGAGCACTTTTTTGTCTTCACATATCATAACAATTTGATGTATATCTTCACCCAGTGGAACCTGTACTTGAAACAGAGAAGCTGGGTCAAGTTTCATTAAGAATATTTCTACGGGATATCTAATACAGATGTTAAGGGGAATTTGGTGGCTGATTCCATGAGTAGAGAGTCATAGAAATATGTGGTTCGAGAGTCATTAGATGCATGGAAGATGATGGAGGAGTTGGATGCCTTACACCTAGATGCATAGGTGGATAGTGGTAGAGGATTTATATTTCAGATGAGAGTGTAGTCCTCTCTATTTGGGTTGGTGGAGGAGTCGCAGTGGGGAGACAAAGATGGTGACGTGATGCCCGAATGGGTCTATGAGGGCAATGCTTCGGAATGGTGGTTGATAGATGGTCGAAATCATATGATTTTCTATGAGAAGTAGTTTTTCTTAGAGATGATGAGTGAGGGAGTTCTCCATGAGTTCCATAACACCCCCTAGCAGTACACCCTAGAGTTTCAAAGATGTGCCAATTCTTGATGGAACTATTTTGGTGTCCTAGGGTGAAATGGGCAGTGGCAGAGTTTTTGGCAAGGTTCCTAGTCTGTTAGCAAGTGGAGGCTGAACACCGTGTCCCAGTATGTTTGTTGCATCCTTTAGATGTCCCTGAGTGGAAGTTGAATGAGATCTTGTTATATTTTTTCACAGGACTACATATAGTTCATGAACGTTGTGATTCTATATGTGTAGTGGTAGACTGGCTGATGAAATCAGCTCACTTCATTTAAATCAGGGTGTTGATTACTATGGATTCCTTAGCATGAAGATACCTAGAAGAGGTGGTTCGGATGCATAGAGTTCCGAGGTCCATTGTCTCAGATCATATTTGATGCATAACCTAATGAGTCTATAGGGGATTGAATCATGGTTTTGGCACCCTTCTACCCCTTAGCACTACATTCCACCCCCAGAAAGATGGGTAGACAGAGCGGAATGTCCATACATTGGAGGATATGCTACGGGATTGTTTCTTGGACTTTCAGGGAACATGGGTATGGGATTTCCCCTTAGTAGAGTTTGATTACAATAATAAATATCACTCAACAATTGTAATGGTACCATATGAAGCCTTGTACTGGACTTTTTGTTGTTTTCCAGTGTGCTGGACCCAGGTTGGGGAGGCAAGTGTTCTTGGCCTAGAGGTAGTGCATAGTACAACGTAAAAGGTTCATCTTGGGAATACGAGGATTAAGGTAGCTTAGGACCGGAAGAAGTCGTACACCGATCTTAGGAGGAGACCCATGGATTTGAAGGTTGGAGACCATGTTTTCTTGAATCTTTCCCCTCGATGTGGGATGTGAAGGGTTGTTAGGGAGAGTAAGATTTCTCCTAGGTTCATTGGAACTTTTGAAGTGTTGGGGAAAGTCAGTGAGGTGGCATATTAGCTGGAATTTCCACCATAGTGGGAACGGATCCACGATGTTTTCCATGTATCCCACCTTTGTCGATATCTACACAATGAATCCCAGGTCATTGACTAGGGATAGATTAATATAGTGGGTGAAGCTATGTTTGTGGAGTGACCAGTAAATATCTAGGATCAAATGGAGAAGGTGCTTCATGGATGTGTCATCCCTTTGGTTCTTGTGTTGCGGAGGCACTACGACCTCAAGGATAATATATATGAGTGAAAAGATCATATGTGTGTCCAGTAAATAGATCTATTTTGATATTCTATTCAAATCCTTCCTTTATGTTCTTGATTTAGGGACTTGCTGTGATTTAATGCTAACCTTGTTTCTTTAGGGGATGAATTTTTTCCTTTAGCTTTTGAATGAGTATGAAAAATCCTGGTGTGTTGGGAATGTTGAACCTAATTCCTAATCAAGACGCATTAGTGTCGACATTATTAAACCTATGCGGGTGAGTCAGTGTCACCAAAAACAGTAGTATAATTATATGATGGAAATAACTCTTTGCACGGTGTGTATGTACAATGTGATCCTTGGAATTCATAGGGCTTTTGGGAGGGGGGGTTTTCCTCAAGAGGTGTCATCTAGGGTGGGTAATTAGACACCTCACATTTCTTCAGGTTGCTCTTGAATTCTAGAGGATGGGAATAGTTTTAGAGGTATCTAATGTAATTATATGGACCCTCTTGGTCCATTACATTTCCAAATTTGTATGTGTTGGTGTGTCCTCAGCACCATAAGTGAGTCAAGAGGATGTCAGTGTCGGTGGAATCATGTCACCGTGGTGTCACATATCAGTTCCACTGATCTGTCTATCTGATCAGTTCCACCCATCGATCAAACTGATCGGTGTGTCATCGATCGAAATCAATAATCAGTCTCACCTATCTATTGCACTTATATGATCCACAAATCAACATCACTGATCAGTTCCACCAATCATCTTCTACCAATCTGCTTCAACCGATCCGGTCCACCGACCTATTTCACTAATCATCTCCACAGATTAGTTTATCATGATCAGCTCCACCGATCAGCTTCACTGAATAGCTCCACCAATCAGCTTCACCCAACCAGCATCACATGATCAGCTTGACCCAATATTCTTCACCTGATTCTCTTAAAAAATCAGGTTCACCGATCAGTGCCACACCAAAATGGTTCCACCCTTGGTTTTTGGGGTTTCGTTCCCCAGTTTTCTCATAACGCCTCTTTTTAAGGATTCTTACGCTTTTAAAGTGTTTCAATACCATTTTTTGACTATAACAGATATTCTAAATCCTCAAAGAGTGGGGAAACCCTTGGGTTACCAAAACTTGTGGAATATCACACTCTTTTTTCTATTTTCCAGCCTCCTTTGTTCCCAGTTTCGACCCTGATACATGTTTTCTCCGTTTAAAGGAATCCTATTAAATCGAAGGTGTTATCTCAACCGTCTCTAAGGAGAATTATTAAATCTCAATAAATTATAATGTGTGAAAACTCTGAGCCATGTGGTCAAACCACGTTCCACATTTTAAGAAAATCAAGATTGCACATCCAATACATCTACAATCGGGCCATTTAACACCCCGAGAACTTCTTTTTCCATGGTCCATTTCTTTTCCTTAGTGCTTTTGGAGTCCTCAAAGTTCTTATTTTCTGAGATGTGCATCCCCAATTCATTACTCTAGGAGAAAATATTGATCCTCTATCATCAATATAGGGTTTTACTTCGTCTCTTTTTACTATATATTATGCGGGGCAGATATAATAATGTTTCTCTGGGATGTGGATGAAACCAAACCATAACAATGATTATAAATGGATTATAAAGAACGATGGTTAGTTTTGATTATAATGTGGATGTACTCTTTTATCATCGATTATATACTGTGAATTTTATGGGCATACACCCATAGAAAATAGTGGATGTTGGTGGTCCTTTCTTGAGCACTAATGAACCTCTATCTTTTTGGATAATCTTATGATTGAATGGATGTAACATGGAAACTGGTTTATAACATAATCTCGATCGATTAAATGGATTCCCAATGAAATAGAATCCTTGTGTGATCCCCCATGTTAGTCAAATTGAATGAAGGAACACAATGATGGTGTGGTTAAATTTGAAGAAAACTCCCTTGCTATGTTCTGTCAATAAATACGGTTGTTTTGTAAGATTCTAATGGGGTGACGTGGATGGGGATGGGATCTCTTATTGTTCAGTTGTAGGTTGGTGGACCTGAGGCCACGTGGGGCTGTATGTTGATGCTTGGTTTGGTTCTATTACATAGAGGGAGCTCACATATACCTTGTGTTGTTGTGACTTTTCAATAGAACCGGTTGTGAATGCTTAAATTACTATTTGGATGTTTTCCAATCTGTTGCCATTTTGGATTGGGGATTGCCTATTATTTTCCTGGTAGTGATGGTATATTTGAATGGAACCACTTGAACATGATAACAAGAATGGGTACAATGGGGTTTTTTTTCAGGAATGGGTTGTTCTCGAGTTATAGTTGTTGTGTTTTTTTCATGTAGGAATAGTAATGAGAGTGTTTTTGTATGGGATGGTTTCAGAACCATTAGGCTCGGATGAGTTCTTGTTTACCTATATGTATAATATTTATTTCTTAGATTTCTTATATGCACCCATCCCATGTTGATAACTTCGTGTTGAACAGCCCCATTTCACAGGGGCATGTGTTTTCCAAACATTCCTATGAGTTATTGGTTATTAGCTCATTTTGGTTGTCTCTCCCATGTAGACCCAGGCTCTTTGGGAAGGATATGACATCCTGAGGTTCATTATGGCCCAAGAATCTTTTGTTAGGGTTTGTTTTGGTGGTTGGGATGGGTGTGTGTGGGCAGTATTGTTTCCCAAGAAATATCACGATGAAGTCTATGTGTCTTCAGGCATGGAAGTTGTTGTTCTGGCCCAGGTGTCTTCGGGCGTGGAAGTGGTTATTATGGACTAGGTTTTTATGGGAGAGGATGTGTGTGGTTGTTGTGGCTCAAGTGTTTGTAGGAAGAATGCGTAGTTGTGATAACCTATAAATATGTTTCTGGGGCAGCAGTGGGACTACAGTGGGACTTGTGGGAAAGAATTGATACATAGGATATCCTAAATGACCAGTGGGAAAGTGGTTCGGGGTACCCAAATATCAATGCGCTGTTACTGTTACTTTACCTAATTTTCATTATTTTGGGAGTGTGCTGTGGTGAGGCTAGGTAGATAGTTTCCTTGATAGGTTCTTGGGTTATATCTATTTCTTAAAGAGCATTATATTTCCTCTCTAATTTTGCACGAAAGGTATGATTTCTCCCTACTAAGTATACATGTATACTTACGCTATGTATATAAAACTACTCTCATGTTTCTAGAAGAACCATGTCAGACCATAGTAGCTTGTGCTTCCAGAGTTGTCATTGCTGCTTTTCTTTCCATTGGTACTTTTCATCAGTGTGTTCATGTACCTTGTATCTGTTTATTTTGAACATTCATATGGGAATGGATTTTTGTCATTAGTTTTACATTCAGTTTTTGGAGTTTTCTGGGATTTACAATCTTATCTCCTGATCTTATTATATAAAAACAGTAATTCCTTCCATTTTACATGAGATTCTATACTTATGATGTCATTCTCCACTATAGGGTATGTTGAAGGTGGGACTTGAGGGTCATTATCACCCCTTCACCTTGAAGAAGGAAGGGTTTTGTAGTTTGTTGTCACTTTCCTCATCTTGGTTATGGTGGGTCATGACATGTTTATAATAGGTGAGACAGGTCTTATTCACTATCAAACACAATGTTCATATTTAAAATTCATAGGTAGTTACAAATTTCAAAGACAGAAATGCAAACTTATAGCAACATCATTGATGAACTCTGGATTGAGGTTTACTTCAATGATGGATGAATGGAGATACCATTTCTTCTACTAGTTTTTGATATAAAATCTCATTTATTTCTAAAAACCCATCCCTTCAATTCCTGATGATGAGTTGGATCATTGAGAAGAAATATAGTTAGCATGGGGTCCTAAAAATAACAGAAATGAAGAACTAGAACACCAGAAAGAGGCATTGGTTTTGGATCTATTCTCAATATAGGTGGGAGGAGGCAATGACCTGACCTATCCTTCCTAGACCGACCTCAAGATAGGGGTTTTTAATGGAACGTCACCAATTCCTTCAAGTGTCTTGGAAGAAGTATAGGTAGAAGTATACACTTCTGAATGACAATGAAGTAGAGGACTGTTGTGGAGAAATAGAGAATCCTACCTGAAAAAATATCTTTCTTTGAGACCTTTGGTGGAGATTAGGAAGGAGATATAATTGGAGCTACCCCTCCACTTATTTAGGATCAAATGGTAATGGCCTCATGGTGATCTTAGTACTTATAATAGAGATACTCATCCTCTCCTCCAAAAAGGAAAACGAGGTGTCCATCTGAGCCAAAGGTGATTGACCTTGAATGAAGCAAAGGTTTCAGAAGACTAGAGATCTCCAATAGATTAACATTTTCTATAAAGAGAAATAAAAACCTAAAAGATGTAGAATTCTATTCGGAAGTGGAGACAACAAATCCACTTCTACATAGATCTTCACTATCTCAGTAACCTCCATACGAAGACTTCCCAAAGTACTACCCAATGCTGTTGAGAAATGTTGGGTAGTGAATGTGAAATGAAAATCTGGGAAGATTGATCAATAATGAATACAATGATGCATATATTCCCCAATGAACCTTGAATTTCCATCATAATATATGAAAACTCTGATGCTCACAAAAACACCCCCCTGGAACAACTATTTATGGAATTGAACACTGAATAATGATTGATTTAGGAGGAACGACACATGAAATATGAAACTACACCTCAACCATAGATCTCTCTAGATTCGACAATCCTTGAAATTGATAAAAAATTAGGGTCAAACCCAAACATGCCAAGAAGCATCCAAAAATGTTAAACGAAAGCAAAGACAAACTGTCCTTCATATTGGGAAAGAACTAAGATCTCGTATTCTGTTTCACACTACATGACCTCCAAATGGATTTGATTGATTAGGGAAGAAGGAATGTGAGGAAGAAACATATCATTAGATGATGAATATTCATTATTGGAATCAATGAGTTGAGAAGGGGGATGCACACCTCCTCACCCATACACCGGGGCTCTGACACCTCCAAGGGCTGGCGGAACTGAATCATTGGCCCCAGAAAATGATATCCAAGAAGAGACTGGATCAAAATCGAATTCCACTAAAGGTAGATCAGTCTCATGATAAGTCGATGTAGTGATATAGTTTTTAGAAAGTAGTATGGGGAATATGAAAAGGGAAACTAACCATGTTTTCGAAGGGATAAAATATATATGTTACAAGGGATAAAAAAACCTACAATCCAATTCTATCTAATTCATCATATAAGATTACTAGCTCTCAAAATGAAAAGGGAATAATTACACTATATAATATATGTTTGACCCACAAATTCCCAAGGTCCATAGGGAAATATATTTGGTAGAAACCCTATCTAAAATGATCCTAGAATCAGAAAATACCAATCTATTAAATCTCAAGGGTACAAATTCTAGAAAATGAGATTCAACATTAGAAGTGAAAACTCATTTAGGATCATCCTTTTCAACTCAATTATATGAAAAATTGAATGGAATATATGAAAGAGAAGATATCTCATTCAATATATCATTGGAATTTATTTGAAATGGCGACATAATAATATAGATTTCTACATGGGGCACTCTATGAAGCTAGATATTTTGGTTAGACTACAAGATGAACCCATTTATGATCTAATAGACTCTATTGTTTTATTCTATGAATAATCTCATAGATTTTTAGCTTTTACACCCTCAATTGTTGATGGTAGCTTCTAATTCTATCCTTAACATGACATTAAGGACCTATGAGGTACGTACTGATATCCCTCTCATAAATTGAATCTCAATGCTTCTTGGATTTCAATTTTTTATGCCTATTTGTAATGGATACCCACTTAACACCAATGTTATTTTTTTAAATATTGAAATAAATAATTATTTTAAAAGAAATAAGAGGTGGTGATTGATTCTAAGGATTGATTCTATTAAAAAATGAAATATTAACTTCACTCTTGATGCTAGAATGAATTAATTATTATACAATTATAAATTAAATCGATAATACTAAGTTTTTTTTAAAAAAAATTAAAACTCTAAAATATGAACCATTCATGGGCATAAAAATAAAAATAATTGATGTACATAAATATTTATTTCCTGAAATAAAAAAATCCAATTCAATGGTCATGATTTAAAAAAAATCACCCTATTGGGTTTTATTAATTTTTAAATATACAATGAAAACAATCAAACAATGAATATGATAAATTAATTTAGGTTGAAATACGATACTAATGAATAAGATAAACTAATGATAAAAGAAAAGAATCATGTTATGAAAAACCTTTTCTATTGATACCCCTCCAATTATGAGGCCATACACTGATTATTGGTTGATCATTAGTAACAAGTAAACCACAAATCATAGAATATGGAATAAGAATAAAAGGTCTAAAGAAGACTTGAAAAATAATGGATAATTTATATAAATGAGAATCATCCAAATTAATATTCCAGTGATTAAATTATTTAATAATTTAACGAGGAGAGGAATGGAATTAAAATCCTAACTTTGTTTTTCCTTATCCATCACTGCCCTTCCGTGGTGGAGTAGGATCTCGCTGCCCATGCTACTACTGCTATTGAAATGAACTGGCTGGAAACTAGTTCTATTAAGGTGGTCACTGAGCCAGTTTAACCCCACTGTATTAGAATCTATCTAGGCATTGATTACAAAAATAATGGATAATTTATATAAATGAGAATCATCCAAATTAATATTCTAGTGATTAAATTATTGAATAATTTAATGAGGAGAGGAATGGAATTAAAATCCTAACTTTGTTTTTCCTCCTCCATCACTGCCCTTCTGTGGTGGAGTAGGATCTCGCTGCCCATGCTACTACTGCTATTGAAATGAACTGGCTGGAAACTAGTTCTATTAAGGTGGTCACTGAGCCAGTTTAACCCCACTGTATTAGAATCTATCACAAAATCTGGTATATCTATCATGATACATATCACAACCACATGCATATATAGATTGAAATATATCACAATAGCATACAATTAGTAATGATCTCTAAATGTCATAGAAATAATTCATGTCATGTGATTTCTAACAAGTGAATATATGATGCATGAGAAGGAATACCCACATCTCATTAGGTTTCAAAAAAAATAGAACCACAATAACATCAATAATAATGTCACAATACAAGTGTGACACCCAATGGTGAAATTTAATCAACTATAACAATAAAAAATCCAAAAAGTGCAATTCAATTCATGGCCATTGGGAATTTCCCTGTACACGAGGTAGCTGCTCCAATGAAAATCCAATTACCAAACTCCATTTCCTTCCAATCATTATTTAATGTCACCAAACAGTAAGGAAAACTAGAAAAGAACATCCTATGATACCACTTTGTAATGTCCAAAATCTGTATTCCACCCAAAGGTGCCTCCTACCCAGTTAGACACATGGCCTCAAGCACATTTCCTCAAAAACCAAATGCTATCGAATAACATCGAGGGACTAGGTGTGATAGTGGGGAAACTATTCCCCCATTGGACAAGTATAACACAATTCAATTAAATAATATAACAAAAGCAGAAGAAGTAACACAATACAATAGAATTAAACAGCGAAAGAATGATAATATAAATAAATATATTCCATAGCATACTTATATGATGTTCCATGACACATGTAATAAAAAAATATACAAATATGGTCACACTGCAGCAATACCATATATAAGTACCAATAGAATAAAATAATATGAGAAGCTATGTAGCATCATAAGCCTCGGCTTGGTCCTATACTCTCATGCTCCTAAACAATATATCATGTACCTGGAGAAGGGAGCATAACCTTATCGATACCTACAACAATATAATCTTCTTGGGCCCAAAGCATGGCCCAAACATGGTGTGAGACTAAATCCCAATAGGCCTCCACCCATGTTCAGTGCCAATCTGTCAGTGAATATATATAAAAGGCATTTTAAAATAATGAAATCAAGAAACTTGTATGTGATCAAAAGTCAGCAGCACTACAAGCATTGGTCCTCATTTATATTCATTTTATGTTCATTTACAAATATATTAAATTGAATTATATATGTCTCAAGATCCATCATATTTTTAACATTCTCTATAAAAATGTAAGCACAATAGATTTCTCAAATTACATTCTATACAACTGTAAGTGAAGACTAAGTCCAAGCATGTTCTTTGGATTGAAAGAAGAATCATAAGTCATTTCATTTAAATAATAAATTATAAGTAAATTTCAACTCATTACATTTAAATAGTTTCCAAGGGAGACCATCCATCGTATCCCTAATTGGTTTCAAGATTCTATCAGCATTTAATAAAGTATCTATGATCTTGAACACCACATTCATGGATCACTCATACATTTCATGACAATACCCTCTTGAGTTTGTACATGGTATTTAAATTGAGTCCATGGTTCACCCAAGGGATAAGGTTAAATAATCATATGAGCCCAAACTATCCTTTTAACCTATGTCTATGGATCCCCCATTTCTATATACTCGTTTACCATTTTATATAAGAAGAAAAACATGTAAATTAAATGATTAAATTTATTTAACATCCATAAATTATATTGGATAAATTTACTTAAGAAGCCTATCATGTAATCTAAACCAATACAAGGACTTAACATAACCAATCTCACATGAGAAATTTCAAGATTGGAGCTTAACATTCTAGGCATGCTTAAACAAGTATAGTTATTAACCTGTGGAAAAGGGGAAATTAAATAATCACAAACCCATAGTTAAAAAATTACAATTTAACACAATTGAAATTCCATTTAATAACCAAAAAAAAGTGAGTAACCTAAGAAGGAAAAAAGGAATTCTTCAAAAAAAACCTAGGCCAAATGGCCATTAATGGTCATCGAAGGGAAACACTCCATTGGGGTGGCACATATTCAATGTAAACAACCTAATTCATGAATTAAAACACATTTTCAATTACCTAAACATCAATAGGCAACAAAATATTCAAATTATAAATTAAGGAAACACCCTAAAAGGGGTGCTTGGAACTCCAACACATACAATCAAATTGAAAATTCAGAAAATTCATGATACCACCTACCTCGTAATTGTATGACTCTCCTCATACAGCGTCATCATCTAATTGGACCTAGATTGGAGTAGATCTAAATAAATAGTATAAATTTTCATGTTTCAAAAACTAATTCATTATAATAAATCTTGATTAATGACTCAAGAGAAATCTAGAGCTTATCGATTTGGTTCCAACCCATCTAACATTGATCAAATCAGAGTTCGGAAGGAGAATCGGGAGAAAATAATTGCTTGGCGATACTTTTGGAGAGAACTTGGGTGAGGTTGTATCCAGAAATGGGGAAATGAGTGTACTACCAATTTTGGAAATCTTAATAAAATTACATTCCTTGTACTTGAATATACATGGTGTGTTTATGCCAAAATTTCCCTCCTTTGCTGACTTCTCTTTGACATCATTAATGAGCCCTACTGATATCCTTACACGACGTGTACTAGGATTGCACGATGTTTAAACCCTATTCACACTGTGAAACAGACTTACATCTAGTACATGGTCTTTTATCCACCTTTTTCTCACATCAAACCCAAAAATCAATTATCTGGACCCTAAAGGTGGAATCGAGTTCTTACATTAACACATAAAATAGAAATTGGACTCGAGGTATGGGATTCTCATCTCCCTTTTACTTTTGAGGGATATATTGCATATTAACTACATGTTTTTTATCACTAGTGTATATACCACACAATTAAAATATTTTATAATGAATATATTTATTTTCATTATTTATAATGTTACATTTAATTTTATTCTTTCATGGGGCTTATGATTGAAATGTTACCAAAGTGGTAAGGGTTTCTCATCAAACATTTACTTCTGTGAGACATATTACATATTATCCACTCATTTACTTTTTTTGGTGAATATAATCCCGCATTTATATGATATATCATTAATATATTTATATTCATGTTAATTAAAATTTCGTTTGGTTTTATTTATTTTATGGGCTTACGATTCAAATGTTACCAATGTTATATGGGATTATTTCATGTTATCATACATATTTAGGATTGTTTACGTTTAAGTATAACATTGGATAATTTTATAATATTTATATACTAAATCCAAAATATATTTTTTTCCTCTAGTAATTAATGAAAATTTTGAGCTATAAGACAATTTTACTCTCTTTAGTAATTTAATATTTTGATATATTTTTAAGAAAAGATGACATTATTTCTTTCTTCAGTCAAAAATAGTTTTTCTTTTATATCAATTTTTTCTAAAACTTTTTTTAAAACTGTTTTTACCATTATCCATGTGATTTATTTATTTCTTTTTTAACCATGAATTACATTTACAAAAATGATTTCAAATGAATATTCTTGTCATTTTCCAAATGAGTTACATTTTAATCTTTTTAAAATAGTGTGAAAAATATTTTTTTACATATAAGAAATGTTTGGAATTACCTGCCATCATGACCAATCAATGTATTTAATCTTAAGTTAAATTTTTAAAAATTTATTTTTATGGAAATTCATTTTCTAATATTTTGGACATTTTTATTTTTTTAAAATATTTTCCATCTGAATAGAATATTTTCCACAAGAATGTTTTAATGGAATTTTTATGGTATTTATATTCATCAATGACAATAACCACCATATAACATTATGAACCACTTTTCATATACTATAATTATAGAATACTTATTCTTTATATATATGGTTTGGGATCATTTTTATTGCGATGTACTATTTTGAAAACATTCACCATAGTACTCTGGATGGTTTATGATGATGTTTTTGATTGGGGAACATATTAACATTCATATGCTAATTTTATAATAAAATGTTTATTTTGAATAGGTTTTCTTGATTAGATAAATAAACAACATTTCATATGATATATTATCAATAAGAATTATTATGTTGAGTATTTTTATCCCCATTATTATGAAGAATACACTAGACTTACTATGTCATGGGTGGGGCCTATAATAGCCCTTAATGCATTAGTTGGTATCGTGAGACAAACTAGCTTGTGTATTTTGAGGAATATTTACCGACATATCTAATATGTCTCAACTAGATTCTATGAAGTCAAGTATATGTTGTCAAGAATTATGTATTCCCCAATTATGAGATTAGTTCTTACTATTCATGTGGTTATTCCATTAGTTATAATATCCCTCAAAAAGTTTCAATATCATCTTATTATTTATATTTACTGATATGATTATAATGTATTGATGCCATAATATTATTTATGTTCAACTTATTGATTAAATAGAACATGTTTCAGTTATTTACAATATATATTTATTATAGATTGTTAATTCATGATAACTTCCATGGTATAGATACCATCACTAAATGTAAAATATTACCTGTTTCATATGATTCATTTTTCCTTAGGATACCAAGAAATTTGTAATTAATTTTTTGTAGGGATATTATTAATAGAATAAATATGTTATAAAATTAAATATTGTGTTTCAATATATGTTTCAAATGTAATGTGAATTCCATGTACGTATCTAGATATCCAAGTCTACAAAACTATTTAATCATTTGGTATGTGATTTGTTGAATCTAGAACCAATTTAATTATGTAACCATGGAGTCTAGGAAATTAGGATTTGGGTATTGACATTAATACTCCAAATATAAATCAATAAATGGAATAATTAGTTATTCCTCTATATTAATTTCCATAGTTCATTACAAATGTGAGATATCTCAATGCAGGTGTATATGAGATTCATTGTTGGAATCCAACCCTATTTAATATGCACGTATTATTATTGGAAACATAAATAGTATCATTTATTATTCCTAGAAGAAGGTAGGTTCATGTATCCCAACAATTGTATTCATGAGTTCCAATATTTTATATTTTTTAATCAGCTTTTTGATTTTTGTTACTCTAGTGATTCCTTCACTTAGTGCAACAAAAAAATGTAGCTGTAGAATTTGTAGTAGACATGATAGATGACTGGGAAATCATTAGGACCCATTTATATTTCCAATTTTTAGAGTGGTTTACCTTATCAATAGTCTTTTCTACTAATCACCTATTATCCATCACGTTCAATCCTTTTAAAAATTGAGATATGAATTTTTTATACTATCCTATAGATGGTTTTGGAATGTTTTATGGATATTTTAAAATATACATGGATGGATCGAGTGCAGGATATTTCATGGGTGGATCAACATAATAATATAATAAGTCTCATTTGTGATATAATTTTTTCACTTAGAAGGATTCCCAACTTAAACAAAAATTAATTTTTCCTATATAAATACATAAAAGTATTTCTATGTGAAATTACAAGAACCCTTGGAAGATGAAACATTCATAAAATTGTTCAAAAAAAAGATTTAGTTTGAAGAAATATTTCTTGATCTAGAGAAATATACTACAGAGAAATCTAGAGCTACATGGATTCTGGTAGGGGATATAAATTTTGTGTACTTTCAGGTAAGGTTTTAAAAAAAAATTGATAGAAGTATAAATTTTTATATTTTCGATAGATCCCACTGTGGTGATACTACGGTTATAGGGACTATGGTGGTGTCCTATTTAATATAATATCTAGAATGTATTGGCTGATCAAAATGGGGGGATTTTCAATATCAAGGAGAGTCTAGTTATATCTTTGAAAACATCCATAGTTCTATTAATGTTGATAAAAAATATATAATGGGTCATATTATTAAAGGAGAGGAGGTTTTGGTTTCAATTATGACTCTCAATCAATAGATATGAACCATAACTTATGGTTTTCTAGGTTATTTTTACTATGATGCAATGAAATAATTTAAATAGAAGTGGTTAGTGATGTCTATGACTATTTTACAAGAGAGGGTTGTACTCTGCCTAGTGTTACGTTGATAAACATTATGGATCTTATTTCAAAGGTTATTAAATCCAAAAAAATCTGTAATATTATTCCAATTATAATGCAAAACATCCCCAACAATTTTTTGGAAACCATTCTCAATATTTTGATGTTCACACATCAATATATTCTAGTTTTTATGAAAAAACATAGATTTTTTAAAGGGGATATTATTCAAGGATTCATTGTATTTAACATGGAGATGATTAATGATCTTGATAAGAGACTAATAGGCACTAATTGGATGGTAAAAAGTCACAGGGATAAGGTTTATGATCTTATGGAGTTTTCTTTAATTCTAAAAATTATCAAAAAACATGATTTTTCAGAGTGGATTTGTTACCTCTGTTACCAGAGTTTCTCTTCTCTGAGGTTCACCATTTATCTTATGGGGAGTATATTTGAAATTTTATAATCAAATTTGGGTTTGATATAGGGGGGTCCTATTTCTCTGATCCTGTTAATCTTATCCTAGGATGTCCTCAGTAGAAATCATAATAATTCTTTTGATGATGGGCGGATTCATACATAGATATGTAATTATGACTTTTCTATAATTTCCCATTATTTATTTGTTGATAATCAATTTTATCTCAATTTCAATGATAATTATTATCACAACATTAAGATTATTTTTAATTATTATAGTAAAAAGTATGGGAAATGCATCAATTCATGAAAGAGTTGTATTTTCATGTCAAACATGTTTCGTCTAGGAGATCTATGTTTATCCAATATAGAGTTACATTTAATATTCAAATGATTCATTTTTAATATTTGGGATCCCCCCTATATAATGGTAGGGTTATAATTCATTACTTTTATAAAATTATTGAACGGATAATGGACATGATAATTAATTAGAAAAAACACTTCATTTACTTTGGATGAATACTTACATCAGAAAATTTAGTCCCCTATTAAATCCCCATGCCCATTATATATATATATATATATATATATAAACCACCTAAATTAGTACTTAGGATCATTTATAACTTCCTAAATAGTTTGATATGAGACTCACCAAAGGAAGTACATCCCCACTAGGATATGAGGTCTAAGCTTACCGAACCCTTTCAAGAAAGGGATATTAATATCAAGGGTATTAAAGACAACATATGAAGTTTAAAAAACAAAATTATATGGAAGGAAGTATCCAGTTACTCCCTTTCTTCTACATTTATTAAATGAAAGTATGGTTCTATCCCCCTTGACTGGGATGATAGATTTTTTGGGTCAGAGCTCTAGTGTAGTTTCCAAGGTCTTGTGAAATAAATTCTTGAAAAATATAAGGGGTTCATTGGGTGAGGAGAAATATATTTATACAATAAAAATTATTCTAGTTATATCATGTATAATTTTAGGACCCCATATCTAGATATCAGTTTCGAATTGGATCCTTATCATCCCCACATTTTGGTAGAAGTACTTGATGAGGAGCATACATACATTTTCTTCACACCATTCAAATGAAGGTTGATATAAACAAGTGTTTCATATATTCTATTACTTTCAGAATACTTTCATCTATATGTTTTTTAGGAATGATTCTTATTTTTAATCATCTTAATGTGATGGATAAAATAATAAGGTTTGATGAAATATCCCCAAAATTGAATATTCTTATATTGAGGATCTATAAATAGTCAATCCCCACTGATGATTACATCTGAAATTTTTTTATTCCTTTAGATTTTAGTTCTAAATGTTACAAGAAATATCATTTTAAAATTGTGATTCATATGTTATTCAAGATGGAATGGGAAGTCCATCTAGGGAATAATTTATTACCCTTTTAGTTTCTTTTTCTTGTTCCAATTCTATGGATGAATTTCTCTATGTGATCCATGATTACTTGGTGATGTCCAATGTGATTAAAATATGCTAGATTATTTCCATTACAATGTACCAATAGGTTCTCTAGGACTCCCATAATATGGGTTTTCAAAAGAGGATAAAGCCAAATATATAGTATAGTAGAAGAAAATTTATGGATCTCTTGTACTCCCTTATTCGGCATTATAAGGATGTGAACCTATTGTGGGAATTATAGGTTCATTCCCAATCGAACAGTTTATTAGTGGTATGTATTTTCATGGTTTATATTAGAAGTTCTCATGAGTGATGTGTAAATATACTAGTCATGTTTTTAAAAAAATATGAAATGACCTTATGCCCATTGGATGATAAGTGGTGGTGGTATTTTTATTGATTCATTACATTCAATCATCCTACCTTTATCATAATTTTTATAGAGGACGACATAGTTAAATCAAATGCTAGGTTAATGATTCAAGGGAATAATATTTATAAATCTCATTACCCTTTAATAAAAGAGGTGGAATATCATTACTCTATAATTGTAATATATGTTATGGGAATCTATGAATTACCATGGAACATTATTTACTATGTCAAGAAATATATCTTTATTTATCAACAATACGTCAAAATTATTCACATTTAGAATGGGGCAAACACAATAGCGAATATCCTAACTTCTAAAGGAAATAAGGATGATATTCTTGTGGTGTAATCGAGATTTGGATCTCTGCTAGTTGGTTAAGATCATTTGTTATAGAGGATTACCTTTTCGATCATTAATATCATCCACTATGATTTATTTTTCATTCATTTAGTATGTATATGTATTTGTTTTATTTTATTAATTAAAATTTTCAATTCCCAATCCTCTTAGAGGTGAAAAATTTTCATCACCAATTTTCTATAGCTAGGGTACCTTTTTAGAATTATTTAAATATATTTGATGCCTCAGAGAGGGAGAGAATGACCTGAACAAAAAAAGAATATTGTATCATTCCATCATATATATGAGGAGTCCAATCACAATTGTCTAACTATAGTGAAACTCTCACCTCCTGAAACATATGAAATAACAAACGATAATAATTATCTAAAGAAAGTCTAGTTTTGTAAAGATTTTGATAATAATATGATACCTACACAAGAATCACCTAATTTAATCCCTTATTAGAATATTTATCAAAAATGCATTACTTTTAATTTGATTATTAGTCATCACATGGAAATATTTTTTTCATAGAGCTCATAGATTATTTTAATGATGTTGAATTGTGCTAAATATTTTTTATTGAGTTCCCTAGGAAAATTTGTACAAAGATATTTATAAATATACTCCTCTTATGATTCATAAACCATATATTAGTATACTAATTTTTAATTGGGGTGGTTTTTATATCTATCATACTCATATTCATGGTCCTATAAATTTTCTCCTCTGATAATAGTAGGGAACCTTCCTTGACATGTTACCTCTTGAAAAAATTGCATGGATACATAAATAAATAATTAATTAATCCGACCATACATCCCTAAATAACTTAACCATCTAGATAATCTACCAAACCAATTCAATGATAGATAGATACATAGTGTTCATGTTGATTATAGAATTTCTTGAATTCAATCGATGACCTAGAGCAGACTGACCATTTGTATCAAAATTCATCAAAAACTATAATCGAAATAAAGTGCAATTGTGGTTCAAAAAATCTAATTTGTTAAAAATTTAAGTGTCTAGATAGTATATAAATTTTTTATAACTATCTGAGATCAACGGTCAAAATAATACATTTTATACCATTTTAATGATTATCATGTTTTGAAATTGTAGAGGAAACGTATGAAATCATACCTATAAGGTAGCTTATAGATTTTTAGATACTTGTAAAATTCATAAGACCATTTGATAATAGATAATAGATATGTATTTTTGGAACATTAATATTTGTACTAATTATGAATTACACCCTCCTCAAATGGAAAATTAATATTAATGTGGTGAGAGTTCTATGGGAAAAAATTGAGCAGTCTTTTAAACCTTATAAATAAAAAGTAAAACCTATGAAAAGAAATAAATAATTGTGAATGAGGATCAATATAAGAAAAAATATTTCTGTTAATTAGTTAAATTTCTTATAAGGTCAATATTTTAAAGTGGAATCTACAACTTGCTATCAAAAATTAATGGAAATTTATCACCAATTGTGATGTTGTGAATATGATGGAGGAAATACATTTTAGAGAAATGTAAGAATCAGAGAAAATATTAACCGAGTGGGATTTTGGGTACACATCCCCCTACACAGTAGAGGTACTAGCTTGTTGTTCATCAATGATCAGGTCAAAAGTGTCTTATCCTTAAAACCCCCTAGGAGAAAATATTATTCTTTCCCATTAATTGTCAATTTACTAATGCAATAATATATGTTAATTTAACTTTACTAATATTCATGAAATTTTTGAAATGATCTATAATTTAGTTTCACAAGTAATAAATGTGATATGTAGATCATCATGTGATCAATGTGGTTCTTGCACTATACTATTCCATTATATTTAATGTTTGTTCAAATATTTAATTTTATAACATTTTTCTACCACATGAAAAAAATTATTCCTCATGTTCAGTCATGTTTTTAAAAATATAAACGGATAATAATATACAGTATTTAATTTCTAAAGATATATTTATTAAATAAAATAGTATTTTTATTTTATTTTTGATTTCAGAATGTTTTTGGTTTTTTTATTTTTTTAATTGACTTTGTTATTCAGGGTGTTGTGTAATACATGATTCAAATATTGAATGGATATTATGATTCACCATTGGTGTAACACATCATGATTTTAGTGACTATTTTACTTTAAATAAATCACATTTTGTTGATATATTATTATAATTTTATCACTGAACGAAATGAATAATTTTATATATCAATAAGATAGATTATTAAAAAAATATAGAATGCAGAATATAAATAAATGAAAACTAGTTATTAAAATTAATAGTTAATTGGATTCATGGGTAAATTTAAAATATCACATGATTGAAATTCTCATCAAAATTAATTTCATGTTGATTTTACCTCTAATGATAAAAATAAAACAAATTAAAAATTTAAGATATATGATAAACATATTGAAATAGAAATTATAGATTCAGATGAATGATTTTTGGGATATATAAGGATATTTGAATGAACATGACATGGTAGTTGGACATATATCTATTGGAGATAAAACCATTAGACATTATTCCATTAGATGTATGTCTATCAAAAATATGACTATTGGATATACATATATCCAATATTTACATTAATGTTGTTTTATTACTATAATAAATTTAAAAACATAAAATAAACATATGATAATTATTATTAAAATTAAATAATAAAATAATAATTAAATAAAATATTATATTATTAAATGAAATATTTTTATTCATTACATTTTATTATATTTATAATTTTAATCATCTTTAGAAAATGATAAAACATTTTGTTAAAATGTAATAAAATATTGTAATTCTATTTTATTGATACAAATTAATGGTTATAAGTTTTCTAATTAATTTTAATAAAATTTTATTAAAATAATTAAATTTTGAAAGTTATATACTTCAATGATTTTTTATTAGTGTAATTTATTTTTACATTTATAAATTTAATTGATCAATATTAATGGATTATTATAATAAAAACATTATTAAAAAATATCAAAATACATTTAATTTGAAACAAACATGAAATATTAACAATAATACTTAATTATTAATAACATTTTTTCATTAAACGCCTTATCTTATATATTACATGTATCCATTTGTATGTTAAATTGATCATATTTAGAGAATGAATTAAAATAAATGGAATCAAAAATTGGATTCAACATGTAAAAATTATTTATAAGGATAAATTACATTTTTTTTATCACAATAATATGGTACTAAGGTAAGAATGAAGTTCCCATGGTAAATGTAAAATGATATCAATAGTTAAAATTATGGGGAGAAGGCCTAAAATATTTCTAAAATTATCTGTAAGTTGGTTATATGAGGGGATTGAATAATCATGTTTATTTTTTTGTCTATTATTCATCCCAATCCATGTAATTTTATATTATTCATTATGGAATGATTATTTTTCGAAATTCCACTGAAGACTCGCCTATTGGAAAAAACCCCTCTACAACATACATGAAATTATTTTTCTTCCAATTCTATTTTGTGTTTCAACACAAATTAAGTCTCCTAAATCATTATTAAAAATTTGTATCTTATGGTATCATAATAGATACATAAATACATTATCCTAAAGGAACCCATTATAAAGATAAAATCCATCAACAAATATAGTTCTTAACAATATTTTTCAGTTAAATTATCATTAAAATTCATTATAATTATCAATATAAACATTAATTATGATATATTAACATGATTACTATTTTATAAATATAATAATATCATTACATAATTCTATAGTCTAACTCAATAAAATTTATAATATTATATTATTTGGGTAGGTTAAGCCACTAACATGAATTATTATACACTAACACCATCATTTTCATCAGGGATGAGTATCAAGACATTAATATTGGTATTATATTATAGTAATGAGTAATTTATTTTATGATTTGTTTTATATAATGGTGATGATTAAATGAATGTTCATACTAAAGTATATCATTTTTATTGGAAAATTACAAGAAATATTCTCTTTATAAATTCTATACTAATGAAAAATACAAATACCATCCATAAAATAGGAATTCATAAATAATTGAAACAAAAAATATTATAGTAATATTAATAACATTATAATGATAAACATGACATCAAAGAACAATAATCAACATTTACATGATTAAACTTGTATGAAATAATCAAAATATCTAAAATCTATTGATGAAATAGAAAATAATTATATAATACATGCCTGATAAATGATTATAATTAAAGATTTCCAAAGGTAATATATTTCAAAAATGTTATTAACTAGGTTATAATTATGATTATACTTATTATATATGAGGTTAAATTTACTTTATGAAATTCATGACTAAATTTAAGGTTTTCATTTCCAATTTCACATCGAAATAGTGGTTATATATGAATAAATAATACATTCTAAAAATTATTTCTTCATTATATTTAAATCATAATTTAATTTCTTCTAATATAAATATTTTTAGGTTTTACACATCCCTTTTTTATTTTACCTCAATTTTGATCAAAATTATACTAGAAAGATGATTGTATATAGAGCCTTACTCGTCTCTTCTATTTGGATAAGAATATTTATCTTCTATGAGAATGTTTTTATATTATTTTTTATATGTTATTATATATAATTCTATGATTTTTATTTTATTTAACATTGAATTTTCCTTTCATTTACTAATATGTGAAAAAATAATTTTTATAATTTTATACATGGTAAGTCAATTTCCATGTTTTTATTTGATTTAATTATGAATCATAAATTCCATACTTTAATCATAATTCAATGAATTATTTCATTACATTATCATAGTTTCTATCATAAAAAATCCAATAGTTATTTTTGTTAAAAATAAATTATACTAAAATGGGAACTATATTTCTTATTATTTCTAATGAGTTTTCCAATGTTCACCTAAAGTGTTTCTAAATAGAATAAACATACCTGAATGATTAGTACGCTTCACCATGGATACAATTTAATAATAAAATCAACATTCATTCATTGGATATATGTTGATAATTATTTTTTGGAAATTATGAAACATATTTTCTTCTCATAGGTTAGTTAATAAATGATATAATTATAAATAGTTTTACGTTCATGAGTCACAAATGTTCATGATTTTTATTATGTGAGGGGTAATTCAAGAACTATATATTCCAATAAATTAGGGAGGTACACGTTATATCTAACTAGATTATAAATTAGGTTTTTGGGATAAAACCCAATCCCCAATGAGACTCTTTCCACTATGTTTACCAAACCAGTGTAGTGGACCCAATCCACTATGGGATTATATCCATAATGAGATGGTGGTCTAGGTAGTGATATTTGACATAAGAAATGATTTTATATTATATTTATTTAACAAATTAATAGGAAAAAATTTATGACATTACACATTAGTATATTATATTTCCATGGATTATCAAAATTTCTTGTGTTTAGACATTCATATTACTCAATTTTCACATTATGTTGAATTCCTTATATCATGATTCATTAGTTATGATTTGTCATTTTTAGGTATTGTTTCCTTGTGTTCTTTTCATATACTCTAATCATGTTCCCATAACCTTATGATACCCATAAGATCTTTTATGATCTTTTATTGATTTCTCTTAAGTTAACTCTAATATCCCATTATTTTAATATATTTAATTCTTTGAATGAGCTAAATGTATTCAATAACATTCTTCACATGAAACACTGAACATAATAAAAAATATGATATATTTAAACAAAATATAAAACGTTAAGTCTGAAAAATTAAAAACTAGCCATTTAATTTGATAGGATGAATAAAAATATCTTCATTATGAAAAATATGTATAAAAAATAAAGGCTACATTTAATAAAATTGAAATTTAAAAATTTTAACAAAAATTACTAATAGGATAACATATTTTTTGGAGAAGTAATTATTTTACAATTTTACTTTTATTAGATATGTATTAATATTTTATGAAACATGTGAATAATGTTTTTAATTTATATATGATAATAATTATTTTTTATACATAAATTTTATTAGAGAATGATATTAATTAAGAATAAAAATATTAATTATTTTAAAAAATCATTGTCCATTAAAAAAATATTCTCATTATATTTCTTGATTTTAGTAAAAAAAATAGAATTTATAAATTTTATAATATGACTTTGTAATGAACAACATATTTTTTTTAAAAAAAAAAATATTATTAGATTATTTTTTTTAGTTTTCTAAAATAATTTGTATTTATGGGAATATAGAAAATATGACTTTTGTTAAAATCATAACTTTTATTAAATCTCTACAATGTATGAAATAACTAAAAAAATAATAATAAAATCTGAATTTAAGGAATAATAATATTCATTCGAAAATATTCATTGAACATATAATTTTTAGGTACATCGTTTTTATAACAAATTATATTATTACTTTACTAAAAACTATTTTCAATTTTACTCATAATTAAGTGCTTTTAATGAATAAATTTGGTTTCATATTTATTTTAAAGACACATAACATTTACGTGAATTATAATAACATAATTTCTTTCAAAAATATAAGTATCCATGATAATATTATGATGAACATAAATTTTCAAACTAAATAAGTTACATTTCATAATAAATATTTTTCACACATTATATGAATTTATTTAAAAAATAAAATTTAAAAACTATAAAAATTATATTTTGTAAAATTATTAAATATTTTAAATAATAGATGATAAATTATGTAAATTTTCAAATCTTAAATTTTCTCATTAATATTGATATCTAATTATTAAAATTATTTATCAGGATAAAAGTAAATTTTGGTAAAATATCCAAAGTAAAAATGAAAAACATACAAAATATATATATTGCCTCATAATTGAGTGTAAATGGAGAATATATATCCACACACACATATATCCACACACAAATATCAATAAATCTTGGCTATTTTTTATTTGTTTTCCATTGAATTGTAACAATAAATTCTGAAAATGTTATGGTTTCTTCCAAAAATGCCCCTCACTTAACATATAAAAGGGTAACACTTCCACACATTCAAGGCTCACTTAACCATATTATTTTATCTTACAATTATACCAATTTAATCCTACTATAACCCCAAACATTGTTAAAAATTTAATGGTCACCATTTTTTACCATAATTGTATCATTTCTTATGGGAATTTCATTGAAAATTCATGTCCCCGATGTGAGCATTATCAACTACTAAAAATTATCTTAGTCATTATATTCATTAACATTTATTCAACACAAAACAATAAAATTATATTAGTATAATTTATGTACTATAATGTTAATATATTTATTTTCTAATCATTATTTATTTATCTATCCTATCAATTACAAAAAACAAAATCATTGTTATTGTGTATGTGCGGACCACCACCATCACGATAAAAAAAATTATATTTTATCACCACTTATCATAAAGGATTCATAGAATATATTTAATTTGAAAATATTAGTTAAATTATTTCATTGAGGTTCTTTTATATAAAATTATATGACCTATTAATTATATGATGAATGAACAATGATCGTTAATTCAATCGTCTAATATTACCATGCTATATAGAAATTAATTTATTAGAAAAATATAAAATTATAATATTAATTAATTAATATTATATATTATATATAGTTTTGATATATCATACTGATAAATAATAAATTATATTATTATGCCAGTGTCATAATAATATTTCAAACAAACAAAATCATAGTCATCCATTAAGCATATTATGATCCTGTTTGGGTTATCTGGAATAATTAATTGAAATTATCTATTAAAATAATTAGTGGATGACTCTTGAAACATAATTACTAAAGATATTACATGTAAAAATGGAATAATAAATGTATTAATGGTTTTACAATGATTATATTATATATTTATTAAATTATTGAAATATCATCTCCACTCGCTAAAATCACCAACATATGATGGCATTAATTCCACATTCAAGTAACAAAACTAAAAAATGACGGAATAAGGATATAAAATTATAAATTAGTAAATTTTTTCCATCATATTAACCTATATTATATAGTTGTGATCAATATTGGATGGATAAATAATTATATCACGCTATTATGAAACCAATATTAATGAAAAAACAATAAATACATAATATGGGAAAATAGGTAAACTAACAAGATTTTGTATAGTGAATTACTATATATGAAGATTATAATTAAAAAATGAATGAGAAAGGCTCATTAACTAACTGATTATGATAACTATTTTTTGTGATATTGGATCTTAAATTAGGTTTATAGGGTTCACGGTAAGATGTATATTTTTTTTGTCTCAAATTTGTTCTTTTGTGGCATGTTTTGTATTATGCATATATTTTCATTTATAATGATCAAATGCTAGAGATTTTATTGATCATATCTATAAATACCTTTTAATCGTGATATTTTATAATTAATTAGACGACTAATTTTTTCTGAGTTTTCAATTTGATTGTTTCAAATGTCATATTTGTTTTTTAGGTCTCACTTATGATTATTTTTTAAACAATATGTTTTTTAACCAAATTATACTATTAAATTTTCTCTATGTTAGATGAATGTAATTTTATAAAATATTATTTATTTTATGAGTTTTACAAGAAATATCATGTTGCCTTATTTATTTTTCTATTGATCAGTTGTTTCCTTAGTAATAAGGTTTTTTAGTAACTCAACTATCATTCATTGATTTATGAATGTTATCTCAATCATATTTAATAATTTTTTTTTAAATTTATCCCATTTATTTATTAAAGTGGTATTGTATATTTATTTTATTATGACACACATTCCAACCAAAACAAACCTTTAAAAAATATTTATCACAACATGGAATATGTTTCCTTTAAGGGATATTGATAACTACAATCTTCTCACATTTCATTTATTTGAATAATTATGAACATATTTCATATATGATGGGGTTCCCTAAACTAAAATTGTATCTCATTTTTTCAACAACTATGTGGGAAAAAATATTTTTTTAAAAAAATAAAGTTCTATTCTTTTTAGAATGTAATTTTTAACCAAATATATTTTAAAAAATAAAAATTAGGATTTTAATTTCATATCTGTTTTTTTATCATTTATGATTTTATCTAAAAAAATGTAGTTCCTAAAAAGGATCCATTATTGTAATTTTTATGTATTTAATGGTTTCAAAAATATTTTCTTTTAAATTTTTCAATATTTATATCGTATTATAACATTTTGGGTTCTAAATTATATCAATGATAAAATTATTTTTCTACAAATATCATTTCTGTTTAATAAAAATCTTCTCAAATTCAAAATGATTTAAATTCATGGGATTTTGATACATGAATTATTCTCTAATATATTTAAATATTCATAATTTTTGGGATTTAACTATTGTTTTAAAATAATTACATTCTTGATTCATTATTTTATTATACTATTTGAATCATTATTTTGCAAGGATTTGTTTTCATATATATTTATATCATTATAAGGAATATTATTTAGACTAGGGGAATTTTATGTTATAAACATCATTAATTAATTTAAATAGTTCCAAAGAAATTATCATTTCAATTAGAATAATAATCAACCATTATTTTTCCCTTTCTTAACCATCCACTATGAATAGACATAACTTTACATCCAATGCATTTTCATTATTATTACCATGTATTTCATTCCATTGATTGATAAGTGTTCAGCTAGAATCCATACTATGATTTATTGGGTAAATTAATGGAGTAACAGTAGAACGCATTCACTAAATGGTGTTAGTTATATTGATGTTTGTTTATAAATATATTCCTATAATTGTTTGGGGAACTACTGAAATTCATATATTGGTTTTTATGATTTTAATATTTATTGATTACTAAGTAATTTTAACTATATATTTTTTAACCATCCCCCATATTTTTCTAGAGGGGTTGTGATCATGTTGTCTCCTTAATTAACATATGGAAAGTTATTATTATTTTTTATGTTTTTTCTTCCAATATAGTTGATTATTAGAAAATTTTATTATATATTGTTTACTCGTTATCTCATATAATGATTTCTTTTAACATTAAAAATTGATTAGTAGGGCCCAATTTGTTATAGAAACTCGATGATTCATTATGTCTCACGAGACAAACATGATTGGATATTTTGGTGTATTCTTATCAAGGAAAATATATTTCCATATAGGTATGATGATAAATTCTGATATCATTATTCTTTATCAAATGGAATATAATTAGTAGTACTACATTATTCATATTATCACTATGTAACCATTTATTGTTGTCCATGTGATCTATTTATTCCATTACTACTTATAAAAATATTATTATATCAGTTTCTATTGATTATGGAATTATGATGATTACATGTTCCTTACTATTTATTGCATGTTTAGTCTATAATTTACTTATTTTTATGTTTTACCTAACTAATAATTTTATCTCATCAATTAATATGCTTACATTTTCCCATTTTATAAGTAAAATTATTACAAATGACATGTCTAAAAGAGTATCTTGTGTAAAGAATTTTTTGGTGATGTTAATGAATTGACATTATATACCGATTTCATAGTATCATTGGAGTTGGGTGTCCATTCTATTTTATTTATTAGTAAAATATATATCCTAACTCTCTATGTCTCTATACCTAAAATGTATTAATATTGTATTTAATGAAACATATTATTTATGTAATGTAATTTCATGATAGTTTTTTTCAGAATATCTATATTTTTTTCTAGTATATAGAATCTCTATTTGTGAGCACTAGATTGAGGAGTGAAAGTCCAACTAACTAAATTTAGTATTATAGTAGTGTTTAGATGAAATTGGAGATTATAAATTTTTTTGAGGATAATTTAATTTTTAATTTGTTATGGTTGATAATAAATTCAATTATATAGATATCAATTTATGGTAATTGATGTAATATTAAATATTTTTAGGATTATTTTAAGATAACACCAACAAAAATGTTGGGAATAAGACTAATTGTGGGATGAGAACATGATGTTATTATAATGGATTGATTATATGGTTTTCCTAGAAACTAAATCTCATTTAATATACTTTATGTGGAATTAGGATCTATCACAAATATGCTTATGGGTTCTTAATCCTAAATATGGATAATTAGGCTTTAACCGTGTCATCACTTAGTGAACAACAATATAACGCCACTACACTCCTTGTTTGACACTACCATAAGGTACAATATGGTTAACCACTTTATCATTTCGAACAATTATGAAGGATTTATCAGTAATTTTCACTAATAAGGCTAGAGACCATAATAGAAAAATGAACTTGGATAGCCAAGAATTAAACATACAGTTTCATATATTCATCTAAAATAATAACATGTTATAAAACAAACGTCTCATAATTTATAACATGTTGAGATTTATTCATTCATATTCATATAATACATGTCATAAAAAATAATTTAGATTAAGTGTTTGGTTCAAATAGGACAATAGAAATGATTCTGAGAATGGAATGTATCTAGACACCACAATATCAAATAAATAAATAAAAGATCATAATTAAATGGTCTTGAATTTTAGTATATTTTTTTGATGGAAAACGTAATTTTCCTTATATTAACTAAGTTTGTGATATTGATATCAAAATAGAAAATAAATATTTATACTCTTAGATATTTATTTATTAGTAGATATTAATCAATGATATTCTAGTATGCTCTAAATGTTATGAGGATTATGTGAAAAATATAAGGATGGTTCTTCAATTTTCATACTTTAATGGTATGGAAACATATATTAAATGGTATCAGCAACCTTGAAAAGTGATATTATGACCATGTTGTATTTTTTGATAAAAATATTGATTAATAGAAGATTTTGGTATGGTTGAACATTAGGTTTAAATTAATCATTATATTTAGGTAATAAAGGGTTGATATATTTTTTGAAATGTGAGTTAGATAGTTTTGATATGATTTGAACTTATTATTGATTTAATAAAATTGCAATACTTTATATTTCGGTGGAGTTTATTTCATTATTGTGATTATGAATCATATTATCAATCATGTGACCTTTTGAAATATTGGTTAACATGATTTTAGGGTTAATGGTAGTGGTGAATTGTAGAATAATATATGGTTTCAAAATCCTTTAATAAAATTGTAATTCAAATGGTTTTGGTACAGGTATATTTTAGGGAATTAAAGATTATGGTATATACATACCCGATCATATGATTTTATGAAATCTAAATTTTCTTTTAGGAATGATAAGTAACAAAACATAGCCTAATAGAGTGATGTAGATGTCAAATTAGAGGTTATATTCCAAATTATGAATATGTTCAGAATAAACTCAACTACTTTATTCAATGAGTAATAATTAAATTTTGGAGGGGGGTAAGTTATTTATGGTGGGAGTATTTTACATCCTTATATTTTAATATATTTGGTCCTTTAAAATATCCTAATGAATTTGATAGCTTTATCTATAAGAAACATCGAACATAAATGAAACCATGATATATTTAAATTAAATGTAAACATTTATGTATGATTGTTAAAACTAATACATTGAATTAATGGTAAAACATAAAAGCAACATATATATGAAATTTATTTATAATGAAAATAAATAATACTTTTAATATAAATGATATTATCTAAAATGTAATATATGATCATTTTTTTATAATATCAATTTTCAAAAGATTTCCTTTTTATGTGTTATGCATTACAATATCATGGATAACATGATTAATTATTATAAAATATTTTTGATATTAATTTTTGTTAGAAAAAATTAAATAATAAATTATATAAAATATAAACTATAATAAGTAATATTTTAAAACATCATTTTCTAATAAAAACATTTTTTCATTATATTTTGATTTTATTGAAAATTTTATTTTTAAATTTTAGAATTTTAATTTCAAAATAAGAATATTTTTATTTATGATTACAGTATTATATTATGAATATTTGTTTGTATAATAATTTTTTTGGTGAATATTTAAAAGAGAATTTTTTTTAAACCCTGGGTATTATGACATCACTAGGATTTAAGAATATGTTAAAACACAAAAAAACAAATAAGTTAAAAAAATTATATTTTTGAATCACATTATTAATTTTTTAATATTATTTCTACTTATACATTCTATATTCATCATTTTTAGAACTATTTATATAATAAATTTATTAAAAACTATTTTCAATCATTTATGTTAATTGGGTGTGTTAATAGTGAAATTCAGTTGCGGAACTCTTTGAAAGAAAAAAACCTTTTATTTATTTTATTATTATCAAAATTATGTCATAAATGTTTCATATATGAGAAAATTATCATGTATATAAATTTTTAAAAATAATAATGCACTTTTCATAAAAAACTATTTTATAGATAATGGGCATTTATTTTAAAAATAAAATTTCAAACCCAAAAAAATTATATTCAAAAAAAATATTTAAAAATATGATATTACAGTGTTCATATTTGATAATATTTCCATTCATAATTTCTCAATTTAATATTAATTACCATAGTTAACACATTATTTTCATGGATAAATTAAATTTAGGTAAATCTAAAAATGTTAAAATAAAAAAGAAAAAAATTGTCTTAGATATATCTTAAATGATTATTTTTGGATAATATATAACACCAAAAAATTACCCCATATATATTTTCCATTTTGGATCCATTGATCACAGAATAGTAATAATACATAATTTAAAATGTAAGGGTTACTTCTAAAACTACCTATTCATTCACTTATAAAAGGGAAACACTTACACAAATTACATCCTAAACGATCTATTAAATTAATTTTTAAAACTATAAAATAATTAAACCTAATTAAACAATATAAAACTTTTAAAATCTTTTTTTAAACATTAATTATCATAATGCCTTAATTTATATGGAGAAATAAAAAGAAAACTTTAGTACCTGACGTGATTATTATCAACTACATAGCTTTTATAAATCTTTATCTTCATTCAAATTTAATGTAGACAAAATAATATAATTTTATTTTTCTAATATATATATCATAATGATTCTATATTATGTTTATTATTATCATCTATTCATATATACCATCCATTACAAAACGACATCGATGTTCGTGCATAGTTGCGCACTACCTCCACTAGAAGTAACAAAATTAATTTTTCACCACCATCAATCATAGATGGTTCCTAGAATGGATTTAATGATGAAATATCATCTTTTAAAAATAAATATGGTTCTTTTATAAATAATTGTATATCCGATTATTTATATTTTCTATAAAATATCATCATTAATTAAAATGCTTAAAATAAAAAAGCTAAGAGGAACATCTTTTTTTATGATATGTATTATTTTTATATCCATTACATTATATTATAATTAATTATTAATGATTATATAAAAATAAAATAATCACTAAAAAGTTTCATTAGACTCTTAGTAACTAAATCACCTAATAATAATAAAATAAACACGGTATGTTTATGTTTGTGTTGGTTAGACCACCTACTTGAAAAATGCTATAATTTTTTTCATGGATGACTATAAAAAAAATATGTAATCTTATTATATTTTAATAATGATATAATAATTGTTTAATTATTCTTAAAATGTTATATTATGTATTTAACATTCCATTGAAATATCTTATTTTGCAGCAAAAATTATTGAATTAAGCAGACACTGATTCCACTTTTATTCAAAAAACTACAAAATTAATTGAATTTTATAACCTAATTATAAATAAACAAAAGTTTTCAATTATATTTACTTATATCATATTGGAATGATGTTGTTTGGGAGAATTATAAATAATAACAAAGCTTTAACGAAACCAGTCCAAACGACCAAACTATAAACACCTGATGTGGGAAAATGCAAACTAACTAGATTTAATTGTTATAATGGATGTATATTTAGATTATAATTGAAAATGGATATGAGTAATTTCCTATGGTTATGTGTTTGAGATATCTATATTTGTGATAAAGGAGGGTAAGGTAATTTTGTGGGAGTTGGGATAAGAGGTAAGGTATTTTTTTTTCTGAAATTCATTCCTTTAATACATGGTTGTTATATTGAACATAATTCCTTTTGGATTTATAAAATCATGAATTATGTTTGAATCATTATAATTTATGTTTATATACATTGCATCTCTTTAAATTTTATTTTATTCAAAATTTTCTAATCTCATATGTGATTTATTGGTCATAATCTCGATTCTTCAAGACATAATTCATTTTGGGCAATATGTTTACTTTATATGGAATGCATGATATTCATGGATGTACAATGATCATCTATTATTTTTTATTTATATTTAATAGATAAATAATATTCCCGTATTCTTTTATAATGTGATTCTATAGTTTCCCCAGTCGTAATGTTTTTTGGTTACTCATATTTTATTAATTGATTTTTGATAATTATTTAGAACATGTTTTATATAAGATTCGTATATTCCTAAATTTTATTTTTTATGTTTTATTATATCATTATTTTATAGGGATATATATTTATACCACACAAACCAATTTTCATATATTTCTCACTTTATGGAGAATGTTTCCCATAAGGGATATTGGTAACTGAAATCTCTTTTCCTTGAGATTTATTATTTAATCAATAATGCTTTATTCTATATTTGGGATATCCAAATCTAATATTTTATTGTAAATTTTTACCACTGTATTGTAACAAATATTTTGATGAAAAATATATTTTTATTTATTTTCCTATAGTGTGATTTTTTGAGAAAATTTATTTTCAAAATAACAAAAAAGTTTTTTCCTTTCACATTAATATGTTCTTTTCTTCCTCTCCACTTTTATCTGGGATAAACATATATATTTGAAAGATCCATTATTAGAGATTATATTTGAATGTAAATTTTTTAATTTTCATTCTTTCACTATTTGAAATGATAATTTTGAATATAAATTGATATTATTTATATTTCATTAATATTAAAAAGGTTTTCTAAAATATATTTTAAGTAGCCATCTTTATTTTACATTTTATATTCAAAAACATTAACACTAAATGGAATTATGTTACATTATTTATTATAATAATATATAAATATTTATAATTTTAGGGGTTTGTCCCTGTGTATAATAATAGATTCTTGATCTCTTCTGGTTTTATTACATTTAAAGCATTCTTTTGTAAATATGTGTTTCATATAAGTCAACATCCTTATGAGTTTAATTCTTTACAATAGAGATATGTTTTTTCATCTATCCATATTATTTATATTTATGGATTATTAAAAGTTCATCATATTATAATAATTATCTATTAGTACCTCATATTTTATAAATACCCACCATGAATAGGCACATATTTTCTTCCCATATATTCTTTATGTAAACAACCTACTTTTTTCCTTTGATGGAAGACTGTTCAATATATAAATTGATTTAGTAAATTATTGATATAAAAATGTATCCCATTCACTATACTATTTTAGTCTGAGGGATGAATACAAATATATCTATTTCATATAATAATTAAGGAACGATTGAAATCCATTTATAATTTATTTGGATATGGATGTTTATTTTTTACTCAATCAAGTTTAATATGTGTTGTATAAAAATCAAAAAAAAAATCCACATTTGTTAAGATTATTGATAAGTGCATTTCATGAATATATTTTATGGTGCTTTAATAAATGAATTTATATATTTAATTGAATATTCTTGACAATTTATAAGAAATTTTATTTGTTTTATTTTTTATGGTAAGAAATAATAAATCATTGAAAAAGGAATGAAATGGGGTGAATAATGAAGCAAAAATACCCTTCGCACTAGGAGTGATGCAAAGCAGCATAACTCTAGATTTTTGAAGATGAAGAAATCTATAAATCTAGAAAAAGACCAATTACACTTCGTATAATACATTTAAATGTCATTAATTTTTCTAAAGGATATGTCGCACATGAAATTTCATGAAGAGGATACACTGTGAAAATAAGCTACACATGGTGTAACCAAACACACATCTTTGAAGTTCAAGATCAAAACAACTGAGAAACCCACTACTGACATGGATTACATGTCATGAAACTATGTTACACGTCATGTACATTTTGATTAATAGAAAAATTATTTATTTTTGAATTCTATAATGCTGATGGTGTTGTTGACCAACACTCTTATAAATACACCCTCAACTACACCTTGATGGGAGATCTAGATAGAGGGCCACCAATGAATGATGATTGAGACACACTAACCTATCGTGGAGCTACACTTCACTACTTTCTATATTATTTTTCATTATTCTTTTTTCTATGCCCATAATGGTCAGTGTGAGTGGGTGATTTCTTTATTTTGAGGCAGGCATGATGAACATATATTGAAAGTATGAAGTATTTTATATTTTAATTAAATTCTTGTTTGGATTTTATATTTTTTATTCAATTGTATCCTTCCCCTAATTTATTCTTACATGACCATTGTGAGTGGGTTTTGGGATATGATTTAATTTCACTCACACTTTGAGTCTTACCATTTCATGATATGATTTAATTCATTTCATTAAATTGAAATCTAGGATTTAGACTTCCACCATGACTATTGAGTTTTCCTTTTTCATATGTTTAAACTAGGTTTCTGGTTACCCAATATTTACAATCCAACGTACCTAGACATGAGAAAATGAGATTTTTGGATATGACCTGATTCTGATAACTACATAATTGATAATTGATTATTTCATACCTTTTCAACACATGTATCTAAATTAATTTCTTCTCAACACACATTTTATATTTTGTTCCCTAATTTTATGAATCAATCACATTCCCAGTATCTTATATTCAACATCAGAAAATAATAAAAAGTTTACGTTAATATTATATAATTAATATTTTATCCAGCTCTGTCTCAGTGGGTGTGAACATGGAATTACAATTTATATACTACCTTATAGTTTAGTGCTTTGTTTTATTCTTGTTATAAATTTCTAATTTTTGTAACCAAATAGAAATTAATGATTCTTATATGGATCTCATTGTTTGTGTAATTTCTAGGGACAAGAGAGGAAATTTTTTTTGTTGAATTATTTAGAAAAATTACTTTCCCATATTTTTTATTTTCAAATTCTAGAATATTTTTTTTATTTTTTATTGGTATCATTTTTACGCAATTGTAATTTTTTTGTGATGGAAGGGTTATAGAATGAAATGAATAAAATGGAATGGTTTTCCAACCAAATGGATTATATGGAATAATTAATTGATGAAGTTAGAATGATGATAAATCATCCCTACGAGTTCCCACAACTGTACCCAAGTAATAATTCAACAACCACCCGTAGCTTGGAGGTGAGATTCTATGAGGAGACTCATAATTAAATATTCATAGACATCAAATCATAGGTAAGTACCACTTTTGACACTTATATTTATGCTAATCACAATTCCCAAGATTTTAATGGTTCAGAATACGAAGAAGTGGGTGAGCATAATACAGAACATGAATGGTCTGAAGAACACTTTAGAAAATAACATTAAGATAAATATAATAATGAAGAAATTGAAGAAAAAGTAACCTAGACTACTGAGATTCTACACATCTTCCTTGAAAAACTGGTATCACAGATGAAAGGATAATAGGAGGAGGATTAGAGAAGAATGAGGATATGAAAACTGCCATATTTTTTAAAAAATTGTTTCAAAATCAATGTGCTCTATAGGAATATGAAGAAGAACATTCATCACCCTATGTTGATTCTATAGTGGAAGAAAAATTAGAAGAAACAATAGAAGATTATAAGGGGCAAGGTTTAGTAAATGGAAAAATCTTTGATAAAATTCAACACATGTTGCTAGTAAATAAAGAAGAAGAATTTTACTGAATATGGATAGATAATGAAATTCTTTTGGTTATAGTCATGTTGTTTAGACTCTTGTCAACAGCTCTGAGATCCACATCAATTCCATTGAGTTGAAATCAAGCTGAGATGGATGGAATAAACAACCAATATTCGATGAACATGGGACCATTTTATTTATACCACACCCCAATTAGTTAATACAGGTATGGTCGACCTAAATGATCGTTAAATAAGAAAATCAACTAGGAGGAAATAGATTATTATTGATTTATAATATTTTAAATTTATTAATTTCTTAAAATTTAATTTTATATTATGATTTATTTTTAATCACCTTATTATTTATGAGCATGTTTCAATGGCCTGTATTTTGACTTGTTTCTATTTATTTTTCAGGTCTATAAAATGCATGGGTAATGTGTAGTAAGATGAATGGAAAAGATGTTGCATGATAATTTCATGTCGTTTACACAATTCACATTTTGGAGAGAAAATACACATTGTTTAACCATTTACACATCATGAGTATGGTTTAAGAATATTGTGACATTAACATTGAAGAATCAGTTTTCAAGGTGATTAAGCGTTTCAATTTAGAATTTTTTCATTTTATTCCAACATTTAAAATTTTTTAATATATTTAACTACCAATTCCATTCCCACACATGATTCAATATTTAATCAACTAAACTAGGAGACATGAAACTACCCAGGATAATTACAATTCCATGAAAATAAAATTTCCCTATCACTAAATTTGAATAAACAAATTGGAGAAATGTTTTTAGTGATAAACATGCAGATTATAATATTACAAATAAGGATTTAGAGAAGTATATTAATAACTGTAAATGAATGTTTTATAACAACTGGACATGTTTTGAATTTATAATATTTTCATTAATTGGTTTAATTGTTTGTATTAATTTCTATGATTTATTGGCCCAATCATTTACCTCATTCCTGACACATCTTTTGAGCTTAAATTTTTCAACTCATTCTATAGTATATTTCTTGAGATGTACAGGAATATTATTTTCTAGAACATTATTTTAAAATTATTGAATCCAAGATAGAATAGAGTCGCATTTAAAATGTGTGTTGTCCCGGACCCAGATGCCACATAATGGTCACCTCGAGCCTGGTTTTCCACATTTTATAATGTGCATATCCTCGAACGCTAGAGGCTGCCAACATGTATTGAGGTCCTTGGGTGTGTCCATGGGGATACTATTCCCTCACTACCAAAGTGTATCATAGAGGATGAAAATAAACATACATAAATAGAGGATGAAATATATATATATATATAAATGGAAGATAAGATGGAAAATAGAGAAAATAGTAAGGAAAACTTATACAACTGTAATAACATTCAACAATAGATGATGATAAGTCATGTACTCGAAATATGGAAAACATGGATACAAAAAACAAGCATAACATGTTCCAAAAATTATAAAGTAAAACAATGACTATCCCATTAATCTTGAGTTCTGAATCAGTCGTCTGCTATCAAGATCCATGCTAAAGAGAAAGGAATTTAGTGGTTGAAGTCGTATGCTTCCATTTATCAACATAAGAACCCATGTAATCTACTACGAGTACCAAAAAACTCCCAAAGATGGTGTAATATAAATCTTAGTGGGCCATAACCAATGGTGTCTATAACATCTGGAACTTGTAATGGAAATTTAATGGTGTGAAAGAATTCATATATAAATTAATTAATTACAATGTAACTAAATGCCCATGTACCAGTTTCAGCCCTCAGTTGGTGTCAAACATATAACTAGTCCATTTAATTATGTAATTACAAATTCATGTTAATTGGTCTTGTGAGGCATTACCAAAACATAAATAATATCATGATAGTATAAATAAAAAATCTTCCAAGATGTATAAAGGTTACTATGATTTATGATTTTAATCATTAGGACCCATGGTAATAATCAAGGTGATGAAGACCTCACGGGTAACTATCTAAGTAATAACTATATCCTGTATAAGGTTAAGAGTGTAGTCCAAGGAGTATGATTTAAGGAATTCCACAATAAGGTGCATACCGAATCCACACCAATCATCCTATGTAAGATGGGGCTAAGTAGAGATAGGGCCCTATGGATGTAACTATAGCACCTATTTTTCAATCTTGGATCCAAGGAGGGTATCCAAGGCATCCTATGATAATATATATAAATCCTACTGTGTCATACTAGGCATCCAAGAATATAAAAGGATTTGTATTTAGGTGTGTATCAACCTACGCAATTCATATCCTTGAATTAGAAGGGGCTTTCCAAGTTCTTAGGATATTCTCCGATCCGAATCCAAGGCGATATTGAGTCAAGACATTTCTATTTAATTATGATTCCATGTAATCATTCATTTGGTTCAATCCTTTACATTCATTAGTGTGATAAGGTCAAGTAGCATGGAACCATTTAATCAAGTAATTTGGTTCATGCCCTGTCATTCATTAGTGTGATAGGGCCATGAAGCATGAAACCACTCATTTGATCCATTTAAAGAATATTCCATATTATAGGCTCATTATGCTACCTTCCAATAATGTGGTTTGGGGTTCTACGTATAGGAAACCTACTAATCCAATACAATTAATATGGTCAGGTCATATACATTATATACTTTCTAATTTCCATTTCACATTTAAGAATCAATTGATGCACATACCTTAGATGGTTCAAGTGGTGGGAATTCATGGTATTGGCCATTATGAAATTCTCATTATAAAAAATCATTTAATATAGAATCACTAACTCGATGGATGGTTAATGGAAGGAACACTCAAAATGTGGATCAAACATGTTAAAACACTATAATGACAATTATGGCATTACATCCTACATGAGATTAATAGAGTTGTGGCTGTAACCATAAAATCTTAATCACTTATTTGGAATGAGAATAAATGTATGGTTCTAATGGTTATAAAAATGGTATATAAATTCCATAAACGGTACACAATAAAATTTATGGGCCCCACACGACAACTCCAAAATCATCCAACATTAAAGATGAGTTATAGACCATCCAACTTAGGCTTTTATGAATATCATCTTTTGGTATTGACATTTTATTTGTCTCAGATTAGAGTATAAATATGAAAAATACAAAAAAATCATACCCTGATAACTCGGTCGATAGAAAAAGAGGAGAATGGCTCGAGTGGACTCGAGTACATACCATTGAGCATCCAACGTAATGAATGAAAGCTCGATGGGATCATGAACAATGGATATCTCTTGATTACGAGATTAGATCTTTAAAGGGCTCCAAAATGATAGGAAATTATGTTAATCCCATTTCTTTTCAGATTAGGGAGGAAAGAGGAGGGTTAAAATTACATTAAGGAAAAAATAGTCAAATTACCCCAAAAAATGGCTTATGCATGGTTTTTTCGCATGGTTAGACAAAACATGTGAAAACCATGCAGTGGTTTATTAGTAGAGGGACATTTTCATTGTTAGGCTACATGACCATGTACAAATGATGCGATGTGGTTCTATTCAGATATATCAATATGAATGGTTTTCCAAACCATGGGACAATCATGCGCTAACCGTGTAACCTGCCCAATTCTCCAAAAAAATATGGGTTCAGTCTTTCAAACATTCCCTAAACACCCCTAAGACCATAAATAACTCACTTGGAATCTATATTAGGTCTAATGTATATATTTAGATAGAAATATAAATGATATATAACTGAGTGAAAAATGTTTTCTTACTATTTTCCCCCCTTAAATGAACTCGCCCTTGAGTTCACCTTCAAAGGGAGGGGAAACACTATCCAAGAATAAGTAAAGCAACTGGTCATGTATTTCTTCTTCCCTTTACCATGTCTTGTCTTATACCAGACCATGAATCCATAACACCTATACTAGAGGGACAAATTGGCCTTGGAGAGCCTTCGTGATACGATTAATGATGGGGTTTGGATTCTCCTCAAAGGCAGCATCAACATCTAACTCAATATCTTTGGGATAAAGGGTATGATACAAGTGGGTATGATATTGTAAAATTTGTGAATCATGAAATGCATCATGCATGGAACGGTACCTTTTAGGTAGTAGCTACTGATAGGCTATCAGCCAACTCTCTATAATTTCAAAAGGTGAAGATAACTTTCCCTACATTTGTAACTATCAATAACCAAGCATGTGCGATACCTGAAGGAAAATATGATCCCCGAAAAAAAATTAGAGTATTTCAAATATGATTTGAATAATATTTTTTTCCTCGACTAAGAAGTATTCATATTATTTTTGACTAGTTGAAGAATCTATAAAGTCTCCTCAATTAGGAGAGGACCAAGAAGATCTACCTAACCTGCCTCTAGCCAACTAATAGGTGAACGACATGACCTACCAAATAATTCCTCAAAATGATCCATCTAGATTGTCACATGAATTCTATTATTAGAGGTGGACTCGATGAGAGGGATATTATTATCAGATGAACAATCTAAATCTAGGAAACATGCTATGATAATATGGAATAGAACATGTATTTTACGTTCTGATTTCCCACCGTTCTAAGAGTGAAGTTTGTGCATATAAGTTCTTGTGTTCCCGTAGCCTTTTGAAATCCTTCCCAGAACTATGACGTGAAAATAGAATCCATATCTAAATTTGTATTATGTTCAGCATCGTGTAGTCATATGATCTCACTAACATACACCCTTCCCATCTTATCAATGGGGGACATCTTCTGAATAGGAATAAAGTGGCTTTGTTTTTTTGGTTTGTTAATGAATGCACGGATAGTATCGCTACCCCTTAACATCCAAGGTAATCCGACTATGAAAAACAAAAAATCATATTACCATTTCCATTCTTAGAATAGAAGTGGTGTTGCAAGCCTATAGGTCTCTCGTGCTCCACATTCACCAACTAACATGTGTAACACCTAGTAATAAAACATTTTATCAGACATTTCATACAAGGCCACCAATACTTATGTCGCATATCTCTATACATCTTTGAGATTCCTGGATAAAATTCCACTGGGAAGCATGGGACACATTCATAAAATCTTCTCTCATATCAATGTGAACTCAGAAACATCCATGTAGACACAGGATGTCATATCTATCCACAAACTATTCCAGAGGTGTGCTATCTCATAATATGCTTTCAGTGATAACTAAACCATCCAGATCAAAAAAATTGTCTAATCATCACCATCTTAAAGAATGAAGATTAAACTAACAATTATGGGTGGTAAAACTACTCGTGAATATCAGGAAACTCTAGATACATCTTATAAAAGAGGATCATTAACTTCAATCCATCACTAGATTCTCATACTACTTATGCCTGATTCTTTCGACTGAGCACATCTGCAACTTCATTTACCTTCCCAGGAAAAGGGGAAAGATCAGAATCAATGGATTGCATATATTCAACCAATCTATGATTTCTGAGGTTAAATTATTACTGAGAAAATATATTTTTTAGGATCTTGTGTCTGTATACACCATAAAGTGCTCACCCATCCGATAATGCCTGCAGCAACGTCAGGCATGGAAAACAACTGGTAGCTCAAGGTCATGCATTGGGTAGTTTATCACTTGAGGTCTCAACTCTCAAGATCTGTATGCAACAACTATGTCATCCTACATTAGTATTACTTCTAATCCAATCCCTAATGCATCACAGAATACATTATAACCTATTCTAGGCTTAATAATAATTATTATAGGTCCCAAGACGAGACACCTTTTCAACTCCAACAAGGATTTATCACATTATTCTTACCAAATGAACTTTACCACCTTATTTGTTAGACCGGTAAGAGGTGAAGAAAAACGTGATAAGTCTTGTTTGAAATTCCTAAAATATCCAGCCATCTCAAAGAAACTTTATATATCAATCATGTTGTTGGGATTATCCTAGAAAACTATGGCACTAAATCTAGTAGGTTTAGTATATACTATTGATTCTATGAAAATATTACCCAAGAAGTGAACCTTTATCATCTAGAATTGGAAATTATAAAACTTCATGTAATTTTGATGCTCTCTTAGTGTACTCAGAATCATCTCAAGATGTACGAGTGAGAGAATTCACAATGAACTCTTCCACAAAGTCCTTGAAAAAAGAGTCAAAATATGGGTGGAAAACCCTATTCATCAGTGCCATGAAAATTTCAATTGTGTTTGTAAGACTGAACGACATAATATAGTACTCATACAAACTATACTTACTATAGAAACCTATCGATGTTTGTCTAATGGACTAACATGAACTTGGTGATAACACAACATCTGGTTGACCATCAAGAATACATTTGATCCTGGGATATGGTTGATGAGATCATCTATTTCAGGTAGTGGATACCAGTTCTTGACAGTAAGCTGGTTCAACCTTTTGTAATCCATGTATAGACTTAAGTTCCCATCTACCTTCTTGAAAAAATGCACGAGTAAACTGAAAAATGATGTGATATGAAATATAAATCATTTTTCCCTTAAATACTCTAACTACATCTTGATCTCTTGAGGATCTGTAGGTTCCATCCTTTAAGGAGTAATGGACACTAGTATTTGTAAGATCCCAGTTTTTGGAAAGGTATGTTTTCGTTATGTTTTGGTTCAATCCCTTGTTTTGGGCTTCAAGGGATGTTTTCTGAATTTATCATAGGTTTTGGGGGTGTTTCAGAGGCTCGGGGCACGAATTAAAAGAAAGCTGGGAAAGACAAGCCTGGGCGCACGGCCTGTACATGGCTAGGGAAAACTGTGCAGCCTGCCCGGGTAAACCATGCAACCCTCTTCCTCTGGACAGTAGCATTCACACAGTTTGCGCACGGTTTGTTAAACCATGCGGCCAAACCATGCGGCTTATTAGCATTTGGAAAAATTACGAAATTGTCATCCCGTGATTTTAAGAACCCACTCAACATTTCTTCTCATTTTCTCCCTCTTTACCCTAGGAGCGAACTAAATCACCCAAGATCTCCAATAAGTCGATATCCATTGTTTCTAAGGCATTTCGGGTGCCCTTGGATGTAGATCGATGCTCCGGGTAAGGCTAACCCATCCATTCTTCTCTTTTTGGTTTGGGGTTTGTATCTTCTCTTCCTCTTGTTCTAAAGCTCTAAACCCATATCTTTTGGGTGAGTTCTAGGTTGAATCTCAAAATAGTGGTCAGGTTGAAGTCTAAGAACTCGTTTGGTTGTGCGTTCAACCGCGGTTTCGAGGTAGGTGGTCTACAAACGTTATCCCATAGTTTTATGTTGGATTAAGGCATGTGTGGCTTGCTTATGGATTAATTAATGAGCTTTGATCAACCTTGATTTGTTTTAGTATAAATGATACTTGAAAATGGTAAATGGGAACTCTCGCGATCTCCATGGGATGTGTTGAGAATGACTTGAACTAATTAGGGCCATCCATAAGATGTCCCGACTTTCCCTAGATTTTGGGATTTTTATTAAACAAGTGACCTTGTTGTAATAAATGGTAGATCCCTTGAAGATTTCGTTGGAATGATTGGTTGAACATGGAATAGATGTAAGGTGATACACCTAGACATGGCAATAACCTAAGGGTTAATTGGATTGGGTTGAATGGTTGATTCATGGGAATGATGAACACGTTAAATGGGTTAATGTGTAAACTAGTTAAGGACCATAATGGGATGAATTATGGGTCTAGTGTTGAATGCTTAGTGAGATAGGCATAACACATGGAAATTGGGTGAATGGTTAAATGATGTGAAATGGTAATGTGTTAATGGGTTAAGGCATGATGTGAATTCCCGTGTGATTTTTTGTGAATGGTTTGTCCAAGGGGCAATGGAATGGATTGTTGATGGTTACTTATATATATAAGAATGTGTACATGGCTTGGTAGAGTGGGGTGTGACTTGAGGATCTACGCCCATGGGTCGATCAAATACTGATGCTCGAAACTCCACCCTAAATGCACTATTTAAGAATGAGGACTGATGATCTATTCTCCTAACAGTTGTATCCACCCTGACTGAGTCTTCGATGTTAGGACACGGTTTCATCCACCCATAATGAGGCTTCGAGGTGAGAATATGGTTACTAGGAGGGGGTTAGTCCTAGTGAGATAGTATAACAATGTGTTTACCCTCTTGCATGAGATTTTTGACCTTATATCCATGTGACATAATGTTTGTGATTAACCCGTGGAAATTTGATGAAATGGTAAGTAATGGTAAATGTTGTGAAATGAATGGAAATGGAAGTGGAAATGGATTTGACTCTAAACTGGTTAATGAAACCTTGAATAATGGCTTGGTAATTATCATTCATTTTCCTTTTGCGTGCACTACCTGTTTATACTGGATATTTTGTAGACACCATTGGTGGGGGCCTACAGAGTTGTACTCACACCATGCTCGGGCCGCCTTTGGGTACCTGAGCAGAAATCATGTTTCCATGTTAGGAGAAGGGCAAGGGTCCTTGCTATATAGTTTAGTGGGCATGGGTAGCTCTTGGTGGAGGATCCAGACTTAGAGTCAGGGCCATTTTGGGGATTTTGGTCATTGTCCTTATTTTGGGATTTTTGTCACATTTTCACTTGTATTATGACATAGCATATTTTATTGTTGGAAATGGTTGTTATACATGTTCCTTGTTTATTGATTATTTTTTCCTCTATTGGTTTATTTTTTTGTGGCTTACTCTGATAAAAAGGGGGTATAGTCTCCCCACTTGACCACATAGACCCTAACTGCTAGTCGGAAGCCTTTGGCATACCGGGAGGCGCGCTTAAGGTTATGTAACTACCCAGATCGGAGCATCGGTTTAGTAGATTCTAGGTTGAGGATGTTACAAAGTGGTATCAGGGGAGGTCTTTCTTCTCCATCCATGGGGTCTTGTTATATGGGATTGTTAGCCAAGGGTTAAGACATGTCGGGCCTTGGTAATGAGCTCGTGCTTGAGAGTAGCTAACCCATGTACGAAGGAAAACCCAAGTCACCCTTTGTGGGAAATGTTGTTCTTGGTTGTGTGTTATTACAGTTGATGATATTTCACCTTTGGGTGATGCACATGTGGTTTGATGTGACTATTTTATGATATTTTTCCCGTGGCCTTAATGGCAGGAGGATTTTTATTCATGCATCATTATAGGCCCCAAGGGAGATAGGCGACATGCATTGTGTTAGGCACACACACGGGGTGGGTGTATGAGCCAAGAAAGTAGGGTGCATCACACATTTCATGAAACCAAGAAATAATGTGAAGAATTAAATTAAACAAGTTGGTAAATGATGTTTAATGAAATATAAGGGATTGAAATGAAGTGGAAAATGTTTTTGTAAAACATTGTGTGAGTTTGGTGTCAGTGCATTGTTGTTTACCCCATTTGGACCATGCTCCATGGTAGGGATGGTCGGGGTGGTGAAATTGAGTTGTTAATGTTCTAGAATTAGTATATGAAAATGGGTTGTTGTGGCTAATAAAGTGCATTTTGATGAAGTCGTGAATGTTAGTGGTATGCATGCTAAATCTCGTGCTTGGAAATGTAGAGAGATGCCACCACGACGTCGGTTTCCAGTTAGGAAACATGAGGATGTTGCTAAGAACACTCCTCTAGTGGTAGAGCATGAAAATGTGGTGAACAATGAAGGTAGAGAAGACCAGTATCGGGAGAACATGGCTCGTCTAATGCAGTTGATGGATCGGGACCTAGGGTGGGTTGTACCGAGTATGTTTGAGCTGACCATGGAATTCTAGCTGCAGCACCCTTTGACCTTTACTGGAGAGGGTGGGCCAGAGGCAGCGGAGTTCTGGTTAGAGTCTAACCTGATGATACGGGATCATCTAGAGACCATTGTTGAAAAGCAAGTAAAGTTGGCCGTTTATATATTGTGGGGCCATACAAGGTGTTGGTGGGACATTCAGGCTCAGACTGAGAATGATGAGGGGATGTCGTGGGAGGTTTTCAAGGAAAGGTTTCTGGAGCATTTCTACCCAGATACATTGAGGAAGGACAGGGATCCATAGTTTATGAGCCTGACTTAGGGACCACTATCGGTGATGTACTATTCTAGTTGCTTCACTGATTTGCGATGCTTTGTCACGGTGTTAGCATGGGATGAGGCAGCAGTAGCAAGGTGATTCCGGGATGGGTTGAGACATGATATCGGGTCACAAGTAAATATCTTATGCTTAAAGAGGTTTGTAGAGGTGATGGATCATGAACTCATCTCTGAAGGGAACCTGAAGGGAGCTTCATGTGGTGGGATTGTCGTGCCAGTTGGGAAAACAAGTGGTGCATCTTCCGAAGGTCGAAATCATCATTTGGAAAGTTTCCAGCAAGGTGGTCAGAAGAGAGGGTCAACCTCTCAGAGTGGGATCCAATTGTTTTTTTATCCGTGCGGTAGTCCAGGGCATATGCGTGGTCTGTGTCCTCGATCTTCAATTGAGTGTCGTTCATGCTGCAGAATGGGGAATGTGCCGAGGTTCTGCAGGAACCCTCGGCAGATGGGTGAGCATGATGATGGAAACCAGGTACTTGGTACGGGAAGGGGATCAGTTTCCCCATATCAGGCAGGCAGTTGGAGCTCCACGGGCCGTACTGGTAGGGGCAGTGGACGTGGAACTCCATGGAAAGATCGCTCACGCCAGTAGGGGAGTTCAGCACAGGGTGTTCAGGTTGTAGCCTAGGGTAGAGGGGCGGGTTAGCTTCAGGTAGTTCAGTTTACGCCTGGTGATGGCGAGGACATACCGTCAACAGTTTCAGGTACGATCCTTGTAGCTTCTACATTTGCTAATGCGTTTTTTGACATAGGTGCCACACACACTTTTTTTCTACTCAACTTGTGGATGTGCTAGGTTTACCTTTGGAGGGGGTGTGTGGAGTTATGTCAATTGACACATCGTTGGGGGTGCGTGTTGAGTATATCAATGAGAGCAAGGGATGTGCCTTGAAAGTTGGTGGGTATCATTTCTTGTGGGAATTCTACATTCTAGAGATGTCAGTGTTTGACCTAATCTTGGGAATGGATTGGTTGGTGTTCTATCGGGCACACATAAACTGTTATCATCGCAGAGTATCCTTCAGGTCGCTTGAGGGTGAGGCATTCTGACATACCGCATACAGCTTTTCGGAGTCGGTACGGGTTGTTTGAGTTTGTAGTAATGCCTTTCATCTTGACCAATGCACCAGCAGTGTTTATGGCTTTGATGAACCGAATCATTCATCCCTATCAATATCATTTTGTGATTTTCTTTCTTGATGATATCTTAGTGCTCTAGAAAACTCATGATGATCATGCCCAGCATCTTGACATCATCTTGGGTACACTAATACAACATCGGTGATATTCCAAGCTATCAAAGTGTCATTTCTGGATAGGTGGGGTGCATTTTCTGGGTCACATCATCTCGAAGGTAGGTGTGACAGTGGATCCCGAGAAAGTGCAGGCATTTGTATCTTGGGAGCCGCCCAAGAGTGTTTCTGATGTTCGGAGTTTTCTGGGTTTGGTCGGGTATTACCAAAGGTTCATTCAGGATTTCTCTAGCTTGGCGGCACCACTCCCGAGCATGAACAATAAAGAAATCGGGCTCGAGTGGTCTGAGGCTTGTGATAACGCCTTCCAAGAGTTGATGAAGCAGTTGATGACCACACCTATCTTGATCTTACCTGATCCGGGTAAGAGGTACGTTATGTTTTTTGATGTGTCTGGAGTTGTACATGGGGTTGTGTTGATGCAAGATGAGCGAGTTGTGGATTATTGGTCAAGACAGTTGATACCCCATGAGCAGAACTATCCCACTCCTTACCTTGAGATGGTTTCACTGGTGTACGCCTTGAAGTGCTGGAGGCACTATCCGCTGGGATAATGTATTATTGTGTTTACCGACCATAAGAGTTTAAATTACATCTTCTCACAGTGGGATCTGAATCTTAGGCAGCAATGATGGGTTGAATATCTCCAGTATTTTGACTTTGATTTAGTATACACTCTAGTAATGGGAAACAGTGTTACTAATTCTCTGAGCAGGAATGTTGAGAATCAGGTGGTTCAAGAGTCCAGCCCCGAGTGCAAGGTGATGTCTTTGTTTGCAGAGATGCACTTAGAGGTGCAGGAAGAGAATGGTTAGGTCACTCTTGATTTAAAATGATGGAGTCGATGCTTTTGATTCGAGTTAAAGAAAGTCTTCTTGATGATCCAGAGTGTTTTATCATGAAGGAAAATCTTAAAGGTGGAGAGCTACCTTCTGGTTGGGCCGTCAGCGTGGACGGTGTTGTTCATGTTCGTGATTGTATGGTTGTGCCAAAGTGTTCATGGGAAGTGTTGATTCATGAGTATCATTCATCAAAGTGGGAAGTGCATCCTGGTTCGACTAAGATTTTCCGTGATCTCAGAAGGCGATTTTGGTCACCTGGAATGAAGAAGGAAGTTGCGAGCTTTGTGGCACAGTGCCTTACCTGTCAGTAGGTGAAGGCCAAGCATCAATGCCCATGTGGGTTTTTGCATCCATTTCCCATTCCTTAATGGAAGTTGGATTATGTAACAATGGATTTTTTCATGGGTCTTCTGAGGATGCCGTGGAAGAATGGTGCAATCTGGGTGATTGTGGATCGATAAACGAAAGTGGATCATTTTTTATCGATTCAGGACACCCTTACAGTCAACTAGTTTGGTGAGATGTATGTTTGAGAAATAGTGTGGTTACATGGTGTTCTGCGGACCATAGTTTCGGACCGAGATCCGTGTTTCACGTCGCATTTCTGGGAAGGGTTGCAGAAGGCACTTGGTATGCAGGTGTTTTTGAGTCCGAATTTCCACCTGCAGATGGACGGGTAGTCGGAGCGTACGATCCAAGTATTGTAAGACATGTTAAGAGCTTGTGTCTCGGACTTTAGTGGTTCTTGGGAGAGGCACCTATCGTTAGTTGAGTTTTCCTACAACAACAGTTTTCAGGCTTTAATTCAAATGGCACTATTTGAGGCACTCTACAGGAGGCCATGTAGATCTCCATTGTGTTAGCTAGAGACCGGTGAATCAGAGTTTTTGGGGCCAAGTCTCTTACAAGAGACATCAGAGAGAGTTAAGTTGATCAGGAAGCGGATGGCTACGGCTCAGAGTAGGGAGAAGTCGTATGCAGATCGGAGGCATAGAACTCCTGAGTTTGGAATGGGTGAAAAAGTGTTCCTTCGGGTGTCTCCATGGTTGGGTCACCGTCGAATTCGAAATCAGGGTAAGTTGTCACCTAGGTATGTGAGACCTTTTGAGATTGTGGAGAGGATCAGACTAGTGTCTTACCAATTAGCTCTTCCACAACAGTATGGTGGGATGCATGATGTGTTTCATGTGTCACAGCTTCGACGATATCACCTTGACCTATCTCATGTGGTTGACGTGGAGGATGTGGTGCTTGAGGCTGATGCATACTTTGGGGAGCATCCGGTTCGTGTGGTGGATTGTAGTGAAAAGGTCTTGAGAGGAAAGTTTGTGCCATTAGTGTGAGTACTATGGTATCATGGTAAAGTTCAGGAAGAATCTTGGGAGCAGGAATTGGATAGGCGGGCTTAGTGGCCCAAACCTTTCTCTTCTGTGGATCAGTGAGGCTTAGAAACTTGGCTTGAGGATGAGCCGTTATAAGGTGTTGAGGTTGTAAGATCCCTGTTTTTTGAAAGTTATGATTTCGTTATGTTTTGGTTGAATCCCTTGTTTCAGGCTTCACGGGATTTCTTATGAATGTATGAGAGGTCTTGGGGGTATTTCAGGGGCTCGGGGCACGAAAGAAAGGAAAACTGGGCAAGACAAGCCTGGGAAAATTGCCTGTACATGGCAAGGGAAAATCGTGCGGCCTGCCCAGGTAAACCATGCAACCCTCTTCCGCCAGACAGTATCATGTGCACGGTTTTTTAAACCGTGTGTCCAAACCGTGCGGCTTCTTAAATTTGGGAAAAATTACGAAATTTCCACTCCGGGAATTTAAGAACCCACTCGGGATTTCGTCTCATTTCCTCCCTCATCACCATAGGAGCGAACCAAATCTCCCAAGAGCTCCAAGAGGTAGGTCTCCCTCATTTTTATGGTGTTTTTGGTGGCGTTGGATGTGGATTGATGCTAAGGTAAGGCTAATCCCATCCTTGGTTCTCTTTTTGGTTTGGGGTTTGTATCTTCTCTTCCTCTTGTTTTGAAGCTCTAAAACCCTATCTTTTGGGTGAGTTCTAGGTTGAAGCTCTAAATATTGGTCGGATTGAAGTCTACGAACTCGTTTAGTTTTATGTTCAACCGTGGTTTCGAGGTAGGTGGTCTACAAATGTTATCCCATAGTTTTATGGTAGATTCATGCATGTGTGGCTTGCTTATGGATTCATTAGGGAGTTTTGATCAACCTTGATGTGTTTTAGTATAAATGATGCATGAAAATGGTAAATGGGAACTCTCATTATCCCCATGGGATGCGTTGAGAATGACCTGACCTAATTAGGGCCATCGATGGGATGTGCCGGTTTTCCCCAGATTTTGGGATTTTTATTTAAAAAGTGACCTGGTTGTAATAAATGGTAGATCCCTTGACGAATATGTTGTCATGATTGGTTGAACTTGTAATATAAGTTAGGTGATTCTCCTAGACATGGCAATAAAAAAAGGTTTAATTGGAATGGGTTGAATGGTTGATTCATGGGAATGATGAATGGGTTAAATGGGTTATTTTGTAAACTGATTAAAGAACATAATGGGATGAATTATGGGTCTAGTGTTGAATGATTAGTGAGATGGGCATAACACATGGGAATTGGGTGAATGTATAAATGATTTGAAATGGTAATGTGTTAATGGGTTAAGGCATTATGTGAATTACCATGTGTTTTGTTGTGAATGGTTTGTCCAAGGGGCAATGGTATGGATGGTTGATGGTTAATTATATATATAAGCATGTGCACATGGCTTGGTAGAGTGGGGTATGACTTGAAGATCTACGCCCACGGGTCGAGAAAAGACTGATGCTCTAAACTCCACCCTAAATGCACGGGTTAGGAATGAGGAATGATGATCTATTCTCCTAACGATTGCATCCACCCGGACTGAGGCTTTGAAGTGAGGACATGTTTTCATCCACCGGGACTGAGGCTTCGAGGTGAGAATATGGTTACTAGGAGGGGGTTAGTCCTAGTGAGATAGGATAACGATGTGTTTACCCTCTTGCATTTGAGTGTTGGCCTTAGACCCATGTGACATAATGTATGTGATTAACCCATGGAAATGTGATGAAATGGTAAGTGATGGTAAATGGTGTGAAATGAATGGAACTGGAAGTGGCAATGGCTTTGACTCCAAACTGGTTAATGACAACTTGAATAATGACTTCGTAATTATCATTCATTTTCCATTTGCATGCAATACCTATTTATACTAGATATTTTGTAGACACCGTTGGTGGTGGCCTACTGAGTTGTACTCACACCCTGCCCGGGCCACCATTGGGTACTCGAGCAGACTTCATGTTTGTAGGTCAGGAGAAGGGCAAGGGTCCTTTCTAGATAGTTGCGTGGACATGGGTAGCTCTTGGTGGAGGATCTGAACTTGGAGTCGGGACAATTTTGGGTATTTTGGTCATTGTCCTTATTTTGGGCTTTTGTTCACATTTTCACATGTAGTATTACATGGTATATTTTATTGTTGTAAATGGTTGTTATACATGTTCCTTGTTTATTGATTATCGTTTCTACTATTGGTTTGTTTTTGTTGTGGCTTACTCTGATAAAAAGGGGGTATAGTCTACCTACTTGACCACATAGACCCCCACTGCTAGTCGAAATACTTTGGCGTACGGGGTGGCGCGCTTAAGGTTCTGTAACTACCCGTCTCGGAGCACCGGTTTAGTGGGTTCCAGGTCGAGGATGTTACAGAGTGACTCTTGGAACAAGATCAATTGTAAATTCTTCCCCTCTCTTAGGATATATTCTAGAAAAAATCATCAGGAAATACATCCCTGAAACTATCCATTACTAGAGGGAAATAAACTTGTCATAAATCCATATCCTCTGTGAATATAGTTTCAATCTAAGAGGTCACTCCACCAAGACCATGACACTATAGTCTAGCTCTATCAGCCTAGACATCCCATTCACCCTTATGTAAATAACAGCTACCCTCTGGTGATGTAAATGATACCCTATGGTAATAAATTTCTAAAAACTCTTGATTATGAACCAACCATTCTATCCTATGTATGAAGTTGAATCACATCTTATTGAGAACAAATAGGTTCTATTAGAAAGGGTGACTTCCTACTTCAAGGTGACAGTCCTTACACTGGTCTATGCCCTTTATTCATACCCCTAACCATGTATCTAGATTGATTACACCATAATAATATTATATATATAGTTTGAGACTCTCCCTGATTGGTACATAGGTAAAATATTTAGTAGCACTTTTATCAAATAAAGAAGATACTATAATAGAGTATACTAGAATAATACCTCGAATTACAGATGGTCTCGCAACCAGATCCTTGAGTATCGATTGTAGTGTATTCAACTATCCTGATCCACAAACCAATGCAATAGATGGACTACCAAAATTAAAACAACATTGTTGGCTTTGTTTTTGATTAGGGGTCTGGCTATGACATCCAAGACCTCCTCCTCAGCTAGACTAGCCGGTACTATTCCATATCCTTGCCTCATGATGTGTAAATGAACTCTCTCATGAAGGAAGAGATAGCATAGATCCCTTTCTACTCAAATCTGGTTTAATGGTCCTACAAAAATATAGAATATTCCCACACATATGTAATCCCGACACCACATTGTCTCTTTTTCACATTGATTCGTCATGTTCCCACATCATCCACACTAATGGCACTCTATAAAGTTACTGAGATGGTCATAATGGTTTTCATTTCTCTAAAGAAAGACCTTGAGGAAACATTTCCTACAACTGAAAGAACTACATGCATACCTCAGCACTGGTCCCCCATGCTCGGTAATATTTCTCTCCCTTAGGTTGTGCATAGTGATAAGATATTGACTAACTATTCTAGAAAAAGTAAGTGAAAAAATACATTTACCTTTGTACAGATGGAATACTGAATCCTATCCTCAAATCATCTTGCACATGTAAGTTCATCACCCACTAGAAACGGTGAAAAGCACTGTAACTCTATGAAACATGCTGAATAGTACCTAAATGACATTGAACCCTACTTGGAATTCACTAACTCTATTGCTATGTCATCTCTCAATGTTTGTGGAATGAACTGATCATAGAAGGTAGTCTTGAAATCAACCCATAACATGCCCTAATGATGATCAGCATGGGTAATCACATCCCACCAGCGCTTGGCTGAATAACAAATCACGTATGTAGCAAGATTTACTCTCCACTAAGGAGGCGTTTCCATATACTCCAAGATAGATAGAGTGGCTTCTATCCAAGACTCAGCAGCCTGCAGAATGACATCCCCCTAAGAATGTAGTAGGATGGTGATGTTGGATCTCGTGAGTTAGATCATCCATCGTAGGTGCAACTCATGTATCACCATACATGGACTACATTAGACATATGAAACTATCATTAACTTGGGAATCAGTACCCAAATATGATATAGTAGGCAGTGCCTCATGTGGCACTCCTGGATGTAAAAGTGTCGACTTAGGTCCCACCACATCTCGATCATAGTCATTACCACCCACCTAGTGTATGACATAAGGACATCATTGTAGAATTAGTATAAAAATACCAATAACACGCCTAAAAAATCTTAGAAGCATAAATATAGAATCACTAGCGGAACATGAATGTAAAAAACTCACTACACAAGGCATAATACCCCAACTCACACAAATATGGCTTGGTATCGGTATGTTCCAAAGTATAAGATTCATTTCATTTACATTTTATTACCTGTTTCAACCCTATAACTTTCATATACATGACAATGATGGATAAGTATGTGCCACCATTTCATATTAGATTTCATGATTCACATCATTTTGGATAGTCATTTTCGAAGAAAAAGTTCCCATATACCAATCACTAGAAACGATACCCCTTTATTTATTGTAGAATGGATGAATACAGTAAAGTAATAATCCCAACCCATGAGGGACATACACCTCAAGAATTGAGATAGTAAATAACTCAATTGCATCCATGAGTAATACAAGCATAATCTAACTATCACAACAACACTCATCAATCACAAGCATACGAAGAAATGAAATGTAGTGAAACAAACCTATAGGACTTTCCAATATGCCTGAAATGTGAATAATATTTACCTATAATGATGCATGTCACAATGTTCCTTACACTCATATCATCAAGATAATGACAAAAGAAAATCCTAAAACATAGTAATAATCAACAAAATCAGATAGCATGGGAATCAGCCAAAGGTGAAATAATATATACTGTAATAGGTTAAATCATAACAATAATTATAATGTAGGAAACATGGTTTTTACACTGAACATGGGTTTAAAACGTCCATGAAAGGCTTATAACCAAGTACCAATAATTCTTAATCCCTAATCTATTGTCTCTAAATAACAATGAAAGAAAATAAACTGCTCTGATACCACATTTTCATGGAATAGAACCATATGCCACTTAATGAGTTCCCCGATCTCGGTGGTCCATATTGCCTCTAGCAAATCTCTCCAACCGCTAGAGGCTGCAGACAAGCAGCGAGGGACTAGGGTGTGTCCAGGGGGTGACAATTCCATCATTAGAAAATTTTAGAACATTATATGGAAGTAAACAATGGTAAATAGTGTAAGTAATATATATATGAATAGAAGGCATAGTGGAAAGTAGAGACAACATCAATGACAACTGAAACAACTGTAAATACATTCATCAACAGATGATGATATGTCATGTACTAGGAAGATAGAAAACAAAGATACAAAAAACTCACAAAACAAGTTCCAAAATGTATAAAGGATAATAAAGACTATTCAAAGCATCCTTATTTCTAACTCGATCATCTGCTATCAACCGTTATACTGAATAGTAATAAATAGAGTGTTTGAAGATGTAAGCTTCCCATTGTCAACACATGTTCCCATGTAATCTACTCCAAGTACCAAAAGACAACCAGATAGGGTGTGACATTAATTTTTTTGGGGCACCACCAATGATGTCTATAACATCCGGCATGTGTAATGGAAATGTAACAGTGTGAAATTATTAAAATATAATGTAAATAAGTACAATGTAACAAAATACCAAAGTACCTAAATTAGAACTCAGCTTGTGTTTGGATATGTAACTAGTTCATTTAATTATGTAATTACCAATTCATGTTAACATGTCATGTGAGGAATATCCAACACTGACATCATCCCATGATAGTATAAATTGTGACGGTTCTATGATATAATAAGTAATCCATAATTTATGAAATTTAGTAATGAATTTCCAAGGTAATAACCAAGGCAATGTAGATATCAAGAGTCTGCAACTAGGTAACATTAGTAGCCTTTCTAATGATAATAATTCAAGCCAAGGAGCATAATCAAAGGAATTCCAAAATAAGTAGTTTATCGAATCCATGTTGATCATCCAAGGTAAAACAGGCCTATGTAGAGACATGGACTAATGTGTTGTATCCATGGCATCTACTTTTCAATGCTGGATCAAAGAAGTGTATTTAAGGAACCCTATTATAATATGATGGGATGTTACGGTGTCATACCAGGAATCTAATAATAGACAAGGATTTGAATTTAGGACGGTGTGGACATATGAGAGTCGTATCCTTGAATCAAAATGGGATTCTTGAGTGCTTATAGAATTATCTGATCAAAATCCAAGGTGGATTGAGTCATGCCATTTCTTTTTAAATATGATGTCGTGAAATATTTCATCCAATTTAATAGTTTCCATTCATTAGTGTGATAAGGTCATGTATCATGCAAACTTTTTATAAATTCATCCAGTTCAAGACTCTCCTCTCATTAGTGCGATAAGGGTAGGTAGCATGGGACCATTCATTTAATCCATTTAAAGTATATTCCATAATAAAGGATCATTCTACTGCCTTACATTAATGTGGTTAGGGGTTCTACAGATATACAACAAAGTAATTGAATATAATTAATTTGGTCAATTAATATATTTTGTATTCTTTCCAATTTCCATTTTGCATTTAATTATCAATTGAATAACTTACCTTTGGGAGGTCAAGTGGTGGGTATTCATGGTAATGTCTATTATGCAATTCTCATTATTAAAAATCTATTCAATATATAAATACTTATCCTTAGTATGTTCAAGGAAAGGCACACCCAAATGGTGGGTCAAACATGATAAAACCCAAAAATTATAATTATGGCATAACATCCTACATGGGATGAACAGAGTTGTGGGTGTAACAACTAGCAATTAATCACATATTTAGAATGATCATAACCATATGATTCAAATGATTATAAACATCGAATATAAATTCCATAAAATTCACTCCATGAAATCAATGGGCCCCAATCAACAAATAGAAAATCAAATGATCTTTAGGGATGAGTTATAGACCACCCACCTTAGTCTTTTACAACTATAATCCTCTAATATTGGTCGTAGATTTGGCTCTGATCATAGTAGATCTATGAAAAGGGTAAAACACTCATGCCTCGATAACTTCATCGAGAACAAAAGAGAAGGAGAACATCTCAAGAGGAATCTAGTATATACCATTGCTCGTCCGAAGTCACAAACATAAGCTCGATCGGACCCCACATAAAGGAGATCTCTTTATTCATACTTTAGATCATCAAGGGGCTCCAAAATGAGATGAAAATAGTTTAATCTCATTAGTTTTCAGAATAGAGAGGTAGCAGGAGCGTTAAAAGATCATTAAGTAAAAAAGTTGTCAAATTACCCCGAAAAATAGTCTTTGCATGGGTTGTTCACATGGTTCGACAAACCGTGCACGAATTGTGTGTGGTTTTCTAGGTAGAGGAGAGCATTGCGTGGTTATGCTTCATGGCCAAGGGCAAACCATGTGAATTGGTTATGTCTGTAAATTTCAATCTACATTGTTAGCCAAACAGTGCTCTAACCATGTGGCCTTCATAGTATTCCAAAAAAGATGGCATTCAGGCTCAGAACTTCCACCCAACACCACTGAGACCATTACTAACTCATTATCCATCCAAATTTGGTCCAAAGTAATTATTTAGAACAAAATTTAAAGGATCCATACCTGAGTTAAAAACGGGGTTCTTAAAAAATGATTGAGGAATTAATTTTTGTTTAATAAATATCATGAAACCCACCATTCATTAATCCTTTTTAATCCCATTGAGTCCATGAACTGCCTTGTCAGAAAATGATTAATGTTACAAACGTATTTTTTCCATTCCTACCTCGAACAATTGTTTTCATGACATGTAAATGAATATGTTGTGGGGATTATGTCTATTGGGTGTAATTGGATATAAATCTTTGTGGTTCTTTTTTGGGGGATTTTTCATTATGAAATTGGGGAAGGCCATGTATCATTCATTTTATTTTATTATTCACCTCTCTTATAAAACCAGTTTTGAAAAAAATGAGACTCGCAAGATATGTTTTTCGGCCATGGTTTTGACCAAAACCCCTATAAATAACACCCTCAACCACACCTTTGAAGGGGGATCGAGATGAAGGACCACTGATGGACACCTGTTGAAAAAAACCCACATGCTACGGAGCTCATATTCTTCATTTTAATTTGTATTTTCTTGCATTATTTTTTTGAACCATTTAGTGGCTAGCATGAGGGGAGATTTATTTATATCATGTGACGTGTGGTGATTAGAGATTGAATGTATATGGTATTTTTTTTGGATTTAAATTCATCTTGGTATGTCATATTTATTATTAATTTACATCCCTTTATTGTTTATTCATGCATGACCATTGTAAGAGGGTTTAGGGATTAGATTACATTATTTTTTTTACATGACCATTTACAAGATTGATTGAATGTGTTTGTTTAATATTCAATCTACGGTTTAGATTTCCACCAACACCATTGGGTTTGTATTTGACCTATGTCTAAACTAGGTTTTGGGTTATCCATTCCTTACAATCTGAAGTACCTCTCCATACAAAAAGGAGAGTCTGGGGTGGAGTTCATTCTTCATGACCTTTGGATTCTCTAGGTCCCGATTCTGATAACTATATGATTTTTAAGTAATTATTTTTTCCTTTTCATCCCATGATCCTAGATTTATTACTGCCTGCCACCCATTTTATATTTTATTCTCCCACGCTCTTCAGAAAATCACATGTTCGATAGTTTAAATTTAATTTAAATAGATAAAAATTCTATTAGGTTTATTTATTTAATTAATAATTTATTTTATCCTATCTCTATGGGATCAATATCACACATAAAATTCTTATACTACCCTTTAGTTTAGTTATGTGTTGGTTTGTGTTATAAATTTCTATATTTAGTAACTTGGTGAGAATTAACAACACCCTTGAGGATATTTATTATGTCTCTCTTTATTTTACATGGGGAAATGTATTAGAATCCACTGTGTTTTTATTCAAAAATTCATGATTATTGGTAAGGTTAGTTATTTATTTTTTACTCATTCATTCGAATAATTAATGAATTCGACATAAACTAGTGAAGGGAGGGGCATGAAATTATATATCCCCTAAATTAATTTATTTGTATCACAAGATGACAATATTTGGATTTTTGGTTCATACCTAAACTGATAAGGATATTTACTTGAAGGAAATATCATGATGTCTAAGATCATGATGTCATGGATTACGGTATGGAAATAGCTATCTAAAATTATAAATTTCATCCCAATGTATGAGTTCTTGTTATCAATGTGATCTATTTGTAATAATTATATCTCTGGGATATATATTTCTCTTAGTTTTAGTTGATTATGGAAGTATGATGATTAATTATTCATTGTATACAATTTATTTCATTTTTATGACATGACTAACTATGTTTTAATTTTTCCCTTATGTAGAACCCCAACCAATATAGACACACAAACATTGCTTCAAGCCTAGTACCACTAGCGTTAGCCACACCTCCACGTACACCAAATGCCATCAACTTGCAGCAATGGTGTAAATGAGGTGATATTGGAGAGACTATACGCTTAGGTAATGATTTCATAATGGTCAATATAAATATAAAGTAGTGTAAAGAAGGCCAAAAGACTTGAACCAGTAATCCACCATTGGTTGAATCTCAATCAATATCAGTCAATAACATAACAAAAATAATCAACAAAAAAATAAAAATATACCATTTGTATCTAATAATTCATATCAATAGAAGTCATATAGTAAAATAAAATTAAGTTTCACCAATGGATGATCATATTTGATTCATATATAATATCCAGCTGAAACAAAAGGAATCAAAATAGAACACCATCTGAGTTAAGAACCAATGGTCTATTTACTTAAATCGCATGAAAACACATCACTAGGATCCATCTTCAGTGCCTTAAACCTTACCTAAACCCAAAATCTTGAAATATACTTGTGTTCCAAAGGGACCATGTAGGGTGTGAGAATGAGTCTCAATAGGTAACCACTAACATTTTACTACATTTCTTCTGTGATTAAGTAGGTGTGCACATAAAATTTAAATGAAACCAGTGGAATTATTTATAATAAACAGGAGCATACATGGTTCACAATAGCCATCAAAAAGATATCACCTACATCAACCATCGCTTTTATAAATAAAGAGGAGAGGATCCTTAGATCATAGCCCATGGGCTACCCAAATGTCAAAATGCCTCAAGTGAACCCTCATGAACCACCTCCAAATGTACACCAACACTTGATGTCCTCAACAAAGTAACTGGAATCCTGATGGTACACCCAATAAAAAGAATATGGTCCCTCAAACCCCTACTAAAAAGAACCCATCAGCTCGAAAACGGATGTGAAGAGTAACATCAGTATCTTTCCTCAAACAGTATCCACTATTGGCCCGACAATCAACATCCTAAGGAATAGTGATGATCATCTTCAAAAATGATCCTATACTAATGGGCTCAAGCACGTCGAGCCATATCCCCAACTCATAGCCTCAATGTTGTCCTCCGATGGATCCTCACTATCCCCATGGATTTCTATAGAAATCACCCCATCCATTTAGCAAATACCAAAAAAATAGGGGGCATGTACCAACATGATTGGTGAAAACCACCACATCATTTGAGTCAACTTGTATGTACACGACTCCAAATAGAACATTGTCCAATATAGGTATGAAAAAATCACAAATTTATAGCTTAATTTTCCCCCAACTTCAGCACCTCATTCCCATATTCCTATGTCGTTCCAATATGTTGTCAATTCCATCCTATAAATCCTAGTCATTGCCTGCCATATGATGAACACAACAACTTAAATGAAGAGTGATTCTCCTAACTAATGATCAAATCACCCAAGTCCCTCGGGCCAAGACCATCACAAGGGTCACATCCCCTCAAAACATATATCCAATTCTATATTGGTCCTCTGATCAAGACATTCATGTTCCCATAGACCTATGCTGTGAATCACAAGCATTTTATACATATATAACAATTCAATATTATTGACTCAAACAATATAAATTAAATAAAACATATCAATTTAATTAAAATGATTCAATTTTATATCAAAGATACACCCCAGGCTAACTTCCCAAGGTCCTGCACCTTTTGCATGACTCAAACCACTTGTAGTCTCATGCAAGCATGACCATTTGCATCTCACAAAGTTAAATATAATTAATTAAAATCAACCACTAAATGATAAGGGCGTCTCCTAGTCAACACAACATTGTTCCAAAATACGCTCTACCAAAAAACTCATGAGAACACAAAGAAAATTATACTCAACCAACCTTGTAGTCATTGATGTAGTCATGTCTGATCTTATCCTATAACTATCATAAACTAGGCCAGGTTTCCATCTGACCTAGCGCCTGACCCAATCCATGATTTTTCCAGAAGGGCATTCTTGATCCCCATGGGCTGACACAAGTTCCCGAGTATCAAAACTAACACATTGGAATGATTTACCTAAAATAGTAAACATAAAACTATAGATATTAAAAATAAACTAATACTGAAAACCGACAACGAAACATGGCCTAAAACTAAAAAAATTAATGTTTTACATCTTGAACAGTCATCCAGAAATTAACGAAAACAAATAAACTCAATCTCAAGCTCAAACCCCCAAGAAACAAAATCATTGTGACATCCAGAAGCCACAAAAACCAACCTGCAAGAGAAGACCATCAACAAGCCAAACCACTATTGCTAAGAATGATGTCACAACCTAGAATACATAAGAAACAATATCTAGATACACCCAAGGTTGTATGTAGGGTATGAGCCAAAGGCTTAGTAGGATACCTCCAAATTAAAAGATTTCATGCCACAACATCCAAGATATAATTTAATGTGCTTATTTTAAATTAAACTTTCAAAATTATTTTAAAGAAAAAATTTACAGCTAAATGCTAAAAGACAACACTATGAAAAAAAATTTCATAAATACTATTTTAAATATGAATAGAAAAAAATCATTAAGGGACACACACACATATAATCACACAGGCACACACAAGTGATCTTCCATATGTTGATGGAAGGAACCATGTTGTTGATGGTAGAGCACTATAGGTAAATCCCCTAAGGTTCATCAAGCTCGAGTGTGACCCTAAAACCTCGTGTCTCAGTGAAACTTTTCATAGAAACCACGAACATCTATAAACGTGGCATAGAAACCACGACCCTTAGTAAATGTGGCTTGGAAACCATGGCTATCAGTAATTTAAATGTTTAGTTAGTGTTGAAATCGTCCATCCAACTTAATGAAATAAGGATGATACCTGTTTGAATCACTAGATCCCCAGTTCTAGTCTGCCCACCTAGATACCTGGGGTTTTTCCTTGTTCTCAATCCAGTTTCACATTCACATAGTATATTTTTTTCTCATATCACAGACCAAACAATACATTACACACAATAGTCACCACTTCCATTCCCAAACAATATTTCCAAAAGACACACACACCAAAATAAATTTCCAAAATATATTTATTGTTACTTTGACATTTCACAAATCCCTTTTTGAAAACACTCAAAGAAGAAAATAAAAAATTTACTAAACATAGAAAACATTATTTAAATAACAAAACAAGGGCTGAAAAAAATAAACATATCCAATCACAAGTAGTAAAGACATTTTCAAATCACTTTCCTACATAAAGCAATTCCACATTACAAAAAAATACAAAAGGTAACCACATATAAACATTATTTCCATTATTCAAAAATTTCCAATTAAATTTCAATAGAGCACAACAATAAACCACATCCAAACTGCTTCATTTAACTCTGAAAATCTCCATTTAAATATACAGAGACCAAAAAAACATTGAAAATGCATTTCACACCTTCCAAATAACCCCTAAAGCCCTTCCAACCTTGTTTCTAAACTACAATACATCATGTAAAACATTTTTATAAAACAATGCATCACTTTTCCCAACACACACAATAATTTATTTAAAATAAAAATTCATTACTAATATAGAAATGCATTAAATTATTAACAAAACATCCTTTTCACACCCAAAATAATTAAGTGAACATTTTCAAGAAATCTCAAATCAAAGCTCACATGAAAAACATTGTCGTTCTAAAAGGAGACCCAAATTCCATCATATGTACAAATCAAAAATATTTCTAAAATCATTTCTCACAACCCTAAACAATTAATGAAACACTACCAAGAATATATACAATAACACATATAAGAACGATAAGTCTATTTTATTCAGGAAATCCAATTTCATCCAACACGTACACAAAATCATTTTTAAACATGGTTTTCCCCATGTAATTAAAACTTATAACATATTAAAATTAACTAAACAAACAAAATAAATAATCTAAAGGACACAAAGGCCTAGAACCACCTACCTCGGTGTCGAAGACTCAATAAATACGGTGCGGAACTCCAAACGCACTCAATTCGCACGATGAGTAATCCAAATTGGACCCTAACACAATAATATGAACAAAAAAAATAAAAATTGAACCCTACATTAGAGCACATACTTTCTGTAACCTAAAATACCAAAAACAGGAAGAGGTGAAACCCCAAAGCAAATAGGGAGAAGCCTGACCGAAGGGAGAGCATGCGACAATGCTACATGAGATCGTCTAGGAGGTACAATCACTAAAAATTGGTCGGCCGGAGAAGGGGAGGGATGTGGGTTTCATCGGTCTGAACATGGAGAATGCACTGGTGGAGTTGCAGGTCGGCCGAAGGCGAGTAAGTGAGGGTGGATTCGGCTTAACGAGTTCCTAGGAAAGAAGTCAAGCTGGACAGATATAGGGATGGTGCGCGCGGACCGTTGGATAGAGTGGGTGAGTGGCTGGATGGGGGGAGCAGGGGGTCCGGTGGGATTTCGAGCATGATGAATGGGGTGCAGTATGATTCAGAGTAGAAGTAGGGGGTATGACACGATTTCGAGCAAGATGCAGGAGGGGATGTGTCACGATTCCGAGTAGGATCAGGGGGTAGGGGTTGTGGAATAACTGTAAGGGGAGGGGTGAGTGCTGCGATGGGAAAAAAGGGAAGGACTAGTATAGGTAGAGGGGAGGATGAAAAGAGAAAGGAAACCAAATAATGAAACCTTAAAAAACTAAAAACTAACCCCATAATAATAATAATAAGCATAATAGTTATATTAATAATAATAATATAATAATAAATTAATAGAATTATTATCCTTCATACTAATATTAAAATTAGTAATAAAATATTCAAATAATAATAATATTATTACCATTAAGTCAATTCATTAAGTTAATTACATTTTTCTTATTTTAATTTTATTTTCAGTATATTATTCACTTAATTTTATTTTTTTATTATGAATTCATTTTTTGAATTAATTGTGCATCGTTAGGTCACCCAGTGGACCAGGTGAGGCTATGCGGTTTCAAAATCGTGCCTCTCCTGAGTGTCAGATGCTGCGATGCCCAAAAAACCCTATTTATTGACAAAAATTCAAATTCAACCAGGACTCATCACGTACCTAGACCGAAAATTTTGAAGACGAGTCAACTAATAAATTGACCGTAACATAATATTATATTAAAAATAATATTATTAACAATATAATACATTTTATATTCTTAACACTGTTAAAAATAATAATTTTATATTTAAACAATATTATTATTATTATCATTAAAATAATTACTCAAATTTTTATTAAACTTATTATTTTAATTTTATTTTCATATCATTGTTCATTACATTTATTTTATCTGCCATTGTCATCAGGTCGGTCATGCGATGAACCAGGCGAGGTCATGCGGTGGTTCGGACGAGGCCCCCTGGCTTCGACTGTGGTGCACTAAACTCAATCAAGGGAAAAACATTAGTTTTTAAATAAGGACTCAAAATTTTAAGTAGATCATCAACCCAAACCACTTGAAGATGGTGAAATTAATGAAATAATGAATTTAAAAGTAATGGGTGTGACATTAACTATGATCAATTTGAGTGAAATCAACATTTTGGATGAACACACTGAAAATGGGGAAAAAAGACTCTCGTAGATTTAGTTTTTTGAGAGGAATAGTAAAAGATAAATATAATAAAGTGGTATGTGAGCCTTATAGAGACAGACCCAACGTAACTGAAGGCTCGAAGAATGGAGCTCAGATAGAGGAGGTATCTCTAATTTAATGAGAGGAGGAGAAGTAGGGTTACACCTTTCTATGTGTGAAGAAGGATAGAAAAATAAAAGACAAGAAAATATTTAAGGAGGGAGGGGTAAAAACTTCATATCACACCATTAATGTTCGGCAATGTTAGCTCAAATGGTTTTCCAAACTATACAGAATCCTTGTGCCTCCAACTAATTGGGATCCAAGTCCCACATGGTTAGACCACATGATTAGACCTAACTTTGTTTAAGCCATGAATTCTACAGTGTGAGGGTAATTCGCATTTGCCACAAAGTGTGTGACTTGGTGCATCATTTTCCAAACCTTGCAAAAGCAGTGCAGATGACCTCTAATAAAAACTAAAGAGACCATGAGCAGACATCTTCCCCATCCTACATGGTTTCACAAACTATACTTAGTGAAAGTAGGGACTATACAGTTTCTAATAGAAGGTTTCATTGTTTAATTTACCCACATGCCTCAGCATGTAGTTCTATAAAATGGGGCCTTTGTGATTCTAATGCACCTAAAACCCATCCAATATCCCAAATAATTTTCAAAAACCTCTAAAACATTCTATGAAAAATATTTTGGGTTAAAATAAAACATAGAATTATGTTTCAATCAATTATAGATGAGATGGAATATCCACTAAACACCAAAAATTAAATATGGGTGAGGATTTTTACCAAATCCAAAAACCCATGATGCTACACCTTACTGATAATTTTATCTCACCAATTATATTATTTACATTCCCCATGTGAGGAAGAAAACTATTTCAAATGATAAGTCTAATAGTATACCTTTTTTCTAGTATTTATTAGAGATATTGAACACTTTTTATGGTTTACCTTGTCCATCATATCATGGTGGGTTGATGTAATTTTTTATTTTTTTTATGATAAAATTATGTTTATCAAGGTTCTAAATTTATAATCCTAAAAAGTAATTGAAATATATATATATATATATATAGCAAAATATTTCATTTAATTTTTGTAATTATGAGACAGTTCATCCTGATAATCAATAGAAAACACCAAAGTCAATACATACAGTATGTGATTATGAGAACCAGGCCTAGGAGCATGAGTCTCAAGTGACACATTCATCCCAGACTAATCATCTAAACTCACCATTTTTTATGGTTCCAACTATGAAAAATAATACTTTGTATGAAATGTCTATAATTGCATCACATGTAATGAATATTTTTTAGTGATGCTAATTTTTTTAAATACATAGATTATATATATAATCCCATATAACATTAAAATTATAGTTAATGAGAAGGTTATTTATTATGAGATGGAAATAATATTCCAATTATATAATGTAATGTATGTGTATATTATGGCTGGTAATTCTCATTTTTCATCAAAGTGGGTTTTATTTAGTTTTAGGGAGTATGTTTTAGATAACAAAATGATAAATCTTAAATCAACCAATATTGGACCAAAAGGGATATAGGCTAAATCAAGAGAGTAAAAATTTTAATGTATTCTATTATTTATTGAAATGAATTTTTTCTTATATGTGAAATACTATGATTTATTTTCATTATAATTTTATTTCTTACTGTAGTTATTATTTCTTGATACACACAGTAACTATTCTGGTTTTTGTTAATGGAAGGAACTAAAAGCAATAATTTTAATGATGAGTTTGATATAAAATAAATATTTGTCCCAATAAGTAAGCAATAATGATTAGATCTGGAGTAAGACATATCATGGCTTGGCTCACTCAACTCTCCAAATTCATGAAGGGTTTATTTGTTATACTATTTTATGAATCTAGTCATTATGTATTATGTCTGTTTATGGTTTTTATTTTATGTGTGTAATTTTGATGTATTTAATGTTTGTTATGTGAGGTTACCAGTAAACCAAATTTTTTGATTTAGAAAATTATAAAATGGATTTGGAGTCATAAGAGAAATAACAAATAATATTTCCAATTACCAAACACAGCAATGAAAGAAGAAGACTTTATTTCTCTATTTTTGTAACAAAATCCCCCTTACATTAGTGGCAATTCAGATAACTTATTTATGAGAAAAGGATCATCATAGTAGAAAAAAAATTTATGTATAGTGCTTAGATATTTTTTTTGGTTTTTCAAATTTTTCTTTTAGAAGGTGAACTAGATAAAAAATGTAATCTCATTAAGAATATGAAAAGGGGGGGAAAAGTGGACTCCGTATAATTGGATGAGTTAGAGATGATATTTTTATTTTTATATTTTTTCTAAAATATTCTCACTATATTATAGAGACAACTGTTAGAGTCAAGATAATATAATAACAAATCTCATGGTACCTATGAAGAAAAATTCATAATATAGGGAATCTTTGCTTACAGATTTATCATTAACCGTGAAAAAAATCGATTGTTTTTCGTGCAATAAAATAATGTCATTAGAAAAAGTAATCTATAATATAATTTGGTATCTTGGAATAAAATTTTCAATTTTAATTGAGGTTGTAAATATATATTATAGCCTCAATGGTTTCTCATAGTTTATTGGTCAATAATTAAAAAATGGATTATTAGGGAATATCAAGGAATAAAACCCATACAGAAAAAAAGATTTATATTCTTACTTGAAAAAATATAAAAAAAATATTGATTCGAATTTCCTTAAAGGAATTTTTAAGTGCTTCATATATGTAATATATTTCCCTCAAAAACAAAATTTTTAAAGGGATATGAAGAGGCTAGGTAATGAAATGGAAGAAAATGAATATCTACCTAATACACCAACCACACTCCAATGATTCAATGAAATGGATTATATATATTATTCAAACCATTTATCTAATCTAAGTCTTATTAATGATAATAAATTGTAGATAAACCAATGCCAATAATGTATAGGAAACCCTATAAAATTATAGTAGTAAAAATGGGTAATGAATGCAAAGATGTAATAGGAATACGAACTATCCACTAAAGAACTAAAAATACCTTAATTAATATTGGTTCCAACAACTTATTCATATTTATAATTTTGAATAAAATCATTAATTCATCACCCTAATGATTATATATTGACTTATTATTAAAACCATCGAGTGTCCATATGATTTCATCTCATGTCTATAAGTCATCTCCTATAAACATTTTTTGAAATGTGCTTTATGAAAATATTTTTATTCTTCATTTAGTTAAATTTGATTTGCTTCTATGAATGGATTGGATCATTTTTTAGGGAAAATTTTAATTTTTAGGATAGGAAAATCACATTTTTTATCCCAAATAAACGTACCATTAACTATTGGTATGTTGAAAACATTGAGTTACCTATGTAAGTTACATCCCTTTTTTGGTATTGTTACACAATACCAATGTATGTTTTTTTAAATGGTATGGGGAAAAAAAAAATACGTAAGATATGTATATTTTTTAAGAATATATTTATGTATTTATAAAATATATTTTTTCCCTCTGGATAGCAGTGTTGTGTTTATAATAGAACATATACATAGTTCTATGTGAATATCAAAGAATCTATATAGAATGCCCTAGAATGAATTAAAGTACCTAAATTTTATGTTTCTAGATAAAATGGGTAAAATTTTCATATAATTATGGTATTCTCCATGGGGTGTTCCAATTATAATTATTAATATAAAATTTGGATCAATTCAACTCTAAAATTACTATATTTTTCTAAACGAGATAAATTTTTTGAGCAGGTATCCTCTACCCTATGTTGATGAAAAAATTGATGTACTATTAAGGGATCAATAATTCTCAAATATTTACCTTATATCTTGATATCTACAATTTTGGATTGAAATAAATGATTTACCCAAGTAAAATTCCATATAAGATACTCTCAGTTATAATTCATAGTGATGACATTCTTCATACAAATAACACTGTTATCTTATTGAATTTAATGAATAGAGTATTTAGAGATTACCTAAATCAATTATTAGTAGTTTTTATATATCATATACTCATATATTCTATGATAAATGAATTGTGGGATGATCATGTGAGGATTGTGCTGATGTTTTTGAGAAAAGGGGAATTGAATGCTAATTTTAGCAAGTGAAGATTCTGGCTATTGAAAACACCATTCTTTGATTATATAATCACATGTAAGGTTATATATATAGATCCATTAAAAAATAAGTTATTTAATAATGAAACAGAATAACTAATATACTATATATCCAATGATATCATGTATTTGAATGATAACACAGATGAATTTTGGAAATTTTCATATGACTATCAGATCCATCAACCTAGAGAAGTCAAAAGGATGTTAAGTTTATCAAGATAGATTAACGTAATGGGAATTTGAATGAGATTAAGGGATTGTATTGACTATATATATTCATAAACTATGTTTTACTATAAAAGAGTTTTTGATATACATCAATGACTTAAATATGGGCATGAGGTGTTTCCTCATCCAAAATGACATGGTGGTATCTTATTCTTCATATAAATAGATGATTCACCAAAATAAATACCTACACATTATTTTCATCCAAGAACATTTATATTTGTTTTAATATATATTAGATTTATAATTAATGGTTTGTATAGTTAAATATATATTTATTATAAGATATTAAAGAAAATATTTATATAAAATGAGTTGAAAATAAATCAATGGATATGGTTGGACTTCATCATAGGCTAAGACTTATAATCAAATTAGAACACTTGGAAGATAAAATAGGTGGATAATAAACAAATTACAAAGTATCATTCTACTTTAAACATGATGAAAATTTATTGAGACCCTATACTCATGGTTTTTCAAATGATGGATTTGAGAATCTTATGGGAAGGGGAGAAATCAAATAATTCAAAACTGATTGAATAACCATTTTTCAATTATAAGGATAATGAGGGAAAATGAGGATATAGATCCATAGAGGAAGTAATCAAATAAACCGAGTGTTTAAAATTGAAAGTAATGGTATTATGAGATTAAGGAAATGAATATGCTTCTATTCAATACTAAAATTTATAAAATTGTTAGTGGGTGATGAAAATATCTCATCAATATCCATCCATCATAGAAAATAAAAATATGTATAGAGATATTAGGAATAATTTATGATTGGAAATTATAAATTTTCATATTGATATGAATATATCATGATTTATGGTATTCTAATAATTTAATGTAGAATGAAATATGTATTAGAGGATTATGGGGCCATTACCTATACATGAATGGAAATTGGAGAAAATCACAGTGGATATAATTATAGGTCTTCGCATGACCTATTATATATATAAAATAACATTTTGTTGTTAGTTGATCTCCATATGAAGCTACCTCAGTTCCCTACTATTCAATAGGATTTATTAGTTGATAAATTTTCTTGGACATATATAATATAACTAATACAATAAATAGATGACCACTATAAAATATATCTAATCGAGATCTATAGCTTATCTTGATGTTTTGGAAAACATATTTAAAAAAATTGGATAGAAAAATGATATTCATCATAACATCTCACCTATGACCAAACTCTCAATTTATAAGGCCATTTAAACCATTGATGATATACAAATATCTGGTTCTATGTATTTTAATAGAGGTTGGGATCAACACTTTCCCTGAGTAAAATTCTCAAATAAAATTTGACCTCATTCAAGAATTAAAATGGAAAAATATGATTATATCTAAGAGAAAATATATATAACTCTAACTAATTTGGAAGATTTTGAAGATTGTTAGATTACTAGATTAGATCTTTCTTATTAGATGTTATGTAACTTTCCCAAAATTTAGTAGTATATAAATACTGAAATTTATTGATATAAGAGAAACATAGATAATCAAAAGAGATATTTTTTGTGGGATATTATAGAAAATTTATTCCTTTATATAAAAATATGGTAAAGGATCATGGGATTCTAGATGAATTTAAATTTTATCACTTGATAGGTTTTGTGAAGAACCTGACCCAACTAGCCTAGAGTAGGAGGTATTTTTATTACATTGGCTCTAGATACAATAAATTGATTCCTAAAGGAACAAATAGTTTAGTAGTATTGGAAAACTAAAACATAGTGGAATATTAAATTAATTTTAAAAATATAAGACAATGTAATAAATTTATATTATTTTATTATTATTACCTTTATCATATCCCTACATACCAATCATAACACAATTCTTGGAATCTAAGGGAAAAATAAGCATATGACTGGGGTGGGCTCTAATCATCATAATGGGTATGAATACAATGGAGGATAACATGAATAAAAAAATTATAAACAATATGGAAATCCAGATATCTGAAAACACATTCCTTTACTTAAATAACATAATAATGAAGAATAATATGACAAAAATAAAGGATAACAATATAATTCATTGTAAATGATCTCATGATATTGATACATATCTGTGGATATTGATTCTAATAAAATAATCAAATTGACATAAAATAAAAAATATTAAAATGAGTAATTGATTATTTAAAAAATAATAAGCATACCATTGATGCCTCATGGAAATAAATCTTACCTAAATATGTATGGATTCATCCAATACCCAAACATGTCGGTCTAATGAGACCGACCGATTGATCGAGGGGATATAGGAGGCCTTACTTATCATAAACTAATTCCAATGAATTGTCACTATGAAAGGGTGAAACATAATGAACACGACAATCATATTTAATCTATAATATGTATTGTTGATAATTACTCCAAATAAAAAATCATAGTCACAAAACATCTAGCATAAGATGGTTAATGGAATAAAAATAAAACAACATCAGTACAACTTATGATAAACCATCCAATAAAATATGGTAGATAATATAATATTATAATATACTAATTAAATAATAATATTAAATAATTTTTGATGAGATAGATGAAAATAATTTAAACATATCATTGGAAAATCCATGTGGAAAATACCATTTTCAGTTTGAAACCACATATTTTTAATACATAGAAAACTAGAAGGAAAACGTTTACATGGAAAATAACTTTTTGAAAATGAAAAATTAATCTTTAATGAAATTATTAGTCATGGTGGATTGAAAATACCTACATTTCATAAAATATAAAAAACATTTCTTCTACTCTATTGTTAAAATGATAAAAAATTACCTCATTATAAAAAATGATAAGATGATTCATTCCAAACAATTTAATAAATAGTAAAACACTAGTAAAAGGTTAATTAATAAATAATTGGATAGGAATATCTATATTAATTAAAATTATATAATTAAAATATCTATGTTGAATAAAAATATACACCAATACAAATGATAGAATAAATAATCTTGAATATTGATGAGATAGTGAAATAAACCCTTACCTTAGGTCTCATATACATTATATGTGTTAAAGCCACCTATGTAAGAAATATATATTTATTAAAAATATATATAAATAACCATAATCATATATATAATACAATGTATTACATATTTATAATATTTTATCACCCTTTTATTAAAAAATATTTTTTAAAATCACCATTTCAATGAATAACAACTTCGTTATACATGTATATTTCAATTCAATAGCTTCAGTATTTAATATTTTATCAATGTTAAATAATAATTATTATTATTATTATATAAAAATAATATATATTCATTATATACATATTTATAGTAATCCAGAAATGTTATAGAATGGAAATTAATTATATCCTTTATGGATATAATAGGTCTCACGAATGCAGGAACATTGTTTTAGTTCTTTGACGGATATTATGAAATAAAGGAAAATAATGATAATAATTAAAAAAATATTTATTATATCATATGAAATAGATATTCTACAAATAAATTCTTATTTCCATCAAAGTAAAATAAAAATAAAAAATAATCACATCGCTTCATGGAGGTGGTTGTACACACATACGAACGTGCGACGTCATCGATTCCTGAGGGATTGGATGGTAAGTATGTGGATAAAGTTTTTTAATTATAGTGGTATAATTATGATTTAAATATATAATATAAAAATTAAACACATCATAATTCCCATCAAAAAAATATGGTGATTAAAAAAGAATTGTATTGGTATTTGGAGATGATAACTCGTATGTATGCATGGGTGATAATTTCACTTCCCATTTGATGGGAATGTGGGTGGATAATGGTAGTTTCATAATAATGATAATATTTTATTATATTTAAGATAATTATATATACATTTAATACAATATAAAATAGATTTATAATAGGTAAAAAAGAAGTAAAAAAATAAAGTGAGTAGTTAAGGCGATTACCACTTCTTATAAAGAACTCCATTGAATCTCCTCTAAAGGATCATAGGGTTAGTGATTTGATTTGACCAGAACCACTTGAACAACTATATGGATTTTTCTAAGAGAAACTGTTAGGGTTTGGATGATATATATAGATCATAATAGTTTTAATAAGTGATGTATAATGATCCATTTTATAATTGTGGTGATTGGCACTTTTGGAATTTCATAAAAGATTAAATTATAATTAAGTCATTATGTCAAAGAAATTCCTCTAAAATGAAATTTATTATAAAGTGGGTATTATATGGGTTAAATATCATCAGTAAATAAAATTTTGATAAGTTTTTATTTGTGGTATAAACTATATTTTTTGGTTTAACCCCTTATTTATCTTGTTTTAACATTTATCAATGTAACATACTTTTTATACTTAGAAGGTTATAATTTTTTATATAACAAAATTATTGACTCTTGAAGATAAAATGGATAATGATTTTGACCATATAGTAACACATTGTCTTATGTAATGATTTTAATGATTTTTCGATAATCTAATAAAATATTATTTTGCAAAATTACCATTAATATCAATTTTTGACACTATTCATTTTAATTGACTTCAAATACTTTGATATAGAATTTTATTTTGAATACAAATAATTTAAACATCACTTATTTGTCATATATATCTATTAAATTTGTAGGGGTACATTGAATAATTTAAATTGAATCACATTTAATATTTTTAAAATCCTTTATTTTATTTTTTTGGTTATGTAAATAAATACTATATTAGCATTTCACAAAACATAAAATAATAAGTTAATTTAATAAATTAAAAATAAATTTTTTTAATGAAAATAATTTTATTATTTTCAATATACACATTTTTTTATTCGTATCTTGATTTTATATTTATGAGGACGAACAATATATATTTAAAACTAAGAGACTAAAATATTGTAATTTTTTTAATTAAATAGTATTAGTGTTCTTTTGAAGGTCATATTTCCATTAAAAAACAAAATTTCAAGATAATGATATAATTAATATCATCCAATAATAATTAAGATAAATAATTATGGCATTATAAAATATTTTTATCCTATATTAACCCAATTTAACCTTTATATAAGCTATATATTTTACCAAGGTTTCTATTCATATTGACAAAACATAAATGTGGGATATTTTAAAATTTAGAACTCCTTATTAAAAATAAAGAATCCATTTTAACATTTTCAGTATATATAAATTGTAGAAATAAATTTTAATATAATATCAATATGTGATGATAACAATTTTTAAAAAAATACAGCTTTTTTGAAAAATATAAAAATATATAAAAAATGTTTATATAAACCTTTAACTAGTATAATTTATTTTAATTAATATAATTATGTATTTATAATATAATATAAGTAATGTTTCTTTAAAACTATTTTAAAATTAAATGGAACTTTGTAAATTCATGAAACAAAAATATAATTTTCGATAAAAATTAGTTTTTTCACAATTAAATAAAAAATCATTTTATTTATAAAAATCTATAAATTTAAACTAAATATTATTATAACATTATTATTTAGAAAATTATATTATTTTTAAATGATAAAAATTATATAATCCAAGAATAATTAATTATAATACATTATCACAAAAAGGAAAACATCAGTGGGAAGTGAATGCATGAACATAGAGGATAAACGAAATGCTAAAGGATTAATAGAGTTATAGAGAATATCGTAAAAGAAACACCATGTATCAATGATGGGTAAATATACAATTGATTTTTTGATAAGAGAATAAAATAAATAACACTTTTATTTCCTGGTCAATTTCATAAATTCGTGGGGTTCTTTTACTATCCTGATAAAGAACACAATAAAATAAACATACTTGTTTTCTTTCTGTTTAATAAGAATAATCGCAACCTTTGTTTTTTATCCATTTCCAATTCATATCTTACACTTTTATATGAATATTAAAGATGAAAATTCTTTTAATGATTGAAGAACTTTTAATGAATCATAAGACCCATAAGTCATTCATTTATCCTCTAAATATTAACCAAAACCAAAATGGTTAGAACATGTTAGTAAATATAATAAATAATAATTTATCCCTAAAAAATAATAAACAAATTTTAAATTTATATATTCAATAAGTAGTTCACCTAAATGATTCTCCAAAATGTGAATGACAAAATTTAAATTTTCGAAAATAATGTACCTAAATTTCCAAAATCAACTTCTTATTAATCCCATATTAAGTAATTATTAATGTTACATGTAAATACCTGGATAAAATATTGTCAATTAAATTATTAATAACTTAAATCACTATAATGAACAATGAAATCATTAGTTATTCCAAAAATAAATATTAGGTTAACGAATATATTTGTTAAATCTAAATATATAGTGAACTCTTTCATGACTCAAATCACTAACCATTGTCAAGGTCACTGAAACTATCAAATTTAATTACGTATCAACATTACAAACCTATTAGGGTTATCTTTACCTTTTTTATTTATTCCCAAAAAATAATACCTTTCCACTAATTGCATTTCATAGTTTTTTTAATATTCAATATATTCATTCCAATAATTAAAAAAACATTAGCAGTACTATCATTAGACATTTCATGATTCTTATAACCAGAATACCATTGATAAAATTATTCTTAAACATAATTGATGAATCCAAATACATAATCACTTTAATAAATCCAAATTTAATGTTATAATAGCCTATTATTTTCCTTCATCAATTTTTATCTTCTGATCTATATTCCCCTATCTATTGGGGAATTCATTTTCGTAGTGCCCCATATCCTAATATATGAAAATTTTACATTTAAACCATCTTATATCTCATTCAATCTCAATTTTTGTGAAATTTCTTTAGAAAAATATCATTTCATTCAATCATTTTATAGTTTAATTGTTTTGATAATTATCACTTGTTGTAAAATCCTTCTTTACCTTGTCCCTCATATCTATGTTTTTTATATCTTCCATATATTAATTATCTTTCCTTTAACACCGTATGACATGTAGAATTAGTTTTCTATCAAAATATCATATTATACTATATCATTATATGATGATAATGTTTGGATGAATACTTCCCTCTAATGTATTGGTTTTAATCCCATAAATAAATAGTATATCATACAGTTTGAATTTCATTTGTAGTCAGCAAAATGCCTTGATAAAAGTTTAATGTTATATTCACACTTAAAAAATATTCTCTTCAATTTTTCTAAGAATAAAAAACTTTATCTTCATATCTATATGTTTTAATGAGGATAATATTATTCCAATATAATGACAATAAAATCCCACTATTCTATACTCTCTATTTTATCTTAATCCTTAGTGTTTTGAGTGAAAGACCACAATTAATCTGCATTTATTGAGAGATGATACACTTCCATTAAAACCTTATCTATTTCATTGAAACACAATGTGATAATTTTATTATATATGGATAAAATCATTTTCAAATCTAAAAATGGATTTATATTTCCATTTATTGGTTGAATCATCTAACCCAAAAATCAGTCAAACATTTTTCCACCACATTGTGAATTAGCAAGATGCTCTATATGTGTAATATTATTTCTCATAACGTAAGTCAAATACCCCGAAATAGTAATAATTTAATTATCACCAATCGAATATACATATTTGGCTTCATTATCATTTATTGGAGGTAACTCACTACATATATTACACCCATTTATACAATTTTCATTCCATTAATATTCAAACATTTCAAAATAATTTCATAAACTAAATTAGATCCTAAAATTATAAATTATACGATATAATTACATGAATTGTGAAATATGTAACATATATTGAGAATTTTTTTATAACTAATCTCAAAAACATATTCCTGGTTTCTCTAGGGATATTCTCAAAGCCTGTAATATGGTTACATTCCATAATCAATGTTTTCTTAAATTTAGTTTACAATGATTCTAGTAAACGTTTTTGATACCAACAGTAATGACATTGACCCCAGTTGTCAATATTCATATTTTTATTAATTTATTTGGAACTAGATACAAGAAAACATTTCCCGAAAGACTGAATAATATAGTATTATCTAAAAATTAAATACATTGTTAAATATTATATTACATTGGAATACATAACACAAAATAGTATTGTATTCGCAACAATATTTTTTTTAGCATATCCCATCATATCAATCAAAATAAAATTCCTAGCATCATGGGAAAAAACATATGAAATAAATCAGATTAATTTGTAATTTCTAATAAGGTAAACATACTTATTGACCAAAATTAATTGTAAAAATAGACAAAATTAATTACCATAGTTAAGGAAAAACCTGATTTAATAGGGGTTAAGTAGGATGATAAGGGTTAAAATGACTTACAAACTTATCCAACACCCCCTAAATAATAATAGATCTAACCTTATGACCATAGAGTCGATTCTTATAAGATTTCGGTATTATGTTCCTTGAAATTTGACCATATAATAAGTTATGTAACTAAAAATACTAATATTAACCTTTCATCCATTTAATATCTATGAATATTTGTGATAGGGAAAAAGAAAGATAGGTTATGTATTAGATATAATTTTTAAATATAAATTAGTTAATTTAATCATGACAATTTCTCTATAATTTTTACAATTGAAATTATTATTTAAAATTCAGAACAAATGCCAACAATGTAATAATTTTTTTTAATAAAAATAATAATATAACTGAAAATAAAAATTTAAAATGAGAAATAAATTGAATGAATTGAATAAATTGTTATCTTTAATTAATTTTGAATAATAATATATCATTTTACATTGGTTAAACATATTAGATTCAAATTCTATAATGTTATTGATATTTTTTATAAAATCAAATTTTATGAATAATGTAAAAATTTAAATTAATGTTATTTTATAAATAATGTTATCTTATTAATTGAAATAAAATTACAAAAAATTATATCCTCTTAAAAGTTATTATTAAATGTCAATTAATGAATAATATGTTCCATTCATGGGAGAATTATTTTTTTATAATGAATATATTGAACCCCAAATAGTAAAAACTTGGTTATTGTAGTTAGGGTCAAAGTAGTGTATCTTCACGTTACATGCATTTTTGTTAAAATTAATTTCCAAAAAAATAGGATTTACATTTTATAAATTATATATAATATTTATAATTAGTTGTTATAAATTATACAAGAAATAATATTTAATTTTACATTTACCGTATAAATTACCTAGGTTAAAAATACCACATACCAATTTGAAAAACAAAAATCGCAAAATTAATGAAACCTAAAATCTTAGAAAATTAATTTTTAAAACTTTTGTTTCATTGTTTGGGGGATTTGTTTTGCCAAAAATATGATAATACCCATTTAATTATCAATTGTTTCCACTTTATGTTTGATTGTCCTCCCAATAGTGAATATGTTTGAGTATTTCCCATAATTCCACACCTCCTCAACTATAAAAGGGTACTCAATCCCCTAACTTATTCAAACAATAAAAGAACATTTGTTTGGACATTACCAACCAAAATAACTTCAAAAATTACCCATACTAATACTAGAATCCTTAGTTTTTCAATAAATCCATCCTTTTAGCACATTAGTGCAAACCTAAGGAGGATAACTAAAGAATAGTTAATGTTCTTCAATTACAATTTTTATTTTACTTCATTCTCCACCTAAATCAATTTTATTAAAACCTGAAGATATTATTAACATAGTATCATCCATGTTTTGGGATTTTTTTTAATAATTTAATGACATAAATCCTTATCCACATCCACTAAATGGGTTACAAAATCATCGTTCTTGTGTACAGAAGACTGCATCCTCGAGAACTGATGTCATTCATTTTTCCATTTCCACCTCTTAATGTTGGGTATGATGATGGATATAAAGTATATATATGATATATAATACATATTTATACCTATAAAGTTACTATATGATATATATATATATACCTTCATTTCCATAGGATATGTGATAACATATCTCTTTTATATGGAGGACTTCCCCCTCACGAAGCAATGTGAATCATATTTCACTAATAGTTCACATTAAAGGCGATAGAGATAACGATAATGTTTATATGTGATATAAGTGAAGTAATTATGATATTTATGAAATATTTATCATTTTTGATAAATAATATATATATAATTTTATTTTTTTATTTTCAAAAACTTAAATATGATAACATCATTCGTGTAAGTGAGGACTACCACTTTCACGAAGCGATGTAACTCTATTTTAATGACCAATTTAAATGGATTATTAATATAATTATATAATATGTTTTAAATTATATTATTATCATTATGTAAATATAATATATTACATCGCATCATTCAATAATGAAAATTGGAAAATGGAAACGTTGCCCACGCGTACATGTGACATACCATCACTACGATCATAACATACATCATTTTTCATAATCATCAGTCAGGATTGGTATTAAGATTTAGTTTATGTTAAAATATGATAATTATTTCATTATTATTATTTTTGAGATGATGGAACTATATTATATTCAGATGAATCATAATGTTCATAAGAATTCATGAATGAGAAAACCAAAAAATTAACACTCGAAATGATTTACATGGTTCTATTATATGTTAATAATATATATAAAACAATTATACATGAGGATAAATGTTGTTCAACCGAAATTATTCACGTGGTAAGAGATTTCATCTCAATTTTCATTCCATTAAGTATTATATGTTATTATGGAAAAATTCACTTTTATGAGGTGTGTATAAAAAACCAAATACATTCAAATTAATGAATACTTCATTATTCTTGAAATTTTAATTTACAATTTGAATTAATTTTTCTAAGGGTATTTTATATTAAAATTACCAAGTGATAAAAGTTATTAAGAACTCTCATATTATTTTTTGATTATTAACATTCTCTTGAAACTATCTAATTGTTGAAATTTTATTGATTATAAATTATATTTATATTATATATCCATATTATTTTTTGATTTACATTATTATTTCTATAATAATATACCATTTTTACATATACTATCTATATTTAATGTAATTTAATTAACTTGTGAAATATTGATACATCCGTATACATTAATCAAAACATGTAATTTTTTATAAGGCACATTATATGAGAATTATATTGATTATTATGTATATGAGAAATGATTTAGACATGCATGAAATGTGTTGGGTACCATTTATAGAATCCAACTCGATTCATTTTTAGTCTCATGGGATGTATCTATTGGCCAATTCAAATGAGTTTTTACCCATAATGTGTGATCTGTGATTTAACTTACCATGTTTTTTAGTCTTATGGATATATTATATCATCTAATTTACGTAATCATTACTAAGAATTTTATCTCACCCTTATTTTTTTATTTCCCCAGGTTATGAAGATTAATCCATTGAACTAGTTCTCAATGATGATAAGAATTATAATTTATTATGTACTAGATTTTATAATCTATTAACAGTGAAAAATGGGTTTAAAGAAGGAATATAGTTATAAAAATTTACAAAAATTATAGGTCCTTGGGTATGAAATTATTTGTACCTTATGAATATAATAATGGCGGTACTAACTCTAGGATACTCTGATCAGGGATGCCACAGTTTTGTATCATAGGATGTTTGTTAGAAATCATGGGAAGTAGATTTATTAAAATATATATTAGGGAACATTAAACATTGATATAATTTTATTATAAGTTTAAAAGAACATCCAAATGTTTTATTAAAAAAATATATGATTATTTTTCGTAAGAAACACATCCCTATCTGATATTACAAGTGGGCTTGGTTCTGGCACTGATGTACTTTAGAGTAATAACTCAAAAAATGGGATTCTTGTTCATGAGCAGACTATTATCTCATTTAAGAATGTAGGGATTACTATACACTAGGTTTGACACTCCTAGGGGATATTCCTAGGATAATTTAAATTATCTTTACAAACCATTGTGAATGATTTGAAGGTAAAAAAATCCCAAACGAAACCAAAGTTAATGATTTTGTGATTAACAATGCATGATATTTTAATTTATGATAAGTGTTACACTGTATTGGGAATTATAGATTATGATTTAAAATCCATAATTTGTCAATCTATTTCAATATATTCCATTATTTAGAAATGGAACCAAGAAGGAAGAAAGGTATAAATACTCATGGAAAGTGTAGGGATTTACTTATTTATGAAGACAATACAGATTGTATTGGAACTGGGAAAATTATGGAAATATTAAGGTATCTTAATCAGGTTATGGAAAATGACCTTTCATGAATTAATAAACTTATTATTCATATATATAGTCATATGTGGGATCCATTTATCTGATAGATTACCCCCTCATTTAGTGGGACTACTTATCCAATGTCATTGATTAATGGATTAAGACTCCAAATATGATATTTATGGAATTTAGATGCAGTGAAATGTAAAAGGATACACATGAAGTGTATATTCCAAAACTATATCATAATCAACGGTGGTCATTGAGACTTAATATATTGGAGGAATAGGATATTAAACTTATGGAATAGAATGGTTTTAAGGATAAATTCTTTGAAACTTATTTCAATCATAAGAAATAAATAAGATAAAAATAATGTTCCATAGATTAAAGAAAAATGAGTAAGATTGTGTCACATATTTTGAATCTACCTTTAAAAGGATAGGTATGTATTATATGGATTACATATGAAACATGGAGTTCAATATTGAATAATTATTTTATGGGCTTATGCCAAATCTCATAAGGGAGCTGGTCTCTACACATTTTTTTCATACAATGAAATAGTTTTATATTCTATCAAGATAGATAAATAATTCTCTGTGTCTTATGGATTCAACATAAAGCACGTTATGAAGAATATGATATATAAAAAATGGATAGAGGGAAAATATAATGAATTATATTACTATATTTTATAACTATGGAAATAATAACCCATAAGAAATTATTGAAGGTATTTGATGATTCTTATTTGTGGGGAAAAAGGGTTTCCATGAAAAATAATTAAAACGGTATAAATAAAAATGTAATATTGATTATTTGAAATATTGGAATATGAGGCATTGTGAAAATAATTTCCCTAAGCGTCACATGGATTTTCCTCAAAAAAAGTTTAGTGGTCAAGGCTATACTTATGGTTTTGATAAAAATGAAGTGTAATGATTAATTTGATTTGTATTTGATCTAATAAAAATGTTTTAAATTATTTTAATGATGATATTATCATCATCAGAATTATAAAATATATACTTTCTTAATTTAATTACAATTTCATTAATATTTTGAGAGCGTATATTGAATGGTACTAATGACTAAAAGAAATTATTCAGAGAAAAGTTTACCTCCATAGAAAAAACATGAGTGAGGAGAAGTCAACCCTTAATATATTCCGGATGTTTATATAATGATTACGGGATAAAGAGATGATTGATATGGATAATGAAAGCTCGATAGTACCGAAAACATGGAACTAATTATCAAGTTGTTAAAAAAGTTGTTTATTCTTGATGGAGTAGAAATAATTTTCTAATTTAAGGAATATATCCAACAATCTATGTTTTAATTAAAGAATATAGAAAAATTCATTTTTTCAATAAGGTTTTATGGAAATTCATGTTATTACCATTTTTTAAGAGAATACATGATGCTAGTATTCACATGTTTATCATTAGATGATGAAGTGATACTTCAAGTTGTTTTAGAATTAATGATATGTTCATTTTTGAAATTAAATAATCTTAATTATAATGTATTAGATAATAATATTTAAGATGGATTATGAGGTTTTACATTTATGAAAATGTTTATGTTGAATCATATGTGTAAATAATTTTGTCATAATAATAACTAGATATCAAAGGAATAACAAATCATTCAATGATTGATATTATAATATTCTAAAAGTTAATTATAGTGCATTATGGAAAAAATCAAACATTGTATAATTATTTCATGTTATAAGGGATTATTTTAAAAACAACCAAGGGATAAAATTATACTTATAAAATAGAAACATATCATGTTAGTATATCTTCATATATTCATAGACTGTGAAATAATTACTCAGCTTTAGGAAAAAGTATCATTAAATAAAATTTCATCTTATTATCATCATTTATGATGAAATCAATGACCTGGTTCACACATATTTTTTATGGTATTGTGTTATTAACATTCTCTAGATCACCCATTGTCTTATGATCAATGTTCTCAATCACTCTCCATCAGTATTTGGGTAATATTTTCTATTCCATTTCCATGTTTTCATTTCCTAAATATGTTATCCTACTCAAAAACCATGTTATATGATTATTCCAAAAGACTTGTGTAGGTCCCAATCGCTCTAATTAAGAGGATATTTTATGAACCCTTTGTATGATGTGGGATTTCAATAACTATAATTTAAAATGTCAATCCACTGATTACCAAGATAAAGATTAATTTAGAAAATTAAATCTATTTAAAATGGAAAAAATGTAACACCCCCAAACATTAAAATAAATTTCATTTGTAATTAATTTAATTTTGCAATAGCTTGCGATGTATGCAACCCTTAGTTTAAACAAAACATGTTTTAGTCACAATTTTCACAAATAATTTACACTTAATTTTTAGAACATTTTCATTTTTTTGAAATAATAAAATTTATTTTTATATCAGAAAACTAAAATTATATTATAGATAATTCTTTGTAATTTTGTGAAAAGTTTTATTTTTTCATGAATATTGAAAAATAGTAAATTTTTATTAAAAATGGAATTTTTTTATTACAAAATTTAAAATGATAAATTAAAAATTGAATTATTTTTAATGTAAAACTATTTATTTTTTATATAAATTAATAAAAAAAATTCATTGGAATAATTTTTATATTGAATTTTGAAAAAAAAATTAACTTTTGGATATTTTTCATTGAAAACATGATATCTCGTCGCATCTCTAAGATAAATTATTAATTTATATTTTCCTCTTATGTAATTATATTTGAAAAAATAGATACCATAATTTTAATTATCAAAATTGGTAATTTCTAATATTTTTTACTTACAATTTAAAAAATGACTAGTAAAAATAGTAAAAATTAATTACTATGGTAAAGGTAAATACAGATTTACTAGTGGGGTTAAAGTAAGAGGATAAGGGTTAAAAATGACCTACCAACTTTTATAACAGCCATTGTATGATAATATTTAAACCCTTATGACTGTAGGCTCTTTTTTCTGATTTTTGTGCAGCTTTTCAAAAAACTTAACACCATATATAAGTAAATAAAAAAACAAAAAAAAACATTATTCATTTTAATATAAATAAATATTTGGGATATGTAACAAAAATATAGTTTAAGTTATAGATATTATTATTAAATATAAATGAGTTTTTTAACATAATAATTTATCTTTAATTTTTAGTGATGAAAAAACTAATTAAAATTCTTAAGAAATGAAAACATAGTTATTATTTATATTATAAAAAACAAGATAACTGATAATAAAAATTAGGGAGGGAAATTGAATTAATTACCATATTAATTTATTTTTTTATAATAATATATATTTTTAACTACGTCACTAAATATTATATTATAAATAAATAATTGTATTTATATTTTTCAAATTCCAATTAAATGAATAATATCCAAATTGACATCATAGTTACATTTAAATAAATTATATCCTATTAAATTATTTTAAATTACTTTAAATACTCAATTATTCCCAGTGGGTTTTAAATGTTTAAAAGTACCAAATATGGTTCATTAATTTAACAATTTATATTTTATAGTGAATTCATCGACACCAAAATAGTAAAAATATTGCTAGTGTAGTTAGATTTAAGGGAGTGTTTTTGCACATTACATGTGTTTGTGTTATAATTTATTTCAAACACACATATGAATTATATTTTATAAATTACATATAATATTTAGAATTAGGGCATACAAATTATTTAATATGTAACTTTTTATTTTAGGTTAAATTTATATGGTACCTCTGTTAAAAATACTATTTAATATAGTGAAAAACTAATATGGTAAAAATATGTAAACATAGAAGTAAAGGTAAAAAATGTTTAAAAAATGTGTCTAATTGTGTGGTGTAGGTGTAAATAGAACATATATTCCATCTAACATAATTATTATCAATTTTTTATCTACTTATTATAATATTGATGTCCCAATAATTAATACTTTGGAGTATTTAAACGAACTTCACTCCTCCCTAACTAAAGACATTACACGAAGAAAAGTATGTTTTTTAATGAGCGCCTTTAATTTACATCATTATCAATATCGTTAATATTTTATTAAAAAAGAAATATATAATATCAAAATTTATTGCAATATATTGGAATGTTTTTCTAATAATTTCATGACTTGAAACAATCTCTACTTCCACTAAATGGGTTACAAAACTATCGTTCAATTGTGCGACGACCTATCACCTCGCGAACCAATGACTTTTTTCTCCTTTTTCACCTCTCATTACTCATTATGATGATGTATATAAAGTATATATAAGATCATAATAAAGTATTTATATATATAGAGTCACTATATAATATTTATATTTTTAACTTACATTCCATAGTATATATGATAATTTCTTTGTGTGTAAGGTGGACTACCACCTCACGAAATGATGTGATTCTATTTTCACTAACTTTTCACATTGATGGTGATAAAGATAACGTTACTGATTATATATTATAGAAATTAAATAATTATTATATTCATGGAATATTTATCATTCTTTAGAAATAATTTATATATCATTTTCATTCATTCCTTTTCACTCACTTAATGATGATAACATTATTCAAGTATGTGTGGACTGACACCTTCACAAAGAAATGTGACTCTTTTTTAATCAACACAACACATTTATAATATATATATAGGTATAAAATATGGAATATATGATATTATTATCATTGTAGAAAGAATACATATTACTTAACCTCTTTCTATAATGATCGTTTGAAACTGGAAACGTTGCTCATGCTACTTATGACTTACCGTCTACATGATCGTAACATGATCATTTCTCATAACCATCATTCATGATTGGTTTTAAAAGTATTATTGATGTGAAAATATGATACATATTTCATTATTATTATTCTTTAGATGATTTAACTATACAATCATTATAATAACCATAACATTCATTATAATGCATGAATGAGAAAATTAGGCAATTAATACCCGAAATATTGAAAATAATGAAATATTATTGATGAACGGGTGATGAGATGTTATTAAAAGATGTTATATTCTATAATAAATACTAATATGAATATTTAATAAGGTAATATCTTTTTTGAGACCAATATATTGAAATTTAAAGTATGTTCACCCAAAAGTATATGTGAGGTTAGGAATTTCATCTTAATTTACATTCCATTGAGAATTATTAGTTATTGTGAACCTATTAAATTTTATGTGGTGTATATACTGCCCCATTAACATGTAATATCAGGAATAATTAATTATTTAATTTATTATAATTTTCAATTTAAGTTATTTCTTCCAAAGGGATTTGTCTTGAAAATTAAAAAGTGGTAAAAGTTATTTTTCAATCTCACATTATATTATGATTCTTAACTTTACCTTCAATCAATCAATTTATTATGATAATTTCTTATTTTAAATTAAATTTATCTTTTATATCCATATTATTTTATGATATATATGAATATGGCCTAACTATATTGCATTTTCACATATGGTGTCTACTTTGAATGTTATTTAATTAACTATTGATGTAACACCCCAGGTAAATAAAGAATATGACATTTTAAAATTTATCCATATTGGTGAATAAAATATTAATATAACTTTAAAGGGGACGTTATGATCGAGGGCATACCCAATACGCAACAACGGGTTTCTTTGAAATATAATGTTGCACTCTAATAATAAAATAATATTATTTTAAAAGGTAGTTAACGCCTTGCCATTGTAATGGAGGAAAATGAACGGAACTAAATAAAAAATTATTATATATATTTGTCAAATATTTTTACTTTTATCCAATAAATTTTGGAGGCTTAAAATGAAAATGAATCCAATTTTAAGCATAAATCTTCTAATATTTTTAAAAGGTCGATTAACCACCTTTTGATGAAGAACCTATTTTAAATCCACGTTTTGCAATTTTATGTGTTATATTTGACAAAATAAAATTCTTCTTTGGAATCGAGACATCAAAATTTACTTTGTGTACATTTTTTGTATTTTTCCGATAAAGTTCATTTTCTAATGAATAGTGAAAAATGTTGTATTTTAATTCAAACCCTATTTTTAATCTAATTTATTTATATGATTATATTATCTTTTGAATTGGTTTTAAAGTGAAATTAGAATATATTTTTACCATTTAATCCAATAATGATCATTGGAATTAATTTTATTTTGAAATTGGACTTAAAGTAGTGTCAATCTTTTAATAGATATTGTTTCTTAAAAACACGCTATTTGTTTTGACAGCGGGAATTAATTATTAAATTAATTAATGCAACATATATGTTTTTAATTTTATAAAATAGACATCATTTTTGAATTCGGAATATCAAACATAGCTTAGGGTGAATTTTTTGTATTTTTCTGAAAAGCTTCAATTTTTGATGAATAGTGAAACCACTAAGTGGTAGTTTAAAAACTGATTTTTCGTTTAAATAAACTTTACCACTTCTGTGATTTGAATTTTAAAAATCCGACATTCATGGTTTTCATTAGAATGTAAAATGTGGTTCAATGGGATTAAAATAATTTTTTGGTGAATAGTAACTTTTAAGTTTTTAATCGCAATTAGAGGTAATTAGTGTAGTTTAAGGTAAAAATAATGTTATAATAATATGAAATGACCTAGACACATGTCCTACACTCATTTTATGAGTCATGTCCGACCAATAAAATCCATGGGTCAACTTGGGGACCCCATGGAGCCACTGTTCTTGGAAAATGACATTAATACTTTTTTATTTAAAGTTAAAATTAAAATGTCACAAACTTGTGTTGTTTTACTGAAAAAAATTTCAGATGGGGTTATACAAGTAATATTTTTTACTATAAATATTCATTATAAATCTAAAAATATTTCCTACATCATGATATTTTTTTTATAATTTTTAGACATTAAATTAATTATGACATCATGATGATGCAGTGATTACCTCATTAATAAAGGATTTAAATAAAATGAAAAGATAATGTTAAAACTATAACATAAACTTGTAAAAGACCTATTGTATGAGTATATTTCGAACCCTCACCACCTTATCCTCTAAATACATCAATGTGGGACCTTTAAAATCCGAAACTCATTTGAAAATAAAGTAACATTTTGTGACTTTCCAAGAGTGCCCCTCCTCTCCTCTTATAAAAGGTCCCCACCTCTACCACCATACCCACACCTCTCAAGACTTTTTCATGGCCAACCCCTTCTCATTTTGTCTCTCCACATCCCTCTCTTACTCCTATATGCCTCACTTTGGGCAGAAGTCTTCCCAAGGAACCCATTGAGCTCAAATCAAAGAGAGATACCCGATTTTAAGGTAATGTCTTCACTTCTGTTCTTTTGTTTTATTTTGCTTATCCAACCCCCTAAAATATTTTTATTCATTTCTTTTGTAACAAATAAAGTATCTTCAATATACTAGTATGTTTTTATAAGAATTATTTGAGCTACACTTACACACACCTACATCTAATGGTTAAAGAACATACTGTTTCTGTGGATGGTGAATTTCTACCTCATGAAACGATGATTGTTCAATATTCTTTTAACACCTTCAATGTCGGCCATTAAGATGTCACTATATTTATATATGATATATAATATGTTTATGTTTTAATTAAGCTTCTTTATTTTTCATTTATGGCATACCTTTATGGTTTCCATTATGGTTAAACGCGATATCTTCATTTTAGGAAGTACGGACTACCGCCCCCTCAAAGTGATTTGATTCGTTAATGCCATATGTGGTATGTATAAAGGTTATATTTAATGATATTATATATGATACCAAACTCGAATTATAATACTATTCTGTATCATTATGTTTTATTTTCATTTAATAAGAAATAGAAATGGAAGTACCGTTCATGCGTACGTACGGCTTACCGTCTCCATGAACGGTGCATTTCATTTCTTACCACTAAATGTTATGTAATATCATAAATTCATGTATATAATGGATATATATGATATATATTATATCTAAATAATGAATATAATTCTGGATATAATATATATTTTACCACATGAACATCTTGTAATTATAAAGAGTTTATTTTTGACTCAAGTAGCAATGATCTACAAAACGACCATTATTAAGTTAAATAATTTCATAGTGTTCATGGAATGGTAGTAAGTGATATAAATGGAATAATGAAATTAAATATGGTTCTTAAGAAAGTAGAAATTAACTCAAGTTTATTATTCAGGAAGTTAAAGAATGATCGAGTCAAGTCGGACCCGAGGTAAGGGATCATACCCCTCTATTTCTTTTTAAGTACACTCTTTTATGTCATTCCTTTTAAGCTCGTATTTCTTATGATTGGGATGTTATTTTATATTCATATTACTGTAATTTTTATGTTCATATGATAAGAGACCCTATTTTCTCTCATCAATCCATTTTTGAAGTTTTAATTGGCGCTATTAGGCTGCTAAAATTTCGTAAGGGGCTTTTTATCTCACTTTGTGTTTTGGTGAGATTCATGCTACATTTTCCAATATTTCATTTTGAGTGGTGTATGTATTTTCCATTATTCTAATCTTTGTTTAACATACTTTCTTTTATGAGTATTTACATCAATGATTTATAGTCCTTCTTTCATGGGGTGTACGTTTCGAAAGTTACCCAAATCGGTAAGGGAACCTTTCACCCTCCTCTTTTTAAAAGACTTCTTTTGTTATATCTTTTAATTTTCATATTATTATGTGGGGATATGTTCTTTTATATCCTTATTGCCGTAAATTTTATTTTCAAGTGATGATATACCCTTTATCTCTCTCATCAACTCTTTTTATAAAATTTTATGTGACACCGTTAGGCTGTCAAGGGAACTTCTTAACCCAATTTCGATTTCTTTGGGTTCAACATGTAGTTATTGAATATGTCATCCTTTGAATATATGTTAATGACATTTGATTATTTTACACATAATATCCACTTATATTGGGTGTATTTATATTTTTTACACATAATTATGTGATTGATTTATCCTTAATTTAAGGATACCATCTTTATAATGGATTTCATCTAAATTTACATTTCCATTGAGACTTCATTGTTGCTATGCACCAATTGACTCCTATATGTTGTATATACTGTCCTTTGGAATATTATATCATGAATCTCTTTATTCTCATGATATTATAAAGTTTTGATTAAATGTTATTCCTTAATTATTGTATTCAAGTGTCTCTCATTTTGTTAAAAAACCCTTTAACTAAAATATCGTTTTAAATGTTTTAATGATTTATTCTTATAAATATTTCTCATTAATATCCATGTTTTCAAAATGGTTTTAAGGATTTATTTATATGGATATTAATGGTTTAAAATGTTAAAATCTTCAATGTGGTATGGGAATTCGTCTCAATCTCCTTTCATTGAGACATATTTTGTTTTATACACAACCTTCTTTTATACGGTGTATAAACCACTTTGACTTTTACGTTTATCCAAAAGGAATCTTTTTTTATAAGAAGCGTTTTACTAAACAAAAAAAGGGAATGTTTTTGTCGTATGTATGCGGCGACAACGACTTCTCCGCCGTTATGACCATTATTTGAGTTTCGGCTTCCTCTATAAGCCATACATTTTTTTAAACGAAAAATAAATACCCAGTTTTACTTTTCTTTTATTTTGGTATTGAAAATGGTTTTCATAATGTTTTTATATCAATGTGTTGTATTGATATCTTTTTATTGAAAAGTGGAAATTTTATGTTTCCTTTATGCATATTTTATGTGATACGATTATGTTATGGTTCTTGGGCATTATTATGAAGACAGTGGTTCCGTGATAAACTAAGGGCGGGTGAGCCTGATATAGCTCTCCAATGCATTGGTTAATGCGATGGAGTAAAATGTTAAGGTTTATCTGAAGAGATTTAGGGAATATACTGTGATGGGTATTCCAAACGTAACCAAGAGGGTTACTCCCTACGTAAGAATGTTATGAATGCCTCAAGTTACCTTTATGTCTTATGATTTCTATGATTTATTCATGATTTTATGAGGTATGTTAAAGTGCCTATGTTTTATGGGTAAATTATGATTTCATTATTATGTATATATGTACTCATGTTTCCTTTCCATACTTTTTATAACCCTTATTGAGCTTTTTTGCTTATCCCATGTTTTTGAAATGTTTTTCACAGGTCAAGGGAATGGTACATGATATGATTATAGTGTCAAGTAAGTGTCAAGAAATAATCCATGTTTTATTTTAAATATGTTTCCATTGATGGGAAAAATGAATACTATCTTTTATGTAACCACTTTGTTTAAATGTGGAATGTAATGAAAGTTTTATGATCTAATTCTCTAAAACTCTAAACCTGAAAAGATCCTCAATGTGTAATCTTGTAATAACTCAAGATTAAGTAAGGTTTAAGGCTGGGGCCTTATAGTTGGTATTAGAGGTCAGTTTATATAACTTTAGAGGTTAGGGTATTCTCTAGGCATAAGTGACATTACCATAATGGTTAGGATTTTAGAAAGAGTCCTAGTTTTAGATAAAGTGAATGAGTAAGTATATATTAGTGTTTATCGTCATCATTAGTACATGATCGTTTTGTTGATATACTCACACTGACATTTCTGTTTTAAGTGAATGGATGGATCTAGCCAGAACCAAAGTGACAATAGGTTTGAACGAAACTGTGGTGGTTCTCTGATTAAGAGACTGGATGAAATGGTGGATTAAATGAGGAAACATGTGGTTCTTCTAAACCAACTATCAAGGAGTCCTGATCAACCACTTGTACCTTGGTATGTTCTATATTGCATCATGTACGAGATGGCCAATCGATGTGGAAGTTCAGGTAATAATTATAAAGGTAACCATTAGGGTTTATATGATCCTTACTTTTGAGGTAATTACGGGTTATTATACGTTATGATGGAAAATGAAAGGCATGAGATAAACATGAGGTTAAAATATGTTATGATTATTTTTGAAGATTTTATCTCGTTTTGGGGAATGTTTTAAGAATTATATAGATTTGGAAAAAGGACAACACGTAGACCGTGTGACAACCCGTCGCGTCGGACAAAGCTGCGGGAATCGAACCCACAACCAAATTGTGACTGGTATTTAACGCCTACCACTGGAATATGTGAAGACCCTGGTTAGTTTGACTAATTATTTTTAGTTAGATGATTTTAGGAATCAAGAGTAAGTTTATTTTGGATTATCTATGGAAATGATTAACCTATCTTCGAGGATATGTGATTAGGTTAATTACTTTTGAATATGAGAATTTAAGAGAAACTGATGTTATTTGGAGATAAAAGTTAATTTGTACCATGGAAGACTATGTGATTAAATCCTTCAAATATTTTGGTTTCAATCTTAGTTTGGTTTACTTTGAAGAATTTTATGGACAATTGTTTATCAAATGGTCTTCGTTGAACTTTGGGTTTTTTTATGGACAATTTTTGGAGATTAAGAATAGATTTTCTTTTTATAAAGGATTATACTTTTTTGGATTATCTGATCTCATACTAACAATTTTGGTTTTGGATTTTGTCTAAAGACATGGGAATTATATAGTTTTCTTTTGTGGATTAGGTGATTCTCAAGAAGTTGATTATAGTACTCTTAATGCGAACAAGTAATCCTAAATACTCGTCCTTTCGAGAAAATATGAGTTCCTATAAGAAATCTATTAAAAGTTAAAAGTCAACATGAGAAGTAAGTATGTTTTCTTAAGATAAAAAATAAATTATTCAATGAAGAGTACCTTAAAACAAAAATGTTGTCTGTTAACTTTTCCTACTGGAGAATCGAATACCGTTTAACCTATCACAAGTTTGTGAGTTTCTTATGGTTAACTTTCTCCTAGACATGTTTACTATCACTCTCCCTCAGAACATGAACCTTTGTTTTTTCCTCCATATCCATGTTTTCTTACATGGAATCATAGTATGGGTTAACTCAGGTGACCTTTGTACTTCTATTTATTTATTTTAAAGTGATTTTTTTACTGACTCTTGTTCCGATGTGGGATTTTCAATGAAGTTTCCAAGCCCAATTTTAAAATTGCGAGGACGCAATTTCCAAAAGGGGGGAAGGATGTAACACCCCAGGTAAATAAAGAATATGACATTTTCACATTTATCCATATTTTTGAATAAAATATTAGTATATATTTAAAGGGGATGTGATGCTCGAGGGCCTACCCAATACGCAACAACGAGTTTCTTTGAAATCTTACGTTGCACACTAATAATAAAATAATATTATTTTAAAAGGTAGTTAACGCCTAGCCGTTGTAATGGCAGGAATGAACGGAAATAACTACAAAATTATTATATATGTTTGTCAAATATTTTTAATTTTATCCAATAAATTTTGGAGGCTTAAAATGCAAATGAATCTAATTTTAAGCAAAACATCTTCTAATATTCATTAAAAGATCGATTAACCGCCTTTTGATGACGAACCACTTTTAAATCCACTTTTTGAAAATTTTATGTGTTATATTTGACAAAATAAAATTCTTATTTATAATTGGGACATCAAAATTTACTTTGTGTAAATTTTTGGTATTTTTCCGATAAAGTTCATTTTTTAATGAATAGTGAAAAATGTTGTATTTTAATTCAAAACCTATTTTTAATCTAATTTATTTATATGATTAGATTATATTTTGAATTGGTTTTAAAGTGAAATTAGAATATATTTTTACCATTTAATCCAATAGTGGTCGTTGGAATTAATTTCATTTTGAAATTGGACTTAAACTAGTGTCAATCTTTTAATAGATATTGTTTCTTAAAAAAACGCTATTTGTTTTGACAGGGGGAATTAATTATTAAATTAATTAATGAAATAGATACGTTTTGAATTTTTTAAAATAGACATCATTTTTGAATTCGGAATATCAAATATAGCTTAGGGTGAATTTTTTGTATTTTTCTGAAAAACATCAATTTTTGATTAATAGTGAAACCACTAAGTGGTAGTTTAAAAACTGATTTTTCGTTTAAATAAAACTTTACCACTTCTGTGATTTGAATTTCAAAAATACGACATACATGGTTTTCATTAGGATGTAAAATTCGGTTCAATGGGATTAAAATAATTTTTGGTGAATAGTAACTTTTATGTTTTTAATCGCGATTAGAGGTAATTAGTGTAGTTTAAGGGAAAAATAATGTTTTAATAATATTAAATGACCTATACACATGTCCTACCCTCATTGGATGAGTCATGGCCGACCAAGAAAATCCATGGGTCAACTTGGGGACCCCATGGAGCCACTTTTCTTGGAAAATGACATTAATACCATTTTATTTAAAGTTAAAATTAAAATGTCACAAACATGTGTTGTTTTACTAAAAAAAATTATATGGGGTTATAAAAGTAATATTTTTTACTATAAATATTAATTATAAAGCTAAAAAAAATTCTACATCATGATATTTTTTTTATAATTATTACACATTAAATAAATTAAATTAATTATGACATCATGATGATGCAGCAATTACCTCATTAATAAAGGATTTAAGTAAAATGCAAAGATAATGTTAAAACTATAACTTACACTTTTCAAAGACCTATTGGATGAGTATATTTCAAACTCTTACCACCTTATCTTCGAAATAAATCAATGTGGGACCTTTAAAATCTGAAACGCTTTTGAAAATAAAGTAACATTTTGTGACTTTCCAAGAGTGCCCCTCCTCTCCTCTTATAAAAGGCCCCCACCTCTACCACCTTACCCACGCCTCTCAAGCCTTTGGATCGGTCAACCCCTACTCATTTTGTCTCTCCACATCCCTATATTACTCCTATAATCCTCACTTTGGGCAGAAGTCTTCCCAAGGAAGCCATTGAGATCAATCAAAGAGAGATACCCGATTTTAAGGTAATGTCTTCACTTGTGTTCTTTTGTTTTATTTTGCTTCTCCAACCCCCTAAACTCTTTTTATTCATTTCTTTTGTAAAAAATCCATTATCTTTAATATAATTGGATGTTTTTATAAGAAGGATTCAACCTACACTTACACACACATACATCTAATGGTTAAAGAACATACTATTTCTGTTGATGGTGAATTTCTGCCTCACGAAACGATGATTGTTCAATATTCTTTTAACACCTTCAAAGGTGGACATTAAGATGTCACAATATTTATATATGATATATAATATGTTTATGTTTTACTTAAGCTTCCGTATTTTTCATTTATGGAATACCTTTTTGATTTCCATTATGGTTAAACTTGATATCTTCATTTTAGGAAGTGCGGACTACCGCCCCCTCGAAGTTATTTGATTCGTTAATACCATATGTGGTATGTATAAAGGATATATTTAATGATATTATATATGATACCAAACTGGAATTATAATACTATTTTGTATCATTATTCTTTTATTCCATTAAATAAGAAATAGAAATGGAAGTAGCGTTCATGCATACGTAAGGCTTACCGTCTCCATGAACGGTGCATTTCATTTCTTACCTCTAAATGTTATGTAATATTATAAATGCATGTATATAATGGATATATATGATATATACGATATCTAAATAATGAATATAATTCTGGATATAATATATATTTTACCACATGAACAACTTGTAATTATAAAGAGTTTATTTTTGACTCAAGTAGTAATGATCTACAAAATGACCATTATTAAGTTAAATAATTACATAGTGTTCATAGCATGGTAGTAAGTGATATAAAAGAAATAATGAACTTTAAAAAGGTTCTTAAGCAACTAGAAATTAAATCAAGTTTATTATTCAGGAAATTAAAGAATGATTGAGTCAAGTCGGACCCGAGGTATGGGATCATACCCCTCTCTTTCTTTTTAAGTACACTCTTTTATGTCATTCCTTTTAAGCTCATATTGCTTATGATTGGGAAGTTATTTTATATTAATCTTACTGTACATTTTATGTTCAAATGATGAGAGACCCTATTTTCTCTCATCAATCCATTTTGGATGTTTTAATTGGCGTCGTTAGGCTGCCAAAATTTCGTAAGGGGCTTTTTATCTCACTTTGTGTTTTCGTGAGATTCATGTTACATTTGCCAATATTTCCTTTTGAGTGGTGTATGTACTATCCATTATTCTAATCTTTGTGTAACATAATTTCGTTTATGAGTATTTACATCAATGTTGTATAGACATTCTTTCATGGGTTGTACGTTTCAAAAGTTACCCAAATCGGTAAGGGAACCTTTCACCCTCCTCTTTTTAAAAGACTTCTTTTGTTATGTCTTTTAATTTTCATCTTATTATGTGGGGATATGTTCTTATATATCCTTATTGCCGTAAATTTTATTTCCAAGTGATTAGATACCCTTTATCTCTCTCATCAGCTCTTTTTCTAAAATTTGATGTGACACCGTTAGGCTGTCAAGGGAACTTCTTAACCCAATTTCGATTTCTTTGGGTTCAACATGTATTATTGAATATGTAATCATTTGAATATATGTTAATGACATTTGATTATTTTACACTTAATATCCACTTATATTGGGTGTATTTATATTTTTTACACATAATTATGTGATTGATTTATCCTTAATTTAAGGATACCATCTTTATAATGGATTTCATCTAAATTTACATTTCCATTGAGACTTCATTGTTGTTATGCACCAATTGACTCTTATATGGTGTATATACTGTCCTTTGGAATATTATATCATGAATCTCTTTATTCTCATGATATTATAAAGTTTTGATTAAATGTTATTCCTCAATTATTGTATTCAAGTGTCTCTCATTTTGTTAAAAAACCCTTTAACTAAAATATATTTTTAAATGTTTTAATGATTTATTCTTATAAATATTTCTCATTAATATTCATATTTTCAAAATGGTTTTAAGGATTTATGTATATGGATATTAATGGTTTAAAATGTTAAGAGCTTCAATGTGGTATGGGACTTCGTCTCAATCTCCTTTCATTGAGGAATATTTTGTTTTATACACAACCATCTTTTATACGGTGTATAAACCCCTTTGACTTTTACGTTTATCCAAAAGGAATCTCTTTTTTATTCGAAGAGTTTTACTAAACGACAAAAGGGAATGTTTTTGTCATACATATGCGGTGACAATGACTTCTCTGCCACCGTGACCATTATTTGAGTTTCAGCTTCCTCTATAAGCCATACATTTTTTTAAAAGAAAAATAAATACCCTATTTTACTTTTCTTTTATTTTGGTATTGAAAATGGTTTTCATAATTTTTTTATATCAATGTGTTGTATTGATATCTTTTGATTGAAAATTGGAAATGTTATGTTTCCATTATGTATGTTTTATGTGATAGGATTATGTTATGGTTCTTGGGCATTATTATGAAGACGGGTGGTTCCATGATAAACTAAGGGTGGGTGAGCCCGATATAGCTCTCCAATGCATTGGGTAACATGAAGGAGTTAAACGTTAAGGTTTCTTCAAAGAGATTTGGGGAATATACTGTGACGGGTATTCCAAACGTAACAAAGAGGGTTACTCCCTACGTAAGAATGTTATGAATGCCTCATGTTACCTTTATGTCTTATGATTTCTATGATTTATTCATGATTTTATGAGGTATGTTAAAGTCCCTTGTTTTATGGGTAAAGTATGATTCCATTATTATGTATATATGTACTCATGATTCCTTTCCATACTTTTTATAACCCTTACTGAGCTTTTTATGCTCATCCCAAGTTTTTGAAATGTTTTTCACAGGTCAAGGGAATGGTACATGATATGATGATAGTGTCAAGGAAGTGTCAAGAAAGAATCCATGTTTTATTTTAAATATGTTTCCGTTGATGGAAAAAATGAATACTATCTTTTATGTAACCATATTGTTTAAATGTGGAATGTAATGCAAGTTTTATGATCTAATTCTCTAAAACTCTAAACCTGAAAAGATCCTCAATGTGTAATCTTGAAATAACTCAAGATTAAGTAAGGTTTAAGGCTGGGGCCTTATAGTTGGTATCAGAGGTTGGTTTAGATAACTTTAGAGGTTAGGGTATTCTCTAGGCATAAGTGACATTACCATAATGGTTAGGATTTCAGAAAGAGTCCTAGTTTTAGATAAAGTGAATGAGTAAGTATATATTAGTGTTTATCTTCCTCATTAGTACATGATGGTTTTGTTGATATACTCACACTGACATTTCTGTTTTTAGTGAATGGATGGATCTAGTAGGAACCAAAGTGACAATAGGTTTGAAAAAATCTATGGTGGTTCTCTGATTAAGAGACTGTATGAAATGGTGGATTCAATGAGGAAACTCGTGGTTGTTCTAAAACAACTATCAAGGAGTCATGATCAACCACTTGTACCTTGGTATGTTCTGTAATGCATCATGTATGAGATGACCAATAGATGTGGAAGTTCAGGTAATGATTATAAAGGTAACCATTAGGGTTTCTATGATCCTTACTTTTGAGGTAATTACGGGTTATTATATGTTATGATGGAAAATGAATGGCATGAGATAAACTTGGGGTTAAAATTTGTTATGATTATTTTTTAAGATTTTATCTCGTTTTGGGGAATGTTTTATGAATTATATAGTTTTGGAAAAAGGACAACACGCAGGCCGTGTGACATCCCGTCGTGTTGGACAAAGCTACGGGAATCGAACCCACAACCAAAGTGTGATTGGTATTTAACGCCTACCACTGGACTACGTGAAGACCCTGGTTAGTTTGACTAATTCCTTTTAGTTAGATAATTTTAGGAATCAGTAGTAAGTTTATTTTGGGTTATCTATGGAAATGATTAACTTATCTTCGAGGATATGTGATTAGGTTAATTACTTTTCAATATGAGAATTTAAGAGCAACTGATGTTATTTGGAGATAAAAGTTAATTTGTACCTTAGAAGACTATGTGATTAAATCCTTCAAATATTTGGTTTTCAGTTTTAGTTTGGTTTACTTTGAAGAATTTTATGGACAATTGATTATCGAATGGTCTTCGTTGAACTTTGGGTTTTTGTTTGGACAAATTTTGGAGATTAAGAATAGATTTTCTTTTTATAAAGAATTATAATTTTGTTCATTATCTGATCTCATACTAACAATTTTGGTTTTGGATTTTGTCTAAAGACATGGGAAATATATAGTTCTTTTTGTGGATTAGGTGATTCTCAAGAAGTTGATTATAGTACTCTTAATGTGAACAAGTCATCCTAAATACTCGTTTTTTGGAGAAAATATGAGTTCCTATAAGAAATATAGTAAAAGTTGAAAGTCAACATGACAAGTAAGTATATTTCCTTAAGATCAAAAATAAATTCCTCAAGGAAGAGTAACTTAAAAAAATGTTGTCTGTTTACTTTTCCTACTAGGGAATCGAATACCGTTTAACCCATCACAAGTTTGTGATTTTCTTATGGTTAACTTTCTCCTAGACATGTTTACTATCACTCTCCCTCAGAACATGACCCTTTGTTTTTTCCTCAATATCCATGTTTTACTACATGGAATCCTAGTATGGGTTAACTCCGGTGACCTTTGTACTTCTTTTTCTTTATTTTAAAGTGATTTTTTTACTGACTCTTGTTCCGATGTGGGATTTTCAATGAAGTTTCCAAGCCCAGTTTTAAAATTGTGTGGACGCAATTCCCAAAAGGGGGGAAGGATATAACACCCCAGGTAAATAAAGAATATGACATTTTCACATTTATCCATATTTGTGAATAAAATATTAATATAACTTTAAAGGGTATGTTATGCTCGAGGGCGTACCCAATACGCAATAACGAGTTTCTTTGAAATCTTACGTTTCACTCTAATAATAAAATAATATTATTTTAAAAGGTAGTTAATTCCTAGCCATTGTAATGGTTGGAATGAACGGAACTAACTAAAAAATTATTATATATGTTTGTCAAATATTTTTACTTTTATCCAATAAATGTTGGAGGCTTAAAATGCAAATGAATCCAATTTTAAGCATAAATCTTCTAATATTCTTTAAAAGGTCGATTAACCGCCTTTTGATGACGAACCTTTTTTAAATCCACTTTTTGAAAATTTTATGTGTTATATTTGAAAAAATAAAATTATTCTTTAGAATCGGGACATCAAAATTTACTTTGTGTAAATTTTTGCTATTTTTCCGATAAAGTTCATTTTTAATGGATAGTGAAAAATGTTGTATTTTAATTCAAAACCTCTTTCTAATCTAATTTATTTATATGATTAGATTATCTTTTGAATTGTTTTTAAAGTGAAATTAGAATATATTTTTACCATTTAATCCAATAGTTGTCATTGGAATTAATTTTATTTTGAAATTGGACTTAAACTAGTATCAATCTTTTAATAGATATTGTTTCTTAAAAACACGCTATTTGTTTTGACAGCGGGAATTAATTATTAAATTAATTAATGAAACATATATGTTTTGAATTTTTTAAAATAGACATCATTTTTGAATTCGGAATATCAAATATAGCTTAGGGTGATTTTTTGGTATTTTTCTAAAAAACTTCAATTTTTTATGAATAGTGAAACAACTAAGTGGTAGTTTAAAAACTAATTTTTCGTTTAAATGAAACTTTCACACTTCTTTGATTTGAATTTAAAAAATCCGACATACATGGTTGTCATTAGTATGTAAAATGTGTTTCAATGGGATTAAAATAATTTTTTGATGAATAGTAACTTTTAAGTTTTTAATCGCGATTAGTGGTAATTAGTGTAGTTTAAGGTAAAAATAATGTTTTAATAATATGAAATGACCTAGACACATGTCATACTCTCATTATATGAGTCATTGCCGACCAAGAAAATCCATGGGTCAACTTGGGGACCCCATGGAGCCACTTTGCTTGGAAAATGACATTAATACCTTTTTATTTAAAGTTAAAATTAAAATGTCACAAACATGTGTTGTTTTACTAAAAAAAATTTAGATGGGATTATACAAGTCCTATTTTTGACTATAAATATTCATAAAAAGATAAAAAAGATTTCCTACATCATGATATTTTTTTTATAATTTTTAGACGTTAAATAAATTAAATTAATTATGACATCATGATGATGCAGCGATTACCTCATTAATAAAGGATTTAAATAAAATAAAAATATAATATTAAAACTATAACATAAACTTGTAAAATACCTATTGTATGAGTATATTTCGAACCCTTACCACCTTATCCTCTAAATAAATCAATGTTGGACCTTTAAAATCTGAAACGCATTTGAAAATAAAGTAGCATTTTGTGGCTTTCCAAGAGTGCCCCTCCTCTCCTCTTATAAAAGACCCCCACCGCTACCACCTTACCCACACCCCTCAAGCATTTGGCTCGGCCAAACCCTTTTCATTTTGTCTCTAAACATCTATCTCTTACTCCTAGAATCCTCACTTTGGGCAGAAGTCTTCCCAAGGAAGCCATTGAGCTCAAATCAAAGAGAGATACCCGATTTTAAGGTAATGTCTTCACTTGTGTTCTTTTGTTTTATTTTGCTTCTCCAACCCCCTAAACTCATTTTATTCATTTATTTTGTAACAACTCCAGCATCTTCAATATACTAGGATGTTTTTATAATAAGGATTCGAGCTACACTTACACACACCTACATCTAATGGTTAAATAACATACTGTTTTCGTGGATGGTGAATTTCTGCCTCACGAAACGATGATTGTTCAATATTCCTTTAACACCTTCAAAGGTGGCCATTAAGATGCCACTATATTTATATATGATATATAATATTTTTATGTTTTACTTAAGCTTCTGTATTTTTCATTTATGTAATACCTTTATGGTTTCCATTATGGTTAAACATGATATCATCATTTTAGGAAGTGCGGACTACCGCCCCCTCAAAGTGATTTGATTCGTTAATACCATATGTGGTACGTATAAAGGGTATATTTAATGATATTATATATGATACCAAACTGGAATTATAATACTATTATGTATCATTATGTTTTAATTCCATTAAATAAAAAAAATAAATGGAAGTAGCGTTCATCCGTACGTACGGCTTTCCGTCTCCATGAATAGTGCATTTCATTTCTTACCTCTAAATGTTATGTAATATTATAAATGCATGTATATAATGGATATATATGATATATATGATATCTAAATAATGAATATAATTCTGGATATAACATATATTTTACCACACGAATAACTTGTAATTATAAAGAGTTTATTTTTTACTCAAGTAGCAATGATCTACAAAACGACCATTATTAAGTTAAATAATTACATAGTGTTCATAGCATGGTAATAAGTAATATAAAAGGAATAATGAACTTTAAAAATTTTCTTAAGAAAGTAGAAATTAACTCAAGTTTATTATTCAGGAAGTTAAATAATGATCGAGTCAAGTTGGACCCGAGGTAAGGGATCATACCCCTCTCTTTCTTTTTAAGTACACTCTTTTATGTCATTACTTTTAAGCTCATATTTCTTATGATTGGGATGTTCTTTTATATTACTCTTACTGTACTTTTTATGTTAATATGATGAGAGACCCTATTTTCTCTCATCAATCCATTTTGGAAGTTTTAATTGGCACTGTTAGGCTGCCGAAGTTTTGTAAGGGGATTTTTATCTCACTTTGTGTTTTCATGAGATTCATGCTACATTTGACAATATTTCATTTTGAGTGGTGTATGTACTGTAAATTATTCTAATCTTTTTGTAACATAATTTAGATTGTGAATATTTACATCAATGTTGTAGAGTCCTTCTTTCATGGGGTGTACGTTTCGAAAGTTACCCAAATCGGTAAGGGAACCTTTCACCCTCCTCTTTTTAAAAGACTTCTTTTGTTATGTATTTTAATTTTCATCTTATTATGTGGGGATATGTTCTTATATATCCTTATTGCCATAAATTTTATGTCCATGTGATGAGATACCCTTTATCTCTCTCATCAACTCATTTTCTATAATTTGATGTGACACCGTTAGGCTGTCAAGAGAACTTCTTAACCCAATTTCGATTTCTTTGGGTTCAACATGTAGTTACTGAATATGTCATCCTTTGAATATATGTGAATGAAATTTGATTATTTTACACTTAATATCCACTTATATTGGGTGTATTTATATTTTTCACACATAATTATGAGATTTATTTATCCTTAATTTAAGGATACCATCTTTATAATGGATTTCATCTCAATTTACATTTCCATTGCGACTTAATTGTTGTTATGCAAAAATTCACTCTAATATGGTGTATATACTGTCCTTTGGAATATTATATCATGAATCCCTTTATTCTCATGATATTATAAAGTTTTGATTAAATGTTATTCCTCAATTATTGTATTCAAGTGTCTCTCATTTTGTTAAAAAACCCTTTAAATGTAATATCATTTTTAATGTTTTAATGATTTATTCTTATAAATATTTATCATTAATATCCATTTTTTCAAAATGGTTTTAAGGATTTATTTATATGGATATTAATGGTTTAAAATGTTAAAAGCTTCAATGTGGTATGGGACTTCGTCTCAATCTCCTTTCATTGAGGCATATTTTGTTTTATACACAACCTTCTTTTATACGGTGTATAAACCCCTTTGACTTTTACACTTATCAAAAAGGAATATTTTTTTATACGAATCATTTTACTAAATGGAAAAAAGGGAATGTTTTTGTCGTACATATGCGGCGACAACGACCTCTCCGCTGCCATGACCATTATTTGAGTTTCGGCTTCCTCTATAAGCCATACATTATTTTAAAAGAAAAATAAATACCTTGTTTTACTTTTATTTTATTTTGGTATTGAAAATGGTTTTCATAATGTTTTTATATCAATGTGTTGTATTGATATCTTGTTATTGAAAAGTGGAAATGTTATGTTTCCTTTTATGCATGTTTCATGTGATACGATTATGTTATGGTTCTTGGGAATTATTATGAAGACGGGTGGTTCCGTGATAAACTAAAGGCGGGTGAGCCCGATATAGCTCTCCAATGCATTGGGTAACGCGAAGGAGTTAAACGTTAAGGTTTTGCCGAAGAGATTTAGGGAATATACTGTGATGGGTATTCCAAACATAACCAAGAGGGTTACTCCCTACGTAAGAATGTTATAAATGCCTCAAGTTACCTTTATGTCTTATGATTTCTATTATTTATTCATGATTTTATGAGGTATGTTAAAGTAACTATGTTTTATGGGTAAAGTATGATTTAATTATTATGTATATATGTACTCATGTTTCCTTTCCATACTTTTTATAATCCTTACTGAGCTTTTTATGCTCATCCCATGTTTTTGAAATGTTTTTCACAGTTCAAGGGAATGGTACATGATATGATGATAGTGTCAAGGAAGTGTCAAGAAAGAATCCATGTTTTATTTTAAATAAGTTTTTGTTGATGGGAAAAATGAATACTATCTTTTATGTAACCACTTTGTTTAAATGTGCAATGTAATGCATGTTTTGTGATCTAATTCTCTAAAACTCTAAACCTGAAAAGATCCTCAATGTGTAATCTTGTAATAACTCAAGATTAAGTAAGGTTTAAGGCTGGGGCCTTATAGTTGAAATATTTAAAAATCATTATCCTATACTTGATATAGATACTTTATGATAAGAAACATTATTGAATAATTAAATAAATTATTATATGTATGAGTAATGCATTATATATGCATGAAATGGTTTGGTGACTATTTAAAGAAATCCCCTCAATGAATTGGTAGTCTCATGAGATGAATAAGTTTTCCAGGTCTGATGGGTTTCACCCTATATTTTTAAACCATATTGTCAAAGGTCATGACAACAAAGGTGTCATATTCCTTAGAAACATGACCTCCTATAATTAATAATTTCCATCATTAAAAGTTCAGTTATTGTTATCCTGGATATTTTCACTATAATTTCATCTCTATATTCCATTATTTTCCACTTCCTTGATAAAATGTTATGTTATTTAATTAATTAAATTCTCATAATGTTTTTTAATATCCAATTATTTATAAAGAATTAATGACTAGTTATTTACCTTTCCATGTTGATTATTCTTATTTATTCATGATAGACTATAATGTACATAACCTTTACTAATCATTTGAGCCCATCAGTATTTTGTTTCCTTTCTCCATGTTATGAAGATGAATTCTTTGAATGAGAATTCCAGGATGGTGAGAATTTTATTTTTTATGTTCTATTTTTTATTCTCTTTTCCCTAGGTAAAATGGGATTAATTTATATATTTTATTTTCTAAAAATACTAGTATGATAGGTTATTTTGGATGAAAATTCTTGTACCTTTTTCTAATTTAATTAACAAGGCACCAGATCTGGGTTATTGGTGTTGAGGTTACAATAATGTATAAGGTGGTTCTTGGGTTTTTAAAGATACATAATAATAAATTGTGCATTCATAAGGTCACAAAAGAATAATGTGGCACTAGTAGGCCCACATATGTATACAACAATAGGATTTAATCTCTTTCAGATGAAACCATGTGACTCTTAAGCAATGTTTGGAGAGATATGAGATTTTAAGGAATAAATATGAATAAAAACTAGTATGTTTCAGATTCAAAACATGTTTCATGAGATTAAGAGTATTTCAAAAGACTATATCAAAGAACTAGCTTACACATCATCAAGTCTACCTATACTGTGAAATCTTGTATAGATGTGAATATATCATGTTTTCTTCACCATGGTCCCTCAAGTATTCCACAATAATTGTAGAAGATATTGTATAATTAAATGATTAAGAATAACATGGATGTCGGTGCACCATGAGTTGTTTTTTTTCATCTCAGCGGTGATTTGTGTGACATTGATGATCAGGATAATTTATATTTGATGGATGAATATATAAGAGTGAAATAAGAGTCAAAAAACTAAGGGATAATATTCTGGAGAAAAGTGGCATAAAACATGATAATTAGGTTTGAACCATGGATATGGAACATAGTGGAAAAGATAAGAGACCTTTATTTTTCATTTACTATGATAGATACCTATATTTTAACGATATTTTTATAAATATGGTTTTTAGAAACATGTGATAATCTATTTTTATTTAAGTTTTCAAAAAATATTGTTAAGGAGATATATAGAATATCATAACAATGATTTTGAAGATATTTTTAAGAATATTTAATTGAGTTTTAATAGATATTTTATATGAAGAGATACATGTCACGAACCAACCCAAGTCAACCCCGAACCAGTCACCCAAGCCAAATTTGGAAAGTCTAGAGAGGCGTTCACGTTCTTCCCAGGCTGGCGAAAATCACCAATGTCATATATAGTGAACAAATAGGGAACAATTTAACCCAATAAATAAAAAAAGAAAAACTAAATAGAATAAAGATCATGAAATTCATTGTCGTGGGTTCCCTCAAATGATTAGTGTGATTTTGGGGGACTTAGGTGCAGCAGAGTGGCTGACTAAGGTCATCTCTCAAAGGAGTAAGTAAATTAAAACTTATTCTTAAAGTTATTCTAAATGTAAAATAGAATATAATTAAAACACTACTTGAAAGGATTTGTGTGGTTGTTTATCATTTATAAAACTTGAGGATGCTTACTAGAAGAAGATTTCATTTTTTTGTTTTTAATATTGAAATGAAGTTTGATTAAAAATACACAACAAGAATATGTTTTTTTAGAAAATATTTTAAAAGGGGTAATCTATATAACTCTACCTATACATTTTATTATTAATCATTATCATTTAAATCAATATTCACTTAATTATGATCCCCTAATTTGTTAACCCTCGAACCCTATAAGAGTTAACTTAACCATAAAGATGAAATTACTTAAACCCTAGGCTAGCTTCAGAACACGCAATCGCAACACCCTGCATTGATTGTTATTCTAAGGTTATCATATGTTCAGTGGTTAATTAGTCACATATCCATTCTGGAAATGAGTATGAATTGTGTTTAGAGATTATATTTGAACTCTACAAATTTATCCTGTGTGGTCTTGTATTACCGATTAAGATCACACTCTCACAATTTACACAAAATCTCGACCTCGCGTGTTTTTGTGTTAATTGTTCAATTGATTGCGTAGTTTCTTATAATTTAAAAAAAGAATTCATGGATCATATTATGTTAATTACAGTATCTCAATGATTAAAAATAATTAAATGAATAGGGTAGAAGATAGATCGATCACTAAAAAACTACTCTTCCATAGGTGGGGTGGTCATCATGGGGACGTTTTGCATGAGCAATGGATTGAAAGGGTAGAACCCAATCTCGTCTCCACAATTGATTCCAACCCAATTAGGAAGATTAAGAGAAGAATAAAAGGGATGAACACATAAGATTATTTGAAGAAAAATTCAAGCTACAAACTCAAAAGAAAAGAAATACAAAGAGGAGGTGCGAGAGGAGAGCCTTTTGGAATAGAGGTTTTCACAAATCTTTACTTCTTCCAAAAGTTTTGGGGGGCTCCCAGGAGACACAATTTTGGACACACCTTCCCAAAACCTCAAAAATCCCTCCCAAAGAGTGAAAACCCCATTTAAATAGAGTTTGTGAGGTCTAGGGTTACATAACTTTTCAAGTGCGAAATAAAAATTCAGAAAAATATTTTATTTCAAGTTTCACCAAATAGTTGACCTCTAAAACACGTGAATTGGTTGTCCTTCTAGAAGGATGATTTGTGCAAAATAATTTCCCCGAGCATGCCTCAAACGTTGGTCTCAATCCAATCCTGGATGAAGAAGATACTGCCGAAATGGTTGTGTAATGTCCAATCTGGATAGTTCTGTCCACCTTTGTCTTTATGGCCTATTTACTCCCCTCAAATGCACGATCCAGCTCCCATGTCCTCAATAGAATTTTTATCTCATTAACTTAGGAATACAGTTACAAAATTATATGTCCAAATATTTTACATAACATTATTTATGCCCGAAATACTACAATGAATTTTAAAAGGTAAAACTGGATTTTTCATCAAATTTCCAAATGAATGATCTAATCCAAAATATTTAATAATTGATCATATTTAGCATAATATGAGTAATTTATATCATTTATTATCAATAAAATATTCAAAAAAATTGTGTTTTATCAACTCCCCCACACTTACCCTTTTTCAATCCTGGGAAAAACCACATATCAAGTAAACATCAATATCAAATCAAAACAAATATTAAAACACATTTCATTGAGATCCATCAATTACACACCAAGAATCAAAAGATAAAATGCCTCATAAAAACCCTTATTTCAAGTTCTTCATTTATATCAATCAATATATTTCCACTTCATTTATCCTCCAATTCACATAACACTTACCTCGCTTGAATTTTCTCTCATCACACAAATATCAATTTTCTTTTGCAATGTCTTTCTCATGAAAAATCATACAAGGGTCACCATAGGCTTGATAAATTACTAAATCTCCACACAATGTGAGTAAGGACATATGTTTATTATGAGAACTTTTTAGGTTTGTTCTATGGCATTCAGTTGGTAGGATTTAGATGTTGAAAAATTCTGAGGCCGAATGAGGAGGGCTTTGCTCTTTTTGAAGTGAAATAACATTATTCTAGTTTTAACTCAAGTATGGTCTCCTCCACACTCACCACAGTAGCAAGTCATCTCCATCAATATGAAAAATCAATGAAATTTAGCACCCTTCATTATTTCAGCTGAAAAAATTCCAATCTTCTCAAACAATATTTTTCCTGAAAGCTCCAGATTGGCACAACTTTCTACATCAATTAGAAGCTCTAGAAAATGCACAACTTCACTTATCATGAATGCTCCAGAAAAGGCACAACATTCAATATAATGATTTTCTTCAGAAGCAAACACATCTCTTCAGAATTTAATTTTCCACCCAATGTATCACAGAATGTGGTAGCACAACACGAGTTAGCTTCACCCACACTTAAGTTCCACTAGATTATGAAATTTCACTTCAAGAGTTGGTTGGATTGGAAAAATTGTCTTGTAATGTGGCTAAAATAACCAGATGTTCATGGATTCTAAGGGTAAAAGGATTAAATGTTGAAGGTAGGCCATTATAAAAAAAGGAATATTTGAAATAGGGTCTTTAATACCAAACAAATTCCTCAATCATTTAAACATAAGTACCTCAAACACTAATGTTTTGACAGGAATAAATCAAATTCTGGTTAAATCAGGCATGGTTTGGTTCTCTCAAGAAGAGAGGTTAATGTAAAAAATATGAAAATAATGGTTGAGAATCATCATAGGAAGGTGGTTTCAAATATAAATACATTGATTTACGGCATGGGATTCAAAATTCAGTGTACTTTTCATGAAATTACTAAATATTTGAACTTCAAACAAAGTAATTTTCAGCATTCATTTAAGCTCAGTTTTATGGAATAAATTGGTTTACTCATTGAAAAAAGATTCAAAAATGGCATTGATAATCATTTAAGCTCATTTTAAAAAAAACAAAAAAACACTCAAAAAATGATAATGAAACACACAAAATTTTTGATAACACACAATGTTTTTTAAAAAAACAACAAATGAAAATCATAAACTATAAAACTTCCCTCCCCCACACTTAAAATATTGAATTTTCCTCAATGTGAACCCATTAGATGATATGTGTACTTGAAATGCATAATTTTATTTAGGACAAGTAATATAATAGTGAAAGGGTTAGGAACAGCCTGATATTCTCAGGTGATGATGGGGTCATGCAGTTCGATGAAATTAGCTGCATTGGTAGGAAGTCTCTCGATTTATTTATTCAAACATTTCCTATTGACCGTAAAGCTCCTTCTGGTGTCCTCTTGTGTGATTTCCACTACACCATAAAGAAAAAAAATTAGACACAACATAAGGACCTAACCATCTGGAATGCAACTTACCAGGCATCAACATCAGTCATGAACTACAGAGTATGACTTTCTCTCCAACATGAAACTCCCTTTTCTGGATCATTTTATCATGAACTACTTTTGATCTTTCCTTGTAGAGCTTTTACTTCTCATATGGTTACAGTCAAATCTCCTTAGGCTCTTGAATTTGTAACTTCCTTTGAATTCCAGCTTGGTCCAAATCCATGTTGCATTTCATTATAACCCAATATGCCTGATTCTCGACTTCCACTGGAAGATGACATGCTTTCCCAAAAACAATCTGAAATGGGGACATACCACTGGGGGTCTTGTATGTTGTTCTATAAGCCCACAATGCATCATCCAAGTGCTTGCTCCAATCCTTCATATTTGGAAACAGTGTTTTCTCCAAGATTTGTTTCAACTCAAGATTTGAAACCTCATCCTAGCCATTTTTCGGGGGTGGTATGGTGTTAATGTTTTGTGTGTCATCCCATACTTCCGAAGGAGGGAAGAAAAATTCCTATCATAAAAGTGTGTCCCTCAGTCACTGATGATGGACTTCGGTACTCCAAACCTGCAAAAAAAATTCACTTTGACAAAGTCCACAACAACATGAGAATAATTAGTCCTAGTGGCCTTAGCCTCCACCCATTTACTCACATAATCAATAGCAACCCAAATGTAAAAAAACAAAAGGAACTAGGAAAAGGCCCCATAAAATCAATTCCACAAACATAAAAAATATCACAGAATAAAATGGGTTGTTGGGGGCATCTTGTGTCTCCATGAAATGTTTCCAGTGTGTTGGTAATGAGAGCATGACATACAAAACACATGGGAATCATGGAATAATCTAGGCTAATATAATCCAGAGTCTAAGACTTTTCTAGGAGTGTGTTGGGGTCCAAAGTGTCCACCACAAGAAATTGTATGACAGAAATGAAAAACAGAATAAAACTCATGATCAGGAACACAACTCCTAATGACTTGGTCACTACACATGCACCAGAGGTAAGGATCATCCCACACATAAAACCTAGACTCACTTTTTAATTTTAGGACATGATTCATCTTCAAATTTACTAGGATTTTAGAGGAAACAATGTAATTAACTAAATCATCATACCAAGGATTTGTACCTGAGATGGTATAGAGATGCTCAGCAGAGAATGTGTCCCAAAGTGATACATGGTCCAAGGTGTCACCCTCTAGTGTGTGAGTAATCCTACTCATGTGGTATGCCACCAAATTCTCGGACCCCTTCTTGTCCTTTATCTCGATGTTAAACTCATGAAGAAGGAGAATCCACGGATAAGTCAGGGCTTTTCATATGGCTTCTTTAGGAGGTACCTCAAGAATGCATGGTTAGAAAAAACAACTACTTTAGATCCCAATAAATATGAATGAAATTTATCTAAAGCAAATATAACAGAAAAAACTCATTTTCTATAGTGGTGTAGTTTAATTGGGCAGAATCCAACGTCCTCGATGCATAGGAAATCACATGTGAACGTCCCTCCACCCTCTGAGATAAGACAGCTCCAATCGCGATGTTGGACGCATCACACATAAGATCAAATGGAAGGTCCCACCACGGGGGCGGTGTGATCGGTGGAGTGGTTAGAAACTTCTTTATCTCATCAAATGATACCCAACATGAATCATCAAAATTTAAGTCAATATCTTTTCGAAGCAATCGAGATAAGGGTAGAGAGATCTTACTAAAATCTCTGATGAAGTGTCGATAAAATCCAGCATGTCCAAGGAATGATCTAACATCACGCACACATGTAGGATATGGAAGGGATGAAATAATTTCTACCTTAGATTTATCAACTTCAATGCCATGTTGTGAGACTATATGACCAATGAAAATTCACTTTTGTACCATGAAATGACATTTTTCAAAACTCAACGCTAGATTTTTCTCAATACAACGATGCAACACATCACCCAAACTATAAAGAAATTCAACAAATGAGGATCCATAGACTGTAAAATCATCCATAAATACCTCCATGCAGGTCTCAATGATATCTGAGAAAATACTCACCATGCATCTCTTGAAGGTACCTGGGGCATTGCAAAGTCCAAATGGCATCCTTCGGTAAGCCAAGGTACCGAATGGGTAGGTGAATATCGTCTTCTCCTGGTCTTATGCTGTAATGGGAACCTGAAAATATCCATAGAAACCATCCAAGAAGAAATAATGTGTCCTACCTCCAAGTCTCTCAATCATCTGGTCAATGAATGGAAGTGTTAAATGGTCCTTACGAGTGGATTGATTTAGTTTCCTATAATCAATACACACTCGCCAACTGTTTTGTACTCTCATAGGAACTAACTCATAATTTTCATTTTTTATAACAGTGAAATCAATTTTCTTTGGTACAACCTAGACAAGGATAACCCATTGTGAGTCATAAATAGGGTAAATGATACCAGCCAAAATTAATTTTTCAACTTCTTTCTTAAGAACTTCCAAAAGTGTTGGATCAAGTCTCCTTTGTGGCTACCTAATCGATTTAGCCCCATCCTCCAAGAGAATCCTATGTATGAAAATGGATGGGAAAATACCTGATATGTCAGCCAATGTCCAACCAATTTCCCAAATGTTATCTCTCAAAAGATTCAAAAGTTTTTCTTCATGTTCAAAAGAGAGATTTTTATCATTGATAGCTGGTAATCTATCACCACTCAGCAAGTATGCATATTTATGATTTGGGGGAAATGGATTGAGTTCCAATGTAGGGGTGATGTATGGATGGAGAAATTGATTCAACAGACATATCTGCACAATGAACATCAGTATCAAAATAAAAATCATCAAAATTATAAAATAATGCATCAAAACCATCAGCATACTCAACAGTGATGTCATAATCAGAGTTGATATGATCATAATTTGAGTCCACGTCAAAATCAAATCCAAGAGAGGTTTTTACATCAAAAAAACTTGTGGATGTACTCTTAGACATCAAACTAGAACCAATACTCATAATCTCTCTAACCATAGGACAATAAAAATCCATGGAGTTTTTACTTGGTGGTTCAAAATGGGAGATAAAAAAGTAGAATGGTCCTCATAGGGGTACTTCATGGAGTCCATAACATTAAAAATTACAACTTCATCTCCTAACTCCATGGAAAGTGTACCCTCATTAACATTTATGAAAGTTTTTTCAGTTTTGAGGAAGGGTCTTCCTAAGATAATGGGAGCATGATAATTTACCTGATCATCCTCCATTTTGAACACATAGAAGTCTGCTAGAAAGATCATGTCTCTTACCCGGACAAGTACATCCTCAAGGACTCCCACTGGATATGTCGTAGCTCTATTATCCAATTGCACCACTACTCTCGTCGGCTTCAACACACCAACCTATAGAGAAGAGAATACAGAGCGAGGTATCACATTTATTGAAGCTCCTAGGTCTCAAAGAGAATCAGAGAAGTGCAACTCCCCTATGGTGCCTGGGAGGGTGAATGTCCCTGGATCATTGAACATTATCAGTATTGCAAGAGTTGGTGTAATGATTGCTGACACATTCCTTCCAAGATTGATCCTCTCATTTCCCTTGATCCCACTTCGATTGGTACAAAGTTCTTTTAAGAATTTTGCATACCTTGTAATTTTCTTAATGTCTTCAAGTAGAGGAATGTTGATCTCCACACACTTGAATGTATCCAAAACCTCCTTTTTCATTGATTCTTTAGTCATATTCTTTGATTGAACAACCCTGTTTTTAAAAGGAAGGGGTTTATGAGGAACACCATCAATATTTTTCTTACCTTTATCTTTCTCCTTGAATTGCTCATCAGTTTTTATGGAATACGTCATCTTTGGAGTTGAGGTGAATACTGGTGGAATGGTAGGTACAGATGTATCATTCATTTGATTCTCACTTCTCAATGTGATGGCACTGACATTCCCCTTTCGATTTGGAGTGGATTGGGAAGGTAGAATTCTGGAATTCTTACTTACAAGTTCATGGAGGGTGGTGGCAATCTGGCTCATTTGAGTATTCAACTTCCTCAGCCTTGAACCTTGACTTTTCATCTTATTCTGTTGATTAAGAAAAATTTTCTTGAAAAGGTCATCAGTGTTAGATTCTACCTTGGGTTGGGGATTCCCTTGTTATTGGCTCGCTGATTCTTGTGATTCAAATCTCATTTGGTATTGTTGGAAAACCTGCTAGTAAGGTGGAGGCTGCTGGAAGTTTTGTTGAAAGGGGGCCTTTGTTGTTTCCAAGAGCCATACCTCATGTCTGATTGATCCTTCCACCCTTGGTTGAATGTTGGTGAAAAGGAGTCATACTTCTTTTGGGGGTGTGGTTGTTGTTGTTGCTGATATGGTCTCCCAGGGAATACTATTGCACAATCTTTTATTTCTTGTAGATGGGGGCAATAGTCAGTTGGGTGGCTCATCTCAGTGCAAATGACACAAGGCCTTAAATGAGTGGGATGGGATGTCTTTTGAGCCAAAGCAATCTTCATCACCATAGTGGTCAATTCTTCCAACTTGGTATCAATCAAATGACTTTCAAGAGAAGGACTTACTTGATGTACTCCACTGACATGTGGTGTACCTCTATCTCCAAATTGTTGGGAGTTTTGGGACATCTTGTCGATCAATGCACGTGTGGCTACTGGTGTCTTGTCCACCAATGCCCCTCCTACTGCGACATCCACCATGCTCCTCTCCATAGGTGTGAGTCCTTCATAGAAGTACTGAATGTGGAGTTTCTCACTGATTTGGTGATGTGGACAGTTTGCACACAATTTCTTGAATCACTCCGAGTACTCATACATTGACTCCCCTTATGCTTGCTTGATCCCCAAGATCTCCTTACGAATTGAAGTGGTCCTCGATGCTGGAATAAATCTATCCAGGAAAAGACGTTTCAAATCGTTCCAACATATTACATCTTCAGGTTGTAAATAGTACATCCAGTCCTTTGTAGCTCCATCAAGTGAAAATGGGAATGCTCATAATTTGATTTGATCTTCAGAGACATTTCTAAGTTTTAGGGTTGAGCAAACCACATTAAATTATTTCAAATTTTTATTGGGATCCTCATCATAGAGGCCATGAAACTTTGGAAGTAAGTGAATTAACCCAAATTTTAGTTCAATGTCTGATTCGAGATTTTGGTATGCAATACAATTTGGTTGATAATTAATATCAGGTGCAACCAATTCTTGAATGGTTCTATTTATCTCATTGTTATTATTTCCATCCATTGGTTCTTATTTTATGTTTGAATTTGAATTGCTTCCAATTTCAATGTTTCTAGAATAGTGGAATTCACCAACTGGTTGAATATTTATAAAATACCGTAGACTGAGACTGTCTGATTTGATCCTGAAGGCTACATTCAATCTCAGGGTCATGATCTAAGAGATACTCGGGATTAGTTCGTTTTATAAATCAAAAAAATGAAAATAGGAAAATTGTACCATATGTAAAATGAGAAGTTTGAGTTGATGGTCCAAAAAGAAAAATGAGGATGAAAAAAAATTGAAAACTTGAGAAAGGGGAAAGTTGAAAGAGAGAGGTGAAGAAAATAATAAAATGAAAAATAAAAGAAATACCTCTAAATGGTTGAACGAATTGCTTGCCTCCCCGGAAACGATGCCAATTTTAAAGGAGTTGTCGTGGGTGAGCTCAAACGACTAGTGTGATTTTGGGGTACTTATGTACAACATAGTGGCTGACCAAGGTCATCTCTCAAAGGAGGAAGTTAATTAAGACAAATTCTTAAAGGTATTCTAAAAGAAAAAAAAGAATATAATTAAAACACTACTTGAAAGGATGGGGTGGTTGTTTATCGTTTAAAAAACATGAAGAAGTTTGTAGGAAGAAGATTACATTTTTTGTTTTTAATTTTGAAATGACGTTTGATTAAAAATTTATAACAAGAAGATGATTTTTTTAGAAAATATCTTAAAATTCATAATTGTTATAACTCTACCTATTAATTTGATTATTAAACATTATCATTATAAACAATATTCACATAATTATGATCCCCTAATTTGTTAACCCTTGAACCCTACGAGAGTTAACTTAACCACAAATATGAAATTACTTAAACCCTAGGTTAGCTTTGGAACACGCAATCGCAGCACCCTGCATTGATTGTTGTTCTAAGGTTAGTTTATGGTCAGTGGTTAATTAGAGAACATATCTGTTATGGAAATAAGGATTAATTGTGTTTAGGGATTATATTTGAACTCTACAAATTTATCCCGTGTGGTCTTGTATTACCGATTAAGATCGCACTCTCACAATTTACACAAAATCTCGACCACACATGTTTTTGTGATAATTGTTCAATTTCGTTCATATTATCTTATAATTTAAAAACACAATTCATCGATCATATTATGTTAATTACAGTAGCTCAATGATTCAAAATAATTAAATGAAAAGGGTAGAAGATAGATCGATCACTAAAAAACTACTCTTCGATGGGTGGTGTGGTCATCGTGGAGATGTTTTGCATGAGCAAAGGATTGAAAGGGTAGAATCCAATCTCGTATCCACTCTTTATTACAACCCAATTAAGAAAATTAAGAGAAGAAGAAAATGGATGAACACAGAAGATTCTTTGCAGAAAATTTCAAGCTATAAAAATTAAAGAAAAGAAATACAAAGAAGAGGTGGGAGAGGATAGCCTTTTTGGAAGAAAAGATTGCACAAAGCCTTACTTATTCCAAAAGTATTGAGGGGCTCCCAAGAGACACCCTTTCGGAAACACCTTCCCAAATCCTCTACCAGCCCTTCCAAGGAGTGAAAACCCCCTTTAAATAGATTTTGTGCGGGCTAGGGTTACAAAACTTTTCAAGTGTGAAATGAAAATTCGGCCAAATATTTTATGCCAAGTTTCACCGCATTGTTGACCTCCAAAACATGTGAGTTGGCCGGTGCTCTAGAATTATGATTTGTTCCAAATCATGTCCCATAGCTGGTCCCAAAATTTGGGTTCAATCCAAGCCATGATGAAGACGATAAGGCCCAAATGGTGAAGTAATTTCCAATCGGGATGTTTCTGTCCGCCTTTGTCTTCATGGCCCATTTACTCCCCTCAAATGAGCGATCCAGCTCCCTTGTCCTAAATAGAATTTGTATCCCATTAAGTCAGGAACACAGTTACACAATTTTATGTCAAAATATTTTACATAACAATATTTATGACCGATATAATAAAGTGAATTATAAAGTGTAAAACTGGATTTTTCATCAAATTTGCAAATGAATGATCTAATCCAAAATATTTCCTAATTGATCATATTTATCATAATGTGAGGAATTTATATCATTTATTATCAATAAAATATTCAACAAAATTTTGTTTTATCACTGCTCTAGATGTTCAATGTAAATATATAACTAAATTGAACATCTTTAATACCAAAGAGACAATACAATGCAAAAGTTATAAAAATAAATGAAATCTAACCAGATGACCACACTAGGTCCAGGTGACCTAACGGGTCACACTAAAACACAACGATCAAATTTCACTTAGTTAAAATGAATTCAGGAATAATCCTGAACTAGGGATTAAAACTGAAAAGAACTGTATTCGTGAGTATTAAAACTCAGTAGGCTATCCTGATAATCTATTTCCAATGCAATTCCCTTTAAATACATTAAAAATAAATTTTAGGTTTGAAGTATAATTTAAAAAAAATCTTTTATATATATTTTACTTAAAAAAATTTAGGCATATTTCATTTCCTAATTTCAAAACCAGGATTGTTCCATTAGTGATGTCAAAACCTTATTAAGGGAAAATTGAACCTTACATTTTTTAACATGCACAAAATATGATAAAACACTTTTCATTAATGTCATATTTTTGAAACCATTTCAAAAATAAACATCACTTTCCAATAAAATCACTACATAAGAAGTAACTTCAATGATTACACATCAAGGGAAATTAAAATAAACTTGCAAATATCACATTCATTACTGCAATAAACTGAGAGCCAATAGAATGATTTGAAACTAAGAGATCACAAATAATCCAAAAGAAACAAATTCATGTGAACCCATCCCTGGTATCGTTCCCCACATGATGAAATAAAAAATACTCAACACACTCGGCCACCCTAACACTGGACCGACCGAGGGAAATCCCTATAGTAATAAACCCAAGCATATATCCACCTACTATGGGCCACTGGTCAGTACATAAACCACCAGTGAAATAATCATTATTAGAAATTTCTCTAAATATTACTGCTTTCCATGTCTCATGTATATATCAAGGGTGAGTCGATCGATTCCAATAAAGAATCTAGTCACATGTATATATAATCATAAATCAACAAATAAGCATTACCCTATGGCACTCCCTGGACTGATTCCCATTCCATAGAAAAAATCGAACACTACGAGTCGATACTGAGGATCTCCAAAAATGAATCAAGAGGATTCCACAATGAGAACATCCCACCCATTAAATATCACAAGGCATGAGTGTTATCTATTGATGTTTTTTAAAATAAACATTTTTACAAATTCCACAAAGATTCCAAAAAGGCAACTACCTTTTCAAAAAAACCCACAATTTAACCGAAACCATGTATATTTCCTCTATAGGGATCAAACACCCATTTTCATTTCAAGACAATTTTGATAACCATACCTTTAACATTCTCTAATTTTATTTTTAAGCCAAAACCATTTTTATTAATATTCCAAACGGGTCACTAATCAAAAACACATGCTAAACCACATTTGAAAAACCAAATCATATTTTTAATAAATCCACAACCCCTTGGAAACCAACTTAAGGAACCCCAAATCATCATTTCAAATACCATTAATTCATTCACATTACCAACCCATGATTTAAATTTTACAAATCACTCACAAAGGCCAGCAAGGCATTTCATGGGACTCATTGTGTGAAATTCTTACCAAAACAATTCTATATATCATCAAATAAGGAATAAATAATTTGTTTTCACTACAAATAAATATTTCAAGGATCAAATATAACTATTTAATAATCACAAATGGAGCGAAAGAAATGAAACCAAATGAATCTTAAATAAGAAATGGAGCGTGCAAGGGAAACGTACATTAGATTGATGGCACGATGAAAACGCATTCTTGGAATCACTGCACACGGGTTATAACACGCTAAATCTACCAAGTGAATACCTTAATGAGAATTCCCCCAATAAAATCAAAGATAAAAACAAGAATAAAATAGAGGAGGAATGAAGGTATAATGGAGGGGGTAAACTGCACCGGAGACGAGTGGTGCCACACCGACAAGGGCGCGCACTAGAGGGGGTGACATGCTGGCAGGGTGAGGCATCGTCGGGGTGAACGCTGGTAGGGTGTAGGCACCGGCCTGAAGAAGGCCACGCTGGAGGGAAGCTATTTGGAAGAAGGTTTTCTAGAGGAGTGGAGGTGTTGGTCATGCCGGCTGGTCGCACACCGGCTAGAGGAGGGCAGTGCCATTGAGCTGTGTTGGCATGGAGAGGAGGCCGTCGGAGATGTGAAACAGTAGGGGGCCGCACTAAGGAATAACTAGATAATAAAGTGTACAATGTAGGGATCGAGTATGATGTCTATGCATGGCTCAACCCACCATGTATGGATCGTGTGGTAGCTTCTGTTCACTACATAAACTACCACACGGGTACCTATGCGGACCACATGGTCTCTGCTAACCGTGTGGTTCCCGTGCACCGACCTAGAACAACCCGAAACTCCTAATAATAAAATTAATATTAATTATTGATAATAATAATAATAATAATAATAATATTTAAAATATTCATATTATCATTTTTCTTATTACTAAAAAAATACTTGTAATTTTTTTTATTTTTCTTATTTTTTTTTAACTTTTATTTGACTCCATTTCATTATTCATTTAATTTTGAATTTATTTTAAGCATAAAGCATGTCACATGGTGACCAGGGTGTAACCGCAAGGTCTCTAAACGAAACACTACATGTGCGTTAGAGGACGCCAAACCCAAAATACTCACATTTGAATAAAAACTCAAAAATTCTGGCCATAACACAACTCAATCAACGAAAAAATTATCCAAAGATAAGAAAATAATAAAATAAAGTAATTAAAAGGGTCAGGGTGTGACAACACAAAACATAAAATTCTCTTAAAAAATGAGGATCATGGATGTAAATGAGTAAATGGATGTAAAGTCCCGTAAATTGCAAAGAAAATTTTTTCTTAATTTTCTTTGGAATTTTACAAGAGCGCAGTTTCTGACGGCACCTGATTCCGAGGCCCGGTGTGCCCGGAATCATTTTCCGAAATTTGGCTCGGGTACGTTAAGTGAACGGACGAGCGGGTTTTTCTAACTTTTGAACCGGTGCCCGGAATCGAATTCTGAAGGCACCGATGAAATCGCAGCGCCGATATTTTCTTAGAAACGCCTCTTCCGGAGTTGTGTTTGCTCGGGTGTGGTTTTTAATTTTTGGGCTTAAAGTTTAGAAATAAAATAATTTGTTCGACAAACTTTATTTTATTTTCACTTAAGCCACTTGAAAGCCACTTGAAATCCACTTAAACTGAGTTAAAACGGATAGGGTGCTATCCAGAAATATTCTACCCCCTTGGTAGGATATTTGTGAGGTGGGGCCCGCACGAGCCCCGCCATTTCTTTCTGCTAAGTAACGCACCCGCGAAAACTCGTCATTATGAAAGTCAACTGACGCGTTTTCTTAAATTCTTAACAGACCATTTAATCGGGCGGTTTATTTCGTGAATTAAATGAGCTGTTACGTTCGTTGAATTAATACAACGAATTGTTGGGTCGTTACTTACCCTTTTTCGTTGGTTGGCATAATAATAAAATAAGACCAACCAGTCTTTTTGGAGGATTACTGGTTGAGAGGTTTTGTAAGAATCCTTGAGCCTTAATCCTCCTTCGCGAAGAACGCGAAGAACGCCTTCACCCTTGGAGTTTGACGACGCTTCATCCGAGACGTCCTCCCCCGCCCTGATCATCGATCAACTGCTTGAGGTAAGAGTCTCAGATTTTCTTTTTTTTATATCTCCTTTGTGGTTTTTACCAAAACACGGATTTAATTAATTAAATTAAATCTGCTGTTTCATGGTCATTTGAGTTCTCCAACTCAACGCCGTGTTCCGTGACGACGCGACGCTCTTCCGCGACGACGCGACGATCTCCACCTTCCGCGACGATCAATTCCGCAAAGAACGCTCATGCGCGACGACTTCGAGGTAGGGATTTTATTTTTGGAAATGCCTCTTATTTCCCATGTTGTTTCCGTTCAAATGAGGAACCCGATTTATGAAACAATTTTATTTCATTAAAAATTGTTTCGGATATGCATTCATGTGTTGAACTTTATTCCTCCCGTTGTTTATCTCTAACGCAGAGGGTGCGGGCCAAACGAACACGGCCCAACGACCCTCCGTCGTTCTTCGTTTTTGTGCGGATTTGACGGGCGACGACGGAACGTGCCGCAATGGATGTTTGATGATTCCGCAGTGAAGAACGAGTCCCGGGAGGAGCAGCGGCGCAGACGGGAACAAAATCGGACCACCGGAACGACTCCGGTGGCCCGCGGAAGCCGTCGGCGGCGGCGCCACCGGCGCGCCGCCGGACAGGGCCGCCGCGGCTGAAGCAGCGTCCGGTCGCCAGGGAGACACCCCGCGGGTGTCGCGGGGGGTGTCACGCGGGGGCGGCGGTTCCCCCCCCGCGTCACTCGGGACGCGGCTTCAGCCGCGTCCGGCTGTCTGGCCGACACCCCGCGGGTGCCGCGGGGGTGTCACGCGGGGTGGCGGCTCCCCCCGCGTCGGCTGCTCGGCCGAGACGGGCCGGGCTGGCCGAGCCAGACCGGTCGGACCGGGTCGAACCGGGTTCGGCCGACCCATGGGGGGTCGGGCCGGGTCGGCCCGGGCCCGGACCCCCCGTCTTCAGACGGTTTTCGTTCAAATGCCCGTAACTTGAGCTACGGGCCTCCAAACGACTCGCCGTCAGCGGAAACGTGATCCTTGGATCGAGACGGTCATTTCGGTATATCGCATTTAAGGTTTTGGAATACTTTGAGTTCGGCTGGGTTGGTTCGTACACGAAACCAATCGGGCCCTCGGAGCGGAAACGCTCATATCTTGAGCTACGGACGTCCGACTGACGCGCCGTCAGCTTTGTTGTTTTCCTCTAAGTGAGACAGATCTTTTGGCATATTCCACCCTAGGTTTGGACACAGGTGGAGTACGGTCGGGTTGGTTCGTACACGAAACCAACCGGGCCCTCGAAGCGGAAACACTCATATCTTGAGCTACGGATGTCCGATTGACACGCCGTCAGCTTTGTTTAGTTCCTCTAAGTGAGACGGATATTTTGGATCACTCTTCCCGTGGTTTGGACGCATGTGGAGTACGGTCGGGTTGGTTTTTCCTTAAAAACCAACCGGGCCCCTGGGACGAAAAAGCCAATAACTCTCAGACCGGGCGTCCGATTGACGCGCCGTCTGCGACGTTGAGTTCCTGTTGACGATACAGAACTTTTGGATACATCAACTCCGGAATTTGTGACAGTTGATGTATCGGCCTCTCGGCTCGTGGAGCGGACCCTCCCGAACGAGCTTGCTGTGTGCGGGAACCCTAGTGCTGGCTGCGACTTCGACGGCGGTGCAGAGATCCTCAGTGGACCGCGACGACGATTGTGCAGAGATCCTCAGTGGACTGCGACGGTGAAGACAGCTGGTCTTGTATCCTATGTGGGTCCCAGTTGTGCTGGTCTTGTATCCTTTGTGGGTCCCAGCTTAGATTATTCAATACTGGTCTTGTATCCTATGTGGGTCCCAGTATAGATGAATCATTGAAGAGTGCTGGTCTTGTATCCTATGTGGGTCCCAGCTTAGATGATTCAATACTGGTCTTGTATCCTATGTGGGTCCCAGTATAGATGAATCATTGAAGAGTGATGGTCTTGTATCCTATGTGGGTCCCAGCTTAGATGATTCAATACTGGTCTTGTATCCTATGTGGGTCCCAGTATAGTTGAATCAATGAAGACAGCTGGTCTTGTATCCTATGTGGGTCCCAGCTGTACTGGTCTTGTATCCTATGTGGGTCCCAGTATAGTTGAATCAATGAAGACAGCTGGTCTTGAATCCTATGTGGGTCCTAGCTTAGATGATTCAATATTGGTCTTGTATCCTATATGGGTCCCAGTATAGATGAATCATTGAAGAATGTTGGTCTTGTATCCTATATGGGTCCCAACTTAGATGACTCCGTGCTGGTCTTGTATCCTATGTGGGTCCCAGCATAAACAAAACAATAAGGACGACTGGTCTTGTATCCTATGTTGGTCCCAGCATAATCGAAACAATGAGGACGGTTGGTCTTGTATCCTATGTGGGTCCTAGCTTAGATGATTCAGTATCTATGTCTGATCATCTCTTTCACCTTTTCGATGATGTATACCTGCGTGAGCTGAATCCTATGTTACTCTCCTTTGTGGATTGTGTTGAGCTATCCTGTGTGGATTTACTGTTTACTCTCCTTTGTGGATTGTGTTGAGCTATCCTGTGTGGATTTACTGTTTACTCTCCTTTGTGGATTGTGTTGAGCTATCCTGTGTGGATTTACTGTTTACTCTCCTTGTGGATTGTGTTGTGCTATCCTGTGTGGGTATACGTTTGCTTTCCTGTGTGGACTGGGTTGTGCTTGGGCTCGGACGCTGGAGCCGAATGGGAATTGATGACTTAGGTATATGTATGGGCATATACCTAAGCAGTGTCGGTTTTTACTTCGTGATTGTATCTTTCCTTTGCGGTTTATCCTTTGTGGATTTCGGGAGACCTTCGGGGGTCTCGGGGTCCCTACTGAGTAGCTTATACTCACCCCTGCACGGGCTATGCCCGCACTACGTTGTGTTGGTTGCAGACGACAGACAACGCTGATCGTGGTGGAGGCGTGCGGAGCAGGACGGTACCTGGAGGTGGACCACTGGGCGGGACGTACTCGGAGCGGTCAGGTGGGCCCGAGGAGCAGTGGAGGCTATCTGTACCCACCCTTCAGGTGGGACTTCCAGAGGATGGCTCGACGCTGCAGCTTTTCCTTTCAGTTGCTGTTTTTCCTTTTAGTTGTACTTTACAGTTGGGCTTGTATTTCCGGCCCCTTTTACTTTCAGCACAGCTTGTACCGTTTTTACATAGTGTTCACTATTCTGCTTGCTTACTCTGTGGTGCTTGTTTACTTTTCAAAGGCAATTCCTTCCCTTTTGTTGGGATTTACGCCTTGGTGCTAGTCGCCAGCCCCTGGCCTATGGAAGACGGGCTTGGGGTAGTCACGGCACGGGCCCCGAGGACGGGTCGTGACAATGGAAGCCCAATTATTTCATATTTAGGATTTCCATTTCATTTCATTTCTCTAATATGTCATACATTATGTAATAATTGGAAATAAACATTTTATGATTCTTCTTTAATGTATGTTTTTCATTATCATTCAATTATTATTTTATTATTTTTTTATATACCTCATTCCTTGATATGTGTTTCACTTTCTACCAATGTCCAATCAACCATGGGTGATTAACCTCATAGAGGTGAGTGTGATCAAAGGAGACTAATGTGCAATACCTATTTTAATTCTTCGTTTCTTATGTGTTTATCTTATTTATTATTATAATTTTTTTTATTCTAAATGGAATTATCATATTAATTATTAGATAATTATCCTAGATTTTGTAATAAATAATGAAATCCAAAATGGTTTAGGTAATTAATTCATAACATTTTTAAAATAGTTATTCATTTTATTTTATGATTTGGATCATAACTCACTTTAATTATTTTGATTCATATGACCATCAAGGTCAAATTTTTAATTGAAATTGATTTCAATTGACCACAATGATATCAATTACATTTATAATCACATAACTACAGATTTTGAATAATTTCATGAGTGATGTTGAGTTTCCCTTTTATAAAACTCATCATTGGAAATTGATTCCCCTCTCTATATTATTCTAATTCATAGATAATTTCTATTATAAAAATATAGTTTAATTTATTTTAATAAAAATTCATGACTTGTGTATAACGTTGTATCGTTTTTTGACTTGTCATTACTAGTTTTCCTAGTTCCACATTGAATCAAATTTGTTCTTCCACTTTATTACACCATTGTAGTTCATTTTGGTTGGTGTATACTAATTTATAAAATATTTCCATTGAATTAAATTAATATTTTTGGAGTTCCCTCATTAATATACACCAGGAATGGGAAATTTGATTTTAAATTAACTATAAATAATTCAAAATGGGTTGGTTGTCCTGGATGTGTTAGTTGATTTTTGATTGAAATAGAATATCAAAAAAAAAATCTTTTAATGATAATGGAGGTAGATTACCATGTGTATATTATGTCAATGGAGATTATCCAACATTTATCTATCATGTAATGTTTGTTCAAATAATGGAATAAGTTTCATTGAATATTTAGGATCACCTCACATTTAGTAAAACCCTCCATGAATCCTCTAAAAGAGGGGAGTATATAATCCCCATTTATAACCTCATAGGTTTCCTAGTGCATATTAACCAAAAGGCACTATGCAAATGATGTTTTTTCTTAGTTAAATTAAAATATTATATATTTATATTAATACATAGGGTTATAGTTTGTGAGATAAATTTTAATATTTTAATAAATTTCATTTTTTTGTATCGCGTGTTAGTAGATGAAGTTTATAGAGTAGATATTGATTGGGTTAGGTAAAACATTCTAAACCCTTTAGGTATGGAAAGATGATATATATGAGGATTTAATGGTCATATTTTCATGATCAATAAAGGATACTATTTAATTTAAATTATAATGAATTGATTTAAAAATTCATTATACCTTTTAATATGATCATGAATATAGATATTGTTCCCTTTTGTTGATCATGTTAATTATATGAAGATATGTTTATCGATTGTGTACAAGATATAAGTGGTGTTTAGCTAGAATTAAAATCATAAAAAAATAATTTTTGAAAATATATTTTTTTACCATTGGTATAACCCCTTATGAGTAATTTTATAATAATACATTAAATTCAGAGTTATATTTGGAATGTACTGTTTAGGTATTCATGGTAATGATGAGAAATGTATATTAGAAAAATAACAAGGATTGGTTTATACCTGATAATATATAAAAAAATCAATATATACAATTAATATATCAATCAAATGAGATGGTATATATAGTTCAATGTGGGATATCAATTGTTTTAGACAGTTCTCCTTTATCATTAAAGTGAAGGATTTCTTAGGGAAATGACCTATCACAATTGTTTTTGAATCCTTTGGTAGTGTGTAATTTTTTTTGAAAATTTTGCTATTGAATCATTATAAAACCTTAGTAAACATATTTATAGACCATGAATTATATCTAAATGATTTTAAAATAGGTTTTCTTAAGTTAATTCCTTTCATTGGGACTCCATATTGGTCTATAGTGAGTTAGTGTTTAATTGTCCAATCCCACATTCAAATTGGCCATGTGAAATAGACAAGTAATAAGGGTATTGTGTGAATCACACATTGTAGAAATTAACCTATATTACACAATCATCTGAAAACTAGATCAAAATAATTGTCAACCCGTACCCAAATATATAAATAATCTATTATTATGTATATAATGTTATAAAATAAATACTAAAAAAGGTAAAAAAATCCAAAATATATCATTTTTAGTATATCATGGGAAGGTAATTTATAACTGACAACCACTAATGTGTATCCAATTTATATATAAAATTATTCTTGAAACCACATCAAAAATAATATAAGAAATAAGATTTTTTTAAATAGGGTTTATCATATAAATATGCTTAATATGTCCCTCCCAATACATTCCATAGGTTCACATGAATTAATTATACAAATGAATTCATGTATGGAATAAGATTACAAAATAATTAGATAACAAATATCTATGAATTTTAAAAAATATAAGTAGTCCAATTACATACCACATAATCAATATAGTATTCATATTACAACACTTTACCCAAACAATATTATATCTCTAACATTATCCAAATCCATGATCCAAATAGTTTCCCACCCATATAGATCTAACATGAATACCACCATTTCAAAATTATATCAACCCAAATGGAACTCATTAATTATATACCCATTGATTATTTTTAAACTACACACAAAAAATTCACTATGATCATCACCAAAACCATATAACTATAATCCAATAGAAAACATGGAAAATATATTTAATGGGTGGTTAAATGTATATACATAGAGAATATCTTAAAATGGAAACATTTCATTTGGATATAAAATTTTAAAAACACGAGGAAATAAAAAAATTTCAAATATATTCAAATTAAAATTTCGTACTTTTTAGTTTTCACCATGCCATTATCATTTCAAAACCAGAACAATTGTTTTCATCAATTCAAGCCATTTAAAATAAATTTTCCTCGGAATAATTTTCATTATAAGGATTAATATACATTTAATTGATCAAGTTAATGTTAAATAAAATACATCATTTTTCTAATATTCTCCCACATTATAATTCTACTAAAATTGGTTATAGTAACAAATCCATGACATTTGAAATCACATATAAAATCCTTTAAAATAAATGGTTTTAAATTAATTAATAAAATATTTCAATTAAATCATGAAAATTTATTTATCAATCATAGCGAAAATTCGAATGAAACAACTTACCTTTTAGAAAATGGTCTATGAAAACACCATAAATAGGATCCCCAAGAAAGAATGTGAAAAAATAGATAGAGGAATACAACCTAGAATCAATATCCAAAAAATAATAATTTACAGAAATCAATAACATGATGTTTCATCACTCTCTAGGGAGGTAATAAATATATATCATATGAAACCACATGAGAGGATATACACTAACCCGAAGGATATCGAACGATATAAAAACACTAAAATTTTCCATAAAAGGGGGTTTTGAGGAGCCAAAGAACACCTTGATAACATTCACAACCACATAATTAATATTAGTGTCAAAATTGGTGATTATACATCTTAAATGGGGGGGGGGGGGGTTATTGAATTTTAATAAAACTTTTAGGGTAATTGAAACCAACATACATGGTATATTAGGTAGGACCACAGAGTTTAACAAACTAGGAACCCTAATGTTGTGGCCCTACTGGTAGGGTGAATAGATTCTCCTAGCTCAGTGAATGGTATGTCAAACCATGAACCAAATATTAAAAACTTCATTTTATGTGGTTTTACTATTTGGAGGGGTTAGCCGAACTATTTGGAAAAAAATTTCCCCTTCCAATGGATCATAATAGGGCACATAGTTTTCATGGCCAAACCGCACCATTCTTCCTAGCCATGTGACAACCATTCATTGCCCCTTTGGCTTTAGAAAAATTCCAAGTCCCTTAGACTGACCCCACAATAATTCTTGGATTAAAGGAGACCAAATAAAGGGTAATGTAATACCTAAAAGAATGTAATATTGTGTTAAAACCTCCATTCTATAAATATTTTCTCTCCCAAGATATCATAACAAGAAGATTGCACATCCAAGAGGTGATGAAACTTCTCTGTCATCAATTATTCATGGTCCCACATCTCAAAAAAATATAACCATGATTCAATATCACATAAACCAATGGTATATTCCTACCATGAAGAACTTTTGTCTCAGAATCAATGATCCTGACAAGATCCCCATCTATATAAAACTTTTGTCTCAACATCAAGATCCTCCCATCTCAAAGAATCAAAAAGGTCAGAAAGATACATACAATTCAATAATACATGGAACTCACAATTTTTTGATGTAATATATGGTTGAATGCTAAAGAATAATCCACTTCCCACAATCACTCAACAGCCTCAAAAGTTCCTCGAATCTATGTTGTAAGTTTTCTATAATTCCTATTACTTTTGTGACCCAAACAAGAAAAAACTCTAAAAAAAACCATATCAAAAAATTCATACTCCAATGGATTCCTACAATGGTTATCATAGGATTGGTACTATCTTTATATCATTACCATTATCTTTGGAATGAATTAAATATCTTCTAACATCTGTTAGACAAATCTTGACCCGATTAAGGAAGATTCAGTAATATCCAATAAACACAATTATGATTTAAATGTCAAACCTTACATGGCCTCAAAAGAATCCATTCTTAGAGAAGACCGATAACTATTGATATAATAAAATTCAAAAGTTCAAAAGGGACACCCCATGCTCATCCAAAATCATGAAAGCAATCATGTTACATGTCCTCAGAAATCTGTATTGCTTGATCTATTTGGCTATCCATATGTGGATGATATTTCATTCACATATTCACATGAAATCCCCATGCCTCCTAGTGGACTCTCTAAAAGATATATCTAAAATGTGGAACTTTATTTGTTACTATATTATAATGGAATCCATGAAATATTGAAATATTATGGACATTGGGATTTCCCAACTCATAAACATTGGTTTTATAACTAATGGGTATAAACTGATCTTATTTGGTCAGCTGATCGAGCATAACATATGTCACATTATTTCCCCATGGGGTATGCCACAACCAAACCTTCATTTCCTTATAGATCTCATCCCACTTCCATGCCAAAAAATGAAGTGGATTAAGAAAACCAGAAGAGCTCTAGTTCTTAGCAATGAACTGGTGACAAATATAATAATGATAAAAAATATATTGTGATGGACCATCCATTACCTAGACACCAGAATCATTTTCACATATCGTAAAACATATTAATGGTTATAGGGAGCAATGTCAACTATGAAATATGAAAATTCTTCATAATGACATTTCATACGAGCAATGGCACAACTAACTGATTAAAAAACAATGTATTCCATCTGAATAGAATGTTTATCCACCTAAAATCTATCTACAATAAAGTGAGTCCCTAATTCCAGTGAATTCATCATAAATATACTATGCCTGATGAATAATATCAATAAGAACATATTTAACCTAAAAATAATTCAAGACATCCTTTGTCTCTTTTCTCAGACACCAAAATTCAATTGTAGAAAAGAGTTATTAAATTCCACTATTCAAATGGTTCGTTCTTGGTCTAGGACAAAATATTCATAATCAACGAATAAACAACTAAATTTAACATCCTTGTGGTGTATTAAATGTTGAAATCATAATATTATAGGTACTCCCATAATTACTCAGATGGAAGTTCAAATAATTTTGATAGAATATGTAATTAAATATTTTCTGGTGAGAATAAATTGTAAAACATTATATATGAAATGGAAGTGTCACTAAAGTTTAAGATAATGAATTACAACTGTGAGATTGAGTTCATGGTTTAGATAATTCTTCTCATGTTTCCTATGTTATTTGGGTATGTATCCTACCATGTGATCACCCTACATAAGAACGTAGAAAAAACATGAACCTAATGCATCATAGAAGATCACATAGCCCTACACAACCTATGGTAGTGATAACACTAGTGAAAAAGTAAAAAAGGTTTAACCTCATTCAATGAAATATTACATTTTTCATTCCAAAATAACCATAATATCTTCTAAGTGATAGTGGTCATTGATCATGCCATATTTTGAACCCAAAATAGCCCGACTGCCTTATTTTTTTGTTGATTGTTTTGATAAACCCCGCTTTCAAGGGATGAGGGGGGACCCTTAGATGCCCTGTTGGCTTAGAGCCTTCATGGAACATAGGCTAATGGACATTACATGACCTGGATGTCTTAGGGAATTCAACCAAACAATAACTACATTGAACTGCCCCTCCCCAGCATATGCATCTTGATGGTAGCTCTACACCTTTTCATGGATGCCCAACTATGCTTCCCATGCAAGCATAGGCTGGTCCCGATGGAATTTCCATACCCTCTCATTCAACCAAATCTGTTTTTTATGCTCTAGTGGGTGAGTATACTATGAATTGTTCCTCTAGGTTTTCTCCTTTTATGTAGAGAATGGTTGGGGAAACTACATTGATCTGGTGGCCTGAAGGACTTGAGGTGGTCTGAATGCCTTGTGGTGGCCCGAAAGCCGAACTCGACTTAAGGAAATGGGTGGCCCAAAGGTCTTGAAGGACCTGAAGACCAAACAGGTGACCCAAACACCGAAACAGGTGAATAGTTTCATCTGCTATAGTACCAAATAGTAACAGCTACAGTAACTGTGGAGATATCCAGTACAGTACTGCTACAGTACCTAGTCAATATCCCTCCACATTGTTTTGATCTTGGGTCCCTTGGATGCACTTGTCGAGTCCTCACCAACACGGATGTGGCTCTTGTGTGCCATATTTTAGAAATATTGAAAAAACCAGCAGTAATACCCCACCATACCCAAGATTCACTGTATCTCTAAAACATTATGTGGTTTTTACAATTTTATAAAAGCATTAACCATCTATTGATATACTAAGATACAATGTTTGGAAACCACATTTTCCACGAAAATAAATTCTCATAAAAAATTATATTTTTGAATCTTTTTGTAAAGTATATGATTTCTAATGATTTATAATACTTTCCCCAAATGACGCACATATTCCTCTTCAGTTCTAGAGTAGGCAAAGTTATCATTCATAAATATGACTATGAATGAGTCAATATACTAATGAAAAATACTATTTATTAGAGCTATAAAATATATTGGAGCATCAGCCTCACCAAATGGAATGAAAACATATTCATAATGACCATAACTAGTCATGAAGGCAGTCATATGAATATTAGATTCTTCTAATTTTCAATAAATAATAACCATATTTATGATCAATATTTGATAACAACCGTTCCCCTTTCAATTGATAAGAAAAATCATCAATCCATGCTAAATTATATATGTTATTTACCATAAATGGATTTAGTTTTCAGTAGTTAACTCATAGGTGATTTGTTCCATTATATTTATTTGTAAAGATAACATGCACCTCCCAAGGTGACAAACTTAGGCCTATAAATCCTTTCTTTAACAGATCATGCAACGATGTTGTTAACTCTTTAAACTCATCTCATTGCATATAGTAAGAAAGAATATATACCAGTTGAGAACCAGACACTATATCGATATAGAATTCTACCTCTCTTACTAGAAGAAGACTAGAGAAATCCTAAATAAATATGGAAGGAAACTGGACATTGACTAGAGGGAGATCATCACTCAAACATTCATACTCTATGTCAAAATTAGGAACATATATTACCCTTCACAACTTTAGAAAATAATACCCCTCTATATTGTACCTCAGGTCCAATTCTATATGAAAGACAAAGAACACCCCATCCGGTGTAGTAAAGGAGACCTTTCGAAGATAGCAGTCAATTCAGAACATAATGGAAATCATCCAATCCATCTCAAGGATGATGTAGTGAGGTTTCATGTTGAGAACTTGAAAATTATATGTATAATAAATTTCTAATACAAAGATAACACAACGGGAAATATGATACCATACACTCTCTTCACCCCACGGGGAAAATTAATATCCATAATTTAAGACAAAATCTATGTAGGAATAATTAGGAAGAATACAATAAGATTCAATATAAATGATTGGGAGGAAGTAGTATAAAATAATAAAGTCAGTAATGATGAATCTATAGAGATGGTACCTATAACTGTAAATAGACCTGTATCAGTATCCTCTAGAAACACTTCCATTGCGTGAATAAGCTTCATTCCAGATGCATGTGGATAGAACCACTTTAATCATTTAGCATATGATTTCATAGAAGTAATATTTGGATAGGATGAGTTTTTTCAACTACATATAATATAATGAAATTGGGATTTGTTCTGTAAATGTCCCAAGTGAAAATATTAACTATAGATCGTTGGCACCTTAGTATACACAAGTCTAGAATTCCCAACCTTGTTGGATTGAAATAAAGTCAATGGGCCTATGCCAAGAACTAAAGGAGTCCTGGGAGATTCCATCTATCTATAACCAATATGAGACTCATCATTTATACTATTTTTTTAAAGGAACTCACAAAACTTCTATTGGGATAAAAAGTAACTCCGATAAACTAAAAATTGTTGGCCAGGTCATTCTCAATCATCAATTATATATCAATCACATCCGTATATGAATTACTATTTAACAAGATAACTTTTGATTAGATATTGGTTCAATGACCCATCTCAAATATTTATTCCTTCAGTTTTTCATTAGACAATATCTTAGGAGAAAAATGAACAATATCCACATATCATTTTTCATACTGATTCATACTCATGTAACAATTCTGGAGTTTGAGAAAATATATGGATTTCACTAATACCATAGATTTTAGATAGAAATAATTAGTGCAATGAAATCAGAATTATTTTCTTCAGATTACCTCGTGATTTTTCATTGTCACCATTTAATCCCATCATCTCATACTATAACCATCCAGTACAAATTTATAACACTTTAGATTAATATATTTAGAAATTTATAGGAACTAAAAATAAAGCCCAATTTTTATCAGCTAGACCTCATCCTCTTGAGGAACGTTAGAGTCTTAAAAAGAAAATGTATTCTGGTGAATAAACTATTGAGCATGACTCCATGATTCGTCCTTATGAGGTTCTACAATAAGAGCATGATTGGGAACGAGTAATGCTTCATATCTCAGAGAATTGAAATCAAACACTACTATCTCAATAAGATTCTAGTACAATGTAGATTTTCTTGAATTGGGTCACCAGAAGCTTCCTCTTAGGGACTATTAACATGTCTCCGTGGTGGAATAATGCTTTAAAACATCAACAGTAAACCCCGAAGACACAATAAATAACACACTGAATAAAAATATTGAAAAATCAATTCCAACATGCATAAAAAAATTATTGGGATTTCAACAAAATCAGATCAAAGGCATGGAAAATACTAGAATAAAATAGAAACATTCCTCAAACAAACATTAAAAAAAACACCCATGGTGACATAATGATCATTATATAGAGAACTATACATGAACCCACTAGATGGAGTTACCAATCCCCAGGGGTAGGTGATTAGAACTGAGAATCATTTAAGAAAAAATAGGAAACAAATTTTCCCAAAAAATAATGGAAGACAAAAGATATAAGTAATCATTTTTTACACTCTTAAGGGAAAAGTAACATAAAAAATAGGTAAAACATAAACCAAAAAAATAGATCAACACCCCAAAAGAATCAACAATTACCACTAGAAAAAATTCTCAAAATATCTTGTTTAGTAAGTAGACAACATCTCCCTAGATCACAATATTTACTCCAGGGCCCCAAGGATCAGGAAAAACCAATAAATCAAAGTGGTGTTTCCCCTTTTCATATATCTAGCACAATGAATTCATAAAATGATAAAATATAATGTTAGTGTGTGAACTATAAACCCCATTAGGGTCTCATAGAGTGTTCAACAATCAAATACACAACAAATATACCAAATATTATATTATTTAAAATAAACTAAATAAAGCATGGTATTTGATTCTAATATTTTTAACCAAAATTTAGTTTCAAAAGATAAGATATAGAAGATATAACATAACTAGATTAAATGAAAAATTTATAAAAACTCCTATATAAAAATAAATGGCATGAAAAAAAGTTCAATTGTTATTGGTTTCTATAATCATGTAAATAAATCATAGAACATGATCTTGTACAAAAGACCTGTAGTAATTCAGTTATTCAGGTAATGGAATCCTCACACATATTAATAATTATCTTAGATGCATTTGATGTTCACACACAAATAATGCTCAACAGGGGAACCCATCATGATAAATCTACACCACAACAGTGGAAACCATCATAGAAAATCATTCCATTGTTTTTTTGAGTAATATCTTTCATCATCGATCCATTATTAGGGAGGCAATGTCCTAGACGAATTTACCCTATTACGATTAACTACCTAAGTTAACACGTGCTTCAAACAATCAATCAATCAAACATTGTTAAATTAATCATTTCAAATAAATTCATATTACAGTTTATCACTTTTCAATTTTCATCATGCCTTTCTCGTATCAAAACCAAAACCAAGGTTTTCATCAATTCATTCCATTTCAAATACTCTTACACATTAATCTATTTTTTTTCAATGATCAGTATCCAATCAATTGATGAAATCAATTTTAAAAATCATGACATCATATTCCAAAATCTACACCACATTTCTATTCCATTAAAATCGGTATTTGTCCAAAAATAATTTTTATTTCCAATCACACGTCCAATGATTTAAAATTAGGGTTTCCAAATCAATTAAAACTATATTTAAATTAAATCAATATTATTTAGGTTTCTAATATAGGGAAAAGAAAAATGGAACCACTTTAATTTTATAACATAGTCAAATAGAACACCCACAACATAATCACCAATGAATAATGAGGTAAATAATATTAAGAAACAATCCCTAGAATCAATAACCAAAAAATAGAGTTTATATTCATCAATTTAATGAAGATCTATCACTCTATAAGGAGTAGTTGAAGAGATATAGAAAGAAACAACATGAATTGAGATCCAAATACCTAGAGAAAATCAATCAAGATAAAAAACACTTAAATATTCCAAGAAAAGGGGTTTAATGAGCCGAAAATTCAACTTAGGCTCCATTAAAGCTATGGAATTCATATTAGGGTCTAAAGGGGGAATAAGAATATAAAACACAAGTTTTTTTTGATTTTTAATTAAAATTTCTAGGGAATTAAAACTCACACACAACGTTTGATGGGTGTAGACACATAGATATAGAAACTATGCACACTAACCATGATCCCCTATTGGTAGAGTGCACATTTTATCCTTGGTGGGTTCACCTTTTTTCAAACCGTGCAATAATTGTGAAAACCCTCACTGTATGAGTTTGTGCCCTTTAGATGGGATGACCACACTTTTTGGGAAAAATGTGATCCCCTTTCTAGTGGATTATAATAGGACACACAGTTTCTCATAGGTGGGTTCCCAAATTGTAAAACCATCCAACAATTGTGAAAAACCCTGACTATATGTGATTCCTCCATTTGGAGGGGATGATCACACTATTTTTAAAAACGGTTTCCTCCTTTATTGTGGATCATAATATGGCACACAATTTTCTATTACTAACTATATGGTTTTCCTTAATAGTGTGGAAACCATTAACAATCTCATGGGATTCCAAAATTTTCAAATTCTCACAAAATAACCACACAAAAAGTACCCACTTCATGGAGATCAGAACAACGGTCATGGAATACTTGAAGAAGGTAAAAAGATGTTACACATTCTCATTTGAATAAACATAAATGGATTTCCCACTATGATGATCTAATAAAATGAATAAAATAATGTATATAGGGATACATATCATTCCCTTAGTTGTACCTCAAACCCATCCACCACAAACTATTTATTTTCTCTATTTTGATCCCCATACCCCTTTGAATATCATACATGATCATAAAACACTAGTACTCTACCAGATCCACTGAAAAATTTACTCAACATGACATCATACATATGGTCTGGATATTGACTGATGTTATCGTACCTGTGATGATATATAAAACCACAGTAGGATACCCCAAATGATGGTTCCTAACATTTTCTTTTATAACAATTGTGTTAACACATGATACTTCCAACCCAGTTAAATTCTAAATATTGGAATAATAACTAAAAAATTAATAAATAACCAAACATCCTATAATTTATATGAATAGGGTAGACAATACCAATTGATCCTTAGGCTATAAACTACACATGATTGATAAAAGGAGATATTGTTAGAGTTGAGAGCCTTAAAGAATTTGAATCAACATAATTATCAATAATAGGCCCATATTTTAGACCATGAAGGAGATTAAATACACTAATTATAACCATATACATAATTTATGGGACTCAAGGAATAACTATAGGATCCATGATAACCACACACACCACTACTGAGCAGCAAGGCTCAAATAGAATGGAATGAACAAGTGACATGACTCCAAATGACTATAAAAAATATTCACATAACCTACTAGTCTTGTATAACTAATAGGGGTCCATAACTATCATCCTAGTTCAACTACAACCCTAGATCCCTATAAAAAATTTGGGATAATGGAAAACAACCCACATGCATATCCATGAAATGAACTTGAGGTGCATCAATCATCCATAATGCCTATTACATCTCAAGACACACCTGAAATAATCTAGTGGATTAAAGAATCCTATCAATATTAGGGTTAAAGAAAAATACATTGAAATCTCAACGGACTCCTCCTACCTCCATTTAAATATCATGTAAAACCTCATACATCTCTAAAAAAATAAATAATAACTAGAGTCAAGACATTCCCATTCTCTTTATCATGAACATAATAAAAACTAGATCACACCATAGTTCTATGGTTTTAAAAGGTGAAACCTTGATTTTCTAACATTGAATCTGATCATCCACTATCTTTAGGACCAACATAAACAGATGCACCCATATTGTTCCCATTAATTAGAGTTATCTCAAAAAACAAGCCAAGACCTAAACCCCACTCGGTGACAGAAACACCCACTGCATCCATGAGAGCCACATAACCCACAAGGCATTCCTATATAAAAACATGACTAGACAAGAATCCTTAATGGGAACTCAGAACCATATAAAAACACATCTTCAATGAATCCATCCATGGTCGATGCATAATCATGAAACCCCACACTAAATTATCTAACCATGTAGACCACAAGAAACATATATATGAACCAAAACAATCGTACAATAAGTGAATGGTTCCGATTAAAAATATATTTGCAAAAAAACATATCAAATAAAAAACTGAAGCAAACCTTTCTTGAATGATCTTAATTATCCCTAATTGATAACCCTCAGCATCCTCGATCCATGTCAACCATTACGCTCACAACCCTCACCTTGGTCACAGATCGTATCTCCCTTAAAGGAGTTTTAAAACAATATATGAATACATTTACACTAACTACATACATTGAGGATCCTAAGATCAAAAACCCCTAGGGGATCCTCCCATCAGACATTAAATAATTTGAAACATCACACAATGTCCTCTATGTTCTTTCAGTCCACATTATCACATCCTAAATTTTATAAAACACCCAAAATGGACAATTCACAAGTCTAAAATGATACTATGGTTAAGAGAATGTGTAAAATCCTACTTTTACTACCTACACTCATCACAAATAGACACATTTTGCGTGTTCATGAATTATAGTGCCTAGATATAGTTTTTGAACAAAAAAAATCTATAAGACACATAGGACCCATGATTTCCCATGCCAACCTAAAATACCCCTCAATATGTATCAACTATCTGATTGTCCATTATAATACATAAAAAACTACTTTGAAGAATGTAAATTATATAAGAATTAAAATATTGGCATATATCATGGAGAAAGAGAATAATTTTTAAGCCCAACTACATGTTCCACCAACACAGAAGGAACCATTCTCATGTTGCATGATGTACAAAATTAATTATAAAAATTTAATAAATTATTCAAAAAAACTAGGTATAATAACAAAAAGTTTCATCGAGACACAACTACCCCATTAAACCATGACCTACCACCTACGAAAGACTAAGATATAACCCCAGTGTCATCTTGGGGAGAATTATTCTACAAAACTGATAATTAATTACATGGTAAATTTCAATTTATATAACTTAAAAACAAGAAAAATCCACCATTAATAATACCATAACTAAAATGGTGAGAGGCTTTGTGAATTCCTCATCATAGGTTATCATCCCACTTTATGTCACTAAAGACCCATCATACACAATAAACTCCACTATGGTTGTGTTGAATTAGCACCAAAATGATACACCATAAAAAAATTGATGAAAAACCATTGATATGATGATAGTATAGTGGTGAGGAATAATCTCTCCTTTAAACAATAATTATGGAAGAAAAAATCACCATATGATGAAAGCTAAATTCAGTGAATGGATATAGAGGAGGGGCTACTAACCGTAAGTCGGAGGGGAATTTAAGTGGGCCCTCAGTTAATGAAATTGAATATGATTTAAGGAATTTCCAGTTGATATATCACATACAATATATGAGATATAGAATCTTGGAATGTTGGGAGGGCATGTAATAACTCTTAGCTATGGGGAAGAGGATGATCAATGTATAATAAAAAAGGACCTAAATCCATTTTGGTAATGGGAGTTATTTAATATTTTTTTGAGAGAAGTTTAGATGAGAGGTATATGGAATAAGAAAATAATGGGTTCTTCTCCCAAAATCTATATAAGAAATAATAGATATTTCATTCAAGGTTAGTGTACTAATAATGGTGGCTTATAGTGTAACACCCCGACCCTAGATTCCCAGAGTCGGTGCATTATTTTAATACATTGGCATGATTACAAGGAATCAAGTCCCGAAAGACCGGTCAGTTTACCAGTTTTGGAAAATAGATTACATACATGAATGTTACATTACACATTCTAATATACAACAAAAAAAAATAATCCTTTTGGAATGCTATTGTCCCCTTAGCTTAACCCTGCATCTCAAACATAAAACACTCTTTGGGATCCAGGGAAAATAAAACATAATAAAGGGGTGATCTTAGATGCTCAGTAAGGTAAAATAATTTAGTGGAAGATAACTTAAACAATATGCATTGTGAATAATTGAAAACACATGCCTTTACAAATAATAAACATGAACACTTTAAGGCAGAAATATGAGCTGAGTAAATAACACCAAACTAAAACATATTCATGGGTATTATACTTGTTGAATAACCACATGAACCATCAATATTATTTTCATAATGAGGTAATGTATAATTCTAGACATTCTGAAACATTTTGTCAAGGCCTCGACCAAGACGTCCAAAAATGATTAAGGCCTCGGCCAAAACCTTATATCAAATTGGGAATGGGCTTGGACAATTCCACATCTAATTGTATCATGAGAACTACCGATGCATCAAGGAGCTATAGTGGGCTCCACCTATCACCTACTAAGTCCAATACATTCCTCATATGAAAAGTTTGAAATATGACATAAACATTCATATTATAACTAGCATACGAAATGTCAATACTTTAACCATAAACCATGAATGGTAAAAAAATAGCACATCTATAGTCAAACATATCACAAAACCTCCAATACAATATGGAAGTTTTGTCTCATAATAAATCAACTTCAAATAAACTTAAATTCTATCAAAGGATGTTGACATTGATGAAATCCAAACCTTTTTTTAGAGAAATGTCTCTTTCTATTTTGAGATCATTTAAGAGTCACATAATTATAATGAAAACATTTATTTTGAAATTATTATTATAAGATTCTGAGGGAATATTTGAGAATGTGATAATGGAGAAAAATATCCGCACCCGCCGTATAAGTTAAAAAAATATTCTTATCTTAATTTTTTCAAAAAGGTCATAATGTACATTGTTTGGAAAATGACAGAAAGATTCCTTTCAAAACATATAAGGTTAAATAAGATTATAAATTACTTTACCCCTTTATCTAGTAAAAATGTTTTGAAATACATTTTTAAGAAACATGGATGTGGATGATAAAGAGGTCCCAGTAGATACTTACGTAAAAACAACCTCCGATAATAAAGAGATTGTAGAATTAACCCTTACCTTGCACTTCCCTTTGGTTGAGGGTACGTTTAGCCACCTGTATAATGACCATAGTATGTTATTAAATTATAACAGAAACATATTCAAATTTATTATATCATACATGATTCATTAATGACTTTATACAACCCATTTAATAATGACTTCCATGTTAAATTAACATTTTGGGTAATAATCGCTTTCTTTATCGTACATGTTTTAACTTGTAACTCTTGATTGTATCACTTAGATCAATATTTTAATACTTCCAGAATATAAAACATTATTTATATATCATATATATTTAGAATATAAATATGTATAATATACATATATATGAAATGGAAAACACTGTTTATGGAGACGGTAGTCTATACGTAATCATAAACATTGTTTCCTTTTCATATCGTATTGAACGAAAGTAAGTGAATAAGATATATGTAAGTACATAAATTCATATATATATATATATATATATATATCTCAAGTAGAATTATTATTTCATATATTACATACTTATTAGTAATATATATTTTTATAATCGTCAATGAATGGTGAATGTGGAAATAAATCTCATCGCGTCGTGGAGACGGTAATCCGTACGTACGCACGAGTGACAATATCATTATTTTGATTTTAAATAGTATGTAAATAGATGTTATATCATAAATAATAAATCATTAACATGTTATATTTGTTATTTACTTCAATTATACATCATTATTATTCCAATCCAAACAATAATGTATTGAATAGTAACTACACCACGACATGGAGACAGTAAGTCATACGTACACACGTATAGTGACATGTCATTAATAGCATGGATAAAATAATGAATATAGATGTAACATATTTATAATAACATCAAAATATATATAAGATAATGGAGTTATTTTTTTATAATGGATACAAAAAATAAAGAGGAAGTGGAAGAAGAAAAGAACTTGAAAGACTTGAGGAAATATTTACCTCTTCTTCGGGTTCTCCCATTTGATTTGATCAAAATCTCTCCTTAGGTTGTATTTATGATCAAACTAAGGCCTCTAGGATCAACTGAGGGTAGTTGAGAGGATATTTGGGTAGGGTTTGTCTGATCCAAATGGATTCGTATGTGTGATTTTGTGATAATGGGAAGTTCCCTTTTATAAGAGGGGTGAAGGTCACTCTAGGAAACGATTAAAGTATTATTTTATTATAAAATAATATTTTGTTAATAATGGTTTCAAAAGAATTTATTTTGAGAAATAGGTGGTTATGGGTCGAAATACATTCAACAAATAGGTTTTAGACATGTTTAGGTTACCATTGTAACCTTATCTTTTAGATTTAACTCTTAGGTAAATAGTTTAACTTTTACCGTGTCTTCTTGTACTTTTACTATATATGGTTAATAAACATACTCTAAAATTCCAAGAGAAACTCAAGTGGCTCATTAATGACATATATAATATTATTTAATACCTTTGTCTGAACCATACATTTTTAGGAATATTATATCACCCAATAATATAGTATTTGTTTTAAATATTAATTTTTTTCAATTTTGACACTATTTGGTATGTTGTTTTTGTAAAAGTCATAACAACTTTATTACTTCTAAAAAGATACATTGAATCCGACCTAAAATTTCATATTAACATAGACAATTTTTGAATGTAATAAAAACTTTGAAATTATATTTATTTTAATATTTATAATACCATTTATTTGATTCTTTCATTAATAAGATAATTACTGCATCATCATTGTATCATTAATAAATATAATTATTTAATATCTAAACATTCTAAAAAAAATACGATTATGTAGGAAATATTTTTATCTTTATAATGAATATTTATAGTCGAATTTATCTTATGTATAACCCTATATTAAAAATAGTTTAGTTATTAAACATTGATTTTAACTCTTTTAACACTTCCTTAAATAAAATAATAATAAATGTCTTAATCTAATAAAAGTGGACCTAAAGGGTCATATTTTATTAATAAGGTTTTTTTGGTCGAATTACACTTATCTTATAGAATTAGGACATGTGTTAGGGTAATTTTGATTTTTTTACCCTTAATTACCCTATTTACTTTTAACTGTGGTAAATAAAAGTCAAAAGGTACTATTCACCAAAAATTATTTTCATCTTGTTGAACCACATTTTACTTCTTGATATTAACCGTGTATCTTGTATTATTGAAATTAAACTCACAGAAGCGGTAAAATTATGTTTTATGAAAATTTTCAAATACTCCTAGAAGGTGGGTAAAAGGGGGTAAAAAGTTCACTAATTATATATATATAATATTGTTATAAAATGACTCTAATGAATTAAATTGAACATATATAGATATTATTTATCTATTATTACCTAAAATAAATTTAAATAAAATATTTAATTATTTAATTAAAAAGTCAGTTTTAAACAATAACGAAGTGTTTTTCACTATTCATCAAAAATTGAATGTTTTCAGAAAAGTACAAAAAATTAACCCTCAGATAATTTTGATATTGAGAAACCAAAAATGAAGTCCATTTTACCCATTAAGAAACCTAGATGTTTCATTAATTAATTTAAAATTACTTCCCGTTGTCAAAACCAAAAAACTTATTTTTAAGAAATAATAACTATCAAAAGATTGACACCTTTTTATGTCCAATTTCAATGTGAAATTACATCTAATGACCAAAATTGGATTAAATGGTAATAATATAATCTAATTAAACTTTAAAACCATTAAAATTTATAATTTAACACTATGAATTATTTTGATTAAAAAAATTTTTTTCAGTTTAAATTTAGTATTTTTCTCAATTCACCAAAATTTGAAAGTTATCAGAAATTCACCAAAAATTTATCGAAACTAAATTTTTAGGTCCTGATTCTAAAGAAAGAAGTTTATTTTTTCAAATCAAATATTCAAAAGTTTCAAATATTGTATTTAAAAAATGTTCACCATTAAAAGGAGGTAAATTTACATTTTTTTTGAAAAATACTCATTTTATCTGAAAGAAATGAATTTATTATTAAATTAGGTCTAGGAAACTCATAATATGGATCCTAAAATTATAAGGATTATATAAGTTCAAAATTCATTTAATACTATTCATAACTGCTTTTGAAAGGCTAGTTTGGTAAGTCGTTGTGCGCTTAAACTCGATGTTGTGTGTAGTGAAAGTTATTGAATTATTTTGAAGAAATAACGTACTATAGAATCATGGGGTGTTACATTATTCCCTCCTTCAATAAATTGCGTCCTCACAATTTGAAACTATTTTTAGAAAATAAAATTTTTAAAATAGAGAAATACCTTTGTGAGAAACCCACATCAGAAATTGGGTTAACAAAATTTAGTCTTAATAAGAGGGAAAGGGAAATTAAAAAATTACCAACAAATTATGATCTCGATTAGGATAATGTTGGTGGAAATTAGAGAAACATAATAGGGGAAAAAATGTAAATATTTATATGGAGTGATTGAGGCCATCAGTCATAAAAAATTGTAGAATTGAGGGCCTCAAAGCCATCAATCTATGATAATTTAAAATATCATCGGTTCAACAAAACATAAGGGATTAGGATAACACATTTTTTGTTTTAAGTTTACATACCTAAAATTTAAGAATTAATATCTTCATAGAATAAGAGAAGAGGAAAAATATATACTTGGAAAATAAATTTCCATCCTTTAACTAATTTCTACCAAAAACTCATGTTTCACTCGAAAAGATAATAGAACATTAAAAAATATTCTATTTATAGTATTAGAATAGGGTTCCAAAAAAATGAATTTATAATTCACCTATCAAAACCTTTTAAAAAGAAACTACTTTATAAAATTCAAAGACTTCACATTGTCTTGTGGTAGGCGATAAATCCCAAGGGCACTTTGGTTGTGGGTTCGATTCCTGCAGCTTTGTCTGACGTGACGAGTTGTCACAGGGTCTGTGTGTTGTCCTTTTTATAAAAATCCAAAAATAACCCTAAAAATAGTATCCAATTTCAAACATAATTTATTCCATCCATTATACTTATCCATAATACTTCTATCCAAACTCACATCCAATAATTTATAAGGAAGTTAAACACAATGAAGATTCTTTTTTTCATGTAATAACAAGTGAACACCTTCATCATGTATTATTTTAAAAGATGGTAACACCCTGAATTACCATAAACCCTTATTGATTACATTTATGCTCCCTTATCATTTATATAATACTGGATATATTCCTTATATAAAAAATATTTAATATTCAATAAATGATGAAATAAACAAACTATCAATCAGTTCCAAAGAAGTCAAGAATATCCAATATAGGTTACCCCAATCAACCATCTCTTATTCCAAAATCAATACATCATTATCAAGACCATATTAAGGATTAAATTTTCTTAAACCATGTATTTTCCAAAAATTTATCCTGCTATTGAGTAACTTTTCTTGGTTCCACACAATCTCAAGTCCTTAATTTAATAGTACTGCAGTACGATCTTTATATACTCTATATTTCTTATAACATGTACATCATTAATAAAAAACTCTAATAACACAATACATTAATAAAAATATAATAAATATAATTATTTCTCTTCATCTTCGGTAGTATCATAACTTTATTATTATCTAGAAGAATCATTTAGGGTATACTATGATGATTTGGACATTGACTCTCATAGTGTCATAACTCCTTGTAGATGAAGCATTGTACATTTGAAACTTTTTTCTCACCCTTGAAATCACATACTTGGTGTCCTTTTTCTCCACACTTATAAAAAACTCTCATTCCCTTCAAGAATTTACCAAGGTGATTCTTTCTTCAGTTATCACATATAGGAGAGTCCTTCTTTTCCCTCTTCCCTTTATCCAGATTTATCTCTTTCGTAATTTTCTTCTCTTACTTCCCTTCAGAGCCATAAGACTTAGAGAATTCATTACTTATATTATTAACACATTATACTATTTCTTCACATGTTGAAAATATATGGGAGACTATTTCCCTTCTAAATGTTGTCTTAATACCGTGAAAGATATGACCCTTCTTAGTCTATGGATCATACGTATTTCTGGAGTTCACATTCCTTCTACTGGGCACCATTTCTATACAATGGCATACACTAGGTCATTTTTTGAATTGCAATGAATAATTCCAAACTTGAAAAATACCTAACGTAAATTGAAAAGTTTATGGATATAATCCATAATCATAAAAAAAAATTCTTTGAGGAAGTATATACTCATAAACCCTTCATAATGGTTTGTAAATAAAATGAGAATTATACTAAGAATATCCCTTGGGAGTGTCATAACCAAGATTGCAGCAAGGCCTGTTGTCATGCACCAGTTCCCTTTTGAGTCTAGCTCAAAGAATCTTTTTCGGGTTTTACCCATAGGTAAATCTATACCAGAGCCGCCTCTACCTGCTCATATCTAGACAGAGATTTATTGATTCAAAAACTCACAAAATCTCTACATTAAAAAATTTCTAAGAAGTTCTTCTATACAAATCATCAATGTCTATTTTAGGGATATGTTCTCTCATCATAGTTTATCGAAATCTATTTTCCAAGGTTATTGTTAAACATCCTCTGATACCAACTGTAACACCCCGACCCTAGATTCCCAGAGTCAGTGCATTATTTTTATACATTTGCATGATTACAATAAATCCAGTCCTGAAAGACTGATCAGTTTAGTAGTCATGGAAAATAGATTACATGTATGAATGTTACATTACACTTTCTAACATAAAACTAATAAAATCCTTCGAGAACACTATTGTTCCCTTAGATTAACCCTCCATCTCAAACATAAAACACTTCTGGGGATCCTAGTAAAATAAAACAAAAGAAGAGGGTGATCTCAGATGCTTAGTAAGGGTAAATAATTTAGCGGAAGATAACATAAATAATATGAATGGTGAATAATTGAAAACACATGCCTTTACAAATAATAAACATGAACACTTTATGGCAGAAATATGAGATGAGTAAAAAACGCCATAATAAAACGTAGTCAAGGATATTCTACTAGTTGAATACCCACATGAATCATCAATATTATTTTCATAATGAGGGAATGTATAATACCAGAGATTCTGAAACATTTTTCTAAGGCCTCATCCAAGACGTCTAAAAATGATTAAGGCCTCGGCCAAAACCATATATCAAATTGGTAATGGCCCCATCAAATTCCATGTCTAATTGTCTAATGATACCTACCGATGAATCGATGAGCTATATAGGGCTCCACCCATCACTTACTAAGTCCAATACATTCCTCATATGAAAAGGTTGAAAAATAACATAAACATTCGTATTATAACTAGCATACGAAATGTCAATACTTTAACCATAAAACATGAATGGTATATAAATAGCACATCCATAGTAAAACATTTCAGAAAACCTTCAATACAATATGGAAGTGTTGTATCATACTAAATCAACTTCAAATAAACTTAAAATTCATCAAACAATGTTGACATATATGAAATACAAACCTTTTATTAGAGAAATATCTTTTACTATTTTGAAATCATTTAAGAGTCACAAAATTATAATGAAAAAAATTTATTTTGAAAATATTCTTATAAGCTTGTAAGGGAAGCTTCTTCAATGTTATAATGGATAAAAATATCTGCACCCACCATATAAGTTAAAAAACATTCTTATCTTAATTTTTTCAAAAAGTTCATAAAGTACCTTGTTTGGAAAACGACTGAAATATTCCTTCCAAAACATATAAGGTTAAATATGTTTATAAATTACTTTACCCCTTTATATAGTAATTTTTTTTGAAATACATTTTTAAGAAACATGGATGTTGATGATAAAGAGGTCCCAGTAGATACTTACATAAAAACAAACTTGTATAATAATTAGATTGTAGAATTAACCCTTACCATGCACTTGCCTTTGGTTGAGGGTACGTTTAACCTCCTGTATAATGACCATATTATGTTATTAAATTATAAAAGAACCATATTCAAATTTATTATATCACACATAATTCATTTATGACTTTATACAACCCATTTAATAATGATTTCCATGTTAAATTAACATTTTGGGTAATAATCGCTATCTTTATCGTACGTGATTTAACTAGTTACTATTGATTGTATCACCTAGATAAAGATTTATATACTTCCATAATATAAAAAATGATTTATATATCATATATATTTATAATTTAAATATGTATAATACATATATATATGAAATGGAAAACACCGTTTATGGAGACGGTAGTCCGTACATACGCATAAACATAGTTTCCATTTCAGATCGTATTGAACAGAAGTAAGTGAATAAGATATATGTAAGTACATAAATACACACACACACATATATATATATATATCTCTAGTAGCATTATTATTTCATATATTACATACTTATTTGTAATATATATTTTTATAATCGTCGATGAATGGTGAACGTCGAAATGAATCTCATCGCATCGTGGAGATGGTAATCCGTACATACGCACGAGCAACAATATCATTATTTTGATTTAAAATAGTATGTAAATAGATGGTATATCATAAATACAGAATCATTAACATGTTATATTTATATTTACATCAATTATACATCATTATTATAACAATCCAAATAATAATGTATTGAAAAACAACTACACCACGACGTGGAGACGGTAAGTCGTACGTACGCACGTATGGTGACATTCATAGGATGGATAAAATAATGAATATGGTAGTACCATATTTATAATTACATCACAATATATAGAATATACTTGAGTTATTGTTTTAGAATGGAAACAAGAAATAAATAGGAAGTGGAAGAAGAAAAGAACTTGTAAGAGGTGATGAAATATTTACCTCTTCTTCGGGGTTCTTCCTTTTGATTTGATCAAAATGGATCCATAGGATTGATTTCTACTCAAAATAAGGCCTTTAGGATTAACTGAGTGAAGTTGGGAGGATATTTGGGCATGGTTTGGCTAAGCCAAATGGCTTTATAGGTTTGATTTTGAGATAATGGGAAGTTCCCTTTTATAAGAGGGGTGAAGGTCACTTTATGAAAATATCAAAGTATTAATTTATTTTACAATAATATTTCGTTTATAATGGATTAAAATGAATTTATTTCAAGAATTAGGTGGTTATGGGTCGAAATCCTCTCAACCAATAGGTTTTAGAAAATTTTAGGTTACCATTGTAACCTTATCTTTTAGATTTAACTCTTAGTTAAATAGTTTAACTTTTACCATGTCTTCTTTTATTCTAACTCTATATGGTTAATAAGCGTACTCTAAACTTCCAAGAGAACCTCAAGTGGATAATTAATGACATATATAACATTATTTAATACCTTTTTCCAAACCATACATTTTTAGGAATATTATCTCAACAATTAATATAGTATTTGTTTTAAATATTAATTTATGTCAATTTTGACACTATTTGGTATTTTGTTTTTGTGAAAGTAATAAAAACTTTATTACTTCTAACAAGATACATTGAATCAGTCCTAACATGTCATATTCAACTAGCAAATTCCTGTAAGTCATAAAAACTTTGAAATTATATTTATTTTAATATTTATAATAACATTTATTTGATTCTTTCATTAATAAGGTAATTACTACATCATCATTGTGTCATTAATAAATTCAATTATTTAATGTATAAAAATTATAAATAAAATATCATTATCTAGTAAATCTTTTTATCTTAATAATGAATATTTATAGTAGAATTTATCTTTTGTATAACCCTATATTAATAATTGTTTTGTTATTAAACTATGATTTTAACTCTTTTAACTCTTTTTTAAATAAAATAATAATAAATGTATTAATCTAATCCAAGTGGACCTAAAGGGTCTTATTTTGTTAATAAGGTTAATTATGGTCGAGTTACACTTATCTAATAGAATTAGGATATGTGTTAGGGTAATTTTGATATTTTTTCCCTTAATTAACCTATTTACTTTTAACCATGGTAAATAAAAGTAAAAAGTTACTATTCACCAACAATTATTTTCATCTTATTGAACCAAATTTTAATTCTTGATATTAACCATGTCTCTTTGATTTTTGAAATTCAACTCACAGAAGCGGTAAAATTATGTTTGATGCAAGTTTTCAATTTCTCCTAGAAGGTGAGTAAAAGACGGTAAAAAGTTCAATTAAATTTTATATATCTAATATTATTATAAAATAACTCTAATGAATTACATTTAACATATAGAGATATTATTTATCTATTTTTACCTAAAATAAACTTAAGTAAATTAATTATTCAATTAAATAGAATGTAGGTTTTAAACAATAACGAAGTGTTTTCACTATTCACCAAAAATTGAATGTTTTCAGAAAAGTACCAAAACTTTAACCTAAGATAATTTTGATATTCCAAAACCAAAAATGAATTCCATTTTACCCATTTAAAAACCTATAAGTTTAATTAATTAATTTAAAATTAATTCCCATTGTCAAAACCAAAAAGCGTATTTTTAAGAAATAATAACTATCAAAAGATTGACACTTGTTTTTGTCCAATTTCAAAGTGAAATTACATCTAATGACCAAAATTGGATTAAATGGTAAAAATATAATCAAATTATACTTCCAAACCATTCAAATTTATAATTTAACAATATAAATTAATTTGATTAAAAAAGTTTTTTTCAGTTAAAATTTTGTATTTATCACTATTCACCCAAATATGAATGTTATCATAAAAACACCAAAAATTTATCGAAACAAAATTTTTATGTCCTGATTGTAAATAATATGTTTATTTTGTCAAATTGAATATATACAATTTTCAAATATTGGTTTTAAAAAAGGTCCGCCATTAAAAGGCGGTAAAATTGCATTTTTGGAAAAATACTTATTTTATCTGAAAAAATGAATTTGTTCTTACATTAGGTCTAATAAACTCATAATATGGATCCTAAAAATATAAGGATTATATAAAGTTCAAAATTCATTTAATAATATTAATAATTGCATTTGAACTTCTAGTTTGGTAAGTCGTCGTGCGCTTGAACTCAGTGTTGCGTGTAGTGCAAGTTATTGAATTATTTTGAAGAAATAACGTACTATGAAATATTGGGGCGTTAAAAATATAATATACCTGAGGTATTTTTAATTTGATCTAAATAATTAGAAAATATTCTACATTGGAAAATAAGATATAATTTTGATGCATGGAATTAAATAGGATAAAATAATTTTATATGAGTACATATAGACAAGGAACAAGATGGAAAACCTTTTTGAAGGCCATATCAAGGATAATACAAACAACAAGGTAACTTCTGATGATTGGAGTCTTCTTAATATGAAGGATTCTACCACCTTGATAAATTTTAGTATTGGTACTATGTATTATATTATGGATTGAGTGGAGGCTATTTTTTCTAGGTTCTTAATTATGCATTAAATTTGATTCCTGAAATTTAATTCTAATTTAGTAGAAAAAATGTGGACCCTATTAATTTTCAAAGATGACTATTTTGGATTAAATTAACTTTTAACCAAAAATTCATGATTACATTGTATGGAAACATGGATTTCTAAATAGCCCACAATTTATGTGAGTCACACTTTTTTAGAATACCATCTCACATGGTTTGGACACATGGTTTACCTAATTTTGTTTCCGTCAGGAAAAATGCAACTATATCCCCGCTTTAAAACTCTCTCAATCACAAAATGGTTTAGTTGAAACGGTTCCCATGTTGTTTTCCCAAATCCTAAATACAACTCACCACACATAGATTCCTTCGATAACTATAAGATGTACATTGAACCATGCACAATGTATTCACATCAACCATTCACTATAGACACTAAAAACAACATGATATATAGAGAGTTTCATGGTGTATCATAAACAATTAACACAAAAACATTCACCAAGGGGAAAATCTCCTCCAAAAACAAAAAAATAACATTTTAAGATCTTGATATTCGATGGAGAATGTAATCCTCATCCCAGGGGTCAAACTGTAACTAAATCACTTTAAAAAAGGGGATCTCACTCTCATTAAAAATCTGAATTTGAACTCAATGAATAATCCCCCAATAGAAAAAAATTAAAATTTCCTCTAAATTTGATATACAATAACATTTTATGTCTTTAAAATTTCCCCATATTAATTCTTATCATCCCAAAAATCCATCATGGTAATCAAATTGATAAGCCTGACCTACTTAAACTATAAAATCCCCAATAAAGAACTATATTATCCCTATGAATGAAAAAAATACTCTATGGAGCTCTAGCCACCATACATATAAACATCAGTATTCCTAAAAAATTAATTTATTTGATCTCTGAGTACCATACACCATGTCTCAAACAATTATCTGATTGTGATTTCCCCCAAATATGTCTTAAGCTGCATAAAAAAAGTAGTCAGACATATCCTGGCTAACTCTTTTTTGAAAACCTTATCCCCAGCTATGGTAACCCCTCAAATTTGACTCAATATTGAATCACACCAACTCAAACCCATTATATATTTCTAAATCAATTCAATATCCAACACCACATATGAATTGTTATTCTAGTATTCTCATTGAAAAAAGGCAAGTTCAGAAATACCCATGCAGTAGAATTATGATTCTACCATAATGAAGAGGATCATATTCTCCATAAGAATTTCCTCACTTAATCTTTCAAAACAAAACACCAATATCCATTTCACATGGTGATACCATCACCAAACACAATGGTCTGGTGTTACCATCCTCATCGTACCTGAACACCACCAAAACACTCCAACTATCACTTTTTCCTGTTTCATTTGGATTGAAATTCCAAAAAACCAATGATCCTTCCAAAAGATGTACACATTCTCTAACATCAAATTTTGTACTCCCCACAATATGGATTCCCCTACTATAATCCATATTATCCAAACAAAAACATTTAACAACAATGTAACTTTTTGGTTCCTCCAATGATCTAAATAATTCTTAATAGGCTTATACAAAATCCGTTCTACATAGACATGAACCTAATGAATCATTAAAATAATATTTTCATTATTACCTTCTGAAAAAATATGCTAAGTCTATCCAAAATAAATTATCACATACTCCCAATCATCCTGATCACAAAACTGAACTCATGATTACATCAGTTATGTCTGATCGAACCTAGGCAAACACACCTAAACAACTTACAATACTCCTCATATTGGTATGTTCTAATAATCTCTGACACCCTCAACACTACACATCAATATCGAACCATATCAAACAATCTAATATAAACCATAGAGAAACTATCCACCTTAGAATCATCTATACTATTTTAATCGACACATACACTCACCATGAAACTAGAAGCAGTCCAAGAATAGATAGGGCCAACCATTCAACTGAACCTACCCTCTAAACCCACCCATGATAACATGAGTAGCCCATGAACTCCCCACAAAAAAATATGTTGAATTTATCCCCATCATAATATCTCATATAAATAATATTCTTTCATTGATCCAAAATATGGGAATGCCATTCCTCTATCAACACACTATGTTCTATATACATCCCTCAATGAATGGACTATAATTCCACTTCCATGTAACATCTCACCATAATATGCACATGAACTATAATAAAAATAATATTTATATATACATAATTTTATTCTAATTATAATTACAAAATGAAATTATATGGGACAACACCATATAGCTTATTATTGACACATTAAACTACTAGACCCCCATCATTCAAGAAATTGCACAGAGACATACACTTATCGTGTGAATTATACATGCCTATAACATTACATGTAAACAAGCATCTTGACCTTGGGAAAATATCCAAAATAACAAATCAATAATAATAATGAATCTATGAAGGAAAAATTATATAACCCAACTATAAAAAAAGAAACCATAATAGTAATCTCATTATCTGGGTAATCTGGACTTTCCTGTGTAATGGGGTTAATGATGAACCAGTATGAGTTCCATAAAAATATATAATAGATCCTTAAAAATCCTTCCTATTATCTCCCAAAGTCATAAAAAAAGACAATATCTAATTATATTCCATAATGAATAAGACCAGGTCTACTCAACACATCACCAAATACATCTCATAAAAAATCTCCAAGCATTAATCCCTATATTATTGAGGTAGCCAACTAGTTGTGAGGGCCTACTACATAGTATTTGGAGATTATTACCTAAAATATAAGTGTAATGAAACTGAAAAATAACCAAACACATACACATACCTGAATATTAGATTACACAATAAAATATCATGAAAATAAAATTCAATAGTAAATGGAATGAAACTTACATACATAGAGTCATCAAATATCACATTAGATAATCACCCTTTAGGCTGATCAAATACATAAAACAAATAATAAAATATAAAATATAAAATTCTATAATATAATCCCTAATCCATACCTCAAATTGAGCCACCAGTACCTATCGGACACCTCCAGCTCGATCCCCAGACTTCAAAGAGTTATCATGCTTTATCGTGATTCATGAGGCCCCCACCTAATGTCGAGATTACTTTTCTAAACCTAATAGAATACATAATCTCTACACCTTCACTCAATTTCCATAAAGGTGGTGTGGAATAATTTTTTGGTAGGTCACCCCAATAGTGTTACCTAACATATGATTTCATAACCATTTCATGCACACATGATGTTCCCTGCCTCGTCAAATCATTACATCTCACATGAAAATTATAAAATAAATAAATATTTAAACAATATTAAAAAAAATTATGTATAAAAAATCATCAAAAATCAATGGGATCAATTCCACCTATGATCAACTGAGTATAATCTATATATATCTTTGTTTTTTATAGATCATGGATCAACAATAAATTCAACAACAAGCATATACTCTAGACAATGATGAAGCTCCATAATGATAATCAAAACCACATCCATGAATTCCAAACTCATGGGAATAAAAATAAGTGTTACATTAAAATATACACAACACTAATAGGAATTAAGACTCCAATAACATAGTCTAAACTATAAACAAGAACCCTAACCAATTTTGAGAGAACCTTAAGATATAAAATAATCCTCTAGAATTAACCAGCCTCCATAACCATCAGTCAATATCTGCTACAATCCTTCATCCTTTTAAATTACTGAGACTATTAAAACCAATACCTATAAAAATTCAATTAATTAAATAGTTGATTTGGAATATTTTGAACCATCAATTAGTTATATGGAACAAAAAACACCATCTATGTAAGGAGAGAATATAATGGATTTCAAGGGAAATTCCTTATCTAAGAAAATAACAATGGTTTTATCAAACCTCCATTACTAGATCAAGGTCCAATTCAACTATCAATGTAACAATCCATAACAAAAAATTTCATTTAACCATGTAAAAATAAACTATAACACATCCACTATGACTCAAATCACACATATCATGGTTCTATTGTGACACAAGGAGTATTCATCAAAGAATCTCCACACAGACCCTTTAGAAGATAAACAAACATGGTCCCCACACAAGTACATGTAGGACCCCGGGACACCCTGAGATGGGAGGGGTGAATTAGGGTGCCAAATTTTTCTTTTAAATAGATGGATGTTGTTCCCATGTTGGTAGGAACTAGTTAAACCTGTATGATGGATATGATCAGCAATGAAACATTAACATTCAAAGAGATGACACAACAATTTTTACTTGGTTCACCGCTAAGGGATACATTCAAAGAGCATACACCGATAGGTTGTTGGTCATACCAAATTATACTAATCTTTACTAGATGTGGATTACAAAGGTCTGGGAACAGTCACTCTGTCCCAGGATCACTGCCTTTACAAAGGTTTAGGGATAACTCACTGCGTCCCTCGGGGAACTCCCTTTGACTCCCCCTGGCTCACTGCCTTAGGTGAAGTCTCACTCAGTTTATAGACGTGAAGGTCTCTTCAATAGATATACATGAAGTTCTTTGTCTCCTGTTCAGCATGAGACTTTTCTTGCATCAGGGTTCAGAGTTGATGATCTTTTCAGTTCCATCCTTATTCTTTAGTGCAATGACTGAATGCACTAGATCCTCTTGTCTTCATTTGCCTGAATCACAATCACTTATGTGATTGTCCAATAAATGAAGATAAAAATACATGGAATTTTCAGAATCAGTTCTCCATGAATGCATGAGATCATGCATGCATCATTTAGATTTCCTCTTTAATCTCACCATGCACTGAAGGTATCATGCAATCTTTCGGCTTTCATGCAGCTCTATGAAGATGGGTGTACTCCAACAACACCTGGAACTCTTCTCCAATCCTGGCACGCACGTCTCAGAATAGCATAAAAGTATTCGGTGTGTAAGTCCAAACTGGCACGCAGGTTCACCTCAGCCACCTGCGTGACACTCACTTCATCAGTTGTAAACTTTCATGTCTCACCTCCTTTTACGCCCAAACCGATTTTGGCGCGCAAGTCACAACTGGCACACAACTTAAACTTGCGCGACCACAAATCTAATGAGGAACCCACACACATGTGTGACAGGAGCTCTAATTTTCTCTAAGTGTTGAGATCGTTTTGAATGAGGAGGGGTCGACCTATATTTATAGGCATTTGGACAACCTGCGCGATGGAGCACAAGTCTCCCCTCGGTGCGCAAGTTTCGACGCGCAAGTCTCTGCCCCTGTAAGTAACTTGCATGACCCATATCCAAACCTGGGTTCCCTTATCACTTTTCCTTGTTTTCATGTTATGAATTTGAAAAACAATAGGCGTGCAAGTTCCCAATCCTCCAAGTAATCGGCTCGCAGGTCCCTTCACAACGCGCAGGTCATTTGCGCGACCAAACTAATACTTTTGAAACCCACTTTCCTTTGCCATATTTTTATGTCCTGATCTTGAAAAACATTAGGTGTTATTGTTTCCAAGCCTCCTAGGTACCAGCGCGCAAGATCCTTTTCCAAAAACCACCTCTCTTCATTTGTCGATTTTTAGGCTCAAAAATTTGGCCAACACTGGAAAACGGCACCACCTTGTGTCTGCTCTTTTTGTACTGCCTCCAGATCATCCATTCCTCTATCGACGTTCTTGAATCAAACATGGATCGTTAACCACATCCCTTGAACTCTACATGCCACCATGATACCCCTTTGTTAACAAATTTGTATGTCATTGTTTTTCTTTGTCAATAAGCACAATCACCTCAAAAAAAATTTCATGTGATTTTCCTTCTTGAACAACTCTCCTTCTTTCATAACAAACTCCACAATCGTGATGTATATCCTTTGATTGGTCAGGTTTATCTTCATCTTATTTTGATACAATGTGAAGTGCATGCCCATCTCAGAATTCCAATCCCTTGCACAATTTCTTCTTCCTCAACCGTCATTCCCTACTTCATGCAAACCAAATGATTCTATTCTTCAAGAAGTATCTTGCTTGGTTCTCATGCAATCATGAAGAATTGAATGGTCTTTATCAAATCCACATTCTTCATTAATCATCCTCATATGGATTATACCTCACCATTCTTCACTATTTTAAATAATGTATCACCTTTGACACATGTTCATTGAACTTATGATCTGTACAACAATCATCTAAATTTTCATTCCTCTATTTCATTGGAGTACTTCTTGATATCTTTCATTTTGATCTTCATTGAAAAACATTGTCATCAAATATAACCTTATACACAAAGTGTTCCCAACAATATCCCCCTTTTTATTTTGTTTTAAATGCCTTACATATCTTCTGAAATGAATTCGACAATGTCAAAATGAGAATCTTCTCTTCAATCAACTTTTATTTTCAAACTTTCATTTCACTTTCTCCCCCCTTATTTACAAGAAATACAATGTTTATGGTAGAGAGGGTATCAATCTATACTTAAGAAATATGTCATCAATCATTTCACTCTAAGTCTACTTAAGAAATGCTCGGTGTAGAAAACAAGAGGATTTGATTTAGACAACAAGGTTGTCAATTATTCAATGATCATGATACCACATGAGATGAGAACTCATGTACATTGTCTTCAAGGGTTTTCCACTTCCATTTTGGGTTAAAGAAATCTAATGTGATAGGGAATAATCAACCTGAAACTCCTGCACTCTCATTAGCAAACATATAAAAAACATTCAAGTGTAATTGGTAGGATAAGTGGCATTAGGGTACTTCTATTCTTCTTATGTCACTAATCAATTCAGTTACTCCCCCTTTTTAGAATGATCTTTGTTCTGAGTATTCAAGGATGATAGATTGAAAAATTACATACCTTCTCCAATGATATGTTTTTCAAGAAATTTACAGAGTGATTGCATTTGATACCAGCTGTAGTTCATATTGATTGAAACAATGATTTTGGAAGATTATTCATTTTTATCCCCCTCAAGGAAAACACTCCTCATCATCTTGATCTTTGAGTATCAATTTAAGAATCATCTAAGGATGGAAACTTCTTTAGCTTAGCTATCAAGAGTTGACAGCATTCACTACATCTCAGGTTCTTCCTCATGAGAGCATGCTTCACCTTCAATCCCCTGCATTGTTATCACAAATACAATACACATTCTCTTCTTCTTTGTGTGGTGAATTTTTCTTCTTAATAGCGATTTTGAATGATACATTCTTACTCTTTTTGAGGACTGCTTCTTGATCTCATATTAAGATTAGACAACATTTTTCAATGTGGCCAGATTTCGTACATCTCTCACACATAACTTCTTCGACACATGTTTTTGTCTTGGTTTGCAATCTCTCTATCACTTTTTCTTCATCATGTGAAAGTTTTTATTTTCCTTTACCACTAGAACTGGCTTGTTCATTTTCAAGTTTCCTCATTCTTTCCAAATCTTCTTGATAGATGACCAACATGTCATTTGAAACTCTTGTAGCTGGATTGGATCTTTGACATAGGTGCATCTGAGTTTCAACCCACTTAGTTTTTCTTTTGGATGGATGACCCTTCAATTCTAGGGATCTAAAATCATGGGTCTTCCCAAATTCCCTACTTGAGATCTTCTTCAGGAAATGTGTGTTCACAATGTTCTTCTAATTACTTCCCAAGGTAGTTTCTTCATACTTATCTGGCATCAGAGGTCTTCATTTCTTATCAACAGTGAAAGCATATTGAGATGGGAATGTGCCTGCCTTGTGACCTCTATCGTTGCACAGATCACAGATGTCATCAAGCATTCCAAATCTGTTTGCTGTAAACAGATGTTTTTGGACCTACAGATGTTGCTTCTTCTTCATTGGATTTCTTCACTTTGATACAAGCTTCATATGTTCTTTTTCATTAAAGGTATTATACCAAAAATCCAGTTCCCAATGCCCAAATCTGTTGTAGCACCAACATTGACCCACAAATCTTTTCTTCTTTGTATCTTCTGTATGAGGTTGTTGGACTTCTTCTTAATTTATTGTGCTCTATTTGAGAAACCAACTTCCTCCTTTTTCTTCCCATCTAACCTAGCCATAGTGGTAGGATTCTTATCCTCCACTTTCCTCACCCATAGTTGTTTATAATTTTACTTCCAACCTGCACTTTTGGAAGGAACATATTTATAAACAATAGTACATGTTTGTATGGATGGTACCATCACTTTCATAACTGCTTATGATAGATAAATGACTGAATTCATGATCTTCTTATCACATGATGGAGGTATTTTGACATTAGAATCCTCCAGTGATCATTGAGTACCAGCAGCAACTGATTATTGAGGTGGATAACCCTGAGTTGTCATAACCTTTTTGTCACATATTAGAGGTATTTCGACTGTAGAACCCTACAATGAACATTGAGTACAAGCATCACCTGTTTCATTATTTTGTGAAGTCTCAATATGTGTATTCTCAAGATTTTTCAATTGGGATTCCAGTTTTTGACTGTCAATATTGAGAACGATCTTCTGATATTCAATCACGATCATATTCTCTTCACAAGTCTTATTCAATATTTCAACATCATCTTCATGCATCTTTACTTTGTTTTGTAACAAGGAGTCAAGTTCCTGGAATCTCTTGGAATTTTCATCTAAACAAAAACTCTTGTCATCAGTGCTCTCCTTCATCTTAGCTTTAAGTGCATGGATCTTTTTTTAGATTCTTATTGATTCCCTCTTTTTCTTCAACAACATTAATCTGTTTGGTGAGATTTATGCATTCAATAATTTTTCCATCCAAGCCATTTTCCTAATTATCAGCTTCTCTTTCCAATCGATTGATCTCAACTTGCATGCATTGAAATATTCAAAGAACATCAGCAACTCTTTCTTCTGGAATATCATGCAGATAAGTTATTAATTTTTCTTGATCACTTGAGATAGTCGTGTCTTCCTTTCCAATGGTAGGAACCTGAGCCACATGTTCAATATATTACAAGCCTGATATTTCTTCATTATTGGAAGGGCATGGAGAACAAGACACTGTATCTTCTTTGGAAATGAAAGAATTCGTCAACTACTCCTTCTCTTTCTTTTTCATGTTTGTCATGGTCTTGCTGGATGAAGGCTTCTGCTCAGAAATGACTGAATCTTCATCAAACCTTCACTTCATTGTTTGAAATTAGAAAAGAAACTCGAATCCTCTTTTGAATAGAATTACTGTAGAGTATCCAACATACGCGAACCTTTCCATCTGATACCACTTGTAGGACCCCTGGACACCCTGAGAGGGGAGGGGTGAATCCGGGTATCAACTTTTTCTTTTAAACACAAGGATCTTGTTCCCATGTTGGTAGGAACTAGTTAAACCTGTATGATGGATATGATAAGAAATGAAACATTTACATGCAAAGAGATGACACAACAATTTTAACTTGGTTCACCGTTAAGGGATACGTCCAAGGAGCATACACCGACAGGTTTTTGGTCGTACCAAATTCTACTAATCTTCACTAGATTTGGATTACAAAGGTCCGGGAACAATCACTCTGTCCTAGGCTCACTACCTTTACAAAGGTTCAGGGATAGCTCACTGCATCCCTCAGGTCACTCCCATTGACTCCCCCTAGCTCACTGCCTTTGGTGAAGTCTCACTCAGTTTATAGACATGAAGATATCTTCCATTGATAGGCACGAATTTCTTGGTCTCCTATTCAACATGAGACTTTTCTTTCATCAGGGTTCAGAGTTGATGCTCTTTTCAGTTCAATCATTCTTCTTTTGTGAAATGACTGAATGCATTAGATCGTCTAGTCTTCGTTTGCCTGAATCACAATCACTTATGTTATTGCTCAAGAAATGAAGCTCAGATTACTTGGTATTGTTAGAATCAGTCCTCCATGTATGCATGAGATCATGCATGTATCATTTTGGTTTCCCCTTTAATCTCACTGTGCACCGAAGGTATTAGGAAATCTTCCTGATTTCGTGAAGCTCCAAGAAGACGGGTGTACTCCAACAACACCTAGAGATCTTCTCCATCCCCGGAACGCTAGTCTTAAAACAGTGCGCATGTTTTCGGAGTGCAAGTCCAAACTGGAACACAGGTTCACCTCAGCCACTTGCGTGACACTCACTTCTTCAGCTGTAAACTTTTGAAACTCACCTCATATTACGCCCAAACTGATTTTGGCACGCAATTCACAACTGGAACGCAATTATACTTGCGTGACCACACACCACTTGCGCGACCCACACACCTACGCAACGGAAGATTTGATTTTCCCTAAATGTTGAGCTCGTGTAGAATGAGGAGGGGTCGACCAATATTTGTAGGCATTTGGACACCATGCGCGACAACACGCATGTCTCCCCTCGGCGCGCAAGTTTCGGCGTGCAAGTATCTGCCCCTACAAGTCACTTGTGCAACCCATATCCACACTTGGGTTCCCTTCTCCCTTTTCCATATTTTCATGTTCTGAATTTGAAAAAACAATAGGCGTGCAAGTTCTCAAGCCTCCAAGTAATCGGCGCGCATGTCATTTCCGTGACCAAACCAATACCTGTGCGACCCACTTTACTTTTCCATATTTTGACGTCCTGATCTTGAAAAACATTAGGCAATCATGTTTCCAATCCTCCTAGGTACTGGCACTCAAGTACCTTTTCCATAAACCACCTTTCTTCATTTGTCAATTTTTAGGCTAAAAAATTTGGCCAACACTGGAAAACGGCACCACCTTGTGTCTGCTCTTTTTGTACCGCCTCCAGATCATCAATTACATTGTCGACGTTCTTAAATCAAACATGGATCATTATCCACATCCCTTGAACTCGACATGCGACTATGAAACCCCCTTTGTTAACAAATTTTTATGTCATTTCTTTGCTTTGTCAACAAGCACAATCACCTCAAAAAAACTTCATTCATGTGATTTTCCTTCTTTAAAAACTTTCCTTCTATCACCACAAACTCCACTATCATGATATATATCCTCTGATCGATCAGATTTCATATAACCATATTTTGATACAAAGTGATGTGCATATCCATCTCAAAATTCCAATCCCTTGTACATTGTCTTCCTCCTCAATCGTCATTATCTACTTCATGCAAACCAAATGATTCTATTCTTCAAGAAGTATCTTTCATGGTTCTCATGCAATCATGATGAATTTCATGGTCTTCATCAAATCCCCATTCTTATTTAATCATCATAAAATGGATTATACCTAACCATTTTTCACTGTTATAAAAAATGTGTCACCTTTGACACATGTTCGTTGAACTTATGATCAGTACAACAATCAAATGTATTTCCATTCCTACATTTCATTAGAGTACATCTTCATCTCCTTCATTTTGATCTTCATTGACAACTATTGACAAAAAATACAACCTTATACACAAATTTTTCCCAACATTATATTGATTCAAATCCATCCCAAACCATTGGATAAACCCAATGCATGAATACATTCTTGAATAAACCACCCCCATCCCATCCATGGACACCACCTCACTCACAATGACATCCTCAAGAGACACCATATCCATAAATTTATACTTAAGGGTCCCTCAGATCACACTTAAACCATATCTTCACAACACCCATCGAAGCCTAAAGACTCACCATATGAATCTAGCCCAATGGTTCTATCCAACTAGTCCATAAGAAACTATTATATGATCCAACAATTCAATCCATAATCAAATAGTCTCAATGATCATGATGTGTCCTCATTAACTAATCCAGGAATTCAATCATTACCACCTTCTAGGTATCATCTGAATACACCCAAATCTAGACCCCTCGATATCCTTCATCCATGTTAGTGATCACGATCATAAAGCTCTATCAATTCAAACGTTATATCTTCATCAGAAAAGATCTCAAACCAAATATCATATGGAAAACTCTACACAGACCACGTTCATAGAATCTCTCAATCTAAAACATCAAGGGGAACCACAAATCTAAATACATATTCTACAAATAAATAACACCATGAAACATAAGTTTCTTTTGTCTACACCATCACATCATACATTTAAATAAATAACCAAATGATAATATTACAATGTATAAAATGATACCAGGGAAACCAGAATTTCAATACCCTTCAATGTTACTACCTCCACACATCACTAGATAACACATGAGGTGGGTTCTTTAATTATAATAATAAAGAGATGGTTTAAAAAACCCCTTCATTGAAACATATAGAACCCCTGATTCCACAATAAAACAAATAAAATCACATCAAGTGGATCTCAAAAATTTCATTACCATTTTATAAAATAAAATAATAATTATCAAGTAGGGAGAAATATAATAAAAAATGAACCCTACCTCATAATGAAATTTTAGAATATTTGAGGCTGACACCATGCTCCACCAAATCGTTGGGAACTTATCTCATTCCACATGACCAAAATAACAAATTTTAAACATTTATATTTAAATATTAAAAATAAAAAATTCTATAATTGAATAAAGTCTCACTGATGCATAACCACTCACTCATAGCATGACTAACCACTTGATAAAGGTCTCCAATGAAACCCCAATACAATTCTAAGAAAATTACATTACAAGAGGCCCAATATAAGTTTTAAATATCCATAAATTCAATTAAAAAACATTTAAAAATAAAAAAGGGGGCAGAAATTAATTTTTAATTCCAATCGATTAAAATTGTTCCTTGTCATGATTCATCATATCACAAAGACTCCCCATATACCAATCATACTATGATGATTCCACCATCCTCAATGGGAATCATGGAAAAATCATTTGATAAAATAAACCAAAAATAAAGAAAAAAAGTTGAAGAAGAATGGGGAGAGGAGATGAAGAATCAGACACCATAATATATAAGATCATAAAAAAAACCCCATGTACAATGGGAAATAAAATTATGAGAGTGGTACGGGTGAAATAATGTAATAGAATCCAACAACCTTGATTCAGAGTCTACTTTATTTCTTGTTCATAGATACAAGGTGTCAAATAATGGATAGTTGATCAGTTTATATGTTTTAGTGAAATATATTAAAAATTTATACCCATGTTATATTTTTAATAGAAGATAAAAGATAACACATTTCAAAATAAAAAGAACTATATCCTATAAAATACGTGTTATGAAAACTTTTTCATATCTTCGAGTAAGGGAAAAAATCAAGGTGAGATAAAATGATCAATAAGGGTTAAATATAGAAAAATATATCATGAATAAATAAGAATAATGAAAATTTAAAGGTAAATAACTAAATATACATTCTATTTAAATAACAAGAGTATCATGATACGATATGTCATAATTAATTGGGTAAGGTATATAACTGAATACACATTCCATTTAATCTATAACTGATAATGAAATGAATCTTGAAATAATATGATAAAGAAAAAATTATGAATAATAATAATAAATGATTTCTAAAAAAAGGAAATGCATAATTGTTATATTTCATTTATACAGAACATGATATGATTACCACTAATTCTTTTCAAAGGATGGTTCAAATCTACAAGTAGAAAACCTGATTGATTTAGCCAACTAATATGTCTCATGAGACCTCCCGATGAATCAATCATCTATATAAAACTGGGCCCTAACAATATATGAATTTCCAATGTATTCCTCCTATATAAAATAATTGATTTAATTCATGAATCAATATTCATTATGATGAATATTCACAACAAGTAGAAGAAATATATTTATCAATATTTCCTCATTTAATCAAATAACATTCAAAGTAATCACCATTTGTAAAAATGATATATGGTTTAAGAAACAATCATATCCATCATACTAGAATATGGTTAATTAAGACAAATTTAATTTACAATGTAAATTTATCATAAAGAAGTGATTGCTTTATGTGAATGTTAACAGCCAATGAAGAAAGCGAGATTGTACTTTATATTTTACCACATGGAAATTATCAATTTGAATCCACCATGATGAAATATTTCAAATTGAAACATAAAATACAATGAATTATTAAATAACAATGGTATTTCATATAATAGGGGAAGTATATACACTGTATAAAATATATTAGGTGCATAAATTGACAATATGCCTCATAGAAGGGATATTGAGACGAAGTCCCTTACCTACTGTTTACTTTTAACTAAATGTGATTTTATTCTCATGTAGAGTGGTTCTAAACATGTTATTAACATAAAATAGAACTATTTTAAATTTTATAATGTATTATGTAAACATTTTATAACTTATTATCACCTGTTTGTTAAAATCATTCATTATTTTCCATGTTTCATGTGTTAATTGCCGTGTTTTCTCTATCGATTTTTTTTCATGATTGGTATATTTCTTGTGAATATTGTATTATTAAAAAAAATACCAAATAATAATCATAATATAATAGTCATATTTATAAATCAATTTTAAATTAAATACTTATAATTAATGATGGTTTTTATAAATGAAATATGTTACGATCATGGAGTCGGTAGGACATATATGTGTATGAGTAACATTTCAATTTTTCAATTATTATTATGGAAATGATTAAGAAATATTTTGTAATTTTGTAATTATAATTATATTCTAAATATAATATAATTTATTTACATATAATTATATATATCTTAAATTCATTGTAGTTATGAAAAGTGTGTCACATCGATTCGTGAAGGCAATAATACAGACATACATGAATGATGTTATTGTATTTCTATAAGAGAAAAGTAGGAAAAAATGATATGATATATTTAAATAATGATAAATATTTCATGATTATCATAACTCTATCATGTATATCATAAATATTTATTAAAATTATCCTTATTAACTTCTATTTAATGAATCGTTGAAAAATGAATGACATCGCTTTTTGAGGTGGTAATCTGCCGTACACATGAGTGACATCATAGTATATCCTATAGAATGGTAATAAAAAGGAATATTTGATATAATGAATCCATAGATATTGTAATTTTATAAATTTCATATATATACTCTAGATCAATCATCATACCCAACTGTGAGAGGTGGTAATGGAAAAACAAATGATATTAGTTCTTGATTATGTAGTTCGATGTACACACGAAGGAATATTTGATAACCCATTTGATGGAATTATTGATTATTAATGGTAATTAAAATAGAATAAAAAATAATAATAAATGTAATATTCTTATTCTATTATATTAGTACTGTTTAATATGAATTGGACGAGGTGGAGGAAGAAAAAAAAATAAAAACCATTGTTGAAGAACATTACCACTTCCTCAGGAATACTTTATAGGATTGCACCCAAAGCCTTCATAGGTTGGATATATTCCAATAATAAGGATTTTAGTATGATAGGTTTGATGTTGGGAAGTTATTTGTGTATTTATTTCCTAAAAAAGGGGTTTACAGTTTGAAGAAGTGTGGATAGGGTGTGGCCTTTTATAAGTGAGACGAGTGGTACAAATGTAATATTAGGATTTGAAAATGGTGTATGAACGTTTTTAACCTACCAAAAGGGTCTATAATGGTAAATAATATAAAAATATACATTAGTGGGTCTTACATATTTATAAAAAAGATTTTGAACAATGTTTTAGGTCAATTTAACCCATATCTTTCTAGTTTAACCCCTCCTAAAACAATTTATACCATACCCGTGGTAAATAATTTTTACTATTATTACCATTCATTATAGTAAAAATTAATTTTTCCATATTAAAATATATAAATTATTATTATTCTAAATATGAAACCAATTTTTTCAAATTCCATTTAAAAAAGTGGAAAATGTTAATTTAATATTAATTCCCCTATGTCAACAACAAAGTTGGTTTTGAAAGAGGGAATGTTCAAAAGATTAAAATGTTTTTATATCAAAGTTATTTATAAATATGACAATAATGACCTAAATAGTGTTAATATATATTTAATTTAACACATTTTAATTTAAAATAAATTCAAAATATAATCGATCATTTTGAATACTTTTTAAAAATTTCATTTTCCATTAAAATCTAGTATTTCTCACCATTCATAAAAAATGAAACATTTTAGAAGAGTCCCAAAAATCCACCCCACGACATTTATGATATGAATAATTCAAACATTAAATTCACTTTTCAAAATAAATTTTATAAAAATGGTATAAATTAATTTTAAATTATGTTCATAACATGTTACCAAACCGTCTTTTAGAAAAAATATTGTTTTTTATAAATCATTTCCTTCACTTTTATATGAATTTTATTTTATTTATAATCAATAAATCACAAATGATTTTTTTAAAAATGTTTAAAGAATACAATTCATACAATTTATCTAGTACAATTCATACCCATCAATTTAACAACTAGGTTATAACGATATAATAAATGACGATTAATTTAGACTCGGGGTTGGGTGTTCTGCAAGATATCAAAAATATTAAATATAAAGAAATATATTTTTTGTGTTTTTAAGATCTTGGTTTTGTGTCACATATTCTATTGAATAAAAATTTAATCATTTATAATTTTAAGGAGTTAAAATTTCCCAACCATAAATAAATTCCATCCTTGCAATTTTATCATGGACTCATAAATCAAGGGTTTGATTTTTGAAAATACCACTTTTGAAAACCGATATCCTAAAAATAGTTAATAAATAATCCTATCAGTAAAAGAAAAAGTGATGTAAAAGGTTCATATTGAATAAAACATAATAGGTTTACAAATAGTATATTATAGATGGGAAGTGAAAACATATACATAAAAGGGGATACAAACACTGAAATGCTGATAGAAAGCAGTTGAGAATAGTGTCAGGAGGATGTTAATGAAAAAAACCAATAAACCAATGTGGTGTGAAAAGGTCATTGATATCATAAAAAATGATGATAATATGATTTTTTTTGAATCATTATCCTTTTAATATAGTTGAAGAATTATTTTATTCTCTAAGAATATATGAAAATATAGTCGGTGTTTTTTTATTTCCCAAGAAAAACATCATCCTTTGAATTTTCCTTAATAAATCTCCACATCATTTCATACTCAAGAAATGAATGTCGAAAGTTATTTTTTTAATATTGAAACACTAAAATTAACTTTTAGATGATCATATGATTTAAAAAATAGTAAAAATCTATTTATCATGTCTTTATTAAAACAATAATGTTTAGAAAACATTATGTAGTAACAACCAAAGTTAATTATAATCCCTTCCATAATTAGTTGAATATACGGCTCATCCAAAATATGTTTGACCAAATGTAGATGACATTCACTAATTAAATATTAAATTCTACAGACAATATAGATTATCTGTTAATAGACCATTCCAAATATATGAATACCTTTATCATCATAAAAAATCAATTGAAACATTCATGATTCTAAAAGGAAAATATGATGTTTTACAATATATTATATAGATATAGACATGTAGAAAACTCTTTAAAAGATAACATAAACCATAAAACCACTGAAAAAATTCATGGTCACAAATAATATCCCATAAACATATCATATTCATTAATATATCATCATAGATCATATAATAAGGGTTTTATTCCATAAATCATATGTTTTGTAGAAAGATAAACATTCCACTAAATCACTTTTCTATGTATCATTCGACAAATTCTTTCAATTTCATAAAGAAATATTAATATAGTAAAACACAAATAAGTTTCAAAATTATTATAATTGTAATATCATAGATAAAATACTATTACAAAATATTTGTTAGATCCAATTACAAATTAACATTAATCATTCCACTATAGTTGTATCAATAGAATAATCATGATCATGATACCTTAGCATATTCTGAGGTAAATTATCTTGATTCTTGGGGAAATCATTTATAGAGTTAAAAATATAATTACACGGAAATAATTTCATATTTTAAATTTCTTTCACTCCCATCTAATAATTATTAGGGGAACCTTTCTCTCTACACATGTAGAAAACTACCATTCCCTACATGTATTAAACTTGGTGTTTCCCACTAATTATCCCTTGTGGTAAAATACATCATTCCATTATTCCTTTTATACATGATTTTTTATTCTATCCCCTTATTAAATTCCTTCAATTTTTGAAATAATATTGGTGTAATTATTAATATATATTTATTAAAAAAAATTATTTATCAATTTAAGAAAATGTATTAGAGACCCATCCTCTTTAGATATTTATCTAATGGTCTTTTATAAAATAGTAAATCTTTCAATCCATGCTGTGTATGTAATATGTAGCATACATAACTAAACTTTTAATTGTATCTTCATACTCCAAAACAAATTATTCTTCATTTTTTATTTAATATATCAAACTTTCTATTCATATATGTTCATTTCTCTTGGGGGAAATATTTCTAATATAACATCTCCTTATAATAATTCTATTACTTGGTTTAAATTTCCTCTTCTTCTCCATTATTTTAATTAAATTACCACTATTTATTAGCATATCCTTTGTGAAAATACACTTCATTTGTAACCTTTTATTTTTCACCACATTCTAAAACCATAAATATATTCTCCAGAGACTTAATCCATTGCTCAATTAAATTTTATTTTTCGTTCCACATAATTTTAGGGGATTATGTCGTAAAAAGAGATCCCACATATGAGAATCATGTTGTGGAACATGTTAATAAGTAGATCAAGGTATGTTTTCATAACATAATTACGCTTCACTAGTGTGGCCATAATTTCCTCAATTATAATACCAGATGTATTGGCTTCCTCAGCAAAAAAAATCTCAAAATTTTCTATTAGTATTGATACGATTCTTCCTTCGTGGTGCCATTTATAGATATTGGAATATAAAATATTAGATTGTAAAATTATGACTTTAAATCATCATGCGTAATTATAAATATGGTGTAAAAATTAGAAAAAATTTAAATTTATGCCTTGTTAATATCAGAATTATAAACTTGGTTTCTTTGAGGATATATTTATTTTCAAATCCATTATAACTGGTTTTAATGGAAATGTGAATCATCATAACAATATCCCTTAAGAGTATCAAAATAGGTGCATTGTAAGGAACATTGTTGTGAACTATTTGACTATCGGTCAATATCAATAAACCTTTTTCATACTTATTACCCCTAGGTACCTATGTACCAGAACAGAAGCTAATTATTATATCAAGTTATGGATTTATTTCTAGGAAAAAACATAATATATTCCTTACCAAAACATTAGGATGTTATTATATACTAATCATTAATGTAAATTATAGATTTATGTTCCCTAATCTTAGATTTTAATAATCATGTTCCCTTGGTTTCTGATAAACCACCATTTGATACGACTATTTGACCTTGATTCCAATATCCTGGATCCACCGTCTAACTTATTAAAATTTCAAAGATAAAAGGGATTAAACCCTATGGACTGATCGATTTATATGTTTTAGAGAAAAATATACATACATTATACTCATTTTACATTGGTAATAGAATATAAAGTATAATATATAGAAAAATAAAATGAATTTAATCCGTGAAAACTCATTTTATGAATTCTTATTTATATCATGAAGAAAGGAAACAAAATTAGGGTGATCTAAAATGTTCAGTAATGGTTAATCACAAAAGAATATACCATGTGCTAACAATCATAATAAACATGTAAGGGTAAATAATCAAACAAAAATTCATTTTAAATAATTTTACTACCATTACAAGAAAATCTATAATCAATTTGGAATGGTAAATAATTAAAAACAGATGATAGTTAATAAATCAATAAGAAGGAAGTGCATCCAGAAATAATAGTATAGCATAAATCTCATGGATAATAACAATAAATTAATTCTCAATAAAGGAAATTTCTTATTATTAGGAAACATATATCATTTATATGATACCTCTACCATCAATACCATTTACATAGCATTATGAAACTATTGGCATAAACTCATTTAATTTGGCCAATTGATATGTCTCATGAGACTTTTAGAATCATTGGGGGGAAATCAATAATTATTCCCCACCCGTATCAAATTTTTTAAAAGCATTACATACATATATATATATATATATTACTTTATTAAATTCATTAATTGATGTGAATTATCATCAAATATACGTACTTAGTAAAAAATATAGATTTATCAATATTTACCTAGTTAATCAAATTAATTTCAAAGTAATCATTGTATGTAAAATTGGTATATAGTTTAGGAAATAAAAATACCCATCATACAAGAATATAGATAATTAACATAAATGTAATTTCTATTTAAAAACTATCACAAGCAAGTGATTGTTCCAATATAATGTAAAAAAAAGTGATATTATACAATAACTTTTACCAATTGCTAAATTTATAGTCAAATACCATTATTTGAAATAAATAATTTTTAAACCTAACATAAAATTTATTACTAAGGAATCATGAAATTAAATCTCAGAGGTGTTATATTCAACATATGAATGAAATTTTGTGCATAACAATACAATAATCCTCAGTAAAAGGAAATCAAGATGAAGTCCCTTACCTCATGATTCATTTTGGTGGAATTTGATTTTAAACTATGTGATATTGGTTTTAAACTTGTTATTTTCTTATTCCATAACCATATTAATTTTTATAATATCATATATGATTATTTTATAACATATTTCACCCATTTGTTAATAACATTTCATTATTTTCATTGTTTCGGGTGTTTATTTCTATGTTGTATCATTCATATTTTCCATAAATGTTTTGGTTCCTGTGAATATTATATAGTGAATCATATCTAGAATAATAATCATGAAATAATAATCATATTTATACATCGATTACATTTTTTATGTCCAATAATAAAAGATCATTTTGATAAATGAAGTACGTTACGATCTAAGAGACGGTAGGCCATACATACACATGAGTAACATTTACATTTTTCAACAATCAATATGGAAAGAAGGTAAGGAATATGTCAGGACCTGTCCCCTATTTCCCATGACGTGACTACCCAAACTGGCCCCCCATAGGCCAGAGGCTAGCGACTAGCATCGAGTAGGCATATACCAAACAAATTAGAGTCATTTTCCTAAGTACCAATAATCACACACACAACTCCAAGCCATAGATGTTAGAAGGTGCATACACTATGTAAACAAACGCAAAGTATGATAGTATAAGACTAAAGGTAATCTAGGCCAGAATAAAATCCCAATTGAATCAGAAAAGATAAATTTCAACTCTATCGAACTCCACCGCAGAAAATTTTACCTGAATTGTAGGTACAAAAATAGTTGTTTTAAGCTGCAAAAGCACATCTCGTATGTCGGGTCACTCTATGGCAGATTTAGTAGGAGGGTTTTTTTAATTCATGGGGGTAGAGATTTTTTTAGTTAGGGAAAGGGGGTGGTGTAGCGCTACTTCAAGTGGAACTTTGCACCCCCACCCACATTGCACGCCCCAACCCCTTTAATATATATATAAATATATATTATAATAAATATAATATAAATATAATAAATTTAATATAAATATAAAATACAATAAATTTTTTATTAAAATATAATAAATATAATAAGTATATATCTAAAGATAACAATAAATTTAATAAATATATATTTAAAAATTTAATAATAAACATGCCATTTTAAAAATATATTATATATATTATATTTACATATAATTATATAAAAATATATAATAAATATATTATAACTATAATAAATATATTATAAATATAATAAAAGCATTATAAATATAATAAATATATTATAAATATTATAAATATTATAAATATTATAAATATATTTTAAATATAATAAATTTATAATAAATAATAAGTATTATATATTTAAAAATATTAGATCTTTATTAGATATTTAAATTATATACAGTTATTTATATTTATTAATATATACTTATATATTTTTATATATTTTTATGATACAATTACAAATATTTCTTTATTGTGATATTTGAAATTATATTTATTAATTATATATATACATATTTTTATATAAATAAATTTATATAAATAATTTCATATTTATAAATTCATATTTATAAATAAATAAATATATATATATATTATTTTTATTTATTATTTTTATCATGTAATATATAAATATATATTATAAATATATCTTAATAAGTCAATATTTTTAATAATATATAAATATAATAACTATAATAATTATATAAATGTAAATATATTAATATTAATATTATATTTATAATACATTTATTAAATCAATTAAGGATTATATATATTCATATAAATCAATATTTATATAATTACAAATATATTTAATGAATTTGATTTAAATATTTATTATATATTCAATATATTTATAAATATTAATTATAGTAATTATATATTAATTATATTTATATTTTTAAATATAATTATAATTATATCTTTACTATAAATATTTATTAAAAATATTAAAACATATTTATTTACAATAGTAATAATATATTTATTATAAATCTATATACTTATATATTTAATAATAAATCATAATTAAATTATAAATATAAAAAAATATAAATAGAAGTTGCGCTTTGACCGCTTCAGCCCCATGCCACAGCTAACTCTCATATATATATATATATTAGTAATAATAATAATAATAAATATATTAATAAAAAATACTATTATAATAAATAAAATTTTATAATAAATAGAATAAATATATAATTTTATTTATTATATATATATTTATTATTTTTAATATTAATAAATTATTATATTTATATTTATCATATTTAAATTCATATATTAATTATATTTATATTAATATATTTATTATAATTGTTTTAGTAATTATTTTTTACAATATTCATAAATATGTAATTTGTAATAAATAAGTAATTATAATAAATATTTAATTATAATAAATATGTGATTATAGTAATAAATATGTAATTATTAATAAATATATTTATAATAAATATATTTATTTATAATTATATTTACAAATATATTTCAAAATATTATAAATATTATAAATATATTTAGAGAAATATGATTGTAAAAAATAAATTATCATAATAAATATATGATTGTAAAAAATTTATAAGCATGAATATTAAGAAATTAAAATTACAAATAAATAAATATATAATTTCATATATTAATGTTAAATATATATATATATATATAATATGTATATAAATATATTTATATTTATTTATAATTGTAAATACAGATTTATATATAATTGCAAATATATTTAAAATGTATATATAAATATATTTTAATAAATATATTTTATTAAATATTTTAATAATATTAATAATTATAATAATAAATATATTTATATAGTTGAAAATAAAAAGTTTATTTATAAATAAAGGTAAACTTTTTTTAAAAATATAATAAATTATAAATAAATATTTATAAATATGAATTTATTATAATAAATTTAAATATATATATATATATATATATATTAAATACAATTAAAAATCAATCTCCATAAATAAATATTACTAATTATATAATATAAATATTTATTACGAATATAATAAATTAATTAAAAAATTAAAATATAATTAATGATTAATTATAAATATAATAAATATATAATGATAATTATAAAAAATAAATGATAAATATAAAATAAATATTATATATTTACAATTATATATTAATTATAATAATAATTATTAATATAAAAAATATAAATATATTAAAATAATAATTATAAATATATGGAATATATAATCGTAAATATAATAATATATTTATCATATATTTATATTTTTTATATTATTTATATTTATATATTAATAATAATTATCGATTTGTTGTATTTATAAACATATGATTAATAACATTTAGTATTTATTATATTTACATATTTATTTTATTATACATTTACTAAAAATAAATACATATTTATAAATGTAATAAAGAAATTTATTAAATATATTAACATATTAATATATAACTATATAAATAAATATTTATAATTATATAATTATATTTATAATTATAAATGTAATTATAAACAATATCACATTTTTAAATTAATATTTTTGAATATCTTTTTAAAAATGTAATTATTTGTTTTTAAATGTAATTATATATATATATATATATTTATAATGGTTGTTTGAGGATACATAATCACTCGAAGTGGCGCTCTGGAGCAACAAATCAATAGTGCCACTTCATGTGGTGCTATTGCAACCAATTATACTAAATAAAAGAAATTAGACCAATTAAAATAAAAAAATTCCAATGCACATGATAGCCTCTCTCTAAGAACCACTTGGCCCCAATCCACCACAGACTTCATCAAAGCGTCAATCGTCTGCATAAGACATAACACGGACGGGTGAAGCCTGTGCAGGGGTGAGTGAAACAACACTCAGTAGGGACCCCAAACAACAAAGGTATACCACAAAGAAATACACGATGTAGACTACCAAATAGGTACATGAAGTGTAGCCTCTATGAAATATAGCCAAGAGTCACTAGAGTGAGCTCACACAGGTATAATCTAAAGTATGAAAAGAAAGACTATCAGTTGTAAACACTGGACACCTTGTACTACTGAATCACCAATCCTTGATGAGTCACATTGGCCCACTGGGTCACTTATACCCACTCATCACCGAGGCTTACCGTATCACCTAAACTCTCTCGTGACATAAGACTACTAGGTTACCGAAACCCACTCATCACCTAGGCATATTGGGTCACTGAAACCCGCTCGTCACTTAGGCCTGCTATGTCACCCAAACCCCTCATCACATAGGCCTGTAGGGTAACCTAAACCCCCTCGTCACATAGGCTTCCTGGGTCACCAAGACCCACTCATCATAGTCTTCTTATCACAGCCAATAGCAGGATTATAGCTCGTAGCACACTTGAATCCAAGAAAATCTATTCCTCAAGCCATCAGTTATTTCTCAACATCCACTAAAACCCACTTAGAGTATATTAAAATGACTGCCTCATCACGAGGGTCCAAACACTACAAACAACTCGTCAATAGTATGTACGATTTTCATGATATGAGGCTTTTAGTGATACGCGGCCAGTGGGGTCCGGGTCTGACCCAACCCATCAGGTCTCCCCGACCCACTATGCGGGCCTAGCCCGAACCAGATGGCTCAGCTAGCCTGGCACAAACTGGTTGGGCTCTACCTAGCCTGGCCCAAACTGGATGGTCTCGTCCCGGCCTGGCCCAACCCACACCAGCTGGGCTCAGCCCAACCCACCTACCTAGCTCGGACTACAGAAGCGGGTCGATTTAGTTCTTCCTGGGATGTGGGTGCACTGTGTCTATGAACCACCCGACGGGTTGCTGCGGGGTCCTCTCGCCATGGTCCAGCTAGACCGTGGATTTCTAGCTGCGTTATGTGGCTCGCTACTGCATCTTCCGAAGCTTGCAACCTCTACTCACCATTGCCTATCGCAGACGTAAGACGTCGTCGTAGCTTGCGCACCAACATGTTCTTCTATGGGCCCCCAAACTCGCCCCAGTGGTATATTCTTTGAACCATGATCACCTCCGAGACCCCTGGGACATCACAATCACTTCTGTGCTCTCCAAATCATCTTGCCATCGCTTTGGGGGTCCGACCTTGTTCTGGGCCTCCCAAAAATCCCCTATTAGACCCCAAGGGTTCATCAGTAAAGAAAGAGTGTACGGGGGTAGGAAAGAATACAAAGAACACCCAAATAATGATCCCATCCTTTGTTCATGTGGGCCTGAGATCTTTCTTGTTAGATGGATTACAAAGAATGTAAATAAAAGAAATAGTCACAAAGATCAACTTCATGTAAAATTACTATAAAACAATTCACAAACCTACATAACAGATCAACCTAAAGATTAACTTGTCAGCAATATGATTCACACTGTTAATTTAGAAGGGAAGAATAGAGAATGGTAATCACATAGAAATAAATCCCTACCTGGGTTTTGATAGATCGCTGATGATGGGAGAATCATGTGTTCATCGTTCGTCAATCCGATCTGATCCTAATTTCCTTGTTGACCTATAATCATCTGTTATGTATCGCCACTCATCTTTCACCAATAAATTTCCTCAAACAATTCAGAAAAACAATAGTATCCCCCCTTACCTTGTATCTCTATGAATCAACTTAAATTTTTTTTTGTTTCAGCGTTTCTGTTAAGCAGAGTTCCCACATCATTACGCTATTTCATTTATGAAATGAAACTGTGTTTCTATTATGATTGAGTTGTTGCATTGTTATGCCGTTTCATTTATTAAATGAAACAACTAGCTAGAGGTTATGTTGGAATGTATCATTTTGGAATAAAATAATCATTTTTATATTTATTTTATTTTTCTTTAAAACACCCAATAAGTATCTTTTACCCTCGACTCGCACCAGTCAAAGTTAGGCCCCATCAAAGAAAATCATACCCTCATGAGATCATCTATACTCTTATATTTCCAATCCATTTTACCATTAATGAATTATATGATTTGAAAAAAAATTATTATATTATTTTATTTATGTTCATGTCCCAAAAAGTAATTTCCATAGTTTACCCATGTGGGAAAATGTTATGCTCTACCCAAGGAAAACACCCCATTACAAACACAATGCGGGTCCCATATTTTTAATTTGAGTCTCCATACAAGAGTAATAATGATTTTAAAAATAAAATAATTTAATTTAATCATTTTAGTTATGGTTATCCCATGTTTGGGTTTTCTCAGTAGAGTCCCACGCCAACTAAAGTTAAGTAATGCCAAGGTAAACCCTCCATCATGAATTCAACGGTGCTCTTATATTTCTGATTTGGGATCCCGTTTAAGAGTTATTCATCTTATCAGGAAAACCTCACACACATGATATTTAAAAACATAACATTTTTCAATGGACCATTACGGGCACAACATGCCTTAGAATCACACACTGTATGGGCACCTAGACTCGAATTTTCCTTGGAAAATTTTTAAATGTAATATCAGGAAAATATGAGTCATTACATTATCCCAACATTAAGGCTTTAAGACCCCAAAATTGAAACCAACGTATTGTCAAACAGATTAGGGTATGTGCCTAAACCTGATCCTCCCACTCCAATGTGCTCACTTATAGATTCCAAGGACTCCACAAAATGAGCACTATAAGAATCTATTTACCATGGAGGGTCCTCTCCTATATATCCTCGATCTTCACCTAAAACTCTGTAAATGTATTCCCATCATCAATGTCCGACTCGCCTCAGTCAGTCAAATTTTATGGGTCGTGTACATATATCCTCATTTGGGATACACGGACGACATCATGCACCAGATCTATTTGCAGAGGTACATCCATAAGGTAAGTCACAATTCCCACTCTACACGATATCAGAAAACATCTGATGAACCTCATAGATAACTTTTTACCTCGGTCAAATCCATATACCTGACATCAAGGAGTGACCTTAAGAAACACATGTTCTCCCTCATCAAACTCCAAGGGTCTCTATCATCTATCTGCATAAGAATTATTATGGATTTGTACAGTATTTATCTACTTGTGGACGAGTTCCAGCTTCTTTGCAGTAGCTTCCACCAACATTAGGCCCATGAGCACTGACTCTCTGAGGTCATTCCAGCAAATTGGTGACCAGTAGTGTATCATGTACAAGGCCTCGAACTGTTCCATACAGATTGTGGAGTGGTAGTTGTAGTTTTACATGAACTCCACCAGAGTTAGGTGATCCTCCCAACTGTGGCCAAAATCGAGGATGTAAGAACATAACATGTCCTCTAGGATTTGAATGGTCTGCTCTATCTACCTGTCTGTCTATGGGTGGAATGTTCATATCAAGTGCCGCTGAGTCCCAAATGCCTCCTCCAAATACTTCCAAAACCAGGATGCAAAGCATGCACCTCGATCCGATACTATCATTTATGGGACTTTGTGTATTATAAATATATTCCACACATAGAGGCATCCCAAGCTATCTACTGGGCACTATTCCCAAAAATCAATGATGTGACTAGCAAGGTGAGTTGGTCAACGATCACCTAGATGGTACCGTACCCCCTTTACATATTTGATAAAACCTTCATGAAGTTTTATGATATTCTTTCTCACTCTTTTCTTGTAACCCCATGGACCTATTCCAAGCATAGGGGCTCGAAATGGTGTGTTGAAAAACCATGAAACACTTTTAAAAGGAACTCTGCTATTATATGAACATGTAAGAACATCTCCAACTAGTTTCATCATCCCCAAAATCTGCCTTGACTCCCACATGAATATCCTGATGTGTCTCGTAACTCTATAAACCCACTACTACTATATTGAATCATCTGAAATGAATGAAATGCTCCCCACTTTTCGAATAGCCATCCAGTGTATTCAGTGGGACAACTGAGCACTTAAAGACTAATAGTTGGTATAATCGAATTATGACTCCCTAACTCACTTTAAGAGTGTAGGGGTAACAACCACCAATTAAAGGTTATCTGCATCATCTCTATACTAATGGGAAACTATTATGTTCAAAAATTCTCCAATTCCTCATTCAGTAACTATGAACTGGATATTAGGCTGAGATCATCCACTACCTCGATTCCCTTACATGGAGTATAGTCTACATCGAATTCATTATTTTGAAGAAACAACATACATCGTCTCTATCTAAGGGTCAAATATTTCTGATAATTAATATAATTGAGACTCTTGTAGTTATAGTGTATTTTAAAATGTTCGCCCATATTCTAGTGTCAACACATCTTCAATGTAAAGAATACCTCTTCCTATTCATGGTTATCATTCCCATGGTTCTACTCAGGTGGTCTCGACTGCTATGAACCATCTTTCTAACTTCATCAGATCGAAGTGATAATCGATCCTTGGTAGAGGATACTTATTCTTAATAGTCACATGATTCTTGTTCCAGAAGTCCACAGATAACCTCCAACTCCCATATTCGATCTTTGAAAATAATACTGGGGTTTCCCGTGGTGAAACAGGGAGTCTCACGAAGCCATTCCTTGACAAGTCCTATAAGTATACCCTCAACTCACAAAGCTCTTCTAGAGCCATTTGATATTCTAGTATAGATATCGGTGTCATCCCAATGTTCAGGTCAATACAGAATTCAACCTCTCAATGAGGAGGAAGTCCAGGATTATATTCCAAAAAAATGTGCTCGTACTCATCCAAAAGTTTAGGAATTATAGGACTCATCTCATACACTAGACCAAGGGTAATGATAGACAACTGAAGAGTGATTGGTTGCAACCTCTTATGCATGATTCAATCCCATGCTGTCTGGGTTTCCTTTTTTCCGACCAAGGAAATCCCAATTCCATCACTGCGGACATACCAAATCCTTTTGCCTAAAATATTCAATCTGATCATGAAATGTGGATGAACAGTCCTTACCCAAACTAATTTCATAAGTTATCAATGTTTACTCTAATATGTACCAACCGAAACACTAACTATAAGATCCTGATCACATCGTCAGTAGATGTGTGATTATCGAGTCTCCTCCCATATGTATCTCCAGACGTAATGGACAAGTCAAAATTTTAATCCAAATATCAAGGTCTTGAACAAGATTAATGAGAATAAAAAACTCATACCACATGTGTATAATAATATGGAAGATAAGAGTAGAAAAAAATCATACCTAGAATTATTCCCAAAACCCTTCATTCATATGCCTTAACTGTATGAATTCACCCTTCCCCTATCATCCACATCCCTGAGCCTGGTGACAACCACATTGGGGTGGTGGTTGTAAAATTTCAAAATGTATACAAACCAATACCGATCATCGAGTTCTTTTTCCATATCTTATTCCATGTAGATCTGTCTGTTCTTGTCACTATCTCTGCCTCACTGCTCATCTACCATTAACTTGATCACACCCCGATGGACTGGACAAATAATAGAGAAATTCCCTTGACCATCTCATGAGAAGAATTTCTTCTCTATAGGATGATTGTACAAACCATATGAGCCTTGATATGCATATCCTCTTTCCTGGGACCTCCTCTCAGAATGTATCACATGTCCATGTCTCTGATACTAACATCAACTTTCTTCTTTTGAGGTATTTGCTCCTTCTTTCCCATTACTGGAATCCCCTAGCGGTACACACTCATCCAAGGAACATTCAACCACAATGATTCCCTCTAAAACCCTAGCATAAGTATGAGTTAAAAGAGTAATAGAGCTATCTTTGATGTATATAAACACACCTCGCCCAGTGGTTCGATCACCGAAACACAGGTCAATTCGTATTCATTGAGTACCTGGAAAGGTAAATACGCCTTGATGAATACTCCATTACCAACATGTTTTCTTTACAAAGTAATAGATGATCTTTGTAATACATATAACATAGATTTTACGGTGAAATAATATTATCCGATAAAGCCTAGAGTGCTCTGTCCAAAGAAGAGTCACCTCATCATAAGACCAGGTAATCTAAACCCTTCCATCACCCTGCTAAGACACAAATAAGTCTCACTGCATGGATTACCATCTGATATAATTATGTCTTTACTAGATGAAAAACTCATTCACCACCTTAAGATAGTCTTTAGCCGCCCGTGAGTTAGAGTCACCTCAGATATTAAGGTGTATGTGTCCCTGAAACATAGGAATTGAGCTAGTCACGTGCATCTCATATGATGAAACTATGAGTACCATGCTCTACTCCATAGGTGGTGGTATATCTAATACACCACCAAGTGGTGTTGTCTCTGGTACGAACCCCTGTATCCATATCGTCACCCCATATATCATCCTTGTGATAATGTGGTGGAATCTTAACTTGTTGTAAATGTGGATACAAGTTAAAACAAAAAAATAAGCACAAAAAAATATAGTTTACCTAGTGAGATGACTCAAGAAGTACATGGAATGCTCAACCCATTCATATATGATTCATGTACCATCGTTTTTTCCTACAACTATTGTTTTCATTACTGAGTCAAAATATAGAATTCAGGGTCTGGTGTGTGGGTATGTTGGTCATCGCACGAACACTAGATTATATAGAATAAAACCCAAACTCGAAGCACTTAACACTATTTTCCCAAACCCAACTATTAGAATCATGGTTCTTATTGTAGAACTGAACTCCTATAATAACACTATGTCATGACCCGTCCCCTGGGGTCCATGATGTACCTATCCCATGTCCACTTCCCAAAGGACAAGGGCTACCGACTAGCACCGAGTAAGTATATCCCAAAAAACGGGTGGAATTTTACTAAGTACCTACGCACATAAACACAACTCCAAGCCACATATGTTGGAAGGTGAATACACTAAGTAGAAAAACACAATGTAAAAAAGTAGAAAACTAAATATAAAAAAATTAGAATACAAGCCCAACTAAAACAGAAAAGTGAAAGTACATGTATCTGGAACTCCTCCACAGAAAACCATACTTGAAGGGTAGTCATAGAAACAACTGCTTGATGCCAGATAATCACATCTCATCTGTCGGGTTACTCTAAGAACCACCTAGCCCTAGTCCACCAAGGAATTAATCAACTTTTCGATCGTTTACACAAGACACGAAAAGTGCAGGGGAAGCCTATGTAGGGGTGAGTAAAATGATACTCTATAGGGACCCTGAACCAAAAAGGTATACCAAAAATCAATACACAATATAGACAGCCAAATAGGTACACAATTTGTAGCCTCTAAGAAGTACATTCAAGAGTGTCACTAGAGTCATCTTACAAGGGTATAAACTAATGTATGAAAATAAATAATATCATTCGTTAACATTGAAAACCATTTATTGTTGAGGAAATCATCCCCAATGAGTCACATATGCCCACTAGGTCACCTAGACTCACTCATCACAAAGGCCAACTGGGTCACCTAAACATGCTCATCAGTTAGGATTGTTAGGTCACCTAAACCCGCTCATCACTTTGGCCTTCTTGGTCACCAAAACCCGCTAATCACATATGCCTATTAGGTCTCCACAATCCCCTCGCCCCTAGGGTATTTTGGGTCACAAAGACCTTCTCATCATAGTTTTCTTGTAACAACTAGCCGCTAGATTCTTAATCGTAGCACGATTGAATATGAGATAATCTACTCATCAAGACACTAGTCATATATCAATTTACACTAACACCTTCATATAGTATTTCAGAAGGACTGCACTTTTGCAAGGGTCCAAATACCACAAACGGCTAATCAATAGGATGTTTGGTATGGAATATATGAGTGTTTTAATGAAAAGGGGTTAGTGGGGTCTAGTTCAGGTCGGAACGACCCGACCCTACTGGTCGGGTGCACCCAGACCACTACGCCAAACCCGAACAAGCTATTCCCATCCTGCTACATTGGCCTAGCCTGTCTACCTAGCCCAGCCCGCAATTGTGGGCCAGTATGTTCCACCGTAGACACAGCGGGCACCACATCTCCGAACTACCATGTGGGTTGCTGTGGGGTCATTTTTCCATGGTCTATCTAGATCATGACTCTCCAGCCATGAAATTTGTCTTGCTTCCATGCCTTTAGAAGAACCCACCAGCCGTATGCTGGAGACCTCTGTTCACTACCACATGCCACCACCGTTGGTCATCGCTAGGGCTGGCACACCAGTAGGTTCTTCCATCGGCCACCGAACTCACCCCAGTGGTCTATTTCCAATACATGATTACCTCCAAAATCACTGGGTCATCTCTATCACTTTCACATGATTCATATGTTATTACTGTTTCTATGGTGGTTTGACCACGTTCAGTTCCTCCTGAAAAATCCCGACACAACCACGTGGGTCTGTTGGTGGAGAACGCAAGAACAGGGTGTTTGATAGAACACCAAGAACACCCAAATAATTTTACAGGACCCTTTTCCTATGGAACATAGATTTTTTTGGTTAGTAGGATTACAAATAATATAATAAAAGGTAGTAATCACAAAGATATACTTCCAATTAAATTACCAAAATACAGTTCCCAAACCCGCAAGAATTATCGACCCGTGGATCAACTTGTTAGTGAGTTGTCCCGTGTTCTTCATCTAGAAGGGAAGAATAGGGAAATGTAATCACATTGAAAAAAACCCTTAACTAGGTTTGGATCAATCACTAATGAATGTTAAATCTTGCTTTTTTCGTTCATCAATCCGTCGATGTCTGATCTAAATCCATTCATCGATCTGTTGTTGTTCGTTGTTCATCACTGCTCATTGTTCAACAATGAATTTCCTCCATTGTTTCAGAGTAAGCTCCAGGATCCTCCCCTGATCCCTTAATTTATGTTAATCTAATTAATTGAGGAAATAGATTTCGACGTTTCTGTTACGATGATTATCCACATCATTTCACTGTTTTATTTATGAAATGAAACTGAATTTATGTTACTCATGAGTTGTTGTGTCATCACATCATTCCATTTATGAAGTGAAATATGTTTCTCAACGCTGAGTTATAGTGAAAATTTAGGAATAAAATAAAATTTCAAAAGATTATTTTTTCTTAAATTCCCATGAATTAACATTTACCCTTGACCCGCGCTGGTCAAGGTTAGGCCCCACCTAAGAAAATCAAACCATCACGAGCTCAACGGTACTCTCATATTTCTTATCTGAGTCACCTTTTATGAGTTATAAAATTTTTAAATAAATTTTTTTTTATTTTATTATTTTCTTTATGGTCACATCCCCAAACTACATTCAATAGTTGACCTGTGCCAGCCAATGTTAGGCTACGCCTAAGAAAAACAACCCATTAAAACACAATGGTGGTCCTATATTTTCAATTCGAGTATCCATTCATGGTTTATAAGTAAATTAAAAAATAAAATAATTTTATTTAATAATTTTATTTATGTTTATTCAATTTTCAGTAATTCTCACTGGAGGACCATGACGAATAATGTTAAGTTAGACATAGGGTAAAACTACTAACCTGAAGGCAACGATGCCCTCAGATTTATGATATGAGATCCATTTTAATAGTTATTCGACTTTTATAGGAAAATTTCTCACATGCACTACTTAAAAACATAACAATTTTTTATGGACCATTATGGGTACCCTAGGCCTCAAAAGTCCATTCCATTTGAAGGCATGGACTCAGAATTTTCCAAGAAATTTTCAAAAACAACCAGGAATACATGAGTCATTATAGAATATTATATCTTTCCAGAATGATCATAATATAATAATATCATATTCTTAATTTAAATATACTTATATATAACATCTAGGTGTTATGGTTAGTGAAACAGAGCCACATCGCTTCATGGAGGAGGTAGTCCATAAGTAGACAAATGATGTTATCATATTTAAGTGATTGAAAAGGTAAGAAAAAATGATATAATGTCATTAAAGAATGATAAATATGTTTTTAATATCATAATTATTCCATTTACATCATATATTTTTATTAAATTTATTCTTAATACCTTCCATGTAATGGGTTATTGAAAAATGAATCACATCACGTCATGAGGTGATAGTCCTTTGTACACATGATCAACATTATCATATCTCACATTGAATGGAATTTAAAAAAGGTATACATGATATAATGGCACCTGAGGTATAATTATATTATAAATATCATATTTATACATTATCTCCCTCATCATACCCAACAATGATTTATGATAATGGAAAAATATATGACATCAGTTCGTGATGCAGTAGTCCTCTGTACACATGATTGATAATTTCGTAACCCATTTGATGAAAGTGAAAAAGGTTGAAGGACATTAAATTAACATAATAATATATATGTGTATAGAATATAAAGAGGATTTTATATCATCATGTTTTAATAAGTGTTTAATGAGGTGGAAGAAAAAATAGAATAAAAATGATTGTTTTCAGAACATTTTTTCTCCTTTGGATAACTTTCTTTGGTTTATACCAAAATCCTTCATAGGATAGATTTATACCAAAAATAATGCTTCTAGAAAGAATTTTTGGTCTACTGGAATTTTTGTGTGAAGGAATTGTCTAATAAAATAGTTTTTGAAGATGTAATGAAGATTAGAGAGGGGGATTCCTTTTATAAGTGAGGTAAGTGGCACTCTTGTAATTTTTTGCCATATAATGGTGTACCACCATTTTTATCATTCTATATAAGTAAGAAATGGTTTACAATGGATCCATATACATTATAGGGTCAAATATAGAAATAAAATAGATGTTATAGTAGTTTTTAGGGTAATTTATCCATTATCATTCGAGTTAACCCATTGGTAAACTCAAATTCACCTTAAGAGTTGTAAATACTTTTTATAATTATTACAATTTATTATGGTAAAAATTTATTTTTAACCTATTAAATAATATAAATTTTTGTGATTACAAATGTGGAATACATTTTTTCAAATTCCATTCTCATAAGGGAAAATGTATATTTCATATTAATCTTAAATTTCAGATGAGGAGGGTTTTAAAAGAGGACATGTTCAAAAGATTACAATGATTTTCTATCAAATTTCAACATAAAAATGATTTCAATGATCTAAATTTTATTAATAGTTATATAATTGACATTTTTTAACTTTAAAATCATTTCACAATATAATTCAACATTATATATAATTTAATTTGAAATGAATTTTTATATTAAAATTAATTATTTTTCAGTATTCACAAAAAAATTAATCATTTCAGAAAAATATAAAAAATATCCTTAAGATAAATTTTTTATGATGAATTTTCTAATTAATATCATTTTTTCAAATAAATGTTTTAAAATTGTTAAAAATTAATTTTAAATTATCAGAACAGAGTATGTGTGAACCATATTTTATAAAATGTACTATTTTTAAAAGACATATATATCTTTTTTAAAATATATTTATTTTATTTGTAATCAATAGATAACCTATGATTTTTGTAACATTTTTAGACCATATAATTTTTAAAAAAAATAGTACTATTCATAATCCCAAATTTTATGACTAGGTTATAATTATATTCTATATTCTGGTTTGATTAAAACCGGTTTTGCGTGTTCCATAATATATCTAAGAGATTAAATATACAAAATATATTTTATGGGTTTTTTAAGCTCGATGTTGTGTGCCACATACACTATAAAATAAATTTTTATTCTATTATAATTTTTTGGGTTTTACAAGGGATATAATTTATATGTGCATTGATAAAAAATAGAAGATCCACCTTTTAATTTTGAATGTTCTGATATGGGTATTTCCTTTGTTCTAAAAGAACAAATATTTCTCATTGTTTTGTCAAATTTTTTTCAAACTATTTTTTAGTCGTGTGAATCACACTAACAAGTAAAATCACGTGAAATTGTTTGGAAACATGGTATACCAAACTCTAAGAAAACCATGAAAAATAGTACATGATACCTTCTAAAACTCCTATATGGGAACTGATTGATAAATCTAAAATCAGGCCCTAGATTTATTCTCCAAACCTAATAAAAACTCACCAATAAATGTTTTCTCTAAACCCACACAATTTTTTCTAAAATAAGTCTTAACCCTGCACCACAACTATAAACTATAGATAATATAAAAATTGTTATATACAATAGATAACGACATGGTATATCAAAAATAATAAATGGAAAACTACGAAAAAAGGAGAGAAATACTCTAAAAAGTTCATCTTACACTTGATGATCCCTAGCTTCACTAGAGAACCCAACCATATCATGGGCCTCATGAAAAACCCAACACACAAACAAAAAGTTTTTATAACAATTTGATTTCAAATTTCAATTCAAGCTCATTCAATGATACCATAGTGGCACAACATTCAAATATATATTGTATTTAATTGACCATAATTATTTGGTTCATTACAATTACTCGCAATCCATTCATAATTGAATTTCCATAAATGGAATGAACCCTATACTAGATAGAAATACGATGTTAAAAACCTCAAAAATTTATAAATTTCAAATCCAAATTATTTTTTATGGAATTCCAATTCACAAGGATCTAAATCTAATGGTTCAATGAAAATTTCACAGAAAAAAATAACAATTTTATTAATTTATCAATTTTAATCTATAAAATTTCACAAAATTTCTAAATAAAAAATACTGGTCTCCACATTACACACTTGTTCAAAAATTTACATCCCCTAAAAAAATTATCAAAAATCATTAAAAGGTAATGAAATCTTACAAAAAAGTTCGTTATAAATTCATCATTATAGTTAAATTTCACATCAATACCATTAAAAAAAATATAAAATTAAATAATTTAAACTAATATTTATATGATTTACTCTCCGATGTGTTTTTTATTTCCTTATTATGCCTCTAAAAAATATCACAATAAGGGAATAACACATCAACACAGAACATTATCCCAATAGTATTAAATATATTATATATCTTCTACAAGAATCATATACTGTATAATATTTACATCTATCAAATTAATAATATATGAAAGTTTTTGAAAAAATTTCTAGTGTTGTATAACATTAAACATTCCATGAAACTATTACAACTGTAGAGGTAGTGAAAAAATTAATTTGAAAATCTTCCACATTCTGACTATTCAAATTTTTCAATAAATCAAACTAAAAACATTAATTATTTTTTTATTGTTTTCTACCCACATTAAAGAGAACACATAAGAATATATTTCCTCTAACCACAAACTCCAATGGTTTGTTCATCTGATCATCATTGATTTTTTTTACATTTTGAAATGATCATATGATATTTTATAATGTACCAATGTTCTATATTATTTTATACCACTTTTATCCATAACATAATAGTTTCTCAATGCTTAAATCAACAAAGAAGCTAGCATAACATAAATCTATTGAAGGCCGCATAACGATCGAGACCAATCGAAGAATGAAAAATCTTATTATGAGAATAATATATCAATGATAAATGTTGCACCATATTCCTTCAAAATCCATATACAAAAACATAATTTATCTTCCAAATTATATAATAAACCTAATGAACCATGATTTTCAACTTTAAACTTTTGGAATGTAATACATACATAAACAAAATTAATAAATGTCTTTATCATTTTTTTCCACAAAACTAATTCTTGAATGAACAATACTTATTTTCAATATATTAATACACTTATAAAGGTAAAATTCATAATTACCAAATCATTATATACTTTTGGAATAAATAAATATTCATGGAAAAATTAAGAATGCATCTCATCCTTAGTCCCACTATCCAAATAATTTATATTCACAATTTATATTTTTCATTATTCGACATTAGGGAATTCCTATTGAGACATATTTTCATACCTTTATAATGAAGTTTCTTCAATAATATACAATTAATATATTTCCTCATTCACCATATTATATCTAAGGTGAATAGATACTAAAAAAACCATTATATTCAAATCTCCATATATTCACCAAGATATCTCACTAAATGAATTCCAACTCAAAATGTGAACCACTAATAATAACCTCAATCATAAATGACTCATGTACTAAAACATGATATAATATAATATAATTGATTTATGAATGTGAAGAGTATAAAAATTTTACTCATACATTTTCTCCAACCATTGATTCCCCCTATAAACTATAACATCTTCTAGAGTGATTTGTATGATCATTATATATCACTGAATAAACTAAAAATTACATTATTAAATACATGTTCAAAAGTAACATTATTGGTTTCAAAAACCTATTCATAAACCCCATAAATATAGAAGGAATATTAATGAGTCAAAATAACATTATGATAAAAATTATATGTACATATTAACACAAAAAAATTTAAATTAGTGATTTTTCAACTCTGAATAACATATGGTGCAACGAAGATCGTTAAATGTTCTTATTAAACAATGTTTCACATTTCAACTAGTCGTTTGTGACGTCCCATCCCAGGTGCCACTAAACAGTGCCCATAGCCGGTTGGTTGAAAAACCTCAAGTGCGACACCCTGTATGCTAGAGGGTACAGACTAGCTGTGAGGGTCTGGTAAGTCAGTCATGGGGACACTATAAACAATTTTATCAGAATAAAACACTATCGGATGAAATAAAATTAATCATGTGCCAAAGCATATAACTAACCAGAACAATACCATGTCATATGATATTGAAGAAAAGAAAATACAATACTCAACTAAAAGGTTAAACATGCTATGAAAATGGGAATGTCATGTGTCAATAATTCACTAAAATTAATGATAGAATGACTCCACAATGGGTCTCGAACCATGCCTGTTTCATCTCCTATGATCCAATCCCAAATAAAAATCTATCTCATGGCCTTTTCCTTAACTTGTCCAGCAAAAAAAAAGTATACTTTGTTGCCGATCAGGCGGCCCAAATAGGTTTCTAGTACAACTATATAAGCCACCACCAACAGTGTATAAAATAAGTTCAATCAAAAGATAGTGAATGTAGTTTTTCGAATCGATAAATACAAGGAATAATTAATCAGTTATCACATAGTCATTTAATCGTTAACCATCACATTAGGTCAATTTTCAATTCATGTTTTCCATTTAAATCCTTATTCATTATTATCATTCATTTGGTGTTGAATGTCATGTATTGAACCCCAAATCTCATTCAGTGTAGGTCTCTATGCCTAATACTCCATATCTAATTCGGTGAAGTATACTATGCCTAGGACCCCAGATTCTCAAGCTTGGATAACTGGTGTGGAGGAATGCCATGTCCATGTCCCAGTTTCTAATTGTTTTTGAATTGCATTTCTAGCACCAAAAAAATCGCATCCATTCAATAATTCTTTAATTCAAAAAATTAGACACATAAATCCATTATTAATCCATTTATTAGTTAAACATTTCAAAGTCCATTATTAAACCCAACAATTAACTAAGCACACAACCCATTAATTAATTATGTAATTAAATAATCATTGAATTCAATTATCTTTCCATAATTAACCATTCACAATTAATTATCCATATCAAATATTACCATATCATAATTATTTCTCACAATTAATTAGCTTTGATCAACATCCTCACACATAATTAATTCTCAAAATTAATTATATTACATAGAGAAAACATTATTTCATAATTAGTTTTCCCCCAATTAATTATCTTAACACAATCAATTCAATATATCAATTACAATATCCCAACCCTTAATCAATTTTCAAAACAAATATCTATTTTGGAAACCCCCCTTTCATTTGTTCTGTGATACAGTTATCAATTAATCACCAATACAATCACAAGTCAATTCCACTTTCTTAATTACATCAATTTTAACAATTAATTATAAAGGAAATATAATAAATCTGTAAAATCACATTCACATATCAAATCCATGACTATTGGAATTCAATTTAGACCATCTACCTCAGTTTAATGACAGATGTTAGCCCAACTAAAATCCCCAAAATCTGAGCATCACCCCGTCATAAATCAAGCTCCAGATCTAAATCACTAATCCAAAATTACGATCAAAGGCATCATGATCCAGATCCAAAATCTTGGATCTAGATATCAACACCTAGTTTTAGATCCATGGAAATAGTAGAGATCTTCAATGAAAATATCAAGGAAAGATAGAGGAATGAACAAGATAAGAAATATGATGAAATCCACATACCGAGAAGAGAGTAGATCTTCAATCTGGGCTTTGGATATCGAAGAAAGTTATCCAACATACATTGTAATCCCTACTAAGGGATCTGATATCACCTATAATTTTTCAATCCTAAGCCAAGGTAGAAATATAGAAGTATCAGGTGTTCATTGATTTAAATAAAGATATTTAGATTATTAATCCCACCATCTCCATTTCCTGGTTAGGGGAGCACTATTTGGGAAAATAGTGCATCAATTGTAAAGACCTCTCTATCCAGGTATTCATAGTTGGCATAGTTTATTCGCTTGGTTTTTCCAACCATGTGCTAACTGTGTGGACATGTCTATCCATATATTCATGGTTGGCATGATTTAGTCACACAGGTTTTCAAAACATGATAAAACCACGCACAACCCACTATTTGTTAGTTTTTCTTAAAAAAAATTACCCAAATGTTCCCCTAGCCACTAATCCAAAACCAAGGTACTTAAAACCTTCATTTATTACCTGAAATGGTGCTCGAGTTGTCTCCTAAAAATGTTTGGATCTTAAAATCTCCCACCCTATAACAAGTAATCCATGACCTTCAGTCCCTAACTTCAATAAGATTCTGAGCCAAAAATATTGTTCGATGGAGCCCTAATGTTCGCTTACCATTCCCATGATTCCTCTTGAACACTTCCGTATAGCTAGAACACATGAACTAATGACACAATCATTCCCCATAACACATTATCATTGTTACCTAGAACATGTATCAGATGCTCCTCAAAGGACACATCTATCTTGAGGTCAACCTCTTCCACATAAATCCCATGATAAGGGTTGGGGTGATATCGAATTATTTTTGACACAAGGAAAACATCATCTGTAGCACTGAATTTTCGTGGAAGGGCTAATCAATATGCCACTGGCCTGATTCTCTCCATCACTTCTAACGGTCCTACCAACCTGGGTGCCAACTTTCCTAGCCTCTGAATCATGTGGTGACCCAATCTAGTTAACCTATGAAGGAATACACGATCGCCCTCTATAAACTATAGGGACCAACTTCTTTATCATCATATGACTTCTTCCTACTCTATGCCTTAGTCATACATTTCTGAATCAAATACACCTGCTCCAATGTATCCTGAATGAGAGTCAGTCCCAAATTCTCTAACTCAACCACCTCCAACCAACATAGCATTGATCTATATGGTTTCCATAAAGTTAGTCATATGGTGCAATTTTTTTAGTTTCTTGATAACTGTTGTTATAGGGGATATCCACTAAATCCAAGTGCCTCTCCCATAAATCATCAAAGTCATGCACACTAGTCACAACATATTCTCTATCACCTGTATGTTAAGCTCTGACTTCCCATATGTCTATGTGTGTAAGGTTGTAGATAACAAAACTTGTGTACCAAGAACCTTCTACAAGCCTTGAAAGAAGTGTGAAATAAAGCATGGATTGAGATTTGAAACAATATTCAGTGGCACACCATGCAAACAAACTATATCTCATTCAACATTTCACCCAACTAATATTTTGTTAAGGGTTACCTGATTGGCAAGAAATTATCTACATTAGTTAGTCGACCCAAAATGTCCCAAATATCAACATTCTTCCTAATTGTCTTTGGATGTCCTACCATGAAATACATAGTCAGGTAATCTTACATCTATTACAGAATAGGAAACGCCTGCAATAGGCCTCCAGGTCGTTGATGTTCTTCCTTTACCTACTGATATGTGAAACATCCTGTTACGAACCTAGCTATCTCCTTTTTCATGCATGGCCACCAAAACAATCGTAGTGGGCCAGGATACATATTTGTCACCCCAAGATGTACTTCCCACTTTGAGACATAAAATTCTCAGATGAGTTCCTCCCGCATACTCGTAGGCACTACAACCCCATTTTTCACATTGATGAATTAATCCTCATATATTATCCAGTCTTAATGTGTCTACCCACCGTCAAGGATTTACCTTCAGGCTAAACACTCTAGATCCTCATACTTCTTGTCCCTAATAAATATCAAAAGTGTATACTCTACTTCTATAGAAACTAGCATAATCATATTCTAACTCTAATGGACTACCATAAATGTGTTTCCTCCAAAAATTCATCATTCTCCACTCTAATCTCGACTCATATACCAACTGAGTCTATATTTTTCATGTCAAGGAAACATCCACTATATTCCCCTTTTCAGATGTATATTCCAATTCAAAATCAAATGACTACATATAGTCTACCCATCTTTGTTTCCAAAAATTCAAGTCAACCTGTGAAAATATAGACATCAAGATTTTATTATCCATAAAAACTGTAAACTTTCCTCCAAAAAGATAGTGTCACCAACACTTACGGGTATAAACCACTGCTGCCAACTTGAGGTCATGCGTAGGGTAATTTCGTTCATGCGACCTCAACTTCTGAGACCCATAAGCCATGAATCAAAGCCCTTGTATCAACACAACTCTGAGTATAATTCGAGAAGCATCACAATACACCATGTACTCCTCATCTGACTTAGGTAAGAACAAAATTGGTGCTGATGTCAATCGCTTATTCCACTCATGGAAAGAATTATCGCATGATACAGTCCAATTCAACTTTATCCTTTTATTTTTAAAACCTGAAAGCAGTTCTTCCAATCCAGAAAAGACATGGATGAACCTCCTCTATTAACCAGTAATACCAAAAAGCATCAGTCATCAAAAACATTCATGGTATTCTCCTATGATATCATTTCCTAAACTCTTTCTTGGTCCACATCCACACCTTCTTCCGTGATATTATGTCCCAAAATGTGTACCCTGTCAATCCAAAACTGACATTTAGATATCTTGGCATATAGCCAGTGATCTCTTAGGGCACCCAGTACGATGTCAATAAATTGAGCACGATCGTCATGAGTCTTAAAGTACACCAAGATGTTATTCACAAACACCATTATAAACTGATCTAAGTACGGATGAAAGATCATGTTCATGAAGGATATAAATACTGCTGGAGAATTTTTCAACCCAAATGGAATTACAAAAATCTCATAAAGGACATACATTATTCTAAAATAATTTATTTGTATATCATAGGTCTAAAATCTCCCCTGATCGTACCCAAATCTCATATCAGTCTTTTTTGACCCACAATCCCCCCTTAACTGGAAAAACATATCATCGATACATGGATAATGATATATGTTCTTCCTGGTAATTTTATTCAAAATACGGTAATGGACACGTAAGCATAATATCCAATCAACCTTTTTTTGAAAACAATATAGGAGATCCCAAATGTGAAATACATAGATGGATAAACCCTTTGTCCTCCAACTCCTCCAACTATGTTTTGAGCTATTGAATATCAGTCAATGTCATTCATTATGGTGTAATAGATACCAGATCACCCCCCCAAAAAATAAATTAATAGTGAATTATACATCTCTATCATGTGGAAACCATAAAAAGACTTTAGGAATGAAATCATGAAACAGTTCTATTAATGGTGAAAGTACGCATTTCCTACTACTACCATCGTTTAGAAAAAGGCTAATAGCTTGGGTTGTGAGCTCTCCTAGTTCTTGAGTAATTGGCCTAGCTTGGCCAGCAAGGAAATCACATTCTCCACGATGAACATACTAGTCACCCTTTAAAGATACAATGTTCACTCTTATGTTGTAAAAATAAAAGTGGGCTCAGAATGTGACTAGCCAGTCCATACCCATAATCAAGTCGAATCCCATTATATCAAGGACACAGATATCCCAAAGAAAATGATGCTCCCCAATATCTAACGAACATTTCGTTCGTAAACATATATCCATACACTGTCTTCCCAATAGTGTATTTATATTCAACATCCAACTTATAGACTCCACCTCCACTCTCTAACCATTAACATGATTTGAAGATATAAGGGAATGAGAGGTACCCACATCAACAAGAAAATATCAGAAGTAGAAGAAACTAGAATATTACCTCTCACGGTCGATGGACTAGCCATTATATCTACATGTGTAGGCTACATAGCATTTAACTATCATTCCCCTCTTCCTTATGGCATCATCTGACTCCGTTGATTAAAACCACTAAGATGATACATGCAATCATACCCTGATGCACCACATCAACTACCTCTACCACGTCTGCCAGTAGAGTTCCAACTTCCATACCCATATGGTGCAGAAGACCCCTTTCCAATACAATTAGTCTGAGTAGCTGCTCCCTCCACATCAGCATGCCACTGCTTCCTACCAAAACCATTTTTTGTTCCGTAACATTACACAAAACCAAAACTCCATTGGTGTTCGAGGAAAATGTCTATGATAGTGTCCCTACCTACCACACTGTTGTAAAATCACATGAGTATGATCTGGTGAAACTTTTCTCCTTGGATGTCCACCTTGCATTCTACTATCCTGAGTCAGGTTTTTAGCAGTTCTTCCTACTCTTAGAAGGCACCCTCCCTGATCGTCCGGTGACATCTACAAGTCTATTATTGGAATCCACTTTTAGGTTCCCCTCTGAAATGAGATCCAAATTATCTATCTTATGAATTTCATTTTCCTAAAGATATTTAGATGGGACTTAATTTCACACCTAAGTCTATCATGAAATTGTTTTTCCGAAGAAGCCTCATCTACTGCCAAAGTTGGAGCAAAATGATGTAAATCCATGAAATTTTTAGCATAATCCATTATGGAAATTCTTCCTTGGGTCATATGTATAATCTCCGAAGCCTTCTCTCATCTTAGTGTCTCTAGATAGAAGTGTTTCAAGAAATTCTCTATAATATCCTTCCATAACATGTCATCAGTGTTTCTAGATCATACCTGAATGTCCCTCCAACGCTTCTCTAACCTTCATAGCATATAAGAATCCAAATATTAAAGTATCATATATATGGATTCAATACAGAATTCAGCTCCCTTAGGTCCAACTTATCTTGTAAATGGTCCATTATGCTGCAGCCGAAACTCCCTTGTCAACTTAGACATGCTTTTTATAAACCAACTTGGGTCTTTCTCCATGAATTTCATTAAATGAGAAAAGTTCTCTTTGAACTATTCCCCTTCCTCTTGAGCTTTCACCAATGGTGACTCAATCTCCCTATATGGAAGATCGTTCCTGGTCATACCCCTCGATCTCTCCCTTAACAAGTGTCGTGGAGGAATATATCTATAATGAAAAAAACATGTCTTATGTCTCATAACACAACCTTATAACATTTACGTTAGATGATTAACTAGAACTACAAGTTTAAAAATGTACTATCCCACTTTTCTCACCATAAGGTCAACATCGAGGCCTTATTACTACCCTTAACCATCCTACTGCTACATCTTGCTAAAAAAGGGTATATACATTCTCAATAATTAATTCAACCCGTAATTTGTCAAATTATCTCAAATTAATTAATTAAATAATTAATTAATTTGAGATTATCATTTTTTCAACCAAGGTTTTCATTAGACACCCATTTATTCTCAGTTTGCATCATTATTTCAATATCAAAATTAGAAGAAATAGTACATGTTCAACAAAATACCCATAACCCATTTTCCCAAGAGTGCATCGCATGATGCATGTCACAACAACCCTAAGTTCCTTGAATGATACATGAAGAATCAGGTGTCATTCCTCTCTAGGACATGAATCATAATTCAACAACTTTAAAAATAAATATCACATCACACTGCAAGTGCATCACCCAAGGTGAAATAATATCAAACTGTAACTATAAATATATTTCACAACAATCCAACCACGAGTACTCGGATTTTCCCCCATACAAGGGTTTGTAACTCCCACACATGAGCTCATTACCAAGACTCAACTCTTCCTAGTATCATGCCTACCTTTCCAAAAAAATTTAGAAAAAATAATAAGAATGAAATGAAAAATCATTAGATGCCACTTTGTGATGTCTCGTACTAGGTGACACAGAATGGTGCCCTGAGCCGGTTGGACACATTCCCTCAATAACACCTCCCCATGTTCCAAAGGGTGCCTACTATCAGTGAGGGTCTAGTAAGTCAGTCATGGGGATACTATAACCTCATTTATCAGAATAAAACATAGATAGCAGAAAACAAATATATCGAAGTGGAAAAGCGTATAACTAACCAGACCAATACCATGTCATATGATATTCAAAAAATAAATTCAATACTCAACTGAAAAATAAAACATGCTGTGACAATGAGAATTTCAAATGTCAATAATTAAACTAAAATTGAAGACACAATGACTCCGATGTCGGTCACAAACCACATCTGGTTTATTCTCCCATTCTCCAATCCCAAATAGCAAACTATCCCATGGCATTTCCCTTATCGGGTTCTACAAAAAAAATGTCTACCTGGGTGTCGATCAGGAAGCCTGAATAGGGTATGAGTAAAAATCAGTGGTCGGCACCAATAATGTCTAAATGATGTCCAATGAAACGATAGTGCACACATTTTTATGAAGCAATAAATAAAAGTAATAATTACAAAGTTATCACATTAAAATTTATTATTTAATCATTATATTAGGCCCATTTTCAATTCATGTTTACATTTTGAATCATCATTCATTATTATCCTTCGTTTAGTGTTTAACGTCATGTCATGCACCCAAATCTCCTTTAGTATAGGTCACCATGACTAACACTCCATTTCTAATTCTGTGTAGGTTGTCATGCACAACACCCCAGAATCTCAAGATTGATAACTATTGGGTTGGAATTCAATGTCCAAGTCCGAACTTCTAATTAGTCTAGAACGCCGTGTATAGAACCAGAAAAATCTCATCCATTTAATCATTATTGAATTCACAAGAATTAGATACACCTTTCCATTAGGAATAAAATGATTAGTTAAACATTTAAATTTCCATTAGTTAACTTAAAAATTAACTAAGCACATGATGCATGTAACGTCCCGGACCTGGGTGCCATGCAACGGGTTCCCCGAACCCAGTTCGCCACGTGACCTCAAGCACATTTCCCCAAACACCAGAGGCTACTGACTAGCAGCGAGGGCCCATGACTGATAGTGGGGAAACTACGCCCTCATTTTTCAAAGTGTAGCACAATGGAATATAAAACAAAACATACAATGATAGCAGAAGAAGTATACCATACACAACTGAAATAAACTACAGCAGTGGATATAACCAAAAATATATAAATAATGATGCTACATGTTTCAAGTTCTAAGAAAACAGCCAGAACATGTTACACATCAAGATAGTACAACAAAAATACAGAGTACAACAAAACAAAGAAAAACTGCTGGTAGCGGCATCGCGAGCCTAGGCTCAATCCCATGCCCTCCAACTCCTCATCAATAGTCAAGTACCTGCATAGGGACTCTTTCCCCTATCCACACCCGTAGAAACGTAATCTGTCTGGGCTGAAAAGCATGACCCAAACAGGGTGTGAGAAATATATCTCAGTAGGCACCCACCAAAGGCTCGTGCCCAACTGTGCGTAAAACATGTAATAACAGGGTGCAGTGGTAAAATGCAATAAAATTAAGAAGTACCAAAAGTAACTAAATTAACCAATTATATTGAAATTTTAATATCCTTTTAATCATTCAATTTAAAATATCACCAAAGTGAATATTCTATGTAACTAGCTAATGTCCTCAGACACGTAAACCCCTACCCTCGGGTAAAGAGTATCCAACACAAGAATATACCCTCAGGCATAACAGGTTTTTCCCTCAGGTGTAGGTAGTGTCGCCCACAGTCATAGAATCAGCTTCCCACTGGTACGTAAGAAGTTGCCCTGAGGCCGAAATAACTACTTCCCACAGTCTAAATAGTGCAGTGCCCATAGGCCAATCACAACAATTCCCTCATGCTAAACAGGTAACTTGGCCATGCCCAAAATGTAAACAAGCAATAAACAAGCAATTCGTCTCACATAAATTCTATAATTACTACTTTAAAGGCATACCCTCGGGTATCCTGACCAAATGGCTAAACAATGGAACACACAACTGGGATGGTTCTTGATCCAAGAAATGATCCCAACCAGCATTTTAACATCATATTAACTTACCTATAAAATTCTAGGTATTAGAATAGCTATGGCCTCAGCCACACGACACCCCAACATGGGTTCGTTGCACGAAAACGCACAAACACACAACAGTTGGAAGAAATTAACAAAAATCCACCTTCCTTATACATCAACGAGTGGTATACACGATCGTCGATACTAGAAATGCCCAGATACGATGTAGATCTGACGAAGAAGGAAAACCACTTAACCTAAAATAACTCCTATTTGGAGAATAATTGGTAAGAAACATGCTATGAGATGAGAGGGCTTACCCGCGCGGTCCCAAATTGATCGACCGGGGTGGAAACGGATTCTGGACGTGCGCTTGGCGGATCTCTGAAGCTCTGTCCATCACATCCTGCTCCTCCTTCCCGTTCTAATCCTTCACTGTGAACAGGGGAGACTACTGCCCATTTTAAGCGAAAAAAACAAAGTACACGGCGTGTACTTCCTTTATTTAACTGTTCCTCTGGCAGCACCGCCACACTGTTCATCCATCAACATGCGTACACGGCTTGTACTCCCGACTACATGGCATGTACTATCGCCCAGTTGGTAGCTGCTCCACCGCCTTACTGTTTTGTCCTGCCGACTGACTACACAGCGTGTAAAGGACCACTACATGGCATGTAGTCGGTTCCTACACCCTTTGTCACCGACGTGGCTACACTCCCTGTGAACCCATCCCAAATAGCCAAAATTACACGGCTTGTGGAAAAGTACACAGCGTGTAGTTCCAAAATTTAGGAATTTTCCCCATATTCCATATTTTCTCAAAAACACTTAAGGAAAATAGAAAAATGAAGCCCGTACCTCAAAAATAAGAACCAGGTTCTTACAAACATCCCCCTTATAGCAAATCGTCCCCGAATTTCCCTTCCAAGGGTGGTGAGGATATAGTTGTGAACATCTCCGGCCACTGAGAATGTACATCGGTTTCCCGATCCCCGGTTTCGTCCTGCACTCGGCCATACTGCCACAACACCCGCATGAGAGAAACAGAACGGCCTTGGAGACCCTTCGTGCTCCTGTCAACGATACGAATCAGATGCTCCACAAAGGATGCATCTGCCTCTAACTCAACCTCCTCAGGCTGAAATATGTGAGATGAGTCTGGATGATAGCGACACAACTGAGATACGTGGAAGTTTCATGCATGGCTTGGTACCGCTGCAGTAACCGCAACCGATAGGCAACCAGCCCGACTCTCTCCAGAATCTCGAATCGCCCCACATACCTCAATGAAAGCTTAACCTATCTCCTGATCCGTTTGTGTCCCAGCATTAGCGAAACATTCAAGAAAACCTGATCCCATACAACGAACTCCAAAGGCCGTCTACGGCGATCAACATAAGACTTCTGACGAGACTATGCGGTAGCCATCAGCTTCTGAATCAACTGGACCTTCTCAGAAGTCTCCTGCACGAGACATGGTCCCAATAAAGCTGCCTCACCTGCCTCTGACCAGCACAAAGGTGATCGGCATGGCCTACCATATAAAACCTCATATGGTTCCATCTCAATAGTCTCTTGAAAACTATTGTTATAGGCAAACATGACTAGGGGTATATGCTTCTCCAAAGATCCCCAAAGTCCAGAACGCATGCACGCAACATGTCCTCTAGAACCTGTATCGTACGCTCTGACTGGCCATCGGTCTGAGGGTTGTATGTTGTGCTCAGAAGCACCTGTGTACCCAGCACCCTCTGAAAAATCTTCCAGAAACAAGACGTAAAGTGGGCGTCCCTGTCAGAAATGATAGAACGAGAGACCCTATGAAGACGTACGATCTCTTGGATATAAAGCCTTCCGAGCTCATCAACACCGTAGGTCTCCCGAATTGGCAAGAAATGAGGTACCTTCATGGTTCTATCCACAACAACCCACACGTCGTCATTGCCATGAGGTGACCTCGACAATCTGATCACGAAATCCTTCGCGACATCATCCCATTTCCACTCCGGAATGGGTAACTGTTGTAACAGCCCAGCTAGTCTCTGGTGCTCCGCCTTCACCTGCTAACAGTTGGAACACCTCATAACAAAACTAGCTACATCTCTATTCATACCCGGCCACCAGTACTGATGCCACAAGTCACAGTACATCCTGGTAACCCTGGGATGAACTACCCAAGATGAAGCATGAATCTCCCGCATCATCTCCTTGCATATATCCTCTGGAACCCATTATCGTCCATGGAGACACATAACTACATCATCACCTATCTTCCACCCTGGAGAAGGGTCCCCACTTGCCACTGACTCCCATAGAACTAGGCCTTCTGAATCTGATAGCTGTCTCATCCTCACTCTTTCCAGGAGGGTATAAGTCACAACTAAGGAGGAAAGATAATTCTTTCCCTGAATATCATGCACCTCCAGATGCATCTCAGAGAACAAGGCCATGAGCTCTCACTCACCACTAGCCTCCTGCACTTCCTGTATCTGAGTCTTCCTGCTCAATGCATCAGCTACTGCATTAACTTTACCAGGTGTGTAGGCAAGCTCAAAATCGAAGGACTGTAGGTACTCGACCCATCTCATCTGCCTCAGGTTCATGTCACGCTGAGTAATGATATAATTGAGGCTTTTGTGGTCGGTGAAAACCACAAAATGCTATCCCAACAGATAGTGTCTCCAACAGAGCAATGCATGCACAACTACATCCAACTCGAGATCATGCGTCGGGTAATTCCTCTCATATGGACTCAACTTCCAAGACCCATACGCCACAACTTGATCACCCTACATCAAAACTGCTCCCAGCACAATAACTGATGCGTCACAGTAAACTGTATAGCTCTTCCCTTCTCTGGGAGTATCAGAATTGGTGATGAGGTCAACATTCCCTTCAGGTCCTGAAAAGCTATCTCGTAAGCTTCTGACCAAACAAACTTCATACCCTTCTTAGTCAGACTCGTAAACGGTGCTTCTAAGCGGGGGATGTCTTGTATGAAGCGTCTGTAGCAACTAGCTAGCCCCAAGAAACTCCGTATGTCAAACACGTTCTTAGGCTTCTCCTAGGAAATTACTGCTCGTACCTTCTCTGGGACTACTGCAACTCCTGCCTCTGAGATGATATGAACCAGGAAGTGAATATGGTCCATCCAAAAGTGGCACTTTGAGAGCTTATCATATACCTTATGCTCTCTCAGTGTACTCAATACGATCTCATGATGGGTGGAATGGTCGTGTCGAGTGTGAGAGTACACCAAGATGTCTTCCACGAATACTACCACAAAAGAATCAAGATACTAATAGAACACATGATTCATCAGATCCATGAAAACTGCTGGCGCGTTCGTGAGTCCGAACGGCATAACCATGTACTCGTACAAACCATATCTGCTCCGAAAATCCATAAGTGGTATATCCGATGGTCTCACACGCAACTGATGATATCTGGATCTCAAGTCAATCTTCCAGAACTCTCATGATCCACGAAGCTGATCAAATAGATCATAAATCCTCGGAAAGGGATATCAGTTTGTAACCTTCAACTGGTTCAACTTCTGATAATCCACACAGAGTCTAAGGTTACTATCCACCTTCTTCGCAAAAAGGACCTGAGAACCCCAAGGATAAGTAATGGGTCAGATAAAACCCTTCGCCTGTAACTCCTCTAACTACCTCCTAAGCTCCTGCAGCTCATGTGTAGCCATCCTATAAGGAGGAATGGACACCGGTGCGGCTCCTGGCACAAGCTCAATAGAGAAATACACCTCACACGCTAGAGGTACACCCCAAAAAGTCATCCGGGAAGACAAACATAAAACGATCACCAACTAGAGGGAAATTTGTCTGAAAAGTACCCCGATCATCCAGATACAAACTCACAATATGGGTTGTGACTCCACCTCACCCATGATGCTCTGGTCGAGCTCGACTCGCCTAAACATCCCATTCGCCATTGTATAGAAACTCTTCGACCTCTGGTATTGTGAAACGCACCCTGTGATGATAGTAGTCTACAAAGGATCAGAAGGGAACCAACCAGTCCATCCCGAGAATGAGGTCATAAGCTGCCATCTCTAAGACATAGATGTCCCAAGGAACGTGACACCCACCAACCTCCAGGGGGCAGTCCTTGCACCAACTCAAACCAGCCGTTCTAGTCCCCAACAGAGTGTCTAGCGTCATGATATCAGATGAAGTAGAAACACAGAGACCAAGGCTCTCCACAACAGGTACAGATATGAAAACTATGCGTAGCACCCGCATCAAAAAGTACCGATGATAAGACAGAAGCTACTAGAATAGTACCTCTGACTGTAGAAAGTCCAGGATCCTGCTCCTGCTGGGTCTGCTGCACTGCATAATCCTGCCTAGTGTCGCGGCCTTGCGACACAGCCTGACTACCCTGAGCTGTCCCGCCCTATTGCCTCTGAGATCATGGTTTCTGGCTACCATATCCACAACCACCATCTCTGCCAGCACGCCTTGACGTATTCCAGTTCCCCGAATGGTAAGAAGCCACTAGTCCTGCTCCCGCACACGAAGTCTTCACAAAACCCCTCTCACTAGCTGCTGGTAGAAACTCCCTAAAAAGTGTTGCAAATGACCCATCTTGTCACAAGCTCGGTACTCCACTAGGTCTCGTGGACACTGTGGCCTCTTGTGCCCCTCTCTACCACACTGGTAGCACATAAACTGGCCACCTGAAGCATTCATCTGACTATTACGGCCACCCTGAGAGAAGTCCATCTATCTCTTCCTCTTGCCAGCAGCAATAATACCAGTAACTGGTGCTGAACCGCCCGGGCCCACACCACTAGATTACTACAGGTTCCTCTATGTAATAAACGACAAGTTTACAATACCGTGTACTGAAGGCAATATGAAAACATTCACCAGTTCTCGAATGTCATAATGAAGACCATCCTTAAAGCGTCTGGCTCTCAACGTTTCATCACCCACCAGCACGGGTGCGAAGCGCTGATGCTCGGTGAAACGAGCAGAATAGTCCATCACCAACATAGAGCCCTACTACAGATTCATGCACTCTCGAGCTCTATCTGCCCTCAGTGTCTCTGGAAAGAAGAATTCATAGAAGACTGCCTGAAAATTTTCCCACGTCGTGTCCCTGTGATCCTCTGACTGGGTGGTAACATCCCACCACCTCTTGGTAGAATCATGCAGCATATACGTCGGGAGCTTGACCCTCCACCCTGGAGGGGTCTAAAGATGCTTGAAAATTGTTTGCATTGTCCCCAACCAAGACTCCGCAGCCTGTGGTCCGCCATCCTATGAAAATGTAGGCGGATGCTGCTGCTGGAAGATACGCATCAGCTCAGCCATAGATGTGGCAGCCTGTGGTGCTCCCTGGATGGTCTGCATGAACCGCATGAAGCCTTCACAGAACTGCGCCTCTGCGCCTGTGTTTGGTATAACAGCTGGTGCCGCATCTGGCTCTATTGGAGGATCAACTGGTACTCGTGGCCCACCATCTCTGGAGTATAGTCGTCGCCGCTCTCCTAGTGAACAACGCCCAGTTGTCTAGGAAGCATGACACTACAAGGTCAAAAGCACGCCTTAGATTCAAGATTAACAAGACTGAAAGATAAGGAACCACAAAGGGAACAAGAGAAAGAAGGCATTTAAAGATTTGTAAAACAGGAATACACGGCATGTACAATGACTACAAGGGGTGTACTTGACTTCTCTTCCCCTGCCCGGGTCCTTCTATATGACTGAGGCACACAGCTCCCGTTGAACAAAAACTACACGGCGTGTATATAATCTACATGGCATGTATGGTGCTATTTTAAAACTTTCCGTGTCACTTGTGACACGGACGACTACTCGGCTAAACACTACACGGCGTGTTACACCCGCACACAGCATGTACACCATCCCGTTTCCCAGCCACACGGCTAACTCCACACAGTTTATCCTCAGAAAAGACTACACGGAGTGTCCCATAGGTACACAGTGTGTTCAAGGAGAGGTGGAATCAACCTGTGTTGTTAGTTACACGGCCGAGTCCCTAGGTCACAATACACGGCGTGTTCATCATTGACACAACCTGTTCTGTACAGGAGTTCACCGACCCGTGTTGTTAGTTACACGGCTGGACTTCGGGTTAACACTACACGGTTTGTATATCCAGTACACAACATGTTTTACCCAAGATCTTCCATTCCCCGTGTCACTACCCACATGGTTTGTGACACAGGAAGAGACTACACGGCGTGTACTTTGGGTACACAGCGTGTACTCAAAAAGTTTATTTTTCTTCCCGAACATAAGAACATACATGGAATGTATAAAGTACTACACGACATGTATACTGGGTTTCCGGAAATTATGCCTTAGAAAATTCCCTGTAACCCACAAAATACTAAAAACCAACAGCTAAGTGTCAAATTCTGATCCATGAGGGCCCATACTCCCCATGAATCAAAGTTTGACATCTTATCTGTGTTATAACAAATAAACTGTCAATGATCCACCAAATTCTGGTCAATGGGGGCCCATACTCCCCAAAAACCAAAGCTTTCCGTCCATTCTATAAACATGGTCAAATAAAATTACCATATCATGAGCATGTATTTTTCATGCAGCTATCCCAACACCATGATTTTATAGCACAACAACTATCACAACAACATGCAATTTATAATGCACCTACATGGCATGGAAAATATGCCTGGCATGTGATATCTAGCATGTTCCTATATGATGAATGAGATGGAAGACCCTCATCTCATCAGGTTGCAACTAAATACAACACATAGATAAATTATAACGGTACAATCTCAAGTGTGTCACCCAACGGTGAAAAAATATAAACCGTAATTTGGAAAATCAGTAAAATTGCAACACGAGGTAAATTGGATTTTGCCTGTACACTGGTTATCTACACCCGGGCACAGCTTATTAACAACTACTGTTCGTCCAATCCCTAACTACGACTCCAAATAGTAAGTCAATGAAAAGAATCCCTCTGATACAACTTTGTAACGTCCCGGACCCGGGTGCCACGCAACGGGGCCCCGAACCCGGTTCACCACGTGAACTCAAGCGCATTTCCCCAAAAGCCAGAGGCTGCTGACTAGCAGTGAGAGCCCAGGCCTGATAGTGGGGAAACTATGCCCTAATTTTTCAAAGTGTAGCGCAGTGGAATATAAAATAAAACATATAACGATAGAAGAAGCAGTAAACCATACAAAACTGAAATAAACTATAGTAGTGGATATAACCAACAGTATATAAATAATGATGCTACATGTTTGATGTTCTAAGAAAACAGCCAGAACATGTTATACATCAAGATAGTACATCAAAAATACAGAGTACAACAAAACAAAGCAAAATAGCTGGTAGCGGCATCGCGAGCCTAGGCTCGGTCCCATGCCCTCCTACTCCTCAGCAGCAGTCAAGTAACTGTATGGGGACTCTTTCCATATCCACACCTGCAGAAACATAATCTATTTGGGCTGAAAAGCATGACCCAAACAGGGTGTGAGAAATATATCTCAGTAGGCGCCCACCAAAGGCTCGTGCCCAACTGTGTGTAAAACATGCAACAACAGGGTGTAGTAGTAAAATTCAATAAAATTAAGCAGTACCAAAAGTAATTAACTTAACCAGTTATATTTCCATTTTAATATCCTTTTAATCATTCAATTTAAAATATCACCACATTGAATATTTTAAGTAACCAACTAATGTCCTAAGACACGTAAACCCCTACCCTCATGTAAAGTGTATCCAACACAAGAATATTCCCTCAAGAATAACATATTTTTCCCTCAGGCATATGTAGCGTCACCCACATGCACAGAGTCAGCTGCCCACATGCACAGAAGAAGTTTCCCTCAGGCCGAAATAACTACTGCCCACATGATAAACAGTGCAGTGCCCATAGGCTAATCACAACAATGCCCTCTGGCTAAACAGGTAACCGGGCCATGAACAACATGTAAACAAGAAGTAAACAAGAAATTATTCTCAAGGAAATTCTACAATTACAACTTTAAAGGCATACCCTTGGGTATCCTGGCCAAATGGCTAAACAGTGGATCACACACCTGGGATGGTTCCAGATCCAAGCAACGATCCCAACCAGTATTTTAACAACAGATTTACTTACCTATAAATTTCTAGGTATCTAAATAGCTATAACCTCTGCCACATGACACCCCAACATGGGTTCGTGGCACGAAAATACATGAACACACGGTAGTTGGATGAAATTAACACAAAGCCACCTACCTTAAACGTCAACGAGCAGTATACATGATCATCGATCCTAGAAACTCCCAGATACGATGAAGATATGACGAAGAAGGAAAACTGCTTAACCTAAAATAACTCCCATTAGGAGAAGAATTGGAAAGAAACACACTAAGAGAAGAGAGAGCTAACCCGCGCGGTCTCAACGTGATCGACCGGGGCAAAAACAGATTCCAGACGTGCGCTCGGCAGATCTCCGAAGCTCCGACCATCACCTCCCGCTCCTCCTTCCCGTTCTAAGCCTTCCCTATGAATAGGGGAGGCTACTTCCCATTTTAAGCAAAAAAAAAACAAAGTACACGTTGTGTACTTCCAAGTACACGCCGTGTACTTCCTTCATTTAACTGTTCCTCTGGAGGCACCACAAACTGTTCATCCGTCGACATGTGTACACGACATGTACTCCCGAATACACGGCGTGTACTGTCTCCTAGCTGGTGGCTACTCCACCGCCTTATTGTTTTGGCCTGCCGACTGACTACACGGTGTGTAAAGGACCACTACACGGTGTGTAGTCGATTACTACACCCTTCATCACCGACGTGGCTATACGCCCCGTGTACCTTTCCCACACGACCAAAATTACACGGCGTGTGGAAAAGTACACGGCATGCAGTTACAAAATTTAGGATTTTCCCCATTTTCCATATTTTCTCAAAAACACTTAAGGAAAAGAGAAAAAAGATTCCCATTCCTCAAAAATAAGAACCAGGTTCTTACAACCCATTAATTAATTCATCATTTAATTAATCAATCAACATAATTAGAATTCTTTAATTAATTCTTCAAAAATTAATTATCCATATCCAATCTCAACTTTTCATAATTAATAATCACAATTAATTTTCTTTTATCAATATCATGACTCAACATTTATTCTTACAATTAGTTATCTTACAGAGCCAAACATCATTTCATAATTAATTTTCCCCCAATTAATTATCATAACACAATCAATTAAATATATCAATTACAATATCATAACCTTTAACACCCCAAGATTTCATAGTACGTTATTTCTTCAATGTAATGCAATAACTTTCACTATACGCAACAATGAGTTCAAGCGCATCAAAACATACCAAACTAGCAGTTCAAAAGGGGTTATGAATAGTATTAACTGTATTTTGAACATTATATAACCCTTATAATTTTAGAATCAATATTATGAGTTTTTTAAACATAATGTAAGAACAAATTCATTTTTTTCAGATAAAAGAACAATTTTTCAAAAAAATGAAATTTTACCGCCTTTTAATGGAGAAACCTTTTTAAATCCAATATTTGAAACATTTATATATTCAGTTCGACAAAATAAACTTCTTGTTTATAATTGGGACATAATAATTTAGTTTCAATAAAATTTAGGTGTTTTTCTGATAACTTTCATATTTGGGTGAATAGTGAAAATACTATATTATAACTGAATTTTTTTTAATCAAAATAATTTATAGTTTTAAATTATACATTTAAATGGTTTGTAAGTATAAATAGATTATATTTTTACCATTTAATCAAATGCTGGTCATTTTTGGACATAAACAAGTGTCAATCTTTTGATAGAAATTTTTTCTTAAAAATACGCCTGTTGGTCTTAACATCAGAAATTAATTTTAAATTAATAAATTAAACTTCAATGTTTTGAATTTGGTAAAATGGAATTTATTTTTGAATTCATAATATCGATGTTATCTTAGGGTGAATTTTTGGTATTCTTCTGAAATCCTTCAATTTTTGATGAATAGTGAAAAACACTCGGTTATAGTTTAAAACCGAAATTTTATTTAAATAATTATTTAACTAATTTAAATTTATTTTAGGTCAAAATAGATACATAATACCTATATAAGTTTAATTTAATTAATTTTAATCAGTTTATAATTAGTTTAGATATATAAAAATTTTATTGAACTTTTCGCCGTCTTTTACCCACCTCTTAGGCGAATTTGCGAATTCACATAAAACATAATTTTACCACTTCTGCGAATGGAATTTCGAAAATCCTAGTGACATGGTTAATATCAAGGAGTATAATGTGTTTCAATAACATAAAAATAATTTTTTGTGAATAGTAACTTTTTACTTTTATTTACCATGGTTAAAAGTAAATAGGGTGATTAAGGGTAAAAATGATATTATTATTACTCTAAAACATGCACTAATTCTATTGGATAAGTGTCATTCGAGAAAAAACAAACTTAAGAATAAAAATATGACTCTTTAGGTCCACTTGGATTAGATTAGGACATTTATTATTATTTTATTTAAAGAATAGTTAAAAGAGTTAAAAATCAAGTTTAATAAGTAAAACATTTTTTATATTGGGTTATACATAAGATAAATTAGACTATAAATATTAATTATAAATATAAAAATATTCCCTACATAATGGAATTTTTTTTATAATTTTTAGACATTAAATAATTAAATTTATTAATGACACAATGATGATGCAATAATTACCTTATTAATGAATGAATCAAATAAATGGTATTATAAATATTAAAATAAATATAATTTCGATGTTTTTATGACATACAAGAATTTTATAGGTGAATATGAAATGTTAGGATTGATGCAATGTATTTTTTCGAAGTAATCATGCTGTTATGTTTTTAACAAAAAACAAATACCAATGAGTTCCAAAATTGACATAAAAAAGTTTTTAAAATAAAAACTATATTATTGGTTGATATAAAATTCCTAAATATATAAGGCTTGTCCAAAGAGCTTAAATATTATTATTTATGTCATTAAGGAACCACTTTATGTTCTTTTAGAAGTTTATTGTAAGTTGATTAACCATATAGTGTAAGAATACAAGAAGACACGGTAAAAGGTAAACTATTTAACAAAGAGTTAAACCTAAAAGATAAGGTTAAAATGGTAAACTAAACTTGTCTAAAACCTATTGGATTAGAGGATTTAGACCCATAACCACCTTATCATCGAAATTAATCAATTGGGATCCATTATAAATCGAATATGAGTTTATTATAAAATAATACTTTATGTTTTTCCCACCCCTCTTATAAAATGGCACTCTTCCTTCTCTCTAATTCACACCATCAAAGCCATTTGGATTGGCCAAACCCTGCCCAAATATCCTATCAACTATCCTCCCTTCATCCTATAGGCCTTACTTTAGTCTTAAAGCCAACCTAAGGATCCCTTTTGATAAAATCAAAAGGAAGAACCCGAAGAAGAGGTAAATATTTCACCACCCTCTTTCAAGTTCTCTTATTCTTCCACTTAATCTTTTTCTGTTGTTTCTATTATAAAATAATAACTCCAGTATATTATATATAGTGTGATGTTATTATAAATATGTTACAGATATATTCATTATTCTATTCATCTTATGAATGATAATGTCACAATGCGTGTGTGCGTATGGCTTACCGTCTCCACGCCGTGGTGTAATTTTTTATTCAACACTATGTTATTTGGATGGATATAATGATGAGTAATATGTATATAAATACTTAAATAACATTATAATGTCTCAGTAAAATTAATATACCATCAAATTCCACACCTTTATGGAAATGATATTGTCTCTCGTGCGTACATACGGATTATCGTCTCCACGATGCGATGCGATTAATTTCCACATTCACCATTCATCGATGATTATAAAAATATATATTACTAATAAGTATGTAATATATGAAATTATAATGCTACTGGAGATATATATATATATGTACTTACATATATCTTATTAACTTAGTTCCGTTCAATACGATATGAAAACGGAAACAGCGTTTATGTGTACGCACGAACTACCGTCTCCATAATCAGTGTTTTTCATTTCATATATATGTCTATTATACATATTTATATTCTAAATAAATATTATATATAAATCATGTATTATATTCTAGAAGTATTTAAATCTTGATCTAAGTGATACAATCAAGAGTAACAATTTAAAACAAGTACTATAAAGAAAGCGATTATTACCCGAAATGTTAATCTAACATGGAAATTATTATTAAATGGTAGTATAAAGTCATAAATGAATCATGTTTGATATCATAAATATTAATATGGTTCTGGTATAATTTAATGACATACTACGATCTTCATACAGAAGATTAAACGTACCCTCGACTAAAGGAATGTTCAAGGTAAGAGTTAATTCCTCAATCTCATTATTATCCGAGATTGTTTATGTGTAAGTATTTAAAAGGTCATTTTTATCATCCATGCCCATTTTTCATAAAAATAATTTCAAAATGAATATTTTAAGGATTTGTGAAAGGTACTATTTATCAAGATCATAATTTTAAGTGTTTTAAATATTTATCTTTCTAAATCTTTATAATTAATGTCAATGTTTTCAAAATGATTTTGAGAATTTATTTATATGGACATGAATGTTTTTAAATGATAATTCTTTTCAAAAGTTTCAAAGTGGTATGGGACACTTTGATTCAAAAATATCTTTTAAATTACTTCCTTTATAAATGTGTGACTTTTAAATGATTTTATAAAAAGAATATTTCTCTGAAAAAGTTTTACTCTTCATTTTCAACTATGTCAGCATCCTTTACTGGATTTTATTTTTCATTGAGGTTGATTTATTATTATAAAATCATCCATATTTTATTGAATGAGTTATGAAATTTTTGACTGTGGATGTTTGATTTTTATACCATTAATGGTTTATGGTTAATGTATTGACATTTCGTATGCTAGTTTTAATACGAATGTTTATGTTATGTTTAAACTATTCATATGAGGAATGGAGTGGACTTAGTAAGTGACAGGTGGAGACCTCTATAGATCCTCGATGCATCGGTAGGTCTCATGAGACAAACTAGTGTCTTGGAGTAAGGCCTTGACAAAACTTTTATTTGTATTCTTGGCATGAGGCCTTGACTATGTGGTAATGATGTCCGACGTTAGGCATTCCCTCATTCTGAAATTAGTTTTTTACATGTGATTATTCGACTAGTAGAACATCCATGTGCATGTATATATGGTAATTTGGATTTATCTTTTCCATATTATGTTCAATTTTATGTTTAAAAAGGGTATTGTTTTTATCACAAATCTTTCCTTAAAAGCGTATAGCTTCCGTTAAATTATTTACCCTCACTGAGCATCTGAGCTCACCCCTTTCTTATGTTTTATTTTCCTAGGATTTGAAGAAGTGTATTATGATTGATAAGAAGGTTTAACCTTGGGGATTAATGGAATTATCAAAGGATCATTTATGTTGTGTTTTATTTTCAAATATGTAATGTAACGTTCATGGATGTAATATATTTTCCAAGACTGCTAAAAAAATCGGTCTTTCAGGACTTGATTCCTTGTAATCATGCCAATGTATTAAAATAATGCACCGACTCTGGGACTCTAGGGTCGGGGCATTATAGTTGGTATTAGAGGAAGTTTAGCAATAACATTATAAAATAGATTTAGATAAACTTTTAATAGAGAAAATTTCCCCTAGATAGACTTTGAGGGTTAGTATAGACAAACATCCTAGAATTTTGGTATTGTAGAGATTTTGTGAGTTTTCTGAGCAATAAATCCTTGTCTAGATACGAGCAGGTAGAGGCGGATCTGACACCGATGTACCTATGGGTAAAAACCGAAAACACCTCTTTGAGCTAGACTCAAACAAGAACTAGTGCAAAACAATGGGACTTGCTATAATCTTGGTTACGATACTCCTGGGGGATATGCATAGGATAATTCTCGTTTTCTTTACAAACCATTATGAAGGGTTTAGGAGTACATATCTCCTCAAAGTGAAAATTTTTGTGAATATGGATGATATCCATAAACTGTTCAATTTACCTTAGGTATTTTATATGTTCAAAATTATGAAATGTGATTCATAAAATGACCTAGTGTATTCCGTTGTTTTGAAATGGCACCCAGTAGAATGAATGAAAACTCCAGCAATACATATGATCTAATGAGTAAGAAGGGTTATATCATTTTTTGTATTAAGCCAACATTTATAAGGGAAATAGTTTCCAATGTATTCTCAGCATATGAAGAAATAATATCATGTGTTAGTAAGATAAGTAAAGAATTATTTGAGTCCTATAGCTTTGAAGGTAAGCAAGAGAAGAAAAGGATGGTAGAGAGAATGATGGATAAAGGGAAGAGGGGAAAGAAGGATTTCCCATATGTGATAAATGTGGAAATAATCACCTTGGTAAATGTTTGAAGGGAATGATAGTTTGTTATATGTGTAAAAAAAGGACACCAAGTACGTGATTTCAGGGGTAAGAAAAATGATTCAAATGTAAAATGCTTCATCTGCAAGGCATTGAGACACTACACGAATCAATGTCCCTGTCATCAGAGTATACAGAAAATTATGTTATTGGATAATAATCATGTTATAATACTACCTCAGATGATGATAAATGAATAGTGTTATTATGTTTTTATTATTGAATTATTTCATTTTAGTGTTGGTATAAAGTGTTGTGGTTATATGAATTATGGAGATAAATAAGGATTGTACTGCAGTACTATTTTATTGAGGATTTGAGATTATATGGTTCTAAGAAAAGTGAATTAATAGTAAGCTAAACTTTTTGGAAAATAAATGGTTGAAGGAAAGGTAATCATTAATATGGTCCTGATAATGAGGTAGTGATTTTGGAATAAGAGATGGTTGATTTTGCTAATTCAAGATGTTGTGGTGTTGTAAAAGAATACATGATGAAGGCATTCACATGTTATTACCTGGCAAAAAGGATCTTCAGTATGTTTAACTTCCTTATAAACTTTGGACTTAGAGTTTGGAAATAAGTATTTTGGATAATGATAATGGTTGGAATAAATTACATTTGAAATTAGATACTATTGTTAAGGTTATTATTGGATTTCCATAAAAAGGATAACCCAGGGGTCGGGCAGCAACCCGTCACATCCGAAAAGGCCGCGATACTTGAACCCGCAACTGAAGGGAGGCAAGGGTTTATCACCTATTACTAACACACGTGATGTCCTGGATTGAATAATGTAGTATTTTAAATGGTCTGATATATGAATTAGAAATTCATTATTTTTGAAACCCTATATGATTAGGATAAATATATATATTTTTTGAAATCTTTTAGAGTGAAAGATGAGTTTGTGGCAGGAATTAGTCGAAGGATGAAACTCTACTTATCATGTATATATATATATATTTTTTTTTCTCTCACATTTTATGGATAAATTAATTATTAAACTTTAGGGAAGGGATCTTAAAACCAAAAATTTGTTATCCTAATTCCTTACATTTTGTTGAACCGATGGTATTTTAAATAATCATAGATTGGTGGCTCTGAGGCCCACAATTCTACAATTGTTTGTGATTGATGACCTCAATAACTACCTATAAATATTTACATTTTCCTTTAATTATGTGTCTCCAATTTCCACCAATGTTCGGCTAATAGAGGGTGGTGACTTTTTCATTCCCCTTTTCCTATTATTAACACTAAATTTTATTAACCCAATTTCTGATGTGGGTTTTCCCACAAATGTATTTTCTATTTTCAACCTTTTATTTTCAAAGAACAATTTCAAATTGAGAGGACGCAATTTATTGAAGTAGGGAAGAATGTAACACCCCAAGATTTCATAGTACATTATTTCTTCAATGTAATGCAATAACTTTCACTATACACAACACTGAGTTCAAGCGCATCACGACTTACCAAACTAGCCGTTCAAAAGCGGTTATGAATAGTATTAAATGATTTTGAATATTATATAATCCTTATAATTTTAGAATCCATATTATGAGTTTCTTATGCATAATGTAAGAACAAATTCAATTTTTTCATATAAAAGAATTATTTTTTAAAAAAAATGCAATTTTACCGCCTTTTAATGGAAATCCCTTTTTAAATCCAATATTTGAAACTTTTATATATTCAGTTTGACAAAATAATCTTCTTACTTAGAATCGGGACACCATAATTTAGTTTCAATAAATTTTTGGTGTTTTTCTGATAACTTTCATATTTCGGAGAATAGCGAAAATTACTATATTATAATTGAAAACAACTTTTTTAATCAAAATAATATATAGTGTTAAATTATACATTTTAATGTTTTCGAAGTATAAGTATAATATATTTTTACCATTTAATCCAATGATGTTCATTTTCGGATATAAACAAGTGTTAATCTTTTGATAGATATTGTTTCTTAAAAATAAGCTTTTTGGTCTTAACAATGGGAAGTAACTTTAATTTAATAAATCCAACTTCTATGTTTTGAATTTTGTAAAATGGACTTAATTTTTTAATTCGGAATATTGAAATTATCTTATGGTGAATTTTTTGTATTTTTCTAAAAACTTTCAATTTTTGACGAATAGTGAAAAACAGTAAGTTATAGTTTAAAACCGAAATTTTATTTAAATAATTATTTATTTAATTTAAATTTACTTTAGGTCAAAGTAGATACATAATAGCTATATATGTTCAATGTAATTCATTGGAGTCTGTTTATAATAATTTTAGATATATAAAAATTTTATTGAACTTTTCACCGTCTTTTACCCACCTCCTAGGAGAATTTCAGAATTCATATAAAACACAATTTTACCGCTTCTGTGAGTGGAATTTCGAAAATCCCAGAGACACGGTTAATATCAAAGAGTAAAATTTGGTTCAATAAGATAAAAATAATTTTTGTTGAGTAGTATCTTTTTACTTTTATTTACCACGGTTAAAAATAAATAGGGTAATTTAGGGTAAAAATGATATTATTATTACCCTAAAACATGTCCTAATTCTATTGGATAAGTTTAATTCAACAAAAAAAACCTTAGGAATAATATATGACCCTTTAGGTACACATTTATTAGATTATGAAATTTATTATTGTTTTATTTAATGAAGAGTTAAAAGAGTTAAAATCAAATTTTAATAATTAAACCATTTTTTATATCAGGTTATACATAAGATAAATTAGACTATAAATATTCATTAGAAATCTAAAAAGATTACCTAAATAATGAAATTTTATTTATAATTGTTTTACATTAAAAAATTAAGTTTATTAATGACACAATGAGGATGCCATAATTACCTTATTAATGAATGAATCAAATAAATGGTATTATAAATATTAAAATAAATATAATTTCAAAGTTTTTATGACATCCAAGAATTTTCTAGGTGAATATGACATGTTAGGATTGATTAAAATGTATTTTTTTGAATTAATCAGGCTGTTATGATTTAAAAAAAAACAAATACCAAAGAATGTAAAAATTGATATAAAAAAGTTTTCAAAACAAAAACTATATTATTGGTTGATATAATATTCTTAAATATATAAGGTTCGGAAAAAGGGATTAAATAATATTAAATATGTCATTAAGAATCCACTTGAGGTTCGTTTGGAAGTTTATTGTATGTTTATTAACCATATAGTGTTATAATATAAGAAGACACGATAAAAGGTAAACTATTTAACAAACAGTTAAACATAAAAGATAAGTTTAAAATGGTAACCTAAACTTGTATAAATCCTATTTTTTGGGATTATTTCTACCCATAACCACCTTAGACTCTAAATAAATCAATTTTTAGCCATTATAAACCGAATATGAATTTATTATAAAATAATACTTTAAGTTTTTCCTAAGGTGTCCCTCACCCCTCTTATGAAAGGGAACTCTTCCTTCTCTCAAATTCAAACCTTCAAAGCCATTTGGCTCAGCCAACCCCTACCCAAATATCCTCTCAACTATCCTCCCTTCATCCTATGGGCCTTAATTTGGTCAGAAATCCAACCTAAGGAGCCCTTTTGATCAAATCAAAAGGAAGAATCTGAAGAAGAGGTAAATAATTCACCAAAATCTTTCAAGTTCTCTTATTCTTCAACTTACTCTTTATTTGTTGTTTCCATTATTATATAATAACTCCAGTATATTATATATACTATGATGTTATTATAAATATGGAACAACTATATTCATTATTCAAACAATATTATGAATGATAATGTCACCATGCGTGCGTACGTATGGCTAAACGTCTCCACGCCGAGGTGGACGGTCTCCGGCGGGAGGTTCTCGATGGCGCAATCGATGATGATGGGTGGTTGGGTGCATCAAGGTCTGAGGCTCGAGACGATGGCATGTTGATTCCCACATCTTATGCGACCCAAGGCATTGGCATGCCTATTTTCATTTGAATTTTTAATTTGGTATATCCCGACATGCTTTTGACTTTGTTGAATTCTGTACAGTGGTTTTGTGGTGTTTGAATTGGTCATTTGAAATTGTGCAGTTCCCACATGGCGATAAAGTGATTTTGGAAAATACAAAAACAACGATTTGGATCAATGTTTTCAAAATGATTTAAGAATTTATTTATATGGACATTAATGTTTTGAAATGATACTTCTTTTCAAAAGTTTCAAAGTGGTATGGGATACTTTGATTCAAAAATTTATTTTAAATTACTTCATTTATAAATGTGTGACTTTTAAATGATTTTATAAAAAGGAAATTTCTCTCAAAAAGTCATACTCATCATTTTTTACTATGCCAGGAGCCTTTAATGGATATTATTTTTGATTTAGGTTGCTTTATTATAATACAATCTTCCATATTGTATTGAATGGGTTATGATATGTTTGATTGTGGATGTTCTATTTTTATACCATTAATGGTTTATGGTTAATGTATTGACATTTCATATACTAGTTTTAATACGAATTTTTATGTTATGTTTCAACTATTCATATGAGGAATGCAGTGGACTTAGTATGTGACAGGTGGAGCCCGTTATAGCTCCTCGATGCATCGGTAGGTCTCATTAGAAAATATAGTGTCTTGGAATAAGGCCTTGAAAAAACATTTATTTGTAGTCTAGGCACGAGGCCTTGACTATGTGGTAATGATGTTTGGTGTTAGGCATTCCCTCATTATGAAATTAGGTATTATATGTGATTATTCGACTGGTAGAATATCCATGCGCATGTTTATATGGTAATGTTTGATTTATATTTTCCATATTATGTTCAATTTTATGTTTAAAAAGGCAATTGTTTTTATCACACTTATTTCCTTAATAGTTTATAGATTCTGCTAAATTATTTATCCTTACTGGGCATCTGAGCTTACCCCTTTCTTATGTTTTATTTTCCCAGGATTACAAGAAGTGTATTATGATTGATAAGAAGGGTTAATCTTGGGGATTAATGGCATTCTCAAAGGATCCTTTCTGTTATGTTTTATTTTCTAATGTGTAATGTAACGTTTATGTATGTAATATATTTTCCAATACTGCTAAACTGATCGGTCTTTCAGGACATGATTTATTGTAATCATGCCAATTTATTAAAATAATTCACCGACTCTAGGAATCTAGGATCGGGGCATTACATAACCCATAACCAATCTCCAAAATAAATATCTATTTGGGAAACCCACATTTCATTTGTAACGTGATTCAATTATCAATTAATCACCAAAGAAATGAAATGCCCATCCCACATTATAAATTACTCTAATTTAGAAATAAATTATCAAGGAAAGATAAAAAATCCACAAAATCATATTCATATTTCAAATCCACGGCTATATGAGATTGATTTATACAACATACCTTAGTTTATTGAGGGATGTTACCCCATTAGAAATCCCCAAAATTGGGGCTGAAAATTTTCATCGATGAAGCTCCGGATCTAAATCCATAAACAAAAACATATGATCAATGTCATCAAGATAATGAAAATATATATCTAGATCCACACTCCTAGATCAAGTTCACCACTCATAGATTTAGAACCATGGAAATGGTAGAGAGTTTCCATGAAAATATCAAGGAATGATAGTGGAACGAATGAGAGAAGCAAAGGGATAAAATCAACTTACCTGGAAGATAGTGGATCTTTAATCTAGGATTGCGATCTAGAAGAATGTTGTTTGAATCACCATGGAATACCTCCATAAGGATCCTAGATCAAATATAATTTGTCACAACAAAAAAAGGTTGAAATATTGAAGTATTAGGGTTTCAGGTTGTTTTAAAAAGGATTTTTAGATAATTAATCCCACGTTCATGGTTTCATGGGTAGGGGCACATAGTTTAAGAAAATCATGCACCAACTATGCAGATCTCGCGATCCATGTTTTTATAATTTATAATGTTTAGTCACATGATTTGTCAAACCATTCACAAACTATGTAGGTCTCTCTATCTTGATTTTTATTTTTGGACTAGTTTAATCGCATCGTTTGTAAAACCAAGCGTAAACTAGACACAACCCACAATGCGTTGGTTTTTCATAAAACAATCACACAACACACCCCAAGACACTAATCTAAAAAAAGGTACGTAGATACCAAAAAAACTACTTGAAAAAATACCTGAGATAAATCTAGAAAAGAACAAGATCTTACATTTACCAAGACAACTATGTTACGAAGAGAATAATGATTTCATATATCTACAAGATTCATCCACCAATAATATCACCATATAATTACATCACAAAAATACACCTCATCTAACCGCATCTAACCTACCACATGGGTAGAAGAAAATTATTCACTGAACCCACATTCATCCCTTTAATTCATGAACCTCAATATCCTTTTTTCTAACATACCTATCTTCCTCACTATCATCTTTCCTTCTAACCTCTATATCCTCCACGGTTCCCTAATGGTTGAGATATTATATGATAACCTCCTATAGAACCATCCTACGATATTAGTCCCATGAATCACAAATACTACCTTATCTAATGAAATTATTATTAAGGAAATTAATTTCAAAATTAGTTGGTTCTTAGGTGGGCATCATATTATCATACAATAACTTACTGCTAAAATAATATGGGCATATATCTTACAAAAGGTTCAACCCATCAAAAGAGAAACATCAACATACAAATTTCATACCATATAGTTATGAACTACCCTAACCTATGTAATATGATCTCCCTAATAGAAAACTATTATGGCCTCACATGGAAAATGTTGGTTTAAAAAATTGAGAAATTTTTCTTTTATCAAAAATTTGAGAAACATCATACTAGGAACTCCCCACAAATAATCTCATCCATGTAAATTAATTAAAAGTAATTTAAATAATTTAAAATATATTTATTAATGAATGTTGATAATAATTTCCAACCAATTCATGATATCAAGACTCAAATACTTATGAAAGTAATACATTCTTTTTTTCTCATCAGCTATAAAATTAGAATAATAATCCATCATTTAAATAAACTATATTCAAAACATCTAAATGAATACATTTACATAGATAATTACTAATTGTTTGTTATAACACTCAATATTATATGTCTATAAAAATAACTCTTCCATTAACATATCTAGAATAAAATTTATCAGATCAGAGACACATAGCGATATCTATAACACAACACCAACCACTAATAAGATTATTCTCACAAAAACCCAACATTAAATTACTATATCCCCCAAAAAATATCTAGACCACATAAAGAGAAACTTTTCCCTTTATACAAAATTTTCCATATTATAATGTGTGATAAAAGAATCAAAATATTTAATCTTTTACTTTTAAAACTCTTTCAATCCTATATTCTAAGTATTTTCAAATTTTGGGTATACTCATAAAAATGAAACAACAACAACAAAATAAAACCACTTCCAACTGATTTTTTATATAGGAGGTATGTATAACCGCAACAATATGTTAGAAATATATCTAATAATTCATCCACATTAACAAAATTTACATAATCAATCACTCAAATCACACTATACAAACAATAATCCTTACTTACAAAATGCAATACATAAATCCACACCTATCAATTTTCCCCAATTAACATACTATTAGTTATGTATTGACCCATATGTTAAAAATTATATTCATTTATTAAATGTCTCATTCAATTTGAAGTTAATTTCACTAGTTTACTTCTCATAATGGGTTCAATTAATATTTCTACATTACTAGATAGTTGAACCTCAATAGTTCTTAAACAAAATAATCCTATAAAACACACTCCAGTACCATTATTTCTTGACCCTCCCTCACTAGGACGTAAACCTAAGATCATATTTTGTTAGTTTGTGGCCCCCTAAATCAAACAACAATCGTTCCATGTGTTTAGAATCAATAACCATGGTAAAATTCCACAAAAATATTGAAGGTATTTCCTTTTATTATAAAACCATCCAAAAAACTGGAACAATATTAATTAAATACACATATTAAATATGTGAATAATTTACTATATTATATATTATTCTATAGAAGAAATTTTTTTAAATGAATAAAATACCATAATCTATCTTTTCTCATATACCTTAAGAAACTTATTAAATAATTCACATCTAGAAACAAGTTTCTTTTATCAAGAGATAAGGTTGAATGAAACCATAACCATCAATATATTTAAAATTTGAAAAGTAGTACTATAAATATTGAGTGATAATATAAAATGAATCAGTAGATACCTCCCCAAAAAACACATATATCCAAGTGAATAAAGAAAAATATTTGATCTTTATATAAAATAAATAATAAAACAATCATCCTATATACATATCCAAAACCATACCCTTCCATATAGTGCCATTATATACCTTTTAAATACGACACATTTGTTAAAAAACATGGGCCCCATTTTTTATATGGTATCCCCCACTATCAACATCGAGAAACAAAATAGTTTTGCACAGTTAGGGACCTCACTCTAATATCACCCAATATGTATCAATCTACCTACGTGGAACATTGAAAGAAAATATCTATTGGTATGTGTCTATATAACTATAAGGGAATCTCTATGAACATATTAATTGACAAGTAACTATCCACCAATTGAAAACTTGCTAAATATATTTTCTAGTAATGAAAATTATCACCCATAGTGACAATTATTATCTATGGGTGTCCACTCTTTTGGACTCTCCCTAAAACAATCCACCATTAGATTTACTGTCAATAACTAAACCGTATAAATTATTAATTCATAATAATTTTATCATTTAAAGTTCAATTATTATTTTCCTTGTATTGAAGGAGGTGTCAATTAATTTAGTGTATAATTTTATTTAAAAGGGAAATGGGATTAGGTGTAGAAAGAACCATGGACCTAACCTTTTCATAATGGGTACGATATATGGAATCGAAGGTGTATGCTATTTTATGATGACCTAATTGGTACCTAGAAGGTTTTTAGTAAGAACATTCTTTATAATGAGAATTTAATTACCTTTTTACCCATAAATATATTCTCTAATTAAGAGTAGGATAATTTTCCACCATTATATCATGACATTCAATGCCTCTCTCAAACCATACATATCTTATAAAGACCAATTAGTTGATTCGTTCACCTCCCTTGATCATTGTAGAATAAATTATTCATAGAAGTATAATTTTGAGAAATTAATATCTTATTTCCTTATATAATTCTTCATCCTAATTTTTTTGACTAGTGGTTTAAAATTCCTATTTTCATACTCCATGAATCTTGATATATTATAACTATATTGGTTTCCAATTAGTCAATATGTTGTGGATTCTCTTCTTAGAAAAATATAGGATTATCATGAGGTTTCACATTATTGAATCAATTATCATATTAATATAGTATGGAAATAAATATATTCAAATATAATGTGAGTTTATCTAGATTTTAGAAGAATTAATTCTCTTATAAGAACCTCAAAGAGATATGATAAAAAAAATTATATTCACACCCCTTCTTCCTTACCGAAATTTATAAAGATATCGAGAAAATGGTTTGGGTCTGAGTGAAACTAATAAAAAATGTGTTTAAAATAATAAAGGTATTTTCACAAATATTTAATAAATAATGAATGTGGTTATGTATTTAGTGGTTTCTACTTTTATTCCATTATGAAATATTAAACATTAGATATATGATTTCAATAATTTAAATTATATTATTGGTGAAATTCCATACCCTGATTAGAAAGCATATCAATATGGTTTCATCATAAATTATCTTTCAAAAAGGACATGGGATATTTTGATATAATGTTATATAATATCTTGAGAAGGATCACACATTGATAACACAATTTTTTTTTAATTGTTGGGGTTGAAGACACATTTATTATTAATGAAAAGACCTATTTTGACTGGGTAGAGGGAGGCCCATTATATAGCCCAATGGTCCAAGGCCATGTGTCCTGAATACAAGGCTTGAAAGCCCATTTTTTAGCCATATGGGACCTTTGGTGAACAATAATGCTACAGTAACTAGGCTACTATAGTAACCGTTGAAGTACAACCACAACTACAAATCCTTCTACAGTGCCTCAACGACTACAGTGTCACCATGCTACACTCTGTCACTGCTATAGTACATCTACAATACCAAATTACAATGCTGCTACCACAAATATGATATTCAACCCTTCCAAGATTTGATCTTGGGTCTTTTGGATTCCAAGTAAGAGCCTGTACTACTTGGGTATAATCTCTTTGGCTTAATTGATAACACACATGTTTCACAAAAAGGTTTGGTATTAGGCTCAAACTATTTATACTAGTTACTATTTTGGAACTTGCGATAAATTCCCTGAGTCATTATACATATTCCACAAATTTACAAGGACATGCTAAAATATTTCCTTGATTAGATAGAAATAATATTTTTCCACTAGGAAGAGTTACTAGGACCATGTATTCATACCACACACATACCTATATGTGTAGGTACATATGCATACATTCATTATCGTCACACTGGTACATGTTTTACATTAAAAAAGTGATAGACCACATATATTATTTTAGACCTTGAGTTGAGGTCTGAATCATGTGGTTAGTTAGGGTAACTCCTATCATAAGGAGTTATAATTAGTGTGAACATATTTATTTATATTTTATATTATTACATTTTCATATTTTGTAATGTTAATATATATTTAGATTGTATATGGAATACACTATTGTTCCAAACATGTTCACTTAGGATGGGAGGATGTTGCCTACTCTGTTGTCTAGTCATGCCTAACATGATCCCCTCTTGAGACTCATGTAGATAGTTATTCTTGATCTAGGTAAGGGAAATGAAAATAAATATGGGATCCTATTACACACTCAGTTCATGGAAAATGAGTAAAATTTTTTTTTCTTCTCTTCATAGAGTGACCGACAATAGTTGGGCTATTGTTGATACCATTTTGGAGTGGATTTACACATAAAATCATAGATTTAGTCTATTAGGAATCTTTTTCCACAATCACTATTGTATGTATAGATGTCCATATTAGGCTAACATACTTTGTACATAGTTTGTTTATTTTTGGACCCTTTGTGATATATGAACCACGTTTTTGTTAAATTTTATATTTCTTCCTTACAATATACTCATACTCACATCTTTTGTGCATATAATTTGTAATTTTTCAAAATAAATATTTGGGTCATTTAAAATATAAATTAAGACCATAATAGATTATCATATTATTTTAAGGGAAACCCCCCCTATTATATGTGTAGATCTAGACCATAGACATTTACACCAACCTCTAAATATTATTATGTGTGACTATGGAATTTCAGTGATAATGATTGGGTATAATTCAACTATTTGGTTATCATGAAATATAAATTTGTAACATAAAATACTATAAGGATTCTTGGTTATAGGGGTTGCGGTTACAAAAAATAATAGTACTATTAAGACTTAGGAAGTAACCCCTAAATATGCATGGTCAAAATCAACATGGTGGGAGAGGAAGTAAACATGTGTATTCCATGATCTACCATTACTTTTACCTTTGAGTAATTTATATGTCCATAGGTCTAATGATTTATACCTTGTAGAGATAAATAGAAATGAGTATAATATCAATAATCATTACATGATTTCCCATCATTGATTATCATATTACTATTTGAACTCATTAACATCTCATAATAACTAGAACCTAAAAAATAAGTAAATGGTGTTTTGATACATATATTTTATTAAATATTTATATAATATTGGTTAACATCCAATTACATTGAAAAAAAGTTATATATATATTTTCTATAGAAATGGTCATTATATTATACCTAAAGAATGTCTTTATTTACTTCTAAATTGTCATTTATGTTTGGGAATTTTAATAAAATAATTTATAATTGTATTTAAATTAATAATAATTTTTGTAAATGGATGTGAGTGAGGGAAAGAATGGGATTAACCATACACCCAATATTGAAGTTATGTTTTATTTGTTGTCTCTTTGGGGATAGACATTAACATTGTTTTCTAATTTACTAGAGAGGATGTCGCTAAGATATACATATCATGTTGTGTATGAAAGGGTAAATGATCATGCACCACTCTCTCATCCTATAGTTTAACAATAGTCCTTAGTTGAGATTTCTGAAATTCATTATATTACTGATCAAGGAGAACCATGGAAGGATACTAAATCCTCTTGTATCATGAAGAATATTTAGTTTGAACATCCATTTATATTTCAGGGTAAATTATTTCCTCATTTAGATGAGTAGTGTGTTAATCATATATACTATATTTTTATGTGTATAAAAACACCATATATTCTTCTAGTATTGTTATATATCTTAATTAAAGATAGGAAATCACATGGATGGATGGATGTTTTCTTTAAAACTAAAAATGAAACACTCCTCAGATGGGTAATATTTCAAGGAAACCTATTTCATAATTTTATATAGATACCCTTCATTTGGTGAATGAGAATGAGTTTATGATTATTTAATGTAGTAAATTCAAATTATTTAATATGATACCACTATTATGTAACATATCAACTTTTCTTCATACTTAAGTTGAGATGTAGAATAAAATGTGAACCATTATAATACATTACTTCCAATTACATTTTAAACTAGAGTTACACTCTCTAATTTACTAAATTTCCAAGAATTATTTAACAAATTCATTGTCACAGGGAATAGTCATCAAGGTTGTTTTATATATGGTGTTATACTATGCCATAAAAACCTAGGTGATTTATATAATATAAGTTGAAAGTGATAGAGGGAGGGGGGATATATATATGGGCCTCACTAAGAGATCCTTGGTGGTGATATATCTTCGATACTTATTTTGGAATTATATTTAGTTCAGTGAGATCAGCATGGGAAACCTTGACACATCATTCATAAAAATATATTTGAATCAATGCCAAACCTATAGAATGTATATATATTTATATATTTCATGATGATGGGGTAAATAAAATAATGTTTGGAAGTAATCCCATCATACTTTAGATTCTCATACATATATATAAATACAATATCCTATAAAAAGTGAACCACCATCTATATAATTTAATGATTATTGACGGTTAAGACTTTTAGGTAGGAATTCATACATTAGGGTTGACATGATGGGTACATTTGTATGTGCAAACTTATTGAACCAATAGAATGTGTGGGAGTAGATACTTATACTATTATGGGTACTATAGTTGTCTGAACTACATTAGCACATGCTCTCTTTGATATAGGCACATTAGATGTTTTTTATTTTTGATAAATTGGTATTCCATCCTGAACATAATTTGGAAACCATGTTTTTATATATTAGAAAAACAACTCATTGAGGATTTAGGATGGAGTTAACTAGGAAATTTCTAACCATGGAATTGGTAGTGGAATCATTTGTATATCTTTTGGATTTCACGCTTCTTAATATAGAATTTTTTTTTATTCTCAAAAAATACTAGCTAGCTTATTTTTAATAATCTATAGACTATTAAAGCTAGAGATTATCTCTCTCAATTCTACTAGTATTAAATAACCACTAAATGGTGAATGAGATTTATAGGGTACTGAATCATATCTATATTTGGGATAGGTGGGAATGATAATATATGGATTATTTTTTTCATATAATAAAAGATTCCATGAATAGAAAATTTTTAAATTATGTGGTGAATAAATATATAGATTTGTTATAGATATATTTATATGTATTTAATTATAATGTAGATGTTGGATTTACCATCAACTTAAGACTTGGAATAATTTTTCCCCTTCTATCCTTACCGAATTGATCTGTTTAAAATTAATAGAGTTAATGATCTAATTGGAAGAGCTTTAATCTATTTAGATATTTATACCAAGAAAATATTTTTGAGGTTTTTTTTATCATCATTATGAATGATTATTAGGGTCCATATTTATGTTTTTACTATTGGAATATAAAAATTTATATAATCAATAACCACTACCAATTACCTATAATTGATGATCATAGTGATCAATTAATGTGGGTGAGGGGGTTCTAAAATGTTTTCCTATACATATGTTACCATCAACGTCATTTTAGGTTTAATTATTTAAATAAGATAGAATTAAATTTATATGGGGGTATTTTTAATATTTGTTAATGTACATTGGCAAAAAGATGATATAGTCATGTTTATGGATTTATTTAACAGGATTATGCTTCCTTTTCAAATCTCATTCATTGAAGTTTGTGTGTATTGAATCATTGAATTATGTATGTTTCATGCAGTTCATGATTGAAAACTCTATGTCATTATGAATACATTAAGATAATATAATCTCTATTCAAATTTTACTAAATTATTCATCTATAATGATCAGATAGGTTTGATCCACTATCATAGGATATCAATGACTCCTAGGTATTTGATGAAAATGGTCAAATTTATCCAATATTTAGTGAACCATATCTTTTTATGGGGCCCAATACCATCGATTTAATGATAGGTTTTTAGTTTCCTCACCCATTAAAATTTTAGGGTGACTTATCTTCTCTAGATAATTAAGAATGATTAATCATCTCCATTAGAAAATTAACTTATTGAAACACTCAAATGAAACAAATTTTATGTAGGCACATTGATGATAGAAGTGGAGGAATACCAAATATTAGATGTTTATATTGATATATAAAATGACCATGAAAACCATTGTAAAGGGTCTCTAGAGCTATTATTTTCTCAATATTTTCCAGAAACATTGTATCGGGGGTAATTAAATGATTTCAAAAACTTCTAGAATTAGACGTTTTCAATGATTGAATATAGAACCATATTATGGACCTTCTCCACATCTCTCCGTACCTATGTGTAGATGAAAAATAAAAAACCCGGTGTTTTGAGATAGTAATTAATTAGTAATTTTATTCCTAAGTAATGAAAATTAAGGTTTATCCATTCATATATTTTGTTACAAAACCTAATCTATTAAAATCAAGTTTTAATAGAGATTAGTGATTTGGTGGTCCACTTCCTTTGTAGATAAAAAATGATAGGTCTTAAAGTTATTAGGTGTAATGTAGAGAGGATTCCAGAATATGTTTCTCTTATTAGGTAAGAAATTGTGGTGGTGTACATTCACCAAATAATTAACAATGATTCTTAGATCAATTCCATTAGTGTGGATGAAAGGGACATGTCAAGACAAATTGTGAAATCAAGGAAAATCAGTTCCACTTCTATTGTAAGTATATCTATCTCTAGAGGTAATATTAATGCCTTATTAATGAGATTATTGAGGATCTATCTAAAAAATAGATTTATCCCAATAAAAATCAATATACAATCTATAGATATAATTCATCCACCATCTATTTGATTTGGTTGTTTTGGTTGATGAGTTAGTTAGGGCCTTTTAGTTCTACTATAGTATTTTATTTTGTTATTAATATATCATCATTATTAATGGAAGGTATGTATTATATGTGATATAGGGAAACCATTATCTAGTATTGAATCTTGGTGTTATAGGATCAATGATACCATCATTTTATATTCTACATTAGTATTCTATCTCTTTAATATAGCTTCTTCAAAATATTTTATTTTTTTGAAAATTTTGGTTTCCCTATTGAATATATAGTGCTAACTTACCCTTCAAGTGTGAGCCACTATACAACTTTAAGAAATATGATATAATAAATACGGTTGCATACACTATCTATGTTTTTAGTGTCATCATTTGTTAATTTCTTGGATATGAGGGCTATTATAATTTAATCCTTTGATATCACTATAATAATAGACTAAATATATAATTTTAAATAATTTATATAATTTTTAAATTAGAGAGTATCTTGATCATATATTAAATTTATTCAATATACACTATATATATAATGGGGTTCTAGGTTATCCCAGCCAACCTCTATCGGGGATAGATGAGAGAGGTCATAACCAAGAATGTTATTTTAAGAATAATCAATGTTGTGGATAAATTTTTACCTCATATGATGATATTATATGAAAATGTATCTTCTAAATACTTATCAATAATACCACCTAATAGGGGGATGGAATTTAATATAATTTTGATGCTCATAATAGAACTAATTTCCATTCCTCCATACTAAATGTAATTTTTAAAATTGATATAGTTAGAGATCCTGTCATAGGATATTTAAAATAATGGGTTCATTAAACTGAAAACATCTCTATGGAGGGATTATATTATCTCCAATAATAAAATTTATCAGATTATATGATTATGTGTGGACGATAATAGGCTAAACTAGTATATTATCATGAACCGTAGATATTTGGAAACAATTTAGGATATATTAAATAAATTAATTGGGGCATGGTGGTTCTCAATGATAGAACTATGATTATGTTATCATGAATGTCAATTTACACTGAGGGACATTCCGATGACATATTTTTGAATATTTTATTATTATTTTATATAGAAGGTAATTAATTTTGGACTATTGAATTCTTGGTCTATATTTATTTCATTAATGGAATGTATTTCTAATTATTTTCTTGACACCATCATGATAGGTTTTTTTTGATGAAATTCACATTTATAAGAATTATCCAGATCGTCAAGGGAAACAACTATTTATCATTAAATATAACATAAATGAACATTATCTCAATTAATACATTACATAAACACTCCAAATTTATTTTGGAGGCCTAATTCCTCATCCAAAAGATATCTAAATTTGTTTTTAGTGGATCTTTAGAATTTTGAATTTGTGGTTTCTTGGAATGTCCCATTGAATGTATTCAATGTACATAATTATCCTTTCATTACATGATATTATATCTCTATTATTTAGTACAATTACAATAATTATCCTACAATGATCAATCTATCATGAAATGAATCAAAATATAATTAATCTAATCAATTTGAGGAATATTTTCAAAATATATACATTCAACTGAATACAACTCTAGTTCTAATTAACCTCAACCAAGTATGTGATTTGAGGTATATTATAATTCTTACCTTGTACTTCGTGGATGACTCATTATGATAGATCAATAGGTAGTGGTTTATAGATCCAACCACATACACCATCATGAATAAAACTATTCAATCATTAACCATGAAATGGATGCTGTTGTTTATGCCTCAAAGTGAAAAATGTACTACCCATAAGGCTTCCAGATTGGGGCATTTATGAACTATAAAATTATATAAGACATATTTTAACAATTATACTTAAATATCATGAAACAAATTTTGATGTAAAATCATACATCATTTAATTTTAATATTTAATATTCTTTTGGAATGGTATATTTTATTTCAAATGATGTTATTTAAAAAGGTACATCATAAAAACATGAATGAAACTAAGGATAAATGGTAATTTTTTTCATTTATTGCTGACCTCTACTAGGATGTGGTATATTATCATATTGTAATGGAATTATTCGATATTAACCTTATATCCTCCCTCGTGATGTAGGTTGGGGACTCAAAAATTTTCCTTCACCATTATAACATTAGTTTAGAGTGATATGGTGGGGAGATACTTGATGGATAGTTCATGGATTATTAAACCTAATAATACATCCATGTATGAGTAGTTATTCAAAACAGTATAAGGAAATGTCTGATAAAATTATATCATGTTTCATAGTGGGCAATATATCTTTGAATCATGAATATGCATCATGATTTTCATGGAATCTTTTGATAAGGTAGCCTGAGAAGTAAGATTAAACGACATGTTTATAGATACCAAATCAATTTGTATGTCAATTTAGAACATAAATGGATAATATGAATAATTCAAATGGATCAATTGATTATATATAATTGGGATGATATTATCAAATATCCTGTAAGTATGCTTAAAATAACATCATGTGTTCTATATTTAGTATTGAATATCATGAATTTTGATAACCAATAGAGCTCGATTACAAAAAATTAAATAGGTCTCTTTCATCGAAGATCATAGTAAAATTTATTTGATAGAAAATGAGATACCTCATGGTCTAACTAGATGAATTTTGTCTGAGAGGGATCATATATTTATGTATATGTTATAGAAAGGAATTTAATGGGTGTTTTGTTTGAAGTTAATGTTGAGAATTGATTTTATCATATATAATGAATGTTACTATATGTCAAATATTAATATTTTGGATGATATTATTCAATCATGTATACTATATTTCAGTCAGCCATCCATGAATCACCACTCTTTGGTTGAGTGAACAAAATAATAATAGAAATTATTCTATATAATTATCTATTTTAAAGGATTGTATGGGGGGACTAGTTTTACACAGTTGTATTTGATGAGATAGGATAATCCACTATGATATAGATTAATATCTTCCTGTATAAAACTGAGTTAGTAAAGATAAACTGAAATTAGATCAAAACAACTAATTTTTCCCAAAAATCATACATGTAATGTCAATGATAAACTTTGGAGTTCGATATTTTGGACATTGTGTTTCATTATGATTCACTGAAATGATGAAATAATTGGATGAAAAAATATAAGATACTAGCTCTGAGATATGTTAGGGATTTCTGTGATTTACCCTTGTGGGAGTGGTAGATTATCAACTCTCTCTACCATCTAAATTTAGCTATATACATAATAATTTCCATGTATTGTATATGAGTAAGTTCATTTTTTATGATAAAATAATATTTTTTATGATAACATTGAGATTGAGATTGATATATTGGATACATGAAAGCTTAAATATACCATCAACTAATGTAATATGGTGTTATATAACTTGTTCATTTATATGGTTTGATAAAAGTAGTAGCAGATACATCTCCTTGATGAAACATTGAAGTGGGAGTCTAAAATAATGGACAAATGACCATAATTGTTCCCTCACAAAGCTAGTTATGATTATTAGCGATGGGTCGCTTGATGTTATAGAAGTTATAATGAACCAAGAATTCTATGCATGAACTTATTCATAAATATTTTCCCAATTAAGTTCTTTTAATGTTTTTATGAAGGTTGTTTTTCGGGTTTTGGGTGGAGTTAGTGGGTAAATGGTATGGGTGTGAGATGTAACAATAATTTGGAACATGGTGTCTTAATACTATTTATCTAGTGGGAAAATAGGGTCTAGGTTGTTCTATAATTGAATAATGAGTAATTTGGAGCTCAGTACTGACTACCTAGTATGTTCTTGGGTAGAATTCCTTTTTAAAAGAAAATTATTTCATTTTCAACCATAATTATAAAATTGAATCGAGAGATTAATCTATCAGTCATAATTATTTACCTTTATTAAACCCTATCTAAATAACTTCTTCTCTTATAATGTTCCCTAATTGCATCTATTTTCGTCCCTTTATCCAGGTGAGTCTCTTTTGTCATAAAGGCATTTTTCAAGAATTTAAATAATAATTTCCCTCTAATCATTCACATATTTCTAATTTTAGGGGTCCATGAATTTAAATCCATATTTTCTAACTCTATAGATCATGGGATATTAAAAATACATTGTTTTCATTATACTCTAGTATCTATAGAGTTTATACTTCGATGAATCTAAAGTAATCATGAGGTTTGACTTTCTAAAATAATTTTCCCTATATCATAGTGTGGTTGAGATTTTAAAATATTATATTAGGTGTTTTATATGTATTTTTATTGATTCACATAACTAATCTGGAATGCAATGATATATTTTATAAATAAACTATTATCCATTCATATTCTTACATTCAAACATAGAGAGAGTAATCTTGGAAATTTCTTGGCACTGAATGAAGACCATTTATAATAAATAATGTTTTCTTATTCCTTATTAAACTTTCATAAATCAACTCTGGATAAATAATATGATTTTTAAATTACTATATTCACTATATTTTCATTATTATATGTTATAAATGGTTTATATTAATTCTAATAAATGTTTTTTGACAAAACTTTCACTTTAGTGGAAATAGATGAATCATTCCCAGAGTGATTTGATATCATTTTTTGTTATCCATTATTTTTAATGTGAATTCATGGGGATATTCACATCCATTTTTATTGGGAATAACATATCAATTAATTTTTGTAAAATATTTTTAACTAGGTTTGTGGAATATTCATATATTAATATTTATTGTCTTGGTGGGTATTTAAATGATGATGTAACATCTTCATAATAAAGATGGGTGTTAAGGCATGATTTTTTATACCTGTTGATGGTTTTAGAAAAACTCACTATAAAATTATTAATTATAACCATTAACCAATTCCGTGGTATGGTAAAAAAAATTCTGATAGGATAGGTATAATTTTCAATATCTTAGAGGTGTTTTGATGGTCCTTAGTTCATTGCACACATATATTGATATGTGTTGGTTTATATATAAACAAGTGTGAGCCTCCCATAGTTACTAGTATTTATTCCTTAGGGGGTAGACCTAGAATATTTTACCATATCCCAAACTATGGAACAATGAAGTTATTATGGTTTGTAACATCCCGTCATTAGTGGAAGTATTTTCAATTCCAACACGATTTTCAATAATTTATATTTATCCATGTTCTTATTATTATCATATTTATTTATGTTTCTACTATTAATAAAATACATAGAAACTTATGAATTGTTGTGGAGGGTGGGGTGGTGACTGCCAACTATGGTGTTAAAAAACACGTTGTATATGCTCCGTTAGGATGCATGAAAATTCAATTATGCATGTTATAGCTATGGTAACTACAATGAACTATAAGAGAAGGTCATGATCATTGAGTGTGGAGAATGGTTGAGTATTTTTTTTTATTTTTTTCTCGGTGTAGTGGTCAACATCATCTAGGATATATGTGATACCATTTTTATATAATTCACTATTGAGTGAAATTATTTTGGTCCTTAAGACTTATTTTCAATACAGAATTATTTTTTAAACTATTTTTTCCTTAATATATCATAGCTTATAGTTAGTTTTTTTATATATTTTTGAAATATTATTCTTTTTTAGGTTATATTTTCTTGTTCCAAATTTCTATATACTCATTAAATTTTGTTAGTAACATATATTATTTGGTTAATCAAAACCAAGATAGGTTTTTTCCATGCATAGATATAAACTGTAGCCAATTAACACAATATCTAATGGTAGAAACCCACATCCCACCAAGATAATGCCAAAAACCTAGTGTATATGATACCCTATGGTGAATAAACAGTTTGTGTGAGGTATTATATAAATTCAGAATTCATCATATTTTGGTATTCTGGAAAAGTTCATCATATATACCATCATATATTCCATATATCTAATCAATAAGCTAGGATGTTTTCCATTCACATAGAATAACACTATTTTATAATATTTCATCCTTAAGGATTATCCCCACTATATTTCATAGACAATGGTTATTTTTTCTCCATCAGATAATCCCACTAAATTAATGGGTGCCTATCCTCAATTATTATCCATTCATTAAATTGGGTAATCCCTATCATACAATACTTCTATTTTTTTCATCGAATTTAATTCCAAACAATATTACAACCATCATCACCATCATCCTCCTCCTAATTAGATATATCTAAACCATATCAGTTGTCACAAAATGTATATCACTATCACATATCACAAATGGATTTATACTAATACTATACATTTATCATCCTACCCAACCCACCAAAAATAAAAGGGTCTAATGGAATATATAATCATATGCCATATATTTACATTTCCCACTCCTCGATCTATCATGATATGATCATGGGGAGTATAAATACACCAAAATATAAAATTTTTCATTTCATGGGATTAGAAAATGATGAAAACATCAACACATATTTAACACACCAAAAATATACCCCTTGAACTAAGAAACACTAACTATGACTCCTTTTCTAAATCCCACCCACATCTATTCACAGTAAAGAGGTCACTAATGGGTTATACTATGTCTAAGTGCCACCGCCCCTATCAAATCACCCCAGTATCATCACATAATGAATATTATTTACTTTATAACCCATAATATATTTTAAAATACCCTATTAATATTTGAAATAGACCATATAGAAATAACATCCCTTCATGTGACATATTTCAAAAGGTATTCTATGCTAGAGTATTTCATAACCCCCTTTCAATGAATCGTGGTCCATATAACATTTTTCAATTTTTTAAAATTATTTTTAATTATCCCTTCACTAAGAATCACTTGTAAATGGAATTACTTCCTCTGATGAGTTTGTATGTGTTACTAAAAATTATAAAATTTTAAATATTCCAACAATGATGTATTTATAAGGAACCGATATTAATGATTGCGTAATCATGGATTTTTAGTAAATATTTCATTTTCATACCTTTTTGGATAATTAATGTATTGTGTTTTAGATAATTATACTATTACACTTTCAAAAATAAATATTTCAACACATGGTGGTTACATAAAATTATTATCCATTTTTTGTATAAAACAAAACCCTGTTTATATGAAATATATTCAATAATTTCATCTCAAACTGATCCTTTTTAATAATAATACATTAAACAATTTGGAAAACATTTTAAAATGTTAGATTAGAAAAAATTCTTAGTATGGGTCACAAAAATAATGATTGATTCCATTCGTTCCTGAAAACTTTTAAAATCATGGCTTTTCAAAAATAAACACTTCCTTACCAAATAAATCAACTTATCTTCAAAAATAATTTCAGGAAACATTTCAAATGAAATGAAAATGTAAAGTTAAAAAACACAATGATTTAATTTTAATAATGTAAAATACATGAATACATTTTAAAAAATCAATAACATTCACCTTTTAGAATTAGTAACACATTAATTTAAACAACATCTCATTGTATTACCTTGTGAAATTATAAGATTTCTTTTAGAAAATATAGCATGAATAAATAAATCATGTAGGTAATATGAGGCATCATTTAAATATAAAACATAAATATAGAATAACCATTATAGTTATAAATTGAATAACCTTTATGGTCACAAATAACCTTCAGAGTTACAAATGGAATAACCTTAATAGTCAATGTCCAATAAAAATTTTACCCAATGCTTTAGAGGGATATCACAAACCCACCATCATTAATTTTTAAGGTTTTTACTACTAATTATTTTATAATTTAACCTAAAATAATCCTAAAATTTCCCAAGAATAATAACATGATCATGCACATTAACTTTGAATTTTCAACATTACACTCATAAAAATATTATTTGCACTAATAAGAAAAAATTTGTGGATATTGAAATTTTCATTCCATTTTAAAACAATTTTTGAAATTTACCAGATCATATTGAAGGTGTTTTACACTATAAGGAAAAAAATTATTATTGTTATAGAATAAAAATATCAAATAATGGTTACAGTAGTGAGAAAATTCTATGTCATCGTATATGATAAAATATATCATTCCTTCCATATTTTTTAGAGAATGTGAAAACATTATATATGAAATACATATAGATTTTAATTTTGAAAACCCTTGAAATAAAGTATAAATATAAGTAAAATGTTTTTTTTAAAATTAACGAATATCCGTATAAATACATCCATAATATAATTTAAAAAATATGTACATAGAAAGAAATGATTTGAAAGGGAAAAATTATAAAAAAAAATTTTAGATGAAATTCTCTAACCTAGAGTCTGACTCATCCATTTATTTCTATTTTTTTTTATTAAAGAAAATCATATATTAATTATTAAATTTTTTAATATCATATTTTAAGATGAATTATTCATTTCATATTATTTATTATCATATAATATAGTATTAAATAATCTATTAAGTTCATGTCAGACATTTTGACGACATTCGGCTCATATATCAAAAAATGACTTCTTTAGGATGACTATGGTAAAATAGTTCATCATTTTAACATATAAAGAATAATAATCATGTATTAATCATCTTTTAATACTTTAATTATATTTTTAAAACCAATCATGGTGATGGTGGGACATATGTACGCATGAGTAACATTTCCATTTTTCAACGATCATTACGGAAATAATGTAAGTATAATTTTATATTTCAATAATAATAATTATATCCTAAATATTATATTTTTTAAATATACTTATATATATTATCCCTATGATGTTGTGATTAATAATGAATCATATTTCTTTACGGTGTTGGTAGTCTACACATACTCATAAACGACATTACCAATTCTCATTGAAAGAAATGTAAAGTAAGTAAGTAATATATATATATATATATTAATAATTATAAAATATTAATGAATATAATATATATATGTATACATATATACAATAAATACATCAATGCAACCATCTGTAAGGGGATATTTTTAAAATGAATTACATCGGTTCGGGAGGTGCTAGATTACTATACTCACAAACGATGGTTTTATTTCTCATTTGATTGAAGAATGGATGGATATAACTAATTATATAAACATAATAAAATCTAAATATATTTAATATACTGGTTTTAATATTTTAACATTTTTAATAATAATTTAATGAGGTATATGTTGAAATAAAATAAAAATTTGTGATAAACATTATATTACCTCTTCCAAAAACCACAAATGATTTACAAAACAAATATTCCCTATTATATTTTTATGATAAAATAAGGCCTCTATTCCATTTATATGTATTTAATTAAGGTATTTGGGTAGGGTTAGGATGAACCAAAATGTTTTCTATGTGTGAAAAAAGATGGGTGTAGGTGAACTTTTATAAGAGAGGGGATGTACACTCTTTGATTTCTTATTCATATTAAATTAATATAAATTAACATTCATATTTAAATGAAACCGAAATGAAATTAATAGAATATATTATTTTTAGGAGTATAAATATAGTCATCAAAAAAATTACATGTTTATGATATGTTTTCTCCATCATCATCTTGTTTTAACTTGTGCTAACCTGTTTCAATAATTACTACATTTACAACGTTTTTACTATATAGGGGTAAAAAAATATACATTAAAAAAATTAGTCTATTAGTGGACCATATTATATATTTTTAAATATATACCAATCATTTGGTCAAATATAGTATTTTAATAATTTTAAATCATTTCATAAAATGTTCTTTTTTTATAAAATAACATCACTTTAATTTTTAGAAATATACATTTATTTGATTTTGAATAAAACATGGAACCATCATAATTAGAATTTATTTATTTATAAAAGGTATAAAAAGTTTGTATTTAAAAAAAAATCATTGAAAATAATATGTAATTTATTTTTATAACTTTTATTATCTTGAAAATCATTTATTTAACTTTTGAATCTCTTGAAGAAATAATTTTTTTGGAATTTTATAATCATATAACATTATTATATACATAAAAAAAAATTATAATTATATTAAATTCATGAAAATAATTACATTATTCTAAGAATAACCATTAAAATTCATTGAAAACGTTCATTTTACCTATGGGAAAACATATGTGATTTTTAAAAGTAAGAGAGTGACATTTTTTGATTTTTTGAATAAAATTTTTATATATTTAACTTCTGTAGACATGGGTCCCATAAACTAATTAATATCAATATTATGGTTATAATGATATTAATAACATAATCCAATAAGTATTAATATTAATAATGATGGCCTTGTCACATAGTTAGAAACTATGATCACCTAATTTACCATTTTACCATGGTAATGATTTTTTTATCATTTTTATTATTGGTTATGAAAAAAATTATTTTGACCAGATTAAATAATATTTATTGAGATATTTAATAATATGGATTCAATTTTAACAAATTAAATCCCTATATGTGACAAAAATTCATTTTATAAGTATCCCACAAAGCGTGACGAAAAAACAGTTTTGTTAGAAAATGCATTTTCCGTGGTATAGATAATTTTACTTTACCTCTATGACGATAATTGATCATTGATTGATTTTAAATTAACATAGATAGTTATGAAACCTATAAATTTCAAATAATTAATTCCCCATTATGGATTTTTTAATGAAATAGAATTGAAAATTTTTATACACTTAGAATTGTTTTCTCAGAAAAAAGGGTTTTTATGCATAAAAATATATTTATTTTTAAAAATGGGGTTTCAAAAGAAATTAATTATATTATTATAAAAAATGAATCATATTTAAAATTTATAAATAAATAAAAAATATACTTTTACTTTATGTTACATTACCTAATGAAATGAAATGGGTGTTTTTCAAAAATCAATAAATTCACTTTTCATTGAATAACCAATCATTATATATATATATATATGAAAATTTTACCATAAGGTAAATATGAAATGGTGACTTTAAAATTAAATAATTTTTTAAAATAATTATTAAATATTTTGGATATTAATTATATTATCCACGAAAATAAAATAGTTTTTGAAAATAATTTGTTTTAATCATAAAATGAAATTACCAAAGTTTTCATGATTATTTACTAAGAACTTACATATAAATTATTATTTATTAGGAAAATAATGTATATGTCATAAATCAAATTGACCTATTAATACCGAGTAATACAATTTTTTTTATAATTTTTGTATTTATATTATAAATTTTATTGGCTATTTTAAGATCAATGTTTCCCATCGTATACACAATCAAACAAAATGTCTGTTTATAGAATATCATGTTTTTACATTATCCCACAGTAATAAAATAAATCCTATAAATTTTAGAATAAACTCGATAATCAATGGTATAATTTGTATAATATGTTTTTTCAAATCTTATATCATAATAAGGGTTAATAAAACATTCTATTGAAATATGGGAAAGGAAATACTAAGGTCATTTAGAATAACAACAAATTATGTTTTCAAATAAGATAAAATTATTGTTAATTGAAAATATATACACATAAGTGAAAATAAATTCCCATGGACTAATAGAGAGTAATAGAGAACATGGTCTGGATAAAGTTGACCAGTAGAAATTTATTAACCAGTGATGGGTGAAAAGAACATTATTGACCAAAAATGTATGTAAAAGAATTTTTTGTTTCATAATATTTTTCCAAGATATATGGTTTAAGGACCCAGATTAAAACATTACATAATCTTGAATTAAATGAATAATTCACATTAAGTATCTTTTCAGGTTTAAGGTTATAGAGAATTAGGCCATAAAAATTACATTACATCTCAAGAATTAAAAAGTGGACACTTATAGTCAGTTTCAATTTTTTCATAAAATAAAAACTCTTGAAAAAAAGAGACATGTCTAGTCCCATGATTTAGACAGCATGACTTTTCCTAGATCCCGCCCTTGACCCAATTTAGCTTTACGTCCTCTAAAAAATATTTCAAAACTTGGGATGAGCATAAAAATCTCATTAAAGGTTATAAAACAAATAATGAAAAAATTAGTTCATCAATACATACATAACATAATCTCTTTAACAGAACTCATGAAATAATAATATTTACATAGTAAACACAAATCATAAATATAACTTGTGGCATCCATAGAATACTTACATTGTAGCTTTCATTGCTACTTAGGGAGTTACATTTTGAATTACCATTATAGAATATTCCTTTAATCTCTTAGGTGAAACATTCAAGTTTACCTGTGTCACATTACCCATTGAATTGGAGAGCTATCTCGGGCTCAACCGCCCTTGGTTTATCACAGAACCACCCATATACTTAAACAATTCCCAAGATCCATAACATATTCATAACACATAAAACAAACATAAAGTAAAGATAACATTTACACATTTCAATCACAATATTAAATTTTAATATATTGACATAAAAAATCCAATTTAAAAACAAATTTCAACACAAAAATATGTAATAGAGTGTATGGTATTTGTTTTCCTTTTATAAACATTTCAGTTTGTTAAGAAATCCAAAGATTAAATAATACTCTCGGTGGTGGAGAGGTCTTTGTAACTGCATACATTAACAAAAACATAATTTTTTGTCGTTTAGTAAAACTCTTAGTAGTGAAAATATTCATTTTTAATGAAATTAAATGTCAAAGGGGTTTATATAATGTATAAAAGAAAGTTTGGTATAAAACTAAATATGCCTCAATGAAAGGAGTCTGAGACGATGTCCCTTACCTTGTGTCCGACTTGACTCGTTCATTCTTTAATCTTATGAATAATAAAATAATGTAAATTTATACTTTTTTAGGAACCTTTTTAATTTTTATTATTTCTTTTATATCACATATTATTATTTTATAAACATTATGTAATCTTTTATGTTAATAACAGTCGTTTTGTCAATATTTGGTACTTGAGTAAAAAATGATCTTCTTATATTTACAAGTTGTCTACGTGGTCAAAATAACAATATATAAAGATTGATATTAATGATTTAGATATCATATATATATTATATATCCAGTATATATATGTATTTATAATAGTAAAAAACATTTGGGGGTAAGAAATGAAATGCACCGTTCATGGAGACGGTAAGTCGTACGTAAGCATGAACGCTACACTCATTTCTATTTATTATTTTAAAATAATTAAAACATAACTATACAGAATTATATTATAATTCCAGTATAATATCATATAAAATATCATTAAATCCACCCTTTATATGTCCCAGATATGGAATTCATTAGTAATATCACTTTGAGGTGGTGGTAAACTGCACTTCCTAAAATGAAATTATCGTGTTTACACATAATAGAAACCATAAATGTGTGCTCTAAATGGAATATAAATAATCATAATGAAAACATAAACATAAAATATATCATATATAAATATATTTCCATCATAATGGCCACCATTAGAGGTGGTAGGGGATAAATTAACATTCATCATTTCATGAGGCGTTAGTTTTCCATCCACAGAAATAGTATGTTCTCTACCCATTAGATAGAGGTGTTTGAAAATTCAGTTCAAATACTTCTCATAAAAACTACCTAGTATATTTAGGATACTTTTTTGTTATAAAATAATGGAATAAAAATTGTTTAGGGGTTGGAGAAGTAAAATAACAGAAAATAATTTCAGAGAAACTGTTACCTTTAATTCGGGTAACTCCCTATTGTTTGAACCAAAAAAACTTCTAGATGTTCCCCCTTAAAATGTTAAGACTTATAGGTGGAATATAGGGATATTTATATCTTATTTGGGAAGAGGTTGGATGATCCACGGGGCTTGAGAGGTGTGATGAATGGGTTAGAGGTGAGGGCTTTTTATAATGGTGCGTAGGGCCTCTTTATAAAAGTGTGAAAATATTATTTTATTATATAATTATTTTTGGTTTCTAAAGGTCCAAAAATAGTTACGATCAAAGATATTATGACTCATGGTTGAAGTGAAATAATCCAATAATAATTGGATAGGTTTTGGATATTGTTTTAATCATTATAAGCTTATTTATTTAAATCAGTTAATAACGAGGTAAACACCGCAACATTATTGTGTCATAAATAATTTTCGTTATTTGATGTATAAAAATTATAAAAAAATACAATGAAATATTAAATTGTTTTATATTTACAAAAATATTTTATAGTTTGAATGATAACTTATATAACCATATGTAAAAATTAATTTACTAAAAAATATTTTTTATGTCATATTTTTTTTACTTTGAATTAATTAATATTAAGTGTCAATATCACTCTCAAGTGTCTCCATGGAGACCCAAAATCGACCCAAGTATTCCAATGGTCGGATATGTATCAAAAAATATGATTAGGACATATGTTATTCTAATTTTATATTATTATAATAATATTTGTTTTCCCTTATTTACCAAACATACCATTTAACCAATGTAAATAAAATATTTACTGAAGTAATATTTATAATGTATAAAAATTAAATTTACATATTTTCACAATTTGTATCTCATAATTCCAAATATGGAATCCATTTTTTCAAATTCAAAACACATAAGTGGAATAAATTAATTTAAAATTAATTCCCGCTGTCAACACAAAAGGCCTGTTTTTAAGAAATGATAACTGTCAAAAGATTGACACTTATTTATGTCCAATTTCAAAGTGCTATTACTTCCAATGACCAAATTTGGTTAAGTAGTAATAATATTATCTATTTATACTTTAAAACCAATTAAAAAGTTAATATAACCTTAAAAATAAATAATAATAAAAGGCTGTTTTGAATTAAAATAAAATATTTTTCACTATTCATTAAGAAATAAATTTTATCAGAAAAATACTAAAATTTTACCCAAATCGAATTTTGATGTCCTGATTCTAAAGAAGAATTTTATTTTTCCAAATAGAACATATAGAAGTGAACAAAACTATATTTAAATATTTTTCTTCATTAAAAGTTTGTAAATCAACCTTTTAAAGTAAATTATGCTTAAAATTAGATTCATTCAAATTTTAAGTCTCTAACTTTTATTAGATAAATGTAAAAACATTTAACAAACATGTATAATCATATTGTAGTTATTTATATTTTTCTCTTCAATATAGTGACTATAAGTTAACTACCATATAAAATAATAATAATATATTATTAGTGTGCAATGTAACATTTCAACAAAACTCGTTGTTGCGTATCAGGTACGTCATCGAACATAGAAACACCATTTAAGTAAAATTAATATTTAATTCACAAATTTTAATTATTATGAAGATGTATCATTATTTATTTACTTGGTATGTTACATTATTCTCCCTTTTTTAAATTTCATCCTCACAATTTTTATTCACTAATCAAATAAATGGGGGTATTTATCCGTCAGAGCATTTTCATATTCCCACGTTTCCTTTTAAACCATATGGATTTTTCACAAAACCTTTACCTGGTGAATTAACTTATTCCACAACACATTCTCTCTTTGGTCAAAAATATGGACGGGTTGTTCCTCATAAGGAATATTCTCTTCCAACTGATCTACCTCTAGGATCAAAACATGAGATGGATCTGGAATATATATTTTCTAAACATTGAAAAATGAAAAACATTGTGTACCTACGACAAAAATGGAGGTAAATCCACTCTGTATGCATCTGATCCAACATTATCTAGGATTTCATAAGGTCAAATGAACCTCAGACTCAAATTTCGGTTCTTACCAAAATGCATCACACTTTTCCATGGAGAAACTTTGAGAATGACATGATCAACTACCTCAAAAGAAAGATCTTTCCTATGATTATCCACATAACTTTTTGGCCTTCTCTGAGTTGTTCTCATGCTCATCTTAATCAACTGATCATTTTCTGCTATATCATATACCAATTATTGTCCCATATTCTTCCTTTCACCTAATTCATCCCCAAAATAAAGAGGTCGACAACGCTTTCCATATAATGCCTCAAATGGATCCATCTCTATACTGGAATGAAATTTGTTATTATATTAAAAATCAACCAAAGAAAGATGTTTGTCCCAATATCCCTGGTAATCCAGTGAACAAGCACTTAGTATATCCTCCATGGTTTGAATTGTTCATTTTTACTTCCCATCTGATTGCCGATTAACAGATGTACTAAAATTTAATTTAGTACCCAACGACTTCTGAAGGCCTATCCAAAAGTTAGAAGTAAACATGGGATCACGATCAGATACAATGGAGAGAGGAACACTATAAAACCAGACTATATCATTATCATACAATGGATAATTTTGTTCTTGAGATAAAGTATCTCGAATAGGAAGAAATTTCCCAGATTTAGTCATCAACAATAACCCAAATTGCATTATTACTTCGAGATGTCTTTGGTAGTCCCAATATGAAGTCCATGTATACATTTTCCCATTTCCACTATGGCACCGGAAAAGACTGAATCATACCTTTTGGTAACTGCTGCTCTGCTTTAACTTGTTTGACAAGTCAAACACATCACATTATAATAAATAATATCTCTTTTCATTCCATCCAACCAGTAATACACCCGAAGATCTCTGTACATCTTAGTACTGTCAGGATGGACTGAAAACGGAGAACTATGAGCTTTACATAACAACTTATTCTTCGCCTGGGAATCACAATGCAAACATAATCTCTTCCCAAACCTAATATCACAATCATTATCAATGTTAAAATCAGGCAACATACCCTTCTGAACCATCCTACCCTTTTTGAGACAAATTGTCTTCCTTCTGGGATTTCTTAATTCTGTCTGATAGAGATGATTTCACTAATTCTTGAAACAAAACATATGAATTTATTACACCATAATCTTCTATGGAAAAGTCCATCAAATCAAAAACCAAAGGATCTCATTCAAAATGTAGCATGGTTAATGAATCATTACATTTTCGACTCAAAGCATCAGCAACTTTTTTTTATTTTCCTAGAAGGTAATGGATTGTGCAATCATAATACATGATTAATTCAAACCATCTCTTCTATCACATGTTTAATTCTTTCTGAGTGAATTTATACTTCAAAATATTGTGTTCATTATATATTTCACATTTTACTCCATAAAAATGATGCCTCCAAATTTTTAAAGAAAAAACCAAAGCAGATAATTCCAAATCATGTGTAAGGTAATTTCACTCACGAGGTTTCAACTGACATAAAGCATAAACAATTACCTAATCATTTTGCATAAGGAAACATCCATGTACTTTTAATGAAGCATCATTTTAGATGACAAACTCAAAATTTTTGGAAGGTAGTGGCAAAGTTGGAGCATTCACAAATCTTCTTTTCAATTCATGAAAATAATCATCACATTATTTTGTCCAAATGAACTTAACACATTTTTCATGTTAACATAGTCATTGGACTAGATAACCATGCAAAATTTTTAAAAATCCTTTGGTAACAACCTACCAAACCATGAGAACTATGAAACTAAGATATATTTGTGGGTCTTGGAAATTCTTCAAAAACGTTTGGTTTAGCAGGATCAACAATTATGCCAATTTTTGAAACAATGTGATCTTGGAACGAAATTTGGTGTAACCAAAAAACACATTTTCTGAATTTCCCAAATAGTTTCTTTTCATTGAAGGTTTGCAAGACAACCCTTAAATGACATTCTTGATCCTCTTTAAATTCAGAATAAACCAAAATATCATCAATGAACACAACCAAAAACTTATCCATGAACTCACGGAAAATTCTATTCATAAGATCCATGAATACAATAGGTGCATTGTTTAAACCAAAAGGCATATATACAAATTCATAATGTCCATATCTAGTATGAAACAAAGTCTTCATAAAGTCTTTTTCCTTTACTTTCAACTGATGGTACCATGACCTCAAGCCAATCATCGAAAAATACTGAGCTCCTTGGAGCTGATCAATCAAATCATCGATATGAGCCAAATGATACTTGTTCTTAAGAGTGATGTTATTCAATGCTCAATAATCAATGAAATGTATCATTGAACCATCATTATTTTTAACAAAAAGGACTGAAGCACGCCATGGTGTTGTGCTAGGTCCAAATAAACCTTTATCTAATAACTCCTGCAATTTCTTCTTTAACTCAAAAAGTTCACTTTGATCCATTCGATAAGGGGGTTTTCAAATTAGATTAGAATCATGAACTTAGTCAACAGTAAATTCAACATCCTGATCAGGTATAATACCAGAAAACTCATCAGAAAAAATATCAAGTTACTCATTTACCACTGGAACATCATTAATCTGAATAATTCCTTTGTTTTCAAAAATATTTGCAAGGTATCATTCATTTTCATTTTTTACTAGTTTCTTGGCATCCTGATATTTTATTAAAAGTATGTGTTCCTTCTTTTACAGAAACTGAAAATATTTCTGAAAAGAAACCTCTTTAGCTCTGTATTCAATCATTTCATGATAAACATAAAGCCAATCCATACCCAAAATAGCATCAAACTGTACTAGAGGAAAAAAAAATAAGGTTTGCAGGTTGATTTTTTCAGCACACAAGGACCAAAAGGTTCATATAATTTCTTTTTGTCTCAAAATTTTATCCAGGTGTTTTTACTATTAGATTAGGATTAATATATTGAGACAGAATTACCAATTTACTAGAAAACTTGTCAGAAATAAAGGAATTTGTAGAACCCAAATCAAAAAACACATTAGCATAATCTGAACAAACAAGCAGTGTACCCGATACTACATCATTCTATGGCCCAACATCTGCTGAAGTAGTTGAAAAGGATTTCACCGCCACTTTCTGCTTGTAGTTTGGCTACATTACCACATTAAATTTCTTCATTGGACACTCAATTTCATAATGAACCATTTCACTACACTTAAAACATTTTACTGACTGTAAATCCGATTTTTTCTTACAATTACCCTGATCATTTTCAGTGTAATTACGAGCATTATGTCCCATTTTACCACATCATTTCAACATAAAAGAATTCAAAATACATTCCCCAACATTCTTTTAACCACAATTTTAACAACCTATAAAGTTAAGTTTCATACCATTATATTTTTTGAAGAGTTCTTCCCTTTCGCTTGCCACCTCCACCTCTTATTCTGTTTTTTTTCAATAAAGACTTGATCATCGACAAACTCAATTTCCACCTTCTACGCACATCGAACATGTTTTTCATAACTTTTGAACTCACGAGAAGATAAATCACTTCAATACATTGGCTATAATTTTGAGTAAAAATGGTTGATTTTACTATGAAGATCATGTTTGAAATTTGGAGCATATCTTGCTAGTCGAGTGAATTTTGCTTCATAAGCAGCCACTGACTCATCCTTCTGCCCCAATTCTAGTAACTGTTTTTCCATCCTAAGAAAAACCACCTTAGGAAAATATTTCTCAAGAAAAATACCTTAGAATTCCTCCCAATCATGAGCATCAATCTCCTCACTATCCTACTGATTTTTCACCATCGACCACCACTAATCAGATTCACCTTCAAAACATTTAACAAAAAGACTATCCTTTTGATGTTTTGAACATCTCATGACATAAACAATTTTCTCCAATGCTTTAATACACCTTTCAGAAAGCACAGGGTCTGATGATCCTATGAAAGATGGGGGATGTTGCCTCATAAATGCTCCACTATTGACATGTTTCTCTCCGGTTGATATGGATGTTCTCGTGCATGGATACCACCACAATTTATAGCCTAATTCAACTGTTCTATCACTGCAAAAAACTGTTTAGTTCTGATTCTAAGCACCTCATGTGCCTACTTTAGAAGTTTCTCTTCCTCATGATGTCGTCCCAACATATCTCCTCTATTTCTTCCACGGAAAGCCATTCTGAACACTGAGATATCCTAGGTGAAGCAACATGGTAATCTGTAAATGCTATAATTTCAATATTAACATAATTTAATTTATGGATATTAATTTAACAATACCCTAACTCCTAATGTTATAAAAACCTACCTTTGATTCCAATGATAAGGACCTTGACTTAAGCATTATAAAATATTGAATTAAATGAATAATTCAAATTGAGGATCTTTTCAGGTTTATAGATTTAGAGAATTAGACCATTACTATTACATTACATCTCAAGAATTACAAAGTTGACAATTCTACCCAGTTTCCATTTTGTCATAAAATAAAAACTCTGAAAACAAAGAGTCATGACTAGTCACATGTTTTTGAATACATGAATTTTCCTTGATCCCAACCTAGACCCTATTCATCTTTATATCCTGTGAAAAACATTTCAAAATTTTGGATGAGCATAAAAATCTTAGTAAGGGTTATAAAACAAAGAAATAAAGAATTAGTTCATCATTACATAAATAACATATGCTATTTATCATACCACATGAAATCATAATATTTACATATTAGACACATATATCCATAACATACTTATGTTGTAGCTTTCAGAGCTACATAGGGAGTTACATTTGGAATACCCATCTTAGTATATTCCCTAAATCTCTTAGGAGAAACATTCACATTTACCTCCATCAAATTACCCAATTCATTGGAGAGCTATATCAGGCTCACCCACCATAGGATTATCATGGAACCAACCGTATATTTAAAAAATGCCCAATAACCATAACATATTCATGACACATAAAAAAAACATAAATGAAAGATAACATTTCCACATTTCAAACACAATATATCAGTTAAATATATTGACAGATCGTTGTCACCGTGTACGTTAAAAGAATCCTTTTTCGTATAGTAAATTTATTAGTAGACAAAAGATTCGATTTGAATAAAAGTAAAAGTCAAAGGGGTTTAAAAAACATATAAATTAAGGTCTGGTATAAAACAAAATATGCCTCAATGAAAGAATATTGAGATGAAGTGCCTTAACTCATGTCCGACAAGACTCATTTGTTCTTTAATTTCTTAAATAATAAGCTAAAGTTAATTTCTACTTGCATAAGAACATTTTTTAGGTTAATTATTTCTTTATATCACATATTACCATGTTATAAACATTATGTAATCATTTAAGTTATTAATGGTCATTTTGTCGATATTTGGTACTTGAGTCAAAAATGAACTTCTTATATTTTCATGTTGTCTATGTGCTCAAAAAATCATTATATACAGAATGATATTAATGATTTTTATATAATATATATCTTATATATCCAGTATATATATGTATTTATAAAAGTACATAACATTTGGAGGTAAGAAATGAAATGCACCATTCATGAAGACGGTAAGCTGTACGTACTCATGAATGCTACTTTCATTTCTATTTCTTAATTTAATGGAATTAAAACATAATTATACATAGTTATATTATAATTCCAATATCATATCATATATAATATCATCAAATAAATCCTTTAGACATCCCACATATGACATTGAAGAGTCATATCACTTTGAGGGGGCTGCGGTCCGCTTATCCTAAAATGAAATTATCACGTTTGCCCATAATGTAAACCCTAAAGGTATGAAATAAATGGAAAATATAGAAGCATAAATAAAACATAAACATAATATATATCATATATTAATACAGTTCCATCATAATGGCTACTGTGAGAGGCGATTTGAGATAATTGAACAATCATTATTTCGTGAGGCGTTAGTTTGTAATCCACAGAAACAATATGTTCATTAAACATTAGAAGGAGGTGTGCGAAAGTTTTTTTCAAATAATTATCATAAAAACAACCTAGTATATTGAGGAAACTGGTTTTGTTATCAAATAATGTAATAAAAAGAGTTTTGGGGTTGGATATGTAAAATAAAAGAAATGAATTTAAGAGAAACTGTTATCTTTAATTCGGGTAACTCCCTCTATTTTGAACCGAAAGGACTTCTTGAAGTGCCGTATGGATAAGTTAAGGATATTGGGGGTAATATAGGGATGATGGGAGATTATTTGAGAAGAGTTTGGATGATCCAAAGGGATTTAGTGGTGTGAGGAATGGGTTAGAGGTGATGGATTTTTATAAGGTGGAAGAGGGGCTGTTTATGAAAGTGTGAAAATATTATTTTATTATATATTTATTTTCAAATTTTAAAGGTCAGAAACTAATTAAAGTCTAAGATAAGATGACACATGGTCGAAATATAATAATCCAATAAGTATTCGATAGGTTTTGGATATTATTTTAATATTTATAATCTTATTTATTTATTTTATTGTTTAATGATGTAAGCACAACATCTTTACTCCGTCATAAATAATTTAATTTATTTGATGTCCAAAAATTATAAAAAAATTACCATGATGTAGGAAATATTTATATATTTCCAATTTATATTTATAGTTGAAAATATAACTTATATAACTTTATGAAAAAATTAATTTACTAAAAGATAGTAGTTTTTTTCATTTTTGTCATTACTTTAAAGTAATTAATATAAAGTGTCATTATCACTCTTATGTGGCTCGATGGGGACTCGAAATAGACCCAAGGATGACCATGGTAGGATATATACCAACAAATAGGAGTAGGAAAAATTTTAGGGTAATTTTATTTTATAATAATAATATTTTTCCCTTATTCACCTGATTTACCCTTTAACCGTGGTAAATAAAATATTTACTCAAGTAAATATTCATAATGTCTAAAAATAAAATTAACATATTTACACAATTTGGGACTCCTGATTTCAAATATGGAATCATTTTTTCAAAATTTAAATCACATAAGTGGCATAAATTAATTTAAAATTAATTTTCGCTGTCAAAACAAAATGCGTGTTTTTAAGAATTAATAGTTATCAAAAGATTGACACTTATTTATGTCCAATTTCCAAGTGAAATTACATTCAACGACCAAAATTGGATTAAATTGTAAAAATATAATCTAATTATACTTTAAAACCAATTAAAAAGATAACCTAACCATATAAATAAATCATATTAAAGGCAGTTTTGAATTAAAATACAGTATTTTTCACAATTCATTATGAAATGAATTTTATTTGAAAAATATCAAAATTTTACCCAAAGTGAATTTTGATGTCCCTTATCTAAATAATTATTTTATTTTGTCAAATAGAACATATAAAAGTGACCAAAATAGATTTAAAGAGAGTTCTCCATTACATGGATGTAAATCATTCTTTTATAGTAAATTATTCTAAAAATTAGATTCCTTCACATTTTAAGCCTCTAACAGTTTTTGGATAAATGTAAAAAATTTTAACAATAATTTATGATCATATTGTAGTTAGTTATATTCATTCCATCTAATACAACGGATTGGAATTTACTACCATTTAAAATAATAATATTATATTATTAGTGTGCAAAGTAAGATTTCAATGAAATCTGTTGTTGTGTATTGGGTATGCCATTGAACATAGAAAACCCTTTAAAGTAAAATTCACATTTAATTCAAAATATTCATAATTATGAAATTTTATTATTCATTATTTACTTGGTATGTTACATAAGGAATTAATTTACCATATATATAACTAACATAATGAAATATACTTACTTAATATGTACATTTGAATATTTCAATCAATTTCCACTATAATCTGAAATTTTCCTCAAAATTATGAGTATTAATGATAATTTTTTCAATCATACAGCACTAAAATAAACATAAAATTGATCACATAATCCAAAAAAAGTATTGAAATATATTCCTCTTGTTTTTAGTCATTATCCCAAATGAATATAGTTATTAAAAGATAATTACCAATATGAATAAATCATTATTTGCTGAAATATAACATTATTCACCAATAAATCAATAATAAATCCAAATGTTAATCTTAATTTATTTTATGAATAACTAACCTCAACAATATTTAAAATATTTCATTCTATGATTAAAATAGATAGATTATAATTAATTCATTACATATTCTTCAACGATAAATTTAATAATAATATCAAAATCACATCAATCACTCTTATTGCATTATACCAAAGTGTATATTCCCCAGTCATATAATTTTGATTATATGCTATTCATTTTCATAAAAAACAAAATTCACTATAAATAAACATTAAAATCATATATAATTTTAAAAGATAAATCAACATTTATTCCTCAAATGAAGTAAAATAATATTTGGTTTAACTTAATCATATATGGTTCCTAAAAAAGTTATTTTCTTCCTAAATTACTTCAATTTCCTTGTCAAAAAATAAATTTTTACTCCCACAATTATCTATATAACAAAATTATTTTTCTACAAATAAATTATTCTTTATCTATCACATCATTTGAAAAGAAATAAATTTCATAATAATAAATACATCACACAATATAGTGGTTGAGGTTGTACCCTTGTCTCCCTTCGATTGTGGGTTCAAGCCCCACAACCGTAGCATATGTTACACGTATTCCTTTTTTACTAAAACTATATTCATATGTATCATATAATTTCTATATAAAAATTATGATCATATTTAATAATAACATAAATCATTAAAGATTATATAAACCCTAAAGGTTAACTATATCTCAAAACCCATGTACACAAAATGGAAATATCATTCTTTCCCAAATAGTATTTTCACTGGTTAAAGTTAATAGTTATATATGGATAAAAAATATTTAAAAATTAATAAATGTATCCCAATATAGATCCACCCTATAAAACATTTAGATAATATTAATTCATTTATCTTATGATCATTATTATATCTACCACCACATTAAAACTCTTAAATCCTTATATGTATACACCAAAATAACTAAATTTTCTTCATATTCCATTAACCATGATATTCCATATAATTAAATAATACATACATCCTAAAAAGATAAATATAATTCATTTCCTATGATTCAACAATATCTAAACACATGCCAAGAAATAATACGTACCTTTTTTATACCATTTTCAACTTCTTCATTATCAACAATATTGGAATTAGAGTTTTTTGAACATTTAAATCTATGGTCATGCTGAACCAGCTTCTTATATTCCCCCCTATAAAATAAATTTGAAAAATTATTGTACTTCCCAAATTTAAAATATTACATTGAAACCTTGGGATGTAATATATTCCCCGTTTTGGCATTAACTGGTCACATCCTTTTTTATAGGCTTTTTATTTATTTATTCCCTCCTTCACAAAAATATATAACATCTCCTATTTCATTTAAGACATTATATTGGGTTCTTCTTCCATAATTCATTACATGTATGTTGTTGAGTATTTTTTCCATTATGACCCCCATCACCTGAACATCCATGAAGCTTCATTTATACATAGTTTTATGTGTTAGGAATCTCACCTAGTATCAATATGTTGATTGTAACTCTGGATAATCATTTAATAATAACCATAAATGTTTTCTCTATGGTTAGACTTCCAATCCGTTTCACATTCTACAATCCAACACATTTTTCTTCACATCCATCTATAATTTGGTTCCTTTTAGATCCGTCCAATTTCTAAAATCAAAAAGGTTATTGTTAGAATATGCATAAAATCATAATAAACCATCTTATAAGGAGGATAAGAACTATGATATTATAATGACCCATAATTTTTACATGTAGATTTTACATCTTATTATATGAATAGTTATTACATAACACTATGATCCATGCTAGGATCATATAGGCCCAGTATCATTCGAAACCTGAAAACATGATCAACCGATTCATAAATGAACTACATCATCTCATACATAGTTGTTTATAAGTAGAAACCATGCTATACACATAATATTTAATAAATTTATTCATAACATTTGTAAAGTAAGCATAATAATGGGTGATCTTACATGACTAGTAAGGATAAAAAGGGACATCTCAATGATCACATCAGAACAACATGATCATAAAAATGTGAGAAATTGAACATACCATTTAAAATACATGAACATACGATAATTGGTCTTAATTTTGAGTGATGCAATAAAACATGGTAGTTCTCATGAAATAAATCATAAAATAATTAAAGAACCTGAGCCATGGGAGAATACCATTAGAATAAGACAAAAGTTTTCAGCATACAGATAATAATAAAATATCATTACCATAGTAGTCATGATTTCATACAATTATATCATAGTGGAATGAGTTCACAACCTAAACTATAATAGTATACACGGTTTAATCTATAGAATACAATATTTAGAAAATACTCTTACTAAACTAGGCTAACTTCCCATTTTAGTTCTATTTATCTCACGAGATATCAATATTTAGACAATTAATTAGAGGTAGATATAGGTCTCTCCTGTCACATAATGAAAATCATACTTATGTGTTCCAAAATATAATAACAAAATCAATTATATAATTACTAATAATTAAACGGGTATCATAAAAATTTCACCATAGCATAAACAATGGAAAAATATTGGGTTTAATAAACATTTCATCATTTCATCATAGAATAACCCATGGAAAAGGTACGAGTTTCTTAATAATATACACAAAAACCATAAAAATCAATGAATTAATAATAATGGTATCATGTGATCATATACATAGTAAACTAGGAGTAAAATCATGAATTAATTACCTTTAATAATAGAAATAAAATAAAATATCAGTAAAATATTCTTTAAAAATATTCTTTTAATATTGAAACAAATATTAAATATATAAAAACAACCAAAATTTTATATAAAACAATATATTTTAATATAAACATTGGAAATTTTAATGGAATATTAAAATTTTATAATGTTTATAAAATGTTCAATTTCTATTCATGTCATATAAATTTAATGAAAACATTCAATTTATAGTTTAGTAAAAAAAATTAAATTGTACCTCGTTCTGAAAATGACAAGAACATTACATTTAAACCATATTGTAAAAAGTAAAACATAGGTACAAAATAATATTAAGAAATCATTATATAACATTAAAAAATTCATTTAAAACCATTTTTATAAAACATTGATATGGATGAAGAAGGTATGTTACCGAAGAGATGAATAATGACAATTTTCCTTAATTTTATTTCTTCTTTTTGAGAAATTTATATAAAGAAAATAAAATGAAAAAAATTATATTTTCAATAAATAACTTAGGTATAAGAAATGTAATTATTTTCTTGATAGTTAGATAATAATATTTCATCATTGGAAACATTAAAAAAACAATCCTGCCAAACAATGTCATTGTAACATAAAAACCTTACCATATTTGTATCTTCTAATTAATATAACCCTTTAAAGTGTAACATTAAATGAAAAAAATATATCATTAAATTAAATATATTCATTTTATAACATTTCTATAGGGTAGTATATTCTATATAAATGAGTGATTCGTATGACATAAGTCTCCCAAAAATAAATTTGAGACTAGAAATATACTACATTATTGTTGACTTCAATCGTATGCATTGGAATATGTTGTATAATAAATATATAATCATTACAAATCTATAATATGATCATATTAATAAATATATTTCTATTTATTATTTACTTAAAACATTTCACAATCATTTAAATAAACATTCTTTATTAAAATCACTCATCTATGTGATATATTCATTTTTTATCATGTGTGTTTTGGTTCAATAATTAGGGAATTATATGTCTATCATGGGTAAATAATATATATAATATTAATCATGATATTAATATAAAAAATAATAATTATTTATATGACTATAGTTATTCTTAAAAATATATACATAAAAACAAACTATACTATTCACAGAGATGGTTTGATGTACGTACGGATAAACACCTTTTTCATTTTTTCAACGAATGTAACAAAAGAATGATTTATAATATATAAAATTTAAAAAACCATTATTATATCATATGAATATAATATATATTCAAAATATTCAACACTTTTACCATGATTTTAAAGAAGAAATGAAAAATGAACCACATCGTTTTGTGGTGGTGATAGTCCACATATACGCATGATGGATGTTATCATTTTCCAAGAGTTTGTAAAATAAGAAGGTAGATATGATATTTTTAGTAAATATGTATAATTATTTCATTAATATAATATATTCACATTAAAACCACTATAATATCCTTCCATTAATGATGGTATTGAGAAATTAATTGTATCATTACTTGGAGATGATAAGCCTTACGTATTTATGAGCGACATCATCACTTACCACTAGACAGAAATAGGGTGAATAAATGTGTTTTCACAATAATAATAACATTTAAAATTATTTTTTTATTTTACAAAGAATATAACTAATTTATAGGGGTAAAATAATAATTAAAATGAAAGTGATCGGTGATAGAAATTACCCCTTCTTTGAAATAACACCTTTAGATTTCTTATTAATGGCTATAGGGATGATCTTTTGGGAATACCAGAACCTCTATAATATGTGAAGGGGAGTGTAGAAGTGAAATTGGTGGAATTTTGATGATATATAATGTTAAATCATGTGTGATAAAGAGAGAGGAAAAGTTTCCTTTTTTTAATTGATTGTAGGGTCACCCTTAGAATTTCATAAAAAATTAAATTAATATAAAATAAAATTGATTCCCAAATACATTAAAATAGATAATATACAATGATAATATTTTAATGATTTTAAATAATCTCATCCAATAAAATTTGGTCTTGTTTGTATTACAATTTTACCATAATTATTTTTAACCCATTATTATCTCATTTTGAATTTACCATAATGTTATTATTTTCTACCGATTATATGTTATTAGTATTACTAAACATTTACAAAAGACACATAATTGGACCATGGGGTTTTCTCAAAATCAATATTACATTAATTTTCCCAAATATATTATTTTTTGAGTTTTATTTCTTTTAATAAAATATTTATTATTAATAAATATCATTAATGTCAATTTTATAACTATTCATTACATTAAATTTTATAACATGAAGAAAAAAAATTAAATTTGAAAAAATATTTTATCCCATTAGTATTGTGTACGAATTAAAGACAAGTATTTCAAAAATAAAAATAAAAAATAAATTTCCATAATTAATCTAAATCATTCATCTCTAAAATTAAAATTTACAACATAACATAACTACAGTTTATTTCTATTTAAGAAATTTTATATTTATTAAAAACATGAGTCTAACATTTTTTTACTTTTCTATACAGAAAATATTATATTAATTATAATCCAAGAAATATTGAACAAAGGATATATAACAAAATCATGGATGATTATAGGTGAAATGAAATCCTAAAATAATTTTCAAAAAAGTGTTTGGGTCATTTTATAGCATGTATCACACTATTTTACATCATTAATTTCGTGAATTTCGTTTTAACATGATAAAACAATTTACTAAAGTTATTATTCATATTTTTCGAAATAAATAATGTTTATTTACCAAAAATGAATTTGATAATTATAAATATGTAATCCATTTTCTAAAATTCAATTTTTGAAAGTGGTATAAATTAATTAAAAATTAATTGTGCAACATTTGATTAAAACTGTTTTTTAGAAAAAGGCAATTTTAAGTGTACAAATGATTTATTTTTATCTAATGTTTAAAATATATTAATTTAAGATTAAAATATTTTATTGATTATATAAATCATAAATTTAAATAACATAATTAAAATATATATATTAATATAATTTTTAAACAATATTACGCTCATAAAACCAATTTTTTTTAAAAAATGTATATTTTTGTTTAAAATGATTTTTATTTTCATTTATAATCAATTCATAACCAATAAATGATTTTTTACTTATGTGTAAATATATATATATATATATTACTTTTTATACCTTCCATTTCAATGGCTTGGGGATAACTATAACTTTAAATAGAAATATTTTAATAGTACATCAGGGTTCATTTCAACTTGATGCTGTGTTTAAAAAAAATCTAATAAAGAAAATATTAATTTTTTAAGAAAAAAAATTTCATAAAATCTCAGGGTGTTGCATTGTTTTTCCTTATTTAAGTTTCTCAATAATAATTTGTCTCCACCATCAATAGATTAATAACCTAGAATTACTTTTTCAAAACCCGCATTGTATGATGGTATAATATTTTTTTAAAAAAGGGATATTGGAAAACATAAAGATAACTTGAGAAAACATAAAATCGGATTCCTATACTTGGAAAAAATTGTCAAAAATTTATAATATGGTCATTGATGAGAAAAATAGTTCTAGGGGACCGATAGATACTGGTAGAGAACATGGGAAGGAGAACATTAAAAACCACAAAACCATAAATTATTTTGGGTTTAAAAAACCAACAATTAATCAGAATTGAATTTTATTGGATGAAATTAATTTTTATAATAAAATTTTATAATTGTTGAGGAATTAACATATTATCATGAATAAGAAAATAAGTAAGTATTCTTACTAAAAATGTATAATCTCATCTTTCGCCAATTTCTATTACAATATAATCTGTTTCTATAAATGATTAGTATTTGAGATGATTTTTCCATTCATGAAGTCATAATATAAATTTTTAATAGATCAAAAAATAATATCAAGACAATCCTTCAATCTTTACAAAATAATGAAAATTATAAAGAGATAATAGAAGATATTTCTCAAAATAAATTGTCTATTTTTGGAGTAAATAAATCGTTAATATATAATGCCTTAATTACCTGAATAACCTCAAATTTAAATAATTTTTAATATTAAAGGATAAACCCATCATATAACATATTTTAAATTGATTTAATTACATTCATATAAACATATCTTTTATCTTAAATAATATATTGAACCTGAGGGTTATTTTAACCTCAACCCAATTAAAAAACACATAAATATCATAAATTTTCATGAAGAATCACTACATAATCTTGTAATGTAAAAAATATCCCGAAAATGTCATGAATCAAAGTTAACTATTAACCAGGAATAGAATCTTCAAATTTACTATAAATATATCTATAGTTTTACTTTTCTAATGAATCTATTTTCAACCATCAAAAGTATTTACATACCATAATCCAATAGACCATAATTTACCTAACATAAAATATTATATGAACCACAATTGAATTTTTTAAACCTCAATAATGTATTATTCTAGAAACATGTTAAATGTGTTCAAAATAAATTAAAATTGCATCACTCAAAATATTAAATATGTGGTATTAATTTCTATGATATTATGATCAACCAAAAAACTATAAACCCATGATGGGATATATAACTTTTAAGCTAATATTAATTGAGAACATATATTCTTCCAAAACATAATTCATCCTTCATTTTTAAAATAAGCTACTATATTATCTGAAAACATTTCCATTGGATTTATGTGTCCATCCATGCAAAAATAGACGATCTTAAGATGATTACAAATATCAAATATGATATAAATATTCCTAAATCTATGTATAGAGTGCAAATAAACACTCAATATCAAATCAGATTTTACTATAGGAAGAACAATAATATTTTAATAGGGAACATTTATACAAACATCAAATAGAAATCACCAACCGTAGAGTGAAGGATAAATATTTCCCCATTATCGTGATTTAAATCACATTTTTTAGTGCATAATATTTCCCTTTGTAATATTATATATATTTTTGGTGTAGATTTTAATTTCCATTAGCCCTTGTATTAGTTAATTTATTCCCTTAATTCCAAACCTACTTTAATTCGTAGTACTGGAGTGTGGATTGGGAATTCTGTGGTGGTTTCACCCAATTCACATTATTATGTAATTCCATATCATCACATTTTAATTCAATTTATTGTCAATATTTTTTTCCAAAAATAAAATAATTACATGTTTCATTAAAATATTTTACTACATGTTTCCTCCCACAAATTGAGCTTAAATGAAATATCAACATCTTTTCTCCATGGGTTTGATAATTCCATTTCTATTCAGTCATTATTTTTATTTAAAAATCATGTTATTCATTGGTTACTATAATCCCCATTTCAACCTTCATTTCAAATCAAAAAAAATCATTCATATCATCAAAAAACAATTATGGATAAAACCCTTTAGAGACATGGTTTTAAAAAAATAATAAATTATAAACATTATTATTAGGTTTAATAATCTTAATTTAATTGTACTCACTTGTTTTGAAAATTTTTATTCACAGGTACCAATATATTCTTCATCCTTGTACTTCAACTCAAGTAAGAATTTCTCATTTGTGTGTATGAATAATACAAGGAAATTTAATATTGGTAAATAATTTCTTAAACTCATCCCAATCCATGGTGTAAATCTCTACCTATATTCCTTAGGATAATTATATGAGTCCACCATTGATCCTCTCCACATTCTAGATGAAAAACCTCCAAAATATATTTTCCTTGTTTAGAACACTAGATAATAGAGAATATCATTCCAATGGTAATAATCCTTTTATTAATAATTATTGAATTCATGAACCATTAAAATAATGAGGATGTTTCTACGTGAAATAATTAACAGAATGTTGTTCCATTTACTTCATCTAGATTCTTAATATGATTCATATATTGATAATTTTACAAGCTCATAATAGTGATATTTATAATTTCATATCCCAAAATTTTTTGTTTCACAGGAGGAAAATCATTTCATTTTTTAAAATATTCAATATTAAAATGATTCTCTTAGTTTCCTTCCATTGAATAAAAAGAAAACGAATAACATGTGAAATAATAATCATAGTGTGAAACAAAATTATAATGAAAAATCATTTATTTGATGTCAAAATCCTGACACATTCTTCTATGACACCATAGTATTAAACTTGTTAATTCATGAACGATACCAAAATAGTAGGATTTTATCATATACTTAGACATACCCACAGGGTTCTCACAAAATTAATATCATCTTAGTTTCACATTGATAACTAAATATTTTTTGATACCAAATATAATGACCCATAATATTCATACATTGGTATTACATATTATTCTATTAATATTCATTACATAACATCACACTGCACACCATAATCATATAGGTATATTATCATTAGAAATGTGGACATGTAGAAAATTGTTTCATAAATGAACTAAATATTCTCCTACATAGTTCTTTTTGACTATAACCCTTCTGAGAAACATAATACTCAATACCATCCATTATATCATGGGGAAATGATACATAAAAAAGGGAAAGGTCAGATGATCTACGTGGGAAAACAGGATGATTTCAAATATTACTTAAGCATAAAATGAACTTATTGGAATAATCACATTATAATACCATTTTAAAAACATAAATTGTATATAATTGGTCATAATCATGCGTCATGGTTGATATCATAATAGTTCGAAAGGCAAGAATAATAAAAATTCATATAACATGAGCCATGAGAACATATCATTATAATATGACATAAGATTTCTATAATAAAAAAAAATTATAGAAATTCATTTTCATAGTATTCTAGACTCTTTGGAAAGACTATCATAGAGTAAATGGCTCACTTCGCAGACTATGCTACTAGTAAATTTCACTCTCCAGGAATATTGTAATAGTTTCCCTTATTAAATTGGGTTCACTACAAATTCCAATCTTGTTTATGTCATGAGACGTCAATCATACCATATTCATGGGAGTGAGATATCAGTCAAACACAAAAAATACTAAAAAATCATACATATTTATGCCACAAGAACTTAAAATATTCATCATATCAAATCTTATATAAATTATTTGGTTAAATAAATATTTCCCCATGGAAAAATAATTGGAAAAGGAGTAGGTTTCAAAAACATTTCATCATTTCATCATAGCATAAACCAATGAAAAAATACAGGTTTAAAAAAATAAATATCATGGAAATAAAAAAAATATATAAATAATAATCATGGTAAACATGGGTCATACCATAATTAAAAATTAAATTAAATAAATTGTTTTATATTATATGTATATAAATACCATAAATATGACATTAAAATATTCTTAAGGAAAATAAAATTTTAGTTTTAAAAACACTTTATTAAATGAAAACAATATCTAAAAGATTATGGAAATATTTTTATTTTTCAATATCCATGTAAGAATATAAAATAATAACCAAATAATTTATTGGACATGACAAATGGAAATTCAATTTATTCTATGTATGTTATAATATAATATTCATATTATACATTTTTAAAAATAATAATAAAGCACATCATTTAAATAATGAAAAGAATACTCCATTTGAAACAATTTTTAAAAATCAAAACATGGGAGAAAATGAATTTAATAAATCATTTTATTCTTTTAAAAAACCAAAAAAAAAAAATATTTAAGAAAACATTTATATATAAGAACAGATTTTTTTTGATCAAAGAGAAAAATAAATTAAATTTTTCCGTAAAATCATATTTCTTTATTCATGGGAAATTATGTTGAGGAAAATAAATGTAAAACATTTATTTTAAATAAATAAACATAGGGGAATAAAATTAATTCGTTTCATGATAAGTTGATAATAAAATTTCTCATTGGAAACATTACCATAAAAAATCTAAAAAAGTGATATGATAACATAAATCCTCAACCACATTGGTAAATTATTAATCCAAAGCCCAATGAAAAAAAACATTAGATTAATATTTTCATTACATTATTTTCATCATAACAATCATAATATACATTCATGATAAGTATATACACTACACAAAAAGAAAAAGGGCTTTAGGAGGTATGTGTCCTAGAGAAATAAAAGTGATATGAAAATATCTTACTACTTGGGAAACTTTTTATTCGTTAGAACAATTAAATAATAACACAAAATGAAACATTATAAATAATTAAAATAAAGATATTAATTATAAAATAGGTAAAATTGGATGTATATAGACCACACGTGATAAATTAATGGTGAATATGGTATATGTCTCCCTAAAATAGAAGTGATATTAAAAATACACTACCTTAGGTCTGTCTTCATTCTTATTCATTTGAATTTCATATTTATTATATATATATATATTAAATATATTAAATAATAATAACACATTCATTAACATATATTATTTACTAATAAGATTTTATTTCTTATTTATTTAAATTTACTTATCTAAATCACTATTTCTGGTGATATCTGCTTCATTTTAACCTATGTTTAGGTTAGGTAGTTATGGTACTCATTTTTATCACATTTCCATCATCTAAATATTTTAAATAATTATTTTAATTTTATACATATTAATTATATACATGTTTAGAGTAATTTGAAAATATAGATATTTAAAAATGATCAATATCATTCATATAGATGGTAGGGTATACATACCCAAGAATGTTGTTTTCAATTTTTATGATGTATAGAATAAAAGAAAGGAAAATTATAAATACAATACAAAGATTCAATATTATATCAGATATATCATATATATTCATTAAATATATCATTATGACCATCCATGTAAACATTAAATGGAAAATAATTGCATATTTTTATAGAGGTGGTAGTCCATATGTACGCATGACGGACATTATTGTTTTCCAACAGTTTGGAAGGTATGTTTTTTGTTATGATATTATCATTACATAAGAGTAATTAATTAATAATTATCACATATAAATATAAAACAAGTCATAATACCCATCCATTAAATGTGGTGATGAGAGATAAATTACATCACAACATGCAGACGGTATGTCGTATGTAAGCATGAGTGATTTTTCAATTCCCATTTGATAAAAAAATGGGGAATATGATGATTTAATAATCATAATAAAATTTTAGTGTATTTTTGATACTTAATTCTCTATTTTATAAATAATATAATATATATAAGATAAAATAATAAATAAATATAATGTAACATGTTAAAGAAAGTATCATTTATTTGAAATAAATTCTTTATATCTCAACTTATGGGATATAAGGTTGTCCTTTTGGTAATATGAAACCTCTATATTGTTTTTATATAATTGCAGATTAAAAATATTTATAGAACTATTCATCACTTTGACTTCTGTAACATCAAGAAAAAATGAATTTAGAACCAAATATTTTATTATATCCCTATCATTGTATATTTATATTGAAAATTCAAGTATCATACTAATCATGTGAAATTATATTTATTTTAATATTTCATATATAATATATTAGATTATTCCATTTATAGAATAATTATTACATTATCATTGAGTAAGTATTTAATTTAATTGTATCCTCAAAAAATAAAAAATAATCAATGATTAGGATAGATACTTTATATTAAAAATTATTTTTTATAATGGAACACATCCTATATTTTCATGAGGTTCATAATATTTTAGTCATTAAATAAAGTGTCTTCTATTTTTTTATTATGTATAAAATGAATTATATAGTTAATAATCCCATCCAAATTAAAAAAAGGACATATAATTGAATAATGGATTATTATTAATGAATATTACATATCCAATAAAATTGTGGTATATTTTAGGGTCACTTTTTTCCTTATAATATTATATTTAACCCTTAATTTCATAATTTACCATTAACTTTGGCTACCATATTTACTGAGGATACAAGTCATTTTGAGGAATATTGAAGATGACTATTTTCAAAAATTGAACCGTAGGATTCCAAAAAAATAATCCATTTTACCAAATTAAATTTAAAAAAGTATCATAACTAACTTTTTAAATAAGCGTGCAACTTGCAATGAAATCTTCTTTTTATAAAAGTAAATTTTTAAGTATAAATCATTGTTTATATTTGTCCCTTTAATAGAAAAAAATATTAAATAAATACTACCACATTTGATTTAATATATTATGTATATATTTAAATAAAATTACTAACCAATAGTGATTAAATTAATTTATAAAAATACATTATTTGATTAACCCAACTTTTTAGAAAATTATTTATTTTCTTCTAAATAATCAGAATTTTCATATATAATCAATTCATAGAATATTAATTAATTATATAAATATGTGACTGTAATAATTTTATAATTTATTCATTCCAATATATATACTCTAATATAAAGGTAAGATGATAACTACCACATTAAATTATAATATTTTAATAGTATATTATGGTTTGTTTAAACATGGTGTTTTGTGTAACACATGCTATTAATGAAGTTAAATTTATTTGGAAGTGATATTTCATAAATTCCTTGGGTGATATTGATATTCATAAAAAAGTAATCTTATAATCTTTATATTTACCCAAAATTACTATAATTCTCACTAACATACAAAACATTTTTTTTAATGATGACATTGAATTATACTCAAATATCATCTTATCCTATAATTTTATTTATACCATTCCTATGAAACAATAAAATGAACCATAAACAATATTTATTCTTGAACATTATTCATTAAAAACATTTTCTTCCTTTTAGGATCATTATGGATAATATATTTATAGAATTAGATCACAACCCTTAGTCAAATAAAAATTATAATATAAGGTTTCCAATTCCACATGGAATTGATATTCCTAAAAAACAGAACTGTTATGATATAAAATATTGTAATATTTTCTTATTCATGACCTGTAAGAACCCTGGTTTTGCTATAAAAGACATTGGAATATTCTTGATGTTATTCCAGATCAGCGCCTTCAGACGGCGTGCGATTCCGAGCCCCGATGTGGCCGGAATTAAATTTTATTGCGTTCACACTGGGCACGCCAAATAAATGGTATAACTCCTAAATGGTGATCCGGATCAAAATTATGAGTGTATGGATGGGTCCGAAATGGGTTGTTCACCCTAGGAACGACATAAACATGTCAGTGCGGGACGTTGGGACCCCTCTCCCATTAACAAAACTTTAAACTGATAATTAAAATAACTAATTTATTCATTTAATGGTTAAACTCAGGTGTCTCTTAAACGGTTGCAAGGATGGGAAAACTGAGGGAACTGTTGAGTCCGGAACGTGCCGTTTACCCTAGGAGGGGTGTAAGTTTCACGGGAATTGCACTTCTATGGAAAATGTCACCAGAGGCGTTTTCGTAATTTAGCAGCCTTAGTTGTTAAATTTTATAACATTCAAATGGAAGACCAGATTAAAATTCTGAGAATAAAATTGTGCTCGGGAGGTGGTGTTTAAGCTAGGCGCGACCTGGATTTAACCGCGTCGGGGGTTTTAGATGCCGGTGTTTTCAGGGGTTGAGTTTTTAATTAAAGGTTTAATTATTTAAACTCTTATCTCCCTCTCCCCCATCCTCATTCCACCCCTGGAGAAACCCCCTCCCCTTCAACCTCCTCTCCTCTTCCACCACCTCCTCCTCCCTCCCAATCATGGTGTAAGAGACAATGCAGAGATGTAGATCGACAGCGAAGCTTTGAGCTATTCCCAAAAAGGTAGGCGGTCGTTGTTTTTAGTTTTTAAATCTCGAACCCCACTTTTAATCCCAATTATAGCGTAAAAATGTTGTTTTATATTTGAGAAAAACCCATAATTACATATTATATTTTCCGATCATCCCAACGCACCTCTCAGATTTAAATTTGGAGTCCCGAGGAGTCCGCAGCTTCAAGTAGAAGATAGCGGGTTTTTGGGTGTTTTCCCGCGAGGTTTTGGTGGACCGAGGTGACGATGGCGCAGGTCATGGCAGTGGCCTCTGGCGGTGCTCCACGCAGCGGCACCTTACCGCGATGTCAAAGGCTTCAGTGCGAGGCGGTGACTCCAGGTGGTGAGGACGAGTGCGCCAGGGTGCGACGGAGGACCGGGGTCACAGAACGCGACCACGCGGGGGAAAAGAGACCCACCCTCAGCGGGTATTCACGCGGTAAGGCAATCGGCCCTACGAGGGACGGTCTGTGGGTGGACCACAGGTCAGCACCGGGCCGCACGGCTGAGCCGTGGGTCGGCGCTACAAGCCTGTCCGGGCGGATCGGCAGGTCCAGGCTGGTCCAACCCAAGGGGTTTTGTCACCTCTGATTTCAGACACTAGTATCTGCCACTATGGGTGTCTGCATTGCATGTTATCTATGGAAATGAGAACCTCGGCTCGAGGCAGAGAATATGAGATGGTTTCCGGGGATTTATCTTCCAAGATGGGGGCCTCGGTGGCATGACGCGTACGTTAAGTGGATTGACGTTTTTCTGGGGGTTCGTGTTTTGAACGGCGCAGACACATCTGATGTCCAATTTGGGCACCGTCAGCGGCGTTGTGACCCTGGCGTCAATACTATGATTTACAAGGGGTTTTTGGGTGTCAAAGCCAGAGTTTAGATGTGCACCCCATGGCTCGTCTTTTAAACTACGAGCATCGTATCACAACTTTTTCATCGGACGTCTGTTCGGGGCATGTGAGTAGTCATTTTTCGGTGTTTTTCTGAGGGCATTGCAATGGTGCAACCCGCTTGTTTTAATTACACAAACTGGTGCATGCCCCGCGAGGTCCATTTTGGGAGTTGGCGGTGATTTCTAGCTTTATCATCGGGTTTCCATTTTGTACAAGTGAATAGTCTGTCTTGTGTACTTTTTCGAGAGGATCGTAACGGTGTGATCTGTTGGCAGTGCTTCAAGACCAGTATGCGGGTACCATGCATCACTTCTCATGTTCGGTATGTCCGAACACATATTTTTCTCCGGGTATCCTTTCCACTCAAGTGAGCAGTAATTTTGACATGTTTTCCCGAGGGGATCGCAATGGTGCGATGCGCCCCACTATTTTTGGGGCCGAGGCTTGGGACCACGGGATGTTGTTCAGGCGTAAAGATGTGTTGGTAAAATTTCCATCAGATATCCGTTTGAGGCGAGTAAATAGTCTATCTCACATGTGTTTTTGTGAGGATTACAACGGTATGAACCATTTGGATGTGAGGAGCCTCATTCGTGACCTCATTTAAATGTGGAAGCATGAAAGGTGTACCAGTGGTGGTTCCTTCCGTAGTGTTTGCAAAAACCCTTGGCGTGAAATCACGTGCACTCCCATGTGATTAAAGAAAATGTTTGAAGAGATGTAGTTGGTCTTTCTTGGGTCGATGAGGTGGAAATTTGGAGTTGTTACATTTACGCACTTCACGTTGATGTGGGGTTTTGTGTGCACGACATCCTTTGGGATGGAAACGTGTTATACTCTGGGAGTATATGAGAGTGCTTGGAGGTACATGTGGTTGTTTGTACCTGATAATGTTTGTGCACTTGGTTGGAGTTGACTTGGGGCCACACGTCGTGTGGGACCCATGTGCGTGCCATGTTCTGCTTTGCGTAACATTGAACTCTCATGATGAAGAGGGTGCCTTTGTTCTCGTTTGTTTGACCAGCATGGTTGAGTTTCCCCCTGGATCTATTCTTATTCGTTTGACCAACACGATTGAGTTTCCCCCATGTTCTGTTCTCGTTTGTTTGACCGATAGGGTTGAGTTTCCCCTGGTTCTGTTCTTATTTTTTTTGTCCAGCTGGGTTGAGTTTCCCATAGTTCTATACTCGTTTGTTTGACCAGTGGGGTTGAGTGGTTTTTCCATGGTTTTGTTATCGATGGTTTGGCCGATAGAGTTTCTTCCCGTTCCATGGTAGAGTTCTTGTGGATTCTGTGTGACCAAAACATTACGCATGCACCGATCCTCTACCTAGGAGGTTGTTTCTAGTAGGGCTAGCCAGGAGGTTGTTTCCAGCAGGGCTGGCCAAGAGGTTGTTTCCAAAATGTCTGGCCGGTGAGGCACCATCCAGCAGGGATGGCCAGTGCAGTACCATCCATCAAGGATGACCAGTGGGTTACCATCCAGCATGGATGGTCAGTGAGCAACCATCCAGCAGGGATGGCCAGTACAACGGTGTTCACTGAGCAGTACCATCCAACAGGGATGGTGAGAACGGTTCTGGGTTTACCTCCATTGGGGCTGGGATGTGGTCCCTGATGCCAGGTTTACCTCCAGCTGGACTGGGAAGTGGTCCCCGATGGCGGTTTCGGGCCTCCCTCCAGCGGATACCATTCACGGGTCTGGGCATTGTGACCCGTCGATGACTTTTTCCAGGTCTCCCTCCAGTGGATTACCCTTTTACGAGACTAGGCAGTGTGGCACCCTTCGACTCTTGTCGGGTCTCCCTTCAGTGGGAACCTATCGACTTCCAGGGATTACCCTCCAACGGGGCTGGGTAGGGGGTCGCCTGTCATCTTTGAGGAGACCTCTCGACTGCGGGGTAGTGACGAGGTGTGGTTTGACGTTCCCTAGAACTCTCATGTATGAGGGACTCTTTCCCCACCGAGACGCATCCTTGTGACGCGACCTAAAACCATGTGGGAGAGTCAGTGCCGCCTAATGCGGATAGTGTCAGGGTGTGGTGATTTGAGCCCCTTGACTTGCAGTTCAGGGTAGACATGCGGGATGCTGGGCATCGATGGTGTATACTTATGGGACTATTGGCTACTCACTTTCTTGGGTTGATCTAAAAGACATATATCCCCTTACGATCTTGTTTGGTTTTCTTGAGAGAGCATATATTTATGTATACCTTGTTTCAGTACCCACTTCTTGGGTTCCGGTTACTCTCCTTCTAGAAGAGGTGAAGACATGTGGGGTATGCCCCATGCTTTTTGTGTCTAGCTTCTCATGGTTGGACGAGTCTACTCTCCTGCTATAGGTAACAAAGACTCGACGAGAAGTTCATCTGCCCACCATTTCTAGCTCTACGTGTTTAGATGAGTCTACTTCCCTCCTCTTGTTGGGTTGAGCTGTACTCTTTACTGCACTCTCGATTGTACTCCTTTACATTTCCCTGTTCGATCTGCTGCTCACCTCTTCAGTACCTCCTTTGTTTCTCTCTCGATCCTTCGGGGCATCCTTCTGAGTATTTTTATACTCACCCCTGCTTGGGCTTTGTCCCGCACATGGTGCGACCTTGTAGACGACAGATAGGTTGGTCATGATGTCATAAGATCTTTGGAGTTCGGGATCTTGGACATCGTGCAGTGGTCTTTGTCGGGTTCTACGTGTGGGACTCTTCCAGGTGTTTGCTTTTGTTTACCTGTTGCCGGGTTGTGGCACTTTTCTGGTTGGGTGTGTGTTTGGCCCATTTAATTTTTAGTTTACCTTTAGCACTTGAATTGTAATATTTTGAGGTCGATTCACTTTGTGGTTTATTTATAAAAGTCGGTACTTTAATTTTACTTATACTCTTCACTTCCGCATTGAGTGTGCTACGTGTTTTTGTACAGGTACTTTGGCAAAGGCATCCCCGAGTTATTGTGCCTTCAGCACTGGTCGCTAGTCCCTGGCCTATAGAGGTGGGTTTGGGGTAGTTGCGGCTCGAGCTCAGGTAGGGTCGGGTTGTGACAAAGTGGTATCAAAGGTGGTTCATTCCATGGGACATTGTTCATACATCCTTAAAATGGAATTGGTTGGGATCTAGGGAAACAATGTCAATGTGTCTCAAGAGCGGCTCCCAGGGCAGGGAGTCCAGTGATGGTGTGGTGGCCGACGTATCCATTCACCAGGACCCTGATAACCCGCTTGTCGACTCAGTATGCTAAGACACTTATTTCAGGGAAAATGGGTTTGTGAATCACATAGGATTGATTCTTGACTGTCTTTCTTGAGTCAGCTCCCCATTGTTGTTACTGTTATATGCATATATGCTCATATGATTGTAGAACTCCTTGATAAAATTGAGGATGTCTATATGAAGACAGCCAGCCAAGATACCCGCTTTGGTTCGTGAGGACGACCTTGTGGGATACAAGGCCTCGATCTAGGACCCATTATGCAAGTCCCTTTGTTGGGCGGGCCGATAGCAGCACCGCCACTTGGTGGGCAGCAGACAGTTTGAGAAGAGCAGATGGGGCTTGAGAGTAGGTTGAGCGTGCACCATGAGTTCCAGCGGCAGAGACCGCTAAGGTTTAGTTGTGATCTAGACACTTAGGCAACATATGTTTGGCTGGAGATGGTGGATCACCTTTTTAGGCTAGTGAAGATGCTGTAAAATCTTATGGTGGCTTTGGCTTCCATCCTTTTCCATGGAGAAGCTTGGCATTGGTGGAGTATGGTGACTCGGTTTCTTGACGAGTCTTCGCATTCATGTGGCGACTTTTAGTTGTTTTTTCAAGAGGAGTTTTTCCCCTCCTTCTTACGATTTGTTCAGATTCAGGAGCTCCTGCAGTTTCCGCAGGGGGGGATGACGGTGGCTGAGTATGAGGCTAGTTTCATAGACCGTGCACACTTTTACCCAGACTTGGACCATGACGATAACTTCCGAGCGTGGATGTTTTTACAGCGTCTCCGCCGAGAGATTCGTGCTATCATAGTACCCTTGGGAATTCCCACTTCTACCGAAGTGCTAGAGAAGACACTAGTGACAGAGAGATTCCTATCGCATTATACAGTTGGTGGTGGCAGTAGGCTTGACAGAGCCGAGACGTCTGCCGCAGCTAGCGGGCGTCGGTTGACAAAACCTCGATGCAGGTGGCTTTACGATAACCGGACTCAGGGGCATGGTCGTACACCACAATTGAGCCGAATGGCACCAGAGTAGCTCGGAGTGCACTGGTGCTATGCTTGCGACGAGCAAGGTCACATGGAATGAGACTGCCCAACCAGGAATGCTGAGAATATCGGGAAGGAATCATGTGCACCACCACAGCAGAAGAAACACCGTGACCAGAGTAGCGCCCAATGAGGTGGTGCTTGGAGAGGAGTGGGAGGAGATGGAAGTGGAGGATGACCTTATGAGGTCTTCCCATCACCACCTGGAGATCCACATCATGCTCCGGGAGCTGACAGTTAGGACCACAGATAGTCGTGAGCTTTGGATGTCTATGATCCTCGAGAGTATGAGGTGATAAGAGCTACACTCTACATCTCTTCTAATTTTTTTTTTCAGTAGAATTGTTAGACTCTATGTGTGAAACGCTTTTCTACCTTCTCTTTTATTTACTTGTTACAAGGGTGAAGTGGGGCGTCAGTGTAACCATGTGTTAGTGGAATAGAAGGTGTGAAACCTTTTCATTAGTCGATGGTGTCAACTCCTTCGCACTCCGAGCATGTAAGAGAGTCTGGGTTGCAAGACATCGACTGTGAAACATTGCGTGACCAGACATCCTTGGGTGTTTCACCATATGGATATTCTAAAGGAGGTAATCACTGAGATTTTTCTCAGGTCCAAACGGTGATTCCAGTCATGGCATGTGAGGTAGGGGATTGGTCGGGGAGGTGAGCTACCCTCGAGGGCCTTCACGCTGTTTGAGACCTTGCAAAGGGATGGCAAGGTTCCCTACCGCCTTGCCCTAACCCCAAGGTTGGGAGTGGGTGAGAAACGTCTCCCATGTGACTCACCTGAGAAGATGGGTGCATTCTACTACGCACTTCATCGGCGAGGGAATACATCACGTGATCAGATCAAATCCTTTGGTCTGTGCACGGTGACGCGGGACGGTGCAATAGTTCTTCTAGGTACGGGAGAGCCAGGTGTGGGCTTAGTACTATGAGTTGTTCCTTGGTTTTGATTTTCAGGGACGAAAATATTGAAGGATGGAATGATGTAAGAACCTTGTTTTTTCTATAAAAGGCTTTGGAATATTCTTGATGGTATTCTAGAGAAATGCCTTCAGACGGCGTGCGATTCAGAGCCCCAGTGTGGCCGGAATTAAATTTTCCGCGTGTTCACACTAGGCATGGAAAATAAATGGTATAAATTCTAAACGGTGATCCAGATCAGAAATTTGAGTGTACAGATGGGTCCAAAATGGGGTGTTTACCCTAGGAAAGACATAAAACATGTCGACGCGGGACGTTGGGACCCCTCGCCCGTTAACGGAATGTTAGACGGATAATTAAAATAATTAATTTCTTCTTTTAATGGTTAATCTCTGGTATCTCTTAAACAGTTGCTCAGATGCGGAAACCGATGGCACCGTTGAGTCTGGAATGTTCCGTTTACCATAGGAGGGGTGTAAGTTTCACAGGCGCGACCCTTCTATGGAGAATTCCACCAACGACGTTTTCGTAATTTAGCGGCCTCAGTTGTTAAATTTTATAACTTTCGAACGGAGGCTCAGATTAACATTCTGAGACCACCGTTGTGCTCATGAGGTAGTTTTTACTCGAGGAACAACCTGGATTTTACCATGTCGGGGGGTTTTGGACGCCGGTGTTTCGGGGGTTGAGTTTTTAATTAAAGTGTTTATTTATTTAAACTCTTATCTCCCTCTCCCCCATTCTCATTCCACCCCCTAGAGAAACCCCCTCACCCTCAACCTCTTCTCCTCTTCCACCACCTTCTCCTCCCTCCCAATCAAAGTGGAACCGACAATGGTGGGGTGCGGATCGACAACCAAGCTCCGGGCTATGCCCAACAAGGTAGGCGGTCGTTGTTTTCAGTTTTTAAATCTGAAACCCCTCTTTGAATTCCAATTATAGAATCAAAATTTTGTTTGATCTTCAAGAAAATCCCATAATTTCATAGTATATATTCCAAGCTTCCAAAATCACCTCTCAGATTTAAATTTGGAGTCGCGAGGAGTCCGTAGCTGCAATCCGAATTTAGCCAGTTTTTGTGTGTTTTCCGGGGAGGTTCCAGCGGACCGAGGCGGCAGCAGACAGGTCCAGGCAGCGGGCTAGGACGGTGCTCTAGGTGTAGGCATGAAGCCGCGGGGTTGAAAGAGTCGGCATGAGGTGGCGGCTATAGGTGGGGTGAGGTGGCGACTCTAGGTGGTGAGGCTGAGCGCGCCGGGGTGCGACGGAGGACCGGGGTCGTGGCGCGCGCCCCCGCGGGGGAAAAAAGACCCGCCCTCGGCGGGTCTTCACGCGGAAAGGTGACCGGCCCCATGAGGGTTGGTCTGCGGGTGGACCACGGTATATCGCCTGGCCGCGTAGCTGAGCCGCCGGATGACGCTACAAGCCGGGCCGGTCAAGCCCACAGAGTTTCGTCCCCTCTGATTTCGGACACCCGTATCTTCCACTATCGGTGTCCGTTTTGCATGTCGTCTGTGGCAGTGAAAACATCAGCTTGAGATGAAGAATATGAGATGGTTTCAAGGGTTTAAATTCTGAGATGGGGGACTTGGTGGAATGACGTGTACATTAAGTGGATTGACATTTTTCCGGGGTTTCGTGTTTGGAGCAGCGCAGACACATCTAAAGTCCATTTTGAGCACCATCAGCGGCGTTGTGACCCTGGTGTCAAGATGGAGATTTCCAAGGGGTTTTCGGGCATCGAATCCGGAGTTGATACGTGGGCCCCACGATCAGTCTTTTAATCTGTGAGTAGCATATCACAACTTTTTCATCTGACGTCCATTCAGGGCTTGCATGCAGTTCTTTTTGGGTGTTTTTCTGATGGCATTTCAATGGTGCTACCAACCCGCTTTAATTCAGCACAGTGGTGTGGGCCCTGTGAGGGCCATTTTTGGAGTTGGCAGTGATTTCTAGCATTATCACCAGGTGTCCATTTTGGACATGTGAATAGTCCATATTGTGTACGTTTCCGAGATGATCGCAACGGTGCGATCCGTTGGCAGCACTTCAGGACCGGGATGCAGGTCCAATGCAACACCGCTCATGTTCGGTATGTCGGAACACATCTTTTTCTCTGGATATCGATTCCACACAAGTGAGAAGTTTTTTGACGTGTTTTCCTGAGGGGATCGCAATGGTGTGATGTGCCCAACTATTTTCAGGGCCGAGGATTGGGACCATGGGACGCTGTTTGGGCGTAAAGCGGTGTTGGCGACTTTTCCGTCAGATATCCGTTTGAGGCGATTAAATAGTCTATCTCGCATGTTTTTCCACAAGGATTACAATGATATGAACCATTTGGATGTGATGATCCTCATTTGAGACCTTATTTAAATGTGTAAGCATGTAAGGTGTACCGGTGGTGGTTCCTTCCACGGTGTTTGTAGAGAACCCTTGGCTTGCAATCGCGTGCACTCCAGTGTGAGTGAAGTAAATGTTTGAAGAGATGTAGTTGACCGTGCCTATGTCGATGAGGTGGAAAGTTGAAGTTGTTACGATTACGCCTTTCGCGTTTACTTTGGGTGTCATGTGCATGATAGCCTTTAGGATGGAAACGTGGTATACTATGGGAGTATACGGGAAAACTTGGAGGTACATGTGGTTGTTTGTACCTGAGAACCCTTGTGCGCTTGGTAGGAGTTGACATGGGGCCACACGTAGTGTGGGTCCCATGTTCATGTCATGTTCTATTTTGCGTACCCCTAACCTCTCACGACGTAGAGGGTCACTCTGTTCTTGTTTGTTAAACCCGCATAGTTGAGTTTCCCCCTAGCTCTGTTCTCGTTTGTTTGAATAGCAGGGTTGAGTTTCCCCATGGTTCTTTTCTCGTTTGTTTGACCAGCATGGTTGAGTTTCCCCTAGTTCTGTTCTCATTTATTTGACCAGAAGGGTTGAGTTTACCCCTGGTTCTGTTCTCGTTTGTTTTACTAGCATGGTTGAGTGGTTTTCCCCAGGTTCTGTTCTCGATGGTTTGGCCGGCAGAGTTTCTCCATGTTCCCTGGTAGAGTTCTTGTGGATTCAGTGTGACCAACACATTATGCGGGAACCAATCCTTTACCCAAGAGGTTGTGTCCAGTAGGGTTGGTCAGGAGGTTGTTTCCAGCAGGGCTGGCCCGGAGGTTGTTTCTAGAAGGGGTGGATAGTGAGGTACCATCCAACAGGGATGGCCAGTGCGGTACCATCCAGCAGGGATGGCCAGTAGGTTACCATCCAGCATGGATGGCCTGTGAGCTACCATGCAGTAGGGATGACCAGTACAACGGTGTTCATCAAGCAGTTCCATCCAGCAGGAATTTCCAGAGTTGTTCCGGTTCTACCTCTAGTAGGGCTGAGAAGTGGTCCTCGATGCTGGGTTTACCTCTAGCTGGGCAGGGAAGTGGTCCCTGATGACGGTTCCGGGCCTCCCTCCAGCGGATACCTTTCAGGGGTCTAGGCATTGGGACCCGTCAATGACTTTTTCCAGGTCTCCCTCCATTGGATTACCCTTTTACAGGACTAGGCAATGTGGTGCCCATCGACTTTTGCCGGGTCTCCCTCCAGTGGGAACCCCTTGACTTCTAGGGATTACCCACCAGCAGGTCTGGGCAGGGGGATGCATGTCGACTTTGAGGAGACCTCTCGACTGCGGGGCAGCGATGAGGTGTGGTTTGACGTTCCCCAGAACTCTCAAGTATGTGGGTGATTTCCCCACCAAGACGCATCCTTGTGATGCGACTTAAAACGGTGCTGGCGAGTCAGTGCCGCCCAAATCGGATAGTGTCAAGGTGTAGTGATTTGAGCCCCTTGACTTGCAGTTCGGGGTAGACGTGCGGGATGCTGGGCATCAATGGTGTTTACTTCTAGGACTGTTGGATACTCACATTCTTGGGTTGAGCTATGGGACGGAGATCCCCTTGCGATATTTTTCGAGTTTCTTGACAGAGCATATATTTATGTATACCTTCTTCCAGTACCCACTTCTTGGGTTTTGGTTACTCTCTTTCCAGGAGAGGCGAATATGCATGGTGTATGCCACTTTCTTTCCATGTCTAGCTTCTCGTGGTTGGACGAGTCTACTATCCTACTATAGGTAGCAATGACTCGATGATAAGTTCATCTTTTCACCATTTCTAGCTCCTCGTGTTTGGAAGAGTATACTTCCTTCCTCTTGTTGGGTTGAGCTATACTCTTTACTGCACTCTCAGTTGTACTCCTTTACATTTCCCTAATAAATTTATTTCTCACCTCTTTAATACCTCCTTTGTTGCTCCCTCGAGCCTTCGGGGCATCCTACTGAGTATTTTTATACTCACCCCTGCATGGGATTTTCCCAAACATGGTTTTCCCTTGCAGACAATGGATAGGCTGGTCATGACGTTAGAGGATATTAGGAGTTCGAATTCATGGACCGCGTGTGGTGGTAGTTGTCAGGTTCTAGGTGTGGGACTCTATGAGGTGTTTTCTTTTGTTTACCTATTTCCGAGTTGTGGAACTTTTCTGGTTGGGCGCGTGTTTTTACCCTTTACATTTTAGTTTACCTTCACCACTTTCTTTGTACTGTTTGGAGGTCGATGCACTTTGTGGTTTATTTATAGCAGTTGGTACTTTTATTTTCCTTATACTCTGCACTTATGCATTTAGTGGGCTAAGTGTGTGTGTAAATGTACTTAGGCAAAGGCCTCCCCGAGTTATTGTGCCTTTGGCGCTGGTCGTGAGCCCCTGGAATATGGAGGCGGGCTTGGGGTAGTTGCAGCTCGAGCCCGGATAGGGTCGGGTCATGACATGACCACACCCTAGCCCCTAATAGTCCATAAAACCCTTTGAGAAAAATATTAAAATATGTGATGATCATAAAAATATTAGAAAGAGACATCAAACAGAAAGAAAGAAACTTTTATTGTGTGAATTCTTTTAAAAATATTATTTTATTCAAAATAATCTTTGTATTTAAGGGAACCATTTTATTACCTATTAATTAAACCTCTCTTTCTATTTATTTTCATAAAATATTTGATATGAAATATTACAGGAAAAATAATTCTCATAATTTTTTTATTTAAATCATTCAGAAATAAACGATTTTTTTCAAAAATCTATATTCTTCAACCATTAGAATTAGAAAATACATTTTATTAAAAAAATCCCATTATGTTACTATGTGAAATCATAATGTTTCTGAAATACCATAAAAAGCATTGAAAAATAATTTATGTAACATGAGGATTCATTTTAGTATCATATTATATATGGAATAACATACATAATCATAAATGGAGTAAAATATAGTGTTTCTAATGGAGTATCCTTCACAATTACAAATAACCATTAGAGTTACAAATTGAATAACAATCATAGTCAACTTCTAACGTAAATTGTACCTTATACATCTGAGGTCTATCATAGAACCACCTGTCCTTGGTTTTTTAGTGAAACCACCCATCCATATTTTATAATAGAACCAATCATCCTAAAAACTTGAAAAAATAACACCAATATAATCAGTAAACATAAAATCATGAAATTTCCAACATTACACTCCTAATATATAATCTTTTCACCCATAAGAAATCATTTATAGATATTGAAATATCCATTCAATTTTAAAACCCATTTTGAAAATAACCAGAACATTGGTAAGGAAATTTTATAATGGATGAAAACATGGAATCACATGAAGTATGTAAAATAAAAAATAACTATTATAACAATAAGAAAATTGATTTTCACCTTATACATTATAATAGAACAATTTTTCTCTTTGGTAAAGAAAATCAATTTTTTTATAAAATTAGTAAAAAAATTACTTTGGAAAAAAATTCAAAAAAGTAAAATGATTTATAATATATCCATTATAATTCATTTACATACATATAAATAGATCAATAAAATCATTTAAAAATATCTATATGGAAGGAAAATATTTGGATGAAAATATTTAAGAGGATTTTCTTAAAAAATGTCCCTTACCTTGTGTATGAACCATTATGTAGGTTCTTTATTTTACTAAATAATAAAAAAAGTTATTTATTTAAATATTTAAGAAAAAATTTAGGTTCTTTATGTATTTTAATTTTATAGTATACTAATTTAGTTCACCTCAGATATATTGATGACATTCAGCTCATATGTCAATAATGACTTCTGAAGGATAACAATTGTCAAAGAGGGCATTATTTTATCACTACAAAAATAATAAAATTAAAATAATTATCACATTTACACATTAATTATACTTTTAAAACCAATAATTTATTATGGATATGAAAAATTAACAATGTTAAAATCATATAGATGGTTGGCCACACGTATAGATGGGTAAAATTTACACTTTTCAATGATCAATATTTAAAGAAGTTAAGTATTAATTTATCATTATAAAATGATAATCACATAATATATAATATATTATGTATTTAAATATACCTATATATTTCAAACATGTTATGTTATGATATAGAATGAATCACATTGCTTCATGGTCTTCCCCACTTGCTCTCAACAATTGGTTTAGTTCCCTCTAGAAAACCCACTCCTCAGGGTTAACGGTGCATCTATGCACCATTACCTCCCTTATTTTCCAATATTCCATCCTTTATTACTTATAATCTCTTCCTCCAGTCTCTTCTCGTTTGATTTCATTGTGCTGTAGTTTTCTTCTTTCTAGTGGATTGTCTTTTTTCCTTTTCTCATTGGGAGGTTATCGTTCATGATGATGGTGTTTGCTAAAGACCCCATCCACTTTATTCCCTCTTGGACCTCACGTTCAATTACTCTTATCCCTTTAAGATCTGGGCTGATGTTTACTATGTGGTTTTGGTTTATGCATCCTAGTGATAATGGGTTTTCAAGGCGCTCCTACACCGGTAGGATCATGGTTTTGGCTTCGGAGGGGGATTCTATACATAAATGTATTTGTTTCAGTTTTCCATACGGTTTGACAATGTTTTCTGTGTTTCTACTATGAAAAATGATTTTTATGAGTCTTGTTAAGGGTTTTTTCAAGGACATCTGCATTATGGGGCATGTTGATAAGAACCATTGAGGCAATAATATGATCATTTCTCTTCAATACCTCCATTATTGCACCTTTATCTCCATGGAGAATTATATGGGGGTATTTTTGGTTCTTTCTAATATGGGATTGAGTGGTCATTGGTGGATCATTGTGTTATAGTCTTCATTGGATCTAGGATGGAATCAGTGATAGCCTCATCAGATCATCTCATAAGCAGGAAGTGTTTTTTTGTTGGTTGTGTCTCTCAATGGTCGCCAGTGGATGTAGCATTGAGTTTTTTTGGGTGACTTGCTAGTTTTACAAGGATTGTTCCCTCCTGAAGAAAAATTAACAATGGGGTTGATGGGTTCTCGTAGACGTTTTAGATTTCACAAAAAGTTTTCTCGTTTGGTGTTGATGATTGGCGCATTAGGGTGGTTTCCCCTGATGAATCAATGCTCATGTTCTTCAAAGGCCTTAAATGGAAAATTTTCGAATAGATAAAAATGATGGTATTGTATAGTAGTGAGGACATTAGTTTTTCTCTGGTTACCTTCTTCGATGGTGTAGATGACATTGATAATTAGTTTGAAGATGGCGTTTGAAAATTTTAAACATCAAAACAACTATGATCATTCTCCAAGAGCCACTATTCACTTACAAACCATTTGCAACAAAAATTTAAAACTAATTTTTAACACATAAATAAAATTTATTTCAATAAATAGAATTAAATTTTTATATAGGAATAGCAATATTTTATTTTTTTAATGCTTTTTTATTTTTCTGAAATGAAACATTTTTTGATGTATTGTGAAAAATATTAAATTTTATTTCAAAACATCCTTTTCAAATAAATTATTTAAAATGATAAATTATATATCTAATTATTTTAAAGTAAAATATTCTAATATTTAATAAATTAATACAATTTATTTCATCAAAATCAATTTTATACTCAATTTACATATAAAAACATTGTAAAAGTTTGAACAATTTCATATTTAAACACCCTCTTTCTTGACCCGTCCGAGGGATTAATTTTAAATTAAAATTTTTCACTTCTATGAATTGATTATCTATAATTTGATTCCATATTATGAATAATTATAATTTATAATTTATTATAATTTCAATCTAATTTTTGACCGAAATTATTTATGAATGCAGTAAAAATTTATTACCACGATTAATGTAAAAATAGGTATATTAGAGGGTTAAACTAAAATGAAAATGAGAAAAATTGCCTATAAACGTGTTCAAAAACAATTATATAGAAATATTTCTAATCATGAAAAAATAATTATTTATAATGGACCATTTAGGACCCTTGTGACATCTGAAAAATGTGGTATCACTCCATTCTTTTAAGAAAATACCATGTATGTCCTCTCCCGTAGAAATAAAAGGCCACCTCTATCCTCCCTTTTTCACAAATTAAAACCAATTTGTTTTAGAAAATAGTGGACCAATTAAATTCCCAATTTCCATAAAATCCACATATAATATTTATTTTAGGCATAAATGCAACCTAAGAACGAATTAGTGAAAACATAACGAGGATACCCAAAGAAGAGGTAATGTTTTTCCACAAGAGTACTTATTTTATTTATTTCTCTACCACCTTAAATTTTATTTAAAACATGATGATATATTAACGTCATTATCTTACATAAAATTGTAAATTTATTATAATAAGTTAACTTCCTACAACTATCTCTATTTCAATCAAATGGGTTACTGAATTGTCATATGTGTGTAGGGAGGACCACCACCTCATGAACCAATGCCATTTGTTCTTATATTACCAACATCCAAGGTTGTATGTGATGATAGATATAATGTATATATATATATATGATATTTATATCATATTTGTACATTTTAATACATTATACCATATATATATTTTTATCTTTTATTCCATAGGAAATATGAAAATGTCGATCGTGTGTACGACAGACTACCGCTTGACGAAGCGACTTAATTCATCATTCCCTAATAATTTACATGAAATGTGATAAGAAGAAAGTTAATGATTAAATATGATATCAAAAAAAATATTATGATATTAATGAAATATTTAACATTCTGGAATGTTAATACATCATTTTACTTTTCTTGCCTTTTTACTCACTTAAAGATGATAACTTCGTTTGTGTTTGTGTGGACTACCACCTCCATGAAGTCGTCCGACCCTCTTTTCACAACCAAAAAACAAGGATGACATATATAATTATATAATATGGTCAATATGATATAATGGTAAATATGAAAATATTATATTTTACTCACCTTCATTCCATAATGATCATTGGAAAATGGAAACGTTACTAATGCATACGTATGAACTACCGTTTCCATGACTATAATGTACTTAATTTTTTAAAAAAAAATACATAATAATTGGTATTAAAAGTATATTTTATGTTTAAATATGATAATTATTTCAGCATAATTATTAGTTATATTATTTAACTATATAATATGCACGAAATCCAGCTATTTCATTTCAAAACACACATGAGAAAATGATGTAATTAACACCCAAAACAATGAAATTATTAAAATAATATTGAAAAATATGTGACTCTATATTATTAAATGATGTTATATGATAAAATAAATACTTATATGGTTTTATTATAAGTTTATAACTTGTTTAAAACCACTATACAAGCGGTTAACTCATGTTAGACCAAAAGTAAGCATGAGGTAATGGATTTCATCTCAATACACATTCTAGTGAGACTTAATTGTTATTATCCACCAATTCACTTTAATGCGGTGTATATGTTTCCACATTGATAGGTAATATAATTGTTCTTTCAAAATTTATGGTTTTTTAATTTTCAACATTAATTATTCAATCCAATGGGATTTTACATAAAAATTACCATGTGGAAAAAATTATGGAACAATATAACTATCCTTTGTGATTATAAACATTCTCTTGAAACAATAAATTTTTCATAATAATTTTTCATTATAAATTACATTTATATTAAATATTAAAATTGTTTAATTATGGATATTATTATATATTAACCCATATTCCATATTTAAATATGGGTTTTACACTATAATTTATTTCATGAACTTGTGAAATATTAATAAATATGTATCCATTATTAAATAAATATATATGATGATAACGAATATTGATTCATGAATTAAATTGATTATTCATTATATGAGGAATTCTTTGGACTAGTAGTGACTAGAGGATCTCATCATTATATATCCCCTCGATGTATCGGTAGGTCTCATGCTACAAATTAGTTGGCCAAATTATAATATTTCTTCATGTAGTTTTGACAATCTAGTAAAAGGTATTGATGATAGCGGTATCATGTTCCTGAAAAATGAATTATAATAACTATCCATTTCTTCATTGATAGATGAGTAATTATTACTAAGAGTTTTTCATATTATATTATCTCTATATGAATTTTAATTTCATTTTATTTATTATGTGAAATGTATTTTCACTTATTTACCATTATTTATTGAATATGAATTATCCAATTATTTAAATGGAATGTATGATTATTTATTTACATTTCCTTATTTATTATTATTATTTATTCATGATATATTCTTCTATACATAACCCTTAAAAATAATTTGATCTTACCCTTATTTATTTTCTCCCCAGAATATGAAGATGAATTTATTGAATGTGTTTTCGAGGATGCTATGAATTTTGAATTTATTATTTACTATGTTTTATTTATTATTGCCAATGTAAAATGGGTAACATGTATATATCTAGTTCTCCAAAACATCTAAACTAATAAATCCATTGGTATTCAAACCATTTTATCTATGCTAATGTAATAATGTAAGGCACCGACTCTGGGCTAATGGGGTCAGTGTCATTATAGTTGGTATTAGAGGAAGTATTGTAGAAATCTTTAAAATAAGATTTAGGATAACCTAAATTAGTGAATATAACCCTATTATAGACATTGAGGAGAAGTAGAAATTATGATCCAAAATTTTAGGTAAAGAATAGATATTTTTGGTCTTCTTTGCTACACATAACGGTTTGTATACTACAAGTTGATGTGGTTCTGGTATTATGGTACATTGGGATAATAATTATGAAAAAGATGTGTCATTACTGACTTGATCACTACCTGATACATGACTACTGACTTTATTGTGCACCTGGTTTAAAACTCCATAGGGATATGTTTATGATAATTCACATTTTATTTAAAACCCATTATAGAGGATCAGAAAAATAACGATATACCCAAAGAAACCATGTTTATAATTCAATGATTAAAAATAAATAAATTTTAAAAGTCATGTTAATTATTGCACCATATTTGGAAATATACATTATGATTTTTTTTTATTTTTTTGATTTATTATATTTTATTCCATTGTTTAAAATGGAATATGGAAGGAAGAAGGGTATAAATAATAATGGTCAATATAGATATTTCCCCACTAAAGAAGCTAATTCAAATGGTATTGGAATTGAGAATATTATGGCTATATTGGGGTAGAATAATTAGGTTATGAAAATTAACGTTTATAGGATAGAGAAATCTATTAAACAGTTATATTATCATATATTTGATATCATTATGTGGAAGAAGTCCACATAATTTAGTGGGACTACTAATATTATTGTTTTAGAGACAAGAATTAAGTATCTGAAGGAGATATTTATGGCCATGTGATATGGTGAAAAGGAAAAGGTTACAATTTCAGTGAATTGGATCAAAGGATATGCTGACCAATGGAGGTCATTCATCCTAAATACTAGAGAGCAAAAAGAAATATAACACATTGAATGATGTGGTTTTAAGGAGAAATGCATCAAAAAATATCTCCATCATGGGAAACAAATTCAAATTAAGATAATGTTCCAAATATTAATGAAAAATATGAAGAATGTGTCATAGATTATGATGTTACATTTATAAGGTTATCTAGATATGCTATAGATTACAAATGATACATGGATTAGAAGATTGACCATTTTTAGGGAGTAAATATTGTATCTAAAGGGCGTTGATCACTTAATATTTTTCATCATATAATGATATAAATTTTTTTATTCTCAAAACATAGAATGAATTATCTAAATCATAAAAATTTAAGGGAAAACCAGGGAAGAAAAGTTTATGTGACCACCAAGGGATTGTGACCGTATCAATAAAGAATAATAAAATGAATCAATTTCCAAATTTTTATAGTAGCCGAAATAGTCACCTTGGTAAATGATTTTTGGAATATGGGGTTTAATATAAATAGGTAGATAAGCGTCACAATGCTAAATACTTAAAAGGGAAGAAATAAATCAATGTTGTCCAGTTATTCCTTTATAGATAGAGGGGTCATTAGTCACATCGATTCCCCAAGCATCATGGAAATCTACAATTGAAGAGGACACATGGAGAAGGATATGTTTATATGATCACTACACCTGAGGTAGAAGTCCACAATGATGTGGTGGAAGGTACTTTAATCATATCATCAAATCTATTTAATAGGTTATCAGATTTAGGATCCTCACATTATTTTATATCCAATTAATATTCCAATAAAAATATATGCTTCCATTTTAATTTATGGAGGGTGTTTTCAATAAAAATTCTTATGGGTTGTATCATTTCAATGATGATGTGTTTGGTAGTCCCCATTATGAAACACAAACATGATTTACACTAATGGAAAACTAACCTATACCAGTGGTTTGGAACCGCTGGTATAGGCCTCCAAACCATTGGTATAGCCTATAACAACAGTTTGGAGAACCGTTGCCATGTAAGCCATTGGGATAGGTCTATACCAACGGTTTTGGGAAAACCATTGGTATAGACCTATACCAACGGTTTTGGGAAAACCATTGGTATAGACCTATACCAACGGTTTTGGAAACCGTTGGTATAAATAATATGAAAATCAATACCAATGCTTACGGAACTGTTGGTATATGTATTTCAAAAAAAACATTCGATGGGATTTCATCCTAGGACCCCTAGTTTATCTTTGAATGAATTAATCACTAACCTATCATGACTTTTATGAACATAATTACAAATATATATATATCTATTCTCATAATTATTTTACGTTTTTATTTATATAATGTTCTCGGTAAAAAGATCTGAAAAAAAATCAAAGGATCTATACCAACGGTTGTCAAAACCGTTTGTATAGACCTATACCAACGGTTTTGACAACCGTTTGTATAGATCCTGATTCTGGGTGCAATTTTGGGTAGAAGGTTGATATATGACCACCTTTCCCAACGGTTTGGTCAAACCGTTGGGAAAGCCATACCCTTTCCGAACGGTTTTGGAAAACTGTTGGGAAATGTGGCATCAAAGTGGGATTTCCCAACGGTTTGGCCAAATAGTAGGGAAAGGGGACCTATACCTATGGTTTTTAAAAACAATTGGTATAGAAGTGTTGGGAATGTTCAGACTTCCAGTAGTGTTATTTTCGAACTTATTATCAAGTATATGATTTATTTCGAAATAATCATTAGTATGCACTATTATTCAAAAGATAATTCAAAATTTTATTACAAGAAGAATGAAATTATGATTTGATAGGAAGATATAAATTTTTTTATATTTAGAGTGTAGAACACATCATCCGGTTCATATCTAGATCCACCCCCAGTAACACTACTAATTTTGATTCTTAGAGAATAATAGAAGACACAATCAAGGACTGGAAAATATAATATTCACTGTGGAATTAGTTGAGTTGAAGAATGAACTAGATGAGTTTGGTGATATATGATTTAATCATCATAGTGTTTTACCTTGGGGAACCCCACGTCTTTTGGTTAAGAATAAATATGGATCCATGATGATGTAAAATTATTATAGAAAAATCAATGCTATTATAATAAAGAACAAGTATAATTTTCCTTCCATTGATGACTTGATTGATCTATATCATTGAGCTCCATATTTTTTCAAGATTGGCATTTGTTTTAGGAAACGTAAATAAGGGGTAAAGAAGGAACACATTCAAAATATATCTTTTTGTACAAGGTAAGGAGACTAATAGTTAACAGAAATTCTATTTGAATTGTCTAATGTTCCCGCTATTTTTTTATCTAATGAAAAGATAATTTAAGGAAAATCAGGACGTTTCTTGGGGTATTCATTGATAATATTTTGGAATATTCTAAAATAAATGATGGCCATAATAATCACATGTGAATTATTCTGAAGACTCTTATAAGTAATTATCTATATTGGAAATTTTGTATGTTTGATTTCTGGTTTCAATATATCTCCGTTTTTGGCCCTATTGCTCCATGGATGGAATCTTAGTTGATCTTATGAAGATGAAGGCATTTAGAGAATGGAAATTACCAAATAAAATAATTTTCATATGTGGTTTCATTGGTTTTGAAGGTTACCACCAGAAATTAATTCAGAATTTTTCATCATTGGATAAAACCATAATTAATATTAAAATATATAGGATTATTTTATTTTGAAAAAGGAATGCGAATAGTGTTTTGATGAACTAAAGAGGGTATTAGTCAATGATTTGTTTTTGACTCTACGTTCTATAAGTGATGGGTTTTTTATAAATAATGATTTATAAAAAAAGTAAATTCATTGTGTTTTAATGAAAAATGATAATGATATTACATATAATTTAAGTAAATTGTAGATTTTCAATTAGAACTATCTGACTAATGATCTCGAGTTGGTTGCTATTATATTTTCCTTGAAAATATGCAAACATTATCTCTATAATGAAATATATGAGATATACAATGATTATAAAATCTTAAAATACATACTTTCACATGAATTTTTTAATATAATAGAAATGAAATTTCGAGATCTAGTCAAGGATCATGATATCTCAATACACCACCACATTGGGAAAGACAATAAGGTTACATGTGGACTGAGAGGGAAAGATAATGGAGTTTTTACACAAATGAAGATTAAGATGGTTCATTTTTCCGTATATCTATTATATATATACATGGGAATTAGCCAAGAATGGAATAAGAAACTAATTTTTCAAATGATTTCAAAAACAACTTTATTAGAAAGGTAAAAAAGTTCTTAATATGATGATGACATATTTTAGAAGAAAATTAATTTTGTGAATGATGGGAAATTATGAATTTAATTTTATAAGATAATGTTATGTAATTTGAAAGTATTTTATGTGTTATATCTATACCAGAGATAAAAATGAAATTTTTTGATTATTCACATAACCCTAATTTCACTATACACCATTGAAACACAAATATGTATTGTAATTTGAGGGTACATATCGTGGGATTATATAAAATAAAAAATTGTTAATTATATGTCTAGATTTTTGGTTTGTCAATTTGTGAAAATAGTGAAACAACATCCTAGAGGAGTCATGGAACCTATTCATATTTCTATATATAAATGGGAAGAAATATCATTGGAATTTTTCTGAGGACTAACAATGAATTTGAGAAAGAATGATGTAATATAGGTTATCATTGACTTCCTATCCAAATTTGAACATTTACTTTCTATAAGTGGAAATTTACCTCTGAGAACATTGAAATGATGTATATTAATGATTTTGTGAGACCTTATTTCACACTTATATCATTTTTTTTCTAAACAATATCCACATTTAACATCATAATTATGTAATGGTCTTCCAAGGGATCAAGGTATTGAGATTCGTTTTAGTAATCCCTACTATCCTAAATCTGAGGGATAGTCTGAAAGAATTATTTAAATAATGGATAACATGTTGAGACCATTGAAACATGTCTTTCAAGGTATTTTATATGAGTATTTACCTTTGGTAGAGTATTTCTATAATAATAGTTTCCATTCATGTTTTCAAATTACACCATATGATGAACTATATGGAAAGAGATGTCAAAATCCAACTTATTATAATGAAGTTGGTTGAAGGAAAAATTTATGCACAGAACATATTCAAGAGGTAAAAATAAATGTAAAGGCTATTCAGGCTCACGTTATAGCATCCCAATATAGGAAAAATAGTTATGATGATAATCAGATAGATGATTTGGAATTAAAATTGGGGGATCATGTTTTCTTGATACAATATATGTGTAATGTTTTTATAGGGTTTTGTATGAAATGGAATTTGAGCCCTGTATATGTCAAACCCTTCAAATTTTTTGAAATAATTGGATGAGTTTTTTGTTGTTTGGAAATTCCTTCAAACCATTCAAGAAAACACGATGTGTTCCTTATATCACTTCTATGAAAGTACATTCCATACCCAATGCATGTACTCACCTATAATGAGATATAATTGAAACATAATATATCATACTATGAAGAAGCCATCAAAACAACTGATACTATAGGACATGAATTAAGGAATAATATGATGCATCTTATATAGATACCTTAAAGAAATCACACAATGGATGAAGAATTGTGAGAACCATATGACACTATAAATAATAAATAACCAATATATATAGAAAGATCATTAAATTTTATAGGATGAAAATTTTTTAAGTGAAAAAATTTAACTCCCCAATGATTCATAATATTTTTATTTTAGAATATATTTCATTGGCACCTTACATTACACTGAACACTGGTTTAAAAAAACATCGTTTAGTCTTGATTTTCAAACATAATTTAAAATAAATTTAACCCACATTTATAAATTTTTTTGAAAAAAAATAAAATATTAATTTTAGTACCAAATGTATATTATGGTTAGTTTTTAGTATTTTTCTAAAAAGATTCATTTTTTTATGAATTGTTAAAAATTATGAATTTTAATTGAAAACTGTAAATTTGTTTAAATTATTTATAGTGTTAATTTTTATTTTCAATTTATTTTTATTTAAGATTATTTAATTTTTTTATAAAATAAACCAATTTATATCATTCTAATAATTTTCATATTTAATTTAGATAAAAACAGAACAACATTTTGAACATTTTCACATTAAATAACCATCTTTATTGACATGTCGGCAAGATTAATTTCAAAATAAATACTTCCACTTATATGAATTGAATTTGAAAAAATTGATTCCATTTTTGGAATCAGCATAATTTATAATTTCAAATAAGGTAACCTTTATTTTTCACCAAAATTAATAGTGAATTAAGAAATAATAATTACTGTAATTATGGTACAAATTGGTTTATCGAGGGTTTAGATGAAAGGATAAGGGTAATAATGGTCTATATATGTAATATATTTGTTTTTAATTCACGGTATTTATATTTTCATTCCATTTAAATTCTTATATTCAAACTATTTTGAATACACATTGACATCATGAAGGTATCAAGGGTTTCTAAGGCTTATCTGGAGTCTGATGACTGACTTTTTGGAAATTCAGGGTAGCTCCCACTGTTGGTAGAAAATTTGTGAGGTAGCTTGCATGGTTTCTAATAACTATATGAGGTTGGAAAATAGAAATCTATAGGTTCCACCATTTGAGGAAACCATTCAAATGGTGGGGCACACCCCTGTGATAGCCCCTTCAGTTTTTAACTGTGGGATGAGACATTGTTTTTGCATGATCTAGAAAACCATATGAACTATCCATGAAAGATGAACCTCCTTACATTGGAGGGTGAAAAGTTGGTGCAATATTTGGTTAACCATGTGTCCGAACTATGAAGTCTCATAAAACTTTAGGAAATTTCTATTTTCCCTTAAAAAAGTTTAAAACAAAAATAAAATTCATTTATCCTACCATGAACTGAATCTAAATTGTGGGGAGATCCTTAAAAAGATAAATATTAGCCTTTGATCTAATTTCTCCATCCAATTTCTAAATAGAGCATCATCTGTCCTGTTAGATATATGTGAGTGTGTAATCAATTACTTTTGATTAATTATTAATTCTTCTTGGCATTTATAGAGTTATTTAGGTTCAAGATAATATGTCTTATTTCAAGGGGATTCTTCCATAATTCATTTTTATCCTGATATGATTCTAATTAAGAGATGATACTAGAGAACCGATCGACTATAGACCTATGTTTTGTGGTATATACATTTTCCATGTGGTTTGATGATTTATAGAGCTAGTTTTCATTATGATAGCCACCTAAATTTCTAGTGTGATGACAAAATTGGATTAAATAACTAAATTTAGTGTGCTGGAATAACATTTTAAGGATTCCCATTTGATCTTTTTAAATTTTTGGATGTTTTTTCACATATAAGGGGATCCCTTGGGTGTTCCATGTGAATTTATTTTTCATGGGCCTTTGTTAAAAAACCCATGGGGTGAGTTTGTGCTTTCTTTGTTAGAGGATGCATGTTCATAAATGAATTGATATGAATTGTTTGAATATAAAATGGTTTTCTTCCTTTTACATGTGAGAAGAAGATATTGTTTGATTTAATTTCTTGAATGGATTTGTTACCAATTGAAGACACGAGTGTGTAAACTCATGTAATGTGAATGATAGTGAATTATTATATGAGTGGGTCAACTCATTGTATGAAATGGTAATTAAATTGAATGGTGAATGATTTAATAATATTTAATGTGTGTGATACACCATGTGTCATGATAGCAGTTGAGAATTCATTGGACCAATATGATCATTGGATTCTGATACCGTGGGATAGATTATGAATTTCTACCTATTCAATTAATCTTGCTGGACTTTCTTGTGACATTCCAGGTTAACATGATCCTTGGACTCTACCAATGACATTACTACGTTTCCATTGAGATCCTCCTCAGAATAAATGTGGATTACTTAGTTTTATATACATTTGATTCATCCCTTCATTATCTGAAACTTCTGAATATATATAATGGACTTGGTAAATGTCAAGTGATTTGTTATATGGTGTAGCCATGAATGAGATGTCACTTCTAGTTATATAAAAATGCAATGATTTTTTTACACATGTTATACGACACGATTGTGGTTGGTATGATATGTCGGGATTCATAGAAAGGCCATGATAATTATTGAAATATTGTGTGTAGTATCTTTGTTATATTAGATTAACCATAGTTTTGTACATTACCTTATTGGGCTATACAATATCACTTTTTTTAGTTTTTACACCCTGGGAACTTTACAATTTATTACTTTTATCTTGTGACATATCAGTATTGCACACTTCTTTCACTTATATTTCACAACAATGCCATGTTATAGACACTTTGGTTGGTGAAGTAGTGAGATTATATCTCACACCCTATTCAGGATGACATTAGGCACCTACAAAAGACAATTTAGATACAGGTAGGGATCATGGAAAGTGACCACAATTCATTTTTTAACTTTATTACATGCTTATAAGAATGATATAAGGAGACCAGGATATTTTTCATGATGGTATCTAGTGATAATGATTTTTGGTGTTCTTAGAATTTTGATAAATGTAATATACTAATTCCTGTATTCCCATTTTGGATGCATTATAGACAAAAGACATTAAATTTATCATCATATTTTGAATATGTGATTACTTGTAGCATTATTGTATATATATGTGTGTGTCATTTTGAGGTTTATCTATTGTATAGTTGATTTAAAACTATCATTATTAACTATTATTACTATTCCACTATGTTACACTCTGACGTGAGGGTATAGTCTCCCCACAGACCTACACTTTGACCACAATGATAGTTGGAAGCCTCTGGAGTTTGGGGAGATGTGAAAGAGTCTTAGTGACCAACCGAGATCAGGGCACCATTTAGTGGAATATGAGTTTTTGAAGTTACAAAGTTACATCAGATGATTATTTTCTAGTTTGTTTTACAATTTTGGAAATAATATATTGGGATTAGAAGGTGTCTAAATATGGTAATGTGATATTCCTAGGTGTAGCTAACCCATATAAAGGAAAATGAATAATTAACTCAAATGGAAATTTCTTTTTCTCAAGATTTTTACTATCATGGTTGATTTGATTCCACCATTGGGTGATGTACATGAACTGTGATGCTATCATTGATATAATTGAGACTTCTATTTTTGTACATCCCAAGATATGAAGGTATTCCCTCTATTATTTCTTTTAGACACTTTATAGGATTCAAATTAAATGAATTATTCCATGCTAGATAGGACACATTGCTTGTCTTCATGATTTTGTGATAGGTTCCATAGTAGATATACATGCTGCTGTGAAAGACATTTTGTGCAGGGAATTGGAAAAAATGGTTGTTACTTAGTGTGTCTCTCATTACTTATGTATTTTTTTCCTAATTAGGCTACAACAGACACCCAAAGTATCCAATTGGGTAAAATTGAGTCATGGACCATTAGTCATATGAACTGGAATATGTTACAGTGCAAATTCGATATACGTAGTATTTTGGTTTATGAGGAGTACGTTACATTATGAATAAGAATTTGGTGAACCATTTGGTTTAACTATTTAAAATGAAATCTAAAATAGACATAAACGCAAATGTAAACTGACTTTTGAAAATATAGAACTTTACTTGGACTCATATTTTTAGTGGGAAGTAAGTAGTGACTCAATCAATGTTTTAGACCATTTATTTTTGTAATCATGGATTTAACAGAAAAAATGTGTGGGTATGACCCAATTACAGGAATGTTTTAACCATTCCAATGCTTAATCTATGAAATTTTACATCGTTCTTTTATGTGGTATGCATTTAGAATTGTAGTGGCATGCCCCCATGACGACCTCCAGTTGTATGCCAAGAGGGTGGTGAGGATCACACTCAAGGGATAGTGGGATATAGTCTTCCAGTGGATCCTAATATTTTTATATATGAATCCTCAATAGTTTTTCTAGACATAGGTGATTATACACATTTCCATGTGGTGTTCTTCTCCATAAAACTTACTTTTCAGGGAGCTCTATAGCCGGCCTTGTCTATGGATGAGTTGAGACATGTGTTCTGGCAGAATTTTCCTCTATATTTTCATGGGGATTTCAATCCACAGGATTATGAGAAATGGATTGGTACTACTATGTTGACATTCCATCATCTAGAGATAGATCTTGAGAAGGCATGAAGCACATGAAATACATGCATTGAGGAGTATAAATGTGCTGGTGGTATTTTTTTAACTACAATGATGAGCATCAAGATATGGTTTGGTGGGATTTACAATCCATATTATATGACTACTTTTTCCCCGATGATCTAAAAGTAGAGCGGGAAAGTGAGTTCATGCATTTGGAGTAGGGTTCTATGATGGTAATGGAATATTTTTCATGATTTATAGAACTGCAACATTTTTCCACAATATACATTGCTAATGAGTCTTTGAGGGGAATAAACAATTAGTAAGGACATTTCAATGATTTTCTAACTTAGTTTTGTGTGTTTAGATTATCAACCATTACTAAAATAGTGAATTAGTGGATAATTATAGAGCGGAACTTGAGATAATCTAGTTCCACATAGTAGAGTAGTACAATTTCTCAAACTAGTCATTCAACATCTTTAGAAAGGATGAACTATTTTTTTGATTCTCGCGAGATGGGTACTAGTCATGCTGTGATTACTTGTATCATGGTTTTCTATAATCAGTGTAGAATATGGGGCCATATGAGAAATCAGAGTGATCATGACCCAGTCTCATGTTTAGCTTGCATCATGATGGGACTTGTGATTTATTTCTATAGGAAATTTTCTCCAATAGTGAGATGTATGGGGGTCAGCAATTACACTAGGTTCATGAGTGAGTTTCTTACCTCATGGTTAGGGAGGGTGATAGATTAGTACCGATCGATCATGAAAATATTGTGTTCATGGATTTCGTAGCCAGGAACTAGTTGTACTGAGACAACAGAGTGTGTATACTCAGTTTAGTGTTTTTGTGTCACATGGTCGCATTTTTGGACATATTTTTTCTATATATCCTACACCTAAGGATTAGGGTGCCAAAATATCAACACTGAGTGTTATGATTCTAGTAGCCTCTATGTTAGTATATTCTATTTTCGATACATATGAGTTGAATAACATTATATCATTACTTGTGTTGGAATGTCTTAGGCTTGTGGTTTAGTTTTATGAGGATGTTATTATGCTAAAAACACTATTGTGGAACATAATAGATAATTTAAATCATTTTATGGAGTTACCCTTAGAGGTTTGTGGGTTTCAATTCAGGTGTAATATTTTTTTCCATGATATGACTAGGTTTGATGTCGAACCCAGAATGAACTGTCTAGCGGCTTATTGAACCTACATTGATTGTTAGCACTGGAGGGTTACCTTTTCATAACTACTTTCACAATTATGATTTTTATTATTTCATGATATGTTCAGGAAATATGAGAAGGAACATGACATCGTTGGATGGGTGGATTAACAACCCAAATTTCTAGTTTGTGTCTTGATGATTAGGTAGCATGTCAGGAAGACATTCCTCAAGTGGTAGATTGTTTCAGTGATTTATTCTTAGATAAATTTTATAGTCTAGATCCTAATAGAGAGTTTGCATTCTCCACCAAGCTAGTTCATAGAGAAGCACTGATATCAATCCCTCCATACAAGATATCTACTAGAGTTTCCAGATCCTAAGAGGCAACTAGGGGATTTGATATCAAAAGGGTTTATTCAACCCAATACTTTTCCATGGGTTTTACTGACACTTTTTGTGAAAAAGGTGGATGGTACCCTTATGATATGTGTATATTATTAGATATCAAACTGGAAAAGTTATGAATCAGTATACCATGCCATAGATAGATGACCCTTTGTATCATCTCCAAAAATATCAAGTGTTATCGAAAATTAATTGTAGATCTGGATACCATAAGGTAGATTATCAAAATGAGGAAATACCACATATAACTTTTTATAGTTGTAATGAACATTAGAATTATAGGGTTATGCCATTTGGTCACAAAAATGTGCTAGTAGTTTTCATGCCACCAGTGAACCGTGTTTTTGATCCTTATTTGGATTTGTTTGAGGAAGTTTTTATGAAAGATATCTTGGTGTATTCTCACAGTCGACAAAACCATGAAAAAATCTGGAGATCATTTTTTATACAAGAGAGAGAATCAATTATATACTTATAGCGCAATGTTACACATCTATATGGTTAAGATTCAATTCCTTGGTAACATTATTTCAGAAGAAGGAGTATCAGTAGAACCATATAAGGGGAGAGATATAGTTTCCAGGAAATATATAAAGAACATATTTTATATAGAGAGAATCTTGGGGTTAACTGGAAATTATAGGTGACTCATACAATACATCTCACACTTAGCTGCACTATTGAAGATTTTCAATAGGAACGGCATGATTTTTTATTGACAGATACTCATGATATTGACATTTAGGCATTGAAATGGAGATTGAATTCTACACCAGTACTAATTATTCTAGATCATGTTATAAGATACAATGTGTATTATGAGTCATCATTTTTCAATCATGGAGAATTAATGATGCAAGGATATAATTTCATGGAATATGGGTCTCTATAGCTGAGGCCACGCAAGGAAAACTACCCAACACATGATCTGGAGTTTCCTGCTGTTATTCATTCTTTGCGCGTTTGGAGACATTATTTACTTGGAGATAATTTTTTAGTGTACATGGATGAAAAAAGGATCAAGTATATATTTATACATTGTGATATGAACTTGATACGATAAAGGTGGGATGAATACATATAATATTTTGACTTCAATCATTACAATATAAATAGAAAAGGAAATGTGGTGGATGATGCACTAAGCATGTGGTCTCAGATATAAGAAGTTTAGGAGGCTAGTAATGAGTGATTGGAAATGGATTTGTTCAATGATATGAACTTGGATGTGTAGGGTAGTTATGGATATACTTTTCATTCATCCTTAGTTGCGACCTATGCCCTATTAGACACAGTGAGGATTATAAATCTATCAAATTACAAGGGCCTAGTCCCATGGGAGAGTGTGGTAGGTGAGGACCCTCCATCTGGTTAGACCCTAAGAAAGGAAAAGATCATGGATATCCATGGTCATGTTTGGGTTCCAATGAAAATACCAGAAAATGTGATGCGGGTGTTTCATTCCTCAATGTGGGAGGTACATCCTGGTGTTACTAAGATTAATCGTGACTTACACCATCAGTACTGGTATAATGGAATGAAATTTTTGGTGGTTGGTTTTGTTATAAGGTGTTATACATGTCATCCAGTGAAGGGTGAAAATTATAGAATGGACGTACTTTTACAAACTTCACATATTCCTAAGTGAAAATGGGATGGTGTCATAATGGATTTCATGACTATATTATCGGGGTTGCCTCATGGTAGTAACAGTGTGCATGATTTTGTTGATAGGCTGACAAAGGTATCATATTTCATACCAATCAAGGAGACCTTCTGTGTATAAAATCTTGGGTTGTTTTTTATGTATGAGGTGGTGTGACATAACATGGTCCCTCACACTATCATTTCAGATAGAGATGCTTTATTCACATCTCATTTTGGAAGAGTTTGTGGATGAACCTTGGTACACAGTTTTTTGAGCATAATATACCACCCTAAGACTGATGTCTAGTTAGAGGGTATGATACATGTGTTTGAGGACATGCTATGAGCATGAATTGTAGATTTTGGGGGATATTGGGAGTGGAACATACCCCTAGTTGAGTTGGACTACAATAATAAATACAATATACAATATCGATAATAAGATTGAAGGATTTGTATGGTAGGCTAGGACGATCATCCCTTTGATTGTTAAAGATAGATGAGCTAGCATTACTGGAACTATATCTCACATAGGATAATGTTAAGCTAGTCCAGTTGATAAATATGTATATGGATACTGCACAGTCTCAATATAAATATTTAACTGATCATAATAGACTTCCTATTGAGTTTGAGGTTACAGATCTGGTCATTTTATGTGTTTCATTGAGGCTAGGATACTGACTAATTAAAGGGAAAATAAATCTATCACCGTGATATGTTAGGATTTTTAAGATTCTAGGTAGGGTTGGACTAATAAAATATCTGTTATAGTTACCTCAGAGGTACCAATGAAGGAACAAAATCTTTTATGTATCTCATATACCTTGTTATCACTCAAAATTATACCATTCTTTTCATCCTGAGGAGACCGAGTTGTTGGTAGATGCATACATTGATGAGCACACTATTCATATCGTTGAAAGGATAATGAAGGTTTGATAAGGTTGGTTAGTTTCTCTAGTACAGGTTCTATGGAAACACAACTATTTACTAGATGAGGCATTGCATAGGGAGTCTAATGTACATTCATAGTGTCCAATGTTATTCTCAGAAAAATATTGACCACCCTTTAGTGGTAAATTTAAGGAAAAATTGTCTTAAGGGGGGAATATTGTAATATCCTATGTTTTATTATGAGGCACAACTATTTTTTTGTTTTCAGTTTAAATACTTAATTATGGCTTAATAAGAATAAAATTTTTGTTCATAAAGGTATGAAGGGATTTCAGGGTATGTTCAGAGTCTAAATCCCGTATTTTTGGAAATCTGGGTAGAAAATTTGGTTAGTAGAAGCTATACTAGGCTGGTCACGTAGTTACTACTAACTATGGATGGATGGAAATTGGAAAGATATGGGACAAACAGTATTAAGAAACCATATGGATTAAGGTGCACTCATACACAATAACCTATGTAGTTATTTTCAGTGGTTTTAGGAACTATTTGTTAATTTGTTGGAAAACCATGGGCACTAATCATGTGATGTTTCCCTCCTTATAGTGATGGATTCATAGTTAGAACACAGTTTGGCCAGCCATGTGGAAAAATAGTTCATCCTAAAAATATTTAGGGAAATTACTATTTTCCCGTTAAAAATGTTTCGAAGATAAATATAATTTGTTTGTAATCATATGGATATAATCTCTAATGCGGGACTATCCTGTGAAATCAAAATAATAGAACTTTATCCCATTTATCTACCTAATAACATAATTGAATATAGTCGGTCTTGTTGGATATTCTCTAGTGAGTACTAAATTCCTTCTGTTCCATTCTTCATTCTTCTTGTTTTTGATTATGTTATATAGGTGCAAGACAATATTCCCTATTTCAAGGTTCCTCCTCCATTATTCATTTTTATGTTAATATATGTTGAATCAAGAGATGATACTAGAAAATAAATCTAAATTAGACTTATGGTCCATATTTAACGTGAGTCATTTGATGCTTTATGTACCTAGATACCATTGTTTCTCCTACTAAACATTCTATTATGAACCTGAAAATGAATTTAATAACTAAATTAAATGTAATGAAACCTACTAGGGATTTATTTTAGTTACATTGGGATGATTTTTTGGTCGTTTCCATGGCTAAGACTACCTGTGGGGTGTGCCATTTGAATTTCCTTTGCCTATTATTTTTTTAAACCACCCATGGGGTGATTTAGTGCTTGCGTAGTTAAAGGAAGCCTATTAATAAATGAAATGAATTTAATTGGTTGAATATGAGATCTTTTGACTCTATTTCCCTGTGTTAACAAGATTCCATTTGAATGAATATCTTGAATGCATTTTTTTAGAAAATGTGGAGATGAGTGGGTAAAAACATGAAATTTGAATGATTGTGAATTGTTAAATGGGTGCGTAAACACATGGTATGGAATGATAATTGAATTGAATGATGAATGATTTCAAAGGATGATATGGTTGTGCTATGTTATGGGTCATTTTAGCAGTATATAATTCCTTGGACCTATATACTGCATGAATTTTATTTCCATGTGATGGATTTTGAATTTCTACTCATTGGATCTCGTTTTCTAGACTAACTAGAAATATGATATATTGACATGATCATGGGACTCCAACAGTGTTGTTACTGAGTATCCATTGTGATGATAATGGGACTCAATAAGGATTTCTGGGCTCCAATACCTTGGATCAGACCCTTCATTGTCTAAAACATATAATTCTTAGGCATTAAAGCTATAAATGTGAAATTAATGGTAGTAAGTCCTGGATGTGGATGAGATGGGAGTTATAGTTATACAAAAAGTATGTGATTGTTTATTATATGGGTTATAATGAAGGTTAGTGGTTGGTATGATATTCTTATATATATGGAATTTCCATGATATTTGTTTGTGTGTTATTTCTAACATCCTTGTAATAAGTGGTTGACCCTTTTTTTGTAAATATCATTGTTGGTTATACAGTATCCCTTATTTTTAGATTGTATTCCATTTGAACTTCACATTTCCTTACAGATTATATGTGATATACTTATATTTGAATATACTTTTTTCTACATTGCCCAACTATTACTTGTTATAGAAACCTTGGTAGTTGACCTATAATGATCGTATCTAACACCTTGTTCTGGCCACCATCAGGTACTAGGAATGACTACTTTTATAAAGGTGTGGATTGGGGAAATAACCCATAGTTTGATGCTTAACGTTGTGCCATGATTAAGAGTAAGGGAACACAGAACAGAGCTAAGGATCATGATGCTACCTAGAGATAGTGATTTTTCCCTTTTTAGTATTTTGATACTTGTAATGTTCCGATTCTTCCATAAATATCTTAGCTAAATTTTAGATAATTAACATTATAAGTATTATCATCATTTTTTATATGATATTAGTTTTGAAGCTATTGCATATATCTATATGGAATTTGGATTTCTATCTATTTTCTGATTGATTTACAACTTATTATAGTGATTGTTATTACTATTCTGATGTATTACACTATGAAATTATGGAATAGTCTCCCTATGAATACTCCCCTTGCACTCTCATCAAGTTGAAACCACTAGTGTTTGAAGAGATATTGTTGAGGCCATGTAAACAATCGGTCTCAGGGCATCATTCAGTGGTATCTGAGTCCATGATGTTACAATAAACATGTTACAAAACTATTGGAAGGAAATATATGGACCATTACTACTATATGGTTTTATAATGGTAAATTATTTATCTACGTAACAAATGATAGTCTTGGTATCACTCAATTGTTTTCAAAAATAGCATATGTGTCATCTCTCCCACATATAAAATGACACCTTACTCCTCCCTTATTCAAACAATGAAATGTATTTGGTTCATCCAAAACCTTCCCAAATCACATAACATCTTCCCTACCCTAATCATAGAATCCTTATTTTCTCCAAAATATAACCTTTTAAGGAATTGGTAAAAAACAAATGATACCTAGAGAAGAGGTAATGTTCTTCAAAAATAATATATTTTTTATTTCTATCCGCACCTCCATCAATTATTATTAAACCATGAAGATATAATAACCTCATATATTTCATATAAATAATTTTTTTTTGTTAATAAAGGGAATTACCTAAAACCATTTCCACTTCCTTCAAATGCATTACAATATCATCCTTCATGTGTATGACGGACTACGACCTCAAGAACAGATGTTGTTTATTATTCCATTACCACATTCCAAGATTGTGTATCATGGTCAATATAAAGTATATACACTATATTTATAACATATTTGTAGTTATGGAGTCATTATATTATATTTCATATTAACTTTGATTTAATAGGAGATACGATAATGTCACTCGTGTGTTCCGAAGACTACTCCCTCTCGAAGCGATTTGATTAATCTCTCACTAATGATTCACATTGAAGGAGAAAAGGAAAATTTTAAAGAACATATAGGATATATAAGACATAATTATGATATTCCAGACATATGTATCATTCTTTAAATATAATATATCAATTTTTTAATACCTTTTAACTCTCTAAAAGATGTTAACTTCAATCTTGTACATGTGGATTGTCGCCTCCATTAAGCAGTGTGACAATATTTTCATCACCAAAACACATGGATTATATATATGTATATAATTTGGTATATATGATATTATGATAATTCTGGAATTATTATTTATTACATACCCTTTATCCATAATGATCATTTGAAATTAGAAACCATACAAATGCATATGTATGACTGTCACGACCCGCCTTCGGCAAGATGATGAAAGGGGCGGCAAACGTGCCTGCCCTTGCTTCCTCAAGTCGAAGATGTGATAATAACCCCCAAGTCCCGCCTCCAGTAATCTCTAGAGTGGCGACTAGCACCAAGGGTATAACGTTTTCACAATATGGGATGCATTACCCTTTCTAGTTAACTAGTATTGGGAAAAGGAATGTGTCAACACCAAACACCACCATGTATAGAAAACTCAAAAGAAAACCAAACTATATGCATGATTTAATAATAAAACTGAACAAAGTACAAGAACTCCATGGTACAAAACTAAACAGGAAGAAAAAAGGATAAGTAGAAACCAACAACGACCAACAACAACTCCAACGTCCATACTAGTAAGGTCCTACAAGGCCTCTGAAGTCCTCCTAGATACCATAAAGTAAACATAGTGTGAGCATACAATGTATACTCAGTAGGAAAACCTAATGCTCTTGTGCACAAGTGGGGAGACGTCCTAATGTCTTATGAGAAGCAGAAGAACCAAAATCTATCAAGGAATCTATCCATACCACCTCACCAGCTACACTCACCAAATAACACAAGCAGTAATATAATAGTAAAGAACAAAACATTTGGGTACCCCGCACCACCATTTCCCCACTAGCAAGCTGCTCATCCCTAACGGCTAACATCCTGACACTACCACACTATTCCTACCCGCACACACCTGGGCCTCACAACCATCCACATCCCTGGCCACACACACCGGGCCCCCAAAACTATCCACATCCCTGCCCGCACACACATGGGCCACATCCCAAAGATATCTAGGAAAAATAATCTTTCCCAAAGAGTCCTGGTCTAAAAACACACCAATCTAAACCTACCAGAAGATTCTTGGGTGTAAGTTCGCCTCTAGCCATCACAACCAAGGGAAGAGGGAGCAGGAAAGAGAGTAACTAGGGGGAAACACACTTCCCCATAAGATGGGGTGTCCAACAATATGTTCCCAATGCGGGTGGGGTGCGACTAAACACAAAACATACAGTTACATTTATATATCAACACACAACCCAACCTATGACTCCTCAAATAGATACAAGCAGGTGAACAAGCACTGCTGCCTCCGAAAACAGGCACACAATAAACAGTTCCCGGTTTACCTATTCAATTTATCATTTCATAACAGTTAAGTACGAGTTAATGCCTTCACTATTGGGAAACTAATAGGCACAAATACAGATAAAATCATAATAAAGTAGGAAGGAAAACCATCGGGTAATTTAAGCATTCACACCTGGTTCTCTTGTAAAGTCACAACAACAAAGGGATTAGTGATATCCCTCAAAGTACTGGAACCAAAGAAAAACCAAAAAAACCATATGTTATCCCACATTAATTCATTACTATTCCACCCAATTCATTATTAACTTTCGACTTATTCATGTTCACAACCCAACCTGCAACCCTACTATCAAACACCACCACAACCACAAAACAACTCATGCCATTCCAACCACACTATTCACAGCCCCTGTGTTCACCCATCCATAATAAAACTCATTCACCCCTTCACCCATTTCATAACTGAACCGTCCCAATGTTCAGAATTCATCATTTTATATTATTTAGTTCAACTGGGGTGATCATACAAGGTTATGGTCATTCATATTCAACATCCGAGTTTAAGTGTTTAATCGATTCATACTTGATTCCCATTTACCAGACAATACGTAAAATAGAGCATAGAATAGGTGTGGAAACAATGGCCCCAACGGCCATGATTTTTAGTAGTCCTAAGACCATTCAATTCATAACAACATCATAGGGAAAACATAGGTAAAAACATGTAGCAACATTAACAAATTTCCTCATCCCTGTTCTTTAACCCGTTATTATCTTCATTACAGAATTGATTAACTGCCTCGTGGAAACCATAGAACACCAATGCCTCATGATACACAAGGAGGATAGATAAAGGCAAGATTCCTACCTGATTGATCAAGGATCGACGTTAAGTCCTTGCATAGAAATTGGAAATCAGGAGTAGAAGGAATTCCACAGAATGCAATCAAGGAAAACATTGAAAAGGGGGTACAAATCATCTAAAGGATGGTTATTCCGAGCAGAAGGTGATAGAAAAAAAGAAAACTAGGGAGAAGAGAAGCCTTTAGGTTATAAAGGCTGAGATACATCATCCTCGGGATAGTTAAGATATGGAGAAAAACTTGAAACCGTGGAAGAAGTGGAATCGTGGGTTGACCACGTGGCTGGGCCACCCCACACATCCATCTCAAAAGGTCCACGCCCTTCGGGGTGGTTAAAACTGACGCACACCTCCTTAACCAAGGATGGACTCCTCACTGGGTTCGGTAGAGTCTTTTTTGAAAACGAGGTTAAATACATGACCAAAATTTATGGTTTTCTTACCTCACTAATAATTTAATTTAAACACCCTTAATGGGATTTAAAACAGGCTTAAAGGAGTCAAAACAAGGTTTACAAACCAATTCTTGCAAAAAGGAGGCTCTACTAGAAAACCCTTGGAGGTCACCGGTAGGCTAGGGCTACCGGTAGGCCGAGGTCACCAGTAGGTGAGGCCTACCAGTAGGCCGAAGCGACCGGTAGGGCGAGGCCACTGGTAGGCCGAGGCGACCGGTATTATGAGGCCACTGGTAGGCCGGTCTACCAGTAGGCCGAGGCGACGGGTTGGCCGAGCTACCGGTAGACCGAGCTACTGTTAGGAGTCTTAACCTTCACCGAGAAGCTGGGATGGACTTCCCAACCACCCAGAACACCCCAAACATCATATTTTCACCATGCAATGGACCCAAAAACCCTGGGCCATTTCATTAGATACTTCTCAAACTATTCTCGTCCCCAATAATATAATAACAAACCAGAAAGGAGAGAAGTGGGGTCCAAAAAACCACCCTCTAAAGATACTTCTCAGGGGAAAACCCCTGAGTTGATCGAAAGCGGCAACAGAACCCCCCTACATCCAAGAGTACTCGCCCAAGAGTTATCAACCAAAAACATTCACGATGAGCACAAGGATCACATTGTCAAACACATGAGTCATGGAGTCCCTTCCTACATGTCAGGATATTATCCGCTTTGGGCGGCACTGACTCGCTCGTACGGGATTAATCCACATCCACATTAATGCATCCTGATTAGTAGTCAGGTTTTCCCATTATCACACATTTAGTGTCAAAACAAGCAGAAAACGCATTTTATACACTAAAGCACAAGGTAAAACATCTCAACAAAACTCAAAACAAAACAACAAAGAAGTCAAAACAGCTCTGGGTACTGAACACGTAACTGGGCCTCCCACTACTAAATTCTCTCCTCGAGGCCACCATGCCTCCACAATACATGAACCAAGGGGATGGTTTGACCGCGAAGCACTTTCTATTTACGATCCTCGATCTTGATCGGTCGTTCAATGAAGGTCGCATCGTTTTCGACATCTAACTCTTCCCAATCGATGATGTGGGAGTCGTCGTGTAGATATCGACGAAGCTGGGAGACGTGAATGATGTTGTGAATTTTCTCCAACTGAGGTGAAAATTCCAGCTGATACTCCACCTCACCAACTCGTCCCAACACCTCGAAAGGTACAATGAACCAAGGGGAGATCTTACTCCCCTTCCTAGTCCTTCGCTGCCCACATCGAGGGGAAACCTTCAAGAACACATTATTTCCAACCATGAACTCCAAGGGCCTCCTCTTATGATTGACATAAGACTTATGCCGGTCCTGGGCTGCCTTCATCCTCTCACACATGAGATGAACCTTCTCAGTGGTTCCCTGCACCACTTCTGGCCCAAGAACATCTTTTCCCCCAATCTCTGCCAACAAAAGGGTGAACGACACGACCTTCCATACAAGGCATCAAACGGTGTCGTGTCGATAGTGGAGTGGAAGCTATTGTTATAAGGAAACTCCACCAGAGGAAAGTGTCGTACCTAGGATCTCCCAAAATTCAGAACACATGCGCGCAACATGTCTTCCAATGTCTAGATCGTTCGTTCTGTCTGTCCATCTCTCTAAGGTTGAAAGCTATGATAAGGCGTAGCTGGGTGCCAAAGGCATGCTGCAATCCCTTCCATACTCTTGAGGTAAACTACATTTCTCAATCAGAGACAATATATCTTGGAATAGCGTGCAACCGCAACACCTCATCGACGTACCTCTGGGCTAAGGTGTTCACCGGGCTCGACTCCTTAATCTCCAAGAAGTGTGTTGATTTTGTCAACTGATCCACCACTACCCAGATGGCATCATACCCTCATGAGATCTGGGTAGCCATGTGATGTAGTCCATCAAGATGTCATCCCACTTCCACTTGGGAACATCTAAAGGTTGTAACAACCCTCCATGAAAATGGTGTTCAACCTTCACTTGCTGACACACTAGGCACTTAGCCACAAACTCTGTCATCGCCCACTTTACCCCGGGCCACCAAAACTGTCCCCTCAGGCCTTGATAATATTTGAGACCCCAGGATGTACCGCTAAATCCGAGCCATAGAACTCATAGAGAGCACCTTTACGCATCATATCCAGAACAAAAAGCCTTCCACGGAAAAGCATCTGATGCTGATCATCCTCCGACCATCCATCAGGAAAATTTCCATGATAAACACAATCTCACATCACTTCCACCTCCGAGTCCCCCCACTGAGACTCTTCCACCTACACCACTAAAGTGTATACTACCGTCATCTAAAACAGATAGCCTCTTCCACCTTCCACCCTTGCATCCAAATGAAAGGCCGCTAACTCTTCCATTGCTCTCCAAGCATCTGTAGATTTTCGAACAACTTCCTTATGCAATTTCCTACTCAGTTCATCAGCCAAAACATTACCCTTCCCTCAATATAAGAGATATTGAAGTCGTAGTCTTGGAGGAACTCAACCCATCTCCGCTGCTGCAAGTTCAGATCCCACTGGGAAAAGACATAACACAAGCTCTTGTGATCTGAGAAGACCACAATGTACTCTCCGATGAGATAATGCCGCCACAACTTCAATGCAAACACCACGGCTGCAAGCTCCAGATTGTGGGTGGCATAGTTAAGTTCATGAGGACGTAACTTCCTAGACCCATAAGAGATCACTCCTCGTTGTTGCATCAGCACACATCCCAACCCAAGACTAGAAGCATCACAGAACACTTCAAACAACACCCCTTTCTCTGGTAATCTGAGTACTGGAGCACTAACCAGCTTCTCCTTTAGGTAGCCAAAATCTGTCTAGCGTTGGACGCTCCACACGAAGGTCTGGTTCTTCTTAGTAAAATCTGTCAACAGAGCTGCAAATCGAGAGACGTAGGGCACAAAGTTCCATTAATATCCTTCCAAACCCAGGAAACTACGAACTTCCACCACATTTTTGGGTGCTTCCCAGGTAACGACTTCCTCGACCTTCCATGAGTCTACTGCTATTCCCTTCTAAGACACTACGTGTCCAAGGAAATGTACTTCCCGCATTAAAAAATCACACTTAGACAGTTTCCCATAAAGATGGTGGTGTCGAATGACTCCCAAAACTGCCCTAAGATGATCGACGTGCTCTTCCTCTAATCTTGAGTAGATAAGGTTTTCGTCGATGAACACCACAATGAACTGGTCCATAATCTCTCGGAAGACAGTGTTCTTGAGGTTCATAAACATAGCTGGTGCGTTTGTAACACCAAACAGCATGACCATGAACTCCATGTGTCCATATGTGCACATAAAAGCCATATTCGAGATATCACCTTCCTTCACTCTCAACTGGTGGTATCCAGACCGCAGATCGATCTTAAGGAACCAACCTTCTCCTCTCAGCTGGTCGAAAAGATCATCTATCCTTGGAAGGGGGTAACGATTTTTGACCATAACCTGATTCAACCTCCGATAGTCCACGCAAAATCGAAGATTACCATCTGCCTTATTTATGAACAAAACTGGAGCACCCCACAGTGACATGCTAGGTCGAACAAATCACTTCTCCATCAGATCATCAATCTGAATCTGCAACTCCCGCAACTCAGAAGGTGCCATCCGATAAGGAGCCATTGAGATCGGGTGAGCTCTAGGCTGTAAATCTATCCCAAACTCAACATCACGTTGAGGGGGTAGTGTCACAACTTCATCGGGAAAGAAATTTGGGGATTCTCTTACGACCTCTGGGACATCCATCATTCATGCGTCCGCCAACTCCACTAACACCCCGTCCAGCATAGAAAGGAGTGGCTCTGTGTGTTAACTCCCAACTTGATAACTCCTCTCCCAAAAAAAACCACACGCCATCCATCCTCGTTGGAGAATTCGATCCTTCTCCGGTAGCAGTCGATGATGGAATGCATAGAGAATAACCAGTCGATGCATAGAATGACATCGTATTGCTGCATCTGTAATGAAAGAATGTCTCCACTGGACTGATGTGGTCCCAACATCAGTCTACATCCCCGGAAAAATTACGATACGGTGGTCTGACCCCCAACTAGTGTTCATGACACTAGGGGCACACACAGACTCTCAACATCCAGACCCAAAGCATGGGAAAATTCGGGCGTAACAAAGGAGTGTGAAGCTCTTGAATCAAACAAGGTAGAAAAAAGAGTTATGAAAAGACTGATCCTACCTCGAACGACCTCTGGTCCCGCCGACGCTACTAACTCTACAGCGTGAAACTATCCACGCCCATCTCCTCTACCTCACTGATGTTGACCACCTCCCCGACCAAGCCCTGGTCGAGGTCCCATAGGAGCATCTTGGTGTCGTTCTCCTCCCGCAAAGTTGTCACTCGGAGGGCTAGGGGCCTTCTCCTGCTGCTGGAAAGGCCTCGCCAGCAACGGATGCTACTGAGGTGGGTGCTGAAACTTCCCACCTCCACCATGTGGAGCTCGAGTCAGACACCTGCTTTGGATGTGCCCGAAAACTCTGCAAGAGAAACACTTCGGTCCTGGTCCTGTAGAAAGGGCGCGAGGGCCAGAAGCTTAGGACTGGAACTGATGAGGCTTAATCCCTGCTTGTCGAAACCTAGAAGGCCCTATCACTGGAGACCTACTTCTGACCGCCTTCCCCTTTGATGAACTCAGTCGGTTCCCCTCTCTTGGCATGCCTCCCTTCAAGTGCATCCTCTCTACTATCTCGGCCTTCTTCTGTATTGCTAGGAATGTTGGAAGGGTGAAGGGAGTGACAACGTATTGAAGAGAAGGACAGAGTGCCTCCTCTAACCATCTTTCCCGAGACTCCTCATCCGGAAAGAGATATAGGGAAATGCGCAGGAGATCATTGAACTTGATCCCCATCTCCCTCACTGACATGTTTCCCTGCTGAAGGGAGAGAAACTCATGTCTCTTCTCAGCCTTCACCGTAGAAGAGAGGATATTCTCACGAAATTACTTATTGAAACTGGTCCATGAAACCTATGCCTCTGTCTTCTCTCCCAGGAAAAGCATCCACCATTGACGCACTGCTCCTCTCAGCTGACTGACGGCCAACGAAACCCAGTACTCTCTTGGAGCACGGATCAAAGAGAATGTGATGGCTAGCTCCTCAAGCCATCCCTCCGTTACTGAGTCCGAAATGCTGCCATTGTACATCTCGATGGTTTGTCGCTGGAAGGAGCACATAGTCCTATACCACAACTCATCCTCCTCATCTCGGTCAACTCTCTGCTGGTCAACTACCTCGATCCGCTGGGCCTCAACCGCCTGTGTCGCTCATGGATAATGTTCGGGTGCCATAACTACAAGGTAAAAAAAGAATGCCTAAGCCCGAGTAGCAAGGGAATTATTAATATTATTATTATTAAATTTTTTCTTCCTAAGGTGCCCTAAATCAATTAAAAACACAATTAGTATGATGCATGTACCTTCCCTAGGGTCTCTACCCTGCAATAAGTTTTTTCTCACTTAGTCATTTGATAGGCTCAGAGTCCTTGCATCGGATCACGGGGGGCCTTAAAATCCATTTCCTAGCCAGTCCTCCCAGGTGTATTTCATGAAAAAATATCACCTAATTTTTTTACCCTACCATCCCATGCTATCCTCACTATGCCTAACTCCAGACTCCATCCTATCCCTCAACCTCCCTCTGATACCATTCTGTCACGACCCGCCTTCAACAAGACGATGGAAGCGGCTGAAAAGGTCCCCGCCCTTTCTTCCTCAAGTCGATGATGAAATAATGACCCCCGATTCCCACCTCCAGTAGGCCCTGGAGTGGCGACTAGAACCAAGGGTATAATGTTTTCACAAAATGGGGGGAATTACCCTTTTTAGATAACAAAGATTGGGAGAAAGAACGATTAAACACCAAACACCACCATGTATAGAAAACTCAAAAGAAAACCAAACTACATACATGATTTAATAATAAAACTGAACAATGTACAAGAACTCCAAAGTACAATACCTAACAGGAAGGAAAAGGGTAAGAAGAAATATACAATGAACAACAGAAACTCCAACATCCCGACTATTAAGGTCCCGCAAGGCCTCTGAAGTCCTCCTGGATACCTGAAAGTAAACATAGGGTGAGCATACAAAGTATACTCAATAGGAAAACCCAAGGCTCTTGTGCACAAGTGGGGAGACGTCCTAATGTTCCGTGAGAAGGAGAAGAACAAACATCTATCAAGGAATCTATCCATACCACCTCACCAGTCACACTCACCAAATAACACAAGCAGTAATATAATAGTAAAGAACAAAACATTTGGCTACCACGCACCACCATTTCCCCCACTAGCTAGTTGCTCATCCCTAACAGCAAATGTCCTGATGCTATCACGGTCTTGCTAGCCGCACACACCTGGGCATCACAACCATCCACATCCTTGCCCGCACACACCTGGGCCTCACAACCATCCACATCCCTGCCCGCACACACCTAGGCCTCATCCCAAAGATAGCTAGGAAAAAAAAACTTCCCCGAAGAGTCCTGGGCTAACAAAACAACAATAGAAACCTATCCGAAGAGTCTTGGGTGTAAGGTCACCTCCAACCATCATAGTCGAGGGAAGAGGGAGCAGGATGGAGAGTAACTAGGTGGAAACTCCCTTCCCCATAAGATGGGGTGACTGACACTAAGTGACCAACGTTGGTGGGGTGCGACTAAACACAAAACATATAGTTAAATATATATATATCAACACAAAGCCCAAACTATGGCTCCTCAAACATATACAAGCAGGTGCACAAGCACTACTGCCTCAGAAAACGGGCACACAACAATTTGTTCCCGGTTTCCCTTTTCAAGTTATCATTTCGTAACAGTTCAGTATGAGTTAATCCCTTCACTACTGGGAAACTAACAGGCACAAATACAGATAAAACCACAATAAAGCATGAAGGAAACCCATCAGGTATTTTAAGCATTCACACACGTTTCTCTTGTGAAGTTACAAAAACAAAGGGATCAGTGAGATCCCTCAAAGTACTAGAACCAAAGAAAAACACAAAAAAACATTGGTTATCCCACATTATTTAATTATCATTCCACCCAGTTTGTTATTAACCTTCTACATATTCATGTTCACAACTCAACCTACAACCCTGCTGCCAAACACCACCACAGCCACACAATAAATCATGCCATTCCAACCACATCATTCACAACCCCGTTGTTCACCCATCCATAACAAAACACATTCACCCCTTCACCCAATTCGTAACTGAACAATCCCAACATTCATAATTCATCCTTTTGTATTATTTAGTTCAAGTGGGGTGATCACACAAGGTTATGGGCATTCATAATCAACAGCCGAGTTTAAGTGTTTAACTGATTCATATATGATTCCCATTTACTAGACAATGAGTAAAACATAGCAAACAATAGGTGCGCAGACAAAGTCCTTCAATAGCTGTGATTATAATTAGGACTAATACCATTCAATTCATAACAACATCATAGATATAGCATAGGTAAAAACATGTAACAACATTAACAAACTTCCTCATCCCCGTTCTTTAACCCATTATTATCTTCATTACAGAATTGATTAACTACCTCATGGAAACCATATATCACCCACCCCGCATGATACACAAAGAACAGAGACAAAGGTAAGATTCCTAACTGATTGATCAAGGATCGACGTTACGTCCTCGTGTGGAAATTGGAAATCAGGAGTAGCAGGAATTCCACAGAACGCGATCAAGGAAAACTTCGCAATGGGGGTACAACTCGTCCAGAGGAAGGGTATTCCGAGTGCATGGTGATAGATAAAAAGAAAACAAGAGATAAGAGAAGCCTTTAGTTTATAATGACTGAGATTAGCATCCCCAGGACGGTTATGATATGGAGAAAAACTCGAAACCGTAAAAGAAGCGGAATAGTGGGTTGACCACGCGGCTGGGCCACCCCACACGTCCAACTAAAAAGGTCCTCGCCCTTCGGGGTGGTTAAAACTGACACACACCTCCTTAACCAAGGAAGGACTCATCATAGAATGCGGTAGAGGCATTTCTGAAAACACGGTTAAATGCATGACCAAAACTCATGGTTTTCGTACCTCACCAATCATTTAATTTAAACACCTTTAATGGGATTTAAAATATGTTTAAAGGTGTCAAAACATGGTTTACAAACCAATTCGCGCAAAAAGGAGGAGCTACTAGAAAAGCCGTGGAGGTCTCTGGGAGGCTAGGGCTACCGATAGGACGAGCTACCAGTAGGCCGAGGCCACCGGTAGGCCGAGCTACCTGTAGGCGGCGACTACCAGTTGGCCGAGCTACCGGTAGGCCGAGGCTATCGGTAGGCCGAGGCCACCGGTAGGCCGAGGCTAACGGTAGGCCAAGGATACCGGTATGCCGAGGCACCGGTAGGCCGAGGCGACCGGTATGTCGAGGCCACCGGTAGGCCGTGCTGCCGGTAGGCCGAGGCTACCAGTAGGTCGAGCTACCGTTAGGTGTCTTAAGCTTCACCGAGTAGCTGGGATGGCCTTCTAGACCACCCAGAATGCCCCAAACATCAGATTTTCACCATGTAATGGACCCGAAAACCCCAATCCATTACCATGACCTCCTGTATCCATGATTGTAACATACATCATTTTTTATAAACATCTATCATGATTGGTTTTAAAATTATAATTATTATTGCATGATTATTATTCTGGATATGATAGAACTATATATGTTTTACAAGATCTTTATCTTTCATAACAAAATGAGCATTGGAAAATGAGGAAATTAATAACCAAAAAAATAAAAATAATAAAATATTTCCGATTAATGGGTGATAAGATGTTATTAAAGGATATTATATGATATTATAAACAATTATATGATTCTGGTAAAATTTAATAACACATTTAAAATCACTATAAAAGATTTTAATTCATATTAAACCAAAAGTAAGCATGTGGTAAATGGTTTTTTTCTCAATTTACTTTCCATTGAGAATAAATTGTTATTACACACCAATTCACTTTTATGTGGTGCATATAGTACCCATTTGGCAAGTAAAATTATGAATCAATAACTATTAGTGGCATATTATATTTCAATTTTAATAATTTCATCCAAGTGGATTTGAGTTATAAATTACCCAGTAGTAAAATTTATTGAACAACATCACATTATTTTGGGATTGATAACATTCTATTGAAACAACCACATTCTTTTAATAATTTTTCATTTTAAGTTACATTTCAATAAAATATCTATATTGTTGAATGATGTATATTATTATTTCATAAACCATATAACTTATTTTCACATATTGTTTAATTTGAATGTTTTTTGATTAACCAAGGAGATATTAATAAATCTATATCCTTGATTAAATAATGATATTTGATGACAAGGAATATTTACTAATAAATTATATCAATTATGTAATATATGCAGAAGGATTTAGACCTATAGTGAATGGTGTGGCTTGAAATTATATAGACCCTAAATTCATAGGTATTTCTCATTAGAAATATCAATTGGGAAAATTAAATGGGGTTTTACCTTTATATTAAAACATATTGGGAAAGGATATGATGATAAAGGTATCATACTCTTGAGACATGAAATAAAATACGTAAGAATTTCTTTCATTAAGTGTTCAGTAATTATATGAAGGATATTTTTACAATGATATTATATATGGTTTCATTTTATTTTTAGTACATTGATTATATGGAATGTGTTTTCAGTTATTTACCATTCCAAATTGATTATGCCTTTACTATTTATTTAAATGGAATGTGTACCTATTTATTTACTTATCTATATTGATGATTCTTATCGATTCATGATATCTTCCACTTTACACTACCCTTACTAATCATTTGAAAAAAGCATTATTTTGTTTCCTCTCTAGAGGTTATGAAGATGAATCCTTTTAATGGATTTTCAATCATGATGAGATTTTTTTTGTTATGTACTATGTTTTATTTTTTATTCCCAATATATAATAGGTTTCATGTATGTATTTTGGATATCCAAAATAATAAAAATTATCGATCGTTCGAGATTATACTCATTATATCTATGCCAATATATAAAAATAAACACCATAATTAGGCTAATGTTTCTAAGGTTGTTACAATAAAAATATACTTATAACCTTTATGCTGATATTAATTTTTTAAATTTAAAATCATTTGATAAAATAATATATTTTTATAAATTTAATTAACATAATTCTTGGAAATATTAATATTATTGTAATTTGAAATCATCATTATAGAAAGGGATATCAAATATATTCCATTTAAAACTATATAAGATGTTAATTTTATCTAAAAAATTTCTAAAAAACAATATTTTGTTCAATTTACATTTATTTTAATATTGTAAATTCATTTATCTAATTTATATATTAATTAAATAAGTACCGATTCAGTGTTTTATAGAAATATATGGTAATTATTTAATTACTAAAAATTATAAATAAATTACCATCATTAAAATTATTCCATTATTCAAAATATGACCATTAATAATAATTTAAAACATTCTTTTGCCTGTATGTTAACACATAAGTTATTTTTAAAAGAAAGGAAGTGTCAATTTTTCTTTTTAATTAAAAAATATTATATTGGTTATTTCCCTAAAAACGTGTCCTACATTAAAATAAATATCAAACTAGAGGTGAAAATGGATAGAATAAATTCAAACAATATAATTAAAGGTGAAAAATGGCGGTCTTATCATATAGTTTTAACCACAGTTACTGTGATTTATCCTTTTACTATAGTGACGAATTTTTTCATGATTTAATATTCATTATAACCAAAATTTAGGTTAACCATATTAAAAATATCTGTTTTAAAAAATGGAACTCATTTTACCAAATTCAATATCTGATTTTTCTAGATATTCATTTTATTTTCTCCTTGAAAGTGCGACGAATTTTTTTTAGGAAAATTAATATTTCATGGGAAAGATGATTTTACAATAATCCTTTGATTTTTCATAATCATTATATGTATTTTAAACCAAATATATAGATATATAATAAGGAAATTTCATTTATATCATTCCTCATTAAGGGTGATTTTAATTAATTAAAATGGAAAATACTATGTTTTAGAAAATAGTTTTTTTGAATTTCATTGTGGATAAAAATAGATTTGATCCAAAATAAAGAAATATATGGATTAAAATGAAATTCATAATATTAGTATATATTTAATGTATCATATTTATCTTAAAGAAAAAATCAAAATAATAATAATTCTTTATGATAATTTTTTAAATTAAAAGAAATGAAAATTTCCCCAAAAAACATATTTTTCAATATTTATTGAAAAAACAATCATGTATAAATAATTTGGACATTTAAATCTAATTAAATATTGATACACTGATTAAAAAAAGATCTCATTTTAAAAAAAATTTCTATAATTTTATATAGATTTATTATATTATCCAAATCAAAATGAAATAAAAATAATTTTTGAGGAATACATATTTTTTGATGGATTATATCGCTTCACTAAAATTTAATTGATTATTTATTGAGAATTTAATAATAAATTTATGATGATCAATACATTTATATATATTTCATAAATCAGTTAATCATATTCAAACCCTCCAATTCAATATCTTGGTTATAATAGTCATATTTTTATAATAAATCTATGTAGTCCATTTTTGCTCAGTGATTTGTATCATATATGCTATCTGACATAATGTTATTATTTTAAAATCACAGGGAATTATAATATTTATTATTAAATATCAAAAAAATGAAATGAAATAATATATATATATATATATATGTATATATATATATATTATATTTTCAAATATATAATGAATATTTTATTAAATAAAAAATAATCAATATCCATCATAAAAATATTTTGATTAATTAAAAATCATTTATAATTCCTAAACAACACAAATTTATCATTTCTATATTCAAATATAGCTGTCTAATTTTTCTTCATTTATTAGTCTCTATTATATCCCACATTTCATTACCAAATATATTAATAATTATATAATGTGAGTAATTATCCCATCGATTTTATATTTATCAATCTTATTTCTGTGATCATGCCAATGGTAAAACAATAATCAATATTCATATTTAGCTTCCTCTATCAGATTTATTAGTATATTCTCTTATATGATTTATATGACCCATTTACCTAACATGAGAAAAATATAATGAATAATTCAAATAGATAATTAATGAATTAGAATTACGAGTCACCTAACTCAACCCCATGAAGGGCACTATCCTTTGATACATAAATGATTATCACTAAACATCTGTCATAAATCATATTCCTCGTTCACCTCTGTGAATTATTTTCCGCATTTCCATCAACAATTTGAGTATTCAATCATGTGGAATAATATAAGATTTTTTGTTTTCCATAAAATGATTATAAATTGTTAATAAAATATAACGATTAATTTTAATCAATTAAATCTAACTTCCATTTTCAATATGAACCATATAAAAGATTAATCTTTTAATTTACTTGTATTTAATTCATCTAATAAAATCCTATATTGTTTTCCAATAACATAATCATTCTATATAACCAGTAATATAACTAATAAAAAATAATTTAACATTTCTCTATTACCACCATAACATGAAAATAATACTTATTTAATGAATATAATCCATTTTAAATTAACTACTAAATTAAATAAATAATAATATTACTCTACTAAAAAGTGATGTCTTTTGGAAAACCTACCACACTAAAAAATTACCAACTTATTATCTATGGGTAAATTACAAATCATATATCAAATTTAATGATCAAAATTTCATTTGATCATAATTTTTTTTACTTTTAACCTTTTATTAAATAATCTATAAAATTAAAAAACTCTTAAAATCTCAAAATTCAGCTCCATATACATTAATTGTAATACATTTTATTTGAATAAAACAGGTTAAAAATTGCAGGTTATGTTTCTAATTTGGAATTAGATATATGTTTTTTATAAAAATATATATGATTAATTAAGAATCTCTTTTTTACTATTTATGATGTAACTGATTTTTATTATTTTTGAAATTTTTTTAAGAAAATATGAACAAAAATTGGGCTTTAGAGTTATTATTATTATTTTAGACAATACAATATGAATTATGGTCCATATCCTAATATAATAATTTTTAATTCAAGATAGAGGTAAATTAAATTATTATAAAATGGGTGTAATAGTAACTATGTTAGTTTTGATTATGTATTTACTATATTCCTAAAATCTATTATATAAATCCTAATATATTTTAAAACACATAAACAAGTGACTAAAAATTTAAAATAATTTCTTCTACTCTTGAATGGGATGAGTTAAATTTCTCAATGTAAAAAAATATTCAAAAAAATTAAAGGGGAATTGGTTGATAGAATATAAATAATCATTTTATAGAATTAATTATTAACATTGTATGAGGAGAATTGTATACGTGGGAAAATGAATAATTAAGAGTGTTTTTAATGATTAAATGAAGGGTATTCATATTGAAATTTATTTATCTTTTACTAATTTCATTTTATGTTTGGATAGATACGTCAATTACATGTTATGATTATGGTATAAATCAACATAACCCTATAACATTTTAAGAATAAGTTATTATATTTTTTTTAGTAATATAATTTTTCTCTTATTTACAAAAAAAATTATTTCCCCTAAAAACCATTGAATAATTAGTATGTTCATTATTGACTATTGGTTATACTAAACACTTATTATGAATTCCATTAGGTGATTAAATAGGTAAAGGTAAGTTAAGGATAAATATTATAAATTTATTCAATCTTCCATTCCTCAATGATGTCCATTACTATTCTTTTACTCACTAGTGATTGAGAAACATAAATGAAATTGATATTGATAATCATAAATCATGAATAATTATATATATTTATAAATTTGGTTATATAGATTAAATACATTGAAAATAAAACCAAAATATTATTAAATCCATAGGGGAGGGTGTGGGGTAGTTAAGTGATATCTTGACACACTAATATCTATGTAATCATCACGGACAATGATCCTTTCACCAAATATTTTGAATTTTAATTTTAAAATGTACCCATATGTTAATCCTATAATATAGAAAGTATATTTTACACATTTTCGAATACATAGACCATACCTTGATGTTTACCTTCAACTTCTAATATATAATTTCTTATTAAAAATATATTGTTTTAAATTATTAAATAATTGTACCGAAATGATTCTAACAATGAATTTTCTTCAATTTTTTACAATTGATTTTGTAGTATATTTAATTTGTAATATTATCTTTTATGTTTATTAATTTTCACTGCCTTTATTATTATTTTTTGATTTTATTTTTTTTATTTTTAATTATCTGTGAAGGGTTATTTATTTGAATCATTGTATCCACATGTTTTTTTAGGGAATTAACAGAATATTAAATCAATCAATAATAACTATATTGAGTCGCATTCCAAGAAATACTAATGTTAAATGTTCATTAGTGTATTCTATTAGAAAAAAAAATTATGTAATGTTTAAACAACAATCATATATTTAATCCACTATATTATACTTATGCACATTAGGAACCCAACATGTGTTTTTATAAATCATGAACATCTATTTATTTATGAAATGACCAAACATATAGTCTTCTAAAGCATTAGAATTAATAATTTGAATAACACAAATTTATCATTGTTTTTTCATTATAACAAAATATCTAGATAAACATACATAAAAATTATGGAAAAAATGTTATAATATAAATAAAATATTAGTTTTGGGAATTTAATTTTGTTTTTTATATTACCTAATTATTTGAGAGAATATTATATATATTGTTTTATGAGATTACTTTTGACATATATCAAAAAATGTGTTGATTTCAAAAACATTTTTTAGCTAAATTATTTTCAACTAAAGTGAAATTAGAGTTATGAAAGGGGAAACAAAATTATAAAAAATGTGAAGTGAATTCTTTATAAAATGGTTTAGAAAAAAAAATATTATATCTAATGATAATATGTTCACATCATGGGCTGAAAATATTTATTCTATTCATAAAATTTTCAAACTGATTTAAAACTATAATTACATGACATCCCCCACTCGGAACACCCAAAGATTTAATATAATGGCAACCCTAAATGGATTACTTCAATAATACTTAAGTTTGAGAATAACACTGATCGTATAAAACATTTATATGGGAGGCATTAACTTCATATTTTCCTAAAACTCATTAAAAATAGTTCAAATAAATTCCATAATTTAAATAAACAAATCTCATAATAATCCCCCTATGGATGAAAATGTCTAGTAAATTCAATTACCAGTAAAAAACTAAAAGATATCCTGAGAAACTAACACCCAACTACAACGTAGTACTATTCATATCTATCACTGGGCATTCTTTGGAAAAACAAAAAATATTTATATATATGTTTGTGAATATCATGTATACATAGTAGGATGATCCATAAGACCACTCTACTGAATATATTAAAGGATAATAATTCTTTAGTGACTATATAATATAACCAATTAGAACCAATCCAGACAATTGTCACACATCTTCATTTAAGAACAATCACTAAATATTACAACCAAGTATAAGAAAATAATATCCGTAAATACAATAAAAGACCCCCTTCAATTACTTACCCATATTTTTTTACTCTTATTTCACAATATCAAATGTCTTTATTTCAATAACTATTATATTAATATCTAAATTTTTTGGTTCTAGACACTACCTACCCCACCCTATAAATTTTTTAACATGCTTTTTTGGCCTCGAAATATGAACAAATCTCTAAATCCATATCCTAAATAGTATCAAATCATTAACATGCATGTTAACAATCTATTTTCATCCTCCTAACATTTATGACCCACACCATTTAATAATACCACAATCACATCCATATTAGTAGTTTTTCATTAATATGTAGGACTTAAAACTAATGATCACCTACATTCATGCATGCCAACAACCATGTACAATTACCAACTTGAATAAACTAACCCAACAATGATAAAACTAAAATAATATATTATCCTCATTATTTAAATAATATATCTAACAAACATTTTCACAACCCAAGTATATAACTGTTTAGTGTCTTGAAGGTTATATAAATCATCATATTATTATACAACCTATGAAAATATTTCTCTATATTTGAGCTCCTATAAACTATTTTATAGTAATATCACATGATATAATGATTTTCATAACATGGAAAATAGAACCATAAGAATGAGGTGATTGCATTTTTTCAGTAAACAAATATATCATAGTGTATCAGATGATAAACATGATGGAGAACATGAGGAGGGGATAAATATAATACTAGTAGAAGATGTGTTCATAGATTATAATCAATGAAATGGTAGAGAAAAATAATTTTAAAAAAATTATCTAAGGAAGAAACAATGTTTAAAAACATATCAATAAACATCTAAATAATCATCAAACATGTGATCATATCATATGAGTTGGGAGTATTTTAAAAATAAGGACTAACTTGAAAACATGGCATATCTTCAAATTAAAAATCATTATTGAAATATTAAATTTATGAAAAGAAAAAATTGGATGTGTAGAAAACCCCGAGTATTTTCGAAAACCATTGTGAAAAATCTCATTATTACCTATCCTGTATGAAAAACCTCAATATTTCCACACCTGAAAATGTGGGTAAACACATTATGCCAATGATTTTGAAAAAAAACCCATTATGAAAACGCTGAAATATCCCATGAGATATCATCTTAAACCAGTGCATTGTATGGTTATATTAGACTAAAACAGTCATAATTCTTATATATGTGTTAAAATTAAACTCCATTAAAATCATATCTTATATAACCCTTGAATAAGTAATTAGTTTCAAAATATTTTCAAAAAATGTAAATATTAGGAACCTATTAAATAATAAGATACAAAAAATATATTTTTATAAAACAAAAAATATAATAATAACATATTTAATGCGATTAAACCAACAATTAATGAGTGATAACCCATTGAAAAAAATATATTTGAATGTAGAAAACATTTCACAAAATATTTCAAAAATTATTATAAATAATGAATTGAAAATTACATTTAAAAAACATTTTAGATAAGGAAAAGATAATTATTTTGAAAAATTTACCATAAATATTTCCTAATAAATGATCCTTTAAAATATTTTAAAAAATCACTCTACCAAATATTGAGTGGTAAATAATGAAATGAAATAACCTTATTATGATTTTAAAGCTGTTTGAAAAGAAAACCATCATCAAATAAGTGTTGAAAGGAATTAATATTATGAATGATATAATGGTATGTATGTGAAATATAAATCTCAAATAATACTTTTATTTCATTAAATAAAACACTTTTTATAAGAAAAATATATCCATGGATGAAAATATTATTTTTGTATGAATTTCAGTTATTTTTACCTATAATATACTTCTTTCATATATTTTTTCAATAATGTTTGTATTGATTATAAGAAGTAATTTCTATTTAAAAAGTTTAAAAAATATAAAAATAGGAAGTTTTATTTTATAATTAATACACTGAATGTATATTAATTTTGGATATATGATGGCCCAATGAATCATAAATTTAGTTGATGAAACCCTTAAATTGAATTAATATATAGTTCATCATGCTCTGAAATCTTGTGTAACAAATATAACTATCTTCATAAATTATTTTAAAAACATATTCATATCAATAAAACTCTATACACTTCATTTAAAATAATTTTCTATTTTTATATTTTATAGTTATTATATATTTTCAATATCATGTGTCAGTAGTCATGACCATTTTAAATAGTTTCATCATTGTTGTGTTTTTCTTCATTATTTTCTCAAAGTTCACAATTATATATCATAATAGGTGCTATGATTTATTATTTGTATTTTTATATATTCATTATATGGGATTGATTGAAACTATAATTAAATATGAATTCAGTGATGATCATGTTTCAATAATTTTTAATGAATAAAATTTTTTTCTAAATTAAAGAGTTTAATATAAAATATTACATTCGAAAAAATATTTAAAGATATATATTTATAATATTTTATCCATAATAATATTCTCATAGTCAACTATGATATTCATGTATTGAATTTTTGAAGTAGGTGGCTAGATCAAACAAAACCTAGGAATGTAATAATTCATGGATGAATATGATTATGATAGTGGGTTAGTTTATAATAATAAAATTATTTCAGAAGATGAATGATATTATTCAGTTATTTCAATAGTGGTGAATCATATTAAAAGATATTATAATAAATAAATATTAAACAGAATGAAAAAATAGATATGTAACTTTTTTGAAGTGGTAGTCTACACATGCTTGAATGACATATTAAGACTTCTTAATAAAAAATAAGAAATGTGTTTAATACTTATTCAATTTGGTATATAAATTAAAAAATAAATAAATAATGATTTCACATTATAAGGATCGTGAAATTAAATTTTATAAAGTAATAACGAAAATAAAAAAAGAAATGGGAAAATTACCCATGTTGATGACATTGGATTACCCTTGTAATACTCTCTAAAAATATAGGTATTGAGGAAATATAATTTTTCCAAAGGCTAATTCAAAATTAATAATATTATAGCTAACATAATTTTGGATTATTTTCAATTTGAAAGTTATTTTTTGGTTGTTCATGAAGGGGTGTTAAGATAACCCTATTATAAGTGGTGATAATGACATTTTTGTAAATATTTCAACATAATATTCTTTGAGAAAAATATTAACTATTCATAAAGACTATAAAATGTACATTAATAGAGTCATTTATGTGATCAGGCAAAGGATAGTTAAATTTTTTTTTAAAAATTACTTCTAAACATTTTTGAAAATATTTTCCTCTAAAAAACATTCCTTGAACCATTTTAAGATTTACAATGGTAACTAATTATTAACTAATTAAATTTGATTAAATGATAATAAATGGAACATATTTTATTTTCTATTCACAAATATGATAAATATGAAATAAAATTTTTATAATTTTTTTTATGTGTATGTAAATTCAATTTCAACCTTAGATCAAATAACATGTATAAAAAATTTCTTGAAATTTTATTTTAGACATCAAATTAATGTGTGGGATTAAATTACAAATTTCATTGATTTTGGTGAAATGGATTGTTATAAAACAATTATATGTATTTTATGGAATTCCAAATTTTTTTATGAAAATATTATAGAATTAAATTAAATGCACATTAAAATAATTTTTTGTTATAAAATATTACTTATGTTTATAAAATGATAAACATATCTATCCAAAAATTTTATTTATATTTTGAAATATTTATTTTAAATGATTATATATATCATTTATCATGAAAAATATGTTTTATGTTTTTCTGTTTTACCGACATCTATATAAATATATAAATTTTATCATTTTAGTAAAAATGGTATTTCTCATTATTAAGTAAAATAAATTATTTCAAAAAAATCATTAAAATAACACTATGATAATTTTTACATAAAATAGATGACCATTTTTATATAATTAATTTTTTAATTTATATATTCAATTTTTAAATGAAGAATCAATATTTAAATAAAACATATTTTATTGAAAAATGAACTGTTTATGATTTTAGTGTTTTTAATACCATTTTTAATTCGATTATAAATTTTTATATTCTTTTTATCTATTTTCTATTTTTTTGTTTTTATAATTTTATATTATAATATATTACTAATAATTATTATTTTCTATTGTTTGTGAGAATTATTTTAAACATCATATTTATTTAAGGAGAAAAGGACAATAAAATCATGGGTCGTTACATTCTACCCCCATAAAATAATTTCAAACTTGAAATTTTATTACACTGTTAGAAATAAGTGAAGGTAATTTTCTCTCATCACATCTTCTAAATCCAATATACCCACCACATATATATGATTCATCCACAAATCATTGAATAAAGGGAAGTCTTGTTCTTTAGAACACCATCTTTTCATTATATGATCCCAATTAGATGTTCTTCATATAAAAAAACATTATACATTTTTGTTGTTGTAGATATCTATACATAAATTTTATTTAGTATACTTATACAAAAAAATAATACATGTAACACATCATGATGTAGAAATAGTTTTAGAGTGTGTATTAAGAGATATTTTACGACCCCATGATGATATAGGATATCTATGAAACCGAGGTATTATGCAATAAAATTGTATATCTTACCAATTATCATAAATGGACTACATGGAGATATTTAGACGAATATATTGTCACCAACATCAAAATTATTATTTCATCAAATAGAATATTTACAAATATTTTATCTATATGAAGTTGCATTCGCATACTTTCAAATTGTTTGAAACTTCTCCATTATTTCTTGGTCAAGGAAATGAACTTGTAGATTCCCCTCTCTAACAATATCATATCAGGTTAGAACCTAGTATCTCTTCACACAAAGTGTCTCAAATGGTACCATTTGAATGATATAATATAAACTATCATTATATGATAAATATAATATGGATTTTTGTCAATATAAACATCATTGGAATTCTATATATCACAGTCTCATCATATGCACTAGAGTTGTAATATTCCACTTAGAATGGTCTACCATTTGAGGATGAAAATTAGTGAAGATATTTAACTATATATTTAATTATTTATGAATAATTCTCCAAAAACCTAAAGGAAATAATTGGATCATGTTTAGAAACAATTGGTGAAACGTCCAAAAAGTTCTCATGAGGAACAAATCCTTTACATATTATTTTAAAAATTTATTTTAAAACTAATATAATTTCCTAAGGGATTGGGCTAGGGTTTGGGAGAATTAAAGGCTTATTAAGAGCCCAAATCTATAGTTCTATGAGAATTATTTGTTGGTGCGTGTTTAGTGAAAGGTTAGAAGTAATCATACAGACCAACCATTCAACTCTATTAGTGGTGGTCTACAGTTATGAAACCTTACACAATGGGACACAAGGTCATGCGAGTAAATATAGAAAAACTAAAGTGGTGATCTACTCAATGTGCACACAACTATCCAATCTATGTTCCTAGGTAGCATGGGAAGAGTCACTAAGGTAGTTTTCCTTCGAAGTTGGTGATCATTCTAACCAAAACATGTGTAATATATACACATCAATCTAAATTATGGGTGAAATTACTTTTTTCACATTCCTCCACTTAAATTCAATATTTACTCTCATTTTTATTTTTTATAGTATAACACACACATAGATAGATAAAATTATATATCTTCTATGTATTTGAACTCCCACCTTCATCCGAACTTTAACCCCTTCACCGTTATTTGAATTGGATTGCTAGTTGTATGTTCTTCAACCCCAATAATAACTTTATTACTTTATCTATCCCAATGAATAATATTAAAATGGGATAAAATTTGTCATATTTTTATGGAATTTATCAATTTCAATTATATATCCAATTCTTTCCTGAGTTAAAGTCTTTTAACAGGTGATGAGTCATTTACCGCCAAAAGGTAGGTTCTCTAGTATTTATCCCAATGATTTTCTTCTACATATAATTCTAAATGGTTCAACAATGTTGAACTTTACACATATTTCTTTATAACTATAATTTTCCATAATAAAAATTTTTAATCATGCTTGAAGTTCCCTATGAACCCTTATTCATTGCCGGATGTCACCATCCTCAAAAAGTGACACACCGTTGGGTGCGAATCTTAAATTCCCTTGAAATTTTTAATGTTAAATTAAAAAAACACCATAAAAGCTGTGTTGGTTCTCCCCTAATTTATTTGATAAATCTAATTAAATGGATGGTGGGTGGTATGACCACACCATGTGATTATCAAAGGAATAATGGATTACGCCATGATTAAATGTAATGTTAAATGATTGTAAATCATTTTATGGATTATGTTATACTATCACATACATGGGGATCATTATTTTTATTATTATTATTATTATATCACATGTATAATATACATTGAGATAATATTACAACCAATATTAGACATGAAACATCATGATATCTTGATGTTTGATGTTAATCATGACGTCTCACATCATTTATTTAATAATAGACACAATGTTTTACATCCTCATAATGGTTTTTATACATAATTTTTCACTTATCTCATTAGTTTGATGAATATAATCACATCTATATCCTTGATCGAATTCTAGGGTTGCAACCTTATTTATAATTTGATAATTTGATGATTATAAATGAACTACCGTGTTATTCTATGGGTCTTAGATAATATTAGTGTCTATATATATGAATAGATATTACACTATATGTATAGTGTATATATATATACCCATATATTTATATATACACATATTATTATATATATTTACATGGTGAAACATGTTTGTGGGTATCCAAGATTATGACGGAGAAGGTAGTATAGATCTGGTGACCATTATAAACATGATAACACACAGTTATAGTTTACAATATTTATTTACAATTATTGTGTATTCACAGAAACATTTTATATGTAACAAATGAATCATTATAGATTCTATTGGTGGTGTCCTACTGAGTAAATCTGACATCCTTTTCAGGATACAGATTGGTACCTGAACAAACTTCTTGGTTGAAAATATGGAAAAAGTAAGGGTATTGATATATATGTTCAATTTTCTACAAAGGATGGATAATTATATTAGAGGACTGAAATTATTATCATGATGTTATTGGGTTTATATTGGGTCTTTATTATATTTTTATAAAATGTTGTAAATTCATCTTTATTTATATCCCATGTATTTCCATTTTTTCATAGTATCCTGAAATATTCCTCATTTTACTCTATGAAACTATTGATCTTATATATCAAGATGGATTAATTATTCTTCCACTATTCCTTATTATTATATTACTTATGCAAAATAATATTTTATTCTTCATTGTGATCCACTCTAAAAAGAATACAATGCCTCCCCACAGACACACCCTAGGTTTTTGTTGCTAATCAGAATCCTCTGGTGTAGGGAGATAGATTCATGAGGCCATGTGCCCAACCGTGTCAGTTACACATGAGTGATCCGGGCCTATGAATCTATAATAGGGAGTTTTACTCATGGAATCCTTACCACTTAGTTTATTTGTATCATGATGTGTAGATCAAGAGAGAATATCGTTCATGACAATAATATATACTAAATTTTTTTGGTGATGCACTAAAATCTAAATCAAATTTTATCACATAGAGGTATTTGGGAGGGGTTCCTGTGTTGAAATTCTGGAAGATGTTTTCCTATTTAAATATAGGTATTATTAATGTTTACAACATACCATATGATTTTTTTCTCGAAACCTGATTATTCTGACATATCATTCACCCATATAATTTTTTTGTAACTTAGCTATTATTTTATTACCTACATATGCTTTGTTTTAGATATCAAAATATCATTTTAATTTAATGATGTATATATATGGATGATAGATATGAAATATAAAATTTTTTACCTATAATTAATTAATCTATAGGACACATATATTGGTTCCAAACATTATTACTCCATCATTTTCAAATATGAACTCTAGAAAATTCTATGCCTTTTTTGTAGCTCTGTATCTTCTTCTTAGTCTTCTATAATCTTCTTGTGTATTTATGGGTTGTAATTTAGTTTTTTGTTGTAGTATTTTCACCCTCCTATTATGATATAAATATTCATCCTCTCTAAATCCATGTTTATTGGGTCTTTTTCTATCCATAAAATGGATGTGGTATACTTTTATTTTATTATTAGAACATTATACACAATATTTTACATTCATGGGAGGTAATGTATTGAGAAATCATAATCAATTTCAAATTAAAACCATCAATTTTGGACCATAATCAAATCATTCATTGTAAATATATATTTAAAATTTCCATTATTAGTATATATATTAAAAATATTCCTATATAGAGAAAGAATTCAACTAAAAAATTTAAACAACACTTCTGTCATATCCAAACCATGTGTTAGGCCTATGTTCTCATAATAACATAATTGGTGTGAGGAATAATAATTTATCTCATCATTTTATATAAGGATAAATCCACAATAATATTCATACCATTACTATATATAATGAACCCTTCCTCACTATAGGATAATGTAAGTACATGATCGATGAAAATATTATATTTAATACCATGTAACGTCCTAAACATTACTATATCAAAATATTCATAGCATTCATTAGTGTTATGTAATTTATTTTATCTTATGGCAACTAAAAATTTCACAGAAAGATTTTTTACTAGAATGGTAAAAAATGAAAAATATTGATTACCATTATAATGATATTTAATAAAAATATATCAAGGAAATCCAAAATTGATAGAAAAAATTATATTCCATTTCTTATTATTACATAACCTATGAATGATACTCTTTAATCTAGAATACACACTTTCTAAATATGAAATATTATTTTTTACATTTTAAATTTCATAAATAGATTTTTAAAATCGAAGACCCTTATAGACTAGTTAATTTTTAGTTTTCAATTTTATAAACCAGAAGATTGGTATGAGTAAGAGGGAGGAGTAGATGGACAAAAATATACCATTGTATGTGGTGATTCATTCATTGAATCAATGTTTCATGGTTTTTAATGTTTCACAGTGTTCATTCAAAACCTATTTTATAATTTCTTCTCTATAAAATTCATTGAGTGAAATGTTTCTCACATTATAAATGTTCATGATGCTATTTTTGGTGGATCTTTTTCCAATGGTTTCACTACATGGAATAAAATTTTCATGAAGTTAAATTCTTCTAGGATTGTTGGATTAAGAAAATTTATTTTTATATGATGTAAAAAACATGAGGTTTTAGACACAGATTATCCACTAAAAATATTAGTGGGGATATTTATAGGATGTCTATAAAATCCATCCTTCCAATGATATCCCACATACTGAATTTATTCCCCTTTTTGTTTAGGAAATGTTTATGAAATTTTGGGATCCTTAATATCTGTTGATATTTATAATTCTTGTTCAGATCTATTGATATGATATCCGTGATTTTATGCGAGTTTGTCATCTATTTCTCAATGAGATAGTTATTTTTTATAGGAGGTTTTATAGTGTACATGTAATTTGTATTTGGTGGTTTATTTTTCTATAATTTTTATGTGATATAGCTATATTTTTGTTTGGTTTATGGATTCCTTTTGTGGTTGTTTCCCCATGCTATGATCCGACATTCTTTGGAACATGAAGCATATAATAAATCATCTTTTCTGTTAAGGGATTGTTTTTGTCATTATTCTATATGATTTTTTTGGATTATCATGATTATTCCTTTTATTGGGTGGGAGGTATATATTAGAATCATAGACACAATTAACCAAAAAAATTAAATTGAAATAAAATTCTGTAATATCTTTGCAGTTACTAGTATTTAAGGATATTAATTGATTTTATATCATTTATATTATATATTAGTTATGGAATTACACCTTATAGTGTTGGATTAATTGTAGAATACCACTTTAAATAGTTAAATTATTATATCTTGTAAGTGAAATGACTATGTTGAATATGATTGTTTATTTCTGATATTTTTTGTGCAGATTGGATGTGCTGAATGTGCATCATGGTGGATTTGGTTCTGTGAATCTTGGTGGATAGTGATTTGTGCAGTGGTGGACATACTTGTTTGGGTTTTGATGGAATTGGTTTCTTCTGTATTAGTGACCTTATATTTGATGAGGAAGCATGATTTCATGTTCTCTTGGTATCTATTTGGTACCATGTTTATAATATCATCTTATTCAATCATGTAGTATTTATAAAGATAATATTGTGAGAGGATTTAAATTTATAATTTAATGGTTATTGATTAGTGGTATAACAATTACGTTAAATATAGTAAAATGAAACAGGGGTTGTGTCATGACCCAACCCATACCGTGGATTGAGCCGCAACTATCCCAAGCCCGCCTCCATAGGCCAGGGGCTGGCGACTAGCACCGAAGGCTCAAAAAACTAGGGGAGGCATTTGACTAAGAAACAGTATGCACACCCGCAGCAACTCAATGCAAAATTGCAGAGAAAAGAAAGCAAGATACAACACTACTATAAAAAGGGAAACCAACATACATGCATCGACCTCTAACCAGTACAAGTAGGGTGCTGAAAAAGTACTGACAAGTAAACTGAATAGTAAAAGGGGAAAAAATGCACCCAACCAGAAAGGTGCCACAACTTGGAAACAGGTAAAAATAAAAGTAAACAGCTGGTGAGTCTCCTGCCAGAAAGTCTATTGTGACCACTGAACGCAGCCCAAGCTCTAGTGTCTTCTACACTCCTCCACAGTCTCGACTGACCTGTTTGTATTATGCAAGGGAACACCAAGTGTGGGCAAAGCCCAAGAAGGGGTGAGTATAATGATACTCAGAAGGATTCCCTCTAAAGTTAGAGGGAGCAACAAAAGGAGGAAATAAAATGGAGAGCAGTAGACTGAACAAAGAACAATGCAAGAGTACAAAAAGAGAGAGTGCAACTCAACCCAACAAAAGGAAGGGATTAGACTTGTCCAATCCAAGAGGAGCTAGACATGAAAAGCACGTGTCATACCCCACGTTTCTTCGCCCCTACTAGAAGGAGAGTAACTGAACCCAAGAGCAGGAACAAAAGTAAGATATATATATATATATATATATACTCAACCAAAATCCAAAATGAGTGTGTAAGGGGATCCCTATCTCCAAGCTTAGCCCAACAATAGTCACCAACAGTTCAAAGTAAAACCATCCACAAAGCCCAACATCTCGTCACGTCTGCCTAGGAAGCCCAAGTCAGAGGGGCCCAAATCACCACAATTCGATTCTATCTGCTTTGGGCGGCAGTGACTCACCTGCACGGTTTTTGGTCGAATCACAAGGACGCGTCTCAGTGGGGAAAGTTCCCATCTTCCTTGTGGATCCATAGGAAACGTCAAAGCTGTCCCACCACTGATCTGCATAGCAAGAGTCCCGCTCCGATAATCACGGAGGAAATTCACTGACTAGCCTCATAGAAAGGGTTGAGTTTGAAATGCCAACGGGTGACCCACTGCCCATCCCGGTTGGAGGGTAAACCCCACTAAGTCTATTGGGTGACCAACTTCCCATCCCCACTGGAGGGAAGACCCTAATAAGTCGACAGGCGACCCAATGCTCAACCCTACTAGAGGGTAGATCTAGAATAAGTCGACAGGTGACCCACTGCCCATCCCTGCTAGAGGGAACACCCTAAGAAGTCGACATGCGACCCACATCCCAGCACTACTGCAGGGTATACCCAAAGAAGTTGAAAGTCGACACACTTCCCATCCATTTTGGAGGGTAGACCTGGAACAAGTCCTCAGGAGACCCACTGCCCCGTCCTACTGGAGGGTAGACCGGGAAATGGGTCTGAAAACTCACCACTACAACTGATATCACCAGGTGTTACCAATATCGCTACCGTGCGTTGGTTTGGAGTGCGTCAAATGGACCTCTATTAAAACACCGATTCATGTTTCTACATTTAATAAGATCTCAAACGAAGCTCCACATGCCCAAATAGATCACACAGTTGAAATATTCATGGAGAAACACGCGATATAGACTATTTACTCGCCAGAAACGGACAACTGGTGAATATGGTATGATTCACCGTAGCTAGCCTATATAGGTCCCACACCAAGATCCCAAAACTAAACAAATGGATCACACCACTACGATCCCACTGGAAAAACACATGGGATTGACTACTCAATCGCCCAAAACGGACACCCGGTGAAAAGGGTACTATTCACAGTAGCCAGCCCAAGTGGGACCCACAACACGATCTCGAAAAAGGTCGGGCGAACTACGCCATCATGATCCTCTTAGAAAAACACATCAAAATGACTATTCATTCACCCCGAATGGACGTTTGATGAAAAAGTCGCAGTACGCCACACACCGCAAAAAAGACTGCTCGTGGGGCCCACGCCTCAACTTCAATTCAGGTGGGCAGAATGAAATATTGCAATCCCCTCGAAAAACACACAAAGAATGTTGTTCTCAAATACCTCAAACAGATGTCGGGTGGAAAATGACTTTTCATCACAAATCATGTTAATCGGGCCCTGTGGGGCCCGCTCCCTGTCTCTTGCCTGAATACTCAAAGGAGCATCTCAAAAAGTGTGCGCGAGAACTAGGATCGTGCTGCAACTGATAGCGCGTCAATCAGACATCCCAAGCAAGAGTTAGGTCCGACACAATAATTAATTAATTAATCAAAATAAATAATTAATTCGTCATATAAAGCGTTTCGTGCCGCCGAGCAACGAAGCCAACCCGCAAAGGTTCTGAAACAACTTTGGAAGGACCGTTTCAGCTTGAGGGCCACCGCGTCTCTGATGACATGTCAAACGGACGTCCGGCTCGCAAGCCACGTCCATCGCATCTTTAATAATAATTTATTATTATTAAATTAAATCTCCTCGGGTCACCAGTCTTCGGGCGCAGAATGCTAAAACCCTAAAAATCACATTGAATGGTCCGTCTCACGAACACAAACCCATAGCCACTGATGAAACATCAATTGGACGGGCCGTTTAGGAGGTATGACCCCCGAAAGCAAGGGGGCCCAAAACTGGCCGATCCAGACCGCCGGCCCGCGGCCCAGCTGCAGGTCCGACCCGTCACGTTGCGGCCTGCTGGCTGCGGCCTGCCCAGCACCACCGAAGCCGAGCGGGTCCGGTTTTCCTCAACCGACCGACCTTTTGGATGGTCTCCGTCACCCAGTATGACCCGCATTATGCGGGTCCTCGTCTCCCCCCAAAAAGACGGAGAGCCGAACTTTGTTGACACGCCCGGAAGACCCGCGCGGCGTGGGTCTTGGATTCTCCTCATGCCCGAGGCACTGAATGCCTCAGGTTTCTACCTGCCGACCGTGAGAGGCCGCAGTCTCTTGCTTCTTATGCTGAAGCGCGACCGGACGGCGCAGGTGCCGCTCGCCTCTGCCTGGTCCTCCGGATTGACCTCCGTCGGCTCCTCCCGATCGACCTCTGCCGGCTCCTCCTTCGACCGCGATGACCCGCTGGACGCCGACTCCTCGTTTGACCGTCACACCGCCGCGCTACCCACAGTCTCGGATTCAACACCCATAGTCACACCACCGCACGCCGCTGCCGCGACAATCGGCTTCCCCTGGCCGCACCCGGGCTAGCCATACACCACAGCTACCCGATCACCTCCGGCTCGACCGCCGGCCATCGCGCGCCGACCCTCCCCCACCCGATCCTGATCCTCCGCCGTGTTGCAATCCATGTCCCCCGCTCTGCTGCTGGATCATTCTCCGGGCACCGCCCCTCGCCGGAGCCGAACCTTCGGCCGGTCCCCCCGACCACTCTGGTAATCGGAAAAATTATCTGACACTGTTTTTGGGATCCTCGGGACCAGATCTTCACAACGCCTTCCCTTTCTCATCGATCAGTCGAGGTTCACACGCATTCGAAAATTTAAGATGAAGAACGTTCAAGAGCGAGGTATTGAACGGGGCTCGGGCATTGGCCGTGTTCGTTCGGCCAATGCCCCAAATTATAAAAACTATAAAATTCAAAGAATAAATTGATGGAGAAATTTAAGAAATTGATGAGGGAACACAATTCAACAAGAATCCTACCACGTTGGATCTGTTCTTCATTGGCGACACGTCCACTCGATCCGCCGGAGTCCTCTCCTTATTCTGGTGAAGAACACTAAAGAACGACGAAGAACGACGAAGAACGCTAGAGAGAGAGAGATAGGGAGAGAGAGAGAGAGAGAGGAAGAAATGGTTCTTCCCTCAAAACTTAGTGAATTTATATAAACTCACTAAAACTCTCCCAACGGGCGCAGAATCTGAAACCTCCGCGCCCACCTATTTTATATCACTCCTAGGAAAAACACCCCATTTAAAACTCAACAGAAGTCTCAGATTTCAATTTCAAGACTTCATTTGAATGTTATTCAAAAATAATACCAGTGATAAAAATCACTAAGTGGACATTTCGAAATGACAATTTTCCCCCTGGGTGACATTTCTCACAGAAGGCCCGTGCATGCAACTTTTTCACCCCACTTAGGGTAAACGGCACGCTCCGGACTTAACGGTGCCCTCAAGTTTCCCATCATAGCAACCGTTTGGGGGGTTATTCAAGTTTGAGATATTAAATGAATAATTTGATAATTTAATTATCCATTTAACACACCGCCAATGAGCGAGGGGTTCGAACATCCCACGCCGACCCATCTTATGTCGCTCCTAGGGTAAACACCATGTTTTGGACCCAACCGTGGTCTCAGATTTCTGATCTCATCAACCGTCTAAGAGATATCACATTTTGTTTAGTTAACCACGTGTGTGTCATATAAAAACACTTAGCCTTTTTATATAATTAATTCTGGGCACACTGGACCTCGAAATTGCACGTAGTCTTAACTCCCTGCTCTAGAATGATATCATGAAAATTTTCAAAGTCTCAGAGTCCCAAAATCTGGGTTGTTACATCATTCCCTTTTTCATTCTTTTCATCCCAGAAAATCAAAACTAGGAGAAACAACTTGGGATACAGAGCTCACACCTAGCTCTCCCGCACCCTAGAAAACTTGCAAAAAACCAATTTGGCACAACACGCAAACCACCAGGATCGTTCGTACTCATAAGTTCTTCTACTCTCGAGGACATGCGTAGGAATACACACACACCTCATCAGCTTCCACACGTGGAAGACATCATGTGCCCACCGATACTTTTGGGAGGATAGGGATAGAAGGCAGGAAACCTCACCATCTCTTGCACTATTTCAGAATGGACTAAAGAAACTCGGGGGACATCCCCGACCGAACCTCTACTTTCCACGTCGTGACCAAAATCATGGTTTTTCCTGGAAAATGGTATCGTGATTCCCTCCAAAATACCCATCTGGTGAAACACCCAAGGATATCCATTCACAAAATTTTTTGTAGTCGGTGCATCACGACCGAGACACTCTTACATGCTCAACCAGCGAAGAAGTCGACTTCATCAACTGCAGACAATCTGTACCCTCCTGTAGAAAATCCAGCTACCACCGTCACCACTGGTTCAAGTCTCTCTATGTGGGGACACACCTAAGAAACTGGTGTTCTGATAAAACCAGAAAGCGCTCTCCCCAAAGATAGTGTCTCCACATTCTCAGGAAAAAACTACCACCTTCAGCACCATCACAGGGTTACACCGACGCCCCGAATCACCCTCAGTAACCCCTCGAGCAAGGATTTAGACAAAAGAGTACCTCACACAGTGTCTGAAAAGTTCTACTGAGAAAAGTAGAAAAATATACAGAGTGTACCTCTTATCACCTCTTGAGCTGTAGGATTGTAAACAACCACGGAACACAGCTGCCTATGGCCCTGTCCTTCAGCTCCCTAAGCCTGAAATGGGCCACCTAGTGGTGGTGTAAGGACCTTGAAACGTCATCCACAAACCACAGTTCTTCCTGATTTCTTCCAACACCACCTCCCTAGGGAAACCCTATCCTCCCATGGGAGTTCTCTTATCACGTCACTGCCTCTGTCGTGGCGGTGCATCTACCAACTATCTGGAAGGCACAACACATTTGGTCAAGTAGTCTCACGCTACATGGTCTCTCACATCAAAAACATAGCACTAGTCCACCCTAGGTTATCTCAGTGCTCTACGTTGTCTCTGACCATGTGCCTGAGTCTCATCAATGGAAAACCTCTGACGTCGAGACCCTTCCAATTGACGTGACTCTGCCAGAAATTTCTCTATCACTAGTGCCAGCTCTAGTACCCTAATATGGGAGAGGATGCACATGTGCACTACGCTAGAATGAATCTCATCTATAGAGGTCTCGTTCAATTATTTGTGCTCAGATGTTGCCATCATGTACCACATCCAAAGTGTACCGAGTAAGGTCTGTGAACCCAATCGCGTACCCAAACACAACCATCACTCCCCACTGAAGCTCCAACAGCTCCGGGAACAGAAAAGAGCATAAGTAGGAGGTGTAATACTCCTCAAGAAACAGTTGCTAGAAGTCATCCCACAAGAGTACCAACTCATTGTGCATCAGAGTAACCCTAGCTCTACTATGCGAAACTACATGGTGGAAAAATACTGGATGTTAAATCCACCATCTAACCTGTCAGTGTCTGAAAAAGCATGAAGCGGTGGACCATCGACTCTAGACAACCCTTCACTGTCTGAGGGTATGGCTCGCTGTGGAACCTCAGTGGTCTCTGATGCTGGAACTCATGTAGCGCGCCCAGCCTGCGCTAGTCATCGGCCCTTACTGCCGGTACTATCCGCTACTCCACAGGTGGATGTGATACTGCCTGTCCTCTTAGAAAATGGTAATCGTAAGATGGATCATGAACTGAGGCCTCTTCGCTCACAGAATCATCATCACGAACCGATTCTAGTATCCTGGTTGGCTATCATCATAGAGACATCCTAAACCCAATCAAGGAGCACCACAGTCAAATGAGCATATATATAACAACAATGATGGGGAGCTGACTCAAGGACAATCAAAGACTCAATCCTATATGATGCATTAATCAAATTCAATGCAATAATTTTCTTAGTGTGCCGAGTCAACAAGCGGGTTATTAGGGTCCTGATAAATGGATACGTCAGCCGTCGCACCATCACTGGACTCCCGGTCCTGAGAGCCACTCTTGAGACACGTCGACACTATTTCCCTAAATCCCAACCAATTCCTTTTTAGGGACGTCCGAACAACTTCCCAAGGAATGAACCACCTCTGATACCACTTTGTCACGACCTGACCCGTACCGGGGCTCGAGCCCCAACTACCCCGAACCCGCCTCCATAGGCCAGGGGCTGGCGACTAGCGCCGAAGGCTCAACAAACTAGGGGAGTCCTTTTCCTAAGAAACTGTAGGCACACTCACAGCAACTCAATGCAAAAGTGTAGAGAAAAGAATGAATGATACAACACCGCTATAAAAGGGAATACAACAAACATGCATCGACCTCTAACCAGTACAAGTAGGGAGATGAATAAGTAATGACAAGTAAACTGAACAGTAAAAGGGGAAAGACATGCGCCCAACTAGAAAGGTGCCACAACCCAGAAATAGGTAAAAATAAAGTAAACACCTGGTGTGTCTCTCACCTGAATGTCTACTGTGACCACTGAACAAGGCCCAAGCTCATGTGTCCTCTACACTCCTCCACAGTCTTGACCAATATGTCCGTCATCAGCAAGGGCACACCAAGTGCGGGCAAAGCCCAAGCAGAGGTGAGTATAAAGATACTTAGTAGGATGCCCTGAAAGTTCGAGGGAGAAACAAAGGAGGTACTAAAACGTTGAGCAGTAGATAGAACAAAGAACATTGCAAGAGTACAAAAAGAGAGTGTGCAGCTCAACCCAACAAGAGGAAGTGAGTAGACTCGTCCAATCCAAGAGGAGCTAGACACGAAAAGCACGTGGTATACCCCGTGCGTCTTCGCCCCTACTGGAAGGAGAGTAACTGAACCAATGAGTGGGAAAAAAAGTAGGGGATATATATATATACTCAACAAAAATCCCAAATGAGTGTGTAAGGGGATCTCAATCTCGAATCTAATCCCAACAAGAGACGCCAACAATTCAAAGTAAAACCATCCGCAAAGCCCAACATCTCATACAGTCTACCTAGGAAGCCCATGTCAGAGGGGCCCAAATAACCACACATAGATTCTATCCGCTTTGGGCGGCACTGACTCCCCTTCACGGTTTTAGGTCATGTCACAAGGATGCGTCTCAGTGGGGAAAGTTCCCCTCTTACTTGTGGATCCTTAAGCAATGTCAAAGCTATCCCACTATGGATTCGCACAACAAGAGTCCTGCTCTGGTAATCATGGAGGAAAGTCACTGACCATCCTCATAGAAAGGGCTGACTCTGAAATGCCAACAAGTGACCCACTGCCCAGCCTGGCTGGAGGGTAAACCCCACTAATTCTATCGGGTGACCCACATCCTAGCCCCACTGGAGGGTAGACCCTATTAAGTCGACAGGAGACCCACTTCCCATCCCTGCTGGAGGGTAGACTAGGAATAAGTCGACAGGCGACCCACTGCCCAGCCCTGCTGAAGGGTAGACCCTAAGAATTTGACAGGCGACCCACTGCCTATCCATGTTGGAGGGTAGACCTTAAGAGGTCGACAAGCGACCCCCTACCCAGCCTTGCTGAAGGGTAGACCTGGAACAAGTCATCAGGTGAACCACTGCCCAGCCCTCATAGAGGGTGGACCTGGAAATGGGTCTGATAACTCAGCACTGCAACTGACATCACTAGGTGTTACCAACATTGCTACCATGTGTTGGTTCGGAGTACGTCCAAGGGACCTCCATCTAACACCCTTTCATGTTTCCACATTTAATAAGATCTCAAACGAGGCTCTACATGCCCAAACAGATCACACTATTTCAATCCTTGATGAGAAACATACGAGATAGACTATTTAATCGCTATAAATGGACAACCAGTGAACATGGTACTATTCATCATAGTAATCCCGTGTGGGGCCCACACCAAGATCCCGAAACTGAACAACTGGATCACACCACTGTGATCCCCTTGGAAAAACACACAGGATTGACTACTCAATCACCCAAAATGGACACCTGGTAAAAAGGGTACAATTCCCTATAGCCAGCCCGGGTGGGACCCACACCACGATCCCGAAAAAGGTCAGGCGAAATATGCAATCATGATGATCTTGAAAAAACAGATCAAAATGACTATTCATTCACCCAGAACGGACGTCTGATGAAATAGTCGCAGTACGCCGCACACCGCATAAAAGATGGCTCGTGGGGCCCATGCCTCAACTTCAATTTAGGTGGGAAAAATTCACTGTTGTAGTCCCCTCATAAAAACACACTGAATGCTATGCTCAAACACCCCAAACAGATGTCGGGTGGAAAAATGACTTTTCATCGCAAATCATGCTAATCCGGCCCTGTGGGGCCCGCTCCATGTCTCTGGCCGAAATACTCAAAGGAGCATCTCAAAAAGTCCGTGCGAGGACTAGAATAATGATTCCAATGACGACGCATCAATCAGACATCCAAAGCAAGAGTTAGGTCTGATACAATAATTAATTAATTAATTAAAATAAATAATTAATTACTCGTACAAAGCGTTTCATGCTACTGAGTAACAGAACCAAACCGAAAGGGTTCCGAACCAAATTTGGAAGGACCGTCTCTGCTCCAGGGCCTCCGCGTCTCTGATGGCACGTCAAACGGACGTCTGGATCACGAGCCACGTCCCTCCCAACATTAATAATAATTTAATATTATTAAATTAAAGCTGATTGGGTCATCCGTCTTCAGATGCATAACCCTAAAACCCCAAAGCTCACTTTTGAAGGTCCGTCTCGTCGACACGAACCTACTACCGCTGACGGCGCGTCAATCGGACGCGCTGTTTAGGATGTGCGGCCCCCCGAATGCCTGGGGCCCCAAAACGGGCCGGTCCAGACCACCGGCCAGCGGTCCAGCCGTTGCTCTGACCCGTCACACCGCGGCCAACTGGCCGCGGGCCACCCAGTACCACCGGACCTGAGCGGGTCAGGTTTTCATCAACCGACATGCCTTTTTCCCTATCTCCTTCGCCTCGTAGACCCGCATTATGTGTGTCCTTGTCTCCTCGCAAAAAGACCGGATCTGGCCGGTCTTTGTTGACACGCCAGGAGGACCCACACTGCACGAGTCCTAGCTTCCCCGCATGCCCGAGGCACTGACCGCCTCGGGTTTCTACTTTCTGACCGCGATAGGCCGCGGTTGCCCGCCTACTCCACTGAAGCGCGACCGAACAGTGCCGGTGCAGCTCGGCCTCCGCCGGCTCCTCCTTCGACCGCGATGGCCCGCTAGACGCTGACTCCTCCTTTGACCGCTGTACCGCCATACTACCCACCGTACCGACTTCACCACCCATAGCCGCACCACCGCACGCCGCTGCCACAACCAACGAATTCCCCTGGCCACACCCGAGCCAGCCGTACACCACGGCCACCCGAGCCTCAGCCGTGTTTCCATCCGCGGCCCCCCGCTCCGCCACCGGTTCGTTCTCCGGCCACCACCCTTCGCTAGAGACGTACCTTCATCCAGTCCCCCCGACCACTCCGGCTATTGTAAAAATTATCCAACAACGGTTTCAGGATCCCTAGGAGGGGATCTTCAAAATGTCTCCCCTTGCTCATCGATCTGTCAAGGTTCACGTGCGTTAGAAAATTTGGGATGAAGAGCGTTCATGAATAAGGAATTCAAAGGGGCTCGGTCATTGGCTGTGTTCGTTCAGCCAACGCCCAAAATTCTAAAAACTATAAAATTCAAAGAAGAAATTTATGGGGAAATTTATGAAATTGAAGAGGGTGCTAAATTCAACAAGAATCCTACCTCATTAGATCTGTTCTTCGTTGGCGACGCGTTCGCTCGATCCTGCTTCGATCTGCCGGAGTCCGCTCCTCATTCCAGCAAAGAACAACGAACAACGCCGAAGAATGGATAAGAACGCTAGAGAGAGAGAGAGGGAGAGATAGATATAGAGAGCGGGGGAGGAAGAAATGGGTCTTCCCTCAAAACATAGTGAATTTATAAAAATTCACTAAACCTCTCCCAATGGGGGAGGATTCCAAAACCTCAACACCCACCTATTTTATATCACTCCTAGGAAAACCACCACATTTCGAACTCAACGGAAGTCTTGTATTTCAATTCCGAGACTTCATTCAAAAGTTATGAAAAAAGAATGCCAGTGAGAAAAATCACTAAGTGTACATTTCAAAATGACCATTTTGCCCCTATGTGACATTTCTCACAGCAGGCCCGCACCCCCAACTTTTACACCCTGCCTAGGGTAAACGGCACGCTCCAGACTCAACGGTGCCCTGGGTGTTCCCATCCAAGAAACCGTTTGAGAGTTACTCAGGTTTGAGCTATTAAATGAATAATTTGATAATTTAATCATCCATTTAACACACCGCCAACAAGAGAGGGGTCCGAACGTCCAGCGTCGACTCATATTATGTCATGCTTAGGGTAAACACAACGTTCCAGACCAAACCATTGTCACAGATTTCTGATCCGATCAAATTTCTAAGATATAACACATTTTCTTTAGTTAACCACTCGTGTGTAATATAAAAACACTTAACATTTTTATATAATTAATTTCAGGCACACCGGACCTTGGAATTGCACGCCGTCTGAACGCCCTGCTCTAAAATGATATCATGAAATTTTTCAAAGTCTCAGAGTCCCAAAACCTGGGTTCTTACTGGTTGTGGTCACATTTTTATAATGCATATGGTTGTTTTTTATTTATTAGAGGCTTCACTTGATGACATGATATATTTACTATTTTGCTGACGGTTTTATTGGTGTTGCAAATGTGAAACCATAGCCATGGGAAAATGTGAATATACTATATAAATATATTTTAATGTGTTTTATTATACACCCAACCAAGGGTGGGTAGGATGATTGACACTCTAACACCATGGGGATGTTTCACCCTAAAATCCTGGATGAGAGGGATATAGATGAGTGACTACCTTGTATATAATTATATTACTTTTCTAGATGTTTATAGTGATAGTTGTGGTGGATGAAGAAATATATAGTGTGCATCATTGGTTGAAGGATGTCGGCATATAGTTATCTCCAATATGTTAGTGATACTCTACTACCCAGGAAAAGTGATACGATATGTGTTGCTTATATTACAAGATATGTTATGTTTGGGGGCATAATTGGTTGATATCGAGGGGATATGATCAAAGGGTGTCTTTTTCATGGAGAATAGAATAAAAAAAGTTAATGTGGTTGAAGGGAAATAAATCAACATTCTTATGATATGAAATTACTACTCTTGGATGCATTAATTTGTGAGAGATCCTTAGTGAGGATGAGGTACTAGAAGACATATGTATGTGCTGGTTAGTTAGGGTGTTTTTATAGGATCATTAGTATTCTCATTTCACATTTTCACTAGAGACCATGGTTATCATAATATTGAGTATACAGGTTCTTCTAAACCAATTTATATATAAATACAGTTTCTAGGTTCTAGGAGGACATTGGATTTCATGATGAACAATTCATAATCATATTTTTGGTTTTTGTGGTTGATTCCACATGATTTTATTTTGGAAATTCTATATATTTGGATTCATTTTTATCTATGTTACAATCAAACATGACAATGTTTCTTTCATACGTTATATATATATATATTTATATTATTGTTTTGAACAAATTTTTATGGTTTGATGTAATGATCCATGGATGTTAAGGGTAATTCCTTCAAACTTAGTGTCTTATACCCTTTATGCTAGTGGTCATATTAGGACCTCCATGAGGTGGGTCTCCACAATCATTTCTTTCCTTGACTACCAAAAATGGATGAATACCTGTGGAAGGGGGTCATGTTATTGTGGAATTAGAGTAGTTGGTTAAGATATTGGGTGGTTTTTGGAGTTTCATACTGATGAGGACTATGTAGTTCAGTAAGGAAAAAATGTTAAGTGAACACAATAAGTGATGAAAGAAAGAGAGACCTACTAGGAAATAGGTTTTAGGGAAACGTCTGATCCAATGTAAGGAAATTAAGATCTTCAAATTCTCCTATTAAAGGGTCTTTTTCTTTTAAGGTAGTGACTTAAGATATTTACATGCATCATATATGAACGAGCTCTATTTTGAGTTGGGTAGTTCTTATAATGATTGATTAAATTAACCTAATAAATCTAAATAAATGTATTTAAATAAAAATTAGTTGTTTTCCATTGTTTATTTATATGTTAGTTGTTTTGTTTTTGTATGTGGTACGATTTGGGGATATTTAGAAGCTTGATGCTACTAAACATCAGAGATTAGATCCTTAGAAGGTGGATGATAAGAGACAATAGATGTTATGTACCATTCATCATCTGTTACTTGTGATATATGAGGGAATCATGTAAATATGCCAACTCTATTATCTAATAGATGTCAGTACATTATAATATCATAACTATTCATAATGGTACACAACCCCATTGAATTAATTTTTTATTAGTTTTGGTAAAGTAGATACATACATGAATCTAACATAAATTTTAAAACAAAAAAATAGAATAAGGTATTTTATATTATAACATCATTAATATCTAAACAATATCCTTGAATATAAATCATAGTACACATTCTAGAATTTTTTGGAGAGGAATGATAATAATTGTGTTAGCTGAGATGATTAGTAGGGTTGTCCATATAAAATAAGATAACAAGTTATGAATAATACACTCTGAATAAATAATGATCAAATAATTCTACAAAAATATTCACATGAGTTTTAAACATATTTATATATATTATAAATATTCAAATAATCACAAAGACTTTAATAAATAATTTCATTATGATTGAATGAGAAATTTTTGATATCATAAACATTATGTTGAGGCCTTATTCTACAACATATATATAAATGGGTAGGGCACATGCCAAACACTATAAATATTTTTTCTATCGATATGTACATATGCATTGAAGGGACATATATTTATAGGTCCCACACATCACATAATAAATACGCAACATTAATTATGTGAATAAACAGTTCAACATAATCAGCATTCCTAAATAATAAAAACTATCTATATGGGAAGAACTATCACACATGTTGTTAATAATTTACACATTAAAACTTATAGTAAACCATCTAGAGTAATATGGATGATTGTATCATTAGTTTATATCTATTTTAAATGTTCTAATTATATTAAGGATGTTGAGATATATTTAAATACATTGAATAGACCATTGAAAATTCTCTCGACGAAATTACTATTTTAAACACGAACTTATTTAAAAATATAAGAATTTTTAAAATATTAAAAAAATTATTTTAATTCAAATAAAGCATTTAACCATGTAAAGTAACATTTAAAACAGTGAATTGTATTGAAGTTAATAAATTATTCTCATACCGTGTGTGTTAAAACAATGATTCTTTTCACATTTTTTGTAAAATGTATAAGGTACATCATTAAGACATTGAAAAGAATATTCATATTAAACGATTATTTTAAAATTAAACCACTATTAAAAATTTATTTAATAATTAATTTTAGAATTGGAAAAACACCTTTTGAATATTCTTTGGAAAATATGGACACGGATGAGTAACATTCCTAACCAATAAAAAAAGTACATTTTAATTAAAAAAATTAATTCAGTATCTTGAGTACATAACCAGGAAAATTGAATGAAATTGTCAAATTTGAGAAAATACATAGAAGAGAAGGAAATATATTTTCATTGATTTATAAAAATGAAATAATTTCCCTAGTAGAGACTAAAATATTAAAAATCTTGTATAATGATGAGATTGTGACATAAACACGTACCTTAGACCTAAATTCTCTTATATATGTTAGTAAATCCTACACAATTAAAATAGAGTTATTATACATATATTTTAGAACCATAATAATATATATCATACTATAAATGATTTACTTATATCGTATTGTGAAGAATTTATTAATAATTTTTTAATAAAATCACAATTTCAAGTGATAACATTTTCGTTTATCATGTGTGATTTTTTTAGGCAATATAAATCATATTAAGTTGATAATGGTTCCATAATATAAATAATAATAATAATGGTATAAATTTCACATATATTAATTATATACAGAAATTTATAATAACCAATATTAAATAGAGATAAAAAAATTATTTACACAACTAATCGAGATGGTATGTTGTACATATGCATGAATGTTGTTTTCAATTTTCAGAATATAGATTGAATGAAATGTAAAAATTAATTAATAATTATATAATAATTAATATAATATATATATAATATATATAATCTATATTTATGAAATATGGACTTGTCGCCATCCATGTAAAGAGTAAATGAAAAATGAATAACATCGCTAGGTGGAGGTGGTAGACCACAGAGACACTTGAACGATGATATAATTTTTAATTTTATGGAAATATGGTGGGTAATAGTAGTTTCCTAATAATAATAATAATTTAAGTATATATATTACGATAATGACATTATTTTACGATAACTACCACTTTTTTTAGAAGATTAAAGAAGAATTCAAACGAAAGTGACCAGTTAAGATGATTATATATTCTAGGAAAAATTTAATTTGTATATAATATTAAGGACCCTATGGTTATTATTTTCTAAAAATAAACACATCCCTAACTTGTATATGGGTTTTGGGGAAAGATTCTTATTTTGTTTTATTTGAGCTATTTTTCTCAATGTGATATAAAGGAAAGAGAGAAGAGTTTCATTTTACAAGGAAAGGAAAGAAAACACTTGTAATTACAAAAAAGATAAAAATATAACAAACTAATTGTAAAGTTAAATGGTTAGAAATATATATATATATATATATATATGGAAAATTAATATAGTTTAAAAATATCATCATAAAAAATGTAAATTGTTTTTTATGTAATTTTGACCCTTATCATTTGATTTAACACATTGTTTAATGAATTTTAATCTTAAAAAAATAATTTATTTATAATATTAAAGAGAAATAATTTTATATATAATGTAACAATTGGATTATAAATGGCCATGTAATTGCATTTTAGACAAATTATTATCCCAATTTTCCCCTTGATATTTTTTATTATTTATTAATAATTTTATAGAATATTATTTTTCATAAAATAAAAGTACTGTCATTTTAAAGTATTCATTTAATTTGAAATTAATGCCATGAATATAATGATGGAATTATAATAAAAAAGTTTAAGAAAATATAATATATAATTTTTATAAAAAATGGATTGTATTAATTTAACCGAATTGTAAGATGTATAATTTTATTAAAATAAAATATTTTACTTTACTGTTAATTGAATAAATACTATATGGACATTTAAAAATAATTAAATTAATTATTTTATCAATAAAAATTAGAAATTATTTAACATGAAAAAAAAATTAATGTATCATTAAAATAAAAATTTAGAACTAAACATATCCCCCATTTATCCTTATATAACAATAATTGTTATATGAAATTCAATAGAGTGGCATTTTTTGTTAATAAATTTTTGAAATAATATTAAAAGTCATAAATAAAAATATAATATAACCAAGTAGAAAATTTTAAATAAATGTACATAAATTAATGATTTATACCAATATAATATGGAAAATTCATGTTACATATTGATTTTGAGACATTATATCATGGTTACATCATGATTTTACCCTTTTTACCCTTACCTAGGTGAAAAAGGTTTTCCAATGTTGTTATTCATAATGAAAAAAAATTAATATGGAACTTGTTACCAAAATTCAACACCCTTACACCTACAAAATTAAAAATATGGGATATATTTCCCTTAATTCTATCAACATAAGTTACATGAATAAATTTTAATATAAAAATATAAAGAACAATGAAAAATAGTTTTTAAAAAATTATATTTTTTTTAAAAAATGGATTTATTCTTATCCAATTCATAGAAAAAATATAATTTTTCTTGTAATTTTTTTTACTTAATTTACATATTTAATTAATATCATTAACAAATAGTGATTGATCTAATTTATAAAGATAAAAATCTTTTTTCTTATAAAGAGTGTTTTGAAAAAATATATCTTGAACATTATAATGTTATTTTTTTATATAAAATTAATATATAAATAATGAATTAATTTTATAAATTTGTAAAAATAAATCTATTACATTTTATAATTTCTTATTCTTACTCATAAATCCAACTTCTATGAAATAATTATCATAATATATAATAATATTTTGATTATATATTTTGGTTTATTTAAATGATTTATTGCGTATAAAAACATATATAAATTAAATAAAATTTATTTATTAAGAGCTATAAATCATGAGATGTTACATTTAACCAACCATAAAAGTAAATTTCACCCTCCAAAATTTACCATGTCGATAAAAATAACTGATGATAATTGTACCTCATCACATCCTTTGTTTCCCATTTAGCCTTCTAAAAATTTTTAGTTCACTAAAAACATGGAAAATGTTAGTGGGGTTGTTTTAATTAAATTTCCCACTATGATAGAGAATCTACCATTGTTCTTCCTCATAATATAGATATTTATCTACTGCTCTAATATATGTGTTCTATACATGTGAATGATTATGTAAAATTTTCCCTGTGAGGCATAAATGACACTAATCGTGAACTTGAGAGACATTTTGGGGATGTACGATGCAATAAGATACCATATTTGTACAATCAAGAATATATAAGGGTCTAATATACCTACATCCCAAATTTACCTTCATTGATTTCATTATTCAATGTTGAATTTCACAAAAATACCATGACACCAACTTTAAACTCTAGATATTATAAAAATTTGAAAGAATAATTTTTTTATTTTCTTCAACATTATATTATGTGCTATTGAATAGTTTTTAGTCTATCTAATTTACTTATCTATATTTAATCCTAATAAAATCATTAATATAACTTCATTCCAGTACATTAGATTTCTATATTTCATTCCATAGAGGGATTCATAAGGAGACATCATAATACTCGAGTGAAATCTATTACTATAATAAAATTCCACCAAAGGATTTTGTTAATCCCAAAGACCTCTGAAATCTATAGATTAAGATGTTGACATGACCTCTAGAGTGTGAGCAGTACTTGTAGACTATCCATTTCTCGGAGGGTGATAAAAAATACTCAAACTCAACTCTATACATAGAGAATGATAACATATTTTCTATAAGTTCAAGGTAAACCATATATCTTGACCGGATATGGTAGAATTCTGTACTCCATGAAAACATACCGCTTCATTAATGTATATTCTGAAAAGACGATCAAGAGATAAATCATTTGTCATAGTAATGAATTGTATTGAATTTTTTAGGTGATCAACTAAAACCCAACTAGATTTATGGGGGGTTTAGGTTATTGGTATTATGATTATTATATCCATAGTGATGTTTTCTGATTTAAATTTTGGAATGGGTATTGGTTATAACATACCATTATAATTTATTCTCACATTCCTCACTTACTGGAACACTAGTAAGTGAGATATATACAAGACAATATTCATTTTAAAAAAAATTCCATCATTAATACTCTTTCACATCACTATACATCTTCATACATATATGATAAATATATATTAAAGAACTATCTTCATCAAATAACTCCTTAATTAATTAAATTATTTATAATACAAAATAATTGGTTCCTAATCATTATCATTCTAACCTTACCAAGGTCAAAGATAGGAATATTCATCACCTACATCTGCAATTTTATATCTTTCTTCCATGACATCTTAATTATCCATTAGATGTACGGTTGAAACATCATTTGAGAAAAATTTGTATACCCTTTACTTTTGATATTAAGATCCATATTATAAAAAACATAAACATTGTGACTATTTCAATCCACATCATGGAAAAACTAGCATGTTGTTTTAGTAATTTAGCATTAACCACCTTGTTTTTCTTCCAAGTATGGTAATTTATAGGGAAAGAATAATCATTTATCAAATAAATCCATATAATTTGGATTTAATTAAACACCTCTAATGAAATATACAATCAATGATTTAATGATCTATAAATTTCTCAATACTTTCACCATTTTGATAAAGTGCTCATATATTCAATGAAATAAAATCAAATCTTCAATCTCCAAATCATTATTAAAGTAGTTTTACTCATTAACTATCAATTAGTGATTGGAATATTAAATTACTATGTAATTATATGTGGGGAACCATCCAATTTATTTAATTGACTCATCAGTATAGATTCCATACCATTTCCCACTATACGTTGGAGTAATTAATGGTGAACATACCAACCTTCTATTAAGTTATTTGATAATATCTTCCCCTTGATCTATCCATAATAATGTAATCACCTTCCATTAAATCATGGTAATTGGATTATAATGTAATGATAAATATCTCTCAATGAATCAATATTATCAACCAAACCAATGAAAACTATGGATACCCGTTACTATGGTCAGTCTATGTCATTGATCAACATCTTCTATTTATGATAGAGCCACTAATATATCTGCAAATGAGATTATATGACCCAAGAGTTATAATTTATGAAGAGAAAATTTTTTCTTGGTAATTTTATAATATAAATTATCATTCATCAATGTCTTCAACAAAATTTTAAATTGTTCACCAGAAAATTATTCTCCATATAAATATACTAGAATATATTATATAATGACTACCAGAAACTAATCAAGATAACATATAAATAATCTATTCATTTTATCTGTGAGTATAAAATAGAATTGATATGTTCAAATTTAATTACAATAATTTCATAATGATTATAACTCATATAGAAATCAATCATGGGTATATCCACTTTATTTATCCCTAACTAATGATATCCTAATCAAAAATGAATCTTGATATAATCTAGAGATCCATCAAATAGTTCATGAATAAGTTGTAGATGATATATATTCCTTGCACTAATATTGTTACATTCTTGATAATCAATTAAAATATTCATTTATCCTTAATAATTCTTAACAAAAATAATATTTGAAAAACATGGTGGACCACTTGGACGAATGAATCCATTATTAAGATTCTAATAGGGTTCTTCTTCAGTTACTATTACTCAATATTGTCTATTTTATATGGATTCATTTAAATTTTGGTATCCCCACATATGAGTTCTATTGAAAACACAACTTCATGATTTAGTGGATTAACAGTAATGTCTTTAAAAAATACATCATCATATTCCAAAAAAAATATATGCCTTTAAAAATGTGAGAATATTCCTAACCATTTTAGATAAATATACATCTTGAATAACCCTCCAAACCCATATGATTAAAGTAATATCCATTTATTTTTCAAGTCAATCCCTACACACATAGATGATTGATAGTTAATTCAAAATATTGAATATATAATCACTTCATAAAAATATTGTTATAGGATCAATATTGTGAGAGTTAATCCAAACTGAAAAGTATATGAAAATAAACAAGAGTAAATATAAATATATTTTTAGGAAGAATATTCACACAAAATACTTATTGACGGGGAGCTATAGCCCTGAGATTTGATCATACCACCATTCTATGTTATAATTATAAACATAGTATGTAATCAATAAGGCAATGATGTGCTAATAATAGAAAATTCATTAGACATTTATGATTGGTTAAACAAAATAATTTAAAACCATATATATGGTGATAATTGTAACTTTCTCCATGATTCAAGCACTTTCCACTTCGATAATAATAATTTCATGAGCGTGGCCTTACACCCTTGGCTCATTTAGGTGTAATTTCTTTTAAGGTATTGGGTATAGGTTGGAATAGTTCGATATCTAAATATAGTTAAATCAATGTAAAATAATGGATTATATTATAATAATTCTTTTATGAGAATGATGTAATTTATCTCTACACATAATTATATCTCCACCTTCTTTTATCATGTACCAAGGTGTTCTCTAACACATGTATGGCATGTTGGAAAACCCATCATTATCTATATCACCTTATCCATTATAATATCTCCTATAAAATTATTCTCTCATGTTCATTATAGTATAAATGACATTTATATTTCTTTATCTAACTTTATAAGACATCCTAATATGATGAGAATTTTTGGGAGAATAGTTCATTTCAAAGAATAAATTTAATCCCATTATTGAAACAATCAAAGTTTCTATTTGGATTACTTATGTAGTCTATATAATTATTTTCTAAAAATTTTATGTTAACATAATACATAGAAATATTTTCCTGTTAATTTTTTTTGAATCAGTAATGGAATCACAAAATCCACTCATTGTTCGAGTGGATAATAATTTTCTAAGAAGATTACCTTAGAATCATTCAAATATATGATCTATATTTCCACATCATCATTAGTGTGTTTAATAAATGATCACCAGTAATATAAATATCCATCGATATAATAAAATGACATGAAAGCCATTACCCAATAATTATATCCCAAACTGAGAAATATCATTTTATTATATGTTATCCATTAATAATATACAAATGTATTTCTATATCTATTGAATGATGGGTGTTTTTGTCACATGATATGGTCTATAATTGATAAATGATATTTTTTATTTTTATTCATCTTTAAATAGTAATATTAATTGATCATATACTTATATAACTTCACTAATATAGTTATTATTTATAATGTTCTAGCTTTAACTCTAGCTAAAACTTCAGTTTCATTCAAACGAGTAAAATACATATATAGATATTGTGAACTGTTTTTGTTTTCATTCCATAAAATAGGGTCCATTTATAAAAAATATCATCGAAATTTTTACCAATATTATTTTAGTTATTTATTGAATTTTAAAACTACTGAAACACTTAAATTAAATTAAATATTTATGCATAACTATTCTCATAATCATAATCTAGTTTTCTATGAGATTATTCTCAAATATTAAGAATATTTATATATCACTAAAAATGGTTTTTATATGATATTTTAATTAATACATTCATATACATTGTGAGTGTCTAACAAATTATGTATAATGTGAAGACTCACAATCTATCAGAATGATGGTCGCAATATACATGACCAACTAATTTTAGAGACATTACCCTAGATGAATCTATTCCAAAAACATGTCTACTAATAGTATCCATATAGTGATTATTTATTAAGAAAACCATATTATATATAACTTAAAAATATAATAGTAATTTAAAATATATAGAGAATTATCCTAATAATTATTAATAGGGTTATATTTTTTAATATAGGGTTAAATAAATATAGTTTTTAATGTTTCTATAAAACATTCCTCAGATATAAACTATACCGACCCCATATGTTGATTTATATATCTAGTGGTAATATTATTACATTAGAACTACACATAAGAAATCATGACCCAATGGATAGAATTTATTATTAGTATCGGTGTACTAGATGCATAATTGAATATAAAATTCATTTAAAAACATAAAAAATGATATTTTATTTGAGAAAAACATTATTCAATTTAGAACATCCAGGGGTGTCAATCTAATACACTTATTGGTATCTCGATTAAAACAAGAATAAGGAAAGGATGAGATAAAATTATTTATATGTTTATGCATACAATGTAATATAATTTGGCATGAATAATATAGAAGAAAAAAAATGATGATAAAATAATGGAATATAAATAAGTACAAGAGATTGAAATTTATACATGGGTATCCTAACTATGAAATTAATATCATAGACATAAATAACTAATTTCGTAATGATGGAATACATAATGAAAGAAATTTTAAATATACAATTGAGGCATTATGTAATGAATTATACACAAATAGGTAAGGCATTAGCTGAATACCCAATATATTTTGTCTCATTAATCTTATCACAAGGGGCCTTGTAATTCTAGTCCCAACCCATAACATAGAACACCCAATGAATTCATTATATTAATAAATAATATTACTTAATCAACATGTTGTAAATATCAATAGATTCCTATATTATAAGAACTAGAATATTGAATTCCAATTCCATCACTCAGAAAATAGATTATTAAAAATACATTAAAATATGGGGTAACAAGTCATTGTATATTATACTAATTAAATCATAATATTCAACATAATTTGTTAATATAGAATAAAATATGTTAAAAGGATCATTAAAAAATATATTAAGGAAATAAAATTTTCACAATGATATTACTTATTTAAAAATATAAATTTTTTCTAAATGTTATTGAAAATAATTTCATTGAAATAAACCCTTGAAACATGTAATGGAAAATCTAAAAATTGATTCTTCATGATAACATTAAATTCTATTCATGACGTGTAGTTAAAAAAATTATTGAGTCAATACTTTTAGTAAAAAGAGAAAAGTGCCTCATTATGAAAATAAACAAAAAAATATATTTAAATAATATTGATGGAATTAAAAACTATATAAAAAATAATATAATGAATCTACATAGAATATATAAAATATTTAATGGAAAATATGGACAAGGATGAAAATGATTACTAACCATGTAGAATAAAATATATGTTTTATAAAAACATTATTCTAGTACATTGAGTACATAAAAAAGAAAAATAAAGGATAAATTTTAATTTACTAGAATAGATATTGGATATAAAATATATTAATTTAAAGAGAGAAATAAAAAATTTCCCTAGTGGGGATTAAACATAAACAATAATGAATAATGATGAGATTGCGAAATAAACCATTACCTTATATATGAAATCCTTTGCATATTTAAAAAATACATTATGATAAATATATATTTATTATATATATATTTCATGACAATATATCAATATATCATACTATTTATTAATCATTTATAAAATTTTATTAGTATTTTATTAACAATTAAATATTATAATCTATGTTCCAAATGACAACTGATTCACATTTCTTCTCAATTTTGGTTCAGTACTTTTGAAACATATACATTGATAAATTTACAGTTACCTAAACAATTTTATTAATTATATTAATATCACATATATTTATTACATATGTATTTATAATCATCCATAAAGTGTGGGGATAGAAAAATGAATTAAAATCATCATAGTGATGTTTACTCGTACATACAGATGGACAATATATTTAATATTCCATGTTTGGAATGAAAAAATGGTAAATAATAAATCACATTTACATAATAATTAATTTATATTATATATTTTTTAAATATATAATTATTACTATACATTTTAATCTAATATGAAAAATGAATCACATGAGTTCGTCGAGGTGGTATCCCACATGTGTATTCGATCGACATTATCAGTAATAATTTTATAGAAAGAAGGGTAGACAATGGTTGTTTCCAAATAATAATAATAAAATTTTTGTATACTAAGGATACTAAATTCTTATATAATTATGATTACCATAGTTTTAGATGAGTTAAAATAATAAGTAAAATTAGGCTGATCGATTACTGAAATTACCTATTTATTAAAATAACTAAATTAGATCACTTCTTAAGGACCCTAGGGTTGGCCATTATGGCAGACCATCACCATAGAACAAGGATAAATATATTTTAGATAGAATTGGTAAAAAAAATTTCAAGATAGATAGCTCAATGTGCTGTGAAGAAAACATAGAAGGGATTCCATTTTATATGGATGGAAACAAGAACATTTAAAATTACGAGAAATATTAATATACTACTATGTAATTATTAACAAAAATGTTTCAAAATGTATAGATATTAGAATAAATATAAGTTTATGTCAAAATATCATCACCTAAGGAAACCTAGAATATTTTTGGGTCTTATTTGAGCCTTATCATTTGGTTTATTACTATGGTTATAAAATTTTATCCTCAATAATGGTCATAAATTGGTATCATTAAAAGTATATAATTTCACTTATAAGGAAACAATTGGATATTTAAAATAAATAAATAAATTTTTTGATCTATTATAATCCAAATGATCGTATTTAAAATTTAATATGTTTTTAAATAAACTAATAAAATATATTTTTTCATAAAATATCATTAATTTCAGTTTTAAATATTTTTTTTTATTATATACATTAATGAAATCATGATAAATATAAATCTACAATATAAAATGTTCAAAATTAAATTATATATTATTTTTTATCTAATAACTATTTGATAATAATATTTCACTCATATTCATTTATTTTTTTAAACGTCGATTTTTTTTATTAATTGAATAAATATTATATCTGTGTTGTGTAATAATTTACAGTAATTATATAATCAAAACAACTAAAAATAATTATACATGATAAAAATATTAATTTATATATATAAGAAAAATTATAACAGAACAAATCATATTTTTATACTTTTGTAAAAAATATATGTAATAAATTCACGAGAGTGACATTTTTTATTTATTAATTCCTTAAATTAATATAAACATCATAATTAAAAAATAATCTGTCCAAGTGTACGTATATCTAATAAACGGGTGGAAATATATTAAAACAACCATATAATTTTTCAAAGAAATGTAATTGTTTTATTTTGAGACGTTACTCATTGTTTTAACCATATCTCACCTATTTTACCATTAATAACATGAAAAACATTTTCTATGATCACTGCTCATAACGAACAAAAAATGGATCTATTTAAAATTTCGAACCCCTACTACAAAATATGGAATCCATTTCTCATTATTCAATCTATAAATGTGATAGGAAACTATTTTAATATAAATACAAAAAATTTAATGAAAAAGGGTTTCTTTAAAATGGGGCTTTAAGCCTAAAAATGGATTTAGTATTATCCCACTCCTGTTAAAAATTTATATTAATGGTACAAGATTTTATTGAGTACCAAATATATAAATTTCATTAAAATAATTCACCAATAATTATTAATTTAATTTCATAATATAAAAAATCATTACATAAAAAATAGCATTTTCTGAAAGACATATGTTTTTCGAAGAGATGATATTAATTATCGTTTATAATTAGTTGATTATAAATTAATTAATTTTATTAATATGTAACCCAATTTTTTTTCATTATTTAGTTGTTCCTACTGATACTCTATAATAAACTGGTTTAATATTAACTATCACATATAAAAAAAATATTTCTATAGTATATCATAGTTCTTTTAAACAAGTTGTTGTGTGTAAAAAAAGCTATTAATGAAATAAAATATATTTAAAGGGAACTATAATGGCACAGGGTGTTAAATTACACCCAAAAAAATAATATCTCCCTCAAACATCCATAAATATGATACAAATATACAGGGAAACTTATTCGTCGTCACATCCTTGTGTTCCCATGCAGCTTCTTCAAATTTATGGTTCCACCTAGAAAATATTGACAATGTTTGTGGTCTTATTTCCTAGATCTTTTACTCAATGATAAAAAAACTCCATAACTATTTCCTCAATAGATATATATTTCTTCAGTAGTATGAGCTCTATATTTAGTACATGTGATGGATCTAGTATGTACTTCCCTAAGAGATGTACTTGGAACACATCGTAAACTTGAGAGTGATTTGTTAAAAGCTCCCAGTGATAAGCTACCATCCCGATATGACCAAGAATATTAAAGTAGTCAATATAATTAGGGACATACTTTACCTTATTTCATTACCATATTCAACTGAGAATTTTGTAGATACAATTTCTTACCAACATCAAACACCAAATCTCATTGAAAATTGTTAGCATATCTTTTTTAATGATTAGATGCTTCCCTTACGTTTTATTTAATAGATATTACCATCTCTTCCACTTCCTCACCAAGATCGGATCCTAATAACATTATTTATCGAACTTGATTCTAACATATGGGATTCTTATGCTCCTTTCCATAGTGGGATTTATAATGATCTATCTAAATAACTAACTGAAAGCTAGTATTGTATGAAAATTATAGTAAAATAATGTTTTCATCACAAAAACCATTAAAATACATAGATAAAGATCTCAACATTACATCTATAATTTTAATGTATCTCCTTGATAGAATGTTTTCATATAGATGATCAGTAGTACTAAAGATCAACATTGTATATATATATTTTTATTGGATTCTATAGAACATTGAGGTAACACTCACAGCATGATAAAATAAAATAAAATGTGGTACACCATAAAAACATAACACTTACTAAACTCATCTTATTAAAATATGATTAAGAGAGAAATACTCTCAGATATTAATTAATTATGATGAATTTATAAGGGGATCAACAATAGACCATATAAAATAATAGACTTTTGATGTTTAAAGGGGTCTAATGAAAAAATATATGAGGTTGTTTTCTTATTTCCATTGTAGAATGGGAAATTCCTATAGCATCCCCTTATACTATTTTCAATCAACCATAACCAGATATCATACTGTGTACATAGATACAAACTCTACAATATATATTTTCCAATTATCACACCATAAATAATATTTTCATTCTTTATACATCATTATTATTCTAAAGTGATTATAAAATTATGAAAAATTACCTTTATCCAATAACTCCTTCAACAATTATGGTATTGATGGTGCACATGCTCAGTTACATAACCTTATCATTCTAGTATTATCACAGTTGAACTTAGGAAAATCGCTCACATTATATTATAATTCCACATCTTTCTTCTATGCCATTTTTACCCTCTCATTGATTTATAATTACAAATTTATATGATCACAATATGATCTATATCATTTCATCAAGATTACAATATCAAAATTTTGTATATACAGGAATATTAGATATCTTAAAATTCTTATCATGGTCACACTTGCATGGCCTTTATCACTGATTGCTTTGACATCCATTTTTACCTACCAAGGGAGGAAATGTATTGGGAAATAATAATCATTGAAATGATCCAACCATATTATTTTTATCATATTAAAATCTTTACCTGGAAATTTTATAAACCAATATATTATGTTATTTAATAAAACTCACCATTCATAATACTACTATCACTCTATAATTTCATAGAAAATTAATATCTTCAAACACATAATCATGAGTAAGGTAAAATTTGTCATGAATTTTTAAATTAAGAGATAAATATAATATTACCATGTCACTCTACATGATGGAGAATCCAAGTCCATTTCTTGAGGCATCACTATATACCATAAACCATTCTTTACTATAGGGTAGAGTTTTAATGTGTTCCCTAACCAACCTTCTCTTAAGTTATTTGGAACCCCCTTCATATTCATTTTTTCATTTGATATTAACACTATTATATGTCAACTTAACAAGTTGATTATACATTAATGATAAATATATCATAGAAAATCATTTTTGTCTACAGATACCATGAAAAATATGGATTTATGTTACAATGGTTGGTCTAGAACATTGCTCAATAACATAAATCTTTGAATGATCAACCAATATACTTCCAAAGAAGATTTTATGATACAAGTATGAGTATTTATAAAGAAAAAAAATCATATATTGAAAATTTAGCTTAGCATTTCTGCACTTATTGGATAATCATATAAATTATAAAATATATTCATGTACTTATTCTCATATTGAATATATTAGAATATATACAATAAATATTACCACAAACTAGTCAAGCTAATCTATAAAGAATCTATTATTTATATCCTTTATGATAGTGGGATAATTCATAAATTCACTTGTAATTACTATAAATTCATAATGATCATAGCATGCATGAAATGTTGTACTTTATAAAACACCCTTATAGATACTTAGATGATGATATCATAAAAGAATAATATTATTTGGATAAGACTGTTCTCCCTATAATTGATCAAAAAGATATTAGATATGAGGTAGGTAATACTTATTCTTAATTATGGTCATATTAGGTTCATTATAATTAATGCATAGATGTATTTACCCACCCTTCTTCTTAATAAAAATAGATTTTGTTCCCAATGGTGAAGAAATAGGCTGAATGAATCCCTTATCTAGATTATAATGGACTTTTATATTCAATTTATATAACTCATTCAAGTCCATTCTTTATGGGGTCTTTTAAATTGGCATAGCAAATAGTATGAGTTCTTTTGAAAACCCAACATCACGATTTTGTGTATGAATAGGAATTACCTTGAGAAAATAATGATCATAATCCTAAAGAAACATTTTAAATTTTGATTTTCTCACCAATCATTTGAGATAAATATCCACCATGAATATTATAAAAAACACATTTGATTGATTTAATTTCCATTGGGCGTACTAGTTCATCCTCACAATGATATAAGAATGAAGGTTGAGTTCGAATATCAAATATAAGATCCCTTATAATCAAACACTAATATGTTATTTATAACTAGGGATACAATATATACAAAATATTACAAAAAAAATAAATGAGAGTAATAATAATATGTTTTCAGGAAAAATATTCCCATAATCTTGTATCATTGGGGAGATATGGTCTTTAGATGTGATAATCTTACCATTCTATAATCTCACCCTCAAATCAATTTCTAATTTTTTATGTGGTGATGTGAAACTATGATAAAATTTAATATATAAAAAAATTGTATAACTAGAATAGAATAATACATTTTTAATCTTCGAGTGGATAATATATAAACCGTTCACTACATTGTTATGAAATTTCGATTTGGTTATAATAATTTAAAGTTCTTTTCATTCTCTACTTGGTTTCCTTTTTGGTATGTTACATTTTTTTCAATATAATTGTTTAAAATAGTCCCCAATTTACTTATAGTGACATAAATGTAATTTTATAGATTATACTTTACTATTTAATTCATGAGAATCATTTGATTTTTTCCACAAAAGTAAAAATATACTCGTTTTAATCACATTCCATGTGTTTTCCTTACAAAAGTATCACATGTTAGAAACAAACCCTTTATCTTATTCCCCATATATATTTTTCTCCACTATCATATTATTCTCTTAATGTCGCTTCATTCCATAAGATATGAATAATGTTTTATTTGCCTTTATAAAATAGATACTATATCCTCATATGTGGGGAATGTTTTGGATACTAGTTCTGAAATAAAGGAAATGATTCTGAATAAAAAAATGGTAAATATTTTTATTTGTATCACATATGTAGTTAATAACCATACATTCAGACAATCAAATGTTAAATACCTACTAATAAACATTTTCTTCTTATTTTTGTCTTGTACTTACGAATTTTCAGTCCATATTTCTCATTATTTTTTAGGAAAGTATTTTTCCCCAAAAAGTACCATGAAATCATTACTCTCTATGCTTACATTATAATTCCCATTATTATTTATTTGAATTAATATAATCTATTTATGGGAATCCCCCCATGGGATGATAGACAACCAAGAAAACCATGTCCCTTTTATAACCTCTCAAATAAAGAAATATATTTTCTATTGAACTTATCCATTGGTCGTCTACAATTGGATTTGTGGTTCCACTGAATGATGAAGGGTTGTGTCACATGAAATGGTCTAATATCATTTCCCTACATTTTATATAAGTATTATTATTTATATAATATTGGTTATTGGTCATAACAAGAGTTTTATGTCCCAATATAGTATTATTTGATCACCTTAAGCTCCAACTCTAGCTCCAGCTCGAGCATCATTATCTCTCCAATTAAAGAAATACATAAATATATTACATGCATTGATACAATTTCGATTACGTTACCTATGTCTTATTTATAAATAATTTAATACACTTGATGATAGTATAAGATTATAAATCGTGATATATAATTTTCAAACTAGTGAAACGCTTTATATAAACTGAATACATTTTAATAAGTAATATCAAAATCATAAATATGGGTCCTTAGTAATATTATCAAATCATAATTATAATAAAAAATAAATCAATTTTTTTTGAAAATACATGTGAATTTTCCAATGAATATCCCATGGTATTGCAAAACTAGGGGCATGGTAAGAAAACACTCACTGTGAACTAGAATAGTGGTCATGATATTCTAACACAACTATTTTTAGGGTTATTCCCCTCATTGTATATTATCCAAATCTGTGACAAATTTTAGTATATAGATTGGGATTTATTTCTATGAAAACAACATAATATATAGCTTAATTTTTATTTGTCTTTATCCTATACAAAGAGTTACCTGGAATGTTAGTCGTATGGTTATATTACATATTATATGTTTTTATGCATAATTTTTCCAAGGATTCTACTAAACATGCATATAGATCAAAATGTAATGACCCAAATATAACTTCCTAGAGCTACCGGTAATTTTAATACACTAATAATAGACACAAGTGACTATATCTGAATGGATCGAATAGTTTACTAGTCATAGGAAACTTGATACTTACTTTAACCTCACATACATTTAAAAATATAAAACACCAAATGGTATTTTATTTGAGAACATATGAATTATATATAGTACATAAATTCATATTAGTCCTTGAACACTTATTGGTTTCCTGGGGAAGGGAAACATAGGAAACTGTTGAGCTTAGGTGCTTAATAAGGGTATGTGTACAATAAAATCTAATAAGGAATGAATACTATAGATTGAATAAATGATGATTAAATAATTTTATATAAATAATCACATTTTATCGAAATATATCCATGGATTTCATAACTATTAAAATAATCACATGTATATTAATAAATGATTTTATAATGATGTAATTCTTATTGTGAGACATATTAAGAATACTATTGAGGCATCTTGCGAAGAAATATATATTAATGGGTAAGTCCTAGCCAAAATTACCAACCTTTTTTGTCTCATGAGACCTACCGATTCATCGAGTGTAGTTCTAATTTCATTACCCACCCATCACCAAATACGTATAATACATTCACCATATGAATGAAATTACAAATCAATCTATATTACTAAATAATCAATAAATTTATATATTAGAGAACTAGAATATAAAATTACAAGACATTCCCCAAGAAAAATATAATAAAACATCTAGAGAAATATTGTGTGTCATATCTTTAGATTATATCCTATGTAAATCAAAAAAATTCAATAATGGAAGTAGTGATAAGAGAAAATACTTTATAAGGGTCACTAAATACTTTATTAAAGAAACTATCATTTTCACTTTGTAATTTATTAATTAAAAATATAAAATTTTCTAAATAATATTGATAAAAATTTCATTTAATAATCCCAAAAATCATGTGTTCTAATCCAAAAAAAGAAATTATTGGTCATGATGATAACAAATTCCATTCTGGCCATGCAAGTTAAAATAAAGATTCAATTAACATTTTTGGTAAAAAGTCATATGTACCTCATTCAGTAATAAATAAGAAAATTAATTTTACTTTTTTATTTAAAATGACAACCCTATTTAAAAATTTATTTAATAAATAATTTTATAATATAAAAATCATTCTTTTAAAATATAATATAAAATATGGACATGGACGAACACGATTCTAGACTAAGTAGAAAAACAGTGTTAGTTTTACATAAAAAACATAGTTTTGTATACTATTTAAATAATGAATAAAACTAATGTATATAAATAATTATAAGGAAATTAATTTATTATAATAAAATATATTTTGTTTAGTAAATAATTATTGAAAAATTTTCCATGTGGAGACTCAAACATAGACAATCCTATATAATGATGAGATTGTGAAAAAACCCTTACCCCTGGTCCAAATTCATTTGTATGTGTTTAAAAATCACATATAATAAATATATATTTGTTATACATATATTAAAAAACCATATTCATAAATTTAATACTATTTATGAATTATTTATATCCTTTTATCAGCGATTTATTAATAATACCCGATTGCACTCATTGTCATGGGTGACAACTTCTTTATTTTTCATTTATGTTTCAGTTTGGTAGTTTCGATCCATATACATCAATAACAGTTCAGTCACATATATAATTATATTCATGACATAAATATCATATATATTTATTATATATTTATTTATAATCATTAATAAAAAGTGGGGACCAAAAAATGAATTACACTACTCATGTATACAATAAGACATACATATGCATGAAAACAATGTTCAATTTTCAATAGATGAAATGATATAAAGGTGAGTAATAATAAAATTCAGTATAATCATTGTTATATGATATATATTTATTAAAATATCACTATTAACATTAATGTGAAGATAATACATCGATTCCTAGAGGTGGCAGTATAAATATAGTCAAGATCGACATTAACATTTTTCATTTTATAGAAACAAGGATATATAATGGTTGTTTCATAATAATAATAATATTTAATTATACATAGTATATTTAATTCATTATTTATTTGATATATACCATATATTTAGTTCAGTTTAATGATTAAATAAATGGAACTTTACTAATTAAAGAGAATACAAATTTTTTGAATGAACTAATTTAGATATCCTTTTAAAGACCCTATTGTTGGTCATCTGGGAAGAATAGAACTCTATAACATTTCAAGGATGTTTGGGTGATATTTATTCTGGGGGGGGGGGGTTTAGTCTATATTTCTCAATGTGTTGTGAATAAAATAAATAATGGGTTCTATTTAATATATAAGGGAAATAGAACACATGGAATTACAAAAATGATTAAAATATAGCCCAGTAATTGCAAAGAAAAATAATATCAAAGGAGACAAAATTCAATTAAAAATATTCTTATGTTTAAATAAAACATAAAACTAAATTTATATCGTATCATTGGTCATTTTATGCCTTATATACTGGTTTTACCCTTTTTCTAACCAATTTAAATATCTTCCACAGTAATATTTTTTTAACATTATAATGATATAAATTTACTTATAAGGTAAAAATTGACTCTTAAATGAATAAGTTATGTAATTTTTGAGAAATTTAAATCCTATATTTCCTCTATAAAAGTTATTATTATTTTTAAATTATATAAAATAATATTATTTTTCATAAAATATCGTTAATGTTAATTATGACACTATTAATATAATTTGACTTTGAAGTCATTGATTCATAGGTTAAATTTAATATAAAATATTCAAAAACATATAATATGTTATTTTTTTCTATAATATTCTTACATCTCAATAATACAACAATAATTTATAAATTTTTATATTTTTGAAATCATTTATTATATTTCACTATTAATTAAATAAATACTATATCGGCCTTATGTAAGAATATAAGTGAATTATTTAATTACTAAAAAATATAAATTTTTTACCATGATGAAAAAATTAAATAATATTTAAAATAAACTTTTATAATTGAATATATCCTCTTTTTATCATTATATAAAATTATTAGATATATCGAATTCAAAAGATTGATATTTTGTATTCATTATTTATTTTAATTAATGTAAGTGTCATAATTAATTAAAAATATAACCATATGTCTATATTTTCAATAATATGAAAAAATGAATGTACTAAACCAATATAAAATGAAAAGGGTATGTTATGGGTTGATTTTGAAACCTTATCTCATTTTTAACCCTATCATACCCATTTTATCCTTTCTAAGGTGAAAAATGATTATCAATGATACATTTCATAACACAAAATAATAGTCCTATTTAACAAAATTTTACTTAATAATTCAAATTTTTTATCCATTTATCACAATTCAATATCTTGAGGTGTACGAAATCAAAATTAATAAAAATGAATAAAATGAAAAAAATATAGATTATAGAAAATCTGTTTTAAGAATAAATATGGATTTATTTTTATCTAATTCCTAGTAAAAAAATTTATTTAATGATGAAACATATGACTGAACATATAATATATCTGTTTCATAAAAATCATTTAGTAAACATTATAAATTTAAAAGATTTTGAGAAAAAATATTTTCAGGAAAAAATATTTTTATCCGAAAAACATTAATTTTACTTTGAATGATTGATTTTTTATAATTTAATAACCAATGAATTCATTTAATAAATATTTAAACAATATTTAATTCATAGTCATGTTATTCCTATTTTTACAAACTAATCAAATAGAATTTGGTTAAATCTTACATTAAATAATAAAATTTTAGTCATATATCATAATTAGTTTATACATGGTGTTGAATATAATAAATGGGTATCAAAGAAAAATACATTATTTTTATAAAACTCTAAAATATGAGGGTGTTACAATGAATCTAACATAATGATATGGATCACTGACTCGCAGAGATGGTGATTGATATCAGCATGATACAAGACAAATTCATGTATTATGTTCCCCTAGTTTATAGCTAGTTGAAGGGAGAAGTGTGGAATTCATGGATGTTGTATCTCGAGGAGTGGGATGTAACTACTGTATAATGGGATGAAATCTATTAGGAGTTCACAAATATGTTATTATAGATTATAGAGAATGGGTTTAATAGGTAACAGTTTCCCTCCTTTCAGTAAACTAGCACAAATGTTCAAGATGTGAGGATTATGTTTAACATAGTCTATGGGATTCCACTGTCATATTTTTAGATGATGAGTCTAAATCAATGTGAATAGTGGATTCCTAATTCCAATCGCTCTATATTGTGGATACCCCATTTACAATTAATTTTTATTTATTTGTGAATATGATGATGTAGGTGATAGAGTGGGTGAATAGGTGGGACAGAACACACCCTATCGGGAGTCAGTAGAGACTACCGTAGAATGGGGAAGAATATGGAGGGTCATGTATGATTGGATAGTCGAGGTTTTGATTGATTAGGAAACAACACTAGTTAGTAATATCATTTTTATCAAGGTTTGAGAGTTCCCACACATCTACTGGGAGCTCTCTTATTTTGTGGTTATGCTATAATAGTCAAATTCATTATCTACCTTAGTTACCTTTATCCATATATAGTATGTAAGGATTGGGTAGCCATTCCCCCATCGATCATTAGTCATAGTCACCCCTCATGTAGTATCTATAGTTTTCCCACCCAAAATTCATTCAATATCATGTTTTTAGGTGTATTATCATCCAAAAAGAGGTGGAGTTGGAAAAATGTAGACCAAGGATATCCCACCCCTTTATGGACCCAATACAATCCCTGGATATGGAGGCCATTCACAGTAGGACAGAAGATCTATTCGAGGCTAGATTCCTCTAAGAGTAGAAATATCTATAGAGAGTATAGAGGTTGTTTCCATAATGATCAGTTTATAGACTACCATGGTTTCTACTTTTTTGATTTCAGATAATCACACTCCATTATCTCTCCCACCTTTGACCATGTGTTAAGACTGTATGGGGAGATACTTTTAGTTCCCCGGGTGTTATTCATTCCATTCAGTGGATATGAAATATTGACAAATGTGTATTTGGAGTACACATTGATGACATGGAAAGATTAATCATAGAGATATTTCATTTTTGTTATATATTTGTCCATGATATTTCAATATTATCTTGAATGAGTTATAGACTGTTTACATAGTGGTTGGATATTTTAAAAGTATAGTTGAGCATTTGGATGGGTTTGAGAGATTTGCAGTGCTCATTGATTAGACTGGTTTTCAAATGGATGGTAAGGGAGAAGGGACCATTTTTCCTTTATTTTTATGTTGCTGATAAAGATAAAAATGTCTCAGTAAGTGAGGATCCCTTGAGTTATTGCATATTTTCTAAAAGTTTTCCATGAGGTGGTTGTGACACAAACCCTAGACCTGATTTGATGTTTGGAATTGAATTATAGAAAGGTGTTACATATATTTTGAATGATCCCTATCAAATGATTGACTTATATTTATAGTGGATGACATTATGTATTGATGATCTAATGATAAATGAAATTATTAGGCTTAGTTTGTCACTGTGTTGAGATAAAAAAAATTCTGTAGGAATATAATGGTTGTTTGAGGCTATTATTAGACTTATGGTACTTAAATTAGGTGATAATAAACCATCATTGACCTCTCCAAATAATTTATGATTTATTTGACTAGTTGAGAGAATCCACCTATTATTATATGATTTATTTGAGATCTGGATGTCATCAATAGAGGGCGAAGGAGGTATATATCCTAATGAATGCCTTCTAGTGAATGTATGAGATATTTATGTTCATGGTCATGTCATTAAGTGTCACAAATGAACCAGTTATGGTCATGTGGATAATAAAATAAGTACATAAGGAATTACAAGGCCAATTCATAGTCACATTAATTGGTGAAGTTATCACATTATATATGTTGGATGTGAATATTCTTATACACATTTTCATTTTTGGTAGACTCTAATACCCCACTAGTTTAATAAGAAATTTTTTAAGTGTATATCATGGATGTTATAGGTACATTTACAAAGATATTTTTTCTCCCAGAAGGGAGTATAAATTGATCAAACAATGGACACATCATTGGTTTAGATTAAAAAACCTCAAAACATGTTAAAGGTTTATAGGTTTCATGGATTAATAGTTTATCATAAGTGAATTATGTCATATTTCTCTCTGATTTATGTTCCATTGAACAACTATACAAGGAGGGAACACACATTTGTTTATACTGATCAGTGCCTGATGTAACTTTAATACATGAAAGAGTATTTTCTCAATACCATAGTCTTTCAACCACTTAGGTACGGTATGGTGTTTGAGGTGTTCTTTAATATTTCACATTTGGGTTTAGGTTGAGTCTTGGTATAGAAGTGGGATATGATCTCATATTGGTGTAGGAAGTTAGGCCCCAATGATCATAACTATGCTACACATTATCAGGATATGACATCCATGGTGTTTTAAATGGTGATTTATTAACATTACCTCATTAAGTAATGATTTATTGTATTCACAGACCCGAAATATCCTAGGGTATATCATTTATCATCATGTCCTAAATTTCTTATAGTGGAGGTTTAGTGGTTTTTCTATGACTATTAATTATTGATTTTCTTTACAAAAGTAGGGTAAATGTTATGATAGACGTGTTGATTATAAATTCATGGAGATAAATTCAATATTATGAGCATTCCTAGAGGTAGATATAGGAGTTTGAGTCATAATATCTTAGATCAGAAGTGTATAATGGTAAATGATAATTTTATATGATGAAGATTTGGTTTTTATAGTCACTGTAAGTGGAGGTGTCATAGAAGAGGGACTCCTTATTGGAGGAGATGAATGACTGGATTGTTCATGGTGATTAACTATATGATAATTAGTTTATGAACAACATAAGGTTATGTTCTGGGGAAGGTTTTTTATCCCAATAGTGATGCATAAGTGATTCATTCTTGAGTTTTGTACGATTCATTTAGTAATGAATGAAGATGTATCTAATATGTACTAATGCTTTATGAGGATGTTTCGGGGTCCATTAATGAAGGGTTCCGTAGCATAGTTTGTGATGTGATTCAAATTTTTCTAGTAGTTCGAGGTAGAATATCATATCCTTATTGTTTTTATAGGCTTCGAGTGGCCCAATAATAAGTTTAATGACATATTGGTAGATTTCAACATCATTTTTCAATAGGATACAAGTGTATATGATACTATATGGAAGATTGTTGAATGACTCGGGATGTTGAATCAATTTATTGTAATATATAAATCATTTACTATGGATGTTATAGAGAGAGGATACATGGATGGTGTGGTGTGTATTCATGGATATTCAAGGAACATATTCTAAAACTCCTACCCTTGGATTACATCATTTGTCTAGAGAGAAATAATGCATGTGTTTAGAATTCATTTATTTTTTTACACTGGTTTGCACCCCCATAAAATAAGGTAAATGATATAAAACTGTACAATTTATAGGGGATGTTATATTTACATGAAACATTGTCTTTAGTTGATAATGGTTATGAAAACTAAATTTGGATGAGTTTTCTCACAATTACAACTACAACTCATCGATAAGTATATCCCGTTTTGTAGTGTTGTATGGGAGGCACTGTGCATCCTTTGTTGGGAAGGGCTGAGATTATAGAGGGATCATTTATTATCAATAATGTGATATATATCATGGTAGAGAATATCATGGTGTTTTCATCGAGTATGAAGGTGGTGTAAGTCCACCAAAATTAATATGTTAATCCGATCAGGAGGTCTATTGAGTTTGAGGTTTGAGTCTATATTTTTTTTACTGTTCCCCCTCAGCATGGTTTGTGAACATTGGTTGGGAAATGAAGCACTCACTCATGTTTTCTAGGACCATCATTTTGTTTAATAGAATTGGTGAGTTGGAATATTGGAAGGAACTACCTCCAAAATTAAATAGAGATAATGATATCTTCCATATTTTCTGTCTCCAATGGTATATTCCCTATGATTCCAATGTATTCACATAGGGGGAGTTGGATATTAAGGATAACGTGATATTCATGGAATAATTAATCAATATTTAATAATATTAATAAAATATTACATGATGGTTTTATTATATTTTATTATACACCCTAATGATACATGGAAATTGACCAACACCCAATGTCCTTGGGGGATTTTTTACCTATCATTTATTTTATGATGGATACTATTGGTTGAATCCTACGTCTCCCCATTTGATTCTTCAACAATATAATATCATGATACTGGTGGTCTGTTATGAGATATATCATCGGATTTATGTATGGTGGGTGGAAGGAATGATTCTTATGTATTATACATTCATTATACTCGAATTACATTGTTATAAGATACAATATGTGGGGTTAGTTCCATGAGATGTTATATGATGATGGTTTTATAAAATATCATATGTTTGGTGTCTTTGTTAGTCGATATGTAAGGGATGAGAAAAAATGATTCATTCTCAATTGGAGTGGATGCAAAATTAGTGAGAAACTGGTTGTGGGGCCCGTTATATACATTTTTATGATATAAATTTAACACTATTATATTCGTTCTTTGATAAGATTAAATTAGTAATGATGGGAAACTACTTGACCTTTATAGGTGTAGTTTAGTTATACTTTTTGTTCAATGAGGAATTATTATACTCCTTCCACATTCACATGCGTTACATTTTGTATGATCCTACTAAGTGTAGATGAAATACTCAACTCATATACACATAATCCATTTTCATGTATCTAGGATGACTTTGGTGATTTTGAAAATAAGTAATATATAGTATCCCTAGTTTTTGTAGTTAGAACCATAAGATTCTACTATAGTATTTATATATAGATGTGTCTGTATCATCATTACCTTAATTACTATGGGTAAATTATTACAAAAGACTTTGGATTATTTATTTTATATTATTACGGGATGGTTGATGGAATTATGTTATGATCCATGGATAATGAATCAATTTTATTGTTTTTTACCTTCAGAGACAGTATCCAACCCATGGCCTATTAGTGGTCAGAGTTTGTGGGTAACTCTATATATTCGCAATGTGTCTATGAGGATTAGAAATGTGGGTAGGGGGGTCATGACATAATGTATATAATATTTACATTATATTCATTTATATTTCAATATGGTAAAATATATTTTATAAATACAACCCAATATTGAACAATGTTGTATGTAAAGATTCAATTCATTAGATCCATGAAGATATTAGTTGAATTCAAAAGTCCAAATGAAATAAATCTAAATTCATAGTATTTTTACAATATAAATAAAGATTAATTCATTATAACATCCCTCAATACCCTTATGGTAAAATACCTAGAACAAATTTTAACCATTAATAAGTATCCAACTTTACTGTGTTGATTGAATATATCATGAATATGATGTAGAAAATACTTGTTCAAGATCACAATTTTATCAATCTATAAATAATCATTAAAATTATGCTTCAATTATTCACTCCTTACTAAAAATTGGACTGGTTCACACCATAGAGAACCTTTGGGGTGTATAAAACTCTTTTCAGATTCTGTTGGGTTTTCATTTATAATTTCACCAATTCAACAGTATCTATTATATATGGACATGTAGAGATTATCATGAATATTGGTATGAGATGTTTATATAAATAAACCTCATTTCATGGGGATGACTCTTATGCTCATCTAAAAATACATATGTATACACCCATACAATATTAATTCCATAAAATTTTACTTTTTGATATTTTTTTTTTCTTGATTCCATCATTTCTCTGTATTATAATCCATGTTATTTAATTTTCAACCACATGGATTGCATAAAACTTCATTCATTGATTCATAGTAAGAGGATTATTTTGGATATAAAATTTTGTTTCCTATTCTTTATAAATAATATATATTGTATCATTAGATATCCAATCAATTACTAATATTAAATTTAACACTACCAAGGTAAGAATAATAATATTATCATGTATTTTCATAACAAAGTTATTGAATTGAGAGGAGTAATATATCATAGATGTAATCATCATACCAATAGATGATTGTAAATATTGGTCACTCTCTATTGTTGAAGGGGAAATCAACATATATAGTACTACTATATAATAAAGGACAATTTAATGAAATGAAATCAAATAATTAATTCAACATATTATATTAAAGGATAATTGTACATTTCCCTGCTAAATTAAAAGGATCCACCCTAGTAGTGGTGACTGTATATGCTCTCACTTGTTCCCTGAGTTTATGAGGATATGGGGTTATATTATCATCACTTTATATAGTTTTATGGATTTGTTTCATTTTCCCAACTTTAAAAATAACATAATCATGAGTTTCAATTAAATAATTCATTCTCTAAAATTTAAGGATATTACTAGGTTTTGAGTATTAGAGGATTATGAAATAACTAAAACATAAAAAAACCCTAAAAAAGTGTAATATTCTAATTAGTATCCATTTTCACATAACATAAAACATTTAAAATTGATCATGATATATATTCATGGATAATATTCTCTACTTTATTCTTTACATTTCAATTTCCACTACCCATTCGTAAACCATGTAAAAAGAATTTTAAAACATTAGAAGAGCATAAAAGGAAAAGTAAGGGGCATAATGAGAAATAAAACATTAGTCTCATGACAAAATAGAATAAAATTTTAATTTTTTACATTTAACATAAATTTTCATTGAGTGCATGAAGAAAAAGAATTTCACATAAAAAACACACACCTTTATCTCAAATAAAACCTTTAAAAGAAAAAAAATTATAATAAAAACGTTTTTTATTAAATTAGGGAGAAATAATTATAAAAATATTTCAAAAATCTTTTAATTAGATTAATCACATGTGAAACTCCAATAATAATCATTACCCTATGAATTGGAGAGGTTTAATTGGGCTCACACTTAGTATAATGTATTTTGGGATCAATTGTTTTTCATGAGCTATAATGGGGATCAACCCTTTTTCTTAGCTATATTAGCCTCACACATGTGATATAATAGAGATAATCCCCACCTATAATATGTATTGGTCTCACCCTTTTTATATAATTCCTAGGAACCATATAATTATTGAAATACTATCATCACAATTCATTTTGAAAAACACATTAAACCCACATGAAAAACCATTAGTATAAATATACCATTTTCATTTTAAAAACAACTTTTAATACAAAAATACCTTATTCATAGAAGTAATAACAAAACATAAAAAATAGAATACAATTTTACACTGAGGAAACCATGAAATATTGATTTGGAATCCCAAAATCAAATAATTTCCATAATGGTGGAAAATTCCGTGTTTCTGTGTATGTTTATAATAGAACATTTCTTTTCTGGTTTGTTAAAAACATTCTGTAAATTACATGTAAATGGATTCCTATCAAAAAAATTTAAAAATATATAACAAATAGGTATAGAATTTAAATTAATTTTTTTTATTTCCATACAAAAACATAAATTAAATAATGTTAGAGACATGGTCAATGTGGAGAAATAGTTGGAATGAAAACATCAGAATATGTATTTTTAATGAAATGTCCCTTACAACTTATGAAAAACATTAATCATAAAACTAATTAAGGAATTAAATTTAAAAAACATTAAATATAATTATAATAGATAATTTAATTATATATAATGTTAAATGGGCTGTATATATACCCTATAATAGAATATTGGTTCATAACATCAAAAATATCCTCAAGGAAGAGGAATTTGAATGATATCCCTTACCTGGATCCTGACATCTCAAACATGGGTTAATATTATAGAATAATAAATTTATGATAATTATTTATTTTATTAGAAACTAAACCATGTTTATTATTACATTATTTCACTTATTAATATGACATATATCATTACATAAATATTTATGTTTATGTCATATGTTTTTGACCAAATTTAACTTATATGAGAAAAAACACCTGGGTAGATTCGCTATTGTCAATGATGTCATTATATAAACATATAAAGAATATTATTGAAAAAATAATTATCATCTTTATAAATCAATTATAATTTTAAAACCAATCATGAAATATGGTTATGGAAAATGAAAAAGTGCCTGATCATGGATACGGTAAGTTGTACGTACACATGGGTAAAATTTCCATTTTTCAATGATTGTTATATAATGAAGGTGTCACAACCCACCTTCACCAAAAGGAGGGAAGGTTCAGCAGATTTCTAGGACCTTCCTTCTATAAGTTGAATTATATATAATGACCCTTGAAACCCGCCTTCAATAGGTCCCGGAGTGGCGACCAGCACCAAGGGCATGAAATCTCACACTAAATGGAAGGCATTACCCTTTTTCTTTTAATAGGATTGGGAGATAAGATAGTGAATCCCACAACAACAAAATTGAAAGTAAAAGTAAAGACAATAACCATTCCCAATGCATGTTACAAAAGTAAAATCCACAATCTATATGGGGACTACAAGGAAAAGTACCGAAAGAAAGAACAACAACAACATCATTGATCTTTCACAAGGTCAGATCTAGTACGGCCCAGAACAATCCCCGAAGTCCTCCCGAAAACCTGAACACAGTTTTATATATGTAGGGTGAGCATACAAGTATACTCAGTATGGAAAAACCAAAGACTCTCGTGCACAAGTGGGGAGGCATACTAATGCCCTGTGAGAAAAGAGATAACCAAGCACCTAGAAAGAGAACTAACCACCTAAGCCTCACCAAGGAACACTCCCCAAATAACAAAAGTCATGTAATGTATAGTAATACCACATCGATGATTGGGTACCCCGCGCCACTTTCCCACTGGTTATTGAAGACATCCTATGCGTCAGACCAATCCTGCCATTCTCATTGCAGTCCCACTACCATACCCCACCCGCACACACCTGGGCCATTACCATTATCCCGCTCACATACACCTAGGCCACAACCACCACATAGAACCACACCTGTAAACACCTATGCCGGAACAACCACTGCCACGCCTGAAGACACATGGGATAGAGGAACTACTGCCATGCTTGAAGACACATGGGCCTAATCCCGAAGATAATTGGGAAACCACCTGCCCGTAAACACCCAGGAAAACCACCTAAACCACCCCGCCTGAAGATTATAGGGAGAATAACGGACCTCAGGCTATCAAAGTCTACCCGAAGATACTTGGGCTATCTAGGAAAGGGAGAAGAAAGGAGCTAATAACCATCCACTAATAGATGTGTTGGGAAAAACACCTCCCCCATTAAATGGGGGTGTTCGACCCTAAGTGCTCAACTTGGGTGGGGCGCGAATAAGAAACACAAAAACTACAAGTATACGTATAGGTAACAAGCAGTCACTGAAATCTAGGTTTTTCTTCAGCCAGCCTAATGAACACTATCCTTATTATTCATTCATAAGAGAAGAGAACAACACTCATGCCCATGTCACAACTCACACCAAACTAAATCCCCATTTGTCCCATCCTTTTTTTCATGTTCTGTAATAATGGTTAAACAAGTTTTTGCACATACTTGGGAAACTAGTAAGCCTAAGCACAAGCCAAGGAAAGAGTACACCCAACAACAATTTAAACATTCACACCCAGTTCTCTTGTAAAAGAACATCAAGTGAGACCCCTCCAAGTATTGGAACCAAAGCAGGTCAAAGTGAGATACCGTCCCAAGTTCCCAGAACTATGAATAAGAAGGTTTCAAAATAGAAGAGGATCCTACCAAAATTAGTGATACAAACAGTGGATCCCATCCTCACCCACATCACCCCCAGCAATCTAAGCCCCTCTCCATGAATATTATAAGGTCAACCGTACTCGGCCCTTGTAGGAAACAACCAAACCAATTGTTCCAACACAAGGCAGACTCAACATGTATTTTCAGATTTAAAAGATTTAACACACTCCATGATTTCAATTCCAATGGGCTTAATCCGGGGGTATCATCAAAAAGGAGTTGATCCTGGTGATTTCAATTTATTTACCCGAATATACATATTTAACCAATTTCCTTTACATAGAAAATGTTTCACAACCAAAATACAAGCCGTTTAAACATCACCAGAGGTAATGGTTTATTAGAGCACAGAGAAAGACCACCAACGACAATGATTTTCAGTAGGCGTAAGCCCGCACAATTCAAAAATAATTAATCATGAAAGAGGATAAAAACAGAGCAACATCATCGATCACAACCCTCCCCTTCATTATTTAGATTCCGTTTATTATCTTCATTAAAGTTTGTTTCATCCAATTCTAAAGAAGAAGTAGCGTACCCACCCCGCAAGATACACAGAAAGGATAGATGAAGGTGAAACCCCTACTTGACTAATCAAGGATTGATGTTAAGTCCCCGCGTGAGTAGCTAGTGGTCCACAAAACACAATCAAGGAAAACTTCACTGGGTGAGGTACGACTCTCCAAGAGGAAGGGTATTCCGAGTGCAGGGTAATCGAGAAAAAGAAACGTATGAGGAAGCCTATAGGTTATAAAGGCTGATAAGGGCTAAGATACAGCACGCCCAAGATGGTTAAGATATGGAGAGAAAAACTTGAAACCGTGTAAGGAGCGGGATCATGGGTTGACCACATGGTTGGGTCACCCCACACGCACAACTTAAAATATCCCCACCCTTCAGAGCGGTTAAAACAGACAAACAGCCCCCTTAACCAAGGACTCCTAAAAACAAAATTGAAGGCATGACGAAAATGCGTTTCTTTTCATTTAACAGGGTTATATTTCCAAACATTGAATTTAAATACCATTAATGGGATTTATGGGCATCAAAACAATGTTTAAAAAAAACATTTTTTTTAAAAAGGAGGCGCTACTGGAAACACCCGTGGGGGTCACCGGTAGGCTAGGTCTACCAGTTTTCCAAGGCTACCAGTAGGCTGAGCTACCGGTAGGCGGTGGCTACCGGTAGACCGAGCTACTGGTAGGCAGCAGCTAACTGTAGACTGAGCTATAGGTAGGTCACGGCTACCGGTAGGCTATGGCTACCGGTAGACCGAGCTACCGGTAGGCCGTGAAAACCGGTAGGCCGCAGCTACTGGTAGACCGAGTTACCGGTAGGCTGAGATACTGGTAGGCTGCGGCTACTGGTATGCCGAGTTACTGGTAGGCCGAGCTACCTGTAGGCTGAGCTACCTGTAGGCCAAGCTACCTGTAGGCTAAGGCTATCGGTAGGCCTTCTATCGGTAGGCTAAGCCTACCGTTAGTCTTAACCTTCACCGAGAAGCCTCGATAACTTTACCAGAACACCCAACATTATATTTTCACCAAGTAATGGACCCCAAAACCCCAGGCCATTACATTAGATACTTCTCAAACTATTCTCATCCCCGAGAATATAAGAACAAACCAGAAAAGAGAAGAGTGGGGTCTGAACAACCACCCTCTTTAGATACTTCTCTAGGGAAAACCCCAGAGTTGTTCCAATGCTGGAAAAGAACCCTCCCCCTACATCCATGAATACCCACCCAAGAGTTATTAACCACAACATTCACAAGAAGCATAAGGATCACACTGTCCAACACATGAGTTAGGGATTCCCCTCCTACATGTCAGGATATTATCCGCTTTGGGCAACACTTACTCACCCGCACTGGTTTAATCACATCCACATTAATGCATCCTGATTAGCAGTCATGTTTTCCCATCATCACACATTCGTACACACACACACACACAGAACATGGAATTGGTCATATATTAGCCAAGAAAAAAAAGCACTTCATATATTATAGCACAAGGTACAATATCTCAAGGATCAGAACAAAAACAACAAGGAAGTAAAACAGCTATGGGTACTGAACGCGTAACTGGGCCTCTCGCTCCCATGTTCTCTCTTCTAGGCCACCATGCCTCCACAACACACGAACCAAGGGGATGGTTTGTACATGAATCAAATTATCCTTGCGATCCTCGATCATGATTGGTCGTTCTATGAAGGTCGCATCCTCTTCCACATCTAACTCTCCCCAGTCGATGATGTGGGAGTCGTCATGTAGATAGAGACGAAGTTGGGAGACATGAAATACGTTGTGAAATTTCTATAACTGAGGTGGAAGCGCCAGCTGATATGCCACCTCACCAACTCGTCCCAACACCTCGAAAGGTCCGATGAACCTGGGAGAAATCTTACTTCCCTTGCCGAACCTCTATTGTGAACACCGAAGGGATACCTTCAAGAACACGTGGTCCCTGACCTCAATGTCCAAGGGTCTCCTCCTATTATCGGCATATGACTTCTGCTGGTCCTGTTCCACCATAATCCTTTCTCGTATAAGCTGAACCTTCTCTGTCGTGCTCTGCACCACCTCCGGGCCAAGAACACCTTCTTCCCCAACCTCAGTCCAGCACACGGGTGAGGGACATGGCCTTCTATATAGCGCTTTGAATGGAGCCATGCCAATGGTAGATTGATGGCTATTATTGTAGGCGAACACTACCAGTGGAAAGTGTCGCACCCATGATCCCCCAAAGTCCAGAATACATGCCCACAGCATGTCCTCCAAGGTCTGGATGTTGCACTCTGTCTTCCCATCTGTCTAGGGGTGGAAAGAAGTTCTAATATGTAGTTGGGTGCCAAAATCATGCTACAATCCCCTCCAGACTCGTGAGGTAAAACGTTAATCACTCTCTATGACTATGGAACTTGTAAATCCATGCAACCACAATACCTCGTCCACATACTTCCATGCTAGAGCGTCCACTACACTCGACTCCTTAATCACCAGAATGTGAGCCGACATCGTCATGCGGTCCACCACTACCCAGATGGCGTCACATCCCCCTTGTACCTTGGGAAGTCCCATTACGAAATCCATCGAGAGGTCGTCCCACTTCCACTCAGGGACATCTAAAGGTTGAAAAAACCTGCCTAGAACACGGTGTTTAGCGTTTACCTGCTGATATACTATGCACTTGGCCCCAAACTCATCAACTGATCGCTATACTCTGGGACACCAAAGCTGTCTCCTCAAACCCGGGTACATCATGTAAACTCCTGGGTGTACCGATAGGGGTGAGTTGTGGAACTCCCTAATAACATTTCCATACATCGCCTCTAGAACAAACAAAATTCCTCGGAAAAGCATCTCATTCTGACCATCCTCCGTCCACCCTTTCGGAGCATTGCCCTGGTCAAATCGTTCGTGCATCACATCGCACTCTAGGTCTCCCCACTGAGACTCCTCCACTTTCCGCAAAAGAGAAGACTGTACTGTCATCTGATACAGGCAACCATTATCGCTATTCATCTTCGCATCCAGGTGCAAGGTATCCAACTCCTCCATTGTCTTCCAGGAATCTACCGACTCTTGAACTGCATCCTTCTGCAACCTCATGCTCAGAGCATCGACCACTACATTGCCTTTTCCCGAAGTGTTTGAAATATCAAAGTCGTAATCCTGGAGTGACTCCATCCACCTTCTCTGCCGAATGTTTAGGTCCTGCTGGGAGAAGACATACCTCAATATTTTGTGATCTGCGAAGACCAGAAAGCATTCTCCAATGGGGTAATGGCGCCAAAACATCAGTGCGAAAATAACCGCTACAAGTTCCAAATCATGGGTGGCATTATTATGCTCATGAGGGTGTAGCTTCCTAGACCCATAAGAGATCACCCCTTGTCACTACATCAACACAAATTTGAGGCCTTGCCCTAAAGAATCACAAAACACCTCATACGCCGCCCCTTCTTCTGGTAGTCTCAGCACTAGGTCACTAACCAACTTCTCCTTCAGATAGTTGAAGGCTGCCTCACACTGCTCACTCCACATGAAAACCTGGTCCTTCTTGGTCAAGGTTGCAAAAGGGGCTACAACTCAAGAGAAGTTGTGTATGAACCTCCGATAGTAACCTTCTAGTCCAAGGAAACTGCAAACCTCTGCCACATTATTGGGTGTTTCCCATGAAACAACCGCTTCAACCTTTGATGGGTCCACTACTACCCCCTGTTCGGACACTACATTCCCAAGGAAGTTCACTTCTCGCATCCAGAACTTGCACTTCGACAACTTCCCAAAGAGCTAGTGCTGTCGGAGGACCTCCAAAACCGTCCTCAGATGCTAAGCGTGGTCCTCCTCTGATCTTGAATAGATTAGGATGTCGTCGATGAACACAACCATGATACGATCCAGGTACACCTGAAAGACATTGTTCATAATCCCCATGAACATATCTGGGGCATTCGTAACACCAAAAGTCATGACTACAAACTCGAAGTGCCCATATCTGCACCAGAAGGCAGTCTTCGGGATGTCTCCCTCCTTCACCCTTAATTGGTGATATCCAGACTGCATGTCGATCATTGAGAACCATACTGCCCCTTTCAGCTGGTCGAAAAGATCATATATCCTTGGAAGAGGGTAGCTATTCTTGATTTTTACCAAATTCAGCCGCCTGTAGTCTATGCACAACCTGAGACCACCATCTGCCTTCTTTGCGAACAAGACTGGAGCAGCCCACGGTGATGCACTCGGTCGAACAAAACCCTTCTTCATCAGATCGTCGATTTGAATCTGCAACTCTCGTAACTCCAAAGGTGCCATCTGGTAGGGAGCCATCCAAATTGGAAGAGCACCAGGTTGAAAATCTATCCCAAACTCAACATCACGTCGAGGGGGTAGAGTTGTCACCTCCTTAGGGAAGACGTCCATAAACTCACTGACTATCCCTAGTACTTCCACCATCACAGCATCTACTGACTCTACTGACAGCTCGGCTAGTAAGGAGAAGAGGGGTTCCTCACACCTCCTTCCCTTATGACTACTCCGCTCGCTGGTGAAAGTAACATGTCGGCCACCCAAGTCTGAGAACACAACCCTTCCTCAGAAATAGTCGATGATGGCACACATAGTGAACATCCAGTCAATGCCTAGGATGAAAACGTATGGATATATCTGTAGTAGTAGTAGATCCCTGACCGACTGATGGGGCCCTATCATCAGTCTGCATCCTCTACCAACATATAAAAAGTCGGTCTGACCTCCGACTAGTGTGCTCAGCACTAGGGGCACTGGAAGACTCTCAGCATCAAGACCCAGATCATGGGCTAGACTGGGTGCAACAAAGGATTGCAAAACTTCGTTGTTGAACCAGGCATAATCAAGGGTACTAAAAAAACTGATCGTACCTCGAATGACCTCCAGTCCTTCTGGAACTGCTGCCTCCGTGGCGTGAAACTGCCCACACCCAGCTCCTCTGCCTCTCGACTATCAGTCGCCTCTCCGGCCACACCATGGACTAGGTCCCTGAGGAGCGCCCTAAGGCCATCCTCCCCCTGCAATGCCTGCCCGTGGAGGAGCGGGAGCTCACATCCCATGTTGGTGCTGCTGGAAGGGCCTATTTGGAAGCAACTACTAGGGAAGGTGCTGGGCATGTCTGCCACTACCTTACTAAACTCGGTCTGGGCACTGATTCCGGAGATGTCCATGGCTCCCACAGATGAAGCACCTCGGTCCTGGGCATGAATGTATAGGGTGAGGACCGAGGGACCGGAACTGGAACTACAATGACCTGCTTCCTACTGGTCAGAACCTAGAGGGTCTCGATGATGGAGGTCTGCTGCTGAATGCCTTTCCCTTCGACGGTCCTAGATGAATCCCATCTTGTGACACACCACCCAACGTGTGCATCCTCTCCACCACCTCTTCCTTCTTCTGTACCTCCAAGTATGTCGGCAAGGTGAAGGGGTTAACAACGTATTAGAGGGAGGGTCGGAGCGCCTCCTCTAAACGTCTCGCCCGAGACTCCTCATCCGGGAAGAGGTCCGGAGAAAATCAGAGGAGGTACTTGAACTTGATTCCCAGCTCCCTTATTGGCACACTCCCCTGCTGGAGGGATAATAACTCTTGTCTCTTCTCCACCTTCATTGTAGAAGAGAGAAATTCCTCCTGGAACTCCTCCTCAAAATCAGCCCATGCCACCTCAGCCTCTCTCCTATCCCCCAGGAAGAAAGTCCACCACTGACGCGCTGCTCCCCACATCTGGCTGATGGCCAAAGGATCCCAATACTCATTCGGAACCCGGATCAAGCTGAAGGCTATCACCAGCTCCTATGGACAGCCCTCCATCTTTATGTCAGAGGTGCTTCCCTCGTACTTCTCGAGGGTCTGTCGCTGGAAGGCTCGAAGTGTCTTCTTCCACTGGACGTCCTCCTACTCTCGATCATCCCTCCGCGGATCGGCCAAGTCAACATTCTTGGCCTCGATCACCCGTAAAACTCATGGTCATCTACCGAGTGCCATAGATGCAAGGTAAACAAAGAATTCCTTATCCCAAGTAGTGCAGAATATTGTTCTTAAAACTCCTTAAAATTCATAATTATTTCAAATTATCCAAATCAACCGAGAAAAATGAGAACACAAATCATTTATGATGCATGTACCTTTCCTAGGGTCTCTACCTTGCAATCAGCATGGCGTCACTTGGTCGTTCGGTAGGTCCAGAGTCCTTGCATCGAATCACGGGGGGGGGGGGGGGCTTAAAATCTCGTATCCTAGCCGGTCTTCCCTGGCCTAATTCACGCACCTAGGTCACCCAATACCATTTCCCTACCGTCCCATGAAATCCTCACTATGCCTAACTCTAGAAACCATCCTATCTCTCAACCTCTCCTCTGATACCATTCTGTCATGACCTTCCTTCACCAAAAGGAGGGAAGGGTCAGCATATTACTAGACCCTTCCTTATTTAAGTTGAAGGAGAGATAATGACCCACAAAACCTGCCTTCAATAGGTCCCAGAGTGCCTACCAGCACCGAGGGCATGAAATCACACACTAAATCGAAGGCATTACCCTTTTTTCCTTTAATAGGATTAGGAGATAAGATATTGAATCCCACTACACAAAAACTGAAAGTAAAAGTAAAGCCAAGAACCATTCACAATGCATGTAACAAAAGTAAAATCCACAATGTATAAGGACACTACAAGGAAATGTACGAAAAGAACGAACAACAGAAACTACAATGATCTGTCACAAGGTATGAACTAGTACGGCCGTACACGATCCCCGATTTATTCCTAGAAACCTGAAAACAATTTTATATAGGTAGGGTGAGCATACAAGTATACTCACTAGGGAAAAACAAAATACTCCCATGCACAAGTGGGGAGGCATACTAATGCCCTGTGAGAAAAGAGATAACCAAGCACCTAGAAAGGGAACTAACCACCCAAGCCTCACCAAGGCACACTCCCCAAATAACGCAAGTATAGTAATACCACATCGATGTTTGGGTACCCCCGCTCCACTTTCCCACTGGTTATTGAAGAAATCCTATGCACCGGACCAATCCCACTATTCTCATAGAAGTCCCACTACCATACCCCACCCACACACAACTTGTCCATAACCACTATCCTGCCCACAGACACCTGGGCCACAACCACCACGCACAACCACACCTACAAACACCTAGGCTGGAACAACAACTGCCACGCCCGAAGACACCTGGGCTAGAAGAACTTCTGCCACGTCGGAAGACACCTGGGACTCATCCCGAAGATACTTGGGAAACCACCTGCCCGTAAACAACTGGGACAACCACCGAAACCACCCCACCCGAAGATTATAGGGAAAATAAAGGACCTCAGGACATCACAGCCTACCCGAAGATACTTGGGATATCCGGGAAAGGGATATTAAAGGAGCTAATAACCAGCCACTAATAGAAGTGTTGGGAAAAACACCCTCCACCATGAAATGGGGGTGTTCGGCACTAACTACTCAACTTGGATGGGGTGAGAATAAGAAACACAAAAACTACAAGTATATGTATAGGTAACAAGCACTCACCCAAATCTAGGTTTTTCTTTAGCCAACCTAAAGAACACTATCCTTACAATTCATTTATAAGAGAAGAGAAAAACACCCATGCCCAAGTCACAACTCACGCCAAACTAAATCCCCATTTGTCCCATCCTTGTTTTCATGTTCAATAATAATGTTTAAACAAGTTTCTGCACCTACTTGGGAAACTAGTAAGCATAAGAACAAGCCAAGGAAAGAGTACACCCAACAACAATTTAAACATTCAGACCCGATTCTCTTGTAAACGCACATCATGTGAGACCCCTCCATGTATTGGAACCAAAGAAGTTCAAAGTGACATACAGTCCCAAGTTCATAGAACTATGAATAATAAGGTTTCACAACATAAGAGGATCCCACCCCAATTTGTGATACAAACAGAGGATCCCATCCTCACCCATATCACTCCCAACAATCTAAGGCCCTATCCAAGAAAACAATAAGGTCACCCGTACTCGGACCATGGAGGAAATAAAAAAACAATTCTACCAACATAAGGTAGACTCAACAGGTATTTTCAGATTTAAAAGATTTAACACACTCCATGGTTTCAATTCCACTGGGCTTAAACCAGGGTTATCATCGAAAAAGAGTTGATCTTGGTGCTTTCAATTTATTTAGCTAAATATACGTATTTAAAAAATTTCTTTTACACAAAAAAAGGTTCACAACCAAAATACAAGCCATTTAAACATCACAATAGGTAAGTGTTTATTAGTGCACAGAGAAAGACCACCAATGGCCATGATTTTCAGTAGGCATAAGCCTACACAGTTTGGAAATCATTAATAATGAAAGAGGAGAAAAATTGAGCAGCATCATCGATTACACCCCTCCCCTTAATTCTTTAGATTCCGTTTATTATCTTCATTAAATATTGGTTTATCCAATTCTATAGAAGAAGTAGCGTACCCACCCCACAAGATACACTGAAAGGAGAGACGAAGGGGAAACCCCAACTTGAATGATCAAGGATCAATGGTAAGTCCCCGCGTGAGTAGATGGAAGTCCATGGAACACGATCAAGGAAAAATTCACCAGGTGAGGTAAAACTCACCAGAAGGAAGGGTATTCCGAGTGCAGGGTAATCGAGAAAAAAGAAACATAGGAAGAAGCCTTTAGGTTATAAAGGCTGATAAGGGCTGAGATACAGCATTCCTGAGACGATTAAGATACAGAGAGAAAAACTCAAAACCATGTAAGGAGTGGGATCGTGGGTTGACCACACGGTTGGGCCACCCCACACGCACAACATAAAAGATCCCCGCCCTTCGGAGCGGTTAAAACAGATGCACACCCCCTTATCCATGGAATCCTAAAAACCCGGTTAAATTCATGACGAAAACACATGGTTTTTCATTTAACAAGGGTATCTTACCAAAAATTTAATTTAAATACCATTAATGGGATTTAAGGGGGGTCAAAACGGGGTTAAAAAAACATTTTGCACAAAAGGAGGTGCTACTGGAAAAACCTGTGGGGGTCACCAGAAGGCTAGGTCTACCGGTTAGCCGAGGCTACTGGTAGGCTGAGCTACCGATAGACCGAGATAACGATAGGCCATAGATACATGTAGGCGGCGGCTACCGGTAGACCGAGATACCGGTAGGCGGCGGCGACCGGTAGACCGAGCTACGGGTAGGCCACAGCGAACGGTAGGCTACGGCTATCGGTATACCGAGCTAGCCATAGGCCGCAGCTACTGGTAGGCGGCGGCTACCAGTAGACCAAGCTACCTGTAGGCCGAGCTCCCGGTAGGCTGCGACTACTGGTAGGGCGAGAAACTGGTAGGCCGAGCTACCGGTAGGCTAAGGCTACCGTTAGGCCTGCTACATGTATGCTAAGGCTACCGTTAGTCTTAAGCCTCACCGAGAATCCTTGATAACTTTCCCAGAACACCCAACATCAAATTTCCACCAAGTAATAGACCCCAAAACCCCATGCCAATACAGAAGGTAATTAAAATTTATTGATTTAGAATCATAATAACATCATTTATTTTATATATTATAATTATATATACTTATATATATCATTATTGGGATGGGGTTATGGAAATTTGAATAACATTTTATGAAGAGGTGGTATTCAACTCATCCATGAATGAGGTTATTAATTTTTTAGTGAATGAAAAGGTAAAAAATAAATAGTTATATTAATTTTCTAGATTTATAAATATTTCATGAATATACTTAGTATTCCATGTATATCATATATATATATATATATATATTTTATCACTACTCTTATTACTATTCATGTAATGCATTAGTGAAAAACGAATCGCATCGCTTCACGAGGTGGTCGTGTGTTGTACACACGAGGGACATTATTGTATCCTATAGGGATTGAAAAGTAAAAAGGTATATATGATATAAATAATAAATATGGATACATATTTTATAAATATCTTATATATTATTTATATCCATCATAATACCCAACAATTAGTTATTGTAATGGAAAAATTAATGGCCTCAGTTCGTATGAAGGTAGTTCTCTGTACACAAGAAAAATGATTTCGTAACGCATTTGATAGAAGTGGAAATGGTTTTTGGACCTCAAATTATTCTAATAACATTTAAGTATATGGTATATACTAATTTTATTATATTATCATTGTTTAATAATAATTTATATAGGTGGATAGGGAAATAAAATAAAAATAGTTGTTGATTAATTTTACGTCTTCTTCGAGTAGGCACCTTAGGTTTATAGGAAACACGTTTAGATATTAGATTTATTCCAAAATAAAGGAATTTATTATTAGGGGAGGTAATTTTTGATGTGATTTTTGAATTTATTTTCCAAATAAAATAGGTTTTATGGTTTGAACTGTTGAAGAGTGTGGGTTGTTTTTTATAAGTGGGGGAGAGGTCATTCTTGATATATTTGAAAAGAATTGATTGATCTGACATGTATATAAGACCAAAGGGTTCAAAATAAAAAATTATAACCCCTTAAAGGTTAACTAGTATAAATATACCCATATAGTAATTTTTTTAAATGTTTATTTGTCTTTTTTACTAATATATTTTTAGTTTAACCCATGGTAAACCCATTTTTACCTTAACCGTGATAATTAATTTTAAGGCATTCATTATTAATTTTGGTCAAAAAGTAAGTTGAACTTATTATAAATTATAATTTATTCTGATTAAAAATATTAAATCCATTTTTTAAAATTCAATTTTTATATTTGGAATATTTTAATTTAAAATTAATCCCATTATAGTGACGAAAAAACATGTTATAAAGGGAAAAATATCAATAGATTACAATGTTTAATTTAAAAATTCCAAAATTAAAAATATTAAAATTTACTAAATTGAAATAATTGAAATACAATTTAACTAATTTTACCATAAAAACAAATATATTTATATTAACCTTATAATTGTATTACAAAAAATGCTGTTTACAAATAAACTTCATCATTTTTTATTATATCCACATGAGCCTCAGCCTGATTGGTGAGGACTACGAAAGTGAATCCAAGAGTCCCTGGAAAAAATCTGAGTGGATATATATTTTCATGTTATTGATGAAATACTATAGCAGGTGATGGAGTAGTTACTCTAGCAGATATTATCTGGTGTTGTAGTTGCCGGAACTATTCATCTATATGGGCCTCTATGCCACCAGTTTGTTACTTGGTTCCTACAAGGCTTTTGGGCCACCCAGGCCTTCGATCCGGTTTCCTCTCAAGGCCTTCAGGCCACTTAAATGAATTTATGATTACCCAAGTCCGTTAATCCACATGAAAATATGCAGATGTACAAGTCAGATTACAAGGGTCACGGCTCCAGATGAGAATTCAGAGCCAGGACATTAACCAGAGAATTACTAACAATATTTAGAAGAATGGGATGGTATGGAATTTCCATCAGGTCTAGGCCTATGAATCTCTACACAAGACAACTATCCGACCAGCCTTGTGAAGGTGGAGTGCTGATATAATGACCGTTACTATGGAGGAGTCTTTCCAAGTTGTCTTTTCTGGGTGATTCCATTTTGACCTACAAGTAATGTAATTGTTTCATAATGATTTTAGGCCTTTTAAGGGTTCCACCACACCTTGTGAAATGTATATTATAGAAAAATATTAAAAACAATGAAGGCCTTTGAGCCATTCATGCATCATTTTTCACTATTCTTCAAAAAATGGAACATTTCTAAAAAATCCCAAATAATTCAGTGTTGTGTGTAATTAAATCTATTGAAGTGATAGAATTTAATTAAAAATAAATTTATCGCAATTTATTGGGGTGTTACACCCACCCCCATTATTAAAATTTCATTATCATGATTTTAAAATATATCATGGAAATCAAGGGTTTGATACTTCAAAATAAAATTGTTGAAAAACCCACATCATAAAAAGGACAATAAAACATATATTTAATAATAGAGAATGGAAATTAAAAATGGTCATTTGGAATAAAAACATAACTCGGACTCAAAGAAAGAGAACATATGTGGGAAATGATAACATGGGTATGGAAGAAAATAGTAACACCTTAGGATTAATATAGGGTGATATATATCTTTTATCACAAGAAACTGGGTGATCTATATAACGTTAATTACCACAGAATCATATGCCAAATAAGTTTGAAAATTTTCATTGATATCATCAAAAATTATTAAAATCGGATAAAATTTTATATCAATGTCCTTTTTATGAAGTTTAAGAATTTTAATTAGAATATATACTTGATTGTATTCTATTTCATAAATACTATCTCATCCTATGATTTAGACTTTAAAAATACAAAATATATCACTTAATTAAGGAAAATAATGTCCAAAAATGATTTTTTATTTCAGAATAAATAAAATTCTCTTTTAAGGGATCAAAAATCATTTAAAAGAGTGAAAAATCATTCCATATATCTCTAACTATTTTCCAAAACCAAAATGGTTAGTAAAAGGTATCTAATACAATAAATAAATCTATAAACTTTAATAATAACACCATTGGTTCAAAATTAATATATATTTTTTCAAAAAAAATTACAAAGAATAATGTCATATTAACCCGGACATCGTGTAGGATAGTGGTAGGCACTAACCCCTTATTACCCTTAAGTCATGGGTTCAATCCATATAGCCTTTCTCAATGTAACAAGTTGTCAACAATCATGTACGTTGTCCTTTTTATAAACTATGATAATAAAATGCATATAACATTATAAAATTTTTTGGACATCCTTAAAAAAATTAATCATTTAATAACATTTTTTCTAATGTTTTCAATACATTCTCTTTCATAATGTCAAATATTAATATTTGGCTATTATTAAAATTTTATTAATGACCATATCAAAACTGAAGGTTATAAAGACATTTTTTTCTACATCATATAATGGAATTATTACTGTAACATCATCTCCACTAAATAAATTGCATCATATATATGTGAAAAATTAATATATGTCATACAATGTAATTCCATTACCTAAAATATATTTCTCCATAGAGCTATCACCACTTAAATATAAGGGCCAACATTAACTATAGATGTAGAAAATGATTTAACAACCAATTTCTTTCTGATCGTGATGATTTATACCCTGTGTAAGTAACTTCAGACACATGTTAGCATAGTATCCAAAATCACTACAATAAAAAATCTAACTTGTAACTGGATATCAATTATCTCACTCTTGTATTGTCCTATAATATTTTATTTGTAGTCATGAATCCTGTAATGAAACATACCACACCATTAAGACCTTATATATCATAAAATAAATTACTAAAAATGCATTTTAACACACATGGAACGTGTTTGTGACTGACCTTAAATATTCATTGTTAGTAGATTTTATTTTTTCTTACCACATTGACCACTTCCTACAATTTTTTTCTTGTGTGAAATATGTTTTGGATAAATCAATATCAACTTTCCCATCATAATTAACAACTTTCTAATAAATTTTAAATTGTCACATGAAAAAATACCCTCACAATAATTGAATCAATCTTGATTAAAATCATTTAATTTTACTATCAATTCCCTGAAAAAAAATTTATGTACCAGGAAACCACGTATAATTTTACATCATTGGAGGTAGACAAATATTCTTCATTTTTCCTCAATTTGAATAATTATATCTCTATCATAAGAAAAAATCCTGGAGAAATATTTATCATGCAAACTATTCATAAATGTGTCCCATCCCATAACATCAATAACATAATTATCCATTATATTCATAAACATATACCACAATAAAATAACATTACCTTAAAAATGATAAATGAAAAGAGTTACCTTTTGATGTTCCAAACATCGCATGAATTCAAATATATTCTCTACGAAATTGATCCATACATAAGATCCATAAGGTTAGAGGATCTTCTTAATGACATGGGATGTAGCATTATGAAATTCTCTAATATTGAAATATTTCATCATGGTAGATTGGGATTCTCTCTAGCATTGACACTACAACCAATTATAGATTATGTTAACTGATCCATCTATGAAACAAACAATTTTTTTCAAATTGCAACAATCTCATGATGCTAATTTTTAAGGATATTTTCCTCTCAACTCCTTCCCATTACGTCTTTCTTACTTCCATTAAAGAAAAGCATTCATAATAGATATAGTTGATATGAACCACTATGTTAATCATTAAATTATATATCATTTAAATTTAACCATTAAGCGATGTCTTGCAATGGAATGATATTAACACTATTATAACCTCTATGTTTCTCTAAACTATCCATTGATATAATCTATAATAACCCATCAGTAACCATTATATAATATTTAGTTTCATGTCAAAAATAATTATCTTACTTTTTAGGATCATATTATGTTTAGACTTTTAGTTAACTATACCATAATATATATATATATATACCATAAAATCAATGTATACACTTTTCAATAGTCTAAATTTTCATATAATATTTTTTTTAAAATAAAGGATGAATCTTTTTAATGGTAAATCCCCATGACATTAAACATTAATTATTCCATTCCCTTACAAATCTATATATCCATTAAAAATCATACTATAACATGGGATGATCATAGAAATCATTACAATGATATAAATATAGATTCAATCACTGGTCTAGTAAAAAATATGAAAATTCTTATAATTTTTAACTTTAAAATCAATGTTCTTTGAGTGTATAAAATAAACCCTTTTCACTTAAAAAACTCCCACACATTTGACTGAAATTAATCTTTTAAAACCAATAACATGTAATTAAATTCTTTTTCTGTAATATAGAGGATCATATTCATAAAAACCTTTCAGACCCCTTTTAATTAGAATAACTATATGAAAAAAATCCAATATAATCATTACCCAATAAATTTCAGATGAATATCTGGTGTCACCCTTCATATAAGCTTTATTGAGCACAATATTTTTTCATGAGCTATAATGGGTATCAACCCTTCGTATAAGCTATATCGGGCTCACCCGTGAGAAATAATGGAACTCAACCCATCGTATAAGATTTATTAGTCTCACCCCATATTATTATCAAGTAATATATAATGAATAAAACAATTTAATCATAGATACCTTTGAATAACTCTTTTACACCAATATGAAATAGCTTTTCGAATAAAATACCATTTTCTTTTAAAAACTCATTTTTAATATCAAAATTCATTTTTCATTAGAAGAATAATTTCAATATCAAACCACCCAAAAAAGATAATTGTATTTTTAATTTAATAAAGTATTTAATCTATAAATGGATGCTATTAATAAAATAACTTTCATAGTTGTAGAAATTTCATTTTCAACATCTATGTTAAGAATATAACATTACTTTTGTGGGTTTTCAAAAATGTTCCTTATAGAAAACTAAAAAATATTCCTTTTGAAAACCATTTAAAATAATGTTAAAATATACATAAAATGTATTTTATAAATATTTTATGATTATATAAAAACATATATAGAATAAATTTAGAAACATGGACTATGAAGATAAGGAATTGGATAGAATACATTTAAGGATGAGTTTTTTAATGAATTGGCCCTTACCAGTTAGGGAACACTTGAATCACAAACCATTAAAATTGATCATTTAACTGACCATAAAATTATTGTATCATCACTCAAGATCATTCAATCATAGTTATGATCAATATCATGTATATTATTTATATCCATAACATTGAAAGTAATCTCATTCTTTACATTGAAATGAAATCACAAAAATCATGATGTCCTACAATAAATTTTTGATTTTTAGGGTAAAGGTATGTAGGTAGTGATGTGAAAAACAATTTTAGTGGATTGAAAAAGGAAGATGAATTCATAGGAAATAAAACATGATATTAAATGACAAATTTCAATGAAAAATTCATCCCCATGAAGATATATCAAAGGCAACCATCACAATGATCTTCCCTTGGTAACATGGGTTCACAAAACATAAATAAGTGTAATGATTGAATTTGGTCCTATTTTTTATTTTCATTATAATTTATTATAGAAGGACCAAATAAAAATACAAGATATGGTGGTTTTGGATCCCTTCATTCCAAATGAATAAGTAGTAATATCCTTTGCATATAACTTCGTGGCTGCTCAGCAAAATATTCCATGAATTAGAAAACTTCATATTTCAATCATTAATGAATAATAATGCAATATAATCATGTAGATATGGTAGAAAGTATACATTTTATTGTAATGTGTCTTCATATCAAGGAAGTTCCGGTTTTTTTCCGATTTCATTGAGGTAACATGTAGGGTGGGTCCTATGAAAAAATGGTTTGATAAATACCAAACAAATATCTCATTCAATCTAATGTGACTAAACATTTTTTTGTTTTCAAGAGAAAAACAATAATGTTATAGAAGTTATGAATATCCCAATAACATCTCATGAAAGAGGTTATACAGAAAAATACGAAGAAGGGATCAGATTACGTTAAAAGAATGAAGATAATAATTGGACAGTCAGGTCATGACATGAAAAAATTTATCATTATAATAAATGTAACTAGAAAATAATTTGAATAAGAAATAAAACAATATCATAAATCATTTAAAAATAAGTTAAAATTAAAATAATCCTTTATTTTTTTTATATTTCCATCTATGTATTTTTTATTTATTACTACAATTAATATTTTTTTTCCAATGTTTGAAATATTTCATCAATTTAATAATGTATCATATATTAGTTTAAGGTAAAAGAATAGTGTAGTCCTAATACTCTCCACCACACATAATAATTACTATGGTACTCCGTGTTCAATAATATGGAAGATGATATGATGTGGAAAAATAGAACTAGGATAGGATAAGGGTGGGAATTGAATGAAGTAATCTAACATGAAGAAATAAAATGAAATTCTAAAATAATACTCCCCTCATAAAGAGCATGAACTTGATTTAAATAAATAAAATTTATATGACCATGAAATTCCAAGGTATCTATGACTGTTAATGAAAAGGAAAAATTTATACTTCATGCCAAAAACCATCCCTTGAAAATAAGAAAAAAAAAATATAATCCAATAACCATGTGTTAAAAATAGTCACATTACAGCCTAAGGGGAGGAATAGTTTGAGATGGGTGGATCCATTAGTAAGAAAGAAACACTATTCGAATCTTGAGGTGTGAGGTTCTCACTCATTTGTATAGGTGTGATGGAAATATCTATTTCTACCTTAGTAGAAGCTGCTTTTGGACTTGTAGAAGATAAAAGAACTGAGTTAGTGGCTAGGGATGTGAACTAGGCCGGTGGTGTTGAAGTCCTTAGAGTTGATCGAGGGGTAGGTGATGGAGAGAACTGAAAGACTATTTGCTATATAATGGGGCCCAACATACCCTATATTTGGTATATTCCCTAATCTATGATATCCTATTTAAAATCCATGGTGACCTAGTGGCGATCCATGATGGCCAATTAGAGAGAATGTGGGAGACCATCAAAAGGTATGGGAGGAGGTGGGGTTGTAAAAGGGACAGAAGTTGGAATAGTAGAAGAGGATGGAAATAATGAATAAGTTTAGATAGTTGGGGAATGAATGCCTACTGTTGGAGGGGGTGTTGGTGGAATAATCAGATTGGTACCGCAGATAGGGGAAAGATATTCCTCTCTCACCACAAACACTTTTCGAGGATCCTTCATGAGCACAATGGTGTCTCCCTACCTCTCGACCATACTAATGGAAATATCAATGATGATGTACATCCATTATGAAAATCCTAAGTGATCATGTGAATGAGATAACTCAATCACCCATAAATGATGTGCCAACTAGGTGTCATAGAATACGCTGCTCAGGTCTTCCAGATGACCAATGAACATGGAATAGAAGTAGGAGGTGGTAGGTCCGATTAATTTTTATAGAATATATAGGTCAGGAGATCCATGTAACTTCTTGACACAACACCCATGTTCTCATAGTGGTGGTAAGGAATGAAACTAAAATAATGGCAGATAAATTGAATAGTAGGGGAAGTGACAATAGTTTTATTCTATGAGTTGGGTCCATACTGGATATCGGGTCCAGCATGTAACACCCAATGCTTGCACAATAAACTTTTTTTAAATAAATGAATAGTTTCCTCTACATGCAACACTGAGTTCGAGCACACATAACCAATCAAACTAGGGGTTAAAAAGTAGTTATGAATAATATTAACCACAATACAAAGATTATAAATTTTATTTTTAAAAATAGAGTCCATTTTTGAATTCAAAATATAAAAAATATCTACAGGTGGAACTATGGTAATTTTCTAAAAACTAAAATTTTTGATGAATAGTCAAAAATACTACATTGTTGTTAAAAATCGGTATTTTCATTTAAGGAATTATTTTACTATATATTTATTTTAAATTGAGAATAGATAAAAAATACATATATTAATTTGATATAGTTCTATTGAATAATTTTATAATAGAATTAGTTATAGAAATTTATTGAACTATTGCCATCACTTTTACCAGCATTCTAACCACATCTACATGGATTTGCATTAAACATAATTTAACTGCTTCTATGAATTTAATTTCAAAAAATAGATATTCATGGTTGTAATAAGTAAAAAAATGTGGTCTAATTAGATCAAAATAACATTTGGTAAATAGTGACATTTGGATTTTATTTGCAATTGTTAAAGTTAAACAAGAGAATTAAATGTAAAATAATATTATAATAATATAATATTACCCTAACACTTGTCTAAATTTCATTGGATATGTCTTTTTCAACAAAAATAAACATTATGACTATAATATGATCCTTTTTAACCCCCATGTGTATGATTAGGCCATTTATTAAATTTTATTTAATGAAATTTTAATAACTATATAATTTTTAATATGGTCTTAAATATGTGATATGGTAGACAATAAATATTATTAAGAAATATAACATGTTTATATACATAATTTTAATTTATTTATAATATTATGAAATAAATAATAAAATTAAATGGTGACACAATAATGATGTAGTAATTGAATTATTAAAGTATGAATCAACTAATTGATATTAAAAATATTAAGATAAATATAATTTGACTTAATCAATGATAGTAAAGAATTTTATAGAGACCATAGACATTCTAGAGACATATGTAATGTATTTTTTCAATGTTTCAATGATGGTTTTATATATTTTTAATAATTTAATATTGAATAGTATAAAAAATGACATAAATGATACTTTATGATAAATAATATTTTATTAGATGTTATAAAATAGAGAAAATGGTGTATCTAACTGACTATAATAATGAAATATATTACATAAATTATCCAACTTGGGTTCTTTTAGCAATTTATATTAACAATATTTACCCTATATTATAAAAAGACAAGTAAACAGGGTAAGAGTTAAAGTATTTCACTAAGGGTTAAATAATAGACATAAGGTTAATTTTGTGACCTACAATTTTCTAAAAATTATTTTTTGAGAGAATTGAGAGACATAATCATATTATCCTTAAAATAACTATCTTGGAACTATTTGAAACCATAAAAATATATATAATAAATTAATTGTTTTTGATTTACCAAAAGTGCCCCTCACCTCTATTATTAAAGGTGAACCCTTCTTCTCTTTTATTAACACCTCTAAATAACATTTTATCAGCCAATATATACCCAATTCTACTCCCAAATTCTTTAAATTCATCATAGAGGATATACAATGGGTATAAATCCAATACAAGGAGTCCTTTTTTTGAAAAACCAAAGGAGACAGTCAAAGAAGAGGTAACTATTTTACCAATTCCATTTAATTTATTTTCTTCTTCTACATCCTCATCCTATGTTATTTCCATAATAATGTAATAAATATAGTATTATCTATATTTTCAGAGGTAATTATGATTATGGTACAACCATATTCATCATTTTAGTGGGTACAATTGACTTACCATCTCCACGAGGTGGTGTAATTTTTTATTCAACACTACTAAATTAGGATGGGTATAATTATGATTAAAATGGTTATAAATAATGAATGTAAAATGATAATTATTCTATATAAATAATATACCATTAAATTTCATACCATTTAACTATTAAAGGAATGATACCATCGCTCGTGCATACGTATGCCCTACCGTCTCCATGGCACAGTGGGATTCATTCCCCATGTTAACAATTCAAGAATAATTATAAGATTTACATGATGGGTAAAAATAATAATTAGGATCCATGTACAATTATAGGTATGAATAAAATACATCCAATTCATAAGAAACATGACTTACACAACACAACATTCATACGTAAACGATGGAGGTAACACCCGAAACATACATAATACAGAAATATTATTATCAAAATGATATAAGAGGATCATATATGATATCCTAAATATAGATACTATTCAGATATAATTTAATAACATAGTTTAATCATTATACATGAGGTTAAATCATGCTCAAATAATGTAAATTAGATGTTAATTGTTAATTTTTCAATCTCATTATTTTCAGAGGTTGTTTATACATAAGTATATATGGGGACATATTTATCATCCATGTCCATGTTTGTCAAAATGTATCAAAATATATCATCAATAGTTGTTTGAAGTCCTATTTTCCCATTTTTACTATAAATTTGTTTTTAAAATTAATATTTCTATTATTTTTTAAATGATTTAGTTTATGAAATTTTATAAAAATTAAGGAAATTATGTTTTCAACTTATACGGCATGAGTGGATATTTCTACAATTGTGACACCTTAATGTTTTTAAGAGTACCTTACATGATTTATAATTATATTTTTCAATATTAATTTTCCCTTTTATAAATTCATGAATTATTAATGATTTAAAAGTAAGAACAATCGATATCTCTCTCAAAGAGTATTAATGATTTTATTAGATCATTTTAATCTATATCAACATAATTTGATGTATTTTTTGCTCAATTTAGGTTGATTAATTTTGATATAATCATACTTATTGTATTGAAGGTATTATGATATGTTAGACTATGGTTGTGATACTTTTACACCATTCATGTTTTATGGTTAAATTTTTAACATTTCGTATGGTAGTTTTAATATGAATGTTTATATTATGTTTTACCCTTTTCATATAAAAATTTCATTGGACTTAGTATGTGATGTTTGGGGTCCTATATAACAACTCGATGCATTGGTATTTCTAAAGAGAAAACTGATATCTTCGAACAAGGCCTTGATGGTATGATTATTTATTTTTTAGGCACAAGGCCTTGACAATATTGTTATGATTTCTGACAATTTGCATTCCCTACTTATGAGACTCATTTTTGATATTCCATGTGATTATTTGACAAGTAAAATATCTAGGGGGAATTCTAAATGGAATTATTTGATTTATTCTTGCTATATTATTCTGATGATTATGTTTTAATGGATTATGTTTCAATTTTATACCATTCCTTAAAATTTTATGCTTATTTATGATAGCTTCTACTATATTGTTTGTCCTTACTATAAATCTGAGCTCAACCCTTTCTTATATATAATTTTTAGAGGATTCCAAGAATTTTATTATGATTTATATGTGGAGTTAATCAAGGGAAATAATTTAATTCACAAAGGATTATCTATGTTGTATTTTATGTTTCTAATTGTAATTTAATGTTTACGTATGTAATTTATTTTCCAAGACTACTAAACTGACAAGTCATTTTGGATTTAATTCTTTATAATCATACCAATGTATTAATATAACGCATTAAATCTAAAAATATAGGGTTTGGGAATTACAGGTGGTATCAATGGATGTTTTTTACAAACCATGAAAACTAGATTTAGAAAAGACGTTAATTATGGGAAACACCCTAAGATATACATAGAGTATAAGTATAGAATAACATCCAATTTTTTTTATAATGTTGATATTATGTGGGTATTCCTAAAAATACAACCCTTTATGAATAATACATGTGGATATGATTTGGAAATATATTTTCCTAGGCGCAATAACTCTGACATGGTCTTTCGGGATTGAATTAGGGTATCTTGGTACATAATAATGGGCCTTACAACACACCTAGTTTGAAACTCCCAGGATATATGCTTAGGGTAATTCAAATTTTCAATCCAAATTATTATGAATTATTTAAATGTTAATATGAACCCAATGAAACCTTATTTATGATTATGATAATAGATATGCCTAATTTTTTCAATTTAGGTTACATAGATTGAAATTAAACTTTATAATTCCCAACCTAATCTACTGAATGTCATTATTTAAAAATAGAGGTTGGTGGAAGAAATTGAAACTGTATCAAGACAAATAATCTATGTACTTATTTACCACCTATTTATGATAATGATAGTAGATATGGTGATATAACTAGTTCTGAACAACTTATAATAATACATGGACAACGTACTATGGTTATGAATATTAACCTTACCCGTATATATAAGGATGAATCATAATGAAGATGATCAATATTAGATTACTTCATGAGATGAAAAACTACAACATTCAAAGGCACTACAAATCCATTTAGCTAATCAATGGATATGTTCCTTTGTGAAAATATTTCATTCCATGGGGATTAATGAAAGGGAAAAAGTTTTTATGGACGTTTGTCATCTATGAGGAGATATAGATCAAAGGTGGTCATTTATTTAAAACATGCAAGAGGATAAAGAGGTGGCCAATAAAAAATAGAGGAAATTTAAAGAACTCCTCGTAGATAAATGTTTTTCTCATGGTCTATGAGTGGATATGGAGAGTCAATATCTGAGTTTGATCCAGAATGAGGATAATAGTGGTGAAATGTATGAAGCTAACACGACAAGGATAGAAAGGAATGTTTCAAACTGCATACATAACCCAAGACATAATATTAATTGATTGTTTGATGGGTTAAAACCATTCCATAAATGGGAATAGGTCTCACAATAATTATCATCATACGAAGATATAGTCTCATGTTCTATCAAGATTGAAAAATAATTCTCTAGTGTCATGACATTAAAGTAAGGAAAGATAAGAAGAGGGATACTAAACACTCTAGAAAAAGGAAATAAGAGGAATAATGGAAAATATGAATTTCCACCAAGTAGTAAGTATGGGAAGAAACACAATGGTAATTTCATAAAGGGGATTTGAGCTTTTAATAGGTGTTGAGAAAAAGGCCCCCAAGCACATGATTTCAAGGGAATGAATGAAGCTACCAATGTTCAATTCTACAATTGTAAAGAGAAGACACATAATGTCATTGATTGTCCTATTCTTCAAGGAAACCTTCCCCAGATAAAGAATTGGTATCAAGACCAACATTTTTTAAACAAAACATCCAAGGTTTAAGTTCCTAATAATGTGTTGGAAGGTACTTTAATCGTTTCCAGAAATTTAGCCAAATATTTATTTGATTCTGGTTCCTCTCATTCCATTATATAATCCCATATTTCCTTAAAAATTAGATATTTTCAATTCACATTAATAATTGTGTTGTTAGTCAAAACCTCTAAGAGAAGTCTCATTTCAATGAAGATGTGTCACACAGTTCCCATTATGACATATAAACACACTTTATCTAATCAATTTATCATCATACTTATGGTCAAAGTTGATATAATCCTTGGTATATAATGGATATCAAAATATGATGTGAAAATTTATTTCTAGAAGAATGAAATTGGGATTTATGATAAATATGTCGAATCTATTATCTATCAAGCAGAAACATCATCATCTTATCCTTGTCTATATCATCCTCATGTAGCTCTTTTCAATTAAATTACTAGGGAAGGAGCAAAAATAAAACATAATAATCATCAAATGGTGGATTTACCAATCATAAAAGAAACAATTTATGCATTTCTATAGGATTTACAAAGACATCCTATAGAGTGAGAGGTTGAGTAATCTATTGATTTAATCCTTGATGCAAGGCAAATATCAAAAAATCGTTATAGAATGGCCACTATAGAATTATTAGAGTTAAAGAAAAACTAGAGGAGTTGAGTAATAAAGTATTTATTCACCCTAGTGTTTCTCCATTGGGATCCCCAATTTTTTGTATTAAGAAGAAATATGGATTAATGAGACTTTGGATTGACTGTAGAGAAAATAGTCCCGTTACAATTATGAAAAAGTATCATCTTCCTCACATTGATGATTTGTTTGATCAATTTCATGGAGCTCAATATCTTTTAAAGAATGACATTAATTTTGGATATCATCAATTTTGTGCAATGAAATAAGATATATGAATGACAGCCTTCCAAACCAGGAATGGGCATTACAAATTTACAGTAATGTCATACCGATTAACTAATACACCCTATGTTTTCATGGATCTAAAAAACATAGATTTCAAACAATATCTTGATGAATTTGTGATAGTATTTATTAATGAAATCTTGGTATAGTAAAAAATATATGGTGACTATGATAGGACCTTAAAGATTGTTCTGAAGGCTCATAGATGAAATAAATTATATGGGATGTTTTTCATGTGTGATTTTTGGCTTTAAAAATATTCTTTTCATTCCAATATTATCACCAATATTGGAAAATAATGCTTTGTTATTAAAAACCTACTATTTTATTTAAATAATTTTTTTCATATAAAATTAGTTTAAAATAAAAATAGTTAACTAATACATGCATTAATCCAATATAGTTAATTGGAATAAATTTATAATAGAATCATATATAAAAATTTATTGAACTCTTAAATGTCTCTTTTACTCACATTCTAGCCACATATACAGGATTTTCATTAAAGAAAATTTTACAACTTCTGTGAATTGAATTTATAAATATAGATATAGATGGTTGTAATCTGTATGAAAAATTTCATTTAATAGGATCAAATTATATTTTGGAAAATAGTAACATTTGGATTTTATTTACCATGATTAAATCTAAATAGGATAATTAAATGTAATAATATTATAATAATACAACATTAGCCTAAAACGTATCCTAATTTCATTAGATAGGTTTTTTTTTCAACCAAAATAATTTGTATGTCACAAATAAGACCCTTTTAATCCTCTTTTGTTACAGTATGACATATATTATATTTTATTAAAAGAAGAGTAAAAAATGTCATAATCAAAATTTAATAACTATATCATTTTTAATACATGGTTTTAAAAGTGATATGGTCAAATATAATTAGGCTTTAAAAAGATAAAATATATATCCACATAATAGTAATTTATTTAAGATTTAATGAAATAAATTATTAAATTAAATGGTGACACAATAATGATGCATCAATTGAATTATTAAAGTAATAATCAGTTAAATGATATTAAAAATATTAAACTAAATATAATTTTACATAATTAATGGAAAGAAAATAATTTTATAGTTAAAATAGGCATGTTGGTGAAATATTTGAGGTATTGGTTCTATGTTATAATTATTTTTTGATATATTTAAAATTAAAAATATCAAAGAGTATCAAAATTAACATAAATGATTCATTATGATAAATAAAATTTTATTAAGTGATATAAAAATTATAAATATCTCAGGATTAGAAAAATAACAAGGATAATAAAAAAATATTCCCTAAATGATCTATTTTGTATTTCTGGGAATATTATAGTAAATATATTAACAATGTGTTATAAAACGAAAACAAAAAACCGTGAGAATTAAACTTTCTTACAAAGGGTTAAATCCGAAAGGTAAGGTTAAATTGGTGACCTTAACATGTCTAAAAGTAATTGGATGAGAGAATTCATACCCATACTTATCATTTTATATAAATAACTCATTTTTTTCATTTTAAAAACAAAAAATAATTTATAATAAATTTATAGTTTGGGGGTTTCTAAAAGTACCCATCCCCTCTATTACAAAGGGGAAAATCCCCTTCACTTTTATTAACATCTCTAAATAATTTTCATAGGAACATCCAAATAATATAATACTCCAAATATCTATAACTTCATCATATATTCCACTATTTGGGAATAAAACCATCCTATGGAGTCCTTTTGTGAAAATCAAAAAGAAGACACTCAAAGAAGAGGTAATTGTTTTACATATACCATTTAATTTTATTTATCTTCTACTTCCTCCACCTATGTTTTTACAAAATAGTGTAATAATTACAGCATTATCTATATTCTTATATGTTATCATGATTATTTTATAACCATATTATTCAATTCATCCCCCCTATAAAAAATAATATCACCATTTGTGAGTACGTATGACTTTCCGTCTCCACGCCATAGTTGAATTTGTTTATCAAAACTACATTATTTTGATAGGTATAAAATTGAGTATAATAGATTAATATAAGGAATTTAACATGATAATTATTTTATATAAATAATATATCATCCAATTACTTACCATTTAACAATCAATTGAATGATACCGTTGCTCGTGTGTACGTAAAACCTACCATCTCCAGGATGCGATGAGATTCATTCTCCATGTTAATCATTCAAGAGTGATTAAAAAATTTATATGATGAGTAAAATAATAATTATTATCATTATATAATTTAGGATATTAATAAAATACATTCAATGCATGAAAAATAGGACTTACACAACAAAACATGTATAAGGAAACAATGTAGTTAACACCCCAAACAATGGTAATATTAAATATTATCTTAAAAATGATATAAGATAATCATATATGATATAATATATATATTTAAATGGTTTTGATATAGTTTAATAACATATTTTTACCATTAAAAATGAGGTTAATACACCCTTGACTAAAGGAAAGAACATGGCATGGGTTCGTTTTTGAATCTCATTAGTATCCAAGGATGTTTATACGTAAGTATCTACTGAGAAACAATTATCATCCATGTCCATGTTTCTTAAAATGTATTTTAATATATCATAAAAAAGTGGTTTAAATTCATATTTACCCATGTTTTAATTTTTATGAAATTTTTTGAAATGAATCTTTTTGTCGTTTTCCAAATAAGATAATTTATGATATATTTTATAAATCATGGACATAAAGTTTTCTTAACTTATAGAGTGTGAGGGACTATTTCTTCATCATGAAAAATTAATGCATTAAATATTCCCATACAATATAATGTTTATTTTTAAATAAATGTTTTCTTTTTTAAATATAAATATTTTATATGATTTGAAATTAAAAAAGAGAAATCCCTATCCAAGACTTTAGAAGATTTTATTAGATTATTTTCATCTATGTCAACTTCCATTGATGAATTTTATACTAAACTGATTTTAATTTATTTTGATACAATGTTCCTTACTGTATTGAAGGTATTAAAATATGTTTTAATAGGTATGTGATATTTTTATACCCTTCATGTTTTATGATTAATGTATTATCATTTCGTAATCTAGTTATAAAAAAAATTGTTATGTTATGTTTTTCCATTTTCATATGAGGAATGAATTGGACTTAGTAAAGGATGGGTGCGTCTCTCTATATCCCCTCAATTCATCATTATGTCTAATGAGACAAACTTTTTTATTGATAAAAGTACATTAAGGAAAGGTTATTTATGATATTAACATGAGGCCTTGACTATATGGTTATGATGTCCAACATTATGCATTCACTCATCGGGAGATTAAATATTGATATTAACTGTGATTATTCGACCGATAACATATTAATATTATATTATAAATGATATTATTTGATTTATTATTTCTATATAATGCTAATGATAATGTTTAATAGGCATATGTTTTATATTTATACCATACCATAAACATTTATGCGTATATATGATTGATTTGGCTATATTGTTTATCATTATAGAGTATCTGAGCTCAACCCTTTCTTATATTGTATTTTCCAAGTATGAAAAGAAGTGTATTATGATTTATATGAATGTTTAAGAAAGAATAATAATGTATTTATCAAAGGATTTTCTATGTTGTATTTTATGTTTCTAATTTTAATTTCAAGATCATGTATCCAATATATTTTTCAAGACTTCTAAACAGCTCTGTCCTTTAGGTTTTGATTTTTTATAATCATGAAATTGTATTAAAAAAATGTACTGACTGCTGACATCTAGGTTTTGGGTGTACCAAAACACGTTCCTAATGCAAAGATTTTTTAATGGTTGGGGATGGTGAAGGCAGAAATAAGGGAGGGTAGGATTGATGGGATTAAAAACTATAACCATATAGAAATTCTTACATGGTGTGTGTAAAGATTCATTCAACATGATTGAATCTGATGGTAGTCGTCCTATGAATGGGGGTCTATAAATATACATGACTATCCATCTCGAATGTGGCTGAAAATTACAAAAAGTAATATATAATGTAGGAGTTTTGAACTGGAGAGTTTCTATAGGATGTGTGTGGATGATGAGCTCCATGATCTCCTCCCAAATGCCTAGGTGATCTGGAACATTGATGTCCAAGAACCGCCCACTTAGCTTGATGGTGAATCATGAAACCACTATATTAAGACATCTATAGGATGATGATCATTATAGATTTTGAAAGGCTAAATCTAGGGTCATGCGATTTCAAGTTCCAACTTTAGTGGTATACCAACCACTGTTGTAGAAATCATTGATGAGGTGATGACTGCTGGAGGTGAAAAAACTACCATCATGGATGGATCATAAGTATTTACATGTAGAAATTTGACATGCCCTCACATAATGGTGTCATTCAAGTTTTAGGATCAACCAAAGTAGACCCTTCAGCAACTGAGGAATGATTCATGGTTTTTCTAGAGTGGAAGTATATGGCATGCCTGATGGAAGAGGAGGATACATGGATAACGTTAGGGGACGGTGAATCGTTATATCTATATCGGTGTGACCTTATGGTGTCCCAATTTGGATTGATAATTAGAATGTAACCTCCTCATTAGTATTGGGAACGAGACACTTCCCACTAAATCGATCCCTGTCTCCCATGACCATAAAAGGAAATAGATGAAGAAAGAAAATGAAAAGAAATGGAAATGGGAAGAAAAAAATTGAGAAAGCATAAAAATAAAAGTACACAGTGTGTAGATCTTGAGAAAATGGTGTCTAGTATGCTTGGGTTTCAAACCTTTGTTCTCTAGATGTACATGCAGAGTGGGATGGTTTCTAGCCAAATAAACTTACAAGACATGTTGAAGTGGTACATCCCATGTGTATGTGCATGAGAACCTAACTGTTTATATTACCTGGGATGGATAAATCATAAAAGATGATGTACATGGAATGTAACTAATAGAAACATCGTGTGTTATTCATGGTTTGTATGGCTATTTGGAAGTTGAGAAACATGATTTCCAAAGATGGGTAGTGGAAACACTTCACAGTGTATTTCTATCTCACATTCATTTTATTTTTTGAATTTTTAACCAAATTGACTTTGGCGCATTTGGTATGTACACATGATGTAATCTTGATTCATTCCAATGTAATTTGGATTTTGGCTGAACCCCTCACCAAATACACAAATCTCATATAACATACCAAACCACTATAAATAAAACTGAAGTAAATAAATATATATATATATATATATATATATTTGAATAAAATTAGGGAGATAAACCAGCTATAATTGCACAGGGATGGATAATTGAAATTGGGGGGGGGGGAGCTCTGAGTGACATAGAGAAAAAATAAATCACATGGGGATGTGTGTGGGGGGGGGGGATGAATCAGCATACTATGTGGATGGGTAGGGTTTCAGGATTTTATATTCAAGACACAAATAATTTAGCCACATGTGTGGAAAAATAAATTGGATTTTCCCCTTCTAATCCAATTAACTAGGTAGCTATTACCAGTTAGGGTTAATACCTATAGGAAATATGAAGAAGAAATTTGAAAGGAATGTTTGTGTGTCTTAGTAGATAGTAAATAAAAAATGAGTGAAGGGAAAATGATGAAAACATGAAATAATATTAACAAAATAAATGGGAATAAATGAAGGGATAAAATAACTAGGAAACAAACATGTAAGGGGTGTAACATAATTATGGTTTATTGAAAAAATACTTCTTTTATTTTAAAATAATTAATTATAATTTTATTCAATAGTATTCAATTAAATTTTCTTCTCTTGTTCATATAATAGGAATTTATATGTATCAAATTTTAACACCTTGGTCTGGTGATTAATCACATAAACCACCTTTTATGGTCATTACCTCTAAAAAAGTGCAACATTCAAACCCAATTGTCACAGGTTCTCCCATTGTGAATCATTTAGTTTTTTCCATTATTTTCATTCTTTGTATGATATGAAATCATTAGTGAATATATAATTAATTCATTAAAATATTTTTAATGAAAAAAACATAATAAAAAATTACTTCATAATAGAAATTACGACGTACCCATAATCATTATTACAATGCCAACATAGTAAGATTAGTCTCTTATGACAGTTTTCATGGTGTTCTGGTTGAGTAAAAATTCAATACCTATCATGTATATCATAGGAGAGAAGGGAAAAAGAATAATTACACTATAATAGATACTAAAATAAGTGAAAATAAAGTTTGGATTCAGGGAATATTGAATGTAAGAACATAAACACCTCCACCTCATATGTGCAAAAACCAAGACTTTAGATACCCGCATATCTATTTATATAAAAATACACTACACAATGTGTACTCAGAATTGCACCCAATGCACTTGGGTTTAATGTCTTCGGCCTTGTTTTCTCCATTAGTTCGTGATCCACCGTGTGACTTATTGAATTTGAAGCATTGACAGTTAGTTTTTGGAAGTACACGATAGGTATATCTTCCGAAAATGGAATTTAGAAGCTCTACCTACTAGCAACTACTTCTTGAAGGGCTTAAATATAACGTGAATTAGGATTACATGACCCGTTGGCCTTTCTCATCTACATGGGCATGTACTCGGGCAATCCAATTTTTGTATGGACTGGGGTACATGATGTGCATTAATATAGTACACATCATATATATTCAAATTTTTGCTATTATCATCTCTAATTACTGTACATGAATGGATTCACCTAAAAAATCACTATAAAAACAATATTAAATGATTTCCTCCATAAATAAATGTGTACCCAATAAAAAAAATTATTAATTAATAAAATGTATGAAAAGGCATACACAAATTGGTCACATCAAAAATCATTAGAGAATATCGATAAGAAAAAAATTAAATATCATGTGAATAGAGAAAATAATGATTTAACATGTCGATAGATATATTTATACACATTATTAAATAATACAGGTCTATAACATCAAAATAAGCTTTAATTAATGAAAATTGAGATGAAGACCCTTACCTTGAGTCTAACTATTCACACATGTCTTTATATACCAAAATAATACATTTTATTTATTTATTTTATTTCATGAGAACCCTTTTCAATTTTATTATTTCATTTATATCTCATTTTAACATTTTATATAATATTAATTAATGAATATTGTATAAGTATTATGTTTTGACTATATTCATCTACCGTGCCAGAAATTACTATTGTAGTTTGACTACGGTCAAATAGGTCATTATTTTGAAATATCTATAATAATAAGCATGCAATTATTTTCTTATTTTTACATAAATTATTCTTTAAAACCCAATAAATAAATAAGGTTAGGAAAATCAAACTAATTTTATGATCATGGAGACAGTAGGTAGTATGTACGCCTGAGTTACGTTTCAATTTTTCAATTATCATTATAAAATTATGGTATGTAAAATTTATCTTCTTGGAATGATAATAATTTCATAAATACCATATTATTTAATTATATATATATATAATTCTTGTGATATGGTGATGAGAAAAGGATTCAAAACTCTTCAAGGAGGAGGTAGTCCAGAGGTCCACAAACGACATTATCATTATATTTAGTGAGTGAAGGTAAAAAAGGGAAATGATATATTATATTTTAATAATGATAAATATTTCAGGAATATCATAAAAGGGATACTTATATGACATATATTTATTGTATTTTTTTATTACCTTCCATGTAATAGATTAGTGAAGAAAAAATCACATTAGTTTGTGAGGATGTAGTCCACCGTACACACAAGCGACATTATCTTATCCAATACGAAAATGAATGGAAGAAAAATATAATTAATATAATGAATAAAAAGATATAATTATGTTATAAATATCATAAAAATACATTATATGCATCATCATACCCATTTTTGATTGGTTTTAAGGGAAAAAATAATGACATCAGTTTGCGGGACCGTAGCCCACCGTACAAACAAAAAATGATTTTGTAACCCATTTCATGGAAGTTGAGATGTTTCTAAGTCAATAAATTATTATAAAAACATCCCAGTATATGGATTATATTGAGGTTATTATATGTTAATGATTTAATAATTATTTAATGGGGTGGATAATGTCAGAAAATAAATAACTTTTATTGATGAATGTTACCTCTCCTTCAGTAATGCTACATAGTTTTTTCACAAAAATCCTTAATAGGTTAGATTATTGAAAAAAATAAGGCTTCTAGGATGAATTTAAGAAATTTTTGAAGTGGTTTTAGTAGGTATTTGATGACTAAAATAGGTTTCAGGGTGTTAAGAGAAGATAAGAATTGGAAACCCATTATATGGGATGGATAAAACACACGTGCTATTTTTTAAAATAGTTGAGTGGTCCCACATTTTTCATATGTCACAAGGGTTTAAAAATAGACAATTATCAAAAATAATAGTTTTAATGGTCAAAATATTTCTATATAATTTTTTTTATAAATGTTAATAGGCATTTTTTACATTATATTTTTAGTTCAACCCCTAATAAATCCATTTTCACTTAAACTGCAGAAATATTTCTTACTGCAATTACTATTCATTTTGGAAAAATAATTATTTTTACTTCATTATAATTTATATATTGTATGATTCAATATGTATATATATCCCATTTTTGATAATTCAATTCACATTATTAAATAACAGTTAATTAAAAACTAATCCTACAAATGTGATGATAAACTGAGTTTTTAATGTGAAATGGTTTAAAAGATTACAATGTTATTATATCAGAACTCATCATTAAATGGATTCCATGGAAGTATATTGGATTAGTTGTTATATTATTGAAATAATTTAATTTTTAAAATAGTTAAATATATAATTTAATATTAAATATTTTTAAACTAAAAAGTGTTTTCAACAAATTTTTAGTACTTATCACTATGCCAAAAAAAGATACTTTTTAGAAAAATCTATTAAATTCACACTAAGATAATTTTTTTATTTATTAATATAAATTTTAATATTTCAAATATAATTTTTATAATTAATAAAAATTAGTTTTAATTTATATGTGAAATGTGTGACTAATCACTCTTTATGAAAAAATATAGCATTTTTTTGGAAAACATTTTAGTTTATTCTAAATGACAATTATTTTATTACTAATCGATAGATAACAGTATTTTTCAAAACATAGTTATTACAATTCATATCTTATAATTTAATGTCTATATTTTTATTACTATACTAAAAACTAATATTTCAATATTATTTCACATTTTATTTAAACATGGTGTTTCGTGTAACCCATTTTTAATTGAGTGTACCATGTAATGAAATAAGAATTTAGTGTTGTATGTAATACATGTTAATCTTAGAGCATTATTTAATAAAATATATTTAATTTATTTAATTTATTTAAAAATTAATATATCATAACTTCCTCAGGGTGTTATATATGTAATTTCTATAATCTATGAATTTGAAGCACCTTAGTGGGGGTGGTTCATTAATGTGGGAATTATTCTTCTATTTTGCCTTAGTGGGGCTTATATAAATACTTTATTAGTTATAAAATTGATATCCTACATTACCAAAATTAAAAAATCTTCCTGATAACCTATGTCAATTTTCAAAACGTCTCCCCCTAATTCATTACATATAGAAAATTTCAATTTCTTCCCTCCACGTGTCTTATCACTACTAAACCCATTATAGTGAACTTTAAATTTATTTTTTCCATTATAATGAGATTTTATGGTATCTATATCTACTTAAAGTGAACATAACACAATTTATCTAGAGTCACCAAAGACTCAAATGGATATTATCCTTCAAAGACTGGGATTTAATCTATCTGAGAATCCATCGATTTTACTCTCAGTATCTGAGATGAAAGTAAGGGAGTACTTAATATGTATTTGTAAAATTTTCATCACATGTTTTGAAATAATAAACCTAGTTTATTAAATTCTATGTATTCCCACTCCATTTTTTGGTGAGTAGCATAATGAAAATTACGTAGTGAAAATAATTTTTATAAAATCTTCAAATTCCCCAGTGTCTACATCCTCTATTTCAAATCTATTCCTAATGAGAGTCAACTAATGTTTAACCGGACCATCTAAAAGGTATATTACCAAAATGATCATCTCATTATTTGAGCACAAGAAAAAAAATATCTTTTCCACTACATTTACTCACTGATCTAAAAACTATGGATTATATGATCTTCTAATATAGGGAAGAAGTTCTCTAATGAATGACACAATATCATGCTACTCTTTAGTGTGTTTGGAAGCTCAAAATGTTTTTAGAGATACGATATTCTTGAGAGGGTTTTTGGAGTAGTGTAGTTTTTTCCCAAAACCTAAATCTTTTTAGGTTTCCCATTTACATATTCATGTATACCAATCATAGGAAAAAATATTTAGTGCATGTAATAAGAAATAACTATGCTAGTAAAAAATTGAGACAATTAAATAACAAAAACTAAGGACCCAATAACGCATCCCTCACATCCTTGATACCAAAAAATAACACTTTCTTTTAAACAAACCCCTAATAAAAATAGCATAAAAATTTTCTATTAAATTTTGTTAATTTTGTTAATTTAATTTTCTTAAAATCTTTTTCAACTAAAATATAAGAAAAAATCATTCTAGCTCAGGAAACTTCCCTTAGAATCAAACTTGAAATTAGTACAATTTCACTTGGTTGATTGATAAACTGTAGGTCCTCCTATCAAATCAAGGTCCCCCAATATTCTATCTCTAATGTAGTCTCTCTATCCTATGTCACAGACAAGGCATAACTAGAGAAATTTTCCCCCAAACCATATGATTCACCCATTTCCATAACTAAAAATCCTTCAAAAAAATCAACCAAAATCTCTAATACCACTATTTTTGGGACCCTCCCCCACTACTAACCCCACTCAATCATATAGATAATAAGAGGGTGTTCCCCAAAATCTATTTTTATTAGGACATTGGTAAGAGTCTAGTACTGAGGGTGTTAATCATATAGATGAGAAGAATTACTATTATCTTTATTAGGAACACATATTAAAAACAAAAATTTATTACAAAATAAAAATATAACATGCTCATAATAATCCCAAAATGTATAAATATCTTTCAAAATTAATAATACCAAATAAAAATCCAAATGAGATAACTAGGAAAAAAAATTTCAGTCTATATTAGTATAGTGCAACTCTTCCACCAAAGTCAACTTGGAAACATAAAACAACAATTTATATATGTATTGGTGATCCTAACATGTTTACTAAGTTGGATAATCCTCAATACCTACCTTTAAAAAGTTCAATAATCTTAATAATATATCTGTTAATTTTTTTTGAATGATCTAGAACCTAACAGGTCAACTATCACTCAGTCACACCATGGCACACTCACCAAATATCAAATCAATGTACATTATAATAATATACTGGATTATAATAAATGGTTCCCTATAACCATTTCCATCTATTATTACACTACCACACCTCAATTCTAAATGTACACAACTCAATTCATCTTTTATAGTGTTGTGATGTATTCCAGATATCTACCTTACCCACCAAACCCTATGTAAGGCCCAACATATTATATTTTAATATATATATGTATATATGTATATAAATCCACCTCCATAAATGTATGGAATCTTAAACAGGAAGGATATCAACATCAATACCTCCTCCTTCTAGGCATTACCCCCACCATGTCCAAATAAAACAATAATAAATCCAATAGCATGGAATCATGAACACAAAGAGAATAAACCTTATGGAATCATAATTCAATTCATAACTCCGATCGTTTATGATTACTATCATGAACTTCACTTTAAGGGAGATTAGGGAAGAGGTGGTAGTTTTCCATCTTCCTTCAAAAACCATGAAGATGGGTATAGTTGATGAATCTCCAAAAATTTAAATATTGTAAGGATTATCCAAATTAAGTGGGGTGTAAAAATAAATAAAATATATATTTTATAAATATATAGTTATACAAAATCATATCCTAAACTATTCAAAATCAATACAACATCATCACAACCATTAATAACCACCACACTATTGTTCCCACACACCATCCATACATTCATCTATAATTCCACAACTACTCCACATTCTCATGAAATATTTAGACAATTCCATTACACAATTACAATTTATCCATACTATAAAACCATTTCACAATTTACCACTTACTAACCAATTAAAATTAATTATGTCAATTAAATATCTATTTAATGAAAAATTATTATTATCCATGTACACATTAAATCCCTAGAATATATATTCATTTCCTCTATTAATATTCCAACCACAACCTATCATTTATTTAACATTATCCCATAACCATTACTTAGTTATAATTTTAATTGGTGTTATATTACTATAATGAAAATATAAAAACACAACCACACTTATCATAACTGATAACTACTATATCTATCACACACCCTCAAAAAATTCCCTTCTACACAACACATTCCAATGATTACAACGCCACTAATTACTATATACCAACCATGAAATTTACACTTCCTATCATATGTGGCATCTAAATCCAACCATACTAATCAGCTCACAACCATAACCATGATGACCAAAAAAATATACCAAAAAAGAATTCCCATCTACTGGAACAAAATAAAAATTATCACAAAAACCCCAATTTCATCAATGGCCAAATGTTACACTGAATCCCATTACTAGTTTTGTCTCCTCATTTTCAAATACCTTGAAATGAATTCATAAAAATAATTTAGTGATTCAAAATTTGTAAATAAATAATTACAATTGAGAACTGAGGCATCATCAAACATTTTTCAATGAAATAAAATATTTTCATTAATATTATCCATGAAGTATTACTTATAAATTAATATCATGAAAAATAGAACACTACATGTTGAACACTCCCTTATAATGAATTTCATTTTATCTAGTAAATTAATTTTTTAGAACCGTACACACATTCAACACAAGGGAAAAAATCATGAAACCCCCATTATTTACATGAAATGATGAGGGATATTGAATAATGCACCAAAAATAATGAATCATAATCCTCAGTGTGACATAAGGAATGGAAAAAATGATATAATGGCCAAAACAACATTAGCATACCATTATCAACTTATACGACAAGAAGATCTCATCATAAACATAATACTAATATCCCTCAAATCAAACTGACATTACCACTAAGATCCCCAATGGAATAATTTTATGAAACCACGGTTGAATGATGGGAAACTCACCGAGGATAAAAAATAAACGATATCTGATATTCAAAGATAATGAATATTGAAACTCAATTTATAATTTTATAATAATTATTTTTTGTTGATTTTTTATATTTTAATTTATTTTTTGTTGTTGGATATTTCGAATAATAAAGTTTCCCCAATATGATTTTCTTTATCTACTTCACCATTAAATTTTATTAATAATATTTTTTTACTTTCTAATTTTTTAATATACCTCAGTTAAATTTTCAATTATTAGTTCTAACTCTATAATTACTCAATATAGATTTTCATGGTTTTTAAAAATTTAAAAACTCATAATAGAATTTCAATATCTTTATATATAATAATTGTAAATTTTATTTTTTAGTATTATTTTTAAAATTATATTATCCGTTATAATTAATTTATTACCTATATCCATATGTTTTATCTTATTTTTTCATCGGTTATAATATCTATTTAAGAACCGATAATATCCTTTTTCTATTCTGTTGGTCGGAGTGGACACTCAAGAGGGGGGTGAATTGAGTTCCAATTAAAATTTCTGTTTAAAAACATTGTCTTAAAAACCCCAAATAAAATACAGAATTAAACTGTAGTGAATTTATATCAAAGTAAAGGTTCTGTTAGGTTCTCAAGGGATTGATTATTTCCCAGTCAATCAAAATAGAAGAGTTGATTAACTTTTGAAACTAACTTACTGATTTACAACTAATATAAACACTTGCGAGTTTAATTATCTATGTGACTTTAAAAACAGTTTTGGTTTTAAAGTAATTAGCAGCGGAATAAAAATAACTTTCAAAGAGATATCACAATAGATATAACCAAGAGGTTCAGTCTCAAGACGAGACTTAGTCCTCTCAACAATTTATTTAAAAGTGACCCACACCCTGGATCGGGGATAACAACAGTATACAACTGTCCAGGTCCAAGATCTCTACCACTGTTATTCATGGGAAAAAAAACAACAACAACCAGCTGTCCCGGTCACACACGACCTCTACCACTATCCCAGTGGGAAATAACAGATTTAAAGAGTTTGTTGAGGATTTACAGATCCTCCAGTTAAGGTTCAGGAGACAATGTGTGTTTAAATTAAAACTGATGATACACACTGCTTGTAATGTAAAATAATGAATCACAGAGCAAAGATGTAGAGTTTAGAAATGGCTCTGGTAATTATAGTGAAGCTTTTGGACTCCTTGAGTTTGATCAGAAATGATTCTGAGTCGTCTTCTGGTTTTTTTCTGGAAAGCAGAATGTCGTCTGCTTGGCATCCAGGTTCAGAGATAGTGAAAAAATGTAGTCGATGAAGTTCTTCAATGTCCTCATGAATGTACAGAACTCTTATTGAGTAATCTTGAATGTGTATGAGCTTCTGTGTCTTCTTGTTCACGAATGTATATCTGTATGAGCTCTTCTTGTCCTCTAGTCCCCCTTTTGCATCAACAAGGACTTCTTGTATTTATGGCATGAGCTCTGACAAAAGAAATGATTTCTTTTTGTAGGTACAAGGTACGGTTCCCTGACATCCAACAACCTTCATTAAATAAATGACAGAGCATTCAAATATACTTAATATCACCGTTGGTTAGATTAAATAATAATAAGGAAATTAAAACAGCTGTTTATGACTGTTGGTGATTCAAGTGATCGGTAGGTCATCAGCATCAGCATTGGTGGCTAGACATCGGTGTGCCATGATCAGTGACTCAGATGATCAACATCAGTGTGTCATAATCGGTGCGTCATTTGATCAGCATCGGTGACTCATTTGATCAACATCGGTGACTCATGATCGGTGCTTCATTTGATTAGCATCAGTGACTCATGATCGGTGCGTCATTTGATCAGCATCGGTGACTCATGATCGGTGCGTCATTTGATAAGTATCAGTGACTCATGATCGGTGCGACCGTTCTCTTTTGAAATGGATCGGTGCGACCGATCACAATGTGTCTGTTTGATCCAGAATACTTCCAGAATACTTGTAAATCAATATCAAGCACAGATAAACATATAAAAACATGATCCAACCAATATAAACAGATTCATTAAAGGATTGTGATTATGTATATGAGAAATCCAATAGGATTAAGTAATGATGATTTGTGATTATTATAACAACAATCAAAGGAAGACTTCAACAATCTTATAGAGGGATCAACAATATCACCCTTTTTGATAATAACAAATCCTAGTCATAAATAAAAATAATATATCATTAATAATAGTGACAAGGCATAACAAGAATAAAAACAGAATGAGATGTAAATATCCCCCTGAATTTATGCCTATAAATATTTATGTAAACATTTCTCCCCTATGGATATAAAAATCCCCCCCTTTAGAGATAGATCTCCCCCTTTAAATATGCATCTCCACCATATATATACATATTTCTCCCCCTTTGGGATAATAAAAAAGGAGGGAAAGCAGATAAAGAAGAGATTAAAAGAAGACATCAGAGAGAATAAAGAGAGAGAAATAAAGTTTATAAAGTGCATCAGAGTATGAATAGAAACATTTTTCACCCTATCAACAATAATACACAACTATTTCTATGGATATAACGAGGCTTTTCCTTTGTCAGAAGCATGAATAGTTAGCAAGTTGGAAGGCTTGGAGGCAGGTTGAACTAGGTGAATTTGCAGAGGAGGTAAGATGACTCTGGAGGGTTGTGGATAGGAGGCCACTGAGATGTGCTGTGGAGCAGTGGTAGCTGGTTGAGAAGATTACTGAACTGGCCAGAGCTGAGATAGATCTTGAGAAACTGATATCTGATTTGGAAAAACCTCAGAGGCACTGAGAGGTTCAGCTGTAGGAAGCACAATTGTTGTGGCTTGTTCATTCAGATAAGGCTTCAAAAGAGTTATGAAATATTGAATAACCTATGAACCATACTGCATGGACTTCTCAAAATCATCCTTATTCTCCATGAACCATTCCAAGGTAGGAGTAAACTCTTGTAACTGATGAACTTGAGTCTTGAAAGATTGAGTGACTGGAGGTAGTTTCAGATTATCAGCCTACACTTTGAAATTCCAATCATCTCATGCTTGGTATAGATCTTTGAAAAGTAATGATCAACCTTTTCCTTGATCTCTCTCTGAGCTTTATAAGCATCTGTTGAATATACTTTTACCATCTTATGAATGTGATCACTGTGCTCCTTCATCTTCCTCAACGAATCCAAATCAAGAACTTGTCTAATGGCTGCCAATTCATCATGCTAAATCTGCCTTAGAGCCTCTAGCTCATAAGTAGTGATCATAGTTACTTTGGCTGTACTGGCTTGAGAAACTATATGAGTTATTTCAGCTTTCAGTTTCCTCAGATCAGACTTGTTAAGATGTTCAATCAGATTCCTCAAAACTTCCATCATACCAGTGATGGTTGATCTAAATTCGTTTGATAAAGAAACTAAGCTAGATTGTAGATCCTTCAGAGTATGACTTAGAGAGGATATGTGCCTACCAATAAACTCACCAGTATTGTCCAGGTCTGGTCGAATAACATATGACACTCTCATTGCAAAGTCTTCTAAAGAATCTTCAAAAACTACCAGAGAAGCTTGAGTAAGGGCATTTGAAATTTCTTCTCTGATTTTATCTCTCACAGCATCAAGCAACTCAACTTTGAACTTATCAAAATCACATTGAGAAACTGTATAACTAGGTAGATGAATATCTTTAGACCTTGTCTCAACTGGTTGACTTTTATTCACAACCGCAGGAGATTCTGATTTTTCCTCTTCTTCATCAGAATATTCTAAACCTAAAACATCAAAACCAGGGTAGTCATCCCAGACAGCAGCACACATAGTATATTTGGGTTTATCATAACTTGTTGTTCCACTGATTTCTATAGAATCTCTCTTTCCACAGGTATTTGCTTCTTGAATATCTTGATGTGGTTCTATTTAAGGTACATCAAGACCATCCACTGGTCGATTATCACCACCATCATCATCACCATCATCATCATTCCCATTTCCATTATTCACATAAACTTCACTGTCACTGCTTTTCTCGCTTGATTGATCTGAATCAGATGCTTCAGTGTCGACAGCTTCTTCATTACCAAGAACTAGTTCTGATTCAGGTATGGCTAAAGGTGGACTGGCAGGTCAAAACACTATTCTTCTCTTAGGGCTCACAATATCCGGATCACTCCTATCATCAGGAGGTGACATGCTTCCTTCTTCTGTTTTAGCTTCTTCCATCCTTTTTTTGACCAGACTTTTTAGTAACCTTATTTCTTTCAACATCTACATCTTCCTTATCATCAGAATAAAATGGTTCCTCATCAGATTTCAAAACAGGGTCTCTCAAACCCTTCGTCCTCTTTCCATGATCAGTGGGATTGTAGGATTCATACAACTTGTCCTCATCAGCAACCCATCATTTTTTCCATGGGTTCCAATTGATTTTCATCCTTCTACAAATTTCTTTGCTAACACAAAAAGAAGTACCGGATTCAGCTATCTCATCAGCTTCATCAACACATTCCAGATTCTTTAACACAACAGAGATCATCTTGGAATAGAACAGGGTAATGGCTTTCTTTGAAGGTTTCAGCATTCCAGCTATGTGCACCATTAGATATCTACACAAATTGATCTTCTCATGTGTTTTTAGAAAAAAAAAAGAAAAACATCCTAGAATTTTACAGCAGCAAAATCTCCTTTCCTGGGGAAAATTTGGTGCTGAATAAACTTAAAGAGAAGTCTACATTCACCATCCAACTCTGAGGATGTGATTCTCCTTGAATCTCTATTTCCAGTCGAAATATCTAAAGCTAACTCATAAGAAAATTATTCAGAGGTTGGAGGAATGTTTCCAGCATAATCCTCATACCGACCCTCATGCGGTACATTTAATCATTCAGCCCATTTCTTAGATGAAAAAGATATCTTATTTCCTTTCACAATAGAAGACATTTTGGCAGCCTCTACACCATCTAACGTAACTTTCAGATTGATATAAAATTCATGAACTAGATTTGGGTAGAACACACGAGTGTTATCTGAAAACCAGGCTTTCCATACTTGCGATTATAAAACTTGTAACAACAGTGACTTAATTGAAAAAATCCAGGAAGAACTGACTTCTTTTTCTACAGCAAAAATCCAAGTTTCCAGGTTCAGATTTACTAATCTTTGAGGGGTACTACTCGACTCGCCTCGAGCACGCTTTGCAGGTACATGACTTTCTGATCCTTTGCTTGGTCTCTTTTGCTTAGCCATTTGAAGATTCTAGGGAATGCAGGAGTTCGAAGGTTCGAAGGTAGAGGAGAAGAGAGGATATAAGGCTTGGTGGGAAAATGATAGGTTGATGGTTTGGGGAATAGAAATAGACGCATATCATTTATTTTATCAATTAGGGTTCCCATAAAAAAGATAAAAGTAATTAATTAATTACAGCATAATTAAAAAGTAATAGAAAGATAGATCGGTTTGACTGACCAGTTTCATAGATCGGTTTCACAGATCGGTTTCATAGATCGAATTCACAGATCAGTTTCACAGATCGGATTCACAGATCAGTTTCACAAATCTGTTTCACAGATTAGTTTCACAGATTGGTTTCACAGATCGGTTTCACAGATCAGTTTCACAGATTGGTTTCACAGATAAGTTTTACAGATCGGTTTCACAGATCAGTTTCACAGATCAGTTTTACAGATCAGTTTCACAGATCGGTTTCACAGATGAGTTTTACAGATCGGTTTCACAGATCGGTTTCACAGATCGGTTTCACAGATCGGTTTCAAATATCGGTTTCACAGATCGGATTCACAGATTAGTTTCACAGATCAATCATACACAACTCTTGTTTAATGAAATTCATTCTTTCAGAGCATAAAGGCTTCGTAAAAATATCAGCTAATTGATGTTCAGAACTAATAAATTCAAGAGAAATATTACCTTTATGATAATGATCTCTTAGAAAGTGATGTCTGACATCAATGTGCTTAGTCCTAGAGTGAGACACAGGGTTCTTAGATTTGTTGATCGCACTAGTGTTGTCACAGTTAATTGAGACATGTTTAAAATCGAATCCATAGTCCAGTATAGTGTGTTTCATCCACAGAATCTATGCACAGAAACTACCAGCAGCTATATATTCTACATCAGTAGTAGACAATGAAATTGAGTTCTGTTTCTTACTACACCATGATACTAGGGACTTTCCATGTAAATAACATGTTCTAGATGTGCTCTTCCTATCTAACATACATCTAGCAAAGTCAGCATCTAAATAACTAGTTAGGTCAAATGATTGTCCTTTCAGATATAACAAACCTAAATTCACAGTATACTTAAGATATTTAAAAATCCTTTTAACAGCCAGTAAGTGTGATTATTTAGGATTAGCTTGAAATCTAGTATACATACACACACTAAACATAATATTTGGTCGACTAGCAGTAAGATAAAGTAAACTCTCAATCATACCTCTGTAATTAGTTTGATCAACCGGTTTCCCAGTTTCAACAATATCAAATTTATAGGTGGTACTCATAGGTATATCACTTCCCCTAATACTATCCAAACCAAAACGTTTTAATAAATCCTTAGTATATTTACTTTGATTTAAAATAATACCATCTTTAGTTTGAAAGATTTGAAATCCAATAAAATACTTAAGCTCTCCCATTAAGCTCATTTCAAACTCATTTTGCATAACCTTTGAAAAATCAGTACGTAAATAATTTTTAGAAGATCCAAAAATAATATCATCAACATAGATTTGTACTACTAAAAAATCTTTTAAAATTATTTTTATAAAAAGAGTTGGATCGACTATTCATTTTTTAAATCCTTTTGAAATAAGAAAGTTTGAAAGTCTTTCATACCAAGCTCTTAGAGCTTGTCTTCAACCATATAATGCTTTAGAAATTTTAAAATCATGATTTTGAAAATTTGGATTTGAGAAACCAGGTGGTTGTTCTGCAAAAACATCTTCAACAATAAAACAATTTAAGAAAGCACTTTTCACATCAATTTGATATAACATGAAATTCAGATGTGATGCATAGGCATGTAAGATCCTAATACCCTCTAATATAGCTATATGTGCAAAGGTTTACTCATAGTCAATTCCTTTTTCTTGATTGTATCCTTGTGCGACTAGCCTAGCTTTGTTTCTAATGATGTTTCCGGATTCATCAACTTTGTTTCTAAACACCCATTTTATGCCTATGGTAATAGTGTCCTTAGGTCTTTCTACTAATTTACATACATTGTGTAAAGACCAGTAAAATTCAAGGATATTTTTTTCTTAAATTTCTTTGGGATTTTTCAAGAACGTAGTTTCTAATGGCACTTGATTCTGAGGCCCGGTGTTCCCGAAATTCCTATCCGAAGTTTAGCTCGGGTACGTTCAGTGAACGAACGAGCGGGAATTTCTAACTTTTGAACCGATGCTTGGAATCGAATTCCGAGGGCACCAATGGAACCGTAGCATCGGTATTTTCTTAGGAACGTCATTTTCAGAGTTGCGTTTACACGAGAGAAGTTGTTAATTTATGTGGAAGGTAAAAATAAAAATTATGCAACATTTTTTATTTTTACATTAAGTGGATTAATCTTTGGGTGGAAGTTGGACAAAACCACCCAACTTCCATTTGTAGGTTATGAAGGTGGTGGGGCCCACACGAAACCTACCCCTTCACCTCACCTAACCTTCCATAACCCTTCATAAAATATGACAACTTTTGTAATTTAATTTTTGGTTTAATTCAAACTTTTTAATTTCAAACCTCATGTTATGTTAATAAAATAAGTTTGTGTCTTATTTTATTTTTGTTGGAGTCTTGTTGCCTTTAGAGATTTGGGAGAAAAAGCTAATGGAGTCTTGAGTTTCTTCATCTTCTTCGTCGAAGAACACGAAGAACACGAAGAATGCAAAGAACGCCGGATTCCTCAGAGGTCGACGTCTCCTTCCGCGACGCCTCTTCCCTCGACGAATATTCCGCGATGAATCCTCGTTCGACGAACCTTCATTCAAGCTACGCTCATGTAGGGGGTTTATTTATTTTTGTTCGTGATTACTACTTTTTCGTTCTTCATGAAATGTGACCAATTGCTATCGAATAACGAGAGGGGGCCGGACTGCACAAACAAAACTGACCCTCCTCCATTATCCATGATAATGTTTCTAATGTGGATTGGAACGGAATGGTGTGGTGCCGTCGCACCACGCGGAATCCTGCGACAAAGAATGTGCGGCGCCTTCGCGCCGTGCCGTGAAATAGAACAAGGAAGAGATGCCGTCGCACCGCGTCGGAGAAACCCGAAGACACCGCGGTGGAGGGGCGCAGCGTAGTCGCGCCGCGCCGGACGAATCAAGGCCGTGGCCGCTTCCGGGCCGCGGCGGAGAATGGGAACCGACAGCAGGAAACGGGCCGCCGTTGTCGGAGTAGGGAGGGGACATGCCGTCGCCGATCCCGTGGTGGCAAAAACCGGATGGCAGGGGTGGGCCGGCCGGACAAGGGAAAGCCGGGGGTTCAAACCCCCGGCCGGCCAGCTGAGCGGACCCCATTAAGGGGGGTCGCGGTTACAAACCAGGGGGGGCAGGCGCCCCCCTCCTCAACAGCTCGGCCGTTTGGCCGAGCGCCTGGCTAGCGCGCCCAGGACGGGCCGGGCTGGGCCATGCCAGCCAGGCCAAGCCGCACCCAAGCGGGCTGGACCCGGACCCGGTTCGGGTCAACCCCGGGGGTATCGGGCCGGGTCAGACCAGGCCCAAACCCCTTAATACCGAATCTCTTCCGGTATGATGCCCATAACTTGTGCTACAGACCTCCGATCAATGAACCTTCAGTTGGGATGTGATCCTTGGATCGAGACAGTCGTTTTGGTATATCGCACTCAAGGTTTCGGAATACTTTGAGTTCGGCCGAGTTGGTTCGTACACGAAACCAACCGGGCCCTTGGAGCAGAAACACTCATATCTTGAGCTCCGGACGTCCGATTGATGTGCCGTCGACTTTGTTGGATTCCTCTTAGTGAGACGGATCTTTTGGCTTACTCCACCTGAGTTTTGGATGCATGTGGAGTATGGTCGGGTTGGTTGTTCCTTAAAAATCAACCGGGCCCCTGGAACGAAAAAGCCAATATCTCTGAGACCAGGCGTCCGATTGACACGCCGTCTGCGACGTTGAGTTCCTGTTGACGATATGGAACTTTTGGATACATCAACTCTAGACTATGTGTCAGTTGATGTATCATCCTCTGAGATCATGGAGCGGACTCTCCCGAACGAGCATGCTGTGTGCGGGAACCCTAGAGCTGGTTCCGTTGCGACTGCGATGACGACGACTGTGCAGAGATCCTCAGTGGATTCGACGACAACGACTACAACACTCAGCGATCCTACATGGATCAGTGCTACTGATATTGTGTGGGTCCGATCCTGTGTGGGTCAGAGCTCAGCGGTTCTGTGTGAGCCTGCACCTACAAATCTTTTGTGGGTCTGATCCTGTGTGTGTCTTTGCAGGGGTTAGTTACCTATCGATCCTTTGTGGGTCAGATCCTATGTGGGTCATTGCGGGGGTTAGTACCTATCGATCCTTTGTGGGTCCGATGGATTGGATGAATCAGTGGCAATATCTGATCATCTATATTGTCTTTTGAAGAAGTATACCTGTGTGAGCTGAATCCTGTTTTTCTTTGCTATGTGGATTGTGTTGTGCCATCCTGTGTGGATTTACGTTCTACTTTCCGATGTGGATTGTGTTGTGCTATCCTGTGTGGATTTACATTTTTCTTTCCTGTGTGGACTGGGTTGCACTTGGGCTCGGATGTTGGAGCCGAACGAGAATTGATGACTTAGGTATATGTATGGGCATATACCTAAGTAGTGTCGGATGTTACTTCATGATTGCCTCTTTCCTTTGTGGATTATCCTTTGTGAATTTTGGGAGACCTTCGGGGGTCTCGGGGTCCCTACTGAGTAGCTTATACTCACCCCTGCACGGGCTATGCCCGCACAACGTTGTGTTAGTTGCAGACGACGGACAACGCTGACCGTGGTTGAGGCTTGCGGAGCAGGACGATACTTGGAGATGGACCACTGGGCGGGACGTACTCGGAGAGGACGGTTGGACCCGAGGATCTGTGAAGGCTATCTGTACCCACCCTTCAGGTGGGAGTTCCAGAGGATGTCTCGACATTGCGACTTTACTTTTCAGTTGCGGTTTTCCCTTCATGTTGTACTTTACTTTCAGTTTGGGTTTGTATACTGGCCCACATACTTTTCCGCACTTACTGTTGTACTCTGTTTTTACTTAGTGTTTAATTCTCCTTGCTTGCTCTGTGGAGTTTGTTTACTTTAAAAAGGCAATGCCTTCTCTTTTTACCGGGAATTACGCCTTAGTGATAGTCACCAGCCCCTGGCCTATGGAAGGCGGGCTTGGGGTAGTCACGGCACAGGCCCCGAGGACGGTTCGTGACAAATTGGTATCAGAGGAGTAAGGTTCAACCACATAAATTTGGACTCTGATGTTTTTCTATGTCAAGCAATAGTGTTACGCGTATTGAGTGTGGTTATCAGTTCAGGGAGTCCAGTGTTGGTGCGGCGGCCGACGTATCCGTACACCAGGACCTTGACTTCTAATTTCTGACTTTATGTACGAAAACATTGATTGCATGTGTGTTTCAAGTTTTCTTTGTGATAACTTTGTGTCAGCTCACCAGGTATACTTTTCTAACCGTGACGCACCTATTTCCTTTTCAGGATGGCCCGACGACGACAGCTAGCTAGGGTTCCGAGGGTTGAGCGTGACGACAGCCCACCGAGCAACGAGGCCTCAGTGTAGGGCCCTTTGACAGCTGAGGCACCGAGGGTACCTTTACCTGCCGAGCCACCGATGCTTCCAACCCTAGCCGCTGACGATGCACGTTGCCTTAGTGCACTGCACGAGTTCTAGCACCAGTGACCACCCAGGTTCTATGGGGAGACAGACCCTTAGGCAGCCGAGGACTAGCCGAAGGCAGTGGTGAGAGTTTTCAGGTTAGTGAGGACACCGACAGACTTCATGGTGATCCTCACAGCGAGCCTAATGCACGCGGCAGTAGGAAGATGGTGGAGCTTGATGCTCCAGGTGCATGACGCGACATCTCTCCTCTAGATAGACTTTGAGAGCCTCTTTCGCTCGGAGTTCATCCCAGCCACCCTCCGTGAGGTGCACATCCAGGAGCTTCTTCAGCTGCGGTAGTGCATCTTGATAGTCGCCCAGTACTCGACGAGATTTACCGATCTCTCGCGCTACTCGACCGACATGGTACGAGACCCATTTTTACGGGCCTAAAACCTTGAGCAGGGATTGAGACACGAGATCCGGGCATCGCTGATCTCCCTCAGCATTCCGACTCAGGCAGGAGTACTGGAGCGAGCCCTTTTGATCGAGAGCTTTCTTGATGAGCCTTCTTCAGTAGCGAGACCTACCGCGGGGCGGCATGTAGCAGAGTCATCTACAGCAGGTAGTCGACGGATGACTCATGGGTTCAGGCAGACCATACCCTCAGGAAGATGACCTCAGGACACTGGATCAGTGGTGCGGGGCACACAGCGCGGAGCCAGTCTTTCGAGAGGTAGGCAGTGCTACTCATGCGGCGGGCAGGGCCACATGGCTCGTGACTGCCCGACCCGCCGTGCCGAGGAGCAGAAGACGGTTGAGGAGTCACCCAGGCAGAGACAGAGGGTCGACCGTGGTGGTACGTAGGGAGCAAGCGGATGAGGCAGAGGAGCTGGCTGAGCAGCAGGTGGTGGGCGATGCTTTGAGGCTCTACCACCACCACCACTAGGAGGTCCACCCCGGCCATAGGGAGCTGGAGGGAAGAGACAGGCACAACTCCAGGCAGCGGAGGCCTACAACCACGGTGCGCCCGAGATGATTCGAGGTACTATCTGTGTCTATTACACCTTTGCTGCAGTCCTTATAGACACAAGAGCGAGTCACTCTTTCATAGTTGCTGCCCTTGTTCGGAGCTCAGAGATTCTAACTGAGCCGTTGGCTCGATCCTTACGGCTAGAGACTCCTACGGGAGCAGACTCGACGATTACACACTAGTGCCGACAGTGTGAGAATACTCTAGGAGGCGAGAGCTTCAGATGGGATTTTCTTGTAGTAGCATCGAGGCCTTACAACGTCATCTTGGGCATGGATTGGTTATCTATAGTCCATGCTCAGATCGACTGTATTAGGCACAAGGTGCGATGTGTACACACCGACGGGAGCAGGTTCACCTTCACCAGCGAGAAGGGAGCCTTTGCAGCACATGATGGATGCTCATAGATGAGAGGACAGCCCATCAATCATCAGTTGGCTAGTCTCATCCTAAGAGAAGTTGACATGCGAAGACCTAGTTTTCCTGCAGTGGTGGATCAGTATGCAGACGTTTTCCCCGACGATGTTCTAGGACTACCTCCTTGCAGGGAGGTAGACTTTTATATTGAACTGTACCCCGGTACAGCCCCGATATCGAGTCCAGCATATTGGATGGCCCCTGCTGAGCTTCAAGAGCTATGGGTATAGTTGGATGACTTACAGGGCAAGGGGTTTATCCGACCTAGTGTTTCACCCTGGGCTTCCCCGATTTTGTTCGCCAAGAAGGCGGACAGGAGTTTGCAACTTTGTGTCAACTATCGTCACCTGAACCAGGTGACAGTGAGGAACATGTATCCACTAATGATAATTGATGACCTCTTCGATCAGCTCAAGAGAGCACGAGGGTTCTCAAAGATAGACCTCAGGTCAGGCTACCATCAGCTCAGAGTTCAGGACGAGGACGTGCAGAAGACGACCTTCAGGTGTCGGTATGGCCACTATGAGTTCTTGGTTATGACATTCTGCATAACCAATGCTCTAGAAGTGTTCATGTCCCTAATAAACAGGATCTTTCAGCCATACCTCGATCGATTTGTCGTGGTCTTCATCGACGACATTTTGATTTACTCGACGACTGAGGAGGAGCACGCCTATCACTTGCGGGTTGTGCTAGACACACTCCAAGAGCACCAGATTTATGGTAAGCTCTCGAAGTGTCAGTTCTAGATACGTGAGGTCCACTTCTTAAGACACGTCATCTCTGAGGCGGGAGTTGCGGTGGATCCTGCGAAGATCGAGGCAGTGCTAGCTTGGGAGCCACCTAGGAGCATGACAGAGGTGCAAAGTTTCTTGGGATTAGCTGGATACTACTGGAGATTGTGCCAGACTTCTCCAGAGTTGCGGCACCACTCTAAACTTTGACGAAGAAGGGGAAACCCTTTGTGTGGTCAGATAGATGTCAGCATAGCCTCCAAGAGCTGAGACAGAGATTGACCAACGCCCCTATCTTGAGGTTGCCTAAGGAGGAAGTAGGGTACGTAGTCTACTGCGATGCATCATGGGCCAGACTCAGATGTGTCTTGATGCAGGAGCGGGCGGTGATTGCCTATGGATCACGTCAGTTGAGGCCGCATGAGCAGAACTATGCTACCCATGACCTGGAGTTAGCAGTATTGGTCTTCGCTCTGAAGACATGGTGACACTACCTGATGGGCGAGCACATTAAAGTCATTTCTGACCATCAGAGTCTCAGGTACATCTTCTCCTAGAAGGACCTGAACCTAAGACAGCGACGATGGCTTGAGTTCCTCCAGGACTATGACTTTGAGATAGTCTATACTCCTTGGAAGGGGAACGTAGTAGCTGATGCTCTCAGCAGAAGGATGGGCATTTAGATACTTGAGGAGGTGACAGAGCAGCTAGCCTCTTTACAGATATCCTTCGTGGATAGAGATGGAGCAACCTTCCTTCAGTCTCTCACAGTCACCCCTCCACTACTGCAGCAGGTCAGAGAGGCACAGTGTGGGACGCTGACTGTGAGACGTGGCGTGTATAGATATCCTCAGGACAGGCACCTGATGGTTTCTCCTTTGGAGCAGAGCACGACATCCTTTTCAGAGGATGTACCTTGGTACCAGTTTCTTTACAGGAGGAGGTGCTGAGAGAGTTTCACACTTCTCATTTGGCGGTACATCATGGAGTGGCGGAGATGTACCAGGATCTCAGATGACAACACTGGTGGCCGGACATGAAGAAGGCTGTGGCGGAGTTCGTTTCTCGATGCCTCACCTGCCAGCAGGTGAAGGAAGAGCACCAGGTACCAGCAGGCTTGGTACAACCCTTGGAGGTCCTGGAGTGGAAGTGGGACGAGATATATATGGACTTCGTGACTGGACTTCCAACCACATCCAGAGGTCACGACTCCATTTGGATGATTGTCGACCGACTCACCAAGTCGGCACACTTCTTACCCATCAGAGAGAAGGGATCAGTGGAGAGCTTGGGGAGTCTGTACGTTCTGGAGATTGTAAGGCTTCACGGTGTGCCATCATCTATCGTCTCCGATCGAAATGGTCACTTTACTTCCCGGCTTTGGAAGGGGTTGCAGGAGGCATTCGGGACGCAACTATGTCTGAGCACAGCCTTTCACCCTTAGAAATATGGTCAGATGGAGAGGACCATTCGGACTCTCGAGGACATGCTACGTGCATGTGTCCTTGACTTTGGTTACAGCTGGGAGGACCACGTACCCTTGGTGGAGATCACGTACAACAACAGCTACCACTCCACCATTGGGATGACACCATACGAGGCGTTGTATGACAGACCTTGCAGATCTCTTTTGTGCTAGACAGACCCTGGGGAGTCAGCACTTGTGGGACCGGAGATGGTCCAGGCCATAACAGAGAAGGTCCAGGTCATCCAGGAGCAGATGAGGACAGCTCAAAGCCGACAAAAGACTTATGCTGATAAGAGGTGGAGGCCACTAGAGTTCAAGGATGGTGACCACGTCTTCTTGCATGTCTCACCTCGACGTAGATTACATAGATTTGGCCGAGGTGGCAAGTTGTCTCCACGCTTCATCGGACCGTTCCAGGTCCTCAGCAGGATTGGAGAGGTAGCTTATCGCCTGTCTCTACTACCTCAGTTGCACCGGGTGCACAACATCTCCCACTTATCTCAGCTGAGGAGATACTTGCATGACCCGACGCATATCATTGATCATGGGGAGCTGGACGTTGATGATGGGGAGACTAATGTGGAGGTCCCGGTGGAGATCGAGGATCGACAAGAGTGGGTCCTACGTGGATGATCTATTCCTCTAGTGCACTTTAGGTGACAGCACGGGAACCTCTAGGAGAGCACTTGGGAGCGGGAGGCTCAGATGCGTGCTCAGTACCCACATTTGTTTCCCTAGTTTCGATGTATCTTTATGGGGACGTAAAGCCCTGAGGTGGGAGTAATGTAAAGACCCGTAAAATTCAAGGAAAATTTTTTCTTAATTTTCTTTGGGATATTACAAGAACGCAGTTTCTGACGGCACTTGATTTCGAGGCCCAGTGTGCCCGGAATTCCTATCCGAAGTTTAGGTCGGGTACGTTTAGTGAACGAACGAGCGGGAATTTCTAACTTTTGAACTGGTGCTCGGAATCGAATTCCGAGGGCACCGATGGAGCCGTAGAACCGGTAATTGCTTAGGAACACCATTTCCGGAGTTTCGGTTACATGAGAGAAGTTGTTAATTTATGTGGAAGGTGAAAATAAAAATTATGCAACAATTTTTATTTTTACTTTAAATGGACTAAGCTTTGGGTGGAAGTTGGGAAAAACCACCCAACTTCCATTTGTAGGTTATGAAGGTGGTGGGGCCCACAAAAACCCTACCCCTTCACCTTCCCTAACCTTCCATAACCCTTCATAAAATATGAAAACTTGTGTAATTTAATTTGTGGTTTAATTCAAACTTTTGAATTTCAAACCTTATGTTATGTTAATAAAATAAGTATGTGTCTTATTTTATTTATGTTAGAGTCCTGTTGCCTTGAGAGCTTTGGGAGAAAAAACTAAGGGAGTCTTGAGTTTCTTCATCCTCTTCATCGAAGAACATGAAGAACGTGAAGAATGCGAAGAACGCCGGATTCCTCGGAGGTCAACGTCTCCTTCCGCAACACCTCTTCCCGCGACGGATATTCTGCGACGAATCCTCGTTCGACGAACCACCGTTCAAGCTACGCTCATGTAGGGGGTTTATTTATTTTTGTTCATGATTACTACTTTGTCGTTCTTCATGAAATGTGACCAATTGCTATCGAATAACGAGAGTGGGCTGGACCGCACAAACACGGCCGACCCTCCTCCCTTATCCATGATAATGTTTCTAATGTGGATTGGAATGGAATAGCATGGTGCCGTCGCACCACGCGGAATCGTGCGGCAAAGAATGCGCGGTGCCATCGTGCCGCGCCATGAAATCGAACAAGGATGCAACGCTGTTGCGCCGTGTCAGGGAAACCTGAAGATACCGCGGCTGGAGTGGTGACGCGGTGGAGGGGTGCGGTGCCGTCGTGCCGTGCCAGACGAATCAAGGCTGCGTCCGGTTCCGGGCCGCGACAGAGCATGGGATCCGGCGGCCGGAAATGGGCCGCCGGTGTTAGATCAGGGAGGGGACCGGTCGTCTCCGGTCCCGTGGTGGCAGAAACCGGCTGGCCGGGGCGGGCCGGACGAAAAAAGGAATGCCGGGGGTTCAAACCCTCGGCCATCCAGCTGAGCGACCCCCATTAAATGGGGTCGCGGTTACAAACCAGGGGGGCAGGCGCCCCCCTCCTCAACGGCTTGACCGTTTGGCCGAGAGCCTGGCCAGTGCACCCAGGCCAGGCCGGGCCGCGCCCATGCAGGCCGGACCCGGACCCGGTTCGGGTCGACCCCGGGGGTATCGGGTCGGGTCAGACCGGGCCCGAACCCCTTAATACCGAATCTCTTCTGGTCGGACGCCCATAACATGTGCTACGGGCCTCCGATAGACACACCGTCAATTGAGATGCGATACTTGGATCGAGATGTTCGTTTCGGTATATTGCACCCAAGGTTTCAGAATACTTTGAGTTCGGCTGAGTTGGTTCGTACACGAAACCAACCGGGCCCTCGGAGCGGAAACACTCATATCTTGAGCTCCAGACATCCGATTGACATGCCGTTGACTTTGTTGGATTCCTATTAGTGAGACGGATCTTTTGGCTTACTCCGCACGAGTTTTGGACACAGGTGGAGTATGGTCAGGTTGGTTTTTCCTTAAAAACCAACCGGGCCCCTGGAACGAAAAAGCCAATATCTCTTAGACCGGGCATTCGATTGACGCGCCGTCTGCGACGTTGAGTTCCTGTTGACGATACAGATCTTTTGGATACATCAACTCTGAAATATGTGTCAATTGATGTATCAGCCTCTCAACTCGTGGAGCGGACTCTCTGGAATGAGCTTGCTGTGTGCCGGAACCCTAGAGCTGGTTGTGTTGCGACTGCGACGACGATGACTGTGCAGAGATACTCAGTGGATTCGACGGCGACGACTACAACACTCAGCGATCCTACGTGGATTAGTGCTAACGATCCTGTGTGGGTCTGATCCTATGTGGGTCAGCGCTCAGCGGTTCTATGTGAGCCAGCGCCTACAGATCCTGTGTGGGTCTGATCCTGTGTGGGTCTTTGCGGGGGTTAGTTTCCTATTGATCCTTTGTGGGTCAGATCCTATGTGGGTCATTGCGGGGGTTAGTATCTATCGATCCTTTGTGGGTCCGACGACTTAGATGAATCAGTGGCAATATCTGATCATCTCTATCGTCTTTTGAAGAAGTATACCTGTGTGAGCTGAATCCTGTTATGCTTTCCTATGTGGATTGTGTTGTGCCATCCTGTGTGGATTTACGTTCTATATTCCTATGTGGATTGTGTTGTGATATCCTGTGTGGATTTATGTTTTTATTTCCTGTGTGGACTGGGTTGCACTTGGGCTCAGATGTTGGAGCCGAACGAGAATTGATGACTTAGGTATATGTATGGGCATATACCTAAGAAGTGTCGGATGTTACTTCGTGATTTCATCTTTCCTTTGTGGATTATCCATTGTGGATTTTGGGAGACCTTCGGGGGTCTTGGGGTCCCTACTGAGTAGCTTATACTCACTCCTGCACAAGCTATGCCCGCACTACGTTGTGTTGGTTGCAGACGATGGACAACGCTGACCGTGGTTGAGGCTTGCAGAGTAGGATGATACTTGGAGATGGACCACTGGGCGGGACGTACTCGGAGCGGACGGTTGGACCCAAGGAGCTATGAAGGCTATCTATACCCACCCTTCAGGTGGGAGTTTTAGAGGATGGATCGACGTTGTGGCTTTACTTTTCAGTTGCTTTTTCCCTTCCAGTTGTACTTTACTTTCAGTTTCCTTTTTTACCGGGAATTACACCTTGGTGCTAGTCGCCAGCCCCTGGCCTATGGAAGGTGGGCCTGGGGTAGTCACGGCACGGGCACCGAGGACGGGTTGTGACACTTTGTTTCATTCAAATTGATTTAGTTCTTCTTACATAACCATTACACAAAATTCATCATTGATAGCATCATTGATATTTTTAGGTTCTAACTGTGAAAGAAAAGCTTGATGTTCAACCTGATTTCTAAGAGAATCTCTAGTCTATGTTCCTCTATCTAGATTACCTACAATAGAATATAAAGGATGGTTCTTTAGAATCCTAGTTGGTTTCGAAAAGGTAGGGCTAGAGATTTCAGGTTCATCTACAGGTTGAGATTCAACAGAAGTAGGTTCTGGGAAATTTCCAAAACTGGATGTCTTTACTATAGGTCCACTATCTTTTTCATTAAGGTTCAGACTAGAGAGATCATGTTCAAGGTTTTCAAGAGAGGTCTTAGGATCATGTGGATCAGTTTCATCAAATTTGATGTGAACAGATTCTTCCACACATTTGGTTCTCTTATTGAAAACTCTATAGGCTTTACTATAAATAGAGTAACCTAGGAAAATTCCTTCTTAACTCTTGGATGCAAACTTGTCAAGATTATCATTAGTTTTAAGAATAAAGACTTTTCATCCAAAAACTCTGAAGTAGTTAACCTTGGGTTTCCTATGGTTCCACAACTCGTAAGGGGTCCTCTGAAGAACAGGTCTGATCAAGACTCTATTCATAACATAACAAGCTGTATTAATAGCTTCAGCCCAAAAATAAACAGGTAGGTCATACTCATTAAGCATAGTTCTAGCAATTTCTTGCAGGGTTTTATTCCTTCTTTCTACTACACCATTCTGTTGGGGTGTCCTAGGTGCAAAGAAATTGTGACTATAGCCACTGTGTGAGCAGTAAGATTCAAACTCATGATTTTTAAACACACGACCATGATCACTTCTCAGGGTTTTAATCTTAAGTCCACTAAGGTTCTCTACAAACATGGAATATTTAACAAAGGAAGAACAATCTTCACTTTTGTGAGCTAAAAAATATACCTAAGTATATCTAGAATAGTCATCTACAAGAACATAGACATTATGATTCCCATTTAAACTATAAACTCTAGAAGGTCCAAATAAATCCATGTGAACCAACACGAGAGGTTGAGAAGTTGAAACTTCTTTCTTTGATTTAAAAGAAACTTTATGTTTCTTTCCCTTTTGATAGGGATTACAAACATTGTCTGCTAGAAATTCAAGTTTGGGTAGGTCTCTAACTAATTTCTTCCTAGAAAGTTTTCTAAGTGAATGCACATTACAGTGTACTAATCTTCTGTGCCAAAGCCATGGATCTTTATGAAAATCATTTAAACAAGTAATATTTTTCATAGCTAAAGAATTTAAATCAACAGCATAAACATTTTCATTTCGAAAGACATAAAACACTAAAAAAAATTTAGAATTAAAAACATTGCAAGAATCGTTTTCAAATTTAAAATAAAAACCATCATCACATAACTGAGAAATAATTAGTAAATTATATTTAAGTCCATCAACAAATAAAAATTTAGAAATTAATACTCAGTCAGTGTTACCAATCTAGCCTAAGACGATGATTTTTCCTTTTGAGTTATCACCAAAAGTGACAAAGCCTCCATCAACTTTTTCTAAACTCTTGAAGCATGAGAAGTCTCCTGACATATGTCTTGAAAATCCACTGTCCAAGTACCAAGTCTTTCTACAGGAGCTCTTCAAGTATGTTTCCTACAAAACAGATTTAGATAGGAAATGATTTTGGTACCCAGATTTTCTTAGGTCCAGACAGGTTAGCCAATAACACTTCAGGTACCCATATTTTTCTAATGGGTCTCATAAGATTTCTAGAATCAAAATATTTTGAAAGATAAACCTTACTAGATCCATAACTATGAATATAACTAGTTGAAGCATATGATGTTTCAGAGATAGCTACATTCTGTCCAGATTTAGGAATGAATCTAGTTTTGGTAATTTTTCTTTGTCCAGGTTGGTATCCTATTCCAGTATTGTATCTAGGTGCTATTTGCTTACCTAGAATCTGAGTAATAGTATCTATGCCATTGGTAAATTTTTCTAAGTATTTCTTGAGTTTCTCATTAGATAATTTCAGTTTAGTATTCTCTTTAAGCAATTGAGCATTCTTTTCTACTTCAATGTCAAGATCAGATTTATGTCTAACAGTTAAAGCATACTGTTTCTTTAAACCTTTGTATTTATCTTTCAGCTCATTACATGTTTCTTATAACATATCACAATATTTAAATAGTTCAGATTTTGACATGTTATTAGAGTCAGTATCATCTCCAAAATAATATGAATTTAAAGCAGGAGTTTCAGCTGTTACCTCAGAAGTGTTTGTCATAAAACACATGTTTTCCTTATTTCTGTGTTCAGTTTCAGAAATTTCAGATTCAGTGGAGCTATCCTCAGAAGCACTCCAAGTAGCCTTCCTGGGTTTCTTATACTTATTGTCATTGTATTCATATTTCTTCTTAAATTTCAGTTTAGGACAATCTGCTTTTATATGACCTTTCATTTTGCACTCATAGCAGGCAACTTCATCTGATTTATCTGATTTCTTCCAATACTTTTTCCAATGTCCCTTATTGTCATATTTACATTTGTTATTTGATTTTCTGAAGAATTTATTCTTCCTATAAAACTTCTTAAATATTCTGGCAATGTGATCCATCTCAGTATCACTATCAGAAGCACTCTCACTATCTTCACAGCTTGAGCTTTCATCTATAGATTGAATCTTCTCCTTATCCTTGTTCTTTGAAGTTGAAGTCTTGAAAGAAACAGACTTCCTTCTAGGTTCATCTTCTTCTTCTTTATTTACCTTGACTACCTCTTCATACATCATCAGCATACCAATGAGTTCTTTTATAGGTAGAGCACCAATGTCACATGATTCTCTGATTGAAATAGATGTGCCTCTCCATTGGTCTGGCAGACATCTCAGAATTATGATGATTTGTTCTTTGGATGGAAAATCCTTTCCCAGTGAGGTCATTGTGTTGACAATTTCGTTGAACCTGAGATACATTTCCGGAATGGGTTCATCAGGCTTCATCTTAAAATTATCATACTTACTAGTATAGGTGTTCAATCTCATTTCCTTAACATTAGTTGTTCCTTCATGAGAAACAGCTAAGGTATCCCAAATTTCATATGCAGTTTTACAAGCAGATATTATATTAAATTCTTCATCTCCTAAAGCACAATATAGAGCATTCATAGCTTTACAATTATTATTGTAAGCAGCCTTAGTAGATTAATTCCAAGTAGATCTAACAGTAGTAGGAATTTTATATTCTGATTCTATAGTAGTCCAAATATCAAAACCCATGCTCTCTAAATGATTTTTTATCTAAAAGTTCCACTGAGAATAGTTATTGCCATTGAAAAATGGTGGTCTATTAGTAACAACACCTTCAAGTCTGTTATCCATGATAACTAGGTTAAAACAAAAAATTTAAAGAGATAAAAATTTAGAAATAACATAAATTTTAATAACTTTAAAATACAACTAAAATCACAGTTGAAAAACAGAGTACTCTCAGAAAATATTTTAAACAACCTCTGATACCAAATTTTGGTCGGAGTGGACAGTCAATAGGGGGGGTGAATTGAGTTCCAATTAAAATTTTTGTTTAAAAACTTTGTCTTAAAAACCCCAAATAAAATACAGAATTAAACTATAGTGAATTTATATCAAATTAAAGGTTCTGTTAGGTTTTCCAGGGATTGATTATTTCCCAGTTAATCAAAACATAAGAGTTGATTAACTTTTGAAACTAACTTATTGATTTACATATAATATAAACACTTGCGAGAATAATTATCAAAGTGACTTTAAAAACAATTTTGGTTTTAAAGTAATTAGTAGCGAAATAAAAATAACTTTGAAAGAGATAGCATAGCAGATATAACCAAGAGGTTTAGTCTCAAGCTGAGACTTAGTACTCTCGAAAATTTATATAAAAGTGATCCACAACCTGGATCAGGGATAACAATAGTATACAATTGTCTAGGCCCAAGTCCTCTACCACTGTGATTCGTGGGAAACAAAACAACAACAACCAGCTGTCCAGGTCACACACGACCTCTACCACTATCCCATTGGGAAATAACAGATGTAAAGTGTTTGCTGAGGATTTACAGATCCTCCAGTTAAGGTTCAGGAGACAATGTGTGTGTAAATTAAAACTGATGACACACACTGCTCGTAATGTAAAATAATGAATCACAGAGCAGAGATGTAGAGTTTAGAAATGGATCTTGTGATTGCAGTAAAGCTTCTGTACTCCTTGAGTTTGATCAGAAAAGATTCTGAGTCCTCTTATAGTTTTTGTCTGAAAAGAAGAATGTCGTCTTCTTGGCATCCAGGTTCAGAGATAGTGAAAAAATGTAGTCGATGAAGTTCTTAAATGTCCTCGTGAATGTACAGAACTCTTCTTGAGTAAGATTGAATGTGTATGAGATTCTATGTCTTCTTGTTCACGCATGTATATCCGTATGATCTCTTCTCGTCCTCTAGTCCCCCTTTTGCATCAACAGGGAATTCTTGTATTTATGGCAGGAGCTCCGACAAAAGAAATGATTTCTTTTAGCAGGTACAAGGTATGGTTACCTGACATCCAACAACCTTCATTAAATAAATGATAGAGCATTAAAATATACCTAATATGACCGTTGGTTAGATTAAATAATAATAAGGAAATTCAAATAGCTGTTTATGACTGTTGGTGAGTCAGGTGATCGGTAGGTTATCAGCATCAGCATCGGTGGCTAGACATCAGTGTGTCATGATCAGTGACTCAGATGATCACCATCAGTATGTCATGATCGGTGCGTTATTTGATTAGCATCGGTGACTCATTTGATCAGTATCTGTGACTCATGATCGGTGCTTCATTTGATCAGCATCGGTGACTCATGATCGGTGCGTCATTTGATCAGCATTGGTGACTCATGATCGGTGCATCATTTGATAAGAATAAGTGACTCATGATCGGTGCGACCGTTCTCTTTTGAAATGGATTGGTGCGACCGATCACAATGTGTCTGTTTGATCCAGAATACTTCCATAATACTTGTAAATCAATATCAAGCATAGATAAACATATGAAAACATGATCCAACCAATATAAACAGATTCATTAATGGATTGTCATTATGTATATGAGAAATCCAATAGGATTAAGTAATGATGATTTGTGATTATTAAAACAATAATCATAGGAAGACTTTACTTCCAGAGGGCTCAACATATTCAATTAAAATTTTATCTTAGCTTCCAAAATTAAATATTTAGTATATCTGTAAAAATAATATGGATATGAATTTTGAATTACAAGATATCATTTAAAATAGAGGAAAAAATAAGGAATATATTATTTTGAAATAGGACACCATGTTTTTCCATGATTTTACTTCACAACTATTGTCCAAATATATAGATTGAACTAACATGTTACAGGATTAACAGTTTCAATTGATTGGATACAATTATTTATAATCTTAAAACAAATGAATCGTATATAAAAATAAGAATTTATTTTATTTCTGTAGGTGATGTCTTCTAAAATAGATTGTGGTGATGAGGAGGGATAACATGTTGATGATGAATTTATTTTATTTTTTATATTTAGTGTTGATAAAAACAACATAATTTAAAATTTTTGGGATGTATCTCTACAACATATAGAATATAAAATCATAATTGGTTTTAAATAAGATTAAACAAAATGCATGAATTAATTTCAATTATTTTTTATTTTTCAGTCTCAAAAAAATTAATCTATTTGTCTTGTTGTTATCCTTTAAAGAAATTATCACTAAATAAATTACATTTGGTGATTATAATAATAAGGAAAAATTTTAGTTATTGGAAAAGGTAAAAATTAAATTTTTCCAACATTTAGAGTTGTTGAATCTTTTAAAAACTATATCTTTTTATTTAACACCTTATTTATGTTAGTGAAGATGGTAAAAGATAATTCATGGTGGGGAAATATGCATTATAGATACCATGATATTTTAATTATTGTGATAACTACAACACTGTTGAGAATATTTAATGTAATGGGTTGATAAATGAAATAATACCACATAATAAATGACTGGATATAAAATTTGATTTTGATCCTTTAACATAAAAAATGGAGGAGAAGGCGTAAGTGTTTGAATGAAATAAAGATACACCAATTTTTATTTTTTATTTGGAATCCAATATAACCCCAAATTAGTGGTAGGGATCTCATATCATTGTGAACTGACTATAAGACTTTCTCACAATATAATTCCAACTGAGTGGATGCTACTCTAAATCCTATAATAACATCATCCTATCAGAATAAGTATTTGTATTATGGGAGAATAAGATCATTTTAAAAAATTTATGGTTATTATTATGACCATTAAAGATTAATGTTTTCTAAACCCCCAACTAGAATAACTATATAAATGATAAGACTATATTGAAAATTAATAATTTTCAGGTTAATTGATGCTTAAAAATATTGTAGTGCTTAATTTTCTGAAAACAAATGTTCTTATTTTATTCATTTAATGTACATAAAATATGGAAAAAAATATTCCAAAAATTTGTTAAAATCTAGGTATATTAATTATCTATTAAAATGTTAATAAAATAAATAAAATAATGTAACTATGAAATTAAAGAATTCATTTCTACTGAATTTTATATTAATAAATAATGAATTTTTAAAATTTCACTGGTGGAATGGGGAGTTTTATGATATTATAATTATTAAATATTATATTTACTTTAATATATTTTGTTTTCATATGCTAATGTTTTATTTCCCCACATTTGATTAGTGATTTTAAGTGATTCAGGATACATGATCTGTATCAAGCTGTGATTTAATGATATGTTTCCTTTTAAATGAATTTAAATTATTTGATAGATTTTTTTTCATTAAACATTGATATTTTTTAATAATAATATGTTTTATATCATGTATGAAAAATAACATTGGGTATTTATAAACCACAATTCACTATTAAAAATTTATTATTTTGACATGAATTTTATAAAATATCCATTAAATAGGAGGGTTTGATAGGATTTACCATGTAGTGAAATAAATATATAATGGAATTATTCAATAAATATCTATTGATCAATTATTATGAAATAACACTTATATTTTATTAATGTCGTTTTATAAGTTTTTATCAAAAAAACGATATTTTTTATTTTTTGGGGAAAAATATTATTACTTTAATATATATAGAGAATATAACTTATAAATTGAAATTAATTTTTTAAATAATTATATAAAAATGTTATATGTTTTGTTTTTTGATTTTTATGTAAATATTTATTTTCATATAAATAGTGAAAATTACAGCCTTTTTATTGAAAAATGTATTTTTATTTAACAAATTTTAAAAAATTAATTTTTTAAAATACTTTAAGATATATAGTTTTCCCTTATATTATGAATTTTTTAATAATATTTATTTTTATCAATTTTATTATTTAATTGTAGAATAAATATATATCTATATTATATATGCATTTATATGAAAAATTTATTTTTATTACTTTCCGATTTTTAACAATAATTTAATTTCATTAAATTATTTAAATTAAATATTATTTAATGGATACAATAATTTTAATAATTAGGCCTATTTTTTTAATAGTACACTTTTATTTGGGGTCATTATGTATAGTACTATAGTAATTTTTGTAACCTCAATAAAGGGAAAATCAGACAATTAAGGTAAGAAAATTATATGGAATAAAATATAACCATACCACTTTATTAAATTTTAATGGATGATTCAATTTCATCCATACACTTGCTTAATTATGTTATATGAACTTCTTCAATTTGGATGATATTATGACCTTGATAATATTTTATGTTCAGAAAAGTTAAAAATGTCAAACACCGGATTTTAATAACAATAACATTTTTAACACTTGATTAACAAGAGAATATGATTAGGTATAAATAATATACAAAAATATAAATTATTTATATTAATTAGATAATTTATTTTTTAATTTTTTTGTGAATAAAAAATTAGTGTCAATTTTTAAACAACACTGACACAATAAATTTTTAATAGATGAAAAAATATATTAAATTATATTAAAATAATTAAAGGTACTATAATTTTAAATAATTAATGTTAAAAAGGAATATTATAAATATAAATGTCATATTATATAGGTTTGTATGAATTTAATGAGAATTAATTTGATATATTTATGTTATTAACATCAATCTAAATAAACATTTCTATAATTGGATTTATTATAATTTTCTAAAAACAATATTTTATTATAAGATTAAAATTAAATTAATATTCTATTATCAAACAAATTAACCCCCAGAAAAATTAATGGGATATGGATAATGAAATATAACATGATACAATTATGGGTATATTTGGAATTTTATAGTTACATTAATGACCCCTAGATGGTAGACAAGTTTAAGAGTATGATAATTGTCAAAAGGGTTAATCGGGGGTTAAAATGATAATGGTGAAAACATGAACAAAACCCATCCAAATTGCCTTGGATATTGGTATTTAGACATATATACATATTATCTTCAAATTATATCAATTTGGTTTCATTTGGACATAGGAATTAATTTATATTAATTGAATATTTAAATAAATTTTGAAAGGTCCCCTGAACTCAATTATAAAAGGGAGTCTCCTCCCTTACATTATTACCCCATGTTTAGCATTATATCTCAACAAAAAAATAACACTTATTCTTATAAACATACATATCCTTGTTATTTTGATTATGTCCATTCTAAAATAGAATCCCTAGGTCCCTTAATTAGAGATGTAAAGGGAGTCCATTGAAGAAGTTGTAATCATCATTACTAACTATTTATTGTTAATTTCTTATTATAATTCCTATTCACATGTCATTGACATAATTAAATAAAAATCACTATATACTAAATATACTATGCTTTTATGGTGATTTTTGGACAACCATATTCCCTCTGTTTTCTATCCTACAAAATTCCAGAACATCATTCACGAGTACGTACAACATATGATCTCTACATAATAGTGTAATTGAATTTTCATCACCATGTTAATGTTATAGATATAAATTTAGAAGTAATTATTATATATACTGTATTTATGATATAAATATTATTCTTAGAATATTAATTATTATTCATCTTTATTTCTTCCCATCTCCCAATAAGTGGAAATAACATTGATATGTACATATGTCCAATTGTCTCCAAGAATTATGTAATTATTTTTTCATTATATATCATTATATATAAATATAAATGAATATATGTTAAATATAAATCATATTAATATCATAAATAATATTATAGGGATTATGGGACCAAGATAAATATACAAGGAATAGAACTATGAAATCAAAACATACATGAAAAATAAATTAACTGTCACCCGAAAGCATGATTTAATAAATAATTTATAGAAAAATGGGGATAAAAGATTATAATAAAATTGAATAATATATATACAAGTATGGTTATTTAATATTTTTACAATAAATATATATTTAATTTTTAGGTGGTTAGATCACATAAGAAAGAATTCAGACTTGGGGAAAGGGTTTAATACCCAATCTCTTCATTATTCAAGGATGTTTTTATATCAAATAAGTCATTATTTTCCAAAATAAACATATTTTAATCAAATTCTTATAATGAATATTTTAACTTTAGTCTAGTGATTTATTAGTTAATTCAATAACTTTTTTTAATTTTCTACAAAAAGGTTTTAATGCAATATTATTCTCATTTTCTAAATGAGTCACTTTTTTACATTCAGAAAAAGTGTAAAACATATATATTTTTAATTTATTTGAAAAAAATAATTTTCCACCATTATGAAACAAAAAATATCTGAAACATATTTTATTATTTTACAAGTATCTTTTCAATTAAAATAGTTTCTTCGTTGTATGTATTGTTTTTAGAGTTTTAAAAGTGTATTTCAATGTTGAAATGATATTTTTCTTATGAAATTGTCCTATGATATTTTTAAAGTGTTTTCGTCCATATGTTTTGATATCATCCATGATATTTCTATAGATCATTTATGAGCATTTTGACTGGGGAATGTATTGAAATTATTTATGATAGTTATTATAATTTGAATAGTAATTGATTGTTAAGATATGTTAATTCCCTCATATTATGTTTTCATATAAGGATTGAATTGAACACAGTATGTCATGGTATGTGCCTTATTTTTTAAAACAATATATATTTTCTAGTCTTATGAGATAAAGTATATTGGGTTTTGATGAGGCCAAACCAATTTATTTTCAAATTTATTGGCCAAGGACTCGACGGTATGTTTCATATTAATGGTATTATGAATTACATCCTTATGAATTTATTTACATATTTCAAGGTGATTATTTTATTTACTAACCATGGATGAGTTTCTAGCTCAGGTTAATATTTATATGGTCTTGCTCGACCATTATTTAATCTTTCAATATTATTCATCCCTTATTAGATTCTCTTATATGCATACCCTTATTAAGAATCTGATCTCACCACTTTTTTATGTTTCTATTCTCATAGATTCTAAGAGGAATTGTTATTATTGAATGTATATAAAATTTTATATAGAATCATGTATTTATTTAATAAAATATTGTGTTTTATTTTAAGATGATAAATCTAATGTGTATTCCCCATATGTATCTATTTATCAAATAATACTAAACTGTTCAGTTCTTTGAGATGCTATTTCAGGTATCATTTTTTAACATAAGAAACTAATGATTTTGGGAAACTAGGATTATGGTATATAAGGTTGATATTATATAATATGTAGTAGATACCTCTATGAATAGGATTTTTGAACACATAGATTAGTGAAGCATAACCCTCTAACATACATAGTGAATATTCTGAAAGAAACGAAGCCCATGATATTGAGATTACGTATACATGTTTTTCAATAAATTTTAATTGTTTAATTAGTATTGAAATTATAAATTATATTTACCCATATATTGATATAATCTAGTATACATCCATGTATAGAAATGGTTGTTAGTGAAAGGAATGAGGAATATATCTGTGCGCATATTTTGTGTAGGGATTTCCATATTGGGGAAGATAATGAAGCCAGATTTGGAGATACTAATAGAGTCCAAAATGTTACAACTATATTAGGTAAATTGACTCTCTTTGTGGAAAACAAAATTTCCCATACCGAAAAACCTAATAATCCATAATATATTTTAATAATGTTTGTTTTCCATATGCATTGGAAACATCCATTATTTAAATGTACTATAAAATTATTTTAGTAGTGTAATAGATAATTTCCTTATAGAATCTATATCATTGTTTGGATGTTATCAAAGGGAAAAAGTTTTATTGGTAGTTTATTATCTCTAAGGATATAGAAAATTGTGATCATTGATTCAAAAAATTAAGGGCGAGGATGAAATAAAAATTAGGGAATGGATGAATATTAATTATCACCTCTTATGAAAATATTTTCCTCATAAAAAATTACCATATATAGAGGGAAAATTCATGATATTGAAACAAAAGGAAGAGGAAAATGTTTCTATGTATTTATCAGACATCGCATGGTTACTAGGGAATATAGTGGACTATGTATGTAATACAAAGTGTATTATTGATTCCCTATTTGACCAATTTAATACATTCCTTCAAGGAACACTAATCTCTCAATAATTCTAATCACATTAGAAAATAATATCCTCTTATATAATGAAAAAATTAATTCCCTAAGTACTATATCTCTGTGGGGATGCTAGATAATATGTTTATGGATGAGATAGAAATATAAAATTTGAAGAAGAGAAAGATAATTATTTCAACATTTGATACCAATGGATGGAAACACATTGGGACCAATTTTAAATGAAAATGTGGTTGTTTCATGTTTGGAGAAATGATAGACCAGGCTCATTTTTTATAAGTAAATAAATATGTTACTAGTTTTTAATGCTTCAACTATAAGGTGATCAGTCATAATGAAAATTATTTCTACATGCAAAATGGGAATTTTCAATAGTAAATGCCAAGAGATCAAGGCCATGATTTTACGATCACAATAGATGATGTTCATGTTCCTATTGAAGTGGTGGAAGGTACATTAATCATATTTTCAAAAAATAGTCAATAATTTATTTGATTATATATGATTGAATTATTTTATATCCTTCATGTCTACCACAAAAATTAAATATATCTCTATCAGCAAAATTAATAGTTATCAGTGAAAGCTCTTAATGGAATTCTCACTATTAAGAAGACATGTTAGTCATTTCCCTTATGAAACAATAATGTGATAAATGAAACAAATTTATTATCAAAACATTGTCTGATTTTTATATAATCCTTGGGGATGATGAGAAAAATCACCCTACCGATGGAAAGGATCATCTTCAAATTGAGGATGTACCTATTTTACAAGAATACATTGATATATTTACCGAGGAATTAAATAGAAATCCAAGGGTTCATGTTGTAGTTTTCTCTGTTCCTTTAATCTAAGGTGAAATATCTATATACAATAATATCTATAGAATATTTGATGTGGAAAAAATGGAATTTATGAAACAATTTTAGGAGTTATGTAATAATAAATTTATATTCCATAGTGTTTCACCTTGGGGAGCACATATTTATCATTAAGAAAAAATATGGATATATTAAAATATTAATTGATTATAGGTAAACCAATTATATTACAATAAATAACATTTATACTTTTCTTCACATGGATAAATTATTTGATCAAATTTGTGGAGATCAATAGTTTTCAATGATTTATCATTATTCTAGGTAATAATAATTTTGACTAAATAAGGGAGAGATATTGAATTTGAAAATTATAAAAATATATGGACATTACGAGTTTATAGTAATTTAATATGGATTGAATAATGATATTTTTTTTATGGACCTCATAAAAAATATTATAGGATTATCTCAATGATTTGGTTGTGTAATTTATTGATTTCATCAAGCCGTACTCTAAGATATATGAGAACCAACAAGATCACTTGAGAATAATTATTTATACTCTTAGGGGAAACATTTTATATGATAAATTGATCATTTTTGAATTATAAATTCATATAGTTTCTTTTATTGGACATATTTTCTCTATGTATTGAATCACATATCATCCTATTATAGAAAAGGATGTCCAATAATGGGCTACTCTAATGAAAAAAACTTATGCACATTGATTCATTGGTTTGGATTGTTATTATCAGTTACTTGTTCATAGATTTTCCTAATTGGATAACCAATTGATGAATATTACATTCAAATGGGATTGGTTTATTTAGATGATAGAATTTGAAATATGTTTTGGGGCATTGAAGTGGAATTTTATGAATGAGGTGAACTAGACTCTACAATCTGGAAATGGTAGAATTTTGATATATAGTGATTCACTGAGGAAGAACACAGTTTTTTCCATTTGAATAATGATAGTGTTATGGATTATACATAAAGGATGAGAAAAAATCATGAACAAAACTTTCTAACTCATGATCTTTAGTTAGCATAAATAATCTTTTCTTTTAAAATATCGAGACACTATATCTATGGAGAAATGTGTGAGATATTCAATGATCAAAAAATTATAAAGTATATCTTCTCATAGAATGATCTTAAAATTATAAAAATGATATATCTTGAGATACTGATGGATTGTTATTTCACAACACACTACCCATAGAGATAGAAAATTAGGTAGAGGATGCATTAAAAAGGAAAGATCATAGAGTTATTGGAAAAATGAGGATTAACATGTATCCTATGTTCATGGATTTAGTAAAGATGGATATGGAAATTATTGAAGAAGAATAACCATTTCTCCTATTTTAGAAAATTTTATATCCATATTTGTTGGTATAGATAAAATTATATATGCATGATGATGAAAATATTAATTAAATAATTAACTCTATAAATGATGGTAAATTTTTAGGATTTATATATGATGATGGTGTTTTAAAATTATAGGAAAATTCAATATCTTCATTATATAACTATGGTGGAAAATGGAATTATTAGATTATTAGCATAGATTTAATTTCAATATACACTCAGGAAACCCCAATATGTAAAGATATCAGAAGGAAAATTTTTGTAGGAATAATATAAATATTGAAATATATCATTATATGTCAAGATGTATAGTTTATATAAAGGTGAAGGATGAGGTATAACATGATAGAGGATTCATGACACCACATATTACTCCTATATGTAAATATGATAACAGTACAATGGACATTATCACTATATTACTAAATACTCTATGATGTAATGAGGCAATATGTGTTATGGTGGATATCCTTAACAAACATCACATTTCATCACTATTAGAGAAGAAATATATATAAATAAACATACAAGAGTCTACATTAATGATGTACAACTTATTAATGGGAAACCAAATTATATTGAATTATATTTGGATATATTTTTTACATAGATATTACAGAAATGTCTTTAGAAGGATCTAGATACCAGGATTTATCTAAGCCCCTCTCACCTCCATCAAACTAATCATTTGATTAAAATGGTGATCAATATAATAGAAGACATGTTGTAGTCATGATTACTGGTGTTTATAGTTTTTGGGATCAATATTTACCTTTTTTATTAATTCCATTATGTTGTATTCGAATAAAACAAAATGAAGTATTATATAGAAAGAGAATCCATACTCTAACATGGGAGATAAAGTTGGTGAATGGAATATTGTATGACTAAAATATTAGTATGTGAATGTGGTAATGTTAAATGCAATTAAACCCTATATTAATGTAGCTTGATGAAAGAAAAAGAGAAATGATGAAAACCAAGTGAATGATTTGGAATTTGATGTGGGGGAACATGTTTTCGTCATGGTTTCTCCTTTGAAGGGTGTTGTAATATTCAATAAAAATGGAAATGTAATTCCAAGGTATAACATACCTTTTGAAATCCTAGAATGAATTTGAGTTTTTGATTAACAATTATAAATTCCACCATGATTTTAATGTGTATGTGATGTCATACATATCTAGTTTCTTAGGTGGTATATAGCATACCAGATGCATGTGATCACATTTGAAGATATACAACTAGAAGAGGATCTATATTACTATATGGAAATGATCAAGATTAGGAAAATAAAGAACAGGTGTTTAAGAATACAATGACTCAAATTTTAAAGGTACTATGGTGAAATCATAAGAGAGAAGTGGCAATTTGGAGAAATTAAGAAATAATGATGACAAACTACCCAAATATTCTTATGATGCGACATTACTGAAATTTTGATGATGAATGTTCTTAAAGAGGGATGAATTAAATGCCCCATTATTTTACAGAATGATAATTATAAAAAAAAATATTTTATTTAATATATTTGGGTTCAGGTAACCGAATGATTTTTAAATAATACAATGTTAGATAGTGTTTGAAACACAAAAAACCAATAATAAATAAACCATGATAAAATATTAGACTATTTTTATTTTAAAAATAATGTTTCAACCATATAATTAAATTGGTGGGTGTGAATATTATTGATCAAATTATGAAATATATACAAATGAATTAATCAATAAATATTTATTGATTAATTCGTGGTAAATAAAATCTAAAATTTTAATAATTTTAATTTATGTGGTTTATTAAAAAAATATTTTTATTACTTTTATGAGAAAATTATAATTAGATTTTTTTTAAATATTATAAAATTTATTCAGTAAAATTAATTTAAATTCTTAAATAAAAATATAATTTTTTATTCTTCTTTTATTGTTTTTTTTTGTTTGAAGAAATTTATTACCCAATGAATAATAAAAAATACTTCTCTTTTTTGAAAAATATTTTTTTTTCAACCTTTCTAAATATACCATTTTGTTTTAAAATAGTAGAAGAGTAATATATGATTAATAACATAATTATATTCACAGAAACCAATTTTGTATTTGATGTTTTTATAAAGAATCATTTTTATATATTAAAAACATTTATGAAAATACTTTATTCCTTGTGTTACTCATTTAAAAAAAATCAAATTTCTAACACATAATGAATGTTAATATTAAAAAATAAATCACATATTTGGAATCGCCTGGTCTGATTTTAATTAATAGGTATTTTTATTTTTTTCCTTTATGAATATAAACCATTTTAATTATTATTGCCACAATAAATTGAAAATCAAGAAATTATTATTAGAAATGAAATTATTATGAATAAAAGGTGACCCTAAAATGACAAAAAAATTATTGGATGAGTTATTTTCATCAAAAACCATCCATGATTTTGTTAATTGAGCTTTTCTTTCCATTTTTATGATATTATCGATTTTATAATATTTTATGATAACAAAATTAAAAAATTTCATACACTTGTTTTTTAAATTTTTTTTATCATAGGTATAACTAGAAAATATGCTTGGTTATAAAAAACATTTGAAATATAATTTATTCGTATTTATCCTGGAATCTTTTTTTAATAATAATTTTATTAAATTTTTACTCAATACTTAGGTAGTAATTATTTAACTAATGGTTGAATAAAATAATCAATATCAAAACCCTTAAAATTAGTTATTTTTACATAATTACTGTTTCTCATGTATTTTATAGACAAGAATGACATATTGAGATGTTTTTATGCATCATATGATAATTCATTGTTTTTTTATGTAATTAATGTCAATATAAATGAATAGTAATAAAATTGATAGTATTAATATTTTATAAATAATATTTTATTAAATGATTTAAAATTCATAAAAATCATTATTATTAAAAAATGAATTTTATATGGTTAATGACATATACCATGGTCTATTATGGTCGTATCAAATTTTACAGTATCATTATTGACCCATAGAGGGTAAAAAATATTAATAGTATGATAAATGTCAAAACAGTAAATTGGTGTTTAAAACTAAGTGATGCAGATGGAAACATATCAAAATATTGTCCAAAATTTTATGGATTGAAGGATTTCAAATTACCTCAAAATTATCAATGAATTATATCAATATGGGGTTATTTATACTTGACTTTTTTTTTATTATTTTAACATAAAAATAAATTCAAAAAGTGACCCTTACATTAATTATAAAACAAAACATCTTTCCATATTTTGGTACAATAATTTAAGCCATTTATAACAACCATAGTGTTTATATTCTACATATAACCATCATTATCCAAGTTCTTGAGGTTTTGGACCATACAAATTAGAAACTATAGATCCTTTAAGAAGAGATATAATGGGATTCCACTGAATAAAAGCTAATCATCTCAAATGAATCATTCATGTTAATTTATTTTTATACTTCATATTCTCATATTTTAACCATCCAAAAATAATAAATATATTATATTAAATATATTAATATGTTATTAATATTTTGAGACAACATTATTTAATCTATATCCAATATGAAAATAAAAAAATCACTCATGTGTATGTATGATTTACAGTCTCCAAATAACGGTGTAATTCCTTTTTTATAACCACTTTACTTTCAAGGTTATAATGATGTAACTAATATATATATATATATATATGATATTTATGAAATATATATAACTCTTATAATTTAATTTATTATGCAATATTATTTATTTCCACCCATCAAAAATTGAAAACATACTTCATGTGTACGTATGACCTACCATTATTGTGAATGGGGTAATCAATTTTTGTTTATCCATAATTATGAGTTAATCTAAATATTAATATATTAAATATAAATTATATTTATACCATAAAAAATATCTTGTATATCATAAATCCATAATAAATGTAATTGTACTGGAACTACCAAACAATACATACATGAAAAATAAAGTAGTTGTCGCCCTGGACAATGATTAAGTAAATAACTATTAATAAAAATGTGATAAAATATTATATGTAAATGGTACTATATATATATGATTAATGTTATGAATTGAATTTATAATACATATATATGTATTATTTAGTTGGTTCTAACAAGTAAAAGGATGTTAGACCTAAGGAAAGGGTTTAATTCCCATTCATATCATTATTTAAGGGTTCTTTTACTTACCTTGGGGGAATGTTTTATTCCATGTTCTTATTATGTTAAAAATGCATGAAATATTATTATAATATCAAATAATTATGTATTATATACATAATTACCCATGTTTTACAATTTTAATAAATATTTTTAATGAAAAATTCTAATTATTTTCTTGAATGAAGTAATTTTTTACTTTTAGAGAAAGTGAAAAAGGTGTGTTTTTTAAAATTGTATGGAATGAAAATAATTTCATAACACCATTAATAAGAAATAAATTGAAGTATATTTTATGATTTTACATGATCATTTTCAAATAAAATAATTTATTTGTTATGTGCACAATATTTATATTTTAAAAAGTTATTTTCAAATTGGAAAGTGTATTTTCCTAAAAAAATTCAAATGATATTTTTGAAATATTTTAATCTATGAGAACATCCTTTATTGAATCATATGGTGAGTAATACTATGACGATACAAATCACTATGCTTCTTTATATGGTTTATGATCATTATTTTTTGGGGGAAGTAGTGAAATTCTGCATCATTGTTCTTCCAATATAGACAACTATTAATTACTAAGCCTTATTGTTTGAGTTGTATTATTTAGTCACATGAGAAATGAATTGTACATAATAAGTGATGTTATATGACCTATATATACCCCCTATGAATTATTTTGTCACATGAGAGAAATTATATTGGGTTTTGGAAAATTCATTACCCACTTAATTTTAGATGTCTCATCCAATGACTTAATGAAATGTTTCAGATGTCCAGAATTATGCATTCCACCATTAGAAATTCAGTTATTGATTTCCATGTGAGTAATTGATTTAATATACTTGTAGGAATTTCTAGCACATGTGATTATTTATATATACTCCCTTGATGATGATATATTCATTCCAAGTTATTCATTATTTTTAGCTTCTCTTATACACATACTCCTTCTGAGTATCTGAGCTCACCCCATTCTTATGTTTCCCATTCAATGTATTCAAGTATGTTTTGTAGGATTTATTAAAGGTATATTATAAAGTGAATAATAAATTTCTCAGATAAAATAGTATGTTGTATTTTAAGTCTTAAAATTTAATGTGTAATTTTAGTATATATCTATTTTTAAAAATTACTAAATGATTTAGACCTTTGGGATATGATTTATTAAAACAAATTCCTATATAATAAACTAAACACTAATTCGAGGCTACTGGAGTGAGGGTCATTAAATGTACCTTTAAAAAAAGTAATTATATAATATAAATTCATTTATTTTTTATTAGGATAACTAATTAACTTAAATAAATAATATATCATGTTATAATATTTTAAGATATATTATATTGAAAATCATTTCTTATATATTGGTCATATAAAAATTGGGAAACATCATGAATGAAAAATTTTATTCTTTAGTCAAATGTATAAATATTAAAAACATTCCATTAATGTATTGGTGATTACCAAAATCACAATAGGTTATTAATAGAAGTAATATATATTTCTATTTGTTTAATTTATATCATTACTATGAAATTAAAAAAAACATTTTTATAATTATTCTTTGTTTTATGATGATAATAATAATACATATATATGAATGATGATTGTAATTGGTTATATGATGAGTTTGAATTTTATAAAAGCAAATTAATGAATTAAATTTTTTAAGAAAACATGTTTGTATGTATCCCAAATTATATGAAAAAGTTGAAATTCAGAAATATATTATTCACTAAAATTAATTATATATTCATGAAGCCTAATTAATACACATAGTTCGTGTAATGGTATGTGCCATCCCCATCTGTTACTTTTCCAATTCGGTGGCTGTTGTAGGCATTGGGAGAAGGCTAGAGGAAATTCAGTGGTGGTAGAGCTATTGAAGAACTGTAGAATGAAGTTGATTCCATAAAATTTGATATTACAATGTAAGAATATGGTTTATGTATTATCATTCTTGCGATATAAGGATTTTTAGTGAGGGTACAGTGCATGAATTTGGTTTACACTAAATAATTGGAACATACATCACATGTTATTTAACCCCTAAATTCTATTTTTTCTTAGGAAGTTGAATTTTGGATAGTTTTAAGGTCTAAATTTTGTTTTACAATGTATATTGTATTGGAATTAAGAGTTTATGTTGTAAAACTATTATATATTTCATAAAGGGGGCATGTTTTTGTGTGTTTATATGTTTTTTGGATGAATTTCTCTTCATTTGGCTTCTTGTTTTCACTCTTGGCTATTGGAAAACCCCTAGAGTTTTTGAGAGATATTCCATCCCATCATCCCTCACATTGATCCTTGGATTTTAGTGTCTTTTGGTAATTCATATGGATTTTCACTCTTTCTCGAATTTTTCTTTCATGAATTTTCATAGGGTTTTTATATTGTGGTGCTTCCATTATTTATTTTGTGTTGGGTGGAAATTTTATGATCCCTTGATGTGTAGATGGTTGACATGTGGTTTCCCTTTTATGGTTGGGAGTATATGTTGTTTCATCTCCACCTTACGGTGCACAATGAGATCAAAAAAAATTCATTGAGGTATGAGATCATAGTTATCAATATATTATATGTTGTATGTGGGGATTTCATAGTTTTTTTTATTTTGGGTTGATATAAATGATCATCATAATAATTTTAATGCATTGAAAAATAATAAATTGATGGATATCTAGTTATATCACTTGATTTACTACATTTATATATGTTTTTATAATGTTTTTAATTATTGTTTCCATTAATTAAAATAAGATCTATTAGAAGCCTGGTATTCATCCTAGATGATTTGTAATAAGACCATTTTGAAGTTGTTTTGTGATCAAAATAAGAATTAATGGATAAATAACAAATATATGGTGTATAAATTTATATTTGATGGATCATGTTCTATGTTATATTTCCCATACCAAATAACGATGTAATGAAATTTAACCACTTGAAAAAATTATGGAGGATAAGATGAGTTACTATTATGTGTTCACATTTTTTATGTTTCCCTTTGTTTTTTGGGATGTTGGATGATGATGGTAGTGACCAATTATGTTTTGTGATGCATGAAGTTATGATGTAGTGGTTCGGTTGAATGGATGTGATGTGGGCTATGATACTATCTCTTGTATAGTGATTGTGGTGTGAAGTGGCGATGGTATGTGGTTTTTATGTATTTTGGTTTTTTATATTGGTTTAGTGTGTTTCATACCGATTAAAAAAATAGTTATGGTTGACAAGATGTGAAATTACGAAATATGACTTTTAGGAAAAAAAATGTGATGCAATGAGGTTGTGATGAGATGTAATATGTGGTTGGGGTAATGTGTGGTAGGGGGAAGGATATTGATTTCATTAATATTCACAATACACCACTAATTTGTTTGTGAGTTGAGATATAGTGTGATGGACCAAGGTTATTCTGGTGAGATGTGCTATAGTGAATCTTGATGCTAGGATTGGATGACATTCATTGTTTGGTTTGGGTAGGTAGGGATGTTTATTGACCAACATCATAGATGGTCTAGATGTCATTGAGTCAGATGTTATGTGGTTGTGGCATTGATTTTACATGTATATGATGGATTATATCATAATAAATTCAATATTAGGGTATGCTATAATAAAATAAATTGTTACATGGCAGTAGGAAACCATTATTTGTAGTGATCCTATAGCTATATTATTATATTGGATGCATTAATTAGTGAGTAAGACATAGTGCATATGGTTTTGGTTAATTGACCAATGTAGTTTCTTATTGGTTCTGCTTTTTTATTATAAAAATGGAATTCTCTTTAAAAATGTGTTGTTGAGGACATTACTATGTCCCTACTGAGTATACTTGTATGCTCATCCTCTGAGTATAATCTATTTTGTAGTTTTCAAGGAAGACATTGGAAACCATGCTGACAATTACATGATGAGTTGGAGATGTTGTGGAGTCACTAACAAATAATTTTATTTTGGTATTTACATTGGTGACTTTTACATGTATCAGTTTAGTTTATTCACACATAAATTCATAGTTTTTGGTTTACAATTATATTTTCTACAAGAGTTTTTGGGTGTTTTTTATCATATTTCATAATAATGATTCACCTTTAGAGGGTGATTCCTCCCATACTATGATAATTGAATACCTACATTTCTAATTTCCATTCCATGACCAACTGGAGGCGGGACATTTAATACCTCCTATTTAGTTTTTTCATATTTTAGAGAGGGTGTCATGTAATTTGTTGTTTTTTAATTTATTATCAAAACATAAATGTATAAAAATGTATTTTTTATGAAAACATTCATTTTTATGGAATTTTTAATGTGTACCATGTTATATCTATGAAAAGATGCTTATGATAATCCCTATTATTATTAATTTTTGGATTATATTCACGAATGATATGAAAATATTTTTAATATTATTGATATTTTCATAAGGTTAATGTAATATATAAGTTTTTCAAAATATGATATAATTATTTTTATTTAACACCCCAAGATTCCATGATACACTTCTCTTTGAATAATACAATGCATGTGTTGTATGAAACTTCGAGTTCTAACTCCCCACAACTAATCAAACTAGCCGTTATGAATAGCAATACCCAGTTTTTGAAATTTTATAAATTTTATCTTCCAAAATGGACTTCATTTTTGGATTTGGAATATAAAAATTATCTTAGGATGAATTTTTTGTTTTTTCTGATAACTTTAAATTTATGATGAATAGTGAAAAACACTCAGTTATAGTTTAAAACCGATTTTTTTTAAATAATTATTTATTGTATTTAAATTTATTTTAGATCATAATATATACATAACTAGTACTTCGCCCGTGCGAATTCACGACACTATAAAAAATTATTATTATCAATAATAGAATACCACTTTTGAAACATAAAAATTCATATTAATATTGGTAATGTTTAAAAAAATGAATGGTACATAAAATGGAATAGACGTTACAAAATTAGGGGGAGTATGAAGTAATTTATTGAGACATAAATCTTAGTGTAAGAGACAACATGTGACAAACAAAAGGATAAAATTAAGCTTCCAAAGAACACGAAGTCACCCAAATACTGCGTCAACCGTCCCCATTCCAGACCTAAAAATGATATAGGAAAGAACCTTAGCAACAAAAAAAATGAAAGCACCAGAGAAATACATAACAAAATGCATACCCATTTCATTATACAATACATCATGGGGGAATCTAAAAATGGTCAGTGTGAGGACATAGTTAGGCAGGAGATGAAATGGAGTCCTATAGAGGTGGCGCAATAATTATTAGGACGAGGATGATAGATTTATTCTTCATTCTAAATGAATCAATCCATTGGTCTTCATGGTTGGTGATGGATAAGATATAATGAAAAAAGTCTCATATAAAAAAACACAATTTCATATGAAACTCTTAATAATGAAAGGTAAAAACTATATAGGTGACACTTGAACACATGAATATTCTTCATCTATTAAAATTGACAACAGAGGATAATTTTTTCTACATACCTAACCTTCCTCAAATTGCAAGCTCTTGGTTGCAGACCCAATCCGGGTAACTAATTGCAACATGTTAGAAAAAATTTTATAATATTTGATAAGGTACTACAACTCACTTTAATATAAAATAGATTATAATAGATTATAACAGAAAAAGAAATTTGAATTCGGCTCTACAACCGAATAAGTGTATTTAAGGTATGTTTTTTGTAAGGTACTACGACTCAGTGTAATACAAAACTGATTATAACAAAAACAATGCTTGAAAAAATGAGTATCCATTTCATTTTAAAAGAAATCAATCTAGGAAATTATTCTATCCAACTATATTTTTTATAAAAGATACACATTTAAATGGGAATGGGTACAAAATTATAAAAGGAGATACAGAGAACACAACCTAAAGGGGAAATCCACATGGGCTGCCAGTGAAGGGAAATTGGAAGCTGTAGCATGTACAATCTCCAAGGGAACATTTAATTACCACAATATTTCATTTATGTTCCTCCATACAATGCATATCTCCAGGCTTGATTTTTCTGCAATGATATAAATATACATTGTGAGAAGAAACAATTAATTTTTTATTTTTTATTACTGAAATAAAAGTTGATGATTACATGTCCAGCACAGCCAAATTATAATTTTCCATCTAGGTAGATTAAAACATTAATGGTAAACTATAAAACAGAGAGATGATAAAGTATTCAAATATATGGATATTTTTTCATTATCGAATGAAAATAATCCTTATGAGTATATTAAAAGGAACTCACCATTTATGGTTAACAATGAAAATGGAACGTGGGTTTGTCTTTTCATGTTGTAAGTTGGTGTGACAGATTTATCTGCAGAAAAACATTCAATAGTTATTGGTCATAAAACTGTGATATTTCAGTAAAAATATATATTGTCAAACAACAATAGGTTAGTTTTACCAGTATTTAATAAATTGTTTTGCGTAATTGAAGTAAATGAAATGCAATGGACACAATATGGGGTTACCATCAATGGGTATAGATGAAAATGGCATTCATGATCCTCTTTGAGTGCATCCTATGGGTGTTAGACGTTCAATTGTAGTAATATTTTCAAGAGATCATCATCCTGTGATAGTGTAAATATTGTAAATATGTAATAAAGTATAATGATAAATAAAGGGACACAATAAGGTGTATATAATACAGATAAGATAAACTATTTTTCGTTGTTTCCTGAGTAGTCTTCTTTGAATCCTCACCTCTACATGTCGAAGGAGATTTCATGTTTGTATTGTGAAAATTTATTGTTAATTGTCAATAAAGTGAACATAATAATGTACTGAAAACCAATACATATAATCTATCTATAAACCACTGTAATTATTAAACAGTCCATGTAATAAGTGATAGTTATAGTGATTTTAATGAAATATATGTTTAATTATAGCAATGACATCAGAAGAATTCTATATTGAATGGAATAGAATATAGTTATCAGATTATGAAGTTGACATTGATGTGATGAGGAAATCAAGAGAAACACTCCTAAGAATAATTGTTTAAGAATGAATAGTCGATCATATATATGGTATGGAGAGATGGAGTATTAGAATATAATAACTATAGTAACAGTGTCTCATTAAATCTAGTTTAACTGAAAATAAAGTATGATGGATAGAAGGGAGTAAATTTCGTCAACATTAGGAGAATATAACTGCTCTGAATCTTTAGATATGTAAGATGTATGCATGACCTGTCATTGACAGGAAGGGCTTCCTGGAGAACTTTGTGGGCATTGTCCACAGTAGTGGATGGTGATGCCGAAAGTGGAACGAATTGTTCTAGGGGAATAATAATGAAGTTTAATACGGGTTACTAAAATAACATTATAGAACAAACCTATTAGGTATCGATAATTTCTTAAAACCCATAATGATTTTGGGGATAGAAGGAAAACCTGAGTGAATATTTGAAAAAAAAAGATATTGTGTGTGTGGATGAATTGAGGCCCCATCCTCTTCAATAGAACACCTGCAAATGGGAAGACAATTAATGGACAATGAATCAATCAATATTTAAGAGTTAAGAACGTTCAGGTAAATGCACGGTTACCTCTTATTTAAGCAACAAAATTCTAGAGCTGAAGCTTTATATAAGGAATTGATTGATATCGTATGTAAACGATGGACTCTGAAGAAAGTTGTTCGGTGTAGAAAGTGCGAAGTCAAAGTCATCCTTAAAATATGATAACCTCCTGATGATAACAGTTTAATGGAGAAATATAATCCGGAATATTTAAGTGTAATTTTGTAGTTTGTTACTAAACATGAAGTGTTGTGAAACAATGTACAATAAGAGTTTTTTTATTAGTTTTCTAAAATGGAACAACAATAGTAGTGGAGTGAATTTACCAAGGAGATATTTACATAAATAGTCTCTGAAATATCCATTATGGTGATCATTAAATCACATATTGGATAATAGTGACCTTATACATGCACATTAAATGTCTTTTAGAGAAACCTGCACAATTAATGGGCAATGACTCACATATACTTTAAAGAGGAATGTGTAAACCACAAACTACATTGAAATCAAAGTAAAAACAGGAACCTAGATGTTTGTTTCAGCTTATAACAGTATGAATCGATCTTCAACAGCTGCGTGAGGTGCTGTCCAGTTTTTGTCCATCCCATAAAAGAGGAAAAAACTGTTATTAAGTAGAAAATTAACGAAACGAAATAAAATTAAATGAAAGGGAGAAGCATTTTTGGGTTTATAACCCAAACATGTTTTGTAGTTAACCTGTCAGCTACTGGATAGTTCTGCAGGTCAACCCCAGTCCATTAGTGGGTGTGGTCTTCAGAGTAGAAACCACCATATCCGGGTATGCACCCCCTTCACATTCACTGAAATAATGAGAAAATGAAAAATTTTAATTCAAAGAACAAATATATCCTATAATAGAATTGCACATGATCAAATCAGAACTCAAGAAAATAAACACATTAGCGTGTCTTCCTAAATGTAGTTCCTATTTTACATATTAACAATGAATTTTTCATGGTATTGATTAAATATGGTGTACTAAAATCATGCCATACAAGATGTTGTCAATGTATTGATTGTAAGACGGTGACATGCATGTGGGTGGGGGGGGGGGTGGGTACAGAACACATGTTCTATTATCTTTAAATATGTTCTTCAATAATACAAAATTAGTAATGGAGTGCACCATCAAAGGAGATATTTACCTATATAGTCTATCAAAGGTCCATTGTAGAGATGAGTAAATAAAAACTTGGATAACAATGACATCAAACCTACACATTTAATGACTTTTAGAGATACATGCACATTAAATCGGAAATGACATGCATACACTATAAAGTGGTAGGTGGAAACCATCAAATACATTGAAAACAATCTAAAAAAAATCTGGATGTCTGTTTCTTCTTCCAAAAACTAAATGATTCGATCTTCAACAAGTGCGTGAGGTGATGTCTAGCTATTTTCCTCACTAGAAAACAGAAAAAAATGTTATTAAATAGAAAAATAACTCCTTGTGCATGTCAGTAATATTCTAGGTGATCACATCTGTTAATGCATTTTCTTCACTCAGACATGCAGTGGTAAACAAAGATTCAATTTGACATAATAAGGCATTAGATATACTCCCCTCATCAGTAAAGATCATAGTTTTAGTATACTACTTATTTGTACTAATAAAAACTGTAGGAAGTTAAGGTATGAAATAGGATATTGAAATTACAAATACTATTGATTAAAATATTGAATGTCTATTGGGAACTGTTTTTGAATCTAATTGAACTGAAATGCATAATATTCAGGTGATGTAGTAATCCAATAAAATCTCGAAATCATTGTAACTGTTTAATGTGACTTTTCATTTAACATATTGAAATATGTCTGAATATTTATATGAAAACATATATATATTTTCCCACAACAGTGAAATCCATGGGAAATTAGTGAACATAACATACTCACTGAAAACACATCAACTATGGGTTTACTGGATCGTGGAAAATAGTACAAACTACCTAAAAACCTATTTTGAAGACAACCAAAGTAGACCCTGGATGCATCTTCTGAACATACGTATCCCTCAAAGAGATGATATATCCAGGAAATAAAGTTCAGATGTTGTGGCTTGAATAAGATAGATATCCTACCATGGATAGAGAATCTTGAAAAAAAAAAGTCATTGGAGGGTCCCAGAGGTTTGATCCATAGGAAGTCAGGCTAGAGGTGTTATTTTAGTTTCACCATCTAGAAACCCAAAACCACAATCTATAAGTCAGTACTAAAGTTGTTGAATTGCAATAAACAAATGACAAATGAAAAAAATTACAAGATTTTCATATACTTGATAGGAAAATAATCAAACTGAAAAGCATGTGTCTAGAATTTGCATATTGAATTCAGGAAAATTCATGCAGAAATTACCTGCAAGCAACTGATGGTTGAAACAGAGGTTAACTTCCTGATTTTACGACACTATACAGGCATTCACTTCCAATTCTTGTTGTTGTATTCACAACTACTGGTAAAACAATTAGATGATAGTGAAACAATATAGTAAACATTTTCTGATGAGTAGAAGGGAATGAAATGTCATTAAATGGGTAACGTCCACCCAAAAAACCGTCCATAAACTTGAAAAACTGAATGTAGAACATAACGCCCGATTTTTAACGATGTCTACCATGAGAAACAGAAAATATACAATATGCATTAAAACGTCCAGTATCAGAAACCTCCACCATTTTCCTATTCCATAAAGAGTAACGCCCAACATAATGATAAAACATCGAGCAACAAAACTTATAAAAAAAATCTTTCATGAAAACCGTCCAGCATGTCATGAAAATTGTCCAGCATGAAAATCATGCTGCAAGAAAATCATCCAACATGTAAAATTTATAATCAACCTACAGATAATTCATACTGAAAATTCCTCCATGAGAAATTCCAAATAAAAAAAATATACAAAACACTATTTATTTCACCTACGTTTTGAAATAAAATGAAATAAAACCAATGAAACAATCAATAATTATTATTACCAAGATAGTAGAGCAGAACATATCAATATGCCTTTTCATTTTCTTGTGCAAATCTTCCCTCATTCGCCTTTCTTGTTTTGTACAATGAGTTATTCATTTTCGATTTCGATCACAATAAATGTAATGTGGGCAATGAAATAAAAACTGAAAGATAAATAAAATATAAGAAAGTGGTTGTAATAAAAAAAGAGAAATGTGAAAATAAATGAAAATCCAAAATATTCATTAACTATAATAATTCGTTATAAACACATCAATATGGGAAATAGGATAATAATAATGAATAGAACCTGTGCACCTGTATTGAATAAATGTTGGACCTGTTTGAAAAAAATATGAACAGATTAGAAATAAAATGAACATGTTAACCCTCCTATGATAAAAATAAAAAAAACACATAATAAAAAAGTGAAATAACTTAATCCATGGGTGTTGCATCCTCTCATTGAAACCTCTTTCCAGCCAACTGCATTAATGTTCTACATTCAGGTCGTGTAAAGGATGTTTCAAAGAGGGAAAATGATGCAAAACATGTATGCACAGAAAAGTATAAATATTCAGTGAATCATATAACTTCGTACATACTCATCAAAAAGGAAAATAAGAGAGTAATCATGAAAAGAATCTGCGTACCTGTATGGAATAAAAGATGGATCAGTTTGACAAAAAAAGAACAAATTGAGATGCACCAAATGTGAGGAGAAGGGAACATGACCTTAATTGAAATTGCAAACAGACCACAATAGACCTGATAGGCTACAACAGAGAAGAGCAGACGTTTTTTTATTTTAGTAAATGTAATATCATACAACCAAATAATCATTTGGATATTCACATGCATAACCAAATTAAAGTCGAAAAAAGTTAAAGGCAATTCAAACAGCAGACCATAGTAGAGGTTTATTTTTTCGAAACAAGTAATGTAATTTTAGACAAGTAAATATGAAATTGGACATCGAAATGATAAACTGAAATGGAATTGAATTAAGTTGCAAGGAAACTAGTATAAGAAACCACAGTAGAAATTTATTTCATTAAAAGTGTAAAATAATAAGCATACAATAGTAAATGAATCCGACCTGTTATAGAACTGACAATATATCTGAAATGCGGTTGCATGAATTACGATTTTCCAGTACGCAGTTATGTTCATACCCGAAGTGCAACGATGATACGGGAGGGAATAAGAGACAGAACAGCTGTGAGGAGAAGGGTAAGTGACTTCGGTTGAAATTGCAAACCAAAAAAACCCTGCAATTCCTACATGAAATTTCAAACAGTTAGGGTGTCGAAGGTATGGACGGACAACGGTAATAAGTTGCTATAATGAGATTCACCGTGGGTGGAAGGAAGGGAAGGAGGAATATGGACGAATATCTTGACGTTTCGCGGTCTGGTGTAAAGGGATTTACGAGCTGGAAGTAATGTCAACAGATATCCAAGTGCACGATTATTGGTATGGTATGCTGAAACTGGGAGCAGGAGAATGACGATATGAGGGACAGCCGGGAGGAGGACGTCACCAGCCAGGGAAGTATGCGGTAACCTTATGTCGCGATTAACGTAATCCCGATCGCAACACTAAAAGGGTAAACCAGGGATAGTGTTTTCGAAACCTGGAGAAGAAACAGGGTGGAGACAAATGGCATGAAGATCAGATGCTTGATGGAAGGCGGAAGCTCGAAGGAATTCGGAAGACGGGATCCCTAATTCAGAGGGATGTCGGGAGAGCGCTCGGGGGGAACCCGATAGGGTTGTGGATGAAGGTTCAAGGTAGTCAGATGGTGGATGGTTTCCCAATAAAGGAACCCTAAATTGAAGGCTGCATGGGCGAGCACGCGAGGTTGAGATCGATTAAATCGCGGGAGGATGTGAAAGCGGAGGGTTTTTGCTAGTTAGGGGATGTGGCTCAAGGGGAAAGAGACACGTAGGATTGGAGAAAGCCTGTTTTATTATAGATAGTAGATACATATATAAATACAAATTAATTCATTGGAGTATGATTATAATAATTTTAAATATATAAATATTTTTTTGAAATTTTTTCCGTCTTTTACCCACCTCAAAGGATCATTTGAAAATTTACATAAAACTTAATTTTACCACTTCTATAGGTTTAATTTCAAACATCTGAGAGAATTGTTCTATATCAGTACGTAATATGTTGCTCAAGAAGAAGAAAATAATTTTTGGTCAATAGTAACTTTTTACTTTTATTTACCACGATTAAAAATAAATAATGCAATTAAGGGTAGAAATGATATTATTATTACCCTAAAACATGTCCTAATTATATTGGGTAATTATAATTCGACAAAAAACTACCATAGAAATAAAATTTGAACCTCTTGGATCCACATGGATTAGATTATGACATTTATTATTATTTAATTCATTGAATAGTTAAAAGTGTTAAATTCAATGTTTAATAAGAAAACCATTTTTAATATATGGTTACACATAAGATAAATTAGACTATAAATGTCAATTAGAAAGAAAAATTTATTTCCTACATAATGGTATTTTATTTTTATTTTGTAGACACTATATAATTTAATTTATTAATGATACAGTGATGATGTAGTAATTACCGATTAACGAAATATTAAAATAATTTATATTATAAATATCCAAATAAATGTAATTTGAGACTTTTTATGATTTAAAATAATTTTATAGGTTAATATGACATGTTACTTTTGGTTTAGGTAAAGTTAGTTTGAAGTAATAATGCATTTATGAATTTAGAAAAAAAAATAACAAATTGATTCAAAATTGAAAAAAATGAGTTTTTAAAACAAATAGTATATTATTAATTGATATTATATTCCTAAAAATCTATGGTTTGGCCAAAGTTCTTAAATAATATTATATATGTTATTAATGAACCACTTGATGTTCTCTTGGATGTTTATACTATGTTTATTGACCATAAAATATAAAAATACCAAGAGACATGTTAAATGTCAAACTATTTAAGTAATAGTTAAATCTAAAAGATAAAATTAATATAGGGACACAAACCTGTCTAAAACCTATTATTTGAGTGGTTTTTTACCCATAAAATCATTATTCTATAAATAATTCATTTTTGAGCCATTAGAAAACGAAAATAATTTTTTTATAAAATAATATTTCTAGCTTTTCCTAAGGTGCCCCTCACCCCTCTCATAAAAGGGCACTCCCCTTATCTCTAATTCACACCTTCAAAGCCATTTGGCTCAACCAAACCCTGCCCAGATATCCTCTCAACGGTCCTCCATTCATACTAGAGTCCTTATTTTGGTCATTAAGACAACCTATGGAGCGTTTTTTATCAAATCAAAAGGAATAACCCAAAGAAGAGTTAAATATTTCATCACCTCTTTCAAGTTCCTTTCTTCTTCAAATTCTTCTTTCATTGTTTTTCCATTCTAAAATAAATACTCTAGTATATTATATATAATGATATGTTATTATAAATATGGTACAACCATATTCATTATTCGATCCATTTTTGAATGACATGTCACCATACGTGCGTACCTACGGCTTACCGTCTCCACGTCGTGGTGTACTTGTTATTCAATACATTAGTATTTGGATGGGTATAATAATGATGTGTAATTGAAGTAAATAATAAATATAACATGTTAATGATTCTGTATATATGATATAACATCCAATTATATTTTATTTTAATATCAAAAGAATGAAATTGTCGCTCATCTGTACGTACGGATTTCTGTCTCCAAGAACGCGATGAGATTCATTTCCCATCATATCCATTCAAGTCTAATTTTTATTAGATGGTTAAAATTAATATTTAAAGACATAATATCATTCTTAATATGAATAAGATACATTTTATCCATAACATACATTACTTACATAACAATGCATATAAAGGAAAACGAATCAGTTAACACTCAAAACGATGATAATACTAAGATATTGTTAACAAAGCAATGTTAAACGATCATCTATGATATAATATTAATGTATATAATTCTTGTATAATTTAATTAAAATTATTTAACCATTATACAAGAGGTTAAACTACCCTTGACCAAGGAGAATTACAAGCAAAGGGTTTATTTCACAGTATCTTTATTATCCGAGGTTGTTTTTAAGTAAGTATCTACTAGGACATCTTTATCATCCAAATCCATGTTTCTTAAAAATGTATCTTAAAACATTTTTCCTATTTACTAGAGTATGTATTAAATTCATTTATACCATTATTTGACTTTTTATAAAATGGTTTAAAAAAAATCTTTCTGTCATTTTCCAAACAAGGTACTCTATGAACTTTTCTAAAAAATTATGGTAAGAATTTTTTTATCTTATACAGTGGGTGCGGCTATTTTCCACCGTTTTAACATCCTCAAAGATTCCCTTTCAATTTATAAGAATATTTCCAAAATATATTTTTTCCTTTATAATTATATTATGTTTAAATTATTTCAAAACAGAAAGAGATATTTCTCTAAAACAAGTACCAATTTCATCTATGTCAATGTCCTTTGATGAATTTTTTATTGTTTGAAGTAAATTTGTTATGAAACAAAATATCCATATTTTATTTAAGGTTTTTAGTTATGTTTGACTGTGGATTTTTTATTTTATACCATTCATGGTTTATGGATAAATTATTTTCATTTCGTATGCTAGTTTTAATACGAATGTTTATGTTATGTTTAAAACTTTTCATATAATGAATACATTGGAATTAGTATGTGACGGGTGGAGCCCTCTGTATCTCGTCAATGCATTGGTATATCTCATGAGGCGAACTAGTGTCTTGGCACAAGGCCTTGAAAAAATCTTATTTCTAGTTATGGCATGAGGCCTTGACTATGTGATTATGCAGTCTGGCATTGTTCATTCCATCATTATGAAAGTGGATATTGATATTGCATTTGATTATTCAACTAGTAAAATATCTATGTGAGTAAATAAATGGAATTATTTTTATATATATTCAATACATTATGATGAATTTTATGTTGAAATGGCTTTTGTTTTAGTTTCAAACATTGCCTTAAATTTTTATGCTTATTTATGAAAGTTTATTCTATATTGTTATCCTTACTGAGCATTTGTGCTCACCCCATTCTATGTTTTATTTTTCCCATGATTCGAGGAAGTATATAAGGACTGACCTGTAGGGATAGTCTATGGGATCTCTGTGTTTTCAATGGAAACAATGTTGTTTTAGTTCTCTATTTTATGATGTAATGTAAACCTTATAAATGTATCTAGTACTTTCAAGGCTACTAAACTAATCGGGCTTTTGAGACATGATCTTTTTTTATCATGGTAATGATATGTAATATTGCACCGACTCTGGGCTTCTGTGGTTGGGTGTTTCAATTTTTATCATAGAAGTTTAGTTCAAAACATGGAAACTTGATTTAGATAAACACTTATTAAAGAACATAGCCCTAAGATAGACATTGAGGATTAGTATAGAATAACTTCCTAGAATTTTGGTATTGTAGATATTTTAAGAGTTTTCCATGCAATACATCCATGTATGGATATAATTAGGTAGAGGTGGATCTTCCCCAAATGTACCTAGGGGTAAAACCTGAAAACACCACTTTGAGCTAGACTCGAACGGGAAGTGGTGCACGACAACAGGGCTTGCTGCACTCTTGGTTACGACACTCTCAGGGGATATTCTTAGGATAATTATCATTTTCATTAAAAACCATTATGAATAGTTTATGAGTATATACTTCCTCAAAGAAATCATTATTATGATTATGGATTATATCCATAAACATTTCGATTTAAGTTAACTATTTTACAAGTTTGGATTTATGTATTGCGATTCATAAACTAATCAAATATATGACATTGTTTAGAAATGATTCCTATTGGAAGGAATGTAAACCGTATCAATGCAAACACTCCACATAGGGATTTACCTCCTTCTTAAAATAATTATTGTGGAGTTGGTGATGCAGCTGGTGCTAATCAACTAATCTCCATACTGGGACAACTCACCCAGGATATGAAAAATAACCTTACCCGTAGGGAGCACCCTCATCCACAACGTGGAGGATCAATGTTAGATTGATACAGAACTCAACAACCACCAACATTAAATGGGTGTTCAAATACACTAGTCGGTGAGAAATGGATAAATTCCTTAGAGAAAATATTCCACGCCTTGGGGAGTAGCGAAAGGGAAAATGTTTTCATGGAAGTTTACCACCTCACTGGGGAAGTTTCTCAATAAGGGTCATTTATTGAAAACACAAATGTAGATGATGAGGTATCAAATATAGAATGGAGTCAGTTTAATGAAATTTTCATTCAAAAAAAAACTTTGTTCTTGACCATCGAGCAGATATGGAAAGACAATTTCTGAGTCTATGGCAAAAGGAGAATGAGAATGTTGCAAAATATGAAGCTAACTTTACAAGGTTTTTGAGGAATGTTGTAGATTATATTAATAACCCAAGAAGTAATATTGATCAATTATTTGATGGGTTAAAACCAATTCTCCATAGAGCATTAGTCTCACAATCCTTCTCGTCTTACGAAGATATTATCTAATGTGCTATCATGACAAGAAAATAATTCTCTAAATCTTATGAATTTAAAGAAAAGAGAGAGAAGAAGAGATCTGCAAAACACTCTAGAAATGGAAATAAGGGGAAGAAAGGAAAAATTGAATATCTATCCTACAATAAATGTTGGATGAAACACCCTCGTACTTTCCTGAAAGGAAAGGGAGTCTATTATATGTGTGGTTAAAAAGGCCACCAAGCTCGTGATTGCAATGAGAAGAAAGAGGTTGTCGATGTTGAATTCCACAATTGATGATAAAGGGGGAATTATGTGAATGAATGTCTTATGTGTCAGGGGAACGTACCTTAGAATAGGTTAAGGGATCAAGGCCAAGTTTATGCTATCACTACTGTTCAGTTAGAAGCTCTGAAGGAGGTAGTAGCGGGTAATTTAATGTTTTCCTCAAGTTTATCCAATACTTTTTTTTGATTCAGGATCATTGCATTGTTTCATATCTTCCATGTTTGCTAAAAAATAGATATTTTCAATTTGATTTAACAAGGGAGTTTTTAGTCAAAACTCCAAAGGGAAGTATCATTGCAATAATGTTTTTTCAATCAGTCCCCATTAGGGAATTTAAATGTTCTTTATCTGTGAATCTCATCGTCATACACAGTATTTAATTTGATATAATACTCAGTATGGATTGGCTTTCAGACCATTATAAAAATATTTTTTTTAATTATAAGGAGTTTATTATTTTTGATGACGATGATAAAGAACACCTTATATTTAAAGCAGAATCGTCACCACCTAATTCATATCTTGATCCACCCCCAATTGCTCAACTAAATTCAATTATTGTGGAGGAAGAGAATGAAATAATTGTGGGTGAGGATAAGACTGTTCAAATAGAGGATGTACCTATTGTGAGAGAGTTTATTAATTTATCCCAGAGGAATTACTTGGACATCCTCCATAACGAGAAATTGAGTTTTCCATTGATTTAATTCATGGTTCACGGCCCATATCGAAGACCCCTTATAGATTGGACATTGTGGAATTAGTGGAATGAAAGAAAAAACTAGTGGAATTGACTAATGATGGATTTATTCTCCCAAGAGTTTTTCCATGGGGAGCCCATATCATTTTTTTTAGACGAAAGATGGATCTATGAGGTTGTGTATTGACTACAGGGAGATCAATTTTATAACAATAAAGAACAAGTATCCCCTAACTCACATTGATGATTTGTTTAACCAACATCAGGGAGCTCAATAATTTTCAAATATTGACCTTCGATCTAGATATCATCAGTTGTGTGTGAATAAGGAATACATTCCGAAAACATAATTTTGAACTAGGTACGGGCATTACGAGTTTACAGTAATGAATTTTGGAATGACTAATGCACCCTCTCTCTTCATGGATCTAATGAATTAAGTTTTCAAGGAATATCTTGATGAATTTTTAGTGGTAATTATTGATGATATCTGGGTATACTCCAAAATCTAAGAAGATCATGAAAATCAATTTCACATTATTATGAAGACTCATAGAAGACATGAATTATATAGGAAGTTTAGAAAGTGTGAATTATGGCTTCCGGATTTTTCTTTCTTGGCCATATTGTCTATAAGGATGGAATCTCTATTGATCCTTCTAAGACAAGATAGATCCAAGAATGGCTAGCACAGACGAGTATAACCGAGGTACAATGTTTTATTGGTTTAGCAGGTTATTATCAGTGTTTTGTATAGAATTTTTCCCGATTGGCAAACCTATTAACAAAACTCACACGTAAAGGGGTGATTTTTTTGGACAAAAGAATGTGAAGGATGTTTTGAATAATTGAAGAGAAGATTAGTCGATGCTCTTATAATGACTCTACCATCGGGGAATGACAGGTTTGTTATTTATAGTGATGCTTCAATGAAAGGACATGGTTGTGTCCTTATGCAGAATGATAGGGTAGTTGCCTATGAGTTACCCCAACTAAAAATTAATGAGAAAAACTATCCTACTCATGATCTTTAGTTATAAGTTGTAATCTTTGGTTTTAAGAAATAGAGACATTATCTCAATGGTGAAAAATGTGATATTTATACTGATCACAAGAGTTTGAAGTATATTTTCTCACAAAAATAACTGAACATGAGGAAAAGGAGATGGATTGAACTACTCAAGGATTGTGATTGCATGATACACTACCACCCAGGGATGTAAAATAAGGCGACCGATGCGTTGAGAAAAAAATATCATGGAGTTTTGAACAAGATGAGAGTTAAAAGGGATCCTATTTTCATGGATCTAGTAAAGAAGGATATGTGAATAACCATGTTAGGTGATACATCAATGAATTTTTAAATTGTTGCCAAACCATCTTTACTTGAAAAGATAAAATGTTCTCAGGTTTATGATGAGAAGTTTCAAAAGATGATTAAATCTGTGAATGATGGGAGATTGAGTGACATCGTATATGAAGATGGAATTTTGAAATTTGGGAGGAGACTGTGTTCCTGATATACCTGATATAAAAATTTAATTTTTGGATGATTCTCATAGCTACAATTTTTCTATACACCCTGGGAGGTCCAAAATGTATATAGATTTGAAGGAACAATTTTGGTGGGACAAGATAAACAGAGAGATTTCTGATTTTGTGTCAAGGTGTATGGTTTTTCAACAAGTGAAAGATGGAAGGGAACATCCTGGAGGAGTCATGAAACCTCTACCCATACCTGAGTGGAAATGGGATTATATCATGATGACATTTTTCATGGGGCTACCAAATACTACTAGAAGGAATGATGTAATATGGGTCATTATTGATCGTCTTACCAAGTCATCACATTTTCATGCTATAAGAGAATATTTACCATGTGAACCTTTACCACTACTATATATTAATGAAGTTGTAAGTCTTCATGGAGTACCACTATCAATTGTTTCTGATCGTGATCCCCATTTTACATCATGATTATGAAAAAGTCTTCAGAAAGAACTGGATACTGAACTTCGTTTGAGCAATGTCTTCCACCCTCGAACTTATAGACAATCAGAATAGACTATTCAAACTTCATAAGACATTTTGAGATCACTTTCATTTGAATTTCAAGGTTTGTAGGATAAATATTTAACTTTGGTAGAATTTTCATATAACAATACCTTCCATTAAAGTATTCAGATGGCACTATATGAAGCGTTATATGGAAAGAGATTTCTCACACCAACCTATTGCGATGATGTTGGTGAAAGAAAACTCGTAGGCCCAGAACAAGTGGAGGAAACAATGGAAAAGGTGAAGGTAATCCAAACCCACATCAAAGCAGGTCAACGTAGGAAGAAGAGCTATGCCGATAACCGAAGGAAGGATTTGGAATTTTAGGTAGGAGATAATGTTTTCTTGAAGGCATCTCCATGGAAGGGTGTAATTCATATCGGTAAGAAGGGAAAATTGAGTCCCATGTACATCGGACCCTTCAAAATTCTAGAATAATTTGAGGCTAAAGCTTACCATTTGGCAATGCCGCTAAGTCTCTCCAAAGTTCACGATGTATTCCACGTATCACTGTTGAGAAAATACTTGCCTGACCCAACGCATTTACTCACCTATGAGTAATAAGAACTAGAACCCGATCTGTCTTATTGCGAAGATCCTTTCACGGTTATTTATACAATAGAACAATTGTTGAGAAACAGAATGAATCATCTATTAAAAGTTATATGGAGAAACTTTAAGATAAAAGAGGCATCGTGGGAACCTGAGGAACGTATAATGACTAACCACCCGCGTCATTTTATGAAGTAATATTCTAGAAATTTCAAGGATGGAATTATTTGAAGTAGGGGAGAATGTGACACCCCAAGCTTCCACGGTACGCTTCTCTTTGAATAATACAATAGCGCGTGTTGTACGCAACTTAAAGTTCTAACACATCACAAACCATCAAACTAGCCGTTATGATTAGTAATACCCACTTTTTGAAATTTTATAAATTTTATCTTTCAAATGGACATCATTATTGGATTCGTAATATCTAAATTAGCTTAGGGGGAATTTTTGGTATTTTTCTGAGAACTTTCAATTTTTGATCAATAGTGAAAAACACTGAGATATAGTTTAAAATCGAATATTTATTTAAATGATTAATTATTTATTTTAAATTTATTTTAAGTCATAATAGATACATAATACCTATATAAGTTCAATGTAATTCATTGGAGTCAGTTTATAATAATTTTAGATATATAAAATTTTTATTGAACTTTTTACTGTCTTTTACCCAACACCTAGGAGCATTTCCAATTTTACATGAAACATAATATTACCTCATCTGTGAGTGGAATTTAAAAAAACTGAGATACATGGTTGATATCAGTAAGTAAAATTTGGTTCAATAAGATGAATATAATTTTTGGTGAATATCAACTTTTTACCTTTATTTACCACTGTTAAAAGTAAATAGAGTAATTAATGGTAAAAATGATATTATGATTACCCTAACACATGTATTAATTCAATTGGATAAGTAAAATTAGAAAAAATCATTAGGAAGAAAATGTGAAACTATTTGGTCTACTTGGATTAAATAAGGACATTTATTATTATTTAATTCAAAGAGTAGTTAAAAGTATTAAATTCAATGTTTAATGACTAAAAATTTTTCAATATAGGGTTACCCATAAGATAATTTAGACTATAAATATTTATTAGAAAGATAAAAAGATTTCCTACATAATGAAATTTTATTTATATTTTTTAGACATTAAATAACTTAATTTATTTATGACACAATGATGATGCAGTAATTACCTAATTAATGAAATATTATAATAATTGATATAATAAATATCCAAATAAGTGTAATATGAGACTTTTTATGAATTTATCCAATATTATAGGTTAATATGACATGTTAGGGTTAGTTTTATGAATTTTATTTTAAGTAATAATGAATCTATGAATTTAGAAAAAACAAAAAACCAAATAGTGTAAAAATTGACATACAAGGGTTTTTAAAACTAATATTATATTATTAATTGATATTCAATTCCTAAAAATATAAGGTTCGGCCAAAAGACTAAAATAATATTATTCATGTCATTAATGAACCAATTAAGGTTCTCTTGGAATGTTATAAAAAATTTATTAACTATATAATATAAAAATACAGAGAGACATGGTAAATGTCAAACTATTTAACTAAGAGTTAAATCTAAAAGATAAAGTTAATATAGTGACCCAAACCAATATAAAACATATTTTTTGAGTGGTTTTAGACCCATAACCACCTTATAATTTAAATAATTCATTTTTTCCATTAGAAACCAAAAATGTTTTTTTATAAAATAATATTTCTAGATTTTCCTATGGTGCCCCTCACCCCTATTATAAAAGTGCACTCCACCTTCTATCAAATTCACACATTAATATCCATTTGTATTGGCCAAACCATACCCAAATACCCTCTCAACTATCCTCCCTTATTCTTATAGGCCTTAATTTATCCATAAAGACAACTTAAGGAGACTTTTTAATCAAATCAAAATGAATAACCCGAAGAAAAGGTAAATATTTCATCACCTCATTTCAGTTCCTTTCTTCTTCCAATTCCTCTTCCTTTTTTGTTTCCATTATAAAATAATAACTACAGTATCTTATATATACCTTAACATTATTATATATATGGTACAACCATTTTAATTATTTTATCCATCCTTTGAATGACATGTCACCATATGTGTGTACGTACGACTTACGGTCTCCACGTTGTGGTGTAATTGTTATTCAATACATTATTATTTGGATGGGTATAATAATGATGCGTAATTGATGTAAATAATAAATATATCATGTTAATGATTCTGTATATATGATATAACATCCAATTATATACTATTTTAATATCAAAATATTTATATTTCCGCTTTTGAGTACGTAGGAAGTACCGTCTCCACGAACACGATGAGATTCATTCTCCATCGTATCCATTCAAGACTAATTTTAATAAGATGATTAAAAATAACAATTAATGACTTAATAAAAATATTAATATGAATAATATACATCTTATCTAGAACAAACAACACTTACTTAACCAATCATATAAAGGAAAAAGAATAATTTAACACCTGAAACGACGATAATACTAAGATATTAATAACAGAGAAATGTTAAAAGATCATATATCATATCATATTAATGTATATGATTATTTTATAATTTAATAACAATTTTTTCACCATTATACATGTGGTTATCATACCATCGACAAAGGAAAAGTACACGGTAAGGGTTTATTTTAAAATCTCTTTATTATCCGAGTTTCTTTTTATGTACGGATCTAATAGAACATCTTTATCATCCACATCCATTTTTCTTAAAAAAAAATTTTACAAAAATTTTAAGTATTTACTAGAATATTGGTTAAAGTCATGTATACCCTTATTTGAATTTTTATAAATTTTTTTGAAAGGAATCTTTCCGTTTCTTTCCAAGTAAGGTACTTAATTACCTTTTTGACAAAATTAAGGTAAGAATGTTTTTTAACTTATACAGAGGGTGTGGCTATTTTCTGTAGTAATAACATCGTCGATGCTTCCCTTAATAAACTATAAAATATTTCAAAAATAAATGATTTCTTTTATATTTTTATGAATTTTAAATTATTTCAAAACTAGAATGTGATTTTTCTCTAAAAAAAGTTTTGATTTCATTTATGGAAACATCTTTTGATGGATTTTAAGCTTGTTTGATGTTAATTTATTATGATACAAAACATCCATATTATATTGAAGGTTTTGTAATATATTTGACTATGGATGTGTTATTTTATTCCATTAATGGTTTATGGATAAATTATTGACATTTCGTATAATAGTTTTAATACGAATGTTTATGTTATGTTTAATCCTTTTCATATGAGGAATGCATTGGACATAGTAAGTGATGGGTGGAGACCGATATAGCTCCTCGATGAATCAGTAGGTCTCATGAGACAAAATAGTTTCTTGACATAAGGCCTTGAAAAAAATATTATTTTTAGTCTTGGCATAAGTTCATGACCAAGTGATTATGTAGTCTGGAATTATGCATTCTATCATTATTAAAGTGGATATTGATGTTGCATGTGATTATTCGACTAGTAGAATATCCATGTGAGTAAGTGAATGGAAGTATTTTGATTTATATTTTCCATATTATGATGAAGTTTATGTTGAAAATGGTTTTGTTTTAGTTTTATACATTACCTTAAATATTTATTCTTATTTATGAATGTTGCCACTATATTGTTATCCTTACTATGAATTTGAGCTCACCCATTTATATGTTTTATTTTTCCTAAGATTCGAAGAACTATATTGTGAATGACCTGCAGGTATAGTCTATGGGGTCTCTGTGTTGTCCATGGAAACAATGTTATTGTAGCTTTCCATTTTATGATGTAATGTAAACTTTATGAATGTATCTAGCATATCCAAGGCTACTGAACTAATCGGTCTTTCGAGACATAATCTTTTGTGATCATGCCAATGATATGTAATAATTCACTGACACTATGCTTCTCGGGTAGGGGCGTAACATTTTATACCTTAACATTTTTTCACTAATTTAGTAGATATTTTTTTTATTTTAATTTTATTTAGTAAGATTTCAAAATAGAGATACATTTATAGATTTTTTAATTTGATTTTATAGATATAGAAATAAGTGGCATGAACCTCGGGTCAATATAATCATGAGTCATTCCACATCAATGAAAATAATGAGATAGACCAATGAGTAGGGAAAACCCCAGGTAATTTTGGAATGGTTGTAGTCCATGTTCTCAAAATATAATAAAAAATTCATAATCAATGCAAAATAATTCATTTAATAGAGGATATAAATTTACCATGTGTAGTACCAGTTTATCTATGCATGTCCGAATTTTTTTAATGTTAAATATTAGTAAAAAAATATCATGGAGGATTTGAATGGAAGGGGGATATTGACTAATAGATAATATTAGGACTAAAAAATAAGACACGTTGAATGGTAATGATAAAGAAAATCAATTCGTGTTGAGTTAAATTCAAAATTCGGCGAGTTAATGTTGATATTTTCATTATTTTATTTATTTTAAATTGTATCTTATTTTGAAAAGGATGATAGGGTGTTATAGTTGTGGTATAAATTCAAAAATCCATCTTAGTTGACTAAATAAATATAATTGTATATTTAATATTAAATCCAGTAGACCACGTTTAAAAAAATGTTTTTGTCATTTCTTATACTCCAATTGAAAAATAATTAGTGAGTTTAGGAAAAAAATTAATTCAAAACATTGAAATTAAATTCATCTAGAATGTTATATGGGAACATTAATGTAATTACTATAAAATAACTCTTCCTATTTTTTTCATTACACGATAATGTTATGTATCTATTTTGCTCCCATTTTTTATCAAGAAACACCTCTAATGTTGAGTTTGATTATTCTTGATCCATTATAGACTATGAATTTGATTCTTTTATAAATATATAATTTTAAATTTCCAAATAAAACCAAATATTCTAGATTCCCAAACAGAGAATGTTAAAGTAAAATCATAATACGATAATAGCTCTCTATTATAATGTTTTTTTCTTCCATTCTCCACCTCCTTCAATATTCATATTTAAAATAAAAAATAACAATTTTCCTATTCAATAAAAAGTATATTTAACATGAGATTAAAATGAAAATATAATTCTTTATTTCTATATCCCTAAAACAATGATATATTGTTAATGGAAAACTAAAAACCCTTATATTATATAATTATGATAACTAAATGAATATTAAAAAACTCATGTATATAAAAGATTACATAGAAAAATAGATTTATTATATATCAATAATTATAGTTAATGAGTGAATCATTATAATGTGGGATATTAGTGGACATTATAAAAATACATATTGTTTTAATCACATTAATGGTTCTCACATGTAACATTTAGATTTATTTCAATATTATGATTGAGTGGGTGATTCTGTAAGATAAAACATAATGATGGTGGGGATGATATAAAATTCTTAGTCAATAAAGATATACGATTTTTTTCATATCATTTAATTATATTTTAGTATAATGATTTCCCTAATTATTATTTTAGGACACATTACAAATTTTAGAAATGTTATGGTGAAAATAGTGAAACAAAATTTTATTTTATATGTAACTGAATAAGATGAATTCTCCGTCCAATTTTTTTGGAGGCCATATTTAAATTATCTATCTCAAATTATGATCAAAATGTGGGTTTATACTCTGATTTTTTTTCATAGATATTGTTTTGGGTTCACTCAATAACTGTAACTAATTTTAAACATAAATTAATGAGATAGATTAAAATTTATCATAATCATGATTAGGGGTGAGAAATTTGTGTATAAATATATGAATGAGTTGAGATGGTATTATAATGTATGGATTAAAATATGATTCAATTAAATTTTTATAAAAATCTGATTGTTTTTTATTATCTATCTGTGATTTAGTAAACTAGACTAGATTTTTTGGTCCAATCAGTCAAGTAGTCAGTTAGTCATGATATGGTCTAATAAAAAAGGTAGGAATACTTTGAAATTTGGGTATTTTTTGTCATTCTAAACCAATGGAAATATTTTTGATATAGTATATTTAATTTTAATTTCGATTGAGATGTTTATTTTTCTATGTGTTCAAAATTTTAAAAGAAAAATAGTGGGAATTTGAATTTTTTAGAAAGATGACTGTTTTTCTATTATACAAAGGAATTATAAAATATTAAAATATTTATTCTATTTCATGTACATACATATTTTTATTATATAAATGTTTATATATAAATAATTTTCTAACAATTGAAATATTTAATACATAATGAATTATTTTCATAATTTTTTTTCATCAAAGCACTACTCAATCTCTCCATTAATAAAATGTTTTTTCGGAACTACTGTTCATGTTTAAATGTTTAATTTTTATCCACACATTTTATAGTTTTTGATGGAGTATTTTTCATCTCATTATTTATGTGGGACTATATACTTAGTTACTAAATAGAAAAATTTATATTTAACTGATATGAATAAAATTAAAATAATGAAAATTAAAATATTAAAATTTCAAAAAAATAGAAAAATATAATTTTTTTATTTATAATGAATGAATAATAAATTTATTGACATAATTTCTTAGATAATTAAAATATATTATATTTCAATATGTAAAAAATAAAAATAATTAATAAAAAATGAAAATAAAACTGATTCGACCCCGAGACATAAGAGTTCTCTTTTTTTCACCACGAAATAATCCAGTCATTGATTCAATGTTTGGATAGATTCTAAAGGCATTAATGATATTAAATTTATAGAATAAAATATATTTTAAAATTTAATGTTGTTCTTGGAATATTTAACAAATGATATATTATATTTATAACTTTTTTCATTTATTCAATTCCCAAGGTGGTCCACATACTAAATTTTTCAACCAAAAAAATAAATGTTGTGATTTATCATATCAATTGACTGAACAGAAAATACATTTAAAATTTATTATTGAAAACAATTGAAAAAAATATTTCCCAAAATGATTGAAACATTAGATGTATTTATACAGAAAATTTAAACATTATCTGAAAAAATTTAATTCATATTGATTAAAATATTTGTTTTCATGAGTAATAACATAACTACTCCATTAGACATATCAACCCAACACCACTATGACGACCCTAGGATAATGAAAACATCTTAAAAATACCCCTTATATAATAATAATAACAATAATAATGATGACAATTAAAATAATAATTTTATGTTATCTTATTATAAAATTAAATTATATAAATAGTGGGAATGAAAAAAATAATGTGTTGGAATTCACAAGATATTATAATGTATCCCCTACATAACAATGGGTAGATATTATAATAACATACAGAGATATATATTGGGAGAGTTTGTGTTGGAGTGAGTTAAGGGGAGAGAAGGACCGAAATTTTACAGGGGTTCCTCCATATGATCCGATGATGGGGGTTTCAATGATGTGTCTTGTCATATATTAAAGCATGTCCTTAAAAACCCCTTTGTTCATTATTATATTTTACACCACACCACACCCTTTAGAATTTATTATTTGGTTTTTAGAAATATGTTTGATTCACATAAGTAGTCAGAATCACTTTATTTTTCATGTAACATTCAGTGGCATTTAATACAAATGAATAAAATAAGATTCCAAACTAATTTTGTAAATTTTAAAGTTGTATTTACCCAAATTGTTATCAATAAAACAAATAATCATATTATGTACATAAATTTTAAAGTAATATTGGAATATATTATGTAAAGCGTAAAAAATTATAGCAAATTAATAGTCTAAAAAATCAATAGTTTTCCATGTTTTTCCAATATTTACTTTATTTGACCAAATTTTTCAATGTTTTTTCTACAAGAACAATTCTGATTTCAGTGGAATTAATTCTACTACGGTTTTTTATAATTGAATTTATTTTCTATTTTTGAAAATAGTTCATTGGGTTTAAACATACCTAGATAAATTTTGTTATAATTCATATATAATATATCATTTTAATCAAATTATATTGTTATAAAATATTTTCAATGTCATACATTGATGTTATCACCTAATGTTATTTCTTAAGAATCATATATGAGATTAGGGACCCATTATTTATCTTTATATTAACAAAGACTTTTATTATATTATTGGTAGACATGAGTTTTCTAGAAAAAGACAATCATTAACCGTGGATATAGGTCATTGTAGAAAGAAGTGATATTTCCAATTCAACCAGACCATACAATGTGATTTCACCCTTCAATTTTTCAAACATTATAATAGATATATAATATATTACCTAAACCATTAGTGTGTAATTGAAAAAGTGTAATCTACCTTAATATTTATATCACAAAAATCTTGTTTTTTCACAATGATACTCTTTTTTTACTAGAGATTTGATCATTTAGGATTTATTTTTGTTCTTGTGTGAGTGAGTAAAACAAGAATAGTTATGTTTTTGGGAGCTTATTTTTTTAACAAAGTATTAATTAATTAAAATAATAGTAAGTTAAACTTTCAATAATTCCTCCACCTAGATATGGGTTAATTGTTGGCACTAATGTATCCATACAAAAATTGGGAGGAACAACATTTGAATAAATTGTCCAATTAAATTTAATTAAATCATATAAAAAATATATTAAATAAAATTTAAACTACCACATGTTAATATAATCCAAAAAGGTTTATAAATAGATTTTTACAAAATAAACCATAGACATAATTTAGAAGAACATATTTTTCATCCCATATAATATATATGTAAACTATGTTGGCCTTAGTGATGCCAAGTGATAGAGTAAACATATATTTTACCAAGTTACTATAAATCTTATATCATCCCATGACATCTTAAAACTACAAATGATGATCTATATAGAAAAGTGTGAAATATTTTAAGTGTGTATGCATAGGTGAGAAATATTACATAGTATTGTCATGTCATGTGGTTATAAAACCCATACATAAATCTAAATAATCTATACATGTAAAAAACATAAAATGTAAACCATACCTGCAACCCAAACCCATCAATGTTAACATAATAATTGAAAATGAAATTTATAATTATGCTACCCATATCTCACAAAAAAAAACAATTTCCAAATTAAAACAAACACACACACAAACATACGTACATAATAATATACATATGTACATACATATATACATATGTACATAACTAAGTGGTAGTACTTTATAATACTCTATTAATCTCAATGATACCTAATATATACTAGAACATACTTGAAACATGTGAAAATGATATTTTTCTAGTGAAAAAAATTATACATATTTCCTTATGACATCATCCATGGAAAGATGACCATATCACCAATGTTAAATAATATAATATAATAGTATAATACCATATATCACATATCACATATTTACCATGTTAATGTGAGGAAGCAAAAAAGAAGTCATATCTCATCTTAACGAAGAACCACTAAAGCAGGTATTCCATAAACTAAAAATAAATGCGTATTAGTGAATAATATATATATATATATATATATATATTGAAATTATTTCTATGAAATATCAGCTGTTACTAATTCTTACTAATATTTATGGTCTATATTATTTTAAGAGAAATAAATATCCTTCTATTAGCATAATCATTTAATAATATAAGAAAATTCTTTGTTAATCAACATCATCAAATCATGATAATCATATATACATTGTCCTTACCTATAAGCTAGTTAATCCATGAAAACAAAATATTATTAATAAACCATGAGACATTTTCCAATAAAAATAACAAAAATAATGTTTAAATCCAACCTAATTGAATATTATATGAAAATTACAAATCATTAATTCAATAAGATCCCCAAATTAATGATACAATCCAATATAATAAATATTATAAGGCTCCAAGAATTATAAAGTAAACATCTACATATAATCACATTATCTATCTCAGGTATATAAAATCATATTTTTACACTAAATAATAAATACTAAAAGTACAGAGCATTACTAAATTGTTTCACATTAAAACCATATGTCATTGTAAGGTATCCAACCAAATAATTTTACTTGGTTGAATAATATAAATCAAGGGTGATCATAATCTTTTACCTAGATTTTAGATCATAAAAGAAGCATATCGTATCGTGGTAAAAAATCTATTTAAATTTTTTTTAAACATATTTATTTCAAAATATATATTTTATTAATTAAAAATTTTAGATCTCTATCTCGCCAAATTCAAAAGAATATCATTTGATATTATAAAAATTCCACATTAGTTCTCTCAAAATTTTAATAGGATGATAAATTATATTTTTTATTTTAATAAAATTAATAATGTTCAAAAACACTTTAAATGATCTCAAATGGATGTAAAAACCACACAATTGAGATCTATCTACAAAATGAATGGAAATTATTTTTTATTAGAATAAAATTGACATTGGATAATAAATAAATATTTATAAATTATATATATATATATATATAATTATTATATTTATTTATTTTTTAATCATTACTTCCCTATAATTTATGGGGCCTTGAAACTGCATAATTATCGCCTTTGAAGACATTATAAATTTGGAGTAAATTTTTTATCCAAAAAAATTATATTAATATTTTCAATTCATAAGTTTACACAATTCTAAATTTAACATCATTTAATTGTGATATAAATAATTTTTTGATTGATTAAATCATAATTGAAAATGTTTATAAGGATAATAATGATGAAATTGGTTTGAATGCATATTTTTACTAGGAAAATAAGAATACTCAATGATTTTATTAATAAAAATAGTAATTGGTTTTATTTATCACATCGATAACGTCAAGACAATATATATTGAAAATTATGATTAAAAAAATAAATATGTTTAATAATCATTGATGAAAAAAAAACAAACATTACCATAGAATATCATTGAAACGATAAATTTATTTTATGAAAATCTTAAATCCATGATTATATATCATTGAGAGGATTCCAAAAATACAAGTCATTCTATGTGAACTTGAGTTTATTGTTATATGATTTTTGAGAGAATATATAATTCTCCAAAACCTTTATATAAGGGTGAAATCTTTCCCAAATTTATATTTTTTTAATTATTATGATATTAGAGAAGCCATTAATATAATTAATTGGATATATAATATGATGAATGTATAAATATGATGAATATTAGATATAATAATATTTGGTGATATATAAATTATCATAAAATGAGTGGGTATGAGGTAAAATGAAAAAACTGTATCACATACATTTCCTATTATGCATTACCTTATCTCTAATTATTTCTCCCCCCTCTCTATGTGTCTTTTTGGACAATGTTTTAGGGTAGAAGGCTTCGTGTAAAAATCTATAATGTGGTATTTATAATGTTTAAAAATTAAAATGTAATTTAATCATTTTAATATTTTAATAATAATAAAATTATGACTATTATATATAATCACAAAATAGTAACCCTAGTAGAATATTTTATTCTCCGTTTTAATGGAAAATTATATTTCTCAATCGGAGACAACATTTTGGAGAATAATTATAGATTTCACCTTACTAGAATTAGAAACCAAAGGAAATAGTTCCTTCTACAAAATACACAATATGCACAATTAAACTATCCCCAAATAATAATTAATAAATATTTCAGTCAATTAATCTAGAATAATCAAATGAGATGCAACATTATTATTATTTGATATGTTATTCCTATAAATAACCTATGATATTATATCAATTTTTACCTTGTGTACTTTTTAACATTATAATGAACATAATTGAGAATTTTGGTAATTATATTCAAAAATCAATTTAGTATTTTTTTTCCTAAAAAATAGAACCACCCATTTAATCATTAAAAAAATAAGAAATAATTGATGAATCCATGTTATAATGTCCTCCTGAAATCTTAATAATTCAAACATGAAAATAAAACACGATAAAAATACACATGATGAGAGTTGAAATCATCCTTCTAAAAAATATTTATAACACACTAGACATAAGAATAATAATTATTTTTACATATATAAATTCATGTCGGAGATGATAAATATTCAAAATTAATTTCACTAATATCGAGGCAGACACTATAAAAAATTACATGGATTTTAATTGAACATTGTCTATCTGACCATCATAAGTATTAATAATATTAAAATTTTATCTACTAAATGTCATCATTAAATAATGAATTATATTATGTTTATGATGACCTCCAGTGTTCTAACTCAAAAACATATTTTGTGAAAATTTTCCTGCGATAACAAAAACTATTTTCGGCTCCCTCATCATTCTCAAAAAACATACACATGTCAAAAAAACCAATTAATCTATTTAAAATTTTAATCAATTTTCTTTTACCCATAATATAATATTTTTCATGGTAAGACCCACTGTATATAAGATTATCCATGGATTATTTCATCACATTGACAAGAATTCCATTAGTTTCATTAATCTTCTCATGAAAATTAGAATAAAATATATTCCTCAAACATAGATTAATTCTCAAAAACTATAAATGACTCTTTAAGTTTAAAAAAATAGAAGATAAAAATCAATATACACTTTCCATTATGACCACATCATGCAAAAATTTGATCTCGAATATTAAAAACTATCAGACACAATTAAGATATCATAGTATTTAAAAAAACCACACTTTATTAAACTATATATACTAATATACAACTAGGAAAAAGATATCACTTTAAAAAAAAATCTAATTATTTTTCATCAAAGTTATTATTATAACATCTCACATCCAATTTATGGTATACAAAAGAGAAATTAAAAAAACGTTTTATATCATTATATCCTAACATACCTATGATTATAAGTAAGGAATTAAAATTTTATTTACATAGGATATAAAATTTTCTTCCATATCATTACTCAAATCACCATTCCGATTCAAGGGATAATATAACAATCAACAAAAGTATTGAGAACCTTCTAGAAAATCATACAAGATCATATGACATAATTATACATCAACATTAATTATATTCATTTTAATTTACTTATACCAAAGTATGTGTGATAATTCCTTTAAAATGGATCAGAAATATTAATCATATATCTAATTTTTTGATAAAGAGTTCAATAATTGAAAACTATTTTATGAAATATACAAAAAAAAAGTCATATTCACATGGTATATATACTATAATACTGAATTCACATAAACTATCATGTAAAATTATATAATATATATATCATGATAATTGACTTAACATATATGGGAATTATCAAATTTATCAATACAAAGCGATTTAGGTTTTGAACAATCATATATAAAACATAAATCTTCAAAAAAAAACACTATTAGATAACATGAGATAAATAAAATATACTATTTTTTCATTCCAAAACTACTAAAAATCCATAGTCAATGAGAACATAATAAAATCACTAGTTAAATACATTAGGTAAAAAAACCCTCTAGCCTCAAAAACTATATTCCCGTCAAATAATAACAGTAATTTTCAAATTAAAATAGTGAACAAGAAAATTTCAATTAATCATAACGTTCAATATACACACCATAGTAAGAATTTATATAATTATAATAATATTTATATTCTATGTGTTTTGGTGAGGAAAATAGTGTCATTTTACTTAATGAAGGTGGTAGTGCACACATAAACGAATGATAGTATCCTTATTATAAGTGGGAAAAGGTAAGAAATAAATTGATATATTATATTTCTTCATGATAATTATTTCATAATTATGATAATTACTTCCATTATATTTCATATATTCGTTAAAAGTGTCCATATCACCTTCAATGTAAAGGTTTAGTAAAAGAAAAATAACTTTTCATCACAAGGGGGTAGTCCACTATACAAACAGGTGATGTTATGATACCCCAAAAAAATTTGAAATTAAAAATGTATATATGATATATTAAAACATAGGTATATCTATTTTACAAATATAATTTATATACTTTATATCCTTCATCATACCCAACATTTTGAGGGTGTAATGTAAAAACGGAATGATATTGGTTCACATGGCGATATTCATACATACACATGAATGATGATTTAAAAACCCATAAAATGGTAGTAGGGGGTGTTTTATGTAATTAAAATGACATAAAAAAACCACATTATATAGATGATTCTGAGGATATTTATAAGATCCCAACCTTAACCATTACATAATCTTGATTTATGTTAACAATTCACATTGAGGTTCTTCCTTGGATCAGATATATAGAGAATTAGGCCATAAATATTATATATTAAACTAAAATTATACAATGTGAAGACTGCTAATACAGTATCAATTTATACACTAATATATATTTTTTAAATGTAGAAATGATTTATTTTCAGGATAAAATTATTCTTTACGTCATCATTTATCTTACCTATCCTTATACCCTGTGAAAAAAATTTAAAAACATGGGATGAGAAATGAAATGGCCAGTATGGGATGTAAAATAAGGAAGGAAAACATTAGTCCATGCATATTTATAAAACCATTAAATCGTAAGAATCCTGAAAAAATTATTGCAATCATAAATCATAAAGGTATCTTGTGACATCCATATCAGACTTTCGTTGTAGATTTTATAGCTACATAGAGTGTAACATTCACGCTTATGTTTAGAATACTTTTCATAGTATATTCCTTAAATCTTTTAAGAGAAACATTTATTTTTTACTCTGTCTCATTACCCAATTCATTAGAGAATTGTCACGGGCTCACCCACCCTATGTTTATCATTGAACCACCCATATGCATAAGCAATTCCCAAGAACCATAAAATACTCATAACACATAATACCTGAATAAATGAAAAATAACATTTCCTCATTGCAGTTATAATATATCATTTAAAGATATTAACATAATCAATAACTTCTCAAAATAATTTTCAATACCAAAAATACATGAAAAGGGAATATGTTATTTATTTTTCATTTAAAAACATTACAACTTGCATAGGAATCCTAGTACAAAATAATGGTCATGTTGGAGGAAAGGTCATTGTCACCGCATATGTTAAAAAAATTTCCTTTGTCATTTTTTAAAATGATTGAAATAAAAAATATTCGTTTTGAAAACCATTTAATGAAATTGAATGTCAAACCTATTGAATATACATTGTATAAAAGTATGTGGTGTATATTATCAAAATATACCTCAATTAAAGGATATTGAGATGTAATCCCATACAAAGAACATATAATTAGATTAAGGATCCACAAATTACATCATTATGTGTGAAAAAAACAAATACACCCAATATAGGTTGATATTCATTGTCAAACAACCAGAGTTCATTCACACATATTATTGGAAACACAAAACTAATGATAATGATATTTAACTCAATAAATTGAGATTGAGTAATATTTCTCTTTCATTGAGTCCAACTAATCTCTTACATTATTTATTTTCCCAAATAATAATCTTATATTAATTTATAATTTCTTGAGAAGCTTTTTCAATTTTATTATTTCTATTAAATAACTTATGACAATGTTATATATATTATATAATTATTTATGTTCATATCAAATCATTTTTCAATACTTATTACTTGAGTCAAAAATGAGCATAGTTTTGAAAGAACTAGTCCATGTGGTCATGAGCCCACCATCTCTGTAATAGTTATCATTACATAATCATAACTTTTATACATGAATCATAATTTTCAAATTAAACTGTTAAATATTATTATAAAAAATGACTAATGTTATATTAATGGAGATGATAGGGCATGCGTACGGATGAGTAACATTTTCATTTTTCCTTGATAAATATGGAAATAAGGTAATGTTTTTTTATCTTTATAGAGTCATAATAATATTATTATCATCACAATAATAATTTAAAAATACCAATATATATAATACATGTAATGTGGTGAGAAAACGATTCGCATCTATTCATGGAGGTTATAGTTCACAAATACGCAATAATATAGATATTTTTTATATGCAAGAATATTAAGAAACTAATTGAAATATAATTATTTTCAACTAATATATATATATCATGAATATCACATATGAATATTAATTCCATCATTATAACTGATCTGTATAGATGGTAATAGAAAACAGACTAAATTAGTTCATGGAGGTGATAATTTAAATGTACGCACGAACGAGTAATTCCTTCCCAATTTGATGTAAGTAAAGATATATTTAAGAGATGATATTATGATAATAACATATTAGTACATTTAGGATTTCAGCGTTATGAGTTAATCTTGGAATATGATGATTTAAAGTAATTGTAAGAAGAAATAAAATAGATACTCTTTAAAAAATTATGCCTCTTCTTCGGTTAAATCCTTCACCTATAAGAAGGTTGTTCGACATAAAATAATTCCTGAATAATGTGGGGATGGATTCATGGAAGCGGTTTGGGAAGATTATTGCCGAAAAAACTTCATTGGAAGTATTTATATTAGAGAAAAAAGGGTATATTTTTATAGGAGAGGGAGGGGCACCATTGGAAACTCTTAAAATAAAAAATTAATATAAATTAATTATTTAATCCAAATCACTCCAAAATGAGATATGTAGAATATAAGATAAGGATAATTATCATTACCCTCATGAAATAATTTTTAAACATGTATTGAATTTATTTTAAACATTATCTTTTCAATTTACCCTTTATTATTCATATTTAATTTTACCTGTAGTGACAATTTTTTTATTATTAACAGTCTATTAATTTACATATATGGGGTAAATTTCTTATAATTGGGAACATAATGAACTGTTAGAACCTATCATAGTAAATTTGATATTTTAAAATATTTTTGGTATTTTATAATATTTTAATAAATTACTATATTAATAAAACATCAATTTTTTCAACATTTACACTATTCATTATATTGAATTAAAATAATATCTAAAAAGATAGATAAAGTCTAACCAAACCAATTAATATTCTTATGAAATGTCATATTCACCAATGAAAATCATGGATGACATAAATTATGCCGTATAATATTTAGTTTAATATTTATAATATCGTTTATTTGATTTCTTCATTAACAAAGCAATCACTGCATCGTCATCGTCTCACAATTAAATTTAAATATTTAATATCCAAAACATTTAAATATAATAACATGATGTATGAAATATTTTTATATTTATAATGAATATTTATAGTCAAATATATCATTTATATAAATCAAATGTAATTTTTTTAAGAATGAAGATACATGTTTATAACATATTTTCCTTTCTAGGAAATTAAAAGTTAGAAGTGTCATAATCACACACAAGTGGCTTCCAAATGCCAAAATTTCTTCCCAAATGGATCTTTTGGTCAGCCATATCACATAATATAGTATTATAACCAGTTTTAGGGTATATTTATATTATTATAATATTATTTTTTACCCTTATTTACTTGATTTACCCTCTAATCATGGTAAATAAAAATTATTACTACAATTAATATTCATAATGTCAAAAGGGGCCTATTTATATAATTTGGACCTTCTGATTGATAATATGAAATATATTTTTCCAAATTAAAATATCTTCTGTTATGGTATTAATGTAAAATTGATCTTCATTTTCAAAACGAGAAAACATGGTTTTTTAAAGTAAAAACCATCAAAAGATTGACATGTATTTATATCAAATTTCAATGTGAAATTACTTCAAATTGAAAAATTGAAATAAATAATAAAACATATTCCAATTTAAATTTAAAACCAATTAAATGGATAACCTTATTATATAAATTAATTAGACAAAAATGTAGTTTTGAATTAAAATACAGTATTTTTAACTATTCATTAAAATATGAATTTTATTATAAAAATACCAAAATTAAAACCAAATAAAATTTGGAGGTCTTACTTTGATATATGAATTTTATTTTGACCGATATTAAATATAAATGTTACAAATACTATATTTAAATAGGATTCTCCATTAATAATTTGTAAACGTACCATTTAAAAATAATAGAGTATTTCATGCTAAAAATAAGATTTATTCACATTTTAAGCCTCTATAATTTATTTCATGAATGTAAAAAATATTTTTAGGAAATTTTTAAACATAATATAGTTAGTTCTTCTCATTTATGAAAATAAAATGTCTATGAGATAAATACCATTTAAATTAATAATACTAATAATTTATTATTTTATGGTATAACTCGGTCATGTGTGCATTATTAGATTTTAGGCAAAATCATTGTTGCATGTCTAATACTCTATCGTATATTCACTCGCCTTTTAAGTGAACCTAATATCTAATTCACAAATATTAATATCTATGAAAATTTCATATTTTATAATAAATTGGGTAGTTACATCTATCACCCATTTTGGAAATTGCATCCTCACAATTTTATTCACTTATTAAATACGTGGTGATATTTCACCATTATAACATTTTTATAAACCCATGTTGCTTATTGGACCATATGGTTTTTACATAAAACATTTACTTGAAAAATAACCTTGTTCAAAAACACATTATCTCTGTGTTCATGAATCTGGAAGGGCTATTCAACATAAGAAAGATTCTCTTCCAACAGAACTACATCAGTACTCAAAACATGAGATGGATTTGAAAAATAACTTCTCAACATTGAGACATGGTAAACTATATGCACCTAGGATAATCATTGAAGTAAATATAATCTATAGTCAACTAAGAAAACATTCTATAAGATTTCATAGGATCCAATAAACCGCAAACTCATCATTCCCTTATTACTAAAATAGATCACAGTTTTCCATGGTGGAAATTTGAGAAAGAAATGATCACATACCTCAAAAGAAACATCCTTCCTTCAGTTATCCGTATAAATTTTTTTCCTACTCTTAGCTGACCTCATGTTATTATGAATGAAGTGAACTTTACCTACCATCAGTTATAGCATTTCTGGTCATTTGAACTTAATTTCATCTACATCATCCCAGAAGAGTGGAGTTCAACTAAATATTCCATATAATTCCTATAGAAGTTCCATATGTATACAGGAATGAATACATTTATTATAAAAAACCTAAAACAATGAAATATGTTCATTACCAAATCCCTATTAATCCATTGATGAAGCACATTGAATATCCTTAAAGGTGTGAATTATTCGTTTTGACTACCTATTTGATTGAGGATGAAAAGCTGTAATTAAATTTAATTCAGTACATAATTAATTATAAGGGTCATTCCAAAAGTTATATTTGAACCCTGGATCACGATCAGATATAGTGGAGGCATAAAATCCATGTAACTGAACTATTTCTCTATGATATATCTATGAAAGATTATGTAGAGACAGTGTATCAGGAATAAGAAGAAAATTTCAAGATTTAGTGAACCTCTCGAAAATAACCCAAATCACATTATTACATCGGGAAGTCTTTTCTAATACCACTATATATCCATGGATATATTTTCCCATTTAATCACTACTTCTAAAAAAGCATGAAGCATCCCTTTTGGCAACTATCATTCTTATATCACTTGTTGGAAATTCAAACACTTCACAATAATTCGAGAAATATCTTTTTCCATTCCATCCCCTAGTAATACATTCGAAGATATCTATACATCTTAGAACTACCAGGATGAACTAAAAATAGTGAACTTTGATCTTTACATAACATCTATTTTTTCAATTGTGAATCACAAGGCACACTTAACCTCTTCCCATATCTCAGAATAAAATATTTATCATTGATAAATTTAGGAAACTTACCCTTTTGATTCAATTATACCTTTTCACACATATCACTATTTTTTTTCACATTCCAAATTCTATATGATCGATATGTTCTCACTACAACCTAAAACTAAACTGAGAAATTTCCTACACCAACAACTTCAAAGACAAAATTCATCAAATTACTTTCTAAAGGAGAAAGTTAAAAATGTACCATGGTTATGGTAGCACTATTTTATGACCCAAATCCTCAGCCACATTGTATGATTTTTCAGGATTGTAATGAATCATGCAATAATTATCCTTGATTACTTCCAACCATATTCAATGTCTCATGTTCAATTAATTCTCAATAAACATATACTTAAATATTTTTTGGTTATTATATATTCCAAATTTAACTCAATATAGATGATGCCGCCATATTTTTAATGAAAATAAAATTTAATTTAGAATCATGTGTGGTAATTAAACTCATGGGTTTTCATCTGACATGAAGAATAAGATATTACCAGATCATTCGATATTAGGACATAAACATGTCCTCTCAACAAAGAGTCCCTATGGATTACAATTTCACCCTTCTTGTAAAGTAATTCCGAAAATAGAGTAGTCACCAATCATTTTTTAAATTACCTAAATAAATATCACATTATTTAGTCTAGATGAACGTAAAAAATTTTCATGTTATCTTAGTTAGTGTGCAAGATAAATGTGAAAAATTAAAAAAAAACCTATTAAAATATCTAGATAAACTAACAAAACAAAAAATATCAGTTATATTTGTGGTTCTTGGCCATTCTTCAACAATTTTTTAGCCGGATCAACATGTATGACATCTATAGAAAAAATTTGACTATTAAGGATATTTATTGTAACCAAAACACTCACTTTATGAATTTTACGTAAAATTAATTTTCTTTTAATGTTATCAAGACAACCCTTAAATTTATTTCATGCTTCTTTTTACTTTTAGAATATACCAAAATGGGATCAATAAACACAACCAAAAACATATCCATGAACTCCTGGAAAATTATATTCCTAAGATTCTTGAATACAGTAGGTTCATTAGTTAACCAAAATGACATAACTAAAAATTCATAATGGTCATATCTAGATTGAAATGTGGGTTTTAGAATATCTACTACCTTTACTTTCAATTGATGGTACCTTGACCTCAAATCAAATTTCAAAAAATACTGATCTCCATGGATCTAATCAGAAGAATCATTGATATGAGGTAAATGACACTTTTTGTTAATCGTTTTGTTATTCAAGGCTCTATAATCAATAAAAAGTCTCATTTAACCATATTTACTTTTAAAAATAAGGATAAGATTACCCCATTAAATGGGATAGGTCGAATGAACCATTTATCTAATAACTCATAAATTTTATTCTTTAACACTTAAAGTTCAATCTGATCCATTCGATAAGGTGGATTTGAAATTGGATTAGCACTAGGAACTAATTATACATTAATTTCAACATTTCCATCTAGTATAATACAATTTAACTAATCATGAAAAACATCGTGATACTAATTTACCATTGGAAGATAATTAATCGTACTAATTCCTTTATTTTCAAAAATATGTGCTAGGTATCATTAATTTACATACTTTAATAGTTTCTCATCATCTAGATATGTTATCAATGGTATGAGATCATTATTATACTCAAAATGAACGTCTTTCTATAAGAAAAATTATTTACTTCTACAGTCATTCTTATTATGGTAAAAAGAAATCCAATCCTTATCCAGAATAACATCAAACTCTAGTAGAGGAAAAACAAAAACAATTGTAGGTAAATTCATTCAACAAATTTGGATAAAGACATTCTTATAAATTTTTTAAATCCATGTTTCACCCAGGTTTTTTTACCATATGTTCTAGATTTATTTCTGGAGGTATAATATCCAATTTATGTGGAAATTTCTCATATAGGAATGAATGTTTAGGCCCTAAATGAGACAACGAATTGGAATAATATGAATAAACAAAGTACCATATACAAAATAATTTGATGGCCTATAATCTGCTGAAGTAGTTTTAAATGATTTATCCACTCCATTCTTTCTATAGACTAATTTCTTCCCTTCATTAAAGTTCTTCATCACACACTCATTTCATAATAAACCATCTCATTAATATTAATCATTTTACTGACTGTCAATTAGACTATGTCTTACTACTATCAATATCTTTTTCAGTGCAATGACATGACTTTTATCCCATATTACCACATCAGAATCACTAACCTCAATTAATAGTGTGTTCCCTGATGTGCTTTTTACCAAAATTTTTACAAACTCTAAACTTGACTTTCATACTATTAGACTTTTTCAATGAATTATTCCCTTTCATATACTACCTCTTTCTCTTATTATTTTATTTTTTAAAGAAAATATGATCATAATAAAATTCAATTTCCACTTTCTGTACACCTTATACATGTTTTTGGTAACTTTTGTACTCATGATAAGTCAATTTCCTTCGATAAATTACGATTAATCTTGAGTGAAAATGATTGATTTTTCAATCAGGAACCTCGATGAAATTTTAAGCATTCCTTTCAAGACAATTGATTTTTTTCATATGTAGTCCCCAAGTCCTCATCTCGCCTCAATTCCATCAATTATTATTCCATCTTAAGTAGAACTACCTTAGTGAAAAAATTTCTCAAGAAACATACCTTTTAATTCACCACAATATATAAAATCAAGCTCCTCATTAACTCTAATATTATTAACCATACACCACCACAGACCATTTTCACCTTCAAAATGATAAACATCAAGACTTTTCATTTTTATTTCTTAAACACCGCATGAAATAAAAAGTCTTTTCCAGTGATTTAATCCACCCTTAAACTAGAATGGGGTCAGATGATATTGTGAATGTTAGAGGTGTTGCCACATGAGATTTCCCACTCCCATCATGTTACTCTATTGTTGATCTGTATGATCTCATGAATAGATCCATCATCATTTTTTTCCCGATTCATCTGTCACATCACTATAACAAACTGTTCAATTCCTATTCCAACTAACTCAGGTTGTGGATTCGGATGGTTGGTTTCCTTTTTATGTTGTCCAAAAATAATTTCCCTTTTTCCTCTACAGAAAACCATTATTAACAAACATATCTTAGATAAAGCAACATTGTAATCTTCATATTATATATCATGTAAATTTGAACACAATGTGTAAATATTTTATGGATACTCTATTAACAAAATCATAGCCCCTAATTTTATCTAAAATAACTTTTGATGAAAACTATAAGGACATGGCCTTATTCATTTCATAATTTTTATTTATGTCATGAATTAATATTGAGTATCTTTTTAAGATTATATGTTTATGGAATTAATCCATAAATATAAAATAGAAACTAAAATTTATAAAAATTGGATACAATGAAAACCATATCCATTTATTCTACAAAATAATAATTTTTAAAAATAAACTTGATTTATTTTCTTGATAAAATTAATCTTGGCCTATTCTATTCTCTTACCCAACATTACACCCAGTGAAAACATTTTAAAAACATTGGATGAACAAAAAAATATTAGAAATAGATAAAACATAAAGTAATAAAATGATAGTTTATGAATATTTATAAACCCATGAAATCATATGAATTATAAAAAACATTATAGTAATCATAAACCATAAAGGTACCATTGGGCATCCATATTATACATATATTATAGCTCTGACAACTACTTATGGAGTAACTTTCATGGTTACATTCAGAATACCCATGAAAATATATTCCCTAAATATTTTAGGTGAAACCTTATTGATTAACACCATCTCATTACCCAACACATTGGAGATCTATCATAGGCTCACCGACCATCATTTTATCAAGGAACAACCCGTATAAATAAGTAATACCCATGAACCATATCATAATTAAAACACATAAAACATGCATAAAATAAAAATAAAATTTCTACGTTGCTATAATAAGATATAATTTCATGATATTGAGATAATTAATACCTTTTCAAAGCCATTTTCAATTAAAAAATACATGAAAATGGAAAATGGTATTTAATTTTATTTTAGAAACATTACGACTTTTAGATGAAGCCAAATAACTAATAATGGTCTTGACAGTGGAGAGGTTTTTGTTGCCGCATAAGTTAAAAAACATTACATTTATCATTTAAGAATACTCTTTAATAAAAAATATTCTATTTGAAAAGCATTGAATGAAATTAAAATATAAACTGGTTGAATATACACCATAAAAGGAATGTGGTGTATATTATAAAAATATGTCCTAATGAATAGAGATTGAGATGAAGTCCCTCACAAAGATCATATAATTTGATTAAAGATAAATCAATGAAATAATAATGTTTGAAAATAAAAATATACCATGTATATGTGTATATTCAGTGTAAAATAATCAGTGGAAATTAACACATATTCTTGGAAAAACAAAACCAATGGCATGGATTATTAACACAATGAATGGAGATTGAGTTATAATTTCATATAACTTAAGTCCAACTTGTCTCGTAAGTTAATTATTTTTCTGAATAAAAAAAAGAATAATTTAAACTTTCTTGAGAAGTTTATTCAAGTAAATAATTCTTTTCATATCACTTATTACCATGTTATAAAAATTATATGTTTATTTATGTTCATATTAGATGTTTTGTCAGTATTCGGTACTTGAGTTGAAAATGAACCTGGTTTTGATTTCACATGTCCATGTGGTTATAAGTATATAATACATAGAATAATATTCATGAAATAATCATCACTATTATACCATAATCAATATTTTTATGTCAAACCAACAATTATTGTTTAAAAAAATACAAAATTTTATATTCCGGGAGATGGTAGGCCAAACTTATGCATGAGTAACATTTTCATTTTTCATTGATCATTATTGAAAAAAAGGAAATTCCAATTTTATATTTTCAGAATGATAATAATATTATTATCTCAATGATAATAATTTAAATATACTTGTATATATCATAAGAGTGACGTGGTGACAAAATTATTGACATCGCTTCATGGGGGTGATAGTTCGCACATACACATGAACGACGTTATTGTTTCTATATGAATGGAATATAAGAACATAATAGAAAAATTATTATTTGAAATTATAAATATGTCATGAATAACATATATGAATATTAGCTCCATCATTATAACTGATCTTGATAGATAGTTATGAAAAAATAAATTGGTTCATGGAGGTTATAATTCACACATACACACAAACCATTAATTCCTTAACCATTTGACGAAAGTTGAGATAGATTTAGGGTATTATATTATCATAATAAAATATTAGTATATTTATGATATGGGTGTAATTATTATATCAATAAGATTATTTAAAGGAATTGGAAGAAGAAATAAAATAGATACTCTTACAAAATGATACAACTTATTCGGTTGATCACGATTGAAGAACACATTAAGACCTCTAAGAAAGGTGTTATGCCAAAAAAAGCCACAAGAATGTTGGAGGTATTCTAGGAAAATATTTGGGATGATATTGGCCAAAAAAAGCCTTTTAAGTGATATTATTAGATAAGTTAGGGTACCTTTTTTTGGAGAGGATAGGGGATCCCATGGAAACTCTTAAAATATTAAATTAATTTAAATAATATTTTTAATAAAAATAACTCAAATTTGAAACACATCAATGATAAGATAAGGATTATTCTATGTAATATCATTAAATTATTTTTGGACATGAATTGATATAATTTTAATCCTTAATGTTTTATTTTACCTTTAATTATTCTCTTTTAATTTCTTTGTGGTAACAACACTTTAGTTATTAAGAGGATATTTAGTTACTAATATGGTGAAAATTTCACATAATTTGATAATTATTGAACTTTTAGACCATAAAAAAGTCACTATTTGATTTTGAAATATTTTTTGTATTTTTAAATAATATAATAAATTACAATTTTTATAAAAATTCAATTATGAAAATTTTTAAATAATTCATTTTATTGAATTTAAATAAAATCTAAAAGAAGAGATATCATCAAAAAACCATTTAATAGACTTATGAAATGTTATATTAACCTAGAAAAATCATGTGTGACCAATATTATGTAACATAGTATTTATTTTAATTTTTATAATACAATTTATTTGATTCCTTTCTTAATAATGTAATCACTATATCATCATTGTGTCATAATTAAATTTACTTATTTAATGACTAAAAATTATAAATAAAATACCTTGATGTAGAAAATATTTTTATATTTCCAATAGATGTTTATATACTAGGAAATAAATTATATTAACCCATATTAAAAATTGTTTTAGTAAGAATATACATGTTTATAACATATTTTCCTTTACTTTAAATTAAATGTTATAAGTTTCATAATCACACACATACTGATTAAAAAGGGATACTTTTTTATTTGAAGGGTTTTTTTGGATGGAAATAACTCATTAAATATGATTAAGAAAAGTTTTAGGTTGTTTTATTGTATTATAATATAATTATTACACTTATCTATTTGATTTACTCTTTAATCGTGGTAAATAATAATAATTACATAAGTTACTATTCATAATGTCAAAAAATGGGACGTATTTACATAATTTGGAAATTATGATAAACAATATAGAATCTATTTTTTAATTAAAAATATATAAGTTTCAATAATTAATTTAAAATTAATCCCCATTGTCAAAATGAGAAAACGTTGTTTTTTTAAAGTAAAATTCCTCAAAACATTGACATGTATTTATATCAAATTTCAAGATTTAAATTAAGATTTTTTTTAAAAATATTTGAAATATAAAAGTGAAAAACTAGATTTAAAAATGTGTTATAGATCAAAAGTCTATAAAAAATCCTTTTATAGATATAAGTGTATTTAATGCTAAAAAATTGATTTATTCTCATTTTAATCCTAAAACATTTATATGATCAGTGTAAAAAACTTTTATCAAACATGTTTAAAAAATATCCTGTTATTTATGTTCATTCTCACTAATAAAATGGTTAGGCCATTACTAAAATCTAAAATAATAATACCAACAATGTATTATTTTCGGTATAATCCTCTTTTGTGTGAAACATAATAATTTGGGGAATCCCATTATTGCATGTCGAGTACTCTCTCTTAAATAGCATCCCCTCTTATATAAACTTAATATCTATTTCATAAATATCAATAGATATAAAAATGATTTATTTTATAATTACATGGGATGTCACACTATTATAAGAGAATGATTAAATAAGAAATGAGGGTGGTGGATGCAGAAATAAAAATAAAACTCTCATTTAAGAATGTTAAATCTTCGTTACGTTATCTCATTACTCTTTCATCAAAATCCTACCAATGATGGATTTATAAACAGAACAAGGCTTATAAGAAGAGGGTATGGATTTTGGGAAGTGATTTCGAAAAAGATTAGAGTATACAGTATGGATTTAAGGTGTCAATACGAGAAAATAAGGAGTGGAAATTTATAAGTGAGGTGAGTGGAAGACAACTAATTTTTGAAGAAAAATCGTATACCCTCAATTTTTATAACACCCAAAAACCTTTAAATAAACATATTATATTATAGTGTGTATATGACACACTAAATAATGATTACAAGAAAATATAACACCTTAATAATTTATGATATATTTACTTTTAAATAAATTTTATCTATTCAATAGCTTTCATTACATTCAATAATGAGTTTATCTTTTATTACATGTAAAGCTTAGTTTAGCTTACGTTACACACAACACTGACATTAAATTTTATTTGAATTATTATTAAAATATTATTACTTAATATAATAGTTATAATATACCCTTTAAATTTGAAGGTATGAATGGTAATAACTAAATTATGAAAAATAGGGTCATATATTTATGAGTAATAAAATAAGAATAATTTAAATGAAAAAGAACTGTTTTCTAATGGACTATTTTTAAAATGATGATTGAATCGTTCTTTGCACAAAAATTATGAATTAAATTTTACCAATTTTAAAAAATTTATACAAAAAACATAATATTTATGTTTTAAAATATAAATACCAAAATTATCTTTAGATGAATTTTTTGTAATTGATTTAATGTTTCATTTTTTGTGAATAGTGATAAATATAAAATTTTAATTGAAAATATTATCATTTTTATATAATTTATATTATGAGATTATATTTATAATTGGTTTTAAATTATAATTATTTTCCATTTTCATATATGAATCTAATTTAATATTTTTTAATATATTTTAGATTTAATTTAAATATTAAAACCTTGAAAGATTTTAATTAATTTTAACTTGAAAACCCCGATTTCTAGTCATGTCTATGCGGATAAATTTATATTATTTTTTTTTCAAATTATTTGATTTGAAAATGTGAAAATTTATTCCATAATTTAATTCATAACAATTTAAAATGTATAATACTTCCAAATGAGTTTTTTACCAAAAGAAAAGTGAATGAAATAAAAAACAACTATCACAATTAAGGTAAAAATTGGCTTACTAGGGGTCAGACTGAAATATTAAGGGTAAAAATGTGATATAAATTTTTTATATTTAGACCATTAAAACTATAAATTTTTCAAATTGTATATCTTTCAAACTTGTGACATTTTGAAATTGTGAGAGCACTCATTTTTTTAAATACCAGTTGGGTCCACTCCCCCACATATAATAGGACACTGACATTATTCCCAATATCACAACTAAAAACAATTTCTCAGCCAATACCTAAAATTGTAACTTCCAAAATTCTATCCCCTTATTCTAGAGGCCTTATTATGGGAATAAATCCATCTATTTAATGATTTAGTTCAAACCAAATGGGGATACCTAATGAAGAGGTAATGTTATTCAACAAACGTCTTTATTTTAATTTTTTATCCACAAATAATAATTTTTATTAAAACATTAAGATAAAAAATACATAATTTATTAAAAAAATTGATTTTTATTAATAGTTAATTTACCAAATACCATATCCACATCCATTAAATGGGTTAAAAATTCGTCATTTGTGTGTATAGGGGAATACAACATCGCGAACTGATAACGATTGTATTTCCATTTCTAGATATAATGGTTTGGTATGATCGTGGATATAATGTATATATATATATATAATTTATAACTATATATTCACTATATAATATATATCTTTTAACTTCTATTCTATAGGAGGTATAATAACATCGTTCTATTTTAAGGAGAACTACTTCATCCCCAAGCGATGTGATTGACCATTCACTAATGCATCAAATGGATTGTAATAAAGATAAACGTAATTATTATATGTGATATACATTCCACAATAATGATATATATTTATTATTTATCAATATATACCAATATATATATATATACAACTTCTATTATCACTCATTGAAATATGAAAACATCATTTTTGTATGTGAGGACTACATCCTTCATGAAGCTATGTGAATCTATATTCATCATTAAAAAAACGGGATTATATGTATAAGTATATAATATGGCATATGTTATTTTATTATCATTTTCTAAATATTATATGTTAATTACCTTATTTCCATAATGATTATAGGAACATGGGAATGTTACTTAGGCATATATACAGACTACCATCTCCTTTATCATAACAGAATTTTTTTTCATAATCGCCATTATTGATTAGATATAAAAGTATAATTTATGTAAAAAATGATATTTATTTCATTGTTATTATTCATTATATTATGAAATTTTAAAATATGAAGAATACCCAAAACATATATAATAATGCATGAATGAGGAAACTTGTAAATTACCACATGAAAAAATTAAAATAATTAATACTTATTAACAAATGGGTTGTGGGATGTTATAAAAGAATTATATATGATATAATAAACAATAAATAATTCTATATTATACATTTATAACATTTTTAAAACCAAAATATAAAATGTTAAATAAGGTTTACCCAAATGGACATGTGATGTATGGGATTTTATGTCAATTTACTTTTCATTAATACATTTCAGTTATGAGGCACAAATTTAATATTTTTTGCGTATATACTTCATCATTGAAATATAATATTATGAATAATTCATTACATATTTTATTTTATGGTTCTATTCAAATTATTTTTTCCATGGGGATTTGAATTGAAAATTACGAAGAGGTAAAAGCTGTTGTGCAATCACAATTTCTTTCTTCATTGTTAACTTTCTCTTCAAAAAATGCACTTTTTTGTGATCAATTTTCCTTGGATTTTAAATTTATCATTGAAATTAATATTATTTTGTTATGTGTTAGTTTATTTTTAATAAAATTACATTTTTTAATTATGGAATATATATTCAATGTTATTTAATTAATTAGGGAAATACTGATAAATCATTATCCACTACACAATACAGATACATTATGAAAATTCACATTATTCAAGAATTAATTTGATTATTTAATATATGATGAATATTGTGGACATTAATGACATAGGATAGTGAAAAATTTATAGAAATATCATTGATGGAAGAGTAGTCTCAGGAGATGAGTAAGTTGGCCAAATCAGATGGTGTTTTACCTTGTATAATTTAAACCCTCTTGTGAACAGTCTGGGTAGAAAGGTTATCATGTTAATGGGAAACATGATGTTTGATAATCATTAATTTCATTCATAAAGTGTCCATTTATTATTATTCAAGATATTATTAGTATGATATTATCCATGGATGCATTTCATTTTCCATTTATTGATTAAATGACCTTTGTTTTCATTTATTTACCTTCCAATATTGATTATTCTTAATAGAGTAATTTAAATGGAATGTCTAATCGGTAAATTACCATTCCATTTTGATTGTTCATATTGATCTGTGATATATTCCATTGTACATAACCCTTAATGGCTTTTTAATCTCATCCAAATCATTCTTTATTTCCACAATTTATGATGATGAATCCCTTAAATGTGTTTTCAATGAGGATAACCATTTTGTTTTGATATGTGAAATGATTTATTTTCTATTAATAGTTTAAAATAGCTTTCACGAATGTATATGGTTCTCTAAAACTACTAAACTGATCTATTATTTGGGATTAAAACCATTCTATATGTACCAATTTAATAATGAGAACATCTACTCTATGATACTAGGGTTGGGGTTATTATAGTTGGTATGATAGAACAATTTGTAGAATAATTGGTAACTATATTTATAAAAAATAATAGGGAAGATAAACATATGATATAATTTTAGGATAAGGATAGATGAACATCCAAATGTTTTGGTAGGGAATAAATTTTGCGTTCATCCTAGGAATACGTCCTTGTATGGATAATACAAGTGGGTGTGGTTCTAGTACTGCATTACCTAGGTGCAGTGAAATTAGAAGATAAATATCTATATTGACTCAATCATTACCTAGTACATGTAAATGGACTTAATATTCCTCTATTTGGACACTCTTAGTGGATATTCTTAAGATAATTAATATTTTCTAGAAACCATTTTGAATTTTTTAAAAATAATGATACCCCCAATTGATACCAATGAATAATATTATTAATTTCACAATGCATAAATTTTATTTTATGAAATTTTAATAATATATTTTGAATTATACATTATGATTTAATAATTAAAATTTCCGGATCATATCTAAAAAATTCTATTGTTTAGAAATGGATCAAATAATGAATAAGTGTATCAGTACTCATGTACAATGCATGATATATTCCTATGGAGGAAGGAAATATATATAATATTTGAACTATGAAAATTGTGGTTATATAATTGAAGATTAATTAGGTTATGAAAATATCCTTGCATCAGATGATGTCAAAATTTTATGGGACTACTAATCTAATAGAAGCTGAAAAATTGATTAGGTCAACGAATAACAAATCAATTCACATTGGGTACTGTGAAAATTGAAAAAGTTACACTATGATTGTATTTACTCAATGACGGTGCTGATCAATAGTGTTTGTTGATCAAGAATACTATAGAGAAATTGGAAATAGAACTCATGGATTGAAATGTTTTTAAGGATACATTCGTAGGAATAAATTTCCTTCATATGAAAGGTTCATTACCATTAGAAAAATGGAATAAGAAATTATTTCTAAGTATGTTGATAAATTTATATTTTTTTCATTGCAGTATAATGATTATATATGAAACACAAGAGTTCATCAATGACAATTTTTTGAAGGTATTATGCTTTGTATTTGAAGGGTGAGGATCTATCAAACCCTTTCGTTATATAATGAAATAATTTTATGTGATATTATGAAAAAAAATTCTCTAATCGTTATTGGTTCAATGTGAATAAAGATAATAATATTAAAATAGAGAAAAAATCGGATAATGGGAAGAAGGAAAAAACAGATTTTCCTATATGTTATAAATATAGACAAAACCTCCTTGGTAGTTGATAGAATGTATTGAGGGTTTTTATATGTGGGGATAAAATGTTCACTAATAAATAAAATGAAAGGGTATGAACGAAAAAAATTATATTGTATTTTTTTATCTATATGAAGATAAGGAACAACACAAATGAATTCAATAAGATTTAAGGGAATATACCTTAGAAGAATCAAATAGATCAAGGAAAAGATTCTTCTATTGAAACAACCAAAGAAAAGTTCTTGTTTTTATCGTGTATTTGGATCCATGAAATTATTTTTAAATGTATTTTGTTGATGAAAATATAGTTATAAGAATAATGATGTTTATATGGAATATACTACCATATTATTTCTTAATGAATTAGAAATAATATTTTAATTGGATCCAAGAAAATTGATTTAGTGGTGAGTGGAAATTCTATTAAAACACGTGATTGAAGGAATTATAACCCTTAATATGTTAATGATGTTAATGTAATGGTGTTGGGGTAAAGATTTAATTGATATTGATAATGTTAATTAGACAATGCTGACAACATGCGAACTAATTAATGATTTTAGGAAATGTGGTTTATACTATATTTGATGGAGTTTACAATATCTTTATATTTAAGTAATATATCTAATATTATACATTTTACATTAGGAGTAATAATGAATGAATGTTTACAATAAGGTTTTATATTAATTTATGTTATTTAATTATTTTTATAGAAGACATGATGAAGGTATTATCATGTTTGGTATGTGTTGAATAATATCTACTTAAATCTATTGAGAGATTATTGATAGTTTATTTTGTAAATTTGGTGACATTATTTATAATTTTTTGTATCTCAATATAATGTAAAGAAAATATTGTTAAATATTTATGAAATGGTTTATGTTGAACATTGGATGTGGTTTTAAAGATTATGTAATACACAACCATATGATGATTTATGTATATTTGAAAACTTTTGCTAACTATGTTGGCTTTGTAAAATATTTTGGGATAGAAGAAATAAATTTTCATGCTTTTACAGATATTATGATATGTTAAATGTAAATTTAATATCTTCATGAATAAGAGATTTAATTTTTTTATTAATTTCTTGTAGTAAAGGATGAATTGTCAATTTTTCATGGAAAAAAGTATGAAATTTTTCATCTGAATTAGAATGCAATCAAGTAAGTATTTATTTCCATGAATGTTAATAAACATTTATAAAAGGTTCTTAATATAAAATTTTATCTTATAAACATCATTTATAATGATCTACATTCCCCTTTCACGCTAATTATGTTTATTGATTTTTTGGTCACCTTTTTCTGGATCACCTAGTTTCTTATGATAAATGACATGTATCACTCTATTTTAATCCATGCGAGTTAGTATTTTCTTCAATTTACATTATTTCATTTAAAACATATGTTCCCTTACTTGGAAACCTAGTCATGTTATTATTCTAGCTGACCTTCAAACATTCCATACACACTTATAATATGTTGTTTTGTTATCATTTTTGGGATGTGGTATTTTCAACAATTGTATTTTAAAATATCAAAACCTTTACTACTGATATCAGGTTATAATTGTAAGGGAATAATTTATTTAATTTGGGGAAAATGTAATACCTCGAAGAGCTAATATATGAATATTTTATTCATTAGAATATATGATATAGGACACCAATATTAAAAGAAAATATAATTCCTCATGATATTAAAATTTATTATTAAAAATAATTTTTAATCTATTCAAAATCTTATGTTACACGTAACATTGAATTTAACTTACATTCCAATAAAAAAATGTACATTTAAGTTGCACACAACAAAAAGTTTAAACTAAATATCAAATATTATTATTTTGTTATTTTATAATATAATAGTCATAATCTGTATTTAAAATTGTTGGTTATGACTTTTAATACCAAAAATATGAAAATTATGGTTATCTATTAATAAGTAACAAAATAAGAATCATTTCAAAGGAAATGAAATGCTTTCATAAAAATAATTTTTTCTTAAATGATGGTTGAAACATGTAGAATACAAATAAATTATAATTTATTTTTACAATTTTAGAAAATTAATTTAAAAAAGTACCTTTATTTTTTAAATTGTAATACCAAAATTATTTTCCTTTTTATTTTTGGTATTTTTCATAATTTTCTCATTTTTTATTTTTAGAAAAATTCCAACATTAAATCGAAGGAAAACATTTTTTTGGATAATTGATAACATAAAATAAAGGTATAAATACATATAAAATTAAAATTAGTTTTTTATAGTAGTTTATAAAATATATTTCATTGGGATCATTTTCATATTGAATTCAAATTTAAAAACATTTTAAATTTTTGAACATTATCAATTTAAAACCCCATATTCTCATAATGTATTTGTGATAAATTTAAAATAAATATTTTACAATTATATGAATATAATTTGAAAAAATGGAATCCAAATTTGGAATAATAATAATTTATAATTTCTTATAAGTAAAATTTATCTTTTCATTAAAATGAATTTTGAATGTAGTAAAAATTAATTACCATGATTGAGGTACAAATGAGTTTAAAAGTGGTAAAACTAAAAAGATATGGGTTAAAAAAACCAATAATGTTTTCCAAAAACTATTTTAGGGAAATATTTCTACCATTACCCCTCTAATATTCTTAAATTTTTCATTTTGTACCCTTGTGACTTATTCAAAATGTTGGAGATCTAAATTATTTTCAAAAATACCAATGGCATAATCTCCCGAATTAATAAAAGGACACTCCCTCTCCTCCATTCATAACATATTAAAACAATTGTTTATCAGACCAAAACTATACAAAATACTTCCCAAAATCTTTCCCCTCATATTATAAGAAATTTTTTTCAAATCTACAATTTAAATCCTTTAGTGAAAACCTAAAGAGAATACGAAAAGAAGAGGAAATGTTCTTCTCTGAGTATATTTTTTTATTTATTTATCCACATCACTAAATTTATATTACAAAATGATGAAACAATTTTTTTTATTATATTACATATAATGTTATGTGTTTATTATAAAGGAATTACCTAAACCCTTATAAGAAATTATCAAATGGGTTATGAAATCATTGTTCTTGTGTACAATAGACTACTACCTCTTGAACCAATGACATTCGTATTTCTATTTCCACATCTCAATTAAGGGTATGAAGTTGATTGTAAAGTATATATATGATATTTATAAAACATTTATAACTATGTAGTAACAATATCATATATATATATATGTATATATTTATATTACCATAAATTCTGTAGATGAAAATATAATGTCGCTCTCATGTATGACTATAAAATGTTTTGATTTTTCTTTGACTAACTATTCGAATGGTAGGTGGTAAAGATAAATTTAGTAATTATATGTTGTATTAATGAAATAATTAATATATATAATAAAACATTATAATTCTTTAAATATATATATATATATATATTAGTTTCTTTCTTTTTTTTCACTCACATAAAGTTGATAACAACGTTCGTGTACGTGAGGGCAACTGTCTTTACGAAAAAGTGTGATTGTTTTTTCATACACACACAACATGGACTTTGTATATAAGTTTAAAATATGGTATATATAATATTATGTTCAATCCATAAATATTATATATTAATTACAATATTTTCATAATGATCACATGAAAATGGAATAATTACTAATCCGTATGTATGACCTGCTATATCTACGACTTAAAAATAAACTGATATCGGTGATTTTTTCTTGATTTGGTGGCAGATTTGAACATCTCCATATAGTCATATGATGATTTCAGAAAAACACTTGTAATGATTGTATTAGTTTCCACCATTATTCTAATCTATCCATTAATTAGTAGTTTCCACAAACAGTTGAATAAAATATGTTTAGCGGTGTTTTTTTGATTTTTACCAGCAATTTCTTCTCTCAATAAATGTCAGGAGTATAGTAGTGGCTCAAAATGCTGTTATTGCCACACCATTTTTTTGTAGGTGAAATGGATTATAAAATTAAAAAGAAAATCAACTAATTTTCTGACCTAATATATATATGGTTTATTCAATCACTGAACTATAACGTGACATATATAGTGGTGGTCCTAACTACAGCTATATATAACATTTAAAAAAAATCCAGAATCTATTTCACCAAAATAGCCACAAAAAAAATATGTAACTAATATCTAAACCAAACAAGATTCATATAAATTTGTAGGAATACTTACATATCAACATCCATTGAATTTGAAAAGGAAAGAAAATATAGAATATGTACTAATCCACTGGTGAAAACCAAGGTATTCAATACAATAAATCACCAAATGTCCAAAAAATAGGAAACAAAATCAAACAACAACACAAGATAATAACAATGTAATTTGAGAGAATTTTAATTCCAAAACATGAATTAAATAATCATAATCCCCAAAAAACCTGTTATTATATTTTATCAATCTTATATAATAAACCTATTTCTTTTGAAAATAACTTATAAAACCATACCTCTAATCTATAACTGTATAAATTCATTCAAAACCACTAGAAAATTATATTTTAGAACCCAATGGGTATTTGGTAAAAATAAGTGGTATTAGATCCAATGGGTTTCATATCATGTGGTAAATCATGAAAGTATTAGTGAAATCGTCCTAAAGTGATGCTAACCGTGAAAAATGAGTTACAATTCTTAATGGTTAAAGGTTGAATAATTTGTGATATCATTATAGATTTAGTGGAAAAAATAATAAAAATGAAAAAGAGAATTAATGAACAATGTTATATGATTAATGACCTTGTCATGCAATAATGTTAATCATGGAAAAGGGTAAAATCCATGACGCATCCATGACTACCATTAGAGAATAGTGTAAATAAATAGGGAATGATTTATAAAATGAAAATAATTATCAGTTTGATAATTTAAAAGTCCAAATTAAAGTGATTAATATAATGATTATGAATATTGATGGAGATAATTGTGATATAAAGAAGGTGTGAAATTATGAGGATTATCATGGGGGTATTGGGTGGTAGTATGAAATAAATTAACTTGGGGTGAAGTAAAATCTTGTACATAACTTCTTACAAATATTTAAACAGCTCTCAAAAATAGCGTTACATTGAAAATTTTACGGTAGAATTGGAAAAATATGAGTGTGTTTATGGAATTTCAAAGGCTCAACAAATGAAGAATGACATGATCTTACCATCTCTCAACCTACAAAAAATTAATGTGGTGTGATTTTATTAGAAGATGTTATATTTGTAATAAAATTATTATTGAATAATTATGGAAATGTTGGATCAATTACCATATTTTATGAACCTTATCATGGAGTTTAATATGCGAAAAAATACTTGATATATTAAAATAGTATCCAACAATTTAATTGGAAGAATTTCATGATTTATCAAGTAGTGTAAATCCATTGATAATTAAATGGATTAATTTCTGAAGAAACCACCTCATTCATGAAGGAATATATGGTTTATATTATTATAAAAAGAAATTCAACATAATAAAATTGTTATTTTCATGTTACTAAAAGGAAATGGAAAAGAATGTTTTTCCCATTAGGTGTAATGCTAATTAATTTCTGTGTATTAAGGAAATGTGCCAATAAAACATAATATGATTATTTAAACATCATCTATAAATACAAAGTAAAACCTAGTCACTACTAGATAAACATTCATACACACACTCTCAATCTCTATATCGAGACCATACTACTAGGACCTGTATGATAATTACATTTAAAATTAATTTTTTTTATATTTATTGCTTAACTTAATACCAATAAAATATTATGTAATAAATGATTTTGATGTTTTGTGATTTACCCTCTAACTACCGGTCATCAATGAAATGTCAACACGTATAGATCCAATCATATGTTGGTTGACCTCATGATTTTTAATGCTTTCTGGATAACATCAACCTTTACATATTGATTATTTATATGAGCCCCATGTTCCGAATTTTTTTTAATTGAAAAAAATATATCTATACATCTCAAGGTATAGATTCACTAAAACCAGGAGTATATTCCTCTAAATTACCTAGTGAAATTCTAAATACCTCACATGGTAGTTTTCCCAAACCCATCCCACACACATGACTAGGATTCTCCTTCCAAAAGACCTGACCAATTGGGTCATCCTCGGAGGCCGACAAAGACCACATGAGATTATCAAACCATTGTTATTTTATTTTTTCTTGTAAAAAAATATCAATCATATTTTATGGATGTCACAACCCCCTCCCACCAAAGATTCCCCTCCTGAGCTGGAAATGGTGAAAGGGAGATAATGACCCCCGAGTCCCACCTCCAGTAGGCCCCGGGGTGGCGACTAGCACCAAGGGTATGTGTTTTCACAAATATGGAAGGCATTACCCTTTTTATTTATTTAGGATCGGGAAATAGGACAATTCAAACACCAAAAAGGAAAAGAACAAGTGTGTAGAAATAAACCCAAACCAAGTCCACATGCATGTTAAACAATTTTATAACAAGGTACAAGTATAGAAATGCTCAAAGTACAATACCAAAAGAAAAAAAGAGAACAACAACTGGAAAAACACCAACTGTACGACTAGTAGGGTCTCGCACGACCCTGGTATTCCTCCTGGAAACCTGAAAGTAAATTGTGGGTGAGGTTACAAGTATACTCAGTAGGGAAACCTAAAGCTCTCGTTCACCAGTGGGGAGACACCCTAATGTCCCATGAGAACAACAGAAGAAACCTATCAAGGAATTCTATCCACCCAACCTCACCAGCCACACTCACAAAAAAACAGTCACAACAGGTAGTATTATATAAGAACAAGATTATTGGGTACCCCGCACCATTTTCCTTTAATAAGCTGCTCTTCCTAATGGAGAACGTCCTGATGCTGCCACACTCTCTCCGCCCGGACACATCTGGGCCTCACTACCACGTATCCCGCCTGCACAAACCTGGGCCTCACAACCACGTATCCCGCCCGCACACACCTGGTCCTCACAACCACGTATCCCGCCCGCACACACCTGGGCCTCATCCCAAAGATTCTTGGGAAATATTAGAACCTACCCGAAGGATCTTGGGCTAAAACCACCCCAATCGAAACCTATCCGAATAGTCTTAGGTGTAAGGTTGCCTCAAGCCATCACAACCTATGGGAGAAGGAGCAGGAAGGAGCTGGTAACTAAGGGGAAAACACCCTCTCCCATAAAATGGGAGTGTTCGGCACTAAGTTCTCAACATGGGTGGGGTGCAATAAAACACAAAAGATATATATATATATATATATATATGTATACCAAACACACAGCCCAACCTATGGCTTCTAAACAGAGAAACTGAGCACATGCCTCGACACTGCTACTACGAAGCATGCATACAACAAACAACCCCAACCTCATTTAGGTTTTCACGTTTCAGTAGAAATTGTTTATTTAGTTCCTTAACTACTGGGAAACTATCCACAACCAACCACATCGATCATTCGTAAAACATATCCCTGCCATCCACAAATCAAGTTAGGAAAACATAAGCAACACAACCAAGCCCTTCTTATCAACCAACCAACCCCATTTATTATTAATTTTGTTCCATTACCAAGCCCCACCATTCATTAAATATTTCACTTTTATTTATTATTCACAACCCAAAGTCTGTTCACATTCAACCCATCCCCGCATCCCCACTACCGACCACCATAACAACAACCGCACTGAAACTCGTACATCATTATCCCTTTAATACCATTTATCGTAGCCCCGCTGCCCATTACTAACATAACATACACACCAACCCACAACCAAGTCAACCGTATCCCTACTGCTCACCCTATGCACAAAAACCCAAAAAACACCCCCATCACATGCCACGTATCCAAGCCGACACCCACATGCTCATTATTCCGTTATTGTTTATCCATGGTGATCACACAAATGTTACAGATTTTAAACAGCCAACTTTACGTGATTAACCAATTTCCACATTCCACAAATTTCTATCCACAAAAATGGTCAAGAAAGATAGGGAAACATTTAACTGCACAAGCAAAGTCCCCCAACGATCGTGATTTTTAATAGGCATAATCTCATTCAATTCACAACATAATATCACAGGATAAAAAGTAACAACAATCAGAAACTTCCCAACCCCGTTCTTTAACCAGTTATTATCTTCATTAAAAGGTTTAACTATTTCTCATGAAAACAAGAAGATACTCACCTCGCATGATTCACAAATTAAATAGACGAAGGTAATATCTCTACCTCAACAGGTTCTAATCAAAATGCTCCCCCGAATCAACTTTAGAAGACGTCCGTCGGCGTCTGTCACTTCCGTCGGGTCCCGAAAAAACCTCCTCGGGTGGATGTCAGAACGGAAAGGCCGATGGAAAGACAAAAGATCTAAGCTTGGAAGTTCTTCCTCGTCGTTGCGATCCCATGGCCGCTGACGGATCGTAAATCGGAGCTCGGATGAAGATGTTATGGAAGAAAGAGCCTTCAAGTCTCTTGGGATAACTCTGCTCAGAGGAAAGGGGAGGAGAGGGGTGAGTTGAATGGAGGAGGGGACCCCTCCTTTAATAGGCGAGAAAAGGAAAAGTACACGACATGTACTTTATGGTACATGGCGTGTACTCGGTTATTTTACACGGTCTCCATGCGGCTTCCAACACGGCTCCGTGGCCGTTGACTTGTCAACATATGGTTTGAGGGTAACACATATGCAGGGAAAGACTACATGGAATGTAGTTTAGACACACGACGTATACTCATTTATTGCACATGGCAAGTACACGGCTCCAACACGGTACACGACCATTGACTGGTAACGCGTACGCGGGGAAGGACTACACTGTGTGTAGAACTAGACACACGGTTTGCACACAATAAGGACACAGTCTTCAACAAGGGGTATACCCGGAAAGGTGGTACATGGTGTGTAGTTACACTGCACGGAGTGTGCTCATTTACTTCACATGGCGAGGACACAGCCTGTGACACGGGGTATACTCGGAAAGGGGGTTCATGATGTGTACTCCAACTACACGGCGTGTAGTTTCAAAACTCTAGAAAGCGTGGGAAAAGTACATTTTACCCTCCATAACACTTCTTGACATTCTTTTTGACAAAGGAATGGGCCGGAGAGGTCCGGGCCATTACATCAGATACCTCTTAAAACATTCTTGTCCCCGATAATTCAAAAACCATCCCAGAGGGACCCAAAAGAATACCTCTTAGGGTTCTCATTACAACAGGAACCCAACCAACAAACCTAATCATATGTGTTAGGAATTCCTTCTCCTATGTCGAAATATTATCCGCATTAAGCGGCACTGACTCACCTGCACGAGTTTAATCACATCCTCATTAATGCGTCTCGATTAAGAATTGGGTCTTTCCACTTTCATACATTAGGATTTTTTTTCAACTCGTACTACCCCCAACACCAAACAACCAACACACTGCCCGAACACGTGGTTTTCGGAAATTCCTTGTCCTATGTCGAGATATTATCCGCTATAGATGGAAATGACTCGCCTGCATGGGTTCAATCGCATCATAATTAGTGCGTCTCGATTAAGGGTCAGGTTTTCCCCTTTCCCCACACATTCGTACATGTCACACATTACCAGGAACAAGGAAACAAAAGGTCACCCAACTGACAAGCCAAGCATTACATATATAAAAGGTATAGAGTCCAACATCAACACAAAGCTCAGAAGAACAAGGGAAAACACAAGTCAAAACAACTCCGGGTACTGAGCGTGCATCTGGGTTCCCACTCCCAAGTGCTCTCCTCGAGGCTGCCATGCCTCCACAACACACGAACCAATAGAATGGTTCATCCACAGAGCACCTTATCTTTACGATCCTCGATCCTGACTGGTGGTTCCTCAAAGGTCACATCATCTCCCATATCTAAATCTCCCCAGTCGATGATGTGGGAGTCGTCGTGTAAGTACCGACGAAGCTGAGAGACGTGGAAGGCGTCATGAACCTTCTCCAACTGAGGTGGCAGGGCTAGCTGATATTCCACCTTGCCAACTCTCCTCAGCACCTCCAAAGTTCTGATGATCCTAGGTGAGATCTTTCTCCCTTTCACAAACCTTCGCTGCCCCCATCGAGGGGAAACCTTTAAGAACACATGATCTCCCACCTCAAACTCCAAGGGCCTCCTCCAACGATCAGCATAAGACTTCTGTCGGTCCCGAGCCGCTTTCATGCTCTCATGTACAAGATGAACTTTCTCTGTGGTGCTCTGTACTACATCTGTCCCAAGAGCACCTGTCTCCCCAACCTCTGCCCTGAAAATGGGTGAATGACATGGTCTCCCACACAAATCCTCATATGGTGCCATGCCAATAGTAGAGTGGAAGCTGTTGTTGTAGGAAAACTATACTAAAGGCAAGTGTCCTACCCATGATCCTCCGAAATCTAGAATGCGTGCTCATAGCATGTCCTCCAACGTCTGGATATTCCGCTCCGTCTGCCCATCGGTCTGGGGGTCGAAAGCAGTGCTAATGCGTAGCTGGGTGCCAAAAGCATGCTGTAACCCCCTCCAAAATCGTGAGGTAAACTGAGTATCCCGATCTTAGACGATAGTCTTTGGAACTCCATGCAAACACACCACCTCGTCTACGTACCTCTGTGCCAAGGTACTCACCGGGCCTGTCTCCTTAATTTCTATGAAGTGAGACGATTTCGTCAGCCGATCCACCACTACCCAGATAGCATCAAAACCACCCTGATCTCTGGGTAGTCCTGTGACGAAGTCCATTGAGATGTCATCCCACTTCCACTCGGTGACATTTAAAGGATGCAACAAACCACTAGGAACACGGTGTTCAGCCTTCAGTTGCTGGCACACTAGGCATTTAGCCACAAACTCCGCCACTGCCCGTTTCACCCCGCGCCACCATAACTGTTCCCTCAGGCCTCAGTACATTTTCGAAACTCTTGGATGTACTGCCAAGGATGAGCTATGGAACTCACGGAGAACTCCCTCATGCATTTCCTCCGGAACAAACAACCCTCCCTGGTAAAGTATTTGATGTTGGCTGTCCTCTGACCATCCCTCTAGAGCGTTCCCCTGATCGACACGATCCCACATCACTTCCGCCTCGGAGTCCGCCCACTAAGACTCCTCCACCTGCTAAAACAAGGAGGAATGCACCGTCATCTGAAACAAACAGCCTCTAACACCTTCTACCCTGGCATCAAAGTGCAAGGCAGCCAACTCTCCCATCGCCTTCCAAGCATCAGTGGATTCCCAAACAACTTCCTGCTCAGAGCATCAGCCACTACTTTGCCATTACCTTTAGTGTAATAGATCTCAAAGTCATAGTCTTGGAGAAACTCGACCCATCTCTACCGCCGTAAGTTTAGGTCACGATGGGAGAAGATATAGCGCAGGCTCTTGTGATCTGAGAAGACCACAAAGTGCTCCCCAAAGAGGTAATGTCGCCACATATTCAATGCGAACACTACAGCTACAAGATACAGGTCATCGGTGGCATAGTTACGCTCGTGAGGGCGCAACTGTCTAGACCCATAACAGATCACACTCTTCTTCTGAATCAGCACGCACCCTAGACCAGGGCCAGAAGCATCACAAAACACCTCATAAAACAACCCTTCCTCTGGAAAATTGAGTACGAGAGGACTGAACAACTTCTCTTTCAGGTAGTTGAAAGAATCCTGGCACTACTAGCTCCATAGGAAGACCTGGTTTTTCCTCGTCAAAGCTGTCAATGGAGAAGCAACTCAAGAGAAGTCCGAAACGAACCTCTGATAGTGACCTTATAACCTCAAGAAACTACGAACTTCTGCCACGCTCTTGGGTGTCGCCCAAGAAAAAACTGCCTCCACCTTTGATTGGTCCACTAACACTCCATGCTGAGACACTACATGCCCAAGGAAGTGTACTTCTTGTGTCGAGAACTTACACTTCGAAAATTTTTCGTAAAGCTGCTGGTGTCGAAGGACTCCCAAGACTGCCCTGAGATAGTCAACGTGCTCCTCCTCTGACCTTGAGTAGATCAGGATGTCATCGATAAACACAACGACGAACCGGTCCAGAAACTCTCAGAAGACAATGTTTATAAGTCCCATGAACACAGCTGGTGCATTCGTAACTCCAAACGACATCACTACAAACTCGAAGTGCCCATACCTGCTCCTAAAAGCCATCTTCGAGATGTCACTATCCTTTACCCTCAGTTGATGATATCCAGATCGTAGATCAATCTTGGAAAACCAACCTGCTCCCCTCAGTTGGTCGAAGAGATCATATATCCTTGGAAGGGGGTAACGGTTCTTGACCGTTGCCGGGTTCAACCTTCGGTAGTCTATGCATATCCTGAGACCACCATCTACCTTCTTCACAAACAAAACTGGAGCACCCCATGGCGATACGCTGGGTTGAACAAAAACCTTCTCCATCAGATCGTCAATCTGAATCCGCCACTCCTGCAACTCCGAAGGTGCCATCCGATAAGGGGCCATCGAAATCGGACAGGCACTAGGCTCTATGTCTATCCTGAACTCAACGTCACATCGGGGGGGGGGGGGGGTAGAGTCACAACCTCCTCAGGAAAAACATTGAGGAACTCCCCAACAACCTATGAGATATCCATTATCTCTGTATTATCTAGAATCACTGATAGCCCGCCTAACAAGGAATGGAGAGGCTCCACATGCCAACATCCTTCCTGATAGCTCCTCTCACCAACAAAAGATACGTGCTGCCCATCCACATAGGAGAAAACAACTCTTCTCCGGAAGGAGTCGATAACGGAACTAACAGAAAACAACCAGTCAATGACTAGGATGACATCATATGGCTGAATCTGCCACTGAAGAATGCCCCCACTAGATCGATGTGGTCCCAATGTTAGCCCACATCCCCGGCAAACACAAGTTACACTGGTCTGGCCTCCAACTGGTGTACTCAGTACCAGTTGTATGGAAAGTCTCTCTACGTCTAGTCCCAAATCATGGGATAGACTAGGTGCAACAAAGGAGTGCGAAGCTCCTGAATCGAAAAAAGAAGAAACAAGAGTGCTGAACAAACAAATCGTACCTCGCACCACCTCTGGTCCAGCTGGAGCTATCAACTCTGCTACGTGTAACTGTCCATGCCCAGCTCCTCTGCCTGTCTGATGTCATCCACCTCCCCGACCATGCCCTGTTTGAGGTCCCTGAGGACCACCCTGAGGCCGGAATCCTCCCGCAAAGTCTGCCCTTGGAGGAGCATGGTCCTGCTACTGCTGGAAGGGCCTCGCTGGCAACTGGTGCTGCTGAGGTGGGCGCTGAACCTGCCCACCTCCACCGTACTGAGCTCGGGTCAGGCACCGACTCTGAATGATCCTGAAACCTCCAAAAGAAAAACACCTCGGTCCTGAGCTCGTGAAAAAGGGACGAGGACCCGAAGATCTGGACTGAAACAGCTGGGGCCTGCTCCCCACTGGCCGGAACCTGTAAGGTCCCGTCGCAAGAGACCTACTGCTGACTGCCTTCCCCTTCGACGAGCTTGGATGGTTCCCCTCTCGGGGTGCACCTCCCAGCGAGTGCATCCTCTCTACAACCTCTGCCTTCTTCTGTACCGCCAAGTACGTCGGAAGGGTGAAGGGGGTGACAGCATACATGAGCGAAGGACGAAGCTCCTCCTCCAAACATCTCTCCCGAGTCTCCTCATCTGGAAAGAGATCCAGAGAAAAGTGCAGGAGATCCTTGAACATGATCCCCAGCTCTTGTACTGACATACTCCCCTGCTGAAGGGATAGTAACTCCTGCCGCTTCTCCGCCTTGATCATGGATGAAAGGAATTTATTCTCAAAGTCAGCCCATGGAACCTCTGCCTTTATCCTCTCTCTGAGGCAGAGTGTCCACCATTGTCACGCTGCACCTCTTAGCTGACTGACTGCTAGGGGAACCCAGCACTCCCTCGGAGCACGGATCAAGGTAAAAGAGATCCCTAGCTCCTCAAGACACCCCTCCGTCTCCGTATCCGACGTACTACCCTCGTACATCTTGAGGGTCTGCCACAGGAAAGAATAGAGAGTCTTCTGCCACTGGCTATCTTCCTCCTCTCGGTCAATCCTCAGCTGATTAACCACCTGAATCTGTTGGGCATCGGCCGTCTGAGCCACCCAGGGACGAAGTCCAGGTGCCATAGCTGTATGGTAAACAAAGATCACCTATGCCCAAGTAGTAAGGATATTTCTCAAGGTTTTATTTTATCATTTTATTTCAATTTCTTTCTCAGAACACCCAAATCAAGGAAAACACAATCATGATGATGCATGTACCTTCCCTAGGGTTTCTACCCTGAAATCAATTTAGTTTCACTTGGTCGTTCTTTAGGCTCAGAGTCCTTGCATCGGATCATGGGGGGATATAAAATCCCGTGTTTTATCTGGTCTTCCCTAGCCTATGTCACGCACCAAGATTGACTAAAATTTTCACCCTACCATCCCAAGTAATTCTCACTGTGCCTAACTCCAGACTCCATCCTATCTCTCAACCATCACCTCTGATACCATTCTGTCACGACCCCCTCCCACCAAAGATGCCCCTCCTGAGCTGGAAATGGTGAAAGGGAGATAATGAACCCCGAGTCCCACCTCCAGTAGGCCCCGGGGTGGCGACTAGAACCAAGGGTATGAGTTTTCACAAATATGGAAGGCATTACCCTTTTTATTTATTTAGGATCGGGAAATAGGACAAGTCAACCACCAAAAAGGAAAAGAACAAGTGTGTAGAAATAATCCCAAATCAAGCCCACATTCATGTTAAACAATTTTATAACAAGGTACAAGTACAAGAAAGCTCAAAGTATAATACCAAAAGCAAAACAAGAGAACAACAACTGAAAAAACTCCAACTATCCGACTAGTAGGGTCCCTCACGGCCCTGGTACTCCTCCTTGAAACATGAAAGTAAACGTAGGGTGAGCATACAAGTACACTCAGTAGGGAAACCTAAGGCTCTCGTGAACAAGTGGGGAGACATCCTAATGTCCTGTGAGAACAACAGAAGAAACCTATCAAGGAATTCTATCCACCCAACCTCACCAGCCACACTCACAAAAAAAAACACAATCACAACAGGTAGTAGTATATAAGAACAAGAGTATTGGGTACCCCGCACCATTTCCCTTTAATTAGCTGCACTTCCTAATAGCGAACGTCCTGGCACTTCCACACTCTCCACGCCCGCACACACCTGGGCCTCACAACCACGTATCCCACCCGTACACACCTTGGCCTCACAACCAAGTATCCCACCCACACACACCTGGGCCTCACAACCACGTATCCCGCCCTCACACACCTCGGCCTCATCCCGAAGATTCTTGGGAAATAGTAGAACTTTCCTGAAGGGTCTTGGGCTAAAACCACCCCAATCAAAACCTACCTGAAGAGTCTTAGGTGTAAGGACGCCTCAAGCCATCACAGCCTAGGGGAGAAGGAGCAGGAAGGAGCTAGTAACTAAGGGAAAAACACCCTCTCCCATGAAATGGGAGTGTTCGGAACTAAGTGCTCAACATGGGTGGGGTACGATAAAACAAAAAAGATACAGATATATATATATATATATATGTATACCAAACACAAAATCCAACCTATGGCTTCTAAATAGAGAAACTGAGCACGTGCCTCAACACTGCTACTACGAAGCATGCATACAACAAACAACCCCAACCCCATTTAGGTTTTTACGTTTCAGCAGAAATAGTTTATTTAGTTCCTTAACTACTGGGCACCTATCCACAACCAACCACATCGATCGTTCGTAAAAAATATCCCTACCATCCATAAATCAAGTTAGGAAAACACAAGCAACACAACCAAGCCCTTCTTATCAACCAACCAACCCCATTGATTATTAATTCCGTTCCGTTAACAAGCCCCATCATTCATTAAATCTTTCACTTTTATTTATTATTCACAACCCAAAGTCCGTTCACATTCAAATCATCCCCACAGCCCCACTTCCAACCACCATAACCACAAACTCACGGAAACCCGTACATTATTATCCCTTTAAAACCATTTATCACAGCCCCGCTTCCCATTACTAACATAACATACACACCAACCCACAACCAAGTCAACCGTAGCCCCGCTGCTCACCCTATCCACAAAAACCCACAAAACACCCCCATCACATGCCACGTATCCAAGCCAATACCGACATGTTCATTATTCCGGTTTTGTTTATCCGGGGTGATCACACAAGGGTCCTAGATTTTAAACAACCAACTTTACGTGATTAACCAATTTCCACATTCTAAAAAGTTCCATCCAAAAAAATGGACTAGAAGTATAGGGACACATTTAATTGCGCAAGCAAAGGCCCCCAACGATAGTGATTTTTAGTGGGCAGAAGCTCATTCAATTCACAACATAATATCACATGATATAAAGTAACAAGAATCACAAACTTCCCAACCCCGTTTTTTAACCAGATATTATCTTCATTTAAAGGTTTAACTGATTCTCATGAAAACAAGAGGATACCCACCCCGCATGATTCAAAAATTAGAGAGACGAAGGTAAGATCCCTACCTCAATAGGATCTGATCACAACGCTCCCCCAGATCAACTTTAGAAGACGTCTGTCGGCGTCCGTCACTTCCGTCGGGTCCCGGAAAAACCTCCCCGGGTGGAATTCGGAAAGTAAAGGCCGAATGAAAGACAATGGATCCGAGCTTGGAAGTTCCGGCTCATCGTTACAATCCTGTGGCTGCTGACGGATCATAAATCGGAGCTCAGATGAAGAAGTTATGGAAGAAAGAGCCTTCGAGTCTCTTGGGAGAACTCTGCTCAGAGGAAAGGGGAGGAGAGGGGTGAGTTGAAAGGAGGAGGGGACCCCTCCTTTTATAGGTGAGAAATGGAAATGTAAACGGCGTGTACTTTATGGTACACGACGTGTACTCAGTTATTTTACTCGGTCTCCATGCGTCTTCCAACACGGCTCCGCGACCGTTGACTGGTCAACACACGGTTTGAGGGTAACGCATATGAGGGGAAAGACTACATGGAATGTAGTTTAGACACACGGATTGTAATCATTTATTGCACACGGAAAAGAAAAGGCTCCAACATGGTACACGGTCGTTGACTGCTAATGCGTATGCGGGGAAGGACTACACGACGTGTAGAACTGGACACACGGTTTTCACACAGAAGGACACGGTCTTCAACACGGGGTATACCCGGCAAGGTGGTACACGGTGTGTAGTTACACTACATGGCATGCACTAATTTACTTTACACGGTGAGGACACGTCCTACGACATGGGGTATACCCAGAAAGGGGGTACACGGCGTGTACTCAAACTACACGGTGTGTAGTTTCAAAACTCTGGAAAGTGTGGGAAAAGTCCATTTTACCCTCCAGAACACTTCTTGATCTTCTTTTTGACAAAGGAATGGGCCGGAGAGGTCTGGTCCATTATAATGGAATACATTTAAACATATTAAAACATATATATATGTTATATTTAATGAACAAAATTCATTACCAAGCATCATTAGTAGGATCATTATCATAACTTTCATCAAATTTTGTATGAATATCCAACCACAGTTTTTTTCTGGAGACATAGGAACCTCAATACTTTTATCATTAAACAAAGATAAATAATATATTTAATATATTAAATAGATATGTTTTTCATATAAATATTTAAACTAATGTTAGTATTACCAGAGCCGATCTATTTTGGAAAAAACACTTTGACCCAGCACTGTGGGAGATTATTTGATTAGCAAGACTAGATGGATTTATCCATGAATCATCCTAAAATAAATAACATGTAATATAATTGTAATGTATTCAACGTCGTATCCCTTTCATATACATTTTTATATATAATTAGATTAATATAACAATATATATATCAGTACCACGTTCTTCTCATGTCAATGGATATCAACAAAAACATTCCATTACACTCTAGGTACCCCATTTGGTAACTTATCATATAGCTACTAACTTCTCAAAGATGTATCATTGAATTAATTCAATAATTTGAATTTAAAATCCTTCAAATTCTTAACCAAATTTTACAATGACCACTTTTGTGAGATCATATAAGCAATAATAAAGTGATTATATGTCTATAAAAAATAATTTTTAAAATATTATATTTTAATAACATAATATAATTAAATTACACCATAATTAATTAAAATTAGTTTCATATATGAACCAAAAATATTATATTTCTATGTTTGAGGCTAATGGATCCCTCTGCATAGGTATTCTGAAGGGTAAATTTTTCCACCGTCACTTGGACTTGAATTTGGGTAAATAATCCCACAGAATCATCAGTTGGAACCCCATAATAGTAATATGAGAAAACTATATTCATTAAATTGAAATTCTAGATAGGGGAACAATTCATATTTCTCTGCATAGTGACACTGTTATTATCTTTTGTGAAAAATAACATAGCAGAAAAAAATGAGAAAAATATTATTCACATTAACTTGTGTACCTAAAAAATTTTACCCTACAATATCCTCATGAGAAATTTTTTTCCATCACTGCTGAAGTAGCTAAATGTGGAGGCACTATCTCTTATGCAGACGATACATTCATGGAGGGTCTAGTAGAAACATATAAAATTGTGGGTTTGATATATGGTAAAGGGGGCGGAACAAGGGTGTCTAAGATGCTATATGGAGGTGGGCTGATGGATCATCATATTCTGATGTGGTCGAGGGAACGTCGACTAATAATCAAATGGGATAATTGAAATGTTTCCTCATTTGAAATCATATCATTTTATAAAATACATATAACTTCAGAACATATATTTCAAAAAATTCATGTAGAAAGAAATTAAAACACATAATTATTACTAATTAGTAAAAGAGGTAAATAGAAGGGAAAAAAATAATACCAAATTAGTTATACGAAGAGTCATATAAGTTCTAAAAATATAGAAGTTAACAATGAAAATAAATAATTTAAATTCATCGCCAACAATTTTCCAAGCATGGCTTGGCAGAAATTGGGTGTCACCGACCATAAACACCAAGAATAAAAAAATGGAACACCCAAAACATTGTTAGGATTCTGAATGTTTGTGGGAGAAAAGAAACCTATGATGAAAAGTGATACTAAAAAAATTTATAGTGTCTATACAAAACCGTCGCTAATATCTAATTTTCATGTAGTGAATTAACATCATAAATATCTAATTAATCAGAATAGACTATTATATTAATTTTTTTTGAATATATAAAATGTAAAATTATTTGAAAAACAATGGTATAATTGTACAGAATATGCAATATTTAACATAAAAAAGAATATATAGAAAATACCATGATATATATATCTATTTATTTGAAAATAATAATCTGACATATTTTTTTAAATCAATCTGATGTGTTTATTATGTCAAAATTACGAAAACCATGATGTAGACACTTGTTTAAAAAAGGGACGTTTTATAGCTATATGATAACCTCATATAGTGTTTCTAAAACCCTAAATCATTTCCTTCAAGAAAAAATTTAACTCATATAGTTTAATAACAAATACATAATATATATATATAGTGTGTTATAAAACACATAAAATTTTTATGATATGACTTTTAATTACAACATACATGACGTTGACATTTGTAGAAAGGGAATTCATCTTTAAATATATTCATTAAATTAGGATGAGTAACCTCATAACAATAATATAATTTTAAAAAAATTATTATAAAATACTCTAAATATAAATACAATGTGAAAATAAATATTACACAAAATATTTTTTTATTTATTTACCATATCCTCAACTAAAAATATCTTAAAATTAAGGAACAATTATAACCATATTCTCTATATAAAGTCCAATTAAAGGCAATAGGAACCAAATTCTAACATTGTTCATTATTCAACTCCAATATTTGACCCGAGTTCTAACATGGAGATATAAGAATAGAAAAAATAACAATATCATCTGATATAATATACAATCAATTACGAAAGTAAACAAACATGGGACAAAAAGATTATGGATTAAAATATTTTATATCATAAATAATTAAATCAGTTAAATGTCAATTTAAAAAATAAATATATATGAAATTATTTTTGAAATCAATAATTTATTTGAATAACATAATTCAATCAAATTAAAATTGACCCCATAATCTATATATAAAGAAAAAAATAGTGTTGGTTTAAAAACAACACCTGTTAAACCCCAATTTAATAACTCCTATAAGAATCCAAACCTGACAACAAAATAATGTTAAATAAGTCATTATGATTGTAATAATTCTACATAGTGGACGATTCTTATAAATATTGAATGTGAAAAAAATCTAGGGGACAAAATTATTCTCTACTTCCAAATGACCTTCATGAATTCATTAATTTTAACCTAAGAAATACAAAACATATAATAAATTTAAATTGAAGATAGATAATCGTTGATATAGATTCAATAACAAACATAATGGGAACATTATTCCTCTGGTCATCTTCTTCTCATAGAGATATGGATTGAGGATCCATGATTGAGGGGGAATGGGTGGTGGTGAGTGGGAAGGGTCAATGATGAGGGGGAGTAGCGAATGTGAAATGATAAGGGTATAAGCTATAGATAGGGATTGAGGTAAAGAGGGGTCAGTGGATCATTTGGGGGGGGATCATGGGATATGTGGGGCTGTATATGTGGGATGAGATTTATGTTGTATGAGAGAAGGTGGCTGACAGTGATGTGTTAGGAGAGAAGGGGGTCGTTAGAGATTGCTGGGCTTGGAGGAATTGGGGTTCGAGGGTGGGGGAGTCAGGGGGTCATGAAGAACTATTTTTTTTAAAAAAAATGATGATGTTTTATTAGATGTTATTTAAAAACGATTACTAATAACTAATTTTGGGTTAGTGCATGTTCGAGACATACATAATTTTCCATAATGGTTACTCAAGACAAATTATAAAATTATAATTGATTTGAAAATATGATAATTAGTTCATGATTATTATTTTGTATATGATGGAATTATATGATATTCAAAATAACTGGAACATTCATTATAATTCACGAATGAGAAAATCCATCAATTTAACACCATAAATAATGATAAGAATGATATTTTATTAAGGAAAGGGATATGATATATTATAAACTACACATTTATGATATCATATACAGTAATATAGTTCTGGTATAATTTAATGACATTTTTAAAAGAACTATAAGTTTGTTTAATTCATGTTCATCTAATTGGATAGGTGAGGTAAGATATTTTATATTAATATGTATTCTATTGAGGCATATTTGTTATTACGCACAAATTTACATTTATGTGGAAAGAATAATTTCCATTTGTCATGTAATAGCCTGATTATTTCATTATTATTTTTATTTTATGTTTCAATTTTAATAATTTCATCGAAGTGGATTTGATGTGAAAATTTCCATTTTCTAAATGTTGTTGTAGAATCTCACTGTGGTGATTGCTGACATTATCTCGAATGAATCAGTTTCTTATATTCATTTTCCATTAGAAATTACTTTTCTCATAGATATCCACTTTATTGTTTGATGTATATGATTATTTAAAAAATTGTGAACTATTTATACATATGGTTTCTACATTGGAATTTAATTAATTAACTTTGAAATATTGAAAAAGTAAGAATCTTTTAGTCAATTGGGATACATTATGACAAAGAAAATTATTCACAAATTTAATCAACTTTTTTATATATGAGAATTTATTGATCATTAATGAGATGGTTTGTGGACCATTTATAGAAAGAACCTCCATGCATCGGTCATCTCATGAGATGAATCTATAAGCTAAATCAAATGGGTTTTTACCAAGTGTGTTTCAAACCATCATGTAAAGGGTAATAATGGAAATGGTACCATGTTACTAAGAGGAATGATATATTAAAATGAAGAATTTAATTTATCAAAAGTTTAGAAATTATTTTCCAGGATATTTTCACTGTGATATTATATCTGGATTTATTTTATTTCCAATTTATTGATTAAATAGAATGTAATTTTGGTTATTTATCTGGCCATATTGATTATGCCTTATCTATTCTTTTAAATGAAATGTGTTCTTAGTTATTTAAATTTATATATAGATAATTATTATTTATTTATGATATATTCTACTGTAAATAACCCTTGCCCAGAATTTGAGCTCCACCATATTTTTTATTCATTTCACCAGGTTATGAAGATGAATCATTTGAATGCATTTTCACTGATGATGGAAAATTTATTTGGTAATTACGATGTTTTATTTTTTATTACCAATGTAAAATATATATAATTATTATATCTTCTTCTAAAAATCTACTAAATTGACTTGTCCGTTTATATTGGACCAATTGTATCTATGATAATGTAACAAAGTAGTGCACTGACTTCAAGTTACTAGGGTCGTGGTCATTACATTTATCACATTCTAAAAGTGTAAAAAGTGGAGTATTCATAATTGTAATACATTATATGGTTTATATATATATAATATATTCAATACAACTTTTTAGGCCATTTTAACCCTTGTATATTTAGTTTAACCTCTGGTAAATCCATTTTTACCTTAACCATGATAAATTGTTTTTACTCTTTGTACTATTCAGTAGGGAAAAAAATTAGGTATAACGTACAAGATTATATAAACTAGGTGAACTTCATATATGTAATATATTTATCAGTATTTTACTCACATACATAGAAATTTTGTAATTTAAAATAAATCCTATAGATGTGATGATAAAAAGGGTTTTCATTGATAAAATAGTCAAAAGTTTACAAGAATTTTATATAAACATTCAACAAAAAAATTGAATGAAATGACCATAATTGGATTTGTAGATATTTATTATAAATAAATTTACACTATAAATACCAAAAAATATATCATTTAAAATAATTATAATGAAATTACATTTTACATGTAAAATTCAATAATTTTAATATACATCAAAAAATGTAATATTTCATAAAAACTAAAAAAACCATAAGATAATTTTGGATATGATGATTTGAAAAATTATGTTTGTATTAAAAAATATATTTTCATAAATTGGTAAAAATAATTTTAAATTATGTTCTCAATCAGTGATTAAATCAACTTTTAGAAAAAATATAGTTCTTCCAGAAAACATTAATTTTTATTTCAAATGATTTATTTTTTTATTTATAATAAATAAATAACCAAATTATTATTTATAAATGTGTAAAAAATATAATATATTTTTTTAGTTATTAATTTTTCATACCCTCCAATTTTATTCATTAGTTATAATGTTATACAATATTATGATTCTCTTAGACTCTGGGTTGCATGTACCACCAACTATCTAAGGGATTAAATTTAATGAAATATAATTATTAGTTTATTTATGATCAATGATTTGTGTCCTCAAAGTTATCAAAACAAATTCATTATTTTATAATTTTTGGTCGTTACACAATTTGGGTTAACTTATACTCCCTCTCTATTTATAGATTGGAACAACTTTTTTCTCAAAGATTAACAAGATTTTTTTTTGTTTTAATAATAATAATCATATATTCTATATGAATTAAAATTAATATGAAAATAATTTTGAATTAATTATTTATGTACTTTGGAAAAAATAAATATATGGTAAATTTATTAAATTTTAATTTTGGTACCAATAGGTTACTTTTCATGGAAATAATGTTTCCATATAAGGAATATATATCATCCATTTTAAAAGCATTTATATCAAGGAATGGACAAGTACCAAAAATAAAACTACATATCATGGTTTCCTTGGTTTAGAGAGATACTAACATTGGGTTTTTAAAAACATTCCCCGATTGACCAATATGATAACCTTTTTCACAAGTATGTGGGTATAATTCACTATTAATAGGGAATGTTAATGTAGTTTTGTGTAATTTAATAGAATTTCTATAATTACCCTTATATTGACTCTCCCTCTAAAAAATAGTGTATTGTTTATTAGAGTGATGCCTCAAGGAATCATCAGGGATGTTTCCCAATGAAAAATGATAGAGTGGAATATTATGCATCTGGAAAATTTTGTCTCCTTTAGTTTTATTATGAATCTCTTAATTTAATGTTAGTACTGTATAAATTTAAAAAAACAACATGGATATATTACTTTATAATAAGATATATGAGATATATAAAAGCAACATAACATTCTTGAGTACATATTTAATCTTAAATATATACATATAATAGATAGGAGACTTTAGATCTATGTAAGGATTGTGATTACATAATAAAATTTTATTTTAGAAAAACAAAAATTCTAGTATATGTCTAGGAGAGATATTACCATGAACATTTCCCTTGTGGTGGGTGGAGAATGATCCAAATATCGAGAATTTAGTAAGTGTTGACCTTGTTATTATAATAGAATATGAACCATAATTCATATTTTATTGAAGAAGATTATGATATTTATTATTGGAAATTATTTAAGTTAACATGATGAGAATACACTATACTGGTACATAAATGAATTAGGAAAGGTGAAATAAGAGGGGCTTAGAATGGGTGATTATTGAAATGAATATTTTGTAATGAGTTATGTGTTACATTAATAAGATAAGTGAAAATGAATATATTGGAGGATTATCCATCCATCCAACGGCCAAAAGACCATCATAATTTTTTTTATAAGATAAAACCCCCTTTTAAGGGATGATGGGGGTAAAAACCCAAAGACATCATTGACATAAGACAATCACACATGAAGGATAGAAAGAGAAGAACCCAAATAACAACACTGAACATGTCCTCCCCAACATTTGAACATGAAAAAGCGCTCCACCATTGCAAGGATAATTGGCAACTAAGTGTCCTGTGTCAAAGAATAGTCCTGATCCGATGGCTTGGTCCATACCCTCTCAAACAACCAAATCCAAAAAAAATCCAATGGAGGATCTCTAGCTCTTAAGCCATCTCTAAAGACTATCCATGAAGTCACGTCTTGATCACAAACATACCACCTTCAAATAACAAACCATTCAATCCAGTATCTCACGTTCAATCCAATCAAGTATCTCCAGATCCAAGCACCATTAAGAAATCCTCAGGGTCATTCTTCAGCTGCACCATACCAATCCGCATCACCAAAATCTAGTAACTCCTTATCCAAATACCACCGACAAGAAAAATCAACAGTAAAAAAATCACCATCACCAAAATCACTCAACAAAAACTGACATCCCAGCACAAGCATCATTCAAAAACCATCCATGGCCTCCCCCCTTTAAGACAAAAGAAGTGACCTCAATCAATTGAATCAAACCATATGTCGATGTCAGGCTGGTTGAAGATGAATGGCGATTGCGAAGCCAGGACGCACACCAAGGCTATCACTGAGGCCACCAGAACCAGCACCAGACAGTGAAGACGCAGCGAAGGGATCCGGAGTCCATCACACACCGATATCCCAAAACCATAACCCCTCTGAGATGAAGAATTTCGTCGCCAAGTAGAGATTCCAAGCAGAGACAAGCCGAATCTTACACCAAACAAGGCGAAGAAAACATCGAACATACCCAATATGAGGAGTCGACGACAGACATCATGGCCGCAATGGAAGCCCCAGCGGGACAACCCTTTCGAAAGAGGTAATCCGTCCAAAGAAATTCCAGAGACACCGTGAGGAACAAATAATCTAAAACCAAGTAACCATAGCTGCCGAGAAATCTCAGATCCGGAAGGGAGATCAGGACCATCCAATGCGTGCACGATCAAAATCAAGCAAACAAGATCTGAGGCAGAAGTATGAATCCAGAAAGTAAAACACGACCACACTCTGGGAAAAGCCTATCTACACAAGGAAAGCACCAAATGATTTCTGATCAAGGAAAAGAAACCATCGATGAGGCTGATCCACGTCGGATGGGGAATGAAGACAACCCGACACGAAATTCTTGCCACGGGAGGACAGGATAGAAATGCTACTCCGAGGCCTATTTAATTTACTCCCATATAACAAATTAATATACTTGAGGATTATAATTAGAAAAACATCTTTATATATAAGGGATGACCCAAAATGTATTTTGATATTCAAGAGTATTTCTGATAGGAAATCTTAAATAAATATATTGTTTCTTATTGCGCAATAGACATAGTATGCCACTTGTGCAGGCTAAAAAAAGATCCTGAAGGTTCTATGGATCCTATTTATAATCTTGAGTGGAATTTGGATAATACTATTAATGATTTCATCACATGGATTCTGAATACATCCATATTGAATACTACTACATGGGTAATTGTGGATTGTTGAAAAAATTAAATTCATTTTCTTGAAAATCAAGAATATTTATCTATTCATTATCTTATTATGTTATATATAAATGATTGTTTAAGATTTAATGGAACAAAAAATTCCATTTTCTCTAAAACATGAAAATGGTTCACCTTAAAAATTCAGTGGTGATTCTAAAAGTCGATAAATTTAAAGATTAATATTAGAACAACTTATCACCCTTAAATTTAATGACAATATTAGAAGAATATCCAAACATTAGAGGCCATTCTATGGTTATAATCTCACATCTATAATGGATATTGGGTTAATTATTTACCTATCATTGGGTTTTTATAATATTTCAGTTTCAAATATAATATAAAATTTGGATAATATGAAGCATTATAATGAAATAGAATTAATACTCCATCAAATTGGGATTAAGTGGGTGAAATAAGGTTATTGGTTCGACAACATGTTTTAGAAACATCATGGAAATTAAAACCTATCTAGATGAATATAATGGATACCAAAAGTAATTACAAAATATTTTTTTCACAATTAAAGGATGGATCGAGAATTCAATGTATGGTAATATGTATTTGCAACTGTAGGGTAGTAAAAAAAATTGATATTGATAGATTAAGGTATTTTTTTTACAAAACTAATGTTAGAACCCCTTCCCATAGAGATTAAACAAAAACTGAACAAATATCCAATGTTAATACAAAATCTAAAATAATTATGCCATTTTTTATTCATATATATCACATTAAATATCATCAATAAAATGAATTACAATCAGTTTTGTAAAAAAAATTTAAAACCAAGATAAGACAAGTATAGTAAAAAAAATCATTTATATAACTGAACATAAATGTAAAATATCCACCATAAAAAGTGATATTTTAGTTTTCCATTTTGTGATTTCAATTATTATAATCTAAGAAAAGTTTTATTACACCAAAGTAAAGTCATTTAATGTTACAAATATATATTATCTTTCTCCCTCTTCTTACATTTATGATTTAAACCTGTTCGACCTTTCTCTTCATTCCATCACATCATTTTTCAAATATTTCAATAGGGGGTTTATCATTATTATATAATAATTTAGTTTTTTGATCCATTAGAAATAATTTTGATGATATTTTATGATGAATAATTCTTTATCTGATCAAGTCAAGAAAATAAAAAATCAATAGGATATATAATGGAAATATATTAGAATTCCCTAAAAAGTGATGTTCTTCTTGATATATGAATGGTTTCTGAATAACTAGTGGAAAATAAAAAAATAATGTAGATATTTTAAGGATACCACTATAGAAAAAAATTATGTTTAATTGTGTTATTTTATTTTGTTGTTGGAATTTTATTTCAATAGTTTTTAGATCATCTATATAATCTTTTCTACCAAGAAAATAATCTTCATTGAAATAGTTTTTTAGAAATGTCAAATAGTTTCAATTTTCGATATTTTATAAATTATTCTTAGTTTGTAAATTTTTTATAGTTAATATTCTTTTTCAAAATATATGATGTCAAAATCCCCAAAGATAATTATTTTAACATTGGCTTATTAAATTTATGTGACTAATCAACGTAGAAAATCAGTTGTATATATGTTGAAAATAATACCAATTTTAAACCATAAAAATCAACATTTGAATCTAATTTTGTATTATATTTATAGCCATGAAAATGGATAATGATATATATAATGTAATGGATTATATTTCAATTGTATATTCATCTCTTTGAATATTTATAGTGGATTTATGATGTGGGATATCATTTATCAAGGCCAGAAAATCTATCTATTGTTCAGAATGTCTTCCACATATTTCCTCTAATGATGTATTTGGTAGATAAATGAAATTTTCAAGTTAGTTTATATTTTGGATTTTCATAAAATGATGATCCAATTTAGATTATTGATATGAGGAGAAATTTGTATTGAATTATATAACTCAACTAGTTATTGTTAATTGCAGGAATACCTAGCTAAATGTGGAAATTAGGGAGAATGGGTACTAAATTACAATGTATTTGTTTCCATTTTTCATGGATTTACATAATACATTAATGACAAAAAAAATTTAATGTCAAAATGAAATACCTGTGAAATTATAGTATGAAATAATAATATTTTTATTAAAAATGATGTACAAAAAAAGAAATGGTATATTAATTGAACCACGACAGCAAATAAGGAATATTATTCAAAAATAAATAATACTATTACAATATATATGTATCCTAACTCATGTTCTATGAGTAACACCAAAACTATAAAAATGAAAATAATATATAAGAATAATATAAGACAATAGATTCAATATTTTGAACGAACATAAAATGAGATGTACTATTTAATGGATTGGTTTGAATGATTTTTTATATTGTAAATATAACCATTAGTTGATTTTTTGGCATTATGATCATTTGGAGATATGACCTCTGGAAATTATGACCATTGGGAATTATGAACACTATGAATTGTGATCGTTGGAAATTTTGAAAACATGACATTATAAGAATTTTTAATTCTCACTATTGGGAATTATTACCATTGGGAAATAGGACCCTTGGGGACTATGAAAATTGGGAATTATTATTATTTGGTAGTATTACTTTTTGGAATTAATACCAATGGTAATTATGACTATTTTTAATATAATTGATATGATGTGACTGTTATAATTATTGTTTATTATGTGTAATAGAGATATCTAATTGAAAGATAGGGTAGAGTCCTTGACCAAGTTGTTTTGAAAAATCCCTATTGAATCCCATTTGTCAAATATCAGGTTATAGGATGCATCATTAGAGTCCCCCCTTGAAAAATCACCATCATTGCATAAATAATTTAGGTCTATGAATCATCTACGAAAGATGGTAAAGTAAATAGAAATCATAATCAGATCAATGGAGAATTTTCAACCTGATTCAATCACCACTAGTTCACACATTAAGTTGAGGATATATACTAGTGTGATAAGGGGTATTTTATCATGTTTTTAGTCATTGTAATTTGTAATTTTTTTAAAATGAAATTTTGATTACACTTATACCACATGTTTACAAATTACAATACCCTTATTAAATTATAAGTGTACATAATAAGAGACTATAATTTTAAAATAAATTTTATATGTTGATTCAATATATAAAAATTTTAAAGGGAGTGAAATTTAATAATTTGGTCAAAAAATTGAAAAAAATGTAAAAAATTGTGAAAAAAAATATTTTTGAGGTTATATATATGTTAGAATAAATGAACGAGACCAAGGTGCTACAATTTTAACTATACTGGCACAAAACATTGTAATGGATCACTATCTGTGGTAATTAACAATACATTTGGTATTATAGCATTTAATACAACAGAAAATATTATAACCGTTATTTTAGTCAATCAAATTTCACTCAACACACTTGCATATACCGGACCACTTTTATAATTTCTCTCACTATATATTAAAATTTACATCTTTATATATATTTCAAAGAGTTATGACCTCATCTATCAAATAATTATTAAATAATTTAGTGTGTTCTATGGTCCACCTTAATGCTAAGAAACGTACATGATGTATGTTTTCTTATTTCGGACTCATCATTAACTATTTGAATATAATATGTTTTAATATCATTTCAATATCCCTTTTTTATTCTCCACTAATTATATATCATCATTATGTGCTTCCCTTTCATATACAACCCATTATATTTTCCCAAAATCCATATTATATTTCACTTTCATTAATCTTTACTATACTGATGTAAGGGTTCATAATCTATTTTTATCCTTTAATTGTGAAATCAATTCAGATTCATTTTCATTTAAATTTTTAATGTTATTTCAATTAACCTTTAAGATCTAATAAATATATTATCAATTATATATCACCATTATCACTCATTATAATAACATAATTATCTCAAATAATCTAAATTTAGGAAAAAATTAAAAAAATTTGGAAATGTGAAGAGTGTGTGGTTTCCTTGAAAGACATCCCTGTATAGATACTATATAATGATGTTGTATTTAGATTATACAAAACTAGAGGAAAACTATTTTAAAATGTGGGTTACTATTATCTCAATCTTTTCGTAACAAAATAAAAAATGAGACTAACTGCATAAATGCTTTGACGCTCATTGGGGGCATTATATTAATGATTCACATTTGTTATATAGACCATAAGGAAAGATTTTATTATATCATTAAGATATTGTATTATTTTTTCAATTTATATTTGTAAATTATTTCATTGTTCCACAAGATGTAGTATTATGGATCAGGGGGTTATTTTTCTATCATTTCAATGGTCTTATAATAGTAAATAAATTTTTTTTCTAATCACATTGATCATATTAGTATTTACATGTACCCAACAATATCATGTTTTTTTCAGTTACATGAAATGGTTCCATATTTGAACATTTTTAGTCCTCTATTTTCCTTGACAAGAATCACTGGAATTTATTGAGGATTAATTATTATTTAATTTACAAGGGTTATATATGGAAATATTAAAATATTATTTTGTTCCATAAAATATAATATTATAAGAAATGTTTCATTGAGTAATTATCCTTATTATCTCTATATTTTTCAATCATTATAAATAATCAACAATTTTTTTTGGAAATTTTAGTTTATGATGTTTTTCATTGGTCTATTTTGAGATGGGTGAATCCCATAATTATATAACTCCTTAGCGCACTGGTTGGCCTCAAGAGATAACTATTCTAGGATAATGTGTGAATCCATAGACATTTTTTGTATGGTATCATAGAATAAGGCCTTAAAAATATGTTTGTAATCTGTGTAATTACACATTCCCATCATTTCCAATGTTATTTGATCAATTAATTGTATCCATTTATTCATTTGACTATTTTCATCTACTGATTATTTTATTCTATTGTATTAATCAATTTTTTATCTAATCCTATTATATAAAATGAGGACATGATATATTCCTTTAAATTTTATAGCTTACTAGGACTTGGATCTCACCCAATACATTTTTATCCCTTTCCAAATGTAATGAACCTGAAAAATATATATTATCAAAAATTTGAATAAGAATTATTAAGTAATAACATGTTCTAAAATTATTTATTATGTTATAGTGAAATGTAATGTTTATATGTCTTGTCTGTTAAGTAATAATAAATTATTTTCATGGGAATTTAATATTTTGTTATGTGATTTCCATGTAATAAATAACCTCTAATTTTGGGTATCAAATGATCCGGTCATTACACATAATGATGAAGCATTAATTAAATTGTTGAATAAAAGAATGTAATTGATACTTCTTAATGGAATGAGATATAATGGGATAATTATATAAATTATTTTTAACATTTGGATATTAAATAATGTGTAGTAAATTATTTTTTAATGTTTCATTAAAGTTATATTATGAAATTATTTGTTTCTAATATTTTTATGGGTTAACTAAATATAACATTGATAATTAATGTTATTATGATTATTAACAGGTTTTGAATCGATTAGATATGAACATATTGATGATGAATATATATATTGAATGTGTTATAATTGATTAATGATATATAGTTAAAGAGTATGTAATGATTTGATTATCTTTTTCATGGTTATATGTGTTGGATTATGTTTGGTTCAGAGGTAGAAATGTTGTTTAAAGATAAAATAATTATCGAAATAGCACAAAATTATGTGTTTGATCTTATATAGGGTATATCTGATATTAAATATTCACTATTTTACTTTTATTTTCTATGGTTCACCACCTGAGTTATGTAATATAAATAAATTCAATATGATTTTTTTTTCTAGGGTTTTTTTTCATAATTTGGATTCTATAGGATATAGATGGTTGGATCATCTGAATTCCCCACTCTCTTTTCCAAAAATAGATTTGTATGAATATGTATATAGGATATAATGAGTTATGTTTTTTTATATATAAAAACTTATATATTGAAACAAATCAAGGTTATAAATCATATCTATATAAATTTTATAATGGATTAATGTTATTGGATGTATTCATATACTGGTTGTTATGGATTGTGGCTAGGATATATTTATATATATACAAAGAAAATAAGGTATTATGGTTTACATATATATTTGTGATTAATATTTTGGATCATTATTATAATATATGATGATGTGGATGGGGTGGTTTTGTGGCTATGAATATTTGGATATAGATGTGATGTGGGACTATGGATGTGAGGTACATAGTGACATGAAATTATATTGGGATACGATCCCTAGGAAAACATCTGTTTGAGTGAGAAGATGATTATTTTAGTGGATAAGTTAATGTGGGGTACCTCCCATTATATATATAATTTGGATATTGTGTTAATTATAGTTTAATTGGATAATTGACAGTGTGTTCTTTGGTGTGGATGGGAGCATAGTTTTCCAAAAATATGTAGTGAGTTAGCTTCACAATATATTGAATTGTGATTTATTATACTTAATCCAAATTTTCATAATATGATTTATTTGGTTGCTACTAATTATAAAAGTATAATAATACCTATATTTGTGTGTTTGTTTCTTTAGGTCCTCCCAATGATATTGGTGAATGGCCTAGAATTTACTATCTTGTGGTGGTTTTTTGGGTTAGCTTGCTATCATTTTCTCTCTCAAAATAACTACTCATTCTAATCATATTTTTATAGTTCGTATTTATATATTCCATTAAATGCATACTAGGATGTTAAAATTATTATATTTTTTTATTTATAGGTGGTTATCCTTTATTCCTAGTTTTATGACTTTAATCTCTCTTATTTTAAAGTACTTACACACTCACTAATAGTCACAATACTATAGCCTATAGAGGGTGGTAATTTTGAGTAATACATTCCTTAAATACTAGCCCATGAGTGGTTCCACTCAGGTCATGTGATAATATAAGTACTATTTGATCCCAAAGTATGTAATCCTTTCTTCATGTACTCCTCCACATAGGGAGTTAGGGGATATTTATGATTCATGTCATGTACTTTTAAATGGGTGAAAATATGGTTTTAATAATGTTATTTTATTTCATAGTTTCTATTTTCCAATGTTAATAAATTTATATGAATAAAAAATAAATAAATAAAAATCTCTATAATATAATATTTTCATTTTTATTTCAAAAGAAAAGCGAAATAATGAAATTGATGTTATTTTTATGAGAAAAATTAATGTTTTAGTTTTATTATACTATGAATCTGAATTACAGTATTCTTTTTGGAAACATCACATGAAACACAATCAATCCTTATATAAACACATTTTTATAAATATATATGTTAAAAAATTAAGTGAATTATATCATAACAAACATCCACACATAAGATATCATGTCTTAGAAAGAACATAAATTACTACACCTTCCAAAACATTTCAAAAAGGAAAAGAAAACAACTAAAATATTTATATCTGTTGATTATCATGTAATTTTTTTCAGTTATAATATACAATAGTATTGTTTTTACAATTATTTCACATTATAATCTAGGAAAAATTATACTTTCAGAATTTTTTTATGACATCATATTTATATTATGAAAGTAATTTTTTATCTTTCATTGTCTTTTCATTAATGTCTACCTCTAAAAAATTTAATGATTTATTTTTTATAGAACTAAATATAACAACATGATCACGATGAAACAAGAATATCATTATTGTTTAGTAATGTAAAATGGTTATGTTAATGTGAAGTATAACATATTTGTCTGTGTTATGTCTTATAGATATCATGGAGTAATATAAGTGGAAAATGAAAATTATTTTATATATACTAAACATGGCTTCTCCAGGCTGACGTGTCACCTTTCCAATTGACCACGTCACCTCCAAATCTCAATACCTCCTTTGCCTTTTGGTCATCCTGTGATGCAGTGATCTTATTCCCCACGATTCCTCAACCCTTCCATCCATTTTAGGGTTTCCTTGGTCCATATGTTTTCTTAAATGATCAATAAAACTTCCTTCCATCTCCTACCTCTGCAGTCGGTAGTCCGTCCACGAGCTTCGTCTTTCCACTACGCGTCCAAATTTAGTCGATGATGCTTACAGTATCATTTGTCTTTCAATTAGTAGGTTTTCTAATCTTCCCTCCAATATCGGGATTCCATCCTCAACAATCCCATTACCTCCACGCTACATCGGTTCTTACCTCCAGCTTAGGGTTTCGCTGCATCCGGCATTTCGCTGCATCCATCGTGACCCACTACAAACACATCTAACAGCTTGCATCTAGCTTCCCTTCTATCTTCCTTCTCACATATCCCATGCTTCCTTGGATATTCCATCCATATTAAGGTTACCCTACATCCATCACAATCCATGTCTCCCCTCTATCCCTTTTATCATTCCCTCCCCGTAAATCCCTCCCCCGCTCAGGATTGACCACTACATAGGGTTCCAGACGATTTTATTGAATCCCTCCCAGACACCCCTCTCCATCTATGCCTTTCAGTCTTCTTGTATGCTTTCTTGAGGGGGCCAATTGGAGAGGGAAATACCTTCACATAGCTTCCCTACTGCCATGATCGTGATGCGTGGTTCTACATAGTTACATCCTTGCTGAGTAGTCTGCAATGAGAAGTTAATTTTTTGAATTGACATGTATAAGGTGAGGATCTCTCCATCACTTTCCAAATTGTTTGAAGGCCGTTGAACCATGCTTGTGGTGGCTGTAGAATGAGAGAAAAATCCTCAAGGTGATGTGTTTGGTGCTGGGTCGGATGTTATGTATGAAAAAAAGAAAAAGAAACTATTCTAGGTATGCACTTATTTAATTTTTCTTGTTATAAAATCTCCAATAATACTATTTGACACTATTATTTTTTATAAATACCTATCAATGAAGTCTTCCACCTATATTAGGCTTCCATGGTTGTCAAATTTTTGATTCATTTACCTATTTAGGTTGATCTTTAGAATTATTACTATTTCATGTTTTTTCTTTGTATCGTTTAATTGATGTTATTTAAATTAATGATATTTACTACAGTGAGGTTGTGCTTCACAGTGATGGAATTGGCCTTCATGAAATCGGTGATGATGGCATTGATCGTGAAGCTGGTTTTGAGGGTAAATAATGTATTATTTTGACAATTCATTGCATTTTCATACCATTTATTTGGAATCAAACATAAATGAAACTAATATTCATTGTAAAGAAATGTTATAGCCTGTAGATAATGTGTATACTGTTCAGGTCCTTTTCAAGTAGTGATTTATGGTTTCACGAGGGGAATTCACGAGCTGTAATTCATTGTTGCAATTATGTCCTTGGAATATTGATTTATAGGTCCTATGATGACATGTTAGTGTTTATTTTTTGATAATGTTACTGAGAAAACATGGTAATTGTTAAGTGTTTTGGTTTCATCTTCTTAAAATTTTTGGATGGTTTGGTGTTGCAGATGAGAATGAAGCATGTTTTCTTCTACAATTCTGATGGTTTTCTTCCACAACACTGGACAAATTTTTCGCAATAGTATACATGTTTAGGTGAGTTATACAATATAATTGTGGAATGGAGAGTTCTACAGAGTCCCTGATTGATGGAGAGGGTAATGCAATTTTTGCTGTTGATATTTGTAACAAAGTAGTCACTTCCGTTTTTTCATGGAATTAGAGTTTTGTGTAATTTCACTTTCATATATCTTTATATAAAGCTATGAATTCTACAATTAATGATGAGCGAGTAGATGAGAATGTTGGAACATGTTATAGAATATTTAACTTATTCATTGGTGGAAGACAAGTAGTACATTCATGGGATCCAGCAGCTAAAGCAACAATAACATCAACTCTATTCTGATTTGGGCAATGCCGTTGAACTTGATAAGGTTGTTGGAGAGAGTGATAAAATTGCAGAGTGTCTAAAGGTACTCTTCATTTTCTTCTCCTTACATTCCTTTTTTTGAGATTCAGTACATTGCCATAGGCTTTCTAAGCCCCACACATCCATTTTGTTTTTGGTTGGGTTAGACAACCTTAGAAATGGCAGAGAATGGTAAGATCTTGATCATCATTGGGTCCAAATACACCAACAGGTTAATTGTCGATGCCAATGCCATGTCCGGATTTAGTAGTTTCAGGCTCATCGCAGGTGTTACACACATGGGGTTTTGGGGCATTGGAAGATAGATCACTACAAGTGGTCTTGCAACAAGTATGGATTCTGTTATAATGACTCATGTAGATTGTCCTCCAAACAAATCCACTCATGAATATGGGATTTCAATAAACTTATTCAACATATGGATAAATTTTGTATACAAATTACATTAATTCAAACGTTTTAGTTCCATAAGTGCAGTTAAAATTTGTAAGAATCACATAACATGTACAATTATTTCTAGGACCTGACTTCAAATTTCATTATGTTACAAGTTGTTTCTTTTGATGAATCCTCCCGACAATTTGTTTCAAGTACCCATACAATGGAGTCTTCATATCCAATGGTATAAAATATATAATTTCTTTCCATTATACATTCTATATTGAAAACTCATTTTTTATATAAGTTTTTTTAAAATAGATTCATATTTATTCATATTTTTTCACACAACTTTATATCTATTATATATACTATAGGCTGGGCATTTTCCAACCACGTGTCGCCACTAGATTCATCCTCCTAACATGGAAAACTCTATGGTATAAAATCAGTGTTGGATTGGTTAACTCTTTTCTCATCACCCAAACATCTCTTTCTTTCATTTTTTAAATGGAGTTTTTCAAAATATTCAAATATATTAATAGTAAAATCCCTTGAAAAGTATTCTCTCTCAATCCTTAAAAAATTATACATTGTTTTCCATCTATTCCCTTTGAATTAATTTACATTATACTCTATTATTCAAACATTAGAGGTAAATTGAGGGAAAAATATAAAATTTCGTAGGATAAACACCACTAAGTAATTTTTTGTTGTATCATATTAGCATGGTTCATTGTCTGATGATTTTTTGAACTTAAATACCACTGAGAGAAACACCGTTGAGTTTTTTTAGTTTCTCAATCTCTGAGGATTTTTTACTTTATTTCTCATCTGAAACGCTTATTTTTTTAATTCTATAACCATGTTTATTCTATTTAACATTGATGTAAAATGGTTTGACTATCACAAAAAAGGGATAATCATCAAGTTTCAAAAAAACATGTCTACCAATATAAACCCCCTTTGATTTTATCATATAATACCAGGATACATTTCCATGATTCAACCATTTTTATTGATTTATATTATCTTTTATGATTATCTTACTATATAAATCCTACTATTCATTTAGTGTGTAGATATGAATAAATGAATATACCCTATTCCCTTTTCTAAATGTTCTCACTATTGATTAAATCATCTGCAACTTTAAACTTCAATTTTTTATTCACTGATGAATAACCCACTGCTGTATCACTATCTTACTGATTGTCAAGTGATGAAGATAAAAAACTAGTTTATATACCTAATCATCTAATGTAATTCACATAAAAAATCGAAGTGAGTCCTCTAATGAAACATCTCTCCATTGTTGATGCTCAAAAGAATACTGTTCTGTAGGGTTTTCTTTCCACTCAAACAAGGCTAGAATTTTAGAGATACATCTATGTTGATATTGATACTCTTATCTGGACTCCCATATATATTGGTATTTTCAATTATAGGGATTATTATATATATCCATGTGATAGAAACACTACTATTCACTTATGGTTGTAGATGTTAAAAATTCCTTTTATCTCTCCAGAACATTTTTTGCTGCTGTGGAGAACCAACAAGTGCATGGTACCTGTATATAGCTTACTTTAGAAAACTGGATTCCATCATGCTCCTACTTTCAACCTATGTCTACAAGATTTTGAATCAATTCTAAACATATTGATCTCCTATAGATTTTAATGAAGGTTCTGGCAACATATTCAGGTTAAATTTGGAGTTAATGTGAACATGGACATTTTTGATTGATTTATGACATCCATCGTCAATTTTGTCTAGATCGATCAAATCTAAGAATTAAGGGTCACACCAGTGGCTACTTTCATTGATTATATTTGGAAGGTAATAAATTCTCGTACCTTTGAGAATCATAGGCCCCCTTTGGAAGCCGCGTTGAATGCAGTTTATAGGAAGCTCATGGAAACGTCCAAAACACTGTAGGTTTGTCATGATAGGTTTTCTCAGTATAAATGATAGGAGAATATGAGGAGGGAATGAAGTGGATCTGGGGGCAAGACAAGTCTTGGAAAGGTGTTGTGTTTCCTATTTTTATTTGAATTTAACTTTTTTCAGGGATGTCTTTTGAATGCTTTGTCGTTGTTTATCTGATTTTATCAAAACTACTAAATAACATTCAATCAATAAAAAATGTTATATGCTAAATTAACATATAAGAAGTAGAAATATCATGTCCCAAAAATGTAATATATAGTTACCTAAGTAAATTTGAATATGGAAAAGATTTTTAATTCCTTAACAATTTATATAACAGTGTATTCAACAAAAAAACTAGATTAGTTATGCATGCAAGTCTGAATGTCTTGATAATAATTTTGATAGTTAATAAGTGATAATGATATTTCCTCAACAGTTTATATGAAAATTGCATATGAAAATATAATTTGACAATAGTATTGAAGTTGAATTGAAAATAGTTAATATCACAGTTAATTACTAGACTGACTATCCTTCCAACATAAAATAGTTCTTCTCATTTTTAATTATTTATCAGGCATGATAAAAGAAAATTATAGTCAATATCAATTCATTTACATATTGTGAATGTACATGCAGTTACATGACATTGATAGTGCACATTATTTTCTGTTTATCTTTGATGGATGAAATATTAGGAAATATATGCAGTTTCTATAAATTGACTTTTTATTTCATATCAATAAACTGAATATTTTCATTCAATTAACAGGGGATGGTTGTGGTTTACACGGGGGTAAGTCCCAAGATGTGTTTCTTCTATTGGGTTATTTTTTGCAGTTTTTCAGGGAAAAAATATCAATATCATTATCATGCAATATACATATATTTTTATATGCAATATTTTAACATTGATTGTATCAAAACATATTTATTGACACATGTTTTTTCTGATATTTTTTTATGTGAACCTTTTAAAGAGCTTTTTAATTTCAGTTCTTTCTTGATAATGTGTTTTCACAAGATTTGAAGAGATGATTTTGATTAGGTAGATGGATGATTTTCAATTGATATAGCAAGATAGAATTTGATGTCACATATGAGGTTCAAAGACTACAGGTGAATTAAACTAACGTTGATGTGATGTTTGGAGCAATGTGGCTGATGATGCTTGATACTTATATTGTTAGTATTATGGAAGCAACATGAAGATAATGTCCTATTGAAGTATGTTCAACATTGAATCATGTACTCTAATGATTATGAATTGTATACTTCTGTTCAAATAAATTGTTTTCTTCTTTTATCTCTTTTTCTAATTTGTAAGCATAAGATTATAATGAAAATGATTATAGTGGTTGGGGTTTTTTCTACTAATTTATTTAATAAATTTATTCGTATAAAAAATATGTTAAATGAGTTTGGTTTTTTTATATGTAGTCTAATGAATAATTTCAATGTCTCGAGATGATGCGGCATTAACAAACCATGACAATGAATGACATCCCCATTTAGGTGGTGCATTTCAATGTACTGCAACATCCTAATTGAACCTGAATTTTTGAAATTATCATATAAATTTATACTAAAAATTTTTACATTACTTTTATTAAAGAATATATGTTTCCTTTACTAACACATATAATGCACACACTAATCCTATCTAATTATTATAGGCTGTAGAGTGTAATGTTTTCTCAATTTCTTTTATATTAATTAAATTATTTAGCTATAGGGTACATCATTACTTTCAACCACTATCCATAAGTGGTTGTTCAATGTATCCTAGATGCACACATCTGGAAGGCATGATGTGAGATGAAGGAACCTATATATATAAGTGGGACTAGGACACCAGATACAGTAGAATGCTATTGTTGTTTCAGTTTTCATAGTTATTTTATCAAACAAATAATTCTCTATAATTTTTGTTATGTTACAATTGTTTCAAAATAATATATTTTATGTTAGAGTAATTATTTATATTATCATTTTCCAAATTTTATTATTGCTATTTATTATTTGAAATGCTTGACACTTTATGTATTAAGAGTGTTCAAGATGGATGTTCCCTTTTTAAAACATCACCATAAATAAGAGTGTTCAAGATGGATGTCTCCATATATATGGTATTGTGTTTATGTAAATTTTTTAATCATTATAATATTCCCCTACCATTCAATCATTATTTTCTGTTGAACACCAAAGATATATTTTTGGAATCTGAATGCACTTGTGTCTTCCTATTCTGTATTTACTTATACTATATACAACTTCGATTTTATATAGAATGGTGATACTGACTCATGGTATATCCAGATTCATTTTGTTTTCATCTAATTTTTTATACAATTTTATTTTTCACGGTCTTCTGTAGTGGTTGGAGACTCTGCATACCCTTGATTTGTCTATGTTCATGTGGGGTTTGAAACCCACAATACAATACTCATTACATTGACTGAAGAAGGAAGACATTCTGATGAGGGGAAATGTCACTGCTTTCTAATTCTATGAGGCATTCTCAGGATGCTGTATCTATTTATTACGTTTTTGTCTGTTGTTACATGCGTATAACCCTGCATTGACTGTATAATTCATTTATAGACTGCTGATATTTGGAAGACTTTTACCATGATTTATGGGCTTGTAGTTTTGATTGAAATGTTTCTCAAGTTTATATCAATATAACTAATACTGAACATTTTATAATAAGTATATGGTCATGAATCCTACACTAATATGTCATACAACTAAAGAATAGAAAACCTATTTAATTTCAAAGAGTTCTTTTAGATGGTGGGGGGGGGTGTAATCAAATTAATCACAAGAACCATTTAAGTGACTTGAGGATTCATCTTTGAAGAGGTAGGAGTGGATATAATAGATTTAGGAGCAACGATATAAGATTAGTTACAGTGTTTCCCATAGAAAAAAAACACTAATGTTTTTTTCTTTTAGGAGCAGTTGTTTTAAATTTTTTATTGAAGAGATGAGAAAGTGAAAATTCATTACTAAAAGAACATGATATAACATCAAAGAAAGTAAGAGGTTCATGGATTCCATCACTCATGGAGCAATCTAACCCTCAATGCCACTCTGACCCGCAATGCCCAGTGGCTTGCCATTTATGCCAAGCTACGATGTTCATGTACGCCACGGAGGATTCAAAAGCTCTTCTACTAGAGAATTCATAAGCTCACATATCTATAGATGGAATTGTTTATTCCTAAATTTCTATAATTTATATTCTTAGGCATTAAGCTTTTTTAACTATTGTTCCTTCATTATTTTTTTTATAGAGAAGGCTGCTAACTATGTATCTTATGTTCCTGAATTTCTGTAAATTTTATTCCTTTATTATGTGTGTTATTTTCTTTTCAAATATTTTCAATATTAACATGAACTATTAGGTTTTATAAATATAATTTTATACTTAATAATAAGAATTATTTTATAGTTCTGTGCATTGCATGGGTAGAGTAGTAGTATTATTTTATAGTTAAATAGAATACATTATTTTTTATAAATTATTCCATGTATTACCAATTGTGTGTAAAATAATAAAATGTAAAAAAATGGTAATTATGACACAAAAAATAAATCGATCATTCTAGAATTTTGGGGAATTGATGAATATATAAAATTATTATGATACTTTCAACATTGTTTAATGATATAAAAAGATATTTAGTTAAAACCATGACCTAATAGGTTGTACAGAAATAAAAATTTTAATTTTTAATACACATGTTCAAGAGGTATAGTTACCAAATCAAATATTAGCATATAAAAAAATAATCATTGAAGGGAGTTGATGAAAATTATGAATGAATTTTATATTTATGGTTAGGAATTTTGTGATGCTTTAAAGGATTTAAAATGACCATACTGGTTAATTAAGACTTTGAATGACATTAGAGGAGATTGGAGAAGATTTGAAGTGATTAGAAAACTTTATAGTGAATTTTTAGAAATAAACACGATTTCCAAGAAACCATTACAAGGAATAAACATTTTAGTTTGAAATAATGATTGAATTTTTGCGCTACTCTCATCCATAGGGTAAAAATCACCATATTATTTAATGGTCAAGACATTAATTTTTTTTTGATTTTTTTATAAGTTTAATAGTTTTAAATCATTGTTAAATAAAAAATCATTTCAATATACTAGAATAGATATTTTTAGGATACCACATACATTTTAATGAAAATATTAATGATATTTTAAAAAATAAAGTTGAAAATATATTAGGTGATATAATAGATATAAATATGGATTATGAATATAAAAGGGTAATGATTATTGGAGAAAAAAATATATTTACATAATGGAAATTAAAATAGTGTTTACTATATATTAGAATAAATGGAAAGAAAATATATTAATTTTTTATTCTTCAATATATAAAATAGATCAATTCGTTGATTTTGGTGCAAAATAGTGTAGTGGTTTTATTTAAATTTTTATTTAATGTAGATTGAAATGTGTATTTATTTAATTTTTAATGGATATTTTTTATATAGTTATATTAATTTAATATTATAATATTTTTCCCTCTTGGTTAGAATAACTATTATTCATTAAATATTTGATTTCTATTTAATTCATGAAATAGTTTCTCGACGAATCTCTCAATCAAGGAATTATTTTGAGTAAAAATTGATTAATTTATTTTGGGATAACCTAATTATTATGTAAATCAATGTACATGATTATAAATGAAATGATTTCTAGAATTATAAAATGAACACAGATTTTTAGTAATTATTAGTTATAATTATGAAATTGAATGTATTACTAATTAATGAAATTTAATTCTTTAATACCTCGTGAACCATAATTTATAATTTATCAGTACATTTTTATTCATTGATGTTTATTTAAATACTTTATATAATTTAATATTACCTCATATTATATTATTCTACATTCAATTTAATGTATCCTTCCTTGGATCACATGAATCTATGGGATCAAACTCAGATTGACCAAGTACTATAGATTATTAGTTAGTGAAATTAAATAGAGTAAAATAAATTCTAAACAGGATCCCAATATGGATTCAATGCATCCTTGTAGGTGATATCATTTTTGGAATTAATAACTTGTATAAGTTAACATAAAATAGTTTATGTTTTTATAGACAATAGTGATTTTTTTCAACTCTCGGTTTAAAATTTTATCGTTTTTATTTTTTTAATTTGTTACAGGCTTAGGTGTTAATAATTTTTTTTCTAATATATATATATTGATTTCCCAAATTCACATGGGTTTTTAGCTCAATCACGTTAATAAATAAATTTATATACTCTTGTGGAGAATAAAATTACACATGTATTGTTTAGACTCATACATTGAAAATTTTCTACATACCTCTCATCAATAGAAGAATATAGTATTCATATAATAGAAATATATTTAAATTTTTTTGGATTGTTTGGTGAAAATGATGAAATATTATATAATAATAATTGAATTACCAATACATAATGTTGACTTCTAGATTGATTGTAATGAAAAATCTAATAATGATGCTATATTTTTAGAGGAACCTAATGAGTTCTCTACTAATGAATCTAATATAAACATAAAATTATATAGAAAATACAATCATACAATTATTTAGCTCAATAAAATAGTTATTATTTATGAAACAAGATAATAATATGGATAATCTTTAGGGAATACTATTAAATTCTAGGGATACATCCAAAAATTTATAGACAATCAAAATGAAATAATTGAAATTGTGGACCATTAAAAGGTTTGACTAGTCTAATATATATTGATTTGTTCCATATAATTTTTTTAAATATATTTAACTTATAAAAGTGAAAATATTATTTCAAAAAATAGGATAATCGTATCTTAGTACGACAAGAATCATAAATATTTGTAAAATCAAATTCATGAAACCAATTTTCATTCTACTATAATGTTATATAGTAAGGACATGTATATAAAAATAAATTTCATGAAAGTTAATATGCGTGGAAGTCAATTATTTTTATTAAATTAATTGGAATTAGATATAAAATATATGTAATGATTATTTTAATCGTTAAATTTACAAAATATATCTATTAGATATTTAATATAATTTTTATTATACTTTCTATTGATTTTTTTTATTTTTTATGTCCATTTGGTTTAATTAATGTACATAAATGGGAATATAATAAAATATTTCACATAATGCGTAGATTAATTTTTTATTTTCATTATATTGTATATATCCATTTTATTTTAAAGTAAATTATAATTTTATTGATTAAAAAGATGGATGAAACATTTAAAACGTATATATTAATTTTCATCTATGATATAAGTAGATTATTTATAACATTATAATTTTTTAAAATTTTTATTTTTGATGGTTTGGATGAGTAAGACGAAGGGTAAACTTGTAAAATTAATTATATTAATGTAGTATCTAGGAATCATTAATTGATTTATCATTTAACAAGTGTAAATGAATATTTTCAAAATTTTAATATCAATTAGTTTTCAGATGACAATTTTTTGGGGTAGTTAAATTTTAATAAAATAAATTCAATTCCTATTCCATAATTCGAATTGGAAAAAAAATGAAAAACTAATTAAAGGGTAAAGTATGTGGTTAGAGAATAATTGAGTTAAATTTTATTAACATATATATAGAAACATTCCACCAATTTTTAATATTGAAATTAGTTTAATGACTATATTTGTAGTTGTGATTGTGATTCTAGTTTTATTTTACTTACTAAGATATTTTTAATCCATTAATGGTCATTCACACTTGACCAATGGTATTATTTTAACTATTATGATTACTATTTTGAATAAAAATGGAGATTAGTGGATGTGAAACTACTTCCACCACAGAATTCCCATAAAAAATATAAAAAATAAAAAATTAAATAATAATGTGATTGTGGTACCCATGTTCAATTTGAATGAAAATAAAATGAACCCTTTTTCAAAAAAAATTATAATTCACTTAAAAAAATTTATTTAATTATAAATTTGAATTGTAATTAATGTACTTAATGGAATGGTTTTCTTTAAAATTTTGAAGCTAAAAAGATATTTTCACATTATTATTGAATTCATAGAATGATTGATAATTTTTTAATTTTTTTGATCTTGTAACGTAAATATTTGATATGATATAATCTCATTATAATGTTTTGAATATATATCCATGAGGATAAAAAATGGTTTTCTTTTGGATTTAGTAAATCCAAAATGTTATGTAATTATTATTTTGTTTTTAATTTGATTTAGGACAATATTAATTATTATTTGTTTTATTTATTTGTGATATATGACATATTTAGAAAATTAATTGTATATATTCTTTTTTATATTAAAGTAATTTTTTGGGGTTTTAGGGTTTTTTAAATATTTTTCTATCATAATATTAAATACATTATTTTGTAATAAATGAACAATATTGTGGTGGGTATGAAATCATATTTTTGTTATTGAATAATAACAAAAAATGATGAATTCAAATTGAACTATGGAATAATTGTAATATTATGAACGCAAATGATGATTCCTACGATGGTTAGTGAAATTTGATATATAAGTATGTCATGGTTATAGAATCTAAACATTATTTAATAATATAAATTGTTGATTTCAAATCATGGAAAATAATGTAATGATGATTAGAAAAATTGATTAGGAATACCCTATATATAAATTTATTATTGTTAAATGTAAAGGCATGGGTAAAACAACATCAATCATTAAAAAATATAATGTCATATTTTTACAATATATTGAGATATGAGGTAATAATAATGCATAAAAATATATGAAAATGGATAAATATATTGATACTTGAGATTAATTAGAAAATACATGGAAGACACTAAGAATTTTTAAATAGAAGGTCATGTGTCTGTAGAGAGATTACTAAAATTAATGTATGGATTCATAGGGAGTCTTAAATATATTATTTTAATATATGATATTTTTAATTATGATTAATATATTCAATGAATTATAATAGGGAATATTAGAGAATTTTTGAAGTTAATATGGGGATGTTTTGTGACATTGGAAAAATTATAGGATTTTCCTAGAAACTATAACATGGACTATAACCATTAGAATGATATAGATTGATTTTATAAATATGATTCTGTCATATGGTAATACAACATGTCTTGTTATGATATAATCAGTGATTTTATAAATTTAAGCCAATTTTGATTATTGTTTATCTCTATTAAATATAGAAACATTGAGATAACATTTGGGATATATTTTTCTGATATGTATAATTTTTTTTTAAAAAAATTATACATTTTACTATATATATTGAGAAAATATATAAGATAATATAATATAAAAAAAATATTATCTAAAATAATTTATATTTAGGTATGAGGAATTTAAATAAAAATAGCAATATCAAGTTAGAGGAACCTTTTCTGGACATTATAATTAGCATTATGTTGGGGGTTGATTTTACATTTGGACTTTCAATCACTCTTCTATGTAAGTGAATTATATGTTAATGTATTTTTATAAAAAGAACGAGTATAAATAATTTCTATTAATTTTTATAATGACGATATATTGAGTGGATTAGATTCAGGAATTTTAATAATAATTTGGTTATGTTACCTCAACAACCAAACATTTCATAGTTATTTCAAAAAACCTATAAACACTCTCTCATAATTAATTGTGGACTATAAAGAACAGTTTTGAGTCACTTCACATCTGCTACAAGATTGACAAAGTTTTTTTACGACACAAATATGAGAATTATACTTGTTTTATTTGCCTAATAATTCACCTAAGAATGAAACAACATATATGAATGAAAATATATTCTCTAATACCTAATGTGAGACATATAAAATTGAGTTTTAGAATACACATCTCCTGTAAGGGTATTTGTTTGTACCATATAATTGAAAAATATATCTCAACTACCCAAAACTATATGACTCAACCCATAAATAATGGCAAAAATATAATTTATAATTTAGAGGTCCAGATCAAGTGACCAAGTATCACATAAATCAAATTATGTACATTTACAAAACAAGACTAATTATACACTAAAATCATTATTAAAAAATCTGATATCTTTTGAGGTGAAAAAATGAAAAATAACTATCCTTATACCATCTAAAAGATTGGAATTAAATTTATAGAAAATATGATATCATTTGATGTGAAAAAATAAAAAATTTCCATCCTTATACCATTTTAAAGATTGGCATTAAGATTAGCTTAATTCAACATGAATAGTTTAAATGCGACGATTCAACAAACATAATACTCTAATAAAAATGTTTTCCCACATATAACAAAAATAGTTTTTTTAAATAAACCTTATCTCATTATTAATAAAAAATTAAATAATAATTAATTGAAAAATGTATTCTTCCAATTAGTCAACATCAATTAATGGATTATTTATCAAAAATCAGTTAAAAAATAATAAAATAAATATAACGTATGCCCATTGTAATAATTATCAAATTTAAACAGTTGAAATATTTTAAGATATATTATTATATAAATAAGAACATGTGGTTAAAAAAACTTCAATATCACATAGATTAGGTGTTTGACCTTCAAAAAAATATGGTTGAGAATAGTTCTAGTAAAACTATTACTCCGCCCGTTCATTCTCACGACATAATAAATCTATTATTATTTTCAAACGGGATTCATATTTTAAAAACTTACAAATGAAAATTAAAAAATATTTGTTTTTATAGAAGTTATGGTAGTTCATATTAAAACATTTGGAGAATACATTATTATTATAGTATAAAACATTAATGATTAACGTGAAGGAATGATAATTCATTTTGACCATGGAGAAACAATAGACATGAGTTATCTTTCAATTCAAATAAGATAAAATAACATTGAAATTTTAAATTTTATCATTGATATATTGACATTAAATATAAAAGTGGTTAAATTAATTGGTCACCAAATTCATTCCCCAAAATACATTATCAAAATACAAATGTCGAAGAGGTGAAATGAATTTACACTAGTAGGGATTGAGAAAATTACAAACAAAAAAAAAGAAATGCCAACAGAATATGAAGAAGAAAATATTGATCAAAACAACCAGTTATTTCCATGATCTCAAAAAAGGCATGTATTGTCCATATGGACTCCTCCAATCCTGTCATCAAACAAAATAGGGCAGCCACTCTAGTATAGCATCATGACCTATAGTAGATCATTGAACAGGGTGAAAAAAGGCACTCTCCAGCACAATCAAGCTAAGTCATCAAACGAAGCATAAAAACAACGAATTCATGAAACACGATATCATAGAGGTAAAACCCCAAAAGTATTAACAAATAGGAAGAAATCCAGTTCACAAAAAAGCCTTCAAATCCTTCATGGACCTACAAGAACAAGTAGACATCCCATATCCATTATCGATCCTTGCTGTAGTGAAAAATGGTGACAAATGATACCATGTAATCTATTTTGTAGTCAAGGATAAAATCTTTATAATCATCTGTTTCATATGTTCTTAGTGCATACCAAAACAATATATAGTGGATTCAATAGTGAAAACAAAATAACCGCCTTCATATGTTAGACATAAGGGAGGATTACTCCATGATTTTAGGACAAATTACCTACATTCATTTCCAATTCATGTTTCTGTATTCACATGCACTGCTGAGAAAAAAATTGAAAAAATTCAAATAAAACTTCTTATACTTATTCATTTATATAATTTTTTAGAAAACAAACAGCACATTATTGTAATATTCAATACATGTTGAGAAATCTTAGGCACATCATAATCTAAGAAACATTTAGTAGAATTAATTTGGGAAATGAACTTATCAAAAAATGATGTCAAACAGATCATTAATACACCTATCAATAATATGTATAATTCTCTATTGGCTACTTAATAGATACACTGCTCTAAATGTCCTGATTTTTTGCTCTTAAAATGATCCATTGATCTAATGAAGCACATGATCCACTACATAAACAAATAACATGATCCAGTACAGAAAAAATCCATGATTCACATGATCAAACTTGTTACGCTCCTCTAAAAAATTAATCAGTAATGAAATAAAATACATGATCCATTAATCAAAGAAAATAGAAGACTAGGTTGTGTAAAAATATTTACTACTCTAATACATGTCAATTAAGATTTAGTAAAATTAACTGTAACTATTTTGATTTTGATGATAAATTGTTGACGACAAATAAGAAAACATTTATTGAAATAAATTATAGTGTAGTTCTTGGTTTTTTAGTTGTGAGGAATTATAGTGGTCAATGAACTTTTAATAATCTAGGAGCTGAGGACGTACACAGTCATCCAATATATTTACCTCCATATATATTAATATTTATGAAAACACACTATCTGTGACTAAAATTGAGAAAATTAATAAGAAATCAAAAAATATGTATAACATATTTTTAAAAACACCTTTTTCGCAATAGGGATATAGTTCAATAAGAAATAAATATAAATGTATAAATAATTGGGAAACAAATATATATAAATAATCTTGAAACTTTTATGCTTCCACAAGTAGGAAATTCTATAAAGTTAATTCCACGGTAATAAGGATGCATTTTCCATGTAAGTAGGATTTGGTGGTGTCATGTAAGTAGGATTTGATTATGATATAATTTTTTGTAGTTATTTGAATTACATACCTTTTAGTGGTACCAAGCTATTCTTCATGACCATGGTGGTTCAAGTAAGTCACTGAATCAAGCCACATAACAAAACTTTTTCATGGAAAAAATGATCATCTACTCTAAAATAATGATATATCATAAATACACAGGAGTGTTGTGATGATAGTTTTAAGGATCACCTGAGTGGAGACCAATAATGGGTAAGTGTAGGGGATGACCAATTTTAATAGTGAATATAAGGAAAAACAAATTCACTTTCACACTGAGGAAACAATTAGAAAATAGTGAAATAAAATAGGTAATATTTAATAATGAATATAAGGAAAAAAATTCATGAAATGATGATAGAACACATTTTTCGTAGATCTTGATTCCAATAGGATGAAACTAAGGCATTGACATTGATATATGTTTTGATGATCCAAATGTATTCATTGGTCTAAATGAAATATTTTTGTAGTAAAGGATGAAAGCTTTATAATAATCTGTTTCATATGATTTTAGTGCATAAAAAACAATATATAGTGGATTTAATAGTGAATTTTTTTACCATCCTTCATATATTGGACGAAAGGGAGAATAACTCCACAATTTTAGGAAAAATTACCTCCATTAATATCAAATTCATGTTTCTGTATTCACATGAACTGCTGAGAAACGAAATTAGAAAACAGTTAAATGAAACAGCTTCTACTTATTCATTAATATAAATTTTTAGAAAACAAATACCACACTATTGTAATATTCAATACATGTTAAGAAATTTTAGTCACTTGAGAATATAAGAAACATTTAGTAGAATCAATATTTGAAATGAACTTATCAAAAAATGATAACAAACATATCAATAATACACCTATCAACAATAGGCAGAATTCACTATTGGTTATATAACACATACAGTGCTCTAAATGTCCTGATTTTTTCACTTAAAATGATTCTTTGATCTAATGAAGCACATGATCCACTGCTTGAACAAATAACATGATCCAGTACTAAAAATATTCATGATTCACATGCTCAAATTTGTTCCGCTACTCTAAAAAGTTATCCATTAATGAAATAAAATACATGATCCACTAATCAAAGAAAATAGAAGACTCTATTTTGTGTAAAAATATTTACTACTCTAATACATGACAATCAGAATTAGTAAAACTATAACTATTACGATTTGGATGTTAAATTCTTGATGAACAATAAGAAATAATTTATAGAAAAAAAAGTATAGTGTTGTACCTGGGTTTTTAGTTGTGAGGAGTTATAGTGGTCGAAGAACAAATAATAACCTGGGAGCTGAGGACGTACACATTCATCCAATATATTTACCTGAACATACATGAATGTTTATGAAAACATACTATGTGTGACTAAAATTGAGAAATTTAAAAAGGAGTTGAAAAATATGTAAAGAATATCTGTAAAAGCACCATTTTCACAATAGGGATACAGTTCAATAAGAAATCCATAAATATCGATGTATAACTAATAGGAAACACATAAATATAAATAATCATGAATCTTTTATGATTCCACATGTAAGAAATTCTATAAAGTTCTGTCCACAGTAATAAGGGTGCATTTCTCATGTAAGCAGGATTTGTTGGTGTCATGTAAGTTGGATTTTTTTTATGATAGAATGTTTTGTAGTGATTTGAATTACATTCCTTTTCACGGTACCATGACATTTTTCATGACCATGATTGTGTAAGTAAGTCTCTGAAACAATCCACATAAAAAAATTTTGTCAAGGAAAAAATGATCCACTTCTCTAAAATTAGGATATATCATAAATACACAAAAGTGTTTTGTTCTTGGTTTTAAAGATGACATGAGTAGAGACCTATAATGGCTAAGCAAAGGGGCTACCCAGTTTTAATAATGAATATAAGGAAAAACCGTGCCACATTCACACTGAGGAAAAAATTAAAAAACAGAGAAATAAAATTGATAACATTAAATAATGAATGTAAGGAAAAACCAATTCATGAAATGAGGATAGAACACCTTTTTCATAGATCATGATTTGTATAGGTTGAAACTAAGGCATTGACATTGATATATGTTTTGAAGACCCCAATGTATTCACAGGTCTGGATTAAATATTTTTTAGTCAAGAATGAAATCTTTATAATCATATGTTTAATATGTTTTTAGTGCATAAAACAATTTATAGTAGATTCAATAGTGAAAAAAAATTACATGCCTTCACATATTGGACGAAATGGAGGTTAACTCCACGATTTTAGGACAAATTACCTGAATTCATTTCCAATTCATGTTTTTATGTTCACATGCACTTCTTAGAAAAAAATTAGAAAGCAGTCAAATAAAAATGCTTATACATATTCATTTATATAAGTGTTTTTTCATTAAATGATGATAAAACAACTTTTTAAAAAATCTATATTTCAATAGGTTGAAACCAAGGAATTGACATTAATATATGTTTTGATGTTCCAAACTCATTAAAAGGCTTGGATGAAATGTTTTGGTAGACAGGGATGAAAGCATTACAACAATCTGTTTTATATGTTTTTAGTGCATAAAAAACAATACACAATGGAGTCAATAGTGAAACAAATTACCTGCATTCATATGTAGGATGAATGGGAGGGAGGTTAACTCTATGATTATAGGAAAAACTAATGGCATTCATATAGTGTGTAAATGAAATAAAAAATAACAGATGGAAGAGAGGGTAATTTCCCAATATTAGGAAAACACACATGTTGCAGAGATATGGACATGTAGTCTACCTAAAGAAGGTTTTCATTGCATAAAAAAATAATATATATTAGATTCAATAGTGAAAAAAATCTCATGAATTCATATGTTGGATAGAAGGGAGGATAAATTCACTATTCTATGACAAATTACCTGCCTTCTTTTCCAATTCATGTTTCTGTATTCACATGCACTGAGAAAAAAACATGAAAACAATAAAAAAACTGTAAATATTTAATCATGAATATAAAGATTTTTTTTACTAAATGAGGATAGAAAACCTTCTTAATAGATCTTGATTTAAATAAGTTGAAACTAAGGCATTTAAATTGAAGATGAAAAATTTAAACCTTGCTTGTTGAAAAAAAAATCAATAGAATTTGAACATTAGTGCACCAAATAAAACAACAAAAACAACTCAAGCCTGCCCATTAAATCCAAATTAAAGTACTCTCAATTAAAACTCAAGAAGATCATGATTATTGAACCGATACCTTCTAATATAAATACATGTTTTTTGATGAGAACCCAACTCCTGAAATCAATAGAATCCACACATTAGAATCCGTAAAAAGAAAACAATACCATTACTTTTATATAACTGAGCCTACAATGAGACGCTAATACAATTAAAAATTTAAGATAGGTTTCCATATAATATCATTGGAGCACCTACACTGATTCTATAGTTAGAATATTTTTCTAGTTCAATGCAGTTACCTCGTCTTGAATCGATCTCTGTATACCACTGACAATATTCATTACACTCATAGCTCTAAACTTGTAAACATGAAAACACTTTTTATGAAGTTGAAGTTACCATAAATATTCCCAAGAATAATATTCAAAAAAAATTGTTGCAACACACAAAATTGATCATAAAAAACTAGTGAAATAACTTAAGGTAATAATATTAAATCCTCTACAGTGCATGAAAAAAAAAATAATGATCTGATTAAGATACTAAAAATTCTCCAAAAAATGAAATACCGGAATATATATATAAGTACTTAATCAAAATAACTGTAAAATAAGATTCATACATTCTAGTGGCTTACTTCATAGTATATGGAGGAAGGTAGGGAAGGAGGGATAACTTTAATCATTCGGTATAACCAATAAGCTGAGACAAATACTATCTTCCGATAAGGTTCAATAGATAAATGAAATGTTTTTTCAGAGAATAATATAACCTAGGGTTTTTATTAGAAGCACATAGGATGTGGAGGTGGATCAAGCGGAAGCGGAGTCGACAGATCTGCAGGAGTTGGAGGCATTGGAGGCTAAGCTAGGCTTTGAAAACTGAAGATACGAGTAGTCTCAGAATCTCTAGCAGGAGTGGTGCAGGATAGATGGGATAATTGGGAAGGGGTGTAAGAGAGGGGATTCAGGGAGAGGAGAGGAAACCGTAGGGGATTCGATGAGGGGAACAACAACCCAAAAGCATTGAGATGGGATTCGGGGATTCAGGGAGGGGTATGGGAACCCTAGAGTAGGGAGAGGAGAATCGTGGAGGAAATTTTGGAAGCGGAGGGAGAAGCTGATGAAAATCCCGATGATGCGTGGGGGAATTGCTAGTGCTATGGAGTGAAGGCCGAATGTTGAGGGTGGTAAAGTGACGTGGCTACATATATAGGTGACACGTAAGCTTGAATAAGCTATGTTTGTTATAGATAATAGATTTATGGGAAATGGTTTTTAGGAATGGAAGATATCATTAATATTCAAAAAACTCTATATTTAGAAAAATAAAAAACAATATTTCTTTTAATTATCGATTTTTTTTCAAGAGATATATACCAATATAACATAATAAACATTAATCTATGTATCTTTACATTTTCATCTCTCAAAAATCCCCACAAAATTCCCTCTAATATATGAGACACACTATGTTTCAAATAAATAATCCTAAAAGATAAATAATCATATATATAGATAGTTGGAGAGGGATATTAAAACTATTGAATACAGATATCCAAAAAATACCAAACACATTCATTTTTTTATAGGTGAAAAATTAAACTCACTATAATATATTGATAACATTATAAATACCATGATTTTCTAATGCAGATGTATGCCACAAATAAGCCCCCAAATTTTGTTTTATGCTTGAGGCCCCCTCACATAAACTAAAAAATATTTATTTTATTATGTAAAAATAAATACACAAATATACATGGAAAACCATTATAGTTATTATCAAATGAATCCATATATATTATAATTTTCATAGTGCATTATTAGAAATCCCACAACACATGAGACCCCCAATTCCTACAAAAAAAGTGTTCATATATATGAAAATTCATCATTCATCAGGATGATTAATATATTTGTAAGTATTTGTAACTACAATATTAGATTGATTTAGTCTTATATTCCATGTATTCACCCAATTAAAATTTTAAGGGTTTGTACTCTACTACCTAGGGCCCCTTCCACATGGTTATTCATACTACTGTACATCTATATTAGGCTAAGAAAAATTTATAGTTACCATTATGAATGATATAATCCTGAAAAAAGTTTATAAAATGATCATGAACTACTATTATACTTATGTTGATTTCACAGTAATATTATAGTCATTCCCTATCCATTCTATCCCAATCCATATTATTCACTTGATCTCCAATACTATAACAAACAATCCCAGGATGACCCAATAAATCCTTTGATTTTTCCCTACACATATCCTGATAGGAATTCATGATCCCCATGAGAATATAACTAGTTCATGGTTCTCATGGATTCTCTTTTTTGTAATGGATTCACCATCATATAATAAAAGAAACAAGATTTCTAAATTACCAAAAATCTGGAATGACATATGGTATTGTTGGAAAACCATTCATAAGAAAACAAAATATACATAAAAACATTAATATAATGAATAAAGAAATTGAAGTCTATAAAAAATATAAATTAGAAATAAATACACTATAAAAATAAACATAAAATACCGAAAACAAAACTATAATATTCTAATATGGACAATGAAACATTCAAAAAACAAAAAGAAGACCGAAAGTGCAAGAATATGACATCAACCTAAGTAACCCATAGTCACATACCACACCCATTTACTCATCTATAGGAAAATTAATATCCAATGAATTGAAAATATGAATCACCTAAAATTGAAACAATTAAAATGAACACACGCCCAAAAAATGGTGTATATGTGTGGTGAGATAGAAACACAACCCATAAGAACTCACTATAGTGTCTATGAAATTCCATTCATAAGAAATTACATAAAATGAGATCGTTGATATAATGTATAATAATTAGATTTCTTTTTCATTTTAATTTGAAAAAAATCATTAGGAAATAATTACTTTTTTAAAATAGCCACAACATTCATTAAATAGGGCAATGGTGCAAAAAAATCAATTAAAATATTTCAATCCAATCTAAATAAGGCCTATATTACATTTAAAATGAATAAAGATATGTATCTCTTCCCACAAATTTTTAATATTTTATTAAAATATATTAGGAATCCAATATATTTAGTTAGTCACATTCACACCAACTACTTTAAATTCTAGGTGATAACCATCACACACTTAATAATGATATATTAATATTATATATATGTTTTTTTGTATCAAATTTTCCAGTAAATAATGATAACAAATAAATTAAATTTAATCATATATAAGTATATAATAAAATATCACGGGGTCACATTATGCCCCCTTAAAATGAATTTTCAACTATAAATTACACCACTCTGATATAAAAAAATGTTGATATATCTAGTTCATCATATATTCGAGTTCCCAAGTAGCTTCTTAAATTTTTGATTCTTCGAGTGAACATTTACAAAGTGATTTGAATTCTCAGTTAAAACCTGAAATATATGATCCTAGATTTATAAGGGATTTAAATCATAGTAAAAATAATGTTTCAGTGGTACATCCTCATAGTTTAGTATATATAAATTATCTGGAATATTATTGTTTAGGATAATTACATGGAACATATTGCGAAATTGAGAGAGGATTTGTACAATCCCCAAGATATAATATTACATCCCTAATAGACGAAGAATATCAAAGGTGAGAAGGTAACAATGGATTATATTTCCATACTTTTATAATTCCCAGACACTCATCCATGGAGAAACTCACAGGGATTCATTCTCATCATATTTAATATCATGATTTCATTGATTATTTTCTATATTACTTTTCTATCGATATTGAGATCCCATGGTACGTTTCAGAATATATTAACCCTGTAAACCACTTCATCAGCTAGCTCATTTCCCAATAAATTTATTTCACAAAATTTATCACAACATTACAGACTTCTACACATTATTCTATATAGAGATTTATAATGATGCATCTAGTTTCTCTTGTGAAATCGATTAATTTATTGAAACTTGGCCATAACAAATTTCAAATCAAGAAACCCATTGAAATATTTAAAAAATTGTAGAAATATATCATATATGGTTTGAATGGATCTATCAATCTAACGATATTCCTATAGATGACCATAAAAAACACAAATCCAAATTAAGAGTATGTTGAAAAGATTTCTATAATTTCAAGGTAAACAAGGAATTCTAGTTATATAAAATTGAATATTCTAGTAAATTAAAATATACAAATTTTTTAATATAATAGTAATTTTTTACCATGGAGAAGTATTCTCTTCTATAAAATAAGCGTCACGCCTTCTTAAGTTGATCAACTATAACCCAAATATACATATGTGCATTAGAAATTTCTGGGAATCCAATGATTATATATATTAACTGTTTCCTATTTCCACTATTTTTTGGCTAATAGGTATAACATATCCATATAATTATATATTTTCTACTTAAAATTATTATCGACCTTGTACTGAGATTCATACTCTATTAAATTCTCCTTCACGTTCTGTTACTAAAAATACCCTTTCAAATCTCAATATATATTCGTACATCCATTATGTATAGAGAATGTTGAAATATGAGCATCTTTCAATCATACATCCTTATGTCAGGTAATTATGGGAAACATACAATGTTTGAAAACCATATCATTCCTTCAAAATCAATAATGAACTCAATATAAATTTTGAACCTATATATGAACTCCAAATCAACATTTTAGGACTCTTTAATGCTCACATGGATAGATAGTTGAAAAATTATTTAAGAATGACAATATTTATCGATATAAATTATGATTTCCCCATAAATCAATTTAAATTAATGAAATATTGGATATATATGAGCCTAATCTGAGATAAGATACCATGATTATTTTGAGATAATGTATCATCCACATTTTTTGATTTTCTATGGTGGTAATGCATTTAGAATCAATATTATTTAACCATTTCAATCCATATTTTCTATAACATATTCATCTCTCTCTAAGTAAATATAAAAATGAAATATTTTTATCAATATATATATATTACTCCACTCTCCGTCGTGATAATTCATGAATATAATTAATGAAAAAAATACCATAGTCAACTCCAAATCATGAGTTGTAAAATATTTCTCATGAACCATTAATTTTAATAAGGAATAAGATATAATAATATTATTTTACATGGGGATGAATCTATATCTACACTTTTATGCATGTCAATATATCACATACCCATTTCCAATATTGGGAAGTCACCGAAAAGGTGTGCTAACTAGCCTTCTCATCAGTACAATGGGAATTCATTAATTAAAATAATCATGAATCCATTATGAGATAACCAAGTGAGATTAATATAAAATTTTAGGAAATAATCTACAATGGGTAATTTTTTTTCAAAAATAAGAAAACTCTAGAGCTTTGTAACATGGTTAGACTGGGAAAATGTTTAACAAAATACAAATTTTTTGGATCCGTCGATATAACTTTACTTGAGATTATTTGTCCGAAAAAATGTTAAATTCTAATTCCAAAAACCATAATTTCTAATTTTTTTTCATTAAATATATCTTTACACAGGGTCTCTAGTACAATACACAAGTTACCTTAATCCTCTTATACTATTATTGAATATATCTTAATATCATCTACAAATACAGAAACAAATGATAAAGGTAATACATAAAGAATGTATTCATTAAATTCATGAAGAAAATAAATGATTATGTATGAAAAAAATACATCACTATAAATTCATAGTGTCAATACCTTATATGGAATTTTGTTTTTGTAGTATCATCATTCTCAACCCTCAATTGATTATATCCATAATTATGGTGTCCCTAAGAAATGTATTAATCTCAAAAAATTTGTTAAATAAAGTCATTATTACTGAGAATATGATACCTTTTATAGTTTTTTGTAATTTTCACTTCCCATATGAGTCATATAAATCCATGTTTCTTTTTAAAAAACTACAAGGTTCACCCCTAAGTAACAAAATTGGCTTAATGAATCCCCTGTCATTATTCCTCTAGAGTTGGTTATTCAAATTTTATGTAATCAATCATTTCATTATATATTCATTATTTCAAATCGGTGTAGAAATTGGTAATTTTTTTAAATAATTAACTTCTTGGTTTTGTGGAGAACATGAAAACTGTTTTAGAAACAAATGAATGAACTATGATGACTCTAATTTCACTTCAATTTTTTTTCTAAATTAATTCATAAAATTTTTAGACGAGGCATTGAGATAGAATGAGATTCCAAAACCCACTGTCCCCAGAATAAATCCTTGATTAAAGATCAGTTGTTAATTAAAAATGCTCAGGCAAGTAACATTAAACTGTAATAACATCTAAATAGGATCCTAAATTGAAAATATAATGGCACCAATGTTTCTAGAACAATGAAATTATCATATGCGGGGCCTATCCTTAACTGGCATGGTCCATGGGTAAAATTTAAATTTCAAACATTTTAATGAAAAATAAAATAATCTTAAAGTTGTTTAATTTTAATTATTTCTGAACGTATCGTAGTGACATTTTGATACATAAATACATTGAAGAGTCCACCCATTTTAATTAATAAATGAAAGAGCATGGTGACTTTGAAATGAGGAAACAATATTTATACATTAAATGGATTAACAGTGATACCAGGTTATATTCACTACCCTTGACAAAATTCCCTCGAAGACTCAAATGAATCATGTAGTTGGTAAAACCCCTCATAGGAAATCAATAACCAACATTGGTAGACTAACAATTGAATTTAGAGCAGTCATTATTAGATTGATCAACTATTAACACATGAGTCACTCTTTCCTAGTGATCGATCCAATCCATGAGGTAGGGGTCCTATTTCGTTGTGATTTATCTTTCACCGTTCATTATTTCTAAACAAAAAATATTGATCATCTGACAAACAAGTTAATCTGAGGTTCATTCTTCCTTTAGGGATGGGAGGTATCTAGTGGGGACTAAATGGGAATTACATCCTCGTGATTATTTTTTTCTTCATGGTCACACTAATAAGAACGATCTAAGGCCGACACGAACAAAGTAATAAATATTTATTTGGGTGCTCTTGCCCTTCACTTTTTCATCTATTATTCAAGTTTATTGTGATATTGAGATCAATTAGTAGTTTCATCTTCGATGAATGGAACAAAAACATAAAATGCAGAATCAAACAACCAAAAAATTTCGAGGAGTTGTGATGGAAGGGATGATGCAATATGAGGCCGCCCGTGGAGTGACAAGTTGATGAAGCAACACCGCCTACAGTGCGGCCATGCCAGGTGGATGGTCACCGACATGGAAAATGTTGTAGGCGGAGTCCAATAGTCAAACGGGACCATGGAAGTGGTACATACCCATGATGGGGGACAAGGGTGGCAGTGATGGAGGCCGTTGGTGAGATGGTTGGCGGCACCAGGAGCCCACGGTGGCGCTGCTGTGGGCAGCGAATGGAGACACTACTAGGGATGGATGTTCTAGTGAGGACTAATGAAATGCAATGGTGACATGTTTTTCATCTCACATGCGATCCTGTGGACCGTGTGTGGTAGGAGTAGACTAATCGTTGACTAGCCGCATTGACAAGGATAAATATGACATCTACAACATCTAATTGGACTAAACCGGCCCACATTGACCGGGCTAGGATGATAATGGGATAGGTTGATAGAATGGGGTGGGTCTGGCCTAGTTGGTTGGGTTGGGTCGGACCAAGTAGGTCGAGACAGGTCGTTTGGACCGGGTTAGATCAGACTTGGACCCAACTGTCCCTTTTTATACTAAAATGCCTATATCATTTAAAATGAATGTATTTTTGAAGAGAAATTTGTGGCCTTGGGACACTTTTAATAAGGAATCCCTTTTGAGATACTCTAAGTGGGCTTTGTGGAAGTTGACATACGACTATTGGATTAAGGATTATGATCTCTCATATCAAGCATTCTATGTGTGGAATCATGTTTCAGGCTATGATGAAGAGACTATGGTACTTTAGAACTACATGAACTTGGGGTTACATGAGTTTTCAGGACTGGGTGTCTCACCAGGGCTATGTGTCTCATCGGGTCTAGGTTTCCCAATAGGAGTAAGTGTCTCATCAACAACATTATGTCTCATTGGTACTAAGTGTCTCCTCGATACTGGTTGTTTTTTGGACTACGTCCGATTATATTTCATTTCGTGTCATAGATTTATACATGTGTGAGATGAAAATAATTAATGTGTACATTTATTTGTGGTCTTTCTTTTTTGGTTTTGAGGTTTCTTACTGATTGTTATTTTACTCACCCCAGCATGGGATTTTCCCACACATTCCATTTCTTGTGTAGATGACTATTGTATTAAAATAGACATAGGTGGTCCAGGAACAGGTGGTTCCCAGTGAGATCAGATAGTTAAGGCATACTTCCATGGCTTTAGGAAAATACCATTCATGTACCCTTCATGTAGGGTTTTGTTCCAATGAGCCTACAACGACTTTGTGATTTCCTGTTTACATTAATTCATTTTTTGTGCATCTATACTAACCCATGATTCATTAAGTTTTGTAATATTACTCTTAGTGTCTGTCATACTAACATTCATGGTTTGATTCGTGTTTTACATTTCAGTATTTTTGGTGTTGCATATTAGTGTGTCTGTGTGTGTACATGTACATACACTACTACACTAATGGCCATTAGTGACTGCCAAAAGCGGTCGCTAAAGGCCTATTGAGACCGCCTAGCGACCGGTTTTGGCGGTCGCTGTTGCTTCATTGGTAAAGAGCAATAGCGACCGCCAATGGCGGTCGCTAAAGCCTCTATCGAAATACAACATTTTTTTTGCGCTGTATGGAACCAGTGGACACGGCAGTGGTGATGAGGGATGGTGAAGCTTCACCTGCCGGTCATGGCGGATCTATGGTGGCCGGAGGTATGTGAGGTATGTTAATGGAGCATGTGGATGGTGGTTCGTTGATGTGGGGGATGACGGGGGTCACCTACGACGGGGAAGGGGGAAAAGGGGCCCGACAAAGGTATTGAAAGGGGTGACCGACTGTGGCAGCGCGCCGCGGCGAGGTGGCTTGAAATTGCAGTGGCGGGAATGGAAGTGGGGAATGACAGGGAGGGAAAAATCCCGCGTTTTTTATACGGGATTAGCGACCGCCATTGGCAGTCGCTAATGGTCTTAATAGTGACCACCAATGGCGGTCGCCCGTGTGCGGGGGCGCAGATACTCAAAATTCTAGTAGCGATAATCAATCCCTATTATATTATGGATATTCTATATTGCTTCTAGTCACTAGGTCATGGCCTATTGGAGGAAGGATTGGGGAGTCATGGTACGATCCCCTCTAGGATGGGTCATGATGGAGTGGTATCTGAGCTGTCCAGTTCCACATTGGGACCTTGAGTCTTTGAAATTAGTTTGGGGTAATAGTGTTATATGATTCGAGATAAAAGTTTAGGCAAGGGACTCCATTATTGGTACAGAGGCCGATGTGTCTATACACAAAGAATATAGACACCTACTTTCTGACTCAGTACATGAAAAAATTGTTGGAAGGGAAATAAATGGTACATTCATCATATAAGAATTTTGAGTTTGTCCTCATGTACTTCTTGAATCATCTCACATGGTATAATCATTTCACATTTGATTATCTTGACCTGTTTTTGGATTCCTCCCAGCAGAAGCATGGAAAGGATTTTTTTTCAGGAAAAATCGGATGGTACTCCTAGTGATGAGGCATAAATACGTGGATAAGTATATGAGACAGATCCACCGAGTGTTGTACCAATGATAACACAACCCGTTGATAACCCGTTGCTACTAGCACTACCGGTAGAGGAAGAACACATGCTCTATGCATTACATGAGCTAGAGAGGAAGATACCTCCCAGTTTCAGGGGTGAGACTGACCCCCAGGTATATAAGGATTGGATAGAGGTGGTGAAACATGTATTTTACTATGCGAGGACACCACCCGACCATATGATATTCCTAGCTACAAGCTTTATTCAGGGATAAGCGGGATAGTGGTGGAGCATAGTGATAAAGAAGCATGACGAGTAGTCCCGCTCTTAAGTAGAATTTTAGTGACTCTTCAGGGATGAGATCATCCCAGATATTCTATGCTCAGTGTGTGTGCATGATCTCTTTCACCTACAGTAGGGTATCCAGATGGTATCCAAGTACTCAGACAGAATTAAGAACATATCTTGCTACTCCCAAAATATGGTGATAAACCAATTCATTAGGGGTCATCCCTTTGATTAGAGGCTACACTGGGAGATCCGGGAGTTAATGGTATACTATATCATATCACCTTATAGAGTGGTACTAGGGAGAGCTCTGATCATCGAGAACTTTCTAGTTGAGTAGGCGTCAGTGGTAAGAGATACCAGAAAAAATCAAATTACCAAATCATCTATAGTGAGTAGATGAATTTTCATTAGTGTGTAGCCACCAGTAGATGCATGGACCCAAATAGGTCAAGAAATCCATAGGATCACACTAAGATAGGGTTGGTAGTACAACACTCTTAGTGAAGTGGAAATCAGCCGAAGGATAGGTTGTGCTTCACGTTCCACGGTCAGGGACACTGGCATATTGATTTCTTGACTCTCACAAGAACAATAAGAAGATAGTCGAGGGACCTTCAAGGCATATGAAGTAGTTTGAAAAATGTGATTTAAAGGGTTATAGATGTGGAAGGGGAGAAGGCAGAGTAGCCAACGATGGGTAGAGGTTTTAGGTACAACCACCACCACCACCCCCAGGTGGTCCACCACATGCTCTGGAAGCTAGAAGAAAAGGGAGGGCCCAATATTAGCCAATATAGGCTTATGATATCAAAGATCTAGAGATGATTAGAGGCAGGACCTAGGAAACAACTAGATCTTTTATTAATGAAAATTAATCATGATATAATTAAATTTCTTATTCTGAAAAATGTTTACATAAAACATATGAAAATTATTGGTTTTATGTTTTTGGATATTAAAATACTGTTAATAATTGTCACTATTCTGAATATAGTTTTCGATCAGCAATCACAAGATCAGTATAAATATAGGGCTTTAACAAACATAATTTACTCATACAAAGGAAGTGATAGCCTCATCTAGCATAATTTCCCCATACCAATCCCTTTTCTCAGATCTCAGAAAGGATGTAACATCACTGGGCTTCTCTCTTGACCAATCTTATGCTTTTCTTCAACACGGTAAACTAGAATGGCACCACCTATGGGAGAAGCAGAAGATAATAGAGATTACCACACAATTGATGTTATCTTAGCTTACCTAATAATCTGCCACCGTCACAAACTCTGCGCTGACGTTCTATATGGGTGTTATAAGGGGTTATGTAACAAGAACCTATTACTATGATTATATTCAATATTTTTTATAATGATTATACATGTATTTTATTATTATTACTTTAAAAATGGTTGTTAAAGAACAAATAATATTTTTTTTTAATAATATTTAACTTCAATTAAGATATACACTTTCAGGAATTAATGGATTTTTTAATTAAATAATATTTTAATAAAATAGTATTAGTAAATTAATTTTTATTAAATATATACATTTGTCTAATTTATTGATTACAATTATAATTTTAATAAATTTCTGAATGATGTTTTTTTCCAAATGCATGAATTTTTTATAAATGTTAGTTTTTAATTTAAAAGTAAAACTTCACATATTTAGAAAATTAGTTACATAAAATGACTATATTTTTGGATTCAGGACATTGAAATTATATGATGGTTAATTTTTCATAATTTTCTGAGACAATCTATTATTCAGGTAAAAATTAACTACTGTTTAAATATATAACGTATTTTATGACATCATAATGACCCAATATAGATGTAATACAATACTATAAAAGGGATATTAAGAAAATATATGTTTTCATTTTAAATAATGTGATTTCTTTTTCTTTGATAAATTTTATGGTGCCTTAGTGCACCCTCCAATACAATTAAAATATTTTTACTTTTTAAAATGATTTTCTCGAGAGTGTGACTCACATCCACCTATACAAGCCTAATATTTTAATATGTTCAGAAATTGGCCTTATAAAATAATGATTTACTCTACCTTTTGGAGATAACCATGGGCAGAAACCATTGGTTGGTTTTTGATTTTTAATATATAATTATATAGATTCTAAAACCTATGTTTCTGAAATATTAAATAGTTCCCCTCTATTTTTCAATATAAACCCACCCAAGATACAATTTATATTAACAAAAAACCCTTGGATCACATACCTAATTTTACCCCCTTTCTCTATAATCCTCCAAAGGTTCTCTAATCCTTAAATAATCCCATCCTTAAGCTGTTGAAGTCACACACATCCAAGTAAGTGATCCTCACTTTCCATCATTATTTATGTCCATGTTTCTTTATATTGTTTTCCCATTCTATTTTCAATTAAAAATATTGGTGGTATTATTTATGAACTCCCTTATACATCTATCATTATGTTTAAATAATGATATGCATCTTTCTCTCTCATTAATACATTCCATGTACACTATTTACCATGCCTAAATTTCATTAGAGTTATTAAATTTTCCCTCTTTTTCAAGATTCAATCTTATGTTATGCCTTATATTTATAAATAATACGTTCTGGGACAAGTATATATATGAACACCATACTGGAAATTTAATTTACATATGATTAGACACACATTTCTCTCACATCAAGCAATTTTATGAATTTTTATCTCATGTTGTCAGGCTGCCAAAATTGCACTGTGGTTTTCCAAGCCAAATTCAATGTGTAGTGATTACCATACCCATTTTCTCTAACAAGGATACTCACCTTTATACCCACATACATATTTATTATATAATTTTTTATATGTATTCCACATTCCATTATTTATTAATAAATTATGATGTTGAATGTTTCCATATTATATGATCAATGTGGCACTCTTATGGAATAAATATAATGATTAAGAAGGGTGATCCCAGATAGTGCTCAAATTCATTGGGTATAAAATAGTATCATGATACGTCATGTGAAATTACTGTTTACTCATGATAATTCATGTGAAATTAAGTTTTAATCATGATAATTCATGTGCAATGATGGTTTACTCATGATTTGTTTTCCTTGAGCCTTTGCGCATGCTAATATCATGTTAAATGTCATTGCCATGTCTCTATGTTATGATAATAATGGCATATCATTTCATTATGTTTTTGTTTATTTTATTATATATTGATATGAATATTTCATACCTTTTATTTTATTCTTTATTTAATCCCTTGTTTACTATTTTAATGGCCTCTATAGCTCACACTTTTCATGTGTATATCCTCCAGTTATCCCCTGCAATGCTATGTAAGAAGGAAAGTTTGGACATATAAAATAAGTTTTCATTAAAGTGGTTGTATTTTAAGTCATATATTTTCATGTAATGTTTGGAGTTTCCAAATACACTAGACCTATCAATCCTTATAGTTGTCTTACGTTCATTTTTATGTAATAAATCAAGTTTATCTGTTTAATACAGATCATGGTTTTTATAGTTGGTGTTAGAAGATATGTTTAGTTATTTTAAGGATTATGATTAGAAAAACCCTAGTTAATGCCTTAGGTATAAGACTAAGTATTATAAATAAATACCTAAATTTTGGTGAGGGAAGAGTAAGTGGTTTATAAAGAAAATACATCCCTTTATAGACATGAACACGTAGAGGTGGCACTGGAACATATGTGTGTAGGGGTAAAACTCGAAAACACCAATTTATGCTTGACTGATATAAGAACTGGTTAATGACAACATGCCTTCATTTACTTCAAGATCGAAACTCCCTAGGGGATATTAATATGTAAATTCATAGGCTTATTATGAACTATTATTAAGGGAATAAAAAATTCCCCTATGAATATTTGTTGGAATGTAGATAATGGATATCATAGATTAAAGCCAATAAATTCATCAGTTAGGGAAATATATATAATTTATAAGTTACCCATTTCTTTATTGGATTCACCTTTATGTGTTATTCCTTAAATTCTTTTATTCATGCTAATGGCCAGTAATATGAGGACTCTGGCTAAAAACTAATGTGAAAATCAATGTGATGAATTTTCTAATTAGATTCTCAATCTGATGGGAGCGGGAGTTGGAAACCTTATCAATATACTCTCTCTATTAAGTAAAAGTTTTTAATAGAAACATGGGTCAAGAGGATCATCCAAACCCCTCTATGAATGAACAAGATGCAAACAAGAGATTCATGGGACAAAGGCCTCCTACTTCAAATAAATCATCTGATCCCTCAACTGTCGAACAATGGATCAACTACATTGTGAAGATCTTCTCCAACCTTTAAATGTTTTCAAAATTGAGAAGTATGTTCTTGATTCTTATCATATGGATGGAGAATCTTATCAATAGTGAACATTAATAAAAAATATTAAGCATGAGGAAGAGGTTGAGGAAATCAAATAGAAGGATTTTTGGAAATTGTTTTTCTATAAATATTTTCCTCACACCCTCAGACATATGATGGAATGGGACTTCCTTGAACTCAAGGAAAAAGATGATTAATATAAAGACCCATACTTTACATACATTGTTAATACTTCAAAATTGAAGCATACTTATTACAACATATAACAAAACCACGAAAGGACCGTATAGGTATAGTGTCTTTAGAAACTGGGAAACATAAATAACTGGTTTATAAAGCGTCTACACTGTCTCCCATTTATTTCATCATATCTATAGTCCCTTTTGGCATATCTTACTTAATAACCTTCTTACTAACCTGGGGAAAGAAAACATACAAAAGGGTGAGCTCAAATGCTCAGTAAGGGTAAACAAAAGAAATATCAATCACATCGTATACACAAGCACATAACTTTTGGAAATCTTATCCTGCAAAAGAGATCATAATTTCATAACATGGGATAAACCATGGAAGTGAAATTTCATCACAATAATCATAACATAAAACATGAAACTTTGTGGCATTCACACATAATCGTAGAGAATCATTTCTTGTTAGTCAAGACTCATTGCCAAGACTATCTTAGTGGACAAAGTCCCTTTCTGAACCGAGTCACCCTCGTTTCAGTCCTGTTTCACTGAATCGGTATAACCTACCGTTCCAGCTATGTCTATCTCATGAGATATAAAATCTTTACCCAATGCATTGGAGGGAGATATAGGTCCCACCCATCTCATAATGATACCATTCTTATGTGTTCCACAAAATCATAAATCATACATCATTGCATAACCCATGTAATAAAATGGGATTCTGAAACATCATGCCATCATAATCCATAAACAATTGATATCATTTCATCATAAGAACATTTAAACCATTTAAATCATAGAGACATTTTACTTCAAACAAACATATCAAATAACGTCATCTTAGATGGAAAATAGTTTTGAAAAAAAACACTTGAAATGAATTCTTGAGGAAAATATCCTTTCTTATTTAAAAACATTTTTCCTTTCTTAACATGTCATACAACTTTAAACTAAAAGAAGTTGATTAAAAATAAACTTTAAAACTTGTAAAGGAAGCTTCTTGGAAATAATTTTTTAAAAATCCATTCATGCCGTATAAGTTAAAAAAAACATTCTTCGTACTTTTGTCGGAAAAGTCAAAAAGTACCTCGTACGAAAAACGACAAACGATTTATTTCATATCTTATACAAAAAACTTACCGAATGGTAAAATTGGATATAAACTATTTTAGAAGGATGTAAATAATATTACATACTGAGGGAACATGGATGTGGATGATAAAATACACCCCAGTAATTACCAAAGTAAAAACAATCTCGGATAAAAGTGAAATTGTGATATTTCCATTACCTTAGGTTCGACTTGCTTTGTAAGTGTCCGAACCTCCTGTATAATAATTTAAATAATGTTATTGACTTATTCCAGAATCATACTTATTTTTATGATATCATATATGGTCATATTCTTAGCTTCTTAGTAGTAATATTTGATTGCTACTTGTTATTCGGGTGTTTATAACTTTTTTGTTTTTATGCGTGTTTTGTCGAATAAATTATAATTCTTCTCTTTAGGATATAGATACCTCATTTACAGAAAGTTATTTGTGTAATATATATCATATTCATTCATTCAATTCATTTATATAATCATTATGAAATGAAGATCATGTAGAACGAGTCGCATCACATCGTGGAGACGGTATTCCGTACATACACACGAGTGATGATATCGTTCCTATGATCATGGAATTGTATTGGAGTATATGTATACTATTTCAGAATCAATATCACTTTATAATAGTCATATATGGTCATTATTTACACCATTATACCCATCCAAGTAAGGTGGTGGTGGAAAATAGATTACACCACGGTGTGGAGACGGTATTCCATACGTACGCACGCGCGGTGATTTCTTTTTCCGTAGGATGGATAGATGGCGAAATAGGGTTGTTTCATACTTATAATAACATATAAGTATATGCGTTATACTGATTTTATTACTTCATAATGAAACAACTAAAGAAGAAGAAGTGGAAGAAAAAATAAAGATGAAAGAATCGGTAACGGACATTACCTCTTCTTTGAAGTGCTTCTTTGAGACCTTCTTTTAGGGCACTAAAATTGGTCTTTGAAGAAGACCAGAACCTCTAGGATGTCTCTAGGGAAGTAGAGAGGAGAAAGTGGCAGGGGTTGGCCGAGCTTGAAGGCTCCAAGTGGTGTGAGGAAGAGGGGGAGGAGGTGTCCTTTTATAAGGGAGGAGAGGGGCACCTTTGGAATAACTAAAACTATTATTTTATTATAAAGTCAATTTCGGTTTTAAATAGCTCCAAATTGATATATTTCTAAGATAAGGTGGGGATGGGTCGAAATACTCTTATACAATAGAATTTATACAAGTTTAGGTTCCTATTTTTACCTTATCATTTAGATTTAACATTAAGTTAAATAATTTTACTTTTGCCATGTCTTCTTGTGTTCTTATACTATAAGGTTAATAAACTTACTATAAGCAGCCAAAAGAACCCCAAGTTATTTATTATTAATATATATAACCTTATCTAAGTCACTTGGCCGATCCTTATATTTTTAGGAATAAAATAACAATTACCAATATAATATTTGTTTTACAAACTATTTTATGTCAATTTTGACACTATTTAGTAATTGATTTTTGTGAAAATCATAACAGAATTATTAGTTCTAACCAAGTTAATTAAATCCATAATAACATGCCATATTAACCTATAAAATTAGTGGGATTCATAAAAAGTCTCAAATTACATTTATTTTGGTGTTTATAACATCAATTATGTCAATATTTCATTAATAAGATAATTACCGCATCATCATTGTGTCATAAATAAATTAAATTATTTATTGTCCAAAAATTACAAATAAAATACCATTATGTAGGAAATCTTTTTATCTTTATAATTAATATTTATAGTCGAATTTATCATATTTATAACCCCATATTAAAAATTATTTACTTATTAAACTTTGATTTTAACTATTTTAACCATTCTTTAAATAAATTAATAATAAATGTCCTAATCTAATCCAAGTGGGCCTAAATGGTCATATTTTATTCCTAAGTTTGTTTTTGGTTGAATTATACTTATCAAATAGAATTAGGACATGTGTTAGGGTAATAATAATATCATCTTTACCCTTAATTACCCTATTTACTTTTTACCGAGGTAAAAAAGAGTAAAAAGTTTCTATTCACCAAAAATTATTTTCATCTCATTGAACCACATTTTAGTCCTTGATATTAACCGTGTCTCTCGGATTTTCGAAATTCCAATCACAGAAGCGTTAAAATTAAGTTTTATGAAAAATTCAGTTTTTTAACTACCACTTAGTGGTTTCACTATTCATCAAAAATTGAAAGTTTTCAGAAAAATACCAAAATTTCACCCTAGGCTAATTTCGATATTCCGAATCCAAAAATGAAGTCCATTTTGAAAAATAAAATTTATAAAATTTCAAAAAGTGGTTATTACTATTCATAACGGCTAGTTTTAATAATATTTTAATAGCATATTGTTTTTTAGTGAAACTCGGTATTCCGTACGACGCACGCTATCGAGGAAGGTTGCGATTTCGTGTAAAGCAAGCCAAGAAAGTGTTGTGTAGATAAATATTCCTTTGATAATTTATATAACATAAAAGTCTCGGGTGTTACATTCTACCCCCCCTTAAAATGAATTTCGCCCTCGAAATTCGTCACTTTGTAACAAACATATGAGGATACCTCTCCCTCATCATATCCTCAAGTTCCCATGTAGCTTCTTCTAATTGGTGGTTCCTCCATAAAATTTTCACCAATCGAGTGGTCTTGTTTCGTAGGACTTTTTCGCTACGATCCAGAATCTCTATCGGCTATTCTTCATAAGAAAGATCTTGCTCCAGCGGTACAACTTCTGAGCTGAGTACATGTGAAGGATCAGGTATGTACTTTCTCAGGAGAGATACATGGAACACATCGTGAAATTGAGAGAGATTCGGTGGAAGCGCCAATCGGTAAGCTACCTTCCCTACACGATCCAGTATTTCGAAAGGACCAATATATCTAGGTCTTAACTTCCCCTTCTTTCCAAATCTCATGACTTTCTTCGAGGGAGATATCTGTAAGAACACATTATCTCCCACTTCAAACTCTAGGTCTTTTCTTCGGCTGTCGGCATAACTTTTATGTCAACTCTAAGCTACTCTTATGTGTTGTTGAATAGATCTGACCTTTTCTGCCATTTCATCAACGAGATCAGGTCCTAATAGCTTTCTTTCCCCAACTTCATCCCAGCAAGTTGGAGTCCTGCATATCTTTCCATAGAGAGATTTATAAGGAGCCATCTGAATACTGGAGTGAAAGCTATTATTATAAGAAAATTCCACCAAAGGTAGGTGTTGATCCCAACCTCCTTTGAAATCCATAGAGCAAGCTCTCAACATATCTTCTAGGGTTTGAATTGTTCTTTCAGACTGACCATCTGTCTGAGGATGATAAGCAGTGCTGAAACTCAACTCTGTATCCAGAGTATGCTGAAGACTTCGCCATAACTTCGAGGTAAATCTCGGATCCCGATCAGATATAATAGAAAGTGGTACTCCATGCAATCTTACCACTTCCTTTACATATATCCTGGCAAGCTGATCCCAAGAGAAATCCTCTCTAATAGCAATGATGTGTGCAGACTTTATAAGATGATCAACTATGACCCAGATAGCATTATTGCCTTTGGATGTTTTAGGATGTCCTATGACAAAGTCCATAGTAATGTTTTCCCATTTCCATTCGGGTATGGGTAATGGTTGTAACATCCCCTTAGACTTCTGTCTCTCAGCATTAACTTGTTGACAAACCAAGCAGCGAGAGACATATTCAGCAACATCTCTTTTCATGCCATCCCACCAGAAGTACTCTTTCAGGTCCCTATACATCTTCTTTCTTCTAGGATGAATAGAGAATTAAGAACTATGAACTTCATCCAGTAGCTCCTTCTTTAATTCGGGTAAGGAAGGAACACAAACCCGATTCCTGAACTTTATTATCCCATCACAGTCAAGGTTGAACTCAGGAACATTTCTCACCTTCTTATGTAACTCGACATCTTATTTCTGTGCCTCTTTAATCTTCACATGTATAGATGGTTGAACATTCATTTGAGAAAGATAAGATTTTTCCCCTTCCATTATAATTCCAAGATCCATCCTTTGTAAATCCATAAATATTGGATCATTTGTGATCCTCATCATGGATAAACTAGCATGGTCTTGTCGACTTAATGCATCTGCCACCTTATTTGCTTTCCTAGGGTGGTAATGGATTGAGCCTTCGTAATCCTTAATCAGCTCCAACCATCTTATTTGACGCATATTCCACTCCTTTTGTGTGAAAATATACTTTAAACTTTTACGATCAGTATAAATATCACACCTTTCACCATAAAGGTAATGCCTCCAAATCGTTAATGCAATGATTACCGCAGCTAACTCCAAATCATGTGTTAGGTAATTCTGCTCATGGATTTTCAACTGTCGTGAGGCATAAGCTATCACCATATCATTTTTCATAAGAACACACCCTATTCCCTTCTTGGATGCATCACTGTAGATCACAAACCTTTCTCCACTACATGGCAGTGTGAGCACAAGTGCACTGGATAACCTTCTTTTCAACTCCTTGAAATTCTCTTCACATTCTTCCGTCCAGACAAACATAACTCCTTTCCGAGTCAACTTGGTGTGTGGATTAGATAATCATGAAAAATCTTTCACAAAACGTCGATAATATCTAGCCAAACCAAGAAAACTTCGGATCTCAGTTACTGTTGTTGGTCTCGACCATCTTTCAATAACCTCTGTTTTTTCTGGATCCACAGATATCCCCTCTTTTGAGATTATGTGACCCAAAAATGAATCTTTTTGAAGCCAAAATTCACACTTGGTAAATTTGGCATAAAGATTCTCCTTTCTCAGGGTCTTCAATATAATTCTCAAGTGATCTTCATGTTCTTCCTTGCTCTTTGAATAGACAAGAATATCGTCTATAAAGACTACCACAAATTGATCAAGATAGTCTCTAAAGACTCTATTCATCAGATCCATGAAGATAGCAGGGGCATTAGTAAGACCCAATGGCATCACTATAAATTCATAGTGTCCATACCTTGTACGGAAAGCCGTCTTTGGTATATCCTCCCTTTTGACCCTTAATTGATGATACCCTGAACGAAGATCAATCTTGGAAAAGTATTGAGCTCCGCGTAGTTGGTCAAATAGGTCATCAATGCGTGGGAGAGGATATTTGTTCTTGATAGTGATCTTGTTAAGTTCTCGATAATCAATGCAGAGTCTCATTGATCCATCTTTCTTCTTAACAAATAGAATAGGTGCTCCCCAAGGTGAAGCACTAGGGCGTATGAATCCTTTATCAAGATTCTCTTGGAGTTTCTTCTTCAATTCCTGCAACTCAATTAGGGCCATTCTATAAGGTGTCTTTGAAATAGGCAAAGCACTCGGTACAAGTTCTATTGAGAACTCAACTTCACGATTTGGTAGAAGTCCTGGTAATTCCTCCGGAAATACATCATCAAACTCCAGTACAATGGGAATATTCTTAATCATGAGTTTCTCACCAACCATTTGAGATAAATAACCTTCATTTAGTGGAATCAAGACCCATAAGATGGAAGAAATTTCCACTGGAAGGTTATGTTCATCCTTGCATTGATAGACGATCATAGATTGATCTGGAATATGAAATGTGACTTCCATTCTTTGGCAATTGATATGAGCTCCATATAAATAAAGCCAATCCATGCCAAGAATCACATCAAATTCCACTATAGGAAGGATCACAAGATTTGCAGGAAGCACATTCCCACAAACTTCAATTGGAGAAGAATTATAAACTTTTGATGCGACTCTTGTGCCATTAGGTGTTGTCACAGCTAACTCAACATCTAATTGTTGAGGTAATATAGTGACACCCTTAGAAAATTCTTAAGAAATAAAAGAGTGGGTGGATCCAGAATCAAATAAAACATTTGCTTCTGTAGAGTGGATGGTATGTGTACCTTTCACCACATCGTTATCGTACTCCACATCACTGATAGAAATTTCATGTGACTTTCCTTTGTCATTAGCCTTGAGAGTTTGTTGACGTCGACCATCATCATCAACCCTTGGATTAGGGAATTTATTGGCATAATTCCCCATCTCCTTGAACTTGAAACATTGAAGTGTAGTAGGTTCATTCTGTGTATCCCTTCCTTTGTTTTCATCATTAGACATCTTCTTCCCATCATCGCGGAATTCAAATGCCCAATGACCTTCCTTTCCACATTTGAAACATTTACTTGGCCCCTTAAGAAAACTCCCTCCATGTTTCTTTCCACACTTTGAGAATAAGGGAAAGCTCATCTTCTTTTCAGTGTGCTCTTTAGATTTTCCTTTGAATTCCATTTTCCTCTTCTTGTCAAACCCATATGACTGATGGGTTACTCCAATCTCCATCTCGACTTTGAGAGCACATCAAATGATTTCCTCGTAGCTATTGAAGTCCCTTATGGCTAACGCCCTTAGAAGACTTGGTTTTAAGCCACTAAAGAATCGATCGATCTTACTCTCAGGTTGGATAATAATACCATAAGCGTACCTTGCAAGTCTTGTAAACTTTTCTTCATAGGTACCAACAGATTCATCATCCTTTTGCTTCAGTTCAAGAAACTCTTTCTCCATCTTTGTTCGGAGAATATGAGGGAAGTACTTATTGAAAAATAAGTTCTTGAACTCATCCCATTCCATGGACTCAATTTCATCCCTTTGCCTCGTATTCTTAATAAAATTCCACCACTGATCAGCATCTCCTTCCAAACAATACACTGCTAGGATGACTTTATCATGTTCAGAACATTGAAGAACTGAAAATATCTTTTTACTAGTACTAATCCATTGTTCAGCAACTAATGGATCAGTAGACCCGCTGAAAGAAGGTGGACGCTGCCTCATGAAGGATTCAACAGAATGTTGCTCCTTCCTTTGCTCGTTTGGAAGTCTTGCATGATTCATAGCTTGAGAAAGTTGTGTGAGCATGGCTACATGATTTTTCATTCCAGCTCCCATAACGTTTGGTTGCTCAGGGGGACAATCATTTCATTTCCCGTCGCATTCCACATTAACACGGTTCCTTCGGGTTCCGGCTATTGACTAAAACCAAGAAGAATAGTGTGAGAAACAAAAATTATAATAGGAAAACCACATAATCAAGAATAAAATTTCACACTTAAGGTCTTATCATAGGTTATTCATGGCCATTTCTAAAACACTAATATTGCGTTCTATTCTTAGACTTATTCTTAGGGTTCTTTCTAAGGCTTTAACATCATAGTTTCCTATGGTTGACTATACCTTTCCTCTGATACCAACTGTAATGACCCATACTTTACATACATTGTTAATACTTCAAAATTGAAGCATACTTATTACAACATATAACAAAACCACGAAAGGACCGTATAGGTATAGTGTCTTTAGAAACTGGGAAACATAAACAACTGGTTCATAAAGCGTCTACACTGTCTCCCATTTATTTCATCATATCTACAATCCCTTTTGGCATATCTTACTTAATAACCTTCTTCCTGACCTGGGGAAAGAAAACATACAAAAGGGTGAGCTCAAATGCTCAGTAAGGGTAAACAAAAGAAATATCAATCACATCGTATACACAAGCACATAACTTTTGGAAATCTTATCCTGCAAAAGAGATCATAATTTCATAACATGGGATAAACCATGGCAGTGAAATATAATCACAATAATCCTAACATAAAACATGAAACTTTGTGGCATTCACACATAATCATAGAGAATCATTTCTTGTTAGTCAAGACTCATTGCCAAGACTATCTTAGTGGAAAAAGTCCCTTTCTGAACCGAGTCACCCTCGTTTCAGTCCTGTTTCACTGAACCGGTATAACCTACCGTTCCAGCCATGTCTCTCTCATGAGATATAAAATCTTTACCCAATGCATTGGAGGGAGATATAGGTCCCACCCATCTCATAATGATACCATTCTTATGTGTGCCACAAAATCATAAATCATACATCATTGCATAACCCATGTAATAAAATGGGATTCTTAAACATCATGCCATCATAATCCATAAACAATTGATATCATTTCATCATAAGAAAATTGAAACCATTTAAATCATAGATACATTTTACTTCAAACATACATATCAAATAACGTCATCTTATATGGAAAATAGTTTTGAAAAAAAACACTTGAAATGAATTCTTGAGGAAAATATCATTTCTTCTTTAAAAACATTTTTAATTTCTTAACATGTCATAAAACTTTAAACTAAAAGAAGTTGATTAAAAATAAAAATGAAAACTTTTAAAGGAATCTTCTTGGAAATAATGTTTTAAAAATCCATTCATGCCGTATAAGTTAAAAAAACATTCTTCGTACTTTTGTCAGAAAAGTCAAAAAGTACCTCGTACGAAAAACGACAAAAGATTCCTTTCATATCTTTTACAAAAAACTTATCGAAGGGTAAAATTGGATATAAAATATTGTAGAAGGATGGAAATAATATTACATATTGAGGGAACATGGATGTGGATGATAAAATACACCCCAGTAATTACCAAAGTAAAAACAATCTCGGATAAAAGTGAGATTGTGATATTTCCCTTACCTTAGGTTCGACTTGCTTTGTAAGTGTACGAACCTCCTGTATAATGATTTAAATAATGTTATTGACTTATTTCAGAATCATAATTATTTTTATGATATCATATATGGTCATATTCTTATCTTCTTAGTAGTAATATTTCATTGCTACATGTTATTTGGGTGTTTATAACTTTTTGTTTTTATGCGTGTTTTGTCGAATAAATTCTTATTATTCTATTTAGGTTATAGATACCTAATTTCCAGAATGGTATTAGTGTAATATATATCATATTCATTCATTCAATTCATTAATATAATCATTATGAAATGAAGATCATGTAGAACGAGTCGTATCACATTGTGGAGACGGTATTCCGTACGTACACACGAGTGATGATACCGTTCCTATGATCGTGGAATTGTATTGGAGTATATGTATACTATTTCAGAATCAGTATCACTTTATAATAGTCATATATGGTCATTATTTACACCATTATACCCATCCACGTAAGGTGGTGGTGGAAAATAGATTACACCACGGCGTGGAGACGGTATTCCGTACGTACGCACGCCGGTGATTTCTTTTTCCGTAGTATGGATAGATGGTGAAATAGGGTTGTTTCATACTTATAATAACATATCAGTATATGAGTGATAATGATGTTATTACTTCATAATGAAACAACTAAAGAAGAATAAGTGGAAGAAGAAATAAAGATGAAAGAATCGGTAACGGACATTACCTCTTCTTTGAAGTGCTTCTTTGAGACCTTCTTTTAGGGAACTAAAATTGGTCTTTGAAGAAGACCAGAACCTCCAGGATGTCTCTAGGGAAGTGGAGAGGAGAAAGTGGCAGGGGTTGGCCGAGCTTGAAGGCTCCAAGTGGTGTGAGGAAGAGGGGGAGGAGGTGTCCTTTTATAAGGGAGGAGAGGGGCACCTTTGGAATAACTAAAACTATTATTTTATTATAAAGTCAATTTCGGTTTTAAATAGCTCCAAATTGATATATTTAGAATCTAAGGTGGGGATGGGTCGACATACTCTTATCCAATAGAATTTAGACAAGTTTAGGTTCCTATTTTAACCTTATCATTTAGATTTAACATTAAGTTAAATAATTTTACTTCTACCATGTCTTCTTGTGTTCTTATACTATAAGGTTAATAAACTTACTATAAGCAGCCAAAAGAACCCCAAGTTGTTTATTATTAATATATATAACCTTATATAAGTCACTTGGCCGAACCGTAGATTTTTAGGAATAAAATAACAATTACCAATATAATATTTGTTTTAAAAACTATTTTATGTCAATTTTGACACTATGTAGTAATTGATTTTTTTGAAACTCATAACAGAATTATTAGTTCTAACAAAGTTAATTAAATCAATACTAACATGTCATATTAAACTATAAAATTAGTGGGATTCATAAAAAGTCTCAAATTACATTTATTTTGGTGATTATAACATCAATTATGTCAATATTTCATTAGTAAGATAATTACTGCATCATCATTGTGTCATAAATAAATTAAATTATTTAATGTCTAAAAATTACAAATAAAATACCATTATGTAGTAGATATTTATATATTTCTAATAAATGTTTATAGTCTAAGTTATCTTATGTATAACCCCATATTAAAAATTATTTACTTATTAAACATTGATTTTAACTATTTTAACCCTTCTTTAAATAAATTAATAATAAATGTCCTAATCTAATCCAAGTGGGCCTAAATGGTCATATTTTATTCCTAAGTTTGTTTTTGGTCGAATTAAACTTATCCAATAGAATTAGGACATGTGTTAGGGTAATAATAATATCATGTTTTCCCTTAATTACCCTATTTACTTTTTACCGTGGTAAAAAAGAGTAAAAAGTTACTATTCACCAAAAATTATTTTTCATCTCATTGAACCACATTTTAGTCCTTGATATTAACCGTGTCTCTCGGATTTTCAAAATTCCACTCACAGAAGCGGTAAAATTAAGTTTTATGAAAAATTCAGTTTTTTAACTACCACTTAGTGGTTTCACTATTCATCAAAAATTGAAAGTTTTCAGAAAAATACCAAAATTTCACCCTAGGCTAATTTCGATATTCCGAATCCAAAAATGAAGTCCATTTTGAAAAATAAAATTTATAAAATTTCAAAAAGTGGTTATTACTATTCATAACGGCTAGTTTTAATAATATTTTAATAGCATATCGTTGTTTAGTGAAACTCGGTATTGCGTACGACGCACGCGATCGAGGAAGGTCGCGATTTCGTGTAAAGCAAGCCAAGCAAGTGTTGTGTAGAAAAAGATTCCTTTGATGATTTATATAACATAAAAGTCTCGGGTGTTACAATTAATACATCAGAGCATTCAAGGAAAAATTCACAAGGCTTTCACAATACACATCCGTCTTTTTCATTACCCTCTAATTCATGGTTGACCACTTCTTTGGTGGTCTCAAACATAACCTATGAAAAGACCTAGAAATCCATGGAATCGATAGTTTTGAGGTAATTTTCCAATGTGCTCTCCAGGATGAAATGGAGATTGTAGAATCTCAGTGGTATCAAGGGGATAAGAAGAGAAATGTGGTCTTTAATTTTGGTGTTCATATAGATAAATCCAATGGTGTTAAGAAATTCCATCACCCCACTATCCAATGGTTAATAAAGAAGATCCCAATGAATTTATTAACGGGGGTGATGAAATGATTTATGTGTGGAAAAGAAGGGAACCGAGCCATTAATTTCCAGAAATAAAAACCTGCTGTTGTGATAGAGGACATGAATGATCCATTCCACCCTCAACACAGTCTTCATTACTTCAAATACAAATAACCAGAGAATTTTCAGAACAGTTCCCTAATACATGGTTTTTTTGGGAAACCAACAACCTCCAAGGTTGAAAGGGAGGTCTTTTTTCATCACTAACACTAAAGAGAATCTCGACAACAAAGTGGTGAAAAGTGATCTAGTCATTTATTCACGAATAGGGAACATACTTTTTTATTATATTTCTAAACATTCATTCATATATGGAATTTTTTGTTCAAAAAACCCAACAACACCACAAATCATACATGTAGAGATGTTATTGAGAATAAAAAATGGATAAATTATTACATCCCATGAATATGACTCCTCCCTTTTCACAATTTGTGAATTGAACTTCCCAGTGAACCACTTCATTCTACCTATACTAGAATTTGATTCAATTCATTGAATGGTTTGGATTTACCTATATAGTTACAAAATAAATTTATATTAGAGGGAAATCACCCTCCATATGGAGAATTGACCCCCGATTCCATACAAGTGAAAGTAGGTGGATGAATCTTCATTAGCAATATAATATTATGAATGGATATTACTACCTTATAAGAATGCGTATCTTGATCAGATGATTGAGTATAACAAATACACCATCTTTTAAGACATTCATATTGTGATGGAATTCACTGAAGTGTTTATTGAGGAATTATCTGGTCTACCTCCTATTGGGGATTTACCAATATCAAATACTCCATATAGAATGGCTATTGTGGAGCCAGACGATCTATTGAAAAAACTACATGAAAATCTACATTAAGGGGTTATACAACCATGTTATTCACCATGGGGTGAACCAGTCCTCTTCATCAAGAAGATATATGGGTCAATGCGCCTTTTCATTGATTATTGTGAGCTCAAAAAAATAACGATAAAGAACAAGTATCCTATACAAATAATTTATGACTTGATAAATTTTCTATGTGGAGAACAATACTTCATAAAGGTGCATCTGTTTTTGGGATATTACAATGTAATGTTGAAGAAGGAGGATATCCCAAAGACTACATGTCGTACTTGTTACAAGCACTATGTAGTAATGCTTTTCAGACTCACTAATGCTCTAAAAATATTCATGGAAATGATGAATAGAGTCATTATAAATTACCTCTAAAAACATTTGGTAGTCTTTATAGATGATAATATAATATAAAAAAATCCCAAGGAGGAGCATGAAGTGAATGTAATCACTGTACTAGAGAACTTTTGAAAAGAGAAGCACTATGAAAACTACAAAAACTGTGAGTTCTGGTGGAATGAGGTTTCATTATTGGATCATATCATCACAATCAATGGGATATTTATTGATCCATACAAGAAAAATTTAATTAAGGGATGGGTGATGCCAACATTTCTGATAGATATCCGTAGATTCCTTGGGTTAGGTGGATATTATCTCCGATTTGTGATTAATTTCTGATGATTTTCATACTGTCTTACCAAGATAACATTGAAGGGAGTCATGTATTCATGGAGTGATGAATTTAAATATTGATGCAATGAGTTGAAAAGGATTCTTATCACCGCACTCGTGCTCACACTACCCACAAGTGGAATACTTTTTGTGGTATTCAGTGATGATTCAAAAAAAAGTATGGGCTGTGTGTTGAAAAAAATAAAAAATTCATTGCTTATGCTTCAAGGAAATTGAATGTTCATGAGAAAACCAATCCAATACATGATCTTAAGTTGGATGTTTTAATTATCGCTATATTTTTTTGTGAAATTATCTCTTTTGGGGGAAGTATAAAATATATAATGATCACAAAAGCCTCAAGTATATATTCAAAAAGAATGAGAAGAATATGACCCAACTAATAAAGATATAGTTGTTGATAGAATATGAATTATCAATTCACCAACATCCATGGAATTAAAAAAAGGTGGAATATGCTCTAATTAGAAACGACACAGTGAATCTATAATTGATGAGAAATGAAAAGGATCCAATATTCTTAGATTTGATGAATATTGACATGGGAATAATAAATAAGGGAACCTAATCAATCTTTTCACAAAATATATCTCAACTTTCTCTTTTGTAATGGATAAAAAATGATCAAAAGGATGATGTGAGAATTGAAAAAAAGTGGAAATTATGAGAAATGGGAAATCCATGGAGTTAAATGTTAATGTATAAGGAATTTTAATATTTGGGTCATGAATATGTGTTCCATAAAATTCAGTGATAAGGATTTATCTTTAGACGATGCACTTAATTAGAATTTTTCCATTCACCCAAGAAAAATAAATATGTATCGAGATCTCCAAGAGCATTATTGTTGGGATAACATGAAGAAGGAGATCACTAGGTATATATCAAAGTGCCTTGTTTGTCAAAAAGTGAAGGCTGAGAGTTATAATTCTAATGGGGTGATTGAACTATTGCCCATACCAACAAGGAAATAGGAGAACATCACCATGACTTTGTCACCATACTTCCAAAAACATCCAAAGGATGCAATGCTATCTTGGTTATTGTAGATCATCTTAAAAAGACTCTACACTTCATTGCAAATCCTGAGGATTTATCATTAGATCAACTAGAATGGATATATATCAGATTATTGTTAAGGATTCAAGGAGTAGCACTATAGAATGTATACAATAGATATCCAAGATTCATCTATAATTTCTGGAATTTTCTCCAACACACTGTGAGTAATGAGCTGAACTTCAGTATGGCTTATTATCATCAAACTGATGGCCAATCGGAGTGGACTATCAAAACACATGAGGACATGTTGAGAGAATACTCAATGGACTTCAAAGGCATATTGGATCAACATCATCCACTAGTTGAGTTCTATTACAATAAGAATTTTCACTCAATCATTTAAATGGTTCCTTTTGATACCATTAATGAGAAGAGGTGAAGAACACCGACGTGATGGGATGAGTATGGGGAGGTAAAACATATTTTTCTATAAATGGTCGAATAAACATGTGAGATTGTTTAGACAATCCAACATCACATTAAAGTTGATCCGAGTACACAAAAGAGCTATGATGGTAATTGAAAAAGAGACCTAGAGATTGGTGTAGGATATGTGGTATTCCTCTACATATCACCATGCAATAGAATTATGATATTTGGTAATAAATGAATTCATAGTCCAAGGTTTATCGGCCCATTTGAGGTCCTTGATCGCATTGGAATAGTTGCCTATAGACTATCACTCCCACGAAACCTATCTCTAGTACATGATGTATTCTATGTATCTCTCTTAAGAATGTACATACGTAAGCCATTGCATGTACTCAATCCAGAGGCAGTACCATTAACAAATGACCTATCCTATAAAGATAAGCTTGTGATGATCTTATATAGTTGGAAAAATATTCTATTAAATAAGACAATGCCCCTAATCAAGGTGTTATGGTGTAACCAGAAGTTTGAAGACAGAACATGGGAATATAGGAAGCGATGATGCATAGTTACCATCATATATTTTAGTGCGGGAAAAGGAAATTTTGAGGTCAAAATTTCATAAGGGGGAATATTGTAACGACCAAAACATTTATTAATGAAAATAATCATTATAAATTTAAATTTTTTATAATGTAAAAAGGTTATATAAAATATATGAACTTCCTTGGTTTTATCTTTTTTGATTTTAAAATACTTTTAATAATTTTTATCATTTCTAATATAGCAAACAATGATCATATACTTAGTAAACATATAGGGATTTAACAAATCCACTTTTCTAGGAAAATGGAAGTGATGGCCTCATCTAGTAAAATTGCTCTATACGAAACCCATTTGTCAAAGCATGGAAATTATGTAGCATCACTAGGATTTTCTTTTGACCAATCCCATGTTGAACATCAACACATTAAGTAGTAACAGAACCTCCAGTGGGAGAAGTGGAAGTTAATTGATATCACCCCCAGAGCGATGTTATCCGAGCCACCCCAATATTCTGTCAATATCGCACACCTTACTGTTAGGTCTTATGTGGGTGTTATAAGAGGTAATGTAACAAGACCCTATCACTATGATAATTTGTATTATTTTTGTATAGATAATATACTTTCATAATCTTATTGTCACTTTGTAAATGGTTTTTAAATCACAAATAATATTTTTAGTTAAAATTTAAAGAAAATTAAGAAATAAATTTTTATAAATTAATGGATTTTTTAATTTCAAAATATTTCAATAAAATATTATTATGAAATTATTTTTATTAAATATAAATTATCGTATAATATTATGAATACAAAAGTAATTTTTATTAATGTTTGAAACTGTTTGTGTTCAAACCCACTAATTTTATATAAATGTCATTTTTTTATTTTAATATTATAAATTCACATAATTAAACAATTATTCAAATAAAATTAATATTATTTATGGATTCATGTCATCATAATTATCTAAAATTGAATTTTTGATAATTTTTTGAGACAGTTTAATTTTTGGGTTAAAATTAAATACCGTTTAAATATATAATGTGTTTTAGAGAGATCATAATGACCCAATAGTGACGTTAAAAATTAATATAAAAGGGATATTCAACCAATATATGGTTTATGTTTAAAATAATGTGATTTTATATTTGTTATATTAATTTTATTATTCCATTGTAGAACCTCCTAGACATGTAAAATATTTTAACTATTTAATATTATTTCCTTGAGAGTGAGAATCACCTCCACATAAGAAAGACTAATATTTAAATAATATGGTCCATTGGTCTTATAAAATAATTTATTTCTCTATAATTTGGAAAAAAAACATGGTAATAAACCATTGGATGGTCTATGGTTTTGAATATTTAAATATACAAATTCCAAAACCTATGTTAGTGAAATTTTAAAGAATTACCCTCTCTTTTCCTATTTAATCCCTCCCATGCTCCCACTTCTCTCCACTCAAAACACTTAGAGCACATCCATACTCTTGACTCCTCTCTATATTATCCTATCAAGAATCTCCAATATCTCATGAATCCCCACCACAAGCTCTTGAAGTCACACACTTCGAAGTAAGGGATCGCCACTTTCCTTCCATCTTTATTTATGTCCATGTTTCCTTATATTGTTATGCCATATTATTTTCAATTAAAAATGTTGGGGTATGATTTAACTCATAATCTATATTACCCTCATCATTATTCAATGATTAAATACCTATTTATCTCTCATTAATTCCTCCCATGTACACCTGTTACCATTCCAAATTTCGAAACAGGGATTCCATTTCTACTATTTCTTTAAGTTTCATTATTATTTTACGCCCTCTATTTCGAAATTTTATGTTTTCAGACAAGTATCTATACGAACAAAATATTTTCCATTTCATGTATATATTATGAGATTCCCATTTCACTCTCATAAACCATTTTTTATGAATTTTTGTGTCACACTGTTAGGCTTCTGAAATTGCATCAGGATTTTCCAAGGAAAAATCATTGTGTAGTGAATACCATACCCCTTAATCTATCAAAGGTATTAAACATTATGAAAATATACTTATTGATTCTATAATTTTATGTATTTATTCCACATTCCATTATTGTCGAAAAAATGTTTTTGTTTAATGACTCCATGTTATATTATCCATGTGGCACACTTACGCACAAAATGAAATGATTAAGAATGGTGGACCCTAATATAGGTATAATTCATTGGGTGAAGAGTAATATCATGATATATAATTTGTAACTATTTTTTACTCATGCTAATTCAAGTTCAATTAGTGTTTAATAGGGATAATTAGAGAGCAATTATGATTTACTTATGCCCCCCTGGAAAATTTTCATTGGCCCACACTAATATCATGTTAAATTTTTTTTCCACATATCCATTTTATGAAAATCATTCTATATCATGCCTTTATGTTAATATTTCTCATATTCACTCTTGATATCCCTATTTCATAAAATATATTGTATTATTCATGTTATGACTTGTTTACTCCCTTAACTGTCTTTCTAAATAACCTTTTTCTTATGTATGTCCTTAGGTTATCCCACGCCATGATATGTATGAATTAATGTTTTGGTAATATAAAAGATGTTTTAAAAAAAAATGCTATATTTTTTGTCATAAGATTTTAGGTAACATTCCTAGTTTTCCAAGACACGAGACCTCTTGATCATCATAGTTATTTTAGTGCATGTTTATTTAATAAATCTAGTTTATGTGTGTAATAAAGATCATGGTTATTATAAATTATGTCTTCTACACCCTATCTGTAGTTTATATAAACACATGTTTTAGTTAGTATTTATTTACCATAGAACTTGTTTGGTGCTCAAATATTCTGGTGGAGTCATTGGATCGATCATGATTGTTGGAGACTCATATGGGAGAAGATTCGATGATCACACATTGGTGATGGAAGTGTGCGCATACTCTTGGAGGGGGGGGGGGCTTCAGCAGGGATTACCTAGTTGAGGCGTTGAGGCCTTAAGATGTAATTCAATGTGGGAACTAGTTATCTACAATCCACGCTTTAATTGACTATTTTAGACATAGAGTGCATTGTTTGTGTGGATATGGAAAAATGTTTTCATTTACTGAGGAAAATGAAATGCATTCAGCGTGTGATGAAATTTCTCAGAGGGTGGATCCGATTACACACTAGTTGGATATTATTACCCTCGGTGCGGTGGACAAGAGTTGTCTTCAATTTCTTCTAGTGGTGGATGAGTACTATTACATATTACCTAAGGAGTTTCCTGGATTAACTCCTCATAGGGAGGTTTACTTATGCATTGGCATGTACCTTGATACGACACCAATATCCACACCGGCATATAAGATAGCTCTCGTGGAGCTTCGTGAGTCGACTGTAGAACCAAAGGACCTATAATGGAAGGGCTTTGTGAGGCCTAGTGTTTCACCCTGGGTGACCCTAGTATTGTTGTCCAATAAGGCAGTTGGGCTATTAAGGTGGATCTTGGACTAATGGATCTAGAATCAGGTGACCGAGAAGAACAAATATTTGTTGCTGAGAATTGATGAAATATTCGATCGGATGAAAGGAATAAGGTGGTTCTCAAAGATAGACCATAGGTTTGATTATCATCATCTTTTTTTATATGGTGTGGATGTATGGAAGATAGCCTTAAGATGTCGGTATGACCAGTATGAGTACTTGGTGATGTTGTTCGGAGTGACCAATGAACCAAGAGAATTAATAGGACTCATGAACAAGATCTTCCTATCATACCTTGACTTGTTTTTTAGGGTTTTCGTTGATGACATCCAAGTGTACTCTGCATCCGAGGGGGAGCACGAGACACACTTGAGAATGTCCCTAAACATAATTTTATAGAACTAGAATTATGGGCACATCTCAAAGGATTGTTTTGGATTCGGTGTGTCCTCTTTCTGGGATATGTCACTTTGGAGGCCAGAGTTGCAACAGATATGGTGAAGATAGAGGTATTGCTTTGTTGGGAGCCAACCAGGAGCATGACTGAGGTGCATCATCTCTTGGGTTTAGATGGATACTATCATAGGTTCATGGAAAAACTTTTCTAGGGTAGTAGATCCGTTATCTTCATTGATGTGAATTGGAAAACCCTTCATGTGGACGGAGAAGTGTCATTAGAGTTTTTAAGAGATTTGGCAGAGGTTTAAGAGTGCCCCCATATTGAGACTACCAGAGTATGGAATTGGACATGTAGTGTTGTGTGAAGCATCGTGGACCAGACTGGGTTGTGTCCTAATACAAGGGAATTTGGTGACTTCTTATGGTTCATGACAGTTGAGGAAACATGAGAAGAACTACATGACCCATGATCTTGAGCTACCATCAGTGGTTTTCGCAATGAAAATGGGGCATCAATACTTTAGCGGTGAGAGGTTTACTATCTACTCCAAACAAAAAAGTCTCAATTATATATTCTCCCTTAAGGACATGAATGTGAGAAAGAGGTGGTAGAAATAGTTCCTCTAGGATTACAAATTTGATATTGTCTATACTTTTTGGAAGGGAAACATGGTGTAAGATGCACATAAGAAGAGATTTAGATTGCTGTTGCTGAGTGAGGTGTTAGAGTAGTTAGTCACGATGCATATATCTTTCGTGGATGGTGATGGAGTAGCATACCTTCAGTCGATGGTTTTCACTCTATCCTTTTACATCGTGTTAGGGAGTTACAACCTGGGGATGTCAACTGCGAGAACCAAAGTTCTCAGTTATATACAAGACAAGTCCTTAATTGATATTACATATGCGGGGAGAATGTCGTCATATTCTAAAGGTGAAATGTTGTACTAGTTTTATTGAGATAGGATGTTTTGAACGAGTTTCACATATCCCCTTTGGTGGTACATATAGTAATGGAAATGATATACTAGGACCTCTGACATCAGTTCTGGTGGATAGGGATAAAAAAGGATATTTTAGACTTCTTTTCATGGTTCCTCACTATCCATTAAGTGAAGGCATAACGTCAGGTTCTAAAAGGCTTTACTGATCCACTTGAGGTGATGGAGTGGAGGTGGGACTGAATATCGATGGAATTTTTGATGGGTTTACCACATATGTCCAGGGTTAATGATATCATATGGGTTCTCATTGACTGACTAATCATGTCTTCCCACTTCCTACCAATCTAGGTGTAGGGTTCTCTAGAGGTCTTGGGTAGCCTCTACGTTCCAGAGATAGATTTGGTTGATAGGGTGCCATCACCAATTATTTCAGACCGTGATGCTCGCTCCACATCTCGTCTGTGGAATGGATAGTTATAGGAATTTAAATCATAGTTTTGCTTGAGTAAGATTTTTCATTCACAGAGGGATGGAAAATAGAGAGGACCATCCATGTTTTAGAGAATGTTCTACGTGCTTGCATCCTGGACCATAGGCACAGTTGTGAGGATCACCGACCTCTTGTGAACTTTTCATACAAAAACGTTACCACTCTAACTTCGTTATGGCACTATTTTATGAATTTTAAGGGTGACCTTGTGGGTAAATGCTATGCTGGATAGACTTAAGAGAGTCAGTAATCATGGTTCTAATGATTGTATGGGATACCACTGAGAAGGTGCAGATCATCTAGGATCAAATGAGGACTAACAAGAAAAATAATACATTGTATACGGACAAGAGATAGAGGCCCATGGTGTTCAAGGACGGAGACCATGTGGTCCTTCTGATCTCACATTGACGGGGAATGCAGAGTTATGGCCATGGTAGAAAGTGATATCCGATATTCATTTTCCATTTTCAGATTCATTTCATAATTGGACAGGTGGCGTACTATCTAGATCTACCACCATAGATCATTACTTGCATTATGTCTTTCTCCTGTCATAGATGATATGTATATGCGTTATCTAGCACATTTCACTGAATAATGAGAGATGGAAATTGATGATAGGGTGACATATTAGAAGTTCCTGGTGGAGATAGAGGATCAACATGAGAGGATCCATAAGGGAAGTCTGTTCCACTAGTGTGTGTTCGGTGGTTGGAGTAGAATCTCCAAGAGAAAATCTGGGAGTTGGAGGCTCAAATTTGTGCCCAGTACACACAACTTTTTGTTTCTTATACTTTTTGTTATTTTGGGAATTTAAATCCCTAATGTGGGGAGAATTTAATGACTATGAGTTTCCTCAATTTTTTTTTTCTAAATTAATTTTTCAAATTCTGAGAACATGCTTTGAGATGAAACGATATTACATTACCCGATGTGCATAGAAAAAATATTTTCTTAAAGTTGAGTTGTTAATTAAAAACTCTCTATTGGCTAATAATGAATAGTAAGAACTTATAAATTGTCCCCCATATCAAGAATCTGAGCGCACTATTTTATTCAGAACTGCAACATTACCTTACAAGGGGCCTATCCTTGACTAGAGTGGGTTAGAGGTAAGATTTCGTTTTTGGAATATTTAAATAAAAAAATAATCTTAAACAACATTCTTTTATTTATATTTTTAATGTCTCATAGTGCCACAATGACACTGCGATGAAACAATGATTCAAACCATTTTAATTCATAAATTAATGTGTGTGGAGACACTGAAATGCTGAAACAAATTTTATCTATTTAATGGATTGACTGGGATATAGTGTTAGAATAATAACCTTGGAGAAAATTACCTAGAAGAAGATGAAGAGGGATGTTGTTAGTGAATCTCCTCATTGGTGAGCAAAAAATAACTCCAACAGATCAATGATCATATTTGGAGGTGTTTTCAGTGGATTGAAAAAATAAGAATGCAGTGCACACTCCTCATCAATGATTAATTCAATCCTCGAGTTATGGTTTTAATTTCTTTGTGATAGATATTTCAATGATATTTATTTTTAAATAAAAAATGTAGATTAACCCACTAACATGTTGATATGTGGTTCAATCATCCATCCTAAATGGGAGTTATCATTCAAGGGAAAATGGCAATTAGATCCTTGTGGTTAATATATTTTTTCATTGTCTTTCAAACAATAAAAAGTATGGTCGAAATTAACAGAGGCTTGGATATCTTTTCAAGTGTTCTTGTGATTATTCTTTTCCTCTATTCAACACATTATTTGGGATCCTGCGAGTGATCAGTTGTTTCACGTTCAATTCTGGACACAAAAACTCTAAAATGATAATCTGATACACAAACAATTCTGTAGGGTAGTAATGTTAGGCGTGGTGCTAGACGAGGTTGCCAGTGGAGAGACTGTTGGTAGAGGAGGCATTGGCCTGGTGGCGTTGTAGGTCAAGGTATATGGCTACCAACATGGAAGGTGGAGGCAGCAATGACCTGCTGTAAAACGGGACAGTTGCGGGGGACAACCCATGTATGGCGGCCCCAGGTGGTGGTGACATAGGCCACTGGCACATCGGCTGACAACGGGAGGTGCCCAGGGAGGCACGACCGTAGGTAGTGATTGGAGCCACAACTAGGTTAGATAGAAATTCTATGGACTGGTGAAGCAGTATAGCACTGCGTCATCCATCTAGCACAGTGTTACATAGTCCACATGCGGGAGAAGCAGCCAGCTCATCGGAACACAGTGTGGGCGAAGTGGGATGCAACATCTGCCACGTCTGGGTAAACTAAATATGCCCACATTGGTAAATTTGGTCCAGTACAATATTTTGGGATCATTAAGGGATGGACGACCCCTTCAAGAAGGTTTGGGATGGACTGACCAGGCCAGACTAGACTCTGACCAAAACAACCCCTTTTTACTTAAATTCCAATAACATCCAAAAGGTATGTCTGCTTGACGAGCCGTTTCTAGACTTGGGAACCTCGAGAAGAGGATTTCATTTTGGTATACTCTATGTTTTCTTTTTTGGAATATTGTTAAGAATGTTTTCATGAGGAATCGGTTTTATTGGATCACGCATGCTAGGAGTGGAATCATATGGATGGTTGTGACACATAGACTATGTGACTTGAATAATATGTTACTTAGAGTGTATGTGACATTGATTCTAGGTGACTATTTGAGAATAGATGTCTCACCAGGACTAAGTGTATCACTGGGACTACATGTCTGGTCGGGTCTGAGTGTCTCATCAAGATTATGTGTCTAATCAATAATGGTTGTTTTTTGGACTATATCAATAATCTTGATTTTATTGTCATGTATTAATACATGTTTGAGATAAAAATACATCATGTGTACTTTTCTATGTGGTCTTTCCTTTGTGTCTTTCAAGTTGTTATAATGATTACTTCTCTTCTCACCCATATATGAGCTTAGCGCTTACATGTCATGTCTTGTGAAAATAACCAATGTTTTGACATAGACACTGGTGGTCCAGAAATATGTGGTGCCCTGTGAGATTAGAAAGACAAGGTATACTCCACCTACATTAGTAATATTCCCTTCACCTAACCATTTTGTAGTTTTTTCTGCCAATGCATTTCTAGTTACTTGTGTACTTTCATGTTTATATGTTTTCTTTTTTTGGTCTTGTATACTGGCCCACTTTGATTCCAGGCTTGTACTGTTATTCTCAGTGATTATATGAGTGGAATGCATGGTTTACTTAATTTTTTACATTTTGTTATTTTTTGTTTGGAGATGTGTGCATGCATACATGTACATAGGCAGTCCCTCCCATGTTAGTGATATTATTTCACGATTCTAGTCACCAGCCCCTGACTTTTTAGAGGGGAGCTTGGGGAGTCATGAAACAGACCCCGATTTGATGGTTCGTGACATAAACTCCCACACCATATTAAAATCTTCTTTGTTGATATTCTCACAATACTTTTGAGATAAACACCCATTTTGAATAGGAATGAATACCCAAAAGAGTTATTTGATTTCCATCAAATTTTCCAATATATTATACACAAAAAGATAATCATATGATGGTTCGGAATATGAAACATGAATTCCCTTACTCTAAACTTTATTTGGTATTTATGTAAAAAATAAAATCCATTCCTAAGATAAAATCATATTAAAATAGTGGTATATTATGGTAAATTTCAAGAATCAAATTCCCAAAAGATTGCATAAGAATGAAATCATAGACATGAAATGTCATCATCATACAAGTATTAGCTTACACTGATATGTAAACAAATATTTACTGAGGTTATTAATGACCATCTATTGATGGGTTTCATAATATAAAGTAATTAATATGACTAATCCAACATAATTTAAATCTATATTTTTTCATTCCTATCGCCACCTTAATATCATCATTATATTATAAATCCCATAATACAAACTAAATGCTATTCAATGACATCATGAATCAATATTCAGAGTGGTAAAACATGTTATGTAATTAATTGGCTGTATTAATCAACACACATTTCATTAAAATCTATGGCACTATAGGTATTCCCAATGTTATTTTGGTCATTATCCATTAAATTCCTTCATAATGTTTTTAAAAAAATGTGAAGTAAACTAGACATATCCCTCAAGAGATTGAAGCCTGGTTCCTAGCAAGTAATTATTTTCCATTCACTAGAATGATGGATATGATACACTTGGCCAATAGTTTTCGGGGTTATTACCCTTAGATGAATCTTTCCTAAAACCAATCCAACATTTATTATTTAGAAATGCTTGTTTCCCTAGGAAAACGACACTCATTTTTTCCATAACATAGTACATTCTGCTCAGCGTAGGATTATCTAAAGTGATATCATGATAGTTATCTCATCATTGTATCAGAATTTAACTAAACTCTTCATTGATATTATGTATAGAAACAATTACATTTCAGACAGTAATATATCCTCTTATTATATTAATATTAAAAACAAAAAACTATAATCCATGCCAAAATTATATAGTTCTATTTTCTTTGGAATTATATATTAAAAAAATTACACATAAGATATTTACATTATAACACACTATGTTCTTCATAAATAAACAACGTCATTAAAATATCATTCATAAATCCATTTTTAATAATCACAGAAAATGAAATGGACAAATAGGTGAGATTTAGTGCTTCGAAATGGAAAAAAATGGAGATATAAATGTACAATTAATCAGAAAATTATCCAAATTGTATCACAATATTCTGGTAATTTTTAAAACACATAACTTACATATCATATATTAGAAAAATGAGTCATAGATTTAAAATTCATGGTCCATAAGACACGAAGCACAAATGAATAAATGGTATAGATTAATGTGATATGAAATTTTAATAGTAAATATGTTTGTGGAATACATATAAAAATATAAAATCATCCCCTTATTAGACAAGATCATGTGCAAGACCATCATAGTTGATTGGGTTCACTCATCATTCAATTATATTTTTTGAGGATTAATCCAAAGACTATCATAGTGGATAGTTTCCATTATTTAACTAGGTTCACTCGGGATTCCCATATTCATTGTGTGATGATGTATCCATCCTTTCTTATTTTATATGAGAGGTATATAATCATTGAAAAACATATAACATAATGAAATATATCTATATGTATATATGAGTGATATGATCATAAAAAATCCATTAAATCATAATCCATGGAATATAAATATATTTCATAAAACATTAATCGTATCATCGTAACATAACATGTGGAAGTTAAATAAATTTAATAAGTTTTTTATCATAACTTCATTAATCTGTTGGAAGGAATCATGAATCATGTTATCATCCAAAAATAATCATCATCATAATAAATCCCAAAAAATAATGTGGATGGTATCATTAGATGATATCCTGAAGAAATCTTGTTTAATTTTTATGGATGTTATCGTAGATGAAAAATTCTTTTAATAGATCAATAGAACATTTCATGAGAAAAGTAACCAGTACAATTTGGATGTACACACTTAAAAGATAAAAATTTAAAAATTATTATGATTTTTTTTTCATCGAATGAAACCATGTATTCTTTGAAAGGAATCATCAATTCAATGAGTTTTCAAGATGATATGAAATTATTTTCATTTTCTATATGTTAAAAGAAAACATTCATTTCAGAATTTTGTAAAATTAATGAAATATTAACTCATTTAGAAAAAAACTTACTACATTTAAAACATTTCTAACACATTAAATCATGGATTAAAATTTATTTTAAAATAAAATTGGAATATTAAGAAAATTATTGAAAATTGATTTAGATAATAGTAATATGAATGAAAAATTATATTCTAATGAAGATAGAAATAATGGACTTTTTCATAATAATATTATTTCTATATCATGAGTACATAAAAAGGGCAAATAGAATGATAATATTTAGTTTATATAAATTTCAATAGTATTTGAGTATTAATGAGTTTCATGGGTGGTAGGGTAAAATATTTCCTTAGTAAAACGTAATCATAAACAATCTAGATGAACGATGATATTTTAATATAAAACCATGAGCAATTTAGAATCATTTGAATCAAAATATTCATACAATTATAAATTAGAATGAATAATTAAATATGATGAAAATAAACAAATACATGATATAAAATGTTAATGTGTAATAATTTTTTATATGGTTGTCGTTGAAGTCTCATTTTATTATTAAAAAAATACCCCTTTTGGCTTGGTAGAGAGAGACCCATTATACAGCTCGAAGCCCCATGCCAAAGTGGCGGGAATACGAGGATTGAATGCCCCTTTTTTGGCTCAAAGGGCCCATCGGTGAACAGTACTGGTACAACACCCAGTCTGCTATAGTACAACCACCACAATAGTTTCTTCTACAGTGCCTCTACCACTACAGTGTCACCACTACTATAGTTCATCTATTGTACATTACTACAATAGTACCCTGCTATATTACCTTATACAATACCCAAAAAATCATCCCGACCCTGATTTGATCCTCGGCCTTTTGGATGCCAACCAAGAGTTTGTACCAGTTGGGTACATTCTCGTGGTCAATTAATTTGTATTAATTGAAAATCAAGAAAATAAGTTAATTGAATAACATAAATAATGTCTCAAAGAAGATAATTTGAGAAGATTAACACTTTTTCCAATTATCAAATTGTTTCATTAGCATTACAGATTAAAATATAATTAGAATATAATTATTATAAATTTATTCTAAAACTATATTTATATTCACAAAATCATATATTATTTACTATTTATTTCTTATCAACAATTTAAAATAAATTAATTAGAAAATTAAATATTCTGGGTGATAATTACATCATTTTTCATGCATTCATTGGTTCAAAATATTGGTATATATATATATATCATGGTATTATAATATAAATATGTTAAAATGGTATTTATATCATATATATTCATTATATATATATATATTTAGATCCATTCGTAAAATTTGGAGATGCAAAACTGAATTACACAATATATGGAGATGGTAGGTCATACGTCTGCCTGAAAAAATATTTCACTAATCAATGGATTAAACGATAGAATATACTGTAAAAAACATCAAAGAATACAAATAATATTATAAATTACCAATTTATTTATTAAATCCATCTGTATGACCATCCTATTAAAGTGGTAATTAAAAAATAATTACACTGCTCAAGGGATATGATATGCTACACGTTTGCACAAGGGATGTAACAACACGTGATTTTACAGAATATGTTTTTGAATTAATTTATTCATTTTGATATTTTATATTAAATGTGACAATTTATTAATCTTCTATTATATCATAGTATCAAGTTATAGATTCTTTTTATAGAACACTAAATTTGTATTATAATACATGCAACCCATAGTGTATCTTGTGGTACATGAAACATTGTTATTAGCTTGTGTTACACCTTATAATAAGTCCCCTAGATAACTTGTGATACACATAAGAATGGGTTTTACTGAAATACAATATAATACAATAAAAATATTATTATAACTATCACTTAGTCATTTTAATGGAATATATGAGTGGGATTGAATACAATATTAAATAATGGTATACACATGCATATAAAATGTATTCTTTTGTTGTCAATTAGTAATAAATTAATGTATGAACTATATGTAAAAAAATTACTTTTCTATGAAAACTAATTTTTTATGTACAAAAAAATATAATTCAATAAATTAAACAAACAAATTTTTATGAATATATTAAATAAAATTTATATATTATATATTCCATAAATTATTTTTATACTCTTAAAATAATATTGGATATAAATAAGATAAAAAATATAAATACATGAATAAAAAGTGTTATTTTCTAAAAGGTAATCATAATTCCTTTTAATTGAGAACCCACTTTAAATATAATTTTTGAAACATTTAAATGTTTATATGAGAAAAAATATTCAATTTTTAAATATTAATATAAAAATATACATTGAGTGAATTGTCAGTATTTTTCTGAGAAGTTTCATGTTGTGATGAATAGTGAAAACTGGTGAATTTTAATTGAAAAATGATTTTCATAGAATTTTTTTAAATAGTTAAATAATTTTTTAAATGTTCATTTATATTAATTTTATATCAATTTATTAAATTTATTTCATTAGAACCAATTTCACATTGAATATGGATATAAAAACATATCAATATTTTAAACATTTTCACTTAAAAAACTGATGTCGCGACTTGCCTGCCAGATTAGTTTTAATTTAATTTATTCCTAATATATTATTTGCATTTAAAAAATGGGTTACATATTGGGAATTTTAATATTTTATAATTTTTAAAATGGTAAAAAAATTTCATAAAATAAAATATTTTCAAATATATTTAAAATTAATTACAGTTATTAAGGAAAAAGAAGAATACTTATTAGTTAAACATTAATTTAAGGGGAAAAATAACATAGAATCAATTATAAAATAAATTATATTGAAATATATCTACCATGTGCCGTATTATCTAATATTTTGGAAAATTATAGGAGGCACATGATGTAATTGGGACCTCTAAATACTGTTTAACTTTTTGTTTTTATAAGAATGACCCTCCTTTTCCACTATAAAAGGGTACTGACCCCCTCACATCACCCCACCACTCAAGCCACATTGTCTGATAAATAAAATACCCAAATAAAATTACAGATTATATAATATGTATATATAATCCACAATATTGGAATAAAAAAAATCAATGTTGGACCCTTGGTGGAAACCAAAATGAATTACTAAATGAAGTGGCAACATCCTTCCAAAAGCTCATTTGTCTTATTGAAATTTTTCACCACTCAATTATAGTTTTTTCATACTTATATAAAAACCACAATAAATTTAAAAATAATAATATGTGGTTATTATAATGGTTTTACATACCCCAACACAAAACATTTATAAAATTGTTAACGAACATACCATTCTTGTATGGAAGATTACCTCCTCACTGAACAATGTTGTTCATTTTTTCTATAAAAACTATAATGGATAGAAATTATGATGGGAATACATGTTTTATATTACACATAGGATACTTATTATTTATTGATTCTTATTTAATTATTACATAAAATATTACCTTATGATTTGAAATTTTTAAAATGTGATAACTTTTATTGTGTACGTGTGGACTACCATCTCTCCAAAGTGATGTAATAAGTTAACAATTTAATTAGAAATTATTTAAGATGAGTTTATTAAACGTATAATATATGTATTAAATAATTATTATAATAGAATTATGATATATATAAATATATATATTTTATTTACTTTATTTCTTTCAATACGACAATAAAACAGAAATAGTGTTCAAGCGTATATACGACCAACCATCTCCATGAAAAGTGTATTCTGTTACATATTTATATATTATATAGATTATTATAAATATGTATATACTAGAAATATATTATATTTAAATAATTTTTTACTTTCATGAAATATGTAAATAATTTTCTATGTATGTTTATGTTGAATAATAAGTCAAAACATATATGGCAAATAATTTAGATATTACTAGAAACGTAACATTAACATGAAATTATTATTAAAATTTTAATATAATGTAATAATAAAATAATTTATTGTATTATATATAATAATATGGTTATGTGGTAGATTATAATAAACATATATATATTATACAAGAGATTTGAATGTGTATGAATAAGGAAATGGCTTAAGGTGTGGGTTTTCTGATCTCAATTTTTATATTTATGAGATATATTACATGTTCACCACTCATTTATTTATTGTGGTGTATATACATCCCATAAATTTATTATATCATACTTATAATAAAATTTATACATTATAACATATCCATTTTATTATATCAATATCATGAGGTTTAATGTTACAAATTTATCATATCAGTAAAGTAAACTTGTCACAATTTTCATTCATTGAGATGCATGTTTTGTTATGAACCTATATTATATTATGATGTGTATTTACTATATCTGTGACATTTTATAAAATTAATATCCTTATTTCATGATATTTTTATGATTATTGAAATGTTATTATCCCTTATGGATTATGAGACAACATTATCAAAGTGGTAATAGTTTATTATTGTAAACTCATCGTTTATCAATTTTTTTATGATTATACTTGCAACGATGAAATATTAAAAACCATATATAAATAAAAATCATTAATTTTTTTTCTTTTATGATTATTTATAATATATTCATGTATTGGTACCATTTTATACTCTATGGTTCTTATGATAATTAAGAAAGTATTTTGATGAAAATATGATGTTTTCTCTCTCTTCAGTAGTAAATACAACTTAATTCAAAAAAATATATTCTAAATATTATTTAAAAAACATATATGTTTACAAATTTCTTTAATGTATTTAATCTTATTTCATATTTCTCAAGGAAAAATATTTTTAAATATTTTTCAGATTTTTTTTATAATTTCTTAGGGGAAAATGATTTCAAAATGTTATCAAGAATTTTTTTATGTTTTCAAGTCATTTTCAATAAAAAGGATTTCAATATTTTTTTCAAAAAATCTTAATGGGTTAACAATGTGTTTTCAAAGAAAAATGTTGTCAAAATATTTTCGACCTTCCCTTATAAGTTTTCAAATCTATATTAAAAAATAAATTATTTCCAAATAATATATGTTTTAAAAAAATTAAATATAAATACATATTCTTATCAATAAATGATATAAATGAAATTATAAATAATTATTTATAGAAAAATGATTTGGAAAAAGGTTTAACAAAAAAGGATTTTCACAGAATGGATATTTTCCTTAATGAATGTTCCACGTGGTCATTCAAAATACTTCTCTAGCAAAGATGTCGTACTTTGCTATAGTTTTTTCTATAATAAGGATATGATAAAATAATACCATTCATAGTCTTTCTTGAATTGTTTATGTTTTTATGGAATGATTTATACGGCACCCATTTCTCTTAAATAAGTTATATTGTTTTGAGACCTGCTTCTTTTAATGGGTTATGTTTTGATGCAAAGATTTCGAGGCCTATCTTTTTTCCTTATAAAATGATATGATGAAATGATTCTCTTCCAATTTAATTTCATGGGGTTTCACATGATGTTTATGAAAACCATCTATTTTATGGGTCATAATATGATAGAAGTTTTATTATCTTGTGGAATATATATTTATGATTTCATTATTTTTTGGTTGGGACCAATATATCCATTTAATTAATTTTGTAAATATTTATATTTAATGATATTATGATGGGAATCAAGTTATCGAGATTGATCCACTATGGAAGAAAGAGAAAACCAATCTAGTATAAATGATGGGAAAACCTAAGCCACAATGGAAATATGGTGAAACCAGATCAACTATGGAAAATTCGTGAAACATGATCCAGTATGTGAAGATGGGGAAACACAATCCTTGTATGTAATGTATTAACAATGGCGATTCTGGGGTGTCATTCTTATTATGTGTAGTCCACATGAAGTGCACTGATATGTTTTTGGAATCAATCTTTGACTTATCAGGAATGATTTTACAAGTTTATGTGTTTACCACAATTTCATTTCGTATTCCTAAGTTAGGCATCAATTTCTTATAGTATTGATTCTAGTATAATGCATATATGATTCATTTCCCATATTTAAGCCAGGACTCCTATTTTTGAACTTTTATTTACATTTTATGTTCTTAAATGTTCATGATCACGTTTCCATACCCTTATGATCATGATTATTATTATATATAACCATTATTGAGCCTTATTGATCTTATTATTTCACCCCTTTTTAGTTTTCCATTCTTCAGGACATGAAGGTATGTATTATGTATGAAATTTATTATTTAATTGTGCTTATTTTTCCATGTTTCAATAGTCAATAAAATGATATGGTCTTTGGGTGTGTGTTTTTATATTATTCTATAATGATGTAATGTTAATATATGAAAAGAGAGGGTCATTCTAGTTGGTATCATAGAAAATGTTTAGTAAACCTTTGGAAACTAAAATTAGAAAAGTATAGTGATATCCCTATGAATATAACTAAAGATATTTCCAGGATTTTCTATAAAGATAAGTGTATGGATGAGTTAATGTATAGAAATATGAATCAGAATTTTTTAGTGAATTGAGAGAGTGGATTCCATGAAATTAAATCCCAATATAAATAGTACATGTGGATATTGATCTAGAATATATGTATATAGGTGTTAGAACCACAAAACCCCATATTGATCTAGACTCAATTAAGAAATGGTCCAAAAAATGGCCCTCACTGCACACCTAGATTGACACTCCGAAGGGATATTATTTTGAAATCCAATAACTCTTTACAACCCTTCATGAATAATTTATAAAAAAAACAATATTATTAACCTAGGATAAACTAATGGTTTAAATTATTGAACAATGTGTCATGATTTAGATATACGATAAGTAGTTTTTCATGATTATGTGGGTTTTCAACATGATATGTGTTGATCACACTAATCATTATGGTTTTACTCAATATCATGGACTTGAAGGAATAGGGTAAACATTTAATGTCTAATATTTTTAATGTATGGACATCATGATAATGTATTTTTTAAGTGGAAATCTCATAAAGATGATCTATAAATAGTACGAGTATTGGTTATACAACTTCTGATAAAGAGACTATGAACGACATGTGAATAGTATTGAATACTCTTCCATTATTTTTTATATCAAATGTAATAATCATGATTTTATTGAGTTCAAGGATCCATAATATGTGATTCATATTATATATTTTAATAAATAGGTACTAAGGAATATGTTGATGAATCTTGAATAATGGTTTAAGAATAAATTTTTATGATTTGAGTGTATATGATATGGAATTTGTATATTATGTCATATGAATCATGATGTATATAATGAATTTTTGTACAATTTCTTATTTAAATATTTTCAAGAATGTGTGAAATTATACTGATGACATATAATGTTATTTTAATGGAAATGTTACATTAAGTAAAGGTAAACCTTAAATTTATTTGGAGGATGAGAAAATGATATTTATATATGGATAAAGAGATTTTATATGGATACAGGAAAATCGATAGTATTTATAACCTCAAAATTGATAAATGCCTTTTTGAAAATGTGGGATATGTTATCATGTATGAAGTTGAAAACATCTTGTATTTAATGAATATATACATTAATCATTGGAATTATGAAGAATGGATTTTTTTCCAAATGTATTTATGCTAATTTAGATTATTACCATGTTTAAAAAGAATATATAATGACTGTATTCACATGTTTGGTATGTGAAAACCATGATCTTCTTTATGGGATATTGGGGATAAATATTAACCATATTTAGTTACCTTCATTTAAAATTGTGGTATTTTCATCTTTTGGAAGGGTTATAAGGATAACCATTTGTGAAATGGTTTATATTAAAATTCATATGTGGTTTTTGTTATTGAATTTTAATCCCTACACATAAGGATTTATGAACGTTGGATAACATATTTTAACCATTTTTCTATGATATTAGATAAATATAGATATAATAGCTCATCATTCAATTTATGGATATCGTGATCTTTTTGTTCTAAGGGAAGGAAAAATAATACTTTTTTACCTTGAGTAAGTGATGGAGCTTCAATTGATAAAGTACATAATAAATTATTATATTGTGAATAAGGAATGTAATGAAATCAAGTATTGTATCTTATTTCTTAAAGGTGTCTTAAAATAAAATTTCATCGGATTATTGTAATTTTTTATGATATCAATTGGCACTTTCATGCATCATTAGTTTATGGATTTTTGATTGTTAACTATCTTTAGATAACCCTATTTATTTTGATCAGTGTTCTTTATCAATCCATGTAATTGATTATTACATTCTACCATGTACATGTTTTCCATTTCCACCTATGTTCTCCTATGTTTGATTAATTTTGGGTAACATTTATTGTTCCAACTTCCCATTTTAATGGATGTTTTAATATACAATTTTTCAATGTGGTTTCAATGGAAGGAAATTTGAAGTATTAAAATATTAATATCCAATTGAATTGAAAGGGATAAATTAAATTTTTGGTGGGTAGAATGTAACCACCAGATATTGTGTGAAATGGTATTTTAATTATTTATGTCTTTTTTATATTTTTCATTTAACATGACATTTAATATATCTTGTGTTATATGAAAGAACCTAGTTATTATTGATTTGAATGAAAACCCAATCTATTATTATAGTTCACACAATGAATAGATTATCATGTTATAAAAGAAACACTATTATTATCTTCTGATATGCATGATACCGAGTCTCTTCCATAATATGTTTAACACAAAAAGATTAGCCATACTAAACTACAATATTCTTTCATTAAAAAATTATTATAATTATCATGAATCCATTTTAGTGAATGATATGAATGAAATTGAATAAAATATTAAACAATGGATTAAACATTTATTTAAAATAAATAATTTATCTATTAATTATTAATAATTGAAAGTAATATCTACATGAAAATACTTAAATTACTATTATAAAAAAAGTTTTCAATGTACAAATTTTTTTTATCTCATTAAATAATGAAATCCAAATTTAATGAATGATTTAAAAAAAATTATTATATAATATATAAATATTTTCTATACACACTAAGTAAGATTTTATTTACATTTTATATGAATAAATACAATATATTAATTAAAAACAAGTTTCTCAATAATGTAATTTTTATTCCTTTTAAAAGAAAAACCATTTGAAATATTATATTTTTAAACTTTTATAATTATTATTTAATAAAATAAACATAATTTTTTATATATTAATATCGAAATTTTCTTTCTATGATTTTTTATGAGATGTTTATTGTTTTGTTGAATATTCTAAAATAAAAAATCTTAATTGAAATTTTTTTTCATATAATTTATTTAGTTGAATTAAATTTTAATTTGGTTTCAAAATTGAATTAAATAAATTAGTCATCCATTTATCCAATTTAGTTCGTTAAATCAAATTTCACATTGATATTGTATATAGAAAACATTATAAATTTTTTAATATTTCTCTAAAAAAACCAGCTGTGAAGACATTTATGTTAGATTATTTTATAATTAATTTATACCACTTATGTTATTATAAATTTGAATAATGGATTCAATAATTGATATAAAAATAAATTTTAATGTATAATAATTTCAACATTTGTTTTTATGAAAACTATTTGTGAATTTAATTGAAATTTATTATAGCGATTTAGGTAAAACGAGTTTATTTATTGGTTTGACTTTAGTTTAAGGTGAAAAATATCCTAGAAACTTGTCCGAAAGACATTTTATAAAAAAAATTCAAAAAATTACACCATATAATAAAATTTTTAAAATTATTTATGGTTCATCATTGGGGGGGCTCTCGAGAGTGTTTACCTTATTTTATTTACAATAATGTCACTTATCCTCCAATATTAAAGGCCACACACCACACCCACTTACCCAAAATACTCAATCAATGTGGGTACATAAAAAAACTAAAAAATTAAATTTTCAAATTCACTAATATCAGTATTTAAGCCAGACATTGGTCATAATGAATACCAAGACAATCCTTTGGTGAAAACCAAAAGGAATTTCTTAAAGACGAGGTAACATCCTTCCACAAGCCCTTTTGTTATATTTTCATTTTGCACACCCTCAATTTTTCTAATTACATTTTTATATTATATCCTATGTGTCATAAAAATACTTATATGTTTTTATTATAAGGGTAAAACCTACACCTAATAACAATTTTATCAAGTGGGTTACAAACATACAATTTTAGTAAGGTGGACAACCGCGTTGGGAAACAATGGGGTTCGTTCATCCATTACCATCTCTCATAGTGGGAAATTATGATTTAATAAACATTTTTATATGATATACATGATATTTAAGATATATTTATTATTCAATAATTATTACATAAAAATACCTTCACGTTTTTCTATTAATGTAAATATGATATCATTTTTTGTGGATGTGGGTACTATTATCTCTTCAAAGTGATGTCATTAATTCACAGATTATATGGAATTTTTTTAAAATGAGAATAGTAAAATTATCTGATATATATGTTATAATAATTATATAGGATTGAATATATATATATACACACAAATATATGACATATAGTTATATTCCTTCAATACAACAATAAAACGGGAACAACGTTCATCCGTACATATGACATATCATTTATTGGAATGGTGTATTCCATTTAATTGTTCTCTAATTTTTATATTGTTATATATATTTATATACTAAATAAAAATGATATTTAAATCATGTTTTACATTCTATGAATATGTAAAAAAATTGAACTTTGTAAAATGATCACGAATAATAAGTTAAAACATTTACAAAATCCATAGTAGATATTACCTAAAACGTGAAATTAACATGAAATTCTTTGTAAAATGATAATATGAATTCATAATAAAATAATTTATGGTATTATAAAAAATAATATGCATATTTTCTATATTTATTAAATAAATATACTAATTAAACTGTATTTTTTAATGTGTGAAGAAATTCATGATTTAAGGTATGAGTTTTCTCATATTTCATTTTATATCCACGAGACACATGCCATGTTCACTGCTCCTTTCTGTTATTTTATGTATATATTAACCATTAATAATTTTTATTTTACATATAATTAAATATATAGGTATTTACATATCCATTTTATGATATATCTTTTATGGGGTTTATTGATAAAAATTTATCAAACAGATAATGTAATGTCGCCTCAATTTGAATTCATTGAGACACATGTTTTTTTACCCACATGTTTTACTTTATGCGGGGTATGAAAATACCAATTGACATTTTATATCAGGAATCACAATATTTCATGATATTTATGTGCTTAATTTAAAATTATTTTTTCATGTGAATTATGATTGAATGTCAACAAAGTGGTAATTGTTTACTGTTAAGATCTCATTGATTATTAGGATTGTTTATGATCAATATTCCATTGATGAAATAATTTAATAAAAATATATATCGACAACACTATTTAGTTTTAATTTCCTCTACTTATTTAGTAAATATTCTTATATTATTACAATTATTATCTTTTTGGTACTTAATAAAAATAATAATGAATTTTTAATAAATTTCAAATTTATCTATCTATTTAAGTAGAAATCCAGGTTTATTAAAAACCATGTTCTCTTAAAAGGATTTCAATAATGATTTATGTTTAATTTTTTAAAATTTTTCTCATTATTATTTTATATGTTTTCATGGAATAATGTTTTCAAAAAATATTCAATAATTTTTTTCTGTTTTCAAAATATTTTCAAAGAAAATTGTTTTATTTTTTTCATGATTGGTTTTTTATTTTCATGTTATTTTCAAATAAATATGTTTCTAAAATATTTTCAAGCGTCTATTATATGTTTTCAACTCTATTTTAAATGAAAAATTATTTTAAAATGATTTTAGTTTTAAAAAGTGTATTTCAAATCAGAGAAGACACTTTCCTCTGAAATTGTTTTAAAAGAAATTTTGATTCATTATCTAAACAAAAAAATTCCATATGGTTTTATAAAATTTATTTACCTAATAACTGATATATTGTTTATGAAAAGATATTTGATATATATGAAAATTATTCCTCATTTAAGATGAAATACATTATAATAGTTTATTATCAACAAGGGATATTACACCAGAACACCAATATTGCATGCAACGCATAATGAAATATCTCCGAGGGGTGTAGCTGATTACAAACTAGTTGGGTAGTCTTACCCATAATGTGGTGGAAAAGAGGAGTCCTCAATTTCATGTAGTTCTGAATGAGTACTAGTATATATTCCTGGAAGATGTTCCTAGATTTCCTCCTCATAGGTATGATTACTTCATCATTGACATGTACCCCGAGACGACACCAATATCCACACTTGCATATCAGATATCTCTAGTGGAGCTTCATGAAATGAGGGAACAACCAAAGGACTTATAAAGGAAGGGAACTATGAGGCCTAGTGTTTCACAATGGGAGACCCTAGTATTTTTTCCAAGAAGGCAGTTGGGATCTTGAGGTGACTATTAGACTAACAGCTCTTGAATCAGGTGACCGAGAAGAACAAATATCCACTGCCGAGAATTGATGACATATTCGATTAACTGAAGGGAACAAGGTGGTTATCGAAGATAGGCATGAGGTTCAATGATCATCATCCTTGTGTATTGTATGTGTATGTACTAAAGATAGCGTTCATATGTTGGTACGGACAGTACAAGTACATGGTGACGTTGTTCAGAATGACCAATGAACAAACAATATTAATGGGACTCATGAAAAGGATCGTCCAGCCTTACCATGATCGATTTTTTAGGGTCTCCATTGATAAAATCCTAGTGTACTCAGCATCCGAGGGGGAGCGCACGACACACATTAGAATGTTCCTAGATACACACCCATAGAAAAAACATTATGGAAATCTCTTGAATGATAGTTTAGGATTCGGTAGGTCCACTTTCTGGGACATGTCATTTTGGGGGCCGAAGTTGCAGTGGATCTGGTAAAGATAAAGGCAGTTCATAATTGGGAGCCACTGAGGAGAATAAATAAAGTGAATCATTTCTTGGGTTAGGATGCATTCAATCATAGTTTCATTCAATACTATTCTTTGGTAGTATAACCATTAATATCATTGATATGAATGGGACAACCCATCATGTGGATAGAGAATTTTCATTAGAGTTTCCAGGAGATTAGGGGGAGGTTGATCAGTGACCCCATATTGAAACTATATTAGGAGGGAAATGGGTATGTTGTGTTATTTTATCCATCCTGGAGAAGACTGGGTTGTGTCCTGATATAAGGGAAATTTTTGACTTCCTATGGTTCACGAAAGTTGAGTCAATATGAGCATTACTACATGACCCATGGTCTTGATCTTGCAAGAACATTATTTTCATTGAAAATGTGGAATCACTACATTATGGGTGAGTTTTTTACTGTCTACTCCAAATGGAAAAAATCTCATGTATATATTCTCCCAGATGGAACTGAATGTGATATAGATGTGGTGGCTATAGCTCTTCCAGAATTACGAATTTGAGATTATCAATACTTCTGCGATGGGGAACATGGTAACTGATGCGCATAACAAGAGATTCGACTTGCAGTTGCTGAGTGAGGTGTCAAAGTAATTAGTCATGATGTAGATATCCTTTGTGGATGGTGATGGAGCAGCTTACCTCCAGTAGATGGTTTTCACTCTCTCCACTTATATCGAGTTAGGGAGTCACAAGTTGGGGATGGCAACTATGAGAACCAAAATTCTCAGTTATCCATAGGACATGACGCTAATTGATATTAAATAAGAGGGTAGAACATTATCATTTTCTCAAGGTTCACCGTTGTACCAGTGGAATTCAGAGAGGAGGTTTTGAAGGAGTTTCACATATCCCCATTTGTGGTACATGTGGGTATCAAAAGGATATACCAGGACCTCAAATGTCAGTTTTGGGGGCAAGGGTTAAAGAAGGATGTGGCAGATTTTGTTTTTTGGTGCCTCACATTTCATTAAGAGAAGGTCGAGCATCAGGATCCAGAAGTCTTGGCTTAGCCACATGTGGTGCTAGAGAGGAAGTGTGATTGAATTCTAATAGATTTTGTTATGGTTTTACCGCGTACGTCCAGGGTTCATGACACCATATGGGTGCTCATTGACCGACAAACCAAGTGTTCCCACTTCCTACCCATCTGAGAGTAAGCTTCTATAGAGGTATTGAGATGAATCTACATTCCAGAGATAAGTTGGGTTGATATGGTTCCTTCGATGATTGTTTCAGACTATGATGCTCACTCAACATCTCGTCAATGGAACGTATTTTTGGTGTAATTCAAGACTTTGTTTCACGTGAGTAAAATTTCTCATTCCCAGAAGGATCGTAGATGGATAGGACCATCCAGGTTCTAGAAGAATTGCTACATTCTTGCATCCTAGACTTTAGTCATAGTTTTAAGGATAATATATCTCTTGTGGAGTTTTCATACAACAAAAGATACCACTCCACCTTTGGTATGACACTATTTTAGGAATTGAATGGGTGATCATGTAGGTAACTGTTATACTGGATTGGCGTAGGGAATTATATAATCATGGGTGCAATGATTTTATGGGATACCACTGAGAAGATACAGATCATACAAGAGTGGATGAGGACTACACATGGAAATTATAAACTCTATAAGGATAGGAGATATATGCCATTGGTGTTTGATGGGGGAGGCCATGTGGTCATTCTAATCTCACTTCATGGGGATTGCATTGATTTGTCTATGGTAGAAAGTTATATCTGAGATTCAATTTCCCTTTTTGGATTCACAGCATAACTGAAAAGTTATAGTACTGCGTAGGTCCACCACAACAGATTCACTACATACACTATGTCTTTCTCGTCTCGTAGATGATAAGTACATGTGTGATCTATCACATGTCATTGAATAAGGAGATATGCAAATTGATGATGGGTGACATTTACGGAGTTCCTGATGGAGATAGTGGATCAAAATGATAGGATCATTAGGGTTAGTCGATTCCACTTGTGTGTGTTTTGTGGTAGGACAAGAATCTCCAAGATAGAATCTGGGATTTGGAGGCTTAGATTTTATCCCACTACCCTCAATTTTTTGTTCAGTATCCCTTGTTTTGTCTTTCGGGGATATAAAGCCCTAAGGTAGGGAGAATGTAATAACTCGTTTTCTTTCTCATTTTTTTTCTAAATTAATTTTGAAAATTTCAAGACCATTATTTGAGATGACATGATATTACTTGACCTGCTGTGTGCAGAATAAATATTTTCAAAAAGTTTTTTTTGCATTAAAAAGGATCTATCGACTAAAAATGAATAGAAATAACTTCCAAATGGTTCCCTGTATCCAAAATCTAAGAGAACTATTTCATTCAAAACTGTGACTTTACCATACACGGGGTCAGTCTTTCATTGGAGTGGGTCAGGGGTAAGAGTTATGATTTGGAAATTTTAATGAAAAAAACTATACACTTTTATTTTATTTTTTTTGAATGTATCACACTAACTTAGTGAAACTGTGAGAAAACAACGGTTCGAACAATTTTCATTCATAGAAAGAGTTGGTAGATGATGAAATGGTGAAACACATATTCTCCATTTAATGGATTAACTGGGATACATTGTTAGATTAAAAAACTTGAAGAAAATTACCCAGATGAATCTCGAGAGGGAATCGGTAAGTGAAACCCCTCATTGGTGAGCAATGAAGAACTCTGGCCGATCAACTATATTATTCAAATATGTTATCAGTGGATTGACAAAATAAGAATGTAGTGCACACTCTTCATCAGTGATTAATCCAATCCTCAAGGTATTGGTTTTATTTCAATGTGATTTACCTTTCCATGTTATTTCATTCTAAATGACGCTTGCAGATCAACATACTAACATGTTGATCTCTGGGCCAATCATCCATCCTGGATGGGAGTAATCATTCAGGGAATAAAAGGAAATTAGATCCTTGTGATTATTTTTTTCCTCATTGTCCTGCTAACAATAAATAACTACGGTTGACACGGACAATGGCATGGATTGTTTTCCAGGTTTTCTTGTGATTCTTTTTTTTCTTCTGTTCTTCACATTATTTGGGATCATGAGAGTGAGCAGTTTTTTCACCATCAATTTATGGTATAACATATCAAAAATTAGAATCTGATACAAAAAATGATTCCACAAAGGTGTGGTGATAGGCGCGACGCTAGACGAGGCTGCCTGTGGGGATACCGGTGGTAGAGGAGGCATTGGCCAGGTGGTGTGGTCGAACCAGACAGACCGCTCCCAGCATGGAAGGTGGGCGCAACAACATCCCGCGGTCAAATGGGACCATGTTGGTAAGACAACCCATGGTTGACACCCACAGGTGGTGGCGACAATGGCCGCCGTCATGCTAGAAGACAGCGCCATGTGCCTAGGGAGGCACGACCACATGAAATGATGGGAGCCACAGGTAGGTATGATTGAAATGGTTTGGAATGGTGATGTAGTAGGGAACTTTTTCATCCAACTGGAACGCTGTTACACACTCCGCGTGCAGGAGGAGTGCCCAACTCATCAAATAATAGTGTTGGTGAGGTGGGATGCGACATCTTCCACATCTAGGTAAACACAAATATCACACATTGGGAAATTTGGTCTAGTAGAATATTTTGGGCCCATTAGGGGAGGTAAGGCCCTGATGGGATGGTTTGTGATAGTCTGACCAGGTAGGACTAGACTCAGATGCAACCCACCCCTTTTTACAAAAATTCCCATAACTTCTAAAAGTTATGTCTGTTGGATGAGCCATTTTCCATCATTGGAACCTTGAGAAGTGGATGTCCTTTTAGGATAATGTATATATGTTTTTCTGGTAATTGAGTTCAGAAAGTTTTCATGAGGAGTAGGTTCTCCTTGATCAAGCATGATTTGAGTGGAATCAAATAGATGGTTGTGACATGTAGAATACGTGACATGAAAACTTTGTGGCTTAGAGAGTATGTGACATTGATGAAAAATTACTATTTGGGGCCATGTGTCTACCACAAGTAAGTGTATCATCAGACTGCATGTATCATCAGGTCTGACTATCTCATAAGGATTATGTATCTAATCAATACTGGTTGTTTTTCATACTATATACAATAATCTAGCTTTTATTTTCTTGGATTTATTTCAGTGTGAACTGAAAATTAATATTTTGTAATTTTCTATGTGGTCTTTCCATTGTGGTTTTCAGGTCTTCATTTTTATTACTTCTTTTCTCACCCCTATATGGGATTCACCGGCGCATGTCATGTCTTGCGAAAAAACCAATGTTTTTACATTTACATAGGTCATCCAAGAATAGGTGGTTCCCTATTAGATCTGATACACATGGAATTATCCAATGACTTTAGGTAGCATCCCTTCATCCAGCCTTCTAGTATAGTTTTATTCCAATTTGATTATAGTGACTTGTGTAAATTATTGTTTATAGGTTTTCATCTGATGATCTTGTATACATTTCCCTTTGATTTTAGGTTTGTACTATTATTCTCAGTGATTATATTAGGGTAATGTATGTTTTAAATAATTTTTTACAATTCATCATTTTTGGTTTGGAGATGTGTGCATGCGTACTACTACATAAGAAGTGCCTCCCATGTAAGTGACATGCCTTCTCGGTGCTATTCACCTACCCCATACCTATTGGAGGTGAGCATGGGGAGTCACAAATAGAACCCCTATTTGATTGGTCGTGACATAAACTCCCACAAAATATTCTTATCTTCAATGTGGATATTCTCCCAATCCTTATGAGATAAACGACCATTTTTAATAGGAATGAACACCCACAAATGTTATTTGATTTCCGTCAAATTTTCTTATATATTATCAAACTAGAAGATAACCATATGTTGTTTTTGAATATGCAACATGACTTCCCTTCCTTTAAAATTTATGATGTATTTATGCAAAAAAATAAAATACATACCTAATATAAAGACATATTAAACTAGTGGGATATTAAGGAAAATTTCATGAATCAAATTCCCACAAGATTACATAAGAATGAAATCATAGACATGAAATGTCATCATTATAAAGGTATTCACATTCACTGCTATATAGAACAATAATTATTGAGGATATGAATGACCATCTATTGATGGGTTTCATAATATAATGGAATTAATATAACTAATCCCACATAATTTACATCTATATGTTTCCCTTACTATCACAACCTTAACATCATCATTATATTATAGATCCCATATTATAAACTAAATGGTATTCAAGGACATCATGAATCGATATTAAGAGTGCTCAAACATGTTGTGTAATTAATAGGCTGTCTTAATCAAGACACGTTCATTCAAATCTATGAAACCTTAGGCTGGGCAAAGTCATTCTAGTCATTATCCATTCAAATCCTTCATATTTGTTTTTACAAAATGTAATGTTAACTAAATATATCCCTTAAGAGAGTGAAGACAAGTTCATAGCAAGTGATTATATTCCATTCAGTAGAATGGTGGCTATGATACACTTGACCAATAGTTTTGGGGGTTATTACCCCTAGATGAATATTTCTTAAAACCAATCCAACATTTAATATCTAGACATGCATGTTTTCCTTGGAAAACCACACTATTTTATCCCATAACATAGTACATTCTCCACCGCGTTGGATTATCTGAAGGGATATCATGATATTTATTTCATTTTTATATCAAAAAGGAACTAAACATGTCATTGATACTATGTATAGAAAAAATTACATTTCATACCTTAATATAACAACTTATTATATTAACATTTAAAACGTAACACAACTATAAATGGAAAAATCATATAGTTGTATTGTCATTAGAATCGTGGATTAATAAAAATTAATCATAAGAAATTTACATAATAACACACAATGAACTTCATAAATATAACCCTTCTTTGAAATATCATTCTTAAATCCATTTTTCTTAATCTATGAAAATGAAATGGGAAAATAGGTGGGATATAGTGCTTAGAAATGGAAAGCAAGGGAGATATAAATGACTAATTAATAAAGAAATTATCATAATGGTATCACAATATGATCAAAACATTTTAAACACATACCCTATATATCATATATTAGAATAATGATTATTATATTTAATATTCATGGTCCATAAGACATGAATCACAATGGAATCAATGGTGTGGAGCCACGAGGGAATTAAATTTCTATAGTAAAAATGTTTTTCAAATACATATGAAAATATAAAGGCATCCCCTTGTTAGACAAGGCTTATGTCCAAGACCATCATAGTAGATTGCGTTCACTCATTATTCCATTATAATTTTCATGTTTCACTCCCAAGACTATTATAGTGGATAGTTTCCATTATTTAACAAGTTTCACTCCTAATTCCCATATTTATTATGTCATGATATATCCTTCTTTTCTTAATTCATTGGAGAGGTATGTAATCCATGAATAACACATAACATAATGAAATATATATATATATATGAGACATATGATCATAAAACATTCATTACATCGTAATATATAGAATATAAATATATTTCTTAAATCATTAATCATATCATAATTACATAACATGTGGATGATAACTAAGTTTAATAAATATTTAATTAGAACCTAATTAATCTATGGGAATGATACATGAATCGTGTAATCATCCACAGATAATCATCATCATCATAAATAAATAAAATAATGTGGATGGTATCATTGGATGATATCCTGAAGATTGATTTTATCATTTTTATGGATGTTATCATAGATGAAAAATTCATTTAATAGTTTAATAGAATATTTAATTGGAAAATTAACCATTTCTATTTGGATGTACACACATAAAATATAAAAATATAAATATTGTTATGAGTTTTTCCCTGGAATAAAACCATGGATTCCTAGAAAGGAAGCATCAATTCAATGAGTTGTCAAGATGATGGGAAATTATTGTCATTTTGTATATGTTAAAAGAAAACATTCATTTCACAATTTTTTAAAATTAATCATATATATACTTGTTAAAAATTAAGAAAAAATATCACATTTTAAACATTTTAAAAAAATTAAATCGTGGATTAAAAATAATTTTTTAAAAAATAAGAATATTTAGAAAATTATTGAAAATTGATTTAGATAATAGTAATATGAATGAAAAATTATTTTTGATTGAAGATAGAAATAATGTCATTTTTCCTAAAAATATTATTTCTAAATCATGAGTATATAAAAAGAGGAAAATATAATGAAAATATATAGTTTACATACATTTCAATAGTATTATAGATTAATGAGTTTCATGGGTGGTAAAAAAATATTTATTCCGCAGAATGTAATCATAAACAATCTTGATGAACAATGAGATTGTAATATAAAAGCTTTACCACTTTAGAATCAATTGAATCAAAAGACGCATACAATTATAACTTGAAATTAATAATTAAATATGATGGAAATAATCAAATTCATGATATAAATTGTTAATGTGTAATAATTTACTAAAAATGTATTCGTTGATGGATCATTTTATTATTAACGAAAAGTCCTCTTTTGACTGGGTAGAGGGAGACCCATTACATAAAATGAAGGCCCAAGGCTAAGTGGTTTGAATACTATGATTGAATGTACATTTTTTGACTCAAAGGGACCATCAGTGAACAATACTGCTACAACACCCAGTCTGCTATAGTACTGTCGCCACTACAGTTCCAGTTACAGTTCCTCTGCCGCTACAGTTCCTCTGCCGCTAAAGTTTTACCGCTGATAATGTTTTGCTGCTACTACTTGACTAATACAGTACCCTACTATAGTAACTGCTATTGTTCCACTATAGTGCCCTAAAAAATCATCCCTAACCAGATTCAATCCTAGGACATTTGGATGCCAAGCGTGATCCTATTCCACATGGGTACATAATCTTTATCAATTAAATTATAGTAATTCAAAATAATAAATTAAAATAATTGAATAACATAAAAAAGCATCAAATAATATAATTTGAAAAGATTAACACTTACCCCAAGTATCAAATTTTTTCATAAGCATTCAAAAAAAATAATTAAAATATATTTATTATAAATTTATTCATGAAATATATTTTCACTTATAATATCATATATTATTTTCTATTTACATCTTATCAACCATTTAAAATCAATTAATTAGTAAATAAACTATTTCAGGTGATAATTACTTCATTTTTCATGCAAGATTTGGTTCAAAAAATCGGTATATATATATATTGATCATGGTATGACAATATAAATATGTTTAAATGGTATTTGTATCATATATATTCATTATATATATATATATAGTGCCATCTAGAAAATTTAGAGATGCAAAATTGAATTACTCAATATGAGGAGATGGTAGGTTATACGTATGCTTGAGGAAATATTTCACTAATCAATAGATTGAACGATAGAATATACTATAAAAACATTACATAATACAAATAATTTTATAAATTACAAATATATTTATTAAATACATATGTATTACCATCCTATTAAAGAGGTAATGAAAAAATAATTACACTTCATAAGGGATAGGCTATACCGCATGTATGCATGAGGTATGTAACACCACGTGATTTTACAGAATATGTTTTCGAATTAATTCAATCTTTTTGATATTTTAAATTTAATGTGAATATCGATTTATCTTCTATTATATGAAATTATTAAGTTATTCATTCCTTTTACAGAACACAAAACTAGTCTTATAATACACACAAATGATAGTGTATGTTGTTATACATGAAACACTATGATTGGATTTTGATAAATAAAATAATTAGTCCCATAGATAAATTTTGTTACATAAAATAATGGGTTTTACTAAGAAACAATATAATATAATTAAATTACAATTATAAATATCATGTAGCCATTATAATGGAATATATGAATGGGATTGAATACTATATTAAGAAATGGTATACACATTCATATAAAATGTATTCTTTTGTTATCAATTATTTATAAAAGAATGTATAAATATATGAGAATAAAAGAATTACTTTTCAATAAAAACTAATTTTCTATGTATAAACAAAATTTTATTTCCATAAATTAAACCAACTAATTTTTTTGAATGTATTAAATAAAATTTATATATTATATATTCCATAAAAAATTTATACTTAACCAATTATATTGGATAAGAATAAGATAAAAAATAAAACTACATTAATAAAAAGTGTTATTTTTCTAAAAGGTAATCATAATTCGTTTTAATGGAGAACACATTTTAAATAATATTTTTGAAACCTTTAAATTTTTATATTAAAAAAATATCCATTTCTAAAATATTAATATAAAAATATATATTTTCTGAATTGATGGTATTTTTCAGAGAATTTTCATCTTTTGATGAATAATGAATACTAGTGAATTTTAATTGAAAAATGATTTTAATATAATTTATTTATAGAGTAAGATATTTTTTTAATGTTAAATGATATTAAATTTTCATCAATTAATTCAATTTATTTCATTAGAACCAATTTGATATTAAATATGGTTATAAAAACATATCAATATTTTAAACATTTTCACTTAAAAACACATTGTTGTGACGTGTCTGCAAGATTAATTTTAATTTTATTTCTACAACTTCAATTATTATAATTTGAAAAAATGGATTAAATATTGAAAATTTCAATATATTATAATTTTTAATATGGTAATATTATTTTTTGAAAATAAAATATTAGCAAATGTAATAAATGTTAATTATAGTTATTAAGGAAAAAACAGATTACTTATTAGTTAAACATTAATTTAAGGGGCCAAATAACCTATAATAAATTAGAAGATATATTTTATAGACATATCTCTACCATGTACCATATTATCTTGAATTTGGAAAATTATTTGTGGCACATGATGTAATTGGGACCTCTAAATAATATTTACATTTTGGTATTTATAAGAATGACCCTCCTCCTTTATAAAAGGGCACTGACCCCCTCGCATCCTTACACCTCTCAAGCCACATTGGATCATACAAAACAGACCCAAATAAAATAAAAAATTATCTAATATGAACATATATTCCTCAATTTTGGAATTAAAAAATCCTTGTTTGACCCTTAGTGGAATCCAAAAGGAATTACTCAATGAAGTGGTAACATCGTTCCACAAGATCATTTTCCTTATAGTCATTATCCACAACTCAATTAATATTTTTTCATAATTATATAATATCCTAATTATGCTGAAAATTCTAAGATGTATTTATTATTATGGTTTCACTTACACCTACACACACATCTATAAAATTGGTAATGAACATACCATTCGTGTATGGTGGATTACCTCCTCACTTAACGATGTCGTTCATTTTTTCAATACCACATATCATGGTACGAAATTATGATGGGGTTACTATTTTTATATGATATATATGACATTTTTTATTTTTTTAGACTTCTATAATTATTATATAAAACACAACTTTATGCTTTCCATTTTGTTTAAATGTGATAACTTCCACTGTGTATGTGTGAACTACCATCTCCTCAATGAGATATGATCTGTGAACAGTTTATATAGAAATTATAGAAGATGAGTTCATTAAATATTTAACATATATATTAAATAATTATTATAATATAGTTATAATATATATATATACATCATTTACTTTATTTCTTTCAATACGATAATAAAACAAAAACAATGTTCATGCGTATATACAACCTACCGTCTCCATGAAATGTGTATTCTGTTTAACATTCCTATATTATATAGATTATTATAAATCTTCATATACTGAAAATATATCATATTTAAATAATTTTTTACATTCATGAAATATATAAATAATTTTTTATGTAACTTGATCTTGAAAAAAAAGTCAATATATATATGGAAAACAAATCATATGTTACTAGAAACATAACATTGACGTGAAATTGTTTATAAAATATTAATATAAAGTAATAATAAAATAATATATCGAATTATATATAATAATATGGTTTTTTGGTAGTTTATAGTAAAATTCTACATATTGTACAAGAGGATTGATTGTGTATGAATAAGGTAAGGATATAATGTAAGGGTTTTCTCATATCATTGTTTATATCTGTGAGATATATTCCATGTTCAAAACTCATTTATTTAGTGTGGTGTATATCAATCCTATAAATTTATTATCTGATATTTAAACTAACTTTTATACATTTTTACATATCCATTTTATTATATCATTATCATGAGGTTTAAGGTTAAAAAGTTATCAAATCAATAGTTAAATTTGACTCAATTTTCTATCATTGAGACGCATGTTTCGTTATGAACCTATATTATTCTATGATGTGTATTTTCTATCATTATGACATTTTATAAAATTAATTTCCATATTTCATAATATTTTTATGATTAATGAAATGTTATTCTCTCTTGTGTATTATGAGTCAATGTTATCAACGTGGTAATAGTTTAGTGTTGTAATATCATCGTTTATCAATATTTTTTTTATGATTATACTTGCGTTGATGGAATATTATGATTCATATCTCAATAAAACTCACTAATTTTATTCTTCTATGATTATTCATAATATCTTCATGCATAAGTACCATTTTATACTATTTTGTTCTTAAGAAAATAAAGAAGGTATATTAATGAAAATATAATGTTTTATCTCTCTTTAGTCATAAATCCAGCTCAACTAAAAACAATATATTCTAAATATTATTTCAATAAAATATATGTTTAAAAATTTCTTTATTTTATTCAGTCTTATTTTATATGTTTTCAAGGAAAATGATTTTCAAATAATTTTCAGACTTATTTTATAATGTCATAGGGGAAAAGGTTTTGAAAATTTTATCAAGAATTATTTCTATGTTTTCAATGAATTTTCAATTAAAAGGTTTCCAAAATGTTTTCAAACATTCATTATGCGTTATCAATGTTTTTTTAAATGATAAATGTTATCAAAAAAAGTTTGACCTTCCCTTGTAACTTTTGAAATTTATATTTAAAGATAAATGTTGTCAAAATGTTTTTTGTTTTAAAAAGAGTTTTCAAATATAAAAATATATTCTAATAAATAAATGATATAAATGAAATTTTAAATCATTAATATATAGGAAAGTGCTTTTGGTAAAGGTTTAACAAAAAAATATTCACAAAAAGGATATTTTCTTTAATGAATGTTCTACGCAATCTTTCAAAATACTTCTCCACCAAAGATGACATACTTTGTTATAGTTTTTTCTCTACTCAGGATATGATCCCAGAATACCATTCGTAGTCTTTCTTAAATGATTTATGTTTTGATAGAATAATGTATATGACACCCGTTTCTCTGAAATATGTAATATTGCTTTGAGGTGTGCTATTTTTCATGGGTTATACGTTGGTGAAATGTTTTTGAGACCTATCTCTTTTAAATATAATATTATATGGTGAAATGTTTCTATTCGAATTTAATTCCATGGGTTATGACATGATGTTTATAAAACCCAACTATTTTATAGGTCATGATATGATACGAGTTTTATTATCTTGTGGACCATATGTTTATGATTTCATTATGTTATGGGTGGGACCTATATATCCTTCAAATTCATTGGGTAATGATTTTTATATCATGAGATAATGATGCAAATCAAGTTGAAGAGATTTATACACTATGAAAGATATGGAAAAACAATCCACAATAGAGTATCAGGAAACCTTATCCACAATGGAAATATGGGGAATCCAGATCAACTATGGTACATTGGAGAAACATGATCCAGTATGTGAAGATGGGGAAAGCCAATCCCTAATAAGTATTGTATTATGAATGGGGATGCTGGGGTGTAATTCCTTGTATGTGTAGTCCACATTAAGTACACTGGTATGTTTTTAGAATCTATTGTTGACTTATCAGGAATGATATTACATGTTAATGTGTTTACCACAATTTCATTTTTTATTCCTATGTTATGCTTCAAATACTTATAATATTGATTTCAGTATAATTTTTGTCTATGGAATTGCCTACATTTTCCCAGGACTCTTGTTTGTAATCTTTTATATACAGTGTATGATCTAATATATTCATGATCATGTTTCCATACCCTTATAATCATGATTATTCTTATATATATCCACTATTGACCATTACTGAGATTCTTAGTTCACCGCTTTTTAGTTCTCCATTCCCAATGATATGAAGGTATTTATTATGTAAGACATGTCTTATTTAATGTTTCTTATTTTTCCATATTTCAAAAGGCACTAAAATTATATGGTCTTTGAGTGTGTGTTTATGTGTTATTCCAAAATGATGAAATGTTAGTATATGAAAAGAGATGGTCATTCTAGTTTATTGCATAGAAAATGTTTATTAAACCTTTGGAAACTAGTATTAGAAAAGTTTCGTGATATCCCTAGGAATATATCTAAGTATATTTCTAGGTTTTTCTATAATGATAAGTCTATGAATGAGTTAATGTACAGAAATATGTATTAGAATTGTTTTCGTGGATTGAGGGAGTGGATTCCATGAAATTAAACCCATATCTAAATAGTACATTTGGATATGGATCTAGAATAGATTTATATAAGGGTTAGAACCACAAAACACTATATTGATCTGGAATCAATTTAGAACAGGGGCACATATACGACACTCACTGCACACATGGTTTGACACTCTCAAGGGATATTCTTTTGAAATTCAGAAACTCTTTACGACCCTTCATGAAGAATTTAAATAAAACAATACTATTAATAACCTTGGATAAACCTACGGTTTCATTTCTTAATAAATGTGTGATGATTTAGAAATATGATAACTATTTTAGCATGATTATGTGGGTTTTCACCCTAATAAGGTTTGATCACACTATGATTTATGGATTTACTCAATAACATGGTATAAGAAGGAATTGGGTAAACATTTAATATCTATGACGTGAAATGTATGGACTTCTTGAAAATAAATTTTTGGAGTGGAAATATCATGATGAGGGTCTATAATATGGTATGAGTGGTGGTTATAATACTACTGATAAAGAGACTATGAATGAAATGTGAATGTTTTGGAATGATCTTCCAATATTTTTTATATCAAACATAATAATCATGATTATATTGAGATCATGAATCCTTAATATGTGATTCAAATTTTATATTTTAAGAAATATGTACTTAGGAATATGTTGATGAATCCTGAGTAATGGTTTAATAAAAAATTTGGATGATATTAGTGTATATGTTCTAGAAATCATAGATATTGTTATATGAATCATGCTGTATATAATGATTTTTTTGTAAAATTTCTTATTTCATTATTTTTAAGAATTTTTGAAATGGTACTGATGGAATATAATATTTAATTAATGGAAATTTTACATTAAGAAAAGGTAACCCTTAACATGATCTCGAGGATGAGAAAATTGTATTTTATATGGAGAAATTAAAATATATAGTATTTATAACCTCATAATTGATAAATGACTTGTTGAAAATGTCGGTTATGTTATCATTGATGAAGTTGAAAACTTATTGTATTAATGAGTATATATAGTGATCATTTGAATAATGAAAAATGAATTTTTTTTCTAGAATGATTTATGGAAAATTTGGTTATTACCATATATCAAGAGAATATAAAATGATTGTATTCAGATGTTTGGAATGTGAAAACCATGATCTACTTTATGACATATGGTGATAAATATTTGGTTTATTTTGTTACCTTCATTCAAAATCATTTTATTTTAATCTTTTGGAAGGGTTACAAGGTCAACCATTTTTTAAATGGTTTATATTAAAATTCAAATGTGGTTTTAATGATTATATTTTTATCTCTACACATGAGGATTTATGAATATTGGATAACATATTTTAACCAATTTTCTGTGATGGTAAATAAATATAGATATAATTACTAATCATTTTATTTAAGGATATTATGATCTTTTTGTTCTCCGAGAAGGAAAAAGTCTCATTTTTTATCTAGAGAAAGTGATAATGTGTCAATTTATAAAGGAAAAACTAAATTATTATATTGTGAATAATGAATGTAGTGAAATCATGTCGTGTATATTATTTCTAAATAGTGTCTTAAAATAAAATTTTATCCTATTAATGAAAATTTTTATGATATCAATGGGATCTTACATGCATATTTAGTTTATTGATTTGTGATTTTTAACTTTCTATAGATAACCCAATTTCTTTAGATCAATGATTTTTATCAATCCATGTAATTATTTATTCATTTTTAATGTGTACATGTTTTAAATTTCAACCTATGTTCTCTTATGTATGATTTATTTTGGGAAAGTTTTATGGTTCCAACTACCCATTTTAAAGGATGTTTTAATATTCATTTTTACAATACGGGTTTCTAAAAATAGAAATTTCTTGTTTTAAAAAATTAATATCTAGTTGAATGGAATGAGATAAATTCAATTTAATTTGGGTAGAATGTGACCACCAGATATTTTTTTCAAATATTGTTTTTCTAATTATTTATGTCATTTGGATATTTTACATTTAACACGACACTGAAATTATCTTGTGTTTTATAATATCACCTAGTTATTATTAATTTGAATGAGAAAACAATCTAGTATTACACTACAAAAAATTGAATAGAGTATCATGTCATAAATTAAACATTGTTATTGGCCTCTGATACGCATAATACTAAGTCTCTTCCATAATTTTTGTTACACAAAAAGATGATTTATTCCAAAATACAATATCCTTTTTTTTCAAAAATAATTATAATTATCATGTATCTATTTGAATGAATGATATTAATGATATTGAATAAAATATTAAACTATAGAATAAACATTAATAAAAAAATTCTTTGATAATCAATTAGATATAAATGAACGTAATAATTAGATGATAATTCCGAAATTAATTTTCTACAAAACTAGTTTTGAGTGTACAAACAAAGTTTTATCTCATTAAATTACGAAAAAAATATAATGAATGATTTAAAAAATTTAATATATACGAAATAAGTATTTTTTATACTCATTAAATAAAATTTTATTTACATTTTATAAGAATAAATCCATTTATATGAATAAAAATTATGTTTTTCAAAATGTCATTGTCATTCCATTTAAAACAGAACCCATTTTCAATATAATATATTGAAAATTTTACAAAAATAATTTCTGAAAATAAACATTAGTTTTGATATATTAATATCAAAATTTACTTTGGGTGATTTTTTTTTATGAGAAGGTTCTAGTTTTGATGAATAGTTTAAAATACAAACTTTTCATCGAAAACTGTTACTTCATATAATTTATTTATATAGTTAAATTAAATTTTAATTTCGTTTCAAAATTTAATTAAATAAATATTACATCCATTAATCCAATTTAGTTCATTAAATCTAATTCACAATGAAATCTGATATAGAAAACATATCAAACAATAAAATATTTTGTTAAAAAACCATATGTCACGACATGTATGTAGGATTATTTAATAATTAATTTCTACCACTTCTGTGATTATAATTTAGAAAAATGGATTCCATACTTTAAATAATATTAAAATTTAATGTATAAAAATTTCAACATATATTTTTATGAAAACTATTAGTGAATGTATTTTAAATTAATTACAGTGATTTTGGTAAAACAATATTCTTTATTTGATAGACGTTAATTTAAGGGGGAAAATAACCTATGAACATGTCCAAAAGAAATTTTATATAAATATTTCAAATAAATTCTCCAATTTAATCAAAATTTGAAAATTATTTCCAGTTCATAATTTTAGGGGGGGATCACGAGAGTGTTTACCTTTTTATATTTACAAGAATTTTATTCATCCTCCAATAATAAAGGGCACTCACCACACCCACTTTCCCACACCTCTCAATCCATGTTGGTAAATACAAATACTAAAAAAATATATTTTAATATTCACAACTCTCAAAATTTAAGCCTAACATTAGAACAATGAAAACTAAGAAAATCCTTTGGCGAAAACCTAAAGGAATTACTCAAAGATGAGGTAACATCCTTCAATAAACACTTTGGTTTTATTATCATTTTCCACACCATCAATTTTTATTATTCCCTTATTAAATTATTTCCAATATATTGTAAACATACTAATATGTTATTATTATAAGGGTCAAACTTACACCTAAACACACTTCTATCAAAAGGGTTACAAACATACCATTCATGTATGGTGGACTACCTCCTTGGGAAAAAATGTTGTTCGCTCTTACAATACCACCTCTCATAGATGGAAATTATGATGTAAAAACTATTATTATATGATATGTTTGATATTTAAGATATATTTATGTTTCAATAATAATTAAATAGAAAATAACTTAATGGTTTCCCTTTAAGATAATTACGATAACTTTTTTTGTTGACGTGGGTATTGTCGTCTCTTCAATGTGATGTCATTAATTCACACTTTATATAGAATTTTTTAAGGATAATATTAGTAAAATTTAATTATATATATGATATAATAATTATACTATAATATATATATATATATATATATATATACAGACATATATATAAGACATTTATTTTCATTATTTCAATATGTTAACAAAACAGGAACAACATTCATTCTTACGTACGCCCTGCCATCTATACAAATAGTGTATTCCATTTCATATTTATATAATTTTTATTTTGTTATATATATTTATATTCTGAATAAAAATTATATTTAAATAATGTCTTACATTCATGAAATGTGTAAATAATGAACTTTACAAAATGATAAGGAATAATAAGTAAAAACATTTATTAAATTCAAATATGATATTTCTTAAAATGTAAAATTAACATGAAATTGTTAAAATAATGATAAAGTAATGTCATAAAGAAATAATATATTGTATTATATAATAAATTTCATATTTTATATATTTATAAAAAACTATACAAAGTACACAGTTTTTTTTACCTTGTATGAAGAAATTCCATACCCAAGGTAAGGTTTTTCTCATATTTCTTTTTATATCCCTGAGACACATTCTATGTTCACCGCTCATTTTTTTATAATTGGTGTATATATTTACCATTAATGTTTTATATCATACATATAATTAAATATACTATAATTTATATATCCAATTGATGAAATCTATTTTATGGGGCTTATGGTTCAAAATTTATCAAATAGATAGGGTAATTTAGTCTCAATTTGACTTCATTTGGACACATGTTTTTCTACAGTCATGTTTTAATTTATGAGGTGTATAAAATACCCCCATTGAAATATTATATCATGAATCTCAATATATCAGGATATTTATACGCTTAATTTAATAGTATTAATTCATGTGGATTATGAGTCAATGTTAACAAAGTGGAAATAGTTTATATTTAAGATCTCATTGATTATTAGAATAGTTTGTGATTAAGATTCCATTGATGAAATAATATAATAAATATCACATTAAAACTCTTGAGTTTTAATTTCCTCTACTATTTAGTAAATATTCTAATATTGTTACATTTTTCAACTTTCTGGTACATAATATAATTAACAATGTATTATTAAAAAATTATGACTTTATCAATCTCTTCGATTAGAAATAGATGTTCATTAAAACCCATGTTCTCTAAAAAGGATTTCAAAAATGATTTATGTTTAAATTTTTTTTATTGTTTCCAGTCTTTTTTATATGTTTTCAAGGAAAAATGTTTTCATAATTTTTTTAGGAATTATTTTTATATTTTCAAAATATTTTCAAGATAAATGTTTTAATTTTTTAATGATTTGTATATTAGTTTCATGGTATTTTTAATTAAATATGATTTAAAAATATTTTCAAGCATCCTTTATATGTTTTCAAATCTACTTGAAAAAAAAACTATTTGAAAATGATTTTAGTTTTAAAAATCATATTTAAAATCATAAAATATATTTTCATCCAGAATTATTTAAAATCAATTTTTGATTCTTTATTTAAACTATAATGATTTTTTATATGGTTTTATGAAAAAAATTATAATAAAGGATATTTTTTTATGAAAAGTTTCATGTGATATTTGAAAATTCTCCTAAATCTAAAATGAAATACTTCATTATAGTTTATGATCCACTTAGGATATGACACAAGCACACCATTCATACTCTTGTTTCAGTGCTTTATGTTTCAATATATGATGTTTAGAACATCAATTTCTCTTCCATGAGTTTGTTTCTTTTGAAACTCGATTCATTTAATTGTTTATTCATTGTTGAAATTATTATGAGACATATCTTTTTTCCATATCTAATGATATGATGAAATGTTTCTGATACACATTTAATATTATGGTTAATGATATAATGTTTGTGAAACCCATATATTTATATGGGTCATGATATGATGAAAGATTTATTATCTTATAAAACATGTATTAATGACTTCATTATGTGATAGGTGAGACCTATATATCCCTCCAATGCATTGGGTAAATATTTATATCTCATGATAAAATTATGATATTCATGTTTACCAGCATGATTCTCATTGAATGATAATAAAACCTAAGCCACATTGGAAGATGAGGAAACACAATTTACTATAGGATAATGGGAAAACCTAATACACTATAGGGATATGGGAAATCCCATTCATATTTAGGGAGATGGGTAATCCTGACCCCTTATAAGTAATAAACCATGACTATGGATAATGGTGTGTTACTCCTAGTATGTTTTGTCCCCATGAAGTACCCTGATATGTTTTTGGATATTATCCATGAATTATAAGGAATGTTATTACATGTTTTTTTGTCTACCAAAATTCAATATCTTATTAAAGTGTTATTATTTGATGCATTATGATGTTGATTCCCCTTTGATTCATATCCGATGAACTGCCAAGATTTATCCAATGACTCTTGTTTGTGGTATTTAATATGAAGGGTATGATCTTCTATTTTCATGGTCATGTTCTTATAACCTTATTATCATGATTATATTTATATATATACATTGTTTACCCTCAATGAGAATATGATAACACCATTTTTATGTTCCTCTTCCCCATGATCTGAAGATATTTATTATGTGTGATGTTTCTAAGAGGGGTGCATGTAAATAAGAACATAGTTAGAGTAATTTATCTCAGTTATGTAAAATTTTTTAGAATTCCATTTTTGCAAAGCCACTAAACAAATACGGTCTTTGGGTATGTGTTTTTGTATTTGGTAAAAAAGATGTAATGTTAATGTATATAAAGTGAATTTTTTTATAGGTGTTATATTTACATTACATTGAATGGAATTATAATATATATTATTTTTATATCATCATAATAAATATTACGTATATTAAAGATAAATATTTCATAATTTAATAAAGGATACATTTGATTTAGAAGTGATTTAATAAAAAATAATATTAAAATCACTCTGTTAAGGGTTCTAAATTTTAATTGATATTTCTATTTTGGTTTACACATTAATTAATGAGGGGGTGGGGTTTTAGAAATAAAATAAACACTATGATGTGTTTAAGGGAGATAAAATGGTTTTTTTTTTGTTTTTTGTATGATTTATAAAACATAAAATGTATGAGTTATAAAGTAGAGTATTTTACCCATGGTTAACATGATGGACAACAAAATTTATCCATGACTAGGGTAACAACACGTAAAATATTTAGGGGTTGTAATTATACTTATAAGTAGAAAATTGGAATATAAATGGAAATGAGATGAAATTTTCAACCATATCATATCCGCACTTTTTAATTTCAATATTGTTTTTATTATAATAATTTAACAACATATTATTTCTATAAAATACAATTATTTTTGTTTTTGACACTATTAATTTATTTTACATTAATTACAACAATATAGAATTATGATTTGAGTATAAACCATTAATATAATTATAATATGTTGTACTATTCTATAAATTTTTTTGAAGACAATTAGCCACCCAAATTATATTACATTGAATATTTTAAAATTCATTAATTTTATTTTCGTTGAATGTATAAATACATTTTAGTTATTTAATAAGAAGATAAGGTAAATATTCAATTACTCAAAATGAAAAACAATTTATTTTTATAAAAAAATAATTTATCATTAAATTAATTATTAATAACTTAAATTATCCTATTTTTAAAATTATATAAAAATTTCAGAGATATTAAAGTCTTGAGGTTGACATTTTGTAATTATTTTTTCCTTAAAATAATATTTTACCTTGTGAATATTTATTATAGACAAAGTGGGAAATTTATGAAATCCAATCATCCAATATTATAGATGAATGTTTTAGTGAATTATTTAATCATTATGCCAAATTTTTTACCATATTTTATCTCTTTTACCCCTACTGAAGTGAAAGAAATATATCAAGGTTATTATCCAAAATGAATAAAAAGAAACAGGGATTATTTTCCAAATTGGAATTTAAAAATTCTAAATAAGGTGTCATTTTTTATGATTAAAATACTATAATTTTTATAAAATAATTTTAATATAAGTGCGAAAAATGTGGCCAAAACAAACTTTTATAGAAACACATTTTAAGAATATAACTGGATTTTTTCTTATCAAACACGTAGAAAAAAGGATGAATGGATTTTAAATCATAATGTTGCATAAATAATGTAAGTTTTTTTAATTAAATTAATTAACTAATATTGAGTATTTTAATTTAATATGATAAAAACATATTCCATTCATTCGACCTTTTTTTAAAACAAAAACTATTTTACATTAATATGATTTTAATTTTAATTTTAATCAAAAGATAACCAATAAATTAATTTTTAAATCTGAAAAACATAAATTATTAATAATTCAGTTTTTCCTCTTCATACATAATAATCGAACATTAATGATATAAATTTTAGATTAAATAATAATATTTTAATAGTATATTTCAGTTTCATTAAACATGGTGTTGAATGTAAAGAATAAAATAAAATAAATAATATTTAATTATAGATATCTATATCCTAAAATCACTAGGTGTTGTAAGATTTACATATATAATTTCATAACACATATTTAATTAATATATTTAAATTTTATATCATACTATCACTTATTTATGTTCCATTGGTTGTGTGTTTCACATGAAATTTAGCTAATATTTTATCTTGTTTGTTGTAAGGCCTTGTTTGTCCCACAAATAACTAATAAATGGGAACCACTTATTCTCCAATATGAACACAATTTAATCCTTTTATTTGGGATTATCCCTTCCAAAATAACATTTATATTCACCCCCTTTCACCTATATGTATTTTTTTATTATCACATGTCTATGATTTCAAGTCTTAAAGTACTTCCCAATGGAGGTCTCTCAAAAAAGGGGTACAAAAGTCAGTCAGGTTGTATCATTTTTATATCTTATTCTACCTAAAGTAATCCCCTTAAATATATCAAAATTTATTGAATCCAACATATAAATTATAATATGATTTTATTTCATTAATAACTTAACCATTTCATAAATCTTATTTATTGTTTGGGAAATGAATGTATCACTCGTTCATATAGGTGGACTACCCCCTCTACATAGGTATACTATTCATTTTACATAACCAAATTTAATGGTTATGATATGTTAAATGATCCTTTATTATATAAATTAAATAATTATTTTTTGGAATAATAATAATTTTAAACCTTCTAACCATCCCATTCATCCTAAATTCATAACATATCTCATTCATAGATATGGAATACAACCTCCATGAAGCAATTGGATTTTTTTTCATTTCTAATTAATAAGGATATAGTAGTTTAATGTTTAATTAAAATATATGATATAATAATTATGTTGTAAATTTTAATCATTGTACACCATTGTTTCTTTCCAAGCATCAAAAATTGGAATCATCGTGTTTTAGTATGCATAAACCTCTATATCTACGAAGTGATGAATTTTTTTCATCCTATATATATTTTAATGGTTAAAATAAATTATAAATTATTTAAATAGGATAAATAAAAAATTACTATTAATATATATGTGATGTAAAAAATATCAATATGGATATAATATAATATCTGAAGCAAAACATACATAAAAAACAATTAACAGATTTAAAAAACATTTTTTATAAACATTTTTAAATATATAGCTTCTGACATGTTATAAGTGGATAATATTTGATATAATAAGAATGTATATGGTTCTATTATAAAATTAGATAAAATAAAAGATTATTTTAAATTATGATATAGTTTTTATGAATCATGTTAGATATATAGTAATGGTTGTTCATCTAAAATATTAATTATGAAACAATTTTTATGATACAAATATATTTATTCTTATAAGGTGTCAATAATAGTCTATTGAATTTTTGTATAATATATCATTTTTAGTTGATGGAGTTTCATATTATAATAAAAAATATTTCATTTATTTTTATTTGATTCAAATGATACCAATGTGGCAAGAGTTTTCTGTCTCAAATAGTCTTTTTGAGGATATATATTTAGTTATACACCTATCATATTTTATCACGAGTATCTAAAACTCAATTGATATATTTTATAATGAATATAATTTTGTGATTTTTATAAAATGAATAATTTCATGACATTCCTTCTATGGTATTTATTACTCAAATGTTACTTAAGAAGAAAGGGTTTTATGATACATTTTTACTTTTTACTAGGACTTCTTATGATTAAATTGAGTATGAAAATATTATATAACCTATATATCCCAAAGATGAATTATTTTTATTGGTCAGAGTGGATACTCAAGAGGGGATGAATTGAGTTACTACTTAAAAAAATTTCTTTGCAAAACATTATCATAAAGACAACAAATTTGGAAACATCCTAATTAATTACGTCGGTAGAGATATAAATGTCTAGTTGATGAGAAATCATCCCAAAAAGTGATTAGTACTTATTTAATCAGTTTAAAATACTTATTCAACATTTGAATCATGTTTACTTGATTTAACACATTCACACACTAACTAGAAATAACAATAAGAGATAATGTATAACCCTTTTTAGTTTTTGAAATTATGATCAGTGGAAAATAGGAAAACAGAGTATTAAAAACTATTATACATAAAAAAATTATCAAAGAGGTTCGTTCTCAAGCATTGAATTAATCTTCTCCACATGATAATCACCATCCCCCAAACGGTTTATATTAACAATAAACATGAAACACATCTTGTATCAGGCATTACAAAAAATTACAAAACTGTCCCGGGCTCACACCGTCCAGCACAATTTATCAAGGAAAAAAACAAACTAGACCACACGCTGCCTCTACCACAGTTACATGTGGGAATAAAAAGTGTGAGTAATGTTTGATGTGAGGATTATCAGTATCCTCCAGTTCAAGAACATGACAGTGTGTGTAATAGAAACATACACACATTTCAAAAATGTATTATAATAAACACAATAGAGAAAATTTTATAAAGATTGAGTTTAGAAGTATTTATGTGTTTGAAGTTTATCTCTTGACTCCTTGGAGTGATGAAATTTCCATTGGAGTCTTTCTATGGATATTGTATCCAAAACAGAGTGTCACAATTCAAGGTTCTAGCTTCTAGGTAATGAGTATTTTGCTTCATGGATTGACAGATATTTGATGAAGAATAGAATATAGTATTGAATTTGTTCTCCCAAAATGATCTTCTTGAGGTACATGGGTTCATAGTGTGATTGTTGGGGTTCTTCTTTTGTTCTTTATATCTAGAGTTTAATGTCCCTCTCACTAGAATCCATCTTCTATGTGATCCGTTGACCTTCTATTTTATATTTGAGGTCCGAGAATTGGAATAGGAAAACCACATGCGGTCTTCCTTGTACCTCGAAATATCTCTAGATACATTCTCTTGATTTTTATACATTCGTCATTAATTAAAGTTAGAATAATTAATTTTACCAAATAAGACCATTAGTATAATGTTAAAAAATTGTCAAAGTATGGAGTAGAAGAGTGGGTATCGGTAGGCTGGTAATAATAGCCTTCTCAAAGGTAGCCTATATTGGTAGCATTCTATGGTAGACTTTAGCAGTAGGCTTCAGGGGTAGCCTTCAACGGTAGCCTTTAGCGGTAGCCTTTAGCGGTAGCCTTCAGTGGTAGCCTTCAGCGGTAGCCATCAGCGGTAGCTTTCATTGGTAGCCTTGTAGTAGTAAATTTTAGAGGTACCATTACAATAATATACGCTGAATGGTTGACTCATTTTGAGGACATTTCATTGATAACTTAGTGGTGGGGTTCCTCAGTGGGAACCTCTAGCAGTTACCTTCTATCAGTAACCTCTATTGGTGACCTTTTACTTAGAGAAAATTTTCACTATATGTTTTAAATGAGAGAGTAGTGGGATTAATAAAATACATAGTAATTACATGACATAAATTAATAATATTAATAAAAATCTATTACTATATAAAATAATCATGATTTGGGATTATCAAAATAGTTGAGTCCAATGATCCCACTTTTTTTATAATCACAGATTATGCTATTGAAATTTTTGATTAATGTATCAGTAAATCATGGTTAAGTACATTTGTAGTGTGAGTATACATATATTATATATCATGACTTGAAAGAGATAAAAATTGAACCATATTTATTTCTAAAAAATATATATATCAAATAATAAATCCATATGATTCTACCACATTGTGCTTAGAAAAATGAATGAATGTCAAGAAGGATACAAACATAGATTTATGTATTAATTTAGAACGAGTAAAATATACAAAAAGATTACAAATATCCCTATCAAGTAAAACATCCTACATTCAATCCACATCTGAAATGTCCATTGGAGATTTTTATTTGGAAGCTGAGGAGGTTGGTTTAGAAGATGTTGGGACAACATTAGGGATGATAGTGATCATGGTAGGAGGAGCTGCTATAGAGGCATCCATCGACCGATAATGAGTAGATCTCCAAGGAATCATTGGAGTCAATCTTCTGATGGCCTGTGTAGGATTCATCAATGGGGTAGCACAAGGATAGCCAGAGACAGGTATGGAAGAAGGTATTTCTGGAGGAACAATAATGGGAGTGGAATCTGCATGGAGTAAGGGTAAGAGGAGATTTATGAAATCCATAATGATTCTTCCTCCCCTTTCGATTTCTATGATAAAATCACCCTTATTCTACATGAATTTCTCCAAGGTAGAAGTCAATTTTCCAAGACTATTAACATGATCCTTAAAAGAATGTGTGACAGGTTTATCTTCAAGTTTTCCAATAATAGCCTGAAGTGACCATCCGTATGACTCTTAGTGTACACATTTTTATAATATAAATCTACTTGATATTTGATGGCCTTCTAATCTTGATAAGCCTCACTTAAGTAATCTCTCACCAGAATATGAATGTCTCTGGAATTGGAAATGAACCGAGTCATATACCGAGGGTCTGAGGTACTTGAACATGATAACTTTTCCACTTCTTCTCAAACAACATACCTAAAAGAATCCATGTAAAAAAGAGGAGAGGTTGAAGAGGAATCAGATGCACACAGCGGTGCCATTGTGAAAGCTATCATCTCCTTAAAAGACATGGTCAGTCCACATATCATTATTTTCACATCATCATCCTGAAAACTCACATGTGCCTCCATATAGTTGTTAATGTCCTCAACTACAATGACCATACACTGAACATCACTCTTAACAAACTTAAGGGTTTTTTCCACTTGAACCCTTGAAACCATATATGAGTATAATCTCTCAAATGACTGTTTCACAAATTCCATAGATTCTGCCTAGGTTCTAACATGATTCTAACAATCCTTAACTTCATGTATAAAATTTGTTTGAGAGGTAGAGATTACTCATTCTAAGAAAGATGCCCCGACATCTTGATTAGGAGCCACAGTTCTCTCTATCTAAACAGATCTATCAACAATGTGTCTCTTCAAATCTGATTTTAATGATTCTAAATCATCCTTCTTCCAGTAATATCAAGGTATAATAACTACTAGCTACCCAATAGTGGACTATTAAACAGATGGAATGAGAAGGATTCAGTTAGGCTATTCATCTTCAATGTCTCCATAGTCTAAGCCCATGACCATGAATCGAGGATCTTTTGACCAATCATATATTTCATGAGAAACAAAAATTGAACATGTTTCAATAGGTTCCTCCCACTCAAATGGAGCATTCTCCTAGTCAATTATATTTACCTCTCCCATTCCACCTTGAACAACTGCAGCAATATGAGAGTCCATGTATACTTATTTTACAAAATATTATACCAATGCCAATGAAATTTCAGCTCAAATGGATTCAACATTCTCTTCCTCTTCACTATATACAAATTCTGTATATCAAAATAGGGGACTGATTATTAAGTATTCATCTTAACTTTCATCAACACCTGTCTCAAATTCCTCAAGTTAAGTGTCATCTTCATCATCCTAATCGTAGGTCTCTCCAAAAGTAATGTATCTTAAGACATTCTATTCTTCTCATTCATCACTGCTTTCATCAACATCAATATCTCATAGGACAACCTCTCTTCCGGGAAACATCATTTATTGGAAAGGCTCACCAAAGGATACAACATTTCCATGTGGACTTGGGGGAACGTCAGGATCACTCCTATCATCTACATGAGAATCTTATCATTCCTATACACCAACAGCCTCATCTTATTCATTTGAATAAACTGGTTCCACTTCATCAGATTTTAAACCAGGATCTCTTTTATTATTTGTCATAGTAGGATTTGTAACAAGATTTAATTTCTCATAGAGCATAGCCTCATCATTCACCGATTTTATTTTCCAAGGGTTCCATCATATCTTCATAAACATTCAACTCATTATGGGAATACAAAATTTGTCCCTTATAACTACTATTTCCTCCTTAATTAAAACAACACCTTCCACTATCAACATCAAGGATATTAACCAGGAATGAAATAAAGCATTTTAATTTGAACATGGGCTAGTTGAATCCTTTAACTGAATCATCAACAACCTACCAAGACTCATCATCTATCAATGCTTCATCAGAAACAATAAAAATATGACTTGATACCATAAGGGGGGAAATTCCCCTCTCCTGAGACTCAAAACATGTTGAAAAATTTAAAAAACACTATATTTTCTCCTTCCATTTCAGCAGAAATCAACATTCTTGGGATTCCATTCCTAGTCAGCTCAACCAAAGCCTTTTCACAGTAGAAATACTCTCTGGTGGGAGGCAAAACTCTAGATTATTAATAGAAAATGACCACATGTGGGACTCTTGAGCATTCATCCCATTCAACGGAGGATATGATCACACTTACTCCATTTATTTTTGAATACATTCGGTTCTCATTCTCAGAATTCTCGAACAACAGATACTCAAAAAATTCCTTCAATAGAGTCTGGTAGTATGGTCTATGGTTATTTTCATAACATTATACCCAATCATGAGCGTTTAGTGCCTTCAGCACCATAGACCAGCTTGATAGCATCCATTACAATCATAATTACTTTTCTTCAATGATTTCACTCTTCGACCTATGAGGATTGATTAGAATCCTCACAAATTTGTTTCCACTACTATCCCTAGCTCGATGTCTTCTAGGGTTCGACACATCACCTTCATCACTAAAAATCAGTCTCTTGAGTCTTTCTATTGCAATATGGAGTGGTTCGAGGGTTTCAGCATAAGGATAGGTTCCAAGATTATGGAGAAAGTGGTTCAGGAGAGGATTGATGTGGATCAAAATGTGGTTTGTACTTTATTTTTATCATTTATGGATCGAAATAAATATCGAGTAAAAGAGATAAGTAAGATTATAACATTTCAGATTCTGATAGAAAGACATGACATCCCCGACCTATGTAAAGTCGAATATCGGTAAGGTGCCACCGGTGAGGTCCAACAGTGAGGTCCTAACAGTTAGGTTTCATCGGTGGGGTCTGACGGTGAGGTTTTATCAGTGAGGGCTAACGATGAGGTCTTATCAGTGAGATCTAATAGTGTGGTCTAACGGTGAGGTCTTATTGGTGAGGTCTATCAGTGAGGCCTTAGCAGAGAGGTCTAACATAGAAGAATTATCAGTGAGGTCTAACAGTGAGGCCTTGTCGGTGAGGTCTTATCAGTGAAATATTATCAGTGGAGTCTTAACCTAATAATTTACCATACCTAACACATTTTTTATGTAATTTAACCTCTCTAAATTCAAAGGATTTTGGAATATATCTACCAATTGATGTTCAGTGACAACAAATTCAAGAGTGGTATTACCTCTCTCATAATGATCCCTCAAGAAGTGATTTGTCACATAAATATTCTTTGTCCTAGCATGAGATACTAGATGCTTAGGGAGTACCACATTTCGATATATCTGACTGAGATCCATGGATTACCTTGTAGTTTTAGAGAATTATTCTTTAGGCTTTGGATACAGAGTTATGTTTTACTGTTACGTATCATCCTCAGATAGATGATTAGTCGTAGATAAGAATTCAATTAGAGATAACAATTCAAACCATATCTTAAACATTGATATATTTTTCTATGCATTACAAAAGTGGTGAGGATAAACTCCTTCCTCCAGTATAGTTTTCTTACAATAATTTCTTTCACTTGAGCGTCTAGATGACCTCTTATGAAAACTAATTTGGACGGAATTGGAGAACATAAATATATTAGAATTTAATTGGATACAGAAATATATTAGGACCTGATATTTCAAATGAAATTTCTTAATTTTTATGAAACATTTGGAAAAAAATAAGGGTTGTAATTTTTTTAAAGACAATTATGCTAATAGTCACCGGAATGATCTATTATTTTAGATTTGTGAAACATTGTTTATATAGACTTTCCTATATATAAGTTAGTTAAATTTGTGAGGAGGGTAAAACAAAACCATATTAATATATATCACTTTTCATTTTTTATCATATTGGGATCATATCTCATCTCTTTTTTTCTTCCACCAAACCAATCCCATGTTAACAATTTGTTACATGCATCTTCCATGGTTAAATAAATACCTAATCCATCGTAGTTAATTATTGTTGATTTCAAAGCAAGAAACCATGATCATTATTATATGGATCAAATTTTTGACATCCAATATCATATAGAGATAGTTAAATAAAATAATACCACTCACTCGATCATTATTTCATTGTGAAACCACCCTCTTGATAAAACTACAAAAGAATTGGTGGATGTATAATGAAAAATTATACTAAGTCGATCAAAATAATGTGATGCAATTTTGATTGAAAAAGTCATTAAACGGGGGATATAATATATTTCATTGATATTTTGTAATTATTTTTCAAATGATTTTTATTTTTTTTTATTTTTTGGGATACATGAAATATCTAGTTTTAACAAACTGTAATATACCATTTATAGTTTATTTATACATTATCATTATAACCTAAGAATTAAACATTTTTGAATGAATATAAATGATCTCATATAAAAAATTAAATATTAATTTATTTATATTAATATAATATATTAATACAAATGTAATTAATATCCAGTAAATTTTATTTATGATTCAAAAATACCATTTTATTAAAAAAATTTCACATATTTTTGTGAAACATTAATAAAATTTAAATTTAACTATTTTTATAAAACATAAATTTTATAAATTAAATTTATTTTTTTGAAATCTACATATCAAATTTATACTAGGAGGGTTTTTGATTATTATAATTAAAATATTAATTTCCCAATAAATAACGAAAAGAACTTATTTTCAGTCACAAAATTCTATTTAGTTTGAAGAATTTTAGAATCTGAATGGTGTTTAAAATGATTTATAGTTAAAACTAGATCAATTATTTTATTATTGATCAATTTTTTCCTTTTAATAAAATTCACATTAAATTTTGACATTAAAACCTTTAATACATATGATAATTTTCCCTTTTGGATTTTTTTTCATCCCATATATAGGTTTAATTATAAATTAAAATTTGACACTTCTATAAATAGAATTTTTGAAATATATTAAAATTGTTTAATTGTTATATATTCTTATATCATAATAATTTGTACTTATTTTTTAAAATTAATATTAATAAAATAAATATTAATTACCATTATTAAGGTTCATACGAACTTACTAGGTGTTAAACAAAAAATATTAATGGTTAAAATGACATAAAAATTTACTAACATCTTTTTATGTCAATAAATAAAAAGTACAAAATCTAATGTATAATAATGTTCTATTTTTGATCCATTATAATTTTTAAAACGTGGGTATACCTTTTCATTTTCAAAAACTCTACGTGTGTCATTTCCCACATTTATAAATGGGCTTCCAAACTCCTCTCAATATCAAACTTACAAATACATTATGGTCATCCAATACACGGCCAAATAATATTTTTAAATATCACCACATAATATATATCATGGTTTTATTTTGAAACCCTATAATGAAGGTATTAGGTGTAAACTAATAGGGGTTATATGAATAACTTGTATTGTTCATAACTATGTGTTTTTTTCTTTATTCATCTCTACCATTAATATATTACATAACCATACTAATATAATGAACTAATTATCTCCCATATACACCAATTTTATTATTTTAAAGGAATTAAAGATATCTATATCTTCTTCCATCAATAGGTAAATGAAGCCTTCAATCATATGTTTGAAAGACTGATCCTCGTTAATCGATATAATTAATTTTTCATCCCACATCACAAAGGTGTATTTAATAATGAATTTTATATATTTATATTATATTTATGAAATCATTAAACCCCCTAAACTATAATATAAAAAATATTATTTTTTACAGTCAATTCCGTGTGAATATGATAACATCGCTCATGACTATATCGTACACCACCTTTTGATTCCATATGTTTTTTATGTACACAATACATTGAAGGTAATAATGATAATTTTAATGAATATTTGGAATATATATGACATAATAATTATTTTTAATAGGTTATATATTATTTACCTTCTTTTCATTCAATCCATTCATAAAATGTAAACAATGTTCATACATACATATAGCCTACCATCTCCTTGAATGATGTAATTCATTTTGTTTCCCAATAATTTATTGATTAATATAAATAAATATTTAATGAATATATATATTTATGTTATTAAAATCATTCATAACATTATGGATATTATGATACCATGTTAAATGTAAAATTACCTAAAATTAAAAAATTAAAAATAGATGAAAAAACAATGAAGTTATTTCTGAAAAAATGAATACAACATGGAATTGTTTAAAAATGGTTAATAAAATATTATAGGTAAATAATATGTGGCATGATATGTATGTTAATGGTTCAAAAATAGATTTACTATAAACCTTTATTTATTAGGTAAAAGGTTTGAATTATAATGATGGATGTTGAGACCTATGGTATGATATTTTCATCTCATGTTTATTTATGTGAGACATAAGACTTACACATCACATGATTCTTTTGGGTAGTGTAGATACTTCTCATAAATTATTTTTTAAATTATTTTCAAGAAAGTTATGTGATATACATAACTATTTTATTTTCCTTTTTTCAAGAAACTTTTGTTTCAAAATATATGAAATTGGTAATTGATTTATGCTGCAATCCATTTTTTTATCTAAATTATTTATTATTATGTATCCAATTATGAGATATTATTATCTACCAGTCAAAAAAATGAATTTTCATTTATTCTATTTAGTTCAAGAAAATAAATGATTTAATTTCATTTCAATATCTTTATGTACTTATGAGACCAACAAAACCTTCTTAGTAAAAATCAAATTTACTTTTCTCTTTAGTTGAAAATCCTTTTTCATCAATGTCTATGATTTATAAAATTTAGAATTTTTCCAAAAAAATTAAATTGTTTATTTTCCTTTAAATATAAGACATTAGCGATGTTTTATTCAATGAAAACATATCAATGTTTTAATTCATCCCATATAAAATTGGAAGGATATATTCAATGAAATATATTTCCACAATCTAATTTCAAATTATAATATTTAAATGGTTACATTAAAAGTTGAATGTATGATTTCTTTAATATGTATCCAAGTGATTTTTCAAAATCATTTTCCATCTAAGATGTCCACCATTGATGTAGCACGATATTTAATGGGAATATAATCAAATTATAACCTACTTATTATTTATATATATGGTTTATTTTTATAATGAAAGGAATTTTATTTATCTTATTTTGATTCTTTAGTTTAGGTTATAATTAAATGTTTATGAAACATATTTTTTTCATTATTCCGAATATGATGGATGAATCAAGATCTTGTGGAACATTTATGTATGGTATTATTTATTTTATATTGGTTAAATTATAACCATGAATGGTGGTTATTATAAAACTAATTATTTTAGTTATGTCATAACTAAGGATGGTGGTCACATTATAACCATGAATTAGTAAAACATATATCATCCTCTAATGAATTGTGAAACAATTGATATAACAGGAGATAAGCTTGAAAAAAATGGTGAGTTAAACTTTTTTAGTATAGAGTAATGTCCACCATTATAATATTGGGAGTGAACATTGACTAAAATAATGGTTTATGGAGTGAACCCATTTATATATGATAGACGTTCTAGTTAGCCTTTACAAGGGTGGAACTAATATTCTATACATACATGTTCAAAAAAATATATGTCTTATTGAAAATATTTTCTATCATGGACTATGTTATTTGATTATTCTATCATTATTGTCTTTTACACACTGATGAATTATTCAATAAATAATATTTATGATCAATTATATGTTGGTTATAGTTTTCAAATGTAATTTAATTATTCTTATAACCTTATTCTCACGATGTGTTGATATCTCCCTTGTTTACCATTATTGAGAATTTGATCAACCCCCTTTTTACATTTATTTTCCCTAGTTTAATGAAAAATGGTTTTATGTATGATATGTATTTTAAGGGTTATAATTATGGAAAGGATTCTTGGAGATGATGTATTTCACATATTATCCAATTTTTAATGTATCATATCATGAAAAGGTACTAGACCAATATGATTATCGCATGGATTGTCATGTGATGTGAATAATATTCATATATTAATATGTAATATATATGTATGATCTGATAGGGTATTAATAATGTGAATCAAGCCTTGGATATAATATTAATATAACTAAACTAGAGTCACGGATCCTTGGCCAACACTATTGAGCCAATCAACATCACTGGAAGTCCCAATGAACTACACGTGATAACATCCCTCCAAAGAATGTGTCCACTAGAACAAGGGAGTTGTTTTCAATCATATAGAGTCGTCAATGGTACCACTAATGGGGTGTCCCATTGTCAACATTATCATGGGAACATATAAAACTAATTTACTAACACCTGGACATACTACACCATCTAGCATAACCATCTAGTTCGGATTAGGATGTGATTCCCTTGAAAATTCAATTTTGTTCTAGGGTTTTCCCTCATACAGGGCATCTACCATATTCATGGACTCCGGTGAAAAGTCAGAAAGGAGGTGAGAAATCTGTAATCACATTCATTAAATACTATTCACTTGAAAACAAAACACACCTCATCTCCCACACCATAACATGATATATACCCAAAACAAATATCCATGTATAAAAATTACAATATGAATTTAATATCGAGAACCCTACATGGGGTTAAAACATACAATGGGACAAGGTAAACATATGAGGATCAACAGGGTCTCACCCATCTATAATACTATATTAAAAAGTCTAAATGATCCTTTGAAATAGACAACATGGAAGGATGATCCACATGAACATTTTATAATTCAATTATAAATATTATTTCAAATAAAATTTTAAATTCAATCATTTATAAGAATTTAATCGTCCTTTTTAAATATTTATTCACAAAATCACATTTTAGTCCCAATTCGGTATACTACATTACAAAAATTTCTTTAAAATCCATGATAACATACTACAATTTCAATGTGAATTTTAAATCTGGATCCTCCCCTAAAATATAGTTTTAATATAAATAACAACATTTTTTCAATGGGGAACCTTCATCAATCATGCTTTAAAATATTTAAATCCAAACTATAATTTATCAAACACATGGAATGAAACCCAAGTCCAAGAAATGTAAGTAAACAATTTGAATGAAAACAGAGAGTAAATAAGCTTAAAAAAAATATTAAGTTCATGAAATATTTGAAAACAACCATTTAATCATTTTTAAATGTTCTTATTGTAATTTTCATAACACATCGATTGTGTCCAAAGCCAATTCCAAACTCAAAAGATGAAAAAAACCCATTTCAAAATTATGATAGACAAAAATAATTATAATTTCCTAGAGAATCATTTAGACCACACTATCCAATTTCAAACATGAAATAAATAAGTGTTACAAAGAAACACCTAGCTCAATATGTGGATAAGTGAACCAAAATGCATTGCCTTTAGTATTAGATGATGAAATACATAACAATGAAGAATGAGAGACCCATACCACACCCTTAAAATGGATATATACCAATTTTTTTTGTGAAACTCCATTTCATAGGGAATGGATGAATGAAATCGGTGGCTAGGAGAGGTGTAAATCATTAGAAATGAAATCTGTAAGGGAGATGAAATCTTACCTTTACTAATCAATAATTTTTATTGAATAAATTACGAGTGAAGAGAAAGATAAGTGGAGGCTATAATGGTAGTGAACACATTCTTGAGGGTTCATCCAGAGAGTGTCACATAAGTGAGGGGAGAAAATAAAAGAAATGAAACACCTTAAATACACTTATGTTTAATACATGAAAAAATGATTTTTTTTAATATTTCGAGTGTTGCATATTGTATTGGGGAACAATTTATATTATCCTGGCATAACCATTATTACCCTATAAGACAAGCATGAGGAAGCAATGTGGTTACTCCTAGATATGTAGCATGTTTGAGCTTACTATGATATGACCATGTAAACTGAAACCATCATGTGCTTACTTATCATGCATGGTCAGTGCATGGTTACTTCTAACAATGGAAAAATATAAATGATATTTAAGAGTATGGACCAAAATCATTTCTTAACCAACAAGGACATAAAATTAATAAAATTAATTAATTAATTTATTTCATAGTGTAATATAGTGTGTAATAACTTCCCAAGCATGTCACTTTCTTCCCATAAAATTCCCATATATTATGTATGTTTTTCAACAACTGAAATCCCTGAAATAGTGATAATGACCTTAAATGAAAATTATGCACTAGAATCTAAAAGAAAACTATAGATAAATTCATATCAAATGGATGTTTCCCCAACATTTATAGTTAATATACAGGATAAAAAAACAAACACACTTACAATGGATGTGACACAAATTCAATGAAGAATACATCAAAAAAATAAGGTACCATGAGATTCCATATATTATTTAATTATTAAAAAAATCATCTTTAAATAGGATGTCCATTCTATGATACAATCAATAGATTCCAAAAAAATAAAATTTTACAATCTTCAAATCTATCCTATAAGAGAAACCATAGAAAAATTATCCTAAAGAAACACAGGTCACAAGTACATGTTAGTAAAACTATCATGTCTCAAAGGCACAAAAATCTTGTTGTAATAACATACATCAATCCATAAAATAAAAATATTGGATATATCATTATATAACAAATATATACAAATCTAATGAACTAGGAACTCAGACCTTGGATACCATATCATGGAGAACACAACCTAATCATATATGACCCGATTCAGTATATAATTTAAAATAATTATATGTCAGAACATATGAAAAAAAATTCATATCCATGGCGATCCTACATCCATGAAAAAAAATGAAAACTCAGGCCACGACCTTAATAGAATAGTATAATCATAATAAAAATGTCAAGCGTAGAAAAAAAAAGATGCATAGAAAATATAAAAAACAAATTTCAAATTAGTGAAACTAAAATACCACCCAAGGACCTCATAAAAAACCAACTGATGTATTCAAAAACTCCAAACACATAAAAAAATAAAAACCTATTTTGGACCATCATCCCTATAAATAACATGATCCCAAAGGATAAGGTTGCTAAATTCTTTTCATGAAACCCAACAAACAATCTAAGTAACACTTATGCTATTTTTTTATGAAAAACTAATTTCTAACACACTACCATATATGAAAAAAATAGAGAGGGGGAGGTGGGATACATATATCACTATCTTTGAATCTAGGTAAAATATTAATGAAAAATGGAGGAAGTTGAAATAAAAAATGATCAGATATTTCTCATTGTCTTCTATATTGAACACTTTATATACAATGAAAAATAGATCTAATACAATCATTTTATCTAAATAAAATGAAATGGTACCAACCCATGTTATGGGATGAAAAAATAAAACAAAACTATTCACAAGAAAATAAAAATATCAATTACATTCATATAAAATTAAAAAAAATCCTGAATGAATAAAACCAATTTTTTCAAAAACTCATTTCCATTTTAAAGGAAATATATATATATAGAGTTTGAAAACATTTCCCACAATTTATTATATCTACAAAATCATCTCATAGATTAATAAAAAATTAATTTTGAAAAACAATTTTTTTAGTGTTAATTATATGAATAAAATACCTTTTTTTAAAACACCCAATGTGGCCAAAATTAATTTATAATTGATTGTGTTTACAAAATGTTAAAAAAACAGATTCACCCATTATGATAAAAAAAAATAATATTTTCATGAAAACTAATTTCATTTTATAAATACCCTGGAGTCTAAATTCCAAAATAAAAAATGGTTTCATAAAATTCAATCAATTTTAATAATTAGACCCAAAAGATTATTTTAAATCATAAGAATTGTACAAAGATAAACTTTTTCAATAAGTCCTTCTTTAAAACACTCAAAAAAGAAGGAATAAGAAAAATCCCTAAAATCAAAATCAAAACCATTATGATATCACAAAAAACACATTTAATCATCCATATCCATTTGTGATATCTCAAAATTTGGCAAAAAATCAATACATATGGGATGCATAACTCTGCCTGAATTGGATATGTGGCCCAACCGACCCTAGTACAACCATGAAACAATTCCCTTGGAATTTAAAAAAGAGCATTTTGACATTACCAAGTTCATTTGGCAAGGAATAAGAATATAATTCCACTGAACCATTATATTATTTCATCACAAATTCTAATCAAAGGCCATGAAAATATGATATGCCAATTAGGATCAAATCATGATCAATGGTAAATCCAAAAAAATATTAATTTTAAATTAAAATCTAACATCCCATAGAATCTTGTGTATTAAAGAAGGCAAGATCCTATACGGGACTTCTTGCACTACCTCTCATGTACCAAAGAAATAAAATCGAAAATAATCTTACCATGAAACCCCAAATAAGATACATAATTCAAACTTCATAGGCTCCTATTTAAAATAAGAATACAAACCTATAATACCATTTATAATGTATCAATCATGGATATACATTTGATATACTCTGGAAATGATGGGACACATTCCAAAATTTTGTTTTTGATTGACTCAAGTAGAAAACCATTTATTTTGAACCACATTAACACATGTGGGAATGATTTTACCTTATAATCTGAGTAAACTAAAATACATGAACATAAAAAATATCTCATAATACAGTATAACTTTAGTGGTCCACATATAAATAAAAAATATGTAAACTATCACCAAAACAATAATACATTAAAATTAATAAATATCACATGCACAGACAAACTCCCATAGACCCCATTCACCCTATGAGGTATAAATTCCTCCCATTTCATATAATAGGACACCATAAAATCACTACACCTCAAACCACATAATATAGTAAATTTGTAATTAGATAATGATATCTCTTTAAAAGGAAAATAACAAGACGTTATAGGAATATATAAGAATATCCGAAAAAATATTTATTGTGAGAAACTATACAAATGAAACAAAATGAAAGTAACCTCGGATTAATAAAAACTCACAAAGTGTTGTGATGGAGAACCAATAACATGGAACTGGGTTAAATAGGCATGAGAACATATTCAATTAGTAGGACACCAAAACCCATATTATCAATTGAAATATGTTAGTATGAAAAATTATAAAATTATATTTTTAATATAATGTATTATATAGGATTTAACATTCATTAAAAATTCAATTCACGTGAACTATATCAAAAAACAAAAAATTCTAAAAAATAAAAAAACTCTTGCTTCGTCATTTTCATTATGACCTTTAAACTAAGAAATACGAACTGAAACACTTTTCCATGTATTCAACATCTCATGAAAATATAATTTTTAAAAATAATTTCACTTAAAAATAATTTATTTAATACTCATTAAGAAATACAAAAAAAAAATGGTTTCTATAATTATACACTAAAAACATTATAAAATGATTCATTTAAATGTAATACAAAAACAAACAAGGTGATTCATAAACCGTGTAATAGAACCCATCATCAAGGAAACACAATAAATTAATTCTCCCAATATATTCAATAAAAATAGGGGTATAAAAATATTTCCTAATTAAAATCTCCTAAATTTTCAAAAAATTCCATGTATCATGAGAATATTCTACGTGATCTAGTTACAATAAACATGAATAGTAAATAAGGAACCTGGGCCAAAACTTATTGACCTATCAAAATAAGTATGACTCCCTCTAAACTACCCATGATAACATCCCAAAAAATGCATTTGAAAAAGGGAAAATGAGAGTTGTTTTAACATGTATTCACTCACCCATATGACCAAAAACTTTATTTTATTATGTCACCCTACACATGGTAATATATAATAATTCTTTGATATCATTGGGTCCTTCCACTCAATTTAGATTAACTCTATCATTTCTTTTATGATGTTATTACCCTGATGAACCACTATGATACTAATTTTTCTATTCACATAGGTCGTATAACATTTCCAAGTACTCCCTTGAAAATTCAATATAGGAGGTGAATAATTAGGAGTAACCTACGTCAATTTTAATTAATTTCAAAATCACATTTTTCTAACTTAACACACCCTCACAAGATACAACCCCAAAAAAATATCCATGAAATTGTATTCCAATATTCATTCCAACATGTAGTGTCCCCCACAGGGTCATATTCTACAATATTCCAACATAAACACATTAACTCAAGAGGGTGTCACCCATTGGTAAAACTATTTAAAAATTAAAAATAATACAGTAAATCAAAACACTTATTAGGAAAACCCACACACCAAATTAATAAATACATTATTAATCTCATATCAAAAACTACAACAATACAATTCTCAAGATAATGTGAAAGTTACATTGAAATAATTATGTTAAGAATTAAATTTGGAAACCCATTTTGAATTCCACTTTCTAATGAAACATTTAAAAGACATGATAATAAAACATGATTTGAATTCCATTTTAAAATCACACCCTTCCCATTACATACCATTTTATAATAAAATTACACACATTTTCTCAAATAGAATTAGCTTTAAATATGAATTTAAAATATTATAATTCATTCTTGAGAATTTGAACGTGTAATTAATGAAATATTAGAATGTCACCCAAGTCCAAGAGAAGTCATTAAACCATATGAAATCATACCAAAAAACAACAATAAAGGCTTGGAATTTAAAATTGATGTCAAAAAATTAAAACACGGTTTAAATTTTTTTAAGGGATATATAGGAAATTTCACAAGCACCTGGAAAGAGACCAAAGACCATGCAAAGCTCCAAAGATGATCAAGAATAACATATGGATACTATGAAAAATAATCATGTAATTAGATAATAATCTTTTTTAACCACCATGTAAATTAATGACATGTAATACAAGGGGGTTCCATATAAACATATACATCCAAAAAAAGGATAGTAATCCGAAACGCTTCATCTTTAGTAGAAGTTGTCAAAATTCACAAGTAGGTGACCCAAGAGACTCATCACACACTATAAAGGAAAAAATACAAAAAATAATGACCATATTCTTTTACATGGGATTAGTATAATGAAATAACTGATGAGGTGAGGGGGAAATCAGAAAAAATGGAAGGATTTATGTAGAAGGGATATTACCTAGACTAATCGAACTTGATTCCTGAATAAATTGAGATACAATATTAAGAAGAGAGGTTGATTCAATTAGAGGACACCCAAACCATATTGAATTTTGTAGATACGATTATCTTGTGGGGGGTATAAATTAGGGTAATTATATTTATAAATCCAAATACAGATAAAATTTTACGAAACATTGGAAGAAATTAAAATTCTATGTTTTGTTACACGGTTTAGGCACTTTGTTCACCTAATTATGACCTCAAAATTAGTCTTCTTCCTCATAAGCCTGAGGATCATACATCATTACTCCATGTTAAGTCGTAGTGATTCGAAAATGTGGTCAAATAGTGAAAAACAATATTCCAATATGTGGACACCTCTTGAACGATCAACCCACCTATACTCCAAACATGTCCAATCCCATAATAACACGAATTACCATAAAATTTTAAGAGTTTCATCCTAAAAATATTCAGAACCCCCAAATAGTAAAAATTAACTAAATTAAGTAAATAATTTATTTATTCCATAGTGAATGTTGGGTATCATAGAATGATTAAATATCAAAATTTAATTCAAGCACATGCAATCAAGATTATTAAATAGGCGAGTAGTAAAAAATGATAATGAGATTTATGTGGACTGAATATAGAAGGTAGGAACACTACAAGAAGTTAATTTACTCAATTATAATAGATAATATATAGATTGGATAGATCAAAAGTAAAATATATGTCAGTTTATGCAATGTGACAAGCATTGAAAACCTAGATGTTGATCGCATAGTGTGTCTCAAAAAACACATGAAAGGTGTATTCTGAATAAATTAATACACAAAAAATATATCACGAATATAGTCTCATTGTCTTTCAAATATGGGGCATGTAAATCATTGTTGTTCTATATAAAAACTTCATTTAAAAATTTATGACCAATTAAAATATTCTATAATAAATTCATATAATCAATATGTTGTTAATAACTATTAGTTTTCATACAAATGTTATTGACACAACGATATGAATTATTAATTTAGTGATGAAATAGTAATACCATGGAGACCCATAAGATATGTTCTCAGTATGAGGAAGATTCTATAAGTGTTATAAAATATCAAAATCATTTTTCTTCATTACATGTTGATGATGATGAAATAGAGCCGGAGGAAGAACAATCAAATCAATATTTAAGGAAATATCGACAGTGGGGATGAAGTAATAAAAAATCAATTATGAAAAGAAATTTCAGTTATAAGTTAATAAATGTGACAGATTATTTTGGGGTACGTATTGTGAATATAAATCAAACCTCCCATATTTCGAGAAATGAAAATCATTTCAACAGAATATAGTATAAAGAAGACTGTGTTTTCCAATTTATTAAAATATAAAGGGTTAAATATCATTTTATCAGGTAATTTGAAAATTAGTATAAAATATATTAGGTTTTTTTTAATGTGCCCTTAGTTAAAGTCTATATTGACAATCTACTATTTTTATACATTTCATTACTTACAGAATACAGTGGACTTCGACATGATGTATGACATTAGAAATGAAATAGAAGGATTAGTTTTGATACTATAAGTGTGAATGAATATGAATTTATGTCTCATTTGTTTTAAAAAAAGATCATTTATTTTTATCTATAAGGTTAGTGAATAGTATATGGTTCATGGTTCTAGGACACCAAAGATAAAAGGTCCATGGATAAATTACAGAATAGTGTAGTTTTTCATTACATGTATAACAATTAACAAGATCCCACAAACACATTTTATACATGTCAAAATGAAATGATAATTTTAAATTACTATTGGTAAATTTAGAAATATTTGGTGATATTTGTGTATTCAGTGTAATATGATGTTTTTACAACAATATCTCAAAAGGACATGGATAATTATAGATATTTTAAATTTATTATTCATTATTATAGTAATATGTAATGGATAGAGGTTATCTCACAAAAAAATTAAATATTCATCTATATTACCTAATAAAAGAGGTTTATAGAGATGATACAAAAGGTATAAATTCCTAAATTCAGGATAGGTAATTTTTTTAAATCACTATCAATTCATTGAATATATATCATATAACCATTATTTAATATATCACATTTTAGTAGAGATGACTTCTGATCAAAATAAATCTACTGGGAGGAATAAAATATTTCTAAAAACATGACTAATACATAAAGCACGGGAAATTTTATACTAATGATATTTTATGTGGTAGTCTCATATCCAGACCCACATAGACCCCACTGGGATATTAGCAAGTCCTATGTGGAACCCCCAGAGAAACTCAAATTGGATAGGGGTTGGAGGTAAGTACCATTTAGAAACAATATTGTAATGGGGACCTTATCCTAAATTACATATACACGCAAAAAACCAACTCCATGGATTAGAGAAAACATAAAATAAGATACTGAACATGTAGGGTGAAATAAATTCATTCAAAGATCTTTAGGATATAAGAATGTACAAACAACTAATATTAATACAAATAGGAAAAAATACATTCCAACTAGAAAATGATGTCACAAACTAAAAAAATAATAAAAGGGAATGGATTAAGAGTTATTGGATCATGATATCCATCAATAAACTCTAAATATAGAAAAAACACCAAGTAACACTATTATCCCCTAAAATAAGGTATACTAATATCACCACTGATCTTTCCATCATTCAAATATTAAACAACATGTGTAGAAACAAAGAAAAAATTAAAAGAAATAATAATAGTTAACACCACCCATTATAAAAGTGGGTGAAGAACCCTGATCATCATATTTTTTTTATAGATTCCAAAGTGATAACTGTATGTGGATATCCATATTTACAGCTAGCTAAAAATGACAAGTCAACTTTTTTCTACGAACAATCCACATATGACTTCCAACACCAAAAAAAACCTCTATAGAATTAGTTTAACCACTTCACCTTTCAATTTTTATTTATAGTAAATGGGGAAACTATGTTTGGAAGAGGACTTAATACTCATCATAACTTGATGATGGTGTAGTTCCTATCTATAGATAGGAGACACATGCCCTCTGTGGAATGGAGGAGTACAACCATACCATTATAAAGAGTACGAGGAACCACACCTTGTTCTTACATGGGATTACAAACTCTATCATCCCTCTAATAAACAATATGATCTCTAACATCAACAAAAAACAACTAAATAACGTATCTCACTCAAAAAATTTATTTTTATATATTTATCTACCAATTATGGGACACCATCATGTCCTATATGAAAAAAAATTGGGTAGGATTCCCATGGTCCCAAATTATATTATAGAAGAAGGTGATACACAAATTAAAAATTCCTAGTAAAATATAAAAGGTGTGGAAATAGTGTTACATGAAATCAGAAACCTCCTAGAAACTTGGGAATTTCATCCATTAAACATAGCTAAGAAAACCATTTATCTAAACATGGTGTTTACAAGGAGTACACAATGTTTTTTCGAATCCTGTTTATGAATGTGTCCTAATGATCATGATCAATTTTTCTAACATGTTCCTTTGTAAACTATCATTTACCATGTACTATGGCCTTGTCCCTATAGGCTGGACAAGTTCTAGTACTCTGGATGTGTTTGTTCCCACGTGACTAGCCATACCCATGTACCAGGCCATGTCTATGTTCTACCTATGTATCAAAGGTATATAAACCAGGTCTCCAGTATTGTATCACATGATGTGTGGGTACCCCAACTATAGAATAATAATAAACTATACACAATACACAAAATGAAACAACAAGGCCCCATGGGGGGTTTGTCCCCCCAATATACCCACCCTATATTTTTGAAATATATATGTTCTCATGGTCTTGAAGAATATAAAAAAATATATTCTATCCACAACATACCTTACTATTTTACCACCTGTTACCTATATAATTTGATGGGGGAAGCCTATTTTACATGAATTATTATCCATCAAGGGTCCTAAATTAAAAATACATTCAATTGTGGGGTAACTATCACACATCTCATCGACATTTTAGTGTCCTGGTCAAATATTCCATCACTTCTTTCCCATAACACACCTTTCTCTAAAAATTATAATTTATACGTACATCATTCATGAATCTCCCAGGAATCTATATTTTGATTATGCTTGAATCTAGTGCGAAAATGTTGGAATATGACCATGTCCTTCAATGATGTAGAACATGAATAATAGTTGTGAAAAAATCCCATGAATGAAGTGAGAAAACTTATTGGAAAATTTAGTATCATTAATAAATAAAAAATTATTTAAAAAAGTGATGAATAATTGAAAACAATTTATGAAATATTGTTAGAGTATTATTATAGTCTGAAATCATTTAAAAAATAGAAAAAATGGAAAAAAAAGATAGATGATGATTTCTTTAAAAAATTATTTATATTGAAGAAAATTATATAAAATGTTTCACTTATTTAAGAATAAATTGATCTTTAGATGAGAATGCATCAACTAGAAAAACAGTGAATCTCCAATTTCATTTTTTTATCCATGGAACAGTTTTTCTTTATAATTTTTGTTGAACCACATTCCCTATTTATCAACACCGATGAAAATCTCTTGCCCTATCCTATCTAGTATCCTAGGGTTATTTTTATATCACTGAGGATTTTATATAATTATTTAAAAATATTTATGAATTATGTTTTCATATAAATGGAATTAAATAAATAATTATTTTTACTTAATTAACTAGTTATCAACTACCTTCAATAGAATAGACTACATCGAAAAACATTATGTCGTGGAATAAATAAACCCTATTTTTATGAAACATAAATTTTCTCAGATTTCCCATATAATATCCTGATCAATAAGAAAACAATCTATTATGAAAATATTATTACATCTACTCTAATATATATTATCATGTTTAATAAATTAATTTTGGTCTTCTTTGTCAATAAAAATATGATCAAATCAGTGGAAAAATCTAGATATATATATATATATATATTAATATTCATAGGATCCCACTACAAAAAATATAATCATTACATCCTCCACTCCATAAACGATTTTATCCATAACAATCATGATCTTCATGAACTGGTGGGTTCTACTAAGACTTCACCTAGATCTCAAACTCTTATGACCTCTCCTATACACTCTCAGGTAGCTAATGTACTCAAGCTAGAGCAATGGTCCATCCACATAGTATCTTCTCATGTTGTAAATCGATCACCATAAATTACTCTGATAATATAGATCAATCCTCTATGTCCATTTATCCCTTGGAAAATATATGTGATGGGTCGTGAAAATATCTCCTTAATAGTGACACATGGAAAACATTATTCAATTTGACGAAATATTTAGGCAAGGGGTATGGTTTAAAACACTCACTAAATCTCTATAGGATCTCAAATTGTACATCTAGAATCGATGATAGAGTTATTAAATACGCAAACCTTTACAAACCTCATCCTCGATTGATTCCATGGAATACATGGCCTCATAATAAAAAAAAGGATATCATTCTAGTATGTAAAATAATTATTTTAAGTATGAAAAATACTCATACACTCATAGATCATGTAAACATACTTATCATTTATTGAACAAATTTTGGCATAACAAGAGATTCCTCTATAGTCAATATCTACTAAAAGGGTGACTTATAGGGTCTCCCATAGAGGGACTCAAATGGTTGAACAATGATAGTGGATTGATATAGTTTTTTTAAAAAATGTCAACAATGGATGGTGATACTCCCAAATATAAAATAATTCCAACATAAGGGATCTAAGAATATCCTACTAATACTCGATAGTACACTAAATATAACTATCCTTCAAGGAGTGAAATGTTGTGCAAATCCATAACAGGGTCCTAAAACCCCATACATAACCATCCCCAATCATGATAAGTACCGATCATCATGATCATAGGCGATCGTTATGTGTACCCCATAAAGATGAATGATCTTCTATATGAACAACAATGCCAAATTCTCAACTGAAATATGCTCCCTGATGGCATGAAAATGTACTAACATGTTTACTCTGAAAAAATAACCCAGATAGAATATTGGCCTTTGAATACCTATGGATTCCCCATCAATAATTCAATTGATATTTTATCCCACAACCATTTCATGATCTTAATAGGTTTAGACATAAAATATCAAAAATGATTTTTAACATTTACCTGTTGACATGTGATATATATAGAGACAAAATTAGCATTGATCTGCCTCATGCATGCCCAAAAAAATTCACTAATAGTCCTTGTACATATTTTACAAACCATTATGTATATCCAAGGGGGAGCTATGAAACTACATAAACACCTTCTCATGAAACATGTCTAGAATGAGAATATATCCCTAAAAAGTATTACATTTTTCCCTCTATCATATAATCGATCAGGTTTTTCACTCTAGGATATATACTTATTTATGAAATCATAGACTATGTCTTATAATCGGGAAACCCTAATAAATAGTTTAATCTCTAGAGTAACTCCATAAATTGAATATAACCTTTTACCCTCTCAATTCCTAGGGTAACCTATACTAAATAATGCTTCTTAGAAACCTCATCCACCATGGTATAACAATATTTACAACAATGGGTATCATCTAAAAGGTTTCCCTTCCCCATCATATGGATTATATCGATGTATTATTCCTCCATGATTTCAAAGTAGTGTCACTTTATTAGGTAGATATCTATCTATGTGAAGATATGAGTGAGGCTTTGGTGGTCTTTTTAAACAATGAAATAGTCACCTAAAATACAATTATTCCAAATATTCAATGAAAGGACTACATATTGATTGATAAATCAATGGTTTCATTATTATTCTCATGGGATCCCAAATTCTATAAACTGTAATCAATTACTATCGTACACTGCATCAACACACACCCAATACTAGATCCAAAAGCATGAGAAAACACAAAATACTCAACCCCATACCCCATAATTAAATTTACATGATCATTGGAAAATCTATGCCTCAACTACTCAAAGATAATATAACAATTTTCAGTCTAGGAAAAAAATTCCCTTTCCATTTTATTGAAGTAAATAGTCTAAAATAATGTAAATGGAAACAAAATACTATCTGTTGTGCAATACCAAATCTAGAAAACAAAACACCTATAACATTCTCTATAGTGGTTTCCAATATTGAACTACATCAATCTTCACTAGATCCAAAGAATTCCATTTTTAAAAAAGATATGATCTTGAATGTGAAACTATATTGATCAAAAACTGACAATCCAAGAGATTACTATATTATTGGTGCACCAATAGTAATTATAGGAAAAACATCAAATTCTATTTATGATCATCCCCCATAATAAAGTATATTATATTGTAATTTAAAAATAAAAATATGAATCAATCCATTTATGGAATGATTAACATGTTCTTAAGATCCATGAACAAAATGGGTGAATTAATCACACCAAAAGGAATCAAAAGGTACTCATAGATTCCTTTGTTATATCATAATTCCATTATCAAAATATCAACCACTAAAATAATCATCTAATGATAAAAGGAATTGAAATAATTATTTGAAAAAAACATGAAACTTTCAACTAGATAAAAATTTCTTCATTCCTCAAAATCATTACTTTTTTATTATCATTAACAGATATAGATGATGAAAAAAAATACCAAAATTCAATTTCCCTATTTCTATGAATATCACTAAATCTAATCAAGGGGATACATTGTTCGTAGTAAAAAACTTTTCTCAAATATCTTCGTAACACACCCTCTGATCTTGGAGAAATGTAGGGGATATATGATATGTTTTAGATGATATTAGTATTGTCCCATGGTGAAAGTCAATACATAGGTCAATTTTTTACTTCAGAGGTAGAAATTGCATAAACATAGGGAAATAAATCTATATAAACCACTATTATCTCTAGAGGACATATTTATAAAGAGCTAGCTATACCAAGCGATATAATCACCAAATGATGGATTATTTGATATTGAGTATTTTTAATGATCTTGACTCACTCATCCAATTGAAATCTCCTTCAAATGTAGTATAATAATGCCCCATTTAAATAAGGAAATATTACTCTACATCGATGATAGTCTATCTAGGAAGATACATAAAAAAAATTCAATACCCAATAATATTTCATAAGAGTTCATCATAATGACCAAAAGGACCCATAATAAAATCCCCCTGATGAATGATAACTCACACTACTATAATATGTATTATAATGAAGAATATCTAACTGTAAGAACCTATGGCCGTAGCTATCGAGAAAAATAATCCACTGGATTCTTTAACTCTCCTAAATGGGTTTTGGTGATAAATGAATGAATAATTCATATTTCTATAATTATTTGAGATATATTATAAAATAAAAATATCACACATTGAATCATATCATGATTAGCCTAATCATATCCCTATATAGCTTGAAACATCCCACATCATCAACCACCTGACATACGAGACATGCATGGTCTACCTGGTGGTTGTGGTGAAAGTATATCATTGTTTTTTCATCCAATTGAAGCTCCTCTCTATAAATACCCACGTAAATTATTATTAAAACCTCAATGATAGATTCCCTTATCATGACTAGATGATCCTTGATCAGGGTGATGCCTCTACTTCATAGGTCCATTCGTAACCTAACCACCCTTCACAACACATTGGGTTAGGAAATCATGATCCAGGTAACCTCACCCATCACAATCATTGAACAATCCCTTTATATGATAATTGGATCATCTATATGAACCTTGTATCACTGGTTCATAGGTTGGATCCCACACTTGAGTATTCCTCTGGTATAGAGACATTGACAACTAAAAAATTCTAGTTTCTATAAATGAAATATCCCCATGATGTCCATTTTATCGCTCAATATATGTTTTTCTCTTGTAGGAAAATATCTATAACCCAATACTTATCCAACACTGAAAAACATGTTTGAGTGACTAATGAGACCACACTATCATGGATTTCCCAATGATGTATTTCACACCCAATAGTTTCAAACTCAAACATTAGTGATCGAGTATCATGAGAGGTCGGTGAACCTGATGTCATACTTAGGAAAAAATATATCAACATACAACAATGATTTTAAATCCATACAGGGAGAAGTATTTAAATGGAATATTTTTCATGGAACAATATTTGAATATATAACAATTAAATTATCCCCTCATCGGGAGTATATGTGACCAGACTACACTATTTTTCAGTTCCTCCATGAAGAAGGCTGACCATAAGACCAACCATCTAATCGTTTATGGTCTATATATAATAGAAAACTCATACCACAACTTGATAAAGTCCAATATTCAGTTAGGCTTTATCATTATGTGAGACCTATGTGGTCACTATCACTAGATCATTTATAATGGAATAATACTACATGCATAATTATCCAAACGTATTAGAGATATTGAATGAAAAACACATAGTATATTTTCATTCTATTAATCTAGTGGTGGATCTATTTACATGACAATATATCCCATTACTAATCTATTCTAACCTAGATGAAACACCCCATGAGTGAGTCTCTGAACTATGGCCTCATCACTCAACTAATCATCCTCAAAATATTTTATCGTGATCTAGGTAGTTATCATCATGGAGGAATCCAAAATAGTAACAAGACATACCAAGAACTGACGAGGATAACTGGGAGATAAGTCATTTGGGAAATGGAATTCAAAAGACCTATTAATATATGATTCATATAATGTTTATTTTCTATAATTGATGTCTTTGAGTTTGGAATCAAAAAACATTCAGTCAATGATACAATGTATGGATATGTCTGGGACCACAACAACACATTGTTTGATATCATAAGAGTTTAACTCAATACAATCTTACAAAATTTACCTAATTTCCCAAACATGTCTTTGTGAAATAACAAAATCCAGATATCATCTTAGGAAAATACCACCACTGAAGACACTATCTGATGACCTTACCACTTAAGAAATCTCCAAAGCATGAAATAAGTTGAGTGTGACACTAAAATACATTTTTCAATCAGCTAGGGGTTAGCGAAAATATCATATTAAGCATCACTCAATATTGGGAAGCCATGTCCCAATGTACCTATACACAAATGAAGCTTCAAAAATATTCAATAGTGTATATATATAAATAATGAATTAACATATATGGTGTCATCAATGAATGGAACAACCTCTAGATAATAATAAATGTATAGAAATATACAAAAAAATATTTAATGATTAAAAATAAACACCAAACCAAAAAATGATGTCCCAACCTACCAGCAACTAGAAAAAAAAATTACTAAAGAGATATTGACTCATAATATCTAATACATACCTTCAAACATAGCCAATAATACTAACTACAACTTTTCTCCATTAAAACATGGTTCACCAACATCACCTATGGTTCTCCTATTGAATTCTTATTACATATCAAGTGTGTCAATAAAAAATGAAATATTTTGTATATATATACCATCTAAGATGAAAAAAATACATGATGGAAGAATATTAAATCACAATAATCATATCAACTGGTTAGGAAAGAGGTTAATAGAAACCCAACATCAGATATTCCCCATGAAACCCTATAAAGATAGAAAGGGGATCCATATATTCATAGTGAGCTAAGAATGATGAGTCACTATATAGCTCCAAAAGGTATATATTAGATACTCAACACTAGGATAATACTCAACAGAATAAGTTGAGAGGACCAGAACCATGACATTGTCTTGTAGAGTAGAGTGATAAACATAATACACTAGAGGATCCATTTACTTCCACAACTAAAAGATGGTGGAGTAAAACTCTATAGATAGAGAAACCACTCCCTCCGTAGTATGTGGGACTATAGATTTAATCTATGTAAAGAGTATGTGGGACAGTCACCCTGGTCATAAAGGGGTGTACTACCTCCATCATCTCCCTAATAAACAACTAGATCACTAATGTTAACCAAGAATCACTGAATTAATCTTCCTTCTCATGACACACCATATCACAACATCACCTCCCATGTAACTATAAACACCCCAGCCTCAGGGAGGTAGAAAAGGTCCATTATTTAAAAAAAATTTATTATTACATGCAATAAAGTCCCAAGGGACAAAAAATGTAGTATTTTTGGAATACTAGATCAAATACATGATACTCAGATTATATTAGTAATGATATAAAATACAATATGATGCATGAAAACATGAAATAAACATCATACTTGACTCTCTTTCAAAGGATTCATATTCATAAAATGAGGAATGGAAAAATATTAAGGGTGAGATAAAATGCTTAGTAAGGGTTACATGAATCAATGAAAAGATATATAATGTAAATAAGGAATAGACATTATGGATGTTAAATAATTTGAGGACACATACTATCAATACCCTGAGAATTAAAATGAATCCATAGTTATTTTCATAGTTAAAATACACTCGATAAAAATAATAGATTTTTTAATGAGAAAATTATTTATTATTGGAAATTATTTATCTAGAACATGATCTATTATACCATCTTGATTGTTTAATTATATCTCTTGAAATAAGTTATATTCTATTTTGGAAATAAACACTTAGTGTTTTTTCGCCAATTGTTTTGTCTCGTGAGACTTGTTGATGCATCCAGAAGATATACCTGACCCACATATCATGGCATGTCAACACCCTTCTTTATAAATAAATTTAAGACATGAGAAATATTTAATTTAAATTTCCATATTCAATAGAGGATAGAGACTCATCAAAATTTCTTCACTAAGAAAAACATTCAAAATAAACACCATATGTAAAATGTTAAATAGATAAGACGATAATCATACACAAGATACAAGAATTTGGATATTTAATATAAGTATAATTTTAAATTAAAAGTAACCTAAAATGTGATGTTGATTGAAAACATATAATTATTAGGTACAAGATACCAATTAGGTCTCAATGACATGGACAGTAAGACAAATTCCCCCACCAGAATGTAATCAATCAAATCGTAAGACAAAAATTAAATAACAACAAAATGAATAATTGAATAACATGAATATAAATATGTCCATGAAAATATATATCCTATGGTAGTATACATACACCACATATATAAAATATGTGGTGAATAATGGAAATCACACATAAATAAAAGCGAGATGAAAACCCATTTTACCAATACACAATCAATCAAACCATATGACCCATAAAATTAGTGATCATAAAATAAGATATTTAATACCCTAAAACTAATGATATTAATTATATGAGACATCAATGAGATGTATACATAAACAATATATAAATAATAGTGGTCATAAAAGAATATCTCACAAAAATTGATGTGACTTTAGAAAACCCCTACCTTATTTATGAATGTGTTATTAACCTGACATTAAAATCATGAAAAATAAAATAAAATTAACCAGTTAATTAATTTTCAACCTTTCATAAATGTATTTGAATAATTATAATTTTATTAAGTTAATTTTACTCATATATGATGTCTTGTAGAGTTTAATTTCGTCATTCCATAACATTATTTTTCTTGTTATTCATGATTGGTTTTCATGTTTAAAATTATGGAGTTCATGTGGAATGGATACAATTCTCCATCGTTGATTTTATATGATACAAATGAACATACATAAAAGAGAGATAGAGTAAGGAATTTCATGATGGGTATTCCATTAACATGATATCGTTAGAGTATATAGACAATACTAGAGTTATCATGATAATTTGGATAGATGAGGTGTGGTGACTATAATAAAATAAATAACTTGAAAGTTAATTGAAAGGAAAAGGAAGATTATTTTTCCACTTGAATACTACTTATTGTGATCCTACTTATGGAAGGGGGTTTTGGAATTTTTATATGAATAAAAGCTTTTAGACGTGGGGAGATACTAGGGAAAAAGATTTAGTAATAACATTTGCAAGCATCATGGAATAAAAGGGTGAGGAGAATAGGGGGTGAGGGGTTAGTTTTATAATGGAGGAGAGGGATTATTCATAGTTATTTAATTCATTATTTCAGTGTTTTTCTCAATACATGCAATAGTTTTGTTTTTTGCAACTAAATAAGGTGATTATTTGATGTTTTTTCAATTTAATGTTTTTGACATAATTCATGAATCTATGTATAGTGTATTTAACTTATAATATTTATATAACATAAATTACCATATTTTACTATTCATCAAAAAATTCATGTATTTTAAAAAATTCCGAAAAAAATTATTCCAACAGAATTTCAACGGGGAAAATTAAAAAAAGAACTTCACATTATGAAAATCATTTAATAATTATGAGAAATTTAATTTTTTTAAAGTCCTCATTTACTTGAAAATGTCTATTTTAATATTATAACTATTTTTACGACACATTCAAAAATTAACTAAGGCCTTTGAAAATAATCATATAATCATAAGATAAAAATGTGGATTATAAATACATTTCACTAAAATTAATTATCATTTAAATCAATTCATTAATAATAAAATTATGATTAAATATTTATTACATGTAAAAATAACAACACATAATTAATAAGACATTTAAAATATTCATTCACATATTATATGATATAATTATATCAAACATCCATTTAGAAGTTTCCTAAACTTTATTTATACATTTATGACTGATGTTACAATTTATTTGGTCAATCTACTACTCATTAGTGTCACATTAATATATATAACAGTACATTACTATTTCATAGGTTCAAGTTCCTATTCACAAAAAACTACGGTGATCCTATCAAACTCTAAAAATCTTACTAATAACAACCGTGTTTGTAAATTTTTTCAAAATTAAATTTATAGAAGTGGAAAAATTATGTTTAATGTGTGGGTTATAAATATGTTTTATTTTGAAGAAACATAGTGTTTTGTACATTATATTGTATATTAAATTTAATTTTAAATCCTTGGGTTGTTACATTCTCTAATAATTCAATAAAATTCATCCTCTCTGTTTTAAATTTCACTTCAAAAAATAAACGTTTTATACTAGTGAAAAACATAACATAAATAAATTTTTTGTATAACTAATCTCAATGTTATAAACATATTTTCTTTGGGAGTATATTTTCATTTAAACCCATCATAATGGATTGTAATGAATATTTTTTTTACTTAGAATATCTATACTGGAGTTTCAAACCAAGAGTATAGTAAGGAATGTGGTCATTTACCTGTTTACCTGATTTAGGCCCAGAACACCTTGTTAGTGTTGTTACTCAAAGGTAAATCTTTTCTTGAAACATGCCCACTAGAAGTATCCATCTGTGGATGCATTTCATGGAATACCCACATAATCTCTACAATACCCAAAAATTAGGATGTTCATCTAGGATTATCCAGAAACTTTATCTTATGGTTGTGTTCCTTCGAAAATTATTTCTAATTCATGTTTCCATGGTTGTTAATGTTTTTCTGATACCAACTTTAACGCCCATACCCGAGAGAACTGAATCTAGTGCATTATTTTTCAACATTATAATTATTACAAGATTTCAAATCATGAAAAAACGATCAATTTAACAGTTTTGTAAGACCATAATACATACATTATATTCATAGTACATTCAGAAAGATATAAAATTCAAAATGATACAAAAAAATGAAATAAAAAACATCCTCAAAACTCAATTAAAGTATTCTACTTAATAACATGTGGAAGGGAAACACAATAAGGGTGAGATAAAATGATCAGTAAAGTCGACATGAAGCAATAAAAATAGAAGTAAGGTCAATAATTCATAGACATTATGTCAAGGTAAATAATCTGAAAAAACATGCCATCAATACATATAGAATGGAAATGTCTTCATAGATTTTATCTTAGTGAAAATACTTATGTTAATAATAATAGATTTATAAATTAATGAAATTAATTATTATTGGTATTCATTTATAATATATATAAACAATTATATATGTATGATGATTTAATTCTATGGGTAGAAACCCATATGAGTCTGTTTTGGAAATAAACACGAAGGGTTTGTCACCAACTATTTTGTCTCATGATAGATGTCGATGAATCAGGACGCTATTACGGGAACCAAACATTACTTAATTTACAAATAAACATTCAAACATATATTTAATTCTGTAATCATATTTCATATAAATGTTCCTATTGTGTAGAGTATACATACTCATCAATATTTCCCCAGTTAGAACAATATTTAAAATAAACACCATATGAAAAATTTTGTACAACTATAACAATAATCTAATCCATGGTAAAAAATATTGATATTTAATATATGTATACATTGAAATGAAAAATTATCTCAAATTTTAACTAGATACACCACATATGATATATTAATTACAAAATAAAAAGTAAGTCACAATGAAATAGAAATAGAGACAATGTCCTATAGCACACTGTAATCAATCGAATCGTATGAACAAAATTACTAATAATAAAATGAAGTAGTAAATACCATGAATATAGATAGGTTAATTATATTATATATAAAATGGATATGTTCATGCACCAAATATAATAAATAAGTGGTGAATAATGGAAATCTCACGGAAATAAATGTCATAGGAGAACCCCCTTACAACGTAGTAATCACTCGAACAATATGCCCAATAAAAGTATTGATCAAATTAATAAGAAATTAATTATTAAAATTATAAATAGATTCACTATATGTAACACAAATGGGCATTATACACACACAATACATAAGAAATAGTGGTAAAAAATAAATATATCACAAAATGGAAGTGACATAAGAAAACACATTATTTTGCCTGAATGTGTTCTACAGTTGACCTCAATTTCATGGATAATCTAATTAAATCCATTAATTAATAAATTATTACCATTTATACATATATTATAATCATTATATTTTTATTAAGTTAAATTATATCCTTATTCATTCATTATAGAGTTAAATTTCATTATACCGAAGCATTCGTTTTCATGGTTTCTAGGATCGATTCACTCGTTTATAAGTAATGTTGTTCATGTATAGAGGTTATAATTATACACAATTCATTTCATATGAAAAAAATGAACTTAAATAAGTTTAAATGGTTAAATAATTAATTTTTTATAAGGTCTGATGATCATTCATTAGATAAATCATTAATGATATTCATTTAGATTATTTTGGCTGTTATTGATCATCATGAACTATTTTTTTCATATTATTTAGTATTGTGTATATATATGGGTTATAGAATATTAAATAGGTTAAAATACACATATTATTATCTATTATATCCAAAAAATTGAATCATGACCATCCTTGAAGACGGAATTTAAGATCAGAAGTTATTCATCCATTAAGGTTATAAATCAGCCTCACCAAGATTATGATATCATTTTTAAAATAAAAGAGATAAAGAGAGATAGATAGTAAGGAGTTTCATGATGTTTATTCCATTAAAATGATATAATTTCCATATATAAGTGATTTTGGATTTATCATAATCATTTGAATGGAGGAGGAGATTGAAGTTTAATTTAAAAAGAACTTGAAAAGAAATTAAAAGGAAAAAGAATTGGATTTTAGCTAATTAATAATCCTCATTGTGAACATTCATAAGGAAATGGGTTTTAAATTTTGGTATTACCCATAGCTCTTAGACATAGGGAGATTCTATGAATGTGGGATTGAGTAGAACATTGAATAGATTCATTGAATGGATGAGTGATGTGAAGTGGGGGTGAGGGTTCGTTTTTATAGTGGAGGAGAAGGGTGATTTCTCATTATTTATTTCATTGTTTTATTATTTTGTTCAAGACAAGAAATAGTATTGATTATTACGACTAACTAAATTAATTGTGTCTTTATTTTGAGCTAATGTTTCTTACATCATTCATTACTCAATTAATTGTTTATTTTATTTATAATGTATTAATACAGTTTATTACCGTATCATACTATTCAGTAAAAAATAGAACAATACAAAAAATTATCTCGAACCATTTCTCAAAGATTAGAATCCTGATATTGAAGAACATTTGATGAAAATATTTTTAATATATGTGAAATTTAATTTTTGATTGAAATCATTATTTAATTGGAAAAGACTGATTTTAATAATATAAATGTTTTTATGACACTATCAAAAATTAATTGATGTCTCACAAAATTATTCAATAATCATGAGACCAAAAAATATTTATTATTAAAATATTTATAAAAAATAATTATATTTTAAATAAATTTCATAATTATAATTTTTAATTTAAATATTTATTACATATAAAAATACCATTACATAATTAATCTTTTTTTAGTCCTCATTTACTTTTATTAAAATGTAATTATATTATACTTTCATTTATTTTATGCCTAAATTTTATTTCTACACTCACAAATGAGGTCACTATTCATTTTTCTACCCTACTATTCATCAGGGTCATATTACTATTGAAAAGTGTGCGTTACTATTTTAAAGGGTCATGTTACTATTCAGTAAAAAAACATAGTTGATCCTATAAGACTCAAAATATCTTATTGATCGCAAACATTTATGAACATTTTTCAAAATTTAATTTAAAAAGTGTAAAAATAATGATTAATTGATAGGTTATAAAAAGCCTTGTTTGGAAGAGACACTGTCTTGTGTCCATGATATTCTATATTAAATTTATTTTTAAATTCATGGGGTGTTACAATAACACCACAAATATTCTAAAAAAGTAACTTTTATTCGATATCGTGTATAACACACACAAAAAAAATGTAAAATGGAATATAACCTATTGAGAGTTTATGTTATATTTAATATTTTAAATAAATTTGACATATTCTATACCTATAAATGAAAACAATATTTAGTTTTTAGTAACCACATACAAAAAATACATTATACGATATCTTTCGTTACACGTATGATGAGAAGTTTTCTGAGACAACATTTATTATTAAAATATTATTATTTAAAATAAAAGAAATCAACTAGCCATTAAAATAGTGTTTATGTACAGTATTAACCAAATTATGAAAATATATGGTTTACATAAATATAAAATTAATTCACTTGTTACCAATTAATTAGAAATTAATATAAAATCTAATTGAATATAAAAGAAATTTTTTACGCTCACAAATGTGTTCTATCATGAAAAATTAAATTAATAAATACTAGTTAATGAAATAATGAAATTATATATATTTTCTGTTCAATAAAATATTGTTGTATTTTATTAAATATATTGTTTATTCATAAGACAAAAACAAACCCAATTGTATGCTTAAAACATATATTGTAAGGAATACAATTTTTCAACCATTTAATGATAAACAAGTTTTAAAACCAAATTTTTACATATTTATAAAATTTAAATGGAAAAATTTAAATAGTTTTCAAAATAGGAATGGTAATATTATATTAGGGATAATTTTTTTTTCCATGAATTTCCATTTATTGATGATTATTATAGAATGTATGATTTTAATTGAAAACTAACTTTTTTTACAATAATTAATAGCCTAAAATTATTTTCGAAATTAATTTTAAAGTAAAATTAGATAAATTATAACTATATTGTTACAATATATTAGGTTTTAATAAATTTATAATTTAAAATATACTTTAAAACATTTCATACATTTTAACAATTTTTGCTTTGATAATTTTCTTTGTAGTCTTACATGATAGATTAATTTTAAATTAATTTCTACCACCTCTATGATTAGAATTTTTAAAAATTGATTTAGTATTTAGAAAAATAATAATTTACCATTTCTAATAAGTTAAAGATTCTTTTATTCCAATCCAATTAGTGGAAGGGATTGGCATTAATTTTAGAAATAAAGAGAATAATTAGCTTCACAAGATAGTATACCATACACATAAGAAATAAAAGACCTAGAAACATAAATATAAAACCAATTTTATAGGAAAATTTCAACAATAAAATCCTTTAATATAATTATTTTATTTTTTGTGCCACTTTACATGGAAGAGATGTGGGTGGAATTCACTCTTTTACAAATTTACAAGAATGCCACTCCTCCACTATAGAGAGGTACTCACCCCTACCACATTATAACACCTATTGAACCCTTATTATAACCTAATAACTTCCCAAATAGTATTCCCAAATCCCTATAATTCTCTTATAATCCTCACTTTTGGAATATATCAAACCGAGGAAGCCTTTTGGTATTAACCAGAAGGAGTTATATGAATAAAAGTTAACATTCATCAATGATCACATTTGATTCATCTACTTATCCATGATGTCAATTTTTTTTAAATAATGATTATATAATAAAAAAATTATATAAAATATAATGAGATTTTGTAATTATAATATTTCAATATAAATATTCTCACAAATCCATAAAATGAGATACTGAATCGTCGTTTCTATGTATGACAGATTACCGCCTCACTAACTGATGTCATTCATTCTTCCAATACTGCCTTTAAATATTGGAAATAACGATAGATATATAGTTTATATATGATATATAGGATATTTATTATGTATTTATTCTTCATTATGTTTTATATAACATATAACTTTATGCTTTTCATTTTTTGGGAATACGATATCTTTGTTTTTGGATTTGTTGACTACCACCTCTTCAATGTGATATTATTCATTCACGTTATACATAGAGTTTATTAAGTATTAATTTAATAATAATATGTTAATTATGATATAAATATGATACTTTAATTATAATATACATACATATATACATATATATAATTTATTTTTACTTATTTTAAATAGAACATGGAAATCGAAGTAGTATTCATGCGTACATATAGATTACCATCTCCATGAACGACGCATTTCACTTATTTTCTCTAAAAATTATTGATTAATATAAATATATATCTATATATATATATATATAAATGATATTATGTCCTTGTATTACATTATTTAGATTATAAAATCATGATATATATTAGAAGAACAAAACTAGAAAGTCGTAATATACTAAAAAATGGACTGCAACCAGTTTATAATAATTTTAGATATATAAAACTTTTATTGAACTTTTCACCGTCTTTTACACATCTCAAAAAAAATTCAAATTCACATAAAACATAACTTCACCACTTCTGTGAGTGGAATTTCAAAATTCTGAGAGACACAATTAATATTAAATGCAATATTTGAAACTTCTATATATTCAATTTGACAAAATAAACATTTTCTTTAGAATCGAGACATAAGAATTTAGTTTCAATATATTGATATGGACATTAAAGTTTCAAAATTATAATTATTTTTAAAATATTCAAAGTGGTATGGGACACTTGGATTCAAAAATCTATTTTTAAACAGAATCTTGAAAAATTGTGTGACTTTTAAATGTTTTCAAAAAAGTGGGATATTTTTTTCAAATAGTTTCATGCATGTCTGGATACGAGTAGGTAGATGCAGTTCTGGCACAGATGTATTTAGGGGTAAAACCCGAAAACACCGCTTTGAGCTAGACTCGAATGAGAACTAGTGCACAACAATGGGCCTTGCTGCACTCTTGGTTACGACACACTTGGGGAATATGCTTAAGATTATTCTCATTTTTCTATCCATCCTTTGAATAACATTCCACCATAATGATATATTGTTAAAAAATGGGTAATAAGATATTATAATAAGATTATATAGGATAATATATATGGTTATTGTCCAAGTATAATTTATTAACATAGTTAAAACTCTTGTACAATAGGTTAAAGGACATTCAACCAAAAGAATATGCAGGGTAAGGGACTCCATATCAATTTGAATTCTTGGACATATACATTATCATTGTGCACCTAATTTTTTATATATAGTGTAAATAATTCCACTTATAAATTTAATATAATTAATAGAACATTAACCAAGGTATTTTTTCTCTCAATTTGAAATATTTCATATAATGGTATTAGAACATTAAATTAAAAAGTTTTAATGAAACTCTATAACTCAATTCCTTATTCATTAGGTTATATTACTTGAAGATTAAATTGTAATTTTCTAAGGTTAAATTTTTTATGAATTTATTTAAAAGTTAATTTTAATTGAAATATTTGTCAAAATAAAAATAATAGTTTCGTGAAGAATGTTTTTGAAAAAAATTATAGTATTTCCATTCATCATAAAAAATAACCATTTATCTTACCTTACATGGTATATGATTTATTGATACCATCTACATTCTTCCTCTCAATGGGTTTTTATTTATTTTTCAAGGGATAGTATTTACATTCACTACATTAATTAATTTTTATCCCCTTGGAATATTCACTTTCTTGTGATCATTGGACATTGAATCATCCCTAATTAGCCATTACCTTTATCGTGGATATGTTCATTTCGTAAACCATATAACATTTTTACATATCATAATTGCATTGGTAGTTATATTATTATCTGGGGAAGTATTGTTAAATCCATATTCATTACTCAATACAAATTTTTGATATCAAACACATTACATTAATTAAATTGAGTACTCAATATAAGTAAAATTATCTGGACATTAATTACATAGGATGTTGATAGGTTAATGCAAGCCCCATTATGTATCAATAATCTTTTAATAGGAAATCTACTTAAGAAAACCCATTAATGTTTGTTTCCTAGTAGAATATATATGATTCAATCAACAGAATTAAACTGCATTTAGAATATGTATTGATGATAAATGTATCAGGTTCTTGGAAAACATGAAGTCGATAATTAAAACTTTCATTCATATTGATTCATGTATTATTATCCATAATATTTTCACTATCAAAAAAATATATAGATGCATTTCATTATCAGTTTATTGATTAAAAGGAATGGTTTTTATTTATTTATCTTCCTATATTGAATTTGAATTATCATATTATTTATGTGAAATTTTAATTAGTTATTTACCGTTCCATATTGATTATGAACTCTCTCTATGTTTTTTGATTACATGGAATGTGTGTTCTGTTATTACATTTCCATATTAAATGTTCTCATTGATTCATTATTTATCCCTCCGCACTTAACCCTTAATGAGCATTTTAAATCACACTTATTTTTTTTCCTTTACCATTGAATCCAGGAAGTGTTCTAGGAATGATATTCAAGGATTTTATAAGTGGTAATAATGTGTTCATTGAAAGAAAAAAATTATGTTGTAATTAGTGTGTTCATTTATGAGAAAATACACATGTATTAATCATGTTTACAAAGACTACAAGCCTAATCAGTCATTGAGGCTACATTTCATTATAATCAAGAAAATGTACTGTTATTAGACATCAACTTTGGAATTTATGGGGTCGAGGCGCTACATCCCAGTTGAATGATACCAAACTTCCATATATGGAAACCACTCATGACAGGATTCATACATGCATATATTTTAAGTCCAAAGAATGAGATTCAAATGGTATATTTTCCATGAAATAACTAGATGATGTCTATTTAGGGTCAAATGACTAATAAATCATCCCTAAAATATGTATGTGTCCTCCAAGAAAAATATCATAGAAAACCATATGTATCTACACAATGTTTACATGGTGTGAATGACATTCCTTGTTATTGTGGTTATCACTATTTCCACTGGTTTGTCGAAATGTACTTTGTATTGTACTTATATATTCTGGTTGTGGCTATAATCTCCTAACTTTTGTATGAACTCTAGCCATGTTAGAGAATACTATCCATGTCTGTACCATTGAACAAAGTTATTCCCATATACCAGGTCATTCATATTCCCATGTATCCAAGGGATACATTATGATTCTCAAAAATTTATTTACAAAACATTTGGATCAACCATGTTGCATGTGATATTCAATTGTGCATAGAACCATTTCCTCCAAAATAAGGGTCCATGATACATGTGTTATTAGGAAATACACACCGTTTATTTCAAAAAAATAACTATATTACTATTGTCATCACATAGACACTCATAACTTCCATATCAACAACTTTTATTTCTTTTTGACCAACCTAAATCTCTCAATCAAAATGGGTAACCTCCAATCGTCAATTTGAAGCCTCTAGTAGATAGAATTTAAAACTCCTTTCAATTGTGGGATAAATTCCTTGAATTCCACTACCCTTTTATGGTACCAATCAATTTTGAAATCATCCAAATTAATGTAAAACACCACAATCCATTAGCAAAAATAGCAGATATGTTGTTCACTCATCCGCCAGAAATCAGGGTGTTTCTATTGGTTGAATCCATTTTAATAATGTAAAATCATAATATGTGGGTCAATGGGGAAGAATGAAAATAATAGTGGAATGAAATAATAATAATAAAGATAACTATTTCATTTTATGATGATGCCTTAGAAAATTATCATTAATTTTATAATCACAAGTGATGTATTTTTATAGAAAATAAATAACTAGGTTCAAGAAAATTAATTTATTTCATGCTTTTGTGAAGATATGAGAGCATTGAAAAAAGATGATATAAAATAAAATTCTAAAAAAATCATATAAAATTAGCAAAACAATGATAAAACATTCACTACATTAAGAATAGATAGATCATTTTTGATGAATTCCTTTTATAGTGGTCAATTTTATAATCCCACTACACTTATTATTCATCCCATGATTCTCTTTGGCTGTTAGAATTGATCCAAGTTATATATACTCCAATTCTGAGGAAACTCTCTCTTAACATCTACTCTAATCACCTAGGGATATGTGTATAACTCGAGATACATTATGTCATGAGATAACAAACATATGAATTTTTTATGATATATAAATAAAATAAATTATTTTTTTATTTGCTGAATGATATCACAAATCGATGCCTTCACTAAAATTCCTAACTCCAAAAAAATTAAGTCATGCTTACGGTAAAACTAGTGATCTGGAAGCATATATCTTCTAATATTAACCATCAGATGTTTTAAACAGTGGTTAAAAAATATTTTCAATATATTTTGACACAATATTTAATATTAATTAAAATTTTATATATATTAATTATAGGTTCTTATAACACTGAAACATAACACTAACAATTAGGAGAAATAAATAGAAATATATAAAAATAGAAATAGTTATAATTAATAAAAAATAGAATACTTATAGGTTCTAACATTATTTTCAATTTCTAATAGATATTTTTTATATTCTAATTAATTTAATTCTCACTTCAATATATTTTATAGAAAAAATACAAGAGTAATGTACTCTTTAATATTAGGAAGTAAATTCATTAATCTACATAATGGGAAAAAAGTTAGTTTCAATATTTGTGGGGATGAATTCATTTTCATTAGACATTCATCCAAATTTAATGGGAAATAGTGTTACACCAAAATGATTTGGAAAATAATGAAATGTTATATTTAATTAATATGTTAAATGAAAAAAATAATTATGATCTAGATCACAACATAACAATGTCAATATCTAAAACAATAGTGAATTTTATGTGAGCATACTAGGGAAAAAAGGGATGTAAAAGACAAGAAAATAAGATATCAATGATGAAGATACCATAGCTGAGTCAATATACACAATGAAATAATAGATATTAGATGAATTGAAGGATCATATTAGGGTTGGTGAAAAGATAGCTCGGATGTAAATTGATGGAATAAATGATCTACACAAAATTATTTTTTTGTTACAATTAATTTATATGTTTATTATATTGTATTCTAAGGGTGATAATTAATTCATGAAAATTAATGGACAGAAACGATAAAATTGAAAATAATTAAATATTGAAACTTATACCTTGGAAAAAGAAAAAATATTCATTAAAAGGAAGTTGGTGTTTTAGAATAAAATCAATAAATCTAAAAAGTTAAATCAATGAAATGACTATGTTATTTGGAATATATATTCTTATATTACAGTAATTGATGATAATGAGACATTTTTCACTAAATATAAGTTTGAAAAAATTAATCTTTTTTTGGTGATTATGATGCTATGATGATTCAAATTATATCAAATTGATGTTAAATTTTAATTCATCAAGGGGAAAATTTTAGGGTAAGGGTGTATTGTTAAAATATATATATTTATTATAAATAGTGATGATAAAAATTATTTATATTTGAATAAATATTTTTATAGTCTAAAGAAGGCATTTAGATATTGGTATTCATGTCTTGATGGACACAAGAGAATTCATGGATTTCCAATTGAGGGAGTTGATCATAACTTATATAAAGAATAATGAGAATGATAAATGTGTGTTGGTGGATATTTGTGAATACAAAATTATTTTTGGAGGATAATTGGACATATAATGCTTCATATTTTCATAATATATTATGTGGGAGTTCAAAATTTATATTACTATAGAGTTAATTTTTTCATAGTTTACATGCAACACATGTAAGATATAGAAAATTTATTTTCCACTAAAAATATACCCAATAAACATAAAAGAGTTTTAAAATATTATACCATAATATGATTAAAACACACTTGGCTACATGAAAACATTAGTGTAGATATGATGGTAGAAATGAGGACAATAAAAATACTATAGATAAAATATTTAATTACTCACACACCATAAAACAATATGACATGATATTTGTTTCTTCTTAATGTCTTGAAGTAGAGTACGGATTTAGTATCTTGGAATGTCTCATGATATAAAATAATGGGACTCTTGAGAATATAATAATAATGATAGATTCTAAGTTGATATAGATTAGAAAATAAAAATATGAGTTAATGAGATATATGTTTTTATATTAGGATGATTCAATATATAATAACATGATTTTTAGGGGATTCTTTCTATCTTTTATATTTATACATTTTTGGAATATAATCATGTAAGAAAACATTTCATATCTCATTGTAGAGGTTGAATGTATTTTGCTTGATAAAAAATGTACATAACAGTTAGGAATGGAACCAAAACTTGGGAATTTTTGATATGATATGAAAGATACTACTACAGAAAAACTTTTAATTTATGATTTTTAATCCTAGAAAAATTCATTTTCATTACTAAAGGACAATTCACAATGAGATAAAATATCATTTCATCAATTAGTAATTTTAGAATGGTTTGGTATAATTCAAGTACGTGATTATATAATATCATATAAAATATAGGATAATGATCAATGTTAGGATAAATTTGGAATGGACACAATGAGAGGGTGGAGGGGGTTTAATTATTGTGGGATATATCTTTATCATTAAAAAGAATTTATCAATGTTTTTATCCTTTTTTACTTTTATAGGGAATAATTTACTTTTATCGTTTATCTATATTTATAAATAATTAACATAAAATATTAAATCATAATGAAAACCTATATTTGATACAATGGTTTACCTAGAGTTTGGATTAATATGTTCCCAGTGAATGATGGTTATGATTCCACATTCACACACCATTCATTTTTATTATTTAGAAAACCATATGAAAGTGAACGAAGGCGAATATATTATTCTATAACCAACCTAGTAAATAAAAACATTGGTATTGTAATTAATTTATAATAATTATTGGGCTTTGACCACAATAAAGTAAGGGGACATGTTTCAAATTCAGTTTCTTTGAGATAGTTAGAATTGATCATCTTCTTGTCTAATTGCAATCAAACATGTAACAATTATGAAATTTTTTATTATACAATATATCGATATATTGTATCCAATTTACTCTTAACATCATCCTATGCATGATCAGCTATAGTATGCCATTCCTTATGTCGTCTCTATATCATCACATAAAAATGTTCATTTCTTCTTATTTTCAAAATCCAAAGAATGATTATTTTCATTGAACAATGTGATGATTCTTAGGATCTAAATATATTATTTTCTTCATGTACATAAAATAATACTCTATATATCTTCAAATATTTCTTCACGAACACTAAAATATGTAAATAGTTCTTCCTTTGAAAAAAAAATAGAGTTTCAATGGTTATTTATTCATGACACCAAGTTGGATTACAGTTCATCATGGAATAAGATTTGTCCAGGGAGGACCTCATTTTCTAATCAAAATGATAGTTTAAATATTTTATTTTAATGATATATTATCATTTCTTTTATTTTCTACAATTAAATAATGGATAAGATACTCAAATTCATAGAAAAATAATCACCTCATTTTGTCTGTATATGCACAGAATTAAGCAATTATTTTTTCACTATATTTGATGATAGTGAATGTTCTAGGGTATTTTAATAGCAGAAAATGATTTAGTGTATTTTTCATGCATATTTCCATTATATCTTATGGAACCGAGTTATATGGAATCTTCTGGTTAATTAGAGTTTCATCCATCATGGTTTTTTTCTCATGTGAATGGGATGATGAATGCTTATAACATATTAACATGTTCTAACCCATGTTATATGATAATAAAATTACCTTATACATATTACTTTTATATTCTACCAAACATTATTCTTCTAATTATCCCATAATTGAATATATCTCATGGAAAATATTTTTAATTTCGATTCAAATATTAATTTAAATTCCTTAGTTACACTAGCTTCAATCTTCCATGTGATATATAAATATTCAGATCCTAAAATATAATTTACATAAATCATCAATGACTTACATGTCTTAATGAAATTTTATTTGTCATAGAAATCATCTATGACTTAGAAAATGGAAACATCACGATCGGTTATGTAAGAATTAGTTATATGGTTCACATTAAAACATGGATGTGCCTCTAAAATTGCAACATTGAAATAAACTATGTAGAAATTAGTTATGTGGTTTGTAATCAACTACCTAGAAATTTGACTATGTCTTACATTTAGATACATGGAAAATATTTATATTATTCAACATCTCAAAAACAGATTTATGGAATTATACTACATTTAATTCATGCATGTGTCTCAAAAATGATAATAGTTCTAAATGAGCCTCTTGATTTAGCTACATCCAATAATTAGCTATGATATTTTTCTACATCATGATTTAGATATTTTAATCAACAACATGGATCTGAATGATTCTATAATTTACTAAAAAATTTAATCTACATTTTAAAACATCCATGCTTTCAAAAACACTAGACAACGTATGTCATTAATTCTATTGAGGACCATCTCACAAATCACCTAACCTAATATTTAAAAAATTATATCAATATGTGACATTGTTACTTCTTTAGGCTATGTATTAATCAATACATTTATCGAATGCAAATATTCCATGTCAAAATATTAAAAAATCTTCTAAATATATTCATTGGGAGTTTAATAAGAGAACCGATGAATCTTTAATCATCATCTATTGTTTATAATCATCTGATCAAACATCAGGAAACATTGTTTGGAATAAAAAATATATTTTCAAGATGGACTTCATTAATAAATTATTATTAAAATAATGGTAATTGTCACATGTTGTCTTATTCATGAATAATGAAATCCCACCATAATGAAGTATTTTAAATCACCATCATTTGTATTTCTTTGGAATACTAATATTTTAAAATGCATGTCAATACATTTTAATTTACCCTCATGAATGAATTTTAATTTTATTATATAATATTTTTATGATATCACATTCAATTTAACTTGGGGATTCTGGTACAATTTGATTCATAAGCAACGTGTCATCAATTATTATAATCCGTGCATACCTATGAAATCCTAGTGTGAAAAACAAGAGGGTATTATTTAGAATAACTTCTATCCATTCTCAATTCATAATTTTATACAATATAATATAATAAAATTTGATTCATTCCCAATACACTATTGATGTTATACTAGGTAGATATTTATTAGTTGATCCAAAATATGCAATTCATTGGAATTTTATTGACACAACATAAAATTTAAATTTAAAATAAATATTAAAATTTTAATTCATTCAATCATATCAACACATAGTTTAAAATAATTCAATTATAATACATATGTATTATTAATGAAATAATTCCTATAACTTCTAGAATATTATTTTGATCATGTAAATGATTTAATTTCATTTTCCCCTATTTTTTTCAAAAATAATTTCATTGTGTTTTAATAATAGAATGATATTCTAGAATAAGACCTATTCAATGATTTATTGAATAAGTAGCTTCCATAGATAAAATCATTGAATAAATAATAAATAAATTGAAACTATTTTTTTTTACCACAAACCCTTGTGGGATGATTCCCAATTTAACTTCATTAGGATAGATCTTTTCATTCATTGTTATTATTAATGCATACAGATGTGAATTTTAATTATTATGATCACATCCCTGAAGGTGACAACTATTTTTTTATGGTTTTTGATATCTTTATCATCTAAATCAAGTATGATCTTTAATTATTTGAAATAACTAATATTTAAGGCATCAGTTGATATATTATACTGGGATGGGGACTTCCATTATTATTCAGAAGAAATTTATATCTTTTATCTGTACAAATTAAATTTATTCAACTCAAATCCCCTATGAGTTTGTGATTACACATTAATTCAATCAAGGTAATGAATAAATGGAAATTTTTTTGGAATTAGGTGGAAATAAATTTATTTTTAATGAGATAATAGAGGAAGAATTTTTTTCCCAACAGTAAGACTCTTTTTCATCATTATGTTTGTGTGAAATTTTAATGATAATTTTCCTAAATTTGATGGATATTTTCGATAGAATGAAACATCTAATATCATTATCAATAACTGTATGTGGATGTTTATTTTTAACATTATCTATCACGAATCATTCATCACCAGGTGATTTCTGAAACATTATCCAAATCAATTATTATGTTGGATTTATGAATAAGGAATTATCAATCATGTATCCTCACAATAGGAACCTTCTACACTGTTCTTATGATATTCATCAGTTATAATTTTTTTCAAAACCACATTAAATTCAACAATATCTTGTGTAATATTGTATATTAATATAGATTATTCTTTCTGTAACACTTTTTGAATTTCTCATTCTATTTCCCCTCTATATAGACGAATCACTATTATGTAATTGGGAATATGCACATAATGCAATATAGATCCACATGGATTCTTTGATGTGATTTTTTCAAATTCATCCCATTTTTTCTAGTAAAATTATTACCCTTTGTCCCTTACTCGTCTTATATTTGTTGTTATATTGAAATATAGTTTATAGTGATCCACAGTATGGAATATTCATATATAGATGAATTAGTTTGTTTTATTTTAAATAGTTATCATTTAATTCTTATTAGGTATGTTATGAATAAAATTTATATCTATATTTTCACCCATGATAACCATACATGTTGTCTTCGACATCATTGATATTTTTATATGAATTGTTTTATTTGAATTATTAATTGATTTATACCTTTATACCACCTAACTATGACAACTACCATTGAAAATACCACAATGATTAATTAATATTTAATTATTTTTTATAATAAGAAGATTATATACTTTCATCAATAATATATAGATATTTACTTCCATGCTTCTCCTAGATGTAGGTATCCACTTATTTTTATACATATGGATATTTAAAAACAATAAGATATACTATGTTCGAATGTTTAAGAGAACTAGTATTAGAAAATAATAATTGATATATTCCTATAAATAATATCCTCACTAGATAAATGTTCTTATTGTTTCTATTTCAGATCATCTTTGAAATGGGATTCGTTTTGGGAAAATATATTTGCACCCTTTTCATTCTTAAATAAATATTTACATTCATCTATAGAATCTCAATTATTAGTAATTTATTCATATATTATTTATCTTCAACCTTTAATATTTACAAGATAACAATAGACCATAAATTATTATCATAGATTTATGGTACCATATTCATTGAGATTACTTAATATTGAACATTATATGACAATAATATGTTCTTTAAACCATATATAAGTCTTTTTGGATAACAATATTCCTTGAATGTAGTGTGACTATGGATATTATTGGATCTACTATTCCTTTATCATGTTCTGATCACCCATCTCAAATATTTTCAATATTCACCTGTTTTACACCAAGTTCAATATTACTCTTAATTATGATGAATTTCATAACCTATAAGAAATTAAATTATATTTCGTAATGTTTAACTAACATTATTAGTTCACCATGATTAATTTTTTATATCTAATGATTCAATATACCATTCCCCTTGTTATTTGTTTTTTTATTTCAACTTGTGAATTCATGACATAAATGATAGTTGATTGTTTTTATTATAATTCATGGTAATTTAGATAAAATAATTTAGTTTATTCATCTTTATCATTAATTGTATATTTCAACAACTATTTAAATATACATAATCTTTCATTATGTATAATAATAACTTACTCTTTTGATCCAAATTTATATAGATCATGATGTTACATTTTTTTTCTAATACAATTTCTCTAAATTCTATATATTTTCATTCAGATCATTGACCATTCCTAATTTAAATTGAATGATCCAAAAATAAAATATTCTATATAAATGGAAATACTTTGAATTAAATCATTCATAATAGAAAATAATTCATCATTGGATTCTTTTAACATGTAATAAATCCCAATAATTATTAGATATTCACAAGGTTAATTTTGATAGTTTATTTTTATAATATACTATTATTGTATGGATAAAGAACTATAAAAGATATAAATGTTTTCCCTGGCTTTTTAATATAATAAAAACTTTATATTTGACTCTCAAGAATGAATTGTATTACACATAAATAATTAATTGTAAAATTTATTCATCATCAAATTTGAAGAAGATGTAAATCCTCTATATTATTCTCAATTAATGATTTATAGTAATATTCATGTTATTTTTTAGAAATATTTATGATCTATATTAGATAAAACTCTTCCAAGTTTTCTATATATTCTAAATTTATAAGAGTTATAACAAATTTACCTTAATCATAATATGAGAATTAATGAGTATTATGAATCTTTTATCTGATATAAATTTTTAGAATCAAATTGGGATCAACTTACTTAGAGAGAGAGAGTGAATCATGTAGGAGTGAATATTTATCACTTGAAAACATTTATCCCTTTTATACCTCTATCACATGTTATGTGAATGTTTCTCTATTGATCCTCACTGGTAGTTCAAAATGATGAACATAAAAAATGTAAATAATATTGGACATTTGCGGTTTTTAAAAGGTTCATATATAGTTTTGATTGCTATGTATATATTGTATTGGGGTTATTATACACCATCCATAACACAATAATTTTATTAAAAATAAAATAACAAACTTGGGCATGACCACTATAAAGTTTTCTTAAAATTGATCAGTTATAAAATAAAGTGTGATTATTATCTCATTATACAATATATTAGACATGTTCCACCTTGAATCCAGATCACATGTTATTAATTGTATCCCTAATAGACTGTAATAATTATTCATCTTATTCAAATTTAGTAATCAGATAGTCCACCTAGATGTTCATCATACATCTAAAATATTGAAATATATTATTGGTGATATACTAATAATTTTGGAATTATCATGAATAAATTTATCTTGAAAATATTTATATATTTTTTCACGTTATCTAATAATTAAATAGATTTCTTCTTCTTTTCACAAACCATGAAATATTAAACTTCATGAAAGAATTAATTGTTTCATGGGATCCAAATATATTAGTTTAATTATGTATATTTACTATGAATTTATATTTATATTTATTACAATTGGTTTATACAAAAATAAGTATTTTGTTATACCATTATGGAATTAATAGTGTTTTCTATATATGTTCCTCAAGATGGCTAGATGGTTTGTGATTCTTATTCCTGTAATTGTTTTTCACCGAACACCTTCTATTCTATATATACGTCACTATCAAAAATTACCTATTTGAATTTGAGAGAAATGGGAGATCTAAATATTTTCAATATCTTTCTCATAGAGAAGATACATGGTGTTTATTGAATAATGATTAATTCTATTAGTTTGTGTGTGAACCAATATAAACTCCATGATTCATGTTCTATCTAAAAAATTTCAAAGGAAATGACATTTTATTATCACCAAATAATCCTATAATTTTCAAACATGGGATTCCTTATAAAGAGACACTATTATATATTAAGGTGTATTTGTATTAATAGAACTCGTATCCCATCCTGTGTTTTACTTAATTGCATGTTTTGATGATAACATGAAACATATTCACCAGATCTAACCCATGCTATATTATATATTAATGGCCTTATTCAGTTTCATTTTTGTTGGTTTATGCTTATTCTTTTCATTATCCCATTCATGATTCCCTATCATTGAAACTCATTTTATTTTCCAATCACATCTACATTTAAATACCTTGGAGTCATGGGATTTGATCGATGATGTGATATGTAGGTATCTCAACCAAAAATATAAATTATTAAAAAATAATTGACTTCCATGTGTTTATATAATCATAAACATCACAACGAAAAACTATTTTTTAGAAAATGGAATATTCACAAACAATTATATAGAAATCAACTATATGTTTCACGTTGATCTTTATATAGATGGTTAATAGTGTAACACCCAAGGTAAATAAAGAATATGACATTTTCAAATTTATCCATATTTTTGAATAAAATATTAATTGTACTTTAAAGGGGATGCTATGCTCGATGGTGTACCCAATACGCAACAACGAGTTTCTTGGGAATCTTACATTAGACTCTAATAATAAAATAACATTATTTTAAATGGTAGTGAACGCCTAGCCGTTGAAATGAAGAGAATGAAAAGAACTAACTACAAAATGATTATATATTTTTGTAAAATATTTTTACTTTTTACAAAAAATGTTAGAGGATTAAAAATGCGAATGAGTCCAATTTTAAGCGTAAACATTCTAATATTCTTTAAAAGGTCGATTAACCGCCTTTTGATGGAAAACCTCTTTTAAATCCACTTTTTTACAATTTTATGTGTTATATTTGACAAAACAAAATTCTTCTTTTGAATAGGGACCTCAAAATTTACTTTGTGTGAATTTTTGGTATTTTTCCGATAAAGTTCAGTTTTTAAATGAATAGTAAAAAATGTTGTATTTTAATTCTTAACCTCTTTTTAATCTAATTTATTTATATGATTAGATTATATTTTTTAATTGTTTTTAAAGTGAAATTATAATATATTTTTACCATTTAATCTAATAGTGGTCATTGGAATTAATTTCACTTTGAAATTGGACTTAAAGTACTATTAATCTTTTAATAGATATTGTTTCTTAAAAACACGCTATTTGTTTTGACAGCGGGAATTAATTATTAAATTAATTAATGAAACATATATCTATTGAATTTTTTAAAATATACATAATTTTTTAATGCGGAATATCAAATATAGTTTAGGGTTAATTTTTGATATTTTTCTGAAAAACATCAATTTTTGATGAATAGTGAAACCACTAAGTGGTAGTTTAAAAACTGTTTTTTTTGTTTAAATGAAAAGTTACCACTTCTGTGGTTTGAATTTAAAAATTATAACATACATGGTTGTCATTAGGAATTAAAATTTGGTTGAATGAGATTAAAATAATTTTTTGGTGAATAGTAACTCTTAAGTTTTTAGTCGCGATTAGATGTAATTAATGTAATTTAAAGTAAAAATAATGCAATAATAATATGAAATGACCTTGAAACATGTTATAAACTTTTTTGATGAGTCATGGCCGACCAATAAAATCCATGGGTCATCTTGGGGACCCCATGGAGCCACTTTGGTTGGAAAATGACATTAATACCTTTTTATTTAAAGTTAAAATTAAAATGTCACAAACATGTGTTGTTTTACTAAAACAATTTTTTAAATTGGGATATACAAGTAATATTTTTGACTATAAATATTCATTAGAAATATAAATATATTACCTACATCATGATATTTTTTTTATAATTTTTAGACAATAAATAAATTAAATTATTTATGACACCATGATGATGCAGCGATTACCTCATTATTTAACGATTTAAATAAAATGAAAAGATAATGTAAAATCTAAGACCTAAACTTGTCAAAAACCTATTAGATGGGTGGATTTAGAAACCTTATCACCTTATACTTGAAATATATCCTTTTGGGACCTTTAAAATCCGAAAATCATTATATAATAAAGTAATATTTTATAACTTTCCAAGAGTGCCCCTCCTCTCCTCTTATAAAAGTCCCCCACCTCTACCACCTTATACACACCTCTCAAGGAATTTTCTCAGCATACCCCTGCCCATTTAATCTCTCCACATCCCTCTCTTCATCATTTAAGCCTCTACTTTGGGCAGAATCCTTTCCAAGGATGCCTTTGAGCTCAAACCAAAAAGAGTTACCCGATTTAAAGGTAATGTCTTCCCTTGTGTTCTTTTGTTTTATTTTTCTTATCCAACCCCCTATACTCTTTTTATTAATTTTTTTTGTAAAAACACCAGTATATAAAATATACTAGGATGTTTTTATAAGGATTTGAGCTACAATTTCACACACCTCCGTCTAATGGTTAAAGAACATACTGTTTTTGTGGATGGCGAATTACTGCCTCACGAAACGATGATTGTTCAATATTCTTTTAACACCTTCAAAGGTGGCCATTAATATGTCACTATATTTATATATAATATATAATATGTTTATTTTTTTCTTAAGCTTCTGTATTTTTCATTTATGGAATACCTTTATTTTTTCCATTATAGGTAAACACGATATCTTCATTTTAGGAAGTGCGGACTACCGCCCCCTCAACGTGATTTGATTCGTTAATTCCATATGTGGGACATATAAAGGATGGAATTAATGTAATTACATATTATATCATAATGGAATTATAATATAGTTTTATATCATTATTATTTCATTCCATTTAAAAAAAAGAAATTAAAGTAGCGTTAATGCGTACGTACAGCTTACCGTCTCCATGAACGGTACATTTCATTTCTTATCTCCAAATGTTATGTACTATTATGAGTACATATATATAATCGATATATATGTAATATATTACATTTAATTATAGATATAATTTTTGAATTATAATATATATATCTCTCATTTTGTTTTAATTCCATTAATATGACAAAAAATGAAAGTATTGTTCATGCGTACGTACGACCTACCGTCTCCATGAACGGTGCTTTTAATTTTTTATCTCCAAATGTTATGGAATAGTATAAAATGAATATATACTGGATATATATGATATTTAAAACATCAATACTATTCTGGATATGATGTACCTATAACTACATGGAAAATCCTTTTCCAACAAGTTCAATTTTTACTCATGTACCGAACATCGACAAAAACATCTAATATGAACTCACTTTATTAACCAATTATTATAACATTATAATATGTGATATAAAATGAATAATAATATTTAAAGGATGTCCTTAAGCAATTATAAAATGACCAAAATTTTATTATTCAGGAGATTAAAGAACGATCGAGTCATGTCATACACGAGGTAAGTGATCCTACTTCTCTCTTTCTTTTTAAGTACACTCATTTATGTCATTCCTTTTAAGCTCATCTTTCTTATGATTGGGATGTTCTTTTATATTGATACTAATATAATTTTTATGTTCATATTATGAGAGACACTATTTTCTCTCATCAAACCAGTTTGGATGATTTGAGTGGCGCCGTTTCGCTGCCGAATTTTCATAAGAGATCCAACCTCCCTATTTCTTTTTAAGTACTCTCCTTTATGTCACTTCTTTTAAGATACTCGTTGATATGTAAGGGGTTGTTATTTTATATTCCTTTTTCTGTAAATTTTATTTTAATATGATGGGAGACCCTATTTGATCTCCTCAATCCACTTTTGGAAGTTTTATGTGGCGTCGTTAGGCTGCCGAGTATTCGTAAGGGATTTTTCATCTCACTTTTATTCCCGTGAGATTTATGCTACATTTGCCACAATTTCCTTTGAGTTGTTTATGTAATGACCATTATTATACTCTTTATGTAATATAATTTCATTTATGGGTATTTACATATTCATTTTATGACCCTTCTTCAATGGGTTGTAGGTTTCGAAGGTTACCCAAGTCGGTAAGGGAACCTTTCACCCTCCTCTTTTTAAAAGACTTCTTTTGTTATGTCTTTTTATTCACATACTATTATGTTGGGATTTGTTATTATATATCCTTATTTATGTAAATATTATTTCCAAGTGATGGGATACCGCTTTTATCTCTCATCGAATCATTTTCTGAATTTTTAAGGGACGCTGTTAGGCTGTCAAATTTTTGCAAGGGAACTTCTTAACCCAATTTTGATTCTTTGGGATAAACTTGTACTCCTTGAATATGTCATTATATGAATATTTGTGAATAACCTATGATTTTTTTACACTTAATATCCACTTATATTTGGTGTATTCATTTGTCACACATATTTATGTAATTGATTTATCCTTAATCCAAGGATACCATCTTTGTATGGGACTTCGTCTCAATCACCTTTCATTGAAGCATATTTTGTTTTATACACATCCTTCTTTTATACGATGTATAAACCCTTTGAATTTTATGTTTATCCAAAAGTAATCTTTTTTATACGAAGCGTTTTACTAAACGACAAAAGGGAATGTTTTTGTCGTACGTATGCGGCGAAAATGACATCTCCGCCACCGTGACCATTATTTGAGTTTCAGCTTCCTCTACAAGACATACCTTTTTTTGAAAAAATAAATAACATGTTTTAATTTTCTTTTATTTGGGTATTGAAAATGGTTTTCATAATGTTTTTATATAAATGTGTTGTATTGATATCTTGTGATTGAAAAGTGGAAATGTTATGTTTCCTTTATGCCTGTTTTATGTGATACGATTACGTTATGGTTCTTGGGCATTATTATGAAGACGAGTGGTTCCGTGATAAACTAAGGGCGGGTGAGCCCGATATATCTCTCCAATGCATTGGTAACGTGAAGGAGTTAAATTTTAAGGTTTCTCCAAATAGATTTAGGGAATATACTGTGATTGGTATTCCAAACATAACCAAGTGGGTTATTCCCTATATAAGAATGTTATGAATGCCTCAAGTTACCTTTATGAAATATGATTTCTATGTCTTATTCATGATTTGATGAGTTATATTAATTTTCTTATGTTTTATGAGTAAATTAGGATTTCATTGATTCTTATGTATACATGTACTTATGTTTCCTTTCCTTATTTTTATATCCCTTACTGTGATTTTTATGCTCATCCCATGTTTTTGAAATGTTTTACACAGGACATAAAGATGAATATGGTCAAATATGGGATCAAGGAAAGACATGAAATCTAAAACATGAAGCTAGACATGTTTCTTTTAAGAGTTTTTTTAGTTATGGAAACTTAGTATAAGTGTCTACTTTGTAATATTTTGAGATGTAATAGTTATATCTTAATTCTATAAAACTCTAAACCTGAAAAGATACTCAATGTGAATTATTAATTTAATTCAATATTATGTAACGATTAAGTCCTGGGCCTTATAGTAGGTATCAAAGGTTGGTTTAGATAACTTCTGAGGTTAGGGTATTCTCTAAGCATAAGTGACATTACCATAATGGCTAGGATTTCAGAAAGAGTCACAGTTTTTAGATTAAGTGAATGAGTAAGTAAATATTAGTGTTTATCTTCAACATAAGTACATGATAATTTTGTTGATATACTCACACTGACATTTCTTGTTTTAGTAAATGGATGGATCTAGCAGGCACCAAAGTGACATTTGGTTTGAAGGAAAATGTGGTGGTTCTCTGATTAAGAGACCAGATGAAATGGGCGATTCAATGAGGAAACTCGTGGTTGTTCTAAACTAACTATCAAAGAGTCATGTTCAACCACTTGAACCTTGGTAAGTTCTTTAATGCATCATGTATGAGATGTCCTATAGATTTTTATGTTCAGGTAATAATTATAACGGTAACCATTAGGGTTTATATGATCCTTACTTTTGAAGTAATTATGGGTCACTATATGTTATGTAGAATATGAACAACATGGGATAAACGTGAGGTTAAAATATGTTAGGGTTATTTATGGAGTTTTATAAAAAGGACAACATAAAAACCGTGTGACAACCCGCCATGTCAGACAAAGCTGTAGGAATCGAACCCACAACCAAAGTGAGACTGGTATTTATCGCCTACCACTAGACTACGTGAAGTCCCTAGTTAGTATGACTTATTATTTTTAGTTAGATGATTTTATGAATTAAGAGTAAGTTCATTTTGGGTTATCTATTGAAATTATTAACCTATCATGGAGGATATGTGATTGGGTTAATTACTTTTCAATGTGAGACTTTAAGAGCAACTGATTTTATTTGGAGATAAGTGTTAATTTTTACCTTGGAAGAAAATGTGATTAAATACTTTAAATATTTGGGTTTCAATCTTAGTTTGGTTTACTTTGATGAATTTTATGGACAAATTGTTTATTGAATGGTCTTCGTTGAACTTTGGGTTATGTTGGACAAATTTTGGAGATTAAGAATATATTTTCTTTTTATAAAGGATTATCCTTTTCTGGATTATCTGATCTTGTAATAACCTTTTTGGTTTTGGTTATGGATAAAGTATAAAGACATGGGAAGTATATAGTTCTCTTTTGTGGATTAGGTGATTCTCTAGAAGTTGATTATAGCTCTCTTAATGTAAAAAAGTATTCCTAAATACTCATCATTTGGGGAAAGTATGAGTTTGTTTAAGAAATCTAGTAAAATTTGAAAGTCAACATGACAAGTAAGTATGTTTCATTAAGATCAAAAATAAATTCCTCAATGAAAAGTAACTTAAAACAAAAATGTTGTCTATTAACTTTTTCTACTGGGAAATCGAATACCGTTTCACCCACCACATGTTTGTGATTTTTCTTGTGGTTAACTTTCTACTAAACATGTTTCTATCACTCCCCCTCAGAACATGACCCTTTTATTTTTTCTCCATGTCCATGTTTTCCTACAAGTAATTATAATATGGGTTAACTCGGGTGACCTTTGTACTTCTCTTTCTTTATTTTAAAGTGATAGTTTTAATGACTCTTGTTCCGATGTGGGACTTTCAATGATGTTTCCAAGCCCAATTTTAAAATTGCGAGGACACAATTCCCAAAATGGGGGAAGGATGTAACACCCCAGATACATAAAGAATATGACATTTTCACATTTATCCATATTTGGGATTAAAATATTAATAGTACTTTAAAGGGGATGCTATCCTCGATGGCATACCCAATACGCAACAACGAGTTTCTTGGGAATCCTACGTTGCACTCTAATAATAAAATAATATTATTTTAAATGGTAGTTAACGCCTAGCCGTTGAAATGGAGGGAATGAACAGAACTAAATAAAAAAGGATTATATATATTTTTCAAATATTTTTACATTTTACAACAAATTTTAGAGGATTAAAAATGCGAATGAATCCAATTTTAAGTGTAAACATTCTAATATTATTTAAAAGGTTGATTAACCGCCTTTTGATTGCGAACCTCTTTTAACTCCACTTTTTGACAATTTTATGTGTTATATTTGACAAAATAAAATTCTTCTTGAGAATCGGGACATCAAAATTTACTTCGTGTAAATTTTTGTATTTTTCTGATAAAGTTCATTTTTTTAATGATTAGTGAAAAATGTTGTATTTTAATTCAAAACCTATTTTTAATCTAATTTATTTATATGATTAGATTATCTTTTGAATTATTTTAAATTTAAATTAGAATATATTTTCACCATTTAATCCAATAGTGGTCATTGGAATTAATTTCACTTTGAAATTGGACTTAAACTACTGTCAATCTTTTAATAGATATGGTTTCTTAAAAACACGCTATTTATTTTGACATCGGGAATTACTTATTAAATTAATTAATGCAACTTATATGTTTTGAATTTTGTAAAATAGAAATAATTTTTGAATTCGTAATATCAAATATAGCTTAGGGTGAATTTTTGGTATATTTCTGAAAAACATCAATTTTTGATGAATAGTGAAACCACTAAGTGGTAGTTTAATAACTATTTTTTTCTTTTAAATGAAACTTTACCCCTTATGTGGTTTGAATTTCAAAAATATTACATACATGGTTGTCATTAGGATGTAAAATGTGGTTCAATGGGATTAAAATAATTTTTTGGTGAATAGTAAGCCTTAAGTTTTTAATCGCGATTAGAGGTAATTAGTGTCATTGAAGGTAAAAATAATGCTATAATAATATGACATGACCTTGAAACATGTTCTACCCTTATTGGATGAGTCATGGACGACCAAGAAAATCCATGGGTCAACTTGGGGACCCCATGGAACCACTTTGGTTTGAAAATGACATTAATTCCTTTTTATTTAAAGTTACAATTAAAATGTCACAAACATGTGTTGTTTTTACTAAAACAGTTTTTTTACATGGGGTTATATAAGTAATATTTTTGACTATAAAAATTAATTAGAAAGATAAAAAGATTTTCTACATCATGATATTTAATTTATCGTTTTTAGACACTAAATAAATTAAATTATTTATGACACCATGTTGATGCATCGATTACCTCATTATTTAATGATTTAAATAAAATGAAAAAATAATGTAAAATATAAGACCTACACTTGTCACAAACCTATTGTATGGGTGGATTTTGAAGCCTCATCCCCTTATCCTCTAAATATATTCTTTTTTGACCTTTAAAATCCGAAAATCATTATATAATAATGTAATATTTTATAACATTCCAAGAGTGCCCCTACTCTCCTCTTATAAAAGGCCCCCACCTCTACCACCTTACACACACCTCTCAAGACTTTGGCTCAGACAAACACTGCCCATTTCACCTCTACACATCCCCTATTCATTATTTAAGCCTCAAATTTGGGAAGAATTCTTTCCAAGGAATCCATTGAGCTCAAATCAAAAAGAGTTACCCGATTTAAGGGCAATGTCTTCCCTTGTGTTCTTTTGTTTTATTTTGCTTCTCCAACCCCCTAAACAATTTTTATTTCTTTATTTTTGTAAAAATACCAGTATCGTAAATATAATAGTATTTTTTTATAAGAAGGATTCGAGCTACACTTTCACACACCTCCGTCTAATGGTCAAAGAACATACTATTTCTGTGGATGGTGAATTACTGCCTCACGAAACGATGATTGTTCAATATTCATTTAACACCTTAAAAGGTGGCCATTAAGATGTCACTATATTTATATATGATATAAAATATTTTTATATTTTCCTTAAGCTTCTGTATTTTTCATTTATGGAATACCTTTATGGTTTCCATTATGGGTAAACGCGATATCTTCATTTTAGGAAGTGTGGACTACCACCCCCTAAAAGTGATTTGATTTGTTAATGCCATATGTGGGAATTATAAAGGATGGAATTAATGGTATTACATATTATATCCTACTAGAATTATAATATAATTTTATATCATTATTATTTCATTCCATTTAATAGAAAAAAAAAGAAATGAAAGTAGCGTTCATGCGTACGTACGGCTTACCGTCTCCATGAACGGTACATTTAATTTCTTATCTCTAAATGTTATGTACTATTATAAGAACATATATATAATGGATATATATGTAATACATTACATCTAAATGATGGATATAATTCAGGAATTAATATATATATATATATATATATATATATATCTCACTTTGTTTTAATTCCATTAATATGACAAAAAATGAAAACAGCGTTCATTCGTACGTACGACCTACCGTCTCCATGAACGGTGATTTTAATTTTTTATCTCAAAATGTTATGGAATAGTATAAAATGAATATATATTTGATATATATGATATTTAAAACATGAATACAATTCAGGATATGATGTACCTATAACTACATGGAAAATTCTTTTCCAACAATTTCAATTTTTACTCATGTACCGAACATCGACAAAAACGTCTGATATGAACTCACTTTATTAACCAATTATTATAACATTATAATATGTGATATGAACTGAATAATAATCTTTAATGTAGGTCCTTAATAAATTATAAATTGACCAAATTTTATTATTCATGAGAATAAAGAACGATCGAGTCATGTCGGACATGAGGTAAGGGATCCTTCTCCTCTCTTTCTTTTTAAGTACACTCTTTTATGTCATTCATTTTATGATCATATTTCTTATGATAGGGATGTTATTTTATATTAATCATACTGTACTTTTTTTTTCATATGATGAGATACCCTATTTTATCTCATCAATCCATTTTGGATGTTTTGAGTGGCGTCGTTAGGCTGCTGAATTATCGTAAGAGATCTAACCTCCCTCTTTCTTTTTTAACTACTCTCCTTTATGTAACTTCTTTTAATCTCCCCTTTTTTATGTTGGGGGTTGTTCTTTTATATTCCTATTTCTGTAAATTTTATTTTAACATGATGGGAGACCCTATTTGATCTCATCAATCCATTTTTGGATGTTTTATGTAGCGCCATTAGGCTGCCGAGTTTTCATAAGGTAGTTTTCATCTCACTTTTATTCCCGTGAGATTTATGGTATATTTGCCACCATTTACTTTGAGTTGTGTATGTACTTCCAATAATTATACTCTTTGTGTAATATAATTTCATTTATGGTTATTTCCATATTCATTGTATGACCCTTCTTCAATGGGTTGTACGTTTCGAAGGTTACCCAAGTCGGTAAGGGAACATATCCCCCTCCTATTTTTAATAGACTTCTTTTGTTATGTCTTTTAATTCACATAATATTATGTTGGGATTTGTTCTTATATATCCTTATTGATGTAAATTTTATGTCCATGTGATGATATACCCTTTTTATCTCCCATCAACTCATTTTATGAATTTTGAAGTGACGTCGTTAGGCTGTCAAATTTTTGCAAGGGAACTTCTTAACCCAATTTTGATTCTTTGGGATAAACTTGTACTCCTTGAATATGTCGTTCTATGAATATGTGTGAATATCCTCTGATTTTTTTACACTTAATATCCACTTATATTTTGTGTATTCGTTTTTCACACATAATTATGTAATTGATTTATCCTTAATCCAAGGATACCGTCTTTGTATGGGACCTCATCTCAATGTCCTTTCATTGAGGAATATTTTGTTTTATACACAACCTTTTTTTATACGGTGTTTAAACCCTTTGAATTTTATGTTTATCCAAAAGGAGTCTTTTTTATACGAAGCGTTTTACTAAACAACAAAAGGGAATGTTTTTGTCGTATGAATGTGGCGACAATGACTTCTCCGCCGCCGTGACCATTATTTGAGTTTTGGCTTCCTTTACAACCCATACCTTTTTTTTGAAAAATAAATTCCATGTTTTAATTTTCTTTTATTTTAGTATTGAAAATAGTTTTCATAAAGTTTTTATAGCAATGTGTTGTATTGATATCTTGTGATTGAAAAGTGGAAATGTTATGTTTCATTTATGAATGTTTTATGTGATATGATTATGTTGTGGTTCTTGGGCATTATTATGAATACGGGTGGTTTCGTGATAAACTAAGGGCGGGTGAGCCTGATATAGCTCTCCAATGCATTAGGTAACATGAAGGAGTTAAACATTAAGGTTTCTCCAAAGAGATTTATGGAATATTCTGTGATGGGTATTCCAAACATAACCAAGAGGGTTACTCCCTACATAAGAAGTTATGAATGCCTCCAGTTACCTTTATGCCTTATGATTTTCTATGTTTTATTCATGATTTGATGAGGTATGTTAATGTGCTTATGTTTTTTGTGTAAAGTATTATTTCATTGATTCTTATGTATACATGTACTCATGTTTCCTTTCCATATTTTTATATCCCTTACTGAGCTTTTTATGCTCATCTCAAGTTTTTGAAATGTTTTACACAGGCCTTAAAGATGAATAGGGTCAAGGGTGGGATCAAGGAAAGACATGTTATCTAAAACATGGAACTAGACACGTTTCTTTTAAGAGTTTTTTAGTTTTGAAAACTTAGTAGATGTTTCTACTTTGTAATCTTTTGAGATGTAATAGTTATGTCCTAATTATCTAAAACAGTAAACCTGAAAAGATACTCAATGTGGATTATTCATTTAATTCAATATTAATTAAGGTTTATGGTTGGGGCCTTATAAAAACGGATTCATAGAAATCATCTATGTGGTTATCAATTGGCTATGTAGTAATTTATATATTTGAAAATATAATATAAATGAAACATATAAGACAATAAATGCATTGAAATATTTTAATTATGGAAATATGCTTCATTATAATTCGATATGTGGTTTTAAAAATTGGTATTCCACTAAATCACCTACATGATTTTACTATATGGAGGAATTATAAATTTTATTTTCCCTTGTTAAGGTTCATCTAAGAGGATTAGATACATGGAACTAGAAATATCCATACATAACTAAATAAAAATTTAACCATCTTAAATCAACTACTATAAATTTATAAACACCTCACCACTTCTCAATGAAAAAACATACCATGATCCCTATTAAAAAAATATAGTTTATTCCTTTGATGATAATCACATAAATAAACATATATAAATTTACATCATCTGAAAACATAATATATGACCATAGAAATTAATCTGGTTGGGTCTTATTCAATGATTTTAAATAAAAAAATATTAATTATCTAAATATAATATTATATTTTAATGGTTTTTTATGAAGTACCATAAACAAATCAAATCTTCTTTAATCTATATTGTTTCTTGGGAAACCACTATTCCATCTAAAAAATATTTTTAAGAACCAAAATTTACTGTCAATATTGTATTATTTAATAAATTCATACAGACGTATTGTTATTCAGTATTTATAGACTTTATGACAACAATTACCACATTATCGTAACTTTCCAAATATGGATATCCTAATTTTATATTAGTATTGAGAAAAAAATACAAATTGGGAGACTGATAATCAAACTTTTTGTTTGTTCTTTATTTGATTTCCATTAGATTATTATTGATAAAGAACATACAGTTAATATGAACTTAGAAAAGAATACCATCTTTGAACATCATGGTTATTCCCATGAATATTTGAAGAATATTGAATAGAATATCTCATGAAACTATAATTATTTAGTAACTTTTTATTTTCTTTTGGTTCAACCACATAATATCATTATAATGAAATTTTATTCATGAAAATAAATATTTGATAAAATAAATTTCCTTGGTGATGACCCATAAATAAGAATATATAATGATACTTATTATTTTTTGGATGATTCACATTTAAGTATGATTATTAATGAGACAATATTAAATTGGGTCAAAAACATGTGTTGGGTGATGATGGATCATGACCTATATCATAATTGATAAGTGGAAATATCATTATTAAGGTATAAAATTTAGATGAATAATATTTTTTATTTTATTTAAGTGATGAATAGAAATTTTAATATCCACATAGCTAATTCATATAACAGAATATTAGCATTTGAATGCCATAAATACAATTAACCCAATAGAAAAATCTTGTACTTAATTTGGCAATGTATCTGTTTGTTGAACCATCTATCCAATTTCTATATAGTAATTTTAGAGATGTTGATACTGTTTAATGTGATCAAAGTAGCTAATTATGCAATGTATCAAAATTGTTATTTTGGTGATTTAGAAACATGTTTATAATTTCTTTATAACTGATTTCTATTATATTATACGACCCACCCAAAATTGCTCAAAGAAGTATTATTATACTAAATTTACATTGTTTTAATCAAACCAAGTGTAGTTTTTACAGGACCGATGTCACAAAACAGAAGGGGTATTTTCCAATATATATATATTTATATATATATATAACCGAAAAGTAACTCCACCACACTTCATTTAGGGATCAAAATATGTGGGAATCAAAAAATCTTAAGCTGTCTATGGGAGGCTCCTTCAAACATATCACAGATCAATTATTGAAAAATGACACAAATATCATTAAATACCGAACCAGACATTCCCTTACAAGTTTACACACACTAACTCACATATTGATACCACTGTTATAGTACACTTCTTTCTCAGTAGTAGTCAATGATGAAATATTATCCTTTTTGAGATATTGTAATAAACCACACATGTTTTTATTTCCCCACTAAAAATGTTCTTTCATCTAGGGAGAGATCCCACAACATATACTAGTATCATAACAAAATCCACATTTCCCTATGTTCAAATTTTGACCCATGGGATTCTAAAAATCCCAACAAATTCATGGGAGGATAATTCAACTATTGAAAAATTGAATAGGGAAATCTCTACACATGATCTATCAGTTATCAAACCCAATAAAAATATTGATAGTAAAAAATTGTAATAAAGATTCAATGAAACTTCATATAACTAATTTTTTAGAAGAGGAACACCAACTCACTAAGGATTTTTTTTATAACTAGTCTGGTATGTCTATATTGTTTTACAATTTTTGACAAATGAATTTATTTTCATTATCATTAGAGAAGCTGAAATTATATTTGTTGAAAATTCTAGAGAATTAATTCAAGATAATATTTGTACGAGATGATATCATATTGTAAATTTCTTATTGATAATGATTATTTTGGAGAAGGGAAAGATTATATTAATTTCTACTTCGGGGGAGTAATATATTAAATAAATATTTGATAACATAGAAGCCACTAATGTTCTATCATGAAGATATTATTAATTTAACTATAATTTCTCATTTTCATCAAATATTGTCTAGGTTTACGGTCACTTATTAGTTAAAAAGTTATGTAAAATAATAATCAGAATTGTTTTAGTATGTTGGGTATGCTATTTTGTATGCTCTCATATTGGATGATAATAAATATTATTCGGTGCTTGGTGAGGGTTTTAAACAAACCCAAAGAGGAAGACTATTAAAAAAATACATTGATGAATTTTTGGGTTAATATTTGGTCATAATATCATGTCATATGATTTAATGGATATCACATGATAAATTAAAATATTCTATTTTTTTTGGAATGTGGATATTATAATTTTTCACCAAGAATGGAATTCCCAATTCAACAACCAAGTTCTTTCTATGAATGAGTGTTTATGTTTTAGTGAAAAATTAATGAATTACATATAAAACCATAAGAGTAAATTGATAAATAATAAAAGTAAATATTTCAATTTTACGATTTATAATAAAATAAAAAAAATCTCATAATATATAAGACATTATTCTTTGTTTTTTTAACAAGAATATCAGCCACCCTCTGACATTGTTCATTTTCCTATAACCACAATAAGGTATATGATATAGTTTCTGGAAGGAGTACCAATGAATGGATCATGAAACTATATGAGGCTACGGATATAATGTTTCATGAATTTTTTTAATTTTCTAGATAAATAATATATTTTTTGACACCAAGCTGTAATGGAAATTAATAAAAATAATCAGAAACTAAATATTTAATAAGATTCATTAAGTTGCTTTGAAGTACTAATTGAGATTTTATTATGAATCTTCAAGAAATGTGAAATGGATTTTAATTTTCCATTTAAATAAAGATATTAATTTTCTCTCTAGAGGGTCTCGTCCCACTATAATGTGGCGGATAGAAAATATTATGGAACTTTCGGTTTGATGGTGTCGATATTGTGGTGGGAGTATTAAACCATAAAAGATAAATATACATAAATTTCTTTTTTTAGAGTTCCTATGACTAGGAAATTAATGGATACATTGTTATAGGGTGTTCATTTGAAAAATATAATCTCACTATTATTATAGAAGCATGTTTCTATGAGGTGTGGCCAAAATTATGAAGATACATGTGAATCAAAAAAATGGGATAGGTCACATAAAAATGATTCTAATAATCAAATTAAATGACTAATTGGATTATGAATTTAAACACAAGGTGGTTATGGTCACAAATTGATAGTTTTAATTTATATAAAATCAATAATTGAGTATTTTAACTATTATAGAGAATTTAAGGGGGTTAATGAGGAGACCGTGACATAGTTTTGAATAGGGTATATGGATAAATATACCCCATATACAAATGGTGTGTTGATGATAAATATAGAAGTAAACATATATATTTTCATGATATATGAGAGATATAATTCTATTTTAGAAGTAGAGAATGAGGATAATTATAGATAAATTAGATTAGGAATTATATATTTAGATAATAATAAAGATAATAATGAAATAAAGAAGTCCATACTACGATGGGAATGTTATAATTTTCATCATAGTGGTGTTCTCATTGATGTTTAATATACTTCATAAATAGGAAAAACTAAAAAAAATTATACACTACATTAGTGTGTACTCACTTATTATTCATTAATTTCATGAAAAAAATTATCTTGGATGCAGGGATATTTTTATTGTCCTACATAAATTTTATATATGTTTTTGTAATGGGTGTAATCCTAGAGAGTTAGTATGGACACTCTGAATTTTTACCTAAAAGGAGAACACCTAGGGTCTGAGGTTTACATCACAATCAGATTTAACACTATATTTATTTTCCTAATTTTGATTCACTATGTAATATTTATTGTGTCTCTATTTTGTAAAATTATGAAATCTTAATAATATTTATATAGAGAAGTATTCTTGAGAGTGATGGATAAATATTTATTATGATGATTCATTTGGAAAAGATTGACTTACACTGATTCCAACTATTATTGTACTACAACATTATAGTCCAATATAATTAGAGTAATAAAAAATTAATATCGATTCTAGAAAAAAAATTATTAATTCCCATGTATAATTAATTTTACTCATTATTTCTTGGCACATGTGAATTTAAAAGAATCATACATTTTATTAAATAATTTTTTTTCATATAATAAATTTTCTAAATATTAGATAAGGTGTATTATTACATTTTTTATGGGATTGGGTTTTCATAATTATGATTTTAACTTCTATATAAATAATTAAAGAGACATTACTAGACCTATACATCATGATCTGGTTCTAATCATATAATATTTTTTAGACATAAAATGATTTACAAACAACACCCAAAATAAAATGTCTAGATTATTTGTTTAATAGAAACATAAAAAATTATCAACCTATAATATAAAATAAATATAAAATAATCCTTCTTCATGGACTATTTTTTTATCTTTTTAATCTCATTAAAACATATTAATATAATGGGAAATGGAGAAAAATAATAATTTTTTAGTTCAAACACATAATACATTGTAAAATAATTATAATATAAAAATATTAAATACATAAATAAGATACATAATCTTATGATAAATGTAATGGTTAAAATGAGAAAGATCATATAATTATAAGTAGTTAATAAAGCATGCGTTAACAATCATTAATCATGTAATAAATCTTTGTGACATATAATAAGTGTAATCAACCGTTACATTAATCAATCATAGGAACATGAATTAGGAATCAATATATTATAAGATAAATGTATTCAAAAAAATAAAAGGAATATGGAAAAAATAATCTATTTCATCAAAAATATTGACTAAGGATCACATACAATAAATCATAGTTGTACCACCACAAACGGATACAGCCATATCATATATTAAAAAAAATTTCATTACATAAAGGATTTTATATAACTAAAGGGACAAAAAATTAACCAACTATAAAATAAAAATTTAAAACTAAAATTGAGTTACATACAATCACATTACCTTTTAGTTTTATAGATTTAGATAATTTTGAGAAATCTAATACCAAATAAATTTACATAATTCTTATTAGATGGTTATTTACCAATTATACTAAGTATTTATCATTCAAAAATACTTCCTCATCATTTCATATGTAATTATATAACCATTATACCCTTCTCGAAGTTACTTATTTGAGGACATTCTTCAAAACATAAGTAAATAGAAGATATGAAGTGTCAATAGAAATGCTACAAAACGGTAAATATACATGAAATTAGTTGAATAATATTCTCAATAATGAATAAATCATGTTGTTATGAGTACCTAATCAAGGTATAATAAACTCTAATAAGTAAATAATAGTTAATAAATCATGTACAATAATCGTGATTGATATTAATAATCATGGAATAACACATTGATGTAATATTAATAATCCATGAATATATAATATATGTTTATTTAAACTATATAGATCAATAAATTTATTTAATAATTTCATAATCAAGAATAAAATGAAAATAAAATTCATGAATGTTACTTTGAACATAAAATTTAAATCACTCTTATGGTAAATGTTACAGATGAATGATTTCTATAATTATTTCTAATATGATTTCCCTAGAGAATAAAAAATTAAATAATGTGGTGTAGGGCTATACTAGACCCGCCCATAATCATATAAAATTTATAGGAAAAATAAAATTAATAAAACACATGGACTCTTTCACTTTATTAATAAAACTCATGAAAAAAATCATTTAAATCCATAATAATAACTACTTGTTTTAATCACATAAAAATTAAAAATGAATATCAATTTATTTTGTATCTCATTAAAACGAAAAATTAATATAAAAATGAGAAATTAATTTACAATATAAAACTATATAAATATAAAATTAATTATTCATAATTAATAATTCATATAATGGTGAGAAAAGGTGATCTAGATTTTTTAACGAAAAAATGATGGTCATACTGTTTTGAAGACATTGAAAATAAACCTTATTGAAAATGGTAAAAATATTCCATTTTAAATTTATTTATATAAAAACAATGACAATGGATATTATCATTATTAAATATTTTTTTTAGAATAAGATTATTAAATGAATAAAAACATGGAGGGAAAATTGTTGAAATGGGAACCTCATATCATTAAAAAGAAGTTTTAAATGAAATTCAATTTATAAATTTGTAAATCCACATACCAAAATAGAAATGGCAATATAAAATAAAATTAAATTTCATGAATTAAATATAAAATTATTATAATTTTTAAAATTATATTTATATAACACAAATAAATGAATACCAAATCATAATATTAATCAGGTCTCAAAGAACTAAAACTTCAACAAAGAACCTATAAAATATTTGAAACCATTCATTAAAAACCTCATGAAGAGGACGAGTTTATATAGAAACTTAAATAAACATAATTAAACAATAAGTTGAGTGTAATGTGCTAAAGATGTATTTTATAAAACAAATAATGTAGAATTAGTTCATAAAATTAAATATGGATCAAAAAATAGAAATAGAGAAAATGAACCCTAATGAATTTTATAACACTTGAATCAAGTGAAATTGAATGAAAGAACATGATTTTGATTTTAAAATTTGAAAAATCTTATAAAAAATAAAATATAACACATTCATGGACTAACTAATCATTATAACACCACATAACAATAATCATTGTGTATAAAATGTAATATCTCCTAGGGAATTGAAATTCAGATTATAAACTAAAAACATAGACTTTTGGTTATTCTAATTACCTTAAATAACCCATTATAACAAATTTATATTTATTTTTTATTCAATTAACTATGTTATTCAATGATATAAAAAATTATACTATACATTTATAGTTTTTCTGAATATATTGATTATTTATTATTGAAAATAATATTTAGGTGTTAACTGTATTGTTTCCCTTACATGTTTCATTTTAGAATTTCTATTCCTTACTCTATATTATTGAGTTAATAAACACTATAGGTTTATTTATAAGTAAATAATTCTTTCAGTTATAATTATATAGGATTGTATTAAGTTCATATAAATTATGGTCATGTTTTTCCAAAAAACCTAAAAATTTCCTTTTCAACTACTCTATAATTAATAATATAATTAATGTTTTAGGTAATTATACTAAATAATATTTCAACAAAAAATATTAAATAAATATTAAATAAATTTTTTACTTATTGTTAATATTAGATATGATTTATTTATTATTCATGATATTATCATTATAGAAATTTTTAAGTATGTGGTAACATTGATAATAATTAGAACATGATAAATTTTTTGAACGAGTATTAATATATTATTTAATAATTATAATATAACATTTAATGTAGATTACTAGAATTTAATAATTGTTCTCATTTTAAATAACAAATTCAATAAAAGGTTGATGATGAATTTAAATTTAAATGAGTAGTAATGTGTTTTTACTTAGCAAGTATCTTGATACTTCCATTTTTTTATTAGATTGTTTGATAACCATTTACAATTATTATCAATTATATAAAAGAGAAGTAATTTTTAATGAATCAAAAAAATTCTATAAATATTATATCAATCTATTAAATTTGTTTTTAAATATATCCATGTACGGAAATGAAGAAACATGGCATACAATAACCACAAAGGAATATGTTAGAATTTTAAAATAGAGAAACATTCATTTTAATACGAAATTTATTGATATGGATAATAGTTGTTAAATAAAAATAATTGAATTTAAATACTATAATGATATTAATTTGATAATATAAAAAATTATATAATTGTTTTGGCGGAGGTGGAGATGAATGAAACTTGAAATAACTCAATAAATATAATTACCACTTCCATTGATATCCTACATTAGATTTGTCATAAAAACATTGTGGGATATGTTTGTTTCACGTTTGGGATGCAGAAATGGAAATGGGAGATTTTTTTTGGGAATTTTGGTGGGTGTTTTCTTGGAAAGAAGTACTCAAATAAGTCTTTGGAAAAGATATATTATGTACCATTTTATAAAAAAAAGTCACCATTGTTTTAAAAAAAAATTAATTTTTTAAGGTTTAGAAATGATATTTTAAAATTGTATGTCTCTCATAAATTTAGAATTTATTGAATATTTGAGAATTATATATCATATGTAATTCATGTTGTTTTTTGGTTTTATGGTTAAATATTAAATCATTTAGAATATGAAGTACTAATCAAAATCATTTTTAGGGTTATTTTTATAATTTCATATCAAAGATATCTCGATATCTGTAAAATTTGAATTTAAAACTAAATATTACTTATAAATGATAATTTTTATCATTAAATTTTTTGAAATTGTATTTTTTATCAAATTATTATGATAATTAATATTTTCTAATCGATTCACATTGACACATCCCCTCAATAAACAAGAATTGTATTGATGACTCAAATGGTTTTAGAGAATTATAGTATTATTTGATAACAAAAAAACTAATAAATTAAAAATATTATAATGGTCATTTATATTAAATTCTATTACAATTAGAATTGTTTGTATATTCTTATCACATAATTAAAACATATTAATGATTGTAAATTAGAGGTGTGATTTGTATGGTAAATAATAATTTTTTTATGAAAACAAAAATCAGATAATTTGGATCAAAAAAATATTATAATAGATAACAGATAAGGTATAGGTTGAGAAATAATCTATCAAAACATTTGAAGATAATGTTATGTGCTATTTTTGGTTCTTTATCCCATAATTTTACCATTTTTCAATATTTAACCCTCATCGAGGTGAGTAAATTTTTATAAGATAATTAAATTTTATAACTAAAAATGTGGAACCTTTTACCTATCCTGGAGATGATGATCTGAAATTATAAAACCATTTTACAAGAAAAAATATCTATAGGTGGAAAAAAATAAATTTAATTTGAGGACACTTCTTGAAAAAATTAATTAAAAAATCCATTTAACTATAAAATAGAATCTATAGAAAAATTATTTATAACATTTATTCCAAAGATATTTTTTTGGTTTAAGTAAAAAAATTATTTTTATGGGGCCCTAAATGAAATCCAAAATGAAATGATACCTTGTGAATAAAAAATTAATTGAAAATATCTAAAAACCATTTTTATTAAAAATAATTATAATCTATGGCCTCAAATGTCAATTATATTCTCATATAAAAAAAATTACATTTTTAAAATTTATTCTTTGACTCATTAAAATATTTTTTATGAGAAATTTTTTTCATTAATTTTTTAACTAATTATTTTATCTTGATTAATTAATAAAATATACAGGTTTTTTATTAAATATATATTATGTACTATTCACTAATTATAATAAAATATATTAAAAAAACAATTATTATATCTAACAGAGTTTTAATTTGATGAATTAAAAGATAAATTTAACTTAATCAAATTAAAATTCTAAATATTTTTCATCTATATTTACAATTAAAACCATATATTATATATATTTATTGTTTAATTTACATAATACATGTTTTTTTTAAAATGTGGAACTATATCATTATTTAATATCTTGATATATTTTTTTCCCAAATTATTATAGAAATAAATTTATATTACTAAAATGAAAATCCTATTGTAACATATTTAATTATTAAATAATTATTTTAATAGATCAAAAAATAAAATTATATCTAATAATTTTGCGTATCCTTCAAATAAACCTTCCCATATAAGATGATGTAAACATACAAAAATTAACTGGGTTAAGAGTATCTAACTAAATGTTTATTATTATTAGATACAAGAAATAAATATATACACTTTTTAGATGATATATAAAAACAACTGATCAGGAATATTAATAAACCATTAGACTTCTATATTATAAAAAATAACTGGGTTTTAATCTTCTACATTCTAAAATTAATTGTGTAAGTGAAATTTTTACATTCGTCTATAAAAAATAGATTAATGAATAATTTTTTATAATAAAAATAAATTTCAATGTGTAAAAAATATCTTTTAAAAAGTATTTATCAATTTAAGCCCATGTAATGTCCCCTCGAGTGGAAATAATGTTTTTGTAGAAAATATAGGGTCTAATATAAAATAAATATAAAATATTTTCATGAACTAACCTATATGTTTTTTCAATTGCATTTCGGGAATTAAATATAAATATAAAACATGATATTTCACTCTAAAAATAAGAGGTGATGAATTTGAATTATTTAAAAAAGATTATATATTATTTCATAAATAATAAAACTTTTATAGTAAAAATAAACATGGACCTACTAACAAAAAATAATCAATATAGGTAAGAAAATTTAATCCTTAAAACAAATTAAAATTTCAACCTATAATAACATGACATTAAAATTTATTTCTACATAGTGAAAAATAAATTTCTATTTGAGAAATTTAATTCAATATTAACATTTAATATATGAACATTGTTAATGAGAAAAAATCTGACTTAATAAATATAGGTTGAGTTATGAAAATATATTTGTAAAATTACAGTGTGCGAATTATAAATCTGTAAGAGTTAAAAAGAGACCATTAGTTCATCGTAATACATAGTAGTATATTCATTTCAATAATTTTAATTTTAGGAAATATTTTTTTTCTAGATATGGGATCTTTAATAGCAGTACCATTCATTTTGAATTCAAAAATACCATAATTATCATACATATTTTCTAATGAATCAATTTTTGTTTGAAAAAACCCATACTTCTGACTGTGTTTCTAATGTATTGCTCGAAAGATTGATGATGTTTTTATTATATGACATGATAGATTTATTATAATGTTTCTAGAGTTTGTGGAATTATTTTACCAACAAGAATAAATTATTAGAAAATAATCTTATATTATTTCATTCACTTTTCGAAATCAAAATATAATCCTTTGGTTCTGTGTCATGACATATCCTCACCTTAATTTTATTTTTCATTCCAAACAAAAAATTCAATAGAAATTTCTTCCATGCTTGAATAACAAAAATGAACTCTTAATGGATCGTGGGATCCATAAACTTATAAAGATAGTGGTTTTATGGATGATTGTGTTAATTTAAATTTTCCTCCTATTTGTATTCAATTATAGGAAACCAAAATTGTTAGAATGAGTAAAGATAATACCAAAAGATATATAGATAATCCATCATATTAATACGATATAATTGAATCTCTAATATCTAAATATAAAAATATAATCCCATGATTAACTTAATTTATTCTACTATATACTAAATTGTAAAACTCTTCAATACATATATGACTGAAAAGGAAACCTAAAAATAAGAAAAGGTAAATCACATACTCTCCAAAAATAAATTAATATTTTACCACCAACAATACCTTATTTAAATCATAATTTCCCATAAAATTAAAATTATAACATATTAAGATATCTTCTTAAAAAATGAAATCATTTCTAAAGTGTTATCATAAACGTAATCATTTATTTTTAATAAAACGTTATAAAAATTTCTAAAATAATCATTACTGATCTATGTAAAATAACTCAAAATGGGTATATTCCTTCGAATGTATAATCAAACACAATCATATGAAACCATAATGGTCTCCCAAATGCAAAAATTATCCTCAAATTATATATATACAACCACTACTGTTATCAAAACCCTACTTCGATAGCAAGTGTGACACCTGAGGCTGATATAACTAAATCCAATTCTAATAACATATTGATTATATATAAGATTTGATGAAATTGAATTTCTTATAATTTCTTCATCAATAATTATAATATCAATATTAAATAACAAGTCCCATACACACTCATTACCTTTTAATGTTTACACAATAAAAAAATGGAAAACCCTATTGACTAGAAAACATATATATTTCACATCTAATAGAATCATTAGTCAGATTACAAAAACACATTATTATTATAAAATAATTCTTAATCATCTCCCACAATATTCTCACTATATTTTACCCTTTGAAATATATGTTAATTAACAGAAATATTCATAACCTAGGTAAATGGATCATAATAAGGGTTAACTCAGAAACTCAGTAATGGTAAACATAATGAAAATCAATATAAGATAATAAGTGATAATTAGATGTTATTATGGTTTTGAAAACACAACCAATGAAAATAAAAATAAAAGAAGAAATAATAATAGAAAATACATTGATCATAATTATATGCCATTACATGATTCTTTTTGTTTGATATGTGTAAAATTTTATAAAAGAAAATGGAAATAATCATGACATTTGGAATCATTGAATAGATAAATTTCAAATTGACAACACAATAAGTTAAAGATAAAAATAAAATAATAAATAAAAAAATTAAAATAATAATCTATATAACTACATAATATATCTTATGTATAAATCTTATACAATAAATAGTATAGTGGAATAATTTCACTAGTTAATTCTAAAATAATTTCTCAGTTGAAGAAATCATTTGTGAAGAACACAGGGAGCTATAACGAACTGAACCAATATAACAAATAATTCCATATTAGCATAACATATCTAACGAATAATTGTATCTTCAAATTCATCATAAAATTCGTAAAATTATTAAAGTGAACACATTAGTATAATAACTTCTGTTTAGAACATAAAAACAAGAAGAAATATCCTTTTCTTTGATAAGTATTTAAAATAAAAATTTCACAATATAATGGCAATTATATTTATATTTAAGAAAATTGATATAATCATAAAATTTATCATAAATAATAATGGAAATATTGTTGGTGAAATGATATCAAGTAGAAAATTGTATAAACATATTCACTTCACATCATTTCAAATAATGTAAAAAATTACCTTATGGAAAATGGTAAAAATACAATATTATAAAACATTAAAAAAATGAAAACAACATTAAATATAAATAAAAAATTTAATCATTCAAAAAATAGTCATGATAATAGATAAACATTGATAGAAAACATTTGAATGAAAACATCAAAAAATTCAAAATAAGGTTTAAAAGAAAAATATTGTATGTAGTATTAGATAAAAATCATTGAATTATATAAAATTTAAAGGAACATAAAATTACTTGAAAAAAATTAATGGGTGATCTTATTTGTAAAATTGGATAAAAAAACATTAAAATCAATATTATAATGGTATATAATACTTGTCACAATGATAAAAAACATAGACAATTAACAATTATGACTTTTGTAAGCATTGAATCAAAACATATTTATGAAATGAACATAAAATATAAAACAAATTACTCAAATTAACGCTATAATCATGATTTAAATATCCCATAAAGATTAGTATAATCCGAAATAATAATATTTGTGCAGAACAAGAAATATTTCTTAAGAAAAAAAATGAGACAATGAAATCTCACACTTTTTATAATACTTCATTCAAAAATAATTTCATGAAAATAATCTAAATTATAATTTTAACTACTACAAAATAAATGAAAATTTTAATATAAAGTATTCAAGGTATATTTAATAAAATAAAATCCCTGTACATGAAAATATACTATATAAAATGAAACCTATATAAAGGAATTGAGATAGAGACCTCGAACCATATCTTTAGACATAAACAATGCCTAAAACACATGATCATCCCGGTATAATAAATTTATATTTATTAATAATATAATAAAAAATATATATTTAAATTAATTCAACATTATAATAATAATTTATTATTCATTACCATATATGTATTAATTTTTTATTGTTAGAATTTATATCTGTGTGTTAAATGTTTTGTTTATTTGGAAATCTTCAGTTTGATTTTTACTGTCCATGAGAAATGTCCATGTGTTTATATCCTCATGGATGAAAATTATTTGATAAATAATTTTTTTATAATATATATTACAATTTTCATTTAATTTTTCCAATGTTGATAGTTCTCATTGGATGCTGAAAAATTACCTATTTATTGATTGCTGAATTAACAAAAAAATTAAAGCTTTAGGTAATCATTTATTTGATTATTACAAATAAATAATTATAAAAATGATTTCAATTAATCATTAATAATTTAAATTATATGTATTTATGTTTTTTGAGTTATTTATGACATAAAAGTATGATTAATGTTTATGTATGTGATAAAAACATCAAAAAAACTATTTCATTACTGTTGAATGAGTTAGTTCATGCTATTGTAAATTTATAATAAAATTTCTAAAGAATCATTGTGCTATTTGAAACATATTTATAAATTCCAAAATTAAATTAAATATGAGTTAGATTGAGAATATTTTGGAAAAATAATTTTAAGACGTAATTATTTAAGATGTGTCTCATTATTCTCATTTTATGAGATTAAATATTATTATGAAAAATATTATAAATATATCTTATATGATGTCAAAAATATCTTTAAAAAATATGATATGATTATAAATATCATAATTAATAATTGAGATAGCTTTTTAACTATCCATATAAGGCGGTGATTAAAAATGATATACATGATTCATAGAGGTGATTATCCACACGGATCACAAGCAACATTTTTTCTTTCTAATTGAGGAATAAGATATGAAAAATAGTTGTTTCATAAACATAATAATGTTCAATATATTAGTAATTCAGATTTTATTATATTATTATGGTTAAAATAAATTTTTAGGAGGGAGAATTAGAAAAACATTCTATGATATTGGAATGACTTTTACCTATTTGTTTGATATCCATCCATTAATTAATCATACAACCTTTAGAAGTGATATTTATGGTCACAATAAGGGATTAAAAACCTGAATAAAAATTAATATAGTGTAATATGTCTATATATTTTATATATAACATTACAGATTTATGTTTTTTTGGAATGATTAGATTGAGTAAGCTTTTATAACATAAAATAAAGGTCGTTTATAAAGATAATAATATATGACCATGAATAACAGAATTTAAAAAATGTAATGTGGATAATAAATAATAAATGGATGAAAATTTCAACCATTATATATCAAAATTTATTCATAATAATATATTTATCATTTTTAATTAACATTATAATCATTATTAGCATTAAATTCACTATAATGTCAATTTTCTCAGTCACTGTCAAATGTTTCTTCCAATGTTTCAAGCTAAACATCAAATTTGAATTTAAATTATGAAATTAGTTTTTAAATATCATGGTTATATCTGAAAGTCATGAATAACTATATATTATCACCAAATTAATAAAATTATCAATTTTAAAACCATTTACCTTGGAATTTAAAATTATTGAACAAGCATTGTTTTGATATGATGTATGTTCTTCATATAATTGTTGTATTTATAAAAATTTAAAATAAATTACCCACATAAGATAATATGTTCATCAAAATTATTATCACCAAAATCCATTCATAGATAATTTAATTATTACCCCTTTATTAAGAGCATTTTTAACACTGTAAGTAATAAGGGTGCCATTTTTTTAAATATTACTTATTTTATAGAAAGAAATGTCATATTAAAATAATGTGGAATCAAAATGAATAGAAACAATTTATAATAAATGAGGGATTATTTTTAGGTACATATATATTATATGAACCATTATAATAATTATTATTATTCATTTTTTTGATCCTATCTATTAATGTAAAATTTTAATACCTTTTCACACAAATTTATGTGCCGAAAACATACTATAGTAACATTATTTTTTGACCTACATTAAAATTAAAACAATCACTTAATGTGAAAAAATTTTCTATACTTGAGAAAAAATTACATAATTTATTTCTGTAGTAGTGGTAAAAATTAATTTTAAAATATTATGATTAACACAATAAAAATTAATTTAGAGTTTTTTTAATTGTAAAGAAAAAAATAAATGTAAACAAAATTAATTAATAAATTTGATACCGACGAAATATATTAGTATACAGATAAAAGTGTGTTATTTTATTTTTAGTAAAAACCAAAAATAAATGGTAATGTTGGTCACTGAATTATAGGAACACATCACATAACTATTTTTTAAATTGACAGTAAATATATCCTAGGTTCAGAAAACTCTCGCATCGGACTTCAAAATTAAAATAATATTTTAGAATGAAATATTTTATCCCATAAATAATTTTTATAATTATAAAGACTATTAATTTTATTTATGTCATGTCTATATTATTATAATCTCCTAAAAGATATGTTATCTATAAAAACAATATTATTCACTATATAGGAAATAATTAATCATTCTATAAAATACTCAAAATATAAACCTAAAATAATTAATTTTTAATTAATCTGAGAATGGAGAAAAGTTGTTCCAATATTGAAAATGTAATGTTTAAAAAATTTAATTCTAAAATCAAATCAAATAAAACATAGATTAAAATTTTCATTAAAAAATAATTTCTAAATTGAACACGATACCATTTATTCCTAAGATAGTAAATTTTTTATCTTAACAAATAATAATAATTATGTATTAAATTAATCATAATTCTTATTTTTATATTATAAAATATATAAAATATTTATTTAGTTATTAAAAATAAGAAATCATGTTAATAAAATTTACATAACATTTAAATAACCCATACTGTATTAGATGACGTAGAAATAATTATCTTAAATATATTAGAATTATCTGATAGATTATGTAATATATTATTATGAATGAAATAATCATACATTAATGATTAAATGATAGTTGTAAATTCATAATGATGAATAATAATAAACCATAAAATTTATAATTTTTTAAAAAACATTGGTTCTTATAATAACATCATGGTTAAATCTCACATAGATGCTTTGGACAAAACTAGACTCATATTAATGCATAACATGTTTGTACAAATTATTATTTTATAAAATGTGAACAAAAATCACATCATGTTCTTTCATTGAATAGAATATATAATGAGATATATTTATTTAATCTATACAATGGATGTTTATATATTTTTGTTCAACCTATCACATCATTAAAGAATCATTATTATTATTCCACATAGAAAGGAATCATATAACAACATTTTTCATGAAATAACACCTTGAAGAAATGGGTATCATAATGATATCATGAATAATATTTTATCAAATAAGAATTGAGAATCCCATTAAAATTTACAAAAACATATTTTTGGAACATTCATTATTAAAATAATTCAACCACTAACCATTGTGATATGAAGGAAAAACATAACATATTCCAATGAGATGTTTTTGAAAACAAATTTTATTGAAATTTATTTATATGTGGATTAATAATTATCAAAATAAGGTATAATCATTTACATAGAATGATGGGAATTTAAAATAAATTTTATATTAAATTAGAATTTGTTTTACCATGTTTTGACCAAAAAAGATAAAGTAAATGAATAAAAATGGATTGTATTGGGTTTGAGATTCCCCTTACTTTAGTTTTTGTTATATTATAAGACCTTTATTATTTTCATAAAATAATATAGTATTAATTAAGGTCATGAAATATCACACATCAATGGTACCCATACTAGGAAGTCATTTATGAAAAGGAGATAATGTCTCTAAGGTTTGCTACAAAATTTCTCAAGTGGATGATTATCACCAAGGGTATATGAATCACAATAAAGGGAGGCATTACCAACATAATGTTTAAACAATAAGTGATAATATAAAAAAACTCCATCCAATATCATGTTTTGTGTATATAAAAATGAGGCGATCCCAACACATGATGTAATGACATAAAAAATATATATCACTAAATTAAATAAAATAAAATATATGGAATAAACTATGAACATCATCTAATCTGAACTCTACTGAAAAATCCTCCAAGTCAGTAATAGAAAATCTGACAACAAATTAGATCATATTGACATAATAATAGATTATATATTTTTATAGTGTGTGTAGCATCTATAATCAGATGGAAAATTAAGAAACATGTCATGATAAAATTTGAATAAAGCTGATTAAATACCACTAAATAAACAAATGAAACTAACACATCACAAAAATATGTAAAACTATTTTCCCAATATTAGACATGTAGAGGTGAAAAAAATAGATGTAATTCATTCTATATTATACAAATCATTTTAAATACTATTTATCTGCTTCCACTAGGTTGTTTCGTTCATGCAGTAATAGATATGTCCTAGTCTCATCCATTATAAAAATCGTAACACACCTCATATCATATGGTCACAACTGTTGTTATATCCCATGCATCGCTTAATATCATCAACATAATATCATAGTGTTAACAAACTCTATTAAAAAAACATACTAAATCATTCAAATATTCATTATATCTCAATATATCATAGACCATTCATTTACACCCATAGTAAGATGACAAATCTATAACAAACATATGTATGATCCATACATCATGTCGTTACAACCAACACATAGATATATAATAAATTATGAGCCACTAGTGGCATGATTAAAATAAAATGTATACTTTAATATATAATATCATAAGATATACCAACTCATTTTCATCATTGTGGAGAAATAATACATCCATCAAATTTATAAATTTCATATTAATGAAAACTCCCCTAAAATATTTCTGTGTTATTTTCATAATTAATATGTGAATGAAAGCGTATGAAATCAAAAATAAATAAATAATATCCTAGAAATCAACTATAAAGGACACTAACTAGACATAGACCTATCATCCCTTATTGTCACATTGGTTCTCTACCTTCCAATGCTATGGTATAGATATCAAATAATAATACAATAATCATGTCCGATAATAATTAATTAATCTTCCATTAGTTAATATTATTATATTTTAATTTACAAGAATGGAATTTTAATTTTATAATCAATTTGTCAATGGGACAATATATTCTATTATTATATTATATTTATTGTTAACATCATATGTGAACTCCCTGAGTGAACCCTATTCAATTAATTACTAATTTTTCTATTAATAATAATTCATGTGATTTTAAATTCATCATGGGTTTCAATATCAATGATTCAAAAATAATTTATAACATAAAACTCCATCCTGTAGATTTAAATTGAAAATGTAAATAATCCTGTTTTATACAACCATAAAGAATGTATCCAGAAAGATGAATGTATCGATGGGAAATCCCCACTATGAAATCATTCTAACTATTCCGGGGCCCCACACTATTTGTCATAATATAATATGTTATTCAATCAAACCATCTACCATAACTATATCTTGGGTTTCCAAAACATAACTCACAAATGTATCCCACCGATATCAATGTTCTTAAACATTAAAAAAATTTATAATATCTGAAGATTATGTACATTTTAAATGTATGCTTCATTAAAAATAGGAAACTAATTACAGTACCTCAAGTCATTAATGCCACCCCCATAAAAGAGAGGTATCCATGAGCCCCAAAAATTTATTAACTGCAAAATTATTTTAATTTCACCTTGATTTATGTTGTTTTTTTAATTCAAATGCTTTCTGGAATATGGAATCCAAAGGTATTATTTAATAAATAGTTATAATAAGTGTATAATGATTCATTCGTTAAAAATACATGTAATAAATTTATAGGGTATAAATAGTTTTTCATACTATAAATATTCTATTTAATTACATAATATAATGTGATTTATAATTTTTAAAAATTTATATAAATATTAATCATGGTATGAAACATAAAAAATTTACCCAATTAGATAGAACATGTTCTAGTAAATACATATGTAAAAAATAAAACAAATTCAGTTGAAATGTAACAATTAATAAATTAATCCCTAACATGAAATACGAATCATAATCAGTATATAGTAATTAATATTTCAACTTTAAAATATCTATAATTATAATATAATTCCATTAATGAATAATAATGTAGTTTACCACTACAAACTAATATTATTTTCATATTTTCAAACAATATTTACACATCGGCCAGTGATTTTTAGAATCTCTATCATGGAAAATTTCATGAAAAATTATAAGAACTCTATAATATAATATAATCTCAACAAATAAATTCTAATATTTTTATAAATGGTCATCTCTCCCTTAGATTAAATTCATGGGTTTTAACATATCAATATGAATTCTGGCCAATAGCAAATGGATATTAAATTTTTTACTTCATAGATAAATTCTACAATAACAAAATTAGATCAAATCCTGAAATATTGTTTTTTTCATCCAATAATTTCAAATTTATAAAAAATTAATGATATTTTAGTCTAAAATGGGTTCAGTCTGCATTATAATTTTTAGATAAATTTCCTCTAAACATTATTTTGAATTAATTTATCCATATAAAACTGAAACATTAAATATTGAAAAGTATCACATAAAATATAGATTGAGAATAAGACCCATTATTTGGAGAAAAAGGACATAAACAATATAATCCCAATCATATGCGAGAGTGAGATATAGGGTATGTTTAGCTCTATGTATCATACATGCATGGGTGAAACATTGGAGAGAGACTCTGAATTTGAGTATATGATTCTGATGATATTCAATGATGATATTTGGATTCAATATACACTAGGGAAAGAAGAATAACACATGAATCTTAGAATTATTTTTGTTCATAGGAAAAAATATTTCTCATATATTTTTCTAATGAATGGTTATATTTTATTCTGATATATTTTAGTTTTAATTTTTTTCCTTCCACAAACTCATAAAAGAATAAAATTTTCAGGTAGTTATTGATCTAATTCATACATATTCATAAAATATTTTAAATCTTATGATTTCCATTTCTAATTGCATTATATTCATTAAATAAGCTCTGTAAAAAAATATTTTATGATGAAAAATGTGATTCCCTATTTAAAATGCTACATATAAAAAATAATTATACAATGTGTTAGAGTAACTCAAATTTAATCTTAAGCAAACAGTTACCAAAATAGAGTTATTAAATATTTTTGGAAACCCATATACAAGATTTGAAAATCATATAAAGCCTTTACATGAATGTTATATTAACCTTAAATGAGATTTTGAAATTCATGGGTTCTCTTATATAACATATGGATATACTTTTTTACCTTTACATATTTTCAAGAATATTTAATGCAACCTTATGCAAAAAAATAACATATTGAGTTACTATTCAATGTCTCATAGGATTTAACAAACACCCTTTAATAACAATAAATAAAGAACCCCTAACAAATAAAAATATCATTATAATTTTGAAATACCATTACTCACCTGTAGGAAAAACTATATTACCTATATGTATTGATGAATCTACCCTCAAGAATGTTAATTTGCTTCCCTACATGCATGGTATAGTATATAGGTAAGGGTAAACTGAGTTTAAAACATATGAGATACAATATATATTGAAGGGTAAAATATTTTTTGATAACCCAATTTTTCATATTGAAAAAAAATTATTAATTTGTAATAGATTTTAAAAATTACTTCAAAATATTATTTATATGACATCAAACATGAAAATTAGTTTAAAAATTTTAAATTTTTTCTTAATAATGAACAAAAAATAGAATTTTAAAAATTATACACAATTTGAAACCATGTTTTTAAAACATTTTTATAATATTAATAGTCTATCAAACCATTATATTCATTGTCATGGTAAATTTAGGATCATAGAATTTTCAGATCATTACATCAGATGCCTGTCAAGATTTTTTAACCCTCACGGGTATAAAAAACACGAAAAGAGATGAAAAGTTAGGGGGTAATTAAACCACCAAGCGATACACCTGTCATGAATCTTATGATATTTGAAGTAGAACCAATACACCAGGGGATAAATTTTATAACCAATTATCATTTACAAAACACTATTATAGGGAATATATATCACCGAGTGGATAATGGATGCTAACAATAAATTTCATCGAGGAGGAGAATTGATCTCATATAACTACCTAAAGCCATATACGTCCCCAAAAAAAATTATCGAATAAACAAAATCAGAGTACTGAGATGAAATCGAGGAATATCGTTCATAATTAATATCCCACAATTGAAACAACGGACATGAAAACAACGATATAAACCTAAATAATTAACAGATGTTAATCAATTACAATATAAATAATAATAATATAAAAATAAAAACAATTATAAAACAATCACTTCATATAGGATTAAAAAAAATATAAGATCATTTATGAGAATGGATAACTATATATTTCACTTCAACAATATTACTCGGACGTGATATCAAATAAAATTATATACCTATTTTATCCCAAGCTATCATACCAGTAATTCAGTAATCATAATAATTAATCCATATTAGATTTTATGTTAATGCATTATCTGTAACTTCACTACCCTTATCATTGGCTTGAAATGAAAGTGAGACATTACAAGGCCTTAAGAGACATCTCCAAGATGAAAAAAGATTGAAATAAATTCTGATGTGCTTCAACACGTGGGGAGAATGATTTTTCCTTTAAGAATAAACCAGGTGACTTATAATTCATAACCAAAAAACCCACTTGCATGATACCTGATAAAAATTAAAGGCAACTAAAAAATTTATTTTATATGAAATACAACCAAAGTGTACCCCAACAGAAAACAACTATCATCAATGTAAACTGTGAAAGAAAACCAATCAAAAATCAAATACAACCAAGTGACATTAAAGCTCTATATTCTATAATCTCTAAATCCATGAAAAATTCAATGCATCTTAATGTAGTGACATAGATGTGTGATACTTTACCTTTTCCCATATCCCAATTGACAATATCTGCAAAAGCACCCATGTTCTGAAGTATGGGTGAGTACTAAAACAAAGTAGATTTTTCTCGATGACCTCCCAACGTGCACTAATAAGATATAAATTGATAACAACATTTAAATAAAAATTAATTTAAAATAATTTTTGAATAGTTTATATCAAAATATAGACCCAACCCATGGTAGATTGTTTTCCAAAGAAATTAGATTAATATTTCTTCAAATCATTTAACATTGGATTTTTTCATAACCCATCCCTTTCCACAAAATCATACATCTAACCATGATTTAAATCCTTGGACCTCGTTATACTGATGAGTGGTGTGTTATGTTTCCACTAAGATGGCACTTAGTAGACCGATTTTATAGGGGTACGCCACTCCCATTTTTGTACCAGTCTTTTTAGGGGGTACATCACACCCTTATCCATCCCAATGCATATGATCACATTCTACACAACCATGCCAAACTCGTGCCAAAACTTAGGCTGTTTAAAAATCAATAAAACATCATTCTATTTATTGTGACAAATTTATAAAATATTTTAAAAGAATAAATTATATTAAAATTAAAATTTTAAAATCATGTTATCAAAACCCTTTCCAATAACACACCAACTTCCCCAATTTCTAAAAACCATCACTAATGATGGTTTCAAAAACAATTTATCTACCTATAAAAAATCAATTTTAATCAATGAAATAAATTTTATAAATTTTCGTAATTATCTATGGTAGAGAAGTCAAGAGTGAATCCCATACCTTGAGTGTTTTGGAATTGATGGTAAATGACATGAAATCCATTAAAAAATGGGTTAAATCTCTATGAAAACACCATAGATCTCGCCCCCTATCATCAAAAAGAAAAATCTAATTATATTTGGCATCCAAAATCGTAGATCTACCCACAAATGGAGTAGATTTAAAAAAATTAGAGGCATTGTGAATAAGATCTTAGGAAAATATTAAGAACAATTATGAACGATCCCATACTGCATGAAGCGAGCTTCAACACACCAATGGATAGCTCTTGATGACTTTTTCATTAAAGGGAGAGGTTCTCCATCCATTGAGAGACCAAGAAACATTGTTAGGGATATTTTGGTGAATACATGAGGCACATAGAGGTAAAAATGAATTTGATCAACAATTTATGGGTCTAACATTGACCTGTGCACGGTTTAGTTACAGAGTTTGGAAAACCGTGTGCTAAAAGTGCATTAGCCATTTCCTTATATAAATTCCTCACATGGTCTCCAAACCATGCACTAACCATTCATATGCCACTGCCTCAAAATGGAAAAATCCATACACCAATGTGCATGATTTTAACATGGCAGTCGCTCAGTTTAGAAAAACCAAGCGTCCCCCATGCACCTTCTTTTTTCCCATGGGTCACAGTTCATGGGTTCCTACTAGTGTTTCATGATTTTCACAAATTATGATCTAACCATACACATATTTAAAATCCCTAAAAATACATTAAAATTTCCTAAAACCCTGAAAAAATTCACCAAACCACTTTATATACTTAAAAAGAATAATTAATGGGTTACTTATCAGAAACAAATGGGTGATAAATTCTCCCCAACGTTGTTATTTCCATCCATAGAAATGTTAAAACAACCATTTACATGAATTATTTTTCGATTACTCTTTCATTACCGTTTTTTATTCCCATTTCTCTTCCAAATCTGACCATGTTTCCTCAAGACCTACAGTAGACTGATGCCTTTTCAATATATGATATTCTATTGGAAATCTACAATCCACTCCTGGTTATGTATCAATGAAGAATTGAACTCTAGGACAACATGATCCCATCTGATAACATGGTTCGGATTAGACTAATACATTTTCAATATAGATATGTTGAACACATTTTCACCGTACTAAATAGTGGTTGTAATTCCAATTGATATGCCACTTCTCTAACCCATTCTACTAACGCAATAGGCCTATGAATTAAGGATATAACTTTACCATCTTCCTAAAACATCAATTTACAAGCCATGAAGAAATTAGTAAAAAACATGACCAATCCCTACAGAGGAAAATGGCCACCGACGATGATTGACATATGATTTTTGATGCATCTCAGCCATCTCTACCCATTTTCTAACCAACAGAATCATTTTTGTTGTTTCTTGGACAAAGATCAAACTAACAAGTTATGTATCACTAGTTTCACCCCAAAAAAGTGAAGAATGACAAGGACTCCAATAAAATTCTTCAAATGGATTAATATGTATCAACAATTGAAATATTTTGTTATATGAGAACCCCACTAAGTGTATGTTCGCTTCACAAGAGGCACCAAAGTCCATTACACAATCCTGCAACGTGTCTTCCAATGTTTTTATTGTCCTTTCTAATTTCCTATCCTGTTGAGGATGATATACCGAATGCATAGTCAATAGATTCCCAATGTATTTCTAAAAATATTTCCAAAAATTAGACCGTAATCTTATATATTTATCTGATATGCTCAAAACATATATACCATTACAATTTACATCTTCTGGGATATAGATTTTGGATTCATCCACCACCATTTGAGTTTCACGAATAGGAATGAAGTTGGCCAGCATTTTGAGATTATCTACCATTGCCAATATGGAATTATTCTTTGGAAAAATTCATGAGAGACATGTAACAAAATCTATAACTGGATTCTCCCGTTTCCACACTAGAATAAGAAAAGTTTTTTATGTACATGTTGGTCACTGATGTTTTTCAATAACTTTATTACAAGTTAAGAATCTTGATACCAACTCGGCCACCTTCCTTTTCATGTCGACAAAACGAAAATACACAATCAATTACTTAAAAATAATCTATATTCATGGATGAACATCCCGTCTCTAGTGCTGGTAAACATGAAGATGTTGTTCCTAACAAGACATGGATATGACCATCTGATCTAAAAATAAAAAACTAAACTTCCTAACATCCTCATGCCCTTAATAGTATTCCCACAATGAATTTTTTGAACTAATTGAAAAAAATTCAAAATCATATGTATATTCCTCCTTTACCATCTTTAACAAATCAGAAACAAACAAGACTCAAAAGAAAACTATAATTTCATCTTATTCTTCACATTAAGCATGCATGTCAGCGAGAACCAATGTCATCGGCCACTAACATGATGCATATTTTTCACACTCATCATATGAATTTATGCTTAATGTATCTACTACCAAATTTCCCTCACCTGGAGTAGTTTGTAATTCATATTCGAACATTTGTAGATATTATGTCCAACTAAATTTCCTTATATTAAAATCTCTCTGTGAGAAAATATGTTTAATGATTTTATGAATTGTGAAGGCAATAAATTTATCACCATATAAGTAATGATGTAATGTCTACAAAGCATGGAAAATAATATCTAACTCCAAATCTTGTGTATAGTTGATCAATCCATGCACCCTTAACATTCTTGATCCATAATCAACAACATGGCCTCCTTTCATGAGAACACACCCAAACCCAGATCCCTAAGAATCACAGTACACCACATACCCTTTTATTGATTCTGAAAAAATCACAACTGTTGTGGATTTATAGTGAACCTTTTTCTCTTGAAATTAATTATAACATTATTGAGTCCACTAGAATTGATCATTCTTCTTTTAAAAAGCTATCATCAGTGACATTAGTCATGAAAAATCATTAATAATCATCAGTAATAACCAACTAGACAAAGCAACTTCATATCATAATGAAATTCATTAGTGGTTGATAATTGATAACAACCTATATATTTTTTTGGATCCACTTAAACACCACTTTCAGAAATTATATGGCCCATAAATCATGACACTTTTATCTAAAAACCACACTTTGATAATTTGGCATAAAAAAATGTCTCTCTGGATTCCCTACACTATATCAAAGTGTTCCTCATGCTGAACCCTTGTCCACGAATACATGAATATGTCTTTCAAAAAAATCCACAAAAAAATAATCTTGATATCACTGAAATATATAATATATCAATGCCATAAAGACATCTTGTGCATTAATAAGACTAAAAGGCATTTCCACAAATTTATATGGGCCATATCTACTTTAAAATGATCTCATCGGAATATCCTCCTTTTGAACTCATAATAGGTGATATCCAAATCGCATGTCAATTTTGGAGAAACACTAAGCTCCCATTAATTGATCGAACATATCATCAGTGCATGGAAGAAGATATCTATTCTTAACTGTAACATGTTATGCTTACAACATACCATCGAATGTTATAAGTTTACATCTTCATTCTCCATGAACAAGACTTGTGTAGCCCCCATATACATTCTTGGCTGAATGAATCGCTTTCATTCTAGTTCTTCTAACATCATATTCAAAACCATTAATTATAATTTTTTGTTATATAATATTGAAGTGCTATAAGACTTTTCTCCAAGATGAGATCAATAATAAACTCCACTTCCCATATTGGTAGAAATCCTAAAACATTTTTAGGAAATTTTGTATGAAATTGATCCACCATAGTTGTAAATCTATTACTTTTGAAAACTTGAATCTATGCCATGGTCATCACAACTAATAGGTAAGATATTTTTATGACTACGTGTTCCCAAAATATCATTTCACTTACCTTTACACTCTTGTCTCATCAAAAGAGATGCTCAATGCCATCTTTAATTATGAAACTGGCCTTTCAAATATAACACTCAGTGCGACTCTTTAACATTGTTAACTAATCCATACCCCATATTACATCATATACATCAAAATACATCACAATGAAAACCCATTTTAGCTCATATCCCATAATGGTTATAGAACATGCTCTACACACAATGTCGTTGAATTATATATTCCCCAGAATAGTTGGAAATTTTATTATAGAAGACATATACTCAGGTTTTATATATAGAAAAAAGAATGTAGGAGAAGAAATAAATGAATGAGATGCACCAATATCAAACATCGTTTTCATAAGGGTGGAATTCAATAGAATCAAACCTCTCACCGTAGATGGTGTAGCTTAGTCATCCATAATCATCTGATCAACTCTGTATAGTTTCTTAATCACTGCACTTTTTCTTTTTTCCCTGCTATGATTTCTCTCACTGAGTAGTCATGGTATTCCTAGAATATCTATGGTACCTATATTCTAATGATGATATTAATTTTTGATTCCCTCTCCCCCTTGCATTATATGACATCTGCAACACCGGAGAAGTGCCACGAGCACCTGATCTAGGATCACTACGACAGTAGCAATGAAGATTACCCATATAGTAATAGTTTTTTCATTATTTATGCCAGGTCGTACACTATCACATTATTTGTTCAAGAGAACCACATTATGAACCCCCTTATTTACTCTTGGGTCATGTAGGAAGGCTCACTGATCCAACTATCTAATTTTAAGTCATGAAACCACCCTAGAAATTGGTGTATCACTTCATAATTCTCCTATCATTTTAGTTTACACTATTTATCAAGGGTATCATTCTAATTCCTCCCCCCATATCTTCTTGAGATGTCCCTTTCAGCCAATCCATCTCTATTGACAATCTATGTATAGTCAGTAATACAAAGAATGACAATATTTGACTGAATCTTCTACCATAGCCATGATTCAAGGATGGGTGAATTAAATGATGTACTGGCCACAACCTCTAGTAAAAATCTAACAAAATTGATGAATTTATCCAATACATGGTTGAAAAGATATTTTCATATTTCATATTGAATAATTATTTTCTCTGAATCATGATCATTTGAGGATATAATTGTTTGTTGAACTATTCTTAAAAATACTCCAAACTAAGGGCTTGATCCACTATAGAATTAAAAAATAGGTTCCACCATTAGCATGAAATATAATATAGCATATACATAATGATGTGGACATTTATATTTGTTTGTGTGCCAATGAAATTGAAGATAATATCCATCGTATTCAGCCACAACTCAACCTTTTTTCATTTAGAATCACCTAGGAAGATGGGCGGGTTCTGCTTCTAGAAGTGAACATAATGATCCACTTGCCTTAGATCGTCCACCAGATTCCCTGTGTTTATAACCTGATATGCTTGGATGAAACATGAAACTAGTTTTTGTTTTTCCTGTGTCTCAGGTGCAACCACGTTATCTGCAACTTTATCTATTTTGTTTCCACGATGCTTAATGAATTCAACTGAAATAAAAACATTAAAATATATAATTCATAGAATCTATCAACCAATATCTTAACATTCAGATTATATCACATCATTCCATCACAAAAATGATTTATAAACTCTATGTTTACCTTGTCCGACCATTTTTTAAAAATTTGATCATGTTTTTGAAAAGTTAGAGATTTTCAAAATACCTCAACCATGCCATTATTCAACATTATTCATTTGAATACAATTTCATCAATTTTCAAAAATTAAAACATTTCACTAAATCATATATCCGGAATCCAAATGAAATATGATATCCTAATGGTATGTCATTCCTAAAATTCATGTCATGTTTGTCTCAATTGTTATACCCTTGACTCCGGGATTTCAAAATCCTCTTAGTGTCTTCAAAACACTTATGTACCAAACTCACGTGTAACATGATGTTCAGCATAAAAGGATAGCTAAATATATTTATGCTCTAAATTTCAACCCCTGACAATCCTACCACTTTCTATGATCCCAAATCAAGGAATATATGTAAATGAATTCAACTCTAGGACCATGAAAAGTGCTGACCAGTTATTCCACAATGAAAGGGACCAGATGATATCATTTGTCTCAAAAAATATTCATGACTGAACAAAACTTATATCATTTATCTTAAATAACCATTTGGACTGAATAAAATTGATACCATTTTTAATGTCCTTCCCCTTCTCCTTGGATTAAGAGGGCAGTGAGATGTTATAAGGCCATAAGCAACATCCTCAAGATGCCAAATGTTTGCAATAAATGTATGAATAATTAAATACATGTGGGGGATAGATTTAGCTTTAATAATAAATGAACTAACAGATAAATCATAACTAAAAACCCCACTAATATAATTTTGTATAAAAATTAAAGACTACTAAAAAATTTCATTAATATCAAAACAAAGCAAAGAGTAACACAGTGGAAGACAACTAACATCCACGTAAACAATGGAAGACTGAACTATCAAAACATAAAGACAACCAAGTGTCACTGGAACTCTAAATTCTTCAATCTGTAAATCCATCAAACCACCCAAGTATCATAAAGTAGTGCTAAAAGTGTGTGATACATTACATTTTCTTATATCATGATTGGTGAAATCTGAAAAAGTACCATTGTGCCAAAGTAGGTGTGATTAGTAAAAATTAGTAGGTTTTCCATGAGGAATTTCTTAATCAAGCAACTAGTATAGAATGTATTAGAAACATTTATTTAACAATTTATTTCAAACAATTTCATAATATTTTATATCCAAATATAAACTCAACCAAAGGTAAATAGTTTTCCAAGGAAAGAACATAAAATATTCTTTAAATCATTCAACATTCAGTTTTTTCATAACTCATCCCTATCCACACAACCATATAACCAAACATGACAGAAATCTATGGAACTCTCTATACACATTAGGGGTGGGTATAATTCCACTAGAAAGACACTTAGTGGACCACTTTTAAGGGGGCACTTCACCCCCATATACATACCAATCTTTTGTAGGGGTACATCATGACATTGTCCATCCCAATGAATATGAACACATGCTAAAAAACAATGACAACATTATTCCAAAACCAAATAATTTCAAACCATTTAAATAAAAAAATAATTTATTTTATTGAAACCTATTATTTCTATGAATAAAAACAATTAATTATTTTAAAATTCATATTTTAAAATCATGTTATCAAAACAATTTCAAAAAACACACCAATATACAAGATTTATGCAAACAGTCTCTTAAGAGTATTTAAAAAAGTAGTTCACAAATGATAAAAATTAAATTTAAAACAGGGAAATTAATATGAAACTAATCCATCATGTTCCAAGATAGAGGAGTTGATATTGAATCCACCTACCATAAGAGTTTTTTTAATGATGATAAATGACAGAAAAAACATTAAAAAATGGGTTGAACCTCCATGAACCAACTTTATATCCCTTCCACTATCATCAAAAAGGGAAAATATAATTATATTTAGTATCCACACTTTTGATCTACCCATTGCAGGCATTGATCTAAGAAATTTAGTGGGTGGGTGAATTTTATCGATGAAAACTAATAAGAGATAGCAAGAAAGATCAAATATGGTATGAAAGGAGCATAAAAGCACCAAGGGATGGCCCTATATCACATCCACTTTTTTCAGGAGAGGTTATCCTATCCTTGAGGGACCAATATATATAGTTAAGGAAGTTTTAGAAAAAAACAGTCTACTTATAGGTAAAAATGAGTTATATTCACAATTTAAAGATATAACATTGGCTGACACTCAGATTAGTCACACAGTTAGGCAAACTGTGCGCTGACTATGCATTAGTCATTTCTATAAGGAAGTATCTCACATGATTTCCTTGCACAGTCCATAAATCATGCACTAACCATTATAATTCCACTACCTCAAAAAGTTCAAATTCATACTTCAAAGAACAAGGTTTTTTTAAGTAGTCGCACAGTTTTGACAAACAGTGTGTCTCCTGTGAACCATCTCTTTTTAATATATGTCACTGTGGAGAGTTCCTTGTAAGTGTTGTAATGTTTCAACAAACTGTGCACCACCCGTGAACCTTTAGAAAAGCTCCAAAACTCAATACAGTTCCCCCAACCAATCCCAAACATCACCCAACAACATTATATACAAAAATAATAATGAATGAGTTTCCTTCTAGAAACTAGGTGTGATACATTATTATTCATTTAATCTATCGACATATTTTGAAATGTTTCCATTTTATGATTCTAACTTATTCAGAAAATTAATTAATAATAATATAAGATATTTAATTCTTTAAATTTAGATCCTATCATTATTAACATGTCATTTACAAATAATATTATCATTATTTCATAATAAATTATTTAAAATAATAGATATTATTATTAATGAAATTAATTATGTTCATATAGTTATGAATTAAAAATTTATACGTTCCATTTAAAATGATTTAATACTTGTTAAATATGTATAGAAAAATTTCATTTTTAAACGTATAAAAATTCATAACATGTTAATAGTGATTTATCTAAAATAACATAGCAACAAAAATATTAACGTTTAAAAAACATTTAAATGAAAAATGATTAAAAAATTTCAAAACATGTTCTAATTAAAAATCAAATTTCAAGAAACTAATTCAGTGTTTCATGAAAAATTGCTATAATTTTTTTTTGAAAATAACTTGATTTCACAAAATAAATTTTTCTATGTGGGTATCATTGAATTTTATAGAATATATTATCACATAAAATTGAAAAAACATTTAATTCTAACAAATGGTAAGTTAATTCTACCGAAAATAATTTAATAATAATTAGACAACCATATTGGAAAATAAATTGACCAACCTAATTTAACATTAATCACAAAATTTAACTATGCCACCCTCAACTATAATTTAAAACAAAATCATTTCTCCTTTTAAAACATTTTATAAAAATATTAAAATTTGAAAATTTTGTGAATGATTTATATGATACCACATTTCTCATGATATCATTCAAATAAAATAATTTAACATAACACATAATTTTTATCATAAAATTTTATTTTGAAAAAATCCATCTTATATAGGGTATGATTTTCTATGTGTGTTTACGATTAATTATTTTACATGAACTCAAAAATTAAGAATTTTTTTTAGAATTTCCCTATGTATAAATTAAAATAGGTTGATGTCACTACTTTTATGAGATTTAATTTATCATCACATAATACTGTTCAACAAATACACACATACATACATACATATATAAATAGATATATATATATATATATTGACATTGGTAGAGTCACTACAAGTAGACAAATCAAGGGAAACCATCGACTATACCATTATATTATCATCTTTCAGTGACCCTGGATAACCTAGATAGATTTTCAATTAATCACAATTATAATGTTTCATGATGGGATAATTTTTCCATCCCTTTATATTCACGATTCGATTAAATAAATTATAATTACATGAAAAAATCATAAAAAATATGAGAATATAAAGTCACTAATATATATAGAATAATGTCCCATATTCAATCAATGATAAATAACAATTTCACTATAATTATAGTGAGAAAGCATTCCAACATAATATTAATACAATTGATTTATAATAAATATCATGATTATATCTAACTATGAAATTAATTTAATTAAACATTCAATTAAAAATAATGTAATATGAAAATAGAAGACATCCCCATTTAGTGATAAGGCTCCTATCACCTAGAATAAGATAAGGGTATAATGATTAAAAAGGTAAAAAGGTAAATAATCCTATCCCCCATACTGAATTAATTATATATTAGTCCCATGATAATTGGAATAGAATGTAAATGATGATAATGTCTCCTCTTCATAGACCATATCATCACTACACCATTCCCATATATAGAGTTGTAGAATGATATGAACATGGTGAGAGAAACCATTTCCCCAGACAATATCTCCATCTCAATAAAAATATTAAGGAATAATTTATAATTAATATATCTGAAGACATTTTAACTATTGGTTGTTTCTCAATTGTATGAGTTGTATGAGATATTGTATTAGGTATTTAATTATTGGGTTTCAATATAGTTAATGAAGAGTTTCAATAAATCCATTACAAAGAAGATTAAATATATAAATGATGATAGATTCATTCATTCAATTACTATGGAAAAAATTTCAAGGGTTATCATAATAAATGGTTAATTTTTGGGTGTCACAAATTATTGGGGGTAGAACCCCAGAATCCCACATGAAGATGAGAAGCATCCCAAGTTAACAGGAAGCATTCATTTTATAAGAGAGAAAATTTCCTAAAATCGAGTTCTAAACATCACAAATATAAATTAGTTACTTCTCATAATAAAATATTAATAAAATCTATAAAAATATATCAATCCAACATAACATCATTACAACTTACTATAACCCAATAGTCTCTTTAAGAACTATTAAAACCAAAACCAATCACCACCACACCAAACTAGTATTTATCACCTGATACAAATAAAATGAACACATTCATCAATATAACTGGGAACTAAATATCTCAGAGTTACCCCAACAAAAATTATACTCATCCACCTCCACTCTATGACTATTTTCTAAAACTCATTGTTGAAACTATTTAGTGTGAACCATATGGGGACATGGAATTTGATCCATTCCCACAAAAGGAAAATGTTATAGAATCCTAACTCATGGAAAATAATTTTTTTATGGATTTGTTGTAATGACCCACCAATTCTCATCATCTTGAGAGCTCAACGAGTCATTACTAGGCCTTAAGAGACATCCCCAAGATGCTAAAGGCTGGAAATAAATGCCAAAGTGTTTAAAATTCATGTTGGGGTACTATTTATCCTTTTATAAATAACCCATAAAACAACCATAACAAAAAATTCACTATATGATACATGAACAAATGAATGACCAACAAAAAAACTTCATTTATGTCAAACCACTTCAGAGTACACAACAACGGATGACCAAACCATGTATCAAAGTGCACAATGGATAAACCACTCAAGTCTCTTAAAAGACACTAAGACTCCATGCCCCATAGGATCCAAGCTCTAAAACATCTCTCAAGCATCACCACGAGCCACTAGCAATAAGATGCTTTACCCTTACCTGTGTCCCGGAACACGACATTTACAAAAGCACCAAAGTGCCAAACCAGGAGTGAGTGTAAAACTCAGTACGTTATCCCCAATGACTTCCCTACTCATACAACTAGGAAATAAGAGTTAGCAACAATTATATAAAAATAGTTTTTATAAAACATTTTCTCAAAAGCATTTTATAACTAAATATAAACAAGTTTCCAAAAAACATTCCTAACTAAAGGAATTCTAAGTTCAATTGAAACCAATTTTCAAGCAAGTTATTTTTCCAGAAAAATAACCAAACAAGCTTTAGAACCATTTCACAAACATTCCTTTTTTGGCACACCAAAACCATTACAAAAACCCATGCAACCAGCCATGCATGCTACCTGGAAGAGGGGAGAAGCTCTAACCCTTATCCATCCCAAATATGATGGGAGGGACTTTTTCCCCTTATACAACCCAAATGCACATGAATGCTTGATGATGGAGATCCTTATCCCTTATCCATCCCAAAACAGATGGGGGATACCTCTAAACTTTAACCATCCCGAATGAAATATGAATGTTTGACGGGGGAGAGCCCTAACTCTTATCCATCCCAATAATGATGGGAGAGACTTCCTACCCTTATCCAAGCAAAATACACATGAATGATTGACGAGGGTGATCCCTAACCCTTATCCATCCCAACACAGATGGGGGATACCCCTAAACCTTAACCATCCAGAATGCAATTTGAATGTTTGACGGGGGAGAGCCCTAACCCTTATCCATACCAACAATAATGGGCGAGACACCTAACCCTTATACGTCCCACATGCCCGTGAACACACACAACCATCATGTTAAAAACCAAGTCTGCTAAACCAATCCATACCATTTCAATGCATAACCATTTCAATTCCAAATCATTTCAATAAAAAACCATTTTTATTGAAACCCCATTTTTCATCAAACCATCTACAATTTCAGAAAATCCATAATTCAAAATATTAATTTTAAATTCAACATGCCAAATCACATTGCACAATAATTCACCAAGATTTTACAGTCTCATCAAAACCATAAATCATCGCTAAAGAAGATTTATTCTATGCTTTTTATAATAAAATCAATTCAAATATACCAATTTGAATATAGGATAATAAATTCTAGCAAGAGGAGTCGAGAAAGAAGCCCCCGGCCTCAATAGATATGACGAAAACCCCGACAAACAGGGAACACACAATAAAACCGGGCCGATTCACCAAGGATCCTCCTTAGATCACTTCTCCTAACACAAAAAAGAAAAAAAATTTCATATTTGGCATCCAAACACATAGATCTACCCATAACAGTCATATATCTATGAAATTGAGAGAATATGATAAGTAGATTTTATTAGATCTAATAAACTAAACAAGAACGATCACATACCTCAAGAATCCAGCTTCGATTTGCCAAGAAAATCACTTAGATCGCCTACAGAATGATGAGAGAACCCTCCTTGACCTTAGGAGAACCAAAATCCCCAATTAGTGCTAATTAGGAGGAAAAAAAGCATCATAGAGGAAAAAATGCATGGGATCCACCTTTGTAGGATCTCGTTAAAGTGGTCGCATGGTTAGTTCGCATGGTTTGACAAACGGTGTGTTATCTACTACCTCGACCACTCTTCTCACACGGTTTGGCTGCATGGTTAGACAAACCGTGTGCCCAATGTGAAGAAGCTACTACCTCCAAGACCCTCTACGCACGGGTTGCATGCAGGGTTTAGACAAACTGTGTGCCTCCCATGCGACTTCCCCTTTGCCTCATAACATCATTCCATGTTCTACCGACTCTCCCATTCAACACCCATAACTTTAAAACCATGAATAGCATCTTGTAAGGGACACATACCTGTAACCGGGGGTACTAAATTCTCCCCACCATTGTTCATTCTGTCCCCAGAAAGTAGAAAACCTTCAGCCAGCTGAAAGAGTTCTGGTCATTTCTCTTTCATTTCCTTTTCACATTCCCAAGTCTCGTCCTAAATCTGACCATGCTGCCATAAAACCCGCACTAGACTAATGATTTTTCCATGAAAGACAGACTCTTGCCTCTCCACAATCCATACTGGGATATGTATCAATGAAGCATCTGAATCTAGGTCTACTTGATCCCACTTGATCACTTAGTCAGGATCAAGCTGATACATTTTCAACTGGGAGACATGGAACACATTATGCACCGAAATAAACCTTGGTGGTAATGCCAGCTGAAATTCTACTTCTCCAAACCATTTTGGTATCTCAAAAGGGCCAATGTATCTAGGAGATAACTTGTCATGGTTCCTAAAATGACGATGTACAAGCCTTGTAGAGATCTACAAGAAGACATGATCACCCACAACGAACGACAACGGTCTTCGATGATGATCTGCATTAGAATTCTGAGGACACTAAGCCTTCTCCATCCTATTTCTAATGATATGGATCTTCTCTGTTGTTTCTTGGAAAAGACTCAGCCCAACTAGGGTTGTTTCAATATTTTCCTCATAGAATAGTGAAGAACGACAAGGATGCCCATACAATGCTTCAAACGAAGCCATGCATATCGAGTCTTGATACCTATTATTGTATTAGAACTCCACTAAGGGTATATGATCCTCCCATGAGCTACCAAAATACATCACACAACCCTGCAGCATATCTTAAAAATTTTGTATCGTCCGCTCAGTCTTCCCATCCGTCTGAGGATGATACGTTGTGCTCATAGTCAACCGAGTCCCAAGGGCATGCTGTAATGAATTAAAAAAACGAGATGTGAACCTCAGATATCTATCTGAGACTATAGAAACTGGTACACCATGTCTCTTTACCACTTCTCGGATATAGATTTTTGAATGTTCTTCCACCGTATGGGTTTCACAAATAGGGATGAAATGAACCAACTTGGTTAGACGATCCACTATCACCCAAATGGCATCGTGTTTCCCGACCATTCTTGGAAGACATATAACAAAATCCATTTCAATCTGATACCATTTCCACACTAATATAGGAAAATATTGTTACATTTTAGCTGGTATATGATGATCTGCTTTAACTTGCTGATAAGTTATGAATCGTGAGATGAACTCAGCCACCTTCCATTTCATGCTGCTCCCCCAAAACCGGACCTTCAATGACTTATACATTTTCTGTGTACCTGGGTGTACATCCTATCTTTATTAGTGATAAGCATGAAAGAGTTGTTCCTGGAAAACAATAGGTACAACAATCCGATCTCTGAAACAAAAAATTGAACCCCTATCAAGTTTCCAGCCATTAATGGTCTCCCCACCACTGAGTTTTGAACTTACAACTAGGCATACTGCATCAAGTGTTTTTGCTTCTTTGATCAACTTTACTAAATCATGAAACACCTATAGCTTAAAATAAAACAACAACATCACCCTGGTCTTCACATTCCACATGCATGTCGGCTAAGATCGACATTAGCTGCCATTAGTCTGAAGCTTCTTTGACCAACTAAGCATATAACCTTCTACTCAATGCATCCACCACCGAATTACCTTTCCCCGGTGTGTACATAAATTCAATGTCAAACATTTAAAGATTCTACATCCATATCCTTTGCATCATATTTAAATCTCGCTTTGAGAAAATGTCTGTCAAGATTTTGTGATCCGTAAACACAGTAAATTTATTACCAAATAGATAATGTCTCAGTGTTTTCAAAACATGGACGTCTACAGCCAGCTCCGAATCATGTGTTGGGTAATTTTTCTCATGCACTCTCAACTAGCTTTAACCATATGCCACCACATGATCTCTTGGCATGAGAACGCAAACCAACCCTGATCCTGAAGCATCACAATACACCACATACCACTGTTTTGAATCTAGAATGATAATGATAGGCACCAATGAATGCCGAAATTTTATTTCCTGAAAGGATTTCTGTCATTATTCTGTCCATTGGAAGAGAGCATCCTTTTTAGTGAGAGCTATCATTGTTGAAGCTAGTCATGACAAATCACGCATGAAGCGTCGATAGTAACCAGCTAGACCAAGAAAACAATGTATCTCGAACACATTCTTCGGTGGTTTCCAAGAGATAACGACAATTATATTTTTAGGATCAACAGAAAAACCTTTCTTAGAAATGAAATGGCCATGAAAACGTACTTCCCGTATCGAAAAATCACACTTTGATAATTTGTCATACAAATGATGATCTCTTAAGATTTGTAACACTATTTTCAGCTGCACCTCATGATCTTCCCGTGTTTTTCAATAGACTAAAATATCTTCCACAAACACCACAAAAAATGAACCCAGATATCACTGAAATATCTGAGTCATCAATTCCATGAAAACCGCTGGTGCATTCGTTAGACCGAAAGGCATGACTACATATTCGTTGTGGCCATATCTGCTTCTGAAACCTGTCTTTGGAATATACTACTTCCGAACATGCAATTAGTGATATCCTGATCATATGTAAATCTTGGAGAACCACTGAGCTCCCATTAATTGATTGAACAGATCATAAATTTATAGAAGTGGATATCTATTCTGTATCGTAACATGGTTAAGATTACGATAACAAAGACACAACCGAAAAGTTCAATCTGCCTTCTTCAAAAACAACAATGGTGCTGCCCATGGAGAAGTACTTGGTCGAATGAAACCATTTCTTTATAGCTCCTCTAACAGCACTTTCAATTCCTGTATCTCTGTTGGTATCAACCTATAATATGGATGAGAAATAGGTCTGGTCCCCAGAATAAGATCAATTGTAAAATCCACTTCCCTTAGAGATTGTGACCCTGAGATGTAATTGGAATAGACATCTAAAAATTGATCCACAACAACTTAAAAACAATTTTCCTCAATCTCTTCCATTGATGCCAAAGTCAACGCTATCAGTTGGTAACATATCTTTCCCACCATTGGTGCCAACAAGCTCTTTTCACCTTTATTTTCCATCCAATATCCTTTGAAGAGATGAATAATGTCGTCCTCATTCGTGAAACTAACCATTCTCCAATTATAGTCGATGTTAGTATTAAACATTGTCAACCAGTCTATACCCAGGATTCTGTCATAGACATCCATGTCCAACATAGATAAGTTCCATTTTAACTCAACTCCATCAACATTTATAGCACATTCTCTATACACAAAGGATTGACCTTATCTTTCACAAAGATAAGTTTTTAGTTTCAAAACAGAAGGCATCATTTCCGGTTTTAATTATAGCATGTCCACAGCACGAGAAGAAATGAAGGAATCTGATGCAACAGTATTGAATAGCACTTCCTTAAGTGTAAATTCAAAATAATCATACCTCTCATCATAGATGGTCCAGCCTAATCATCGATCATCATCTTCTCAGCTCCATACAATTGTGTCGTCACTACATTGTTCTCCTTGTTGCCTTGCTGAGACTGACCTGGTTGAGGATTCATGGTATTTCAAGAATCACCATGGGTAGAAATGTTATAATTATGAGACCAATTTTGTTGTCAGCATACTATCGAAGCACATGATGCTTGCAACGCCTAATGAGTTTCACGTGCCCCCGACCTCGGAGCATTCCTACAATAGTGTTGTAAATGCCCCATCTTATTGCAATTGTGACATGCTATAGGTTGTGTCATACAATCTCTCCTTTTGTGGTCAAGTGAACCGCATTGAAAACAAAATGCTTTGCTTTGGGGTCTTGGAGGAAGGTTCACTGATCCCGTCGTCTAGTTTTGATTTCCACTTGCACCGTGGAAATAGGTGCCCCTTTTCATTTTGTTCCCAGAGGTGAGTTCCCACCATTTTTCGTAGGTATAATCATTCCTCTTCCTATTGATCCTGAGATATCACGTTCAGAAACAGTCACTCTGTTCACCATATCTGTATAATATGTAATACAGAGCACCTAAATATTTGATAAAATCACCTTCCTTAGCCTCGATTCAATGATGCGTGCTTTCAACGATGCACTAGCTACTACCTCTGGTGAAAGACGGACGAAATTCATGAATTTAGTCACATACTCTGTGACAAAGAGACTCTCTTGTTTTAGGCTTAAGAAGTCCATCGTTTTTGGGATCTTGTACCTGTGAGGATAGAATTGTTTGTTGAAAAATTCTTCCAAATCCTCCCATGTTTGGGCTTCATAAAATTTAGCATGCACCGCTAAATCCCACCATTGAATTTCAAGATCCTTGAGCATATACATCGCCAACTTGACCTTGAGCTCTTGTTGTGTGATGATGAAATCGAAGATACGATTCATCCTACTTAGCCACACCTCTGCCTTTTCAGTTTCAACATCACCCCGAATGTTCAGTGGATTCTTCTTCATGAAGTGGATTGTATGATCCACATGCCTTGGTTCATTCCTTTGGATCCCCATGTCCACATCATGAAAATTTGTACAATACTCTTAACCACCTCTTGGTACACATGTATTTCTAGTGCAACCACAATTTCCATAGCTTCATCGGGTTGGTTTCGATGAAGCCTACAGGGTTCCACTTTCTAAACAAACAACAAACTCTGTCAATCTCACTCTCTAGAAACTATTGTCTTGGCATTCAAATTCTATCACATCATCTATCACAAAATTGTTTTTACCAAAAACAACTTTTTTCCATGTTAAAATGTTTTTAAAAACATTCAACATACTTTTTTAAAATAATCCAAATTTCCAAATACACCAAATACCCTGTTTTCAGAGTCTTTTACTTGAAAAAATTCTGCATTTTTCAAAAATTGGCACCATGCACAAAATCCTTAGTCAGTCCTCACAATGAGATATGCATCCTGGTGGGAATTCATTTCTTTACAATTCATGTGATGCTCCTCTCATTGGATAAACCCATGACATGGAGATTTCAAACATTATATAAAGTATCCAAAACACTTATGTACACAATGCCCCGATAACTTGAAGTTCAGTATAAACGGGTTAACTGCGACCTTTAATGCTATACATTTCATGTTCCGATAATCCTACTCTTGTCTAATATTTTCGACCCAATGAATAGAAAAGAATGAATTTCAACTCCAAGTACATGAACCTTGAAAACTACTTGTTAGGAATGAACCGATCAAGATGATACCATTTTTAATGACCTGTCAATTCTCATTGGCTTGAGAGATCAATGAGTCGTTATTAGGCCTTAAGCGACATCCCTAAGACGCCAAAGGTTGGCAATAAATTTCAAAGGGTTTCAAATACATGTTGGGGGATGATTTAACCTCTTTGAGATAACCCATAAAGAAACCATAAACTAAAATTCACTATATGATGCATGAACAAATGAAAGACCAACAAACAAGCTTCATTTATGTCAAACCACGTCAGAGTACAGAATAGCATAAGTCCAAACCAAGTATCAAAGTGCACAACAAATAAACAACTAAAGACTCTAAAAAGACACAATGAATCCGTGCTCCACATGCTCCAAACTCTACAACATCTCCCTAGAATCACCATGATCCATTAGCAATAAGATTATTTACCTTTACATGTGTCCCAAAACACGACATCTGCAAATGCAGCAAAGTGACAAAGAAGGTGTGAGTTTAAAACTCAGTGGGGTTTCACCAATGACTTCCCTACTCACACAACTAGGATAGAAGAGTTGGAATCAATTATATAAAAATAGTTTATATAAAAAATTTCTCAAAAGAAGTTTATAACTAAATATTAAAAAGTTTCCAAAACCATTCGTAACCAAAGTCATACAAAGATCAATTGAAACCAATTTTCCAGGAAGTTATTTTTCCAGAAAAATAACCAAAAAAGCATTAAATCATTTCACAAACATTCTTTTTTTACACACCCAAACCATTCCAAAAACCCATGCAACCAACCATGCATGCTACCTGGAAGAGGGGAGAATCCCTAACCCTTATCCATCCCAACTATGATGGGGGATAATTCTTACCCTTATCTAACCCAAATTCACATGAATTCTAGTCAGGGGAGATCCCTAACCCGTATCCATACCAACACTAATGGGGTAGACCCCTAAACCTTAACCGCCTCGAATGCAATATGAGTGTTGAATGGGGAGAGACCTAACCCCTATCCATCCCAACGATGATGGGGGAGACTTCCTACCCTTATCCAACCCAAATGCACATGAATGCTTGATCTGGGAGAGCCCTAACCCTTATCCATCCCAACACTAATGGGGGAGACCCCTAACCCTTAACTGTCCCGAATTCAATATGAATGTTTGATGGATGTAACAGCCCAAGATTTTATAAAAAAATATTCTTTTTAATTTTATTAAAGTCTTGTGTTGTACGCTACACCAAAAGGAGCTTGCACAACACGCATCCTTGACTTGCCTTGCATTACACGCAATCACGACCTTCCTCGATAGCGTGTGTAATACGCAATACCGAGTTTCACTAAACAACGATATGCTATTAAAATATTATTAAAACTAGCCGTTATGAATAGTAATAACCACTTTTTAAAACTCTGTAAATCTTATTTTTCAAAATGAACTTCATTTTTTGATTCGGAGTATCGAATTTAGCCTAAGGTGAAATTTTGGTACATTTCGGATAACTTTCATATTCTGATGAATAGTGAAAATTACTAAATTTTAATTAAAAACAACTTTTTTAATCGAAATAATTAATATTGATAAATTATTAATTTGAGTGGTTTTAAAGTGTATTTAGAATATATTTTTACAATTTAATACAATGTTGGTCATTGGATGTAATTTCACATTTAAACCTGTTATAAACTAGTGTCAATCTTTTGATAGATATTGTTTCTTAAAAACATTCTATTTGTTTTAACAGCGGGATTTAATTATAAAATTAATTAATGAAACCTCTATGTTATGAATTTGGAAAAATAGACTTCATTTTTGAGTTCGGAATATGAAATATAGCTTAGGATGAAATTTTGGCATTTTTCTGAAAAACATCAATTTTTGAGGAATAGTGAAACTACTAAGTGGTAGTTAAAAAAACTGATTTTTTCATAAAACTTAATTTTACCGCTTCTGTGAATGGAATTTCAAAAATAGGAGAGACACGGTTGATTTCAGTAAGTAAAATGTGGTTCAATGAGATGAAAATAATTTTTGGTGAATATTAACTTTTTACTTTTTTTTACCGCGGTTAATAGTAAATAGGGTAACTAAGGGTAAATATGATATTAAAATTACCCTAACACATATAATAATTCTATTGGATAAGTGTAATTCGACCAAAAACAACCTTATGAATATAATATGACCATTTAGGTCCACTTGGATTAGATTATGACATTTAATATTATATTATTTAATGAATAGTTAAAATAGTTAAAATCAAAGTTTAATAACTAAAACATTTTTAATATGGGGTTATACATAATATAAATTCGACTATAAATATTCATTAGAAAGATAAAAAGATTTCCTACATAATATTTTATTTATAATTTTTAGACTTTAAATAAATTAATTTATTTATGACACAACGATGATGCAGTAATTACCCTTTTAAGGAAATATTAACATAATTGATGTTATAAATGCTCAAATGAATGTAATTTGAGACTTTTTATGACTTAAACTAATTTTATAGGTTACTATGATATATTAGTGTTGATTTAATCAACTTGGTTCGAACATATAATTCTGTTATGACTTTCACAAAAATCATATATCAAATAGTGTCAAAATTGACTCAAAATAGTTTTTAAATCAAATATTATATTATTAATTGTTATTTTATTCCTAAAAATCTAAGGTTCGGCCAAATGACTTAGATAAGGATATATTTATTAATAATATACAATTTTGGGTTCGTTTGGCATGTTATAGTAAGTGTGTTAACCATATAGTGAAAGAAAACAAAAAGACACGGTAAAAGTTAAATTATTTAACTTAGAGTTAAATCTAATTGATAAGGTTAAAATAATAACCTAAACTTGTCTAAATCCTATTGGTTGATAGGATTTCGACTCATCCCCACTTTAGCTTCGAAATAAGACCCTTTGGAACCATTATAAACCGATTTTGACTTTAATATAAAATAATATTTTGAGGTATTCCTAAGGTGCCCCTCTCCTCCCTTATAAAAGGACACCTCCTCTCCCTCCTCCACACACCAATTTGAGCACTCAAGCTCGGCCAACCCCTGACAAAATCTCTTCTCCACTTCCCTAAAAACATCCTAGAGGTTCTGGTCTTCCTCAAAGACCAATTTTAGTGCCCTAAGAGGAGGTCTCAAAGAGGCACTTCAAAGAAGAGGTAATTACCGTTACCAATTCTTTCATCTTTATATCTTCTTCCACTTCTTCTTCTTAGGTTGTTTCATTATGAAGTAATAACATCAGTATCACTCATATAATGATATGTTATTATAAGTATGAAACAACCCTATTTCACCATCTATCCATCCTACGGAAAAAGAAATCACCGCGCGTGCGTACGTACGGAATATCGTCTCCACGCCGTGGTGTAATCTATTTTCCACCACAACCTTACATGGATGGGTATAATGGTGTAAAGAATAACTATACATAGTTATTACAACATCATATTGATTCTGATATATTGTATGATCCACTCCACTCCAATTCAATATTTATAGAAATTATATCATCGCTCGTGCGTACGTACGGACTACCGTCTCCACGACGCGATGAGATTCATTCTCCATGTTAACCATTTAAGAATGATTATAATGTATATATAAGAAATAATAATGAAATATATGACATTATAAAGCTACTGGATTTATGTATATATATACATATTTATGTCATCTACTTACTTCCATTTCAAGACAATAAGGAAAGGAAAACAGCGTTCATGCGTACGTACGGACTACCGTCTCCATGAACGGTGTTTTTCATTTTATTTATCTACCTATTATATATATATATACTGAATATATATGATATATAAATCATATTTTATATTCTGTAAGTGAGTAAATCATTATATAAGTAATAATGATGTCAAGAACAACAAGTCAAAACACCTACGATAAATGTAACGATTTTACCCAAAACGCTTCTTTAACATGGAATTTACAAAAGAACGGGTAATATAATGTCATAAGTGAACCATATATGATATCATAACAATGAATATGATTCTGTAATAAGTCAATAACATGATATAAATCATTATACAGGAGGTTCGGACACTTACAAAGCAAGTCGGACCTAAGGTAAGGGAAATATCACAATCTCATTTTTATCCGAGATTGTTTATTCGTAAGTATTTACTGGGGTGTATTTTATCATCCACATCCATGTTTCATAAATATGTAATATTATTTCCATCTACCTACAATTGTTTAAATCCATTTTTACCCTTCGGTGAGTTTTTAGTAATATGTATGAAAGGAATCTTTTGTCGTTTTTCGTACGAGGTACTTTTTGACTTTTCCGACAAAAGTACGAAGAATGTTTTTTTAACTTATACGGCATGAATGGATTTTTAAAACATTATTTCAAAGAAGCTTCATTTACAAGTTTTCATGATTATTTTTCATGAACTTATTTTAGTTTAAAATGGTATGACATGTTAAGAAAGGAAAATTATTTTTGAAGTAGAAAGGATATTTTCCTCAAGAATAAAGTTCAAGTGTTTTATCAAAATTATTTTCCATCTAAGATAATAAAGGGTTCTGTTTTTATCCCTATTATTAAATTGATTTGATTATGTTGAGATGGAATTATTTTTATGAATTCCTTTATCTTATATGAATTGTTTTATGATGTCATGTTGTTTAAGAATCCCATTTTTATTACATGGGTTACGATATGATTTATGATTTATGATTATGTGGCACACATAAGAAAGGATTCATTATAAGATGGGTGGGACCTATATCTCCCTCCAATGCATTGGGTAATGATTTTATATCTCATGAGATAGACATGGCTGGAATGGTAGGTTATACCGGTTCAGTGAAACAGGACTGAAACGAGGGTTACTCGATTCAGAAAGGGACTTTGTCCACTAAGATAGTCTTGGCAATGAGTCTTTACTAACAAGAAATGATTCTCTATGATTATGTGTGAATGCCACAAAGTTTCATGTTTTATGTTATGATTATTGTGATTACATTTCACTGCCATGATTTACCCCATGTTATGAAATTATGATCTCTTTTGCAGGTTAAGATTTCCAAAAGTTATGTGCTTATGTATATGATGTGATTGATATTTCTTTTGTTTACCCTTACTGAGCATTTGAGCTCACCCTTTTATGTTTTCTTTTCCCCAGGGTATAAAGAAATGTTTTAGGTATAAAAAAAAAGAAGATCTTTATGGGAGATGTTGAAGATCTTTCACCACGATTAGAAGATTATATTCCGAGTTTCCAAAGACACTAAACTATTACGGTCCTTGTGTGTGTGCTTTTGTTATGTACTAAGTATTCCTCAAATGTAATGTAATGTCCATGTACGTCAGGCTTAGGGTCTCTACAGTTGGTATCAGAGGAAAGGTTTAGTCAACCTTTGGAAACTAGGATGTGAAAATGTTAGTGAGATCTCTAGAGATATTTCTAATGTATGTCTAGGGATGTCCCTAAGGATAAGTATACGTATCGGATATAGTACTAGAACTATGGTAACGATATTAGAATTTAACCTAAGATGTTAGATATTGAAGTTACTCTCCCTTTATTATGATTTTTGCCTCTCACACTATTCTTTTTGGGTTTTAGAAAATGGCTGGAAACAAGATGATTCACGATAATGGAGGATATGATGGACAATGGAATGATATTCTTTATGAGCAACCAAATGAAATGGGATTTGGAAGTCCAAACATCATTATTATGCCGAATCAGCAATCTCATAATATGATCAATAAAGTAAAATTTGGTAAGTTTCCTGACTCGGCTAATAAGAGAAAGATGGAGTTTCATGATGACCATAGAGGAAAGAAAGTTCAATTTCCCCTATGTAAATCATGTGGGAAGAGGCATCAAGGAGAATGTTTCAAGGGAACTGGAAGATGCTTTGGGTGTAGAAAAGAAGGACACAAAGCAAGTAAGTGCAAAGGAAAAGGTTCAGTTAACACCATGGATGAGGATAATGGTATTGCTACGACATCAAAAATGGTTAAGTGTTTTAAATGTGGAATGCATGGGCATTATGCAAACCAATGCCCTAAGGGAAAGACTCATGAAGATAATCAGTATGGTCGTATGGGTAGTATTTATGTGGATGATGATGAAGAGACTACAAATGATATGTGATGTGAAAGAATTGTTGAAGCTCGGTTAATGGTTTAAGAATGTAGTGAAATGATTACATGTTTATCATGTGTAATGTTGTATAAGAAATCTCATGGTACTATGGAATAAACAGACATCTAAGGATTGTTACATTATTGTCTTTTCATGAGTTTTAAAAGTGTTTTATTAATGTTACCAGTATCCAGGAAAGGTTATTCAGATATTTTTAGAATGCAGATGATATGGGCATAATGAAGGGATAAAGAGAAAATTAAATGTTTAACAGTATTCATGAGCTCATGATTGATATAAGGACTAAGTGATATCATGATTTGAGTATATAGAATTTTGAGGATTTTGGTATGTGGAAAGTTTTAACGTTTAACTGAATTCATGTTTTCACTAAGGTATTCAAGAGAATACATGATTAAGGACATTGAATGTTTGGAATGTGACCAACAAAACATATCTTATGATATATGGGGATCGACGATGGTGTTAAATCTCTGGTAATCGTTGTCACTATATTATGAGAGTGGACTGCAGTATTATGTATAAGCCTAAAGATTAGACTGGATTATGTTGGACATAAGTTAGTATTGTTTAAGGATAGAAGATTTTCGATATTATTTATGGGATGTTATAGTAACGTAGTTTTAGAAAAAGGACAACCTGCAGGACGGGCGACAGCCCATCGCTTCGGACAAGGCTGTAGGAATCGAACCCACAACCGAAGTGCGACTGGCCTTTATCGCCTACCACTGACCTACAGGAAGTCCCTGTTTAGTAGAAACTAGTTTTATTATATTAAGAAGTATTATATATGAAGTATAAGTCCATTTTAAGAACCATATGTGATTAATCTCACTATAGATCGACTTATGTATATAATTTTTGCTAACCTTTTGTTTGAGACAGATGGAATGACCCGTCATTCTATCACATGATCTGCTAACACTTCACGAATAACAAATTCAACTTCATTTATTTAAGAGATGAAGTGGAAATTGTTCTAGGCACGAACAATAGTGAGATTGTACCAGAATAAAGAAAGTATTTATTCCAATTCAAATTTTCAACTTTAGGGAAATGATCTTGAAAATCAAAAATGTTGTCCTAGTGATCTTATACCTGATGAATCGGATGGTACCTTAGATCGTCACAAATTTATGGATTTGTGATTACTGGCTTTTCCATAGCCATGTTCTCTACCACTCTCCATCAGAACATGATGGTTAGATTTCTCTTCCATATCCATATTTTCACCTATGTGGAAACCCAATGATTAGTTTATTTGGGTAACCGTTACGTTTCATACTTTTGTTTTTAAAGATTGGTTTTGATATTCCTTTTTACTATGTGGGTTTATATTAAAGAAACTTTCGAATAGTAAACCATTTATAACCCCGACGAATTTCGAGGGCGAAATTCATTTTAAGGGGGGTAGAATGTAACAGCCCAAGATTTTATAAAAACATATTCTTTTTAATTTTATTAAAGTCTTGTGTTGTACGCTACACCAAAAGGAGCTTGCACAACACGCATCCTTGACTTGCCTTGCATTACACGCAATCACGACCTTCCTTGATAGCGTGTGTAATACGCAATACCGAGTTTCACTAAACAACGATATGCTATTAAAATATTATTAAAACTAGCCGTTATGAATAGTAATAACCACTTTTTAAAACTCTGTAAATCTTATTTTTCAAAATGAACTTCATTTTTTGATTCGGAGTATCGAATTTAGCCTAAAGTGAAATTTTGGTACATTTCGGATAACTTTCATATTCTGATGAATAGTGAAAATTACTAAATTTTAATTAAAAACAACTTTTTTAATCGAAATAATTAATATTGATAAATTATTAATTTGAGTGGTTTTAAAGTGTATTTAGAATATATTTTTACAATTTAATACAATGTTGGTCATTGGATGTAATTTCACATTTAAACCAGTTATAAACTAGTGTCAATCTTTTGATAGATATTGTTTCTTAAAAACACGCTATTTGTTTTAACAGCGGGATTTAATTATAAAATTAATTAATGCAACCTCTATGTTATGAATTTGGAAAAATAGACTTCATTTTTGAGTTCGGAATATGAAATATAGCTTAGGATGAAATTTTGGCATTGTTTTGAAAAACATCAATTTTTGATGAATAGTGAAACTACTAAGTGGTAGTTAAAAAAACTGAATTTTTCATAAAACTTAATTTTACCGCTTCTGGGAATGGAATTTCAAAAATCCGAGAGACACGGTTGATTTTAGTAAGTAAAATGTGGTTCAATGAGATGAAAATAATTTTTGGTGAATAGTAACTTTTTACTTTTTTTTACCGCGGTTAATAGTAAATAGGGTAACTAAGGGTAAATATGATATTAATATTACCCTAACACATGTACTAATTCTATTGGATAAGTGTAATTCGACCAAAAACAACCTTATGAATATAATATGACCATTTAGGTCCACTTGGATTAGATTATGACATTTAATATTATATTATTTAATGAATAGTTAAAATAGTTAAAATCAAAGTTTAATAACTAAAACATTTTTAATATGGGGTTATACATAATATAAATTCGACTATAAATATTTATTAGAAAGCTAAAAATATTTCCTACATAATATTTTAATTATAATTTTTAGACTTTAAATAAATTAATTTATTTATGACACAACGATGATGCAGTAATTACCCTTTTAAGGAAATATTAACATAATTGATGTTATAAATGCTCAAATGAATGTAATTTGAGACTTTTTATGACTTAAACTAATTTTATAGGTTACTATGATATATTAGTGTTTATTTAATCAACTTGTTTCGAACATATAATTCTATTATGACTTTCACAAAAATCATATATCAAATAGTGTCAAAATTGACTCAAAATAGTTTTTAAATCAAATATTATATTATTAATTGTTATTTTATTCCTAAAAATCTAAGGTTCAGCCAAATGACTTAGATAAGGATATATTTATTAATAATATACAATTTGGGGTTCGTTTGGCATGTTATAGTAAGTGTGTTAACCATATAGTGAAAGAAAACAAAAAGACACGGTAAAAGTTAAATTATTTAACTTAGAGTTAAATCTAATTGATAAGGTTAAAATAATAACCTAAACTTGTCTAAATCATATTGGTTGATAGGATTTCGACCCATCCCCACTTTATCTTCGAAATAAGACCCTTTGGAACCATTATAAACCGATTTTGACTTTAATATAAAATAATATTTTGAGGTATTCCTAAGGTGCCCCTCTCCTCCCTTATAAAAGGACACCTCCTCTCCCTCCTCCACACACCAATTTGAGCACTCAAGCTCGGCCAAACCCTGACAAAATCTCTTATCCACTTCCCTAAAAACATCCTAGAGGTTCTGGTCTTCCTCAAAGACCAATTTTAGTGCTCTAAGAGGAGGTCTCAAAGAGGCACTTCAAAGAAGTGGTAATTACCGTTACCAATTCTTTCATCTTTATTTCTTCTTCCACTTCTTCTTCTTAGGTTGTTTCATTATGAAGTAATAACATCAGTATCACTCATATACTGATATGTTATTATAAGTATGAAACAACCCTATTTCACCATCTATCCATCCTACGGAAAAAGAAATCACCGCGCGTGCGTACGTACGGAATACCGTCTCCACGCCGTGGTGTAATCTATTTTCCACCACAACCTTACATGGATGGGTATAATGGTGTAAAGAATAACTATACATAGTTATTACAACATCATATTGATTCTGATATATTGTATGATCCACTCCAATTCAATTCAATATTTATAGAAATGATATCATCGCTCGTGCGTACGTACGGACTACCGTCTCCACGACGCGATGAGATTCATTCTCCATGTTAACCATTTAAGAATGATTATAATGTATATATAAGAAATAATAATGAAATATATGACATTATAAAGCTACTGGATCTATGTATATATATACATATGTATGTCATCTACTTACTTCCATTTCAAGACAATAAGGAAAGGAAAACAGCGTTCATGCGTACGTACGGACTACCGTCTCCATGAACGGTGTTTTTCATTTTATTTATCTACCTATTATATATATATATATACTGAATATATATTATATATAAATCATATTTTATATTCTGGAAGTGAGTAAATCATTATATAAGTAATAATGATTTCAAGAACAACAAGTCAAAACACCTACGATAAATGAAACGATTTTACCCAAAACGCTTCTTTAACATGGAATTTACAAAAGAACGGGTAATATAATGTCATAAGTGAACCATATATGATATCATAACAATGAATATGATTCTGTAATAAGTCAATAACATGATTTAAATCATTATACAGGAGGTTCGGACACTTAGAAAGCAAGTCGGACCTAAGGTAAGGGAAATATCACAATCTCATTTTTATCCGAGATTGTTTATTCGTAAGTATTTACTGGGGTGTATTTTATCATCCACATCCATGTTTCATAAATATGTAATATTATTTCCATCTACCTACAATTGATTAAATCCATTTTTACCCTTCGGTGAGTTTTTAGTAATATGTATGAAAGGAATCTTTTGTCGTTTTTCGTACGAGGTACTTTTTGACTTTTCCGACAAAAGTACGAAGAATGTTTTTTTTAACTTATACGGCATGAATGGATTTTTAAAACATTATTTCAAAGAAGCTTCATTTACAAGTTTTCAAGATTATTTTTCATGAACTTATTTTAGTTTAAAATGGTATGACATGTTAAGAAAGGAAAATTATTTTTGAAGTAGAAAGGATATTTTCCTCAAGAATAAAGTTCAAGTGTTTTATCAAAATTATTTTCCATCTAAGATAATAAAGGGTTCTGTTTTTATCCCTATTATTAAATTGATTTGATTATGTTGAGATGGAATTATTTTTATGAATTCCTTTATCTTATATGAATTGTTTTATGATGTCATGTTGTTTAAGAATCCCATTTTTATTACATGGGTTACGATATGATTTATGATTTATGATTATGTGGCACACATAAGAAAGGATTCATTATAAGATGGGTGGGACCTATATCTCCCTCCAATGCATTGGGTAATGATTTTATATCTCATGAGATAGACATGGCTGGAATGGTAGGTTATACCGGTTCAGTGAAACAGGACTGAAACGAGGGTTACTCGATTCAGAAAGGGACTTTGTCCACTAAGATAGTCTTGGCAATGAGTCTTGACTAACAAGAAATGATTCTCTATGATTATGTGTGAATGCCACAAAGTTTCATGTTTTATGTTATGATTATTGTGATTACATTTCACTGCCATGATTTACCCCATGTTATGAAATTATGATCTCTTTTGCAGGTTAAGATTTCCAAAAGTTATGTGCTTATGTATATGATGTGATTGATATTTCTTTTGTTTACCCTTACTGAGCATTTGAGCTCAACCTTTTATGTTTTCTTTTCCCCAGGGTATAAAGAAAGGTTTTAGGTATAAAAAAAAGAAGATCTTTATGGGAGATGTTGAAGATCCTTCACCACGATTAGAAGATTATATTCCGAGTTTCCAAAGACACTAAACTATTACGGTCCTTGTGTGTGTGTTTTTGTTATGTACTAAGTATTCCGCAAATGTAATGTAATGTCCATGTACGTCAGGCTTCGGGTCTCTACAATGGAGGAGAGACCTAACCCTTATTCATCCCATAACTGATGGGGGGGGGAATCCTAACCCTCATCTATCCCACATTCCAATGAAAACACACAACCATCATGTCAAAAACAGTGTGTGTTCAATGAATTCAAACCATTTAAATTCTTAATAATTTCAATTACAAATCATTTCAACAAAACACCATTTTTATTGAAAACCCATTTTTCATCGAACCATCTATAATTTCAATAAATCCATAATTTAAAATCGACATTTTAAATTCAACAAGACAAATCACGTTAGACAACAATTCCCCAAGATTTCACAATCTAATCAAAACCATAAATCATCACTAAAGAAGATTTATTATATTATTTTCATAATAAAATCCATTCAAATAAAACAATTTGAATCTAAGACAATCAATTCTAGCAAGAGGAGTCGAGAAAGAAGCGCCCTACCTCAATGGTTTTGATGAAAACCCCAACAAACGGAGGGCACACAAGAAAACTGTGCGGATTCACCAAGGATCCTCCTTAGATCTCTTCTCCTAACACAACCATGACCAAAAATTGTCATATTTTCTATCCACACACTTAGATCTATTCATAATGGCCTTAGATCTATGAAAACTATAGAAGATGATAAGTAGATATAAGTAGATCTAAGAATCCAAACAAGAACGATCACATACCTCAAGAATCCGGCTTTGACTCGACAAGAGAAGCCTTCAGATCACCTTAAGAATGATGGGATAACCCTCCTTGTCCTTAGTAGAACCAAAGTCACAAGTTAGGGCCTCTTAGGAGGAAAATGAGCTACATAGAGGCAAAAGCGTTTGAGATCTCCCTTTATAGGATCTCGTTTATGTGGCCGCACGGTTAGTTCACACGTTTTGACAAACAGTGCGCTGACCACGTGTTAGATGCGGCCTCGACCACCCATCTCATACGGTTTGGCAGCACGGTTAGGTAAACCGTGCAATGACCATGTGGAATCTACTTCCTCCAAGACCCACTACGCACGGTTTGGCCGCACAGTTTAGACAAACCGTGCACCACCCGTGCAACTTCCCCTTTGCCACAATACATCATTATAAGTTCTCATGAACTTCCCATGCATTACCATTAACTTTAAAACTGTGAAAATAATCAAGTAAGGGTTACATACCAGAAATAGGCGGTACTACAATTGTATATCATTCATTCATTGGAAAATAAATCACCATTATCTACTCAATTAAATCATAGGAGACTATATTAATGATTCATGATCCATTCATACTTATCTTCTCCCAAAGAAAGGTTACATCACATAGAATGTTTAGTTAACATAATGTTCTATGTGTCAGAATACATGGGAACCTAAAATCCCACCTCCTTGACCACCAAACTTATTTAAAAATAATTACTAATCCCATATTATACTATTTCACTATAATCCAATTCTTCTTAATGTGTTCCTATCACAAAAATATATCATATCACTCAATCATAATCCTTTGATACACCTCTATCACAATCTTATTCTCTTCAATGTTAAACCTAATAGGATGAAAATAATGATTTGAAAAAAAATTACCCCTAAAGAATGAGTCTCGTAATCCATCTGTTAGTGAAAAAATAGAATATAAATGAAACACATAGGATGAATTACCATAAAAATTATTTAACAATAATAGATATATGAATAATCTACCATGAAAAAACATTCTTATATATAATAATATTAATTAATCCAAATACATGATGTAATTAAATGCAAAACTAACAGAAAAAATATAATCAAAATGCATGATATGGATGATACTATGAATATATGTAATAATACATGTTATGAAACAACTCTTATGATCATGTAATTTTCATCCTAATCACAATTATTCTCTTACAAACCTGAAAAGGACATTATATATATATATATATATATATACGGTGAGCATAACCTTTATAAATAGTAAGATCCTCCCTATAACCTAACATGAATAATTTTAAAGATGTATAACAAAGAATAGTAAATGAAAAATTGAAACTAACCTATAACCCAAATAGTTAACATGAGATTCTCCATCTTAAAAAAATTTTCACTCAAAAAATATTGCATAAATATATATAAGTATATACAAAAATCATATATATTTATTAGTGAACCCTACTTTCACATCCTCAATAGTTTGTTCCTCTCACACCATCGATGACGCAATACCCTCATACCTCCTATATAAAATTATGCACCTTATAAAATATGACCACAACCAGTATTGCAGCATGTTTATCCTTACATCTCATCATAATAATACCCTAATAGTGACTAAATGTATGATTAGAGTACTCTATAACTTGTGTATGTGCATTATTCCTCAATCCATCATAGCCTATGCGCACACAGATGAGTGAAGGAAAATCAACAATGACATGATTAAAAAATTTGCCATACTTATATCAAACCATGTGATACTAGAATAAATAAATTTCATGTCTACTAATTTTTATCAATTTATATATATATATATCATAAATATTTTAATTATATTTTTAATAAAATTATAAATAGTTTAAATTAATGTCATTTATAATAATTTTTTAAATTATATGCTTAATTTGACAATTATAATTTTTATATTTTAAAATATTAATTTCATTTGGAAATTAGTATCTCTATATTAGAACCTGCTGAAATTTTTGTTTCTTCTATAAAATATATATATTTAGTGAATAGTTAATATATATTTTTACAAATCTATCATTTCATTTTAAAAAATAAATTAAATAAAAATTAACATTATAATTTGAATTTTATTTAAATTAATATATGTATTATTAATTTATATTTACGTATATTATTGAGATTTGAACCATATGTATACTGGATTTAAGTACATGTTTTTCTGTTAGGGTTTTAAAACATATTTTCTCAAAAAACAATTTTCAAGTGCATATTATTTATCCATTTTATTTAATTAAAAACCCCTTAATGAAAATTAATTTAAAAAAACCATATATTAGGTATGTATATATATAAATTTAAATTAAAATATTTATGATTCATATTCATAATATTAATATATACTCATATTATCCTTGAAGAATATATTAATTGAATACTAGTTTTTCATTGCATCTATGAGTTTAAATTTTAATTAAATTCTTCAACATATATGAACTGAACATGGTAAAATGGATTCTATATTTGGAATTTAAATAATTTATATTATTAAATTTCTTCAATTCTTATTATTGGCCATACTGAGTAGTGGAAACATAAAAAATAGTTTACATCATTAAAGTGAAAATGGCTTTAATAGGGTTTAAAAAACAATGGGTTAAAATAATGTAAAAACATCAATTATTATTTGAGGGAAATATATGAAACATATACCATATTATATTCTAAAATGATCTTTTTTTATCCTTATGTAATGTGTAAAATTTGGGATTATCTTTCTATTTTTTAAAATTCTAGGTGTGTCCTCCCTACAAATTATAAAAGGCTACACCGTGTCATCTACACTTCACACATTTAAAACATTATTTATTTGAAAATAACTAACCAAATATGTTACATTCATCAATAATCACATCCTATAGTAATTTTCATGATCATAAATCCAATCTAGGAGAGATTTATGTATAATCCTTAAGAGGTGGTCTGAAGAACAATTATCATTTTTAACCAATCATTTTTTGAGTCTCAATCCACATCCTTCAAACAATAGTGAACCATGATGATTTAAAAAAATTATATCTAATATAATAATATGGTATTATATAAATTTAAAAACATAATTCTATTTATTTTTCAATCAAATGGGAATCAAAAACCTCATTTGGTTGTAGGACATACTACCACCTCACAAATTGATGTAATTCATTTTCCATCATCCTCAATTATCAATAGGTATAATAATGGATGGAATGTATATATATATTATTCATGACATTGTTTTCACTATGAAAATATTATATATCATTTAATTTATTATCATTCAACTCACTTTAAAATTAAATTTTTTTTTGTGTACACGTATAGACTATCTTCCAAAAAAACAATATGATTCATTTATCAACACCACATCTTATGAATGAAATTTAAAATTATATTAAATGAAATAATATGGTATGAATTATATAATGATAATTCGGGGAAGATAATATAAAACTTACCATGTTTCCACAATAATAGTTGAAAAATGGAAATGTTGCTCTGGGAAATGTATGGTCTACCGTCACAATGATTATAACATTGTAATTTTTCCAAATCATCATTCATTATTGGGTTTAAAAGTATAATTGATATATAAATATTAATAATAATTCATGTTTCTTATTTTTTGATGATTTAATATTGGATTCATTGACCATAGTAAACCTATCGAAGTCATTTTTAACATGCGAGTAGAATATCATCAAAACAGTGGACAAAAACTTAATCAATTACGTAGTTGAATATAACATGATTACAAATAAGAAAAAATTGAATAATAAAATTTAAAAAGTTTCACAATAATATAAATAATTAGCATAAATTTATTATTATGATAGATAAAAGAATCATGTGAATAGTATAATTCATTGTAAGATGAACTTTAACATAAAAACAAATTTTCAATTTTTTGAAAATTAATTTTTTGAATAATTCTATTTGATTTAAATTTCTATGAAATTATTTTTTATATTAATTTTTTATTGATATATATGAATTATAAGGAATTTCTTATTCACAATTTTTCTTCAATTCAATGGTTTTAAAATTGGTCTATTTATAAATGATTGATGTCAATCAAAAAATAAAAAATATTTTTCTATTTTAATGTATACGTTGATAATGACTATTCCCACCAAAATAACCATTTTTTGATGTTTGGATTCCATTACAAAAAAATAATTTTATATTAATATTAGAAATAAAATAGAACTACTTTGGGTATTTTTATATTTAAAATGTATTCTAAAAGATCATTTTATTTTTATATCTGGAGTTTTTTTTAAAAAAAATAGAATAGTTATTAATGTTTTTATGATGAAACTTTATATGTATAAAAAGCCAAAATTTTTGTTTGGTGCTTATTTACTATTCGAAATACGGGTTAATCCCTATTACAGCTCATATGAAATCTCAATATAGCTTATACAAAAGGATGATGATCATTATCATTCATGATAATTTGGTGATCCAGATATTGATTATATGATGGGTGAGCCCCATTATTTCGCTTCAATGCATTGGTTAATGATAATTTTCCATTGATATTTTTATGTAATTCATCTATATTATTATTACAATATAAAATGGTTAAAATAATATGTTATCCCAAGGAACCTAAATCACTTTTATATAATTTCTATTGAGTTTTTATTGATATAGTTTGTTTTTAAATGTTATTATATGTGATATATTTTTAAAAAATATGAAACCATTATAGGAATAATGGTATATTATGAATAAACAGATTTTGATGGTCTTCAATAAAATAATAGATTTATTAGTTTTATATACCTGATGGAGGTTTTTATTCACATCCTACATTTTTAATGGGTTTTATGAATCTTTATGGATGGTTAAGTAAAAATAAGAATTCAGGTTTATTGTCATGGAGAAATATTATTAAAGTAAAACAAGTTTTATTTTAGATGTTTTTTATAGTAAATACTTATACTGATTAGAAGTTTCTACATTCTAATATATGGAATTATTTTATAAATGTTGTGTTCTATTTCCCTAAAAACTATGAAGATAAAATATCATTATGACAAGATTATGAATTGTAGAAAAATGTCAATATAATATATATTGTTTATTGTTTAGTCCTTACAGTTTGCATCATAGAAGGTATGATTTAACATTAGAGGTCCATATAATTTATGTAAATTCATTTAGGATATTTTACTCCATGGATATATTGTTATATAAATTTATTTATATCATGATGGTTAATCTAAAAATTATAGGTTTATAATTTTTGTCACTTAATAATCATGGGAGACATACTAGAAAGGAACTATGAGGAAAATATCATTCACAATCAACATCTTAAGATTGTTATAATTTTAATTGACTAGTTTTTTACTTTGATGTATTATTGAAAACAAGAAAAAAATAGTTGTGGTTTCCATGCTAGAGAGCAGGCAGATAGATAGTATATTTACAAGATGATATGATAGAATATCAGGAGACAAAAACCACCAAAATTCTATGAATATTTTGATCCAATTATATATTATTGATATATAAATTAATACGAAATGATATATGATGTCATGGGATGATCAGAATGTCAATATGAAACCCTTTCTATTTACTCATTTATGGTGAGGCTAATAAATAGTTATATTGGTTAAGAATAAATAATAGATAAATGATATTTATTCCATCGAATGGGAATGATTTAGGAATAATTGTTTACAGAAATCATTCCCAAAAAAAAATATCGATTATGAATAGAGTAACAATTCTTGGAATTAAAGAAATAAAATAATGATTTAGACTCCTTATATGTAGAAAATTTAAGTTGATTGGATTTGTATGGACAAGATATTCTCTAGTATCTTGATATTAATATTGATCACATTATATCAAGTTTCAATTCATGATATTGATAGGATTTAGATTCATGTGAATTCAAATGATAATAAAAACCTGTTCAGTTTTTTGTGATTGTAGAAATAGATTATACTGATGATTATATATTAATTTATGAAAAGTAAAAAAACATATGTGTGTTTTTAAATCAGTAACCATTCATCAAATAAATCCAAAGGTAAATAATAAATTTCATATATTTTGATAATTGTGGTAAAAGAATCTTGAGAAATATCCTGAATTTTCTGGGTAGTTTTACAGATGTGGAATGTTTTAAAATTATAATAATGGGTGAATGGAAAATCATTAGATAAATATTGATATATTTGTGGTATGATTTGATAATTACAATGAATTCAGTAATTATGAATAAGTGTGGTCAAATTTAGTGACAGAAGTTAGTAATTTTCAGGATTATAAATAGAAATGTTCGAAAAATAATTACATGCTACTATAGTTGATAAGAAACTATTAAATGAAGTAGTGACTAATATGATACATATGTATTAAAACTATTACAATGCTATTTTGACTATTTATATTCACATTATTTAATTTTCAGGAAATTTTCATGTAAAATTTTAATATGAGACCATGAATATAACATTATATATTTGGTGAAAACACTATGTTGATGTTTTAAATAACAATGAGTTATATAAATCCTTATATTTTTATTACTCTGATTCTCTCACAAATAAAATATTATTAGACTACTTATAGTGGTGTTTTCAATTATTTTTGTTACGAATTAGATTTTATTGTATCATTACAATAAATATTTCTAACATGAGAATGTTTTATTCTTTTATTTTAAAATTTTTATAAACTATCGAAAATCTTAGAAATTTATTATATATGGATGGAAAATTTACTTAGATAAAATTTTCAAATGAAGAAAACTATTCCAATTAGTAATTTTTTAGTAGTGACTGAATACAGGGAACTTTTTCTGAAAATTTACCGACTAATATTCCTAACGGATTAGTTTAATTTACTATTTACTTTATGACAGATGGTAATACTATTTATAAAACCTCCTTTAATAATTTATCAATTTGATCAATTATAGTTGAAAAATCAATCAAAAGAGTTGATTGATAAAGGTCTTATTAGACCTATCAATTAACCTTTGTGTGCACCAATTTAATTTGATAAAAATAAAGAAAATTATATGTGATATTGCATTGATTATTGATCTTTGAATAATAAAACAATTCAGAAAAAGTATCCATTACATCATATCGATGATTAGTTTGATAATCTCCATGGAGAATAATATTTTTTTTAAAAATGATCTGTTGTTGGAGTAACATCATTTTAATGTAAAGGAAGATGATGTTACAAGGTTCTTTTTAGGATATTAATGACCATTACGAGTTTTTTGTTATGTAATTTGGATTTTACAATTAACAAGTTGTATTTATGGACCATATAAATTTATTTTTCTAGGAGATCTTAGATAATCATATGGTTGGGTTTAATAATGATATTTTTTAATTTCTGATATACAGGAGAGACAATAAATGAATCTACGGTTTTTTTCAAACATTAATAGTAATGAAATATTATGGAATATTTAATAAGTTTTAATTTTTGTGGTAACAAATTTATTTACTAGGGAATGTTATTACTAAATATTTCATAAGTATTAACCCTTATAAAATAATGTTGTTAATGATTATATAAATACCAAAAATATCATAGATACTAAATATTTTTACTTGGATATAGGGTTATTACCAACAATATGTTGAATTCTTTTATCAGTGTTATAATTAAAAAATTAATTTAACTGAAAAGAACATATATTAATTTGTATACTAAAATCTATTAATCCGTTTTATGAAGTAAAATATGATATTTGTATTATTATGTTTTGCCTCCACATTCCATAAATGTATAATATTTTATCTAGAGAACTTATTTATTGTGGATAAGTTGTTTTTATTGATGTATAATGATCTTTTAATTGATTCTATTACATGAAAGTTGAAACTAAATGTGTCAAATTATCTTACACATGATTTGTAATTATCTAGTATTGTTTTACAAACTAAAATTTTAATGTCTTGATTTATTAGTAGTATATGATGAAATATATACTAATTCATAAATTTAAATATATATTTACTCAAAAGGAATTGAACACGGGGAAAAGAATATATATAGATGAAATCTAGGATTATTAATTCATTATTCATTATTATCCCAGAGAGTCTAAAAAATTATTAGATGACTTGAGGAAAATATATGAATTTATATTAACAATGTTACTTTTATAACATGACCCTTTGGTTAATTATTTGAGGAATATTTTCCTAGATATTGTGGATCATGGATGTTCCACTATTGTTAATTTGGTTTTATTACAATCATCACATTTATAAATAATTAATTATAATTAATATAAGGGTCATGTTTTATAGAAAATTGCAAATTAGATTATGAATATTCATTTTTTCAACTTATATAAAAACAAATAAGGTGTTTTAGATTTTAATGTAGTTTTATTGGGAATTTTGTTTCACAATATAAAAGAGGATTGTTTATTGATGATCATAGTTCCCTATTTTTTATTCAAACTAGAAGAATATTGAAGTACAGATACATTACTGATTATTACTGGCATGATAAAATTAAAATACTTATTGATAAATTTACAATGAAATTCTTTATAATCAACTGTTTACGGAATGTGGGATTATCCAAAAATTTCTAGTATCATAGTGAAAATGAGATAATATATACATAGATTACATTGAAAAATTACCAAGGACCTTAGGGGCTAATAATGAAATTTGGTTTATTTTAGATCGATTATAAAATCGTCACATTTCCATATCATCCAAGATAATATGTATTTGGATTATATTTTTCGATTATAATAAAAATATATAGTTATGTTAAATGAATTTCTTCTCACCATTTGTATAAAACAATGATCCCGGGTTTACATTTAATTTTTCAAATATAGATGAGAAATCATTTTGTACTAAATTAAAAATTTTCACTTCATCTCATCCATAATTCGTTGGTTTGTTTAATAGAATGATTCAAATAAATTTTTTTATTCATTATTTTTTATCAATATATTATTTGGATTTTTGGGAACATGATATATATTTCGGTAAGAATTCAAAAAAATAAAATATATTCAGGTATATAGATTGCACTGTTTTAGGAAATAAATTGAAAGTAGTGTTATAGACAATATTTTTGGGTTGAAGTAGAAGAATAGAAGTTCATGGTACCAGAGTTGGTAGAGTAAATGGGTAAGAAGTTTTAGTTGAATTAATAGCATTTGAGGAATGATTATGGAGTGTGGAAAATTTAGGTGGATAATCAGATGAAGGATCCTACTTCAGAGGTAGGTGTTAATGTATTTAATAAAGTATAGACATGGAAATTTGTTACTAATTTGAGTAAAATGCATTTCTATGTCCAAATTTTATTAGAAAATTTGAAATCCTAGATAATTTTGGATTAGTTGCCTATCGATTGTTCTTTCCTCTGATTTTATCCCAACAACACAACATATTTAACATTTTAATATAATGAAATATAATCTAGATTCATATGATTATTTGAGACCTGAACTAGTTCAGTTGGAAGAAAAACATTCTTAAAAATAATATCCAATTAATATTCTTGACCATGGGGATCATGTGTTGCGGAATATGTAGTTCTTCATATTATGGATTTATGGGAAAACATTATAGATGAAGAAGAATCATGGTTGTACTAAAATTTTATGAGAGATTGATATCTAAACTTATTTATTAATTGAATAAAATTATAAGGATTATATTTCAAAAATGGGGCGTTATAACATATTTATTAACAAAATAATAAATCATTTTCATATTTATTAATATTTATGAATTAAATTTTGATATTGATTTTTTAAATATTAAATAATTTTTAAATAAGAAATGAAATATTTATTATAAAAATATATTCTTATAGATTTTTTATTTAAAAAATTGTATCTATATTTTTTAATTTAAATTAGATAACATTAATTTCTAATTTAGGATTTGTTTAAAAATATTTTTATTTTTTAGTAAATAATGAAAGTTTTGAAAATAAATTCGTTTATTTTGATTAAATTAATTTAAAATTACCATTATGATTTTAAATTTTTTTCATGTAATATAATTATTATATAGTTATTTTAAATATAATTAATTACATTTGAATATTCTTTATATTGGTTTCTAGTGTATGTTTGTTTTTGGGTTGAAAAAATGAATTTTCCAAAATTATTTTTTAAATAACATCCGACTTCACCATTTTAATTTCATAAAAAATAAATAAAGAGTAATGATTATATTGATACATATAGATTATATATGTTTATATATGTATATTTTTAAATTTTTTGATAAATATTACTAGCCTTACAGTTAGTATAAAATCATATTATGATTGAAAGATATATTTCTGGAAAACCCCCATTTTTGTTGCATCCAAAGGATTGATTTTATTTTTAAATCATCCACATATATGATTTAAATCTGGTAAAATTTATTCAATATCAATAATATTTTTAATTTATATTATATATTACAGTGAACCTAATTTTTTTAATAATGAATTGTGAATATTTTAAAATTCATTTATCGTCATTAAGGTGAATATCAGTTTAATAGGGGTGGTAAAAATAAAAATATATGGGTTAAAATGAGATAAATACTTTAAAAATAACTATGGTAAATCCATATTTTGTTCTTATATCATATATGGTTTTAGAATGAAAGTTTTTGGTATATTTTCATTTGGATAAAATGTTTTTATAACATTTTATTTTCTAAAACTCTTTGTGTTTCATCTCCCCCACTTATAGAATTTCACCAAATCTCTTCTCATATTCACACCATCAAAACTATTTTAATATCCAATAACTATTAAAAACAATAAATAAGTCTGACAAAAAATCATTGATTTATTCTCTTAACCATAAATCAAATATAGGGAGGTTTTATGGATAGTCATCAATAAGTGATTAGAAGAAGAGTTATTAATCCTAACAACAAAATTTTATTTGGTTTCTTCATCCAAATAATTCATATATTATTAAAACATAATGATAAATTTTCATAATTACCTCCCATATACTAATATTATCTAATTTTAATAAAGTAACCTATATCCATCTTTACACCCATCAATTAAGAAATGAAACCATCATTCTTTTATTCAATGGACTACCCCCTCTCAAACCGATAGAATTTGTTTTTAATCATTTTCAAATAGCAATGGTTGTAATGATGTATTTTACGTATATATTTATGATATTCAGGAAACAAGTATAATTCTAAAAATACAATATGTCATTTATTTTAATAAATTTCCACTCAATATAAAATGATAGCATCGTGTGTGCGTCTATATGGACTGACGGCTCAATAAAGCATTTTTATTAATTTTTCAATAACAACATATCATCAATAATATATTCAAGTATATTTAAATAAATTTCATATTATTTATGATATATTTCTCATTCTTAGAAGATAGTATAATAATAACTATGTTTCCATAATGATTGGTGAAAAATGGAAACTCCACTCATGCATACTTATGACCCACAGTATCCATGAATGTAACATGATTTTTTATATCTGTCATTAATTATTAGTTCTAAAAGTAGAATATATTTATAAATATAATAAATATTTCATGAATATTCTTTTTTAGATTATGGAATAATAAAATCATTTAACATTTTCATTCTACCAATGTTATTTTTGACATATGGGAAGGATATTGTCAAATCATCCAAACAAAAAATAATTTACTAATTAATTGAATATAAAATTATAATAAATAAGATATAAATGAATAATATAGTTGAAATTATATCTTAATAATGTATATAATTAATATTTTTTTTCATAATTATGGTTATAATTAACACACATGAAATTTCAGACTCAGGATATGGGATAAATTTACTCAACACCACATTTTAAATGTTTTGAACATTTTCATTTCTAAATAATTATCTTCCATGTTCATGTTTGTAAAATATATTTATAAATAAAAGTTTTTAAAAAAAATTAATATGAAGGAATTTAATGTATCATTTGACATTATTTCAATAGGATCCAAAAAACAATCTTTTTAAGGGATTTTTGAGTTTATATACTAAAGAAAAAAAGGAATGTTCTATTTTAACGTGTACATAGGGAAGAAAAACTTCCCACTAATAAAACTATTTCTTGATGTTTGAATTTATTTATAGTTTTCATGTTTAATTCAATGGATAGAACTATAATCCAATTTTTCTAAGTATTTTTTTATTGAAAATGGGTATATAAAACAAAACCTAATTTTTATATCCCAAATGATTTTGAAGACATGTTTAAAAGAGTTTTTAAGTGTTTTTATAATGAAAATATACAATAATAAAATGTTTTATTTATAATATTATCCTTGGAAATTTTCTATATTATCAAGTTTTTACAATTATATATCACTTTTGATATTAATATGTCTTATATTAAGGGTTTATAATCATTATTTTTTATAAAATAGGTGATACCTAAATTTGTTATATATAGAGTATGTTCTGTTATGTAACTCTAATGCATTGGGTAAGGATTATATTCTTTGAATAATTAAATTGTAGGTCCGAATTTTAGAAATTCATGTATTAATGGATTCTATGATGGTGATGAAATAGAGTACAAACATGAATTTATATGATTTATGAATTGTTTTCATGGATATATATTGTATTTAAAATGTAAGAAAAATGTTTTATTTTAATGAATAATGATAACATTTCTTTGTGAAAATGTATGATTTTATTAGCTGTTATTTCATTTGTTTTCATGGTTTTCAACCACCAAACAAATTTTTAATTTTTTATGTCTTCTAGTATGTTTTTTCCTTCATCCCGCATTTTTTTTTAAATTTATATATTTTGTAAATGGGTAATGTTAAAAAAGTCACGTTTAAATTCATAATTTCTTTTGATGAAAATAAAACTTGTTTTACATTATATTTTTCATATTATATAGAAGATGGAGACTAATTAAAGGTGTCTAATTTGTAATGTAGAAACCATTAACCAAATAGCACGAGGCTTGTGCCTTATTTATTACATAAACATATTATAATGAGAATCATATCTCTAAGGACTAAAAATTTTTGTAGTCTTCATAAACATGTTACATGAATGATTCATATATTACATTTGAATATGAATATTAAAAAATATTTTTTTGGGATAATATAATTATTCCCTAAAAAATATTCATTAATATCTTTCACATAATAGTTCATAGATACTTAAAAGATTATGAAAAATATGAGCGATCTAGAATTCTCATTCAAGGATATGTATAAAGGAAACTATCATGAATAAATGAAGCATAATCAATAAAGAATGAATAGTATGAATATAAAAATATCTTAACCCACATTCCATTTAAATAATTGACTAAGATAATAAGTTCCATGGTAAATAACTTAAAAAACATGAAATTTAATCAAAAATAAAACTATCATTACTAAATAAGGATTAGTCACTCTCATAAGGTAAATAACAGAAAAAAATGAAATTAAATTAATAACATAAAATGAAATACATCGAGAAATAATACCATTGAAAAATACCATAGATAATAATAACTGAATTATGAATTAATGAAATTATTAATTATTTGGATTCATGTACATCAAACATTATACCTCTACCATTGCATTTGGCCCACAAATTTCATATGGGATTACTTGTTAATCTCATGAGATTACCAATTTGTTGAGTGGAAATCTATAAATGGGACCCACCTTGTATTGTATGTCTAAATAATTCTTCAGACCTTAAATAATCGATTTAATTCATAAACAATGGGCATTATCACCAAATACTAATATTTGATAAGGAATAATTATTTTTCAATACATACACAGATATATAAATGAATTTCAATATAGACCAATGTATGTTGAAATTATATATAGTATAAGAAATACAAATATCTATGATAAATAATATGAATTTTTATGGAAAATTTAATGTCCCATGTTTTTTGGAATGTGAAAATTTTGATGGAATTTTCTTTTAATAGAAAATTTACTCATCGAAGTGAATGTCAAAATAGTACTTATTTAAAATGATAATTAACCATCCAGTAGAATAATATGGATGGTATAAATACCAAATGTACCCAATTAAGTACGAATAAATGGTTTTTTCATTCAATAAAAAAAATAAAAAAATATCATTATAAATAATATTAAGAAAATATACTTTACTTTTTTATAATCAATTTTAAAACATAAAACATTTCTAAAATTATTTTCTTTGGATGTAAATTTTAAAAAAATAAGAGCATATTGATAATTGGAGGAATAAATTATTTAAAAATAACCTCATAAACGTGAAAAGTATTCTTAAACAAAACAGTCTTGTTAGAGGGTAATTACATACATGATGTACAAGTAAAAAAGAATATTCGTTGTTCAATGAATAATGGTTAGAAAATTACGATATATTGAAAAATATATATTCCATTCAAAATAATTTTTGAAAATATAAAATGGGTATAAATTACACGATGAAATCAATTTTTAAATGAAAATATATGTTTGAAAATTATTTTAGAAAACAAGGTTTTGGATGGAAATGGATTTTCTATAGAAGAGAGAAATGATGAAAAATTTTCATAAAAAAAATGCAATTATTTTAATTTAAAATGAATGGAAAATTTTACTATTAAATAAAAATATCATGAATATACATACGTGAAGAAAATAAATTTCGTTTATTTATAAAATTAATAAATAATTTCCCTTAACTTAAATTCATGAATAAATAATCATGAATAGAATGAGATTAAGAAATAAACCCTTAGAATGATCATGGCATTGTACTAATAATTAATTAATGAGTGGATTATGTGTATCAAATATAAATAGATATAAAAAAGCAAAAATACTGATACGTCATTAAACACATAATCATATAAAATCAAAGATGATGAAGAAGTAATATAATATAATGAAATGGAATTGAGTTATGATGTTTTATACCACTTGGTTACTTTTAATTCAAATCACTCTTTATGAAGTAATTCAAATTTTAACACAAAATAACATGAATTATAAATTAACAACTATATAACATATTAATGGGGTCGTATTTATATCATATAAATCATATTAGGTGCTTAATGTTACAGTATGCCTCTGTGAAGAGAAATGGAGAAAAGTCATTTCTTTAGGGTTATTTTGTGTCAACAATTTTTTTAACAATATGTATTGTTATTTAAAAATATTATTTAATTTTTAATGATATATATTACAATTTTAATATCGTATATGATTCTTTTATAGAATCTTGTCACCCTTTTGTTAATAATTTTTCATTTATTTCATTATTCCGTGTTTTAATTGCCTTGTTTTATCGAGCATGTTACAATAATAAAGTTGTAATTATTTGTAATAGTATATATAAATATAATATCTATAATAATATTAATAATAATCATGAAATGATTACTGTATTTTTCAATCTATTATAATTTTATATCGTTCCATGAATGATGTTTTTTAAAAATAGAGTATGCTACGATCATAGATACGGTTGGTTGTAAATAGGCTTGAGTAATGTTTCCAATGTTGAATAATCATTATGAAATAGATATATGTGATAAATTGTTATTATAGAATGATAATAATATCATTTTAATTATTTATATATACACTTATATATCATCTATGATGTTTGGTGATGATAATAGAGTCACATCTCTTCATAAACTTGATAGTCCATACACACATGAACCATGTTTTCATCTTTATGAGAGATAAAATGTATGAAATAAAATGATATATTTTATAATTATAGACTAATATATATGTGTAGTATAAAAATAATGTCATTTATATTAAATGTAATCAATAAAATTATCCTTCTCACCATTTATGTAACGCATTAGTGAAAGATGGATCATATAACATTGTGAGAAGGTAGTTGCCTATACACATGGGTGACATTATCGTACACCCTATGTAATGGTGATTTAGAAAGCTAATATATGACATAATATATACATAGGTATATTTATGTTATCAATATTATATATATATACATTATAACTATAATCATACACATCCATGAGAGGTTGCAATGGGGACAATGAATGATATCATTCTATGAAGTAGTAGTCCGTCATTCACACAAATGAAGATTTTATAAATCATTTGATCGGAGTAGGGATGGTTTTAGTTCATTAAATTTTTATATAATCATATTTTTATATTTAATATACTGAGTTAATTATATCAGAAATATTTAATAAGAACTGTGTGAGGTGGAGAATCAAATAATATAAATATTCACTTTGGCGAACGTTTCCTCTACTTTAGGTGTCCTCAAGAGTTTTCACAAATTATTTCATAGGTTGAAGTAATGAAAAACCTACTGATTATAAGATTATTTATATGATATTTCAATTTAATTTTGATATGTATTGGCTAAACCAATGAGTCCTTATGTTGTGAAGAAGATAGGAGACTATCTTTCCTTTTATATGTGAAGTGAGTGGAACGCCTCTTATTTTTTTGAAAAATAAATTACACCAATTTTTTTAATGTTCAATGTAACTGATAATGGAAAAATAATTATAATAGAGGGTACCATATAGAAATATTTATATAATATTAATTCTAAATTTTTTTATGTTAATTTAAACCTTACATTATCTATTTTACATCATGTTAAAAACTTTTAACCATAGCCATGATAAATAATTTTTACTTTTTTCACTACTAATTTTGTTCAAAAATTATATATTTCCTTAATATATAATATAAATTATTATGATTACTATTACTGAATTTATTTTTCCAAACTGTATTCAATTTTATTGGTAAATTTTCATTTAAAATTAATCCTACAAACATGAAGATAAGCAACGTTTTAAAGAGAAAATGTTCAAATGTTTAAAAATATTTTATATCAATAATCAATATTAAAATTATTCATATTAACTAAATTGGATTAATTTTTCTAAAACATAACCAATTTTAAATTAGAAACTCTTAAAATAAGAATTTATAATTATATTTAATTTATCCTAAATGGAAACTTGCAATTAAAATTCAGTATCTTTCGGTATTCACTGATAAATGAAAAGGTTCATATAAATACATAAAATTCACCCTAATATAATTCTGATATGATAATATAAAAATTAAATTTCATTTTATCAAATAAATTTCATAAATGTGGTTATAATGTTGTTTTAAATTATGTTTATAAACAGAAACTAATATGTCTTTTATAAAATAAAAGTTTTTAGAAAATAATTGTTTCATTTTAAATGATTATTATTTTATTACAAATCAATTGGTAACCATAATTTTCATATTTTAGTAATTACTTTTCAAACCCACTAATTTATCGATTTGGTATACCATATTGTTGGTCACATCGACTTGGGTTGTTATATATTCATTTACGTGTGGTGTTTCATATCAAATATACTATTTAACATAATATTATTTTTTTAGAGGTGATACAATTTCCGAAGATTAAATATATTGAATCCTAGTAATTTAATCCAAACATAATCCATTTTTTTACATTTTATAATCCCTTAATTGAAATAAACACATCATAATATAGTTAATAAAATATACACATTGTTATAGATAAAGTTAAGTAACAATGTTATATGGCATAACACATAACATGGTTTATTAGTAAAAGAAAATTGGTGGAAAATAATAATATAGAAATGGATGAAAATAAAAAATAATTATATTTAATGTTTAGTTCATTGATCAAAATAAAGTGAATTATCAATGTAATTTTCCTGGCCTCAAAACCAGAAATCTATTTTGATTAAAATTCCATCTAATTTTTCAGATATAAATGCAATCGAATTATTTTATTTTCAAAATAATTTTCTAAAAGATGATGAATTCCTCTATTGTCTAACAACATAAATAAATATACCTACTTCATAATTTTTTTGATAAGATTAATTTTCTCAATGGTTCAATCAATTCAAAAATAATATCTTATTATAAGAAATGAATATCCCGAAATGATTTCAATATTCTTAAATCGTAAAAAGATCATCAGATATATAAAAGAGTTAAAAGTCATTACATGTGTCTCTAACTATTTTCTAAAACTAATATTTAATACTCATTTTATACAAAATGATAAATAAATCACAAAAAGATAATGCAACACCACTGGTTAATAAATAATTTTAATGTTTCAAAAACGTTAATTGAAAATTTTTTATTATAACCAATACATCATATAGGATATTGAATGATGATAAACACCGAACATGCTTTAGTCATAGATTCTATCCCCACGACCATACCTGATGTGATGGATTTTCACTAAGTATCTGGGATTTCAGATTACTTAACTATATTAATAAAGATCAAATAATGTTCCCAAAAAATATTATAGACATAATTGAAATAAAATTCATCATTTGATGACCTTTTTAATATGGTTATCTATAAAACCAATATTTTTCAGGAGTATAATAATCTTATATTATTATTTACATAATTTCATTAATGATCATATTAACCTTATTGGTTATCAATACCCCTAAATATATGTATATATAATGTAATGATATTATTCCTCAAATAAATTTATTTTCTTAAAATATACAAACACAATAGGGTTTTCTCTATTAAATGATTTCCAAAAAAATCCTCAATAAAATTTATTTCCTTCCATTAAAATTTTCTTACTGTGTTCATAAGAAATTGAACTTATGATCAACATTAAACAAATAACCCATGATAGAATCCACAACTATTAAATTAATGAAGAAATGTATGGTTATAAAATTTATCACAATCCTTATAAGATTTTCAAAACCTATAACCGAAATAACATTGGGAAATACTTTTACAATTTAGTTCTTAAATGGAAAGACATAAATACATAATCTCATTTATTTCCACATCGGTCATTCCTTAGTATAGGGTTTATTATTTAGAAAATCACATTGGCATAGATATCGTCAAGGTTCTCCACATTTAATACATGTGACATTCAATGTTTCCATACGATGATATTTATTTACGTCCATCATACCCTTGAACATTCCATGACAATTACATACTTTATTACACTATATTCAAAACATAAATCATTTTCCCATTATTTTATGTCACCTTATTTTCAAATTAATATACCATAAGTTTTACCATGGTATTTCGTTGCCATAATTAATTAATGTCCTGCATAATTTTTTGTAAAGAAAATGTGAATTGTCATAAAAATTACCTTTTAGAGTGTCAAACCATATGAGAAGTAAGGCTCATCTTCTTGAACTACATGAAGATAAAGTCACGACCAACTCACACTTTTATATTTTTTACCCCTAGATAAATCTATTATTTAACCATGTCCACATATAGAATCTGGAAAATGACATATTACAAAGACAAACCACATATATCTCATCATGCCAAAACCTTATGATGTTCGTATATACCTATCCTCAAAGTTGAATATAAGGTTATAATTACTAATTTATGTTTTCCTAAATCTAGTTATCATGGTTTCTATTAGACTTCCTATAATAAAAAATATATCAACCTCATCCTTAGTATCGTGGATCTAATACCTTCTTTGTCATATTAGAACAAGAGATAAGTAATCACATCGCAAATGAGAAAATATTTTAGTAATCCTGATAAAATAGATACATCTATGATTAAAAATATTTAGTTGAATACATAAATTACAATTTTTTTGAAATATATCATTATTCTCTATAGAATTTTATTTCATATATTTTTTATAACATATCATGGATTATTATGAGAGGATAAAAAATAAGGGATAGATCCAATTATCATTATGGGTTATATATAGTTGAAGCTCTCAAGTACAAATGATGCCTAATTTGTAGTGGGGATTTGGCTTAGTGGTATGAACCCCTTAATTCTAAATGAAAATCGGTGGTCGAAACCCATTGGTCGCGGGTTAATGTAGCAGTACTGTAGCATATTGTAGTAGAGGTGGCACTGTAGTAGCGGTGGGCACTGCAGTGGCGGTAGGAAACTGGAGCGGCAGTAGAGACTGTAGCAGCGGCGGGTACTGTGCAGTACTGTAGAAGCATGGGTACTGTAGTAGTACTGTTCACAGAATGCAATTTGGGCCAAAAATGGGCCTACATGCCATGTAATGGGCTTAATGCCCACTGGGCCTTCAGTCTATGAAATGGGTCTCCCTCTACCCAGTTAAAGATGAATTTGCTTTTATTTAATAGTAAAATGAGGCTTTGGCCCCAACCTTTAAATAAAACAAACAAACAAACAATAAGAAAAATAAAAAAATAATATTGATGCCTAATTTATATAGAATGAACAGGATGGAAAGGTAAATATCATAACACACATACCATTTCAATAATTAACTATCATAATCAATGTTAAGGTAAGTAACTAAAAACTCGCACAATTTAATCAATAAACTGACAATTGTAATTTGATATGACATAATCAATGTCGAAAGGTAAATAACTAAAAATTCATTTCCATTAATAAATAAATGATAATTAAACACATCCATATATAATATAATTGTGAAAATATTATGGATAATAATAAATAAATTGGCAAATAAGTAGATTCATAATTATTGGATGACATGTGTGAAGAATATAATACCTATACCATCAAGAATTTCATAAGATAGTTTGGAAATACTGTGTACAAACCCATAGGGTTTGGAGAACTGAGTTGATGATAGATTATTTGTTCTCTTCTTTTGACTACCTATAAATCAAGGGTCTCTCTTTAACAGATCCCCACTAATTTCTTTTATTTCTAAATTATTTCTCATATATAAAATATTCAATTAATTTTATAAAAAATGATCATTGTCATCAAATCATGTATTTAGTAAAGAATATTGATTTATCAATATTTTAGAAGATTAAAATATTCATTCAATTCATAACACAATATAGAGAAGTGATATAAAATTTAATCAATTAAGATATCTATGGTAAACTATATAGATATATAGGGAATTTTTAATGTCCAATGATCATTAGAGAAATAACATTACAAGGGATTGCTATTGACTACAGAAATGAACTAGGGATGTGAATATCTATCATTTCCAGGGTGAACATGATCATACACTATCAAGAATAAGAATATAGATGGTATCAATACAATATATATCCCATAAAGTAAGAATAAATGGTTTTTTCATTGATAAATATAAATTCTCTGAAAATATATTTGAAACGATTCTTAAAGAAAATTTTCTTTTCATTTTGAAAAATCACTTTTGAAAAACAAAAAATTTTGAAATTAATTTATTCAAAAGAAATTTTTAGAAAATAATAGTTACATGAATATTAGGAAAAAAATTTTCTTTAATAATACCCTTATAAAATTTTAATGTATTTTTAAAAAATGATTTTCATGTTAGAGGGTAATTTCATACTTACAATAGAAGTTAAAAAGAACAATCCTTTTTTCATTGTAAAAAGTATATAAAAGTGTCTTGATTGGAAAAATACATGAATATTACATTGAAAACATTATAATTAGGAATAATAGAAAAAATATAATAAATTTATATTTTTAAAATGTTTAAAAACTTTTTTGAAGACATTTTTTGGAGACATTGGTTTTGAAATAGAATAGACTCTTTATCTAAGAGGGAAATGAATTACATTTAAAAAAAATTTCTATATTAAATTAATTACTAAATAGTTTAAAATTTATACTGATATTTTAAAATATCATGAATAAGCAGAACAGAATAAAATGAAATTGGTTTATTTAGATAATAATCAAGTAATTTATTTCAAATAATATTCTAGATTAATCAATCTTGATTATAATGATATTGTGAAATTAACCCTAAATTTATTCATTATTTTAAAGGATGAATTAAAAAATTAAGGGATTATGTTTATAAAAAATAAGTACACATGATAAAAGATTATGTACAAAATATATATTTAAATTAATTAAACATGTTACTTAATAATACCAATAAGGATTAAGTAGTAATAAAACCCAAATAAATGAAATTGATTTTTGAAATTCATTACCAAACAGTAAATTTTATGTCAAATCCACTTGTACAAAGTAATTTAAATTTAAAACTCGAAATTCAATAAATTATTAATGAATCAAGATATTATAAGTTAAATGGGTATTATATATACCCTATCTATTAAATTAGGCTCATAATACTACAATATGTATCAAAGATAAGAAATAGAGATGAATTCCTTAACCTCACACTTTTTATTGGTTGAGCAATATTTACCCTCATGTATTTTGGTCATAAATATAAGACCCCAACCATAAACATTACCAAATCACGATTTAGGTAGAGAATTCATATTGAGGATATTGTATTTCTTAGAACATTATAGATTTTTTCGACAAATATTCCATAAATAAACCACAGAAAAATAATATGGAAACTTCCATAAGAATCCATTTCATCCATAATACATATGTTTTTAAAAAGAAACATGGTTTATTTTCATATTTCATCATCATAAATATTAATTCATTCTATACCTCAATATATTCTCCCTTAAATCTTTTGAAAAGAAGTAAAAAAATGGGATGAGCACAAAAATATCAATAAGGGACATAAAAATAAATATGACCATTAGTCTAGTAGAGACATGGTACCCAATAAATGTTTTTGAGCAAATGACACAAAACATTTTCACAAGATTTAAAAGCATAAATTTTTCTCAAGGAAAATAAATGAAACTAATATCAACTAATTAATACTCCATTTGTTAAATTAGTTAATTATATACATAAAACATTTTCAAACCCCTTTAAATTGGAATAATCATATGTCCGACTTACAATATTATTTTTATCTAATAAAATGGAGATATATAATTGGGATCACCCTTTATATAAGCTATATCAGGCTTACTGTTGATCTATACTCGGTGTCATCCATTCATAAAAGATATAAAGGCCACCCATATGAGCTAAAATGAGGATTAATCCTTTTTATAAGCTATGTTGGGCTCAACTGTATCAAATAATTCTCAAGTACAATTTCTGGAATAAAAACCATTCATCAAAAAACACTTTTAAAAAAATCATATCATCCCATATGAAACTAATTTCTGTATAGAAAAAAAAATTCATTTGATAACACATTTCCTTAACATGATACTAAAAAATGTATTATGATATTAGTTTTCCATTTAAAAACATTATGTCTTATAGGGGAAGCATACAATCAGATAACTATTATGGCGGATGAGAAGTTGTTGTTTATACAATAGAAAGAACATTAATTTTATCATTTTTTAATGAAATTAAAACACTACATATAAAAATATTTATTCTTCAAAACCATAGATTGGATTAAAAGTCAAAGGGGTTACCAATACACTTTTTAAATGGAGGTGGTTTACCGTTTCAAAGTATGCCTCAATGAAAGGAGATTAAGACGAAGTCCCTTACCTCGAGTCTGAATTATATCTTACATTATTTATCGTCATAAATTATGAACTCGGTTAATTTATACTATAATGAGAACCTTTTTTGTGTCCATTATTACTTTTATATCACTTAGTATCATATTATAACCATTATATAATTATTTATGTTCCCATCAGCTGTTCTGTCAATATTTTGTACTTAAGACAAAAATGTACTTGGTATGATGTCAATATTCCATGTTGTCATAAGTCCGTCAACATCAGAATAATATTAATAAAATAAGGATGAAATTTATAATTACATTATACTTATAAAGTAAACCATAAAATATTGTAATGAAAAATGAAATTATTTATAATCATGGATATAGTTGGTCGTACGTATTCATAAGAAACATTTTAATTTTTCATTGATCATTATAAAAATAGGTTAATTACCATTTTAGTTTTACAGAGTGATCATAATACCATTAGCGTAATAATAATCATTTGAATATACATATATATATATATCATAAAAGATATGTGGTAAATAAAAATGATTCACATCACTTTATGGAAGTGATTGTTCTTGTACACACACATGAATGATGTTCTCATTTTCATGTGCGTGGAATGTAAGAACATATATTGATATATTATTATATTATAATGATAAATATTTCATGAAAATCATATATAAACATAAAATTTTACATTACGACTAGTCTTGAGGGACATTAATGAAAAACAAACTATATCGGTTCGCTAGGTGGTAGTCTGCCTTACAAAAAAACAAAATGTTCATTTACAATTTGATAAAATAGGATTTGGATTGAGGTTGTGATACTAACCAAATAACACATATATATATATATGTATATATATATTGAGGATACATGAGTTATTATTTAATATGTTTTGGATGATATTCTAGGGATGTGGAATAAGAAATAATATAGAAACACTTGAACATCAACCACACATCTTCTTTAGTTGATCGTATTTAAAGAACACAATAACACCTCTACAAAGGGTGTTCTGCTTAAACTGAGGCCTCATGAATGTGGGGAGGAATTATTGGAATTTTTCAAGTCATAACATATATGATACAAATGGTTTTGAAATTGTGAGAAATAGAGAGGAATAAGTGTTCTTTTATAGTAGAGGGGAGGTGCAGTCGTGGAATTATAAAAAGTACTAAATTAATATAAAATAATTTCATATTAAAAAATGTCCCAAACTGATTTATTTCAAAGATATGATGATTTCGGGCTGAATCCATATCATTAAGTTAAAATTAAAATTATTTGTATAAATTTTAATCCTTATCTTATTTTAACCCCTTTGATAACATAAATTTCTTCATGTAGTTTACAATTTGAAGGTTAAAATAATTACCAAATCATGAGAAAAATCAATTAGTCATTAACGACATTTTTAGAATTATTTCAATTTTTTTACCAATTAGTATATTTTTATACATTTTATATCACCTAATTAAATATTTTATTTTTCAAAATATGAATTATGTCACGTTTGATAGTATTCATTGCATGAGAATTTTAAAATATCATATAAAAAAATACCTTATAAAACACCACATTAATTCAATAATAACTTGTAATTATCATTCATAAAATTCCTGAATGGAATTGAATATTTTAAATTAAATTTATTTTAATATTATTAATATCATTTATTTGATTCTTTATTTAATAAATCTATTACTGCATCATTATTATTTCATAATTAAATTTAATTATTTAATTATTAAAAAATATAAATGGAATTCCATGATGTAGGTAATTTTTTTTTATTTCTATGTACTATTTATAGTTGAAAATATTAGTTATATAACTCAATATTGAAATTGATTTAGTAATAATAGACATATTAATGACATATTTTACATTCTTTTAAATTTACACTTATATATGTCATAATCACATCCAATAGTCTTACAAAGGCCACAATTTTGTCCCATGGATGGTGATAGGTAATAATAACTCTTCCATTATGATTAGGAATAGTGTTTGTGTAATTTTTTTATAATATTAGAAAATAAATTCGACCTTTAATTATACCATTTACCTTTTTATTGTGGTAAATAAAATACTAAAGTTACTATTCACAAAAAAATTAGTTTGATCCTACTGGAAATCATTTTTCATACATATTAATAACATGTGTTTCCATTTTTAAAAAATTTTATCAATAGAAGAAGATATTTTTTTAAAACAAATCATGCATATGTGGCTACAGGGTGCGTAAAAGAGACTTTAAAAGATATCAATAAATATTTATTTCTAATTTCAACATAAAATTATTCTAATGAACAAAATTTGACTAATAATTGAACTATATATCTATTATGACATTAATAATTAGTATAATGTATTATTATTAAGTAAATGAATATTCGTTTTTTAACAATAATGTATATTTTTCACTATTCATTAAAAATGAAACTTTTTAGAAAAATAAAAAAATCAAGCAATGTAAATTATGATGTCCATCTTCTAAATAAAAAGTTCATTTTTTCAAAAAGAACATATTTAAGTGAGATAAAAACTATTTAAAAATGAATATTCATCAAAAGGAGGTAAAAATTATCTTTTAAATATCATATAGTATTTAATGCTTAATATTGTATTTATTCACATTTTATGCCTCTAGAATTTATTAGAAGAAAGTAAAAAAAATTTAATATACAAAATAAAGTTATATCTATTCCTATGATACAACATCTATGAAATATATACCACTTAAAATAATATTTTTAATCATACTTTTTTTGGTATATCATATTCTTGTGTGAAACCTAAGATTTCAGAAAAACCTGTTGTTGCGTGTCGAGTACTCTATGAGCCATATAGTATCTGTTAAGATAAAAACACTATATAATTCAAAAATATTAATATATATAATGATTTATAAATCTATAATTACATGGGATGCTACACCCTTCCCTTCTTTTGGAGATTGTTTCCTCACTATTTTAAATTTGGGCTCGATTACTATGGATTCACTTTTCGAAATTACATAATTGAAATACCAGGATAGAAAATTGTAGACAAAAAATTTCACATTAAAAGAAAGACATTTGAGTACAAATTTCACCTGAGATAACTCAATCTATGATTCGATATTGGAAAACATGGACGTGAATGATAAAATAAACTCTCAATGATTAATAAAGCGTGATATTTAACATAATAATTATAAAGTTATCAATAAAAAAATAAACATGTGATAGGTCAAAATACCGCTGAGAAAATTTAATGGATAAATTTTTTAAGACACTTTTCATTATGTTGAGGAAATAATTTACTTCCTTGAAAAATAATATAACAAAATATACATAGGTGATGTATTTATATTTTATAAGAACAATTTCATCCTCATAATATTCCTAGAATTATGATGTACATCACTGAGAATAACCTTATGCATCAAAGATCACAGAAACCATAAAGGATATCAAAATCATAAAACATGGGTCCAAAAGTAAATTTATACATTCATATTAAAAATATCCTTACATAAACATAACCCCAAAAAACATCTTCTAGAAAGGTCAGTAATAACATTTTATCAAATAACAGAAACATAAAAATGTGTGTCTAAAACCTTAATTTTATTTTATCCTTCAAAAAATACCAGGCTATCGGAACCTTATATCACGTTATTAGATGTCTCAATATCACCAATAACAACATCAAATGATTTTCTAGATCCTTTTTATTTCTGATCATAATTATTTCCTCCATACAAAGTTAACTTCAGAGACTTATATTCTTATTGTCGTTACTTATTGTAGCTAAAGAATATAACTATAGTCTGTCTATATTTTATATAATTGTTCGATTGTTTATGTCCCTTTCTTTATAGTCAAGAACCTTGAAACTGAATATACCACACTGGTAACACTTCCCAAACCCTGAAATTAATTCTCAAAAAAATATATTACCACCCATTGAACAGTTTTTAGGATTACCTCCACAATTTACTATTTCATTCTTCACCATTTCTTTCCACCTTGACTATTTCGTAATCTTATCATACTATGTCATGTATGTGTTCAAAAAATCAATTCCAACATTCTAAACAGAAAGAACAAATTTTCCTATCATTTCTTTTCTCTGGATTTCGGAGTTCATTAAAGACCTAGTTTAAATCATGAATAAAATATATATATTTTTTGTTAATGTCCCGAATAAATATAGAAATTACCTAGCCAATCATGTGATGTTTTCTTCATATACAAAAACTGAATCATCATCCTTTTTCTATAATTTCCTGAATCATTCATCAATCTCAATCCAATCAACCTTATAGATGTATTTTTATAGGGAAATATCCTTTAATTCATCCCATTACATTGCATCAAGATCATTTTTCTCACAAGTATTATTAATAAATGAACACCATAAATTATATTCACCTTCAAAAAAATAGATAGAAAGAGTTATCATTTAATGTTGTGAACATCCCATGACTTCAAATATCTTATCCATGGTATTTATCCATCTTTTACCTACCATTGGGTTGGATGGTCCATTGAATGATGGGATGTGTTGCCTCATAAAATTTTTCACTATAGACATATTTCACTATATTGATCTAGTTGACCTCATGCATGGATACCACTACCATTAATAGTTTTTGTAAACTATATCATCACTACAAAAAACAATTCATCTCTTATTACTACCATCATATGTTATTAATGTGAATGGTTGTTTTCCTCCAAAATCATTCCTATTATATAATTATTCTTTCCTCTATGGAAAACCATTATTAAGTGTTATGTTTTTGATGATGCAACTAGGTAATCATAAAATTATAAATCTTCTAAACATAACTATAATTAAAATTTCAACAAATGAAAATAAATTAGACCATCCTAACCTATAATGTTATCTAAATAGCCCTATGATACAAGTTATAATTCCCCGGCCTTAAACGTTACATAATATTCAGTTAGGTCAAGAATTCACATTGGGGATCTTTCTATGTTTAGAAATTATGATAATTATTGAAAAGAAATTACATAAGAAAAACATAGAAATATAATGTGGACACTTCCACTATTATCTATTTCTTCCATGACATATTTTTTTAAAAAAATAAACAGGATTTATTTTCATTTTTAATCATCATTAATTTTCCTTGATTCCATCCATGACTCTATTCTCCCTTAAACCATAGGAAAACATTTACAAACATGGTATGAGAATAATAAGAACATTAAGGTACCAAAAATAAAATAAAACAATTATTCTAGTAAAAACATGGTAATTCATTTCATCCTCTTAGAGATAATGAAACGAATCATTTTCACATAAATAAAACTCATATATTTTTCTCCTAGAAAATCACAAAAACAATTATTAAAAATTAAAACATATTAATGTGACTTACAAAATCATATATATTTAACCCTTTTAAACCCCTTACAATTGTAATAACTATATAGTCAATATCCAATATTAATATTAACTAATAAATTAGAGATCAATAATTGGGGTCACCCTTTGGATATACTATATTAGGACCCCTCGTGATATATAATGGGTCTATTATATATATATATAAGCTGTAGTGCGATATTATGTGTTCCACAATGGGGATTAACCCTTCATATAAGCTATTTCAATCTCACCCATTTAATATAATTCCCATATACCATTTAATGAAAAAACACCTTATCATAAAACATGTTTGAAAACATCTTGAAATCCCATATGAAAAATATTTTTTATAAAAATATAATTTTCATATATGAACTCGTTTTCAATACAAATATACAAAAAAAGAACAATTGTTTTCTTTTCCATTAATAATATTAAGGCTTATTGAGGATGCCAAGAATTAAATAATAGTTATGGTAGTAGAAAAGATATTGTCACCGTATATGCTAAAAAAACATATCTTTTTTAATTTTATATAAAAAATAAAATGATTCATATAAAATGATTCATTTTTAAAACTGCGTAATTAATTTAAAGTCAAAGGGGTTGATGATTCGTCGTTTAAAATAAGGTTTTGAATAATATCAAAGTATTTCTCAATAAAAGGAGATTGAGATGAATTACCTTTCCACGAGTACAAAACATTTCAGAAATTAATTATCCTACACAATAATAATGGTAGGATAATCTATAAAAATTTTATGAAAATTTTTATTTTCATTATTCTTTTTATATTAATTATTTTCATGTTATAATAATTATATAATTATTTAAGATCATATCAGACGTTTTTTCGATATTCGATACTTGAATAAAAATTGTAGTTGGAAGATTTTCAAAAGTTCATGAGGTCATAATTCCATCATATATAGAATAATATTCGATAAATAAAGATAAATCTTATAAATCCATTATAATATTAAATAATACCATGAATTATGGTAATAAAATAAGAACAAAATTATAATCATGGAGATGGTAGGTCGTATGTATGCATGCATAACATTTTCATTTTTCATTATTCATTATGGATATAAAGTAATTATCATTTCATATTTAAGAAGTGTCATAATATTTTTATCAAAATAATAATATTTTAAATATATATATATATCATAAAGGTTACGTGGTAAATAAAAATAATTCACATTTCCCCATGGATTTGATAGTTCACAAGCATGTACGAACGATGCTATAATTATTATGTACATGGAAAATAAGAAAATAATTTATATATTATTCAATTATAGTTATATTTATTTCATGATAATCATATATAAATAGTAATTCCATCATTATGACTAGTCCTTGGAGACTGTAATGAATAATGGACTATGTGTGTTTTTGAGGCAGTAGTTCGCCATACACATGAACAAAATGATCATTTCCTATTTGATGAAATTTGGGATGGATTTATGTAGTGATATTAAAATAATAACATATCAATATATTGAGGATAGTAGATTACATATTTCATCATGTTTGGAAGATATTTGAAGGATTTGGAAGAATAAATAAAATGGTAATTCATATATAAAAAATGATACATTATCTTCAGTTAATCTCCTTTGAAGAACACCTTAACACATTTCAAAAGGGTGTTATGACAAAAATAAATATAAAAGAATAAGGGGATGGATTCTAGAAATTGGTTTGGATGGATTTTTATAGAATAAAAAGGTTTTTTATGTGTGAGTAATATAGAGGAATGAGTTACCTTTTATAAGAGAGGGGAGAGGTGCTCTTGGAATTATAAATAGTATTAAGTTAATATAAATTCATTTTCAATTACAAATGGTCCCAAACTAATTTATTTAAAATATATGATTATTTTGGGTCTAATTCATATCATCCAAATAAAATTTAAATTATGTTGAAAATGTTTTTAATCCATACATTTTTGTCTTAACCACTTTGAACTCTTACATTTCATCATGTAATTTACACTTTGATGGTTAAAATAATTACCCAAACATGAAATAATACCAATTAATGAGTCAATAATGACATTATTATTATTTTGTAAAATATTTGGTTGAATCATCATTTTTAGTAATTTTATATCACTTAATTAAATATTTGATACTTTATAATATGAATTATATCACCTTTGACACTATTAATTGTATGAATTTTTAAAAATATCCTAAAAACACGATTCCTTCTAAAAAATACATTATATAAATACTATGATGTCATATTAATCCCTAAAATTTGTCAGTGACATAAAATATTTCATATTATATATATTTAAATATTATTAATATCATTTATTTAATTCATTCCTTAATATATATATTACTCAGCATCATTGTGTCATAATTAAATTTCATTTTTTAATTCCCAAAAATTATAAATAAATTATTATGATATAGGTAATAGTTTTATATTTCTATGTACCTTTCATAGTTGAAAATATTTCTTATATATCCCCATATTAAAATTGTTTTTGTATGAAGATACATATTTATGAAATATTATATTTTATTTTAAATTAAAAATTATAAATGTCATAACAAAACCATTGTGGGTTACAATGGTCATAATTTCAGTCGAAGGATTGTATTGTATATAAGATCTCAGTCTATTTTATAAGGTAAAGTGTTCGGGTAATTTTTTATAATATTATAATATTAATTCAACCTTTAATAACTATATTTACCTTTTTTACTATGGTATATATAATCCTAATATTACCAATCTCTAAAAATTATATTAATCTTATAGGACCAAATTTTGAAATCTTATTAGAAACATGTATTTCCATTTTTTCTATATTCAATTCACATAATTATTAAAATTAAAATTAGTGTTAATCCCAAAAATTTGGCTAGAAGGTGGTGAAAAGAGATGTTTAAAAATATAAATAAACTTTCATATCTAATGTCTATATAAAATTCTTCCAATTACCCTAATTTGATTAATACAAATAATATTGATCTTTTATGATTTTAAAATATGTTTATAATATAATAATTATTTTAATGAAAATATTGTTTTGACAATAATGTAGTTTTTTTATTACTCATTAACAAATGAAACATTTTTGAAAAATACCAAAAATTCATCGAAAGTAAATTTTTATATCCCCTTCCAAATAAGAAGTTTATTATATCTAATAGAAAATATAAAAGATTTAAAAATAGTATTTAAAATGGGTTCTCCACTGAAAATAAGTAAAACCACCTATTAAAAAATTTAGAGTATTTTATACTTTAAATTGGATTAATTCTAATTTTAAGCCTCTACCATTTATTAAATGCATTTAAAAACATTCAATAAACATAATATTATTTGTTATATTCATTCCCACTGATTGGATGGCAATTAAATAGATACCTCTTAAAATAATATTATTATCAATATATTATTTTTCAGTATAACCCAGTCTTGTGTGTAACGTGATATTGCTAAGAAACCTATTGTTGCATATTGAGTAGGCTACTAGACATAGTGTCTCTATTAAGGTAAAACTACTATTTAATTTATAAATATTAATTAATATGTAAATTTCTTATTCTATAATTATCTAGGATCTCATAATAAACATTTTACTAAAATATACATGAACAATATTTATATTTATAATATCATATAAGATTATTTTATACCATTTTGTCACCCATTCGTCAATAATCATTCATTAATTTAATTTTTCTGGGTGTTAATTTACTCATTTTATCAACTGTGTTTCATCATGTATGTTTCGATTCCAATACATATTATATAGTTAAATCAACAATAGAATAACAATGAAGAAAAAATAATAATTTTTTACCTAAATTATACTTTTAGGACCAACCATTAACCATGGTTATTTTGAAATGAGGTGTGTTACATTAATAGAGATAGTAGGACGTACGTACACATAAGTAACATTTACATTCTTCAATGATCATTATGTGAATGTGGTATGTAATAATTTCTCATTATACAATCATCATAATATAATATTATCTCTTGAAATATAGTTATATATTCCATCCATGTAATGTCATGAGTTTTGGGAGTGGGTCGAAATCCTCCCCATTTTTTGTATTTTTGTAATTTGGTGGGTATGCCAATTTTTGTTTCAATCATAGAAAACCAATTCCTTAATTTTTTTCCTTCCATATATCTTGTTTTATGGTTTGGTTTTGAAGTTTAGCAAAGGCATTCTGTACTAAAATTGTTTTTGGGAGCGTAAGAGGCCCAAAGTACCTATTTTGGATGTTACAGGCCAAGGTGCACAGTTTGGGTAAACCATGTGGCCTCTCCCATCAAACTGTGCAACCCAAATTTAAATTTCCACATAGTTTCAATAACCATGAAGGTTGGGGTTTGCAAGAATGCATGGAGCTCTATATTTTTTTAAATGGGATTCCACATGGTTTGTGAATAGTTATGAAAATTGTCTTCAAGCTGCATCGGTAGTTCCACTAAGGCAGTACCTCAACATTGTAGCCTGCATGTTTGTCCTATGGTTGTGAAAACCATTCAATATAACCCTATATCTTATTCAATGGGGGTGAAATTACTTTTCTGATGATTTTTTCATTTTTATCCTTCTTTCCCCATTTCATTCATTGTGGGTCATGCAGCAGTAAAGAGTAACTATCCTCCTCCAATAATAATAAGGTGTGAGCTATCTACCTCATTCAACATCAATTTCTTCCTCTTTAAGGTGTGTTAGAACCATATCAGTAAGGTTATACTCGCCCATTTTTCGTTATTCATTTGATCTTACCTCACCAACAACTAAATCTTTGTGATTCATTTTCCATATTTTCAAGGAGTTTGAGGGAAACACTAATTTAAACCAAATCCATTCAAGTTATATGCTAATATCAGATGATCATATGTCTATGACATCATGGTAAGTGTTTTGTAAATTTACTCATGTTTTTTGAGTTGTTTTGGGGGTATTTTAATGACTGAAAATTTATAATTGGAATCTCAACATTCTTATATCAATGTAATATATTACCAATCACATAAAATCAAATATATAAAATAATAAAAAAATTATAAATGAATAATCAAAGAAATAATAAGTATTTCTAGAAGCTAAGGAACCTATACCGATGAAATACTAATGTGGATTTATGAATATTAATATGACACTTATAAATAGTAAAATATCCAAATAATTTGTAACCTCATCGATTAATGTATTAATAAAATTTTGGAATCGCTTAAATGAAAGTAATATATAATTATAACATATTATAATTACATTATTGTTTTATGTATTATTAACTAAGTGTTGGAATTTTTGTAAGGAAAAAATATTAAATTACAATTTTATGATAAATTTAAGAATTTAAATGAAAACAAATTTTCATAAAATGTAATAATAAATTAATATTTTTTGTCTTATGATTATGATATTATTTTAGGAGACCTTATGTAACATTTCAAATAGTTATAAAATCTGTTATAATATTAAAATAGTTATTTTTTATGTACATTAGAATTTTAATTAATTATTAAATGTATCATATATAGAAAATTATTTTGATAAAATGGAGTTCATTTTTTAATTCTAAACATCAATAAATGGTTAGGGTGAAATTTTTGGATTTTTCAAGAAACAAGAATTTTTTGTAAAATACGACAATTTTCCATAAAAGCAAAATACATAAATTTTAGAGTCATTTTTGTTATAATGCTAATGAATGAAAATAAATAATCAAACATCATTACTTATTGTAATATTTTTTGTGATAATTCTCAATCTATTCATATTCTTGATCCAAAATAGTAAACTGATGAATATAACAATGAGAAAACACCCCTCCCCACCATAATAGATACCACCCCACACCACGTCTTCTCCTCACCCATTACATGTTATGATCTTCACCCAAATTCTACCCCATACTCTTACCAAGCCTATTTCCCACGTCCATTATCCCTTGGTATCATGAAAATTGCAAATACCCTTTCTCTAAGGAGGTTCTAAAAGAGGAGATTTTTATTGGATAAAATCCCCTACTTTTTTGTTTTAATTTCATTCAATTTATTTTTATTTTTTTATTCTCTCCTCGCCTCATCTATAAGTATTATCATTATAACTCTAGTATATCTTATATATTATAATTCAAAAAATTTAGTGTAATATCAATCCTTAAAATCCTCCCTCCCTATTTTGTATTAAAAATATGAATTCATCTCTCATGATGTGTTAATTAACCGACACCAGGGGTGATGCACATTCATTTTCCTTAAATGAATTTAACAATGATAATAAAACCATTATAATGGTTCAAAACGGTTTTAAAATTTATTTTATAACCCTCTTTATGTTCTTCAACTAACATATATACATAATTCTAACTGAAAAAACTATATGAGTTAACTATGATCGAATAAACTGCCAAAATTTACCTAAAACAATCGCCAATAACATTAATCTAAGAATTATGCCTCATAAAGTATAACCAAATACATTATAAGATCATAAGAAAATTGGTAATATCACTAATAACATATAATATCATCTCTTTATATTTATCCACATTTTACACAAATATCCATTCATGTATAAATGTGAACTGATCATGAAAACTACGAAAATAAACACTCTCGAACATTAAAATTAAACTCCATAACTCATCAAATATCAAATTAATGAACATAATAAATCTATAATGAATAATATGAAATTATAAGAAGTTTTTTTAAAAATTAATTAATTCACATTGACTATCTAGGATATTAAGGATATTAAATTATTCGGGCGTAAGGTAAGGGGGTTCTTGAATCCAACTCTCTTCCTTTGGGTTTTCCCATTTTTTGTCCTTTTTTATAGATATTATATTAATATTATATAATATCATCTATTTATCAGTATATTTTCTTATATAGATATATATGTTTCTAATCCGGTTCTATGAAAAATGGATTGATTATTCGACTTGAACTCTTATTTCTAAAAATACATATTTTATTCCTTATAAGATTGTTTCTAATTCACTAATGATTGACGATTCTTATGCCAATAATTGTATTCCCTATTTCATATGGGAACCTAAAATTTCATAAATATGTGATTTGAGAAATAAAACCCATTCCATTCCATGTGTTATTTTATGTCCAATATTGATATACATTCTTTGCGGAATGCATGATAATGTAAATGTTAACATATGACAGGTGTGAAAAAAATTATATATCACAAGTTAATGATAAGATATGATGAGTGTTCCCAGAATTATATATCACTCAAATTCATTGGTTAATTTAATGTATGTTATAAGATAATGTTATTTATTCATGGTTTTTCCCACTAATACATTATGTTTCATTTTTATTCAATGCCACATTCCAAGTCATTATTTAATGATTACACATACGATTATAACCATATGCCCTTGTTTTGATGATATTTATTATTATTACCCAAGATATATTGATTAGGTTTTTTATCCATCCCTTTATTGGGGTTTTATCTTAACATTTTCATTGATGAATATCCTCAGGTGATTAATTATACTTCGTAGAACTTGATGTCCAATATAAAGCTATATCAAAAGAAATTAAGTAAATGTTTTGTTTTTTAAATGTTATGTATAGTCCAAATTTACCCAATACACTAAACCTTTAGGTCCTCGTTATGTAATTAATTTATTTTTTTTGTATTTTAAATGACGTGATAAGTAATATTTTAAATCCAGGTTCGCTATTGTTGGTATCAGAGCACAGTTGAGTTAATTTGGGAATTAGGATTAGAGAACCTTAGTGAAAACCATTAATATTAGACTAAATTTATGAAATCACAAAAGAAGCATTGTTTTAAAAAATGATAAACACATGGATACCAAAATATATTCCATTATACTCAATTTCACAAAGTAATAAAGTTTTTATTCATTACTTGTTATCATATATATTTTTTCAAATATTTTCTATTTTAAAAAATCGTTGGAACCACGAGTAGTCGTGACAATGACCCGTGTGTGGGACAATGTAGTGATTTATTAAATATAATCCCAAATTACATTGGGGGTGGAGTTCAAAATATCATGGTTATGCATACCCATCTTCTCAGTTTATAAAAAATAACCTGAATAGAGTTGACCTTCCACCTTCACCTAAGATGGAGCAACTAGTTATCGTGTGATTTATCAGGGAACGATCACTAGCGTCTCATAGATCTTCTAATTTAGTAGTCATAGAATAATCTTTGAACTAAATATAGAATTTATTTTAATTTATTTACAATTATGAGATGGGGAAGGTCTGTCTTTCTATTTATAATTATGATATATAGTTCAATCAATGGTTGGATTTTATTAATAACACAAAGCCGAAGGCTGAAATTGAAGAGATGGAGTTAGAAGACATTATAAAAATGTTTATCAAAAATTATTTACCTAATAATCATCACAAAAATATAGACATAATTCATAGTGCTGAATAAAATGTAAGGTGAATATTTAATGAAATATGATGAAAATTTCATAGGGAATGCATGGTATGATTCATGTTTTTATTCAACAATTATATGACAATTGATACAATCATTAGTGGTTAAAACCACACCTTCAAAAAGATAATTCAATTAGAAACATGGGTATTTATAAATATTTTATTTTATGTTCCCTCCAAGTATAGATGGAGTTTGGGGAATGGTACCCTAGATATAGTGGTAAAAAATGAAATATGGAGTTTTAAATTGGGGGATCTAATGAAAAAATGTTGAAAGAAATCCCAACCATCCACATGCCAAAAACGAAGGAAGAAGAATCATGGGATCTACCTAATAGTAATGGAAAAATTATATATTCATGGGAGATAAGGCCACCAACACATGATTGTAGATGAGAGATAAATAATTAGGCTGATATAATTGAGGGAGGAGAGTAGCACCAATTTTGAACTGTTATCATTTTAGAGGGAAAGAGAAATATGAAATCCAATGCACTAATCCTCAATTCCCTTAGGGTAATCAACATTATCAGCAACCAAATACAACAGAATAGAGGATATATTATTTCATCACTACTGCTGATGTGGAGTAATAAATTTATGTCATACAACAGATGATTCTTATTCAAACAAGAATAGAAAAACTCATATTTTACTCTATTTCTACGAATTCCATTATATAATTCAATTTTTCCATAACAATTGAATAAAATTCATGAATCATTGATGTAGATACATCCATGAAAACAACTTGTTAATCAATCATTAAGACCTATGTATTGGACTCTTCTCCTGTTGTTATTTGTTGTAATATTCTCACATCAAATCTCATGATAGTTCTCCTGGTGTAATTCGGCGTTATAAAATGGATGTACTGATTCTAGTTATATAGATCCCATGTCAACTATTAAGAAAAGTAAATACAATTTAATATTTCAAACCATACCATGATCCTCTAAAAATTAAAGAACGATTATGACTCTCCATTGGAAAATCCTTCAGTGTTTTTGGTTTTGATTCCCTCTGAAGAGGCAAACCTCACTCAAATGATTTAGTCAAAGAAAATTATCAACCTGGAGGAAATTACCATTTTGAGGGAATATAATGATGTATTTTCCAAAGAGATACTTGGAATTCCCCAATGGTATATCGGTAGATTTGTCAATAGGTCTCATAACCAGAGAGACACCTATCTAAATTTTTTTTAATGGATTGTTCAGATCAAATTCGAGAAGTTAATGAAGTTACTGATATATTATTCAAAAAACCTACTCGTACACCTTAGTAGAAAACCATGGGGTGCACCAGAAATCATTGTAATGAATAATGGTGGATCAATTTAGTTGTGTATTGATTATTAAGAACCCAAGAAGAAAACCATAAATAACATGTATCCTCTTCCAAGGATTAAGGACTTGATCGATCAACTATGAGGGTATCATTAAATCTTAAAGATGGATCTCAATAATGGATATCATCATTTAAAGGTGATAATGTAATGTACTTAGAAAATTGTATTCATTACATCTTATGAGTACTATGAGTTTCTAATGATTCCCTTCATACATTCAAATTCCCCGACAATCTTCATCGATTTCAAGAATAGAGTAATTAGAAAATACTTCAACCAACATGTGGTAGTTTTTATTGATGATATTATCATCTACTCAAAGAGAAAATAGGAACTTAAATAATATATATTCCTTGGATTGAGTACACATGAAAAATGATAAATTGGTAGAATATACCTTATTGAAGTGGAAGATCCATGAGTAGAATTACCTAACACCTGATCTAGATATAGAATTTGTGATTTTTGACTTAAAAATATGGTGGCACTGCCTCTATGGTACTGAAAACAAGATACCAAAGTATATATTTACATAAAAGTAAGTCAAAATGAATAAAATTATATAGCTATAACTAATCAATTACAATGATTTAACTATTCACTATCATCAAATTAAGGAAAACAAGGTAGCCTATGCTCTTAGTAAAAAAGAACATGTACTTATATCCATGATTCGCATTGAAACAAACTATATCTTATTGGAAATGAAAAGTATGTATTTTGAAATCATAACAGTAGGGAATACATCATATATTTTCCCAATGAAATTTGTACCATCTATCTATTATAAGATTAAGGAGGCATAATGGGATGACTTGTATACACAAAAGAAGTTGAATGCAGTAATGAATGGGATTCTGAAAGTGTTTAAAATGAATTATGATGGTACTATTAGTTTGGAAAAAGGATTAATGTACCTTTATTAGATGTGATAGAAAGGAATCTATTTGATAATGCACATACGTCACCTTTCACTATTATTCCTAGTAGCACCGAGATATATAGTGGCCATGGATAACACTTTTTCTAGGACAACATAAAGTTGTAGATTAAAGAGTATATCTCAATGTACATGATATGTCATGAAGTTAAATGAAATACCCATATATCTAAAGGGATAATGAAACCATTTCCTATAACCTTGTGGAAAGGGGAGAATGTCACCATGTACATCATCACTAGTATCCCAAAGACATCCAAAGAAAATAATGGAATATGGGATGTGGTGGACCAACTCACCAAGACAACCCAATTTATTGATATACATAAATATTTCACTCTTAATAAACGTTCCATGATATATGAGAAATAACTGTGAGATTTTATGGGGTACCACCTTAAATTATATTTGACCATGATACAAGGTACACATCTAAATTCTAGAGAAGCCTCCAACATTCATTGAGTAGAGAATTGAATTTTTGAATAGTCTATCACCCCCAAACTGTGGGCCAATCGGCAAGGACTATTTGAAAAAATGATGAATTTCAAAGATCCTAGTAAATAATATTACTAGGTGTTTGGGATCAACATATTCTAGTGGTTGAGATATAATAGAGTAATAGATTCAACTTCAGTATTTAGATGGATCTATATGATTCTCAGTATGAAATGTGATTTATAACTCTAACTTGTTGGTATGAATTGAGTGAAATAAATCAACTTGGACCCAATATGGTGCAAGAGATGATAGATAAGGTTTAATCCATCTAGATAAATATCATTGATTCCCAACATCAGAAAAAGAGATATACTGACAACCATCGAAGGGACGTGGAGATTGACATTACATGTAATGCATTTATTTGAATATAATAATGGAAGAGGCTCATGTGGTTTGGAATGATAGGGTAGTATATCCCACTGTTCCTTGGACTATTTGATATACTAGATCACATTTGAGATGTGGCCTATCAGCTTTCACTACTACTGAGTATGGATCAATTCATGAATTGTTTCATGTATCTATCCTGAGAAAATACATAATGGATTCATCCCGTTTACTAAAATCATAGGTGGTATAGAGTAAAGTTGATCTCTCTTATGAGGAGTAGCCAGTAATGATTCTGGATAAAATATACACCATTTTTTCTCGACAGTACTTCCTACATTGTCATATTATTTTTTATGTTCCATAATTATGAAGAAGCAACATGGGGACTATAGTTGGTGGTAAAGGTGAAGTACCATCAATAGTTTATGTAAAATGAAATATCAAGGGTGAAATTTAAAAAGGGTGGACGAATGTAACATCCCAAAATTTTATCAATAGAATTCCCCCTTCTTATAATAATTTCATATATTTTAAATAACACAAAATAGCATAGATACAATAATAAAAACATTATAAATGAATCATTAATGACATAATAATAATATCTAGATGCCAAGGAACCTATACTGATGAAATAGAAACATTAACATAGGAATAATAATATGAACATTATGAATAGTAAACATGAAAAATAAATAATAACCTCTCCCATTAATGTATATATAAAATTTATCTGTCATATAATTTAAATAAGGATCTAATTATATCCAAGTATAATTAAATAGTGGTTTTAAAATTTAGTAATTATGTGTTTGTTTTTTATAAGTCATAAATATTTTATTAAAAATTTATGAATAATTTATTAATTTATAATGAAATAAATTTATATAAAATTTATTAAAAAATAATATTTTCTTCTCTTATGATTATAAGATAACTTTATGAGAACTTAAGTAAATTTATGGTGTCAAAAATCAATTGTAATATTAAAATTTGTATATTTCAAGAAAATGGTTATTTTAATTAAAATTGAAATTAATCATATTGAGATTATTTTTCAAAAAATGGAGCTCCTTATTTATTATACAGTTTGAAAAATGGTTAGGGTGGATTTTTTTGTAGTTTTCTAAAATACATTATTTTTTAGTAAAATAAGATAATTTTCCATAAATGTGAAATATATGAATTTTTTAGTCACTATTGATGTTAGTTATATTAAAGAACATTTATCTCAAACCATCCAATGTTATTTTAATATATTTTTTAATAATTATATATCACTTTATAGTCTTGAGATAAAATGATAAACTAATGAATATAATAATGAGAAAACAATGTTATCGCACACTATATATTACACCCCTCACCACCACATCTCCTCAAGCCTTCTAAGCATTGAGAAATGCCCAAATTATGCCCAATACTCTTCTTGAGCCCCTTCCCCATGTCAATTATCCCTTTATATCATAAAAATACCAAAACATTTTTCTTATGTTGTTTCTCTAGGTGGAGAGATTTAAGACGTAAAATTATCTTCCTTTTTCTTTAAATTAATTTTAATTTATTTTTTTCGTATTATCTCCTCAACACCAATATAAAATTGGTCATGATAACTCCAATAACTTTTATATACTATATTTATATATTTTTAATTTAATATCCATCATTTACCTCCTCTGTCTCACTCATTGCTTCCTAAAATGAAGACATCACCCATGATGTGTGAATAAACAAACATTGTGGTTCTTGTAATTTCATTTTCCATTTAATCATTCATGGATGAAAATAAAACCATTATAATGTATTAAAAGTATTTTAAAAACTATTTTATAACACTATTTATGTTTTTTAATTGACATATATACATAATACTAAATGATGAAACAAAACAAGTTTCTTGTGATCGAAAACCCACAAATAAGCAACCTAAAACGATCATCATTGGAAATAATACAATGATTCACACTCATACCATAAATAAAAATTGATAAAAAAGTTTATTAAAACTTTTATAATATCATTAATAACATTTACTTATAGTTATGTCTATTCATCCTCATTTCATATGAACTATTAATCATGTATAAAAGTGAATCGATCATGAAAACTAAGAAAATAAACATTCCCAAATGATAAAATTAAACTCTATAACTCATAAAAAATCACAAAAATTATGTTAATAAAAATATTATAAATCAAATGATTTTATGTAAGGTTATTTATTTTTTATTTAATGAATTAAATTTGATTTTCAATGGATCAAAGAGAACAATGTTTTCATACATATGGTTAGGGGATTCTTAAACCCAACTCTCTTCTATTGGGATTTCCTTGTTTCACTCCATTGTAACTATTTATGTTCCACTAATGATCCATTAATATCATCTATTTATCTTCCATTTTTCTAATGAAACAAGATTCCAATCTTGTAATAGGACAAATCAAATGATTTTTTCCAAAATTACTCTTCCTTGTAAAAATTCATCTTTGACTCTTAATGAGATTTGTTTTTTCATCACCGAATATTGATTATTCATATTTTAATTATGTTATCCTATATTTAATTTGGGAAACCCAAATATTATTAATGTATTATTTAGTAAATGAAACATTTTCCTCTCAATGGGTTATTTTATATCCATGATTGATATACAGTTTAGGTCACATGCATGAAAATTTAATCATTATGATGTAATATGCCTATCTAGAATTATATAGAACATGTGAATGATATGATTTGATGGGTTCCCCCAAAAATATACAACACTATAATGCATTGTCTAATGTGATTTATCTAATGAGATAACGTGATATAAGTAAGGTAGTTGACCACTAAGACACAATGTATAATTTTTATGCAATGAAACATTGAAAGCCTTTATATATTTATTTCTCTCGTCTTTATGATTATATTCCCAATATATGAAGATAATGATTATGATCACCCAATTTTATATTGATTAATGTTCTAATATATCCTCTTATAGGGCATTTACCTCAGCCCTTTCTTTTTTTTGTTTATCCTCAAGTGATTATTTGTACTAAGGAGAACATTAGGGCCAATAAGAATATAGAGAAGAAGGATTTAAATTAATTTTTTATTTTTTAAATTTTATCTATTGTCCTAAGTTATCCAAAAATAATAATTGGATCCTGGTAGTGTAATGATTTTTTGTTTTTTATTTAAAATGATGTAATATGTAATTTATGAAAAGTAGTGTCGGTATAGGTGCTTCTTTTAGAACACCGTTGAATTTATGTGGGTGAGATGTTTAAATTTATTATTTCATTTTTATTAATTAGTTGTTTCTTAAGGAATTTCCTTATAAATTCCCAAACAATGTTCATTTGTGGGAGGTGGGGTTAGAGTTTGTAGACCACTTGGGCAGTTTGGCTGGGTAATATTGTTTATTTAAATTGATTTGTGTATTTCATTGGATGAAATATATATAACTATATATCATGAACTTTAGGATATGTTATCCATGTGATCCTAACAAGATCAGTTTCTGGAATATAGGTGGCATGGCCATCAGGACTGAGGTGACATTGGTCACCTGGTTGGGCTTGGCCCAGTTGTTTTGGGTGATGTGATCACTGGTTGGGTGACATGGTCATTAGATGAGGAGGAATGACTGTCAGGTTGAGGGCATGGCCCATGAAATTAGATAGCCTGGCCATTAGACATAAGGGACATGATTACATGGGGGAAATGTGCCGAGCATGGTGTGTATTAGCTACTATTTGGTGATTTCCTCTCACCCGTGATTAGCCAAAACACTATTGGCGTCATGTGAACATTGGTTGAATCTGTGATGTAGTTTTTTTGACCACTCATAATGATACAGTTTCCTGGTAGGGTGACTTAGGTAATTCTTTTAGTGGTTATTTCCCTGGAAATCCACAAGTAATGTGAGGATCTTTCGAAGTACCACATTGAGGCTATCAGTTGGGGCATAAAGCTCTCTGTGATTGGGGCCAATGGTCTAAGTTCAATTTTCGGGAAGAGGTATCACGATACCTTGAGATTTTGTTCATTGAAATGATAGTGGATAATATTGAGAACATGTATCATTTTTCCTCCAGATGTTGGGATTCAAGCTGATTTGTGGGTTTGAGCACAGGTAAAAGGGAATAGGGTTCTATTTTATTTGGGTGTGCCTCTAGAACTCCAATGACATGTATATGAACATGGTTTTTTTTGAGATCATTATTAAAACCAAAGGGTTCACCTATGATTTAAAAAATCAAGAAATTTCATGGTCTATTGGAAAATGAAAATCTCTTTATGGAAATATTTTATTTGACGATGCATGTGATAGGTACCAGGTGGATTTTGAACACTTGTGGTGTGTGTGCTTATTTTTATTAATGAATTTTTTTTAATTGTATTACTACCCTCCCATATAAACATATATGTTGAGTATGAACACTTGGATGGTTCCCTTGTGAGTCTCTTTCCACATCCTACATGGGCCTTTAGGACTCGTATAGACATTTATCATTTATGTTTAGGTAATGATATAAGATCAAGAGTCTGATACAATATTTAGTTGGCATGAATGGATTTTAGGGGACCTTGAGGTTCCTACATTAACTACTGTTTCTGTTTCCATTCTTTTCTATATTAGAAAGCTTATTTGTAAATAGCCACTATGGTTAGCCATTGATGACCCCATTTTGTTATTGTACTGTATGAATATATTTCGATGCATGTTTTTTTTTATATTTTGCAAATGGTATGTTGATGTGTTTACCTTTTTTTAAAATATTTAGTTTTTCATTCCCTATTTCTTGTTGTTGAATGTGATTCCTCAATTTGTGGGGATACTTTGAGTCTGTAGAGTTTTTTTTTCAATTTCATTATATATTTATATACATAAGACAATATATTTTTATCACTTGTGGTTATAGTGCTCCAAAATCCATCATTATTAAACCATAAAAATAGTCGACAACCTTTGGTGTATGAGGAGGCATTCCAAAGGCTAATGAAACTAGGCCCGGAAGTACTATTTATACGCCTAGTCGGGCCAGTGACACTACAAATGGTATCATAAGATTTTTTTACCACTTGTATTAGTTTTCCTATTTTATCTAATGTAAATTAGATATTAGGATGTTGATGGAACTGGATTCATAGCTTGTGCTTGGGATCCTGTAGCCCCATGTATGTATGAAAGTCCTAGTTACCATGGGCGTGAATTTCTATTATATTTCCGTTATTTTAAAGTTGATATGATTTCAGAATAATGTACTGCACATGGAATGTAAATTGATATTTTTTATGATATTTGATACATTGCCTGGTATGAAAAGGATTTATTAGACCCATGTCCCTGGATGGAAAGGGCTGTTTTCTATGCATGTTTATTCTTTCTAATTTTCACATTATATCTTTTAAATTATATATGTATGTTGATGTGATATAAACTGTTTTAAATATCTTTTTGGTCTATTTAATTCACTAAGAGGGGTTTGGTTTTAAAATGATTCAAAAAAGGGAAATCAGTGGTGTTTTCTATCACATCTTTTTCTTGGAGGGATATTAATCAACCAACCCAAACTAATGGAGCCAATGAGATATTTTCATTATTATTGATATATGAATATATGATCCTAAGAAATATAAGAGTTGGAATATATGATTTGGGGTGATGTAGATCACAATGTATGTTGACAGGGTCGTCAGGTTGTGGTGATGTAGTTCGCTAGCACGGTCATGGCCCAAAGAATATTTGATAATTGGCTCTGTTTAGGTGAGATATGGAGACCATGGGGTAAGGATACCATGTGGAATGGTGTGACAGATAAGGGTAAGGAAATTGAGTTTCCACTTCTATTTACAACATTCATTATCTACGATAATTATACATAAGTTATCTGTGATATCTGACAATGTAATGGTACTTAGTGGGTTCCTCTTAAATGGACCAGATGTAGTTCTTTGTGGGTGATGGTTTAGTTCTGCAAGAGTAGGAGAAGGTTGATAACTCAATGGGTCGAGAATAGAATTTAAATAATGTATAAGATCAGGTACAATATCAGGTATTGGTTTATGGGAAGGTGAGGCAAATGAAAGACATGACCTCTTTCGGATAGTGGATTGGTGAGCATCTCCTTCTGATCCTGGTGTGTGTGATCCAGGTTAAAGATGGGGGATAGTAGGGTGATGATCCTTCTATGAAGTATCATATGCATGAGTTCCAGTCATAGAATACACTACTTTTTTATGGTGTTGGTGGTAAATAGGTGTATGATAACTGGATCAAGGCTATAATGTTTGTCTTCGAGCAGTTAGAGACACCCCTAGGAAAGAGGGTCAAAATTGAAACATAAATTCTTAGGGTACTGGATATGCATTGGTTGGATAGACAGGTGAAGTCAAGTAGACATGAGGGACTGTCCTGTAATGACATTGAGGCCATGTTCTTTGATCATTTCTTTCCAAATATGGATACGGTAGATATAGCTTGAGATGTATCAAGGCTTCATCATTGTGACTTGTTTGTCATTGACTAAGAAACAAATTTCATTAAGTTTTCTCTCTTTTCACTTGACATTGTGACTGAAGACATCTTGAGGGTGAGGAACATAAAGGGTGGTTTACAACACACTATTAATGTGAAGGTGAACTTCATTATCTTGGACTCAATTGTAGAGGCAGTAAACAAGGTTTTCATAGATGAGGGAAAATTGACAGATAGATATTTCCTGATCCAGCTGATGAAATATGTTTATTTTAATGCAGACTATTCAAATAGTAGGAAGTGTGGTGCGGATGAGTTCAAGAAAGGTGTTCTGGCCCTGGACATTAGAATATCACATTAGAGGGGGTGATTGATGGATTTTTTCCAGTGATGGAATCCCATACACGTTTGGACATAGTGAGAGTGGCCCTAAAGGACTATAGGGCATGTGAACTTGTCAGGAATCTCAAGAGGTTCTATAGGAAGCCTTCTCAGAATGCTGGTAGTCAGATATAAGGGAAGACATAGAGTTTTGAGATTGATTTGTGGGTGGTACCGGTTTAAGGTAGTCGACCATCACATGAATGCGAGGTCATGGCATATATAGGAGGACCTAGTAGTGTCTTATGTGGCTTATGGATATTGTTGTACCATAGGGATGTCAGAATTCCGAATGTCAGTATTCGAGCCAGGTGCACAGCTTAGAGATTTTTGTGTCAGAGCAGGCTAGTGGGATGACAATGGTCATAGGTATGATATGTGTGTAGCAATGCTTTTTGTTTTATATTGTCATGAAATTTTGAGTCATGTCTGTTTGGGGTGAATGGGGTGCATAATATATATGAATATACGAAACAGAAATTTTTTAGTAGGTTGGCACTAGCTCGAGTGGGTTATATATAAATACATATAAGGTGTGTGGCACCGAGGCTCTTATGTGAGTACTATTGACTGTGTGGATATTGAGGTGTCTTGGCATCAGTATATTAATTAGATGTGTGGTACTAGAGGTGTGTTGGAATTTGGACGTCATTATGATGTATTACTTGATTGTAGTGTGAGGCACTAGTTTGATTCTGATAATCTAATGACATGTCGCACCTCATTTGTGAAAATTTTGACATAGGAATGGGGTAGGAATCGATGTGGTGAATAATTCATATCAGTTTCAGGTATTATACATGATCACCAGAAAAGTTTTACATGTAACCATGCACCATAGATGGAAATATGATTCCAGAAATAGTCAATGAATGATTTTTTTAGATTAGGATAGGGATTAGACTTTGGAAGGACATTCCTAAGGTGGGGAGCCCATTGAGATAGTAAACCCATTCTCTATTGTCTATGGTTTTCGGTATTAATTTTCATTGGGATGGGTATATTCTGTACAATATTTTGGTTGTTTTTTACATCTCATCAATGGGAATTGTTATGATGGGTAGATTATTGTAAGGCCCCAGCCTTAAAACTTACATAATCTTGAGTTATTACAAGATTACACATTGAGGATCTTTTCAGGTTTAGAGTTTAAGAGAATTAGATCATGAAACATGCATTACATTCCACATTTAAACAAAGTGGTTACATAAAAGATAGTATTCATTCTTCCCATCAACGATAAAATATTGAAAATAAAACATGGATTCTTTATTAACACATCCTTGACATTATCATCACATCATGTACCTTTCCCTTGACCCTTGAAAAACATTTCAAAAACTTGGGATGAGCATAAAAAGCTCAGTAAGGGTTATAAAAATATGGAAAGGAAACATGAGTTCATATATACATAAGAATGAAATCATACTTTACCCATAAAACATAGGAACTTTAACATACCTCATCAAACCATGAATAAATCATAGAAATCATAAGACATAAAGGTAACTTGAGGCATCATAACATTCTTACGTAGGGAGTAACCCTCTTGGTTACGTTTGGAATACCCATCACAGTATATTCCCTAAAATCTCTTCGGAGAAACCATAACGTTTCACTCCTTCACGTTACCCAATGCATTGGAGAGCTATATCGGGCTCACCCGCCCTTAGTTTATCACGGAACCACCCGTTTTCAGAACAATGTCCAAGAACCTTGACATAAAGGTATCACATAAAACATGCATAAAGGAAACTTATCATTTCCACATTTCAATCACAATATCACATTTTAGTATATTGAAATAATGAATCCGTTCAAAAAGAAACCATTTCCAAAACCATTTAAAACATTTAATAAGAAGATTTTTGAATCAAAGTGTCCCATACCACCTTGAGGATTTTAACATTTTAAACCATTAATATCCATATAAATAAATCCTTAAAACCATTTTGAAAACATGGATATTAATAAGAACAAATCATTAAAACATTTAAAGCGATATTTTGGTTAAAGGGTTTTTACCAAAATTGGAGACACTTGAATACAATAATTGAGGAATAACATTTAATCAGAACTTTATAATATCATGAGAATAAATGGATTCATGATACAATATTCCAAAGGTCAGTATATACACCATATAAGAGTGAATTGGTGCATAACAACAATGAAGTCTCAATAGATATGTAAAATGTGATGAAATCCCTTATAAAGAAGGTATCCTTAAATTAAGGATAAATCAATCTCAAAATTATGTGTGACAAATATAAATACACCCAATATAATTGGATATTAAGTTTAGAACACTAAAAGGTCATTCACACATATTCAAAGGATGTCATATTCAATAACTACATGTTGAACCAAAAGAAATCGAAATTGGGTTAAAAAGTTCCCTTGGTAAAATTCGACAGCCTAGTGGCGTCACTTCAAAAATTCATAAAATGAGTTGAGGAGAGATAAAAAAAGGGAATCTCATCACTTGTACATAAAATTTACATCAATGAGGATATATATGAACATATCCCAACATAATAATATGTGAATTAAAAGACATAACAAACGAAGTCTTTTAAAATGAGGAGGGTGAAAGGTTCCCTTACCGACTTGGGTACTTTCGAAAAGTACAACCCATTGAAGAAGTGTCATAAAATGAATATGTAAATACCCATAAATGGAATTATATTAAAAAAGGAGTGTAATAATGGGCAGTAAATAAACCACTAAATGGAAATTGTGGCAAATGTAGCATAAATCTCACGGGAATAAAAGTGAGATGAAAAATCTATTACGAAAACTCGGAAGCCTAACAACGCCACATAAAACTTCCAAAAAGGATTGATGAGAGGAAATAGGGTCTCTCATAATATCAACATAATGTTTACAGAAAGAGGAAAACAAAAGAACATCCCCCATCATAACAAAAATGATCTTAAAAGAAGTGACATAAAGGAGAGTACTTAAAATGAAAGAGAGGGTTAGATCTCTTACGAAGACTCGGTAGCCTAACGACGCCACTCAAAACTTCTAAAATGGATTGATGAGAGGAAATATGGTCTCTCATCATATGAACATAATAATTACATTAGGATTAATATAAAATAACATCCAAATCATACGAAATATGATCTTAAAAAGAATGACATAAAAGAGTGTACTTAAAAAGAATGAGAGGTGTAGGATCCCTTACCTCGTATCCGAATTGACCCGACCGTTCTTTAATCTCCTGAATAATAATCTTGAGATAATCTCTACTTGCTTAAGAACCTTTTTCATGTTCATTATTCCTTTTATACCATGTTATGAACATCATGTAATCATTTAAGTTAATAATGTTCATTTTGTCGGTATTTGGTTCTTAAGTCAAAAATAGACTTCATACACTTACATGTTGTTAATTTGGTCAAAGGTTCGTTATATCCAGAATGATATTAATGATTTGGATAACATATATATCATATATATTCAGCATATACATGTATTTATATTATTACATCACATTTAGAGGTAAGAAATGAAATGCACCGTTCATGGAGACGGTAAGCTGTACGTACGCATGAACGCTACTTCCATTTCTGTTTCGTATTTCTGGAATGGAATCATAATGATATAAGAGTATATTATAATTCCAGTATAATAATATATATAATATCATTAACTTTATCCTTTACACATCCCACATATGGTATTAACGAATCAAATCACTTTCAGGGGGCGGTAGTCTACACTTCCTAAAATGAAGATATCATATTTACCCATAATGGAAACAATAATGGTATGCCATAAATGAAAAATAAAGAAGATTAAGGAAAGAATAAACATATTATAAATCATATATAAAAAATAGTGACAACATAATGGCCAACTTTGAAGGTGTTAAATGAGTATTGAACAATCATCGTTTCGGGAGGCAGAATTTCGCCATCCACGGAAACCATATGTTCTTTAACCATTTGATGTAGTTTTGTGAGAGGGTAGCTCTAATAAATCTTATAACAACATCCTAGTATATTTAAGATACTAGTGTTGTAACAAAAGAAGTAAATAAAAAGATTTTAGGGGGTTGGAGAAGTAAAATAAAACAAATGAACATGAGAGAATGAATTACCTCTAAAAGTGTAACTCCTTTTGATTTGAGCCTAAAGGCTTCCTTTGAAAGGATTATGCCCAAAGGTAATCCTCTAGGATGAGGAGAGGGATGTGGAGAGAGTAAATGGGCAGGGGATGGCCGAGCCAAAGGCTTGAGGAGTGTGTGAAATGAGGTAGAGGTGGGGGCCGTTTATAAGAGGAGAGGAGGGGCACTTTTGGAAATCATGAAACTATTATTTTAATTTCAAAATTGTTTCGAATTTATATGGTCCCACATTGATATATTTAGAAGATAAGATGATAAGGCTTCCAAATATTTCCATCCAATAGTTTTTGGACAAGTGTAGGTCTTAGATTTTATATTATCGTTTCATTTTATTTAAACTGTTCATTAATGAGGTCATCGTTGCACCATCATGATGTCATAATTAAATTAATTTATTTAATGTATAAAAATTATAACAAAAATATCATGATGTAGGAAATCTTTTTATATTTCCAAAGAGTATTTATAGACAAAATTATGATTAGTATAACCCCTCATAAAAATTGTTTTAGTAAAACAATTTATGTTAGTGTCATTTTCACCTATATTTTAACAAAAGGCATTAAAGTCATTATCTAACCCAAGAGGCTCCATAGGGTCCCCTAAATCGACCCATGGGTTGTCTTGGTAGTCCATGACTCATCCAATAGGGGTAGGACAAGTGTCATGTTGTTTTCATATTTTTATAATATCATTTTTACCTTAAATTACACTAATTACCTCTAATTGCGATTAATGAAAAAAAGTTACTATTCACCAAAAAATTATTTTCATCCCATTGAACCACTTTTTACATACTAATGACAACCATGTATGTAGGATTTTAAAAATTCAAAACACAATGATGGCAAAATTTAATTTAAACGGAAAATCAGTTTTTATGAGTACCACTTAGTGGTTTCACTATTCATCAAAAATTGAAGTTTTTCAGAAAATTACCAAAAATTCACCCTAAGCTATATTTGATATTCTGAATTCTAAAATGATGTATATTTTACAAAATTCAAAACATATGAGTCACATTAATTAATTTAATAATTAATTCCCGCTGTCAGAGCAAATAACGTGTTTTTATAAAACAATAAGTATCAAAAGATTGACACTAGTTTAAGTCTGATTTCAAAGTGAAATTAATTCCAACGACCACTATTGGATTTAATGGTAAAAATATATTCTAATTTCACTTTAAAACCAATTCAAAAGATAATCTAATCATATAAATAAATTAGATTAAAAAGTGGTTTTGAATTAAAATACAACATTTTACACTATTCATTAAAAAATGAACTTTATCAGAAAGATACCAAAAATTTACACAAAGTAAATTTTGATGTTCCAATTCTTAAAAAGAGTTTTATTTGGTCCAAAATAATGTATAAGAGTGAACAAAACTATATTTAATGACGGTTCTCCATCAAAAGGCGATAAGTGAACCTTTAGTGAAAACTAGGGCATATACGCCTAAAATTGAATTCTTTCGGTATTTTATGCCTTTATCTTTTATTGGATAAATGTAAAAATATTTAAAAACATATATAATAATATTTTAGTTATTTCTATCCATTCCTGCCAATACAACAGCTACATGTTAACTACCATTTAAAATAATATACTATTATTATTAGAGTGCAACGTAAGATTCCCAAGAAACTCGTTGTTGCGTGTTGGGTACGCCATCAAAAATAGAATCCCCTTTAAAGTCATATTAATATTTTATTCAAAAATATGGATAAATATGAAAATTTCATATTCCTTATTTACCTGGGGTGTTACAATTATAATTTCATATGTTTCTGGATTGGGTCAAAATACTCCCCTACATTGAATTTTTGGATTTTTGTGGGTATGACAATTTATATTTCGTTCTTCAGAACATTATTATGAGTTTTATATAAACCATATACAATGTTTTTTTTGGATTTTAGTAGTATGGAATGATTCTTCAGTTTTCTGATGGGTTTCAGGTGTGATGGAGGCACGAACACCCTGTTTTGGTTGTTGTAGGTCATGGAAATGGTTTGGGAAAACCATGAAACCTCTACCACCAAACCAGGTATCGTAGTTTTTAACTACCACTTGATTTTGAAAATCATGTTGGTTAGTGTGCTAGGTGGTTTCTAAAACATGGATGTTTTTATAGGGTATCGTCATGGTTTCTGCATACATTTGAGAACTGTATGCAAGGAGCATATTTAGTGTAACACCCCAATCTTCCATGGTATGTTTCCCTTTGAATAATGCAATAACTTGAATTGTACGCAATTTTAAGATTCTAACAGACCACAACCAATCAAAGTAGCCATTATGAATAGTAATACACACTTTTTGAAATTTTATAAATTTTATCTCTTAAAATGTACTTCATTTTTAGATTCAGATTATCGAATTTATCCAAAGGTGAAATTTTGGTACCTTTCGGATAACTTTTATATTTTGATGAATAGTGGAAATTAATAAATTTTAATTAAAAACAACATTTTAATCAAAATAATTATTAGTGATAAATTATGAATTTGAGTGGTTTTAAAGTATATTTATAATATATTTTTAACATTTAATACAATTTTTTTTCATTGGACTTAATTTCACAATTAAACCGGACATAAACAAGTGTCAAGCTTTTGATAGTTATTAAATCATAAAAACACGATTTTTATTTTCACAGCGGTAATTAATTTTCAATTAATTTCTACCACTTCTGAGTTTTGAATTTGGAAAAATGGATTCCATATTTGGAATCAGTATGTTAAAATTGTTTAAATAGGTAAATTTTATTTTTAGACATTTTGAATAATTACTTCGGTAAATATTTTATTTACCATTGTTAAAGGATAAATCCGGTAAATAAGGGTAAAAAATAATATTATAATAATAATAAATTACCCTAAAATGTGTCCTAAACATATTGGTGGATACATGTCCCACCATGGGAAACATTGGGTCGATTTTGGGACCCCATTGAGCAACTTGTAGGTGATAGAGACACATTATATTAATTAAGTTAAAGTAAATACAAAAATGACATAAACTTATTTCTTTAAGAAAAACAATTTTTATATAGGGTTATATATATTATATTTTCAATTATAAAAATTAATTATAAAGATAAAAATATTTCCTACATAATGATATTTTATTTATAATTTTGGGACATTAAATTATATAAATTGTTTATGACCCAATGATGATGTAGTAATTACCTTATTGGTGAAATATTAAATTAATTGCTATTATAAATACCCAAATAAATATAATTTGGGACTTTTAATAAATACCACGAATTTAATAGGTTAATAAGATATGTTATAGTTGATTATATGAATTAGTATCAAAGTAATAGTGATGTTATGAATCTATCAAAAACAAAATACCCAATAGTGTCAAAATTGACAAAAAAGAGTATTTAAAACAAGTATTATATTATTAATTGATAATTAATTCCTAAAAATCAAATTTTTGGAAAAATGACTTATATCATTATTTTTTATCATTGATGGACCGCTTTGGGGTCATTTGGATGTATATAGTAAGTTTATTTTCTACAAAATATAAAAGTACAAAGTGACATGGTAAGTGTCAAACTTATTGACTAAGAGTTAGAACTAGATGATAAGGTTAATATAGTGACCCAAACCGGTTAAAAATCTATTGGTTGAAAGTATTTAGACCCAAACCCACCTTAGACTTTTTATAATCCACTTTTGATGCATTGGAAACCGAATATAAATTTATTATAAAATAATTTTTTAAGTTTATCCTAAATATCCCCTCATTCCCCTTATAAAAGGACACCACTTCTAACCAATTATTTACACCTTCAAAGCCTTTTAGTTCGGCCAATCCCTGCCCAAATATCCTCCCAACTTCCCTCAATTCAACCTAGAAGCATTATTTTGATCAGAAATCCATCCTAATGAGCCCTTTTGATCAAATCAAAAGGAAGAACCCGAAGAAGAGGTAACGTCTTCACCACCCTCTTTAAAGTTCCGTTCTTATTCAACATCTTCTTTCATTGTTATTTATATTATAAAATAATAACTCAAGTATCTCATATATACTATGATGACATTATAAATATGGTACAACCATATTTAGTATTTTATCCATCCCTGAATGACATGTCACCATACGTGCGTACGTTCGGCTTACCGTCTCCACGTCGTGGTGTAATTGTTATTCAATAAATTTTTATTTGAATGGGTATACTAATGATGATTAATTCATGAAAATAATAAATATTACATGATAATGATTCCGTATATATTATATTCTACCCAATTATATATTATTTTAATATCAAAAGAATAATATTGTCGCTCGTGCGTACGTACGGACTACCGTCTCCATGAACGCGATGAGATTCATTCCCCGTCGTAACCATTTAAGGATAATTTTCATTTGATGGTTAAAAATAATGTTTAATGACTTAATATAATTCTGGAAATGAATATCATACAACCTATCAATGACAAACATGTCTTATATAACAAAAAATATAAAATAAAACGAGTAAGTTAACACCCAAAATGAGGATAATACTAAGATTTTATTAAAAAATAAATGTTAAGAGATAATATATAATTTCATATTAATATATATGATTATTGTATAATTTAATAACAATTATTTCACCATTATACATGAGTTTAACCTACCATCAACCAAGGAAAAGTATAAGTTAAGGGGTTTTTCATCTCACTCCTTATTCCCGTGAGATTCATTCCATATTTCCACTATTAACTTTTGTGTGGTGTATGTAATACCCATAATTGTATTATTTGTGTAATACAATTTAATATATGTGTATTTAAATATTCATTTTATGATACCTCATTCATGGGAAGTATTTTTTGTATGTTACCAAATTGGTAAGGTTTTATTTCACAATATCTTCATTATCTGAGGTTGTTTATACGTGATTATCTACTAGGACCTCTTTATCATCCACATCCATGTTTGTTAAAAATGTATTTCAAAATATTCTTACTATTTTATAGAATATGGGTTAAAGTCATTTATACCCTTGTTTTACTTTTTGAAAAAGTTTTATAATGTAATCTTTCCGTCATTTTCCAAACAAGGTCCTTTTTAACCTTTCCCACAAAATTAAGGTAAGAATGTTTTTTTAACTTATACGATGGGTGCAGCTATTTTATGCAATTATAAAGTCGTTGAAGATTCCCTTAAAATATTATAAGAATGTTTTCAAAATGAAGGTTTTCTCTATAATTATGTGACTTTTAAATTATTTCAAAAAGAGATATTTCTCTCAAATAGTTTGGATTTCATCTATGTCAGCATACTTTGATAAAATTTACATTTGTTTGAAGTTGGTTTATTATGATACAAATCATACATAATTTATTTAAGGGTTTGTGATATGTTTGTCTGTGGATTTGTCATTTTTATACCATCCATGGTTTCTGGAGAATGTATTGACATTTCTTATGCTAGTTTTAATACGAATGTTTATGTTATATTTCATCCTCTTCATAAGATGAATTTGTTGCAATAGTATGTTCCGGGGTGGGGACCGGTAAAAGTAAGCCCTCCGTGTTGGGGTCTGGTTACAGAAGACCCTCCAGGTTGGTATCTGTTTATTAGAGGCACTCCAGGTTGGTGTCCAGTTGTTAGAGGCACTCCGGGTTGTTGTCTGGTTCTTATAGGCACTCCGGGTTGGAGTCTAGTTATAGAGGCTCTCCGGGATGGAGTCTAGTTACAGAGGCTCTCTGGATTGGGTTCTGGTTACAGTTATCCCATAGGTCTTGGTACGAGGCCTTGACACATAAATTAAAGTTTTGCATTATGCATTCCATCATTATGAATGTGGTTAGAGATATTTCATGTGATTATTCGACTAGTAGAATATCAATGCAAATAATTAAATGGAATTATTTCATTTTATTTTTTCCATACTATGCTGAAGTTCAAGTTTAAAAGGCTTTTGTTTTAGTTATACATTTCCAAAATTGATTATTCTTATTTATGAATGTTCTTATTGTATTGCTTACCTATACTGAGCATTTGTGCCCACCCCTTTCTATGTTTTATTTTTCCTTGGATTCCAAGAAGGGTATTGTGGTTCATATTCAGGGTTAATCCAAGTGGATAATGGAGTTCATAAAGAATATTTATGATTTTTTATGTCTTAAAATGCAATGTATCATTCATGTATGTAATCTATTTTCCACGACTGCTAAACTAATCTATCCTTCGGGACATGATTTCTTATAATCATGCCAATGTATTAAAATAAAGCACCAACTCGGGGTAACTAGTTTCATGGCGTTACATTTGGTATCAGAGGAAGTTTAGCAATAACCTTGGAAGCTAGATTTAGATAAACTCTGATTAGTTCACATTTCCCCAAGATAGACTTTGAGGATTAGTATAGAAGAACATCCTAGAATTTTGGTATTATAGAGATTTTGTGTGTTTTCTGAACAATACATCCCTGTCTAGATACGAGCAGGTAGAGGCGGATCTGGCACAGATGTACATAGGGGTAAAACCCGAAAACACCGCTTTGAGCTAGACTCGAACGGGAGTTGGTGCACAACAACATGCCTTGCTGCACTCTTGGTTACGACACTCTCAGGGGATATACTTAGTATAATTCTCATTTTCTTTACAACCACTATGAAAGGTTTATGAGTATATACCACCTCAAAGAAAACATTTTTCATGATTTTGGATTATATCCATAAATAGTTAAATTTATGTTAAGTGTTTTACAAGTATGGGATTATGTATTTTGATTTATAAGCTAATATAGCTTATTCCATTATTTAGAAATGGCATCTAGTGGAAGGAATGGAAACTGTATCAATGCATGCACTCCATGTATAGATTTCCCTACCTGTCGAGATAATTATAGAGGAGATGGTGATGCAACTGAGGGAGATCAGCTAATCACCATACTGGGACAACTCACTTCGGTTATGAATAATAACCTTACCCATATGGAGCACCCCGATTCGTAGTGTGGAGGATCAATGTTACATCGCTCCATGAGGCAACAACCACCAACATTAAATGGGAGTACAAATCACATAGTAGCTAAGCAATGTATAAATTCCTTAGAGAAAATATTCCACACCTTAATGAGTAGAGAAAGGGAAAAAGTTGTCATGGTAGTTTACCAACTCACTGGATATGCTGATAAATAGTGGTCAATGATTCAAAACATAAAGGAAGACTATTAAGTATCAAATATGGAATACAGGGAGTTCAAGGTTCTTTTCTTAGAAAAATATTTTCCTCGTGACCATCGAGTAGATATGGAAAGAAAAATTCAGAGTCTGAGACAAAATGAGGATGAGAATGTCGCAAAGTATGAGGTTAACTTTACAAGGATAGTGAGGCATACTGCAGATTATATACATAACCCAAGAAATAAGATTGATCATTTCTTTGATGGGTTAATACTATTTCATCATCGAGCATTAGTCTCGCAATCTTTCTCAATGTTCTAAGATATTGTCTCATTTGCTATCAAGACAGAAATAGAATTCTCTAAATTCTATGACAATAAAGTAAAGCAAGAGAAGAAGAGAACGATGGATAAAGATACAGATAATGGGAAAAGTGGAAAGATAGATTTTCCATTATGTGAAAATTTTTGGAAGAAACACAACCTTAATTGCCTAAAAGGAATGGTAGTTTGTTACAAATGTAGAGAAAAATGTCACCAAACACATGATTACAAGGGAAAGAAGGAGGCTGTCAATGTTTAATGCTACAATTGTGGAGAAATGGGGCATTATGCAAATAAATGTCTTATGCGTTAGGGAAACTGGCCTCAGAAAAGGCCATGTGATCAAGGACAAGCTTATGTTGTTACTACAGTTGAAGAGGAATAATTAATGTATTTGTGTTTTTGGACTCAAGGATTATATTCTGGTTATGATAATAACGTTATATATATAAGGATTGTATTGTAGTACTTGTTTTTTTCCTTAATGTTTTAATAAGACTATAATAATCATATTTTCAGTATGTGACAATAAGAGAAACTTTACTCTATTTGGAGAATCTGATGTTGCGATTTATTTTGGAATTTTGATACATTTTACAGAGAGTCTGGACAGAGGTACTTTGGATTACTATAATGTTTTGGACTGGATGAAGTTGAACTTTGGATAGTATTGTTAAAGGTTAAAAAATTTCTTATGATTGTTTTTGGAATATTATGTTACTATAGTTTTAGGAAAAGGACAACCTGCAGGTTGGGCGATAGCACGTCGCGTCAGATAAAGCAGCAGGAATCGAACCGACAACCATAGTGCGACATGCCTTTATTAGCTACCATTAGCCTACAGGAAGTGCTTGGTTATTAAAAAAATATTTTTCCATCATAATGGTATGTGTTAATGATTGGATCCTTATACTATTAGGATAAATATAGTAATTTTGAGTTATATTATCTTTTGGAGTGAAAGATGAGTTTGTGGTAGAAATTGGTTGAAGGAAGAAAACTATACATGTCAATATGTATATATATATATATATCTTATTCAATGAAGAGATTAAATTTTTAGGGAAGAGATATTAAGACAAAAAATGTGCAATCCTAATACCCTATGTTTTGTTGTACTGATGATATTTTAAATCATCAAAGATTGATGGTTTTGAGGCCCTCAATTATACACTTGTTTGTGATTGATGACCTCAATCACTGCCTATAAATATTTACATTTTTCTTCCAATTATGTGTCTATAATTTCCACCAATTTTCTCTATATAGATATCATAATTTTATGGTGACCCTTTCATTTCTCTTTTCCTTCTATTAAGACTAAATTTTATTAACCCAATTTCCGATGTGGGTTTTCCCACAACGATATTTTCTATATTAAACCATTTATTTTCTAAGATGAGTATCAAATTTCAAGGATGCAATTTATTTAAGGAGGGGAGAATGTAACACCCCCGGATTCTATGGTATGTTTTCCTATGAATAATGTAATTGCTTGCATTGTACACAACTTTGAGATTGTAACACACCACAACCAATCAAAGTAGCCATTATAAATAGCAATACCCACTTTTTGAAGTTTTATAAATTATATCTCTCAAAATGGACTTCATTTTTTGATTCTAAATATTGAATTTATCCTCGGGTTAAATTTTTGTACTTTTAGGATATCTTTTATATTTTGATGAATATTGAAAATTACTAAATTTTAATTAAAAACAACATTTTAATCAAAATAATTAATACTGATAAATTATGAATTTGAGTGGATTTAAAGTATATTTATAATAAATTTTTACCATTTAATACTATTTTGGTCATTGGAAATAATTTCACAATTAAACCGGACATAAACAAGTGTCAATCGGTTGATAGTTATTATATCTTAAAAACACCCTTTTTTGTTTTGACAATGGGAATTAATTTAAATTATTTTTTTCCACTTCTGTGTTTTGAGTTTGGAAAAATAGATTCCATATTTGGAATCATTATGTCAAAATTGTGTAAATAGCTAACTTTTATTATTAGACATTTTGAATAATTACTTAGGTAAATATTTTATTTACCATGGTTAAAGGGTAAATCCAGTAAATAAGGTTAAACAACATAATATTATAATAATAAAAAATTAACCTAAAACGTGTCCTAACCTTATTGGTAGATACATATACCACCATGGGCATCTTTGGGTTGATTTTGGGTCCCCAGGGAGCCACTTGTAGGTGATAGGGACACTTTATATTAATTAAGTTAAAATAAATACAAAAATGACATAAGTTTATTTCTTTTAGAAAAACAATTTTGAAATAGATGTATATATTTTATATTTTCGATTATAAATATTAATTATAAATCTAAAAAGATTTTATACATAATTATATTTTATTTATAATTTTTAGACATTAAATAATTTAATTTATTTATGACACAATGATGATACAATAATTAACTTATTAGTGAAATATTAAAATAATTGATATTATAAATACCCAAAAAATATAATTTGAGAATTTTAATGAATTAGACTAATTTCATTGGTTAATAAGACATGTTAGAGTTGATTAAATGAATTATGATCGAAGTAATAATGCTGTTATGAAATTATCAAAAACAAAATACCCAATAGTGTCAAAATTGACAAAAAAGGGTTTTTAAAACAAATATTATATTATTATTTGATATTTAATTCCAAAAATTCAAAGGTTCGGCCAAAGAACATATATCATTATTGGTGTATCATTAATGGACCACTTTTGGGTTGCTTGGATGTATATAGTAAGTTTATTTACTATATAATATAAAAGTACAAAGTGACATGGTAAGTGTCAAACTAATTAACTATGAGTTAAGACTAAAAGATAAGGTTAATATAATGACTCAAAACTGTCTAAAATCTATTTTTTTGAATGGATTTAGATCCATACCCACCTTATAAATTCAATAATACACTTTGGAACCATTATAAACCGACTAAAAATTTATTATAAAATAATTTTTTATGTTTTTCCTAAAGAGCCCCTCATCCACCTTATAAAAGGACACAACTTTTAACCAGTTCTTCACACCTTAAAAGCCATTTGGTTTGGCCAAACCCTACCCAGATATCTTTCCAAATTCCCTCAATTCAACTTATAAGACTTGGTTTGATCAGAAATCCATCCTAAGGAGCCCTTTTGATCAAATCAAAAGGAAGAACTCGAAGAAGATGTAACGTCTTCACCACCCTCTTTAAAGTTCCGTTCTTCTTCAACTTTTTCTTTCATTGTTATTTCTATTCTAAAACAAAAACTACAGAATCTACTATATAATATGATGTTATTATAAATATGTTACAACCATATTAATTATTCAATCCATCCCTGAATTATGTGTCACTATACGTGCGTACATACGGCTTACCGTCACCACGTCGTGGTGTAATTGTTATTCAATATATTATTATTTGGATGGGTATAATAATGATTATTAATCCATGTAAATAATAAATATAACATGATAATGATTATTTTTATATGATATACTACCCAATTATATATTATTTTAATATCAAAATAATGATATTGTCGCTCGTGCGTACGTCCGGACTACCATCTCCACGAACGCGATGAGATTCATTACCCGTCGTATCCATTTATGAATAATTATCATTTGATGGTTAAAAATAATGTTTAAAGACTTAATATCATTCTGGATATGAATATGATACATCCTATCCATAAAAAACACGGCTTATATAACAAAACATATAAAATAAAACGAGTAAGTTAACACCCAAAACGACGATAATACTATGATTTTATTAACAATGAAATGTTAAAAGATCATATATGATATCATATTAATATATATGATTATTGTATAATTTAATAACAATTATTTAACTATTATACTGGAGGTTAACCTACCATCTACCAAGGAAAAGTACAAGGTAAGGGGTTTTTCATCTCACTCCTTATTCCCGTGAGTTGCATACCATATTACCATTATTACCTTTTGTGTAGTGTATGTACTACCCATAATTGTATTCTTTGTGTAATACATTTTACTTTATGTGTATTTACATATTCATTGTATGATACCTCTTTCATGGTTTGTATGTTACATATGTTACCAAATTGGTAAGTGTTTATTTTACAATCTCTTCATTTTCTGAGATGTTTATACTTAATTTTCTACTGAGACTTCTTTATTATCCACATCCATGTTTATTAAAAATTTATTTGAAAATATTCTTACTATGTTATAGAATATGGGGTTAATTCATTTAAACACTTGTTTGAATTTTTATAAAGGTTTATAAGGAAATATTTTCGTCATTTTCCAAACAAGGTCCTTTTTAACCTTTTCCACAAAATTAAGGTAAGAATGTTTTTTTAAAATTATATGGCGAGTGCAGATATTTTCCGCCATTATAAAGTAGTTGAATCTTCCCTTAAAAGGTTATAATAATGTTTTCAAAATAAATGTTTTCTATATAATTATGTTACTTTTAAATGATTTCAAAACGAGTTATTTCTCTCAAATAGTTTGGATTCCATTTGTGTCAACATCCTTTGATAAATTTTACACTTTTTTGAAGTAGATTTATTATGATACAAATCATCCATATTGTATATAAGGTTTTGTGATATGTTTTACTGTGGATGTGTCATTCTTATACCATTCATGGTTTATAGAGAAAGTATTAACATTTCATATGATAGTTTTAATATGAATTTTCGGTTATATTTCATCCTCTAATTAAGATGAATGTGTTGGACTAGTATGTTCTGGGGTGGGGACTGGTAAAAGTACGCCCTCTAGGTTGGGGTCTAGTTATAGCAGACCCTCTGGGTTGGTGTCCGGTTATTTGAGGCACTCTGGGTTAGTGTCTGGTTATTAGAGGAACTTGCGGTTGGTGTCCAGTTATTAGAGGTACTCCGAGATGGAGTCCGGTTACAGAGGCTCTCCAAGATGGAGTCCGGTTATAGAGGATCTCCGGGTTGGGTTCCAGTTATAGTTATCCCATAGGTCTTGGAACGAGTCCTTGACACAGAAATTAAAGTTCAGCATTATGAATTCCATCATTATGAAAGTGGTTAGTGATATTGCATGTGATTATCCGACTAGTAGAATATCCATGTGAATAATTAAATGGCATTATTTCATTTTATTTTTTCTATACTCTGCTAATGATCATGTTTAATATGATTTAGTTATAGGTATACATTGCCTTAATTTTTTATTCTTATTTATGAATGTTTCTATTTTATTGCTTACCCTTACTGAGCATTTGAGCTATCCCCTTTCTATGTTTTATTTTTCCCAGGATTCCAAGAAGTGTATTGTGATTGATATGTAGGGTTAAGACAAGGAAATAATGGTGTTCATAAATATTATTTATGTTGTTTTCTATGTTTTAAAGTGAAATGTAACATTCATGAATATAATCTATTTTCCAGTACTGGTAAACTGATCGGTCCTTCGGGACCTTATTCCTTTTAATCATGCCAATGTATTAAAATAATGCACCAACTCTGGGGAACGGTGTTCGGGGCATTACAGTTGGTATCATATGAAGTTTAGAAATAACCTTGGAAGCTGGATTTAGATAAACTATGATTAGTGCACATAGCCCCAAGATAGAATTTGAGGATTAGTATAGAAGAACATCCTATAATTTTGGTGTTGTAGAGATTTTGTGTGTTTTCCTAGCAATACATCCATGTCTAGATATGAGCAGGTAGAGGCGGATCTGACACAGATGTACCTAGGGGTAAAACCCGAAAATACCGCTTTGAGCTAGACTCAAACAGGAATTGGTGCACGATAATAGGCATTGGTGAACTCTTGGTTATGAAACTCATTGGGGATATTCATAGGATAATTCTCATTTTCTTTACAAACCACTATGAATTGTTTATAACTATATACCACCTCAAAGAAAACATTTTTTTTATTATGGATTATATCCATAAATAGTTCAATTTATGTTAAGTGTTTTACATGTTTGGGATTATGTATCTTGATTCATAACCTAATCTAGTTTATGCCATTGTTTAGAAATGGGGCCTAGTGGAAGGAATGGAAACTGTATCAATGCACTAACTCCATGTAGGGATTTCTCTCCTGGTTGAGATAATTATAGTAGAGCTGGGGATGCAACTGGTGCTGATCATCTAATAACCATACTGCGACAACTGACTCAGGATTCGAATAATAACATTAACTGTATGGATCACCCCGATCCACAGTGTGGAGGATCAATGTTAGATCTCTTCATGAGGAAACAACCAGGAACATTCAATGGGAGTACAAATCCCTTAGTAGGTGAGCAGTGGATAAATTCCCTAGAGAAAATATTCCACGCCAAGGGGAGTAGCGAAAGGGAAAAATTTTCCATGACAGTTTACCCCCTCACTGGAGAAGCTGATCAATAGTGGTCATTGATTCAAAACATAAAGTAATATGATGATGTATCAAATATGGAATGGGGGAGTTAAAAGAGCTTTTCTTAGAAAAATACTTTCCCCGTGACCATCGAGCTGATATGGAATGACAATTTCTGAGTCTGAGAGAAAAGGAGTATAAGAATGTCGCAATGTATGAGGCTAACATTACAAGGCTAGAGAGGCATGCTGCAGATTATATATATAACCCAAGAAGTAAGATTGATCATTTATTTGAGGGGTTAAATCCATTTCAACATCGAGCATTAGTCTCTCAATCTTTCTCAACACACTAAGATATAGTCTCATGTGCTATCAAGACAGAAATTGAATTCTCTAAATCTTATGAAAATAAAGTACAGAAAGAGAAGAAGAGAACGATGGAGCAAGAGATAGGTAAAGGGAAAAGGGAAAGAATGATTGTCCATTATGTGAAATTTGTGGGAAGAAACACCCTGGTACTTTCCTAAAAAGAATGGGAGTTTGTTAAAAATGTGGAGAAAAATGTCACTAGACTCGTGATTGCAAGGGAAAGAATGAGGCTATCAATTTGGAATGATACAATTATAGAGAAATGGGGAATTATGAAAATTAATTTCCTATGCTTCAGGGAAACATACCTCATAAAAGTCCAAGGTATCAAGTCCAAGCTTATGCTGTTACTACAGTTGAAGAGGAATAATTAATGTATTTGTGTTTTTGGACTCAAGGATTATATTCTGGTTATGAGAATAACGTGATATATATAAGTATTGTACTAATGTACTTGTTTTTTTCATTAAGGATCTAATATGGCTTTGGTAATCATATTTTCAGTATGTGACAATAAGGGAATCTTTTCTCTATTTGGAGAATCTGATGTTGCAATTGATTTTGGAATTTAGATACCTTTTAAAGAGAGTCTGGACAGAGGTACTTTGGATAACTTCAATCTATTGGAATGGATTAAGTTTAACTTTGGACAGTATTCTTCAAGGATAAAACATTTCTTATGATTATTTTTGGAATAATATGAAACTATTGTTTTAGGAAAAGGACTACCTGCAGGTCGAGCGATAACTCGTCACGTCGAACAAAGCTGTAGGAATCGAACTGACAACCATAGTGCGACTGGCCTTTATTACCTACCATTAGCCTACATGAAGACCCTGGTTATTAAAAAAATATTTTTTATCATAATGGTATGTGTTAAAGATTGGATCCTTATACTATTAGGATAAATATAATATATTTGAGTTCTATTATCTTTTTGGAGCGAAAGATGAGTTTGTTGTAGAAATTAGTTGAAGGATGAAAACTCTACTTGTCAAGTTGTATATATATATATATATATTTATTTATCTTATTCTATGAAGAAATTAATTATTTAGGGAAGGTATATTAAGACCAAAAATGTGTTATCCGAATACCTTATGTTTTGTTGAACTGATGATATTTTAAATCTTCCAAGATTGATGTTTTTAAGGCCATCAATTCTACACTTGTTTGTGATTGATGACCTAAATCACTCCCTATAAATATATATTTTTTTACTCCAATTATGTGTCTCTAATTGCCACTAATTTTCTCCAAATCGATATCATAATTTTGTGGTGACCCTTTCATTTCTCTCTTCCTCTTATTAAGACTAAATTGTATTAACATGATTTCCGATGTGGGTTTTCCCACAAAGATATTTTCAATTTTCAACCTATTATTTTCAAAAAAATAGTTTCAAATTATGAGGAAGAAATTTATTTAAGGAGGGGAGAATGTAACACCCCAAGCTTCCACGGTACATTTCCCTTTGAATAATGCAATAGCTTGTATTGTACGCAACTTCGAGATTCTAACACACCACAACCAATCAAACTAGCTGTTATGAATAGTAATACCCACTTTTTGAAATTTTATAAATATTATCTCTCAAAATGGAAGTCAATTTTGGATTCGTAATATCAAATTTAGCCTAGCGTGAAATTTTGGTACTTTTCGGATAACTTTTATATTTTGATGAATAGTGAAAATTACTAAATTTTAATTAAAAACAACTTTTTAATCAAAATAATTAATAGAGATAAATTATGAATTTGAGTTGTTTTAAAGTATATTTATAATATATTTTTATCATTTCATACAATTTTGGTCGTGGGACATAATTTCACAATTAAACTGGACAAAATCAAGTGTCAATCTTTTGATAGTTATTATATCTTAAAAACACGCTTTGTGTTTTGACAGAGGGAATTAATTTTAAATTAATTTCTGCCACTCCTATATTTTGAATTTGGAAAAATGGATTCCCTATTTGGAATAATTATGTCCATGTTGTTTAAATAGGTATGTTTTATTTTTAGACATTTTGAATAATTAATTCGGTAAATATTTTATTTACCCTGGTCAAAGGGTAAATCCGGTAAATAAGGGTAAAACAATAATATTATAATAATTATAAATTACCCAAAAACTTGTCCTAACCTTATTTTGGGATTCATTTCCGACCATGGGCATCTTTAGGTCCATTTTGGGACCCCATTTAGCCACTTGTAGGTGATAGGGACACTTTATATTAATTAAGTTAAAGTAAATACAAAAATGAAAAAAGCTTATATCTTTTAGAAAAACAATTTTTACATAGGGTTATATATTTTATATTTTCGATTATAAATATTCATGATAAATATAAAAAGATTTCATACATAGTTATATTTTATTTATAATTTTTAGACATTAAATAATATAATAAATTTATGACACAATGATGATGCAGTAATTACATTCTTAGTAAAATATTAAAATAATTAATATTATAAATACCGAAATAAAAATCATTTGAGACTTTTAATGAATTCCACAAATTTTATAGGTTAATAAGACATGTTAGAGTTGATTAAATTAATTATGATCGATGTAATAATGCTGTTATGAATTTATCAAAAACAAAATACCCAATAGTGTCAAAATTGACATAAAAGAGTTTTTAAAACAAATATTATATTATTAACTGATATTTAATTCCAAAAAATTAAAGGTTTCGGCCAAAGGACTTATATCATATTTGGAGTATCGTTTATGGACCACTTTTGGGTCGTTTGGATATATATAGTATGTTTATTTACTATATAATATAATAATAAAAAGTGACATGGTAAGTGTCAAACTAATTAACTAAGAGGTAAAACTAAAATATTAGGTTAATACATTGATCCAAACCAATCGAAAATCTATTGTTTGAAAGGATTTCAACCCATACCCACCTTATACTTTTAATAATCCACTTTTGAGCCATTAGAAGTCGAATATGAATTTAATATAAAATAATACTTTAAGTTTTTTCTAAGGAGTGCATCCTCCCCCTTATAAAAGGACACCGCTTCTAACCAATTATTCACCCCTTCAAAGCCTTTTGTATTGGAAATACCCTACCAAAATATACTCACAACTTACCTCACTTAAACATATATGCCTTAGTTTGATCAGAAATCCCACCTAATGATCCCTTTTGATCAAATCAAATGGAAGAACCCGAAGAAGAGGTAACGTCTTCACCACCCTCTTTAAAGATCCTTTCTTCTTCATCTTCTTCTTTCTTTGTTATTTCTATTCTAAAATAATAACACCAGTATCTCCAATATTCTATGATGTTATTATAAATATGGTACAACCATATATTTAGTATTCTATCCATCCCTTGAATGTAATGTCACCATACGTGCATACGTACGGCTTATTGTCTCCATGTCGTGGTGTAACTGTTATTCAATACATTATTATTTGGATGGGTATAATAATAATGATTAATTCATTTAATAATAAATATAACATGATAATGATTCTGTATATATGATATACTACACAATTATATATTATTCTAATATCAAACTAATTATATTGTCATTGTGCATACGTACGGACTACCGTCTCCACGAACGCGATGAGATTCATTCCTCATCGTATCCATTGAAGAATAATTTTTATTTTATGGTTAAAACTAATGTTTGAAGACTTAATATCGTTGTAGATTATAATATGATACAAACTATCCATAACAACCATATCTTATGTAACAAAACATATAAAAGAAAACGAGTTAGTTAACACACAAAAAAACGATAATACTAAGATTTTATTAACAATGAAATGTTAAAAGATCAAATATGATATCATATTAATATATACGATTATTTTATAATTTAATAACAATTATTTCACCATTATACATGAGGATAACCTACCATCATCCAAGGAAAAGTACATGGTAAGGGGTTTTTCATCTCACTCTTTATTCCCGTGAGATTCATGCCATATTGCCACTATTACCCTTTGTGTGGTGTATGTACTACCCATAATTGTATTCGTTGTGTAATACACTTATATATTTTTGTATTTACATATTCATTGTATGATTCCTCTTTCATGGGTTGTATGTTTCGTAAGTTACCAAATTGGTTAGGGTTTATTTCACAATCTCTTCATTATCTGAGGTTGTTTATACGTAATTATCTGCTGGGACCTCTTTATCATCCACATCAATGTTTATTAAAAATGTATTTTAAAACATTCTTAATATTTTATAGAACATGGGTTAAAGTCATTTATACCCTTGTTTGACTTTTAGAAAAAGGTTTATAAAGGAATATTTCCATCATTTTCGAAACAAGGTCCTTTTTAACCTTTTCGACAAAATTAAGGTAAGAATGTTTTTTCAACTTATATGGTGGGTGCAGCTATTTTCTTGCATTATAAAGTCGTCGAAGTGTACCTTAATATGTTATATGAATTTTTTGAAAATAAAGGTTTTCTCTATAATTATGTGACTTTTAAATGATATCAAAAAGAGATGTTTCTCTCAAATAGTTTGGATTTCATCTATGTCAACAAACATTGATAAATTTTACAGTTTTTTGAAGTTGGATTATTATGATACAAATCATCCATATTGTATTTAAGGTTTTGTGATATGTTTGACAAGGTATGTGTCATTTTTATACCATTCAGGGTTTATAGAGAAAGTTTTGACATTTCATATGCGAGTTTTAATACGAATGTTTATGTTATATTTCATACTCTTCTTAAGATGAATGTGTTGGACTAGTATGTTCTAGGTCAGGGACCGGTAGAAGTAAGCCCTCCGGGTTGGGGTACGGTTATAGCAGACCCTCCTGGTTGGTGTCGGGTTATTAGAGGCACTCCGTGTTGGTGTTCAGTTATTTGAGGCACTCCGGGTTGGTGTCCAGTTATTAGAGGCACTCCGGGTTGGAGTCCGGTTGCAGAGGCTCTCCGAGATGGAGTCTGGTTACCGAGGCTCTCCGGGTTGGGTTCTGTTTACAATTATCCCATAGGTCTTGGAACAAGGCCTTGACACAGAAATTAAAGTTCGGCATTATGCATTCCTTCAGTATAAAAGTGGTTAGTGATATTGTATGTGATTATTCGACTATTATAATAATCATGTGAATAAGTAAATGTAATTATTTCTTTTTATTTTTTCCATACTATGCTGAAGTTCATGTTCAAAAGGCTCTTGTTTTAGTTATACATTGCCTTAAATGTTTATTCTTATTTAAGAAAGTTTCCACTATATTTCTTACCCTTACTGGGCATTTGAGATCACCCCTTTCTATGTTTTATTTTTCCTAGGATTCCAAGAAGTGTATTGTGATTTATATGCAAGGTTATGCCAAGGGAATAATGGCGGTCATAAATATTATTTATGTTGTTTTTTATGTCTTAAATTTCAATGTAACATTCATTTGTGTAATCTATTTTCCAAGACTTCTAAAGTAATCGGTCCATCAGGACATGATTCCTTGTAATCATGCCAACTAATTAAAATAATCCACCGAATCTGGGTAACTGGGGTAGGGGATTTACAAGTAGTGACCCTTAGTAAGTACATCAACATTGTTGCTGACATGGTTTATAACCGGTTTTGAAAACAATCCGAGATTACTATAAAACCACATTAATGTGGTGCAATTTATTTTCTACCCAATTTTTTTTCTCCATCTTTCTCCCCTATTATTCTTTCATGGGTCACATATTTGTTGGGGAACACCCCTCCCAATCTCATCTTTGTGTTGGAGTTATCTCATTCGCTCGACCTCTATTTCGACCACTGACATGTCTATCGGAACCATATCAGTAAGGTTATCCTTACCCATTCTTAACTTTTCCTATGATATCGCTCTAATCCCTACCTAATCTAGGTGAGTAATTTTCCTTAATTTTTGGCTGACCAATGGATCCTCCGATTTGTTCCAAATAAATTCTAGTTAGTCGATAATATCAAATGTTCCTATGTCTATTAACTCCAAGGTAGGTTTTTTATGCATTTTGTCACATTTTCATGATTGTTTTGGGGGACCATCATCAAGCTTGATGTTGGGTAGATGACTGAGGGCCATTTTAATTGACATTTATCTCTTAATTAACTTATTGGACCATATGGAATATCGTTGGGCATGCCCAAAAAATGTGAATTTGTGTGAGTATGGGTGAGGGGCCATATACCTAATGGGATGGTAGGTCAGGTGAGTTTGTTTAATAATTTTTTATTAATTTAATTTGAAGTAATTTATGTAATTAAATTTCTTAAATTGCATGTTATGTGATCCATGGAATCGTGACAGGCACAGAATAAGGATATGAGGTGGAATGACCATCAGGATTAAGGTTATATTGGTTGTTAGGTTGGTCTTCGCATAGATATTTTTTGTGATGTGATAACCAGTTACAGGACATGGTCGTCAGATCTGGTAAAAAGGTCTTCAGTTTGAGGGAATGTCATAAAACATTGGTTGGAAACACCATCAGAATTGAAAGACATGATCACAGCAGTATGAGGTGTAGATCATGGTGTGGATTCAGTACTATTTGGTGATTTCCACTAACCTTTGATTGTCCAAATGACGTTTTTCATGGAAATATAGGTTAAATCAGTGATAAGATGGTTTTTACCACTCATGTGGGTAGAGTCCCTCGGTAGTGAGGCATAAATAATTGGTATAGGGGTGACTTCTATAGAATTACATGGAGAATGTGAAGAGCCTTCGAAGGATAGCATAGATGATATCAGGTTATGGATGAGGCTCATCGTACATGATTCCACTAGGCCGGGTTAATTTTGGTTAGATGGGAATCATCATACCTCGAGTAGTTTTTCATTGAGTGGGAAATTGCTACTATTAAGGACATGTGTTATTGTGCATATAGAGCTCAATATTCAACTCGAAGGGTGATTTAGAGCAGGTTTCCATGGGATCCAGGTTCTATTTGATTTGGGTGTGCCTTCAAGACGTTGGTGACATGTATTATCATGAGGTTGCACGTGAAATTTGAGTCAGAAACTAGGGGTTCATCATTAAAATTTGACACTAGAGGATGCCTATGTTCGTGGAATATGGATCCTCTCCACTACGACATTATGACATGGGATGAGGATGGTGACAAATACCTGTTGGCTGTTGAGAACCAGTGAAATGTGTTTTAATTTTTATACATGAGATGTTTTTTTATTTATTATACATCACAACTTTTTTAAACAATATTTTTGGTATTAAAACATTGGTTGTACCCTAATGAAAGTCACTCTCACTACCTACATTTACAATTCAGGACATGAGTAGAATATAAGATTTTACATTCAGGTAAGCATTAAGACTTTGGATTTAGGTCTTATGTTGACTTGTTATGGATGTATTTCATGTGGAATTGAGGTTCCTACCATAGTAGGAGCATTGGATATCATTATTATCTAGTTCATCATACTAATATGTATATAGACACTATGGTTAGCCATGGGAAACCACATTTTTATTATTGTACTGTATGACCATCATTGGATTCACGTTCTATATTATAGTCTTCAAATGACATTTTGTTCTGTTTACCATTTTAATGTTGTTTAGTTAAGATCTCATTACTGTTTTAATTGAATTTGTGCCCACCATTGGTGGGTCTGGTTTGATTCTACTATGTCTTCTCATATTTTTCATTATATGTAAACTCATACAATTATATTTTCATCACATGAGTGTATAGTATCCCCACTGTCACCATTATTATACCCTCACTGATAGTCTGGAGCCTTTTTCGTAAGAGGAGACGCACCTAAGGCTTGTGGCACATTGCCCGAAAGAACAATTCGAGTGGCGTATAAGGTCAATGAAACTATAATACATGTGGTTTGGGGATGCAAATATAATTATATAACTTTTTGAAGAAGATAATCTGTAGGTAAATGAAAGATGTTATAATCTTCGAGTGAGTGAAAATGTAATAAATAAAATTAAATTTATTATATTTTAATTATGACAAATATTACATTAATATCAATATAATGATATTTCAATAAAATATAATCATTAAATTTACCTTTACCACCATCAATGTAATTCATTTTTTAAAGATGAATCATATCACATTGTGAGTTGATAGTCCACTATAAACAATAGTGACGTTATTGTATCCCCTATAGAATGGAATTTAAAAATAAATATATATGATATTTTGACTAAATTGATATAATCATTTTATGAATAACATATTTATACATTAGATCTATCATAAATCCCAACCATGAAATTGGATAATGAAAAAACAAATGACATCATTCCACGAGGTAGTAGTCCTCGCTACACACTAATGACGATTTCACAACTCATTTGATGGGAGTGGCGATAGTTGTAGGTCATAAAATCATTATTAAAAAATATAAATATAATTATTTCCTGTTTTTATTATATATTCTTGTATTAACACTAATCCAGGTGTGATTATTAGAAAATAAAATAAATATTTTCATTAAAAAACATTTTCTCCTCTTTGTTTGTCTACCTTAGGTTTGCAACAAATCAATCCTTGGATAAATTTATGCCCAAAATAAGTATTATAACATGATATGGGGAACTTGGGAATATATTTTTAGTGTTATTTTTTATGAGAATACATTTGATAGTGTTATGAAGGGAGAAGGGAATGAGTCCATTTATATGTAATGTGAGGGGTACAACTATAATTTTTGGAAAAGAATGAATTCCACTATAAATTTTTCTGAGATATGGTTTATATAATGGATCACTCTTGATAAGATATTTTATAATTTAAAAATATGTTAATACAAAAGGGTCTAGACTTATTTTTAGGAAAATGTAACCATTATAATTTTAGTATAACCCCAAAGTAAGTCTATTTTTACATTAATCACAGTAATTAATGATTAATGTTTTCACTTTCCATTTTGGTAAAAAATATTATTTAACCACATTAGACAATATTGATTTTTTTTTACAAATATGTGATAAATATTTTTATAAATCATTGATATATGGGATAAAATTTAATAAAAATTAATCTCATTGAAACGATGAGAAGTGGGGTTTTAAAGTGTAATTGATTAAGAGCTTAAAATTTTTTTTTATTAAAAATTAATTATAAAATTGATTCCAAATACCCAAATTAGATTAAATTTTATCATACTTAACTAATTATACATTATTAACACTTTACAGTATAATTTAAAATTATAAATTATTTAAATAATAATTCAATTCTTAATAAAAATTCACCGTTTTCACTAATCGTAGAAAAATGATATATTTTCTAAAAATAAAAAAATTTAAACTGAATATATATTCTATATTGTAAATTGAAAAATGAATTTAATTTTGTTTATTAAATTTTCTAATTGTTTTTTAAAAAATAATATTAACATATCTATACAATGTGAGACAAGTATGTCTTTTAGAAAATTATTTTTTTTTCTAGAAGAAAAAAATCATTTTTATCTATAATAATTATTATTTTATTTATAATCAATATATAAACATAATTTTAATATTTTGTTTATTATTATTTTAAAATTACATTTTAATTACTATGTGTACTATATTATCATTCACATCGTCTCGTGCAGTTTTTTTATTCTTATTGTTGTGTTTCAAAGACAGTATCAAATACATTGTTTTCTTTTAGAATTTCAAGGTGTTTCGAAAAAAAATAGATTTTAGGTGAAAATTATGAAATAATTTTATAAATCTATAATCTTATAAAAAATTTGGGAAATTAATTTGAATTGTAGTATAATGTCACAGTAATAATTAATGATTATTGTTTGGTACTTATAATACCTAAAGACATTATAGAACACACAAAAATGTATTGCAGACGATGCCCTATCAAATCCTATTTAGGAACATAACATATAATGTTTTCTAACAGAAAAATGTATACACCTACACTTATACATGAAGAGCTAGATTAGGGGATTTGTAGATAACAAAAATCCTTTCCCTCACAATAAAAGATGATGGAAAAAACACCCCGAAAAATATCTGGGTGTTGGATTCCCAACCAAAGTTAGTGGGGTGGAATATGTAATAACATATAAATAATATCACACATATATAAACTAATTGAACCATTATATAAATATAATCATTTCCCCCAATAATGAAATATAACCCTAGTTTCTATGGAAAAGGTCTAGATATTAAATAAGAATTATATCATCATGATCAATATTATTTTAAATTTTATCCAATAATTAATAACATCTATTATCATTTACATCAATATAATTTTAATTATATAGTCAATGTGTCTTGGAAAAATTTATTCTGTGTATATATTATCAGTTTTTTCAGTATAAACCGTGAACTATATAAGCATAATCATTTTATTTGATAGATCTACTGTAAATTTAAAATCATCTGAGTACCCTATGAATCAACCAAGGCTTCATATTAATTGGTTAAATCCTACTGAATTACATCAAATTACATTTAATAGTTAGTAAATGAACTTATAATTAATATATAGATATGCATCCATTAATAATGAATCAACTATGAAGTAATCATTGAAGGATAAATCCCCACTATAAACACATATGAAATTCCCTAGTATTCCCCACAATTTCACAAAACCTTTTTTAATCCTTCGTACCTTGAATATAATGACATTATATCTTGGAATCCATGAACACTTCTCAGTAAAATATCACAAATATTTACACATTATTTCTCTTACACAACATGCCTGTAACATCTCATAATTTTCATACACATTATATATATTTTAAAAACACAATATTAAGATAAATAAATCCAAAAATCAATGTAGTCATATTTTCTTCAAAAAATAGTAGGAACATTTATCCCATCCCATTTATTCATAAAAAAAATTAATTTCTTATTTATATAAACTATTCATTGTTCCCATATTTTCTGAATGAAGGAAACATTAGGTAGTAAAAAATAATAACCACAATAAAAAATATTATAATAAGAAATAACACCATGAGTATTGAAAATATATATTTCTTTGAAATAAATTTAATCTATTAAATAGCTTGGGATACTAGAAACCTTGAAGATAAAGGAATCGAAAATTAGTATCTCATTGTAACATTGATGTTAAAATGGATTATATGAAAATTTGTATCTAAATTATAAAAATCATATGTTATAAACATGTATAAATTTAATTCAATGGCTATATATTTATTATAAATAAAATAAGAATCATTTTAATGAATAACAAATTATTTCAGAAAACTATTTTTTTATGTTGTTACACCATTAATTGAAAAGATAAAATAAATATACCATATAACTATTTTAAATATAATTAGTTAAAAAATAAAATTCTTTTCTTAATCTATCATTTAAAAATTATCATTGACTTCATTTTTAAGAATTATTTGATATGCAAATTTCTTTTTTCAAGGAATAGTGAAAATACTAGTTTTTATCGGAATACTTATTTTTATTTAAAAAATATATGAAATAAATTTGGGTTAAAAATTGTTTTCATAGTTAAATTAGTTTATTTAAATTTTAAAATTTTAATTCCGTTCATTATAATCAATTATATATATAATTTTGTTATTAAAATATTATAAACATAAGAATATATCCTATCTGGGATACAAATTTCCCTTTTAATTGATGGTTTAATTATAAATTAAAATTACATAGTTATATAAATTAAACATAATAATATTGAATCCATAATTGGAATTTGAATATTTAATACCATAAAATAAGTTTATCTTAATTTTTTTCATAATTAGCTTTAAAAATAGTAAAAATTAATTACCACGGTTGAGGATAAAACTAGTTAACCATGGTGTTAAAATAAAATGATAAGTGTGTTAGCAACTGAATTATTTTTATATATTATTTTTTTAGACATATATCGGCCCATATTTCCTTATTATTTATTTCTTCTGTGTATGGTACAATTATCCTTGAATATTAACTATATAATAATTTATGTGGGGAAAAAGAAAAAAATGCCACACTCTTTCTTTAAAATTTCAATAATGTTTACTAAAATGGAAAAATAAAATATTCTTATAAATAATGATGGTAATTTTGAGAATAATGTAATTAATTTTCTGATGGTAATTATTTTTATATTATTAGTAAATAGATAATTATGTTAAATGCTTATGAAATTACAACATAATAATTTTTAAATTAATAGAAAAATAAAATAAATTATTCAAAAAATATAAAATTTCATATATATTGAAAGAAATTCATCAGTAAATGAATGATTAAGATAAATTTATCAAGTTATACATCTCTAAAATGAATATATTTTAATTCAATCACATTATTTATATTTTAAATATCAAAATAAGTTAATAGTGTCTATAACGAAAATAATGTAATTTTATAATAAATATTACATTATTAAATGAATTAAAATAAATGAAAATCTAATGTTTATTCATGTTATTTTTAAATTTTTAAATATATAATCTAAATTCTGTTCATGTACCAATTTCTCTTTTATAGTGAATATATTGATCACAATACTGTAAAAACATTTTTACTATAGTTAAGGTTAAAATATTTCTTTCTTACATTATGAGTTCTTATGTTCAAGTTAATTTACCACTAAAATGAATATTTTTTTATAAAATTAATTAAATATTAATAATTACTAGGATCAAATTATCTGAAAAGGATCAATTTATTTAATTCATAAATGAAAAATTTCCTAGGTAAAAATACTATTTACTGTAATGAAAACTATGTTAGTAAAAGTAAGGAAACATAGATTTTAAGAATTAAATGATAAAAATATGTCCTTTTGTGTGTGATGGAGGTGTGGAGAACAATATCATGCCTAGAATAATTTGTTTATAAATTTTAAATTCAATAAGGGTGAAAATGACTTCCCATTATTGAATTTTTTTATCTATTAACAGAAACTCCAATACACCTCAATTATAAAAGGTCACTCACCGCCCTCACATAATAACACCTCTATAAATATTTATCTAATAATAACTTCAAATATCCCTCCCCAACTCCTTTATAAATAGTTTAGATCTTATGGTATACCAGGAATGTCCATCCATTGAATCCATAATATGACATACAATGGAGGTTTCTTTATGAGATGTAATTGTATTACAAAATATATTCCTTTTTATTTATTCTTTTAAAACATTTAAATATAATATAATAATTAATATATATTAAAAAAAATATCCCATATCTACTATGTAATTATGTTAATGTAATAAATCATATCCACCTCCTCTTCAATAAAATGGGATTGAAATCATTGATCCTCTATACATTGGTCTACCACATTTCTAACCAACATGTCTCATTTTTCATAAACACCCCTAATAATGTGATATAATGATAGATTTAATATATATATATATATATAATATTTATCATATAATTATACTAATTTAAATTCAATAAATATTAAACATTTTACTTTTTTTAATATGATAATGTCGATCGTGTGTCTTGAGGACTACCGCCTTGCCAAGCGATGTGATTTGTTTTCCACATACGATTTACATAGATTGTAACAAGGATAGATTTATGTAATATATGAGATATTTATGATATGATATTGATTGTGGAGAATTTATATATTACAAACTTCATTACCCTTTCTCTAGTTATGGAATTGATAAAATTGCTCGTGTGTGCGTACGACCTACCGTCTCCATTAAGAGACCAGATCTATTTTACATTATCAAATGACATTAATGATTAGAAAATTTAATATAATGATAAATTGATATTTGTAAATGTTATATCATTCTAGATATTATTTTACTATATAATATTCATAAGAATACACACTTTCGTGATAAAACATTCATGAAAAAACAAGGTAGTTTAGAACCGAAACAATAGTAATAATAAAATATTATTAAAAAATAGGTGATAAGATGTTATAAAAGGAGAATATATGATATTATAAATATTAATATGATTTTTTTATAAGTTTATAAATTGTTTAATTCCACAAAATGATATGTTAAATAATATTAAATGACAGGGAAGCATGAAGTAATATTTTTTTGCCTAAATTACCATTTATTGAGGAACATTGTAATGTTATAATGAAATATACATTATATAAGATATATAATACCAATTTTATATCTAATATAAGTAATAATTAATACACTATTTTATTTTAGGCTTTAATTTTAATTATTTCAACAAACTGGATTTGGTATGAAAATCACCATATTGTAATGAATTTCCGGACTCATTTTCCTTTCATTGGGTTTTATTAAAAAAAATTCCATTTATTTTATTAGAGTAAATTTATAATAAATTTTTAAAACATAATATTTTATTTACAACTATTTAATGTTCATTTACATTTATTAAAAATAATATATTTATTTACTAATTATCACTTCAAATTTCTAATCATTGTTAGGGTTCCTCATCTAAATTGTCTTCTATTGAACATTTGTATTGTTGTACTCATATATCCTTTTATGATTTCTATATAATACCATTTTTATATAATATAAAATTAAACTATATATATTATTGGTATTTCATGTTACATTTTATTTTATTCCATTCACCGGTTTTATGATTCAAAAATTTACCAATGTGGTCCGAGATTTAGGTCTCAATGTAATTTTCATTTTCATTTTTTATACATGAATTTATACAGAGGGAAATTATATGATCATGGTGTTATAAAGACATTTATTTTTCTTATATAATATTTATTAATAATTTTTTCATATAATATTTTCAATTACCACTCATTATAACTTAAAATAACTGATAATTATATTTTAATAAAATCAAATATAATTTCATTTTTAAGTCCAAATAAATTTTCTTCCAAACACATTTTTTTAAAACTAGTATTGAAAAATTATTTACTGCGATTGTATAAATTCATTTTACCAATAATTATATTTTTACAAAAATAATTAAATGGGACTTTCTTATCATTTTTTGAATAATGAACTATTTGACTTTTTATATGTAAAATACAATGTAATTTTTATTTTTCAAATTTTTTATTTTTTAAATGGACTTAAAATGATAAAAGGCTATTTTCGTTCAGAATTTTTTGAATGATTATATAATGGTATTAATATTAATAAATAAAATAACCCTTTATCATACATATACTATACTATAGATATGTTTTAATTCTAATATCGTTATTTTTAATCATGATGGTTTACTTTTAGTTTAGATAGAGAATGTACTGATGTTATATTAAATGATTATATTTTGTAATCACTAACATTAAATTCAAATATTCAATTTCTTGTGATCATTATATAATAAATTTACCTTAAATATCCTTTTTTAATTATTAATAATTTTATTACCAATATTATTTATCATTTAAATATGTGGTTTTTTATTTTTAATTTTAACTAAATGATTTTAGAAATATAATTTTTTTATATTCATTATAGATCATTTGAAATTGTTGAAATAGAATACTGTTCACGAATTAAATGACAAATAATATATATAAATAATGTGTCAGAAATGATATTTTTAGTTGGGATAGGTTATATATATCCACTTAATTATTTAGTAGTCTATGGGGATGAATTAGAGGACTAGCCTTATTTAAATGGGTTTTTGGTGTATATCTACACATTTACTAAACAATATTGGCACAAGGTATTGGTGTTAATGGTATCATGTTTACTGAGATCATGAAATTTAATAATAATAATTCCCTTAAATAAGAGTTAATCTATAATTATGAAAGATATTATTTACTTGATATTATCCATGGATGAATTTTTTGATCAAATTGATGATTAACTACAATGTGTGTTCAACTATTTACATATCCATTTAGAGTGTGACTTATCCAATAGTGAGGAAAATGTTATGTGTAAATGGAATGTGTGTAAATAAATTTGTGATTATTTATTTATTATTCCTTATATAGTAATGATAGTCATGTAATTGAATAAATGGAATGTGTTTTCATATATTTACATTTTTATATTGATTATACATTACCCAATTATGATAGTTGAATTATTGATTAAATGGAATGTGTTTTAATATATTTACCATTCCATTTTGATTATTCCTTATAGATAATGCATTATTTACCAAAGATAATTGTAACTATATGTAGCACATACTATGAAATTAGGATCACCTTTATTTTGTATCCATTCTATAGCATTCCACCCCTCACCCATTGGCGTGGGAAAAATAAGGATGTTCTATGGGCCATAGGCGGCATCCTCAAGAAACCAAATGCTAGAAATAAACTACAATGGATTCATAAACAAAAGGGGAATATTTTTTAATTTGAAAATAATATAAATAAAACCTGGTAAACATTATTATAAAACCTATATATGATTCCTGAGTACCAAATACAACTGAAAAAACAACTGAAATATAATAGTATAAGATGAAAAAAACAACACCACTTAAAGATACTAAAGACCAGAAGTCCCAAATGAAAAAATGACATCCATTCAACATCTCCAAAACTACTACAAACTCCAACTCAATAATCTATTCTCATTATATCCCAAGGTATCATAATAAAACTAGGATTCCATTCCTTTAAATGTGTTTTGATATATAACATCTAAAAATACATCAAATTCAAAATTATGGGGTGATTATAAAACACATTTGGATTCTACCAATTACATCCAAAATCGTGCCACTAATATAGCAGAACTTTTTACCTTAAAAAATAATAAATTTTTTCATGTTGTTTATATCAATTACAAAAAAAATTCCAAACCAAAAAAATTTCCATCAAAAGCAACCAAACTTGTTTTTGAAAAATTTTATTTTTAAAATTCCCATACAAAATATGTGTTTCAACATATCGACACACGCATGAATTCCAATGATAAAATTATTTACTGATGAGTGGCCTTTTATAGATCTATAATGTTGTTACAAAGTTACTGATACCATGTTCCTCAATAGAATACACCCCTTCCATAGGGTAATGCTTGATTCAAATGAACTCACATAAACCATGTATTCTAGAACCAATCCCAAGAAAATAATTCTAAGAGATATCACTAAAAAATTCGTTAATTTACAATATTACTATAATATTTTCCATGATAAAATACAAAATCATAATTTTTAAATGACTATTTTAAAATTAATATTAAGTAGTTTTCCACAAAGCCGTCTAATGTTCAGCATTTCAACAAATGTTCACTAAATAGATTTTCAATCAACAATCAAATATAAATTTGAAAATAAAGTTCATGAGATTCAATCAATTTTAAAAACATTAATTAAATATATAATCAAGGTGACTTGATAGATATTCCACATACCTCCCAAACATAGGTGAAGATAAAGGCCACCAAAAAACATCAAAAACACATCTTGAGACACCTAAAAAATATTTTATCATATTTTATTAAATAATAAAACATATATCCTAATGATTGAAAACAAAAAAAATTAATATTTCACCATATTTTTATATCTAGGTTTTTATGATAGGTAGGAAGAATAGATTTAAGGATATTGATGAATAATGATAACTTTCTGACGAATTTGGGTATTAAAAACACATTAATTATCTTATAAATAACTCTATTATATAATGGATGTTGGATCGAATATGTAGATTGAACAATATAGGAGGGGGGGGGGTGAATTGTAGGTTTAAAAACTTTTTTTAAACTATGTTTTTAAACACTTTAGTTTAAAAGATCTTAAACTAATACAAATACAAACACCCACAATTGTATTGAGAATAAATGGTATGAAGTAATGTTATACTAATGAAATTTAAAACAATTGTATTCGAGATGAACACAATAATCAGAGTAATATAAAGATGAATGATTCTACCATAAAGCGTATAGAATAAATCAATAAAAAATGTAATAGAATGATTTTAATTGAAAAAATTACAATTGAATATGTAAAGAAGAAAGGAAACAATAAAATAATTTCTAATACAAGCAGCAGCAGAAAAGTAAAAGCATTACTATTCTTTGGACACAAATAGAATGGTTATCCTTTAACCTAGAATAAAATTTCTATCTCACCAAAACCTTGGTAAGCCCTCGATACGATGATCGGAACGTCTGAATGCCTATCCCCAGAAGCCCTCGATACGATGATCGGAACCTCTGTCTGCCTATCCCCAGCAGCCCTTGATATGATGATCAGACTGTCCATCTACCTATCCCCACCAGCCCTCGATTTTGTAGGTAATCATCACCTCTGTGTTTCAATTACTTGAAATCCCTTAATATGATGATCAGTCTCACAAAGTAGATGAGAGAAGTCACAATGTCTCTCTTTAGTACATGATAGCAGTAGTGTATCGCAGCTGTTCCAATGTCTCTCACTTTCAGCATCAAATGACCTCCTATTTATAGGCCTCGTGTGCCAATGGTCATGTTTCCTCCAACGGTCATATTTCTCCGAAAAACTCGGAGGGACTTAGACACCTGGTATCATAACAATCATATTGAAACAGAAAGCACGATATCGTTTTGATTAGTTTGTAACTAACTCAACGACATCGTATTGGTTAAAAAAAGATATATATGAAGAAGATAATCATGAGTAAGATTTATATGAAACATGCGTTTTTGACTAAGTACCAAAACAATTATGTAATGAATGATATGAGTAGTAGAGTCAATGCAATTTCCATATTCAGTATGATCAGTATTGTACGATTGGCATGGTCAGTACGATCAGCTTTGTACGATTTTCATGGTCAGTACGATTAGCATGATTAGTACGATCATTATGGTCAGTACGATTAGCATGATCAGTACGATCATTATGGTCAGTACGATTAGGATGATTAGTACAATCAGCATGATCAGTACGATACGATATACATGAAAAAGGATATTTGTGATTTTAAAAACAAGATATAAAAGTCAAAAGATGAATTTTGACTCAACAATCTCCCCCTTTTTGGAAAGCACAAATTATAAAATAAAAACTAAAAGAAATACTTATCTCCCCCTGGGTTATTGGAAACTCTTCTGAATATAGAATTGAATACAACTAACTCCCCCTTAGGTATGGACTTTCTTAAGGATTGTATTCGTATATTTTCCTTTAAGTGTTGTAAAACATTCTCCCCCTTTATACAATATTCACCCCCTTTATAATAATTCTCCCCCTTTGTGATTTACAAAAAGAAAGGGGTAAACGTAAAATTTCAGAAAGAGTTAGAGAATAAATACAAGACAATGGATAAAATAAATTTCCTTACGATAACAATCAAGACCAATCTTGGAAACAAATACAAGTCATTTGGTTTCTCTTTCCTTCTACTTTTTGATCAACTCATGAAGAATTGCATTCATCTTTTTTATCTCCTTCTTGTCATCATAAATATCATCACCCTGAGATTTGAGAAGGTCTTATTGATCGGCAAAGAGTTGATCTTGATTTATGATTGTCTCTTCATGAACTCTGATCACTTCTTCAAGAGTATCAATTCTGTCTTGTAAATTCTTGTTATCTATCGATAACCCGGTGTTCTATTTCTTCAAGATAACTATTTCATCATTGAAAGATGAAACCTTCGAAAACTTATCCTGAAAGTCATTCATTGTTTCCTGCAAGTCTTTTACTGAAGGAACATCGGCTCGTTGGGAAGACAAAAAGTTCAACCTATCAACCGTTTCTTTGCCAAGATTATTGAAATAAATTGAAAGCTCATTTAACAACCTTCTTATATCTTCAATTTATATCTCATGATCATTGACTGAGATCTCTGTTTTGTACGACCTCTTGGTCATCCTGTTGCAGGCTTTCTTATGAGCAGCCGAGGTTTCAGAAAGAACTTTCAAATCAGCTTCATCTGACAAAACATTCTTTCTCTACTCTTTTACAGAACCAAACTTCTTTTTCTAATTGTCAGTAATAAAATCAATCTTCGCTTCCAGCCTAGGGAAATATGGAATGGACTTCTCAACCCTTCTCAAAACATGGACAGTTTAATCACTCTTCTTGAGAGAGATTGTGTGCTCTGAATCAATATCTTCATCGTATGAAGCCAGTTCATTTGATCGGCTTGAGTCTACAACTGGTTGTTTTCCTAATACTTTTTCTTTCTACTTTATTTCTTCTTCCACTTTATCACTAATGACAATAACTTTATCAGTGTGAGAGGATTGAGCACCTTGCTTTACATGAGATGAAATTCTATCTGGAGTTTCAGAAGATTGAAAAAGTGCTTGATCGGCATGAGGAACATGTTGAATACCTTCACTTTGCTTTTAAACCGATTCCTCTCTACTCTTCTTCAAACACAGAAGGAATTCTAAAATAAAATATATTTCCTCTTCTTCATCTTATTGTATATCTTCTAATATTTGTTTTCCATTTTCTTTTTCAGGAAGACTTAGTACGATGGGCTCTTGATGCACTTCTGTGGTAAGTTGAGCACTAGCTTCCTCAACATCTTTCAAGAGATTTGAAGCATCAAACTCCTGTGCTTTTCTTTTCAAAAGAACCTTCTTCTTCTTTTCAGCCTGAAGGGTATCCTCAACCCTTAATCTCTCAGCAAAGGCTTTGGCTGGATCAAGTCCAAACTTTGGATCTCCTTCCTTTCTCTGTTCCTTATCCTTTATCCATTTGGCTACAACTTCTTTACTATACATCGGCTTCTTCTTTGGCTTTGAGATGGTTTGCGGGTCAGAATTTTGAGGAACAACAAAAGAAGGAATGTCTTTTGCTGGAATAGGTGTCGATTGATTTTGAGCTGATTCAGCTTCTACATCTCTTAAAAAATGGTTTTAATTTGGATCAAAACAAACATTCAGCTTTTTCATCGTACTCTTACTAATCCAAGATGGCTTCAGATCTACCAAGTTTCCTTTCAAAGGAATGTTATAAAACTTCATGCTATCAAGAATAAACTTTGTAAGGATGGCTGGATACATAATCATTTGAGAGTTAATCCCTCCTGTCTTGACATTCTTAATGGTTTCAAAATCATACCACATGATATTTAATTTTCTCATATTCACAAGATAGTCAAGCATAAAGATATCATAAACATTTAGAGTTTCTCTATCCCCTTTCCTTGGGATAAGAAAACCTTTCATCCATAGGGTCACAAACCAATTTTCCGGAGAATGATGAGCCACTTTTCTCTTCTCTTTATTTATAACAAACAAAGACTTATTAGAACATTCTCTATTAAACGTACTGACCTCCTCTGGTAGTTTATGATATGGACAGAATGAATCCCCTTCTATTGAGACATTTAGAAAATGAGCCACTTGTTTCACAGACATAGACAACATTCTATCATACAAAGCAAAAATTGATAGTCATGTCTTTATCGAAAGATACGGTTTTGTAGAACTGACTAAATTAATCAATGAGAACCAGATCTTAAGAAATAGGTCTTTCAACACATAAATGCTCCCATCCTTGAAACATAACGATTCTTCTGATTGTGGAATCATACGAGTCAAAAAAGTCCCGAGAAAATAACCTTTCTCTGAAAACTTATTTCTCTGAAAAAGTATTTGATGAAATTTCGGCAGGAGTATTAGCAGAGGACTGAGACATATAGGTGTTGCCGATGAAAGGTCGTATGATGATTTAAAACCAGTAGAGCAGAGCATCGCCTCAAAACCTGAAAAACCAATGTGGGTTTGGGGAGGGGAGGGGCTATTTATAGGAGAAATAGGGGTGACCATTGATCTTCTACGATTAAGATTAGAGGAAAAAAGATCAATGGTTAGGATAAAAACGAAAGGAAACTTTTTAATAAAAATGGAAATTACCTACCGGGGAACGTAAGGTAGTTGTTGGTTTATTAGATCTAAAAAGAAAACACAATCGTACGAAAAAACAATCGTCATATCAATGGAATACAAAGTCGTTACCATTAACTAACAAGAAGATGGAGAATAGTATCATTACCATGAACAGACAATACGATGGAAAAAAATCTCATTACAATGAATTGATAATATGACGGAAAACAAAGTTGTTACCATGAACTGACAGTACGATGGAAAACAAAGTTGTTACCATGAACTGACACTACGATGGAAAACATAGTTGTTACCATGAAATGACAATACGATGGAAAACTAAGTTTTCACCATGAACTTACAGTACGATGGAAAAAAAATTTGTTACCATGAACTGATAGTACGATGGAAAAAAAAGTTGTTACCATGAACTGACAATACGATGGAAAAAAAAGTTGTTACCATGAACTGAAAATACGATGGAAAACAAAGTTGTTACCAAGAACTGACTGTACGATAGAAAAGAAATTCATTACCATGATCGGTCAATACGATGATAAAGAAATTCATTACCATGTTCGGTCAATACAATGGAAAAGAAATTCATTACCATGATCGGACGATACGATGGAAAAGAAATTCATTACCATTATTGGATGATACGGTGGAAAAGAAATTCATTACCATGATCGTACAATACGATGGAAAAGAAATTCATTACCATTATCACTATGAATAGTTATTAATGGTAGGTTTTTCTCATTTTTAACTTGGGCTCTAGAAGTTTTGAAATAGGAAAAGGCTTCAGATTTCATTGTGAGAAAATAGACCCCTGTGAATCTTGTAAAGTCATCAACTAAAACAAATACATAGTATTTGCCTCCAATGCTTCCAGTTTGTGTGGGACCAAAAAGATCTATATGCACTAGATGTAATGCATATGAAGTTGAAATTTCATTAATTGGTTTAAAGATAGTTTTATGTTGCTTTCCATATTGACAGGGATCACAGACTTTTGAAGAATCATATCTAAGGTTCTGTAGTCCCTTCACAAGTCTTTTATTTGAATGTTTACTAAGGTTTCTCAGATTACAGTGTCATAGTCTTCTATTCCATAGCCATGATTGGTCTTCTATTTCACTTAAGCAGGGTATATTTTGGCTCCTAATGTCTTCTATGTTAATAGTGTAAAACATCTCTTGCCTATGAGCAGATAGAATGAACTCATCCTTGGAATTGTGAACGAGACACTTTTCATTTCTAAAATTCACAAAGTATCCTTCATCACATAATTGACTTATGCTGATGAGGTTGTGCCTAAGACCTTTAACAAAAAAACATTTGAAATAAGAACTTTTCTTAGAAAAAAGATATTACCCATACCAACAATCATTCCTTGAGAATTATCTCTGAAGGTAACTTTTCTACCTTTTGTTTTGCTAACATTTTCAAAGAGATATTTGTTTTCGGTCATCTTTCGAGAACAACCACTATCCATGTACAAAATATTCTTATTGGCGCACTTCTCATTTTCCTGATAAAGAAACAATTAGTTTTTCAGAATCCAAACTTGTTTTGATCCAGAAGGGTTAGATAAAATAATTTCAGGAATCGACATTTGTTTTGAAAAATGAGCTTTATGAAATCCTAAAGATTGAGTTCTGATAAGAGAACAATCTCTTCTCCAGTTTCCTCTACATTGACATAGAGAGAAAAACGAGGTGTTTTGAGGAACAAAATAGTTATTGCTAAAAACCGGTTTGGAATAAGTATAACCAAGTCCAGAATGATTTCTCAAGGGTCGGATTTGGTAGTACATTTTGTCAAAATTTTCTTTTCCATGAGTAAAGTTTGACAAACATTTTTTCAAGAAAAAAATTCCTGACTTTAATTTTAAAACCATGTTATTATTTTCCAAAACATTTGATTTTGAACTAGAGTTAGGATCTAAAACATTTTTCTTTGAGAACACAGTTTCTAGGTCCTTATAATGATTATCCTTACCAAATTTGACTTTCTCAAGGGTTTTTAAAATAATTTCAAGATCAGAAGTTTTCATATCATGTTCCTTAGAATGATCCGACACTTCGTCAGTTAAAATTGTAATTCTTGAATTTTCTTTCTCAAGGTTCTTCTTGAGTTTAGAATTTTCATTTTCAAGTAATTTAGAAAATCTAGATACATCTTCAAAATAAGTTAATGAATCATCTTCTGATGATGAATATTCCTCATTTGAAGATTCATAATATCTATTATCAGTATAATTTTCATTTAAAGAGACATTTCAAATAGCTTCAGCATTATGTACCTTAGCCATGAGACAATGATCGTCAATTGGTAATCTGGCTATAAGTCTAATATTTTATTGTTCTGAGGACTCATAATCTGATGAATCATCTGATGAATCACTACCACTTGCACTCCACGTATCATTTTCCTTAAATAATTTCTTTGTATTATAAAACCATTTCTTATTTCATTCATAATGTTTCTCCTTTTTGTATTTCCTCTTCAGTAAAGGACAATCAGGCCCTATATGCCCTAATTTCTCACATTCATAATAAGTTACCTCTGAATCTTTCTTATCCTTCCTATCTTTCTTTTTGAATCTATATTGGAAGTATTTCTTTCCCACAATCTTGTTCATCGTTCGAGCAAGATTGGCTAGCTCATTATCCGAAAGATCACAATCACTTGAATCAGATATAACAACTTTATTGGATTTGGATCTTGTAAGACTTTCAGGTGTTTTAGATTTAGATGTAAAGGCTACACTTCCATTCCCATTCTTCTTATTGTTGAAATTAGCATCTCTCTTCATTCTTGTATCGTGCTATAGAAGAGTTCCAAAGAGTTCATCAAGAGTAATCTGGGAAACTTTTCTATTTTCATCAATAGCTGTCCTTTTGGACTCCCATTCATTTGGCATTATATCTATAATTTTATCTACTAGAGCTTAATCATCAAGGCCTTTTTCACCCATGGAATGTAGACTGTTGACAATTGTCATAAACCATTGTTTCACTTTACATACTGGCTCTCCATAAGGAAAAAAAATCCATGATACTCTACTCAAAGCACTGCTCTTCTTGTTTCTATAACCTTTGATGTACCAAAATGAGTGACTTATAATTTTATCCAAATACAGTTGGCTGCTTCACATGAAGATATATGACTGTATATATTTCTAGTTATAGAGCATAACAAAGTATTGCATACCTTGTAATTCAGTTGATATTATTGCTTCTCTTGATTAGTGAATGTACTGACTTCTTTGTCAGGAATTTTGTAACCTCCAGTAAGCATTATAAAATTTACTACACCAGTATTGATCACAAAAGTCTTCATACGATCTCCCCAGTACTCATAATCATTCCCATCAACGATAGGTGGTCTAGAAGGATTTATACTGTCTATTTACCCAATATTCATTCCTGCCATCTAATTGAAAGAAAAAAACTTTTCCACTCCACATGTTAGTGTAGTAAGTAAAAATTGAACAAGTAATACAAATCAGTGGAAACCTGCTCTGATACCAATTTTTTGATCGAATATGTAGATTGAACAATACAAGTGGGGGGGGGGTGAATTGTAGGTCTAAAAACTTTGTGTAAACTTTTTGTTTAAACCTTTTAGTTTAAAAGATCTTAAACTAATACAAATACAAACACCCACAATTATATTGAGAATAAATGCTATGAAGTAATGTAAAACTAATGAAATGTAAAACAATTGTATTCAAGATGAACACAATAATCAGAGTTATATAAAGATGAATGATTCTACCATAAAGCGTATAGAATCAATCAATACAAAATGTAATAGAATGATTGTAATTGAAACAATTACAATTGAATATGTAAAGAAGAAAGGAAATAATAAAATCCCTTCTAATACAGCCAGCAGTGGAAAAGTAAATGTATTACAATTCTTTTGACCCAAAGAGAAGGGTAATCCTTTAACCTAGAATAAAAGTTATGTCTCACCAACACCTTGGTAAGCCCTCGATACGATGATCAGAACATTTGTCTGCCTATCCCCGGTAGCCCTCGATACGATTATCGGAACGTCTGTCTGCCTATCCCCGGCATCCCTCGATACGATGATCGGACCGTCCGTATGCCTATCCCCAGCAGCCCTCGATTTTGTAGGTAATCAGCACCTCTGTCTTTAAATTACTTGAAAGCCCTCGATATGATGATCGGTCGCACAAATCAGATGAGAGAAGTCACAATTTCTCTCTCTAGAACTTGATAGAAGTATAGTATCGCAGTTGTCCCAAAGTCTCTCACTTTCAGCTTCAAATGAGCTCCTATTTATAGGCCTCGGGTTCCAATGGTCATGTTTCCTCCAACGGTCATATTTCTCCGAAAAACTCGGAGGGACTTAGACACCTGGCATCATAATGGTCATATTGAAATAGAAAGCACGACATCGTTTTGATTAGTTTGTAACTAACTCAACGACATCGTATTGGTTAAAACAAGATATATATGAACAAGATAATCATGAGTATGATTTATATGAAACATGCATTTTTAACTAAGTACCAAAACAAGTATGTAATGAAAGATATGAGTAGAAGAGTCAATGCAATTTCTATATTCAGTATAATCAGCATTGTACGATTGGCATGGTCAGTACGATCAGCTTTGTATGATTGGCATGGTCAGTATGATTAGCATGATCAGTACGATCATTATGGTTAGTACGATTAGCATGATCAGTATGATCATTATGGTCAGTACGATTAGGATGATTAGTACGATCATCATGATCGGTACGATACGATAGACATGAAAAAGAATATTTGTGATTTTCAAAGCAAGATATAAAAGTCAAAAGAGGAATTTTGACTCAACAATGGAATGGTCTCCACAACCTTTAGAGGGATACTATTTCATGATATGTCTTTTTTATTAAAGAATGAGTGGTTTAAGAAGTAAATCATATTATATCCATGATTTTTAGATAAAATTTGTTAGGGTTCTTGGTTAAGGCATATGGTTAGGAATTTTATCCTGTAACTATGCATAATTAATTAACTCTAAATCCACCTTGCATAGTTGGATAACATAGTTGGAAAAACCATGCACTAAATATTCAATTCCACTATTTACATTATCTCAGAATTTCACCTAAGTCTCTACAATGTTTGGAAAAGTTTTGTTCCTAATCTTGGGGATACATAATTCCAACTCTTTCAGTTACATAGTTCACAGAGGGTTATTTTATGGTTTATAAAATCATTGTAAAATAGTGATCTTCCAAAAAATCAAAAAAAATTGAAAAAATATTTTAATAATCTTAAATGATATCCCAAATATTATTGATAATTATAATACATAAATAAAGGTTCGGGTAACCAAAAAAATGAGGTTCTAAAATTTTCAGGAATAATGATGAGGTGACATCGAACCCGACACCAGACCAAGATAATGACATGGCCCGAAGGGTGTTCCCAATCCCCATTGGATGGAAAATAGATATTGGGTATAAAAAATGAACATTTGGGAATTATTTTTCCCATGATAAATATCTAAAAACAATTATCAAGGTAAAACATCACACCAATATCAATATCCGTATCCAAAGGAGTTACAACAATTCAAAGATAAACTTTTTACAAATTTAACCAAAACTGAAACAAAAATGTTCCCAAAATGGTGTGGAACCAATGAAATAATAACCCAAAAACCACCATAAAATACGAGTTCAATAACCCACATCCCACATCCCCCCTCCACCAACACCAATAAAATAATAACACTAGAATCTACATTCACTACTACCACCAAGGAATATATTTCCTTTACCTAGGTCATAAAAACCTATTTCTTCATACACCCAAGGGTGTATGTTTTTTGTGAGAAAATTTCTAATATTATTGCACCAAAAATAGATTCAATTCCTATACATTAAAAGAAAAGATATATTATAGTTTTTAATAGATAAATTTGAAACACATAAGAAATATTATAGGGAAATCATTTTAAAAAAATAATTTCAAAAGGAATCATTCTATTCAATTATGTATAAATAGTTGTACACAGTTTTCTAATTGTGAGAACCTAATCATTAGAGAGAACCTAATCATGGGAAATCTCTATCGATACTATCACTAGTTGACACTATGAACCCCGTATCTTTGTAAAACATGTCATAAAACCACAACCTTCATCATCCTTCTATACTGTTCACTATAGGATAATTCATCCCAATGTCTAGTGGTCTCTAATCATCATCAGTGTTAGATATTTGTGTATTCTAAACCCTTCTAGAAGAAACCATACCTCTAACCCAATGATCCAATTATCATACTATTCATAGTCCATCGACATAGATACTTAGGATTCCATTTTTGGATAATTTCATTTCACATGTCCCAAGGATCACCATGATTACATACATAATCCAAACAATATAAGAACACATAAAAACCATTATTTTTCTTATGTAAAACCTCTTTCAATTTTATACACCCACTATATCTAATTTAAAACATACTTCACAATAAAAACAAAATTTATAGTACTTATATGGAAGAACAATAATAAAGAAACACATGAAACCCAACAATTTTTCAATGAAAACCCACTTTCCCACCGATATGAACAACATAATTCATTGGAAAGACATTTTCCGAGAAAATTGTTCATAAAACACATTTATGAAACCATGAAATCACCTCAAAATCAACTAATAATTCTAGAAAAAGAATCACCAACCCCTAACATGGGAACTTCTAGAATCTGGTGGACAACCACAACCACACCCCAAAAGTTCCCTATAATGGCATGATCGAACCATTAAAATCATGAGTTCACATATGGGACCAATATTAAACCCTTTTAAGGGAAAGAAAACTACTATAAAATGATACCCAGTACATATGAAATAAGAACCCTAAATGAAGGAAGAAATCATGATAAAAGATACATACTTGATGATTCCTTTAAAATCCCCCAACAAATCCACTTGTAATTTTTAGGGGGTAAAAATGGAGTGGAGGAATCTCTTTAGGATGAAAATATTTTATGTTTATAATTTGGGGTGGTTTGGGGTTAAAATTTGGGAAGGGTAGAAATATAAATTCAAATTTATATTGACCTAGACATGTTACATGGTTATCCTTCATGGTTTCCAACAAGATTTTGGAAAAATGTGGTCTCCTCTATCAAAGTGGAAACTAACCACAACGGTTCCCAGGGGAGGGTTCACACTAGTGAAACAATCTATGCTTCATGAAAAATGTCTCTATATAGGGAAAAATGATGTTTACAAGGATGGTGCAAGGTTTCACCTATTCATGTCTAAATTGTTCACCACCTTCTACAGTGTAATAAACTACATTGTACACTGAAAACCCTGGAGGAAAAAAATTTAAACACAATACCAAAAATAAAAAAATTAATACCACTAAATAGTACCACATATTAGACAATTATCTCCACCTAGATAAATATATACCATTGTAAATTGGTTCCATAGTCTGATTAGAGAACTAAAAAAGATATCATTCCACAACCTAATACTTGATATCACATGTCTCATTCTATTCATTTATATGGTCTTAATGGAATCAGACTAAAGATAGAGACTTCCCATGCAACACATTCTCTTATTAATCCAAAATCTTCAACAGCCCCTCTAATATAGAAAAATATTAATTTAATTTCCACTTTTCTGAATTCAACAAATGAGATAGAATTGTATTATAATTTTTTAGCTGAGGGACATGGAACACATCATGAATTAATGTCATCTAAGAATGAAAATATAATGGGTACACAACTTTTAAAACACACTAAGTCTCCATAAGTGAAAAAACATACATTAGGTTTATCTAACATTATATAATCAATATAGGGTGACCCAAATGAGGACCCACCTTCAAAAACACATGATTACCCACAAAATATTCCAAAGAATATCATATCTGGTAAGCATATGGGTTATAAAAACTATAAATGGTCAATAACCACATCCTCATTTAACTGAATTTTTTTAAATCATCATTTATGATACTTAGTCCCAACAACGAGGTCTCACTCACCTCATCCAATAATAATGTGGACCGATATGGCATACCATAATGATCCTCTAAGGGATTCATTTTTACATAGTATTGGTAGCTGTTATTATGGGAAAATTCAACTAACCCTAAATGGATATCCAAAACGACTTTGAAATCAAAATCACATTCCAAGAGGATATATTCCAATATTGGATTACCCTTACCTATTTAACTATTTCCTTGTTGATGGGATTCCATTATCAAGTTGATTTTTGACCGCATTTCCTTTTGAGGGCTTTAACAAAACCATGAGGTAATATTGGGTTCCCATTCTGAAAAAATTTCTTATGGCAGACCATAAAGCCTCATTATCTATATAACATAAAATAAAACTAAGTCCTCCAATATAGATGAATCCTTGATGGGAATGAAATGGGATGTTTTTCTTTAGAAAATAAATCAGAAATATTATCAAATTACTTCTCTTGTGTGTATGGGGAATATTGAAAATTAAATCCATGGTGTCATTGTCCCACTTATAAATAAGAATGTGTAGGGGATGAATCAAAGAAATGAGTATTAACTTCTCTAATTTACCCTAGTGAATTTTATAACACTATAATACAATGTCTTCTATATCACATCTCATATCCACCCAGTAGATTTGAGCAATCACATAATATTAAATAATGGTGTCCTTTGTACGAATGAACCAGTGAGACTAGTGGCAATCCTACATCACCAACTTCCTAAATAATTTACATCATGAAGTGACAAGAAAAAAAGATAAATACCACATGATATAATAACCATTCACATAGACCCTCCTTTCCAATTAAGAATTATATTGAATGAGGGAACAACAAATCACATGACTACTCTTTCGAAATCAACCCCAACAGGGATTGTGACTACTGAACATTGTCCAAGAATTCACATCCACAATGCTCCATGGTTACTAGATTCAACTAGGAAAACACCCATAAATATACACTCATCACTTTACTCTTTCAAATATTTCACTATAACTATTCTACCCGAAGCATCTTCTACCACATTACCCTTACTTGGGGGGTACACGATATAAAAATAAAACCCATATAGGAACTCGGACCAATAAATCTTCTTCGAATACAGATCCTTTTGAGAGAAGTGATAGGTTACGCTATTATGATTAAAGTAGAACGAAAACTTCTCCTCAATGTGAATATAATGCCTTATATTTAGGTCATGAATCACAACTACTAATCCCAATTCAAGGGTTCAGTAATTCATTTCATGTGGTCAGATTTGGTGGGAACTATATTACACCACGTGGTTATCTTGCATCATCATAAACCGAATACCTAAACCAGATGCATTACAGTATACCACATATCCCTTTACAATCTCTGAATAGATAAAAGTAGGTTTCAACCAAAACCCATCAATCTGTGATCACTACATTGATCACCTCATGTTCTACAACATCCCATCATTCTGATATCACAGGACCTAGAAACATCACATCGCTGATTCATAAGGTTCACATGAAAACATTACATACTACTGATGGTGTCAAAGAGTTCCTAACCCAATACTTGGATTCCACTCATTATTATCCTCACTCATTTAGTAGACAAGGATTTCATGCATAAATACTAAAAAAAAATATCCATGATACTGAGGACAAACCATGTTCAGGAAGCTTATAAAGACCTCTAGATAATTTGTTAATATGTTATTCATGTCCAAATAATCAATGATGTTGTACCATTTTCAAAAATATGTTTTTCAGACATCATCTTCTCTGAGTCTTACATGGGGATAGCTAGAATGCAAGTCAATCATAGAGAACTAACTCTCCCTATTAAGTTGATGGAAAAGAACATCAATACAATTGAAAGGGTATTCATTCTTTATTTTTACCACATTTATCATTTTATAATTAATAAAAAAATTAGATATACCCATAAACCATCTATTCAAATAGTTCTGGGGTTTCCCATAGTGAGGTAACCCTGAAAATGAATCATTTGGACTCCAAATTGTACATCTATACCATTATTTACCTGAACTATGTGGGGGACATATTGTATGATGAAATAGATATAAACTATTTTCTCAGTGCCAAATCCATTGGGAATGACATGTCTTAGTCCAGAGGAAAACCTGAAATGTCATATGGAAATACATATCGGAACTCATCTACTAAATGAGGAAATCCACGATTAGGAACAACGTCACCAACCTCCAACAATATTCCAGGGATTTTAATAACCTAATTTATTAATTCCAAAAGTGGCGGTCTAGAATATCTCGACTTATGGTCCTATTTACCATGAAAAACTTATATACTCCCATAAGGTTTCATAAACATCACTCATTGATGATAAAAATATATGTGAAACTAAAAATTCAATGTCCAATCTATATCTATGATCTCATTAAATGGGTACATCTCTAAAACATGTAAATATATTTTCAACTCAGCCTCATATGTATTGAGCACACAAGACAAACACCTTAAACCCTGCTCTTTCATCTTATCCAACACAATGACAAATTCCATGAAATATGAAAAAGGATTAGTTGAAAATTTCATCACATTCATAAGATGAGACTATATAAATAAATATAGTAACCACTATAAAAAAAGAAAATAATATGTATGATTCAATAAAAATAGTAACTAAAAACATTTTAGGACCAGCATGAGACTCAACTGGTGCTTGGTATATTTATTGAAGATGCCTTGTCTCTTCCGGATCCAGAGAACGACCATTAAACATCTAATATACATTAAACTAACATTTTCCTATAGAATATCCATCCCTACCACCATGAACAGTATTTCGAGAAGTCATTTTCCATGGAAGGTTCTTACTTGGTTGATATTCCTATGGAAGCTACAAATCTTGAACCACTATGATATCATCCTTTCAGCTTTAAAAACACTAAAATTGTCCCATAATCCCACAATGATGTCATGAAATGGGTGGCGGTGAACATGCATACCACAAATTCCACACCATTTCACACTGATGGAATAAAGATAACCTAGAATCTGAATCCTAATACAATGATAGTCATGAAGGATGGCTCGAACTCCCACCTAACCACTTTTCATGCCCATCACACTTCATCTTCATTTAAGGTCATCAATCTCTACCTTAGACAATCGTTTACCCTGCTATATTGAAATCAAACATTACGCAATTATCGGTCTCCACTATCAGAGCATGATCAATGACCTCATCATAAGTATTCAATATAAACAAAAAAAATTGAGATTAGATATCCATATTCAATAGAATTTCAAAATATCAATCCATCATATAGTCATTAATAACCACATTGGGTAAGAACCAAACAAAATATGTTAAATGATTGGTATAATCCATCATGTAATGATCCCATTGGTGATGATCCAAAAACTCACTGGCCTTAGAGAAGGCCAAGGTATTTGTGAAATAATTCCCATTAAAGACATCATTTAATTCCTTAAAACCTATCTTCTCATGCATCCTATCCTGAATCAATGGGTCCCAACACCTATGATTGGGACCTTCCAGTAATAATGATGTCATGTTCACCTTTACATCCTCAGTGGTGTTAAAGAAACCCATATATCCTATCTATTTTATCATAAAACTATATTACCTTTGGGGGTTTTGGGCTACCCCCAAATTAATGTATCTTATTCTTGATGAAATATGAGGATTTGTACTTTCTAGGGCCTATTTTAACATCCCCGACATGAGAATGTCATAATACATCACTTTGACCCAAAGATTTGACAACCCAAATCATAGATTTCAAGAGTCTCTAGTCAATTTGGTGATGAAAAAATCAATCTGACATTTTCCCACGATTTTACATGATGTCTTTGGGGAAGTATCTCCCTACATCAAGAAACGACCATAATGAAAAACCATCAATACATTATTCTGAAAATTTTCCACAAAATAAATAGACTTAATACAAATCCATAGATAAAAACCCACAACAAACTAAATAATAACCCTAAACCACTTCACCCCCACCTGATGTTCACATACAGTCTGAGTCTTATTTGTCTCACATAGAGAAGAAGGAAAATAAATTACCAACATCCTATAAGAAAATCAAGGACTGTTATGAGGTGTCTTGTCCAGACACCACACTCTCAACCAGAAACTCAAGCAATGAAAATACTAACACATACCTATCAAGATTCTCCCAAATAACGTATCACAAAGAAAAGGTGATAACCTAACTATAATAAAATTTTGTTATGAACAAAGCTAGGGTTTCATCAAACTGGACACCCTACCTAGATCGTGTCCTATCCTGAAGGGTGTTCATGATACCCATGTGATTGAAACTAGTGTCCAGTTATCAATAATGTAGTTTTGGGCAAGATTTCAACCATGATAAACATAAAAAATTATCCATATAAAATAGAAAACCCAGATTTAGATCTCTGACCAAAATATGTAAAATATTTCATTTTAAACATTTAAAAACACTGACCAATGACAAAACTAACCATATTACCAAAATAAGAGATGGATCAACTTGACCACAACCCAAAAACCACAATACATCATGAGTTCCATCACATTTAAACTCACTCCACCTCCACCTATAAGAGAAAAAATCTAGAATCCAGATCCACCATCACCAAAATAGAACATCATTCCTTTACATAGTTCATACATAACAAATTCTACAAACACCCAATGGTGTATATTGGGTGTGATGCAATGATTATTGGTATAACACCATAAAGTGACTCATTTTCATAAAATTAAAAGAAATATTACTTGCCTGTTTCTATGAATGAAATTGGAATCAGTCAATGAAATATTTTATGATTTTTAAGGAAAATATTTTCAATCGAATCGTTCTTTTGAAATATTAAAAAATCAAAGTCAACTATATACATATGATGAGCACCACAACATAAGATATCACCACATCAATGGAAATATCAATAGTTACTACATCTAATTAGACCCTATACAACTCATATATTGGTGAAACATGGAATAGAAACCATAACCCACATATTCATCATGCATGGTCCACTAGAATAGAATCCTTCCCAAGGGATAGTGGTCTCCAATAATAATAATTCTTAGTTAGACAAGTATCATCTATCCTAATATAAGAATTTGGGCCTCTAATCCAGTGAAATAACTATTGTAGTAGTCTTTGCCATCCTTCTTCGTTTCCTAGGATTTTTTTGTGCTCAATTTCATTTCACATGTCACAAGTATCAACACATTTACATACATAAGCCACAATATTTTAGTACACACGAAAACCATCATTTTTAATAGGTAATACCTCTTTCAAATCAATACTCTCTCCAAATCGAAATTAAAAAATAAATTACAAAATATACACAATTTTTAGTTCCCATTTGGAAGAACAATAAGAATGAAACCCATGAATGATAATCACATCCCTTCGAAAACCCCTTTTCCATCCAATAAGCCTAATGAAAACTATTGGAAACACACTTCGTACCCCAAAAATGTTCCATAGAACTCATTAATGAAATAAATAAAGCATTCCAATAGCATCTAATAGTGTGAAATCTTGTAACCATCTACCTCAGGATTGGTAACATTAGGAGCATATTGGAAACCCATATATTCACCCAAAAGGAACTCTATAATAGAATCATCAAACCATAAACATCATTATTTCATCCATGGACCCATGATTCCACCCATTTTAGGGAAACCAACCTGATGAAGGAAGGGGAACCCCTGAAATAAGTAATAAGAACAACCAAATAATGGTGACACCACTGGAAAATAGACTTACTTATTGAATCCTGGATGATCCATACCAAGTCCACTGAAAAATTGGAGTTCAAAGGCACCAAGAGGGAGGGGAAAATCATTAGGGATGAAAATACAACATGGTTCCAAATAAGGGGTTTTGGGGTTTAAATTTTTTAAGGGTAGATAGGTAAATTGAAATTATTAATGATATAGGTAGGATGAATGTGTATACAATAAGGTTTTCCCAAAAATTCATCAACCATATGTTCTCTACTATTTAATTATAAATTGGCTGCATGGATTCCTGTGGAAGGGAACGTGCCAGTGTGGAATGTTGTGGTACCTAGACAGTGTCACTTTTATGTGCACACAATTTCTCCTAAGATAGAATATAGTTTCCCACCACCATGTTCCATCCATGGGAAACCTGTTATAGGATCCAATAATCCATTTTTATCTAAAAACTCCCAATGAAAAATAAAGGATAAATACAATAGCTAAATTAAATAGAAGAATACCTCAAAAATAAATTCATGGCTATTAAAACATTCTACACATCCCTAACCTTTCTATTGAAGGAATGTAAAAAACCACCATTATCCTGAAATATTTTTAAATACTTTAGTATAATTTATTTTTCTTTCTCTAATGTTTTTTTCGGATTCCTTCCATGTTTCCAAAATACCCACACTAGACTAAATAATTTCACACAAAAGAGTTTTTTTCATATCTAAAATATGTACTACCACATGAAGCAACAATATTATATGGATTTGGGTTAATGTGAATCCATCAAATCACATGGTTATTATCTATTTGACTATTTTTAAATTAAGATACATATACCATATTAGGCATTGAACAAAACATTGGTTGTATAGCCAATTGATATTCCACATCACCAAGCTGTTATATTATCTTAAAAGGGATTATGTATTGAGTGTATAAAATTTTTGGATACACCAGATGATGATTACGAAGACTAGGAGAGATTATAAATAACACATGATCACTCACCTAGAATGGAAACGATCATAAAAATTGATTTAATTATGATTTCGGTGGAATATGGGTCACCTATATCCTTTTTCGGATCTATTGATTTTTTTGTTGTCTCTTTCTGAAGGCTTGGACAAACTAGTAAACTAACTCCTCATTCATCCCAAATAATTATATAGCAACAAGGACACATATAAAATTTTGAAAGAGATCATTCAATATAGAGACTTGATAACTATTGTAGTAAAAAAATCTACTTGTATTATGTGCACCTCCCATGAGGCATGATAACCCATTTCATATTCCCTAAGATTGTAATCTACTGTTTTTATCATCTGTTTGGATTGTACATATATTCATGGATGATTCACCAATATTATAATCAACTAAGTATTAAGGAAAATCTATGTAGATTTCAGAAAATTAGATGTAAACGTGTGACCTTGATATGATACTATCAAAACTTGTATGCTGTTATTCTTAACGACTTATTGGATATAGATTTTAAACAATTATTAGAATATATTTTATTCAAGAATATTTTCAGAATGAGATTAATTTGTTAGATGATCGAAAATTAAGCATATTAAATCATGTTTTTTGAACCATCCTGGGAGACCTATCCCAAAACCCATGTCTATCTACTCCTACTTCCACATGAGAATCAGTAAGGACTACAAAATACCTAATGGTTGTTGGTTCTCTTCCTTAACAAGTTGATAGTTGAGGAATGTCAAAATAAAAAATATCCATATTTATTTTAACTACATCCAATAAAAATTGTTATCTTAGTTCATTATACATACTCTATATTAAATTATGAACAAACCATCTAAATTAGTGGTAAACATGAAGGGGTGGATCTTGAAAAGACATAGGTTTGATCATATGATCTCAAAACTACCAAACTAATATTATATGAATATTATATATGATAATAGTATCCCCACCATTGAGTTTTTACCTCATAAAAAATCCATTTACAAATAGATTTATATACATCATTTTGATTTTGAACCAAGAAATAAAAAACTAAAAATATAACGAACACACTACCTTGGTATACACAATCTAGGTGCATGGAGGCTATCATCAACATCAGATTCAATTGATCTTAACTCACTTTTACAAAATAACTATATGAATTTCAACATAATTGGTCCACCAAAAATTAACTTTTACATGATGTACACAATATGTAAAATGAAAAAAAATTTAGATACTTTATCCATGTTCATTGTCTTGTATTTAAATCACATTGTAAAAATATGTGTCTCAAGCACTTATGATCCATAAACATTGAAAATTTCTCACCAAAGAGGTAATGATGAAATGTATATAAAGTAGAGACTACATAAACTAATTCCAAAATAGTTTATTAAGTATTCATTTGAGTGAAACCATAACTACCATGATATATAAGAGAAAAATTAATATGTATTCATGAGAACACTCCCCAACCCATATCCTGAAGCATCATAATACATCATTCATCCATGTCTTGCTTCTATAAATATAATGACCACTTACAGTGTATGATTGATATTATGATCTAGAAACGAATTATTAAATTAATCATTCCATTGGAATGGAACATTTTTCACTGTTAATGATTTCATTGGAGAAACTCTTTATTAAAATTAAATGATAAAGAATTCATAACAATAATCCAGATCATGCAGAAAGTGTATCTCATAGAAATTTCTTTGATGGTTTCCAAGAGATCATAACCACTATTTTCTCATGATCTACAAAAAACGTTATTAGAGATAATATGGCCATGATAAGATATATATTAAATCCAAAAATTGTAATTTTAAATTTTTGAATACAGACGATGATCCCACAAAATACCCAACACTATAACCAACTGTTGTTCATGCTCAACCATTATCCTAGAATATATAAGTATCTTAACAACAAACACCACCACAAGAGAATCCATATACCATTAAAAAATACGATTCACCAATGGCATAATAAAATCAGGGGAATTTTTAATACCAAACATCATAACCACATACTTTTAATTTTTATTTATAACCAAGAAATTTTTCTACAGGATATCATCCATCCAAGCCCATTATAGGTGACATCCAGAAAAAAAATTCAAATTTAAAGAACCATTAGGCTCCCTTTAATTTATCAAAAAAGAATCATTGTGTGATAGAGGATACTGATTTTTGTTCACTACATAATTGAGATTTTTATAATCCCCACAATGTCACATACAACCATCTACATTTTTCACAAACAAAAAATGTGTTCCCACATATATGTACAAGTTGAATGGAGCATTTTCATTCCACTTATTCCAATAAGACCGCAAATTCCATTAATTCTATTAGTTCCATCCAATAATTTGGAGGGGAGATAATACAAGCCAATGGTAAGAGATCATTCATAATATTCGTTTATATTGTGGGTTGAAACTAAATGAAATTATCATGAATAAAATTATTTATGAAAATAAATATCTACGAAACCAAAATTATCAATTTCATCAATAGATTCCAAGGTCATAGCTAGAAATATATAGAATATTTCTCCAAATACAGGTTACACCAATTCATATTAGGACGATCTCAAATGAAATCACATATAAAGAGATTCATGGGGCCATTAATATTTGTAGAACTAGATTGTGATTTTTAACACTCAATGTGAAATTTGAAATCTATAATCTTATCCATACATGTTATTTTTTCCTAGACATCCATATAAATCATAGATAATTCACATATAATATTATCCCCATTGATAGTTAGAGAAAATTATTTTCACATAATGTATCAACATTGTCTAATTCAAATAGTAGTTTGATGTTTCAACAAAAAAGGCACCATATCAACAAAAAAACCCTTATGGTCAACTGAAAAAAGATACAATAATTGTATGGGATACACTCGTATTAAACATATATCTTATAAGCGTATAATTCACAAGATTTTTAACTCTTATCATTGATGATCTATATTGATCATACATAATCATTTTCTAAACACAATACAATAACATAGGCATTTCACCTTTCACTATATTTACCTACTGATGTTGCACTAGATAAAGATGCATGATATTCTTAGAATCACCAGGTCTTGATCCATTCTTCCTATGAGAGATATTCAATTATAGTTATCCTTTAAAATCATATGATATTTGATAATCATGAGATGTATCACTAGAACGTGACCTTGGAGATATGTGATAATAACGGTGATGGTGTCCCATATTGTTGAAATTTTGGAATGAAATATGTTGTTATTTATAATCATGATTCAAACAATAAAAATAAAAACACTGACAAATCCAGGCTTTCTAATAGGTATAGGAGGGAGATTCTCTTTTCCAAATATTTTATTCATTGTCAAGCCACAACCTTATAAGTAGGTATACCTCTTCTAATTATTCAGAAAATTAGTGTTTCCATAACTTCCAATTTGTATCAACATGATCCAGCAGATCATATATGAAGATATATCCCTTCTTTACACCATTTCTCTTAAAAAAATTTAATCCAATATACAAACATTGACATAATTAATAGAATCTCTATCCTAAAACCCGATTAAAAAAATGTGTTCCTTCAATAATGAAATTGTAGAAACATTGGGTAAAAAGTATACTAAATTAATAAAGTTATCTATACACAGTATTATTGATAGCTTTCCATACATCAAACTAAATAAATTCATTTTTTAGAAATTTTGAATGTGAGAGAAAAAAAAATTGAACTATTCTTCTATATACTCTAATGTCATTCCATGGTAAAATATATCCTGAACAGAATTATCCCACCAATTTCTTGAAATATCCCACTGCATATACATTTTCAAATTCACCAAGAACTTAGGTAGTCTACCAAGGAAATTAATGATTCAATTCATCATATTTAGCCCCACTTCAACTTTTTTTAGTTTTGAATCATCCTGAAAAATGGAACGATTATAATTTTTGGAACTAAAATGAATGATTAAATTCATTAAGATCAACTATTTTGTCCCCTCTATCCATGTCATGAAAATCCTAAAAAATAATCTAAACCAACTATTGGTGTACCGATTTAGTATGTGCGAAAACATTCTCAACATCCACTTCTGTTTTGTTTATACTATGTAGACCCATTTCAATTATATCTTATCCTAGTTATATTCCATTTTGTATCACTATGTAGTTATTAATGGATTATTGATTTATAATTATTCACATCACATAAATCACAATAAGGCACTCCTAAGTTGAAAATTTTCAATTTTCAAACCAGTATAAAAAATGACAGCAATTGTTTTTGAAAATCAACCCATTTTCAACTATTTAAAAAAACAAAAATATGTAACCACATCATAAATCAGTTACCCAAATATAATTATAATATATTAAAAGGAATTTATTTTTATCAATTCATTTTATGATCTTATCATTGTATAATCCCACTATAATGACGTTACAACTCCTAGAAGTGTCTCAAAAAACTCATGAACCCAAATTCGATAGTAACATGATGTTTAGATTAAATAGGTTAGTTATGAATCTTTATAGACTAAATTTCATGTTTCAATGGTCTTATATATTTCCTACCTACCAAATTCAAGGATAAAAATAGAATTATTTTCAACTCTAATATTGAACAAACTGATTCCATTTATAACATACCACCCCTCACCAATTTTCTTGGGAAGTGGTAGATTATCTATTAAACATAGGGTAAATACTAATGACACCAATGGCAAGAAATAAATACCAATAGATTTATAATGAATTAGGGGATGATTGTATTTATTTTTTAAACTAAATCATGATATCCATCATTTTAAAACCACTATATTATGGATGAGTACCATGTAAAAATGAAACAAAACAAACTATAATATCAGTGTACAAGTATAAACAAAAAACAAAAAAAACATTGTGATAACTAAGACCAAAAAACCACATTGAAATGAAAACATCTTAACAAAAACTCATTATAATACCCATGATCCTACTCAATAAGTAATTATAAAACTATCACCATGCATCACTAAAGAAGTATGATACCTTACCATTACTATTGTTTTCATATATAACATGTTCAAACTCACAATAGTAATGATGTAGCAGTTGATTATAAATCTCAGTAGTATTTCTATAATGACAACCCAACTCATGCCATTAGGATGGAATATGTTCTCATATTTATATAATACAATTAATAAAAATTAATGAAGTTTTTATTCAAAGACAAAAAAATTTCAACACCAAAAATACTTTCCATTTAATTAAACAAAACAAATAATTAAATAATTTCACATTTCAAATTTTTGTACCCAATAAGTGTTCCCACATATCCACAAAATCACACAAGAATTCGTAGGAGATTTTACTATACCCATGATTTTTATCTCGTAAGTATACAAATTCATGATATGGTAACTAATTCTAGGTACTACCATGACACACAACCCTTTCACATGGGTCACATTTAATGAAAATGAACTCATGCAAACAATTATTCCAAAACCCATTACAATCCTATAATTCTGAGCCATTTAAATAAACAAATATTTATTGTAAACAATTCTAGATAAGTTTCCATGTGAAAAAAATTCATAATTTTAAAATATGAAATTTAAAATTAACGTTTCAGGGTTTTTTACAAAGGAATCCAAATTCATCCATTTCACAAATGCATCCCAGCTCAGTTTTATATCAAGATCAAATATAAATTTCACAATAATATTCAAGAAATTCAATGAATTTTAAACCATGACTTGATGCTATAATCTAGTGAACATGAGAGATAAACCTCATACCTCTAAAACAAACAAGAAGTTGATAATGATAGAAAACATGAAAAACATAGCTTTAAAATCCTATAACCAACGTTAGATATTTGTTACATTCGATCCGAAAAATCATATATCATCATTATTGACATCACACAACATTTCTCCATAAGATCATATTTTTGATTGTAACCGAAGGGATAAGAAAAGATATAAGGAGAAAATTGAACAATGATAACATATCGATAACTTTTTCCCTCATGCTTGATTAGATTCACCAAGGAATTTCCCCCATGTGGAAAAGATAGGTCTCTATATACTTTCAAGAGATAGGATTTTTTATGTGGACTTTTTATTGAAAAAACGGTGGTTTAAGAAGTAAATCAGATTAAAAAACTGATTTTCATATATTACTCATCTTCATTCATAGTTAGAGTTAATAGTTAGGAACATTTAGTTCTAACCGTGAATGTCCCACTACCGCCAAGATAACCTCACATTGTTATCTCACACTGTAAGAGAAGACATGCACCATCAGTGTTATTCTACATTTTCCAACACTACATTTTTTCTCTCAAGAATCCAAAAAATTTGGAAATAGCATCCACCAAACAATGCACTTTCCCACTATTTCACTTTCGTTATTTCCTAAAGGTTATGTCATGGTTTCAACTAATCATTCTCAATTTTGGAACCTCCATTAAACCCATAAAACACTCCAAAAAACCCCAATACCTCCTAAAATAATAAAAAACATTATATCTACATAAAAAACATAACGTATGTTTGGGTACCTAAAACTTGTGTTGATGTAATTTTCAGGGGATCTAGTAAGTGTAATATAAATTATATGAAGTATATTCCTGTGTAAAAAAGGATATTCTTAAAAATAATAGTTTTTTTGTTGAAACGTAATATTGGAATGAAATATGTATTTAGTTTACCAATATGAAAAAATAAATTTGTACTTTGGATGTGATCACTAGTATCTTTCTCTAATGTAATATATTAGATACTAAATTCATGCACCTAGTGTTAGAGTTTTTATAGTTGGTATCATATCATGTTTAGTAGACTCCTTGGAAACAATATTTATAAAATCAATTATCTATAAAAATAACCCTATGACTGATTTTGATGAAAAGTATATATATATTATAACATTCATATTTTTCTGGTAATGTAGATATTATGTGAACTTCGAAGAAATTCATCCAAATATATATACAATAAGTTGATGTGGTTCGGGAGAATATATATCTATGGGTAATAATAGAAAATGCATTGTTGAAGTATTTCTCAACCATTATTCTGATTCACAATGAACATTAACTAACTTTGTACTTTGTTTTCCACTTTTGGGGGATATAATTTTGTAAGTAAACATTGTCGATGTGAACAATTATGATAAATTTTAAAAAAATAACATATTCTAACTTATTATATTCCATACTAAAATGGAATAAATGTAATGTTTATTCGGATTATATTTCTAAAGATAGTCATGTGTTTAAAATAATTAATAGTCATTTTTGGGTTTATATGATTTTAGTAACATACTATTTAGATTGTTTTTGGATACATTAATATTAAAATAAAACTTAATATTAGTATGTGTTTTAGAAAATAGGTATTTGAATAATAATTCAATAACATTTTTTGGACTTGTGTTTAATGGTATTGATATCCTTATTGGTTAATATAATAAATAATGTAATGTAAATTATCATTATCTTATTGTGTTGAAGCATGTGATCAGCTAGAATTTTATATTAGTTGTTTATACATAAATATTCTTCATTAATAATCATCATTTGGAGTAAAAGTTGATATTGTGGTGTAAATTTATTAAAGTATTATATTCTACATGTTAAGGGAGTATATTTTCTTATGTTCATATTCTACATATTGAATTAAAACCTAAAATTTAGGAAATAAACCTTGAAATAATTGTTTTATCCTTTTACCTTAATATCATATTAAACAATGGTCTCTTAAGTATTCAAATATTTACGGTTTGGTTGTTTTTTCCATTCCCTTTATCATTCAATTTCTTTTGATCAATATTATATATCACCCTATATTATTATTATGGCTCTATCATTTTCTACGATGTCCATATTTTCACAGAACACATATATTTTCGAACATTGGAATGGATTTATGTGTTATTCCTTTTTTTCATTAATATTTATAAATATGAGTTTTTAATATAATATTTTTAATATTTTTTATGAATTGGGTTTTTTAAAATACAATTTCAAATACAAATCCATTTACATTCCAATACAATTTAAAATAATAAAGACAAAATTTATTGATTATGGGGAGAATAAAACCCTTGAGAATTTAATTGATAAACATCTTGTTTCAAATTGTACATAAAATTAAATAAAAACTGAATAATATAATTTAGCACCACAAAAATTTAAAATATATATTTCAGTTTAAATAAATTCATTCTTTTTTATATCATGTGATACATAAAACCTCGAGTATAATGTAACTATAAAATAATATTCCATTATAAACTAGCCATTAAAGTGGAAATAATGAATAAAAATAAATAAATTCTTAAAATTTTATAGCTTAATCGATTAGAAATTAAAAACAATTGTTATATAGATATTAGATTTAAAATAATAATAAATTTAATGAAAAAGAAATATTTTTTGAAAACTCTATTTTTATAAATGACTGAAACATAATTCATTGGGAAAATAATTTAAGGTTAATTTTTACATCTTTAATAGAATTTATTTTTTAAAATTAATGAAATTTTTTAAATAATCATGACAAAATTATCGTAAAGTATATTTTTTAGAATATCTGGAATGGATTAATTTTTCGATGAATATAAATAAAATACGGTTTTAATGAAATGTTCCTTTTTTTAAAATAATGTTATGTCTCAAATTTGATATAAATTTTATAAATTAAAAACTAGGTAATTATATTATAATAGATACCATTTATTTTAGCGCAATCATTATGATATTTAATTTTTGAATTAAAAATTATTGTAATTTTAAGAATTTAAACTTTGGAAATCCACTTCTTCATTGTCTTTGAATGTTTAATTATTAATTAATTTTTCTAACTTAATTGAAAGGAATTTTTAATAACATAATGAATATTTTTAAATAGAATAATTAATAATATATAATAAGGTGGATTTTTATTTATAAATAGTAAAAACATTCAAAAATAATTACATCAATTAAGGTTAAAACAAGTTTACCATGGGATTAAACTATAATAAATAAGGTTTATAATAACCCAAATAATATTATAAATTATATATTTTTATAAATATTTACATCATTATAACCATAGGCTACTTTTTTAAATTCTTTTGGGACAATATTCAATGAATGTGACCAATATTGTAATTTATGAAAATAAAAATTCAAAATGTCACCCTCCTTTTAAATATAAATTATGTGTTCACAATGGAAAAAAAGAATTATGTGAATGAATAATAATTTTAATATTGAAAAAAATAAAATTTACTTAATTATGAAAATTCATTTTCAATGAATATTAATTATACATTTATCTTAAATTCTTATGAAATGCAAATGTAGTAATTATATAATTAATAGAATAATAATATGAATTATAGTAATGAAAATTTTAAATTAATATAGACTGAGTGGAATATTGTTTTCCATAAATATTGTAGATAAATATATAATTTTATAATATTTTTTAAAAAAATATATTCAATTTTATTAATTTTTTTGATATTTTCAAAGTCCAATGAAATTAATATTCTCTCAATTAAAATTAATACTATTAAATAAGAAAATTCTTTTTTTAAAGAATATAAAATTTATAAAAAAATATTACCTAAAATAATTGATATTTTAAATGTTTTAAAGTATCATCTATGGTCTATTAATGGAAAAATTGTTCTTTTATAGTAACTATTTTGACCCATAAAGAGTAAATCCATTATTATCATTGTTAATGTTGAAAAAATGTATTTACATGTTATTAGCTCTTATATAAAAATTAATATTACAAAAAATAGGGATTTTTTATATGATAGATTATATTTCATATGAATAATCAGTTAAAAAATATATAATAAGGATCAATTAATTATTTCCTTCCTTGATAAATTACATAGAAAAAAAGGTAGATATCATAAAAAAAACTAAATTGGTAATTGTAAGGAGACATTGATTTTAAGAAAAATAGTTTAAAACATTATTTTTGTTAATGAATTTTTCTTTTATTGACCATATTATATTTAAAATCCATTAATTTTCAATTTTGGAGGTACATGGGGCGATAATGACATCACATTTTTGAATATTTTTTTACTATTTACAAAAACCCTAAACCTCTTCAATTATAAAATGATACTCCCACCCCTCACTAATTCGAACATATCAAGTCATTTTGATCAACTAAAACATTAAAAATTCATTCCCAACTACCTTATCCCCACTCTAGTGATTTTGGTATTCCAATAATACCAACCCTAGAGCCCATAATATGATATCCAATTGAGGTTTCTCTAAGAATCTTATTTATATGATAGAATACAAGAATAAGAATTTGTAAGAAATATACAATTTCTAACTATTAAAAAATTAATCTGAATTAAAATTAGTAACAAAAGAAGACACATATAGGAAGTATTTTAATCCAATGAAAGGGGTATCTAAAAACCTTGGATAAAGGTCTCAGGAGTTTTCATTTAAGAATGTATGTATTACATACACCTGGGTGATCCCTAGATATGAATATAAGTATCTTTCTTGGTATCCCCGCAAGCCCTCGATCTAAAAGGTGATTCGCACCTCTGTCTTCTTATCCCCAGAAGACCTCGATTCATAACAACACAAATAGAATTCACACATGTCAGGTTGAAGAATTTGTTCTTAGCTTTAACAAGTTGGTAACAACATTCTCTCATGGAAACTTTTATGAGAGATTTCTCAGAGTATCACTTCATTCTAGATATATGCATCTTCCAATGAAAACACTAGAAATGAGACCCTTTAAATTGGTGGGTAATTATAGGAAAAATATCCAATAATCGACTTCTCCACCAATGGTCATATTTTACCATTAAATTTATAAGGAATAATACAAGTGGAACTAAGGCATCAATTATGTTAAAACAGATTGGAAGACATTGTTTTATATAACAAACTATATTAAATATTACTATTCTTAAGAAACATTATCACATTTTGGATAAGATATAATGAAATGATAAATTATGTTAATATGATATATGTAAGAAGATAATTTAATCATTTACATAATTTAATGATAATTAATGTCTACAAAAATTGAAAATATAATTATTAAATTATATAATATTATATTATTCTTCATTTATAAATCAGATTCTTATTTTAGAAGAAATTGTAGTTTGATTTCGAAAGAAAATCAGAGATTGATTTAAGAAAAAATTAGTTTCTAATTTCATGAAAAATCAAATTCTAATTTTCAAGGAATATGATTCTGATTTCAAAAGAAATCAGATATTGATTTAAAAATAAATCAGAGTATGATTTTATATTTAAATCATATTCTCATTTCAAACGAAATTGAGGTCTGATTTCTGGAAAAATTGGATTATGATTTCTAGAGAAATTGAATTATCAATTATAGGTAAACTAGGGTGTGAGGAATGGCAGGGTTTTGAGTTAGATAATTATCCTATGTTTTTGAATTAAGAATTAATGGTTACGATTAATAAGTAAAACATTAGGTATGACATTGAAACCCATAGGTAATGTGAAAAACTATTCTTAGAGAATGAAATGTTTTCTTAGTAAAATGTTTCTCATAGAAATATATTTTTCGTAAGAAAGAGTGTTTGTGATTTTGAAAATATAATAGAAATAAAAATTGATTAGGAAACATACTAACTAACAAATCTCCCCCCTTTAAGGATATCACAATCAACATCTCAAAATGGAATATAACCGTATAACGTATTCATTTTTGGTCATTAAAAGAAATACTTATATCAATTTTTATGACTCATGAGGAATAAAACTAACTCCCCCTTTGGTTCTGAAATTCCTAAGGACCATATTCTTTTATTTTATATAGAAAGAAAAATTACTTAATAATTTATTCTTTATGTAAACTCTCACATACATATGAATTTTCATCCTTTAATTTATTATTATTTTTTATCATTTATTTCTCCGCCTTTTTTATTATCAAAAATGAATGGAGGGAAATAAGAAAATGAACCTAAAATGTTAGCAAATAAACAATGTGAAATAACATAAAAAAAATTCTTCATAATAAAAAATTTTAATTAAAAAAATATTGGATTTGAAAAAAATATATATTCATTCTTATTTTACCCAATCTGTATCAGCTATTTCAAGGTGGCCTTCAGCTTCATCACATCATTATAATCATCTTCAAACATCTTGGTCCCCTATTCATAATCCTAATTTTTTCTTGTGATATCATATATTTTTTCTTTTGGAGACATTACTTATTCAGCATGAGACCTGATCAACTATTTCTATTATTTATGATTTTCATCCATCTATTCCCTGATTTTCTTTTCCCTTGTGAGATTTATGAAAACATAATTCAGTTCCCCCAATCATTTCATTGTCTTATTAAAGGAATATAGCTTGTTCTACCTTTATGTAATCTAAGTATCATCATGAGAAATTCATGAGCCTATCATTATTCATATAGTATTCATATTTGACCGAGTTCGTGGAATAATCATAGATTTTACGATCTTCCATAACTGACATCAACCACTTTATAATTTCTTCGTATGATTTTAATCAGCATAATAACTAATATGAAAAGTATTGAACATTTCATCAATTTTTATGAACATTTCCATAGGAATATTTGTTGAATTACATTTTTCATTAACTATTTCTCGAAGAAGTTGACTTCTAGAATCCATTTTCGGAATGAAAGTAATATTAATCAAAAGAATCTTTAAAGAAATAACCACAAAACCATGTCCTAATTAATAAAAAGACTATGAGATGGATTATTTTTTTAGTGAGGAAACATTATCATCCTCATGTTATATACAATTTGATGTTCCAAGAACATCCATCTTAACTTTTAAAAATGAAAATTCATTAGACAATGGAAGGAAACTTGCTTACATTTCCCACCATTAGAGATTTCCTTTTTGATATTCTCAGTCCCATGATCAATATATGAAACATGAACACATTTAGAATTATATACATCTAATTGTTTTTTTGGACATTTTTTAAAAATATTTTCATATTTGTCATCAAAAACCTGTTCAATAATATCTTCATTACTAAAATAATCATTATTGGAAACATCATCTTCATGAATATATTTTCATTATGAAATTATCTTAGTCGATTACTCTTGGGATGTTCTTATAGGAAATTTTTTATAACGTCTATCCTTCTCTTCATATTTTTAAACCATATTGACCACATGATATCTTTCCATAACCTCTTTTTATTCTTCTTGTTGCAGGTTTTCCCTTCCATCAATTAGATCTCGAATTGAAATTTCCTTCTTTCCTTTAACTAGTACTAGACTCTTGTTTACGGCTGGTTATTGTATGAAAGATTCTAGTACCTAAAGATGATCAGATACCTCGTAATTATTACTTAGCAATGGTTGAAAAATTTCAACTCCTGATATCTTATTCATTGACTTCTTTTATTTTTCTTTCCTCTTATGTTCTTCAGCAGCATTTACTTTTAAGGCCTTAACCTCGGTAGGATCTAACACAAAATATACCCTACCCTCATTCAACATAATTTTTACCTCTGTCCACATAGCTACAACATCACCAGAATAAATCTTTTGATTCTTGGGCTTTGGTGGAGAAGTTACTAGTTCACATATTGGTACTTATTCATATGGTTTTACAGCTCTGTCTTTTCTTTTCCCAGGGGTTGATTTGGAGTTTTCTCCAATTTCTCATTTCATGTAGGTTCTTTGATCATCCGTATCAGAATGTTAAAATAATACTCCAATCATAATAGTGAAGATAATACTCATCCTTCTCAGGGTATTATCCCATAATAACATTATCTTGAAGGTTTTAGACTTTTATTTGAATGGAATATTGAAAGAGTCTAGGCCTAAGCAAATTATATTAGACAAATTATAGAGTACATCATGATTTTATATTTTATGGATCCATTTTAAATATTAGAGATAGTCAAAATAATTTAAATAATGGGATTTAACTTCCTTACATTCACCATGAAATCCATCAAAATGATATCTCATATCATTATAGTCGTTTGTCTCCCTTCCTCAGAATTAAAAAAAACAGCCATCTAGAAGGATACCAATATTTGTTTTGTGGAATGATGGTTGATCATTTATGTCTTCACTTCTTTAAGACCACGTCATTCAATATCCTGAACTTTATCAAAATAACCTTCTTTATTAGAAAACAATTGGAAGAAAAATTTTTCTTCTCCTTCATAAGGTATATCCATGATATGTGCTACCTTCATGTAAGCCAAATAGTAAGGATTTCCATATCTCTTAAAAGAGAAATAATTATTTCCACCATGTTCATAAAGCTCTATTGTATCATAAAACGCATTAAAAAGATCAGGATATACAAGATCCCGATTCTTCTCATTGGATTCAGAAAAAAATTCATAAAATTACTTTTTATGATTTTTGAAATAAAAGGAGTTGTACTTGGAATGAAATTTGGGTCCACTAATATTTCGCTGAAGATTATAACGTCATTGAGTTCATTATTTTATGGAATAGGAGACCTCAAGATACATTCAGAGCATAAAGAGAATGGGAAAACTAAATGGTATATTTTAAGGGAGGTAGGTGTTTGAGGAAAACACACAGAGAAAAATTATGTGGGATGAGAATAAGGGGTCCATTTATATAGTCTTTGCATTGATGGTTCATATTCCATTTTTAATCCAACAGTTGATATTTTCTTGATTTGATCTTACAGTTTTTATCATTTCCAGATAAAGATTTAAGGAGTTCGATCTTTTGGGGTTTTCATGAAAAATAATATTGTAAGGATAATGAATCTGATAATGCTTCTTGTTAAAAAATATTGAAAATACCTACGAAATTGCTATTATGAAGGTATAGGTATGGAAACGTACCTTCCATATTTCTCATAAAGATTTGTTATTATTAATAAGGACCTCATTATAACTCATAGTTCTGAATAATTTTAATAAGGGATGAAAACATTTCATGTTCCGAAAATAAATTTTGTAAAAGGAAATATAAAAGAATAAACATATGTACTCATCCAATGAAAACGAGTATCATAACATTATAAGATAGTTTCAAAAAAAAGTTAATATGGATGATTACCTTAAGATTATCATTCATAAATTCTTTTAATTGTGTTAAAATATATTATAGGGTTAACGTTTTTTAAACATGTCACCAAGTTGATCTTGTGTTCCGAGAAATTGAAGTATGATATCTACCTTTTCTATGTGGTCCCCAAGAAAGTGGCTTTTTATGTCACTGTGCTTCGCACGAGAGTGATGTTTAGGGCTTATACCTTGAGAAATGAATCTAGTATTAACATATATTAGATGAGTTTTGGTAAAACTCATGCCATATTTTATGAGTGTATATTTCATCCAGAACACATGAGCACCACAACTTCCATCTACTAAATATTCAGCTACAACAATGGAATGCTATATGTATTTTTGTTTTTAGAATGACCAAGAAACAAATGAATTCCCTTAGAAATGAAAATTTCCAAATTTACTTTTTCTATCCATTCTAAATCAACCAAAGTCAACATTGAATAATATTTTTTTAGAAAATAATTTACAGAAGAGTAGATAAGTCCTAAATATGTGGTTCCATTTAAATAGACAAAAATCATTTCACTAAATTTAAATGAGATTAATTGGTATTATATTGATATCTTGCACATAAGAATACTGAAAACATTAACTGTGGATGACTATCTAATATATATAATTGACTAATTATCATGGCTCTAAAATATTTTTAATCTACTAGTTTCCCAGCATCATCAAGATCAGGAGTGTTTGAGATACCAATTGGAGTTGTTATACTTTTAGAGTTGTCAGATCAATACATGTTATGATGATCTTTATTATAATTATTTTTAGATATAAAATTTTCTTCTGGTTTATGCTAAATTACAAAACAAAGGAAAATGATAACTCACCCATCATACTAATTTCAAACTCAGATTTCATGAAATTTTTAAATGATTTTTTTACGGAAAGCTAATCTGATCCAAATTTACTGTCATAAAAATAAATTTGATCAAAATAAGCAGTTTTATTTTATGTATTTATAATAGTTTTGGATCAGTAGTTCTGTTAAAATTATTTTCTTGAATAAAAAATCATGTAAGCCTATCATATCAGGCTCCACGGTCTTTTTAAATTACTTATAATGTTTGGTAAGCTTGTAAGATTGTTCAGGATGTTTTGTGTTTTCAAAAAAGGATGTTTTTCAACATAAAAGTTCTCTTGAACATATCTGTTAAGAAAATCACACTTCACGTCCATTTAAGAATTTTTTGTATTTAAAAAGGCTATAAAGTCTTATAGAATATGAATAGATTCATGTATAGATAATAGAGTATATGTTTCTTCATACAATATTTTTTCAATTTGATTATTGAATTTATCAAATAATATTTATTATTTTCTTATAATTATTCCATTTTCTTTACATTTATCTATACAGAACCATTATACTCCAAATATAGAAGTTTCCTTAGGTCTATCAATGAAGGTACATAATTTTTTCTTTTCATATTCGTTATGTTCCTCTTTTATAGATTTAATTCAGTCAACATCACATAGAGCTTCATTAGTACTTTTATGTTCTAATTGGGAAAAAAATCCTAGATGATATACATCACTACATAGAGAACATATAGTCCTTATTGGTTGATTTATATCACCAATAATACTATCACTAGTAAATTTATTACGAAACAAAATCTTTGGTTTTTGTAAAACATTTTCATCAAAATAAGTTAAAATAACATCTGGGGTAAATACATTAGAAACATTTTCTGGATTATTTTTTGGATTATAAGAATCTTCAATCAATATTTGACAATAATTATTTGAAAAAACATATAAATATATATGTTGGTTTTGTTTAAAAACAAAAGGATTGGTTTCATCAAATTTAACATGCTCTATTTATTCAATAGTGCAATAATTTTTTTTCAAAACTCTATAAGCCTTAGAATAAGTGGAATAGCCAATGAAAATTACTTCATTTGATCTGGGTGAGAATCTATGTATGTTATATATAGTATTCAAGATGAATACTTTTCATCCAAAATCATTGATGTAAGAAACTTTAGGTTTTCATCCTTTCCATAACTCATAAAGTGTTTTATTTAGAAATGGTTTAATGAAAACACTATTTATAGAATAGCATGCAATACTCAATGAACCATCCCAATATAGATTAGAAAGAGAGTATTCAGTCAACATGGTATTTATTATCTCTTGAATAATACATTTCTTCTTTTAAACATACCATTTTGTTGAGGAGTTCATAGAGACAAGAAGTTGTGAGTAATTCCTTTCTTACTACAAAAGGTTTTGAAATAAGAATTTTGAAATTTTCCCTCATTATCACTATGAATAGTTATCTATGGATGATTTTTCACATTTCTATATTTCGATAAAAAAGATTTAAAATAATTAAATGTTTCATATATCTTCTCTAGAATATATACCTATGTAAATATAGTTTAATCATAAACTAAAACAAATAAATAGTATTTAGCTTCAATATATGCAGTTTGGGTTATACAGAAAAGATTTAAATGCACTAGATATAATGAATTAGAATATGGGACTTCACTAATTAATTTAGATCTTGACTTACGTTTCATTCCATACTAACATTGATTACATACTTTTTTAGAACCTAATCTATATTTTAGTAAATCCTTAAAATTTATTTTGACTGAGAGTTCTCAATGGGTTCAATTGTTACAGTGTCTTAGCCTTCTATACCATTACCAAGTTTGATCTCTATTGTACTAAGGAATGGTAATTCATGGCTCTTAATGTCGTCTATATTATGGGTGTAAACATTCACATGCCTATGGATAGAGAGAATAAACACTTCATTGGAATTATGTTCAAGACAATTATCATTCATAAAATTCACATGGTAACCAAGATCATATAATTGGATTGTACTTATAAATTGTTCTTAAGACCTTTAACTAAGAAAACATTTTAAATTAAAATGATTCCAGGAATAAGAATATTACATTTACAAACAATTTATCTTTAATAATTATCTTCAAAAATTACATTTCCACCTTTAATCATAATTATATTTTCAAAGATGATTTTTTTACGTGTCATGTTCAGGGAACATACACTATCCATGTACCATGTATTGTCTTTGGAACATTCAATGTTTTATTAAAATTTAAATAGTTAAACTTTGGAAATCCAAACTTATATAGATACTGAAATGTTAGAATGTAAAATATTAGGTCTCCACATTTTCTTAAAAAAATGAGCTTTATTAAAATATAATGATTGGGTTTTATTAAAATAAATTTCCACCCCAATCTCCACCACATAAACACATGGTGAAAAAAAGAACATTAGGGTAGAAAATAGTTGTGACTAAAAAATGGTTTTGAATGAGAATAACCAAATCCAAGACAATTCCTTAGAGTGAGAAGGTGTGGATACATTGTATTAAAACCTTCATTTCAATGAGTATATATTTTTAGAGGTTTATTTATGTAATATATTTAAAAATTAATTATGTTGACTAAATTCTAATAATTTTAGTCATTAGTCTTATAATTTGAATGTGTGTCTAAAATATTTTTATTAGAAATATCATTTTAAGATCTTTAGTGTGTTTAAACTTCTCAAAATTTAAATCCATATGGTTTATTGAATTATTTTACAAATTAAAGGGTTTTAAAATCAAGATCTTTTGAATGATATGATATATATTTTGTTAAAATAGAGATTATAGAATATTCCTTGTCATGTCTCTTATTGGTCTTACTATTTTCATTCAGAAGTAACTTGGAAAACCTAGATATATCTTCAAAATTAACTAATGTATTATCTAATAATGAGGAATATTATTCATCCAATGAATCATGATATTCTTCATTAGAAAAATATTCATTTAAGGAACATTTTTTAATCGTTCAGCAGTATTTACCTTATCCATGAGACACAGATTTTTATTAGGAATTATGGCTATTAGAAAAATATTTTTATGTCCATAAGATTCAATATCAGAAAATTAATCTGAAGAATCACCACCACTAGTACTCTAGGTATTATTTTTTTCTGTAATTTTTAAAAATTAGACTTTTAAAACCTCTTCTTATTAAGTGTTGAATGACTATCCTTTCTTTAATTCATTTTAGTCAAACGAAAGCCTAGTGTGATATGACATGTCCTCTATCATTGATAACAAGTCACATTTAAATCATTATTATCTTTTATATCTTTATTCATAGATTTTTATTTGATATAAATAATTCCCTTAATATTGTTCAGTCTCAAAGAAATATTTTCATGTTAATTATCAGAATGATCACTATCACTGGATTCAGATAAAACTGTAGATTTCTGAGATTTTTATCTAGTCACTCTTTCTGGAGATTTTATTTCATAAGAATTTATATATATTTGAATATAACTATACCATTACAATTAAATTTCTTATTGATCTCTGCATCTCTATTCATTATAGTTTCATATTCTATAAGATTTTCAAATAACTAATCAAGAGTGATGTTTTAATCTTTATTATTCTCAGGAATAAATGTTCTTGTAGATTCTCATTAAATTATAATAATATCTATAATAATATCCACAATAATCTCATCATAATGTCATCTCCCACCCCTATAATGAAGGCTGTTGCTGATAGTCATAAACCAGTGTTGATATTTGCAGTTATTTTCTTTATATGAAAACATAATACCATGATATTAGTATCTATGCATTGTTCTTATTGTTCTAATATCCTCGGTGGTTCCAAAAAAATTAGCTTCTAATTTATTCCAAATTTTATTAGTAGCTTAACATGATGAAATATCGTTATAGATATTTACTTCCCATAGAACATAATAATGTATTGTGTACATTAAAGTTAAGCATGTTCTATTGTTAATCTTGATTGGAGAATTTTTTGATTTCTTGGTTTGGATTCATGTAGTTTCCAGTTATAATAACAATTTTATAAACACTAATATTGATAATGAATATCTTTATCCTATCTATATAATATTCATATTCATTTCCATCAATAATTGGTGGTATGGAAGAATTTATATTATTTTTTGATAAAATGTTCATTCCTTCCATTCTATAAAAAAAATATATGTTCAACACAACAGATTAGAATAAAATGTTTATAAACAAATATTATATAAGGATAATCATTAAGAATTACTTGAAAATTTTATGTAAAGTATGAAAATATGAGCATAAAAACATATATGTAAGTATAAGTATTTCAGATACCATCTCTGATGCCAATTGTAGGATACAAATGTATATGTAGATTGCTCGATTAAAAAATGTGGTAAATTCTTGGTTTAAAACGATTCATATTTATCTCTATGAAAATCTATCTTTAACAATGTCAGACAAGATGGATTCACAGACCCTTATTAGTTATTAATAATGAAACTAACTTTCATAGGGTAAAGAAATATAAGACATGTTTACTTATGGAAATTTTATACCATAAAAAATATAGAATATTATTTATATCAATGTATACATTAATAAAAATTTGTAAGAATTTTATTTTTTCTATCTTTTACAAAATGAAGTGGAATAAAAACATGTAAGAAAACAATACAAGTATAGAAATAACTTTTATCCAAAAAAATTGGTATCAAAAAATTATGGATAATGTTCCATTGATTTATACCTTCATAAATGTTTGTCTTACTAGTACCAGGGTAATCCCTTGATCGGAAGATCAGTATATGTCTTTAAATATCTGTAATCCATCGATATCTAAGTTGAAATGTACAAATATCTTTCTATCCCAAAAATACCTCAATTGATAACATTAATAGTTGTATTCATAATAGGTAGGGTGGACAAGATGTTTCCCAGAGTGTCACTTCATTCTAATGTTCAACATCTCTCACTGAAAATAATATCACTGATATCATTCAAATGGCAGGGTATTTAGTGGAAAAATCTCTAATAGTCAACTTCTCCTCTAATGGTCATATTATTACTTGAATTTTGGAGGGACCTATACACATGGAACTTAGGAAACCGTTTTGTGAAAACATATGGGATGAAATCATTTTATATAATAAACTATGAGAAAAATTACCATGCATAAATACATTATCACATTTAGGATATTATAAAACGAATCTTTACATTACGGAAATATGATATCAGTAAGAAAACTTATTAATCTAATTTTTAAGGTAATAAAAATATGATTATTGGAAAACTAAAATCAGATTCCAAAAAAATGAGAATCAGTGTCTGATTTTAGAAGAAATCAGAGTCTTATTTTAGAAGAAATTAGATTCTCATTTCAGACTAAATTGGAGTCTTATTCAAATTGAAATAGGGTTATGATATCCTGATAAATTGGTGTTTTATTTCAGATGAAATCAATGTCACATTTTAGAAGAAATAATATTTTCATTTTAGGATATATTGGATATGGATATCCAGAGAAATCTGATTCTCAATTCTAGATAAATTAGAGGAAATGGAACTATATGGTTCTTCATTAGATAAGGATCCAATATTTTTAACATAAGAAAAATGGTTTGGTTTAGTTATGAAAACATTATGTAAGACATCAAAAACCATAGGTAATTTCAAAAACCATTCATAGAGAAATAAAATTTTCATTAAGAAATACATTTTTAGAAAAATATATATTTCCTAATGAAATAGTGTTTGAGATTTTTTGTAACACCCCGAGCTTCCACGGTACGCTTCTCTTTGAATAATGCAATAGCGTGTGTTGTACCCAACATCGAGTTCTAACACACCACAACCAATCAAACTAGCCATTATGAATAGTAATACCCACTTTTTAAAATTTATAAATTTTATTTTTCAAAATGGACTCCATTTTTGGATTTGGAATATCGAAATTAGCCTAGGGTGAATTTTTTTTATTTTTTTGAGAAACATCATTTTGTGATGAATAGTGAATCCACTAAGTTGTAGTAAAAAAATGAATTTTTCATAAAAATTAATTTTACCACTTCTGTGAGTGGAATTTCGAAAATCCAGGAGACACGGTTAATATCAATGAGTAAAATGTTGTTCATTGAGCTGAAAATAATTTTTGATGAATAGTATCTTTTTACTTTTATTTACCACGGTTAAAAGTAAATAGGGCAATTAAGGGTAAAAATGATATTAATATTACCCTAACACATGTCCTAATTATATTGGACAAATGTATCTCGACCAAAAACAACCTTAGGAATAATATATTATCATTTAGGTCCACTTGTATTGGATTAGGACATTTATTATTATTTAATTCAAAGAAGAGTTAAAAGAGTTAAAATCAATGTTTCTTTACTAAAACCTTTTTAATACAGGGATATACATAAGGTAAATTCGATTATAAATATTCATTAGAAATCTAAAAATATTTTTTACATAATGATATTTTATTTATAATTTTTAGACATTAAATAATTTAATTTATTTATGACACAATGATGATCCAGTAATTATCATAATAGTGAAAAATTAAAATAATTGATATTATAAATACACAAATAAATATAATTTGAGACTTTTTATGAATTACACAAATTTTATAGGTTAATATGACATGTTAGGAATGATTTAATGAACTTTTTTCGAAGTAATCATTCTGTTATGATTTTTACAAAAATCAATTTTCCAAATAGTGTCAAAATTGACATAAAAGAGTATTTAAAACAAATATTTTATTATTAATTGATATTAAATTCATAAAAATCTATGGTTCGGCCAAGATACTTATATCACGATAGGTGTATCATTAATGGACCACTTGGGGGTCTCTTGGAGGTATATAGTATGTTTATTAACTATATAATATAAAAACACAAAGTGACATGGTAAGTGTCAAACTAATTAACTAATAGTTAAAACTAAAAGATAAGGTTAATATAATGACCAAAACCCATCTAAATTCTATTGGTTGAGTGGTTGTAGACCCATCCCATCATTAAAATTTAAATAATCCACTTTGGAGACATTAGAAACCGAATATGAATTTATTATAAAATAATATTTCTAGATTTTCCAAAGGTGCCCATCACCCCTCTTATAAAATGGAACTCCCCCTTCTCATTAATTTACACCTTCAAAGCCATTTGGCTAAGCCAAACTCTGACCAAATACACTTTAAACTTCCCTAAATTCATCAAAGAGTCCTTCCTTTAGTCAGAAAGACATCCTATGAATCCCTTTTGATCAAATCAAGTTGAAGAACCCGAAGAAGAGGTAATGTTTTCACCACCCTCTTTCAAGTTCCATTCTTCTTCAACTTCCTCTTTAATTCCCATTATAAAATAATAACTCCAGTATCTTATATATATTGTGATTTTATTATAAATATGGTACAACCATATTCATTATTCTATCCGTCCTTTGAATAACATGTCACCATACGTGCGTACGTACGACTTACCATCTCCACGTCGTGGTATAATTGTTATTCAATAAATTATTATTTGGATTGGTATAATAATGATGTGTAATTCATGTAAATAATAAATATAACATGATAATGATTCTGTATATATTATATAACATCAAATTATATATTATTTTAAAATCAAATGAATGATATTGTCGCTTGTGCGTACGTACGGACTACCGTCTCCATGAACGTGATTAGAATCATTCTCCATCGTATCCATTCAAGTCTAATTATCATTTGATGATTAATAATAGTATCTAAGGACATTATATAATTCTGGATATAATTAAGATACATCCAATCCATGACAAACATGGCTTACGTAAAAAAACATATAAAAGAAAATGAGTAAGTTAACACCCGAAACAATGATAATACTAAGATATTATTAACAAATAAATGTTAAAAGATCATATATGATATCATATTAATGTATATGATTCATGTATAATTTAATAATAATTATTTCACCATTATACAGGAGGTTAACCTACCCTAACCAATAAAAGTACAAGTTAAGGGTTTATTTCACAATTTCTTCATTATCCGAGGTAGATTATACGTAATTATATATTGGGACCTCTTTATCATCCAAATCCATGTTTCTTAAAAATGTATTTCAAAACATGATAACTATTTTATAGAATATGGGTTAATGTCATTTATACCCTTCTTTGAATTTTTATAAGAAGTTTATAAAAGAATCTTTCTGTCATTTTCCAAACAAGGTTCTTTTTAACCTTTTCAACAGAATTAAGGTAAGAATTTTTTTAACTTATACGGTGGGTGCAGCTATTTTCCACAGTAATAAAATCATTGAAGCATACCTTAAAATCTTATAAGGAAAATCTCAATGTAAATGTTTTATTTTATAATTATTTTAGTTTTAAATGATTTCAAAAAAGGGATATTTCTCTCAAATAGTTTTCATTTCGTCTATGTCAACATACTTTGATGGATTTTAAGATTATTTGAAGTTGATTTATTATGATACAAAACTTCCATATTATATTAAAGGTTTTGTGATTTGTTTGACAGTTGATGTGTTATTTTTATACCATTCATGGTTTATGGATAATGTATTGACATTTCGTATGCTAGTTTTAATACGAATGATTATGTTATGTTTAAACCTGTTCATATGAGGAAAGCATTGGACTTAATATGTGACAGGTGGAGCCCGATATAGCTCCTCGATGCATCAGTAGGTCTCATGAGACAAACTAGTGTCTTGGAACAAGGTCTTTACAAAATCTTATTTGTATTATTGGCACGAGGCCTTGGGTATGTGGTTATGATAGTTTGGCATTATGCATTCCATCATTATGAACGTGGTTATTGATATTGCATGTGATTATTCGATTAGTAGAATATCCATGTGAATAAGTAAATGGAATTATTTCATTTTATTTTTTCCATACTATGTTGATGTTAAATTTTAAAAAGGATTTTGTTTTAGTTATACATTGCCTTAAATGTTTATTCTTATTAATGAAAGTTTCCGCTATATTGTTATTCTTACTGGGCATTTGAGGTCACCCCTTTTCTATGTTTTATTTTTCCCAAGATGTGAAGAAGTAAATTATGAATGAACTGCAAGGATAGTACGAGGGGATAAGAGTGTGGACTATGGAGACTATGATGTTTTAGTTTTCATTTTTATGATGTAATGTAATACTTTATGAATATATCTAGTGTTTCCAAGGCTAATAAACTAATCAGTCTTTCAAAATTTGATCTTTCTTGTGATCATGACAATGTTATGTAATAATGCACCGACTCTGGGTAATTGGGGTCGGGGCATTACAGTTGGTATCAGAGAAAGTTTAGTACAAACCTTGGAAGCTATATTTAGATAAAATCTGATTAGTAAACATAGACCTAAGATGAATTTGAGGATTAGTATAGAAAAAAATCCTAGAATTTTGGCATTGTAGTGATTTTGTGAGTTTTCCGAGCAATACATCCCTGTATGGATACGAGCAGGTAGAGGTGGCTCTGGCACAGATGTACCAAGGGGTAAAATCCAAAAACACCGCTTTGAGCTGGACTCGAACGGGAACTGGTGCACAACAATGGGCCTTGCTGTACTCTTTGTTACGACACTCATGGGGGATATGCTTAGGATAACTCTCATTTTCTTTACAAATCATTATGAAGGGTTTATGAGTATATACCTCCTCAAATAAAACATTTTTATGATTATGGATTATATCCGTAAATAGTTCAATTTATGCTAAGTGTTTTATATGTATAGAATTATGTATTTTGATTCATAAATTGATATAGTTTAAGCCATTGTTTAGATATAGAGCCTAGTGGATGAAATGGAAACCGTATCTATTCACGTACTCTATATAGGGATTTCCCTCCTTCTCAAGATAATTATAGTGGATCTGCTGATGCAACTGGTGCTGATCAACTAATCACCATACTGGGACAACTCACTCAGGTTATGAATTATAACCTTACCCATATGGAGCACCCTGATCCACAGTGGGGAGGATCAATGTTAGATTGCTTCATGAGGCAAAACCCACCAAAATTTAATGGGAGTACAAATCCATTGGTAGTTGAGCAATGGATAAGTTCCCTAGAGAAAATATTTCAGGCTTTGGGAAGTAGTGAAATGGAAAAAGTTATCATGGATGTTTACCGCACCACTGGAGAAGCTGATCAATGGTGGTCATTGATTCAAAACATGAAGGAAGATGATGAAGTATCAAATATGGAATGAAGGGAGTTCAATGATCTGTTTTTAGAAAAATACTTTCATAGTGACCATCGAGATGATATGGAAAGGTAATTTTTTTGAGTCTAAGATAAAAGGAGGATGATAATGTTACAAAGTATGAGGCTAACTTTACAAGATTAGCAAGGTATGCTGGAGATAATATACATAAACCAAGAATTAATTTTGATTGTTTCTTTGGTGGGTTAAAACCATTTCTCTGTCGAGCATTAGTCTCACAGTCCTTCTCGTCATACGAAGACATTGTCTCTTGTGATATCAAGACAGAGAAAGAATTCTCTAAGTCATATGACTTTATAGAAAAGAAAGAGAATAAGAGATCTACTGATCAATCTGGGAATGGAAATAAAGGGAAGAAGGGAAAACTTGAATTTCCATCCTACAGTAAATGTGGGAAGAAACAAGCCGGTACTTGCTTAAAAGGAATGGGAGTCTGTTACAAGTGTGGTGAAAAAGGCCACCAAGATCGTGATTTCAAGGGGAAGAAGGAAGCTACCGATGTCCAATAATACAATTGCAGGGAGATGGGACATTATGCAAATTAATTTCCTAAGAATCAGGGGAACATACCTCAAAAAAGTCCAAGGGATCAAATCCAAGCTTATACTATCACTACTGCTGAGGTAGAAGCTCCGAAAGACGTGGTGGCAGGTAATTTAATGGTTTCCTCTGGTTTAGAAAATGAATTATTTGATTCTAGATCATCGCACTGTTTCAGATCTTCCCAGTTTGCTAAGAAAATTAGATATTTCCAATTTGATTTAACAAGGGATTTTTCAGTTATAACTCCTAAGGGAAGTATCATTTCAAAAAAGTATTGTGAATCAGTCCCCATTAGAGCACATAAATGTTCTTTATCCACTGATCTCATCGTCATACCTATTATTGAGTTTGATATAATCCTCGGTATGGATTGTCTTTCTGACCATGATGCGAAGATTTATTGTAAGAAGAACGAGGTTATGATTTTTGATGCGGGTGATAAGGATCATCTTATCTTTAGAGCAGAATCGTCACCACCTAATTCTTATCTAGATCCACCCCCAGTAGCTCAACTAAATTCAATTATTGGGGAGGAAGTGGGTGAAGTTACAATGGGTGAGGAAAGGAAGGTTCAAATAGAGGACATACCTATTGTGAAAGAATATATAGATGTGTTTCGGGAAGATTTACCTAGACATCCTCCAGAACTAGAAGTTGAGTTTTCCATTGATTTAATTCCTGGATCAAGGCCTATATCGAATACCCCTTATAGAATGGACATTGTATAACCTGTTGAACTAAATAAACAACTAAAGGAATTGAGTAATAAGGGATTTATTTTCCCTAGTGTTTCTACATGGGGAGCCCCTGTTCTTTTTTTTAAAAGAAAGATGGATCTATGAGGATATGTATCGACTACAACGAGATCAATTCTATTACAATAAAGAACAAGTATCACCTACCTCGCATTGATTATTTATTTGACCAACTGTATGTATCTCAACACTTTTCAAATATTGACCTTCAATTTGGATACCATCAGTTGTGTGTGAAGAAGTAAGACATTCCGAAGACAGCATTTCGAACTAGGTATGGGCATTACGAGTTTACAGTAATGCCTTTTGGATTGGCTAATGCACCCTATGTATTCATGGATCTGATGAATAGGGTTTTCAAGGAATATATCGATGAATTTGTGGTGGTATTTATTGATGATATCTTGGTATACTCGTAAAGCTACGAAGATCAGGAAAATCACTTGCGTATTATCATGAAGTCTATGAGAAGACATGAATAATATGGTAAGTCTACCAAGTGTGAATACTGGATTTAGGAGATTTCTTTTCTTGCTTATATTGTCTCTAAAGATGGAATCTCTGTTGATCCTTCTATGATCAAGGCAATCAATGAATGACCAGCTCTTATGAGTATAACTGAGGTACACAGTTTTATTGGTTTGGAAGGTTCTTATCAATGTTTCGTCCAGAATTTTTCCCGATTGGAAAAACCATTAATGAAGCACACACTTAAAGGGGTTAAATTTGTTTGGACAAAAGAGTGTGAAGAATGATTCAAAGAACTGAAGAGAAGATTATTCAATGCTCATATATTGACTCTACCATTGGGGAATGATGGGTTCATTATTTATAGTGATGCATCAAAGAAAGGACTTGGTTGTTTCCTTATGCAGAATTATAGGGTTATTGCCTATGCATCACGACAGTTGAAAATTCATGAGAAAAACTATCCTACTCATGATCTCGAGTTAGCACCTGTGATCTTTTATTTGAAGATATGGAGGCACTACCTCTATGGTGAAAAATGTAAGATTTATACTGATCACAAGAGTTTGATGTATATTTTCTCACAAAAAGAACTCAACATGAGGCAAAGGAGATGGATTGAATTACTCATGGATTATGATTGTACGATACACTACAACCCGGGGAAAGTAAACAAGGGGGGATATGCTTTGAGTAGAAAATACCATGGAGTTTTGAACAATATTAGAATTGAAAGGGATCCAATTTTCAAGGATCTAGTGAAGATAAACATGGAAATAACCAGCGAAGGTGAAACATCAATGCTTTTTCAAATGGTTTCCAAACCATCGTTACTAGAAAGTATTAAGAGTTCTCAGACCGATGATGAAGAATTTAAAAATAAGATTAAAGTTGTGAATGATGGGAGATTGAGAGACTTTGTGTATGAAGAAGGAATTTTGAAATTTGGGAAGAGGCTTTGTGTTCTTGATATACCTGATCTAAAAATGGAATTTCTGGATGAATCTCATAGTTCCAATTTCTCTATACACCCTGGGAGCACCAAAATGTATAGAGATTTGAAGGAATATTTTTGGTGGGACAACATGAAGAGGGAGATTGCCGATTTTGTGTCAAGATGTATGGTTTTTCATCAAGTGAATGATGGATGGCAACAGCCTGGTGGATTATTGCAACCTCTTCCCTTACCTGAGTGGAAATGGGATAATATCACAATGGACATTGTAATGGGACTACCAAAGACTCTTATAAGGAACGATGAAATATGGGTAATTGTTGATCATCTTACCAAGTCAGAACATTTTATTGCTATAAGAGAAGATTTACCAATGGAACATCTAGTAGGACTATATATTAATGATGTTGTGAGACTTCATGGAGTACCCCTATCGATTGTTTCTGATCGTGATCCCCATTTTAAATCAAGATTCTGGAAAAGTCTTCAGAAATCCATGGATACTGAACTTCATTTGAGCACTGCCTACCACCCTAAAACAGATGGACAATTAGAACAAACTATTGAAACCTTAGAAGACATGTTGAGATCCTACCCACTTGACTTTCAGGGTATGTGGGATCAATATTTACCTCTGGTAGAATTTTCCTATAACGATAGATTCCATTCGAGTATTCATATGGCACCATATGAAGCGTTATACAGAAAGTGATGTCGCACTCCATCCTGTTGGGATGACATTGGTGAAGGAAAACCGTAGGCCCAGAACTGGTGGAGGAAATGATGGAAAAGGTAAAGGTAATCCAGAACCATATCAAAGCAGCTCAAAGTAGGCTGAAGAGCTATGCCGATAATCGAAGGAAGGATTTGGAATTTATGTCGGTGATCATGTATTCCTGAAGGTATCTCCACGGAAGGGAGTCATACGTTTTGTTAAGACAGGTAAATTGAGTCCCAGGTACATCGGACCTTTCGAAATTCTAGAACGAATTGGGGATGTAGCTTACCGATTGGCAATGCCGCCAAGTCTCTACAAAGTTCATGATGTGTTCCACGTATCTCTGTTGAGGAAATACATGCTTAACCCAATGCATGTACTCACCTATGAGGAATTAGAACTGGAACCCGATCTATCTTATAGCGAAGAGCCCATCAAGATTCTGGATACGAGAGAACAAGTACTGGGAAACCGGACGACTCGTCTGGTAAAAGTCTTGTGAAGAAACCATAAGATGGAAGAGGCAATGTGGGAACTCGAGGAACTTATTATGAAGAAACACCCGAGTCTTTTCATGTGGCAGTATTTTTTGAAATTTCGAGGACGAAATTATTTGAATGAGGAGAGAATGTAACACCCCAAGCTTCTACGGTACGGTTCTCTTTGAATAATGCATAAGTGTGTGTTGTATGCAATATCGAGTTCTAAGACACCACAACCAATCAAACTAGCCTTTATGAATAGTAATACCCACTTTTTGAAATTTATAAATTTTATTTTTCTAAATGGAATTCATTATTGGATTCAAAATATCGAAATTATCCTAGGGTGAATTTTTGGTATTTTTCTGAAAAACTTTATTTTTTGATGAATAGTGAAACCACTAAGTGGTAGTTAAAAAAACTAAAATTTTCATAAAACATAATTTTTCCGCTTCTGTGATTGGAATTTTGAAAATCCGAGAGACACGGTTAATATCAAGGAGTAAAATGTGGTTCATTGGGATGAAAATAATTTTTGGTGAATAATAACTTTTTACTTTTATTTACAACGATTAAAAGTAAATAGGGTAAAAACGAATTTAAAATTACCCTAACACATGTAAAAATTCTATTGGACAAGTGTATCTCATCCAAAAAAACCTTAGGAATAAAATATTATCATTTAGGTCCACTTGTATTAGATTACGACATTTATTATTATTAAATTTAAAGAAGAGTCAAAAGAGTTAAAATCAAAGTTTATTTACTAATGAATTTTTAATATAGGGTTATAAATAAGGTATATTCGATTATAAATATTTATTAGAAAGCTAAAAATATTTCCTACATAATGATATTTTATTTATAATTTTTAGACATTAAAAAATTTATTTTATTTATGACACAATGATGATTCGGTAATTACAATAATAGTGAAAAATTAAAATAATTGATATTATAAATACCCAAATAAATATAATTTGATCATTTTTCGGAATTAAACTAATTTTATAGGTAACTATGACATGTTAGGAATTATTTAATTAACTTTTTTTAAGTAATAATTCTGTTATGATTTTCAAGAAAATCAATTTTCCAAATAGTGTCAAAATTGACATAAAAGAGTTTTTAAAACAACTATTATATTATTAATTGATATTCAATTCCTAAAAATCTATGGATCGGACAAGTGACTTATATCATTATATGTGTATCATTAATGCACCACTTGGGGGTCTCTTGGAGGTTTATATTATGTTTATTAACTATATAATGTAAAAATACAAAGTGACATGGTAAGTGTCAAACTAATTAACTTATAGTTAAAACTAAAAGATAAGGTTAATATAATGACCCAAACCTGTATAAATTCTATTGTTTGAGTGGTTTTTGACCCATACCCACCTTAAAATTTAAATAATTCACTTTGGAGCCATTAGAAACCGAATATGAATTTATTATAAAATAATATTTCTAGCTTTTCCAAAGGTGCCTCTCACCCCTCTTATAAAAGGGCACTCCCCTTTCCCATTAATTCACTACATCAAAGCCATTTGTCTTGGCGAAACTCTGCCCAAATACACTCTCAACTTCCCTCACTTCATCCTAGAGGCCTTCCATTAGTAAGAAGTCCATCCTGAGGAACCCTTTTGATCAAATCAAAATAAAGAACCCAAAGAAGAGGTAATGTTTTCCCCACCCTCTTTGAAGTTCCTTTCTTCTTCAACTTATTCATTCTTTCCTATTATAAAATAATAACACTAGTATCTATATATAATGTGATTTTATTATAAATATTTTACAACCATATTCAGTATTCTATCCATCCTTTTAATAACATGTCACTATACATGTGTACGTACGGCTTACCGTCTCCACGTCGTGGTATAATTGTTATTCAATAAATTATTATTTGGATGGGTATAATAATGATGTTTAATTCATGTAAATAATAAATATAACATGATAATTATTCTGTATATATGATATACCATCCAATTATATATTATTTTAATATCAAAAGAATGATATTGTCTCTCATGCGTACGTACGGACTACCGTCTCCACGAACGCGATGAGATTCATTCTCCATCGTATCCATTCAAGTCTAATTAACAATTGATGATTAATAATAGTATATAAAGACTTGATATAATTATGGATATGATTAAGATACAACCTATCCATGAAAACATGGCTTACGTAACAAAACATATAAAATAAAACGCGTAAGTTAACACCCAAAACATCGATAATACTATGATATTATTAACAAATCAATGTTAAAAGATCATATATGATATCATATTAATGTATATGATACATGTATAATTTAATAACAATTATTTCACCATTATACAAGAGGTTATCCTACCCCAACCAGTGAAAAGTATAAGGTAAGGGTTTATTTCACAATCTCTTCATTATTCGAGGTTGTTTATACGTAATTATCTACTGGGACCTCTTTATCTTCTACATCCATGTTTCTTAAAAAGGTATTTAAAAACATTCTTTCTATTTTACAGAATATGGGTTAAAGTCATTTATTCCCGTGTTTGACTTTTTATAATATGTTTATAAAGGAATCTTTCTTTCTTTTTCCAAACAAGATGCTTTCTATCCTTTTTGACGGAGTTAAGGTAAGAATGTTTTTATAACTTATATGGTGTGTGTAGCTATTTTCCGCCGTTATAAAATCTTCGAAGCTTCTCTTACAAGCTTATAAGAAAATTTTTAAAGTCAATGTTTTATTTTATAATTATTTGGATTTTAAATGATTTCAATAAAAGGGATATTTCTCTCAAATAGTTTTGATTTCATCTATGGAAACATCCTTTGATGGATTTTAAGATTATTTGAAGTTGATTTAATATGATACAAAACTTCCATATTGTATTGAAGGCTTTGTGATTTGTTTGACTGTGGATGTGTTATTTTTATGCCATTCATGGTTTATGGAGAAAGTATTGACATTTCATATGCTAGTTTTAATACAAATGTTTATGTTATGTTTAAACCTATTCATATAAGGAATGCATTGGACATAATATGTGATGGGTGGAGCCCACTATATCTCCTCGATGCCTCGGTAGGTATCATGAGACAAACTAGTGTCTTGGCACAAGGCCTTGAAAAAATCTTATTTGTAGTCTTAACATGAGGCCTTGGCTATGTGGTTATGATAGTCTGGCATTATGCATTCCATCATTATTAAAGTGGTTATTGATATTGCATGTGATTATTCGATTAGTAGAATATCCCTGTGAATAAGTAAATGGAATTATTTCATTTTATTTTTGCCATACTATGTTGAAGTTCAAGTTTATAAAGGCTTTTGATTTAGTTATACATCGACATAAATGTTTATTCTTATTTATGATTGTTTCCACTATATTGTTATCGTTACTGGGCATTTGAGCTCACCCCTTTTATATGTTTTATTTTTCCCAGGATGTGAAGAAGTAAATTATGAATGACCTGCAGGGATAGTATGAGGGGATAAGAGTGTGGACTATGGAGAATATGTTGTTGTAGTTTTCATTTTTATGATGTAATGTAAAACATTATGAATATATCTAGTGTTTTCAAGGCTACTAAACTAATTGGTATTTTGAGATTTGATCTTTCTTGTGATCATGTCAATGTTATGTAATAATGCATTGACTCTGGGTAATAGGGGTCGGGGCGTTACATTTCCAAAAAATAAAGGAACAAAAAAGTCATTAGGAAACTTACTGACTCAATAATGTGTACTACCAACCACCACCTCACAAACTAATGTGTCTCAATTTTTAGCAACACATATCACTTATGAATATGATTATTAATTTAATTTATATATATAATATTTTTTATATTATTCTAATTTTATAATTTTATTATCACATATAACTTCATAATTCCCATTCTTTTTTAATTATTGCAACATCAATCATGTTTACTGTAGACTATTTTATTATGTAGGGATGTGAATTTTTTTCATTTTAATTATACAAGGAAGGTAATAAAGATGAATTAAATGAATATATGTGATATATATAAAAAGATACTTATTATTTAAATTAATTTGTCACTCAATTACTTACCCATTCATCATTTAAGGAAATGATAATGTTTCTTGTGCATAGGTTTGGCCTATCATTTCCCCAATGTGATGTGATCTATTATCCTTGTAAAAATTTCAATAATTATTATAATTCATTATATAATGAATGGAAATTATATTTATAACATTAATATAATTATTGAGATGATGAAACTGTATAATATGATCAAGAACCAAAATACTCATGTATAGACATCCATGATGAAATAGGTTAGTGAACACCCAAAATAATACTAATAATGAATGATTATAAATGAGCTGGTGATAAGATGTTATAATGTGATATTATATGATATTATAAATATTTGTTTTCTTCTCTTATAAGAAAATTAAATGGTTAAAAGCACTATACATGAGGATATATCATGTTCAATCAAATAGAATAAATATGTAATGAATTTTTCATATTTTTTTTTCATTAAGGAATATTTTAATTTTATGGACCCAATTAATTTTATATAGTGTTATTAAATCACCATTTATAGGTAATATTGTCAATCCATCATACATCGTGGTATTTTATATCTCAATTTTTTTATCCGGGGTGATTTTTCTTATCAATTACCATGGTGTAGATAATTTTATAACACAATTTCCAGTCATTAATAAATTTTACTTATTCATTCTATTTGATATTATTAATATACGTGAGTATTTAATTTTGATTAAATTATATTTTATTTTATCTTTTTTTATGTTTATATAATATTGATAAACATAATTAGTTCATTGATTAATTTACATTTCAACATTATGATCACTATAAGGATATCTCGAATAAAAATGACTTTTTTGGGACATATGTCATGTTATAAAACTATATTCTTTGATGAGTTTTGAAAACATCAACATTGATATTTTATATTACTAATGTCTTTTTATGAATAGAAATTATTGTTTCATTGGGAGTTATTCCATTATTGTGGTTTATAATTAAAATGATTCTAATGTTATAGGATATTTTTGATTTAATATCAGTTTAATAGAGATTGATTATACATGAATTCCATTTAACTAAAATTACTTGATCGTTGTCTTATAAAACTCATTAATTTTATCCTCCAATGGTAATTCAAAATTATTTCACTAAATTGTACTATCTTACTCTCTTTGGAATATAAAATTATTGAGAAACTAATTTCATTAAATTCCACATTAATTTATCTATTTATTTCAAAATCTTTTTCATTCCAAATCAATATTTTCTATAAATGTTTTAAAAATGTATTAAATAATTTTAACAATAATTTTTACTAGAAATTGAATTTTCCAGAAATAAAATTGAATCATTCTTTGATTTTATGAACAAAAAATCTTTTGTACTTTCTAATAAACATGTGAATAGAATATATATATTTAAAACATTCATCATGAATGTATAGTTAGACTTTCCTTAACACTCATTACTAAGTAACATCTTTTAATGTTTTAAAATGATATGATTTATAAAAATTATATTCATGATATTATATATCAATTTACTGTTCAAAAGTTATATTCAATGTGAAATAGTTGTTTCACTCATGATTTTTTTTTAAATTTATTTTTATGGTATTTATATTCATAAATGGAAACAAAACATTATTTTACATATTTTCCACTATAGATATATTTTAATGATACCATCATTATTTATTATATGGATGGTATATTATAATTTTGAAAAGGGAAATTATTAATATTTAATACATTGATTTATCATTGAAATCATTTATATTCTTTTTAAATCTTAAAATAATTATGATCATTGGACAATAAACTCCCACGCATAAACAATATTTTTTTCCACAAATATTCGTATTACTTGACCCAAATATAAAATTAATATAGGATGCTTTATTTTGAATGTTATATTATCAGTTGTGGGATTATAGATATTATGTAATCTTTATTCAATATTGTTATTTATTAATAAGGAATGTTGTTCGTGAATTAATACAATCATTTGATAAACGAAGAATTCATTGGACTAGATGTTAAGGGTGTGGAATGGTTATCGATATCCCATACATTAATTAGTTGTCTCATGAGATGAAAAATTTGGATTAACTTTGTAATTTTTTTTTCTCTATTTATGTACCCATATGTTAATATATATTGGAAAATGGACTTGATGATTAATTTACCCCAATGCATGATATCAATAATTAAAATATTAAAAACATACATCATCAAGAAATCAGTTATTATTATCCTTGAGGTTACTGCATTGATATAGTCCATGTTTGCATTTTCGGATCATGTTATTGATTTAATGTAATGTGTGTTAAGTTATATTAACTATTATTATTGATTATCCCTTATCAAATCATGATATTTCTAGTTATTGATTTAATTTAATTTGTTTTGATGATATTTTTGGTTGTATATTTATTATTACATATCTTATAATGATATTTAAGTTATTGATTAAATGGAATTTTTATTTAGATATTTACCTTTCAATATTCATTATACCTTATCTAATAATGATAATCACATTATTGATTAAATTAAAAGTTTGATTAGATGTTCAACATTATATAATTATTATTCCTTACTGATCATTATTTATTTACTCATGATATATTACTTTGTAAATAAAAATTTCTATGGATTTTAGCTCACCTTTTTTCCCTTTCTCAAGAATTTAGGATGCGTTCAATGAATTATATTCAAGGAAAATCTAATGTGGATAATAATAATCAAGTAAAAATAATTATTTTAAAATGAGATTCTTTTAATGAAATAACTAAATTATGTATATATTATGTTACCAAGACTACTAACATATTTAGTCATTTGGGATCCATGAACTTTTATCTAGCACCAATTTAAAATGTAGACAACAATTATGGGCTACTAGGGTTACAGTATTTACACACACAGTCATACAAATATCAATAAAAAACATAAAACACATTCAATATAAAATTCAATGTAACAATTTAATCCTTATCATTATATAAAAATCATTGTTAACATGTTATAATATCTATTTATATTTTCAAATATCAAGAACAATAGTATAATTATAACCATATGTTATTAAGATATAATACATTACAGAAGAAATTTTTTTGATATTTCCTTATAGTATTAACACAAAAACATGAAATTATATATTTCTATCTCTTATAAAATTTTCCTAATAATTATTAATATTCTATAGTTTGCAATAATATCGATAAATTAAATCTAACTTCATACAATCATTGGTCTTATATATTCAATAAAAATTTTGATGTTCTAATTATACAATTTAATAATTACTCACAACTTCTAGTGATTATATTTTCTCTTTAATATTGAATGTATGAAATAATGATATATTATCTTCAGATGTTATTTTTTTTAATTATCATGAAATTTGATTGTTATAAAATATTAAATTAATATATATGTACTAATGATAAAATTACATAGGATAATTCCAAGATTGAAATCATGTAATGGATATCCAAATTCACTCATCCCTTGAAAAATAAGTTATGATAGATTTAAAAATTTCACAAAAATTAATAGTGAGAGAATTGAATCCACTACCGTCTGTTGAAGGATTCACACACTACAACACCAAACGAATGTTATAATGAGAGTTTCTAAAATTAAAAATATTGAACAGGTATAGGAAAAATTTAGTAGAGAGGCTTATTTTGATAGAGAGTGGTTAAAAATATTTCGAATGATAAAATTTGTATCTAAAAAACTCATTGGGTAGTATAAAATAATCGTAGGATATGAATTATAAAGTTGTTAGAAAAAGAATGGTCTCACATATATGTTTATTAAAAGATTATAATTAATACTTTCAATTTATGTTACAAATTTTTGTTTTATTTGTCGAATAATTCAAGACTCCTGAAATATTTAGAGTTAAATATACTTTATAATCTTCTATATAACATATTCAAAACCCATAATTTTAATATTTAATAACATTATGATTCAAAAACATGGTGCATTAAATTTTAGAAATTAAATGTAGATTTCCCTATTTAAAATGATATTAAGGCCAAAACTACCAGTTAGGTGAGGTTTACTTGGGTTTAACATTACATGGTCGGTAATCTTGGTAAAGATGTTAGGAATTTTAGAAAAACCAAATAGAATTTCTAAAATCCACCAACACCTTCAAACTATTGAGGGATAATAGATGTAAAATGGAAGAAAAACCTGCTAACCCTTACTCATCATAAGGAGAAGAAGGTATAAATTTATTTATAAATATTAACATTCCCTCTTCTATTACTAATTGAACAATGAAATTCAGTTTCCATGATGAGACTATGGATTCCACCACTACCCTTGCGCAACTAAAGTAAAACAAACATGATCATTACAAACCATAACAATATTAAAACATACACATATGTGTGTAAAGGGAAAATATGATTTTCATTATATATTTAATAATCCAAAATTATTAAATCTTAATTAGCCTACCTATATAAATGTTATGTTAATTTAATAAGGGGGTGTATACTTTTAAGAACCTAAGATGAGGTATTTTTTTATAGGGAAAATTTTTATTATAAAAATCGACATCCCCAAGCTGCCACTCTATCACACGCTCAAGGAGAGAAAGAGTCAACACCATCGACTGTAGATAATCTGTACCCTCCTGCTCCACCAAGATCAGTTGTAGGGAAGCCAACTGCTCTGAAGCTTCCCACACTAACTGAGCCTGGATCTTCCAACTAAGAGAATCTACTACTATGTTTCCCTTCCCTAGAGTGTAGACTATCTCGAAATCATAGTCATGCAGAAACTCCATCCAGCGCCTCTGCCTTAGATTCAAATCGCGTTGAGTGATGATGTACTTGAGGCTCTGGTGGTCTGAGTAGACCACAAAACGCTCTCCCATAAGGTAGTGTCTCTATAACCTCAAGGCGAAGACCACTGTTTCTAGTTCCAAATCACGAGTCACATAATTCTGCTCATGGGGCCTTAACTGCCTCGACCCATATGCAATCATTGATCACTGCAATATCAGCATGCACCTCATCCCAGCTCTTGAAGTGTCTTAGTATAATGTGAACTCAACACCATCCTCTAGAATCCTAGACACTAGAGAACTTGTTATCCTCTATCTCAACTCCTTGAATGTATTCTCGCAAATACCATTCAAGGTGAACGGTCTTCACTTCTGCATCAATGCGGTCAAAGGGGCGGAAAACCTGGATAAATCATAAACAATCCTCCTATAGTACCCTTACAAAACATGGAATCTCAGCACCTCTGACGCATACATGGGTGTCTCCCAAGCAATAACAGCCTCTATCATTGTGGGATCTACAACCAATCAATTCCCCGTAATGGAATTACCATAAAAGTGAATCTCAGGAATCTAGAACTGACACTTCGAGATCATCCCATACAACTGGTGCTCCCATAGTAAATCTAGGACTATCCTCTAATGCTCTGTGTGCTCCTCTTCCGTCGTAGAGGAGGTGAGCATGTCATCAATAAAGAAATCCACAAATAGGTCCAAGTACGTTTGGAAGATTTGGTCTATCAATGGCATGAAAACGACATGGGGATTCGTTATTCCAATGGGAATCACTGGAAACTTGTAATGCCCATAATGACAATGGAAATCTAACTTTGGGATATCAGCCTCACGAACCCGCAACTGGTGGTTTCCAAATCGAAGATAAATCTTGAAGAACCACTTCGCACCTCTCAACTGGACGAAGAGTTCGTCGATCCTTGGAAAAGAGTACATGTTCATTATCGTGGCCTGATTCAGGCGACGATAATACACACAATGTCGCAGACTCCCATCTTCTATTTTCACAGACAATAATAGTGCTGCCCAGGGGGACACACTGGGCCTCATAAATCCCTTCTCATGAAGGTCGTCCAACTAAAGTCATAGGTCCCAAAGCTCTATGGTGCCATATGATAAGCCGCACATGATATCGGGGTAGTCCCCGGCTGCAAGTCAATACCGAACTTCATATCTCTCCTCGGAGGAAGTCCCAGGACATCCTCGGGAAAGACGTCCATGTAGTCCTCTACAACGGTGGGGATCCAAGTGCTTGTAGCGTCTACTATTACGAGATTCATGCTCTCCAAAAGTTGTGAAAAAGGTCGGGGTCGCCTGCCCAGAGTAGCCATCTTCTCTTCCATGAGGACTCGTTCGCCCAGGATGGTGAACCTCGTCCCATCATAAAACACACATCTGACTCATCGGTGACGATAGTCGATCTAGGTGTGAACCATTGAAATACAATTCATTCCCAAGATTGTAACACCTCGAGATTTTATGAGAAGTATTACTTTTAATTTATTTAATGTCTTGTGTTGTAATCTACACAAATATTATCTGGTGCTATACACAAAATCATATTAGCATGCAGTATACGCAACACTATTCTTGGATCGTGTTACACACAAATTCATGTTCATTTGATAGAAGTCATTCTATGAAACATTGAGTATGTATATATATATATATATATATTAAATGTATAAAATAAATATGGTTGGATTCTGTTATTCGCAACAACAAAGGAATCTTTCACTACACGCAATCATGACTTGGCTTGTATTACACGGAATTGCAACCTTCCTCGACAGAGTGTGTTGTAAGCAATACCGAGTTTCACTAAAAAGCGATATGATTTTAAAATATTAAATAAACTAGATATTATTAATATTAATACCCATTTTTTTGAAATTGTATAAATTTTATCCATCAAAATGGACATAATTTTTTTATTCGGAATATCGAAATTAGCTTAGGGTGAATTTTTGGTATTTTTCTGGAAACATTCAATTTTTAATGAATAGTGAAAAACACTGAGTTATAGTTTAAAACCAAATTTTTATTTAAATAATTATTTATTTATATATTAGGTCAAAACAGATACATAATACCTATATAAGTTAAATGCAATTCATTAGAGTCATTTTATAATAATTTTAGATATATAAAAATTTTATTGAACTTTTTACTGTCTTTTACCCACCTCCTAGGAGAATTTGCGAATTTACATAAAACATAATTTTACTACTTCAGTTAGTTTAATTTAAAAAATCTATGAGATGCGGTTAATATCAAGGTGTAAAATGTGGTTCAATAAGATAAAAATATTTTTTGGTGAATAATATCTTTCTATTTTTATTTAACACGGTTAAAAGTAAAAAGGGTAATTAAGGGTAAAAATGAAATTATTATTACCATAACACATGTCCTAATTCTATTGGATAAGATTAATTCGACCAAAAACAACCATAGAAATTAAATATGTCCATTTAGGTCTACTTAGATTAGATTAGGACATTTATTATTATTTAATTCAATGAAAAGTTAAAAGAATTAAAAATCAAAGTTTAATAAGTCAAACATTTTTAATATAGGGTTATAAATAAGATAAATTCGAATATAAATATTAATTATAAATATAAAATGATTTATAACATAATAGTATTTTATTTATATTTTTTAGACACTAAATAATTTAAATTATTTATGACACACTGATGATGCAGTATTAACCTTATTAATGAAATATTCACATAATTGATATTATAAATACCTAATTAATGTAATTTGAGACTTTTTATGAATTAAAAAAAAATTTATAGGTTATGATATCTTATAAGGATTGGATATATTAATATTTATATACGTAATAATGCTGTTATGAATTTAGAGAAAACAAAATACCAAATAGTGTCAAAATTGAAATAAAAGTGTTTTGAAAACAAATATTATATTATTAATTGATATAACGGTTTTAAAAATCTATGGTTCATCCAAAAGACTTATATAATAATATATATGACATTAATTAACCAATTAGGGATCTATTGGTAGTTTATAGTATGTTTATTAACCAAATAGTGTAAGAATACAAGAAGACACGGTAAAAGATAAATTATTCAACTTAGAGTTAAATCTAAATGATAAGGTTAAAATGGTAACCTAAACATGTCTAAAACCTATTGGTTGAGATTATTTCGACCCATCCCCACCCTATCATCTAAATAAGTAACTTTAGAGCCATTATAAACTGAATATGAATTTATTATAAAATAATATTTTTAGTTTTTCCTTAGGTGTCCCTCACCCCTCTTATAAAAGGGCACTCCCCTTTCCCTCTAATTCATACCTCCAATGCCTTTTTTCTCAGAAAACCCCTTCCCTAATACCCTCTTAATTTTACTCCCTTATTTCTAGAGGCCTTCCTTTAGTCATAAAGCCAACTTAAGGAGCCCTTTTGATCAAATCTAAAGGAAGAACCTGAAGAAGAGGTAAATATATCACCACCTATTTCAAGTTCATTTATTCTTCCACTTCCTCATTTTTTGTTTCTATTATAAAATAATAAATCCAGTATCATCTATATTCTGTGATGTTATTATAAAAATTTTACATCCATATTAGTTATTTTATCCATCCTATGAATGAAAAATTCACCACACGTGCGTACGTACGACTTACCATCTCCACATCGTGGTGTAGTTTGTTATTCAAACATTTCATCATTTGGATGGGTATAATAATAAGTATAAATGATATAAATAATAAATATAACATTATAAGGATTCTTTATATATTATATACCATCCAATTATACACTATCTCAATATCAAAATAATGATATTGTCGCTCGTGCGTACGTTCGGATTGTCGTCTCCACGAACACGATGAGATTCATTTTCCCTGATTAACCATTAATGTATGATTATAAAGTATATATAATAAATAATCATGAATGATATTACATAATAATTATACTGTATTTTTTTACATATATATTTTCAATTACTTAATTTCATTCAATTCAATAAGGAAACGAAAACAGCGTTCATGCGTATGTACGACCTACCGTCTCTATGAACGGTGTATTTAATTCCATTTATCGATCTATCATATATATTTATATGACTAATATATATTATATATAAATCATGTTTTACATTCTAGAATTAGTTAAATCCTTATATAAGTAATAATAACATGAACAACAAGTTGAAACACGTATGATAAATGAAACGATTTTTTCCAAAATGCTGCTTTAACATCGAATTTACAAAAGAAAGGGTAATATAAAGTCATATGTAAATAATATATTATATCATAAATATTATTATGGTTTTGTTAAAAGTTAATAATATGTTTAAACCCACTATATATAATTCTTGGACACATATGGATGTAATTGGTTAAAAGTTAAGGGATAATTTTCAAATATCCTTTTTATCTGAGATTGCTTATACGTAAGTATTTACTGGGGTTATATTTTTCATCCATGTCCATAAAAATGTTTACAATAAAGTGTTTAATATCATCAAATGTATTTTTATAGTCATTTTTACCCCACTTTTACTTTTACATTGTGTTATGGAAGTAATATTTCTTTTATTTACCATACGAGGAACTTTTTGACTTTTCTGGAAAAAGTATGAAGAGAATGTTTTTTTAACTTATACGGCATGAACGGATTTTTACGATTTCATAATGCCTAATTTCCTTGAAGCATACTCTACAAGTTTTCATCATTATTTTCAACAAAATCCCTTTTATTTTAAAATTTAATTGTATTTTGTGGAAATAAAATTATTTCGAAGAAGAAAGGATATTTTCCTCAAGAATTCAATTCAAGTGTTTTGTCAAAACTATTTTCCATCTAAGATGACATTATTTAGTATGATTATATTTCAAGTATATTTTATCTATTATTTACATGGTATGTTTTTTTTATGATGAAATGATATCCATTTGTTTTATATGGATTACGTTATGATGGGATGATGTTTATGAGACGCATTTTATTCTTTGGGTTATGATATGTGTTGTATGTTTATTTTGTGGAACAAGTAAGAATGATTTCATTATGAGATTGGTGGGACCTATATCTCCATCTAATGCATTGGGTAACGAATTATATTTCATGAGATAGACATTGCTGGAATGGCAAGTGAATCTGGTTCAGTAATCCAGGGCTGAAATGGAAAGTAATCTGGGTTCATTAATGGACTTTGTCCACTATGATGGTCTTGGAAGAAATGCCTTGGGTACTATAGAAATCATAGAATGTGCTTAATGGTTACCACAATTACATGTTTTATTCCGATTTTATTTTATCATGGTTAATGTTCCGTTATGATCTATGCCTTATGCACTACCAAGAGTTATGTCATTACTCATGATTTTGATGCTTTATGTTCATGTTCTTACATTCAAATGTTTAGGGATTGTTTTATGTTCTACATGATTACACTTACTGAGAATTTTAGCTCACACTTTATATGTTTTCTTTTCCCCAGGATAGAAAGAAATGTTTTAGGTATGAAAACCAAAGGGGAAGATATTTATGGGAGATGCTGAAGATCTTTCATCATGATTAGAAGAATATGTTTCGAGTTTCCAAGGACACTAAAATATTACGGTCCTCGGGTGTCTATTTTTGTTATGTATTAAATATTTCTCAAATTTAATGTGATTTCGTTGTACGTCAAGCTTTGGGTCTCTACAGTTGGTATCCGAGAAAAGGATTAGTTAGCCTTTGGAAACTAGGAAGTGAAAAATTTAGTGAAATCCCTAGAGATATTTCTATGGTATGTCTAGGGATGTCTCTATTGTTAAGTATAAGTATAGGTTATAGTCCTTGAATTACATTAATGATCTTAGAATTAAACCTAAGATGTTATATATTGAAGGTACACCCCTTTTATTATATTGTTTTCCTAGCATGATTTTTGCCTCTCACACTATTATTTTTGGGGTTTAGATGATGGATAGAACCTAAAGGAACCGTGTTGATCAATGTAAAGGACTATGCAATGCTTTTCCTCCTAAAAAAACTAATGTTATGGGAGATAGAGTGAAAAATATTATTTCTATACTTACACAAACAATGAATCATTTTGGACTTCCAAATGAGATGAGAAAGGAACAATATTCTATTGAGTCCTTTATGAGGAAACATCCACCTTCTTTCAATTGGTCTTCTGATACACTAATTGTCAAGAAATGCACCGGTACCATTGAAAAGATATTTTCCATACTTCGATGTTAAGAACATGAAAAAGTCATTTTAGTTGTTTACCATTTAGAAGGTGAATCATACCAACAGTGGACTCTAATTAAGAATACAAGTCCCCAAGATGAAATTTAATCGATGGAATGGGATGAGATCAGGAACTTGATTTTCAATAAGTACTTCCCTCGTATTATTCAAAAAAATATTGGAAAGGAGTTCCTTGAGAATAAGAAAAAGTATGATGAATATGTTGGTATATAGGAGGTGAATTTTACCAGGCATGTAAGGTATGCATCTGGATTTATCATCTAACCTGAGAGTAAATTATATCGATTCTTCAGTGGATTAAAATCAAGTCTTTGAAGGGCATTAGCTACAAGAGACTTTAGTAGCTGTGAAGAAATTTTGTGTTGTGTTATCAAGGTATAACTGGAAGTTGGTGTAACATATCCATCTCATGGGTTTGACAAGAAACTAATGATGGAGTTCAGGGTAAAATCAGAAAACTACGGTGAAAAGAAGACAAATGTTTCGATTTTCTCAAAGTGTGGAAAGAAGCATGGAAGAGATTGTCGTAAAGGGACTAGAAAATGATTTATGTTTGGAAAAGAAGGTCATTGAGAAGCTGAGAGTTGAAGTAATGGGAAAAAGGAATCTAATAATGTGAATAGCGAAAATACTACAGAAAAAGCACCACCAACACTTCAATGCTTCAAGTGCAAGGAAATGGTGAATTATGCTAATCAATTCCCTAATCCAAGGGTTAATGATGATCGATGTGAGAAACCTCTTATGGAAATGGACAAAAGGAAGTCACATACAATCACTATTTGTGACGTTGAGTATGAAAATGATGTTGTGGAATGAATAAGTGTTTATGTAATGGGATTTCAAAATTGTATCATTGAACTCATTTATAGTATCATGGAATTTTGGAATATCATTGTATTGGTTTTCAATAATTGTATGGTACCGGTAACCATGAAAAGTGATTGAAATATTTCTGGAAACCAGCTGATATGTGCATAATTAAGGGATAAGGAGAAAATAATATGTTTTATAGTATTAATGAGCTCGTGACTGATATAATGACAATGTGATATCATGGTTTGAGTATATAGGATTTTTGTAATTTTGGTATGTGGAAAGAGTTAAATTTTTATAGCATTCATGTTTTCACTGAAGTTAAATGGGTATTAATTTTTCAAGATAATACATGATTATTTTATTCACATGTTTCGAATGTGGCCAAGAACTAGATATATCTTACTATATATGGGGGACAAATGAAGGAATTCACACGCTCGATAGATGACATTTCTAGTAATCAGAAAAAAGTATTTTCGATAATCCTATAGGTTGGAATGGATTAATTTAGACAAAAAATAGCATTTCTTATGGATATAAATTTATGATTTTTTTTATGAAATGTTATAAAATTATAGTTTTAGAAAAAGGACAACCCGTAGGACGGGCGACAACCCCTCACGTCAGACAAGGATGCATGAATCTAACTCACAACCGAAATGCGACGGGACTTTATCGCCAACTACTAGCCTATAGGTAGTCCCTGGTTAGTATGATATATGATGTATAAGTCCATTTTAGGAACCATGTATGATTAATCTCACCATAGATGGACTTATGAATATTTCATAACTTTTTCTAACTTTTTTTTTGAGACAGATGGAATGACCTATCATTTTTTCTCATGAACTGCTAACACTTCACGAAAGAAAAATTCAACTTCATTTCTTTAAGTGTTTAAGAACCCGGTTCTTATTTTTGAGTTATGGGATTTATCTTTTTCCTTCTCCTTAAGTGTTTTTGAGAAAATATAGAAAATATGGAATAATCCTAAATTTTGGAACTACACCCCGTGTGCTTTTCCAAATGCCGTGTACTTTTGGCCGTGTGGAATGGGTACATGGGGCGTGTAGCCATGTCGACGACGAGGGGTGTTGGAACCGACTACACTCCGTGTAGTGGTACATACAAGTCGTGTAGTCAGTCGGCAGGCTTAAACAGTTAGGTGGTGGAGCAGCCACCAGCTGGGCGACAGTACACGCTGTGTACTTGGGAGTATATATCGTGTACTCATGTCGACGGATGAACAGTGTGGCAGTGCCGCCAGAGGAAAAGTTAAATAAAATAAGTACACACCATGTACTCAAAAGTACATGACATGTACTTTGTTTTTTCTGCTTAAAATAGGCATTATCCTGCACTTTTGGCAGAGGAAGCATTTGAGACATTTTAGAGCCAAAGAGGACAGCCGGACCTTTGAAGATCCACTGAGTGTTCTTCTGGAATCGGTTTCCACCTCGGAAGTCCCGTTGGAACCCAACGGGTAAGCCCCCACTACTCCTGGTATGGTTCTGACCAATTATTTCGCTAACGTAAGTTATTTACATTTGAATGGGTTTTGTTATTCTTCTGATCTATGCTGTTCTTGGGCGTTTCTGGAGTCGTCGTTCGGGTATAACGTTCATTGGACTATAAGGTAGGTGTATTTGCATTTATTTTCCAACTGTAGTGCGTTTTTCCGCGTTTTTTGTGCCACAAGCCCATTTTGTGGTGTCGTGTGGCTGAGGCTGTTGCTATATTTAATGCCTATAATTTCATAGGTGATTAAATTGTGATATTAAAATGCTGGTTTGGATTGTTGCTTGGATATGGAACCAACCCGGGGGGTGAGTTTTACTGTTTATCCATTTGGTCAGGATACCCGAGGGTATGCCTTTAATGTAGTAATCATAGAATTGCCTTGAGAGGAATTGCGTGTTTACTTCATATGACATGTTGGGCATGGCCCAATTCCCTGTTTAGCATGAGGGTGTTATTGTGATTACCCTGAGGGAACTGCACTTTTTAGCCCGAGGGATGTAGTTATTTCGCCTGAGGGCAACCTTTCATGCCTGAGGGCTTGACTTATGTACCTGAGGGTGACACATCCAACGCCTAAGGGAAATTTATGTTATTCCTGAGGGTTATACCAGTGTGTTGGATTCTGCTTACCGGAGGGAAAGGTTTTGTTTTTCTGGGGATGTGGACTATTTACCTAGAAATGTGCTTTGGTGATTTCTGCTATTTAAATGTATTAAATGAATAATTAAATGGAAATATAACTATTAAGTTAGTTACTTTTGAGTACTTCTTACTTTATTTATTTTTCCCACTGCACACTATTGTTGCATGTTGGCATGCAGTTGGGCACGTGCCTTTGGTGGGTGCCTACTGAGATATATTTTTCACACCCTGTTTGGGTCACACTTTTCAACACAAATAGATTACGTATCTGTAAGTGTATATAGGGGAAAGAGTCCCTATATAGGTACTTGACTGTTGCTGAGGAGTAGGAGGGCATGGGACTGAGCCTGGGATCGCGATGCCGCTGCCAGCTGTTTTGTCTTGTTTTGTTGTACTCTTCTTTTGTTGTACTACATTGATGTATAATATGTTCTGGCTGTTTTTTTATAACATGAAACATGTAGCATCATCATTTATATACTGTTGGTAATGTCCATTGGAGTAGTTTATTTCAGTTGTACATGGTTTACTACTTCTGTTGTTTGTCGTATGTTTTATTTAAATTACAATGCGCTACACTTGGAAAAATGAGGGCATAGTTTCCCCACTATCAGACCTGGGCCCTCGCTGCTAGTTAGCAGCCTCTGGCGTTTGGTGAAATGCACTTGAGGTCACGTGGAGAACCGGGTTCGGGGCACCTGTTGTGTGGCACCCGGGTCCGGGATGTTACAAAGTGGTATCAGAGGGGTTATTTTCGCTGACTTAATATTTGGAGTCGTAGTCAGGGATAGTACGAATGGTAGTTAGTCATAAGCTCTTCCAGGGCGTAGCTAACCCGTGTATAGGGAAAATCCGGTCTACCATGTATTTTGAAATTCTTGTGAATTTTCAAATTTTACAGTTGATATGTTTTCACCGTTGGGTGACGCACTTTGATTGTGCTGATTATAATTTATCTATGGGTTCTATTTAGTTGAAACCCAATGAAATGAGGGTATTCCATCTCATGCATCATATATGCACATGATAAATATCACATACCATGCATAGTTTCCATGCCATGTATGTGCATTAGAATTTGCTTGTTGTTGTGATAGTTGTTGTGATAGAAAATCATGTTGTTGTTATAGCTGCTCTGATAAATACCTGCTTTGTGATATGGTATTTTTGTTTGAGCATGTTTATAGAATGGATTAAAAACTTTTGTTTTTGGAGAGTATGGGCCCCATTGACCATAATTTGGTGGATCATTGAATTTTTATTGGTTATAACACAAATAAGATGTCAAACTGTGATTCGTGGAGAGTATGTGCCCCCACGGGTCGGAATTTGACACTTAGGTGTTGGTTCCGGTATTTTATGGGTTCTGGGGAAGTTTCTGAGGAATACTGTTCAGAAACCAAGTATACACGCCGTGTAGTATTTTTATACATGCAGTGTATGTTCTTCTATTTGGAAAGAGAAATAATCTTTTTGTGTACACGCCGTGTACCCGAGGTACATGCCTTGTAGTCTCTTTCGGTGTCATAAACCGTGTGGGTGGTGACACGAGGTAGGGAATGGATTTGGGGAAAAAAAAGTTGTGTACCGAATGGACACGCCGTGTAGTGTAGAAACAGAGTCCATCCATGTAACTATCAAGACGGGTCGGTGAACTCTTGTACAGAAAACGTCATGTCAATGAAGAACACACCGTGTAGTGTGACCTGGGGACTTGGCCGTGTAACGAACAACATGGGCCGGTGTCACCTCTCCCTGAACACACCGTGTACCTTAGGGACACGCCATGTAGTATTGTCCGGGGACAGACCGTGTGGTTTGAGCCCTGTGCATGGGAAAGGGGTTGGTGTACACGCCATGTGCAGGTGTAACACACTGTGTCAAATTATATCCGAGTAGTCGGCTGTGTCATAGATGACACATGCTGTTGGAAAATAACACCGTACACGCTGTGTAGATATTATACACGCCATGTAGTTTTTTCTTGACTGAAGCCGTGTGGCGTAGCCAAGTGTAAGGGCTCGGGCAGGGGAAGAGAAGTCAAGTACATGCTGTGTAGTTAGTGTACACGCCATGTAGTCTTGTTTTTCATTTTTTTTAAATGACTTCTTCCACTTGTTCCCTTTATGGTTCCTTTGTTTCAGTCTTAATAATCTTGAATCTGAGGTGTGCTTTTGACCCTGTAGTGTCATCCACCCTAGATAACCACGAGTTGTTCTCCAGGAGAGCGGTGATGATTATACTACTGAGATGGTGGGCCATGGGCTGCCAGTTGATCCTCCAGTCGAGCCAGATGTGGCGCCAGCTGCAATACCGAAAAAAGGCGCGGAGGTGCAGTTCCGTGAAGGCTTTATGCGGTTCATACAGAACTTTTAGGGAGCACCGCAGGCTACCACATCTATGGTCGAGCTGACCCGTATCTTTCAGCAGTAGCATCTGCCTACGTTTTCAGGGGATTGCAGGCCTTAGGCTGGGGAGTCTTGGTTAGGGTCGATGCACACTATTTTCGAGCATCTTGAGACACCTCCAGGGTGGAGGGTCAAGCTCACGATGTACATGCTACATGATTCTTCCAAGAGGTGGTGGGATGTGACCACCCAGTCATAGAATCACAGTGACATGGAATGGGAAGATTTTCAAGCAGTCATCTATAAATTCTTCATTCCTGAGACGCTGAGGGAAAATAGAGCTTGAGAGATCCTGAATCTACAGCAGGGTGCTATGTCGGTAATGGACTATTCTTCTTGTTTTACAGATCTTCAGTGTGTTGCACCCGTGGTGGTGGGTGATGAGATGTTGAGAGCCAGATGTTTCGAGGATGGTCTTTGTTATGACATTCAAGAACTGGTGAATCTTTTCAGGTTTCCTACTATACACACGATTTTGAACCCGGTGTTGATTTTAGAGAGGAACCTGTGGGGGTCGAGTGGTGTGGGCCAGGGTGGTTCAGCACCAGTTTCAGGTACTATTTCTACTGGAAAGAGGAAGAGACATATGTACTTCTCTCAGGGTTGTAGTACCAGTCATGCAACTTCTTCAGGTGGCCCGATCAGGTGCTACCACTTTGGCAGAGAGGGGCACAAGAGACCGTAGTGTCCCCGATACCCAGTGGAGTGTCGAGCTTGTGGAAAGATGGGTCATCTACAATGATTTTGTAGGGAGTTTCAACCAGTAGCTAGTGAGAGGGGTTCTATGAATACTCCACGTGTGGGACCCAGGCCGGTGGATTATTACTAGTCGGGGAACTGGAATTCATCAAGGCATGCATGCAAAGATGGTGGTCGTGGCCGTGGTAGCCAGACACCAGGATCTCAGAGGCAGTAGGGCGGGACAACTCAGGGTAGCCAGACCATGTTGCAGAGTCGTGGCACTGGGCAGGCATATGCAGTGCAACAGACCCAGAAGGAGAAGGATCTCGGACCTTCTACATTTAGAGGTACTATTATAGTAGCTTCTATCTTATCTTCAGTGCTTTTTGATACGGTTTCTACGCATAGTTTCATATATTTACCCGTTGTGGAGAACCTTGGGCTCGGTGTTTCTTCTTCTTCTAATATCATGACGCTAGACACTCCTTTAGGGACTAGAACGGCTGGTGTGTGTCAGTGAAAGGAGTGTACCCTTGAGGTTGGAGGGTGTCACTTCCTTTTGGACCTCTATGTCTTAGAGATGACAAGCTATGAACTCATTCTTGGGAAGGACTAATTGGTTCCCTTTCGAGCCTTTGTAGACTGCTATTGTCGCAGGGTGCATTTCACGTCACCAGAGGGAAGCGAGTTTCTATACAAGGGTGAGTGGGATGTTCAGGCGAGTCAAGCTGGACCAGAGCATCATGGGCAAGGTGGAGTCACGAACAAGATTGCGAGCTTGTATCTGGATGACCAAGGGACATGCCAGACGTATTTCCCTCTAGTGGTTGATCGTTTCAGGGATGTCTTCCCGGACGACTTTTCCTGTCTACCTCCACTGTGAGAGGTGGATTTCTTTATCGATATTGTGCCATGAGCAGCACCGGTGTCCATTCCTCTTAATAGGATGGCAACACCTGAGTTACAGGAGCTCAAGAGGCAGTTAGAGGAGTTACAGGCAAAGGGCTTTATTCGACCCAGTACTTCTCCTTGGGGTTCTCCGGTCCTTTTTGCGAAAAAGGTGGACGGTACACTTAGGCTTTGTGTGGATTATTGGAAGCTGAACCAGTTGACGGTTAAGAACCGATATCCCTTGTCGAGGATAGATGATCTGCTTGAATAGATTCGTGGAGCACGAGTGTTCTCGAAGATTGACTTGAGATCTGGATATCATCAGCTACACGTGAGACCATCAGATATACCGCTTATAGGTTTTTAGAGAAGAAATGGTCTGTACGAGTATTTCGTTATGTCATTTGGACTCACGAACACGCCAACAATTTTCATGGATCTGATGAACAGTGTGTTCCATCCGTATCTTGATTCTTTTGTGGTAGTATTCGTGGACGACATTTTGGTGTACTCTCACACTCGACAAGACCATGCCACCCATCTTGATATCGTATTGAGTACCCTGGGAGAGCATTGGCTATATGATAAGCTATCAAAGTGACACTTTTGGATGGACCAGTCTCACTTCCTCGGTCATATCATCTCAAAGGCAGGAGTTGCAGTAGATTCAGAGAAGGTGAGACCAGTAGTTTCCTTGGAGCCACCTAAGAACGTGTTTGAGATATGGAGTTTCTTAGGGATGGATGGTTACTACAGATGCTTCATAAAGGACTTCTCATGCTTAGAATCAATGTTGAAGGCTCTGACTAAGAAGGGTGTGAATTTTATTTGGTCAGAAGCTTGCGAGACATCTTTTCAGGAACTGAAAGGAAGGTTGACATCAGCACCGATCCTGATACTCCCAGAGTAGGGGAAGAGTTATACAGTTTACTGTGATGCATCAGGGATTGGGTTTGGAGCAGTGTTGATGCAGGGCGAACGAGTTGTTGCATACGGGTCTCGGCAGTTGATGCCACATGAGAGGAATTACCTGATGCATGATCTTGAGTTGGCCGTAGTTGTGCATGTGTTGCGCTGTTGGAGACATTACCTGTTGGGAGAGGATTTTGGGGTTTTCTCTGACCACAAGAGTCTCAAGTATATCTTTAATCAGCATGACCTGAATCTGAGGAAGAAAAGGTGGGTTGAGTGCCTACAGTCCTTCGATTTTTAGCTCGCCTATACACTTGGTAAAGGTAATGCAGTAGCTGATGAATTGAGCAAGAAGACTCAGATACAAGTTGTGCATGAGGACGGTGGTGAGTGGGAGCTCATGGCCTTGGTCTCTAAGATGCATCTGGAGGTGCACGATATTCAGGGGAAGATTTATCTTTCTTCTTTAGCTGTGACTTCTAACCTCCTAGACAGAGTGAGGATGAGATAGCTATCAGATTCAGAAGTCATAGTTCTACGGGAGTCGGGGGAAAATGATGAACCTCCTCCTGGGTGGACAATAGGCGACGATGAGGTTTTGCGTTTCCATGGATGAGTATGGGTTACAGGGGATATACACGAGGAGATGATGTGGTAGTTTCATGCTTTAGTTTAGGCAATTCATCCCGGGGTTACCAAGATGTACAATAAATTGAGGCGTCAGTACTGGTGGCCAGGTATGAAGAGAGATGTAGCTGGTTTGGTTATGAGGTTTTCCACCTGTCAGTAGGTGAAGGTGGAGCATCAGAGACCAGCTGGGCTATTACAGCAGTTACCCATTCTAGAGTGGAAAGGGGATGATTTCGCGATATATTTCGTGATGGGGTTGCTGAGGTCACCTCGTGGAAATGACACCGTGTGGGTTGTTGTAGACAGACTCACGAAGGTAGCTCACTTCTTGCCGATCAAGGAGACCTTCGGTGTGGACGAGTTCGTAAGACTATATATCCGAGAGATCATACGTCTTCATGGGGTCCATCATTCTATCATTTCAGATAGGGACACCCTATTTACGTCTCGTTAATTTCATAGTTTTCAGAGGGCACTGGGTACAAAGGTGCTTCTGAGCATAGCATACCACACTCTGACAGATGGCCAGTCAGAGCGGACGATATAGGTGCTTGAGGACATGCTGCGTGCATGGGTCATAGACTTTGGGGGCTCTTGGGAGAATCATATACCCTTAGTTTAGTTTTCCTATAACAATAGTTTCTAGGTAACTATTGAGATGGCACCATACGAGGATTTATATGGTAGGCCATGCGGATCACCTTTGTGCTGGTTAGAGGCGGGTGAGGTAGCATTACTGGGACCACAGCTCGTGCAGGAGACATCTAAGCAGGTCCAGTTGATTCGGAAGCAGATGGCTACCGCGAAGTCTCATCAGAAATCATATGCTGACCGCCGCAGAAAACCCTTGGAGTTCGGGGTTGGGGATCAAGTTTTTCTACTAGTTTCGCCGAGGCTGGGACACAAGTGGATCAGGATATAGGGTAAGATTTCACCGAGGTATGTGGGGCCATTTGAGATTCTGGAGAGAGTTGGGCTCATTACATATCGGTTGCAGTTACCATAGCGGTAGCGAGCCATGCACAACGTCTTCCACATGTCTCAGTTGCGTCGCTACCATTTAGACCTGACTCACACCTTTCAGACTGAGGAGGTTGAGCTTGATCACGATGTGTCCATTGAGGAGCATCTGATCCGTATAGTTGATAGGATCACGAAGGTTCTCTGAGGCCGGTCAGTTCCTCTCATATGGATGCCATGGAAGCATTGCCGATTACAGGATGAGACATGGGAGAAGGAGGCCAACGTACGTGCTCAGTGGCAAGAACTGTTCTGAGCTTATTTTTCGCCACCCTTGGAGGGGAAATTTAGGGATGAAATGTTATAAGGGGGGAAGTTTGTATGAAACCGATTCTTATTTTTGAGGTACGAGCTTCTTCTTTTTCCTTCTCCTTATGTGTTTTTGAGAAAATATGGAAAATGAGGAATAATCATAAATTTTGGAACTACACGTCGTGTACTTTTGGCCATGTGGAATGGCTACATGGGGCATGTAGCCACATTAGCGATGATGGGTGTAGGAACCGACTACACGTCGTGTAGTGGTACTTACACGCCGTGTAGTCAGTCAGCATAATTGAATAGTAAAGAAGTGGAGCAGCCGCCAATTGGGCGACAGTACACACCGTGTACATGGGAGTACATGCCAAGTAATCATGTCAATGGTTGAATATTGTGGCGGTGCCGCGAGAGGAACGATTAAATGAAATAAGTACACACCGTGTACTTTGTCTTTTCAGCTTAAAACAGGCAGTACCCTCCTATTTTGGCAGTGGAATCATTTGAGCCATTTCAAATCCAAGGAGGATGGCCGGACCTTTGAAGATCCACCGGGTGTTCGTCTGGAATCGGTATCCACCTTAGACGATCCCGTTTGAACCGCATGGGTAAGCCCCCTCCTCTCACGATATGGTTCTGACCAATTCTTTCTCTAATGTCTGTTATTTACATTTGAATGGGTTTTTTTCTTCGTCAGATCTACGCCATTCTTGGGCGTTTCTGGAGTCAGCATTCAGGTATAATGTTCGATGGCATATAAGGTAGCTGGCTTTGTGTTTATTTTCTAATTATCATGTGTTTTTGTGCGTTTTTTATGCCACGATCCCATGTTGGGGTGTCCTGTGGCTAAGGCCGTTGCTATATTTAATGCCTATAATTGCATAGGTGATTTAATTGTGATAATAAAATGCTAGTAGGGATCGTCGCTTGGATCTGGAACCACCCTGGGGGTGAGTTTCACTGTTAGTCCATTTGACCGGGATACCCGAGGGTATGCCTTTAAAGTAGTAATCATAGAATTTCCTTGAGAATAATTTCTTTTTTACTACATTTGACATGTTGGGCATGGCCTGGTTACCTGTTTAGCCTGAGGGCATTATTGTGATAATCCTGAGGGCACTATACTATTTAGCCCGAGGGCTGTAGTTGTTTCGCTTGAGGGAAACCGTTCGTGCCTGAGGGTGTGACTTCTGTGCCTGAGGGCCACACTTCCTATGCCTGAGGGAAATTTCTATTATGCCTGAGGGCTATACCCGCGGGTTGGATTCTGCTTACCTGAGGGTAAGGTTTTGTTTGTCTGAGGATGTGGACTATTTACATAGAAATGCACTGGGGTGATTTCTAATATTTAAATGGATTAAATGAATAATAAAATGGAAATATAACTGTTAAGTTAGTTACTTTTTAGTACTTCTTACTTTATTGCATTTTACCACTGCACACTATTGTTGCATGTTAGCACGCAGTTGGGCACGCGCATTTGGTGGGTTCCTACTAAGATATATTTCTCACACCCTATTTGGGTCATGCTTTTTGGCCCAAACAGATTACGTTTTTGTAGGTAGAGATAGGGGCAAGAGTCCCTATACATGTACTTGACTATTGTTGAGGAGTAGGAGGGCATGGTACTGAGCCTGGGCTCACGATGTCACTGCCAGCTGTTTTTCCTTGTTTTTATGTACTCTGCTTTCGTTGTACTGCAATGATGTATAACATGTTCTGTCTGTTTTCATAGAAATTGAAATGTATAGCATCATCATTTATATACTGTTGGTTATGTCCACTACTGTAGTTTATTTCAATTGTACATGGTTTACGTCTTCCGTTGTTTGTCATATGTTTTATTTAAATTCTATTGCGCTACACTTTGAAAAATGGGGGAATCGTTTCACCACTATCAGTCCTAGTCCCTCGCTGCTAGTCGACAGCCTCTGGAATTTGGGGAAATGCGCTTGAGGCCACGTCGCGAACCGAGTTTGGGGCACCCGTTGCGTGGCACCCGGGTCCGGGACGTTATAAAGGGCTGAAGTGATAATTGTTCAAGGAATGACCAACGGTGAGATTATACCAAAATCAATTAAGTATTTCTTATAATTCCAATTTCATTCCAACTTTAGGTAAATGGCCTTGAAAGCCAAAAACATTGTCCTAGATGGTACCATAGATCATCACAAATTCATGGCCTTGTGACGGTTGGATTTTTCATAGCCATGTTCTCTACCACACTCCATCAGAACATGATGGTAATATTTCTCTTCCATATCCATATTTTCACCTAGATTATCCTATGTGGAAAACTAGTGATGAGTTGTTTGGGTATTCGTTATGTTTCTAACGTTCCTTTTTAAAATGATGTTTTAGCATTCCTTTTTTTCAATATGGGTTTTCTATGAAAGAAACTTTCAAGTAGAAAACGATTTATTACCCCGAAAAAATTTAAGGGTGAAATTCATTTTATTGGGGGTAGAATGTAACACCTCAAGATTTTATTAGAAGTATTATTTTTAATTTATTTGATTTCTTGTGTTGTATGATACAATAAGATTATTTTTCTCTATATGCAACAATATATTATCTTGCAGTATACGAACCACTATTCTTGTATCGTGTTACACACAATTTCAAGTTCGTTTGATAGAAGTTATTCTAGGAAACATTGAGTATATATATATATATTGAATGTATTAATGAAATATGGTTTGATTCTGTTATATGAAACAACAAAAGAATATTTAACTTCACACAACCCTAACATGGCTTTCATTACAAGCAATCGAGACCTTCCTCGATAGCATGTGTTGTACGCAATAACGAGTTTCACTAAAAAACGATATGTTATTAAAATATTATATAAACTAGCCATTATGAATATTAAAACCCAAATTTTGAAATTTTATAAATTTTATCATTCAAAACAGACTTCATTTTTGGATTCGAAATTTCAAAATTAGCTTAGGGTGAATTTTTGGCATTTTTCTGAAAAATTCCAATTTTTGATTAATAGTGAAATGCACTGAGTTATAGTTTAAAACCAAATTTTTATTTAAATTTTTATTTATTTTATATTAGGTAAAAATAGATACATAATACCTATATATGTTCAATGTAATTCATTGGAGTCATTTTATAATAATTTTAGATATATATAAATTTTATTGAACTTTTTACCATCTTTTACCCATCTCCTATGAGAATTTGAAAATTTAAATAAATCCTAATTTTAACGCTTCTATGAGTTGAATTTTGAAAATATGAGAGACGTGGATAATATCAAGTAGTAAAATATGGTTCAATAAAATAAATTTTTTTGGTGAATAGTAACTTTTTACTTTTATTTACCACGGTTAAAAGTAAATAGGGTAATTAAAGAGAACAAATGATATTATTATTATCTTAACACAAGTCCTACTTCTATTGGATAAGTGTAATACAACCAAGAAAAACCTTAGGAATAAAATATGACAATTTAGGTCCACTTGGATTAGATTTGGACATTTATTATTATTTAATTCAATGAAGTGTTAAAAGAATTAAAATCAAAGTTTTATAAGTAAAACATTTATAATACATGGATATACATAAGTTATATTCGACTATAAATATTAATTTTAAATATAAAAATATTTATTACATAATGGTATTTTATTTATATTTTTTAGACATTAAATTATTTAATTTATTTATGGCACAATGATGATGCAGTATTTTCGTTATTCATGAAATATTAACATAATTATATTATAAGTACCCAAATAAATGTAATTTTATAATTTTTATGAATTAAACTAATTTTCTAGGTTAATATAACATATTAGGGTTGGTTATATGAATATGTTTTGAACTAATAATGTTGTTATAAATTTATAGAAAATAATATACCAAATAGTGGCAAAATGGACATAAAAGAGTTTTTTTTAAAATATTATATTATTAATTCAAACAATGGTCCTAAAATTCTAATGATCGGTCAAAATAATTATCTAACAATATATATGACAATAATTAACCAATTGGGGTTCTATTAGTAGTTTATAGTATGTTTATTAACCATATAGTTTAAGAATACAAGAAGACACGATAAAAGATAAATTATTTAACATAGAGTTATATCTAAATGATAAGGTTAAAATGCTAACCTAAACTTGTCTAAAACCTATTGGTTGATAGGATTTAGACCCATCCCATCCCTATACTAGAAATAAGTCACCTTGGATCCAATATAAACTGAATATGAATTTATTATAATATAATATTTCCAGTTATTTCTAAGGTTCCCCTCACCCCTCTTATAAAAGGGCACCCCCCCTTCTCTCTAATTCACACCTCTAAAGCCATTTGGATCGGCCAACACCTGCCCAAATACCCTATCAACTGTCCCCCCTTCATTTTATTGTCCATCCATTAGTCCTAAATCCAGCATATGGATCCTTTTTTTCTCAAATCAAAAGAAAGAACCTGAAGAAGAGGTTAATATCTCACCACCTATTTCAAGTTCCTTTCATCTTCCACTTCCTCCTTATTTGTTGTTTTCATTCTAAAATAATAAATACATTATTTTCTAGATATTGTGATGTTATTATTAAAATTTTACAACCAAATTAGTTATTTTATCCATCCTATGAATGAAAATTTCACCACATGTGTGTACATATGGCTGACCGTCTCCACGTCGTGGTTTAGTTTGTTATTCAAACATTTCATCATTTGGATGGGTATAATAATAATTATAAATGATAAAAATAATAAATATAAAATTATGATTATTCTTTATATATGATATACTATCCAATTATATATGAATTTAATATCAAATGAATGATATTTTCGCTCTTGCGTACATACAAATTGTCATCTCCATGAACGCGATGAGATTCATTTTCCAGGATTAACCCATAAAATATGATTATAAAGAATATATAATAAATTATCATTAAATCTATTAAATAATAATGAAACAGGATTTATGTATATATATTTTTCATTTACTTAATTACATTCAAATCAATAAAGAAACTAAAACAGCGTTCATGCGTACGTACGGCCTGCCGTCTCCATGAACAATGTATTTCATTCCGTTTATCGATCTATAATATAAATTTATTTAATGAATATATATTATATATAAATCATTTTTTACATTATTGAATTAATTAAATCATTATATAAATAGTAATATCACGAAGAAATAGTCGAAACACGTACGATAAATGAAACGATTTTACCCAAAACGCTTCTTTAACATAGAATTTACAAAAGAACAGGTAATATAAAGTCATAAGTAAATCATATAGGATATCATAAATATTGTTATGGTTATGTTACAAGATAGTTATATGATTAAACCCACTATAAAAGATTCTCTGTCACATGTGGAAGAAATTGGACATAAGGTAAGTGATAATTTCAAATCTCATTTTTATCCGAGATTGCTTATATGTAAGTATTTACTGGGGTTATATTTTTCATCAATGTCCATAAAAATGTTTTTAATAAAGTTTTTAATATCCTTACATTTTTGAAATGTAATGTTTAAACCTCTTTTTCTTTTACATTGTGTTATGGAAGGAATCATTCTTTTGTTTACCATAGGCATAACATTTTGACTTTTCCGGCAAAAGTACGAAGAGAATGTTTTTTAACTTATACGGCATGAACAAGTTTTTAAAAATTCATAGTGCCTAATTTTAATGATGCTTACTCAAAAATATTTCAGGATTATTTTCTACAAAATCCATTTTTCTTTTAAAAATGAATGGTATTTTTTTGATAGAAAATGATTTTGAAGAAGAAACGATATTTTCCTGAAGAATTCATTTCAAGTGTTTTGTCAAAACTATTTTCCATATATGATGACATTATTTAGTATGATTATGTATGATGTATAATGTCCCTATTATTTACATGGGTTGATTATTATTATTATTAAAAATGATATCCATTTGTTTTATATGGATTGCGTTATGATGTGATGATGTTTGTGAGACCCATTTTATTATTTGGGTTATGATGAATGATTAATGATTATTTTGTGGCACAAGTGAGAATGATTTCATAATGAGATGGGTGGGAACTATATCTACCTCCAATTAATTCGGTAAAGATTTATATCTCATGGGAAAGAATGGCTGTAACAACAAGTGAATCTAGTTCAGTAATACAGGGCTGGAAGGACAAGTAAACCCAGTTCAGTAATGGACTTTGTCCACTATGATGGTCTTGGAAGCAATGCCATGGATACTTTAGAAATCATAACATGTTCTTAATGGTTTCCACAATTAAATGTTTTATTCTCACTGTATTTTATCACGTTTAATGTTAATTTATGATCTATGACTTATGCACTACCATGATTTATGTCATTACTCACGATTTTGAGGTTTTATGATCAGGTTCTTACGTTCAAATGTTTTGGGATTGTTTTATGTTCACCATGTTTACCCTTACGGAGCATTTTAGCTCACCCTTTTTATGTTTTCTTTTAACCAGGATATAAAGAAATGTTTTAGGTAAGAAAAACAAAGGGGAAGATCTTTATGGGAGATGTTGAAGATCTTTCACCATGATTAGAAGATTATGTTCTGAGTTTCAAAGACACTAAACTATTACGGTTCTTGCGTGTCTGTTTTTGTTATCTATTAACTATTACACAAATGTAATGTAATTCCAATGTGCTTCATGTGTGGTTCTCTACAAGGATGACGCCGTAAGGTTCCATCGTGACGACGAGCAGGTCCGGCGTGAAACTCCCTCCTCTGAACAACAGTTCACACTGTCTACAGAAAAAGGTCACTAAAGAGGCACTTCCCATAGGAACCTTGAGTCTAAGTGTAGGTGTCAGCATATCTACTAGATGATCCAACTCCTGTAACACCAAAAACGATATAAAGGAGTGGTTGGAACCTATGTCTACTAGTACTGAAGTTAGCGTACAGTGAACACAAAGTGTACCTCGAACCATCTTGTCTACTGGGGTGGGGGTCACGAACACCCATATCCTAAATATGCTCGGGGCCCCTACTGCCAAATCTGTGAGCCTGGAGTGGGCTGCCCGGTGGTGGTGGAAAAAGGACCATGAAACACTATCCCACACCTCATGGTCCTGCTGCTCTGCCTGCGCCGCCTCCCTCAGGGCCACCCTGTCCTCGCCTGGGTGAACCCTGGTCATGGCATTGCGTCTGCCACTGCGGTGTGCCCACTGCCTACCATGGCTGCTTGGTACGCCTGGTTGGGACATCCCATGCTAGGTGACCCCGTCTGTCATAGTAATATTACAAAATCTCTCTTGACTGCCCCGATGATCTACGACGCCACTGCTATGTATGACCCTACCCCCCAGTCTGCTCACTGAAGGGTATCCTTGACTAAGGCTATGCCCTGTACCACTTACCTGCTATCGAAGACTTTTCTCTACAGTGGCCACTACTAGGCCCTGTCAGCAGGCATCCCTCATCAAAGAATATCTCTATCACGAGTGCCCGCTCTAGCATCCTAGCGTAAGTAGGGATGCACAGGGGTAAAACACTAGCACAGATCTTTCTGCGAAGACCCTGCTCAAACATCCATGCTCGGAAGTAACTTTCGTGGATCATATCCTGTGAGTAGTGTGTCATATCGGTAAAATAGTTCGAGTGTTGTGCCATGGTCATCCCCCCCAGCTTCAACTCTAGAAGCTCCAGAATCTGAACAGAACGTAAACAAGAGAGGGAGTACTCATCCCAAAAGAGCCGCTGGAAGCTATCCCACATGAGAGATGACTCGTCCGGGGACTCCGTAAACAAACCCCACCAATGCCCGGTCATCCTTTGGAAAAGGCTGGCATCTAGAGCTACCATCTGGTCCACCGGTGTCCTTACCATCCTGAAATGTCACTCCACAGACTCTAGCCAGTCTTCCGCTGCATAGGGATCCGTGTCCTCGCAGAACTTCTGCGGTCGCTGACATTGAAAGTCTCGGAGCACACTCACCCTATGCTCAACCTCGGCATGTGCTACCAATATTAACTGCCGCTCCTCAGGGTGAGGGGATTCTTCTGAAGAACTATGGGGAACAAGATCAAATGAGGGTATCTAAATAGACACGTCGTCGCTCCCCAGGTCGTCCTCAGGAACTGGAGAGGGTAACCTGGCTGACTATTGTCATGGGGGCATCCTGAAAATTATCAAAGATTAACATGGTCAGATGAGCATATATACATATAATAGTAATCACAACGGGGAACTCACTCAACAAGGATAGTTAAAGACTCAATCCAACCGGATGCATGGTCCAATGTTCTATAAAAAAAGTGTCTCACCATGCCGAGGTGACAAGTGGGTTATCATTGTCCTGGTGAATGAATACTTTGGCTGCCAGTACCATCAGTATACTCCTTGTCCCGAGATACTCTCTCGAGACACATCGACACTATTTCCCTAAATCCCAACCAATTTCTTTTTTAGGGCCATCCGAACAACTCCCCAAGGAATGAACCACCTTGGATACCACTTTTTCACGACCCAACACTACTGGTCTCGAGACACAACTCCCCCAAGCCTGCCTCCATAGGCCAGGGACTGGTGAAAAGCGTTGAAGAAGTACCATTCTTTGGGAGGCCTTTTCCTAAGTAGTTGTACACACACACAGCCCACTAAATACAGATGTGCGGTGTAAAAAAGGAAACCAATGGACAAGAAACTATAACCCAACCACAATCCTGAATCAACCTCTAAAAAGGAAAAAGTAATGTGATGAAATGTACTGAAATATACTGAACATAAAAAGTGGAGAAACATGAGCCCAACCAGAAAGGTTCCATAACCTAGCAACAGGTAAAAGAAAGTAACCAACTGGTGAGTCTCACACCTGAAAGTCCTATTACTTCCACTGAACACATCCCACGCTCATGTGTCCTATACGCTCCTCCATAGTCTTGATCGACCTATCCATGATCTTCAAGGGAACACTATGTGCGGGCCAACCCCAAGAATGGGTGAGTATAAGGATACTTAGTAGGATGCCTTGAAATATCAAGGGAGAAACAATGGAGGTACTAAATTGTAAACGATAGACAAATCAAAGTAAGAGTACAATAGAGAGAGTACAACTCAACCCAGCAAAAGAAAGGATGTAGACTTGTCCCAATCATGAGAAGCTAGACACGGAAAGCACGTGGAATACCCCACGTGTCTTCGCCCCTCCTAGAATGAGTTTAACTGAACCCAAGGAGAGGGAATAAAAGCAGTGAGTATATAAATGTATGCTCAACTAGAAACCTAAACGAGTGCGTAAGGGGATCTCTATCTCCAAGCACAACCCATGATAGGTCGCCAACAATTATAAGGGTAGCCATCACTGATGACCAACAATCCCGCATGTCAAAGTTGACACATCGCTAAACTGTACCACCAAAAGTCTCGCTCTGGTAGCCACGGAGAAATATCCACTGACTAGACTCATCGGAAGGGTCGAGTCTGAAAGAAGTCATCGTTGGGTATCCCACTGCCCAGCCCAACTGGAGGTTAATACCCAAAATGTCGTCGGGTGACCCACTAGCCACCACTGCTGGAGGGTAAACCCTAAAACGTTGTTGGGTAACCCACTGCACAACCCTTCTAGAGGGTAAACCCTAATGTCAAGAGTTAAACTATTTCCCAGCCTATCTGGATGGTTTACCATGATATGCCGGTGGGTAACCCACTGCCCAGCCCTGTTGGAGGGTAAACCCTGAAGTCAAGAGGTAACCCTCTACCCAGCCTTTCTAGAGAGTTTATCTAGATATGTCAGTGGATAACCCACTCCCCAGCCCTGCTGGAGGGTAAACCAGGAACTGGTCCGATAACTCCGCACAACACGTGCCATCAATGGGTGTCGATAACATCGTGATCGTGCGTTGGGTCGGAGTGCATCAAAGAAAACTTCGACCAGTTTCATTTCATGTTTCCCAGTTTAATTATATCTCGAAAGAGGCTCCGCACACCCAAACATATTACACCATTGGAATCCTCATGGAAAAACACGCGAGATAGAATACTTACTCGCTGTAAACAGACTCTCAAAAAAAATGTTATTCAACACCACTTTACGCCAATAAGGTGTCTCGTGGGGCCCATGCCTCGGTCCTGAAAGTGGTTGGGTGAACTGTTCCATGAAGATGCTCTTGAAAAAACACGCTAAAATGATTGCTCATTCGCCCTGGACGGACATCTGATGAAAAAGTCAGAAAACGCTGCTCACAGCCTAAGAGACGGCCTGTGGGGCCCATAACTCAACTTCGTCTTCTATGCCTGAAACCACCCTGAACCACTTCGTCTGGACTCCAGGGTCACAACGCCACTAACGATGCCTTAAACGGACTCTGGATGTGTTCGCGTCATCCACAGGAAGAATCACGAAGAGGTACTTAAAGATCGTGTCGTGCCACCGAGCCCCCGTCTCGGGAATTGAAAACCCCCGATACCATCTCAAAATATTAGTCTCGAGTCAAGGATTTCACTTCCATAGACGACAGACAATACCGACACTCGTAGTGGATCTTACGGAGGTCCGAAATCAAGGGGACGAACCCCTTTGGGCTGGACCGACCTGGTCCGGCCGGTCCGTAGCACCGGGTCGTGGCCCTGCCGCGTGGCTGGGCCACAGACCCATGATTCTCAATCGCCGACAGGCCCTCGTGGCCGGTCACTGGTCTGTGCATTGACCGGACAAAGGCGGGTCTCGGTCTCCTTAACGGGGTCGCACGCCGCAACCCTAGGTCCACACGACTGACAACTTCCGCTCAGGGACAGCCACCGCCTGGGACCGCCACCGCCAAGGACCGCCGCCGCACGTGGACTGCCGCTGTTTGTCACTGGGACCCACCGGCACCATCGGGAGTTGCCTCTATTGCTAGGAGCTACCATCGCCACTGGAATCCCACCAGACCTCCATGCCAACCTCTGGGAAAAGAATAAAACAACCAGAAAACTTCTTAGGGTCACCCCGGACACCCCGAGACTTGAATATTCAATCCGAAAAGGGCTTCAGAAATCTCGGATTGAGCTTAAACATCTATGGCCTTAACTAGATGATTGGACAGAATTTCAATGCAAAATATTTAATTTTTGGACGATGTGGAAATCAAAAAAGAAAAACGTATCCTCCTACGTCGTTGGGCGTAGCCCGTAGCTTCATGAACAGTCTACCAGAGCACTAAGCCGCCTTGGAAAGGTGGAAGAGAGCAGGGGATCTTATTGAGAGGGATCCTCCAGGGAATGATAAGGGGATGGAGGGGGATGGTGAGGAAGGTTTTAAGTAGAGAACTTAATTAAAATTAATTAAGTCTTAAAACCCCACTGATAGGCCCCGTACTCGAACTTTCAATGGGGTCGAGGTTAAAAATCCCCTTGGGTAAAAACCACATTTTGAGCGCAACAGTGGTATAGAAATTTAATCCAAGACTTCATTCAGAAGTTATAAAGTTCATGATTGGGGCTGCTATATTAAGAAAATTCCTCTAGTTGCGTTTTCCACAGAAGGATTGTGCCTGCGAATGTTATACCCCTCCTATGGTAAAAAGCACTCTTCAGACTCAACGATGCCCTTAGTTTTTCAATACATGAATCCATTTTGGAGTTATTTTGTATATTTGGAGTGTCTAGTGTAAACACACATACAATTTAATTCCAGCCACACAAACGCTCTGAATCACACGCCGTCTGAACGCCGTGCTCTGAATAACGTTAAGAAAATTTCAAAGGTATACAAGCACATAACCCGGGTTCTTACAGAAAAACTAAATGTTATATTTCAATGTACATGATATTGAAGTATTTTTTCCACTCCTACCAATGTAATTTCATGTTAATTTTACATTAAAAATACTCTTTATTGAATTAGTGAAAAATATTTCTTTTCATTGTTCTATTAAAAGGGTTTTGAAAATGAGTTTTAAAAGAAATGGATTAATAATTATCGAAAAATGTCATTCATATTCACTATAATGTATATGTATATTCTTTTATTGATGGAAATGAATTATTTGATGTGGTTTTGTAATGTAACGGTTCATGAAAATCGTCTACAGAGATAGCTAATCCAAACATATATTCCCAATTCATTATTTAATGTTTTTTGTTTTACATATGATTATTTGTTAATTAAAATTTATTGATATTCAACATCTAAGTGTTCATGTAAGGGGTCATGGAAGGGTTTTATAAAGGTGTTTTCCAATGGAACCTACATGATTTCACAATGATTAAAAAGTAGTTTCAATTGAAATATAATTATTTTATAAATTATGTTATTTCTATTTTTTATGAGAAATGATTAGTCCTATTATGGGTAAAATATTTTTTTTATGAAAATTGTTTTGTGGGTTCTTTTTTTTATTTCTAAAAAATATTCATTTTAAATATCTATTATATAAGGATATCTTATAAATATTGTTACGATATAACTTAGGTAGAAGATATGATTTCTACTATATACAAATGATTATTTGAGGTAAATGTTTAATATGTTAAATAAAAACATTATTATATAATCTCCCAGTATCAAAATGGAGTAACCTTCATCAATTAATTTTTGTACATTTTATTTAATAATCTTTGTTTTACTCCTTCCACATTGTCAATATATTTTTCCATTGGCTAAAGGATGGGTGGAAATTTTAATAATGTTAGAGTTCGACATATGGAATTACCTTGAACATAGAATCTGTGTCTTTATGGAGAACATATTTGGTGAAAAAATGAAACATTGTGGAAATTACACATTAATTTTTAAGATTTTTTCAAATTCATGTCAAACACTTGTCCTGAACGTTCTATAGTTATCTAAGAGATTCAAATTTTTTTAGATGTTAAATATTTGAGATAACAAATATTATGCCATGTTTAGCAGTATCAAATCCAGAAAATAAAATATTATGTATTTAAGAATCTATATGGGGAAATGGATATGGTACCCCATTATTTTGTATCAATTTATATTTTAGATAACATTTGGGATTAATATTTTTCATGTGGGGTGAATCTACGAGTTTTCAAAACCATCATATGATTATATTATAATGTTTATTCATAATTTTTAAGGTATAGAAACCGGATTTTATATTTTAATAGATTATATTTTAAAAAGTCCAAGAATGATTTGGGGGACATTTTTTGAATTAAGAACATTAGATTTACTATCCATTTTAGTGAATGTTTAATTTTAGGGATAATTAATTATACTATACATATATTCACATATATATATATATTTAAATATATTGATAATTTTTATTGTTAATATGGTCATTGATGTTGATGTAATTATAATTATTTGTGATAAATGGGTCATTACATTTAGGAAGAAATGATCTAAAAATATGTATGCCCATTGTATTGAATAATTATTTTCTGGGTAAATGATTGAAATTATTAATGGAAAAGTGTTTTTCATTCACAAGCAATATATTATTATAAAAAAATGGAAATTTTTGGGGAGTGGATGTTTTTTTATTTTAGAAATAAATGTTGAATTATGTTTTAGAAGTATATAAGATTCGTTTTTTTCCCTTGAGATTTAGGTTTTTATTGTGAAATTATATCATTTTTTGGAAATTATAATATTAAGAGATATTCATTGTTTGAGCAGATGAGATTTTGAGTCAGAAAATTGTTTATGGGTAATAAGTATTAATTTTTTCATGGAAGAATATGTGATAAAATATTTCTAGTTTTTCTTCTTTTGATCTTGGTTAGGAATATCATATAATATTTTATGGTTTATTATTTATCGAATGATATATGTTGAATGTTTGAAGTTTTTATGTTTCATGGGATTAATGTATTATTTCATTATATGATGGTTTATTCCTATTAGATATTCTAATACATTATCAAAATTGTTATCGATGTGGTCAATGACTAAGGAATTGTGTAATGACTTTCTAGGTCATTGTGGATCTTGTGCTCAACAATAATATTTTTTCAATGCACCATGATTGTTAATTTAATTTTAGTGTTCATTTCATAGATTAATAGAGGAGATAAAATTTAAAATTAACCAAATAAAAAAAATGAAGTAATAGTTCATATGAAATGTAAATATATCAAGTAATTATATTTCCGATGTTCCTTACCATGATGATAAATGAATCCCCCAACTAAATGATTATGATCAAATAATTTAAATATAGTTATTTTAACATCATTTTTTATGTATGAATTGACTTATTTATCTAATAATATAGTTTGTATTTGTGGTCATTATCATTACCACGATTACATTCTCTATCACTAACAATTATTATATATATATAGTACTTCCCAATAGTTTCATCATTTTTAAAAACCAATTTATTTTTTTTAGATGAACTACATATTTCCTTATCCCTCTTTCCCAAAAGATGTTTTGTTAACCATTTTCTTTGGATGGGTTTTCAAAAAGGTTTTGTTCCAATTTTAAACCCCTATTTACCAATATCAAGATAAAATTTCTTTAAGATAATTTATTAATGTTGGGGATAGTTCTACACATTTATATTTTAAAACAAAATTATATTTAATAGTATATAATTAACACAACACTATGTATAAAAAAATATAATATCATGTAAAATATGACAAGTATAACCATTCTATTTAATTAGAATGTATTAATATGAGAAATAAAATTAAAGAATATATATTTTATGATACTAATAAATATAAAAATTTATTAATTCCTTGGAACTAAGAAACTAGTTATTAGTATTGTGATTTTATTCATAAAAACATTTTCTATAAAGATAGGGTTTACATTATTTTCCAAAAAGTTATATAATTTTTTTACCTAAATTTATAATTATAGCATGATAAAATGCGTATCATATTTTAAATCATCATATTGATATAATCATATATTGATATCTTTGGGATTTATGGGAAATGATTAATATTTTATTAAATAATGAAAAATATGAATACTGTAGAAAACAATAATTTTATTTAAATTATTCAAAAGGCCTTATTTTTTCTGATTATTTAATACATTCATTAGTAAATATTTGTTAAAAATTATCCATTTAATTTCATATTAATTGATATGTTGTTATTGTTGTGTAAAACAAATTTTAACGAAAAATTACTTTTTCTGGAAAATTGTTTTTCATCGCTTTTTAGTTGTTATATTTTTATGTAATTTAAAAAACTAATAGGAATTGGGTTTGATGAAATTTAATTTATTTTTGGATTGATAAAAGAATTTAGACAGATAATAATATTTTGTTTTTTTAAAAGTGGATTTATTTTTTTTGATTAATATCTAACATAAAAAATATGAAAATTGGTATCAATTTTTATATCAACAAGAAATAAATATGTAATAAAAACTTATGAACGATAATGAAAGAATAAAATGTTATAATATTATATGAATATCATATAGAACTGATTTAATAGATACTAATTTGGTCATAATTCATGATAATTATGAAAATAATTTTTAGTTCCGTTATAGTGCTTACACTTAACTATAATAGTCAATTCTTGTTTTCTAATGATAATATTTGTGAAGGAAGAGGTATTTCATTTAGTTTATAAAACAATATGATATTTAATTAATTATATGTTCATTTGTAATTTTTTATTTAAATAACATGTACTAATCAAAATTATTTCTATAGTGCATGTGTATGGATTTAAAGAGTCAAAATAATATATTAAATATGATATCAAGAAATATATGTGTGTAAAAATAATTATTTAATGTTTAAAAATGTTTATATTTACCTAAACTAATTTCCTTTCATTTTCATAATTTTTTTAACTCTTACAGATGGCATCATTAATTTATATTCTTACATGATTTACGTACAATTTTTGTGCAAGCATTAGAAATATCAATGTAAAATATCTTATTTCTCAGTGATAGGAAATTGGGAAATGAATTCTATTACCTAATATAAAACTCGTAAAATATATTCATTAACACACATATAATAATTTTTATACAAATCCATTCACTGTTTATTCCTTGTATGTTTCAATTATTCAAAATTTTAGTTGTAGGTTACACATTACCTTAAAACTGTGTATTAAATGATTAAATGATTTTATTTATAAATATTTCTCTTTTATATACATTATCCTAAAATTATATTATGGATTTATTTATAAATATATTAATATATTTTAATAGATCGTGTTTGACTTTTTCCACTAGCATTCATTTTTAAAAATTGAATATCTTTTCTTATTTTCGATGGTACATTTTAACGTTATTTAATAATGTGAAAAAGTAATGCTACATTTAAATGTACATGATGTTGATGAATTTTTTTCACTCATACCAATGTTATTGTAGGTTAATATTACTTTAAAAATATTATTTGTTTAATTAATGAATAATATTTTTTTAGTTCTATTAAATTTAATTTGGTAATGGGTTTTAAAAGAAATGGTTTCATAATTATTCAAAAATTCCATTCATATTGACTATAATGTATATTTATATGTTTTTATTGATGGGAATGAATTATTTTATCTATTAGAGGAATGTAATAGTTCATGAAAATTGTATACTGTGATAGGTGATCCAAACATATCTACCCAATTCATTGTTTAATGGTTATGTTCTACATATAATTATTTTTTAATTAAAAATTATTCATATTCACAATATAATTCTTCTTATGAGGGTTACTGTAAGGGTTCTATGAAGGTGTTGTCCAATAGAACCTACATGATTTTTCTATGATTAAAAATTAGTTTCAATGGAAATATAAATATTTTTTAAAGTATGTTATTGCTATTTATCTTGAGAAATGATTAGGCCTATTAAGGGTAAAATATATTTTTTTATGAAAATTATTTCACGGTATCTCTCTTTTAGAAAAAATATTAACTATAAATATTTATAATATAATGATTTCTTATAAACATTGTTAAGATAATCCTTATGTAGAAAATATGATTTCCTCTATATATAAATGATTATTTGAGGTCAATGTTTATTATGTTAAATTAATACTCTATTATATAATCTCACAGAATCGAAATGGACTATCCTTCAATAACTGGTTTTTGAACATTTTATTAACTACTCTTTTTTACTCATTCCACATAGTCAAATTATTTTTCAATGGGTTAAAGGATGGGTGGAAATTACAATAATATAATATTTCAACATATGGGAGTTTCCTTGAACATAGAATGTGTGTCATTATAAAGAACTTATTTAGTGAAAAAATGATATGTTTTTGAAATTCAACTTTAATTTGTGCGATTTATTCTTTTTTCTGTAAAACACTGGTCATAAATGGTCCTTAGATATCTCTAGGGTACAATAATTTTTAATGATGTATATTTTGAATAAAAATTATTATTCCATGTTTATCAGTATCAAATCCATAAAATAAAATATTATGTAATTAGAAACTGATATGGGGAAATGTATATGGTACACCATTATATTTTTAATTTAGATTTTAGATAACATTATGGATTTTTATTTTTCATTTGATGCAAAACTAAGAGTTTATAGAACCATAATGGGTTTATATGATTATGTTTAATCATAATTTTTAAGGTATAGACACCAGATTTTATATTTTACTTGATTAGATTTTATGAAGATTGTGATTAGTTTGGGGAACATGTTTTGAATTAAAAATAATTGATTTATAGTCCATTTTATTGAAAGTTTAATTTTAGGACAAATAAATTAATATTACAAATATATAACTATATTGATAATCGTTAGTGTTAATATGAACATTGATGTTGATGTTAATATAGTTATTTGTGATAAATGGGTCATTACATGTGGGAACAAATGATCAATGAATATATATGCCCATTTGATTGAATAATGATCTTGTGGATATGTGATGAAATTTATTTAAGGAAAAATATTCTTCTTTCAAAAAAAATATATTATTCTGATAAAGGGGAAATATTTGTGGAGTGGAAGGGTTTTTATTTTAGAACTAATGGATGAATTATTTTTTAGAAGTATATATGATTTTATTTTTTCTTCTTTGATATTTTGGTTATTAATAGGAAATTAAATCATATTTTTGAGATTATAATATTAGAAGATGTTCATTTATTGAGCACAAGACATTATGAGTGAAAAAAATGTTTTTGGGTAATAAATATTAAATTTTGCATGGAAGAATATGTGATAAAATCTTTATACGTTTTGGGTCTTGAACGTGGTTACAAATATCATTCATAATTTTATGGTTGATTATTTATCGACTGATATATGTTGAACGTTGGGAGTTATTTTTTAGTTTCTTGAGATTAATGTATTATTTCATTATATGATTGTTTATTCATATTTGATATTCTAATACGTTTTTTAAATTGTTATGGATGAGTTCAATTAATAAGGAATTGAGAAATGTCTTCTCAGGTCATTTTGGATCTTGTGATTATCAATAATATATTTCAAGGCTCCATGATATTTAATTTCGTTTTTAATGTTCATTTTATTGATTAAGAGAAGAGATAAAAGTTAGAATTTACCAAATTAGAAAAATGAAGTAATCATTATTACAAAATGTAAATAAATCATGTTATTATATTTCTGAATTTCCTGACCATGATAATAAATGAATACTCCAACTCAAGGAATATGATCATAAAATTTAATTGTTGTTATTTTACATTCATTTTTGATGAATTAATGGCCTTATTTATCTAATACTAAATTTTGGTTTTGTGTTCATTAACATTCCCATGATTATATTCTCCTCCCTACCCAATATTATATATATTTTACTTCCCAATAATTTCATCATTTTTGAAAATTAATTTATTTTTTATTTTAGATGAACTACATATTTCCTTATCCATCTTTTCCAAAGGATGTTTTTAAGCATTTTCTCTATTTGGGTTTTCAAAAAGTATTTGTTCAAATTTTAAACCCTTTTTTACCAATATCAATATAAAATTTTATGGAGGAAATTTATTAATGTTGGGGATAGTTACACAAATTGAAATCGAAAAAAAATTATACTTGATATCATACAATAAACACAACAATAAGTATAAAAAATCACAATATAATATTATGTGAAATATAACCAGTTTAACCATTCCAATTAATTTTAATGTATTAATAGTATAAATAAAATTAGAAAATATATATATATATATGGATACTAATCAATAAATAATTATTTATTTATTCCTTGGAACTAAGAAAATATTTTTTATTATTGTAATTTTATACTTAAAAAACGTTATCTATAAAAAAAGGGATATAAATTATTTTTACAAAAATGCTATTATTTATTTTAAATAAATTTATAACTATAATATGATAAGATGTGTATCAAGTTTTAAATCAACATATAAATTATATTATAGAATGATATTTTTGGGATTCATCTGAAATAATTATTACTTTAATAAATGATGAAAAATTTGAATACGATAGAAAAAAATCTTTTCATTTAAAGTATTAAAAAATATACATTTAGTTTTGAGTTTATTTAATACTTTCATCGGTAAAAATTTAATAAATAATTTGAATTAAATTTCATATTAATTAACATGTTTTTATTGTTGTGAAAGAAGAATTTTAACAAAAATTTACTTTTTGGAAAATGATGTTTCATCACTTTTCAGTGGACAAATTTTAATGTAATTTCAAAAACCAATAAAAATTGGCTTTGATGAAATTTAAATAGTTTTTTGATTTATTCAGAAAAATTTAAATATATGATAATTTTTATTCTTTTCTAAAAGTTGATTTATTTTTGTTGAATAATATCAAATATAAATAATATGAAATTTGTTATCATTTATGATATCCCGAAGACATAAATATGTCATATAAATTTATGAAATATAATTAACGAAAAAATATTATAATATTATAAAAAAATAATATAAAACTAAGATAATAGATAATAATTTTGACATAATTCGTGATAAATATGAAAATCATGTTTAGTTCCCCTATAGTGCTTACACCTCACTATAATAGTAATTCTTGTCCACTAATGATAATATTCCTGAAGAAATATGTATTTTATTTAGTTTATAAATTAATATGATATTTAATAAATTATATGTTCATTATTTAATTTTTTTATATAAAAATATAATAATATAAATTATTGTCATAGTTTATGTGTGTGGTTAGAAATTGTCAAAATAACATGTTAAATATGATATCAAAAAATAAATGTGTGTAACTATAAATATTGAATTTTTAAAAATAAATATATTTACCTAAAATAATTTCCACTTATTTTCAAATTTTTATTAATTCTTAAATATGACATCAATAATTTATATTCTAACACGATTGACACATAGTTTTTGTGCGAGTAGTACAAAAATCAATGTATATAATTTTCAAAACACCTTATTTTTTATGCTCTATATATATTATATTTAACAAGAATTTAATGTCAAATTATAATATATAAATGATGTTGAAAATTTATATATTTTAATTTCATTCCTGTCTTGTTATCACTAATGAAAAAAAATTTGAGTAGTTTATAAAAAGATATTAATGTTTTGTTATATTAAATAATATAATATAAATATATTTAGAAATAATAAAAACATGGTAACATGACATGGGGGATGTGATATGGTTAATAATTTCAATAATTGACCATTGTTTTTGAAACATTAAACATGATAATTAATTCTAAGGACTTTTCCTATTGTTTTTTTTATCATTTCCAGATTTAAATTATTTAGTGAAGTTGTTAAACTCAATGATATTGTTTAAAATTATAAATAACACTATAATTTTTCTTTTAAAATTATTCATACCATATACTAAATTATCATTGATATTTTTCACACTATGTGCCACATTCACAAGAAAAATAATTTTTTATATTTAAATAATTTGTTTAATTACAAATTTTCCTTTTACATCTCTATTAAAATAAACAATCTCTCTTCTGTTCTTCACACCACCAAGAGTAAATTAGCCCATCCAAAACCCAAAAAAACTACTTCTAAACTTATTTATATAAAACTGGAGGATCTGTTTATAATAAAATACCAACCAATATGATCATCATGGGAATATGTATGGACCATGTTTTTAACAAAACATATTATAGTGACTTTAAACTAGAATTATATTTATTTCACTCAAAAATAGATTTAAGGTTTATAGTTTTAGATATTTAGGAAAAACCCTTACATATTTGTCAAATAAGGTAAAGTTGTACACATATCCTTAGTATCCGTTTTTTCAAGAAAAAAAACCTTAAAATGATATTTTAATTCATGACATATCTTAACAATTTTTGTATTGTTGTCATATTTATATAAAATCATCCTATACCATATAAAAGACAATTAAAAACTAGGTATGAACATTGTAGAACAATAATTAACATAATTTATTGTAAATGATTAGACTAATGAAATTTTAAAAAAACTTTTTCATAAAAACATACATATTTATTTTTTAAAAACACATTTTTTAAAATATGATTATATTAAAATTTTAAAAATCATTAAATTTTCATGAAAAATAGTTAGATTGATTTAAAAATACAATTAGTCTACTTGGGAAATAATTTTACATATCAATCTTACAAACACTATATCTCTCTCAACTATATAGGGAAACCCATCATAGTATCACTTTGAAAAATCATTACAGCATTATTCATATAATCTCTTAGAAGAAACCTTACCATTTTTCTCCAACCCATCACCCAATGCATTGGATAATGTAAATGTATTTCCCAACATTGTTTTATTAGTGAACCATAATTACTAACAAAAAATTCTCTGGAATCGTAAAACAATCATAACAAATAAATCATTCATAAAATAAAACATCTTATAGAAAATAACATTTCCTTTTTGAAATATCATATCATTATTGTATAATGATTCCCAATCAAAATAAAAACATTTTATTTTAATAATTAATTACAAACTTGTAATTTATGGTTTAAAATATTTATTCTACATGAAATTTAGATATTTGTTTTTGTTATATATGTTCAAAAATATCCCTTACATATTTTTCTGGTAAAAAAGTAAAAAAGAACAACCTTTCTAAAATGAAAAATGGTATACATTATATTTATTAAGTTATAAGTAAAAATATTAGTATAAATTAATTTTAAAAATAATAGTATATTATTAGAAACAATTTTTTATATAATTTATAAAACTTGTACATAAGTGAAAAAGAGAGTTTTAAGGTAAACTTTGAGATGTATATTTTTAAAAGAATAATCCTTATAAATATAATATTATTGATGTGACAATTAAGAATATGAATAAAACATTTTTGTTCTCTTAAAATACAAATAAATAATTAGAAAAAAATAATATAATTCGTATTCATTTCACACATAAAATTATCATGAAATAATGAATAAGTAAAAGTTTAACCCCAAGAATATAAATATAGTAATGAATTCTCAAAAATCATATTTGAATTCTATAAAACATTTTCAAAACTGTTGAATATTTTTTTAAATAATGTTCTATAATCATTAGAGAAATATATTATAGTTTATGATACTTTATATGATTATTTTATAACATCTTATGAATCATTTTTTAATAATATTTCACTATTTTTATAGTTTCATGTGTGTTTGTTTCTTGGATTCAAGATTAGTTCAGTTGTGTATAATTGTGGATTTTTGAATAAAATTGGATTAAAAATAATATTTTAGAGTGTAATAGTATTGAAAATATTCCTAAATTGTGAATGGTCACATAGAACATTTTCATTTCTTAAATAAGAATGATTCATTATATAAAACATTAATGAAAATTCATTATTTTATATTAGCAGTTTTTTAACATCCAAAACTAGAGTTTTATTATTTTATATTTTGTTTTTATATTAGTTCCATAAATTGAAATATGTTATAATATACATATTTAAATATTATTTTACCACAAGAAATCTTTTATGACCATCCATGAAGGCGGTAAAAGAAAATGAAAAATCATTATTCATAGAAACGATAAACTGATCTAATATGGAAGTAGTTTTATTTCATTGAATTGGATTAGATTAGAAATGTAATGGATATGAGATATTAAAATAGAGACATAAAACCACAATATATAACTGATTCTGGATTTATCATTCCATGATGGATGAAGGAGGTGAGGATAATTTTGATGAAGTAAATAAATTATGAGATCTGTTTTAAGAAAATTACCTCTTCAATATCATCTCATTGAGAGACTATTGTGGAAATTTTATTTAGAATATTAATTTTAATAGAATAAATAAGATGTGGGGAGTTTAGGTATTAATTTTTTTGGTAAAAATTTGAGGTTCAAAATGTCTTTTTTATTCAAAAATGGGTGGTGGTTAGTGGAATTTATAATTGATGAGAGGCTGGTTTATGTGATTAAAAAAATGATTGTTCTATATATAAATCCAACCACATTGTGGTGGAATTAATTTAAAAAAAATGGGATGCTAATTTATATTTTATATTCTAGTCAGAATGTATAAATAACTCAACAAACAAGTAATTTTTTTAATGCCCTTAAATTCTTAACATTAACCAATTTCATTTTTTACCAACACTAGGGTAAATTGTTTCATAACCATGTTAATTATTATGACTAAAAATTAAATTGGACATATAACCTTATATAGAAAAAATTATTCAAAAAATGTGTTAAATTTTGGAAATTAAATTAAAAAAATGGAAATAAAAAAATTAAATATAATGTTAATCCTTCAAATAAAATGGTAATGCTGGGTTTAAAAGATACATGTTCCAAAGTTTGAAATTATTTTAAACCCAATTACAATGAGAAATTTATTCGAATTACATAAATTGATTCAATTTATGTGTAACTTAACTAATTATTATTAAAAACAAGTTATAAAAATAATTTTTCATAAAAAATTATTTACATGAAAAACGGCTTTCAATTAAAACTCATTATTTTTCATTATTGATAAAAAATGAAACTAGACATAATAATAAAAAAATACCAATAATATAATTATTATATACATATTTAAATATTAATGTTTAAATTTTAATATAAAAATTATGAAACTATAAATATTTATATTTAAAATATGTGCTATATCAAAATGAGAAAAAAAAAATTCTGAAAAATACAGTATTTTATGTTCAAATTTGAATTTATTTGTAAATTATGAAAATCATAATTATTGGATGATTTTAAAAAAACTATTATATATATGAAATATAATTATCAATAATTAAAATCACTAATTGTTTTTAATTTAATTTATTGAGATAAAAATTCATTGTTTCCGAATGGAAAATAGTTTTTAATAAAAACACATCCATTATATTCTGATGGTTTTTATTATTATTTTAGAAATTATTGGTACCCATTGTATTCATTTGATAAAAATGTTTAAACAATATTTTCGTAGTTTTGTTAGCCTCATTTATTCCCTCCATTGTAATGGATTGGTGATAACTATCAAATTTAAATAATAATGTTTAGTTGTTTGTAGAAGCATACTGTGTCATATATTGTATAGTATGGAGTATAGTGTTTCCTTTTAAAATATTAGGGTATATATTATCATTTATTTTTTAAAATTAATCTTCTCAATTTTAACTCATGAGTAAAAAACTAGGGATTTCAATTTTAAAAATAAATTTTTCAAAATCCCACATCAGAACAAGGTTCAATGAAATATCCACTTAAAAAGAGAGAAAATAAAGTATACAGGTCACTACAGATAAGACATACTAGGAATCCATATCAGAAAATATCTTTTTGAAAGAAAATGTAACTATAATGTTCAGATGGATTGTTTTATAGAACATGTTCATGATAATGTTAACCACAAAAAACCAATAAATATGTGTTAGGTTAAATGGGAATATATTTCGTAGTAACAAATGTAAATAAATAACATTTTCATTCCAAAATACATTTCCTAGTTTTGAGTAATTTATTTAATACATATATTATGATCATAAAGAATTTTGTACCCTAGTTTGAAATATATGACCATTTTTATTCCTTTTTATATTTTTAATGAAGTTGGAAAATATTTTGGAGAGTTTTGGAGAGTTTAGAAATGTTCTAGAAAAATTTTGACTCCTTTTTATAGATGCACATTTTGATCAATTTTAGGGGAAACCGTGAGAAAATTCTAGGTAACAGTGCAACTTTTTACTATTTCGAAAGTATCATCCGCCATTTTGGCATATGGTTTGTCAAACTATGTGAGCTACTTATTCATTCTAGTAAATATGAATTTTTTTTAAAATGGTGTTCGTTGAAATTTACTCTTACTAACTCATTTCTACTCCCATGAGAACCCTATGATGGATTCCTATTTTTAATGGGTTAGAGGGGCTCTCCCATCAATTTTAGAAGTAAATCGAAGCGATTTCATAGTGTATGAAAAGAAGTTTTTATCGATTATTCACCCTTTTTTGGTATTTTGTATTCTCTAGATCCTCTCTTCCCTCTCTCCCTGTTTTCAAGATCTAAATCTGTTTCATGTAGATATAGGGTTATTGATGCCATAAGTGATGATATTAATGGTTTTTATAATACAAAATGATATTTACTGTGGTTTTGGTGGATATTTTTTTTCCATATTTATGGTTCGGTTTCTTTTGGGACAATTTTTACAAAACCCTAAAGGTGTGTGGATTCCCTCTCCACTCAACATTCCATGAACTAGAAGGCTTACATTCAATTGATTTTTTCCTTGAAATTTATTATGGTTGTGATGCGTGAAGAATGGAAAAAACATGTTTTTTTAATGATTAAGTGATTTTTGGGGAAATATGTTAGTATTGATAAAGGGTTCATGTTGTTAGATTAAAAAAAATTCTTTTAAAATATGTAGCTTGATTGCATTATGGATAATAGTTTGTTAAAGTTGGGTTTCAATAAATTTTTTGTTTTACTGAAATGTGGTTTGAAATCAGAAATTATTTGTTTGTGTATTCCAGAAATATTTAATTTATCGATATAACTTAACATGTTATGTTGAAATGTTGTTGGGTATAATTGGATATTTGGTATTAAATTTTTTTTGGTTATCTGATTTTTGTAATTGTGGATTGAAATATTGTGGTGATTTTGGTAAATTTCGATTTTCATGAGTTGGATGGATTGTGGTCTGGAAAGTATCACCATTAAGGTGATGGTTTTGAATGTACAATCATCAAAAGGGGGGTGGGGGCATAGAGTCCCACACCAGAGATGAGAGTGAAGTCCCATACAATAGAAGACATGGGTTGGTCGTGAATGTGCCACTATTAATTAGAATGATGAATCTTTCAATGATATTAACGGTATTTGATGCATGAAATAATTGTGTGTATGATTGAGATATGTATACGCGCAAGAAAATTGAAATGGGTAATGATATTTTTGTTCGCCTTCACAAGTTGTGCATTAATATTGTTAGATTTTGTTTGGTAAAGATATCCTTGGCTTGTTTTAAATTATTTCACAAGTTCTTAGACTTTATAAAAACACTGATCATTATTTCTGTCCTAGTGGCATGTGTTGGGATGCCATTTTGGTAAATCCTACTCAATATTATTACTCACCCCTACATAGGAACATTGGTTCCATTCGAGATATTGTATTCTGGGACACATGTAGGAGTAAAGTATCTGTTTTTTCTAGTGGGTCATCATGAAACTTTGTCGATGTTGTGGTTCTCGGAGAATGGTGCTTGGTGTGGAGTTTGGGATGGTTTCATAGTTCCTTAGGGTCTTCTGGTTTAGTCATCTACATGGTACTATGAATTCGATTTGGTATTGTTTTGTTTAATTGGTTTTTGGTAATTGTAATGTATTTTTTTTATTTGTTTTTTGGCTACTATATGGTTCAGCTTTCTATGTTAACATGAATCATATAGTTCTTTTGTTAATGGATTCTTTTCTAGGTTGGTTTATCTAAAGAGAAAATCATTACCCAATTTATTCTATAGGCCCTCAACATTTTTTGAAAGCCATTGGCACCTTGGTAACATCTCTTAAGGCCAAGTAACACGTCAATGCCTTCTCATTCCAGTGACGAAGGGGTGGGGTGTTACACGTGTTATCCGTTTGTTTTGTCCTTTTCCTTCATGTGAATGCATTTTTTCAGTTTGTTGGCATTCTTTATTGTTCTGTGTGATGACATTAGTTCATGGTCCATTATTTGAGTCTGGATGGTAGCAAGGCATAGGATTTTCAGAACCTAAAATGTATATAATAAAAGGATGTTGATAAACCTTTATGATATACTTCATGTTACTAGGGATTTGGGTACATAAGTGTTTGGAGACAATTATATGCATCAGATATCTCATTCTCGTCATTGTATCCAATGAGATTAGTATGACATGTGTGGTAAAAATGACTTCCCACAACATTTCATATTTAATTTGGTATAATGATTCATGTTGTAATGTGAATGATTTGATTTTAGAAAAATATGGATTGGTATTCAAATGTGCAGGTTTTGAAAAGTGTATTATTGTGGTGTTTTGAAAATTTGTTGATTTTTAAGACATAGTGGTTTTTTTTCAAAAATGGTGCTTCTTGGGAATTGTGAAATTGTGGAATGCCTAGTTGTCATTGTTTCATTGTAATTGAAATTGAAATTTCAAGCCTTTAGTTTCCATGGATTTAGACTTATAGTGAATTATGTGTTGATTAAAATGGAATGGGGTAGGTGTCGTATATACCAATAGGTGGAAGCTGTTAAAAATGTGATATCACCTGAGCCTTAGGTGAACCTGTAGTTTTCCCAAGGCATCATTCATGATTTTCAAATACTTTAGTCCGGACTGCATCCAGATACTCTTATTACAATATCTATCATGATTAGTTACCCATGTATTAGAAGTACTATTTTCCTTATGAGAGGATGTGTGAACCCTTCCACAGAGAGAAAGAGAAAGACGTACACATTTTCTCAATGACATGGAGCACATTAGAATCAGACAACTAGATTCTTAAAACTTCATCCGTTAAGAAAAATTAATTCAGTATGTTTTTAGTGTAGTTTTATAGGACACATGAAGTGGGATAGGGTGACACACCCTTAGGCATGTCGTAATTGAAACTATATGGTCCATCTTTAATGTTATTGTTGTAATGCTCTGTGGTCGGGTGTTTATGACACTCCTCGGGGGTCACAGGTGTCTTATGCCTCAATGGGATGGGGGAAGCAACATACCCCTCATTAACAGAGCTGCTTTAGTCAGGATGATTCTATTAATACCATGAATCTTCAGTAGGGGAATTCTTAGAAGGATAATAAAGAGCAGAGCATGGAAATCAAACAACTATGTGCAGCTAAGACAGTTGTGGTGGATGATCAGTCGAGACCATCCATGGTGTCAGGTAAAATTCATTTTAATTCCACGTTGATGAAATATTTTTTTGAAACAGGAGTTTCCCACCCCATTTATTTCATCCTAGGATATTAGTTTATGGGTCTAACTATAGAAATGATGCCTTCTATTTTAAAACATCAAACTCATCTATGTATGAAGTGATTGTCGATCCATCCTATGTATATCATTTTGCTTAGTTTTGGATGAAATTGAATTAATTTTGAATTTCTCACTAATTGAGATGGATTATTATGATATAATCATGGGAATGGATTGGGTCAGGATGTTTAAGGACCGCATAAATTGCTATGCCAAAAAGTTAGTTTTATGATAGAGAATGGAACTGAAAACTATATTACAGTGGAGAAGAATGAAAAGTTGGGTGAAAGAGAATTTTTTTTGCAGTTTCTGTTGGCATGATCTTTTATCAGTTAGTGGATTTGTTGTTGGAATCAATTAGAGGTGTTGATTAGAATATTCTTCCAGCAGTTATAGATCATTTTATGGATGTTTTCCTCATATAATTATATTGGTTTCCACCATTGAGAGATGTGGTGTTTATGATTGATCTTCTTCTAGGGACCAGTCATATCTCACATCCATCTTACCAGATGGAACCCAAAAAATTGTGGTAAATTAAGGTGCTGTTGGAATACATATAATATAAAGTTTTTATTCATCCTAGTGCGTCTCTATGAGAATATTCTGTTTTTTTCTCAACCAGGTGAATGAACATTTCATATATGCCTTGATTATAGTAATCTGAATTAAGTTATGATAAAGATCTGATATCCACTTCCATGCATTGATAATTTTTCTGACTAGTTTAGAGGTTCTCAGTGGATCTCAATGATTTAATTGAGGTCAGGATATCATTAATTATTATTGTGGAGGAGCGATATTTGCAAAACATATTTCAAATGTATATATGACCACTATGAGTATGTAGTTTTTCCTTTGGTCTAATGAATGAACCAATGTTGGTCATGGAATTGATGACTCATATATTTAATAGATATCTTAATTCTTTTTTTGCGGTATTTTTCGATGATATATTGGTGTATTTATGGAAAAAGGCGGATCATGCACAACACTTGGTGATAGTGTTGGGGATTTTGAGGGATCATTATTTTTATAAAAAATTTCCAATGTGTAAATTATGGATATAATAAGTTCGTTTCTGTATCCAAATTATTTTTTAGAAACCAGTTTTAGTCAATATTGTAAAGATAAAGGCTGTTATATCATGGAACCCACCAAAAATGGTTTTTGAGATATGAATATTCCTTAGTCTAGCAATATTTTATCGACTTTTTGTTTGTGATCTCCCATGATTGGCCTTTCCGATGATAGTTTTTACAAGGATTAACGTTCCATTTCTAATGGATGAACAGTGTTAGAATCACTCTGATGAGAGAAATGGTTGTCGTACATCAGCACCAATATTGGTATTTTTAGAATCTAGAAAATGGTACGTTGTGTATTATGATGCATTGGGACTATTGTTGGTTTGTGTTCTCATGCATGGGTATCCTGTGGTTGTATATGGCTCACGATATTTGATGTTATTAGAGAAGAACTATAAAAAACATTATTTAGAGTTGGTATTAGTGTTTCTTGATTTTAAAAGGTTACATCATTATCTCTTCGGTGAGAAATTCATGATGTTTACTGATCAAAGGATTTTAAAAATATTTTCCTAGTATGAAATTTCAACATGAGGCAAAAGAAATAGATGTAGTATCTCCCAAAGTTTTATTTTGACTTAATATATAGTCTAGGTAGTGGAAATTCGATGTCAAATGCATTATGTATGAAATCATATCCCCAGGTGGTGAAATAGGCATCAGATCAGTGGCATTTTATGATGTTCAGAGCCATCATGTTGTTTGAATGAGAGGATCAGGGTGACCGAGCGGTCTTCTTTCTAGTTTAATTGGTTCTTGACATGGTTGGTTTCGTAAAATAGGCGCATGAATTTGATTTTCCATGTATGTAGATGAGGTTGAAACTAAATGTTGGGGATAAAATTGAGGGTTGGGAAAAAAATGAGAAATTAGTTTTTTGTTTTTGAAATTAGATTGTTATACCAGTGGATTCTCATGAATAAATTATCAAGGCTTATCATCATTCCGGGTGGGTATTCCATCCTGGAAATCAGAAATTGTAGAAGGAAATGAAATAATTGTTTTTTGGTTGTTATGAAAAGGAATGTGGTTGATTTTGTTTCAATATGCTTGGATTTTTATAAATTAAATGCAGAACATCAACGACCAGTAGTAATATTCCCATCATTTCTTACTCTAGTTTAGAAGTGGGAACAAATAGAGATGGGTTTTCTTTGAGGTCCTCCCATGAATGTTCAAGAAGCATGATACCATATGGATGATAGTGGATAGGCTCAATAATTCATCCCATTTCATACAAATTCCGGAAACTCATATAGTGGGACCTATCCAAATTGCATTTATTGGAAGTGGTAAAGAGTTATGGTGTTCCATTGTCGATACTATCAGATAGAGATCTGATGCTTACATCTACTTTCTGGGAATTGTTATAGAAATCCATTGGGATACAGTTGGTGATGAGGATGGAGTATCATTGTTAGAATAATGGCCAATCTGAGAGGAAGAAATAGAACTTGGAGGATATGTTAATGGACTATGTCAGGGATTTTGGTGGTTCATGGGAGTATCAATTTCCATTGCTGGAGTTCTCCTAAAATAATATTTATCAGGCTTCCCTATGTATGGCTCTATTTGAATCATTGTATGGGTGACCTTATTTATCTCAACTATGCTGGGTAGAAATAGGTGAAATAGTGTTGGTTGGACTGATCCATGTACAATATTCTATAGAGAAGATCAAAATAATCTTGAAGAGGATGGAGATGGCTCAGATTTATTAGAAATTTTATGTGTACCATCTTGGATGACCGTTGTCATTCAAGGTGGGTGATCATGTGTTTTCCAAAATCTTTAATAGGTTAGAAAAATAGATGTTTTGAAATGCAGGGTATGTTTTCTATAATGTTTATTGGGCCTTTTGAGATACCATAGTGATTGGAGAGGTAGCTTATTAGTTGGAATTCCCACCATGATTTGTTATAGTGCACAATGTGTTTCATGTTTTGTAGTTGAAAAGTTATCAGCCATGTGAAGACCATGTGATTCATTAGGATCTTGTTGAGATGGATCTGGTGTATTAAATGGTGCATGTGCCAGTGCGAATTGGGGATTAGAAAAAAAATCCTAATGTGGGAAGGGTATCGGTTTAGTTCGATGTTTGTGGAAACATTGTCAGATTCTAAAGGTGACATGAGAGCGAGTGAAAGAGATGTTAAAGAAGCTTTATGAAGACTTTCAACAAAGTGATGGTTATCTAATTTACAATGATGGAATGTCCAATGGTTGGAGAATGTAGAACCCCTGGTTTTAGGTATGTGACTCTTGAATAATTTTTTTAATGTTTTTAATGTTGTTGGTCATTTTTGGTAGAGTTTGGGAGAGTTTGGAAAGGTCTTGAAAACAATTTGAGGCCTTTTGTGGTTTAAATGTTTTATTATTGTAAGGGGAAACTACATTAGAATCCCACGTAACCATACAATTTTCACTGTTCGGATTGTAGCATCTGCACTTTTAGCTCGTATGATTTGACAAATTGTGCAATAACTATGAATCCATGTAAATAAGGGGTTTTTAAATGTATTTAGTCAATAATTACCCTAACTCACTCATTTATACTCACATATTAACCCTACATGGTATTCTGTGCTCCCAAGTGGAATAGAGGCCCTCCAACCCATTTTGGATGAAAATAAAATGGATTTAATGGTGTTTTAATGTGGGTTTACCTATAGTAAGTCTCCCCTTGTGGATGCTTATAGTTTTCTCAATATATACTCTTACCTCTATCCTAATTTTTTAGATCTACAACTATAGCGTGTTGTGCTATGGTTTTTGTTTCCTTATGTGATGATATAGATTCTTGTTGAGGACCGGTAAGGAGGTCTAGAGTGGTTTTGGTGGAGTGCTTTCCCAGATATGATGGTAAGATTCTTGACAGTCAATGTCACCAGAACCATAAAAGTAAGAGGATTCTCTCCCATCTCAGATATTCTATACAAGAAGGCTAAATTTAAAAGTATTGTTTTTTATGAAATTTATTGTGGTTGTGATGTGTGAATCTTGGAGGGAAAATTTTTTTGTGATGATTTGGAGATTTTGGGGGAAATGGGTTAGTACTGTGAAAGGGTTGTTTTAGATATTAAACTATTCGTTTTAAAATCCGTATGATGATTGATTTATGGAATATGGATTATGAAAGATGGTTTTTAATACTAGTTTGTTTTTAATTAAATGTGGTTTGACATGGAAAATGGTGTTAGGTTGTATTCAATAAATGATTGATTGTTTATTTTAAATTGACTTGTTATGTCGAAATGTTATTGGGAATAATTGGAAAATTTGGAATTGGCAATTGTTGGGTGGTTGTATTTTGGTAATTGTGGATTGAAATGTTGTGGTGATTTTGGTAAATTTTTATTTTCATGAGTTGGATGGATGATGGTTGGGAATGTAGTCCCGTAAATGTGATGGTTGTGAATATATCCATCATCAAAAATAGAGGGTGATGGGCATGGAGTCCCACACCCGTGATGGGCATGAAGTCCTACGCCATGGAAGAGACGGGTTGGTCATGAATGTTCCTCTACTAAAGTTGCATCATGATTTCATTAATGGTATGAATGATATTTTTTTCATGACATAATGGTGTGCATTATTGAGATATGTATACATTCATGCAAAATGAAATGGTTAATGTCATTTCTATTCACATTCACTAGTTATAGATTGAATTGGGTACATTTCTTATGTAAAGATGTGTGTGGCTTCTTGTTAATTTTTTCAATAGTTCATGGAAATTATATAATTTTTTTATAGAAATTGTATCAACATGTTCTATTATAGTGTCACATCTAGGGAATTAATTGGGGGAAATTCATGTGTGTATTATTAGTCACACTTCCATTGGAACCATGGTTCTTTTCCATATGTTGTATTTAGAGACACATGTATGGGTAAAGCATCTCATTTTTCAAGTGGTTCCTCGTAATGATTTGGTGGTGTTGTGTTTCATTGAGCATGGTACCTGGTGTAGTTATATGGACAGTGTCTTAGTTCGTTGGGTTCCTGTTGTTTAGTCTTAATATGGGAATCTAATTTCAGTTTTTATTGTTTTTTATATTTTTTTTCTGAGAATTGTTGTGGATCGGTTTGGTATTCTATTGTTTCTATATGGATTAGGTTATTGTGTTAATAAGAATCTTGTATTTTAGTTTGTAATTGAATGTTGTTAGTCAGTTTATATCAAGGGTAAATCGTTCTTCAATTTATTCTTGAAGCCCTCAACATATATTTCTAGCCTTTGGCTCTTGGGGAACATCGATTAAGGCCATGTAACACATCATCGCCTTCTCATGACAATGAGGAAGGGGTATGACATTAAAAGGAAACAAACTTACACGAAATGTAGTGTTTCATCTTTTAATTAATATCCACTGTAATCTTATATTTTCTCTCATGAATGAGTGGTCTAGAAAAATTTTCATACCCAAAGCATCATAATTAACTTCTATAGATAAAAAAATACCTGAAAGTACAACTAGTTATTATTCATGTATCATGGAATTTTTCAAAACCAAAAGTGTTAGTAAATGATATAATATTAAAAAATAAAAATGAACATTTATATTAATAAATGAAACAATAATATCTAAAATTCAACACTAATACAAAATGTTAAACATAAATCATTAATCATATAACAATCCTTAAAAATCCTCAAAAACCATAGAATAAAATTAAAACCTTATAATAAGTGTGATTTGATCACATAGACTCGCATGATAAATTTAATATTTATCTTTAAATAGTATCAATCTATCATACGGTCTCTTATTGATGTGTAATTTCCCTAATCCAATAATCTATTAGATATACAAGTCATTTCCATAAATAACCTGAATCACCAAAAAATAATATATGATTCCAAAACAAAATTCATCAATTATTTCATAAAAATAATATCATAGTATTCTATGATATTACTAATATAATGAAAGTCTTATAAAATATTATTAATAATAGAATCATAATATCATTTTATAATCTCATAGATAAAAAATGATAGATATATGATCCAAAACTAAAAATAAAATTTATCCATAAATAGTTTAAACAAAAATAAATTGATACTGACTAGGACATAACATACGCTAGTGGTCAGGGATAAACCCTGACCACAACTCGATTATGGGTTCGATCCTCATATCCATGCCGAACGTTATGGGTTTTTTCCCATCCTAAGAGTTTTCATTTTTCATATACTGTATTAAAATAATCCATATAAAATTATTTAATTTTGAAAAACTTTCACAAAATAATCATAATATATTCCAATATTAATGTTTATCTTTCAAGTTTCATTATTCATTAAAATAATTAATAATCAATAAATAATTCAAAATTAGTGATCATGTAAATCCTGAATGTTTTCCATCCCATTATACCAATGGCCAAAAAATAATAGAGAATTCTTACTTATGTAACCTTTATTTTAAATTCATTTTAATCATAAGAGTTATATATTCCATAAAATGTATTGAGACACAAGATAATGTTTCCAAGGTACTCCAATCATCAAATGTGTATTAATAAATTTAAACATTTCATCATCTATAAATTTACCATAACTATTAAATAAATTATTTATATCCATATTAATAATTCATTGTTCTTCTTATTCCCATATCCATGACATTACGTCATTATTTATAACTCTTCTTCCCCGTACACAAAAATATTAATCATTTATTAATATTTATCAACATCAACACATGAGTATGGAAATAATTAATAACATCCATTATTCGATTATAGTTTCCTCATATTCAAATTTAACTGAATTAGTAAATAATAAAATTTTATTTTTATTGTGATTCTGATCCCATTTCGGATCCCTTTTCCTTAGACAGATATGATCATAATGACAATTCTCCCCAAATTTAATCATTCAATGGTTAACATGGAATGATCTCTATTCCCCTTCTGGGAGTTAAAAGAACACTTCGTTTTTCCTTCATAGTTTATTATGTTGGGACCACCTTTACAACATATAAATTATATTCACATATTTTTAAGAAAATTAACTATATGGTTATTTCAACATTGAGGACACATAGTACATTGAATACATTTAAAATCATGTCTGCTTTCTCCTGAAAATCCACAAGGCTTCATTTCTCTAATATTTTATATTTTAGCAAAGTATCAAATTTAAATATTGTTAAACATTATTTCTAATATATGGTTTAATATAACCACAAGATTTCTCATTACAGATCTGATTTCATTTATATATAATTCATACAACCACAAAATTTTCTTTTACATCAATAGATAATTTTCTCCCTATTAGATCCATTTAATTAGTAAAAATAGTTATTGTGAGCATATCAATAAAATCATAATATGAAATCATTTGTCGAAGATAAATAAAAAGGTACATTTCCACTTGTTATCTAAAATGGTATCCATTTATCCAAAATAACACTCACTATCCCAACCATGCTAGCCATTTTGGTTGCATATGGCGTGTATCTTATGTATAAATAACATAATTTCCTCTAATGTATTCTAAAACATTCTATAATGCCTATTGTAAATATTCAACCTTTATAATTACATATTCTGTTGAATTAAAACTAAAATTATATTTATTTAATTCCCAATTATCTTTTAGGTATACACTTTTAGGGAGTTTGAAAAAACATTCAGATAGTAAATCCATAAATTACATGTGAATATTTATATATAGAATTAATTTTTTTTTCAACCAATGATAACCCATTTAATTTTTTTTCCATTCGTAACATATCTCCATAATATTCAACTTGTAATTATCATTATCCATAGTCCTCCTTAACCCTGTAAAATGAATTCAAAAAAATTGGACGAGAATAAAATCTCAGTAACACGTATAAATGAATGGTAACATTTAGTACAATGAAAATACATAAAAATATTTTCATTAAAACATACCTGTTAATTTTCAAAAAATAATAATATCTTCAAAAAGGTCATTATCATAATTTTTTAAAATAAATCGACTTTACTAAAAAAATCATTATAAATACTCACAAATATATGTAGGTAACATGGGACATCATTTTACATATCACTATTACAAATATTTTAGCTCTCTCAGCTACACAGGGGGTTCCCCTCATAGTTATATTAGTAATAAACACAACAACAATTTTCCTATAATCTCGTAAGATAAAACAATTGGTTAACTCTTACAAATTACCCAACACATTGGACAGATTTAACAAGCTCACCAAACATCATTTTATCATGGAACCACTCATACTCAAAAAACATTCACCATAAAAAATATATTAAAATAACATATAAAAAATTCATAAAATAGAAATTCTTATGGGAAATGGATTTTATATTTTTAAATAACATATCATTTTTTACAAAGACATGCAGTCATAAATGGAAGTGTTTTTTTCTAATAATATTATTAGAAACGTTTAAATTAATATTCTAAACATTAAAGAGTTATGAATGAGGGAAATTTCATTCATTCCACATATATTAAAAAATTATTCCTCCATATTTTTTTCAAAACATTCTCAAAGATCTAAATTTAAAAAATGATAAAATGATTTCATTATTTTTTTTGTAAAAAATCATACATAAGTACACATTGATTTAAAAAATCATAAGATAATATTAAAATCATTTTGGGAATAATTTATAAAACATGTACATGGAATAAAACATAGTTTTCTATGTAATATAAATAAATAATTTTTAATTAATGTTCCCTATAAGTATATTATCATTGATGTGTGAGTTAATTAAATCAACAAAATATGTCTATGAGTAGAAAATAAAAATAATAAAATTTTAAATTAAACATAATATATTTAAAACTATTTTCTCACATAAACATATCAATACATAAACATTATTTCTAAATTTAACTTGAATAATAGAAATTGGGTTACGAATTTCAATAACTCACATTCCACTTATATCAAACATGTTTAATTATCCAGCATAATTGTTAAAATAATGTGAAAAAATACTCAAATAACTATTTTCATTTTTATTATACATTATTATATTATATTTTATCATCTTATAACCGATTTATTGAAATTTGTTATTATTTTTATGGTTTCTGATGTGTTTTCCACATGGCTTCCTGATCGGTTCAGTTGTTTATAATTATCGATGTTATGATAAAATTGGATTATAACTATAGAAGGGAAATATAATAGTATAAATAATCATATATAACTATTTAGGGTCCTATATATTATTTTTATTTCTTATATGAGTATGATTCATTAAATAAAATACTAATGATAGATGTTTAGTTTATTTTGGTGGTTTATTTTCTAACATCATGAAATAGTTTATATTATTTAATATCATGTATTTATATTTATTCTAGAACATGAAATAAGTTTTAATAAATATATTTACATATTATTTTACCATAATTATATTTTTATTATCAACCATGAACGTTGTAAAGGAAAATGAGAAATCAATTTTCACAGAGATAGTAAACCAACAGTATTTAGACAATTATTTTGTTTCATTGAATACGAGAAGTTGAGAAATGAATATGATATGAAATATTATATCAGAAATAAAACACTCCAATATATAATTTATTATGTTGTTACCATGCATTTGTTGATGAATGAGTTTAAGATAAATTAGAATAAGAAATTAAATTAAAAGAGGTGTTTTGAGAGAATTTCCTCTTGAATATTACCACTTTATGAGACATATGGTGACCCTATATTTGGTATTGTGGTGATAACAGAAGAGATATAATGTGTAAAGTGTGATGAATAGTTGTTTGGGTGGACAGTTTAAGATCTATATTTATTTTTGAGTTGAAATGGGGTTGTGAGTGGTGGTATTTATACATGAGGAGAGGTAAGTTTAAGTGATTGAAATAATGATTATTTAATATTTAAATCCAACCACATAGGGGTGGAAGGTGTTTACACATATTTTTCATATAATTGATATTTTATAGGTAGGTTAGGGTTGAAAACAAAATCTATGAAAAATTAATTTTTTTATTTTTAGGTATTTTATTCCATTACTTTTTTAACATTTACCCATTTCATTTTTATCTATATCACAATAAATAATTTTTTATACCATAATTTATTATTTATAATAATTAAATTGACCTTAAAATCTAATTTGGAACATATTAATTTTAATTTATATTCCATTATATCTAATTAAATTTACATAATTGGATAAATAATATTTAAAATTAATCACACTACCAAATTGATAATGCAAATTGTTCCAAAGTATGAAATTTTTTGATAATATATTTTGATAAAATAATTGATTACAATAGCATAAATTGGTTTTATTGATTTATAATTTAACTATTTATACATAGAAACAATTTAAAATATAATTTTACAATATACAATATTTATATTAAAATGTACATGTCAATTTAAATTTTTTTTCACTATTAATCAAAAATTTAAACTAGTTAGAAAAATACAAAAAACTATATAAGATAAAATTTATATTATTATTTAAAAAATAAATTTTATATTTCCATATTAAATTTATAAAACTTTCAAAATTCTGATTTAATTTTTTTTCACCATCAAAAGGATGCAAAATGGTTTTGAAGATAAAATATTCTTTTATGCTAAAAATGAATTTATTATTATTTTATGACTACAGAACATATTGGATGATTTTAATATAATTTTCATGGATATGAAAAAAAAAATTACTAGTATATGTTAATAATAGTGATTACTTTAATTTATTAATGTAAAATGTCATTAGGGCCAAAAAAATAGTTTCTTAATAAAAAACAACCATTATATTAAACAGGATTTCATTTTGATTTCTAATTAATGAGTAAGAAATTAATTCAATTTGTTAAACATATATAAAATATATTTTTATAATATAGTTAATCTCATTTATTCTCTCCATTCTATGATCTAGGTGATAAATGTCACATTTAAATAATAATGTTTAGTTGTTTCTTTAAGGTCGATGTGGCATATCATGCATGTTATTGAAAATACTGTTTAATTTTAAAACATATAAGTGTTATAAGATACCCAATTAAGGTTTTTTATATTGGGTCTAATCAACTTAGTCGATCATTTCCTTTTTGGTTCCTCTTCTCCTTCCACTAGTTCTTTCCATCCTAATCCAATTAACTAAAATAAGTATCTGAGATATTAATATATTATATTATGTTAGTTTCATACCCATATTGATCTCATTTTATATTCTACGGGGAATAAAAACATCATTCATATGTACCCGTAGACAACAACCTCCACGAAGTGATTTTTTTCTATTGTCATCTCCAACATTCATGGTTGGTTATTATAAGGGATTTAATTAATATTTAATATATTAATAACATAATTATAATTTATTATGATAATATATAATCTATTTTAATACAATAAATTACACATGAAAACGATAAATTTTTTCATGCATATATGTGTACTATTGCTTCTCTAAAATGATGTATATACTGTTACCATGTCCACAAATCATCAATGATTCTAAAAAAATTTAAATTAAAAAATATTATTTCAGGAATACAATTATAGAGATGATACAGTAATGAACTCTTTGATCATGGTGATCTAACTAATGTAGTTTTAGTATTATATACTGAAAATTCTGAATACATCATACATAAATTTAAATTATTAGGTAAATAAATAAAATTGGTCAAAAAGACATAAATGGGATAATGATAATGGACTAAAACTGAAGATGGTTGATACAAAATTATTTAATGATTATTTTTTATCATACAAGTGTTAAATAACATATGAGAGAATTCATACATTAGTTAAGATATTTATAGTCTTAAATATCATTCTTTGAGAAATAAGTTATTTTCAAAAAAATTTATTATCTTTTGTTTATAAAATAACTTTTGGGTATATTCTTATATTATTCTATAATGATTTTTTTCATTACAAATCCCATAAATATAATTTCTTATTTTTTTCACTAGATTACTTTTTTAAAAGTATTAAGGGCTGCATTACCTTAAAACCAAATTGTAAATATTATAAAAATTTAATTTAAAAATAATTTTACACCATTAAAGTGGTCATAAAATAATTTAATGATAAATGTATATATTTAAATAATTAAATTATAATTATAATTTTTTCATTCATTGAAATTACAACAATTTTTTTCAAATGTAATATTTTATTATATTTTATAATGGTACTTTTTTTATTTTTTATGAAATGAAATATGAATGTTCCATTTTTACCTATTCGGAATCAATGAAAATTCCCAGAAACACAATAATTATGTTATTTATGACTATAATGGTAATAATTAATTATTTATTATATGATAAAAATTAGTTTCCATTATTCTGGGTATTATAGTTTTCAGAATTCATTTAATGGAAATGAACATATCAATATCCAAAAATAATTTTTTTTTGGTTTTTAATGAATTTTTTTATTATGTTTCTGGAATTGAATTATCATATTCATTTAATGAATTTTATGACAATATTAATTTTTTATATGATGATGGGTGAGATAGATATATCACTCTGATGCTCTAGGTAATAAATATGTTATCATAAGATTTATTTTGGAATTTATGGTGATAATTATTCCATTTTTAATTGTTCTTATAAGATATCTATGAAGATCATGTCCCCTGGAAGCAGGAAAAAATTTCTATTCTTGAAAATAAAATTTCATTTGAATAATTTTATATCATATGAATTATACTGATTTTTGAACTACTGATTAAATGAATTAATTTTAAAAGGATTACATTTCGGAAAAAATTGTGGGTTCTATTGCTTTCCAAGAAAAACATACAATTACTAATTTTTCATGATGTATTATTATATATTTTTATTTAAAATATTATTTATTAAATATTTTTTTATTTTTATATAAAATATTATTTATTTTTAATAATTATTATTTTAAATGCAAAAAATCACTACTAAAATCACGTTGTTTTGAAATATGGTAACATTATTCTTCTACTTTTTGAACATCTCCCTTAATGACCATTTCTTTGCATGCCAACATCTCATGATTTTTTCATTAGGCTATAAAAATTGTCTAAGTGTTAATAATGTCAGAGTTATAGATATGATAGTTTCCTTGAATAGAGAATTTTAGTATATAAATTGAATTTTTTTCTAGAAAATGGATATATTGTGGTAATTTCCAATTTCATATATAATATGTTTTCACAATACTATAAAAACATAAAATGAAAAGTACTAGGTTATTAACGTGATACAATATTATTCATAGATTTTGTATGTTTGGGATGTATAAAATTGGATTCAAATTAACAATATCAAATCCATATATGTAAAAATTATGTTTTCAGCACTAGATCTAAGAATACGGGTCAAGGACATTTTAATTAGTATTAGAGTTGTGTTTATGTATCATTGGAGATTATGATATTCTCATGTGAGGTTAACTTATGTGTTATATATACCATCATCGGTTTATTTGTTTAAGGTATTTAATAATAAAAAACTATAGACACATATTTTGATGTTTTAAGTGTATTTTAAAATGATTGGGAGTATTTTTTAATAAATTTAACATATTATTATTTATGTGTTTAATATGTGTTTTAGTTAAAATTTTATTAGAAGAATAATTCAATTATATTTTAGGAACATTATTTTATAGGTATTTAAATCCCTTAATGTTAATATGGTATTTCATATTGATTTAGTTATGTTTAATTAGGTTAAAAACTTATTATTTGTCTGGAACATATAAATTAATCATAAGGAAAACAGCTGGATTAAAAAGTGAAATAAGGACCTTGTGATTAATGATATTATTATAAAAATTTTATATTTTTGGAAGATTATATGATTACAGTAAAATTTAAATATATTTGACTACAGTGGATTTTTATTTGAATATTAAAGGACGAATTATCCTTTGGATGTATATGTGGTTTTATTTTTTTAATTATATAGGTTATTTATTAAAATATTATTATATTTTTTTATATTACATGACAATGAAATATTTATTTTATGAATTTACAAAATTCATAATGCCAATTTGATAATAATTTCAAACAGTTCTTGGTAGAATATGTGATCAAATACATATAATTTGTTGGGTTTTAACATTATTATTAATAATTTTAATAATTTTTGACATTTTTATTTATAGTTTGATTTATTATCAAATTTTTTGGTTATGTTGAGGTAGTGTAGACTAATTTTTTAATTATTCATAAAAAGGATTATTCATTTTTCATATTATCTAAAATAAATTAAACATTTATCAATTTGGATAATGAAAAATAAAAGGAATAATAACTTTTCATCTCTTTATAGATATTGTGATCCATTATAAAATTAATTTATAGATTACTGATTGAATAATTCATTTCGAATACTCATTTAATGGAGTAAGTGATAATATAGAAGTTAATATCAATAAAATAAAATGAAAAGGCTGAAACATTGTTTATGAAATAGAATAAAATAATGTATGTTAATTTTCTTATTTTATGTATCTTGATGTTAAAATAATCCTTACAGTCTTGGAAAATAATGTTTAAATAAATATTTATTTCCATTACATTTACATTTGAAAGATTGGTATGATTCATTATCCCCTATAGATTTATAATTTTCTAGTCATTATCTTTCACATTATCTCATTATATATAACTAACTGTAAGTAAAAATTACTTAAATGTCACTCAGGTTATTCTATGTAAAAACCTAGTTATTTTTTTTCAAATACCTTCACATTTCTCTTTCTCTTTTTTCAATTTTTTTATTACTACTATTTACAATGGGGGTTTTTAGAAAATATATTTTCTATTCTAAATCCCTTGATTACCGATATCATGTTAAAATAGGGAGGAAGATATTTTTTAATGGTTGGATGAAAGTAACTACAATATATTTCAAAATAATGCTATAATCATTATCATATACAACACAAAACAAATCGATCAAATGAATTATGAAACAATATAATTTTAAATAAAACTATTATAACTTTAATGATTAATTGGTGGAAACCAAATTATTTAATAGAATTATGAAATATATATACATTAGTCTAAATGAATACAAATTTTATCATTAATTATTAGTATAAAAGTAATCTATTTTTAGTAAAGTCATTTTAATCCTAAAAAATACTTATTCATAAAAATGAATTTTTATTTATTTTTAATTAGTACATATTATTATTAATTTTAAAAACAAACACGAATTATTTTTTACAAAAATGATATAATTTGAAAAATAATCATTTAAAAATTGTATTCGGATGATATTACATTATTTGAATAAAAATATTTAATTTTCATTGAATATTGAGTGTTACTAATTTTCTCGAAAACTGACTTTTATATTCAATTTTTTACAATAATAAATTTTGTTATAATTTTATTTTTAAATATAATATATTCATTATTACCAATCAAAATCCATTTAATATCATTTTAACTGAAATTAATCTTAGTTTGTGAATAAATTTTATTCTTATATAAATTTTTATTTTTCTAGAATGTTGTTCCCAATTAAATATAATGGTTTTATTTTAAAATTAAAATAAATATATGATTTTAATTTAATATAATGGAAAAAAGTTAATAATCAATTCAAATGTATCATTGGGTTATTTTTTGATATTTTTAAAAAGAAGATACAATTTAGACTAATATCTAAAAATATGGGTTTTTATAAAATAATATATCATTTATGATATCCAATATGTATTAATGGTAATTAAATTGTATAAATCCTATTAAAATTCTCATTTATGATAATATAATAAAATTAGTATTCAAAAAAATTACAAACTATAGAGACCGAGTCTTGTCATAAATATATATTATATCATTTTAGATGAATACCCAATACATTTCAAAAATAATTCTTGTGGGACCATAATGGTTTTAGTCCTTTGGAGAATATATAAAAAATATTATTATTACATGAAATATCATCAAAATTTAGAAAATATATATTACCAATTATTACACATCATAGATATACCCTACATACTAATTTAATTTGTAACATGGGAAAATAAACCACAAGAACATATGATATTAGACACTCAATATGGTTTAATGTGTGTGGTATAAATTTATGATCATTTGAAAGAAGAAGATAAGAATATGTAAATGAAATCTTAAATATTACTTATATGTTTAATACCCAATTTATCACGGCCTATAAAAATGATTCATTTCATAAAACAATATCATTTCAAATTACATGACTCAAAAAAATTAGAAATCATCACTAATAAAGCATGATTATATGGTCATGTCATTAAAATATGTATCCACCATATATATAGAAAACATTTAATCTGTCAAGATTCACTACCAAAACCATCAAATCATAATAGATTCACAATCCACACCAATTTCCAATTATAGATCAAGCCCAATTGATTGTTTATCATAACAGATCAAGAGAAGAAACTTGTATTCATTAATTATACGACTATATCTAAAAATTGAAAAAATGAATTGGAGGGATACATAATAATGAGCCACTCTATCAAAAAATCAAAACAATAAATTTGGGTTAAATTATATCAATAAAATTACATCATATCATCATATAATTACTTATGTATAGGAATCATGTTTCAGAAAAATTTCATTAATCAATCATATAATAACACATGGAAAAAATGTGTTTCATAAACAACCAATAATGATAATCACAAAACATAAAAATAATGAATAATTATGTTAACATTGGATCATATCACCTATAAATCATAAGAAACAGAAATAGTTGTTGTGGTATGTGAATAAAAATACCCCAAAAATATCATTTATAACATTCTTAAGGAACAAACCCTTTACAATGTGAAATAATCTCTTAAAAATATAATAATATGAAAAATATTATGGAAATATATTAATTTATAAATAAATAAAGAAACTAGTAGTGAAATCTTCAGCGCATTTAGTAGACATGATAGCTGGAAATCACATTCATGTAGTAAAAAATAATACAGATAATCATTTATCATTTTTGTAAAGAATTCAAAAGAACATTGTATATAAAATTTAAAGATGATTAATTTTAATCCATTTTTTTAAATTTTGATAAGGGTTGAATTTATAATAACAATAAATGTATAATATTAAAAAAATTTATAAAATTTTTTATAAAACATTAACAGGGAAGAGAATTTTTTTAACTGAGGGAAGAAATAATACCAATTTTCTATAAAAATAGACATTATAATTCGTATGTTTATAATTTGGGGAGAATGGAATGAAAAAAAAAATATATTTTTAGAAATATTTTTATGATATCAAAATTAAAAATAATTATGAGAGGTTTATCATGAAATTTCATTAATTTAAATACTGTTACAAACAATCTTGATAAACAATGATAGTAAAATATAAAACCCTCACCACAATGGTAAATCATTAATCATAAACTACATGAAATGAATAAACATTTATGGAAATTTATATTAAAATTTTTATATGATAATAATAATAATATACAATCATGGTTACTATTTAAATCACAAAAAAATAACAAGTTGGAAATATATAATGTGTCCCAAATAAATAAAAGAGAAAAAAAATTGTTACCTCTACTCTGAACTCCTTATTATAAATTATTAATCATCTATAATAAATATCGAATTATTCTAAATATTTAAATTTGATTTATTTACATATATTATAAAATATATTAATTAATTATAACTTCTTATCTAACTTTTATTAATAATTATTTTTAAAAAATCATTATTCCCAGTGATAAATGCTTGGTTTTCCATGTAATTTTTTTTTGGATAATTTTTATCATTGTAAAGTTATTATTGATAAATAATATTAATAATTTTACTCATTATTTAAATTAATATATATTTATTATATACATATTAATATACATCCATAAATGATAGAGATATAAAAAGACTTACACTGTTAATGGAGGTGGTAGGTCGTGTATATACATGAACTATGTATCCATTTTTTCGTTGAATGGTGTGAAAGAAATATGAATAAAAATTTACATTTATAGAATAATTATAATATCATATTAATAATTTATATTTTTATAATATATCTTCATTACCATCCATGTGAATATAAAATGAAAACCAATCACATCACTTCATGGCATCAGTTGTCCAATGTACACACAAGTGATGATATAAAATTACAAAGGATTTGAAGGTAGGTATGTAGATGTTATAATATAATAATATAATATTAATTATTTCATTACTAATATATATATATATATATTCTTGCAATGAAAATTTGTGAGGGAATATAAATTACATCGGTTCATAAGGTGATAGTCCATTGTAAAAGTGATTGAATATTTTGTTTCCCATTTGACGGATGAGGAAATTTATATAAGTTATTAGATAGATATAATTAAAACTATGTATATGATATATTTTTGTTTTATTATATTAAAATTATCATTACATGATTGAAGATGTTAAATGAAAATTAAAAAATAATGATCTTATGGATGTCAAATAACATCTCTTAGAAAAAACATCTATTAGATCTCTTATTAAGGACCCTTTAGATGATATTACTAAGAGAACATCATATCTATAATATTTTAATGATTTTTGTGTGAAATTTTAGATGTTTTTGGTCAATATTAATGTGTTAATTAGTTTTAATAATTGAATAGAGAAGGTACTATTTTATAATTAAAGAGGAGTAGGATTATTTAAAATACCCAAAAATATTCTATATTGGCTATTGAATTTCAAAAAAAATCTTAATAGGAAGAAGATTAATGTGTTGAATATAATTTATTATCTATACAGACATCAAAAACAAAAAAAGTAAAATTTCAATCATTTTATTCTCTTATACTCAAATTTTACATAATTGTGTATTTCAATTTTCACGATGGTAACATGTTTTTTATTTACCTAGGTAATTTATCCTTTAACATTAAAAAAATATGAGAATTATAATATTATTTTAAAACAATGAGGGAAAATTAGAAAAAAGAATCAATTAATTGTAATATGAGCTTGGAAAATTAATTTTAACACATGAACATGTTAGAAAGAAAAATATATTTTAACCTTAATTACTCTAATTAATTTTTACACTTTCCACTATTCATTATGACAAAAAATTATATTTACCAACAATATTAATATAGATAATTCTTATTCAAAATATTAATTCAATTTTATGAAATTAAATAAAAATAATTTTCATAATTTAGTTGTAATCTATCTCATCAGCGTGACAAATATGATGTTTTCCAATAAAAAATTCATTAGTATAATATGATAATATATAAATTTTATGCACATAATTTATTCCACTAACATAAAATAAAAAAATATTAATAAAATATATCGTATTATACATTTAAAAATAATTTTTTATAAAAATATGGACCTATTTAATTACTTTTAAATAATAAGGTGGTATTCTAATAAAAATCAGAAATTGTCCATATTCATAAAAAAATAATATTTTTTGAAAATCAAAAGGTCACTATAATAAAAATTTTAAAAATTTTAATTTCAATAAAAATTTTATTTTTTTGAAATAATATTTTGTTAACTGAAAAAAATTAAAACTTTTTGTGCAGAGTGTGAAGAAACTGCTTTTTAGATGAAAAATATTGTTTTTAATGTCTAATATAAATTTATTCTAATCCATCTCATAAAAAATATTGGATAACTGATTATTTATTTATTATATATATAATATTATAATTTCATTAAAATATTTCTCAAATAGTGGTTAATTTAATAAATTAATATTACTTTACAGTACATGAATAAATATATTTTTTCAGAAAAAAACATGAATTATATTTAAATTCCTTTTATATTTATTTACAATCAATTGATAAACATGAAATATTTTATATCTATAAAACAAATAATATTCATAATTTAGTTATACCAATTGATAAGCACCAATTTATAGTATAAGTTACAAATATCATATTCAATATTAAATTTTTAATAGTATCCCATGTTTTGATTAAACTGTTTTTTGTGTGTAACACATGCTTTTCAAAAATTATATTATAACAAAGATTCTAAAAATATCTTTGGGTAAAATTATCTCTATAATTTAATAAATAGAATCATATAAATTTTAACTTCTTATCTATAATAAATAGTTTGATATTTGAGAACATTCATGTGGGAATCCTACATAATAAAAAGGGTTAATAAATAATCCTCTTAAAAAGTAGGAAGGGTAGATATGATGGTAATATAGTATAATAAATAAATATACATCAAAAAATTATAACACTTATAGAAAGTAAAAATATACAGAATGAGGTAAATATATTTCTACATGGCATTCATCATAAGGGAATGAATGATTATAAGATACAAAATGATTACAAAATAATAAACCAACGTGTTAAGAAAAATACTATTAGTTCATCTGAAATAATGGTCAAAGTTTACCATTCTCTTTTCAATATCCATTTTCTATGGTCTATGGATAATATTAATTCCAAATAGACAACATTATAAATGACACGTACATGAAATATTTTTATATCAAAATAACAAATAACCCTTTTGATGTTCATTGATTATTTTTAACTTCATTTCATACTCCATGAAATGAATATAAATGATGATTCTTCTCCTGATGTAGTAAAATTTACATCTATAAATTACCATAATCCAAAAATATAATAAAAAAATAATCCATGTCTATATATACATTAAACATAATAAAATTTTATTCTAAGATATTTCAAAAAATAAATAAACCAACATATGATGAAATACAACATTATTCCCCAATGTATCAATAATAGCTCCCAAAATACAAATTTTATTATTCAGTTTATAACTAAAAATATATATAATCAAAATAGAGAAGACTATTATTTAAACCCATTGATTAGAATTATTTTATCACATATTCTTCCAAAATAATTTTTTATAGTTTTCTCTTAATAAAAACAATCATATATATTGTGTCATACAAAAAATTCATATTCCTTAATAATATAATCACAAAGATATACTAATAAATTAAATAAATAACACTAGTACCTATAAATACACATTATAATCAAAAATTATTCTAATATATAATACAACCTTTATTATTAAAATATAATCCCATAATGTTCAGTATATAATCATAATTTCCAAAAATATTTTACTTCTTCTCAAATAATAATGATCACAAAATAAATTCTCAGTCCCATAATTATATTTATGATAAAAATATCTTCCAAAATAATAATAATATATATCTATAAAAGCAATTTTTTAAAAATCTATCCGAACAAAGAAATCATAGAGGTCAGTGGAAGGTGTTTAACCCTAATCGACCATAGTTTACTCATTAAAGAAAAAAATTCCATCTCGAGTTTGAAATATTTATAGGTTTAATTAAACAATATTAATGTAATTATTATAAAACACCAAGGATTTTTATGAAAACCTTTAAAAATACAACTAATCATAAAATATCACATACACCATAAAGGTTATCAAAACAATCAAACGTGTGAAAAGTGATTTCTTGTAAAATAATACCTCATGTTAATACTAAGGGTTACATATACCTTTTTTCAAATAGAAATTTACCCAATGTCTCTTAATGATAATAAAATACCCTCAAATAAAATATTAATAGTGGTTTTAATACATTCCAATGTTGGTCAACCATGAACTCATAATCTCATAACGTTATCCACAATTCTTATGTTATTTGTAAATTATGATATATAGAATTCAATAATTAAGACAATACATATATGATTTAGGATTATTTTATCTTAAATAAAACATGTAGGAATAATTATAAAACATAACTATTCAATTTAAATAACTTAATACATCAATCCTTACACATCAATGACTATCATGGAATATTACCTTCCCTAGTATAAAAGTTAATCCTCAGGTAAAAGGATTTACTCTTATAATTGTTATATTCCCCAAATTAACAACATTAACATCATTAGTAATTAATTTATCCAATGATATCCTTTTCATAAAGAAAAACATCCTCTCGTCCACTTGATACATAACTCAGGGGTTCTCTTTCAACATTTACAAAATGAATGAAGTTTAGTCTTCTTGACTATATGGTCGCCACAATCAGTCTCTCGGAAAAATATATCATTCTCTTATTAGGGAGTCCAAATATAGTTTTAGGAGAAAGTTTTTAATCATAATTCATGATAACTGATTAAGAATCATCATAAAATATTTCTCTCTAGTTAGCATAAAAATTGTTCCCTCGTCATTACTAAATATCCCACCACAATCTATGTATGCATGATTCATATGAGTACCATCACTCAATAGAAATTAAAAATATAGTATGAGAATAAATAATCATATTTGTAATCCACCTTATCCTTATGATGATCTATGAATCATAAAAGAAAATTTTAAATATAGGGCAATAAAAATTTATACATGGCCATTCATGGTCATAAAATATTCTAATCCATCAAGATGGTTCATAAATTGATCTTGAATGTCCAAAACACATCCCCTTGTATTTTAAAACCATGTGTGTATAAATACCCATTTTTGTGTATCTAATAATGGCACGTTCAAACTAAGTGCATCCTATTTAGAGTTACTACCCTTAGGCTTAACTATTCTAGATCCACATTTAGTAATACTATCTAGACATGGATATTTTTTTAGGGAAACTGCCCTATATTATTTTAAATAACATAGGAAATTCAAATATATATTGGATCATCTTAAGGGTTTTCTCAAATTCTATGACATCCTTGTTTTAAAATTTAAAAAAAACATTCCCTAATTCCAACTATAATAACAAAGGATTATCATACAAAAACATTAGATCATTTTATATGAAAAATCAAAACATTTAACAAATACCCACTTGATTACTATGATAGTTTAGTGTATTTAGATACTAGATAGGAAATATTTTGGTTTCATTAATGAACATTGAAATAACCCACAAATATCTTTCCAATTAGTAAACTTCATAGACAGTACATACTTAAAATCATTTTTTGTAACTTCGGTACAATAAAAATAGAAAATGGTGAGCTAAGATTCTCAGTAAAGGTAAAATTGGGAGATATAAACTGATGATCATATTAAATAAAAAGATAAAAATAAGGAATTGAGATACTGAATATAACATACATGGTTCATGAACATTTAATAATGGTCCATAATCATGTTTTAGGGAATAATAATTCTCATTTTATAACACTTAAAAAATAGTGACAAATCATCATAAATCAATAGTGAACCACACATTCATTTTTTATAGATGATTCCCCATAATATGTATTGAAAACATTTAATATGAAAATTTTTAGTAATGAGATAATAGAATCATAGTAGATTAGGATTCAAAACCTATTTCTTAAAGAGTATCATGCCAGATAACTTTCTCCCCATTTCAGATCAAGAACATCCAATTGTTCCCCATAGTTGAACCATCCCATCTTCTTATTTAAAATAATTATCTCACAATCTATAATACGTTATCCACTTCATTGGAACTATAGAAAAAAATTTTAGAACCTTCCACATAATGAAAACCATATATACGTGTTCTAAAAAATCATTGAGTATTCATCATATTATCATATCAAAACCTATGAAAAGAAATCTTGTTTCATAAAAATTTCATCAATCCATATTATAATAACCCAGAAATATTAATTTTGATCATAATCATATGAAAATCATAATCATAACCAATATAGAGAAATAATATTTATGGAACCATTGGATCATATCCATTGTAAAACAAAAGATACACCAATGGTTGTTATGATTTGAAGAATAGCAATGCCATAGATAGACCGTTATAAAAAATATTTAGTAAAACACCCTTTAAAATAAGAAATAAAATCATTAAAATAAAAAAATCTAATATAATATTGAAAATAATTTATTTTAAAAGTTCTACGAAAATATCTAAATTAATTATTATTGAATTTTGTGTTCATAATAGTGAAAATTTCAATAAATGATCTATATGTTAAAACATATATTCAATTTACATTTTAACTAAAAATGAAAATATAATTTAAATAGTAAATTATACGAATATTAAAACAAATATATTTTTAACAATTCCTATTAATTGGAATAAAGTATTTAAATAATAATTTCATAATTTTCAGAAATTGTTTAAATCATTTATTGAATTCCTGGAAGAAACGTGACATATACAAAAACCTTACCACTTTGGTAAATTTTAATCATTAGACCCATGAAAGAAGGAAAATAATATAGAAATTTATATCCCAATTTTTTTATAACAATCATAATATTCATTAATGTTTAGTATAAACACCACACAAAAGGAACAAGTGTTGACCTTTGTATATGTCCTATAGAAATAAAACAGTTATGTAAATCCCTTACCTCATGTACGATTTCATTCAAACATGATAGAAAATCCTAAATAATAAGTATATATTTAATATAATTTTTTCATAACCATATTAATATGTAAAATACCATAAATGATTTACTTGAAACCATTTATCAAACATTTAATAAAAAAATATTTATGAAATTCTTTTAATGATAACATCTTTGTTTTTTACGTATGTTTTTTTCCAGTAATTATGGTCTATGTACTTTAATCATGGTTCTATAATCTAATGAATTTATGTATTTATATTATTATAAATTATATTAATTATATACATATTTATAATCATCTAAAAATGTTTGATATAGACAATAAGTTGAACTATTCATGTATATTGTTGTCCAAACATATACATGAATGTTGTTTCCATTTTTGAAAGAAGGAAAAAAAATTAAATAATATTTAACATTTAAATTTTAGTTATTATATCATATATATAATTTAATTTCATAAAATTCATTTTTATTACAATCTATATCAAAATGAGATAAAAAATTATTCATAACACATCGTGGAGGTCGTAGTCCACACGTACACAAGAGCAACATTATCATTTTCAAATAATTTTGATGTTAAGTTGTTATATTTGATATTATAATAAAATAAGAATAATTATATATTAATTTTCATATTATTACCTTAAATACATAACTTTAACCATCCATGAGTATGGGTGAGGAAATATTAATTACATTTGATTGCGAGGAAGTAGTCTTTCATACACGTGATCGACAATTTCATTTCCTGTTTCATGGAATATGTGATCGATTTAGGTTATTAACTAAATATAATATTGTATTAATATATTTTATACACTTGTGTTATTATATTTTAACTATTAATATATGGATTAAGGAGGTAATAGGGTATATAAAAAAGAATGATCACATTTCATGTCAATAATGTTTTCTTAGAAAAAACTCATTTGGATATCATAGTGTGGACCCTAGGTACGGGATTTTTAGGAGACAAGAAGATCTAGTCTATTAAATTTTATTTTTGTAATATATATTGGTATGTTTATTTTGAGGAAAATGTCTTATTATGTGTGATGAAATGATGTGAGTAGGTACCCATTTATTATTTAGGAGGGGTGTCATTTTTTAAATAACCAAACATAATCAATATTGGGTAGTCACTCTCAACGAAAATACCTAAAAATTTGACGCATAATTATTTTTATGTATGTTATGTTTGATAAAAAATATTCTATAAAAAAATTTATTTTTTTATTTTATTAGATTTCTATATAATCAAAATTTACTATCTTTTTTCATTTTCATTTTCCTTATGGTAATTAGTAATTTATTTATTTATATTAGAAATGTATCAACTTAGAGTAAAAATAGATTAACATTTTTAAACAATTCGGACCCAATTATAATAAATATAAAAAATAATTTATAATATAAATTTTAAATTTTTATGGAAAATTAATTTTTACATGGGTGCATGTGATGCATAATACCCAATTATAACCATGGATGTTGTATTAAAATTTTAATGGTTCTACTATTCATAAAAATTAATTTGATCATACTATATAACATTACTCATTATGATCCAATATAAGTAATCAATTTTTATGAAACATATCCTTCGAATTTGTATAATTTACAACAAAAGTATGCCTATAGAGACAACTAAAGAGCAATTTTCTAGGGAAACATTTTCCATAGGTATATATTTTTTTAATATTAAAATTAAAAATATTTTTATTATAATGAAATAAACTGAACTTATAATATTATAATTTAAATTATTTTAGTTTTTAATAAATTTTTTTAATTGATGAAATACATTAAATTATATATTCAAAATGTAGTTCTTAAAAAATTGAGTGTTTTCACTAATCATCCAGAAATTAAACATTTCCTAAAATTATCAAAAATCACTCTACAAAAATTTGGGCATGATAATTTAAAAATACATGTTAATTTTATCAAATAAATTTTATATATTATTTTAATATATTTTTGAAAAATGAATAAGAAATGTGATGAACCATATTTTTAGTAAAAAATTTATTTTTTAAGTATTAAAATTGATTTATACTTACCCAAATCCAAGAAAAATTTATTGTGACTGATAAATTTTTATATTGAGTATTAAATATTATAATTTAAATAAAAAAACAGAAATAGTGATAATTTTTATTTAGTAATTTAAAAACACATTGCTCCTAGAAATACTCTTTTCAGAAAAAAAAATTCCATTAAATATAAAAAATTGTTATTCTCATTTATAATAAATTTATCTACTCTGAATATATTTTATACATCTATAGAAAATATATTTTTTCATAATTAATTTATTTCTTTTCATAACCACAAATTTCATGGATAGTTTCTAACATTCATATTACATGATAATATTTTAATAGTATACAATTGTTCTTTTATACATGGAATGATTCAAATATAATCTATCATAGAAATTAAATATTAAATAAAGATAAAAATATAGGGGTATTATAAATACATATATATTAATATTTATTTGTTTAAAAATATTATATACATTTTCAGTATTGTTATAGTGCTTTTGTAACACTAAAAAAAGTCAATTATCGTGTCATAATGATAATATTTGAGAAGGAATATGTTTTATTCTCAACATGAATAATTATATGATGTGTAATTGATGATATTTATTTATGGTAATGAATTTTAGAGTATATAAAATTAATCTTATAAAAATTATTTATTACTTATGCAAAGTGAGAAAAATAAAAATAAAATATTAAATAAGATGTTAGATCATATGTGTGATTAAATATGTATATTTAATTATTTGAAAATAATTTTATAAACAATGATAATTTAATTTTGTTAAGGTAATTATTTTTTATTTTATAGCGATGGTATAATTATATTAAATAATTGCAAAATTTTGACATAATTATTGGGAAAGCAATTTAAAATTCACAATAAATTACTTCAAAAAAATAAAATTAATTGTTTCATATAAATTAACGTTTAAAAATAAATTTATGGCTAGTAATAATGTATTATTGGTGTTTATTGGGTTTATATTTTAATTTCATAACACTCTTGATGTATTTAATGTCACAATAAATGAATATTTTATTAAATGACTTGAATGGTATGTTATGTTAATATATTTTTAAATACCGTGTGTAAGAAATTATACTCATTTTTTTACTCTTATGAATTTTAGTTCATTTTTGATATGGCCAAATATATTTTGTATGACTGATCATCCCATAATAAAAAAATATTTTTCTTTTATTACATGGCCTTACTTCTCCATTTATAGTATTTCTACTCTATTTATAGTGATTATAATAAATTTGTCACTGATATATTGGTGAATACGGTTTCTGATCAACAATAAAATGATATTTTCTTTAATTGAGACCATAAAATTGATTTTTCATTCTTCATTCAGAAGTTAAACCTTGAAAAGTATTTATCTATTCATTTTACATCTAATATTCCTTCGAATATTTTAAGATTCCATACACTCTCAAACTCTACAATGTTAAGATGTGATTTGGATATTCATATAGATCGTTGATATTACGTCATATATTTTTTTATTTATCTTTTTATTGTTTATTTATTGATATAATTATTCATCAAATTAGTTAATCCATCAATAGTACCTCCTTATTTATGAATATGTTGATTTTTTTTCATGATTTTAAAAACAAACATCATTAAATATTATAATTTAACTAAGATTTAACTTTCCTTTTAATAATAAATTTTTAATTTAATTTGATAAACATATTCATATTCATTCAATTTTATAGACCATTAAATTTCAATCAATTCAAGTGATTCTTCCTCCTTATCATTAAAGTCAAATATTCTCTCAAATTGAGAATGTTCATCACCACTTTCCTTTTATTATGGTATTTAATTGATAATAAAAATAACTTACTCAGTAATAAAATTATATTCCTCAATCTAAAAATCATTATTTTTCATCAATATACCACACTCGTTTAATACATTGTTCTATATTTTGGATATATCTTTTAATGAAATCCATTTTCCTTTCACACCATTGAATAAATTCTTTCTGGTTCCTTCAAAATAATCATTATATTATAATTTATTATGAAAATTGTTATATGTATTTTCATCATTTTTACATTGAATGAATGTTATTGGAATATTTAAATTGAATATTACATAAAACATTTTATAATTTATAGATAGTAGTGAAACCTCTTCATCAAATTATATTTCTTTTAAATTATTTCCCAATGTTATTTTCTTCATCTTCTTGAAAACAAGTCAACAAGAATTATTATGTAATAATAACTTATTCCATTATTTCTCATTTTATATGATATGATAGTGAAATAGAAACAAGAAAATGTTACTTCATTTTTATCGTTATCTCTATGTACCAATAAATTTTCCTTGAAAATAAGTTGTAATCTACTCATAATACCCACTATGTTTTTATATCATCAATTAGTTCTCTATATCACAAAAATACCACATATGATTATTATCATGATAAAATAATTAATCAATGGTCTAATTTTAGTAGATCCTCAAATCCTGATACTATTTCTATAATTCCTAAAATTTAGTTTCATGAAACATGTAATCAATATTGAAATGATTTTATTTTTTCCTTACATGGAATGTGAGGATTTATATAAAATCTTGAACATGTATATAGAATTATATATTGAAACTAAAAACACATTAACTCATTTGGAATCTACATCAAGATCAATTTATAATTTTTAAGATAATTCTCTACTATCCACGCATAGAAACATTTATAGAAAATCCAATGTGTACTGATCATTTCATGATGATTTGAAATATTTATCCATTTAATTCATATAATAATAAATAAATTAAATTAAGTATTACAATACCATTGTAGTTGATTACCTCTATCATTACATCAATTACATACGAATCCATTAAAATCCATTAGCACTACCACCACTTATTGTTTCAAATGATATGTAAATACCAATATAAAGAGGTGAATTAGGTAATGTTGATAATTTAAAATGGTATATAATCCAAAAATATCAAGCCACATTTTTTAGGAACATGTACCTCCATTAAAATTGATATGAATAGTTACGGAATTGAAATTTGGGACATATAAATTTAATAAGGTTCACCCATACTAGGATAGTCTATAGAGGATACACAAGGAATGAATAGATATCATATAACCACTAACCATACATATTTAACATCTCAAGTTAGCTTAAGTGACACACCAATTTTATAAATTTCATATAATAAATATTTTAGTAATCTCAAATAATTATAGAAACAATTTCTACACAATTGTTTTCATTCAATGAATAATAAGTAGGTGTTTCACCATGATTAGTGTATCAACCATCATTACATTCATAAAATTAATAATAATCATAACACATAAAGAGAGATACCCACATGGAGCGATATATTTTCTCTAATTTCATGTCCTTATACTAGAGTTTTACTTATGATATGTCATTTTTTTCATTATTTATAATATCACTACTTTTACCTCTTTTATTAATTTTAACATTAGAAATGTTTTTTCACTTTTATAAATATATGAATTGAATTTTTTTTAAAAAAATCACTGTCAATATTATAATGGTATTTAAATATTGGTAAGTCAAATCCCAAATTATTAGACTATATAAATAAACTAATCAAATATTAAATGAAATTTTCAAAATGTTACATATTACTTCATGTTTGTGACAATCCAATTTTATGTTGACCCCCTAATTTTCCGTGACATGATCCTATTATTTATGTAAAAAAAATCTTGTGAAAAATATTCATGGTGTGTTCCAATTATTGATTTTTCTTCATCTTAATTGATTACATGGTTTCATAAAATAGATATATTTTTCATTACATTAGTATCCCAACGAATTAAGTACTCCATGAACCTTTCCACATTTAATTATATATTTATCTTCATTTCAAAAAATGTGAAACAAGCATAGGAAATATGTTCTTGGTGTGACTATGTATTTCATTGCTCAACTACCCTTTTCTCGTTCAAAAAGAAAAGAAATGTAGAATATGTAAGAATCTCATGAGTACTGAAATTAATTTTACATACTGATCGAATTTTACAAACATAAAAAACATCATTCATTGTTAAATTGAAATATACCATTATATAAACACTAGAATATATCATAGTATAATATTCATGACATAATGTATTCTCAAAATACTACACAGAAATTAATAATTTTTACTTTGTTTTATTTTCCTTATACAAGTCATTATCAAAACTTAGGCATCACGATAATAGTCACGACCCGTCTTTGGGGCCCGTGTCGTGACTACACCATGCCCGCCTTCAATAGTCCTGGGGCTGGTGGTATCGGTGGCCCAGCGGGTAGTGGTACTTCTTGTGCCTCTGCTGTAATAGGGACCTGCACCGAGGCCTCGTCGCTCGGTGGGATACCATCCCACACGTAACTAGGAACCCTAGCTGGCTTCCTTTTTGGGGCTATCCTGAGAAAAAACAGGTGTGCCATGGTTAGTATAGTATATGTGGTGAGCTGACACAAAGTAATCTCAATGAGAACTTTTACAAAACACATGCAATCAATGTTTTATAGCACTCAGTAGGAAATCAGAAGTTAGGGTCCTGGTGTATGGATACGTCGACCGCCACACCAACATTGGACACCCTGGACTGAAAAACACACAAAATATTCTTAACTCTATTGCTTCACAGAGAAGAAATTATCAGAGTCATGAGTTCTGTGGTTGAACCGACTGCTCGGGTACCAATTTGTCACGACCCGTCCTCAGGGCCCGTGCCTTGACTACCCCAATCCCTCCTTCTATAGGCCAGGGGCTGGCGACTAGCTCCAAAGGCATAAATCCCAAAAAAGGGAATTCATAGCCTTTATATAAGTAAAAAAACACAACAGAGTATGCAAGTGAAGTAAGCAATAGGTAAATCATATTACAAAAGTAAGTGTTGGAAAGTAAATTGTCCAATATACAAACCCAACTGAAAGTTCATTAAAACTGAGAAAGAAAGTACAACAGCTGTAAAGTAATGCAACAACCACCAAGTCGTCCTCTGGGAATACCATCTGAAGGGTGAGTTCAGATATTCTGGTCGGTACCTCGGGCTCTTCCATCCACTCCGTGTACGTCCCGCCTTGTGGTCCACCTCCGAATACTGTCGAGCTCCTCAAGCCTCAACCATGATCAGTGCTGCCCATCGTCTGGAACCAACACAACGTAATGCGGGAAATTCCCATGCAGGGGTGAGTATAACGATACTCCGTAGGGACCCCGAGACCCCCGAAGGTCTCCCAAAATCCACAAAGGATAAATTGAAAAGGAAAGATACAAACACGAAGTATCAACCAACTCTACTTAGGTATAATCCCATACATATACCTAAATCTTCAATCTCAGTACGACTCCATCTTCCAAGCCTAAGAACAATCCCGTACACATAAGAAAGATGTCTATCAAACCATATATAATGATTTAAAGGAAAGACTAAGCTCACAAAGGTATACAACTTTCGAAGAGGGGTGGAGATGATTAGATGTAGCCTCTGAATCATCTCCTCTGCCGACTCACATAGGATCTATGTACAGAAGTCATCGCTGCCGAACCCACGTAGGATCCAAGTATAGTAACCATCGATTCCGAACCCACATAGGATACTAGTACAATCTCCATCATTTCTTAACCGACGGAGGATCCATGTATAGTCGTCCTCGCTGCCGAACCCACGTAGGATCCAAGTACAGTGGTCATCGTCGTCGCAGTCGCAGCCAATACTAGGGTTCCCGCACAGAGCATACTCGATTCCCAGAGGGTCCACTCCATGAGTATAAGGGTTCGATATATAAACATTCAAAAAGTCGAGATTTGATATATCCTGAAGGTCCATCTGGTCAAAATACACCCAACGTGATAGACGGCGCATCAATCGGACGCCCGATCTGAGAGATATTGGCTTTTTCATTCCAGGGGCCCGGTTGGAAATATCCTCGTTCCAAACCTGGCCATTTTTCAGAGGTGCCCAAAATTCACTTATATTATCGCAAAAGGACCGCCTCATAGATAGGATCCTAGTTCTATGGATGGCGCATCGATCGGATGCCCGGTCTTTAAGTTTATCACGTTAAATGAATAACGGGCACGACCCGTTAAGCCCAGTGGGCTGGCGGGTCGGGTCCCCCAGTTTGGTGGGTCCGACCCAGTTGGAGTGTCGGTCCGGCCGGAAGGAAAACGCAGCTCGGCTCGACGGACGTGGACCAGCCCGAAGGGGCGTGGCACGACCCGATGTGGCCTTGCACGGCCCGGCCGGGCGCGCGGCCCGGCTGGCTCGGTCGGCTTGCCGCGCAGCTCGGCCCGATGACCGAGTGATCTGTGGGGGAGTGGCCCCCCGGCAGTCCGAACCGGCGCTGCCAAGAGGTGCTGCCCTTCCCAAACCGTCCGGCTAGGCTGGCCTGACTTCTGGAACAAGCGGCCCGCATGGTGGGCCACGACTCTTCCAGTGCAGCGCCCTCCTGGCGCCGCAGATCTGCTCCACCCCGGCCGGCCGACGGGCCGACCAGTTTTCCAGCAAGGTTCCCTCCTAGCGCCGTGGCTCCCCTTCGCCCAGTCGGCCGATGTTCCGGCCGGTTCTTCCACCGAAGAAGCCCGCAATGCGGGCCATGGTTTCTTCGGCACACCCGGCACGACAACACCGGCTTCATTCGCCGCCTTCACGACACCATGCGACGGCACCGTGCTTCCTCCGCCTTCAGTTGCCGATTCCAAAAAAAATATTAAACAATATCAAATGGAGGGTCATTGGACTGTGTTCATTCGGCCTGTGTCTTCCGCGTCATGTTATAACAATAGGTCAGACAAGCAAGATGATCAACGATAAACAAGGCATAATTTTAATCCATTAAAGTTGAACTCGATTCCCCTTCCTCAATAGTTGATGTCGTACATCGGGCATCGTGGAAGACGACATCACTAGGTGAGGATTCATAGACTTCCTCGGAGTGCGTTTGAGGAGGAAGCAGCATCTCCTCACTTTTTGAGGAGAGGATAATGGAAGGATCATTGTCGTTCTTCATGGAACCGATGTTCTTCGTCCAAGGAGACGTCGTTCTTCATCAGAGGGACGATGTTCTTCAAAATCTCAAGAGGACTCCCAATTGTCCATAGCCCAACGAAATCCCCCCCAAAATAAAATAATATTATTCTCCTATTATTTTATTATCACATGAAATTTAAAATTCAAATTTAAACCACTTCATAAATTAATTGGTGTGGCTGAATTCATTAAATTAATGTGTTGCCAATTAATAAAGAGAGGGAGAGGAGGAGGTGAGAGGTCTCATAAATATGTGAGAGTTGTCAACATTAAACAAGGGATTTTAATGGGGGAGGGGGGTTTGAGAGTTATGGTGTGTTTAAAAAGGGTTATGGGAGATGAAAGGTTGGGGATCATGTGGGCCCCACCTCTCATATAACCACACATGGGATGTTGGGAGGTTGTGGGCCCCACCAACAACTTCCCATGGGAGGGTTTAACTTCCACGGTAATTAAAATAAAATTGTTCAACAATTTAATTTATTTTAAACTAATTCCCCAAATAATAATTCTCAACCTTCTTAAAATGGAACTATGGTAAAGGTCCCCTTAAGCAATTACCAATGCTGCGATTTCATCGGTGCCCTTGGATTTCAATTCCGAGCACTGGTTCGATTGATAGAAAAACCTTCTCGTTCGTTTACTGATCTTACCGAAGCTAAAATTCAGAAATTGATTCTGAGCACACCGGGCCTCGAAATAAAGTGCTGTCAGAAGCCACAGACTCATCAAATTCTAGAGTATTTAAGAAAAAAAATCCTTCGAATTTTTGGGTCTTTACATTACTCTCATCTTAGGGGTTTATGTCCCCGTAAAGCAACAACATAAACAAGGGAAACAAATGAGGGTACTGAGCACGCATCTAGGCTTCCCGATCACAAGTTCTCTCCAAGAGGTTCCCGTGCTGCAAAAGAATGCGCTCTAGAAGAATCAACCATCCATGTAGGACCCACTCCTATTGATCCTCGATCTCCACCATGACCTCCGTGAATGTAGCTCCGTTATTGATGTCCAACTCCCCATGGTTGATGATGTGGGTCGAGTTATGAACGTATCTCATCACATGAGATATGTGGAAGACGCCATGCACCCGGTGCAACTGAGGTGGAAGGGCTAGGTGGTAAGCCCCCTCGCCTATCCTGCTGAGGACCTAGAATGGTCCGATGAAGTGCAGAGATATCTTGTCACCCTAGACAATTCTCCATAATCCATGTTGAGGTGAGACCAATAAGAAAACCTGGTCGCTATCCTCGAACTCTAGTGGTCTCCATCTACTATCAGCATGGGACTTCTATCTACTCTGTGGAATCCTCATACACTCTTAGATGATATACACCTTCTTTGTCGTAGCCTAACCCATCTCTGTTAATGCATGTGCTGACTCCCCAGGGTCAGTCCAGCACATAGGTGACCAGTAAGGTCGGCCATACAGTGCATCATAAGGTTCCAACCCGATGGTGGAGTGGTAGTTGTTGTTGTACAAAAACACCACCAAGGGTAGGTGATCCTCTCAACTGTGACCAAAGTTAAGGACAGATAAACGGAGAATGTCCTCGAGTGTCTGAATGGTCCTCTCTGTCTGGTCATCAGTCTGAGGATGAATGGCGGTGCTCAGGCGTAACTGCGTCCCAAATGCCTCTTATAACCCCTTCAAAATCCGGGATGTAAATTGAGCATCTAGATTGGAGACGATAGACCATGGCACAACATGAATTAGTATGATCTCTTATACATAGAGATGTCCCACGATCTCTAATATGCCCTACTCTCTGATCGGAAGGAAGTGAACCGACTTGGTGAGTCGGTTGATGATCACCTAGATGGAGTCATGTTTTCCTGAAGTATGTGGGAGCCCCATCACAAAATCAACGGACATCCCATCCCACTTTCACTATGGAACCTCTAAGGGTTGTACGAATCCTATTGGTACCTGATGCTCTATCTTCACTTGCTGGCAAGTGAGGCATCGTGAAACGAACTATGCTACAGACTTTTTCATACCCGGACACCAGTGCTATCATATGAGGTCCTGGTACATCTTCACCACTACATTATGTACTTCTAGAGGGGATGTGTGAAACTCTCTTAGCACTTCCTCTTTCAGTGCAACTGGTACCATGGTACATCCCCTGAAGAGGATGACGTGCTATCCTCCTTCAGAATATCCATCAGGCACCTGCCCTATTGAAATCTGAGTGTGTCGCGTCTCACAGCCAATGTCCCCACGCTATGCCTATATGACTGGATGATGTAGTGGAGGAGTGACTATGAGAGACTGTACAAAGGTTTCCCCATATCTATCCATGAAGGATATCTGCAAAGAGGATAACGGCTCTATCGCCTCTCCAAATATCTGAATGCCCGATCTTCTGCTGAGAGAATCAGCTACTATGTTCCCCTTCCCAAGAGTTCAAACTATATCAAAGTCATAGTCCTAGAAGAACTCGAGACATCGCTGTTGTCTCAGGTTCAGGTCCATTTGCGAGAAGATGTATCTGAGACTCTGGTGGTCAGAGTTGACTGTAAAGCACTCTCCCATCATATAGTGTCTCTATGTCTTCAGGGAGAAAACCACTTCATCAAACTACAGGTCATGTGTAGCTTAGTTCTGCTCGTGCTACCTCAACATTCGTGAACCATACCTGATCACAGCCCGATCCTGCATCAGGACTCACTCGAGTCCGGTCTCTGATGCGTTGCAGTAAACCATGTACCAAACTCCCTCCTCTAGTAGCCTCAATATGGGTGCACTGGTCAATCTTTATCTCAGCTTATGAAAGCTCAGATGTCATCTATCTGACCACATGAAGGGTTTCTCCTGCTTCGTCAAAGATGAAAGTGGTGTTGCAACTATAGAGAAGTCTGGAACAAATCTCCAATAGTACCCAGCCAGACCTAGGAAACTCTGCGCCTCTGTCATGCTCCTGGTTGGCTCCCAAGCATGTACCGCCTCGATCTTCAAAGGATCCACAACAACTCCCGCCTCCGAGATGACATTCCTTATGAAGTGAACCTCTCGAATTCAAAACTAGCACTTCGAGAGATTACCATAAATATGGTGCTCTTGGAGTGTGTCCAGTACAACCCACAAGTGGTAGGCATGCTCCTCCTCAGTGGTCGAGTAAATAAGTATGTCTTTGATGAATACCATGACAAAAAGATTGAGGTAAGGCTGGAAGATCATGTTCATGAGACTCATGAACACTGCCGGTGCATTGGTTACGCTGATGGTCATAACCAAGAACTCGTAGTGGCCATACCGACACTTGAAGGCTGTCTTCTACACATCATCATCTCGAACACTGAGCTGATGATAGCCTGGCCTGAGGTCTATCTTTGTAAATCATTATTCTCCCTTGAGCTGATCAAAGTGGTCATCAATCCTCGGAAGTGGGTACTTGTTCTTTATGGTCACCTGATTTAGGCGACGGTAGTCGACACATAGTCGTAATCTCCCATCCGCCTTCTTGGTGAATCGAATCGAAGAAGCCCAGTGTGAAACACTAGGTTGGATGAATACCTTTCCCTGAATGTCCTCCAACTATAACCACAACCCACGAAGCTCGGTGGGATCCATCCAATATGCTGGAGTAGATATCAGTGATGTCCCATTGTACAGGTCTATGTAGAAGTCTACCTCTATGCGAGGAGGTAGTCCTTGAACGTCTTTAGGAAAAATTTTGGCATACTGATCCACCAAAGAAGGAAAACTCGGACTCCACACATCAACTGCCCCTTGGATGCGACTAGCCATCTGATGTGTGATCGGTAACCCTATACTCTGTGTAAGTCCATCCCACACTGCAAAAGCTCCCTTCTTGTCAGTGAAGGTGAACTATCTCCCATCTGTGCGGACACACCACACTTTCCGCCTAATACAGTCGATCTGATCATGGATTGTAGATAACCAATCCATCCCCAAGATGACTTTGTAAGGACTTGACGCCGCTACAAGAAGATCCCAGCTGAAGCTCTCACCTCCTAGACTAATCTCACACTGCCAGCACTAGTGAGTAATCGTCATGTCTGGTCTCGTAGGAGTCTCTAGTCGTATGGATCGAGCCAATAGCTCCGTTGAATCTCTGAGCTCCGAACAAGGGCATCGACAATCGATGAATGACTCGATCATGTGTCTATAAGAACTGCAGCAAGGGTGGAGTAGACACATATATTACATCTAATCATCTCAGGTGCATCGTGGTCATAGGCCTCGACTGCCGGGAGCTGAGGCTGCCACTGTCTACCAGCTCCCTATGGTCGGGGTGTTCCTCCTGGTGGTGGTGGTGGTAGAGCCTCAAAGCGTCGTCCACCACCCGCTGCTCGGGCCCACTCCTCTCCCTCGTCCACCTTCTCCCTGGAGACCTCCACGGTCAACCCTCTGCCTCTACCAGGGCGGTCCCTCTACTGTCTACTACTCCTCTACATGGTGGGTCATGCAGTCACAAGCCATGTGTACCTTCCCACGGCATGCATAACACAACCTACCTATCGTATGACTGGCTCTACTGCATGTTCCCCACACATCTGAACCAGTATCCTGAGGTCTCCTACCAAATGGCCTAGTATGCTTGGACCTCTGCGACATATTTCTACTTCCGGTTGTAGAAGACTCCACTACGTGGCACACTATGGTGGGTCACGCGGGTAGCATAGGATCTACGAGAAAGCTCTCCACAAGAAGGGTTCTCTCCAGTACTCCTGCATGCATCGGAATGCCGAGGGAGATCATCGAAGCCCTGATATCATACCCTATTCCTTGCTCAAAGGTCTATCCCTAGAAGAATGGGTCACGTACCATGTACGTGGAGTAGCACGAGAGGTCGGTAAATATCGTCGAGTACTGGGCTACTGTCATGCTGCCATGTCGCAGTTGTAGTAACTCCTGGATGCGCACCGCAGGGAGGGTTGATGGACCAAACTCTAAGTGGAAGAGGCTCTAAAAGTCCATCCAAATTAGAGATGCCTCATCGTGCACATGAACCATAAGGCTCGACCATCTACCTCCTTTTGCATCGAGTATACTCAGGGAAAGGATCACCATAATGTCGGCTGGTGTCCCTACCAATCTGAAGACTCTGACGATAGCCTCCAGCCAATCCTCGGCTACCTGAGGGTCCGTCTCTCCACGGAACCTGGGTGGACTCTATCTCTGATACTCGTGCAATGCACTGAGGCAACGTACACTCTCCGCTGCTAGGGCCAGTGGTATTGGTGGCCTAGCGGGTAGTGGTACCGCTGTCGCCTCTGCTGTAATGGGGCCCTACACCGAGGCCTCATCGCTCGGTGGGCTGTCATCCCGCACGTAACATTGACCCCTAGCTGGCTGCCATCGTGGGGCCATCGTGAGAAGAAAAAGGTGTTCCACTGTTATTACAGTATACCTGGTGAGCTGAAACAAACTAATCACAAAGAAAACTTTTTGATACACACATGCAATCTATGTTTTCGAGCACTGAGTTGGAAATCAGATGTCAGGGTCCTGGTGTATAGATAAGTTGGCCACCGCACCAACACTGGACTCCCAGGACTGTAAACCACACTAAATATTCTTAACACTATTTCTTCATAGAGAATAAATTATCAGAGTCCTGAGTTATGTGGTAGAACTGACTCCTCTTATACCAATTAGTCACGACCCGTCCACGGGGCCCGTGCCGTTACTAACCCAAGCCTGCCTTCCAAATTCCAGGGGCTAGCGACTAGCACCATGTAAGAACCCAGATCTTCATTTTTAGGTATTCCTTCCTATTCCTGGAGTTTTTGAGAAAAATTGATTTTCTGGAAATTTTTGAAGTACATGCTGTGTACTTTCTGAGTACACGTCGTGTACACTTTTCTTGCTCGAAGCTGTGTGCTGGCCATGTCCGGGCCACACACACTGTGTGTAGGGGTGATGTGGAGGCCGATTTAAGAAGAGTACGGAAAAAACCTAGTACACGCCGTGTACTCTAAAAGTACAGGCCGTGTACTCTCTTTTCATTCATTAAATGGATTGAGGTCACGCCTGATCTCCATAAACGCAATCTTTGAGGTCCTGTTTGTCTAAGAGTGACGAGAATCTATAGATCTTCAGCGAGCCACCGTTCCTCCATCTGTTCTCCAATTCGAGCACTGTCGATTGTGTTGGAATCGCAGCGGTGAGTTGTCCATTCTCCTTGAGCCTTGTTTTCCAATTCCTCCTCCCTCTCATCATATCGTGGGTTGAGAATTTTGGGAGTTTTCCCAGATCTTCGACATTCTAAGGATAATCAGTCGTCGTGGTTCACGTATATCGATCTCTTAGGATCTAGGTATGTGGTTTGGGCCTTACAGTTCAATGTCTTTGATTCTTATGCGCAAATTCCACCAATACCCATGAACGGGGTATTGAGTGATTACATTTTAACCCATGTTGTATTCATGCCTTTCTTGTATGCTGGTGTAGAGGTAATTTGTTCAGGTTAGAGGATAATTTGTTGTGCTTGGATGTCTTACCATGATTATTCTGTTATTGACCATTGGGTCTTCGTTTCCCTGGATATTACACTTGTTTCCATGCCTTGTGTTAATAGGATGGAGTGTTTTAGTATAACATGCATGTTGCCTTGTAGAATCATTAGCCAAGTAGCACTATAGGTGTACTTTTGTTAGCCAAGTAGCTCTATAGGTGTACTTTGGCCTTATATAATTATTATGCACTAACTTGCATGGGACAGAGAGAACCATGTGCTATAGACTATAAGGGATAGACCGAGTGAGCTTCCCAGAGAGTCTTAGACATTATAGACTACAGGAGGGTAGACCGAGAGAGATTTCTCTGAGAGTCATGGACATTAGACTACAGGGGATGGACCGAGTGAGCTCCCAGAGATTCTTGGATTTTTTATAGACTACAGGATGGTAGACCGAGTGCGCTTCCTCAGAGAGTCTAACCTTGTTTGAATTATCTTTAAGAACCTTCCCAGGCTATAGGAGGAATTGACCGAGTGAGCTTCCATATAGAGTCTGTGGTATACATGAGGCTATAGGATGAATTGACCGAGATAGATTCCTCAGAGAGTCTCTAGACATTGGATCTAAGAGAGTTAGACCATGTGATCTTCCTCGTAGAGTTCATGACTAACCTAGACTAGAAAGGGAATTGACCGAGATAGCTTCCCCAGAGAGTCTTATAATTTTGTATGACCAAGCCAGAGGGTTTAGGCTGAGTGAACTACCAAGAGGGATGTGGTACTTCTTGGTTAGGACCAGAGGGGATGGATTCAGGTACTTCCCAATGGGTTTCCTATTTGTGTTAGCTGATTTTCTACACTTCTGCTATTGATTGTGGGTTGATTGCTAATGTGTATCATCCTTTTTAATGCCTGCTATTTTTCTATTGTTGTTTAATGCTTACTGTAAATTTAGCTGCCATATAATCACTGACTGTTAAGCATAGATCTTCTAGTGAATGAATTCTAGGATTTAGTCTCACACCCTATTTGGGTCAGCCTTTTGGGCCCAAACAGACTATGTTGTTGTAGGTATAGACACGGGAAAGCGCCCTTCGACTTATGGTACTTGATTTCTTAGAGCAAGAGAGCAAGGGACCAAGCATTGTCTTGTGATGCTGAGGAGCAATTTATCTTATCTTTTGTACTTGTTTTGTTACTGTGGTTTTTTCCATAATTGTAACTTGTTTGTCTATTTTCCTAGATATGTATCATGCATCATTTAATACATAAATAAGCGGTCCAGTTTGTCGATTTAGTCTTCCGCTGTTTATTATTGATTGGTTATTTACTGCTTCCACTGTTGCATGTTATTCTTTTCCGATGTGTACTCTACCAATGAGGGAATAGTTTCCCCACTATCACACCCAAGGCCCTCGCTGCTAGATGGAATCCTCTGGTGTGTGTGGAAATGCGCTTGAGTCTATGTGACCAACCGGGGACTGGGTGCCTCTAGGTGGCTTCCAGAACCGGGACGTTACAAAGTGGTATCAAAGGATATTATTTTCTCTTGATTTACTTTTTGGAGCCTTTATCCAGGGATAGGATGGATTCGGTACATGGTATTAAGCTGTTCTCAGGAGTAGCTAACCCGTGTACAGGGAAAATCCATACTACCTCGTTTATTTCAATTTTCTGGTTTTGAGATTTTACGGTTGATATGATTTCACCTAGAGTGATTCACATGCATTGGGTTGTTATTGTTTTGACTATTGCAGTTCTATTTCTATCGCAACCCGATGAGATGAGAGTATTCCATCTCATGCATCATATAGGCACTTGTAGAAATCACATTCCATGCATTCTTGTCATGTCAACTAGGGTGAATTAGCGATTGCATGCTGTTGTGATAGACATTGTGTAGATTAGGCATGATGTTTTCATAGATGTTTGATTGAATCTGTGTTGCATTGTTATAGAATTGTTTGTATTGTACTTTTCCCAAATTAATGACAAATTTTGATTCATGAGGTTTTATGGGCCCCCTTGAATAAAAAATTGGTGGATCATGATCTTATTTTATCTTGCTTATGATTGTAAGAGATGCCAAGATTTGATTCACAGGGAGTAAGGGCCCTCACGGATAGAAATTTGGCACCTCTTTTCCTTGTTTTATGTGTTTTCTGGGCTTCTTTGTAGTTTCTGTGCTATTTCCCAGAAAAACCCAGATTACACGGTATGTACTTTTTGACTACACATCATGTATTTTTTAGACCATGTCACTGACCATGTGAACAGTGACACACTATTGTAGAAATGACTTCAGGAACACGCCGTGTTCGGTAGGTACACACCGTGTCGTTTCGAGCCATGTACATGGCCGTGTCACTAATAACACGGGACGAGGAAGCTCTAGTAGAACACGCCGTGTTGGTGAGGAGCATGCTGTGTCATTTTGTTTAGGTACTCGACCGTGTCATGGACAACACGGGTCAGTTTTACCTTCTCCCATACACGCCGTGTGGGAAATGAACACAGTTTGTAGTCGTGTCCCAGGTACCAGGCCATGTCACGAACAACACGAGTCAGTGTTAACTTCTCTTATACACGTAGTGTTTGTTCGGAACACAATGTGTAAGGGTCAACTGTGTAGACTTTCATGTAACTAACAACACAGGCCACCAAGACCTTGTCTAGTACACGACATGTCCCTAGGGAACACGCTGTGTAGTATGGGGTTAGATTGGACTTTGTGGGTTTTGTCGTTTAGGGAGACTCGGGTAGGGGAATAGAGTTCAAGTACACGTCGTGTAGTTTTTGTACACACCGTGTAGTTAGGGGTGTTACAAGACCAGTAGTTGCATGAGTACACGCCCATGTTAATGGCTTTAAAAGACACGCCGTGTAGTTTTTATAGATTTCGTTTCGTCATGCCTTGTAAAACTAGAATGTTTCTTCCCATGTTCCTGGTTTGTACTCTTGTGTTTTCTGTCCATGTTAATTTTGATCTAAGGTGTGATTTGGATCTTTCAGAGCTATGCCTCCAAGACGTCCTCTAGTAGTACGTTAGTTTCCAGAAGATGATAAGACACTAGATATGGCCGACTAGGGACCTCCTGTTGATCCTCATGCATATCCTCATGTTGTTCAAGCCTTGTAACTAGCAGTTATTCCCATCAAAGGTGCTGATGCGTAGTTCTAGGAGGATTTCCTGAGGATAATGCAGACTTTTCAGGGAGCCCCGCCTCCTGCCCCGTCGATGGCTGAGTTGATGGGGGGTTTTCAGCAGTTGCATGCTTATACATTCTTAGGGGATGGAAGACCCCAGGATGTAGAGTCATGGTTCGAGTCCACCCTGACTATCTTTGAGAACCTAGAGATACCTCCAGAGAAAAGGGTAATGATGGCTATTAATGTAATCCGGGACACCGCCAAGAGGTGGTGGGAGGTGATCTCACAGTCAAGGCGCCATCAGGGTATGCGATGGGATGAGTTTCGACAAACTTTCGATTACTACTTCTATCTCAAGAACCTGAGGGCCGATCGATCCTTAGAGTTTATGAGCCTACAGTAGGGTACTCTTTCTGTCATGGAGTACTCGTCCCATTTTATTGAGCTGCAACATTTCACACTGATACCAACAGGTGATGGGTTGTTCCATTCTAGGACGTTTGAGGATGGTCTCAGGCTGGATATATGCTCCAAAGTGAATATCTTCCATTTGACTTATATATCCTCCATCTTCAACCATGTGCTATTCACTAAGCGTAATCTGTGATATTCTGGAGCAGTGAGCCAGGGCGGTTGGACATCCAGGGCTGATGTTCCTCCTACGGAAAGTAGGAACCGTCATAGAGAGTCTTCACATGGTAATCGGGGTTTGCAGGATGTATCTTCTGGCAGCCGGGTTGTATGTTACCAGTGCGGTAGTAGCAGGAATACTAGGCCTCAATTCCACAGAGATCCGATGGAGTGCCGATATTGCAGCAAGATGGGTCATCTTCAGTGCTTCTGTCAGATCTCCTCACCTTCAGCTGGTGGTAGGGGTTACTCTATGACCCTGCATTCCGGAGATGCTTCACCAGTTTCCCACTAGTCTGGGAATGGGAGTTCTTCCAGCCATTCAAGCTGAGGTGGAGGTCACGGTCGGGGTGGTCAGTCACTAGGTCATCAGCGACAATAGAGTGGATCATCTCAGAGTAGTCAGCCAGGGGCGCAGGGCCGCGGTGTAGGCAATTATTTCTTTGTGGAGTAGACCTATCAAGAGTAGGATCCCCGTCACTTCTACAGTTTGAGGTATGATCTCAGTAGCCTCAGTTTTATCTTCAGCTCTTTCTGATAATGGTGCTTGCTATATCTTTATCTCTGTTGCTATTTTGGAGATCCTTGGGCTCTGTATATTTTCATCCACTGACATGTTGACTCTTGAAACGACATTGGTAATGATTACATCTAGCATATGTCAGTGCGGAGAGTGCCCTCTTGAGGTTTTATGGTGTCCTTTCTTATGTAACATCTATGTCCTAGAGATAACGGTCTATGACGTCATTCTTGGTATGGATTGGTTGGTTCCCTTCTATGAAATTGTCAATTCCTATCACTGCGGGGTGAGTTTTGTATCACCAGAGGGTGGATCTTTCCTTCATCGTGGTGGGTGGGATGTCCAGGCTGGTAGAGCTGGACCAGTGCATCATGGGCTAGGGGAAGTTATAGCCCAAATTTCTAGTATTTAGCTAGATGATCAGGGTACTTCACAGTTAGACTTTCCTCCAGTGGTGGATCATTTCAGATACGTCTTTCCAGAGGATTTTTCGGGTTTGTCTCTAGAGCGTGAGGTAGAAAATTCTATTGAGCTCATTCCAAGAGTGGCACCGGTGTCCATTACTCCTTATAGGATGGCTACACCTGACTTACAAGAGCTCAAGAAGCAGTTGGAGGAGTTACAGGCAATGGGCATCATCGGACCAAGTACATCTCCTTGGGGTTTGCCTATCCTATTTTCAAAGAAGGCAGATGACAACCTTTGTCTCTGTGTGGATTATCGGAAGCTGAAACAATTGACAATCATGAACCGATATCCCTTGCCGATGATTGATGACCTCTTTGATCAGCTTCGAGGAGCCCAGGTGTTCTCAATGATCGATTTGAGGTCCAGTTATCATCAGTTGTGCATTAGCCCATCAGATATACACCTAACAGCCTTCAAGAGCATGCATGGTCTGTACATGTATACAATCATGTCGTTTGGTCTCACGAATGCGCCAGCAGTTTTCATGGAACTGATAAGCCGAGTGTTCCATACTTACTTGGACTCCATTGACGTGGTCTTCATGGATGATATCTTGGTGTACTGTTGTACTCGACAAAACCATGCTACCCATCATGAGATCGTTCTAAGTACACTAAGAGAGCATCAAATTTATGATAAAATCTCAAAGTTCCACTTTTGGATGGATCATATTCACTTTTGGGTCACGTCATCTCAGAGGATAGAGTATCTATGGACCTAGAGAAACTGAGAGCCTTAGTTTCCTGGGAGAATCCGAAGAACTTCTTTGAGGTATGGAGTTTCCTAGGGCTGGATGGATACTACAGACGCTTCATTCAAGACTTCTCGTGCCTAGAAGCACCATTGATAGGTCTGACCAAGAAGGTGGAAAAGTTTTTATGGTCAGATTCTTATGAGTCTGCATTTCAAGAGCTGAAGGGAAGGTTGATGTCAGCACTGATACTATTCTTTCCAGAGCCAGGCAAGAGCTACACTGTTTATTGTAATGCTTCAGGTATTGGGCTAGGAGTTGTGCTTATACAGAGATATGGAGTGGTTGTGTATGGGTCTCGGCAGTTGAGGCCTCACGAGGGGAATTACCCTACACCTGATCGGGATTTGGCAGCTGTTGTTCATGCCTTACGCTGTTGGAGACACTACCTTCTGGGAGAGAACTTTGTGGTTTTCACCGACCACACGATTCCCAATTATATCTTCACTATGTGTGATCTGAATCTGAGACAACATAGGTGGGTCGAGTATCTTCATTACTTTGGCATTGAGCTCGCATATAAGCCAGGAAAGGGAAATGTAGTAGCAGATGTATTGAGTAGAATAACTCGGATTCATGCAGTTCAGGAGGCCAGTAGTGAGTTGTATCTTATGGATCTGTTATATGAGATGCACTTCGAGGTGAACTACAGACATGGACATACCTTTATTTCTTCTACAGCTATTAACTCTACACTTCTTGATCGAGTACAGATGAGGAAACTATCAGATTCAGAGTCCTTAGTCCTGTGGGATAGTGTGTCAGGAGGGGACCCTCTTCTTGGATGGATAGTGGTTGAGGATGAGATCTTGTGTTTCCAGGGATGTGTATGGGTACCAACATTCATACGTGAGAAGCTGATGCGGGATTTTCATTGCTCGGTTTTGGAAGTTCATCCTGGCGTCCAAAGATGCATCGGGATATTAATCTCTAGTACGGGTGTCCAGGTATGAAGAGAGATGTTGCTCTTTTTTTCATAATATGTTGTACTTGTTAGCAGGTGAAAGTAGAGCATCAGTGACCCGCATGAATTTTACATCAGTTACCCATTCCAGAGTGGAATTGGAAAGATGTCGCGATGGTCTTCATGATCGGGTCGTCGAGGTCACCTCGGGGAAACGATGCTATTTGGGTTGTCGTCGATAGACTCACGAGGGTCGCACACTTCTTTCCAATCAAGGAGACCTTCAACATTCAAGATCTGGGATGTTTGTGCATCTGAGAGATCGTACGTCTACATGGAGTTCCACACTCCATTGTTTCAGATAGGTATGTGCGCTTTACTTCTCAGTTATGGTAAGGACCTCAGAAGTCTTTGGGTACACAGGTACTTTTGAGTACAACATACCATCCCCAGACTGATGGCCAGTCCAAGTGCATGATCCAGGTGCTTGAGGATATGCTCCGAGCTTTCATTCTAGACATTGGATGTTATTGGGAGAGACATATTTCTCTGGTGGTGTTCACCTACAACAACATTTTTCAGGCGACAATTCATATGGAACCATAAAAGGCTCTATACGGTTGGCTATGCTGATCACCCTTATGCTGGTTGGAGGCAAGAGAGGCAGCTTTTCTGGGACCTTGTATTGTTTAGGAGACCTCTGAGTAGTTAGAATTGATTCAGAAGAGGATGGATACAGCACAGTCTCAACAAAAGTCATATGCTGATTAGCGGAGACGACCTTTGGAGTTTGAGGACGGGGATCAGGTTTTCTTGTGTGTGTCACCGAGGTTGGGACACAATAGGATTTGGAGATAGGGTAAGCATTCACCGCAGTAAGTTGGGCCCTTTGAGGTTTTGGAGTGAGTTGGGCCAGTTGCCTATCGGTTGCAGCTACCTTAGAGGAACCAGGCCATGCACGACGTCTTCCACGTCTCTCAGCTCCGATATTACATTTTAGACCTCTCTCATGTCTTTCATCCCGAGGAGGTTGAGCTTTAAATATATGCATTGTTTGAGGAGCATCCTATCCGGATTGTCGATCACAACACATATGTTCTATGTGGGTGGTCTGTTCCTCTAGTACAGGTGTTATGGCATCATGGGCGAGTACCAGACAAGACCTGAGAGAGAGAGAGAGGCTAATGTTCGATTGTTGTGGCTAGAGCTGTTTTGGGTTTCTTCTTCTACGCCTTGCATGGGAAATTCGGGGATGAATTTCATTAAAGGGGGAAGTTTGTAAGTACCAGGATCTTCCTTTTCAGGTATTCTATCCTTTTCCTAGAGTTTTTGAGAAAATTGGAGTTTCTGGAAATTTTTGAAGTACACACCGTGTACTTTCTGAGTACACATCATGTAATCTTTTCCCGCTCGAAGCTGTGTGATGGCCATGTCTGAGGCACACACATGGTGTGTAGGGGTGATGTGGAGGCTTATTTAAGCGGAGTACAAAATAACCTAGTACACGCCGTGTACTTTATTTTTTTACTAAACGGACCGGGGTCACACCTGATCGCCATAAACGTCTTCTTCTAGTTCATGTTCATCCGAGAGTGCTAGGAATCCACAGATCTTCGACGAGCCACCATTCCTCCGTCCGTTCTCTGATTTGAGATCTTTCAATTGCGTTGGAATCGCAGTGGTGAGTTCTCCTTTCTTCTTGATCCTTGTTTTCCAATTCCTCCTCCTTCTCAAGATATCGGGGGTTGAACCTTTTGGGAGTTTTCTTAGATCTTCAACGTTCTAAGAAGAATCAGTCATCGTAGTTCACGTATATCGATCTCCTAGGATCTAGGTAGATGGTTTGTGCCTTAACGTTCGATGTCATTGAGTTTTATGCGCAAATTGAACCAATACCTGTGAACGAGGAATTACATGATTACCTTTTTCCCCCTGTTGTTTTCCTGCCTTGCTTGAATGCTGGTGTAGAGGTAATTAGTTCATGTTAGAGGATATGTTGTTGAGCTTGGATATCTTTACATGCTTGTTCTATTATTGACCTTTAGGTCTTTGTTGCCTTGGCTATTACACCTATTTCAATTCCTTGTGTCTATAGGATGGAGTGTTTTTGTATAAAAAGTCTGTTTCCATGTGGAATGATTAGTCATGTAGCTTTATAGGTGTACTTTGGATAGCCAAGTAGCTCTAAAATTGTACTTTGGCCTTATCTCCTTATTATGCACTGACTGCCACGGGACTGAGAGAACATGGTGCTATAGAAAATAAGGGATAGACTGAGTGGGCTTCCCAGAGAGTCTTAGACATTATAGTCTACATGAGGGTAGATTGAGAGAGCTTCCTCATATAGTCTTGGACAATAGAATACAGGTGATAGACCAAGTGTGCTCCCAGAGAGTCTGGAATTATTTTTATAGACTACCGGAGGGTAGACCGAGTGCGCTTCCTCAGAGAGTCTTGGCTTGATTGAATTCACTTTAAGAACCTTACCAGGCAAGAGGAGGAATTGACCGAGTGATCTTCCACATAGATTCTGTGGTATACATGAGGCTATTGGAGGAATTGACCGAGATATCTTCCTCAGAGAGTCTCTAGACCTTGGGGCTAATAGCATTAGGCCGCATGATCTTCCTTAGAGAGTTCCTAGATACCCTAGACTATAAGGGGAATTGATCGAGTGAGCTTCCCCAGAGAGTCTTATAATTTTGTACGATCAATCCACAGGGGTTAGGCTGAGTGCTCTGCCTAGAGGGTTGTGGTACTTCTTGGTTAGGAATAGAGGGGATGGATGCGAGTACTTCCCAGAGGTTTTCTTATTTGTGTTAGCTGATTTTCTTCACTGCAGTTGTGGTTTGTGGGTTGATTGCTGTTGTGTATCATCCGGTTTACTGCCTGCTGTTTTGCTAATGTTGTTTACTGCATACTGTACTTTTACCTGCCATATACTCACCGACTGTTAGGCACAGATCTTCAGGTGAATAACTACTAGGATTTATTCTCACACCCTACTTGGGCCATGCTTTTGGGACCAAACATACTGTGTTGTTTCTGGTATAGACAAGGACAAGAGCCCTTCTACTTCTGGTACTTGATTGCTTGGAGAAGGAGAGCAAGGGACCAATCATTGGGTTGTGGTGCTGAGGAGTAGTGTTTATTTTCTTTGGTACTTGTTTTGGTACTGTGGTGTTTTCCAGCATTGTGACTTGTTTGGATTTTTTCCTAGATATGTATCTTGCATCATTTTATACAAACATATGTGCTCCAGTCTGTCGATTCAGTCTTCCACTATTTATTATTGATTGGTTATTTACTACTTCTGCTGTTGCATTTCATTATTTTCCAATGTGTACTCTGCCAATGAGGGAATAGTTTCACCACTATCACACACAAGGCCATCACTCCTTGTTGGCATCCTCTGTCATTTGGGGAAATGTTCTTGAGGCCATGTGACCAATAGGGTACGGGGCACCTCTGGGTGGCTTCCTGAACCGAGACGTTACACACCAAAGGCATAAATCCTGATAAAAAGGGAATCATTGCCTTTATAGAAGTAAACAAACACAACATATTACGCAAGTGAAGTAAGTAGTAGGTAAAACTGAGTACAAATGTAAGTTCTAGAATTTAAATGGGCCAGTATACAAACCCAACTGAATTAACAGTACAACAGAGAAAGAAAGTACAACAGCTCTAATGTAAAGCAGAAACCACCGAGTCATCCTCCGGGAATCCCACCTGAAGGGTGGGTACAGATAGTCTTGCCAGTACCTCAGGACCATCCGTCAACTCCGTGTACGTCCCGCCTGGTGGTCCACCTCTGCATACTGTCCAGCTCTTCAAGCCTTAACCACCATCAATGATGTCCGTCATCTACAACCAACTATTCTTAGTGCAGGCAATTCTCGTGCAGGGTGAGTAAAGCGATACTCAGTAGGGATGCCAACACCCCCGAAGGTCTCCCAGAATCCACAAATGATATTTCACAAATGAAAGATACAAACATGATGTATCAACAAACTCTACATAGGTATATGCCCAAACATATACCTATGTCATCAAACTCAGTACGACTCCATCTTCCGAACCCAAGCACAATCTAGTCCATACAAGATAGAAGTAGATCATACCAATGAAAATGATTGATAGACAAGACTCATCTCACACAAGTGTACTACATTCGATGAGAGGTGGAGGTGATTAGATGTAGCCTATGAATCATCTCCTCTACTGAACCCACATAGGATCCACGTACAGAAGACTTCACTGCCAAACCCACGTAGGATTCAAGTACAATAACCATCAATGTCAAACCCATGTAGGATCCAAGTACAGTAATCATCACTGGTGAACCCACATAGGATCCATGTATAGTCTTCCTCACTACCGATCCCACGTAGGATCCATGTACAGTTGTCATCATCATCTCAGTTGCAACCAACTCTATGGTTCTCGGACATATCATACTCGATTCCGGGAGGGTACGCTACACGATTAAAATGGATTGATACATAAATTGTCACAATGCCCAGAGTTGATGTATCCTAATATTGTAAAGACCTGGAAATTTCAAGGAATATTTTTTCTTAATTTTCTTTGGAATTTTTCAAGATCGCGGTTTCTGACGGAACTTGATTTCGAGGCCCGGAGTGCCTGGAATCAACTTCCGAAGTTTGGCTCGGGTACGTTCAGTGAACGAGCGAGCGGGAATTTCAATCTTTTGAACTGGTGCTCGGAATTGAAATTCGATGGCACCGATGAACTCGCAACGCTAGTAATTTCTTAAGGGGACTTTTACCACAGTTACGTTTTAAGCGGGTTGAGATTTTGTTTTTGGGGTTTTAGTTTAAAAAAAATAAAATTGTGTGAACAATTTTATTTTATGTCTTTGGGAGTTATTCTCTACCATGGGAAGTTGTTGGTGGAGCCCATTACCAACCAACTTCCCATGAGTGGAGACTTGAAAGGTGGGGCCCACATGATCCCCAACCTTTCACATCCCTATAACTCTCCTTTAACCCCCCATTTAATCTCTCTTTAACTCTTGAACTTCTCCCCCTCTTAAGTGCATGCCAACACTTTTTAATTAATGAGTTTAACTTTTTAAATTAATTATGTTATTTGATTTTTGGAATTTGAAAAGCTTGGAATGTGTTAATAAAATAACGGGAGAGAATATTTTATTAGGTTGCTTGGTTAAGTGAGGATATTATGAGAGGAAGCTCTTAGTTTTGAAGAACTCTATCACCATCGTTGAAGAACGTCGAGACTTCGACGAAGAATGTGATGAACACCGACCCTTCGACGGAGAATGCGAAGGCACCAACGATATGCCTTCTATTCTTCTTTCTCCGCATTAAGGGAGGAGGCATCACCGCAGGGAACGTCGCCATTGATGACAGCACTCACTCCGACGACGACGGAATTGATATCGTTCTACAGTGACACTACCATCCTGCGACTTTGTCAACAAACGAAGGACGACACGAGGTAGGGGAATTTATTTTTGGAATTCTATTATATTTTGAGAAAAGAACGACGAGCGCGGACCAACCAATACCGGGTGGATCCACGGATTGTTCAATCATGCGGTTTGATGTTGAGGGATATTATTTAAATTGCTCGTGTTTATTGCCTTGACGAACTTCGTGAAATATGACCTTTTGGTATCGAATAACGCGAGGGGGGTCGGACTGCCCAAACACGGCCGACCCTCCTCCTTATTTCATGTTGGATTCTTTTGTGGATTGAAATGGGAATGGTGCGGTGCCATCGCACCGCGCGGAAACGCGCGACAAGTAATGCGCGGCACCGTCACGCCGAGTCGTGAAAAACAAACAAAGGCATGATGCCGTCGCGTCATGGCGGAGAAACCCGAAGACATCCGCGGAAGGAGTCGGGCCACGACGAAGGGGCGCGGCGCCAACGCGTCACGCCTGAGAACCTCAAAGACGGCGTGTTTCGTTTTTGACATGCGGATTGACGGGCGATGACGAAGCAGGCCATTTGGGCGTTTAAATCCCTTCGCAGTGAAGGTGGGGTCCCGGGGGGACCATAGGCGAAGACGAAAGAAGGAACGGACCACCGGAGTGCATCCGGTGGTCCGCGGAAGGCGGTGTCGGCGGCTCGCCGCCGAAAAGGAGGCGGCCGGCGAACCGCCGGCCTCAATTAACGGCGAAGGGTGGGGGAGCCGCGCACCCCGCCCGCGAATCGGCTCGGCCACGCTGGCCGAGCCGCGGCCGGCCGGGCGGGCCGGGCCGGGCCCAGCCGGGTCGGACCCGGGTCGAGTCGACCCGGTTCGGGACGACCCAGGGGGGGTCGGGCCGGGTCGGCCCGGGCCCAGACCCCCGTTTTCGGACAACTTTCGGTCAAATACTCGTAACTTGAGCTACATGTCTCCAAACGACTCGCCGTTAGCGGAAATGCGATCCTTGGATCGAGACGGTCGTTTCGGTATATCGCACTCAAGGTTTTGGATTACTTTGGGTTCGGCCGGGTTGATTTGTACACGAAACCAACCGGGCCCTCGGAGCGGAAACGCTCGTAACTTGAGTTCCGGACGTCCGATTGACGTGCCGTCGACTTTGTTGAATTCCTCTAAGTGAGACGGATCTTTTGGCTCACTCCGCCCGAGGTTTGGACGCAGGTGGAATACAGTCGGGTTGGTTTTGCCTTAAAAACCAACCGGGCCCCTAGGACGAAAATGCCAATAACTCTCAGACCGGGCGTCTGATTGACGCGCCTTATGCGACATTGAGTTCCTATTGACGATACGGAACTTCTGGATACATCAACTTCAGACCCGGTGTTAGTTGATGTATCAGCCTCTCGGATCGTGGAGAGGACCCTCCCGAACGAGCTTGCTGTGTGCGGGAACCCTAGTGCTGGCTACGACTTCGACGACGACGACTGTGCAGAGATCCTCAGTGGACTGCGATCAATGAAGACAGCTGGTCTTGTATCCTACGTGGGTCCTAGCTTTGCTGGTCTTGTATCCTATGTGGGTCCCTACTTAGATGATTCAATACTGGTCATGTATCCTATGTGGGTCCCAGTATAGATGAATCAATGAAGACAGCTGGTCTTGTATCCTATGTGGGTCCTAGCTGTGCTGGTCTTCTATCCTATGTGTGTCCCAGCTTAGATGATTCAATACTGGTCTTGTATCCTATGTGGGTCCCAGTATAGATGAATCAATGAAGACAGCTGGTCTTGTATCCTATGTGGGTCCTAGCTGTGCTGGTCTTGTATCCTATGTGGGTCCCAGCTTAGATGATTCAATACTGGTCTTGTATCCTATGTGGGTCCCAGTATAGATGAATCAATGAAGACAGCTGGTCTTGTATCCTATGTGGGTCCCATTATAGATGAATCAATGAAGACAGCTGGTCTTGTATCCTATGTGGGTCCTAGCTGTGCTGGTCTTGTATCCTATGTGGGTCCCAGCTTAGATGATTCAATACTGGTCTTGCATCCTATGTGGGTCCCAGTATAGATGAATCAATGAAGACAGCTGGTCTTGTATCCTATGTGGGTCCCAGCTTAGATGATTCAGTATCTATTTCTGATCATCTCTATTACCTTTTCGACGATGTATACCTGGGTGAGCTGAAATCATGTTTACTCCCCTTTTTGGATTGTGTTGTGCTATCCTGTGTGGATTAGGTTTTGCTTTCCTGCATGGAATACGTATACCTTCCTGTGTGGACTGAGTTTTACTTGGGCTCGGAGGTTGGAGCGTATTGGAATTGATGACTTAGGTATATGTATGGGAATATACCTAAGCAGTGTCGGTTGTTACATCGTGATTGTATCTTTCCTTTGTGTTTTATCCTTTGTGGATTTTGGGAGACCTTCGTAGGACTCGGGGTCCCTACTGAGTAGCTTATACTCACCCCTGCACGGGCTATGCCCGCACTACGTTGTGTTGGTTGCAAATGACAGACAACGTTGATCGTGGTTGAGGCTTGCAGAGCAGGACGGTACCTGGAGGTGGACCACTGGGCGGGACGTGCTCGGAGCGGACGACGAGACCCGAGGAGCAGAGAAGCTATCTGTACCTCCCCTTCAGGTGGGATTTCAGTGGACAGCTCGGTGTAGCGGCTTTACTTTACTGTTGCTGTTTTCCCTTTCGAGTTGTACTTTATAGTTGGGCTTGTATTTCCGGCCCCTTTTACTTTCCGTACTTACTATTGTACTCAGTTTTTACCTAGTGTTTACTTCATCCGCTTGTACTCTGTGGTTCTTGTTTACTTTACAAAGGCAATGCCTTCCCTTTTTACCGGGATTTACGCCTTGGTGCTAGTCGCCAGCCCCTGGCCTATGGAAGGCGGGCTAGGGGTAGTCACGGCACGGCCCCCGAGGACGGTTCCTGAAAAATTGGTATCAGAGGAGTTCGGTTCTACCGCAGACTCTGATTTTTCTTCTATGTTAAGCAATAGTGTTTACCATATTGGGTGTGGTTATCAGTCCAGGGAGTCCAGTGTTGGTGCGGTGACCGACGTATCCGTACACCAGGACCCTGACTTCTGATTTCCGACTTAATGCACGAAAACATTGATTGCATGTGTGTTTCAAGTTTTCTTTGTGATTACTTGTGTCAGCTCACCATGAATAAACGTTGACCATGTCACATCTGTTCAGGATGTCTCCACGCAGACAGTCAGTTGGAGTTCCGAGTGAGTACTCGATGGCAGCCCACCGAGCGATGAGGCTCCGGTGCAGGGCCCTCTTTCTATGTTGGCACCCTCGGGTGGTGTACCAGCCGCACCACCACCTGTTTGGCAGCAGATACCACCAGCCATACTATCGAACTGTGCACACTGGTAGAGCGCGTTGCATGCGTTCCAGCAGTTGTGGCCTCCGAGGATACAAGGCGAGGCAGATTCCCAGACAGCAGAACACTGGTTGTAGGCGATTGCTAGAGTTTTTCGCCTAGCTGAGACATCAGTGGAGTGGATGGTGGACTTGGCTACTTGTGTTTTCCAGTGAATGACCATGAGGATGGTATGCATAGTGATGAGGCTTCGGTACGTGGACCGATGCCTGAGATAGTGCCTTCGAGTAGTGTGTCAGCTATACATCACTACATGTTGGTCAGCAGTTACAACCGGCGGTACCGGTAGGTGACACGTGTAGGCTTAATACCTTACACATGTTTCAGCATAAGTTACCCTCACGTCCGAGGAAAACCTGACTCACAGGCAGGTGAGGACTATCTTGAGGAGGTGGCTGAGAGTTTTATAGAGCTTATACAGCTTCGGCGGGACGACGTATCGATAGCTGGGAATTCATCGAGGCGTACCGAACATTCCAGGTACTCGATGAATTCGTTTCGATCAGTGCTATAGAGCTCGAACCTCTGAGCGTGGTGTGTTTAAGGACATCCGAGCCAACACCTTTTCTCTACGCATTACTACTTATGCTAGGGTGGTAGAAAGAACCTTTGTGGTTAAGAATCTTTTCGCTTAATGGATGCAGTCAGTGAAGGATTGCAGTGGGAAGCTGGAAACTGGCGCCAGTCTCGGAGACTTGGGCATGGAAAATGTTTCAAGAAGACAAAATGTTAAGGAGAGATGAGTCTACGAAGCAGCAGACGTGGAGGAAGTTCTAGGAGAGTAGCATGAGGTGGTGTACATCCTAACATGGTACAATCACCCGCCTTAGTTATTCCCGCCAGGCTCAGGGAGCTGGAGGGCGGAGGAAGAGTGCGGCTGCATGCAGTCATGGAGTGTGACCCAATGTCTCTAGAAATGAATAAAGGGACAGTCTGTGTCATCTACTAGCTGCTGTAGTAACAGACGTCCATATGAATCATTCCTTGCTTTCACAAATCTTGTTCCACACCTAGAGTTTCCGGTAAGCCGTGGACTTGACCCTCACGTCTGGAGATACCTTGGGAGGAGACTCGATAACCACACTTACGCCGACGGTATGGTCAGATCCTCGAGGCGAGAGTTTCGGTTGGAATCTCTTGGTGGCAGCGTCGAGGCCTTATGACGTTAGTTTGAGTATGGACTGGGCAATCACAGTTCATACACAAATTGACGGTATTAGTCAAAAAGGCTGTAGTTTAACTGCGACGTCGGGATGGGTTTTCCTTGGTCGGTGAAAAAGGAAACCCTGGGCAGCACAGGGTAACTATTGCATAGGAGGGTGCGACCGATCACTCTTGAGTCGGTCAACCATACCCTCGTAACAACAGTCGTTTTGAGTTTCAGTTCTAACAGAAAATGGAGACCTCTGGAGTTCAAGGATGATGACCACGTCTTCTTATGGGTCTCACCTCGACGAGGTTTACGGAGATGTGACTAGGGAGGAAAGTTACCTCCGAGGTTCAACGGACCATTCTAGGTCCTCAGCTGGGTAGGCTAGGTGGTTTACCGCTTGACCCATTCACCGCAGTTGCACCAGGTGCACGATGACTTCCACGTATCTCAACTGAGGAGATACGTGCTCGACCCTCCGCATATCATCGAGCATGAGGAGCTGGACAATGGTGATGGGGTTTCGTTCACGGAGGTTCCAGTGGGGATCGAGGATCGATAGGAATGGATCCTACAAGGACGATCGATTCCTCGGGTGAGCTTTGTTTGGCAGTACGGGAACCTCCAGGTAAGCACATGGGAGCGAAAGGATCAGATGCGTGCTCTAGACCCCTTTTGTGACCCTAGTTTGTGTTGAAGCTTTATGGGGACGTAAATCCCTGAGGTGGGAGTAATTCAAAGACCCGGAAATTTCAAGGAAATTTTTTTCTTAATTTTCTTTGGAATTTTACAAGAACGCGGTTTCTGACGGCACTTGATTCCGAGGCCCAGAGTGCCCGGAATCAACTTCCGAAGTTTGGCTCGGGTACGTTCAGTGAACGAGCGAGCGGGAATTTATATCTTTTGAACCGGTGCTCGGAATTGAAATCTGATGGCACCGATGTACTCGCAACGCCGGTAATTGCTTAAGGGGACCTTTACCACAGTTGTGTTTTAAGCAGGTTGAGATTTTGTTTTTCGGGTTTTAGTTTAAAATAAATAAAATTGTGTGAACAATTTTTATTTTATGTCTTTGGGAGTTATTCTCTCCCATGGGAAGTTGTTGGTGGAGCCCATGACCAACCAACTTCCCATGAGTGGATACTTGAAAGGTGGGGCCCACACGAGCCCCAACCTTTCACATCCCTATAACTCTCCTTTAACCCCCATTTAATCTCTCTTTAACTCTTGAACTTCTCCCCCTATTAAGTGCATGCCAACACTTTTTAATTAATGAGTTCAACGTCTTAAATTAATTAAGTTATTTGAATTTTGGAATTTGAAAAGCTTGGCATGTGTTAATAAAATAATGGGAGAGATTATTTTATTAGGGTTCTAGGTTATGTGAGGATATTAAGAGAGGAAGCTCTTAGTTTTGAAGAACTCCATCACCATCTTTGAAGAACGTCGAGTCTTCGACGAAGAATGTGATGAACACTGACCCTCCGACGGAGAACGCGAAGGCACCAAATACGTGCCTTCTCTTCTTCTTTTTCCGCGTCAAGGGAGGAGGCATCACCGTGGGGAACGTCGCCATCGACGACGGCGCTCACTTCGACGACGACGGAATTGATACCGTTCTACAACGACACTACCATCCCGCGACTTTGTCAACAAACGAAGGACGACACGAGGTAGGGGAATTAATTTTTGGAATTCTCTTATCTTTTGAGAAAAGAAAGACGAGCGCAGACCAACCAATACCGGGTTGATCTGCGGATCATTCAATCATGCGGTTTGATGTTGAGGGTTATTATTTAAATTGCTCATGTTTATTACCTTGACGAACTTCATGAAATATGACCTTTTGTTATCGAATAACATGAGGGGGGCCGGACCGCACAATCACGGCTGACCCTCCTCCTTATTTCATGTTGGATCCTTTTGTGGATTGAAATGGGAATGGTACGGTGCCATCGCACTGCGCGGAAATGTGCGACAAGTAATGTGTGGCACCGTCGCGCCACGTCGTGAAAAACAAACAAAGGCGCGACGCAGTCGCATCACGGAGGAGAAACCCGAAGACATCTGCGGACGGAGTCGGGCCACAGCGAAAGGGCGCGGCGCAAACGCGTCGCGCCAGAGAACCACGAAGGCGGCGCTTTTCGTTTTTGACGTGCGGATTGACGGGCGACGACGAAGCAGGCCGTTTGGGCATTTGAATCCCTTCGCAGTGAAGGTGGGGTCCCGGGGGGACCATAGGCGAAGACGGTAGAAGGAACGAACCACCGGAGTGCGTCCGGTGGTCCGTGGAAGGCGGCGGCGGTGGCGCGCCGCCGGAAAGGAGGCGGCCGGTGAACCGCCAGCCTCAATTAACGGCGAAGGGCGGGGGAGCCGCACACCCCGCCCGCGTATCGGCTCGGCCCTGCTGGCCGAGCCGCGGCCGGCCGGTCGGGTCGGACCGAGCTGGGCCGGGCCGGGCCCAGCCGGGTCAGACCCGGGTCGGGTCGATTCGGTTCGGGCCGACCCAGGGGGGGTCGGGCCGGGTCGGCCCGGGCCCCGACCCCCGTTTTCGGACCACTTTCGGTCAAATGCCCGTAACTTGAGCTACGGGTCTCCAAAAGACTCGCCGTCAGCGGAAACACGATCCTTGCATCGAGACGGTCGTTTCAGGATATTACACTCAAGGTTTTGGATTATTTTGGGTTCGTCCGGGATGGTTCGTACACGAAACCAACCGGGCCCTCGGAGCGGAAACGCTCGTAACTTGAGTTCCGGACGTCCGATTGACGTGCCGTCGACTTTTTTGAATTCCTCTAAGTGAGACGGATCTTTTGGCTCACTCCGACCGAGGTTTGGAAGTAGGTGGAATACGGTCGGGTTGGTTTTACCTTAAAATCCAACTGGGCCCCTTGGACGAAAAAGCCAATAACTCTCAGACCGGGCGTCCGATTGACGCGCCGTCTGCGACGTTGAGTTCCTGTTGACGATACGGATCTTTTGGATACATCAACTTCGGACCCTGTGTCAGTTGATGTATCAGCCTCTCGGCTCGTTGAGCGGACCCTCCCGAATGAGTTTGCTGTGTGCGGGAACCCTAGTGTTGGCTGCGACTTCGACGACGACGACTGTGCAGAGATCCTCAGTGGACTGCGATCAATGAAGACAGCTAGTCTTGTATCCTATGTGGGTACTAGCTGTTCCGGTCTTGTATCCTATGAAGGTCCTAACATAGATGATTCAATACTGGTCTTGTATCCAATGTGGGTCCCAGTATAGATGAATCAATGAAGACAGCTGGTCTTATATCCTATGTGGGTCCTAGCTGTGCTGGTCTTGTATCCTATGTGTGTCCCAGCTTAGATGATTCAATACTGGTCTTGTATCCTATGTGGGTCCCAGTATAGATGAATCAATGAAGACAGCTGGTCGTGTATCCTATGTGGGTCCTAGCTGTGCTGGTCTTGTATCCTATGTGGGTCCCAGCTTAGATGATTCAATACTGGTCTTGTATCCTATGTGGGTCCCAATATAGATGAATCAATGAAGACAGCTGGTCTTGTATCCTATGTGGGTCCTAGCTGTGCTGGTCTTGTATCCTATTTGGGTCCCAGCTTAGATGATTCAATACTGGTCTTGTATCCTATGTGGGTCCCTGTATAGATGAATCAATGAAGATAGGTGGTCTTGTATTCTATGTGGGTCCCATCTTAGATGATTCAGTATCTATTTCTGATCATCTCTTTCACCTTTTCGACGATGTATACCTATGTGAGCTGAAATCATGTTTACTCTCTTTTGTGGATTGTGTTGTGCTATCCTATGTGGATTACGTTTTTCTTTCCTGTGTGGAATATGTATACTTTCCTGTGTGGACTGAGTTTTACTTGGGCTCGGAGGTTGGAGCATATTGGAATTGATGACTTAGGTATATGTATGGGCATATACCTAAGCAGTGTTGGTTGTTACTTCGTGATTGTATCTTTCCTTTGTGGTTTATCCTTTGTGGATTTTGGGAAACCTTCGGGGGTCTCGGGGTGCCTAATGAGTAGCTTATACTCACCCCAGCACGGTCTATGCCCGCACTACGTTGTGTTGGTTGAAGACGACGGACAGCATTGATCGTGGTCGAGGCTTGCAGAGCAAGATGGTACCTGGAGGTGGATCACTGGGTGGGACGTGCTCGGAGCGGACGGCGGGACCCGAGGAGTAGAGGAGCTATCTGTACCTACCCTTCAGGTGGGATTTCCAGTGGATAGCTCGGTGTAGCGGCTTTACTTTACTGTTGTTGTTTTCCATTTCGAGTTGTACTTTACAGTTGGGCTTGTATTTCCGGCCCCTTTTACTTTTCACACTTACTGCTGTACTCAGTTTTTTACTTAGTGTTTACTTCTTCCGCTTGTACTCTGTGGTGCTTGTTTACTTTACAAAGGAAATGCCTTCCCTTTTTACCGGGATTTACGCCTTGGTGGTAGTCGCCAGCCCCTGGCCTATGGAAGGCGGGCTTGGGGTAGTCACGGCACGGGCCCCGAGGACGGGTCGTGACAGATATTCTGTCTTATCAAAAGGAACACAATGCCACAGACGACGCGTCAATCGGACGCCCGGTCTGAGAGATATTGGCTATTTCGTTCCAGGGTTCCGGTTGGAAATATACTAATTCGAAACCCATATTTTTTCCAAAGATGCAAAAAAATCACTTACAGTATTTCAAAAGGACGACCTCGAAGATAGGATCCTAGTGCCACAGATGGTGCATCGATCAGACACGCGGTCTTTATGTTATTCACGTTTAAATGAATAACAGGCCTGACCCATTAAGTCTAGTGGGTTGGCGGTTCGGGTCACCCTGTTTGGCGGGTCCGATCCGACATGGGTTTCAGTCCGGCCTATGGGAAAACACAGCTCGACAAGAAGGACATGGCCGACCCGAAGGGGCGCGGCCCGGCGCGTCCTGGCCTGGTGTAGCCCAGTTGGCTCGACCGGAATGCCGAGCTATCCGAGGGGGCGCGACCACCCGACTTTCTGAACCAGTGGCGCAAAGTGGCGCCACCCTTCCCAAACCGTTCGGCCTTCTGGAACAAGTGTCCAGCACAACGGGCCACGGCCCATCCGGCGTGGCTCCCTCCGGGTGCCGCGGATCTGCTCCGCCCGGCCCAGACCATTTTTCCAGCGTTGCTCCCTCCTGGTGTCGTGACTCCCCTTCACTTGGCCGACCTACAGGCCGGATGGTTCTTCTGCCGAAGACAGCCTTCGAATCGGGCCGCGGATTCTTCCGCACAGTCGTCGCGATGACGCCGACTTCCTCCGCCCGCGTTCCCGGCACGGTTTCATGGCACCGTGCTTCCTTCTCCTTCGGTTTCCGATTCTAAAAAAATAATAAACACGATCAAACAGAGGGTCATCTGGCTGTGTTAGTTCGGCCCGCGCCTTCCACTTCATGTGATAACAATAGGTCGGACAAGCAAGAAGATAAACGACAAACGAGGGATAATTTTAATCCATTAAAATTGAACTTGTTTCCCCTTCCTCGATAATTGATGTCATACGTCGGGCGTCGCGGAAGATGGCGGGGCGAGGTGAGGATTCGTAGATGTCGTCGGAGTGCGTTCGAGGAGGAAGTGGCATCTCCTCACTTGTCACAGTAAGGGGAATGGAAGGTGCGTTGTCATTCATCAAGGAATCGGCGTTCTTCATAGAAGGAGACGTCGATCTTTTTCGGAGGGTTGGTGTTCTTCAAAATTTCAAAAGATCTCCCAATTCTCCTTATCACAACAAAATCCCTCACAAAATAAAATAATAGGCATCTCCTATTATTTTATTATCACGTGTAATTTAAAATTCAAATTCATCCCACTTCATTAATTAATTGGTGTGGTTGAATTCATTAAATTAATGTCCTGGAAATTAATAAATAGATGGAGAGGAGGAGGTGAGAGGTCTCATAAATATGGGAGAGTGGTCAAGATTAAAAAAGAGAGTTTAATGGAGATTTTATGAGAGTTATGGGGAGTTGAAAGACGGTTATGGGAGATGAAAGTTTGGGGCTCGTGTGGGCCCCACCTCTCATATAACCATACATGGGAAGTTGGGTGGTTGTGGGCCCCACTAACAACTTCCCATGGGAGGGTTTAACTTCCATGGTTATTAAAATAAAATTGTTTATAAATTTGATTTATTTTAAACTAATTCTACAAATAATAATTCTCAACTCGCTTAAAACGCAACTGTGGTAATGGACCCCTTAAGAAATTACTGGTGCTGCGATTTTATCGGTGCCCTCAGATTTCAATTCCGAGCACCGATTCAAATGATTGAAAAACCCGCTCATTCGTTTACTGATCATACCAGAGCCAAACTTCAGAAATTGATTTCGGGCACACCGGGACTCGGAATCAAGTACCGTCAGAATCCAGAGACTTGTAAAATTCAAAAGTATTTAAGAAAAAAAATTTCCTTGTAGTTTCCGAGTCTTTACAACAACATTTATTATCTACTGAAAAAACTAATAATGCTTCAAGAAATGTTCCCAATGAAATATTTTTTTTAATATTGTATTGATATTACATTACATTTCATATACTGTAACATAATTTAAAAATATACAATGATTATTATAGATAATAAATCCAGAATGACGTAGTCAAACTAAAATTTAGTGTAGTTTTCTAGCTCTTGGTTGATAATAATAATGCCTGTAAAGGTAGAAAAAACATACATATTAGTATTTTATGATTACAAAGTCTATATAATTTTCTAATTAACTAGTTACCATTTTAAAAAATATAATTTAAATAAAATATTATTTTGAAAAATGAAAAGAACTATTCCATAAATGAATTTATCATGAATACAATTTGAGGAATTGAAGAAACTATATCATGGTTTTTGGAATATTACATAATAGATTGATGACATATTGATATATGAGACAACAAATATGTCACATAATCCCACCCATCTAGATATGGTTATAAAAAAGTTTCTTTACAAACTGACATTCAATAAAACTGACATGATCAAAAGAAATCATCCCAAAATAGTATTTTTGAAACAATAATTTAGTAATAAATATACACAAGAAAGAATAGATTTAATGTTTTATATAATTTTTAAAAAATGGAAAAAAACAAAAACCATATATTTCAAACAAAATAGATATTTTTCATACTCATTCAAAGATTCTTTATTTTAAAATAATTCTCCAACATCTCCCATAAAATATTCAACACTTGAAACAAGAATTGAAATATCATACATTATACTGTTCTTCATAATCCGTGGAAGTATAGATCAAAATAATGGTGAGATAAAATTCTCAGTAGGAGCTAGCATACAATAGAAACTATCATGTGATAGAAAAGACAAAAATAAAATTTGAGAAATAAATATTAATAATAAAATTAAATAAAAGAGATAATTTGACAATGTAACATATATAGGGATATCCTAATAATATATATATTCCCATGAAAAAATAACTTATTTCATGTTATTTAATTGATAATGGTGGCCATTATAAACATACCATCAACGCCTCTTATGAATTCAACACACATATAAATGCTGTAAAAAAAACAAACACTCATGTTATTCATTTAATTAGGTATACTAATGCATTGAAAGGTTTTATAATTATAGGTGTCACCATTTAATAAATAATTCCAATATAATCATAATATTAAGGAATGAATATTCAAATAAATACATATTCAACATGTTTTAAGAATCAATAATAATATATGTTTAAAAAATTTATATACAGAATTTCAATACTTCTTTAGTCGATAAATTTAATTATGCTCTTAGTAAATAGATAAGACATTAAATGAATTTATAGCTTTGTCATATAAGAAATATTCTATTGGAATGAAACTTTTTTTCATAATGATTTACACACAAAATTATAATTATTCATCCAATGAATAGAGGTGAATGATATGAATAGATGAAATCTATAGTGAATCATTTGAAACATCATGCGATATTAGTGTTGATGAAAATCACTTGTTCAAAAAGATAGTCCACAAAACAGTTTAATATTTAGTCAAATAATAAAAACTCCCGAACTGGTTCATTTTATACCCCACAAAGAATCTATTAAATGAATGATATAAGAATAGAATTTAATGTCAAATACATGAAACATAACAAGAAATTAGAGAGTATTTGAATAATTTTTGAGGAAATTGAAGCAGAATAAAAAAAATAACATTAATAAATTATTTGTAACATTGATATATAAATCTACAAATAATATACACATAAATATCACTTTTTTTGGATGAAAATAGGACATTAAGAGTCTTGATTTTAAATTTTTTAAAAATATTAAATCCTTGAATGAGAATAATTTTATAGATACGAATTATGTATTGGAAGTTAAAAATAAAAATAAGTGTAATGAAATCCCATTATATATTCCTCTATAAAATAACATTAATTTTTCAGATTGTAAAGTAATAAAATATTTAGAATCTATATTACACTAAATAACCCTTAAAAATGAATATGAATGTTCATTAATAAATTATTCTAAACATTGGAAGATGAACTCATTCAAAAAATATTAGTAAATTTTTTTATCCTAATGTTTTAAAGAATAGAAAAATAACCTTTTTAGAAAACATTAATAATATTCTTTAAAATTATTTTAAATATAAAGTCCTTTATATTGTGAAATTATCTCAATGAATCCTTCTTTTATAGATAAGATGATTATTGATGCACGGTAATGAATATAGACTATGAGTAAAATGATACCTTTCTACAAAGAGAAGATATTTTTGGATCCACATATAACAAACCATTTGGATGAATTATGAACCAAGTGTATGTTAAAGTTTACAAATCCATGTAAACCCTATGAATAATAATAGAGAGATAAAATTAATAGAGTTTATGATATAAATATATTCTAAATTCTCCAAATGAAAACATTTTCAAAATATATAATTTATGCATATATAAAAATAATTACCTTATAATATAAATATTTATTTAACGATAAATCCTCAATGAAATAATTTTGATCATTAATTAATTAAAAGGAATATAAAAAAGTAACTTTAACATTCAGGAACATAATTTTTATTCATATATTGGAAAATTAAGAATTGAGTTTCAAAACATTAAATGTGTAGAGAGTTAGAAAGGAATCACTAACATATATTACAAAATATGAAGTAATATGACTTAAATTAAGATATTATTTGAATAAAATGTATTTAGAAATTAAATAAATTAAATAATACAAAAAATGGGGGAGTATAGATCACATAAATATATAATAACCAAAAAAATGAGGGAAATATATTTCTCATTGAAAGAAAATTGCGTTAATAAATATTTAACTAGTTTATTGCTCATTAAAATGAATATGGAAGTATAATATGAAAAAAATGTTAAATCATGTGATTAAAAGGGTATTTTTGATAAATAAATTAAATGGATAGCAATTAAATTATGTTAATGATTAATAGGTTCATAATTTGAAATATGTCGCAAGTAAAGGAAAATGAGACACATAACTCTTACCTTATGTGTTGACATTCTTATTATATGTGTCTACAATATGAATAAAGAAATTATTTTTATTTAATTTATTATTTAGAGTATTTTTTCTGGAATATATTTTTATTTAATGTAAAATTTTAATCATATATTTTTCATTTGTTGTATTTTTTCCATCATCTTTTACTTATGATATGTTAATAAATTTATCAAAAAATGCATCAATATGATGAAGATGGTCAATGATGATATAAATTGTTTCAACACACACATATATATAGAAATTTATTATTTATGTTACTACAAGAAAATAATATATAATGTTCAATAGATCATAAAAAGATACAAAATTATAAAACTATTTTGGTATGATCGTTTAGGGAATTTAAATTTTAAATGACATTTTATTGTAAAAACTATTAACTAAAATTGTAAATTAACATTATAAAATCATATTAATGATCTAAATATTAAATTTATAAATTAAAAAATATTTTACATCTATTTACATATAGATGTGATGGAGTAAGAAATTTGGGATTCATGCAAGTGGTGAACCGACCATAATAGAGGTGATGATTTCATTTCCTAGTAGAGTAGAAGATGTTAGATAATGGAAATTTAATGAAATTTTGGTTTTGTAATGTATTTTTTTAATATATTACTTTGGATATTATTTATTTAGGGTTTTTTGAAGAAGAAAAGAACATTTTATAAAATTTTCAAAAAAAATAACAATTCCTTGTAAATCCCCATTCAGACCACTCCATAAGCCTTCTGCATAGGTCTTTTAGAGTGTAAAAAACCAAAAAACATGGGAATGAATGTTGGAGATGAGCTTTTTAGTGTTTTTGATATAATATTCATATAATATGAGGATAATTGGGGTGTCGAAGGGATCATTCTATAGGTGGGATTGTTCAGATTTTTATAAATAGAAATTTTTTAATATTGAATGATATTTCATTTTAAATCCATGTGGATATAAAATTGATACTTATAGAGTAAAATATTGTTTATGGTCAAGAAATAACTCGTATAATAATATATTTTATTTATCTTTTATATTTTATTGACATTACCAACTTGTCTAACATTTAAATATTATTTTAACCACTACCTCGTTGACTAAATTTTACCATAGTGACTTATTTAATTCGTAAAATTGAATTCTAATGATTAATTAATATTAAATCCGGTAATTTCTAATATGATATAGTTATAATTCGAATAAATTTTTAATGGTGTTAAAAATTAACATCAATATTAGTATGTATAACCCAATTATAATAAGAGTTTTTTATAATCAATTCAAATTTACTTATTTAATAAATATAACAAAAAATAACTATAGCATAATTTTACGATTTTGTGTCAAATAATTATAATCATTTTATCAAGTAAAATGAATAAAAAATTTATTTTTGACATTTTAATGGAAATAAAAATTATAATGAAATTCAATTTTTATCAGAAAATGAATTTTCAAAACCTAAGTGATATTAATCATAATTTATATAAATTATTATTTAAATTAATTATTATATATTTTTTGGACCTAATTTTTTTTATAAAAAATGTTTAAAATTTTCTACAAATATTTTATTATTATTAAAATATATAATATATAATGAAGTATAAATATTTGAAAAATATAAATTTTAACATTAAATTATTTTAGTCACGTCACATTGAATTAAAATATTTATCATATAACCATTACATTTATGAAATTAAATATTATCAACATTAATGATACATGACATCATCAATGTATGTCCATGTTTAAATTCTTATTCAAATATCTTATTTTTGGTGAATTTAGTGCTTACTAGATGTATGAGGAGGCTTAGGGATGTCTTGAGGGTTCGAGACATGAAATTAAAGGGAATATATATATCCTAGACATGTTTCATGGTTCATTCATGTTTATTGAAATCTACATGTAAATATAATGCTATCAACTAGGAGGGGTTCGCAGTTTAGTAAACCCTTCAAGGGGGCTGGTCAAACCATGCAGCATGGATAGAGGTGTTATGCATTGTTAGCACATACTTTTTCAAACTGTGTGGGCTCCCAAGGTAACTGTATGACTTGGAAACCTCTTTGACCAAGGTAGTTTCATGGTTTGGGCATGGTTTGGAAAATTGTGCATCCAATATGTGTGGCCCATTTATGTGATTTTCAAAAAAAATTCCCACGTTATTTTAAGTGTTTCACCAAATTTTCTTCTCAATTATTCTTCCAAAAACCCTAGTGAAACCCCAATCACAAAAAAACATCCCAAGGGTCTCTCTACATTGATTATAATCAATTTGGAGTGTTTTTGGTTAATATCAATGCTCAATTTAAGTCAAACATTTCAATTTTTCATCTTTTTGAAATTAGATATAATGGTTTTATTATTCTTCTTCTGAATACTTATAAATCTCTTCCTCGAGTAGATCATAGGTCATTTTATCAAAGGTTACATCAATATGGATCTAATCCTATATTCAACAGAGTGTTCATCTATGGATTTGAGGAAATTGTTATACAATTTATATCTCATAGTCTGGATCATGGATTTAAGTGTGTGTGGTTGTGCTTTGTGTGTGTCATTATTTTGACTATGATGATTTGGTATGATATTCCAAATTGTTTTATGAAGGGGTGTATTAAACCTCTCATGGTTCCCTTGGGGTTCATTAAGATTGATTTAACCCACTATATGATAACCCAAGGGGTTTTCAATTATCTGAACATTAACAATGGAGGTGTTAAGCATAAAATTGATTTATATTGATGTAGAGACCCTGAAAGATTAGTTGATGTTTTGGTTGGGTTATGAAAAGGAAAAAGGGTAGTTGGGTTTACTTGTTGACATGGGAGAAACGGTGGTTTGAAACATTGAGAAGGGGTTTAATGAAATATGGTGATCATTTTAAGTGACTAATGGGTTGTAATGGACGAAAATATATGAGTTATGACATACATACATGAATGTGTAAATGAGATAATGAATAATTATGGATTAAGAATTTAGTGACATATGAACTATGGATGATATATTATTGCTGGATTATAGTTTATTGAGATTAATTATGTAATGGAAGATTATTAAAGCACATGCACAAGGCTTGGTGGTCTGTGGGATATTGGATTGAGGCTCCACCCACAAGCAGTGTTAGACTGAGGCTCCAAACCTTACACCTAGAATGAATGAAATAAGGATTTGGACAGTGGCTCTATTCCCCAAAGGGTTTAGTTGAATGAGAAAACCAAGACTGAGGGTCCTTAGTAATTTTGTTGTTATTGATAGTGAAATTTATTTCCAAGTGAGATAGGGATCTTTAAAATTTTACTTATTCATAGTATTTGAACTACATATGTCATTCTATTTTAAATGTATTTCTAACCCCATGGAAAAGATAATTAAATGTTTTTGTGGGTTTTGTAAGATAATACCACTGAGTTTATCTTTTTTAGATTATGATTCATTTATTGTATGATTATATTTTTTGGTTTGTCTTGATATTTTTTAAGACATTATTGGTGGTGGCCTACTAAATTCTACTCACACCATGTTTCAAAAACCATTTGGTACCTGAGCACATTTCAGGGTTATAGGTTAAGATAATGGATATTTATCTATGGTTAAGAGTTCATTTGGGCATGGGATGTTCATGGTTGAGGAACTAAACATAGAGTCAAGGATAATTTTTGGTATTCAACTATTTGTCATTATTTTGGCGTTTATTTCCAATTTTCCATTGTTAGAATGTTATGGATTATTTATTGTTTAGTCTAGGAGAACCCTATTTGAGAAATATTTAGTAATGATTTTTTCTAGTTTATTTCTTATTGTTTCCATATTTTATATTTAATATGATGTTTATTTCTCTAGTTAAGAGGGTATCATCTCCCCACATGATCAATGTCACCCTCACTGATAGTCACCAACCTATGGCTTATATAGAGAGGCACATGATGTCATGTGGTGACCTAGATATGGGAACTAATTTATTGTCTTCTAGTTTATGTAAATTAAAATAATTTATTATATGATTTAATTTCTATTGCCTTACTATTTCGTAATGGTAGATGAAGGATTAACAAGTGGAAGTGTCATGGTAATGAGATCATGCTTGAGAGTATTTAACACATGTATGGGGGAAACCCACGTTCCAAGGTGGTAATATTGTTCTTGATGTGCATGGTTATAATTGAATGTTATTTCACCATTTGGTGATTCAAAATTTTTGTGATGTTACCAATTACTGATATTTTTCATGTGGCGAGAATGGAACAAGTTTAATAATTCATGCATTATTTTAGGCAGACAAGGATATTGATTGTATAAATCATGAAATGTACACACATGAATGATTTATGAATAATGAGGGCTAAAAAGTCATTTAAATTCCCATGAAATATTAAATTAATTGCTCCTTCATTAAAATAATTAAATTGGGGAAATTTAAGGAATGTGAACTAATGGTTAAACAATAGTCTTTATTGATGATTTATAAATATGTTAAAATTTTGTTGTTGTAATTTGAATAATCGGTTAATGATCCAAGGGAGAAATGTCTAATATGTGATGGTAAATTGGTTTAGGAAGGGCGACTACTGAAATAGAAATGACTATGTAATATGTTTCACCCCATTTTTACTATAAAATATGATAGGTAAGGTTAAGGAAAGTAATGGAAGGGTGGTGATGTCCTTTGGTATAGGGAATGTGAATCCGTTGTGTGCGTCTAGTGGAAAGCCTTATTTTATAAAACCTAGATAATTTATGTTATGTGTTTTTAGATGTTTGTTTGGAATTATAGAGAAATTCTACAATGATGGGGTGTGTTAAGTTGGAGGAAATAGGATTTCTTCGATAATGATCCATTAGAAATAAGGAACGAAAACCCAATGAACCATGGTAATAAGGGAGAGGATCAGTTTAATGTGAAAATCTCCAATTTAATGAAAATTATGGAACATGATGAAGGGATGTTTGTGCTGAGTATGTTCTATATGAATAGGGAGTTTTAGATGATGAACCCTCTAAATTTTTTTGATACGATAGGCTGGATGCAACTGTGATTTTGATAGAGTCCATTAAGATAAATTTTTATCACATACAGACTCTTCATGAAAAGGGAGTCATGTAGGAGGCTTATGTGTTGCGCAATGAAGAATTGTTTTATTGGGATGTCATGTTTCAGACCTAGAAGGCTGATGGAATGACACAAATGGATTTCTAGGATTATATTTTGGAAAAATTTAATCTATATTTCTTAAGGTATTAGAGTGTAGTGATATTTATAAGGTAGACCTAGAGGTCTATATTAGTGATGTATTATGAAGAACACTTCACTGAATCTCAATTCTTCATTCTAATAATGGGAGGACATGAGGATTCCATGAAATAAGGTTCCAGGATATAAAAATACATGAGAAAGTCCAATCTGAATATATTCCTTCTTAATATATTTAGATTAGTGGAAGATCATGAACTTATTTTATAATGAAACCTTAAGGAGGATTCTACTGGTGGACATTAAATTATAATTGGTAAATCTAGTAGTGCATATTTCGATGGTAGGAAGCACTGATTTATGTTTTTTAATTTGGGTGGTGGTTGATATAGTATTAAAAAAAGTGAACCATCCTCTTAGGGTTGTGATCAAGTTTTCTATTATCAGTATGGCTTGCCTAGAGATATGCATAGATACTGTCTCTCACAACTAGTTAAGTGAATATAACTAGACTTATCAGATAATATCTATTGGTTCTATAAGATCCTTCAAAATATTGGTACATTTGTAGGACTATTTCTAATGCAGATTGGAACCAGGGTATTAGTTAACTCGTATCAAGATAGACATTGGATCTCTTCTATCTGTACTAGTTAGGGTTAATAGAATGGTACTCCATTGTGAGAGTGTCTATATAAAAATGTTATTGTGGTTCAAGGAACATATACCCAAGACTAGGGTAGGGGAACAAGTATAATTTATACATTTTATCCCACAATTGGAGTAGGTTAAGTGGGGCTATTGATATTTCTATGTACAAATCTAGTACCTTCCATGATAATGAGTTGTTTGTTTGATATAGGTGCCTCACATTCATTTTTAGCATTTAAATTTTATGTGTGTTTGGACTTTGATTTAGCATGTCTGTGTGGTAATTTTTATTATTACCCCATAATGGGTGAGAGCGAAAAATGTCAAAAAATATAAGGGCTACGATATCAAGGTTTTTGGGTAATATTTTATAGGGGACATGTTATTTCTTGATATATCGGGCTTTGATATAATTTTTTTTCATAGATTGGATGGAATTTTTCCAATCTAACATTGAATGTTACTATTGTAGGGTTATGTTCATATCCCCTGAGGTAGATACATATTTCGATTTTGGTGAATGTGATGTCTGTGATAGCCATGTAGGACTAGTTTTTGAGTAGTTGGATGACCTCACAACCCAAGTGACTCATCCTGTGATTGATTATGGAGGATCATAGCAGCTTTTCCTTCTTCATGTGGTGGATTAGTTTTGAATTGTGTTTCTTAAGGTCTTCTCTGGGATTCCACCAAATAGGGATGTTGAGTTCACAATATTGTTTCTTTTAGGAGAATAAAATGTTTATATTTCATCATTTACAATAGAACCAGTGGAACTCTAGGAATAGTATAATCAATTTTAGGAGTTGGGGAGTGAATGGTTTATTTATTAAAGTATGTATCCTTGGGGAACTATAGTGTTTTTTACATTGACTGTCGATGGATTTTCTTGGTTATGTTTAGATTATTTGAAGATGAATCAGATGACAATTAAGAGAATATACCATATTCCTCGAATTGATGATCTCTTTGACTAGCTGAGGGTCAATTCATTTTTCTCCAAGATTGATATGATATCATGAAATCTTTATATATGGGTGATAACTTAAAAAATACAATGAACATGTTTTTGAAGCATATGTGGGTTATATTTTTTTTTTATGTTGTAAAGGTTGACTAATGTGATGATAGTGTTTTCCCCATAATGAATAGAAAATTTCACCCATCCCTGTATCAGTTGGATGTTGTCTTTATGGATGAAATATTTGTGTAATCCAATAATTAATATGATCATTCCAGACATATTTACATCAACGTGAGTATGCTAATATAGTATAAACAAAACACCATAAAATCCTTGTTCAATTTATAGATCGATAGGGCTCATTTCTTTGGACATATTGTCGTAGAGGAAGGTGTGTTATTGGACCTAGAGAAAGTGTAGAAATATATATATTGGGAGAAATAGAATAATGTTTCATGATGTCAAATTTTTTCTATGATTTAAATTGTACTATAAAAGGATCTTATAAGTATTTTCCCAATTGGATGCTCCACTATAGGGAATTACCATGATGTTAATGATGTTTGAATCATTTTAGAAATATGATAGTTATTTCTAAGAGTTAAATAAATGTTTGATAACCACACTAATTTTGATATTACATGATATAGATAATTTTAATAATTTATTTTACGATTTTTCTAGTGTTGTGATTGTGACAATGTTGATGAAAAGTGATTGGGTAATAGTGTATAGGTTATGAATGTTGAGTCCCAATTAAAAAAATATTCATAATGATAATATTTATTGGTCATAATGGTTTATTATATAATGTTTCATTGTGGAATTGCCTTTTGGGAGAACGCTTTACCATATATACAAATAAAAAAAATCCTAATATACAACTTCTCTTAGTGTGATATTACTCTTTAGTAGTGAAGGAGGATTACATGAGTCCCTTTAATTTTGAATTTTTTTATACATGGGTAATGGTTAATGGTGTTTTAGATTCATTGAGGTAGAGGACATAGAATTAGGTGGTTCAGGAATCATGATCATAGTGGAGGATGGTGGAATTGTTTGTTGAGATGCATATGAAGGTTCAATATGGGAAAGGGAATATGACCCTTAAATCCAGGGTAGTTGAGTCCACTCTTCCAAGACATATCAAAGAGGGTTAGTATTAGGATCCAAAGTGTTTATCATTAAGGGAATGTATTTAAGGTGGGTTGCCACATTCTCATTGGATGGTTTGTGATAGTAGACCATCAATGTTTGTGGTTTTATTGCCTTTTATATATGTATATATGAAGAATTGTTGTATTATTTTCATGAATAAAAGTGTTTAGTACATCATAGATTTTCAAAAATGTATCCTGAATCTCAATAGAAGTTTTGGATCCATTGGATGACAAAAAAGGCTACAGGTTTCATGTCGTGATGCCTTACTTGTTAGTAGGTGATGGTTGGGCATTAGTGGTCAGGTGATTTTTTATAACCATTTATCAATCCAGAATGTACGTGTGATGAATTATCTATATATTTGGTGTTATTTCATTGGAGGATTCCTCAAAAGAGTGATTTTAGTTGGGTATTTGGTGAGAAATTGAATAAGGTGCCCATTTCATTCCAATTTCAGGGGCCATTATTGCGGATCGGTTGGGCGATCTGTATATTGAGAAGATAGTGTGGTTTATTAATGTAATAGTAAATATAGTTTTGGGTTGTGATCCTCATTTCACATTGTGATTCTATAAGGGACTACATAATGCATTGGGTACCTAGCTATTTTTTACTAAGGATTTTCATCCGTAGATGAATGGGAAATCCAAGTACACTATTCTAGTGATGAAGCAGGTGTTGGGGCCATGTGTCGAATTTTGGTGGATCATGGAAAAAACACTTGGTTCGTATTGAATTCTTCTATAAAAATGGTTACCATTTGAAAATTCAAGTGGAACCATATTTGGAGCTCTATGATAGACCATGTATATAACAATTATGGTTGATGGAGTTTGGGGAATAGAGTTTTTGGGATTGAGATTCATGAATGAGACATCGGAGTACGTTCAGTTGATTCACAAATATATTATTGTGTCTCCGAGAATGTTGAATTTATATATAGATTGGCATCATAGACCTCTTGTGTTTACGTTGGTTGATCATGTATTTATTCAGAAGGTCACCAAGGTTAGGTCATCATCAAATTCGGATATAAGGTAATTTGGCACCTAGGTACATGATGCAGTTTCATTTTTAGGGAGGATTTAAATGGTATCATACTGATTGGATCTTCCATAATAGAACAATGGTATTATTGATTTTTTTCCTGGAGTTGCTAATTTGGATGTATCACCCTAACGAATCCCACAAGATTGATGTTGAGGATGTGGAGGGTTAGGTTGACGCATCCTTTGTGGAGAATCTAGTAAATATTAGGGATCATAATGAGAAATTCAAAAATGGAAAAAATGGGCCTACAGTGAATCTTTTGTGGAATCATGGTATTTTTGAGGAATAATCTTTTTAGAGATAGTTGGATATGTAGTCTTAGTGAACTTATATTGTTACTATAAGGACTCGACCTTAAACATTTCATATTCTTGAATTAAATAGATAATTCATAGTGAGGATATTTTCAGGTTTAGAGTTTTAGAGAATTAGGTCATAACATTTACATAACAATATGAATATTACATGTAAAAAATTCTACACAGTATCAATTATTTTCATAAAATAATAACTCTTAAAAAATTCATTTCTAGTTCCATGTTTTAGACAGCTAGACTTTTCCATGATCCCATCCTTGACCCTATTCCTCTTTATGTCATGTGAAAAACATTTCAATACATGGGATGAGCATAAAAATCCACGTATGTGTTATAAAATAATGAAAAGAAACATTAGCCCAAATAAAAATCTATGAAGCCATAATTTTCAATCATAACATGCTTCATGAGATCATATGATTTATGAATAATACACACAAATCATAAATCTTAAAGGTAACTTATGTCATTCATAACATAATTACATTATAGCATTCACATCTACATAGAGAGTCACATTTGGAAAACCCATCAGAGTATATTTCTTAAATCTCTTAGGAAAAAAATTTACGTTTACCTCTGTCACGTTACCCAATGCATTGGAGAGCTATCTCAGGCTCACCCGCCCCAGGCTTATCACAGAACCACCCTTATATATAAACTATGCCTAATAACCATAACATAATCACTACACACAACACAACCATTAAGGAAAGATAAAATTTCCACATTCCAATCACAATATATACAATCAGGATATTGAAATAAACAATTATTTATAAAATTATTTTCAAAACCATTTAAAACATTTAATAAAGTGATTTTTGAATCAAAGTGTCCCTTACCACATTGAAGCTTTCAAAAGAATTAAAATTTTAAAACATTAATGTCCTTATATATAAATCCTTAAATCCATTTTTAGATCATGTATATTAATGAGAAAGATTTATAAGAATAAATATTTAAAACATTTAAAATTATATTTTAGTTAAAGTGTTATTAACTAAATTAGAGACGCTTGAATAAAAATAATTGAGGAATAAAATTTAATCTAAACTTTATAATATGATAAGAATAAAGGGATTCATGATATAATATTCCAAAAAATAGTATATAGACCGTATAAAATTGAATTGGTGCATAACAATAATGAATTCTCTATGGAATGTTAATTGAGATAAAATCCCTTATAAAAACTGTTCCATTGGATTAAAGATAAATCAATTATATAATAGTGTGTGAAAAATATAAATACACTCAATATGATTGGATATTTAGTGTAAATCAATAATCGGAAATTCACTCATGTTATTTTTAATACAAAACCAATGACTTGGATGTTTAACTCAATGAATGGAAATCGAGTTAAAATTACTCTTATCAAGTTCATATCGATAACCTGAGAATTTATCAATGGGGTGATTATGTGTATCAAATGTATATCAACACAAAGGGGATTGGAAATAACAAATTAAATAAATAAATATTTATTCCACACTTAATCATAACATGACATAATTTTGAATTATAAGACTAACCCAAGCAATAGAAATTGGGATAAAAGGATCCCATGCCGATTTGGTAACTTACGAAACATACAACCAATGAAAGAAGGATCATAAAATGATGTTGAAAATACACATAAATTGAATCATATTCCACAATTAATACAATAATTTTTCATTACATACACCACATAAAATGAAATAGTGGAAATATAAAATGAATCTCACAGGAATATGATGTGAGATGAAATATCCATACCATTTTGTAATCAATCGAGTCATATGAACAAATGTAAATAACCACCAAATGAATCACACAATACAATGAATATAGTGAAAATCGTGATAATATATATCAAATGGTAGTACACAATACACTACATGAAATAAATATGTGGCAAACAATGTAAATCTCATGGAATTAAAAGTGAGATTAGAAACCCCTTACCTCGTGTCCTACTTGACTCGTTTGTTCCTAGTCATTCCTTTAATTTGACTAACTCCCATTGGTTTGAACCAAAAATATTTCTTGAAGTTCCTTTGTCCTAAGTTAAGGCTTCTAAGCGGAGGATATGGATCTTGAGAGCTTATTTGGGTAGGTATTGGATGATCTAAAGGGGTTTGAGAGTTGTGTGGAACGAGTAAGAAGTGAGGGCTATTTATAAGGAGGAGGAGGGGTTCATTAGGAAAGTTTGAAAATATTATATTATTATATAATGATATTCATTTTCAAAAGGTCCAAGAGTAATTAAACATTAATATAAGATGACCAATGGTCGAAATAAAATCATCAAATAATAATTGGACAGGATTTGGATGTTATTTTAATATTTATAATATTATTTATTAAAATAATTTATTAATGAGGTAAATACTACATCATTATTGTGTCATATATAATTTAATTTATTTTATGTCTAAAATTTATAATAAAAATACCATGATGTAGGAAAGCATTTTAGATTTCCAATAAATATTTATAGTGGAAAATATAACTAATATAACCCCATGTAAAAATTAATTTACAAAAACATATTTGTTTGTGACATTTTTTCTTAATATTAAAATAATTAATCTAAAGTGTCATTATCACTCTTAAGTTTCTCCATGGATTTCCAAAATTTACCCAAAGATTCCCATGGTCTGAAATGACTCATATAATAATGTTTGGAAAAGTTTTAAGGTAATTTTGTATTATTATGATATTATTTTCACCTTGAATTGCCCTATTTACCTTAAACCGTGTTTAATAAAAGTCAAAAGTTTCAATTCACCAAAAATAATTTTCATCTTACAGAACCCAATTTTAAATTCTAAAGACAACCATATATGTTGTATTTTATAAATTCAATTCACAGAAGTGGTAAGATATCATTTATATTAAAAAGTCAGTTTTTAACTACTTATAAGTGGTTTAACTAATCATCAAAAATTGAATTTTTTTATAAAATACCAAAAATTATGCCTAGGATATATTTGATATTATTAATTCAAAAATGTTTTCTATTTTACCAAATTCAAAACATATAAGTCTCATTAATTAATTTAAAAATAATTCCTGTTGTCAAAACAAATATCGTGTTTTTATGAAACAATAACAATCAAAAGATTGATACTTGTTTATGTCCAATTTCAAAGTGAAATTAATTTCTATTAAAAATATTGGATTAAATGGTAAAAATATACTCTAATTACACGCTAAAACCAATTAAAAAGATAATATAACTATATAAATAAATTATATTAAAAGGAACTTTTAAATTAAAATACATTATTTTTCACTATTCATCAAAAAATGAACTTTATCAGGAAAATACCAGAAAATTACCCAGCGAAACTTTTGATGTCCCTAATCAAAAGAATAATTATATTTTGTCAAATAGAATATATAAAAATGGCCAAATATAGATTTAAAGAGGTTTCTACATCAAAATGCGGTAAATCAACCTTTTACCGAATATTAGAGTATTAATGCTTAAAATTAGATTCTTTCATATTTTAAGCCCCCAAAATTTATAGGATAAATGTAAAGAAATTAACAAACAGGTATAATCATTTTTTAGTCAATTTTTTTCATTCCTGCGATTACAATGGCTAGGCGTTAACTACCTTTTAAAATAATAATACTATATTATTATTTTTTAGTATAAATCAATGTTGTGTGCAAAGTAAGATTTTAGAAAAACATGTTGTTTTGTATCGGGTACTCCATCGAACATAGAATCCACTTTAATATAAAAATAGTATTTAATTCACAAATTTTTACAAATATGAAAATGTCTTACTCATTATTTACTTATGATGTTACAGTTACATTAGAAGCTCATGGATTCATGGATGTGTGGCTCGAGTATGTGACATTATAATGTGGGGAGGTTATAAGATTCCAAAATAAGGTGATGTATGTACATTCTTAAATTTTAGTTTAAATTTTTTATCATTGGTTAATGGGATTTTTATCCGGTGTATGATAACAGTCATGGGTGTCATGATGGTTTGATGCATGAATGAAAAGGTAATCACACCATCATGTGCTTGTTAATAATTTGGTACAGGGTTAGAGGAAACCATGTGAAAAAACCAATACAATAAGGAGTAGGGGTGCATAGTTTATTAAACCATGCACTAGGGAGGAGAAACCAGATATTCCACATTTTTTCCGTATCGTTTTTAAGACCACGCGAGCTCCCGATGTAACCCTTCATATTAGAGCACCCTTAGATAGTGTCTGGTGAAATATTGGTGTAAGGTTTGGAAAATAGTGTGTCCAAACTATGTGCTCTATTAAAATAGGGATTTTATGATCAATATAATTGGAATTTTTTGTTTCCCAACTTATTTTTTTCTACGTAAATTTTACCAATAATCCTAGTGATGATCCTAGGAATCCAAATCCTCGTAATTCTTTATCCCCAGGGATTCTAATCCATTTAACGTGTTATAGAGTGTGGATTAAAGCTCTAGGTAAGTATAAATATTCTCATGTATAGGGTTAATGGATTAGGGATTCTAGTATTTATCGTCAATTTCTAAATCCCTATAACACACTTTTTGCATACGATCATAGGTTGGGGATTCGAAGAGTGTTTAAATATGGATCTAAGGCTATGATTAAGAGGGAATTAAACAAAATATTTGAGGTATATGGTCTAGAATTTATTTCCCAGAGTCCTGATATTGGATTTATGTGTATGTGGTTGTGCGTTGGGTGTTATATTTGTATTCATTTGATTAATTGGTGTGATTTGGGAAATTGGTTTTCCACTGGATGGATAATTCCCCTCATGGATCCCTTGTGGTGTATTGAGATTGAATAAACCCATTATAGGGAATAAGATGGGGTGTTCCATTACCCAAACATGGAAAATGGTAATGTTATGCATAGAAATGATTTCTAATGAAGTAGATCCATTTTTAAATGTGTTGAAACGTTGGTTGGGTTATGAAATGAAATATAAGTAGTCATGTCTAGTTGTTATCTTGACATAAGTTGTTCATTAGAACATTTCGAATGGGTTAAATTAATTATGGTGAATGTGTTAAATGAATCATGGGTTGTAATGGAATCATGTGAGTCTCTTATGGAATACCAATTGGAATTTGTAAATAGGCTCATGAATAATGGTTCATTGTGTACTTAATGAACTATGAACTATAGAGGATGTGTCAATTGTTGGATTATGGTTTATTGAAATTGTTTAATTAATGGATGATTATTAAAGTATGTGCATATGGATTAGTGGGGTGTGGGATATTATATTGTGGATCCTCCCCTGATTCAGGTTTGTATGATGATCTACTACCAACCTCAAGAATGTATAGATTATGGAGTCAGACTGAGTCTTTAGGCCCGAAAGGGATGAATATGATGAGACAACCTAGACAGAAGCTCTAATGTAAGTGTTTTGTTATTTACTGTGTAATGGGTTCCTTAGAGAGATAGGGAACTTGGATTACCCCATTAGGGATACTAGATGGGCAACATAAGTCATTATATTATAAAGAAATTTCCTAACACACGGACCAAATAATAATATTTTTTAAGGGAGTAATATTAATTAATTCTACGCATTTTGTCTTTTTTATGTTTTAAATATTTTTGAACATTCATACACAATTTTTATAGACTTGATATTTGTGTTGAAAACATTTTTTTGCCAACTGAGTTGTAATCACACCCTTTTTGTTCCTCTATTGAGTACCTGAGAAGATTTCATTATTATAGGTCCAGAAAAGGAAAATTGACCTATGGTAGGGAGTTAAGTTAGGAATTGTATGTCTATGGATGAGTTTCCAAAGATAACGTTAAGACCCATATTATGTATTCGACTGTTTGTATATATTATTTTCGTTCCTTCCATATTAAATCTTTTATCATGACATGATATATTTATTGTATAGTCCTTGGTGTACCCACTTTGGGAATTCATTTGTAATTCTTGTATTTGGTTTATTTTTTATTATTTCATTATTTATTATGTATTCTATATTGTACTACACTGATAATAGAGGGTATAGTATCTCCATATGATCTAATAGACCCTAGAATCTAGTCGGAAACTTCTATCATATTAGGAGGAGCACTTGAAGACATGTGGTGACCTGGCTTGTGGCACCAATTTACTAGTGGTCGGGTTAGAGAATTTTCACCAATAATGTATAATAAAATAAAATAAATATTTTAAACTATAATTTCATTTAAATGATTTTTTAATCATCAAATAATTTGATTAATTATAATTTCAAATTTATTCTCATGATTTATTAATATTGGTCATTAATTTAATATTACAAAATGTCCCATTTCTGTATTATTCACTGTATGATACAAGAAATTAATCAGAATATTTATTTCAATGATAAATACATACTAGGATATAAAGTTGTAACATTCTACCCCCTAATATGAATTATTCCATCTAAATAACATTTTCACTAAATGGATAAAATATATGAGGATATAATTGATATAGTCACGACTAATGAAATATTAACGTATTAAAATACATCATGATAGTTTCGAATGGTTAATGTACTATATAAATAATATTTTTTTGTAGTGTTATAAAAAGTTTGCAGCTATTTCCACTTTTATGAAGTAATTAATGGTTGATTTAACACCCATACAATTGTATTCAATGTCATTAAAAACTAAGAGCATCAGAAATAAAACCTATAGAGATATAGACTATTGACATAAGTATGTGAATTCTAGAAAAAATTAGTAAATTTTACAAAATTATAATATGTCTTACATTTTTAGATTAACCAATAGGGTTTCCACTAATTAATTATTTTAGTCTAGACTCGAACCTCCCTATTTTAACAATAAAAAAACATTTGAATACTTATTCTAATGAATTTCATGTTTTCTATCAGAAAAATTATTTTTTTGTAAAAATATTAAAAAATAGATATTTCTGGATCTTATTATGTCACCTTACCATGTGATGACATTTAAAAGAAAATTGATATCATTTTATTGTGTCAACCTAATGCATATTATATTTCACTTCATCACAAATACACTCTACGTACTTCCCTTTATATTAACAAATTATGTCAAAACAATGAATTGAACATGAAGTTGATTTGAAATTATTGTGTATTTAATATTGCTTATCCTCATTTTTAATCAATCTAATATTTGATGTATATGTACCTATAATGTGTAATAATGATATTACCATGTGAATATGTACTTTTAACACATAATGGGAACAAAATTCCTCATGAAGAAATAATGTTACAGTTCCAAAGAATTTACATTTTCCATTATATAATATAATAGAAGAATTTATTATTGTAGATACCAAAAAATTAAACAACCTAACTCATGAATTCAAGAATATAACAAAGATCAACATAATTAATAGGATGAAATTATTATCCAATTTTGACACATTTCTGAATCATCTGATTTTTCCTACCAACGGTTTCAAGTATCCATTTCCATTGAATGTTTATTTATGTGTTGAATGATTTGTGTGTCTAAATTAATAGTGGGTTATTTCCAATATTTAAGGACTAGTTTTTTCTTCTGAAATAAATTAATATTTAGTTAATTAAATATTTTATATATTGGAATCTGGTGACTAATTTTTTATGATGTTATTTTTAAAAATATAATTAGATCATGTAAAGGGTGATATGAATATCTTCACATGACGAATATAATAGAGGATCATACTTCTGGACTTATTATATAAAGAATACACTATGAAACCCTATTATTATAAACTAACAATGAAACATGTATAATAATATTACAAATTAAAATTAAATCACTCAAGATAACAAATGATATTCAGATCGATCCAGATCACAATTATTTATTTCAATTCACTTGCTCATTCATTTTAAGATTTCTTTGTGAGATGTGTTCTGTTATATTCAATATATTTTAGATAGAAATTCTCATATTTTAAATTCAATTGTACTTTATAATATATCCATGATTTAATTTTTATACCCATGAACATTTATTGAATATTTAATGTCTAACATGTTATCTTGTTTTATGACTATATAAAACTCTTTTAGAGGCTTTTTTCTTGGATAATCATATGTATAATGGTCCTAAAATATCAATCCATGATATGTGATTAATTTTCCAGTTATAATATTATTGAAAAAATGTGGTTTTTAAGTGTTAAGGATTACATATTAGGTTGATATGAAACCCCCTATTATATTCCACTATGATGTATCTTTTTTTCATGATTTTAAAAAATACCTGTTTGATTAACATAACTATTAAACAAAAAATATCATTTATAGATAACATAAACTACTATTTTATACACATTTTATGATATGGGTAGGTCTGTTTCTATAGATAAATCATGTTCCAAATGGTTTTAAGAATGTAGTGATCAATCTTATGAGAACCATTTCGTGATATCAAATTATAAATTAATAATATTTTTTTAACTATATAATTTTATCAAAATGGAATATTTTGTGATCAATTATTTTTAATAGAAATTTTATTAAATAATTAATTCCCTCATCTTATGACATCTACTCATTCTAATATTTATTCTCAATGTTGTTAAAGAAATATGTTATATCTATGATATTGTATTTTATAATAATTTTAAATATATATTTTATCTATTTTATCATTATTGATAATAATAATATTGAGGGAATTTCTAATAATTTTCCACCATATATTATTGAAACAATATTTTCTAAAAGGGAAGTAAAAAAATGAATTTATATATAGAAAAAATGGGAATTAATATTTATACTATCATGGAAGATAAATATGTAAATCCAAATAGTAGAACACATTTGTGGTGTGATTATAATATAGAATCATTTTATTTTAACTATAATGCTATGAATTCATTGATCTATGCCTTTTTGATGAAAATTTTTATACAATAACTTAATGTGGTACTTTTTATGAGATTTGGGATAAGTTTTCTAAATCTCGTGAAGTATAATCTAATGTAAATTAAATTTGTATTAAAATTTATATATTATTATGTTTGAAACATTCAATATGGTTCTTGTTGAATCAACTTTTTATTTCTATCATAGGTTCTATAAAACTGTTATCATGATTCATGCAATATGAATGAAAATTCCTGACAGGGGTCATGTCCTGGTATTTCTCAGATCCTTACTAACTAGATGGAGATGAAATTTTTTTCCTTAATAGAGTCATGTAATATAGGTATGTTACCGATTATGGACAAAATTGTAAAGATCAAGTCATATGAAGAGAAACTTCAAGTGAATAGATAGGATATAGATAAACTGTATAAAAATTATTAATCCTTTAAGACTAATGAAATAATTCTAAAAGATATGGTCAATGATAAATGTTCATGTGATGAGTAATCATTTTTAGATAATAATGAAAAAATGGAATATCTAATTATAAATTTAAATAAATATTATATATTGAAGAACGTCTTCATAAAATATAATTGTATGGGAATTTTTGAAATCAAAGGGAATTTTGGAAAACAATAGAACAAGTATGATTATGTAAATTAAATATCTTTTTACGATTGTAAAAGGAATGTAAAAATCAAAATGGATTAAACTATCCATAAATATTATATGAATTATGCAGAAAAATGGAAAGAAAGAAATAAAATATTATGGAAGAAACATGGAATGTCTATGAGGATATATAAAGGGATTCATACTAAAGAAGATAAAAATGAATAAGCTCATATATTTTTTATGATAATGAAGTTTGGGGTACTAAATTCTTTTCTAGAATCACATATAGATATTTTCATTCCTTATGAGACTAAAAAAGATATTATAATATGCCTTGTGAAGAATTATTGGAATATTTTATTATTATGGAAGACAAATTTAATGAATTAAATCATAAATAAAAATTATTTAAGAAGAATAGTGTTATTTCTTCTAACATTTAAATTGTTATTACTATATACAAGCATATAAATGTCCAATTTCATATTAAAAATAGTGTATTTTATTTCTAATGAGATGTCAATAAACGATGAAGGTAAATTTACTGACGGGAGAAAAATGGTTTCCCAAATTCATGGAAACAAATATCTCCTAAATATACTATTATTATTGGATAATAATATGGATAGAGGAATATATATAATAATAAACCTTTCCCATGTTCATGTTATTCGAGTTGTATTAATATCCCACAATCTATTTGACCTAATAAGGAGATTATTTATTATTGTATAAGATCATCATACCATATACTAGTAAAAAAATTATGAATTTTTATAAATAATGTATTAATTACATCTCCTAATAAATGATGACATGGGTCAAAAACATATATGGATTCATATTATTTAGTAAGTGACCTTATTAAAGAGTATCTGAAATCATTAATGGTTTTTCGACAGTGCATAAACATAATAGACATGGTAAAATCGATAACTGTATTAAACATTTAATTTATTAAGATTTATTATATGTTGAATCAATTTATACCCTCAATAGAATATCACAATAATATGACTATGGATTTCATTTTAAAGCTGTTAATAATTCTTATAATGCATATGGTTTTAAACATTGTTTTTTTTCACTCCATAAGAAATGAAAATTATTATTATATCGATTTAAATTTCATCTTTTCATAGAATATTCCATTTTTTTAGTTTCTTTCATAGAGAATTATTGATATATAGTAGGATACTAGGCCATTTTAATTTTACCTCACATAGAATGCATACTATGAATGTTTTAGTTAAGGATATACCTATGGAATAATTCATAACATGAAAAATACTATAATCACAATTAAAATGGGAAATCATTACAAAATATCTTTCAAAAAAAGAAGAAAATATCAAATTATCAAACCATATAATTGGTTCACCTGGATTGGTTTATCATTATATAGTTTCAAATACATCAAGAAAACATTATTATTTTTTTTATAGTGGACAATTTCCAAGATATACATTGTTGTTTTTTCATCCTAATAATAGTTTAGATCATTAATATTTTTGTAAATATGTTAGGCATGTATAAAATTCTTGTGGACATATAATAATGAAAATAAATTTTAATAAGTGTTGTGATTTTGGAAATGAGGAGTTTGAATCATTATTCTCATAATATGGAAATGTTCAAAACTTTTAATTAAATAGAATCCCACATTAGAATGGTGTAGTAGGAGAAGAAATAACCTCCTTGATGAAATTTCTCATACCATTGTCAATGATTATTAGTTACATATCTACTATTAGGATGAATTCATAAATACACCTTTCTATATAATTTATTTTGGTTTAATTATTCCAATTTTTGAGATGAACCCTTCCGAATTATGGAATGGAAAAAAAATAAAAGTCAATTGATTTAGAGATTTTGGATTCAAAGTTATTATAATAATCATAAAAGATTAGTTTGGAAAATTTTATTCTATTATTGTTGAAGGATTTTTATGTCGATAATATAAAAAATATAAATCAAAATGGGTTTTTAATAAGATAATATCTATTATTGAAGAATTTTTACATGTCATGATTTATGTGGCATGACAACTTGGACCTAATACTACTTTAGAAAATATAAAGGATGACCATTCCAATTTGGACATCATTTTCTACGGACCTCTTATAAATAATTCTCTTTGTTATAATTAATAACATGAAACTAAACCTATAGATATGAATGTTTTTAAAACACATATCTTTCTAGATATTTTTGGAATCATTGATACCACCCATTAGATACAGTTGTTGGTATCCATGATATATGAACTCAGACTACAAATTTTCATCGAAATTATTTTGAGCATAAATCATTTATTTAAAAACATGAACCTAATAACATCATTTATTCAATTAATTGGAAAATTTAAGTAATGGAAAAATCAATAATCTTTAAATTGGGTTCTAAGACGAAGATTATGGGAATTAGTTGACTGTTTAATGGACTACATAACTATTTGAAGTCAATGGGCATTCAAAAATAGGGTTGATAACTCTAGAAAAATAATTATAAATAATTAAAGATTGGTGGGATATGGATATAGTCAATAATATGATACTTAAAATGGGAAAACCTTTTCTGCAATAGATATACATGAATCCATCAGGATGTTGCTTTTTTATGTTTTACATTTTTATTTAAATATCTATCAAATGAATATCAAGAGTAAATACGTAAATTATTATATTTTTGTGTGTTTTTTAATTGAACAACCACCTATATTAAAAAACTCTCACTTTCTATACGTTTTTGTAAATTAGAAATAATATTATTATAAAAATAACATGCACCTAATGGTTTTTATTATTAGGTAATATAATTTTTTATTCCTAATTTTTTTTTCTAAATAACTATATGACAATAATATAGTAATTAAATCAATATAAAAAGATGTTTTAGTTCTAAACATTTATGTTGATGATATTATTTTTGGATCGTTATGAAAATATTTTTGAACTATGTTTCCATAAATGATAGAAACTAAATTTTGAGTTAGATTATTGGGATGACTAAAATTTCTTCTTAGTGTTCATATATTTCAAATTAAATTTGATTGTAGTTTAAATCAAAGCATGTTAACTAAATATTTATTAAAAAATATTTACATGTATCGTATAAAGGTAGTGATATTCCCTTGGGTTATAGAAAAACAATGGACATTGATGATACAGTTAAACCAGCTAAACAAAACATATATAAAGTTATGATTTTAAGATTAATATACATAACTATTATCTGAAAAAATATACCGTCATGTGTGTCTATGTGTGGTCACTTTCAATAAAACCCCAATGATTCAAATTAAATGTCTATGAATATAACTTTAAAACACTAGAAAAATAAAAACATTATAGGATTATTTTTCTAAAGAGGACAATAATTTGATTTAGATATTTTTTCAAATCATATTCTTATGGTTGTAAAATAGATAGAAAGGTATTTCCCAGATCCATCAAATTTTTGGGAAAGTAACTAGTGTCATAGTGTAGTAAAAAACAAAATTATTTTGCATTATTTCATGTTGATGGAAATTACATAATTATAGTAAGTTCTTGTTAACATATTAAGCACATGAAATAGGCATTACTTGTGTATAAATATATTTTTTTAAAATATCACATTAAATTGTGATAATAAAAATTTGATAAATATTTCTTGGAATCATTTATCACATTGTAAAAAAATTTAATTGATATAAGACATAAAATTTTGATAAATCATTTTTAGAAATGTTATATTGTTTTTGAGTTAATTTAAAATAAACAACATCATGCTCATATATTGATGAAACCATTATATGTTGTAAGAGTAGGTTATATCATTAATTATTTGGGCATGATAAATTATGTAATTTTTTTAGATTTAGTTTTTAATTGATATGCATAACTATTTAACATTTTTTCTATATTTTCTTGAATGTAACTATGATGTGATGTTTACAGGGACTATATATCAACCATGAGTTTCTGTTCTTATGGTCTGAATGAAAACTGTGAACACTTTCTCATGTAGTCATTATACATACCAGGACTATTAACTTGCACTGTTAATATTCTTATAATAAAAATTTTATTTTTCAGTTATCTTATCAACCATTTGTTAATTTTCCACATGAATAGTATATCATTGGTCTCAAATATCCATGGTAAGAAGAAATACCATTTCTATTTCCATAAAATTTTTCATGAAATTATTTTTCATTGATTTAACTTATTTCTATTTTTTATTGGTAAACCTAAATGATTAAAATTGATTTCAAATTTGAATATGAATCAACACTTGTGTTTTCCATTAGATATTCACTACCAATTTAAAATATTTCGAGAAAATTGATTTCTCCACTCTATAAATTGTTCCTCTACCCAACCTAAAATGTTATGTTTTTTGTGTTATATATAGGAATTCTAAACTAAAACCGGTATAAAAATACAAATGAGGAAATACTAGTTTGAAAATTTATATTCATGTTATGTCACCACCTAAAAAAATTAAATGAAGTTGAAATCCACCTCGATCATAATATTAGAGCTGGAGAATATTCACTTGTTTGATTATCATCTATCTATAGAAATTGAAACTGATTAATATTGATTAATATTTCATAAATCATTATTATTGAATGTAATTTAATATCAAGGATGGGAAACATGTTTTAAAAATAATAATAAGACTTTCTATGAAAATATTGTTGAATAATTTTATGTTCACATTGAGTACCTCTATCAATATAATAATGATAATGTAAAATTGGCAATAAAAGTTGAGTTCTTGGCGTTTTAATAAAGGCCATGGGAATGTTTTTTCGTTATACCTCACAAAGTGATGTCTAGAGATTACCCAAACACATATCTTTTTAATCGATAAAAAATTGAGTTTCAGAATGCTTAAGATGATTCTAAAAGAAATGTAACCCCTTGAAGTCCTTTTATTATTTATTTGAGTATAAAATATATGTTATTAGTAAAGTTTATCTTTTATCTAAATTTACCAAGAAAATAATTCTTTATTATGTTGTGGAATCAAGATCATTTTTTTCTTGTTTTTGATAAATGATGGTATTCAGATCGACATGTGTATGTATTTTGTGGGACATATATATGATTTATGTTAGCATAACCCAGAAATTTACTATTTAACTTACTCGATGCATATCAAATCATTATTATAGAATTTGGTTTTAGTTCATTATGGGATAAAATAATTACCTATTCATTTAGACTCTTCCTTACTCAAATGATATAAAAAAATGAAGGTAAATTGAAACCCATGTAAAATTGGAATGGATCGATAACTGAGATAAGATGTTTAAAAAAATTATTCTATGAATTACCTAGTTAGACTAATAGATTTCATGGATCATGTTATTTCTCTTTATTAGATATTTGTGTATTATGATGATGGATTTGTTGTTATTTAGATTGAGGTCAATGAAGAAGACAAATTGGTAGAATTGGCTGATGAAGCATGAGCTGAATAAGAAGATAGTAGGGAATAATCTCCCAAAATGAATTTTTGATATCCTATATCTCCCTTACTCTTTTAATCACATTAATTAGATATTCTGTATGTGGATATGGATGAGGTATATGTATAATTGAGTATTTATCAGGTGTAGATTGATAAGTCAGAGGAATCTATGTTTTCTAATGTTAATTTATATTGATGACTTACGATCGGTATTATGTAATGGCCTAGACCACCCTGGTACATTAATTTACCAAAATACAGTGTTTTTGGGATGTTATAGGAGGAAAAATTATCTTATTTCAAGAGGTTTTCAAAATTCCATTTTTTCCAATGGTGGGATATGTCGAGACTCTGCATCTGTAGCTTAGTGTTGGTAGCTCAGTGTTGGTCGGTCGGGGATTCGGTAGGTCACGACGTTGGTGATTCTATGAGTTAGTGATTCAGGGTGTTGTTAGGTTGAGGCGTTGGTTGGTCAAGGTGTCGACAGGTCAAGGCGTCAGTCAGTTAAGCTATCGGTTGGTTGAGTGTCGGTGAGTCAGGCATCGGTGGGTCATGTCATAATGTTGCTTCAGTGGATCATCCATCGATGATTCTGGTATTAGTTACTCACAGTCAGTGACACGTGATAGTAACCCACTCATCGATGAGTTATTTCTAGTTTTACCGATTTTTTCATGTTTCACCCCACTTACGGTTTATATTATGCAAATAATGTTTAATAATTTTTATAAGTGTTTCAAATGATTTTTTAAAATAAATTAATTATATCATCAATATCCTATAGATTTGGGGACATTGGAATAGTAAAACATTGTGTTCTTGACCATGATCTGACTTTAATGAACCTTGAAAGCATTTCCCTTCTACTGATATAGGATCTGACATTTCTAGAGTCGGGATCCTCTATTCCATTAAACCCTTTTGTTTCCTCTTCGTGAGCCCAAACCATTTCTTCCCCCGAAGAGTCGCATATGGGTTGTATACTTAGATTTAATTTTCCATGTAGTCTTTCTTAATAGTTAACATTACATGATTTGTGATATTTGATGAGTTTTCCTTGGTGTGGTTTGGGTGGATAATATTCCTTGTTATGTGATTTTGAGATTGTTTTATTTTTCTATGAGGGGAATTTGTATTCTTCTCACACATGTTCATGAGATACATTGAGTTTTCCTACTTAGTATACTTGTATTCTCACCCTACATATATAAAATTGTATTCAGGATTCCAGGGCAATTACGTGGACCATGATGGACCTTACTAGCTCAGTCATTAGGATAGTTGTTATGTCGTTACTTTTCGTTGTTATTTTTGTATCTACTTTAGATTTTTATTATATTTCTATCATTTTTATATTAATAATCCATGAAGGATAAATGTTGGCTCCTTTTATATATATATATCTTGTAGTTTTTTTAGGTTGAAACATCATATATCCTGATATTGGATACTATAAAAGGGTAATGTTTCCCCATGTTTTGATATTTATATACCCATGTTGCGGGATGCCACCCAAGGGCCTACCAGAGGCAGGACTCATGGGGTTATTGTCTCTATTTATCCATTTTTGTCTCAGGATGGAAATATTTGGTGGGAGGGGGTTGTGATAGAATGGTATCAGAGGAGGGGTTAAGAGATAGGATATAATTTAGAGTTAGGTACAAACAGGACCACATGGGTTAGTAGGAAAATAGTTTTAGGTGATCTTAGTTCATGACATAGGCTATGGAAAACTGGATAAGACATGGGATTTTATGGACCCTTGTGATATGAAGCAAGAAGTATGAGATTACCAGATAAACAAGGGATGATACACTATTTATAGGGTTAAAACCCTAGGAAATGTTCATGAATCATTATGAATAGTGTTATTGTTTTATTTGGAATTTTTTGTACAATTAAAATAAACAATGAGGTAAAATTATTCCTAAATAAATTCCATACTACATGGGATTATGATTTATTTGTTTTCCTTTTCGCTATAGAACATGGTCGACGTACATGACTAGATCATGTAGTTGAGGCTTAGTAGGTTGATCCAGCAGATCAGTAGATGATTGATCTATAGGATGTGGATAATGAGTGGCATAAGACACTTCATGCCTTTCTATGGTAGAGTTTGGAGAAGTATGATGGAAGAGTTTCAGATACTGAAACACAGTGTTGGATCAAAAACCTATTGATCAATTTTTCCATGATCTGGGCTCCAATGCAGTACTTGGTTCCCCTATAAGTGAGCCAGATAAGTGTAGTAACACTCCATTATTGGATTCTATACCTTTGGGACAGAAAGGAAACTAATGATCTAGGGGTAGACTTTGAGAAGGAGTTTCGGGTGGAATTCATTTCTTCGATGATAATGGATGAATAGAGAAAGGAGCTACTTTCCCTCTAGCATGGGATTTTGTAGATGAGGGAGTTTGGGATCAAGTTTATGGATCTCCTTCACTTTTACTAAAATCTATTTCCGGATGTGGTGTCTCATATGAGATTCTTAGAGGAGCCACTCAGTCCCTCCCTCTAGTACGTTGTTACTCCCTTCACCCTACATACATGCATAAATGATTAGAAGAAGAATGAGGTATTGCAAATAATTCTCTCACAAGGTGGTTTACCATTAGAGGGTATCCATCTGAGTTCCTCAAAGTGGATGGCATCCAACAACATGTATCAGGAACAATGGCCTTTGAGGTTTTATCCAGCGGGGATCCAACCCTTGTGGTTTCAGTTCTAACCGTATGGTCTTCGTGCATTTCCCATAGGATTGGGAATGAGTTTTTTCATTTTGAGTCAACATGAAATTTTAGAGTCGCCTCCCAGTTCTATCTCAGTACAGTGCAGTTGGATAGGTTCCACACTATCCTTAGGAGTAGTTGTAGGCCATGTTGTTTCAACAGAAAGAAAAATAGGCTCATACTCGATCGAGGGGAGAAGGAGAAGGTGAAGGGTATCATAAGGTATTCTGTATAGACATTGACCTAGTATTGGTTAGGTAGGAAGTCAAAAATTGAGGGGAATATGATCTAGGAGTGTTCATATAGACACTATAGAGGTAATAGTTCATGAAGGGCTGAATATCATTTGAGGAATGATTAGCCTGTTTAGTAAAATTTTTTGCGCCTGGTTTGATTCAGGAAATTCACACTCCTTTTTTTCACCCTGTGTAGGCCATTCAATATGAATGGACATAGATAGACACTCCATTCCCCTAGTTTTGAGTACACCTGTCAAATTTTAGACCAACATGTTTGATGTTTGATGGGGATGTATATGGATGTAGGGGCCATAACATTTCAGTGGGGATATCCTCTTGGTATAGGTGAACCCTAATGATTCCATCATTGACATTGACTGGTTATTTTTCATGCATGTTGTCAACGAATGATTTCATAGGAGATTCATGTTTTCAGACATGATTGTCCAACGTGTAGTTTTCATTGGTGATCAATGTTTTTTGATGGGTGGTTGGGGCATAGAGACACTTATTTCTTTATTTACCAATCTATCAGTGGAATTAGTGAATAATGAGATGGTCTAGGTTTAACGAGTTTTTAGGGAGGTCATGGATTTTTTACCAGATGATTTTGTAACTCCGCACCCCCCCACTTGACATTTCCTATGAGATAAACTTACGTACCACTATAACTTTAATTGAAATTTTACTTTATTTGATGGCACATTAGGAGATGCAGGAGTTGTATATCATGATTGGAGATCTGATGGAAAAGGAATTTATCTAACCCAATGTATCATAGTGGGGTGCTCTAGTCTTGTTTGTAATGAAGTAAGATGGTGGTCTGAGGATATGTATACAATACCTATGGTTGAATCAAATAATATTGAAGAACTATTACCTCTACAGGGCATAGAATATCTTTTTGAAATGATTAGGGGTGAATGTTGTTTTTCTTAGATCAATCTATGATCTGGGTATCACCAGTTGAAGGTGATAGAGAGTGACATCATGAACACTACTTTTAGATGCATGTATGGGAACATAGAGTTCAGGGTTATGTTGTTCGGTGTTATGAACTAACCAGACGTGTTAATGGGAATTATGAAATCTTTATTTAGTGAGTTATTGGAAAAATTTCTCATCATTTTCATCGAATAAATTCTAATCCACTTGCAGTTAGAGGAGGTTCATACAGATAATCTCAGTATAATACTAGAAGTAAATCAAATCCAACATCTCGATGGAATTTTGTCCAAGTGAATGTTTTGGACAGAGGAGACCCACATCCATAGAAATTTGGTATCTCATCAGGGTGTAGTGGTTGATCCATCAAATGCTAAGGAAATTTTTTGTGGGCACCACCAAATTATTTGGGATAAGTTTGCATCTTTCTAGATCTAAAAGGCTATTATTGAATTTTTTTTCATGATTTCTCTCGAGTAGTATCAATATTGATAGATATGACTCTAAAGTACCAAGCCATTGTTTGGAGTGGGAAATTTTAGGGATCTTTCAGCTACGTAAATGGGAAGCTGGCCAGTGCTCATGTGCTTCAACTACAAGAGGATGGAGTGATATTCGAGGAGCTCTATGAAAATTTCAGTGTCCGCTTGAGATGTGTGATAATGCATCAGTGACGAGTGATCTCTTAAGGGTCTACTCAGTTAAGTCCCCATGAATGTAAATATGAATCTCATGATCTGGATCATGTATGAGTCATGCTATTGCTAATGTTATGGTGATATTACCACATTAGGGACTGCTTTGTGGTTTTCACAGATGAAAAGTGATTAAGGTATATCTTTTTTCAACGAGATCTGAACTTTATATAGTGGAGGTTAATAGAGTTTATCCTGGATTGCGACATTGATATCTCTTACAACAATAGAATGGGGAATTATTTGGATGATTCTTTCAGCTAGAATTGGAAAATGGAGGTTGTTTGGAAATTTGTGAATAATTGGATGGAGATGGAAGATTTGGTTCCCTTGAACATATATGAAATAATGTATATTGAATGAGGATGTCTCTTTCAGATGAATGTGTGGTCAACTATGTAGTAGAAGGTGGAGGATTCATAGTGGGTAGCCTAAGAGGCAGAGGTGATGCATGATCACATTGACCCCGGGGATAATCCGAAGGGATGGTTCGAGGATTGTCTGAATCAGATATTGTTCCATGACAAGCTATTTTATTCCTTTCTAATGCATGATAGAGTTCTCTATGTGTTTCAATTAATTCCCTTATAAGTACATCTAAGAGATTTTATGATTTACTATGTCTTTATAGAATAGTTTTGGTGGCCCGAGATGAAGCAAGGTGTGGCAGAGTTCGTGGTGAAGTGTTTTATGTCTCATCATGTGAAGGGTAAACACCTTGTTCCTAATGGTTTATTTCATCCATTATATATCCCGGAGTGTAAGTGGGATTACATCTTGATGGATTTTGTCATAGGTATACCTGGGGCAGAAGGCGTTTGTGATGCAATATGGGTAGTGGTGGATTGGTTGATGAAATCTTCTCACTTCGTATCGATCAAAGAGTTGATTGCACTGGATTCCATAGAATCCAAATATGAGGATGATGTGGTGTAGATGCATGGGGTTTCCCGTTCCGTTTTCATTGATTGATATATGTGGTTCACCTCACGAGACTGGAGGTGATTTCAACATGATTTTGGATCATAGTTACACCACAACACTTTTTTCACCCACAGGTTGATGGTTATATAGGGAGGACCATCCATACGTTGGATGACATGCTAAGACAATATTCCTTAGAATTTTGTGGGTCTTGGGTGAAAAAATTTCCATTGGTAGAGGATTCATACAATAATATCTATCACTCATCCATTGGTATGGCTATGTTTGAAGGATTGTATGGACAATCATGTTGTACACCCTTGTGCGGGACATATGTTGGGGGGTGGGGCGCCAAATCTTGGTCCAAACTTGGTAAACAGTATGACCAAAATGTTTTAGCTCCTTTGTGACGAAATTAAGCTATAAAAGGACTAGCATAATCCATATACCGATTTTAGGAGGAGGCCCAAATCGTTAAATGTTGGAGGAAATGTGTCCTTGAAGGTTTACCATTGACGTGGGAAACATATGTTTGGTAGTGGAGAAAATCTTTCTCATAGGTTCCTCAGACCCATTGAGGTTTTTGGGTTAGTTGGAAAGGTAGCGTACAAGTTGGAATTTCCACCATAGTTAGATAGGACAGAAAACATCTTTTACATTTCTCTAGATCGTTGGTTTCGACACGATGAATCCAATGTCATTGATTTAGGGAGTTAGATATTTAAAAAGATGAAATGTTTGTGGAGAAACCAATAGAGATCCATGTTCATTATGGGGAGGTAATGCAAGGACAAACGATTATTTTGGATCATGTGTTGTGTATGAATGGTGTGTTGGTGGAGAGTACTAGAGACTAAGGAGCACATATGCATGCCCAGAACCCAATGTTGTTTTGTTTTTTTAAAGTATCTTTTTCTTAGTGATGTAGTTAATGGAACTTGTTTTATATAATATGGGGTTTTAACTTGTTTCATTGATTCTGATGACTTCTTAACATGTGAAAATGGGAGACTGGATTACTAATCAAGACACATTAATTGAGATTTGACTAAACACATGCAATTGAGTGAGTTCTAGACATAGAATATAATAAATTGGCATGAAGGAAGAAATTTCATAATTCATATCTCTGAATAGTCAGTTCTTGTATAGGGTATATGGTTGATGTTTGGGATAGCATATGTGGTTGGAGGTGCCCTTGGATGTTGAGGTTTCAATAAAGCTTTCGAACGACACATGTTTTTTATCCATGAGAGGAATCATACATGGTGCTCATTCGGACCCATCATTCTTATGTGTTTGGATTCATATTCTATAGGATGATAAAAGTTTGAGAGGTATCTGATTTAATTTCCTGAGCCTCCCTGTACCATTATTATGTCAAACTCTAGTTTTTGGACTGTTCTTGGAGGCAATGGTATCTCATTTGATGAGTTTTCTAAAATTTTAATTTTTCCAATAGTTGGACTTATAGGTGACTCAACATTGGTAGATCAATGAAAGAACCTGAAAATAAGTAGGATAGGGCACCGATATGTCAGGACGTTAGTGAGTCCAGGTGCCTGTGAGTCAAGGCATATGTATATTGAGGCGTCATTAGGTCGAGGTGTCGATAGGATGAGAGTTAGTGAGTCGGGCATCAGTGAGTCACATTGATGATTCATGCCGATGGATCAGCATCAAGGATCATCCATTAGTGGGTCAGGTTTTAGTGACCCACTATCAACGTCTCATGTCGGTGACCCACTCATCAGTGAGTCATTTCCTGTTTTCCCAATTTCACACACTTTAAATTTTTTTTATGTAAATCAAATTCAAATCCTTGTTTGAGCATTTCTAAAGGAATTTCAAAAGATATTCATTATATCTATAATATCCTAATGCTCCAGGGACTTTAAAATTGTAAAACAACTTGGTCATGACCCTGATCTGACATTAAGAAAACATGAAATTGTTTCCCTTCTAATGAGATTGGATTTGTCTTTTATAATTTATAGATCCTCAATTAGTTGTAACCCTAAAATTTATTCTTCATGCTCCCAAAAATATTCATCATTAAGGAGTTTCTTCTTTTCTATAGACAAGGATTGATTTTTCCTTGGATACTTTATAGTTACTTGTGCGACCCACTATTTTTTTCACAAAGAGTAACTATTGATATCCTGTTGATCCTTGTAGGGATTCATTTATCTCTCATTCTTTTGGTCATCATGTGGGGTGGATGTACTCATGTATCCTTTTGAATACTATTAAACCCAAATTTAATGAATACAATAGTATGTCATAATTGAGGGGTTGGGAAGATGATGATGATTATCTATTTGTTCTATATCTTATCTGTGCTCCATGTTCTGATTTAAGGGTTGTATCCTTTCTGAAAATCATGGTCGTTGGTGGATTCTATTTGAAAACCTATAAAAAATATAAATATGTGTTGTTGTTTCCTTTTATAATGGCTGATATTATGAAATTTATTAACCATATACATCTATCTAAATATATGTATTCCCCTAGATCAAATATTTTCAGTGATCACTCCAAAATTTTTAAATTCAAATTTACCAATGATGGTTGCTAGATCTGAATACGCCTTTCGGTTTGGTGTGGATGTGTGCAGTGTATATTTCTTCTAGACCTTGAGTTTCATTCTGGTCATGTGGTTGTATATATGAGAGTGTGGATATGATTATGTGGTGGTATGGTTGGTATAATAAAATATTAGGTTGAGAGATTGATTTATTGTGGAATGGATGAACTTGTTATGACGTGGCTCTACGCCAGGGAAGCGGATAGGCAATGATGCTACAGTTTTGGGATGTTCTATGCTTATGTTACTGGGTGTAGTGTTATTATGAATTGGGGATACCGAGAGGGGTTGTGATGAGGTGTTTCGATGGTCTTCTTATTGAGATAAAGGGAAGATCAGAATTACAATAAAGATTGACGACGGTAGCAGTAGGATCCATGTTCCAGAAAAGGGAGTGTGTAGTCAGAAAAAACAATGATTTCCTATTGTTGTTTTGAGGTATATGGTATTTTTTGTACAACGGGATTATTGAGGATGGGTTATGAGAGATAATTTTGAAGAAGGATGTTGTTACCCTACATGGGCCTTTCACCCAGAGTATCTAGAGAATTTTGGAAAATTTCTGTGGGTTATAATATGACATGTTGTATTTTTTGTTTGGCAGTCTCTATGGTATGGATGGAATAACCACTAAATGCGTGTTATAGACAAAATTATTTGGTGTCAAGCATCATTATTTTATTTAATAAGGATGTGACTGTCGTTCGTTTCGATACGTGCATTTAGAAGTTGTAGAAAAACTAATTTGTGGGATGGTTATTGTTTTAAACCCCATTGGATGGGATTTGTGTTATATATATATATATATACGTGTGTACTTAATTTTGATTTCAATATGCATCACACACGTGTTGATAACTATGTGCCTAACACCCACATTATTATGGGGAGGTTGTCCTTTCCAAACATCGCAGTGGGGGAATGGATGGGTGGTTATTGTCTACTCTATTCTCACTCTTATAGGCATTGGTATCCCTAGACTCTTGGAAATGGATGTGGTGAAGTTGTGGGGCACATGAGTCTATAAGAGAGGTGTGGTTCCCTTGTGTCTTTTGGATGAGATATATTGTACATTCCAAGGTGTCTCGGGATGAGGTCGTGGTTTTCTGATCTAGGTATCTACTGGCAGGATGTGATGTGGTATGAGACATTTGTGTGTGCATATAGGCTGTGGTAGTGGGGCTTGTGGAAGAGTGTGGTTGTTATAGGGTGATTTCTATTAGGGGTGAGTAGTTAACCAATGGGAAGTGGTATGAGAAACCGAAATATCGTTGTGATTACTAATTTACATGACATGAATTTCATTATATAGTGAGAGTAACGTTGTGAGGTTTTGATGGAAAGTATACCCTGTAAGGTTCTTTTGATTCTCCACTATATTTCTCATAGATGAATTCGTATTCTTCTCCCACTTTTCAATGATAGACATTGTTTTTTTGTATTTATTATACTTGTATGATCACCCTATGTATAAAAATATATTTTCATGTTACTAGGGATAATACATAAACCATGCTAGACCTTACTAGCTCTGGCAACATGATAGTTTTTTTGTCACTTCTTAGCCTTGTTATTTTGTTATTTTCATTATATATTTCCACAATATTTCTAGTAGTTTTACATTAAAAAATACTGTGGGATGGATTTTTAATTCGTATATATATATATATATTTCTGGGAGTTTTTTGAGGCCTATACATCGTATCTCCCAATTTAGGTTACTATAAAAATGGAAATGCCTCCAACATTGTGAAATTTCTATACCATTGTTGTTGGTCACTACCCAAGGGCTACTAGAGGCAAGACACTGGGTTCATTATCCCTATTTCTCCATTTCCATATTAGGAGGGGAATATTATGAAGAATGGGTTCAAGAAACATAATCAATATGAAAATAGTTCCAAATGCACCATCTTTGTTAGATAAGTCCCTTGGATCCCATGTTTTGATGTAATATTATACAAATTCAGAAGGGGATGGGGGTAGTTTACTTGGACATGGTAGACCTCCCATCCAAACATCACTGAGGGAACTAGATGGAACTCTTTTTGAAGTTATATAATATCAAGAGAGACTTGAGGTATATCATACAAGACATTTACTTGATCAGATTACCAATGATATATTTTTTCTTACACCCACAAAAGTTGTTAAAGAAACTAATTAAACGGGTTCTCATAATAATGTTATTGTGGAAAATGATGATACCATTCATCAAGAATAATTTTATATTGTTTCTATAATTATGATTATCAATATATATCTAAATCTTTAGAGTATGTTCCTGAGATAGAGGATTGGGACAAATTATATGTTATATGCACAACTATCCAATCTATTTGACATGTCACTAAATATGAAAAGTAAAATTTCAAATCAGATATGATGGACATATTCAAGCATGTTTTTTAATGTTGAAACACTTTATAACAAGTATAAAAATTTTACATTTATTAGGTACTTTCAAATATAAAATCTCATCTCCATAAAATTATTTATTTTCATAGCTGAAATTATATAGACTAAGATCATTTATTTTAGATCATTGATTGGTTCCCTCCCGGGATATATAATTGATTTTATTATTCAGTTGCATCAATTGTTTAGAAATGTTTTTTTGAAATACTCTTATTCCTCATCTAGTTCATCATGTTTTGTATGTATTTGACGATGAATGGATTATAATACTCATAAAAGGTGTTTCAAAAGTAAATTTTTCAGAGTTCATATTGAAAATGGATGATTTTATAGATGGTTCTGATACACGTTATTCCAAAACCCTATAAATTGTTTGATAAGACTTGCAACAAGAATAAAACTATTAAGAAAAAATCAGGAATGATATTGATTATAGTCTTGGTGAGATTTTTACTAATTATAGTTTAATGGGTATGTTTATATCCTTTTTTGGATCTCATGACGAGTCACCTAACTCAAGCTGTTATGAAGAATGTTTTAAAGATCATGTATATAAAATAGTTGTTCTAGCTCCATCAACCATTACGATATCCCTAGATCCTAAAATATCTCATCTTCCACAAATCCAATCATCCTAACTCTTGATAATGAATTCTAGAAACATATACTATTTTCTTGATGATCATTCATTTGTGAGACAACTTACTCATCTTCTCCTTATAAAACATCTTACCCTACAATACATTCAATTGAAAGGACACTGTCCTTCCCACAAATGAAAATATTTTCCCCAATTGTAGATTCATATTCTAATATCATATATAGAATCATTAAAATTCTTTTGTATTATTTTATGGTATATTGGTGGACTATATTTATTAATTTTAAATTTGATATGTTTTTATAATTTTGTGGTGTTTTCTATTACTTTTTGTTAATCTAAAATGATGAATAAATATGTTGATCATTGATAAATTCCATCCAAATGAATTAATTTGATATTTTTTCATGATTATAGAAACATTATTAATTAGTAATCCAATCCTGTTAAAATATAATTTTTTCATATTCAACAGGTTACAATTTAATTTTCATTATATGTGATTATAAAAAAGATGTAGATAATTTTGTTACACCAATATCTCTAAATTTTTATATTTTCAAATGTAATTTATAATGTTAATGATTGATTTCATGTTTTTTATTTGTAAATTCTATTTTGAAAAAATAATTTGAATATGGCTATGTATGGACCTTACAATGAACAAAACAAAGTGAATACATTAAACTGACTCTGATGATAAAGTTACAATGTCACATTAAAACTTTATATATTTTACCTAAATACTTCTACACTAAACATAACATGCACTAGATGAAAAAATTCTATCAAATTCATGAACTAACTCTAAAGTGATGTTTAACTTATATTGAATTTAATATCACATTACCACAAGGTAAATAAACCTAAAATGTGACCAAGAAGCACCTACCATGTGTACAAAATACCATATCAATAAAACCAATGATGTGATTGAATAATGGAAAAAACCCACCTCATGAAAAAAATTTACCATGCCAAGGAATGTTTAATTTTCATTAATAAATATATTGACCACATCTATTATTATAGAGAAATCATAGAGAAATAACCATAAGCATGAAGTCGTGTACCTAGCACTATATCAAATTAACTTGTCACATGATAACATACATTTAATGTGACACTTCATTGTATCATCAATCCATTCCATCTAAAAGTTCTATGTTTATTGGTAAGATAATGATGTTTTTAGTGAATAAAACATGTTGTATCTAACATAGAAGCATATAATTTCATATCTCAAATGGCTAGTTTTTTTAAATCATTAATAATGATTAAATAAATATAATATTGAATTTATGGATATGTAATGATGTTTTTTTAATAAAGATTTTATTAAGAATAAAATAAAATCTTGTGAATGGTGTTTCAAATACATGCTCTTAAAAAAGTAGAGAGGATACTACACGTGCACCTATGCTACAAAGGAGAATATAAAATGGATTATTTTTTGAAACATGTGATGAAACACTTCTAATATATTTCGAAAAAAATCCAAGGACCCCATAAAATACAAGATGTTCAGAGCTTGCTACATCACATTATTTAGCTCATATATCATTCTCCATTTATTTATTCATTACATTGTAGATGTGTTTTCTCGTTATTGTATAATAAAAAAAGTATCATATGCTAACCTAGATAGTACATGATAATCTCAAAAAATTATCTTATATTACTATAAAAAATGTTTAATATTCCATAAGTTACACGGTAGATTGGTTTAATCCCATGTATAACTATGTTAGTGGATTTGTAATTGAACATTCATATGTACTATTACCTCCAAAACAAAATCAAGGTTGTGGATGACTTTATATAAAAACATAATTCTTGGAAGTAAGATATTTCATTATATATGGGATAATGTATCGACTTTAGACCAAACCACTAATTAAATTACTCTATGTTTTATCAATTTTTAATTTATTTTGAATAAAACATACTGTGATTTTCATAAATTTTATAAAAACATAACTATGATAGTTAACCAAAAATAGTGTTTTATATACCCTATTAGATATGGGTATAATAGTTTTGTAGTTAATTTTTTTTCCATATTTTTTAACATAGAATTGATCGATCTTGTAAGAACCTAACACAATATGAATTATTTATATATATATATATTTATATACTATTTTTATTAACTGAGATGTATTATCAAATTTATGGATTTTGTTTAAATTTTTTCAATCAAAAAAATTATTAGAATATAAATCAACACCCTCATGAGTTATTTACTCTGTCCAAAATATTCTACTTCTAATACATAATAACAATATAACCTAAATTTAAAAATATTTTTATTACAATATTTAAAAAACTTAGAAGACATGGAATCCTATGAATCATGGAAACAAAATATCATTTCATTTCTAAAAAAGGAAAATTTCACATCAATCAATATATTCCAAAAATATATATATTCATTGAAATGGATATTATTATTTTCCCAAAAAAATGTATTTTTCATTAAAAAAAATTATTTACATACCTTATAGGATTACTATATTAGGTTCATTAACTCTGCCTGAATCCAAATACAGTAATCCAAAATATTATCAATCACATTAAAATCTTGTCACATATGAACACTAAATGGGATCTGTACAGTTAAAATTATGATCAACCCTAAAAATATCAATATAATATGGTATTCATAACTCTTAATTTACCATCATATAATATCATACATAACTTTAATGATATAAACACTCTACATTGATATAAATTGAAACTCCCTTCACACTAACTCCCATATATGGTGCTTACAATATATTCCATACAAACTGTTATGGAAACCAACTGAAATGAATAAAAGAAAAAAATCCATAGTTACATTATTAATATAAATTATTAAGTTACTTTTATAATCATTACATTTTTTGTTGATTGTTTTAAGAATTATAAAAAAAATAACTAAAACAACAATATAATTCCAAAAAATGGCAATTTTCCACACTATAAAATTGATTAATGATTTTATATTAAGTCGTATAAATCTCCCACAAAAATATATGATGATGATACTAATATTGATATATAGTATATAATACTCATATTCTAACACATCAACGTATAAAATATAAGAAGGGAAATATCCAATGATTTGTAATGGGTCGTGTATAATATAAGTTATCATGGGATAAATAAGGAATGATTAATGATGATGTAAATAATAACAATAAAATAACCCAATATGTTTGAAAATATATTAATGTAAAATAATCATAGTGAAGTTAACCAAGTAAATAATCACACAATCAAAAAACTAATTTTGAAGAGTTGGATTGAATAATATCAGGAAGCGTAAACATACAATCATGGAATTGTTATAATGTATAAAATATAAAATGTCAAGAACATCATTAAATGGTCTATCTATTTAGTTTCTTGAGAACTACTAATACATCAAGGGTTACATAATTTCCCACCACATCCTCCTCAAACCATGTCCGACACTTTCATGAAATAAGGGATTTAATAAACGTCACTATGAATAATAAATACACCTTAGTAATTATTATTCATACATATTGAAATAAATTGTAAATATATTTCCAATATATATTTAGGTTATAAAAGTAATCGTGTTCTTTTTAAATACTAAAGAACATGATAGTTTTTTTAATTCCATCATTGTTTAATACATTTTAGGGTGTGATATGAAATTCATAAATATTTATAAAAAATATTATCATAAGATATTAAATGAAAGGAGATGAATAATATCCATATTGAATATCCCTAGTGAAACAAAAGAATACTCAATGAATATTGGAAAAGATAAAGACACTTATACATAAATATGGGTTCCTTAAATGTTTTAAATAGTATAACACAAGAAAAAATTAATTATTGGCTAATTTGGTAAAATAAGTTCAATATCCAAATTGAAAAAAGTCAGAAGTTACATTAATAAGTAATTAATTAAACATAACATTATAAGATATATATATATAAATTATTTATATAAGAATATTGAATATAATTTATAAAAATATGTTTAGTAAATCATTTGTGTTGTGGTTGTAAAAATATACCTATAATTCACTTTAAAATTCCATTTCTGTGGGATGAAATGAAGACACGAAAATAAATATTTTTAGAATAATTTCAAGTGTTAAAATATTTATAACAAATGATGTTTGAGATACAAAATGACGAGTTAGTGATAAAAATATATATTACTAGAATGAAATCATTTTATTTTTTTTATGAAAACATTAATCTTAATATTTAACATGAAAATTTAAAAAAATAGGAATTGATGTTATATAGAATACCATGAAAACATAAATAAGAATTTTCATTGTTGATAATAGTTATAACAGACACAATATTATATCATGTGGGAATATTAAAATTCAGATTCCTTCATATCATTTTTAATGAAAGAATAGATTTACATGTGTCTGGGGAACCAGATACACTTAAGCCAGATTTTATAAAATGAAAAAATTATTAAAAAAATGCAATTATATGAGTTGTAAAAGATTAGAAAATTTCTTTTAATAATTTTTAATTAAAGTCCATGATAGTGGAATATTTTCATTAAAATAATTGAAAAAATGATAATATAGTTGAATCATTATAAGGTTTTTGGATATGGATGTGAATGATTCACCACTATAAAAAGTGGTATGGTCCTTTGATATTATAAAAATCTATTTGGATGAATTATGAAACTAAGTAAATTCAAAAGGTTATTGGACATCTACACCCCAAAAAACAAAAGTAATAGAAAATAAATTCGGTTTATGAGTGAATGATCATAAAAGTACATTAGTTAGGCAGATAGTCACAATCAAATATCCATCAATGATTGAAATGAAATAATATTTTACAAATGTATGGTATAGAATATAAATATATTTTAATGGAAATAAGACCATTTTTTCATCATAAATTATTTTAAAATAGTATGTTAGTCATTTATTATATTATATTATACTTATATAATATATAATAAATAATTCAATAGAATCATATGAAATACATGAAGAATTATAAATGAAAGACTTACAAATAGTGTAACATGTGATGTTTGATTATGTTAATAGAGAGACTATGTGAACGAAATGTAGATAAATGTATGAAAACAAAAAATAAATCATAAGAATAATAGTATTTATAGTTCACATAATCATTGAATAAAATACTTAATCGAGGAAGGATATAAACCTATGAATGGATATTTATCTCATAATCCTCTTACATGTTTAGAAAGGAATCCAAATAATTTAGGAATATATTAGAAAAAAAATTTAAATCATATTAATAAAATGTACATGTTGATAAAATATTTCAATGTAATGTAATAACATCATGTAAATGTTGAATACTAACATAATTAGAATAATATCTATGTTAATGGAAATTGAAATATCTAAAAACATGTTATGTCTCTATATTAATGATATGCATGTAGACCATCCTAAATGAAAACAATAAAACTTATTAAAAAAATAACGAAAAAATTAAATATATTTTAAATTTTTATGGTCTATTTATTATCACAATATATTTATTTAATTATATTTTTCATCTCGTTTGAGAGAAGGGGATGTATGGTTAATTTATTCACAACACAGTCAAGTATGATCATATTTTAAAAAATAGTAACAAATTAGTTTCATAATAAATATATATATATTTAATATCTTTTTTACATAATAACAATATTTATCATGTTCAATAGTTTGTGAAATATATATTAAAATTTAGAAATGTTTCTTGGTAATGTAGTTTTAGTCTGTTCAATTAGGAATTACAATTTATTGATTATATTATTAATATAAATATTAATTTATCATTAAACATATTAGTAATTACCAAAAAATAATATTTAGTCATTAAATAAAATTTTAATTACATCCATATAAGGAGACAATGAGAATTGAAATATGTAATTCATGGTGGAGAGGAACTGAGTATAATAGAGGTAATGATTTTATTTTACAATGGATGGGTGAAAAATAAAAAAATTTATAATTATAACAATAATGAGATTTATTTTTATTAATGGTTTTTATATAATTATATTTTCAATGGTATAAAAATTTTATTTGGTTTAAAAAGAGTGAAACATAAACAGAACACGTTTAAAACAATTAATTCATCCTTTGATATCACCTTTATAAAACACCATATATATTCTTAGATTGGATTTATTATGAGTTCAAACCTTATATGATGTTTTAATGAGGGGTTTGGGCTTTTTAATATTTTTTTCATGATATTATATTATTTTTTAGTATTTATGAGGTTGTGGGGTGGCCCACGTATTGTTTTGTGGTTTTAATATTTGGTAAATATTAGTTAATAAATATAAAAACAGAGTTCACAAACAAGGAAATTTGATCAAAAAAATTAGTATATTGTTATAATATACTAGAGTGATTTTAAATTCCTCATCTTCAAATTTATAATTTTTTTTATATTTTATGATTTTAATATTTATTTCAAATTATTACCTCAAATCAACATTTTCATCGGTGTCTAATTATTACCATGGTATATTTTTATTAGGTTAAATTGATCTTATTTATGAAATATTAATTTTATAAATAACAATATAGAAACAAATTTTTTAATCCAATTTCTAAATGTGATAAAAAATAACATCAATTTTAGTATATATGTCAAAATTGAAAAATTGTTTTTACTACTCAAAAAAATAAATTTTTTATAAAAATATTATAATGATAATATTTGTACCAATTATTACCCTAAAATGAATTTAATTTTATCATTTTAAATTCAGTTTATTTTAAAATTTTACGTTTAAATGGAAACATTAAAATAAATGAAATACTATTTTTCAAAGATAATTAATTTTTTAAAACATATGTATTCATATAATTATAAATTAAAAATTATCAACTAAGTGTGTTTAAACATATATGTAATTAAATTAAAAAAATATAATAAATTTTCCTTTAATAATTTCCAAATTAATATCTTATGTTACAAATAACTAATATATAGTAAAATAAAATTATTCAAAAAATAGTGTATTTTAACTCTAATTAGTTTTAATTTCATCCCGTTAAATTTACTTTAGTATATCATCTCCATTAAATTTAATCAATTAATTAGTATAAAATGTTAATCAATGAACTAAAATTGGTTCTTTTAATTTATTTTAATATATATGAGGTTTAACTATCCTTACATTTTATTCATCAGATGTATTATGTGTTATGTTATATTTTAAATTCTAAAGGATTGTTATTTTTATTTTGAGTGAGATACAATCTATTTAAAATAATATATATCAATTAGATAAAACCATTCAAAAATATAATGGTTTTATATGAATGATGATGTAAATAAATTTCAAATAGCTTTGAAACAATATATTTTATCTCAAGTAAAAGTGATATGAAAATCACAACATGTTTTCACACAATAGATCATAGTTTTCTACAAGTATAGTGAAGAATTTAGAGTAAATGAGAATACTTTAAAGGATTTTAAAGAAGATGTTAATGCTTAAAATGCTTTTTATAATTAATTTAGTATTTTCTGTATTAAGGATGATATTTCAAAAAAATTTAAGGGATTAGAGGTGAATTTGGTGAATTTGGGAAAATGATCATGAGTGACTAGAATCCATGAAATGGATTTTGATTTCTTTTTGATGCATTGATTGATCTTACACCCTAGTTCCAACTATAAGATATGTACACGAGGAATATTCATGGTACATGCTCTGATTTTAAAATTTGAAGCTAATATTTATGAATATATATCTAAATTATTTAAAGAAACATTAGTATACCTTTTCTGATAATTTTTTTACACTCCAATAAATTTTTATATAAATTTTTATATAATATCAATATTACATAATGAAGTGAATATATGAGATGTTATATGAGATAATAAATCGGAAAAAATCTATAAAAAAGCTATTTATTAGATTATAAAATTTGAAAACTTATTATCAAGATGAATGGACATTCACCATAGGTACTATGAGATCATAAAATGAACAAATAAACATGATATAATCAGTAACTCCATGTTACAAAATTTTATAATCGATTTAATACTTATTCCCTTTAAAATAATACTACTCAAACAAAAACATGATATGTTTTTATATATGAATCTAAAAATAATGAAAAAGTATTTTTTCAAAATATACTCTTCCGGTTTTTTGATCAACAAGACTATGGAAACATATTCATATGAAGTACACTCTGATATAGTCATAAGGTTAAATAAAATTTAGAATTATGTAATAATTAATAAAATACTTTTAAATGTTTCAGTTTTATATAATATAATACATCAATGGAGTTTATTGAGAAATAAAATATTTATATGAATGGAATTCATTTTAATTAATACCACATTAGTTGAAACTCACAAAATAAAAGTGTATTGAAAAATGGATTTTATCAAAAATAATTACCTTTACAATTTTATAAAATAATAATTTTTACAAAAAACAAAAACAAAACCAAAATATATTAAGGATGAGAAATAGAGGAAATGTTTTTTTTAAATGACATCTTCTATAAGAATTAGAATGTATATTTAAAACATATCAGTTATAATGAACTATTTTTCAATGACTACAAACAAACATGAGAATATAACATCCTACATTACTGCTACTGAATTCTAAAAACCTTGAATGGTTGTTCCTCCGTGAAAAATTGGAATAAAAATTTTAACTGTGTGTAATAATTCATTACACATTATTTAAAAATATTATATCAACAATTAATAAATATATTATATCACCTATAAAATCATGGTACCAAATAATTGATATTATTTGACACCATATCATTGAATAAATGTCTACATAAAAAATCATTATCATTTATTCAATTTTAATTGTTTTCACAAAATAAATTATTATAAAATATTATATACACTATAAGATAACTTGATGATACTCCATAAATATTTTATAATCACATATATTGACCTCATCATACTAACATATATTTAATTTTAATTCCCCTACGACAAGATAAAAAATTATATTGTGCCTATTAACAACATTATTATCAATCACTAAAAGGGGTTTTGGAACATAATGCTCTACACCATTAAGTGGATACTTAAAAAATGTTAGTGATAAGTTATTATCTATTAAAATATCACTATGAAATTAATTTAATTTAATTAACCATGATTAGTATATAAGTGAAAATTACCCAATTGTCAATATTATCTTGAAATTTTATTTTCTTCTTTGAAAAAATAGTAAAATAACTGACAATAATATCAATATATAATAAAAACATTTAATTATCACTAATAATAAAATGAGATCTTATCTTAGATATCCTATACATGAATGTTAATTTTCTAAAAAAGTTATATCAAAATTAAACACCTATAATATATGTACATAAGGATATTTTTCTATACTCACAAATTGATGAATATTGTAATAAACCATTATGTTACATTCAAACATTCATAATAACACATTTTAAAACCATGAAGTAAAAATAATATATTCTTAATTTTCATGATGTTTTTCATCAAACATAGATAATTTTATCAAAATAATATTACTGTCGAAACATAAAAGGGTTCTAACACTTTACTACTATAATCACAAGTTTAATAGATCATTCATGGAACTCATCCCTCACATGATGTGTAAAACTCAACAACTTTCCATGAAATTTCCACAGTCTATTGATTAATTTACCTACATATATTTTTTATCAATAGATTCATGAATAAATCATAATATATTGAGAAAAATTTTTGACATAAATTTTAATTTAACTTGACTCATCACATAAGTCCATCTATTAGGTGAATCAGACAATTATATATATATATATTGGTTTGACTGATGAAAAATTAAATGGATGGACTTCTAGAGAGATGTAGACACTAGATATTCTATATAAACCTTGAATTTTATGTTTTATATTTTAAATTTTATTATCTAACACACTTTCACATGTGGATATCTTCTAAAAATAAAATAAAATTTTATAATGGTTTGCTTCATATAACTCAAAAATATGGCTCTCGTACTTGAGGATCCCTCATTTATGTTCAAATTTTAGAGGTAAATAAATAAATATTAAATGATAAAAGGATAAATTAAATTCAATGAGAAATTTTTTATAATGGATCCTTCTAATATGATTATGGTTTCCATCCCTGTTTATAACTCTCCTTACTCACGGAACTATTAAATCCTAAAAACACTATTCATATACTTGATGATCCATAATTGATCATGATGATAGAGAAGTTCTTAATTATTTATGATCATAATTTCTTTCATGTACTAGTCACATATTTAAAAAAATACCATTTATAATTTAATATTAAAACCAACCTTAGGATTGAGGTCCATACCCTTTCAATACTAGTCATACTCATTAATCATAGAATGTACATAAATTTTCAAGGGATTATGAGTGTTAATGAATACTAATAGAATAGTGGAAGGGCTGAGAAAATTTATTGGGGGAAATAGTAAGTTCACTATGGTTATGTAGATATCTTGTACTTGGTATCCCCGAGAGGGGTAGGTAGTGGGGGTTCCATGTTCATGATCAATAATATTTGGGAGAATGGGTACATAGTTCATTGGTATAGGTTACTCGGAATCCTTGAAAAAAAACCCCTTTAAAAGGTTATTTTGGACATTTTATATACCTAATATATCCAAAAAATGGTTCCATTAAAAATATACCCCCATTGTTAGAAAAATGAAATCTTTGGATCCCTCCAAGTTCATCTACTACAAGAAAAATAAATCTCTCAAAATTATTTACATTTATTGGTGTCTTTAGTTCAAGGATACATATTTTCAATATGCTATGTACCTATATAACGTCAATCTTCAATTATTTCTGAATTTATCAAATCCAAATAAGTAATACTCTACTCTCACATGTTATGGATTTTGAATTTTTATAACCTATTAAATATAATTTTTGTTTCTATCTTTTTATGGTTAAATTTTCCAATTCTATGTAATAACAATAGTATCATCCACCCAATTGTGATTTCATGCACTAATTTGGATAAGACTGAATTCTATGATGAATGATGGAAAAAATTAAACTTCGTATAGCGGTTTAATATTTTTGTATGTACCATAATGATACTCTAAAAATATGTTGTATGAATATCCATTCCTCCTCTCTTATTCATAAAGAGTTTGAATTATTATGTTTCATGGTTAGTTGGTTGAAATTAAAACAAAGGGTTATATTTAATGATAATTTCACAAAATGATTAGGATGAATTTATTTATTTATTCTAAAATAATTACAAATAATAATTTTCATATATGGATCGAATTTAATTGATAAAATATTCTTTTAATTTTATAAGCTATATGTAATAAGATTAAGGAGTATATTTACGTATTGAGAACTACAGATCTTTGAAAACTGCCAATCATGATTGATCTATATGATTTATTTCCATGGACACATATTTTGAGAGTATTTATATAGTTTATGGAATGGTATTTAATTTATGTTAGTAGTTAGTAAATATTCTACCAATGATTATGTGATGATCATGAATTAGTTGTTCCTAGTTAAATTTACTAGTAGAAAATAATGTATTTAATGCGACGGTATTAGAAAAGAAAAATATTACACTTTTCTGGACCATGATTGGGATATGGTCTATAGTGTTTATCTATCAGTATTAGTGAAATTTATATCTCCACCATATTTAATGGGTGGTAAACAATGACATTTGTGTGTTCAATCTCATATTTAGGTTAATCTAAAAGAAAATATGATAGGTATGGACTCTCCCAGTATAAGGATTTATTATTAGATTTTTTAATTAGTGAATTTTAATGATTTAAATAATTTTGATAGTTACAATATTTATTATTTTTTGGAATTTACTTTGTTTCTATATGTAAATAAGTCTTTTTTATTTTGGTGAGAAATATGTTTTTTTCCTTACAAAGAATACAAGACACAAACTCCACACGTGCTGTCACAACCCCTTCTCGGGGCCCGTGCCGTGACTACCCCATGCCCGCCTTCCATAGGCCAGGGGTTGGCGACTAGCACCAATGCGTAATTCCCGATAAAAAGGGAAGGCATTGCCTTTGTAAAGTAAACAAACACCACAGAGCAAGCAAACATGCAGAAGAAACACTAAGTAAAAACTGGGTAGAATAGTAAGTGTGAAAAAGTAAGTGGGCCAGAATACAAACCCAAACTGGAAGTAAAGTAAAAATGAAAAAGGGAGTACAGAAACTGAAAAGTAAAGCTGTAATGTCAAGCTGTCCACTAGTAGTCCCACCTGAAGGGTGAGTACAGATAGCCACCTCAGCTCCTCAGGTCCAGCCGTCCGCTCCGTGTACATCCCTCCCAGTAGTCCACCTACAGGTACCAACCTGCTTCGCAAGCCTCAACCACGATCAGTGCTGTCCGTCGTCTGTAACCAACACAACATAGTGCGAGCATAACTCGTGCAGGGGTGAGTATAAGCTACTCAGTAGTGACCCCGAGACCCCTGAAGGTCTCCCAGAATCCACAAAGGATAATCCACAAAGGAAAGATAAAATCATGAAGTAACATCCGACACTACTTAGGGGTATGCCCACACATATACCTCAGTCATCAATTCCAGTTCGGCTCCAACATCCGAGCCCAAGTTCGATCATGTCCACACCGGATAGCACAACACAATCCACATAGAAAAGAAAGTCAATCATATCGAAGATAATGATTGAAAGTCAAGATTCATCTCACATAGGTATACTTATTCGTAAGATGATAGAGATGATCAGATGTAGCCACTGATTCATCTAAGCCGTCAGACCCACACATGATCGATAGATATTAACCCTCGCAATGACCCACATAGGATCGATAGGTAACTAACCCCCACAATGACCAACGTAGGATCAGACCCACACAAGATCTGTAGGCGCTGGCCCACACAGGACCACTGAGCGCTGACCCACATAGGATCTGACCCACACAGGATCAGTAGCACTGATCCACGTAGGATCGATGGGTGCTGTAGTAGTCGCCGTCGAATCCACGGAGGATTTCTTTATAGTTGTCATCGTCATCGTAGTCGCAGCCAGCTCTAGGGTTTCCGCACATAGCAAGTTCGTTTGATAGGGTCCGCTCCATGATCTGAGGGGCTGATACATCAATTGACATGATTTCTGGAGTTGATGTATCCAAAATTTCCGTATCATCAACAGGAACTCAACGACACAGACGGCGCGTCAATCGGACGCCCGGTTTGAGAGTTATTGGCTTTTCCGTCCCAGGGGTACGGTTGGATTTTAAGTCAAAACCAACCCGACCGTACTCCAACTGCATCCAAATCTCGAGAGGAGTAAGCCAAAAGGTCCGCCTCATTAAGAGAAATCCATCAAAGTCGACGGCACGTCAATCGGACGTCTGAGGATCAAGTTATAAGTGTTTCCGCTCCGATGGCCTGGTTGGTTTTGTGTACGTACCAACCCAGCCGAACCCAAAGTTCTCCGAAACCTTGATTGTAATATAATGAAACGGCCGTCTCGATCCAAGGATCGCATCGTAGCTAACAGTGCATCAATCAGAGGTCTGCAGCCCAAGTTATGGGCTAAAGACCGAAAGAGGTCCGGGAATAGGGGGTTCGGGCCCGGTCCAACCTGGCCTGATACCCCCAGGGTCGACCCGACCCGGGTCAGGGTCTGTACTGCTTGGGCGTGGCCCGGCCCGGCTGGCACGGCCCGACCTGGCTGGCGTGGCCCGGCCCGGCTGGCGCGGCCCGACCCGGCTGGCGTGGCCTGGCCTGGCCTGGCGGCTCGGCCAAGAGGCTCGGCTAGGCGGCTTGGTCGTAACGGCTGAGCGAAGAGGGGGGGGGGGCTGCCCCCAGCATTGTGAAACCGCCTCCCCCATGTGGGGGGCTGCACCTACTATCCATCTTGGGGTTACGACCCCTGGTGATTCTCGGAAGCTGGTCGGCCCGGCTAGCCGGCCGTGCTGCTGCCGCAGGACCCCACGGTCCTGCCCTCCTGCTCCGGCACCGGTGGCCGGAACCGGAGGCCTCCCCCTGCTCCACCGCAGCCTATGGTCGCGGCCTTGGTCTGTCCGGCACAACGCGACGGCGCCGTGCCCCTCCGCCGCAGCCCCGATCCAGCCGCGGTGCTTTTGTGATTCTCTGGCGTCACAGGATGGCGTCGCGCCTTGTTCGATATCAACGGCACTGCGCGACAGTGCCATGCTTCTTCTCCCAAAACTCATAGCTTCTGCACGGAGCAATGGCACCGCACCGCCTCATACACGCCACAACAAAATTCAATTAAACAAGGGGGAGGAGGTCAGTCGTGTTCAAGCGGTCCGACCTCCTCCCGTTATTGTGATATCTGGCAGCTCAAATTGAAAAGAAGAATGGAAATAGAAGTAATCACGAACAATCAATTAAAATAAACCGTTGCCTCAAGTGTAGTCGTCGAACGAGGTTGTTTCAGAAAGGGACATCGCGGAATTGATCGTCGCAGAAGAAGGCAGATAGTCCCGTCGCGGAGGAATGGTGTCTCTCTTACTTTGACGCGGAAAGAGGGAACGAGGTGATGCGCGTCGGGTCGTCGATCTCCGAGGAAGGCTTCTCTCACCTTCATCCGTCGTCGGAGGTTGGCGTTCTTCGCGTTCTTCGTGTTCTTCGTCGAGGAAGAAGAACTTCATGAACTTGAGCAAAAATGTCCCAAGCCCTCTCACAACCCCAAAACCCAATAAAATAAGAGTTTGTCTTATTTTATTTCTCAATCCATGCGTTTTAAAAAAAATTCAAAAATGAGTCAAACAATTAATTGAATTAATTGCAACGTTTAAAAATCCCAATTTAATAGAGGAATTTCATAAACCGAAAAACGAAAGGGTTGACTTCCTCTTAATAGGGGTGCGGGTGCGTTACCTTAAATAAAAGGGGGTTGAGGAAGTTGAATGAAATGGTGGGGATCGTGTGGACCCCACCACACAGATATCATAACTAGCGGGTAGGATATTGTGGGTCCCACTCCAATCACTTAGCTTAGGTTAAACAACTTTAAGTAAAATAAAAATAAGTGGCACCATTTTTATTTTATTCCTTTACTTAACCCAAAAACATAAAAACCACACCTGAGTAAACACAACTCCGGATAAGGTGTTTCTAAGAAACTACAGGCACTGCGATTCCATTGGTGCCCTCAAAATTTGATTCTGAGCACCGGTTCAAAAGTTAGAAAAAACCCGCCCGTTCGTTCACAGAACGTACCCGAGATAAACTTTAAAAAATGATTCCTGGTACACCGTCCCTCAGAATCAGGTGTTGTCAGAAACTATGTTCTTGTAAAATCTGAAATAAAATTAAGAAAAAAATTTCCCATTAATTTCACGGTACATTACATTACTCCCACCTCAGGGCTTTACATCCCCATAAAGATACACAAAAAACTAGGGAAACAAATGTGGGTACTGAGCACGCATCTGAGCCTCCCGCTCCCAAGTGCTCTCCTGGAGGTTCCTGTGCTTCCATCTGATGTACACTAGAGGAATAGACCATCCATGTAGGACCTACTCCTGTCGATCCTCAATCTCCACCGGGACCTCCGCAAAAGTCACCCCATCATTAATTTCCAGCTCCCCATGGTCAATGATATGCGTCGAGTCATGGACGTATCTCCTCAGCTAAGACATGTGAAAGACGTCATGTAACCGGTGAAACTGATGTAGTAGAGTCAGTCGATAAGCCACCTTGCCAATCCTGCTGAGGACTTGGAATGGTCCGATGAAGTGTGGAGACAACTTGCCGCCTCGGCCAAATCTCCGTAATCCACGTCGAGGTGAGACCCGAAAGAAGACGTGGTCGCCATCCTCGAACTCCAGTGGCCTCTGCCTCCTGTTAGCATAAGACTTCTGCCGGCTCTGATCTGTCCTCATCCACTCCTGGATGACCTAGACCTTCTCTATCATGGCCTGGACCATCTCTGGTCCCACAAGTGCTGACTTCCCAGGGTCTGTCCAGCACATAGGAGATCTGCAAGGTCAGTCGTACAACGCCTTGTATGGTTCCATCACGATGGTGGAGTGATAGCTGTTGTTGTATGCGAACTACACCAATGGTATGTGGTCCTCCCAACTACGACCAAAGTCGAGGACACAAGCGCAGAGCATGTATTTGAGATTCTGAATGGTCCTCTCCGTCTGACCATCCGTCTGAGGGTGAAAGGCGGTGCTCAGACGTAACTGCATCCCGAATGCCTCCTGCAACCCCTTCTAATGCTAGGAAGTAAAGAGATCATCTCGATCGGAGATGATAGATGATGGCACACCATGAAGTCATAAAATCTCTTGAACATATAGACGTCCCAATCTCTCCACTGAGCCCTGCTCTCTGATGGGTAAGAAGTGAGCCGACTTGGTGAGCCTATTGACAATCACCCAAATGGAGTCGTGAACTCTGAATGTGCGTGGAAGTCCAGTCACGATGTCCATAGATATCCCATCCCACTTCCACTCCGGGACCTCCATGGGCTTCACCAAGCCTGCTGGTACCTGGTGCTCTACCTTCACCTGCTGGCAGGTGAGGCATCGAGAAACGAACTCTACCACAACCTTCTTTATGCCCGGCCACCAGTGCTGTTGTCTGAGATGCTGGTACATATTCGCCACTCCAAGATGTACCACCTATGGGTAAGTGTGAAACTCTCCGATCACCTCCTCTTGTAAAGAAACTGGTACCAAGGTACGTCCTCTGAAAAGGACGTCATGCTCTCCTCCTAAAGAGAAACCATCAGGTTCTTGTCCAGAGGATATCTGTGCATGCCGCATCTCAGAGTCGGCGTCCCCACATTGTGCCTCTCTAACCCGCTGTAGTAGTGGAGGAGTGATTGTGAGTGACAGAAGAAATGCTGATCCATCTCTATCCACGAAGGATATATGCAAAGCGGCTAGCTGCTCTGTCGCCTCCCCAAGTAGCTGAATGCCCGACCTACTGCTGAGTGAATCAGCTACTACGTCCCCCTTTCCAGGAGTATAGACTATCTCAATGACATAGCCCTGGAGGAACTCGAGCCATCGCCACTATCTCAGGTTCAGGTCCTTCTGCGAGAAGATGTACCTGAGACTCTGATGGTCAGAATAGACTATAAAGCGTTCGCCCATCAGATAGTGTCAAGACATCTTCAGAACGAAGACCACTGCTGCTAACTCCAGGTCATGGGTAGCGTATTTTGTCTCATTCTGCCTCAACTATAGTGATCCATAGGTGATCACTGCCTGCTCCTACATTAGGACACATCTGAGTCCAGTCCGTGATGCATCGTAGTAAACTACGTAACCAAATCCCTCCTTTGGTAGCCTCAAGATAGGCACGTTGGCCAATCTCTATCTCAGCTCCAGGAAGCTCTACTAACATCTGTCTAACCACACAAATGGTTTACCATTCTTCTTCAAAGATGAGAGTGGTGCCACAACTCTGGAGGAGTCTAGCACAAATAACTGGTAGTATCCAGCTAGTCCCAAGAAACTCCGCACCTCCGTCACACTCCTAGGTGGCTCCCAAGCTAGCACTGCCTTGATCTTCATAGGATCCACCGCAACTCCCACCTCAGAGATAATGTTTCCCAAGATGTGGAACTCACATATCCAGAACTGACACTTTGAGAGCTTTCCATAATGCTGGGGCTCTCAGAGTGTGTCTAGTACAACCCGCATGTGGTAGGCGTGCTCCTCCTCGGTCATCGAGTATATCAAAATGTCATCAATGAAGACGACAACAAATCGATCGAGGTATGGATGAAAGATCCTGTTCCTGAGGCCCATGAACACTTCTGGAGAATTGGTCACGCCGAAAGGAATAACCATGAACTCATAGTGGCCATACCGACATCTGAAGGCCGTCTTCTGCACGTCCTCATCCCGAACTCTGAGCTGATGATAGCCTGATCTATGGTCTATCTTTGAGAACCACCATTCTCCCTTGAGCTGATCGAAGAGGTCATCAATCCTCAGTAGTGTATACTTGTTCCTCATTGTCACCTGGTTCAGGTGACGATAGTCGACACAATGTTGCAAGCTCCCATCCGCCTTCTTGGAAAACAAAATCGGGGAAGCCCGGGGTGAAACACTGGGTAGGATAAATCCATTGCCCTGCATGCCCTCCAAATGTACCCGTAGCTCTCGAAGCTCAGAAGGAGCCATCCGATATGTTGGGGTCGATATCGGGGTTTTTCTGTGGTACATTTCAACATTAAAGTCTACCTCTCTACGAGGAGGCAGTCCTAGAACGTCGTCGGGGAAAACGTCCGCATACTGATCCACCACTACAGGAAAACCAGGACTATGCACATCAACTTCTCCTAGGATGAGGCTAGCCAATTGATGAGTGATGGGCTATCCTATCATCTGCGAGAGTCTATCCTGTGTTGCGAAGGCTCCCTTCTCGCTGGTGAAGGTGAACCTGCTCCCATCGGTGCATACACACCGCACCTTGCGTATAATACAGTCAATCTGAGCATGGACTGTAGATAACCAATCCATTCCCAATATGATGTCGTAATGACTCGAAGCTGCTACAAGAAGATCCCAGTCAAAGCTATCACCTCTTAGAGTAAGGTCACACTGCCGGAACCAGTGCCTAATCATCGGGTCTGCTCCCGTAAGAGTCTCTACCCGTAAGGATGAAGCCAACGGCTCTGTCGGAATCTCCGAGCTCCGAACAAGGGCATCATCTATGAAAGAAGGACTCTCTCATGTGTCTATAAGAACTGCATCAAGGGTGGAATAGACAAAGATAGTACCTTGAATCATTTTTGGCGCGCCGTGGGTGTAGGCATCCACTGCCTGGTGATGTGCCCATCTCTGCCCACCAGCTCCTTGTGGTCGGGGTGGACCTCCTGGGGGTGGTGGTGGTAGAGCCTCAAAGCGTTGCCCACCACCTGCTGCTCAACCAGCTCCCCTGCCTCGTCCTCCTGCTCCCTGCAAACCGCCACGGTTGACCCTCTACCTCTGCCTGGGTGGTCCCTCAACCGTCTGATGCTCCTCGACACAGCGGGTCGGGCAGTCACGAGCTATGTGGCCATGCCCGCCGTATGCGTAGCACTATATGCCTCTCAAAAGACTAGCTCTGCGGTGAGTTCCCCACACCTTTGAGCCAGTGTCCTGGGGTCGTCTACCTGAGGGTCTGTTCTGCCTGGACCCATGAGTCATCTGTCGACTTCCTACTGTAGAAGAATCTGCTACGTGCCTCCCTACGGTAGGTGTCGCTGCTGATGTAGGCTCAGAAAGGAAGCTCTCGATGAGAATGGCTCACTCCAATATCCCTGCCTCTGTCAAAATGATAACGGAGATCAGAGATGACGTGATCTCATGCCTCAATCCCTACTCGATGGTTCGAGCATGGAAGAATGGGTCTCGTACCATGTCCGTCAAATAGCGTGAGAAGTCGGTAAATCTCGCCAAGTACTGGGCGACCTTCAAGCTGCCCTGACGCAGCTATAGTAGCTCCTGGATTCGCACCGAACGGAGCGTGGCTGGAACAAAATCCAAGTGGAAGAGGCTCTCAAAGTCCGTGCAGAGGAGAGATGCCTCGTCGTGCACCTGGAGCATCAAGCTCCACCATATGCATGCTTCTGCATGCAGGAGACTCACTGAAAGGATCACCATGAGGTCTACTGGTGTCCCTACTAAACGGAAAACTCTTACAACTTCCTCCATCCAATCCTCGGCTGCCTGAGGGTCTGTCTCCCCGCAGAACCTGGGTGGTCGCTGACGCTGAAACTCGTGCAGTGCAGTAAGGTGACGTGCACCGTCAGCGGCTGGGGATGGTAGCATTGGTGGCTCGGCGGGTAAAGGTACCACCGGTGCCTCTGCTGTCAAAGGGCCATGTACCGAGGCCTCGTCGCTCGGTCAGCTGTCGTCATGCACATTGCTCGGAACCCTAGCTAGCTGTCGTCGTGGGGCCATCCTAATGAAAACACGTGCACCACAGTCAAACAGTATACCTAGTGAGCTGACACAAAGTAATCACAAAGAAAACTTGTAAAACACATGCAATCAATGTTTCCTTGCATTAAGTCAGAATGCAGAAGTCAGGGTCCTGGTGTACGGATAAGTCGGCCGCCGCACAAACACTGGATTCCCTGGACTGATAACCACACTCAATACTCTTAACACTATTTCTTTACATAGAAAAATATTAGAGTCCTGAGTTCTGAGGTATAACTGAACTCCTATGATACCAATTTGTCACGACTCGTCCTCGAGGCCCGTGTCGTGACTACCCCAAGCCCACCTTCCATAGGCCAGGGGTTGGCGACTAGCACAAAGGCGTAATTCCCGATAAAAAGGGAAGACATTTCCTTTGTAATGTAAACAAACACCATAGAGAAAGCAGGAAAGAAGATGCAACACTAAGTAAAAAATGGGTACAATAGTAAGAACGGAAATGTAAGTGGGGCAGAATACAAACCCAAACTGAAAGTAAAGTACAACTGAAAAAGGGAGTACAATAACTGAAAATTAAAGCCGCAACATCGAGCTATCCACTGGTAGTCCCTCCTGAAGGGTGGGTAATGATAGCCATCTCAGCTCCTCGGGTCGAGCAATCCGCTCCATGTTCATCCCACCCAGTGCTCCACCTCCAGGTACTGTCCCACTCGGCAAGCCTCAACCACGATCAGCGTTGTCCGGCATCTGCAACCAACACAACGTAGTGCGGGCATAGCTCGTGCATGGGTGAGTATAAGCTACTCTGTAGGGACCCTGAGATCCCCGATGGTCTCTCAAAATCCACAATGGATAATCCACAAAGGAAAGATACAATAACGAACTAAAATACGACACTACTTAGGTGTATGCCCATACATATACCTAAGTAATCAATTCCAGTTCGGCTCCAACATCCGAGCCGACGTTCGATCACGTCCACACAGGATAACACAACACAATCCACATAGGAAAGCAAGTCAATCATATCCAAGATAATGATTGTAAGTCAAGATTCAGCTCCTACATGTATACTTCTTCGTAAGATGATAGAGATGATCAGATGTAGCCACTGATACATCTAAGCCATCGAACCCACACATGATCGATAGATACTAACCCCCGCAATGACCCACAAAGGATCGATTGGTAACTAACCCCCGCAATGACCCACATAAGATCAGACCCACACAGGATCTATAGGCACTGGCCCACATAGGACCGCTGAGCACTGACCCACACAGGATCTGACCCACATAGGATCAGTATCACTGATCCACATAGGATTTCTGAGTACTGTAGTCATCGTCGTCAAATCCACGGAGGATTTCTGTACAGTCGTCATCATCGTCGCAGTCGCAGCCAGCTCTAGGGTTCCCGCACATAGCAAGATCATTCGGGAGGGTCCGCTCCACGAGTCGAGGGGATGATACATCAACTGACACGAAGTCTTAAGTTTATGTATCCAAAAGATTCGTATCTTCAACAGGAACTCAACGACACAGATGGTACGTCAATCGGACACCCGGTCTGAGAGTTATTGGCTTTTTCTTCCCAGGGTCCGGTTGGTTTTTATGTCAAAACCAACCCGAACGTACTCCAACTACGTCCAAACCTCATGAGGAGTAAGACAAAAGGTCCACCTCACAATGAATAAACCATCAATGTCGACGGAACGTCAATCGGACATCCGTAGCTCAAATTATAAGTGTTTCCGCTCCAAGGGCCCAACTGGTTTCATGTACGAACAACCCGGCCGAACACGAAGTTCCTTGAAACCTTGCGTGTAATATACCGAAACGACCGCCTCGATCGATGTATCGGATCGTAGTAGACGGTGCATTGATCGGAGGTCCACAACTCATGTTATTGGAAAAAGACCGAAAGAGATCCGAGAATAGGGGGTTCGAGCCCGGCCCGACCCAACCCGATACCCCCAGGGTCGGCCCGAACCGGGTGGACCCGACCCGGGTCCGGGTCTGGCCTGCTTGGGCGAGGCCCAGCCCGTCTGACGTGGCCCGGCCTAGCAGCTTAGCCAGGCGGCTCGGCCAAGTGGCTCGGCCGTAACAGCCAAGTGGAGAGGGGGGGGGGGGCGCTGCGCCCCGCGTTGTGAAACCGCGACCCCCATGTGGGGGGCCATTCCTGCTACCCAGCTAGGGGTTATAACCCTCGCTGCTTCTTGGAAGCCGGCCAGCTCAGCTGGCTGGCCGTGCTGCTACCACGGGACCCCAAGGTCCCACCCTCCTACTCTGGCGCCAGCGGCAAGAAACCGGCCGCCGCTCCATGCTACGTCGCGGCCTTGGTCTATCCGGCGCGGTGCGACGGTGCCGCGACCCTCCTACCCTGCCCCACTCCGGCCGCATTGCTTTTTTGGTTCTCTGGCGCGGCGCGATGATGTTGTTCCTTGTTCGACTTCAACGGCGTGGCGCGATGGCTCCGCGCTTCATCGCCCAAATCTCATAGCTTCTGCGCGGTGCAATGGAAACGCGCCGCCTCACACGTGCCGCAACAAAAATCTAACAAACAAGGGGGAGGAGGGTCGGTCGTGTTTGTGTGGTCCGACCTCCTCCCATTATTGAGATATCAGGTTGCTCAAATTGGAAAGAAGAATGGCGTCGGGAGTAATCATGAACAAACAATTAAAATAAACCGCTACCTCGAGTGTAGTCGTCAAACAAGGTTGTCGCGGAAAGGGACGTCGCGGAATTGATCGTCGCGGAAGAAGGTGAATCGTCACGTCGGGGAGGAACGGTGTCTCCATTCCTTTGATGCAAAAAGAAGGAACGAGGTGATACACGTCGGGTTTTCAATCTCTGAGGAAGGTGTCTCTCACCGTCGTCCGTCGTCGGAGGTCGGCGTTCTTCGCTTTCTTCGTCGAGGAAGAAGAAATTCAAGAACTTGAGCAAATTCTCCCAAGCCCTCTCACAACCCCACAACCCAATAAAATAAGAGTTTGTCTTATTTTATTTCTCAATCCATGCGTTTTAAAAAAATTCAAAAATGAATCGAACAATTAATTGAATTAATTGCAACGTTTAAACGACGCAATTTAATTGAGGCGTTTCATAAACAAGAAAAACGCAAGGGTTGACTTCCACTTAATAGGGGTGCAGGTGCGTTACCTTAATTAAAAGGGGGTTGAGGAAGTTGAAAGAAACTGTGGGGATCGTGTGGGCCCCACATCACAAATATCCTACCTAGTGGGTAGGATATTGTGGGTCCCACTCCAATCACTTAGCTTAGGTTAAACAACATTAAGTAAAATAAAAATAGGTCGCACCATTTTTATTTTATTTCTTTACTTAACCCAGATATATTAAAACCACACCCATGCAAACACAACTATAGAAAAGGGCTTTCTAAGCAATTACCGGTGCTGCGATTACATCGGTGCCCTCAGAATTCAATTCCGACCACCGGTTCAAAAGTTAGAAAAACTTGCTCGTTTCTTCACTGAACGTACCCGATCTAAACTTCAGAAAATGATTCCGGGCACACCGGGCCTCGGAATCAGGTGCCTTCAGAAACTGCGTTCTTGTAAAATCCCAATGAAAATTAATAAAAAAAAATTCCCTTGAATTTTACGGGTCTTCACACGTGCCTCTTTAAGAACACATTATGACCCTTGCATAAATTCCCTTTATGATAGAAATCATAAAACCAAGGGACCTTGCTTCAAGAGAATCATGGAACCCAATTGTTCCTCTTTTTTACAATTAGTGTGTTATATGAGAGACCCAATTGGTCAAATAAAACAATATATCCTTTAAATTTTCACACAATATATACTTTCTTACAATAAAATGTGATGTTATTCATGTTAATAATTTAATTTTTAATACACGTTTTTTTATAAAATTGATATTATTTCTGAATTCACCATTATAGAATTATTCTAGATTATTTTAAGGATTTTATGAATTTAGTTTAATTTTTTAAGAATAGTGAATTTTTTTACCAATACATAATATTTATACATGAAATATCTAGTTTCCCATAATAAAATAAAATTTATGAGTGTTTTTAGAATTAAAACTATATGTTTCTAAACAACTATGTAAGATTTAAAAAACCTATACATAATATTTTAATGGAAAATGAACAAATTTAGAACAAAAACTACTTTTTTTTATTTTGTTTTAATTGTATATTTTATTTTTAAAATAAATATTTGTATTTAATAGAAATGCATGATACATATATTTTATAATAAACTATTTTAAATAATTAATATCATAATCATTTAAAATTTAATCATACATATAATATTTATGCATAAAAATTCAAATGTCTGGAAATGGGTTTTTATATATCTCACAAACTAATATTAAAATATTTTTCTAAATCACATTTTGAATTGATGTAAATTAAATTAATGTATTTTTTGTAATTTTTTATTTTTTAATCTGGTAGTATGTGAAATTTAATTTTTTTCACTAAAAATAAGTTACCAAGTTAAATATTGTTTACCTAAAAAAGTATTTATTCTTCAATTAATAATAATATTCATGATATTATGTATTTTTAAATGGATATACATAAAAACTAGCACTGTAAAGTTTTTTCCAGGACCATTAAATATTTTAATATTCAGTTAATTGATTCAAATTTATATAAAAAATAAAGAACACCTAAAAATTAAAAAAGACATATTTCAAAAAAATGTTTATTTAGACAAATAGTATTTAGTTAAATTGAGGAAAAATTTGGATTCAAAACATGGTTATTAGATTGTATATATAATCTTATATTCATAGTGACAAAATAATTTATAGAAATAGAACATAATCAATATTAATATGTGTAAAAGTGGGTAATATATTAAATCTATATTTTATCTAAACAAAATGGAAACATTTACCTTCTATAAATTTTTTGTTCATATATAAATTATTAGCTAAAAAACCAAAAAAATTACCCCTCACGACTCATAGAAATCACAATAGAAATGCAAAACACATGTGATTTCGGTCATTCTCTTTACCTAGATTTGGATTACATGTAAAATTGCCATGTTATTAACTTATAATAGGAGCTCATCCCTACCCATTCTTTCAACCCTCTCCACCCAAAAGGAATAATTACAATTTCCCTACCCACCTTCTTAAAATCAATTTTAAGGAGTTCTTATGGTTTTATATAATCCTCCCGAGCATTAATAAAATACTTGGTTAAGTAAGGGTTTCCAATCCTTCTCCATTCTTATTAATTGAAATTATTTTGTTATAATACAATTTCATCATATATACTTTTCTACAATGTAATGGTATTATTTATCATTTGATGTGTTTTATTTTATATTCTACTTATCCCCTCTTAGTACAACAATTATCTCAATCTATCTTCATGATAACATAAGGATTCCAACTCTACCCCTATCCTTTTTCAATTATAGACCTTCATTTTAATGTCATCACCTATGAAATTCTATGGAATTGTCACGTATTTGATATTTTCTAAATCACATTTCGATTACTAAATCACATTCCATAGCCATCATAATTGTTAAAAATCTAATATTTTTTTAATGTTTTAGTTTTTGTGGTTTTCTGTGAAATGAAATCATAATATAGATACTAGTAAGTGGATATAGACTTGACATTTATTCACCTGGTGTTATAACCCCTAGAATGTATTATTGAGTTTCAACTCCATATTCACTGTGGTTTACAATGAGTATCCCTAATACAACATACCAAGCTTGGAAAACCCTGGGGATATTTTTAGTATAATTCAAAGGTAATAATATAATTTCTTAACATAGATATAGTCTCCAACTATGGATTAATTTTTGAAAATATTAATATCTTCTGGTCATAACCTATCAATTTGGTTATACAATTCACCAAATTCTATCGTTATTTTCTTGAATTTGTAATTTAATGTTACATTGAAAATACCCCATTATATATATTTTGGTAATGCATTTTTTAAACATCCACCATCAAACTATGGTTGGAGAAGTACCATGTTATTTAAATTATTTACTAGGAAATAATTTTCGATCCATATATTTGTATCTCAATCAGGATGATAATTGTTTCTTAATTTAGGAGAAATTGTCCTTTTATTCTTATTCATTATTTATATATAATGAAGGAATTGTAAATAATGAAATTTTGGTGGGGACATGGTATTATATATCATCTCAATGCATAATTTGGTCTCATGAAATGAAACTTTTGTTTGTTAATTGTTAACTATCCCAATTCAAGCCTAATATCCTAGATGTGGACATGATGGAATGAATAATGACATGGATTAACACTAGATGAAATGTATTATATCTTGTTTTCAACCAGGATGATAATAAAATTTAATTTTTTTGTTCTTAATATAAAATATCAATATGAGAAACATTATGATTTTGATCAACATGAATTTATTTATTGTTACTGATACTGCTATATTTATTATTATGTTATCTTATGATATTTTTTTTGTCCATGATAATGATTATATGTCATTTTTATAGATCATTCACACCTCCATCATGTGTTTTTCTATTATTGTAAATTAGATTTTACATATAACCTTACTAAGAGTTTTAGACCATCCTTATTATATTTATATTTCTCAAATATGAAAATTATTTCATTTATGAACTAATTTATGGATTCAACATAATAAATAAGAATGGTTCAATATTTTATTATTATATATAACATTTTCCCACTTTATTGTGGAATACATATATTCTCGATCACCAATGAATTATATTTTTTTTCCTTTTTTATGTTATCTGTATGTATATACCAATGTGTTAATGTGAAAATAAACTCTTGGTTAATGGAACTATGGAATTACAGCTTTAAAAAATAATTTTTAGGAGTATCTTAGGGAGTATTTTTTAGAAGAACAAATATACCATAGAAAGTAGGAAAAAACTTTATATTCCAAAGAACATTTATCCTTTTTACGAATTTAGTACATAATGTTCATAATTATCTGATATAATTGTGTATTGACCATATCATAGAGATGATTCCAAAAGGACGATGGGGAATCCTCTATCATTGTAAAATACTATAAGGGATTCCATCTAGATGATGTGAAAATATATATATTATAGATTTTGACTAGATTATATCCATATTATAGAAATTTCCTTAGGTTGTGACAAGTAAACATGAATGAATGGAGGGGCCTAATATTCCACAACTTGTTGAAAATAATTTGGATGTGTTCATGAAATAACAACTACTAAGGCTCATGTGGAACATTTATCCCTTAGTATGATAATAAAGGATAAACCAATATATAATTTTTTTAGTCCTTTGGGTGTAAAGAATGAGAGAAAATGTAATGGACCAGACCCTCATGGTCCATCCTATTGCCAAAATCTGGATCCTAAGGGTGGTGTCTCAGTGGGTGCGACTGATTGACGTGTAACCGATCGGAGTGCGGCCGATCGGAGTGCGACCGATCGACGTGCGACTGATTGGCGTGCGACCGATTGGGGTATGACCGATCAGTGTGCGACCAATCAGATTGCGACCGATCAGTGGGAGACCGATCGGCGGGCGACCAATCGGCGGGAGACCAATCGGTGAGCGACCGATCGGCGCACCACCGATCAGGGTGCGACCGATCGATGAGCGATCGATCGGTGGGCACCCGATCGGTGGGACACGATCGGTGCCCCACCGACCAGTGTGACGCGATCGGTGTGTCACCGACCGGTTCCCCGACGATCGGTGTGTGGCATGATCGGTGCCACCCGGCCTTGTCGGGGGTTTCTTCTACAGTTTCTCCTGTAACACCACTTTTAGACCTTTTTACATTTTGGAAGTGGTTCAAGGCTATTTTTAAGCCTTAATAAACGTTTAATTTCATAAGGGTGGGGTGACCCTCAATGGACCCAACTATGTGTTCGCGTTTCGTTCCCCTCTGTTTATATAAAATCCTTTAAAATCACAGATTTTACCACCGTTTTTTGATAGGAATCATTAAATAACAATTAATCCTGTCATGTGTAACCACCCAACCATGTGAGGAATCATGATCCATCTTTAAATCCATTCAAATCCCCATATATCGTAACAATGAGATCTTTTATATATATCGCACGAAAATTTCTTCTTCTTCTTCTTCCTTTTGGCTGAACTCCTTTTCTTCCTAGTGAATTTGGAGTCTCCCTTCATGAGAGTAGAGGTGGCCCTGTGGTGGAACCTTTCTGCTCAACCATGGAGTCCCCGACATTCTTGGTGCATGGAAAACTTCGATCCTTGATCAACCAGGTAGGGTTTTTTCCTCCGTCTCTCTTTACTGTGTATCATGCGGGGTGGGTATGCTATTGTTTCTGTGGGGATTGATGAAACCAAACATATTGAAGATAATGAATGGGCCTTTAAAGAATGAATGGGGGTGTGATCGATGTTCTATTGTACTCTTTTATGTTGATATCTGTTGTGAACTATATGGGCTTGTGCCCACAAAAAATCATGGCTGTTTTTGGTCTTTCATTGCGTCCTAATGAAACATTGTCTTTTGTGATGACTAAATAACTGTTACATGGAAATTGGTTAGTCACCTAAACTTAGTTGGTTTAAATGGATGTCCGGTAAAACAAGAATCCTTGTGTGACCAGCCCGGTTAACAAATAGAAAGAAGAACCTAATGAATGCTGTGCTTGAACCTGGAAGTTTCCCACTCTTCATTGGTAGTAGGTGTGTTGTTATTTTTGGTGCTATGAGAATATTTGAATGGGGATGGGTTCCTATGTTGTGGCACGATTGTTGGTTGTGAATTTGAATATGTGTGGGTTGTATCTCAGGGCTTGATTTGGTTCTAGTACATCGAGGGATCTCACTGATCCCTTTTTTTGTTGTAAGTGTGGGATGTTTCTAGACGCTTGGATTGGTTCCAGTACATTTAGGGATCTCACAGATCCGATTGTTGTTGTGACTTTACAAGAGAACCGGGTGTGAATGCTTTAATTTTTGTTTGGCTGTTTCCCTTTCCCTGGCTTTTGGTTATGCCTGGTAGTTGCCCAGTAGTGTACAATTCACCTAATGGGATCACTTGAACATGAAAACAATAATGATTAAAATGGTGAATTGGTTTTTGTAAATGAGTTGTGACTTGGTCATGAGTGTTGTGTTGTTCATTTATGAATGAATATTAATGAGGGTGTTTGTGATTAGGTTTGGGACCCCTATGTTGGGATGAGTGATTTTTACATATTTATATATATCTATAGTTTTGATGTTTCATATTAGCGCCCCACCCAAATTGATCACTTAGTTCTGAACACCCCCATTTCATGGGGGAGGGTGTTTTTCCCAACACTCTTATGAGTGGCTGGTAATGAGATCCTTTTCTACTCCCTTTCCCGAAAAGCCCAAGAATCTTCAGGCAGGATATGACAGCCTGAGGTCAATTATAACCCATGATCATTCAGGAGGGGTAGTTGTGGTTGTTCGCCCAGGTGTGAGCGGGAAGATTGTTTCTCATGAATCTTTGGTGTGAGGACCAGGTGTCTTCGGGCATGGTTTTAGTTGTGCTGGCCCAGGTGTATGCGACCATGGTTACGCGTGGTGGTTGTGGCGTAGGATATTGTGGGCAGGATGGTGGTTGTATCCTAGGAGTTTGTGGGCGAGATGTGTGGTTGTGGCCAAGGTGTGTGCGGGTGGGGTGTGGCAGTGGGACTGCGGTGAGAATCGCACGATTGGTATGATGCATAGGATGTATTAAATATCTAATGGGAAAGTGGCGTGGGGTACCCAAATATCGATGTGCTATTACTATACATTACTTGTCTTGCGTTATTTGGGGAGTGTTCCTTGGTGAGGCTTGGGTGGATGGTTTTCCTTGTTAGGTGCCTTAGTTATCTTCCTTTTCACGGAGAATTAGAATGCCTCACCACTTGTTCATGTGAGTATTTGGCTTTCCCTACATAGTATACTTGTATACTCACCCTATGTATATAAAACTGCTTTCAGGTTTTCAAGAGGACTTCTGGTATCATGTGGGACCGTACTAGATTGGACCTTGGGGCAATTTCTGTTGTTGTTTGATTTCATGGTACTCGACCTTTGGAGTTCTTGTGGCTTGTATCATTTACATTAGAACATGCATATGGGAATGGTTTACTTTCATCATTACCTTTACTTTCAACTTTGGTGTTGTTTGGGTTTCTATCTTTTCTTGCAATCATATAAAAATAAAAATGGCAATGCCTTCCATCTTGTGTGTGATTCTATACCCATGGTGATGGTCGCCACTCCGGGACCTATCGAAGGTGGGTCTCAGGGGGTCATTATCTCTCCATCAACTTACATAAGGAAGGGTATAGAAATATGATGTCCCTTCTCTCTTTTTGGTGAAGGCGGGTCCGGATAGAATGGTATCAATGGTTCAGGTCTGAGAGATAGGATGGATCATAGGGTTAGGCACGGTAAGGATTACTTTGGATAGTAGGGAAATAGTGTCAAGAGATCTTGGTGCGTGAAATAGGCCAGGGAAGACCGGCTAGGAAAGGGATTTTAGGTCCCCCTGTGATCTGATGCAAGAAATCTAGACCTACCGAACAACCATGTAATGTTGCACTGATTGCAGGGTAGAGAGCCTAGGAAAGGTACATGCATCATAATGACGTGTGTTATTGTGTTTCATGTGAATTTTTGGGGTTTAAAATGAATAATAAGTCTAAGAAAATGTATGAACAATATTTTACACTACTCGGTCTTAGGAATTCCTTTTTTACATTGCAGTAATGGCACTGGGGAGACGACCACGAGTAGTGCAGACGATCGAGGCCCTAGAGGTTGTATTGGCTGATCGACAAAGGTTTGACCGGGAGGAGGAAGACGGTCAGTGGCAGAGGATGTTTCGTGCCTTCCAGTGGTTGACCCGCGGGAAATACGAGGGTAGCATCTCAGACATAGAGGAAGAGGGCTGGCTAGAAGAGCTAGTGATAGGTTTCGGCTTGATTTGGGTCCCGACGGAGTAATGGGTTCCCCTGGCTATCAGCCAGATGCGGGGAGCAACGTGTTTGCGGTGGACGCTTTAACTCAGGGAAAAGAAGGAGGCTGAGGCTGAGTGGGCTGACTTCGAGAGGGAATCCAATTGGGCTCATCTAAGTGGAAGGCCATCAGCAACAAGTCTCTGGCATCAGGACCCTCTAGGTTTCGACCAACATGAAGCAGGCCTCAGTAGTTTGAGTTCTAATCCCCCAGTCCTCACACTTTTCTTTCGGGCCCAGGACCGAGGTGCTTCGTTTGTGGGAGCCATGGACACCTTCAGAATCAGTTCCCGTATAGAGTACAATACAGCGGGGGTGGGATGGTTCACCACCCACCTCAACCATAGTAGTTTCTAGCTAGGCCCCTTCAGCAGCAGCAGTAGGGAAAAAAAGCTACCACTCCTCCAAGGGCATGCATTTTAGGAGAATGTCGACCTTAGGACGCCCCTTAGGGACCTCGACCTAGGCATAGTTGGTGAGGCGACCGACATCTCAGAGGAAGGGGAGCTGGGTGTGGACAGTTGCACGCCGTGGAGGCATTATTTCCAAAAGGGCCAGAAGTCGTTCGAGGTATGATCAGCTTGTTTAGTACTATTGCATATGCCTTGTTCGATACATGAGCTTAGCACTCATTTGTTCCACCTAGTCTGGCCCGTGCTATGGTTTTAGACACAGAGAGACTTCTAGTTTCTGTGGTGTTGAGCACACAAGTATGTGGTTAGACCGACTTGTTCTATGTTTTCCAAGGGTGTTGACTAATGATAGGGCCATATCAATCTACCGGGGATCTTATACTGTTTCAGATACAACCTTATGATGTCATCCTAGGCATTGACTGGCTATTCTTTGTATGTTCCGTCATTGACTGCTTCCGAGGAAGGGTCGTGTTTTCAGATTTGTGTGGCTGACGTGTAACTTTCATCGGCGAGCGGGGTTTCTAGAAAAGAAGTAGGCGAGATGAGCCCCTCTTTTCCTTGTTAGCTGAAATATTATTAGAGTCTGTGGTTGCTGAGATGGTGGATGTCCCATGGATCGTCAGTGCGTTTAAGGATGTCTTCCATGAATAGGTGGTGACTCTACCCCCTCGACGTGATGTTGAGTTCGGGATAAACATGCAACCTGGTGCCCTTCCGATTTCAATGGCCCTCTACCGGAGGCACCTTCTGAGTTGTGGGAGTTGTGGATCCAGATTGATGATCTGATGAAGAAGGGTTTTGTTCGGCTATGTGAGTCACCATGGGGAGCTCCTGCCTTGTTTGAAAAGAAGACGGATGGTGGTCTATGACTATGCATTGATTATAGGAGGCTGAATCAGGTGACAGTCATGAATCACTACCCTCTCCCAATGATAGACGATCTCTTTGACCAGCTGAGTGGAGCAGGTTGGTTCTCAAAGATCGATTTGCGGTCTGGATATCACTATGTGACGGTGAAGGAGGGCGATATCTCCAAGACTGCCTTCAGGTGCAGATATGTGAACTTTGAGTTTGTGGTCATGTCGTTCGGCGTTACAAACACTCCAGCTGTGTTCATGGGGCTCATGAACTTCGTCTTCCGGGAATACCTGGATAGGTTCATAGTCGTGTCTATTGAAGACATCCAGATATATTCAAGGTCAGAGGATGATTATACTGAGCACCTGAGAACGATTTTAGAACTCCGCTGGCATCACCAACTCTATGGAAAGTTGTCCAAGGGAATGTTCTGGACACGAGAAGTGCACTTCCTTGGGCACGTGGTGTCTGAGTAGGGAATAGTCATGGACCCATCGATGGTCAAGGCAGTTGTTTCATGGAGACCACCCATGAACGTAGAAGAGTTTCGTAGTTTCTTTGGACTGAATGTTTACTATCAGAGGTTCGTGCCAAACTTCTCTCGAGTTTCAGAACTTTTGACAAATTTGACCAAGGACTAGGCTTTTGTGTGGAATGGGAATTTCCAGGCAGCCTTTAGCTATCTGATGGAGAAGTTGGTAAGTGCCCTAGTGATGAGGTTGCCAGAAGAAGGGGCGGAGTATGAGTTGTTCTGTGATGCTTTAGGGAAAGGCCTCGGATGTGTGTTGATGCAGTGACAAGGGGTGATCTTTTATTGGTCTAGGCAGTTACGTACCCAAGTGTGTAACTATACCACCCATGATCTGGAGCTTGTGGCTGTCGTGTTTTCACTAATGTTGTGGAAACATTACCTCTTCATGGAGCGCTTCGTGGTATTCACCATTCAAAAAAGCTTGAAGTATATCTTCTCCCAGTAGGACATGAACTCATAGGAGTATAGGTGGGTGGAGTATCTTCAGGACTACAACTTTGAGATTTCCTACACCTACAGAATGTGAAATGTGGTGGCCGATGACTTGAGCAGGAAGTCGCAGAAAGATGCGGTTCGGGAGTCGGCAGATACATGAAGGGTGATGGAGGAGTTGGATTCCCTACACATGGATGCAAGGATGGATGGTGGTAGAGGTTGCCTATATCAGATGATAGTGTAGTCTTCTCTGTTACGGAAGGTAGAGGAGTACCAATGCAGAGACTCAGAATGCGAATTGATTTGTGGCCATGTTAACCAAGGTGATTCTCTGTATGGGTGGAAGATGGATGTTCAGAATCAGGTTCTTTTCCGAGAAAAGTTATTTGTTCCAAAGGCGATGCGTGAGAGTGTCATTAGTGAGTTCCAAAACTCACCCCTGGAAGTGCAACAGGGAGTATCCAAGATGTACCGGGGCTTGAGAGGTCAGTTCTGGTTGCCCGGGGTGAAGCGAAGAGTGGCAGAGTTCGTGCCCATATGCCTAGTTTGTCAGTAGGTGAAGGCTGAACACCGTGTTCCAGGCAGTTTTTTTTAGCCTTTGGATGTCCCCGAGTGGTGGATGGATGACATCTTGATAGATTTTGTCACGGGACTACCCAAGGTTCAAGGAGGCTACGACGTTATCTGGGTAGTGGTGGACCGGTTGAGGAAATCGGCTCACTTACAGGCTATCAAAGAGTTAGGTTCAATGGATGCTTTCGCACGAAGGTACGTGGATGAGGTGGTGCAGTAGCATGGAGTTATGAGATCCATAGTCTCAGATAGGGTTAAACGGTTTACCTCATGAGTATGGAGAGTATTTCTGTATTCTTTTGGCACCCAGCTACGTATTAGCACTGCTTTCCATCCCCAGACAGATGGATAGACAGCGCACACCATCCTGACCTTGGAGGATATGTTGTGGGTATGTATACTCGATATTGGGGGATAATGGGTGAGACACTTGCCACTAGTAGAGTTCTCCTGCAATAATAGCTATCACTCAACCATTGGCATCACCCCATTCAATGCTCTGTACGGATGTCTGTGTAGCTCACCAGTGTGCTGGACCGAGGTTGGGGAAGCGAGTGTTCTTGGCCCGCAAGAGGTGCATAGCACGACAGAGAAGGTTCAGCTTATACGTTAATGGATGAAGGCGGAACACGACTGATATAAGTCAAATTTTGATAATAGGAGGATACCCTTGGAGTTTGGGGTCGAGGACCATGTGTTCTTGAAGGTCTCCCCTCGGCGTGGACAATATAGGTTTGGTAGGGGGAGTAAGCTTTCTCTCAGATTCATCATAACCTTTGAAGTGTTGCAGAGGGTCGGATAAGTGGCTTATCAGCTAGCGCTACCACCTCCGTTACTGAGGATACATGACGTCTTCCATGTGTCACAAATCCAACAGTATCTGCACAATGATTCACACATCCTCGAACGGAAAAACTAGATATCGAGGATGACTTTTCCGTTGTGGAAAGAACTTTGAGGATTGAGGATCGAGAGGAGAATGTGCTCCGAGGAAGAACCATCCCTTTGGTTTGTGTGTTGTGGAGGCATGGAGGGCTAGAGAAAAGTACCTAGGAATGGGACACGCAGATGCGAGTCCAATACCATGAGCTGTTTTGAGTTTTGTTCTATTTCATTATGCACTTGTTATGATGTAATGATAACTTTGTTGGTTTATGAGATGTTTTGTTTCCCTACCTAGATGGTGTTGTAAAATTTTTAGACTGTGGAGAAGGGAATACCCGGTTCATAATCAAGACACATTAAGGTGGATGCGGTTAAACCCATGCGGGCGAGTCAGTGCCGCCCAATGCGGATTGTATCTTGACACGGAGGAAGGAACATCTTAATCCATATGGCGGGACAATTGACTCTTGGATGTTCCATGGTTACATGAGGGAGAGGTGTTTCTAAATGTCAATGAGGTTCCCTCCTGAGAGGTATCATTCGAGGTCGTTTTTTGGACCCCCCTTTCTTCTTCTAGTTTGGTTTTGATTCTCAAGGGAAAGAATAGCTTGAGAGGTATCAAATGTAATGTCCTCGACCCTCATGGTTCATACCATTTCCAAAATCTAGATCATAAGGGTGGAATCTCAGTGGGTGCAACCAATTGACGTATGACTGATCAATGTGTGACTGATCGACGTGCGACCGATCGAGGTGCGACCGATGGGCGGGCGACCAATCAGCAGGCTACCGATCAGTGTCTGACTGATCGGTAGGCGACCGATCAGGATGCGACCGATCGGCAGGTGACCGATCTACATGCCACAGATCGGTGGGTGACTGATCAGTGGGTGACCGATCAGCGCGCCACCTATCGGTGCGTGACTGATCGGTGCACGACCGATCAGTGAGAGACCGATCAGCCGGTGACCGATCGGTGGGCGACCGATTGATATGCGACAGATCAGTGCACGACCGATCGGTGCACGACCAATAGGTGTGACATGATCGGTGCCCCACCAACCGGTGTCATGTGATCGGTGTGTCACTAACCAGTTCGGCACCGATCGGTGCGACTGATCGGTGGGACTGATCGGTGTGTGGCACAATCAGTTCCACCCTACCATGTCGGGTTTTTCTTCTACAATTTCCCCTTTAACACCACGTGTAGACCTTTTTAACCTTTTTAAGTGGTTGAAGGCCATTTTTATGCCGTAAATGAATGTTTATTTTCCGAACGGTGGGGTGACCCTCAAGAGACCCAGTTGTGTGTTCGTGTTTTATGCCCCTCCGTTTGTAAAAAATCCTTTAAAATCATAGTTGTTACCACAATTTTTTGATAGGAATCATTAAATAACGATTAATCTCGTCGTGTGTAACCACCCAACTTCATGGGGAACCACGATACGACATTACAATCGTTCGAATACCCATATCCCCTAACAATAAGATCTTATCTATATATCGCACGAGAATTTCTTCTTCTTCTTCTTCTTTTTGGCCGGCCTCATTTTATTACCAGTGCATTTGGAGTCTCCCTTCTCGAGACTGGAGTTGCGCCTATTCCAGAACCTTTTTTCTCACCCTTGGAGTCCCAGACGTTCTTGGTGCATGGAAAACTTCGATCCTTGATCAACCAGGTAGGGTTTTTCCTTCATCTCTCTTTACTATGTATCATGCGGGGTGGGTATGCTATTTCTTCTATGGGGATTGATGAAACCAAACATAATGAAGATAATGAATAGAACATTAATGAATTAAGGGGGTGTGATCGATGTTATGTGGTACTCTATTATGTTGATATGTGTTGTGAACTGTATGTGCTTCTGCTCACTAAAAATCATGGCTATTGGTGGTCTTTCCTTGCGTCCTAATGAACCCTTGTCTTTTGTGATGACTACATAACTGTATCTTGGAAATTAGTTAGTCACCTAAACTCAGTTGGTTTAAATGGATGTTCAGTAAAACAAGAATCCCTGTGTGACCACCCTGGTTAACAGACAGAAATAAGAACCAAATGAATGTTGTGCTTGAACCTAGTAGTTTCTCACTCTGTATTGGTAGTAGTTGTGTTGTTATGCTTGGTGCTTATTGGAATATGTGAATGGGGATGGGATCCTCTGTTGTGGAATGATTGTTGGTTGTGAATTTGATAATGTGTGGGCTATATCTCAGAGATTTATTTGGTTCCAGTACTTTGACGGATCACACTGATCCATTTTTGTTGTTGTAAGTGTGGGTTGTATCTCATGTCTAGGTTTGGTTCCAGTACTTTGAGGGATCTCATGGATCCCTTTGTTGTTGTGAATTTATAAGAGAACCGGGTTTGAATGCTTAAATTTCACTTTGGCTGTTTCTCTTTCCCTGACTTGTGTTTATGCCTGTTAGTTTCCCAGTAGTGTAGAATTCACTTAATGGGAGAACTTGAATGTGAAAAAATTATGATTAAAATGGGCAATTGGTTTTGGGAATGAGTCGTGACTTGGTCGTGCGTGTTGTACTATTCGTTTATTAATGAATAGTAACGAGGGTGTTTGTGATTAGGATTGGAACCCCTAGGTTGGGATGCATGCTTATTACCAATATATATATCTGTAGTTTTTATGTTTCTTATTCGTGACCCACCCAAGTTGAGCACATAGTGCCGAACACCCATATTTCATGGGGGAGGGTGTTTTTTCCAACACAACTATGAGTGGCTAGTCATTTGCTCCTTTTTTTCTCCCTTTCCCAAATAGACCAAGGATCTTCGGGTAGGTTGTGACGTCATGAGGTCCATTATAGCCCAATATCCTTCGGGCGGGGTAATTGTAGTGGTTGGCCTAGGTGTGTACAGGAAGATTGTTTCCCAATAATCTTTTGGATGAGGCCCAGGTGGCTTCGGGCCTGGTAGCAGTTTCTATGGCCCAGGTGTGTGCGGGCGTGGATACGCATGGTGGTTGTGGCCCAGGTGTTTGTAGGATAGATGGTGGTTTTGGCCCATGTGTTTTCTAGCGGGATGTGTGGTTGTGGCCTTTGTGTGTGTGCAGGGTGTGGCAGTGGGATTGTGGTGAGAATGGCGGGATTGGTACGATGCATAAGATGTCTTCAATAATAATTTTTAAAGTGGTGAAGGGTACCCAAATATCGATGTGCTATTACTATACATTACATGGAATGTGTTATTTGGGTAGTGTACCTTGGTGAGGCTTGGGTGGATAGTTTTCCTTGTTAGGTGCATTGGTTATCTTCATTTTCATGGGGAATTAGAATGCATCACCACATGTGAACAAGAGTCATTTGATTTCCTAGCTGAGTATACTTGTATGCTCACCCTGTGTATATAAAACTGCTTTCAATTTTTCAGGAGGACTTCAGGGATCATGCAGGACCATACTAGCTTGGACCTTGGGGCAGTTGCTGTTGTCATTTTCTTTTTCTTGGTTCTATACCTTTGGAGTTATTTTGGCTTGTAACTTTTACTTTTCAACATGCATATGGGAATGGTTTACTTTCCTCTTTACCTTTACTTTCAGTTTTGGTGTTGTTGGGGATGCTATCTTCTCTCCCGATACTGTAGAAATAAAAATTGTAATTCCTTCCATCTTGTGTGTGATTTTATACCCTTTGTGCTGGTCACCACTCTGGGACTTATCGAAGGTGTGTATCGGGGATCATTATCACTCGTTCAACTTAAATAGGGAAGGGTCTAGCAATCTGCTGTCCCTTTTCTCCTTTTAGTGAAGGCGGGTCATGATAAAAAATTTTCATAGTTGATTATAATGGAAGGTGAGAAACTGAACGATGGTGATCCTTGATTAAAATCACAATGAGGAGGAGGAGATATAAAACATTTAGTGAAATACAATCATGATTATATACATTCATGTACACTTCTATTCAATTAAAGTTAATAACACAGAATAAAACATATTATATATGAAATAGAAGGATGAGGATTTCTTTTGAAGAGTAGGAGGATGATTTTCTATGATTTTATATGTTTGATATGTTATAAATACAAATATAATACTATTATATCTATATTTTAATTGATTGGTATATTCCATTCCTCTAAAGGGAACTAATATATCAGTCATTTTCAATATACAATGATAGATATCATGTTCCAAAAAGACAAAAATATTTTTCTCAAGATCTAATATTATCTTATGAAATATTTAAAAAAAGAGGATATATGAGAACCCTGGACATAAAATTATTTCATTGATGAAGAAGGGAATGATGGGATATCCTGCTTATATTGATTCTTGAACGTAACAAAATGGTACTTGATTAATAGGAACGTGAGTTTTTTTATTGGTGTGGAGATAGGGGCCATCAATATCATTGACTAATGGGAAAGGAGGAAGTTATAAGTATGAATTTAAATTACTATTATGGGATGGGTAAATAATTTATCCAAGGAACTAAGTGTTTATGGGATCCAACTCATACGATTCCCAAGAGAAAATGTGAATATTATTTGATTAGCATAGCCTATGTCGAAATTTCTAATGATAACATTGAAGGTAAATTTATCACTAATACAATGATACCTAACTAATATCATTATTTTATGTCATACCACACATTAATAACCTTCTTATCTTTTTATAATATTCGTACACTACATAACACCATGGGAAATTAGTTATTAATAAAGGCACCTAATATAAATATTATTACTATTAATTTATTTCAGTCTGTCCCAATTATGATGCCTTGAATGATCCTATTTAAAAATATGATTATCATAAATAATGTTAAATTATACCTAATCTTGGGTATGGAGTTGAATAGGATATATATTGAAAAAAATTATTCCAATGAGAATGATATTATAAATCACGAAAGGGATGTGGAGTTAACAATGTTTTGATGTTAAAACAAATTATCTGAGTCATATGTGAATCCTCTTAAAGATCCATTCTTTATAAAATACATGGAGAAGAAAATAAGATCCATCTTATGGTTTAAAATGAAAACATGAGAATATGTGATATAAAGATTGAGTATGTATTAAATGTTTTTTCTTAAAAAAATATCAGAACATCCCCCTAAGAATGAAATATATTTATCAATGGAAATCATCAAAAATAAAACCATATATTTAAGAATCCATTCATAATTGATATAGTGTAATTAGTTTCACTAATGAAAAAAATAGTAATGTGATAATGGATTAATCCAATAAGTTGTTTCACAATGGGGAGGCTATATTAATTTCAATAATAAGTTAGACTCTATGAGTTCATTAATTTATTTCCATGTGAATAATTCCATTACTATATAAAATTATCCACTCCAACACATTGATGAATTGAGTAATTAAAATTAATGAGATCAATATTTTTCAAACATTGATCATGGATTTGGTTATGATTAATTGAAAATAGAGAAGGATGATATACCAAATACTGAATTTCATATATGGGATGAATATTATGACATTATGGTGACACCATTGGGAATAACTAATTCACCATATGATTTTATAGATATGATCAATGAAGTATTCAAAAATTATATTAATTATTAATCATGGTATTCATTGCTGACATATTAATATAATATAATACTTATTTATATCATGATAATCATTAATTATTTATTCTTGATAATTTTAGAGAAAATTCATGTAGTGTAAAATTTAGCAAGTCTGAATTTATTTCATGGTAATTTCTATTCATGGATATGTTTTCTCTAAATATGGAATATAAGTTGATTATATAATGATAAGGGTAGTCACTGAATGTGATAAATGTAACTATATAACATATATTTGTTTCTTTATTTGATTAAAATGTTATGATCAACGTGTTGTTCCAAATTTATATTGATTATTTTACTCCATATCCATGTTGAAAAAAAATGCAGAAAAATAATCATTGCCATATGATTTTTAGGATCATCATAATGATATAATGTGGTGATTATTCCATAAACTAGTTTTTAATCATGGAATGCAGGACTTGTAATATATATTGATGTATCAATGAAATTTTTTATCCACTTAATTAACAGAAATGACTGAATGGATTGTTATGAATTATTGAAACTGATGATCCCAATTAAAAAATATCCAAATCATGACAATGATTTTTATGAATGAATAATTTACTATCTAATTAGATGAAATATTAATATGTTTAAATATGTGACATATTTACTCATTGAAAATATTTAAATTACATTTTCACGAAACCAGATCTCAACACGAGACATAGGGTGTCACTATAAATAATCATGGACTATGATTTTTTGATACACTACCACCGTATAAAAGCATAAAATATCATTTATTACTTTACTAGTAATGGTTATAAAATTATCACTAAGAAGATAATAGAAAAGGATTCTATATTCTATGAGTTGGAATGGTTTGGTACCGAAATGATTAAATAAGAGAATCTATTAAGAATTATAGAAATTATTTTCAAACAATCCTTAATTGAGAAGATAATAAAAATCGGACATGGAGATAAGAGTTCGAAAAAAAATAATTAAATCAGTGAATAATTGGATATTAATAGACATCATTTATGAAGGCAGTCTGTTATTATTTGGAAATATCTACTCATAATATGGATGCACACTTTATATATGAAGAACATAGCTCAATCCTATATATACACCTTGGTAGATCATTTATGTACATGTATTTAAGAGAACACTTTTGGTGTGAAAATTTGAAAAGGGGAATTACAAATGATTAGTGTTCATTCATTTTATTCTACTAGGTAAATTTTGAAAATGAATATCCTAATGTAGTAATATAACCTTTCTCTATACAATTTTGATTGTGGAAAAATTTTATAAAATATTGTATAAATAGACTTGTTTTTAAACCTCAAAAGAATAATTATATAGTGGTTATTATTTTAATATTTATGATGTCAGCACAGTTCATAGACATAAGGGAAGACAAACCTCTCTAAAATCATTCACTAGCCAACATCATTTATGCAGTGGGGATTAAAAATTCACCCTTATCGATTGCATCAGATCATGACCATCTTTCACATAAATATTTTTGATGTGTGTTAAGGATGATATCAAACCCGATATATATTTGAGAAGTAGAAATTGACCTAAATAATAATGGTTAATCTGTGAATAATATTATGACAATAGATGACATGAATAAGTTATTGTCTCTAAACATTGAGGATCACTTGATAAGTATCAAACTATAGAAAAATATTCATATGATAATAATTCTATTTAGTATTTCATATGATGTTGTATATGGAAGTGTATTTGAAGATATGTTATAATACAATTGTTTGAAAAAAATATGGGGGAATGTAAGCATGTATTCCCAATACCTATGGAAGAGGGAATCAAAAAAGAATGAAATACTGGGAAACATGTTATTGAATCTCAAGGTAGACAGAAGAGTTGGTATATATTTTATGAATGGATATTGATGTTCCAGAAGGGGATCATGTATTCTTAGTACTGTCTCCCTTAAATTAGGACATATGGTTTTTTAATGTATGTGAAACTGAATCCTAGTTTCATGGGTCTTTTCAAAATTTAGAAAATAATGACTATTGTGGGATATTCATCACATTAACCATCATCATCTTTAAATATTAAAATTTTTTCCATCCTTCATTATTGAGGATAACATCCCATCATATTACATGTAATCCTTACTAAGGTATTATAATTAGAGCCTAAATTGTACTATATTACTAGTCCTACCAAATTTCATTACTCTACAGAGAAAGTTTTATATAATCAAAAAACCTGAAAAGGGAAATTTCATTGTAGACATGACATGTTATCATGTGAAATGTTGAAACTAGGACAAAAATGATGAATATTTTCATATATTTATTAAGATTTATTTTATATCATATTTCATTGGAGACATTATTTATGTGGGGTGAGATTGTAAAACCAAAGAATGTACTGATACAGGTAAACATAATATTAAAAGACAAATCTCAAATTTTACAAACTAACACAATAGAAATTGATATAATTCTTGTTACAAGTCAATATATATATTTTATAATTTATATTTGATAAAAATTAAGTAATTTCTAAATTCCACATATGAAAATTGACATATATTGAATTTTTAGGATTTCTCTAAAAGAGTGGTTTTTATATGAATAATAATTTTTTTAAAAGACTCAAATTAATATAATAATGAAATAGAAATTTATTAAAAAAATTTGTTGAAAAATGTTGTAATAGGAACTATGAAATAATTAAAATTAACGTGTTAAATTTATAGAACCATTAATTTAAATTTTATGTACATAATTCATCATTTTTGAAATAAAAAATGATTTTGGGGGTTTTTTTAATTATGTACTACGTAGTTAAAATATAAATTTTCAATGATTTAAATAAATTAATTTATTTATAATAAATTAATTAATTTCCTCAAAAAATGATGCATCAAAAAAATAATCCAAAACATAAACATTTTGATAAAAATACAAATTGTATAAAAGTAGTATGTTACACGTACATGCATCCAAAACATTTTTTATCACTTATAAAAGTTTAATAAAAACTTTATTTTCATATTTCAAGACATAATTTTAAAATTATGATAAAATGGATATATAATTTTTATCATAAAATAACGTTACTAAGTTAAATATTTGTTAATATATTAAAAGAGATATTTTTCAATGTTCAATACATATTTGGATATTTTGTATTATAAAATATATGTACATTAATATTAAAAAATTAAAAATATTTTTAAACATATATAATATATAATTTATACTCATTTAATTGGATATTAATTTCAAATAATTTTATGAACAATTAAAAATTAATACAACAAAATTACACAAAACAATTTTTTTAAAAATTAATGTTTTAATGTAAATATCTAATTAAAATTTTTTATAATTAAATTAGGTTAATTAGAGAAAAAATTTAGTTTTGACACACAAAAATAGGTATAAAGATTCATATTATTTTTTAATAATGAATTAATTAACAATATTAATATTTAATCAAGATAAATAAGTGTTAAAATGGATAATATGAGGTGTCATGATTTTATCAAAATCGGTTTGACACATAGAACAACTATTGTAAATTTTTCATTTTAGAAATCCATACATACATGATCAACCAAAAATTTACACCCTTACTCACCATTGTCACCAAACCCACATAACACACATATTTTTCCAAAATGAACAACTCACCTAACATTAGTTTCCATGGAAAGAACAACTATTCATAGATAAAATTATCTCACCCACACTAATTCTCCCATACTCTCTACATAAAAGGAAATGATTAGGAATTTACATTTCCTATCCCTATCTTATATCCCTATCAATGTTTTTATAATGTTGTAAAGATCCCTCACAATATTTATGAGGCTACATAAAAATGTTCAATTATTTATTGGTATCTTTCTTTTTCGATCGAAATTCCCTAATTTAAATTACATTTCATTATATTTTATTGATTTTAATTTCATCATGTTATCCAAATATTTATATTTAATAAATTATATATTATTTATCCCCTACACTGATATTATTTTTCTTTTTTCCATTGTCATGCCGACAAAAGGGTTCTCATTCCAAAAAAATCCATTTTTAATTACAAACCCTAATTGTAATGAGATCTAAATTTATAATTATATGATACTATCACATGATTAATTAATTTAAATTTTTATTTTAATTCATTATATAAATACCCTAATCTATCATAATTCTAAAAATTCATAAATTGTGGGAATGTAATGAGTTTATGGCCTTATAGCCAAACTATCTCTAACTATAAACATGCATGTAGATGTAGCTATAACCCAGATGCACATAAGCATAATCATCCTAAAAATGATTGGAAAATTTATAATCAATAATTACACTAGTTCATGATAAATGTTATCAATACTGTATAATGGGAAAGATAGATGCATGGGATATGCTTTGTATAGTTAACATACTCATTATAGACAATATTGAATGATATTAATACAATCAATATTGTATACTACGTATTAAAACAATTTAAATATATTATATTTTCTATTTAAAACCAAAAACATTGTTTTTATCCATTGTGATGACCTTATCATTGTTTCCATGATACAGATACTTACTATTACATTGGAAATACCACATATCTTTATACATATTTTTCATTGTTCAACCATCCACCTTCTATATCTTTATGGATTATTCTAGAGTTATCCCACCTATTTGTTTGGATTGTTTTTCCATTATATATGTTAGTTTATAAAAATATATGATTATTGATTCATACTGTATTTTTATTATTCATTATATTTATATTCACCCCCTTTATATGGATAATTAGTTGGAGATGAAAAATAATCAGTGTTACCTGCTATTATATAGCCCCATGATGCATATTATGGTCTTATGAGTCAAATGGTTAGTTTAATAGGTGTTTCTGTACCAAATGAAAGTATATTATATTGGATTTGGAATTGAACAATCATATATTTTTTGAGTATGCCATTTATGGAAATGCTGATGTCCTTATTCTGACATTAAATAAATAATAACATATTGGTAATGAAATTTTCTATAAATATAAAAAATATCAATATTAATCATTACATCACTAAATATTATATTATTTTAACAAATTAATTATTATAATTTATTTTATATCCATGTAATTTTTAGTTAAAGTGTTATTTATTATGTGACATGTTTGTTGATTATTCACTCTTCAATATTGTGTATTCCAGGTTTGATAGATTCTATTGTACCTGTACTATTAATTATCATTTGATAACACCATTAATTTGATTGTATTTACTAGGTGTACTAAGTAGTAACCTATGAATAAATTTTGGGATGATCCAAAAATAACAAGAATTGTTTATGTAGATTTTTTCCTATATTATTTCAATATTCCAATGTGATGTGAAAATCATGTATATAACTAGTCTCCCAAGACTACAATGTTTTTTTAGTCTTTCTGACATTAACCTATTATTATAACAATATTATAATGTATCATGTGATTATTGGTTTTTGTAACAGTGTACTTATATAGAGAGTTATATATATGGGTGTGTAGGTTATCTAGAAAACATTACATGGAAAATTTATCTTTATGATTTTCTTCTTTTGGCCCCATATACTCTTTTTTCATGACCAGTTATGCATATTACTAGAATATTCAATGAAACAATATTTACATTGGTATGTGTGATGTTTTGTTAAGGTTTTAAATCATTCCACTAATTCATATATCATAACATGAAATAGGCTATGTTGATTTATTCTATATGGTTCTATGAATTTTATTTATAAATATCTAGATATTTTCTAAAAAAAATATTACATCTTATTTGATGGATAATCAATAAAAAACATTATGATCATTTATTTAATTATAAAGGGTAAACGACTATATAAAAAGGTATACATAAAAACCCCATTACTAAAATATATACATCATATCACATTTTTTTATAATTATCACCCTTATTAGGAAGTTCATATTTAAAAACATTCCTTAGATCATAGAGAAGTGAAACAAATGAAATGGTGTGCTCATAAACTATGTATGGGTAAACAGTAGATAAATACATGATCACTTAAACATAACATGAAAATAAGGTTAAGATAACATGATAGTAATAATTATAAATCCATACCTAGAAAATGAAAGATCATAATAATGAATCAATGTGTTTATCTTGGCGGTTCATAATACATGAATCATAATGGGATCAAAGAACCTGGACCATTAAACCATAACATTTTCATAAAATCATGTGATGAATGATTTAAATAATTTCTGGAAACATCATTATCATATAATTCATATGTCATGGATACCCACCATGCCATTAATAACTTTTTGTGCTTGGGATTGTTGTTCGTGTACCTACCTCGTGATTGAAATACCCTTTATTGTACCGACTTATAAGATTGAGATAACCTTCCATGGCCCCTCTACAGGATGTTGGGTAACCTTGCATGTACCCTATTAGTTAATAAAATTTAATCCTTAACCAATAAATTGTAGGTCTATATAATTCATTTTCTACCAATAACATAATAATGAATCAATTCATATATAAGACACAATATAAGAAACAAATTCATTATAACTTATCCTAAGAAAAATAACATTGATTTCTTCAATAGTTTAACATCATAACCATATTACAATAAAAAATATATAATGATTATATTAATGTATAATATCCCCATTAATCCCTAGGAAACATCAATTTATGGTATTATAAAAGAATAATATTTTTAAATATCACATGAAAATTTCCTGAAAACAAAATTTAAATTTGAGATTAAAATTTTATAAAATAACCAATATTAAGGAAAGAGTTTTCATTTGTAAGAACCTTGGAAACATGTAAAGGATTCATCAAATCATTAATTAGTAATGAGGTAATAAAATTATTAACATCCCATGTGTTTGTAAAAATTATTCATTTCCCATATTTGACTGAAAGTGAATAGTACCACATTTGGAAAATGACTGGAATATTAACATTAAACCATTATTTAATTTAAATCACAGATAAAATTGAAATTAAAAAAAATCATATTAGAATATTTTTTTTGAAAATATCATTCGTAAAAATTGGTGATGAATAAAATGGATTTTTGACTAAATATAGAATTAATGTGGGGTTTCATTAAAAATATTATTTCAGTATCGTTAGGGAAAAATTTTGAGAAAATGAAATTAAAATATATATTCTAATGAAATAGTTATAAAAGAATAAAATTAATCGTATTTATTATAAAATATCTAAATAATTTATAGTAATTGATATTCATACATAAACAATCTTAATTATAATTTGATTTAAGAATAAAACTCTGATCTTAAGTTCAATTAGATACAATATAACTCTAAACCTCTATAAAATATTTTTAAGCTTATTATAATTGCATAACATATTCATTATTGGTATTATAATTTCATATATGTTCCAAAAAATCATTTCAACTCTCATTTATTATCAATTCCATAATTAAATTGTTATTTATGGGTGTTAATTATTTCATTTTTTATAACATATTTTCAATACTTATGATAATTTTAAATTTATTATGGTTCTATCATATCAATATTTTTTTATTATAAAAATTTTATAAATTCAAATCATATAAATATTTATAATATTCTATAAAATTTATAAATAAAAAATTGAATTACAACCTTCCTGGAGATGGTATGTCATACATAAAAAATAATCATTTTTTCCTTTTTTCAAATTATTAAACATTAAATATTAAATTATAATTAAATTTTATAGAATAATTGTTATATCATATATATTTATTAAATCCATCCTTAAATATAAATTTAAATAAATATTAAAATATAGAATCACATCGCTTAGTGGATGTGGTAGTTCAGAACTACACATTAATAATGTTATCATTTTTCAATGGATGAGAATTAGGATCATAATGTTTTTACCATCATAAAAATAACAATTCAATATATTCAATACCCTAATTTTATTATTTTATATTTGGTACCATATATTTAGATATTATATAAGATGACAAAATATTGAAAATGATTCGTTAAGAGTTAAAACCGCATAATTGAAAAACCTCTAATGTTTGACACCTTATTAATATAAATTATGGAATATTTGAATTAACAAAATCTCTAGATTGTGGTAGAGAATACATACGTTTATTATTTCTGGTATTTTCTATTCTAATGTCTAATTTATTTTTTGAGAAGAGTATGAATTTTATCCTTTTATTAATTAGTGGTGGATCACTTTTTGGAATTACATAATGTATAAAATTAATATAAATTAATTTATTAGAAAAATGTCTAAAAATATAAAAATCATTAATCAATTAATATTTTGTGTCAAAAAAATCTTATCTAATAAAAATTTTACATGTTTAGGTTATGTTTTTACCATTATCTCATAGTTGTAAACCCTGTAACCTTTTTGAAAAAAATGATGAGTCTAATTTTTTTATAACACATAAATGGATGATGGATAATATTGTCAAACATTAATCATTGAACTGAAAAATATAGGATTTTAAAAAAATTTATATAATATAATAAATTATTTTATTTATAAAATAACATTTATGACATTTTTTAAAATACATGAAATACTACAATATAATATTATTCAAACTCTTTTAAAATGGTTATAAATTTAAAAAAAGTTAATGATAAAGAATATATGGCCTTAATATAATCATGCAGTTATATATGGATAGTTTGAAATAATATTTTAGACCATATTTTAAGGTTTAACCCCTTGGTTAACCAATTTTAATCATAATTCTGGTCATGAATTTTTTATTATTTAAGGATTATAATTTGAAATATATATAAGGCCACAGTCATAAACATTACTTAATAATTACATAAGTCAATAATTTGACATTAATTTACATCAACGGTCTTTTTATGTTTATAGATTTAGATAATTAGGACCTAACTGATACATAACAACTTGAATATTAAAAGTATACACTTATATACACTATCATTTTTTTATAAAACCAGAACTCTTTAAAAAGAAACATAACATCATTTCATGTTTTAAGGGCATAAATTTTCCTTGGTCCCATCATTTACATTATTCTTCATTATGTCTTGTGAAAAAAATTTCAAAACATGGGATGAACATAAAATGATTAGTAATGAAGGCATAATGAATGAAAACATTTAGTCAAACAAAATCATTAAAATCATAAAAACATTATCATAATGAAATAATTTTCACATTTATGATGTAGAAAAAAAATCACTGAATATAGGCTCGTTGATTACCTTTTTTTAACAATAATATTACTATAAATCCCATAGAAATCAACATATACCATATAAGGGTAACTTGGGACATTAACATTGTTAATTAGAATAACCATATGGACTACTTCCACATATATCACTAAATGGAATAGATCTACAGACGACTTCAATACCCAATGAATTTGATGTTATAAAGTAACCACCCATCCTTGGTTTATCGTAGAACCACATGTTATTTGGTTTATCATGAGATCTCTCATCATCGATTTTTCATATAACCACCTGTCATTGGTTTATCATGTAACCACCTCTAAAATGAATATGTACCATCACAACACATAAAATATATAAATTATCGACATTTATTTCCTAAAAGTTCATTTTAAATTAAAATAAATCATTTAAAGATATTGAAATATTTAATACATTTCAAAAAAAATTGTAATTATTTAATAAGAATTATTTTTAATCATAGTGTCCCATACCACAATAAAAATTTTAAAATAAAAACTTTTACAAACATTAATTTCTTTGAATATATATTATTAAATACCATTAGAAAACATGGACATGAAAAATATTTCTTAGGAATAATAAAACATTAAAACATCTCAAATAATATTTTAGGTAAATAGTACATTGCCACATGAGAAACACATGAATACAACTCATTATGTGATATCAATATATATCATTAAATATTGTGAGAATATATTTATTCATTATATAACATGTCAAAATATTCATATATACACCATAAAGGATAATAATGGGGCACAATATAAATATATGCCTCAATGAAAGGAAATTTAGACGAAGTCCCTTGCCTTGAGTCCGGCTCATCAAGTAGGTTTCATGTTCTTCATAAATATTAAACTGAAGATAATTTATAATTAAATTAGAACATTGTTTCTCTTTAATATTACATTTATATCACTTATTACTACATTATAAACAATAAGAAATTATTTTAGTTAATATCGGTCGTCTTGTCAATATTCGTTACTTGAGTTGAAAGTGAACTTGTATTGAGGTAAATATTACATTTAGTCGAAAGTACATCACCCCCAAAATATTACTAATGATTTAAATATATTATATATCTATTATATATGTATTTAGAATAGTCCATAATATTTAGAGGTATGAAATGAAATGAACTATTCATTGAGATGGTAGGTCATATGTACGCATGAACGTTACATTCATTTCTTTGTCGTACAAAACGAATAATAAGAAAATGATATAAATATATATTATAATACCATAATTATATTAAAAGTATGTAAGTATCACTAGTTTAATAATCCATCCTTATACACTCCAGGGATAGCATGAATGACTCATATGACTTTGAGGTGCTAGTAGTCCACCCATCCTCAAATGATATTATTGTATTTAAAAATCATGGAACATGTAAAGGTATGTTGTAAAAAATTAACACAATAATAGATTAAATAAATATATTATATATATCAAATAAAAATGTAGTACCATCATAATAGACGCTCTGAGAGGTGGTAGGAGATGATCAATCAATTATCGTTTCATGTGGTAGTAGTTTTTCTTACACAAAAACAATATGTCGATTTCCTTTAGATTGAGGTGTGTGTATGTGTAGTTGAAATAAATCTCATAAAAAATATTAATCTATTGAGGATACTTGTGTTGTTATGTAATAAATTAATAATAAGATCATATGGAGTGTAGAAGGAAAATAAAATAAAAGAACTAGAGAGAAGATGTTTCCTCTAAATTGGGTAGCTTCTTTTGATTTGAGGAAAAAGTCTTTCCTAACATTCATTATGCCCAAGGTAACGCTTAAAAGGGGAAGGGAGGGACTTTGAGAGATTATTTGAAAAGAATTTGGACAAGGAAATGAGATTTATATGTGTGATTATGAGGGTAGTGGTGGTCTCCTTTTATTAGAGGGAGGAAGGGTATATTAGGAATGTCTAGAAATATTTATTTATTATAAATTAAACTCCGATTAAAATGGCCCCAAAATCATTTAATTCAGAGATAAGATAGTTTTAGGTAGAAATACACTCAACCAATAGAGTTTAGATATGTTAAGGTCACAAATGTATATTTATCTTTTTTTTGTTAACCCTTAGTTAAAACATAAACTCTTCCCATTTAATCTTGAATTTTTAAAATTTATTGTTACTATAGTTACAATAAAATAAAAACGAACCATGAGTGGATCATTAATGAAATTAAAAATATCATATAAGTTAGTTTTATGAATATTATATTTTTAAGCTAACTATATCATTTAATAAAATAGTATTTGTTTTAAAACCTCGTATATGTCAATTTTGACACTATAAAGTAATTGTTTTTCAATAAAGTCCTAAAAACCTGATTTCATCAAAACCAAATCATTAACTCTAATATTAGATGTCAATATCTTTCATAAAATTCTTGTATGTCATAATAAATAAGGAAATTAAATTTAGTTTAACATTTATAAATTAATTTATTTAAATCATTTATTATTGAATCAATCATTACATCATCAGTGTGTCATAATTTAAATTATTTATATAATTTCTAAAAATTATAAATAAAATACCATGATAAATTATATCCTTTTAGATTTCTAATAACTATTTATTGTCAAAGACATCACTTCTATTACCAAATATTAAAAATGTTTATTAGAAGATACATTTTTATGTAATATTTCCCTTTACATTAAATTAATTATTATAAAATGTCATTTTCACATCCATGTGGCTCCATTGGGTCCCACAATCGACCCATGGATGACCATGGTTAGAAATATATCATCCAATTGAATTATGACATTATTTAGAGTTTTTTAATATTATTATGATATTACTTTCTACCCTTATTTACCAGATTTACAATTTAGCTAAGGTAAATAAAATAATTTCTTAAGTTAATATTCGTAGTGTCCAAAAATTCAAGGTTCACATTCACAAAATTTTTACCAACTGATTAGAAATATTTAATCGATTTTTAGAAATTCATGAATCATAATTTATGGTAATTAATTTAAAATTATTTCATGTTGTCAAAACAAAAGATGGGTTTTTAAAAAGTAATAAATATCAAAATATTGAGATGGGTTTATGTACAATTTCATTGGAAAATTAATTGAAATGGCCAAAATTGGATTAAATTATAAGAAAAAAATCTAATTGAACTTTTAAACCAATTATAATGACCATCTAGCTGTATTAATAAATTAGATGAAAAGACAGATTTTAATTAAATTGTAGAATTTTTTTCTCAATTCATTAAAAATGATATTTATTATATAATTATCAAAAATTTATCCAAAGTAAATTTTGATGTCCCTATTCTATCATAAAAGTTTATTTTTTCAAATAAACAATATTAAATTTACAAAAACTATATTTAAAAATTGTTTTCCATTAAAAGGCGGTAAACAACTTTTTTTAAATAATAATTCTTTTATCTGTAAAATTGAATTTGTTTTTGTATCACATCTAGAAAACATATATTATGAATTTAATATATTAAATTGACTATATAACATCTATTTTTCATTAAATAAAATTATATAAAGATTAATAGGTTTTTAAAAATTCAATTATTCTCATTTTAATATGTTTTCGTAAAAACAAATCTGTGTATATTCAATTGGATATTATTTCCATTTCTTTTGAATTTTGTAATGAATGAATATTTATTTAAACATTTGTAAACCATATAAAAAAATAATTTTTAAACTATTAATTACCATATTTAAAACATATATTCCTTAACATCCATTTAAAATTTTAATAGTAATATTTTTGTAATATTTTTTTTGTATGACTCAATGTTGTGTACAATGTATGATTTCAGAGAACCTGTTGTTTCATATCAAGTACTCTATCCGAAAAAGAGTCCCCTTAAAAATAAAATTAATATCTTTTTCATAAATATTAAAAGAAATGAAAATTTATTATTCTATAAATACCTAGGACATTACATCACCCCCCTTGAAAATTGCGCCCACACAATTTTAAAATTGGGCTCGGAAACATCATTGAAAATCCTACATCGTAAAAACAGTCAATAAATTTACAATGCCCAAAAGGGAAATCCTTTATTAAAATAAATACAACTCTTTAATCAACTACATTCAATAATAAATAGCCAATGTTCAAAAAACACCATTCAATATACAAGAGTACTTATAATTCCTCAAACAAATAAAATTAATATTGAAACCCAAATCACAAAAGGATTAGATCACATTGTCATCCATGATAAATATTAACAATTATCTCTAAATAAGATCAGGTAATCATAAAGTCGCATATTTAACAATCATTAACCTATTAACATATTTTTTATTATAGGATAATCATTTCCATAAATTACCCAAATATTTATATTTCCACAATAAAAAAATATATTCTTACGAAATAAAATAAAACCATTTCTCCTCAAACTAAATCCCAAATGATTCAATTTTACTTAGGCATATAGTTTTCAAAATAGAGTTAAATTATTTGAAAATAACATTTACCACTAAGTCAAAAATCATTATCCTATACAAAGGATATATATATGATAAGATATATGTTCCCAAAATCAACTTATACATAATCAAAAAATCGTTTAACTCAAAATAATAATCCACTCTAACTAAGGACATCCCGTAGGCTAGTGGTAGGCGATGATCCCTTATCACCCTTCATTTGTGGGTTCGATTCCAATAGCCTTTTTGAACTCGACGGGTTGTCACCCATCTTACGGTTTATCCTTTTTATAATACTCAAAAATAACCCTAACATGGTTTAACTTCAACGAATGTCTTATAAACCACATTTTCATCCCAACTCATAATTACATCCACAATGGAATTCATCAAGCCTTATATATATTTCCATTTTTCACATTTATATGATAAAATAAAACAATTCCCAATAGAAATAACATTATACCTTGATCATGGTGTCCACCGGTTTTCATCGACATATTTTTCATGTAGATAGAAGGTCTATTCATTGCAACAATTATTTAAATATTCTTCATAATAATTTTCATCATTTATCCAAAGAACCCTTGTACAACAAGGGTCATACGGGTGTTCATAGAAAAATAGATTTGTAAAATAATCATGTATGAAATTTAATTTCAATTCTTCTTGATAAAATATGATTTTTATAAAACATTTGGACCTAGTTAGAAATGAAGAATTCAATCAATGGGCCTTTTAAAATATCATAAGTATGTGCTGAGAGATTACATTTTAATAGAAAATAAAAATAAGTTGTGAGAGGGTCTCCGTCTTCAACACAATTTTCAAAATCATAATGTGCTTAAAAATATCATGATAAGGAAAATATTTTAAAATTATATGATAATATATAATTTTCTTGAAAATGTGATAATAGTGAGAAAATATGTTTTGATTTAATACAACCCATGATCCATGATGGTATCTTAGTATAGTGTAGGTGTTTGATATCATAAACAATTACTTACCAGTGAGTTGTATATTAAAAAATGTTCCACACATTACCCAAAAAAAAATTTGAAATAATTATTTCAAGAATGTCCTATAGAAGATATACATATGTTGTTTGAGATCATCCTCCTTCCATTCTTAAATGAATTTCCTTGATATGAAAATGTTATAAACTGGGATTTGACTGAAAGAACAGAGATAGAGACTAAACATGAAGTTATCCTAAATTCACAATTCATAAATTTTTCTAAACCTTTCCTATGGCACCAACTATAAGGAATTATCCTTAAACATTAAATAATCTTGAGATATGTCAATAATTTTACATTAATTCACATCGAGGATATTTTTAGTTTTATATAATATGATAATTAGGTCATAACAGATAGATAACATCCTGAATATTACATGTAAAGACTTTTAATCACTGTCCATGTTCATCATAAAACAAAACCTGTTTAAAAATACAAGATATAATTAAATTTTTTAACAACATTACTTTTCTTTGGACTCATCCATTACTCTATTATTCATTATGTCCTGTAGAAAACATTTAAAATCTTGGGATGAGCATAAGAAGCACAGTGAGGGATACATAATGAATGAAAACTGTTAGCCTTGTCAAAACATGTAAACCCTGAAAACCTTATCATAATGAAATACTTTTCACCATTAACAAGTAGCAAAAACACATCACGGAATATATGCTCATTTATTACCCTTTTAGTAACAAACATATTACAATAAATCCTATAGAACGCAACATATAACAAAGATAGGTAACTATAGACATAAACATACATAAATAGAATTACCATATTTTCAACTTCCAAACATATCACTTAATGGAATAGTCATATGATCGACTACCATACCGAATGAACCTGAGGTTATAATGTATCCACCCATCCTTTGTTTATCACAGAACCATCTATTATTTGTTTTATCACCTAACCATTCAAAATTGGTTTATCGTGTAACCACCTATTATTAGTTTATCATATAACCACCTTCCAAATTTCTGAGTATGATCATAACACATATAATAGTGAAATTATCAACATTTCACTCTTAACATTTCATTTAAAATCAAAATAAATCATTTCAATATATTGAGATATTCAATCCATTTCAAAATGCATTTAAAACATTTAAGAATTTTTTTTGAATCAAGGTGTCTAATACCACTCTGAAAAGACTAAAAGAAATTAACTTTTAAAAAATTCATGTACATGTAAATAAATTACTGAAAACCATTTTAGAACATGGAAAATGAAAAAGAAGGTTTGATAAGAATTTTTTTTAAAACATTTAAAATAATTTTTTAGATAAAGTGTTCATTAATAAATGAGAGATACTGGAATACAAATAATAATGGGATATAATTAAAGAAAAAATTAAATATCATGAGAAAATAGTAATTCATGATATAACCTATCAGAAGGTTTATATATACACCTTAGTTGATAATAAAGGTGAAAAATATCATGATAATTTTTAATGAAAGGAAATTAAGACGAAGTCCCTTATCGTGACTCTGACTCATCACATATGATCCTTGTTCTTCCTCAAAAGTAATAATAAGATAATTTATACTTCATTCATAACCCTTTTAATTTTTATTAATAATATTATATCACTTATTACCACATTATAAAAATTGAATATTTTTTAAGCTAATATCGGCCCTTTTGTCATTATTCAGTACTTGAGTTGAAAATGAACTTGTTTTGAAGTAAATTGTCCATGTAATCAAAATTCCATTATCAAAATAATATTATTAATTTTAAAAAATCATATACATCCATTATATATGTATTTATAATGGTCCATAAAATTTGGAAATAGCAAATTAAATGCACCGTTCATGGAGATGGTGGGTCATACGTACATATGAACGCTACATTCAATCATTTTTCATTATAAAAGAATAATAATTAAATGATATAATATATATTATAATAATAGTAATATATTTATGTCATTTATGTCTCATTGTATTAATAAAACCATACAATATATGTTCCAATAATATCAGGAATGAATCATATCACTTTGAGGGGGTGGTCGCCAACACTTCTTAAAAAACTCTCATATTTTAAAATCATTGAAATAATATTGGTATGTTTTAATGAAAAATTAAATAATCATAGATAAAATATAAATATACTATATATCATATATAAATAAATTTACATCTTAATGGCCACAATTCGATGTGGTCGGAGAAAATTGAACAATCATCATTTCGTGAGATAGTAGTTCACCGTACAAAGAAACAGTATGTTCATTTCAATAAGATAGAGGTTTTATAATTTTTCTTTAAATATATATCATTAAAAAAATCCTAATATATTTATGACACTGGTGTTGTTATTTAATCAATGAATAATAAGATCATATGGAGTGGAGAAGTAATGTAAAAGAAAAGAACTTGATAGAAGACGTTATCTCTAAACTGGGTAACTTATTTTGATTTGAGGCAAAACACATTCTTGAATTTCATTATGCCCAATGTAAGGTATCTTGGATGAAGGTAGAGATATTGAGAGATTATTTGGGTATAATGTGTACAATAAAATGGGCTTTATAGATGTTATTATGTGGGTATAGGTGATGACCTTTTATAAGAGGGAAGATGTGCACATTAGGAAAGTCTTGAAATATAAATTTATTAAAAAAAATTAGATTAAAAATGATCCCAAACTCATTTAATTCAAATATAACATGATTTTAGTTTGATAAATATCAAAAAACTGGATTTAGACAAGATTAGGTAACAAATATAACCTTATCTTTTTTACTTTAACCCTTAGTTAGAAACATTAACTCTTACCATGTCTTCTTTCATTTTCATAATTAATGTTTACTATAATATCTATAAAATTAAAAAAGAACCATAAGTGGATCATTAATGTAATTTAAAACACTATATTAGTCAGTTTTCTAAATTATAGATTTTTAGGCAATTATATCATTAATAAAATTGTATTTGTCTCAAAAATTCAATTATGTCAATCTTGACATGATAATGTAATTGATTTTTTTAATGTCAGAACACCATTATTACTTGAAAACATTAAAATTAACTCAAATATAAGATGGAAATATCTTCTAGAAAATTATTCTATGGGAAAAAACTATTTAAATTACATTTATTTAAATATTTAGAATATCATTTATTTTAATTCCTTATTAATAATGCAATCACTGGATCATCAATGTGTCATAATAAATTTATTTATATAATGTCTAAAAATTACCAATAAAAACCATGATAAATAAAATCGTTTTATAATTATAATGAATATTTAAAGTCAATGAGATCACTTAAATTACCCCATATTAAAATTACTTTAGTAAAAGATAAATGTTTATGTTATATTTCTCTTTACTTTAAATTAATTTTTATAAAATGTCATTTTCACATCCATGAGGTTCTATGAGGTCCAAAAATCTACTATAGTATTCCCATGGAAGAATACAACTCATCTAAAAGGGCTTGTACAGGTGTTAGTGTTTTTTTTAATATTATTATAATATTATTTTTACCATTATTTACCATATTTACCCTTTAACGAAGGTAAATAAAATAATTATTAAATTTACTATTAATATTGTCAAAAAAGTAATAGGTACCCATTCAAACAATTTGGAACATCTAATTCCAAATATGGAATCCATTTTTAAAAATTAAAATTAAAAATTTTGTAGAAAAATATTTAAAATTAATTTCTGTTGTAAAAAAAACGAGGGCTTTAAGAAATAATAACTATAAAAATATTGAAATGTATTTATGTACAATTTCCATGTGAAATTACTTCCAATGAGAAATGTTTTCTTACATTATAAAATATTAATCCAGTTAAATTTTAAAAAAATTTAACAGAACAATGTATTTGTACAAAGAAATTAAATGAAAAGGTAGTTTTGAATTAAAATGCACAATTTTTTTCATTATACATTAAAAAATGAAATTTATCAAATAATTACCAACAATTTAACTAATGTATATTTTGATATCCTGATTATATAAAAGAAGTTTAGTTTTCAAATATAACATATAAAAGTGAAAATAACTATATTTAGAAAGGTTTCTCCATTAAAAAGTGGTAAACTGTATTTTTAGCTAAATACATATTTAATACAAAAATTTGAATATGTTTTTATAACATATCAAGAAAACATATAAGATGAATTTAAAACACTAAAATGAATTTTTATCTAACAATATTTATTAAATAAAAATCTCTAAATATTTATATGGTTTTATAAACACAATTATTCTCTTTTATATATGTTTTCATAGAAACACATCACTATATTCTATTAGTTTTCATTTCCATTTCTATTAAATTTGGTAACCAAAAAATAATTATCTAAACTTGTGTAAACAATATTTCAAAATTCAGATGATACTATTAATTCACGCCATTCCAATGGCTAGTAATTAATTGCCATTTAATATAATAATATTATTATTGTAATATTTTTCTTTAAAATTCAATGTTGTGTGCAATGAAATATTTCAAAGAAACCAGATATTGCATGTCGATTACTATCTCAAAAAATTGTCTCCATTAATGTAAAATTAATATTTTATTCATAAATATTAATACAAATGAAAAAGTATTATTCTATAAATACATGGGTCGTTACAATATAATTCATAAATTTGATCATAAATGTAAAGGGGATGATATTTTACACCACTTATAATAGAAAATTATCTATTTAAATGTTTTTATTATTTATATTGAATGTTAAAAAAAATATTTAACAAAAAATTATTATTAATATAATTTTAAGAGCTATTTGTTATACTAGTACATTGAAAGAAATTCAAATGTAATAGGCTTAATATATAACCCTTTAGAAAATATAAAATATGTCATATTTTACTTAAAAATTTTAAGAAACATTTAATCATCTAAAATTATTTACCGTAATCGGTTTTAAAATCATTTTTGTGATATTTTGGAAACTTCAATAAAAACTATATATACTAATTACATACCCCTTTAAGGTAATTATATCATCACAAAAAATTTATAATAAATAAAATCCATAAATAATAATTCATTCATACATCATTAAACAATTTATAAAAAATAACATTTTTTATCCTATGTAAAAATATTATAGACAGTACTAGAAAAGAAGTGAAAACTTTTAATATTTATTTTACCTAAATATTATAAAGGTAGACATAAAATTTAAATAAATGGTGTAATTTCTTATAATATTGGAGGATTATGGAAAATATAGAGTCTTAATGTGAAATAAGGAGTTGTTTTTGAAACAATGTTAATCCTTATTACATTAGCTTAACCCCTAATTAACCCACATTACCACTATTGTTATAAAAGAAAATTATGATTGTTACTATAAATAATGAAAAAATAATAAAAAGGATGCTACTTTATAAATATGGTCCCCATAATTAAAAATAAGGATTAAGTTATTCAATATTATATTTCATTAATTTTATGATATTTACAATGAAATAAAAACACAAAACTCAATGAAATTTTATTTCCAAAAAAGTACTTTATGTATAAATATGATTATAAAAAATTTAAACAAGAAAAATTATTACAATGAACCGAAATCTATCTTTGATTGAAAAATAGTAGTAATGTTTCTTTTTACTGATTTTTAAATAACACTACATTATTAGTGATTGGATGAAATTTTTTATATTAAAAATCGATGTTTTCACAATTCACTGGAAACACAATATTTTCAGTAAAATCCCAAAAAGTATGTATATGAAAAAATTATTATTATTATTTAATAATTATAATAATTTTATAAAATGAAATTTATATAAGGTTTTGATTTAAATTTTTATATTCACTAAAAAAGAATGAAAACCCGTTTTTTTGTGAAATCATAATTTGAAGTATAAAATGACTTTACTAAAAATTAAGTGCTTATTTAAAAAGATTTTACTAATTAATTTTTATTAATGATGATATATATATATATATATATATATATCATTATTAGGATACTTATATTTACAACCATAATTTTTAACAATTATTTTATAATGTTTATAAAGATGTATTTTGTGGTTCATTAAATCCCAGTGTTGGGTAATTTATAAAAATGAAACATATATTTGTTATAAAATTATTAGGTGTTCAATAATCCCCCATTAAAAAATTATTTGCAATAAATTTAAACTTATTCTCATTAATTAATGTCTTTATATTTAAAATTTATTTTTCTTTAAACCCACATTGAAAAAGTGTTAATAAAACATCCTCTTGAAAGGAGGGAAAGAGAAATTTGAATTTCATTTTAAATAAAACGTTAATTTGGTTAATATAGGATAAAATTAATGGTAATTAAAAATATAGACATATAGGAAAAAATAAATGTCCAAATAATGATATAGGTAGATAAGGAAGAATTTTAATATAATCTGAATGGTTATGAGGAAGACAATTTCCACAGAACTATAAATCATTTATTTGTAAAAAAACCCTTTGATTCATTAGAAATAAATATAATATTATAACATTTAAAATTAAAGAAAATATTACTAATTATTAGGAATTAAATATAAATATTCACTATGAACATAGGGAAATATATTTATTGAATATAATATTTTCTTCCATTAATCAATTTCCACTATAATTTAATTTTTTCCTCCAAATGATGATCATTCAAAATGAATATTTTAAGACTGTAGTAAAAAAATAAAATATATTTAGATCATTTAAAATACAATATGATAATAATATATTGAATATATAATTATATATCAATGAATACTAATATAGATACCATATGGTATGACATTTAATAATCATTCTTGTGATGGAAAAATACATTTTACTTAAAAATTAACACAATAAAACAAATTGTTCAACATTGATTTTTAGAAAATAATTTCTCCATACATATCAATTAAACATACTAACCTCATCATTAAATTATTCATTAACCAAAAAAGGTTATTTAATAGCTTCCAACATACACCCCAAAAATTTAAATTTCGTTATTCCTATATAACCATGCAGGATTAATGGTATGGTAAATGTAAGGGATTCATATAACTCAATAATATTAAACAGATCATCAAATATCATTAATAAAAATTATAAATAACTTTATAATATTTTAATGCAATGTGCTTCATAAAAAATCATGTATCAAATATTAATACTAGCATTAAAGGTTAATCCTCAACATTGCAAGAAATTCCTATTAAAATATAAGATCGTCAAAGAATTGATTTTATTCCGTATACATATCTACATCCCACATTCCAATATTCCATAATTAAAATAACATAAAATAATATAATGAATAAAAGTTTAAATAAAAAATCAACAATTTATGCATCATAGAAACTAATAAAACTTCTGAGTCACCTTAAAATAAAATTATATTAAATCCTTGAATGGGGGAAAATTCATCAAGGATTGGTAAACATTAACAATGTAAAACCATGTTAGTGTCTATAAATATTATGTTATCCTATAATTAAGACTTATTTTCAATCAAAAATTTCCACCTTACTTATTCCACAAATAAAATCACATATTATGGAATATATTTTCTAAATAAAAAAATGAAATTTTATTCCCAAAACCTCTCCAGAATGGCATAATGATCAGATCAAAGAATTAATTTCAATTTCATTAATATTATCCTATTTATATCATCATACTTTTACCCAAAAAAATTATCCCAATATCAAGCATCTGTTAAGGGTTATGTGTCACCCAATAACATGTCTCCCCCAAAAAATCCATTATCACTAAATATTATTAAAATTTCATAAATATAAACGATAGTGAAACAATAATTTTATGTTTCAGGATTATAATATCCAAAATATGATTTATATAATACTTATGAAAACAATCCCCAAATATAAATACTTTAAAACTAAAATCCATTTACATTAATAACATTCATATATTAGGTTGTTCCTTAGTCTAATAGTTAAAAAATAGATTTAGTCATTTCCTCTGATATCTCCCATATTTTTTACAATAAATTCAATAAAATATAAATGGTACCTTATGATAATATTAATTTCAGTCGATAAAGGTGTTTATTTTCCACAAAATTTACTTAAATTATTCATATATATTCTATAAATAAAATGTATTCTTGTTCCTCTAATATATTTCCTTATGTGATTCTTCCCAAATACTTTATATTTAGGATATTTAATATTTTTTTCATCATGGTTCCTCCTAAAAATACATTTCTCTCTTGTTTGGTGTGTTAGTAAAATCACCCATTTTGAGATTTTTTGTTATATAATGATGTAGCTGATTAGTCATATTCACAAGGTTTGACCTTTAAGATTATATTCTACCTAGTTTCAGATGATGTCATTTCGTCCAATTCTGATAACATCTATCATTATAATTAATCCTCGTGTTCCCCTCCATTAACTAAAATAAAAATGTATTTTGTGAGAGACACTAGACATAGTGAGAAATAATAAAATCAAAAAGATTAACATATAGTATTTCTAAATCATAAAATCTTATTTTAGTACGTGACACCATATGTTTATCCTAGAACATACTTCATCATCTTTTATTTAAATAATTCTTGATGGTTTGTAATAAATATTTAAATCACACCATGCTGTACACATAGGATTTTAAAAATATTTTCATGGTAAGGAAACCATCACTATATACTATAATTATATTCTCGATATACTCGATTAACTAATTTGGAGTATATTCCCCCAAAAAATAATCTATTCCAAAACAACTTCCACTTATAGTATCCTGAGAGTGATGTTTTTATTTGAAACCCACCCAACATTATTTTATAAAAAAAATGATCTTCTCTAATTCATATGATTATCCAATCACTCTCACTAAATTTATCACATCATAGTTTCAAAAGGTGACAAATCCTTGATATTATACACATTATAATGACCCATACTTTTCATACATATATATTACATTTTATTAGATGAATATTCATCACATAACATTATAATTTTTTCATCGACCATAATGATTTTGTTTATTCTGAACATGGATTCATAAATAATTTCTCCATAAATGAAATAAATCCTTTATCATGTAGTTTATCACATCAACCTCCCTTCCTTGTAACATTACAAATAATACCCTTCTTCATATATTCAAGAAAAATAATAGTATGTTATCTTATATTCTTGGTATGGGTGGAGAAGAGAGGTATCAATGATCTGTTAAAAAAATATGAGAATAAGAGTTTAACATGAAAATAACATTTGAAAAACCATTCCAATTATATTTTACATCATAATATTGTATACTATCATAATTAATTAAATCCCATAATCCATGAATCATAAAGCGATCAATGAATATGAGTTATAAAAACAAAAAATTCACATAAGAACATGTTCTAAAAGTGTGGAATAAATTTATGAGTAATAATTAACAAAAAAATATATATCAATGAAACAAATAAATAAATTCATATCATCTTAATATTTTTTAAATAACTAAATACCATCTTTAAGATTGATACAACATCCTTGGTACCCTTATTCAGACTTGGGATGCTCCCTCGGTGTTGAGTAATTGAACAATGCGACAACCTACCAAATATAGTATGAGATATTTAAACATAATTATTTACCAAATAAAATATAGTGATATATTTTTTGTGTCCCACCCATCACATAATCATAATTCAAATCATTTTTTTCCACATGATCATAAAAATATCCATCATAACACCACCGTTGAAAAAAAAACATGTCAAATTGATATTTATTCATCAGAAAAATAAAACATAAACAGAAAGAATAAATATGTTATCATTGGATCATATCCCATGTATATCCTCTATGACATAAAATAATGTTATCATTGTGGAAAAATTCCTTTCACTAATCTCTATTTTATTTTAGGTTAAAAATATACTTTTTATTTTTAAAATAAAATATTAAAATAATAAGAATATCCTATATTATGAAAATATTTTTAATTTGAAATAAACATTGAATAATGAAAGGGAAGCTTCATATAATTGTTCAGTCCTAATAAAAATAAATTTTATTCATGTATTTAATTTTAAAACAAACATTCATTTTATATTTTTAGTACAAAGACAAACGTACATCATTCAGAAAGGAAAAAGGCGGTTCATTTTCATCAATATTATAAAAAAGTAAATCAAAGGTAGAAATTATATAAATAATTCAAATAATGATTTCATTTAATTTGTTATTATATTTTCAAAAACAGGGAATGGATGAAAAATCATTTTCATCCAAAGGGATAAATACATTCATTTTATCCTTTAAAATATTATTTTGACCTCTTGGGTATTTAAACAAAGTAAAATAAAAGGTTAAATTTTACTATTAAGATATAACTATAAGATAAGTATATTAAATAGATTTATAATGCAATTATTATATAAATTAATTTAATTATCTTTAAGCATAACGAATCTCGATTATAAAGATACTGAGATGAAAATACATTACCCCCGTTTTATTTCATTTAAATTTTTATGACAACTTGTATAATAAATTTAAATATATAATAATCTATAACGTAGTCATTTAAATACTTAAAATATCATATAATTTCAAACTACAATATTTAGATACCCATTTATTAATAGGTTTTTAATAAAAATATTGCTTTCTTTTGTTAACTACTACATTATTCTTGAGAATTTAAATTTTATTATTTCAATAAATGTATATTAGAAATGATCCCATTATATCAAAAATGATATTTATCGTATTAAAATCGCATATATTCATTATATAAATTTTTTTAATCAACCATGAAAAGTACCTATGAAAAATGTATTACAATATTCATAGAGAGGGTAGGTCTTACTTACACATGATTGATATCTTTGTCTTTCGATGGATGCAATGAAAGAAAAAAAATAAATAAGTTCACTTTACATAATCATTATTATATCATACATTTTCATATATTTTTACCAAATATGTCATTATTATAATTTCATTAAATAGAAATAGAATAATGAAACACATAAAATCCCGAAAGTGGTAGTCCACACATATGTATGGGTGATGTTATCATTTTCCAATAGACATGAAGAAGTTTGAAAATGGTTATTATCTCATAATAGTAAATTATATAAAAATTTACGATAGTTAACTCATTATTTTAATATTTTAATGTATATTTATTAGAGTAATAAGAATAAATAAAATTGAAAATTCTCAGTAACCAATTATACCCCCTCAATGAGAAATATGTTTTGTCTTACCCCTTAATCATCGAATAGATTATCTTTTAACAATACCCGAATAACTATTTCATGATCCCAACCATTTTTATAGATTACATGATATCATTTACAAGTTCTCTTCTTCCTTTTTTATTACTTTTCACTTGGGTTATATCATAGGAATTTTTTGATTAAACATTGATGTTTTTTGAAAGTGTATTGGTTGTTCATGGTCAGCTTAGGTTTTTCCAAATCCATACGCCCAGCAAAAAAAATTCCTCATAACCCAAACCGAGAGGATTCGCATGGCAGACAAAATTTTTAAAAAATTGTTCACCCAATTTGGAGTAATTGTGCACACCTTGGAATATGTGAATGGTTATGGTTCATGTTCCAATAAATGGTGTTCCCATGCATAGGAAATAGTGTGTGTTGTTTTAGTTAACCCAAAAAATTAGATTCTAAAATTTTCACCACATTATATTAACTGAAAATCAACCCTATGTCAAGTATAAATAGAATCTATATTTTTTGGGGTCTCTTTCACATATTCAATTCTATTCGTACCTTAGTTCGTGAATATTCAAAAATAAAAGCATATATCTACACCTTCTTGGTAAGGTTCTCTCATCCCGACGAGTTTTATAGCCTTCTCTTGTTAATATCACAACCATTGAAGGGATATTTTTTCATATTGGTATTATATCTAGATATTGGTTTGATGTATTATAATCTATTTGATATAGTTTCTATGAATTCAATCAAGATATCATTAATTTTATTCTATTTGGACTTTCTCATTCAATTTAAAGAATTTCTAATGGGTTAAATCTCATAAATGATTTATGTTATGTGGTATAAATTCAATTCATATTATCTTGATTGCAACTGAATTTATGAAATTTTAGGTTTCGATTTTCATTTTGTGAAATTGATTTTTTATTTGAATAAAATAATTGATTAATTAATTTAGTAGAACATTTAATGGGATTAATTCAATGTGATTTATTTAATGTAAATAGTTTTATTTATGAATTTGATTTCATTGGATTATTAATGATAGAAATAAATAACATAATTATGTTATTGGGGAATTGATGATGTATTTGGATCCTGAAATTGGATAAATTAATTGATGAATATATTAATGGAATGTTATTATTGGGGAACTGAAACAATTAATTGTTTAATTAATTCATGTGTGGTTATAATTGTGATATTGATTGATTAATGGGGTTATGTATTTGGTAAATTAATTAATTTTTAATTAAAAATATAATTTCATTTAATTATGTCATTTATTAATTAATAGGATGTTTGGATGGTAGATTTTGATTAATTAATTGGTGAGCTAATGAGTGGGTTAAATGGTAAAATGTTGATAATGGAATAATGGTGATTTGTATTATTATTTACATGTTACTAATGTAATGATAATTTATTTTTATATAAGTGAAATATAATACCATGATGTAAAGTGTGATAATATGTTTAACATAGATTAACCATGGTTGATGTCATATATGTCATATATGTGTGATTTATGCAATATTCATGTGTGGGTGATGGATCGATGCTTCGAATACACATAGTGTTAAATGGGGTGTGGCGTATGGACTAATGCTCCAAATACCTATATGAGATGAAGTGTAGGGGACATGGATTGAGGGTCCCAATAACCATATCATTGATGAGGTTTGGAAAAGGGATTAATGTTCCAAATACCCCTGGGGTGTTAGACATGACTTTCAATTCCCATGAGTTTGAATTGGAATATGTATCTAATTTGATATTATATTTTTATAAATGAAATGAAAAATGATAAAATTTTTATTGTGATATATTTTAGACTCTTTCATTGGAAAAATAAGGTATTTGAGGGTTTATAATTTATCGAGAACCAAAGGGATTTTGTGGTTAATTGAAAAATAATGAAATGTGATTACTATTTAGATTATTCATTTTACATTATTTTTTATATAACGTCATACATTACTTTTAATGAATATTTTTTTAAATGTAGTTGGAAGTGGCCTAATGAGTTATACGGACACCCTACTCAGGTGTCTAGATTGCTACATGAATATGCTTCAAGTTAGTAAGACAATATAAGGGTAAATGCACTCTATTATATGGATGAGTCAGGATGGAGAATTGTTTAGGGAACCATAATTAGTGTTTTTATATTACAGTATTTATCATTATTTTTATTCTAGGTTTCTCCTTTTTAAACATGACACAATCATGGAATGAAATACCTATAATTTAGTTTTGGATATTGTATTCATATTATGATCATCATGTGATAATGATTTGTATTGACTATTGGTTATATTATTTTGTTGTTGATTATTTATTAAGACTAATGTATTAATACAATAAAATGTGTATAGTCTACCCATGATTGATATTAGTCCCTATTTGGTAGTCGAAAACCTCTAGAGAAGATGGAGGAGCACATTATGTCATGTAACTGACCAGATCTGGGAACCGGTATGTGTAACCTAGGTTAGAACCCACAAAGTGGTACGTGAGACCATTTTTCATTTTTTTGTGTTTCTATTTTAGAATAGTAGAAAATACACTACCAATATTTGTGCTTTGGAAATGAGCTCAGGCATGGGAGTAACAAACCCATGTATTCGGTATCATCGAGTACCTAGGGTGGGACTTTTGTTATTGATGTGTTATTTTATAGTTGAACATTATTTCACCTTGGGTGATTCTATAATTGTGTGATGAGATTAATGATTTTGAGATATTATTAGATTTTACACATGGACGGTATGGAATTAAAGTAGAGTATTTTTTATTAATTATGCTAACACTGGATTATTATGGGACATGCATCATATTTAGAAATGCATGTGAAAAAATATGTTTTTGGTTATATTATTGAAATTGAAATGTTTTTTCTTTGATTTTAAAATTTAAATGAAATTGATTTTTCATTTAAATTTGTTTTTATAAAATGATGAAGACAATGTAAATTAATGGGTGCCTAAAGAGAAATTGAATAAGATAACATTTTTACCCTTGATAAACATGGCCTACATGATATATTTTTATGGGTAGTGATAACACTTATATAGTGACTGTGTGTAGGGAAAAAGAAGAAGGACTTATTATGGTTTTATATGAATCCCACTTGTGTAATTTATTAAAGTAATGAAATGATTCCTTATATGTGTGTTTGAAATTATAGAGATATTCATCCACGTCGATTCTTCGAAATATAATGATAATAGGTTGTGGGTAGAAATGATCATTAAGTAGTTGATCCTGAACCACCGATAATGTCATGCGAAAGAGTTGGAGAGAAATTACAGGATAATTTTTCTCACTATATAATGATTATCACCGGAGGCCCACAGTTGGTTTCAAATAGTATGTTTGAACATTCAGGAGTCTTCAAGCTTCAACACCCTCTTAATTTCAATAGAGAGGACTTAACTGATGCAAATGAATTATGGTTTGATTCCATCATTAATATATATGACTATTTTGATACACATGCTAAGATGAGATTCATGTTGGTTGATTATATTTCAGGAGGAATAGTGAAGCGTTAGTGGGATATTAAGGCTCGAACTGTGAAGGGGAATGGCATGGAATGGATAGATTTTTTGGAGATGTTCCTATTGTAAATTTACCTAGAGAAAATAATATAATATAGGTAAGTTGAGTACATTTGGTTGACTCAGGGGAGTATGTGTTTGATAGATTATGATGGTCACAGTAATGTCATTAATAGGTTTACTAGATCATTTGAAGGGGATAAGATAGCTTTCTAAAGGAATTTCCAGGAAAAACATAAAGGTGATATTAAGCCCAAAATTAATATCTTCTATATGGAAAAGATTATTGACGTTGTGGGTGAGGCTCTCATATATTGGGGGAACATGAAGAATGATTTTATTGGGGGAGATGTGATTTATACTAGTTGGCCAAGAGGTATTTCTATAGAGATTAGGAAGTGTTAATATGGGAATTTTGGCAAAATAAGTGGTTAGAAAAGTGGAAAGAGGGAATGATGAGTTACTCATGAACATACATGAGTTCTTTTCCACTAGTGTGTTAGGAAAATCCACTATCGTCAGAATTGTCATGGGACACTGGTAGAGTTCCAATCACGTGGCATGATTAGATAACTATAATTGTTCTATAGGATCACATGCGATATTGATAGTGAATGACTAACAATGAATAACCACAGAGTGAGATGGGAATAGTCTACTCCATATCAGCCTGGTATTTGGATTTCTACTTTCTGTGGTGTTAGTGTTTGTGGATGTTAGGATTCAACCAAAATAGACACCATATCATTAGAGTGGTATGGATTTGGTGAATCTGGTATTATCACATGGAAGAGGGACCAAAAATTAGCTTGATGTTCAGCCTAAACTAATGGAAAATGAGGATGTATCATTGATGGGTAGAGGTATTATTTTGTGGATTCTAAACTAGTGAGTGTATTATTAATTAGTTACCTTAATTATTATATATATAAAAATCTTTTAAATTGGTTTAAATTGACAATGGATTTTGTGAGTTTGGTGATGAAAATTGATACACCTTTGGAATTTTTGTAATGTGACAAATTCTAGAGAATGGGGTGTTATATATAGGCTGGGTAGTATCTCTTCCATTATGATATTTAAATTTTCGATATGTAAGGATTCATCTTTAATACTATAATATATTTTTTAGTTTCATACATACACAACATAAATTAATACTAAAAGATATTGATTTTTACGTCTCTTGAGTGTGAAAAATATATTCACCATGGATAGTGAGATATTTATGTTATCTACTAAGGTCTAGTTCATCTGAAACTGGGGGATCTCAATGCCCAAGTTTTATGTATGTTTTTGGATAATGTGGGTGTGAATTAGGTTGTATTTCCAAATGACTAATACTGTCTATATGATGTGTTTATGGAGTAAATTATCATAGATACCACCTAAGAGGGATGTTGAGTTTACTATTGAGCGTATGCTTGGAGATGATCATTTTTATATTCCACATTATTGAATGGAAACATCATAGCTTCAAGAGATCAAGACTCACCTACTAGTGTTTGGAATAAGTTGTCCATCCATTTGAGTAGGATGCATTGGGTTTCTCTATTCTTGTTTTCAATGAAGTCTGATAGAATTTTGTGATTATGTGTCAATTACTGGATCATTAACATGGTGATAGTGATGAACTGGTATCCTCATCCACATATAGACGATCTAATCAAACATTTTTCGGGATCTTGTGTTTTCTCCAACATTGAAATGAGGGAAGGGTATCATCAGTTGAGAGTTAGACCTTCTAACGTACCTTCGACTACTTTCGAAATTATTTATGTCCTTTATGATTTCAATTGATTGTTATCTGAGCTAATGAATTCCCCATTAGTGTTTGTAACCATGATTAATAAAAACATCCACCCCCACAAAGATTGGTTGTGCATGTCTTTGTGGATGAAATTATGTTGTACTCAAATGATCATGATGATCATGAAGAAAATCTATACATCATTGGGAGTAAACATAGAGATAATTTTATATACACTAATAAATCTATGTGTTAGTGTGGTATTGATCTGGTACACTTATTAGGTCACATCATCTCATAAGAGTGTGTTTTAGTGGACCCAGTGAATGTGATGGAATTGGTTTCATGGGAGAATACATAGAATGTTTATGATATCCATAGATTTTAGTGATTAACTATATGTTATCATAGATTCATTAAAGACTTTTCCCATTTAGAAGAACCTCTCTTGGGATTGACAAAAAAGGTAGTAAAGTATGAATGGTCTGGAGAATGTGATATTGATTTCCAAAATCTAAAGAAGCACTATAAGGAAACACCAATATTGATAAAACCTGAGACATGAGAGGAGTATATGATGTGTTTTAAAGCTTAGTAATTCATGAATATTGTCGTTTTGATGCAAGTATGAAGATTTATGGCGTATATGTCATAGTATTTGTGGTCTCATGAAGATAATTACCCTCTGAATGACCTCAAATTAGATGTAGTGGTTTCTAATTTGATGTTTTGGTGGAAATATTTGTTGGGAGAAATGTTTTCTGAATATAATGATCACAATAGATTAAAAACACCGTATACTACTCATTGATTGGTTGGGAATATGCCGTCAAGTAATTTTGAGCTATCATATATTCCCAAATACAGAATATACAATGGCTTACTCTCTAAGAACAAAGACCTAGAATCAGGCTATTCAAGATTCTAGTGTTGACAGGAAGATGATTACATTGCTAGAGGATATTTGTGGTGTGGTTCAAGAGGGTTAGGAGCAGATGAGTCTTATAGGTTTTGTGGTACAATGTTACTCTTATCAGTAGTTGCAGAAAAAGCATCAACCACCTAGTGATTTACTATAGTCATTTCTCATCCTGGAATGGAAGTGGGATTATGTGAATGTTGAATGTTTTTGGGGACTATTGAGAACACCTTAGAAGAATGATTAAATCTTCTTAGTTGGGGACCAACTGAAAGTTGTAGATCATTTAATTCGGATGTGGTAGAAATTTTCAATGGATTAGTTGGGATATATGTATATCTATAAAATATTCTATCATCATTGAATACCATATAGTATTTCTTTATATCAAGACCCACATTTTACTTCAAAATTATAGAATGATATTTATAAGGCAATTGGCACATAGGTTCTATTGAGTTTGGATTTCCACCCACAGAATTTTTGGGAAATATAATGTACTATACATGTGCTTATGGATATGCTTCAGGCATGTAACATGGACTTATGTTATTCCTGGGAGAAGAAACTATATTTTATTGTGTTTTATTATAAAACTATTATGAGGAAATGATACAAAGGGAACCATAAGAGTATTTTTATGGTAAAATAAACAAATCCCCACTATGATAGATGGAGGCAGGTGAGTTAGTGTTTTTAGGACAGAGCCCTGTGAACAATACGTCATAGAAGGTTTTGCTAATATAGACGCTTATGGATATGGATCATAGTATAAATATTTCGTCTGTAGATTGATATCAATGACATTTAGAGTTAATTGAGTATTAACTTTTATTCTTTCATGTTTCACCAAGGTTGGGTCACCATATGATACCAAAAAAAAGAAGTTAGTTCCTATATTTTTTGGACCATTGGAGGTTGTGGAGAGAAAAATAGCTTGTGGTGAACCGATTGGAACATAAAAATAGTTACAGTACCATGGATGAGATAATTCACGTGTAAATACATTGGTGGAATGCCCCCTAAGCTTCTCATGTGACCAAAGATGATTATTTTGAGATTGAGGCTTATGAATCTTTTAAAGAGCATCAGATACATGTGTGGGATCATTGTCAGACATTTATTTCGAGAATGAAATTGTTGATCATTTGTATATTGTGGAAAATATTTTTTTAATGAGGATTCATATGAGATAGAAGTGGATATGAAGGATAAATGAAGAATAATTTATTACTCAAAAAATTAGTGAATATAGGGAGTTTAGCATGCGGATGATTTATTATAAGGTGGGGAATTGTAATATCCTGAACTATTCGACAAATTAATCGAGATCATTTATATGTACTATTTTACATTTTTCAAAAATGTTGTTTTTTATTTTCTATTAGGTTTTATTGGGTGATAATATTTTGTTTCTGGAAGGAGGAGAGGCTATGCATGTTATTAAAATGTTTTGCCCGAATGGTGTTCCCATTGACAAAACTCTGTGAACCCAAACATATGGGATTCTCATGGATGGCACAAAGATTAAAAAACTGTATATTCTCTTATGATTATCCATGAACACCCCCTATATGATTAACATATTTAAGTCACATGGTTTGGAAAACCATGGGCATTTTCCAAGGAAACTGTTCCTTTAGTTGTAATTAACCCAAAAGTCAAATTATTAATTCATGAAAACCTATTATTAACCCCAAATTGACACTTTGTCAACTCAAAACAATTTATCTCAATTTTTGAGGCTCTTAGATTTATTAAAATCTATTATATCAACCATTAATTATGGTTCCATACCTGGATCAATGATATGCATCCCTCTCAGTATGTTTCTGTCATCAAAATTGGTTTACAATCCTTCTCCCATTCTTCTCCCATTCATCTCCCAACCATTAAAGGAATGGTTTATTCTCTTAGTTTTATATGTATATATAGGTTTGATGTATCTTGATCAAATTTATATTTTTATAGGATTTTATTTGAGATCAAATTCTTCATCGTGGCTTTGAGCATTCTGTTTCAATTTTGGGTAGTATCCATTGGGCGGTCACTCATTAATGGGTTAAGGTTGGTAGTCTAAATTCAAGTCCTATAGACTTGTTTTAAATTTAATGTATGCATTTCTAGGTTTAAATTTTAATGTAATGAAATTGAATATTTATTTTAATATGATACATTATTAATGAATTTATAGAAACATTGAATTTTAGTAATTAATTGTTAATAAATCAATGTGATTTTTTTGGTTTATAAAATTGGATGATTTAAATGAATTAGTATCCAATTAATTAACAAAATGAGATGATTGGGGAATTGATAAGCTATTGGGAATGTGTAATTTGGATTAATTAATTAAATAATTTATTAATGGAATGATTTTTTTTAATTTGGATCAATTAATGGTGGAAATAATTAATGTCTTATTATGACTTCCAAATTGAATGAAAAGTGGGGTTTTGGAAGATTTCAATTAATGAATTTTATAATTGGAAAATTAAATTAGATTCATTAATTGGGGAATTAATTCGTCAGATATTTGTATTTTTTTTATTAATTAATTTTTTGCTTAAATATTTATATATTGATAATGGAATAATGGTTACTCGTCATATTATTTCCAAGTGATTAATGTATTTTAAAATATTTTATTTGATAATTCAAATATTATACCATAATGAGATGTGTGATAATAGGGTTCCTGTTAATAAAACATGATTGATGTAATATATGTGATATATTTGTGATATATGTGATATTTGTGTGTCAGAAATGGATTGATGCTATGAATACTAATATTGTTAAATAAATCCTGGAATAAGGAAGGATGATCAAAATAACAATATGAGATGAAGAGTATGGGATCAAGATTGAGGATCCAAATAATCATGTTACAAATGGTGTGTGGGATAGGGATAGATGCTCTAAATACCCACAAGGTGTTACACATGAAGTTCCAATCCCATGAGTTGGCATTGATCTATGGTTCTAATTGGCCATGATATGATTTCAATTGAAATGATAATTGTTAAAAATGGTATTTTTATATGGTTTGGACACTATAATAGAGAAATGTATATATTGATAGTCTAGGTTTCCTTGGGAACCTCAGGGATTATGTGGTTAATTAAAAAATAATTGAATGTGATAACTTAATATTTTGTACATTTTACTCAATTATTTAAAAAATTATTAAACAATATTGACTCGGTTTTATTTTACTCATCATTGGTGGTTTCAAATTATGTTTTACTCAAACCCTACTCGGGCTGAAATATCAGTAACTGAATAGAATCCATATTTTTTATGATATGATAAGGGAACAAATCCAATATTAGATAATTTATTCTTGATGGAGAATGGTTGAGGGAACTAAACATGGTGTTTGGATCCGTCTAGAGTAGTAAGGGTCTTTATTTTTGGTTTTGTCATTTGGACCATTGACACGTACTTGGCATAGAATTTCTACTTTTATGTTGTGTATATTTTATTTTAGTTTTTATCACTATGTGATATAGGTTTGGATTGATTATTGGGTATATCATTTTTTATTTTTTATTTATTTCATCTAGTATATTACTATGGTAAAGAGGTTATAGTCTCACCGTGATTGATAATTGACTCTCACAACTAGTCGAAAGATTCTGTCATATGGGGAGGTGTGCCTGAGGTTATGTGACCGACTAGCTGGAGGCACCTATATGTGGAACCTAGGTTATGAGGCCACACATAGAATGCGATGAATGAATCTTAGTGGGTATTAATTTATGTAGTGGTTGAGATAAAAGACTTAAAGCTTTTTAAGGAGAGTGAAGAAATAGATCACTTTAGAAGTTAGTGGAGGAATCTAATGGAAATAGAAAATGTTTTCATATAATATAAATTAACATTTATAGAAAATGGATAACAAATACAAGATTTATAATATATGGCTATTATGAGTTAATCATATTATACCATTACATTTTATAAATTTTTATATAATGTATCACATATTTAATAGTTTTATCATCTTTTAATCATTTTGACTATTACCATGACATCAATGTTTGTTACACATTACGGGTCAATAAAGTTATAATAAAAACTAAAAATGACTAATAAATGGTCCTAGTTGTTATTATAAACTAGATACCATTCACATGGACTCATATATTATTTTCCTCAAATTTTAGATCATTTAATAATAATTCATTATAATAAAATATCGTTAATGTCATTTTCTTAAATATGTAAACTATAAGAATTTAAAATTATCCTAACTCATGTAAAATGGTATAAAAAAAGTAATGGATGATATGGGATATATAGTATTAGTGTAGTATTCCAATTAAATATTTACATATTTTAGAATGCTTTTATTCTTTTCTTTTTGGAGTAACCCCTTGGATTTAAATTCTAATCATAACATTGGAAATGAGGTTTTTAATTTCAATGGGTTATAATATTAAATACAAGTTAAATAAGATAATAAAAGGAAGAGGGATGAAAATTTTCTCCTTTTATTGTCCAATTTTCATCTTGAATTATTTTAAATAATCATTAAAAAAAATTAAAAAATGTATTTAAGATATAATACATTTAATGTAATTTATATGAAATTATCATTATTTCAAACTAAAAAGTTAATGAAAGGAATTTAGAACATAAATATTTTATACATATACTAAAATTTTATATTTATTTCTATTATTCATGGTTATCATTAACCCCAAAAAATGTTTAAAATTTTAGTGATTTAAAAAACAATTACTTCATTTTTCTAATATAAACACAATTAATGGGTCATTGTTGTGTAATCATTTAAGATAAATATTTCATTACTAAAAAAATAACCAATAGAAAAAAATTTCATCTTATATAAAATTATAAATTCTGCAAAAAATATTATTTTTATCACTGTAAAATTATATTACAGAAATTAAAAGATTGAAAGTGATATTTTTGACATTATCTTTTACTTAAATATTAAAAATGATATAATAAATGTTAAAAGGAATGAAATGGATATATCAAAAATTAATTTATGATTATGGTTGTATTATAATCATACAACAAAATAACGTAATGTGTTTGAATGAAATTAATGACATACTGCATTAGTTTTATTTCCAATAAACTGAATTTATCATCACAATCATAATAAAAAATTTATATGGATACATTAAATAGTGAAAGAATAAAAAAACCTATTTACCTAATTATTAACTCCTAATCATAATTATGGACTGCAATTTTCAATATTTGACTTTATGGTGTTTTAGAAATTAGACAATTATTAAAAAATTAGGAATGTAGTGAAAAAAATTATTTTCATAAAAATGAATTTTAATTTATGAAAAATGTTTTCAAACTATATTTAATAATTAATGTGATCCCTATTAAAAAATTCTGATTTTTCATAACATGAAAGGACTAAATTAATTTTTGATTTTTTTATAAACCAATCATTATGAAGTCTTGAAAAATTATTATTTTCAATAAATATCAACTCTTTTCACTATTAAGTATAATGTTAACCATTTCATATAAGTATAAAATATTTATCTTATTTTAATTTTTATATGTAGGGTTTAAAAATATTATTATTTTTATCAAATTTAATGTTTAAAATTTATATAAATTAAAAACAACATTCATTCAAATAATAATAAAAAGAACTTCTCTGGAAAATTTATTTGGAAGAATGAAATTACATTTTTAAAATTTGAGTTCATGAGACATTAATATTTATCAATACCTATTTATTGATAATGTAAAACATAAATTTTTCATATTTATGTTACATTAATTCATAACTAATAATTCAATAGCTACGTTATAGTGGTTATAAAATAATATTGCATGGTTTTTTTGAAGATCATCTTTTCATTTTGTGTATTCTTTCGTATATGGTCTTCATTTAAAATTTATGATTATTTAAATTTATAGTCACAATAACCCTATGAACATGTTTATTAATACTAGATTATGTGTGGGAGTTATTTATATCTTCCAATATATAAAGTAAGACAATCTTCCCCAAATTCACTTTCTCTATCCTCTATTTTTTTATATAAACATATAGTGTTGAGAAGGTGTGCCTACACTGATGTGTTTTGATAAAATGACATTGTACAAGTTCATAGGATATAGTCATTATAATGGGTCCCATATATGGTGTGTTTCAACCCTTTATTTTAGTTAATAGATTAATGTACATTCCTTTTTACCATTATAAATGTTATATAAATTCTCCAAGTTCATCAACATGCCTTGAAACCGAAATCTACTTATTATTATGTTCGATAAATATTATATGAATTTATCATATGTCTTTTACCTTGTCAAATTTTTTAGTTTGATATTAATCGTATTCAATACATATTATATGTAAAAACTATTTATATTGTGATCAATTAATTCAACTCTTTTAAATATAATAATATTTCACGTTTGAAGAAAAATTTTAGGATGCCTTATTAAAATAATCACTTATCTATTACCAATTTAATCAATAAAAACCTAATTGTGGAAAAAACTAGTGAATGTCACACGACACTCATAATGGTACCCAACATCTATCTATTTATAAATTTTTTGTTCAACCATAATATATTTTTTATGGAATTTCAATGAAATGCCACCTTAAAGAGTATGATTTTGAACTATCCCACACAACTAAATAGTACAATGTGTCCCACAATTTATTACATAAAACATCATGTTATTAATCATTACCCCTAATCTTAAGAATTATTAAATATCACCCACTAAAAATATTCAAAAACATCATATCACACACATATAAATTTACATAACTTATAAGACTTTTTATCAAGGATTATTTTCTATACCTAGTGACAATCCTTTAAAATTCATGTTATTCATTCATAATTAACTGAAAAATATAAACCCCATGGTTTAATGGATGTGTGAAATTCCTTATCATGTTTATTTAAACTATGACCCTAATGTACATGTGTTTTTTTCATTCCTTAGGATATATTGTAAACATTCTATAGGTAAAACTAAAACGCAATTTCAACCTCAACTTCCAAACCCAATAGGTACTTATGGATTCCAGGAATCATCAATGTATACAATAATATTATTGGAATACATTAAACATTAGTGTAACCCTTACTATTTTATGGATGATATGAAATTATTGGGTAACCATTATATCTTTTTAGAAGGAAATATAATCTGCCATAACCCTTAATACTTCCAAGATGGGAAAATCATACAATCCCTTTTCATCTTTCATGATGACATTGAAATATATTATAATCTATAATACATTCAAAATAACTTTAATCCTACTGTATCTATCCTCATAGAATATTAAAAAATATATAATAGCCTTTGAATCCTTACTAATAGGTACAAAACTCTACTGTAATAATTCTATAATCCATATTCAAATTAATTTATAAAAATAATGGAATTATTTTTCATATATATTTAATCTATATTTTTTTCATTATAAATTTTATTTTATTATTATTTTATCATTAACTACTTTAATACTGATTTTAACTAGTATATAACAATTTACACCTTCCTAGATGACATTAAAATCCAATATTACATCTGAGAAAGAATTAAATAATATCATAATCAAAATAGCCATGAAATATGCATAACATAACATATTTTTAGGGTGATTGATTTTTTAATTTTGTAAAGTGTATCATTATTCTTATACACCAATCCATCACATTAATTAAAGGTAATCACCCCCAATAATTATGAATGTTTTGTAATTATCTTGTATTGTTTTTAGTAATGTTTTTATAAATATTAACAAAAATAAAAGAGAGTAAAATACTAGAAAAATGTATAAATGAGACGATTTTAAATAGCACTATATCATTATAAATACATATATAACAATAGAGGAATTTCCCCCTTTAATGAAGATAATATTTTAGGTGAATGAAATGTGAAGAAAAATAAAAATATGAATCGTACATTTAAATTTATTATCATTGAAATTGAATGATTGATCATAAAATCATTAATTGTAAAAATATATTGATGGTTTTTTTCATTTATTCCATTCAATTAAATTGATTTCTTTTATTGGAGAAAAATGAAATTATTTTTCTCGTATCTAGTGAAGGGGTACATTATATCATATATTACTATTTAATTTTAGAACCAATTTAGAGAAATTATAATGTGTACACTAATTATATTATTTATATCATGAATACATTTTATATATGTAACCAACAACCCCCTTAACATTTCATCTACTCTAGCATCATATGGTGAAAATAAAAGTATGGTATTATATCAATAATTTAATTACCTAAATCATAATGATATATTAGGATAAACTAAAAAACCTCGTTATATGAATAATGTATATACAGTAATATGGATTTATGTGATAGAGTCTAAAAATAACATGAAAAAACTCTTTTAGTGTCCATCCCTATAATGAAAATAATTACATCCTTAAATTCATGGAGAAATAATGGAATGTTGTATCATTTATTTTATCTACAACCCCCAATCATTATAGAAGGGTTCACAAAAATAGTAACATTCAACGACAATGATTGGGCATAAAAATTTCAGAACTCTATAAAAAGGTCCCTACCACATCCATGAATTAATGGGAACTAATTAATAGGAATCATGGGTAGTCCATCTCTACCACCAATTAGTATTTTGATGAACCTATTACTCTCTACCCCCCTCAACACATAACATTATTTTTAAAGTGACTTGAAGATACATTAAAGAAATAAATAGATAAATTCTATAGATATCCTATGTGAATTCCTTGGTGAACCCATAAAAAATTATTCTCCATAACAAAATTATAAATATCATGAAGATATATATCATGATAAATAATTATTTACACATAGTCTTCCACCCCATCATTGTATTGTTAAATACTATAGATTTACTCAATGTTATAAAGACAATGATTACCATGGATATTCTCACCATATCTTGTAAAAAATTCATTATTGAAATTTTCCCAATAATAATATATCTAATAGAATTTGTGGTCCAAATCATATCAAATAAATCATCTATCATGTAATTCATCCCAATAATTATGAAAATTATTATAGAGGTCCACATTTTTTATCCAACAAGAATGAAGATGATTGGTGAATTGAATTTAAAAAATATATCTACGAATAGTTTTCAAAAGGAGAATTAAAATATTGTAATATTTACTATGATAAATCATATTATGGGAATAAAAATAATACATACACATTGATAAACATGTTATAAAAAACTCAATCATAAAATTTCATTCATACACTCTATTACGTTTTATCTAGGTTTGATTAATACCTCATATAAAATATTTTCTATGAAACTAAAAAATGAATTTTTATAATAATTCTTAATGTCTGATGAATATAATCTAGCTAAATCAAATTATCAGTTTGGATAACTAAACAATATTAAAAAAAATTGGATTGATTGATTTATTTATAATCATTTGAAGCACAATATCTAAACATTAAAGAATATAATATAGCTTTTTAATAAAAATAGATATATAAATAAATGGATTAAAATTTAAGAAATAAATAAGAATTGTTTTTTAAAATTTGAAACTTTGGTCATCAGAAAGTATCAAAATGGTTCCACAATAGTAAGGGATTAATGTTTGTGATATTATAGATATATATTTGTATTTTTTATATTAGTACTAATAAAATTAACTAATAGATTTTGAGGGAAGATATATTCATTAGAGAATTTTATTCTCGGGTGATTAGTTTTCTAGAAAATCTTACTACTGTATAGTATGAATATACTATAGTATAGATGAAATTATCATATTAAAGTTGTTTTTACTCCACTAGAGTGTTGGTGGTGACATTAAATGTTCATGTGATTGAAGATTTTCTCACTATATTATATCCTTCAAAAGACCTTATAATAAAATTTTGGATTTAATTAATATTGTTTTAACTTATATACTAAAATAAAATTTTAGGATTATATTATTTTAGAATTATGAAATATATTACATAAAAAATCATTTCAATAAACATTCAATTTTTTTATAATATTTTCTCTCTATAAAGATACAATATCTTTACCTAATTTATTATCCCTAACTAGACCCTGATATTAATAATTTTCCATTTCACTCAATGTCATTATGATTAAAATTAGAAACATGGGATGGGAAAAATAAATCTCTATTGGGGGAATAATTGAAAATAATCCAATTATGCAATGTGTAACCCTAAAAAATCATTAAAAGATGTTTTATATTTTTTGTTAATAAACCATTCTGATGAAATACACATTTACATTAACCTAAGAAAACTTAATTTCATAATATAATTCCATATACATTTCATATGGCATAAAAAATTAAAAACCATAATCATATTGATTACATATAAAGTACGTAAAATAATGAATAACTTTTGATAAAAAAAATATATTCACTATTTTTATTAAAAAACTATTAATTCAATACCTTAAGAAATATCAATTTCCTATATTTGGATATAAAATATCATTTATAGAGCATTATAATAGTATTATTTAGGTATCATTGTAAAACATACTAACATTAACCCTTACAATATCCCTTATAATCGAATCACACCACTATAAAATTATCACAACTCTTAAGAGTAACTAATCACTAGTATCATTAAAATACCTATCATTGGTAGGTTATATATCCTTACCAAATAAATAGGAAATATATATTCCTCATCCATCATAAAATATATTTTGGACTCACCTATAATTTAAAAAACTATTCCAAAACCCATATATTTAATATTTACCAGATAGGATTCAATCTAACTATAAGTCACATTTCAATTGGATTTGAAGACCATAAGAAATAAAAGTTTCCATTCCCTCATAAAAATCAGAAGAAAAATCAATTTCTTTCAAAAAATTATATTTATTTGAAATAAAAAATTGTAGTAATTTAAAATTCATTGTATATACAATCTAAATATTTGAGAAAAAATCATAATAAAAAATGTCTATAATTGTGGGAATGGGTGTGGAATCCTTAAACACAAAATAACAAAATATTTTTACTTTTATATAAATAACAAAATAACCCATATAGAATATAACAAAATAACTAATTCTTAATTCCATTTAAAATAAATTCAAAAATATTTTAAGATTAAATTTATTAACATTTCCATCATATGTTGGAACACTATTGAAAAATTTAAAAAGAACATTGATATTAATGAATAAGAGAAAAAATAAAATTCGTTGATGAAATGTTTTCAAAAGAAGTCCCTATAAGATCTAGGATCATATTAGACATGAGGATCAACTTATTGAGATCTTAAAACCTAGTTTTTAAGGGGGTTTCTATTTTTCATGGTTAAGGGACTAAGTTAAGGTGTTGGGTCAGTCAGACACCCCAATGGGTGAAATGGTTGTGCACTAAATCCATTTATAAGCTACATATATATAATTAATGACTTGAATTTTTCAAAACAGTAAGAGCCAATATGTCCTCTATAATTCATTTTTTGATACACATATTCCCACCATGAATATATCTATTAATACAAAATTTTAAATAGGGAGGGGGAAATTCAACTCAACCATAGAGTAGTTTCGATTTCCTCCAATAATATTGGAGTTCCTAGAAGGGTTATCTCTCATGTAAAGATAAATTTTTTGGTCACTCATTTAATTAGGTTTCATGGGGTAAGGATAAAACTCTTTAATACATATTATCGTATTTCTCTCACTCATTTTATTTATTTCATTATTTATGGTGTTATTCCTTGTTTTAAGGGTTCTAATTAGTTTTATGACTTTAAACTTTTATGGAGAAATAATATTCAAGTAATCAATTAGTATAATTCTGTGGTATAATGTAGCTGGTAAATATATTTCTTCTATTTATTTGTGAGATATTTCGCACATAAAATGTAGTAATGAGTTGGGTGTTTTAGATGTAACCTTTTTTATATATCAGTTATGATATATTGTTTTTGAGGTGTTATAGGTTACCAACATGTGTTACAGGGATTATTTGATACAAGTATGTAATGTAAGGTGTTAAATTGAATTTAGATATTTTATAGAAGGATTTTTATGTTTATAAGAGTTTATTAAAGGGAAAATATGGCTAGGTTTGCTCTTTTGGAACTTTTTTAGAATGACCTATGATACCATTAGTGATTTTAATAAAAATAATTTGGTGTGATAGCGATTCATCGAAATTGTGGACATGATTTTTTTTGATTTCATCTCATTATAGTAGGACAATATCATCATGGGAGTCATGTTTACACTGTATAATGTCATCCAAATGTGGTTTTTATGACACATAAAATGTGTATGCCTCTTTAGAAAAAGTGGCATACATGGTGGGGATGAACATCAGTTCAAATAAAGTTATAAAGAACAAAAATACCTGGTACCACCTTGTTATTGGAAGGTTGAACTACCAAAACCCATATTCTACTGCCACTAGTTCATGGGATTTTCAAAATGTTTGAGTCACCATATCATATATGGGAGGCATTTTCTAGTGTACCTGTATATACACAACCAACCATCTCAAGGAAACAATTCATAAGAATAATAAAATTGATTGTAATATCTACAATAAAACCAAGAATTTAGTAACCAATATGGGATACAATATAGTTATATAGATTAAAACCAATGCGTAGATGAAAATATTAAATTCTAAACTAGCAATTCTGTCCAAAATGTAAAAAAATTTAATGAAGGAAAGATGAGAGTGTTTGGCCCCTACTATTCAAGCTGGACCACCATACAAATTCAATAAACCTTATCTTACCTATGATCTACCAAAATATCCCATGATCTATCTTTCATCTACATAATATATTAATTATGTAGGAAAATCACATACCTATATGAGTATATATATACATATTAGGACCCCATGAAAACTGAATGTCGTGAAATTTTATATATGATATAGGTATTTAGCTCAACCCAAATGATAGAGGGGGAAAACCCAAGAGACTATATATATATATGAATGTTTTTGTGTCTCTGTATGTGTTACCCTAGAAAATCCTAGAAAATAGACAATTAGGGTCTCTATCCCATACCCCATCCATGGAAGATGAGTCTTCCTACAACTCTAAGGGTCCATGTCTATTTCCTAGCATAAAGGGTATCTTTCTAATGAAGTCATGATGTGAAACCATAGATCACCATAGACCAACATCATGAGGGGGGAATATGTAATATTTTACATTCACTGTATTATATTTAGGGGATATAACATTGTATTTTTGTAGAGGACTCATTCCATGGTGAGACAGTTTGATGCCACACAGTAGTTGGGTAGACGTCCCATCCCCTAGTTGCATAGGGGGATTCAACTCAAAGAATGGAAGACCATAACCCGGGTATTTTAGGGGGCTTTCAATCACACAATAAGAATCAATATATGACCCACACCCTAGCGTGTTACAGTTGCACTCAATGTATGGGGGACACATTCCTAATTACTTCATGGGTTTCTATTTGGCATATAGTGATAGAGTACCCATGCTTTAGTGCGTTATGGGGGTTCCACAGAATTGGTAGATTAACCATTCCCAAATATTCAAGTGGGATTACACTATATCTGTGTAAGGATTATGAGGGACCTTCAACCATGTACGTTAAAGGGTTTCCAACCCTATCATATCTCACTGATGATCAATGATGGTCATCAACATCATCAATAATCACATAAAAAATAACCATGATCAAAACATTACCTTACATCTATCTATGTCCAATATATATTATACCCTCATGTTACACATAAATAAATACTCATCATTGGATACTCATTAGAAAAAAGAAATTCCCAAAAAATGATATACACATTGTGGGTGTTTCTTATAGGGGTGCATGGTGTGTATGGGGTTGACATGGAATGTGGTCCCACTCTACTATCAAGTACTATTCAGTTAAGGATTAGGATTTGAGGTCATTTCATAATAAATTGTATGGAAGGGGGATACATGTAATGTCTCACCCACCCCAGGCCTACCCAGATCTCATGTACATAACTGTGTTCATCAAGTAATTCCAAAGTATCTATCCATTTTCATCTTCCACATGACTTATCAACCAAGGGAGTGTCCAAATATGTGTGGGCCTAGACAGAGGGAATTTTTTTATTATATATCCTAAAACCATAGTGTAATGACCCAAAATTTTAAATGAATTTTTTTTCATAATTCTTTGTAATTTTACGAGTCTGTAGCCTCTGACGGTACTTGATTCTGAGGCCCGGTGTGCTTGGAACCAATTTCTGAATATTTGTTTAGGTACGTTCAGTAAATGTATGTGCGAGTTTTTCTATCTTTTGAACCGGTGCTTGAAATTGAAATATGAGGAAATTGATGAACTCATAGTGCTGATAACTTCTTATGGGGACATTTACCATAGTTGCGTTTTATGCGAGTTGAGAGTTAATTTTTGGGAAAATTGGAAATAGTTGTATTAAATTGTTAGAATAATTTTATATATATATGGAAGATATTTCCTCCCATGGGAAAATATTGGTGGGTCCCAAACACACCCAACTTCCCATGTGTGGATATTTGAGAGGTGGGCCCCCCCTCCCAACCCTTCATCTCCCCACAACCTCCCTTAAACCCCATTTAAATTCCCTTGTTTAATTGATGACAACCCCCCTTAATTATGAGGAAGCTTCTTGTCCCTCTCTCCCTCTTTAATGTTTTCCAACGCATGTTAATCAATGAATTATATCTCTTCAATTAATTAAATCAAGTGGTTTGAATTTTTAATTACATGGAATAATAAAATAATAGCCTTATCCAATTATTTTATTTTGGGGGGCTTTCGTTGTGTTAAGGGAAGGAGCTATTGAGATAGATAGAATAGTTTTCTTCTCCAAAGAAGAACACCAACTCTTGACGAAAAATGTTATATGATTCGAAGAACGCGATGTTGTCGACGCCATTTCCTCCTCAGACGCACCCTGACGTCCATGGAATTGACGTCTGAACTTCGCGATGCCATCTACCGCAAAGCTCATCATCTGCGGCTCGACGACGCGTGACGTCATTAATCGAAGTAGTGGTTTTTTTGTATCTTTTCTTATATGTAATTTATACCCTCAAGCATCTACATTCTTTTATGATTAATTACTATTTTAACCACTAATGAGGTGGGTACAAACCAACGAACTAGTCCGGACCCATCGTCGTATCGTTCTTAATGCGTGGATTGACGTGAAACGATGAAATGGGTCTGCACCAACGAATTGAAGTGGTCGCATTGAAGAGAAGGTCTCGAGAGAGACGCAGGCGTAGACGTTGGGCGAAACGGACCACCAGAGCATGTCCGGTGGTCCGTTGAAGGCGGTGACGTCGCGCAACTGGAATAGTCCATTGTGGCTAAGTTGCAGCGGTAGAAGAAACCGGAACAACATAGTGGTTTCGGAAAAGGATCTGCTCCCACCCCGCCCGTCCATCCGGGTCGCGCCTGCCGGGCAGGACCTGGAACCGGCTCGGGTCGACCCGGATCGGGCCGACCCAGGGTGGGTTGCGCCTGGTCGGACCGGGCCCATACCCCCCTTTTGGCACCTTTTTCTGTAAAATACCCATAACTTTAGCTGTGGACCTCCGATAAATGCACCGTCAGTTGTATAGGATTTCTTGGATCATGACAGTCCTTTAGGTATATTACACTCAAGGTTTCAGAAATTTTTTTGGATGGCCAGGTTGGTTTGAACCCAAAACCAACCGGGCCCTCAGATCAAAAATGCTTATAACATAAGGAACAGACATCGAGTTGACGTGTCATCAACTATGATAGTTTTCTTTTGATAAGATGGATATTTTAACATACTCTACATGAGGTTTGGATGCATTTGGAGTATGTCTGTGTTGGTTTACCTTAGAAACCAACCAGGCCCTTGGAGGTAGAAGCCAATAACTATCAGACCGGAAGTCTGTTTGATGATCTGTCAACGATGTTGGTAATCTCGTTGAGAAATGGTTCCTTTGTGTATTCCCCACGGGATTTCGGGGGTATAGTTGAGATACAGTAGGGTTGGTTCATACATGAAACCAACCGGGCCCTAGGATAAAAAGTCTAATAACTCCCAGACCGGGCGTCTGATTGATGCACCGTCTGTTGCGTTGAGACCCCTATGACAAGGAATTCCTTTGAGATAGTTCCACGTGAGATCAAGTGACACATAAAGTATCAACCAGAAGATCGTGGAGCGAATCGTCTCAGACATGAGCATACCAAGTTCGGAGACCTTGTAGCTGGCTAAGACCTTATGACTGCTTGTCTGATTCGTTTCAGAGTGACATGACTAGCCCAGTGGGGTGCACTACTGTGTTGGGGTGGCAGACCCATGGCAGAGGAGGGAAACTATGTTGGGGAGGTAGACCAGTAGTACTCAACAAGAGGAGTACCTTTGTTGGCAATTTGGGGGTGCGCTACTGTGATGGGGTGGCAGACCTATGGCGGGGATCGCTACTGTGTTGGGGAAACATACCCGCGGTACTCAGCATGAGGAGTACCCCAGCAGTCTAAGGTTACTGAGTAGCACCTCGGAGTCGTGACATGACTAATGTACTCGACAATGGAGGAGTTCTCCAGCAGTAGTGGTTTCATGAATACAAAACCAAGTTTGAGCTGAGTCAATGACCCTTGTGTTTTCCTCATGATTGAGATGGGTTAAATGATAACTTTGGTATATGTATGGGCACATACCTAAGTAAAGGTTATATGTTGAGATCTTTCTTTGTGGTTTTTCCTTGTTGGATTTTGTGAGACCATGAGGGTCTCAGGGTCCCTAGTGAGTATCGTTATAATCATCCCAACATGGGATATGCCTGCACCTCATTGTGTTGGATGCAGATGACGAACGACGCTGACCGAGGTAGAGTGTACATGGACTGGACGGTACCCAGAGGTGGAAAATCAACATGACAGCACAAGGAGCAGGCCGATAGACATGGAGTGCTAAGGAGGATGTCTGTACCTACCCTCCCGGTAGGAACCCGGAGGATGATTCAGGAGCTGCTTCACCATTCAGCTTTTGTCTTTTCAGTTGTACTTTTCTTTCAGTTGTAGTTGTACCTTTCTTTTGGGCTTGTATTTCCAGCCCCTTTGTACTTTTAGAACACTTGTTATACTACATTACTTAGTGTTTTTCTTCCGCTTGTTCTCTTGTTGTGTGAGTTTACGTTCTATAAAGGAAATGACTTCCCAGTTATAGGTATTTACGAATTTGATTCTAGTCGCCAACCCCTGGCCTATGGAAGGCGGGCTTGGGTTAGTTACGACACGGGCCCCAGAGGGTTGGGTCATGAAAAATTGTTATCAGAGGAGTCGTTTCTACCGCAAAACATCGAACTCTGATATTTTCTTTCTGTGAAGCAATAGTGTTAAGGGTACCGAGTGTCGTTTTCAGTTCAGGGAGTCCAATGTTGGTGCATCATCCAACATATCCACACACCAGGACACTGAATTCTGATTTCCAACTCAGTTCACGAAAAAACTTATTGCGTGTGAGTTTTCAAATGTTTTCTTTATGTCAGCTCGAACCAGGTCAGCTCAATAAGTATAGTTTTTCGACTATGTCACATATGTTTCTTTCAGGATGTCTTCACCCAGTCACTCAGTGTGGTTTCCGAGTAGAGAGTGCGATGGAAGCCCATCGAGCAGTGATGCCACGGTGCAGGGCCCCATCACAACAGGGTAACCAGCGGTACCATTACCTGTTGGGCTACCGTTATAACCAGCCACAGCAGCAGAGAGTGAATTCTTCTTGAGCGCATTGCACGAGTTCCAACAATATAGGCCTCAGAGGTTTCGAGGCGAGTCAAATTTATAGACGGCTAGGTACTGTCTAGAGTTTGTTGCACAAGATTTCCACACAGTTGGGACACCCGCTGAATTGATGGTGTACTTAGATATTAGTATCTTTTAGGGATCAGCTGAGAGGTGGTGGAGCCATATGCTCCAATTTTATGATGAGATGACTTTCACCTGGGGAAACTTCGAGGGTTTTTTCTGGGTGGAGTTTATACCAGTGACTCTCCACTCTGTTCGTGATCAAGAGCTATTTCTCTCTCCACAATGCTTTCCGACCATACTGGAGTCTTCTGCAGTCGGTAGTAGACAGATGGCATAGAAGTCTAAGCGACTAGGACAGTATGTGGGTGACCTCGGGATACATGCTCGGTTGTGTGAGGAAACTGAAATAGAGCCATCCATATGTGGAGCAGGAAGTGCTATGCATGAGGCAGATAGGGTCCCTTTGCTCGAGACTACCTGACCTATCCAGCAGATGAGCAGCAGGCAGTAGAGGAACCTACCATACCGAGGCATAGAGGCTCGCCGTATAGCCGGTGGTGTACGACGCTTCGAGGTGTTGCCACCAACACCATTAGGAGGTCCATCCCGACCGTAGGGAACAAGGGGATATGGGAGAGCACATCTTTAGGCAACCGAAGCATACAACTATGGAGCTCCAGAAGTAGGTGGAAAGTAGCGGGACTAGTTCCAGGCATGGAGGCCTTTGTTTTTTGTTCTTATAGTTTCCATGTTGTCATTGTTGTGTTTACATTGTGTCTTTGTACTTCAAGCTATAGTAATTAAAGACACTTGTCCTTGTGATGTTTTCTTTCCTTTCTTTTTGTGTTCTAAGAGGTACTAGTTTAAACTGTTGACTTGACCCTCACTTTTGAGATTCCTACTGGAGGAGACCTAGTGACCACAGACTGATGCCGACAGTGTGACTCGTCCCTTGGAGGAGAGATTAATGGTTGGATCTCTTGGTAGTAGCTTTGAAGCCTTACGACGTCTTCCATTGTATGAATGTATCATTCATGTCAGGATTTATTGTATTAGGAAATGGGCATGATTCATCTAGGGGATGAGACCAAGTATCTCTTTTCGGGAAAGGAGAAATCTTAGGAGCTCTTACAGATCACAGGAAAAGAAGGGTGATTGTTTACTGACTTACCAAGTAGGTCAACTTCCTACCAACCAGAAATGGTACATGATACGACGGAGAATGTATTGATCATCCAGGAGCAGATGAAGACTACAAATAGTTGGAAATGTATTATGTTGATAAGAGACTGAGACTTCTAGAGTTCAAGGATGGAGACCACGTCTTCCTACGGGTCTCACCTTGACGAGGTCTAAAGAGATCTGGCCAAGGAGGCAAGTAATCTCCGAGGATCATCGAAACATTCCATGTCTTCAGCAGCGTAGTCGAGGTGGCTTACCGCTTGGAACTTCCACCTCAGTTGCACCGGGTGCTTGTCGTCATTCACATATCTCAGCTGAGGAGATAAGTGCACGACCCTTCACACATCATCGACCATGGTGAGCTAGATATCAATGATGGGGCGTCTTTCACAGAGGTTCCGGTAGATCTTGAGAATCGACATGAGAGGGTCCAACAAGGATGGTCGATTCCTCTTGTGCGCATTCGCTAGAAATATGGGGACCTCCAAGAGAGATCATTGGAGCGGGAGGCTCAGATGCATTCTCAGTACCACTTTGGTTTCCCTAGTGTGTGTTGTAGCTTTACAGGGACATAAATCCCTATGGTGGGAGTAATTTAAAGACCTGGAATTGCAAAGGAAATTTTTTTCTAAATTCATTATAATTTTACGAGTCTATTGCCTCTAATGACACTTGATTCTGAGGCCCAGTGTCCCCAGAATCAATTTTCAAAGATTTGTTCGGGTACGTTCAGTAAATGTACGTGCATGTTTTTCTATCTTTTGAACAGGTGCTAGGAATTAAAATCCGAGGACACCGATTAACTCAGAGCACCGATAATTTCATAAGGGGATCTTTACCACAGTTGCATTTTATGCAGGTTGAAATTTAATTTTTAAGAAAATTGGTAATAGTTGAATAAAATTCGTTGAACAATTTTATATATCTATGGAAGTTATTTCCTCCCATGAGAAGGTACTGGTTGGGACCAAACCCACCCAACTTCCCATGTGTGGATATTTGAGAGGTGGGGCCCACAAGATCCCCGACCCTTCATCTCCCCATAACCCCCCTTAAACCCCAATTAAACTCCCTTGTTTAATTCATGACAACCCCCCATAATTATGAGGACTCTTCTTCTCCCTCTCTCCCTCTTTAACGCTTTCCAACACATGTTAATCAATGAATTCTATCTCTTCAATTAATTAAAGTAATTAGTATGAATTTTGAATGACATGTGTTATTAAAATAATAACCTTAGCCTATTATTTTATTTTGGAGGGATTTTGTTGTGTTAAGGGAAGGAGCTATTGAGAAAGATAGAATAGTGTTCTTATCTAATGAATAACACCAACCCTCGACGAAGAAAGTTCTATGATTCTAAAAACCTGATGATTCAAACACCGTTTCCTCCTCGGACGCACCCCGACATCCACAAAATTGTCGTCTGATCTCCGCGATGCCATTCTCTATGATGCCATATACCAAAAAGCTCATCTTCCGCGGCTCGATGACGTGCGATGTCTTTAATCGTGGTAGGGGTTGTTTTGTATATTTTTTATGTGTGATTTTTACCCTCGAGCATGGGCATTATTTTATGATTAATTATTATTTGAACCATACAGACTAATGAACAAGTTCAAACCCATCATTGTATCATTCTTAATGCATGGATTGACGGGCGACGACGAAATAGGGCTGCACAGTCGAATTAAATCCATCACAGTGAAGAGAGGGTCCCAGGAGAGCCGCAGGAGAAGACAGTGGGCGAAATGGACCACCTGAGCACGTCCGGTGGTCCGCAGAAGGCAGCAGCGGTGCCAGAGACAGTCAGCGGCGGCGCGCCGCTGGAACAGTCCACCGTGGCTTAGCCGTAGTGGCCGAAGAAACCGGAACGACAAAGCCATTGTGGAAAAGGAGGGGCACGACTTAATTTTGCGCAAGCTGGGGAAGGTCACGCCCTCCCCGCTCAGCCAGCTTGCCGAGCCAACGCCCCCCGGCTGGGTAGAGGCGGGCTGCATGGGCAAGGCCGCTTTGGTGGAGCCGAACCCAGACCGGGGTCGGGTCCGCCCGGTTCGAGCCCACCCAGGGTGGGTTGGGCCGGGTCGGACAGGGCCCAGACCCCCCTTTTGGAACCCTTTTCGGCAAAATACTCATAACTTGATCTACGAACATTAGATCGATGCACCGTTAGTTGAGTAGGATTTCTTGGATCGAGACGGTCGTTTCAGTATATTACACTCAATGTTTCAACAATGTTTGGGGACGTCCGGGTTGGTTCGAACCTGAAACCAACCGGGCCCTCAGAGCGGAAACGCTTATAACTTACGGACCGAACGTCTGATTGATGTTCCGCCAACTACTTTAGTTTCATTTTGATGAGTCGAATCTTTTTCAATACTCCACATGAGATTTGGAAATAGTTTGATTATGGTCGGGTTGGTTTACCTTAGAACCCAACAGGGCCCTAGAAGGAAAAGCCAATTACTCTCAGACCGAACGACTGTTTGACGATCCATTGGTAATATTGCTGAGAAATGTTTCCTTTGTGTATTCCCTATGAGAGTTCAGGGTACAATTGATATGCGTTCAGGTTGGTTCATACACAATACCAACCAGGACCTCGAGATAAAATGTCTAGTAACTCACAAACTGGACGTCCGATTGACGCGTCGTTTGTTGCGTTCAGACCCCTATGATGAGGTAGTCAATTGAGATACTTCCACGTGAGATTACGTGACACTTAGAGTATTGAACAGTAGCTCATGGAGCAGATTCTCCTAGAGATGAGCATATGGAGTTCGGAGACCTTGTAGTTGGCTGAGACCTAATGACTGCATGTTTGACTCCTTTTGGAGTGACATGACTAGCCCAGTGGGGAGAACAACTATTTTGGGGTGGCATACCCATGGGAGGGGAGAGCTACTGTGTTGGGGTGGAATTCCCATGGTAATAGACAGGAGGAGTACCTCTGCAGTCGATTATGGGTTGCCCTACTGTGTTGGGGCAGCAGACCCATGGCGGGGATCTCTACTATGTTGGTGCAACATACCCAAGGTACTCGATATGAGGATTACCTCAGCAGTCTATGCTTATTGAGTAGAACCTCGGTGATGCGACAGAACTACTATACTCGACGGAGGAGGAGTTATCTAGCAGCTGTGGTTTCATGAATAAAAATCATGGTTTGAGCTTAGTCAATGACCTTTGTGTTTTCCACATGATTGAGATGGGTTACCTGATAACTTAGGTATATCTATGGGAATATACCTAAGTAAAGGTTTTCTATTAAGATCTTTATTTTTGGTTTATCCTTGTTAGATTTTGTGAGACCTTGAGGGTTTTAGGGTCCCTACTGAGTATCATTATACTCACACCTGCACGGGCTATGCCCACACCTCATTGTGTTGGATGTAGACGGCGGACATCGCTGACCGAGGTAGAGCGTACGAGGACGGGACAGTACATGGAGGTGGACACTCGGTGTGATGGCACACAGAGCGGATAGATAGATGCTGAGTGCTAAGGAGAATGTCTATACCTAACCATTATGTAGGAACCTGGAGGATGATCCAGGAGCTGCTTCACCATTCTGTTGTTGTCTTTTCAGTTGTACTTTTCTTTCAGTTGTAGCTGTACCTTTTTGTTGGGCTTGTATTTCCGGCCTCTTTCTACTTTAATCACACTTGTTATACTACTTTGCTTTGTGTTTTCTTCTGCTTGTTCTCTGGTTGTGTGAGGTTACGTTTTATAATGGTAATTCATTCCCAGTTATAGGGATTTACGCCTTTGGTGGTAGTCTCCAGCCCCTGACCTATGGAAGGCGGTCTTGGGGTAGTTACGACATGGGCCCTGGGGGATGTTTCGTGACACCTAGTGTTGTATTCTATTGGACATACAATGTGTGTTCCTAGAATACAGATAATATTTCATAATTTTATATAGAATTTAATGTTTATTCAAGTGTTTTCTCCTTTTCACCACGTCCAGTACTTCCACAAACATATCAATATGGGGAGTGTGGATCTAGGATATCTAGTGCCCAATCAGTTTTTTGTGGCTAGATTCCAAAAACCTACACACCCATTGGGATCTCCCTTTATGATATGACACTACCAAAACATGGGGAAATAGAATCTATCCTTCAATCTATATTTCCACCAACCACAAACAATGAAAAATATTGATTCATCCTACAATATCAAAATCAGTCATCATTTTCACTCCAAAAATGAATCTAGGGATTTTATCATGCGCATACCCATCCCATAAATGTTGGATCATGTCCCCGTTGGCCAATGATGAAGAATGTGATGATGAGGGACAGGAAAACCTGATGAAAAAATTAAACCATAATAGTCAATGCATTTTTTTAAATCTCTTATAAATAAGATATTATCAATTGAAAAAGCGTTTTAACTAGTAAATTATACAAATCATAAGTAGGGAACATGTGAAGGAATAAAAAAAATTATCAATTAAAAGTAGTTATTTAATTTATGCTCAGTATTTTAAAAAAATAGGAAAAATGCATATTTGGAAATATGTACATTGATTTTGGATTGATCATTTGTGAACAACTCTTTGAATAATGATGGAGAAGAACATTTATGTTAACATACTCTCTATCCACCTTGATTTGATCATCATTAGATGTTCGACATCAATTCTATAAAGATAAATTATCTAATCCTCTTATAAAATCTCCGAGGTTTATATGGACAAAGAAAGTGAATTTCAATAGACGTAAACATATATAGTAAATAATGTTATGGGTATTAAGTGAATTAATTAAATAAATTAAATAATTATTCAACATAATGTACCCGCCAATGGATTCCTAATATGACTGTCTTGAGATGACTAAATTTAGGTAATACCTAGAGAAAACACCAGATTCCATGATCAACTATTGAATCAATTTTTTTATTTGAGGATCTGATCATAATGTTAACAATTATTTTTTAAAATCTATGTGAACATTAAATTTATATATTCAAAATTTTTCTAATACTAATACTGGTCTCACCGTTCCTTGGAATCTCATTTCATCTTAGTGGACGGTAGTAAAAATATAACTTATTATATGACAATGTATTACAATGGAATAATTGTGTCAATAAATTATTCCCTTTTCATGTATTTTCATCTCAAAAGAACACGATAAAAACAATGCTGACATTCTTACCCACTATTTGGATGTCCCACTTCTAATATCTCTCCAGTATCCTTTTGTTCAGACACAACACATGAACTAATATAATCATCATTCTTCAAAGGATCCTCTCCTTCTTATCCTTCATTTTCACTAGTAAATCAAACATTGTTGTACCATACTCAATATAAAACATTCCCTAGTCGACGACGTGTGTAATATCACACACATATCAGCTTAGTTGCGACACATGAAAGACGACCTACACATGTTCAATAATTACCCAATATTTTTATAAATATATATTATATATTTTTATATCAATATTCAATAAATTACAAAAACACATTACATAGGATCATAAATATTTAGTTCCTTTTTAAAATTGACACATAAACAAACGGTCCATAAGTGAGCTATGTAATATCCCACTTTTTTCATCAAAAATAAAATAATTAATAGAAATTTTATAAATAATACCATTATTTATATCATTTGTAAAGGAAACATAATAAAGGGAGACCATTGATATGGGAAAAGGAAAAAAATTCACATATAGATGTAACATGAGATTATAGCTATGTGATCATGAGAATGACATATGAAAACCATACCATTCAAATCAATGACCATGAACACGAGTCAATGAATCAATCGTGGTAGTTCATAATAAATGAATCATAATAGAATAAAATAATGTGATCCATGTGAGGATTACATTTTTATAAGGAATAAAATATTATTATTAACACATTACTATATAATATAATGTTAAAACTACCCACTAATACATTGATAACAAGTATAGAATGGGAAATCCAATAGTGCACCTACTTCAGTCTTGGGATAACCTCCTATATACAATATTTTGGGTGTGGGATAACCTACCATGTACCACATTTTATGAATGGGATAAACTCTTTTGTACCTTATTTTTGTATTAGTATAAACTTCCATAAACCCTTTGATCTCATATAACATTAATTGTTATACATTCCAGTAGAGGTAGATATATGTCCCACCCATAACATGATGAAGATAATGCATAAATTTTAAAAAGGATCATAAAAAATTCACCTTATCATAAACCATGGAATGAAATGGATTTCATAAGAATTTATTCATAACATAACATGTGGAAATGATATAAGATTCATAATCATTTCATCATTTCATCAAAGCAAAACTAGTGGAAAAAGATGAGAGTTTAATAAGAATTTTTATCATTGTATAACCAAAGGAAGAGAAATGGGTTTCATAAAATTAATTTCATCATAAACATGAACCATCTGGAGAGAGAATAATAATATTATTATTGGAGAGTATTCCCACTAATACATATATAAAATCAATGGGGTCATCTTATATGATTTTTTTGGGAAATTTCAATTGGAACATTTATTAAGGAAAATAATTGTTCATTGAAACATTGTTTACAAAAATTATCTTTATAAATAAATTAGAGATAGTTTTCTATAGAAATATACTTTTAAAACTATTTAATGATTCGTTTAAAATCAATTAAAACTTTTTTGAGGGAAAATATCCTTTTCACATTGAAAATAATTTGTTAAAATAGAAATAATTTTCTATATATTTTTATTTGAATATAACCATGAAAAAATATAAAGGAATTATAAATGAAAATAAATTACCTAACCTTGTAAAATATTATTTCATATATGTATGTTAAAATAAATAGTCCTTACACATATTTTATATAATTACAATAGATATTTTTTGATGAAGATATGAAGATTTAATTAAAAAACACTTGTAAAATGAAATAGATCGGTTTTAATTCCATTAGAAAATAATGTTTTGAAAGTCTAAAATAGTTTTGATAAAATTTTAAGAAATCATTATATTGGAAGAAGATTGTTCTTCCACCTAATATATAATTAGAGATGATTTTAATTAGAAAAATTCTTTATATATAATGAGAAAATAATGTGAAGAAAATTAGGGGATAATTTAATATCTTGAAACAACTAGAGGATATTATTATTAATTATTTTTTGGATATGGATCACTATATGTCATCATTTGATGACTAAAAATAAAAAATCTTTATGAATGATTAATTCTATCATAAATCCTTGACCCCATTGGTAACATTGATTTTTATGCCGTATGAGTGATGGACATAAAATGAAAATTATAATATCATTATAATATATAAATTTTGGATGTTACATGTCTACTGTTTTTTATATTAACATAATAACATAATATAGGATCACATAATAACATATATCTGAATGAAGGATAATTGAGACTAAAATACCATACCGCTTTAGTAAAAATTTAACTGAATCCCCCATTATAAATGAATAATAAAATTCACATAAAAATAGAAATAACATTTATAAGAATAAAAATAATGTACATTCATTGGTATTATATATACCAAATAAAATAAATAGGTTCTGAATATTACATTTCACTCAAAGTTCTAATATGTGAGATAGATACCCTATCCCTTAATTCTTAACACCCTTCATACATGTTCAATCCAAATGTATAATAAAAATAACTATATAATAAATATATTAAATTACTGTAAAAACAAAAACAATCACAAACATATATATATATATATTAACATATATTATTTACTTTTGACGTTTTAGTACTATATTCTTAACTATTCCATGACAAAGACACATTTGGGAAATAACCACTTTCCTTATTGTGTAACTATTAATATTCCACATGTAATATTACTTTCATCATTGTAAAATAATCATCAGAATTTCATACATGATATAAATATCATTTTTATTTTATATATGTATATTTACATTTCTCCATAAAATTTAATGATAGAAAATTAAATACACATTCAAAGGGACAATAAGTCATACCTATGCACGAATATGGTTCCAATTTTTTAGATGGGTTAAATGAAATACAAATAAATAAAATATTTTTATTATATGATCATTTTAATTTCATATACATCAATTATTTATTTAAACATACCCTTTTTACCTTTATTTTAATACCTTTTTATAACACTAATCACATCGATTCACATGGAGGTTGACCACTATACACACAAATGGCGTTATCATATTCACATGGAATGTAATGCGAGAATGGTTTTCTGAGATCATGAATAAATAATTATAATAATATCATAAACATTATATATAAATAATAAATTCATCATTATATATACCTATGATAGGTTGTAATTTAAAACAAATGATATTGGGTTACAAGGTGGTAGTCTATAGTATACACAAATAATGATTTTGTAACCCATTTAGTGGATATGGAACAGCTTTTAGGTCATGATATTCAGATTAATATATCTAATTATATAGAATATATTTATATTATTATATAATAATGTTTAATAAAAATTGAAGTAGGTATGATTTAAATAAAAAATTATCATTGTAGAAAATTTTTTCTTTTTAGGGTGTCCTCCAAATAATTAAATCAAAAAAATTCCCATGCTGAAATTATGACCAATATAAGACATATTAGATTTTATGAGGAATGAAAGGGATTTATTGGTGTAGGTATTGGTAGAACCAGTGTTTATTTTTATGTGTATATAATAAGGAGAGTGGATGACAATTTTTATGTGCGGTGAGTGGCTCACTTGTATATTTTTTAAAAGAAAAATGTGTACCCATGTTTCCCTAAAAAGAACCTCCCAAATGGGTAATTTTAAATCCTATTAGATATATGGGAAATATATGGACATTATAGGTGTTTTGGAGATGTTTTGGGATCTTTTATCTATTATATTTTTACTTTAACCACCTGGTATACCTATATTTACCTTTACTGTAGTAATTTTGTTTTGCCTTTTTTACTATTCATGGCCATAAAAAATTATTTTCAAATTATTATATAATATAAATAATTAGGATTTTAAAAATAAAATATATTTTTCTAAATTCTTATCACATATACGGAAAATTATAATAATAATCTTATAGATGCGGTGAGAAAGCTGGTTTTCAAAGAGAAAAATATTTAAAAGTATTAAAATATTTTATAAAGAAATTATATATTTAAATGATTCCAATTAAATAAGTTGGATTAAAAGATATATAATTTAATTTTTATAATACCATCTAAAAATAGTTCTTATGTTTTTAAAAGCATTAAGAAATGAAAATTCTTAATAAAAACCAATATTATTCCCTACGGATCATAAAATTCATCTTCTCAAGAAATCCTCAAAATTTAACTTATTAATAATTTTTAGATTATTATTTCCAATAAAAAATTATTTTTAATAAATATCTATATATATAATAAAATATAAATACAACCTTCAAAAAGGTGAAAACATCTTTTTATAAAAATATTGTTTTTAACCCGAAAATTATTTTTTTTAATTATCTATTTTCTAAAAAACACATAATATTATTGTCAAATTTTTTATTAAATATATAATTCATATTTTTCAATAAAAATATTTAAATATATGTTATTTTATAATATTTATTGACGTAAAAAATTTTAAATCTAATTTTTTTTAAAAGAAATTATATTATTTTCAAACATCTCGTATTTTCATTTTTAATTATCTGGTCACAAATGAAATCCTTTTATATACAATTTTTAAAGAATTAAATTTCATAATTTGTTTACCTCAATCATAAATCCCATTAAAATTGTTTGGCATTAAATTCCATGTTAAATAATAATAATTCAATAGAATGCCACTTTTTTTGTTAAATATCATGTTTTTGTGTAAAGTTATCTCAACTACGTATTGCATGTTACACAAATGATACTCGGTGTTTCATGTAATGAAAACAAATTAGTCTTTCATTAAATAAAATATAACAGCAATTTTGTGTGTTATAATATCTATAAAATGTTTTATAAAAAATGAAATCTAAACTCAGTATTGCATGTAATGCACAATATCAAAAACATTCAATTTATTTAAAATTTTAATATTACAAAAAATCAAAGGGTGTAATATTTTACCACCCTTAAGATTAATTTCACCCTAGTAATTCATCACATTAGTAGCACCAAATGAGGTTATTTATGCCTCATTGCATCCTCATGTACCATATATCATACTCAACCTGGTTGTTTCATCACAAACAAATTAAGATAGGTGAGTGGACTTTTTTCGGAGAACAGTTTCTATATAATCCACAATATGAAAAACTTATTCCATATATGAAATATTATGGTCTATAAGTATGACCATTTATTTCTTTACACATGATTGATTAGGTATATACATCATTTGGATAAGTACTTATACTAGATCGTGGACCTAAGAGATGTTCAATTGAAGAAACAAATGCTAATAAGCTATTATCCTAATAAGATAATTTATATCAAAAGGGACGATATACATAGGGATTTGAATTCCGTTTATTATACAAAATGAAAATTCATAGAAATAGGTTCTCACCAAATTCAATTTTTATATCTCTTCAAAGATTATCAGCATAACATTTCGATCAACTTTTTAATGCCCTTATGAGTAGTTCAATATCTATAAAATTCTCTACTATTTCATCTTCTAGATTAATTTCCAATAGATTTCTTTATTAAATTTAATTACATTTAATTGGAGTTATAAAATTACTTCAAAAATATGTTTCATAATTATCCCTTAAAATTTTTATGTAAATCAAATTTTTTGTATGAAAACTATTATATAAGAATATGTTTATTTGTAACACCTTTTAAATATTTTAAAAAAGTACAAAGAATATCTCCTAGGGTGTGAATTTTTCTCACATGCTAGTTATATATCAATGAATGTTACAAGGTACATAAAATCATTTCTATATAAAAAATTTACTAAACACATTACCAAATCACCATTGTATAATTCAAATCCCGATCAAATAACATTTAATGTTGTGTTAGAAGAAATATTACCAACTTCATAATGTATATTATACTGAGAAAATACATTGATAAATATTATTTGATAGAAATGAACCGTGCTAACTACATAATGTGGTCGACTACAGCACATAATTACCTAAAAATCACATACACATTAACAATTAAAATATATTATGACCAATAATTATATGTCCTAAAATTATAAATAAATTCAACCTAAAATAATTTGTTCACAAAATCATATAAAAATAAAAATTGTTTTTTTCCATAAGTGTAACACAAAATATCATTAAACATGATAAAACCCTAATATTTAAAACCTCGAGATGGATTTATAATAAATTTAACTTATGATTATCATTAATATTATAATCCAACAATGGGATCCATAGCTCTTAAGTTAATCTTAAAAAGAGATAAATAATGTTCATTAAAAATAATTTAATTTTTTTTCAAAATTATTAAAACCAAAATTGTATCGAAAAAATATTTATACCACATAATCATTAAAATATATTACATACATACATCAATCATTCCATATTAGTGATTGAACTATGATAGGCCCTTCTTTGGTCAGGTATTCAATTCTTGGTTCATGGGAGTGTGTTGGATAATGACGATCATACCAACATAGAGGATATTGAACTCCTTGACAATTTGTACCTATGTGATGTTCTTTTCAACAAAGATAAAATGTTCCCATACATTTTAGATATTCTTCTAGGTTATCATTCTAGACATGTATATATATATATATATATATATATATATGAAGATGAATATTATTTGTTGTGTATTCATTACCACATGAACATTCATAAAATTTCAAATTCATCTTATTTTATTCTTTATAAATATCATCTATCTCTGTATTATTAATAATAGATCATGATATATGAAAAGGTACAATAAAAATTTCCTTATTTCTATCATACTCTAATATGATTTCTCTTATTCATTGAATTATCCATCACATTCAATGTCAACATGACTTTATAGGGTGTTATCCATTAACTAAAACAAAAAATCCTTTTTAGAGAAAGTCATGACATGACTGGATGGGCCCTGAGACTCAACTTCCCCAATCCCCCAACAAGTGTCCATGGGTATAACACTAGGCTCAAGAAGTTATATCACAAACATTGTAATCATTAAAAAAATTATCTATATTCACGAACGCATCTTAATAACCATAAATGATGAAATGTAGAACAACTGATAAAAATCAAAGCATACATCTATACTACCAAAATAAAATTCGGAATGAATTTCTAGAAAGAATAAAAAGGGGCCAAATACCAGCCCACACACAAATGGAATTCAATTTTTGGCCTGCTCAAAAGGAGGGTACTGCTGTCAAATGATACACCAATATAGATCATAGTCTATCTAAGAAAAACTTGCTCCACCTACTCCTATTCCACCAAGGGCACTGCAAACGGTATATCATTTGAATAAGACATGACATGTGTGGGTAGAGCCTATGTAGGGGTGAGTATAAGAATTCATAGTAGGACACCCAATAACAACCAAACACAAATCATCATTTGTATTCATCTCATCACATGTTATGTCAATAATTTTGTTTTTAAATGAATAAGAAATACAAGTATACTCATATTAAATACATTGTCTCAAGGTAATACCACAATTGGAGATCCATCCATGGATTTTTATATGAAGGTTCATCATAATGATTGTCTTGAAGAATAGACCCCATGAGTCATAAAACAATTGACGAAACACATCCTAGAGGTCACACTCTTCATGCCATGACACAATGGATAAAAAATGGGTTCATCCAAGATAATCTCTCAATCTAACCAAACCTCATGAAAAAGATCAAATATTGATACATTGATTAGGATTCCATTTATAGGGATCACTTTGAGACACCAAAACCTATTAGAATACATTGTTCGATATAGAAGATTGATGTGTGTGTAAATATTGGTGTTTCCAATTAAAACCAATCTTGAACAAGGAAACAATATGGAAATAAGGATCACCCCGGGACTCTCAGCGGGAAACGTGATCTAAGACACTGAGGGTTAGAGTCAAAAAGGCTGAGAAAACACACACTAGATAAAGGATTATCATCCACACTGTATTAATCTGTAGGGAGATAGGGGGGGGGGTCACCCTCTATGATGAGTATGAAGTGATTCACACAACACTCATAGTAATTGAACCGAGGAATATGAACAATTGATACTATTATGAATCACTGAATAAATTGTTTCACTTACATATCTTTTTTGAAATATATTCGATGAAAAAAATGTTTATCAATGCATTATACAAGAATAACATCTCAGGATGGACTACTAGAGTTCATGCAAATGAGTCTAGAAATAGATTGATGAGCTTTACGAGGAACATCATTTGTTTGATAATATAAAACTGAAACACATTTTTATTTCACCATAAGTAGCCATGAATTGATAAATGGATCACACCATAGTGATCATCATAGAAGAACACTTGGGATAAGCTATTAAATTAAAAACAATTATACATCCAGTGAAGAAAATAATTACATCACATCACATATGAATATTACTTCTTAGGCCTCACCCACAAGTCTAAATTAGACACTACATATTTGTCTAAAAATGTATGCATTAGTATCAGGGTAACAATGATTTATATGGTTCATCAATCTAACACCCAATGAGGATGATACGTAAGATACAAGATCCCTTGACCTAATCATCATAATAATAACAATATTATTATTATAATTTGTAAATTATTTAACATCAAGCATGCGTCTGGAAAAGTTACTTTATATTGGTCTTCAATAAAATTATTCAATATCATGATCATGGAGTAGTAGACAGTACACTATTACGACATCATATGAATATGTTATGGAAAAAATAAACTTTTATAACATAAGTAATAATGAAAATATTTAATATTCATAAATTTATAAATAAATATATTACGAGTAATTAAAAAAATGGACCCCCTCCCCTTCACTCTATACAGGGAGCATATACCACACCCTATGGATTCAGAATTTAATGTTTTTTATATATTTTATAACTATGATCATAATAATGAATATCACCGAAAAAACAAAATGGGTGTGAGGGAAATTCCAAGCTACTCCTCACACAACTCCTTTATTCAGTAGAGAGTATGAAACCTACCAAAGGTTTCCTCATTTATTTTTCAATCATTATTTTAATTATTATTATTATTATTGATAATAAATATCCTTAATCTGGCTTAGGGGAGGTAATCACACAACAACAACAACGACCATTGCACTACTCCAAAATTTATTAGAGGTTCACTAAAAATTTATTTTAAATTAATATATGATTATTATACAATGATCACACATCTCATATAGAAAAAATATTATTTCTTCTTGGCTTCATGCTATACCCCATATGTGAAATCATTGTCCTATGTACCTTAAACCGCCTTTGATCCCCCACAACCCAATACATTAATTGGATCCCACAATAAATATCAAACATTCATCGCATCTTAGAATCTCCATCATGAACTCAATATCATGATCCATTTTTTCAATTGATGAACATACAATGATCGATATATCAAATATAATCAAATCATGGATTAACTAATTACTAATGAAAAATGCCATGAAAAAACATAACAAAAAGTATGAATCAATCAATGGTCATTTATAGTAGTCTTTAAATGTTGAAACCCAATGAATGAGGAATTGTTAAATTAAATGAATCCTCATGGGAAAATTAATTTCAAGTTACTATATCTAGGAATATAGATTAAATGTTGAACAACCGAGGATATATCTATCGATGATTTAATTTTAGAGTAAACTAATTCATGATTATCTAAAAAATCAATTGGAGATAAAACCATACAAATAAATATTCAAAATTGATTTAGATCAATCGATATTGAAGAAATAATTCTTATCATATTTGTAATTGAGATCCTATATTTCTGTTGTCATAACCATCTACAAATATTGATCCATCAATGTTAATCCCAAAATGATCCTTCATTGAATCCTCTATCTAACACCAAGGTTATGATGTCAACCATAAAAGTTTATTATAACCTCTTTATATAGATGTTTACTAGGTATTTGTGTCATTAAATAAAAATTATTTTATGAATTTAATTAATTTAATATTTATGAATGTGATGATTTTTTCAAAGAAGACCATTGACGAAAAAATATTATTTCATGCCTAAGGTAGACCTCGTATTCTGAGCTCATCGTTCATCTCAGTTTTCTAATCCAATACTCTATTTGATATTTCAATCACTATTTATAAAAAATGGTGTGACTGTGGTCCACAATATATTTAATATTTTTATAATATAAATCCAAGATAATTGGTCGTTGATATTATAGGTATTCTCAAATACTAGATCTAATAATATTCTTAATAATATTCCAAAGTAATACATGTAAAAAACATGGACACTACAATATTCACATGTTTATGGATTTTTTCCCTAATAAGAAAAAACTATTGCAAATTTTCACGATACTGAGCACCAAAGGTGGTTTCTTGTACTATAAAAAATCCCATACCCGAGGAAAAAACTTATGCATGAATGGTGTTTCACCTAGAGGTCCCCAATTCCAATAACAAATTGAAAAAGAAAACTCCATTATCGCATCCCAGCTTACCTAGTTGGATATCATAATATTTGTCATGTGTACACCTCCTCACTTAATACATGTAGAGAACACCATTAATTAAAAACTGCCATCAACAAATCCAATAAAGTTTAAGGATTCAATCCATAAGTCTCATGATTTTTTTGTCGTGTAAACATCACCAAATGGTATATCCACTAACTAAAAAGAACCGTAGTTCCTTTGGAATGAAACTTCCAATATATCCTACTACTATAACAGACCTGGTTATAAACTCTCTTTGGGTTATGCAATGATAATTATTTCTCTGAAATCATAGGGTAAAAAATCCATTGATTCTCAAGATTGGGAATATTCTATCATGTCACCAAATCTAAGTGACATAAATAAACACCCAAACTCTAAAACTCTTCCCCCTCTCAGGTGAACAAAACAATTATTCCCAAAACACACACTAGGTCTTACAATGTCCGTTCATGTACAAATTCATTACTATACCTTTATATCTCACACGTATATGGGAACATCCAATATACTATTGTCGATATCGGGCCATAACTGGTGCATTTATATGTAGAAAAAAACTCATGATGGTGATTTAAACTGGACACACCCTCAAGAATGAATCCTTTATACTCCTCCATCATCAGAGAAACTGAAATATAATAGAATATGTTACTCAAAGGGTAGTAATAGCCTACTGATTAGGAAATTGTTTCAACCTCATTTGAATGATATCATCCATCTATATTCGGTGATCACTCATTATGAATGTAGAAAAACTCCATCCGAAAAAAATAAAGCTCATCTACAATCACTATTACCAATTATATTTGTATAAATGGAATGGAACAAATAAATATAAAGTAAAAAATCATAGGTTCTCAATAACCATATAGTATGATTTCAATGATGGGATCTCCCACTCCTCCTAGAGTCAGGATACACTATTAGTAGAAGAGTGTAATCATTGATCCTCTATGTAGGAGCTTTCTACACATGGGTTAAGAAAAAAAGGAACCACGCTCAAATATAGTGTTTACTCAGTGAAAATTGATTCATAAATTCCTCAAAAAAGCTACAAATGGGGTAGTGAAGACACTTGTTACACCTTAAGTTGTGAAAGAATCTTTAATGTTCTCAAACTTATTGAAAATATTCTTTCTCCTTTCTCAACCATTTAAAAAAAACTAGGACTGGAATTGACACATTAGTATAAAAAACAACGTTAATCAAAAAAATCTATGAAACTCATCCACCACACCTAGATACTATTTTCATTGAGTAGTACTGAATCCTCCACAAAATTTTGGATCACGAATCAAGAATGAAACTTTTTTGGGAAATTGACCAAATTTAATTAATGTAAAAATTCCTGTCAAAAATTACCAAAATATTGAACTAAAATTATTCCTGATCACCCTCGAGAAGTCCCATCACCCGGACCATTATCAAGAATGGGTTTGATCCAACCATGACGTTCACACTATAGGATCACACTAGTCCTCTACCACATAAGATGGGGATCTAGACCATAATGTTACATTTCAAATCTCTTACTCAATTACTTTTTTCACAATCAAAAAATATGTTTCCTATATTAGCACCATAAGACTAAACTAGTCATCAATTAAGATGAATTGTATCAAGTGAAATTTCATAATTGGTTGGGGACGTCCCATGATGGAAAACTAAAAAGTCACTTTGACTCAATCCTCTAACAGCTGAGGGGCTATCACATCCTGAAAAATCAGTTATTTCTATCCATGGAAATTATGTAAGGTAATATTCCTATGTGTAACATAATTCTATAAGGATGGATATTTATAATTCCCAAACCATAGTCAATCAACTATCTAATCCACATAAGGATATCTATGCTTCACAGTAGGTGTAGTAATGATTGGTGAGCAGCTAAAGAAAACAGAACATGATTTGGTCCCTAATATAAATCCTCAGCACTCATTTGTTCATCACCACGACATTGTCTCAGAATCTATGATATAAATAATCAAATAAACATCATAATGTCCATCAAGATTTTCCATAGTAAATATTATATCCATAGAGCTTACTAAAAAGGAAATGGATCTGAAACCCATTTCTATATGATGAATGTACCAATATTTTCCCTACAAAGAATGTCTACATATATAATGTAACAAGAAGGATATCCAAATCATGTTGAATGGATAATTTTTCCACTAAAATAACCATAGGATCCCTAGAATAGGGGACAGTCCTAAAATTCATTAATATTATTTCTATAGGTACCAAACAAAACCTCACAGCTACAAAAAAAGCCATAATCCAAACAAAAACCCATTCAGTCTCATAATAAATAACGATGCGTACTTCTTATGATACCATTATATCATGACCTAGACTGACGTGGACTAATACATAACTACCGCATTCCAGCATCTTGTAGGCTACTAGTTGGTGACTTGTTCCATAAAGTATTATCATACACAATAGAAGCATTATCTGTAAGTACCTATTCACACAAACACATCTACAAGCATATAAAATATGGAAATATAAAACAATACATAAAAAATGCATGTATAAATCGATAATTCCACATTTAGAGTATGGAAAAATTAATTGAAATCATAAAAAGGGGCCAAATACAAGACCATCCATTATTGAAATGTAAATTCTATACTCATCTAATGGAGGGGATGACTATCATATTTAAAACAAGTAAAAACATTTGAATGTCTATCCCAAACTAACCGGACATTCGTTTAGTCCATCAAGGTCTCTACAAACGGTTTTTCATCTACAAAATGCATGACATGTGTGGGTAGATCCCTTATAGGGTAGATTCTAACAATACCTTGTATGAAACCTGGAAATCATCAAGCATAGTGCATCAAGAGTAGTCATTTAATCATGTGATATATCAATAATGATGTGTGAAATATAATTAAACATTAAAATATACTCATAAACAATCAAAATCTCAAGGTAAAAACAAAACAATAAAACTATCCTAGGATTCTTTTTTACAGGTTCAACACAATGTTCATTTATGAGAAAACATTTAGTGATCCATACCACAACTGAAGACACTCTTCCTAGAGGTCATATATAGTATGTCTCGACATTAAGTAAACTAAAGGGTTTCATACATGATACACACTCGATTCAACTACACCACATAAGAAAGATCTGATATAGATACACATATTACAGTTAAATTCCTAGGAATCATTGTTGGGACACCCGAAACTACATGAAAACATCCTCCTTGATAGGGGATATCCACCTTTTTAAATATTGTTCATGACAATTATAGACTACCCTCTCTATATAAAAAAAATAAATGTGGATCACTCCAAGTAAATCAAATGGAAACATAATCTATGATGCATAGGGGTATAGTTGAAGTAGACTAAGACAACACACTCTAGAAAAAGGGAACACACCCACACTATACTGATCAATAAAAAGATATGGAGGGGAAACCTTCTATAACTAGATTAGAATTACATACAAAACCATCCTATTAATAGAACAAGGGTACAAACTCAACAAATATTAGTTAATAATCATTGAAACATGTTTATCACTTATATCACCTAGAATTATATCTCTATTTGTAGAAATATGTCACCACAACATTCTTTTTAAGAGTCTCTTTATAGTGGACTACTATAAATTCTGCATTTAATTCTTGAAAAATCCAAACTAGGAAACATCACTCATAATGGATCTAATAGGATTAATATGAAAATAATTGATATTTTGGGATAAAAATACATGAATGTTTAAATAGATCACACATTAGATATGCTCATGAACAAAACAATCATGATTGGTTATTCACATACCCATATCAGACACCTAGTGAAAAAAAATATCTTCAAATCATGCATGAACTGTGTTTTGTGGTCCACATCCACATGTAATCATTAAACACTTGAAATTGGTCTCAACAATTTTACCTCAATATCATGGGCATGATTTCATAGAAATCTAATCAATCTGAAACCGGATGAAGAAGATACATCATATACAAGAACCCACACCCTTAATAATAATAATAATATTACTATTATTATTATTATTATTGGAAACTTCATGGAATTGAGATATGAGTTTGAAAATGGTACTAAACAATGATCTTGAAATAAGAGTCTCAATTTTATGATTACCTTTATGCATATGTTTGATCATTCCTACGTCTTATGAATAAGATACAACCTTATTTTTTAATGCATGTAAAAATTGAAATATTATATGTTAATATTTTTATAAAACATTATTAAAAAGATATATTATGTTCCCAAATTCAAACCCCTTTTATTGGTGTATGGGGATCACTCAGCCCACCCATGGTTTCTTCATTTAAAATTGTTTTACATTATTAAAATATTATGATCATTGTAATAAATATCACCATAGAATGATAAAGATTGTGTGGAGATTTAAAATATAATACACACCCACCACTTTTATGCTATAATTGATTATGATTCCCACCACACAGTTTCCTTATTTTTTTTCTTTAATTTTTATTGTCATTTTTATTATCAAAATTATTGATAAAAAATTATCCATAATCAGGCTCCTGGATTTTAATGATACCTGATTATCCTCTCCTACAATAATCAACCCATTATGGTATGTTCATTAAATATTTATTTCAATTAAATAAATTATTATTAACCTTTGATCAAACATATCATATGGAACCGCATGGTTTTGTTCCTTGATTCCTGCTACACCCAACATGTTACAATGTTGTTTGAAGAACCTTTAACCACCATCGATCAACCATTACCCAATCAATTTTTGGGATACCACTATCATCATCAAAAAATTGTTTCTACTAAGAATCCTAATCCTAAATTTTTGAATATGAACCTATGTGTTAAAAAATGAACTCATAATGATCAATACTCTTGAATATTATCATGTCACTGGTCATCCCATTATTGATGAGGAAGGGACAGAAATGAGAGAGTAAAACACATAATGCCAAATGATCCTCGATTGATGGTCATGTTCATTTGTACATCATATATGAAAGACCATTAATTTCAAATTATTAAATAACAATATTCAACATGGATAAATTAATTTCAACTTCTTATATCTTGGATGAAAAATAAATATTGAACATCCCTACCATGATAAATCTATGAATTAATATTTGAAGGAATTCATTGGTGTTCATCTCAAATATTAAATTAAGATAAACACAAAATGAAAATTTAATACTTTTAATAGAATTAGTCATTAAAAAATAATAAATTCATTTAATTTTATATGGAGTGGTCCTAAATCTACAATCGAATACCATTTACCAACGATCAATCCATCGATGTTATTCCAAAAAAGATCTTTCCCTGACTAATCCATAAAATACCAAGTTTATGAGGTCAATCCTAAATCAAAATTTTAATTGATTTAATATATACTTTAAATATTTTGGGGCATTGTAAAATAAAATATTAAATTTAATAAATTTATAATTTATTCCCAGGTTGTTTTTTTCACAAACATCCAATGATGACAAAGATTATGTAATTTCTATGGTAAATCCATGTTTTATACTCCATAGTTGTATTATTCATACAATTGAAGACTTTTCTTGGGATTTATTAAACAATTTATGTAACTCTATAAATCCTTGGAATAAAATATATTTTTTATATTTATAAAATTTATTTTATGCTAACTAGGACTAAAATTGCGAAATTTCCAAGTGCTTGGCTCATAAAATAATTCTAGGAATATTCCAATGTGAGGAAATAAATACAAGGACACTATAGAGAGAAAAAAACCATTCTGGGGATCAACATAATCATGAAAAATTACTTATTGATTTTATAAAACATAAAAATAATTTTAATTATATAAAACAGTAGGTTTATCCTAGGCCATTCATAGTTACAATTTGATTAAATCCATCATGATTTTCTAAATATAGTTTGTGAATTTCCATAGAATATCCACTAGGAGTGTAAAACCATGTATGAATCAAGACCTATTTTCATGTACCAGTTGGCGATTGATTAAAGCATAATTTTTCAATTTTTGGAGTTAGTAAAAATTGGTACCTTTGTATCACATCCACATCCACTAGTAGTATCTATACATGGATTTTATTTGTTGGAAACCACTTGATATATCGTTTACAATAATTCCTTAAATTTTTATATACACTGATGCCTCATTTTTTGTATCCATTATTATGTCCTTAGGGATGTATCTTAACATTATCTATCATAGTTTTTAATTGGTATATACAATATTCCACTAATAGCATCTATAATTGTCAATTAATATTTTATAGTGATATTACATATTTTAAGACTAATTTACATTAATTTACAAAAACAAATCATAAGGATTTTCATGGTATAGTTGCAGTGTACGTGTGGAAACATAAACACATAATACATAAGTGAGCTATGTCATCTCCCACTATGTTCTTCTTAGGTAGCACCCTTAAAAAACATATCATTCATAATAACTAATTTTTTATTCTTGGAAAAAGAAACTTAAGAATTGCTGAGCTTAGCTGATCAGTGGGGTGAAATGGTACATATCATTGTAACATGAGAATATGGATATGATAAAATGATATTAGAAAATAAAAACAATACTATGTATATAATTAATCATAATCATGAGTCATATAGAACCCAAGGATTATAATACATTATTATTACATCTTTTTCATTAAATATTCAACACATTACACAAAAACATTCATGTAGTCATAAATAGTTTGTTGTCACTGGTGACTAGGAACTGATTATACTAATTTTTTGAATGGTCTTCAACATCTATCATATATATATTCCCCTTTAATATTATTCACAAACATACCCTCACTATAAAAATTTATCCCAACCTGGGGAAATGATACATAAAAAATACTGAGCTCAGATGCCTACTAAAGGTGAACAATGGGGATATGTAATCCTAACAATAACATTAGGATATGAGAACCAGAGAATAGAATTTATAACCAATAACCTACATATAAATGATCATAATATTGAATCATGACATAAATATTAGATATTCATAAGACAGGAATCCTAAGTTTATAATATAACATGGTCCGTGAGAAAATAAAAATGGAATCCTACATAGAAGATTGGCATACAAATTAGCTTATTTCATTTTGAACATGTAAAAAGATATTCATTTTGGATAATTATATTATGTAAAATAAATCACTCACTCATATAAACATATATATGTTCATATTGGTCAACGCAAAACATTATTGACATAAAATTCAAGTCCAGAAATAACACAATGAACACATAATAAGGTTCACACATAACATTGTGAACATTTAGTAAGTTTCATACATATCATTGAGAAAATATAATCATGTTTAGTAATAACATTGTAAAAATGTAATCAGGTTATTTCATGAAATATTTACATATGAGGTATCCATCTGTGCGCAATTCATTTGGGGAGATATAGGTCCCATCCACCACAAATTAAAAATCGTATTATGTGTTTCACAAGATCATAAAATATTCATCTTGTCATGACCAATAATATGAAATTTATTCTATAATTCTTTTCTCATATCATATCCTATGAAAAAAGAACTCTCATAATCATTTCATTATTTATTCATATCATTAAAGATAGAAAAACAAGTATATATCAAAATTATTTTCTAATGGTATAACCAGTAGAAGATAAATGGGTTTCATAATGATATTTTAATCATAAAAAATTAATATAAATAATAATAATGGTATAATGAGTTCATACCCCCAACAAAAAATTAATTTTAAGTAAAATTATATAATATTATATAGAGAAAGATTTTTATAGATCAAATGATACATTTCATGAAGAAATTAAACTTTCAATGAAAATAAAATTTTAAAACAAAAAATACTTAAAATATTTTCGAAATTATTTTTTTTGAAATTAATATATAAATTAAATTAGAATAAAAAATGGTCACGATGTAATCAAATTATATTTATAGAACACATGTTAAAACAATTATTCATTTCACATTTTCAGCAAAAGAAAAAAAGTAATTATTTTGGAAAAAGACATAAAGAATCCATTAATTTTTTTAAAAAATCAAATCATGGTACAAATATCATTACAATATTATTTTTAAAATATAAAAAAACAAGAATTTTTTTTTTGAATTTTCTTGGAAGATAAAGGGTTTTCAATTGAAGAAAAAAATAACAACAATTTTCTTAAAAACAATATTTTCAACTCATGAGTACATAATGGGTTGAAAATGAATGTTAAACAATTACACTCTTTACATATCTGTATTATTATAAATTAAAAGTGTGTATTGAGATATATATCATACTAATTTAGGAATGGAAGCATAATTATGGATAATCCCAACAAACAATGATATTGAAACATAAATCCATTACAACATTGGTAAAATTGAATTATAATAACCTCAAAATTTGGATCCAAAAATTTATATTGAAATACAATTAATTTTTATTAAATTTATAACAAAATATAATCAAGGGAATTATGGAAACATCAAAAAATAAATAGGTTTTTAATAATTCATGTGTCTCCCCGAAGTAAAAATGTTTGATTGAAATATCATACAACATTATTAATATTTTGAATCAAATGACCCAATAATGAATAACATCAAATTAAACATTAAATAACATTAAATAATTTATATTAATGTTAAATATTTTGAAAGGGGACATATATAAAATGAAAAAATGAATCATGTGGTGAATTATCTTATGTATCCCAGAAATAAAAGAGTGACTATAAATCCCATACCTTATGTGTTGACCTCTTCTTAACGCATTCGAACATCCAATATATGAAATATAATTTTATTCTACTTCTATTATAAAACCTATATATATTTTATATCATATATTAAATAATTATGACTATTAATTACTTTTTTATTAACAATTCCTTTAAAAAATAAAATTTCTAGTAATTATCATTTAATTTAGATAAATGTTTTAATTTTTAATTTTGTATATTATTACGTTTATCATGGTTTCACCATCTCTAGTATAATAATAATTAAATAAATAAATTTTTTATAAATTTATTATAATTTTTATACCAATCATTGATGATGATTCTGAGAAATTAACTACATTATGATCATTAATACTATATATTGTGAGTACACATGAGTGACATATTAATTTTTCAATGATAATTATTAAGTGAATTTATGAAATATATTATCATTAAAAATAACAAAAAGATAATTAATATTATATTATTTCATTAAATATTCTTTCAAATCTCATCCAAGATTTTTTTTGTTGAAATGAGATAGTCACATCGCTTGTTGATGGAAATAGTCAACACGTACATGAATGATGTTATCATATTTAATTGAGTGAAATGGTAAAGAAAAATTGTCAGGAAAAATTTTCAATAATTAAAAATATATCATTAATTGAAACATAATATTATGTTAATCAAATATGTTTATTAATTTTATCCTTATTATCATCCGTGTATAGTGTTAGTGAAAAACAGAACACATCGCTTCATGTGGTGACAGTCCATTAAGCACACGAGTGACATTATCATATCCCCTATGGAATTGAAATTTAAAAGTTATATATGAAATAATGACTCAAATGGTATAATTATTTTATAAATATAACATATATAATTTATATCTATCATCATACCAAAATGTGGGTGGTGGTAATGGAAAAATGAATTACATCGGTTTGCAAGGCATTATGCCATTATACACCTGGATGATGATTTCGTAACCCATTTGATAGAAGTGGGAAAGCATGTAGTCATTTAAAAAAAATTATAAATATAAATATATTTTATATACTAATGTTATAATATCCTCACGATTCAACAATAATTGAACGACCTGCAGAATTTAATATAATTAAAGATATTGCTGAAGAACATTACATATTTATTGAATAACCACAATATGTTTTCACAAAAACCCTTAAAAAGATGGAATGATAACAAGAACATGGATTATGGTATGATATGATAGAATTTTGGATATTATATTTGATGGTATTGGCATATAAAAAGGGTTTTAAATGATTTAAAATTAGAGGAGAGGGTGTGGACTTTTTATAAGTGAAGTGTGTGGCCCGCATGTAATTTTTTGAAAAGAAAATTGTGTACCAACATCATAATGTTGACAAAATTCCTATAATTGGATTATTATCAAGAATTAAAAATTATGAGTTAAAAAAATTTCTATTATAAAATATAATAGGACTTTGGATGTTATTTTAACACCTATTTTTTATGATATGCCTATGGTAAAATGTTTTTTACCTTATCAATGGTAATAAATATTTACTTTTTTTAACTATTTATTGGGGTAAAAAATTAATATAAATTAATAAATAATCAAAGACATACTTATTCCAAATATACATTTTTTCCAAATCCATTCACAGAATTAGATGATTTTAATTTAAAATTAATCACATGAATATGATGATATATTGTGTTTCTAAATAGAAAATGATAAATAGTTTACTATTTAGTTTTTCAAAATAAATTATAAAATTTAGTGAATAATAGAATTATTAATTGATAAAATATATTAACATTTTTTAGTTAAAACTAGTAAAATATATAATTCATATTTAAAAATTATATAAATGACATTGAAATATTCAAAAAAAATATTTATCACTATTCATCATAAAAATATTATTATTAGAAAATTCTTAAAATATTAACCTATGCTATTTTTTACATTAGTATTAAAAAAATGAACATTATTTTTTTTCATGTATTGATATCAAAATGTGTCAAAAGTTCATTTTAAAATTTTTATACAAAAGTTGTGATAAAACTGTATTTTTGGAAAATGATTTTTTAAAATATATATGGATTTATTGTTATATATTAACTAAAACCTCATAAGATAATTATAAAATATTTTTCTAAATATATAATATATATATTTCATTAAAATGACCCACGAAATTGTGTTTTTTTTAATTTATTGTCATTAAACATATTTTTTCAAAATAATAGTATACTGAAGAAGGATATTACTTTATCTTCAAATAGTTTTTTATTTTGATTTTTAGTTAAATATTGAACTATTATTTTTATATTCATCAGTAAACCATTTATTTTAACAATTTAGTTAATCTTATTCATACTCACCATTCCAACAAGTAGTGGAAGATAGTCATTTTAATGAGTAATATATTAATAGTATGTCAAGTTTTATTTAAACTCAATTTTACATGTAACAGAAGACCAAATCTATGTTGCATATAATGTTAATATATAAAAAATAAATATATTTGATTATCATAATTTCAAAAAATATTAGGATATTTAATTCAACCCCATTAAAATTACTTTCTACCTTGAAATTTAGTACTTCACTATCAACAAATAAGGATACTTCAACCTCATTACATCCTCTTGTTTCTGAAAGAATTATTAATGATTGTTATTTCACCACAAAACTATGTCTAGTTTAGTGGTCATATTTCACTTATATTATTATATAAATTTATACAGTTCTACTAGTTTTTCCTAATTTGAAGGTTCATTATCCAACAGTATGACCTTCGAGTTTAATAAATGTGTCGGTTCAATTATTTACATCTGTATGAGACATAAATAGAACAAATTGCAAACCTGATAGAGGATCAGTGGATTCCACAAAATAATAACATGCTATCATGATATTAAGAAGTAATTCAAAGGGATAGATCTATATAGGTTGTAGTTTTCAATTATTTCATCATTTAAAATTTCATAGAAACACCATATTTTTTAAATAAAATTATAGATTGCAATAAATATTACTATTATATCCTTATTTCAACTTTTTTTTTTGAGTTTATATATTATTTAATGGGTATGAGATTATATACAATTACACCATCATTCTTATGATGCAATATTTTTCTTTCATTAAACTCATTCTAAACCCATGGCGCTCTAAACATCATTACATAAATCGATTCATAAGGATCCATATTAATGTTGATTTGAAATATATATTTCTGAGGAAACTCAATTGGAAGAAGTTGTTGATCCCAACAACATTTTAAATCCATATAACATGATCATAACACATCCAATAGGGATTGAATTGTTCTCTCAGACTGACCATCTATTTGAGAATGATAAATAGTTTTGGAACTAAACAATATATCAAGATATTTCTGAATACTTATAAAAATCACGAACTAAAACTTCAAATCCCAATTATATTGTGTTGAATTTGGTTATCCACGAAATATTTCTAATTCTTTAATTTTTTTCTGATTAGTGGATCTCGAGTGAAATATTATCTGATAAAAATAAACTATATAGACTTCTTATGGTGATTAAATGCATCCCCAATTTATTTATACATCAAAAAAATTATAAACACAAATGGCTTCCATAACTTTTAATCATATATATACAATATATTAAGGCAATCCTACACAAATGAATTTTTCACCCGAACATAAAAAAACAAATGGAGTTTATTTCAAAACAATTCTCTTAATATATCATTTTTCGTAATAATCACCCATCACACAAAACATTAAAATGGTTTCAAATGACATTGATATTATGATATACTATAAAATTATAAAACAATTATTATATCCATGAAAATAAATAAATATTTCTTAGAGACATATATTTTTCATAAAATAACATAATCCCTTGACATTAAAGGATTCTTAAAACCCAAATACCACGGAAAAATATCTATTACAATATAATCCATATATCTAAATACCTAAATACAATAATCCTTACACAAAAATTATTGAAATTTAATAGGACCTTATTTGTTCAAAAAGTTAATTTTTTATTTGAGGAATTATTTTGATAATTCGCATGTTATCCACATAGAATATATTGAACTCTTTGATAAAATTCACCTGATATTTTTCTTTTCACATAGAAAACATATTCACTTATATTTGTGATTTTTTTCAATGTGAGTTATCCAAGCTTGTTTACATATAGAATGCTGAATCATATTTACAATATATTTTTTACCCCATAAACATTCATAAAAGACAATTTTACTATTATTTTATTCATCAAAAATCTCACCAATTTTCACAATATTAATTATATATCATTATAGAAAATTAGGCATAATCTCTCTATCATTTTCTCCAGTCATCATCTAATTTGGTTGACCATAGTTACTCAATTGTCATAATGTATAATGTGATAAAAAAATATTCATATTGGGAAACCACATAGTCCAAAAAAGTTTATAAAATTTATATATCAAGAAATGTAATTTAAATCAATGTCATCTAAGGTATAATCTAGGTCATCCATGGTGATCATGTATTTGAGTCCATCTGGATACATCGTATAATGTTCCTGAATTTCCAATGAATATCCAATGGGAGTGTCAAACTAGGCGTGAAACAAGTCCCATTATCATGCAATATGTCATGAGCGATTCTAATTAAATGTTTTATTTTTAATTTTAATACATGTATATATGTCTATTCCAAATCCATATCATCTTCTAGTATCTATATAGTGATATAATAATTAAAAACCATTCTCTCAATCTATTCAAATATTTCTTGACATTTCCCAATATATTAACTCATCCATATACTTATACATATACTTTTCCAAAAGGATCTCACTAAAGATATTTCATCATAACATACAATAGTTAACTGAAACATTATAATGATACCATCAATAGTGAACCATGATTCTAATACAATGATATTAGATATTTATATATTAATATTCAATAAATTATAATAAAAAACATTCTTTAGTTACATAATAGTATATTTTTTAGATACTAGGTAATCAATATTCTAATTTGTTGAAGTATCATCATCATATCCCAAAATTAGCTTCCCCATTAGTAATCATAATAAAATACCTTAATAATAACCATTCTATATAACCTAGGGAAAGGATTCATAATGAAAATTTGATCTCAGGTTCCTAGGGAGTGTAATCAAGTGAGATACTTAAGAATAACATGAACATATGGGTAAAAAAACAAAAGGATAAAATTTGAAAACCATATTATAATTATCAAAGATAATAATATAGATTCATGGAATAAATTCTTAAATTTCCTAAAACATGAATAATTGTAAAATAAAATAAGATAATCCATGATAGAATAGTATTGTAATAAGCAATATTATTATAGAATCGCCATCATAATATAAATTTTTTAATAATTATAAATTGATATAGGTTCACTCATTACGATAAATATAATAAATCATAACATCTTATTATATTATTTACATGCATGGAAGTCCACACATAATATTATGGATATGAAAGACATTTCCATTCATAAAATTATGAATATGTTATAATTTTCATGAATAATATTGTGAACATGTATGTTGGTTAATGTATAAATTATTAACCATGTAATCATGTTGATACATACAAAATTGAACATGGAATGGGTTTCCCACAAAAAATATTTACCCATGAGTTATGAATATCTACCTAATGAATTGGAAGAATTCATTTATCCCACCTCACACATAATGAAATCATATGCATGTGTCTAACATGATGGTAAAATAATCATCATTTAAAAACCCATAAAACTAAATGGGTTTCAAAAAATTCTCATCATATTATAACCATTGAAAATATTATAGATTCAACTACCATTTCATCATTCCACCATACCAAAAACCATAGAAAAAGTGATAGGATTAAAATGATATTTACGATTGTATTACCCATGTGTGTGAAAAATATTTCGGGAAAATATTATCAAGAAAAAAAATCAATGAAAAAAAATAATGGTATACATGGATCATACCCCAAAAAATGAAAATTTATTTCAATTTATATCATCTTATGTGGGGAATGTTTATGAAATATAACTTGGTAGATTTCTAGAGGAAAATAATATTTTAAAAATAAAAAGTCAATAAAAATATAGAATATAATTTTCATTAAAAATACATTGAATATATACAAAGTATGTTCTATAGAAAATAATGTTCATGATGGTGTAAAATTATATTCAATTCATATATAGTAAAAAAAATTTCCATTCTAAATTTATTTAAAATTCAAAGGGCTATTGTTTGGAAAATGAAACGAGGATTCACTTTGAAATATTTTTGTAAAAACTAAATCATGGGAAAATGTATTGAATTAATCATTGTCTGAAATTTGAAAATATCTTCTAAAATATTTTTCTAAAACAACATTTTAGAAGAAAACAATTTTCATCAAAAGTTATAAATAAAGTTGATTTTTATTAAAAACTTTATTTTAAACTTTTTTAAAATAAATAGATAAAAATGAAGGAAAAACGTATTATAATGATGAGGCAAATGGAAAATAAATATACAGGAGTTTTTGGAGAGATATTTAATAAGATATTATCATTGGAATCATAATCATTTACAATCCATATAAATGATTAGATTCTGACATAAAACTATTACCACTTTGTTGAAATTGTATCATAGGACCCATAAAAGATAAATCATATAATGGGTATAAATATAAATATAATAATTATTAGATGCATTATATATTCCAACCATTCATATTATACACACCACATAAAAGAAATAGATGTTGAATATGGAACATGTCTCGTAGAAGTAAAATGTTAGATGGAAATCTATTACTGCTTTAGTAATATTTTTAACCGTAAGACCCAATAATTTATAAAATAAACAAAGACAATAAATATCATTAAAAATTCATATTCAATATATACCAGGTCTTAGGGGAATTATATACCCCAAAAATTACAAATTAAGGGTGAATTTACATTTATCTATATAAAATAAAAGTGAGACTATAAATAGCTTACCTAATGTCTCAACATATTTCATAACCATTTGAACCTCCTATTAAAAGAATATAAATTTTCTATAAACCTTCATAAATACCCTAATTATATTTATAATATCATATAATATTAAATTATAACAATTTTTTTCCCATTTGTTTGCAATTCATTTTTAAAATCATTGTTTGGGTAATAAACGCTATGTTTTTCATATAAGTTTGGATTTTTTATTTTTGGGCCTCTTAAATTAGTCATTATTGCATCATTTTCCAAAAAATAATACTGAAATAATTACCTTAATATTTTATAAAAGTATTTTTAATACAAATAATTAATGATGTTTATGACAAATGATGTTCGTTGTGACCATAAAGATGTTATGTTTTATGTACACATTAGTAACGTTTTGATTTTTCAATGATAATCATAGAATCAAGGTATTTAACAGTTTTTATGTTAGTTGGTTCTGTTTTTATGTTTTGTGTTTAATTATAGTTAGTTTCTTGATGATTAAATATTGATTGAGATCTTGGTTTAGTTTTTATTTTGTGTAACCCACCACTAAAGACTCGATGGATGTTTGAGGTGCAGGAATGGGTTGATCACTATTAAAACACCCTCTGGTTGACTGACCTTGTTATTTTCTTCTTGTCTATTAGAATTTTAATCATATTCCCTTTTATGTTCAGGATGGTCCATTTGATATAAAATAGTGGATGTGTAAAATATAAAGGACCATTCATTTCATTGAGTTTCCTGATTAAATAATGTTTAAGATCACTTAGATTATTCTATAAGATCCATGTTTTAAGTTGGGTATGTCAGTTACTCGGACCATTCCTATGGAATAAATCTTCTATAAATTCATCAAGGACCCGTTCATCAATATATAATTCTATGAGGCTATGAATGTGTCGAATGTGATGAAGATTTCTTTCCATCATTAATGTGATAGATCAGTGTTGGAGATTATTTGTAATTACATGTATCTAATCCTCTATATTCTAGATGTGGTCAAAAAATAATTTATAAATGATCAAAATTTGGAGAATAGGATTCATCCTAACCTGTAGTAAAAGGTCTAATGTGGTATAAAAATTGGTTTGGGATAATGTTTTGTCAGAAGGAGTACTTGATGTAGCCAATCCTCCTTTATTATCTTGAATTTATGAATAATATTCTAGTTAAGGGATAAGAATGAGGTTAAAAATATGGTTTTGGTGGAGGAAGATATAATATGCCTTTTAATATTTCATAAACTTATTCTTGGAATATGAACCCGATGTGTCACCAATGAGTTTGGTAGGACCATAAGAAGCAGTCGTTTATAGAATTATTGATGACATGAAATAATTTTGGACTCTTGGTTCACTAAAAACTTTTTGTAATGAACATTATTTTACAAAAGTTAAATTATAATTGATTTTGAATTTTGGAACTTATAGGGTTATCCATTTCTAAAACTAAGAACCATAATGAATTTCTATGTGTTATAACACATTAGTGTCTTATATTAGATGTGGATAAAGGATCAAGGGGTCCCCTGGGCGTCTCATCGAGTTTTAGGAGAACCAATATCTGAAATCTCGTCACTAGATTCTATAAATAGCATGATTGGTTTTTCTGAAGCCAGGTGATTCTCAGCAGCAACCCATACGAATACAATAAGGGAGTAGAAATGCCATGAATGAGATGTGCATAGTTTTCCCAAATAGTGTGACTCTCCATCATGGTTTGTTACACTTATGTAGTACCTATGAACTATTCCTCACATAGTTCGAGTATGGGTGTGTTGACTGTGTGTGTCAAACCATGTGAGGGGGCTGCTATAGAAATTGATGTCACACTGTTGGTACATAGTTTGCCATATATTATAGGAAAATAACGCCACTCTATTTTTTGGGTCAAATGATTGTTATCCTTTAATTAATTATTACGTTTATTTATCCTATTTCATTCCTCCTCTATATCCAACATGAGCCTCCACCATGGCAATGGTTCATATCTCTAGACCTATTCTAGTATTTGATGTATCACGAATGCCTATCATCTGATTTAAACACCCTCAGTCCCAATAGATTCCTCACAGTAAGCTCTTAGTTCCTTTCTAATATTTCAATGTTTATTCTCAAATCGGATAAGTTATCGAGGTGCAATCTCATTTTCCCTATTTTCCTATAGGATCTCGTATTATTATATTTTTTCCAGACAGTATAAAATCTAACTTTGACATTCAATGAGTAGAAGATTATAATCATATGGTTGGTGTTCTATTTATTTTTCCAATGTTTTTGACAAAATTTTAATAGCTTCATTACACTACCATAAATCCTTTGTCCTGTGTTTCCATATATTTGTATAATTCACATAAAACTTATTGTTTCACCATGGTATACATATATTGATTCTTGTTTGGTAATTTATTGGATGTGAAAATTAATTATGAGAACCTTATGGGTGTTCCGTGATAAAAATATGAATTATAATCCATTATTTAAATGGAAAAACATCCTTCTATGCACTTCACATATAGTATATGTGGATTTTATCTTTTTGGTGATAGCCCAATAGGAAATTTTACCACCTAAGTTTTGTGTTGAAATTCATATACATTATTTTCCTTGAACATTATCTCATAAATGTTTCTTTTGGTAAATTGAATAGTGAATTATGAATGTGAATCTAAATAGATTAAAGGGATTATATTATAAGAAATGCCTTGAATTTATAATAAAACCCTTAGAATGAGGGGTTTTTTCTTCGAAAGTATAATGTCATGGTTAGTGATCGATAACACGATGGCCCTTACTATATTCTGTCTTTCTTCTATTATTGGATTTTATGGTTGATATATGGCATGTTAGGACATGAATTCAAATAAAGTTATTAATTAGAAATTCCTTCCATTTAGGAATTTTATATAAGCTTTACACCATATATTTGAATGGACTGGCCAACATATTTTTACTGATCTATGTGCCAAAATTCTCATAAAGGTTTGATTTTATTAATTTATAGGATATCCCTAGTAGGAAATTTTCTAATAAGACTATGGAACCTTTGGAGATACACTTTGATCCATGATAAATGAATTTCCATGACTTGATATATTTAATTACATGTGTTAATTTAAATGGTTAAATCATGGTAGATGTGTCTTAAATGTGTTGTTTAAATTAAATTGAATGGATTTTAATTAAAGTTTTATTTACCATAAATGAAATTAAATGGTTTCTATGAAATGGATGCCAAGAAATGGTTTATAAGGATGGTAAGGACACACTTATTTCTTGTGTATTATAAATGATTATTTGAACAATATGGTATTAGTGGAATCAAACTTGGATTTTGTAATATATGAGAGGTGTTGCCTTTAGTATTATATTATATATGTAATGATACCTTATTATAGGCTTGATGAATGTAATAAATGATTGGTATTACCTCATGGAAATTTATTATAAATATGATTATTTCTTGATATAGGATGTGTATGATGGCAGGGGTTGTTGAGAATGAAATATAACCACACAATATTACATCTAGTGTTGTGAATGGAATCTCAATGAAGTTATATTATATGGGTGATGGGATTAATATGCCACATTCCATTATTATAGTGTTTCCATAATGACTTAGTCAACATCCAAAGTGTTTTATCATGACATCACTCACACTATTGTGATTTTGGTAATGCACCCCTTTTCGTGATATTTTAAGCTCATTTAGTCAAGTAATGGTTGTTAGTGTTACACCCCAGTCTAGATATCAACTAGTATTCCATGTATATAGACACTTATGTTCTCATATTTATGGTTCATATAAGATGATTTAATATTGGACAATATTATAAATGAATATATTATTATTATATATATATGGTCACTAATCAGACACTTATTCTAGATATGATATGATTTAGATATAGCTACTAGGTGTTCCTTTGGATGTTCGGTGTATTGTTATTTATTTATTCATCCCACCTTGTTGCACAATGAATTATATTATGTTTCACAAACTGGTTTCTACAGTGAGTCTTCTTTTCTTACATTAAATTTACATCATTTTAATATAAACTAACATAAAATCATTACAAAAATTGGATCAAATGTTTTATTTTGTTGGTAAATATTTGAAAAATAATAACTTTTACAACACAAACACAAGAATTTTTTTAATTCCTTCTTCTCTAGATTTATATTATCTCTTGTTTTCACCATAGTATAAGTAGACACCTAGGTATATAAATAAAAAATGGGTGAGCTAAAATCGTAGAAAGAGGATAGAAAATAACCTGAAACAACATAACATGGGATTAACTTAATCGTTATCATCATAAAATAGGATCATAATCATGAGTAGAAACGTTATATAAATATATGGTATATGGAAATGCATAAAAACAAAACATCATGTCATGGTATTCAACTACCACACATTGATTTTTACAATTATATATCCATGTTAACGTATATATCATGTTACTCATGAGGTTCCTCACATTTCACAATGCATTGGAGAGCTATATAATTCCATGTGCACATGTCAAATCATAACATTTACATTTTACTATATAATTTTGGGTGCACCTGTCACATCACAACATTTACATTATCATGCATGACACATAGAATGTATATTAATAATTAACATATATTTACCCATGTAGAAAAATGAGTCTAATTTCATAAGAAAACATTAAAAAACATTGGGTTCTTAAATGAAATAGGGAATATCATACCTGATACAAGAATCATGAACCTTGAGTGAGAAGCAAAAGGAGTGTTTTTGAAAGAAGAGTAATTTTGGAAAACATTATGTTTGACAGAAATAGCAGTGAAAACATTTTTATTCAAGAAAAGGTATGAAAATGATGAATAATTTATTTTTTAGGAATAACCATTCTCAAAATGGCATGAAAGAGGGAAAATCCAAGGAAAGAATATGGGCTTTGAGAATTCCCTTTACCTTGTGTTGGAACACTCTCTTCACTTTAATGTCATGTATAATAACATTAGATTCATAATTAACAAATAAAAATCCTTTTATACATATACATGATTCATTATGGTTTTATTAGGTTCATTCATGGGTATTTGGTTGATTTATAGAGTTCAATTTCTTTTTTTAGTGTTATTTTTCTTAGTTTTCATGAACGGTTCACTTATACACATGGATGGATGTTTGTGTAGAACATGGATTAACATAATGAACTGATATTACATGTTACTGATGGTATTCAATTATTTTAATTAATATTTTAGTGAATTATATTACATATGAAGTGGATGAATCATTAGTTAAAATTTAATGATGGTCGTTTTAGGTTAGGTTATGAATTTCTTTGATCACAACTAACATGTTCTGTTTTATAATTTAGTATTATGTATAAAGGTTTATTTAAGAACATAAACAATCTTAAAATAAAAATATTACAATATTTTTTATCCATTTAATGGTTTTATTGTAATCTTTGTTTTAGTTTATGGAAAATGGATGTCCATCTCCAATGATGTAGATTAATTGATACATCAAGATCAACGATTAAATTTTTATAAAAATTGAGATAGAGGGGAGATTATAAGGAATAATCTTACTTTAACAATATACAATGTCATTATATCAATCATACTATAGTTTTTAGGACCATTGGATAATATATTTTGAGGGAAAGGGAGGAAAAGAAACGAAATTAGAAAGGAATTCGAAATAAAGAGAAAGATAAATCACCTCTTTAATTTACCTTCATTGAGAGCCTCTTTAAGGGAGATATTTTTGTCATTTTATGAGCCCAAGTACTGATGGGAGTGTGCGAGGAGCTTGGAAAGATATTTGAGAAGAATTTATAGTTGAAAGTTTTATTGATATGTCTGAGGAAATGAGGTTTTGATGGGAGGTATTTTTATTGGAGGGGAGTGTGTTTGTCTCAATATTATATTAATTAAATTATTATTCCTTCACAAGACATGCAATAGTAAGGATTATTTTGACTGAAAATAGTAATAAGTCCATTTTAGTTCGAATAAATGGAATTTTATATCGTCCATGACTCCCGAATGATGTAAAAATTCATTTATTTATCATATTTTAAAAATTATCTAATTTCACTATGCACCAAGTAATCTTGTTTTTTAGAAAAATCCAAAAAAATTGACCTATAAATTTATTGATGTTTAGAAATAAAAAATGAACTCCATTTTATTGAAATGATTTTCAATATATTATTAATTTAATTTTTAATAAAAATCCTACTTTCCTTGAAAAATACAAATTTTAAAATGAAAATTTTCTTTTCTAACCCATCGCAAAATTAATTAAGGTCTCATAAATTATAATATAATCAGAAGACATCTAATTACTAGTTTTCCAATAAATTTCATGAAAATAAATTTTATTTTCAATTATTTAATTTATCAATAAATATTCATACCAACACTATAATGTAAATATTGATATTGTCACTAATAGGATAGATAAATTTTATTTATACTATCAATGGTAAGGCTATTATTTACTTGACTAATTTACTTTTCATATAGTTCATATTAATTTTCATAGTGGAAGCATTATTATTCATAATGGTATGTAACTATCCACCAAAAACTATGTTTATCCTATCGGACTCCAAACATCATACTTATCATAATCGCGTATGTAATATTTTCAAAATTCCAATCACAGAAGATGAAAATATAATATTGAAGGTCACATAGTAGTGCATTTAATAATGATGTTGCATTGTGTTTCCAATGCGATTTTATTTGATGATGAAATTACTACAAGAAGTAAAAAATTTTAATTTATAAATATTTCGGTCATTTCATTCATCCACACTTTTGAAATTTCTCCCTTAAAATGCCATTTTACATAAATAGTTGATGGTACTTATCCTTCATTGCATCCCCGGGTTTCTATGTTTCTTATTGATACTTGTTGTTCCTCCACAACACATTGACAAGGTGAGTTGTCTTGTTTCATAGGACATTATCTCTCTGATCGAAAATCATTATTGGATTCTCTTCAAAAGAGCGTTCATATTCCAGTTGTACCATATACAAGTTCAGTACATGTGAGGGGTCTGGTATTTAATTTCTCTCGAGTGATACGTGAAAAAATTAATGAGATTGAATCATAATTGGTGGAGGTGAAAGCTATTAAGAAAGAACTCCTAGGAGGTCAAGGATCTCAAAGGGGCCAATTTAACTTGTGATTTGTTTCCCTTTCTTTCCAAACAACATCACTGTCTTCCATGGAGATATCTAAAGGAAGAAGTTATCTCCAATTTCAAACTCCAAGTGCATTTGATGGTAGTCAGCATAACAATTTTTTGAACTCTGAGCATCATTGATATGTTGCGGGATGACTTGAAACTCCACTGTAACTTCTTGTGCAAAATCATGTCCAAGTAGCTTTGTTTCTCTAAAATCATCCCAATAGGTTATATTTCTACATCTCTTTCCATACAGAGCTTCATATAGAGCCATCTAAATAAACGGGTGGAAGATACTGTTGTAAGATAACTCATCCAATGAGAAATTCTGATCCCATCCACCTTTAAAGTTTAATCAGAATACCCGTTGTATATATTTGAGTGTATGAATAGTACTTATATATTCTCCATCAGTTTTCTGGTGATAAGCCATGCTGAAATATAATTTATTACTCAAATATGTTTGTGACTCCTCCACAATTTAGATGTGAATCCTAGATAATGATTAGATGCAATCAAGAGTAGAAACCCATGTAGTCTCACCACTTCCATCACATGTACCTTTTCAAGTTGATTGAGAGATAACCCTTTTAAAATAGTGATAAAGAGGGTAGTCATGGTGAGTCATTCCACTAAATCTCATATCACATTATCTTCATTGGATGTCGTTAGGAGAGCCATGAAAATGTCCATAGTTCGGCATGGTTATAAGAAATGATTGCATCATCCCATTAGACATTTTTCACTCTTATTTAATATTCTTTCATATCATGAACCTAGAGAAATATTCCACAATTTCATTCATCATGTTAACGAAACAAAGTGTTTTTAGAGATCTTGTCACATCTTGGGGCTACGAGGATATAGAGTGAATGTTGATCTATGTTCATTTTTCTATAGCTACTTCATTATCCCGAGTGATAAAGGCACACAAAGATGTGTTCCAAACTAAATAACAACATCATCATCGATTTTAAACTCTAAAATCATCCATTCCATTACTATATTCACTTTTTTTGTAACTCCATATCATCCCTTAGTGCCTCCTTAATTTTCTCCATAATAGATGGTTAAGAAATAATTTGGTAATGTTAGGATGTATTCCTTTCGATAATGAATTCCAAATCCAACCTTTACATATCCATAAATAATGGTTCTTCCTCAATTCAAATCATGGATAGAGTAGTAGGTTATTACCCACATAGAGCATCAACTACTTTATTTGCCTTTCCAGGATGATAGTGAATAGAGAAATCATAGTACTTTATTTCCTATAACCATATTGTTTGATGCACATGGAGCTCTTTTTGTTTTAATATATATATTAGAATCTTGTGATTGATATATATGGCAAAATTCTCATTATATTGGTTGTGTTGACAAGGGTTTAAGGAAAAAATCACAGATTCTTGTTCCAAATCATGCATCAGGTTGTTCTGCTAATGGATTCTCAACAAACGTTAGGCGTAGGATATCACATTATCATTTTTCATGAATACTCAACCCAATTGATTCTTTACTGCACCACTTTATATCATAAAAAATCTCTAATATTTGGTAATGTGAGTAAAGGTTCAATTATCATCCTTATTATTTTATTCATTAATCATTCCTCTCATTTTTTTCAACCATACATACTCTTCCCTTTTCCTTGTTAACATTGATAGCATGATTCACAATCATGAAACATTTCTCATGAAAAAACTAGAGTACTCTGCTAGAACAAGAAAACTATATAATTTTATGACACTAGAGGGTCTGGATTATTCCTTAATCGCCTTTGTTTTCAAATGGTCTTTTGAAATTCCCTCACTTGAGATCTCAGGTTTGAAGAACATGACTTGCTTCATAAATATTGCATTCCTTCTGAACATGGAAGACAAATTCCCTTTTATCAATGTCACCAACACATGTCTTAAATGTTCATCATGTTCGTACTATCTATATGATTACATAATAATATCTTCAATAAGCACTACCATAAATTTTACATGGTAATGTCTAAAGACTCTATTAATCAAATCTACGAGGATTGTAATTGCATTAGTAATAATGAAGGAAATCGCAAAAAAACTAGTAGTGCTCATAGCTTGTATGGAAGGCAGTTTTCTGAATATCTTCCTTCTTCACATTTAGATGATGATATACCGAATAAATACACACCATTGAGAACTACTGAGCTTCTCTTAACTGATCGAACAAGTCATTAATCCATGGAATAGGATACATTCTCTTTATGTTGATCTTTTGGAGTTTTTGATAATCAATACACAACCATATTGTTTCATCCTTCTTTTTTACAAAGGGCAACGTATCACCCCATTGTGATGCATAAGGAATTTTGAACCCCTTTTCCAAATGCTCAGGTAGTTTTTTCATTAACTACTTCAGTTTGACAGGAGCCATCCTATATGGACACATAGAGATAAGAGTAGCTCCGTGTATGAGTTCTATGAAGATCTCTACCTCATGACCTAGGGTAATTCAGGTAAACTCTTCTTAAAATACATCATTTTATTCCCTCATAATTGAAATTTCCACTAGGATGGAACTTTCCATTGACTCAACCATTTGAGCAAGGAGTTATTCTACACATGGAATCAAAACCCACACCATTTATGGATTTTTTAAATGAGATTTATGATATTCCTTGAATTGTTTGAGGAGTATGGGATTGTTTGGAATATTTAATGATATTTTCTTTTCCTGACTTTTTGTATTTTCTATAAATATAGAGTGCCAATCCATTTCTATTATAGAATCTAATTCCACCATGAGGAGTATTAGTAGATTATTTAGAAGAATATTCCCACATATATAAGTAGGAGAATATTCCAGCGCATGTTTTGTAATGATTTCCACACTAGGTGTTTTTATCGATTTCCCAAATTAAAGGATTATTGGAATTGATACAATAATTCTAGAAAACAGGTGAGATATAAAAGAGTTTATAGAATTAGAATCAAAATATTTTTTTAAATTTATGAGTGAATAGGATGTGTACCTTGTAAAATTCAATTTTCATCATCAGCAACAATAGTATTGATGGAATAATACTCCCCTTGCTCTTTTAGATTTTGTGGAAGATGACCTTGATTTCCCATGAGGGCTTGAGGTTTTGTGGAATGTGTGGAATAGTTAAATTTCTCTCTATAGCTGTAGTATTGGACCATGGGTGGTGATCTCCTTTCGTCCACCTCATTCTCCTTCCATCTCATGTATTTTGGACACTCTTGATATTGGTAAAATTCTCTACAATACTTGATGTATTTCCCTATCCCGTTGAGTAAATTCCTATGATTCTTCTTGTCCACATTTTTAACTTGTGTTTTTTTGAGTTTTCTTTCCACCTTTCTAATTAGATCCTTTTACATGAATGTATATATTTGGTTTCATATCACCTTATCCCCTTATCCTTATGACCATTATCCAAACTCCATCTCCACATTAAGAGCACATTGAACAAATTTTTCATGACTCCCAATGACTCAAATTGTATGATTCTTCTGATGTAGTGGTTATAATAAACTAATGAATCGATCAATTTTGTTATCATTATTGATAATAAATCATGATGCGTACCATGAAATCCATGTTAAATTTATTCTATAGACCATGAATGACTCCCAATATTATTTTTTAGATATATAAATTCTCTCTTCATATTCATATAATGTATTCATGGGAAATACATTTCAAGAAACGTTATTATAATATCTTCCCACTGTATCTCTTCAATTTCATCTCTCAGCTTGGTGTTGTTAATCAATTCCCACCAATGGTTGGCCTCTTCATCGAGTTGATAAATGACCCGATTCACATTCCACATCTTCGAATAGCGTAACACAAAAAAATCTCCTCCATTGAGTGCACCCAATGTTTTTAAACTAGTGGATCAAAAGATCCACTAAAAGTTGATGGTCGTTGCCCCATAAAAAGTTGATAGCGAGTTTCTCCCTCTTAGGTTATGTAAGATATTATACATTATTTAGGATATTTTTTATTACATGATACAACTGGGTAAATATATCCATAATTTTTTTAACACCACCTCCCAAAGAATTGGTGATTTCATTTGAGTAATTGTTGCACTGTCCCTCGCATGGGACATTTCCATGGTTTCTCATGGTTCCCAGCTTATTCTAAAATAGAAAAGGATAGAACAAAAAATTTCCACAAATCATGAATAAATAATTAATTCCTATAATCAATTTACACTAACTTAATATATTATGAGATTTATTTTTTTATCAATTCATCTGGTGTTCAAACATATACATAGTCTCATTCTCGGGGTTTCAATATGGTTCTCCAATCATGATTCCTAAATTAACTAAATTGTGCCACTGATATCAAATATAGAGACCCTAAAATTCATATATTACATATACATCATTTTAATGATAAAAACATAGAATTTTTAAACATAAATGATGCAATAGTTTTGTTTCATGGGAAAAATAAGACCAAACATATCTTTTACTATATAAAAATAAATAATTATTTAATTTATTCTTCCCTAGATTCTGATTACCACATGAATTATCCTCAGTACATGTAATCAGCAGAGGATATACATAAAAAAGGGGTGAGCTAAAATCCTAGTAAAAGGATAGATAATAACATGACAAAAAACAACATGACATGAGGTTAATAACTATCATCGTAACATAAGATCTTAATCATGAGAGGAAACATTAAGAAGAGACTTGGAATGTGGCGTTGCATAATAATGAAACATCATGTGTTAGGGTTCTATTACCACACTTAGTTGTTAAGAATTCTATAATTATGTTCCTAGATACTTCACATTACTCATTAGGTTCTTCAAATTACCCAATGATTTGGAGATCTATATAATTCTGAGTGCACCTGTCAAATCATAACATTTACATTATAGTATATAATTACGGGTCCACTCGTCACATCCCAACATTTAAATTATCTTGCATGCCACATATAAAATATATAAATATTAAACGTTTTTTAATCCTTATATGGTAATGGGTTTCATTTCATAAGTATAAATTCAAAAACATGGGGTTCCCAAATGAATGATGTAATATCATACTTGATACAAGAATCATTAACCATGAGTGAGAAGTAAAATGTCTGTTTCTGAATGACGTGTTATTTTGGAAAACATCATGACTGACATACACTCTAGTAAAAAACATCTATATCCTAGAGAAGGTTTAATACTTTTGAATAAATTCATTTTATGGATTAACGATACTTAAAATGGTGTGAAATAGGGAAAACATGATGATATATTCTTGGCTTTAAGAATTCCCCTTATCTTATATCTGAACCCTTTCTTCAATTTAATCTCTTGTATAATGACATTATACTAATTAATCGATAATTTTAGAACCTTTTATATACTAATTTGATATATTATGGTCTTATTATCTTATTGTATGGGAATTTTTATGAATTATATATTGTTTATTCATTGTTTGGGTGTGTTTTTTTGTGTTTTCATTAATAGTACACTGGTACACTTGAATGGATGTTCCTGTAGAACCATGAAAAACATCCAAAACTGAAATTACATGTTATTAATGATATTCCAATATATTAAATGATATTATAATGAAAAATGTTATATATCATTTGGATTAATCATTAGTTAAAATTAAATGAAGGTCGTTTAATGTTAATTAGGTAGTTTATTGATCACCACAAACATGTTTTGTTTTATCATTTAGTATTATGCATAAATGTTGTTTACATAATATAAATGGGATTAAAAATATATATTTCAATATATTTTAACCATTTAATGTTTTAATTGATATCCATGAAGGATTTTATGTAAAATGAAAGTGTATCACCCATCATGTAGATAAATTAACACATCACGTGTAATGATTTCATTCTTATAAACCAAGAGATAGAGAGGGAGGGAGGAGTATAAATGATAAACTTAAATTAAATTAATATAATACCACAACATAAATAATACTTGATTTATCATTACATTTGGATAAGATAAGTGGATAATAATAGAATAAAAGAAATGAAATTTTAATGGAATTTGAAATAAAGAGAGAGAGAGAAATTACCTCTCAAATATATCATTATTGAGAGACTCTTTATGGGATATTTTATAGTCTTTTATTGAGAACAAGGAATTATAGACATGGGGGAAGTGTTTGGGATGATATTTGAGTAGTTTTCAGTGTAGTAACATGGGTTTAGAGGAGTGAGGAAATGAGGTTGTGTGGGGTGTTATTTATAGTTGAGGGGAGAGAGGGTTTGTCAATATTATATTCATTAATTTATTGATTCTACACAAGAAAATAAATAATGACTATTATTATGACTAAAAATAGAAATATGTTCATTTGAGTTTGAATAAAATTACATTTACATTAGCCATGAATCATGCATATTGCATAAATTTTTTTATTCAGTATATTTTAAAAATTTGCGAATTTCACTATTCACCAAAAATTAATGTATTTTAGAAAAATCTAAAAATTTAATCATAACCATTTTTCAACATTTAGTATTAAAAAATGAACTCCATTTTATGGAAATAATTTCCTACATATGGTTAATTTAATTTTTAATTAAAATCATACTTTACTTGAAAAATAAACAATTTGAAATTAAAAACTGCTCTTCTGAACTATGAAAAAGAAATTATGGTATCATAAAAATTTTCATATAATCAAAAAAAATATAAATAATGTTTGATTAACACATTTGATGATTTTTTAAATTATTATATTAAGCATTAACTATTCATACCAGCACTATAGTGTAATTTTATCATATTGTCACTTATAGGATGGATAGATTTTATTTATACTGTCATTCATAATGTTCCTATTAAATTTTCAGATTTAACCTTCATAAAGATTATATTATTACTCATAATGGTACGTTACTATTCATAAGAATATGTTACTATTAACAAAAAATTATGTTTTTTTGTATCCCAGTGAAAAGATCATATTGATTGTAACCATGTGTGTCTGATTTTGGAAATTCTAATCAAATAAGAGGGAAATTTATGATTAATGGTCATATAGTAGTTCATTTAATCACGATGTTGAATTTTCTTCTTAATTTATTATTATGTGATTAGGAAATTACTAGAGAAAGGGATAAATTATAATGATAAAATTTTGGGTCGTTAAAGTTTCAGCCAAGGTCACCATGGGTGGTAAATTACTAAGATTATTTTCTAACACCCGGATTTGGATTCCATTTCAATAGGGAACCAGAGTAAAACTTATACATATAGAACATTGGTAGATTTCTTGTGTTTTATTCTTGTTTCTACGAGTTCTAAGCATAGGACCGAGCAGGATCTGAAGACACTTGTGGAGTTCTCTCTTGTGGAATTTGACTATTTATTTATTTATTTAATTCATTGTATAATACTAACTATTTTAGGTTACAATTTTATTCTATGTATTGTCATTTGGAAATGCATTTATCTATTATAAATGGGAGTTTTCCATCTTTTATTATTCTATTTAGATTATCATTCCTTTTATTTTTCTTTCATTTATTACTACTTTTTCTTTTGATTAAAATGTATTAATACACTACGATACTATGATATGAGAGTATAATATCAATAGTATTAAATTATTATACCCTCAATGATAGTCGATAGCTTCTATTTTATAGGGTGATATGCTTGATAACACGTGGCTTAATATTTCATCTACCATCCTAGTGGTCAGTATGGATGGGGTGTTACAAAGTGGTAGTAGATGTTTATTCATTTCCGTTGTAAAACTATTTTTGGATGGTAGACAAGAGACAAAGAATGTGTCAACACATGTAAATAGCATATCCTGGGACTGATCTCCCAACCCATGAAAAAAATTCCATGTGTCTATGTTTGGGATTTATGTTCATGTTTTTATATATTACAATTCACAATGATTTCAACGTGAGTTACATGTTTACTTTTTTATTCTTATTGATTAATGAATTAATGGAATTTTACCCATCGATAGGTATGTTAATGATAAAACATTACATGAATCATTATTGTCACATGGAGACTCTCATTACATTCATATTCCATGCCATGTAGTTTCATTTTTATGTTTCTTATTGATTTTTATTTTCTTCCTTGAGTTCTATTCCATGACTATTTTATATGCTTCTAAGTAATTTTCCATAGCACGTCTGATTATATAATATATTTAGTCGATTTATATAGTATTTTTAACCATTTTAATTTGTAGTTAATTGCATTCCATGCAACCTTATTTATTTATCATAGTCTTCCACTGTTTCAGTCTCCTCATTTTATATAATTCCAAAAAAATATTACTGCTTTAATTGAAATTCTATATTTCTAAATGACATGTAATCAAGATTTCTGTGAAAAATTTATTTCTTGTGATTAAACGGGAAGATATATTCTCTTTTAGGGTTTACGAGTTCATTAAAAATTAGAACACTAACCAATATACTCACACCATCTTTGAGATTTATACATTATAATAAATTATAGTTGAAAATGTACAAGGCTGATAATATTTACATTTTAATGTGAATTGGTTAAATTTATTTGGATCAAAATACTATCCTCTAATGTGTATGGTCACATTACGGACTGGTTGATGTCCTCCCATATAACTAAATCGTTATATATAACCACGGTATATATTTAGAACTGTTTAAAATGTAAAAGTTGCTTAATTTTGATCTACAATGAAATGGTTTCCATTATAAAGGCTCGTTAATGTATCACATGAGCAAGACAATCATGTGTTTACCATTTGAAATGCACAAATGGATCCAATTAGGCCATTTATATAATTTTTTTATGAGATAACCCAGTATATATTTTTACAACATTAATAGTTTAAAATCTTCTATTAGGGTTCGTTTTGATGATCATGGGATGGTTACAAATGGGTCCCTTATAGGTCTCCTAATATATTAAAACGAATTTTATGATAAATTTCCTAATTTTGATGGTATTTAAAAAAAAATCATTTTTGAAATGTTGGTTTGAAAAGGATTTTTGGTTATGCCTTGATATTCTACATTAAATCTTTTAAATGTATAAAGGATGAATGTATATCAATGAAATGAGTTGAAAATTTATCCCTAGGTAGATTCCATAGCCCAAACCCTCATTTAATGATTGTTTAAACTTCTCCTTTGGTATCCATGAAATTAAAATGTGATCATTTTTCATATTCCCTTTTCATTTGAAGAAATGAACTAAATGATGGGCTCATGTGTGTACTGACATTCTATTCAGTGAGACCTAGTGAAAAGTACGATGTTTATGCATTGTAATGGGTAAAAATGTGGTAGGTAAAACCCTTAGAGATTTAGTTCCTTGCACAATTCTACGAGATTTCTGAGGTTTGGCTTCATTCTTGTGTAGTTTTCCCTAGAATGACTTTTAGTTTCTAGAAGTCATTCTTGTTTGGAATGGTGGTATTGTTTTACATGACCCTTTTTATGGTTGAGAACATCATGTAATGCTCTGTTTTAGTCGGTTAAACATTACATGGTCACATTCTCCCTATGTTTAGGTCATGTGACCCTTTATTCATCATTATTAATTAATGACTTAGTATGCCATCATTGAGGTTAATTTCCATGTGGGGAAGAACTACATTGGGTAATTCCCTTTTCCATACCATTTAAAATTTTATTTCATATGTAGAAAAACCTATGGATATTGTGGAGGATATTATGTCCTAGTTCTTCAATATATAGGATACATGATTTTATATATGGGAACCCATCGAGTTTCTAAAAATAAATATGAACTAGTTGAGTTTGGTGAAATCATTGAGCATTGAGATGTTCAGTATGATATCAATACATATTCGAAGTAGAGTAACATTGGAATTAATGGAATGATGTTCTTCCTGACCACCAGGATAACATTCCAAGATAATTATGTGTTTTTACATGTTGATCTATTTGGTTATATCCCTTATTCAAAATGCTATGATATATTTGAGCATGTCTAGGATGAGAGTCACATGTGTGTATAAGGTAATTATGGCCAAGTGCACTTGTGAGATGCTAACCTATATCTTCATCAACATACATGACACTCTTAAGGTTTGTAGCATCTTTTTAGTTATGGTGGATACATTTCCTTCATTATAGAGTGAACACAATGAAGTAGGGCCTTTTGAAATTATTTTTTTGTTTGAATTCCATTTTGGATTATTTGTTTTGAATAGTGTATGTGCTTTCTCTATAACATGATATTTATGTGGTTGAATATGTTTATAACACCTATGAAACACCGTTCGATTTAGATGAATAATTTGCTGGTTAAGTTGAACATTCATTGAATAACATCAGGGGTATAGGAATTGTGATCTGTTTAGGGCAATGTGTCGGTAGGTGAAGATGAGATTCTTCTAAGAAGTCGACTAGGAGTGGTTCATCTATCATTATTTAAGACATCTTGGTTTGTTAGAAACCAATCAAATCCACTTAGTTTTCTTTTTTGGATGATATTATAATTTCACCTAATCATGACATCATCCTTGGTTCTTTAAACGTGCATTTATAATACACCTTAATATTTTTTTTAAAGCCATTAGACTTGTTTTTTTGTTTTCTCATTTTAGAATGTTGGATGTTTTGTTATGATCGAGGAATGGTTTATATGGAGTTAAGCATGGTTTCATGTGTAAGGTCTCCTTGTATGAGTTCCTGAAATTATAACATTTTACTTTTACATGTCCACCATGTGGATGCCTCTATGGTATCCTCCAATTATCAGATTTGGACATTTTGGGCTTGTACCGAGGACTCACATGTAAACATTGAGAACAGAATACATTAGTTTAGAACCTGGGAATCATGTTCTTTTATAATGATGTTATATCTTACTATTTTTAAAGATTAGTTATTCTTCTATTAGGGAACATCACAAGATGTCATGTTAGGGCTTATGAGAATGTGCCTATTGAAAATGTGAGATGATTTGGATGGAGGAATTTCCATTTTGTCTATGGTGAACTGGCCATCTAAGCTAGGTATATTCAAAATATCTATTCTGATGATAAATTTTCCTTTTTTCATCCTTTTTAGTGTTTATTGTCAATGGTAACCATTTTAACCATGATTTTGGTTTAAGGTGGGTTTGGATTTAGGGTCGTTAGTGTCTTCATAAATAGACTCTGGGACCCATTTTTTTCAGTCGATTGGGGATTGACCAATTATTTATATGGTGGTCCTTGATATTTCTCCAAAGTCAATTGGGATCACCCTATTAAATAATCCATTTTGGGAGTGCTTCTAGAACACATTGTGCATTCTTGTTTATGAAATCTTGATAGTGGAGGTACCATGATTTATGAATGGATCCATTCAATGTTAAAGCCGAACACAGGGATAAAATTTTCCCATATATTACAAAAGAGGATGAAATGAAGGTGTCTATCACAAAAAAGGCACATCTAAAATCTATTTTGATGATTCAGTTGAATAATGAGCATTAGCATGGGTTATCACTCCTTATATGTTGTATGATTATGTGAATACATTTAGGTGCATTGGGCATCTGTAAATGTAATGTTATCATTTGAATGAGACTTAATGACCATTGTAGGTCGGGTGATGTTTTCATTATTCCCGAAGGCTTCACATGGATGAGAATTTCTATGATGGGGTGGTTTTAATGACCCATATATTGATCCATGGTAAAATTCCATGGGAATTTTAATTTTAGTGTTTACTGCACTGCCCTTTATTAAAAAAACTACGAAATATTATTTTTAGTGTTTGAAACTTCAATTTTTTTAGACATGGTTAATTTTATGGGGGGTCCTCCAAGTGAATTTTTGGGTATTAGGAGCATATAGTTCCAAAATATCAATTTTGAATGCTCTAAATAGGGAGCATGATTTATCTGAAACAATGTTGAACTCATTATAAAATAGTGATGTTATATTAAGGTAGTAGAAATTACACACAGTGGATTTGAAATGTTTTTGAAAACTATACGCCTCTCCCACCTGGTAAGTTCCACTTATAATGTACATACAAACTATTCATCACATTGATTGTTCAGAGATATAGTTATAATGTGTGTCAATACTTGAGTGGTGGTTTCTTAATGAATGGGTGACACACGGTTGGCACATTTTTTTACCAAACCTTGCACCCCCTTTCTTTTCAAAATGATCATTTTTTATATAATGAAACCTTAAGGTCATTTATCATATTTCATTCCTCCTTCATCACCCACATCAGCCTCACCCATGGAATGGGTTCACATATACAATTCCTATTCAATACATTGATGTATATTCTCCATACTTCATCTAATTTTAGTATCATTGGTCCATAAAGATTCATCTGGATAAGCTCTTAATTTATATTAAATCATTTTTCATTTAATATCATCTCAACAAGTTATCGTTGAGAATGTTCATTTTCCCAATTTTTATGATGGATCTCCATTTCTTATATTTCATCCAAACAATCATGAATCAGACCTTGATATTGGATGAACAGAACATCCTATGAATAAATTAGTTGCTCTAGGGATTTTTCCAAAACATCCATTAAATTTGGAATAGTATCATTGAACCACAAACCATCCTCTTCCACACATTGACTTAGATGTGTTTAACTCATATAAAATTGACCATGTCACCATGATATGTCTCTTTTGATTCCTATTTGGTAATTTTTAAGGTGAAATCTTCACTTGTGGACACCCCATGTCTGGTCCAAGTAAATATTCAACTTTATATTCTATTGTTTATATTCTTGAACCACCATCTAAATGTTCATCTTAGAGTATATGTTGTTTTTCATTATTAGTGATAGACGAATTGGCAATGGAACATCTTAAGTGTCATTTTGATGTTCATATACTTCCTTATCCATGATAATTATCTGTTAAATGATATTTTTTTAATTTCAATTGTGATTTTAGATTGTCAAGATTAATTTATTAAAGAATTTTTTTAATAAAAAGTGTCAATATTTTATAATAAATACCCTCCAATGAGGATTGATGACTTTAAAATTATAAAGTGATGGTTAGTGATTTGTAACATGATGGACCATTTTAATTTTGTCTTTCTTCTATGATTTAATGTTTTCATGGATAAATTTATTGTTTAGAAATGACCTAAAAATATGTAATTAAATTGAAATACCCACTATTAACGAAATCTTTTCATCCATTTAACCTTCTTAGTGGAAGTATTGGCTAAACATTTTTATTTATCTATAAATCAAGCTCATCGTAAGGGCTTGCCTTTCTTAATGAATGGTGTTTCTCTTTGAGGTAGTATTCTAGTAATACCATTGTACCTTCTATCCACATCTTAGTGTCTTGATAAATGAATTTCCATGTATTGATATATTTAATTTTAGGTGCTAATTAAAATGTTTAATTCATGGTTATTGTTCATTAAAATGAGTTGTTGAAATTAAACAGAACAGATTTGCAAGATGGATTTCTTTACATTAAATGAAATTAAATGATATAAATTAAATGATTACCTTGAAATGGTGTATAAGGATGGTATTTACATGAATATTGATTGTTTTTGTAATTTATTATATGAACTATAAGGTCATAATATAATTAAACATGGATTTATTTAATTCATAAGAATTATTGACTATTATATTATATTAAAAATTTAATGATTCATTTATATAGGCTTTTTAAATATATGGAATGAGGGGTATTTCCTTATGGCCATTTATTGAAAATATTATTATTCATTGATATATGTTTTGTATGATGGTATGTGGGGTTGAACGTAATATATCATAACACTCCCTTATATTGCATGTTGAGTATGGAATCTGACATGAGTTATACTATATGGGTGTGGCCTTCACTTTCATAGATCCATTATTAGAGTGTCTTCATGGATGATTACTCACCATCTTGAGTTTTGTCACATTAAGTATCTCCATATCTTTGGATATAGGGATTTAATCCTATTTCATGAGCTTTTAGGTTCATTTAGACTAGTTATGGATGTCTGAGTTTTGTTCTGACCTGTCCAGCAACTAGTATTCCAGATATTATGTCACTTTCATCTGCATGTACATGGTTTATATAGGCAAATTAAAAGGAGAGAAATATTATATTCATATATATTATTAATGTATATATTTTATATACTCATAAAAATATTACAACTATGTTTCTAATATGGTATAGCCAGCAGGTGTCCCATAGAAGCATGGGCGGGTAATTGTTTACATATTCATCATTTATTATCTAGGATTATTCTAACACATAAACACATCCATTCATTATTTTTCAATGACTGGATTAAGTTGTAGACACAATGGGTGGGAACCTATAGGGAATATTATCTCACACCCAGTTTAGGCCACCATTGCACTGGGGTAACTGAGTAGGATATATGATTGAAATACTTTGGTTGATTAATTGTGTTATTTTTCATGTACCTAGGAGTTTGGTGCATAGGATCAAGCTGGAGCTCAGGATTCTCAAGGGATTCTCCTTTAGATATTTTTTTCTCTTTTTCTTTTTTAGGAAATTGTATCATGTTTCCTCTTATGTAATAATATTTTATTTTATGTATTCTCATCGGGACATTCATGCATTTACTGAATATAGGTGGTGTCTATATTTTATTTTTCAGTTTAGTATATTCTTCTTCTACTTTGTCTTTAATTTATTACTATATCATCTATTGATTCTTATTTACTGTACCACTATGATACTTTGATATGAGGGTATAATCTTTCAATATTACCTCCATACACCATCACTTTTCATCAATTGCCTCAATTATATGGGGATGTGCACTTGAGGCTATGTGACCAACCATTCTGAAACCGTCTTAGTGGTCACACTGGCTAGTTTTTTGAATGTTTAACAATGCTATTTCTAGAATGAGATGTAAATACTTATCCATTGATTTTAAAGACACAATAGTGAGTTTTTAGGAGTATGTTTCCAATTTGGGTTCCGTTCAAAAATTATTTTTTGTTTTCAAATGCTTCATTTGTGCGAATGGTTGTACATTGAGGGTTCATATTTATTTTTTAGTGAAAAAAGATGTTTAATGTCTTTCAAACCTATGTATTAATGGAAGTCGCTATTGGGGAAATTATTATTTTTTCATCTCGGTGAAAAGTTTGTCCAATTTTGTGTCTGGTATGTCTAGTCTCTTACCGGAGTAGTGCGAATCCTTTCTTGCACATGGTTTTGATGTTTGGTGGTGGATGTTTTTTGGGGAATCTTTTCAGATTATAAATTGGTCGGGAGGCCACCATGAATTACCATGTTGATGGCGGTAAGACCTCATTTCTGTAATGTTACATTTCATTTTTCTCTCTATGTATTTTTATGGTTGTCTTCCCTATCTTCTTGGGTTATATAGCTTTGAGTTATCCATCTCTTGTTGAATGTATGGCCCTTAGAGTAGGATTGATTGATTGGTTTGTGGAAAGGAATTTGTATTTATCTCTTTGGGATTCATCATAGTCATTTTAGGAATGGTTTTATTCTGGTGGATTGATTTTTCCATGAATATATGTATTTCTATAGTGGTTGTTGGGGAATTTGACAATTGATGCGTATGATCGTGTGTTTGTGAACCTTTCTCATTTAACATGATCAACATGGAACATTTACGAATTTTGGGGTCATAAAGCATTATGGTGGGGAGAATTTTCATAGGCACATTTTGATTTTTCTTTTCTATTTTTGTTTATCTTTATGCATTTGGAAAAACCCATGAGTTTTTTTAGTTTTATATCAGAATTGGATGTTTCGTGTTACTTATCATAAGTTTATTTTTTAGGTGTATAAATAAAGGGAAAACCATGAAAACTATTATGGTATAGTCTTAATATATTTTATTTTGGACTTTCAGGAGTAGCACATGGATTGATCTAAACCATGAAGCTCCTAGTATAAACTATGCAGGTATTGGGTGTCTCTAATCAATGGAGAATTACCTAATTATGGTTAGTCTAAACTATGTGGGAGAAATGCCCAAGGCTCTGTAATTTTTTATAGAATAAAGATACATAATTGGCTCAAAATTTTCAAAATAATGCAGATAAAATATAAAGGTGTCTAGGGTGTCCCGTAAGGGGCACACAAATGGCGAACGATTACTCAAATCATGCAAGGTGTGTAGTTTAAATATAAGTGTCAATTTACCTTCCCAAAACTCTCATGTTTTGGCCCCAAAACACATACTCTTATAATCATATTGATATTGTGACCCCATGGGACCTCCTTGTTTATTCATAGATACATTTATCCATGGTATTTCTATCAGGTTCTTCATTTTTTGAGGTGATTTTTTAAGGTATACTCATACTCTATTCCTTTTCATCCTTATCCTTACATTTTCTCTTTAGTTCATTTATAGTACTGGTCAATTGTTTATACTTTTCACAGTTTTTTTTAAATTGATGATTTTTCTTAGGTAGGATCCTTCTGCGTGTTGTTGCTTGTATGGACCCTCATTGAGATTTTTTGGAAATCATTATTCACGTGATTGGGGTTTCATGTAGGTATCCCTTTTAATTTTCACATAAAATTGAATAAAAATTTATTTATGGCCTTTTTTTCCCCTCTTCAATAATAATCAGTTTTGTATGAATTTAATAATAACAATTAATAAGATATTAAGTTAAATACCCCATGAATTTAATTGTTTGGAGTTATTTCATTAAACATTACACACGAAGTGTTTGATAAATAGACCTCCGGGAGTTTATAAAAAAAGTGCCTATCATAATGCATGGTATTGGCATGAAAACGTGACATTACATCCAAATGGTGACTTGAACTTCTCAAAAGGATTTATAAAATGATTTTGGGGTCATGAATGGTGGGTTAGACCTTTTGGGAATGGCTTGGTTGTCTGAGGACCGTTTGTAACATTCTTAAATTTCTCATGTTTCAGAAACTCCACATGGGATGGATATCTTTCATAGATGAATGATAAATGGAATGTGAGTTACTTTTCATGGAACTTCTCTCACTTGTTGATGGTTTGATGAAATGTGTATATTCTTTGGGGTGATTCTGGGGTGATTCTAGGATGATTCATTGTTTTGTAGTGAATGTGGTGGATTATTATATGGATTTTTTTATGTTTGTTTTTGTGGAGCACCCCCAATTTAGATTTGAAAAGGGAACATGGAATAACTAGAAGGCTAACTGAGAATGTTTTCTACACTAGTTTATAAGTACACTATTAATATCGGCACTTATTAAAGAACTAACTCTCCATTGGGATTTATTCTCTTCAATGAGACTTGTTTTTCTACGAATGAGTTTTTTGGATGGTTGATGGTATCATGTGAGGTACACCTACAATTTGAATCAAATTTTGATATGTTCTAGACTACCCCAGGAGCTTCCAGGTATACAATGGTTGTAACACCCCTGGAAAAGTGAGACTTAGAAAGGATAAATGTTACAGCCCATGTCAAAATGTTTCACCTTTATTATTGGGAGCCTACCTCATTATAATTCCACAGTTAAGAATGCTTGGCCTAGAGTAGTAATCATGATGGGTGACCTTCTGGGAAGTTTCCCAGGGTGTGTGTGAGTGAGGACAAAACACACTGAAAGAATATGTGTTGGCCTATGGGGACAGTCATTAGTCTGATAAGTGACCCAAGTGAGTAATAGCCTCTTGTCTGATGGGAAGGAAACCAAGGTATTACCAGAGACCCATGGGGTCAGATGACAAGGTTCATAACCAGGGGAGGCGGGTCAGTGAAAAATGGTATCAGAGCCAATACCTAGCCGGAAGTGCTTAGGCACTGCTTGGGTTTGAGTCTTAGGTTCCAAAATGAGGGTGTTGTGCTTTAAAGGGGTGGATAATGTAACACCCCTGGAAAAGTGAGACTTAAAATTCTAAATGTTACTACCCATGTTAACAAGGCGCACAATTATTTTTAGGAGCTTTCCTGATTAGAACTCCACAGTTAAGCATTCTTTTCCTGGAGTAGTAATCAGGATGGGTGAACTTCTAGAAAGTTTTATCAGGGTGTGTGTGAGTGAGGACAAAATACACTGAAAGAACATGTGTTGGCATGTGGGGACATTCATTAGTCTGTTAAGAGACATTAGTGAGTAATAATCAATGGTGTACTAGGAAGGCAACGAAGGTATTACATGAGACCCATGGGGTGAGATTATAATGTCCAAAGCCCAGGGAGGCAGGTCATGAAAAATGTTTTTGAAGAACATATTTTTCTAAAGTGGATAATATAGGTGCCTCACATAGTTTATTCCACTGTAGAGTGTTTTTCACTACCTGGTTGTGTGATTGTTACTTTTTATTTCTTATACAGAGTTCCCTAATGATAAAATTGAATAATTTAGTCTTTAATTTTTTTTATGGAAAATGATTTATGAATTTTTTACCCCACTTACCATTTTAAAAACAATGAGATAACTCTTTCCTCCTTCATTTATTTTCAAAATACCATGTATCCCTACTTTTATTAAAGGAACCTATTTTACGTAAAAAATTCAATGAACCCTAATTAGTATTGGAAGGAAATGTTTGTATATCCTAATTTATAATATTTAATTTCAACCCTTTGACTATAAAATATTTTTCACTAAGAAATTCATTAGGAAATATACTACTTGGAATTTATTATTGAGTTTTAGTGCTCACACCTAAACTTTTATTCATGTGGTTATCATCTTGTTCGGGTTCTAGATTGGTTTGATTGGAAAGGAGTGATGTTCGGTTGTGGGATCAAAGAGATACACATGGGGTCACAGAAAGATTTAGTAGTCATGATGTTTAGATGGTTTTAATTTCAGTTTCTATTTTTTCATCCAGTTTTGTTTCACTGTTTACCATTAAGCTACTCTATTTAAATCCCCTCTTCATTTGTTTATTTATGTTGGGAAAATTTATTTCAATTGATTCTTGTTTATTCATTAGTGATTTTCACCCTAATAAAATTAATAACGGGCCTCAGGGATTTCACCAGCCGGATTGGGAGACCAGTTTACGGGGGACCCGAGTTGGTTCTTGAAATTATACCATTATACACACAATATTCATCATATATAACATTTATAACATTCTTTGGATACACATTCACATAATGGAATGTATCATAAAAGTAAAATATTTAATGTAATAGCTAGATATTTTAGATTACATTTTTCTTTTAAAAGTACACTACAGTCTATAAAAACAACACTTGATACATCAGGAAAAAACACACAGCAAAATAATATTTTGTACACATAGATATTTTTACCTTCCTATTATGTTGGAGGGTCATAATTGGAATAAACAAATAATGAAATATTATTAAAATTTAATTCATTAATAAAATAATTAATAAAGTTATCAAATAAAATATTCTTCTAATTCATTACTACACAATGAATATTATTTTTTTTATTTGTAGTTACACTTCCTAGAAAAAGGTTTTTCTTCAATTTTTAGGTGGATATTAAAAATAATTTATACATATTTTTGGAATAATATTTCAAAAAATTAATATATTTTTTGAAATCCTAATTATAATATTGTCTTTCAGATCATTTTTCATATTTTTCTAAAAAGATTAATTTTATAGTGAATAGTAAAATATATCGATCTGTTATAAAAATTCTATTTTTTTCTTAAAATAATAATTTTTTAATATAAATTTCAATTGAAATTTTGCTAAAATGTATCATTTTATAAATATTATAAATTATAATAAAAATAAATCCATATTAATTAACATAATATTTTATTTTTTATACGATTATTTTTATGCTTAAAATAAAACTTTCAAAATTGTGTACTAAATTCCATTAAATGAATTTAAATTAAAATATATTTTTGAAAATTAAAAAATTTTAATAATTAAAAATTTATTACATATTTGTAATTAATAGTTTAATTTATTTATAAGTCCACTTTAGTATTTTTTTCATTATGAATAGTTATATTGTTAAAAATTCAGTTACCAAAGTATGATTTATAAGAGTAAAAAGGTAAAGAACTAAAATTAAAATGGTTAATATGCCATAAATGTTTTTATAAATTCTATTTCACATCAATATTTGAACCGCATTTGATATCCTCTTCGAATATACATCAATTTTTAGCTATTTTAATTGAGTAGGAGATTAATATATTTTAATCTTCTGAAATCTATCAAGTGTGTCTTTGTACCTAATTATAAAATGAAACCACCTATACTTTCTTCTCCACACATAAAGTCCCCATTAACATGGCTAATAATTCCACAAATCCATTTCTAATTTAAATCCCTAGTTTATAGGGGTCCAACTTTGATCATAATGACATACTATGATGTTTGTTTTTATAGATCAAAGGATTTTGTCCGAATAAGGAGTATAATTATTAATCAAATTTACTATTTTTATATCTTATTTACATATTTATTATGACTCCTAATCATTTTGATATACTAAAATTAATTTCTATTATATACATAAATATTTTTATGGTTATGTTAAAACCCTATTGTAGATTCATATTCATAAAATAGAAATCAAAAACATCTTTCACATGTATGTGTGAACTACCTCCCCATAAATAATATGTTCTTCATTTTTCATCCCTACATTTTATTGTTGGACATAATAATAGATCTAGAAGAAATAATATGATATATATTATATTTATTAAATAATAAATATTTTACAAATATATTGTATCATTTTTCTTCTTTCCCTATAACCAAATAAATCATTGATAGTGTCACTCATGTGTACATGTAGACTATCACTACCACAATGCGATAATATTCATTTTTTCATTTAAACTTATCAAGAATAACTAAAAATACATACATAATTAATATATATTATATTTATATAAATATTTAAATTATATAGATAAGTAAAACATTATCAATATACAAGGAACATAATATCAAATTTGAATCATCATAGAAAAACGAATTAGCTAACTTCCATAATTATTATTATAATGACATATTTTTTAGAATGGATTGTAATATGTCATTATAAAACAATGAATGGAATTATAATATAAATATTATAATACTTTTGAAGTATATAAATTTTTAATATATTATATATAATTTTAAAATAACTTTTGACGATTTTTAGTCCTAAGGTTAGGGCTTTATTAACTCCAAAATTTCTTTTCATTAACATATATATGCTCTGTATTGAAATTTTAATTTGATGATTTTTTTGGAATTTAATTTTATTATATAATATTTCATCATATTTTACATAGATTTAAATTTTTTTACATAAAATTTTCACATTGACTATATATTATTTCAATGTTAGGATCATTGTAATGGTTTCATGCCTCATTATTCTATATGGAAGACATATATTGTATTCAATAATAGTTTTATTTCTACAATGTTTATACTTCAATATTCATATTTTATATTATTAAAAATTTTATATTCATTCTATTTATTTTTTCATTTGATGTTATTTCATTCATGGTAACTATGATTCAAATGTTATTAGTGTTTAATGGGTTTATTCTGAAACACCATTTTTATTTGAGATTGTTTTTGACTAAATATACATTAAATGTAATTATAAAACAATTATCATTAAAACTAAATTAATTTTTTTCTTCACTAGTTATCTATTGAGATAAAATCTCTTTCTTCAATTTTCCACTATTGGTTAAATAATATGATCAATATTTTTTTGATGAAAAATTGATATTATTTTGTATTCTGGTCAATGAAAATGTTTCTCCATGTCCAAATTTTCGGAAAATATTTTATTATTTTTCTATCTAAATTATAAGATTTCATAAATTCAATTTCCTCTATCATATCAATAGATTACAAGGTGTTAAATGACTATTTTTCTAATTTTCCTTTATCAAAAATTTGAATTTATTTACATAGTATAAAAATAGCGTTTTAAACACATATGGCTTCAACACTAATTCATGATGTTAGGAATATTATTTTAAGTGATGATAAAATGACACGGTTCATTGATTATATTAAGATAATATTATTTTCAAACATTACAATGAATTTTTTATTTAAATATGTTACTTCAAAATGAAAAAAATATGTTCCTGAAGATTTTTTTTGTGATATTTTGAACCTATATTCATCTATTTCATCATTTCATGATAAAACATATTATTAACTAGGGATATTTTATAAAAATACCATCCAAAAATATTCTTATGAATAACTCAGGAAAATTATTTTATAATTTAGACATTGAAAATATTAAGATTTAATATTCTTATTTTCAAATAGGATTTTTTATTATATAATATAACGATTATTGATTTATTCTCAAATATCAATTCATTTCACATTGTAATTATTTTAGGGGGAATTATATCCCCTTAATGCATCATTAAGTCTTGTTAGACAAATTAGTATTGGTATTTAGCATGAAAAAAATATAAATGAATGATTTCTTGGAATGATTCCATAATCGTAATATTATAATACCCAAATTATGAAATATATTTTTATAAAATTTTTTATTGTTAATCATTTTATTGTTTATGTAAATCTTTCCACTATCTATATATTTATTTTTTATGACATTAGTTTTATGTAATATATGTTTATATTTATCACTTATATAAGAATAATTATTTATTTTATATATGATAGATTATAAGTATTATTTCACTTAAAACCATCTTGTATCACAATTTATTATGATTTAAACCCCCTATGACAATAAACATGGAATTATGAATTATTTCAAATAGTTTCTATTATTGATAATAATTTATTAACAAGATTTTTTAGTTTTATTTCAAGTTTTTTGATATAATGTGCGAAAATTATATGTATCTGGTATCCCAATACTTTTATTCTACTCAATAATTTGGGATTAGATCCCTTGTAATTTGATCCAATCTCATTAAATAACTTTGTGGTCTAGGATGCTGGAGTTTGGGTGTTATATTTGGTAACAAAGGTATTTTTATTGGAAACATTAGAACTAGATTTTTGAAAACATAGACTACTGTAAAGAAAAAAAATTATAGAATCAAGATATAAGACTGTGTGTGAGGTAGTATCATTAAATTGTTTGTGTATTATATGAATTTCATGGTTTTCATCGAAAATACACCCATGTATGTATGTTGGAATTTGGATTTTTATGTGTCCAATATTCACCGAGGGGTTATAATAATAATATTGTATTATTGGGTATTTACATGTTTGTCACATGTTGACGATGATTTTTACTATTCTTCTACTGTTGGATAATCTCTCCAAAATGATACGGGTTGGTTAATTCACATTTTTTATTATAAATACTGAAAAACGATGAAATCAACATTATTTCATCCTATAATATTCTGTAGTGATATGTGAAAAACCTAAATTTTCATGCTTTTAAAAGTATAATGTGGATCATATGGATAATTTCGTAAATAATAATTCTTAGGTTATCGGTGATGGTAGTTTAAGAGTATTAATTATATTTTAGTGACATTTAGGTGGATACAACCCTTCTCTTTAGAATTAATTTTAATAATTATTTGATTTGAGGAAGAATGATTAAATATTCTGTTGACATAATTTTAATGGTATTTAAAACATTTTGTTTTAATACAGTGTTTGATGTTATTTATGTTAATTATTGTAAAAGGGTCATTAAATTTTGAGAATATATTTTTAATTATATATATAACAATGTGATTTAAATAGTAATTTGGTATCTAAATGGTTTATGTTATTTTAGTGGAATTTCACTATATTTTTAACATTATATGAAATAGGTAAAAGGAAATATTATTGATAATGATTTGATTTTTTTGAAGGATAATTTTGTTGTTAAATTATAAATGAATATATGATTTTATTATGTATTCATAGTGAATTACGTTTTTTATAATAATGATTAGTATATTCGTAAGATTTAATGAAATGGAAGATACATGATTTGTATATGATATTATAAGAGATAAAAAATGTTTAGAGATAATTGTTAAATTACCCCCATAAAAATATATGATCATATCATTATGGTTTTTGGGGATTTTACTATTTTATGATTATTTTGGGAGACTATTAAGGTTAATTATTTGTGGAATGATTTATAATGAACCACAACTGATGATGTTGGGGATTTGGAGATTAATGTATTTTATCCTTATAAAATGGTTTCATCATATTGTTTACTATATTAACTTTTGGCGAAAATTTTGGGATTATAGAGGTGGAATAAAAATTAAATATTTTATGATATTTTTATTAATTAAAGGTTTATTTAATTTCATTAGGTATTATAAATTCAATGTTATTGTGATTATCACAATGAAGCATTAAATGAAATGTATAAAATTAGAAGAAATCATTTATGTAAATTTTATCATATCGATTTATATCCTAATAATAAATAAATTACTCAAATCAAATAAATTTTATATTGAATATATTATTTTTTATATGGAAATTATCACATATTGAAAGACACATTTTAGGAAATGTATTTTAATATATGTGTCTAACAACTTGGTATTTTAAATTTTTGAATTCATATTCGATAGTGTATATGACATAGAACATAGAGAATAGAAGAAAATGTTACACCTCAATACATTATGACATATTTATTTTTAAATAAATTCAATATATATAATAGAATACAATGCACAGAACACCATTCTCTTGCAACACCTGAAATATATTTCCTTAAATTTAACCACTAAAATTTCTTATGAAATATGTAATACTGATTCAAAATAGACCATATTGTAGTATAATATTATCAAATAGCTATTGAATTCGTGGTTTTGAATAATAAATAAAAAATTATGAATATTCTTATTAATTATTGATTATAAATAAAATAATAATCCTTCAAAATAAATAGAAATGTTTTCTGAAGAATTGTATTTTTTTCGGAAAAACCTTTTAGTTGTGAGTTGAAGACATAATTTTAAATTAATTGATACCACTTTTAGTTAATTATTTTGATAAAAGTAACACTATTTAAATAATCAACACATCAAAATGATCTTTGGGATAATTTATGATAGTTTTCTAAAAAGTTTCATTTATTGATGAGTAGTGAAAAAAATCTAATTTATATAGAAACATTCATTTTTTAAACATTACACAATTATATAGTACATATTAAATATTTTGAAAAAAAATTATTTTTATTATATATCGATTAATCAATTATAGGAAATTTATATCATTTTCATTTGATGTTTTATAAAAAAACATTATAATCCTTGGAATAGTTTATCTTTGAAAACTCGCTTTCTCATCATAGCTATAGAATTAATTTCAAATTAATTTTATCTAAATTTGGTAATTTTATTTCAAAAAAGAGACTATAAATTTTAATTAGGATAATATTTATTATGTAATATGTTCATATTTATTTTTGACTATAATGTATAACTAGTAATAATTATTCAATATATTTAAGGTAAAAATTTGTTTACGAGGGTTTAAAATAAAAAAGATATGGTCTAAGAATGACCAAAAACATTTAAAACACCATTTTATGGAAATATTTGTATCTAATATATATTATTATATATAATTACTTCTTTTTATGGCATTTTTAATGTTAAAATGTTGGTAAACATTTTCCTTTAAAAAATTAATGATATTTCACCCAACACACTTCTAAAAATCCACCCCTCTCTACTCAACTGAAAAAATATGAGAAAAATGGTTTAGTAATAACCTACCCTAATAAATTACTTAATTCTATCCTATCATCATATAATATTTTTTCCCATTAAGTCATTATTTTAATACATGAGGTTTAATCCTAAAGGGGTGGTATTAGAATATAACTAATAAATAACTATGTAATTTAGTTTTTTATTGTCTCACCTACTTCAAATATTATTAATTTGTTTTATTGTATCTAACATATAATTATATATTATTATGTTAATTTAATTTATTATCTTCATATCCACCTTCCTAAAATTTGAAATTATAACATTACTCATGTGTGTTTTAGACTACAACATCTCAAATTAATGTGACACATTTTCCATTAACACCACTAATATTATGGTGATATTATGGATATAAAGTATATATATATATATGATATTTAATAAATTATTATAAATATAGATTTATTATATTAGATATACAATTTTTACATTTTTTTCAATAGTGGATTCAGTAACATCGTTAATGTGAATGATGGACTATTGCCCCCTGAAATGATGTGATTCTTTTTTCACAAATGCTTCAAATGAAAGGTAATAAGGATAATATTAATGAATATTTGTGACAAAAATGAGAAAATTATGATTTTAATGAAATGTTAATCATTATTATAAAATAATAATTTATTTTATTTCTTAACATTCCAACAACTGATAGATGATAATATCATTATTGTATGTGGGTACTACCGCATTAATGAAGCTATGTGGCTCTCTTTTCATTGCCAAAAAATGTAAAATATATCTAAATAATAATATTCAAATAATTATTATGTTATTTTTGATATTTTTTTAATTATATTGAGATAAAATATTATTTACCCTATTTCCATAATGAACAATGGAAAATTGAAACGTTACTCATGCTATGTATGGCCTGCCATCTCTATAAGTGAAACATACATAATTTCTCAAATCAATAATTCATGAATGGTAATAAAAGAATAATTTCTGTCCATATAAATTAATTAATTATTGATTATTAATATTATATTAATGAAATAATGACCTCATAGTCCAATATTCAACCTATAGATGTCATTTTTGGCATATAATTATAATATTATCGAAACACCTGATGTAAACATAGTTCATTAAGTTATTATATATAAAATTATAATAAGTGTGATTAAATGGATGATAAAAGTGAAATTTTTTCTTAAGAAATTAAAAAAATATTAAAAGGATATTATTTAGGATGATAATGAATATACGTGATGAGTCAGACTCAATGTAAGGCTTTTTCATTTCATAATTACTTCTTTGTGGAAAATTTCATATTAACAACTTATTTATTTTTTTATGTATATAATTATCCATTAATAGTTATATAATGAATATATTAATATTTCTGGTATATTATTTTTAATTATACTTCACTACCTTTTGGGGTTTAAGATTCAAAAGACACCAAAGTAGAAAGCGTTACTCCAAAATCTCATAATTATTAGGGATTGTTTATGTTTATGTATCCCATTGGTTAATTATAAGAAATTTGTCTCTTAAAATCAATCCTTGTTCTTAAAATATGATTATTCATGAAAAAATTAATGTAATAGTACCATTTCCCACTCTTTGTTATATGAAATGAATGAGAAAATGTTTTTAAAAAATCTTGATATTATTTATCTCTTCAGTCACGAATCTGATTAATGAAAAACCATGTTACAAATAAATTCATAAAAATGATTATAAATTTTATAAAATGAATTTTTAAAAAATTGTTTAAACATTATTACTTTTTAGAAATTGGTTTAAATTTAAAATTCATTCTATTTTCGAAATGAAATATTATGTTTTCATTTTACCAAAAATGTAAAAGTAATACTTATTAACGTGTATAATATGAACATAATTTACCACTGTTCTGATCAATCAACATTTTAATGATTTTTAAATGTTTTTGTAGTTTATTTTCATTAATTATTATTTCCAAATTGTTTTGTGAGTTTTTTTCAAAACTTAATTTAAAAATGGTAAGATTATATTTCTTCAAAATGTTTATAATGATCATTTAATGGTATTATTATTCATCATCAAAATAAACCCTATATTTTATTTACGAACCACTGGGATATTTTTTAAATCCCAACATATTATTTATCTTTCTATTTTATGATCATTTTTAATGGGGATGTATAATTCTCTTCTATCTCACCATTTTATTTTGGATGGTTTATGATTATGATTATTCATTGGTATATGTAGTGACATTTCATATGTGGATTATTCAAATAATATTTTTATGTTAATTACGTTTTAGCCCTTTCTTATGAGGCCTTAATTATTCTATTAATATTACTAATGTGGACCGTTGTAGCTCCTAGATGCATCCATTTATATCATGATATAAACTAGACTAGGTCTTGGCTGGGGCCATGCCCATTTTTAGATGTTTGGGAACAATGTATCGAATGTATGTTTTATAATCCTGTAATTATTCATTCCAACATTATGAATTCATTTGTTGATATTACATGTGATTATTGAACTCCTTATAACATACAATGTTACATATTTAAGATAACGTGATTAATTACATGAAATTAGTTGAACATCATTTATTCATGCCATATTATGAAAATGTTTTTTATTTAATAGATTGTGTATCTATGATTTATTATTCCATATTAATTATTCCATATTTATTCATTGTATTTGTTTTATGAATACCCTTACTGGGAATATAATCTCACCCATTTCTTATGTTTTATTATCCCTAGGATACCACTAAGTGTTATATGATTGATATTTAGGGATAATAATAAGGAATAGAGATGTTCTTAAGAAAATTGAGTATTTAATGTTTTCAAGAACAACATGTTTGTATCTAGATTACCAGTAATACTAAAATATTACATCATTTGGTGTGTTATTATTTTTATCTAATTCCAACTAAATAAATTTGACACTAGCTCCGTGATACTTGGGATAGGGTTGGTACATATGGTATTAGAGAATGTTTAGTATAAATCATTAGAACTATATATTTGAAAACATATATTTCGGACCATAACCGTATGATATACATATAAGATAAATATAGAAATACATCATTATGTTTCAGTAAGGAAGATATTATTTTTTTCTTCAAATAAAATACATCCCTATCTGGAAACTACAACCACACCTGGTTATAACAATTATGTACCAAGGTTTTATAAATTCAAAAAGGGAGCATTAGACGTGACCCAATCATAACCTAGTGCACGGAAACAAGACATACTGAAACCCAAGTTCGATACTCTTATGTGAAATTCATATGTTAATTAAAAATTTTATTTGCAAACCATTGTGATATACTAGGACATATTTTTATGACTTCAAAATATTCCCAAATATCCATTTTTATGGTTATGAGTTTAACTGTGAATTATGTTTGCAATTTATTTTATGTGTTTCTCATGTTTTTGGAATATGTAATATGCTTCATAATTTAATGATGTAATATTTTATATGTGATTATCGTTAAATTTATCTTAATGAATGGAATGTGAACCTTATTAGTGCATATAATCTAGAGAGAATGAATGATCGTGTATTTTATGGTCTTAACCTAATCATTCAAATGGAACAAGTCACCTAAAAATACTCATCATATAAATATATATTATCTTTTGACATCAAGAGAAATAAATAATTCTCTAATTGTTTAGAATTATATAGGAATCCAATGAAGAGGAGTATGATATTGATGAAATGTGTAATGGGATTAAGGTAAAGAAGTTTGTTTTTCACATGTGATAATTTTTTAAAGAACCACCCATATACTTTCTTAATGGGAATGATAATTTTCTACAAGTGTGGTGATAAATTCCAAAATTTTAATGATTTAAAGGGTACGGAAGAAATTTCAAATGTTGAATGATTCATCTATAATGATATGGGGAACTAAGAAATGCTATTCTCTAATCTCCAAGGGTATATACCTAGAAAAAGGATTTTAGATCACTATAATGAATATTCTATTAATATAAATTATGTAGAAAGATTAATGATAATGTGTTTGGATTATAGAATTATTTTATAGGAGTATTTTAATTAATGATATTCTAGTTACAATAATTATTAAATGGTAAATATTATTATTGTAGTCATATTTCATTTTTTATTTATGATAATATGTTAAATGGTACAGATGAATAAAAAAATTAAAAGAGTGAAAATTTTAACCGCATATAAAACATGTGATTCATGGAATATTACCCCTAATATGTTTCCGATGTTGAGATAATAAGAAAATTATTATTGAAAAATGATTGTGATAATGAAATTTGTTATAGTTTTGATGGTTTATGACATCTTTGTTGGAATTTAATACATGCATTCATTTATGGTATAATTGGACAACTACAGGTTATACATTTAAATGAATGAATATTTTAATTAATGTTTAATGGGAATATATATATTAACATACATGTAATGTGAAATTAAGAGAAAATTTATATTTTATAATGAATATATTGTTGATTTTGTGATATTTTTAGACAAATTTTATACTTTAAATTTATAAAAGCACATTTTGGGAAAGTAAAAAGGTTAAAAAATTTAGGTACAACCACGAAAGCGGCCTAGAATGCAAAGAATAAAATTTTCATTAAATCGCAAGCCTAGGGAATCGACATCAGGACCTACCCTCACCCCCACAAACCCTTACCACCCCACCACAAATTGTAGGTAAATAAGGTTAACTATATATGTAATGTATTAATTTTAATATTTTGTGTTATTCGATAAAGTTTTCAAACCAATATCAATTTATGAAATATAAGAGGAATATGATAAAGGTTTATAGATCTTATGATATGTTAAAAGTCAATTTAAGTACTTTAGGTGTAAACATTCCATTTTCATATTCATTTAAAGGAAGAATATATAGTGTATTAATTTAGAAAAGAACAACCGAAAAATGAAATAATGATTATGAAAAATATATGTATGAAGTATGTATATATCCTTATATTCATAGATCGTAAAAGAGTATCTCATCTATAGGAAATTAATCTCCAAAAAATGTTATCCTAGTATCATTATTTATGAAAAACTAATGGTAGTTTTAACCTTTATAGGTTTATTGCTTTTTATTTATTAAACTTCTCTAGATAACCCAAATTATTATGATCAATGATATCAAAAAAACACTATAAATATTTATTCTTTTCATCTATTTCCATATATTGACATTCCTCCTTTTCTCTCCTCTATGGAGTCCTTGTTATGTAATAATTCTACATGACCATCATACTTAACTTTCCATATTATCAATAGGATTATTTATTAAAAATTATAAAAATGATAGATCTCACCAATGATATTTTAACATTTAATCACATTATTTACTAATATTATCATTTAATTGTGATATTTCAGTTTATTTAAGTGCAAATAATGTAACTCCCTGAGAATTTTTTTAAAATGTCATCTTATTGGATAGCTTATATGACACAAAACAACATTAATATAAAATAATGCACATCCAAAATACATTAATATTAATTTATTGTTTAATAATTTCACTATCTTTAGTAATTTGTGATTAAAAAAATAACTATTTTAGACAACCGATGAAATATATTTACTGAAATATAATATATTCAATAGCTTTTAGAACACCCAACCATGAGAATAAATGATCTATAATGTTGAATTCCATTATCAACCAATCATAAAATTTGTAGGAAGAAAACATACTGACTAAATTATGAAAAATACGGTTATTTATTGATTAGAATAAAAAATAATCATTTAAAATAAATGTTTTCTATGAAATAATTTTTTTTTCAAGAAGACAGTTAGTCACGCTTTGTAGAAATTTTTTAAAATTAATTTTCACTAATTACATATATATAATTTTATAAAATTAAATTCATTTATGAAATCATCATATAAAAATGTTTTCAAGTTAGTCACGCTTTACAAAAATTAATGGTTTTTTAAATTAATTTTAAATTATAATTATTTATATTAAATATATTAATCTGAAATAAGTCATTCGAATTGTTTTCACATTTTTTTATTAAAACAATGTATTCAATTGAATGTTTTGTATTTGAAACCTCACTTTCAGTTCATGTCTGCATGAATGAATTTAAATTTAAATTTTAATATTATATTAATTGAATTTGTAAAAATTCATACCAGATTTTTAATAAAAATAACGCATATCATATAATAATTTAAATTTATTTTTTTTCATAAAAAATAACTATAATTGTACAAAATATTTTCAATTTTTAACATAAAAATGGGTTTATAAGGGATTAAATCAAGATGTCAAGGGTATAATATGAACTTGAACATGTCAAAGACCCATATGATTCCCATATTTCGACGTTATATCTTCAAAGATATATAATGGTCCATTTTTTTTGTATTTTATCATTAGAAATATATTTCAATTTTTTTCTTTTATATAAATACAAGTGTTCCACTCACCTAACTTATAAAAGGCCACCCACTCCCTTCTCATATAAAAATTTCCCAAACACATTAGATCAAACCATAAATTTAAAGTTATAATAAATAATTAAATAATATCATATTACAAACCATTTATTGGTCTGAAATCCATTATAATAATGTATTTGGTATATTTCTAATGATGTGGTCTGAGAATTGGTATAATTCTAAACAATGTTTTTTTGTTTTAATTTTTAATCCACATTATTCATATATTCTTATATTATTTATAAAAAAACAAAATAATATAACATATCATGAGATTTTATTCAGTTAATATAATTACTTGTATCAATCTCCTCTTCCATTAAATTGTAATGACAACGTATCTCATGACAACAAAACACATCAGCCTTATGATTTGATGTGAAATGTTTTCCATCAACACCTCTCAGGGATGAGAATGATGATGGATACAAAATACATAAAAATTATTTTTAAGATAATTATACCCAGGGAGTTATTTACTCTATTTTTTACTTTCAATTACATAGGGGATATGATGATGTCGATCTTATGTATGATAGAATACTGCCTAATGATGTGATGTGGTTCGATTTTCACTAATGCTTTAAATATTATGAAATAAGGGTAACATTAATAAATATTTGTGATATTCAAGACATAATTTTGATATTCATGAAATATTTATAATTCATAATAAGAAATATATTATTTTCTTTCTTACATTTTCAGTCACTGATACATAATAAAGTCTTTCATGTATATTTATGAGACAAACTTCATGTAGCGATATAACCCTCTTTTCATTTTAAAACCACATGGTTGATATATATACAAATATAAGTATATATATAGTATCATATTTATTAAATTATTATCATTATATAAATATGAAATAATACTTACCTTCATTCAACAATTATCGTTGAATTGTTGAAACGATACTCATGCATACATATGACCTAACATGTCCACGATCGAAATGTAATTAGTCTATCACAAACATAATTTTTTTTCATAAAATTATAATTTATTTATAAATATGATAATTATTTCATTATAATTATTCTTCATATGATTGATAAATGACCCCTTTGTCCAATAGTCAACCAACCAAAATAATTTTGGATGCAGAAGTTAAATATCATCCAAACACCAAATTTTAATTTAATTGATTAATTGATTTTATTTGACAAGGTAAAAAGTGAAATAATATAAATAATAAACTTGAAAATTTTTCTTAATAATTTATATAATTAAAAAAATTATTATTTAGGAATATGAATATCATATGTGATGTGTCCGACTCAAAGTAAGGGTTTCTTATAACATTTTTACTTAAATAAGTCATATTCCACATTTCCCACATATTTATTTTATGTGTTTTATATACTAATAGTTTTAAATGTTATATAATTATTATTTATATCATTAGAGTAATTTATTTTTCATTTTATATCAATTAATTGTGGTTCTTACTATTTAGGTGCCACCAAACAATGTAAGGGTATATTTCACAATATCCTCAATATTCAATATTGTTTATGTTATGTATCCCATGGGGGAATTATTTGATATTTATATCCAAAAATAAATATATATTCACTACATATGGTTATTCATGATATTTTTCAAGATATTTTAACATTTTCATACTCTTTAGACAATAAAAATATTAAGAAAATATTTCTAAGAAAATATAATCTTATTTCTCTGTTCAGTCAGAAGTAATTTTAAATAAAAACCCATGATTTATAATAATGCTTCCAAATATGTTTTTAACATATATTAAATAATTTATTGATGTTATTATAATATATTTTAACTTGATACAAAACAATTTGAAAGGTATCTTCATGGAATTTGAAAAAAACCTCTAATTTGACTTTTACAAAAATGTGAAAGGAATATTTGTTTTCACATGTAATGAATGAACATGAATTTCCTCTATCATGAAAAATAAATTTTTGAATAATTATTTTACATGATATAATAGTTTATTTTCAAAGAATGTTATTTTTATTATTTTTTAGAATTTTTTTGTTATAAAATTTTTTTTCTAAAATGGAATGTATATTTTTCAAAAAAATATTTTTAAGTATATTTTCATGATATTTCTATTCATCATTGAAATAATAATTCTATTTCAGATTTGATCCACTACGTATATGTTGTATTTATACTATCCTAATTATTTTACCATACATTAAATGATCAGTTTAACTATATATGTACCATTTAATTTCAATTCACCATGTTAATATAGATTGTTTGTGATTATGTATTTTGATTTTCATAATTTTTAACGTTTTGATTATAGGTTTTCAAAAATGAATTTATTGTTTTTTGGATGACCACAATAAAACCTGGAATGAATTATACATTGTAATTGATTGTAAGTAATCACAATATCCTTTATAGGAATAAGTGGGTCTCTTGATATATACTATATAAGGTTTTGGTTAAAGAGTTACCCACTTTTAATGTTGTCTTGGATGAAGGAATCGATGGTATATTTTTCATGTCCAATATTATGCATTCCATCATTATGAATTCACTCAATGATAGTCCATGTGATTATTAAGTTTACAATATCATTTGATTGTTTATATAGGATTATTTTATCATCATTTATTCATTATATATTATTATCAATGTATCAATTAAATGGAATATGTGTATGTTATTTACTATTCAATATTGATTATTCTATATTCGGTTAGAGTTACCATTATAATCATACCCTTACTAAGAATATGATCTCATGCTTCAGTTATATTTTAATTTCCATAGTATACTTGAAGTATTTTTTGTTTGATATCAAGGGATACACTATAAGGAATAATGGATTTTTCAAGGAATACAATTTGTATATTTAACATTTTCAATAGTAAATTTAATTTCAATTATTTTTCTTGTTGACGAAGACTACTAAAATGTTCAATCATTTAAGATGTGATATTTGGAATCTTATCCCATATTAATAAAGTATATGTTGTATGTAGTATACTAGAGCTAGTGTTACTACATTATATCTTATAGATGTACATTCGTAAATTATTTCCTTGTAATAACCATACAAATAATGTTCATGATAAAATTTATATCTGATTACATAAACATCATCTGCTATATTATGTATATAAAATAATAATTTAAATCATGAAGATTTAGTTTTTCATGTATCAGAGAATGAAAAAAATGATATATTATTTTATATTTCCATTTTAAAATAACATTATGTTATATTGAATAGACTATATCAATTTCTCACAATAATCCAAGCCTGAAGTAATATTTTTTAAATAAAACTATCATAACTCTTTCTTTTAGTTAACATGAATTAATATGAATTAAAAAACATTAAATTATATATTGAAAATATTTTAATAAAAAATAAATAATTTATTCTTCAAATATACTATTTTTATAAATCAATTTTTTAGATAATGAATAGAAATAGTTTTTATGCATTAGAGTATTTTTTTTAAAAAAATTCATTTTCCATTTGGATGTTATAATTGAATTATTTTTATTTTATAAATTTTATTTTAAAATATTAATATAATTTTTTAAATCATAATTTCAATATATTCATAGGCTATTTTTTGGGTATTTTCCAAAAGAAATTAATTTTTTTTTAATAATAAAAATACAATTTTTTAAATGTGTGATATCATTTATTTGAATAATGTGATTTAAATGAATAAATATGATTTAATTATTCTCTAAAAAAATTAAATCCATTTTAATAATGATATTCTTACTAATAAAATATCTTGTAAGAATATATTATATTTTTTAATATGTTCATTTAAGTGTTAATAATGAAATTGTCTAAAAACTTTTTATCATTGAATTTGATACATTATGTTAAAATTTATTTATTTTATAATTATTAATATAATACTGAAAATTTATATTAATTATATATAATTTTTCGGTTCACATTTGGTACTGAATTCATTTTTCATTTATATCCATTATGAAATGAAATTTAGTGAAAATGTCATATTCAAAAGTAAGAGTTAAAACATGTTAATGGGGTTGAAACTAAATTTATAAGGGATTAAATGACCTAAAATTGTTATAAATTCTAATTTTTTTATATGTATACCCTACCTCGACTTTATTTAAATTATGAGTCACTTTTTAGGGATTTATTTTGTTTAATGCATTAATATGTTATAATCTTTCAAATCATTAAATGTGTCTCCTCTCTATCCCCTATAAAAAGTCACAACCTATCCTAAATTCTCAACAAAACAAGATAGAATTTTATTATCCAATACCTACAGAAATATATTTTTATCATTTCATCCCATTTCATAGATGTATTATTAAATCATAATACCATCTTAGGATGGTTTTATTTATAAATAGAAGCAGGTAGTCAAAAAATATTTATCATATTGAATTGATTTTCTAGTTTTTTATTCATTTATCTCTTTCCATTATATAAAATAATTTGATAAAATAACCTAAAATTATCCCATATAGATAAATTTTATAATAATTATTGTATGAACCATTTTCAATAACATATCTATCTAATATATGATGAAAATGTCTTCCATGCATTTTTGTAGACTATCACCACACGAAGATGATGTATTACATTTCTCATCAACAACTATTATGGTTTTATATAATGATGGATCCAAATGATGTTTTTTCATATTTATGCGAAATATGAGATAATTATTAAATTATAAAATTACAATTTCATTTACCATCATACTCATACACCCATAAAAAATAATGTGGAATGTGTGCACATGTGGACTACCCTACCTACCATAAGCCTCCATGTTTACCGTCATATAGATAGTACTGACTCCTGCCATTTCTGCCCAAATATTCTTGAAACCCCCAGGCACACCATCTTTCACTGCCAGGGAGCCAAGGATATTTTGAATAAATGGGGTTCAACTATGGATGTTTCGCTGGACATTGCCTCTGACCTCCCCGATCTTCTGATGCGCTGTTGTTCCTATATTTCATCATCTGAGGAAAGATCCCATTGCACCCTAGTCTTGATCATTTGGGTTCAGCGTAATGATTCGGTTTTCCATCATTTTCATCAGCCTTCTGAGCTTTGGATTGAATGAGCCACTTCATGGATTGAGGGATAGAAGGACCGCGAAGGACACTTTATGACAGGTGGTGCCCCTTCCTGGTCCCCTCACTGGATCCCCCAAAGGAAGGGGGTCATAAGCTTAACGTGGATGCCTCTATCCCCAAGGATGGGCCTGTTGCTCTCGGCCTCCTGGCTCAAAATCATCTGGGGAAGATCATTGCAGCAAAATATGAACCACATCATGCCTTCTGGGAACCGGCTATTGCTGAGGCCTATTCCATACTGGCAGGGATGATGCTCACTGTGGAATATGGATGGGCCGATATCTTCATTGACTCCAACTACCTTTCGGTTATCAATGCTATTAACCACTATGACGCCGGACTCCAGGACTTTGGCATTATCGTCATAAGAATCCGATCGATGCGTCACAACTTCTCTTGCAGCACCTTCTCCTTTACCAAAAGGGAAGGAAACAAAGTGGCCCATTAGTTGGCGGATTTAGGCCCCTTCGATGTCAACCAACCATGGTTGTAAAATTTCCCCTCTTGGCTCTACATATGTACGGTTGCTGGTATTGTCATTTAATATAATCCTTCTTTCTTCAAAAAAAGTAGGTAACCCCAAAAATGATGATAAAAATGAATGAAAATGAATGAATTATAGATAATATGTTGTCATAAAACCATGTATATTATATTAATACAATATAGGGTTCTATTATAGCAGAATAATAATTTTACAGATTATATAAAACTAGTTATAATAACTTATGATACAAGCATGACCTTTAGAAATGGGTTTCATAACTTAATATCTTTTCATTAGATTATATCTATTATATATTGAATTTTTTATTCAACGATTATGTATGGAAGAAAATATTAGTATTATATATTTTACATACAATTTTTATTGTGAATTTAAAATTGTTACCAATAATCACCACATTGATTAATCCTCACTTGGTAGTTTTGATGATTATGTCGGTTTCTCATTTCACTTTTGTTTGTGCGAGGAATATGTTGTATCCATTAGTTTTTTGGTTATTTTTAAACTACCGATTTTATATGTTTTATCCTAAATATCAACATATTAAATATATAAAATGTTAAATTAGAGTTTATAACTTCCATGGTGTTATTATTATAATGTTACAAAAGTGGTCAGGGTTAATTCTACAACCCCATTTTTTGGAATTGTTTATGAATAAATATACATTGATGTAAATTATAAGATATTTATTTTGGAAGATGATATGTATTATTATAAACTATTTATATATGAAGTTCACATCTTTTATTTCATTTTATTCTAATTAAAACAAAACACAATAAGGAAACATTTATAATGAGTTCTAACATTATTTTTCATGTCAGCCGATATAATTTTTCTTCCATGTCCATGATCACAAAAAATAATTAATTAATGTAGTTATTATCATTTCAATTATTTAGTATGTTAAATATACTCTATATATGACATTATCTACAATTGTTTAAAATTAATACTTTTAAAATTTCTTATGGAGCATTTTGACATTCATTACAATGTAAAAAAATATTGATTTCCGATGTATGCATATTGAATGACTCATTCTACTACAAAGGCTCCTCAAATTTTTGACCAATACATAACATGTTTCAATGGTTAATTTAAAAGTGCATTTATCCTTAATATTCTATATTTTTTTTATTTTAAATATGTTATTTTAAAATTAATTGGTTGTTTTCCTAATGAAATTATTCAGTGACATTTTAATGTTATTTTCAATCTTGTAAACATATTTTGATAACTCATATAATTTAGTTGGTATATATTATAATGTGTCAATCCACCATATTTCATTAGATGAATTATAATCAAAATGTTATATTTTTTTACATGGAGAAAATATTAACAGCTCATTTTCTAGTTTATATATATATATATATTTATGTTTTTTTTGTAATTTAATGATTATTTACCCATGTTCATATGATAAATAAATTGGATATAGTATGTTAATTTTTTGTACAGTCATAGCCACATAATTCATTATTATGTCCCATGAGACAATCTAGTTTATGTCCTTAGTGCAATTATTATTTATTTATATATAATTTATTAACACGTGGCCTTGATATTATAATTATGATTTCATACATTTTGAATTTTACAATTGTTAAAATACTTTTTTATATCCACGTTATTATAAATTTAATTATGTTATATATGGATATATTATAATTATATTATATTATTTATATAGTATATTTTATTTATGTTATTTTATTCCATAATATTCATTATTTATTTATTATATAACAGTTTATATTATATTCTATAAATTATTCAGAATATGAACTCAACCATTGTTCTGGTTTTAGTTACCTGGTATAGAAAGAAGGGTTCTAATAATTATTTTTTGGGATTCACATGAACAAAAATGTTTTTTCTCACCATAATTTTCTATGTATTATTTTATTTTTTATATTTATTGTTAGTATTAAATAATTATATATTGTTCAAATAATAATATAAAATTTGATCATTCTATATGAGAGACCATTTATTTTGATTCATTTTAGTAAAATAACCTCCTCCTTTGGGTTACTAAGTCCTGGTTTCACATTCTACTACATGCATTTCACTACCAGCATAACTATTAACATTTATATTTTCCATTTAGTAATAAGATAAGTTGTATGAAATTCATGATTAGTAACATTACCTAGATCTCATAATATTTTAACCATTACTCTGTTTACCACATTTTTCATAGGAGGATAATTCAATTTTCAGACATATAAGTTTTTTTACACTTACCGATTTATAGTCACCGATATCATTTCATATCCTTATTGTATAATATGGATACAGACTCCATCACAGTTTGTTTAACTAGCTAAAAAATTTCATCACACATATGAACTCATGAGAAACTAGATTACATTATCATGATGGATTCTACCCGTGGTAAATTCGATCAATTTTATAATCATGGTCCAGAATGTAATTTGAGGAATACCAAAATAATATATCTAAATAGATACACATGTAGAAATAATTTTCTCTTCCTTTTTTATCAAATTAATGATTTTCCATTATTCTTTATTTAATAACATATGTAAAACACTTCTCAATGATTAGTTCTTTAAATACTATCCATTTACTAACATCAATTTCTTTTTCATTCATTGTTTTTTTAATCAATGATGACCAATGATTAACTTCAAATTCAGAATGATAAATCTAAAGGATTAATTTTTTGGTTAAAAACATCATAGAAAATTAAATATCTTTTCTATTTTATTAATACACGCATTCTCTGTGACAGAGTGATGGGGTCCACCCCAATCTATAGGGTTTGTTATCGTTAAATTCTCTACTTTAGTTGTATTCTTCTATTGAAAATCAGTTCACAACATTGTATTTATACCACCATTAATACACTACATCAACTATGTTAATAAACTAAAAATTACTATCTATTAATGAAAACGATTCCATGATAATAGTTTGGAAGGTAATCATTCTACCAATTCATTTTTACTAAAGATTCCATAATCTTTATTCTATGGACTGTTATATATTATCATATATTTGAATAATAAACATGTAAATCGTTGAAATTCATCACTACATAATATAACCAAAAATTAGTCTCTATTAAAGGAATCTTATAACATTATCAATTCCACTGAATTTATCTGAACCATATTGAGTGAAAAGATTTACATAAATCATTTATGTTCCTTTAGTTTTGGAAATAAAAACAATTTCTTAAAAATATGTTCACTAACTTTTTATATCCCACATGTTTTAGTATTATTTTACAAAAAATAACAGTCAAACATACATATAGATGTTTCCAATAAATTATTAGTAAAAACATTATATTACTTAACATGATACTTCATAATGAAGGTATAACTGATTCGTTGTAATGAACATTGTTTAGACAAGTGGTTATATATATTTCTTCACTGCATGACTGAAAAAGAAGTTATGACCATCAGACTGCCCTGGGTAATTATAAATAAGAAAAACCCTCACTCATTTCAATCACATTGATAATTAATAAGAAATTATAATAGAATTACTATTTTTTGAAATCATAGTACATATGAGTTTTTTCAATCTTATGTAATACATAACATCGTAGTGATTCAAATCATAAATGATATTCAAAATTTAGCTATAGTTGAGTTCTCAGTCTCAATATGTATAAGACCATATCATCGAACATATAAATATAACTTCATGATATTCACCTATAAATATAATTTCATTTGATGAGTTTGGTGCCGATACATTTCAAAAATAATGTCTTCTAAACATTACATTACGTGGAAATATCATTCATAATTTTGGTAATAATTTATACAGAAAATTTTCAATGTAATCCTTCTCTGGGTTTTTTATTTAATAATATCTTATCATTTATTCTATTTCCTAAAATTTTTATGATAAAGGGATTCCAGGGAGATGAATATGGTGAATTTGATCCATCAGATTGAGTGCTTCTAGGGATATAAAAAGTGAATCCGATCATTATATAAATGGATTCTGAGGATAGGATGAAAATTTTTATTCTGCTCATCATAATGATGTATTTTCATTGAACGAATGATAAAATTAACAATAATTTAATAACCATGTATTCCAATAAATTCGGTAATTCATTACCTTTACTCCTAAGGTTTAAATATTGATTTATCTTAATATACCATATAATTCATTATTACTTTTATAAGCCATTATTTATTTATTTTATAAAATCTATCATTTGTAAATTTCAATTATTAAATTTGGTCTTTAAACATGTCCATTTAAAATGAAATTTTATCAGTATGATAGTGAAACCGATAAAAACTGACTCCAAGATAATCATATCATTTTTATTACATTTGAAACTTCTTGAAAATCATACATATTCTGACTGTGATATTTTTACATTTATATTTAACATGTATTGTTTATTTTAATGTGCTTAAACTGAATATCACCCCCACTTGTATGTATGACCATCTATGATAATCTTATAATCCAAACAAATTATTCCCTAGTAGGTTTACATGTTAATAGATTACAGATTTTTTACTTTTTCAATCAACTAAATGTTTAATTATGTTTTTTTATAAATGAAATCTCTATAAAATAATTTTTCACTATCATGTATTTTTAGAAAAATAGGTTCAATTTTATTATTATTTTAGGTATGAATATTGGATCTCATGATATTCTAAATTCTATTTGAATATATATCATTGATTGGAATGACTATTATTATTAGAGATATATAATGAATACTTTTTTGATCAAAACTGAAATTGATAAGTTCTTAATGATTACTGGAAATTATAAGATTCTTAATAAAGAAGTATGTTCTTCAAATAATTCTTAGAATTTCTAATATGTGGTGAACTACAATGTATGAAACACATTATTATATTCTATAAAATTTAATATTTACATTTATATATCTTCTTTTTGTGCAATCAATAGTTTAAATTAAGCTGTAAGCAATACACATTGGTACATCTAAATTAATTTAAATAAGAATAACCATGAATAAAGATGATTACAAATACTTTTATTTTATAAAAAGTGAGACTGTATCCATATCACGACAAAGGATTAGGACTATTATCAACACTTTATAGTCTCATGGTGAAAGTGTTCATGATTTTGATATTTTAGTTGAAATTTTTAAAAAATTATTACCCAATTAGAGGGTATCTATTAATGATGTGATTCATACTATCATGCAATATAAATTTACACTAAAGATGTATTCCAAAAAATCTAAAAATAAAAATGATTGAGTTATTTTTCTTATTTCATCTAATATTTCTAATAGAGTATTGACATTAGATAAATCTATGATGTTTTCATTAAAGAATAAATTAGTTGTTGAATTGAATTATTGTTCATCAGAAAAATCAGAAAATTAGTTTTCTTAATTTTAATATAATAATAAAAAAATATAGTTTGGAGGAAATAATACTAATATTAACATTAGAAATTTTAGAGGGGTAAAAATGATAGAAATGATTCTCAAGGTAATTATTATTAACGTGAGAAAACTAGAAATAAAAACCCTAAGTTTCCCAAAATAAAAATGAAAACAAAATAATTAAATAAAATTATAAAATAATCCTAATAAATATCATAAGTATAAAGGAAAGAAATGATATAAATATTTGGAAACATTGTGTGCTGGTGGTGGATATTCTTTAAAAAATTATTCTGATAATAAAAGTTTCAGATAGGTGATGATTTTCTTATTTATAAAGTACATATGATAAATTAATGTTTTTTTGAATATATAAACACTAATAAATATCAAAAAATATGTATTTAAATTGAATCTATCTTAATGATGACAATAATTATACAACTTTTGATGAAAAATTTACATCATCAAAAGAAAATACTTTCATTTTTTATAATTATTTTTCAATATTTGAGAAAACAATCTCTTAAAAATATAGTATTTCAAAAGTAATTGAGAAAACTATTTTGAGAAAAAAAGTCTACAGAATAATGTTTCGAAATATATTTCCAATACTATTAGTAATTTGGATAAAAATATTGTTTTCAAACTAAAATATAATATTTATAGGTTAATGAATCTTTTATCAATTTTTACCATTTTTAAATAAAACATTGGTAAAATATATGGCAAAATTAATCGCAATGGTGATAATACTGGAATAGGTTATACATATAAAAAACTACTTAACTTAATAACTACTTCTTTCATAAATGTGATCCATTTTGAACTGTGTTCCATAGTGGTGGATATTTAAAAAAAAATTATATTTAAAAAGATTATAACCATTATGACATCATAAATCTTATTTTCCCAAGAAAATATAATTTCTCTAAAATAATAAAATTGGAAAATATTGGTTTCCTAATATACAATTTTCTGATAATAATGTACCCATGAAGGGTTTGGATTCAAAAAAACTAATTCTATAATTCTCGGTAAAATAATAATAATAATAATAAATAAATATTTGGTAAATGGATAGTGTATTATCAAAAAATTTTACAAGCAACGCATATTTATTTATGAGTTTTATCAATATGAATGGTTGAAAAGATACTTTCATAGATAATTATCAAGGAGAAATCATTGGTATGTTTAACATTCTAATTCTTGTAGGTTATCTAATTTAAAATGTATAACATATTTTAAATTAAAATAGAAAAACTCATTATCATAACCCATTCATGTCATGAAGGATACCTTGCGAAAATTATGAATGGAAAATGTATACTACATAGTTCGAAGAATAAATGTATCCTTTTATCCAATTAGCATGAGATTGTTTACAAACCAGAAATAGAATACCTTAGGATCCAATACATAACTATTCTTAGTGAAATGCGAGATCAATTATGGTTTTGTTATAAAGGTTAAAGAAATTATAACTATAGAACAAAATATATGTTCACTAAGAAAGGACTAGTAAATAATCTTCAAGAACTATGGTTTGATCCCTTTAATGTCTGTCACCCTATCAATATGGTATAAAACATGTCTAATGTTTTAAATATATTATTAAAGTCTCACCTTTATATGTTCTATAGTTATTTTACATGGAAATATTTATTCCCAGAAAATATGGATGTATTTGTTGACAATATTAGGTATATATCTATGTTTTTTTAAAATATATACACATGGGTCTATTTTTTACAAACCATTCCAAATCGTTTAATTATTTTAAATCTTTTATAGCCAGAGATAAAAATGGGAAAGACATCCCCCAAAATATATTAATAGTGATCATGGTGGTAAATTTTAATATATTGATTTTGAAACATTCTATAGTGATAATGGTATTGAATGTAACATTCTTTCACTTAGAAACCCAAAACTAAATGGTTCAGTTGAAATAAGATATAGAGTTTGTCAGGAGATTACTATAACCCCGCTGTGTTAATACTATTGTGATAAATATTTTTCGGAATGTGTGTTTAGTAATGAATGGTATACAATGAATCATGTTTTAATTTTATATTTTCTTAATAAATCTTCTTATGAGTTATGGAAGATCAAAAAACTAATTTTTTCATAGCTCAATATTTTTTATGTGATATATTCAGTTTGAATACTTATGATAATATAAATATGTTTGAACCTAAATCTGATGATGGAATAATTTATTCTATTCACATATTAGTAAGGATTATTGTTTTTTTAATGAATATTATTTTTCTATAGAGGAAATAGTTCCTGTTATTTTTTATGAAACTTGGACTTTCCATTAAAAAAGGCAACCTACAACCTTACCAGTTACATCTTAAATAAATTTTGAACCTTTCATAGAAATAAATTCTCCTAAGGAAATAATTCAAGAATTAATTGTTAAAGATGTTATTCAGTTAATTTTTCAACCAATTATAGATGAACATACATTTAAATCACATGAAGTCATTTGTTTCATAGTAATCATCTATGAGAATTTATCACTAGTTATGCATATCAACTGGTTAGAACAAGAAGCTCCTTAATAAATTTAGTTACACATATAGTTTTATTTTCCCAATTTGAACCAAATTATCCCACTGATGATTAAGTTAATGTGGATGGGAAAAAATAAATTCCAGATAAACTCAATGAGTTTATCCGGAACTTGGTTTTGAATTCAGTTTAATGACCAAACTAAACATCTAAAATTAGAAAAATATAAGTTTTTTAGAATAAATTTTATTAAAATTAATTATTTGAAACTTATGTATTTGAACTTATTGTTATGGGATAGAACAAAAAAATGTTATTGACTATGAATAAACCTATGAATTGGTAGAAATGCTTGAAGAAATCAAAATACTCTTAGCTTTTGAAGCATTCAATAATTTCAATATATTAAATAGATGTAATGTTTTATATTCTTAATGTATATATTTTGGAATATGTCTACGTAGAAAATTCCATTCATTATTATAATAAAAATATCAACAAAACGATTATAAACATACCAAACCACTATATGGACTTATATAAGCCCTTATATTATGGAATTATAGTTTAACTGGATTTTTTATACAAAAAATATTTTTTTGTGGGGTTTATATCGAAATAAATTTATAAATGAAGTAAATAAATAATTTATTACTAATAATATATATTTCGATGACATTATATTTTGTTCAACTGAAAAATATTTAAAAAAATATTTTATGTATCTTATGAATTCTTAGTTTGAAATGAGTATAAAAAATGACTTAAAATATTTTCTTAGGTTCCAAATTTCACCAATACAAAAAGGTGATTTCTAATGTCAATTTAATTATACGAAATTTTTAAATAATTAATTTAGGTATAGAAATATTAGAAGTATTATTACTCTCATTGATACATGTCATACTGTAGATCTTGAGGAGGCTTGAAAACCAGTTGATCATAATGCTTTATAGGTATGATGGGAATTATACTTTACATAACTACTTGTAATATCAATTTAGTGTTTTCTATATTCTTATAAGTTATATATCATGAAAATGCTAAATAATCACATCTTATGTTTGTAAAACGAATGTTTCACTACCTTAAGGGATCTATAGATTTAAGAATATTCCTTTTTGTGTAAATTCTTTCAAACTAAATAGTTTTTTTAATGTAGAATTTGGTAAATTTAGAATGGATATGAAATTTACATTCAAAAAATGAAATTTTTCAGTGAATCATTAGTCTCTATGTCTTGTAAGGAAGAATAATTAGTAGAAAATTCATCTTTTACAACCAATTATGTGGTAGCTAGAAGTTGTCATGTCCAAGAGTTGTAGTTGCAATGCACTATCACTGACTATGGAATGAGTTTTAATAAAACTAAAATAATATTTGAAAAGAAAAATAACATTACCATACCTAAAAACCTATAAAATCATTCACATTATAAAAAACATGATTTAAAACTCTAATTAATTTTGAATCACACACTTAATTAATATATACCTTAAAAGTTATCAGAACACAAGAAAAAATATATAATAATGTTACTAAAAACCGTAGTTCTGATAAATTTGAATACAGTAAATAGAATTCATGAAATATTAATGTTAAGTGGTCATAGATATATTATTTTTTACCCATTTCCTATCATTAATATACTCATTTTCATAGGTGTAGTACATAAATTTTTTGTTTAATAAAAACATGTGTTTTAATAAAATTTTGATGTTTGTAAAAAGTTTTTATCATAATGAATTTTTATACTCAATATTTTTACAACATATCATAATCAGTTTTTAAATGAAACTATAATAATAAGTTTTTTAATAAATATTTAATAATTAGTTTTTGTGTTAATAATATCATAATTGGATTATGTAATAAATTTATAGTAATCTGTTTTTTAATAAAAATATAATTATATATTTTTTAATAAAAATATAATAATTATTTTTTTATTAATCTATCATAGTACAAATTTTATAAAAATATCAAGAATAATATGATATTCATACTGATGAAACATTCTACTCAAAATGATGTTCTCCTTTTTATTTTTTCACTAATTCATCATATTATATTATAATTTATATTGTTGTTATTCATGTTTTCAACAATTTGATATTTTTTTATGATTTTCATAATATATCTAGTTAGAATGATTTTAGTCTGATTAAAATTTTAAAACCATAAGTGTAAAAATATTCTTATTTTAAAATATTATTCTTGGATTAAATCATTTTTTCAGCTTATTTAAGGTATAATCACAGCCATTGAATGTATTTTGGAATAAAGAGTGATGTTTTTACATTCCTGTATATGGATTAGTGAACCCCTATCTAACATTAGATTCGATAGTTTTAATCACCACATATCAGTACCACTTAATGATGTCTATCAAATTATATTTTGGTTCATCTTCTCATAGGCTCAATTATCACTGTAATGAAATCCATATTATATTACATTTAATGATATGTTTTCAAAGACTGACTCATTAAATGGTCATGTTTTAATAAGTGTGATGATACTTTAAAAAAGATGAATTATTATAAAGGTTGGGAAAGTGTTTTTATAGGGAAGCCAAATAAATGCCTTGAACATTATTATCCTAAAATGGTTATAGATTTTTGTTCTTCTATTAATTTTTTTAGAAAATAATGCTTGGATAATGTCTCCCTTAACATTTTTCGTAGAGATTTAATATTTATTTCAATAGATCAATGGACATGGTGGGTTTACATTCTAATGGTGAGGCATATTTAACATCGTACAAGGTACCAGACATAGTTGGATCATTCAAGAAGAATAAGTATGAATCTTATATTCTTCCATGATATGATAATGTAATGATAGTTTCCTATTTATCACATAATAATATTTTAATACAGATGTTGATGAATTTTTATTAATCCCAAAAGGGAGAAAATGATACATTTATAGTTTCTTATATCTAATCTTTGTATTAATAGGTTTATATGAGGAAAATTGATTTGGGGACATGTGTTTCAATACGATGGAGAATATTAAAAGCTATTAAATAAAATTGACAATTATAATGTTTCCATCTGTCATCATTGTGACAATTAAGAAATGTTTGGAATTTTTTAATGTTGTGAATAAGAATTATTGAGAAAGAGAATAGATTCAATTCATTATTTAACACCAAATTTTGATAATGAATTTTTATTATTATAAATCAATTTTTTTAAATATTGTATATATCTACATCATAGGCGAAAACATCAAGGAATATTGATGAAGTTATGAATAAGTGAAAGTATGTATCTTCCCCACCACTAAAATAATAGAAAGATAATAAATGATTAGATGATTTTTTAAACAAAATTGTGATTCAAAGGCATAATAGAACCCATGGAGATAATATTTTTTGAATTGATATATCTGTGTATAATCCATTACGAATTCAAACAATTTAATAGTTATGTTAATATGAGAAATTGTATTATGTATGGAAAAGGTTAACTGAATAAATATTTTTTTTAATTTTTGATGCGACGTGCTGATAAGGATTTTGAGAATCATATCCTGCCAATGTATCATAATGATCATGTTTTTTAAAATTGTAACCTTTTTCCAATGAAACATCTCTAATTTCATCAGTAGTCGATAAGTGAAAAGGAAAAATATTTATTTTAGAATCATTTCTTACCTTACCTGAGAATGAATTGGCATCTAAATTAGTCTGAAATGTAGATTATAAAAACAGACATTCAATTAAGAAAAGTGATTGACAAAAATGATAGAGAATAATAATATGAAATATGATAATAAGTGAAATAATAAGTAAAAATATAATAATAAGATGATGATGATAATGCTGATAAGGAAGAAAAAATAATTTTTTGATGAGGAAACCCAAAAAGAAAAAAGGATATAATGAAATGAAATCATGAGAATAAACTACATTTTCATAAAATTAACATTTTATGTTTGATAATGATTAATAATTACAAGGAAAAAAATATATATCCTCTTAAAAATAAGAAATATATTCGTCAAATATGTCGGTGGAAACTCATATTCAATTTAAGATGAAAAAGAACATCATTTATAGAGACATGTTTCGATATAAATTTAATCAAAAGATGATGTGGATATTTTTGAAGTTCCATATGACTAGAAAATTTCAAATAATGGAATTAAGAAATTTGAGAATATTTCAAAAACCAATGATTAATATTCCATACTAAATTCTACCAATACTTTTTTAGGTAAATCAGATTCAAGGTCAAATATTTCACAATAATTTTTTGATTAATTTTTTCAATCATTGAAAATAATAGTAATCATTGTTGTATAATTTCCCAATCCAGATGTAAGATGTCAACATATTCAAAATTTACATACTGATAATAAGGATTCATTAATGTTTATATCTTATTTAGTTATCCATCTTATAGTAGTGTGGAAAAACTCTTAAGAAAATTTAAAGACATAAAAAAAGATCTTATAATTCGATGGAATGTTGGTCTAATAAAATATATTCTGATATTCTGGAACACTGATCCTAAATATATTGATGTTAATAAATATTTTTTAGAATAATAAAAATATACTTAATAGGTTTTTTATGATTTATCTGATGTAGTGATGATCATTGTGGAATTTTGAGATACATACGGTGATCAGTCTGAGGATGTAAAAGTACTGAATTGGAATGTTCAAAAATTGAAGTTGGATATTACTTATCTCTGATCGTGTGAAGTCAAAATATTATTTAGGAAAGAGATGAATTAAAATTATTTGGATGAAATAGAATGAATGAGGAAGGATGTTCAAAAGTATTATTTTTGGTAGAAAATACATTGATGGTTGAGAGGTATTGACATAAGTACAAAAAATATGGGTTATTTCAGGAAGTATATCATGAATAATGATTAAAAATATCATTTTAACTCATGAAATATATTTTTAAAAAATTATATATCTTGATGATTATGTAATACACTTTAGTAAATCCTTTCTTCTTGAATGTTTTCCAATTATGATTAGATATATGCTCATTAATTTTATTCTGTAATGAATAGTTAGTTCATTATATTCAATTGTTTTATATGTTATTTCTCTTCCATCATTATCGTATACTATGCATTGTTTCCAATTATTTTTGAAAATAGAAAATTGAGATAAGATTTTATAAATGGGATAATTGTATATAATGGAGGATAAGGTTTTATAATAGGGGAAATGTTTTATTTCATTCCATATTATTACAAAACAGTTAAAAACTCAAATGTAGTTATAAAGAATAAGTTCAATGTTATTAATAAGTAAATTGTTATAATTAAATCATGTTATAATTTTCCATTTATGTATTTTGGTTGATGATTTATAAAAGGGGGGTATTTCTTGGTAATATGTTTTACTTCCAACATTTCCATGAATTTAGGATTGGAAATCACAAACAATTTCATAAAAAAATGTTTTCTAACATTATATATCTCAAATTCTTTACAATATTTTCATAGAAAGAAATAATTTCTATGATACATAGAAATTTTTCTAATGAATTATGAATACAAATTTTATATTACCTAATCAGTTCGGTTTGGCTAAAGTTATGTCCAATCAATAATAATGGCCTTTGCATAGAATAGTGGTTAGACTTTTGCATTATCTACCTAGATAAAAATATGTAATCACCATCAGACCTAAATTTTTACTAATACATTATAATAAACGTTATTCATTTCAATCATTTTGTTTATTAATTAAAATCATCATCCGACTATATAATGTTTATAGACTAATTACACTTGACATGATTGTATCATAATGAATAATTTTACCACTATAATGATAATATACAAAAATTATCATAGGAATTCAGTTATAGATGAGCTGTAAATCACCAACATTCTAGGTCTATTGAGTAAAACATAAAAAATTATCCAGAGAGATTACCCTCTAAAAAGAAGAAAATTCGACATGTTTAGTTTTGATACAATTCACAATGCAAGACTTAAAATTTTATCTATGTGTGAACATATAATTCTTAGTCATTATAAAACATTAGTTTTTTTTCTATGGAGTGCATGTTAGTGTTATTTCCTAAATAAAAATTTCCTTTTATTCTATTTCATATCATTTTTATGATCGTTGGATTTGATTGATAAGAAGATGGTGAATTTGATCCATTGAATAATGGGATTCCAAGGCTCGGAAGATAGAAATCGACCATCACATCAAGATCTTCTGAGGATAGGAATATAGATCTTATTCAAATCAACATAACGAGAGCTTTCCCAGTAAGGATATAAATACATTACATTAATTTTAAAATAGTGGTCAATTATATTCATGGTTGTTGATTACCTTTACTCGTAAGGTAAAAAATCAGGATATTTTTTATTATATCTTATAAGAAAATATTACTTTTATAAGAAGTTTATTCCTCATTTAAACAAAATCTATTCTTTACCATTGTTCATGTTTTGGAATGTTAGTCTTTTTACTTATACTTATAAATAATCATTTTATCGGTGCTACTATGAAATCAATACAAACATACACTGATATAATATGATGATTTATTATTATGATTTAATCATTATAATCATAAGATGATGTCTTAGTCTGATCATTTCTTCATTAAGAAGCTTATTTTGTTTAATATAATGTTTTTAAATTACAATTTCCCCCCTCTTATATGTATATTGATATAATCTTTTTTCACAATCTAGTAAACTCTTTATCTGATAGATACTATATAATCTTGTACCTAACTATCCTATAGATCACAAGTTTTATCGAATATATTTAATCAATGACACCCCTATTGATTTTTTAGTTTAGTGTTTTAGTTGATTAAGAAATATATTTTTTTTCAATTTGTTCATTTCCACACAATATCCATTTTTCTCTTATAATATGTTCTTCATAAACATAATGTTTCCCCCATCATTAGAACTCCCATAATTGAAACTCTTACTTTTTTAATATTCCTACACATTCTATTAGCCTGTGAAAAACTATAATAATTTGGTATGATATATAAAATTCACTATAATTTGTTTAAAATAAAATAAACCATTTATCCAATTTTTAAAATTGAAAAATACAAAATAATAATATCTTTTTTCATAATAAGAATTTACGATCAATTATATATTTAAATTTTCAAGAATATAGTATAATTTCATAATATCCATCATTAAATAATTCATATGAAATCATAACATAACACTTAATTAAATATTTTTTATTTTTTAAAATTAAAATTAATGAATTTATTTCCATTAAAAATAGTTATCTCAATATATATTGTTTAAAAAGGTCAAAATATTTCAAAAAAAAATTATTACAATTTAAAATCAAAATATTACCTCTATAAAATAGTCAATTATTACATAAAGGGAAAAAAGATACAATGTCCTTACATTAACCCATATAATGGAATCACATATATGAAAAAATACTACATATAATAAGAGTAGCCTATCAATGATATAATGAATTACAATACTCAATGATTTGGGGATCTATATCAGGCCCACCCATCATTATATCTATGGGGGATAACTCATCATTTATAAGAAATTTAAAAGAACCATACCATGAATAAAATAATGATATAGTTTACATTAGCTGTACAACTCATTTGAATTTGAATTTAATTCAATAAAAAATAAAAAAATCTAATTTTTTTAACAAATCTGTAATGATATTTCCATTTCCATTTAAATATATTTTAACATTAATTATAAGGACATTGCCTTAAAACATTGCATAACATTGATTTAAATTCATTAATTCATGGTGAAGATATTTTAAGGTTTATAGTTTAAGAGAATTAGGACATAAAAATTACATCTCAAAAGATTACAAAGTAGACACTTCTACTTAGTTTCCATTTTTTCAAAAAATACAAACTCTTGAAAATCTAGTCATTTCTAGTTCCATGTTTTAGAAAGAATGACTTTTCCATGATCCATTCCTTGACCCGATTCATCTTTATGTCCTGTGAAAACATTTCAAAACATGGGATGAGCATAAAAAGATCAATAAGGGTTATAAAACAAAAAAAAAATAAAACATTAGTTCATAAATACATAAAAGGCATAAAATCTTTTACATACCTCATGAAATCATAAGATTTAAGAATAACATATAGATATCATAAATCATAAAGGTACCTTGTGGCATCCATAAAATACTTATATTATTGTTATCACAACTACATATGGAGTTACTTTGGAATACCCATCACAGTATATTCCCAAAATATCTTAGGAGAAACATTTAAACTTACCTCCGTCATGTTACCCAATTATTTGTATAGATATCTCAGGCTCACCCACCCTAGGTTTAACATATAACAACCCGTATAAGTAAACAATGCACAAGAACCATAACATAATCATAACACATAACATAAGTATAAAAGAATTATAAAATTCCTATATTGTAATAAAAATATATCATTTCAATATATTAAAATAATATATCCATTCTCCAAATCATTTTCAATACCAAAATACATGAAAAGAGTATATGGAATTTATTTTTCCATTTAATAACATTACATCTTGTTAAGGAAGCCAGATATCAAATAATACTCACAGCGATGGAAAGGTCGTTGTCACCACATACATTAAAAAACATTCCTTTTGTTGATGTTTAGTACAATGCTTCATCCAGAATGATACCCTTTAAATGAAATGAAAAGTCAAAGGTGTTTATACAGCATAAAAAAAGAAAGTCATGTATTAAAATATGCCTCAACGATAGGATATTGAGATGAAGTCCCTAACATCATGTCCGACTTGACTTGATCATTAATTAATCTCAAAAATAATAAAATAAAGTATATTTATGTTTTCTTAAGAACCTTTTTATTTTTTTCTTTTATATCTCTTATTACGATGTTATAAACATTATGTTATCATTTAAGTTAATAACTTTCGTTTTGTCGATATTAGGTACTTGAGTAAAAAATGAACACCTTATATTTCCAAGTTTTCCATGTGGTAAATAGTCTATTATATCTAGAATGTTTTTAATTATTTAGATATCATATATATCATGTATATCATGTATTTATATGAATATATTTATAATAGTACATATCATTTGGAGGTAATAAATGAAATGCACTGTTCTTGGAGACGGTAAGCCGTACGCACGCATGAATGCGACTTTCATTTATATATCTTATTTTAATGGAATTAAAACATAATAATATATCGGTATATTATAATTTCAGTATAATATCATAAATAATATCTTTAATTGCATCTTTTATATGTACCATGTATGGTATGAATAAGTCATATCACTTTGAGTGGGTGGTAGTTCACACATCCTCAAATGAAATTATCACGTTTACCCATAATGGAAACCTTAAAGGTATGCTATAAAATAAAAATAAAGAAGCATAAAGAAAACATAAACATAATATATATCATATATAAATATATTTTCATCTTAATGAAAACCATGATAGGAGGTAGGAGATAATCGAACAATCATCATTTCTTGAGGCATTAGTTTTCCATCCACAGAAACATTACGTTCTTCACCCATTAGATAGAGGTGTGGGAAATTGAATATCAAATACATCTCATAAAAACCTCCTAGTATATTTATTATACTATTTTTGTTACAAAATAAAGATAAAAAATGATTTTAGTGGTTGGATAAGTAAAATAAAAGAAAAGAAGATAAGAGAAATCGTTACCTTTAATTTGGGTAACTCCCATTGGTAAGAACCGAAAGCGTTTCTTTAAATTATTTATGCATATGGTAAGGATTCTAGGAGGAGGATAGGGATGTAGGGAGCTTAATTGTGTAGAGGTTGGATTAGTTAAAAGGCTTCAGAGGTGTGAATAATTTGTTATAAGTGAGGGCTTTTTATAAGGGGAAGGAGGCACTTTTCATGAAAGAATGATAATATTATATTATTATATAATAATATTGGGTTTTTAAAGGTCCCAAAATCATTAATGGAGAATATAAGATGATTAATAGTAGAAATAAAATCATCCAATATGAATTGGACAGGTTTTTTGTATTATTTTAATAATTATAATAGTATTTATTTAAATCATTGATTAATGAGGTAAACACTGCATCATTATTGTGTCATAAATAATTTTATTAATTTTATGTATAAAATTTAAAAAACAATTACCATGATATAGAAAATAGTTTTATATTTACAATGAATATTTATTGTTGAAATGATAACTTATATGGAACCATGTAAAAATTAATTTACAAAGATATATTTGTTTATGCAATTTTTTCCTCTAATTTATGTTAATTAAAATAAAGTGTCATTATCATTCATAAGTGGCACCATGGGGTTCCAAAATCCACCCACAGATTCCCATGGTCGTAAATGACTCATCCAATAAGGTTAGGACAAGAGTTAAATTCATTTTGAATTATTATAATATTCTTTTTACCTTGAATTACCCTATTTACCTTTAACCTTGATAAATAAAAGTCAAATGTTACTATTCAGCAAAAAATATTTTCATATTATTGAAAAACAATTTAATAAATAATAACAACCATGTATGTTGGATTTTTTAAATTCAATTTACAGGAGTGGTAAAATTTAATATAAATGAAAATGTCAGTTTTTTAACTACTACTAAGTGGTTTCCCTATTCATCCAAAAATGATGTTTTTCAGAAAACTACAAAAATTATACCTAAGCTATATTTGTAATTCCGAATTCAAAAATGATATTTGTTTCACCAAATTCTAATCATATAAGTTTCATTAATTAATTTAAAATTAATTCTCTCTATCAAAACAAATCGCGTGTTTTCAAGAGACAATAACTATCAAAATATTGATACTTGTTTATGTCCAATTTCAATGTGAAATTAATTCCAATAAACAATATTGGATTAAATGGTAAAAATATATTATTATTATAGTTTAATGAAATTAAAAAGATAATCTAACCATATAAATAAATTAGGGTAAAACGCAGTTTTGAATTAAAATGCAGTATTTTCACTATTGATTAAAAATTTAATTTTATCTAAAAAATACCAAAAAATTACCCATAGTAAATTTTGGAATCCCAATTCTAAGGAAGAATTTTAATTTAGTCAAATAGAACATAAAGAATTGACCAAAACATTATTTAGGGAGGGTTCTCCATTAAAAAAAGGTAAATTGACATTTTAATGTAAATTATGCTTAAAATTAGATTCATTCACATTTTAAGCCTCTAAATTTTATTGGATAAATGTAAATAAATTTAACAAACATGTATAATCATATTGTAGTTAGTTTTTGTTCATTCCCGCCAATACTACGGATGGTAGTTAACTACCATTTAAAATAATAATATTATATTATTAGTGTGTAATGTATGACTTCAAAAAAACATGTTTGTTGTGTATCAGTTATGCTATCGAACATAGAAACTCAATTAAAGTAAAATTAATTAATATTTTATTCACAAATATTAATAAATATGAAAATTTCTTGTTATTTATTTACCTGGATGTTACATCCTTCCCCCATTTATGAAATTGCATCCTCAAAATTTTTGTTCACTTATCAAATAAGTGGGGTTATTTATACTTCATAGAATTTTCTGATTCCCACATTGCATCTTCAACCATATGGTTTTTTCACAAAACCGTTACCTGGTGAATTACCTTATTATGGAAAATTTTCTCTATAATATCATGAATCTGGACTGGTTGTTCTTCATAAAATTGATTCTCTTCCAACTGAACTACCTTTGGGATTAAAACATGAGATTGATCTGGAATATACTTTCTCAACAATGAAACATGAAAAGCATTGTGTAATATGGATAAAATTGGTGGTACAGCCAATCTGTACGCAACTAATTCAACTTTCTCCATGATTTCATATGGTCCAATGATCCTTGGACTGAACATTCACTTCTTACCGAAACTCCCAACACATTTCCATGGAGAAACCTTGAGAAAGCCATGATCACCTACCTCGAAAGAGAGATCCTAACTCCGATTATCTACATAACATTTCTATACAATCTGAGTTGTTTTCGTGTTTGTCAGAATCGGTTTATCTTTTTCTTCCATCTCTTCTAACAATTCTGGACTCATCAGCTTCCTTTCACCTACTTCATCCCAAATAGATGGAGTTCGACAATGCATTCCATATAATTACTCAAATGGACCCATCAATATACTGGGATGAAAACTGTTATTACATGAAAATTCATCCAAAGAAAAAAGTTGGTCACAACCTCCCTGCTAATCCATTGAACACGCACGTAGAATATCCTCCAGGGTTTTAATTGTTTGATCTGATTTCCCATCTGATTGAGGATTAAAATCTGTACTAAAATTTAATTCAGTACCCAATGAATTCTGAAATAATTTCCAAATGTTAGAAGTAAACCTAGGATCATGATCAGATACAATGGATTCGGGAAACTCCATGAAACATGACTATATTTTTTAACATATAACCGAGAATGTTAATCTATAGAAAATGTATATTTAATAGGAAGGAAAATAGAAATTTTAGTCAATCAATCAATAATAACCCAGATTGAATTATTACCTTGAGATGTCTTCGGTAATCACACAACGTAGTCCATGGATATATTTTCCCATTTTCCACTATGGCACCTGTAAAGGCTGAAGCATCCCTTTCAGTAATTTCCACTCTTCTATAACCAGTTGACTAGTCAAACACATCACAGTAAAGTCAAAATATATCTTTTCATTCCATCCCACAAGTAATACTCTTGAAGATCTCAGTAAATTTTAGTTCTACCAGGATGAACTGAAAACGGGGAACTATGAGCTTCACATAACAACTCATTCATCATCTTTGATTCACAAGGCACACATAATCTCTTTCAAAATCTCAAAACACAATCATTATAAATGTTATATTCAGGCAACATACCCTTCTAAACCAACTCTACCTATTTCTATAACTCACTATCTTCTTTTTGTGCTTCCTTAATTCTGTCTGATAGAGATGATCTCATTGACACTTGATACAAAACAGAAAAATTTTCTACACCAATAACTTCTATGCCAATGTTTATAAACTAAAAAACCAAATGATCTTGTTCCAAATGTAACATGGTTAATTAAGCCTTACTTTTTCAAATCAGAGCATCAGCCACTTTATTTTCCATTCCCGGATTGTAATAGATCGTGCAATCATAGTCCATTATTAATTCTAGCCATCTCTTTTGTCTCAGTTTTAATTATTTCTAGGTGAATATATACATTAAACTATTATGGTCAATATATATTTCACATTTTACTTCATAAAAATGACCCCTCATAATTTTTATAGAAAAAACTACAGAACCAAATTCCAAATCATGTGTATGGTAATTTAACTCACATGGTTTCAACTGACGGTAAGCATAAGCAATTACCTAATCAATCTACATTAGGACACTACCATGTTCGTTCAACAAAGCATCACTGTAAATGAAAAACTCACCATTTCTGGATGGTTATGCCAAAACTGGAGCATTCACCAATCTTCATTTCAATTCCTGAAAACAATCATCACGTTATTTTGTCCATATGAACTTAACACCATTCTGAGTTAACATAGTCATTGGACTAGATAACAATTCAATGTTTTCAACAAACCTCTAGTAATAACCTTCAAAACCAAGAAAACTAAAATCTCAGTTATATTTGTGGGTCTTGGCCATTCATTAACAACTTTTGTTTTAAAAGGATCAACAATTATTCCATTTTTTTAAACAATCTAACCAAGGAAACTTGATGCAACCAAAACTCACACTTTCTGAAGTTCCCAAATAGTTTCATTTCTTTTAATGTTTTCAAGACAATACTTAAATGAATTTCATATTATTATTTACCTTTGGAATAATACAAAATATCATCAAGGAACACAACCACGAACTTATCCAAGAACTCAAAAAAACTTCGATTCATAAGATCCATGAAAACAGAATTTGCATTGGTTAAACCAAAAGGCATATCTACAAATTCATAATGGCCATATCTAGTACAAAATGTGGTCTTCAGAATGTATGCTTCGTTCACTTTCTTTTGATAGTTCCCCAATCCCGAGTAAATCATCAAAAAATACTAAGCTCGCTAGAGCTGTTCAATAAAATCATCGATATGAGGAAAATGATACTTGTTCTTAATAGTGATGTTATCCAATGCTCTATAATCAATTCAAATACTCTTTGAACAATCTTTCTTTTAACAAACTATACAGGATAACCCCATGGTGATGTTCTATGTCGATGGAAACCATTATCTAATAACTGCTGCAATTACTTCTTTAACTCAAAAAGTTCAATTTGAGCTATTCGATAAGCGGTTTTTAAAAATACCATAGAATCAAAAACTAAGTCAACACTAAATTCAACATCTCGATCAGGTATAATACCAGTAAACTCACTAAAAAAACATCAAGGTACTCATTTTGCACTGGCACATCATTAATCTGAACAGTTTCTTTTTTTAACAATATGTTCTAGGTAACAATCATTTTCATCTATTACTAGTTTCTCAGCTTCCTCATATGTTATCAAAAAAGGGTTCATTCTTGTACACAAACTGAAAATCATTCTGAAAAGATTCCACTTTAGCTCTGCCATCAATCTTAGCATGATAAATAGAAAGCCAATCTATTCCCATAATAACATCAAACTCTACTTGAGGAAAAACAATAAGGTTGGTAGGTAGATTATTTCTGAACATAAGGAAATGAAGGTTCTTATGTTTTCTTTTTGGTCTCAACATTTCCTCCATGTGTTTTAACCATAAGTACTATATTCATATCTTGGGAAAAAAAATTCCCAATTGACTAGAAAACTTCTCATAAATGAAAGTGTGTGTAGACCCTGAATCAGACAACAGATTAGAATAATATGAACAATCAAACAGTTTACCTGATATGACTTCATTTGATGGCCCAACATCTGCTAAAGTAGTTGTGATGGATTTTACCACCCCTTTCTTCTTGTAGTCTAGCTTCTTTCCCTCATTTGAGTTCTATGATGGACACTCATTTTAATAATGACTCATTTCATTGCACTTAAAATGTTTTACTACCTGTAAATCATATTTTGTCTTACCATTACCCAGATATTTTTCAATGAAAATATTAGCCTTATGTCCCATTTTACCACATCAAAATCACATACCAAAAATCAAAAGACATTCTCTAGCATGTATTTTACCACAATTTTCACAAACTATAAACATATTTTTCTTACCATCAGACTTTTTTGAAGAGTTCTTCTCTTTTGTCTGCCACCTTGACCACTTATTCTGTTCATTGTCAAAGAACACTTCATCATCAGAAAACTCTATTTCCACCTTCTCAACACAATGAACAAGATTATCATTACATTTTAACTCGCGAGATTCAAAATCCCATTTGATACTTTTGATTTAATTCTGAGTAAAAATGATTTATTTTACTATCCAGATCTCATAGGAAATTCAGAGAATACCTTGGTAGTCTAGAGAATTTTTCTTCATAAGCATCCATTGAGTCATCCTCCAACATCAATTCCAGGAATTTTTTTTCTATCAAAAAATGAATCAGCTTAGGAAAAGATTTACCAAGAAACATAACTTTCAATTAATCCCTATGAAGAGCTTCAATATCCTCACTATCCATGATATATTTCACCATCGACCACCACTGATCATCTTCACCTTATAAATTGTAAACAAGAATAAAATACTTTTGATGTTATGAACACCCCATGACATCAACAAAATATCTTGTGCTTTAATCCACTCTTCTGATAGCACATGGTCAGATTATCCTCTAAATGATAGAGGATGTTGCATCACTAAATTATCTACTACTAACATGTTCCTATATGGTTGATATAGCTGATATCGTGCATGGATACAACCAAAATTGATTTCCTGAGTCAACTGTTGCATCACTACAACAAATTGTTCATTTCAATTCCAACCAAATTCGGTTTGGTTTTCTTCCTCCTGATGTTGTCCCAACATAGTTTGACTGTTTCATCTGAAAAAAACCATTCTGAACACAAAAATATCTTAGGCAATGCAACATTGTAATCTGTAAATGCAATATGATTTCAATATTAACATAAATTACACTATGGATGTTAATTTAACAATACCCTAACTCTTAATGATATCTAAACTGGCCTCTGATACAAACTATAAGGACCCATCCAGAAAATATTACATAATATTGAATTAATCATATTAATTGACATTGATGATCTTTTCCAGTTTAGTGTTTTAGATAATTTGGACATAACTATTACATATAAAAATATTAAAAAGTAGACACTTCTACTCAGTTTCCATTTTATTCATAAAATAAAAACTCTTGAAAAAAAGACTCATGACTAGTTCCATGATTTAGATAGCATGAGTTTTCCTTGATCTCATCCTTAACCCTATTCATGTTTATGTCCTATGAAAACATTTCAAAACATGGGATGAGCATAAAAAGCTAAGTAAGGCATATAAAATAAATAAAGAAAACATTAGTTCATAAATTCATACAAAACATAAACTCTTTTACATAACTAATGAAATCATCAGATTTATGAATAACACATAGAAATCTTAAATCATTAAGGTAACTTGTGCAATCCATAACATACTTACATATTATCTATCACAGCTACATAGGAATTTACTTTCTAACACCCATCCTTGTATATTCGCTAAATATATTAGAAGAAACATTCACGTTTACCTCTGTCACGTTACCCAATGCATTGGAGAGCTATCTCGGGCTCACCCGCCCTAGGATTACCATGGAACAACCCGTATATGTAAACAATGCCCAAGAACCATAACAAAATCATAACACACAACATAAGTATAAAGGAAATATAACATTCCCACATTGTAATAACAATGTATCATTTCATGATACTGAAATAAGAAATCTGTTCTCAAAATAATTTTCCATTCCAAAAAATGTAAAAAGAGTATATGGTATTTATTTTTCCTATTGAAAACATTACGACTTATTAAGGAAGCCAAAGATCAAATAAAACTCCTAGCGGTGGAATGGTCATTGTCACCGCTTACATTAAAAAACATTTCTTTTTTTCCTTTCAGTAAAATGATTCATAGAAAGAAGATTCCATTTGAATGAAATGAAAAGTCAAAAGTTTTTATACAGCATATAAAAGAAATTCGTGTATTAAAATATGCCTCAATGAAAGGAGATTGAGACGAAGTCCCTCACCTCGTGTCCAACTTGACTCGATCATTCTTTAATCCTCAAAACAATAAAATAATGTTAATTTATACTTTCCTAGGAACCTTTTTCATATTTATTATTCCTTCTATATCACTAATTACCATGTTATAAACATTATGTAATAATTTATGTTAATAACATTTGTTTTGTCGATATTTGGTAAATGAGTAAAAAATGAACACCTTATATTTCCAAGTTGTCCACGTGGTCAATAGTCCATTAAATACATAATAATATTCATTATTTATATATCATATAAATCATATATATCCATTATATATATATTTAAAATAGTACATATAATTTGTTTGTAAGAAATGAAATGCATCATTCATGGAGATGGTAAGCCAAACGTACGCATAAACAGAACACTATTTCTATTTATTATTTTAATGGAATTAAAACATAATGAAACATAGAAATATTATAATTCTAGTATGATATCATATATAATAAAATTAACTCCATCTGTTATATGTACCATGTATGGTATGAATGAGTCATATCACATTGAGGGGGTGGTAGTCCGGATTTCCTCAAATAAGATTATCACATTTTACCATAATGGAAACCATAAAGGTATGATATAAAAGAAAATTAACGAAGGATAAAGTAAGAATTAACATAATATATATCATATATTAATATGGTTTCATCTTAATGGCCACCATGATTGGCGGTTGAAGATATTTGATTAATCATCGTTTTGTGAGGCGTTAGTTTTCCATCCATAGAAATAATATGTTCTTCATCCATTAGATTGAGGTGTGTGTAATTGTAGTTAAAATACTCCACATAAACAGCCTAGTATATTGACAATACTGGTTTTGTTAAAAAATTAAGTAATAAGAAGAATATAGTGGTTGTAGAAGTAAAATAGAAGAAAAGATGTTAAGAGAAACAATTACCTTTAATTAGGGTAACTCTGTTTGGTATGGACCAAAAGGGTTTCTTAATGTGCCCTATGCCTAATTTAAGGCTTCTATAAGGAGGATAGGGAGATAAGGATATTAATTGGGCAGATTTTGGACGACGATAAAGGCTTGAGAGGTGTGAGAAATTGGTTATAAATGAGGGATTTTTATAAGGGGGAGGGGGGGCTCTATAGAAAAGTATGATAATATTATTTTATTATATATGGATATTCGGTTTCTAAAGGACCAAAAAAAATTAAAGTCAAAGATACGATGAATCATGCTTGAAAAATAATCATCCAATAAGCATTGGATAGGTTTTGGATATTATCGTATTCTTTATAATATTATTTATTTAAATCATTTATTAATGAGGTAAACACTGCATCATTAATGTATTATAAATAATTTTATTTATTTAATATATAAAAATTATTACAAAAAATACCATGATGTAGGAAATTGTTTTTATCTTTGAAATTATTATTTATAATCGATAATATAACTTATATAAAACCATCTAAAAAATAATTTATTAAGAGATTTGTTTTTGTCATTGTTTCCTTTACTTTAAATTAGTTAAAATAAAGTGTCATTATCATTTATAAGTGGCTCAATGGGGTCCCAAAATCAACCCAAATATGGCCATGGTCGTAAATGATTCAAAAAATAAGTTTAGTACAAGTGTTAAGGTAATTTTGAATCATTATAATATTCATTTTACCTTGAATTACACTATTTATCTTTAACTGCGGTAAATAAAAGTCAAAAGTTACTATTCACCAAAAAATATTTTCATCTTATTCAACCATATTTAAATTAATAATGACAACCATGCATGTCATATTTTGGAAATTTAATTTACAGTAGTTATAAATTTTAATTTAAATGAAAATTTTAGTTTTTTACTACTACTAAGTGCTTTAACTATTCATCAAAAATTGATGTTCTCTTGAAAAATACCGAAAATTTATCCAAAGATATATTTGATATTATGAATTAAAAAAAATGTCTATTTTACCAAATTCTAAACAAATAATTTTCATTACTTATTTAAAAATTAAATCCCTTTATCAAAACAAATAATGTGTTGTTAAGAAGCAATAACTATCAAAATATTGATAATTATTTATATCCAATTTCAAAGTGAAATTAATTATATTAAAAAACAATGGGTTAAATGGTAAAAATATTTTATAGTTACAGTTTAAAACCAATTAAAAATATAATCTAACCACATTAATAAATTAGATTAAAATTCATTTTTCAATTAAAATACAATATTTTCACTATTCATTAAAAAATTGAATTTTATCCGAAAAATACCATAAAATTACCCAAAGTAAATTTTGGTGTCACGATTCTAAAAAAGAATTTCATTTGTTCAAATATAACATATAAAAGTGAAAAAACTATAATTAATGTTTTTTATCCATTAAAATGCAGTAAATCAGCCTTTTAATGTAAATTTTTCTTAAATTTAGATTCATTCACATTTTAAGCTTCTAACTTTAATAGGATAAATGTAATTACATTTAACAAACATGTCTAATCATATTTTTGTTAGTATTGTTCATTCTGGCCAATACAAAGGCTAGGAGTAAATGACCATTTAAAATAATATTATTATATTATTAGTGTGCAACATAAGTTCAAGTGCGCTATCGAACATAGAAAACACATTAAAGTAATATTAATTAATATTTTAATCACAAATATTAATAAATATTGAAATCACTTATTATTTATTTACCTCGGATATTACATTATTTTTTATAGAATAGTGGTAATATTGATTTATTTGGTAAAAAAATTAACATGAATAGGAATAATGATAATGAATAATGGATTTGATTGACCGAAAGGGTGGTCACTTTGTATATGTTAAAAAAATGTATTAATTTGAAAAAGATTAAAATATAAACCTTATAATGAATTTCTAAAATATTGAGGATCAATACATTATAATTAATGTATAAAATAGATATAAATTACCATTATTAACATTCGAAAAAAATTTAAGACCATTCTAGAATCAATTTAAAAAAACCTAAAAAATTAGGAAAAATAGTTAGAATAAAAACATTAAAGAAATATTTTTATACGATAGTCAGTTACCTTTAGTATTAACTATTTTGTACCCCTAGATTGAAAATATTATATTAAATTTTTAGTTTATTCAGAAACTCATTTATGTTCTTTCATGTATCGTCATTACAATTTTTTCATATGTTACCATGTTTTATTTAGTAGAAAAATGTTTTATTTTCACTTTACATGTTTTGTGTATATTTAATTTAAATGTCAAAAATGAAATTGTTTATTATATATGGTCTAAGATATAAGTATTACACAATATATATAGTCTTAATAATGATATAACATTTATTTTAATATATTATTTTTTAACCCTCAAGGTATGGTGAATGTGGAAAAACAAATCGCATAACTTCATAGATGTAGTAATCTACATGAATTCCCTTGACACTTTATAATTTTTTATTAAATGGGACGGTGACATGGTATCTAATACTATATTACTAAATAATTTTTATTATTTTCGAACAATAATATATATTCATATGATAAAAAATTATCCAATCATAAGATCCCGTGATAAAAATGATTTACATCACTTTGTGGAGATTGTAGTCCACATGTGCATACAGGTGATGATTTATAATAACATTGGATTTAAAATTTGATTTTAAATATTTCTAAATTTAAAATAATAAAATTTATTTGTACAAAATAAACTGATGTTATTATATTTGAATGGATTATTGGGATGTAAATGCGTTAGAAGATGAATTATACATGAAATCACTCAGTTAAGAGTTATACAACTTCTTTGAGAACCTCATTTATCTTACCCATTATGTCTTCAAGGATTTATCCATTGGAGATTCAATTAAACCTATGTCATTGGGATGTATGTATGGAATGTTTTTACGTAAGTACTTTTCAAACAATAAGGCTCATGTGATGTGTTGAAGAGTGGATGATATGTTATATTTTAAAAGTGAGGGAAGTGGAAATCTTGTAACTATTCAATCTTTTAAAATATTTTAACGAATAATTTATGTGATTGTATTATTTAATAAATTTTAAATTCAAATATATGGTTATTAGGGTGAAAATACACTAAACTAATCAGAAAAAAATTGGGATTTTATGACCAAAGAATTTTTTTAACCGTATGTAACATGTTCTACTTTTTTTATTTTGATTAATATTTATAACAAAAGAATATTTATGATAACCAGAAATGATACTAATATCATTAATATATTTTTAATTTATCATTAAAAATATTAAATCAAAAATTTTATGGTTAATTATATGTAATATGTATAAAAATGTTTTTAGATATGAATTCAAAACACAAATAATAGTTTTTCCAAAAATTATTTTTAATCATAAAATTATTCTTTTAAATAAAATAAAACACTATAATTATTCTTATATAATAAATGATATTGTTTCAGATAAAATCAATATTATGTTTCTTTATAAATATATGTAAAAATTATGATATTATAATAAAATTAATTATATATGAAAAGATTAGTTTTAGATAAAATGTTTCATATTTTCAATATTTTTTATTCTTCAGAATAAAAATAAAAAAATATGATATATTTTATTATATTTTTTCAATAATTATTTCTATTTTAGAAAATAAAAATTATTATATTTAGAAATTTAACAATTAAATTAAAATATATTTCATGGAAAAACAATAGTTAGATTTAAAGTACATATTTTTCTATTGCAATATTGCTTATAATCTGTATATTGACAATGAATCAAAAAACTATATTCAATAATATTAATTTGAAATTAAATGCAATTTTTTATTATCAATACCTGTGTTTTCCCACACTTCCACTTTCACCATCCTCTTTGTGGTTTTCATACAACCAACCTATGATGAGAAAGAGAAAATGTATTCTCAAATAACTTCTCCTTGTGTTCCTTGGCCGAAAATAGATCAAAAAACATATATTTTAATATTAATGTACTTATTTTATATGAAGATAATTTAATACAATTTTTAATAATATATAACCCATTTTTTATCATTAAAATAGAATCAATTATTTGATATCCATATAAATAACCTCACCGATTTTAATGATTACAAATACCGAAATTATATTTCATACAAATGATAAACAATAACACTATATATTATTATATTACATGAGTAAAAATTATTATAAATAATAATAAAATATTATTAATTACTAATTTTGTATATATAACATTACAATGAAAATTTTCAAATATAAAATCTATTATGTAAATAAAATCCAAAAACACTACAGGAGGGTTAATAGAAGACATATTGGTTGAACATTTTATGGAATTATTTTTATTAAATTATAATAAAATAAATGATAATTATTATTATATATAAAAAATATGGTGTCAATGAATAATAATCATATTCATAATTTAACTAATATAACGTTTATGTGGAATTAAATATCCTATAATAAAATTGATTTTATCCAGTATGACATAATAATTGAATTTGCATCATACAGGTCATTGGAAATATTGACTAATACATCAATACAATAAGAGTCTTCTAATGAGGTATATCTTAATTGAAGAATAGTGGATTAACACCTCAACCATCCTATTTTATCAAATAAAAACTCATTGATCTAAGGGTGTAATTTTCAACCCATTCATTTGATAATTTTTTTGATTATTTATTAATCTTTATAAGTTTCTATAAATTTATATGAAGGTAGAATAATATAATTAATTAATTGATGAAGTATATAACCAAATTGAATAAATTATATCCTATTAAAATGACGTGGAATGTGATGAATTACTGAAAAAGCTGAAATAAGTGATATTAAAAATAGATTTCATTAAATAAGTTTTAAACCTAAACATTAGTATAAATTTTGGAATAAATTTCTCCATGATTAGGAGAAACATATATGTAAATGATTTATTTAATAATGGAACATTCATCCAAGACATCATTTAGATTTGTTATAGTTTATTCAGATTAATTATAATCAGTCTAGAGAGTGTGAGACAAAATGAAGTTGTGAACATTAGTAAAATTTTCCATATTTATGAGAATATTTATAAATTATGAAACTTTTAAATAACTCATTTCAGTGGGCACACCATTACATTTAGAGAAAATACAATAATACTATTATACATATATAAAATAGACACTTACAATGTCTTTGAATATTTTAATGGGATAAGTTAATTATCATTGATGAGTTTCATTGAATTCCTTCAAATTTTTGAATTAAAATAAATCATGTAGGAGAATGAAAGGTAATTCCATCCATATAATTTGAATACTGTAACCAATTATAATCACAATACTAAGCCATATTCCTTCATGATATGGAATGTGTGGTGCCCTATATAATTTTATAGTAATATCATTCAATGTAAAAAAATTGTGTGGTCATTTTTAAACCAACAAATGATGTTGAAGAGATACAAAATAATATATTATTAAAAATAATATTTAGATTTTATGTATAAAAATATAAATTTAGTCAAAAATATAATATTTATGAAAAATATAAATTATCATTAAAAATTAAAAATTTAAAATTTTAAAATATATGATTATATGATTAATGAAAAGAGTATAGAATCGCATGAGAAATAAATATTTTTACTATTTTCACAATTGGGTGAGAATACGTGTGGGGTTTGAAAAGAAAATTTATAAAAACCCGTAATTATATCAATATAATTTTCCTTAATATAATTATTCCATATAGTATAGATGACATAATAAAAACTTATAGAACATAATAAGAACATTATACATGATGAATAAATGAAATAAGAGTTATTTGAAGAAATTATGCAACGTAAACCAATAGAATAGTAATGTGACCTTTGAAATAGTAATGTGACCATTGGGAATAGTAATTAGGTTAATATAAAAGTAAACTCATCTATTAAGTTATAAATAAAATGTTGGCATACTATAAATAATAATATGATACAATTATATCATAGTATAACTAATTAAAAGTTTTAAAAATTACTATTTTATTTTTAGATTTTTTATAAGACTTAAATGATTATTTATAATTATATAAGTAATATAATGATTAAAAAGAATTTTTTTTCTAAAATATATTCAAAATTCAAAATTTTATTTTCTTTTTATTTTAAGAAAATTTTATGAGGCCTTATATAATTTATTCAAAAAGTTATATAATGAGTTATAGTATTAAAATATGTATATTCTAAGTAAATGATGATTTTAATTTAAAACTTAATATCTCATAATAAGAAATTTATTTTTAAAAAATTTAGGTTATTTCTTAATTCTACACATAAAAATATTGTATGGGATATTTTATTGGATTTTTCTAAAATAAATGATTTTTTTGTGAATAGTTAAATATGGTAATTTATGGTACATAACAAATACATGGATTATTAAATAATAGATGATGTATTGATTATGTAACTCCATAATGTCAAAATATACCTAATTATTTTTGTAAATTCAGTGATATGTTTCAAACTATTAAAATTCTTGACAAAAATATAATGAACTAACGTATAATGTAATAAAAAACTATACTCCCCTCCCTTTATAAAGGAAATCTCTCACCACCACTTCTCCTAACACCATAATAGAAATAATTCATGTATATTGTCTTCTCAATACAATTTAAAATTTCATTCCCAATATCCAAGATCATTCAGTGTCAATGAATTATAAAACCAATCTCTACAATGAGGTTTTTAATGAGAAAAAGTTCAACAGTTAAATTCCCTTTGCATTTCATTAAAATTTTTATGAATTTTCAATGATTTTCTTATTCTCTCTTTATGTTATATTATCAAATTGGAATGAAAAATCCAATATCATATTTATAATATAATTTTATTATGTTAATGGAATAATCTATCATCAATCATCTTTTTCTCTCCCATTTATTTAAAAACAAAAATACAAACATCATTTATGAGGTACTATTTTATCGCCTTCAAGGATTAAACATTTTCATTTTACATTAACACCATCAGATATGGCCTTAATACCATTGAAATCATTGATAAATATTGTTAAATTTATGTTATACCATTTTTATGTTATGTAAATAAAATGTATACAAAAAATTAAATAATAAACATCTCTTTTTTAGAGAAAAAACATCCAAATTAATATAAATGATTATAATTAAAATTTTATCTAATAAATCATACTACAATCTAAAAAAATAAAATATATATAACCAATTATAATTATTTAAGTTCACTAATAACAGAAAATATCAATTTTGAAAAATTATCCCCATTTTGAATGATCTTCCATACATGTATACAAGTTATCTAATCATTAAATTCAAGATAATGAACACTGTCAGAATGAAGAAATTGAATTCTATATGTTATAATAACATTCATAGAAGAACATAATAAAATAATAACAATTAAAATATATTTAAAAAAGGTTTTTTATTCAATTATATAGGAATTTAATTTGGTTATCTATGATATTAATGTGAAGAAAGAATTCATTTAAAAGGAAAAGGGATTCTGAAACCCAATTACATTCATTTTCTTATCCTCTCTTCAACATTATGATTTTACATATTATGTTATTGAAAATTCATTTGATGTTTGTTTTCCAGGATATACATGTTCCAATATTATTTTATGAAAAATACAAATAAATTTCTTACAGAACTCATCTATAGAAAAAACAAATCTTATAAAACTATTGAAATTTTTTCTTATTTACACAAGAAATATGATCCTTATACCATCTATGATATTCCCTTGTTAATTTTTGGAACCCAAATTTTTATCCATGAATTTATGATTTATGAAAATCCTAAGAACCCTATTTACTTTCCATGGAATAATTTCATGTAGTTGATTTTAATATGTTATATGTGGTATGCATTATTATGTAAATGTTATGATGTGACAGGTGACACTAGAATTATATAGAGCCCCAATTCATTGGATAATATAATTTTTCTCATAATATAATGTGATATATTCACAACCATGATGATTTAATTCCATAATGATGATTTTATGGTTATTCACATATTCTAAACATGAACATGATGCTAGTTTTTTTCACAACTATTTGTGGTAGTTGACCACTAAGAATTGATATTTCATTTTTATACATTTCAACATTCGTTGCATTAATCTAATGGTTCCTCTCTTGAATATGATGATGATTTCATGGTTATTTTATAATGATTATGATTAATAACACCCCATATTATATTTCGTCATGTTTTTATCTATCCGTTTTCAAGGAGTTTAGCTAATCTATTTATTTTATGGATATCCTCAGGTGGCTTCTCAATATAAGGATTACACAAGGGCCATTAAGAAGCTATGGAATAAAGAATTAAGTATTGTTGACTTTTTATTATGTAAATGATAAGTTTCGTTCTACTTCCCCCCAAATAGTAAACATTTGGATCCCGGTTTTGTAATTATTTTATGTTGTTTTTTACTAAAATTTTATAATTCGAATGGACGAAAATGTAGGGTCGTTGTATATTTTATTATGGAATGGATTAGTTAATTTTACAATTAGGATTAGATTAAATTATTGAATAATCTTAGTATGAGACTATATAGGTAAAAAAAATAATTTATAGAAATGATAAACATATGAATCCCACATGATATAGCTTTAGAGTTAATTTCACAAAGGAATAATCTATTTATTCATGAAAGGTTGGAAAAATGTTTTGTTCAAACCATATCTATTTTAAAAAATCATTCGAAAAAGGATATATAATGCCAACAACCCATGTGAGGGCCATACAATGATTGATTTAATGACATCCCCAATGCCTTGGGAGGTGTGGTTAAAACTTTCATATTGATGATGTCCCATCTATCTATGGGTATAAACAAGAAATGGAATAATTTGGAACATCCTCTTTCTCCTAAGAGGGAGAAACTAGATAACGAGTATTTTATGTAGAAACAACCACCAACATTTATTTGATCTTTGTATCAAGTATGCATATAAGAGTAGGTTAACATGATGAAGAAAATCATTTCAATGATTCCCTATTCTTTGATAGATAATGTGGATCTTGTTTTTTATCATATAGATGGGGATGCCAATCAATAGGGGTCAATTATTATGAAAACCAATGAAAATGATGAAATTTAAAAGATTCAGTGGGAATAATTTATGAAAATATTTTATTACAAGAATTTCCCTCAAAATCATCTTTCAAATTGGGAGAGAATTTTTTTTAGGTGGATAAAAATGAACATTAATTTTTTATGGCTTACGAAGAAAATTTCCCACAGAATAAAATTTAGAATTTGGGTTTGTTATAAAAAATTATATGAAAATAGATAGATTCATTACTATTTTAATTCCACGCCATTTAAAGAAGACAAATATACATGAATTTTGGAGTTTTGATGATGTTTTTTGATCTTCTCTCGATGTGGAAATGGAGTTTGGAGAATAATCCCATGGATATAGATATAAGAAATGAAAGATGGAGTTTCTGGATGATGGGTCAAACGAAAATAGAATAATGAGAACAAAAACACAGGCATATCAAAAAAATGGGAAGAAACTTAATGGGAATTTCCTCAATGATATTGGGATATTATTCAAGTGTGGGAGAAGAGTACACAAAGGTCTTAAATTTCATAGAGATGTGAGTAAGAAGGTCAACATGGTGGAGAAAAAGAGTAGACCACCAGTGGTTCAATTATTCAATTATAGAGATTAAAGGAACTACACTAGCCAGTGAACTAAACATAGAGTAATTGAGGGTAATCATCATTAGTGACCACTAAATCTAATGGAGTATGGGAACTATCATAGAATAACAACATCTGAGGTTGATCCCAATAATGATGTGATGATAGGTATAAAGATTATCCATTCATGAATGTTGATCATAGTATTTGATTCTGGTTCAAAACATTATTTCACATCATGCAAGTTTAGTGTAACTATATAAACACCACCTAAAAATATAGAGTTTTGAGTTATATGTGAGAATAATCAATGGGGGAAATTATTTCATCCAAATTATATAACTCCACCCCAGTCAGTTATTGGTGACTAAATCACTGAAAAAATTATGTCTTATATCATTTGTTGATGTTTGAATTCTATTTGGTGGATGAATTACTAATCTCTATACAAAGACAACATCAGCTATTTAGAAATAGATATCACACTACATATACTGATGAATTCTATTATTCCATACAACTGTAAGGAGGTGGATGAAAAAAATTTTGAATCAGCGTATCAAGTGGGGATATACTTTCCTTATGAAAAAACATATCTAACTAAAATTATCGAGAATAAAGGGATAATCCTGATCTATGACATGACCATTGTAAGGTACAACATTGATGTGTTCCCTGATGAATTTTCTAGTCTTTATCCTACCAAAAGATTGAGTTCTTAATTGAATTTATTCTTGGATATATGCCTATATCAAACAATCTTTAAAAAATTTCTACAATTGAGTTGTTGTATATTAAGAAGTGGATATATGAAAATTTGGACAAGGTTTTTATATTCCTGAGTTCATCCTAATGGGGTGTGTCGATCCACCTATTCAAAAAATGGACGGATTGACTCAGCTCTATATTGATTATTTCTAGCTCAAAAAATTAATGACAAATCACAGGTATCCCCTTCCATGGATAGTTAAATTATGGATCAAATATATGAAGCATGTATTTACTTATGGTTGATGTTTGTTCGAGAAATCACTAATTGAGTGTAAAAAAGAATGATATTCATAGGATTTCCATTTGGATGAGGTATGGAAACTATGTGATCATACCAATTCCCTTAAGACTTACTATTTACCAAAAAATATTCAGGGACATAATGAATAGTGTTTTATGAATTCTGTTGCAATTTTTTTTACTATTTATCAATGATATTATGATATACTCAAAGAGAAAATTTGATCACGAGGAGAATTTGAAAACAATGCTAAAGTATTTTTGAAGGGTGAAAAATTAATTCAAGGATAATAAATGTTAGTTTTGGATGGATGATGTATCCTTATTGGGGAATGTCATCACCAAAAAATGAATATATGTGGACCCATCAAAGACAAATTCAATAACAGAGTGTCCTAGAAGAACATCTATATTGGAGATCCATAGTTACCTAAGTCAAGCTGGGTAATACAATAATTTTTTGAAGAAAATCCCATGATTATCAAACCCACTAACCAAGATGTCTTAGAGGGGATAAATGTTTTTCTAGACTACTGACTTTGAAAACTACTTCAAAGAGTTAAAAAAGAGGCTTACTACCAAGCCAGTACATACACTTCTAAAAAATGGGTATCACATTGTGGTATACAAAAATGCATCTAAAAGAGGATTTGACTATATAATAATGAAAATGATAAAATTATAGCGTCTTCCTCAAGAAAGTTCCAATGATCAGGGGAATAACTATCCCACACATCATATGGATTTGGGAGTTGTGACCATCACATTGAAAATATGGAAGCATTATCTCTATATAGAGAAGTGTAAAATTTATACAGATCATAAGAGCCTCAAATATATATTCACACAGAAGGATTTTAATACGATCCAATTATGATGGTTATATATAATCAACAATTCTGAATTATCAATCAACTACCGTCCAATAAAACCTCTAAGATGAATGAAATATGAGACATTATAAATGATGAGAATTGAGATGGATCAAATATTCATAGATTTTCAAAAGCATGAAATATGAATCATTAAGGATAGAACATCGTAAATCCACTCACAAAAGAACTCTCAACCATCCAGCAACGTGAAAATAACTGATGATCAATGAAATGATATGAAAATCCAGATGAAGGTGGAATCCATGAGGATGGGGAAATCCTCAGATTTCCAAATTGATGAGGTAGGTGTTGTATGATTTGGTTCTTGATTATGTGTACCATGAAATCTAGAGATATATAAATTGAATATGAGTTCCTCACATAGCTCAACCTTCTCAATTCACCAACAGATAACTAAGATGTATTAATATCTATGAAAGAATTATTGATGGGATAATATAAAGAAGGAAATCCATGAATATACATCAATTTTCTTAGTATTTCATCAAGTGATGGATGAAAGTAAAATGTCTAAGCGTATCATTAATACATTATCAATTTCAAAATGGAAATGAGAAAACATCACCATGGACATTGTCAACGGAAATCTAAAGCTATATAGAGGAAACAATTCCTTGTAGGTTGTTATGAATATTATCTCGAAAAAACTCAGATTATAAAAATTTGATAGGGACTCTCAATAGATCAATATACATTAATATATATTCGATAACTTTTAATACCTCATTGAGTACCACTATAAAATATATCCAATCAAGATCTAAAATTCACCTCTAAATTCTCGAGAAGTATCCAACATGATTTAAATGCTGAGATAAATATTACAATGGATTATAATCCTAAAACTAATGGAAAATATATAAGTTTGGTCAAAACAATAAAAAAAGGTTAATGGCATGTTTTATGGTCAAAAAGGGGGAATGAGACCAATATTTTTATCAGGATGAGTTCTATTACAACAAAAAATTACCAATCAAGCATAAAAATGAGTCCATATACAGACCTATATGAGAAAATATGAATAAAATCATCATGATGGGATGAATTCTGTCAACATATTATTATCATACCTAAAATGGTTGAATAAATGGTGGAGGAGTGGAAAACTAATCAGTAGCACATCATGGTATCCCAAAGTCAATAGAAGAGCTATGAACACAATGGTCTACACGTCCTAGAGTTTGAGGTTAGAGAAATGTTATTCCTCGACATGTATTTGTGGATGAAGTTCATCTTATTTTGGTATAAATGAATATTGAGTACCATGTATATCTGAAACATTGATATTCTTGATCATTCCAGATATGTAGTTTATTGACTAACATTTCCACATACCATGTCTCTTGTACACAATGTATTCCCCACATCCCTTTTGAGGATGTTAGATCCCAAAATTTATAGAGGTATATTAGTGTTTAAAATATTTCATAAAAAATTATATTTTCATTTATGAAGTGTTCCCCATGATTTTCAGGGTCATTGGAAGTGTTCCGAGGGTTCACAATACAAATTAAGGGGAAAGCAGGACAACCAATAGAATGTGCATAGTTGCCGCAAGGTTGGCATACAGTTTTTTAAACTATGCAAGGTGGGGAAAATTTGTGAAATTGTTTATAGAGGCATGTCACACAATTGGAACACGTTTTGTAAAACCATGTTGGTAAATCGTGCACTACTGTAGCATTTGAAAAAAAATTATACAATTTCCACATCTGAGATTTTAGTTCCCTCTCATTTTATTTCCAATTTCTTCCATTACAATTATAGTGGAAAACCTGAGTGACACATGATTCCTATAGTTGATTCTCCTTTGATCCTAATATGTTTAGATAACTCTTGGTTACAGATTGAGGCTCCAGGTGAGTGTAATCCCTCTCTGTCATCCCATTTTGGATTAGGGTTTTCTTTTTTCTCTTATCTTGATCTGAAGCTCTATAACATCTATTCATTGGTGAGGTCTAGGATGAGGCATCAAAGGGATGTCGAATTAGGAGACAAAACGTTCATTAAGAGTTCAATCATCAACATATTTGAGGTAGATAGTCTGTATGTTATATCCCATTCTTTATATATGGATTTTGTTCATTAAAAGTTGAGTTCTTTTTTCCATTTCTAGTTCTCTTGGTGCTGTTAGTGGGAATTGATATAATGGGTGTCGAAATGATGAATTGTACACATCATGACCCCTATGGGATGAATGTAGGATGACTTGAAAAATTTAGTTCCACCCATGGTGTGTTCTGACCACCACGAACGTGGTTAGTAGAAATGTTATGTGTGAAATAGACTAATGGTTAAATAGAGCCCAAGGTGAACATATTAATTGATTGAATGCTGATAAATGAGGGAAACTTGTAATTTGATCCTATATATGGGTAATTTCTATGGGGTTCCATGGATTGACATGAAAATAGTTAGATGAGCTCAATAGTAATGTACCAAATGAAGTGTGATTTTTAATTGAAAAGAATAAGCGGGATAATACATGGGAAATGATAAATGTGTTAAATAAGTTAACATATATATGGGGTTTGATGTGTTAAGTGGGAAATTGTAGGAATTTTTTTGAATGTTATTAGATAGTTTGGAATAAGAAATATTAATGGAGATAAACTGTTATGTATTGTATAGGACAAATGATTTAGTGGGTTGTGGCATATTATTAATTCCCAATTTTTACGTCTTGGATTGTGATTGATTTTGGAATTGTTTATGCCTGCTTATGGTATGGTATATGTGTGGTGAATAGACAAACAAGCATGTGCACATAGCTTGGTAGAGTGGGGTTTTAACATGATGATCTATACCCATGGGTCAAGTTTGAATGAGTATATAAACTCCACCTCAAAATCAATAGATTAGGGGAAATGGATGGAGTTATATTCTCTTAATGGTCGCATTCGATGAGACCAATAGGATGGAGGATTCATGTTGAGTGTATTGTATATTTTAGGATGTGATTATCCGTTGTGAGATAGGGAGCCTGATTTTGAATTTTTGAAATTCCAAACCTTTAATGATGTCATAAATGTGGGCAATGTATTGAAGTTGGTTCAAGTATTGATATCAGGAATAATGATTGGAATGGGTTAAGTGGGCTTTGTTAACTTGTGGTACATAACATTTATTTATTTACCTTTTCCATAAATAGAATACTTTTATGCTATATATTGACTGGATATTTTCTTGCACTATTGGTGGGGGCATATTGAGTTGGATACCCCACATGCTTAGGCCTCCATTGGGTACCCGGGCAGACATCATGCTTGCAGGTCACCACAAGGGAAATTTCACTATGCTAAAGAATTTAGTTGGTAATGGGAGATGCATGGATGAGGTTCTAGACATGGATTCTGGTAGATTTTGTGGATTATACTATTTTTATTTTTTAGAGGTTCTTTTCACCTTTACACTATTTCTCATAAGATACAATGTTTATTGTTGGTTGTTGTTTATACACAGTTTTGAGAGATGTTAGATATGCATGTTTAATGGTTATTGAAAATTATTTACAATATCTATAACTGTTTTATATTATTTCTTACTCTGTTAATGAGGGTATAGTCTTCCCATGTGACTCATCTAGTCCCCTACTAATAGTCAGAATCCTCTCACATACATGGAGGTGCACTTGACGTCATGTGGAAACCCAACTTCGAGCACCATTTTGTGGAATCTATGTCATGGAAATTATAATGTGGTGTTAGAGGCTGTCTTTTTAATGAAATAATATTTGAGAATGGCAAAAAAAAATTATAATGTAATTGTCGGCACATGATAATGTGCTCGTTCTTGGGAGTATCTTACTGGTATATGAGGTAAAACTCGTGTTCTATTGGGGTGAAAAATTTGTTTTTATTGTGTGTTTTTAGATTTGATGATATTTCACCATTGGGATATTCAATTATTATGTAATGAGACTATTTTATGACATTTTTATCATGAACATGATGGAAGAAGAATGTGACATCATGCATCGTTGTAGGAACATATGCATTTAATTGGCATACATCATGATAGGCACATAGGGGAAGGTTATGTGGGGTATGAAACGAATAATACATGGAAATTCCATAATAATTTTAATCATAATGGTGTCTAATAAATGATTATGTGGGTAATAATATGGAATGTAACATGTTGTAAAATTAAATGTGAATTTTGAGAAAAAACATTACTTTAAATGTATGGAAATAATTATGAAATGGTTGTATATAGCTAGTGAATAACCATCTTAGTGAAATCGTTGAATGTTATATGTTATTTGGTATACAGATCATGTTGGGATATTAGAAAAATCCCACCATGATGTGGGATGGCTGTCGGGAGATAAGAGGTTGTTTTCGAGACTCCTCCTCCAGTAGTGGAGTAAGAGAATATGGTGATCTAGGATGGAAGAGATGATCAGTTCCATGAGAATCATGCTCTCTTTATAAAAATGATTGAACATAAACCAGGGCGGGTCTTGCTAAGATTGTTTAAGATTACTATGGTGTTTTAGTTATATAACCCATTGACATTTACTATGGATTGTGATTTAAAGGAAACTGAGTTCTAGACAGAGTCTATATAGACAATTATTGTTTATCTGGATACTCCTTCTGAGACAACAACTTATACATTGCGGGGCTAAACATTACACTTTTGGGAAATTATATTTCATTCATATCAGTCTAAAGGAATGTTTTGAAAATATTGTTAGTAAATGTTTCTAGTGAATTTCTATCTAGAGAAATTTATGAGAGTAATGTTTCCAGATTCTATGAGTTTTCCCCTAGGGTAACTGTTGGTAGTGGATTACTCTAGTCATTTAACTGATCTGATATGCTTTGATCTAGTAATGTAATGATACAAGGAAGCTCTAGGGAATCTATAGCAACCCTGACATAACATACATGTATATTAAATAAATTTATAATAATATTTATTTTATTTAAAAAACTCATGCTCGGTGAACATAATAGTATAGTGTCTTCGAAAACATATAAAAAAAATCCTATATCCTAGATAAATATGTTCAATATATCCCATAATGATCTCCTCCATTACTACATAGATATATGACCATCGTGGGTATGCCTATCTTGGTATTTCCCACCGCTTTTGCCTACTTTTTCTCTCCCCCTTCTTCGCTGGGTAGGGATTTTTTTGGCATTGTGGTGGAACCTGTAGTCGTTGTTCCCACTTCTCCTGGACAATGGTCAATGTAACGATTCTATTCCTAGGTGGGGGTGCATGTGGTGAGTCGAGGTGGTCTCTGGGTGGGAACATAAAGGCGGCGACGAGATCTGGTTCTGTTTGGAGAATGGCCTTGCGGCTGCCCTCATGGTTCTTGTTTTTACCTTGATTTTTTGACACTATGAATTAGATTTGGGTGTGGTTGTGTATGGTTCTAGGTATGAGTTTGTGTTCATTCTGCTCTGGGAATCTTCAGTTTGTTTGCAGTGGCGATGTGGACGAGATGCATCTGGATCGTATTTATTTGATGGTTTTTTTCTATGTGATTGAGAGTGGATCTGTTGGTCCCACCGAAGGTCAGATCCGGAGCTATGGTTCATCGTGGTTTTGGATTTCATGGTTCTTCTATTGACAGTCTTCCTGGAGCTCCTGCATCGGCTCGATCTCATCCTTGGGTTTCTTAGAGGTGGAATCCACAACGTCAACGGTGTTTTGCGACGGTGTTTGGACCTCCAACGCATCTCCAGTTTTTCCGGGCAATCATCACCGGCGACACTGGTCTGGTTATGAATAGTGGAATTGGTTCGTATGTCAGTGTTGGGTGGCGACGACGACTATGGTGTCGATGATGGCAGGCGATGCGACTTCGGGTGATATGGGCATATCACGGATCATGATCTCCTCGTTTTTTGGGTATGAATTTTGAATTTTTCATTTCGAATTTGGATCACCTTGTTGTTCTCGCGTGATGTTTTGAGGATGTTGTTTGGTTGCTGAAACCACAAAGCTGTCATTTTGAAAATTAGAAAACAATAGAATTTTCATTCAGTATGCAAATCATAATTATAAGGGCATAAAAATGTGACCAATATCAAAAGATGATCATACCCTTCATATCAAATATCATTAAAATGAGTTATGGTATAACTCATGGAAGTTCATAAGACATGATTCATTTGTAAATAAACATCATGAAACATGAAATTAAAACTAAGCAGTAAAAAATGGGATTTGCCGAATGCATATACACATGAAAAATCATCGGCAAAGTCTACTATCCAAGACCATTATAACATGTTAGGATTGGTCTATGAAGCGTGTACTTTTTAAAGTCTTGCGCTAAAAACCATTGAATCCTCTTACATTTTGGATTAGGCTAAAACCCACATAACTTCATGCTTTTAGGGTTGTGATAAAATCCATGTACCCAATTGTTTTTAGGTGTGTTCTATAACAATTGTACCCTCATTGTTTTATGCTTATGCTACAATCCATTTACATTATTTATTTCATTATTGTTATATAACCCATGTAATATATTTCTTTTATCATTGGACTAAACACATGTACCTTTTTATTTTAGGGATTTGGCTATAACCTGTGTACCCTTTGAGCTCAAATACAACTTATCAGTGCATAATTCATTGAAGGGAGATATATGTCCCACCCATATCATAATAAAATCATTCATACATGTGCCTTATGATAATAAAACATTCATCATATCATGAGTCGAAAAAAGAGATTGGTTTTATAAACATTAAATCATAACCAATTAAATGACATGGGTATCATTAACATTTCATCACATAATAACCTGTGCAAAGAGGCAGGTATAATAATTAGTGTATGAAGCCATAACCCATGAAAATATGTGGGTTTCAAAAGAATAAAAACTCGTTGTGGTCAAATGGGTGATGTATGAATCACTCCATCAAATCATAATCCATTCAAGAAAGAATATGAATAGAAACTTTGTATCATTTCTTATAATAGAATGAGTGACATTAATGGATATTATCTTTTTTGAAATATAACTTGGAAAGATATTTTTTAATACATTTCTTGAGGTAAATATCATTTCTTCAACGATAAAGGATATTTAAACCATAAAATCATTGGAAACCCATTTTCCATAGAAAATATACAAAGTATGCTGAAAACCATTTAAAACCATTTGTTGAAAATATATTTTAAAAAATCATAAAAATCAACCAATAAAAATAAAAATAAATATTTAAAGGATTGATGGTAGATAAGTCCATACATTTCACACGTGGTAAAAAGAACATTCCTTTAACGTGGTAAAAATGTCTGAAAAAGGCCTCATTCGGGAAGTGGTGGCAATATTACATTGAAAAATTTATAAAAATTCAAATAGAGTAATTATATATTCTACTAATCATAGGATACTAGTAAAATATTCCTGGAATCCCAATCTAGAAAATATGGTTTTAAGGGCAATGATTTTTGACCGAGGAGATGGTTAATTCGGGAGTTCTTAAAAACAAATTCATAACTAAATTATGTAAAAAAGATTTTAAAACTGTAATAATTCATGAATATATCATGAAAAAAATATATTATAATTAAACTCATGGGTTTTCATGATATATGGATCATAATGTTCTGTCAAAGAATCATAATCATTAACAATATCGACATGTGATGTGATTGTCTTGAAAAAATCTTTCTACATGGAAACTTGTGATCATACACTCCATGTATGAAATGAAAATATAATTATTCTTAAAATATCAGGAAAATATTGATATTAATGATATATCATGTAAAATTTATGTATATACACAACAAAAAAATTAGGCACCTAACAAAAAATGAGTCTCAAAGAAGGAAAATTGAGAGAAGACTAGTTTACAGATTTGGTAACATTTGAAACATAAAACCCCCTAGAATAAAGGCCCTATAATTGATTTATATATTCCCATAAATTTTACTATAATTAAAATTGAATACAAATATATTTATTGTACAAAAAACAATAATGTAATGGGGGGTGAATAAAGCATGCATCTCATAGAAATTAAAAGTTAGATGAAATCCCCTTACCATGTGTCTTTACTCTCATCATAATAATTCCAACATTTTTTATAATAAATATAAATATATTATAAATATATTAAATAAAAATTTTCATATATATTATACAATATATAGATTTATTATTACTTTATATAGCTTTTTTATTAGCAATTTCATGTTACGGTTGCACTTCAGGTAATATTTTCTATGCTTTTCGCATGTGTCTTAATATGTTATATCATTGGCCCTTATACATATATCATGATGTAAAGAATATAAAGTATGATATTAATATCATTTATATACATCATATTTTTATTATAATAATCTATTTAATATATAATAATTAATTGGAATACACTATTCTTGGAGATGGTAGGTTTTATGAATGCATTAACGCTATTTCCATTTCATTGTCATGTTGAATGAAAGTAAAAGTCATATAATATTATATATGAATATATATATAATTATTAATTTAGCTTTATAATGTTATATATATCAAATATATTCATTATCCTTAATAAAATCTTTATAATGTATGAACAAATCATATCTCTATGAGGAGCGGTAGTCCACACTTCCCCAAATGAAATTATCGTATTAAAAGAAAATATATTGTAAAAAATATACGTGTTATAAAAAGATAAAAATAGTCATAAATAAATAATAATTATAATATATTAAATATATTAAAAGTGTTTCCCCCAAAATTTCCACCATGATAGGTAGTAAAGTAAAATGAACATTCACCCTTTAGTGGGGTGGTAGTTCGCAGTACACATAAACAATATGTTCATTTCACATTGGATAGATGCTTGTGTAATTGTAGGATTAAAACATAGAAAACTAACATCATGTTATGTTTAATATACTTTTTTTGTTATATAATCATATAATAATGAGAGTTGAGGGTATGGAGAAGGAAAATAAAATTAATGAGATTGGGAGAATAGGTTGCCTCTTAATCGGGTAACTATTTTTTAATTTGTGCCAAAAAGCGTCATTGGATTGATTTCATCCTAAGTAAAGGAATATATGAGTAAGAAAGGTATATTGAGAATTTTATTTGGAATATATTATTAGAACATAATATGTTTTAGCGGTTTGAAGAAGTGAGAGAGGTTATCTCCTTTTATATGCAAGGAAACATGCCTTTTGTGGAATTTTTTTTAAACAAGTTAGGTGCACAAATGTTCTTACATAAAAAATCACAAAAAAACAATAAAAATAAATAAATTTTTGTTTATAGAAGGAATATTTCCATTAAATGGGTTTTGGACATGTTTATCTGTCATTTTCCCCATATGATTATGGTTTAGTCCAAAATTATGATTATTTTGACCTTAATCATTGTGAATAATTTTATTAATATTTAAAATGAAATTTTATTAAAAAATAATTATGATATAGTTAGACACAAACTACTATACTGATTAAAAATTATTTTTTTGGAATACCATTCCTAGAAGCAGAAAAATTAATATTAGTGATTATCATATAGACAAGATGAGATAAAGGGTTTTTAAAATAGATAAATTGTTCAAAAGTTTGTTATGTTTTTATATTCTTTTTTAAAGTAGAATTTATTATAATTTCATAAATAGAATTAATATATTCATAATTGATATAAATTTTTCTTAAAACAAATTTAATGTAAAATTTAAAATTAATAATAATTCAAATGAAAATGCATTTATTAGCAAAAAATTCTGTATTTATCAATTCTCATCAAAAAAAGATGTTACTTAGAAGAACCCGCAAAAATTAACCTAAGATAATTTCAAAATTAGAAATTGAAAAATTATTTTTATTTTATAAAATTATATTTTTAGATTTGTGTAAAATTATTTTTATTATTTATCATATAATTAAATGAAATGTAGTTTATTTGTTAAATTAGTATATTTATACATATAATGTCCTTACAAGAAACTATATATTTTTTTATCAATATTTTTTATTTCAATAAAACCATAATAAAAAAATATTTGAAAAATATTTATTCATATTCATATTAATAAATTTAACATCTAGGTTATAATTATCCAATTTCTATAATTATAGTAGTAAAATGATGTTTTATAAAAATATCAATATTTTGTTCAACATACAACAGTTCATGGTTGTGTGAAATGTACACCAAGTCAATGATCCCTTAATCGTATTCTAAGTTGGAGTCTTGTAATAAATTACAATAAGGTGATGTGTGAAGGAAAATTTTTTAAATAGTGATTTAAAAAATTAATTTCATATTTTAATTAAATGAAAAATATCAAAAAAATATAAAAGAATTTCAAAATAATAATTCACCTAATATAAGGGGCTTAAATTCACCCCCCTCCCATAAAATTATTTTATCACTTGATAATTTCCAAGGGTATAAATGGTTCAATACTTTTAATATTCCTTATAAAACCCCACATCATGAAAATGAATACTATAATTCCCATTAAAATGTAATGTTGGTAAAAATGGTTATCCAATTTAACATATGAATTGGTTAACACATAGGAGAACATAGGATGGATGTGAAATCATGGGCATGGAAGAAAAAAACAACTATCATGGTCTTTTGGAGATTAATAGAGAAAAATTTTAGGAGAATGTTAAAAAATAGAAATTCATAAATATGTGATTGACTCAGGAACTATCTAATTCATCAGAAACATGGTCACTATGATAACATTTCTTAGTATCATGATCCTTCTTAATAAAGTTAAGGAATCTTTATTAAAACCTATATGTAAATGCCCGGAAATTCTGTGGAATTGTTTTCTTAAATTCATGGGATTTTATATGAGACCATAGTTCCTAACGATGATTGATTCAGAGGCCCGGTGTTCCCAGAATCAATTTCTGATGTTTTTTCAGGTACATTCAGAAATCATACGAGCGGGATTTTATAAATTTTAAACCGGTGCTCAGAACTGAAATCAGTGGGCACCGTTGAAAAATCAAAGTCGGTGATTTCATAGTGAGACCCTCACTACAGTTGCATTCTAACATGAATGTAAGTTAGTTTTTGGGGATTTAAATAAAAATTGAATAAAAATAAAGAGATTGCTTTATTTTTCTTTGTGGTGGTTAAAAGCTTCAAGAGGAGGTCAGTGGTGGGGGCCACCACACCATAACCTCCCATGAGAGGTTATGGAGGTAAGGCCCACCTGCACATAACATCCCTTAGGAGGATATTATTATGTGGGGCCCACATATGCTTTAAACCTCCATGGACTCCCCATAAGTTGGGTAAGGCTCTTAAACTCCCATCATTAATATACCAACCCATTCTATTAATTAATTTTCTCCTTCAATTAATTAATTAAATCCCATTTGAATTCATTTGAATTCTTTGGCCAAGATATTAAATAATGGGTTATCTTAACCCATTATTTTGGTTGGCCCATTCTTTTGGGGGAACCTTTGGGAGAGGAGGAAGAACCTGGAAGAACATGGAGGAAAAAATTCTCCCAATGATGAATGTCTATCACGTAAACAAAGAACGACAGACATCTCCCCCTTTTCAACTGGGGTAAGAAGTGGAAGCACATCCACCCACGATGAACGTCGAAGACGTCATCTTTTACTCATCTCCTCCAAACTCTTTCTCTTACGACGTTGACAAAACGATGTCGCCTTCCCGTGACTTCATCAAACGATCATTGACATTCGAGGAAGAGGGTTTTGAGTTGTATTATTATTCACGTTCTACGTCAATGAATGTAAGAAATGTGAATTGCCGATTGATAACCCCATAATGAGGAAATAGTGGACTGCAAGAACAATGCCCGACCCTCACCCTTTGCTGTTCTCATTTGATGAAGATGGTGGCACCGCAACAGTACCACCAGAGGAATGGACTGTGGGAAAATCAACGATGGCCGGCGATGGGCTGACAGCGAAGGAAGTAGCAGCACAAGGCCACCGGGTCACCAAGAGTGTGTGGCACCCCCGTGACGCGCAGAGGGAGAGTTGCGGCCATGACGGGCAGTGGCCAGGGTGGGCCACGAAGGAGGGGCATGACGTTGTCTCACCACACCGGTGGAGAAATGTGGTGGGCCGCTCAGCCCACCAGGAGGAGCAGGACCACGTCGGGTCCCGTGTGTGGTGGACCGGTGCCAATTGGCACTGGTTAGAGCTCCAACAGAACAACAGAGATATTCGGAAGCCAGGGTGCACATGGCATTTCCCCCTGCCTGTGGCTTACACAGACACCGCCAGCCACCGGGTCTGGCCCCCCTCATGGAAAGACGCCCATCCGGGATGGGCCACCATTGGGATGGGCCGCCCCCTCGGGTCGGGCCGACTTAGGGTTGGGCCTCCCACTCGGGCCGAGATGACAACTCGGGTCGGGCCGCCCCCATGTAACATTTCGGACCCGCGTACCAGGTCAAAACCCAGTTCGGACCTGGTCGAGATGGGTCGGTTCGGCTAATTTGGACCAGACCCAGACCTACTATGGCCAGATTACACCTTTTCTCCCATATCATGGGCTACATGTGTCCAATCGACGAACCGTCTGCAGCTATTGAAAGCTTAGAACGAGATGGTTCTTTTTTCATACTCCACATGAGTTTTTGATACAATTGGGGTATGGTCGGGTTTGTTTGAACCTGAAAACCAATCGGGCCCCTGGAACAGAAATGCCAATAACTCACAGATCGGGCATCCAATTGACGCGTCATCTGTTGCATTGAGATCCCTATGATGAGGCAGACCTTTGTGATACTTCTACATGGGACTTAGTGACTTTTGGAGTATCAACCAGTAGCACATGTAGAAGATCCTCCTGGAGACGAGTGTGTGACGTGTAGAGACCGAGTAGCTGGCTGAGACGTGACGACTGCTGACTGATCGACTCAGAGTGTTTCGACAAGCCCATTGGGAAGTGCCTCAGTGTGACGCGGAAAGACCATATTGAGGAGAACCTCTATGTGACGCAGTAGAACCATGGTACATGACAGGAGGAGTACATCAGCAGGGTACGAGAGGGAGCACCTCTGTGTGAGCGCGGTAGACCCACAGTGTGGAGTGCCTCTGTGTGATGCAGCAGACCCACGATGCTCAACATGGAGAGTACCACAGTAGTCCAGGAAGGTTGGAAGCGCCTCTGTGTGATGCGGAAGGGCCACTATACTTGTTTGTGGAGGATCACACCATCATCTTAAGTTCAGACAGTTTGACTGGGAGTGTTACGTGTTACCACCCCTAGAATAAAATCCTAGTTTTGAGTTGAGTCTGTGACTTTTGTGTTTACATCAGGATTGAGATGGGTTTCTAAATAAATTAGTTATATGTATGGTAATATACATAAGTATGGGTTATCAGTTGTTTCTTTACTTTGTGGTTATCAATGCTGGATATTGTGAGTCCGTGAGAGTCTCGGGGTCCCTACTAAGTATCATTATACTCACCCCTACTCAGGCTAAGCCCGCACCTCATTGTGTCAGTTGCAGATGATGAATAGCGCTGACTGAGGAAGAGAGTAGGAGGACTGGATGGTACCCGGAGGTGGAAAACTTAGAGTGATGGTGCATGGAGTGGACGGATGGACGTAGAGTTCTAAGGAGGAGATCTGTACCTAACTTTCAGGTAGGAACCCCGGAGGATGACCAAGTTGCTGGTTTACTTGCTTTCAGTTTTACTTTCATTCATTTGTACATGTAGCTTACTATTGGGCTAGTATTTCTAGCCCATTTTACTTCCTAGCACTTCTTCTATATACATTTTTCAGAGTTTTTTAATTCCTCTATCATACTCTGTTGTTTGTGTTCAGTATATAAAGGTAATGCCTTCCCAACATAGGGATTTACGCCTTTGGTTCTAGTCTCCAACACCTGGCCTATGGAGGCGGGCTTGGGGTAGTCACGATACATGCCCTGGGGGACGAGTTGTGACAAATTGGTATCAAAGGAGTCTGTTCAACCGCAGAACTTAGGACTTTGATATTTCTTTTCAGTGAAACAATAGTGTTAAGGGTACTAAGTGTGGTTTTTAGTTCAGGGAGTCCAGTGTTGGTGCGGGTGGCCGATGTATCCATACACCAGGACCCTGACTACTGATTTCCGACATAGTGGATGAAAACACTGATTATGTGCGTGGCTTTAATTGTTTTCTTAAGTCATAACAACCGTGTCAGCTCACCTGGTAAATCTTTTTACCGCGTTGAATCTGTTACTTTCAGGATGTCTCCCCGTAGAGCCTCGAGAGTCATACGCTCTGACAGCCCAGCGAGCCTTGAGGATTCGGTGCAGTGCCACTTTCCATTTGACGAACCAACGGATGGAGCAACGAAACTACTTTCTCTTGGGCCACCGATGCCACCATCTCTATCAGGAGATGATGCACACCATTTGACCATGTTGAATGAGTTCCAGTGCAAAATGCCACTCAGGATCTGGGGAGAGACAGACCCACCGGAGGATGAGAATTTGCTGGAGGCTGTGGTGAGAGTTTTCAGGCTAATAGGGACACCATCAGACTACATCATGGTCCTTGCTGCCAGTCTCCATCAGGTAGCAGCAAGAAGATAGTGGACCCTGATGCACTAGGTGTATGTCGAGGGTATACTTCTTTGGATATATTTCGAGATCCTATTCTGGTCAGAGTTTTTACCAGCTACCCTTCGAGCGACACAAATATAGGAGCAACATAATCTGCAGCAGGGTAGAATGATAGTAGCACAGTACTCAGCGAGTTTCACCGACCTCTCACGCTACTCCACGGATATGGTTCGGGACCCATTCATTAGGGCTCAGACCTTCGAAAAGGGGCTCATGCGATAGATCAGAGGCACGATGATCTCCCCCAACATCCTGATGCTAGCGGGGGTGATGTAGAGAGCCCTCCTATTGGAGAGTTTCCTGGCTGAGCAGTCACCACCAGTGAGACCTTCTACTAGTCGACATACTACAGAGTCTTCTGTAGATGGAAGTAGACAGATGACGTAGAGGTCCAAGAGGACCAGACCCTCGAGTGGATGACCACCGGACTCAGGATATTTTTTGCAGGGCACCCGAGGCAGTGACTTACCTTCTAGGAGCAGGTAGTGTTACTCATGAGGCGGGTAGGGTGACATGGCCCATGACTGTCCGACCCACCGTTCAGATGATCTGCAGACAGTTGAGGCACCTCATAGGTAGAGGCAATAGTTTGATTGAGGTAGTCGGCAGGGTGCAAGAGGATGTTGCAGAGGAGCTGGTCGAGCATCTGGCAGTGGATGATGTTTTGAGGTGTTGCCACCACTACCACCAGGAGGACCACCCTTACCATAGGGAGCGGGTGTACATGGGAGAGCTCAGCTTAAGGTAGTTGAGGCCTAAGACCATGGTGATCTAGAGATGAGTTGAGTTATGATCTGTGTCTACTCCACCTAATCTATAGAACTTATAGAAATAGGTTCCAGTCATTTATTCTTAGCCCCTACCCTCATTCGGAACATGAAAATTCTGGTGGAGACGTTGGCTCGATCATTACGGCTAGAGACTCTTACGGGAGAAGACTTGATGATTACGCACTGGTTCTGGCAGTCTGAGCTTACTCTAGGAGGCGAGCGATTCAGTTGGGATCTCCTCGTAGCAGCATCGATGCCTTAAGACATCATCTTGGGGATGGACTGGTTATCTATAGTCCATGCTCAGATTGACTGCAGTAGGCATAATGTGCGGTGTGTCCGCATGGATGGGACCATGTTTTCCTTCACCGAAGAGAATGGAACCTTTTAAGCACATGACAGACTTACTCTGATGAGGGTGAAACCGATCACTCACCAGTTGGTTTGCCTTACCCTTGGAGCAGTTGATGTGGAGAGTCCGACTTATCCTGTAGTGGTGGACTAGTATGCAGATGATTTCTCAGACGATGACCGAAGACTACATCCTAGTAGAGAGGTGGACTTTTACATTGACATGGACCCTGGGCTGCCACCGATATCTAATCCAGCATATCGGATGGCTCCTGCTGAGCTTCGTGATCTGCAGGTACAACTTGAGGGCTTATAGGGAAAGGGATTCATCCGACCCAGTGTTTCTCCCTAGGAAGCCTCGATTCTGTTCGAAAAGAAGGCATACGAGATCCTGAGGCTCTGTGTTGACTACCGTCTCCTAAATCAGGTGACCGTAAATAACAAGTACCCACTCCCGAGGATTGACGACCTATTTTATTAGATCATGGGAGCACGATGGTTCTTGAAGATAGACCACAGATCAGGCTATCACCAGCTCAGAGTTCGAGATGAGGATGTGCAGAAGATGACAATTAGATTCTGGTACGACCACTATGAGTTCTTGGTTATGCCCTTCGGCATATCTAATTCCCCAACAGTGTTAATGTGTCTCCTGAACAGGATCTTCTAGCCGTACCTCGATCGCTATGTCATAGTCTTCATCGATGATATTCTGATCTACTCAACTACTGAGGAGGAACCTGCCTACCATTTGCTGGTAGTACTGGACACACTCTAAGAGCAAAAGATTTATGGTAAGCTCTTGAAGTGAATGTTTTTGATTCTATAGGTTCACTTCTTTTGAACTGTCATCTTGGAAGCAGGAGTTGTAGAGGATCCAATTAGGATTGATGCGGTTCTTTCTTGGGAGCCACCCATGAGTGTGACAGAGGCACCGAGTGTCATGGGATTGGATAGACACTATCCGAGATTAATCCCAGACATCTCCAGAGTAGCAACACCACTATTATCCTTGAAGAAGAAGGGTCAACCCTTCGTTTAGTCAGAGATATGCCAGCAGAGCTTTTAGGAGCAGAGGAAGAGGCTAACTAGTGCCCCCTTTTTGAGGCTTCCAGAGGAGGGTGTAGGGTACGTTGTTTACTGTGATACATTAGGGACCGGACTTGGGTGTGTCCTCATGAAAAAGCGAGCAGTGATCACATGTGGTTCTCGGTAGTTGATACAGTATGAGAAAAACAATGCATCCCATGACTTGGAGTTAGAAGAATTGGTATTTGTCCTAAGGATGTGGCGAAACAATATAATAGGCGATCGTTTTACCATGTACTCTGATCACAAGAGTCTCAGGTATATATTATCTCATTAGGGTATGAAAATGAGATATTTTTAGTGGCTAGAGTTCTTGCAGGACTATGACTTTGAGATATTCTATACTCCTGAAAAGGGGAACGTTGTTGTAGATTCTCTCAGCAAGAGATCTGGTATACAGCTACTAGGAGAGGCGACAGAGAAGCTGGCTGCTTTATAGATATCCTTTTTCGATAGGTATGGATCAGCCTATCTACAGTCTCTTAGAGTCACTCCACATCTTCAGCGAGTCAGAGAGGCACATCGTGGAGACGCAGACTGTGAGACGCGACGTGCTCAGATATCCACAGGGCATGCACATGATGGATTTTTTGAAGGTGGGGAGCATGTCATCCTATTTAGATGACGTACCTTGCTACCAGTAGCTCTTATGAAGGATGTTTTTAGGGAGTTCCACATTTCACCTCGAGCAGTACATCTAGGAGTGGTGAAGATGTACTAGGACCTTCGACGTTAGCACTTGTGGCCAGGTACGAAGAAGGCAGTAGCAGACTTTGTCTCACGATTCCTCACATGTCCGCAAATGAAGGAAGAGAACCAAGTACTAGAAGGCATGGTACAACCCTTAGAGGTCTCATAGTTGAAGTGGGATGGGATATCCATGGACTTCAAGAGTGGTATTCCACATTCATCCAAGAGTCACGATTCAATTTGTGTGATCATCGACTGACTCACCATGTCGGCCCACATCCTACCGATCAGAGACCAGGGATCACTAGAGATCTTGGGATGCTTCTATGTGCAAGAGATTGTGCTTTTACCTGGAGTACCATCATCTATAGTATCTGACCATGACACACAGTTTACATCCCAATCATGGAAGGGGTTGCAGGAGGCTATCAGGAAGCATATTTGTTTGAGCACCGTCTCCCATCCTCAGACTGATGGTCGGAATGAGCGGAACATCCAGACTCTTGAGGAAAAGATAGGTGCTTGTGTCCTCGACTTCTGTCACAGCTGTGAGGACCACTTTCCATTAGTGGATATTGCATACAACAGTAGCTATCACTCCACCATCGTTATGGCCCGCTTTGAGGCCTTCTATGGTCCAAATTTCATATCACCACTGTGTTGGACTGACCCTGGGGAGTCATCACTAATGGGACTAGAGATGGTACGAGCTACCACTGAGAAGGTGCAGATAATCCAGGATCAGTTAAAGACTGCACAAAGCAGGCAGAAGTCATCTGATGACAGAAGGCAGAGACCTTTGGAGTTCGAGGATGGCGACCACGTCTTTCTACAGGTCTCGCCTCAATGAGTTCTACATATATTGGGCCAAGGTGACAAGTAATCTATGAGATTAATCGGACCATTCCAAGTTCTCAATACGGTAGGCGAGGTGGATTACCACTTAGCACTTCCACCTCAGTTGCACCGGGTGCATGACATCTTCCACGTATCTCAGTTGAGGAGATACGTGCATGACCCATCCAACATCATCGACCACGGGGATCTGGCCATCGTTGATGGGGAGACATTCAAAGAGGTTCTAGTGGAGCTTACGAATCGACAGGAGCGGGTCCTATGTGGGCTGTTGATACATATGTTGTGCGTTCACTGGCAGCACGAGAACTTCCAGGAGAGCACATGGAAGAGGGAGGCTCAGATGCATGCTCAGTACCCCCATTTTCCCCTTAGTTTGAGTTGTAGCTTACGGGGACGTAATTCCCTGTGGTGGGGAGAATTTAAAGATACATAATTTTAGTGGAATATTTTTTCTTAAATTCATGGTCTTTTTAAAGAGTCTGCAGTTTTAGACGGATTTTGATTCTGAGGCCCGGTGTGCCCAGAATCAATTTCTGAAGTTTTGTTTGGATACGTTCAGAAAACATATGAGTGAGATTTTATAACTTTTGAACCGGTTCTCAGAACCGAAATCCAAGAGCACTATTGAACTCGCAGCATCGGTGATTTCATAGTGGGACATTCACTGCAGTTGCATTCTAACGAGAATGAAAGTTAGTTTTTTGGGTTTTAAATTAAAATTGAATAAAAATAGAGTGTTAACTTTATTTTTATTTGCGGTATTTAAAAGCTCTATTAGGTGGTTTGTGGTGGGGGCCACCACATAATAATGTCCCAAGAGAGGTTATGGAGGTGGGGACCACCCGCACATAACCTCCCTTAGGAGGATATTCTTAGGTTGGGCCCACACAAGATTTAGACCGCCTTGAACTCCCCATAAGTGGGGGAAGGCTATTGAACTCCCCTCATTAAAGTTCCAACCCCTTCTATTAATTAATTTAGATCCTTAAATTAATTAATTAAATCCAATTTAAATTCATTTGAATTATTTGGCCAACAAATTAAATAATGGGTTAGCTTAAACCATTATATTGGATGGCACATTCTGTTGGTGGATCCTTTGGGAGAGGAGGAAGAACTTGGAAGATCGTGGAGGAACAAATTATCCCAACAAATAATGTCTCTTCCATCAATGATGAATGATGTACATCTCTCCCTCCTCAGCTGGGGAAAGAATAGGAATCACTGCCACCCACAAAGAACGCTGACGACGTCATCTTCAACTAGTCTTCTCTGAACTCTTCCTCTTCTGACATTGATGAAACGACACTGCCTTCCCATGACTTCATCAAACGATCTTCGACATTGAACGTAGGGGGTTTGGAGTTGTTTTATTATTCCCACTCTACATCATTGAATGTATGAAATGTAAATTTTCCAATTGATAACACCATAAATAGGAGGACTTGGACCGCATTAACACGGCTCGAACCTCCCACCTTTGTTGTTCTCATCTGTTGATAACTGTGGCATCACAACACTACCACATGAGAAACGGACCAGGGCAAATGTAGCGGGGCATAAGACCAGACAGTCATGAAGGAACCGGAGGTGTAAGGCTTTCGGGTCGCCAAGAGGGCGCTACACCGCCGCACTGCACGAAAAGAGAGGTGCCTCCACGACGGGTCGTGGCGGTGGCACGCAACACCATCGCACCGCGTGGGGGCCAGTAGAGGGCTATGACCAGGGTGGGCAATGGCGGAGGGATGCGGCGCCATCGTGCCACACGGTGGTGTAGGGCTGAAGCAAGGGCGGGCCGCGATGGAGGGGCACATCAACATTGCGCCACACCGGTTGAGCGCAGCTGCTGGATGCATGGCTAGCCAGGAAGATCGGGACTCCGTCAGGTCCCGCATGTGCTGGACCGACGCCACCGGGTGCCGGTATAAGCTCCACCCGAATGGAAGATCCATTCAGGATCTAGGGGCACACGAATTTCCCCCATGACCATGGCTTAGGCGGACCCCGCAAGATTTCGGGCCGCCCATCTGGGTCGGGCTACCCTCGGGCCGGGCCGCCCCCTCGGGTCGGGCCGCCTTCAATCCGGGCCACCCACTCATCCTGGGCCAACCACTTGGTCTAGGCCTCCTCCTTGGACCAGGTCAAACACGCGGACTGGGTCGGGCAGGGTCAGTCCGACTGGGTCCAGCAGGGTCAGTCCGGCTGGGTCGGACCAGACCCGGACCCGCTATTGCCAGATTACACCTTTTCGCCCATATCATGGGCTACAGGTGTCCGATCGACAAACCGTCTATAGTGACGACAAAAATCAGAATGAGATGGTTCTTTTGGAATACCCCACATCAGGTTTGGATGTAGCTGGGGTATGGTTAGGTTTTTTTGAACCGAAAAATCAACCGGGCCATTGAAAAGAAATTCTAATAACTCACAGACCAGGAGTCTGATTGACGCGCCGTCTGTTGCATTGAGATCCCTATGAAGAGGTGGAACATTGCGATACTTATACATGGTAAATAATGAAATTTGGAGTATTGAATAGTAAATTTTGGAGAAGATACTCTCGGAGATGAGCGTGCGTAGTGAGGAGACCGAGTAGTGTGCTGAGACCAGACGACTGGTGACCGATAGACTCAGAGTGTTTCGACTAGCCCAGTGGGAAGCACCTCTATGTGACGCGGCATGCCCACAGTGGGGAGAACCTCTGTGTGATGCAGCAGACCAATGGTACTCGACAGGAGGGGTACCCTAGCAGGCTATGAGGGTGAGCACCTCTGTGTGAGCGCGATAGACCCACAGTGGGGAGGGCCTCTATGTGACACATCAAACCCATGGTACTCTACAGGAGGGGTACCACAACAGTCCAGGAAGGTGGGAAGCACCTATGTGTGACGCGGAAGGCTCACTGTACTCATTAGAGGTAGAGTACACCATCATCTTCGATTCCGACAGTTTGACTGTGACTGTTACATGTTACCACCCCGAGAATAAAATCCTAGTTTTGAGCTGATTCAGTGACTTTTGTGACAACCTCATGATTGAGATTGGTTTCTAGATAAATTAGGTATATGTATGGAAATATACCTATGTAATGTTTATCCATGGTTTCATTATTTTTTGGTTATCGTTTTTGGATATTGTGAGACCTTGAGAGTCTCGGGGTACCTTCTGAGTATTGTTATACTCACCACCGCACGACCTACGCTCGCACCTCATTGAGTTGGATGCAGATGACGAATAACACTGACTGAGGGAGAGTTAGCAGGACTAGATGGTACCCCGATGTGGACCACTCTGAGTGACGGTTCACAGAGTAGACGGAAGGATGCGGAGTGCTGAGGAGGCCATATGTACCTACCCTTCAGGTAGCCCAGATGATGACCCAGTTTTGGCTTTACTTTCTTTAAGTTGCACTTTCTTTCATTTGAACCTTTACTTTACTATTGGTCTTGTATTTCTAGCCCCATTTACTTTCGAGCACTTCTTATTTATATAGTTTTCTTAGGTTTTTACTTCCTCTTGCATACCCTGTTATGCGCGTTCAGTTTATAAAGGACATTCTTTCCCAGTTTAGGGATTTACGCCTTTAGTGCTAGTCGCTAGCCCCTGTCCTATGGAGGGAGGTCTTGGGCTAGTCACGATATGGTCCCTGGGGGACGGGTCGTGACACTATATTTTTTTTGATTTTTGGAAGGCCTCACCCTTTTTTGTTCCATTATCCACTTCTCATATTTCAAAAAAATGAGGGTTATTTTTAAACCTAATGTACTAACTGATCATAAGACCCATGATATGCCATCCCATTTTTCATTTGTTTGAATCAACATAAGGTAGTTCTAACTGGATATCCAATATGCATAATTCCTCATTTGTAATGATAACACATTAATCAAACTAGAATCATACAATATTTTTCCTAAATTTTATCATAAATCGATAACCTTATAATACTTCAAAAATGAAATTATTCTATTATCCCTTAATATTATCTTATCTTAAACACAATTTTTTTTATTATAATCATTTTTCCATCCTTCTACTGAAAAAATATAACATTGTATTTGATAATTCCATAAGCATTGTAGGGAAAGAAAATAAAATGAATTCTTACTATGGTATTAACAATAATACTACCACAGTGATTATTCAAAAAAAATCAAATATAAAATTCCCTAACAATGAGCGAAGTATTTGAAATTATTAATTATATTATTTCAAGTAATCCTCTATGATAACATAATCATTATCATATTTATTTGTATTTATTGGTTTTTATGGCTTATCTCTCACATTTTTACATTTATTGGAGAACTTGATAGTGTAATGAAATGACTCCATATAATTGAAACACTAAATTGTGGGAGGTTCATTCCTTGTTGAATTCTATTTATTCACATTACCTTGACATTCTACCGATCCATGACCTTTATTTTGACACATAATACAATTAGTAGTTCCCATAAGACATTTTCATCCTTGTTTCCTCCCACAAATTGAGAAAAAAAATCTATTATCATACACTCCATAGTCTATAGAGATTCCTATAAAATAAATGCATCCTTTGTTATCATAACCATGATATTAATGTGAATGTTAATTCTCCCTTCTTATATGAATCATACAAGGAAGGCACATAATGGAAAATAATTTCGTGAACTTTTACCAATCTATGAATACAAATTTAGCTTATTTTCTAATATTCTTGATGAATTTGCAATAATTTTCCACTCCACCATACAAATGATAATTTTCCAATATAAATTGGTTTCATTCAAAACAATGGAGAATGAAAAATTACTTTTCATTGGAACAAATCAATTTCTCAAGAACTAGTGTATTGGTCATTCCACTAAAAAAGGTTTATGTTCCCATAAAAATGTTTCATGAATAATTATTTCTCTCCATTGTTTATTTCTAAATTCATCATGATCCATGGATTGGTTTGGCTATGTGGTCCTAAAAATGTATTTTTTCACTCCTTATTCCATAATATTCGATTTCTTTCGGGTTCATACTTTAATTTTTTATTTCATTCCTCATTATCATAGTTCTTTTCGGTTCCATCCATTTACAAAAACCATATAACATAGATTACGAAATAATTATCATATAGAGGAGAAACATATCATGTAAAGTAACTTATATAATTTCCAAAGAATGAAACCTTCCTTAATCTATGAAATATTAGGTTTATTATAGGTAATTAATTTCTAAATTCTTTTTAAATACATCATGATGGTTTGTGAAGAGTTTTTGAATTCCCAAAAAAAATCCCAACGGAGTGTTTATCCGGGTATGTCGCAAGGCCCATTTTTAATGTACCTTATTACCCTGAGTAAGGTCCAATATATCTATCCAGTGTTGTTACTACTATGAATATATTTTCTAGATCCAAATAAGCCTATAGTATCCAGACTAAGATGTATTTCAATGAATTAACCCACTTTATCCTTTACCCAAATTCTAGTACATTTTCCTAAATTTCAAATCTACCATATACTTATCCTTAGATTAATCCATAGTCATATCCTTATAAATATACAAAGGAATGTCACTAATTTTTTCCCATTATAGTTTCCTAATATTGCGGAAACCATTATTTTGGTACCAACTACAACAACTCATGCCTAAAAAATATGGGTATTACATCATTTTAGCTCAATATTAAGTATGTTACAGAAATACATGCCTGAGGACCATCCGACCATTGCATATCTGGAAATTTGGATATAAAATCTTCTATCCTAGTGAAATATATTCATCATCTCCCATTAATATATCTACATTAAGTACATCTACCTATCTCCATTCTTCATAAACCTAGGAAAGGAATCGTAAGAAAGGGTTGAGCTCAGATATTTAGTAATGGTAAATAAAGGAAATGTGAATTCATATCATAAATATAAGGGTATAAAAATGTGATCAATATCACCATAAGATCAACCCTAGATATCAAATATCATAAAAATTAGTTATTGGATAAATCATGGAAGTTTATAAGACATGAATCATAATGAAATAAACATCATGATCCATGAAATCATAACTAAGGAATAAGACTCATGATTTCTGAAAATAATAGAATAATTGAAAATATTATATCAAGGTTACCAACTTAGACCATTATAACATGTTAGGATTATGATACAAACTGTGTATCTATTTCAATATTTGGATAAAAAAGAGTGTACCCTGTTGCTTTTAGGACAGGGATACATGCCATATACCTTCTTTTTTTATCCTTGGGATACAACCTGTGAAACCTATTATTTTTATGATGGAGATAAACATATGTACCAAGGTTCATTTAGTATTGGTCTACAACCCATGTAACCACTTTTTTTGGGAATGGGTTATAACATGTGTGCCCTCTTTCTTTTAGGTTTCGGTTACAACCCATGTACATTTAATGTATTGGGAATGGGATACAAACCATGTACCCATTGATATCATGTACAAGTAATCATTACCAAATAAAATGGAGGGATATATAGATCTTAACCATATCATAATAAAATCATTCATATATGTTCCACAAGATAATAAAACATCCTTTATTTCATGACACATAAAAAGGAATGGTTTTATGAACATAAAATCATATCCAAGGAAATAAAATGGGTATAATTAAAATTCCATCAAAATATTACCTATGAAAAGATATATTTTTCTAATTTAATTCATTAAATCATTTTCCCTGAGAAAATGAAGTGGCCAAAAGCATACAACGCATGGAATTTAAATGAGTGTCTTAAGAATCATTCCATAAAAACATAAACCATTTAAGAATGCATATGAATGAATCCTTTGGATTATCTACTAAATATTAATGAGGAACAACAAGATATGTTATCATAGATGGAAAAAAATTCGAAATATATTTTCAAAACATTTTATGGGTTATATATCCTTTTTTCATTAATGAAAGCTCATTAAAACATAAAATCTTTTGAAAACCATTTTCCTTAAAAACATAAAAAAATCATGAAATCATTTTTAAAAAATTTCTTTGAAAATATATTTTAAATTTTATTATTAAAAATTTTCATTTAAAAATGAGAATAAATCTTCAATGGATTGACAGTGGAGAAATATGTACATGTCATACTATGTAAGCAAACCATTCCATTTGTATAGTGAAAAGGTTGATACATGTATCATTCGGAAAGCAATATGAATATTATTTAATGAAATATAAAATTGAAAAAAGGTAAACATTTAATTTAATGGTCAAAATATATTAGTATAATGTTATTGTAAATCCATTTTAAAAAACATTGTATTAAGGGACATAGATTTCTAACCGGGGAGAGAGTGAAGATGGGATTCTATTAAAAATAATTTCTTACTATATTTTGTAACAAAGAGTAATTAATGGTAATAATACAAGGATATATCTTGAATAAACACTAAACATGGAAAATCATGAGTTTTATTGAGATATGGATCATAATATTTAATAAGAGAAACATAATTAATAACAGTCTCGAAAAGCGATGAGATTGTATAAATATATTCTTACTACTTTTTGACTTGGTATCATACTATCTATGTTAGAAACTGAAATTATATGGAGATTAAAAAAACATTAAAAGATTAAGATTCATTATATATCATTTAAAATGGAATTATATACACTAAAAAACGAATTTAGGTGCATAACAAAAAATGAGTATCAAATAAGGAAAAATGAGACAAAACTATTTTACCATTTTTTAACGTTCGGAACATAAACCCCGTGAAATAAAGTTCATATAATAGATATGAAAATACCCATTAATTTAACTATTATAAAAAATAAATCCATGGGTATTATACACACTCAACTAACAGAATGAGTGGTGGATTAAGAATATATTTCTGGGAAATAAAAAGTGAGATGATATCCCCACACCTTTTGTATTTACTCTCATCATGCATTTTCAAACCTCTTATATTATAAATATAAATGTATTAAAAATATTTTTAAATACCATATTATTAAATCTAAAAACATATATGGATTCATCATAATAATATATTACCCACTTGTTAGAAATTCCATGTTAAGATTATGCTTCAGGTAATATTCTCTTTGTTTTTATAAATGAAAATTAGATTTTAATCTGATTTTTAAAAAACATATTTTATGGATTAGCAATAACCCACAATCCAAAAAGGAACCAACAAAATAACATCAATAAATATAAAAATAAAAAATTAAACAAAAACACTGCATTTGAGAAATAACATTACACCACATTAGAGAGACACCATTGAAGATCTAATGCATCACCATACCACTGTACATTATCATTTTCCATTGTCTTTTATCATGGGGTCACCATCACCTTCCAAAAACAATAAATATAAGTACCCCTCAAAATCCAATTCCATATGATTTGAAATAAAAATTTCAAACATTTATGATGAGTCTGTTCAATCCCGCACATTGAGCCACATGTGGTCTTACATCAATTAAACTTCCTCAACTACACCATTGTGATCATCAATATGTTCTTTGTCTTCTTCCATAATTCGAAAAATCCAATGTCTACACTACCATATCCTTACTGAATATGATAATAATAAGAACAGAAAAAATTTATACCCCCTAAATCACATCAAACTCCACCATCCGCACTTCACCCACTCTGGTGGAACAAGAGGCGGAGAGGTCATTATTGAAACCATATTGATCAAACATACCAAACTACGAATCAAGAAGATCATTCCATGGAGAAATCATGACTTACTGAATACCACCTCCCAGATCTCCCAATATCATCTTCTATTGACTAACATAGAGTAGAGAAATGGGACTCAGAGCTAGAGAAGGAATAATCTAGATTAAAGTTCTTGGAGAAGAAGCCTTTTTCCAAGAAAATACAGTTGACCAAAAAACCATACCCAAAAATAAACCAAAAACTACACCATCCCTAATGTATCTTGACAAATGAACAAGAAACCATCAAGAGAAAGAATCCCAAAAAAGAAGAAAAAGATACATATAAGTGGAAACCAAAACTAAAGCCATGAGAGGAACCGAGGATTGAAACACTAAAATTTAACCCCATAAAGATCAATAGAAACCAAAGGAGATAGTATAAAAAATAAATAACACCTCATTATCCATACCACCACCACCAAAATTGGAATCCACTATGTGAAACCAACAGACCCAACCACGATGGAGTTGTGTGTTTCAGGTTAGATCGATAGTGTAGGGGTGTATGGGTATAAATCATGGTAACTCCATAGAACTATGAGAGAATGATACTAGAAATAAAGAAGCCAGAAGAGCCATAAAAAATCCCAATGGTCTTAGGGAGACAACAATAATTGGGGAAGTACAAGATGAAGACAAACTGGAGGCTTAGGTGACGAGACACTAGAAATAAGGACAACGAATTAGGTAGATAAAAAAGGATATCTATGAAATAGAATAATATTTTCATATAGATTGTAGGTTTTACTCACACATGAATATTATTTTTTTTATAATTTCTGTGTTGAGAGAAAGTAAAAATATATGTGTTTATATATATATGATTTTTATAGTTCAATCATGATATCATATATATCATATATATTCGGTGAGACTATCGTTGATATAATCTATGTAGTTTATGAATAAATCTTATCTCTTTTAGGTGGTGGTAGTCCACACATCCTCAAACAATATTATCGTATTAACACAAAATTGGAAGTAAAAAAGGTCATGTGTGGTATAAAAGAGAATAAAAATCCTTAAAATGTAATAAATATAATATATGAAATATATAAATTTAGATTACATTATAACTTCCTCCATTAGATACGGTAATGAAAAAATGATCAATCATCATTTAGTGAGGTGGCAGTTGATCGAGCACATAAACAAAGTGTATGTTCCCATTAGACAGATGCGTGTGTAATAAAAGGCCTAAACATTAGAATAAAAATGTCTTATAATATATAAGATATATTTTTTACAGAATAATTTAATAAATAAATTGGTGGTAGGAGAAGGAGATCAAATGAAATGAGCTCAATAGAAGAGGTTACCTCTTAATCTGGTAACTCCTTTTTGGATTGTTCCAAAAGGGCTGTTGGGATTGCTTTCTTCCCAAAATAATGATTCTAAGAGGAAAGTATGGATATCAAAAATTCTATTGGGCATATATTTTCTAATCCTAAAGATTTTAATATATGTAAAGTAGTGGGAGAGGTGTTTGTATTTTATTAGGAAGGAAAAGGACTCACATGGAATTTTTTAAAACACGTTTGGTGTACACATGTTAATTCCTAAAAAAGACATACCAGACCTACCAAAATCAACAATGTATGTCATATATATTATATATATATCCATATAATTGGGTTTGAAAAACTATCTAGTTCATTTGACCCCCTAAGGTGATGTTTTAGTGACTAATAAATCGTTATTTGACTTTAATTGATGTGCTTAATTTTAATCACATTTACTAATAATTTTGGTCAAAAATAAACATGATATAATTATTCTCCAAATATTATACTGACTATAATGTTGTATTTCCATTTCTAAAAATTCAATTCATATAAGAAAAAAATATGATTAATGCGAATCCCACAGATGTGACAAAAGAATTTGTTTTTAAAGAAGAAAATTGTTCAAAAAACTATTCTGTTTTTATATTGATTTTGAAAGTGAAATTGATTATAATGACCAAAATGGTATTAATATATTTATAATTTATGAAATTTTATCTTAAAACATTAAAAGTATAATAAAAAATTTATATTTATTTAAATTAGAAGCATGTTATTAAGTAAAATGCACTATTTTTCACTATTCTTTAAAAAAATGACGTTCCTATGAAAAATCTCAAAAAATAAACCGCAGTTAATTTTGGAATTATAAATTATAAAATAATTTTTATTTTATCAAAATAAGATTTCATATGTGACTATAATTAGTTATATTTTTTTTATATAATGATATGAAATGTAGTTTATTTAATAAAACATAATATTTAAACAAATAAGGTCTTTACCAAAAAATATCATTCATTATCAAGTTGTTATATTTATATAAAACCATTATTAGTTATATTTTAAATGTAGTTATAACTATTTTTATTACTATGCTTAAGGGATTGGTTATAATTATCTCATTAAGCAATTTATAAATTTAAAATTAGGTTTCATATTAACATCAATGTTTCATGTAACTTACTTCATGTCAATGTTCCATGTAATCTATATTGAGTAAATGTACCTTTTATCATTTGTTGAGTTGTTTCTATGTAATGTATACCATGCCAATTCAATGTTAAATTAATTTTTGGATTATTTATTTAACAAAATCTATATTTAAAGTTGCATAAAACTAAAATTATTATAATTTAATAATAATTCGATAAAAATAATTCAAAAAATAATGGGATGTTATAGAATTTCTTTAAATATGTGATGGAACATGAGATTTGGTCATTGGTAAATATATTTCTGTGGAAAATATTTCAAAGGTAGTGAATCAAGCGCTTATTTCAGAAGCAACCATGAAGGGAGCATTTGGTAGTGGACTTGTGGAACCTGCTCAATGTGTAAGTGGTGTTGCTTCTGAGGGAAGGAAGCATCATTTTTGGAGATTATATTAGGGTGGATGTGATCAGAGATGTTAGAAGAAGGGAAACCACTCAGGGTGGATATCAGGTGTTCTATTGTCAATTTTTTCTATAGGGGAACATGTGTGGAAACTGCCTCCAAACACTAATGTAGTTTTAGGTTTGCGGATGAATTCGACAAGTGAAAAAGTTATGCAAGAAACCTCAATTGTAAGTCATGGAAGAATGTTTCTCACATGAACCTAGTGTGTGAAAGGGGTCATCCATCCCATATCAAGTAGGTTGTGGAGTTATCTCTGTCATACTTTTCAAGGTGGTGGTTGTGGTAATTCAGGTATAGAGAATCCATATCTAATGGGTAGTACAGTGTAAAATACATAGGTGAGTGATCAGGGTATTGGGGAAGGTCCTCTTCAGACTACTCAGTCTGTTCCTATATGTGGATAGGATAGATCATCTACAGTTTGAGGTATAATTTTTCTAGCTTTTACCCTTTATAGTGTGTTATTTTCATGCATATCACATAATCATTCATTTCTTCTCGTTTTGTGGATGTTTTGGGTTTAGCTGTAGAGCATGTGTTAGGAAATATGTCAATTGATACTATGATAGGGGTGGAATCTATTAAAATTAGACAATGTAATGGTTTCCCTATAAAATTCAATGGATGACGCATTCAGTGTTACCATTTCATCCTTTTAATGTCAAGTTTTGACCTAATTTTGTGTATCGATTGGTCAATGTGGTATGAAGCCCATTTATATTGTTACGAATGTCAGGTAATGTTCATTCCACTGAATGGAGGCACAGATGTCCTTCATCATGATTATGATCGTCGACCAGGCCATGTAAGACGATTTTAATGATAATTGTAAGGAATTATAGTCCAATTGGATTTACTCATGCTCATTGAAGGAAGAATAAAGAAACTGTCCATCCCTCCCAATGTGGTTCAATTTCCTGATGAGTTTCATGCATAATTTTTAGGGATACCACATAAAAGAGATGTTGACTTCAATATAGAGTTGATGACTAGTGTGGAACCAATTTCCATTCCTCCATACCAACTGGTTCTAGAAGAGATCCTTGAACATAAGGATGATGTGGAAGAGTTCGAGGGGAATATGTTCTTCCATCATAGTATGTATCCTTTCCGAGATCCTGTTCTATTATCAAAAAACTAATACATATCATTGAGGTTATGTATTGTCTATATAATATTCAATTAAATTAAAATTATGAATAGGAACCAGAATCATAGAATCAATGATCTATTTGACCAACCAAGGGGTGATTCAGTTTTATCCAAGATCATTTTGAGATTGTGATACTATCAGTATAGGGAGAGACCATCTGATATATAGCATACAACTTTCAGGAGTTGGTATGGGTTGTATGAGTTTAGGGTTATGTAATTTAGGTTAACCAGTGAACTGATTTTGTCCATGGATTTAATGAACAAGATCTCTCACTCAAATATGGATCCGTTCATGGTTGTATTTAAGGATGAAATCTTATTGTACTCTATAACTATTTATGATCATTCCAAACATATATCCATCATCATGAGTATACTAAGAGGGAATAGGTTTTACACCATGCTATCAAAATTTATGTTATGTATTTATAATGTGAATTTATTGGGTTATATAATTTTTAATTCAAGTGTGTCAGTGGATCAATATGAAGTGAAGGATGTGGTGTCTTGGGATCTGCCCAATAATGTTTCTAATGTTAGTATTTTTCTCGGATTTTCCAGCTATTAATGAATGTTCATTATAGATTTTTACCCTTGGGAAAAACCAATCTTATCACTAACTAATAAGGGTGTTATGTTTTTGTGGTTGGAGTCATGTGAGAAAGATTTTCAATAGTTAAAGAAGTAGTTAACAACCTCACCAATATTAAACATACCCAAACATGGTAAGAGGGACACCTTATTTATTGATACATATGGCATTGACCTTAAAGAAGTATTGATACAGGTTGATATGGTTATAGCATATAGATTATGTTAGGTGAGGCCTCATGAAAGAAATTACCCAACTCTTGATCTTCAGCTAGCTACTATGGTTTGTGGCTTTACTTTTTGGAGGAAATACTTGTTTGAAGAGAAGACCATGATGTTTATCATCCATAAAATCCTTAGATATTCTTACCTCTACATGATTTAAATATTCTACACTGATGATGGGTTGAATAAATTTATTCCATTGATTTTGAGTTGGTTTACACACTCAGAAAAATGAGATGTGTTGTTGATTCCCTAAGTCAGATGAATATGAAACTGGTGGTTCAAGAATCCAACTTTGAGTGGAGAATGTTTCTCTTATTCTCTATGATTCACCTGGAGGTATATGATGGGAATGTGTTGAAGTCCCATACATAAACAACTATTGAGTATGCTCATTTAAACTAGGTAAATTAATGTCAGTTTGAGGATCCATGGTGTTTTCTTATGAGGGAACCTATTAAAGGTATGGTGTCACATTCATGTTGTTCCATTAGTGCTTATGGGGTTGTTTGTGTTTGTGGAGATGTGGTGGTGCCAAAGGGTATGTGGGATGGTTTTATGTGTGATCTTCATGGTTTAAAGTGGGCAGTGAATCCTGGTTTTACTTATATGAATCATGATCTTCCTGGATAGCTTTGGTTTCCAATAATGAATAATGATATTTGGGTTTTTTTGGTTTGATATGTCGCTTGTAAATACACAAAGTTCAAACATCAGTGCCCATGTGGTTCGTTACAGCCTTATCACATTTCGTAATGGTAGTGAGATGATGTAATGATAGACATTGTAGTGGGAATTCCATATATTCCTTAAACGAATGACTCAATTTTGGTGGTTGTGGAACAGATGACTAAAGTGGAAAATTTATTTCCAATCGAGGAGACATTAATAGTCGATCAGTTTGGTTTGTTATATGTTTGGTAGTTATTGTAGTTTCACAGTGTTTCAAGGACTATAGTTTACGACGGGGATCTGTGATTCACATAACACTTATATAAAAGAATAAATAATGTACTTGGTAGCAATGTGTTTCAGAGAATGGATTTTCACTCATAGAAGGATGGGAAGTTAGTTCATATTATTCACGTGATATAGAAAATGTTGAGAGCTTATGTCCTTGATTTCAGTTGATCGTGGGAAAAACAATTTACTCTTTTTGGGTTTTCCTACAACAATAGTGTCATGTTATGATTCAGATGGAACTATTTGCTGTTCTCTTTGGGAGACCATGTGATTTATTATATGTTGGATAGAATTGGGGGTATCTGAGCTGATGGGACCAAATATTTTTCCAGAGATGATAAAAAGGGTTCTTTTGTTTCTATATGTTAATAACTCATAGTACCCAGAATTCATATGAATATTTTTGTTGTAGAACCCATTAGTTTATTGGGGTTATAGTATATTTTATACGATTTCACCACGTTTGGGGAAATATCACATTTGTAATCAAGTAATGTTCCAGCGTAGATATGTGGGACCATTCATGATTATGTAGATGATTAGATTGACGACATACCAATTGGATATTACACAATGGTATTGTGGAATGCATGATGTTTTTTATGCATCGAAACTCTGAGATTATCACATTTATTAATCTCATGTGATACATTATGATGAAGTAAATCTAAAATAAATAGATTCCTTTAAAGAGCTTCCAATTCTTATTGTAGATCATAGTGAGATAGTTTTGTAGGGAAATATTGTTCCTTTAGTTCATGTTATGTGGCAGAATATAAATGTTCATGAATAAATAGGGTATGGGGAGTTAGATATTCTAAAAAAATGGAATGATCTATTTTATTTGTAATCTCAGTGATGCATGGGAATACAGATTGATTATGATCCATTATAAGGTGTGAGGTTGTGATATCCCATACCTCCTAGAGGTATGTCATTGTATATATTTTATTTTTAAATTTTTTTTGTTTAATGTCCGGTTACTTAGGAGTTTTACGGGTCTTGAGGGTGTTCTATGGGTCCAAAAAATGAAAGAAGGGTAAAAAAGTCCATCATATGTATGCTGCATGGTTATGTAAACAATGCGAGGTGGGTGGCCAAACTATAAAAATCTTGGATATTAACAAATCACATGGTTTTCACATGATTATTCCATGCAAGTCTCCCTAGGTAACAATGTGAAAAACCAATCCTTTGGTAGAGGATTTCACATTGATTGGAATACCAATAGTTAAACGAATCACCCCTATAAATATCAGAAATGATTACAAATTTTCCACTTCGAGATTTTTAGTCCCCATAAATATTTCATCTCCATTTCATCAATTTCTATCCTTGTGACAATACATAGGGACCCATGATTCCAATATGGTATTTTCCTTCAAACCTATGCGGTTTGGAATACCATTAGTTGTGGATCAAAGCTCATGGTGATTCTAATCCCTCTTTTTCTTCTCTTTTTGGATTACTATTTTCATATTTCTCATATCTATATCTGATGCTGTAAAAAATAATTTCTCTAATTATAGATAGATTGTGGTTTTAATAGTCTGTTGAATTGGGATCATAGTTTTTTTTATTAAAATCACTTTCATCAATGTATTTGAGGTTATTGTTATACAAGTTATATCCTTGGATTTATATGGATTTCTGCAATCAAAGATGATTTCTTGTTCTCAATTTTTTGTGTTCATAGTGACCCCAGTATTATTTGATATAATTCTTTTATAAAAGAAAAATTGAACCCCTCATGACCCACATGGTATGAATGTGGGATGACTTTATGAATTTAGTTCAACCCATGGGGGCGCCAACCTTTTCGAACATTATACGTACAAGTGTTAAGTCTGAAATAGTCTTACGGTTAAATAGAACCCAATGTAAACATGTTATTTTATTATGTGATGATAAAAGAGAGAAAATGGGTAGTTATTCCTTGATGTGGGAAATGGAAAAGTGTTTTCATGAATTAACATGAAAATAGTTAAATGATGACAATGGTAATTTACAAAATGATGTGCAATTTTTACATGAAATGCACTAGCAGACTAAAATATGGGAAATGATCGATGTGTTAAATTACTTAACACATAAAATGGGTTAGATAGGTTATTTTTTGATGATTTAGGGGAATTAGTGAATATTCATTGTGATTTAGGCAGAGAAAATGAAAATTGGGATAAATGGATCTATAATGTAAATAATATATGTGTTAGTGGGTTGTGTGATAATGTTGATTCACATGTTGGTTATCACATTTTGTGATTCATTTGGTTATTTATTATGTTTGGTTATTATACTGTATGTGTGTGGTGAATGGAATAATTGTCATTTGAATAGAGCTAGGTATATTGGGGTATTTACATTAGGATATACACCCATAGGTCGAGTAATATTGAGGCTCTAAACTCCACCACGAAATGCACAGATTAGGGAAGGGGATGGAGTTTTATTCCCTTTATGGTTGCATTCAATGAGAACATATGGACTAAATATTCAAGGAGAGTGTGTTGTATATGTGATGATGTAATTATAATTAGTGGCATAGGGATCCTGATTTTCGCATATGTGTTGAATTGATGAATTTCCAACCCATTGATTATGTGATAAAAGTGCAATAATTAATCAAGTTGTCATAGGTTTTAGAAATTGAGAATAAAGATAACAATGGCTTTAGATATATTTTTTAATGAATAGTATATAAATTTTTGTTATTTTAAATGTTTTTAAATAGTTCTTGAATTAAATTAATATTGAATGAATATATTTTAGACACCATTGGTGGTGGCCTACTACGTTTTAATCATACCTTATCTGGGCTGTCGTTGGGTACCTAATAAGACTTCTTGCTTGCGGTTAGGACAATGGAAAAGGACAAATGACTAGGAATTGTGTTTCGCATGGGAACCACATAGATGATGTTTCACAAATGGAGTCAGTACCATTTTTTAGATTCAATTGTTTTTATATATTATTGGATTTGTTCACCATAGCTCTGTTTAGCATGACATACCATGTTTACTATTTTTTGGACTTTATACGTAGTTTTTGGAGATGTTATTTATGAATGTTTATTGGTTATTTCATGTTGTTTATGTTATCAGTAACTGTTATCTATAGTGTATCACTATTTTAATGAGGGTATAGTATCCCCATGTTTCACATCTAGTCTCTTTCTACTTGTCATCTACCTTTAGAATAAGGGGAGGTGCACATGAGGTCACGTGGTGACCCGCCTCGGGGCTCTATTTTGTAGAATATTGGTCGAGGACATTATAAAGGAAGTAAATTCTATATCTCTCACATGTATTGAATCTGGAGGTTCTACAGTTGTAATATGATCTCTCTTCTGTGGATCGACTACTAATGGTCTTGAATTATATAGATAAAACTATATGAAACAAGACTAGTAACTTGGTCTAAGTACTAGGGTGAAACCATATGTATGAAGACAAAACCTGTGAAACAAAGGGAGTGATGAAGGATAATTACCCCCACATATTTTCCCCATAGTTGGTATAACACCATTTTGAGGGAGAAATTTCATTGGGGGGAAGAATTTAATGGAGAAAATTTATATCAATAAAACTATACTTCATATATTAATGATATATACTATAAATCACCTAAAAATAACATATAGACCACAATAAGGACTTTATAAATGAAAAATAAATTAAATAAGAGGTATTTATAGAAATTAATGAACCCATACCAATGGAAGAGTAACATGACCATATGAATTATAATGTGACCATTAGGTATAGTAATTTGGAAAATATAATAATAACCTAATTTAGGATATTATTAATAAAATTTTGCCATATTATCAATGATAATATGATACAATTATTTAATAGAATAAGTAAATAAATATTTTAATAAAGATTAATTGTGTGTTGGTATTTTATAAAACAAAAATGTTTACTTAATTAATTATATTTAATATAATGATTTAAAAGAAAATTTATTTTCATAAAACATATTCCAAAAATAATATTTTTTTATTATAATTATAAGTTAATTTTATGTTACCATAACTAATATTTCAAAATGTTATAAAATAATATATAATATCAAAATCAGTATTCTCCAAGTAAATTTTGATTTTTATTAAAAATTCAATTTATCATATCTAGAAAGTTATTCCCAAAAAATGGATTTTAGTTTTGAATTATAAATGCTGACAAATTGTTGTGTATAATTTTTTTATAACATAGTTTAACTTTGGATGAGTGGTAAAATATGGTAATTTAAAGTATTCAAAAAATACACGACTTATTGCATCCTAGATGTTTTTATAATAATTTTATCCCACAATATATGTCTATCATTAATTATTTAATTATATTTATTGATAATTTTCGAACTAATCAATTTTTTTGTACAAAATATTAAACTAATGAACAAAATAATCAACATGACTCCTCTCCTACAACTATGAATACCACCTCTAATCAACTCTTCCTCTCATACATACAAATCCATAAATATTCTCCAATTTCGACCGAATACTATTTTTAATATACCCCCCATGTATAATAACATTTGGTATCAACAAAACACCAAATCCAATATGTCTGAGGTTGTTATCATGGAGAGGAAGTTCGAGTTGTAAAATCCTCTTTCTTTTCTTTTAATTTCGTTTCATTTGTCATTTATTTTCTTATTCTACAATAATATACCTTTAATATAGTAGAATTAAAAAAATATTATCATATATAAACTTTAATTTTTATGTTAATTGACAAATCTATCCTAAAAAACATTGCAATAATATTTTTATTCTCAAAATATAATGTTGTTCATGAGGTATTCTTTTATCACCATCGAGGATGAAAAGTTTTCATTTTATTTTACCAATTATAAGGATGGAATATAAAACATTATAATGGTAGAAATATATTTTTACATTTTTTTTGAAACAATTATAATGTTATTTATGTAACATATATTCAAAATATTAAATAATAAACAAAACCAGTTCATTTTGATCGAAGAACCACCAAACTAAACTAAATGATTATAATTAACATTTTGTCAAATAAATTATACTATTATATTTATATATATAATAATATATAATACCAATTAAACCACTATAAGATCCTTATTATAATATGATATCAATTATGGATAATTATCCCAATTTTACATGATCTTACATATATGTATTCTAGTGAAGTAATCATGAATACCAATAAAATGAAAACTCTCTAATCAATGGAATTGAATAGTGTAACAAATCGTAATAGAAAAAATGAACAGAATAAAATTTTGATAAAAAAGTAAATCTACAAATGGTTTTTTATTTATTAATGAATTAATATAATTTGATTATCCATGGTATTAAAGTGTTGAAATCATTTGAAAAAATAGTAAGGACACTCTTGAGCCCAATTCCTTTCATTGGATATTTCACTCATATATAGTATAAATGCAGGTATTATGCCCTTAAAAATTCATATATATTTTCATTTTCAGGATATAAATGTTTCGAATTATTATTTTATATAAAATACAAGGATTTTTCAAAATAAACTCTTCTTTTTAATAAATACATCATTTACTTCTATTGAGATTGTTTCTTCTTCACTGAAGATTGATGATTCTTGTACCATATATGTTATTCTATATTTATTTTTAGACACAGAATGACTTTTCAAGAATTTATGATTTATTAAATTATCAATATATCATTTTCTTTTCCATGGGTAATTTTTATGACTACGATTGATTTGTGTTCCATGGGGAATGAATGATTATTTAAATGATATGAAGAGACAGGTGCACGCATAATTATATTGTTCTCCCATGAATTGGTTAATGTGATAAATATCACAAGATAAAATATAATATTCATGAACAAGGTACTATCATTGTTCCTAATGATAATTTTATGGTCATTCACATATGTTATGCATGAACATGAAGTTATATTTGATCACAACATTGTATGGTAGTTGACCACTAAGAAATGATGTTTCATTTTTATACATTACCATATTCAATGACTTTATATAATTCTTAATCTCATGACTATGATGATGATCCCATGCTTATGTTATGATGTTGATGATCATCTTCATCCCATGTTATATTTATTCAATTTATTATGTATCCTCTTATTGGGATTTTATCTCACCCATTTCTATGATAGATTTCCTCATGTGAATACTTAAACTAAGTAGTACAAGAGGTCCACTAACAAGATAGGGAAGAAGGAATGAAATATTTTTTATGTTTTATTAAATAAATTTTATTCTTTCCCAAATTTTCCAACACTCTAATCTTTTGAATCTTGGGTTTTTAATGCTTTTATGTTGTCTAACCTTAAAATGATGTAATAGAAATTTAAAATAAAGTAGGGTCTCTATAAAATGGGTTTACTTATCAATAATAACCCATCATTCTAACAACATTATCTCCAATGGGAGTAATTTAAAATTTTATTATTTGGATAGATTGCAATATCTCATTATTTTGAATATTGAGGTTTTCATACTAAATGAGCCAAAATATTCTTATATTATGAAAGAAACAACCAAACACTTAAAATAAACAAAATCAATTATGCGTTTCATAATGCATTAAAATTTCTGGAAATAATTTTAAACTATGTTAAATTAACATAAAGAAGAAATCATGCCAAAAAATTTCTCTAATTTTAATACTTATTTAAAATTTCAATAGATATTTTAATAAATCCAGTTAAATTATTTGAAATTATTACTATAGTAAACTAAAAAATAATTTGAAATATTTCAAGAGCTAAATTTCATATTATGAGATATTCAAGTCATATAAATGATCATATGACATGCATAAAATGAAAATAATTTTAAACATATATATAAATTTTTACCAATTATAAAATTTATTTCATGTCGTTGAACTATATAATTATATCCATACCAATTAAAAAATTATATTATCCAAATGTTATTTGTTGTGATGTTTTGTGAATATATGTCAACATAATGGAGACCAATGATAATAATATTGATCATGAAAGTACCCTTTTGAAAGTGATCGCTCATAAAATGGTTCCCCTACTCTACAGAATTGTTGAGTGACTATTTAATGGGATTAATTGGGAAACTAATTACTCTAGTATAGAAAAATTAGATGGAAACATGATCATAAGGAAGACTATAGTATACGAGATATTCATTATCCAAGTTGTTTTATAACTCAATCTACCTTTGATTATGTATCATAAAATAGATGTTTAATGTTACACTAGGTTTTTCATTATGAAACATCATGAAAAGATTTTATAGGTTTGCGATTAGTTCCACTTGAATTCATTTCTATCTAGTTGAGTAACACACTAAGATTTTAAAATATATATATATCAATTATATTTAATCATTTAAAAGTAGTTAAGTATAAAAAAATAATTTTATCTATTATTAAATGCAATTGTGATTATATAATTATTAACAAAAAAGATTATATATTATGTTCAATTCAACAATGTTTCCATTCATGACATACGTCAACATGCATCAACAAATCATGATATCATCTTATTATAAATATGACTGTTATAACATATCTGTTAAATTTGTAAGTATGGAAAATTTAAAATAATTTATGAAATATTAATATATATTTCATATTAAATTGAAATTTATTTATTAACTATTTCTATATAATCGTTCAATTTCTAATAATTCAATTGTATTTATGAAAATCATATTTTCTTCAAAATTGTTTTTTTCTTGATTTTTATCTGAAAATATTATAATTAATTTATAGATATTTTATAAAATTTATTTTATAAAATTAACGTGATTTTTTAATAATAATATTTAAATTATATAATTGTTTTAATATGGAAATTTTCGGATGATATTGATTTTCCATTGAATAGTAAAAAATGTAGATTTTTATAAAACTATGATTTATTGTCAATTAATAAAGTAATATGATTATAAAATAGAGTTTGAAATTAAAATAATAATTATTTAATAATATTTAGTCCACTTGATAACTTTTTAATAATATTTATACAATATTTTATTATACGTTTTTTGGTGCTCGAATGTGGGTTTTTCTGCAAAAAAATATTAATCTGTATAATCCTTGATCATTAAACTAAATTAGAACAATAACCAATGGTGAATGTTGTAAATAAAATTTACAGATTATATATGTATATATATATAAATAAATTTTAAATAATAACCATGCAATTGTGATTATTATTATACATAGATTAAATATAAATCATCATATGCTTTGAAGAATACACTTCTTGAAAACCTCATTTTTCAACATGTATGTGTTTTGTTCTTAAAATATAATTTTTAACTCATTTTTAAATTTTTTTAACCAGAATAAATATCATTTTAAAATAATCATGAAAAAAAATGTAATGGTGAATTATTGATGATTTTCTGAAAGGATTATTTATAATGAATTATAAAATCAATAAATTTTAAAAGAAATCTACCATTTTGTTTTAATAATTTATAAAGTCAAATTACATTTTAATTTTTTTAGAGTAATTGAAATTAAATTAAAGATAAATTATTTCAATTTTGTTCAATTTACCAAATCTCATACAGGATTTATATATAAAATATTCGTAGATGTATAGTTATTTACTCCTTCAAAACCGAATTTATTATCAAATCTACAATATTAATTTGATATTAAGTAATGCCACTTATTTTATTTGAATTCTGCAAAAAGGATTTTATATTTTTAGTCATAATTATATATAATTTCAAATAATTTTAAATTTATTTATTTACAAAATGAATAATGAAAATAAAAAAAAATATTAGTGCAACTAAGAAAAAATATGAGTTACATGGTGTTAAATTATGATTATTATGGTTAAAAATGATCTACCAACTATTCTAGTACCATTTTCTAGAAATATTTCCACATTTCTTATTTTAGGTCAAGTAATGGATCATTTTTTAGGATTTTAGAATGATAAAAATGTACATATGATAGAATTTTAAAAAAAACTATAATCATGACACTGCCCTCACTTTTAAAGACCATTCCATGTGTTATCATCCTAACACCTAGAAACTATTTTAAAAAAAACTATGAGACCAAATCACATAAAAAAACTAGTTTCATCATAAAATCTTTATTTTGTAACTAAATCTATTCTAGGATGTTTTTTGGTGAAAATTTATGTAGAATACCCGTAGAAGAGGTAACATTCATCAGTGATCAGTTATATATTATTTTATCATCAAAACCATAAAATTTATATTATATCATGATGACATGATAAAATAATAATATTAAAATATTTATATTTTATATGGTAATGACCTACAACCATCTCCACTTCCATCTAATAGGTTTCAAAATAATTTTTCTTGTATATAGATGACTACCACCTCCCAAACCAATGTAATTAATGTTTCTATTACAACCTCTCACATGGTTGTACATAATGATGAAATAATTTTTTATATATTATATATATGTTATTATTATGAATCATTATTTATTATATGATAGTAAACTTAATTCATTCCATTTTGTGGGAATACCACGACTTTTCTCCGATGTACATAAGAAAATCGCATCATGAAGTGATGTAATTAATTCACGCTATACATGGAAGGTAATAAGTACGTGTTTAATGTTTATATGTGATTTATATTACAAAAATAAATTATGGAATGATAATTTATCATTTACCACTCAATATTTCAATTTGACATGAAATTGTTTACAACATTGATTCTTACATAATACATACTATCTCCACGAATGGTGCATTTCATTTTTTATCTCTATATATTATGGATTGTTACTAAAAATTTACATTTAATATTTATTAAATCAATATAATGTTTATAATTTTTTATATTATGGTACCATGGTAAAAATAAATGTACCAAACATAACAAATCAAAATAAATACGAAAAAGAATGTTTTTATTTATCAAAACAATTTTTCAACCAAATATTGTTAATAAATAGATTCTAAACGGTAATAATAAAATAATATATGGTATAATATATTTATATTTATTTATTCATTTTTCTATAGTATATGTATTATAATCCTTTATTGATTATATATGAGGTTTTAATATGTACAACAATGTTCTAGACTTATGGTTTCAGATTTATGTCTCACTTTTTACTTATATGCGACACATTATTAACTCACTAATTATTTAATTTATGTGGTACAAATAATTTCCACGAAATAATTTTATGATGAATATCCTTAACATTATGGTATTGCAATATAAATTATATAATATATCTTATAGGAGTTCATAATTTCAAAAGGAAACAAATTGATACAGGGTTTTTTTTCTCAATTTTTTTTCCTTGGATCATAAGTTATATTATTCAAATTAAATCTTCTATGAGGTTTATACACTACCAAATTGAAATTTTAAATCATTAATATACTTATTTTCATTATATTTTTTGTTTTATTTTATGTAATTCCTTAACTTGGAATATTATTCAAAGGAACCGTTGTGGTAAGTTGTTTATGTTACAATATATTTGTTTATCGGCATTGTTTTGGACTAAGAATCCAATTATAAAAAGTTATTATATATACCTCGTGAAACTCAAGAATTTTATTCACTTTTTTATAACCTTATATTAAATTTTTTCAATTAATTCTCTTCTTTTATGTACTCAATATTTCAAAATAATTTTTTTCTAAAAAATAAACATTTCAGTCAATAGCAGTATTTGTACCAAAAATTTGTTTTCTTATAATGGTTTATAAATTATTATGAATAGTTTTTTAGTGTTTAAATTAAAATTTCTAAATTTATATTTCAAAACTATTTTTAAATTATTACATTTTATTGTTTAATGGTTATTTTTAATTACATTTATTTTAATAAGGTTTTATTACTCTATATTTGTAAATTTGAATTTTAAAATAATGTTATTTTTTTAAGGAATATATCAAGGAGATATTTCAAAATAATTATCTATCAATAATGATATATTTTGATGTAACCCATCATTTTCTCGGTATATGATCCCAATACACTATTATTATTCTTTATTTAAATTGCTAATCGTAAAAAGATATTTATGAACCCTATTTAAATTCAATATTTTATACTATGATGAAATTAGAATAAACCCTAATTTTCTCACAGTTTATGCAATGAGTAATTGAATAAATGATTCTTAAACATTCCTCTTTCCAGAATTTATTTTATGAACAAAATTTTATAAAACCCATTTCATTTTATTGGAAATTATATAATGAATGTTTTATGATCTTCTGGAACACATATGTATGATTTCCATAATGTGAGGGGTGGGACATATATCCCCTCCAATTAACTGGGATAAGATGTATAACTCATCATTAAATCATTTTTGTGTAAATCTAGAAACATGTAATTATTATTATAAATGAACCTAATTATATGGTTAAAATGTTATGTGTGGACCTAATTACATGTTGACAATGTTATGTGTGAATTGGATTAGATTATCATTATGGTAATCATGGACATGTCTAATTAGTGAACATGTGTCTATTAATACTTTTTCATAATGTTATAATATTAGGTTGATTCTATAAATATATATATTATACTAATTTCATTCTCTCAGGACACACATTCATTTATTAAATTTGGATTCTTGTCTTATTAACTACTAATATTTACACAATGAACTAGGATTCAGATCTATTATATAAATGATATGAATTTTACTTTTTATTATCATATTCTATATCCTTATATTTTTTATACTTATTTATCTACCTGGATTACTCTTTATAAGAATTTTAGCTATACATTTTTATTCCATTCACCAATTTATGATGAATGATTTAATTATGTTATGTTTTTTAAGAGTAATAAATGGGAAGTACTTTGTGGGAGACACTGAATACCATTAACTAAATTAATAATATATTTTCCAAGATTACAAAGGCATTAAACTATGACAATAATCATACATTAGTTTGTATAATGTATTAAATATTCATCTAAAAATATTAACATCCATTTATTAAAATAAAGGTTCTTTGTAGATTCTATTATAGAAAATGAGTAGTAAAAATTGGAAAATACAATTATAATACTATAGTGATATCCCTATGGATATTTTTATGTACTTTTCAATGGTTTTTGGTAAGGTTTAGTTTATAGATGCGTCAATGTACTGTAAAATGTATTTAAATTTTGGTAATGGTGATAAAATGTGTTTGAAAAGAAATTCTATCAATGTATTGATACTACATGTGAATGTGTCTCTAAAAGATAGGTAACTAAGGAAAATAACTAGTAAAGGGGTCATTGAGATGAACATGACCATCAACTAGGATATAAAAACTCCTCATTGGAGACTTAGTTTGACACTCCCGAGTGAAATGGTTTTTGAATTCAGAAACACTTTTGAAAATATCCAAATGAATTTAAATAGATGATGACTACAAATAGAAATTTTCAAACCTATGTTTTCAAAGATAAAATATAATGTTACTTTATTTTTACCTCCTCAATGATATTTTATACTATTTTATTTTTCATTATGGTTAATATTCACCACACTAATTTTGTAGTATTATTCAATGATTGTAATTAGAAGGAACTGAGTTAAAATTAAAAAGTGAGTGATAATTTTATGAAGACTATGAAAATGGGATGATTATTGGTGTATTCAATGTTGTGATTATACCTAACCATTTCTCAATGAACAAGATTAATGATGTCTGTTGTATCTAACTAACGAAATCACCAATGAAGGGAAGTTAATTTTTAACTATGAGTTCAGGTGGTTGAGACCATATAATACAGAATATTCAGTTACCATTGTGTTGATTATATGAGAAGAAGAGAACAAGTTGATTACTTTGTGTAAATGAAATTTTTTAGACTCTGGAAAAGAAAGAAACAATAAAATTATATTGAAAAATAGGATGAAATATTTGGATAATATAATGAATGGAGGTAACAATATCCAATATGTATAATTTATGGTTAAATGTTTTATATGTGGAATTTATGAAATTATTCAAATCCATTTTTTGAATGGAATAATCATGCTGAAAACCATCAATTAAGTATGATTAATATAAATATTACGGATAATTATGTGACTAGAAATTAAATATGAATGTTGTATGTGTTAATGAATATGAAAACAGAACATGGATATTTATATATAAAGAAAGTGGATTGATCGATGTATTTAAATGTTTGGATGGAAATAATGATCTTTTTATCAATGTTATTTTTTATTAGAATTATAAAACATCAAAATATTATTCCACTATTGTTTTTTATTATGGAGTTTCAGGAAAAGTATGAATGATAGTGATTTAATTTAAATGGGATTCAATGGAATCATGATTTTTTATTCTAGTAATATAACAATTAATGTATTCATCTTGTTGAAAAAATGGTCATATGTTTTGACAAACAGATGATTGATATATATTAATTAAATTTTATAATATTAATGATCTCAGAACTGATAATGGATTTCTTTAAAAGGATGTTTTATGATACCATTGTGAGATTTTGAAAAATTATTAAATTTAAGGTATATATTCAATTATCCATGTTTTTATTTATGCAATGTGGAATCATGAATCAGTTCATTGAAATTTTATAGTAATTATGGTTATTACCATGAATCAAGTGAATATTTATAATCATGGAATTCATATATTTGTAATTTGACCAATAATAAAATCTTATGTATATTTGTATTCTTAATTTAATGTTGATTTTATGAATTTTGGTGACACGATTTATAAATTTTTAATTCTATAACAGATTAAAGGTAAACCATTTTTGGATTGGTTTATGATGATCATTGAATGTTGATTTATAGATTAACATTTTACTTCACCATATAAATATTAATACATATTAGACAACTATTTTAAACATTATTTTACTACAAATAGACATAATGAGATATCGTTGTATTTAAGGATCATATGGTCCGTTGTTTCTGTTGGAATACCATCTTAATATTTTTTTAATTTTGTATGATATGATGTGGAAATTGATAAGAACATAACTAATTGATGATATTGTTCTTATTAAAATTAATTAAATCATATATGTTTATCTTATCATGAGTATTTTTAACAGTAGAAAAAGGATCATGAAATAATTTTTTTTCCTACAATCAAAATTTTTATGGAATCAAAGAACATTTTCCCACATCATTGGTTTATGGATTTGTGGTCAATAACCTTTGACTGTATATGTTCCTTATCACTCTACATTAGTATTTGGTGCTATTTTTCTCTTTTATGTCCATTTATTAGCTTCTAACCTATGTTAGACTATATTAAAGCATATTTTGTGTCATTTTAAATGATCTCCAGAAACAAATTTCTCATTTTAAATTGGATGTGTTATTTAAAATTTTTATATTAGGGGTTTCAATGAAGGATTTATCAGATGTTCTTCTTTTTATAGATGAGATTAAATTTGAGGGATAAATTCATTTAATTGGGGGTGGAATTTAACACCAGAAGTTATTATGATTTTTTATTTCAATGAAATTTAATATTTAATATTTTCATATTAAACACACACTGATTTTATCTTGTGTTACAAAAAATAATTATCATAGAATTATTTATCCAAAACAGTAATTTTTTTATTAATTTCATGTAATAACTATGGTGTTCATACTAAGTGACATCACACATCCACAAAAGCCTAACATAGTAATAATTTAAATATGACTATTATAACTGGCTTAATAACTTTTTAGGTATTAATGGTATAAACATATTTATGAAATATGCATATAAAATTCCTACTCAACATAAATTTATTTATAAATTATTTTAAAATAATCAATCAAGTTTCTGTTATAGTAATTATATTCATAAAAAATATTTTATCATAAAAAAATTGTAATTGGCTTTTAGATAAAATATTATATTAAAATTATATAGATTTTATAAAATTAATTTATTAGAATTGACATAATTTATTAAATCACCGTATCTAAATTAACTTATCTGGAATAAATCTTTTTTTTTTCTGAAAATACTATTTTCTCAGTGAATAGTTATGTTGATATTTATAAAACAATAATTTTATTATAATAAATTAATTAATTTAAATTTGAAAAGTTATTTATATTAAAATTATAATTATTCACTAATATTTAACACAGTAAATTACTTTTTTGATAATAATTGTAAAGGATTTTAGTAAATGTTTGTTTTTTGGATTTAAAATAAGGTTTTTCGAAATGTTGATTTAAAATGTATAATATTTATAAATTTTAATTAATTATATTAATCCCTAAAAAGGAATGTTTTTAATTACATTAATATAATATATATAGATAAATTATAATTAATTTTCTTATAATGATTATTATTATACATAGAATTTATTCAAAATCAACTTGTGAATAAAAAATACACCTCTTTAAAAAATGTTTTTTTGTCACATCTGCAGGATTTATAATAAACAAAATCTATATAATTATTAGAATTTTTTACAGAAAATTAATATTAATTATTTAAATCATAATTTTAAATTTTTGTTCGGGTGAATTTTTTAGGATTTTATTAAATGTTAAATTTTTATGATGAATAGTTAAAGATACTAAATTTTAATTGAAAAATTTCATTTATTTGATTTTATTTATAAGGTTTAATTATTCTATAAATTTATTTAATGTAAAAATTAGTTCAATTACTAAAATATTAATTAAATTTGTTTTATTGGAATCAATTTCATATTCATATTAGTTTTAACCTATATGTAATCTTTTGAACGTTTTCACTTTAAAACCCTGATTTATCATCTAATCTGAGAGATTAATTTTAAATTATATATTACCATTTATGTAATTTGGATTTTTAAATATGAATAAAATATTTATAATCAGGTTAATTCATTATATATATAAATTTCAATATATATTTTGTCCAAAATTAATAGTGAATACAACAAAAATTATTTTTGGGTTTAATGTTAAATTATATTTACTATGTGTTAAAATAAAAAGATAGAAGATATAAATAAACTAAATAAATTTAAAATGATTATTGGATGGAAATAGTTTCACCTTATTTATAATAATTTTGATAATATTCCATTTTATAGTTATTATTCTGATAAAAATATGTGTACGATTGAATCTTGTCAAAATAATATAGGTGTTCCACTCACCTCGCTAATAAAACTCCACTCATTATTATCTGATAATAAAAATATAAAACGATTCATTCCTAGACAATGACTAAAAAAGAACTTCCAAACATCACCCGTCCAATCTTAGGAGCCTTAGTTTTTAAAGATATCTTACATAGATAGGATTTTGGGGAATATCTAATGAAGATACTTGAAGAATAACTAATTTTAATCAATGAGTGTTTTTGTATTACTTTTCCACAATTTAATTGAAATATTATTTTAACATACTGCTATAATAAAATTATTAGAAAAATTTTACTATTACGTTTCTATTCTTTTTTAATGACCTACAACAATATCAAATTTCATAAAATAGGATACAGAATCATCATTTGTGTGTTTGGAGGACTATTGCCTCATGAACTGATGTCATTAAAATATTCATTAATACAAGTTAAGGTTGGAAATAATGATGTATTTAGTGTTCATATATGATATTTATGATATTATAATTCATATATAATTATTATATCATATATACCTTTACAATTTACATTTTTTGTGACTGTGATAACATCGTTAACATGTACACCAAATTGTCACCTCGAGTGGTGATGTGATTTGTTCATGCATTATATAGAATTAAATAATAATGATTTAATGATTATATGTGATATATATGGAATTAAAATTATTTTATAATTTTAATATTTTTTTCCATTATTTTATTTAATTAGATAATAAAAAAAAATACAGTCTATTCTTACATGCAACCCACCATCTCAATGAACAATGTATTTCATTTTTTTTCTATAATTATTTTGGATTACTCAAATAATATATATATATATATATAGAATATATTTGATACTTATTGAATGAAAAAACTATTTATTTTATGTAACATTTAATTATTTATGAGAAAAGATAACATATGAGAACATATATGAAAAATAAATCATATACTACCCAAAAACTAACATTAACAAGGAATTGTTAATAAATCGGTAATAAATTGTACTATGAAAATAATATATCATATAATATAAATTTTTATATATATATATATATATTATTAATTAAAAAATTTCTATTACATTTATATTTACTATATAGGTGGTTTCAATGTGTACAACAGTAGTAATGACTTAAGGTAATAGACTTTTGTCCATCTTTTTACTTCTACGATACACATTCCATATTCACGAACTATATATTTTATGTTGTGTCTATAATATTAATTTATTTATTTTATTATTAATTGTGTTATCATTATGTTAATTTAAATATTAAAATTTGTGATCTCCCATTTAGGGGATTTACGGTTCAAAAGTAAACTAATCAAATGGAATTTGTTTCTCAAGTTTCCTTCTTTGGGACATAATTTATGTCATGCACCTATTCTCTTCTAGGATATGTATATAATATAAATTTCTTAGGTTATAAAATTAATATCATTCTTTTAATAAAATTTTATTTTTCATTTATTTTTACTCTTTAATGGGGAGTATGATTTATTGTTACGAAAGTAGTAAGAGGTTTTAGTAAAAATATAACTATTTATAGAGACTATTTATTATTATGCTTCCATTGATGAAATATTATTATATATACATAAATAAAATCATTATTTTCCAAATAATCTATATATTTCATCATTATACATGTTTCCCCTTTATTTTATCTTTATTGTGTACTCAATAGTTGAAGATATCTTTTATTACAAATCATTTTTTTAGTAAAAAACACAAAATATTCCAAAAAATGTATTGTTAAAATGTACGAAAAATGTTTCATTCTTTTATCTATGTATAAATGATACATTCCTCTAATAAATCAATTAGAATAATTTTAAAATATTACATTATAAGTTTGTAAGGCTATTTTCAGTGAAATGGATTGGAAAAATGTATTATGAATTTTTAGTTTTATAAAGGTATTTTCAATGGAAATAAATTTTCATTATGATTTGTTCCAATTTAACATTATAAATAATTATTTATCCCTTGTGTAAGACTTTTCATAACTCATTCTTCGATGGGGTATGAACCAAGGATATAATTTTTATTGTTTCCTTAAATGTTATATTATGAAAATATATTTTAGAATCTCATTTCTCTTATAAGGGTAATACCATGACAAAAAATATATGAAACTCATTTTTTTCCAAATATTTCTTCTATGATGAAATGAAAAAATTATTATGAAATAAGGACCATTTATATTGTTTATGACATAATAATATTTTTATTGAATCCCATTTATTTCATGGGTAATGATATGCTGACTGTTTTATGATTCTGTGGCAGAAACATGTGTGATTTTCATTATAAGATGAGTTGGACCAATATGTTACTATAATGAATTTGGTAAATATAGTTAAATCATAAGTTACAATATCATGAATAAAATTAATTACATATAAATAATAGTTTGTGTGAACGTAATTACATTTTCAATGTGTTATTTATAGACCGAATTATATGGTCACAATTTTATTACTTATTTTTATTACATGTTCATGGTGGTCTACATTGACATTCCAATCAAGTACATAATTTTATGCATGAACTCATATTTCATGTACATAATGATATGGGTGGACCTTTCTAAAGTACATAATTTTATTCAACATCCAATATAAATTTACATTTTCATGACGCAACTGTTCACATTTTATTATTACATTATGATTCATTCCTTATTTACTACTAATATTTATTCCATGACTTAGTATTATAGTATTTGACATACACGGTATAGTTTTATTATATTTTCTCATGTTATCACACACTTAAATTCGTGTTATTCTTATGTATATCCATTGATTTACCTTCCTAGGAATCCGATCTCACTATTTTTTATGTATCCTTTCCCCATTTTATAAAAAATTAAAGTATAGTATATTAGTTTAGATTAAAAAATTACGAATTTTTGGAATGACATTCATGATACATCACCATATAAATAATATTTTGTTCAATGATTCAAAATACAATAAACTATTACGGTCCTATGACATGTATTTTTATAATGTATTGATTATTTATCTAAAATGATGTAAAATCCATTTCTGAAAAATCTAGTTTGATATAGTGGGTATTAATAGAATATTTTTATTAACCATTAAAAACTTGGATGATAAATCAGTAGTGAGATCCCTATTTATGTTCCTAATGAAATTTATAGGGATTCTTCAAAGGATAAATCAATGTATGAGTGAAATTATAGAAACATGTTAACACAATTTTTAAATGGGATAGATAATTTGGTTTCTATGAAATAAAATCCAGGTATTCATCATATATGAATATTTGACTCTAGTATAGAGGTACCTATGGGTAATAACTCCAAAAAGAACATGTCGATCTAGAATTGATCGTCACCTATTGCGTGAAAACATTCCTTACTGCACTACTAGTTTGACCCCACCATTTTCTATGATTTGTAAATTGGAAAACTCTATACTAACCATCGTAAATTATTTAAAACTATTATGATGATGAAATGACAAGGATAAAAAAATTGTAATAGATTAAATAAAACATACCTTGATTTAGACATTTTATATTATTTTCCTATCTTTTTTATTATTCATTATCATTATAATTCCATGAACTATATTTTCTAGTTTTATTCAATACCAGGAATAAGAAGGTATTGGGTTATTATTTAATTTGATAAATATTTTTATATTGAGAATAAAAATTTGTGGTTGAAATGAGTAATGGATTTTTATATCATTATCAACCATTTATTTGTATAATATAATAATAATTTGTAACATGAACAACTCTCTGACTCACCAAGGAAGAGAAGGATAGAATTCTCTTAGAGATAGGGTAGTAGAGACTATATAACAAATATTATTCAATTTTTTTTAGAATGTGGACAAGAATACCCAAGTTGACGTCATAGAGGAAAGGTAAAATGTTTGGATTATGGAAAATAATGACACAAATCACGTATCTAAAAAAGGAAAAATCAAAGTCTGGTTAATATAATGGATGTGAATAATGGTGACCCTAATTAATTATTGAATGATGATTGTATAAAATGTGTAAAATGTAAGAATTATGAAAATTGATGTCTTAAATTTAATGATCATGGTTCAATTCAGCAAGGTTTTATGAGTAATGTTTATATTACTATTTATAAATAGACTACAAAGGATTTACGATATGAAGAAGTGTTAAGGAAAAATAATATAAACACTGGTTAATTGTGCATGAAGAAAGTGTAATAATTGATGTATTTTGGTATTAGAAATCAATGATTTATATTTATTAAATGGTACATTGGTTATTAGAAGCATGAAACATCAATGGATTATTCTAGAGTATTTTATCATTAAATATTATCAAGAACATGTTAAATTCTACTCATTTCATAGAAAATAAATTTAATTGAAACATCATATTTTGATTATGGGATGGTTACCCTTAATATGTTCCCAATGTTGAGAAAATGGTTTTTGGTTTTGATAAAGATATTACTATTATGTTTAATGTAAATTGTATAGTATCTATGGACTCATAAATGATAATATATTTCTTACTAATTTGATTTATTTTATCATTCATTGAGTTTATAGCCTTATTGGATCTATATAATAATTTCTATAAAATATGGGTTTATTCAAGGAATAAGGAAAAAAGAATGTATTCATTGAGGTTATATAGAAATTATGGTTATTAACATCCTTTAAGAGAATATATGACCAAGGAGTTCACATATTTGGCATGTGTCCAATAAGAGTGGATTAATGTTTTTTTGGATGATTAATGTTAATTTAAATTTTTGAAATTTAGTTACCTTATTTGTAAATTTTTATTATTGGATGGTTTATAAGGTTAATAATTAATGGAGATTTTTATGTTGAGCATTGGAAAAGGTTTTATATTTTAACATATTATGTCACCATATGAATATTTATCAATATTTGACAACTAGAGTTATGTATTGTTTAACAAAACATATATAGAATGTCTTATTATTATATTTATGGTTATTATGATATGTTAGTCTATAAATCACAAAATATTCACCTTTATATGATTGAGTAAGAGGTAAATAGGGATCTGGTCAATTAAGAACTAATGTATGATATTATGATTATGAAATTGAATGAACTGAAATATGTATATATGCTATTTAAAATTATTCATCATTCGGTAAAGGATAATGAAATAAAATGTTGTTAAGTTATCATAATTTTTTATGATATTGATGACCTTCTTCATGAAACATTCGCCTATGTATTTTTCATCATAATTTTTTCCTAACCAAGTTATTATACACACTTTATTAGTATTTGAGTGTTATTTTTGTCTTCTATGTTTATGTAATCACTTCCTACCTATACTGCCCTATTTAGAAACCTCATTTGTATTGCTTCAGGATACCTTCTCAAATCAATTTCCCTTCTTCAAGAGGAATTTTTGTTTTCCATTTTTTCTATGGGTATCATCAATTAATTTTTATATTTTAATCCTTTGAAGATCTAGATTAATTTTGGGGGTAAAATTTATTTTATAGGGGGTAGAATAGTACACCACAAGATTTTGTAGCAAAAATTTCAATTTTTTTTTAATTTTTCATAACAAACAACTCCGATTTTAGCTTTTGTTAAATCCAATAATGAGTATATATTATGTTATATGAAAAACAGTGTTTCACATGCATTACATGAAATAAAAATCACATGAATGACATGAGACAATAAGCATTAAGACTCTATTAAATATTTTTATTTTAAGTATGACCATTATAAATTAACCGTTAAATAATTATTTTTAAATAGTATAAATTACTTTACGCAATATATATTTAAATTTACTACTCAAAATAAATTTATATTTAAATATTTATCAAATAATCAATCAGTTTTTGGTAAATTATTTATCTTTATAGAAAATATTTTTTTTCCAAAAAAGACTTTTTTAACATTTTATATGAATATATTTCATAATATTTTATTTTAAGAAAATTTAGAATTTTTTTTTCCTAAAATGAAAAATGATTTTTAATTTATCATATTAGAATTAACTTATGGTAAATTATTTTATATTTTTTGGAATATATATATTTTATAGAGAATAGAAAAAATAATGATTTTTGTCAAAAGATAATTTATTTTAGATAATTTAATTTACATAAATGGAAAATTATTTTTAAAATAACATGAATCTTATTTTTAAATATCTAAAAAAATAATTAATTTTGAATCAAATTTATACTAGATTTATTTATACATTTATTTTGCACATTAAAAGTGGGGTTCTTCGAAAAATGTTATTATGTTCATATTCATTATGTATTATAGATAAATTAAATAATACTTAATGAGAAATTTTTTAATTTAAATGTATATATTTTATGTTATACAATTTTAATTATGATTGATATAATGATTATTGTTAGGCAGAGATAATATAAAATTTTATTGTGCTTAAAAAATATAATTCTTGAAATCCAAATTTTTTAACCCTGACTATGCGTTTCATTTGGACTTAAATTTTTTCCAATTTGAGAAAATAAATTTTATAATGTAAAAATAATTTTTTATATAGTTATTTCAAATTTATGTTTTTGTTGTTCTTTTTAGATTTTTTTGGAAATGATTAATTTTTTATGAATTGTTAAAAATAATGAGTTTTAATTAAATAATGCCTTACCATTTTTTTATAAATAAAAATTATAATATAATTTTATTAATTTTTATTGTTAAATTTTAAATCAATTAACTCAATTTATGGAATTGGAATAAATTTTAGAGGTAATTTATTTACAAAAACCTTGTTATCTTTCGATTATTTTCTCCTTAAAACCGTTCTTTCTCGTTGTGTCTCTGACATTAATTCTGAATAAATAATTTTCATTTCTATGATTTTTATTTTGAATAGTGATTTATATATTTCCAATAAAAATAATTTATAATTTATAATATGTTAAACTTAATTATTTACTTAAATTAATAGTGAGAATAATAAAAATTAATTGGTGTGTTCAAGGTAATATTGAATTTGTTAGGGGATAAACTAAGTTGGAAAGGGTTAAAAATGACATACCAATTTTAAAAAACTCATTTGATGGATTTATTTTGGCCTAATATCTTTTAGCTACGATAATATTCTAATGGGGATGCTTTATCATTATAAAAAAATTATGTAAATGAGTCTTTTCAAATCTTTATAGGTGTTCTACTCATATCACATAAAAAAATACAACAAATTATCCTATAATATTCACACCATTAAAAAATTTTGAATTCAGCCAAATCTTGAAAAAAATACTATCCAAAATTCATCATTTCTCCAAGAATCCTTAGTGTAAACTTTAATATATCATATAAAGTATTTTGGTTAAAACATAAGTATCTTACCTGAATAAGGCACCATGTTCCTCAATGAGAGTATTTGTAGTATTTCTTCCTAAATCTCCTTCAATTATTATTATAACATACTCATATTAAAATACAATTATATTAATTATATGTACTTTTTTGTTATATGTTCAGCACCTACAACTATCTCCAATTCCATCAAATGTGTTATGAAATCATTATTAGTGTGTATTATGGACTACTGCTTCTCTGAAAGATATCAGCAATTTATCTGTAACTACCTACCACATCTAGAAATAATAATGTATTAATTTTTATTGTATATTTTATTTATAGTATAATTCTTCTTATTTAATTATTATATCATACATACATTCATAATTTCCCTTTTTTAGATATATTATAATGTTGCTCATGTGTACGACATTCTACCACCTCAAGAAGTGATGTCATTCATTCGCGCATTACATGGAATGTAATATGGATGATTTTAATGAAAATAATATATATATATATATGAAATATTTTCTTAACGATATTATATAGTTTTTCATTTTTTCTTTTCAATTATATATTCAAATAGAATCAACTTCTTCGCGTACATAAAACCTACTTTCCCCATAAACGGTGCATTTCATTTAATTCTCCAAATATTTTTTATTAATATAATAAAATATACAGAGAACATATATGATATTTAAGTCATTTTTACAAATTTATAGTACCAAAATAACATATAAAAACTTATATAGAAAATAAATCATTTATTAATTATAACGTAACATTAACGTGGAATATTCAAATAAATTGGTAATAAAATATCATTAAAAAATTATAAATTTTATGATATATTTATATTTATTATTATTAATTATTTTTAAAATAAATATATATTTATTATACCATATGATTCAATTTTAATGAATGATGTCAAGACTTGTTGTAAGGGATTTCTGTCTCATTTTTTTACCTCTATGAGACAAATTCAACATTGACAACATTTTTATTTTATTTAGTTTACATAAAAACCATTAATGTATTTTTTGATATATATAAATTACATTATTTTTAATTATATATCAATTTTTGTATCTCTCTTTAAGGGGGTCTGTGGTCCCAAAGATAATAAATGAATAATGGTCAATTTTCTAATCTTTTTTTTAGGGCATAAGTTATGTTATGCACCAATACTTTTCAATAATGTTTATATACTACCAAATTAACATGTTATAACATGAATACCATTATTTTTATGTTTTTTTATTTCAATTGAAGTTATTATTTCTTGGGTCTTATACTTTAATGTTACCACATTGGAAGTAGTTTTATGTTAAAATATCATCATTTATTGTGATTTTTTTATGAGTATTATTCTAGTGATGAAATATTATGTTCTATACCAATAGAAACTCATGATTTTTCTTATCCTCTAGATATTTCATTAAAATATATGTTTTCCGTTTATATTTCTGCCTAAATTTTCTCACGAATTCTGAAGAATATTTTAATGAAACATTTTCATTTGGGTCAAAACCTCTTTTTCTTTCAAAAACATGTTTTCTAATTTGATTTATATTTTTTTAAAAATTAATAGATTTAATGTTAATTTAATCAATATATTTTTTAATATTAACTAATTATTCCGCTCTATGATTTTAATGTTATTTTCAATTAAAAATAATTTTCTAAATTTATTTTGAATGTTTAGTTTTTGAAACAGATTTTAAATGAAATTTTATTTTCCTTAAGAAATTTTCAAAATGATATTTATAATAAATTATCCCAATTAGTTAACATCAACTGATTTCAAGTATTATTATTTTGGGATATAAACTAAGGATACAAGTATTATTCTTTCTATAAATGGGTTTTCATGACAATATATTTATGAACCTCATTTACCATCAATGGATTATTCAATGTCAAAATTCTTTTGAAAAAAACATATTTTTTTACATATTATAATATGAAGACATGATGAATATATTTTTAAACCAATAAAGCTTTAATAGTATTTGATATGATGAAATTTTTTGTAAAACCATTTGATTTCTTTAGTCAAGATATGATTAATCTTTTATGATGATTTGGAACATATATATATGATTTTCTAAATAATATGGATGATGCATATGTATTACACCAATAAATTTGGTTGATATGGATATCTCATGAGTATAAATATTAGGTATATACATGATTAAACTTTGAGAATGTAATTCATGACCTAGTTACAAGTTCACAATGTTATGTGTGTACCTCATTTCTGTTCACAATATTATGGATAAACCTATTCACATTTTCACGATGTTATAAATGGTCTTTCCTTTCATATACAAAATATTATGTTGGGACATTTCATATATTTCAAAAATTTTATGAGTTGGCATTAGTGTATGTCTATAAGTTAATAAGAGGAACTTATTTCATGTCCTTGACATTATGAGTGATCCTGTCTCTATATATACATGCTCACTACATCATAAGTTGATGTGAATACACTAAATATATGTATTATACAACTTTTATTCTCTAATGGCTATCATTCATTGATTTGATTATTATTAATATCTTATGAACAACTTATATATACAACATGACTTAATATTCTGGTCTTAGATATAAAGGGTATGGTTTTCATATGTTATGATCATGTTATGATACATTTGTTTTCAAGTTATGCTTTTGTATATCACTTATTTAACCATTGTGGTCATTTTTTCCACCCATTCTTATGTTCCCTTTTTATATGTCATATGGAAATTGTTATATATGGTATATTTTTGAAGAGTAATATTGGGAAAGATCATTGTGGGAGACATTGAAGATATTTAAACAAAATAAAAAGATTGTGATCCATGATTATAGCCGCTAAATGATTACTGTCATTAGGAAAGTGTGTGTGTAATTTACTAAATATTCCTAAAAAATATGTAATATCCATGTTTTAAAATAATGGGTTTCTATATGTTAGAATACTCTAATTTTAAAATCTAGGAAACATTATTTTTGAAAACATGTTTCATTTTTATGGATTATTCTATCACTTTTAAAATAATGAAAAATATATGATCATTTTGAGATAAATAGAATGTGATTCATAAGGATTAAATTAAAAATTTCTATTGATATAGTCACTATAAATAGTTTTTACCTAATTCATGGTATGTCAAATATGGCTCTGAGTAAAACATTATTAAATATTATTATCCACCATTTTAACGGCTTTTTTAATGTTATCATAAAAACTCATATGTATTCTTGCAAAAATAAGGATAATCATTCCAAAAACAGAAAAAATTCATTGGTTAATTTGATTACGTATTGAAAAAGCTAGTCTCTATTTTGTTAATTTCACTAAATGAGGAAAATAGTAATTCAATTATAAATAATATTTTATATTACTTTATAGTTAAATTATAAAACAGAAATTAACATTTATCATATTATGAAAAAAATCACATCACCAACCAAAATTTTTTAGAATAAAAAACAATATTTTAAATAATTAAGGATGGGTACAACTAGATTATTCCATGTGGAATTCATTATTATGGAAGTAATATGCTAGCCGCTCATACTAATCCCTAGGGGAATTCTTCAATATATAGATAATGTTCGTTATCTTAAAAACATGATTTGTATATTTTATATCTACTATAAGATGAAGTTTCTCAAAGTATAACAGTCCTAAATAAATAATCCATATATAAAGTCACTCTTATAACTAGTTGAAGAAAAATAAAAATATTATTGGAAGTGAATTACAATAGGATTATAATTGATTCAACTAGTCCAGTAGGTCCGTGTTTTTAACTATAATGAATAGAGAATATATTATTAAATCCTTTTATATAAATTCTGATTAATATATATTTATATTTCTATTCTCATAAATATTAGTCATAAACTAGAATTTTTCACCATTAAGGGATGATCACTGGTTCGTTTAACTAGAGTGGATAAAAAAAATTCAAATGATTTTTTTTGTCATTTATATAATGTATCTAATTTTCCCTACGGATGGAATAATGAATTCATACTAATCATAATGTTTTATTACTGTATTGAAAATCATTGATAATATTTTATATGGGGTGTCTTTTTGATATAATCCATTCCTTTAGTAGTATTCAAGAATGTTAATTCCCATAACATTTGTTTATTTATTACATAGTGGACCGATAATGATAATTAATTTTATAAAATTTCATAATATAATCAAATTATGTTAATGATTTATCCAACTTTTCATCGAATTTCACATAAATTTAATCATATATTGTGTTTTCACTGTATTATTGATCTGGTACTAGTTACATATGCTAGATTAACAATACAAGGTTGCATAATTTTAATTATAATCAATCATAACTATTTTATCTATTGTTTTAATTGTATATAACTTGAAACCAAACAACATAACATAAATAAAAATGGGGTTATTTGCATTATATATCATATAGTTCTACTTATTATAATTTTTTTTACATATACATGATAAAAATTGAACATAATTATTTTAACTACATGGACCCAAAAATATTGGTGGGGTTTAATTCATTTTGTTATGTAATTGAAATTTCTTGATGAGTTTTATTTTCATTTTACACTACCCCATTATATTAAGTAGTTATATGTTCATAAAATGTTTTATTATAGATTCATTATATATAAATTTCTCCATTATATTTACTTTTAACCACTCTCCCATTATTACTTGAAATAATCTGATTTTATAACTATTCTCATTTTTAGATATAAAAAATTTATTAACTAATTACATACCGTATATTTTTTTTCTGGTATAATAATGTTAAAAAATCTATTAATCATTGATAATTATTAGATTTTATGATATTCCTTTTTAATAGAAACATTACTTGAAAGAATAGATAATGAAAAAGTTTCCCAGGGGCCTTTATATTCGCTACATTTTTTTATATTATGATATATTTGTATTTCTTAAAATGTTAGAGGGAAATAAACCATATATCCTATCAAAAAATAATTTTTTTTAAATCAAGTAGAAGATTCATTTTGATGGCTTTCATCAATTTTCCTTCTACAATGATCCAAGAATATATTCCACTGTTAGGACCCATTATCTTGTATAATAAATAATTTAAGGCATATTATATTAGTTGATTATAGAATAATAACATATACAATTTAAATTAAAGATAAAAAATATTTTCTTCCCTTAAAATCAGAAATAAATTATACACTCATTGGACACTCAAAAAATCTTCCAAAATATTGATAATGTCTTAAATTTTTTTTATACCTATATATATATATATAAATTAAAAATACTAGAATAGTTAAAAAATTACATATTCCAATAACGTTTCTCCGTGATATAAGCTAAATAATGACAATCCCAAAATCATTATTTTATTTTGTGTATAATATTGAGTAGTCACAATAGATATTACTAGAGAATATAATACAAATATACCATACACTATAATAAAAATTAATATTTATAAATTTTATTTATTAAAGAATCAATATACATAATATTTTACTACCCAAATGAATTTAGGAAATCTAATGTTATCAAAAAATGATTTTGGAACACAAATTATTTTTAAATAATGCTATATCCAATATCATTCACAAGACAATTGAATGAATTTTTTCTATACCAATTAATTTATAAAGTTTATTCACAGCCTGCATTAATTATTTTATTATAATTAATATACAATCTAATTATTATGTTCTAATTTTTAAAAAATTGTTCTGATCGTGAAAAAAATGTAAAAATTTCTTCCTATGATGTCTATAACATAATAATTTAAAATAAAATATTTAATTATTATATATTTTAGATAATCTTCTAAAATATATTCAATAATTGAATTTAGATATCAAATATTTAGATGATATTAAATTTTTATAGAAATAACATTCTTTGGTTTAATGATTTAAATTGTCTCATTATAAACCTGAATATATTTATTTATATATTAACTGAATACTTTTATGTCCATAAAATGTATATTTAGAATAATCTATAGTGTTTTTACTATCATCGTATTATAAATATATTATTGAAATATAAAATGATACCAAACATAAATAGTATTTTACCTTAAAATCTCTCATTATTTATTTTGGGGTTTCATTATATTATTTTTTAAGGAGTGGGATTCATCATTTATAATCTATGTACAAATATTTATTGATTTCATGTAATTATTAATTTTTTGTGTTGTTATATAAAAAGGGATAAACTAGTAAGATATTCTCATTTTTCAAACATCAAAATAAAGTATGTATCGGTTCAAAAAAATTTCTTGATTCTTATCTCAATGAAAATATTTTTTTATTTCTCATGTATTTCATTATATTATTTTTTATCTAAAAAAATTATAGTAACTCTCAAAAAAGAATTCTAATATTTATATATGAATAAATTTTCCAATATTACTTATATTATAATACATTATTTTTTACACATTTTAAAAATATAATCATATAAGTCTTGAGAGAACCAATGAGTTCTTATGTAGTCACATTACTGATTTCCTTTAATTATTAGATCGTTGGTGTAATTGGTTACCAATATCCATGTAATAGAGAAATTTTTAACTCAAAAATATTATACATAATGTTCATGATCATATAATTTCTAAATTAAAAATATTAATATACAATGTAATAATCATAGGTATATATTTAATAGTATGGAAACTAAGAAACTCAATTTCGTTTGTCTATATGTTACTATTAATGTCTTCAAAATTTATTGATCCTTATTCTATGATTTCTATAAGTTTACAAAAAAATAATTAGTTTAACAATAAAAAAAGAATAATTTCATTATTATATAAACTATAATGAATTCAGTTCCTAGAATTTCTATAAAAATAAAATATATGTATCTTAAATGGACTCCACTTCACCTTAAATTCTTTTGTTTGTGAGTAACTATAAATAAGAATTTTATATGTGAAATATCATATGATTCAATATTGGGGTGGGTGAACTATTTTTCACAGAGGATGAAAATATTGGACAAATTTACATTAAAAAATTCATTGAAACATAAATGAATAAATAAATGAAATAATGGAAATTATTATTTTATAAGACATTAAAATGTGAAAAGTTTGGTAATTAATTTAAAAATTATATTGACTAAATTTAAATCATAGATGTCCTTATAAATATTTAAATAATAATATTAAGGATTTCTTCAATCAATTAGAATTAATAGTATTTAAAAACAACTAAGAGAATAATTAGACATAGTTGTTAAAAGTGTTATTAAGAAACATGAATCCATAAAATTAGTGGTTATAAGAACCAATGAGAATAATAAATTATGAGGTAAACATACAATAATAAAATAAATATGGTTAACAGAAGAAATTCTTATAATATTATATGATTTTCAATAGGGTAAAAGGGATAGAGAACTGTATGAACTATAATATGAACAATAAACAACAAAATTCTTCCACAGATTAATTTTATTGGAACATATCATTTTGTACATGGTTTAAAACATTTATGTGAATAATTTTGTTATATTTATATAAATCTGTTTATTTATTAGTTTATTGGATATAATAAAATTCAATGTGATCCATTATGGGTAGAATATATCTACTAGAGAAACTAAATATTAACTGATCAGGTTTCTAGAGACATTTACCAGGGGATTATTAGTTTTTATTGGAGTATAGCTAGCTTCATATAAGGAAATGTGTTATATGAAGATTCCAAAATTTTTGTATAGTTCACATGCTCTTTGGAGGTTCTATTATAAGACCTTCCATTTCCACAACCCTTTTGAGGTTATTATAACATTATTCTAGTGTAAGTTTAAAAAATAATATTTTCTAAATTTCATCAAGATGGATTCATTGATAGAAGAAGGTGACATCATTATCAGATTCAATATTAATATATATATATATATTTATATCATGTAAACATATAAGGTCAAAAAGATTGTTCTTATATGTATTTATTATTTATTATAAAAATAAAATGGATCGATTGAGGCCTATGAAAAACAATAGTTTTGTTAGAGATAAAGATTATAGACATTGAGTAATTACTATCTAACATGAATGAACCAACATTATGAGATATTGAAAATATTCCCCTTACTATTATATTCTCTATTTAGATGTGGTGTAGTGGGATTTTTCTCTAATTATCCAACTAATATAAATTTTTATCTAGTTCATCTATTTATAGAACTGATCATGACATAAGAATGAATAAATTTTATTCATGACCACATTCATAAATAAATTTTCATTGTAATAAAGAGTCAAATTTCCACTATTTATTTTTGATCCTATGGTTTTGGGATCTATGTTGTGTTCATAAGGATCCATTTTATAATATCATCGTCTAAAATTGTAAAATTTATAAAATAAAAATAAACAAAAATAGAAACATTATATTTAAAAAATAATTCCTCGCCTTATAACACTTTTAGATTCACAAAATGTCCCACAAATTATATGTAATAATGGGATTCGCATAAAGAAAAAGTAATTAATCTTGAGGGGGAAAAAGTTACTAAAACATTTTCTGTAATATTTGGTGAATATATCAAGAGTGTGATCATTATTTATCCCATAACTTTCTTTCTTGAACCTATATCATGTTAGAAATTCCCATAACAATATAAGACCAAGTAAAAAGTAGATCATGAATATTCCAATGTAGAAATTAAATTTAATTATCCATTACTTTGAAATGAAAATGAGTTTTATACAATGTGTGAGGACATATTTGATGATATAATACTACTTATGTAATATCATTTTTGAACCCAAATATATATTATTGCTTATTTTATTAATGGAAAATATGATTTAGATGTCTTGAAATACATATTTGATATTTCCAACTAAAATTATTAATAAAAAATTCTCTATTATTGGTATTTCATGAATATTAAAGAGATCAATGATAAATGTTAATAATTTGGAGTCACTTCCCTTACAATAACTTGAACGCCAATAATAACAGATAATGTTTTAACCCTGATTATAGCTTTTTAGAAAGCCAAATGGTGATTCACTGTATTATAAAATAAGATCCTATCAACTAATAGATCCTGTTTTGGGGGAGGCATACTTCATTGTATTTTTAATCTCATTTTTATATATGATATCAAGATAAAAATAAATACGGTTTCTACCTTAAGAGAATAATATATTTTAGTGCTCAATTCTATCATAATATTTTATATTCTGAATCATATGCATATAAATTTTATTCAACTTATTCATCATGACAACCTTTTATCGGAATACATAATATATCCAAATAAAAAATATAAATAGATTTATAGTCTCACTAATGAAGGTTTATAAATAAAAAAAATAAAAAAATAATAAGAGGTAAAATAATGTAAAAATAGGTTTATCCCCTACTATATCATCCCCTCAGATAGTATAAATTTTATTTGGGGATCCTCTATTGAGAGAAGTCATTCACCATTTAATCATTTTAGTGGGATACTAATACTTGTAAAACGAGTTGGGGGATACTAAAATCCCTCATGAATAACCACAATAGATATAAATGAAATTATTTTCTTCCACACCAACATCTTCTATTTTACCAAAAACATTTTTTTCTAATTAGCATTATTACTAGAAAACTTTATAGACATCCATATTTTACAATATTGAGAATATATAAAAAACAATCACCCAGTTTACTCTTATAGATATATGTATATTTATTGATTGAGGTAACTACCTATTGAAGATACTCTATTTTTATTTAACAAATTTATCATTCCTCGTACATTACAATAAAAAATAAAAAATCATATATGGTCTATAAATCCATACTTCCCTAAAACAATTCTATAATGAGAAAATTGTAAAGATTTATATGATGAATAATCCATACATAATGAATTACAATATATCATAGACATGGGTATATAATTTAATTTATGAGGATTGTGTTTTTAAGTATCGAAAAATTATCCTTCATAAAAATCTATAATATAATCTAAATGATGAAATGGATGGGGAAGATCCGTTATAAAAAAATTACAATTATATTGAAACACAGTATAATGGTGTTGATATTCATGGCCAATAGAAGTGTTGAGTTTTGGGACCTCTGAGAAATCACTTATTTCCATATACATTGTACATGGTAGAAAACCAAAAAAACGTTTTTATATCATCAATTAACCTACTATGTAAACTTATCATGCATATATCAATCGATGTATAGATATTTATGCTATAAAAATAAGATAAAATACATCCATATAAGAGCATATAGATTTATTATGGAACCATTCCAATTTATAATGTTATATATAACGAAAACCCACATCCATAAGTCAATAAACCTAAAAAATAATGTCTTATTTTATCTATAAGGAAAAAATAATACATTTTTGTTTTCCCAAACCCCATCATTCTAAATGGATAAATTCATTCCAAATAGATTGTAATGAGTTTATTTCATTGAATCACAATCAGTTTTTATTTCAACGAGTAATAATTTTGAAATCCCAATGCATTAAGTAGAAGCATGGATCAAGATACACAATTTCAAGATCAGGTTCTTAAATTTCATTCAAGGTTATAATGAGTTCATATAAACTTATGAAAATCCATATTTTATATAGGTTAATATGTATACATTTTTAAAAAATGTTATCAATACAGGAATCTTGTCCTTTAATGGATTGAGTTTTTTAGAGTATCATGTCCTCAATTTCAATTCCTACTATTTTTAAATTCATGGGATTAGAGACTATATGTTGAAAAAGTAAAGATAATATTTCTAGTTACTCTAGGTCTATTCTTTTAGGTCGTATACGAAATTTTCTATAAATTTTTTCACTTGTAGAGACAATATTTTCTAAAAACTCGTCATTTTGTTCTGTTTAATGCTAAGATAGATGTGTACCCATGACATCTATAATATCAAATAGTGTGGGTATATTAGAGTTAATAAATTTTTAACAAGATGTAAGGGCTATATATATTCTACAAAGGTAGAACTATATTTGTAGTATCTACTACAAATCTATCTACAGAAATTTCTAAATGAGTTTTATTTATTAGAAATCCAACAAAATCACCCTATTGGATTTAATGAATTCTCAAAAATTGTGAGTCATTTTGTTATTTCCAAATTTTTCAAAAAGTTTAGATCTCAAAAATGAACCAATAATGAGTATAATGACACAGATAATGTTGGAAGAGGTCATTGTTGATCTCAAATATATTTTATTCCTCGCCACACCTCATAACTAATTGGGATTAAGAAGGAAAAACATCTTACACAACAAATAAATAAATATAAATACCCTAATACAAATACATAATAAGTGTCTGTATATGATAGGAATTATGATTTTTATTGTTAGAATTATAATTAATACTATTTTTGGATTTGGAAAAATAGGTACGTCATTTATCACATAAAAATAATCCAATCGAGACACCAAATATTAAAAAACCAAAGGAATAATATTTTAGTGATAACCAAATATATTTACTCCACCATATAATTTTAGTCCATAAATATCCAAACTAATATATTTTAAATTATTCATTCGAAATAATAATAACAAAAGTAAAAGTGGATCTGGAAAATCAATAGGTTCACATGAATTATTTATATCCCACCACTTTAAATTAATAATTATAGAAGAATGAAATATTAAGAAAAACTTTTAGAATATAGAATATTAATTATCTAAGAATCCTATTAACCAATAACATGAAATATTCAAACATTGATATGTAATTCATTCATAACCCCGATTAACTTTTTTGTCTGTTATTGTATACTTTTTTTTATTATTGTTCAAGATTTATTGTGGTTAACATAGATTTCATATTGATGTGTTGGAGTATTCAAAAATGGGACCCAAAGTAAATAAAAACCTAATTTGATTTCATAAACATGATATTATAAGGCTAGATACCATTCCATAGTAATGAAACCGTCACATAAAATGTACCACAATTTTACTCTTCCAATTCCATACACCCATGGGAGAGTTTCATTTTCAGAGTGGTGTTTCATAAATTAGAATGTATAAAAAACATTATTAATGTGTTTGAATGATGATGTGATATATTTAATTCATGAACATATGTATAAGTGATACCTCTAAAAGTATAATTATTGCTACCAAAATTTTATGAATATTTTTTTAGGGAGAGAAATAACTGTGAAAACACATTAATGGTCCCTCTAATTATCACCCTTCCAAAATTTATTGATTGAATTAAAAGAAAAAATAAATTCAGAATATCTTTACTTATATTCAATAGGTCTTTTTTACCATTCCCCACATCTTTCATATAAAACAATAGATTATTTATATTGTTATTTACCTTAATAATTCATACTCTAATCTGATGAATAAATATTTAACTAAATACCCACAACCAATATCAAAAATATTACATGTTTAAACATACCCATATTATTAAAAAAATTACCATTATATTATCATTAACAAAACTATTAAAAATAAATAAAAGAAGAACCCATAAAATCTTATTCAAATAAAATGGGGTTCTAAATATAAATGGACAATTTCAAGGTATAACTTGTCACAAATGTATTTAAAAAATTAAATTGGTAAATATATTTAATATAGAAAGTCTATTTATGAGTAAATATATATTATATAAGGAATTTAAATTTTTTAAATGCAAAATATCATGAACACTCTTTGATCAATTATAGATAATGGCTCCATGATCAATTTCATTGTATATTGGAAATTCCACGCACATAAACATAATAATATTCTTCATGATTTTATAAATTACCTTTAAAATTATACTAAATTCGATATTATGATATCGAAAATAATTAATTAACCACATCTATATCCATGAATATATATTTATGTGTTTTTTCTATTAATATCACAAATTAAAATACAAATCTACCGATTGAAAAGTAGGTGTTAATTAGAGTAATATATCTTCTTTAAACAAATTCGAGTCTAGATATATTGATTTATGGTATAAAAATAAAGAATTAATTTATCATAAAACAATAAAATTAGTACTTTTGGAAATAATAAATGGTTTGGAAGAAAAAATAACTAATCCATGGAATGATGTATAAGAAATTATTTCTCTCTAGATTTGTATTATTGAGAGAAACAATTTCGTCCTAGGAAATCATCTTATACATGGATATAAATATAAAAACCCCAATTAATATCATCCCTGCAAATCATGGAGATATTAAAACGAATTAAATTTTTTCTAATATATGGAAAATTAAATTTTATCTCTTTATTCCCTATAAATGTTGACAATATCCAAGTCTGTACGTAATTGAATAAGGTACTTAAGGATGTTCATTATACCTAATTAAATAATTGTGATATAATATAAGGACATCAATGCTTTAAGACACCTATAAGGGAACCAACAAATCATTCCACATGGTCTCAATAGATCTATGTGTTTATCTTTCTACCCATATTGTATAATAAGATGATATACCAATATATTTATATATAATCATTTATGAAAATTTTGGTTGATCAATCCCACAATAATCTAAATCAAGATTGTTCCACTAAATTCTTTAAAGAAGGAATCATTGATTCTATGGTAAGACCATTTTATAGATTTCAAATCTAATATATTTTGGTGATTTGTTATAATAAAAAAATATATGAATCCAACAGTGAATGGGTTGAACATCGTGTTCCTCAAGTGACATCAGATTTTTTTCATGTGTAAGTACATGAAAATATCTAGGCTTGAACTCCAAGTTGTATTCCATGATTTAGTACTACCATCCAACAACAATGGTTATAAAAATATAATAAATAGGATACATCTAACCCATAATATAATTACAGAATATGATGTGGATAAAATATACAGATATCCTATTATTTTTTATTTCAAATACCCCATGTGGATAACATACATTATCCCTATTATGATGATGAATGGATTTTTCATTGTTTGTATCATGTCATGGGACCCAAATCAGTATATCCATGAAGATGGTTTTATAATTTAATTCAAGAATATATAGAATGATTTTATTTTTTATTTTTAAAATGTGTATTATCCTTTATAAAGATCATGTTTTATAAAAAAACGAAACAACTCATTTTGATAAACCATTCGATATCAAAGGGATAGAGTGTTTGTGACTATTCTTTTTGCACACATCTCACTATTTTTATGTAAAAATTAATTCTATGCAACAATCAATTCCAACCATAATAACATGTATGGACATAATAAAATATGTGGATTATTTAGTGTGACATTTTTTACTTGTTTGAAACTATATATTTGTTTTATAAAAAACTTTTCAGATAAATAAATTTCAAATCATTGCCTTATCTGAGTGTTACCCACTAGAAGAGTAATTTGATGTGTCAAACCCAACGTTTCATGAACATGCCAAAAGTTGTAAATACTAGTTTTTGGAAACCAACCATTTAAATATATTGAAAATCACCCCATATTATTTAGAACACATACCTATATATGTCGAAGCATTATTATGTTAGCCTAATAACCCATTATTTCATTAACTCATGGAGCCACAACCTCAAATGAATTCTTATAAGAAGAAAAATTACATGAAATCTCTCACATAGGACAGAAAACACTTCAAAATTATTATAGATATCCTCTTCAAAGATACATTGATTGATAGATGGTTGAATTAAATATTATCATTCGTTTTTTCAATTAAAAAAATTGAAAGATACAAAATGTTTCATAGATATTTTATTCTTGAATACATTCCCCATAATTGAGATATAAATCATATCTCATGAAACATTGACAGTTAAATCAACTCCAAAGTTCTATGAAAAAATCATTTGGTACCATTATCAATGCCTCGATCCTGACATATTTCCATTCATATTCATTTCATGGTTTCTCTATACTCATCCAAACCAGATTCTCCCCTAAAAACTATAATAAAAAAGCTTATATCATCGACCCTTATGACCAGGCACTTTTATACATCCATAGTTAAAATATTAATACTAATTACTACTCTTAATCATAGGTAACATGACCATAATTTGAGGTATTCAAACACTTCAATGTAGGAACCACAAGGGAATATGCTAGATTTTAAAATTAAGTTTACGTGGGGTCCTTGTGAACCCTATGTGGGAACAGACATCCCTAGGGCTATGTTCAAACCACTACTTAGTCATATGATGTTATGAATCATGAAAAAATATAATCCAAAATAATTTCAAGTACATAACACCCATGTACATGGTTAAAGAAATGAATCTACATAACACATACATCTTAGTTTCATAATGTTAATCATCTTGGCAACATCCATGTATAATAATGATAAAATACATTAAATCTTCCACAACACATGTTGTTAAAATATGTCCCTACCATATATAGAAAACATATAATTCCACCTATGATAATAAAAAGATAATACACCATAATATTTGAAACCCTAATGTGTAAGTAAAACACCATCCATTTTCATTTTTCATTTCACAAGAAAACCTTCCCTTTTCACATGACAATATACTGAACAAACCAGTCCTAAAATACAACATTAAACTAAGCCCTAAAACTATGGATTTTTTTATCTCCATCCCCTAATAAATTATATAGGAAACATTCTTGAGGTCCCATCCTAATGTTCTGGCAGAACAAAAAATTTATCTATTTTCCTGCTAGAAGGATGCATCCAAAACTTTTGATCATCCCCCTGGTGGAACATATAAACTCCGATATTCTAATCATAAGGTCCACACTAGATATTTCTATTCTATATTGTGCTAAATTAAAATCAACCTGGAATTTTATGTAGATATGAAATTTCACCACAAGAATTTAAAATTCTGAATACATCAGAAAAAGAAATTAAAACAATTACCATGTCCCCATGATCATAAACCATTAACTACATCCCCATAAGAATATAATATTATTACCCTCCTCATACACTATAAAATATTCCTTGGGAAATAAAGAAAATATTATAGAGTTCACGATCCCTGGGTTTCATAAACTCATAGTGTATGATTTCCTTTAAATAATATGGGATACCATGGGTTCTAAACCTAATATTCCTTACACAATGCATATAAAAACCATGCTCTTTATTACACACATAAAAATGATTTCTAGATAAAAATGAATTCAAACCAACTCTGTGGATTTAGATGTCTAGTATATTAGGAAATTAAGAACATTACACAAAAACTTAGGAAATATAACCCAACATCTTTATTGATAACATCTTTTATATGACCACATCATTCCATCATACATACCATTGCATGGGATAAATCGGGTACATCCATAAGAAAAGGGTGAGTTATAAAGACCAGTAAGGGAGTAAAAAAACAAAAACCTGATGAATATAATGCATTTTAGGCAATAATAATATCATTGGAGCACAAGAGAAACATGAACATAAAGACATGATATAACATGATTATCATAACATGGAATATGTAAATAACATTCAAGATGATATTAGCATGATTTATGGCTCATTACACATGGATCATGTGTAAATCCACATTTAACTTGAATTAGAATGAGTAAAAATTCATTGGACATGATGTATCATTATAATAATCTTTACCCAATGCATTGGAGCGCTATCAGGGTGCACCCTTCTTAATTATTTCATTTCATGTATAAGTGTGGAAAATGGATCTTACAACATGGAATATTTCCACATAATAATTTAATAAATGATAATGTAATGTGGAATAAATACATGAAACTATATAATCTTTCGGTAAATTTTCATAAAGGATAATACCCTTGATAGAGAAATCGGTATGGTATTCACTACACAAGGGCATTGGCTTGGAAAATCGTCGAGAAAATTCGGCAGCATAACGTTGTGACAAAAGAATTCATAAAAAAGGTTGACGAGAGATAAAGTGGTATCTCATCGTATGTACATGATATTTACAATAAGGAGGTTATATATACTATTCCTAGAATAATTAAAAAAATTTAGATGCATAATATAAAAGTATTTCTTAAATGTAAGTGAAGAGAGAGAAACCTCTTACAGAATTTGGTCATGGAAATAGGTGTACATAGAAGGCATTAATGAGAAAGAAAGGGGTACCTCATCATTAAAAAATAATAATGGAATTATATGGGTGGTTATAAATCACACCCTAACATTTTTTAATGAAAATAAAAGGGAATAACAACATAAATTAATCTGAACAAAAATTCGAAAGGAAAAAATCCCTTACTTGGATGTGGGATCCCAATGTCATGGGATAGGCTTTAGAAAAGCTTCATGGGTGATTGGGTAACCATGGGTAGATTTTATGAGATGATGGATGCATTTGGTCAATTTCCAAAGGGTTTTATTGTAGAGGAATGGGAGATTGAGTTGGTTTATATATAAAAGGAGAGGGAAGTCATTATTATTAAGGGTTTGGACACCACATATTAAACTAATCAAAATCACAATCCATCCCATGGATTTATCCCATGAATTTCACTAATGAAGAGTCAAAAAAATTATTTTATAAGTAAAATATATGAAAATATATAAATATTATGCTTTCTTTTGTGGAGGCGAGTCACACCCTTAAGGAAATCCTTTTAAAAAGAGAAAATGTTTTATAAGTATTGGATGGTTCACTAAGGCTTTGTAAATTAAATATAGACAAACCTAAAATCACATTATTTTAAAGTTATAACTTTTATTGGATGAATAATCTATTTATAGTATTTTGTTTCATCAAAATTCGGTCATTATGACGTCATAAAACACATTATATATTTAAACAGTTTTAAATTTATACCCAAAATTTTTATTGTTTTAGATTATTATGAAAAATTAAATGTTGGATAATTTTGACATCCTGAATCCAAAAATAATAATCATTTTATCTAAATAAATTTCTATATAATTTAATTTATTAATTTAAAATAAAAACTGAAAATATTTAAACATTCATGTGTTTTGACAAAAACAACTTTCAGCAAAGAATAAAAATTAAAATTGTATTCATAAAAATTATACGATCATTTATAATTAATAAAAAGTATTTTATAAATATGAATAAATTTAAAAATCCATTAATTCATCGAAATATATTTTATAATTTAATATTAACGAGAAATGTTATTTGTAAATTCAAAACTATTTACAAATTAACATTAATAAAATGAATTTATATTACTTATAATATACAAAAGTAATGAACTTAATCATAGTGAGAGGGTATTGATACATAACCCCTTATTACACATTCATATGACCTAAGGGAATGGTGTGCGATAGTGACAGACTATTGGGGTGGCTCTGATAACATCATTGGGGTAGTAATCTCCATCAACGTCCACTTCTCCTATAGGAAGTTCCGTTGAAGCCTAAAATGTTATATCACGAATTGGGATTGGTTATTAGTAAATCCCATTGAAGTCACTTCCTTTTCAAGCTCTGAAAATTCATATTTGTATGGAGAAATTTTATTATATGAAGCCATCACTTCTTTTTTCTGGGTAAATTGGATTTTTTAAAGCCCTATATTTATATTAATCAAGTGGTCACTATTCAACAACAACGTTAGAAATGGTAAAAATTAATAACATAATTTTAAAATAAAAAAAACAACCGTAGAAGTTCATAAGTTTTATATAATAATTTTACATAATAACTCATTTTATCAAATCAGGATGAGTTTTCATTAGTAGAATTTCGGGACGTTAAAATGACCCCCCTTAAAAAAATTTCCTTCAAAATTTCATTTTACAACACTAAAAAATATGAGGGAAACTCTGCTTCATCACTTCCTATGATTCCCACATTACCTTTTCAAACTTATGATTTTAATACAACACCTTGACTAGTGGAATTGTCTTACATTATAATCGTTTTCTCTATGATTGTAGATCTTAACCATCTTCCATTCATAGGAGATGTCATTCTTTAGTGAAACCACCTTTGGATTGAGTACGTGCAATAGATCAGTTATGTACTTCCCCAAGAGAGATACATGGAATAAATCATGTACTTGAGAGAGGTCTAGTGGGATTTTTTGTCAATAGGCCACTTCTTAAATGCTATCAAGGATCTAAAAAACGCTGATGTACATTGGACTAAGCTTCCCCTCTTCCCAAATCTCAAAACTCTCTTCCATGTAAATATGTTGAGGAATAAAATGTACCGATCATAAAACATTAGATATCATTGGTGATTATAAACAGATATATTTTTTCATCTCAGAGCCTCTTTAATGTGTGGCTGGATTTTCTTAAACTTATCTACAATTTCATGTACCATTTCAGGACCTAAGAGTTTTCTATCCACAACATCATCCCAACATGTTGGTGTTCTGCACCTCTTCCCATAAATGGATTCGTAAAAATCTATTTCTATGCGTGATTGGAAACAATTCTTCTATGAAAACCCAACTATAGGAAGATGTTGAACCCATCCTCCATTGATTTCCACTGAGAAACCACTCAAAAAGTCCTCAAGTGTTTTGGATAATACTCGTATTTTGGCCATTTTTTTGATGATGATATGTTGTACTGATGTTCAGCCCTATATTAACTGAATATTGAAGACTCATCCAAAACAAATTGATGAATCTTGGATCTCTATCAGATACAATAGATATTGTTACATCATCCATCCTTTCTGCTTCTCTGATATATATCCATTCCATTTGATCTAATGATAAATACTCTCAAATTCCAATGAAGTGTGTAGTCTTTGAAAGACGATCCAAAACAACCGATATAACATTTTATACTTTTGGATCTCTATGAAGTTAGGTGACGAAGTCCTTGGTGATATTATCTCATTTCCATGTTGGTAAGGGTAATTGTTGCATCATACCCTTAGACTTATTACACTCATCCTTCACCTAATAACAAACTATAAACTTTGATGTATACTCAGCAATATCTATCTTTGTGTTATCCCAACAATAATTCTCTCATAGATCTCAATACATGTTTTGGTTTCATAGGTGAATGGAGAAATTTGAATTATGTGAATATTTCAAATGTTATTTCCTTAATTCTATATTTGATGGAACACATAGGCCTGATCCAAATCTCACAATTCCTTCTTCATTATCCTTGAACTCCAAGGATTTCCATTTTCTAATGGATTCAACTTTTTTTTGAATTCCTATGTCGTCTTTTATAGAATCTCTTAACCTATTCAAAGGAGATGGTTTAGTATCCATTTTGAATGGATTGATTATTTTCCCTCGTTTATGATTCCCATGTCCATATTCATAAAATCTAAGAAGATTTCATCCTTTAAAATTCTCATCCATGATAGAATCACTGGGTCCTTTCTACTTAGAGCATTTTCACCTTGTTCGCTTTTGCAGGGTGGTAATGGATTGAAAAGTCATAGTCTTTGATCAGCTCTAACCATCATTATTGGTGCATGTTCAACACTTTCTGTGTTAATATATACTTGAGGATTTTGTGATATGGGTTTATTTCACACATCACCCCAAATAGGTACTATCATAAAATTTTCAAAGAGAAGATTACTGTTGCCAACTCCAGATCATGTTTTGTATAGTTTTTCGAATGAATTTTCAATTTTCATAAGGCATAGGTAGTGACTTTGTAATTTTTCCTCAATACAAAGCCCAAGAACTTATTCAAAGAATCATTATATACAAAAAACGTTATCCGCATGTGGGTACTGTGTGAACAGGCACTGTGATAAGCCTTCTTTTTAACTCTCTAAATATCAATTCGCATTCATCACTCCCATAATCTTTGACTTCATTCTGATTAATCTTGGTAAGAGGGATTTGTAATCGTGAGAAATTTCTAACAAATCGACGATAATATCTAGCTAACCCCATGATGCTACAAATAACTGTCATCGATGATGGCCTTAGCCATCCCTCTATTGCATATGTCTTGGTTGGATCCATAGGTATCCTATTCTTAGTTATGATTTGAAAAAATAGTGATACTTCCTTCAACCATAAATAACACTAGTTTTAGTTTTCATAGAGCTTCTCCATTAGCAAGGTCTCGAGAATAGTTCTTAGATGCTCCTAATGCTCATCTTGGTTTTGGAGTATATTTGAATATCATCAATAAATATGACCAATTTTTTTTTGATGTAATATCAAAAAAATTTATTCATCAAGTCCATCAAAATTTCATGTGTATTAGTGAATCTAAAAGGAAGTACTATGAATTCATAGTTCCCAAACCTTTTACGAAATGCAGTCTTAGGGATATCTTTTTTCATTACCCTTACTTGGTAATATCCTAACCGCAAATCCACATTGGATTTTATTTTGATCCATGTAGCTGAATGTTCATGTGATAAATTCAGGGAAGAGGATACTTTTTTATCATTATTTTGTTGAGCTCACGAAATTCTATGCAAAGGCGCATTGACCCATCCTTTTTCTTGACTAAGAGGACCAAATCACCCCATTGTGAAGCCCATAGGCATATAAACCCTTTCTCTAGATTCTATATTAGTTGTTTCTTTAGATCCTCAATCCCAATAATATAAATTCTATATGAAGTTGAGGATATTAGAAACTCTCCAGGTATATGATCAGTTGATAATTCAACATACCGTCTAGGAAGAAGACCAGTGAATTCCTTTGGAAACACTTCAGCGAATTCTCTCACAATAAGCATGTCATCAAGGATGGTTGCTTCCTTAATTTCAATCATCTGATTATGATACATATTCACATAGGGTAGTAATATCCATTCATGAGATTTTGGTGCAAAGGATGATTTGTGCTCCTCCTTTCACTTGTACAAAATTGGTGGTTTATTCTCTATACGGAGAGTGATTTCGCTCTCACGAAAATTTATGATGGATATATATAGGTAATCCTAATATATGATAATAATTTAATAAAATTATACTTCTCCAAGTATGATGTGGTTTTCTAAGATGTTAAAACACACATTTTGATAGGGGTGAAATTATATTCATGGGGTGAAATGATTTCCCCATTTTCCATTCTCACAGAAATCATTACTTACAATATTATTCGTGGTGTTGGGATTGATCTACTAATCTATTGGGATATAAAAGAATTCATAGAACCATAACAAAAAAATTTGTTCCCTATTATTGAGTGAATAACTAGCATACCTGTCACCACTTCATTTTTGGGGTTCACTTCTGTGATAGTGATGGAAGAAGATAACCATTTTTATCTCGAAGTTTTTTGGTTTCCTAAAAAACCCTTGGTTTAGGGAAATGGTTTGCAACGTTTCCTAGTTCATTGAATATGAATTAATGAACAATGCTTTGAGGGTCTAATAGAGTGTTTCTATCCTCTATTTCAATAGTGGTGTTTTGTTGTAGGATGTTAATAGCTATGTGACCTTCTCTTCCAGACATAAATAATTTCTTTATCCCCTTGAGGTAATTTCTGGGGTTCTTCTTTATGCACCATTGCCAATTTGGGAGATGGAATTTCATAGGACCGTTGGATTTATATATCAGACCACTAGAATTAAGGTCCACCTTATGATTCTTATACTTAGGAAACCCCTAAGATTCATTGATCTCAATTTCAAATTTGAGGGAACAACATAAAATTTCATCACATCTTTCAAAGTCATAGATCACTAGGTCATTTTGTAGGCAAGATTTTATCCCACCAAAGATGTGGTTAACCTTTTATTCTTGGTTAACGAAATTTCAAAGGAAATCATGAAAGCCTTTTGAGTTTTTCTGCATATCCTCTAATGGATCCATCATATTTTTGGTTGAGGCCAAAGAAGTCTCTTTCCACCTTATGTCAGATGGTGCCAGGAAAATATTTATCGAATTGTTTTCTTCAAATACATCCATTCCAATTCCTCTCTATCATGAAAAGGCTTCCTATTTTTGATCGATTTCCACCATTAATTAGATTCACCCTCAAAATGATAAATATCCAGAAGTTCCTTCTCTTGTTCAAAACAATAAATAATGCAGATGATCATCTAAATCAAGTTGATCCGTTGTTCGGAAATTGAGGGATCACATGATCCATTAAAATAATGAGGCCTTTGTCCCATTGAGCTCTTGATTACATCTTGTTATTTATTGGGGGAGGGGGAGGGGTTGAATGTTTTTCATGACCCCTGTTTCTATTCGATATATTAGTTAACTAAGAGAGTATCATGAAGAAGATTGTGATTCCCTCTCTCAATAGAGTGAGAATCTCATTAGAACAGTCATCACATTGATCATCACATCAGTTGTTAGCTTGAGTCCTTCAGTTACCCGTCATTGGCTAGAATAAAAGGAATATAAGGGGAAACACATAAAGGGTAATCAAATAAAAAAATGGAAAACTTATAAATTACATTTATTTTCATTCCTTTTATATTTTATCCATGATCTACTTCCCAACATATATTTTTAGGGTCATTTTTTTTAATTCCCTTAATAATGGTAAAAAATTATATTATGAATATAAAAAGAATATCCCCTGGGAGTTTCATATCCATGAGTGTAGGAAGTCCTATTTTCGTGCACCAATTCATGTTCGAGTCTAGCTCAATGTTGTGTTTTTGGGTTTTACCGCTAGATACATTTGTGCCAAAGCCACCTCTACCTACTCATATCCAGATAGGGATTAATTTTTTTTATAAACTCTTTATATAATACTCACCAAAATTTGGGGATGCTTTAATTATACATATTATTATCTCTACAACGTTCACTAGGTTTTAAAAATCCTAATCCAAAGAAAACTATACCCATCCTCTGATTCCAACTATAACAACCATTCTCTTTATTAAAATCTTAAAATTTATTAATTACATAAAAGTGAACTAAAGACAACATTGACAATCATTAGGTATTGGTTCATGGGAAATTAGTTACATTGCATAACAACTAAGAACAGAAAACCCAACATCATTATTGGAAGCTTTTTTTACATGACCACAACATTATTTTGTACTTAGAATTTCATGGAATAACTAGAGGACACTAATAAGAAAAAGGGTGAGCTATTAAGCCAAATAAGGGAGTAAATAAGGCATAAAATGAATAATATAGTACATGTTAGGATATAGGTATATAAATGGAGCATAAGAGAATCAAGAACATAAAGGCATGATATAGAATGATTATCATAACAAGGAAATGTGGCAACAACATTTAACATGATATTAACATGAGAAAAGGCTTGTTACACATAAATCATAAAAAACCCTCATTAATCAATAATTAAAATGAGTGAAACCTCATCTCACATGAATTATAATGATATTAATCTTTACCAAATGCATTGGAATGCTATCAGGGTGCACACTTATTAATCATTTCATTGCATGCGTAAGTGTGACAAATGGATCATACAACATGGAATCATTGAACATCATCATTTATTAAATATAAATCAATTTTTAATAAATACATAAAATTATTTAATCTATAATAAAACATGCGTAAATGTTTATACCCTTGATAGAGAAATCGGCATGGTATTCAGTAAACAATGACTTTGGCTTGGAAAATCGTGGTGCAAATTGGGCAAGCTAACAGTATGACATAAGAATTCATAAAAATGTTTTTTGAGAGAGAATATGGTATCTCATCATATTTAAAATAAATTTTATGTAATGGGATCATATATATATAAATCTTCCAACATAGGTAATGGAATTTATATGCATAATATAAAATAATTTTTTTGAATGTAAATGTAGAGAGAGAAATCCCTTGGGGAATTTTGGCATGAAAACAGGTGTACATGGGATGCATTAATAGGAGTGAAAGGGAAATCACATAAATAAAACATATGTCTGTATGTATAAGGGAGGTGAGAAATCATACCTCACCATTTTTCATTGATAATAAAATTTCATAACAACATAATAAAATTTGGACAAAAATGAAAAATAAATAAATCCCTTACATTGAACTGTGATCCCAAATGATTGATAGAGCCTTGATAGGGGATTAATGGGTTCTTGGGGAACCTTTGGAAGATTGTAGAGTGAGGAGGTAAGGGATTGGTAACACTCTATAAGGTTTTAGTAATGATTACTGGGATATTGAGTGGGTTTATATATAAAATCAGAGGGAATTATTTATTATTTATATTTTGAACACCACACATTAATCTAATCAATACTAATAATCATCCAATGGTTTTTCCAAACTTGTTATCCAATGTGGAGTGGAAAATGTTATTTTAAAATTTCAATGACCTAAAATATTAAAATATTAGTCATTCATAGGTGGAGGTGAGCCACACTCTCAAGGAAATTCTTTTAAAATGATAATATGCTTTATAAGTCTTAGAGGGTCCACTAAGACATTGTAAAATTGAAAAAACAAACATAAAATCACATTATTTTAATGGTATAACATATATTGTTCAAAAAAATCCATTTATTGTATTTTATTATATCATTATTGGGTCATTATGATGTCATAAAACACATTATATATATATAATGTATTTATTTTTTACACAAAAATTCAACTATCTATGAAAATGAAGAAAAATTTGGCATCAGATAATTTCGACATCATGATAAGAGAACTAATATTCATTTTACATAAAAATTTATCTTAATATGTGATTTTTTTCATTGATAATAAAAACTGACATTTTAAAAAATTATTGTTTTTCACAAAAACAACAATCAAAACATAATAAAAATTACAATTATATTCATAAAAATTACACCATCATTTATATATAATTAAAAGTATTTTAGTAATTTCCAATGAGCATGTACCCTAGTGGTACAAGCTCATTCTTGGCATCCAAAAGACCTGGGATCAAAATCAGCAGAGATGAATTTCTGGGTAACTGTAGCCGGGCATGTAGCAGTACTGTAGCAGCCGTGGAACTCTAGAAGCGGTGACACTATAGCGGTGGAGGGACTGTAGGTGGTACTGTAACGGCGGTGGTTACTATATCATGTACTGTAGCGGCATGGATATTGTAGAAGTATTGTTCACCGAGGGGTCCTTTGGGCCAAAAATTGGGCTTTCAAGCCTTGTATTCCAGCCACTTGGCCTTGGGCCTTCGGGCTATGTAGTGTGTCACCCTCTACCCAGTCTAAAGAGGTCTTTGCTTTAAATTATAAATTGAGGGTTTGACCCCATCCTTTAAAAAAAGTATTTTAGTAATAAAAATTAATTTAAAATAACATAAATTTATGAAAATATATTACTTAATTGAATATTAACCTTAAAAACAATTTTTTCATTAAAAATAATTTACAATGTAACGATAATAAAATGAATGTATAATCATTAATATGTAAAAAAAATGCTCATAATCATAGTGCTATGGTATTCTAACATACCCCCTTATAACACCCACATATCACCAAAGGCTATGTTTTGTGATGGTGACATACTCTTTGGTGGCTCAAATAACTTTGATCAGGTGCAGATCTTTATGAACATACACTTCTACGGTAGACGGTTCTATACAAGATTAACGTATTGAATCTTAGCTTGTGCTTGGTCAAGAGAGAATGCCAGTGATGAAATCTCTTTTTTGAGCTCTGAAAATGGGAATCGTATAGATAAATTATAATGAATGAGGTCATCACATCCTTTTTCTGAGTAAATTGTATTTTTAAAGACCTGTATTTATACTAATCATGTGATATTTGTTCAATGTCTATATTAGAAACGATAACAATTCATAAGGGTACATTAATGTTGAAACACATAAATAAAAAGAAGTGAATATGTTTTCTATAACCATCTTTCATAATAATACATTTATGCAGATCAAGAAGGATATTCAATAGTAAATGTTTTGGTCGTTACATAACATGACCTATAATCAAAAAGAGGAATACTGTTATTTAATAAATAGATTTCCTCTAATTTCTATACATACCCAACATCACCATATTCTATGAACATAGGTAGTTACCTATCAAAATAGAATGTAGTTTAATTTACTGATTTAAACAGTAGTATTTATTATAGAATTAGAATTCTAAACCTTTTGTAAATATATGTTGGATACACACACTAATAGATAAACTCAATGGAGTAATCCATTATTGTGGGAAGTGACATACCACAATCCCTTTCCGACCATGGAAACAAAATCATGAACCATAGTGGTAGAGGTAACCCAAATTTTGAAAGAATCATTTCAGGGAAAACTCATTTTAGTAGCTAAGACTATTTCACAAAAACAAACAACTAAAGGATTGAAATTGATACACTATTTTAACCCAAATGGTTGTTTCAAAATACAAAATAGTGAACAAAATGTTAATGTCTTATACATAAACCATAAATATATGAGTAATGTTAGATACCACAAGTTTTGTATCCCACTATATCTATACATTTATATTGTCCAACATTACCAAGAAATGTGGGATTTATATGAAACACATCTCTTATAATTTTGAAAAAATAATGAATATTCATAATACTGTATCTATGTTATCGTCAAAATGGATTATTTGTCCAACTTAGTGAGGATGATTGATATTTGGTATATCAAGATTATATTTCATCAAAATTGTACCAAAAGTGTCCCTTATGTATCAGAAAGGTCACTAGATATTAGATATTCTCAATTTCCCACCACCTATAGGCATTGGCGTATGATGTATCTTGGTATGATAATCTGGAACATCCACAATCCTTCCATGTTGCAAACCAATCGAAACAAAACTATGAGACCTCTCCATTTATTCTCATTTTATATCATCCAAAAAGTGTTCACAAAAATCTTGTTCGATGTCTATAAAAATTAATGGGAAATATTGATAAGTCACAAGGTTCAACATGATTACAAACATAAAATACCACACTGATGTACCTACTCTGAATGAAAACATAAGAGGAAACCACACCACACACTATCATGTTGGTGAAATGTTTCATAAGACTCTCCTATAGAAATTGTGGAAACTAATTAACCTATTTTGAGGTGGGAGGGGGAATATACATGAAGGCTCCAATGAAAACTATCCATGATCCAGCCATGAGAGAACCCACCCAACCACAAGGACAATGTCGGACATATCCAAAGGCCGAAGAGTTGGTTTGTCACATCACATATCTATTGGCTCATGTCTCTAATTATAAAAATCTATTGTAGAGACCCGAATCATGACATACATGGATATTACATTACTTCTGCAAAATACTTAATATATAACAATAACAGACACACATGGATTGTAATAGTTTAGTGTCTTTGGAAACATGGAATATAAACTTCTAATCATGTTGAAAGATCTTCAACAACTACCGTAATGATCTTCCAATTTTTGTTTCCTTACCTAAAACCATTCTTTATTTACTGGAAAAAATAAAACATAAAAAGGTTGAGCTCAAATTCTCAGTAAGGGAAAACATAGAGAACATAAAACAATCCATAAACATTTGAAAGCGAAAAATTGAAAATGAAATTTAAACATCAAAATCATAAGTAAACACATAAATCGTGGAAGTACATAAGGAATATATCATAATGGAACATCAACCATGATAAAATATAATGGGAATAAAACATGTTATTGTGGCAACCATTAAGAACATGATATTATTTCCATTTTAACCAATGCATTTCTACCAAGACCATCTTAGTGGAAAAAGTCCCTTTCTAAATCGAGTTCACTCCTCATTCCAGTCCTGTAATACTGAACCAGATTAACATACCGTTCCAACCATGTCTATATCATGAGATATAATTCATTACCCAATGCATTGGAGGGTGATATAGGTCCAACCCATCTCATAATTAAATCATTCTTAATTGTTCCACAAAATAAACATACATTCTTCATAATGACCCATCAAATAAAATTGGTTTCATAAACATCATCCCATCATCACATAATCCATATAAATGAAATGGATATCATTTCATAATAAGAAAATTGAAACCATGTAAATCATAGAGACATGATACATGAAACATACACATATGAAAAAATGTCATTTAAGATGGAAAATGGTTTTGATAAAGCACTTGAAATGAATTCTTGAGAAAAATTTCCTTTCTTCTTCAAAATAAATTTCTTTTCACAAAACGACATGAAATTTTAAAAGAAATATATTTTTTGAAAATAGTCATTAAATCTTTTGGAGGAAGCTTCATGAATATAAGGCTTTATAAAATTGTAAAAATATGTTCATTCTGTAGAAGTTAAAAATAACATTCTTCTCATTCTTTTTGTGGAAAAGTCAAATAGTACTTCGTATGGTATACAAAAGAAAGATTCCTTCCATACGATGTGGTAAAAGTAAAAAAGGGTAAAAATGACTTTAACCATACATGGAAGAAAATTAAACATTTTATGATTTTTTTTTTGAAAACATATGGACCTTGATAATAATCATAACCCCAGTAAATACTTACAAATAAATAATCTCGGATAAGAATGAGATTGGAATAATTGTCTCTTACCATAGGTCCGATATGCTTTTTATGGATCTGAATCTACTGTATAATGATTTAAATAATGTCATTGACTTATTACATAATCATATTCGTTGTTATGATATCATATATGTTTCACTTATGAGTTTATATTACCCGTTCTTTTGTAAATTCCATGTTAAAGCAGCATTTTGGGTAAAATCATTTCATTTATCGTATGTGTTTTCACTTGTCGTTCATGATATTATTACTTATATTCTGATGTACATAATTCCATAATGTAAAACATGATTTAAATATAATATATATTCATCATATACATATATATTACAGATCGATAAAAGGATTGAAATACACCGTTCATGGAGACGGTAGGCCATACGTACGCATGAATGTTGTTTTCGTTTCCTTATTAAATTGAATGAAACTAAGTAGATGACATACATATATTTATGTATATATAAATCTAGTAGAATTATTATGTCATATATTTCATTATTATTCATTATATAAACTTTATAATCATTATGGTATGGTTAACATGGAGAATGAATCTCATCGCGTCGTGGAGACGGTAATCTGTACGTATGCACGAGCGATGATATCGTTCCCATAATTATTGAATAGAATTGGTGTGGGTGGTATAATATATCAGAATTAGTATGACGTTATAATAACCATATATAGTTATTATTTTCACCATTATACCCATCCATATATGGTGCTGGTGGAAAAACAGATTACACCACGGTGTGGAGACGGTATTTTGTACATTCACATGCACGGTGATTTCGCTTTCCGTAGGATGGATAGAAGGTGAAATGGGGTTGCATAATATTTATAATAACACATCAGTATATTATTGATACTGATGTTATTACAATTTAATTAAACAAATAAATAAGAATAATTTGATGAAGAAAGAAAATTGAAAGAATCTGTAACGAATATTACCTAATCTTTGACACCCCTCTTTGAAACCTCCACTTATGTTACTAAAATCGGTCTTTGAAGAATACCAGTAACTCTAGTATGTTGATAGGGAAGTTTATAAGAAAAATGGGCAGGGTTTGGACGAGATTCAATGCTCAAATTGGTGTGAGGAGGAGAGGGAGGAGGTTCCCTTTTATAAGGGAGGAGAGGGGCACCTTTGGAAATATAAGAAAATATTAATTTATATCAAATCCCAACCCCACGTAAAAACATCCAAAATGAATCAAACCCGAAGATTAGATGAGATAGGGTTGTAATATAATCAACCAATAAAATCTAGACATTTTAGGAATTCATTTTAAACATTATCAACTTGATTTATCCTTATTTAATCAATTTAATTTTATTTGTGGTAATAACATTATAAATTTTAAATTATTATAAATGATTACTTATTTGTTGTTAATTGCCCATAATTGGATAATTTAAAACATTTTCGAACATATAAATATAAATTTATAATTTTTAAATATTTTTGTGATTTTTAAACTTTTTTTAATATGTTATTTTTATAAAATAAAAATAGTGTAAATATTGACATTATTCATTTATTTGAATTTAAATAAAAAATATACCGAAGTTATGTTCGAACTAAAATATTTAATAGATTCATAACATGTAATATTTATCTAGAAAATTAGTGGAGCACATTAAATAGTTCATATAATATTTATTTTAATATTTTTAAAACTATTTATTTGATATTTCTCTTAATAAAATAATTTTAATATTACTATTATGTCACCTTTAATGATAATTATATAATCCCTAAAAATTATAAATAAATTTATATTATGTAGATAATTTTATTATATTTCTGGAGACTATTCATGGTCGATGTTTCATGAAGTTTATCAGTAAATTAAAATTAATATACTTATAATATTTAAGAGAGTGACATGTTGTCATTTTCTTTGGTTTTAATAATATTTAAATTATTTTCATTGAAGAAAGACCATTAAATGAATCTAATCCGACCCTTAGGTAATATGAGTCTACTTTTAGTCTTCCATTATGATTTTAGCAGGTATTGGATTAATTTTATAATCTTATATTTACCCTTAATTACCTGATTTACCTTTAACTATGGTAAATAAAATTTACCGTAGTTACTATTCATACTGCCCAAAAAATAAAAAGTAGCTTGTTAACATAATTTGGACCCACTGATTCCAAATATGGAATCCATTTTTCCAAATTCATTACAAAAAAGTTGTCGAAATTAAATTAAATTTAATCACGTTGTCGAAAGAAATAGGTTTTTGTTTAAAACATTGCAAATGATTGAATTGATTTAACCTATGAATTCAAGGTAAAATAAATGCTAACGACATAAATTATATTACATGGTAAAATTATATTCTATTTATACTTTAAAACCATTCAATATTATAATTTAACCATATAAATTATTACGATGAAAAAAGTTGTTTTTAAATAAAATATAGCATTTTTTATTATTCATTAAAATATGAAAGTTATCAGAATAATATGAAACATTTATCTAAAGTAAATTTTTATATCCTGATTCTAATTAAAAAATTTATGTTTTCATATTGAACTTATAAACATTTCAAAAACTAGAAATAATGTGGGTGCGCCATCAAAAGGCGACAAAACTAATTTTCTTGAAAAATATATATTTTACCTGAAAATTTTATTTTTTTCTCAAACCATGTTCTAGAAAATGTGTAATATGAATAATAATGTTATAAAATTCAAAAATTAGTTAATAATATTCATAACGGTTAGTTCGTGATAATATGATAACCATATGTCGTTGTTTAGTGAAACTCGGTATTGCGTACAACACACGCTATCGAGGAAGGTCGTGATTGCGTGTAATGCTAGCCAAGTCAGGGTTGCGTGTAGTGCACGACTCCTTTGTTGTTTCGTATAACATAATCCAACCATATTTCATTTATAAATTGAATATATATATATATACACTAAATGTTGCGTAGAATGACTACTATAAAACAAACCTGAAATTATGTGTAACATAATCTAAGAATAGTTTTGTGTATACGTCAAGATAATAAAATGTGGCGTATACCACAAGATAGTCTTGTTGTAGCATAAAACACATGACATCAAATAAATTAAAAATAATAGTTATCATAAAATTTCGGGTTGGTACATCTATGATCAGGGATGGTCTCTAACCATGGCTAGTAGAAGTCTTTTCCAACATATCTAATGTCCCTTTCCATTGTTATATCACCTCCTTGTTCCCTCAATACCAATACATGGTGGAACAACTATGAAAAATATAGATCAAGGGTCAAACCACCCACAATGAATTTTGGTGTGGCTGTCCCCATCATATGGATGATGGAAAATCTCATGGTCTAACCAATGATGGATTATTTTAATATGGTGTTCATCCTAAAAAATTTGAGTAAACTACATGGAGGTCCTAGCCATGCTGAAGATTCCCCTACCCTGATGATCAGTTCGAGTATCGAAGAATAAACAACCCCAATTGGGCCCTTCCTGAACAGATAGCCAAGATGCATGCATAATAAATACTTGTAACCCTCAGTGTTATGTGCCTAGGTAACTCCCACATTGTCATATTCAAAGAAACAGTAATCCTTACATCACCACAGGCCACTCAGAGTCTGAGTAAATGGATGAATTGATGATAACACCTCTTCCTTTACCGCTGGGGATGTGGGGAGGATCTCATTTCATGAGGTTGGCCATCACCAAGGTCATTGACTATAAAATTCATATATCTATCCATGGGTACCTGTATGTGAAATATTTTCTATACTCCTTGTAGGAAGTATCCACAAACCCTTCAAGCCTCAAATTTCTTCCATCATCTCTACCTATATCATGGATTTTGGGGAGACATTGGGGTCTCAATTAGTTCTCTTAAACAATTGTTTCTAATATACTAATCCATATAGGCCAATTATCATCTCAATCATAAGGTCATTATGGTTACCCCATCTTTATGGAAATTTTTATAAATAAATTCCTATAACTAGAAGACAATCCTTCTTTTCATGGACAATTTTTCTATGTGACTTCCATTCATTTTTAAAATAAACAGCCAAACATGTCATCCCCAAAGAATCTCTCGTTATCTCAATCATCATTAATTGGAGCTTGTGGTGATCAAAATGTTAACTAACCTAGGATATTTTTGAATTATGAGAGCATGTGGGATGTATTGGCATCAAAATAAATATAGGCCCCATTTTTGAAATGAATCATATTGATCACAAATATTCCATAATTCCTCTTAGAGGGACATGGATAATTTTTCAACATAAATAAATTTGTAACATTCAATCACATATAATATTAACAAGAGGATTTTCATGAAGACCCTCAAAATCTTGATACTATCCATTTTAGTTCTATAATGTTGACATCATCCAGAAATTGTTTTTCTTTTTTCCCTACTCGTATGAGTAACACTAGAGTATTTTGGGGACATGTGTAAGGATATTCATTATGCTTCAATTGGTCATGAATGAATAATATCACCATGTACAGAGAAGGGGATTGGTAGAATCAAGAACAATCACATGTATCATAATCGGGGGAATCTTCCTCAATGGGTGAAAATATCATGATGATATTTAGAGAGGTTCCCATATGTGTCAATAGTGGCATACATTCGGTCTTAGAATTATCCACAAACCACACCCCCAATAATGAACCATTTGATGTTTCATAAAATCTTACAAAATAATGGGGTTTATGATATTGTAGATATGAATTATGCCATGCCAGAGTTCATATAGAATTGTAAGTCAGATATATAGTGACATGATCTTGAGGAATGAAAGAGGCTCATGATGGGGCTAATCATTGATCATCAACTCAAGAAAAATAATTTATGAGGGGACTATTACACACTAATGGTAAAATATTTGGTGTTTCCAGTATTAAAATACATTGTTCATATGGGGGTCTCACACACCCATTCCAAATAGTGGTTGGTGACATATAAAAATTGACATGATAAAACCAACCAACACTTCTTAAGATGCACTAAATCTACTAACTCAGGCATGATTGCTTCACCTGCTGATCTGATAGGCCATTGACATAATTGGTGAATACAAAAAACTCCCCACGATTAAATAATAGCTTCTATTCGATCAAATAATAAGGCTTTGTAAATATAGGAGGTTTAGATCCCACCGGATGGGAATCCATATATAACATGGATAGTGAACCGACCACTACTCGCATATTTTTGTAGTTTTAGATTCACCCAGTTCAATGTGATCGATGATCCGCCACAAAATAAGGCCCACATCTCCATATGATGAGTTATAATTCCATAAACCCCAAAAAAGAATGAGATAACCCTTATTTTATGTTTTTTCCAAACAATAATGTGAGCTGCCTTTCTAATGTATAATAAGTTGTCCTCATTATCTATTGTCATATAATAAGACCATTTTTTGTAGTTTATATACATGTTCATCTTAAAATTTTTTAATTCCATCATATAAAACCTCTCAAAACTCAATTACAGTCATGAGGAGTGAAATTTGGACTTAATTGAACATTGTTAGGGGTCACATATTCCTACAATGTGCAGGTTCATTAGGAACAACCATCAGGGGTATGTGTGGAGATGTATTAGATGAGGTTGTACCTAACCTAATCTCACATATTGAGGATTATTGTTAAATTTTACTTAAATATATCTATGTTTAAAATTATCCTTTTTGTAGTCCAAATATTTTACGTGCTCATTTCCTCATTATGTACACGTACAAAACCTATTAATTAAAAAAATGTCATTTTATACATGTAGATCCCACAATCGGGTCACCTCTATACAGCTCCCAAGAACAATACTTTCAAAAAAATTCATGCCATTATAATGATTCCCAATACTCCTTTAGGGATTGGAAACAATTTTTCGATTCATATAAATGAAGAATGTGACCTGCTACTTTATGGATGTGTAGACTCCCTGGTATATCATTTCTAATCTGAAAAATACTATTTTTAAGTTGAATGAATAAATGAGCCCTAATATCCTATATGTATGATTCAATCAAACATTTTCCAATAAAAAATATCGTTTCATAAATCATCAAGGATTTATTCATGTTCAATGATTGGAAAAAGGAATTGGTATATTGTGGCTTGGTCAAGTTGTGTGATATCCTACCGAAGGCAGACTATGTCTCCTCCATCCTATATAGTGTTGAAGCTATGACTAGTGAATAGTACTAGGTCTATAGATGAGGTACACATAATTATAATGAGTTGATAGCTTATAATATTTTACCTCATTCCCCAACATTATTTGTGTCGGTTTGACTAGGTCAAGAACCCCCTACGGTCACCATGTCATCTCCATCAACTCCTTTGGCATCGGAACTTCATTGTATTGAAATAATATGTACTGATGATTCAAGGGAAACATTATTCCCCCACAGGTACCAATATCATCCAACACTCTTAGTGCCTTCAAGAACCCAAAATTGGGAAAATATTCGAAAATTCATCAAAGAAGGGAATATTCCACCAATGAACATTAATTTATTTCTATTAATTCCATCTGGATGGTGGATTTTTCTATAGTACTCAATAATGAAGAAAACCTTTTAGACCTATAAAGAACCTCTAGAATATTCCATATACTGAAGAGGATCATTCATTCCAATAAGAACGATGCCTGAGATATTATTTCTAAAAGGATTGTTCATTTCACTAAGGGAAGACATCTGGCCTCTATTAGGACCCAACAAGCACAGCCCTCTCGGGTTGCGTGCTGGGAACACCGCAAAAAACCAACTATATTGGATGATCATTATTACTCATATATTGATGTCTATAACCCATCCGCTACTAGGAATGTAATGATCTATTTAATTTATTTCTTTATGTAAGTCATCCAATCAATCGTAAAACCAATACAGGACTAACCACTCCTCATCACCCCATCTATCAATTCCCACTATGATCCTTAGTAAATAGTATCGTTTTGAAGGCATGAATACACATTTTTCTTAGAATTATAATGTGTTTAGTATCCTTGAATGTATAAAAATAAGCATTTTGATCCCTGACATGGTATTCCTATCATAATAAACTCATGTAGTCTTATCGATTACTTAAAGAGACCTCTCTATTTCGGTTGTGAGGTAGTTGTCGATCAGGCCTATCATGAATAGAAAGATCAGTATAAATAACACCATGAAACCATTTCAATCTATAAATACGATGAGAGTTCCACTATAATTGATAAAATATTCATGATTTATGTCACATGTTAGTTAAATGGCATGGAAATCTATTATTACCTAGTGGATTCTTTCTCTGAGATCAATCATATCAAACCATGTATACTCCAGAACATTGGGATCATGACTGTAGATCATACTCCAATAATCTTGATAATTTTTGGTGTAAAATGTTTTATAATAAGCTATGGGTAATGATTTAGCTAAATATCTAATTCCGAGACCCTATTTAGGTCACAAATTTCATGGTTGTATCCCAAAAATAACCTAAAATACTATGTAGGGTGTGATCTAGATCCATTTTCACATAGTTGAGCCCACATCATACAACCAATGCCTTAAATTCTCCAACAATTTTAGAGTCTGAGTACTCTAGGGTGATAAATATCCCATAAATTTCTATGATTCCAACTACTTAGATGTTGGGTACTATAAAAGGGAGTAAAAAAATCATATCATCAGGGTTAAGAATATAAACACTCTCAATGATCCGACATCCTTCTAAATGGATTCTTATTAGGATTTGAATTAAATCATCATCCTTCAAATACAATGGTATAATCCAAAAACCTTATATCTTGAGAGATGTTTCATAGTCTCCAAGAATAAATAATTATCACGTATTTCCTTTTACTCCTTTAGAGGATATGATTATTATATTTAATAACTCTATAATCATGTAGCATACTGAGTTATATGAATATTGTCTAATGATACACGATAACACCAAATGATCAAGAAATATGGGATAACATGATAGAGGTTAACCAATTATCACTATTTCAACATCAGCAATGGAACTCACTTTCTAACGAAACATGGGATTGGATCACGATATTATCCATCCATATTTAATAGAGAGTATGAAACAATAATGGATGATTCCACCCCAGTAGAAATAGATGAAAATATGAATTAGTGGTCTAATACTGAGAGGGTATTTACTCCTTCTTCTAGCGACTAAATTTTATATAATTTTGATGATTTTTATGAAAATCATCTTACGTTTTAAGATGATATATCTACCTCTATTAATGAGTTTTCCATAGTGAATCTCATCACTAAGGATGACTAAATACTAACACCAATCTGTCAATTCCTTCATCTGATGGAGCTTAAAAATAGTTGGATTTAAAAAAATAACAATGTTTTGAGTTCTCCTAGATCTATAAATAAATTATAGGGCTCAACCCACTCGTTTAAGTTCATTACATTTTCCACACAATGGGTCACTATGTTAGAAAAAAACAACCAAAAAACAATGCATTCTTCTAATGATGCCATTTTTGAGATTGAATATGTAATTATTACCAAAAAAATTTAAAATAAGTCCATTACCAGTGGAGAACCAACATTATCCTAGTTACACAGATGTATGGATAGATCATAATAATCATTAACATCTAAGAACACAACCACTTCTTCCATAAGGATGTTTTTTCCTTCCATATATAAGGTTTATAATTGATTCAATGGATGGTATTAAAGCCCTATTCAATTAGGATGGGTAATCATTTATAAAAAATCAGTATAGCTACCACGAAAGAAGAATCCACCATTTTTATGGTGCCTTAAGGAACCATATGGTATTGAGTGATTCCATTTAGTTTGACGAATTTTGTGGTTACCTACTCGTGTGTATTTTATTTTATCATTAATACACTACCCTAGGTGTTGTTTGAATGTTATTTGGTTGATATTTTTGTAAAATAACACTCACTCCAAGTCATTATCAGTGTTTTGGAAAACTTTTTTAATTTATCCACTCCCATCATACGAAGATGATCCCTATGAAATGTCCATTATTGGTATCCTTTGGAATGTTCCTCATTTATGACTTCAGTTAAAAAGGCTTCAATAAGATTCCTAGAAATATTATGGATATAAATTATATTCCTCTTACTCACAATCCCTGAGGGTTCTAAGGTATCCAAGGGTATTTTTCATAAATCTAGAAACCACATGTTAATTAATTGCGAATGTGTGTGTAATTTTTGAGGCCCATGATGAAAGGGTACTCTTATCAATGGTAAATATACTTATAGACCACATTGGAGTTCATGAAGATTCATATTATACATGAAATTATACAAATTATACACGTCCTAGGAAATAAGGTATTCCATTATGTGATATCCATTAAACTATCCCATGGTACTATCCAACCATATAAGTAAAATAAAGGATGGGATAAAAATAAGTAATTCCATGTCCACAAACTAATCGACATAGAAACCAATCTTTCTCCCTGTAGAAAATATTCCTTGCCTTAGCCTTCAAGGATTATATACTGGGAACTATTTGTAGCATTACATTATAAATTTTTTATCAAACATCAATCCACTAATGAAAAAGCTCCACTCCCCCCATGATTATTGTTCAATTGGCCTGATAGATGGTAATTAAATAGTAATTAAACATCTAGTTTTACTTAAACAATTTAGATAGGTTCATGAATTAGAAGATCAACGATTAACATATTACATATGAGGATCATACATTGGATGTTGATATCCCATATGTGGTATCCACTATATTGATTAAGCATCACCAAACTAGAACTTCCACTTTAATGATTCATTTTATAAAATTATTGTAGTTTGGTTATACAACATGAAAAATCAATACAGTGGGGCCTGTGATTTTTTAATCACCATTGTACATGCTTCAATTATATAATTATTGGATTTATTAAAAGTAATCACCTCTGATGTGGCTGATTATTAGGAAATTTTCAATGGTCTTGAGTTTTACTTTTAGATTTATGTCCCCCACATTAATATGAATGGATAGTCTTATATAGAACCCATGTAGATCAAATTTTAGTATTCTCTTAGGAATGATGAACACCCCTTATAGGTGTTTGTCCATTATTTCATAGCCTAACTCCCTTACCATCAAATGGTGACACATGTTACCCAATCAAAGAATGACCAATATTATTCCTTTGAATTCATTGTATCATTAATCATCCATCAGATCAAGGTAGAAAATTTTATTCAAATGGATAATAAGAGGTTAATATCACCTATCATTTATGAAAACGAGGACTCAAATGTAAGTCAACTTGATTTTGGAACACTTATTTTATAGTCCTCAAACCCACTGAAAGTCAAAGAGCCACCCTATTAGATGATTCCCATCACCAAGAATCTATAAAATGAGACTCTCTCACTAGAAAGAGGAAATAATGGGTTAATACATCACTATACAATGAAATTTATACTAAAATATGAACAAAACCTAAAAAAGACTCAATACATTCATGATTTTGGTGGAATTATCATTCATTATTTAAAATAGATAATGATTACATTGGTCATGCAAGATGTCTACAATTGATACGTAGGCCTTATTAAGAATGATTGATGGTCTCCCACATGACCCGGTGATCGATGTATTTATGTCCCATCATGTTTCATAACTTTATTGAATTTACAAATAATCTTCATGAATGGTAGATATGTTCCAACATTTGGATATAACAATAAAAACCACTCTATTCAACCATATATTCATTACCATATATTATATGGTGAGTCGTTGTTTGGGACCTTGTCCCCAATAATATCATGATAGTTCATGTTCTTCATGACAGCCAAAAAATTCATCTCAATGTGGGAAGAATCCATATCCATCGCAGAAATCAATTCCCAGTCCATGATTGTGTTGATTATGTCTGACATCATCTATGAATTTGGGATTCCTCACACAATTCTCCTAGAAAATTGAACTATTTTATGGATACTCAAATAAATAATTTATATTCCATGAAAAACATCATCTCTATTTACACATACTACTATCTTGTTTAGGAGAAATGGATTGTCAAGATATTTGATAAAACTGTAAATATCATCATATAGAATTTGTTGGACCATAACATGATAGTTTTTTCAATAATATCTATAATACCCTCTAGGACTATTATGGTATGAATAAATATTCGTCCCAAGAGACTCCCAACTCCCTAGTTAATGGGAAATAAGCAGTGTAACCAATATTTAATTATTTCCATTTCAATGGATAACCCTTTAGGATCAACAGAAAATATATCATATGGAATGCATAAATTTATATGACTTGGAATCCCACAAAGAATCCATAATCCAAGATCTGTATATCCTAGAATGAAACAAGAAAAATGTCACAGGAGCGTTCATGAAAAAGGGTTTCCTCTACTCCATCCTTTATATATATATTTTTAATTATCTCTAAGGTTGTCGATGATACAGATGAAAAAGTAGTAAAATATGTCTCCCAAGTAGGAAGGACCTTATATTATATATATGTCATACACTAATAGTGTATGTCAATTTCCCACCATGAAAGGCAATCGTGTCAAAACTCCCACCAATTGAAATATCCTCATGTGGTACTTCACATCAACCTCTAAAAACATCTTGGTAACATGATGATAAACTATATGATTCCATCCTTAATACGTGACATAGAACGACATGACATCATCCTTGTTGCATGATGTTAAATTGTGCCAAAACAATTTGTCTGATGATGTTAATATTTATGGAACCAGTGTTAAAGACATATGACCCTAAAAATTAGCTACCATATTCCCATCAATTAAGGTAAAACTTTGTGATACCTTTATCCCATGCATATGGGGACCCCTTCTAGTTTAAGTCTCATAATAAATCATATTATATAACTAAATTCATCTAGATTCCAATTTCTAATCATATATTAATAGGCATATTTATCCAAAATACAAATACCAACCAAATCACCGTCTTATTTTAGGAGAACCCCCTTTGGAAAATGTTCAATTATCACATAACAATATACCCATTTAGAGTATTTTACCAAATGGAGGAATATATCATAGATTGTTGTAATCTCTCCTAAACATCACAAATTTTCAAGTCCCACCCATCATACCATCAATAGTTTAGATCATCATTAACCTCAAAATCTAACATGGAATCCATTTTAGTGATTGTTTATAGTATAACCCGATCACCTCCCATGCTATGCAAACACATTGAAGGATCTGAGGAATGAGATGAAAATTTCAATGATCTGAACATGGTCAATGGTCAATCATTCATATTAATTCCCCATTATTAACTAGTACATTTTTTTTAAAAAAAAATTTCAATCATTTTCAGTAGTTATTCAATGTTTCGGTTCACCCTCATGCTATGGTCTATATTTTGGAATTCTTGATTTTCCTCATTTCATCATCTATTAATTACTGTATTTTAACCAAACATTTATTAATACCCTATGTGATCGTGAATTCTTATCCTCAAATTATTCTTTACCGGATTATTCCTAAGTAATTATATTTTTTCCTCAATAATTCTCTACATTTTTACTAGGGTAACTCCTCTCTACCTATTCATTATCCCAATAAAAATGGAAAACATTATATTTGGATTTGTGGTGGTATCCTCCCCAATGAGTTTGAGATTCTATTATGTTACAAAATATAACATTACCCACAATATATTTTATGTTATTATACATTAATCATGATTCAACCCTCTTTTTTCCAGGCATAATAACAATAAAACCACGTGAAACTTTTCTTGAAGATGTTTTCTGTGGTTCAAGGCCATCATTTCTCCCTTTTAACATAAATTTTTACTCATATATGTTATTGAACATCCCCATGACACACATACCAATGGTCCAAGATCAAAAACAAAAAATGGTTTTCGGTACCATTTAGTAAGCACACCATGACCTTAATCTATGTGAGATCCTTTTAAACTAGAGTCATTATTTTTAATAGGATGAAAATTCATGATGTTCTAAGAATCATGTATCAAATTATATTTAACTCATATTGTGTTTTTCTAGGTTATGTAAGGCCTCCAAGTCCCTCAATTCACATTTGATTAATAAACTTGTAGAAAAACTTCCTATAGATATAAGCATTTTCCAACTTTTTAATAGGTATGTCTCTACAGCTTGATATATATATATGTTCATTTAAATATTGAACCAATATGTATTATAAAGACATATGGAAATATTCTCATGGTAATATGTATAAAATTATATTACAATCCCCTCATATATAGAATTCATCTCATACCCAACCATACCCATCTTTTTATCCCTTTTATGATCTTTGTCAGACCAGTCCCTTCTCCCCCATCTGATTTTCATTGAAATCATCATATAGTACATCTATCCCTTTAATTATTGATCTCATCCCAACCATCTCACAATCCAACCTTCCAAATTCCATTTTTCATGTGTTCCTCGATCATCTCCCTTCAGTTGATTTTGGAATGATGGGGAATCTTTTGAAATTTTACATCTAGTTAAACTTATGTTTCTATGATGTTTTGATTTTGGTATTTGGTAGTTGTGAGGTTCTCACTAACCCTAAAGTTTCTTATTTGAAAATAAAAAAAGAGGGTTCGCTGGTGTTACTCCAAAACTCAATGTCTCCACGGAATGATTTTATTCTGTGAATGGAATATGCATGAGTTTTACCGTAGATTCCATCTTTGATATGGTCCCATGTGAGCTTACCACTACACTTTTTATGAACCCTAGTCCTCTGCCTCATCATAGATAATATTCTTCCTTCACCCATGTCTACTTTTCACAATTTGTTTATATTTTTTGAAGGTTCAATGATTGATCATATGTTTTATTCAATTTATTTTTTCCTATATTATTTTTGTCTTCATTATTACATATATATTATTTAAAATATTCATGGACAATCATTCTATTCAGGGATCCTTAGAAAATGTTTTTTGGAATGTATATTTATGATCAAACCTCATATTTTTTGAATCCATTATATTCTATTAAATTACATGTTAAACCAAAATTTATTTTTGTTAGAAGTATCAATAATTATCGAAACCATGATTTTAAGTATATTATATTCAATAAAAGGAAACTTCATCTCACTTTTTGATTGAAAGATACGATAGAAAAAATTGATATTTAACATTATATTTCTATGGATTGAAATATATTTAGATGTTCGGAATAGTTTTCTAATATGAACAATTGGATCCATTTTTTGGGTTGAATATGAACCTAGTAGAATGAGTTTGGGTTTAATAAACACATGATATAATTAATTTAATGTAGTAATTTTTTGGAAGATAAATTTGATGATTCCAATAATATGATCATAATAGTTCATGAAGGAAGATTTTTTTTCAATATTAGATACTTATTTTTCATATATATATATTGTACTTTAGTGATATTTAAGGGATTTAAATCATAATCAAATACCCACAATTGATCAAAAATTTAATAGACATATAGAAATCACCAAATGTAGATGTTGTAATGATTAATTTGATATTTAATGTATATGAAATTTAAATCACTAATTCCTATATCTATTATTTTATGTAAAATGTGGATAATAAGATAGGTGTATTTCACCTTTGTATATAGTAATACTTACTAAAATATTTAAATTATATCTATTTAGATGTGATTTTTCTACAGAAATGTATCAGTATGTGTATTTTACATCAATGTATCCCATTGATGTTATATGTCAAAATTTATCTTGTCATCCTATTTATTTTCTATATTTTCTAATATTAATATGGATTTATATTCTTGATGATTATGAAAAACACAACATACAACATTACTTGTTTTTATCCTTGAATATAAAGAAAAAATCATTGTAGTTGATGAACCTTTTTTCTAATAATTTTTAACTCCCATATAATATATCATTGTCCCCTCATTCACCATCAAAATAAATGATTTATAATAAATATTTCAAAAAAATTACTCAAATGTTGATGAAAAAAATGAAATTTAAATCATTCGCTATTAAATATAATTTTTTTCTAAATCTATAATAGTAGTTGATATTATTTAAACCATAATATTTTATGATGAATAATTTTTTGTAATATTAAATTCATATAGAAAATAAACATTTAAACCATCAATAATAAAATGAGTTAATTCATTTTCCAAAAACCAATAATGTTATAAATACAATATACCAAATATTGAATAATACTTCATTAAAAACTATAATATTCACAACTCATGGGTCTCAAAGTTCACATTAGAAGATAAATATATTATTTTTTACATTTAATGTTAATATTAATAAAATAATTGTGGATAAATATTTTAACAATTCATTATAATTGAAAATTGGAGACCCTTTATGGTGTTTGTTTTTAATAATTTTTTTTTCAACTAACACTGTTTAAAAGAACAGATTGTTAAATAAGGTTTAATGTGTGTTTATATAAGATCATAATTTATTTTTAGGTAGTTTTTAAAATAAAGATAAATAATTTTTTTTGAATATTTGAGGATTTGATGATCCATCAGACACAGTTCATCAGAAATCATCATTTTCTAAAAATTATGAGGCTATACAAAGATGGAAATTATCGAAAATGGATTTCATTATAATGTTATAATTTTCTAATGATGAATAATGTTTAAAATTTATAATTTTTTGAAATTTGGAATGGTAATAACTTACCAATTTTAGTTAGAAATTTTTTTTATGTTAATTCACATTCCCAAAAAAATCATGAAAAAGTCTTGATATAAGATGTAGTTTGTAGAAGGAATGATATTTTTAAATTTATTATGATTCATGTTTCATAATAATTTTGTGTTTTCAGATATAGATAATAATAATAATAATAATAATATATATATATATATATAATTTTTTATATTAATATATTTTTTAATTAGATAACGTTTCATGAAATGAAATTTTCCTGCTCAAATAGTGTTAATCAGGTGTAAGTTATAAGACACAGCTAATCAGAAATTAATATTTAGATGTTTAATTCTTTTAGAAGATTGGATTTGGGGCTTCTATTTCCTAATTATTTTTATTTTTTTTCAAATTTTAATTAAATACGAGGTGGATTCAGATTCTAGATTTGAATATTTATACAAATATAATAGAGTCTATAATTTCGTTAAATAATCATAATTATGGGAAATTTTGATGTTAGTTCACCACAGAAGTATATTAAATGATGAGGCTATTGAATGATATAATCGTTAAAATATCTATTGGGAAATATCTTTAAAAAAATGGGATATTTTTTCAGTTTATACAAAGTTATTTTTTTAATCCAATTCATAAGAATAAATCATTAGGCACAGATGTAATCAAAAAGATAATTGTTTTTTATTTTCAAAGAACATGTAATTTTGTTATAGGAAAAATAAGTATAATTTATATCTAATGTTGATTCATTGAAGGGAATTTTTACACTGATTCATTAGATGATATTTTCATATTTATGAATCAGATGATCTTCTGAAACCAATTAATTATCCGATTGAGTGTTCCATCAGTGATAGTAAAAATTGGAATTTTTAAAGGATTGAAGTCATGATTATACAACAAAGTTTAAAGATAATTATATATATATATATATGTTTCAACTAAATAGGTTTTTTTTTTTTCTAAAGACTTTATAGGTTTGAACAATGCATTCAAACATTTAATGTTGACATGGAGTATTGTTGTGTAAAATTTTAATTTATTTTTTTATTACATCAAGGAAAAAAGATATATGTTCATTCATTTGGGGAAATAACCATTGTCTATGGAATATAATGTCTAAAAATTAGAATGTTTTATTATTTTCTATTAGAGTTCCATATTAAATATCAAGGTCAATGTTATAAAGTATTGATTTGTCATTGCATCAGCTGATTATTATTTTTAAACACCATCCAACACATTTTTTATTTATAAATACATCATATAAAACTTCATGAATAATATTCATATAGTCTAAAGATAATAAATGTTTAATCTATTGAAATTATGAATAATTAAATATCTTTTCAGTATTCACCAAAAGATTTGATTATAATTTAGAAGTATCCAAATTAAGATAAAAAACAAGAAATTAATTTTTTTAGCAAACATGATAAGAATTTTGTTTCGAAAACATTTCTCTACTAGATAACTTGTCAATTCGTTTAAAAATTACATAGAACTATCATACTATTGAATGTTTCAAAAAAATATAATGTGATGAGTTTGATTTTTCAAACGATGTTTATGTTTAGATGATTCTGTTGGAAGATTGATTTGTTGATAGTTTAGAATACTGAATTGAGGGTTTCATAATTTTTGATAGATAATATGTTTTTCAATTAAAAATTTGTTTTTCAAAAAAATTAGACGTATTTTTAAGAGAAATTAATTAAGATAAGGTGAATCAGACTAAGGCTATTGTACATCATTTTCTGAACTAATAACACGAGACATATGAATATCTTCTTAAATCATTAGAGGAATATTTGTGGATAAGAACGATAAATATGTCATTTTTTATAATAATTCATGTATTTTTTATAAAAAAATTATAAAATGATTGATGATATTAAGATACTTCCAAAAGAGATATAGAATGTTCCTAATGGGTGTTGACAAGAAATTCTATTTAATTGTTTATAATTGGGAATTTTCATAGACCCACTATATTTTCCATGGAAAAGATGTAGGGACTCACACTGAGGATGACACTAAAAACATTTTTGAATTGTATAATTTCATAAAATTTTATGAATATTAGTTTTCAAAAAGTTTATATGGAATAAAATCTATCATTTTATAGGGCTTTTGTTTCCCAATGTTTTTTATTTGTAAAAATAAAATAGATTATTCAACCACACACCGCTCTATTATACACATCAGTCACTGAGAAATTCAATTGGAATAAGAGGAAACTTCACCTTGATTTATACTTTTCATGGATAATTTTAATTTTTTTAGTAGATAAAATATCCTTACATTTATTGAAATATATTCAGGTCTATAAAAACTTATGATCAATACCATTTATATATTGGCATAGAAGTTATTTACATAGCTAAATATGGATTTATATCATGTAAGAATGATTCTCCTATGAAAATATCTTATAAAAGATAAATTAAAACAAATCAAAAAGTCCATTTTTATGGGTATATTTTTTTTATAAAGGTAATGAGTTTTAAAATTTCTATAGATTCATGTGATAAACATGAATGTATATTTAAAGAATATATCACAATTAAAGAATAAAAAATAAAAATAGGGAGGAACATGATTTATGATATCTAAATAGGTGATGAAGAAACTATTTAATTAATACTTCACCCAATAAACTATATTTTTATAAAAACGTGGGGAATTAAGAGATATCTTAGAAGATTATATAATTTTAATGAGACTCATAAAAAACATTACTAAATCGTTACTTCCAAAATATCTACATTAGATGATAAATATGATTTATATCTCAACTTATTGTATAATAGTTTTCTTATGTTTGAAGTGATAAAATATCTAACATTTAAAAAGATAATCAAAGGTGAAATGGATACTAAATCTATTAGAAAGTGTAAAATTAAATATAGAAAAAAATATTCATTATTATTCATATGGGAAATAGGATGATGAAATTAATGAAAAAATTCCAACTGTCTCAATGATTTATCCAATGGAAAGAAAAAATTATAGATGAAAACATTCCCTCAGATATTTAGAGTGTGAAATAATTAAGAACATTTCTCGGAATTTCACCAAGAATGTTGTTGGATAATATTGTAATGATTATAAAGAAAACCACAATAGAAGAAGTGGGAAATTTATTTAAGGATGATAAATCATCTAAAAAATATGTTATAGTTATCAATGGATGAAAAATAGGTATGTATGTAAGAATGATGAATCTGACTCAACTGAAAAAAATTCATTTAATGATGATTGCTCATTCAATTTTGAAACATTAGTTATAAAATTTGAGAATGTAGAATATTACAAAGATTTTTAATAAGAATAAGTTAGAAATAATGAAATATAATGTTATATTAGCTAAAAATTTGAAACATTTGTTGAAAAAAAAATAAAAATATCAATAATGAAATGAAATTAAAAGAGAACTATAATGAAGAAATGTTTTATGGAATAATGGTTGTTCTTTATAAGAGAATATGTTCAAATTGTTTAAATTAAGGTTCTATAATTTAAATTTTGAAGAATAATAAAATATGATTGTTTATCATTATAAGAAGGTTGTAGGTATGTAAAATCATGATTAAAAATCCAAAACAAAAGACATTGAGGTCAAATGTAACTGAAGAAATATGAATAATATATTCAAAATAGCATCCGAAGTAAATGTTATGACTATTAATGTTGATGAGAAAAATGAAATCAATAATCTTGGGAAAACCTCTCCAACTTAGTATGAAATTTCATTTAATTTCATTAACCATACGTTGTCAAGAAAATTTATAGAAAATAATTATTTGATAAATTATTCGAAAAAATATCACCTAAAAAAACTGGAAAAATACTCTTAAAAGAAGAATTACACATGCCTAGAGTATGTGAGAGTAGAAATAAATTGAAAACTGCATGAACGTTTATATAGAGAATGATGATACTTCAACTAAAAAAAGGATTTACTGTTTCATTTAGTGTCATGTATGTTATTATTAAATATCTTAAAAACATTAGCATAACATGTCACAAATAGAAACTGGATTGGAATGTTTTGAAGAAATGGTGGGTGTTGAATGTGAAAATTTAATAATACATTGGATGTATGAAAATTAAAATATAGTGATGTTAAAATAATTCCAATAAAAAATCGGTGTGATTTCAATAAGTTTTATTTTGGAATATGTTATCAATCAGGTCATTTTGTAGAAAATGTATTCAAATCCTTGAAGGAAATTTTTTATATGATAATAAATAAAATGAATTTGGAAATAATAAGGTGGTGAAAATTTATTTTATTGTTGAGATATAATTGAATGATATATATATGAACAAATAATGGATTCATGATTGTGGTTTTCTGTGACACAAGAAGGTAGATATAAAAATAATGAAAATGTTAAAAAATATGATGAATGAGACGTTATTTTTTGAAATGAATGTTCTTTGAAAATTAGTGGAATATGAATTTCTGAGATATAACATAAAAACTAAAATATAGAAATAAGTTAATTTTTTTTGATTTCCCAAAAAACATGCTAAGTATGATCTAATATTGTTATTATGGAAATAATTTGATATTCGGAAAAGATTCATGTATCATAAGATATGTTGTTGCACTATAGACTTGGGATTCATTGATATAATTTTATGAAGAAACATTCAAAACCTGATGTTGTTAGAAATGCGCCGACATTTAAAATAAAGGAAGTTGAAATCTATAGACCATTTCAAAAATGAATATTAGATAATAAATGCCACATGATATTATAAATTAAATATACAATACCAATTGAGCATATTCAATGTGCATTATTTGGTCTGATGGTACATCAATCAAAAAAAATATTGTTTTACATTATCCTATTCATGGTTTATTTATCCCAGATTAACAACATTATGGTTCTGAAGCACAATTCAGAGGTAGAAAAAAATTTCACTTTTTAGAAGATAATTTTATAGGGAAATTAGTGATTCCATTATGCACATTATAACTGATAATATAATTTACTAAACATTAAATGAATTAAAATCATATTTTATGGAAGTTGAAATTAAGAAATAGTTCAGTTCTCCATACTACTAATAATTAATGGAGCTTTTTCAAGGAAAAAAAATATTTTTAGATGGAATTTAGAGAAACATGTTAGTAGAATATAATCTTTTATAGTTTTTAGGAGTGAAGATGTTTATACTTATTTACATGTTAAAAAATAATTTTTTTGAAAGCTGGAATCAAAAATAAAATACCTTTCAATTTTGGTATTCCAAAAAAACATTCATTGATATATATCAATTTTTTATTAATTTCTTTTTTAGAAAATATAAAAATATATGGAAAATAAGAAATTTGATGAAGATGTCGAGGGAGGAATCATCATGTGATATTGTAAAACCCTAGGAAATTAATAAAGATTTAATAAATGCTTACAAAAGAAGATTCATTTTTAGGATGTGGATGATATTATAAGAATTATTTTATTAAATATGATGAAATGGATATGGAGGATAATATGGAGTCTTAGAAATAGAAAAAAAATTGAATATTATTGTGAGTAAAAAAATGGTACATAATAAATCATATGAATATTATGATGATGAAAATGAGATATAAACAATATCTATGAAATTTTATACTCGATAGAAAAATGTTGAATAATAAAATATATTTTAAAATTAGAAATATCATGTGAAAACAAGTATAAAATTGATATTGTAAATTTTTACATCACATATATGAAAAGATGAACCAAGATCTATATTAGAAGTAGTAAGACATAAATAATGAGAAAATCAAATGAATGATGATATGGATCATATTGAGAAAAATGAAATGGGGGAACTTGTTCCATGAATAGTTAGTTAAAATTTCATTGAAAAAGAATAATTATAGAAAAAGAGTTCTATAAAAATTTATTAGTTTCATGAAACAATGAATGACTTGTTTTCAAAGGCTATGAACAGGTGGATAGTGTGGATTTGGAATAAAATTTTCATCCACTAAAATATTAGAAACTATAAAAATATTTCTAGCATGTGTTCCACATCAAAATTAATAAAATTATCATATCGATGTAAGGATATTATATCATAATTATGATATTGATGAATATATTTTCATTTCAAATCTCTATATTGTTATATTTTATATATATGGATGAAAATTTATTAAATTAAAGAAATACTTTTATTTGTTGAAACAAACCCCCCTATATTGGTTCTCCAAACCTAATAATTTCCAGAAAACGATTAATTTCACTAAATTTATTGTTGATATAAACTTATATGAGAAATTATTTAACTCCCCCACACTGATTTTAATATTCTATTTTGATTATAAATCTTTATATTTAGTTGAATAAATGGGTTTTAAAGTATTTTCTAAATTATTAAAGTGGAATTTTGAGATGCCAATGTTTGTAGAATTAAATTTCACTATTTTTTACATGTTCGAAAAATTGAAAAATGAATTTTCCCATTATATGAAATAAATTTCAGGGAAATTGATAAAAAAATATTTTCATGAAAAAATAAAAATATATTATACTTCTATTTCAGTTTGAATGAACATGGGTAATAATGAAGCAGGAAATATTGTGAATCCGAATGGATTTCAAAAATGGAAAGGTATTTTTTTTCAGTTTACATTTTAAAGGCCAAATATATTTTTTATTGTCACCTTATGTTATATATATCAAAGTGATCCGAAAAAATCTCTTGTGAAGGAAGTAATGATAATTCTATGCTCTTTTAAAGGAATAACTTCTTATGGGATGACATACAAAATATGTTGGGATGTGAAGTTTCAAGGTTGTACTAATGCTGACTATGATAGACATTGTAATAGTATAAAATGAACTTTATGATGACTATATTTGAAGGGAGTATTTTTTATGGTTTATAATAGTAAAAAAAATATTAACTATTGAAGATGAAAAAAAACAATAGTAACAAATTGTTTTTATATAGGCTTGTGCTCAATTTGTTTGGAAGAATGTTCATTTTTAAAACCTGAAATTTGATGTTTAAAAAAAATTGGATATTAATTATGATAATTAGATATATATTGATGTTGCTATAATTCAAATCTCATGCTCAAGATATAAAAATATTGATATTATGTTTCACCTCATACAAGATATTTTTACTAGAGGTGATTTTTTTTATAGAATATATTTCACTAAAATATCAAATTGATGTTATGTTAACAAATTATATGAAGAAATAAATATAATTTGAATTTAGGCTATAGTTACATGTATAGCCTCCACTAAATACTTTAAAAAAATATAAGCTTATCCCACACCATAATTTTTATTATGTTTAAAAATATGTATAAATTGTAAATTTCGTCCCTACAACAGATAAAGAATTATAATTTTCTTCAAATAAATTAATATTATGTTGTCATTATCAGAAAATGTAGGTGAGATTGAAATGTGGGATGAAAAGATAAAATGTAAGTGGGAGTCTAGCTTAACATCGAGACAAATTTTATCTCCATCATGGGATGGAATTCCTTCCAAAAATTACATTATATAGTAGTTGGAGTTAGGAAACTCTCATTTGAGAATTGGATTGTTATTGGTAATGGTTCAAAATGAGTTGTGAACATGTCCATGTGTTGAAAAATGATGAGCTTAATTTTTTTTTAAAATAGTTTTAATAAACATAAAGTAAGATATTTAATATTTTTTTTTATTTTTTTTATAAATTAATGGTTTTTTACACATTGCATTTTAGAAATGAAGGCTTTTTTAAAATTAAGGGAATTATGTGATTTTAGAATATAATAATTTTTTCTGTGGAGTTACTGAAAATATGGAAATATAAAGTGTTTTGAAAACATGAAATCATAAAATACATTATAAAAAGTCTGTTGGACATATTTTTTATGGATGTATGAGGTTGTATGAAGGTGAACATCCGACAAAAATTATTTTTTCCATATTTTAAATGTTAAAATAGATAAATATTTTTTATAAGTGAGGGTATTTAGAATGGTCATAATATTAAAATATTAAAAAAGTAGTAATACGAATATTTTATGTTCATTTGTGTTATAATAACACCAAGGAAAATTCATGATACAAGTTAGAGTTTTTAATATGAATGAGAAATAAAATTTTTTAATGTTTCATGTTTCTGAAAAGATCAATTTTATTGGATATAGCTCATCAAACAAAGAATCACTAAATTTAAATGTTATAGAAATGATAAATGAATGAAATATTGGAATTTTGAAATAATGGAAGTAGGTGATTGAGCTTTTTTTATTGGATATAGGTCATCGAGAGCAAATCATAAGTGTTTTGATTGTTATAAACTCAGGATTTACACATTCATGGATAAATGTTTTTTCATTATAGAAAATGTGAATGAAATATTGAGAGTCCCATGATTCTATATTTTATTATCTAAGAAAACACATATGAAAATATCATCATTGATATAAAATGAAATTAGGAGTAATTGTGATGTTACTTCACCAGAAATTTGATCGGATGAATAAGTTGTTGAATGATATAAAGGTTTGAGTTGGGTATTAAAAAAATATGGGCAGGCGAGAGGTAGTTGTTGGGGTTTATTTAAGCTGAATTACTAATCAAAGGCATCCAAAAAATATAATAATAAATATAATATGTCATAAATTAATAAGTATTTTTGTTTCTCAGATCATGTGGTATTTATAAATATAGAAGATATAGGATTTCAACACAATGGAAATTCATCAAATGAGCTAGTGAAACATAATCATCTGAATAGATTTTAACATCGATCCGTAATATGTGATTTTGATTATGAAAATTCATTAGATGCATAAACTTATCATAAATAGTATGATCAAAAGAAAGATAAGATGAAAAATATTTTTATATGGACAAAGTGGAAGAAAATGAGAGAAATATAGAAATATCTACATAACAACAGATATATTTATCTGATGTTTAATGAACTAGAAACAATTTATTCAACCATTTTCATTTCACTTGCAGTATTATAGTGAGAAATATTATTTGTTTTTTAGAAGATAAAGGGATAAATATGTAAGTTTGTTAATTGTGGTCAGGAAAATCAGACAATGGAAAATACTTTATACTAGATATATATTTCTTTGAAGTTTGAATAAAACTATTTTATTAATCACTAAGGTTGATGTTATGTTTTTTTGGAATTTAGTTCCATAAAAAGTGCATTTTAAACCAAATTCTATTAAAAAAATTTATTTTTTATAAAATCAGTTGATGGATATTCATTCAAAACATTAAAATGTTTTTATGGGAATAAAATTTAAATTTGTTGAAAATTCATTAAAATTCATGAATTTTTTAGATGTCTCTAGAAGAGTTGACAATGATTTTGAAGATGTTAAATGAAGATAAATTGAATAATAAATTTTATGTTTTGTAATTTGGGTGATTATGAAAATGAATTTCATTCCGTCCCTTTTATCTATTAGAGAACACATAAATATAATTACATAGTACATCATACTTTATTACAATTTAGAGTGAGGAAATATCCTGTAGTGCTAAATATGTTGTGTTACATAACGTTTCTGAACAGATGCTTTAATCCGAAGATCATTTTATAAATTTTTTTCCATACATACACAGGGTATCAAGCTGTGTATTTTAGAATATGTTTTAGATGCATTGTTTTTTTTGTACATGATGATCAAAATGTTAAATACTAGGTCCAGATTGTGTAAAGTTGAATCAGACTAAGCCTATCAGAATTGTTTCATTAGTCTAATGCATTAAGATGTAGGAACATTATATTGAATTTGTAGATGTATATTGGTTCGGCAGAAGGATATCGTGTTTAATTTTGTAGCCTGATGTTTTGTAATAAAACATATTCAAACTAATGCGAAGTAGAATAATCATTCATACAGAGAGATAGAATGTGTCTAAAAGGTTTTAACATTGCTGTTTTACTCACTTCTTCATAATATTTTGTTTCTATATACTAATAAGAGTGTATATATAAAACATTTATGTTCCCCCACTATGTAAGAACCTTTTAAATCGTCTATTCCTTATTTTTATTCATAGAAATGAATGGATTTTAGTTTTCTAAAGTCTGATAATGATGAAACAATAACATGTTGTATGGGTTATGTTTCTTAAATATTGAAATTATTAGAAGGCAATAAATGATTCTCCACTTTTTTAGTTGTTCTTCGATCCATTATAACTTTAAAAACTAACATTATAATGAATTATTTAATTTATTTTCTGAGTAAAAATAATAATTTTGGAGTGGTTTTAAATTATTTAATAAAGAAAACATTAAATTTTGGTAATTACTAACTACTGAAATAATTAATATTAATATCAATTCTCAAAACATACTACCACTAATAACATGAATTTTTCTATGTAACATCAATGACTAGTGAATAATCCCATGGGTTTAAAGAAAATTGGAGATTATTTATCACCATACATGAAAATTACGTAACTGATAAATTAAAACTTAAACTATATAAAAGACATCTATATATTGAATAATCACAACATTGATTTAATGATAATGAAAATATCCTAAGTAGGTGTCATATAATCCCATACCTCGACCAAATTCATTAAAAAATTATATAATTTTTTATTGAAAATAAGAAATAGACTAAACTCAATAATATATGATATCTATTATATGTGTATCTGAATCCCTGAATTGACATCAATCTTGTGTAACTCACCATTTTATTATATTTTAATTGGTAATTACAATTTATCTAAAAAATTAAAGTGCAGTCAAACATCCAACTATAATTATAATAATATTTCTGGTTATTACTCCAAAAGAATCTCATTTGAAATTTAATTTTTATTCATTTCCATTATATTTTTTTATCCGGAGTGAATTATTTCATAGAAGCATGATTTATTTCAGTGAATGAATCCCTATAACTTTTCTGAATATCACTCTTTAACTATACTAATTAACAATCCAAGCTTCATCCAATACTATATTTCCATTCTTAAAATCAATAATAACATCTCCCACAATATCTAACATCTAAAATAATACTATCTACGATACAAGAACATATCATAACATAATCTTAATCATTTTATGGAAATGATACAATTATAAAAATAGACATTGGATGATTCCTTTTATTTGGTAAATCTTTAGTTCTGTCTTGACATCAATAACATGCCTTTTCTACTCATTCTATAACTAATTCAACAAATTTGATATATATTATCAATACAATAATTAATTACATAAATAATAATATATAAATGAAAATATAATTTATTAACCACTTTTATATACATAAATAATAAAAATCAAATATGCATCGTTATTGTTGCGACATTATCCCCTATAAGAAATATTTTGAGATATCTAATAAAATTAATGAACATATTATATAGTTTAATCCCTTCAGCCCCTTTATTTAAAAAAATTATTGTTTTTCATCTTATAATATAACATTTCAGTATCATTAATTTTTTGTTTTATTAGAGTTTTCAATTTAAATCGACATATTTATATTCCATATCAATTTCTATAATAGGAGAGTAATTCCCCAAGACCATGTTTTCTTCAAAAAATAATTTCCATCCATGTGATATTAATCATTGAAATATCTGTATTTTCCTCATCAATACTTCATTGTAACATCAAATTCCAAGACACTTCCACATAATAGGAAAATTATTCTCAAATACATATAATATGTAAAAATAAAAATTATCAGTAATCCTTTAAAAACTCATTCATGGATTGTGAGAGAGAACTCAATATAGGAAACTTATGTTCTTTTTATCGTCAAATATTATTTCAATATTACATAAAAAATTTAATGAAATAAATGTTTCTAACAAAATTTAATCAACAATAAAATACCTATATATTAGTGATGAATTCCGATTGGAATTATTATCATCAAGAAGAATTGTCTTTCATAAATTATAGTCATAACTAGTTTATATCACTCTAAAGATACTAATAGTGCTATTATTTTTCAATGATACTCATTAATCCATATATAATTTTAATGAATGTGATGTATTCAGCTAAAGGTGAATAAGTTAGTAGTAAGAGATTCGTATGATGTAACCTAACTCATCACTGAAGTAAAAGATGTGTAATAATTTTTGGACACTGAAAAAAAATTATCATTATTCACTCAGAAAAAATAAAATTATCTATCCTAATTCTAATTTAGGCTATCACAATATAAATAAAGAAGAATAAAAAAATATAATAATGAAAACAAAAACAAAAAACAAAATTTTCAAAAAATATACAAACATTTAATAAATTTGAAAAGTTGAAAAATATTAAAAAATTGATTCCAAAAATATCAATAATAATATATATTATTTTCATCATAGTAAAAATAATTACATGAAATCATTACAAGGATGGAAAACCATAATGTGTGTTGTATCTATCTATAATTACATATAGTTGAAAAAGTGATTTTAGAGTTGAAGTAGTCTATAATTTCTAGATAAGAAATATTATTATAGAGAACTCACATGGTAGATTTATGTCAATATGGTAGCCTTAGAGAGTCTCATGTATCCATAATTAATAAATTTTTTATATAAATATATTTTGTTTGTAACATCTGACTATCAAAAAGACATATTCATATTTGATTCAACATAGGATCATCGACATCCATCCTATATAGGATTATTTTAAAGAAATGTATACACGGGAATTAGTTGTATTTATATTTAAATTTCATTCATTTTGATTAAATTTAATTCTCAACATTATTTTATGGTTTAAATTTATCTTATACATCACTTAATAGATTAATTTTAAGGAATCTGTTTAAAATAACATTAATTTTTTACTCCAAAAGATCATATGCATCACATATTTGGAGATAAAAAATGTGGGAGATATTGTTTATGAATTGGGAAGAGGATTATAGCCTTTTTATATGGGTCATACAATTTTTTTTTCATGTACTAGTTTCAATACGGTCACATATGAGAAAAATAATTTCATAATCAAATAATAGAGTCAAAAAATATAATAATATATTCACTATCCTAAGATGATATACAAATAGATAATGGCAGTTATATCTTTTATTTATTCAAAACATCCATAAAATATTGATAGTGAAGTTGATTCTTTTTTTATGATAACTAATTAAATATATGGGGATTCCCATACAACTTAAAATAATTTTTTCATTGATCCTATTTTTGAGGGATATTTAGATGCCAATTACCATAAATATTATTATGTTGTTGGTGTTGAAGGAGGTGGAAATGATAGTTATTTTTTATTATATGTTAATGAGGGGATTTATGGTTTTGGATATAATGATATTGAGGATTATTTTTGTTATAAACAAAAATCATGGTTTATAGTTTTAATTTTATTGTCTAGTTTTTTATACTAAGAGAGATTTACATTCTTTTATTGTTGGACTATATTCTGGTATGTGTTTGGTGTTTTTTTAAAAATATAGAGTTGTTTTGGAGTCATTTTTATTTCTGGACGAGTTGCTAAGAAGCATCATTTTTATTCTTAGTGGGATATAATATTATATACATAGTCTATGACCATGTATATAAGAATATATCCATGGTTTGAACCTTGAAAATATACCTATATCCATGATTATGGCCGATGGATATAAATCCATTTGGGTTGCTTAAACCATAACGTTATACATGAAACATGTGTTTATTTACACATTAATTATCCACTAGTGATGGAATTGTAAACTGGCCTACATCCACTCATAAAACAATTTCTATAGGGATATTTATACGGTTAGTACCATGGTGTAATTATATTTTTATATTCATCACCAACGAAAATAGATACAACCATTTATCCATAGTAATATGATCCATAGACATCTTCACTATTGTTATTAACTATATTCGGGGTTTGAAAATCTGTAGACATCGTTATTTCTCTAGTATATCGATATTTTTTTTATTTATTCACTCTATCACAATACAATAACTTCTCCACTGTTCCCATCCACTGGTCCTAGTTCCAAGACCATAAACAACAATCCACTATCTAATATGTTAGATCAATAACTTGTGTGCATCGAACTCCCTATGGAAATCAATTCACATTTAGTTATCATTTATATTTGAATGTGGAAGAATAATCCCTCATTTTTGATTCATCCATTCCCAATACTACTAATCCATTTTGTATAGTTCACCTACATAACCAACCTCATGGATTAGGTGTTTCTTGATTCCCCATTATTTTGGATACATTGTGATTCTTAGATCATCTATGATTTTCCTTGTCTCAAATACTATCTTTATTTAAGACTTAATATTTCACCCCATGTCCTAATTTGGATCATATTTCATTTTTCATTACATAGGATATGTGACACTAAGATAGAGGTTGTATAAGAATTATTACATTAAATCATTTTCAACTTGTTGTAGAAAATTTTATTTATTGTATGGACTCATTAAACATTCATTCAAGTCATATTTTTTCTCTCACTCAAACCATAAATGCTTAAACAAAACCCCTTCATTGAATAGTTTTTTTAATATTACTATAAACTATAATCCTTATCCCAATAATTGAGGTATTAAACTATTTACAATCATCTAAATATTTGAAATTTGTATTGTTCCTACATTTCCCAATTGGAATAACCATAATCTGTCCATGTAAAGTGGAATAAATTCATATAATACTGAAAAGCCATAAAGGAAAACATGTGTCAATTTTAGGATATCACCTCTAAGACAATTTTATGATTTTGTTAAATGTATTTTTACAAATGGAAAAGGGTCAATTTCTACTAGAATCTTAACTGAAATCCTTGAAAAAACTAATACAATTTATAGATCCATTGGTCATGGAAAAAAGATAAAGAGACACATTACCTCCCATTTTTTCGTATTTCAATAATTATTCCTTGAGGTTCCACCATCTATTTAACCAATTTTGAAAGGAACTATGATGGTGTAGTATATTTTTATCACATCAATTCAATATTTCATGTTTCATGATGCTAAATTGTAGGATGCATGTCCACATGACATGGTGTTAATCCATGTGGTTCATTTCCCCCACCATATAATTTTAATATACACATCTGATTTGATTATTACAAAACGAAAAATTTCGTTCCAGTAATCATAATTCATTAATATAAAATGATATGAATTAGGACCCCCCGTGGAAGGACCATTACCTAGCATTTATTGATAGTCAACTATTCTATGCCTTGAGTCCTTTGACAATTACATGGTTACTAAGAAAATGACATACTTTGTTGATGTTTTTTTCTATTTATCATTATGAAATGACAACATAATGTTGATGGATTCTTTTTGGATTAAAATTTATATAATTAAAATCAACTAAAAAATGTATTTATCACATATGTTTCATTTCTTGTTACATTTAGACCCACACCATCGATATACAAATGGGCTCTCATAATGTTGAGTGTTCTTATAAAAAATATACCACCTCTAATTCTAATAAAATTCCTCAAATAAATTATGATTAAAATTTTACTTTTTTTGTTTCAACCATGTTAAATGGTCGACCGTCATATATATTACCATAGTCTTGGTTGTGAGATTCTGGAAACAATGTTATTAAATGGTGAACAATATTTTTCATTAAACCCTTTACTTATCATTATGTTTCATGCTCATAATGTATCAATTTAAATCCCCCATACTCACCATTAATAACATAGAATCTTATACCCCAGGAGTTACACCAGTCATGAATTTAACCATAATGGGAATGTATGCTGATTGTTCATAGTCTGTATCTACGACAAATGTTTTCCATATTGGGAAACATTGAGTGGTTAATGAATCATGTAGACCCTAGTATTTCATTTTATTTATTACACTATCATATAAGTATGTAATATTTTCTTTTCACTTATTTTACATAATGAGAAGGACTCTTATTGTCTGATAGATTTTTATTGGACCATCTTATTAATGTGATGGATATTCAAAAAAAATTAACATAGGTAATTGAATTGATTTTTCATTTTCCATCATTGAGGAGTTTCATCCACAGACTAGAGCATTAAATTTAAAACAAAAAAAGGAGAAATTACCCATCCATCCATATCTCGAGAAAGGGAATAATCAATCTATGATAGCCTATGTGATGTGTCATTGAGTGCTACCTTCCACCTTGAAATATCGACCACCAACTCATTTATAATAAGTAGAACATCATCAACACTTATTTTATCTTGACCATTGAAATCCTAATAATCATTCACTAATTATTCAATATAATATTCCTCATCTTAATCCCTATAAATCTATTACCTTTGGTGAATGATTATTATTCCCTTGGATGGAACGACCGACTCATCCCACTGAATATACAAGACCATCAAATATAGCTTTTGTCACCCTCAAGAAGAACCTTGGTTACATGTACAGTGTCATTGAGTCCAGGAGCATAAAAATATCATAATTATGCATGAATATACATGAATTGGACATATCAGTCCAATGAATATTGGGCATTGGAGTTCACTCCACTGGTCACTAAGTTCATAGGCCTTTGATGAAGTTATTCCATTCGAATGAACAAGTCTTCCCAGAGGTTGTGACTAATGAATATACTCACACTAATCACCACCCTATGATGGGGGAACCATTTTTACATGGTTTCATTGGACCTAGAATATTCCATGTCAACATGTGAAATAGGATGGTATTTCATGAAATCCATATGAACATTAGTAACAGGAAATACATTTGGTATTTTATAGGATGGTCTGAGTTCAATATTAAGTGTGATATCACCCTTTCTCATAGAATCCCCAATAGCATCATCCTCATGTTCTTCATTATACACCATCACCTTTTTAATGTTTTCTAATATGAGAGGTTTTTCATTAGGGATTAGCAATATCCCCTCATAAGCAGTGGGATCCATAAGGCCTTAATCTACATGTACAGTGTAATCCAAATCTCAAGAACAATCAGGCATGATTTTCTATGGGTATGCTACCTCAAACAATATTTATGACAACTAGATATTGTATACATTTATCATCAATGTATAAGGAAAATGAATAAATGAAAAATGAAATATATGCGATGTGAATATGTGGATGATGTACATCTCCATCACCCCTCTAAAACCATTTCATTAGATGCTTACCCACTAGCCAACTTTTCCAATCCCAAGTATTCAATGGAGTAGTATACCATCAATGATACCTCTAAACTAGTTGGCTCCCCCATGTCCTCTATAAGGTCCTATGAGTTTACATTCCTATGATATATGCAAGACAAAAAACAAACCATTACCTTATTCATATTCAGTTGATGAAGAATGAAATAAAACTTGAGTCGATATAATTAGGATTTTTCTTCAAAGATGTATGGGGATCAAGAGGATCCACCATCCCAAGGTTGTTTCACCATCAAAAGAATCCGTAATTTGAAACACATGGTGGTGTCCCCCATAAATAATAACAAGGGGATAGCCTAGGGTTTCCACCTAGAATCATATAAATACACCTCCCACATTGAGTATTTTGGAGTATACTCAATGTTATGCACCTTAGTTGTCATTGAAAAAAACCATACACTCTCAATGAGGTCATCTTGGACCTATCCCATTGATTCCCAAAGATATTGAAGGCTTGGGATAGAAATGTGGAATGGAAAAAAATGAATAATTACAACATTAAATATACGAACTAGAAGCATGCATTGCCAGTGAAGTGTTTTTTAAATTTTCTTTACTTTGAAATGACAATCCCAATATCTTAGTGGATGTCCGTCATAGCATCAGAACCACTGGACTCATCAAAATTGGGTCCTTGTGTGTCGACGATATGAGTTGGTCTCTCCTAGGATGGTTTAACAGGTGTGGTCATCTCCTTGTGTTCCATTCCAAGCATACCGTATTCCTAAGATTTGTATAGATCATCTTCTAAACATCAATGTAGTTGTTTATCTATATCTACCTAATACATAATCCATTCTCAGAAATGTCCTTTCTCCATGATCCAGTAATTTATGTGCATTGGAAGCTCAATTACATCCCTGGTGGGCCTCATCCATTATTGTTCTAGTATACGAAACAACCAAAACATCTCCCACACCTCCAAGAGGTTAAGATGGATTGTTTTGTGGGGAATCTATACCAAGTATTACACATTATTCCCTAATTCACATCCATATATTATTTCTCTAAATAGTTATATTTTGGGCTTCTCTCAACAATATTTATGAACGATCCCTACAATACCATAAGTGTCGACGCAATGGTAACCAATGGAAATTTGATTCTCTTTAGTCACATGTTCTCCCTCCAATTCCGACCCTCCAAAATGAGCTCCCATAATTCCAATCATTAATTATAGGGACCTTCATTTCATACACCATATGACTCATAGGGATTATCTTATGGGGATATCCTCCCCACATGTTGGTAAATAACTATACTTGGGTAAGCTGACACCTAGTTGATAGCATGATTCTGGGTTACAAGGACATTGGGGTTGGCTGATTGAAATTTCATCAAACACCATGAGTCTTAAAAAATTAATATACACCATATATGGAAGATCACATATGGGTTTGTTTCTATGTTAAACCATGTTTTGGACATCCCACTTGAGAATTTTGATGTTCATGAACTGCTGAGAAAATTGAGATGGGGGCTAAGGCTTGGAATAAGATTCATCATCATTCTAGGAAACAAATACCCCACATAAAAAGGTTTACTAATTCTACATAAACTATTTAATCTCATATATTTTGTTATAAATAGCACCAACTATGGTAGGGAGATAGCATAATTTTAAATTCAATACAATTTTATGGTTTCCATCATCGTATCATTAGTGTGCATCTTCGGTCTCACCCTTGGTGATGTTGAGGAGGGAAGCCTTCATATTATCCAATGAGTGGGTGCTGATGTTGCCATTAATTTTTTAACTCCTAAATTTCAATATGGTTAATCCATATAAGAACTGGAATTGAAAATAGATGAACTTGGGTGTGTCCAACTTCATGATATTCGCTATTTTTTATTATAAGTGAGATTGAACATGGATTCTCATATTCATCTAGTGGTCGGTGCCTAGATTTCTTCTCTAACAGGGGTCAATTGTTATATACCCATGTGTTATTACGTTCCATTGAAAAAACCACCTACTCATAAAGGTGTCCAAAAACACCGCATTCTATATCTGTGGGAGATATTCCTCTAGATTGTATCCCAATTCTTGATATCGACCCTCATTTAAGATTATCTTATACCTCCCTTTTCCATTTCCATTTCTATGATCTAGGGAATTTACTTGGATACCCTTAAATCTTTTATAATTTTGTATTCTATAATAGGCCCATCCACCTCGTAAAATCTATGTCTCGGTTGAAGGGTGGGTGGTTTTCCAATGATCAGAATTAGCTGATCTAATAAGATATTCTCCACTTATGGAATTTTAACTTCACCTCCACAAGAATTATGAACTAGGGTAACTAGTAATAATAAAATTTATTTATGGTGATCACAATATTGTGATTTAGGTTTTATATATTAATCCTCAATGGGTGGTGAACTCCTCATGTGTAAGCAATTCTCTGGTGATTTTCCTCATCATTAAAACAATATTATGGAGGGAAAAAGAATCGTACACCCTTATTGAGTCTTTTTTAATAATGATGCTACAATTTTAGATATTCATCGTGATAAGAAAACTAGAACCTCATTTTTGTTGGTCCTTGTGGTCAGAAAAGACACATCATCGAGTAGAATGAAATTAAATAGGGGAAACATATTAGTAAACACATATCACCTCTACACATTAACTAGTAGTGATAGAATCACATTATTATTAGATATAATCTTGGGGTATTTAGATATATTTGTATTTATAGCCATTTCATCCCCCTTGACAGTACTAGTTGTGGTAGCATTGATATGGGTAACTTAGTTTTCCATTTTCAATTGGTTTTTTGTTGTCAAATTATATATCACAAAACATGAGAAAATATATCACAACTTAAAAAACATTTCATAAGATGGAACTAGTTCATGAAAAACCTATTTTGAAGAGAGAATCTATCTTTTTCACACATAGTCATGCAATATTGGGGTTGAGTGAGCATCGTGGCACAACAGATCAGTATTTTCCCTCAATTGGTTTGACTTTTTCACAGGAGGGAATAATTTTAAGGAACAAATCATGGTTGTTACACCTATCGACGATCAAACAATTTATAGGCGTGTTACCACTATGGTGCATCTGCACTCAATTTATTTGTGTGACCAAACATCGGAGTGGTGATAAATAGTGAAAATCTCTCTATGATTGGTGTTTTCATTATAATTTAACCCTCTATGTAATTGTAAAATAAAATTATGGGGAGGGGGAGTTTTGTATTTTCAAAAAAATAACATCTTTTTAAAATTATATTATTCCGTAAAAATAAGAACAAATCGTTCTGATGGACCATTCCTAATCCAAATAATTATGTGCTTGAAATAGTGACACATTGCACATAATGGAATATCATGGAATTGAAATAGATTATTTATGAATGGAAATTTCAACCACACCGTAGTTTGTCGGTTCTATATAAAACCATGATAAACCTTGGTAATGTCTTTCCCAACATTGTTTGAAGGCATTCAATCCAAATATCTTCATTTCAGTCACGTTCTCGAGAATGGTTATGTAAAATCATTACCTTTTTTATACAAGGTTGGCGAAGAAGCCTCATTTATTATTTAAATCACAGAAAAAGCATGAGAGTTTCACAACCAATGGTTGTGGGAAACAAGAAAAAAAGATTCATAACCTAGTTCTTATGACCGATATTATTATATTAATAGTTCTTCACCACCTTTTAGACAAAATTTCTCAAGATGTTGATGAACTATGATCTCTATTGTGAAACTATGTTTTTTGGGAAATTCTGAAAATTAGACATCCCATGGATACCTATATATTCAAAAAGTGCATAAAAAACCTCACATATGATTCAATACACCTCATCTTATGTTGTATATTTTTTCACAAAAATGAGTTGATGGTTTTTTATGTTTTTCTACTATGAATATTCCATTGTGTAACTCAAAAAATCAATCAACACCAAGCTTCTCCCAACCCAAAAAAAATTCATAAAATTATGCATCATGAATATTTTGGTCATCCTTGTGATAAACATATATATCACTTGTATTTCATGTTTCATGGAACTACAATGTTTCAAAACACTAACATCATGTGGCTGAACCAATTCCTCTTTCTGCCAAAGAATATTGTGTTAATATTTAATTCTTGGGTGCCCCACACCGATACAAATAGCATTCACACATGAAATCCATAGCTACAAAATCGTTATTTTCAACTTCCAGAGATAATATTTTTATCTTTTTAATATGTATGTAAATTTTTTAAACCCTTCCTAATTATAAATTTGATCATGTTTTCATCAATTTTGGATTTATGCTATGGTTTGTGCTAGAATATGAAAATTCCATAATTCTGAAATTTTAACAAATTTTTTTTGAAATTTATATATTCGAAATATCATTAAAATTAATGTTAAAATTTTAATGATTCCATTAATTTATAATTCCTTGATTTGGGGGATTCAAATTAATCTTGAGATCTGAGATCTAATTTGAGCATATAGATTCTCGAAAAAGTAATTTAATTTGGACACTTGCAATGGATGATAGAGTGGACCCCACCAAAATAAATTAATAATAAACATAGATACAAACCTCCAATTGATATTATTATATATTAATTAGAAATATAATTTGAACAATTTTTTTGGGATAAATATCGTAGATGTTTCTCCCCATTAATGTGTCCATTGGGCTCACAAAATGGATGATCATTATTTAAACATTCGGCTAGAATAAATGTTTTGTGTATTTGGGATATTAATTTTTCTACACATGGATGAAGAATCATAAATTTTTTGTACAATGAACAATATGTTTTACAAAAAAAAATTTCGGAGAAAATTATTAATGATTTAGTAATAAATGGGGAAACCATTCATAAATGTATGATACTAAATTTTCGAACCAAAATTCCAACTTTTGAAATCATATTTTGTCCTGATACACATTAATGGTCCTTCTTGAAACCCTGGATCCTCATACATGGCTATATATACGAGTATAGTGGTGGATCAAGAGGATATCTATTTTTTAGGGTTGTTTTTGTTGAAGGCCTCATGAAAATTTATTTCAAAGCATTCTTATTATTTTATTTTCCTTATTTTGTGTTATCTCTCATCCCCTACATCAACTCGACTTCCTCATCCAAAGAGGGGATGTTTAATTGAGAGATAAAAAAGGGGATTCCATACCTATGTTATTTTCATAAATATTTTTATTCAATATTAGAATATCCCTTCTTCTTTCTGAATTTGGTTTCAATTTTTAAATCATTTATAAATTATGAATTTAGTTGTGTATGATTTTAATTATATTAATTTCAATTTCATTCATCAATGATCGATATATACCTCCACCAAATATGTTTTTTATATAGTAGAATATATTAGGTTGGTTGGAGAGTGATCACCATTTGTCACCACATGTGTATGATTGTATGTTGGAATATCTGTTTATTAGGGGAAAAATCTATGTTCATGGATTTCCCTATTAACCATGAAAAAATGTTGCAACATAACACAAAAATGAATGAGGGTATATAAACATGAGGTTTCACATATGAATGTTCCCATCATATCCATCTAGCCAAGGGGGATAGAGGACTTGGTAGACAAATCTATCTTTTACTAGTCTGTATATGAAAAATGGTAAATTTTGTGAAAATTATCACATAACACTAAGGTATAGCAAAACCCACTCTTGTCACCATATTTACCAATTCATTAAAATCAATTAAATAAATTATTCTTTCTATAACTTCTTCATAATTCATTTAAACAATTTTGTTTTCCAAAGCAATTAAAAATGAAAACCTAGTTTTCTGTGCAGTCCTATTTAGATTACTACTGAGGGTTTTCTACTATACTACATTGGTAAATTAAAAAAAAATTACTCCCCATGATAGTAATGAATCAAAAATATAGTTATTTTATGGGAAGTAGGGACTCAAAAAAATATGAATGAACAATAGATCAAATAACCATTTATGTGAATTTGTAAATGAAATTTAATTAAAGACGCCAACTGAGAAAGAAAAAATTTTAGACAATGTTTGACGTGATAAACCTCAATGATTCAAGAGACACATTCAGTGAACACTCTGAACATAAAATAATGGACGAAAATCCCAACCAAATAATATGTGATCTTTCTGTACCACAATTCAAGAATCAACATAATGAAAAAGATATCCCCTCTTTATATTTTGAAAATAAATTGAAAATAAAACTAATTAACATTCATCATAAATTACATGGTAATCTAGTAGAAGTAACAAAAAAACAATAATGAAATTATAAACATGCCATCCAGTTGTGGACCTCGAGGAGTTGCCAACGAATATGTAACGTGGGGTCAATTCCCCCTCTCACTAGAGGGAGCGAAAAAGGTGTGGTTGTATACTCTAATACAAAGAGTGTTCCAAGAGTAAGATGATCATAAAATATGCTTTATGAAAATGGTTATCCCTACATACAGAAGCAAGGACATACAAAAAGAGATATATGTTTTTATTTAAGAAACTATAAAGATGCATTAAGAGTACTAGGAGCTATACATGAAGCTATGCACCAGTCGATGTCATCAAAATCTATAGGAACACCAATTAATTGTTTTATTATATCAATGAATTCTCAAAATTAATAAAAGCATGCTATAATCCTCGTCTAGATAATTATTGATAGAAGAGTCACCAACGGATGCCAGAGGCCTAATTATTCATATTATTCAAATCTCACAGTAATTATTCAGTTGAGGTATGAGCACCAAAGGAATCCATGAGGTAAGGACATTAGATTATTAGCCTTACTTGCTTGTACCAACACAAAAGGTAATGAACAATGAAATGATTCAACAAGATGTGACCATGTAAATGAAAAAACAAGTCCTGATCGAGGTATGTGGTTTAAGATCATATAATTATCATTTCACCGATCAATGTCCGGATGTGAAGGGGACTAAATATTGTGTTACTTCCTATATTCAAAGTAAATTCTTTTCAAATGAACCATGTAAACTCGAGAACCATCCATGATACTTATTCCAATATAACCATGACATAACTCTATTTAGAACTAATAAAAAATAAACATCCCTTCCTTCAGCCACAATACAAGAATCCTCCATCATTTAAACAGCCCTATAAAAATCTATTCCCATAGAAACCATATGAAAAACCCTAACAATTTCTCCAAATAACAACCAAGAAATATAGATTTAAGATATTACTATTATAATGATAAATTTTATGATAAATTTGTCTTCCATATGAACATTCTCACCAAGAATCAAAGAGATCTCTCAACACAAGCAGTTTCATATCCAAAGGAAATCATAGGAATAATTACATACATTGTTGAAAGAATGTCATTCCATCTAAAAAAAGTGAGGGAAATGATTCCGAGAAACCTTTTTAATCTCAACCCATCCATCTAACTGTAGGGTAATAGGAAAGAAGGGGAAATAACTAGGTTCTAGAAGGAATGAACAAAAACACTTTTTCAAAAAGAATAATTGGTGGAAAATGATATGCAAACACCATTCCTATATATATTATTTAATATGAATAAGGGTGAAGAAGAATGTATTGAAAAATAAAATTTAATAAACAATCCACAACAATCAAATAGTAAGCCCACTACTAGAGTCAATCCAAAAAATCCATGAGTATGATATATTTTTCAAGCATATGTGGATGAAAATATGTTTACAAGAGGGAAGTTAGGGGATTGTCTTTTGAAAAAGTGTCTCATCACTGACCACACCATTGATACCCCAAAAATATCATGATCTAGGTATATTCTATATTTCCAACACCACTGGGTCTTTAAATTTTATGAATACATTATGTGATCTAGGATCATAAATAAATGATATTCATAATTCTATAATTTTATCCTTGTATATCAGATGTCATAATGAAACTCAAATTGTGGTATAATGAGAAGAAAGATCTCCCTTTTTACCAACATTATTTGTTACATACATGGTAAATAAAGATTATAACATTTTTATATTTATTAAAAATTTATAATTAAATATTAATTTTGTTAAAATTTGATTCTATGTTTTATGTCGTAGTCGATACGCAATAACAGGTTTCTTTGAAATCTTATGTTTCACACAATGCCACATCATACTAAAAATTAATAATATAATATTATTTTAAATGGTAGATAACACATAGCCATGGTATAATTAGGACTAGAAATCACTAACTAAAATATGAATATACATGTTTGTTAAAAGTTTTCACTTTTTTTCAATAAACTTTAGTGGCTTAAAATAATAACTAATTTGATTTTAAACATAAATACTCTAATATTCATTAAAAGGTAAATTTACATCCTTTTAATGGAAAACCCTCTATAAATCTAGTTTAGGTAACTTTTATATGTTTTATTTGATGAAATAATATTCTTCATCAGAATAAGGATATCAAAATTTACTTTGGGTAAATTTCTGTTATTTTTCTAATAAAATTGATGTTTTTTTTGTGAATAGTAAAAAGACTGTATGTTAATTCAAAATTTCCTTTTACTCTAATTTATTTATAAAGATATATTATCTTTTTAATTGGTTTTTTGTGTAATTATATTAAATTTTTAATATTTAATTCAATTTTGGTCATTAGATGTAATTTCAATTTGAAATTAGATATAAATAATTGTCAATCTTTTGATAGTTATTATTTCATAAAAACACGCTTTTTGTTTTGATAGTAGGAATTATTTTTAAATTAATTTATGCCACTTATTTGTTTTGAAAATGGAAAAATGGATTCCATATTTGGAATTAGTAGGTTCAAATTGTGTAAATAGGTAACTTTTATTTTTAGACGTTATGAATATTTACTTGAGTAAATATTTTATTTACCAACTTAAAAACGTAAATCTATAAATTAAGGGTAACAAAATAATATTATAATAATATTAAATTACCCATAAATGTGTCCAAATTATATTTTATGATAAATATATTACCATGGAAATCTTTGGGTCCATTTTGGGAACCATTGGGGCTACTTGGGAGTTATAAGTACACTATTTTAATTAACTAAAATTAATGACCAAAATGGCCTAAATAAATATCTTTTAGTAAATCAACGTCTACATGGTTTTATATAAGTTATCATTTAGAATGTAAATATTCATTGGAAATCTAAAACAATTTCATACATCAAGGTATTTTTTATAATTTTTAGACATTAAATAAATAAATAATTTTATGACACAATACTGAAGTAGTGTTTACCACATTAATGAAATATTTAAATAAATATGATTATAAATTCTAAAAAAATATCCAAATCTATACAATTATTATTGGGTGATTTTATTTCTAACATTATTCATCATATATTCCACTTTATGTATTTTTCCTTTTGAATCTGATGATAAGTTTACAATAAATTAATATTTTTACAATTTCTTAAAGAGCCCCCCTTATAAAAAGCCCTTACTTCTACCTCATTCCTCACACTTCTCAGGCCCCAGGGAATGTCCAACCTCTACCTAAATAATACCCACACATCCCTCTTATATTTTAGAAGCCTTACCATAGGCAGAAATCACTTCATGTAAGCCTTTTGGTTTAAACCAAAGGAGGACACCTTATTTAAAGGTAACATCTTTTTTTAAGTTCTTTTATTTTATTTTTCTTTTACAACCCTCTAAACTGTTATTATAACTTTACTTTATAACAAAACAAGTATCCTCAATATACTAGGATGTTGTTATGAGAAGTTTTCAAACTACACTAACACACACCTCCGTCTAATGGGTAATGAACATACTGTTTATGTGGATGGAAAACTAACACCTCACAAACCAATGATTTTTCAATTATCTTATACCTCCTTTTATAGTGGAAATTATGGTGGATATATATTTATATATGATATATATTATATTTCTATTATTTATATTCTTCTGTTTTTTTATTTATATAATACCTTTATGGTTTCTATAGTGGAATATGATAATCCCATTTGAGGAACTGCCGACTACCGCCACCTCAGAGTGATATGACATGTTCATGCATTACATTGAATGTATAAAGCATATAATTAATGAAATTATATATGATAGTATACTGTAATTATAATATATCTATGTATCATTATGTTTTAATTCCATTAAATATGAAATTGAAATGAAAGTAGGGTTCATGCATACGTACGGCTTACCGTCTCCCTGAACGGTGCATTTCATTTCTTATCTCCAAATGTTATGTACAGTTATAAATACATATATACATATATATACTATATATATATGATATATATAATATCTAAATCATGAATATAATTCTGTAGAAAATTGAATTTTTTCTACATGAATATCTTTTAATTATATGAAGTTCATTTTTGACTCAAGTACCAAAATATCGACAAAATGGCCATTGTTAACATAAATGATTACATAATGTTTATAACAAGGTAATAATTTATATATAAGCAATAATAAACATTAAAAAGGTTCTTAGTAATTTTGAAATTAATTTTAGTTTTTATTCATGAGATTATAGAGTGAATGGGTCAAGTCAGAAAGGAGGTAAGTGGTTTTTTATATCTGTTTTAATTCCGTGATATTTCAATTATTCACCACAATTATATTTCATGGTGTGTATTATGTACTTCCATTATATATATATTATAATGATTAACATTATACTCATGTTATTATATGAATCATTTTGTGCTTATTAACATTTGTTCATATGACTTGAATGATTAGAACAAGGTAATTGATTTTCATCTCACTTTTTATTCCCCTGAGATTCATGCAATAATTTCCACTATTTCATTTTGTGTGGTGTATGTACTACAAATTATTGAATTATTTGTGTAACATACTTTAATTTATGGGAATTTACATCTTCATTGTATGATACTTCTTTCATGGGGTGTATGTTTATTATGTGACCAAATCGGTAAGAGAACCTTTCACCCACATCTTTTTAAACGACTTCTTTTTGTTATGTATTTTAATTTACATCTTCTTATGTTCGGATATGTTCCAATATATCCATATTACTATAAATTTTATGTCCAAGTGATGATATACCATTTTCTCCCTCATTAATTCATTTTCTGTATTTTAATGTGACACTATTAGGCTATCAAATTTCTATAGGGGAACTTCTTCACCCAATTTCAATTCATTGGGATAAACTTCTACTTCTTTATTATGTCAAGCTATGAATATGTGTATATTAAGTGTAAAACAATCAGAGATTATATGTGAATAAACACTGATTTTTTTAATGTTAAGTGTAAAAAAATCAGAGTTTATTAACTCATATTCATAGTATGACATAATCAAGAAGTATAAGATTAACCCAAAGAATTGAAATTGGGTGAAGAAGTTCCCTTACCGAAATTTAATAGCCTAAAAGCATCACATTAAAATTCATAAAATTAATTGGTGAGAGAAAAAATGGTATCTCATCACCTGGACTTAAAATTTACAACAATAAGAATATAGGTTAACATATCCCTACAAAAGAAGATGTAAATTAAAAGACATAACAAAAAGAAGTCGTATATAAAGAAGATGGATAATAGTTCCCTTACCGATTTGGTAACATAAGAAACATACATCTGATGAAAGAAGGATCAAAAAATGATGATGTAAATACCCAAAAATTAAAGGATATTACAAAAATAATACAATCATGTGCAGTACATACACCACACAAAATGTAATAGTTGAAAATATCGTATGAATCTCACGGGAATAAAAAGTGTGATGAAAATAACATACCACATTGTAATCAATCGAGTCATATGACCAAAAGTAAACAAACAAAAAATGATTAATAGAATAACATGAATATAAAAATAATCATGATAATAAATATCAAATGGCAGTACACAATACACAACATGAAATATATTAGTGGTGAACAATGGAAATCTCATGGAATTAAAAGTGAGATGTGAAACCCCTTCCCTCGTGTCCGACTAGACACGTTCATTCATTAACCTTTTTAATAAATAACTAATGTTAATTTCTTCTTGCCAAAGAACCTTTTTCAGGATTATTATTTCCATTATATCAATTTAGACCTTGTTATAAACATTATGTAATCATTTAGGTTAATAATGGTCTTTTTTCGATATTTGGTACGAGTGTTATAAATGAACTTCTAATAATTACAAGTTATTCAGGTGGTCAAAATTCTATTATCTCTATAATTATATTCATGATTTAGATATCATATATATCATATATATCCATTATAAATATGTATTTATATATGTACATAAAATTTGGAGATATGAAATGAAATGCACCGTTAATGGAGATAGTAAGCCGTATGTATGTATGAACACTACTAAGATTTCGATTTCGTATTTAATGGATTTAAAACATAATAATACCTAGACATATTATAATTATAGTATAATTTCATTTATAATTTCATTAACTCTTTCCTTTATAAATTCCATGTAAGGCATGAATGAGTCATATCACTTTGAGAGGACGGTAGTCCCCTCATCCTCAAATGCGATTATCGTATTTACCCACTATGGAAACCATTAATGTATTTTATAAATGGAAAATACAGAATAATAGTAACAATATGTTCTTTAACCATTACATGATGTTCTATACAAGTGTAGTTTGAATCCTTCTCCTAACAACAACCTGGTTTATTGAAGATACTGGTGTTGTTATAAAAACGAATAAAAAGAGTTTAGGGGGTTGGAGAAGTAAAATAAAAGAAAATAACATAAAGAAGACGTTACCTTTAAATCTGGTATCCCCATTTGATTTGAACCAAAATGTTTACTTTAAGTGATTTATACCAAATGTATGGATTTTAAGAGGAGTATAGGGATATGGGGAGATTATTTTGGCTGATTTTGGATGATCCATGAGGCTTGAGAGGTGTGTGTAATGGGTTACAAGTTAAGGACATTTATAAGTGGTAGGAGGCACTCTTTAAAAACATTTTAAAATATTATTTTCTTATAAACTTATCTTTGGGTCCAAAAAGTCAATTATCATTAAAGTGGAAGATATGATGACTCATATTTGAAATAATATCATCCAATAAGAATTGGGCTAGTTTGGGAAATTGTTTTTATATTTATAATTATATTTATTTAAATCATTCAATAATGAGGTAAACACTGGATCATTATTGTGTCATTAAATTATTTATTTATTTGAGGTCTAAAAATTATAAACAAAATTCCATGATGTGTGAAATATTTTTATCCTTTCAATGAATATTTATAGTAAAAAAATAAATTATATAACCACATGTAAAAATTGATTTACTAAAAGATATTTGTTTATGCCAATTTTACCTTTACTTTATGTTAAAATAAATTATGTGTCATTATCACTCTCATGTAGCCATAGGGGGTCCCCAAATCGACCCAAAGAAGCCTATTGTCGGATCTGTATCACCTGATAGTATTTGAACACATTTTAGTGTAATTTAATAATACTATTATATTATATTGTACCCTTAATTACCATATTTATCTTTTAACCATGATAAATAAAATATCTACTGAAGTAATTATTCATAATGTATAAAAGTAAAAGTTACCTATTTACACAATTTGGACCTCCTGATTCAAAATATTGAATCCATATTTCCAAATTCAAAACATAGAAGTTGAAAAATTAATTTAAAATTAATTCCCAATGTCAAAACAAAATGCGTGTTTTTAAGAAATAACTATCAAAAGCATGCCACTTATTTATGTACAATTTCAATGTGAAATTACTTCCAATGTCCAAAATTGGATTAAATGGTAAAAATATAATCTAATTAAAATTTTAAAAAATAAAAAATATAATCTAACCATATAAATAAATTATATTAAAAATGTAGTTTTGAATTAAAATAAAGTATTTTTCACTATTCATTAAAAATTTAACTTCATCAAAAAAATTTAGAAATACCCAAAGTAAATTCGAATGTCCTGATTCTAAAGAAAAATTTAATATTTTCAAATAAAACATATAAAAGTGAAAAAACAATATTTAAAAAGGTTTCTCCCTGAAAAGGCAGTAAAATGGCCTTTTACAGAATATTTGACTATTTTATGCTTTATATATGATTCATTCATATTTTAAGACACTAAAATTTATTGAATAAATATATAGTTATTTATCAACCATTTATTTTTATATTATAGTTAGTTTTGTTCATTCTTGTCAATACAATGACTAGGCGTTAACTACCACTTAAAATAATAATAATATTATTTTATTTTTTGGTATAACTCAACGTTATGTGCATCATAAGATTTCAAAGAAACTCATTGTTGTCAGTTGAGTACGCTATTAGACATAACATACCATATAATGTAAAATTAATATTAAATTCACAAATATTAATAAATATGAAAATTTCCTATTATTTATTTACCTTGGACGTTAAATCCATCCCCCCTTTTGTGAATTGTGCCCTCACACTTTTAAAATTACGAACAAAAACTTCATTTAAAGTCCCACATAAAAAAGAGTCAATAAAAATATCACATTAAAATAAAGAAAGAAAAAAAAAGGTCTCTCAAGATAATATATATGATGATTCTATGAATACATGGATATGGAAGAGAAAAAAAAACAATTATGTTTAGATGGAGAGTGGTATAAAACATTATTTGGAAAAATCTAACCACCAGAAAATAACAACCATTTTTGGGTTAAATGGTCATTTATTCCCCAGTAGAAAAAGTTATCAAATAATTTTTTTTAAAATTATATTTCATAAATTTTAGGAATTTAGTTATAGGCTTAACTAAAAACATAAAGATGCATACTTCATTTTCTTGTAGACATTCATCCTTTGCTAAATTACTACCACAAACTCATCTTCTCTCTGAACAACGTGAACTCAATATGACTTGGTCACATCAAATGCACTAGAATAAACTTCTAGATATTCAAATAATCTAATGAAGGTGACCGATATATTTTTCATGTCTTTAGACACTAACCAAAACCAAAATTAGTTTGTACAATATCAGATAATTTCCAAAATGATAATCCTTTATAAAAATAAATACTTCTCTTAATCTCCAAAATTCAACAAAATGAACCCAATGTTCAAGAAATACCATTAAATATACAATTGTCCTTAAAATTATTCAATGTAGTCAAAACTGATATTGAAAACCCAAACTCAAAACGATTAAATCACATAGTTTTCCACAAAAATCATAACATTTATCTCCAAAAACATTGACTAATCTTAATGTCTCATACTGATTATAATTAACCTAAACACATATTCTCTATGATATGTTAATAATTTCTATAAATAACCCAAATCACCTTATTTCCATAATAAAAACATTGATTCTTCCAAAATAATATTTCAACCATTACTCCACAAATTAAATCTCACTCTATTTTATTTTCCTTAAGCATATAGTATTCCTAAGAGAGAGAATGTTTTATAAAATAAACTTAATTACATAATCACCAACTTTTTTTATACTAAGGTTTTCCATTTGATAAAACATAGAATCCCAAATGAACATATTATTCATACATAAAATCGTCGAACTAAAAATAATTAGTAATATCATCCATAGACTTCACGTAGTCTAGTGGTAGGCGATAAATCACAATCACACTTTGGTTGTAGGATTGATTCTCATAGCTTTGTCTGACGAGATGGGTTGTCACATGGTCTGCATGTTGTCCTTCTTCAGAAACTATAAAATTTCATAACATTCCAAAAAAAGATACAAGTTCCTCAAAAATAAACATAACATATTTTATCATAATAGGTTATAAAATCCCTTTAATTGTTCACCCAAAAATGTAATAACTATTTATCTTCTCAAAAATAACTATGACTCTTTCTAATAAACAAACCATTATGGTTAAGTCACTTATGCATAAATAACACCGTAACATCTATAGTTATCTAAACCTATCTCTCATACCAAATATAATGTCCTGACCTTAATCATTACATAATATTGAATTATGTTAGGAATTCACATTGAGGATCTTTTCAGGTTTAGAGTTTTTGAGAATTAGACCATAACTATTACATAACAACTTGAATATTACATGTACACAGTACAACTCAGTATCCATATTTTCTTAAAAAAATACTCTTAAAAAGAAACATGTCTTCTTCCATGTTTTAAACAGAATGACTTTTCTTGGATCCCATCCTTGACCCAATTCATCTTTATGTCCTGTGGAAAATATTTCAAAAACATGGGATGAGAATAAAAAGCTCAGTAATGGTTATCAAATAAGGATGGAAAACATTATCCCATCAATAAATACAAATCTATAGAACCATGCTTTTCAATCATAACATACCTTACGAAAACATAAAATTTATTGATAACACACCCAAATCATAAATCAGAAAGGTAACTTATTTTATTCATGACATACTTACATTGTAGCTATCACAACTACATATTGAGTAAAATTTGGAATACCCATCACTGTATATTCCAAAAATCTCTTAGCAAAAACATTGAAGTTTACCTATGTCACATTACCCAATGCATTGGAGAGCTCTCTCAGGATCACCCGCCCTAGGTTTATGATGAAACCACCCATATACGTAAAGAATGCCCCATAATAAGAACACATAACACATGAATAATGGAACGATAAAATTTCAACACTATAATCACAATATATAAATTCAAGAAATTGTAATATATAATGCATTATCAAAACCAACTTAAAAACCAATTAAAACATTTAATAAAGAGATTTTTGGAATGAAATTTTTCCACAACGCATGGAAAAATTTAAAGGAATTATAATATTAAAACATTAATGTGCATATAAATAAATCCTAAAAACCATTATTAAGACATGGAAATTGATGAGTAATAAAACTTTAAAAAATTTAAAATGTTATTTTAGTTAAAGAGTTTTTAACAAAATGAGAGAATCCTGAATAAAATTAATTGAGGAATAACATTTTATCAGAACATTATAATATCATGGGAATAAAAGGATTCATGATATAATATTCCAAAGGACAGAATATACACCATATAGGACTAAATTGGTTCATTACAACAATGATATATCAATGGAATGTAAATTGATGTGAAATCCTGTATAAAGACGATATCCTTAGATTAATGATAAATCATCGACACAAATATGTGTTAAAAATGTAAATACAACCAATATAAGTGGATATTATGTGTAAAACAATTTTAGTTTATTCATACATATTCAATTCATGAATTAATCAAAATGTATGCGTTAAACCCAAATAATTGAAATTGGGTGAAGAAGTTTCCTTACAGAAATTCGACAACCTAACGACATGTCATTAAAATTCATTAAATGAATTTATGAGAGAGAAAAGGTTATTTCATCACATGAACATAAAATTTACAGAAATAATGATATAGAGTAATACATCCCAACATAAGAAGATGTAAATTAAATAATATATCAAAAAGAAGTCTTTTAATAATAAGAGGATGAAATGTTCCCTTACCGATTTGGTGACATGAAAAACATACACCCCATGAGAGAAGGATCATAAAATGAAGACGTAAATACCCATAAATTAATGAATATTACAAAAATAATATAGTCATGTGTAGTACATACCCAACAAAAAATGAAATAGTGGAAAATATAGAATGAATCTAACGGGAATAAAAAGTGAGATAAAAATCCCTTACCACATTGTAATCAATCAAGTCATATGACCAAATGTTAATAACCACCAAATTATTCACCGAATGACATGAATATAAATAGAATCCTGACAATATATATCAAATGGATGTAAAAAATACACCACATGCAATAAATTATTGGCAAACAATGGAAATCTCAAGGAATTAAATGTGAGATAAGAAACCCCTTACCTCGTGTCAAACTTGACCAGTTCATTCATTAGTCTCCTGAATAATAAAATAAAGTTAATTTTTAGATTATTAAGAACATTTTTCATGTTTATTATTCATTTTATATCAATTATTACCTTTTTAAAATAATTATGTAATTATTTAAGTTAATAATGTTCATTTTTTCGATATTTGGTTCTTGAGTAAAAAATGAACTTCTTATAATTACATGTTGTTCATGTGTTAAAAATTCCATTATCTCTATAATTATATTCCTATTTTAGATATCATATATATCATATATATCTAGTATATATATGTATTTATAACAGTACATAACATTTAGAGATAAGAAATAAAATGCACCATTCATGGAGACGGTAAGTCGTACGTACACATGAATGCTACTTTCATTTCTTGTTCATATTTAACGGAATGAAAACATACTTATACAAAGGTATATTAAAATTCCAGTATAATATAATATATAACATCATTAACACTATCATCTATACGTTCAATGTAAGTCATGAATGAGTCATATCACTTTGAGGGGGCCGTAGTCCGCATTTCCTCAAATGAGATTATCGTATTTATCCATTATTGAAACCATAAAGGTACTAAATAAATGAAAAATACAGAATAATATAAACTATTTAAATATATAATATATAATATATAAATACTTTTCCATCATAATCTCCACCAAAAGAGGCGGTAGGAGGTAATTGAACAATCATCGTTTTGTGATGCGTTAGTTTTCCATCTATTGAAACTGTATGTTCTTTACCCATTATATGGAGGTGTGTGTAAGTTCAGTTCGAATAATTCTCATAAAAACATCCTAGAATATAAAGGATACTTTGGTTTTTATAAAATATAGGAATTAAAAGAGATTAGGGGGTTGGAGAAATAAATATATGAAAAGAACTTAAAAGAAGATGTTACATTTAAATCGGGTTTCTCCCTTTGGTTTGAACCAAAATGTTTACTTGAAGTGATTTATCCATAAGTTAAGGCTTCTAAGAGGAGGATAGGGATTTTTGGAGCTTAATTAGGCATATATTGGATAATCCAAGGGGATTGAGAAGTGTGATGAATGGGTTATAAGTGATGGATTTTTGTAGGGGGGAGGGGCTCTTTAGGAAAGTTTGAAAATATTATTTTATTATAAACTTATCTTCAGTTACAAAGGTCCAAAAATAATTACAGTGATATATATGATGACTCATGTTCGAAATAAAATTATCCAATATGAACTGTATAGGTTTGGGATATTTATTTAATATTTATAATCATTTAAATTTAAATCATTCATTAATGAGGTAATGAATGCATCATTATTGTGTCCTTAAATTTTTCATTTATTTGAAATCTAAAATTTTAATAAAAAATACATGATGTATGAAATATTAATATCTTTCCAATAAATATTTATAGTAGAATGGATAACTTGTATAACCTCATGAAAAAATTGATTTACTAAAAGATATTTGTTTATTTCATTTTTTTCTTCACTTTAAGTTAATTAAAAAATGTTCCATTATCACTCCCATGTGGCCCCATGGGGTCCCAATATCAACCAAAAGATTCCCATGGTCAGATAATTATCAATAAATATGATATGGACACATCTTATGGTAATATAATATTATTATAATATTAATTTGTTACCCTTAATTACAAGATTTACCTTTTAACCATGGTAAATAAAATATTTGCTTTAGTAAATATTCATAATGTCTAAAAATAAAAGTTACATATTTGCACAATTTATACATCTTGATTTAAAATATGAAATCTATTTTTCAAAATTCAAAACAACGAAGTGAAAGAAATTAATTTAAAATTAATTCCCTTTGTCAATACATAAATCATGTTTTTAAGAAATAAATATCAAAAGATTGACACCTGTGTATGCCCAATTTGAAGGTGAAATTACTTCCAATGACCAACAATGAATTAAATGGTTAAAATATAATCTAATTAAACGTTAAAACCAATTAAAAAGTTAATGTAACCATATAAATAAATTAGACTAAAAGGCATTTTTAAATCAAAATACAATATTTTTCAATATTCATTAAAAATGAACTTTATAAGAAAAATTTCAAAAATTTACGCAAAGTAAAATTGGATATCCCGATTCTAAAGAAGAATTATATTTTTCAAATAGAACATATAAAAAGAGACAAAAACTATATTTAAAAAGTGTTCTCCATCAAAAGGCAGTAAAATGTCCTTTTTAAGAATATTATAGTATTTCATGCTTAAGATATGAATCATTTTTATTTTAAGCCTCTAAAATTTATTGGATAAATGTAAAGTTATTTATCAAACATTTATAATAATATAATAGTTAGTTTTATTCATCCCTACCAATGGAGCGGCTACGCGTTAACTACCATTTAATTTAATAATAATATATTATTATTTTTTGGTATAACTCAATCTTGTGTGCAACATAATATTTCAAATAAACCCAATATTTTGAGTTTAATATGCTATCAGACATAGCATCCCCACTATATTATCATTAATATTTATTACAAAAATATTAAAAAATATGAAAATTTCATATTATTTATTTACCTGGGTTGTTACAAGAATTAATTAATTTTATACTATAAATATTTGGAGAATAAATTTAAATTCACTAAGGACACTTCATCATTTAATTTTGGAAGAGTTAATATTATAGTCCATTAATTTTTGAAAAAATATATATGTAGAATATATAATGAAATTAAACAAAAGTGCTTCTAGGAAGAAACCTTCATTTTTTCCTTTTCCCACTCTTCCCCTTAGTAATATTCTAGCCTGATTAAACAATCGAGCTATATCATTGGTTTTTATTGTTATTTTATTAGGTCTATTAAAAAATATTATGTAAGGATAAAAATGAAGATACTTGATAGAAAATGTGTCTTTAAATTACTATAGATTAGAACTAAATTAACACTACATGCATCACCCAATTAAAAAAATTCAATATGTAGTTTTATTTTACATTCAATATCATTTGAATTCCCTAATTCTTGTTTAATAATACATTATAGATCTGTTAAATAAAATTGCATGCTAACAATTCATTTTATTCTTTTTTTACTTATCTATAAGACATGAGTTTTTTTAGAAATCCTTTGGTGCCATGTTTTATATTTCAATGATAATGTGATTGAATGAATAAAATGAAGAATGTAATTATTAAAGGGAATTATAGATATTAAAATGGGGATCATAAGTTAATGAAATAAATTAATTTTTTAAATGAAATATCCTTATCATTTATCATGCTTATAATTTATGAATTTCAAGACAATTGATATTTCTTTATTAATAATGAGACTATTTAATTCCTAAGTATATGATTCCAATTCCTAATTTTATTTCTTTACCAAATATGTTTTATATTTTTTGATTATATTTATTGAGTGGGCTGGGACATGCCACCTACTAGAATATGCATTTTTTAGTTGAAAAATCTATGACTATTCAAAAATAAATTTAAAATGATTATGATATATTTTTAAAAAACCTTATTCTTTAAATACCACATTTACAATAACACATATTTATCCCACAGAGAACATGAATGGCCTTGTTCTAAATGGTACATGTTTCATACCATTTTTATTTATTCCTACCAACCTGATAGTATTTTCATGATATTTTAAAACTAATGTGTGGGGATAAAGGTATTCATATATAAAGGGAAAAAATTAATTACATGGAATATGTGTGGGGTGATATTTTGGGAATTAAGAATTTTTTGTATCCCTTCAATGTACTTAATTTTTTTCCCTTATTAAAAAAAATAATAAATAAATAAATATTAGATGGGTTGTGACTAATAAATATCAATATTCACCATAAATTGATAGATGATTTCTATCATATGTGTTTTTGTTGTGGATGTGATGTTTAATAAATTTATAAATAAAAAAATAAACATAAAATAATTAAACATAAAAATGTATAAATGTAGGGAAAAATTAAAATGGTTCTCATCATTTATTATGAATTCATTATTCCTGACCTTTTCATTAAAATTTTATTGGATGTGGGAGTTTCTAAATTAAAATTTATAATTTCATTACACGTTTAATTTTGATCTCATGTATTGTACTTAATAGATACACCTCCTTATAGAGCCTTATATTATAAAGAATCAGATCTTACAAACCATATGCCTCAGAGTAATTTGAACTTTTATTGAGAAGTACTCATGATTTTTTGTTCCTTTTGATTTTACAAATTGGTGATATTATTTATTTTAAAATAATATGTATATGGAGCATGTATTCATGTTATGAGAATAACTTTTCTTGAATTGTATCATGAGTGATGAGAGAACATATTGAAAATTTAGGTACGTCATGATTTGGAAAGATTAATACTAATTAATTGAGGAACATGAATGAATAATAGGAGAGGTTCCACCATTTTTAAAAGTGATAAAATAAATTACATCAGTATAATGTTTCCTTGAAAATTTATAAATTAAATCAACACTTTATGTTTATTTAATTAAACTTCTGTGTGAAATTGATTTTTTTTATTTTATTATTTTGGAATTTAAATATTAGTTACATCGGTGGATATGATTTTCAATGTGGATATTTTATGCTTAAAGAAAATCTTGGATTATGTGTCGGGGAATTGATTGAAATAATATTTTTCATCTTTTGTTCAATGTATGAAAAGTATTTAAACCCTCCCAATTTATCATTTGAAGCTTATTTAAATCAAATTTTTATTGAGTGTTTTTGGATAAAATGTGAAAATATCATATTTATAGCATTTCAGTAGATATAAATCACATTGATTTTTCGAGCATAAATTTTAAAATTGCTATAATTAGAGTAATTATTTTTTTGAATTCCATGATTTATGTGATTCATATTATTATTCTAAACTGGATTCTAATTGAATCATCTATTGTTCCTAATAAATTAACAATTTTGAAATATTTTTCTGGACAATTTTCTGGACTCCCCCTTAGTAAATAATGAATAACTCCACCAACACACATTAAATTTAGATTATTTAAACTTTAACTGAAATATAATACGATGATAGATGTTATTATTAAATATCATAGATTAATACAATAATTAATAAAAATATTGTATTAGAAAAAATGGATAAGGATTTTAGAAACAATCAGCTAGAATAAACGTTAAGAGTAATTAGCTGATAACTTATTTATATGTGGGGAATGAAGAATATAATTTATGTCAAACTCATAACATATTTCAGAACAATATTCTATATTTAGAAATTTTATGATTCAAAAAAACAATGGGACAACATGAACAAATGTTTGACGGAAATTTATGGAACAAAAATTTGAACCATTGATGAACCATTATTTCCATAAACACATAAATCGTTTTTTATGATTCCATTATGCCTCTTAGATTTCAATAATTATGGGTATAGGGGTGGATGAAAAATTTATCAATAAGAGAGGGAATATGTTGATGAAGACCTCCTTCATATTTTTTCCCAACTTTATTCAACTTTTATTTTCATTAAACGTTGATGTCTCACCTCTCCCACATCCACTCGACTTCCTCATCCATTGAGGCGTTTTTTCATTGAGTGATTAGATACTGGGTATGATGGAGATATGTTATTTCCATTATTTTTTTTTAATTTAATAATATCCCATCTTTCTAAATTTGGTTTCAATTCCTACATCAGTTTTAAATTCCACATGAGGATTCATTATGTTTTAATTATCTTAATTTTAATTGCTTCAGTATATGATCTATATGTCACTCCACCTAATTAGTATTTGTATATAATGTAATATATTAGGTTTTTGTGGTGAGTCATTGATGGTTGTAAGAATCTGTGTATGGATTTTATGTTGTAATATTTGATTATTAGGGAACAACAATACCTGGTAATGGATATCTTAATTAGTTAAGATAACCTCCTACTGATGCTACACACAGAGGAATGATGAAACAATAACCAAAAGATTCAGGTAGTATTATTCTCATAATAACTATTTGGATTAGGAGAATAGAGAACTCGAGAGATTAATCTCAATGTTACCAATTTGTAGAATAAAAGGAGGTAAAATGGCGAAACAATAGAAACACATCACTATGGTCATTCCAAACCATGTTCAGAAACCATATTTCTCAGTTTTTTAAAATAAATTAAATATAATATAATCTTTCTCTCTATTTTTAAAAATTAATAAAAACATATTGTTTAAAAAACTAATATAGGGTGGCATCCTTGTTTTTTGTGGACTCCTATTCAGCAGACTAACCAGAGTTAAATACTATATAATTCCTAGGTAATATAAATATTATATTTACATACCCAATTATTGGTGTGTTTCAGAAACCCTGTGGTTGAAGTCCATTACTCAAAGAACATTAACGAAGATCTACTCCCAACATTAAAATAATCATTAGAACCGTATCCCCAGGACAGAGGTTTGTTTCGCCAACATCAATGGAATAATAATAATAATAATAATATAATTTCTTTTCTATGTGAGGGATTATGGAATCCCCATGAAAACATCTTGGGAATGATCTCACTAAGGTGTTAGCCACACCAAATTCATAGTTATACAATACAGTACATTATACCAATATCTAACCTATATGACTCTGAACAACACAATGATCATGACTGAGTTGTATGAAATTAAACTACATAACACCCACTTAGTTTTCACATGATGGTAAACTAAATGTTAATATCATAGTCTCACAATGTTAAACTAAATGAAAACATACATATCATATGACGTTAAACTTTGGACCTACACTATGTGATCATCATATGATAAATAAATATATATATATATATATGAGCTGATACCGCATAATTTAGGAATAATATAACATTAGGTTCAACATGATCACTTGTTATCTCCACTTTTAAGAAACAATAATTATTATCATATGAAGTTAAAATACCCTGATTGGTTCTTCCAAAAAAATCATAATCCATATACTCAAACTATACTAGTTTTTATCTCTATATCCTAACATGGAACATATTATGCCTCATGTATGTCCAATACTAATATCCCAACAACACTTAAAATAAGAATTTCTATTACTTGTGAGGAAACAACACCAAATGTGTGATCATTACACAACCCAAGATGCACACTTAACCTCCCACAATCTAAAGATGAGGTCCCCACTATACATCCTCATTGTTATGTAGAAATTAATAATATTCATCGATTAATGTGATGAAACTATATTGAAAACATTAAAAAATGAAAAGAAACTTGAAACTATGTCCCCAAAAGATATTAAACCTATAAACAAATCCCAATACGATTTTGTAACTATGGCCACATCCCAAAAATACATTATACCAATGGCCCCTCATGATACAAGAAAACCTCAACCACATGACATTCTTATGAAATTCCATATGAAATGATGTATGTATTCTTTATTTCCATTGTTTATGTTCAACATAACAAATATGGGATACATTTAGTCCTTAAAATAAGATATCTCTATCAATATATTCCATAAAATCCAAAAGAGTCACCAAATATATATTCTTGACACACCTAATGTCCACTAAGTTCAATACATTCCCAATGTCATCATTGTCTCTATCCATATGTAACTACCTAGTCCAAACACAGACATGTGCAATTAACTGGTGTCCCCATTAAGATAACATCATGTAGGAGATTCACAACCATATATCAAATCAATGTTGGAGACCCATACCGGGTAGAAATATCAATGTAAGAATCCATGTATGGGGAACTAAGCTCACATCATCCCATTATGATCAAGGAGATAATATCTTTAACAATAATGGTATATGATTCCCTCAACTATAATGAAGGAGCATAGTGAAGCCTCTCAAGAGGGACCGTAACAATCCAAAGGATGCATACTACTCTAAGATAGAATTTTGTACATAATGAAGACCTTAGTTCAATCATTAGAAAATAGATATAGATGGATTTTCATCCAACTCCTTAATTAATTGATATTAGATATGTAACATGGTGTGTATTTTTATTGGGTGATGCCATATGGTTTGATTAATTATAGATCCACCAACCAATAAGCGATACAATATACCTTACATCCCCTCTATGGAATGTCTGTGGAGTCTTATGGGGATCACATAGTCATCAAATAGTTTTTTAGCGTCATGACAAATTCACTGAACTCATTGTAGAAATATTTCTATTATATTATAATAATAAAAATATTATCCAAGTAATGTTTATAGTTAGTATTTTATTTTATATATTCTGGGTAATAAATATATTATATCAATTCATCGAGTGTTTACTTGAGAATAGGTGAGGATCCCTGAAATTCAACTTACATATATCCTCCAAATATTAATAAACTCCAAAAGTAGATTAATAAATATTATATTTTCATTTAAATCATTTATAAAAAATGTATATCTTCTAAAAACATAATGAACAATGGAATTTCCCAAATATGTGGAAGTGATTTATAAAATACATTTGATATCTGGAATGAGAATTTATCTCATCCTCTATTTTTAATTCTATCAGTAAAATAAAAAAACCATCTACTACAAAACCACCATTATGAGATCCTTTTATGTTCTCATTACGAAGAATAATGCTAAGGGACATGAAGAGATATATTATCTAAAAAATTGATATAGGAATCTAAGACTTGATACACCCCATTCATGATGAAGCATCTATCATTAATCAATACAATATAAATATTTCAATAATTTCATAAATAAAAAAAGCTATATTAAGAATACCATGTTATTCCACTATGATAAATATTTGATTCCCCCATTTATATTTTATAGTTATAAATATTATATATAATTAATCACAAATTATAATTTAAAGAATTTTCTATAATGGAATCTATGAGAGAGGACCCTGTAGATTAGATTCACACACAACATCATATGAATTTTACATAGAGAAAAAAAACATGGGAATTTTTTTCATAGAATATATTACTAAAATAGATGTTATTTATTTTGATTGTGTATACCAAAAAATAATTAGGATCACGGTAAATGAATGAAATTTTGAAAAACATTTGCAGCCTTTTACAATCAATGTACATAAAAAAATTCATCCCATAAAACATCATTATTCGAGATTGTAATATTAACAATAAGGCTGAATACTTGAAAATCATAATGGTTTGAAGTTTTAATTTCAAATCATGAATTTTAAGTATAATATCTATGGTTTCTAAAATAAAGTCACCAAGAAAATTATTGGGAAATATTATTTTTAAAAATGTGGAATTAATTCCCTTATTCGACCATACACAATAGATGATTGTGTAAATATTTACCTATCTCATTCAATAATATGTCATGAGAAAACATATTTACTATGATAATTTACTAAAAAATATAGACACTATTCTATGTATAATATATAAATAATGATTAATCATCCATCTTAATATTAAAATAGTTTTACTTCCTTTCTCCAAAGATGATCTGGAAGAGGTATATGAGTCTGAATTGACCATGAATCGTGATGAATCCACTTAAATAATATTTTACTAGAAAACCAATTGGATATCCCCAATATTTCAATATGTCCATCATTGGATTCTTCCATAAATTCTGGATGAAGAAGAGGTTATTTGATGATGTGAATCTGAATTCATCCTTTCTAATAACTTGATTTAAAAAAATCATCACCGATCATTTCAATTTGGGTTTCATAGATTCATTAAATAAGTACAATTTATAAAAGTTATGGATGAAGCCCATGTGTGAGCACATATATCTCATCAAATAATATAAAATATTGGACATCAATTTAATATGTGTGTGAACTTTTTCCCATTTACGTTTTTCACTCAAAATAATTAAGAATGACGTTTCACATATCCCAATTTAAGAATACATCATCAATCAACCAATAAATGGAATATTTTATATATATTACTTATATATATTCCTCTTATGATGAATTGATTTTATTTGTTTATAATGAATCCTATATATTTGATAGTTCTTGATTATAGTCACTTCCAAGACCATCTTCTTAATAGTTGATAATGGATTTATATTAATATTGGTTCTAAACAAACTATTAATTCAATTATTAGCTTAAAAAAATAGGCAGATAATGGAAATCAATACGGAACTAAATAATATTCTATAAACGTTAATAAACACTCGATGATTATTTGGTCATTCACACTAATAAATAATTCCATAAAAACATGAATATATATTACCATGTATATATTATATATGAATTGATTTATATTGGGTTATATTTTCTCTCACTATGGTTAGATTTTTTATAACAAAAATTTATATTAAATGATTATAGTTTGATAAATGAAATAGAAAACTTAATTAATTGTTCCTATATTCAATAAATATCCTTAATCTGACTAAAACAATGTAATGTGATTTTTTAATAAAGTAATTTCAAAATATTACCAATTTTTAATATAGTGTTGTTATTATCATTAATTTAATCAATAATCCGAGGAAATAAGAATAGAACATTTGACATAATAAAAGTAGCATTGTTTCATAACTAATTTATAATATTATAGAGAATACTCTTAGATAGACACATATATAAATCATAATTCTCCACTTAAAAATAAATGATACATTATAAAAAATATGATATTGTAAAATAAAATGGGACGGAATGTCCTTGTTTCACAAAATTAAATGAAATATCATAAGGTGTTTTAAAAATGACGAGAAACGTTATGGGGGATATATCCTTATTGAATGATACTAATCTACATTTTTAGTTTTCTAATGGGAATCATTAACCAAAATTTCTTAATGTCTTTAACACTTAACTGAAAACTATAATTTTTTTCCCTTCCATCCTAACCAAAAATATTTATATAGTTCATTACCATATCACCTTAAAATTAATTAAATGTATCCCTTAAAATAATACCCAACACTTTATGGTTCCATATCATTATATTTAAAAAATAAATATATGTAATGAAAATTGTCAAATGACATAGAATTACATGATTTAACATTCCATCCTTTCTGCATTACATTAATCTTCATAACCCACCTTTCTTAATAAAGAAAACGATCTGAATATAGATTTTGAATTTTCAATAACAACATTAGGACTACTTTATCCAAGATTCATGATGGGTATCCTCATGATTTTATCAGGTTTAGGATTCATGTTACAATTATTGGTCCCTTATGAAACTATTTCATGTGACCTGTAGTTTATTCATGTCAGTATTCCTAGTTCCCTCCAATAATTCCACCATAGTATATTATTCCCCCAAAAAATGTTTACTTCAATCATCTACCACAACATCATGGTGTCTCCTATATTATTTGTATTAAATGTGTCATGATTTATATTATAATAAGATATGTATTTATTCTTGAATGACATATTTATGCCAGTTTTATTTTTACTAATACACTTCATTCCCTATTAATCATTAGAATTTATATATTCTATTTATACAAATCGTGTCCTACATAATTGGGGAACATCTATTTTTCCAGTAATATTTTTACCCACTCCTGTATCTCTCATTTTAGTCAATTTTAGTATTCCATAATATATCAAATCTCTTATTACCTCTCCATTTCTCCCTATAGTCCCCTTCACTCTTCATTTATATAAGACCATTTTTACTTAATTTTCCTATCATTTTGATAATTGGTTTATTAATTAAAATTTTTTATGATATGTTGATACATGTAAATTTTCTACATTAATTCTAGCCTCATCAATTTTTATTATTCCCATGTAGGTCATGTTTAAAGGATTTTCCCCTATTCACATTTTCTAACCTAAAAAAATTATATGATTTATCAATTCTATAGAAAGTGAAATTAAAATTTCACAATGTGACGCCTAACCATGTTTTTTTCCTCACATCATAGAATATTACAATCGTGGGTAAATCAAATTGTATTTTAGTCCATGTCTCATTCATCTAGGTATATATTCATATCATGACATATGAAATATGTTCTAGTAATGAATCATACTATTTGTGGATGTTATTTTCCTGAAAATTATCTAAGATTAATGTACCTAATGTTAAAAAATTAAGGATCATAATATATGATTTTAAACTATAAAAAAATATTATATAATTTTATTAATACCATTTACTATATTTCAGCCTTACAAATAATTTTACATTATTTAAAAATGAAAAACACACAAAACAAATCATACATAAAATTTATATTTTGTTATATGATTGAATTTGTGTCACCACATGTTAAACATAGTTTTATATAATTGTATAAATTTATAATCATAAATGAAAAAAAAATCCCAAAATAAGGTAAGGAATGAAAAATATCCCTCTTTTCTGTTATGATATTCTCTCTAGGTCAATGGTGGAAGGGGAATGTTTGAGAAAGTTGTACATTAAAAAACTAATTTTTTTGCAGATCATTAACAATTTGTAGATATATAAATATTATAATTATGAATAATAATATGTGAGTTTAAACTACATGATATTTTCTATACTGGATCACCAAAAACTACATTGAAAAATGTGGTATGAGATATCACATAAAAAACTATAGTCATTTCCTAGGTAATTACTTGTTATTAATAATAAAAATGATATATAATTGTTCCATTTTAGAATTAAACTTTATATAGTAGTAATTTTTTACCTGAACCATCATTCCATGATATATCTTTGAAATTTCCTGACTTGGAATACACAAAATCGGTAGTAAGACCGATGGGTCTAGTGGCCACAAGACCATCTCATTGAATTCCATAGTCTTCAAATTATTATCAAGGTTCCTGGGTGGTGATACTAGATATAATATACCATTATATAATTGTGGAATATCAGTCAAATGAGGATAAATATCAGAAAAAAATGGAAGAAGAAAATTGAAATGAAAATAGAGTGGAAGACAAATTTTATAATACTAAAAAAATGTTTCTAAAGCCAGTATGTAAAATTATTGGATAATGGATGATATATAAGCTAAAGTAGTAAAAAACATCATAATTTACATTAATGTTTAAAAAATAAATAAAATATTGAAAATTCTCATGGGCGATCTCTATAAGGATCCCATGCTCCAGCTCTACCCTTTTCTCCTAATACTAAGGTACAAGAAATACAGAAATCAATCTTGATTCTGACAATATAATTTCTACCCATGTATCATTATTAATCGAGATGGGTGTGAGATATAAATCATAGTAGGTCAGAACCCACTATTCATAGGAAAATCTCGACAGTGGAACATAAATTATATAGTGTGAAAGCATGACTAATAAATTAATGTGGTACAATGTAACTAAATTTCAAGTACCATCATTAGCCCACAACTAGTGTCTGAACATGAAACCTATTCATTTATTATGAAATTAACCATTCATATTAATATTTCACCACAAGAAAAAAACGAAAACTAACATTACCTAGTGGTATTATAAATATTCAAGGTTCTAACATATAATAAGGCCACCATGATTGATGACTAAATTGGATATTGTTCCAAGGTAATCAGCAAAGTGACCTAGACCTCAGAGGTTGATAAATCAGACTTAAATGAGTATAGATAAAGGGTTAAAACATTAATTTAAGGAGTATAGAACATTTAATTCCAAATAATATTCTTATAGAGTCCATGGAGTTCATCCTCAGTAAAATGGGCATAAGCAATGACTGGGCCCAGTGGGATTTAACCATGGAACCTACATGTCAATGATAGAACTAAGGAGTGTATACAAGGAATCCTTTAGTAATACATGAGATATCCAATGGGCATACTGATAATCCAATGTTATACAAGGATTATGTTGTGTGTGGGTCATAACCAAATCAAGCTATATCCTTGAATTTAGAATGGGGTCCTCGAGTCATCAAGGAATTTAATCGAGAATCCAAGGTAAACTTGAGTATGGACATTCTTATTTTTATAATTAAGTCATACATAATTCATAAGGTTCATTCCTTTATATTTCATATGTCTGTCAAGTGTAATTATGCATGAAACCATTAAGTTAATTCATAAGTAATCAATAATTAATTTTAGTCCATGAATTTCCTTTTTTAGTATGACCATTACAAGTATCATGCAACAATTATCTTAATCCAGAAATCGAATTTTAAAAAATAAAGGTATACATTTGTACTGTCCATTATAATGGTAATGGGTGTTATGGACAATTAACCAGTTATTTATTTATGAATATGAGTTATCTCATGGAATTCATACATGGAAATCCATGTATCACCCAAGGCATAAGTATGATAAACCACTGAGTATGTCAATGGATTTCCTACTTGGAAACCCATGTATCACCCAAGGTATAAAATTATTCAATTTATTAAATAATTTAAATTTTACTTATTAGGATCTATGGGTCACTTAGGAGGTTTTAATGAAAAAAGAAAATCACAGATATAGGTAATTCCAATCTAGAAAATGGGAAAGGTACTATGATGGTTCATTGGTTTTTTAATTATTTTAAAATAGAAAATTGATTCTTATAATTCCATTAAGAGCAGTTCCTAAACATTCCTTATCTCAAAAATAACATCAAGGAATAGTAAATATCAATATGACAAGCCACAAAATCCTAAAGATCTTATCACAACATTTTTTCATGAATTTAGCTCACCTCTTATGAGGTTTATTATAAAATCAGAAAATTTCTCATCAAACAATTAATTTATCAAATTTAGAATCTCAACCCTGAAACATAATGAATTCAAATTTAATAGTCATTTCTTCTAAATAACATAATGAATTAATTAAAATCGTAGGAAGTCATCATAAGGAAATTATTAATGCATTATTAATATTTATGGGGTGAGTAGAGGGACCCTACATCAATCTGTATACCAAGACGACGCACATTCCTTTTCAAATCAATTGATGACCACTCTAATACACCCCCCCCCCCCCCACACACACACATAATTCCTTATACATACATATACATATATATATATATATCATTTTATCAAATACATGTATTCCCCATTCCGCTAGGGAATATTCAAGATGAATATATATATATATATATATTATGATATATGTGTATATGTCGGCGTACAATCAACGATGATAAAAAAATCTGACAATAAATTCCCAACTCTCGTAAACACCTTTATACTCTCAAATAAACGGCGAGAAAAAAATAGAGGTTACACAACCAAAACCAAAACAACGATGATTACTGGAAACAAACCCATCTACCGCTCCTTCGGCGAAGGATTCCGAATAACAAACCCATAAGTCCCATGGATGATTCTTTACACCATAATACCGAAAGAAAAAAAAGTAGGGTATTATCCCAAACCTAGTGTTTCATCAGTATTGACAGGGGTGATTGGGATACCTAAATCATCCACAACAAGGAAGGAGAATGATATAGAGGCCTCACATTGGTGATTCATCTGCAAAATCCGTAGGAAAATTGGTCGATCGTTATGAGAAAGTGGAGACAAGAGGGAGTAGTGCATTGCACTCCTTGATGAAGGCGAATGTTGGCCATCCAAATCAAGCACAAACTGTGTGGTGTACAGTGTAATGATATAATCTCCAAAAGCACAATGTGTGGGACATGAACATGATTTAGAATACCATGTGCTGCTAGTTCTCACTACCACTGCCCCATTTTAACAAATCCATACAGTTTCTGGTAGTGGGCCGCACGGTTTCATTTAAACTACGCACCCTCTATAGCTTTTCAAAACCATGATTTTCTAGTCCCAGCTTCCCATAAACATTCCAATCCACCAAGGAAATTTCATAGGCATTTCCCCATATCCAAAAACATTACCTTGAATTAATACAACTCACATAATTGTTTTTCGACGTTTGGTTTTAAATTTGACCCATCTAGTAAACAAAAATTTCATAATACCTTGGATTTTTTATGGTTAAAAAATATAGAACTATACAAGCACCCCATCATATAAATTCTCATCCCTGAGAATCATTTAGGAAACAACCAATACATCACCTTACCAACAAGGGTTGTGATGTCTTGTTTGAATTGTAATGTTGTGTTACCTATGCCCAACACACCATTAAACATTACATACGCCATCAAAACACCTAACAATACAATCTTTCCAACTAAATCACTAAAACAAAGCATACACAAGCCTATTGTGATAAAGAAATGATAATGTGAGTATCATGATAAACCAATGACTGATGGTATGACCCCATTGGTATTCACAAAAGGAATGGGCCAATAAAAATCCATCAACCTCCACCATCATTATTTTCCAACAAAGAACACCTCTATAAATCCTAAAAACACTCCAAGCATGATTTTATTAAAAAAGAACTGCTGAATCAAGATTGAACTCACAAAAATGGACCATAGAAGCTGTCTCAAAAGGCATTGCTGACCCTAAAATCACACTCACATTAACCTAGAAACGATCATTAAAATTGTTTCTTAGTACTATGAGCATTGAACTAAAATAATAGAGAATAGTTCAATCCACTTGGATGACTTATCATGAAGATTCCCGACATAAAAATATAGTGCATTTCTATTTGAACATCAATGAATTCATCAAGGGAATCTTGTGTTTACAATGACCTCGTTTGGAGAATCCCTTACCTGACTCCCAGTGGTTCTTTAAATGAAAAAACCATCACCCAACCATATTGAATAGATTCTAAAGAACTATAAAAAGAATTTGACACTGTATATTTCATGAATACATTTATACAAGCCCAAAACATCCAAGGTTGAACCATAACTGAGCCCATAGTTGAATCCCATGGGTGGTAGTGTAAAAAATGGTTGGAGTATGTGAGTACAACCCAGGTGTTCCTATTTTGGAAACAAGGAATCACTCAAAACATTCCAAGATTTGATATGTATAATGAATCACTCGAAGCACTGAGAAAACTCAACCGACAATATCAAAATATTAAATCATTAACACATTGTACGTTTAACAATCTCTTAGCACATCAAAAGATTTGTAAAGGTAGTGGACATGATCAATACTAATAAGAATTCACAAATTGGGTTTTCATGCCTTCGAGTGAAAATGTATACAACTACTGGAATGTTGATCAGTCAAACCACAATTAGTAAAATTTTTAGAGCAAACTCGGCTCACCCATCGATGTGTCATTTCAACCAATCCAAGCCTTTAAACCCCCCCCCCCCCCATCAAATTCATTTATAGATCACTACATATTTAGCTACCAATGTCCTCCTAGACCTATGGTGTTTTTTTATGTTCCCATAACAACAACCCGTATCAATTTTATACTACTGAGAAAGCACCAACATTCATAAACCCACACTGCCCCAAGGTCTTTTGAGAATAAGTGAATATTTTAAATGGTCCTCTAGTATTTGGTTCCTTAATATTGGATAGAAAAAATTACTATAACCAACATGACACTATCCATCTTATGTGATTAATGGTAATTAATGAAAAATAATATAAACTTTCTACTCACAAAGCATAAGAAAAACCTTAACAATATTTGTGTCACTTATCTGAACCACACTCATGTGTGTCAAAGCATACCATGATAAAAAAACCAACAAGAGTATCATGTAAAAATAATTTATTAAAAAGGATGTCATCCTAATAATTGGGATGAAGTCGTTTACTTTATCGATTGATGGGTACCATATAAAATTATAAATACTGCCTAGATATTTTTAACGAAAAGAGACACACCCTCGATACTACCCATAGGTGTATCAGCCCTATGCATTAAACTATCGGATGTCATGTATAAGATATTTAAACATAAAATGATTTACATTATATTATAAAAATTAATAACAATACACCAAATCCTCATGGGCGATCTCCATGAGCATCATGAGTTCCATCTTGGTAATTTTCTCATAAATCTCATATACTAGCAATAGGAAAATCAACATAGATTTGTCAAATAAAATGACATCTCAGGTTCCAAGGCTACCTAAAAAGGATATGAGATATAAATCTCATATTTCAAGAACCCATGGTTTGTATTTCAACCCTGACAATTAAATATATATTAAATATAGTGTATTAATGCATAATAAATTAAGTCAATACAATGTACTAAATTCCAAGTAACTAATTCTGCCCTCTTCTTGTGTCTAAACTTGTAACATGTTAATTTATTAATTAATTTCGAATTTATATTAATTTTTAATGAGAGGAACTTCTTGCACCAAATTCTTTTTATGTTATTATATATAGTAATGGTTCTAAGATGTAACAAGGCCACCATGATTTATGACTAAATCAGATATGGTAACAATTTAATCACCAAGGAAACCTAGACCGCATGGGATGCTAAGAGAGTTGTAACTGAGCCATGATAAATGGGTAATAGTGTAATTCAAGGAATATAGTCAAGCTAATTCAGTAATAAGACACATACTGATTCCATGGAGTTCTTCCAAGGTAAAATGAGGCTATCTAATGGATGGCCCTTATGGTCTTTAACCATGGAACCTACTTTTCAATGTAATATCCTATTAGTGTATCCAATGAATCATATAGTAATACACGAGGAATCATATGATGTCATACTCGGCATGCTATGTTAGAAAATAATGGTGTTCTAGGTGGGTTTCAAACTAAGAAATCCATATCCTTGAATGAAGAATGGGGTCCTCGACTGCTCAAGGAATTTCCTTGGGATTCCTAGAAGAGATAAAGTCAGTACATTTCTATTTTGAAAATTATTTCATATATAATTCATTTGGTTCTTGAAATTACCTTTCATTAGTGTGCTACATTGGCATGAAACTATTTTTTAATTTATAAGTAATCAGTATATCCATTTGGTCCAAGCCTTCCCTTTCATTAGTGTTACAAGGCCATTTAGCAAGAAACCATTCATTTAACACAGTTATGGATATTTCAACAATAAAGGTTCACTCTTATACTTTTCATTATCATGGTAAGGGGTGATTCAAACTAATAACAAATTATTTATTTATGCACTAAATTTCTTCCATGGAATTACTACTAGGGAATCCATGTATCACCCAAGGCATAACTATGATAAACCATTGAGCCTTTCCCTAGAATTACAAATGGGAATCCATGTCTGACCCAATGTATAAAACCATTGAATTTACCACATAATTTTAATTTTATTTATAATGATCCATGGGTCACTTAGGAAGGTTTTAGTGGATTAATAAATTCACCTACTTTGGTAATTTAAATCAAAAAACATGTCTGAGTACATAGTGAGTTCCTTGATTCTATATTTATTTTAAAATGGAAAATCTATTTTTATAATTATATTACGGTCCATCTACTAAACTTGACATATCAAAAATGTAAAATCAAAGAATATGATATATCAATACAACAATCTAGGCACGAATAAATATATAATAACTACTTTTTTTCTTGAATATAGTGAACCTCTGTTGGAGGGGTTTTATTATAAAATCATGAAATTTCTATTAAAATAATTCATTTATCATATTGTGCATCTCAATCGTGAAGCATACTCAATTCACATTTAAGAGGAATATAATCTAAATACCACACTACATTATGTAAAATCAATGGAAGGTGATATATGGAAATAATTAATGCATTCTTTAAATTAATGTTGAAAGGAGAGGGACCCTACCTTAGGTAGTAGACCAAGACAACACTCAGAGATTGAAAAATCAAGTAGTGACCACTCTAATCCTCACGACACTCACAGATACATACATCCTTACACACACACACACACACTCTCTCTCTCTCTATCATATATATATATATACATACATAAATATATATATCCTTTAATAAAAATCATGTATTCCCCTCTCCATGATTGAATACTCATGAGGAAGACATATATATATATACTTCTATAAGTGTGTTCACAAAATCAACGATGATCAAAACTCCCTACAATATATTCCCAGGACCCATAAACACCTTCATAATGTAAATTAAAGTGCGAGGGAAAAGTCTATGGTTATAAAACCATACCCAAAACAATAATAGAAAGGCAAAACGAACACATCTTCCTCACCTTTGGTGGAAGAAGTAGAAATAAAAACCCACAAGGAATCCATTTCATTCACTAATTCCAGAAGAATAAGAATAATATGCTATTAATCTAACCCAAGGGTTGTGACCGAATCAAGAGGGGTGACTGGAGACCTAAATCAGCCACAATGGGGAATAAAAATTAATATACCTTACCTCAATGATTCATGCACGAAATCTGAAGGAAAATTAGGAGGATTAACATGCGGAAGAAGAGCCGAGAGGGAGGGGTTTTTCATGCCTCATAAGGATGGTGGAGTATGGTCACACGACCCAAGTAAGGAGAGAAAGTATTAATTTAGTATAAATTTAATTTAATTTCTTGAAATAGACCGAACCATAGGGTTTTACCTGCATAGGTTTGTAAACCGTGTGGTGTGAAGAGCAAGGCTACTGAATCCAAAATTACACATTATCGGCCAAGAACGCAGTTTAGAATGGGGAGTGTATTTATTTAAATATAATTTCTATTAACCCAGTATAATAACAATATATATTTAAAAAAAATTTATTTAAAAATGAATTAATTTAGGTAATGATCTTCATTTTTTACAAAACTAATGTTGGGGTCCTCATTCTCCTTTATTCACTATCATTATGGTCTACTCACACTACCATTGAATTCAATAATCATTCATGTTATATGTGATTCATTTCATGTTCTGTGAGTGAAATTACTATTTGGAAATTCATTATGTCATAAGACAATAAGATTCATGAATTTTAAATCTAGGTGTTATAACCCTTAAAAATGAAGAACCATTTTTTATTAGGAATTATTCATTCAAAATAAGAAGTTATATTTGATACTTGTATATGTGACTATAAACATACAAAAACAATCTTGGTCTAGATACTATGACCAAAATCATCCACACAATGTTTTTCTCTAGTACATCTAACTATATACTACAAAATGTTTTCTAATATCTAGGATCGTGTGTTATGTGTTTTCATTATTATCTAATACAGATTCCTACCTACTAAAATAACCACTTTTTTATCTATATGACCTCAAATATAAAATTAAAACAATTTAAATATTACAACTCCATAATCTCTTCTGAATTATAAATATTTCATATTTTTTTATTATAACCCATTAGGGACTCCTAGAAAAATTTCATTCTTTTTCACGCTATTTTAAATCACATTACATATTATAAAAAATTATTACCCCAAAAATTGAATAATAATTATTATTAATACTATTTTTCCATATAAAAGTCATTTCATACTATGCATACTCTCTAGTTTGGTAAATAATAAGAATAACACCTTCACATTTTATACTTGGGGTCTCAAAAAAATTAAAAACACTGTATAAATAACTCATATTAATGTCAAGAACACCAAAATTTTAGAGACGTATTACCTTAATTAACATCAATTTGTTATCACTCAAACTGTGTAAAACCTTCTTAGGTATATAATTATATGCTTGGGGAAAAATATGTCAAAAAATTATTTTATCCACATTCATGTAAAAATAATGTTCTATTAATCCATTGTTTCTTTATATTCAACCATTTTTAGGGCTCTCTGATCATGATCATTTGATTTTATATATTAATGATCAATGATAGTGTGATTTTTGTATGGTGGTTTTTCCTTCAGGGTGATCAAAATGTAGTTGAACATTACTATAATTAATTATCCAAAATTATTTGTGTCATTAATAGAGTTAACTAGAAATTTAGTCTTATATATCCACCGTCACTTTGTGGTTTGGTCGAGTAATAAATCCATGTGACTTCTCAATAATCATATGTGGAACAAACCTTCTAGGAACACAGTTACATATTCTAAAAGACCACTTATTAATATGGTAAAAGTATAATTCTGCATGACCACCAAATTCCACTTCATAGTTAACATTATAGAAGATAAATCATATACTCTCATATATGAGAAGGATCCCCTAGAAATGGGGATTATGTAAGTATATAGTCATAAGACCAAAACCATTATACAGAATATTCTATAAAAGAAATTTTTCATAATTCCAAATAGACTCCCTACAACTACATGTAATGTGAATGTTCCCACTTCAAACCAATTATAGTATATGTAAACTATTCTAGACGAAACTATTCTATATTTTTTAATTATTAATTGATGTTGTGGTTACAAAATTTACAACCAATCTATTATCTTTTTTCAAATGGAATTAGACACCCACAATGTTGTTCCCTCTAAAAGTATTCCTACCAGCTTTGTAAACTCCAAAAAATTTACTCTCATACTCATTCAAAAAACTTATGAGCTTGGTCTACTAATTGTAACGGAATAAATAGTTTCTAAATGAAATTATATCAAAGTTATAAATAAAATAGATTGTAATACATAATTCAGATCCTATCATTGAAAAATACAGAACCGGTTATGATTAGTTATAAGGACCCGGCCTTAAACCTTACTTAATCTTGAGTTATTACAAGATTACACATTGAGGATCTTTTCAGGTTTAGAGTTTTAGAGAATTAGATCATGAAACTTGCATTACATTCCACATTTAAACAAAGTGGTTACATAAAAGACAGTATTCATTCTTCCCATCAACGGAAACATATTGAAAATAAAACATGGATTCTTTCTTGACACATCCTTGACACTATCATCACAGCATGTACCTTTCCCTTGACCTGTGAAAAACATTTCAAAAACATGGGATGAGCATAAAAAGCTCAGTAAGGGTTATAAAAATATGGAAAGGAAACATGAGTTCATATATACATAAGAATGAAATCATACTTTACCCATAAAACATAGGAACTTTAACATACCTCATCAAACCATGAATAAATCATAGAAAACATAAGACATAACGGTAACTTGAGGCATTCATAACATTCTTACATATGGAGTAACCCTCTTGGTTACGTTTGGAATACCCATCACAGTATATTCCCAAAATCTCTTCGGAGAAACCTTAACGTTTCACTCCTTCGCGTTACTCAATGCATTGGAGAGCTATATCGGGCTCACCCGCCCTTAGTTTATCACGGAACCACCCATTTTCATAACAATGCCCAAGAACCATAACATAAATGTATCGCATAAAACATGCATAAAGGAATCATAACATTTCCACATTTCAATCACAATATAACATTTTAGTATATTGAAATAATGAATCCATTTAAAAAAAACCATTTCCAAAACCATTTAAAACATTTAATAAAGAGATTTTTGAATCAAAGTGTCCCATACCACCTTGAAGATTCTAACATTTTAAACCATTAATATCCATATAAATAAATCCTTAAAACCATTTTGAAAACATGGATATTAATAAGAACAAATCAATAAAACATTTAAAGCGATATTTTGGTTAAATGGTTTTTACCAAAATTAGAGACACTTGAATACAACAATTGAGGAATAACATTTAATCAGAACTTTATAATATCATGAGAATAAATGGATTCATGATATAATATTTCAAAGGACAGTATATACACCATATAAGAGTGAATTGGTGCATAACAACAATGAACCCTCAATAGAAAAGTCAAATGTGATGAAATCCTTTATAAAGAAGGTATCCTTAAATTAAGGACAAATCAATCTAAAAAATATGTGTGAAAAATATAAATACACCCAATATAAGTGGATATTAAGTGTAAAACAATAAAAGGTCATTCAAACATATTCAATGGATGACATATTCAATGACTACATGTTGAACCCAAAGAAATCGAAATTGGGTTAAAAATTCCCTTGACAGCCTAACGACATCATATCAAATCGAGTTGATGAGAGATAAAAAGAGCATCTCATCACTTGGACATAAAATTTACATCAATTAGGATATATGAGAAAATATCCCAACATAATAATATGTAAATTAAAATACCCAACAAAAGAAGTCTTTTAAAAAAAAGGAGGGTGAAGGGTTCCCTTACCAACTTGGGTATCTTTCAAAACATACACCCCATGAAAGAAGGACAATAGATCTTTGATGTAAATAATCATAAACTAAATTATATTACACAAAGAGTAGAATAATGGGCAGTATATACACCACTCAATGGAATTTGTGGCAAATGTAGCATAAATCTCACGGGAATAAAAGTGAGATGAAAAATCCCTTACGAAAACTCGGCAGCCTAACGGCGCCACATAAAACTTCAGAATATGAATTGATGAGATCAAATAGGGTATCTCATAACATTAAAATAATATTTACAGTAAGAGGAATATAAAATAACATCCCCCCAACATTACAAAGAGGATATTAAAAGAAGTGACATAAAGGTGAGTACTTAAAAAGAAAGAGAGAGGTTAGATCTCTTACGAAAGTTCGGCAGCCTAACGGCGCCACTCAAAACTTCCAAAATGGATTGATGGGAGAGAATAGGGTCTCTCATCACATGAACATAAAAATTACAGTATGTGTAATATAAAAGATCATCCCAATAACAAGAAAGATGAGCTTTAAAAGGAATGACATAAAAGTGTGTACTTGAAAAGAAAGAGAGGAGTAGGATCCCTTACCTCGGGTCCGACTTGACTCGATCGTTCTTTAATCTCCTGAATAATAAACTTGAGTTAATTTCTACTTCCTTAAGAACCTTTTTCAAGTTAATTATTCCTTTTATATCACTTATTACCATTTCATAAACATTATGTAATCATTTAAGTTAATAATATTTGTTTTGCCGATATTTGGTTCTTAAGTCGAAAGTGGACTTCTTACAATTACATGTTGTTCGTGTGGTCAAAGGTTCTTTATATCCAGAATGAAATTCCTGATTTGTATATCATATATATCATATCTATCCATCATATACATGTATTTATAATATTAAATAATCATTTATAGATAAGAAATGAAATGCACCGTTCATGGAGACGGTAAGCCGTACGTACGCATGAACGCTACTTTCATTTCTTTGTCATATTAATGGAATTAAAACTAAATGAGAGGTATGTATATTTTAATTACAGAATTATATTAATCATTTAGATATATCATTCATCATATATATCCCTTATATACATGTACATATAATAGTACATTACATTTGGGGATAAGAAATGAAATGCACCGTTCATGGAGACGGTAAGCCGTACGTACGCATTAACGCTACTTTCATTTCTATCTCATACATTAGTGGAAACAAATAATAATGATATAGAGGTATATAATAATTCCATTGTAACATCATATATAATAACATTAAATCCATCCTTTATACGTCCCACGTATGGCATTAACGAATCACATCACTTTGAGGGGGCGGTAGTCCGCACTTCCTAAAATGAAGATATCGCGTATACCCATAATGGAAGCCATAAAGGTAAGACAAAAATAAAAAATACAGAAGCATAAGTAAAACATAAACATATTATATATCATATATAAAAATAGTGACATCATAATGGCCACCTTTGAAGGTGCTAAATGAGTATTGAACAATCATCGTTTCAGGAGGCAGAATTTCGCCATCCACAGAAACCGTATGTTCTTTAACCATTTGATGTAGTTGTGTGAGAGTGTAGGTCGAATAAATATTATAACAACATCCTAGTATATTTAAGATACTGTTGTTGTTACAAAATAAGTAAATAAAAAGAGTTTAGGGGGTTGGAGAATCAAAATAAAACAAATGAACATGAGAGAATGAATTACCATTAAAAGTGTAACTCCTTTTGATTTGAGCCTAAAGGCTTCCTTTGAAAGGATTATGCCCAATGGGAATCCTCTAGGATGAGTAGAGGGATGTGGAGAGAGTAAATGGGCAGGGTTTGGCCGATCCAAAGGCTTGAGGAGTGTGTGAAAAGAGGTAGAGGTGGGGGCCTTTTTATAAGAGGAGAGGAGGGGCACTTTTGGAAAGTAAGGAAATATTACTTTATTTGAAAAAAAAATTCGGTTTTAAAAGGTCCCACATTGATATAATTAGTGGATAAGGTTATAAAGGTTCTAAATCCACCCATCCAATATGTTTTGGACATTTTTAGTTCATAGATTTTACATTATCATTCCATTTTATTTTAATCGTTAAATAATGATGTCATCACTGCATCATTATGATTTCATAAATAATTTAATTTATTTAATGTCTAAAAATTATAAAAAAATTACTATGATGTAGGAAATATTTTTATCCTTACAATGAATATTTATAATCAAAAAGATGACTTGTATAACCCAACTTAAAAATTGTTTTAGTAAAACATATCATGTTTGTGTCATTTTTAATTTTAACATTAAATAAAAATATATTATTGTCATTTTCCAACTAAAGTGGCTCCATGGGGTCCCCAAGTTGGCCCATGGCTTGTCTTGGTCGGCCATGACTCACCCAATAGGTGTAGGACAAGTGTCCTGGTGTTTTCAAATTCTTATAATATTATTTTTACCTTAAACTACACTAATTACCACTAATCGCGATTAAAAACTTAATAAGTTACTATTCACCAAAAAATTGTTTTTATCCCATTGGACCACATTTTACTTCTTAATGACAACCATGTATGTCGGATTTTTGAAATTCAAAACACAAAGATGGAAAAGTTCCATTTAAACGGAAAAATCAGTTTTTATATGTACCACATAGTGGTTTCACTATTAATCAAAAATTGAAGTTTTTTAGAAAAATCCCAAAAATTCACCCTAAGCTATATTTGATATTTTGAATTCAAAAATGAAGTCCGTTTTAAAAAATTCAAAACATATAAGTCACATTAATTAATTTAATAATTAATTTCCGCTGTCATGACAAATAACGTGTTTTTATGAAACAATAATTATCAAAAGATTGACACTAGTTTAAGTCCGATTTCAAAGTGAAATTAATTCCAACGACCACTATTGGATTTAATGGTAAAAATATTTTCTAATTTAACTTTAAAACCAATTCAAAATATTATCTAATCATATATATAAATTAGATTAAAAAGAGGTTTTGAATTAAAACACAACATTTTACACTATTCATTAAAAAAAATGAACTTTATTGGAAAGATACCAAAAAATTACACAAAGTAAAATTTGATGTCCCTATTCTTAATAAGAGTTTTATTTGGTCTAAAAGAATGTATAAGAGTGATCAAAACTATATTTAATGACGGTTCGCCATCAAAAGGCGACAAGTGAACCTTTAGTGAAAACTAGGGCATATACGCCTAAAATTGAATTCTTTCTGTATTTTAAGACTTTATCTTTTATTGTATAAATGTAAAAACATTTAAAAACATATATAATCATATATTAGTTATTTCTATCCATTCCCTCCATTACAACGGCTACATGTTAACTACCATTTAAAATAATATTATTTTATTATAAGAGTGCATCATAAGATTCCCAAGAAACTTGTTGTTGCGTGTTGGGTATGCCATCGAGCATAGAGTCCCCTTTAAAGTCATATTAATACTTTATTCACAAATATGGATAAATATGAAAATGTCATATTGTTTATTTACCTTGGGTGTTACATCCTTCCCCCCTTTTGGGAATTGCATCCTCGCAATTTTAAAAAATTGATCTTGGAAACATCCTTGAAAGTCCCACATCGGAACAAGAGTCGGTAAAACAATCACTTTAAAATAAAGAAAGATAAGTACAGAGGTCACCCGAGTTAACCCATACGAGGACTCCATGTAGGAAAACATGGACATGGAGGAGAAAACATAGGGTCATGTTCTGATGGAGAGTGATAGAAAACATGTTTAGGAGAAAGTTAATAATAAGAAAATAACAAAATTGTGATGGGTTAAATGGTGTTGGGTTCCCCAGTAGGAAAAGTTAATAGACAACATTTTTGTTTTACGTTACTTTTATTGAGGAATTTTATTCATAAGGAAACATAATCACTTATCATGTTGACTTTCAACTTTTACTAGATTCCTTAATCAAACTCATTTTTTTTTCAAAAGACAAGTATTTAGGGAGACTTGTTCGCATTAAGAGTACTATAATCAACTTCTAGAGAATCACCTAATCCACAAAAGAGAACTATATACTTCCCATGTCTTTAGACTTTAACCAAAACCAAACAGGCTAGTACAAGATCAGATAATCCAGAAAAGGATAAACCTTTATAAAAAGAAAATCTATTCTTAATCTCCAAAATTTGTCAAACAAAACCCAAAGTTCAACAAGGATCATCTGATAAACAATTTGTCCATAAAATTCATCAAAGTAAACCAATATAAGATTGAAACCCAAATATTTGAAGGATTTAGTCACATAGTCTTCCATGTTAAATCGTAACATTTATCTCCAAAAAACATCAGTTTCTCCTAAAGTCTCGTATTGAAAAGTAATTAACCTAATCACAAATCCTCTATGATAGGTTAATCATTTTCATAAATAACCCAAAATAAAATTACTCTTAATTCATAAAATCATATAACTAAAAAGAATCAGTCAAACTAACCAGGGACTTCATGTAGTCTAGTGGTAGGTGATAAATACCAGTCGCACTTTGGTTGTGGGTTCGATTCCCGTAGCTTTGTCTGATGCGACGGGTTGTCACACAGTCTGTGTGTTGTCCTTTTTCCACAACTATATAATTCTTAAAAAATTCCCCAAAATGAGATAAAATCTTTAAAAATAATAATAATATATTTTAACCTCAAGTTTATCTCATGCCCTTCATTTTTCATCATATCATAGAGTAACCCATAATTACCAAAAATGTAAGGATCATATAAACCCTAATGGTTACCTTAATAATTATTACCTGAATTTCCACATCAAGTTGTCCATCTCGTACATGATGCATTAGAGAACTCACCAAGGTTGAAGTGGTTGATCATGAATCCTTGATAGTTGGTTTAGAACAGCCATGATATTCCTCATTGAATAACCCATTTCATCGAGTCTTTTAATCAGAGAACCACAATAGTTTCCTTCAAACCAATTGTCACTTTGGTGCCGGCTAGATCCATCCATTCACTAAAAACAGAAATGTCAGTGTGAGTATATCAACAAAATCATCATGTACTAATGAGGAAGGTAAACACTAAGATACACTTACTCATTCACTTTATCTAAAACTAGGACTCTTTCTGAAATCCCAACCAATATGGTAATGTCACTTATGCTTAAAGAATAACCTAACCTCTAAAGTTATCTAAACCGACCTTTGATACCAACTCTAAGGCCCCAGCCTTAAACCTTACTTAATCTTGAGTTATTACAAGATTACACATTGAGGATCTTTTCAGGTTTAGAGTTTTAGAGAATTAGATCATGAAACTTGCATTACATTCCACATTTAAACAAAGTGGTTACATAAAAGACAGTATTCATTCTTCCCATCAACGGAAACATATTGAAAATAAAACATGGATTATTTCGTGACACATCCTTGACACTATCATCACATCATGTACCTTTCCTTGACATGTGAAAAACATTTCAAAAACTTTGGATGATCATAAAAAGCTCAGTAAGGGTTATAAAAATATGGAAAGGAAACATGAGTTCATATATACATAAGAATGAAATCATACTTTACCCATAAAACATAGGCACTTTAACATACCTCATCAAACCATGAATAAATCATAGAAAACATAATACATAATGGTAACTTCAGGCATTCATAAAATTCTTACATAGGGAGAAACCCTCTTGGTTACGTTTGGAATACCCATCACAGTATATTCCAAAAATCTCTTCGGAGAAACCTTAACGTTTCACTCCTTCGCGTTACCCAATGCATTGGAGAGCTATATCAGGCTCACCCGCCCTTAGTTTATCACGGAACCACCCGTTTTCATAACAATTCCCAAGACCCATAACATAAATGTATCGAATAAAATATGCATAAAGGAAACATAACATTTCCACATTTCATTCACAATATAACATTTTAGTATATTGAAATAATGAATCCATTCAAAAAGAAACCATTTCCAAAACCATTTAAAACATTTAATAAAGAGATTTTTGAATCAAAGTGTCCCATACCACCTTGAAGATTCTAACATTTTAAACCATTAATATACATATAAATAAATCCTTAAAACCATTTTGAAAACATGGATATTAATAATAACAAATCATTAAAACATTTAAAGCGATATTTTGGTTAAAGGGTTTTTACCAAAATTAGAGACACTTGAATACAACAATTGAGGAATAACATTTAATAAGAACTTTATAATATCATGAGAATAAATGGATTCATGATATAATATTTCAAAGGACAGTATATACACCATATAAGAGTGAATTGGTGCATAACAACAATGAACCCTCAATAGAAAAGTCAAATGTGATGAAATCCCTTATAAAGAAGGTATCCATACATTAAGGACAAATCAATCACATAAATATGTGTGACAAATATAAATACACCCAATATAAGTGGATATTAAGTGTAAAACAATAAAAGGTCATTCAAACCTATTCAATGGATGACATATTCAATGACTACATGTTGAACAGAAAGAAATCGAAATTGGGTTAAAAAGTTCCCTTGAAAGCCTAACGACATCATATCAAATCGAGTTGATGAGAGATAAAAAGAATATCTCATCACATGGACATAAAATTTACATCAATACGGATATATGAGAACATATCCCAATATAACAATATGTAAATTAAAATACCCATCAAAAGAAGTCTTTTAAAAAAAAGGAGGGTGAAAGGTTCCCTTACCAACTTGGGTATCTTTCAAAACATACACCCCATGAAAGAAGGACAATAGATCTTTGATGTAAATACTCATAAACTAAATTATATTACACAAAGAGTAGAATAATGGGAAGTACATACACCACTCAATGGAATTTGTGGCAAATGTAGCATAAATCTCACGGGAATAAAAGTGAGATGAAAATCCCTTACGAAAACTCGACAGCCTAACGGCGCCACATAAAACTTCCGAATATGGATTGATGAGATCAAATAGGGTATCTCATAACATTACAATAAAATTTACAGTAAGAGGAATATAAAAGAACATCCCCCCAACATTACAAAGAGGATATTAAAAGAAGTGACATAAAGATGAGTACTTATAAAGAAAGAGAGAGGTTAGATCTCTTACGAAAGTTCGACAGCCTAACGACGCCACTCAAAACTTCCAAAATGTATTGATGGGAGAGAATAGGGTCTCTCATCACATGAAAATAAAAATTACAGTAAGTTTAATATAAAATATCATCCCACTAACAAGAAATATGAGCTTCAAAAGGAATGACATAAAAGTGTGTACTTGAAAAGAAAGAGAGGAGTAGGATCCCTTACCTCGGGTCCGACTTGACTCGATCGTTCTTTAATCTCTTGAATAATAAACTTGAGTTAATTTCTACTTCCTTAAGAACCTTTTTCATGTTCATTATTCATTTTATATCACTTATTACCATGTCATAAACATTATGTAATCATTTAAGTTAATAATATTTTTTTTGCCGATATTTGGTTCTTAAGTCGAAAGTGGACTTCTTACAATTACATGTTGTTCATGTTGTCAATGGTTCTTTATATCCAGAATGACATTCCTGATTTGGATATCATATATATCATATATATCCATCATATACATGTATTTATAATATTACATAATCATTTAGAGGTAAGAAATGAAATGCACCGTTCATGGAGACAGTAAGCCGTACGTACGCATGAACGCTACTTTCATTTCTTTCTCATATTAATGGATTTAAAACTAAATGAGAGATATGTATATTTTAATTACAGAATTATATTCATCATTTAGATATATCATTCATCATATATATCCATTATATACATGTACTTATTATAGTACATTACATTTGGGGATAAGAAATGAAATGCACCGTTCATGTAGACGGTAAGCCGTACGTTCGCATGAACGCTACTTTCATTTCTATCTCATACTTTAATGGAAAGAAATAATAATGATACAGAGGTATATAATAATTCCAGTATAACATCATATATAATAACATTATATCCATCCTTTATACATCCCACGTATGGCATTAACGAATCACATCACTTTGAGGGGTCGGTAGTCCGCACTTCCTAAAATGAAGATATCGCGTATACCCATAATGGATGCCATAAAGGTAAGAAAAAAATGAAAAATACAGAAGCATAAGTAAAACATAAACATATTATATATCATATATAAAAATAGTGACATCATAATGGCCACCTTTGAAGGTGTTAAATGAGTATTGAACAATCATCGTTTCGGGAGGCAGAATTTCGACATCCACAGAAACCGTATGTTCTTTAACCATTTGATATATTTGTGTGAGAGTGTAGGTCGAATAAATACTATGAAAACATCCTAGTATATTGAATATACTGGTGTTTTTACAAAAGAAGTAAATAAGAAGAGTTTAAGGGGTTGGAGAATCAACATAAAACAAATGAACATGAGAGAATGAATTACCTTTAAAAGTGTAACTCCTATTGATTTGAGCCTAAAGGCTTCTTTTGAAAGGATTATGCCCAAAGGGAATCCTCTAGGATGAGGAGAGGGATGTGGAGAGAGTAAATGGGCAGGGGTTGGCCGAGACAAAGGCTTGAGGAGTGTGTGAAAATAGGTAGAGGTGGGGGCCTTTTATAAGAGGAGTGGAGGGGCACTTTTGGAAAGTAAGGAAATATTACTTTATTTGAAAATGTTTTTCGGTTTTAAAAGGTCCCAAATTGATATAATTCTTGGATAAGGTTATAAAGGTTCTAAATCCACCCATAAAATAAGTTTTTTACATGTGTAGTTCATAGATTTTACATTATCTTTCCATTTTATTTTAATCGTTAAATAATGATGTCATCACTGCATCATTATGATTTTATAAATAATTTAATTTATTTAATGTATAAAAATTATTAAAAAATCACTATGATGTAGGAAATATTTATATCTTTCCAATGACTAATTATAATCAAAAAGATAACTTGTATAACCCCATTTAAAAAATTTTTAGTAAGACATATCATGTTTGTGTCATTTTTAATTTTAACATTAAATAAAAATATATTATTGTCATTTTCCAACTAATGTGGCTCCATGGGTTCCCCAAGTTAGCCCATGGCTTTTCTTGGTCGGCCATGACTCACCCAATAGGTGTAGGACAAGTGTCATGGTGTTTTCACATTCTTATAATATCATTTTTACCTTAAACTACACTAATTACCACTAATCGCGATTAAAAACTTAATAAGTTACTCTTCACCAAAAAATTATTTTTATCCCATTGAACCACATTTTACTTCTTAATGAAAACCATGTAAGTCATATTTTTGAAATTAAAAACACAAATATGGCAAAATTCCATTTAAACGGAAAAATCAGTTGTTATAAGTACCACTTAGTGGTTTCACTATTCATCAAAAATTGAAGTTTTTTAGAAAAATCCCAAAAATTCACCCTAAGCTATATTTGATATTCTGAATTCAAAAATGAAGTCCGTTTTACAAAATTCAAAACATATAAGTCACATTAATTAATTTAATAATTAATTTCCGCTGTCATGACAAATAGCGTGTTTTTATGAAACAATAAGTATCAAAAGATTGACACTTGTTTAAGTCCGATTTCAAATTGAAATTAATTCCAACGACCACTATTGGATTTAATGGTAAAAATATTTTCTAATTTCACTTTAAAACCAATTCAAAATATTATCTAATCATATAAATATATTATATTAAAAAGAGGTTTTGAATTAAAACACAACATTTTGCACTATTCATTAAAAAATGAACATTATTGGAAAGATACCAAAAAATTACACAAAGTAAAATTTGATGTCCTGATTCTTAATAAGAGTTTTATTTAGTCCAAAATAATGTATATGAGTGATCAAAAATATATTTAATGACGGTTCTCCATCAAAAGGGGACAAGTGAACCTTTAGTGAAAACTAGGGAATATACTCCTAAAATTGAATTCTTTCCGTATTTTAAGCCTTTATCTTTTATTGTATAAATGTAAAAACATTTAAAAACAAATATAATCATATTTTAGTTATTTCTATCCATTCCCGCCATTACAATGGCTACATGTTAACTACCATTTAAAATAATATTATTTTATTATTAGAGTGCAACATAAGATTCCCAAGAAACTCATTGTTGCGTGTTGGGTACGCCATCAAGCATAGAGTCCCCTTTAAAGTCATATTAATACTTTATTCACAAATATGGATAAATATGAAAATATCATATTCTTTATTTACCTGGGGTGTTACATTAGTGATCCATGAGTTGACATGGACATAAAGAATGATGGAGTGTAGATTACATTTTATCTATCCATGCATTGAAATATGTAACATCAACGTATTATAGCCCTGTTAGACAATACATTCGCAAACTCTAAAAATTTAACACCACGTATCCTCTTTCATTACATACTATGCTAACCTATGATAAATCCTCAATATGGACTATAATCTCTATAAGACATATATTTGATTCATTTATGTATTTTTAATGTTTCTAAATAACATTTATATTACGAACCATGGGATTTTGGAGTTGATATTTCAAATAATTTTTTTAGAGAGACCTCCCTTGTGTAGTATTCCTATGATTCATCAGATTATTAGATATTTTCCACTATGAATATATATAGATAATAATATTAAATGATCCCAAAAATTAGAATATTAATGAAAAATGTGGAGTAATATGTAGTTTAACCCACCATCACACTAATTATAACTATTTTTCATAGAAATATAAAATTTTAGCAACCACATCCCCCATAATATTCTAGGTGATAATGGTTTATATGTTTTACCGTTGCCCAATTATCACAACCTTATTTCTAGAAAATAATTTAGGTTTTTCCCTACATCTTCCACAAGAATGGGAAAATATTATATAATAAAATATCTTCCCAAGGATGTCCTCTCAACCATAATAGTTTTATTGTTTTTGCTATTATAATATTGACCATAATAATTTTTAATATTTTTATATATGAGGGTCTTTCATTAAAAGTGAAACTATCACCATATATATAAAAAATATCATGAAATCGCTATTTTTAGTAGAATATATATGTAACATATTTGGATTATTATATTTTACATAAACATTAGTATATCAAGAAGTATAAAAATTTGAATCACATGATTACTTCATTCCATCAAGGTCTTAAGATAAAAATTATGTAATTCTTGTGAAGTTGAACTTCCCATAGATGGATTTTTTGGATGTGGATTATATTAGTATCATAGTTTTGTATCCAAAGCATGGTTGGTTGATCTCGGTACAATCATTATCAATGGAAAGAAAACTATAAATCGTAAATGTTACAAATAATGTAAAATCTTATAGGTAGAATATTAATTTGATTAATGTTAGAAACATTGTTATTGAAAAAATTATTAAATATCATACATTTAAATCTTATCAAATCATTTTCCTTCACTATTTATCATATATATCTTTGAGATGATAGATTTATGTGTGAAACCTTTTATTATAAATATCATAAACTGCAATATAATTATCATATCCATATATAATAGGATATAATAACATAGTGATAACCTATTTCAAATTTTTATAATGACAATGAACATAGATTTTAGGGAAATATTTTTGATTCAATAGTTGTATATAAAAATTTTTGGTACCCACCTATTTATAAGATTTTAAAACCATGGAAATAAATTGTTATGTTTTAAAAATCTATTATTATAGTTATAGCATATAATTTTTATATTGTAAAATAATTTAAACAAGTTATTAATTCAAAAAATATTCTACTGGGTTGGAACACCAAATCTGGAAGAACCATAAAGTGAACAACACTATCAACTAATACTTGGTTATTTTTTAAAAATAAATTTTTAACATAATATTTTATTAATTACAAAGAATAGATATTTAAAAATAAATAATGTTAATAGATGAAACCATTAAATCTGTATTACTACAATTCATAGAATCATGGAATCATGATGCATACTATAATGTTATTTTTAAACCATTGAAAAATTATGAAACTCATATAAATTAATATAGTTTACTAATTATAGGATATAATATACATTATATTATTTTTGGGACCCATAGTATTTGCGTATAATTGAAAATAACATATGGGTAGATGAAGGGGAACATCGTATAGTCATATCCATCAAAAAAATTTCTCTGTCCTCTACTTCAACATTAACTAAACATATTTCTCAATTGTTGACATAATATCATGTTTTAAATAATTAAGTGACATTATAAATACATGGGATAAATTTTTAATTTGAAAAAATGTCATGTTCCCTCTTATACGACCCTTACATCAATAACTGGAGACACCTCCTATTTGATTAGTGTTTTCCCCATTAGAAATAGATGATTAAATGCATAATTTTTATAATTTTATAATCCGAATTATTTAAATATTAAATTTAAAATTTTATTATAAATATTAATGGATAATAATTATATATAATATCAAAATAAAACTATTGGGTAATGATTAACATCATCTCTTATAATTGATGGTCTATATCACTCACTAATGGTCAAGCCTCTAGAAGCCCTAACGGTGGAATTAGTAATTGTTTCATTAAAGGGGTTTCTTGACAACCAACCCAAATGACCACCATGGCCTAAAAACCATATTCCCCATGTTATTTCCAAAATTAATTATAATATAGGGTTATATTATCAGATAATCAGAAATATTTGTTATAAATAAAGCACAATACCTTGGATGAGAAGACGAAATATGAATGATTTTACCTCATAAAATGGATTCCATCATGTCTCAATTGCCTCTCCCCCCCACTGACCCACCAATTTGTGTCATTCACAACTATATCATCCTCACTATTCTCTTATTCTAGAAATTTCATGTTCTGATAAATTTAATAACTCTCTCTAAAATTCCCAGCCAATAAAATTTCAAGTTGGTTTTTAATGGGTGTTGATTTTCTATCAATGATAACCCCATTATGGACAATGAAATTGTTTTGATCCTCCAAATCATGAATATGGACTGAAATATTTTTCTTCTGAGATAAATATAGAACAATATATGGTATTTTTTTAGTTCCAAATTCATAAGAGATAGATATTCATATGATGTAAAATGTTGAGGTATTTAATAATACATTTTCTATTATGCAATTCAATTTCGTTTTATGTATTTAGAAATGATGTTCCACTGAGAATGTAAATAAAGAATCAAGGACTATTATGACGTATATAAAATATTCAAAAATATTATTCCACATTAAATTTATAAAATATATATATTCAATTTTGTTCCAATAATGCTTAGCTAATAGAAAAACTCATCCAATTGTGTGCCAATTTTTTTTGGATTACATTTTTTGTGGATGGCCGAGACTCATCTCATTCATTTTCAGTAGATATTTATCATATAAATTTTCCTCATGTAAGTAGAGGCCCATTAAAAATATTTTTTAATTCCATTAAAAAACAATTGTATAATTTTGTTTAAATGTTTTATTATAGTAATGGAACTGGCTAATTATAACATTAATAGGTTAAATGGTGTCTTGAAAATGTGTATAATAATATTAAATATCCATCCAGATGTAGAATATAACCATTTTTCGTTGTACACATTAAAATCAATAGCAATGTGGAATTTTAATCTTCTATAGAAACACAATCTATTGATATAATCGATAATGTTTATAAGAAAATACAAGTCCAACACATACATATGCAACCAACATTTGAATAGAAATAGATAATATAATTCCTCATATCATACTATCAAATTATATATATATAAAACAGTGTGTATTTCATACACTTTAATTAAAAAATAAAATTAATACCCAACAGTGATGGATATTGCTTCATAATTTATGTATACAAATTAATAATTATGTCTATACCTTATTGGAATAATAATCTTAATGTTTAATTAAATCTAGATGTGAGGATATGACAATGAAACTCGTCCTAAATCCCATGTTTGGGAACTCATTAGAAATAACAACTCACTAAGTAATCATACCAAGAAACCCTATAGAAAAGGTTTTCATAAATTATAGATTAAATGAAAAAAATATACATTTTGTATCAACATTTTTTTAAAAATTATAGAAAATGTACCCTTTATTCCGTGATTAAATATATTTACGAAGAACTATATTCGACACACCATTATATATGATTAGAGTGGTTCATGGATGGTGTTAAAACCCAAAAAAATAAAATATATAGATTAAAATATTCATCCTTCCAAGGGTCTTATTAGTTATCATTAGCAATACTATCACCAGTAATGGAGTTTTTTTATTATTAATCCATTCCTTGGATTTTGTTAATACATCATCCCATATGTCAAAAGTATGGGAATCTCTTTTTATTATATAAATCTCTTAAACCAATCAATTTTTTTAAATAAATTAAATTGAAGACAACTTTTTAACATAACTAGTCTGTTATTGGGTATGAAATTAGTATATCATTGTCATTGAAAAATAAATATAAATCCCAAACCACCTCATATATTACAATCAGGTTATAATTTATATATACATATATGAATCACTCCAAAAAATTGAATTAATTAATTCATATATACATAAATTTATCTATGGGGTAGTGGCCCTAATTCAATCTCTTCCCTTTTCACTTTTTAGTTTTCTAGGAACATAGGATTGTTGAGTAGTTGAGATATATAGTTTGTAGGTGTTGTTTTTATTTTTTATTAGTAATAAAATTTAATATTTTTCATATTTGTTTATGTAAATCCCCAATGGATTGAATTAATCATTGAAGTATTTTTAATTGAGAATATATTTTTGAGAACCCAAATCACAATTATATTCGTTTACTACTATGGACGGAAAATCCCTCAATTTTTAAAAGAATGACACTAAATGTGGGGATTTTTTCCGACAATAGTAAAATTTAGAGGTATGTAAATAAGAAGGAATATGAGAATTTATTGATTAGATGAGATCACAATGTATAATTTGACATTAAGTTTTTAAATAATGGTTTTATATATTTTAGAAGAATTACATATCATCTCATAATAAGTAATGGGTGAAATGTTTTGTAACACAAAAAAAATATTGGGAGAGGATTTGAATTTGATTAAAGTTTATGGATAAAAAAAATAGTGATTCAATAATTATAACAATGATGAAACATGAATTAACTATGATTACATCGGTGTGCATTAGAGTTCCATACAGTGGCTCTGCACAAACCAATTTTTCATTAAAGGTAAATATACTCTATGAAATAAGCACATGTATTATTGAATATATATATATATATATATATCATTGTGAATAATGTTCTATTTTAAAAATGTATAGTTTATTTTCATGAAATATTTTTGAAAGGATCTTGGGTTTATACCTTTTATGATAATAATCATATTTTGTGGGGAAATAGTTAAATTTAAACATATATTTATATTCAATAGTAGTAACACATCCACATTTTAAATTATATTTTCCATTGAAACATAATGTGTTTGATATCTTGCATTACTGAAAACACAGAACCCCAATTACCTTTTCATTTTTATATAATATTTAAAATGTAGTCGAAGGACTTGTCGGTTAAAATTGAGGTAAAAAAATTAGGAAATACATGAATTAATAAAAACGAAGTTCATTAATAATACACAGGTATTGATTATAATTAATTTTCATAGCAAGGGATCCAATAGGATATATTTCTTATCTAAATTGTAACTCTAATAAAAATGTATTTTATGTTTTATATTCTGATATAGTAAATATATTATGGATAAAAGATATTATTGACATTGATAACATTCATACGACAAATATTATTATTAATTGACTAGTAATAAGAATGAGAATAGTTAATATTGTAAAATATTATAATCTAATGAAAAATAGTTTAATTATATATCTATGATTTTATATACATGTTCAATTATAAATTTTTATAACTTTAATTTCAAATAATGGACCAAAATTTTAAAATTTATCATAAAAATATAATATTATGATTAAATTGTTATTATTTTATAAAATAATGGATTAATATTTGAATAGTTTAAAATTTTATTTCCCTAATATCGTCAAATTTTATGGAACTTACATAATATAATAATGAATTTTGTTTTATTATTATACGTTTCTAGAAAAAAATATTTTCATAATATATTATTTTGAATTTAAAAATTGTATGTTTATTTTTTAAAACACATATATTACATTTTTGAATCATCTGTAATATTTTACATGAAAAAATAATTTATTCATTTATATATTGAATTATTTTTCCTTAACATGTATAAAATTATGCTAAAATAAAGGATTTCATAAATTGGGGTAAAATATTCCTAGAATTTAATAATTTAAAAATAATTTTTATTCATTAAAATATTTATGAAGGATAAATTTAATGTTTATGATAATGGTGAAATTGTAGTTTTCCAATAATTTTTTTTACAAATGTTGTGTAAATTTTTGACTTATATATAATATTTAGATATTTTATATATTTTATCTAATTTTATCATTAAATATATTTAAAAATATTTTATCACTCATTTAATTTTAAATTAATGTTATATATGATTAAGAACATTTCATGGATAAAAAACATTTTTTATATTAAAATAGTGTTTAATGATATTAAATGTTTCATAATAAAATATGATTTCATATTAATTTAATATTCAATTATATTATAGGAAAATTAATTTTGAATCCTTAAAACTAAGAAAAAATAATAATAATAATCTTGTACTTTTTTTAAAACATAAATTACATTTTCACAAAACAATTTACGTAGGTAAAAAAAGGAAAACTAAAAACTAATTAATTAATGAAAGAAACATTTTTACAACATCTATTAAAATGCATGGTAGGGGATTTCTAGACCTTATCTCACCCTTGAATATATTATTTCTCCCTTTTCGAACTATTTACCCTTGAATTTTATCAGTGAATTATCTAATAAATAGAAGCATTAATTTTTTTTCCATAATCACTTATAAATGTGGATCAAACCAACTTGCTAAAATTTACAAATTCCAAATTACATTGTAACACACCGATATTTTAAATGACCATTATGTTTTCTAGCATATACAACACGCAATACTATGTTTCATCGAACAATGACATGCAATTAATATATAATTATTTAAAAATGAACATTATAACCAAGATATTAAAATAATTTATATGAATTAAAATTAAACAAATTTGAAAATAAATTAGGAAGGATTGATGAAAATATATTGAAAATGTATTTATAGGAAAATACATTTGTCTCCAAATTGATTTTTATTATTTTTTGTGAACAATTAATTAAATTATTATGTAAAAATTTAAAAAAATTATTTAACCATTTAAACATAATTTTTGGAATCTTAAATTTGAGATTTATTGTATTTAATATTATCGATTTGCTGAAATATTTTAATTATTTAAATTATTAGTGATAATTATAGATTTTTATAGAATTTTTTTTTTCTTAAAACCATTTCAGATATTATATATTTTATTAAATAATATAAAATTAAAATGAGTTCAATAATGATATCATTATTCCAATTTATTATATTTTAATCAATTTTATGTTCAGTTTTATTATAAATTTTTTTATAGTTATTTATACTATTTATTTGGATAACCGCTTTTATCACATATACGAGATTAATTTTATATTAAATTCATCAAAATAAATGTATTTAATTTTGATAAATTGATTAAAATTATTTATACATCATAATAAAAATTATATAAAAATATCAATTTACTTTTCTATTATAATTAATTATAAAAAAAATTAACATTAATTATAGTGGATATAGATACAAAAGGTTTCATGGGTGTTATGCCAGAATGATATTGTTTAAAATTAAAAAAAAACATCTCAAAATACTATTTTATGGACATATCTAGACCTTATATAATATATGATTTTCTATTGAGCAATTTTGTTTCCTTGTGGAACTTATAAATGGTGTGAATATCATTTTTTTAAATTACATATGTTACATATCCAACCCTAATAAAAAGAATCACATATCCTATTATATTTACACATAATCAAAAAAATTTAATAAAATATATTACATAATACCGTCTTTACTTATATACTCATATCCTAGAGTCATTGGTTTTATCATGAAACTAATCCAGTGAGACATAATTTATAATCACAAAGAGGTGGTCTGACAAAGATATATCGTTCTTAGTCGAGAATATATCTTTATTTCATCTTCACCCTCATTATAATCACACTTTTTCAAGACTATATAATATAACTATATACCATATTAAAATGTGTTATTATTTTAATTTAATTACTTAAACCCATCTCCACATCCATCAAATGGGAAATGTAAACATCATTTGTTTGAATCATATAGTACTACCATCAAAACGATGTAATTAGTTTTCCATCATTGTATCTGATGACAATTAATGATAATTTATTTAAAATATATAAAACAGTTTTCAATAAATATTAATATATGTGGAAATTTATTATATCATATACTTTCTTACATTACCATCATTTGGAAAATATTAGCTTCGTTATTATGTACGGTGGACTGCAGCCTCGGGATGTGATGTGATTCATTTTTTTAATATCACGTCACATCGATGGTATATTTAATTGTATTTAAATAAATAATAAAACATTTAAGAAATTAATATATTTTCTAATGTTTAAATAAGATATAAAAACATTCCAACATTATTGTTCAAAAATGGAAACGTTTTTCAGTGGTATGTATTGCGTTTTTCTCCATGATTGTAAGAAAGTTAATTTTTCATAACTCTAAATAATGGTTATTTTTAAAAGAATAATTTATCTTTAGAAATTACAATAATTTTTATGATGAAGGAAAAATGAACCTTTTGGCCAGTTCAAAACACATATTCTCCATTTATATTATAAATTGATACTCCTCAAAACAACTGATCTAGATATAATCGATTTAGAAATTAAATATATCATTAAAATAAATCATTTATGTTGGGTAGAAAAAAAAATTTCACCATGAGAAGGATCTTAAAAAAAGGTCATATATTTTCATTATATTTGAGAAATGATAAATGAAAATTTATATAATCTAGTTAGGGGTATTGTCTCAAAACTATTTTTTGATATATGTTTTCATTTATTGTCCAAATTTCTATTACTGGTGTATATAATGACCCTTTACATATTATATCATGAATCCTTAATAATTTATGACATTTTAGTTTTTAATTGATTTAATTTCTACATGTGAGTTATGTTTCTAATGTTACTAATGTGGTAAGATTATATGTTTCAATATCATTTTAATCAAGATTTTTTTTCATTAATTTCCTTTATAGAAATTATTTGATCACTATATAATAAAAACCTTAAATTTTATTCTCCTATAGTAATTCATGAAATTTATATGTAATATTTTTTATTAATCTCTTTATTAATTAAAATTATTGATAAATGATTCTAAGAAACAATGACTTCATTTATTTCATAAGAATCAATTTCTTTTTCACTTGTATCTATGATTTCTCTAAAAATTCTAGTATAACTTTATCAATATATAAATGTTTAATTAAATTAATTTTTACCCATGCATTAATTTTTGAAAAATTGGTTTTAAATTAATAGTTTTTTAATTTTAAGAATAATATTTTATTTAACAATTTTCAATAGTATGAATGGAATGGTTTTTTTACTTATACGATATGTATAAAATTACCTATTTTCAGGGACACTTAATTCCATTAAGTACATTTTATATAAATCTATGTTATTTTTAAATAATTTTTTTATCAGATACTTGATATTTTTTTATTTTAAAGTATTTTCATTGTGAAAGGGTTATATTTTCATGAAATGTGCTATTTCATATTTTAAATAAGATTTGAATAATGAAAAAAACCTTTGATATTATCTATTACATCCAAATTATAAATATATATATATATATATATATAATTCTCTCATATATTAAAAATATATTTTCCTCCCATTAATTTCTATGTTCAAACATGCCTTAATTTCAATACTCAAAATCATTCATTATGACATTTCATTTTATCATTATATGAGACAATAATATAATAACCATTTTCCTACCATGGATAATTCATATTTTTATTACTTATGATTGATTTCCCTTATCTCACACACATAATCATGAATATATTATAATGGGTGTTCTATGATAGGGATGCAATGAATTAGGTAAATCATTACTCTAATGATACTTCATTTATGGAATTACAGAGTTAACGTTTTTTAATATGGGACTTATTCCACCAAAGGATATTATATTGGAAGGTTCCCTTGACTCATCATTTATTCTTGATATTATTTCTTCCACAGTTTCATATGATTCAATGATATTATGATATAATTTTCTATAACGACCCATGATTTTCATACATAGATATTTCATTTTTTTATTAATATTCCTTACATTATAAAAACAAATGAAAAAGGATCATAATGTTATAGGGACTTTGGAAACATGGAACAAAATATTCTTATTTCATAAAAGATCTTAAACATCCACCATAAAGATAGTCCCATGTAGAAATATTCTCTGAAATACCCTACTAAAAACCATTATCCACAACCTTAGGAACATAAAAATTAGAAAGGGAAAGCTAAGATGTTTAGATAGGGTAAAAAATAGTGATACGTAACCTTGAAATAAATATTACTGTATGAGAGCATGAGAAAAAAATTTCAACATAATACCTTGAATATAGAATATCATAATCTTCAATAATTGTATAAATGTTGGTTTCTAATAATACATAATTCAGAAGGTAATAAAAAAACATTTTTCATGGGAGAATTACATTGGAATAAGTCATAGTATTGTGGAATAGACATATGAATTAAAAATCCTATGTTATGGATACCCACCAAGAAATTGATAACATTGTAGGATTGGGTTGAATTTTTTTTTACTATATTTAGTATTATCATAATCCCTCTTGTAGCCTATTGAAAGATTGGGATAACCTCCCATGTACCCTCTTTCGGTCCTGTTAAAACCTCATGTATAACTGTTGGGGTTATATGACGTTAATAATTACCCAATAAATTGGAAAGAGATATCATACATAGTCTCCCCATGATTAAAATCACACATACGTATTCCAGAAGATAATGAAACATTTATCCTATAACAATACATTGAATGAATTGGGGTGTATAATTATTTCAGAATATACAAAAATCATAACCCATAGAAAAATATGTGGGTTCTACAATCATTATATCATGATATAACATGTGAAATAGAAACATGTTTCTTAAAAATATAATTATCTTTAGAAAACCATTCAAATAACGATTAATTATGGTATCTTCGGATTGAATCCCCAATGAAGAATTTGTAACATCAATTTTTGTAATCTTAGATTGAAATGAATTTTTAACGATACTTTTTAACATTTCCAATGAAAATAAATTTTCATTGAAAATATATTTCTAAAACATAAACATCATAAAACATTTTTTAAATAAATTTCTTTGAAAATATTCATTGTATCATGTACCGAATGATTATAAAAAATTTCTATTTTTCATGAGAAAAATATCTTTTATAGATTACTAATTCTTTTCAACACATAAAATAGTTTGAAATTTATTTTCATTGAAAATTACCTTCAGAATATATATTTGAAGCTCTAAATATAACACTGGTCCTGACATCATAATATTATATTCATATCATGCATGTTAAAACAAAGATTCTTTTCAAATTTTCAGTAAAATATAAATGGGAATGTTTGGAAAACAGCTTGAATTTTTTTTTTGAAAAAAATTAAAACATGGTAGTTAATTTGATAAATCATTTGGATAATGATAAAAAATTTATTTATTTTTAGAATTCATTATTCTAAATTAAATAAGCTTATAAACAAATATGGAAATAATGATGAATTTTCTAACAAACATCATTATAATGAATTTAGTATATAAAGATAGGAAATTTAAGGAGAGGAATTTAGTGTAACACCCCTTTATTTTATGAGAAATATTATTTTTAATTTCTTTGATGTCTTTTTTTGTACGCTACACCGAGATTATCTTGCACTGCACACAACACCGTATCAGATTGTAGTATACACAACACTATTCTTGGATTGCATTACACGCAAGAGCAACCTTCCTCGGTAGCTTGCGTTTTACCCAATACCTAGTTTCACTAAACAAGGATATATAATTAAAATATTATATAATGTAGGTGTTATAAATATTAATACCAACAATATAAAAATTTAAAAATTTAATCTTTTAAAATGGACCTCATTTTTGGATTTGAAATATCGAAATTAGCCTTTGGTGAATTTTTTGTATTATTCTAAAAACATTCAATGTTTGATGAATATTGAAAATATTGAGTTATTGGTTAGAACCGACCTTTTATTTATATTGTAATTTATTTTATTTAAATTTATTTTAGGTCAAAATAGATACATAATACCTATATATGTTAAATTTAATTCATTGGAGTTATTTTATAATAATTTTAGATATAGAAATTTTTTATTTAACTTTTTACTGTCATTTACCCACCTCTTAGAGAATTTTCTAATATACATTAAACTTAATTTTACCGCTTCTGTGAGTTGAATTTCGATAATCTGAGAAACATGGTTGATATCAAGGAGTAAAATGTGGTTCAATAAGACACAAATAACTTTTTTTGAATAGTATCTTTTAACTTTTATTTACCACGACTAAAAGTAAATAGGGTTATTAAGGGTAAAGATGATATTATTATTACCCTAACACATGACTTAATTTTATTGGATAAGTATAATTTGACCATAAAAATCCTTATGAATAAAATATGAACCTCTTTGGTCCACATGGATTAGATTATGACATTATTGTTTTTTTTATTTAATGAAGTGTTAAAATAATTAAAATCAACATTTAATAACTAAAATTTTTTTAATATAGGGATACACAAAATTTGAATTCTACTATAAATATTAATTAAAAAGATAAAACAATTTCCTGCATAATGGTATTTTATTTATATTTTTTAAACCTTAAATAATTTAATTTATTTATGACACAATGATTATGCAGTAATTACCTTGTTAATGAAATATTAACATAATTGATATTATAAATAACCAAATAAATGTAATTTGAGACTTTTTATGAATTAAATTAATTTTTTAGGTTAATATAACATATTAGGGTTGGTTAGATGAAGTGTTTTTGAAATAATATTACTATTATAAATTTAGAAAAAACAAAATTCCAAATAGTGTCAAAATTGACATAAAAGAGTTTTTAGAACAAATATTATATTATTATTTGATATAATGGTATTAAAAATCTATGGTTCAGAAAAAACACTTATATAATAATATATATGACATTAATTAACCAATTAGGGTTCTATTGGTAGTTTATAGTATGTTTATTGACCATATAGATTAAGAATACAGGAAGACACGAAAAAAGTTAAATTTATTAACTTAGAGTTAAATCTAAATGATAAGGTTAAAATGGTAACCTAAACATATCTAAAAACTATTGGGTGAGAGGATTTTGACCCATTCCTACCCATGAATTGAAATATGTCACTTTTGAGCCATTAAATACCTAATATGAATTTATTATATAATAATATTTTATGTTTTTTCTATGGAGCCCCTCACCCCTCTTATAAAAGGGCACTCCCCCTTCCCACTAATTCAAAAATCCAAAGCCATTTTTCTAGGACAAAACCTGACCAAATACCCTATAAACTTCCCCACCTTCATCCTAGAGGCCTTCCTTTATTCAGAAAGCCATCCTACGGAGCCCTTTTGATCAAATCAAAAGGAAGAACCCGAAGAAAATGTAAATATCTCACCACCTATTTCAAGTCCCTTTCTTCTACCACTTCCTCCTTCTTTGTTGTTTCTATTCTAAAATAATGACTCCAGTATCTTCTATATACATTTATGTTTTGATAAAAATTTCACAAACATATTAGTTTTTTATCCATCCTAGGAATGAAAAAGTCACCACACATGAGTACGTTTGGCATACCGTCTCCACATCGTGGTGTAGTTTGTTATTCAAAGATTTCATCATTTGGATGGGTATATTAAGGAGAATAAATTATATAAGAAATAAATATAACATTATTATGATTCTGTATAAATTATATACCATCCAATTATATATGATTTTAATATCAAAATAATGATATCATCGCTTGTGCGTACGTATGCACTACCGTCTCCACTAACGTGATGAGATTCATTTTCCATGATTAACCATTCAAGTATGATTATAATGTATATATAATAAATAATAATGAAATATATTACATAATAAGGATTCTGTATTTATGTACATATATGTATCAATTAAATAATTCTGTTCAATTTAATAAGGAAGTGAAAACAGCGTTCATGCGTACGTATGACCTACCATCTCCATGAACTGTGTATTTCATTCCGTTTATCGATCTATTATATATATCTATATGATGAATATATATTATATATAAATTATCTTTTATATTCTATAATTATGTAAATCATAATATAAGTAGTAATTTCATGAACAACAAGTCAAAACACGTTCGATAAATTAAACGATTTTACCCAAAACGCAGCTTTAACATTGAATTTATAAAAGAACAAGTAATATAAAGTCAAAAGTGAACCATCTATGATATAATAACAATGAATATGATTATTTAATAATTCAATGACATTATTTAAATCATTATACATGAGTTTTGGATACGTAGAAAGCATATCAGACCTAAGGTAAGGGATAATTATTCCAATCTCGTTCTTATCTGGGATTGTTTATTCGTAAGTATTTACTTGGGATATGTTTATCATCCATGTCCATGATTTTTTAAAAAAAATGAATAATATGTTTAATATTATTCCATGTATTTTTAAATTCATATTTACCCATTTTTCACTTTTACCACATGGTTTGGAAGGAATTGTTCTTTTGATTACCATACGAGGTACTTTTTTACTTTTCCAGCAAAAGTACAAGAATAATGTTTTTTAAACATATATGGAATGAATGTATTTTTACAGTTTCATAATGTCTTATTTTCATGAAGCTTCCTCTACATTATATCATTATTATTATCAACAAAATTCTTTTCTTTTAAAATTTCATGACAATTTGTTAAAAGAAAATGATTTTGAAGAATAAAAGATGTATTCCTCAAGAATTCATTTCAAGTCATTTATCAATACAACATTCCATTTAAGATGAAATTATTTATAATGGTTATGTTTCATATATAATGTATCTATTATTTACATGTTTTGATTCTTCTTATTATGAAATGATAACTATTTGTTTTATATGGATTATGTTATGATGGGATGATGTTTATGAAACCCATTTTATTCTTTGGGTTATGATGAATGGTTTATATTGTGGCACACGTAATAATGATTTCATTATGAGAAGGGTGGGTTCTATATCTCCCTCCAATGCATTGGGTAAAGATTTATATCTCATGAGATAGACATGGATGTAATGGGAAGTAAATCTGGTACAGTAATAAAGTGTTGGAACGGCAGGTAAACCTGATTCAGTAGTGGACTTTGTCCACTACGATGGTCTTGGAAGTAATGCCTTGGCTACTATGGAAAAAATATCATGCGATTAATGGTTTTGAACAATTAAATGTTTTATTCCAATGCTATTTTATCATGATTGATGTTCTATTATGATATATTCCTTACGTACTACCATATTTAATGTTATTAGACAATTTTTTTGATGTTTAATATTTATGTTCATGTTTTTTTAAGTTCAATTGTATATTCGTTGTTTTATTTTTTCCATGCCTACCCTTACTGAGCATTTGAGCTCACCCTTTTTATGTTTTCATTTCACCCAGGATAGAAACAAAGGTTTTAGGTAGGAAAAAAAGTACATCTCTATGGATATGTTCAAGATCTTTCACTGTGATTAGAATATTATGTTCTGAGATTCTATAGAAACTCTACTAATACTGTCATTGGGCGTTTGTTTTGTAATGCTTTAAGTTTTCAAAAAAAGTAATGTAATGTCCATGTACATCAAGCATTGGGTCTCTACAGTTGGTGTCAGAGTGATGGTTTAGTTAAACTTTTGAAAATACAATGCCAAAACTTTAGTGAGATCCCTAGATATATTTCTATGCTATGTATAGGGATGTATCTATGGTTAAGTATATGTATAGGTTGTAGTCCTAGAATTATGGTAATGATCATAGAATTAAAAAAATGATGTTATTGATTGAATGTACTCCCCCTTGATTATGTTGGTTTTCTAGTACAATTTTTGCCTCTCATACTATTCTTTTTGGGTTTTAAGAAATGTCAGGAAACCCGAGGATTCATGTTAATGGAGAATATGATGGACAATTGAATGATATTCTTCATGAGAAACCAAATTAAATTGGATTTGGTTGTCCAAACATCGTTATTATGCCTAATCAAAAATATCATTATATGGTCAATAATATCAACTTTGTTAAGATTCCTAACTCGGATAATAAGAGAAAGATGGAGTTTCATGATGATCATATAGGAAAGAAAGTTCAATTTCCCTCATGTAAATCATGTGGGTAGAGGAATCAAGAAGAATATTTTGAAGAAAGTAGAAGATGCTTTGTGTGAGGAGAAGAAAGACAAAATGCTAGTAATTGCAAAGAAAAAGGTTTAGTTAACTCCATAGACAAGGATAATGGTATTGCTAAGACATCAACAATGGTTAAATGCTTTAAATGTTGAATGTATGGGAATTATGCAAACCAATTCCCTAAGTAAAAGTCTCATAAAGTGAATCAGCATGGTCATATGGGTAGTATATTTGTCAATGATGATGAAGATACTACAAATGATATTTGAGATGAAAGTTGTTTTGAAGCTCCGTCAATGGTTTATAAAGGTAGTGGAATGATTATATGTTTATCAAGAATAATTTATGGTACTATGGAATAATGAAGCAACTAAGGATTGTTATACTATTTTTTTCATAAATCATCGCAATGTACATGTTGAATGGTGCTGGTAACCATGAAAAGTGATTGAATTTTTTTTTCGAAAGTAGATTATATGCGTATAATGAAGGGATAAAGAGATAATGAAATGTTTGATAATATTAATGAGCTCATTTGAGGACAAAGTGATATCATGGTTTGAGTATATAAAAATTTTGGGATTTTGATATGTGGAAATAATTGAATATTGATAGAATTCATGTTTTCAAAAATATTATATGGTAATTCATGTCTAAAGCAAAAACATGATTAATTTATTCACAAGTTTGTAATGTGAGCAACAAGATATATCTTATGATATACGGGGGATAAAATTTGGAATCCACATGTCTGGTTGATGAAATGTATAGTAATCACTGTCTTTAAACTATGAACATCGATAGAATGATTTTTTATAAGACTAAAAATTTGAAATGGATTATGTTGGACATAATATAATATTGTTTAAGGATAGAAACTTTTTTTCGATATTATTTCTGGAATGTAATAATAGTGTAGTTTTAGAAAAAGGACAAGCTGCAGGACGAGAGACAACCTGTCACGTCGGACAAGGTTGTGGGAATCGAACCCACAACAGAAGTACGACCTACCATTGTCTCTTACCTCTAGCCTACGTTAAGTCCCTAGTTGGTAGAAACTAGTTTTATTTTATTAATCGGTATGATATATGAGGTATAAGTCCATATTTGGAATCATATATGATTAACCTCACCATAGATGGACTTATGTATATTTGATAACTTTTGCTATCCTTTTTTTGAGAAAGATGGAATAACCCATCATTCTATCACATGATCTGCTAACACTTCACGAATGAAATATTCAACATCATTTCATTGTCATATGCAGTGTAAATTGTTCAAGGAACGACCAATTGTATGATTGTACCAAAATCAATTAAGTATTTCTTCTAATTCCAATTTTTTTAACTTTAGGGAACTGATCCTGAAAACCAAAAACATTGTCCAATATGGTACCTTAGATCATCCTAAATTTATGGCTATGTGATTGTTGGCTTTATCATATCCATGTTCTCTACTACTCTTCATATGAACATGATGGTTAGATTTCACTTACATATCCATATTTTCACCTATATTCTTCTATGTGGAAACTCACTGATGGGTTAATTTGGGTAACCATTACGTTTCATTTTTAAAATTATGTTTTAGTATTCAGTTTTACAATGTGGGTTTCTATGAATTAAATTTTCAATTAGTAAACCATTTATAACCCCGATGAATTTTGATGTCGAAATTCATTTTAAGGGGGTAGAATTTAACACCCCGAGATTTTATGAGAAATTTTATTTTTAATTTCGTTGATGTTTTTGTTGTACGCTACACCAAGATTATCATGCGCTATAAGAAACACCATATTAGCACGTAGTATATGCCACACTATTTTTGGTTTGCGTTACATGCAAGAGAAACTTTCCTCAATAGCTTGCGTTGTACGCAATACCGAATTTCACTAAACAATGATATGTTTTTAAAATATTATATAAACTTGCTGTTATGAATAGTAATACCAAATTTTTAAAGTTATATAAATTTTATCATTCAAAATGGACTTCATTTTTGGATTCAGAATATCGAAATTAGCATAGGGTGAAATTTTGAAATTTTTCTAAAAACATTCAATATTTGATGAATAGTGAAAACACTAAGTTATTGGTTAAAACCGAATTTTTATTTAAATATTAATTTATTTTTTTTAAATTTATTTTAGGTCAAAATAGATACACAATACCTATTTATGTTAAATGTAATTCATCGTAGATAATTTATTAGAATTTTAGATATATAAAAATTTTATTGAACTTTTTACCATCTTTTACCCACCTCCTAGGAGCATTTGCAAATTTACATAAAACTTAATTTTACCACTTGCATGAGTTTAATTTGGAAAATCCGAGAGACATGGTTAATATCAATGAGTAAAATGTGGTTCAATAGGATAAAATCATTTTTTTGTTGAATAGTAACTTTTAACTTTTATTTACCACGGTTTAAAGTAAATAGGGTAATTAAGGATAAAAATGATTATATTATTACCCTAACACATGTCCTAATTCTATTGTCTAAGTATAATTCGACTTGAAAATACCTTATGAGTAAAATAAGAACCTCTTTGGTCCACTTGGATTAGATTAGGACATTTATTATTATTATTTTATTTAATGAAGAGTTTAAATAGTTAAAATCCAAGTTTAATAACTAAAGAATTATTAATATAGGGTTATACATTAGATAATTTCTACTATAATTATTCACTAGAAAGATAAAAAATTTCCTAAATAATGGTATTTTATTTATATTTTTTAGACATTAAATAACTTAATTTATATATGACACAATGATGATGAAGTAATTACCTTATTAATGAAATATTAACATAATTGATATTATAAATACCCAAATAAATGTAATTTGAGACATTATATGAATTAAGATATTTTTATAGGTTAATATGACATATTATAATTGGGTATATTAATTGTGTTTGAAATAATAATGCTTTTATGAATTTGGAAAAAACAAAATACCAAATAGTGTCAAAATTGACATAAAAGAATTTTTAAAACAAATATTAAATTATTAATTGATTAATTGTCCTAATAATCTATGGCTTAGAAAAAATAGTTATATAATAATATATATGACATTAATTAACCAATTAAGATTCGATTTCCCATTTATAGTAAGTTTATTGACCATATAGTGTAGGAATACAAGAAGACACCGTAAAAGTTAAATTATATCACATAGTGTTAAATATAAATGATAAGGTTAAAATGGTAACCTAAACTTGTCTAAAACCTATTGGTTGAGCGGCTTTAAACCCTTCACATCCATAGCCTCAAAATAAGTCACTTTGGATCCATTATAAACCAAATATTAATTTATTACAAAATAATATTTTATGTTTTTTCTAAAGTGCCCCTCACCACTATTATAAAAGGAAACCCCCCCTTCTCTATAATTCACACCTCTAAAGCCATTTGGCTCGGCCAACCCTTGACCAAACACCACATCAACTATCCTCCCTTATTTTTAGATGCCTTCCATTAGTTAGAAAGCAACTTAAGGAGCCATTTTGATCAAATCAAACGGAAGAACCCGAAGAAGAGGTAAATATCTCACCACCTATTTCAAGTTCCTTTCTTCTTCCACTTCCACCTTCTTTGTTATTTCCATTATAAAATAATGACTCCATTATCTTCTATATTCTGTAATTTTATTATAAAAATTGTAAAACCATATTATTTATTTTATCCATCCTATGAATGAAAAAGTCACCACACGTGCGTACGTATGGCTTATCATCTCCATGTCGTGGTTTATTTTTTATTCAAACATTTCATCATTAGGATGGGTATAATAATGAGTATAAATGATATAAATAATAAATATGACATTATTATGATTCTGTATATATGATATACCATCCAATTATATATGTTTTTAATATAAAAAAATGATATAATTACTCGTGCGTACCTATGGACTACCATCTCCACGAACGCGATTAGATTCATTTTCCATGATTAACCATTCAAGTATGATTATAATGTAAATATAATAAATAATCAAGAACATATGTTGTAACGCCTCGACCCAAGTTACCCAGAGTCGGGGCATTATTACATATCATTGGCATGATCACAAAGGATCAAGTCTCGAAAGACCGATTAGTTTAGTAGTCTTGGAAACAGTAGATATATTCATAAGTCTTACATCACATAACATGGTAAAAAAAATACAACATCATCTTGTCTTTATATCCCCTCATTTTATCCCTGCTGGTCATTCATAAATTAATTTTTCACATCCTGGGAAAAATAAAACATTGAAATGGGTGAGCTCAGATGCTCAGTAAGGATAACAATATAGCAGAAGCTTTCATAGATAAGCATAAACACTTAAGGAAATATATAACTAAAACAAAATCCATTTAAACATGAACATCAACATAATATGGAAATTATAAAATGAAATAATTCCATTTAATTATTCACATGCATATTAAATTAGTCGAATAATCACATGAAATATCAATAACCACTTTCATAATGATGGAATGCATAATGCCAGACTATCATAACCACGTAGCCAAGGCCTATTGTCAGGACTACAAATAAGATTTTGTCAAGGCCTTGTTCCAAGACACTAGTTTGTCACATGATACATACTGATTCATCGAGGAGCTATAGCAGTCTCTACCTGTCACTTACTAAGTCCAATGCATTTCTAATATGAAATGTTTGAAATACGAAATGTCAATACGTTATCCACAAACCATGAATGGTATAAAAATAGCACATCCACAGTCAAACATAAATCATTTGATACAAAGTGGAATATTGTATTGTATCATATTAACCTCAATAGAGAATGATGAAGGATATTTACATAGATGAAAATAATCATCAAAACTATTAGAGAGAAATATCCACATTTTTCTTGAAATCATTTAAAAGTCACACTATTTGTCAAGAAGCCATTTAAAAATATATTTTTGAATCAAAGTGTCCCAAACCACTTTGCAACATTTAAAAGTAATTTTAATTTTAAAACCATAATGTCCATATAATTAAATCCTTAAAACCATTTTTAAAACATGGAAATTAATTAGAAATATTTAGAAGAATAAATCTTCAAAACAATTAAAAATGATATTTTATTTAGAGTTTAAAACCAAAGAAAAGACACTTGAATAAAAATAATTGAGGTAATAAAAACTTTTTAATATCATGAGAGTAATGGGATTCATGACATACTATGTCAGAGTACATTATATACACAATATAAAAGTGATTTTGTGTATAACAACAAAGGAGTCTCAATGTAATGTAACTTGAGATGAAACTTCTTATGATGACCTATCATTAGGTTAAGGATAAATAAATGGCATAATTATGTGTGAAAAATAAAAATACACAAAATATGATTGGATAATCTGTTTAAATCAATCAGAGGACATTCACATATACTCTTTTAAAAAGAAAACCCCAATGAATTGGACATTTAACTCAACAAATCAAGATTGAGTAAAAATTACTCTTATCAAGTTCATACCGATGACTTGAGAATTTATCAATGGATTTATTATGTGTATCAAAATTATATCCACAAAAATGTGAGTGTAAATTATGACATAATCAAATGAATAGTGATTCCACACATAATCTTGGAGTAAAATAATCAATGAAGTATGCGTGAAGCCAAATGAATGGAAATTGAAATGTCAAATTCCCTTATCAATTTGGTAACTTATGAAACATACAACCAAGAAATAAATATAATACAATGATGATGTAAATAATCATAAATTAATATATATTACACAATGAATAAAATCATGGGTAGTACACACACCACATGCAATAAATAAGTGGTGAACAATGGAAATCTCACGAAATTATAATTGAGATAAGAAACCCCTTACTTTGTACTTTTTACTTGGTCGATGGTAGGTTAACCTCATGTATAATGGTGAAATAATTGTTATTGAATTATATAAAAATCATTTACATTAATATGATATCATATATGATCTTTTAACATTGATTTGTTAATAATATCTTAGTATTATCGTCGTTTTGGGTGTTAACAGATTCGTTTTCCTTTATATTATTTTTTTATGTGAGTCATATTTGTTATAGATGGGATGTATCTTCTTCATATCTAGAATGATATCATGTCTCTAAAAATTATTTTTATTCATCAAATGAAATTTAGTCTTGAATGGATATAATGGGGATTGAATCTCACTGTATTGGTGGAGACGGTAATCCGTATGTACGCACGAGCGACAATATCATTATTTTGAAATTAAAATAATATATAATTGGATTTTATATCATAGATAAAGAATAATTATCAATTTATATTTATTATTTACATGAATTAAAAATCATTATTATACCCATACATATAATAATATATTGAATAACAATTACACCACAACATGGAGACGGTAGGTCGTACGTACGCACGTATGGTGACATGTCTTTCAAAGGATGGATAAAATACTGAATATAGTTGTACCATATTTATAATAAATTCACATTATATAGAGTATACTGGAGTTGTTATTTTATAATGTAAATAACAAATAATGAAGAAGTGGATGAAAAAAGGAACTTGAAAGAGGTTGGTGAAATCATTACCTCTTCTTCGGTTTCTTCATTTTGATTTAATTAAAAGGGCTCAATAGGTTGGCATTATGATCAAAATAAGGCCTCTAAGATGAAGTGAGGGAAGTTGAGAGAATATTTGGGCAGGGTTTGGCCAAGTCAAAAGGCTTTGAAGGTGTGAATAATTGGTTAGAATTGGTGTCCTTTTATAAGGGGGGAAAGGGGATATTTAGGAAAAACTTAAATTATTATTTTATAATAAATTCATATTCGGTTTCTAATAGCTCAAAAGTAGATTATTCAAAGTATAAGATGGGTATGGGTATAAATCCTTTCAACCAATAGATTTTAGACAGGTTTGTGTCATTATATTAACCTTATCTTTTAGTTTTAACTTTTAGTTAATAATTTTGAAATTTACCATGTCGCTTTTTATTTTCTATTATATAGTTAATAAACAAACTATATACATCTAAGAAACCCCCAAGTGGTCCATTAATGATAACAATATTAAGATACAAGTCTTTTGGACGAACATTAGATTTTTTAGGAATAGAATATCAATTAATAATATATTATTTGTTTTAAAAACTCATTTATGTCATTTTTGACACTATTCAATAATTGATTTTTGATAAAATTATAACAACATTATTAATTCAAAAAAAATTAATTAAATAAATCCTAAAATGTCATATTAACATATAAAATTTCTTTATGGCATCAAAACATTCAAATTATATTTATTGTAACATTTATAATACGAGTTATTTGATTCATTCATTAATAAAAAAAATACTGCTTCATTATTGTGTCATAAATAAATTTAATTATTTAATCACCAAACATTACAAATAAAATACCATTATGTATGAAATATTTTTATATTTAAAATTAATATTTACAGTCTAAAATATGACATATATATATCATTGCAAAAATTGTTTTTCTAAAAGATATATGCTTTTATCAATTTTGTATTTTCTTTAACCTAATTAATGTAAAGTGTCATTATCACTTACAAGTGGATCCATGGGGTCCCAAAATCAACCCAAATATTCCCATGGTCGGAAATGTATCAACCAATAGGGGTTGGACACGTTTTAGATTAATTAATATTATTATAATTTTAGTTTATTACCCTTATTTACCAGATTTACCCTTTAACCATGGTAAATAAAATATTTACCGAAGTAATTATTCAAAATATCTAAAAATAAGAGTTACCTATTTACATAATTTTTAATTACTTATTCAAAATAAAGAATCCATTTTTACAAATTCAAAACACATAATTGATAGAAATTAATTTAAAATTAATTCCCACTGTCAAAACAAAAAGCGTGTTTTTAAGAAATAATAACTATCAAAAGATTGACATTTGTTTATGTCTGGTTTACATGTGAAATTTTGTCCAATGACCAAAATTGTAATAAATGGTAAAAATATATTCTAAATATACTTTAAGCCCACTCAAATTCTTAAATTATCACTATTATTTATTTTTATTAAAAAAGTTGTTTTTAATTAAAATTTAGTAATTTTCACTATTCATCAAAATATGAAAGTTATCTGAAAAGTACCAAAATTTCACCCTAGGCTAATTTCGATATTCCGAATCCAAAAATGAAGTCCATTTTGAATGATAAAATGTATAAAAGTTCTAAAAGTGGGTATTACTATTCATAACTAATAGTTTTTTTAGTTGTGGTGTGTGTTAGAACTTGAAGTTGCGTACAACACACACTATTGTGTTATTCAGCGAGAAGCGTACTGTGGATGATTGGGGTGTTAAATTCTCCCCTCCTTCAATAAATTTCATCCATGAAATTTTTAAAATTGGGATTGGGAATACAATTTAAACTCCCACATAGGAAAAAGAGTCAATAAAACTATCACTTTAACAAAAAGAAAGAGATGTACAAAGGTCACCCGAGATAACCTATACCAGGATTCCATGTAGAAAAACATGGATATAGATGATAAACTAAGTGTCAAGTTCTGATGGAGAGGGATAGAAAACATGATCAGGACAATGTTAACAGCCAGAAAACCACAAACATATGTTGGGACAAACGGTCATTAGTTTCCCAGTAGGAAAAGTAATCGAACAACATTTTTATTTTTTTATTTTTATGTTACATTACATAAAGATGGTTAATTAATTTCTGAGATTTACTAAGAACATACATAGATATTCTAACTTTTTATGTAAAGTTTTTTTCTATAATAAATTTCTACTAATAACTCATTTTTAAATGATGAGTACTCCAGAATACTTCGTCACACTAGAAGAGATAGAATAAACTTCTTATAGAATCACATGATCCACGAAGAATAAACTATACATTTACCTTGTATTTAGAGATTAATCAAATCCAAAAAGGTTAGTAAAAGATCTGATGATCCCCCAAAAGGTTATTCCATTAGAGAAAGAAACAATAATCTTAATTTATATAATTAAACCAACAGTGCCCCACTGTTAAATAAATAGAATTCAATAAACAATTGTCCTTAAAATTCTTCAATATAATCCAAAATAATATTGGAATCCAAAACATAGAAGAATTTGGTTATGTAGTCTTCCATGTTAAATGGTATATCTAAATGACATCAACTACTCTTAAAGTCACATATGTAAAAGTAATTAACCTAATCACATATTCTCTACTATAGGTTATTAATTTCCATAAATAACCAAAATCACTATAAATACACCATAAAAACATAGATAAAAATCCACCATTACTCCTCAAATAAAATCACATAGTATTCTATTTTCCTTGGACATATATTGTTCCAAAAAAAGAAAACATCATCCTAAATAAAAAATTTCACCTAATCACCAAATCATTTTCTTATACTGAGGGTATTCATGTGATAAGACATAAGATCCCAAATCAACTTATTATTGATCAATAAAATAATTTATCTAAAACAAATAGTCACACTAACCCGGGACATCACGTAGTCATGTGGAAGGCGATAAATCCCAATCGAACATTGGTTGTGGGTTCGATTTCCTCAGCTTTTCCCGACATGACGGGTTTTCAGACGGTCTGCATGTTGTCCTTTTTCAAAAACTATATTTTATAACATTACCTAAATGAGATAAATTCCTAAAAATAACCATAACATAATTTAACCACAAATGTTATCTCATACCTTTCATTTTCATCTCAAATTATAATAACTTGTAATTTCCTCAAACCCAATGATCATATAAAACCCAATGGTTATTTATAACTATATCTACAAGAGAAAAGATAATTCTTCCTCAAATATCATTATTACATGGAAAACTGCAGGGTTACAAATACAAGAGAAAATTATTCCAAAGTAAACCCATCAACAAGGAGCCATAATACTTTTTAAACATTTCTCCAACCATTTATTTCCACATAGCTTCATCTTTGACCAAAAAAAATATCCTATAGAATAGGTCATTCACTCGGGTAATGGACATATCTCTTACATTTACGGAAAATGACTGTAAATGGATTCTTGGGACGATTTTTATTTTCCTCCATAGTACTCTTCATTTTTCTTCGGAAATTCTTCACTTTATGTCCATCCTTCCCGCACGTAAATCATTTCTTTGTCCCATTGAGAAACATTCCTAGGTGTCTCCTTTTATATTTCCTACTTGATGGAAATTGAGGATTCATTTTTTCATGGTCTCCACTACTGGAGCTCTTATCATTCATTACCTTTTTCTCCTTTGTTGAGTCCGAGAATTGGTTAATATATATATTGATGATCATATTTTTGAAAAATTAATTTTTCCTGAAGACGATACCTTTTATGCCTATCAAAATTCCATTTTTTTCTCATTTCCACCACTTTTCCTACTTTGTACAACATTCTCAAAGTCAATATGACTTCCTTGTAATCCATCCATTGACTAAAACAAGAAAGCATTGTTTGAGTAACAGTAGTCATAAAATCATTTTGAGAATATCATGTCACTATATTCTCAATTTCATACACATTAGGATTAACCAAGGTCATTTAATCTCATCTTATATATAATATTTCAAATCGGTTTGTAAAGATAATGTAAATTATAATAAGCATATCCCCCGGGACTGTCGTAACCAAGAGTACAGTAAGGCCCATTGTCGTGCAGCAGTTCCCATTCGAGTATAGCTCAAAGAGGTGATTTCGGGTTTTACCCCTAGGTACATTTGTGCCAGAGCTACCTCTACATGCTCATATCTAGACATGGATGTATTGCTCAGAAAACTCACAAAATATGTACAATACAAAAATTTTAGGATGTTTTTCTATACTAATCTCCAAAGCCTATCTTAGGGCTTTGTAATCTAATCAGAGTTTATCTAAATCTTGCTCCCAAGGTTCTTACTAAACTTCCTATGATACCAATTGTAACACCCCGACCTTAGTTACCGAGAGTCGGTGCATTATTAAATAGCATTGGCATGATCACAAAGGATCAAGTCTCAAAAGACCGATTAGTTTAGTAGTTTTGGAAACACTATATATATTCATAAGTCTTACATTACATCATATGGTATAAAAACTATAACAACATCTTGTCTTCATATCCCCTCATACTATCCCTATAGTTCATTCATAAATTACTTCTTCACATCCTAGAAAAAATAAAACATTGAAAGGGGTGAGATCAGATGCTCAGTAAGGATAACAATATAGCATAATCTTTCATAGATAAGAATAAACACTTAAGTAAACGTATAACTAAAACTATAGCCATTTAAACTTGAACTACTGCATAATATGGAAAATATAAAATGAAATAATTCCATTTACTTATTCACATGCATATTCTACTAGTCGAATAATCACATACAATATCAATAACCCCTTTCAAAATGATGGAATGCATAATGCTAGAATATCATAACCACTTAGCCAAGGACTCATGCCAAGACTACAAATAAGATTTTGTCAAGGCCTCATTCCAAGACACTAGTTTGTCTCATGAGGCCTACCAATGCATCGAGGAGCTATAGCGAGCTCCACCCGTCACTTACTAAGTCCAATGCATTCCTCATATGATAATTTTGAAACATAACATAGACATTCGTATTAAAACTCACATACGAAATGTCAATACTTTATCCACAAACCATGAATGGTATAAAAATAGCACATCTAAAATCAAACATAACTCATTCGATACAATATAGAATATTGTATTATATCAGATTAACCTCAATCAAGAATGATAAAGTATATTTACATCGCTGAAAATAATCATCAAAACTATTAGAGAGAAATATCCCCCTTTTCTAGAAATCATTTAAAAGTCACACTATTTGTCAAGAATCCATTTAAAAATATATTTTTAATCAAAATGTCCAATACCACTTCAGAACTTTTAAAAGTAATTTTAATTTTAAAATGTAAATGTCCATATAATTAAATCCCTAAAACCCTTTTTAAAACAGGGACATTAATGAGAAAGATTTAGAAGAATAAATCTTCAAAACATTTAAAAATGATATTTTGTTAGAGTTTCTAAACAAAGGAGAGACACTTGAATACAAATAAATGAGGTAATAAAAGATTTTTAATATGATGAGAATAAAGGGATTCATGATATACTATGTCAAAGTACATTATATACACAATATAAAAGTGATTTGGTGTATAAAAACAAAGGAGTCTCAATGGAATGTAATTTGAGTTGAAACATCTTATAAAGACCGTATCCTTAGGTTAAGGATAAATCAATGGAATATTTATGTGTGAAAAATATAAATACACTCAATATGATTGGATAATCAGTGTAAATCAATTAGAGGATATTCACACATATTCTTGTAAAAAACAACACCAATGAATTGGATGTTTAACTCAACAAATCGAGATTGAGTAAAAATTACTCTTATCAAGTTCATATTGATCACCTAAGAATTTATCAACGGATTGATTATGTGTTTCAAAATTATATCCACAGAAAGGGGAGTGTAAATTATGACATAATCAAATGAATAGTGATTCCACAAATAATCTTGGAGTAAAATAATCAATGAAGTATGTGTAATGCCGAATTAATGGAAATTGAAATTTCAAATTCCCTTATCAATTTGGTAACTTACAAAACATACACCCATGAAAGAAGGATAATACAATGATGATGTAAATTTATGTAAATTGAATTATATTACACAGTGAATACAATCATGAGTAGCACACACATCACATGCAATAAATAAGTGGTGAACAATGGAAATCTTACAAAATTAAAAGTGAGATAAGAAACCCTTTACTTTGTAATTTTTCCTTGTTCGACTGTAGGTTAACCTCCTGTATAATGGTGAAATAATTGTTATTGAATTATAAAATAATAATTTACATTAATATGATATCATATATGATCATTTAGTATTGATTTGTTAATAATATCTTAGTATTATCGTCGTTTCATGTGTTAATAGATTCGTATTCCTTTATATTATTTGTTTTGTGAACCGTATTTGTTATGGATGGGATGTATCTTATTCATATCCAGAATGATATCATGTCTGTAAAAAATTATTTTATTCATCAAATGAAATTTAGTCTTGAATGGATATGATGGGGAATAAATCTCATCACGTTCATGGAGATGGTAATCTGTACGTATGCACGAGCGACAATATCATTATTTTGATATTAAAATAATATATAATTGGATGGTATATCATATATACAGAATCATTACCATGTTATATTTATTATTTACATGAATTAAATACCATTATTATACAAATCCAAATAAGAATATATTGAATAACAATTACACCACGACGTGGAGACGGTAGGCCGTATGCACGCACGTATGGTGAAATGTCATTAAATGGATGAATAGAATATTGAATGTGGTTGTTCCATATTTATAATTACATCACAGTATATAAAAGATAATTAAATTATTATTTTAGAATGGAAATAACAAATAATGATGACGTGGATGAAAATAGGAACTTGAAAGAGGGTGGTGAAATCATTACCTCTTCTTTGGGTTCTTCCTTTTGATATGATCAAAGGGGCTCCATAGGATGGATTTTTGATCAATCTAATGCCTCTATGTTGAAGAGATGGAAATTGATAGAATATTTGGTCAGGGGTTGGCCGAGCCAAAATGCTATGAAGTTGTGAAGAAATAATTCAAAAAAAAATTCACTTAAGCAATATTAACATGTCATATTAACCAATAAAATTCATGGATGGCATCAAAACTTTGAAATTATATTTATTTTAACATTTATGATACCAATTATTTGATTCATTCAATAATAAAGAAAATACTGCATCATTATTGTGTCATAAATAAATTTAACTATTCAATGTCTAAAAATTATTAACAAAATACCATTATGTTGGAAATAGTTTTAGATTTATAATAAATATTTATAGTCTAAAATATAACATATATAACTCGTTGTAAAAAATTTTTTTCTAAAAGATATATGCTTGTGTCATTTTTGTATTTACTTTATCTTAATTAATATGAAGTGTCATTATCACTTACAAGTGGATTCATGGGGTCCCAAAATCGACCCAAAGATTCCCATGGTTGGACATGTATCAACTGATTGGGTTAGGATAGGTTTTAGGGTAAATTAATATTATTATAATATTTTTTTACCCTTATTTACCGAATTTACCCTTTAACCATGGTAAATAAAATATTTACCGAAGTAATTATTCAAAATTTTTAAAAATAGGAGTTACCTATTTTCATAATTTGGACATACAGATTCAAAATATGGAATCCATTTTGGAAAATTCAAAACACAGAAGTAGCAGAAATTAATTTAAAATTAATTCCCGCTGTCAAAAAAAGTGTGTTTTTAAGAAATAATAACTATCAAAAGATTGACACTTGTTTTGGTTCGGTTTAAATGTCAAATTATGTCCAATTAACAAAATTGTATTAAATGGGAAAAAATATATTCTAAATATACTTTAAAACCACTCAAATTCATAATTTATCACAATTAATTATTTCTATTAAAAAAGTTGTTTTTAATTAAAATTTAGTAATTTTCACTATTCATCAAAATATGAAATTTATCCAAAAAGTACCAAAATTTCACCCTAGGCTAATTTAAATATTCTGAATCCAAAAATGAAGTCCATGATGAATGATAAAATGTATGAAATTTCTAAAAGTGGGTGTTACTATTCATAATGGCTAGTTTTATTAGTTGTGGTGTGTGATAGAATTTGAAGTTGCGTACAACACACGCTACTGTATTATTTAGCGAGAAGCGTACTGTAGAAGCTTGGGGTGTTACATATATTTTTTATTTACATAATTCCATTCAATTCAATAAGGAAACAAAAATAGCGTTCTTGCGTACGTACGGCCTACCGTCCTCATGAACGGTGTATTTCATTTCGTTTATCGATCTATCATATATATTTATATACTGAATATATATTATACATAAATCATGTTTTACATTCTAGAATTAAGTAAATAAGAATATAATTAATAACATCAATAACAAAAAGTCAAAACATGGACGATAAATGAAACGATTTTACCCAAAATGCTTCTTTAACATGGAATTTACAAAAGAACAGGTAATATAAAGTCATTAGTGAACCATATATGATATCATAAAAATGAATATGATTTTGAAATAAGTCAATGAAATTATTTAAATTATTATACAGGAGGTTCGGATACGTACAAAACATATCAGACCTATGGTAAAGGATAATTATTCCAATCTCGTTCTTATCAGAGATTTTTTATTCGTATGTATTTACTGGGGTTATGTTTCTCATCCATGTCCATGTTTTCTAAAAATGTTTTCATAAAATGTTTACAATTATTACATGTATGTTTAACATCATTTTTATGTTGGGTCAAAAGTTATCATTTGAATTCTATATTTTGTTTTGGAAAACAAAAATATCTTTTTAATCGTATCGTACTGACCATGCTGATCGTACTGACCATGCTGATCGTACTGACCATGCTGATCGTACTGACCATGCTGATCGTACTGACCATGTTGATCATACTGACCATGTTGATCATACTGACCATGTTTATCGTACTGACCATGCTGATCGTACTGACCATGCTGATCATACTGAACATGTTGATCGTACTCAACATGCTGATCGTATTGAACTTGCTGATCGTACTGACCATGATGATCATACTGAATTTGGAAATTGTATTAACCCTGCTACTCATATCATTCATTTCATACTTGATTTGGTACTTTGTCAAAAACACATGCTTCATTTAAATCGTACTCTTGATTATATTATTCATATATCTTGTTCTAACCAATACGATGTCGTTGAGTTAGTTACAAACTATTCAAAACGATGTCGTGCTTTCTATTTCAATATGACAGTTATAATACCAGGTGTCCAAGTACCTCCGAGTTTTTCGGAGAAATATGACCATTGGAGGAGATGTGATCGTTGGAACCCGAGGCCTATAAATATAAGGTCATTTGAAGCTGAGAGCAAGTATTGACAACTGAGAACAAGCGTGATACAACTATGATACTTTGTTATAGACAGAGATGTTTTGACTTCTCTCATACCTTGTTCTTTGTGTGTTCGATCATCGTATCGAGGGCTTTCAAGTGATTGAAAGACATAGGTGACGATTACCTACAAAATCGAGGGCTTCCGGGGATAGACATACAGATGGTCCGATCATCGTATCGAGGGCTACCGGGGATAAGAAGACAGACGAACCGATCACTGTATCGAGGGTTGCCGGGGATAGGAAGACAGACGAACCGATCATCGTATCGAGGGCTGCTGGGGATAAGCAGACAGACGAACCGATCATCGTATCGAGGGCTCACCAAGGTGTTGGTGAGACGGACCTCTTATCCTAGGTGGAAGGATAACCCTTCTCTTTGGGTCTAAAGAATTGTATTTCTTTTATATTTCCGCTTCTAATTGTATTATAAAGTAAATTGATTTGTTTCCTTTTCTATCTCTTATACATTTCTAATTGTTTCAATTACATCCATTCTATTACATATTGTTTTGACTGATTCTATATGCTTTAAGGTAGAATCATTCATCTTTATATTACTCTGATTATTGTGTTCATCTTGAATACAATTGTATTACATTTCATTAGTATTACATTACATCATACCTTTTATATTCAATACAATTGTGGGCGTTTGTATTTGTATTTGTTTAAGATCATTTAAACTAATTTCTTAAGCATTTTAAACCAAAGGTTTCTAGACCTACAATTCACCCCCCCCCCTTGTATTGTTCCATCTAATAGATATATATATCTACATATTCGATCCTACAAGTGGTATCAGATGTGTTTTTCCACTAATTTGTATTTCTTGTTCTATTTTTACTAACTACACTAACATGTGGAGTGGAAAAGTTTTTTTTAGATGGCAGGAATGAATATTGGGTCAATAGAAAATCTAAATTCTTCTAGACCACCAATATTTGATGGTAATTATTATGAGTATTGGAGAGATCGTATGAAGATGTTCGTTATCAATAATGGTGTAGACAATTTTATTATGCTTATTGGAGGTTATAAAATTCTTGATAAAGAAGTCAATACTTTCACTAAACAAGAGAAGAAAGAATATCAACCAAATTACAAGGTATGCAATACTTTATTATGCTATATGACCATGAATATATATATAGTCAGATATCTTCATGTAAAGCAGCCAACTATATTTGGACGAAATTTGAAGTCACTCACTTTGGAACATCCAAGGTTATAGAAACAAGGAGAGTAATGCTTCATGCAGATTATCATGGGTTTGTATTTCCTTATGGAGAGCCAGTATGTTAAGTGCAACAAAGGTTTATGAAAATTGTCAACAGCTTACAATCAAAGGGAGAAAAAGGTCTTGATGATGAATCTCTTGTTGATAAGATTATAGATATAATGCAAAATGAATGGGAGTTAAAAAGGACAGCTATTGATGAAAATAGAAAAGTTTCCCAGATTACTCTTGATGAACTCTTTAGAACTCTTCTACAGTATGAGACAAGAATGAAGAGAGATGCTGATTTCAACAAGAAGAAGAATGGGAATGGAAGTGTAGCCTTTTCTTCTAAAGCTAAAACACCTAAAAGGATTACAAGGTCCATTGCCATGAAATTTACTATATGTGATTCAAGTGATTGTAATCTTTTGGATAATGAGTTAGCCAATCATGCTCAAAGAATGAACAAGATTGTGGGAAAGAAAGACTTTCAATATAGATTCAAAAAGAAAGATAGGAAAGATAAGAAAGATTCAGAGGTAACTTGTTATGAATGTAAGAAAGCAGGACATATAAGGCCTGATTGTCCTTTACTGAAGAAGAAAGATAGAAAGGAGAAACACTCTGAAAGAAACAAGAAAATGTTTCATAAGAAAAAGAAGTCTTGAAGGAAAATTATACGTGGAGTGCAAGTGGTAGTGATTCTTCAGATGATTCTTCAGAATATGAGTCCTCGGGACAGAGAAATATTGGTCTTCTAGCCAGATTACCAATTGAAGATCAATGTCTCATTGCTAAGGTACACAATGCTGACCCTATTACAAATGTCTCTTTGAATACAAATTATACTGATAATAGATATTATGAATCTTCAAATGATGAATCTTCATCATCAGAAGATGATACGTTACCTTCTTTTGAAGAAGTATCTAGATTTGCTAAATTACTTGAAAATAAAAATTCTAAACTCATGAAGAAGCTTAAGAATGAAAATTCTAGAATTTCAATCTTGACTAAAGAAGTATCAGATCTTTCTAAAGATATTGATATAAAAACTTCTGATTTTGAAAGTATCTTAAAAACCCATGAGAAATTAAAATCTGAGAAGGATGAACTTTCTAAGGATCTTGAAAATGTAATTTCAAAGAAAAATATTTTAGAGCCTAACTCTAGTTCAAATTCAAATGTTTTGGAAAATAAAAATTTGGTTTTAAAATTAAAGTCAGAAATTTTTTCCTTTAAAAAATTTTTTTCAAACTTTACTCATGGAAAGGAAAACATTGACAAGATGTATTCTCAAATAAGACCTTTGAGAAATTGTTCTGGTCTTGGTTTTACTCATTCCAAACCTGTTTTTAGTAATATCTATTTTGTTCCTCAAAAAACCACTTTTTTCTAAGTGTCAATGTAGAGGACACTGGAGAAGAGATTGTTCTCTTAACAGAACTCAATCTTTAGGGTTTCATAAAGCTCATTTTGCAAAACAAATATGGATTCCTAAAATTCTTTTATCTAACCCTCCTGATCCAAACAAGTTTGGATTCCGAAAAACTAATTGTATCTTTTTCAGGAAAATGAGAAGTGTACCAATAATAACATTTGGTACATGGATAGTGGTTGTTCCCGACACATGACCGGAAACAAATATCTCATTGAAATGGTTATCAAAACAAAAGGTGGAAAAGTTACATTCAGAGATAATGCTCAAGGAAAGATTGTTGGTATAGGTAATATCATTTTTCTTGGAAGCATTCTTATTTCAAAGGTGTTGTTTGTTAAAGGTCTTAGGCACAATATCATCAGCATAAGTCAATTATGTGATGAAGGCTACCATTTGAATTTTAGAAATGATAAGTGTCTAGTACACAATTCCACAGATGAGTTCATTCTATCTGCTCATAGGCAAGAGAATGTTTACACTATTGATTTATAAGACCTTAGGAGCCAAAACATACCCTGCTTAAGTGCTATAGGAGAACAATCATAGCTATGGAATAGGAGACTAGGACACTATAATTTGAGAAACCTTAGTAAAATTTCAAAGAAAAGACTTGTGAAAGGACAACCTGATCTTAGATATGATTCTTCAAAAGTCTGTGATCCTTGTCAATTTGGAAAGCAACATAAAACTAGCTTTAAATCAATTAATGAAGTTTCAACTTATAATGCATTACAGCTAGTGCATATAGATCTTTTGGTCCTACAAAAAGTGGAAGCATCAGAGGCAAATACTTTGTATTTGTTTTAGTTGATGGCTTTACTAGATTTACATGGGTCTACTTTCTCACAAAGAAATATGAAGCCTTTTCCTATTTCAAAACTTTTAGAGCCCAAGTTAAAAATGAGAAAACCCCACCATCGATAACTATTCATAGTGATCATGGTGGTGAATTTCAAAATTCAGATTTTGAAACTTTTTGTAGTAAGAAAGGTATTACTCACAATTTCTCACCTCCAAGAACTCCTTAGAAAAATAGTGTTGTTGAAAGAAGAAAAAATATTCTTCAGGAAATGACTCGAACCATGATGAGTGAATACTCAATTGCTAAGCACTTCTGGGCTGAAGCTGTTAGTACTGCCTGTTATACTACAAATTGTGTTTTAACTAGACCATTTCTTAATAAAACCCCTTATGAGTTATGGACTGTCCGAAAACCTAACGTTTCATACATCAATGTATTTGGATGAAAAGTATTCATTTTGAATACAAAAGACAATCTACATAAATTTGCATCAAAATATGATGAAGGAATCTTTCTAGGCTATTCTACAACCTCTATGGATTATAGAGTTTTCAATAAAAACACTTGTACTGTTGAGGAAACAGTACATGTGAAATTTGTTGAATCTGATCCTTTTGTCTTCAACCAACCCAATCCTACAACCTCGGATGTGTTTTCTAAAAATTTTTATCAACCGTTATTAGAAGATCATTATGATAAGGAATATTTTCAAGAAAGTATTCCTGAAACATTTACCACAGAATATTTTCTACTATATGTTGATGAACAGGTTTTAAAAAACCCAAATCAATTGTTTCTTAGGAATCATCCCAGTGATAACATCATTGGTGATGTAAATCAACATTTAAGGACCATAAATTCCTTATGAAATTAAATAGAACATCTTACTTTTCTTTCCCTATTTGAACCTAAAAGTCCAAGTGAGGCCTTAGGTGATGATGATTGGATTAAAGCAATGCAAGATGAACTAAATGTGTTTGAGATGAATCAAGTATAGAATTTAGTTGATAGACCAAAAGAAACAACTATAATTGGTGTAAAATGGGTTTTCAGAAACAAATGTGATGAAAATGGAATCATTGTATGAAATAAAGTAATACTTGTTGCTAAAGGCTATAATCAACAAGAGGGAATAGAATATGAAGAAACATATTCTCCTGTAGCTAGACATGAATATATTCATATTCTATTAGCCTTTATAGAATATTTCAATTTCAAACAATTTCAAATGGATGTCAAATGTGGTTTTCTAAATGGTTTTGTTCAAGAAGAAGTTTTTGTCGAACAACCTCCTGGTTTTCAAGACCCAAAACATCCTGATCATGTTTTCAAACTTACCAAGGCTCTATATGGTCTTAATCAAGCCCCTAGAGCATGGTATGATAGAATTACATGATTTCTTTTACAAAAACATTATACAAATGGTACAATAGATCCAACCCTTTTTATAAAAATGGAAAATAAAAATGTCTTGATTGTTCATATCTATGTTGATGACATCATATTTGGATCCACTCAGAAATCTTTAACTGATTCTTTTGAAAATTTAATGAAACCTGAGTTTGAAATGAGTATGATGGGTGAGTTAACATTATTTTTAGGTTTTCAAATTTCTCAAAAACTAGAAGGAACATATATATCTCAACATAATTATATACAATATTTAATCGAAAAGTATGGTTATGAAAAGACTAAAAGTATTAGTACTCCAATCGGTACCTCAAATACATTTGATCCTGATGAAACTGGGAAACCAATAGATCAAAAAATCTTCAGAGGTATGATAGGAAGTTTGCTATACTTGACAAATAGTCGACCAAATTTAATGTTTTCTGTATGCTTATGTGAAAGATATCGATATAATCCAAAAGAGTCACACTTAAAATCCGTGAAGAGAATCTTTCAGTATCTAAAAGGAACTATGGATTTAGGTCTATTTTATTCTTCTGGGAATGATTTTGTTTTAAAAAGTTTTTCAGATGCTGACATTGGCGGTTATAGAATGGATATAAAAAGTACATCTGGAACATGTCACTTCTTAGGAGATTCCCTGGTTTCTTGGTCCTGCACGAAACAACACTTAGTAGCACTATCCACTACTGAAGATGAATATGTAGCAGCTAGAGGTTGTTGTGCTCAAGTATTGTGGATGCAACACACATTCACTGAATATGGATTGAGTTTTTCCAAAACTCAAATTCTTTCTGATAATACTAGTGCCATATCTCTTAGTAAGAACCCAGTACATAACCCTCGTGCAAAACACATAGATGTTAGACATCACTTTCTTAGAGACCACACACAAAAAGGAGACATCATTTTACAATTTATCAGAACGCAAGAACAACATGCTGACATTCTTACAAAACCATTACATTCCGATAGGTTTGAGTTTATAAAACCGAAGCTTGGAATGATTACATTAAAATAATCATTTATATCCACTTCATGTTTTATTTTTCTATTTATAGTAATTAACTCCCTTTGAAAGGGGGAGGACATTTATTTTCTATGTTCTTTGTATCTTATGATCTTAAATTGTTTAAACTCTTGGTATGTGTTTTTACTTTTCTGTTTATCGTATTGACAATTTTATCATTTCATTTACCATTCAGTTCATCGTATCTACCGATGATGGTAATGATTTTCTTTTCCATCTTATCGACCGATGATGGTAATGAATATCTTTTCCATCGTATCGACCGATGATGGTAATGAATTTATTTTCCTTCATATCAACCGATGATGGTAATGATTTTCTTTTCCATCTTATCGACCAATGATGGTAATGAATTTCTTTTCCATCGTATCGACCGATGATGGTAATGATTTTCTTTTCCATCATATCGACCGATGATGGTAATGATTTTCTTTTCCATCGTATCGACTGATGATGGAAATGATTTTATTTTCCATCATATTGACAAATGATGGTAATGAATTTATTTTCCATCTTATCGACCGATGATGGTAATGATTTTCTTTTCCATCGTATCGACCGATGATGGTAATGATTTTCTTTTCCATCGTATCGACTGATGATGGTAATGATTTTCTTTTCCATCATATCGACCGATGATGGTAACGAGATTGTTTCCAATCGTCTTTTCAGTTAATGGTAACGACTTTGTTTTCCATCGGTATGTAGTTTTATTTTATATCGTACGGTTTTTTATTCTTTTTAGCTCTACTAAAACCAACAACTACCTTACGTTCTCCGACAGGTACTTCCCATTTTTTGATTATTTTGTTTTTCTTTCATTTAATCCTAACCATTGATCTGTTTTCCTCTAATCCTGACCGTAGAAGATCAACGGTCATCCCTGTATCGCCTATAAATAGCCCCCTCCCCAAACCCACATCGTTTTTTTCAGGATCTACGTCAAAGCTCTACCTCATTGTTTTATGTCATCGTACGATCTTTCATCGGCAGCATCCTTATGTCTCATTATTCTACCAACACTCCTGCCGATATGCCTTCAGAGTATTTCTCAGAAAAAGACCTTTTAAGGGAAATGTTAGTCTCCGGAGAATTCTATGATTCGTATGATTCTATAATCAAGAGGATTATCTTGTTTCAAGGATGGGAGAATTTGTGTGTTGAAAAGCCTGTTTCTCAAGACCCGGTTATCTTTGATGAAGTTTGTTAGTTCTATAAAACCGTATCTTTTGACAAGAATATGACTATCAATTATGCTGTGTACGATAGAAAGTTATCTATGTCTGTGAAACAAGAATCTCATTTTTTTGAATGTCCCAACAGAAGGGGATTCATTTTTTCCATCTTATAAGCACCCAGAGGAAGTTGGTACGTTTAATAGAGAAAGTGCTGAAAAGTATTTGTTTGTTATAAATGAAGTGAAAGAAAAGTGGATCATCTTTCTCCGGACAATCGGTTTGTAACTCTATGGATGCAAGGTTTTCTTATCCCAAGGAGAGGGGATAGATAAACTCTGAAAGTATCTGATATCTTCATGTTGGACTATCTTGTCAACATGAGAAAAGTAAATCTCATGGGGTATGTTTTCGAAACAATTAAGAATGTAAAGTCAGGGGAAATCAAATCTCATTTGATTATGTATCCCGCCATTCTTACAAAGTTTATTCTCGAGAATATGATGTTTTGCAACATCCCTTTCAAAGGAACACTGATAGATCTAAAACCTTCCTGGATTAGAAAAAGTACTATGAAGAAGTTGAATGTTTGTTTTGATCATAATTAAAAACTTTTTGTTAAGGATGTTGAAGTTGAATCTCCTCAGAATCAATCAGAACCTATACCAGCCAATGATTTTCAATATACTGGTATTACTCAAAAGTCTGATCCTCAAACCAGCTCAAAGCCTAAGAAGAAGCCAAGGTACAGTAAGGAGGTCGTAGCTAAATTGATAAAGGATAAGGAACAGAGAAAGGAAGGTGATCCAAAGTTCGGTCTTGACCTGGTTGAGGATTTTGCTGAATGAATAAGGGTAGAAGAAACTGTTAAGGCTGAAAAGAAAAAGAAAACTGTTTTGAAAAGAAAGGCTCAAGACTTTGATATATTGAAAGTATTGAAAATGGATGAGGATGCTAGTTCTCAATTGACGGAAGAAGTGCATCAAGAGCCCATTGTACAGAGTCTTCCTGAGAAAGAAAAAGGAAAAAAATGATGGACGAGATAGAAGAAGTGGAAGAGGAGGAAGGATATTTTCTTTTAGAATTATTTCAGAGTTCGAATAAAATTAGGGAGGAATCGGTTCAAAAACTGAGTGAAGGTGTTCAACAAATCCCTCATTCCGATCAAGCACGAACTCCAGATAGAATCTCGTCCCAAGAAAAGCAAGGTGTTGAATCCTCTCACACTGATAAAGTTGTTGTCATTAGTGAAAAAGTGGAAGAAGAATGAAATCAGAAAAAAAGAAAAATGAAAACAGCCAGTAGTAGATTCAAGCCGATCAAATGAACTGGCTTCGTACGATGAAGATACTAATTCAGAGCCTACGATCTCTCTCAAGAAGAGTGATTACATTTTCCATGATTTAAGAAGGGTTGAGAAGACAATTCCTTACTTCTGTAGGCTGGAAGGGAAGATTGATTTCATTACTGAAAATCAAAAGAAGAAGTTTGGATCTGTAAAATAATTGAGAATGAAAGTTTTGTTAGTCAAAGCCGATTTGAAGGTCCTTTCAAAAAGTTCGGCTGCCCATAAGAAGGCTTGCAATAAGATGACCAAGTGGTCATACAAAACAGAGAGCTCAGTCAGTGATTATGAGTTAGCAATTGAAGATATAAGAAGGTTGTCAAATGAGCCTGCAATTGCTTTCAATATGCTGGATAAAGAAACAGTTGAATGGTTGAATCTTTTGACTTGTCAACGAATCGATGTTCCTTCTGTAAAAGATATGCAGGAGAGAATGAATGCATTTCATGATGAGTTTTCGAAGGTTTCAACTTTCAAGGATGAAGTGGTTTTGTTGAAGAAACAAAATTCGTTTTTATTCAAAGATAACAAGAATTTTCAAAACAAAATAGATACTCTTGAAGAAGTAATCAATGTTCAGGAAGAGACAATCAGAAATCAGGATCAACTCTCTGCCGATCAATAAGACCTTCTCAGGTCTCAGGGTGATGCTATTTCTGAAGACAAGAAGGAGATAAAAAAGATGAAGGTAGTTCTTCATGAGTTGATCAAAAAGGAGAAGGAAAGATAAAACAAGTGACTTGTATTTGTTTTCAAGTCTAGTCTTGTTTTTTATTTTAATGAAGTATCCTTTATCCATTGTTTTGTATTCTTTTTCTAACTCATTAAAATAATTCAAGTTTAATCTTTTCTTTTTGTAAATCACAAAGGGGGAGAATGTTTACAAAGGGGGAGAATGTTTTATAAAAGGTAAAAATTATTTACAACACTTAAGGGAAATATACGAATACAATCCTTAGGAAAGTACACCTAAGGGGGATTTAGTTGTATTCAAATCTCTTATTAAAAAGAGTTTCCAGTAACATAGGGGGAGATAATTATTTCTTGTTATATTTTCTTTATGTGTTGTTCTTCCGAAAAAGGGGGAGATTGTTGGGTCAAAAGTTATCTTTTGACTTCTATATTTTGTTTTGGAAATCACAAATGTCTTTTTAATCGTATCGTATTGACCATGCTGAACGTACTGACCATGCTGATCATACTGACCATGCTGATCGAACTGACCATGCTGATCGTACTGACCATGCTGATCGTACTGACCATGTTGATCGTACTGACCATGCCGATCGTACTGACCTTGCTGATCGTACTGAACATGCTGATCATACTGAACATTCTGATCGTACTAAACATGTTGATCGTACTGACCATGATGATCGTACTGAATTTGGAAATTGTATTTACCCTACTACTCATATCTTTCATTTCATAATTGTTTTGGTAATTTTTCAAAAACACATGATTCATTTATATTGTACTCTTGATTATCTAATTCATATATCTTGTTCTATCCAATACGATGTCGTTGAGTTAGTTACAAACTAATCAAAACGATGTCATGCTATCTGTTTCAATATGACAGTTATAATGCCACGTGTCCAAGTCCCTCCGAGTTTTTCGGAGAAATATTACCGTTGGAGGAGATGTGACCGTTGGAACCCGAGGCCTATAAATAAGAGGTCATTTGAAGCTGAGAGAAAGGATTGACAACTGAGAACAAGTGTGAAACAACAGTGATACTTTGTTCTAGAGAGAGATGATGTGACTTCTCTCATGCCTTGTGATTTGTGCGTCTGATCATCGTATCGAGGGATTTCAAGTGATTGAAATACAGAGGTGCCGATTACCTACAAAATTGAGGGATGCCGGGGACAGGCAGACAGACAGTCCGATCATCGTATCGAGGGCTGCCGGGGATAGGCAGACAGACGAACCAATCATCGTATCGAGGGCTGTTGGGGATAGGCAGACATACGAACCGATCATCGTATAGAGGGCTGCCAGGGATAGGCAGACAGAAGAACCAATCATCATATCGAGGGCTCACCAAGGTGTTGGTGAGACAGACCTCTTAACCTAGGTGGAAGGATAAACCTTCTCTTTGGGTCAAAAGAATTGTATTTCTTTTACATTTCCGCTGCTAATTGTATTATAAAGGAAATTGTTTTTTTTCCTTTTCTATCTCTTATACATTTTTAATTGTTTCAATTACATCCATTCTATTACATATTGTTTTGATTGATTCTATACTCTTTAAGTTAGAATCATTCATCTTTATATTACTTTGATTATTATGTTCATCTTGAATACAATTTTTTTACATTTCACTAGTATTACATTACATCATACCTTTTATATTCAATACAATTGTGGGTGTTTGTATTTGTATTAGTTTAAGATCATTTAAACTAATCTCTTAAGCGTTTTAATCCAAAGGTTTTTAAACCTACAATTCACCCCCCTCTTGTATTGTTCCATCTAATAGATATATATATACATACCCGATCCTACATTTTACCCTTTTTGAATTTTATGACATGGTATGGAAGGAATATTTCTTTTGTTTACCATACAAGGTACCTTTTGACTTTTCCAGCAAAAGTACCAGAAGAATGTTTTTTTAACTTATACAGCATGAACATATTTTTACGGTTTCATAATGCCTTATTTTAATGAAGCGTCCTCTATATGATTTCATGATTATTTTCAACGAAATTCTTTTCTTTTAAAAGTGCATGGCATTTTGTGAAAAGAAAATGATTTTGAATAAGAAAGGATGTTATCCTCAAGTATTCATTTCAAGTGTATTATCCAAACTACTTTCCATCTAAGATGACATTACTTAGTATGTTTATGTTTCAAGTATAATGTATCTGTTTTTTACAAGGTTTAATTTTTTTTATGATTAAATGATATCCATGTGTTTTATATGGATTATTTTATGATGGGATGATGTTTATTAAATGAATTTTATTCTTTCGGTTTTGAGGAATGATTTATGTTGTGGCACACGTCAGAATGATTTCATTATTAGAACGGTGGGACCTATATCTCCCTCCAATGCATTGGTTAAATATTTTTATCTCATGAGATACACATGTCTGTAATGGAATGTAAATTTGGAAAAGTAATAAAGGGATGGAACGGTAGGTAAACCCTATTCAGTAATGGACTTTGTCCACTATGATGGTATTTCAAGGAATTCCATGGCTACTATGGAAATAATATCATGTGCTTAATGGTTTTACACAATTACAAGTTTTATTCCCCTGCTATTTTATCATTATTGATGTTCCATTATGATCTATGCCTTACGTACTACCATGTTTAATTTCATTGCTCAAGATTTTGATGTTTAAACATTATGTTCATTTTTTTAAGATCAAATGTATGTGGGTTGTTTTATTATCTCCATGATTACCCCTACTGAGCATTTCATCTCACCCTTTTTATTTATTCTTTTCCCCAGGATATAAAGGAAGGTTTTAGGTAATAAAAAAGAAGATATTTTTGGAGATGTTGAAGATCTTTCACCATGATTAGAATATTTTGTTCCGAGTTTCCAAAGACACTAAACTAATATAGTTATTGGGCATCTATTTTGTAATGTATTAAGTATTTCGAAAATGTAATGTCCATGTATATCAAGATTTGGGTCTGTACATTTATTGTCATGAAATAGTTATAAAAAAAATATTCAATAGTTTTTTTAGATATTGATAAATTATTTTATCATTGGAAGAATAAAAATTAACAATACTAATAAATGATGACTTTGTATCTTAAAACACTAACTTATTCTATTAAATTTAAAATATATACTAAATAAAAACTGATACTAAAATGAATATATATATATAAGAATAATTATAATGGTAAAAAATATAATTTACTCTCTTGGGAATTATATACACCACACGAAAGAAACTTTTGGTGGATATGGATTATGGATCACTGAAAATAAAACATAGCCAGAAATACATTACCATAAGCCTCAAATTCAATGGTTCATGTTCAACTCAGGTATAATAAATATAATATTGTTATATACTAATTACAAAACCTAAATTATACATATAATAAAATATAGAATTCTATTATGCCCATTTATTACCTATTTATCCACAATTCAATGTTAACGTCACATTTTAGACAATAATTACTTTTTTAGGTATGATTTTATTTTATCTTTTTGTTCCTCCTACATTGATCATGGTTCCATAATCTCTAGAATTATAATAATTATATTATTATCATATATATTCATTAAATATTTATTTATATTAATCATTAATATTTAGAGATAGAAATTGAAAAACACATTTCATGGAGATGGTTGGTCGTACATACTCATTATTATTGGTTTTGTTTTCACAGTGGATTGAATAAAGTAATGTTAAATAATAAATTACAATTATAGAATAATATTATTCTCGTATGTAAAAAATATTTTTATAAACACCATAATTATTACCTTATATTTAAATCATGAATGAACCAAATCATGTTTTATGCTGGTAGTGTGCCACACACCCAACAAACAATATCATATTCCCACAAAATGTTACGTAATAATGAACATATTATTTCATGATCCCCAAAATAAAAATAATATCATAAATATTATTAAAAAATATTTATTCTAACATTATTTCCATACATGACTGGTGGTAATGGAATAATTATTAACATCAGTTAGTTAGGCGGTCGTTCACCTTACACATGAATGATGATTTCATAACCCATTAGATGGAAGAGTATTAGTTTTTGGTTCATTAAGAGAACATAAATATTATATTTATATGTAATATTATTATTTTATAATTTATACATGGTTAAATAATAATTTAATTATTTTTAAGAAGAAATAATATCAAATTCGCAGGTAGGCACTTTACTAATTCTTCAGACCACTTCTTTTGGTTAACAAAAAAAGATTCCTAGGATTTCCTTATGACCAAAATAATTATTATAAAATAATATGAGTGAATTATGTATGTGATTTGGTAATGTATAGGACTATAAAAATGGGTATTAATGGGTGATGTGAAGGGAATTGGAATGGAATATTTTAAGGGAAGTTATTGGCGCACATGAATGTTTTGAAAATAAAATGGTGTTTTCATGTTTTTCACATACTAAAAGTCTATAAAACTATCCATTGTTGATTATATGTGATATAATATTGAAATATTTTGAATATATTTTTGTTTTAAATGTTTTTTTTGTCATTTTCCCTTAAACTTTTAGTCCAACCCCATACTAAATAGAATTTCACCTTCAACACAATAAGAATTTTTTACATTTTGTAAACATTATTTAGGGTAAAAATTTATTTTTAATATGTTAGATAATATAAAAAATATTATTAAAAATATTGGATCCATTTTGGTATATTAAATTCTCATATATGAAAAAATAACCTTAAAATTAATCTCACAGATGTGATGATAAAGTGTGTTTTCAAAGAGACAATATTCAAATGTTTACAATGTTTTTATATAAAAATAAATATTAAAATTTTTCCAATGTCATATATTGTATTAATAGAAGTTTAGTTGAAATTATATTACTTTTTAATTAATCATAATTTTTTTAATGTTTGTAATTACCTTAAAATCATTGATATTTCTTAGCAAAAAAAATTATTTTCATGATTCGTTATAAAGTTGGTCTTCACAGTAAATTTTCCCAAATTCAGCTCAAAATAAATATTAAATTATTATATCAATAATTATATTTATATTTTAGATTAATATTTTAAAAATTAAATAAATTTAATCATAAATTATTTCCAAAAAATGCAATAAAACTGATTTCTATAAAATATAAGTTTTGAAGAGAAAATTGGATTTATTAACATATCTTGTTTACAGAACACATGAAATTAATGAAAAAATAGTTTATTTAACATATAATACATACATTTTGTTAAAATAATTAATTAATGTAGTTTTCTTTATTTTTTTAAAGCACATTTTTGTGCATAAATATACTTTTTCAGAAAAATAATTCACTTTAATTTCAAATTTTATTAAAAAAATTTAAAATTATATTTCACCAATGAATTAATTATATATATATATATGTAAACAATATATATTCATAATTTTTATAATAATATTCATAATCATCATTCCAAAAAAAAAGTTGATAACTACCATATTATATATCAGTATTTCAATAGTATGTCACATTATTTTAAAAATCGATATTTCATGTGACATAAGATAAACAGATTATTATGTGTAACACAATATAAACTTGGTTATTCATTTGACACCCAATATCATTAATTAAAATTTCATTTAATAAATTTTCACAAAATATTAGTGTGTTATATTCTACCTCTATAAAATGAATTTATCCCTTGAAAATTTTCAATTTCGTACCAACGATTGGGAATATTTCATCCACATTACATCCATGAGTCCCACATAGCTTCCTAGAGCTGGTGGGTTTTCCAAAAAAAACATTTACTCGATGAATGGTGTTGTTACCTAAAAAATTCCTTATATAACCCCAAATATCCATTTGTTTTTAATCATAATAAATATCATTCATAGCGGTATGACATACGAGTTCAGTAAATGTGATGGACAAAGTATATATTTCCCCACAATAAATATAATATGAACCTCATGTACCTAAATTAGGTTCATTGGATGTTCCAAATGATATAATATTGTCCAAATATGATCATGAATTTCAAAGGGACTGATATACCCAATGATTAATTTTTTCTTCTTCCTAACATAGAGAAATTCATAGAATGACAATCTCAGTAACATAAAATTCTACATCACATTGATGATTGCTATAATGACTTTTTTTCCATATTTCTCGTATGTGTTACTAAATGGTTCTAAATTTCCATTCAAATTCATTGGCTTTCAGAGGTCCTAATATATTTATTTTCTCATCATATATAAATTAATTTTTTGTTAAATATTTCTTTCCAAAAAGGGATTCATAATGAGGAATATATATTCAAAATAAAATGTTATTGATACACGAAAGCTAATATTAGGGAAGGTATTAATCCCAAAAAACTATAAAATCTATATAACTATATATTTCTCAATACCCTAGATATTGAATTGTTCACTCAGACTGATAATCTATCTCATGATGACACATAGTGCTATAACTCAAAAATTTATCCATATCTTATTAAACAAATCACCAAATATTTGAAGTAAATGTATTATCCTCATCTGATATAATTTAATGGGTTACCACATTAATCCTAACCACTAAATTAATATATATTCTATAACAGCCAAATGTTATACAAATATATCTTCGAAAATTCATGAAACACTTACTCTCTTCATAATGCCACTTTTTTAAAGAGACATTTTTAAACTAGCTGTTAAACATAATTTTACCTATTCTATGATTTGAAATTCGTAAAATGCACTTCAATGGTTGTGATTAGTATGTCATTTAGAGTCTGATAGATCCAAATTGTTTTTTAAAGAATAGTAACACACTCTTATGAATAGTGTTATGAATAGTAATGTAAAACTTTTGAATAGTAAATAGTATTAATATTTTGTCATAATATTATATGATAATGAGATATTGATTAAATTGTCAAGGTTATATAAAAACAATTATAGTTTTAAAATTGATATTTTAGGAATAAAATAGGATTTTTTTTAAAAAATAAATTAATTTTATTTGGACTTCATTTGTAAATTCTACACATAGAAAAATATTTACGGTTAATTTTTTGTATTTTTCTCAAATACATGAATTTTCATGAATAAATAAATAAGGTAATTTTCCAAATTTTCATTATAAATTATTTTAATCATCATGATTTAGTAATGGCTTATGTAAATGAAAATTGGTTATAAATCACATGCACTTAATACTATCTGAAGTGACATTAATAAATATTATTTTTTAGCAAAAAATGTTAATCTAATGATTAAAATAAGGTAAAACCCCTCCTCTCATCCATTATAAATACCATCATCACCCCCATCTTTCTATCACACCACTAAAGAATTCAAACATCCCTATGTTCTTCCAAATAATCTTCTGAAGCCCATCCCCCTCGTCCAAGTCCTTTTGGTCTCACCAAAAGGAGATAACCAATGGAATAAAGGAGGATCTCAAGGAAAAGAAATCAAGTGGTAAAATTTCACTTATATATTAATGTGAATGATTTTTAATTATTTTATATTCTTATACTCACTTATCATAACCCCATTCATGAAGAATATAAGATCCACAACCTTATTAATTATTTATTTTATTATTTTTATGTTATATTTCATCAATTTAATTATTTTATTCCCTCATTTAGTCTAAAAATAATAACATCGTTCTTGATGTGCTGATTTTCCAAAATCATGGATAATGTGTTTTAAATTTCCATTAATTCCTTCAAAGATGTTTGTAATTTTTTTCTTGTTTAATAATAGTTTAATTTTTATTATATTACCATATTAATTTTCTATAATTAGCTTATATGCATAATATTAATGGTATATGGGTAAACTTGTTCGGGATTATCAAATAACTGTAAAAATGATATAAACAGATATCACTAATGATTTATCTAACGATTCATCCTCAAAAAATATAACCCAAATGATTTAATAAAAATATTTATTATCTAGAAACATATTAATACAATTTCATTCCATATATGGAATTTAATTTCAATGCGATAAGAAAAAAAAATACAAATTGGCCATGGAAATCATGTAAAGAACGCACATGAAACAATGGTAGGAACAAAATACTAATCATTAATGGGTAAAATGATATTGTGAAATAATAATATAAGGTGTTATAAACATTAATATGTTTTATTAAGATATTAATTAAACACTTTTAATAATTATACATGAGGTTTTAACACATTTTATGTATGATCAAACTGATGTATGTGAATTCTAAACCTCGTTTTAATTCATTGGGTTAAACTTACACCTCATTAATTATGTGTTATTAACATTTTTAATGTGATTATTTTTTTATGTTTGATTAGAAATATTTAATGTTTATATACATATTACATCCCCCATATTTAGTATCACTTCTATTATATGATATTTTTAAGGGGATTTTCTTTTAAAATCCTCTTTAAATTATGTATTACAAAATTTAAAATAAATGTTATTATGAAATTATTCATTTTGTATGATTATGTTATGATTATTTATTATTATTTATGATCAATGTTATGACCTATATCACCCTCTTATTTATTGGTTATTTGTATATTGGAGGTCAGTTGTATGCTAACTCCATGTATAACTGCGATGGTTACACAATAAGGAAGTCATGAGGGTAACATTGTATGGTAGTCGTGAGGGTTAAAAAACAAAAGGTAGTATAGAGGGTTATGAGATTATGTCAGTAATTCCTAAACATACCTTCATGGTTCTATTTATGTTCTTTATGTTTTATGAAAAGCTTATGAAATTATTTTTTTTTCATAGAGTAAGTATATATGTGAGATAAGTATATCTTTTTTAAAATAATTTCATATGTTCATAAGAATTAATGGAAAATTGGTTTCTTTCATTATTTCTATTTTCCTTACATAGATTTTTGATCTAATCCAATTTTTGTAATTTATTTTCATATGTTATAAATATGTGTAAGACAAAGAAGGAATCCATGTTAAATGTTATTATGATTTATCAAAGAAAACATCTTTTATTTGAAACGTTTTATATTTTGGAAGAAATTAATATTATTTTGATGGTATATTATCTATATATGGGGAATATTGTGTATGTATTATATACCAGTTCTCTAAAACAATAAACGTGAAATGATCCTCAATGTGAAAGGATGAGATTTGTTGACTAAAATTCAATATTATGTAATATAATAAGGTTGGGTTCATATATTTTGTTTTTGATGATGATTTTATTACATTAGGGGTTATAATGATGTTAAAAGAATACCATAAATTATTTTTTTACTTAAATGTAAACTTTAAATGTTATAGAATTTAATGATTACTATATTTCTTTGACTAAGAAATGTTTTTTCAGAATGGTTTTCCTCAGAGAAGACATAGAAGCTAAAGTAGAAAGGTATCGACATAATGATATCATTCTGAATATGTAGCCTTGAAATTGTATGGATTGGAACTGAGTAGTTTGTGATTATAATTTATCAGCTTACATATGTATTAAATGGTGGTGTCTTCCATGCAATAGAAAAATTGTAGACAACAAAAAAGAACATGGTGATAGGGGGACATTTTATGAGGCAACACACTATTACTTTTAGTCAATCTTCGGACCTAGTAGTGGATGATGGATGGATTAAATCCCTTGAATGATATTCAATATTATGGTATATTCAGATATTCAAATGGAATGTATTTTCATTTATCATTTAGAATGTGAAAATGATCTTTGGTGGTCAATGGTTAGGAATATCAGTGATAGAGAGGAAATTGAAGCCTTAGAGTGGGACGAATTTAAAATTTATCTACTAGAAAAATATATTTCAAAGGTAGTTTGACTTTTGATAGAGAAGAAATTCTTTGAATTGAATTGGAGGGAGGAATATTTTTTTAATGTCATTGAAGATAAATTCATCCAACTGTGAGATTTTCTACAAAACATATTCTGGATCATGAATGAAAAATTAGTCGTTTTTACTCTGAATTCAAGAAAAGATATCAAAGGGTACGGTCTTATCAGGAGTTCAACAGTTATGAGAAACATTTATGATGTGACAAGGTGGTTGAAACTGAGTTTTTCGATGATCAGATTCATTTTAATAATATGTAGAATAATAGGTTCATATGGAAACTGATGGGTATAAATCAATCAAAGAAATATGATGGTATGAAAGTCTAGTTTCTAGTTTTTTAAATGTGTGGAAAGAATAACACTATGGAGTACCATTCCAAAACCGAGAAGTGTTTTTGATGTGGTATGTTTGGACATATGTTCTGAGATTGTAAATAATTTTATCCTAAGACTAATCCTTGTAAGAAAACATTAATGTGTTTTAAAATTGGTGAGATTAGTCATTATGAAAATGACAACCCAAGAGATATCTGAATGATGTAATGAATCTAGACTTCAATCAAAATGGTGTAGTGAGATCATGTGTGACTATATCATTAGATTTCTAAAAATACAGTGATGCTTTATCAGGTACCATGTTTTTTCACATACATTTTTCTAATGTATTATTTGATATGGGGTTTATACATCCCATTTATTTCTAAAAAATTTTAGTTAAACTGGAAACATCGCATCAACAAATCAGATATGAAATTATTGTTAAAACACCTAGGAGAATATTATAGTGATGAGGAATTATAGATTATTTCTATTAGGGTATGGAGAAATTATTTACCTTAAAAAAAATTCATTGACCTTATTAGATTTTGATGTCATTCTTGGTATGGATTGCATTTATATTTATCATGCATGGATTTATTATAGAGCTAATTATGTTTCTTTTTTGAAAGAGTTTTATTTTGTCTACAATAATGAACCCATAAAATTGATAACATATCTGGAAGGTGAGAAAATATTTAAAGATGTAAATGAAATTTATCTTGCTCATATTGTTGAAAATAAGGTAACTATTTGTATTAATTATTTGCCAATGTTAAATGATTATCTTGATGTTTTTTCTAACGAGTTTCCTAGTGTTATACCTGATATGGATGTAAAATTACTAATTGACTTATTTTCTGATACAAAGTCAATATTAAAACACCTTTATATAATTAATAAAATCGAACATATTGAATTGAAAAATCAGTTACAGGAGTTTCCTGATAAAGGCTCCATTCATCCTAGCACATCACCATGGTGTGCTCCAATTTTCACCATTAAAAATAATCATAGTTCAATGAGAATTTGAATTGATTATAGTGCCATGAATAACCTCACTGTAAAAAAACATATATACTTTGACTCATATTGTTGACTTGTTTTGATCAAAACACGGGAGCACAATATTATTCAAAGGTTTACCTGAGGTTAGGGTACCATCAGTTGAATGTAAAGGAATAAAAAAAATTGAGGACTCTGATCTGTAGTAGATATGTGCATTATGATTTTTTTATTCCCATTGGGTTAACTACATCACCTATTATATTCATATATATTATGAGTATAATATTTCATGACTTCTTGGATATGTTTTTCATTGTGTTTATTGGTTATATTATGGTATTTTATAAAAGTAAATAGAATCATAAAAAACATAAAAGTGTTCTATTGAAACCTATTAAGGAAAAGAATCTTTTTTTTTAAAATTCAGAAAATTGTATTTCTGGTTGCAATAAAAATAAATCCTTTATAAAATTATAAATATGGATGGAATAATAGTCTATCCTCCAAATAAAAGTGGTTGATGAATAGATAAAACCTACAAATGTTACAAAAAATCATAGTTTTTATGGAATAATAGAATATTACCGATAGTTTGGTAAAAACATTGAATGGTTCTCTTGGGTAGTAACTATGTTAATGAGAAATGGGGTTAAATATATTCACATATAAGAATGTGATGTTTGTTTTTAGGAACCAAAGAAGAGATTAGTGAATGCCCCATTTTTCGATCTTCCATAAAAAAATAATGATTTTGTAATATATAGTGATGCTTCATTGAAGGGACTATGTTGGGATCTGATGCATAATTATCTGGTAATTTCTTATTCTTCAGGGAAACTAAAACCTCCTGATTAAATTATCGCACAAATGATTTGGAATTAGCAGATGTTGTTTCTTCTTTGAAACATTGGAGGAATAATTTATACGGCACCAAATTTTAAATACATACTAACCATAAACATCTGAAGTATGTATTCACTTAGACAAAATTAAACATAAAGTAGAGAATATGGATTGAACTAATAAATTATTATGATTTTATGATCAATTACGATCCTAGGAATAAAACAACATCAAAGATTCCTTGAGTCAATAATTCATGAATAAATCACTATGTCACATCTAGAACACGATTCCATGAGTAATGATTCGTTGAATTTTTTGCTTTGAAGTTGTGGTTCTAGATATACCTCATTTTTTTGAGGTACCAATGCATTAATTATTATTAGATAAAATTGAGCAAGTTCAGAAAGAAGGTCATGAGCAATAAAAAAATGAAAAAATGGTTAAAATGGGTAAGTTCCGTGAATTTAACCTTCATAAAGATGTGATTTAAAATTTGTAAAGGGATTATGTGTGAACTGTGATTGTCAAATTAAGAATTCATTTTTGTGTAAAGATCAGAGTTCTATGTTTTAGTTCATCCTGGTAGATCAAAGTTGAATCGCGACCTTCAGGATTATTATTGATGGGATGGAATGAAAAGAGATATAGTATAATTTACTATGAAATGGTTGACATGTAAATAGGTTAAACTAGAGTGGAAGTTACTAAAAAGGATGATCCATTATTTATAGGTGTAAATGTGTAACTGGGAAAATATATCCATGGACTTCATTGTGGGACTACCAAATACTTCTTGAGGTAACAATTCACTATGGGTTGTTGTTGACTGATAAACTAATTTTGTATATTTTCTTCCTATTATAGAAATAATTTCTTTGGATAAACATTCTTGACTGTATCTCATTGATATTGTCAGGTTTCTTGGAATACATATTTTCAATGAATCATACCGAGATCTCAAGTTCACTTCTAATTTTTGGAATGTCCTTTATAAGTTTTTTGGAATAGAATTAAATTTCAGTAAAACATTTCATCCTCAATTATATGGAAATCCAGAACTAAGGATTTTTACATTAAAGGATATGTTTTGAGTTTGATCAATTGATTGTCAAGGAATTTAGTTTTAACATCATTATTTTCTTGAGTTTTCTTAATTAACCTTTTTTATTCTATTATACATATAAAACCATTTGAGGCATTATTTGGGAAGTAGTGTCGAACTCTAGGTTTTCGAGAAGCAGTCAGGGAGTGGAAGTTGATGGGGCCAAAATTAATAGAGGAAGTAGATGGGAAATTAATTTTTAACCCCTAACACATGATGATAGCATAGAGCATGTGGATATATTTTATAGATTACAAGTAGAAATACATTTCTATTGAGGTAGGAGATCATGTTTTTCGTAGAATGTCACCATAGAAAACTGTTACTCATTTAGTTATAAAGGAATTTTATGTCCATAGTTCATTAGGCCATATAAAATCATTGAGAGGGTTGGACCAGTAATCTACTGAGTGTATTTTCCTCTACATTTTTCTCAAGTAAACAATATTTATCATGTTTCAATGTGGATAAATTATGTTCCATATTTATATTATCTCTTGATCCCAAAAGTAGTTAATCTCAAAGAGAACCTTTCAAACAATGAAAATCCAATTCACATTCTTGATTGTTGAGAGCATGAATTGTAGAGCAAGGTATTCCACCATGTAATGGATTTATGGAGAAACCAAATGTTTGAAAGAGAAACAAGTGAATCTTAAAATACTTTGAGGGAAAGGTACCCTCAATTTTTTAATGATTAAATAAAAAAATAGAGAGAATGTAATTTCCATAAGCTGAGGAGAATGTAACACCCCACAATATTACAAGTATATTTAATTAAATTCTCAAAACACTAATTCTTTTCATAATGAAACTTTGTTTTACAACGATAGTTATAAACTAGCCATTAAATATGATTTGTCTGCTTCTATGATTTTAATTTCGAACAATAGACATCTAGGATTTTGATTAGTAGTTATTTAGTGATTGATAGAGCCAACTTTTGTTTTATGAAATGTAACAAACACTTATGAATAATAATATGACTAGTAATATGAAAATAAGGAATGGTGAATTTTATTACTTTTTTTCCTTATGGTTATACGATATATAGATCTTCATTAATTTTACGTCATGATATAAAATCAGTTATTATTTTGCAATTGTAACATTTGGAATGAAATATGGTTTTAATAAAAATTTAATTAATAATATTTAGAAAATTATTTTCAAAAAATGGAGTTTACTTTGGAATTCTACACCTCAAAAAATTTTACGGTTATTTTTGGGGATTTTTATGAAATACATGAATTTTTTGTGAATAGTGAAATAATGTAATTAACAAAATATGCCAAATAAATGAATTTCTTCATCATGTTTGAGTCATGAAAAATGTAAATTGCCAATGTTTCGGAAAAACATGTACATATTACATTTTTGGGTCATAATAATCAAGAATATTCATATTCATTAGCAAAAATTTTAAACTAATTGTTAAAATAATGTTAACCCCTCCACTCCTCCGCTATAAATACCACCCTTACCCCCACTGCCACTCACATCACTCATGACATTATGCTTCCCTATGTTATTATAAATAAACATTCCAAGACCCACCCCTATGTCCAAGAAATTTTGGTCTCACCAAAAGGCCAAAATGAAAGGCCTTAAGGAAGATCTCATGGAGACAAGATTCCACGGTAAAAATTCTATTTTATTTTCATGTGATTTTTTTTCATTTTTTTCCTTTCTTATATATTCTTCTCATTCCATTATGAAAGAGGCATGAAATGTAAAAAATGTTATATATTCTGTATTTTATCATTTAAATGAATAAATTAATTAATTTACTTCTTGTCCTCCACCTCTTATTCTATAAAAAATAATTGCATCCACGATGTGCAGATTTACAAAAATTGTGGACGATGTGTTTTGAATATCCTTTACATCCTTAAAATGTATTTTTAAAAACATTTTAACGGTTTAATAAGATTTAAAATTTTATTATATGACCTTTCTTATTTTCTGGAATTTACTTATATTCATAATATTAATAGTATATGATGGAACAAGTTCATGATTATCTATGAACTGCCATAATGATCTAAACCGATATCACTAAAGTTTAATCTAATGATTCATCCTCATACCATATATCAAAAATTATTTATGGAATCATTTAATATTATTGAAAAATATTAATTACATTTCATTCTACTTCTATATTTACATTTCCATTTGACATGAAAATAAAATACCAACCATCGAGGGAAATCAGGTTAAGAACGCACCAGAAACAACGGAAGGAACACAATACTAATAATTAAAGGGTGAAATGATGTTATGAATTGATTATATAAGGTGTTATAAACATGAATATTTTTATATAATATATTAATAACACTATATTTAACCATTTAATAGGTGTTTTAAACACATCTAATATAAGACGGACCCAGGGTAAGGGAATTTATAACCCAATATCCATTTTTTCTATTAATCTTCTAATTCATTATTTATGTCATATTACAATTGTTTGTGTGACTGATTTAGTTAATAATTCGATTGATTGTGGGTATTTATAGTGTATATAAATATTTAATCCACTATATTATGTCTCGAATAAATTATATGATATTTTTAAGGGGCTTTTATTTTAAAATCCTCTATTAAAATTCTGTTTTATAAAATTCAAAAGACATGTTTTTATGAAATTATTCATGTTGTATAATTATGTTTTGGTTCTTATGAATTGTTTATGATGAAAGGTGGGACCTATATCTCTCTTCAATACATTTTTTATGTGTATGTTGGAGTTTGGAAGTATGGTTACTCCATGTGAACTACAATGGTCACAAGAATAAGGTAGCCCTGAGGGTTACATTGTAAGGTAGTCTTGAGGGTTACAAATCACAATATAGCCAAGAGGGTTATGAGATTATTTATGAAAATCCCCAATATAACTTTAGGGAAATATTTATGTTATTCCTATTTTGTGGAAATAATTTAGAAATATCTAGATTCACAAGGTATGTTTATATGTATGATGAGTAGAGCTTTTTTAAAAAGATTTCATATGTTTATATGTATTCATGGACTAATGGTTTCATTACATTCTATTATATACCATACCGATATTTTTGTCGTCGTCCCATGTTTCTAAATAATTTTCATAGTTTATAAGGATATGTAATAAATATAAGAATTCTATGTTTAATTTTATAATGATTTTTCAAAAAAAAACATGTTTTATTTGAAAAGTTTTTATTTTGGATGAAATTGATACTATCTTCATGGTATCTACTCTGTATAAATGAAGAATGTTATGTATGTATTATATACAATTTATATAAATCTATAAAGTTAAAAAAATCCTCAATGTGAAAATATCTGACTTCTTGAATAATATTCATTATTATGTAATGTAATAAGGTAATGTCCTTAAATATTATATCAATATGATCTAGGGAGGAATCTTCTCTAATTTTAATGAAATATGCTCACTTCTTATAGTGATCAACCACAACCAAAAATTATATAAACATAAAATATAAGATAAACTCCAGTTGTAACCTGTACCATTAATCAATTTCATAGAAATTGTAACAGAATTCCTCATTAAATAAAAGAATCATTAAGTAATTTAAAAACCAAAGGTCTATTTTGCAATAAATGTCTCTTAAAATATATGTAGGCATCGTAAACATAAAAAAAATACAAAATAAAATGGTGTATCAATTACATTTAATATATGACTAACCTTAATGTCATATACCCATGATGATACCAATAACTCATAAGTTAATCATACCTGAATAAATATACAGTTGAAAAAATTTAATTTACCATTTATTCATTATATAAGATCAAATATTATATAAAAACATTTTCTTTGGATTATTGGTCTCGTACATGATTAAATATAACATACAATTTGATTTTAATAATCCTAAATCCATGTAGTGTGAGATAATAAGTTCTAAAGATAACATGAAACGTCACTAAAATATGAATAATAATATATCCATATGTATCATTCATATAAAATCATACATGAAATTTCCAACTAAGGGGGGATGTATAATGTTACATAATCATCATGATACACTTCATACATTATGACTTCATAGTATTTCCATTAATTATTATCATTCAGAGGTTGTTGAGGATTATCATCCACATTATCCATAGAGTGGGTAAATGATTCACATAATGCCTAAAATCCTTTTACTTGAAATAATAGACTGTGGGTGGTCCATTTAGTGCGTTTTTCCCATTAATTCCATAATTATATATCTTATTCCCATAAAATTTTCATTCACCTAGATTATATCCTTAAATTATATAAATAAATCATTTTCCTCCTCTTATCCAAACCATGATATTTATACATAACTTAGAACCCCATTTTTACCAAGGATTCAAATCAAAAAAATATATTTAAAACTACTCATACCCATTATGGATAATTCCCTAAAAATAAATTTCTTTTAATAATAATAATTATAGATCAACCATACAATTATAATTTATTATAAGACCATAAGTAAAACGCTCAAGAATTGTAAACTTTTCCTCAAAGACACAAACTGATTCATCATACTTTTTCATTAGATCATGGTATTCATTAGCCATTTATGATAATAACATAAGTGAAGTAATTATTTATAAATATGTTACTGAACTCATTCCAATCCATGAAGTTAGTTTTATTTTATTTCCTCAGATTCGTGATAATAATCCACAACAAATATTCTTCACATTCAGAAAGGTAGACAACCCAACATAGTTTTTCATGTATCAACCATTCGAGGATGGAAAAAATAATTTTAGTGGGGGTGATGCATTAATTAGTAACTAGAAGATATGTAGACCCATAAAAAGAAGGTTTTTATTCCCACGTAGAAATTTTTTTGACATTTTTAACCTCCTTTTCTTATTTTGATATACAACATTATTCATATTTTATGAAGGCTCTGTGATCATAATAACAACAATTTAAATTATAACTCCCATATCAATTGGTTTCTCTGGAGAAAAATCATTGAATTGTCCATCTCATTATGTAATAACATGATTTCGTCAATTCCTTCTATTTAATAAAACCATAATCTAATTTTTAGATACACATTTCATAGTGGAGTACTATATAATCAGGAAAAATCACAAATATGATGTCGGAATAATGACACCATATTTTTAATCTATGACACATTAGGATTAGAAAATTTATTTATAAGTATTCATATACATAAATTCATTATGATTGTTTATAAATATTTTTTTTATTTTCCAAATCATATTCCCTATGAGTGTAAATCTAGGTGTGGAGCATGAACTGTTATCATGTACCCGGTGAAGATCAAGTACATTTCAAAGTTCCATTTTTAGTGTAATTACCCCTAGGAACCATTATACAAGAGCTACATTCAACATGTGTATCCAAATAAATATTTAATTTCATGGATTCTACTCCCTCTATCAATTAAAAAAATTAAATGAATTTTAACTATACATTCACTTATCCGTATAATTGTCTTTGTACATATCCCTTTACGTATCATTATAAATATCTACATGAATCACACTTCATTTTTCCAATAATAGCTTATAAATGATTACTAAATATATTGTAAGATATCCATAATAGGAACCCAAACATTTTATATATAGATATTACATATTTTTAGATAATAATTCATTATATTACACAAACACAAATTTAAGGATCCTAATGGTATAGTTCCTTTGGATACAAAGAACACAATATTATTATTTCATGAACGATCTTCAACATAGTCCATAAAGATATTCAAACATATTACTCCCCTTAGATATAATCTACATAATAAAATTCTTTATATCATATGGAATGAAAATATAATAATGGGTAATATTATATGCTCAACAACAATTAACAGGGGAGAGACGTAAGCCTAACATGAACACAAGTGTATGACTAGATGATAATAAAATTTGAAAATCATACTCTACATATTAATGATCATAATATTGACTCATTTCATATATATTATAATCATAAAATACATAAATAATAATTGAAACAATGAAAACGATCTATGGAATATAAAATTGAAATAAGGAATTGAATTGTGGCACACACATAAGCACAAAAAAATCTGTTTTCAAGGATACACAGAATCATTAATAAAATGATACTATTGGGATAATGAGTTGTTTATTGACTTTAATATTAAAATAACCTCCCTTGTACCATATTTTATGTTTGGGATAACCTCATGTTGCCCATTTTCTATACTTTGGATAAACTCACATATATATTTGATCTCATATGAAAATAATCAATACCCTACATTTTTGAAGGAGATATAGGTCAAAACATTCACTAGTTGAAAATCATATACAAATGTTCGATAATATCATAAAAATACATCATATCAAAAACCGTGAAAATATATGGGGTTCGTAATATTTTCTTAATTTCATCAATGAAAAAACCTATTTAAGATTAAATTGGATTCCTACGAATTTAATCATGGTATTTCTCATGGAAGAGAAACAAGATTTAAAAAATCACTCCATCTTAAACAAAAATAGTTCAGATAAATAACTTGAATGGTATCATTGGATCATATACCATGTGATACAAAGGTAACATCAACATATTTCAACAATAATTAAAAATTATTTTAAAGATAATTGAAACCATTTTTTGAGGAAAGTAACATTTATTTTAAAATCAGGTTTTAAGCATCATAATTCATAAAATAATTTAGAAATAAATTTCATTGAAAAAGAAAATTTAGATAAATAAAAGAATATTTGAACATAATTTAAAGAATTTCATAAGGAAAATATCCATTTATCTTTGATTTTATAAACCTGAACATAAAAAACTTTATCTTCTTTGCAAATAAATATGAAAAATTATAATGGAATCTTTATTGAAAATAATGGTTATGATGGCAGGAAATTCCATTCATGTTGTACTTGTTAAAATTAATATTCCTTTCACATTTTTGGTGAAATAAAAATGACATCCTTTTTGATGAAAACAAGTGTTTCCTTTAAAATAATTTTTTAAAATGTAAATAATAAAAAAATTATTTATTTAATATATCATTTTTAAATTTTTTAATGGAAATATTAAAACATTTTTATAAATCAGGTTTCAACAGAAATATCGTCTTTGACTAATGAGAGAAATAAATATGATTTTTATTAAATTTTTGGTAATATATTCTATACATATATATATGAAAATTAATGGATAAAATTTATTTTCATGAAATTACATAGCAGAGTAAAATCCATGAGTTTTCTTTTATATATGGATTATAATATTTCATTATATAAAATAATGACATTGTTTCCTAAAACCCTTACCACTTTGGAAACATTCAAACCATATACCCTCTAAATGATTGTTCCTAAAATGATATATAAATTACAATAGTTTTCATTAAAGGAAACATAAAATGGATTCATGTTGGGGATATAATCCTCCTAAAAGTAACATCCTATGAATTTGGAATGTGCCTAGCAGAAAATAAAAGTGAGACCGAAATCACTTATCCTAAGTCTCTAAATTGGTAGTACATGTTATAAACTCCAGTATAAATAATATTAATTTATTAAAAATAAATTATATACCAATAAATATATATTTTATACAAAATGTGATTTTTATGACCATTTTTACCAATTTATTAACAATTCTATACTGAAGTCACATTTCATGGAATAAATATATCGTTGTGATTAGATTTATTATTTCATGTCTTAATTCATTGTTCATTTTTATATCATAAACATAATTTCATATATGATTAAAATATAATATTTAATAATTATTTAAGAATTTAGTATATTCTATAATAATTTAGGAATGAAAATGAAATACACCATTAATCTTGATGGTTAGTCGAATAAATGCATGCATACTATATCCATTTTCATGAAGGGGTGAAAATAAGAAAGTTGATTTATATAAAATCACGATTTAATAATATTAATTTAATATATATGACATATTCTCATAATAAATGGAATCTATTACCATTTATTTAATTAGTTAAAGAATCATAGTTCTTCAAAAAGTGGAAGTCATCCACGAACATGAACTATGTTTTCATATTCCTAAGGAATGTGAAGTAAGAAGTAACTTATGGTATCATTATTATATATGAATAACAATATAATAAAAATAATGTTTGAACATTAAATAAATCATTATATTCTACCATTATATGTGACAATGGGAAAATTAATGACATCTATTCAGGAGGTGGTAGTCAAATGTACACACAAAGGATGATATCTTAACCCATTTGATTAATGAGGATGTGGTTGTATGTCATGTAATTGATATAAAATATTATCATATGGAATATAATAATTTTTTATATAATAATTTTTTAATAAAAACATACGGATTTAGATGAATAACTCAAATAAAATGATCACTTAGGGATGCTACGACTTCTTCAGACAGCCTCTTTTGCATTGCATAAATTGGATTTCTAGGATTGATTCATTACAAAAATAAGGCTTCTATGATGATATTTGGAATGTATGTTTGTGATTATGGTAGCTATGGGATGATCCAAATGATTTTGAAAATCATAATTGGATAGGATACTGGGTCTTATTTTATAGCCGAGGTGACTTGAACACTTATACAATTTTAAATGATGTTTATGTTCTCATAATTCTCACAATCCAAAAGGATAAATTGACGATGATGATAGGAGAAGACCCTGACCTTAGGTGATAAAAGTGAACTTTGGATAGGGGAGACACTGAACCCAGTGATAGAGGGGACCTTGGGATGATGTATGCCTTGGAGATTCAGAAATTTGGCATGGGATGGAGTTGGCTGCATGGACAGGTTGGTGATAACTTGGGTGTTGGACTTTGATAGAAATTTGTTGCTAATGGGGTTTTAGGATCAGGTTGGGGGAAATGGTCTATAATTAATTTGTACTATTTAGGTGATAGGTCTATATATGTTTTGGGTGTTTCCAATTTCAGGTTTCGTGGTTCATAGCACCCCATTTTATGTTTCCATATTATTTAATTTTCAAATAAATTATTAGGCAATAGTTTACTCGACGCCTAAAATTTCCAAATATTGTGGTAAAAAAATTACTTTGAACATATAAAACTGTATAAATTATTTTGATTGAAAATTTTGATTATCTATTTAAAAACACCATTAACATATGGTGAAATAGTTAATTTAAATTTAATCATGAAAGCATAAAGAAAAAGCGTGTTTTCAAAGAGAAAGGGTTCCAATGGTTGAAATTTTTGGATTTATAAATTCATTATTAAATTTCTTCCAATAACCTAAATAGGATTAATAGATATATAATTGCATGAATTTTTATTTTTCAACAATATTTAAAAAACATCATTGTTTCTAAATTGCATTGTATTAATGAGAATCTAAATAAAAACTAGTATTTTCACTATTCAGTAAAACATTAATCTACATAGAAAATTATAAAAATTTCCCCATGAGATTATTTTTTCATAATGAAATAAAAAATCATTTATATTTTCTAAAATAATTTTTCCAATAGTTGAAAATATTAGTTTTAAATTATCTAAAAAAATTTGGTGAAACATTTGTTAGAAAATATTTTTTTAAGTGGGAAATTAGATATATTCATATATATTCTCTATAAAATACATTACATGAGTGTTAAAATAAATATTAACTATATAATGCTTAAATTTCATTATATTAATTAACTAAATGTTATTTTTTAAAATTATTAATGAAAAAAAATTGTACATCTAATTTTTTTGTTAAATGATTTCAATTATATTGAAATAGTTTTTGTTTCTATTTAGAATTAATTATTGCAATAATTATTAATTTAATATACATGTGTAAAATATATATTTTTAATTTTTTTAATAGAATTCATACCTCAAATTCCAAAAAGTATTTGATATATATTTTATTAAATAATAATAATTTAATATTATATAATATTTTATATATTCTCAGTGTAGCGTGTAACAAAATCTAAACCCATTACTTCTTCTAATATAAGGAAAAAATTGTGTTACATGTAATTCACGATATCAAAAACATTAAATTTACTTGAAAAAAATACTTCACAAAAACATTGGGTGTAACATTTTTATCCTTTTTTGGTTCATTATGATTACACTTTTTCCTTCTATTATATGATATCATGCTATAAATTAACTCATAATTTATTATTTATTATCAATATTATTCCCTGCCTAGGTTTTTTATTTCAAATTTTTATTTTATGAATTTTTATATGTTATCTTTTTCATTTTGAGGTTATCAAATGGATTTATGTTCTGATATAGGTATTATAAAGAAAAGAATTTTTTTATTAGTATCATTTGATGTTTAATATAGCCTGTATTATAATTAAACATGGCCTTCTTTGTCCTATTTTTCAATTTAATATATATTTATGTTAAAATTCACGTAATAATATATGTATTTATTAAATTAATCTCTATAGTTCTTAGTATAGAATGGTATAGTTATTCTTGTGGATTATGACTATAATAATCTAGTGTAAACCCTAGGGATATGTGTATGGAAAATACTAATTATAAAAAATATCCTAGAATTTTGGTGAAGTATAGAGTGACTAAGATCCATGAAATTATATCCCTATCAAGTTACTACAAGTGGATGTGGTGCTTTATCAGTTGTACTTCTGGATAATAACATTGAAATTAGTGAACCTAGTTAAACCCAATCATCAGATATTTCATTCCAATATACATTTTATAGTGACCTATATTTACTCTCTCAATGGATTTGTTTTGGTAGTTTACAAACTCTTTATGAAACAATATGAATGAATTTGAAAAACTATTATTCTATAAAACCATATTGGAAACATTACTGTGGAATATACTGATCATTTATATGTTATTCCATTTAGGTTAATATGTTTTTCCTACTTTGAAAAAATTCATTTTCTTCTTATTTAAATTATTATTTTTTATTATTAGTGGGAAATAAAAAAAGAAATTCCAAAAAAAATTAGTTAAATAAAATGATTTATTAAATGAAATTGCTAATGTAATGGTAAATGATGTTATAAATCTATTGATAATTTAAAATTCCCTATCATGAATTATGATTAAAAACTAGAACAAAGATGAATTTTTAAACACGTCATAGAAGTGAATGATGATGTCTCATTTATGTACAAGTGTTAATAGTGATAAAGAGAAGAAGATTCAGCTTTCCAAATGATGAAAATGTACAAATAGTAACTATGAAAACACATTAATGGAAATGTTATATTATTTATATGTTGTACTGGTGGGAATAAATAAGATAATTACAAAAGAAAAATTATGAGTCTGCCTAAAAATGATAAAGAAAAAAAATCAACCTAGCAACTACTAACTATTCAATGTCGTAGATGCTGAGAACTTGTTAAATTTGTGATTAAATTCCACAATACATGCATAAATTCTCAAGGTATTATGATATGATAAAAATTGATGCTGACTTAATTAAACTCTTATGAATATTATATTAATAATTATGTTTTTTTGGTGTTTTATTTAATTTTATTATGGTTATAACTGTACTAAAACATGAAAATATTAATATGTTATCAGTTTTTTCAGTATTTGAATGAATATTATTAATTATACTAATTACTAATACATATTATTTAATATTAAGGTGCTATTCAATATAAATTTTTTTTCTAGATATGTTAATATTTGTAATGTGCTTAATTATGAGGTAATTATATGTAATTAAAATTATCGTATTTTCTGGAGAATGTTGAGTTGGAATTAAACCATTGAGGTTACAATTATTTTGAATTATTTTATTTAAAGATGATCTAATTCTTTTTTACAATATTATTGTACCATGGCGTATTATGACTATGTTTATAAAAAAATTTCCATTGTTTTTTTAAATGGACATTTTATAAGACAACTGAAAACCAATCGCATATAGCATGGCTACAAGGATTGAACTGACAAATTAAAGATGGCAAGGGTGCAGTTCATACCACTGATATATGTGATGTACATTGATATATTATTTTTTAAAAAATTAATGATTAAGAGAATATATTTTCATTTCATTTTGAGAAACATATTAGTTGATAAAACCATTTTTAATTCATATAATTTTTTAGAAACTAATAATATTTTGGGATACATTTTATTTGGATTATATATATATATATATATATCATATTTAGGATTAATGAAAATGACTTTTTCTTTACGATTAAAACTCTATTTTTATAAATGTATGTGATTTTTTATTCGATAACTGGTGAGGTTCAAACCTTTAATATTGTTGAAATTGTAATGGTTATTTTGGATATAAGGTTAATTATTTATGAAATGATCTATGTTAATCTATTGGTTTAATTTTTTAAACATGTATATTTATATATTTATATATTTATATACATTTTGGGTAATATCATAATTTATAATAACCATTTTGGTTTTAATAAAGATAGATGGAATATATTTTTATTCTATTTTGGATCTCATGATCCTTTAAATGTTATTTATTTTGAATCAGGGTAAAAAATTCATCTTGGATATTTATTACTCAGACAAAGATGTGGAGTGGAATGTGTTAGAAGCACTACCAAATGATGAAATTTAGTTTAGAAAATAATAATATATCAGATAAATATATATTTTTGTGTTCTCTTCCTTACTATTAATTTAATACATCAATTATGTGGAAATTATCAAGAAATTAAAATATGACATATTACCTTCTTATCAGATGAATCACTGGTATTTCAAGTCCTCACAAATTAATCATTTGCAGTCATATTCATTTTTTCATATTCGACTCCTTCTTTTTGAATATATATAATAAAAGTTTTTTATCCAAATATATATATATAAATATATATATATATCTTGTTTCTCCGTAACAAGAATTCCTCTATATCTCAAACACAAATTTACCATAGTTGAACTTAATTAATGAGGTTAGTAATTTATCTCCTCAATAATTAATTTTTTTGGAATTATCTAAAACCATGTCTTTTAAAATATCCTTTGTTATCTCTATGATAAAAAGTGTGTTCCATAAATCAAATTTATATTTCTCTATCACATCATTCATACTAACTACATCATCATGTATGTTATTGGAAGTAATTTTACCCTTATTTAATTTCAATTTGGCATCAAGGCCCCATGGTCATTCCCAATGAGACAATTTGTTCTTTTTTTAATCAATATTAATATAATTTTTATAAATCCTCATAAATGGGAAGAACATCCAAAAAAATCATAACAATCAATGTTCATTTAGAACCTAATGGTTATAAACACTTTTAAACCACTTATTAGTTTATCTTTCAACATATAATACATGATTTTGATCAAAAGACTTACATATACATTATTTCTATTAAAATTCACCAAAAATTTCAATAGTCGCATAAAAATCGTGTCACAAAGAACCCAGAAGGGTTGTATAATACATTGAATATATGTTCAAATGTTAACTCATAATTCCATGATGGTATCCATAACTCCTATGTTAATATTATAAGAAGAAATATATGATTCGATCCCTAAAATAATTTTTAAATGATTCATGATTCGTATAATTGAAATATCATGGATAAAATACTATTATAGATAATTCATGAGTAATGATACATAAATACTTCAACCCTTTTAGATCAATAATTTTTACCATAGTTCTTTACATACTCCAGGGGTAACCCATAGATTATGTAATTTACATAGATAATTCCCATGATCCATATATATAAGACAATAAATTTCCTGTAAATTTGTTACTCTATAATCATTATTTCCATAAATAAAACATATTCCCCTCTATTTGTGATAATCACCTAGGTTCCTCTTCCCACATTCCTTCCATGTATGAATCCAGATCATATTTTAAATATATTAATTAAAACATGAACTTTTATAAAAGTCTATGTTCCTCTTATTGGATGGGTTAGGATTCTCACTTAATTTCACATAATAATCGATATACCATGATATATTATTAGTTATAATAATAATATATTTCTCCCTTGCCATCATCAAATTTGGTTTATCAAGATCACTAAAATTTACCTCACATTCATTGCTAACATGATTTATCTTGGTTCCATACATTAACTAAAACTAAAAAATATTTGTGTAAGGAATAATAATCCTAGCGGTGAACTTTGTAATCATGAAAAATCAATTATATGAAGCCTAAATAAAGAAACAAAATCTTTAATCTAAGAAATATTAATCATAATGCATGTCATTCAAGTTTGTGATTTAAATCATTCTTGATTGGTCTTATGTGATTTTAAATTTACAATTCATATCACATTGTATTTTCAAACCAGATGAATAGGGAGGCCCATTTTTTTTCCCAGGTGAAAACTTAGTCGAAACATAATGAATCCAATTCAAATTTATTACCACTATGTACAACTACTCCAGAGGTACATCCACTTGTAGTATCTAGTTAGAGATATAATTACATGGAAACCAATTAATATATCCTTCCTAAAAATACCATGTTATTTTTATATACTTAGGATTATAATTAGAGAAAACCTTATACATATCAATTGGGATCACTCTAATGTTTTATCTTCCTAGTTTCCAATCGTTAATTAATCCTTCCCTTGGATACTATAAATACAGAGTGGTTCTTTTAAGAGATATATATATATATATATTACTTTTTTTTAATTTAATATTCAATACATTTCAAAAAATACAAACTTCAGGACAATGTATGATTGATTTCTTTGGATAATAGGTAAATAATAACAACTGTTCGTGTACAATCTTTTACAAATCCCACAATGAGCTCCTGGATTAATAATTTTCATATAAATATCGAATACAAATCCCTTCCTCATAAAATAGGGAAGGGATATATATGAAAGGGTGGTATCAAATTCTTATAAAGTGTAAACGTACGAGATATAACTAATGATCTTATGCAATAAAAAGATAATGTTTAGGGATCAAGATCATGAATGTAACTTACAAATTTCATACCCAAATCTATTTAAGATCATTAAAATGTGTTTTGTAATAAATATTGTTGGGGTATAAGGATTCTATCACAAAGGATTTATAGTACCTAAGGCATGAGTCCATAATAACAGCATATTATGTAGCTTTTGTTTATTCATAAAATCATAGAAAATCATATCATTTGAAGAAAAGGATCATTGACAAGGAAATAATAGTATATTGGGTTCTCTACCAAAAAAATAGTAGTAGTAAATGTTACCTCCCAATTCTATCATAGTGGATAGTGACCCATACTAAACTGTTTTCACTCCCCATTATACACATGTTTATCTCATTAGATATCCATCATTAACCAATTCATGGGAGATACATATAGCTTCTACCCATACATTATTAAAATTAATCCTTGCTCATTAGTGATAAATTAACAACCATCACATAAAGAAACCCATATAATTGTGATCCACAAGATCTTAAACCATTCATCATATCAGAACCTGGGAAAATAAATGGGTTTTATTAATATTTCATCAGATAATAGCCCCTAGAAATTAAATGGGTTTCATTAAATTCATTTCATTATAAAACATAATCAGATAATAAAAAAACGATCTTTTCATCATATTATATAACTTCTAAAGTATAATTTACAACAAAGGATTTCATCCTCGATAGAAACTTATTTTAAAATATAACATGGATGATGTTTTTGGATAATAACTTTTCTAAAATGAAATTATCCTTTTAAAAACATGGATTTCAACTAATATTTTCAAAATAATTTTATTTCAAAAAATCCTTAGATAACTATAATGGAACCATTAAAAAATTTAGCCATCATGATGGAAAAAAAATCTTCATTCCATACATGTTGAAATGACAATTCTATTGACTTTGACTATAATAGCGAAAAATTACACATTCAGGAAAACACCAGAATATTCATTTAAAAAAATATCTAAAATTTCAAACATGATTAAAATTATAATTAATTAACCATTAATAATAATTAAAATATTATTTATGATATCTTTTAATAAAAAAGGATGTGGAACAAAAATTATTTATGACTAAAGAGAGAAATATATTTGATTTTTCTTGAAAATATTATTTTGGACACTTGAGTACATATATGGAGTAAAATTAAACAAAAACACTAATTTTATTAAATAACCCTAAGAGAATAAATTAAAAGAATTTATTTATAGTTATATACTATTAATCCATCGTTGGACACAAAACAAATATAATCTTAATAAACCAAGAGATTGTAACATAAAACCTATACCACTTTGTTAAACATTAAATCAAAAACCAAATGAAGGATTGACAAAAATTATTACATTAAATATGATAAAATTAAGTATATTCAAGATATAACATGTCTTGGGGGATTTATATAATCCTTGTAATATATGATAGGTTTATAACATAAATTCTTCCTCAAAGAAGAAAATTTTGGAAAAAAATTTGCTTAAGAGAACTCTCGAAATCCTTTGATCACATTCAATAATACTATATAATAAATATATGTTTATTATACATATATTACAGACCCAAAATTATATATTTCATATTATATTTCAATAACATAATAACTTTTATTATGTGTTTATTAATAAAACCATGTTAAAATCATATTTTATGAAATAACTGCTTCATTTTTCAGGTACGTTTTAATTTTTCAGTTTTTGTACTTTTAATTTGATCACGGTTTCATAATTTACATTATTTTCAAATTGATATAATTATCATATATATTTAATAAATATATATTAATAGTAATCCAAAAATTATTGACATAGAAAATTAATTACATTGTTTATAGAGATAGTACGACATACATACACATGAATGTTTTTCTATTTTCTCAATGGATGGAAAAGAAGAATGGTAAATAGTATATAACTATAACAAATTAATTAATATGTAATATATATAACACATCATCATTATAAATTCCCTTATTACTTTCCATGTAAATTATAAGTTACCAACGAATAACATCATTTCATGTGGCTATAGTCCCCCACACACATGAGTGACATTCTAGTATTGCCAAAGAATAGAAAGCAAGCTTGTGTTTGTGTTATAATAATTATATAAGTATAATTATATACTAAATATAAAACAATAATTTCATATCCATAATAATCACATGTCGTGATTAGTTGTGATGGAAAACAAATTACATATGTTTGTGATGGAAAACAAATTACTTATTTATGTTTATTCCTAAACCCTTTATTGGTGGGTTTAAAAATAAAATTAATATCACACCGTAGGATTTTATTTTCATAGTTTATTTTAAATTATCATTTTTTTCTTTATTTTCCATTTCATTTTAGAGTGTTCCATTTTTAAATTTTCAGTTTCAGGATGTTTTTCCTCAGTTACATGATTTAGCTACACAGTAAAGTGTTATCTGTGTGGCCTCCTGAGGGTGATCCTATTTTTAGATAATTTTGGTTATGCATGGTTTGAGTTACATTAGATTAGAATTTTTTGATCCAGATCATATTTTTTCTATGAGAAATTGTCCACAAATCATACTCCCCTTACTAGAAACACTATAGACCCTCATAGTGTGGCCACATGGTTTAGGTAATAGTGCCCCAACCATGTGACATGGTTCTTTCACATCCTATTTTTCTATTATTTTATTTTATTTTGGTTGAACTTATTTTATTTTTATATATCATGAGTTTTGGGTCGCTTATATTTAAAAATGTGTTTTTGGTTGTTTTTTCTCTATTGCATGATATAGGTGAACAATTAAGGGGTAACAGTGCGACATCCCTAGGATGAGCCACTTTTCCGTTCATTTTTATCATTCATGGTTTTATTTGAATTAGACAAGTAATGATTGATAAAAAAATGGGGGTCATTGGAAAAACTATGAGGTTCATTAGTTGTCTCTGGTTGAGCTCACATGAACTCATCACAGTTATCCAAAATGTGTGGATGGCGTGTGCATGTTTTTCAAATTTTTTACCTAAAAATTTCGCAGGAATTGCACATAATTCCAAAAACTATGAATCCAATATTTGTCGGGTGTGTATTTTGTCTAGTAGAGATGTACAATTGGCACAAATTTTTTAGAAACTGTGCATCCTAACCATGCAAGGTGACCATGTTTCTTAAAAATGAGACTTGACTTTTCTACCCTCTTCAGATATTAACTGCAAAAAACCAATTCTTATTCATTTGTTTTTTGAGACCATATGATTCTCCTACCCCCTTCCTCATGCCTCCAACCTCTTTTCATGTTGATTTTAAGGAGATTTATTCATGTTTTATGGGTGTATCTTCAAGGTAATATATTATGTTTTTCATCTTCTTCGTTATCCTTCACTATTATTTTTAGTTCCTCTTCTCATATGGTCCATTTTGGTCTATTGTTCTTTTATTCCACGAATTAAATAGTGGTGTTTGACTTCTTCAGTTTCATGTGTGGATGTTTTTCATTCTTGAATCCCATGTGGTGTTGTTCTAATTTTCCATCAAAGAAGCGCATGTGTTTTGAGGTTGGATCCCTTTGAATTTGGACGGAAAATTTAAGAATATTTTCATTTATTGAATTTACTGTATCCATTTAATTATTAACAGTGAAGTTTAATTTTTTGAATAATTATTTTATATTATGTTATGTTATTTCCTTCTTATTTTGGGGTGTATAGAAGTGTTTTATTAAACATCCCACAACATGATTTTGTTAAATTTCATAGTTGGCCTTTGTAAATGATTGATGGTTTCTAAATAATTGTTTTGGTTTGTAAATATAAAAATAGTTCATAAATGTATGTTCTAAATAGTGGTGAAATATTAGATGGCCTGTTTTACATTTTTGAAAAGATGAGTTTAGATCTTTGGAAAATACTATTTTGTAAAGAGTGGTTGTGTCCCATTGGAGACTTTTATATAATTAGTTCTCTTTAAATACTTACATGGATAATCCTATTACCTTATTTATTTTAATATTTTTGGATATCCTTGGTGGGGGATTACCTCATGATCTATGGTTGAAAGGAAAGATATTGTTCCTTTTGTTGAATCAGGTGATATATTTTTTAGTGTGATTATTGAGTGTGATGTAAGTGAATGTGATTGGTTTATTATTGGAATTGGTTGCCCCCCCCCCAATGGGACACAAAAACTCTTTACAAACTAGCTAGTGGCCCTTAATATGGACCATTCTCTACTTTGGGATCATGTCCCTCTATTAGGTCAGGAATGGTATGACCAAGCATGTAAGAAACATGGTGGCATTTATTGTAGATTTATTTTGGAATGAGTCGGATTCTTGTATGTTCTATATTATCAATGGATCTCCACATATCTCTCATGTTCTTCCGATCTGAGATGTATTAATTGTATGCCTGTGATTCTTTATTTTGATGGATTCACATATGAGATATATTTTATTTACCATATTGTGTGATCATTGCTTCTTCTCCATTTTGTAGTTTAAGTTTTTAAAAGTGATATATTGGTTTTAAAATTTTAGTGTAAAATGTTTTGAATTTTTTTTATAATTTGTTCTACCATAATAGGTAAAAACAGAATCATTATCCCCTAAAATGCTAATGTATCATTCTGAGAAATAAATCTGGTTTTAAATGAAAAGGGTTAGAGGATCATATTTTATTATAAAGTGGAAATCTATGAAGAAAATTATTTTACATATTGTACTATAATCTAGGAATTGATTCATTATGTTTCAATCGAAACTAATTTGGAATATTTTTTTGGGAACATCTATTATGTTCTATTACTCACAAATATACTTGTTCTTTATTTTTATATTCAATTACATGGTTCACCTTAGTTTATATCATTAGGGGATGTGTATAGATTTGAAATCAAAGAGTGACCCTTTGCATCATGTGGATACTTAATGGGTTTTAGTATCAGTTTGGAATTTGATGATTTTATCATTGTATTTGAATTTTATTTATAAATGTATACCAATATTTTTCTTATATATAGATTTTATATTTATTTCATCTACAAAAATTTATTGATTTTAAGCGAAATTATTCCCATTGGTTGTCGTTGATTCCCTATTTACATTTAACTATCCTTGGAGGATCGAGAAAACATTGAATTCCATATCACATGCCTACTTGAGTGACAGATTTGGGGTCGACCAGGGTTGGTTCCTGAGAGAAATGGAATCAGTGGAGGTTCATAAGGGGAAATATCTTATCAGAGAGCCAATTATTATTTTTTATGTCTACATATGTGTTGTAATTCTATTTAAATGTTTGTTATAGGTATGAGGATGTTTATATCAAACAATTCATGTGTCGAACCGTGGGTTAATGTGGGAAGTTGGGTTGTGTTTGGCTTGTTTGAGTTTTGAGGATTTTCTTCATTTTGGTTGAAAAGAAACAATAGTTGGGATATTGGACTAAGTGATCCTGTTGGGACAAAACATCCCTGTGTAATTTGGGACATAGTCTTGGAAAACACATCATGATGGTTGTGTGATTGAAATTTTTCCGCCAACTATATGGCCAGTCACCCAACAACACAATTTTTCTCCTTCCTTGACTTGTATAAAGTAATCATAATTTTAAATTTCATTTAGAATAAAATATATTCTATAGTCATATTATTATTTCAGGATATATTGTTTTTATTTTTGGAATATGGAAAATTGTTTTTCAATTGGAATTCATAGAAAATGTATTTTTGATAATATAACATTAGGGTAAAACATGGTTTTTTTATATCAAAATTGGATTTCTAAAATCATAGATTGGGGTTTTATCGAAATTTGTTTCTTGGGAAAATGGAGATTATTTTTGAAATGGAATGGTTTTGGGAAAACGTATTGGTTTTTTTTAAAAAATATACTTGAAATTTGAAATGGGTTGAAAAATAATATTTTGAAACACGGATTGAAAGTTTTGTTATCACATATGGACATGAATTTTTGGACCATTAGTATTCTTATTATCACTCACAAGAAGGGGTATGTGTGAGGTATAAGATGACTGATATCATCATTAGGTGGGATCCGAAGCTGGGATGAGAATTTTCATCTGTGAGGCTCCATGGAATACCATTTGTGATTGTTCACCATGCCATGTTTGTTAGCTTTTCAGAAGTATTTTTAAGAGGAAAATAATGTTTCTTTATGAAATAATGGTTTTGTTGTGTGTTTTATTTTGATTGTGGGATGTTTTATATGTTGTGTTCAGAGCAGTAGATTTTTTTTGAACTTACTTTTTGATTTATTTTTAGTCTCCTTATTAATCAACATGTTCCACCACTAGAGATTTGATAGATATTAGAGGTGAAGCTATGGATTTCTCACAAATAGATGAATCTATAGTTGATCGTCTTAAAGACCTTAATATTGAGTTTTGGATGTTACATCCAAATATATTTTATTTTCTTGTCGATAATTTTGAATAGGAAGAGTATATGTGGAAAAAAGAAAGGATATTCAATTTTTTCCGATATTCTAGAGTTCCAAATAGTGAAGGTCTCTAGAATTATTCATTAAGGTCCATTTAGTATGTGTTTAAATATTTTTATTTGGGCAATCCTTGGGATGACCATTCATAATAATTATTTAATTTCTCATCTATCGGATAATACATTTTTAAGGTTGAAAAGGTTGTGAAGGTAATGGATATGTCATTCATTTCTCAAGGTGGTGAATTGGTGTTGGAGTATATTCTTCATTTTGTTTTTTTTTTCAGATCACCAAGTGTGGGGTGAGTACAACTATTTAAAGTATTGTCATTTTTAAAATTGAATTCATTCTAATCTACAATCATATGTATCAGAATATGGTCTGACAGACTTTACTGACAATGTTAGGTAATCTATTTGGGTTGATTCCATGTAAGATGATGTGATTGAGTCTACCAACTATCCCAAATTATCTAAAAATAGTGAAGTGAATACTGTTAATAATATTGGAAAGATGCCTTCTGTTGGTGGTGCTGGTCATGGAATCAAGCGGCCTTTGGATATTTTTTCAGATTCTTCTGGTAATAAGTCCTTGGTTTTTCATCAGTTAAAAAATTTAGGACACTAGAATATTCCATGTACAAATATTCCAAATATCATCCATGAATGTGGATTCCTATTTCTTTATCAATAGTTCTATCAGGTTGATTTTATATATTGATGTGGAGTGAGATCTCCCCCTTATGAAAACACCCACGCCCATTTTTTAGAGTAATGTTCTTTTCTGGGTCATGTTTAATGATTAATTTTTGTTAATATTTCTCTTTTTAATGTATATAGTTTACATATTTGGGAAAATATATTTTAATATAAGTGCATTATTTTTGAAATTATGAATTTGTTTCTTTTGTGATGGATGTATTTCTCATTATGTGCATGATTCTACTAATTCTTGTTGGATGTGAAATAGGATGTGTACATATCATCTAGATCCCTATATTAGTGAGAGATCCTTGTTGGAATGAATTGAGTCTCATAGAGCACCGATTTTTATGTGTTATTTTTTAGTGTTCTGTACTGACATTCTATCATATATATTTGATGTTGATGAGTGGTGCTGGATGGGTACCCAAGTGAAATTATAAAATGGTCCAGAGACTATTCTGGCATCCAATGATGGTAATTCTATATGGTTTCTAGTGTCATTCTGGAAGGTGGTGGTCTCTTTTGGAGTTTATTGATTACATATCTATTTATTCTAGGTGGACATATATATTAATAGAGTAGGCCAATGTTGTTTTTGTGGAATATTTATCGAAGTTGGATTTATAGTTTTCTATTATTCTTTAGCGGTTATTTTCATCCTTTGTTTTTTTATTTTTGGAGTGCATATTTTATCTTGGTAGTGGTTGAGGTCCTTCTTGTTTCCGAAATAAAACCCTGTCAGTGTGGGATCATAATTCTTAAATCGATCAACTAGATGATTTAAGGTTATCTGGGGTCAGAAATCATAATGGTGTGGAGAACATTCATACCATTAACTTTTATTTTCTTATGTTATTTTTGTTAATCTGTTTGTTCTTTGTTTCCATTTTGAGTTATGGGAGATCCATAAATAAATTTTGAGATTCAGGTTGTTTTGTCCTCAGTTTCACAGTTTACGTGAATAATTAAGGGGTAACCAAGCAACCTCTTTAGGTTGATTCACATTTGAATTTATTTTTAACTACAATTATTTTAGGTGCATTTCCTCTTCACATTATGATACAAATTATGGGGCTCTATGGAGAAACTATGTAGGTATTTTTCTATGGTCAAGGGTGCATGGCATGAACATGGTCATCCAAATCGTGAAGTAGGCATATGCATGGTTCTAAAATTTTTGACATAACAATAAGTCATATAGTTGGTGAAATGTTACCCGAACTATGCAGAAAAACCATGTGGTTGTGAGGTATGTGTATTAAAGGGTGTATTGTTTGGGAAATGTTTGTGAAACTGGGAAGCCTAACCTTTCACAGTGTCATGGTTTCTTATAAATGGGGATTGGACTTTTTAGCCTCTTCATATTTTAAACCCAAAACACCTTATTCCTCTATCATTCTGTTCATGAGACCCAAGGAGGGTCCTCCCTTCTTCCTCACACATACAACCTCCTTCCATAGTGACACTATGGTTATTTAATCATGTTTTCGGGGTTGGATATTCATGGTAATATCACTTTTTTCATCTTATTATCTATTTTTATTCAATTTTACTTTGAGTTCCTAGACTCCATTGGTCTTTTAGTACAATGGTTCTTGTTTACCTAGGATAAAATGGGTCTTCTACATCATAGGGTTCCTTGTTAATGATCATACATCATGAAACATTGATGGTGTTGTTTCACGATTCTATCAGAGAAGATATTGTGATTTGAGGTAGGATCCCTTTTCATTTTTAATTAAATTTAATAATTCATTGATTTATTTCATTTGATATAGATCATTACTGAAAAATAGTGATATTTGATTTTACAATATTTATCGGAGGTTATGTAATGACATTTCCGTATTTTTTAAATGGATGGTTTGTTATTTAAATGGACCGTGCGAACAAAGTGTCCAATAAATTTCCCAGTTACAGTTTATAATTGATATATTGTTTCTAAATCATGTTTTTAATTTTGTAAATTTGATGTGATTTCTTGAATTGAGTTTCAAAATTGTGGTGACATTACAAATATGGTTTTCACATTTTTTAAAAGGTGGGTTTAGTTATCTGAAATTGGTGTGTTCGATAAAGAATTATTGAGGACAGTTTGGAAATATAAGAAGATTAGTTCTCTTGGAAACACTCATTGGATAAATCAATGGGCTTAGTTAAGTTGGATGGTATGGATGGTCCTTGGTGTGGGGACCCTTTCAGAACAATGGTTGAAAAGAAAGGGATTTTTCCTTACCGTGACTCAAGGGTTACCCTCTTCATTGTGTAGATTGTGTATGATGTAAGTGCATGTCATTGTTTTCTTTTTAGAATTGGTTGGTTGATACCCACATTAGTCATGAAATAGGAACCTTGTAAAATCAACTGTTTTCTTGGAATAGTTGGTATACTAGTTGTGGTTATTCAATTGATAGTGGCACTTAATATGGACCTTGATCTACTTTGGGATTATTCCCCTCAGTTAGGCTCGGTAGTGTAAGAGTGGCACTGCTGGATAACTGTTGTCATCGGGTGAGGCATGCCGACAAGATGAGTCAGCTGCTATTTTGTTCTAGATTATCCATTTAGATCCATGATTCTTCGATTTTCTTCGGTATATATTTTTCTACGAAAGATTATAGAAATTACTTGGTTGGTTGGCCACTCATAAAAGATATATTCTATTTCCCTTATTTTTTAATCATTTAATATACTCTATAGTACATTTTACTTATATTATAAAAGTTATATGGTGGTTTTAAAATGCCTATGTAAAATGTTGTGAAATTTTTTTACGGATACTTGTTCCCTTTCAAAGTAAAAAACCTCATCATTATAATAGAAAATATAAATGTATCCTTAGTTTTAAATGAAAAATTGAAATATACCATATTTTTTTTAAAGTGGATATTTTTGAATATTTATTTTTATATATTAAATTTATAATTTGGTATTTATTATTCTTTTTTAAAAGGAAAATCAATAGAATAGATTTTTAGGGCAGGACAACTGTGTTTTAATACATATGCCTATACTTCTGCTTCGTTTTTAGATTTTGTGATAGGTTCAAGATTGGTTTCAATATTCATGGGTGATGTCAGGTTTGGAATCAAAGAGTTACCGTCCTGTTAAATTGGAGATCCATTGTTCACCTCTATGTTTTGGAATAGACGTCAACATTCTTTGAATATTGTGCAGAATTTCAGCATTGCTTATCATACTCAAACGGATGGCCAATATATGTGGACTATCCAAACACTTGAGGACATGTTGAGATCATGATCAATGGAATCCAAATAAGGATTAGATCAACAATTTCCTTTTGTTGAGTCCTCTTACAAAAATAGTTTCCACTCATGAATCCAAATGGATCCTTATGAAACCCTTTATGGGAAGAGGTGCAAGAGACCAACAAGTTGGGATGAAGTGGGGGAGTGAAAACTCCTAGGTCTGTAGATGGTCAAAGAAATGGAGGATAATGTTAATATCATTCAACAACATGTTAAAGATGCTAAGAGTCAGCAAAAAAGCTATGTTGATAATCATCAACGAGACCTATAGTTTAATGTTGGAGACATGGTATTCCTCTAGATATCACCATGGAAGACTGTTATGTGATTTGGTAAGAAGGGAAAGATTATTCTAAGGTACATCGACCCTTTTTAGATCATTTATCACATTGAAGCATTGACCCATCAACTAGCACTCCCACCGAACCTATCTCAAGAACATGATGTATTCCATTTATCACTCTTGAGAAGTAAATACCTAAATCACCACATGTACTATATACCGAGGTGGTACCATTGGAGAATGACCACTCTTATGAAGAGAAAATAATGATGATCTTAGATCGTAGAGAAAATGTGCTACCAAAAAAGACAATTCCCCCGCATAAAGTTGATGTGGTGAAACCAAAAGCGTGATGATGAAATGTGGGAATCAGAGGAAGTGATAAAGAGGAGTTACGTACATCTATCTTAGTGTGGGAAAAGAAAATTTCGAGGGAAATATTTCTTATGTGGGAATACTGTAACAACCCAAAATTTTATTAATGAAAATTCCTCTTGATCAAATTAAGTGTATTATTGTGTAACATGATTATATAACATATGAACTTTCTTGGTTTAATGTTTTTGGATTTTAAAATACCATTTAGAATTGTGACAATTCGTAATATATATGTTAAACAATGACCTCAAGATTAGTATAAATATTCGGCTTTAACAAATCCTATTTACCTAGAAAATAGAAGCGATAGACTCATCGAGAAGAATTTCTCCATACGAAGCCCATTTTTCAGATCTCATTATGGAGTTGGCTTCATTGGGATTCATTCTTGACCAATCCCATGTAGAGCTTCAACACGTTAATCTCGAATGAATATACCTACAGAAGAAGTGGAAGTTGATAGAGATTAGCTCCCAAGGGATATTATCTGAGCCACCCCAAGAGTCTGTCACCATCACAAACCTTACCCTTCGGTCTTATGCAGGTGTAATAAGGGGTTATGTAGCGATACCCTACTACTGTGGTTATATACATTATTTTGGAATAGATTAAATAGTATATATTCATTTTATTATTGTTACTTTGTAAATAATTTTTAACACACAAATAGTATTTGAAGTTAATATTCAATTAAGAAATATATTTTGATGAATTAATGGGTTTTTAATTAAAAAATATTTTAACAAAACATTATTACTAAATTAACTTTTGTTAAATATGAATGATCTTATAATTTTTATGAATACAATAGTAATTTTTATTAAGGTTTGAAAGCTGTTATTTTTTCAAAACCCCTGAATTTTGGATAAATATCGATGTTTATATTAAAAGAAAATTTTTACATATTTAGAATATTATTTAGATAATGTTAATATTATTTTTGGAATCATTACATCTATATTATCCAACGTTAAATTTTTCTTATTTTTATGATACGGTCGAATTTTGGGGTAAACATTAAATACTGTTTAATTATATGATTGGTTTTATGACATCATAATGACCCAATAGTTATGTAATATGATAAAATAAACATTATTTTCATAAAATATATTTTTTAACTTTAAAATAATTTGATTTTATGTTTTTTTGGATTTATTTTAAAAATAATTATTGGACCCTCCAAGACTTATAAAACATTTTATATTTTTAAAATGATTTCATTGAAAGTGTGACCCCCTCTACATAAGAAAGCATAATATTTTATGAATTTAGGCCATTGGGCATAAAAAATTATTTCTTCCACTCTCTTTTGAAAAGAAAAACATGGGCAAAAACCATGGGTTGGTTTTTGTTGTTGGTTATTTTAATGAGTGGTGACCAAAACCTAAATAATAATGATTTTCCTCTTTTTTCTTATATAAACCCACCCAAGTTCCCAATTACTCATTACTCAAATAATTTGGATCTATTCCAAGACCATACCTACACTATCTATAATACTACCATGTCATTCCATGGTCCCATGAATCCGCTATCATATCCCTTCCAATCCTTTTGTATCACACATCCATGTAAGGAATTTCTTCCTTTCCCATTTTGGTCCAATTTTCTTTAAGCTGTTATTACTATTTATTTTTAATTAAAAATTTTGGGGTTTGATTTCTCACTTCCACATAGTTCTTTATTTATGTTTTAACAATTAACTACCCTTTATATCTCATTAATTCTTCTCATGTACACCAATTACCATGTGGAAATTCCATAACAAATTAATCTATTCTCATTTATATTCAAGAAATTCTTTTTCATTATGAATATATATTCCATTACATATGTTGGGACATGTTTCTATATGACCCTATTAATGTCCATACCATTTAAATATGATGATATATGCCATTATATATCATAAAACAATTTTATTAATTCTTATGTCACGTCATTGTGCTGTTGAAATTGCACCCTGTTTTTCCGAGCCAAAGTCATTGTGTAGTGAATACCATGCACATTTCTCTATCAAAAGTATTAAACATTATGCACATTTACATATAGATTCTGTATTTTCATGTATTAATTTCACATTCCATTATCATTGGAAAAATTATGATGTTTAATGAGTCCATGTTATATGGTTCATGTGGCACACTTATGCATGACATGAAATTTTTAAGAAAGGTGCTCTCGGATAACGCTCCAATGCATTTGGTAAAGATTAGTATCATTATACATCATGTGAAATGAGGGTTTACACGTGATAATTCATGTTAAATGAGGTTTTACTCATTCCCCATGTGCAATGAGCCTTGGATCATGCTAATACCATGTTATGTGTTTTCGGAACATTTCCATGTTATAATAATCATGCTATATCTTTTCTTTATGTTAATTTTTCTATTATGCTCCGTTGATATTCCTATTTCCTAAAATTTATTGTATTATTCATGTTAGGCCTTATTTACTCCCTTACTGGTCTTTATAGCTCATCCTTTTCTTATGCATGTCCTCATGTTATCCCATGCAATGCTATATACAATGTAATGTTATGGTCATGTGAAAGACGATTTCAATAATGATGCTAGGTTTTATGTTTTGTGTTGTTCTGTAATGTTCCTAATTTCCCACACACTATTACTTTTTATAGTCAGAGTTGTCTTAATGAACTTTTATGTAATAAATCATGTTTTTGTGTGTAATAAAGATCATGTTCGTGATACATTCAGTATAAGAAATAGTTTTTAGAAAAATGTTCTTTTCAACCGAAAAATAAAATTATATCAAAATAAAGTATAAGGATGATTACATTTTAATGAAATATATTATTTATAGTTAAATAATAATAATATTTATTGAAGATATAATAAAAAATACAATTTTAATTTACATGAAAAATATGATAGATTTTATAGAAATAAATATTACTATACAATAAAAAATAAATCATTTTTGAAAAGACCTAAAAATTTACAATAAGATATTGTGTGTAGGATGATTTAAAAAAATACATTCATTTCATCAAATAAATTTTTTTAAAAAAATTAATTTGGTTAAAATATTCCAGTGAGAAAAAATTTACTTTTTATAGAATTCTAATTTTTGATTCATAAAAGAGTTTTACTAAAACAATCGAATTCCATTATTATAATTTATTCCTAAAATTAAATTTATTTAAAACTATTATTAATCATTAAAATTATTTTGTTAATAAAATTAATTACTTAAAATTAAATGTCTATATTATAATTGTTTATTATATCTTAGTTCATATATACTCGAGGCATCATGTAAGAAATGATATCAAACAATAAAAATTTATTTTATGAAAAACTAAATTATAATATATTTTTGTGTTACACACTACAAATCTTAAAAAATTGCATCCTTATAATTTTTTCCTTATAATAAATTCTCTTATACGATAATTTTTTTGAATATTAAAATCATTGAATGGAACTAAAAATTTCCCTTTGAAAAGTTAAAGGTGGAAAAGTTATATTAACCAGAAATAACATGAGATTAGTATCCTAAATCAGGAGAACATAGGTGGGAAGTGAATATAGGGAGATCTAAGAGAGAGATTTTGTAAAAAGAATATCATCGTGTGATATGGAACATTTTCATTATAATGTTAATGACCACCAAATACTAAATCAATTTGTTTTTAAAATGACTAAAAAATAATTAATAATACCTGTAAAGTTGAAAAAATTCATTATAAAATATCTTTTCCTAATGTAGATGAATTTATTTTCCATAGGGTACATGATTTTATTTTATTTCATATGAATAATTTTATAATTTCATTTTGATACGAATAATTTCCTCTTCTATCACATATCTTACCCCAATAAATGAATGCTCAATAATAATTTTTCATTCATAGAGAAGTAAAATTGACTTTAAACAGATCATATGTCCTATAAAAGAATGAAGAGTCATTCATTTAGTCTCTAGATTTTTAATATATCCAAAATGTTTAGAAAAAGCACTTTAGTATTCATAAATCAGCATATGGTGAAATAATACATGATTCCATAAATCCTCATTAATTACTATAAAATTTTAACAACAACCATTCCATAAATAATTATCCTTAAAACTAGATCAAAATGTTACTTAAAAAAATGAAAAATAATTTTTTTCTTGAAAAAATTCCACAAAAGATAAAAATATTATCTTAAAATAATAACATAATGTTTACTTTATTTTCACATATCATTCACATGAATTACCTAATTATATATTCTCCTAAAATATAATAATAACCAAAATCACTATTGAAAAATCAATCGAAAATTATATGTCTAGAATAATTATCTTTATTTATATCTCTTAAATAAATTTACAAACATTCCAATATACTCCATAAATCTAAAAAGGTAATAAAATTCATCCAATTTGACATCAATTACATTTTCATTATAACAATAATCAAATTAAAGATCAAAAATACTATCCAATTTACATTATAAATATTTATTATCTATTTTTTCTAACTAATCATTATTATCTCAAACAAAAGAACACAATGAGGGTTATTTTTCCCTCAATCATGTGTTTTCAAAAAATATCACCTTAACACTAAATCACATTCTTATATTATTGAATCTATTAAAAAATGAATATAAATCCTTATAGAAAATATAATGTGGGACAATATTTACATGTTTTATAATTTATATACAATGAATATTATTACTTTATTAGTTATAAAACATAATTACCATGTAACATTAACGATTTATGAGGTATTATTTTGTGTATTTTTGTACATTCATTTATCCTTGGATTTCCCCTTGATTTTTTGAGAGAAAAATAGATATTTGTCCTAAAAGTAGTTGTATCATGGTTATATAATAGTTTTGGAATTCTAAGAACCATGTCCTAGAAAACCATGTGGAAAATGTTCATTTTTTACAATGGGGTCCACATTATTTGTGTAAGGTTTAGAAAAACCTGTGGGCTGACCGTGCAACCTATCTGAATACTTAAAAATTAGAAATTTTCTCTTATGAACTCTTTAATTTTAACAATAAATCACATCCCATCATCCTCATATGGGATTCCCAGCCATAATATCTTCCTCCAATCCTTCATGGTGGATTTAGAATCATTCCTTGGGTAGTTTTGTCCATTAAACATCAAGGAGTAATTAATGAAGTATCATTTTTCATGATTTTCACCTTTTTCTCTCGTTCCTCTCCCCTCTTTATTTTCATCATTTACAATGGGATATTTGACAAAATTATTTCCCATTAATAAGATGTTGGGTGGAATCATGATGGTTGTTATTGTATATTTTCTTTTTAGGGTCTAGTTTAGGTTTGATTGTGGTTTAACAACAGTTTTCAGAAATTATCATGTGTGAGGTAGGTTGTTCTAAGGTTTTACATTATTAGATTAGTTAATTTTTTGGCTGATTGTTTAAATGTGTTTTATGGACCATTTGGGTGGTGTAAAATATGTTCTTGAATTGTTTTGAGAAACATATGCGATGACCATGTGTTTTTTGAAGGAAAGTGGCTATGTATCATATGTGATTCAATGTGGGTTTTCATAAATATGTTTTATACCTTCTATAAAAGGGTCAAAACGTGTTTTCAAAAAAAAAATGGTTAGAATGCGATGAAATTTTATTTACAAGCGCAATGGGGTTTTTTTCAAGTCGTATTCTTCGTTTTTCTCCTCAATTAATTCTTTTAATAGTAAATGTGATGCTAAGAATGTTATAAAATTAATTTGATGTGAGTGGGTATTTGAAAGGGTTTTACTCATGGAAATGGTTGTATTCTATATGTGTTAGTCTTATTTTGTATCCATATGGGTTTCATAAATTGTGTAAGTGGTGCAAAATGTATTTCAAAATTATTTTGTTGTGGGTGTAAAATGAAAAGCAGGATTTTAGGGAAAATAGTGGGTTCCAAGTGGATTTTTATCTTTGAATCAATGTGAAAATGTGAAAGTGGAGATTTACTTGTGTGATAATGATTCCTAGAATGTGTATGTTAAAGTGATGTGTTATGTGGTATGTGAAATGGAATTTGATCACATAGGGAATCTTGGGAATCTAGGGGTGGACTAAAACTAATATTTAATATGATTTTGATGTGGATGAGGCATAAATTCATCTCTTGGGATTAATATTATAACACTAACTAAATAGGTGATATGATCAGAGACAGCTATATATTGGAATTTATCCCCCTTAATTGGATCATGCATGGGAGCATTGCTGGTATTGTATTAAGATATAGACAATATTTGGCATTGGTATGGGATCCCCACTAATGGATCATGCATGGGAATGTTGTTGGTAGTTTAGATGGGGGATTATGATCACCATGGTACAATGTTCAAGGTGTACCACTAGTGCTAGTAACCTAAATAATGATTTCACATGGTTCCCGCTTGTGACATGATTCCCATGTCATGTGTTTTTATTCATCATTATACTTGTAAACCATGTATATATTTTTATTTTATGAAAACATAATTGTGAAAATGGTTATCCTTAAGGAATTGTTTTGTGAGAATGTTTTCAAAAAAAAAACATATAATTGATTCAAATAATATTTTTGAAATGTGAATGTGAATTTTTATCCTAATATTAAATCATTTAATATTTATTTTGGGTGGCATCCTACTAGTATTTGGATCATACCTTGAATTAAATTTTTGATGTATGTATATTTTCTTATGTCTTACCATGGTTAAGTCAAGACGATCCCTAGTGAGGATGGTGGATTCAATTTATAGTGTTCTACTTCTTTCATGTTCTATAGTTTATGGATTGAGGGTGATTACCCTATTGTAACATTTATACCTTTGTGATGGTTTTATTCCCTTTATATTATTGTACTTTTGGATTTGGATAAATTTTTCGAATGTTTACTCGGTAAAATTGTTGTACCTCATTTGTCTATTCTTATTAGTTGTGATATGTCTATTATTAATGAATCATTATCATTATATACAAGGGTTAAATCATTCCCGAAATATATTATTAATTACTAATAACATGTTTCCAGCCCATGGGGATCGTGGACACCCTTCAGGCCTTGACATAAAACATTTCAAGTGTCGGGATAAATGGTACCCCATATTATTTAATGTAAAATGGTATTAGAGAATGATTTTCTCTATTTGGGTCAAGTAATTTAGGAATAATATGCATTGAATAGAGTTATTAATTTTATGGATTGTGGTTCTAGTTGTGATTTGGGTTTCAGTCTCACACACCTCATGACAGGACTTGGGTTTCCATAGGAAGTTGGGATTTTATTTGACCTCTCTTCATGGTGAGACGTATAGGTTCTAGACTTTATATAGGCATTGGGTGGAAGAGTAGTGTATTGTTTTTTATTTTTATTTTGTTGGATATGGTTTATTTATTAATGGAAGTTTTTTGTATTTGTTTTTTGTTGTAGAAAATTTTTTGAATGGTATTATTGATGGTTTAATTAGTGGTTATTGTTTTAGTAGGAATATGTCATCCTAGAGACTTCTAGTGAAACTGTATGAATATTCCTGAAATAGTTCTCCCACACCCACTAACCAGAGTCTAGTGAAACTATGGTTTTGTGTTGTCCAATCATTGGGTCATAGAGTGGGCTCTAGTCCTACATAGGTTAGAGGATCCGAACAAGATCCTGTAAGGGAGAAATCATTGAAGTTCCACAGGAACAAGAATCTTTCTTTATAGGGTACAAAGAAACCGTCGCAGATGAGAAGTGGATTGACAAAATTTAGAGTTTTTTTAGTTTCCTTATACTCTAATGGTAGTTATATTGATGTGTGATTTGTTTTTGTTGGATAGTTTGAGTCCTAAGTGTTGGGACTCAGTGGTTTAAGGTGGGAAGTATGAGAAAACAAGTTGGAAGGATTTTCAGGTCATCGTCAATGTGTAGTATTGTCCATTGATTTTGGCCTTTTCTAGGTCATGTAAGTTTTTTTAGCATAGCTAGGGTGACTAGAATAAGATAATGTAAACTAACCACTTTTAAGAGTTAATTAGGTACAAATATGATATCCTCTCCAATGAGAAGTTTAAGGTTTATAAGATAGAGATGGGGTTACAGACAATGATATACTCTTAAGTCTTCTTCTCCAAGATTAAAACCTACACTTTGGTTGTTGAACCTACCAAGATTGTAGAGATTCACCTCAAGGGAATGTATGGTTTCTTTGGTGCAATGTCTATATTAGGGTTCAGAAGTTCATCATAGAATATGAGGACATTGTATACGTATGTGAAGAAGGGATGTGGTAGTTTTCACTAACATACCTGATTGTGTTTTCAATTGGATTTTGATGTTGGGATAGTCTTGTGAAATCAGTGTGGGAATTTGGAACATGTGGTTTATGTTTTCATCTCTACATAGACCATTCTATTGGGGAAGAACTATTGGACACATATAGTGATTACTCACGTTAGAACACTCATATCAGTGTGGTGTAGAATCTGCAGCTCCCATAGAGTTGTCAACTCCATCAGAACTATCCAGACAATGAGATATTGGATTAGTTGTCATGGTGGTTGGGAAAGATCATCCTCTAGGTAGAGATAGTTTAGGAAAGATCTATTGGTAGGTCTTCATTCTCATTCTTAGGAAGACACAAGGGAAATCCATATAGTGGATCGGGTGAAAGAAGAATTAGATTTAGATCCTATGACTACTCAATGTAACATTATTAATGCATCATCTTTATCTATTTCACTATTTGATAATGGTGCTTTATTTTATTTTACATATTTTGTTTTTACTTGTTAAATTTTTCAATCGATCTTCTTCTATATGCTATGTAGTTGGTAATATCAATTTGTTATAAACGAGAGCAGTGTTTCATGTGCCCATATTGTGCAGTCACTATTTCAAGGTTTAAGTCAAAATGGAATTTTCTATTTTTGATATAGAAATCATTTATATTATCCTAATTATGGAATGGATGGTGAACTTTCAGGTTCATATTGATTGTTATACATGGAATGAGTGCATTGATGAACCTGATGGAGTATAATGGTTTTCCATGGTTAATGGGATTATCAGTTGGGATGTGTTGGACCATCACTCCTAAATATGATAAATTATTTTTATTAGATATTATGAATCATTTTATAGTATTATGTTAGTGTACTTGATTCTAGAATACCTCATATAGTGGATGAGTTACCGTAGGTTTTCTAGGTGATTTTTCATGTTTATCTCCAGTGCGAGATGTGGAGGGATAAATTGATTTGGCACCTGGAAAACAACCAATATAATTTCCATCAAAAAATATATCTCCCACCAATTTGAGATAGTTAAATGTAAAATTGGATGAATTTTATTCCAATGGATTCATTCACAAAGGCATCTAAACTATGGTTGCTCCAATCTATATTGGGAAAAAGGTCAATGGATCTCTCTGGGTTTTAATTTAATATGAGAATATAAAAAAGTAAATAATAAAAAAAATGTAACATTTTCTCTATATTCCATACAGTTTTGACCAGGATAAGGGAAAAGGTTTTTTTCTATATAGAAAATACATCTAGGTAAAAATAGATCCGAGTAACATAGCTGAATGTTCTGTAAATAGAAATATGAATCATGTTATACCATTTTGAGTATTTCATTATACATTTTAGATTGATGAATTGTCCATCAAACATTAACGACATAATGAATGGTGTATTTCACTAATATCTGGATTCATTTTTCATGGTATTCATTTATGACATCTTGGTCTATTCAGGAACCGAGGAGTATCATAGGAGGCATTTGAGAATTGTGTTGGGAATATTTCGAGATAAACTGATCTATGATAATATTTATATGTGAACCTTTTGAATCACAGAGGTGATGTTTATGGGTAATGTGATATCAAAACAATGGTGTTGGACTCCTCATGTATTAATCATGTTTTAATGATCACAAATCCTATTACTATTAATTAATCTCAATCTTAATTGAACATATTGGTAATGATCTCACATCTTAATAATAACAACACATCATTTTTTAATGATATAAAATCTTATTGATGTTAATTAATCTCTTTATTATTTACAATTCTTATGCATGATCACAAATCTTACATATATTATCAAGCATTTATATTGATGTTTTAACTTCTCTTACTCTCTAATAATAATGCTTTATCCATATTCTACATATTATTGTTTATGTCTAAATACATATATTTGTCTACTTATAGAGACACCGTAAAGTTTGACACGTTAAGGAAGACTGTGTACAAGGCACAGTCATAGTCAGATAGACACTGTGAAGGACAAACCATGACCCAGACACCGTGAAGGACACACAGTGTCCCAGACACCATGAGCTAGACACCGTGACATGGAGACAACGTGAAACACATACCGTGAATACCATACCGTGAAGAATACACACTTTACATAATCACTGTGACAGTGTTTCTTATCTTTTTGTCAATATTATTTAAATAATGCCAAATTTCATATTTGATGGTTTAAATGCAATTAATGTAATTTAATGATAGTTGTTGGCATGTAAGGAAACTGTATATCATACCTATGAAAAGGGAATCATTTCCTACTGCCAATGCTCGTGGAATATAAGGATGTTTGAGCTGCAGTACACATGAGAAAGTGCATGAATATACAACAAGAAGAACTTACATACGCACGACAACTCATGAAGAAAAGAACATTGTGCTGAACTAGAAGAACCATCCTGAGCATGAAGATGATATTTTAAGAATTACAAAGAAATCTCATGAGTACAATCCAGAACCTCTGAAGAACACAAGAACACAAGCTGAACTACGACACTCTGTTTTTCAATAGAAAAACCAGAGAAGGACTCAGAACTAGTTCTGCTGAATCCAACGTGTCCAGAGATGCATTGCTAATCACTAAAGCTTTCTAAACTCTTATCTTTTCTCTCTAAGTTATTTTTTTATTTAATTTCGAGAAGTGTGGTGTACTCTGTATATCTTACAAACATTGTCTCATGCACTGAACTGGAGGATATCAAAATCCTCACTCCAAAACTCTTAACTCATGATTACCCACGACAACTGTGTAAAAGGTCCTTGTGTGGCCTGGTCTTTGTTTTGTTTCCCACGATGAACTATGGTAGAGGTCCCTGTGTGGCCTGGACAATTTTTTAAATTGTTGTTAACCCCGATCCAGGGTGTGGATCGAATTTATAAAAATTTTAGAGGAATAATTCTCGGCTTGAGACTGAACCTCTTGTTGTATCTGCTCTGCATCATTAGAATAAGTTTAAAGTATAATATATATATCTTTTATATTCCGCTGTTGTTAATTTGAAATACAATACCTTATAAAGTTACTTTGATAGTTAAATTAGCAAGTGGTTATATTCATTGTAAACCAGAAAGATAGTTTCAAAAGTCACTTTGATCATAAGATTAAATTGACTGTGACCTATTCAATCTTTGAGAAACTAATTGAAAATTTATAATCTAAATAAATTCAGTACAGTTTAACTTTGTTTTTAAATTGGGGGATTTTAAGAGAAACCCTTTTAACATAAATTTTAATTGGAACTCATTTCACCCCCCCCCCTCTTGAGTGTCCACTCCGACCAACATTTGGTATCAAATGTTGTTTTTGTTAGGGGATTTTTTTAAATACTCTATTTTTCAACAGTTATTTTAGTTGCATCTTTAATGATCTTGAATATCTGTTAGTTATAAATTTTATCTCTTTAATTTTATTTTCTAAAATGTAGTTATGGATAATAGAGTAGAGGGTGCTGCTACTAACATGCCACCTTTTGTTAATGGTATGAACTATGCTCAGTTGAAATTGAAAATGAAAATTCATTTGGAAGGTATGGGTTTTGATATATGGACTGCTATAGAATCACAATATAAAATTCGAGAAACTAAAAGAACAACTTGGGATGAACCTAAAAAGACTGATTACAATAATAACTCTAAATATATGAAGGCTTTGTTCTGTGCTTTAGGAGATGAAGAATTTAACAGAATATCTTCTTGCAAAACTGCTTATGAAATTTGGGATACTTTGGGTGTTTCTCAAGAGGGAACATCTAATGTTAAAGAAATGCGATTGAATACTTATACTATTAAATATAATAATTTTAAAATAAAAACTGATGAACCCATTTCTGATATGTATCTGAAGATCAATGAGATAGTAAATACAATGAATTCACTTGGAGAGGTTGTTCCAGCAAAGGAAAAAATTTTGATGATATTGAGGTGTCTACCAGACCGATGGAGAGGCACATCTGTTTCAATCAGAGAGTCATGTGACATTGCTGCTCTACCTATCAAAGAACTCATTGGTAAGATTCTGATGTATGAGGAAGAACTCTTGGTGAATTAAGAGGAAGAGGATGAACCAAAAAGGAAATCAGTGGCTTTCAAGACTACTACTTCAAATAGTAAGGACAAAGAAAAATCTCTAATACAAACTGAAAGTTCACCAAGTGAAATTTTAGACTCTGATAGTGATGATGAAATGGCTCATATTTCCTGAAGGTTTAATAAATTTTATAGGAAGAATAAATTTTTCATAAAATCAAATTACAAGGGAAATTATGACAATAAGGGACATTGGAAGAAGGACTGGAAAAAGCCAGATAAATGTGACAAAGTTGTTTGATACTAGTGCAAAAGAAAAGGACATATTAATGTAGACTGCCCAAAGCTAAATGTCAAGAGGAAATATGATTACATGTACAGTAAGTACAAGAATGATATGAAGGCTACCTGGAGTGCTTCTCAAGACAACACAATTGAATCTGAAATGTATGATTCTGAAATGAAACATGCAAACATGTGTTTCATGACAAACACATCTGAGGTAACCTTAGATACTCCTGCTTTAAATTCCTATTATTCTAGAACTGAATCTGATTTATATTCTGACAACATTACTAGTGAGGAATTATTTGAATATTGTAATATGCTGGAAGAGACATGCAATGTACATAATTATAAATACAAATCATTGATGAAATATCATTCTCTCACTATGACTATTAAAACTGAACTTACTATTGAAAAGGAGAAAAATGATCAACTATTAAAGGAAAACACTGAACTAAAAATGTCAAATTAACAACATAGAAAGGACTTAGAGAAGTTCAAAAATGGAAAGAACACTCTAACTCAAATTATAGGAAAAAAAGTTTCACCTAAATACAATACTGGAATAGGCTACAAACCTGTAGAGAGACAGATTACTAAGAATAGATTTATTTCTAAATCTGGACAGAATACTGCTAGTTCTAGTTCTAGACATTCATTTTCTTAAACTAGTTTTTCACATAGTTATAAATAAAATAAATCTATCATTCAAAATCTTTTGATTCTTTAATTTTTATGAAACCCATAAGACAAATTTGGGTACCAAAATAATTGATTGCTAACCTGTCTGGACCCATGAAGATCTGGGTACCAAAATAATATTCTATCTAAAACTGTTTTGTATGAAACTTGCGTGAAGAGTTCCCACAAGAAGACATGGTATTTGAACAGTGGATGTTCAAGACATATTTCTGGGGATTACTCATGATTTAAGAGTTTAATAAAGGTTGTTGGAGGCTATGTCCCCTTTTGTGATAATTATAAAGGAAAGATCATCGGCCCCGGCCAAATTCGTAACACTGACTTAGTTTTAACTTCTAAAGTTTTATTTGTTGATGGACTTAAATATAATCGGTTATGTATTTCCCAATTGTGTGATGATGGTTTTAATGTCATGTTTTAAAATGATTCCTGTAATGTTTTTAATTCTAAATATGTTTTAGTATTTTCTTCATTGAGAAATGTGAACATTTATGTTCTTGATCTGAATTATTTAGCTGAACAAAATGTTAATTATTTAAATGATTTCATAAAGAGTCTTGGTTATGGTATAGAAGATTAGGACACTCCAATATACACTCACATAGAAAACTGACTAGGAAAAACCTAGTTAGTGACTTACCCAAACATGAGTTTCCTAATGACAATGTTTGTAATCCCTGTCAAATGGGAAAGCAACAAAAAATCACTTTTAAATCAAATAAAGAAGTCTCAACTTATCAACCTCTCAAGTTGGTTCACATGGATTTGTTTGGACCTTTTAGAGTTTCTAGCTTAAATGGGAATCATTGTGTCTATGTCTTAGAAGGTGACTTTTCTAAATATACTTGGGTTTACTTCTTAGCTCACAAAAGTAAAGCTTGTTCTTATTTTGTTAAATACTCCAAGTTTGTAGAAAATTTTAGTGGACTTATGATTAAAACTATAAGAAGTGATCATGGATGTGAGTTTGAAAATCATGAATTTTAATCCTATTGCTCACACAATGTGTATAGTCATAACTTTTCTGCTCATAGGACACCTTATCTCAATGGAGTAGTAGAAAGAAGAAATATAACCCTTCAAGAAATAGCAAGTATGATTAATGAGTATGACCTGCCTATTTACTTTTGGGATGATGCTGTGAATATAGCTTGTTATATTATTAATAGAATATTAACTAGACCAGTTCTTAAGAAGACCCCATATGAGCTATGGAATAATAGAAAACCCAATGTTAGTTACTTTAGAGTAATTGGTTTCAAAGTCTTTATTATTAATACAAAAGATAATATTGATAAGTTTTCTTCTAAGAATGATGGAGGACTATTTTTAAGATATTCATTATCTAGAAAATCCTGAAGAATTTTCAAAAAAATTACCAAATGTGTGGAAGGATCTGTTCACATCAAGTTTGATGAAACTGATCCACATGAGCTTAAAACCTCTCTTGAAAATCATGAAGAAGATTTATCTGTTCTTGACCTTACTGATAAAATAAATTAAACTGATATAAAAACATCCAGTTATGGAATTATTCAAGAATCTTTTTCTAATGAACCTGATCCTAGAGAAGAACCTGAAATTTCTAGTCCTACCACTACTTGATCAACTAGGATTCTAAATAATCATCCTTTGGATACTGTTGTAGGAAATCTGGATATAGGGACACAAACTAGAGATTCTCTAAAAAAACAGGATGAACATCAAGCCTTCTTGTCACACATTGAACCAAAAAACATTGATGATTCTATTAATGATGAATTTTGGAAAATTTCTTTGCAAGAAAACTCAATCAGTTTAAAAGAAATAATGTTTGGAAACTAGTAGAAAGTCCTAAGGACACCTTTACCATGGGCACTAAATGGATGTTCAGAAATAAAGAAGATGAATCTAGAAATATAGTTAGAAATAAGGCTATATTAGTTGCACAAGGCTATAGTAAAGAGGAAGGAATTGACTATGAGGAGACTTTTTCACCTGTATCCAGATTATAAGACATTAGGATTTTACTTGCTTATACTGCACATCTACATTCTAAACTATATCAAATGGATGTTAAGAGTGCTTTCTTAAATGGATATATTGCTGAGGATGTTTTTGTTGAACAAACACCTGGATTTTCAAACACTCATTTTCCAAATCATATTTTCAAATTATCAAAAGCATTATATGGTTTAAAACAAACTCCAAGAGCTTTGTATGACATATTAAGTACTTTTCTAATTTCCAATGTTTTTACAAAAGGAATAGCTGATCATACTATTTTTATAAAATGAACATATAAATATGTATTAGATGTACAAATCTATGTAGATGATATTATTTTTGGATCTTCAAGAAATTCCCTATGTACTGATTTTTCTAAAATAATGCAAACTGAATTTGAGATGTGTTTAATGAGAGAAATAAAATTCATTCTTGGATTTAAAATCATTCAAAATGATGATGGAATTATTTTAACTCAATGTGAATATAATATAGATCTTTTAAAACGTTTTGGATTGGATAGCACAAAATGTAGTGACACTCACATGAGTACCACCTGTAAGTTGGATCATGATGAAGATGGTAAATCTGTTGATTAAAAAACTTATAGAGGAATGATTGGAAGTCTACTCTACCTAACTTCTAGTCATCCTGATATTATGTTTAGAGTGTGTATACGTGTTCATTTTCATGAAAACCCTAAACAGTCACATTTTAATGCTGTAAAGAGAATTTTTAAATACCTCAATCATACTCCCAATTTAGAACTGTTCTATCAAAAAGGAAAATCATTTGATTTAGTTATTTATTCTGATGTTGATTTTGCTGGATGTAAGTTAGATAGAAAAAGTACATCTAGAACATGTCACTGTTTAGGCAAGTCACTAGTATCATGGTGTAGTAAGAAACAAAATTCTGTTGCATTATCTACTACAGAAGTTGAATACATAGCTGCAAGAAGTTATTGTGCACAAATTTTGTGGATGAAACACACATTACTAGACTATGGATATCAATTCAGACATGTCCCAATAAATTGTGACAACACAAGTGCTATTAATAATTCTAAGAATCGTGTTTCTCATTCTAGGACAAAACATATTGATGTAAGACATCACTTTCTGAGGGATCATTATCAAAAAGGTGATATCACTTTGGAATTCATTTGTACTGAATATCAAATTGCTGATATATTCACTAAACCATTACATTCTAAAAGATTAGACTACATAATACATGATCATGGTATGATTAATCATAAATTGATATCTTACTAATCTCAATTTTTAATACTTTACTATATTTTACTTTACAGTTTCATGCTCATTGTTTTACCGTTAATGTTTCATGCATATGGTCTCACCATTAAGACCTTGTGCTCACGGTCTGTCAACTCACTGTCTCACCATGACTGCACAGAATGGTCACTGTCTCACCATGATGACTGGTTTTTATCACACCATAATGCCTACTCTCGATCTCACCGTGAAGATTATTTATACTCTTATTTTAACCCGTATCGCGGTAATTTTTATTTCACCGCTATTTGAATTCCCACAATTTTGTTTTTATGATGTTTAATATTCCCAAATGATAAAACATAAATCTTTCACTCGATCTTTCACTCGAGCTCTCACCCAAACTCTCTCCTTCTCTCTCTCGAAACCAATTTTCCTTGAAAACTTTCTCCTCTCTCGCCAGAACCTTTAGTGGATGCCTAGGATGATGTGTCCTTCTTCACCCTCTTCTGAGAAGCGTCTCTCTTTGAAATAGAAGAGGATAACGAGGATAGAACTAGAAGGACCTCTAAACCCAAACCTAGTAAGCCGTACTTTTTTACCTAAAAATGCGATTTTCCCTAAGTGGTTGTTGACTAGTAAGAGTTCAATCCTGAAAATATTAAGAGAACAAGGATTGTTTGAATGATTCTATAGAAAATATAGACCGATATACCTGATATTGGTATCTCAATTCAACCAATATATAATTTTTTCTTTTGATTTTGGAGAAATCATTATGGTGACCAGTTGGATCAATGGTCAGAAGTGTTCTTTCTCTTCGAGGTTGTGGGATATATGCCTAATTATACTACATGAAAGAGTATGTGAGGATTACTAGAGATACACTCCTCCAACAACTGACATCTTCGATCTGGAATAAGCTTTTGGATCCTTAACTGGTAATGGCACAAAGCGAAGGGATATAGCTATAGAGCTAGATGGAGAAACTAGACTACTATTCAAATTTGTTCAGAATTTGAGTAGTCCATGAGAAGGGGATTTTTCTATAATGAAGTATTAGGATGTGTTCATGATTCGCCTGTTGAAGAATGGCCATAAGATCAAGCTATGAAAGTATGTTATTAACCATATCTATGGGCTGATTAAAGTCACTTCAAAATCCACCTCCTTGTTTTACTCAAGGATGATTTCAGCCATGCTTGTTGCCAAAGAAATGGTTGGACCGAATGATGAAAAGATAGAGGAATTTGATTTATTCTTATCCAAGACTATCATCAGAAAGATGAATATTAGTTGTAACCCCTGGAAGATTCAATGGGTTGAGGATAATGATCAATTGTATAAGAAGTTTAATTCTGTTGATTATCCATGAATACCGAAGAACTTAGGTCATCCTAGTTTGGAACCAAATGAAGTGGATGAGTACTCAGATGATAAATAATAAGATGAAGTGGCAGCTGATGTACCACTTGGAGATTGAAGCAGAAATACCTCAAGGAGAAGATGTTGTTGTTGAAAAGGAAAAGACTGTGGAACCTTTAGTTGTTCTTAGTGAGGAAGAAGCTCCTGATTCTAGAGAAGTGGTAAATCTGGATATCCATACTGAGGATGTAAGAAACTCTGGAGTAACCAAGCTAGAGAAAAAGACATGGGAGAGTCTGCTGGTGTAGAAGAACTTCCTGTTGAAAATAAAGTAAATCTTGAAGCACTGCCTATGGAACAGTTGGTTCCTGAGATAATTCCCTCTGTTGAAGAGAGGATGGAAATTACCTTTCAGCTAGCAAGGCAAGTGTTTGCTGAAGATATTAGAGATGATCATGTGGATCTTTTCCATGTTGCTTAGCCTATAGTCTCTGAATTGGAAGCACAATTTGAGGGGGGGGGGGACTTCAAAACCTTGAGACTAGTCCATCCAAGTATGTTGAATCTGAATATGGTAATGAGTCATTCTCGGTGTACACTCAATATGTTTTCCCAAGATTTTATGATGTGAATGAGTCAGAGAAAGTGACTAGAACTGGAATGGATCTCTCTTCTGTGTTTCAACTGATGTCTGTAACTCATCCAGAACCAGAACCAGATCCTCATTCTCAGTATGAATCAGAATCTGAGTCTGTAGATGACTCTGAACCGCAACCAGAACCTGTTCCACTACCTTTACTTGCACCCTTACCCGAGCAACACTCGTTTGTAACTAAAGATGATCTGAACGTTTTTGTAAAGACTCTGTTAGCGGGAGTTGGGAAAATTTTATCCACTCAACCTCGTCTAGTGACTCAACTGAGTCAAGAAGATGCATCAATTATCTTGGAAAATATTATATTTCATATTCAACCATGGATGACCCCCGAAATTCAAGAAGTTAGAGTAGAAAATAATCTGCCAAGTGCTGATGTTTCAAACCTAAATAGTATAGTAGCAAACTTGCAGAATGAGTTGTCTTTGAGATCAGAGCCTGCTCATATTTCTGCCCTTTCACCTGTTTCTGGTTCTCTTGAGCCAACTGATTCCACCCTTGATAGGGAGATTGTGTCTCAAGTTCATCCATATCTACTATATTTTGATGAGGAGATTGTAAATAGACACAAAAAAATGTTGGAATGCATGTGGGAGCTTGTGGAAAATCTGAATAATCTTACTAATGAGTACACTGGGTGCCTGAAAAAAGTTTTAAAATAGGTCAATGTTCTATCCATAGCTGTAAAGGCTTGTCCTGGTTCTGGTCAACCTTATGCTCCTGCTCTGGATGATTCACTGCGGAGATCCATAATCAAGGAAGAACTTCAGAATGCCATAAGTGGCTTGGATATGTCTTCTTTGTCAGAAGTCATTAAGAATAGTGATTGAACATTGGTCTTGGCCATAATTCATTCTAAGATAGCCCACGATGCTCAACAGGAGATCACCAAGAAAATTGATGTCTATCTAAAATAGATTTTCTCCAAAAGTGACATGACAAATCACTTTATGTATCTTCTGGAAAACCTGAAAATCCCTCCTATGCCTCAAGATTTTGAATCTCATGTTTAGAAGCTTACAGAGTTCACTAGACTGCTGGACAAATTTATGGCGAATAAGGACTATTTTGAAAATTCTATTCATTATGGTGGTGAAATCATTAATGATTTCATAAATATTTTTAAGCCATATCTTCACGCGCAGAGTACTGATATAGTTACTCTAGCTGATGGACCCCTTAGACCTGGTCTGCCTACCCTTACCTCAACTTCCATGACAGTCAGCCAAGCTCTTTCTCAGATCCAGCCAGTCATTCTTGACCTACCACGTCCTAGATCTTCTACTGCTCCTACATTGGCTCCATCCGTTTTAAAGATCTACCCTTACATTCTTTGTCAACCACATCTATGCGTTCTTCTACATCATCCCCAGCTCCTGCTGCAGATAAAGGAAAGGAAAATGTGGATCCCTGGAGAGTCCAGGGACAATTTTCTTTTTGATGGGATGTTATTTGTTGTTTAATGTTTGTATTTCTGATGTATGTTTTATTCTGAAACTTTTTAATGCCAAATCTAGTGTTTCACTTCATTTTCTCTACTTTTTTATAATCCCAAAAGGGGGAGAAACAAGTACAAGTTAAAGTATAAGTAAAATTAAAAGTACAAGTAAAATTAAAAGTATTGGTATTCTAATTTTCTAGTTTGTTATTTTCTTTATTGTTGCATTTCATTTATATTTTTTCCTCTACATGATTTGTGATCATCAAAAAGGGGGAGATTTTTGGACTCCTCATGTATTAATCATGGTTTAATGATCACAAATCCTATTAATGTTAATTAATTTCAATCTTAATTAAACATCTTGCTAATGATCTCACATATCAATAATAACTACACATAATTTTTTAATGATGTCAAATCATATTGATGTTAATTACTCTCTTTATTATTTACAAGTCTTATGCGTGATCACAAATCTCACTTATATTATAAAGCCTATATATTGATGTTTTAACTACTCTTACTCTCTAATAATGATGCTTAATCCATATTCTGCATATTACTATTTAAGTATAAATACAGATATTTTTCTATCTATAGAGACATCGTGATGTTTGACACAGTAAGACAGATTGAGTACAAGACACTGTCACAGTAAGACAGACACAGTGAAGGAAAAACTGTGACCCAGACACCGTGAAGGAATCACCGTGACCCAGAAACCGTGAGATAGACACTGTGACATGGAGACACCATGTACCACATACTGTGAATAACATACCGTGAAGAAGACGCCGTTTATATAATCTCTATGACACTGTTTCTTAACTTTTTGTCAATATTATTTAAATAATGATAACGGTCATATTTGATGGTTTTAATACAATTAATGTTATTTAATGATAGTTATTGGAATTTCAGGAACCCGTATCTCATACCTACGAAAATGGAATCATTTCCTACTGCCAAAGCTGGTGGAATATAAGGATGTTTGAGCTGTGGTACATGTGAGCAGGTGCGTGAATATACAACGAGAAGAACTGACATATGCATGACAGCTCAAGAACACAAGAACACATTGTTGAAATAGAAGAATAATCCTGAGCATGAAGCATAGATTGCAAGACTTAAAAAGAACTCTCATGAGTACAATCCAACACCTCTAAAGAACACAAGAACACAAGAACACAAGATGAACTACGACACTCTGTTTTTCAATAGAAAAACTAGAGAAGGACTCAGAAGCAGTTCTGCTGAATCCAATGAGTCCAGAGCTGCATTGCTAATCACTAGAGCTTTCTAAACTGTTATATGTACTCTCTAAGTAATTTGATTATTTACATTCAAGCAGTGTGGTGTACTCTGTATATCTTACACACACACACTGTCTCCCGCACTGAACTGGAGGATATCAAAATCCTCAGTTCAAAACTATTAACTATTGTTTACCCAAGAAAACTGTGGAAGAGTTCCTTGTGTGGTCTGGCCTTTGTTTTGTTCCCCACGAAGAACTGAGGTAGAGGTCCCTGCATGTCCTGGATAGTTCTGTAAACTGTTGTGAACCCCGATCCAGGGTGTGGATCAAATTTATATAAATTTCAGAGGACTAAGTCTTGGCTTGAGACTGAACATCTTGTTATATCTTCTTTGTATATTTAGATTAAGTTTAAAGTATAGTACATATTTCTTTTATATTTCACTGCTGTTACTTTGAAATACAAAACCTTTTAATGTTACATTGATAGTTAAATTAGCCACTGTTTATATTCATTGTAAACGAGTATGTTGGTTTCAAAAGTCAATTTAATCTTCAGATTAAATTGACTGAGACCTAATCAATCATTGAGAAACTAATTGAAAATTAATAATCTATATAAATTCACTACAGCTTAAATTTGTTTTTAAAATGGTGGGTTTTAAGAGAAACCTTTTTAACAGAAATTTTAATTGGAACTCAATTCACCCCCCCCCCCCCTCTTGAGTGTCCACTCCAACCAACAAAGGGGATTTAGTAGACTTAGTGATGATTAGTGCAGTTATGTCATGAGAATATCCAATGAATTTATTCGAAATCCAAATCAATTTAGGACTGGAAGGGTATTACAGGTGATTTAGTCAAGATTTATCTCGGATTGTTTTATCCATGAAAGTGCTTACCCAAAAGGTGTAATGTTTGAATAGAGATCAATGTTTATTTCATCCTTTGTGGTGATTAATCAGTGATTGACCGATGATCCCATTTTGTTATTTCTAATATAAGGAAATTGATATGTGGTTTGTTATGATTCTTATTGTATGGGTTGTGGGTGTGGACTGAGGTAGGATGATGATGTGGTTGTGTAGGGTTCAATCAAACTCCTAACACAAGAAAAGAAATATCCAACACATGACTTATAGTTAGTATTATTTATTCTTTAGTAGAAGATATAGCGCCAATATCTTTTTAGGGATAATTTTTTGGTATATTGTGATTATAAGATCATAACATACATTTTTAGGAAAAAAGATATGAATTTATGGTAGCATTGTTAGGTTGAGTACTTAATTGGAATCATTTTGATATCAACTATACATCGGTAAATAGTAACTTCATTATATATGTTTTGAGTAGAATATTTTAGTGAAAGAATTGATGTAGTCCATTGAAAATTGGAATTTTTTGGTTCTTTTTTGCTAAATGAATCTAAAGACCAAGTAGCACTATGGCGGTGTGTTCATGTCCAGTGTTTAGCTACCACCTTCCATTATAGAGTTGATTCATTATGGGATCACAGTGATGAGTTATTCTAGATGACTATATAGTACCAAAATGGTAGGGAGGAGCCTTATAAGTGGTTATTTTCTCTTGAGAGTGTTTTGTGATTCCAGGGTCACCTCATGGTTCTATGGACATTGAAGGAGGTGATTTTTCAGGGAATCCACCTATCTTACTAGACGGTTCATTCAGAGGCCACCAAGTTGTTCTATGATGTGTATCGTTAATTATAGTGGTCATGAATGAGGTGGAATATAGGTGAATTTTTATAGTGGTGTTATACATATCAGCATGTCAAAGGAGAGCACCAACGGTCCTTCAGTTTTATAGTTCCACTACCTATTCATTCATAGAATTGGGATAATATCCCGATGGAAAATATTATTTTTTACCTCATACACATCATGTATGAAATTCAATTTGTGTAGTGATTGACAACCGGACTCAATCATCTCATTTCATTGCAATCATGGACTCATCTAAAGTAGATTAGTTGGGTTGGTTTTATATTGATGTGGTCATGAGTACTCATTCAGTTCCATTTGAAATTGTTTTAGATAGGGACCCTCATTTAACCTCAATGTTTTGGGATGTCCATCAGAATGCGATGGAGCTACAAGTCAACATGAGTATATCACATCACCATCAAATGGATGGTCTGATGGTGTAAGGAAATCATATTTTAGAAGACATGATCCAAGCATGTGTGTCATATTTCATTGGATTATAGGATACGCATTTGGGATTGGTTTAGTTTTAATATAACAATAGTTACCAATATTCAATTATATTGTCTCCATTTGAAGCACTTTATGGTCTATCCTTTTATTTGACATTGTGTGGGAATGAGGTGGGTGAGACCTCATTGTTGTGACCAATAAATTCAAGTTGATTAAGCAGTGTTCTCTTAGTGTAATAGCATCATAAAAAGTCTTATTTTGTTTATAGGATTTGTGATTTGGAGTTCTTTATGGTTGATTGAGTGTCCCCAAAATTGGAACCTTTTTGGGGTCCTCTTCATATGGAAAAGCAAGGTAAGCTGACGTGTAGGTTTGTTGGTCCTTTTGAGATCAGTGAGAGAATTTTTTTTTGGTGAGATATATATTATATTTTCCCTCTTAATTGACATCAATACATGATATGTTCCTTGTTTCTATTCTTAAAATGTACAACCCAAATATGTTTTATTTCTTGAATTGGGAAGAGTTGGATTTGGAATCTGATTTTCTTGTGTTTGAGTTGATGGTGTGGATTATCAAGAGAATGATATTTTTGGGTTTTATGAACCATTTGTATGAGTTATTTAGAAGAATAGTAATTATGTTCATGAGACATGGGAGTTTATGTCTTAGGTGGTGGAGGAGTATCTAGTTTTTTTTCTCTGATGATGCTTTATGTTCACTTTCTAGTGGAGGGAAGTTTTCATGGTGGAGAAGAATTATCAAATTTAATATATTTTTGTGGTATTATTTTTTTCATTAATTTATCATTTGGATTCACCTTGTATTTTAGGTGAAAATGGAGATTATGGGTATAGGTATAGTGGTTCACTATTGGCACATGGTTTGGGGAAACTGTGTCCCCTCACCCAAGAAACGGTGTGGAAAATGTTCGTTTTGGATGGTGGTGACCACACAGTTGTCCCGTTGTTTGGAATAACATGTAGGATTTCCTTAAAATGTGTTCCTCTAGTACATTTAGGGACACACTGTAACCACATAGTCGGGAAAATAGTGCAGGTTAATAGTGCAACCTATCCATGTCATTAAAAAGTTGACATTTACTCTTCATCCCTCTTCCATTAAAGCCTGTATCTACTCCCATCCACCGCATATGGTATTTTCAACCATGTGATCTTTCCCCAAACATTCATGGAGGATTTCAGAATCAATATACTGGTGGATTTATCCTCAAAACATCAAGGAACCATTAAGTAAATATATTTTCTCATGATTTTTCTATTCTTCTTAGGTTTCTCTTCTATACTATTGATGTTCGTATTTTTCTATAGGTTATTCTACCTAATGAGGAACATATAATGAGGAGTTGGGTGGGAGAAATATGGTTATTATTCTATCTTACCTTTATATAGTCTTATTGTGTACGGTTTTGTTTCACCAGTTTCCTGAAGCATCAAAGTGAGAGGTAGGCAGTTCCATTCATTTAAATTATTGTGATAGGTTTTTATATGAACTTTTGTGGAATATGTGTTTTCTAGTGGAAAGTGGTTGTGTTTCATGTGGTAATCAATTTGGTGTTTCTTAATTATGTTTTATGCCCTGTGTGAATGGTTAGAAATGTGTTTTCAATGGAATTTTAAATTTAAAATGTCTTGAATGTGTATTTTTCATGAAAAATGGGATTTTTAAATGTTTTATTATTTTTTTACTCTTTTAATTTGTCTTCAAATTTTTAATGTGACGTGGAACATGTTTTGAAATGGATTTGATGTGAGTATGAATTTAAAAGGTGATTACCCATGGAAATTGTTGGACTCTATATGTGTTATTGTTATTTTTTCAAATGGATTTCATAAAGTGAGACAGTGATGTGAAATCTATTTCTGTATTGTTTTGGTATGCATGTAAAATGGAAATTTGTTTTTTAAGGAATATTATGGTATCCATGTGGACATTCATCATTAGTTCAATGTAAAAAATTTAAAGGGGTGATTTACATAGGTGATTACGATGATTGGAATGTGTTTGTGAATTTTATGGTTTATGTGGTATGTGAAATTAAATTGGAGCACAATGGGAGTCCTAGGGACCTAGGTGTGGGTGGACCAGAATTTGTATGCTAGTTGATTAAGTAGTGTTTGAGGCATGTATTCATCTAGTTGGATTGACTCAACAATACTAACTATACATGTTATATGATCAGAGACCACTAGATATTAGGATGTGTTCCCCTATACTGTCTCGGACATGAGACTATTGTTGGTTTTAGAATTTGATATTGAATACATTAGACATATTTATGGTATCTCCACTAATGGATTGAGTAGATGAACATTTTTTGGATGTTTCGAAGGAGGAATTTGATCACCATGGAACAAGGTTCATAGGGTATAACTTTTTCTAAATACCTGTAGTGATTTACCATGGTACTCTCTTGTGACATGTTTCTCAAGTGTTTTTTAGATTTATGTATTTATAAGGTGGATCTTGTGTACATTATTCTTTCAAGAATGTATATTTTTTTTAAAATGTTCTATTTAAAAAGTGTTTCTTGAGAAGTTTTTTTTATAAAAAAGTTTACTTATAAATTCTTAAAATATTATTATTGAAATTTCTTTATTGATTTTCATTCTTATTGTTTTAGCATATATTATTTCTTTTGGGTGTAATCCTACTAGGATTTATATCACACACTATATACACATTTTATGGTATGTAGTCTTTTTTATGTATGACTATTTTCAAGGAATGACATTCCATGGTGGTGAGGGTACACCTGGCTACTGGTGTTCCACATTATGAAGTTCTTAGTGGTCATGGCTGGATGGTGATGGGCCTCTAGATACATGAAATATTTTGAGATGTTTTTTTATTGTCATTACATTTTTGTACTTTTTTTGGTTAAATATGTGTGTCTTTTAATGTAAAAAAATTATTTCAATTTATTTTGTTGTGCTTATTAGTTTTGTGATTATTATTGTTTTGGGGTTATTATAATTATATAAATGGGTTAAATCTTCCAAAATTATATTTTTGATTCCCAGAAAATATTTTACCGCCTATGGGGTTTGGTAATTCCCTTCAGGCCCAACCACGAATCAAGATGATGGTCGGGTTGGATGGAACCCAAATGTTGTTATTGGGATTCCATATCCCTAGGTATAAATAATACAATTTTCAAAATAAATGATTAGAAAAAATATATTTTTCCTTATTCTAATATTTATCCATTGGATTATAGAATCAACTCAGATAATTATCATGTTACACAAACCTAATACATTTATCTATAAATAGTAACTTTTTATATATGATATCTCTTTCCATTGCTTTCTTCTTTTTTTCTTAGAAAATAATTTCTCTACGTATCTATTTTTCACACATAAAAAATTTTCCTAATCTTTTGAGACATTTCCATTTGGAACATCTTCCAACATTCATAAAATATATAAATCTAAATATTATTTCCTCTAGGATCATCATGAAAATACATTTTTTTATTATTTGGTTTATTCAAAAACTCACACATATTCATGTTGATATTCATAAAATGTAATATATATTTATGAATAATTAAAATCATTACAATCTCATATCCCATATAATTATATTTATATTAAAGATAATCATTACATTGTCTATGGAAATTATTGACAAGAAGATTCATCCATATTCTAGTAATTATATAAAACAAAATCAGAATGTGAGAGATAAAAATGAGAAACCATATATTAATGAAAAATTATTCATATAATGTATAGACCATGAAACATTATTTTCATCCTGTGAGTCCATGGGTTCAATAATGTCCATCCATGACTGATATATAACCAAAAAATTCATAATAATCTAAATGGAAATTTCAATTAACCCAATCATATCTAACTAATGATTATAGATAGATGTGGGGTATTAGGCCCACACATCATAAACTATTGATGATAATGTTAATTTTGAATCTGTAACTTCTAGATTTTTTACCCCTGCGTGCTTATATGACACAACCACATCCACATTATCGAATCAAAATATGGATATATTTCTATGAAATACGAACTCATTTATTTAACATTACATAGGACATTTCCAATTTAGAGGATAGTTCTTAGTGTTCTAACTAATTCATTATTAACTAATTTTCATATTTTTACTAAAAGTCTCATAGAAACTAACTAAAGTAACTCCAAATGTTTCATAAAATTAATACTAAATTGTGTAGTCCATGTATTAATTATATATCAGACCATTCCTTGAAATCCATATAAAAAAATGTATATGGAGACATAGGTACATAAATAATTTGAATATAAAAAAATATATAACATTTCTCCTTAAGAATGTATAAACTATTACTATTATTGGAAATATAATACATAAAACCATGCTTCATAACCATGGGATGGTAAATATAAGAAAGGGTGAGATCATATTTTTAGTAATATTAAGTCGAAAAGATTTAATAATTTATCACAAGTGATAATAAGTTAATCATAATGGTATGGTAACATGATCGTGACTTACAATAATCAAAACTAATAGTATATGAACATCAAACCTTAGAAAAAGAATATTTTTTGTTAAAAAAATTCATAAGACAAAAAAGTATAGATTCTACAATAATAATTCATGATCCATTAGAATTTAACACAATAATAAGTAATATGATTATTTCATTAAAATAAGTATTGGAAATATGTTTCAATGTCAATATTCACTCACAAAACTATTATTGTGGAAAATTTAACAAAACTAAAATACACACCCAGTCATTTCCTGTAATATATTAGGAGTATATTTTAACTTATTTAATATTTCCCCTTTAGGAGTTTATTAACTACATACTCTCATGGGAGTTTCTCAACTGTTTCATCATTAATCTATGGATTTTCGTTCTATAATAGACCCACACATCCTAGTATTATAACATACCTCCCTTACATGATTAATAATGGAACAACCCTTCATATAACCGTAATACATTAATATGTATTATAAAAGATCATACAAATATTTATAATTACATGAATTTGTATCCAATAGAATGAAAATAGGTTTCCAAAAAAATATTCATCATAACCATAAAACAACATTGAAATGAATAACTATGGTAAAATTGGAATATATCTTTAGTAAATCATAAGAACCATTGTATTAATATTCTAATAGATGAATAATACTTCTAATATGTCAATAGAAAATTTCATTAGAAAATTTCCCTATTCATTTTGAAATCATATATTGAAAATCGTGATATATGATTAATATTTTTGAAAATATATTACTCAAATATAACATATAAAATAATACTCAATTAATTCATTATTCATTATAGTGGGTAATTGTTTTTCCAAGGTGTTTGTTATAAGGAAAATTCCTTTCACATTATAGGTAAAAATTCAGAATGCAATATTTAGAAAAAGATGTTAATATTCTTGTTAAAAAAACATTTAAAAATTCAGATACATGTAAAATATTTAAATAAATATATTTCTAATAGTAAAAAAATTATTGAATTCCTTTTAAATACAACATAAACATGGCTTAAAATATTCCCTACTAAAGATAGAAATTACACTTGTCTTCATAGAAATCATTCCTTATATATCATGGATACATAAAGAGTGTAAAATTAATAGAAAACACCTATTATAAAAAAACAATTTAATATAAATAATATTATTTGGGTGTGAAATATCCTATAATATCAGTATCATAAATTATTGAAAAGAAATCCCAGTGGAACATTATATTGTAATATAATTCCCAACTACTTCAAAGACATTCTATTTACAATTCCCTTTAAATTAACAACATAAAATGAAATATTTGATGGCAATAAGAAATTTTTATTAAATAAAAAAAATATAAAAGTGGTAGTATATTGATGTGAGGAATGATGATAATTTAATAAATGTAGCATATGTCCTAGAAAAGACATATTTAGATGGTGTACCATTACCCCTTTCGTGAAATTAAAATCAAATCTGATTAGACGAAATGATATGAATTATAACACTAATTATAATTAATTTAATATAATAAATGATATATCATTTCAATGTATTATTATATACACATAAAAAGGATAAATTGTTGAATTTCATCAAATATATATCAATGAAACAGAAGTGAGATGAGGAACACTTAAGAATGTAGTTAATTTTTTAATGAAAATCATTAGAAGCATGTAAAAAACATAATTAAATAAATCGATTGAATTAAATAAATTATATTTAAATATATAGTTTTAGTTGTTAGAACAATAATATAACTAAAAAATTACTTCATAAAATTAAAAAATTTCTTATTGATGAAAACATAAGAAAACCCCTTACCTAATATTAGAATTGTTTCATAAGAACAATATCTATCAACATAGTTATTTTTTATTTTTATGATTGTATTTTATAATAATATTAATACATATAATATCATATATTATCCACTTATACCAATTAATCATTTTCTATGATCATTTATTTGTTAAATAGTTTATTTCTAGTCTTAACTACTACATTTTTTATGTTTTTTTTGTACACATTTTATTTTCCATTAAATGGATTCTAATTATAAATAATTTTATTAGTGAAATAAATATAATCCATATTCATTATAAAAATATATTTAATCATTCATATTTATTGATGATTAAAAATGAATTCTTTCTCATAATGGTGAGAGTAATATATATATATATATATATATATATATATATATATGAACAGAAGTGATGTTTCCCCATTAATATGGATGGAAAAAATGAAAGGAAATTTATAGTCAATAATTTTAGAAACATTATAATCTCATAAATAAAATATATTTTATTTAAAACTATCCTTTTACTGGACATATAAGGTAGAAATGATTAACACATCAAATCGCTTTGTGGGTGTCGTAGTCCACACATACACACAAATGACATTATCATTTACTAATGAAACGGAAGGTATGAAAGCAGATAAATTAATACAATTATTGAATTCTAATTATGTTATAAATATTATATATATAAACACACTATAAATTATTATAAAGACCAATAAATTACTGTGACAGAAAATGAATTGTATCATTATGTGGAGATGGTGATCAACACATACAAAAGAGTGACATTTTTATTTCCCATTTGATGGATATGTGGTATAGAATTGTGGTTAAATAGTTATAATAATATCTAAATAAATTAATTATAAATTAATAATACTTTTTAATGGGATATACATTTTTACAGTATGAATAAGAAGAAATACATTGAAATAGAGTTGTTATTATTTACATCTTTTAAATGACGGACTGTTTTTTGTATACTTATTTATCCTTGAAGAATTGATTTTATGAAAATACCAAAATATATAGGATAATTAGAAGGAATATCTCATTATATTTTAGTCAGTATTTTCTAAACTATAAAGATAGAATAATTTGAATAGGGGAAGGGAAAATGTTCCCTTTAATAAGTGAGTTGAGGGAAACACATGGGGTTTTTAAATAGATTTCAATGATATCAAGTCAGTATTATAGGAATGTGGCTCATAATGTAAAAATATTCATAGTTAGAATAATATTAATATTAAATATATTAAATAAATAAGGATCAAAAGAGAATAATTTTAAATAATAACCTTATCTATTGGTTTTCCCCATTATTTAACTTGTTTTATCCTTAGTAATGGTAACAAAATATTTCAAATTATACAATTAAAAATGACCATAAATTATGTTCAGAATATTATATTATTTAAATTATAATGACTAGATATATGGAATCCATTTTATTTTATCCTATTTATATATTTTTAGAATTAAATTTTAAATATATTCACAATCTATAATGAATACCTATTTCAAATAAAAATAAGTTTTTACAATAAAAGATAATATACTTCAATTCATTTCCTAATAAAAAATAAAATATATGATAAAATATATGATTGAAAATATAATATATTAATTTAATTACTAAAATTAATAATTTTAGATTAATTTAATTTAATATCATAAAATTACACTACGAACATAAAAAGTGTTATAATGAAAATAATTTTTAGCCAAAAAAATTAATTAATTCCCAAATTAAGTAAAATGATAATTCCTATTTATTTAATTATACTATATATAATTAATGATTTATTATAAAAAAAATTGAAGAGTAAAATAGATATACTAGAAATTACATGCTTATTTATTATATAATAATCAATACGTTTGGATTATTTGAAAAATTTTATATTTTTTCATAACCTTTTACTGATATTTATGATTGAAAATTAAATAGAATACCTATAAAAGTTTACTATAAAATTGACTCTATATATTATGGATTGTTTTTAAGGAATGATATTGAACATTTTTTAATGGAAAAATATAATATAATATATCAGTGTCTTATATTCTATACCACCCCTGAATAAAATTTCCATCAAAATTTTTACCAAATTAATCAAATGTACAATTTTTCCAAATACCATTTTAAAACTCATATCGTACAAAGTAATAATACAAATTCATTTGAAAAGATAATGTGGGGAATAAAATTGTAATATATAAAAAACATAATTGTGTTCCTATATAAAGAGAACATTAGTGTGATGTAAAAATATAGACATATAGAAGAAATAAAATGACGAAAAATAAACCTGGAGTTATAGAGAACATTTGAATAATAAATTTAATTACCACAAAACTATAAATTTATGTTCTGTGAAAACAACATTCAACACCCTAGAAATATGAATAAAAACATAAAAAAATTAATTTCCAAATATACAATTTCCCAGAATTCCGGAATTCTATAACCATGGAATATGAGAAATTATACATTCTTGGTTTACCTCAATATTATAAAAATAATCTCATCCTTTGTTTTGTCATTCAACAATTTACACATCAATATTATCCCTTTAACCTAAAAATTAATTTTTTAGATTAATTCTCCATATGAAAATTACTAAACATAAGTTTTAAAGGATCATATGATTCATAAATTAACAAAAATTCATTCCTTTTTCTTATTTATATTTTACAAAATAAAAATGGTTATCCAATTTATCCCATATGTATAAGTCTACATATTATTAAATAATATGTTAATCTCTAAAACCCAACACCAACTGCCAATGTTTATCAATAACCATTAAATATATATTAATCCAAAAACTCAATAACATAATTCTTATCAAAAATTAAAACGAAAAAATATTGAAATAAAGTAAAAAAATCAAAATCAAGTTAACATTGATTTCTAAAAACCTAATGAAACATATAATGATAGATAAAAATCATTTGAATACCTTAATCATATGTTCTACTATTACAAGATAATAAATAGAATTAAAATAAAACATTAATGAAAACATATATCCTTCAAAAATTAATTAGATATATATTCTTAAAATATAATAAAAAGTTATGTGATATATTTTTTCAATCAAAAAAATGAAATAAACTTCATCAAAGATATCATTATGCACTTTTTCATGAAACAACTAATCAATTACAAGGAAGAAAATACTATCAAATTTACATTACTAATATGTATCAACTATTTATCAAAAATAAAATTATAATTTCTCCATAATAAAATATTAGGTTCTATCTATCCCAAAATAATTTGTTTTCAAAATATACCAACTTATATCTAAATCACTTTCCTAGCTTACTGGCAACAATCACCTAATTCATGTAGACCCTTAATGAAGAACAACTTTAGAATAAAAAATACATTATTAATAATTCTAATAAACCAAATATCATAATGAAACCAAATCTAATACATAAATATGAAATAGAAACACATAAAAAATAAAATATTCCAAATCAATGATTTGATGTTGGCATCAATCCTACACTTACATCTATGTTTATCCCCACTGCTAAACTTGTTTTAACTATAACCAGGGTAACAATGTGTTAAAACAGTTTATATTGAATATAATCAAATATTAATCCCACATAATTAAATTATAATAATTATTTTCATTAAAATATGTAAACCATTTTATCCAATTTAATTCCCATAATTTAGAGATTTTAATTTTAAATAATTGCTCAAAATGTAATGAAGGACTGCTTTTGAAAATATTAAATTAATCATAAAAAATAATATAATTATATTTCATGACTTGTTAAAACCAAAAAATGAATTCTAATATATATGATTGAATATATGATATAATCATAACCTTAAATCCATTAATAAATATAGATTTATTTATTTTACAAAGTTAAAATTACTCTATTTGGATAAAAACCATTTCTATAAAAATGATTTTAAGAGAATGAAATAATTCATAGTGATAATAGGTAAAATGAATATTACTACGTAATTTTTTTTATAATTTAATATCAATTTTTAATATTAATATTAAAATATAAATATATTCAGAATATTACATGAATATTTATCATTTTTTACAAAAAAAATGATATGTTTACTATTTACTAAATAATAAATTCTTGTAGAAACATCGAAAAAGTTTGACCTAATATATTATTGACATGAATATTTAATGTATTATATTCATTTACTCAATAAAAATGATTAAACATGTTTAACAATAAGAATAATGTTTTCAATAAAAAAGCATTGAAAATATTTTGTAAGATAACATATTTTTATATTAGTAATGGAATTTTCAAAAAAAATAATTTTTTTATTATGGATTAATCAATAAATTTTTATTATTAAATAACCTATTACATATTCTTCATAATGTGGTTATTATAATTCATAAAATCTACAATAATTTTTATCTTATACTATTTTAGTATATTGTGGCTCACAGAGAGTCGCGATTTCTATGAATAAATCAGTGAAATGCATATAATTTTTATAAAGAAAAAAATATATTATGAAATATGATTATTTTAAATTAAATTTATTCAGGTGATGTGATATTAGTGAAAAAAATACAAGTCTCATGTTTAATTTAAGGAAATTACAATAGGAAATTCCTAATCGTAAGTTTTAATTCCATAATTCAATACATTACATTTGATGTATTTTATGGTTTAGTGTTTTTAAAAATTAGGTCCTACCACCTTCATAAAATCCGATATATTACAATGTGGACACTTCTAATCTATATCTATTTTTAAAAATCAAAAACCAATAAAATATAACATAATTTTGTTCCATGAAAAATATTCATGTATCTGAACATGATAGCTTCATTGATCATACTAATTTATAAAATCCTAAATATTTTTTTAAATAACATGGGATGGTCACAAAAAACACTATCTGGGATATAAAAATATAAATCTATTAGTCCATTAGAAAACATGAAAACCTTGAAATGTTTAGTGTCTTTGGAAACTCGGAACGTAATCTTCTAATCGTGGGGAAATATCTTCAATATCTCCCATAAAGATCTTTCCTTTTTTGTTACCTAAAACCTTTCTTTATATCCTGGGGATAAGAGAACATAAAAGGGTGAGCTCAAATGCTCAGTAAGGGTAAACAAAAGAGAAATCAATCACATCATATTCATAAGAACATAACTTTTGGAAATCTTAACCTGCAAAAGAGAGCATAATTTCATAACATGGGATAAATCATAGTAGTGAAATGAAATCCCAATAATCATAACTTAAAGAATGAAACTTTGTGGAATACACACATAATCATAGAGAATCATTTCTTGTTAGTCAAAACTCATTTCCAAGACTATCTTAGTGGAGAAAGTCCCTTTCTGAATCGAGTAACCCTCGTTTCAGTCCTGTTTCACTGAACCAGTATAACCTACCATTTCAGCCATATCTATCTCATGAGATATGAAATCTTTACCCAATTCATTGGAGGGAGATATAGGTCCCACCCATCTCATAATGATATCATTCTTATGTGTGCCACAAAATCATAAATCATACATCATTGCATAACCCATGTAATAAAAATGGGATTCTTAAACAACATGACATCATAAAACAATTCATATAAGATAAAGGAATTCATAAAAATATTTCCATCACAACATAATCAAATCCATGTAATAATAGGGATAAAAACAGAACCCTTTTTATTATCTTATATGGAAAATTATTTTGATAAAATACTTGAACTTCATTCTTGAGGAAAATATCCTTTCTACTTCAAAAACACTTTTCCTTTCTTAACATGTCATACATTTTTAAACTAAAAGAAGTTGATTAAAAATAAACTTCAAAACTTGTAAAGGAAGCTTCTTGGAAATAATGTTTTAGAAATCCATTAATGCCGTATAAGTTAAAAAAACATTCTTCGTACTTTTGTCGGAAAAGTCAAAAAAGTACCTCGTACGAAAAAAAAACGACAAACGATTCCTTTCATATTCTTTACTAAAAACTCACTGAAGGGTAAAAATGGATTTAAACTAGTTTAAGTGGATGGAATCAATATTACATATTGAGGGAACATGGATGTGGATGATAAAATACACCCCAATAAATACTTACGAATAAACAATCTCGGATAAAAATGAGATTGTGATATTTCCCTTACCTTAGGTCCGACTTTCTTTGTGAGTGTCCGAACCTCCTGTATATGATTTAAATCATGTTATTTTCTTATTACAGAATCATATTCATTGTTATTATATCATATATGGTCGACTTATGACTTTATATTACCCGTTCTTTTGTAAATTCATGTTAAAGTAGCGTTTTGGGTAAAATCGTCTCATTTGTCGTTCGTGTTTTTAACTTGTAATTATTCATATGATTACATAGATCATGATTACTTAATTCCAGAATATAAAACATGATTTATATATATATATTCATAATACACATATATAATAAATCAGTAAATGGAAAGAAATACACCGTTCATGGAGATGGTAGTCCGTACGTACGCATGAACGTTGTTTTCGTTTCCTTATTGAATTGAATGAAATTAAGTAGATGACATACATATAAATATAAATAATTCCAGTATCATTATTAGGTCATATATTGAATTATTACTTATTATATATAATTTATAATCATTCATGAATGGTTAATCATTGAGAATGAATCTCATCGCGTCGTGGAGACGGTAGTCCGTACGTACGCACGAGCGATGATATCGTTCCCATGGTCGTGGAATTGTGTTGAAGTGTATTTATACTATTTCATTATCAATATCAATTTATAATAATCATATATAGTTACTCATTACACCTTTATACCCATCCAATTAATGTGGTGGCGGAAAATAGATTACACCACAGAGTGGAGAGGGTATTCCGTACGTACGCACGCGCGGTGATTTCCTTTTTCCGTAGGATGGATAGAAGGTTAATTAGAGTTGTTTCATATTTATAATAACATATCAGTATATAAGAAATACTGATGTTATTACTTTATCATGAAACAACTAAATAAGAAGAAGTTGAAGAAAAAAGAAATTGAAAAAGATCGGTAATGGATATTACCTCTTTTTGATGCGCCTTTTCATAGCCTCCACTTAAAGAACTAAAGATGGTCCTTGAAGAAGACCAGGACCTCTATGATGATACTAGGGAAGTGGAGAAGGGATTTTGGCAGGGGTTGGCCGAGCTTGAGTGCTCAAATTGGTGTGAGGAGGAGGGGGAGGAGGTGTCCTTTTATAAGGGAGGAGAGGGGCACCTTAGGAATATCTCAAAATATTATTTTATATTAAAGTCTAAATCGGTATATAATGGTTCCAAAGGGTCTTATTTCTAATCTAAAGTGGGGATGGGTCGAAATACTATCAAAAAATAGGATTTAGACATGTTTAGGTTATTATTTTAACCTTATCAATTAGATTTAACTTTAAGTTAAATAATTTAACTTTTACCGTGTCTTTTTGTTTTCTTACACTATATTGTAAATACACTTACTATAACATGCCAAAAGAACCCCAAATTGTTTATTATTAATATATATATCCTTATATAAGTCATTTGGCTGAACCTTAGATTTTTAGGAATAAAATAACAATTAATAATATAATAGTTGATTTAAAAACTATTTTGTGTCAATTTTGACACTATTTGATATATGATTTTTGTGAAAGTCATAACAGAATTATATGTTCGAAACAAGTTTATTAAATAAACACTAATATATCATAGTAACCTAGAAAATTAGTGTAATTCATAAAAAGTCTTAAATTACGTTTATTTTGATATTTATAATATCAATTATGTCAATATTTCATTAATAAGATAAATACTACATCATCTTTGTGTCATAAATAAATTAACTTATTTGATGTCAAAAAATTACAAATAAACTACCATTATGTAGTAAATCTTTTTAGCTTTCTAATTAATATTTACAATCGAATTTATCTTTTGTATAAAACTATATGAAAAATGTTTTAGTAAATAAACTTTGATTTTAACTCTTTTTACTCTTCTTTGAATTAAATAATAATAAATGTCCTAATCTAATCCAAGTGGGCCTAAATGATAATATTTTACACTTAAGGTTATTTTTGGTCGAGATACCCTTGTCCAATAGAATTAGGACATGTGTTAGGGTAATATCAATATCATTCTTACCCTTAATTACCCTATTTACTTTTAACCGCGGTAAATAAAAGTAAAAAGTTACTATTCACCAAAAATTATTTTCATCTCATTGAACCACATTTTACTTACTGACATCAACCATGCCTCTCAGATTTTTGAAATTCCATTCACAGAAGCGGTAAAATTATGTTTTATGAAAAATTCAGTTTTTAACTACCACTTAGTAGTTTCACTATACATCAAAAATTGATGTTTTTCAGAAAAATGCCAAAATTTCATCCTAAGCTATATTTCATATTCCGAATTCAAAAAATGAAGTCTATTTTACCAAATTCATAACATATAAGTTTCATTAATTAATTTTATAATTAAATCCCGCTGTTAAAACAAATATCGTGTTTTTAAGAAACAATATCTATCAAAAGATTGACACTTGATTATGTCTGGTTTAAATGTGAAATTACATTCAATGACCAACATTGTATTAAATTGTAAAAATATATTCTAAATATACTTTAAAACCACTCAAATTAATAATTTATCACTATTAATTATTTCGATTAAAAAAGTTGTTTTTAATTATAATTTAGTAATTTTCACTATTCATCAGAATATGAAAGTTATCCAAAAAGTACCAAAATTTCACCTTAGGCTAAATTCGATACTCCGAATCCAAAAATGAAGTCCATTTTGAGAGCAAAAATTTCTAAAATTTAAAAAGTGGTTATTACTATTCATAACGGCTATTTTTAATAATATTTTAATAGCATATCGTTGTTTCGTGAAACTGAGTATTGCATACTACACACGCTATCGAGGAAGGTTGTGATTGCGTGTAATGCAAGGCAAGTCAAAGATGTGTGTTGTGCAAGATCCTTTTGGTGTAGCGTACAACAGAAGACATTAACAAAATTAAAAAGAAGATTTTTCATAAAATCTCGGGCTGTTACATTCTACCCCCCTTAAAATAAATTTCTCCCTCGAAATTCGTCGGGGTTATAAATGGTTTACTATTCGAAATTTCCTTTAATAGAAACCCACATCGTAAAAAGGAATATCAAAACCAATCTTTAAAAAAAAATTATGAAACGTAACGGTTACCCAAATAAACTAATCACTGGGTTTCCACATACACTACTGGAAATAGAGGATTTCCCAACGGTTTAGAACCGTTGGGAAAGGCCTGGGAACCGTTGGTATATGTTATACCAACGGTTCTGCCAACCGTTGGCAAGTAAGCCGTTGGGAAAAACGTTTCCCAACGGTTTACATTGAACCGTTGTTATAGGTGGAGAAAAATACTAAAAAACATTCCCAACGGTTGACAACCGTTGGCAACTGTTTTTCCCAACGGTTTTGAAAACCGTTGGGAAAAACCAATAGTTTTGATGAACTCTTTTCCAACGGTTCTAAACCGTTGGGAAAAGAGTTATTACCAACGGTTCATAGAACCGTTGGTAAAAACATATTTTTAAGATTCTATGCCAACGGTTTAAAACCGTTGGCATACCCTAGGCTGCAAATTGCAGCATCCTGCAATTTGCACAGCGCTCTGTACATCAGCCACCTCTCATCTCATCAGGCCTCATTCTCACCTCATTTTCGATCCAACTATTGTACCTGTAATAAACTAAAACATACATATACAATTACGAACAAATTCATACACATTTAACATATAATGGATCCTGAAACTATACACATCCATAATTAATTTACAATTCATAAACATACATAATTCATATATAATTCAATTTAAAATTTAGATGACAATTATATGTGGAATCCGATTGAGACGGGGATGATTGGTACACGTCACATATGAACCATGGATCGTTATCCTAAAGTTTCAATGGAAACCGAATGCGTTTGGTCGGTTTTGCGTATGCCAGTTCTTTTCACTTATAATACTACCCATTTTAAACAAAACAGACACAGTTAGAGCGGTGTTGGCCACACCGCGCCTCGGATTGAGTCGGGGATGACTCGTACACCTCACATATGACCCATGGATCGTTCTCCTAAAGTTTCAACAGAAACCGAATGCGTTTGGTCGGTTTTCCGTATGTACTTAAAATGATGTCCATTTTAATCAAAAGAGATCCACTTAGACTGATCCCGGCCACACCGCGACTCGGATTGAGCCCGAGTGGGCTCGTACATGTCACATATGACTGATGGATCGTTGTGATAAATTATCAACAGATTCGGAATGCGTTTGGTCGGTTTTGCGTATGCCAGTTGTTTATTTCACTTATAATCATGTCCATTTTAAACAAAAGATACACAGTTAGAACGGTGTCGGCCACACCGCTCCTCGGATTGAGCCGGGATTGACTCGTACACATCACATACGACCCATGGATCCTTGTGCTAAAGTATCGACACAGTCCGAATGCCTTTGGTCGGTTTTTCGTATGTCACTGGATGATTTTCACTTAAAATGACGTCTTTTTGAAACAAAAGACCGACACTTTGAGTGGTGTTGGCCACACCGCGTCTCCGATTGTGGCGGGGTTGATTCGTACACGTCACATATGACCCATGGATCGTTCTCCTAAAGTTTCAATGGAAACCGAATCCGTTTGCTCGTTTTTCCGTATGTACTTAAAATGGTGTTCATTTTAAACAAAAGAGAGCCACTTAGACTTATCCCGGCCACACCGCGACTCGGATTCATCCCGGGTTGGCTCGTACACGTCACATATGACCCATGGATTGTTGGGATAAATTATCAACAGATTCGGAATGCGTTTGGTCGGTTTTCCGTATGCCAGTTGATGCTTTTCACTTAAAATGACGTCCTTTTGAAACAAAAGACGGACACTTTGAGTGGTGCCGGCCACAACGCGTCTCCGGATTGAGATGAAACCACCGTGCAACATTCTAATTATTATTCGTGACGTGTACGCGCAGACGGCACGTCAATCGGACGTGCCGTGTGCCCGCGGTGACCGACAACGCAGTTCTGGTGTCATAAACGGCCAAAACGGGCGTCCAACGGTCAAATTCATAGCGGACGACCTCGGATTGAGCTGAAACCACCGAGAAACATTCAAATTATTATTCGTGACGTGCACGCGCAGACGGCACGTCAATCGGACGTGTGGTTTGCCTGGTACGGCTCAATATTCTTGTTTTAAGTGATGCGCGCGCTTCGTAAACGCGCGTGAGGGGGGTCCAAACGGGCCGAACGATGTCGGAATGGCCTGAAATCAGACGACAAATACGGGTGAGTGATTTCTGAAGTGGTCGAGCAGACGGCACATCAATCGGACATGACCTGTGCCCGCGGTGGCCGAGAACGCAGTTCGGGTGTCATAAACGGCCAAAACGGGCGTTAAATGGTCAAATTCATAGCGGACGACCATAGATTCACCCGAAACCACCGTGCAATATTCTAATTTTTATTTGTGACGTGTAAGCGCAGACGGCACGTCAATCGGACGTGCGGTTTGCCCGGTACAGCTCAATATTCGTGTTTTAAGTGATGCGCACGCTTCGAAACGCGCGTGAGGGGGGTCCAAACGGGCCGAACGATGTCGGAATGGCCTGAAATCAGACAACAAATACGGGTGAGTGATTTATGAAGTGGTTGAGCAGACGGCACGTCAATCGGACGTGCCGTGTGCCCGCGGTGACCGACAACGCAGTTATGGTGTCATAAACGGCCAAAACGGGCGTCCAACGGTCAAATTCATAGCGGACGACCACGGATTCACCCGAAACCACCGTGAAACATTCTAATTATTATTCGTGACGTGTACGCGCAGACGGCACGTCAATCAGACATGCGGTTTGCACGGTACGGCTCAATATTCGTGTTTTAAGTAATGCGCGCGCTTCGTAAACGCGCGTGAGGGGGGTCCAAACGGGCCGAAAGATGTCGGAATGGCCTGAAATCAGACGACATGTACGGGTTAGTGATTTCTGAAGTGGTCGAGCAGACGGCACATCAATCGGACATGACCTGTGCCCGCGGTGACCGAGAACGCAGTTCGGGTGTCATAAACGGCCAAAACGGGCGTCCAACGGTCAAATTCATAGCGTACGACCTCGGATTGAGCTGAAACCACCGTGAAACATTCTAATTATTATCTGTGACGTGTACGCGCAGACGGCACGTCAATCGGACGTGCCGTGTGCCCGCGGTGACCGACAACGCAGTTATGGTGTCATAAACGGCCAAAACGGGCGTCCAACGGTCAAATTCATAGCGGACGACCACGGATTCACCCGAAACCATCGTGAAACATTCTAATTATTATTTGTGACGTGTACGCGCAGACGGCACGTCAATCGGACGTGCGGTTTGCCCGGTACGGCTCAATATTCTTGTTTTAAGTGATGCACGCGCTTCGTAAACGCGCGTGAGGGGGGTCCAAACGGGCCGAACGATGTCGGAATGGCCTGAAATCAGACGACAAATACGGGTGAGTGATTTCTGAAGTGGTCGAGCAGACGACACATCAATCGGACATGACCTGTGCCCGCGGTGACCGAGAACGCAGTTCGGGTGTCATAAACGGCCATAACGGGCGTTAAATGGTCAAATTCATAGCGGACGACCAGAGATTCACCCGAAACCACCGTGCAACATTCTAATTATTATTTGTGACGTGTACGCGCAGACGGCACGTCAATCGGACGTGCGGTTTGCCCGGTACGGCTCAATATTCGTGTTTTAAGTGATGCGCACGCTTCGAAACGCGCGTGAGGGGGGTCCAAACGGGCCGAACGATGTCGGAATGGCCTGAAATCAGACGACAAATACGGGTGAGTGATTTATGAAGTGGTCGAGCAGACGGCACGTCAATCGGACGTGCCATGTGCCCGCGGTGACCGACAACGCAGTTATGGTGTCATAAACGGCCAAAACGGGCGTCCAACGGTCAAATTCATAGCGGACGACCACGGATTCACCCGAAACCACCGTGAAACATTCTAATTATTATTCGTGACGTGTACGCGCAGACGGAACGTCAATCGGACATGCGGTTTGCACGGTACGACTCAATATTCGTGTTTTAAGTGATGCGCGCGCTTCGTAAACGCGCGTGAGGGGGTCCAAACAGGCCGAACGATGTCGGAATCGCCTGAAATCAGACGACAAATACGGGTGAGTGATTTATGAAGTGGTCGAGCAGACGGCACGTCAATCGGACTTGTCGTGTGCCCGCGGTGACCGACAACGCAGTTATGGTGTCATAAACGGCCAAAACGGGCGTCCAACGATCAAATTCATAGCGTACGACCTCGGATTGAGCTGAAACCACCGTGAAACATTCTAATTATTATCAGTGACGTGTACGCGCAGACGGCACGTCAATCGGACGTGCCGTGTGCCCGCGGTGACCGACAACGTAGTTATGGTGTCATAAACGGCCAAAACGGGCGTCCAACGGTCAAATTCATAGCGGACGACCACGGATTCACCCGACTACACCGTGAAACATTCTAATTATTATTTGTGACGTGTACGCGCAGACGGCACGTCAATCGGACGTGCGGTTTGCCCGGTACGGCTCAATATTCTTGTTTTAAGTGATGCGCGCGCTTCGTAAACGCGCGTGAGGGGGGTCCAAACGGGCCGAACGATGTCGGAATGGCCTGAAATCAGACGACAAATACGGTTGAGTGATTTATGAAGTGGTCGAGCAGACGGCACGTCAATCGGACGTGCCGTGTGCCCGCGGTGACCGACAATGCAGTTATGGTGTCATAAACGGCCAAAACGGGCGTCCAACGGTCAAATTCATAGCGGACGACCACGGATTCACCCGAAACCACCGTGAAACATTCTAATTATTATTCGTGACGTGTACGCGCAGACGGCACGTCAATCGGACATGCGGTTTGCACGGTACGACTCAATATTCGTGTTTTAAGTGATGCGCGCGCTTCGTAAACGCGCGTGAGGGGGTCCAAACAGGCCGAACGATGTCGGAATCGCCTGAAATCAGACGAAAAATACGGGTGAGTGATTTATGAAGTGGTCGAGCAGACGGCACGTCAATCGGACTTGTCGTGTGCCCGCGGTGACCGACAACGCAGTTATGGTGTCATAAACGGCCAAAACGGGCGTCCAACGATCAAATTCATAGCGTACGACCTCGGATTGAGCTGAAACCACCGTGAAACATTCTAATTATTATCCGTGACGTGTACGCGCAGACGGAACGTCAATCGGACTTGTCGTGTGCCCGCGGTGACCGACAACGCAGTTATGGTGTCATAAACGGCCAAAACGGGCGTCCAACGGTCAAATTCATAGCGGACGACCACGGATTCACCCGAAAACACCGTGAAACATTCTAATTATTATTTGTGACGTGTACGCGCAGACGGCATGTCAATCGGACGTGCGGTTTGCCCGGTACGGCTCAATATTCGTGTTTTAAGTGATGCGCGCGCTTCGTAAACGCGCGTGAGGGGGTCCAAACGGGCCGAACGATGTCGGAATCGCCTGAAATCAGACGACAAATACGGGTGAGTGATTTATGAAGTGGTCGAGCAGACGGCACGTCAATCGGACTTGTCGTGTGCCCGCGGTGACCGACAACGCAGTTATGGTGTCATAAACGGCCAAAACGGGCGTCCAACGGTCAAATTCATAGCGGACGACCACGGATTCACCCGAAAACACCGTGAAACATTCTAATTATTATTTGTGACGTGTACGCGCAGACGGCACGTCAATCGGACGTGCGGTTTGCCCGGTACGGCTCAATATTCTTGTTTTAAGTGATGCGCGCGCTTCGTAAACGCGCGTGAGGGGGGTCCAAACGGGCCGAACGATGTCGGAATGGCCTGAAATCAGACGAAAAATACGGGTTAGTGATTTCTGAAGTGGTCGAGCAGACAGCACGTCAATCAGACGTGCCGTGTGCCCGCGGTGACCGACAACGCAGTTATGGTGTCATAAACGGCCAAAACGGGCGTCCAACGGTCAAATTCATAGCGGACGACCACGGATTCACCCGAAACCACCGTGAAACATTCTAACTATTATTCGTGACGTGTACGCGCAGACTGTTCTGCCGTCTCTGTGGCCCTTTTCTCAGCCTGTTCTGCCTGTGCCCTAACTTGCTGCAGCTCGGTGGCACTACAACTCGTACCTGAGGCAGGCCAATACCTCGTCGGGGCTATCCTAGGTCGGCAGCGTACTCTGCCAGAATGATCCTCTCCCAACACCTGATGTAAGTGATCAGATGGCCCAAAATTGTCTGCTTCATGGGCATCGAGGGCCTCTAAAGCATCCTGTTACAAATATAAATATAATATTAAGTTACGAAATAGATATTAAAATATAAAATCAACAGATTAAAACTTACAATCTGCTGCTGAGTCGCTTCGTTGACAGCACGTCCATCCTTTTTTCGTCTACTCGAGCAAAACAGTTTTGCTCGAGGCACACTTCCTTCAATATTTTGTACTTGCCTCTACAATGACATTAAAAACAAAATTTATATAAAGACTTCAGAAAATAATTGAATAATTGAGGAAACAAAAGAAAATGTAAGTCGTAAAGAAAACTTATAAACAATTGTCATACCTGCTGCCTCTCATGATCCGGCATCGTCGTGCGTCCTAGTGTATGGAGGTATTTTTTTGCATCAATGTTTTTTTTTGTTTTTTCCAGATGATTCCTAAATAAAATTCGATAATGCAAAGGATAATATTAATGCAAAACTTGAAAGTTATTATTTAAATACCTCAAATGTAATTCATACCTTAAACTGGGTACTCGTCCAATGAGTAATCATCTGACGATACTGCTCTATAGGACAATCATCCACGACTGGTACCGCCTCTAACTCAGTGCCAACTCTAGCACGCCAGCCAATATACAGCTCATGCTTGTAGGCTCTCCAAAGCTCGCCTAAATCCTTTAGACGTTCCAGTCGTGCACCCTCACCATCAGGAAAATTAAATCGAAGCTGAAATGAAAATATTAATTTATATAAATACAAAAAAAATTCATGGCATTAAATACAACAGATTTTTTTACCCATATCTCTGCCCAAGCTCTATCTTTGACCTCATGTGGCAAATGTCTCCACGACAGCGGGCTGACGGGAATGATGTCGGAGTATTTGGCAAGCGTCGCCATAAAACTCCGACATTGCTGCCCTGTTTTCTCAACCATCTGATTGTCTTCATTATATTCCACCATAACCTGTGTGCGACGGTTCCACACCGAACGCATGCGTGTACGGCCCCGCCCCCGCCTCCTGTCAGTAGATGTATCTGTCATGAAAGAAAAACAAATATTTTATCAAAACATGTTATAATGAAAATAAATATTGCTATAAAAATTTGATAGGGTTTTATAAATATACCTGTGCTAGTCTGATCAATGAGTGGCGCCGGATCCACAGAACCTGATGGAACACCCTCTGGTGGAACAAGAGTCGAAGACGATGGAATATAAAAGCTTGGAGAGACAGAAGTAGAAGGAAAAGAAGATGGAACAACTGTATGACCTGATGCTGACTGGGGAGTGGGAATCATCATGGGATGTGAAAATGATGGGGCAGAAGATGCAGAAGGTAGCGAAAACATGGGAGGTCTAAATATCCCGTGTGTCCCTAACGACACACCGGGATCAGAATGTGGGAAGGCGGAAATGTCAGTGGGAGGGGCAGGGTCTAGTTGGGCACGCGCAGCTCTATGTCCACCTCTGGTACGAACCCTCCTCGTACCACCGGCCTGAGTACTAGGACCAGTACTAGGCTCCTCGTCGAATAACTGTCGACGTAATGGTGGATCCTACAAAAAAGTTTACAAAAAAAATTAATCACATGACATTATTTATTCTGTAAATATATATATATATTTATATTTGAAATAAAGTACTCACTGTAGGCACTAATGGTGGAATGCCCATCTCCTCCATCCGACGATTGTTCTCCGCCATTTTTTTTCTTCGTCTCTCTTCAATTGGCTTCATTTCCTGCATTGGAAAACAAATATGTAATTAATTAGAAAAAGAAAATTAATGTGTAAACCAAAAAACTAAATATATGAAGGAATGAGGGGATTCATTGGTAATTTAGCTATAAATTGTTTTAGAAGAGATTGAATGAATTTAATAAAACATACAAGTTGTAATGTTCACCAAGTTAGAAATATTGTTTGATTTGGTTTGAATACAGTTCAATTCCAAATTAGAAAATGCAATTCAAATAAAACAGCAACCAACCTTAACAACCCAACTCGAGGTAAACCAAAAGAATTGAGAACATGGATGAATGATTCTATATATTTCCAACCACAACTTCATGTTCACAATCAACTCTGACAATTGAGCTATTGGAGTCATCAAAATAAATAAATGGATTGGTTCCAATGGCAATAGGGACAGTGTCAATTCCATCATCATCATCATCAAAAATATGTCTTGGAATTACTTCAACTACGACACCAAATTCTGGTTGAAGTTGATCTTTGACATAAAAAACTTGTTTAGCCAATGATGCCAACACATATGGTTCTTCAGTTGCAAGAGTGCGGGTCATATTAATTACTCGAAATCCACAATCATCAATAAATGTTCCATGTCTCGTCATAGAATCAAACCAATGGCATTTCATCATTGTGACTCGTCCATGAGAGTAATAATCCAATATTATTATTTTCTCAACGACTCCATAATAACCCACATTTTCAAGTCGCGGTCTACTATCTGATGCACTGGCATAACAATCTGTTGTGGCAGTAACCATAATACCATCATGTTGTGTTCTCATGTTTTTGGCTCGTTCAGTGACAATAAATCTGTACCCATTGATAACAATTGATTTACAGTCACGAACCACGGTATTAGGACCAAAAGCCAAAGCTCTTATTTCCTCAGAGACAAAGTCAGCAGAAAAACTCAATACCTGCAATATAAATGACAGTTAAACTTAAGTAAATATTGAAATAATTAATTTAAACAGTAATATTTTTACCTTCAATTTTAACCAAGCAGAAAACTCTTTGCTATGCAAAGTCTCTCTCCTTCTCAAAGATAAAGAACGATGCTTCCTATTTATCATTGTTTTATGTTCCCTGTAGATAAAAAAATATGAATAGTTTAACAGATATATATGTAAGATATATAAATATTCAATTTTGTTACCTGATATAGTCATCGAACAAATCACAGTTGAACAAAACTGTGCGATGTGCCATCTCCCGCTCTTCATGGCTTAATGTCTTCAATGTATATGATCCAGGAATTCCTCCTGTTTGAGGAAGTGATGGAAAACTGGGTTCAATTTGCTCATATTGTTCTTCTTCATTTCTCATTGGTCTGTTCATTCTTGTAGTAAGATTAGACAAATACATTGAACAGAAATCCATACATTCTTGAGCTAAGTAACCGTTCACGATAGAACCTTCGGGATGATTCTTGTTTCGAACATAAGACTTTAATGTGAACATATTTCTTTCAGTTGGATACATCCAACGAAAAGAAACAGGTCCTCCGAGAAGTATTTCAGTTGGAATATGGACAGTCAGATGCAGCATGCATGTGAAAAATGATGGGGGAAATATTTTCTCCAACTCACACAAAATTAATGGGGCATCTGTCAAAATTTTTTGCAAGAAAGACTTGGACAACTTCTTAGCACAAAGATCTCTAAACAAATGGAACAACCGAATAACACCCACCCTTACATTATTGGACAAAAGATGACGGATTGCTATTGGAAGCAACTCATGCAGTAGAACGTGATAATCATGAGTCTTCAAATATTTTAGCTTCAACTCTCTTCTATTGACCCGTTTAGATATGTTGCTTGAATAGCCATCAGGAACTCTAATAGTCTCTAATACTTCCAAAAATTGTTTTTTTTCAGTAGGTGTCATCACATAAGAAGCACATGGAAGTTGCCATTTATTTTCACTGATACGCACAGGATGCAATTCTGGTCTGATGCCCCAATCCACCAAGTCACGTCGAGATCGTAAATCATCTTTTTTCTTCCCCTTGACATTTAGAAGAACTGAAAGCAACATTTCACATATATTCTTTTCAATATGCATTACATCTAAGCAATGACGTAGCAAATTGGTTGACCAATAAGCCAAATCAAAAAAGATACTCCTCTTCCTCCAATTGTAACAGGTTTCTGTGGAAACATTCTTTCTCTTTCCAGATTTCATTTGACCCTTCCCAAACGAAAAACTGAAATATTTCAATTCATTAAGCACATCAGTTCCAGACATACGCTGAGGTGGATCATCGGTCTCTATAGTATTATCAAATCTTCGATGATTCATTATATATGGATGATCCTTTGGCAAAAATCGTCGATGTCCCATAAAACTGAAACTACAACGATGTTTCAGTCTTCTGGATCGTGTATTCTTCATACAAACAGGACATGACAGTTTCCCCTTCGTTCTCCATCCAGACATCATTGCATAAGCCGGAAAATCATTGATTGTCCACATAAGCGCAGCGCGCATCTGAAATATGTCTTTCGAACATGCATCGTATGTGCGCACACCCACATCCCAAAGATGCTTCAACTCTTTTATTAAAGGTTGCATGTATACATCAATATCAATGCCGGGATCAGAAGGACCAGATATGAGTATACTCATGAAAGTGAAAGATTTTTTCATACACAACCATGGGGGAAGATTATAAATGTGCATAAAAACGGGCCATGTGCTGTGCGAAGTAAGCATCTGCCCAAACGGATTAAAACCGTCGCATGAAAGACCCAGCCTCACATTACGCACGTCAGCTGCAAAATCAGGATGTCGAGCATCAAATATCTTCCATGCAAATCCATCTGCAGGATGAACCAACTCATCATCATTCTTCTTTCTCTCGGTATCATGCCATCTCATTTTTATTGATATGTCATCAGACATAAAATGATTCTGGAGTCTGGGGATCAATGGAAAGTGCCACATTACTTTCTGTGGAACGCGGGATGGTGTTCCATCAGATTTTGACTTCCAGCGGGACGTGCCACATTTTATACATTCATTTCGTTCAGCGGTTTCCTCCCAGAATAAACTGCAATCTTTCGGGCAAACATGAATTTTGTTTCTTGAAAATCCAAGTTCCTCAACTAACTTCCATGTCATATAGTGGTTTGAGAGAATATCTGCATCATCTGGAAGTAAATCCTTCAAGAGGGTAAGAATGTAATCCATTGCTGTATTAGAAATCCCATACGTAGTTTTCCCATGAAATAATCGGATTAAAAATTCCAGCTTTTTCATTTTATCGCATTGTCGATATACTGGAGTCGTGGCAGCATCATTCAATTTTTTCACCCTATCAATATCATCATTTTCACTAGATGCATCAGCTGTCCTCATATCGAAGTCTTCTTGAGTCGAAATCCTTTCTTTTTCATGATGACGAATAAACGGAAACCGATCATCTAACAAATTCTCCATTCCAGTCTTTTCATTTCGATCATCACCAATTTGAGATTTCGTTTTCTCCCCATTGTGATACCACAGAAAGTAGTTTGCTTGAAACCCATTTTTGGTTATGTGGTAGCTGACTTCTTCACGGCTCAACCAAGGTCTACCAACACAATTGGAACATGGGCAGTGTATGCGACCACTATCTGAAGCATTGTGAAATGCAAAATCTATAAAGCTCTCCAAATTGTTTTGAAAATCGTCTGAGATCCGATCGGTTTCATACATCCAACTTCTGTCCATTCTGTAAAAAGAATTTATATAAGTCATTTTGTCATAAACAATTCAATAGGCATTAACTATAATAGAAAATACATTTAAGTAAATGATAAAGGAAGAAAATAATCAAGGTATCAACTACACATGTCCAAAAAACATACAAATGTGTTATTGAAAAAATGTAAAACCAACAAGAACTTAATGTATTATATCACATAACAGCATGACTCATCCCATAACCATATTAGTAGGGTATCATGAACATGAATAACATCAACCTTGTGCCATCCTCCTACCCTACATGACCCCAACCACATGCCACATCTTATTATAGCCTTATCACATCACACCTCACCGAAAAACACTAGGGAAATCATAGTACATCTCACCTGAAGACATATGGACAATCACATCGCATCTTGCCTAAAAACACATGGTCAATCACTTTTTAAGGAAGAGTAGGGAAGACATGGTAGCTATCCAAACATATAACCACCATCCTAGATATTAGAAAAAATACCCATAACTCAAAACCTCTGATCGTTGGTAAGTTTATCCAACTCTGGTTGGGAATGTGTAGAAATAACATAAAAATACATGATATATAGATAGCACAAAATACTCAACCTATGGGTTCACATTAACTACATAATCACACACTTCACTACTACCATAAAACACATAAACCACACCACCACCACACAAGACGCATATCATAGGAATATAATTCTACATTCAATAAGTCTATCTATGAAATTATCATAAGAATCCATGTATCAATTGGAATATAATTCTACATTCAGTAAGTCTATCTATGGAATCCCTCCCTTGGATCCATGTATCACCAATGGCTTAATCAATATTCAAAGAAATGAGTCTATCCGTGGAATTCCACTGTGAATCCATTTATCACATAAAGCATATAAGTTAATAGAAACAAGATTATATACCTGACATCCTAATAGAATCCATGTATCACTATTTACTATTAATCATTTAATGAATTTCATTTCATTTAAACAATTCATTAAACATACCAAGGTCAAAAACAAAGGTATTTAATACAACTCACCTCAAAATGGCGACTCAATCAAATAAAATTCAAGCACTCACATGGGAATTTTTAATATAACACTCCTAACAAGACTATAAAGATATCACATGCATTAATTATAATATATCTAACATGGTAACATAAAATATAAGTGTTAAAGGGGAATGCAAACCATAAAATACCCTTAATTAATTTAATTTACAATTCAATTCATAAATTGAACAATCAATTCGATTTATATAACCTTTCACAAATGACATCCCATGTTCAAAGGGTAAAATCCTTAAAGGAATTTTCAAGAAAACTCACCCTTAGGCGCCGGCAGTAGCTCCAAAATCGTCTAAACTGAAGGGAAAAATAAAAATAAGTTTCAATACTATCCAAACATTTGAATACCTTTTGAGATAAAGAATAAGAATAACCTGAAGAAGAGCTTCAAGGTCCGGCCGGCAGTACTCCAAAATCGCCTGCTGCTGCTCCCGTTAGGGCTCTGTAACGCGAATGGGGGAGAGAACGGGCTGCTGGTGATTTGGGGAAAACCTTTGCCAACGGTTTTTTAAAACCGTTGGCATATCTCCCCCGAAACAGGCCTATCCCAACGGTTCCATAGAACCATTGGGAAACACTCCCAAAACAAGGTTTTTCCCAACGGTTCCTTAGAACCGTTGGGAAAAACTCCCCAAAAGAAGGCCTACCCCAACGGTTCTAAGGAACCGTTGGGAAAAACTCCCCAAAACCAATCTACCCCAACGGTTCTAAGAAACCGTTGGGAAAAAACTCTATTTTTATCACTTACCAACGGTTTGATAGAACCGTTGGTATGTAACCGTGGGGAAAAACCCACATTCCAGTAGTGATAGGTGAAAATATGGATATGGAAGAGAAATCTAACCATCATGTTCTGATGGAGAGTGGTAGAGAACATGGCTATGGAAAACCCAGCAATCACAAAGCCATAAATTTTTCACGATCTATGGTACCATCTGATTCATCAGATATAAGATCACTAGGACAACATTTTTGGTTTTCAAGATCGTTTCGCTAAAGTTAAAGAATTTGAATTAGAATAAATACTTACTTTATTTTGGTACAATATCACTGTTGTTCGTGCCTTTAACAATTTACACTTCATCTCTTAAATAAATGAAGTTGAATTTGTTATTCGTAAAGTGTTAGCAGATCATGTGATAGAATGACGGGTCATTCCATCTGTCTCAAACAAAAGGTTAGCAAAAAAAATTATATACATAAGTCGATCTATAGTGAGATTAATCATATATGCTTCCTAAAATGGAATTATACTTCATATATCATACTTCTTAATATAATAAAACTAGTTTCTACTAAACAGGGACTTCCTGTAGGCCAGTGGTAGGCGATAAAGGCCAGTCGCACTTCGGTTGTGGGTTCGATTCCCACAGCCTTGTCCGAAGCGATGGGCTGTCTCCCGTCCTGCAGGTTGTCCTTTTTCTAAAACTACATTACTATAACATCCCATCAATAATATCAAAAAAACTTCTATCCTTAAACAATACTAACTTATGTCCAACATAATCCATTTCAATCTTTAGGATTATCCATAGTACTGCAGTCCACTCTCATAACATAGTGAAAATGATTACCAGAGATTTAATACCATCGTTGATCCCCATATATCATAAGATATGTTTTGTTGGTCACATTCCAAACATTCAAAGTCCTTAATCATGTATTCTCTTGAATACCTTAGTGAAAACATGAATGCAGTTTAAAGTTAACACTTTCCACATACCAAAATCCTCAAAATTCTATATACTCAAACCATGATATCACTTAGTCCTTATATAAATCATGATCTCATGAATACTATTAAACATTTTATTTTCTCGTTTTCCCTTCATTATGCGCATATCATCTTATTTCCAAAAAATCTCTCAATCACTTTGAATACCACATCAATAAATATTGCAATACTCAATGATACAACATTATTTTGGAATACCATTACATAAAAACATAATCATTCCACCACATCGTTGTCATATTCAACATTGCCAATAGTGATCGCATGTGAATTCCCTTTGTCCTTTGCCTTCAGTGGTTGCTCATATTGATCATCACTAACCCTTGGAATATGGCATTTATTAGCATAATGCCCCATTTCCTTGCACTTGAATCATTGAAGTGTTGGTGGTGTGTTCTCTGCAGTTTTTGCTTTATTCACATCATTAGAAACCCTTTTTCCATTACTTCGACACTCAGCTACTCGATGACCTTCTTTTCCACACTTAAAACATTTTCTAGTCCCTTTAAGACAATCTCCACCATGCTTCTTTCCACACTTTGTGCATAAGGAAACATTCATCTTCTTTTCACCATTATTCTGAGATTTCCCCTTGAACTCCATCTGTCGTTTCTTGTCAAAACCATGAGATGGATATGTAACACCAACTTCCATTTCTACATTGATAGCACAACGCACAATTTTTTCATAGCTACTGAAGTCTCTTATAGCTAATGCCCTTCGAAGACTTGGTTTTAAGCCACTGAAAAATCTATCAACTTTACTTTCAGGTTGGATGATAATTCCATATGTATACCTTGCATGTCTTGTAAAATTCGCATCGTATATACCAACAGATTCATCATCCTTTTTCTTTAGTTCAAGAAACTCCTTCTCCATCTTTGTTCGAAGAATACGAGGGAAGTACTTACTGAACAACAAGTTCTTGAACTCGTCCCATTCCATGGACTCAATTTCATCTCTTTGCCTCGTATTCTTGATAAGATTCCACCATTGATCAGCCTCACCTTCCAAATGATATACTGCTAAGATGACTTTATCATGCTCCGAACATTGAAGAACTGAAAATATCTTTTCAGTGGTACTGATCCATTGTTCAGCAACAAGTGGATCAGAAGACCCACTGAAAGAAGGTGGACGTTGCCTCATGAAAGACTCAATAGAATATTGTTCCCTTCTCTGCTCATTTGGTAGTCCAGAATGATTCATAGCTTGTGTAAGTATAGCAATAAGATTTTGCACTCCATCTCCCATAACATTTGTTTGTTCAGGAGGATAATCATTGCATTGTCCGTTGCATTGATCAACACGGTTCCTTCGGGTTCCAGCCATCGTCTAAAACCCAAAAAGAATAGTGTGAGAGGAAAAAATAATGCTAGAGAAAACAACATAGTAAAGGGGGAGTACCTTCAATATCTAACATCTTAGGTTTAATTCTATGATCATTAGCGTAATTCTAGTACTATAACCTATACGTATACTTAGCCTTAGGGACATCCATAGACATACCTTAGAAATATCTCTAGGGATCTTACTAACGTTTTCACATCCTAGTTTCCAAAGGTTGACTAAACTTTTCCTCTGATACCAACTGTAAAGACCCGCATCTTGACGTACATGGACATTACATTACTTTTGCGGAATACTTAGTACATAACAAAAACACACACACAAGGATCGTAATAGATTAGTGTCTTTGGAAACTCGGAACGTAATCTTCTAATCGTGGTGAAAGATCTTCAATATCCCCCATAAAGATCTTTCCTTTTTTGTTACCTAAAACCTTTATTTATATCCTGGGGATAAGAAAACATAAAAGGGTGAGCTCAAATTCTCATTAAGGGTAAAAAAAAGAGAAATCAATCACATCATATTCATAAGAACATAACTTTTGGAAATCTTAACCTGAAAAAGAGAGCATAATTTCATAACATGGGATAAATCATAGTAGTGAAATGAAATCCCAATAATCATAAATTAAAGAATGAAAAATTGTGGCATACACACATAATCATAGAGAATCATTTCTTGTTAGTCAAGACTCGTTGCCAAGACTATCTTAGTGGACAAAGTCCCTTTCTGAATCGAGTAACCCTCGTTTCAGTCCTGTTTCACTGAACCGGTATAACCTACCATTTCAGCCATGTCTATCTCATGAGATATGAAATCTTTACCCAATGCATTGGAGGGAGATATAGGTCCCACCCATCTCATAATTATATCATTCTTATGTGTTCCACAAAATCATAAATCATACATCATTGCATAACCCATGTAATAAAAATGGGATTCTTAAACAACATGACATCATAAAACAATTCATATAAGATAAAGGAATTCATAAAAATATTTCCATCACAACATAATCAAATCCATGTAATAATGGGGATAAAAACAGAACCCTTTTTATTATCTTAGATGGAAAATAATTTTGATAAAATACTTGAACTTCATTCTTGAGGAAAATATCCTTTCTACTTCAAAAACACTTTTCCTTTCATAACATGTCATACAATTTTAAACTAAAAGAAGTTGATTAAAAATAAACATCAAAACTTGTAAAGTAAGCTTCTTGGAAATAATGTTTTAGAAATCCATTCATGTCGTATATGTTAAAAAAAACATTCTTCGTACTTTTGTCGGAAAAGTCAAAAAAGTACCTCGTACGAAAAAAACGACAAATGATTCCTTTCATATTCATTACTAAAAACTCACCGAAGGGTAAAATTGGATTTAAACTAGTGTAAGTGGATGGAAAAAATATTACATATTGAGGGAACATGGATGTGGATGATAAAATACACCCCAATAAATACTTACAAATAAATAATCTCAGATAAAAATGAGATTGTGATATTTCCCTTACCTTAGGTCCGACTTGCTTTGTGAGTATCCGAACCTCCTGTATATGATTTAAATCATGTTATTGACTTATTCCAGAATCATATTCATTGTTATTATATCATATATGGTCCACTTATGACTTTATATTACCCGTTCTTTTGTAAATTCATGTTAAAGTAGCGTTTTGTGTAAAATCGTCTCATTTGTCGTTCGTGTTTTTAACTTGTAATTATTCATATGATTACTTAGATCATGATTAATTAATTCCATAATATAAAACATGATTTATATATATATATTCATAATACACATATATAATAAATCAGTAAATGGAAAGAAATACACCGTTCATGGAGACGGTAGTCCGTACGTACGCATGAACGCTGTTTTCGTTTCCTTATTGAATTGAATGGAATTAAGTAGATGACATACATATAAATATAAATAATTCCAGTATCATTATTAGGTCATATATTTTATTATTACTTATTATATATACTTTATAATCATTCATGAAGGGTTAATCATTGAGAATGAATCTCATCGCGTCGTGGAGACGGTAGTCCGTACGTACGCACGAGCGATGATATCGTTCCCATGGTCGTGGAATTGTGTTGAAGTGTAGGTATACTATTTCAGTATCAATATAACTTTATAATAATCATATATATTTACTCATTACACCTTTATACCCATCCAATTAATGTGGTGGTGGAAAATAGATTACACCACGGCGTGGAGACGGTATTCCGTACGTACGCACGCGCGGTGATTTCCTTTTTCCGTAGGATGGATAGAAGGTTAATTAGAGTTGTTTCATATTTATAATAACATATCAGTATATAATAAATACTGATGTTATTACTTTATCATGAAACAACTAATGAAGAATAAGTTGAAGAAGAAAGAAATTGAAAAAGATCGGTAATGGATATTACCTCTTTTTGACGCGCCTTTTCTTAGCCTCCACTTAAAGAACTAAGGATGGTCTTTGAAGAAAACCAGGACCTCTATGATGATACTAGGGAAGTGTATAAGGGATTTTGGTAGGGTTTGTTCGAGCTTGAGTGCTCAAATTGGTGTGAGGAGGAGGGGGAGGAGGTGTCCTTTTATAAGGGAGGAGAGGGGCACCTTAGGAATATCTCAAAATAATATTTTATATTAAAGTCTAAATCGGTTTATAATGGTTCCAAAGGGTCTTATTTCTAATCTAAAGTGGGTATGGGTCGCAATTATTTCATCCAATAGGATTTAGACAAGTTTAGGTTATTATTTTAACCTTATCAATTAGATTTAACTTTAAGTTAAATAATTTAACTTTTACCGTGTCTTTTTGTTTTCTTACACTATATGGTTAATACACTTACTATAACATTCAAAACGAACCCAAAATTGTTTATTATTAATATATATATCCTTATCTACGTAATTTGGCCGAACCTTAGATTTTTAGGAATAAAATGACAATTAATAATATAATATTTGATTTAAAAACTATTTTGTGTCAATTTTGACACTATTTGATATATGATTTTTTTGAAAGTCATAACAGAATTATATGTTCGAACAAAGTTTATTAAATCAACACTAATATATCCTAGTAACCTAGAAAATTAGTTTAATTCATAAAAAGTCTTAAATTACATTTATTTTTGTATTTATAATATCAATTATGTCAATATTTCATTAATAAGATAATTACTACATCATCTTTGTGTCATAAATAAATTAACTTATTTGATGTCTAAAAATTACAAATAAACTACCATTATGTAGTAAATCTTTTTATCTTTCTAATGAATATTTACAATCGAATTTATCTTATGTATAACCCTATATTAAAAATGTTTTAGTAAATAAACTTTTATTTTAACTCTTTTAACTCTTCTTTGAATTAAATAATAATAAATGTCCTAATCTAATCCAAGTGGGCCTAAATGATAATATTTTACACATGAGGTTATTTTTGGTCTAGATACACTTGTCCAATAGAATTAGGACATGTGTTAGAGTAATATCAATATCATTCTTACCCTTAATTACCCTATTTACTTTTAACCGTGGTAAATAAAAGTAAAAAGTTACTATTCACCAAAAATTATTTTCATCTCATTGAACTACATTATACTTACTGACATCAACCTTGTCTCTCGGATTTTTTAAATTCCATTCATAGAAGCGGTAAAATTATGTTTTATGAAAAATTCAGTTTTTAACTACCACTTAGTAGTTTCACTATTCATCAAAAATTGATGTTTTTCAGAAAAATGCCAAAATTTCATCCTAAGATATATTTCATATTCCGAATTCAAAAATGAAGTCTATATTACCAAATTCATAACATAGAAGTTGCATTAATTAATTTTATAATTAAATCCCGCTGTTAAAACAAATAGCGTGTTTTTAAGAAACAATATCTATCAAAAGATTGACACTTGATTATGTCTGGTTTAAATGTGAAATTACATTCAATGACCAACATTGTATTAAATTGTAAAAATATATTCTAAATATACTTTAAAACCACTAAAATTAATAATTTATCACTATTAATTATTTCGATTAAAAAAGTTGTTTTTAATTATAATTTAGTAATTTTCACTATTCATCAGAATATGAAAGTTATCCGAAAAGTACCAAAATTTCACCTTAGGCTAAATTCGATACTCCGAATCCAAAAATGAAGTCCATTTTGAGAGAAAAAATTTCTAAAATTTAAAAAGTGGTTATTACTATTCATAACGGCTAGTTTTAATAATATTTTAATAGCATATCGTTGTTTCGTGAAACTGAGTATTGCGTACTACACACGCTATCGAGGAAGGATGCGATTGCGTGTAATGCAAGGCAAGTCAAAGATGCGTGTTGTGCAAGATCCTTTTGGTGTAGCGTACAACACAAGACATTAATAAAATTAAAAAGAATATTTTTCATAAAATCTCGGGCTGTTACAGTGTTATCTCAGAGCTCCCATCTTATAATAAGTATTAAGATCACCGATATTATTTGGGAACCCACAATGTAAAATCTTTATTAGTTTCAATCATAGTATATAATTCAGTTAAACCCATCATATCTGCTCTATGAGGAACACAAATTTATCTTTTATAATTCACAAGTAAAATACCATGAATATATAATTTTACTCTAGAAATTTCAAACATACTAATTTCTAAAATTTCATTTAAATGCATATGAAAACTAATTATGTATATAAAAATAACAATTTCTTCATAAACAACTACAAAATTAACAAATGACACATAATAATGAAAATATATTCTTTAAAATGATAAATAGGAACATATTAAAAAATATAAAATCATTGAGGTGTGATTAATATGTTAATATTCATTCATTCCATACATGTTAACAACATTATTTTTTTTACATTGGTTAAAATATTTGGATAGGGATATTTAAAAGAATAAATTTTTAAATTTTTTTTACCTTGAATCCAACTCATCATGTACAATCATTATTATCTAGAATAATAAAAATATGATATTTATTTAAATTCTTAATAAAATATTTAATGTTTTTTTTTTCAATTTATATCACATATTTTCATCTTATACAAAATGAAATGATCATTTAAATAAATGTTGGACGTTTAAGAAGATATTCGACTCATTTGACCCAAATGACTTCAGCAGGTTAGAAATGGTCAAATTTGATAATAATCCATCATGTCAAGAATAATAATTAATATATAAGTATCATATTTCTATATTTATTATACTTCTAAACTCAAGCAATAAAAATCGTTATGAAAATGAACATTTTTACAATTATAGAGTGGGCATGCCATTCATACGAATAACTAATGCATCCATTTTTCAATGATCATTATGTAAATAATAAAATTATTATTTTTTATTTCTAGAGTACATTAATTTTCATATATATGTATAATCTGTGTTATGTGGTGAGGAATATAATGTTAAAACATTTTGTGTAGCTCGCAGTCCACACATATGCATCGATGACATTATCATTTTTCAAAAAATGGAACATTAATAATGTTTAAGATATATTATCATTCCATAAAAATATATATTTCTGCTAAAATTATATATACAATAATTCTGGGATTATTATACATAGAAGAGTGATGGTTATAGAAAATTAATTACATCAGTTCATGGGGTAGTAGTCTTCTGTATAGAGAAATGATGGTTTTATTTGAAATTTTATGTAAGATGATATATAGATAGGTTATTATGGTAACATAAATTCATAAAAGTATAATGAGAATAATTGTATTTTGATTTTATCATAGTTTATAAATATTATAATGAGGTAGAAGTGGAAATGAAACATTATTGATGTATAAAAAACCATACATCTTCTTCGAACAACGTCCATTTCATTACCATAAAGGAATGTGTACTACCTCAAATAAGTCTTCTAGAATAAGGATAAGGACTCTATGAAGGGATTCTTGAATTAAATGGTAAAAAACATTCTTGTGTGTAAAAAAAATATAATAGTGGTTTCAATTTATAAAAGAGATGAGGGTCGCTCTTGGAATTCATCAAAATATTAAATTTATATAAATTAATTTTAAACACCAAATTGTTCCATATATAATTTTTTAGAATATATGATGAAAATTAATATTAATAATCCCATAATATTGTTTTTTTAATTTTTAGTTCACATTTTCACCCATGTCATTTGGTTATAAACTGTTATTAACGCATTTTATGCTTAAAGTGAAAATAATTACTTTGACTTTACTAGGGTTATTATAGTTAATATAAATGGAAAATTGTCCATTAAATATTCTACGGTTCATATTTTAACCCATACCATAAAATTTTAAATAATTTAAAATAAATTAAAAAAATATTATTTATAATAATGTAATTAATTTAAAATTTTTATGTAATCATTACATTTATTTTATTAACAGTGAGAAAAAAAATAAAATTTGAGAAGAATATTTTAATACATCCATGGGTTTCCATGTTCATATAAAAAAATTAATGTATCATAATAGTTATATAATATTATTTTTATTTTTATATAATTATAAACGGTTAGTTTATATTTCCATTAATTATATAATTATTGCATTAATGACGTGTGATTATTTTTTGTATTTTATTATTCACTAAAAATTAAAAATAATTTACCATGATGATGATAAATTATTTAAATTAAAAAAATCTATAAATAAACAATATTTTGGGAATCTCTCCATTATAAATATTGTAGTTAATGAAAATAGAATATTATCATTTTTTACTTTTCATTTAAAAAATATTATAAAGCACATAAACTGATTTGTATTTTCAAAAACATTCCATATAACTGACTCATTGATTTTTATGGATGAAATTAAATCGTCCAAAAAAAATTCTCAATTTTTAAGGTGATTTTATCATCCGAATTATTATATATTTATCTTTAAATACCCTATTTACACATTACCATGGTAACGAAAATTATTTATGTTACTAATCACAATGACCTAAATTAAAAGTAGATAATTTTACATATTTAGACCCACTTAAATTTTGAATCCATTTTTTAAAATTCAAAATATAAATGTATAATATTTTAAATTATAATTAAACTAATAAAAATGATGAACAATAGATTTTTAGATACATTACCTACTAAATGTAAAATTTCATTATACAAAATTCAATTATATAATTTATTAAAAATTAAGAATTTCATAATTATAAATAAAAACAATGTAATGAAATTTTGAAACCAATCCAAAAGAGAAATTTAATTTGTAATTAAATTAAAATAAAATTCATGTTTTCATTGAAATGAAATATTTTATCAATATATATGGAAAAATAAATATCGTCAAAAAATATTAAAAAAATCATTTGGAAATTCTTTTCGACTATATGAGTTACAAAATGAAATCAGTTTTTTCAAATTAAAACTATATAACTTGAATTGTAAACTACTAAATAAAATTTATTTAGATACGAGTTTAATAAAACTATTTCCCTTTTTGACTATTAAAATTACTGATTATATTTATAATTAATATTATTATCATATTCAAGAATACTAATATACATTAAAAAATAGTTATTCATTCACTAAATCTATTGTCATGTGCTAGTTATTTCATTTTCTTCCAGTGCAGTTCCATGGTTATTGTATAAGGGTCCACATAAAAAATTTCAACTTGGTCACTCAGAATCCAAATCAATGGTGGAGGATCATGGTAGGCACTATAGTCTAAAATAAACATGGTTACCACATAGATGATAGGTATACAGTGTTCAACCAGTCACTCGGACTGAGGTAGGTTCATGGTAGCACGACGAGAGGTAACAATATTAGCATTATAGAACATCACATGGGTGTTATTTTAAAACCGTAAGAAGATATGAAAGTTAGTTAAAAATAATTTTTTCTATAACATCCAGGTTTTGGAATCCACTCAAAGGTTCTCCATACCCGGTTGTCCACATAGCCTCAAGCGCATCTCCCCAAACTCAAGAGGCTTTTGATTAGAATTAATGTAATAGTTTTGTTAGTGGGGATATTATCCCCCCATTATCATAGTGTAACATATCAAAAAAAATGATATCAGTTCAATAGACAAAGTTGTAAACCAAAAAACAGAAATAAACCATAGAAGGATGCTTGAATAAATAAATCCATAAGCCATATCATATACATGATGATGATACATGCCACATGATTATAAAAAAATTTCCAAAAAAGTTACACTAATGTTACATACAATACATGTCCCAAATTTCAAAAATTCTGATAGAATCCCAGCATCATTCCAAGACTCAACATGGTTTCATGATCTCTTACTCTTTAGTATAAAATCATGTAACTATAGGAGGGTAAATTTCTTTATCATTACCTGCAATCATATAATTTTTTTTGGTCCAAATTGTGACCTAAATAGCATTTGAGATTAAAACCTACAATGAAACCTTCCAATGTCCATTCCCATTAGTCAGTGGATATATATGACATGCAATGTGCAATGTGTAAAGTAATATCCATATAGAACTCAAAAGTAAAAATACATTATGTGAAGGAACTCCTTGAAAATCCTTTATCATAATCAATATAATTGAAAATTTCATTTGAATTGGTTTTTTATATATGTCAAGATTTAGCTAAACCCTAGCAACCCATGTGTAACTGTGTAACACCCCGAGCTTCCACAATACGCTTCTCATTCAATAATGCAATAGCTTGCATTGTACGCAACTTCGAGTTATAAAAACACCGTGACTAATCATAGTAGCCATTATGAATAGTAATAACCACTTTTTAAAATTATAGAAATTATATATTTCAAAATTGACTTCATTTTTGGATTCGGAATATCGAAATTAGCCTATGTTGAATTTTTGGTATTTTTCTGAGAACTTCTAATTTTTTATGAATAGTGAAAAATACTTAAAATCAACTTTTTTTAATCAAAATAATTTATATTGATAAATTATACTATTTAGTGGTTTTAAAGTATAATTAGAATATATTTTTACAATTTTATCCAATGGTGGTCATTATAATTAATTTAACATTGAAATTGGACATAAACAATTGCCAATCTTTTGATATAAATTTTTTCTTAAAAACACGCTATTTGTTGTGACAGCGGTAATTAATTATAAAATTAATTAATGCAACATATATGTTTGGAATTTTGTAAAATAGGCATCATTTTTGAATTCGGAATATCAATTATAGCTTAGGGTGTAATTTTGGCATTGTTCTGAAAAACTTCAATTTTTGATGAATAGTGAAACCACTAAGTGGTAGTTAAATAACTGAATTTTCGTTTAAATGAAATATTACCACATCTGTGATTTTATTTTCAAAAATCCGACATACATGGTTGTCATTAAGAAGTAAAATGTTGTTCAATGAGATTAAAATAATTTTTGGTGAATAGTAACTTTTAAGTTCTTAATCGCGATTAGAGGTAATTAGTGTAGTTTAAGGTAAAAATAATGTTTTAATAATATTAGATGAGATTGACACATGTCCTACCCTCATTGGATGTGTCATGGCCGACCAAGACAATCCATGGGTCAACTTGGGGACCCCATGGAGCCACTTTAGTTGGAAAATGACATAAATACCTTTTATTTAATGTTAAAGTAAAAAATGACACAAACATGAAATATTTTACTAAAACAATTTTTACATGGGGTTATACAAGTCATATTTTTGACTATAAAGACTCATTGTAAAGATAAAACGATTTCCTACATCATAGTATTTTTTTATAATTTTTATACATTAAATAAATTAAATTATTTATGACATCATGATGATGCAGCGATGACCTCATTATTTAACGATTTTAATAAAATGAAACGATAATGTACAATACAAGGCTTACACTTGTCCAAATACTATTGGATGGGTATATTTCGAACCTTTATCACCTTAGCCACGAATTATATAAGTGTGGGACCTTTAGAATCCGAAAAGCATTGTATAATAATGTAAACTTTCCTTACATTCCAAGAGTGCCCCTCCTCTCCTCTTATAAAAGGCCCCCACCTCTACCACCTCATTCACACTTTCAAACCATTTGGCTCAGCCAACCTCTGCCCAAATACTCTCCCAACATCACCCTCTTACTCCTAGAAGCCTCACATTGGGCAGAACTCTTCCCATGGAAGCCTTTGTCTCAAATCAAAAAGTGTTACCTGATTTTTAGGTAATGTCTTCTCTAATGTTGTTTTGTTTTATTTTTCTTCTCCAACCTCCTAAAATCTTTTTATTCATTTCTTTTGTAACAACACCAGTATCCTCAATATAGTAGGATGTTGTTATAAGAAGGATTCGAGCTACACGTACCCACACCTACATCTAATGGTTAAAGAACATACGGTTTCTGTGGATGGCGAATTTCTGCCTCACGAAATGATGATTGTTCAACACTCATATAACACCTTAAAAGGTGGCCATTAAGATGTAACTATATTTATCTATGATATATAATATGTTTATGTTTTACTTATGCTTCTGTATTTCTCATTTATGGCATACTTTATGATTTCCATTATGGGTAAACACGATAATTTCATTTTAGGAAGTGCGGACTACCACACCCTCAAAGTGATTTGAATCGTTAATGCCATATGTGGGATGTATAAAGGATGGAGTAAATGGTATTATACACTATATTATAATGGAATTATATTATACATTTATATCATTATGATTTCATTCCATTAAACACGAAATAGAAATGAAAGTAGCGTTCATTCGTACGTACGGCTTACCGTCTGCATGAACGGTGCATTTCATTTCTTACCTCTAAATGTTACGTAATATTATAAATGAATGTATATACTGGATATATATGATATATATGACATATAAATCATGAATATAATTCTGGAGATAATGGATATTCTACCACATAAACAACTTGTAATTATAAGAAGTTTATTGTTGACTCAAGTACCAAAGATCGACAAAACGACTGTTATTAACTTAAATAATTACATAATGTTCATAACATGGTAATAAGTGATATAAAAGGAATAATGAACATGAAAAAGGTTCTTAGGTAAATAGAAATTAACTCTAGTTTATTATTCAGGAGGTTAAATAATGGTCGAGTGAGGACAGGTCGCAAGGTAAGGGAACTTCTTAACCCAATTTCTATTCATTGGGTTAATCCCCTACTTTCAAATTATGTCATGATATTATTATGTCCTATCTTGTATTTTTACATTATTTATGTGTACTTATAGTGAATACACATTATAAATGTACTTTATTTAAAAATATTATCTTTTTAAGGACTTCGTCTCAATCCCCTTTCATTGAGGCATATTTGGTTTTATACACAACTTTCTTTTATACGGCGTATAAACCCCTTTGACTTTTACGTTTATTCAAAAGGAATATTTTTATACGAAGTGTTTTGCTAAACGACAAAAGGGAATGTTTTTCTTTCCGTACTTATGCGGCGACAACGACTTCTCCACCGCCGTGACCATTATTTGAGTTTCGGCTTCCTCTACAAGCCATCATTTTTTTAATGAAAAACAAATACAAAGTTTTAACTTTCATTTATTTTGGTATTGAGAATGGTTTTGAAAGAGTTTTTATTATATCAATGTGTTGTATTGATATCCTGTGATTGAAATGTGGAAATGTTATGTTTCCTTTATGCATGTTTTATGTGATACGATTATGTTATGGTTTATGATATGTTTAAACCTATTTATATGAGGAATGTATTGGACTTAATAAGTGACGGGTGGAGCCTGCTATAGCTCCTCGATGCATCGGTAGGTCTCATGAGACAACTAGATGTGGAATTGGCCGAGGCCCTTTCCCAATTTGATTTATGGTTTTGGCCGAGGCCTTAATCATTTTAGACGTCTTGGCCGAGGCCTTGGAAAAATGTTTCAGAATGACTGGAATTATACATTCCCTCATTATGAAAGTGGTTATTGATATTGCATGTGATTATTCGACTAGTAGAATATCCATGTGAGTAATTAAATGGAATTATTTAATTATATTTTTGCCATATTATGCTGAAGTTCAAGTTTAAAAAGGATTTTGTTTTAGTTATACATTGCCTTAAATGTTAATGTTTATTAATGAAAGATTCCGCAATATTGTTATCCTTACTGAGCATCTGAGCTCACCCCTTTCAATGTTTCAATATTTTCCAGGATGTGAAGAAGTATTTTATGAATGACCTGCAGGGATAGTCAGAAGAGGATATGAGTGTGGACTATGGAGACTTTGTTATTTTAGTTTTTCACCTTATGATGTAATGTAACATTTATAAATGTATCTAGTGTTTCCAAGGCTACTAAACTAATCGGTCTTTCGAGACATGATCTTTTGTGATCATGCCAATGTTATGAAGTAATGCATCGACTCCGGGTAGCTGGGGTCGGGGCGTTACAGTTGGTATCAGAGGTAGTTTAGTACTAACCTTGGAAGCTAGATTTAGAAAAACTCTGATTAGAGCACATAGCCCAAAGATAGACTTTGAGGATTAGTATAGAAGAACTTCCTATAATTTTGTTATTGTAGAGATTTTGTGAGTTTTCCGAGAAATACATCCCTATCTGGATACGAGTAGGTAGAGGTGGCTCTGGCACAGATGTACCTAGGGGTAAAAGCTGAAAACACCGCTTTGAGCTAGACTCGAACGGGAACTGGTGCCCGACAACGGGCCTTGCTGCACTCTTGGTTACGACACTCCTGGGGGATATACTTAGGATAATTCTCATTTTCTTTACAAACCACTATGAACGGTTATGATTATATACTTCCTCAAATAAAACCTTTTTATGATTATGGATTATATCCATAAATAGTTCAATTTATGTTAAGTATTTTACAAGTATGGAATTATGTATTTTGATTCATAAACTAATCTAGTTTATGCCATTGTTTAGAAATGGAGCCTAGTGGAAGGAATGGAAACCGTATCAATGCGCGCACTCCGTGTAGGGATTTCCCTCCTGCTCAAGATAATTATTGTGGATATGGAGATACAACTGGTGTTGATCAACTTATTACCATACTGGGACACCTCACTCAGGTTATGAATAATAACCTTACTCGTATGGAGCACCCTGATCCGCAACATGGAGGATCAATGTTAGACCGCTTCATGAGGCAACAACCACCAACATTTAATGGGGGTACAAATCCGTTAGTAGCTGAGCAATTGATAAACTCCTTAGAGAAAATATTTCATGCCTTGGGGTGTAGCGAAAGGGAGAAGGTTGCCATGACAGTTTACCGCCTCAATGGAGATGTCGATCAGTGGTGGTCTCTGATTCAAAACACAAAGGAAGATGATGATGTATCGAATATGGAATAGAGGGGGTTCAAAGAGCTTTTCTTAGAAAAATACTTTCCTCGTGACCATCGAGCAGATATGGAAAGGAAATTTCTGAGTCTGAGGCAGAAGGAGGATGAGAATGTCGCAATGTATGAGGACAACTTTACAAGGATAGCGAGGTATGATGTAGATTATATACGTAACAAAAGAGGTAATATTGATCATTTCTTTGATGGGTTAAAACCATTTCTCTATTGAGCTTTAGTATCACAATCGTTCTCAACAAATGAAGATATTGTCTCATGTGCTATCAAGACAGAAAAGGAATTCTCTAAGTATTATGACAGCAATGTAAAGCAAGAGAAGAAGAGAACGGTGGAACAAGAGACAGATAAAGGGAAAAAGGGAAAGAAGGATTTTCCATTATGTGATAATTGTGGGAAGAATCACCCTGGTACTTGCCTAAAAGGAATGGGAGTTTGTTATAAATATGGGGGAAAAAGGTCACCAGGCGCGTGATTGCAAGAGAAAGAAAGAGGCTATCAATGTTGAATGCTACAATTGTAGGGAAATGGGGAATTATGCAAATGAATGTCCTAAGCGTCAGGGAAACATACCTCAGAAAAGGCCAAGGGATCAAGGCCAAGCTTATGCTGTTACTATAGTTGAAGTTGAATAATTTATGTATTGGTGCTTTTGGACACAAGGATTATATTATGGTAATACGAATAATGTGATATATATAAGGATTCTACTGCAGTACTTGTTGTTTTCATTAAGGATTTAATGTGATGAAGGTAATCGTATTTTTAGTATGTGACAATAAGATAAACTTTACTTTTTTTGGGGAATCTTATGTTATAATTGATTTTGGAATTTAAAGACCTTTTAGAAAAAGTCTGAACAAAGGTATCTTGGATAAATTTGGATAGTATTGTTTAAGGTTAAAACATTTATGAAGATTATTTATGGAATACTATAGTTTTAGGAAAAGGAAAACCTACAGCCTGGGGTATAACCCGTCGCGTCGGACAAATCTGTAAGAATTGAACCCACAACCATAGTGCGAGAGGCCTTTATTTCCAACCACTAGCCTACAGGAAGTCCCTGGTTATTACAAAATAATTTTACTAATCTAAATGGTATCTGTTAACATTTGGAACCTTATACAATTAGGATAAGTATAATATTTTTGAGTTCTATTAACTTTTTGAGTGAAAGATGAGTTGAAGGTTGAAACTCTAATTGTCAAGCATAAATATATATATACCTATCTCTTACTCAATGAATAAATTAATTCATAAACATTAGTAAAGAGATATTAAAACAAAAAAAATGTGTTATCCTAATACATTATGTCTTGTTGAACAGGTGATATTTTAAATCAACATAGATTGAAGACTTTGAGGCCCTCAATTTGATAGTTGATGGTGATTGATGACCTCAATCACCCCCTACAAATATTTACGTTTTTCCTCCAATTATATGTCTCTAATTGCCACCAATGTTCTCCTAATAGAGATCATAATTGGGTGGTGACTTTTTCATTCCCCTTTCCCTCTTATTAAGGCTAAATTTTATTAATCTTATTTCCGATGTGGGTTTTCCACAAAGGTATTTTCTATTTTCAACCTTTTATTTTCCAAGAAAAATTTCAAATTGTGAGGACGCAATTTATTGATGGAGGGGAGAATGTAACACCCCGATCTTCAACAATACGCTTCTCATTCAATAATGCAATAGCTTCCATTGTACGCAACTTCGAGTTCTAAAACAACGCGACTAATCATAGTAGACGTTATGAATAGTAATAACCACTTTTTAAAATTATAGAAATTTTATATTTCAAATTGGACTTCATTTTTGGATTCGGAATATTGAAATTAGCCAATGTTGAATTTTTGGTATTTTTCTGAGAACTTCTAATTTTTTATGAATAGTGAAAAATAATTAAAAACAACTTTTTTTAATCAAAATAATTTAGAGTGATAAATTATACTATTTAGTGGTTTTAAAGTATAAATAGAATATATTTTTACAATTTTATCCAATGGTGGTCATTAGAATTAATTTAACATTGAAATTGGACATAAACAATTGCGAATCTTTTGATATAAATTGTTTCTTAAAAACACGCTATTTGTTGTGACAGTGGGAATTAATTATAAAATTAATTAATGCAACTTATATGTTTGGATTTTTTTAAAATAGACATCATTTTTGAATTCGAAATATCAATTATAGCTTAGGGTGAAATTTTGGCATTGTTCTGAAAATCTTCAATTTTTGATGAATAGTGATACCACTAAGTGGTAGTTAAATAACTGATTTTTCGTTTAAATGAAATATTACCACTTCTGTGATTTGATTTTCAAAAATCCGACATACATGGTTGTCATTAATAAGTAAAATGTGGTTCAATGAGATTAAAATAATTTTTGGTGAATAGTAACTTTGAAGTTCTTAATCGCGATTAGAGGTAATTAGTGTCGTTTAAGGTAAAAATAATGTTATAATAATATGAGATGAGCTTGAAACATGTCCTACCCTCATTGGATGTGCCATGTCCGACCAAGACAATCCATGGGTCAACTTGGGGACCCCATGGAGCCACTTTAGTTGGAAGATGACATAAATACCTTTTATTTAATGTTAAAGTAAAAAATGACACAAACATGAAATGTTTTACTAAAACAATTTTTACATGGGGTTATACAAGTCATATTTTTTACTATAATTATTCATTGGAAAGGTAAAACTATTTCCTACATCATAGTATTTTTTTTATAATTTTTAGACATTAAATAAATTAAATTATTTATGACATCATGATAATGCAGCGATGACCTCATTATTTAACGATTTTAATAAAATGAAAAGATAATGTACAATTCAAGGCTTAAACTTGTCCAAAGACTATTGGATGGGTAGCTTTAAAACCCTTATCACCTTAGCCACGAATTATATAAGTTTTGGGCCTTTATAATCCGAAAAGCATTATATAATAATGTAAACTTTCCTTACTTTCCAAGAGTTCCCTCCTCTCCTCTTATAAAAGGCCCCCACCTCTACCACCTCATTCACACTTTCAAACCATTTGGCTCGGCCAAAATCTTCCCAAATACTCTCCCAAATTCACCCTATTACTTCTAGAAGCCTCACTTTGGGCAGAACTCTTCCCAAGGAAGCCTTTGGCTCAAATCAAAAAGAGTTACCCGAATTTTAGGTAATGTCTTCTCTAATGTTGTTTTGTTTTATTTTTCTTCTCCAACCCCCTACACTCTTCTTATTAATTTCTTTTGTAACAACACCAGTATTCCCAATATACTTGTATGTTTTTATAAGAAGTATTCGAGCTACACTTACACACACCTACATCTAATGGTTAATGAACATACGGTTTCTGTGGATGGCGAATTTCTGCCACACGAAACGATGATTGTTCAACACTCATATAACACCTTCAAAGGTGGCCATTAAGATGTCACTATATTTATATATGATATATAATATGTTTATGTTTTACTTATGATTCTGTATTTCTCATTTATGGCATACTTTATGGTTTCCATTATGGGTAAACCCGATAATTTCATTTTAGGAAGTGCGGACTACCGCCCCCTCAAAGTGATTTGAATCGTTAATTTCATATGTGGGATTTATAAAGGATGGAGTAAATTGTATTATACACTATATTATACTGGAATTATATTATAAATTTATATCATTATTATTTCATTCCATTAAATACAAAATATAAATGAAAGTAGCGTTCATGCGTACGTACGGCTTACCGTCTCCATGAACGGTGCATTTCATTTCTTACCTCTAAATGTTACGTAATATTATAAATGAATGTATATACTGGATATATATGATATATATGACATCTAAATCATTAATATAATTCTGGAGATAATGGATATTCTACCACATAAACAACTTGTAATTATAAGAAGTTTATTGTTGACTCAAGTACCAAAGATCGACAAAATGACCGTTATTAACTTAAATAATTAAATAATGTTCATAACATGGTAATAAGTGATATAAAAGGAATAATTAACATGAAAAAGGTTGTTAAGTAAATAGAAATTAACTCTAGTTTATTATTCAGGAGGTTAAAGAACGGTCGAGTCAGGACAGGACGGAAGGTAAGGGAACTTCTTAACCCAATTTCTATTCTTTGGGTTAATCTCCTACTTTCAAATTATGTCATGATATTATTAGGTCCTATCTTGTATTTTTACATTATTTATGTGTAATTATAGTGAATACACATTATATATGTACTTTATTTAAAAAAATGATCTTTTTAAGGACTTCGTCTCAATCCCCTTTCATTTAGGCATATTTTGTTTTATACACAACTTTCTTTTATATGGTGTATAAACCCCTTTGACTTTTACGTTTATTCAAAAGGAATCTTTTTATATGAAGCGTTTTGCTAAATGACAAAAGGGAATGTTTTTATTTCCGTACTTATGCGGCGAAAACGACTTCTCCTCCGCCGTGACCATTATTTGAGTTTCGGCTTCCTCTACAAGCCATCATTTTTTTAATGAAAAATAAATACAAAGTTTTAACTTTCTTTTATTTTGGTATTGAAAATGGTTTTGAAAGCGTTTTTATTATATCAATGTGTTGTATTGATATCTTGTGATTGAAATGTGGAAATGTTATGTTTTTTATGCATGTTTTATGTGATGCGATTATGTTATGGTTTATGATATGTTTAAACCTATTCCTATGAGGAATGTATTGGACTTAATAAGTGACGGGTGGAGCCCGCTATAGCTCCTCGATGCATCGGTAGGTCTCATGAGACAACTAGACGTGGAATTGACCGAGGCCCTTTCCCAATTTGATTTATGGTTTTGGCCAAGGCCTTAATCATTTTAGACGTCTTGGCCGAGGCCTTGACAAAATGTTTCAGAATGTCTGGCATTATACATTCCCTCATTATGAAAGTGGTTATTGATATTTCATGTGATTATTCTACTAGTAGAATTTCCATGTGAGTATGTAAATGGCATTATTTAATTTTATTTTTTCCATATTATGCTGAAGTTCATGTTTCAGAAGGCTTTTGTTTTAGTTATACATTTCCTTAAATGTTAATGTTTATTTATGAAAGCTTCCGCAATATTGTTATCCTTACTGAGCATCTGAGCTCACCCCTTTCAATGTTTCAATATTTTCCAGGATGTGAAGATGTATTTTATGAATGACCTGCAGGGATTGTCAGAAGAGGATATGAGTGTGGACTATGGAGACTTTGTTATTTTAGTCTTTCACCTTATGATGTAATGTAACATTTATTAATGTATCCAGTGTTTCCAAGGCTACTAAACTAATCGGTCTTTCGAGACTTGATCTTTTGTGATCATGCCAATGTTACGAAGTAATGCACCGACTCCGGGTAGCTGGGGTCGGGGAGTTACAAACTGGAAGCCCAAAATATTACTGAGAAGGCCATGAAAATGATACAAAGCATGACTAAATCCATGCTTTTTATTTCTTTGGTAGACGCATAAAAATTAATTTTATTTATAAATCAAAACTGAACATGATCCAATCATTAATTTCCCTAAATTGGAATTCAAGTATCCCTCAAGGTAAAATATCAACCAACACCATATAGGGTCATCCATAAAGAACCTCAGTGGAACCCAATATTTCACTAGGTCAGGTATAATGTCACTCCAAAATGAGTCTTTCCTCAGTGGTCCACCATGGAAGCCCAAGTATCACATGTGTAAATAATAGTAAAATCCCTCATTGATTCCATCCATCAAATCATTCAATTGGATACCCACATCGCTCGATATATTAGTCAAGCCTCACTGATTCCATCCATGGAATCATACATTTGGATCAATGCATCACTCGTGACATTTAATGGATTAATCCATTGGGTCTATCCAAATTATTATAACGTCAATACGCATATCACCCATTGTTTACAAGTCAGTAGGTATATGATTCCGACTGTAGTGTTCAAATATGAGTACATGTATCAGCCTCTCCTATTAATCATTTAACAGATTCCATTTCATTTAAATATTTCATTAGACATGACAAGGTCAAAAAAGTAATTCAACAGAACACACATAAAAATGTAGACTCGGGCATGGACCAACATCAAAGGCATGGCCTTTAATTTATTTACATGGTGACAACATGTTAATGAGCATCCCATACTTATTCAATCCATCACATATCATGGTCTCAACATAAGTCACATGGGCTAGCAATTGAAGGGACATTAAAATACTCAGATGGTCATTTTTAATATAATAAACCAAACAATCCTTCCAATGTATCACATTGATTAGTTATCACATAACTCACGTGGGTAAAAACATTATAATAAGTAACTAAGCTTAAAACCCCAACACATAAAATATGTATATATTAACACACATAGTCATGGAAAAATATGAAAATTCAAAATTAATCTTGCTATTAAAAAATCATGGGCCAAATGTTATGTCAACCATACAATACCTCTAACCAATTAAATTACAATTCAGTAACATTGAAATTTAATTTATAAATAAATAAATTTTAAAAAATCCATGAAATGGATAAAGGCACACCTCAAGGGGAGTCAACAGAATAAATCCTTTAAAACCCTATTTAAACCAACACGCCCAATGGGTGATCCATTCAAAGGCCTCAAACCATAACATGCATTAACAAGACCATTAAATTAACTTGAACATGTCTATTTATAATATCGTTCAATTCCCATTTATGTTGACACCCGAAAAATTGTCTTTCCGCAGGATGAAATATAAAAATGGCCCAAAATTGAGAAAATTGTGTGAGACCACATACCTTATGTCCATTCATGATATATCACAAACTATTATTCTCTGATTTGGAAAATATTAGGTTAAATATGATGAATGGGTGATGTTAGGGAAATTAATTAATATTAATCTAAATACAAATAACACAGTTGATAGCCAGAAGAAAGGATAATGGCAAAAAATGAATTAAGGCCATATTGGAAGAGGTCATATGAGATATATACACTTTGAATTGGGGTTTTTATGGATTATCTAACTCAATAACTACGTTTGAAACCAATGAGGATATCTTATGGGTGTGATATTCTATGCATAGGAATGAAACCTAATTTAGGATTTATGAAGAATTATATATAAATTTAAATTTATAAATTCCAAAAAAAATATATTAGGGTTTCATGGTTTATACGCATGGTTTATGTGCATAGATTAACAATACTAGATAAAATTGTGTGTCAGTTTTTATTAGAAAAGGGTCACTTGCATGGTTTACCCACACAATTTAAAATCTATGCACAAACTGTGGGAAGAAGCAGTAGAAAGTTCCACTAATACTACACTCCTCGATGCACATTTGTGCACCACCTTCTGCGTGGTTTACCCAAACCATGAAGTTTGTAGACCACCACTTCCCAAGATCACATTATTTATACAAACCATGTAGCTTCTCCTACATAGTTTGTACTAACAATGTACCAAACCAAAAACACTCCAAAACATGGGTTATGGTCTATGAAACATCCCTTAACACCCTCGAGACCCCTATGTCCTTTTTGGGAATTAAATTAGACCATATTTAATCAATTACACAAAAAATTTATGGATAACAATGAATATTTACTTCAATGAAGAATTGGGTTCCTAAAAACATCCCCCATGAGAAACATATTCCCCGATTTTTCATTGCAAGGGTGGTGAAGCATATTCTATGAATAACTATGTCCAATGAGATCGTACATCAGCCCCAATCTCCTAGGTATCATCCTATACTCATTCATTCTTCTATAGCACCAATACTAAAAGAACATACCATCCTTAGTGAGGCTGCATGCTACGATCAACAATATGTTTATGATTCTCCTAAAAGGATGAATGTACCTATAACTCAATCTCCTCAAATAGAATGACACTAGAAAATTCTATATAGTAACATTACTACTATGAAACATGGAATACATCACACATATCTCTATACCTCTATGGTAACTACAATTGATATTCTACTTTTCCGACTCTCTATAGATTCTGAAATTGACTAATGTACCTCTATGAAAGATTACTATGTTTCTCGTTCTTGTTGTGTCCCAACCTCGGTGAAGCAAAAAAAACACAATCCCTGACTTCAAACACTAGAGGATATATAAATTTATTATATTAATATTTCATTCAAGACTAAAATTTACCCATCAACCTCCAAAAAAACTTCACATGCTCAGTGGTCTCTTTTATAGAACAATGTCCCATCGTAGTAGCTTTTCATGCCTCTAACTAGGACTGGGTTGATTGGCATGGCCTTCCATACAAATCCAAACATGGAACCATCTTAATTGTACACTGCAATATATTTTTGTAGGAAAACTCAACCATGGGCTATATATCACTCCCAATAACCCTTAATAATCTAGGACACATTCCCGCATCAGGTCTTCAAGAACCTTAATCGTGTGCTCTGACTGTGCATATTTCTGGTGGTGGAAAGTTGTGATTAGAATAACCCATGTACCGAACACCCTATGTATCCCTAGACCAAATTAAGAAGTAAACATGGAATCCAATCTTAAATGGTAGTACGCGGGGCCACATATAATCATACTATCTCACGAATGTACAACCTCGCAATCTCATCAACACTTATGTTTTCTTTGATCAGTAGGAAACGTGAAATGATCAAGATCATGTCAACAATAACACATTGAACATAAATAAATCAAGGAGAACTTTGTAAACCTATCATTATATCCATCATGACATCATTCCATTTCCACTCTCTAATTTTTATCTACAATAAAATCCTAGGTGGTCATCGGTGCTTTGCCATCACTTGCTGACAGGTGGAACATGTCAGGAGGTGGGTCCTCACCCACCACACCCTCCTATAGAAGTAGGCCTTCAAAATATAATAATTTCCCCATTCTTGTTCAGTTCTTTATGGTTGAGTAAATAAAAAATTACGAAATGTACATCTTCCATTGGTGATCATGCACCTCCAAGTGCATCTCAAAAAACAAATCCAAAAGTTTCCACTCACTTGATAAATGAATTTTCCGTTTCATTTCTATTACCATGAATTTTTTCAAGATCTATGTCAAAATACTAATGGTATTCCACCCACCATTTATGCCTCAGATTAAGATCATGCTATGTAAATATGTACAAGTGGATTTGGTGGTCTGTGAACACTACCAAATTCTCTCATAATAAGTAATTTATCTAATAGTTAAATGAGTGAACAATCACATCTAACTCGAGACCATGAATAAAGAAATTCCTCCATTGTTTCCTCCCCAATGGAGACCTGTACGCTAAGAATCAATCACTCTACCTAAGAACTGCTCCTATCCCAACACAAGATGCATCCCTGTACATACTATATTTACTTTCAATCAATTGAGAAATCATTATTAGTACTAAAATCAATATCCCTTTCATCTCATGAACTGACATCCTATAGGAATCATTACATACTTATTCACATGCTTTATTTTCCTAAATGCAAACGTTTCGACTAATAATGAGAAGTCATAAATGAAATTCAGGTAGTAAATGGCCATCCTTAAGATACATAGTAGCTCAAAGACATTTTGGGGATTCTCCCAAGAAAATATATCTCTCACATTTTGTGGGACCAATGATACTCCTGTCTGTAAGATGATGTGACCCGAGAAGTGTATTTGATCCATCTAGAAGTGGAACCGTATTAGATTATCATATAACTGATGCTCTCTAATTTTATTCAAAACAATCTCAATATGTTTCTCATGGTCATGGGTATTATGAGAATACACCATGATATAATCCATCAATACCAGATAAAATGAGTTATGATAGATATGAAACAATCAATTCACCAGTGTTATGCTGACAACTATCTAGTTTGTGAGACTTCCTGACATTACCAAATACTCATATAGCTCATTCCTTCAATGAATTGTTGTTCAATGTATTTATGATGAAATAATGAGAACTTGATGATAGCCAAATCACAAATCAATATTTGAGATGACCCGATATCCATGAAGCTGGTCAAAGAGATCATATATATATATGGAATATTATACCATTTTGATTCCATCACCTTGTTCAATTTTTAGTAATCCATTCATAGCCTAGGAGTTCCTTCCATCTTTTTCAAAAAATGGACTGGAGAAACCACACGGAGAAGTACTGGTTCTGTTTAAACCCTTTCCCTATAAATCATATAGGTGTCACTTAAACTCTTGAAACTCAGTATAATTTATATTGTAATTAGGAATGGACACCCATGAAAATCCAGGAACTATCTCGATAAAGTATTCTACCTCCATATATGGAGGTATTCATTAAATGTATTCCATGAAAACATTAGTAAAATGATCAACCACTAGACGGAAATCAATATGACCATTCCCCTAATCATCTTGATATAGATGCTCAATCTAGGATATCATCCCACCCATCCCAATTTCCTTGGGATTATCTCAACATTCCAAGACATATCATCCACCCTTGTGAATTAACTCTCTACCCTCGGATGATGGGAAACTCACACTTCATCGATATCAGTTAACAAAAGTAGGAAAAGTGACCAAACTATCCATCCTGAGAACAAAATCAGAACCTCTAATCATGATGAGGTAGAGGTCCCATATGATGTGACACCCAATAACCTCAAGGAGGAACTCCCGGAACTTTGTTACATAATCTATTTTGATCCTAAGTAGAGTTTCTAGAGTCATGATTCAACTAGAAGTATAAACACAGAACTATGTCCCTCCAAAATATCGAAAAATATGAAACTATGAAAGTTACCTATAAAAAAGACAATAGGATAAGATAATGGAGACTAGATTCGTACATCTGACATTTGAAGGTTCGTTATACATCACATGATGCATCTATTACACTGACTAAGCATGGAATATACCGTGACTATGTGACAATGCCTAGATACCTTGAACTCATCCACCCTTATATCTCTGTGAGCCTAAGGTCTAGCCACTTAATCCACAACTACCATCATATCCTTATTAACCTATGATACCCCAACTCCATACCTGAGTAGAATCTCTTGATCTTTCTCTTTAATGGGTAGTTGGTGTTAACCCACTCTCAATTTCTATTTGTGGATACGATCTATAGAAGCACTCTACATGGCCCATATTACCACAAGATCTTCCCTAGAATGGGTCTTTCATACAATGTGGCCAGATTTGGCCAAGTCTAACACACTGGTTTCACCTAGCTAACTAAATATATGTTCTGACTATTAATATCACCATGTTGAATCTCTAGATGGTGCTTCCTACTACTGGTCGATGTAGTATCATACCTTGGGGACAAAATACCCTGGCCCAGTCCTCTAGACTCACTCAAGTTACACTCAGTTATTATTTCTGGATTCACAGTTCTAGATACTATATTCAATATGAAGAAATTCACCTATGATTTGATTCTATAATAGAGACCATCCTCAAATATTCTGGATTTTGATAACTCTTCACCCACCAAAATAGGTTCCATGGGTTGGAGCTCATTAAAAAGGGATGAGTATTCCATGCCTAATAGTGTGACCTACTCCATATGTAATAAATATCAGGCTCTATTTTCCCACAATTTATTGGGATTTTAATAATAAATTAATTCTATATGAAACTCCATCCATTCCATATCCCAATGACAATAAGTCTGAGTGATAACATCCCTTCATATCTTGGTGAAATCACACAACATGTACGTATTAAACATTACCATCCTCTAGAGTGGTGTCATTATATTCTCAAATACATTCATCATGGATTATAGACATGAATCTGTATTTTGTGGTATGACATACCCCAAAAAAATTGGAGGATGCTGCTGAAACTCATATGTCTACTCTACCATAGTCGGTACATGTTGTTATGCTCCCTGAATGTTAATATTGAATCTAAAGAACCCATCACAGAACTATGCCTTAGAACCAATATATGATATAACATCTAGTTCCATAGAAATTATTAATGTAGGATCCTATGATATCCCATGACGTACCACCACCAGAGTATGATCCTCACAACCCTCCTAGTGTAGAACATGAGGTTGTCATGTTGGATTGTCTCTATAATTCAATGAACTCAGCTCTATTCAATATCATTATCATGGTCTAATGTTCATAAGCATAATTATATATGAAGAATAATTGAAAACATTCTTCTATAAGAACACACCCATCATCCTTCACCAGGAGTTATATCTTAGCGATAAACAAGCGAGAGGCACTACAAAATATTCACAACTAAGGACGGGTATGTGATTTTTTCTAGATTAATAAATTCTATTTTCACCAGAATTCATATTTATTTCATTTCAAACAGATTCACATTCAAATTAATTTTATTGATACTATTTTCATGTTTATCATATTCTTTTTGGAAATTCAAATCAATGGTACACCAAATTCTGATCCATGTGGTCCCATATTCCCTAAGAATCAATGCTTATCGTCCTCATATGGAACATCACAAAACACGTCACTTCAAGGAGGAAACATGATCCTATAAATTTCAATAAAAGAGGGCACATACACCTTAGGGAAAAATAATGTAATCTATCCAATCCATTCCATAATTATCCTAATATACATATCAAGACATATGGCATATCTATCACGACATTTATCGTAACATCATGAAAATTTTAATTCACGATCAATGGAATGGAAAAAATAAATGGAATGTGATTTCAAAGAAGCTATTATATAATGCATGAGATTTAATGCCCTCATCGTATTGGGTTCGAATTAAATATAACCCCTTTATCAAATCAATAATAACTGTGTAGATCAAGTAAATCATCCTACGGTGGAATAAAATCAACTGTAATAGTAAAAATCTAGAAAACAACATTTCAATTCGAGTCAACATGGATTTTTCCTATATGTAGGTTATCTATTCTTGACCATAGGTCATTACTAGATTCTTATTTAATTCCAATAAAATTATATTATAACCAAATAGTATAAAAAATCAGAAAATATTCCCTCTCCTACCACTTTGTAATGTCTCTTTTATGGATTCCACTCATAGGGGCTTCGTACCCAATTGGCCACATGGTCTCATTAAGATCTCCACAAATTTCAGAGGCTTATGACTAGAAGTGGGGTCCTAGGTGTGTATTTTGGTAGAATATTACCACATTATTAGATTGTAACATAATGGAAATATAATAACATTTCAATAGTTTAAGAAAGAAACCATAAAATAGAAATAAACAATAGAAGACTGATGTTATTAATAAATATAGAAATTATATCATATACAGGGTGATGATACCTATCAAAGTTTTCTAATAAAATATAAAAAATTGGTTTAAAGTAGTGATATACAATACATGTCCATAAATTACAAAAAATTCAAAAGAATTATAGTATCAGCACATGCCTTAGCTTGGTTTCATGCTCTCCTACTCCTAAGTAGAATAAAAAGTACCAATAGGGGTGATTTCCCTAATCATTAACTGCACTAATATAATAATTTTGTGTATGAAGGATTAAAAAACATAGTGTGAGATGAAATCATTATAGGTAACAACCCATGATCTATGCCCAACATTTAGTCAATATATATTATAGGAAGTGTGTCCTGAGTAAAGAAGTAAACACCGAGAACTAAAAAAATAATCATCCATTATGTGAGGGAACACATTTAATTTAAATTAGATTAATCAATATCAATTATAAATTCTTATAAATTGTATTTTAATGTATCCTAATATCTTGATCAATCCCAAAACCCCCATATAAGTGGAATAACATCAAATTCCTAAAAAGTCCATTTAATCATTACAAGTGAAGAGTGAATCTAGGCTTGTAAATTGTCATGAAAGACATGTAATAATTAATTTCCCGTGTAATTTAAATAAAAACCTGATATTGTCCATGATGTAAATAAATTTTAATTTATGTATCACTGTAGGTTAAATCTCAACCGAGACCCTACAAAACCATCCCTAGTGAACCTCTTCCAAACCTAGTATCACTATAAGTTAGGTAAAAAGTCCCTCCCAAATGTGTATGTCCTCGGCGGACCACTATAGTATCTCAAGAATATCCCATGGAAATAATATTAAAATAACACAATGAGTCCATCCATGACATCATTTTATTGGATCCATGTATCACTAGTTATATACGTAAAGACTCACTATGTTCATCCATGGTATACCTAATTTGGATCTATGTATCACTCATGGAATATATTGGTTTAAACAATGGTGTCTGTCCCTAGTATTCGAAGGTGAATCCATGTATCACCCAAGGAATATATGTCAGTAGGCACAAAGGTTTTTCCATTGGATTCCAATCTGAAATAATGTTTCACCATTGCCTATTTGTAATTTCAACAACTCCATTTCACTTAAACAAATCATTAATCATTCAATGGTTAATAGAATGGCATTCAATAAAATTCACATAACAATGTTGACTGATGCAAGGAAAAACCTGAACGGCTTGTACATTAATTAACATGCATGATCATGGAATGATAATTATCATCCCTTGATTGATCATTCCATCACATAGTATGGTCCCAACACTGATAACAGTATATAGAATTTCAAGGTCTATTCAGGTAATAAAAAAACATTTTTAATATAAAAACCCTAACAATCCTATCATAGAATCACATGTATTAGTAATCATATTTATCATTAGTGAAAAAAAATTCCAACAAAAAAAAATATTAAACAACCAATACATGGAATATGCATATTGTAACTCACATTGGAAATGTAAAAAAGGTAATTAATGTTTAAACAAGATATTACAAATTCAAGGACCAATGGTTAAGTCAACCATCCCTTCCCTTTAATAGATTTGATTATAATTAAATGACATTGAAAATAAATTTATGACCAAATCCAATTGTAACAACCCACAAATGGGATATTGGAACACCTCAGGGGCTGTCCAAGTCATAAATCCATAATATTCATTTTTAATCTAATAAACTGAAGGGGTATCCCATTAATGTTTATGAACCCATAATATGAACTAACAAGACCATTCAATTTCCTATATCGTTTCTACTTAATATGTTTCAATATCTATTTAGAAAGATAAAATAAAAATAGTTGTGACACACAATGTCATATATAAGCAGTTATACATATAGACAAAGGCATGAGACCACTTAAATTAGGGTCACAATAGATAGATTATCCAATATAATTCTCTGATTTAGCCTAAATTAGTGGAAATCTTAATAAAGGGTGATGAATGACAAATTAGGGAATATAATCATAAATCCAAATAGAACATATGATAGCTAGAAGAAATGGGAATTTCTAAAAAATTTATTAATTCCATACTATTATGGTTTTAATGTGATAAATGGCCTTCGAATCATAGTTCAGACCAATGATCTACTTGAAATTCTAGCCTAAGCGACAAGGAGGCGCTCCTAAGGGCGTGAGCTAATCATTATTGAGGTGAAATATATATTTTTTAATATGAATTCTAAATAATATGGGAATTAAATAATTTGAAAAAAATAATACGGTCGAAGTGTTTATGTGCACAGTTTAATAAATAGTTCACAATTCGGGCGTAGTTTTCTATAAGAAAAGGGGATCTCACATTGTTTACCCACATTTTTTACTATCCAAGTGAAAACTGTAAGATGATCCACTATGATGTTTTTCTAAAATTGTAGACAGGGCCACATGATCGTGCACCTCCTCCCATACAGTTTAGTCAAACCGTGTGGCCTATAGATCCCCAACACCAAGACTCACCGGGTTTATAAAAGTTATGCATCATTCCCCGCATGGTTTGTAGTAACCATGCACCATGAAAAATATACCCCAAAACATTTTTCGATCTCCAAATCAACCGCATAAATCCCCAAGACCATTATAAACTCAAAAAAATTCACAATATGCCATATTTTTGATATTACACAAATAATGAACAAGAATTAATGAATATACACCACAAATAATAATGAATATCTATCATTTTCCAATCCTATCAGTCATGATTTAGGTAATTCCACTATCATTGTAATTATTCTTATGGAATCTACTCTTTATTCTGTATTTTCAATTATAGTTGAATCATATTAATTTATATATGGTCAATTCATCAAAAACCTAGTTTTTGGTGTGGAATACATCGATACAGTTGTGTCTGTAGATTAATCCTTAGGGATATGATTATAGGGTATCAAATTTTTTACGTGTGTTCTCTTGAAATTGGATACTGTTGGTTTATATAGGTAATTTTAATACTAAAAATGATTATATTCAATTTGTTTATGGGTATGTATAGTATAATTATATACATAGATCATATAAACCATCCTTAAATGAGAGTGGTCATTTTATCTCATAAAGGGGACTACTATGTCTATCATGGTTAATTGGGTATTCATTGAGTTCATGTGGAACCAATTAATGTAAAATTAGTTTGGATCAGTTCCTATAATGTATTATTTTTTATTGATAATGGTGAAATATAGTATAAAATATTACCTCTAATAGTAGAAAACTATCCCTAAATGTCTCATATTGATTTCTCAATCATACCCCATGATAAGGATACTGATTTAAGTATCATGTTTTTTAAATTAGGTGAACATATTTAAATCTCTCCCTATAGAAAGGAACCATTAGTTATTTGGGATATGAGTGTATAGTTAGAGGATCATGATGTTATAATATTCACGTGTCCTTTTATATTACCATGAGGTAACCAAATTTTATTCCCCAGGAAGGATGATGGAACCTTGAGTTTATGTGTGGAGTATTGAAGGATTAACAATGTGATATTCAAGAACCAGTGTCACATTCCAATAATCAAATCTTTCTTTGAGTAACTAAGATGTTCTAGAATAATCTACAAGATGACTTGAGTTCAGGGTTGCAGCAATTGAGTTAGTGATTTTATAATATTCACAGAATGTGTTTTAAGAGAATTAATGTCTTTTATTATTTAATTTTAATGTAGTTTGGTTATAAGAACATAATGGTGATATTAAGGACCTAGATGAATCATAACAACCATCCATATCCAAATCAGTTTTTGATGGTTTTAATTGACAATAACTTAGTGTAATAATAGTTTAGAGAAGACCATCTCTAACTTATTATAATCATCATATGTACACTCAGAGACAATCATATATACATCAATATTAATAAATATTATTTCTATATTGACCAACTAGAGTTATTGGGAATTGTAATCATAGAGGATAGAGTGTTAGTGGAATAATAGAAAGTGGATATTATGGTATAATTAGAGGTACCTTTGAAAATATTCTAGATTTTGATCTATCTAGGCATGAAAGAATGTTATTTTTTATTCATTTAGGATATATCGTATTGGAATCACCAATGTATGGTCTTATGAAAAATTTTGTGAGGTTCTTTTGGAAAGATACTACATTGGGTTCATTTTAAGAAATAGAGAGAAATTTTACCTCAACAACAATATGAACCATACCTAAGGGAGTAAATGATTATATAATGTACTATGATGAATTAAGAGTTTGTATCATTACTATTCTAATACAGGATGATTCATATTCTTCTCACTATGGTATATAGTAGAGGAACCAAGAGACACATTATACCACTCATTATCAAGAGTTAGTTATAGTTATACATGCTTTATATATTGGATACATTTTCTATTTAGATGCATATTCATGGTCTATATGTATAATAATATAATCAAGTAGGTCTTTTCATATAAATACATGAATATTCATCAGAGTACATGGGCCGAGTATCCATAGTCTTTCGAGTTTGGGCAATAATATACTCTTATAATGAAAAATGTGCTTGTCAATACCTTGGATATGAAGTAACTAAATTAGAAATTATGGATATATTATGATGATTAATGACTCATAATGATTTTTTTGGATAGGTATCTAGATGTTGAGTTGTCTCAAAGGATAGAAACTCTATCATTAACCTCTATTTTTCTACTCTTTTGAATCAAACCATGTGAATGATGATATATAATAATGATGGATTAACCGTGGGTGATAATATATATGGTGGGGAAACTATTGAGTCATTCTATTAGTAGTGATGATATTTTTCTTGTCCATGTTCATATCTATGTTTCTATAAGGATGAATTGAGAACTGATGAGGGAATTTGGTTCTCTTAAATGGGTCCATCCTGGTTTTGTAATAATTTTTTATATCCTCCATTGAATTTGTATATTTCAATAGATTACGAAATTTATGGCTGGATTTTTTGAATATTAAAAACCAATAAGTAGGTGAATGATGGCCATTTGTGGCTAACTCAATTATTTCATCTTTTTCCCATGTTGGAATGGAGGGGGTGATATCACATTGTAATTCAAGAGATTATTGCCTAGAAAACCTGTTAAGAATGATTTAGTTTTCATGATCATAAATTAAATGATAAATGGTATCCATTTCATACCTATCATATTTAGCTACAACATCCATGATCTATATATCCTCTATGTACGTGATATAGTTTTGTTGGATGGTGATCCATGAATTAGCATTTTATATTGAGATTAAAATTTAAAATCTGGATATTAGTGGCTTATTTATATGCAATGAGTTATAAGGTCATTCTATTAACAAAATATCATCCCCAAACTAATAACCAATATATAAAGAAGATTCATATTTTTCAGAACATTATGCGAGAATGTGGTCATGATTTAATTGGTTTAATTGAAAAATATTTGAACCTTGTGGATTTGTCTTATAATAAAAGCATCCAAGTGTAGATTTGGATGGATTATTTTAAGAATTTTTTTGTAATTTCATTTCATTCATATTTTCGATTGTTATATATTGGATAACTAGGACTCGATAGACATATTATCATATAAATGATTTATTTGTAGGTTTATTTTATTAGAATGTGCTTTGAAATCATGAATGTATAGTATAAATAATATGCTTAAAATGTGTAATGACACAAGAATTTTTGTCTGTTCAAAAATACTATTTTTGAGGTTCCCCATGGATTGGGAAACATCGTATCCTAATGTAGAGGAATGTAGTTCCTATGTTTTCAATGTCATTCGATACAATGGAGATTTTCGGTCTAGTTGTATATATATCCACACTTCCACAACAATATGTTTCCATGAATGATGTTTTTAATGTGTTTCATCCTCTAAGATATTAGCCATGTCCTTCAAATGCGATAGATATTTATTATATTTCTATTTTTAATAATGTTTCATTTAAGGATAAACTAATTAATATTATTGATAATTGTTAGAATCTTTTCAAAGAAGGATTGTTCCATAGTCTTTATGGAGTGGTAAAATGGGCGTGTTTGTTTGATACCTATGATAGGTAGTCATATATGGAGGTATAGTGGGAAAAGTTTATCACATATATGATTAAATTATTCATAATAAAAAAACATGGGGATGTGTTTCCTTAGTGGGGAGGTAATAGGACTCCATCCATTATCTAGGAACATCTCTATTAAAATGTCTTTTGATGCCTTTTATATTTGGTAAACAAGAATCATTCCTTGTATAAAATTTTCCTTAGTGGTTCTCGATTGGATTTAAGGGGTATCCTTTTTTAATGGATAATAGTATAATTTTGTAGTGGAGTAGTTTATTTTCCACTGACTAATATGTGTATGTGGTAATATCCGTTTAAGGGAATAAGAATCCTCCATCTAGCCAATGTGATCACAATCTGTCACCAGAGGTGGTCTACAAGTATTTTAACCAAAGGAATCATAGTTATACCACCCCAATATCTATATTAAAATCCCAATCCCTTTACTTCTCCCTAGTTTTATTGTAGAAATATTTATTGGTTATTAGGGTTTTTCATGACGTCTCAATTGACATCTTTTGATCCCTTATCATATTGTTGGATCTAGACATCTATATACTGTATGATTTTTCCACAAATGATGACCTACTCCAATTATCTCTATCATTAATATTCTATGAGTCTTTCATTATCTATTTGTATTTGTTTTTTTTATTTTGAATTTATCATTGTGATTATGGATTTATACGATATTCTTTCTTAGTAGGTTTTCTACTGTAACCCCATTAGGTTTTCTTTTGGTGTTATTTTTTTGAATCCTATCAAATTTCACAAGTACACCATGAATGTGACATGTTTGATAATAGATCCAAAAAGTGACATGGATTTAATTCACCTAGACCCTTTACATGTCAACTTATTTCCATATGTAATTTAATCCTGGGACCATCAAACACCAGTAATGTGTTCCAACATTGTCCTTTGGATAAATCTTGATTATTTGGGAATTTTTATTACACTAGTGATTGATAATTTTTTTTCTTGAAATATAATAACATGTGGATTGGAAATTAAAATTTAGCTATTTTAATTAATTTTAATAATTTAAATGTATTTAATAAAATGAAATTTAATTTCTAACTAGTATAATGAAATATTGACATGTGAATTGGAAATTGGAATACTTTTTAAAATTTAGATTAATTAATTGTTAATTAGAATGTAAATTTATATTTATGTCAAATGTTGGAAATGGTTTATAGGAAATATTTATGTCTTATTTTGGAATAACTTTTTTAATTATGTTATTATCAATTCATGATATATTGTAATATGGATTTATCCCCATGCATATATTTGTTTATTGAGAATGTGATTTTCCATTGCCATCCAAATTATCCCTGGGTATATGGTCAAATAAAAATGTAATTTCCCCCTGGAAAGGATGTTTTCTATTGGTATATTATTTGATGAATATATAAATAACCCATAGAATGTTATTTCACCTTTTATTTGTTGTGAATTTAATATTTATGAAATATTTGGAAGAATAATTTTTCTTGGGTCAATTGTGATTTATGATATCAAATACAAATATAATGTATACTAGTATGAGACTAATATATATATATATATATGAAAAGGGACATATAACATCACGTTTTAGCTATTATAGATAACCTTGGGTGTCATCCTGTAGCACAAGGGGTAGAGGTTTTACTTATAAGTTCTACATATAATGTTTAATTAATAATTTTTAGTCCTAAAATTTTATCCTCTATTACTCAGATTGGATTTTATTTGTATTTTTGGTGGTGGCCTAGTGATTATTACTCACAAAACATTTTTGAAACATTATGGAACCTTGTAAGTCATCGTGGATGAAAATATGGGCATGTTTAGGGGTCATATTTCTTGATTAGTTGATTTTTAATGATGGTACTAGAGCTTACAGACGAGATTTTGAAAACAATCTAGAACATGTTCTTTATGTCTTTAATTTCATTCATTAATCTTTTTTGTTTCAATAATTTCTTTTGTGAGATATTCAATATGAAATTATGTGTATTGAATATATTTTTTGTTTTGCACATTGTGAATTTATTTCATTTAGATAACTTATATAGACCTATTTGTCATTAATCTATTGTTGTTTCTATTCTATATCTGTGTTTATTGTATCCCCACTATTCTTATTAGATCCTCACGATAAGTATGTAGAAGCTTGTTTTCATAGAGGCATTCATGAGGAATCATGACTGATAGTCTGTGTCACGTGATGGAAAATCAGGTCCAGAATGTTATACATCAGTTAATTTCAATGTTATTGTATAAAGAATGTGTTTTGGATAAAATTATTCTATGAGTTAGTTCTTAGGTTATCACAATTTCTGTAAATGTGAGTTATATATAACATTATAGATTATAATTTATTTGGTTGATAAAAATTAGTTTCTTTAATCTTATCTTTGGTTGATAAATTATAGTCGATCTTCATATCAATGTTATATATAAACCCTCTGGTGTTTAGAGGTTTTATTTAATATCTTATGTTTTTTAGTGATTTAGATAACAGTACATCAGTTAAAACTATAGGGATAAGTCACTAGGATATCTATATATTTATGATAACATCCCAATGTTTTGGATTGTTAACGAGTGTGCGGTTTCCTATAAATTACATCCATATACATGTAATGGTAAGTGGACATGGTTAGGGAATGCATTCATCTAGGTGTAATCACCCTGAAATTGTGGGGTTCACGTTAACTAAAATAACATTTTAGTGAATGATGAGTGGGTCAAAGAGTTCACACAAAGCTAGAAACTCCCAGGGTATATTCATAGGTTAACCATATTCTATTTAAATTATATTCTGAAGTATATATTATGTTAATTAAGTATTTTAAGAATCATTATGGAACTCAACCTAAAAGGATAATCTAAACCAATTTTTTTGGTTGAACTAAAATGTAATGTAATAATTTAAATGATTAAGTCATGTTGAGGATGATGTTATTGTGTATTTATCTTGAAATAATTAGATTGTTGTTTTAATTATTCATCAGTCATGACTAAAATATTTTTTATCAAGGGTTGAATCATGAAGGAACTATGTTAACTAGTGGATGAAAAATATAATCTGGATATTTTCCAAATGAATAACCTAAAAGAATAATATATGGAATGATATACTAATGATTATTCTAGACCATTTATCAATAGTTTTTATTTCATGAATTTTAAATTGAATAAGGTGGAAAAGAAAAAAATATTCAATTTCTTTTAGGTTAAATTTGTGGTAAGAATCACTGATGGGAATGTCAAAAAAAACTATAATATTATTAATTTATTGGTAATAAGGTAACAAGGAAACAACTTTCTATTAAAATATTAGTCAATCAGTAAATTGAAAAGGCGTAAACTATTTTTTTCGATTATTAGATATTATATTAAGGTAGAAAAATCAGTTGATATTATATCACGAGATATGAGTTTCTTTAAAACCCCATTTACTATGTTTCCCAGAAACATATAATTAAAATGGAAGGATGTATTTCATTTAATAGGTAGAATATAACACCCAGATATTTTAAATTATATTTTCTTTTGAATACTATTTTTTCAATAGCTTGCTTCTCATGAATCACTGAATCACAAAGAAATATGGAACAATTTGTAGTCATGAGAATGTAGTCATATAATTATTAAATAAAAATTTAGGTTTCCTGATAATGAAATATATTTAAAAATGTAAATATATTGAGTTTTTTATGCTTTCAAATTAATAAAATTATATTATATTAGAATTGCAACTGATCAAAATAATTTAAGAATTATAAAATAACACATGTAATGTTCAATTTTATGTGATGTATTACAAGATAATAAATATATATTGTGAGTGTATATTATTATTATGAATAATATATTTATTATAATCATTAATAATAAATTATAGTTTTTATGAATATGAATAGTTAATATTTGAAAAATTAATTTTCTTATGTAAGGAATTTTCAGTATATATTTACATTTTTTTAATAGATACACTCTAAAAATTCAAATATTATGTTTTCAAAAATGATAATAATTATTATAATTCATCAATAAAATACTAGATTAAATTGAAATTATAATAATTTTCTAAAATAATTGAATTTTTGGTGAATAGTGGTAAATTAAAGAATTTTTTATCACCTCCACATTTTTGATATTATTATAATACAAGAATGATTTATTATTTTTCAAATATTATTTCTATAAATAAATAAATTTATAATGTAAGGAAAATAATATTAAAATATTTAATGAATTTATAAAAAATACTTTTAATTTAATATAAATTTTAGAAATATATATTATAGAAATATTTTTTATTCACTAATATTAAAAAATTGTTTTGGTCATTTGAATAAATAGAATTTAAAAAATTGATTTCCTTTTTGACATAATAAAATTTAGATTTCAGTAGTTATGTAAAATTAATTTTTATGCATCCATGAATAATTGTAAATATTAATGATAAAACTATTAAAATGTTGGAATAGTTAGTTTCAGCAAATTGTTTTATTATTGTAGCGTTATTTTTCATAATAAATTCAAATAAAATATTTTATATAATGGTTGTATTATTTTTTGATATATTAAAATATATTATAAATCAATTAACAAAAGATTAATTCTATACAATATTAAGATCATTTAATGTTAAAAACAAGATATTTTCTATATATATACTTTTTAATATTAAATTTTTGTTTTGAAAATTATATTTCAATATTTATTAAAAATAATTACAGTATATTTATATTAAATTTAATAGTTACCATCACTATTTTGGTAGGATGGTATTTATTATAATAATTTTAAAACAAAACTTATATTGCTAAAAACTAGTTGAAAATAAAAAAAATAATGAAAAAGTATAATAAAACATAGAATCGATGACTGGAATCATGTTTGAACCATGTTTAAAAATGGTTAGTAGTAAATTAAATGAAATTATATCAATGAAATATTCATTATTTATTAGTTTTGGAAATCCTAATCCCGAAAAACAGTGTTTACCTTAATGAAATGTAATGTGTGTTCATAAATGATCCATTTTCATCACTTATAAAATAGGATCACTCCCACCTTCCAAATGAAACAATTCCCCATAAAATATTTTCATTAAAAAACCAATTTTCCTCTAATATTAGTATCATGTTTGAATGAATACTTGTTGTCACTATATGTATATCTAGTCGTTTCATTTCAATGCAGACTTTAATGTGAATGTTTCAATGTAACAAAGTTAATATTACTTATTTGTTAGGAATTAAATCTAAATAATTACCTAAAAACCCATTCTAGACCATTGTAATATAATTACAAAATTATAAATTTTTTATTATGAGTTATTATATTAAGGTAACAACCATTATTTATTCCTTCTCGTCCAAGTCGAAAAAAATAATGTTGATCTTTCATTTGTATAGATTACAGCCTAAAATATGTGACATCTTTCATTGTCCACCACCACTTATATTAATTGGTTTTAAGGATGGTTTTTATGAATAGATAATTCATTTATTATATAATAATTATTATTATTAAGAAAAAATTATAATCAATCCACTTTCCGAATTATGTTTTGAGAAATGAAAATGATTACTATGAGGTGCATGAACTACCACCTACATGATGTAACATATCCCATTTCTCATCTATAATAAATCATATTAATTAAAATAACAAATAATATGATTAATATGATATTAAATCCTTAATTAATATCATTATTCCTATATAATATGGATAATAATACAATATATTCCACATTCAAAACCATAATCTTCCATTAATTAATATATGTTCATGTTTGGGTCCTCAAATCCACCTTCACAAATAATGATATTATATTAGATCATTGATGACTATGAAAACAAAAATAATGATGATATATTATATAAGTAATTAAATAATTATTTTATTTTGTATCTGGATAGGATATATTATATATTTAAGTTATTATTAAATGTCACCTTCGACAACTAAATTTACCAAAATATACCGACACTAATTCCATTTTCAAAAACATAGCTTAAAAATATATGGAATTAAATAAAATATATATAAATTAAAATAATTTATCTATTATATTTTAATAATTCATTTTTTAATTATTAAATTTATGAAATTATTGTATACTGATATAGTCATTGTAAACCATGCATGAAACAATTAATGTTACGACAACAAGTGTCTGAAAATGATCTATAACTAACTAATATATTTATAATAAATAATAAAAACATAATTCTTAAAAAAGTTAATATATATGAATATGGTTATGAAATATATTTTTTTTTGATAATTGTTATTTTATACAAAAGATTGAAGAACATTATTAGAATTAACAAATTATGGTAAGGGGTTCTTGCCTAATTTCAACAGTTGAGACATATTTATTTGTATAAACCATGTTTTCATTTATATGATGTATATACGACCTAGATAATAATTTCTCATAATAATATTTTTATCCTTGTTATTTAATGTTTTATTTGAATGAATTTACTTAATGGTATTCTTATTTAATAAATTTCTAAAGTCATAAGTGTTATTTGTCTCTTTTTTCTATTCCAAGATAAATATTTGATATTTCACCCTATATTATATTTTTTAAAGAGTATTAACATTAATATTTAATAATGGTGTAAATAATATCATTAATTTAATTATATTTTACCCAAATAACTTTTTTTCTCATTTTCAAATGCCACATTTTGGGTAAGTGGGAACCTCAAAAAAACTGCATACAATTTCCATCATCACCCCCATAAAGCATTACATAAAAAGTATATCCCAAATCCCAAATTTAAATTTGAAAATTCAAATTCATATAGGAAACGCGGGTAGTGAGCAACCCGAGAAAGAACATTGAGAACCACCATCATCACCTTTTCATCTATCATCACATCGCCGTCAACCCCATCGTGTCATCACATCACCAGAGTCGCCGTCCACACCGGTCACTTCACTGACAACCACCGCCATCTCACATAGCCTCCCTCTTCATGCTATCATCATCTTTGTTCTATACCACACTAGGACGTCGAATCCCCCAAACATCCATATGTATCCATCCTCCATCATCAAACAACATTCCAGATACAGAACTCCTACAAAAATGACCAATTAAAACCATCTTCAATTCACCTAACCAGGACCAAAAACTCAGAATAGACACTGATGGCAACGTCCATCAACACGTCGTAAAAAATCATCTAACATAACCCCTATTCATCGATCACATCGAAAACCACCACTTGAAACTGTCACATGAACATGAAAGAAGAAAGTGAAAGAGAACACAAGAAAAGGGAAGGGATTGAAACCATAAGATGAATGACCAACTCCAGAGCACTATGAAATCATTCGCTCACCAAGCTACATGCCCAAAACCTCGGTGAATCCCTAGCTCAAAAACCGACCTGGAGAGAAGCTTAGGAATGCAAGATCAGAGTGCACATAGGCGAACCTAACAAAAACTGGGATGCTAACTCAATGCAGGGAAGGTGAGAGAGAGAGAATGAAAGTTGTCGATGAGAAAAAAAAAGAAAGCGGGACAAAATTGAACATGGAGAGGGACTAAAACCCTAGAAAAAAAGACCAACCCCAGCAGCGAGTGGAACACTATAATCCACCAAACCGCTCGCCCAAAACCTCATCATATCTCATTCCTCAAATCCGAATGAGAGAGAGGCGGAGGAACGAAAGATCGGATGGCAGAGAGGCAGACGAGGAGAATATTGGAGTTCTAGAACCGAGGGGGAAGAGGAGGGCAAGAGATAAACAAAATATCGAGTGAGAACGCCGCCCAAAGCGAGAGAGCCACCACTTTGAGAAGTCAAAACCCCAGGAGAGGGAGACGAGGCAAAGAGAACGGGAGCACCCAGGAAAGTGAGTCACCATCGAATAAAGTTATTACCTTTAATTATATTTTAGTTTCCTAATATATTTAGCACATTCCTATAAAGTTACATTAGATTGACTATATGGATGCCTTATCTGATTTTTTGATTTCCTTGTCACATGTTTCATAATTTTCATTCTGTTTCCTATTATGGTTTAATGAATAAATAATTCATATATTATACCACGAATAATTTTCAATTCATTATCTTCAATTTTACCCTTCATGTTCTATCTTTTATAGTGGATTGATTCAAGAGTCAGCAAACTTCTCTAGTTTCAATCTCAAAATGCCTTTATTTCACACTAATTTTTTATTATTCACCTAGTGTTTTTTTATATTATATATACAACTTATATGAAAAATTATATCGTGATTATATTTAAATATATTTATTGTTTTATTTTATGTTCACACTTTCTAAGGTTTCTTTCTTCAAAGCTGACATATTTTTACATTACTTGGGTTACACATGGGATATGTAATGTTCATCCTTCCAGCTACATTGTCATGATTTCTTGTGTTCATTAAATCCCATTTATTTGTTGAGATACTATTGATATACCATATTTTTTATCCTCATATAAATTGTCATTAATTATTCATTCATGTAGATTATAATTTTTTTACTATACACATTCTTTATCCATTTCTACTATGTATATTTACTTATTTGATAACTTTTCCCATTCCATATGTTTATATCTCAATGAAGATCAATATTGAGTACTATTCTTGGATAATGTATCATTGTATTTATATTTATATCTTTATATAGTGGCTGTGTCACACAATATTATGTGAAATATAGGCTCATGTACTATATAAGACCTCGATTCATTGGTTAGTCTCATGAGACAAAATGTATTGGTATTTTGGGAATTTCCACCCAACAAAATAATTACGTATTGGTTATGAACATTATTAATATAATGATGTGTATCATATATCCTTGATTCCATGAATAATTTCATAGTTGATTCTATGATGTTATATATCATGATGTTCATCATTATATATTTCATCAGCATTAATTATGTTATTATTATCCATGGGTTTATTTTTATGGTATTCAATGGATTTGTTTAAAGATAATGTGGTTATTTGTATGAAATTATTAGATTTTGATCTATTTCCTTCTATATTATTCAATCTATTTTTATTTATGGCAGATTTTAATAAACAGTTTCAATTTAGGATCTTTTAATACCACCCTTCTAATGATTCCATATCCCTGAGTTATGAGTAAATGTTTTAGAGGAAATGTTTTAGAAATTAATTGTATACAAATATATCATGTGTGTGGAATTATGTGGTAGATATGGTAGAATTTGTATTTATTATGAAGTTTATTATATTGATTAAATAATTTTGATTTGATTATAACGAAATTGTCTTTATTGGGATAGGGTTTTCCTTACATTATAAAAATATAATCATAAAACATCATTCCAATATAAGTATCTAGAGATCTATTAGTGAAATTAAAATTATTCATTGTTATAATTAGGTCACATTGGCTCATGTCAAAGTTAGTATGAAAATAATCTGTTTACAAACATTGGAATATTAGATTGTTGTTTCTGGGGAATCACACAAGTGGACTCAAACATATATTTCATTACATTCATGTCGAATTTGTTTTTTTATGTACATAATGAATCCAACACACATGGGGAATTACTAAATGCTATATAAAATTTTCCAATAACTAAACATGAAGATTAATAAGTTTTTCATTGAAAATAAATACTAAATTAGTATAAAAAACATACCCATTTCATGATGTTCACAACATTCCACTTATTTGAGACAATGTAATAATTTCATGGTGAAAGTCACCATGTATGCTTCTCTTCATGTCACATGAAAAATATCCTTGGTATAACCTAGAATACATGTTATCTAACAAGTTTGTAACCTAGAATGATCATATAAGTCCCTATATTATTCATGATGAAAATTGATTTCAATAAATATGGGAATGGATGAAAATTTACCTAGTAGGACTCCAAAAGAGTGATACATACACAATAAAATAATAATTATTTACTTTTTTAGAATATCATATGTAAACCAAAAAAATCAAATGAACCCCCAAAGTTGAAGAAAATATATAAAAATTAATTGAAAAATCAAATTTTATGCTTCATGAATGTAGGAAAAAGTATAATTACACTCATGAAATCCACACAAATGTTGAATTTTCAAACTAATGAAAAATATTTTAAAATTATAAAAGTATCAATGGAAATATTACACACATATCCTCATATTAACCAGTGTAATATAACAGTGATTTACATGCATTTATGTAACTCTTCTAGTCCATAAAACACTTAATTATATCATAATGTTTAAATATATATGATATTATTAATTTAAAAAAAATTGTAATGATTATATGTATTGGTAATCATGGGAGTATTTAATGTATGTCCCATAATATTCAATTTTGTTCAATATACATTACATAGGTATTTTATACGTACGTAGTGTCCCCCTATAGAATTATTCCTCCCCATACCAAAGATTAATATAATAAAATTTTTTTGAGTTACCATTATAAAGGTTATTTAAACCCTCTATGTTCAATGATAGGAAAAAAATAGTAGCTAGTTATCTATAATTCATAGTAACATAATATGAATTCTTCAACAAACTCATAACAAACAATGTTATACTACTTCAAATATATTATACTCTCAGATGATTCTGTATAATAACATACAATATTAAATTTGTTTTCATCCTATTCTAATATTTATTGACTCATTCAAATATATATGAAGTAATTCGTAAATGGATTTTTTTATAATCCTAATACCTTAAAAAATCATTTATAAGCCTCATATTCGTAGATAAATTAAAATATGTCACACATATCATCCATTAGTTTACACCCTAAAAAATATTAAAAATTATGTGGGCTATAATTACATATTTCAAATAGTTAGTCATAAATTAATGAAATTAAAATAAAACCATTTTTACAATTTAAATTTAAATTAAACTATACATAGATGTCCCAAATTTATGAATTTTAAATACATTGTAATAGTATATCTTACATTTGAAAGATCACATATCTTTTAAACTATAGGTAGTGGTTATCTAACTATACTATCACCACATATATTATATATCAAGATAAATAATTGACTATTTGTATATTCTACCGAGATTAGATACATACATGATTGTCCGATTACATTTCAAATAATGAAATGAAACATAAAATTATATTTTTGATGTTATTATTTATTATTCTATATATTTATAATAATTACTATTCCTCGTCATGGATTACTAGGTAAAATAAAACACAATGTTGGTTGACTATTAAATCCTAATAATGGAAATAATACATCATAATATTTCTTATCATAAATAATTAATGAATATTTTTACAGAGAAAATAATTAATCAAATATAATATATAACTAATATCAGGAATAGTTAATATATACATGGGTGATTTAAAAACATAATTAATCATATTTCAAATAGTAAAAATCTTCATAATTATAGAATTAATAGTTTCATATGTCATAAATATACCATAATGGGATCATGCAAAAAAAACAATAATAATTCAGTGGGCATGCACCAAATAACTAGGTTAGCTTGTATCATGAGACCTACTATTACATCGATGTGATATAATGGACCCTACCCATAACTTTATCACTATAATTAATTCATAATAGAATTAAATGACCAAATATTCAATACAAAATTATCATAAATAGTCATATTAAAAATCTAAAAAATGTTAGCTTAATATTTTCTTTTGTTAATCAGAAGAGAAACATGAATATAATACATAAATGTAAAAAGGGTGATGGTATCCAAATAATGTGTCAAAATTATATTTTAATATTCATCAACTTATGTTTACATATATGAAAATAATTTTCCAATCTCTTAGGAAAATTAAATGAGAGAAAATTTACATATTGAATTCGCATATTAAAAATATAAAATTTTCATGAATAATAGAGAAATAATTTTAATTGAAAAGAACTAGGGTAACTATTAAAATGATTCAAAAGAATTATATTCATTATAGTATGAAACATTTTTTTTGAATAAAAAATAATATAAATACTCTATTTTCACTATTTTTGACAATTTCCTCATTCAAAAAATGAAAAGAATACTCACATTAACCTTTTTTTTATAAAAATATAAATAATTGTTAAAAATGAAAATATTATATCAATGTAGACGGTTTAAAAATTCATGATACAATTTAAAATAATGGATATTTATATAAGAGAAGAATAATCTTTACATAACATATGAAAAGGGTATGCTTTCCATAAAAATGTAATTTCGGAAATTTGAGGACTTTTAGAGTGGAAAATGAATGGAAAATTTTTGTTTCCAAAATTTACCAAATGAGAAGAATATAAATAAAATTATATCTATATTTTTTGTATAATTTAATCATCATTAATTTGAAAATTATCTTGATAAAAAAGTTATATTATAACCTAATGCCTTTATAGGTTTCATAAGAATTGAATCATAAACCCCCAATTAATAAATAACATGAATGGGAAATTTAAATAAATTTCATATAAATTTATTAATTATATATAATTTAAAATGGGTATTATTTTAATGACCCAGATTTTCCATGTAATTTTTTTAATTAAATGGGAATTTTACGAGTCCATGAAAGTTGACGGTGTGTGATTTCGAGGCCTCGTGTGCCCGGAATGAATTTATGAACATTTTTTGGGTATGTTCAGTAAACATACAAGTGGGATTCTATAAAATTTGAACTAGTGCTCAGAATTAAAATCTGAGGGCACCGTGGAACTCGCATTATCAAAGTTCTCTTAAAAAGACCTTCACCTTGACAGAAATGGGTCGAGAGTGAAAGATAATTTTAGTGTTATTCGTGAAAGATTAAAATAAAATAAAAATGTGTAACATTATTATATTATTTTGTTGAAACATTCCATGTGGATGTTTTAATGTTGGATACCACCTGGACTAAAACTTCTCAACATAGGATATGGAGGTAGGGACTACCCGAGACTTAAACCCCCTTGAACCCCTTTGGACTCCCTCTTAATGGGGAGAAACCTCTTGAGCTCCCCCACTTAATTATGAAAACTCTCCCCTTTAATTAATTAAGCCAAACCATAAGTTAATTAAATAAGCTATTTTGAAATTATTCCAACAAACATAACAGATAACTTGTTCTATTATGTGGGCTACCTTTCATTTTGTTGGAATTGGGGAGAGATGAACAATTGGGAGAATGCTTCCCAACTAAGAACACCAACAAGGAACATCTCCAACAACGAACAAACCGATGATCGAGGAAACGCCGACATCATTGATGTATGTCTATCCCCAACGACATCATCTTCCTCCTCATGGAATCCATCAATGAACCATTGAGTTATGGGTTTATTTATGATAGATTATCACTTCCCATGTTCTTCCCTTCTAAAATTAGAATTCTGATCCATTATAATAATCTATTTGATCCGAGAATGTTTTCTTTTGTGGGATTGGGAATAGTGATTGATGGAGGTTGTGGGAATTGTTGTTTTTAAATATCTTCCATAGACATTCGTGATTCAAATTTTTGAACCACTTGATACCGCTCTAATGCAGAGGTTGCGGACCAAACAAACATGGCTTGACCCCTCCGTCGTTGTTCTTTGGTGTGTTTTTCAAGATAGTGACGGTGAGTAGTGTGGTAGTTTGGCACCGGTGGAACACGAGAATGATGGCCGGCACCACCGCTGGCCCTGAAAAATACAATGGCACTGCTCCATGTCCACTGTGCCGCCCGTGGCCCCCGCCGACCAAGACCTCCGTCGTCTGCAGCCCGCGCCGCCCCGCACCCTCGTGTCGTCCGCGAATCCAATGCCATGCAGCCTCACTGCCCGTGACACCATGCGCCACCCCGCGGCCTCACCGTTCCACCCACGGCTCGGCCATCTGCGGAACCCTGCTCCGCCCCGCGGTCGTGCCTCCCGCCGCCCCATGGCTCTGCCGTTCGCATCCCCACCGTGCCACCCCGCGGCTTCGCTGCCCTCGCGGCCCCGGAGCCTCCACGCCACCTCGACGGGCCGCCAGCCCGGGCCACCCGGGGGGCCAGGTCGCCCATCGCAGGCAGGGCTGGTCCATCTAGCTGGTGGGGCTAGGTTGACCTAAATTGGGTCAGCCCAGGATGGGTCGGGCCGGGTCGGTCAGACTGGGTCGGACCGGACCTGGACCCACTTCGACCCAGTTATGCTATTTTGACCATAACATTGGCACCAGAAGTCCGTTTGACGAACCTTCAGTGGCATTGGAAACCGTAGAGAATGATGATCCCTTTGAAATACACCACCTGAAATTTGGATAATTTAGGGATATATTCAGTTTGGGTCGAGAATGAATCCAACTGGGCCCTCGGGACTAAAAGTTTAATAACTTATAGACCGGGCATCCGATTGATGCATCTTCTGTTGCATGGAGACCCTTATGACGTGGTGGTCCTTTGAGATACATATTCATGAGAATTAATGGTAGCTAGAATATCAACCAGTGTCTTGTGGTGAGGACCCTCTCAGAGACGAGAAAGCCCAAGGCGGGAACCCAATAGTTTGCTGTGATGTGAAGAATTTTTAGTGATCCTGAGTGGATCTGCACCAAGCGATCATGTGTGGGTCTGCACCGAGTGATCCTGTGTGGGTCAGAACCGAGTGATACAATGTGGGTCATCACCTAGCAATCTTGTGTGGGTCATCACCAAGAGATCATTTGTGGGTCAGCACCGAGCAATCCATCGTGGATCTGCCTCTTAACAGAGTAAGATGATATAGTAGTTATATCTAATCATCTCTACTATTGTACCTAAGAAATACCTTGTGTTATCTATGTTTGTACATGTTTGATACTTTCTTTCATGGTAATACCTTGGCGGTATTTTTCTATGTGGCGTACCTGGGTGGTACTTACCTTCGTGGAATTTGTTCCTTTGTCAAACAGTTGAGCTTGGGTCTTTGGAGTTGGACTCTGTGTTTTTCACATGATTGATATGGGTTTACATGATATCTTTGGTATATGTATGGGAATATAACTATGTAGGGTTATCATTTGTTTCCATTCATTATGGTTCATCCTTTGTGGATTATATATGACCTTGATGGTCTCGGTGTCCCTACTGAGTACTGTTATACTCACCCCTGCATGGGTTATGCCCACACTTCGTTCTGTTTGGTGTAGCCGATGGATAGTGCTGACCGAGGATGAGGGTACAAGGATTGGAGTTAGCTTGGAGGTGGCCATTTTCCGTGGAGAACCGTAGAGATGACTATTCATGAGATGTTACTACCCTTCATGTAGGAACCGTGGTAGACAATCCAGGATCTTCTTTTCACTTATCAGTTGTCTTGTACTTTCCAGTTTTCCTTGTACTTTCGATTTCTTCATGTATCATGTCCCCTATTACTTACTAAAATTACTCTGATTACTATTTATTTTAAATGAGTTCATATCATGTTATGTTCTTTTTGCGTGTGCTTATAGGTTATAAAGGCAATGTCATCCCAGTTATAGGGAATATGCCTTTGGTGCTAGTCACCTGCTCCTGGCCTATAGAAGGTGGGCTTGGGGTAGTCACGACACAGGTCTCGGGGGAAGGGTTGTGAAAATTTGGTATCAGAGGAGTCGGTTCTACCATATAACATAGGACCCTAATCATTCTTTTGAACAGCAATAATGTTAAGTGTGACAGCTCAGTCCAGCCCACGATCATGATATTTTCTGCTTTGGGCCTAACCCACATGGTTTTTCTTTCCCTAGGCTCTGCCCATTAGGCAACCCCCATGAAAAGGCCTCATAATGGGAGATGAATCCACACCACCATATAAAGGGGTTCTTTATTCTTCTCCTCCTTTGATATGGGATTGCCATAACCCACCCCCCTATAAGGGCCCATCGTCCTCACTGGCACATAAAATGGACACCGGCTCTAATATCATTTTTAATGGCCCAGTCCAGCCCATAGTCATGATATTTTCGCCATTGGGCCTAACCTGAATGGTTTTGTTTTCCCTAGGCTCTACCCTTCAGGAAACCCCTAGGAAAAATCTACACGATGAGAGAGGTATCCACACCACCTAATAAATGGGTGTTTCGTGCTACTCCTCTATCGATGATGGATTGCCATAACCCACCCCCCAATAAGGGACCAATATCCTCAATGGCACATCAAATAGACACTGGATCTGATACCATTTGTAATGGCCCAGTCCAGCCCACGATCATGATATTGTTCGATTTGGGCATATCCCACACAGTTTTGTTTTCCCAAGGATCTTCCCATAAGGAAACCCCAAGAAAAAGGCCTCATGATGGGAAAGGTGTACACACTACCTTATAAAGTGTTTCTTCATGATCCTCCACCTTCGATGTGGGATTTCCATAACCGACCCCTCTATAAGGGCCCATCGTCCTCGCTAGAAAATCAAATGGACACCAAATCTAATACCATTTGTAATGGCCTAGTCCAGCCCACAATCAAGATATTTTCATCTTTGGGCCTAGCTCACATGGTTTTGTTTACCCTGGGCTCTGCCCATCACGAAACCCCCAGGAAAAGGCCTCATGAAGGGAGAGGTATCCACACCACCTTATAAATGGGTGCTTCATGGTCCTCCTGTTTCAATGTGGGTTTTCCATGAAGCACTCGTTTATATGGTGGTGTCGATACCTCTCCCATCACGAGGCCTTTTCCTTGGGGTTTATTGACGGGAAGAGCATAGGGAAACAAACACCGTGCGGGCTAGGCCCAAAGCGGACAATATCATGATCGTGGGCTGGACTGGGCCGTTACAAATGGTATTAAAGACAATGTCCATTTGATGTCCCAGCGAGGACGTTGGTCCCTTCTAGATGGGGTGTTATGTAAATTCAACATCGTATGAGGAGGAGCATGAAACACCCCATTATAAGGTGGTGTGGATAACTCTCCCATCATGAGTCCATTTCTTGGGGGTTGCCTGATGGGAAGAGCCTATGGATAACAAAACCATGTGGGTTTGGACCAAAACAGACAATATCATGATCGTGGGCCAGACTGGGCCAATACATTAAGTGTAGTAATTTTAGTAATATTTTTAGGTAATATAGTGTTGCTACGACGACCGAAATATCTATACACTAGGACCCTGACATCTGATTTCAGACTTAGTTCATCAAAACAATGATTGTGTGTCTGTTTTGAAGAATTTAAATTGTGATCTCTTTGAGTTAGCTCACCAGGTAAAACTTTTTGACGGTGATGCACCTGTTTCCTTTCACAATTCCTCCATGCAGATAGCTAAATAGGGTTCTAGATATAGTACACACTGATAGCCCACTGAGCAACCATGCCCTGGTGAAGGTCCCTCTTCTAGTAGAGGCACCAGCGGTACCATTACCCTTTGGGCCACTGATATCACCAGCCCCATTAGCATAGAGTGCATGCCGCTTGAGGACGTTGTACGAGTTCAAACGCCAGAGGCCACCCAGGTTCTGGGGAGATATGGACTCACTGGTGGCTGAGGATTGGATGGAGGCCGTAGTGAGAGTCTTTCGACTGGTAGGGACACCAGTCGATCTCATGGAGATCCTTGTCGCCAGTCTTCTACATGCAGTTGTCGGAAGATGGTGGAGCTTGATGCTCTAGGATCACGCCAAGGTGACGCTTCACTGGGAAGACTTCGAGAGCCTGTTTCTGGAAAATTTTGTTCCAACAACTCTTCGTGCAGTACACATACATGAGATTCTTCATCTAAAGAAGTGAAGCATGACTGTGGATGAATACTCAATGTGGTTCACTAACCTCTCACGCTAATCCATTGATATGGTGCATGACCCTTTCTTCAGGGCCTAGACTTTTGAGCAGTGACTCAGGCGGGAGATCTCGGCTTCAATGATCTCACTCTGTATCCTGACGCAAGCGCGGGATTTAGACCGAGCCCTTTTAGTTGATAGTTTCTTTGTTGAGTAATCAACAGCAGCGAGAAGGACTTCCAGTCATCACGTAGCAGTGTCTTCTTCAGCAGGGAAAAGATAGATGACATAGAGGTCCAAGAAGACCAGATCTATAGGTGGACGACCACAGAATTCAGGGTTAGTTGTGCGGGGCACCCGAGGTAATTCCAGTCATGCCTGGAATGTGTAGTGTTACCCATACGGTGGGCGGGGTCACATTTCTCGTGACTTTCACACCTTCCGTACAGATTATTAGCTGATGGTTGAAGGACTGTCTAGTCAGAGATAGAGAATCGACCTAGGAGGTCCACAGGGAGTAAGAGAACGTGGAATAGGATGTGGTCGTGTATCTGTTGGTGGGTGACAATTTGAGATATTACCGCCACCACCACTAGGAGGTCCACCCCAACTACAGGGAGTAATAGGATAGGGGCGATCTCCGCTTCAGGTAGCTGAGGCTTATGATCACGGCACTCTGGAGATGATACGAGCTACGATCTGTGACTACTCCACCTTAGCTATAGTAATTATAGAGAAAACATCCACTCATTCTTTTATTTCCACTTCCCTCATTCAGATCTCAGAGATTCCAATGGAGTTGCTGTCTAGATCCTTATGTCTAGAGGATCCAATGGGAGAGGATTAGACGATTACACACTAGTGTCGGTAGTGCGAGCTTACACTTGGAGGCGAGAGATTCGGCTGGGATATCCTAGTAACAGTGTCGAGGCTTTACGACCTCATCTTTGGTATGGACTGGTTATCTACAGTCCATGCTTAGAGAGACTATATTAGGCACAAAGTGCAGTGTGTTCACATGGATGGGAAAAGGTTTACCTTAGTCGGTGAGAAGGGTGCCTTTGCAGCACATGACGGATTTACCCGGATGAGGGTGTAGCTGATCACTCTTCAGTTGGATAGCCTTACCCTATGAGTGGTTGATGTGGAGAGTCCGAGCTATCCTATAATGGTGGAACAGTACGCAGATGTCTTCCCTAATGATGTTTTGGGTCTACCTCCTCATAGAGAGGTAGACTTTTACAATGAATTGTACACCGAGACGACACTAATATCTACACCACACTATAGAATGGCTCCCATAGAGCATCATGAGCTGTGTATTTGTGTTTCTCCTTGGAATTCCCCGATTCTGTTCACCAAGAAGAAGGATGGGAGTAAGAGGCTTTGTGTTGACTATCGGCGCCTGAATTAGGTGACCATGAAAAAAAAGTACCATCCTTCAAGGATTGACGACCTCTTTGATCAGCTGGAGGTTGCACGGTGGTTCTCAAAGATAGACCTCAGATCAGGCTATCACCATCTTAGAGTACAAGATGAGGATGTGCAGAAGACGGATTTTAGTGTTTGGGATGGCCATTATGAGTTCTTGGTTATTCTATTCGGTGTAACCAACGCTCTAGAAGTGTTCATGGGACTCACGAACATGATTTTTTCAGCATACCTTGATCATTTTGTAATAGTCTTTATTGACGACATTTTGATCTACTCGGATACTGAGGAAGATCATTCCTATCATTTTCAGGTAGTATTGGACACCCTCCGAGAGCACCGGTTTTATGGTAAGCTCTCAAAGTTCTAGTTTTGGATCTAAGAGGTTCACATTATGGTAGACATCATTTCAGAGGATGGAGTGACAGTAGATCCAATGAAGATTGAGGCGGTACTTTCTTGGGAGCCACCCAGGAGTGTGACGGAGGAACGGAGTTTCCTGGGATTGGCAGGTTACTACCAGAGAATTATGTCAGATTTATCTAGAGTTGCAGCACCTTAATCAGATTTGACAAAAAATTGGAAACCCTTTATGTGATTTGAGAGATTTTAGAAGAGATTTCTAGAGGAGAGGCAGAGGCTTACTAGTGCACTCATCTTGAGGATACTTGAGGAGGGCGTAGGGTACATAGTATATTGTGACACATTAGGGACCCGGCTCAGATGTGTCTTGATGCAAGATCAAGCAGTGATCGCTTATGGTTCTCAGCAGCTAAGACAAACATGAGCAGAACTACGCTACCCATGGCCTAGAGTTAGCAGTCGTGGTCTTCGCCTTGAATATGTGGCGACATTAAATAATGAGAGATCAATTTACAGTATACTCTAATCTCAAGAATCATAGGTATATCTACTCCCAGAATAACATGAACCTGAGACAAAAACGTTGGCTCGAATTCATCTAGGGCTTTGACTCTGAGATAGTCTATAATTTTGGTATGGGGAACGATGTAGTTGAAGAAATCAATAATAGGTCAGGAATATAGCTGGTAGGAGAGGAGATGGAGCAGGTGGCTACATTAAAGATATAATTTTCGGATCAGGGTGGAACAAATTTTGTTCAGTATCTTACAGTCACTCCCCCACTTCATCAGTGAGTCAGGGAGGCGCAGCATTTGGACACTGAATGCAAGGCTCGACGTGGTCAGATATCCACAGGGCAGACACCTGATGGATTTTATGATGATGGGGAGCACGTCATCCACTTCAAAAGATGTACCATAGTACCAGTGTTACTTTGGGAGGATATGTTGAGGGAGTTCCACACATCCCATGTACCAGTACACCCAGGAGTGGTGAAGATGTACCGGGATATTCGAAGATAGCACTGATTGCCAAGAATGAAGAAAACAATTGTAGATTTTGTCTCTAGGTGCCTCACTTGTTAGAAAATGAAGGTGGAGCATTAGGTACCAGCAGTCGTAGTTCATACTTTACAGGTCCCAGAGTATATGTGGGATGATATATCCTTGAACTTCTTAACAGGGATTCCACATACATCCAGTGGTCATGAATCTATCTAGGTGACCATCGACCAACATACCATGTCGGCCCACTTCTTACCGACCAGAGAGAAGGATTCAGTAGAGATCATGTGATGCCTCTATGTGTAGGATATTGTGCAGTTGCATGTATTACCATGGACGATTGACTCAGATCATCATGCACGTTTTACTTCCCAGCTATGGAAGGGGTTACTGGAGGCTTTCAGGATGCAGATTCCTTTGAGAACCCCCTTACATTCTCAAACAGAGGGCCAGACCGAGCGGACCATTCAGACCATCTAGGACATGTTGTGTTCTTTTGTCCTGGAATTCAGTCTTAGCTGGGAGGATTACTTTTCCTCGGTGGTGTTTTCATACAAGAACACCTAACACTCCACCATTGGGATGGAACCTTTTTAGGCGATGGATGGGCGACCTGGCGGATAACCTTTGTTTTGGACTGACCCAGAGGAGTTAGCTCAAGGGGGACCAAAGATGGTAAAAGCTACCACGGAGAAGGATTAGATCATCCAGGAGCAGATAAATTCTAAACAAAGCAGGCAGAAGTCATATGCTTATAGGAGACGGAGACCTCTAGGGTCGAGGATGGTGACTGCGACTTTCTACGATTCTCACCTTGATGATGTTTATGAAGATTTGGACGAGGTGGAAAGTTTTTTTCTGATGTTCGTCGGACCTTTTCATGTCCTCAATAGAGTTGGAAAGGTGAAATACCTCTTAACTCTTCCACCTCCATTGCACTAGGTAGACGGAATTTTCCACGTATCCCAGCTGAGGAGAGACGTGCATTACCATTCTCACATCATCAACCACTAAGAGCTGGACATCGACGATGCAGAGACTATTAAGGAAGTTCTAGTAGAGACTGAGGATTTATAGGAGTAAGTCTTTCGTGGGTGTTCAATACCTCTGGTGCGTGTTTGCTAGCAGCACGGGAACCTCTAGGAGAGAACATGAGAGCGAGAGGCTCAAATTTGTGGCCAGTACACCCACTTTTTTCCCTTAGACTGAGTTGTGGATTATGGGGATGTAAAACCCTACGGTGGGGTAAATTTAAAGACTCTGAATTTACATGTAATTTTTTTAATTAAATTTTAATATTACAAGTCCGAAAAAACTAACGGTGCGTGATTTTGAGGCCCGGTATGCCCTGAATGAATTTTTGAACTCTTTTCAGGTACGTTCAGTAAACATACGAGCCAGTTTTGGTAACATTTGAACCGGTGCATGGAATTGAAATCTGAGGGCACCGTTGAACTTGGATTGCCGATATTCGCTTAAGGAGAGAATCACCTCGACCGTAGTGGGTCAAGAATGAATGATTGTTTTTGTGTTTTTCATGGAAGATATTAATAAAATAAAAATGTGTCAATTTTTTTTGTATTGTTGAAACCTTTCGTGTGGATGTTGTTATGGTGGGGATCACCTGTACTAAAACCTCTAAATATAGGATATGGTTGTGGGGACCACCCGAAACATAAAACCCCTTCAACCCCTCTGAACTATCTCTTAATGGGGAGAATCCTCTTGAGCACCCCCAGGAAATTATGCGAAAAATCACATTTAATTAATTAATCCAGACCATCAATTAATTAATTATCCAATATTGAAATTATTCCAATAAACATAATATATAACATATTATATTATGTGGTCTACATATCATTTTGGTGGAATTAGGGAGAGAAGATCTATTGGTAGAAATCTCTCCAATGAAGAATTCCAACAAGGAAGATCTCTGACAATGAACAAACCAACGATCAAGGAAATTTTAATGTCACTGATGTTTCTATTTCCCCAAAAACATCATCTCTTTCCTCGCAGCCTCCGTCCTCGATCCTTCAAGGTAAGGAATTATTTGGGATCGATTATCACTTCTCATTTTCTTCCCTTCTAAACTAAGAACGCAGATCAACTCTCATAAAATAGTTGATCCAATGATGTTTTCTTTTGCGGGATTGGGAATACTGATTGACGATGTTTATGGGGATTGATGTTTTTAAATATCTTCCATACATATTCTTGATTCAAATTTGTGAACCACTTGCTACATCTCTAACCCAGAGGGTGCGGGCCAAACAAACATGGCTCAACCCCTCTTTCATTCTTCTGTTGTGTGTTAATCCTGATGGTGATGGTGACTGGTGCCAGTGTTTGAAACTGATGGAACACGTGAATGGGGGTCGGCACCACCATCGGCCACGACGAAGACAACGGCACCGCTTCGCGGCCCCAGTGCCGCATGTGGCCACCACCGACCATGGACTCCACCGTCCATGGCCGGCACCACCACGTGCCCTCACACATTCTGCAGCTCTGCCGCCCCATGCCGTCGCCGCCCGAGGAACTCCACGCCGCTCTATGGCTTTGCCGCCTATTCCCCTACACCCCCCCCCCGCATGCCGCTCCGCCTTGCATGACTCCCCGCACCGCCCCGCGGCCTCATTGCTCGTGACCCCGCTGCGCCCCCTCGCACCTCCACCATCTGCGGCCCCACCGCGCCGCCCCGCAGCTTTGCCTCCCTCACAGTCATGCGGCCCCCGGGCCCCATACTAGGCTGCCCTGTGTGGATCGAGCCGGGACGACCCAAACTGGGTCGGGCCGGGTCATTCGGACCAGGTCGGCCCGTACCCAGACCCACTATGAACCATTAACGCAATTTTGGCCACAACTTTGGCACCGGACGTCCGTTTGATGATCCATCAGTGGCGTTGGAAACCATGCATTGAGATGGTCCCTTTGGAATACCTCTCTATAGATTTGAATAAAGTTGGGATACAGTCAGGTTAGATCGAGCACAAATACAACCAGGCCCTCTAGACTAAAAGGATAATAACATACAGATCGGGCGTCTGAATGACGCAACATCTATTGAGTTGAGACCCATATGACATGAAGGTCCTTTGAGATACATCTTCATGAGAATTTGTGGTAGTTGGAGTATAGACCAGTGGATTTTGTAACAGACCCTCTCGGAGACGAGCATGACCAGTGCGGGAACCTAGTAGCTGGATGGGACGAGAAGAATGAAGAGCGATCCTGGGTGGGTCATCACCGAGCGATCCTATGTGGGTCAGCACCGAGAGATCATGTGTGGGTCAGTACTGAGAAATCCTTTTTGGGTCATCACCTATCAATCCTATGTGGGTCAGCACCGAGCGATCCCTTGTAGGTCAGCACCGAGTGATCAAGTGTGGGTCAGCACTTTGTGATCCTTCATGGGTCTACCTCTTAACAAATAAGTTGATTCAGTAGTTACATCTAATCATCACTACTATTATTCCTATGAAATATATGGTGTGAGATATGTCTATACCTATGTTGTACTTTCCTTAGTGGTAAAAACTTGGTGGTATTCTTTTGTGTGGCGTACATGTGTAGTACTTTCCTTCGTGGTATTTCTTCCAGTGTAGAATAGTTGATCTTGGGGATTTGGAGTTGGACTCTTTGTTTTCCTCATTAATGAGATGGGTTTATTTGGTAGCTTAAGTATATGTATGGTCATATACCTTAGTAGGGTTATCAGTTGTTTCCTTCCTTTTTGGTTTATCCATTGTAGATTTTGTGAGACCATGAGGGTCTCAGGGTCCCTATTGAGTATCATTATACTCAGCCCGGTATAGGTTATTCCCTCACATTATTTTTCTTGGTGAAGATGAAGGACATCACTAACCGAGGATGAGGGTGCCAGGATTGGAGGTAGCTTGGTGTTGGACATTATACACTGTGAATTGCATAGATGGTCATTTGTGAGCTATATCTACCCTTTAGGTAGGATCTGCGGTGGATGATCCAGGAGGTGCATTCACCTATCAGTTGTCTTGAAATTTCCATTTTTCCTTGTACTTTCTTACTGGGCTTGTATATTGGCCCCTTTTACTTAATGCACTTACTCTTTTTACTATTCAGTTTACTTGAGTTTGTATCTTGATCTGTGCATGGTTGTGTGTGCTTACAGGTTATAAAGGAAATGCCTTCCCCGTTATAGGGAATACGCCTTCGGTGCTAGTGGCTTGCCCATGGCCTATGGAAGGTGGGTTTGGGGTAGTCACAGCACGGGTCCCAGGGGACGGGTCGTGACAAATATATAAACACCCTAAATCTAAAGAGTGGTCAATATGACATATTTCTCATAGATACAAAATTGATATGAGAATCCATTACCTCTAGTTCAACAATCCTCACATGTTACATTAACCACTATTATAAGATATTTATAATGATAATAAATCTATAGATAAATACTATACATAGTTATAGTTTGGTATATCATCAACTTATAACATCTTATCACCCATTTCTTAATTATTGTTTATTAAAATCAATGTTCATTGGGATATTTTATACATATGGCATGCATGTTTTGGTTAAGATGTTCTGGTCCATAAAATTTGATTAGTGGGATATTATTTCAAAAATATTAAATATTTCATGTATATGTTTTTGTTATGTAATATCACTACAATTAATCAATCCTTACTGATTTATATCATATGAAATATATCATTACTGATGTAGGTCTAAAAATGACCTAAACAAGGTAATGTTATAGAGATCGAATGACTGGTAATATGAGAAGGTATAAACCTAATTTAACATTTAGAGATTAATATTATTATCATAAATAATATATATATCAATTTTATATAATTGTAGAATTGTATATAAATTTAATACATTGATAATTATATATATCCTTCAAGGATGCAGTACATAGAACATATATAAGAATAATACATCAATTTTATATTGGGAAAAATAAAAATAAAGATTAAAATAATTTATCATTATAGAATCAATATGATATAATAAATATCATATATATTATTTTAATCAATCATTATAACCATCCAAGAGAGACTTTCATGGAAAATGTATCACATCGCTATGTGGAAGCGGTAGTCTGTATGTATGCATGAGTATCCCATTTACTTCTCATTTGACAGAAATGAAGTGTAATATGATAAAACCATAACCATAATGATATATAATAATATTATTAATACTTATGTTTATATGTTAGGATATATAACATATATTTATTGGAAGTAATATATTATATTAACATTGAAATAGTCGGGTAAGACATTTACCACCCCTTTTAGAGATATTCATTAGTTTAGTCCTTAACCCATAAAAAATGGTCTTAGGAGAACGACAAAAGATGTTGAATGAAGGGAATCATGTTGTTATATTTTATGAATATATTTTTTTTCTAAGTTATAACATTCTATTTTTTTAATAAATAAAAAAACTTTGTTCACATTTATAATTGATGGAGGGACACACGTTAATTTATCTAAATAATTTAAATAATATAATGTAAATTACATATAAAAAGTACATGAAATTTCCATGAATTAAAATTTATTTTGATAGAAATTTTAAATCACTTCATCCAACCTAATATATACATGATTATGTGCTATTTTCAACCCAATCACATTGTCGAAACACCAGTGAAACCCTTTTAACTATAATAGTGTTACAAATTTATCACTGTAAACAATATTCAATTTTAAAATATTTAGTTTACTATATTAGATTATATTATTTTCTCAAATTCAAAATATTGACTCGTTTTTTAAGGATTAAATTTATATATTTTGTATAAATTAATTTTGATATAAGTCGACAATACCTAATGAGAATCATTTATAAAAGAATGTTTTTAGCATAAAATTTATTTAATGAACAATAGAATATAATATTTATTCTATTGAAAATAATGTAATATTTTTGAATAAATTGGTATAAAATTTTATTCGCGAAAATAAAAAAAAAGAAAAAATTGCATTATATTGATTAATAGACATGAATAAAAACTCTTTTTATATCAACAAAAATAGTGCCCATATTTCAAAAATGTTTTTAATATATTATTATATTCAACATTATATTTTAATATGATATATATAAATTAAAATAAATATAATTAGTTTAAAAAATATTAATATTTCATGATATTTTTATATAATTATAACTTCATAAAAGTGACAATTTTTGTAAAACTAATATTTTTCAGTGTTCACCCTAAAATTAAATATTTATGAACACTCAAAAGATTCACAATATATTAAATTTCAAATGAAGTTTTTTTACAATTTCAATTTATTCAAATAAAATTTATTTTTATGGTTGAAAATTAATAATAATACTTCCATGAAAAATGAAATAAAACCCATTTTTTTAGCTCAAATGCCTTTATTCTTATTCATCTCCTCGTATAAAAATATAAATAAAATTCAAATCATTAAATTGGATACATATATATATAGTCATTTAATTTAATATAATTAATTATCATTATAGATATATTTAATCTATAATATTATATTTTCAAAAAAAATCTGCATATTGAAAAAATCCTTGTTTAAGTTCATAATATTATATCATCATTTACTAACAATTGATAATCAACGAATGATTCCATATTTCTAAGAAGGAAAAATTTACAATATATATTTCATAATGTTTTTATTCATATTTATACTCTCCAAATTAACTTCTAAGATATCAGTATAACATTTAAATGAAAATATTTTTTTGGTTTGTTTAATGTCATTTTTATATAAAAAAATATAATATTTTATTTAAAGAAAAATACCATAATTTAATAAATAATAATAATTCTTTTTTGAAAAAGTTAATATTGGAAATATAAAGGTCTCCTAGAATAAAAACTAATTAGTTTCCCAAATAAAAAGAATAGCGGAGGGATATTAATATATCGACATTTAGGAGAAAACTAATGTCTAGTGAGTAATAATATTCATAGATAATATGATCATTATAAAGATAATGGTCAAAATAAAAAAAATAATTCAAGTCTATTTAATAAAACCATTTAAATTTAAATTAAGGTAAAATTATAACCTTTCAATTTAAAATAACTTTCCTAGAGTTGAGGGTTATTTTAAATTACTTGACAGAGAACATGAGAAAATATACATACTTGATTTTATTCCATTTCATTATAAAAATTTCATAATTTTGTTATGTTTTTATTAATTTAAACTTATATATAAACTATTAGTCCGTGATATGAAATTTAATGAAAAAAATTTCATATCCGATGCACTAAATTTTACATTTAATGTATTATAATATTTATAAAATGATGAAACAAATATTCTATTCATTTATAAATATTATCAAAAATCAAAATGGTGATAACAATTTGAGATAGAATCCAAAACAAATAATCCATCATATGATTAAATACATCATTACTATATAATGAATAAACCAGAAAAACCACTAATCAATTTATAAGATCCCATATACAACTAACCATTAAAATCATCAAAATATTAACGACCAATTTGAAAAAAAAATCTTTGAATTTTTTGATCATAAATTATCAACTTATCACGATAAAATTTGTCTCCAAAAAACATTATCTAATCAGAATGTCATATACCAAAATTTATGTACCTTATTCATATATTATAAATAATATACAAATAATTTCAATAAAACCTAAATCAAAATAAAACCATAATAAAATCAAATATTTTTCTACAAGTTGACCCTATTGTTATTCCTAAAATTGAACCCCATTTTAGAAAATATTATTATTTTTTACATACTTATGCATTATTCCCCCAATATTAATGGAAATTCATCTATAATATATTAAAATACATATTAACTAAATCAATTTAAAATATCATGGTTACCTATAGGTTAAAAAATATGTTCCCAATTTTTAAATACACATAATTGACTCAACATCAATGGTCACAGTAAAAATATCTATAATTTGAAATGAAATTCATCTTATATTACCATCATGATCATTATTACATCAATTTCAATTAAACACTACTTTTATCAAATAAGATGAGTTATAAATCTCATCTATGATAATGTTTTATGTAATAATCTAAGATATCTGATTTGATATAACCACTATGTTTTCCACTCGTAGAAAAGTTTAATATTGTTTTCCATGTAATTTTTCCTCACACTCAGTTTTAGAAATATTCTGATTTATTTGAAAAATGGACTGAAAGGAAATAATATTTTGATATAATAACTGTAAAAATAGAGTGAATTGTAATGATAATCCTTCTAGATATGTCCAAAATTATGTAACCATCATATAATACTTTGATAGTTTTAGTTTCACCATATATAAAATCAAATTAAACATACATTTTCATAGATTTTATCCACTTTATTAATCATAATTTTTCATGAAGATAATATGAATTATCCATATCATATCCCATATGAGTTATCATCCTTGTTTGAATTCATTACCCCAGTTGTCGTTCCATGAGTTAAAAACAAGTTCATACCCTACCAACCTATTTTTGGTTTGTTACCACTAGGTTCGTCTGTAAAATATCTGCATATGCATGCTGGTATGTAGAAATTTTTGTAGCTATAAAGAAATCACACATTCTCAACTGTACCAATACATGTTGATATTATCATCTACAAAGACTTATCCCTAAATACAGTCATAAGGTTATATTCCATATTCTATGATTTCCTATATTTAGAGCCAATGGTTTATACTAAAAAAATTGATAAAAACATTAACACCTAAACTCCAGTAACCAAGAGTTTGTTGTTATATTACTAGGTTGGCACATTATACAATAGGTAATATCCCAAAACATTTACTAGTATTGTAGTCTTGAGAGTTTGGATATATATGTGATACACAAATTACGTTTGAAAATATGAAATTATACAAAAAACATGTTAAATAATTTATAATTGATTCTGGTATATCTACATAATTATTTACAGACATCATCTTGGTAAAATGGGGAATGGATGTCATAATTAATTGTAATCTCAAAATATAATTAATGGAAAGAATGTATCATATGTTAACAAAGAGAAAATATTTCATGAATAACAATGTAATGATGAAAATTAATAAAACAAAACATATAATTAATAATGTAATGAGGGAATATATCCATGATTTACAGGACTACCGATATAATAAAAGGCATAAAAATAAATAGTTTCATAATGAGAGAATTATTCTATCCCAAGATCAAGAAATACTATCCCGCCCATAATTGAAGACATCATAAATTATTTTGTTTGTATACATAAAATAACTAGGCTAGTTTGAATCATGATACATATTGATACATCAATAATATGAAATTGTAATACTTTAATCACATAATTAGTCCATATAAATCATCATATGAATGAAATGAATAATAATTCAATACATTGTCATAAAAAACATTCAAATTGAATAACGTTCATGTTAAATGTTAATATTTTCCATAGAAAATCAGGAGATCAACATGATCATAAGACATATATATTAATATAATAGTTATAATACTAATATTTTATATCTATTAAATCGTAATATTTTTTATTATATGTTAACATAGAAAATAATACTTGAAACATATATTCTGTATTTTTTTATGGAAATAACAATATAATTGTTAAATAAATTATTTAAATTGGATTAATATTATTATATAATGAAAGAAAAATTCTTCTAAAATAACCATGGAATAATTTAGATGAATATTTAATGAATTTAATATTCATGATGGTAGGAAAAGTTATTCATGAGGTAAATTTTAAAATAAAAATCCATTATCAACAACAGTAAAATGTACCTCATTCCGAAAATTAAAAGATGATTCCTTTTTAACCACTTTTTGTGAAGTTATAAGGATGAAAATGATTTTTAATACATCATTTTATAATATTCTGAAAATTACTTACTACGTTTTATAGAATAAATATAAATATAAGGATTTAATTCTAGACTGAATAAAAAAAAAATTCATTTTCCTTAAAAAATAATTTTTCATATTCAATTATATTAAAAGATGGAAAAGAATGGAAGCCATTAATTTATAGAACAAAAAAGGGGAAAACTTTCATAGAAATTTCAAGATGTATATCATATAATTTAATAACAATATATTTAATCAAATATAATCTTGAAAAATTTGATATTGTAAAGAAAAACCATTACTGCTATGGTATCTTTTATATCATTAAGTAATTGAAATAAATAAAATAAAATGAAACATTAAATACCATGGATATAATGATATTAATAAAACATAATCAAAAAAATTTAGTATATACACTGCGTGAATGAAACATGTGTTGAATTTGGCTTATGTCTCATTGATACAAAAGTGAGATGAGATACCCCTACCACATGTTTGACATACCAAATTAGTTACCTTAACCTCATATAAGATAAAATATATAATATTATAAAATAATAATTAAACCATATTCTTACTTATTAAACCATATATGATCCAATTACAATATATTATCCCACATATATTAATAATTCTCTATTAAAAATCATTTTTATGGTGATAAAATATTTTTTTAATCAATGTTTCATTTAGGTAGTTTTTTAGATGCCACTAGATAATTATTTTATCATATAAATAATTTTAACCATGTTATTTAAATATTATTGTTACATAATTTCACTATTATTCAACATTCCTTACTTATGAATGTCATAAACATTATAACATCATTGATGTAGGATGTAAAACAAAAATAAACAATACCATGAAATAACAACGTAGTGATTATAAAAGTGATAAGGTATATATATAATATAACATTTAAAGAAGATTATTCATGTAATAATTACTCTAATAACCATAATATTGAATTTCATTCTTTCTACTGATGTATGCAATTTAAAATCCAGAAAATTGCTCTGGGAGATGTATTTTAAACGATTGTATAAACGATACCTCATTTTTGATATAATAAAAATGAAAAGAAACAATACAATATTTCGTCATATAAAATCTGCATTTTATCATAAATATAATATATATTCATTTATTCCATAACTATAACTATCAATTCTATGATGTGATGGAAAAAAATTACATATCTACATAGAGTGTGCATCCAGCACATACACATGAGTGATAATATCATTTCCAACAAGATGGCATTGAGGTGGAATTATATTTTACGATAAAATTGATAACATAAAAAAATATTTATGATAATGGATTCAATTTTTTTAGGATTGATTCAAATAATTTATTTTATGGATAAGGAGAAAAAACGTTAGAATGGGTGGGTATCATAATTTTATCATCTTTCAGATAACACATCTGGCTTACACAATAATCCTTCACAGTATCTCCATAGGAGTATACCATAAGGAAATGATATAAGATAACTAATATAGTGAGGTTATTATTATGGAATTTGGATAAGATATATGAAATTTTTTTGAATAAGGATGGATAAGTGGTTCTATTTCATAAATGAGGGGATGAAAACACATGCAACCAGTAAAAATATTTAAATAAAATAAAGAAATTTTCATGTGAAATTATCTACAAGGTGTCCATGAGAACAATTTTAATGTATGTCTATGACTAAATAAAATCATAAATTTTTGTAAAAAATGTTTCATTTGAAAATTTAACCATATGACAGAGTTTGACCCCAAGTAAACATATTTTAACCCTAACAATGGTAAATTTTGTTTTACCTTTTCAAATACTTATTATGAACAATAATTTGTGCAAAAATTATTACCAAATATTAATTATTATCAATCTCAGTGTGGAAATGAAATCATTATTTAGAGAACTATTTTTTTCAAGCATAAAATTATATCTTAGAAAAATAATGTATAAAGATGATTCTATTGGAATTAGCTATATCATTTTAAATAAAATAAGACGTATTATAATTTTAAAAACAAAAACATGAAGGATCCTTATAAATATTTGGGGACTTGAGATGAACTAAAAGATTGTTTCTATTTAAACAATAACAATACTTAGATATCCATAATTTTGAACATATATTCCATAGTTTATCATTATTTTTCATAGTAATTATATTACCTGTATAATATATATTACATATAGAATACTATTGTCACAAAAAATTATGTTATTATTATATCATATTATTTTCATTTATTTTAAATTTTTTGTATCACAGTTTTTCTCTATTCTGAAAAAATAACTCATTCTGAGAAATATATTAAATTATCCTTATAAAAAAAATTAGTTAATAATTTAAAAAATGATTTCATTTTTGTAAAACACTATCTATAAAATTTAAAAACTAAATGAATATTAATTCATTTGACTTGATATATATATATATATATATATATGTATATAACCAAATTATTTAATTAAAATAAATTATAAATAGGGATTAATTTACCTTATACATATTGAGTTGTGAATATAAAAATAGTTCACTGTAATATATCTTTTACCTTTAAGATATTGCATATTAATTTCCAACCAATTGGAAGTCAATATATTTTCTATTGTTCAGTTTATTAAATGATAAACCTTATATATATTTCATAAATCTATTATTCAAATTAATATCCCCTAAATTAACATCCTTGTTATCTATGTAATATTTAAATAATAATATTTTATTCATAGATTGTGTATGTTTTCTATTACGTATACCACCCATTATTGAATATATTGGCGAATGAAAATAAACTAAAACAAATGGTGTGTTACCACATCAAAGTAACATTTAAAACAAATAATATCACTCTCATGATATTAAACATATCAAAATTATTTTTTCATGGATTTAAAACAGTAGAATCATTATCAATAATCATTTTCTCACCCTACTCTCATTACATTAAACTACATGTCATGCTATATTGGTCATGATGAATTCTTATGCCTTATTTTTTAAATGATTAGTTACATTAAATGAAAAATGGATTTAAATGATGATCCTAATTAATATGATTATTTATTTACATTGTTATTATAGTATGGAATCCATCTTGAGGATCAATCAAAAAATTGGAATGACAGCATTTCTTTTGAATCCCTTTGGGTCAACCTAAATGGCACAAAATACTAACATAACAATTCATATTGTAAGTTGACATTAAAATTATCATTAAACTAAATTATTCGTTATAAATAATGAAACCTTATGGTACTATATTTGTTTCTCATGGTTTTCATTAAACTCAACTATATCCCAAAAACCTTCCTGGGTAACATGAAACATATACATACCATTTTGTTTCTCTAAATAACAATAAATGACACTACAATAATTAATATATCAATGATATAATAAAAATACAACATAAATTTTAATACTCATTTATAAAATGAAACTGTATTGTACCCCTTTAATCCTTTGGGATGATATGAAATTCTAATATAACTCATACACCCACCCATATAGGTTTAAAATAAAATATATCCTTTTTTCTAAACAATATATATTTAAAAAATGAAATCCCATTAATTATTTATATAAAAAACATTTTCATTTGATATATTTCAATATATATACAATTTATTTCTTTAAAAGCTTTCTTTATATGCAAGAATGTGTATAAATTAAAATTTTCAAACTGTAGAAATATTATTATTAAATGGGAAATTAATTATATATCCATAGAATCAGTGTGGAAGAATAGAATTAATCACATTTTAAAATATCTATATTTTTATACCTAATATATATATATATATTATTTATTATTTAATAAAGAATCAATTTTTAGTAATGGAGTTTTATTCGTCAAAAAAATGATTCTTTAAAATAAAATACATTTACTTTAGTAAGAAAATATTATAATTAATTATTTTTAAATATATAAATATTATTTAATAAACCCCATTACTTTATAATTTATTTCTTTTATAATAAATATATTTTAAATCGTAGTTTTTGATGCTTGCAACACCCGTTTAAAACAACATAATGTTTAGTAATGCATTTGATATATAATTTAGAATGAATAATCAGTATTATTTGATTTTTTTTAGAAAAATAAAAAACATCTTTTCAATTGGAATATCCAAATTATCATCAAGTATATTTTAATTTTTTCAGAAGCTCTATTTTTTTAGGAATAGTGAAAAATATTGGTTCTTAATTTAAAACTATCTTTTTAAAAATAATTATAATTATAAATTATATTTTTAATCGGTTCTAAAGTAACATTAGTTCGATTAAAAATTAATTAATATATTCTGTCTCATAGGAATCATTTTAATATTGAATTTTAATATATATATATATATACATACATTGAAATAATTTGAGCATTTTCACTTTAAAAACCCACTTGTTCCTCACACCTTCAATATTAAAATTAATTAAATCTTTTACACATATGAGTACTTAATTTATAAAAATTTATGTTATATTATCATTATGATTAATTTATAATTTCAAATTATTTAAAATTTAAAATAATTTAAAATTTAAAATAATTTAAAAAAATTGTATTACCGAAATTAATAGTGAAATTATATAAAAATGAGTGGTCAATGTTGGGGTAAAATGGGTTTACCTAGTGTTAAAATGTAAAATAAGAGTGAATATTACCTAAAATGTTATCATAATTATATTTAATTAGATTATATATACATTTAAATTAAATTTTTCTAACACATGACAATTAATTTCCACATTGATTTGAATAAGAATCATATAATAAGTGTTTTTAAAAAAAGAAAGAAAATAATTTCTTTTCTTTTTATATCTATAATGACATCAGATGGAAACATAAACCGCTTATATCAATTATATATATATATATAAACAAAAATGAGTTCTTATTATCGTGATAATTCATTTTAATTTTGTAGGTATTAGTTAATTTCATTATGTAGTTAATAAATACCAACATAATATATATTTAATTAATAGATAAATAATATAAATGACACTAAAATTATTAAATTTGAGCTAAATTTAATGAATTATGATCATTAATTAATTTTTAGAATATTATAACATAATTTATTGTTCAGAGTATAATATATTCAAATGAAATTATTTTATTGATATTTTTATATTCAAATTAAATTAATTACGTCAAAATTTATAGAAAGGTTGTTTTATAATAATTTATATTTTATAAAATTATTCAAAATAAGTAAACAATATTCTACCATGTGAGTTGTAGATTTTAATAGTATTCAACATTTTTTCATTAATAGTCTATTTTTTCTATTTCAATGAATAGTTTTGCCGCTATTTAGTAAAAAAATATCCTGTTTAGTTGAGGATAATGTGTTGGGGTTTTATGTACATCCGCTTGTATAAAGATAATTGTTCTACACCCATAGTTTGTTAATTTCTGAATTCAATATAATAATAATAATAAGTGGTAAAAAATTATGAAATATTCATCACTATAATTTTTTGTTAATAGATAAATTACATAGGTTAGAAAAATAGTAATTGTAGTGATTACCCAAAATGGTAGAAATATGGAAACCTGGAATTCAATGAATTTTTTCAAACCCATGTTTCATTGTGTGTTGGATGTTTTTATCAATGATACAATACTTTCAACCAATTAATTATCAATTATAGATTATATTTGGGTACTATTGACATCTAAATGGTGAATAATTTTGAGTATTTACCAGAATTCTACTCTTCCTCAACTATAAAAGGCCACACATCCCCTCACATATTCACACATCATAATAAATTTTTCTTCCCCAATAAATTCCCAGATAACAACTAATATTCCTCATTATCATCCTATAAGACATATTTTTGTCATTATATTATACTTTGATGGAACCAGTACACACTTATGGAGGATTACCAAATAATAGGTAATGCTCTTCATTGAGTGTCATTATTTTTATTCATTCTCCAACAACATAAATTTTTTTAAAACAAGATAATATTATAATATATGTTTCATAAATATACTAAGATGATGTTATAATATGTTAAATACCGACATCCATCATGAGTTCTATCAAATTGGTTATGAAATCCTCGTTCGTGTGTACAGTGGACTACCACCAGGCAAACCGATGTCATTCATTATTCTATTACAACCCTTCACAGCAGGATATGATCATGGAAATAAAATATATTTATGAAATATATAACATAATTATACCTATTTATTCATTATATCATAAATACCTTATTCCATTCCATTTCTATGGATACATGATAACGTCGCTCATGTGTACGGAAGACTACCACCTCATAAAGTGATGCAATTCATTTTTCAGAGACACTCTATAGGGATGGTTATAAAAAATAATGTTAAATATTACATGTGATATAAATAAAATAAATTTTATATTAGAAATATATTAATTATTTTATAATAATAATAATATATCATTTTTTACACTTAACGATGGTAAATGTCAACCATGCACATATGCACTACCTCCTCTAAATAGCTATATCACTATCTTTTCATCACCACACCACATTAGTGATATATATATATATATTTGAATAAATAATAAGATATTAATTATTTAATTATCATTCCGGGATGGTAATATATTACTTACATCATTTAAATCATTATCATTTAGAAATGAAAATGTAACTCATGCTAACATATATCATATTAACTATATGTGCGTAACATATATAGCTAATCAAACCCATCATACATGATTGATCATAAACATATAATTGATATATATATATATGATTATTATGTAATTATTACTATTTTAGATATTAGAAAATAAATAATTTTAGGAAGAACATTATTTTTTCTAATGAAACAGACATGAAAAAACAAGGAAAATAACACCCAACAAATTAAAAATAATCAAAGATTATTAATGAAAGTGTAATAATATATTATAAAAGGATAAAATATAATATTAAGATTAGGGAAATTGTTATTTTACAATTGTATTTCATCTTTAATAACACTATATAAGATATTATAGGACATTTGCCCGAAAAAGATACGTAAGTTAAGGGATTTCATCTCAATTTTCCACCAATTTATGTTTAAATTTTTTTAGTCACTAATTCACTTTTATATATTGTATATGCTTCCATTTTGATATTTACTATTATGATTCGTTAATAATTAAATTTATTTTTTCCTTTTAATATTTTTATCCAAGGGGATTTGAATTGAAATGCACACAGTGGTAAGAGTTATTGTAAAATCCCACATCAATTTGTGATATTTTAATTTCTCAGGAAGAAATCACTTTGCAGTGATCATTTTTAATTTTCCATTAAATTGTTCATTATATATATGCTTTATTTTATGATAAAATTTATTATTCACTAAAATTTATTCAATTTTTACCTACGATGTTTTGTTTGAAAGATTTAATGGGAAAATATTGATAAATCTATATCCATTACAATATACAAGTATCAAATGATATGGAAAATTAATTTAATGAAATAGTTTATTTTATATATGGGTAAAAATTCAATCTTGCATTGATGGGTGGATCCTGGTATAATATATCTCTTAAAAGTGTTAATAAATCTCAAGAGACAAATTAACATTTCATGTTTAAACAATATTCTTCTTGTAGGTTTGAAACTATCTTGTGAATGGTCAGGACGTTAGAGGTACCTGGATGCATGAGATAATGGATACAAATAGTAAATAATTTCCTTCATTAATATTTCAGTTATTCTTACCCATTATAATATCCTACTGATATTATCTTTTGATTCATATCATTCTTAGTGTTTTGATTAAATGGATTGTGTTCATAGTTATTTGAATTTCCATATTGATTATGAATTATCTATAAATGAATTAAATCTATTTAAATTTATTTTTTTGGATTAATTAAACTTTTAATAAAGATTATTATTTAATGATTTAGTTTATATTACACTGTACAAAAACCTTACTGAGCATTTTTTCTCACCATTATTTGGTTTCCATTCACCAGTTTAGGAAGATGAATCCTTTGAACGAGTTTTGTAGTATGCAAAGAATTATCATTTATTATGTAAAATGGTTTATTTTATATTCCCAATGTAAATTGGGTATCATGTATTAATTTTTTACTCCCAAAATACTAAACGTATAAGACATTCATGATCCGACATTTTTTATCTATGCCAATGTAATAAAATAATTCACCAGCTCTGGGATTCTGGTGTTGGGATCATTATAGTGGAAATTATAGAAATTTTAGAAGAAATATTAAGAACCATATTTATGAAAACATAGATCATGGATCCTAAGCCTATGATATATATTTTTTATATGTTTATAATATCATCATGCAGTTTGGGTAGGGTTGAGATTATTTTGTTTTCCAAAAAATGCATCCCTATATGGATACTACAAGTGGATGTGGTTCGAGGATGGAGGTATATTGGAAAAAAACACCGAAAAAGTTACATTGGTATTGACTCGAGGTATACTTGGTATAGGAAATTTTTTATTACTAGGCACCTAGTTTGACACTCCCACGAAAAATTCATTGGATAATTCAGATTTTCCTTACAAAACATTTTGAATGATTTGAGAATAATTATATCCATAAAGAATTCCTGTATATGATTAGGATATTAGCTATGAAAAAACATTCCAATTTATGTTTAACTAGTATTGGTATTATAAAATATTTTTCTTAATTACATTAATCACTCCAGTGTATTACATAATTTAGAAATGGAACTTTTTATATGAAATGAGAACACCATCAGTGAACATTATCCAGTGAGTGAGAATGGTTATTTATTATATGTATTTAATCTAATATTTCAAAGGGGACTAGTATCTATAACATAAGATTCATATGATAACATGGTATCATGTGATAAAAAGATAGTCAATGAATTAAATATGTAGTATGGATACAATTTGATGAATGATAAGAAGAGGACAAAAGGTAAAAATACTGATAAATGGAAGAAGAGAATGAAAAAATTTACAACAAGTTATAATTCAGGAAAAAATCACCCTAGTTCATGCATAAAATTATTGGTAGTTTTCATCACATTTATAATGATGGGAAATTTTTTAATGATTTAAAGTGTATGAATACTAATTCTATTTTATAATGATTCAACTATAATGAGAGGGGTCACTTTGAGTGTAAATTTCTCGAGAATAACTGTAATATACCTCAATAGATGCTTATAGATCACTGTAAATCTTATTCTTTTACCTTTAACATTGAGGAATGATTAATTTTATATTTCATAGACTCAATATCTATGTCATTTGAGTTTTTAAAATATGATATCATTATTATAATAATTAACAAACGTAAAAGGATTCTACTTCATTACAATTCGTATGAGGATTTGAAGTCAATTATTGAATGGTTCTAAGAAATTTGATTCAGTGTGAATTTTATCTGGATGGAAAATACATTATTTGTGGAAAGATAACCATAAATATGTTCCTACTTTTGAGATAACTATTTTTTTATAAAAAGAATATTTATATTGTTAATAAAAATTGGATAGTGATGACTACCTTGGAACTAATTAATGATTTTTTGAAAATGTTTCTTATACTATCATTAATGGGGTTAATAATATCACTAGATTTATGAAATTTATATGATAATCGAAGTGTTATTTAATGAATAAAGAAACATGCATGTTTTAAATAATATTTAATGGATATTAATGTTATTGACCTAAAAAATAAAATACATGATGATGATATTTTTTTGGTGCATGATGATTAATATCAACATCATGTCATTGATATATTAATGATAAATTATTATTGTGAATTCAGTGTCCTCATTTTTTAATGTTTTAAATGATAATAATTATTAAGGTTCATAAGGGTAACCATTTTATATATGGTTCAATTTTATCATTAGATGAGCTTTTAGAGATTAATTTATCACTTCACCATATGAAAATTTTGGAATATGTGATAACATATTCTTAAATTTTATTAATAATAATAATAAGAAACATAACGAATGACTTACATTAAAAATTTTTATATTGTGATCTATTAAAATAGATTTTTAGTTACTGCAGAAAAAAAATTCATTCTTGGATATTCATTCCTCGTATTATGGAATAACGTTGCAAATGATCGAAGAACAACCAAAATATGATATTTTTCCAATGAAATATAGATATATGATGTATGTACATTTTGGAATGTTCTTAGTCTAAATTGAAATAGAATCCCCCAAAATGTTGTAAAGGATGCTGAAATATAATTTTTCCTTGTTATCATCATGTATGATAATAACAATTTCATTGTCCACACCTATTTATTTTATAGTTTTTTGGTTGTTAACCTTCTTTGGATCAGCCAAATTCTTGTGATCAATGTTAGTTTTCAATTTGAATTAGTATTTCGGTGTTACATTTCTATTCTATTTACATATATTCATTTCCCACATATTTTCTCCTATATTAAAACTTAGTTATATGATTATTATAGATGACCATTGAACTTTCCATACTTCTATATTAAGAGGGTATTTTATTATCCTATTTATGATTTTTTTTTTCAAATAAGGTATTCAAAATTGTTAAACCCTAGTTAACCGTGATCAATTTTAAATTTTGAGGAAGAATTTTATATTTGGTTGGGATAATGTAACACCCCAAAACATTATAATATATTTCATTTAGAATAAAATTACTTTTGTTGATAGCTAGTGATGCATGAAACATCTAGATTTGACAAAACATGATTTAGCCCAACTTGAGTGTTGCATCCCTCATTGTGAACCGAACGAAAAAGATAGAAAATTGAAAATCTTCCATTAGATGGGCATGCCATTTTTTTCGAGCATCAAAAACTCTTCTTTTTTCAAGAGTTGAGTTTGAAAGGTTTTTTTATTTAAATGAAATTATATTATGTTAAATTAGATAAAATTTTAATTTTTAATATAAATTTAATAGCAATGAAATGTAAAAAATGGAAAAAATATTTATTTATTTTAAATAAAATAAAAACATAAAAATCTATTTAAAAAACCCACCCCACATATTTCTATTTCAGACCAGTGCGACACTAGCCCAAGTGGGTTCTCCCCCTTGACTCATGCCTCACCTCCCTATTGAATCCTCTCCACCTCAAGTATGTTAGTATTTCTTTATGATTTCACTTAAAGATAACATAGGTATCCATCTCTCATCCGCTTGTTCCCTTTTCACGACTTCGATTCAGCCAAACTATCACCACAAAGGGATTGTCTGAACCCTAGCTCTTGGGGGTGATTTGATTTCTGGTTTTCTCCGATTCTAGGTTAGTGTAAATGGTCACTTACGGAACTTTGGTGCATGTCCTAGAAACCACCACCGATGGCAAGGCGGTTCGTTGTGTTGCGGTCTGCCGGCTTTGATTTAAGGTGAGTTTTTTTATTCTACTTCTTTCATACCTCTAGTATTTGTAGAATTTGGTGGTTTGACTCCAATTATGTTTTCGGTATGGCATTTGATAGTTTTTCGTTGGTTCTTCTCGATTCGTTTCACCACCTCCAACCGAGGTCGGGTTTTAAACACTCTATTTGGTTTATCCCACGTTATATAGTGTTCTTTGTGTCTTTTAGAGTTCCTGGTCTTCATCATATAGAGTGTTGGTTTCTATTAATTGGTTTTGAGTGTCTAAGTCAAGGGAAACCTTCCTACGTGTGCATATGTAAGTAAATATAAGTATGACGGTTCCCCTGTTACATGTGTAGTCACCCATGGAAGTGATCATGCTTTTATTGTTATAGGTCTTCCCATGTGTGCGTCTATATATATATATATATGCATTCATAGGTGACTGTAGACATAAATATGCATATAAGAACATGTGTTAGGATCCCTTATACAGTACTATGGTTGTGCAATTGTGTGCATAGTGTCTAGTTGTCCGTGAATATGGGTGAAGTTGCATCTTTCTACTGGGGGATCAACAGATTTTAGTTAAAAAACATGAAGTTCCAGAGTGGACAACTTAGTTCCACGTGGGGAAAGATTTCATTCCCTTTCCCTTAAATTAATTGATAAATTCATTATTATCTTTAAGAAATTTCATTCTGCAATAGTATTAGATTTTACATTATGCAGAAATCTCTAGATTACATGGATATTAATTGTGATTTTAGTGTGATTCATGATAGAAGTATCAAATGTGAAAAATGTTTTCTTGATAATAAATTCGTGGTTTTATAATAAAACACTTCCAATGGAGGGGCGTTGCCAACCAAAACTCTCATATGATAAATTTTAGTCATTTTGGCCTCTTTCTTTTTATTAGAATTGAACGAATTTTTAAGTAAATGTTATATATAACTAAATTAATGGTTTGATAAAGTATTATCACATTTTATTAGAAAACTCCTCCAATCGAAGTCATCTGTATATAAGGAAAAAATGTAGTTATATAATTTTATGCTTGCTTCCATTGCTGCATTGTTGTCCCTTATTGTTGTGATATAAATTGTTAAATGTCGTGATTATACTCATACCTTATTGGTTACTTATAAATGACCTTGCTTCATTGTTAAACAAGTTATGTGACCAGATAAATAATAAGTATGTGTCTTAATTAGTAATTATGACTATGAGTGTAGGGTGTTTAGCCTATTACCTTTTTTTCTTATGCCATGCCACGTCTTTGTACAACTCACAACAACCTTCCGGTGATTCCTTGTTATCACTTATTTAATTGTTTTCTTTTTCCATTGTGCCCATTGTTGCCTTCACATATGGAAAAATCCATTTGGGGTGATTTTAATTATTTTGGCCACCCCATTGAGTCCCCCCCTTAATTCAATATTATGAATGATATTTCGGTTTGAATTTGATTCCATTCATCAAAAAACTTATTAACCTATACTTTTAATGTTATTAATAACATATTACTGACTCATGTTGATGGAATAAGCTATTGTTTACATCATTCACTTCTAAAATTGATAAATTGTGATACCTTTTTAGTGGATTTACATGCTTTTATAAAAATGTTCTCATTAGAATTTATTGTGATAATATTTTCTTGTAATTGTTACATTCTTTCATTGTGCAATATTATTTATGTTGTGTTGATGGATTGAATTTTCTTACATGATATATAGAATGAATTTTGGATCAAAATTCATATTTGATAGTATAATTTATGTATAATCTTTTCATGTGATATATGTATCGGTGTTTTTATTGGAATTTTCATTGGTTCTTATGGTTCACTTCAGACAAGCCAGGTGAGAATACGAGTTATGTATTAAGGGCTCATGGATGGACTCTCGTGCTTGGGTGGTTATTCAATGACAGACCAGGGAAATGATTCTTAGGCTCTTCAAGAGAAGTGTTTCCCTAGGATTTCTAAATACTTATTATTGGTACTAGTTCCCAAATGGATTATCAAGGATCGACTCAATGGAAAAGTGGTTATGCCAAACCTCGAGTGATACTCGTCCTCTTTTGTGATATACCGAGACAAACTCTAGGTAATGTCTTGCATCAAGCAATACATGGTCCTTCGAAAGATTTCAAAGGATGAGCAGAGTTGTATTGTGTAATTTGAAGGATATACCATATTGATACCTTCAGGATGGGATTAGACTTTGACTCTACTACTTGAACATAATAAAAATAAATATGATATTTGGATTCCCTTATGGATTGTGATACCTTTATGATGTCCTATGACACTATTCGTTGATGCCTATATTAGACCTGAAGATAAAGAATATTCATTAGGGGTATGCTTACTTTTTTCCTACCCACTATTTTATAGAATTTTATATATAAATATACATAATGATTCTTATTAGTACTCATTTTTGATCTATGGATTTGGGCGAAGCTGGTGATATGGGAAGGGTGCCCATTTAAGAACCAAGACCAAGTTTCGTGACTTAGTAGCTATCACTAAACATTATTTTATGTTGCACAATTTTTAATTTACAGTTGATTTTTTATATTGTGTTAGACAGTGGTGGTTCTGGCATACTGATATTTATATCTTGTTTGTCAGATAGCTAACAATGATCGATTTCTTATCTTGTTCTATTTTATCTGGGAGTTAATAGAAAATGACTAATCTTTAGCATGGGATGATCAAAGAGATCGACCGTGAGGCTTTTCTTCCTTTTCATAATTATTGTAATGTGATGTAAAAAATGTTGTATTGATTGCTTATTTTTTTATATATCGTAATTATGCAAGCATTTATCTTTTGTATAATTTTGTTTTTGCAAATTTTATTAAATTTTTAAAAATTGTCATTTTTATCATTTTTGATTATTTATATTGTTTTTTTCTACTGTCCAATATTTATTAGTTCTATCTGTTATTTTATTTTACAAATACTCTATTATATCACTATTAAACTCTGATAAGAGGGTATTGTATCTCCACTATCACCTCCTGAGACACTTGCTGCTATTCGGATGCCTCTTTCATACATTGAGGTGCGCCTGAGGTCATGTGACCCACAGGTACAACCACCGTATTAGAGGTGAGCTAGGTCAGTATTCTACAATGTTGTATTGAATAGTTTATTTATCTTTGTCTTAATATTTTGTGCTGGTAGATCAGAGACTATGAATGTTTTGGTTGTTGGTAAGTAGTCATTCTTGAGACTGATCACCCCACATACTGGAAATGACCAAGTGACCAGGGCCGGGAATTGATGTTCATGAATTTTGATATTACAGTTTATATGATTTAACCTCTAAGGATTGGTTTAACATTCACTACTGATGGATTTATAGAGTTTATGTTTTTCCCTAGGCCTATTATGGAATGGATGATTTATTTCATACATCATAATAGGCACATAGATATTCACATTCCATGCATAGTTATATTCCATGTAGTTTCATTTTAGTTTTCCAGAAGATGTGATTGAGTTCCTTAAATTTATTCCATGTTTTGATTTAATTTAGAATTCCTCTACAAATACCATGATTTAGTTATATATTTAGCATTCTATCTAGTTTTCATGCTTCCTGTTTACTAGCAAGTTTTCCTTGTATCTACCTTCAACGATTATTAGAATGCCTCTGTGATAAAAATGGAATGGTTCTGTGTCTTCATCAAGTCTCCCATTTTTAAATTCATGTTGTGACATGCTTTATTTTTTATATGTAATTGGATGATTATTCTAAAACTTATTGGTTGCAATTAAATGGGAGCAAAATACGACCTTTAATGTGTATGGGCACCTTATGGATTCGTAGATGGATGCCCATATGAAGAGATTGTTGAATGTGTGCATGTGGGATTAATAAATGGTTTTAAATATAAAGGAATTTTATTAGCACCATCATGTTGTTTTAGTTCGAAAATGGGAATTGGGTCAGATCTTAATGGATTACGTGTTTCTTGCCTAATCAATGCATGAGGGTGTGTTAGGAGTTTGGAGATGCAACACAACCATTTGTATGATTTTTTCACGACTCTTGTAGGTCTTGTGATGTCAACGTTGTTCTAGATGGCTTCTCTAGGACGATAAGTTCTATGGTAGGAAGGTTTTAGTATCCCACGTTTTGAACCAGATGAAAAGCAACAAAATATAACATTTTCCATTAGGTGGGTAGGCTATTTATTTTATGTCGGGCATCGAAAAATCTTCTTTTTCTGAGAGTTTACGATTTGTGGTGTTTTTATTTTAATGAAAACAAATTAAGTTAAATTTGACTTAAATTTAATTGGAAAAATAAATATAATTTAATTTAAATGAGAAAAAAATGGATACAATAGTTTTAAATACTACTAAATTAAATTTAAATAAAAACAAAAAACATTAATTAAACACTCTATCCCTTCGTCTCTCTCATAGACCCACATGACACTAGCCCAATAGAGCTCTCTCCTTCAACGCATGATTCACCTCCCTGAAGTCTCCACTTTTACTCATATCCATCCTCATTTCATTGAAATTTATCCTCCAAATATCTCAAGTATTAGTCTCTCCTCTCTTCTTACCATTTTTACCAACATTGATTCAGCCTTATAGTTGAGTTGTTGAGTTAGAACGAACCATATCTCTTTGGAGTGATCTGATTTTTTGTTTTATCCTATTCTAGGTTGGTGTGGATGGTCACTTGAAGACCTATCACGGATGTCCCTAAAACCCCTACCAAAGGTGAGGTAGCTCAGTGCATTTCGGTCTGCTGGTTTTGACTCAAGGTTAATTTTTTTGTTGCGACAAGTTTCACACCTCTTGTATTCTAGGATTTTAGTGTTTTTGACTCCCTATAATGGTTTCGATAGGGGGTAGGATTGTTTCATGTTGGTTCATCTCAATTTTGTTCGTCGCTGGCAACTAAGGTAGATTTTAGACTAGATTTTTGGTTTCTCCCAGGTTATATGGTGTTCATTGGGTGTTTTAGAGTTCCTTGTGTTTATCTTTTAGAGTATTGGTCCCTGCCTATTGGTTTCAAGTCTCCATGTCATGGGAGACTCTCATGCTTGTTCATAGGTATATACATATATGTATGTGGGTTCCCCCATTACATGTGTAGTCACCCATGGTGGTGATTATGAACGTATAGGGCTTGGTGTTCCCATGTATATATATATATATAAATGCATGTGAAGCTAAGTGTATATGATCATATGCATATTAAAACATGTTTAAGGATCCCCTTGTATAGTCTTATGTACATGTGTGTGTGCGCATAGGGTCTAGTTGTCCTTGAATCTGTGTGAAGTTGCATATGGCTTATTGGGGAGAATCAATTTTTAGTTAGAATGTGTGAAGGGTCAGAGTGGACAACTTAGTTCCTCATTTGGTAGGATCCCACTCCCATTCCCTTAATTTAAATAAATCATTATTTATTATCTTTATTAAAATTTTTACTACAGTTTTATTAGACTTTACTTAATGCAGTAAAGTCTAGATTACATTCCTTTTTAATGTGAATTATGTGTGATTCGTGATAGAAGTATTAAATGTGGTAAATTGTTGCTTGATAATAAATTCATGGATATTTAATAAATCCCCTCAAATGGAGGTGCACTGCATGAGAAAACTCACATATGATTCTTTTTAGTTTTCTTGGATACTTTATTTTCATTACTACTGAAAGAGTTTTAGAATAAATTCTACATATTACTAAATGAATTGTTTAATGTAGAAGTGTCATGTTTTATAATAAAACTTCTCTAATAGAGGGGAGTAGTCATAAAGATAAAAATGTAGTTATATACTATTAATCTAGCATTCCTTGAAACCTTTGCACCTCTTATTTTTGAGATATAAATTGTTAAATGAAATGCTTATACTCTTTCCTTATTGGTTATATATAAATGAACTCTCTTCATTTTACAAAAATAGATGTTCCTAGAATCCTCCTAATTAAATTAATCAATGGGTAATTAGGACTACCAGTATAGGGTGCCTACCACCTCCCTTCATCCCTTATGTATTGTCGCATCTCTATGAAAGTTGCTAAGTCCTTCCTACCATGCCTTGGTATCACTTATTTAATTTTTAGGTTTGTCTGTCCTTGCTAGTTGTGGCCTTCACATATTGAAAAACTTGATTGGGGTTGTTTGTCTTAACTCATGGACACCACTTTGGGTGTGCTCCACCTAAATGCCAATTTAGGAATGAAATGTCAGTTTGAATAGAATGCCCTAGTTGAACAAACTTATTTGGCTGTATTTTTTATGTTTTTAAAAACTGATTATTGAGGCATGTTTATGGTGAATTATTTTTCTTACATTTTATTTCCCATGAATTTTCTAAATTATGATACCCTATTTTAGTGGTTTGGCCTGCTTTATTAACATGGTTTCATTATAATTTAACGTGAAAAAATTGTCTTGTAATTGATAAATTTTTACTTTGTGCTACATTCTTTATGTCTTGTGGATGGCTTGAATTGTATTAAATGATAGCTTGAATGACTCATGGTTCACGATTCTACTTTTATAGAATAAGTAATGTATAATATTCCCTTGGGGTATATGTATTAGTGTTTTTTAGGAAATGTGATTTGGTTACATTGGTTTTCTTGATACTGGTCAGGTGAGAACATGGGTTCTGTATTATGGACTCATGGATGGACTCCCTTGATCTGGTGGTTATACATGACACACCGACAAAACTATGTCTTAGGCTCTTCTAAAAGAGGGGTTTCCTTGGATTTATAAATACTTATGAGTGATTCTGGCCCCCAAAGGGAGTATTGATGATGTACTCATTGGAAAAATTGATATACCATGCCTTAGGTGATACTACACCCCTTTTCTGCGATATTGGGATGGAAAGATGTTAAATCCATGCCTCAAGGGATAAATGGTGTTTTAAAAGATTTCCTTGTATGGGATCAGTTATGTTAGGTAATTTGAAGGTTATATTGTAGCTATAAATTTGGGACGAGCTCTGAATCTAACTCTAAAACATGAATATAATAATAATAAATATATTGTTTGGTTTCCCATGTTGATTTTGATACTTTATAGATGTCCAATTATACTATTTTATGATACTTATATTAGACACAAATTTTATGGACTGGATTTGGGGTATTTTTCCTATTTGTAAACCTTCTATTTTCTAGAATTTTTTAATATCAACATACACCATGCTTCTTGCAAGTACTCGTTTCATATTTCTAGCTTAGGCCTAAGGAGGAGATATTGGAAGGGTGTCAGTATAGGAACATAGAACAAGTAGCTAATTTTAATTTCTATCAACCACCATTATATTATATTGCACAATATTTTTATTTACAATTCATTTTTAGGATTTGGAAAGAAAAATGTGGTACCATCCTACTACGATTTATATCTCATGCCCTACTCGGGCCGGCATTTCACTTGGGTACCCAAGTAGAGTTTTATTGTTTTTTGGACTACATATGATTGTTTATTTCTTATGTAGTTTTCTTTATATCTCTGAGTTAGGATGAAATGACCAAGCTAGATCCTAGGATTTTCATTGAGATCGATCATGGGGCCTTGCAGTCTTTTCATTATTATTTTACTTGGTTATCAATAATTTTGTATTTTTTAAAACATTAAGTATGTATCGTAACCATGACATGTGTCCATCTATTGTATAATTTGGCATTGGAAACATTTAATAAATTGTTAAATTTTGTATTTTTCTACATTTTCAATTATTTATATTGTCTTCAACTATTGCCAAATAATTATTCGTTTATTACATTTTTATCAAGAGTGTGTGGGTGCCTGGTTAATAGTCGTTATTGGGACAGATCACCCCACATATAGAAAATGACCATGTTACTTGTGCTGGGAATTGAGGTTCATGATTTTCAAAATTACAGTTGATATGATTTCACCTTGAGTGATTGGTGTAATTTATGTTTCTTATGCCATTATGGAGTTTATTTTATTTTTCTCATGGACTATTAAGGAAAGGATGATACATTTCATATATCATTATAGGCACATGGAAATTTACATGCCATGAATAGTTACATGACATGTAATTCAATCATAGTAAACCAGCTGATATGATTGAGTACCTTAAATGAAATCCATTTTTTTTATTTATTTAGTAGGCCAATGCGGATACCATATTTTAGTGATTTATTAATCATGCTATCCTGTTTTCAGGCTGCCTGTTTACTAGCATGTTTCCTTATGTCTTGCTTCTAGGCTTATTAGCACACCTCCTTGATTAAAATGGAATTCTCTGTGATTTCAGAAATTCTATCTTTTCTAGAATCATGCAGTAAAATGATAGATTTATTATTATGTAATTGGTTTTTTTACTAAAAATTATTGGCTGTAATTAAATGGGAGCCAAATGCCACCTTCAATATTTATGGGAACATTGTGGATTTGTAGAAGACCACCCATATGACGGTATTTTAGAAATTGTGGAGTTTTTCTTATGAAATGGTTTTATATATAAATGGATTAGATAGTCATTTTCTCAGTGTTTTTGTTGGAAATTGTGTATTGTATCTGATCCTAATGTCTTATGTGTCGCTTTCCTAATCAATGCTTGAAGTTTCATTGGGATTTTAGAGACACAACACAGTGATCTGTGTGAGTTTTTCTTAAAAATTGTTTCTCTAGTGATGTCGACATAGTTCCAGAAAGCTTATTGATAATGGGATTTTCTATGGTGATAAGTTTTTAGCCACGCCTATTATGAATATGATGAAAATGTGATAGAATTTGAAATTTTCCATTAGTTGGGCATGCCTTTTTTTAAGTTTAACATTAGAAACTCTTATTTTTTTTAGAATTGATGTTGCGATGTGTTTTTTAAATAAATTAAATTAAAATAGATTAGATTAAATGATAAATTGGAAAATAAATTTAATGGAAATTAAATAACAAACAACTGGAAAAACAGTTATTATGTGTTTAAAATAAAATGAAATAAAAACAATAAAACCTAATTAATTAGTCCCTCCCCTCCTCTCTATCAGACCCTCATGACACTAGCCAAGGGGGTCTCTCCTCTTCAACACTCACTGGACCTCCCGACACCCTCTTCACTACCTCAAATTCGTCTGGATTTCTACACGGTTTCTCGACGAATCTCTTAGGTACAAGTATATCTTATATTCATCCCCTTTTATCGGCTTTGATTTGGCCTAACCATTTCCCCATAGTGTCTAGAAAACCCCTATCTCTTGTGGATGGTTCTATTTTGTGTTTTCTCCAATTCTAGAGTGGGGGGGATGGTCTCTCGAGTCCCTATGGTGCTTGTCCCGATAGCCACCGCTGAAGGCAAGGTGGTTCAATGCATTTCATTCTTCCAGCATTGAGCCAAGGTGATTTTTTGTTGTTTCCACATGTTTTTCAACTCTTTTATTTGGGAATTTTAGTATTTTCACTCCCTATTATATTATTATTTGGGAGTTGGATAGTTTCATGGTAGTTCGTCTCATTTTGGTTCATCACTTCCAACTGAGGTAAGTTTTTAGACCTTATATTTGATCTCACCAATGTATTATGGTATTCTTCGGGTGTTTTTGAGTTTATATTGTTTATATTGTAGAAAATTGGTTCCTGAAAATTGGTTTTTGGGTCTCTAAGTAAATGGTGACAAGCGAGCGTGTGTCCGGGTAAGTAAATATATGAGTGTGTGTTCCCCCGTTATGTGTTTAGTCACACGTTGAAGTGATTTTTCACGAATGGGGCTAGGTGTTACATTATTTATATATATATTTATATATAAATTCATGAACATGTGAGTGGATATAGGCTTATGTATGTAAGAACATGTGTAAGGATCCTCTAAAACATTCCCATGGTCATGCAGGTGTGTGTATAGGGGCTAGGTTTCTTTGAATATGTGTGAAGTTTTATATGCCCAATGGGGGAGCATCAGCATTTAGTTTGAAATCATGATGGGCTGCAGTGGATGACTAACTTCCACTTGAGGCTAGATCACATTCCCTTGCCCATAATATAATTAATTCATTAATATTTATCATTAATAATTTTATTACTTCACTTTTTTTATATTTTACACGATGTAGTAAAGTCCAAGTTACGTGCCTTTTTCACGGGAATTGATTTTTATTTCTAATACATGTGTCAAATGTTATAATGAATTAATTGATAATAAATTAATGTTATTATAATATAACCCCTCCAATGGAGGTTCACTTTCGGCAAAAACCCACCTATGGTTATTTTTTGTTTTCTTGGCTTCTTGAATTTCATTACTACTGAACATGTTTTAGAATATATGGAAAATATAACTAAATTAATGGTTTTATAATGTAGTTCCATGTTTTGTAATAAAACTCTTCCAATGGAGGTGATATGTTTTAAAGATAAAAATATAGTTATATACTTTAATGCATCATTTCCTTTCAGCATTGGTGTCAGTTATTATTGAGATATAAAATATTAAATGGTGTGATTATACACTTCCCTTAGTTGTTACTAATAAATGAACTCTATTATTTGAAAAATTATAGAAGATCTAAGACAGCTCTTATGTTTGTGGATCAGTATTTAGTTAGGACTGCGTGTGTAAGGGATCTGCCCTCTTCCCTTAGTTTTTTATGTCAGGTTGTGTCTTTTTGTAACATCTTGCAACCATATGGAGATTCCTTGTTATCATTTATTTTATTGTTTGGTTTGTTCGATCATTCAGGTTGTGGCCTTTTCTTATAGAAAATCCCATTTAGGGTGTTTCTCTTGCCTCTGGGAAACCACTTTGGGTGCTCCCCATCTAAATTCCAAGTTAAGAACAAAATGTTGGTTTGAATTGAATGTCTGGCTTGAACACACTTTTTAGCCTATACTTTTTCTGTAATTAATATCATATTGTGGAGTCATGATGTTGGTGTATGATTTTGTTTATATTGTTTTTCTCTTGAATGTTCCAAATTGTGATACCATGTTTTAGAATTTTGACCTTCTTTATATATTTGTTCACTTGAGACATAAAAGTGCTAATATTTTCTGGTAATTTTTATGTTCATACCTTTTGTTAGAGGCACTTTTCCATTTCTATGGCATGATTTGTTTTACATGGTTTTTTGAATGACTTGTTGATCACATTGCTTATTTTATAGTATAATTTATGTATAATCTTGCCATGTGATATATGTATTTTAGTTTTCCTTGAAATGTGTATTGGTTATTATGGTTTTCTTGATATTGGACATGTGAGAAAATGAATTTTTTATTAAAGACTCATGGATGGAATCCAGTTCTCGGGTGGTCATACCAGGACGTTTTGGGGAAATGATGTCTTAGGCTCAGATAAATGAGGGTTTCCCTTGTATTTCTAATTACTTGTGAGTGATAAAAGTTCCCAATGGGATTATCGAGGACATACTCATTGAAAATGTGGATATGTCAAGCCTTCAGTGATGCTTGACCCCTTCTGTGCGATAACATGATAGACTCATATTAATGCCATGCCTCGAGTGTTACTTGGTATTTATAAATATTTCCTTCGATAACCTCAATGGTATTGGGTAATTTGAAGGATGTAACATAGAAATAAATTAAGGACGGGTTCAGACTCCATCTCTACAACTTGAACATAATAATAATGAAGATGTGGTTTTGTTTACCTTGTAAATATCGATACATATCTAATGTCTTGTGACACTATTTTTTGATACCTATATTAAATCTGAATTTAATCCATATGATTTGGGGTATGTTTAAATTTTTTGACCTTCTGTTTTCTAGATTTTTTATATATAAACATACATCCTACATCATATAGGTACTTATTTCATATTTTCAGCTTAGTTTTATGCAGGTGATATGGGATGGGTGACTATTTAGGAACCTAGACCATGTTTTTAGTTTTAGTTGTTATCATTAACCATTATTATATATTACATGATTTTTAATTTACAATTCATTTTCAGAATTGGGTTAGACCCTAGTGATTCTAACCTACTAAGAGTTATATCTCATACCCTACTCGACCTGCCATTGCATTGTGGTACCCAAGTAGTCTTTTTTTATTCACAATACTATAGATGATGATTGATTTATTATGGTGTGTTGTTTGTATTTGGGTGTTTGGTGCAACAGACCGAGTTGGATCTCGTGATGCTCAAGAAAATTGATAGTTGGGATTGGATGTCTTTTCTTTATTATTTTATTGGGTTGTAAAGCATGATGTATTTTTTACCACATTCAGTGTGTATAATCACCATGACATTCATTCATATGTTGTATAATTTGGCTTTGACCACTTTTATTAAATTGTTCAATATTTTATTTTATTGCCTTGTCAATTATTTATATTATCTTTTATAGCCGTCAAATATATATTTGCTACTCACATTTGTATCTTTTATTTATAAATGTTTAATATCTCTATGAAGCTCTGATAGGATTGTATAGTCTCCCCACTATCACATCTCGATACCCGCACTGTTAGTTGACAAGCCTCTAGTGTATGGGGAGACGTGCCTCAGGTCAAGTGACCCACCGGTCTGACAACCATCTTTGAGGTGATCTGGGTCGGTATGTCACAATGTGGTGTCAAAGGATGTTTTTTTCTCACTATTTCGGGATGGTATATAGAATACATGAAATGTTTCTATTCTTGTTTAATTGATGTTCTTGGGATTGATCGCCCCACGTATGGGAAATAACCAAGTGACAAAGGTTGGGAATTGTTGTTCATAATTTTTTATATTATAGTTGAAATGATTTCACCTAAATTGATTGGTTTAATTTGCAATTCATATGTATTTATAGAGTTTATGTTATTTTAATCTTGGAATTTTAAGGAAAGGCTGAAGTGTTTCATGTATCATAATAGGGACATAAAAATTCACATTTCATGCATAGTTACATGGAATGTAGTTGAATTTTAGTTAGACTACTGATTTGATTAAGTCCATTTAATGAAATCTATTTTTTTTTATCATGACGTTGAAGTTTCAGTGATTTATTTAGCATGCTAGCATGTTTTCATGCTTCTTGTTTACTAGAATGTCTTCCTTATGTCATTCTTGTGGATTAAAATCTTGCCTCCATGATTAAAATGTCATTATTCTAGGATTTATGCAAGTATCTCTTTATTATCAGCTGGTGTGGAGATACTATCTTGATTGATATGTATTTGGTTTATGTTGTAGAACCATATTGGTTGTAGTTAATGGGATCCAGAATCCTCCTTTAAAGTGTACATGTACTTTATGTAATGGAAGATGGTCGCCCATATGACTGGATTGTTGAACGTGTGAATGTTTTATTATGAAATGGTCTTAAATGTTAAGGGATTGGATAAATACCTTCTTGGTGTTTTAGTAGGAAAATGAACATTGTATCACATCTTAATGGATTATGTGATGCTTTATTAATCAATCCATGAAGATTCATTGGGCGTTTTGAGATGAAACACGACCATCTTTGCGACTATTTCATGACCCTTTTAGGTTCAATGATGTATATGTTGTTATTGAAGGCCTATCAAGGATGAAATGTTCAAAGGTGGTATGGTTGTAGCATCCACATTTTGAACCAGATAAAAAAGAGACTGAATATAAAATTTTCCATTAGCAGCGAAGGCCATTTTTTTTAGTCTAGTATCAGAAACACTCCTTTTTCTGAGTGTTTCCAATGTGAGGTGTTTTTTTAAAGAAATTAAATTAAATTAAATTAAATGTTAAACTGGAAAATAAATTTAATGTAACGTAAATGAAAAAAAATGAAAAAATAGTTTTAATTTTCTAAAATTAAAATAAAATAAACACATAAAAACATAATTACACACTCCCTCTCATCCTCTCTCCCTTAGACCCATGTGACCCCATCCCAATGGGGGAAGTCCCCTTCGACCTACATTGCACCTACCTACGGTCTCCACTCTACCTCAAATCCATCTGGATTTCAACATTGTTTCTCAATCAAATTTCCTAGGTATGAGTATCTTTTATCTTCTTCCCCATTTCCAGGATTTGATTCGGCCTAACCTATTGCACCATAGGATCTGACCGGACACTATCTCTTTAGAATAACCACATCTGTAGTTTCCACTTATTCTGGGAAGGTGCAGATGGTCTCTTGAGTCCTTACAGTGCATTCCTGATAATTACCACTAAATTCATGGTAGTTCAGTGCACTTTGGTCCTCCAACATTGACCTAAGGTGATATTTTTTTTCTACTTGTTTTCCATAGCATGTAATTGGGTGTTTTTGTGTTTTTTACTCATTACTTTTTTTTTGTAAGGAGGTGGATTTTTTTATCTTGGTTCGTCTCTATTTGGTTCATCTCCACCAACATAGGTACGTATTTAGACCCATTGTTTAGTTTCTCCCACGTTATATGGTGCTCTTTAGGTTTTTTTGAGTTCCTACTATTTATCTTGTACAATGTTTGTCCCAAACCTAATAGTTTCAAGTTTCAATGTTAGGTACGACTCACCTACGAGTAAATAAGTCCATAAATATATGTATACGGGTTCCCCCGTTATGTGTGTAGTCACCCAACGTAGTGATTGTGTACATATGAGGATAGGTGTGCCCATATAAATGCATGCACATGTAACTAGATATGGGTATATGTTTATAAGAACATGTGTAAGGATCCCCTTGCATAGGACCATAGCCACATGGTTGTGTGAATATGGGACAGGTTTCCTTGCATATGTGTGATGTTTCGTATCCCCAATGGGGGACCATTAGCTTTTTCATAGAAAGAATAATGTTCTGGAGTTGACAAATATGTTCCACTAGAGGTAGGTTCTCATTCCATTACCATTAATTTAATTAATTAAGTAATTATTATCTTTAATAAATTTTGTAACTAACTTTTATTATATTTTACTTTATGTATTAAGTCTAAAATAATTTTTTTTTAATATCAATTTAGTGTGATTCTTGATATAAGTGAAAAGGTTGATAAATGGTTGCTTGATAAGAATTTAATGGTTTTATAATAAAACCCCTCTAATGGAGGTGTGCTATCAGTGAAAACTCACCAAATATTCTTCTTACGTTTCTGGGCTTCTTGCTTTTGATTAGTTCTAAATGAGTTCTAGAAAAATTATTAAATATAACTAATTGAATTATTTGATAAATTAGTGTCACCTTTTCAATTGAAACTCCTCCAATAGAGGTTATCCATCATCAAGATAAAATTGGTGTTATATACTATTATTCTTCATTTTATTTTATCATTGGTGTCTCTTATTGTTAAGATATAAATTGTTAAATGGGATTCTTATACTCTTCCATTATTTGTTAATTATAAATGACATCAATTTTTTTAAAACAATAATCAAGGCAAGACACCTACTATGTATGTGGCTAAATCAGTAATTAGGACTGTGATTGTAGGGATTATACCCTCTTCATTCATCACTTATTTCATGTCATGTCATTGTGAAACTCAGTGAAACCTTCCAAAGATTCCATGTAATCACTTTTATAATTTTCTGGTTTTTTCAACCATGCCCTTTGTGGCCTTCACTTTTGGGAAACCATAATTGTTGTGTTTGTCGAGCCTCTTGACACCGCTTTGGGTGTGCCCCACCTGAATGCCAAGTTAAGAATGAAATTTGGGATTTAATTGAATGATATGCTTTAAAAAAAAATTACATTGTACTTTAGATGATTTTAATAACCTATTGCTGAGGCATGTTTATGGTATATGCTTTTGATTGCATTTTACCTCTCATGAATGTGATAAATTGTGATACCTTATTTTAATGGTTTGAACTACTTTAAAAACATGTTCTCTTGAGTCGTTAAAGTGATAATAATGTCTTCTAATTTCCGCATACATAATTAGTGGAAGATTATTTATGCCTTTTTTGATGTCTTGGATTGTTCTACCTTATATCTCGAATGACTTCTGGTTCATGATGCTTATTTGATATCATAATTTAGGTATTATATTTCCATGCGATATATGTTTTTGTTTCTTCCTTGAAATGTGGTTTTGTTAATATGGTTTTCTTGATACAGTCCTAGTGGGAACATGAGTTTCATATTAAGGACTTGTGGATGGAATCCCGTGCTCAGGTGGTTATACCAAGATTCGTTAAGGAAACAATGTCTTAGGCTCTTCCAAATGATTGATTCCCTGGGATTTCTAAATAATTATGAGTGATACCAGTTCCCAAAGTGATTATTGAGGATGGAATCATTGGAAAAGTGGTTATGCCAATCCTTAGGTGGTACTTGACACCTTCTGGGAAATACCAGGTCTAGATATTGGTAAAGACAGGCCTCGACTGAAACATGGCCTTTCGAATGATTTCATTTGACTATCTCAGTGGTATTGGATAGTTTAAAGGATGTACTATAGTGATACCTTTGGGATGATCTCAGACTCCGACTCCACAACTTGAACATAATAGTAATAAATATGTTGTTTCGTTTCCTTTATGGATTGTGATACCTTTCTAATGTCCTATGACACAATTATTTGGTTCCTATATTAGACCTGGAGTTAAAGATCAAGCATTGGGGTATGTTTCATTTTGGTCTACATTCTATTTTTAGCATTTTTATAAATCAATATTCATCCTTCATCTTATAGGTACTCGTTTCATATTTATGGCTTAGGTTGAAGGAGGTGATAAGTTAATGGAGTCAGTTTTGGAATCCAGACTATGTTCCTAGTTTTATTTTCTATCACTCACACTTATTTTATATTGCACACTTTTTAATTTACATTTCATCATCTGGATTGGGTTAGACACCTGTGGTGCCAACCTACAATGATTTATATTTTACACACTACTCAAGAGGCTATTGCACTAGGGTACCTGAGTTTACTTTTCTCATTCGTAGGATTTCGGATGATGATTGATTATTTATGATGTACTATTTTTATCAGGGAGTTGGGAGTAAAGTACCTAGCTAGAGATTAGGATGCTCGTGGAGATCGACCGTGGGGATTTTTGTCTTTATTTATTTTTGTAGTAGGTTGTCAAGAATGATGTATTGTTTACTAATTTCAGTATGTATCATCACCATTAAATGAATTTTTTTTGTATAATTTTTCAATGGACACATTTAATAAATTGTTAAATATTGTCTTCTGCTACTTTGTCAATTATTTATATTGTCTTCTACTGCTGTCAAATATTTATTTTCTACTTCCACTATTGTCTATTACTTATGATTTTTTTATATATTTGAGAAACAATGATTGGAGGGTATAGTCTACCCACTATCACCTCTCGAGACCCTAGCTACTACTCTACAACCATTGAATTATAGGGAGACACGACTGAGGTCATGTGACCCACCGGTCCGACCACCATATTAAAGGTGAGCTCGGTCAGTATAATACATTTACAATTTAATTTAGAAATACTTTTAAACACTAATAGAAAATTTATTTCAAAAAATAAACTTTAGATGATAAATTCATGTACCAAAATTTTCATAGGGTGAATTTTTTGGATTTTTGAAATATGTAAAATATTTGAAGGAATAGTGACAACTACAAAATTATAATTAAAAATAAATTTTAATTTAAAAAATTGATAATGATGAATTATATTTTGGATTGGTTTCAAAAGTGATTAAGTATAATTTTATAACAAATAATACAATAATGTCATTTTAATAATTTAATTAATAAATTTTGATATAAAAGGACACTGTAAAAAATTGCACATTTTCACTTTAAAAATTGCATTTCTTTCTGTGATTATGACATTAATTTTAAATACATTTTTTTCACATCTATTGAATTTATTTAAAAATTATATCTATATTCATAATTAGACTAATTTAATTTTTACAATATTGTAAAAATAATTGTAAACAAAACGTAATATTATGTACAATAAAAATATTTTAACACGATTAAGGTAAAAATGGGTTTATTGGAGGTAAAAATAATATGATAAGAGTAAAAAGAACATAAAATTTTATAATAATTTGTTCGAGTGGGTTTATTAAAAATATTTCCATTAAATAATATTAATTATAGAAATTCCATGCTGCTTTAATTTGAATATGATCCATATATAATGTTATGTAACGAATAATACCAAAAAAAGATACATTTAATATAGTAAGTATCTATAAAGCCTTGGGATAGGAAAAAAAATATTTTGTTATATATATCATTATGAATGATAAATAATTTTTTTATAATGACATTTTATTTTATTTTTTAAAATGAAATAATTATATTATATAGTTATGAAATACAAACACCTTAATTATTTTGGTCAGGTAAAAATAAAAAAGACGATAATAAAAATAATAATTGTAATTTAAATTTAATGAATTATTTCATTCCATTAATTTTTATATTTATATATTAAATTTTATAGTTTTCATTATAATATATTAAAACTCCATCATTTTCTAGGTATATTATTACACAAATTAAATAAAAAATGACAGAATTTACATTAATATTTTTTAAAATAAATGATATTTTATTAAATAATATTAAATAGAAAAAATTCATATGTTCTACAAAATCAATTTAAAATATTGATAAATATAAAAGATTTTTATTTTATGAGACATTTTTATCTTATAATGACTATATTTTCCCTCAGATTGTATGAAACCTTTGATTGTAGAGTTAAGGATAAAATGGTTTTTATACATAAAAGTGCTTGTATAAAAAACAAATTCTAAACTAGAATATAATTATAATTTATAAATATATTTAATAAATATAATTAGTGGTCTGAAATTATCTAATAAGAAACACTTTATGTTATTCTTAGTGGATAAATTAACTTCTTTAAAAAACAAGTTTTTATAGTGAAAAAATGTTAAAAATAAGGAAACATATATTTTAATGAATCAGAGATATAAAATATATGTTTTATTATGTATTGGAGGTAAATCGTGACCATATAAACCTTAATACCAATTAATTATGAATATTGGGGGTACATTAAATAATATTTACCACCCAATATTTAATAATTTCAGTATTTACACGAATGAAAACCCCCTCAAATATAAATGGGAAATAATTCTCCTCACTTCGCCACACATCTCAAGACATTTGGAGAGTCCAAAACCTAAAACATTTAGCTCAGAGAATACCTCTTTTAGTTCTATAAGCCATATTTTGTGTATAAATTCATCATTTGATGGATTTTGTGTAATCCTATGGAGGATAGTCGAATAAAATTAATATACTTCAAAGAGTGTTATAATTTTACATATTTCACCACCTCCTTCAATTTTTATTTAAACATGATATTATATCATCATCAGAATATTCAATATATTTTGATGTTGTTATAATATTTTCATGACATATAAGCATCCCCACATCCATTAAATGGGTTCTAAAATCATTTTTCGTGAATACAGCAAACTACCGCATGACTAACCAAAGTTATTTGTTATTCCATTACCACCTTTAATGGTTGGGTATTAAATAATATATAAAGTATATAAATGATATATAAAACATAATCTTACTCATTATCATTATATCATATATACAGTATTACTTTTTTTGTAGGTGACACGATAACGTTGCTCTTGTGTATGGTGAAATACCACCTTGAAAAGTGATGTGATTTGTCTTTCACAAAGCCCTAAATGAATGAACATACAAAAATAATAATTATTATATATGGTATAGATGAAATTATTTTTATATTTTTGAAATATTAATAATTTTGTAATGTTTGAATATCATTTTATTTTATTTTACATTTAAATATGATAACATCTTTCATGTATCTATGGATTATCCCCTTCTCGGGGTGATGCAACTCTCTTTTCATCACCACACCAATTGAATTATATATATATATATAGAAAGCATGAATTTGGTATTTATGAAATTGTGATATTTTTGGAATGGTATTGTATTACTTACCTCCTTACATAATTATCATTGAAAAATTGAAATGACACTCATGCATACGTATAGAAGTCCATCTCAACGATCGTAACACAGATAATTTTATTATAACAATCAAACCTGATTGGTATTGAAAGTATTACTGATGTATAAATATGATAATTATATCATGATTAATATTATTTTGATGATAAAACTATATAATAACTTCTATAACTAGACAATTCATGATGGAACACAGATGGGAAGACGAGTCAATTATTACCTAAAATAATGAAAATAGTTAAATATTATTAACTAATGGGTTATAAGATATTATAATAGGACAATATATAATATTATAAATAAAAATATGATCATATAATTGGTAAATTCCATGTTTAAAGCCCCTATAAATGATTTTAATGGACGTTAATACAATAAGAAATGTGATTTTAGGGATTTTATATAAAATTAAAATCCATAATACATATTTTTTATTATGTACCAGTTAAATTTTATGTGGTGTAAATACTAAAATTTTGAAATTAAATATATTTTTTCATTTATAGGTCATGGTATTTTAGGTTATTCATTCAATCATTTCATTCATGTGAATTTGACTTGAACTTTACCAATTTATATAGTTATTTATAAATTGTAGTTTCTTTTCTGATTGTTATGAATCTCTTAATGTAATCACTATTTGGTGATAAATTATCATTACTCATTTCATTTATCATAAGTAAAAATATTATCATATAATGGTTATGATTATTTAATAAACTATATAAAATTTTTAAACTTTTTGTTTACTTTTAATGATTAATAAGCTACAATATTGATAAATCAATATCCATTACTCAATAAGAATTTTTTACGGTAAGGAATATTGATTTACAAAAATTGATTATTCAATATATGAGGAATTTGATAAAAGTGTTTTTTCAATATGGTATGGATCCTCTAAAATATTATTTAATACATTTTTTGGAGAAAATATGGATTCTTAATGAGGTCATAAATGTCATGAAGGATTTTGAAGATTATTTCGATCTTGGAAACCCATAAAGTAGAGAAAAAACACTAAGAAACATGGTTAGTAGATATCAGGTGACCCATCATTCAATTTCTCTCCTAACTGTGTACTACAAGATAGTGAGTAGTACCATGCTAAGAAGATTAAAGAAACCTTGTAGAATGGACCACTCGGTCGTGTGAATGGTCTGTAGTTTTTAATGGATCCTTTTTTCCTAGTTGGTGCATCATTTCTCAGATAGTGTTGCATGAGGGTGATGGATCCACCTTGTTGTTGAAAATGGATCATTTTGGGTGCACGGCTTAAAAAATTGTTTATTAAACCCATGAATCCTTTGTTTTGAGGATGTTTTAGCAAAATACCTTTAAAATTCTTTAACATAATCACTATCATGTATTTTATTCCCCTACAAGAAACCCTCTCCCTTTTTGTCTCCATTGAGATCTATTGTATTTCTTGATCTCTTTTTTCATCTATAATACAATTGAATCATCTTTCATCTCATTGAATCCACATCAGAAATATTTTAAATCCTTTTTCTCATTTCATTATTCTTATTTATATAGAAGACAATATTTATATATAGGATCATATGAATTTTTAGGGAAATGATCCATTCATCATATATCTTCCAATACAGGAAAAAATATACGATTATATTTGATGATTAGGGTCATACGAGAATGAGGTAGCAGGTCTGTAACTCATCCCTAAAGATCCATTATTTTATAAAATTTCAGTTGTGCTTGTCGATTTCATCAGGTGTCTCCTTTTTAATTTATATATATTGATTATTGTCATTAGAACCATATTATATAACACATAATAAATTTTATATTTATTAATGGAGCTTACTTCTTTAACAACAAACACCCCAACTATGGAGTTTTTCATCATTATGCTCTTAGTAGCATGTTGAGATTTTTTTTCCTCTATTTGGGTGTGCCTTGACTTGACACTAATAAAGGTAATTTTTAGATTAAATAAATTAAGTATGAAGGATTTAAATTAAAAATGGATACCCCTATTCATTAAATTAATTACGAATTTATAAATTTTAATCCCCAAAATTCCATTTTTTCACTCGACGCTTCTATGTGAAGTGTTCTAGAATAATAATTTAATATTTAAATTGTAGTCGGAATGTGTATTATTTATATTACATGGACTATATTAGTATCAATGAATTTGACATGGTTTTTCATCCTTATCCTTAATTGTATAGTTTATGAATGGGGAAGGATAGAATAATGTAATTTAATATGAAGTGATTGAAATTATTATGTTTCCATATTAGACTTACCAAACTAATGAAATGACATATCTTAAACATGATGACTTATTAAAAGACATGGGAATTATATGAACTTAATTAATTAAATAAAACATTATAAGGATTATAATGTATAAAAACCATAAAATTACTATAGGAGTGGACAAAATCGACATGGCCTTGGATTCTCGAGGGAATGTCGTGAGCACTCGAGGACGCCATTCTGATTCTGATATGTTGGTTTCCAAGGGTATGATCCACAACATTGAACCTAATAATTTTATATCATTGAATTCCTGGTATGACACTATAGGATACCCCCATTATTATTATTATAGGATTCATTGGATATAGTCCTTTTATCAAGCATGATTTCTATGCACATGTGGAGAAATGGTTAAACCAATCCAGGCAAGTCACCACATTCCCATTTTACCTTGGATGAGATCCTGGACTCAGATATTAATATTATTGTGGAATTATTTTGGTGATTCCCCTTCGATTACACTCTAACACCTTTAACCTAGGATATAAGTTACTGATGATTTGGCAAGACCCCTGAGGTCATCAATTCCATGTTGATTATGTTGGATCCCATTTAATATTAATATCATTAAAGGATGCCTTGGGGAATCATGGATCCTTTCATTATTATAAATATCATTGATGCCTTAATATATCAAGGATACCTTAAATATTTTTATCTAGATAGGATTCAGTGATTATTATAAACCAAATAATTTAAATATGTCAATTGTAATATAAATAATTAATTAAAGGATTACATTTTATGACACCAACTGATGATGAAGAAGGTACGTTGGTATTTATGGCACTGTACTACATTACTTTTGTATATGAATTCATGGAGAATATTTCATTTTATATTACACAGTCTATATTTTAAAGGCATCCTTGGTGCGGGCCTTTTGATATTTATCTCACAACATATATGAGTTAAATTTATTCCCCATAATATTAAATATATACAGGTGTTGACAAAGGAAAGCATACACCTTCAGACACATGATAGATTTTATGAATTAGGATGGATCATTGTGGAAGATGACTGAGCGAGGGATCATGATAGGAGATACTTTTGGGTATATTTTTTCAAATTTTATATATCATGTATTTCATAATACTTTGTATCCATTCTTTTAGCTTATTATAATCTTGATATACCATCATCATCTTTTTTATGTTATTTATAGTTGTTATGTTATTCATTCATTTTTTCTTCTATAGTGACACCCATTTTTTCTATTATTCTTATGATATTTATCTTTTCCTTCAATATCTGATGTGATACACTCTTGTAATGAGGTCATAGTCTCCCGAAAGACAAAATTATCCCCTTGTTGCTAGTCAGAAACCTCTAGAGTTCAGGGAGATACGTTTGAGGCAATGTGGCCAACCTATCATAAGGAATTGTTGAGTGTAATTCGAGTTTGGGTCATCATAATGTGGTATCATAGGGGTTACTATCTAGATTTACTATTTGCATACAATATACCATAGATATGGAATGTCTTGAAATTATTTATAATTCGTTTCTGGGTGTATCTAACCCATGTTTATTATAAATATAGAATTTCTGGAATTATAATTATTGATATACCTATTATAGTAGATATTCATTCAATTTTGTGTGAAAAACATGTTTTGTTTTGATTATTCATATTATTATGATTGAAGATTTCATTTAATCCCTTACCAGTTGATACGAGGGAATGGATAATTGTTGCATGCAACATCTTTGGCACTTAAAGTTCAAATTCCAAAAATATTTCATGTCATATATCTAAATTTCACTGCATAAAATTTCTTTATATGCATGTTAGTGTTGAGTGATCCTTGTTTAAACAATATACTCACGCTACACGTGGGCTATGATTGAGTGATCTCTTATTTCAAAAAAATTTCTTTATTCCATATATGAAAAAAATCTCAGGAGATATCAACACCAAACAATGCATTTTAGGATGATATAAAACACCACTAATAATATTTTCTATATATATCTGGCCCAAAAAATCAATATTTATCATATCATAATCAAACCATGGATATAAAATGGATTTTTTATTGTTTTAAAATGAACTCTCGGGAATAAATATTTCATAATTCCCAAATAACGATAACAAAATATAATCAAAGAAAATAAATGTGAATCCAAATATAGTTAACATGGGTTTTTTACATAAGTATTTTCTATTTTTTAGGAATATTCATTACATTACACAAAAACATTCCTGAGTATCCAAAAGGTACAGTTATTTTGGAATCTTAGAACACAATAATCTTATTATATGAAATCTCTTCAATATCAATAATAATGATCATCCCACATAGTACTCTTCTTAGACATTCCCTAATTAAAAACACTCCTCTTAACATGGGATATGAAAATTGAATAATGGGTGAGCTCAGATGATCAGAAATGTTAAATAAGGGAGATAAATAATCCTAACTTAAACGTAAAAATATAAGGACATGAGAATAAAATTTGAAAACAAAACCCTTCATATCATATAACTTAATCTTGAGTCTTAAAACAAATATTGGATATTAATAAGTCATAAATAAATATATAGTCATATAAGGTAATCCATGATAGTAAACATTTGACATAAAAAAATATTATTTTGGAATAAACATATGAATAGAAGATTAATGCCTAGTATACACGCCAATAGTTTCATGCCATTTTAGACTAGGGTTAACAACCCATGTACCTAGTTTTTTTGGATAACCTATCATATAATATCCTTAAAGAATGGGATAACCCACCATATACCATTATTTGGGCACGGTATAATGTCATGCTTACCCTTTTCCAGTCTTGGGATAAATATAAATGTACAATTTGATCTTGTATAAAATTAATAATTAATTGAGAATTAGAGTTATAAATAGGTCCCTCCCATTACATAATAAAAAACATTCATACGTGTTCCAAAATATCATAATGAAATCATCATATCAAACCCCATGAAAGGAAATTGGTTTCATAGGCACATAATCATTTTTTCAATGTAGAACCCCTGGTAAAGGAAGTTAATTTGGTAAACATTTTATCTTGGTACAACCCATGGGTGAGAAAAATGTTTCATAAAAAATTACATCTTTAAAATCATCAGAGAGAGGGTATGAATGGTATCTATAGATAATATCTCTGGTGAGGATTAAATAACACCAATGGATGATGTAATAGTTGGAAATTTATTTTAAAACAAAATGCAAAACATTACTTGATGAAAATAACATTTCATTGAATATAACTATATAATAATTAATATTTATAAATCATTTTTGAGAACATTTTATTTGAAAATAAAATTATAAATATTTAATGAAAGGATTAAAAATCATTTAATATTATCTTGATGTAAATAAATTTTCATTGAGAATCAGTTATTGAAAAAAAAAATTTAATAAAACACTTTTGGAAATAATTATCTTTTAAAATAAATATAGAAACTTGTAAAGGAATATTTTGAAATAAATTAAATAATTTCTTGAATAAAATATAATTTTGTATTTTATAAACACTTCTTAAAACATAAAACAATTTGTAATGAAGGAACCCTGAAACAATTTAATGTATGTTTCAAATAATATAATTCCCCTGATAATGCGAAATTACTATCATATCGTACATGTGAAAATAATTATTTCTTAAAAAAAATTGTAATTTCCAATTGGTCATTGTTTATAAATTGACATGAAGATCCATTACAAATTTATATTGTAAAATATGGGTTATTTTTTATTTAATAAATCATTTGTTTAATTTTAAAAATAATGAATCTATTATTAGAAAAACATGATCTTGAAAGAAAAATGGTTTCTAATTAATAAGAAAAATAATGATGATTTTTCGTTAATACATTATTTTGAAATATTGAGAACATAATGTGATACAATTGAAGGCAAATTTATTCTCCTATAATAGATAGATGATAATATATATTTGTATTTTCATGATAGATGTATAATAATATTTTATAATCATAATTATAAAGACAAATGACGTTGATAAACTGTGATATTGTATCATAAAACCCTTACTACATTGGTATCTTTTGAAATGTATACTCCATGAATATAAGATCTGAAAATGGATATATAAATACAAGTAATTTTTAGTAGATTAATCATACAATATATTAATGAAATGTTTTTAAACCACATAAAAGAATCATTTGTTGACTATGACATGTGTCTCATAAGAAATAAAAGTGAGACAAAAAAGCATTACCTTAAGTATCAAAAAACATCATACAAGTTAACCGTGTCTATAAAATAAAAATAATTTTAATAAAATCTAAAAATGTAACATAATTATATATATCATATCATATATTATTTACTTATCTCCGTTTATTACTCACTTGTTAAATATTCCATGATAAATTCAAATTTTTGGCATAAACTGCTTTGTCTTTCATTTTTGTTTATATTTTTAATATTTGGCCCTCTTATATTAATAATGGATAAATCACATCATCAACTTTTAAAAATATATAAATATAATATATATTCATTTTATATGTTTTAGAGTTGATTATATGTTTTAGAGACAGAATATTAAACACACTTTTCATAGGGACTATAGGAAGTACATTTTTATCAACATTGTTTTCGTTTTTTCATGGAATGATAAAAAGGTATATAATATATTACCATTACATATTGATTTTAATGTCATATATTTCACTTATTTTCATGTAATATATCCTTATTAACATTCACATAAACAAGAATGAATCACATTGCTACACGAGGCTGCACTCTTTTGTAAACACGAATGACGTTATCATATTCCCAAGAAATAGAATGTTTGAAAGTAATTTTGTTATAATTATCCTATAAGAATAGTAATTTCATAAATATCATATATAAATAATAAATCCATCATTATAAATCTCCAAGAGAGGTGGTGATGGAAAACCAAAAACATCAATTCATGAGGCAGTAGTCAGTCGGTGAGTGATAATTTTATAACCCATTTTATAGAAGAGTATATAGTTGTAGGTCATTAACACAATAGAAAAAATATAATTTTATTTAATATATTAATTTTTTATTATACTTGATTAATAATAATTTAAATATTTTGGGAATGAAATAAATTATAATCCTAAGTAAGTGACATTACCTCTTCTTTAGACAACGTTTTTTGGTTTGAACCAAAAGGATTAATAATTTTGATTTATGACCAAAAAAACATTCTATGATGGGATATGGAAATTAAGTGATTTATTTGGTAGGGTATTGGTAAAAACACAGTGTTTTTTATGTTTGAAGTGGAGACAATAATAGGTATAATTTTACAATTGAAGTGAATGGAAAATTTTTATTTTTTTGTAATGAAAATGGAGTACGCTTATTGTAATGGTTGCACGTGGAATAAAAATTGAAAATCTTATATAACTAAATATATGGAGTCAAATATTCACCAAAAGGGGTTTTTTAGAGTTTTGGGTTTTTTTTGTAACCTTAACATATTAGTTAAACCCATAGTAAACCAATTTTTACCATAACGTTGGTACTTAATTTTTATATTTTCCACTATTGATTGTAGTAAAAATTTAATTAATTTTAATAGATAATATAAATTATTATTATTTAAAATATGGAATCAATTTTTATTAATTCTAGTTACTTAACTAGAAATATTAATTTTAAAATAAATCTCACATATGGGATGAGGAAATGGGATCTCAAAGAGAAAATGTTAAAATGTTTAAAAGGTTTTATATAGGCATTATATATAAGTTAATTACATTGAAATAAAATGGATTAATATTTTTATTATTGAACTATTTATTATTTTAATATAATCATAAAATAATTTTTAATTTTTTTAAAAAAATTATAATTAAACACAATTCCTAATAAAAACATATTTTTTTACTATTCATTGAATAATTTATCATCTCAAAAAAATTCAAAAATTAAACCGAATATAATTTTTATTAATGAAGATTTGTAAATACTAATTATTTATTAATACATAATTTATAAAATTTTCTGAAATTATTTTTAAATAATTGTTCGATGGTGATGAATCAATTTTTTATTAAAATATATTTTTAAAAATAACATTTGATTTATTATTATCTATTTTCAAGAAAAAACATAAGATAAAATTTAAAAAAATTATTGAAAATAAAAATCATAAATTTCATTAAAATAATTAAAATAAATGTAATTTTTTATTTAATTTAAGTAATAAAACATTTTTGTACATAATTATTGTTTTTCTTGAAGATGTTTCCAATATTTTCAATTGATTACTTTTCTCATTTATAATTAATGAGTCACTAAAGAATCCCTTTTATATGAATTTCAAAAGAATTTAATTTCTTATTTTAGTTAAACATTTTCATACCCTTCATTCCAATGGATATGTGATAACTGTCATGTAAAACAATTATATTTTTACAATATATCGCCTTTTGTTTATATTCAGGTTGCTTGTAATGAAACCAAACAAAGTGTTGCATTAATTCGAACTACACTTGGTGTTTCATATAAAACAAGTTAAAATCAATTTTTAATTTAATGTAAACTAAACATAGTGTTTTATGTAACAAATAGCATTTTAATCAATAAATTTATTTTAGAAAATTATCCCAAACTCTTAGGGTGTAACACACTAACCCACATAAAATGAATTTCTCCCCCAAAATTTATCACTTTGGTAAAAAAAATGAGGATACATCTTAAATATAAAATAAAAATGCCCCAACTTACTTCCTCAAGATGGTTGTATCATTAAATATCATTGATGGGGTGAGTGGTATAGTTTTATAGAACATCCTATATTTGATATTTATTCTCCCTTGTTTATTCATTGAAGGAAGATCGTGATCCATAAGTACAACCTATATGTTAAGTAAATGTGATTGGTTTTGCATATATTAACTGTAGAATGATACATGGAAAACATCATGAACATGAGATAGTATCATTGTAAATTCAAAATGAAATACTACTTTCCAAATATCATCATGTTTTTCAAGTGGAATAGTCTACAAGGTTTTTATTTTAGAATTTATTATTCTATAGAGAAATTCACATAAATGAATTCTCAGCAACTTATTATCCTATATTGTATTGATTATTATCATTATATATTTATTTGTCAAAATTTTCCATACTTGCTCCTAAATTAATATATCCTTCTCTTCCATTTTATTATCTAACTTAGGCCTTAATAGCTTTGCGTATTCACATTAATTTTTATACATTAGAGTTCTTAATTTATTTTCATAATGGTTTTTATATGGATCTATTTGAATGCTCGAGTGAAATATATTATTTTATTAGAACATATAAAGAATAAGGTGTTGTTTTCCACCACCTTTGTAGTCTACAAAATAAGAAATTATGATTTCCCCTAAGGTTTTAATTGTTCTCTAAGGCTTACCATCATTCTATAGATGATTCTGATTAATTAAAACCAACTCTATAACAAGAGACTGTAGAAGAATACGAAAAAATAATGACATAAACATAAAATCCCAATCATATTTAATTTAATGTGCTACTCTAGGTAATATAAACACTTCTTTTATTTTTTTGTTGAAGTTAGTAAATACATATTGAAATATTTACTCAATGAAATTAATTTTTCTTAATTCATAAGGTGACTGACTGCATCATATAATTACATCAACATCAAAGATAAGATAAACCATAATGGTTATCAGTAAAAATAATCATATATCCAAAAATTGAAAACAAATTCCTCCTACATTAATTTTTTAATAAATTATATAATTTTTTTTGTGCTGCATTAAATGTCTTATACGAATTCTATAATCTTCAAAAACATATATCACATAAAATATTGAAATAATTATTAATTACATTGAACTTATGATGACCATTATACACAAAAACCGATGATGGAATCCATAACACATCATTTAATCTTACTTGGATACATATATTATTTAAAATTATAATTCACCTTTTATCCCTTAAATAACATCTTATGTTATAAAAAAATCAGTTTTAAGATTTAGTTAAAAAATATATCAATAGAATATCAAATGATATTTTATTATTTCATAGTCAATGTTGAGGAAGATGATCATTTCACAAAATCAAATGAAATTTCAATATAGTATAAACAATTATATTTTCACACAGCTCATTCAAAAAATAATCAAACATGTCATTCCAAATAAGGGAGTATAAGATAAGGGTTTTGTTAATTATCATGTCTCACTTCAATCATCATCATTGAACAATATTTACCTTTATCATTTTCCTTCAATGGTTTTTTTATTATATTCGAAATTAGCCCTTGTATTAGGGAATTTATTAACATAATTACAACACTTTATGCATTTTAGGCACTAGAGTATCAATGGTTTATTTCATGAATCATTACCTCTATTTTTGTAATTATCTAAATTTACCACGTGACGTCAAGAATATATTTCCCTACATATATCACTTTTATAGTAAAAAATTTAATAAGTCACCTTATAGCTTTTTGATTTAGGTTTATTCCAAAAATTTGTGCATAAAGGAAATGGTGTCATATTCTATTCTTGGAATTTTTATTTTTTATTGAATATAATTTTTCTCTTCTTATAAAAATAGGGAGATTTGTAAATAACACTAAACATGATTTATAGCATAATAGAACATAAAAATTATCATCCAAGCTACTAAAGAACTTTTTGATAATTCGTAATGGGTATTTTATTTTAATCAACTTATTTTTCAATATACCATGAATTTAGGTTGGTTGATTATACTGAAATCAAACCTCCCATGTTTTGTAAAAAATGTTTGTTAGGACCAAAAGATTCATAATACTTTTTTATTTCACCCTTGTAACTCTTCTATATTCAAATAATGAATAATATAAAATTACTTATTGATAAATTATGACTTAATATCTTCATCATATATCTGATCAATTAAATAATGTCACCTTTTATTCTTTATGAGAGTCTTCCATAGATGCGATTTTCCTTAAAAATTATAGATTTCAAAAAATATGTTATAATTTTCCAAACACCAGTGAGTGGAAAATATCTTTTCATTGTTTCTAAACCATAAATCAGAAACAATCTAATTAGTGGGTTGAGTAAAGGTAGTTGAACAATATCTCATTAAAGACTCAGTATAATGTTGTTCCTTTGATCAATTAGAAATTCAGTACAATTCATGTCTAGAGAATGTTTTCTGAGCATATCTACGAGTTTTTTCATTCTAGATATAATTATGGTAGTCTATTCAAGAGGAAAATAATTTCATTTTCATCAAATTCATCATTAACAATTTTCTTTTTGGATTTAGACATTTACTAAAACTGAATGGTATCATTTGAGAAACAATAATCATATTAGGGAACCACGTAATCATGAAGAAACCCTTATAAGATGTATAAATCATGACACCTTATATTTAAGCTATTAAACCTCATGTTTATCCAATTTCATTAATATTTATTATCGTTTTAGTTACATAATGATAGATTGTAATGATTTTTTGAAATTTAATATCATGTTGCATAACTATTTCAAACCATGTTTGAAACAATGCATGATGGTGTTTACCAATTGAGAATCAATTCGAGCTCAAATCCCCTAATTTGTTGACATTAACCCTAGGTAAAACTATGCAAGTTCAAAATCCAATTATATTATCAAAACTGAGATTTAACTATTCTTAATCCACTTGTTCTATTCTTCACATAAATTCAATGAAAATTTCTTATATAGTGACTCCCCCTTAGACATCCTTAGAGAAAACCTTTAATATGTCCTTAAAAATATCCCTACGTATATCACTAATGTGTTCTTATCGATTTATCATAGTGATAACTAGAACATTCATCTAATACCAAATATAGATACCCAATCATTTCAAATATATATATATATATATTACTTATTTTTCGATGAACATTCATTACATTACATAAATACATTCCATAGTATCATAAAGGTATCGTGCCTTTAGAAACCCATAACTCAATCTTCATATTTTATGAATGAGGTTTGAAATATCAAACAATCATATTCTATACTGTAGTATTTTCAGAAATAACCTACATTAAATCATTCTTCATAACCAAAGGAAATGATAGAAAATAAATGGTGAGATCATATTTTTAGTAAGGGTAAACAAGGAAGATGTTTAAGAATAACATGCACATAAGGGTATGAGAAAATGGGTATAATATTTGAGAACCCGACCTTTTATATTAGAGATCCTAATATTGATTCATGGTGTAATTATTAAAATTTCATATAAAATAAATAACAAGGGAATTAAAAAGTAATCCGTGAGAATAACATCTTCATAAGACATATAATTGTAGAATACATTTAATAATAGAAAATGTTATGTCGAGGCAACAAACATGGAAATTAGTAACTTGATAGAATTTGGAAACCCACCATTGTACCAACATTGGGATAGAGATAATATCTAGTGTAACCTATTTCAAGCTTCAGATAACATCACATGTAACCTCTTTTGGGACTAGAATAATCCCCCATATAACATTTACTAGGCTTGAGATAACCTCTCATCTACACTTTGATCTTATATAACATTAATCATTATATGATTAATTGGAATGTGATATAGGTCCCAACCATCTAATTTTAAAAATCATACATATGTTTTCCAAAATATGAAAAAACCATAATCATATCTGAACCAATGAAATGAAATTGGATTCATAATAATGTCATCGTTTAGTAAAATCATTACACATGGAAAATGAAGTTGTATTTCTAATTATCTTATCAATTTATAACATATTGAAGATAAAAATTTATCATACACTATATTTCATATAAAAAAAATCAATCATAGAAATGATAATAATGGTATTTTTGGATCCTGTCCCTAGTAAGGTGAAGGTAACATTAACATACTTTGGAAGAATGATTTTAAAAAATCATTAAAACATGTATTTAGTAAAATAAAATTTCCTCTAAAATTCTTTTCAAAAATATAAATTCCTAAACCATTAAGGAAAAGTTTATAATTGAAAATAATCATCCAAATTTTTTATAAAATAATTACATATAATTTAATCTTTACTGCATCAGGAAATTCCATTCATTTAATAAATATTGAAACAAACCTTCCATTCATATTTTCCGTAAAAGAAAAAAAATAATTTTTTTGGAATATGACATGATGGTTAATGTAAAAATATAAAAAATTAATAAAAGGGAAACTATATTTTTTAAATAATCTTAATAGTTTTAAATTAATTTTTGAAAAAACTAGGAATCATGGTTTTAGAAGAAAGAAAAGTTTTCAACCAAAGAGAGATATAATGAAATTTTTTGATAATTTTTTTTTGAAGTTATTAGTACATAAATAGAGTAAAATGAAAAAAATATGCATTCTCTAAAAATAACTAGATAGAAAGAAACAAAATTATTTTACTTATTGTTATATCATGATATTTCATCATTAGAAGCATAATGATGAGAAATACAAACTAACGATGAAACTATAGCATAAAAAACATACCACATTGCCAAGAATTTTACTGTAAACCCCATAAAATTGATATCCTAAAATTGATATATAAATTAAAATAATATTTATGGTAATCAACATAAAATAAATTCAATTATAGTATACACACCCCATAATATAATCATGTGGTGAATATGGCATGTGTCTCATAGAAAATAATGTTTAGATTAAAATCCAATAACTTAAGCCTAAAATTACTTAATATACATTAAACAATCTTGTATATGAAATTTAAATTTAATATAAATATATTAAATAACCATACATATAAGTATTATACCATATATAGTTGACTTATGTCCTTGTATTTCCCAATTATTTATTATGTCATGTAAATGTCCTTTTTCAGGGCATTACTAATATTTTTCATTTTTATTTTAATATTTTATTTTTTTACTCTTATATTAATCATATTTCCCTAAAATAAATAATTTTATACAAGATATTAATATCATATATACTCTGATATATGTTCTTTCATTTATTTATATTATTTATAGATAGTAAATTTAATACACTATTCAAGGAGATGGTAAGTAGTATGCCTGAATGAAAGATATTTCCATTTACTCTATAGATTGAACAAAATAAATTTAAATATTAAATTACAATTATAGATTCATTTTATTCATATATATCACATATTTTCATTAATACTATATGTGCGACATTAACTTATTAAGTTTGTAGTCTTCTATATATATGTGCGACATTAACTTATTTCCAGAGAATGTAAAGTAATAATGAACATGTGAAATAAATTTTCAAGAAGACTATTTATATATATATATATAATAAATTAATCATTATATATAGTCATGATATATGGTGATGGAAAAAGAGAAACATCAGTTTGCAAAGTGGAGGCTCGATGACCAAATAAATGAAGATTTTCTAACCCATATAATGGGTGAGAAGATGGTTGTATTTCATTAACATAATTTTAAAAAATATAAATATAAGAAATAAAATAATTTTGTTACATAATTATTTTTAATCACAATTTATGATGGTGTATAACATGTACAATAAAATACTCGATTATGGATATTACATCTTCTTCAAGGAAACTTATTTTGTTTTGACTCATTGGGATTAATTGATTTTAATTATAAAAAATATAAGGATTCATGGAGGGTTATGTGTAATTAAGGACGTGATTTTAATACTTATTAGAGTAAAAAAATTTATTTATGTGTAAATATGAGATGAGAAGGGGTGTCCTTTAATTAATGAGGTGAATGGAATAATGGTAATTTTTGAAAAATAACAAAGTTGTAAAATGATTTTACTTTTGGAAAATCCATCAAAACATAAAAAATTATAAAACCTAAAATATATAATCTCAATATATTTCCATCAAATTATATTTAAACATTTTTTGAATCATTTTAAACACTTATCTTTTTTGTTTAACCCTCATTAAATAAATTTTTACCATAACAATTCAAAATAATTTTTACTATTTTTAATATTTATTTGGTAGATAATTAGTTGTAACAAATTAGATAATATAATTTATTCCAATTATAAATATGTAATCCATTTTTCTAATATTCCACTCCCATAATAGGAAAAATATAATTAAAAAAAATCTTATCAATGCGATGAGAAAACGGGTGTTCATTGTGAAATTGGTAAAATGTTTTAAAATAATATTTATCAAAATTAAATATAAAATTTACTCTAATTAAAAATATTAGATTAACAAATATATTATTTATGTAATGTTTCTTTTATAACTACATTAAAAAAATTGAGGATTCTAAAAGCTTTTAAAGAATGAAATTTTATAATGAAATCAAATATTTTTATCTTTTAATTAAAACATATATCTTCTCATAAAACTATCAAAACATAAATGTAAGTTATTTTCTGTAGACTAATTTAATGAATTATACTTATTTTTTAAAATAATTTTTTCGAAAGATTCAAAACTAGTTTTCAAATATTTTCTCAAAAGGTGACATAATATATTTTTAGTTAAATAATGATGTTTAGCGTAAAAACAGATTTATTTTAATATGTTAACTATAAAACACACCAAAAGAGTGTTAAACATTATATTTCATATAAAAATCAAAAATTTCATTAAAAATTCAATAAAAAATATTATATATATATATATGTAATAAAAATTCCAAAAAATAGTTTTTCCTAAAAATCAATCTTTTATTTTCAAATGGTTCTTATTTTTATTTATAATTAGATGTTTATAGAAGAATTAATTTAATATACATGTGTTAATAATTTATTTTCACAATTTATTTATTCTTATTCAAAAAAATCATTTTGTTTTATAGATGATAATAATCATATAAAACATTAATACTTTAATAATATATCACATTTTGTTTGAACCCGGTTATGCTTGTAATGAAATCCAAACACATTGTTTCATGTAACTCAAAAAAACATAGAGTTAGATATAACAAAAGGAAAATTTCGTGTTTCGTAAAAATAAAACTAAACATAGTGTTTCATGTAACTCACAACATCGAAAACAATAAATTCATTCCAATATATATATTTCCAAAAAACTCTGGGTGTTATTATAAATATATTCAGAAACATTCTTGAAAACTAATTTTTTATTAAACTAGTTTAAAACATTGTTTTTTTAACCACATAGATTATGGATATTCAATGCATGATAATTACCCATACAGAAAATGTTGACATAATTTTATTTTCAAACAATTGAAAATGAATTCATTCTATTTCAAGATGAATATTTCATTTTTTGGACAATTTTTAACAATATCTAAAATATGTGAAATATGAAATAAAATATGATGAAAAATGGATTTTAATTTTAGAATAATAAAAAAATTGAAAATCCCCCATTGAAAAATACGAGAAAAAATACATTATGAAAATATGAGAATGGGAATATGAAGGTCACAAAAGATAAAACAGTACATTGTTTCCAATTATAATTTATTATATTAGTAGGACTGGAAAATATAGAATATGTGAAGATGGTAATGTTAATGAGAATGAGAAATATTCTCAATATTAAAATATTTTAAAATTAATAATTTTTTTAATGTTAATAGCACTGAAATTAAGTGACATTTTCCAACGTATTGGATGAGAAATTAAAATGATATAAAATATTCAGGCCGAATAATACAATCATAGATGAAAATTGTTTATGAATAATAATTCTATTATAATAAATTTATTTATGTTAAATTAAATACTTATAGTTATAGGAACATAAAAAACCAAGAACATTAGAGTGGTACCATGACATAAATATTAAAATATCCAAAAATGATAAATATTCACTACACATGAAGGAAATTGAGTGGTGAATATAATATATTTTAGAAATTATTGTGTGTGATATCAATCAAATATCATGGATTGAAAATGAGACAATCATTTCATTCCTAGTTCCCTTATATATTTCAATACACTATAATATCTAGTATAAAAAACACGAAAATATAAAAATTATATATATAAAAAAATCATATACATTACTCTTATTATAAATCAGTAGTTATTATTTTTTATTAATACAAGAATTATTTATTCATTATTTTATACCGTTGGATATGGGTAACATTAATGGATTTATAAATGTATTATTATATTAATATTCTTATTTATAAATATACCAACCCTATTATGATGGAGATAATGGTTACATTATTAAATTGGAACTAAATAAATCCAATATCATTTGAATGGATTGAATAATTTACTTATCTTGGTAAATAAGATATACACTTCAACCCCATATTTCAATTTGAAAACATAAAATTGAAGATAGTATTTTTTTGGCTCATCATTATTCTCTCTTGAATATACAAACATATAAACGATAAAAAAATTTCTAGAATCATGGTGAAATGAAACATAAGAAATGGGTGATCTGAGATGCCCAAAAAGGGAATTCATGGAGTGGAATCTAAATAAGTCAAGTATAATATGGAAAAAATAAATTATGATCAAATAATTTCATATAAAAAAATCACATGAGATTTAAATTTATCAAAAATATATTATTCTAACTCCTGAAAATTAGTAATAGATTTCATAATAATGAAATTCATAATGATTCAAATCTGAATCAGGAAATTGAGGCATTATTCACAAAAATCTAAAAATTACGTTTAGGCCTCATTTTAAGAAAACTATATAAATTGGTAAGGCCTTGGAAAAATACCCAATATCATTTGTTTCAAGAGACATAACAATTCATTGAGTGGATATGTAACTCTAGCCCCCACCCATCAAATAAAAATTACAATACATTCATCATATGTGTAAACAAAAAAACATAATCCACATTCCTTAAAAAATTACTATCTCTATTAAATGAATAGTGACAGATAATATATATAAAATCACTAGTTAAGTTAATAATAATTAACATAGATAAATATGTTGGATGGTATTATATGAATATAAAATAGTATACTTTATTAGTCAATAAAGGAAGATTAAAATGATGAAAATAATATCAAATTATCACTGGAAAATTTCTCAAGGGAAATAACATTTTCCCTTTTTGAAACTATTTATTTAAAAATTAAAAAATTTCCCACGTTTTATGAAAATAATTTTCATTTAAAAATATCCTTATAAAACTATATTGGAATCATTGATGAAATAAATTTTAGGATAGTAGGTAATTTTTTTCATGTCATATAATTTAAAAAACCATTCCTTTCACACTAATTTAAAAAGGTTAATAAGTGCCTTATTCATAAAATGAAAAAATGATTTCATATAATAAATTTTTTTAAAAAAATCAATAAAGGGTAAACGTGTTTTTAATAAATAATTATATAATATTCTGAAAAAATACTATAATGTTTAAATAAAAATTGATATGTAATATAAAATAAATAAATGAGCAGGAAAACAATGTCATTTTTTCATAACAAATATATTATGTCAGAATTATGAGTACAAAAAGAGAAAAAATTGAATGGAACACACGTAATTTGAATAAATGAGAAAAATAGAGAAAAATTTGTGATTTTCCTAAGTGTCAATGGGTACTATTTAATCTATGTAATTTAATCATAAACAACCATAATAAATAGTTACATTATAACAAAAAAAAAACATAACGCCTTGGTAACACATGAATCATATGACATATGAAAGAATTACTTAAAATTAAAAATTTATTATTATTAAAAATAATATAATAATTATATAACATGTAAAAGGGATCTATATTCACATCATAAAATTATATTTGTGTATGACATAACATGTGCCCTAAATTAAATAATTTTAAATGGTATACACTTACATTGAGTTATACTTGCTTAAAAAACACTCTTAACTCAAGTATATTAACATAAATTTATTATAATTAAATACTAGAGTAATTTAAATACTTATTGTATATTATATTATACCATTATATCATTTTAACACTCATTTATAAATAATTATTTTTTAAAATTCATCATTATTTTGGGTAAACTGATTTGTTAATTATTAAAACTTTTGGTACTTTAGATCCTGCTATATTACATATTTAATTCTTCCATAATCAAAAATAATCAAGATATATATTAAATATATATTCATTATATATATATTTCTATCCATCCATAATATTATGTGATAGGAACTAAAATTACATCATTAACAGTGACCATGGGTAGTATGTACCAGTGAACATAATTTTTACTTTTTAATTGGCTATATTAAAGAATGAAAATACTATTTCACCCATCCATATTCATAATTATATCATATATTTCACATATAAATCAATCTTTATTACCATCCATGTAAATTAGAAAAAAATCACATCACTTCTGGGAAGTGGTTGTCCACATGTACACACAAGCAACATTATCATTTTCCAACAGATTTGAATGTAAGAAGAATGATTTTATATTATCATTACATAATAAAAAATATAAAACAAATATATATATATATATATATACATTAAGCACTTCATATTACTTTTCCACAAACTATGGTGATGAAAAATGAAATTTATCTCTATGTGGAGACGATAGGTTGTATGAATGCATGATCGAAAGAGTCACTTATCATATGATGTGAAAGAGGGTGGATAATGGTGGTTTAACAATCATAATAAAATTTTAGTGTATTATGGTTTCTGAAGTAATTATTTTATGTTAGATAAAATTTATATAGCTGATGGAATATAATAATTTAAAAATAAAATTATACGTTAAGGATGTTACCTCTTCAATTGATAAACTTCATTTGATATCATCTTGAAGAAAATACGATTGGTATTTTTGGAGACCAAAACCTATATAATTTTTTAAATGATATTGGGGAGGTATTCTGGTAGTTATTTCTCCTGCAATAATTTTTAATTGATTTGAGGAAGAGAGGGGGGAGGTTCTCTTTGTATAATTAAGGTGAGTGAACTTTTGGATGTTCAGAAAATATTAAATCATAATTAATCCATTTTCAAAAAAAATTACCTAAAATTTGTCTTATATTAAAAGATAAAGTAGTATTTTTTTTCAAACCATTAGAAAATATAATTTGGAAAATTTTAAAAGGTTTTTATATCTTTATTTTTTTCATTATCACATTAATAAACCTATTTTAATCATAACCATAATAATGACCTTTTCACTCTTAAAAGGTTATAATTTTTCATATAAATTAACAATTAGGACATTAATGTATAAAAAGGTATTTTATACTACTTTTATACAAATTTTCATATTTCATGAATTTTATTATTTCTAACAAATTTATGGAAATTTTATTTCCAAAAAATAGTATTAATGTTAATTTTGGATCTATTTATTTAATTTGACATTAAATACACAACTAAAAATATCAAATTCAATTATAATTATTTTATATATAAGTAATTTCCTCTATGTATATTGAAAAACAATTTAACACTCAAAAGAAATAAATTATATTTCTTTTTATATTTTAAAAATCATATATTTTATTTTTCTACTATATTGTTACATAATTTATTAGAATTGTGTGACAACTAAATGAAATTATATCATCATTGAAAATAATAAAAAAAATACAATAATTAATAAAATTACTTATTCAAAAAATGGAAACTATGATTCATTATGGTGTTTATTTTTTCTCTATTTTAACACCTAATATAAATTTAAACCTAATAGGGTTAAATTTTATAACATTATTTGATTTAAATATTTTATTGGTCATTTTCATGGAAACTATACACTTAAAAATTAATTTTTGATCCCAATGTGATAATTTTAGAATAACATTCATCTATTATAAATTCATTGGATGAAATATGAAAATAATAGTTATTTTTAACTTAAACTAAAACTATTTACCCTTTACCAATTTGATAAATATTACCATGGTAGCAATTTATAATTCCTAGAAAAAAGGGAAATATTTAACAAATTTCAACCTCTTAAAACCCAATATGAAATAATTTATATCAAATTTAAAACCTGTATGTAGATTAATGTAATTTCATAGTAAGTGGGAAAAACATGATGAAAACCATTCTCTAGAACAAGAAAAATTAACCATAAAACCTGATTAATTAATTTCTCATGCATAAAAACATTATTTAAAAGAATAAAATTTTTATTGAATCTAATAATTATATTATTTAGCACGTAATTTTCTAACAGTGATAAATTAGATCATTAAAATATAAATTGATTTTTTTCAGCGAAAACACCACTTTTATCTTTAAATTATCTTCATTTTTATTTCTAATAAATTAATAACATATGAATACATTATCTAAATTTAATATTTCATTATTTAATGGCAAATATTCAAAAATTCTAATTTAATTACATGGTGATAGTGGTATACATTATTATGGTTCATTTAGTCTCTTGTACATGTGTTTCTTAGGCTCTCTAAAATAAATAATATGAAATGAAAATTAAAATCTAAGTTTGTTACACTATCACTCTATAATATGATTTTATCCATTTAAATTATGTAAATGTAGTTTAAAAAATTATGATATATATATATATCTAATCACATCATGTAGTTCCTATGTAGATTCATCATAATTATAATTTCTTCAAATAACATTAACCCGGTGAGTAATTTCATTCCATATTAGTTTATCTCTATTATCCATGATTTTGATTGGTTTTTTCCTCAAAAAAAAATGTCATCCTCCACTTTCTCAAAATTTGATTTTATTATATTGGAAGGATCGTGTATGTACTTCTTCATGACAGAAACATATAACATGTCATAAACATGGTAGAGGTTTCATGGATGCAGTAAGAGATAACCTACCATCCCAACTGGATCATTAATCATGAAACTAATAATTTCTCATGTGATTAGATATCCTATGTTAATAAATCAAATAACCTTATTAATTAGATGAATTCTTAAAAATACATTTTCCCCAATACAAAATTCATGATTATATAAATTATTTTTAGCATAATATTTTTACCGACTCTGAGATTACTTCATGCTCTATTATGCAGATCAAAAAGTATCTTATATTTCTTTATCTTTATCATGTCCCAATACCTTTATTTCTCCAAAATTATCCCATTAGTTTATAGTTATACACTTATTTCTATAGATTTAATCATAAGGAGTAATATAAATTCTATAATGAAATTTATTTTTCTATGAAAAGTAGACAATAGGATGGTGTTGATTCCAATAATCATTACAATACATAGAAAACAATCTCATCATATCCTATAAGGTTTTAATTGTTCTCTCATACTAAACATATATCTAGGAATGATAATTTATACTATAAATCATCTCAATACCAAAATCTCAATGTTTAATATTCTATAAAACCAAATTAAACAACATATCTAGGTTAGATAAAACCATCATTGGATCCCTATACAACTGTACTACCTCATTAATGTATATTTTAGTAATATTATCAAGAAAGAAATCATTGATGATAAAACTTAAGTGTGCTAAAATTGTAAGGTGATTGACTACACCCAAAAAAAGGTATCTTTTAGGTGTTTCGAGGAGTCCAATGATGAAATCCATGGTCTTGTATTCCAATTTATATTATTTTATAGTTAATGGTTTTAACAACTAAATTAAAATTAATTATATTACAGTTAACGTGATAATATTACAAAAACTGAGTTACATACTTTAATATATACTTATTTATGTTATACCTCTAGAAACAGTCTTTTATATCTACATATGTAATTGTGCATCCAAGATAAAAAGAAAATGATGAACTATAATTTTAATCCAGCATCTCTTTTTTCAAATGTGGAATGATTGAAACACACACATGGTGCCTGAACCTTATTATTCAATCACAATCATGTTTGAACCAAAGAATATTTGTGACCTTTTCTATTGTTACACTTCTTCATTCTTTTCCTCTTTAATCCTCACATGGATAGAAGGTTGAACAATCATCTGATAAAGATAATATTTCTCAATTTTCTACCAAATTTCATAATATATCCTTTATAAATCTCTAAATATTGGATAATTTTTATCCTCATCATAGATAATTTTGCAACATTCTCTAAGCTCATGTAATCTACTAACTTTCTCAAATTCTTTATGTTGTAATGTGTTGACTTATTGTAATATTAATTCAACAACAACAATCTTCTCAGTATAATATTAAACTCCTTCTATATAAATATATAAATTAATTATTTATGATATATATATATATATATCAAATAATTAAATATAATTGTAATTCCTTTTTATTCATAATTAAAAGAAGTCCATATCTATCTCTAAATCATGATTTGGGTAAATTTTCACATGAACAATCAGTTGGTATAATGAATAAGATATCTCCATATCATTCTTTGTGATGATGAATCTTAGTCCTTTTTTTAAATTAATCACTATCGAGTAAAAATATTTCACCACTATAGGGTAGTGTATGCGTAGGAGAAGGGTGAAATAATTTAAAAACTCTTCACATTAATCATTCCATATTATCATAAACCCCTTAAAATTGCACATAGTTTGAATATTATATATTTATGATAAATCAAGAAAAATGTATCAGAAGTATGCATAAAATCAATAAAACAATGGATTTTCATAATATTGTAATTATATACCCTTTCTATATAACATCACTCTTTGAGGTATATTATTTCAATAGGTTCAATTATGACTTTTCTATTCTATTATGTTTTGAAAATCAGAAACACATTTTCTAAAAAAAATTATCATTCTGTATGAATTATTTTCTTAAAAAATGTTTTCTTTCTCTATGAACAGTTTTTTCATACCCTTGTTAAACAATTACATATCGAATATTTCATTAAACCAATTCTAGAAATATTTTTCTTTATAAATAGGATCCTTATCTAACCTAAAATATTACAGTTCCTTATAATCTTATTTCCAAATAATTGAGACTTCATTTTCTCTGGAAATTAAACTCCAATTTCACCTAAAATTAGAATCTTGTTTCTCCTCAAATTATAAATGGATTTATTCTAAAATGTGACTATTATTTTTCTAAAATCAGACGTCAATATCTCCTGAAAAAAATCAGATTTATCCTAGACATAGAATTAGATTTCTTCTGAAATCAAACTCTGATTTCATCTAAAATCAGACTCTGATTTCATTGGAAATCAGAGGCTGATTTCTACTAAAATCATAATCCACATTCTCTTAGACTTGGAATCTTATTTCTTCGAATCAAAACCTAGATTTCTCAAAAAACAAGACTCTGATTTCTTATGAAATCATACTACGATTTCTTCAAAAACCAGACAATTAAATCTTAAGAATTTGGACATTGATTCACTTTTAATTCAAAATCCAATTATTAGTATCTGTAGAATATGATTCTCACATTATTGGAATTCAGATTATAGACAAATATGATTGTTGGAGGAGGAATTCCTCCATTGTAATCCACTACTATAAATTACCAATCATTTTAACTATTGAATAATAGTGTTTCTACTATGCTCTGTGAATCGGGAGTTGATTTCATAGAGCTCTGTGTTGAATCTACAAAAGATTTTCATAAGCTACCTTGCATGAATTTTTTTGAATAACTTGTTAAAGCTGTGTACATCTGGTTCTGCCATCTTAGTGCAATTATCATTGTTACTGATCAATCAAGGGCTTCCAGAGATAAGAATATAGAGGTGTCGATCACCTTTGTGATCGAGGGCTTGTGGGGATAGAAAGATAGATTATGATCCACGTATCACGGGCTTACCCTATTGAGGGTTAAACATACATCCATGAAAATATAAATCGAGGGACCTTTATCCATAGTTGTTGGATACCCTTATCATTGGTTTAAAATATTTCTTATATATTTCCTATTTTGTTACAAGTTTTTATTCCACTGATTTTTTAAGAAAGAATGTTTAATATTTTTTATACTTTTATATACTTGTAGACTTTGATAAATAAGATTCATAATGCTTTAAGGTATAATATTTTCCCAAGTAAATTGGTCATATGATTCATTATCATATCCATTATATTGATTCTATGCATAATAGTTTCTTAGTTAAGAACTAAATAGGTTTATTGAATCCATCATGTTTTACATTTTTAAGCATATATTTTTCTATAGGATAGAAACGAATGTTTTTAAACATATAATTAACCCCCCCACATTTAAGTATGTATCTACATCATAATTTAGATTCTATAAATTATTCAATAATATACATTCATATGAGATTATATTACCTCGTAATTAGTCAGTATAAATCTATAATACACACATGTTATATTTATCATACATCTCTTTCTTCTTGAGGGTCTTTAGTACAATTAAAAAATATTCTTCATGCCCTTCCAATACCACTTATTTTATAATAATATCATCTATAAAGACTACCTAAGAATGGCTGGGTGTCTTGAGTGGTTCTCTCTCTACGAAAATGGTTTTTAGGGTTTCACTAGGATGGCCTTGGTCGACTACTTGAACCCTAATGCATATTTTGTTGGCCCTTAGAGTAAGAATGATGAAGGCTCTAGTTTAAAGTTACCTCAAGTACATTTGGGTTCTGATTTGGGTTGGGTTTCTCAGAAAAATTCTTTACAGGTAAAGGGTTTTACCATTTTTTCTTCGATTCTCAAATTGGTGAGTCTGCTTCTAATAATCACATTTTGAGAAATGGGGAACATGTGGTTATTGAATCAAACCCCGGATATTTTCAAGAGATAAATTATGCTTTCAAATATTTAATTATTTTCTGACTATGTTCGATGCACTCTACGTGGAAGGTTTAAGTCTTTACGAAACGTCTCCAAGAGGTCTGGGGTTTTAGTGACTGGAATATGGTTAAATTTTGAATGAATTTTTCCCATTTTACTTTCTAATCCAATGATCTAAAAATAGGGGCTTGGAGTCGCATGTTTCTGAACATCAAGTTGGGGATTCTCAGGTTTCATAACTGGGACCCCTAGTTCGATCACAATAAGGCCAAAAATACTTTAGCTCAATCCTGGAAATGTATCAAAGGATTGAGCTGGTTATCATGGCTTCTGATTATCCTTTGGAATATTTAATTGGCAATAGGAACTCCTATTAAACCTGATAAAGAGACTAGATTAGTTTAGTTTGGCCACATTGATCACATTCTAGTTCTGTTTGACAGGAATTTTCCCCTTGGTGAGGCAGTTATGGTGATTGATGGAGATTTTAAGTTTTATCTTGAGATTGAGTTTTAACATGTTCATGTTTTCTATATAAACTGTTCAACTATATGACATGTTAAAGAAAACTGTAACAGAGGATTGCGATATTCCAAATGTAGACGGTATGACCACCTTGTTGGAAGTTGAAAATTCAAATTTCCATGTGTTCCTGCTCCATCAATTGGGATGGAGGGGACCCATGATGGGGGTAAGGGTGTCACTAATGGTGTGAAGGGTGTCTCACCTTCGACCATCAAGGTGGATTTGGTGAAAAATAATTTATCTCCATCATGTAAAGGGTGATTTGTTCCTATTTCTGATGTTGTAGCTAATATGAATATCACTAACAGAACTATGATTGATTATCAAGGCAGGGGTGTGCTATTTAATCATTCTGGTAATGGAAGATACTATGTTTCTAGCCTTTCTACAACTAAGAATGGAGAACCCTCTAAATGGGGTGATATTTGTTATATTATTGCTGATACTGATCAAGAGATGGATCATGTTGATCTGATGGAGGAACAGTTCTTTGCTAAAGGAAAGTCAGATAGTTTGCATTCCGGTGGGAGAGGAACTAATGTTACTGATTTTTCTGATCATTTTTTTGGCGCAAATGGGTGTGCATGGTTATAATGGCATTTAGGATACTACTTCTCATGCTTCTATTCACACAGCAGGGGCCTCACATGCCTCTGGTTCTCCTATTTCTAGACTCACAATAGTTATTGTGTCACCTGGTCACATGGGAGATGAAAATACTGGGCAGAACTCCCATAATAATATAGCTGAATCTCTTGAGGGCCCCACTAGGCAAGTTTCTTCTTCATCTGGTGAACCATATAACATTATAACAGCCTCACTTGAGGCCACTCTGATGCCAGAATCTTCCAAGTCTTCTTCTGATGCCAAGTTTATTCATTCCTTGGATAAATGTGTTTCATCAATTGATTTACATGTGTCATTTGATGAATCTGCTACAAAAAAGGCAGTGACTTCTAATGTAGGTGTTACGGCTGTGACAGCTAACACTGGTGCTAAATATTTCTTTTCCATGTTGGATTAAATGAATCCCCTTGATTTTGATCTACTCTATATGGAGAGTCATGAGAGGAAATCTAATGTCACCATGGAAGGTCATGTTACTGACACCCCTTCTTTGGTTGCATAGGCTAGTGTTGAGCAGGTTAGACAGCCCTGTACTGAGGAGTATCTGGAGGATGGTTCTCAAGGAACTCTTGGACATGATCATGATGTTATTCATGTTGACACTATGGATAATCTATTTTATTCCTATAATGATGATCATGACTATGATGATGGAGTGGCGGATGATCAGGATGATGCATGGAAGATTTTGAATCAATGGAAAAGTGACAGAAATCAAATAGGATGTGTTGGTCATCATCGAAGGGGAATGTGAGGAGACAGGAACAGAGGCTGATTATGTTTGGATTACATTGCCTTTCATCACTTTTACCCTGAATATTTATCCATTCTTGTATGCCAGAACTTCATTTTAATAATAATATTCTACATCATGGACTCATCTCCATGATTCCACTGTTATGGTAAGACTACCTAAAATGATGAGGGTAATATATAAATACCCTATTAATTAAAATCTATGAATATTGAAGGTGAATTGTAACGTCCAAATGGAATTACTGTGAATAAATAATGATCATACCCATGAATGAAGATATTCTTGTGTAGATGCTCCTTCTTAATCACTATATGATGATATAGAGATCTATGAACAATATTGGAAAAATATATCCATTACCATTATTGATTAAAAATATCTTCAATATTGGTTATAATATATTTATTAATAACAATAATTTTTTATATTCAAGATATTCAATACAAAGATACATTGATTAATATCATATCTTAATAAAAAGCATAGGTGAAACCTATAGTAAATAACATGGATGAATGTGTCCCTTACCAAGATAATATTAGAGTTCTTATTCAATTTTTATAACTCAAAAATGGTTATTCTATATAGTTCTCTTGATAATAGTGTGGCACCATGTATCAGTTTTTTTTTGAAAACTCTACCTCATGATTTTGGAAGATATAGAATGTCCATATGAAACACAATATCAAAGTCTTGAAAAATATACACCTTAATATTATTGATATTCTCCCTAACCATATGAATTAAACAGCCCTCGTGAATGGGTAGAAAAATGGATATGATTGAACTTATTTACCTAGGGTGTTCATGTTTATCCTCCCACCATTCAATGATTGAAATTCGATTTATAATATCAAAAATAACATCCCTCACTTAGTAATTGATATGGAATATGAACTGGCATATCAAATCCATAACAAAAATCAAATAATAATATTGATAAAAGTATCAATATTCATTGGGAAAATAATCCCACAAACATGTATCATAGATGAGTTATAGACACAAGATGTGGTGATCCTACCATTATAAATTTTCACCACCAACTCAATATCTAATCATTTAGATGGTGATACAATACCCATAGAAATTTCATCAGATATAAAATAGTGTGTATAAATAAGAATAAATATATAATTACCACTTTTTCATTGGATGATAAGTGATCCTTTCACTGCATCACATGGAACTTCCATATCAGCAATTATAATTTCATAATCATGACCTTCTCTATTATGATATATTTTTTGTATGATCCCTTAAAATTTTTGGATTTTTTTGAATTGTTACCAATCCCATTATATTTAAAACATTGTATATTGATTCCTATTCCATTACCCTTGCATAAAAGAGCATGATATCCTTTTTCTCCACATTTGACGAAAAATGTATTTCCTTTTTTTCTTGTATAAAGGTGCTTCTATTCACATGAATCACATGTTCATAAAATCTTTTCTAAATTCTTCTCTTTTACAAATTTTTCAGCCTTTCATCCACTTCTTCTATTTTATTCCTCTATATATATAATAAAAGGAAAATTAATTCCTTCTTTATAGAACATGATACAATATCACTATATAATGAGAATTTTTGGGGGTCTGGTTCCTTAATAAGAATAATAATTATCCCATCAATGAAATGGTTTATATTACTCTTTGTATTATGTACATAGTCTAAAAAATACATGGAAACCTCATATATTTAATTCGTTCATAGATACTATTTCCACATCGTTTTTCCTTGACTCAATAAATGTATTTGAATATAGTCTCATAATTTATGAGAAAAATATTTCCCCCTAAAATGTTACTAACTATCCTTCCATTACATTCTTGTTATTTCCTCCCCATCCATGATATTATGAGTAAGTGAAAAACATTTATCTGAATCAACTTAGATATGGTAAACATCCATTAAAATATTACCCCTTTCACAGTGTATTAATGTGAAAAATATCTTCTCTAAGGATCTTATCCATTTCTCAACTAAAACTAAAACTGTAGTCGCATTAAATGATATAGTTTTCTAAAAAATAAAGTGGTCTAACATAGATATGCCACATTTTGGATCAGAATGATAATCCATATGGGAAATTTCATTATTCAAAAGTTTATTTAATTACCCAAAAATATGTATAATCATTTAGATAAAACTTTTACTCTAACATCATCATTATTATCATTTCTAGGATTTAAATCCTTATATATATATTGATAAAATTTTCATTCCTTCTAAAATGGAAATTCCTAAATAGTGGAACACACCAGCATAGGTTATAACAACATAAATAATAATTTCTAATTTCAGTAATTTTAAAACACATAATATAATTGAAAATTCATGATTAAGTAATATCAATATCCTAGGCTCAGTTTCCTTAGGAATATTTTCAATTTTTTTAATAAAGTTAATAACCCTAATCTATATTATCATAAATAATTTTTAAAATGAATATACTAAATGATCTCTAATACCAACTTTAAATACCACCACATTACTATCCTAGGTGTGCTTGTTAAATTTTCTCATTGGCACTAAATATAAGAAATCGCATTTCAAATTAATGAATATTTTAGTATTATGGGTAAAAAAACAAATTATAATCACACATTTCATTTTTTAAATATAAATTAGAACATACTGTGTTCTTTGTGATCATATTAATCAAATCCTGAATATCTATATATATCAATCAAAAAATAGTTCCTTGATTCCCTGGTAAATGAAGAATAAAAATGGATAATATAATATTATCAGTAAGGGAATTCGTGTAATGGATTTTAAATAATTAATAAAAAATGAGGGATAAATATATTATTATCAAATAATTTAATAAAAATAATCACATCATAGTAAAACCTTTAAAAATATTCTAATAATATCATGGATAACAATAATTATCTCCAAATGATTGAATTATTAATGTAGTATATTTGAATACTACCATTGAGTACTTATGCTAATACATATAAAAATACAACCAAGTCCTCATGCCATGACATTAATATAAATAATTATTTCATTATCCAAATACCAAAACCAATTTTTCTCAAAAGAACTAATAATTCACCAATACACTATGTAATTTGATTCCTCACCCATCCATTAATAATTCCAAATCATTCTTTATATGTATAAATAATATATACCAACCAACATTACATAAAACTAAATAACTATCTATATTAGATGAATTTGTTTATCAAATATCAATACATTCCCCAATAAATATGATCATAAACCATCAAGTGAAATATTGTGGATTGTATATAAAGATTATGACTTTTGTAAATCATAATATTCAACAAAGTATGTTGACATATATGAAAAAAAATTAAATTATAATTATATTTTTTCTTAAGGATAATTTCATTTTAAATTTGAATATTCATATATTAAATAAAAAATATTGATAATTATTTAAGAAAACATATTCTCTTAAACCGACCTTGTGAAATATAATTATAATCAATTAATTATTTATTTTCCATGATGGAGGGAAATTATATTCATTCCATATATGATAAAAAATTATTTCACAATTTTTTAAATGTAAGAAAGTAACTATTTTAAAAAATAAGAATTAGTTTAAAAAAATAAATATTAATAAATTTTTCAAAATTTCAATAATAAATCAATGCATACAATTAAAACCCATATTTTTTATATATAATGAATAATATGGACATGGAAGAGAATGATTCAAAGTCAATTATAAAATCAAGGATGTTTTTCATTAAAATATGTTATTTCAATATATTCAATAAATAAAGGGGGTAAAATTAATACAAATATTTCATTACTATAAATAACAAGAGGATCATAATATTTATGATTTACTGGAGAGATAGAGTGTATGAATAGATCAATTGAATTTAATCAAAAACAAACCTATAAAAGAATAATACTTTAATATAAAACCATTATCACATTAGTTACAATTGAAGAAAAAGATACCCAAATAAATGACATTAAATTATGAATTCTATATAACTATCATATGTATAATTATGATATAATATTGATTAAGAGTGGTGTATAGACCATAAAAAAGAATATAGGTTTATAACATAATATATATCACAAAAAATTAATTTTAAATGATATATAATTACTATGACTTTCATTTTGTAGGTGGGTGTCTCTTTAGTGGTAAACACTGTAATATTAAGTCAATAAATCTAGATTTTTATTCTCATAAATCCCCCAGGGAGATTTATATAGGTACTTGGTTACATGGGTATGATGTAATCATGTTGTGATGTAGTCATGACACATGTCGGGTGATGCATGCATGATTTTCCACTAGGCCTTCTAGCCACATTGACGAGCCACTTGGACTTGGTCTTATGGGATATTTAGGGGTCTCTATTTACCCAGACAGAAAAGTAATTTTCTTTTATAATAAAAAGTGTCTTTAAGAACAAAATTCAGAAACCCATGAGCTCCACAATCCTTGAGTGAACTCTTACATATTTTATAATAAATTTAAATTTATTTTAATTCCATAACATAATCATACAAATACTTATTATGTCATCTATGACCCCTTTATAATATTTCAACATATATTTGTCAATAATTTTTTTATTAAATTCTGAATTTCATATTGAGAAATATTTATTTTTTTAGTCAATTTTAGGTTTTATGGCTCTCATACATTCACATTAACCATTGTTCCAGAAGCTCTGGAATTATAATAATTTTATTAATATAATTTGAATTCATAATATATTCTTTTTATAATTCTATAACTATTAGAGATATATATAGGAAAAACATTGATCTTGGAGACAATAGGTTGTACGTATGAAAGAATGTTGTTTTTGGTTTTTGATAGATGGAACAAAAGAAAGTAACTAATAATTTTGAATTAAAAATAATAATAATATCATATATATCATATTTATTAATTAAAACTATTGATATTACAATTAATGTAAAACAAAAAAAATAAATCACATATTTTTGTGATGGTGGTAGTCCACATATACGCAAGAGAGACATTTCATTTTCCAAAAATTTAAATTATTATAATTTAATTATGATATTTTAATTTTAGTAGTATAAATATAAAATAAATATGATATTGAAACAGTAATCCCTGTAAAAAACACATCCATAAAATATGGTTATGTGAAATTAATTTTATCGGCATGTGGAGATGGTAAGGCGTACAGACACACTAGCAACAATTTCAATTCCAATTTCATGGGAAAGATAGAGGATAATTTTTTTATTCAAAATCATAATAATATTTCATTATATTTATGATGATAAAATAATTGTTTTATGATAAATAATATATAACTAGAGAATATAAAATAATAATTTAACAAATAATTTTATTATTTAGAATGATTAGCTCTTATTTGAACGTATTCAATTAGATCAAATCTTACGATTCCTATAGATGGTATTTTGGGAATACTATAACTATTTGAATATGTATAAGTATTTTCAAAATAGATTTTTCTTAGGGTTTTTTCATACATTATGGACCCAAATGTGTGAATAATTGTGGGGATGGGGTTTCCTTTTAAAATTTAGGTGAGGGGAACTTTTGGAATTTCTTATAAAAATAAATCACAATAATGTAATTCTAAAAAAAATACCCCAAAATATAGATATACTCAAATATATGGTAGTATTTAAATTTAATACCATAAACCAATACAGTATTGAAATTTTTATGTGGTGTTTTAAAAAATTTCATTTTCTTGTCCTTAACAGTGGTAAGGGATTTCATTACACTTAATGAGTTATAATATTTGTTATAATGTGACTATAGACTCATATATGGACAAGGGATGAATTTTTAGGCCAGATCATATCCTAAATTTCATTTTTTCACAATTTTTATTATTTTTAGTTAATTTAATATAATATCATTTCCATAAAATATAATTAATGTCATTTTTTAGAATTATTCAATTACATTGACATTAACAATGACAATATAATGATTAAATTTAAATATAATTAATTTAAATGTAACTAATATGTTGTATTTCAATAAATAATTTTTTCATCACTATAACTCTCTCAAAGAATATTACATTGACAATTTTCAAAACAATTTAATTATTATTTTTTTAATTTAAAAAATCGTTTTAGGATTGAAAAAAAATTTAGATAATTATATTTTCAATAAATATTATAAATGAATTCCCATCTTGAATGTGATCTCATTATTCGTAAAATTTCAATTATGTTTGGTTCACCACTTGAGTTTTTCCCTTTGGGGAATCAATACTGGTATTATAAACTGTGAGAGTGAAATTTTGTAACATTCTTCATATTAATTTTTATTTTGGTCAATTTTTCCTAAAATTGAATAGTAAAAATTCAGAATAAATCTTACAAGGTTAATGGTTAAATCACATTCATTGTGTATGAATTTATCTAAATAAAGGGGACATTGAAATATAGTTTTATCCTATACTATCTTCATTTACACTTTAATGATGAATCAATTTTTTTCAGGGTTACCATTCATAATGATAAAATCAAAAGTGACTCGTTTACCAAATTTTACACTAATAATTATGAATACGGAATCCAATTAATCAGATAAAATAACTATAAGGAGATCACTGTAATTTTAAATTATATTTTCAAAAGATAAAGATTTACATTTTCTAAACACATACATTTTTAAGAATAAAAATGGATTTATTTCAATCTCAAGCATAAAAAATTAGAAGAATATTAAAACCTGTCATAGAAAAGATAAATTTTTAATTTAAAAAAATTAATTCACCAATAAAGATCAATATATTTATAATGATAAAAATACATTATGTGCATAATAATGATTTTTATAGAATAACCAACCCTTTTAGCTTTAGGTTTTTTTTAATTTCATTTCCAATTAAATTATAAAAAACTAATTAATTATAAACAATTAAATTCCTCAAATTTCATTTAATTCTATTAATACGCTCAAACTTATTTTCTAGGATATAATAGAAAAATATTATTGTTTATTTAGATATAGGATTCTGTGTATCATTAACTATTGAAAACATTTGACCAGAAGTATTAAAAAACCAGGGTTTTGTAATACCCATTCATTGATTGAATTTTAATCACTTACAAATAATTTAATGATTTATACTAGTTATATTATTTTGATTTTTTTATTTTTTTTTATCTCATTACATACATGTTGTAGTTATTTTTGGTTAATATTAAATCATTCATGGCTTATTTCACTAATCTTAGCGATTAAAGACGATATATTTTTAAAAACTATAATATTTAACATAATAATTCTAGAACCATAAAATAATAATTTATTTTTACTGGATAATAATAATATTAAAATTTATTTTATCATATTGATAAATTATAATTTTTTATATGATTTTTAAATTAGATGGAGAAACATAGAAAAACATGATTAAACCATTATTTTATAGTTGAGTATGGTTAAGAAATGTTTATTTTGTCATAATAAAAGTAATAAATATGAATTATTATAAAATATAAAATATTTATTATTTTTAATATTATGTTATGTTTTTTAGATAATGAATGAAACACACAAAGAAAAATGAATAAATGTTTTTTTTTGCGTTGGTAGTCTACATAATTGATGGCTAACATTTTCATTTCCCAATAAATGAGAGAGAATGATGTTGGATAATATTTTATATATTAATATTAAATAATATATTATAAATATCACATTTATTATAAAATAAAATCCTTAAATTAATCAAATATTGGTGGTGGTGTAAAATAAGAGATGTTGCTTTATATTGATGGTATTCCAGATAATGATACGATCAATATTATTATTTTATATGGACTTAAATTAATAGGTGATATTTATTACCCAAATAAAATAACACCAAATTATAATAATGATACATAGGTAATTATATACTACTTTTGGGTAGGTTTTGAAGAAAAAACATAGAATAAAAGGATAAGTGTTATGTTATATTTACATTATGACATTGACCAACCAATTATAATTACACTAAAAATTTATGGGCTTCAAATAATGTTTGATTAAAAAGAATTTTAGTCATTAAAAGGACTTCTTGGTGATGAAAATTGGGATGAGATTCTAGTAAATTCATTGGGCTATATGTAACATTGATAGGGTGAAATTTATTCACTTTATTAAATTAATTAGTAAAATTATGTGTAAAACAAATAGTTATAAAAATTTTGATCAAAAACATCAAGATAAAACATCATATGAATTTAAAATGAAACACTATTCTCGATAGTGCATGAGATACACCACATCAATTATAATGTGACAACTAAATATTATTATTTACATGTAATAATTATAACCATGTGGAAAAAAATTCATGAATAATTAAAAATAAAGAATTTATGAAATTAATATGGAGTACCAAATCAATATGAATGTTTTGTTAATTTCTTATTAAATAATGACACAATTTCTTTGAAAAGTTATTTTATCTTTCAAAGAATATGTTTTCTTCAAAAAATGGTTTTGGTATTCTTTCATAAAAAAATTAATTTATAGAGATTTTAAAATATGTATTTTATAATATAAAAACCATTATTTAAATCATAATAACAAAATTACACTTTGTTGAAATTTTATGATTTTTCTGAAAATGATAAATATAATTTTAATAGTAAAAAAATAAATTTATTTTTATAAAATATGTTATCAATCATTATATCATCAAAATTTAACAACATAGTTTCTTATAGAATTATTTTTTCATTATTAGATTAAAATGTTAAAGTCATTATAATTTTGTAATGTTTTACGTTGTATTTATAGAAAATAAATAATATATACTAATAAAATATCAACATAACAATTGGAATAGTAATTGAACAATAATTAATAGTAATCTAGACATTTGATTTATAATATAAGCTACTAAAGCATAAATTAAATTTATGTATCTTACAATAGAAAATATGATATATTTACATCATAGATTATGTAAATAAATGTTTTAAAAAATATAAATTAAGTGTTGTCATTTTTGTAAAATGTAAATTTTTATTTAAATTTTTTTTATTAATAAATAATTATTTAAGAGGAAATTTATTATCCAATATAGAGTCATAAATAAATATTTCGTTTCTCTGGGATTTTATAATAAAATTATGGGACCATTATTACTTTTTTCATGTTCTATAAAATCAATTGTGATATTAAAAATTTTTTTTTGAATAAATGATGATTTTAATTAAAAATTTAATGTCCCCTATTAAGAAAATTATTATCTTGCAATTGATTCCATTTTTTACATCTACACATTAAAAAATAGTTGGGGTATTTTATTTGTGATTTTCTTGAGATAATTTATTTTGTTGTGAATAGTGAAATACAATAATGTACTATATTTAAAGTTTTAAGAAAAATATAGAAATTTTTTTGTTATAGATGATATTAGAATCCATTATTTAAAATTAGATACATTATTTTATAAACATATTCAAAATATTCAATACTATTTATTTTGTTGATCAAAAATAAAAGATAACTGAATAAAATATTCAAAAACACCCTTCTCCTCCCACTATAAATACCACCCCTTGGCATCAATTATACTAAAACCGTGTAATGTTTTTATATTTATTATTTCCTACCTATTTACTTTAACAAATCATTTCCCTATGTTCTGGTCTTTCTGGTCTCACCAAAATTCTATTTACAAGTTCTTTAAGGAGGTTCTTAGTTAGATGATATTCAAATAGTAAAACCCTCCTTCATTCTATTTTCATTTCTTTTATTTTCTTTATCCCACCCCCAAAATAAAAAAAAGTAACATGATTTTTAAAATATAATAGATATACAATAATTTTATTACATTAGTGTAATTTCCGACATCGAATCTATTCACTTCTCCAATTATTCAAAAAAATAGTAAGATCGTCCATAACATATCAATTCACCGCCTTCGTGAAGGAATCAATTTATTTTTTTATTTACCACCTTTATTGATGGTCAAAAAACATTTTTATTGTCAAAAATAATTTTTATATTTATATTATAACATTTTCAATGTTATATATCTAATTTATAATGATACCATTAAATAGATCAAAAATAGTTTCTGATGGTTGGAAAAATCGACAAAAACACACAATATATTTATCAATACTAATTTATCTGTTGAATCATACTCATATAAAAAAATTATATAAGATTTCATTTAAAATTATATAATTATACTATTACGATTTCATTCCAATTTTGTATATTTTTCCATTAGACAAGAACTCACATAATTATACTAAAGGGAACCAACCATAATGCCATGAAATGAATGTACTGGGAACGAAAATTCAGATATTTATAACTCTTAAAAATTTCAAAAAATAAACATATTAATTTTTTTTAAATGAAATATATTTGTAAATGTTTCTGAATTATTTAATTATTTAATCTAATTTCATTATCTATAACATTAAAAACATGTGCATATCACTTTCGAAAATGATATTAGGGGCATTTTAAAAAACACTCTTCTTGTTAACACTATTTTTATTAATGAAATGTTTTTTTAATATATAGTATTATATGATTTCCATAATTTCATGAATCCTATTTTATTTAATGTTTCATTTTTAATTTAACAAGATTAGTTTCAAATATATGATTTTCATTTATAAGTGTGAAAATTCTTAAAAAATGAAATTTGATTTTAAAATTAAAACGTTATTACCCTCAAGAATGTTTCTTCTATGCATGATTTATGTGTTGTGATTATGTTATGGTACTTGGGAATTGTTTTGATGATGGGTGGTTCTATGATAAACTGACAGTGGGTCAGCCTATTATATTAATCCAATGTATTGAATAATGTGATATTGTTAACCTGTCATGCTTCTCCTAAGAGACTTTGTAAACATATTATAATGATTATTCCAAGTATAACATGTTTGGTTACTCCATGAGTAGTCAAGGGACATAATTTACATGTAATGGTGAAAGGAAGAGGATTTCACAAGTTAAATGTGTGATTTATGATTTCTTTATATGCCATTACAAGAAAATTATGATTTCATAAGGTAAGATAAACATCTTATGTTTTATTGGTTAAAAATTATAATTTTTTGAATATTGTATCATGGTTTTATAAGACATAATATACTAATGGTATATTTATTACATTCCATGTCTTTTATAAAAATTTATTTCTCATCCCATGAATTAAAAAAATTATTGGTCTAAAGATTGGTCATGGAAATGAATACGTGTTGACAAAATTATTGAAGATCTATAATGAAATGAAATCATATTTTTAATTAGAAATGTTATCCATTGGTGAAAAAAAAAGGAATCTACATAGTAGTTTAAAATTATAATTTATGATAATAATTTTGTAAGATTTTGTCCTAATTCTATAAAAATATAATCCTACTAGAGTATTTGGAGTAAAAAAATGAATTATAGTCTAATATAATTGGATTACATAATGTTTATGGTTTGGTCTATATAGTTGGTATCAGAGCAAGGATTAAATAACATTATAAGTCTCTGGTTATTTGTGAACATGTTAATGATCCTTTGTACATACAGTGGTTAATATCATATTGATATTTTTTGAGGATTCTGTTAATTTTGGTATATTGTATAAAAAATGAAATCAATTGAGATATAACAGGGTTGATGGATTATAGTATTATAATTTTTTATGGAATTATATTTAAACTTCAGTGTATTTTTATTTTAATAATATATTTCTTGTTTAATTTATTTTCCATTTAATTGATTAAGGATCGTTTTTAGGATTTAATGAAGATATGATCATAAAATTTATTGAAAAATCATGTTCCAAATTTTTTTTCATATTCTTGAGTGTCAAATCACCTATATTAAATTGTTTGAGTTATCCAACAATAATTAATTTCTTTAAAAATTTAATGGGTCATCATAAATTATTATTATGATTAAATTATGAAAACACTTCCAACTGTACTGAAAAATGATGTACGTAATGTAGAATGTCTATTTACAATTTTAATGTAGGAAAACATGCTAAAATAGAATGGGAACATCAAGAATATCATAAAATCTAGATTAATGGTATGATTTATTTTCTTATCCATAAAATGTGAAACATTTTTTGATTTATATTTATGAATCATGAGGATATAATTAATATCTTTGATTAGTAAGAATGATGTATTTATATATAAATTAGAAATGCATATATAATCAATTATAAATAATGATGAATGATTAAGATGTCTATATATAAAGTATTCAAGAGTAATAATAGACATAAGGATGATGTAATTTTTTAATGTACTAGTACCCTTTTGATTATGGGAGTACATTGGGATAGGTTTTTTGAATTTTAGTAATAATTAATCATTTTGTCTTTATGTGGAAAAATTTTATTTAAGGAAAACTGTCTTTTTTTTCTTTTATATATATAATTTTAAAAATATCAACAAATTTCGGGCCCATATGATATTTAATTTTGAGTTATTTATGGGTTGTTTGAATTTTTGGTCAAAGGTTTTATCATAATTTAATTTAGTGAGAAATTTTATCTCAGAATAATATCTCTATAATTTTGGGATGCCTTGCATGAATTAGGTAAACAATATTCCTGGAGATTTTATTTTAGGAAAAAATATTAAATTCAATTTTTGTGGAAAATATGATTTTATCGTGGAAATATAATGATGTATAGAAATGAAGATCATATCAAGGAGATTATAATTTGTCCATATACTTTGTGTAGTGATAATTGTAGAGTCACTGATGTTATTATGTGATAAATGTTATTAATATCTTGTAAGTCTATGTGACCAACTCTTTTTTAGTTTTGGGGTTTAATCTCAATTTAGAATATTTTTGAGGAAATCAAATGACTGCTATATTTTTTAATGATCCATGTTAAACATTGGCAACTACTGATCAAATTGGGTGATTAATTATTTTTTTGGAATTAACTATTCTTATCCCAACCATATTGGTTTTGTTTAATTTCTAATGACTGGAGGAATGGATTGTTTTCCATTTATTTATTTATAGATTCATACAATTTGACTCTAGTGATTCATGAATAAATGATTTCTAGTGAAATTTTGGAGTATAAGATGAGATTATAGTGTCAAATTGACTAAAGGTCGAAACTCTGCTTTTGAAGCATGTATCTATCATTAAGTTTATAGTGTAGATGTGAATGGAATTACTCAACCATAAGAAAAAGGTTCTTGAAATTAAAATGTTATCCATTTAGTTTTCTTAGTGAGAAATTAATATCCCTTTAACAAGTCATAGATTTACAGTTTTTATGGTTATAATTATAATGATAATGTTCTCTATCACTCTATATATGATATTTTAGTTAGTTTTCTCTTCCATGTTCCAGTTTTTATACATGGAATCCTAGTACGTGATATCTCAGGTGACCATCATATTTCTATTTTTATCATATGAAGTGGATGTTTTATTAGTACATTTTTCAGTATCTATTTTTGACTAATGAATTTTTATTATTCAACCACCGGTGACCAATCCATTGTTCAAAAATTGAGCTAAAAAATTCCATAATGTGGGAACATATAACATTCTAAAATTTTCAAAGGAAACACTTTTCTTGATAACATATGAGATATGCCACATGAAGCTTAAACGAATAAATAAATTTTATGATTTTAATAGGACTATTATAGCCATTCCATTAATTTGGTAGGGATGAATATGAAAAAAAATTTCAAATAAATATAAATGTGAAAATCAATATAAATTTTTAGGTAATTTCATAGATATTATAACATAATTTTTAGTAGCCTTTTTATTCTTTAAATATTCATGATTTTCTTAAAAACTATTTTTATTAATTTTTATGTAAAAAAAATATAATTACATTCTTTTGATATTAAAATATGTATTTTATAATTGAAAATTAATTTTCTAATAGCGTAATGAAATTTTTCTATGCTAAAATTAAGAAAATCTTCTAAAGAAGTTAGATTTTTGTGAATAGTAAAAAATATAAACTTTTTCTAAAATATGGTATATTTTATGATATCATTAAGATGTAACAACATATGTACTTGTTTAATTGTTTGTTTTCATTCTTTAATTAAAAAATTAAATTCATTATAAATTTATACTGAAATAAGTGGTCTTTATAGAAATTAATGGAAATATACTAAGGAAATAATAACTTGACCATTTGAATAATAAAATGAATGTTAGTAATAAGAATATAGTCATTAAGATAATAAATTCACCTATCAATGAGTAACTAAAATTTAGGTTACTCATAAGTGAGAATATGATATATCTATATACTCGAATAAGTAAATAAAAGTTTTAAAATAATAAATAATCTGTTGTCATATTTTTGGTACATAAAAGTTTATTTATAATTTTAATATTAATATAGTGATTTAAATGAAAATTTATTTTAATAAATATATTTATAATTTTTTTTAATTATGATTAAAATATAATTTTATAAGACCCCAATTAAATTTTTAATGTGTCCTAAAATCTGTTATAATACTATAATCGGTTTTTTTTCAAATAAATGATGAATTTTAATTAAATAAAAAAATTATCATATTTAGAAATTTATTTTACAAAAATATAGTCCATTTTTTGAAATCTACACATAGAAAAATTGTTTGAGTGATTTATTGCGATTTCTAAAATAGTTGATTTTTGAGAATAGTGAAATACTCTAATTTACATTATTAAAATTTTAAAAAATTAATGATTTTTTCTTTTACATTATGTATGAAAACATTATTTCATACTCACATTAACTATTTTTTTTAATTATTCATAATATTCAACAAAATTAATAGTCTTGATCCAAAATAAATAAATGAATAAAATACTAAAAAATATCCCTCTCCCCCACAATAAATACCAATGCTCACAACCTCTTCTCCTCACAAAATATGTGAATTGTATCTTTTTTAATTTTTACCGAATTACATTTATTAACATATTCCCCATGTCTTGGTAATTCTGGACCCACCAAAAGACCATTTCCATTTTCTCTAAGAATTTTATCAAGGAGAAGATATTCATATGGTAAAACCCTCCTTCTTTCTCTATTTTTTTCTTTTCTTTTCTTTTCCTACCCTAAAATCCACTATCCATATTTACATGATAAATTCATTACCATTAATATACTATAATATTAATATATTAGTAGAATATTAATCCTCATACGTCTTCTATTCTCCTCTTATTCTAAAAAATGAAAACACCATCCCTAACATTTCGATTCACCACCTTCATGGATGATAAATTTTCATTTTCCCTCATCACATTCATGTATAGTCATAAAACAATCATTATAGTCCAAAAAAATTAATATTTATTTCAAAAAATTATAATTTTTGGGATAATATTTGTAGCCAACGTTCTAAATAAAATGAAACTAGTTTGTGATAGTCATAAAAATGAAAACAAACCAAACAACTATCATTAATGTTTTATCTAATGAATCATCCATATATTAAATATAAAAATTACATAAAGGATCCGTTAAAATTCATGAAGTAAATTAATACCTTTTCCTTTAACTTCTAGAGTATTTATTCTATTTGAATATAACACTAATAATTATACACAAGGGAATCAACCATAATGCCATGAAATTAACCCTCCAAGAGAGATGATTCTGATAGTTATAACTTATAAAAATAGCCATAAATAATCATAATAATGTGTTAATAAGTAAAATATATGTGGAAAAGGTTCATAATTTTGAAATTAATGAATAAAATATTATTATCTAGGATATTAAGTACAAGTGTAGAGCGCCTTCAGATATAAGGTGAGAGGCTTTTTTAAAATCTTCTATTTTTGTTACAACTATTTTTATTAATTAAATGTATTTTTACTTACAAATAATGTTCATTTAATCACATTAGTTATTAATTATTTATATAATGTTTATTTTTTATGTTTAAATATTTATTTTTGAATAAAAATATTTCATTTATATGTGTTCAGCTTCCTAAAAATGAAATGTAATTTCAATAAAAATAATTATTTTCCAAAAATAAATATTTTTTGAAGGATTTTTGTGTTTTGATCGTGGTATGGTTCTTGGGAATAGTTTTGATGATGGTCGGTTCCATGATAAATTGATTATGGGTGATCCCACTATATCTTTCTAGTACATTAGGTGAACTAATGGAATCAATCTTTTATGATTGTCCATAGAGATTGTACGAAATAATTGTGATGGTTATTCCATATGTAACTGGGATATTTACTCCCTATGTATTAATGAGAGATAATTCATATACCAGAGTGATATTAAAATGATCCAGAAAATTACCTTTGGGATATATATATGCTATATATGGTTTTACTGGAACGTTATGATTTCATAAGGTAAGCCAAAGTACTAATATCTTATATGTGAAAATTATAACATTGTGAAAAAAAATTTCATGGGTTTATATGTATTTAGAGGATAATTATTTATTTATTATTTTTTATGTATCTTTCAGATATTTTGAGTTCATACTATGTTTTATATTTTTTTATTGGTCCAATGTTTGGTAAGGATAAAGAAGTAGTCAGGATGAATGTATTGATGATGTGTCATGAAAAGAAATCATTTTTTTTGAAAGGATTCATTTTGTGAAAAAAAAACTAAACACCCTATAATATTGTACACATTAAATTTATGATTATAATTTTGTAAATGTTTTTTATAATTATATAAAACTCTAAAAGTAAAAGAACTTTTATTTTTAAATAAGAAGAATTATATTCTAAATTTATAGGATTATGTAATGTTTATGTTTGGGTCCTTACATAAGAATCATTAACATGATATGTGATAAGTAGTTGATATTTGGGTTGGATAATTTTGATTAAAAATATACCACTCCTTTGACCACATGTTTTAAATATGATACATGATTTTTCTCTTATGTTTTCACAATTTACAATTTTTTTCTAATTACATAACTAGTATTCAATTAATTAGTATATGTTATACTGAAATTATTATATAACCCCAACATAAAAGTATGTTCATATGAACAAAATATATAAAATATTTATTAAAAAATCTAAATAGAATAAAATTTAAATTTAAATTAAATTATTTAAAATATCGATAAATTTTTTTTGTATAATTTTTTTTAATTATGTCTTGTTAATTTTATTTCATTGTGATTATGAATTAAATGTGTGTTAATATATTTATATATTGTTTTAAAAATTAATATATAATCACTTTTCTATTAAGATTATTTTATTTTATAAGAAAAAAAATTATATAATGTTAATAAGAAAATTTTAAAAGATATAAATTTTTCCATTATTGCAGTAATAATGTTTAATCATACAAGTTATACATTTCTGCATAAAAATAGAATATAAATTATTATATAATATGAAAATTTTCATCTAAAATATCTAATCCTTTTTATAAAATATTAATTCTAATGTTTTGAAGTTATTATTTTAATATTTGTGAACATACTACATAAAACCTATTTTTAGAAAAATTATTTTTTTATGGTCAAAATGTATATTTTGTATGTATTTATAAATTTAATTTCCTTAAATGATATATATTTCATTATAATATTACAAATAACAGTTCTATTTTTAAAAACGAATTCAAAAACTGATTGTCAATAATAAAATATTTATTTAAATTAACAAATAAAAAATAGATTTAAATTAGAACATAATCATTCTTTAATTAGAGAATGATAAAAATTGTATTTTTTATGTTTAAAATAATATTAAAAATAAATTATACTCTAGAAGTAAAATAATCAATTTAATCATTTTATTAACATCAATTTTTTCATCAAATATTCATAATGTCATAATTTTTAGAGTCATTTTTAAATATAAAATATTCATTATTCTCATAAAAAGAAACTATTTTAGAAAAAACAATATTACCTAAAAGCTAATTTTTATGTTATTCATTCAGAAATGATTCTCATTCTATTGAATCCAAACAAAAAATTTTAATTATTAATACTCTAAAATAAAAAGACAGAAAAAAAAATTATTGATGATTTCGATTTTAAAACAATAAATGATTTAAATATTACTTAATACAAATTTATACATCCAATAGTTCTAATATATTACTCTGTAAACGAAAATATTTTATATAACTATTTAAAAATATTCTATTTAAATTATTTTCATAAAATATACAATACATTTCTAAAATTATTCAAATAAAATAATTTACAATCATATTAAATAAAATTTACTATTTATCCACGGAATATATATATCATTCTATTTAATAGTGGCTGTATTAAATTTTTTTTATTATTATTAATTTACATCTAATATGTTAGGGGTCATTTTAGTTTGTGATGTAGGTGAATGAAGCTATCAAATGTAGTAATAATTAAGAATTTTGATTCGAAAATATTTGGTCATTACCGTTTGAAGTTTATATATTTGATGAGGGTGTGGATGATGAAGATCTAGAGATGGTTACAAAATGATATTTGGAGAATAACATTATGAAAATAATCATTCCATAATGAAACTTTCGAAATTATCAGAGTACACAATAATTAGGCACTCTGATGAAATTATTGATAAAAAGCTATAAGAATATGAATTCATCAAAAATTAATGTCTAAGAAAATTTTATTTAGATATAAATTCATGATAAGAAATCTATAAAAAAATTAAAATTATGGAAAGAGTGTTTTAATAATTCATTCCATGTAAGAATACCTGACCTAAAATATAGGTAAAAGGATAAAAGATAGTGAATGTTATGGAGTGTCATTAAAAAATTTGAATTAATATCAAGTAATGTTTCTCTGAAATTAATTATAAATAAAGTAAATTAATTTTTTATTAGTGATTTTTTCTCACCATTATGTTCATTGATGTGGATTTCAATTTGAAAAATATAGAGAAAATAGTATTTGTAATCAATAATATTGAGTACATATTTTTTGATTCATCAAGATTTATTGATGAGTTTAATGAAGATTAAATAAACAATTGAAACACTAAAATGAATTATATTTATTTATATTCAATAATTATATGAATAAGTAATGTTAATATATTTTATTTAGGATGAGTGATCTATTATGATGATCCGAAGAGAAGGAAAATTCATGCTTCTAAATGACAAAAATGGATAATAAATCCAAAATATAATTTCACCATTTAATTATTGGATTTATTGTCTTTATCATCATGGTTTTTATTGATTATAAGGTTCAAACATTGTGTATTAGAGTTTAAAATAATCATTTAAAATGTTTTCTGAAATAGCTGATTTGACTTAAATTGCATGAGATATCTATATGATAGTTCGAAGAGGTTTTGAAAATATTTGAGTTTGGTATGATATTATTATATCTATGTGAAAACATATCAATCATGTAAATCATAAAAAAATAGTCCTCCCCACTCTAAGAATCATGAATTGAATATTCCATATAAGCATTCCATTTACCAAAAAACATAGTCCCACACACTATAAGAATCATGAATTGATTATTCCAAATAAGCTTTCCATTGACCAAAAAAACATAATTATAGTGAACTTCTATTAAAAAATGTTAAAATTTCAAAATAATTTGTGTAATACTTAATAAATTACACAAACAGACACCCAAACACCTTACTAGGTCAGTTTATTTGGAAACATGTGATGATAAACAGTGGTACATAAGTGGGATAAATTATATCCCACTAGTTTTTCTATGATTAGTTTCCTTGTTATAAAAATAATACATAATAAATATATTCATATCCCTGTAAAAGGAATCCAATGAAAATGTGAGTTCACATGATATGTATGGTTAAATAAGGGAGATGTAAAATCATAATCATGTAGATAAGTGTATGAAAACATGGGAATAACATTATAACATCATACCAAGCATATCAAAGATCATATACCAAGGTCATGGCATAAATATTGGCAATTCATAAGTCATGAATCATGATGGAATCATGGGAATAATTCATGAAACCATAACATATGAATTAGACATGAAATTTATGGTAGAAACATGAACATGTACTATCATTACCAATAAGTAAAGGATTTTTGGAAAGAAATATTAGAGTATTTCATGTCTATTCCCCTATTGGGGTGGGACACACCGCCATCCCAAATAATAGTCCTCTGTATATATTGGATATGGTTTCTCTTCTCCCGATAGTGGATGAATTCCATTGACATGTTTCCCATCCTTATCTCATGATATATAAATCTTTAGCCAATGAAATGGAGGGAGATATTGATCCTACCAATCTCATAAAGAAACCACACATATATATTCCACAATTTAGTAAATAATAATATAAAAACACATGAAATTAAATGGTAATAATAATAATGTCATCATATCATAAAATTGATAAAATTCATAGGATTCATAATCATTTCATCAGATAATAACCCATTAAAGGAAATGGGTTTCATAAACATAAAACTCAAGAAAAAGAAACAGTTTTCATAAACATCATTCCATTAACACATAAACCCTTTCAGAGAAATAATATGACTTTAAACCTTTGATAATGTCCCCATAAAATATGAGTAACAAAAACGGATATCATCTTATATGGAACACAATTTTGATAAATATGAAGCATTTATTGAGGAAAGTATCATTTTTTAATTGAAAAATACTTTTTATAATAGAAAACATTCCGGTGTGATTTCAGAGAACCTGAAGTCCCTCCTCGGTGGCCAGTAGTGAGAACCCGCCCCTCTTGTCCGGTGGCCAGCAACGACGAACCTGAATCCCTTGCGCAGCACCTTAGCATGCTCCGACATGGCCGTAAATTCCCTCGCTGGGTTCGCAAAGGGAGTCTCAGTTCATGTCGGACCCCGTTCGGCCCGTCGCTGCCACCGACGAAGCAATTTAGATCTCTTCGGATCGTCTGTCGTTGTTCGCGGGCCGCGTTTGGCCTCGCCTCATGTGTTGTTTAGCCGCCACTATCCAAAGTGAGTTTTAGTATTGCACGTGTGTTTATTTTATTGTCTTTTTTCTATTTTGAAATACTTATATTTTTTTAGTGGGAATAATTATTTTGGTGTTGTTAAATATAGGGTTTACATTAATATTTGTTTAGGGATTGTATATGATGCCTTTGGTGTTTGTAAATTACTTCTTGTTCTTTTTGGGTGTGTTTTGACGTAAAATCCTTGTATTGTTATTTAAAATTGTATTATAAACTTTTAAATGGATTATTAAATATTATATGTGGTGTGAATTTTGTTTTGGAAATATTTTTGTGGTGTGCTGGGTTTAAAAATTAATTTTTGTCATGTGGGTATTTTTTTAAGTTTTGTAATTTGTTATTTTAACTACATAAGTGGTGTGCATTCTGATTTGGTGTAGTGCGAGTTGTTTTTTGAAATCATGTCGGGGTGGTTTTTATGTTATTTTTCCGTTTGAACTTTTTTGAGTCTGTGTTTAGTTTTGCGGTTGTTTCAGCATGTCGGCTAAGAGGACCTATGATATTGTGGTCATCATCTTATGCATTTTTGTGCGTCTGTACGAGGCGTGACGTGCCATTGTATTTGGACTGCGAGCCGAGGTTGGTCCCCATCTTCACTCGCCATTAAATTCAGAATTTATTAATTTCTTGATATTTCAATAATTTTAATAAATGTGAAATAATGTAAGATAATTAAATTTTCAATGATTATTTGGTGTAAACATAGCTGTTTATTTTATACACAACACTTGAAACATTTTCTTGATGAGGGGACACCCATTCGTGAAAGAATTCATGTTTTTCCATTAAACATAATTTACAGAATTTTAAATGTAGTTCTGGTTTATTAATAAATGATTTATTTTCAATCACAGACAAGTGTTTTGGTTCACTTGAGAAATGAGGATTTTCCATAAAATTTGTGAATGCCCATTTGGAACTTTAATAAAATAAATAATTATGGAAAACTCTATTTGGGGCGACTCAGATGTGATATTTGGTGTTCTTTGACTGCATGATTTATATGTGATGTTTTTAATGCTTGATTGATATTGTTGACTCACCCCTTTCTTGTTTATTATATGTGTTGAAATCGGAACTTTGAATTGTAAGTGAATCTTCTGAGAATGATTGTTGTACTAGATTAGATTACGCACTGTCTAGTGGCCCCTAGTATAGATGACATTCTTCTTGGGGATTGGGCCCCTCTGTTAGTCAATGTTGGGAAAAACTGGGCGTTATGGCGTTACGAAGTCATTTAGAGTAGGCATGCCTTTAGGATGAGTCACAGGTATAGTACATTCTGGATTGTTAATGAGCTCATAGGTTTGAGCCATGTTTCTTTTAGTGGTTTTTTGTATGTGGCGGACGATTGAGAGGTCGAGTTTGGTTGTTGGCCCCTATGTGCCACTTTTTCCATTGCCTTATTGTACGTTCTATGTTCTTTGTGGTTTTCTTTTTGAATAATAACTATTGTTTGGACTTATAGATTTTTTGCAAAATGTTTTAAAAGGAAATGCACCTATTTCTTTCAATATTAAACTTGTTTCAAATTAAAAAGGGAAATGGGATGTTACTTGTTTTAGAAATGAATGTGCATGAAAACTATATTTTATATACTTTAGTTTAATCCTAGAATTAGTAAATTTCTTTATTTAAAGGAAGTTCATTGGGAATAGTTGGTTGGGCACGCCTACTGAGATTTAATACTCACGCCTATAGTTCTTTTTGTTTTTAGTGTTTTTGCAGGCTAAAACTTGGGTGCATTCTCCTTGGGCGACGTTTGTTTGTGAGTTGGAGAGTGACTCGCGAGGTCACAAGGAGATAGTGGTTGTCTCTTTCAGATAGTCTTTTTCTTTTGTTCTCATTTAGTTACTTTACTTTGTTTATTTATTTGGTGCTACTCTGTTTTATTTATACTACTTTATTTATTTATTTTAACTGGGTGTAATCATTCCCTCCGCCTCTGTTGATGCCCTAGTGCTTGTCTCCAGCCTGGGAGGATCGAGAACGCCTCTCGGGCAATGTCGCGGACTGGCTCGGGTGACCGGTTCAGGGTCGACCCAGGTTGGTTCGTGAAAAAATGGTATCAAAGGAGGTCTTCTCATAGAGGACCTTGCTTTTCATAGCACCCATTGTTATTTGTGATGTCTGGTAGATGTATATTAGGACTGTCGGGGCTCGTGATGTAGGTTGTGGGTCGGTGCGAGATCACCACTGCTCGTGATGAGACCTGAGCTACCAGAGGTAGTCCAGGTTTTGAGTATTTTTCTTTTCTTTTGGATTGAGGGATAAAAATGGAGGAAAACAGATGTTACATTGTAAATTTACATGGAGTAGTGACCCATTTTCAGCTCGCGTACATGGTTTAAGTTCTTCCTAGTCATTGTCTCTTACTTGGGGCATGGTGCACTATAATGTCGCTAGGTTAAGCATGAATATTGGTCCCTCCCTTTGGTGATTTTATGCATGTTATGTGTTTTTTCTTGATTTTGGTTGGTGTTTGAGTGATTTTGGATTTGATGGTGGTTTTGAATTGATAGGGTCCTTTCTCTAATGGTTTTAAAACTTATGAAAAGGGGATTCCTTCCATGTTTTTTGGAAATTGGTGAAGTGGGTTTTTACAGAGTAAGTTTATTGATCTAGAAAAAAATTTCTTATGTTTGGATTTGGTAACAGAATAGAATGTGTGTCCCTTGGTATTCCTTAGGATAGTCTGCATATGTGTGGGTAGACACGTGACGTGCACATTGACACATATGTACGGGTGATTTGAGTAAAAAGAGATGAAGTTTTATGTGGCGGTTCATAGGATTCCATGGGTGGGGTTTTGGAATTTATGTCTTGGCTTGATTTTCCTAAAATGGACTTTAATGATAAAAAAGAAGACTTCGGGACAAGGTTTTTCTTGAAAAGTAGTTTTTGGTATTTTGAAAAGTTTATTTAACCTGTGTTTGTGTATGTTTGATTTATGAGTCTATTACCCTTGTCTGGTGGTGTTGCTTTGGTTGTGTTTAATATTGTTCGGGATTTTGGGCTGGTTGTCCTGGCTCAAGGTGTTTCTTTTGATTGATTTTTGGATTGATGCCAGTTGCGATTTTGTATTTCATGTTGTTTCGAATATGCCACCCAGAAATGTCTTCGAATGTTTTTAATGATTCATTCTCAATTCAGGTTTCTATCGAGTGTTTCTTGTCTTTCGAGGAATTCATGGTTCGTTAGGGGCAGTGAAACAGTCTCAGGGGAGTGAATCATGTCTTCTTGTGTTTGGGAACTCCCGAGTTTGTTAGAGTTTGTATTGTCTTGGGTTCAGTGAAAGGTCCATCTTTGGACCAATGGGGGTGGATGCCTCATCCAACGTGGATTTGGGATGACGTGGGAGGTGTAAATGTATGTCTTCATCCAATGGATCATATCTGAGGAGGTGAAAGCGAAAAGAGGCGAGAGATCGTTTGAAGTTGACCAGGCCCATGGTTGGAAAAGGCTTCTTTTGGCTGCTTTATGTAGTCGACATTTAGAGCGCAAGTACCTGTAAAATCTGGCACCTTTCATCATTCGTAAGGGTTCCCCATTTTGAGAGAGGGGTGTATGAGATAAACCTTCCCCCTGAAGAAATCCCTTTTCGTTGGTGCAGATCTTGGTTCGTTAGACTACTTTCTAAAATTCCCTCAGTGTTGTCGGTTCGAGTATCTGAAGACATCTTGTCTCATCCCTTTGATTTCATGATACTGTGTAACCGCTCGGGTCGCTTGGAATGGTTCTAATAGTAGTGTCGTTTGAAGAGGGAGTCCCTATCGGGGGATTCTTGTGTCTGATTGTGATGCATAAGATGCTTCATCCATCAGAGCCCCAGCCTCAGGTCTCGGGGTGAAACTCACGCACACTCAGGGAAACAGAGGCATGTGAGACATTTTCTTAGTTCTTTATCTTTCATCTTGGAATAGAGACATTCGGGTTTCATTGTACTTGTTTTCCCGCTATTTTATGTTCATCTGTTGTGGTAATAGTGCGATGAACATATTCTTTCATGATCATAGTAGTTTCCTTATTCTGAGTGTGGCCTCCAGAATTGTGGTGTTCCGTTTAAGTCTCAGTGGTCCCGCTCAACTCAAGTGGAGAATTCGGTATGTTCGGGTTTGGAGTTTCCATGTTAGCCCCTCCTCGGGTTGGTCTGTGTGGGTTTTAATGTTTCAATGTTAGTTGAGTTCTTGTAGTGGGTAGAACCCTCTTCTGTTCTCCCCTCATTCTATGGCATGGTTTGTTCGTGATCGGTCGGGTGTGACTTGTGGAGTGATTCATCAACATGAGGTTCTCGATTTTTTTATTTATGCTCTGTTCGGGCACAGACTCACGTTTTGGCTATCTTTTGACTTGGTGACTTTTTGGGGGTAGAAAGTGTCTGTGGTGCAGAGAATTGTCACACCCCGACCGGGTTTGACACAAAACATATAAAACTATGTGACAACACGTAGTTTGACACTGTAGGTTGTCAGTACCGAGTGGCAGGGTTCGAGCACAGCTCGCTCAACGACACACTTGACAGCACACGAGTCGTATCGTAGCTCGACATCTGAAATATGTAAATAAAATAATTAAAGGTCATGAGAAATGAGATGAAGTAATTTTTTTAATAAAATAGAGTTTGATAAATTATTTTTTAAGCACAAAATAATAATAGTATTATAGTTTTAATAATAATAATATCCTTATTTTGGTTGTTTTTATTATTATTAATACTATTAATATTATTATTATTACTATTATTATGATTATTATTATTATATTGACTTTTAATTTTGGTTTTATTATTATTATTGTGATAATATTATTATTATTATATAAAAAAGCAAACAAACCCTACCCCTTTACTACCCCTAAATCCCCCTATCTCCCCATTCCCTGTGTGAGCCCCCCCCCCCACTTCCTCTTCGTCCGGCTACGCGCACCCCTGCCCCCTCTGCATGTCGTTGCACCCCCCCGACTCCCCATCCCTACTGGTCTTGTCGGACACCCTGGTCACTCCACCATTCTTCTTACGTCCTCCACCCTACTCGTTCGCGCATAGCTAACCCGACCCCTGACCCCCCGTGCTGCACCTCTGGCCTTGCCTCCTCAGCACACCAGACCACCGCCTCCAGGCACCTTCTTGATTTCCTACGCATCCCCTGGTCGTGCGAGCTCTACCAGCTGAGGCCCCCCTCCGATGACCCCACTTCTCAGGCCAGATCTCCCACTAGCCCCTCTCCTACGTCGGCACAAGGACGCCCGCCACACCCCTTTTCTTGTCCAGCCGACACAAGGCCCACTCCCCCCTCTGCTTGTCCATCCGATGTGAGACCCCCTGCCCCATCCTTTTCCCCTTGTCGTGACCTACTGGTGAAAGACACTTCCCCCCTTTCCATTATGGTGTGATTTCGGAGAACCCGAAGCCCCTACTCCATGGCTAGCAGTGAAAACCCTACTCCCCTTGTTCGGCAGCCAGAAGCGACGAACCTGAATCCCTTGCGCAACACCTCAGCGTGCTCCGATGTGGACGTGAATTCCCTCGCTGGGTTTGCGAATGGTGTCTCGGGTCCTGTAGTACCCCGTTCTGTCTACCAACGCCGAAGATGAGGCGGTTTATATCGCTTCAGATCATCTGTCATTGTTCGCAGGGCATGTTTGGCCTCGCTGCATATGTTTTTTCGCCAACACCATCCAAAGCGAGTTTTAGTATTGCACGCACATTTATTTTATTTGTCGTTATTGTGTGTGGAATTCCTTATATTTTTGTGTAGAAAAAATACTAATTTTGGTGTTTTTAAAGATAGGGTTCACAGGAATCTTGGTTTAGGCTTTGTATATGATGCCTTTGATGTTTGTAAATGTTATCTTTATATTTTTGGGTGGGTTTTGACGTAAAAGCCTTGTAGTGTTATTTAAAATTGTATTATAATCTTTTATCTGGTTTATTTAATATTATATGTGGTGTGAATTATGTTTTGAAAATATTTTTGAGGTGTGCTGGGTTTAAAAAAGGATTTTTGACATGTGGGTATTTTTTTAAGTTGTGTAATTTTTTATTTTAACTATGAAAGTGGTGTCCATTTTCATTTGGTGTGGTGCAAGTTTTTTTTGAAAGCATGTCGTGGTGGTGTTTACGTTGTTTGTTCGTTTGAACTGTTTTGAGTCCGTGTTTATGCGTTTTAGTTGTGCGGTTGTTCCAGCGTGTCGGCGAGGAAGACCTACGATACTTCGGTCGTTGGATTGTGCGTCTTTGTGCGTCTGTGTGAGGAGTGACATGCCATTTTTTTGGACTGTTAGCTGAGGTAGGTACCCCACTGCACTCGCCTTTAAATTCATAATTTATTAATTTCTTGATTTTTTTTTAATTTTAGTAAATGTGAAATAAAATAATATAATTAATTTGTAAAGGATTATTTTGTGTAAAAAGTGATGCCTATATTATACACGACACATGAAACATTTTCTTGTTGAGCGGACACCCAGTAGTGAAAAAAATTCTATTTGGCCTTTAAACATAATTCACAAAATTTTAAATGTTGTTTTGGTTTATTAATAAATTATTTATTTTGAAGAGGGAACACGTGTTTTGGTTCACTTGAGAAAATAGGATTTTCCTTAAAATTTGTGAAGGCTCGTTTGGCACATTAATAAAAAATTATTTTGGAAAACCTTATTTGGGGTGACTCAGATGTGATATTTGGTGTATGTTGACTACATGATTTATGTCAGATGTCTGTACTTCTTGATTGAATATGTTGACTCACCCCTTTCCAGTTTATTATATCTGTTGACATGGGAATTTGGCATAGTAAGTGAACCTTCTGCGAATTAATGATGCACTAGTTTAGATTATGCACTGGCTAGTGGTCCCTAGTACAGATGACACACTGCTAGGTAATTGGGCCCTCGGTTAGGCCATGTAGGGAAAGACCAAGCATTAGGGAATTATGGAATCATCGAGAGTAGGCATGCCTTCAGGATGAGTCACATGTATAGTATGTTCTGGATTGTTCACGAGCTCATAGGTTTGACCCATGTTTCTTTTAGTGGATATTTGTATGTGGCAGACGATTGAGAGGTCGAGTTTGGTTGATGTCCCTTATGTTCCACTTTTTCCATTGCTTTATTGTGTGTTGTGTGCTGTGTGTGGTTTTACTTTTGACTAACAACTAAAGATTGGATTTCGAAATTGTTCGCAAAATGTTATATAAGTAAATTTACCCGTTTCATCCAACATTAAACTTGTTTCAAATTAAAAAGTGTAATGGAATGTTACATGTTTTAGAAATGATAGTGCATGAAAACCATATTTTATATACATTAGTTCCAACCTGGAATTAGTAACTTCTATTGTTTAAAGGAAGTGCATTGGGAATAGTTTTTTGGACATGCCTACTGAATTTTAATACTCACACATATAATTATTTTTTGTTTTTAGTGTTTGTACTAGCTACAACTTGGGTGCGTTCACCTTGGGCGATGTTTGGTCCTGAGTTGGAGAGTGGCTCGCGAGGTCACACATAGATAGTGGTTGTCTCTTTCGGTTAGTTTTTTTCTTTTGTTCTCGTTTAGTTACTTTACGCTGTTTATTTATTTTGTGCTACTGTGTTTTATTTCTTCTTCTTTATTTATTTATTTTAACTAGGAGAAATCATTCCCACCGCCTCTGTTGATGCCCTGGCACTTGTCGCCAGCTTGGGAGGATAGGGAATGCCTCTCGGGCCATGTTGCGGACTGGATCGGGTAACCGGTTCAGGGTCGACCTGGGTTGGTTCTTTACATTTAGCGAAAGATATTTTCTTTTATCAAACTCAAATAATTGAAGGTGTTGATCATAACCACATTTAAAATCCAATGAACAAGTTTTCAACATATCATATTGGGTTTTAATTGTTCATTAAGTCTAACCATCCTGCAATGTATGATAAAAAGTGATGAAACTCAATTTGGTAATAAGATATTTATGCATACTTCACCTATATAATGAAGAAAACCTTGAATCCTTATTTGATATATTGGAATATGGTACTCCATGAAAACATACCCTTTATTTAATGTACATTCGGGATCGATGGTCTACAGATAATTCCTCGTTGATAGTGATGAAGTGTACTGACTTAGTAAGTTAATAAACTACCACCCATATAGCATTATTCCCTTTCAATTTTTTTGGTAGTCCAATAAAAAATACATAGTGATGTCCTCCCATTTAAATTCTTACATGGGTAATGGATGAAAAATTCCAATAGACTTTGGTCTTTCAACCTTTATTTTTTGGCATCCCAAGCAGCGAGAGACAAACTCTACAATATCCCTCTTTATGAAATCCAATCAGAAATCTTCCTTCAAATATAAATACATATATAAACATCTAGGATGAATACAGAATGAAGAACATTGATCTTCCTCTAACAATTCCTTCATCAAATCTTTGTATGGATATAGTAAAAGAATATCAACACATAGCAGTGCATTTTTAAATATGGAAGCGGTCTAAACTGCCTCTATATGCTTTGGCAATGGTTTTGTAAAACTGCTTATAAATTGGGTGTCGGCATCCAACCCATGGGGGTTTCTTCAAATTAGTTTCTATTTTTTAGAATGTGTCATAGTAAACATATTTAGCTGTGGTTTTTGTGCTTTTAGCAGTGGTTTTGACCACCGTTAAATTTTTCCATTTTTTCACATAAAAAATGCTGCTAAAACCACAAAAACTACTGCTAAACAATAACATGCATTTATTTATCTATGGTTTGAACCACTTACGATAAGACATTATCATCCTATAACATTAGTTTAAACTGCTTCTAAATATGGTCCATTTCAATATAGGTGGTTTAAATAAACTATAAATGTATAATTACAATAAAATTCTCCAGATTTTTCCACCTCAGTAACAATACCCTAGAAAAAAAACCATGAGCAGAGAACATATAACTGAATAATATAAACAATACAAAAATTATTAGTAGTCAAAAATATGGAAATATATCATAAAAACCATTTAGATAAAACATATACAAGAATAATCTAAACCATATCATCACAAATATATAACAATGTTTCATATATCTAAATCTATGACTTTATACTATAAAGAATCAACGTCTAGGTTATACGACGTTGAACATCATACAAAAAACTTATGATCTGTAAAAAATTAAACTACCTAGCCTAACATTGACCATCTTAGACCAGTATGTAATGAGCATGATATTCACGCCCTTTCTGGAGAGTATTTTCTATTCTAATGATGGTCACCTACCACAGAAATTTTCAAAAATACATATGGCTAGATTCTATGTTTTGTGGGATAAAAAGAGATGCCAAAAAATCATATCGTAGTCCTATCACAAATTAGGACCAACCTCAAGGCCTTTCCCCTATTAATGGGGTTTAATCTCTCTAATATAAAGGCTCCCTAAATGTGCTCAAGCACATAGTGGCATAGCTCCCAAAGCACTAAAATCATCCCAAAATTCACCTAATGTTCACCTCCACACTTTAGGACACCCTTAATTTGGATTCCCATCATCCTCTATGTATTATTTTCCCATATAGTGATTGTGAATTGAAGAAATACGGTCACCTACCATCTAGGTAACACACCTCAAATGATCTCTTGTGAGAAGTGATAATTTTCATGTTTCAAATGTGTTCATTGGTCGGCCCAACATTTTTTGGTTCCATCCTTACATTACATGGTTATGTGGATTTTTTCTTCAATATGAACACAATTAATCAAATAAACAACATAATAGTTAGTCCAAAACACTAATATACACATTGTAATATAACTCAAATGAAAATATTAAATATATTAATCTTATAAATGGAATATAGCTTACATCATAATCCACCAACAACATACACCACCAATTATAGACTCACAACCTTAGTAAATAATTTAGCCATATCAAATTCCAATTCCTTTGTCAAATAAGGGAAATCATGAAAATTTTAGGTCTTGAAAATGGTAGGTGACTACTTTATGCCACACATGATATAAAAACAAACCCTCTGTTTCCATATTTGTGCAACATTTCAACAAGACCACTAATAAATGTTCAACAACGAACACTACTTGTCACCATATCTACCTCCATATCTACTTCATACAATAGTTACATGAAAGAAAATTATATCTAAAATTAAATAATGTTTTATATTTATATTTATACATAAAACAGATGAAATTTCTTTAAAACTAAATGATTATTATGTTTTGTGATTTACCTTCTTAGCACCCTTAATCAATGTAATGTCACAAGGGAAATATCTGGTCATCTTCTGATATAAATCAATCAATGCATTCTTTAAAAAAGATATCTTAGACCTCTTTTCTCAGATTTTGTTTTTCATAGAAACAAAATATCCATGTGCATCCCATCTACAACCACAATTAGATGCAACTTCAATCCTCGATGGCCTATTAAACACCCTATATGGTAAGGGTCCAAAACCCAGCCTACAAACTTGACCGAAATGCTCTTTCCCAATCACTTTATGAACTGGGTCTTCCTGGGGGGCTGAGTATGACAACACAATATTGGCATCCCATAGTTCATTAATTATTACCTATAAATCAAATATAATTCATTTTAGAAACAAAATATATTAATATTTTGACAACTAAAAATAATGTATTATAATGAAAAATTAATTCATACACCAACTTCTTTAGAAGGCTCATTAAAATAACTCACATCAATTTTTTATGAACATAAAACAACATATATATTTGAGGGACTAGGTTCCCTAAAATCATTACCTGTAATGAAAAAATATAAATAAAAAAAATTATATATTACACTTATATTATTATCTTATAATTATTTAAATGAATGAAAAGATTACGAGATTCAATCAACAACTACAAACAATCTTTGACCCCGCAGTGTGATAGATGATTTCCTTACCCCAGCTCAATGCATTCTTTCGTGAATGATCCTGAAATAAATAAAATGTAATTTAATAGTAATGTATGAAATGTAATCTGCTTTCATATACATGTATAAATGTAAAATTAGATTAATATAATAATTTTTGATTAAATACCATGTGCTAATTATCAATGTGTATGTCAATAAAAATATTCCACTGCTCTCTAGGTACCCCATTGGGTACCATTTCATACATCTATTGGGTGCTAAATGAAATATCATTAACATCACTCTATAATCTCCACTTAATGTCATTCTATTTCTTACCATGATTTTTTCAAGGTCCACTTTCATGCTAGTACATGAGAAACTACAATGTGGAAAAACATCTATACCTAGAAATTCGTATTGAAAATATTATAATTTAATAACATAATGACATTCAATTACACCAAAATGTATTAAAAATTTTTATTTTTTAATCAAAAAAATTATTTTACACGACGAAGGAATTTGACTTCAATCAATATGTATAAATGTAGAAGAAATCTGATCTAAATCCAACTAGCCTAGAATCTATCCAAGTAATCTGGAAACGTCATCTATAGAGGCCCTATAGGTATTAAATAAGACAACGATCATTAGTCCGGTCAGATTCCATACATTTGAACATATCATATTTTTCTCCATAGTTTAATTATTTCTATATTTATGAATAAAAAAAGTTTGTATAAAAAATTGAAATAAATATATTCTTATTAAAATTTGTAACAATAATAGTAACCCAAGAATATCCCTGAGAAGAACTTAGAGTGTCACCATGATCCCACACTACTAATACTACTAAATGAGAATGTGTCGACTGAAATGTTGATGGGATGACCATGGAGGGTGTGAGAGATAGTGCAAGATATGTAGATGGTGTCTCATATGCTATTGTGAGAGATACAGATGGATCTTCATCTTTTTTTGTGGTTGATTGAATATTATAATGCTTCTTCCTTGTCATTCTTGAAATTTAATCAAATTAAACTAAATTGAGAACATATAATTCTTAAAATTTTTAGAGAAATAAATGATAAATCATTACAAATACAAAATACTAACAAAAAAATATATACCTAATTATGATAAATAATGAATCGTTTTTAATAGGATTTTAGATACCTTATTACTATAACTGTTTGGATATAATTCTCTTGTGGATGACATCCAAATATTTTTTATATTTATCAAATATCCAAAAATGACATATAATGTTTTCTAGGTCTAAAATAAAGCATCAAAGAAGGGTTTCTTTAAGATATTGATAAATAGTTGAAAAATATTAGAAAAATACATGAAAACAATGGTAGATGATGAAATGGTTGATAGGTGGAGTGTTATATAAAATTGTTAAAATCAAAAAGGACTACGCCCATGGTGCATGAAACTATGAAGGCCTAACAGTCAGCTATGATATATAGTGTATATTTAGTGGGAGGTAGTGTTATAGTTAACATAAAAATATAACACGGTTTCACCAAGAGACAATAATGAATATAGAATTTCAAACACCATATTTTTATGTGGTCGAAGTAAAATGTGAAATAAATAAATTAATTCCACATATAGGGGGATGTATTAAAACTATATTTTCCACATTTTCTGATGGATATAAAACTATATAGGATATTAATATGATATTTAGTGGAAATATAAATTCATTTATCTATATTTAATAATGAATGTTTTTTGTTTAAAGAGGATGAACCATGTTTCTATGGTTTCAAAAAACTAAACAATTCAAGGCCCAAGTAATAGTGTAATATGATTTGTGAGAAATGTTTCTTAATCATACGGGTCATCATGCCCAAATAATATAGTAATGGTTTTTATGAGTAAATTTTTACCCTTATTAGTCCACCTTCATTAGAATATTAATTCCCAGCGTCATAAAGTCCTAATATCAATTTATTTATGCCATAATGCTATATTCATTTGATGAGTGTGGATCCTCCTAGGAAGACTATTTTTGTTGTTTTTAAAACCTCCAGTGTCCTAAAAAACACTCTTAAGGGGGTCAAATTATGTCATGGAATTATGACCATAAACTCTTTCAGTAGAGAAGTCCATGGACTATGAATTTACACTATGCTTTATATTTCAAGCATTATGAATTTAGAATATGTGAAACCTTGTGGTCCATGTATTGTGGCCCAAAACTATTTCCATCTTCTTAGTTCGACTAGTACGATCATAAAATACTAATGAAATGAGGAAAAAAAGAATGTGAGGTTGAAAACCAATAATGGAAACATGATCCAGAGTCATATTCCCCCTACAAGGTTACTCCCACTACTTAGTAATGAATAATGTGATAGAAGAAAGTGGTAAAATCTAATAGGGACTCAATAAGGACCCTAAAAAATCCAAGATGTATTATTAAATAATGTTTATAAGAAATAGATAATGGACTAATCCAAAATTAATAAGTAATATATAATAAAATCCATTACCCATGTATAGAATAAATAGAAAATAAACAAATACCATATGGACAAACATCTATAATTGATATATAAGTAGTATGTGAGAAGATTAATATATATAAATCATTAAATATATCACATTACATTAATCATAAATATAAATAGAATCTAAAAATTTTAATTAAATAGATACCATAGACATCATGATCGTACTCTGTTTCAGGTCTAATTGTTATCTTCACACTCTTCTTATAAACGTTCTTTGGCATTCCCCATCCCCCATTTGGACCTTTCCTTTTTATGAATCAGGATATAAAATGTTTACACAAAAAAGTAAATATCACATGTTGGGTGACGATATAAAATAGTAAAATTATTAGAACTTATATCTCATGAAAATATTTAGAGGTACAATGATATATCTATATTTAAGCATTGTGTAGTGTTTCATATAATTCCTAACACAAAATGATAGAAAAATACAAACAAATTCATACATGGTGATGCCTTTTTTTCAAACCCACTATAATGCATCAAATTTCTTACTAGGAACCATATAACTCATACATACATGCATCAGGACACTTCTTGGTTAATCGTAAGGAACAAATTAAATTTCAAATGATATCCTTTTCTCAAAGTCCACCAAGGAGGGAAAATTACAAAACTAGTTAATTAAAAAAAATTCTTTCATATTTACGAAAGAAGAGTAATGTAAATCACATATAATACTTGGGTACCCTCCTTCCATAACCGTTCTATAAGGTTAATGTACCTTATATTCTAAATAACTCTAACAACTTTTCAAAATTATTACATAATGGTAAATGATTAACAAGTAATTTTTTATTTTAAAAAGTGGAAAACAAATAATCATAAAATACAGAATCATAACAGGTCATATTAACACAAAATCATGTAAATGTAACATTTCACATTCATATAAGGCCACAAAACACATAATCATGTTTTAAATGCCAGCATACTAATTTTTGGCATCGACGAGTGGTGAGTTGAGGTACGACGAGGCGAGGCGTGGTGAGGGATGAAGAGGTGAGGTGTATCTAGGGAAGGTGAGGAACAGAAAATAGAGGTTTGGAAAGTACCGGAGAGTGTTGGTGTGGGCCGGAGGCTGGTGGGGATGGGCTGATATGGGCGTCGATGAGTAGTGAATGGCGGTGATGATTCTAGGGCTTCGGGGAGTTAGTGGGGTAGGGTGTCAGGGGTGTCGGTGGAGGAGGAAAGTGTCATGTTTTCAAATATGTTTAATAGTTTAGAGACAATTTATAAAAGAGCTTCTATTATATTATTTAATAAAAATTAGCGGTGGTTTATTAAACCGCTGCGACAAAATAGCTGCTAAATTCTTAGTTTGGTGTAGTGATGTAACACATACATTGTTCATTAACCTTACCATTCCATCCTGAATAAGAAGAAACTCAAGAACACTTATAACCTTATTTTATAGCTCTACATATTCCTTCTTCACCTCAATAATATTTACATTGATGGATTTTTTAAAATTCCATTTAGAAAGGCATGATTTTATCCTTCATTAAATATTTCAATATCCATCCATTAAAAAAATAAATGTTAGATATTTTTTGATCTTCATCATAGATAAGCTAGATGGATCCTTTTTACAAAAATAACTTTTCACCTTGTTTTCTTTATAAGGGTTTTAATGTATTGAGAAGTCATAATCCATTAGCATCTCTAGCAGTCATCATTGGAACATGTGTATCTCCTTTTGTGTGAATATATATTTCAATTTTTTATGTTCAATATATGTATAAAAATTTTATCCATAAATATAATTCCTCCATATATTTAATGTAGAAATTAAAACCTCTAACTTCATGTCATGGGTTTTGTAATTTTTATTATGGATCTTAAAATGTTGAGAGGAATATGAAATAACCATTTTATTTTGCAAAACAACACATCCCAATCTATTCTTAGATACATTACAATATATTAAAAATACTTCGCCACTAATGGTTAATGTATGCACATGTGTTCAAAAAAACCTTCTCTTTAATTCCTTGATTTTTTCATTACATTCATCTATCCAGTAGAACATGGCACCCATATGAGTTAACATTGTTATATTGTTATATAGTCATGAGAAATTCTATATAAACTGTCAAGAATATCCAGATAAACAAAGAGTGTTATGAATCTCAATCATTGTGGTTGGTCAAGGAAAACATTCAATAGACTATGTCTTTGCTGTATCGATTCATATATAATCTATAGAGATTATGTGACCAAAAAATGAATCCTTTCATAACCAAAATTGAAACATTGTAAATTTTACGTACAGTTTCTCTTACCTTGGGGTCGTTAGTACAATTCTCAGATGGTCTTTATAATTTTCCTTTATCTTCGAGAAAATAAGATCATTATCTATAAATATTGCCCTGAAATGACTAATATATTCTCTAAATACAATATTCCTCAAATCCATGAAGCAATAATGTGAATTTTTATGACCTAAATTCATTAGTATATATTCATAGTGCCCATAGATGTAATGTCCGGAAAATTCCGTGTTAATTTTTTTAATTATATGGAATTATTTTGAGACCATGAAATTTGATGGTGCGGGAACCCAGTGAGAAATCCAAAAAAGGGCATAATGTTAATTAAAATAATTAAATAAAGTATTTTATTTTTTAAATGCTTATAACTCACATACGGTAGCTCGGATTGCAAATCTGTGAATATTTCTTAACTCGGGAGGGCATGATTTATTTAATAAGATATTATCTTTGGCCGGAACGAGCCTCAAGTGAATGTTAGTTTTTGGTCATAAATAAAATAATTATGTGACTATTATTTTATTATATAATCCATAACATTTAAACGGTAACTCAGATTGGAAATCAGAGAGTACATTTGGGTCAGTTGGGGCATGTTTCACTGGGACCGGGCGTAATCTCAACCGACACAGGTCTAGGGTTACTGTTAATAATTTCCAAAAAAAATTCAGCTGCTTTCAGTAAACGCAAAAGCGGTGTTTTGTAACTTTTGACCCAGTGCTCTTAATTGAAATCTGAGGACAATGTTGAACTCGCAGCGCCGATTTTCTCTTAAAGAGACGTTCACATTAACGACAGTTGTTCGAGGGTTAATGTTAGTTTTGTGATTTTTTTGTGGGAATAAAAATCAAATTAAATTTTATTTTTACCCTCCAAACTGAATGCTAAAGAGGCGGGGGCCACCTGAACTAATACCTCCAACTTGTTGTAAAAGAGGTGGGGGCTACCTGAACTAAAACCCCCTTTTGTGAATTCATGGTGTTGCGGACCAACAGAACCCCTATTATATGTGTGGAAGTCCATTGTAATCCTCCAAATCAATTGCACCAACGTAAATTAATTGTATTGACACATTTTAAATACTAAGTAACCACATCATTGGAATTTTGGAAGGTTCCTAATAATTGAACCGTCATAAATTCCATGATTGTTACTTACCTACCCACCCCCCACTAATATTTATATGGATCTTGGAAGGAGAATTTGGAATGGATTCACCATGAGATGATGCATGGGTAATGTGCCGCAACACCCAACACTTGGAGAAACATTATGCTTCTCCAATGAGGAACTTCTTCAACGAAGAACTCACTCCAGAATTGAGGAATGAGGATGACCTTCGAACCGACTTCAAAAGCGTTATTGTGGAAGAGATGATCATGGGAGTCATCTTCACATTCACCGTTTCCATCTCATGGCCTCGGTCAACAAACTTTTGATTTAGGGGTTTAATTCTATGTGATTAATATATCTCATGTTCTTCCATTCTAAAAAAAGAAAGCTGATCAACTCTCTCTAACTAGTTGATCCGTGGATTTTTTCTTTTACAGGATTGGGAATAGTGATTTACAGAGGTTGTTGATTTTTATGATTTAAATATCTTCCATACATGTTCTTGGTTAAAAATTTGTGAACCACTTTCTAAATCCCTAACACGGAGTGTGCGGGCCAAAAAAATATTGCTCGACCTCTCCCAGTTTTTTGAGTTTTTGTTGTGTTCTTCCTGACGAAGGCGATGATGAAACCGTACCACACGATGAAAAAGAACTGTAGCTCGTTGCTGTATTGGTCAAGGATGGATGACCAGCCGAATAGGCTACCAGTGATGGTGTGGCGTGCGACCGTGCCACGTAGAGAATAAGGATGGCCATCAGGCCTGCCACGGCGGAGCAGCGCATCACGGCCGCCCCCTGTCACCACGTGTCCCCCATGCTGCCCCGCGGTTCGCGCGCTGCCCTGCAGCCCTTGCATTGACCTGTAGCCCTCTCGCCGCTCTACGGTGGCCACGTGCCGCCCCGCGGCCCTTGGGTCACTATATGGCCTGCACGCCCCACCGCAGCAGCCTCGTCGCCATACCGGATCTCCAGGTCGGGCCACCCAGCATGGGATGGGCTGGACCCAAGGGGTTGGGCCGGACATGGCAGGTCGGGTCAACCCATATCGGGTCGGCCCATGCCAGGTCGGGACGGGTCGGTCCTACCGGGTTGGGCCGGACATGTACCAGCTTTGACCCTTTTCTGCTCTTTTGTCCATAACTTCGGCACCGAGTGTCTATCTGACAAACCGTCTGCAGTAATAGAAACCATGGTATGTGACGATCCCTTTGTTATCCCCACTTGATATTTGGAAAATGTTGGGGAACATTCGGGTTGGATCAATAACGAATCTAACCGGGCCCTCGGGACTAAAAGTCTTATAACCTGCAGACCGGGCGTCCATTTTACACACCGTCTATAGCGTCGAGACCCCTATGATGTGGCGGTTCATTTAGATAATCCATCCATGGACTTCATGGTAGTTTGAGTGTCGATCCGTGGCTTGAAGAGCGGACCCTCTTGGAGACAATAGAGATCAGTGCAAGAACCCTTTAGTTGGCTTTGGATATGTACTAGGATCCTATGTGGGTTTGACGAAGTACTAGAAATTTACTAGTATCCTGTAAGGGTCTGACGATGTACTAGAGATGTTCTAGGATCCTGGGTGGGTCTGACGACGTACTAGAGATGTTCTAGGATCCTATGTGGGTCAAACGATGTACTAGAGATGTTCTAGGATCTTGTGTGGGTCTGACAGATTACTGGATATGTACTAGGAACTTCTGTGGGTCTGACGACATAGTGGAGATGCACCTAGAGATCCTGTGTGGTTCATCACCAAGCTAATCATGTATGGGTGAGCACCGAGAGATCCTGTGTGGGTCAGCACCAAGCGATCCTGTGTGGGAAACCACCTAGAGATCCTATGTGGATCAGCATCTAGAGATCCTATGTGGGTCAACACCGAGCGATCCTTTGTGGGTCCACAGTAGATCCTCTTAACAGAGTAAGATGATCTAGTAGTTACATCTAATCATTTTTACTTCTGTACCTATGTTATACCTGGTGTTAGATGATTTCGTACATGTGTGGTACTTTACTTCGTTGTAATACCCTGGTGGTATTCTTCTGTGTGGCGTACCTGTGAGGTACTTACCATTGTGGTATTCATTCCTTTTTGGAACAGTTGTGCTTTAGGCTTTTAGGTTGTACCTTGTGTTTCCTCATGATTGAGATTGGTATAAGTGATAACATAGGTATATGTATGGGAATATTCCTAAGTAGGGTTGTTAGTTGATTTCATGGTTTATGGTTTATCCTTTGTGCATTTTTTGAGACCTCGAGGGTCTTGGGGTCCCAAATGAGTATTAGTATACTCACCCCTGTGCCAGTTATGCCCACACCTTGTTGGGTTTGATGCAGATGACAGATATCGCTGATCGACGTTGAGGGTACCAGGACTGGATGGTGCCTGGAGGTGGACCATACAGGGTGTCGGTATGAAAAGGAGACGGGAAGACGTGGAGTGATGATGAGGTGATATGTATCTACCATTCAGGTAGGAACCTTGTAGGACGACCCAGAAGTTGTCTTTCTCTTTCATTAGTTATATTGTATTTTAGTTGTAATTTTACCTTTACTATTAGGATTTATTCCGAACACTCTTACTTTCAGCACCCATTTTTCTATACAGTATTACACGTGTTCGTATCTCGTTGCATGCATGGATGCGTGTGTTTACAGGTTATAAGGGAAATTCCTTCTTGGTTTTAGGGAATACGCCTTTCGGTGATAGTCACCAGCCCCTAGCCTATGGAAGGCGGGATTGGGGTAGTCACAGAACTGGCCCCGAGGGACGGGTCATGACAAATTGGTATCATAGGAGTCAGTTCTACCTTAGAACATTGGACTCTGATCATTTTTATGGAAATAGTGTTAAGTGCAGTGAGTGTGGTTATCAGTTTAGGGAATCCAGTGTTGGTGCGGTGGAAGATGTATCCATACACCAGGACCCTGACTTCTGATTTCTTACTCAGTGCATGAAATCCCTGATTGGATGTCTGTTTTGAAAATATTATTGTGTTTTCTTGAGTGATCTCACCATGTATAACATAATGACTATGGCACACCTGTTCTTTATCAGGATGCTGATGCGCAGACAACCAGCTAGGATTTTCGATAGAGTACATGATGACGTCCCACCAAGCAATGAGGCTCCAGTGTAGGTCCCTCTTACTATGTTGGCTCCTTCGGGTGGTATATCAGAACCACCTCCACCCATTGGGATATAGTTACACCCATTTGTACTAGCGGGTGGTGCACCCCAACTGAGCATTTTGCATGAGTCCCAGTAGCAGAGGCATCTTAGGTTTGGAGGCGAAACATACTCCCACACAGCTGACGGCTGGCTGGAGACGGTTTCTAGAGTTTTAAACCTAGTTGAGACACCAGTAGAGCATATGGTGATCTTAACTACTAGTATTTTCCAGAGAGTGACTATGAGGACGGTCTGCATAGTGATGAGGATTCGGTAGGTGGACTGTTGCCCGAGATGATACCTTCGGGAATTGTGCATGGTATATCACAACCTGTTGGTCTAAAATTGCAACCGATGGAACTAGTAGGGGACACATGTAGGCTTGGTTCCTTACACATGTTTCACCGTGTGATATCCCTCAGGTTTCGAGGTGAGCTTGAACCATAGGCGACTGAGTACTAGATTGAGGAGGTGGATGAGAGTTCTCTAAATCATATTCAGCTTTCGCAGGATGACATGTCGGTCGCTGAGTATTCATTAAGGCATGACGACCATATCATGAACTCGAAAAATATAGTACACCAATTTCGTTAGGGCTTGTACTGCCAAGAATGGTGTGTTTAGGGACATATGGGCCTGCAATATTCTTCTATACATGCCTACATATATTAAGGTGTTGAAGAGAACCATTTTGTTTGAATGTTCTTTGGATGAGAAGATGCATTCAGTGAATGTTAGCTGTGGGAATGTAGGAAATTGACACCAGTCTCAGATATGTCTGTGTTTAAAATGTTTCGGGAAGAGAGAGTGTTATGGAAAGATGAATCTGTAGGGCTGAAGATGTGGAAGAATAGATATTAAAGCAGTATGAGGTGGTGTACATTTGGACATGTTACAACCACCCCCCTAACGTGGTTCCCACCAGGCTCATGGAGCTGGAAGAGAGTGGAAGGGAGTAGCTTCATGCAGTCAAGGAGTGCAACCCAAGGGCTCTATGAATGATTCGAGGTATGGTATGTGTCTACTACCAGCTGCCATATCAATATAAATAGGCACCAATCATTCCTTCCTTCCACAAATATTGTCCAAGACCTATAGTTTCTTGTTAATCTATTGACTTGACCCTCACATTTGAATATACCATTGAGAGGAGACTAGATAATCCCACTTATGCAGATAGTGTGATCCGACCCTTGAGGTGAGTGTTTAAGTTGGAACCTCTTAGTGGCAACATCGAGGACTAACAACGTTAGTTTTGGTATGGATTGGACATCCGCTGTTCATTATCATATTGACTGTATTAGGAAAAAAGGTTCAGGTTTCTCTACAACATTGGAATGGGGTTTTCTTTGGTTGGAGAAAAAGGAATCCCAAGTAACAGAGGATAAACTCACACATAAGAGTTTTTAGTTCTCAGTTTCAAACAATAGTGGCAGAGCATGAGTACATCTTTTCAAAAGATGCTTCGAGGAATAACTCCCTGAAGGGAGGGGGACATCATCTTTTTCCATGTACAACCAGAGATTTGTACCCAACTTCTCTAGGTTAGAGATACCTTAATCATAATTGACGAAGAAGGGGAAACCCTTCGTTTGGTTGGTGAGATGTCAGCTGTGTTTTTAGGAGCTGAGGTAAAGGTTGACTAGTGTACCCATCTCAAGGCTAATAGAGGAGTGCATTGGGTACATAGTCTACTATGACTCATCAGGGACTGGGCGTGGATGTGTCCTGATATAAGAGAGAGCAGTGATAACATATGGTTCTCGACAGCTGAGACAACACGAGCAGAACTACGCTACCCATGACCTAGAATTAGCAGCAGGGGTCTTCGCCTTGAAGATGTGGCAACATTACTTGATGGGCGATCATTTTATATTCTACCCAGAAAACAAGAGTATCAGGTATATCTTCTCTCAGATTGACCTAAATCTGAGACAACGATGTTGGATTCAGTTCCTCCAGGACTATGACATCGAGATTGTCAATAATCCTGGGATAGGGAATGTTGTAGTAGATGCACTCAACCGGATATCTGGTATACAGCTGCAAGGTGAGGCGACCAAGAAGCTGGCCGCATTGTAGATATTCATTGTGGATCGGGATGGATCCACTTATATTCAGTCCCTAACAGTCACTCCCCCACTTCTTCAATGATTTAGGGAGGTGCAGTATGGGGATGCTGACTGTGAGACTCGACGTGCTCAGATATCCAAACGACAGGAACCTGATGGATTTTCTGAAGGTGGGGTGCATGTCATTCTCTTCAGAGGATGTACCCTGGTACCAGTGTCACTTCAGGAGGATGTGTGGAAGGATTTCCACACATCCCCTCTAGCAGTACATCCTGGTGTGGTGAAGATGTACCAGGACCTTAAACATTAGTATTGGTGGCCATGGATAAAGAAAGTAGTGGTAGATTTTGTATCATGATTCCTCACTTTTTAGCAAGTGAAAACTTCTTAGAGCCGACAGAGGTGTTTTGCCGATAGGATACAAAGACCATTGGAGTTCCCGGAGAGGGACCACATATTCTTGCGAGTCTCACCTCGATTGGGACTAATGAAATTTGGCTGAGGTGGCAAGTTATCACTAAGGTTTATTGGACATTTTCTTATACTTCGGAGGATAAGCAAGGTAGCATACCACTTGGCTCTTCCACCGTAGTTGGACAGGGTGCACGACGTCTTCCACGTATCTCCACTGAGGAGATACATACATGACCCATCTCACATTATCAACCATGTCAAGATGGACATCGATGATGGGGTGACTTTTACAGAAGTTCCATTGGAGATTGAAGATCGATAGGAGCGGGTCATTCATGGGTGGTCGATACCTCTAGTGTGCATACGCTGGCCGAACGAGAACCTCCAAGAGATCATATTGGATTTGGTGGCTCAAATTCATACTCAGTACCGTATTTTGGTTTTTTTCCCTTGTTATTGGCTTTTGAGGACGTAAAGACATTAGGTGGGGAGAATTTAATGTCCCAGAAATTCCATATAATTCTTTAATTATATGTAATTATTTTAATTCCACAAAATTTTATGGCGCATGATTCTGAGGCCCAGAGTGGCCAGAATGGTCCGTTGAGGTCTTGTGAAATTTTAAATAGCGATCTTAAGCATTTTTACTGAAAAAGTAGAATAACTCATAAATGTTTACTTGGATCAGAAATATGAGGGCATCGTTGCACTCAGGATGAAAGTTCTACCCTAGGTGCGAATTTTTTTTAGTCAGCACGTGCCTCTTGTGAGAAAACCCAAAAATTCCATTATAGTAAATAAAATAATTAAATAAATTTTTCTAATATTCAAATGCTTATAACTCACAAATGGTATCTCGGATTGAAAATCTGAGACCACCGATGAACTCATGAGAGAATGCTCTATTTATTATAATAATAAAATTGGACGACACAAGTCACCAGTGAACGTTAGTTCTTGGCCGTAAATAAAATAATTAATTGACTATTATTTTATTGTAAAATCCATAACTTTTAAATGGTAATGTGGATTGGATATTCTAGAGTACTATTGGGATTGTTGGGGCATGTTTCACTTGGGATGAGCCTATCCTTGACGGTCACTAGTTGACGGAGGCTTTTAATAATTTTCCAAACTTTTTTGTAGGTGCATTCAGTAAACGTGAAAACGGTGTTTGGTTACATTTTACCCAGTGCTCGGAATTGAAATATTAGGATACCGTTGAACTCGTAGCGGTGATTTTCGCTTAAAATTACATTCACCTCGATGACAGTTGGCCAAGGGTGAAAGATAGTTTTGTTCTTTTTTAGGGGAATAAAAATATAATAAACTCTTATTTTTATCCTCCCAACTCATTGTTAAAGAGGTGGGTACCACCAGAACTAATACATCCCACTTGTTGTTAAAGAGGTGGGGACCACCTAAACTAAAATTCCCTTTTGTGAATTCATGGTGGTGGGGACCACCTAAACCCCTCTAAAATGTGGGTAAGTCCCTTGGAATCCTCCCAATTAAATGCACCAGCGTAAATTAATTGGATTGACCATTTTTAAATACTAATTAATAGCGTCATTGGAATTTTGGGAGGTTCTTAATAAATGAACCGTCATAAATTCCACTGTCATTACATACCATTCCCACCCATCCTATTTATCTAGATCTTGGGAGGAGGATTTGGGATGGCTTCACCAAGCGATGAAGGGCTGGTAAAGTTCCACGATGCCCAACAATTGTAGAAAAATTACGCTTATCCGATGAATAACTTCTTCCATGAAGAGTGCACTCTGGAATTGAGGAACGGGGACAACATTCGAACAGACTTCGGAAGCATGATTGTGGAAGCGACGATCATGGTAATCCTCTTCGCCTTCTTCGTTTCCATATCACAACCACCGTCAACAAACTATCGAAGTATGGGTTTATTTCAATGTGATTAATATATCCCATGTTCTTCCCTTCTAAACAAAGAACATGTATCAAATCTTTCTAACTAGTTGATCAGAAGATGTTTTCCTTTGCATGTTTGGTAATAGTGACTGATGGAGGTTTTGGGGTTTTATTTTTTAAATAAATTCCTTACATGTTCTAGATTCAAAATTTTTGAACCACTTTCTACCACTCAAATGCAGAGAGTGGGGGCCAAAAAAACATGGTCCGACCTCCCCAATTTTTTTTTATTTTTTGTTGTGTTCTTCATGACGAAGGTGACCATGCGACCACTCCGCCCGATGGAAGTGAACTAAAGCTTGTTGTCGTAGTGTTGAAGGATCGACAGCCAGCCGAACCAGCTGCCGATGAAGGCGCGGCACACGACCGTTCTACTTGGAGAGGAAGGCTGGCCAACATGCCTGCCCCAGAAGACAGTCGCACCACGGCCGCCCCATGCCACCCCACGGCCCTCGCGCCACCCCACATTGCCCCATTGACCCCATGCCACCCTGCGATGGACCACCGCCCCACAGCCCCCGCGTCGCCCTGCGGCCACCATGTCGCACCGCAGCCACCCCGCAGTCGGGCCGAATCGCCAGGTTGGGCTACCCAGCGCGAGGCAGGTCGGACCCAGCAGGCCGGGCCAGACCCGGCAGGCTGGGGCGGACCCAGCAAGTCGGGTCGGACCCAGCATGCTAGGACAGACACAACAGGTCTGTCCGACCAGGTTAGATTGGACCTACTTCAACCCTTTTCTGCTAATTTGGCCATAACTTTGACACTGAGTGTCCATTTGATTTACCATCTGCGGTGATGGAAATCATGGAGTGTGATTGTCCCTTTGTTATACCCCACATGATATTTGGATAAAGTTGGAGAATGGTCAGGTTGGATCAAGCATGAATCCAATCAGGCCCTCGAGACTAAAAGGCTAATAACTTACAGGTCGGGCGTCCGTTTGACACACCGTCTATTGCGTTGAGACCCCAATGACGTGGCATTAATTTGGAATACTTATTTGTGGGAAATAATAGCAGTCGGTGTATATACCAGATGATGTAGTAGAATCCCCTCTCAGAGGCAAGCAAACTTAGTGCGGGAACTCTGTAGTTGGCTGTGAAGATGTAATATGATCTTGTGTGGGTATGACGAGGTACTGGAGATGTAATAGGATCATATGTGGGTATGATGAGGTACTGGAGATGTACTAGGATCGTGTTTTGGTCTGACAATGTACTGGAGATGTACTGGGATATTGTGTGGGTCTGACGATGTACTGGAGATGAACTAGGATCTTGTGTATGTCCGACGACGTATTGGAGATGTACAAGGATCATGTGTGGGTCTGATGACGTACTAGAGATGTACTAGGATTATATGGGGTCCTGAAGACATACTAGAGATGTATTTAGCGATTATTTGTGTGTCAACACCGAGAGATCCTGTGTGGGTCAGCACCGAGCTATCCTGTGTGGTTTAGCACCGAGCGATCCTGTGGGGGTCAGCACCTAGCGATCTTGTATGGGTCAGCACCGAGCGATCCTATGTGAATCAACACGAAGAGATTTTCTGTGGGTCATCACTGAGCGATCCTGTGTGGGTTAGCACCTTTAGATCCTATGTGGATCAGCGTCTAGAGATCCTATGTGGGTCAACATCGAATGATCTTGTGTGGGTCAGCAGCAGAGCCTTTAAACAGAGTAAGATAATTTAGTACTTACATCTAATCATTTTTTCTTTTGTACCTAAGTTATACCTGGTGTGTGCTTAGTTCATACCAATGTGGTACTTTCCTTCATGGTAATACCTTGGTGGTATTATTCTATATGGCGTTCATGTGTGGTACTTAACTTTATGGTATTCCTTCCTTTGTGGATCAGTTGAGATTTGGGCTTTTGGGTTTGACCATGTGTTTCCTCAATATAGAGATGGGTACACCTGATAACTTTGTTATATGTATGGGAATATAACTAAGAAGGGTTTTCAGTTGATTTCTTGATTTTTTGGTTTTCCCTTTATGGATTTTGTGAGACCTTGAGTGTCTCGGGGTCACTATTGAGTATCGTTATACTCACTCCTTCATGGTTTATACCCGCACCATGTTGGGTTTGGTGTAGAGGACGAACATCACTGATCGAGGCTGAGCATAACAGGACTGGAAGGTGCTCGTAGGTGGACCATACAATGTGTCGGTATGCATAGGATATGGGAGGATGTGGAGTGATGAGGAGGAAATCTGTACCTACCAATCAGGTAGGAACCTTAGTGGATGAACTGGTAGCTATCTTTATCTTTCTTCTTTTTTATTGTATTTCAGTTGTACTGGTACCATTTCTGTTGGACTTATATTCAAGACCCCCTTACTTTCAGTACTCTTTTTTTCTATATAGTTTTACTTGTGTTCGTATCTCGTTGTGTGCATGGTTTCATGTGTTTATAGGTTAAAAGGGAAATTCATTCCCGATTTTAGGGAATATTTCTTTTGGTACAAGTCACCAACCCTGGCCTATGGATGGCCGGCTTGGGGTAGTCCCAACATGGACCCTAGGGGATAGGTCGTGATAATAAAATTAATGAAATTTTATCTTGGATATATCCTTCATATTGACTATCAATTGATGATATCCAAAATGACTGTCAAACATGGTGATGTAATGAGATCCACGCAGTTGAATAATAAATTAATCAATATGAGGAAGAATATTATTGTTCTTGATCACGGTCTGGTTCAACTCTTCATAATTAATAAATATTTTCATTGATCCATCATTATTTTTCAGAAAAAAAGAACAGGTGCACCCCATGGTGAAATAATTTTCTGAATGAATCTCTTATCAGGGTTTTCTTGCAGTTTCTTCTTCAATACATGCAACTCAATTGGGACCATTATATAAGGATTTTTTGAAATGGATATGGAATCAGGTATCTGTTCTATAGAGAACTGAACATCATATTTTGATGGAATTCTAGGAATCTCTTATGAAGAGACATCCACAAATTCATGAACAATAGGAATATACCCAATTTAGAATTCAATCCCAACCATTCGATACAAACACACATAATGAATGGGATTTATATCCCATAAAATTGATATAATATCTTTAGAAACTTCATACATATCGTTTCATTGATAGATAATCAAAGGATTGTTTCAAATATAAAATATAACTTCCCTTCCATGAAAATTGTTGTTGGAATTATGAATAAAAAGCAAATCCATGGCTACGATGACGTCAAATTCAACCAAAGGTCGAATGATAATATTAGAAGGAAGCACATTCCCACTAACATAAACCAGATAGGAATCACAGTCGTGAGATGAAATCATTGTACCATTAGGTGTTTCACTACAAATTTCACAAATAATCAAATTTTTAAATATTTACACACATAGTATGTTATTTAGATATTAATGTGTGGGTTGTTCTAGATTCAAATAAGACATTTACAATTATAGATTAGATGGTAATGGTACCTTTTAGCATGTCATCATCATATCACTGAACCAAAATATTGATTGTATTATATTTTCCATATTACCCTAGATAAAGAGTTTTTCTGACTCTAACCATCATCATAAACCCGAAGTTTGGGCACTAATTTGAACAATTCTTATTCTCCCTAAAAATTGTGCATTGAAGTGTGGAAGGATCATTCTATGCAACATTTCCTTTATTTTCAGTATTATCTAACTTATAATCATTAGTTTAGAAGTCAAAAATATGATGGACTTTCATTCCACACATAAAACATATATTAGATCCCATGTGAAAATTTCATTCATGGTTTTTTCCACTCATACATCATAAAGGAATGCTTATCTTCTTGTCTCCTTGGTTTTTAGATTTTCCTTTTAACTCCATATTCAATTTTTTATCAATTCCAAGATATTTAAATGAAACTTCAACCTTTATCATAACCTCAATATAACAATGGTAAATCTCTTCATAGACACTAAAGTATGTTATGTCTAATTTTCTTTTTGAGACATAAATTAAGTTATTTAATATCTGATCAAAATTAATTTTAGTTTGGATGATAATTCTAGAATTAGAACTCACATGTCTTGTAAAATATTCCTCATAGGAACCAATATATTCATCATCATTTTTCTGTTACACAAGGAACACTCTTCCCATAATGATATGAAGACATTATGAATATATTTATTGAAGAATAAGTTCTTCAAATTATCCCAATATATTTATTTTATTTCATATTGGTGTTTATTATTATTTATTAGAGTGGTCCACTAGTTCGATTCACCAAAAAAAGATGAATATCATGAATGAATTTTTCATGTTCCAAATGCTGGAGGAAGAAAAATATTTTTTCATTGGTATTGATTCACTGTTCACCCATGTGTCGATCAAAAGAAATGCTGAATGATGTTGCGAATTTATTTATGAAGGAAAATACATAATGTCATTACATTATTTTTTTTCATTTAGATGTCCAACATGATTCATATATTTAGAATTTTGGGTGAGAAAAGAAATATTTTTTTATTATAAATCCCATAAAATTTGGTTTCTCAGGAGGGAAATCATTGAATTTCCCATTACAATCAATATTAACTTGGATCCTTTGATTTTCAAAAAAGAATTAAAAAAATATAGTAATGAAAAATATTCATAGTGAGGAACCACATAGTCCTGAAAAACAAATTATATTATGTCTAAATTATGTCACATTTTTTAATCTACGAGACCTAAGGTTTATCCTAGGTCATTCATAAAAATAATATATTTAAATCCTTCTTAATAGTTTTTGATGTGTATTTAATTACCAATACACATCCTCTGAGAGTGTCAAACCACGTGTGTAGTAGGGCCCATTATCATTCCCAAATTCCCAATTGAGCCTAGCTCAATATAGTGTTTTTAGGTCTGTTACCACAATGTATATTGTTTATAGATTCACACTAACATGTAGTATTCATAAATGTATGAATTTATTGGAAACCACTCACTCAATACTTGAACAAAAATCCAGGACATTTTATTAATCTTTTCATCATCCATAGACATTTTCTAGGACTTCTCATTAGGGTTCACACTAAGGTTTTCTCCTCCTAGTTTCCAAATGGTTATGAAACATTTTCTATGATACCAAATTTAGAAACAATTTGTTAAAATACATTAACATTACACCATTTTTTTGGAATAATTAATACATTAAACCGATAAACATCGAAAGACTATATTAGTTTTGTTCCTTAACAAACATGGTATGGAAAACACTAGTAGATAAGTGACCTACATTATCTCTCACTAGGTTCTCCACGACAACCACCCTTCGTAGCCACATCATACATAATACATATCTTCGTAACCTAGGTAATGAAAACATAACAAAAAAGGATCTTAGATGTTTAGTAAGGCTAAAATAAGAAAGATACATATGTATAATCATGAAAACAAGGGTCTAAGAACATGATAATAACATTATAATATCATACCATACATATCAATGATCATATAAACGTTTAATGGCATAAATGTTTTCAGCTCATAAGACATGAATCATGATTTAATCAAGAGAATAATCCATGAATTCATAACATTAAAATTAGACATGGAAGTTTTGGCAGAGAGATAAATAAGTACTATCATTAACTATAAGTCAACAGTCATTGCCAAAACCTATTAGGGAACTCCATAAGGGTGGCCCTAATATGTGGTACTGACCACCATCCCCAATCATATTTTTTTTACTTATACGCGATTGAGATTCCCCTTCTTCCCATTATGGATAATTTTTGATCTTCTTGCCATAATGGAACAACCCCATCGACTTTTTTACCAACATTATTTATTCAGATATATATATTTACCATTTTTTAATTTAGATATAGGTTTATCCTAAATTATATTGAAAATATACATAATGTTTCAACAATATCATGTAAAATCTGATAATAACCCCTGAAATTAAATTGATATCATTAAAATTACATCATATCATAACTTTTGGAAAATGGATAGGTTTCATAATCATGTCATCAAATAATTACCCATCAAAGATAAATAAAACCAATGAAATTGAAATTGGTTTCATAAACATCACACTATCAAAATAATAACCCATTCAAAGAAATAATATGTATGGAACCTCCAGATCATTTCTTAGGAAAATCATACATAACACCAATAGATTTCAAAATATTTGAAACATGTTTTTTTAGAGAAATTTTAGAAACATTTCTTGAAGAATATATATATTTTGTTTGAAAAAAACATTTAACAAAAATACAATATGAAAAAAAAATCATTTTAAAATATCATTTAAAAGCATAGAAAAATTTTAAAATAAGTATTCCCTTAATTTTTTCTAAATATTATTTACGAAAAACCTTATTGATAACCTATTTGAAAACATGGTTTTTTATGAATGTATATTTGAAACCAAATATAGATATACGGTATGATATTCTTTAGATTAATTTCTTAATATTCATAGTTATAAAAAATTTAATGAATTTTACCAATATAATAAGATATTAGAAAAAACTATAGGTGAAGAAAGTGATTATATTTCTTGAGAGATGGATAATAAGATTTCACTAATGGAATCACTATTGTAAACGATAATCATAAATGATGAGACTGTGACAATAATCACTTACCACTTTGGTAAACTTAAATCATAATACCAATGAGTTAATAAAATTAAATTAAGTATATAATATAATGAAAATATAATATTCAAGATTTATCAAGTAAATGATATACTATATACACCTTAAAAATAATATAGGTTCATAGAAATATATGAGTCTCAATGAAGAAAAATTTAAACAAAATTACCTTATTGATTTGGTAATAATCAAACTGTAACCCCCGTAAAAAGGACCATCCAATGGATATTTTAATACCCATATTTTTATAATTATGAATAATTTAACACATTCATGGGCATTATATACTGAAAAATAAACAATTGTGCGGGGTTAATGGCATGAGTCTCGTAGAAATAAATTTGACATAATAAATCCATCTAACATATATATAGATGATTTTCAAACTCATTAAAACCTCTAGAATATTAAAAATGTCACAAACAGAATATGGTCCCCACCAATAATAGCTCCAAACCTAGACCATGGAAATGTATTAAAAGAATTCTGTATCCCCACATGATATTACAAGTTCCCTATTATCATTAATTTAGGTTTTGGAATTATTCACCTGAGTATGAAAGCATAAAACATTAAAAATAATCTATAATATAAATCTGATATTTTTGAGCCTAACAAATATTAACCAAAAACCAGAACTGAATAAATTAGTTTAAAGACAATAGATTTGGTCTATATACAAATAAAGACAGTAGCAAGACAGCTCTAAGTACTCTACACGACATGGGGTCATCACTGACAAAATGTATCCATAACTCTGCACAAAGGATTTGAACTAACACCACGAACCGCCACCACCCAAAGTCGTTACTTTTCCTGTGTCAAGGATAAGCATGTGTACTTACGCACAAGGGGTGTAAGTAGGGTGTGAGATTAAGACTAATAGGATACCACCCAATGATTCCAAATATCATTCAATACAATGTGAAATCGTAAGCGGTTTTAATACGTAAATAAAATCAGTGATAAATTCTATGAAATGAAACAATAAATTGAAAAAAAGTCATGGTAAAACATTCATAACACTATCAAATTTAAATATAAATGTTATCTTCTGTAAATTACATCCAAAAACACACCAATAAAAGTCAAAATACTACAAACACAATGAGAAAAAAAATCAGGAACACCCCTAGGAACTAGACAGTCCCGGGCCCCATGTACCTTGTACCTCAGTGTAAAGAAACAATAGTAAAATCTAGTCTCATGCATGAGAAACTAGTATGGAACATACCCATAACCTAGTGTTACCCATTAATCAGCCATGTAGTCTATTTAGAGTCATTGGTATCCATCTTATATGAGGAATTAGGTAAAAACCTATCTCATCCACTAGCCGTACAAGTACACATCTGTCCCTCCTAGGTACATGGGCTTCCACCTTTGTGCTCAAACGGTTTCCAAATTCTATAAAATTCATATTCATATCAAACGCCACTAATGGTCACATAAAATCAGTAAAATATCTACAAACATATTATACCACTTAAAACACAAAACAAAACACTTTGATTTGCAATAACTCTTCTTCTCAAAACCCCACATTTTTTGCACCCAAAACGCCATAAAAACCACACTTTTCACACTATGTGCATAGATATAAATCACAAAAATAGAAAATAAAGCCTGATATATTACATTGAAAACAAAAAAAACAATTTTTTGGGTAGACCCATACGAACCAATAAATGATAACTTTGTAATACCTCCATTTTCACACAAAGATGGCACTTAAAAATCACATGTTCTACAAACACCATAAACCCCCATTTTCACAGCAACAAAAAAAGTGGATAAACATTAAAAATAAAATTTTAATCCCTATTACAGTTCAATAAAATCATCTACGATTTTATAGGGAATTCCCAATTGATCCCATAAAAGATTTCTAGGAATAAACCTCAATTTCACCTGAAAATGGCACTTCAAACTCATTTTCAATACAAATGACACTAAACCTAATTTTCATAGCCATAATAAAATGAAATAAACATGAAAATATAAATAACATAGCATGATAATTCACATAACTATCATAAACTTGGAATCACCTACAAATCTAACGAAAACCCTTTAATCTCTATGTGAAAATTAAATTGCACCACCGCCACACCAAGAGTGACATAGATCAAACATAAAACCACAATAATTGGCCAAGAATATCTATGTTTAAACCCTAGGTTCAAAACCCTAGTTTATGTACATTAGTATCCTTAATGATAAGGGATGAAACCCTAAGAACAATGGATGAAACCCTAAGTAAATTGAAAGAAGAGTGAATGAGACTCACTTACTTGAGGGATCTTGAAGAATCGCCCCAAAAACACCAATATCTGAATTTTAAAATAGCAAAAACATTAAGGGAGGTTTGAAGAAAGATGAGGAATTTTTGTAGGAACATTAATGGTAGAAAAAGTGTAATGATTGAGAGACTTAATAAGGAACAAAGTTACCTCTTCAATTGAGGACGATTTGAGAAACCCTAAAATGTTCCTCACTACTTCGAGATGCACAGGAGCTCCAATGATGGGGAAAATAGGCTAGATGCATGGCTGGGTTCAATGGTCATGGGTGAGATTTGGAATCCCCAAAAAAGATTTAAAATTTAATAACTTATTAATTACCCAAATTTTGTTTTTAAAATTGGAAATATGCCTTCAGGCTATCCCAATTTCTTAAATAAAAACACCAAATACACCATTATTAAGGATTACTAAAGGTTCCAAATTTCAATGGTGGTGTTAATAGGTTCAGGGAGGCCATTTTGGAAATTGAATGGGTGAAAAATATTATAAAATGAATATTTTATAAAAGAAGCAATATTTATTTTTAAATCGGGAATTGGGCTCACGGTTTGGCCCAATTAATGAAAACTAATCCATTCCTCCATAAAAACATGGGAAACCCAAAAAAAAAGGATTATGGGAAAATAAATGAAAAATACCTTTAAAATATTTCATGTATGTTATAATTCTCCCCACCATGAAAACTTTCCATCCTAGAATGTCAACCTAATGTTTCATCGGGAATAGGAATAGATACTCTTCCTCAACAAATGAATTCTGCTCTCATGTCTCATCTGTATCATTAACATGCTGCCAACGATCTCGGACTAGCGGAATATAATTCCCTCAAATAACCTTCTCTTTGGAGTCCACTATTTTCACTAGAGGCTAAAAAACTGACAAGTCGGGCACTATCCCGAGTTCTTCCCCACTCAATACATGGGAAAGATCCGGGTTGTATTTCATCAACTGGGAGACATGAAAGACATCATGGATGGACGTCAACTGAGAAAGTAAGCCCAAACTATATGCCATCTTTCCAGTATGCTCGTTGATTTCAAAAGGGCCAACATATTGCGACGTCAGCTTCCCTTGCATCCCCAAACGACAATGGCCCAGGCGAGGGGCCACATTCAAGAATACCATGTCACCCACAAAAAACTCTAGGTCTTGACACCTCTAGTAAGAATAAGATTTATGATAACTATGATATGTCAACAAGAACTGTCTATTCAATTTGACCTTCACAGACATATCTTGCACCAGACTCGGCCCTAGCTGTGAGGTCTCCCCTTCTTTAGCTCAACACAGGGGGGACCGACAAGGCCCATAATAGATTGCCTCAAAAGGAGCCATTCGAATCGATGATTGGTAACTGTTATTATAAGTAAACTCAACCAGCCCTAAATGGCTATCCCAGGAACCTTTGATGTATAGGAAACATGCATGGAGCATGTCCTTCAAAATTTGATTCGCTCGCTCTGTCTAACCATCCATCTGAGGATGGAATACCGTGCTCATCTAAATATGAGACAATAAGGCCTTATGAAGGCCTTCCCAGAACTGAGAAGTGAAATGAGGGGCCTCTATCTGAGACTACTGCTAATGACATTCCATGGAGTCTCAAAACCTCTATAATATACAAAGGTCTCAACTCATCCACTATAGCTATATCAATGATCAAAATGATGTAGGCCTATTTGGTCAGATAATCAATCACAAATCAAATGGAATTCTTTACCCGTGGTGTATGAGGTAAGCAAACAGTGAAGTTCATGGAGACCTCATCCCACTTACATGTTAGAATGGGTAATTACTGGTGAAAAACTAAGGGTCATTGATGCTCTACATTCACTTGATGGGATTTGTTGCATCTCAACACAAAGTCCGCTATGTCTTATCTCATACCAGGAAAATGAAGCTATTGAAAAACATCATAATACATCTTGGTGGCACCCGGATGGACAACCCACTGAGACTGGTGGCTGTCCTCCTTCACCGACATTTTTAGACATAACAACACTGATGAATTCCCCTTGAAGAACAATATTCCCTTAGAAGGTGTTGACCAATTAGTGGATTTCTCCCCAGCATGAAGAAACTACTTCGACATCGGACAAATATTATCATTGGGTCGTTCCCACTGAATCAAATCCAACAGATAAGGATTCACATGACACTTTCCACGAAAGAACCTCCACAGTGTTCTCTGGTCTCCACAAGAATCTGAGAAAAGAGACTCATCAAAATCCACTCAACAATGGACTTACTCCAAGACTGAAATGGAACTCTTCTACTCAAAGCATCTACCACCACATTACCCATGACTGGGGTATAGAAAATTTCACTGTCGAACCCAGTATGTACTCGATCCAACGATGATGCATCATGTTTAGGACCCTCTACAAGAAGATATAGGCCAAGATTTCTTTATCAGAGTAGACCACAAACATCTCCCGAAAGAGTTAGTGACGCCATGTCATCAAATCATGCATCACTGCTGCAAACTTCAAGTCATGGTTTGGGCAGTTATTTTCATGTGGTCGGTGTTGGCGAGAGCCGTACTCCACCACGTGATCATCCTACATAAGAATGCACCCAAGACTCAAACCTGAAGCACCACAATTGACCACATATCCCTTTCCATCCTCTGGAAAAATTTGAATGTGGGTAGTAGTCAACTGTCGCTTTATCTTCTCAAATAATTCCTGATATTCTTAGTCCCATACAAGCTTCTCCCCTTTCCAGGTGGGCAGAGTCATAGGTTAAGCAAGTAGACAGAAATTCAGAGTGAATCACCTATAATAACCAGCCATGCCAAGGAAACTCCTGATCTCAAACACATTATTCGGTTGCTTCCATGACATAACCGCACTAATCTTATTGGGGTCCACTGTAACACCTTTCTCAAGGATCACATACCCCAGAAATCTCACTTCCATGATCCAAAAACTGCACTTCGACAACTTGGAATAGTGGCGATGATACCGCAAAGTACCCAAGACGATCCTCAAGTAATGTTCGTGCTCTTACTCAGAGAAAAAGTCTAATAAAATGTCATCCACGAACACCACAATAAATTAATTAAGATATTGATAAAATAGACAGTTCATGAGTTCCATAAATACCACTACATCATTGGTCAATCCAAAGGTAATGACCAAATAATAAAAGTGGTCGTACCTACTTCGGATGGCTGTCATTGAGATATTTTACTCCTTCAACCTGAGCTGATGATAGCCCGAAAGCAAGTCTATTTTTGAGATCCACTTTTCCCCATTCAACTGATCAAACAAATAATCTATTCTAGGAAAAGGGTATTTGTTCTTAATTGTTATCTTATTCAGTGTTCAGTTGTCAATGCACAACCAGAGGGATTCGTCATACATTTTCATGAACAACAGAAGAGCATCCTTAGGAGAGACACTCGGGAAAATGAATCCCTTGGATTATAAGTTGTCTAGCTGTATCTTTAATTCCCTTATCTCTGTGGGGGCCATGCGAGAAGAGGGAAAAGATATCAAATGTGTTCCCGGGGCCAGATCAATCGAAAACTTCACATCCTGCTTCAGGGGAAAACCTAAGAAATCAGCTGAGAATACCTACAGAAACACATTCACTACATGAAGTAGTGAATACTTAGGGGAAATACCAGTTTTTTCTAGAATGATTGATGAAAACTGGAATATAAGACTTCCCAACTCTAGGATTGGAGTTCTTGCACGACCTAACCGATGATCCCATTCTCCACGAAGAACCTGATGTCTCACACCAAGTGTTGTGAAACTCACATGCCACTTGTAGAAATCGATGTGTACCTAGAATTGTACTATACAATCCATCCTGCATATGAAGTCAACAAGATCCATGTCTAAGACCAAGAGGTCCCACTCCATCTCGACCCCTCACATGGAATAAACACATAATGGGCACCTGAGACCCTGCTTCTTCTTTCCCAATGGTGTAACGAACTCCATCGAGAAAGACATAAAATCTATTGGAAAATTCAAAATGTCCAAAAATGGACATCAATAAATGAAACAGAGGTTCCAGTATTAGAAAGTGTGGTAGCTATAGAAGATGCAATAAAAAATGTACCATGCACTGCCGACGTTTCCGCCTCTTGTCATGCTGGTGCCTGATCCACCGCATGGAGATGTCTGGTCTCTACCTAAGGAAAACCACAAGTCTTTATCTATTTACGGAACTGGCTCTGCCTAGAAGATGACCCTGACCTACCACCATGGCCACCTAATCGAGATCCCCCAGTCCCCGATGGATCATACTGTGCTGGAACTCCTCTGGAAGCCACTAACCTTGCCCACTCAAGAAGTGGACGTGCCACACTGTAGAAGCGATGTGAATTACCTAAGCCTCCACGCAGGTAAAAAGGACTAAGAGTAAGTGGGCATGCTAGTCAGATGTTCCCCTACATCCCATATTGGTGGAACATGACCGATCTCGTGTCAGAAGATGCATGCGAAAACTGTCTGGATAAGTAGCCTGAACTAATCCCTCTTTTCTTCACATGTTCCTCCTGCTTCCTTTTAATCTATGTGGATATGCCACTACCCACTATTAATACTAAACCAGAGAAACCATCCATGCCTTTCCTATCAATATCCACCATGCACTCCCGATCAACGACTTCAGAATAGGTCCTTAGATGAAATATGAACACCTGGGAGTATATATCTGTTCACAATCCTTTCTCAAACCTTTGGGCCTTTTCCTACTCATTGAAGATGATTTCTAGAGCATACAGAACCAAATCAATGAAACAGTTGGAAAACTCCATCATCGATAGATTCCCCTGAACAAGGTTCATGAACTCTATGGACCTAGCAGAAGCCAACACCTCTGGGTAGCACTGTTCATTGAAGTTGACCTTGAAATCTCCCCAGCGCATCTACTCATTCCTCCAATTCTAAATCACTAACTCCCACCGCATACGGCTGGGACTCTCCATCATAAAGGAGGCACACTTCACCCATAGCTCCTCGGGTGTTTCCAGAAACTCAAACATATGTTGGATCTTCTCAAGCCATTCCTCTACTTCCTGAGGTCCTGAGCTACCTCAGAAGCGAGGAGGCTTGTATTTCAGAAACTCCTTTTGGTTTATCATTTCTAAGACCAGTATCTTATGTCCTAACAAGAATAGGAGTAGGAGATAGTCCCTATCCCAAATCATGGATAGCCCGGACCATAGCCTCGATGATCTTATGATCTATCGTTGTAGGAGAACTCTCTCTAGGTTCCTCCCGTCGGAGCACGGGAGCTATCTAGGGAGTCATGTTGCTAATAAGTTAAATAGTCACAAAAAAATAATCAATACCACAATTCTGAAAATTATAATCAAATACATCAAAAATTAATAAAATAAAAACTTTTCAATAATAAAGGAAACAACTACTCCACCCCCGCCCGATGTCCACGTGTGGTCTACAACCCACACGGCTCACCTAGAAGTGAAGTAAATCAGACAATTTCAATGTCTCATTGTGACTCAAGGTCTTCCATGAGAGGATCCGGCTACGAACCCAACTTGTGACCAAAAACTCGAGCCCCAACATTTCTATCTTCTGTCTATCATGACTCATCCCAAAATAGTAACATATTCCAAAAACATTAACCTCCTCTGATAACAATATGTCACGAACAGAATCTTGTCCCCCAGAATACCGGCACCAAACCCAGCCCGTGGCATGCCCTGAAAGTTTTTACTTATCCCCATGGGCTAGAACCAGTTCCCAGGTATCGTTAATTTAGGTTTAGAAATGATTTAACCAAGTATGAAAACATAAAACATTAAAAACAATCCATAATATAAATCTGAAAATTTTGAGCCAAACAAGTATTAAAAAACCATAAATGAATAAATTGTTTTAAAATAATAAATGTTGTCAAAATGAATATAAATATAGCATAAAGACAGCCCCATGGACTCCACACGACAGGTGGTCATCACCAACATGTAGTCTCCACAACTCCACACCAAGGATAGGATCTAACACCCCGAACCACCAACACCCGAATTCGTTCCTTTACCAAAGTCAAACATACCCACGTACACTTACAACCAATGGGTTTGATTAGTGTGTGAGGATAATATTAATAGGATACCACCCAATTAATCCATATAGAATGTAATATAATGTAAAATAGCAAATAGTTTTAAAACACATAGAAAAGCAGTGATAAATTCTCAGAAATGCAACTTTCAATTTAAAATTGTTTTCAAGACAATTATTCATATCATTCAAAAATTTAAATAGAAATTTTAGATACTATAAAATACTTCCAAAAATACCCCAATACATGGGAAAATACCTCAAATACAATGAGAAAAAATAGCACGAACACCCATAGGCACTAGATAGTTTCGGGCCCCATGCACCTCGTATCTCGGTGTAAAGTAACCATAGTAAAATATGTTCTCATTCAAAAACCATTAGTAGGGAACATAATAATAACCTAATGGTCCCCATTCATCATCTATATAGTTTATTTAGAGTTTTAGTTATCCAAATACAATGTGGAAAAGGGACCAAACCCATCTGGTCCACTTGTCGTACTAGTACACATCTGCCCCACCTAGATACCCGGACTTCCCCCATTGTGCTCAAAAAAAATTCAAAATGCTACATAAATCCAAAAACATATCAAAAATGGATATTTGTCATATTCAATCTGTCAAATAGCTAAAAAAAATTTATACCACTTAGAACACACAACAAAACACTTTAATATTCAATAAAACTTTTTCTCAAAACCCTTCATTGTTTTGCAACCAAAAATCCTTAAAAACAACACTTTTTACACTATGTGCACACATGTAAATTAAAAAAATAGAGATTTCATCCATATATATTTCTATAAATCCAACAAATCAATTTCTTTGGTAGACCCATGTGCACCAAGAAACGATAACTTTGTAAAACCTCTATTTTTACACAAAAATGGCACTTAAAAATCACATGTTTCACAAACACAATTAAAACCCATTTTCAAAGCATCAACCAAAGGGTATAAACATTAAAAACATACTTTCAATCCCTATTAAAATTCAATAAAATCAACTAATTATTTATTGGGAATCCCCAATAAACCCTTAAAAGATATCTAGGAATAACCCCCAATTTCAGCAGAAAATGGCACTTCAAACTCATTTTCAAAACAAACACCACTAAAAATAATTATAGCAGCCTTAATAAAATGAAATAAACATGAAAATATCAAAAACATAGCATGATAATTTACATAAATTTCATAAAAAATGAATCACCAACCAATTTAACGAAAACCCTTGAATCGTCATGCAAAAAATCAAATTGCACCACCACCGCACAAAGAGAGACCTAGATCAAACCTAAAACCACAAAAATTGGCAAGGAAACCCCAAGGTTAAACCCAAGGTTCGAAACCCTAGTTTCTGGATATTATTAAACTCAAGTATAAGGGAATAAACCCTATTAACAATGAATGAAACCCTAATATAATTGAAAGAGACTTACTTACTTGAGGGATCTTGAAGAATCGCCCAAAAAACTAAAGTACATGAATTTTAAAAAAGTCAAAACATCAAGGGAGGTTTTAAGGAGTATGATTAAGTAATGTAGGAATTATAATGGAAGAAAAATAGTAATAATTGATATAGTTAATAAGGAATGAAGTTACCTCTTCAATTTTGGCTGATTTGAGAAACCCTATAATGTTCTGCACTAATTCCTAATGAAAAAGACCTCCAAAGAGGAGGGAGTGTGGCTGGGAGCATGTCTGGGATCAATGGTCTTGAATGAGACTTAGAATCACTGAAAAATCGTTAAAACTGAATAAATTATTAATTAAAGAAATTTAGTTTTTAAAACTATAAATGGGGCTTCGGGCTGTCCAAATTCCTTAAATAAAAACACCATATAAACCATTATTATGGATTACTAACGGTTCCAAATTGCAATTCTAGTGTTAATTGGTCATGGGATGCCATTTATGAATTGTAATGGGTCAAAAATATTAACAATTGAAAAATTTAATAAAGAAAAAAATTATTTTCAAATATAGAATTGGGATCACAGTTAGGCTCAATTCGTGAAAACTCATTCATTCCTCTATAAAAACATGGGAAACCACCCAAGAAAAGCGTGAATGGAAAATAAATTAAAAATACCTTCAAAATATGTCATGTATGTGACAAAATATCAGTTAATTTTAAATATATTACATATCATTATTAAATTATTTAATACCCTATATTAATTACATATGACATACTGTTACCCTTTGATTAATAATTCCATGGTAAAATTCAGTTTTCGGTAATAAATTTTTTTTTCGCATGTGTTTTGATTTATTATATGATGGTTACTCATACTTATATCATGAATTAATCATATAAATTATTATATACATGTTATAAATATCATATATATTAATTACATTTCTATTAATAAAATCTATAATTTATAGAAATAGAAATTGAATTTCAACATTAATTGGGATGGTAGGTTGTACGTACGCCAGATTTTTGTTTCCATTTTCATATCATATTAAATTAATGAAATTATTTTAAATGTATAAATAAATATATATAATATAATTCCAATATAATTATTAATTCATATATAGAATATATATTCACTAAACCCTTTCATAATACATCCAATGTAATGTGTGAATGAATCACAACCGTTTAATGGGGCTGTAGTCCAAATATCAACAAACGATGTTTTATTTTTTACAAAAATTTGAAAAAATGATGGTATTAGTTAAATTCTAATTAAATAAGAATAATTTAATCAAAAATATAAAAAATATCATGTAAAATAACATATCCATCATTATTCCAAACCACTAAAGGTGTATATGGAAGAATGAAGGACATTTGTTCGTGAGGTGAAGTCCATCACACAAATGAAAAATAATTGTGTATCCCATTTTATGGAGGTGTGTGTGAGTACTGGTCATACCCTAATATTATAAAAATGTCAGAATATTGAATATACTAATTTTATTATGTATTCATGGAAGAAAACAATTTGAGGGGGTGCACAAGAAAATTAAAAAAAAAATTCCTTATTGATGGGTGTTATTGATTCTTTGGGTAACTCGTTTTCATGATCAAGAAAGGGATAACATGTTTATTTGTATTCCCAAAGTGAGGCTTCATGGATGAAGAGATGGAATATTTGAGGTAATTGGGATAGGATTTTTCGATCCAAATTACTTTAGAGGAGTGATGATATGGGAAGATGTGGTGACCTTTTATAAATGGGGAAAATGGAACATTGGGTATTCAATAAAAATATTTTAGTACTCCCCATGTTTTCAATTTCGTAAAATGGTTAGAAAATAGAAAATATAGATCCTTATAGGTGTAATGGTAAAAAAAATTCATAAAATAATTTTTATACAAGTGTGTGTTCATTTTTACACCATATATTCTATGTTTAATCATTAATTAAGCTCGTTTTTACCATAATCTCTATAATTAATTTTAATTACATCAACCAATATTTTCATGTAAAAAAATTCACCTTATTATAAATGATAAATTATTTTAATTGAAAATATAGAATCCTATTTCTCAAATTTTCATCACATAATTTTAGAAATTAAATTAAAAATAATCTCATGGATGGGATGAGAGGATGAGTTTTTAATGTGAAAACATACAAATGTTTGAAGTGTATTTATATCCTATTTCATTATGAAATTAGTTGAAATGATATAAATTGGATTTATTAATGTATAATTTATCTCATTATACATTAAAACCAAATTAATATATAATTTAACTATAAAAGTAAATGAGAAAAAAAATATTGGAATTAAAATTCAGTATTTTCAGTATTCATCAAAAAATTATGTTTTTCCGAAAAATCTGAAAAAACATAATGATAAATTTGATTTTATGAATCAAAAATAAATTTTATTTTATCAAATTAATGTTCTATATGTTTTTTTAAATTAATTTTTTTATCTTTCAAATAATGACATAAAAATGTAACCCTTTTTGAAAATTGTATTTTTTAAATATATAAAGAATTTACCAAAAAGTGATTGTTTTGTTATCAATATTTTTTATATAAATAAAACCATTATAAATAGTATTTAATAAATATTTAATAATATTATTATTACAAATTTAACATATATGTTATGACTATATCCGTTAAATATTTGTAATAATATAATGTTATTTCATAGAAACTCAATGTTGCGTGTAAAAAAGGATAATTCAGTGTTGTGTGCAGTGCATGATTAACATAATGTAGAGAAAAATATATGACATAAAATAAATTAAATTAATTTCAAATTTTTATTAATAAAATCTTTTGGTAATATTATGATCATACAGACATTCCTGATATGGTACTCCTCTACCAGTGAATCATAAAGCTAGAACACCAGTTTGAACACCATTGGCCATCATTACCTAGAAATCATGATCCCTCCAACAACATTTCCTTAAAAGAAAATACTACTTCCAACATACTATTTGAACTGATAAAACCACATTAAGGGAGTCATAACCTAACCCATGTTGACGCTAGAGCCAGAACTACCCCAAGACTAACTCCATAGTCTATGGGCTGGGAAAAAGTGAAGAATGCAAATCAAAAATCACGGAGGGATTTTACTATGAACATATACATACATAGAAATAGATCAATAAAAAACTAAATAGGGAATGTATTAAAATATGCGCCACTGCAATAAATTAAACTAGTCATGGATGAATCCCTTGATAGTAAAAATATACCTTGGTGTAAACTAAATGTAAAAGCAAGAAATACATTCCAAACTAGAAATATGTCCAAAACTAACAAAACTGTAAATGAGAAAATATATGAGAGAACATAGTTCATGTATAACTAGGTATGACCACTATACATAGTCGAAGCACAAATTATCCCATATCCCATCTCATGTAACGGTGGACATATCTGTCATCTAAAAAAGCCATGACTCATGTGGGAAAAGACCGTAAAGGGGTGAGTTTATGCATACCCTCTAGGAAACCCCCAAATCTAAAGAGGGAGTAGTAAGATATATGAATGAAGAGGAATACATCTAATACAAACGATATAGTGAAAGAGTTCAGCTCAACCCAACAATAGAATAAAACTAAACTCATATAATTATAAGGAGCTTGGAAAGGTAAGAAGATGAACTTCTCAACAATTCATCTCTACCAATAGCAGGATATTTTACTCATACAACCAGAAGAAGAAAATCCTAGAATGAAACTGGAATACCGTATGTATTCTCATCTCTAATAAAGTTTTTATCCAAATCCAATGTGTGAATCCAGAAGAATCATTATATATAAACTCATCCAAAGAATCACAAACAATAGTGTGTGGGTATCCATCTAAATACTCAATACAAGAAAAAGAGTCACCAATAGTTCCAAATGTAATCTATTAATGATTCCCATCATCTCACACACCTTCCCTGAACAAAAAAATTTACGAGACTCAATCACTAAACCTTGATACTATCTGTTATAGGAGGCACATACTCACCTTCATGATTTTAGTTTGCATCACACGAACATGACTCTATGGGTAATGTGCCACTCTTCCTTCTGAGTAAAAATCCATGTCAAACCTTGTCTCATCATTATTCTATAGATTCCAAGGGCCAAAAAAATCTAGGTAAGTTTCACATTCCCTGGTATGACAATAGGTTCATTCTTTGATAGTCACTGAGGAACTCCACTACCTCGTCCTACTAGAGGGTACCACTCAATATGGTCATCGGGAACTCAAATCCCTAGTCCTACTAGATATAATACACAGTAAGAACATCAAGTTACTCCACTACCTAAACATACTGGAGGGTAAGCATAGAATGTTAAAGAACTCCACTTCCAATCCCTACTAGGGGTTAACACAAAAAAGTAAATTGGGGAATGCAACTACCCAGACCTATGTCGTGAATAAGCATGTAATGCTATGATGATCCTATATGATTGTGTTGTCATTGGGTGTTTCCAAATGAATAATCATTATCAATAATTCTCACATCATATCTCAAATGTCACAATGGATATAAACATCATGTTTTATATGTAAAATGGTTCAAGATATGCCATTCACTTTCCTCAATTGGACACCTAATGAAAAAGTCTCATTTCACCAAATCATTTATGAATGGAATGTCATGTGACTAATCCATGAGTCCAAAATGATTACCCAATATTAGTCCAGAAACATCCACATAACTTTCAGGGTCTCAACATCACATATTGTTCATAATTCCGACACCATATGAGGTTTACATGTTGGATATTGGATTATGTAATAATAGAAATTTTATTATTATTGGATGTTTCATTGTCCATTGGAAAAATTATAAAAAACATATCCCAAATCGATCATTAAATGAACATCTCATTTATAGGATCATGTTTTCGCTAATGGTTTATCAAACTAACACCTCATTTGAAAGATAAAACTGATGCGTGCTTATTTAATGATGATTTATATCTTGTATCCTATATATTATATCTTATATCTTATATCTTATATATCATGTACCATATATTATACCTCATATATCATATCTTATATCTCATATCCCATATCATGTATCTTATATATCATATATCTTATCTTTTATCTTATATATCAGAACAACAGATTGATCATCCATGTACCCCAACGATTACATATCTATAATTCACTCGCTAATCTATTAACACATTGTCTATCCCTTATGAATATGAGGGCCCAATATGGCTTGGTGAAACCAAGAAATATTGATTTGGGTCTACAAGAAACCAACTGGTGAGTAATGTTAACAAATGAGAATGCAAACCACTAAAAACCAAAGTTTTAAACATCACCAACCAAATTTTCATTGTCGAGGATCAAGAACATGGCCTCGGGGTAGTAAAATTTATTTAAAAAACATGTAATATTGTATATAGAATCATAAAATGAAAATACAAAGACACATATCGAGTAAATAATAATGGTTTACCCAATATTTTAATCTGATGGTACAAAAACACAAATAGATGAGTCATACTTCTGTTTTTGATCAATTTTTTGTGAAGAAGATGTCTGCAACATGATTTGAAGAGGTTTAATTTTTTGTTATATCATGATATGATCCGACCAGACATTCCCTCATTGTTTATCTTGATCTTCCAATGTGAGGATGGGGGAACTCTCAATGGAAAATTGTAGAATGTTTGAGACCAACATTAGAAAATTTCATTTAATGATATATTTAAAGACATTGTTTAAGTTCATATGAATTTAATTTTTTTAATTATTTAATTTAATAAATCTATATAATGATCAAAAATTAATAATGGGCTCTATGTCCTTCACCAACTAATTTTATATCTCAAATAGGGAAAACACTGTGTTTTTGACCCATCCATGGTCTCGTATTTCCCCGCTAATAAATAGTTTAAGAATTATCCTTTTTCATTAACAAAATACATACACATTTTATAAAATATATTTATCATTTTTATAAAATTTATTCTAGTCTGACCCTGACTCTAAATCACACACCGTTTTAGCACCCATCTCAAAAAATATATATATAAATATTTAAAAATCATTCAAAAAAACAACCTTGTATTTGCATCATTCCATACATTAATTTTTCTGTCCCAATAAATAGTAAAATAGAAAAAACTCTAAGGATACTAATACTTAACATGTCTATCCCACTCCCCAAAACATTATTTCATGTTTCCTTGCTGCCACAGCATGTGAAAAAAGGGATGGTTCATCTATGCAGGGGTCCTCTCTTGTTTATCCTCAATCTCAACAGGGTGCTCAGCAAAAGTGGGTCCATCCTCAATGACCAGGTCTCCCTAGTCAATTACATGTGTATGGTTAGGCATGTATCCCCTCAGTTATGAAATTTGGAAGATGTCGTGCACCCACTGCATCTGAGGGGATTTTGTGGGGAGGTAAGCAACCTCTTTAACTATATTCATGATCTACAATTGTTTGGTGAACATCAGGGATATCTTACCTCCCAGGCTGAACATCTTAAATCCTCCTCATAGGGAGACTCTCTAGAAATCATGTTCATCCAAATTGTACTCTATTGTCTAATAAAAGTGGTCTATATAGGATTTTTGTTTACTCTTGGCTATCACCATCCCCTGTCGGATGACCTGGAGTTTCTCTGTTGTCGCATAAACAAACTATAGGCCCCTAAGATACGTCTCAAAAACCTCTTTCTATAATAAATGATACCTATAGGGTCTCCCTTATAGGGGAACATATGGTTTAATGTAGATGGTATAGTTTATGATATTGTTCTTGAAAACTCTACCAAGGGTAGGTGATCCTCCTAGCTCCGACTGAAGTATAACACGCAAGCCAAAAACATAACCTCTGACACGTGGCTAGTTTGTTCATTCTTCCCATCAGTTTGGGTATAAAAGGGTGTACTCATAAACAACTGGTTCTAAAATTACTCCTCCATACCTCCAAACAATCATGATGTAAACTACGTAACACAATCATCGATAATTGTCGAGGGTACACCATTAAGTAGAACTATATTTCATCTATACAACTACCCTAAACCCTTGAATGAACTCTACTCTATGATGAAATAGAAATTCACTAACATCAGGATTTGGTCATCTATGACACACATGTTGTTTTGGACCTTCTTTGTGCAATGAAGTCATGTTATGATGTTCATGGATATGTCATCCCACATCCACTCCTAGATCTCAAGGGGATGCAAGAACCCTATTGAAACATAGTTCTCAACCTTCACCTACTAATAGGCAGTGCAATGAGATATAAACTCAGAAATTCTTCATCACATGCCAGACCACCAAAAATGACACTGAAGTCATTTTATGTCTTCTCCGTCGTGGGATGTACAAGTAGGGGGAAGTGTGTAACTGCAACCTCACCTCATTCCGCATCGTAACTGGAAAAAATATTTATCCATGGAACAAGATAACAATATTTCGTCTATCGAATATCAATATAGTGCATCACTTGGGGATATATGATCACATAATACCTTTGAGTCGATGTATCCTAGATGGGACTCTATCGCATGCTCATGGAGAGAATTAATCAACACCATCGACTGATGAAATTTTGTACACTCCTGCTCCACCAGGGTCAACTATAGGGAATATAACTTTTCAAAAAACATCCTTCACTAAGAGATCATATGAATTCCTACTAATGGATATTTTATATTGTTTCCCTTAAATGATTAATATATCAAACCAATGTTTTTTTCTGTAGGAAATCATCTCTATCTTAGGTTCATGTCTCTCAAAGTAATGATATACTATAGAATATGGTGGCTTGAGTAATCCAAACAGGGTTCTCCCATAAGATAGTTTATCCACATCCTTAGGGTTAAGACATCCAATGCCATCTCTAGTTCATGAGTTTCATAATTCTTCTAGTTGGGTCACAACTTCCTCAACCTATATACGATATCTTTTTTTTTCTTCATCAACATGAAACCATTCTCATATCCTGAAGAATCAAAATACATGACAAACTCCTCACACTCCTATAGTAGTATCAACATTGGACTAATCATCATCATATCCCTCAACTCCTCAACATCCATCTAATGCTACCCAAACAAGGTAAATGTATATACCTTATGGGGTAGGTAGTTCAAATGAGTTTTGATTATAGAGAAGCATGTTTCAAAACACATGTAGTACCCTGCCATAAAAAGGGATTTTTGTACCTCAGACACATTCATGGGTGGATCCCAAGAAATCACTTCTTCAATATTCGCTATATCCATGTAAAAACCATGTTTAGAAATTATTTTCCCCTGAAATTGATCCTCATGTATGAAAAACTAGATCTTCGAGATATTTATGTAATTCTGTTACTCTAAATGAATGTCTAGGATAATATTTATGTGCTCTACATTCTCCTCCACTATTATATATGAGATGGGTTTGTCGTTAATTTAGAACAAAAAATTAATCCATGTATGGATTGAATATTTTTTATTAAATCCATAAAAACAACAAGAACATTTTTTAATCCAAAGGGCATCATTATAAACTCATAGTGTCTAATTATAAATTTGAATACTAGCATTGGAATTTTTCCCTAAAAAACCTTCCACGGGTGGTATCTAGGTCTGAGATCGATCATTAAGAACCAACTCGCACCATAAAAATAATCAAAGAGGTCAAAAATTCTTAGAAAGGGCTACTTTTTATTTATAATGGCGTTTTTGAGATGATTATAATCCATGAAAATCCATATGATCTTATCCACGATAATCAAGAAAAGCACTGGATATGGAAAAGGGGATAATCTGTGTTTGATAAAATATTTCACAGGATTTCCCTCAAACTATAGAAGTATCTCCCCATGAATAATAGGTTATATCTGATATGACTTATAAGATATTAGGGTATTACCATGATGCAATTCAATTAAAACTCCATCTCCCATCTTAGAGGTTGTCCTAGAACCTCTTTGTGTGAGACATCTATATAATACTCCAAATGTAAAGGAACTAAGAGTCCTAATGACATTATTACTTTAGTGGATAATTTTTATAACTAATGGCAGATGGGTTGGTGCCTACTTCTCATTTAATATAATTTCCTTACAACGATATCTCTTTAACAAGAGAAGGATAATCTCATTCCATCAGTACGAAGGAATCTTGTTTGTTTGTGATGAAAATCAGTCTGGTATCAAACCCTAGAAATCTAAACCCTCCCAAAATAACATCATAGGGTTCCATTATGAACACAAAAAGGTCCCATATAAACATCTATTATCTAATAGATTTTTTTCACTTCCAAAAAATAAAATATACAAAAAAGTGTTCCAAATATTAATGTCAAGTTGAAGCTATTGTAATACCTCCTCTACTTGGAGTTCCATCTCCCACACTAGGAGTATCATGTTAAAAGAATTATTATAAAATGTGTATTCTAATATTGTGTCATTATTATAATAATCATAGATCATATCTATGATCTTCTCGTTCACTGTGGGATCATAAACCTTTAACACATGCTGTTGTCTACAACCCTGACTTCTAACTCATTGTGCCAGGCATGAGATGACTGATTGTTGTGGTGGAAGGTCCTCATAAATTCATTCTCCACCTAGATATCCTCCTTATACACTCTCATATAATCCTCCTAGGGGATATATGTATCTGGTCCAGGTAGATTCCCAATGTTGGTTCTTCTTATTCTATAGTTGTCTATCATCAATCTACCTGTGCTACTTACCACGTCTGGTTAGGCAATCTCATGTCATGTAGTCCATCCCATCACAGGCATAGAACTATCCCTCCCTAGGTTTCCTTAGTTCTTTTCACTTACCCTACAATATAATACCCCATCCACGAACCTTCTCAATAACTGGTCTCATGCATCAAGATCACATCGACAGGTGCGAGCTAGGTGTTGTAGATGTATCATCACTACGATGCCCACTAACAGCTTCAGTTGTGTTGAATCCCTATGAATGAAATATATCCACTACTAGAACCTACGGCAGAACCCCATCATATGTGGGTATAAACAATGTAACTATATTATTATAGATCTCTCAGCAGATTCATTACACAATCTTCTATACAAAAAGTTAATATTCCCTGACAATGACAAAGGAGTAGAGTGTAAGGTTTATGAACCTCACTTCATACTCAGCCAAAAATCACCCCTCCCTAATTAAATTCAAGAAACTAATATATCATAATTGGGAATATGAATGAGGGTTATTACACCTAACTAATCATATTATAGGAGTAATCTCATGACTTTTTTGACTCTTCATGCATCTTTGTAACCAAGCTCCACCAAAATCTAGCAGCCATGTGGAAAATATGGATTCCAATTCCACCACCTAATCTATCAAGATCATAAAAATATATAAAATACACACCACAAACTCTTTACAATCCTATACTACATGAGCATTTTCCTTACCACATAACATTAGTGGTCTTTGATGATAGAACTCGCAGAGCGTGCTTATCATATTGGCATCCTGAGTCTGTTCTTCTTGGATGATCTTATACTCAACAAGTGTAGTATTTTCTACCTTCCCAACTAGAGGAAGGGGATCACATGATGGAATATTAACTATGACCTCATTGCTCATATAACATTCATCCCAAACTAGATCTATTTTCCTAGATACATGTCATTAAAGAGTCATCCTAATTGTTACCAAGGAGTACAACGGGAAGATGAGCATATATATATATTGACAAAAATGGGGAGCTGACACAAGAAGTATGATCAATGAATTAATCATTTATGATGCATGTTCCATTAATCCCTGAGGAAAATGTCTCGGCACATTGAATCATCATGTTGGTAGTCATGGTCTTGGGGAATAGATACAATAGTTTTTGGAACCATCGCAAGACTCCTTGGCCTCAATGATGCACTTGATACACTTTAACGCAATTTCCCTAAACCCAGTTGATCCTATTTTAGGGGATACATCTGAACAACATCCCATGAAATTATCTTTCTCAGCTACTAATCTTTCATTACTCGACCCATGTCGGGGATCATGAAAAATCTACCTCGAGCCCATTTCTATTGGCTAGCGGCGACGATAAGCATTAAAAGAACAACTAAACTCGATAATGCCTTTTCATAATCACCTATACACACTCACACAACTAACTCAGTGAATAAGTGAAGAGGGAAAGAATAAAATACTCAAAACATCTATATATTAAAATATACATGCATGAACCACTAGAGAAAAACCATACTATAGTGTAAACTGAAACCAAAAGGGGAAAAATACATGCCTATCCAAAAAAATTCCAAATCTATAAAAATTCGAGAAGACTAAAAAACCATGACAGCCCGACTCTTATTTTACAAGCAATTTCCACCACGCACGGTCCAAGAACCCATTATCACTAAGAAAATATGTAACACCCTGAGATTTTATGAAAAATATTCTTTTAATTTCATTAATGTCTTGTGTTGTATGCTACACCAAGATTACCTTGCACTATACGCAACACCGTATTAGCTTGTAGTATACGCAACACTATTCTTGGATCGTGTTACACACAATATTGATAATAGTTATTCTACGCAACATTGAGTATATATATATATATATATATATTCAATGTATAAATGAAATATGGTTGGATTATGTTATACAAAACAACGAAGGATTCTTGCATAGAACACAACCCTGACTTGGATTGCATTACACGCAATCGCGACCTTCCTCGATAGCGTGTGTTGTACGCAATACCGGGTTTTACTAAACAATGCTATATTATTATAATATTATTATGAACTAGCCGTTATGAATAGTATTGACTAAATTTTGAATTTTATGACATTATTATTCATCTTACACATTTTCTAGAACATGGTATAAGAACAAAATAAATTTTTTGGGTAAAATAAGTATTTTTCAAAAAATGCAGTTTTGCCGCCTTTTGATGGCGCGTCCACTTTAGATCTAGTTTTTGACATGTTTATATGTTAAATTTGACAAAATAAAATTCTTCTTTTGAATCAGGATATAAAAATTTACATTAGATAATATTTTGATATTTTTCCGATAACTTTCATATTTTAATTAATAGTAAAAACACGCTATTTGTTTTAACAGCAGGATTTAATTATAAAATTTATTAATGAAACTTCTATGTTATTAATTTGGTAAAATAGACTTCATTTTTGTGTTCATAATATCGAATTTAGCCTAAGGTGAAGTTTTGGTACTCTTCAGATAACTGTAATATTTTGATGTATAGTGAAAATTACTAATTTTTAATTAAAAACAACTTTTTTAATCAAAATAATTTATATTGATAAATTATGAATTTGAGTGGTTTTAAAGTATATTTAGAAAATATTTTTACCATTTAATTCAATGTTTTTCATTGGACATAATTTGACAATTAAACTAGACATAAACAAGTGCCAATCTTTTGATAGTTATTATCTCTTAAAAACACGCTTTTTGTTTTAACAATGAGAATTAATTTTAAATTAATTTATGCCACTTATGTGGTTTGAATTTGGAAAAATGGATTCCATATTTTGAATCAGTATGTTCAAATTGTTTAAATAGGTAACTTTTATTTTTAGGCATTTTGAATAATTTCTGCGGTAAATATTTTATTTACCATGGTTAAGGGTAAATCCGGTAAATAATGGTTAAAAACTAATATTATAATAATTATAAATTACCTTAACACTTGTCCAAACATTATGGGTTGGGTCATTAACGACCATGGGCATCTTTGGGTCGATTTTGGGACCCCATTAAGTGATAATGACAATTTAGACTAATTAATTTAATGTAAAGGCAAAATAGACATAAACAAAAAGCTTTTATTAATTAATTTGTATATGGTGTTATATAAGGAATATTTTTGACTATAAATATTAATTGGAAAGATAAAAATATTTCCTAAATGATTTTATTTTTTTTAGAATTTTTAGACATCTAAGGAATTAAATTATTTATGACACAACGATGATGCAGTAATTACCTTTTTAAGAAAATATTAACATAATTGATGATATAAATGCCCAAATAACTGTAATTTGAGACTTTTTATGACATAGAATAATTTTATAGGTTAATATGATATATTATTGTTGATTTAAAAAACTTTGTTTGAACTTATAATTCTGTTATGAATTTCATAAAAATCATGTACCAAATAGTGTCAAAATTGACATAAATTAGTTTTTAAAACGAATATTATATTATTAATTGTTATTTTATTCATAAAAATATAAGGTTCGGCAAAATGACTTATATAAGGTTATATATATTAATAATAAACAACTTGGGGTTCTTTTGTCTTGATATGGTAATTTTATTAACCATATAGTGTAAGAAAACAAAAAGGCACGATAAAAGTTAAAATATTTAACTTAGAGTTAAATGTAATTGATAAGGTTAAAATAATAACCTAAACTTGTCTAAATTCTATTGGATGAGAGGATTTCGACCGATTCCCACTTTATCTTTGAAATGAGACCCTTTGGAACCATTATAAACCGAATTTGACCTTAATATAAAATAATATTTTGAGATTTTTCTAAGGTGCCCCTCTCCTCCCTTATAAAAGGGAACCTCCTCCCCCTCTTCCACACACCGCATTGAGAGTTAACGCTCGGCCAAACCCTTCCAAAATATCTTCTCCACTTCCCTAGTATAATCCTAGAGGTCCTTGTCTTCTTCAAAGACCATCCTTAGTTCATTAAGTGGAGGTTAAGAAAAGGCGCGTCAAAAAGAGGTAATATCCATTACCGATCTTTTTCAATTTCTTTCTCCTTCAACTTCTTCTTCATTAGTTGTTTCCTGAAAAAGTAATAACATCAGTATTTCTTATATACTGATATGTTATTATGAATATGAAAAGACCCTAATTAACCTTCTATCCATCATACGGAAAAAGGAAATCAACACGCGTGCGTACGTACGGAATACCGTCTCCCCGCCGTGGTGTAATCTATTTTACGCCACCACCTTAATTGGATGGGTATAATGGTGTAATGAGTAACTATATATGATTATTATAAAGTGATATTGATACTGAAATAGTATACATACACATCAACAAAATTTCACGATTATGAGAATGATATCATCGCTCGTGCGTACGTACGGACTACCGTCTCCACGACGCGATGAGATTCATTCTCCACATTAACCATTCAAGAATGATTATAAAGTATATATAATGAATAATAATTAAATATGTGACTTGTCAAATTTACTGGATTTATGTATATATATATATATTTATGTCATCTATTTACTTCCATTCAAGACAATAAGGAAAGGAAAACAACGTTCATGCGTACGTACGGACTACCGTCTCCATGAATGGTGTGTTTCATTTCATTTATCTATCTATTATATATATAAATATACTGAATATATATGATATATAAATCATGTTTTATATTCATGAAGTAATTAAATCATGATATAAGTAATAATAATGTCAACAACAACAAGTCCAAACACCTACGATAAATGAAACGATTTTACCCAAAATGCTTCTTTAACATGGAATTTACAAAAGAACGGGTAATATAAAGTCATAGGTGAACCATATATGATATCATAACAATTAATATGATTCTGTAATAAGTTAATGACATTATTTAAATCATTATATAGGAGGTTAGGATACGTACAAATCATATCGGACATAAGGTAAAGGAAATATCACAATCTCATTTTTATCCGAGATTGTTTATAATTTGGTATTTACTGGGGTGTATTTTATCATCCACATCCATGTTTCCTCAATATGTAATATTATTTCCATCCACCTAAAATTGATTAAATATATTTTTACCGTTTGGTGTGTTTTATAAAAGATATGAAAGGAATCTTTTGTCATTTTTTGTATGAGTTACTTTTTTGACTTTTCTGACAAAAGTACGAGAAGAATGTTTTTTTAACTTATACAGCATGAATGGATTTTTAAAAAATTATTTCCAAGATTATTCCTTTACAAGTTTTCAATTATATTTTTAATAAACATCTTTTAGTTTAAAATTTTATGACATGTTAAGAAAGGAAAAATGTTTTTGAAGTAGAAAGGATATTTTCCTCAAGAATGGAGTTCAAGTGTTTTATCAAAATTATTTTCCATATAAGATAATATAGGGTTTTTATTCTATCCCTATCATTACATTGATTTTATTATGTTGTGATGGAATTATTTTTATGAATTCATTTATCTTATATGAATTTTTTTATGATGTCACGATGTTTAAGATTTCCATTTTTATTACATGGGTTATGCAATGATGTATGATTTATGATTTTTGTGGCACACATAATAATGGTTTCATTATGAGATGGGTGGTACCAATATATACCTCCAATGCATTGGGTAAAGATTTTATATCTTATGAGATAGACATGGATGGAACGGTAGGTTATACAGGTTCAGTGAAACATGACTGAAACGAGGAATGAACTCGGTTCAGAAAGGGACTTTGTCCACTAAGATAGTCTTGTAAATGAGTCTTGACTAACAAGAAATGATTCTCTATGATTATGTGTGTATGCCACAAATTTTCATGTTTTATGTTATTATTATTGGGATTACATTTCACTACTAATATTTATCCCATGTTATGAAATTATGAACTCTTTTGCAGGTTAAGATTTCCAAAAGATATGTTCTTATGAATATGACGTGATTGATATATCTTTTGTTTACCCTTACGGAGCATTTGATCTCACCCTTTTATTTTTTTTCCAGGACATAAATAAAGGAATTAGGTTTAAAAAAAGGATATCTTTATGGGAGATTTTGAAGATCATTCACCACGATTAGAAAATTATATTCTGAGTTTCCAAAGACACTAAACTATTGCGGTCCTTGTGTGTGTGTTTTTGTTATGTACTAATTATTACGCAAATGTAATGTAATGTCCATGTACGTTAAGCTTCGGGTCTTTATAGTTGGTATCAGAGGCAAAGGAGGTAGGAATGTATCTGATCCTTGGGAACTCTCACATGTGAGCGTTGGACGAAGCATGGCTCTCCGACTAAGGGCTTCATGATGAAATGGTTGCCACTGGGGATGGTGGTGTCTCCCGCCCAGGGTGTGTAGCCGCCCATGGAGTTCCCTGATAGGTATCAATTATAGACCACTGGAAGTAATTCCAGACCTCTACAGTTGGTATCAGTGGAAAGGTTTAGTCAACCTTTGGAAACTAGGATGCGAAAATGTTAGTGAGATCCCTAGAGATATTTCTAAGGTATGTCTAGGGATGTCCCTAAGGATAAGTATACATATATGATATAGTCCTAGAACTGTGGTAACGATATTTGATTAAATCAAAGATGTTATATATTGAAGTTAACCCCCCTTTATTATGATTTTTGCCTCTCACACTATTATTTTTGGGTTTTAGAAAATGGTTGGAAACAAGATGATTCACAATAATGGAGGATATGATGGACAATGGAATGATATTATTTATGAGAAACCAAATGAAATGGGATTTGGAGGTCCAAACATCATTATTATGCCGAATCAGTAATCTCATAATATGATCAATAAAGTAAAATTTGGAAAGTTTCCTGAATCGGCTAATAAGAGAAAGATGGAGTTTCATGATGATCATAGTGGAAAGAAAGTTCAATTTCCCCTATGTAAATCATGTGGGAATAGGCATCAAGGAGATTGATTCAAAGGAACTGGTAGATGCTTTGGGTGTGGAAAAGAAGGACACAAATCCAGTAAGTGCAAAGGAAACGGTTCAGTTAACACTAGGGATGAGGATAATGGTATTTCTACGACATCAACAATGGTTAAATGTTTTAAATGTTGAATGTACGTGCATTATGCAAACCAGTTCCCTATGTAAAAGTCTCATGAAGAGAATCAGTATGGTCATATGGGTAGTATTTATGTTGATGATGATGAAGAGACTACAAATGATATGTGAGATGAAAGAATTGTTGAAGCTCGGTCAATGGTTTAAGAATGTAGTGGAATGATTACCTGTTTATCATGTGTAATGTTGTATAAGAAATATCATGGTACTATGGAATAAAGAGACGTCTAAGGATTGTAACACTGTTGTCTTTCCTTGAGTTTTGAAAGTGTATGATTAATGGTACCAGTATCCATGAAAGGTTATTCAGATATTTTTGGAATGTAGATGATATGAGCATAATGAAGGGATAAGGATAAAATTAAAAGTTTGATAGTATTCATGAGCTCTTGACTGATATAAGGTGAAGGTTATATCATGGTTTGAGTATATAGAATTTTTGGATTTTGGTATGTAGAAAGAGTTAACTTTTCATAGCATTCATGTTTTCACTATGGTTTAATGGGTATTCATTTTTCAAGAGAATACATGATTAAGGTATTCACATGATTGGAATGTGACCAACAAGATATATGGGGGATAAATGATGGTATTCACATGCTTGGTTGATGACATTTCATGTAATCATTTTCTTTATACTATGATCTTGGACCGAAGTATTTTAGATAATCCTAAAGATTGGAATGGATTATGTTGGACATAAGTTAGTATTGTTTAAGGATAAACCTTTTTTTTGATATTGTTGATGGGATGTTATAGTAGTATAAAAAGGGCAACCTCCAGGATGTTTGGCACCCCATCACGTCGGCCAAGGCTGTGGGAATCGAACCCACAACTAAAGTGTGACGGGCCTTTATCGCATACCACTGGCCTACAGAAAGTCCCTGGTTAGTAGAAACTAGTTTTATTTTATTAAGCGGTATGATATATGAAGTATAAGTTCATTTTTGGAATCGTATATGATTAACCTCACCAAAGACGGACTTATGTATATTTGATAACTATTGCTAAACTTTTGTTTGAAACAGATAGAATGACCCATTATTCTATCACATGATCTGTTAACACTTCACAAATAACAAATTCAACTTCATTTCATTATGAGTTGAAGTGTAAATTGTTCAAAGCACGAACAACAGTGAGATTGTACCAAAATCAAGTAAGTATTTCTTCTAATTCAAAATATTCAACTTTAGGGAAATGATATTGAAAACCAAAAATGTTGTCCTAGTGATCTTATATTGGATGAATCAGATGGTACCCTAGATCATCACAAATTTATGGCTTTGCGATTGTTGGGTTTTTCATAGCCATGTTATCTACCACTCTCCATCAGAACATGATGGTTAGATTTTTCTTTCATATCCATATTTTCACTATGTTCTCCTACGTGGAAACCTAGTGATGAGTTAATTTGGGTAACCATTACATTTCATACTTTAGTTTTTAAATCCATGTTTTGGTATTCCTTTTTACGATGTGGGTTTCTATTAAACAAACTTTCGAGTAGTAAATCATTTATAACCCCGAAGAATTTCGAGGGAGAAATTCATTTTAAGGGGGGTAGAATGTAACACCCTGAGATTTTATGAAAAATATTCTTTTAATTTAATTAATGTCTTGTGTTGTATGCTACACCAAGATTACCTTGCGCTATACGCAACACGGTATTAGCTTGCAGTATACGCAACACTATTCTTGGATCGTGTTACACACAATTTTGATAATAGTTATTCTACGCAACATTGATTATATATATATATATATATTCAATGTATAATTGAATATATGGTTGGATTATGTCATACAAAACAATGAAAGATTCTTTCATTGAACTCAACCCTGACTTGGCTTGCATTACATGCAATCGCGACCGTCCTCGATAGCGTGTGTTGTACGCAATACCGGGTTTTACTAAACAACGATATATTATTATAATATTATTATGAACTAGATTTTATGAATAGAATTAACTAAAGTTTTAATTTTATAACATTATTATTCATCTTACACATTTTCTAGAACATGGTATAAGAACAAAATAAATTTTTCGGGTAAAATAAGTATTTTTCAAAAAATGCAGTTTTGCCGCCTTCTGATGGCGCACCCACTTTAAATCTAGATATTGAAATGTTTATATATTCAATTTTACAAAATAAAATTCTTTTTTTGAATCAGGATATAAAAATTTACATTAGATAAAGTTTTGATATTTTTCCGATAACTTTCATATCTTAATGAATAGTAAAAACACGATATTTGTTTTAACAACAGGATTTAATTATAAAATCAATTTATGAAACTTCTATATTATTAATTTGGTAAAATAGACATCATTTTTGGGTTTGGAATATCTAATTTAGCCTAAGGTAATGTTTTGGTACATTTCAGAAAACTGTAATATTTTGATGTATAGTGAAAATACTAATTTTTAACTAAAAAAAACTTTTTTAATAAAATTAATTTATATTGATAAATTATGAATTTTATTGGTTTTTAAGTATATTTAGAAAATATTTTTACCATTTAATTCAATCTTATTCATTGGACATAATTTCACAATTAAACTAGACATAAACAAGTGACAATCTTTTGATAGTTATTATCTCTTAAAAACACGCTTTTTGTTTTAACAACGGGAATTAATTTTAAATTAATTTCTGCCACTTATGTGTTTTGAATTTGGAAAAATGGATTCAATATTTGGAATAATGACGTTCAAATTGTGTAAATAGGTAACTTTTATTTTTAGACATTTTGAATAATTACAGCGGTAAATATTTTATTTACCATGGTTAAGGGTAAATCCGGTAAATAATGGTTAAAAAATAATATTATAATAATTCAAAATTACCTTAACACTTGTAAAAAAATTATTGGTTGAGTCATTAACGACCATGGTAATCTTTGGGTCGATTTTGGGACCCCATTAAGTGATAATGATAATTTAGACAAATTAATTTAATGTAAAGGAAAAATAGACATAAACAAAAAGATTTTAGTAATTAATTTGTATATGGTGTTATATAAGGAATATTTTTTACTATAAATAATAATTGGAAAGATAAAAATATTTCATACATGATAGTATTTGTTTTAGAATTTTTAGACAGCTAATTAATTAAATTATTTATGACACAACGATGATGCAGTAATTACCTTTTTAAGAAAATATTAACATAAATGATGTTATAAATGCCCAAATAAATGTAATTTGAGACTTTTAATGACTTACACTAATTTTATAGGTTAATATGATATGTTATTGTTGATTTAAGTAACTTGGTTCGAACTTATCATTCTGTTTTGAATTTTATAAAAATCATGTACCAAATAGTGTCAAAATTGACATAAATTAGTTTATAAAACAAATATTATATTATTAATTGTTATTTTATTCCTAAAAATCTAAGGTTCAGTAAAATGACTTAGATAAGGTTATATATATTAATAATAAACAACTTGGGGTTTTTTTGGCTTGATATAGTAAGTTTATTAACCATATAGTGTAAGAAAACAAAAAGGCACGGTAAAAGTTAAATTATTTAACTTAGAGTTAAATCTAATAGATAAGGTTAAAATAATAACCTAAACTTGTCTAAATACTTTTGGATGAGAAGATTTCGTCCCATACCCCCTTTAGCTTCGAAATAAGACCCTTTGGAACCATTATAAACCGAATTTGACCTTAATATAAAATAATATTTTGAGATTTTCCTAAGGTGCCCCTCTCCTCCCTTATAAAAGGGCACCTCCTCCCCCTCTTCCTCACACCACTTTGATCCTTCAAGCTCGGCCAAACCCTGCCAAAATCTCTTATCCACTTCCCTAGTATCATCCTTGAGGTCCTGGTCTTCTTCAATTACCATCCTTAGTTCTTTAAGTGGAGGTTAAGAAAAGGGTCGTCAAAAAGAAGTAATATCCATTACCGATCTTTTTCAATTTCTATCTTCTTCATCTTCTTCTTCATTAGATGTTTCATGATAAATTAATAACATCAGTATTTCTTATATACTGATATGTTATTATAAATATTAAAAAAACTCTAATTAACATTCTATCCATCCTATGGAAAAAGGAAATCACCGCGCGTGCGTACGTACGGAATACCGTCTCCACGCCGTGGTGTAATCTATTTTCTTCCACCACCTTAATTGGATGGTATAATGGTGTAATGAGTAACTATATAAGATTATTATAAAGTGATATTGATACTGAAATAGTATACATACACTTCAACACAAGTTCACTATCATGAGAACGATATCATCGCTCGTGCGTACGTACGGACTACCGTCTCCACGACGCGATGAGATTCATTCTCCACATTAACCATTCATGAATGATTATAAAGTATATATAATGAATAATAATGAAATATGTGGCATGTTAAATCTACTGGATTTATGTATATATATATGTATGTCATCTACTTACTTCCATTCAAGACAACAAGGAAAGGAAAACAGCATTCATGCATACGTACGGACTACCATCTCCATGAACGGTGTGTTTCATTTAATTTATCTGTCTATTATATATATATATATACTGAATATATATGATATATAAATCATGTTTTATATTCATGAAGTAAGTAAATCATGATATAAGTAATAATAATGTCAAGAACAACAAGTCCAAACACCTACGATAAACGAAACGATTTTACCCAAAACACTTCTTTAACATGGAATTTACAAAAGAACAGGTAATATAAAGTCATAAGTGAACCATATATTATATCATAACAATGAATATTATTCTATAATAAGTTAATGACATTATTTAAATCATTATATAGGAGGTTCGGATACGTACAAAGCATATCGGACATAAGGTAAGGGAAATATCACAATCTCATTTTTATCCGAGATTTTTTACACTTTGGTATTTACTGGGGTGTATTTTATCATCCACATCCATGTTTTTTCAATATGTAATATTATTTCCATTCACCTAAAATTTTTTAAATCCATTTTGACTATTTGGTGAGTTTTAGAAAAAGATATGAGAGGAATCTTTTGTCGTTTTTTGTACGAGGTACTTTTTTGAATTTTCCGACAAAAGGACGAGAAGAATGTTTTTTTAACTTATACAGCACGAATGGATTTTTAAAAAATAATTTTCAAGATTCTTCCTCTACAAGTTTTCAAGTTTATTTTTAATCAACTTATTTGACTTAAAATTTTTATGACATGTTAAGAAAGGAAAAATGTTTTTGAAGTAGAAAGGATATTTTCCTCAAGAATGGAGTTCAACTGTTTTATCAAAATTATTTTCCATCTAAGATAAAATACGGTTATGATTCTATCCCTATCATTACTTTGATTTGATTATGTTGTGATGGAATTATTTTTATGGATTCATTTATCTTATATGAATTGTTTTATGATGTCATGATGTTTAAGAATTCCATTTTTATTACATGGGTTATGCAATGATGTGTGATTTATGATTTTTGTGGCACACATAAGAATGGTTTCATTATGAGATGGGTGGGACCTATATCTCCTTCCAATGCATTGGGTAAAGATTTTATATCTCATGAGATAGACATGGCTGGAACGGTAGGTTATACCGGTTCAGTGAAACAGGACTGAAACGAGGAATGAACTCGGTTCATAAAGGGACTTTGTCCACTAAGATAGTCTTGGTAATGAGTCTTGACTAACAAGAAATGATTCGCTATGATTATGTGTGTATTCCACAAAGATTCATGTTTTATGTTATGATTATTGGGATTACATTTCACTACTAAGATTTATCCCATGTTATGAAATTATGATATCTTTTGCAGGTTAAGATTTCCAAAAGATATGTTCTTATGAATATGACGTGATTGATATTTCTTTTGTTTACCCTTACTGAGCATTTGAGCTCACCATTTTTTTAGGACATAAAGAAAGGAATTAGGTTTAAAAAAAGGAGATCTTTATGGGAGATGTTGAAGATCTTTCACCATGATTAGAATATTATATTCTGAGTTTCCAAAGACACTAATCTATTACAGACCTTGTGTGTGTGTTTTTGTTATGTACTAATTATTCCGCAAAAGTAATGTAACGTCCATGTACGTTAAGCTTCGGGTCTTTACAGTTGGAATCAGAGGCAATGGAGGTAGGAATGTATCCGATCCTTCGGAACTCTCACTTGTGAGTGTTGGACGAAGCATGGCTCTCCGCCCAAGGGATTCATGAGGAAATGGCTGCCACTGGGGATGGTGGTGTGTCCCACACAGGGGTTGTAGCTGCCCATGGAGTTCCCTAATAGGTATCAATTATAGTCCACTGGAAGTAATTCCAGAATGCTACAGTTGGTATCAGAGGAAAGGTTTAGTCAACTTTTGGAAACCAGGATGCGAAAATGTTAGTGAGATCCCTAGAGATATTTCTAATGTATGTATAGGGATGTCCTTAAGGATAAGTATTTGTATAGGATATAGTCCTAGAACTGTGGTAACTATATTAGATGAAACCAAAGATGTTAGATATTGAAGTTACTCCCCCTTTATTATCATTTTTTCCTCTCACACTATTCTTTTTGGGTTTTAGAAAATGGCTGAAAATAAGATGATTCTCAATAATGGAGGATATGATGGACAATGGAATGATATTCTTTATGGGCATCCAAATTAAATGGGATTTGGAGGTCCAAACATCATTATTATTCCGAATCAGAAATCTCATAATATGATCAATAAAGTAAAATTTGATAAGTGTCCTGACTCGGCTAATAAGAGAAAGATGGAGTTTCATGATGATCATAGAGGAAAGAAAGTTCAATTTCCCCTATGTAAATCATGTGGGAAGAGGCATCAAGGAGAATGTTTCAAATGAACTGGAAGATGATTTGGGTGTGGAAAAGAAGGACACAAAGCCAGTAAGTGCAATGGAAAAGGTTCAGTTAACACCAGGGATGAGGATAATGGTATTGCTACGACATCAACAATGGTTAAATGTTTTAAATGTGGAATGTACGAGCATTATGAAATCCAATGCCCTAATGGAAAGTCTCATGAAGAGAATCAGTATGGTCATATGGGTAGTATTTATTTTGATGATGATGAAGAGACTACAAATGATATGTGAGATAAAATAATTGTTGAAGCTCGGTCAATGGTTTAAGAATGAAGTGGAATGATTACATGTTTATCATGTGTAATGTTGTATAAGCAATCTCATGGTACTATGGAATAAAGAGACATCTAAGGATTGTTACACTGTTGTCTTTCCTTGAGTTTTGAAAGTGTATGATTAATGGTACCAGTATCCATGAAAGTTTATTCATATATTTTTGGAATGTAGATGATATGCGTATAATGAAGGGATAAGGATAAAATTAAATGTTTGATAGTATTCATGAGCACATTACTAATATAAGGAGAAGGTTATATCATGGTTTGAGTATATCAAATTTTTGGATTTTGGTATGTGGAAAGAGTTACCTTTTGATAGCATTCATGTTTTCACTAAGGTTTAATGGGTATTCATTTTTCAAGAGAATACATGATTAAGGTATTCACATGATTGGAATGTGACCAACAAGATATATGGAGAATAAATGATGGTATTCACATGCTTGGTTGATGACATTTCAAGTAATCGTTTTCTTTATACTATGAGCTTGGACTGAAGTATTTTAGATAAGCCTAAAGATTGGAATGGATTATGTTGGACATAAGTTAGTATTGTTTAAGGATAAAACTTTTTTTTGATATTGTTGATGGGATGTTATAGTAATATAAAAAGGGCAACCTGCAGGATGTGCGACACCCCATCGCGTTGGCCGAGGCTATGGGAATCTAACCCACAACTAAAGTGTGACAGGCCTTTATCACATACCACTGGCCTATAGAAAGTCCCTGGTTAGTAGAAACTAGTTTTATTTTATTAAGTGGTATGATATATTAAGAATAAGTTCATTTTTGGAATCGTATATGATTAACCTCACCAAAGACGGATTTATGTATATTTGATAACTATTGCAAAACTTTTGTTTGAAACGGATGGAATGACCCATCATTCTATCACATGATCTGTTAACACTTCACGAATAACAAATTCAACTTCATTTCATTAAGAGATGAAGTGGAAATTGTTCAAAGCACGAACAACAGTGAGATTGTACCAAAATCAAGTAAGTATTTCTTCTAATTCAAAATTTTCAACTTTATGGAAATGATATTGAAAACCAAAAATGTTGTCCTAGTGATCTTATATCTGATGATTCATATGGAACCCTAGATCATCACAAATTTATGGCTTTGCGATTTTTGGCTTTTTCATAGCCATGTTCTCTACCACTCTCCATCAGAACTTGATGGTTAGATTTTTCTTCCATATCAATATTTTCACCTATGTTCTCCTACGTGGAAACCCAGTGATCAGTGAATTTGGGTAACCGTTACATTTCATACTTTAGTTTTTAAATCCATGTTTTGGTATTCCTTTTTACGATGTGAGTTTCTATTAAACAAACATTCGAGTAGTAAACCATTTATAACCCCGACGAATTTCGAGGGAAAAATTCATTTTAAGGGGGGTAGAATGTAACACCCCGAGATTTTATGAAAAATAGTCTTTTAATTTCATTAATTTATTGTGTTGTATTCTACACCAAGATTACCTTGAGCTATACGCAACACCGTATTAGCTTTCAGTATACGCAACACTATTCTTGGATCGTGTTACACACAATTTTGATAATAGTTATTCTATGCAACATTGAGTATATATATATATATATTCAACGTATAAATGAAATATGGTTGGATAATGTTATACAAAACAACGAAGGATTCTTGCATAGCATGCAACCCTGACTTGTCTTGCATTACACACAATCGTGACCTTCCTCGATAGCGTGTGTTGTACGCAATACCAGGTTTTTCTAAACAACGATATATTATTATAATATTATTATGAACTAGCCGTTATGAATAGTATTAACTAAATTTTGAATTTTATAACATTATTATTCATCTTACACATTTTCTAGAACGTGGTATAAGAACAAAATAAATTTTTCGGGTAAAATAAGTATTTTTTAAAAAATGCAGTTTTGCCGCCTTTTGATGGCACACCCACTTTAAATATAGTTTTTGACATGTTTATATATTCAATTTGACAAAATAAAATTCTTCTTTTGAATCAGGATTTAAAAATTTACATTAGATGATGTTTTGATATTTTTCCGATAACTTTCATATTTTAATCAATAGTAAAAACACTCTATTTGTTTTAACAGCAGGATTTAATTATAAAGTTAATTAATGCAACTTCTATGTTATGAATTTGGTAAAATAGACTTTATTTTTGGGTTCGGAATATCGAATTTAGCCTAAGGTTATGTTTTGGTACTTTTCAGATAACTGTAATATTTTGATGTATAGTGAAAATTACTAATTTTTAATTAAAAACAACTATTTTAATCAAAATAATTTATATTGGTAAATTATGAATTTGAGTGATTTTAAATTATATTTAGAAAATATTTTTACCATTTAATTCAATGTTTTTCATTGGACATAATATCACAATTAAACTAGACATAAACAAGTGCCAATCTTTTGATAGTTATTATCTCTTAAAACACGCTTTTTGTTTTAACAACGGGAATTAATTTTAAATTAATTTCTTCCACTTATGTGTTTTGAATATGGAAAAATGGATTCCATATTTGGAATCTGGATGTTCAAATTGTGTAAATAGTTAACTTTTATTTTTAGAAATTTTGAATAATTACTGCGGTAAATATTTTATTTACCATGGTTAAGGGTAAATCCGGTAAATAAGGGTTAAAAAATATTATTATAATAATTCAAAATTACATTAACACATGTAAAAACATTATTGGTTGAGTCATTAACGACTATGGGCATCTTTGGGTCGATTTTGGGACCCCATTAAGTGATAATGACAATTTAGACTAATTAATTTAATGTAATGGCAAAATAGACATAAACAAAAATCTTTTAGTAATTAATTTCTATATGTTGTTATATAAAAAATATTTTTAACTATAAATATTAATTGGAAAGATTAAAATATTTCCTAAATGATAGTATTTGTTTTAGAATTTTTAGACATCTAATAAATTAAATTATTTATGACACAACGATGACGCAGTAATTACCTTTTTAAGAAAATATTAACATAATTGATGTTATAAATGCCCAAATAAATGTAATTTGAGACTTTTTATGACTTAGAATTATTTTATAGGTTAATATGCTATGTTATTGTTGATTTAAGTAACTTGTTTCGAACTTATAATTCTTTAATGAATTTCATAAAAATCATGTACCAAATAGTGTCCAAATTGACATAAATTAGTTTTTAAAACAAATATTATATTATTAATTGTTATTTTATTCCTAAAAATCTAAGGTTCGGCCAAATGTCTTATATAAGGTTATATATATTAATAATAAACAACTTGGGGTTAGTTTGGCTTGATATAGTAAGTTTATTAACCATATTGTGTAAGAAAACAAAAAGACACGGTAAAAGTTAAATTATTTAACTTAGAGTTAAATCTAATTTATAAGGTTAAAATAATAACCTAAACTTGTCTAAATCCTATTTGATGAGATTATTTGGACCCATCCCCACTTTATCCTCGAAATAAGACCCTTTTGAACCATTATAAACCTAATTTGACCTTAATATAAAATAATATTCTGTGATTTTCCTAAGGTGCCCCTCTCCTCCCTTATAAAAGGGCACCTCCTCCCCCTCTTCCTCACACAACTTTGAGCATTCATGATCGTCCAACCCCTTCCAAAATCTCTTCTCCACTTCCCTAGTATCATCCTAGAGGTCCTGGTATTCCTCAAAGACCATCCTTAGTTCATTAAGTGGAGGTTTAGAAAAGGCTCGTCAAAAAGAGGTAATATCCATTACCGATCTTTTTCAATTTCTTTCTTCTTCAAAATCTTCTTCTTTAGTTGTTTCATGATAAAGTAATAACATCAGTATTTCATATATACTGATATGTTATTATAAATATGAAAAAACTCTAATTAACCTTCTATCCATCCTACAGAAAATGGAAATCACCGCGCATGCATACGTACAGAATACCTTCTCCACGTCGTGGTGTAATCTATTTTCCGCCACCACCATAATTGGATGGGTATAATGGTTTAATGAGTAACTATATATGATTATTATAAAGTGATATTGATACTGAAATAGTATACATACACTTCAACACAAGTTCACGATCATGAGAACGATATCATCGCTCGTGCGTACGTACGGACTACCGTCTCCACGACGCGATAAGATTCATTATCCACATTAACCATTCATGAATGATTATAAAGTATATATAATGAATAATAATGAAATATGTGACATGTTAAACCTACTGGATTTATGTATATATATATATATATGTATGTCATCTACTTACTTCCATTCAAGACAATAAGGAAAGGAAAACAGCGTTCATGCGTACGTACGGACTACCGTCTCCATGAACGGTGTGTTTCATTTCATTTATCTATATTATATATATATATATACTGAATATATATCATATATAAATCATGTTTTATATTCTTGAAGTAAGTAAATCATGATATAAGTAATAATTATGTCAAGAAAAACAAGTCCAAACACCTACGATAAATGAAATGATTTTACCCAAAACGCTTCTTCAACATGGAATTTACAAAAGAACGAGTAATATAAAATCATAAGTGAACCATATATGATATCATAACAATGAATATGATTCGGTAATAAGTTAATGAAATTATTTAAATCATTATACAGGAGGTTCAGATACGTACAAAGCATATCGGACATAAGGTAAGGGAAATATCACAATCTCATTTTTATCCGAGATTGTTTATACTTTTGTATTTACTGGGGTGTATTTTATCATCCACATCCATGTTTCCTCAATATGTAATATTATTTACATCCACCTAAAATTTTTTAAATCCATTTTTACCCTTTGGTTAGTTTAGTAAAATATATGAAAGGAATCTTTTGTCATTTTTTGTACGAGGTACTTTTTTGACTTTTCCGACAAAAGTACGAGAAGAATGTTTTTTTAACTTATACATCATGAATGTATTTTTAAAAAATTATTTCCAAGATGCTTCCTTTACAAGTTTTCATGTTTATTTTTAATCAACTTCTTTTAGTTTAAAATTTTATGACATGTTAAGAAAGGAAAAATGTTTTTGAAGAAGAAAGGATATTTTCCTCAAGAATGGAGTTCAAGGGTTTTATCAAAATTATTTTCCATCTAAGATAATATAGGATTCTGATTCTATCCCTATCATTACATTGATTTGATTATGTTGTGATGGAATTATTTTAATAAATTCATTTATCTTATATGAATTGTTTTATGATGTCACGATGTTTAAGAATTCCATTTTTATTACATGGGTTATGCAATGATGTATGATTTGTGATTTTTGTGGCTCACAAAAGAATGGTTTAATTATGAGATGGGTGGGACCTATATCTCCCTCTAATGCATTGGGTAAAGATTTTATTTCTCGTGAGATAGTCATGGCTGGAACAGTAGGTTATACCGGTCCAGTGAAACAGGACTAAAACGAGGAATGAACTCGGTTCAAAAAGGGACTTTGTCCACTAAGATAGTCTTGGAAATGAGTCTTGAATAACAAGAAATGATTCTATATGATTATGTGTGTATGCCAGAATGTTTCATGTTTTATGTTATGATTATTGGGATTACATTTCACTACTAATATTTTATCCCATGTTATGAAATTATGATCTCTTTTACTGGTTAAGATTTCCAAAATATATGTTCTTATGAATATGACGTGATTGATATTTCTTTCGTTCACCATTACTGAGCATTTGAGCTCACCCTTTTTTGTTTTTTCCCAGACATAAAGAAAGGAATTAGCTTTTAAAAAAAGGAGATCTTTATAGGAGATGTTGAAGATCATTCACCACGATTCGAAGATTATATTCCGAGTTTTCAAAGACACTAAACTATTACGGTCCTTGTGTGTGTGTTTTTGTTATGTACTAATTATTCTGCAAAAGTAATGTAATATCCATGTACGTTAAGCTTCGGGTCTTTAAAAAATCGAATGTCACGATTGACATATCCATCCTCTACAAAAGATACGACATGTGTGGGAAAATACCTTGAAGATGTGAGTATATACACACCCAATATGATTCCCCAAAATCTGAAACGTTAGAAGTAAGAGATGTGATTGAAGAGAAAGACAAAATATGAACAAGGTAAAATTAACGTGTTCCGACCAACCCAATAAGGGAGTGAAAGTAAAATCATCCAAACACAAGGAGCTCGACATCGTGGGAAGATAAACTTCATGTTGAGTCTCCACTACCTATAGAAAGATAGTGGACTCATCCATCCACAAGAATATAAACACAAAAACCATGTGTTATACCTTGAACATATTTTCCTCTCCTAGAAGAAGAGTATCCAAATCCGAATAGTGAATCAGAATGAAAAAAAATATATATTCTTATTCAAATAATACCTAACAAAATTGTAAGCAGATCTCCATCACATATAGAATCCCAAGAAGAAGAGTCATCAAAAGATAAAAAATAATCTATCAATGATTCCAATCATCTCACACGTTTACCATGAACAAACAAGTCAAAGGGAATCAATCATCACACCTTGATTATATCCACTTTGGTAGAAAATGAATCAGGCACATGATTTTATGTTGCCTCATAGGAAGGAACCTTAGTGGGGAATGTTTCCCTCTTCTTTATGAGTCTAAATCCATGTGAATCCAAGTCTTGTCACTCTGCTACATGGTTGAGGGGACATACACAAAAGGTATGGATCCCATTCTTTGGTATGAATGGATGGACCAACTATGATAGTCACCGAGAAACTCTATAACCTAGTCCAACTAGAGGGTACCACATTGGAAGGTTATAATGGAACTTCATCTCCTATTCATACTAGAGTGTAATCCATGTAATTTCATCGGGGAATTCTACTACCTAGCCCTATTTAAGTGTAATCCCAAAACATTGAGGAACTCCACTACCAATCATTACGCGAGTGTTACTTGAATATATAATCAGTGAATGCCACTATTAAGCCCAATCCCATGAGTAATCCAAGAAATCTGTAGTGATCTTATATGATCGTTACCCTAATCGGGTGTTTCCTTATAAAGTGTTATGATCAAAACATCTCACATCGTATCAAAAAAATCCACAGTGGAGGTAACCATCATGATCTATATGAAAAAATACTCGATATTGGCTATTTACTTTCCTCAATCGTACACCTAGTGAAAAATTCACATTTTGCAGTATCATGCATGAACGACTTTCCAGGGCCTCGTGCTCTATATCCAAATTAAATATTTGATATTGGTATGGAAATTTCCCACTAAATTTCATGTTATTTTCTTCATATGGGGTTTTTCATTATGACACCATATGATAAAGATATATCAGATAATGATTATACAATAATAATAATTTTATTATTATTTGATGTTTCATTAACCCAAGACATGAGTCTGAAAAAGGCCAACTATATCAGACATAAAATGACTGTCTCAATTCAAAGATCATGTAGTTGATGACGGTTTATCTAACGATCACATCGGTTAAAATATATAACTAATATAAGATTATTTTACCAAAATTTTTGTCTTATATATTATATCTCAAATATTATATATTATATATTATATCTCATATATCATATATTATAACACATATATTATATATCAAATCTTATATCTCATATATAATTTCTTATATCTTATATCTCATAGATGATATCTTATATCTAAATCTAATTGATCGAGCATCCATTCCCTTCAATGATTCCATTTCTATTATGCTATCAAGAATCTTTTGTCACATTGTTAATCGTCATGAATCTGGGGGCTCCATTGAGCTTAGTGCTCCTAGAAATGTTTAATCAAAACTACGAGAATCCAACCGGTGAGTAACATGAAGGTTTGATGGAGAAAAGCACCATAAGAAAAAAATTTAAACAACATCGTCTAAGCATTCTTGTCTAGCGATTACAAACAGGGCACCTGGGTCAGAACATTGATTAAACAGTATGAAATATTGTACTCAACTCATTAAAAGGCCATTACAATATGCAGATCAAATAATTAATAATTATTTACACACCATTTTAATCCAATGTTGTAAAAACACAAATTGGTGAGTCCTACATCTATTTTGGATCGATCTATGGGGAAGAACACATTTGCATAATGATTGGATGATGTTGATGTGTTCGATGCATCATGATCCGATCCGATTTAATGTTCCATTGTCATTCATCATGATTTATGAAAGGGAGGATGTATGATCTCTATAACACCCCTGCATTTTATGATATATATTCATTGGAATTTCTTTGATGTCTTGTGTTTTACACTATACAAAGATTAGCTTATGATATACGCAACACCTAATTAGCTTGCAGTATATGCAACACTATTCTACTATTTTATGACACACAATTTCAAATTATTTTATATAATTAATTTCAAAAATGACCATAAGAGATAAATAAATATTATAACATAGTTATTGTAATTGAGGGTATAAATAGTACTGACTTCCTTCTAAAAAACTATTTAAATAAAAATAAGTGAGTCTAAAAAATAATAAAGTCAATATTTATGGATTTAATTAGTAAAATATATATTTTATATATTCAATTTCAGGTTTAAAATTCATCATAAATGTTTTATATACATGATATAAGAAAAAATTCAATTTTACAGATAAAATGTGTTTTTTTTGTAAAAATACAGTTTTAACGCAATTTGAAGGAAAACCTATTTTAAATATTGTTTTTACACATTTATAAGATATAATTTTCATAATAAACTTCATATATAGAATTTGGAATCCAAATAAACTTCGCTGAAATCTTGGTGTTTTTATGATGAAATTCATATTTTAAGGAATAGTGAAAAATACGGCATTATAATTCAAAACAGTCTTTTTTTAAATTTATTTATAGAGTTAGAATATCATTTTATTAGGGTTTAAATTTTAAATGGATTATGATTTTATCTTTTAATACATTGTTGTTTGTTTGATGTAATTTCATAATTAAATTGAACATAAACAAATATCAATCTTTTGATCGTTTTTTGTTTCTTAAAACCCCACATTCTAGTTTTGATAGTGGGAATTAATGTTAAGTTAATTAATGCTAATTCTCTATTTTGGATTTTTAAAAATCAATTCCATATTTAGAATTCTAAGGTCTGATTTTTTAAATAGTTACCTTTTATTTGTGGACATTTTAAATAGTATCTTCAGTAAATATATTTTTTTACCATGGTTAAAGGGTAAATTATGTAAATAAGGGTCAAAATAATATTATAATAATTTAAAACTACCCTAAAACATATCTTAGTCTTATTGAATGAATCATTGGTGATCAAAAAATTCTTTTGGCCGAATTTTTAGAATTTGGTAGCCACTTCTGTGAGAAAAGGTCATGATATAATAATTAATTAAATGTAAAGGGAAATATAACATTTACGTGAAATTTTTTTCTAGAAAACTTTTAAGGTGCGGTTATATAGTTTATATCATTACTCTAAATAGTAATTAAAATGTTAAAATATCTTCTAAATCATGTTATTTTATTTATAATTTTTATACATTAGATAAATAAATTTATTTTTTACACAATGATGATGCATTGATTAAATAATTAATGAATTATTCAAATAAATCATATTATAAATATTAAAAAAATTGTAATATAAAAATATTGATTGCGTACAAGAACATTCTGGATTATTATGATATTATATAGTTTAGTTAATGTGGTTTTCTTGGTAATTAATCAATATTGTATTGATTTAATAAAAAAATTACTAAATAGTGTCAAAATTTACATAAATGATTTTTTAAAACAAATACTATTTTATTAAATGATATAATAGTCATAAAAATCTAATACCAGACCATATAACATGGATAATTTTGAAAAAGTACTTAGTTATCCATATGTTGTTCTCTTGTCATTTTATAGTATCTATAGTGACTATATAGTGTAAAAACATGAGAAGACATGGTAAGAGTTAATTTATTAATCTAAAGGTTATTGTCTGAAGATAAGGTTAAATTTTGACCTAAACTTATCTAAAACATATTCATTGATATGATTTTGACCCATACTCATCTCATCCTCTAAATTTATAACCATGGATCTATTATAATTCTAAAATCAATTTAAAATAAAATATCATTTCAAGACTTTCCTAATGTTCCCCTCATCCCTCTTATAAAAACCCGAAAACTCTACCCACTTACTCAGTCATATAAAGCCCATTGGCTAACCCAAATGCTACTCAAATAAGCTCCCAACATACAAATATTCTTCACAGAGACCAAACATTGGGCATAAATCCATCTTAAGGATACCATTTCTGTAAATAAGAATGATATTATCGAAAAAGAGAAGGTTCGGATACATACGAAGGATATCCGACCTATGGTAAGGGGTAATTTCACAATCTCATTTTTATCCTAGATTTATTATAAATAATTATTTACTAGGGTATATTTATCATCTATATCCATTTTCCATAAAATATTTAATACTATTTATATTATTCATCTTTTTTTTAATATATATTTTCCCCATTGGTGAATTTTTACTAAACGGTATGAATAGAATATTTCTTTTTTATTCAATATGAGGTATATTTTTTGACAATTCTAGAAGAAGTATAAGGATTTTTTTTAACTTCTACAGAATAAATAGATTCTTATTCTTTCATTATGCCTTATTTACATGATTTTTATACAAGAATTCATGTTTATTATAAATTAAAATCAATTCTTTTAAAATTGTGTTGAATTTTGAGAAAAGAAATTGTTTTTCATTAAGAAAAGATATTTTCCTCCAGAATTGATTTCAAGTAATTTATCAAAATTATTTTCCAAAAAAGATTACATATGGTTTTAAATCTATCTCAATTATTAATTTTATTTGATTTTGTTTATGATGGAATTATTTTTAAAAAATCCAATTATTTAATATGGATTATGATGGAATGATGTTTAAGTAACCCATTTTTTTCATTAGGTTACGTTATGGTGAATGATTTATTTTTTTATGACACATGTAAGTGTGATTTGATTATGAGATTGGTCGGACTAATATCTACCTCCACTCCATTGTGTAAAAATTTATATCTCATGATATAGTAATGACTGGAACAATAAGAAAATCGGGTTAAGTAATATAGGGATGGAATAGAATGTAAACCAGTTCACTAATAGAATTTATCACCTAGTATGTTCTTGGATATGAGACTTGACTAAAATGGAAATTAATATCTATGTTTATGTGTTTTTCAGAAGATCATGGTTTATTCCAATTCTTTGTTAACATGAATAATTTTCTTTTACAATTTATGCCTTATGTACTGCGATGATTTATTTTATAGCTGTAGATTTTGATATTCAAATGTTATGTTAATTTTTTTACATTCTTAAGTTTATGTTTAGTATGATGTTTTCCTTTCTTACCCTTACATAGAATTTGAGATCTCCCTTTTAATATGTTTTATTTTCATGAGGGCATAAAGAATGGTTTTAGGTAGGAAAACTAATGGGGAAGATCTATATGGGATATGATGATGATCATTCACCATGCTAGAAGAATATGTTACGAGTTTCCAAAGACACTAAACTAATATGGCCTTTGGGAATCTATTTTTTAATGTATAATTTATTTCAATAATGAAATTTAATATCATTACACATCATGCTTGGTTCGTTAGTGTTTGAATCAGAGCGAAGTATTAGTCAACATTTGGAAACTAAGATATGAAATATTTTGTGAGATCCATAGTGAACATTATAAGGATATGTATGGGGATGTACTAAGAATAATTCAAGTATATTCTATAATCATTTGGTTTCGTGATAATAAATACTAACCTAAGGTTAATCTGATGATATCATAGATTGAAATATTATATATAAATTACCTTACATGTGTTTTTCTAATCAATGATATGTATTTTTCACAATTTTGTTTCTAGTCTTAGCCAATATCAATAACTACTAAGAAGATAGTTAACCATTCAATTATTTAAATGTGAAAATAATGAGAATTAAATGGATTGATTTCCTATGTCGAAACATTATAAAGAAAACCATTCGGATGGGACAAGTATTTTTTCATATAGCTGAGGATAAAGAGAATGTAAATGACATGTGAATGGTATGTGATTTTCTTCGAGTACTATTCACATTAATCCTGAGATGTTTGGGAATGAGAAACCTTGAGACATGATTTATATTTTATGAAATGTGGAGATGGTGGATCCTGAGTAATTGTCTATGAATAATTTTGGATGATTGATGTGTATATGTTTTGTAATTCAATGATTATGGTATATGAATCATGAAATATGTCATTGTTTTTAATATCGTTTTTTCACTAAGGATTGGAAATAATATGTTTAATAATTATAAGGATAAAAAAATTTACTAAAGGATAAGGTGATATACTAAGAAAAAACATGATTAAAGGAAAGATAACCCTTAATATGTACCTTATGTTAAAATATGATGTTTGGATAATAATGTGCTGAATTTTGAAAAGTAAATTAGATGATTCTTGTTTCATGGGAAATAATTATAGAGTCATTGATAAGGGGGTTATGTAATCATGGATCATGTATAAATATTTCTGGGACTTAAGTAAAAATCTACAATATTTTTAATAAGTAAACATACATGTATTTCATAAAGATTTATGATAAATCAGGATATTACCATGACTCAAGAGAATACATGATGATGTTGTTCACATTTTTGGAATCTGACCGATCACAGATACCTTATGATATATGGTGGAAAGATGTTATTATGATCTTTTAATCCTTTTTCAATAGTTTTGTATTTTCTTCTTTAGGACGGATTGTATAGTTATCATATTTTTGGAAAGATAAGTGTATGTATCATATTATTTTTGTTTGAATAATGTATTATCTCACCATATATGTACATATACACGTTTTATAACATATTATAACATTTTTAATGAGATAGATGTAATGACCAATAATTATATTAATGGATCTCATGATATTCTAAGACATCATGAAGGACAAATTCAACTTCATTTCATTGAATTCTAGATGAAGTGGAAATTGTTCAAGGAACAGGCAATTTTGAGATTATACTACAATCAATTATGTATACCTTATCATGCTCTCAATTTTGGGGAACATATCTTAAATCCAAAAAAATTATCTTAGTACCTTCTTATCCAATTAATTAAATGGTCCATTAAATCATCGTAGATTTTTGGGTTTCTGGTTGTTAACATTCTCCAATTATTGTTCTCTATCTCTATCCATCAGAACATGATGGTTAGAATTTTCTACCATATCAGTGTTTTCATATCCCACCTATGTTCTCTTATGTGGAATCCCATTGATGAGTTACTTTTGTTAAATGTTTATTTTCTAACATTATTTTTTAAAATGACGTTTTAGTATTCCTTTTCATGATATAGGTTTGTTTGTAAGAAACATTCAAATGGTAAACCTTTTATAACCCCTAGAAAATTTTGAGGACGAAGTTAATTTTAATGGGGTTATATTGTAATATCCTGAGATTTTAGGAGATCGATTCTTTTTAATTTCTTTGAGGTCTTGTGTCGTACGCTACACCAGTATTAGAATACACAATACACAAGACTGTATTAGGTTGAAGTATACGCAACACTATTCTTGGTTTGTGTTACACATAATTTCAAGTTCATTTGATAGAATTAATTTCATGCAAGGCCAAGTATATGTGATAAGTAAATATTATAACCTATTCATTCTAATGGTAGTTATGAATAGAATTAACTTCCGTCTAAAAAACTATTTAAATGAAAATAAGTGAGTTTATAAAATAATAAAGTCACTCTTTATTGATCTTCGTAGTCAAATTTATATGTAATATATTTAATATAATATTTATAATTTATCTTATATATTTTCTAGGAATGATATATGAACAAATGCAATATTAATGAAAATTTGAGTGTTTTTCTAAAAATGCTATTTTTAATATCTATTGATGGAAAACCCATTTTAAATCTAGTTTTTTACACTTTTATCAGTTCTATTTGACATTATAAGCTTTTTATTTTGATTCTGGAAATCAATATATAACTTGGTTGAAATATTGGTATTTTTCTAATGAAATTCATATTTTAATGAATAGTGAAATATACAGCATTTTAATTCAAAACTGGCTTTTTTTATAATTTATTTATATAGTTAGATTGTATTTTTAGTTGGTTTTACTGTATAATTAGATTATGTTTTTATCATTTAATAATTTTTTTCATTGTATTTAATTTCACATTTAAATTGTACATATTCAATTGTCAATCTTTAAATAGTTTTTACTTCATAAACCCCACCTTCTGGTTTTGACAACAAAATTTAATATTATATTAATTAAATAAAATTTTAGGTTTTTAATTTGGAAAATGGATTCCATTTTGGAATTAGAAAGTAAAATTATATAAATAGGTACCTTTTATTTTTTTAACATTATGAATAGTGACTTCAGTAATTATTTTTTTTACCAAAATTAAAGGGTAAGTTAGGTAAATATGGCTAAAATAATATTTTAATAATATATAACTAACCTACACATTTCATATTATAATTTAATTAGTCATGGGTAACCAAAAAAAGCATTAGAACGAACTTTTGGCATTTCAGATCCACATGGGAGTGAAAATGACATGTTATAATAATTAAATTAAAGTAAAGAGAAATATAACATAAACATGTATCATCTTAATAAAATAATTTTAAAGTGGGATAATATAATTTACCTCTAATAATAAATAGTCATTATAAATATAAAAAATTTCCTATATCATGGTTTTTTAGTTATTTTTTAGACATTCAAAAAATAAATATATTTCTGACTCAATGATGATGCATTGATCACATTATTAATGAAATATTCAAATAAGTGATATTAAAAATATTAAAATAAATTTAATTTTAAAATATTTATGCCATCCACAAACATTTTAGATGATTATGATAGGTTATGTCTGATTTAATTTAGTTTTATCTAATCAATCTTGTTTTTATAGCTTTATCAAAAAACAATTACTAAATAGTGTCAAAATTGAGATAAAAGGGTTTTTAAAATAAATACTATTTTATAAAATGATATAATAATCATAAAAAACGATGATTCATCCAAAGGAATTATATAATTCTTCCAATGTCATTAATGATCCACTTGAGGTTCTCTTTTCATTTTATCGTTACTATATTGACCATATTGTTTAAAAATACCATACGACATTATAAGAGTTAATTTATCTAACTAGGGGTTAAAGCCAAAAGATAAGGTTAAATATGTGACCTAAACTTTTCTAAAACCTATTTGTTGAGATGATTTCGACACATCCTCATCTTTTACTCGAAATAAATTATTTTTGAGCTATTATAATTAGAAAATAAATTTATGATATAATAATATTTACTAACATTGTTAAAGTGCCCATCCTTCCTCTTATAAATGAACACCACTTTCCCCACTTACTCACACCTATAAATCCCCTTGGATCACCCAAATTATGATTAAATAAGATCCAAACATCATTAACATATTTATATTTACCACAAATTATTAATAAATTAATCCTAAGGTGACCTTTTGTGAAATCAAAAGGAGATATGCGAAAAAAAGGAGGTCTGGATACATACAAAGGATGTTAGACCTACAGAAAGTCTTAATATTGAAATATCATTGTTATTAGATAATTTTTTAAACATAATTATTTACTTGGGTATATTTATCATCCAAATTCATGTTCCCTATATAATTAATACTATTTATATAATTCAATAATTTTTAAATGTAAATTTTATCCATTTTTTAATTTTTACTAAACTATATTTAAAGAATATTTTGTCGTTATTCGATACGAGGTACTTTTTTTGACTATTATAGAAAAATTATGAGAAGAATTTTCATAACTTATATGACATTAATGAATTCATTTGATTTCATAATTCTTTATTTCATTGAACGTTCTTTTTAAATATTTCATGATTATTTTCAATTAAATTCTTTTTTTAAAATTTTGTGAGATTTTGAGAAAAGAAAATGTTTTTATAGAAGAAATGATATTTTCCTCAAGAATTAATTTCAATAATTTTATCAAATATAATTTCCATCTAAGATGGCCTATGGTTATGTTTCTATGCCTAATATTACATTTTTTAATAGTGTTTATGATGGATCTATTTTAACAAAATCCAATTATTTTATATAGATTATGATGGAATGATGGTTATATAACCCATTTTTTATTCCTTGGGTTATGCTATGGTGAGTGGTTTATGTTTTTTTGTAACATGTATAAATTATTTCATTATGAGATGTGTGGGACAAATATCTCCATCCATTTCATTTCACAGGGATTATATCCCTTGAGTTAGACATAACTGTAATGATAAGTAAATTCATTTCAGTAATATTGGGCTGGAAGGGAATGTAAACTGGGTTCTGTAATGAAATTTTTCCAATATGATGGTCTTGGATATGAGCTTTGAATAATATAGAAATTATTTTCTAAAATTATGCGTTTTCCCCATGTTTATGATTTATTCCAATTCTATGTTATCGTGATTACTGTTCTTTTATGATTTATGCCTCACGTAATTCCAATATCTATTTCACAACTCATGATTTTGATATTAAAAAGTAATGTTCATGGTTTTACATTTTTATGTTTATGTTTTCTATGATTTTTTCATGATTATCCTTATATATCATTTGATGTCAACATTTACATATGTCTTCATTTTCCCAGGATATAAAAAAAGGTTTCAGGTAGGAAAACAAATGGGGATGATCTTTATGGGAGATATTGATGATCATTCACCAAGTGAGAAGAATGTGTTCCTAGTTTCTAAAGACACTAAAATAATATAGTATTTGAGTTTCTATTTGTGTAATCTATTATGTATTCCTCATAGAAAATGTTACTTCCATGTACATCAAGATAGGGATGTTAGAATCTCTCATCAGAGGATTCCAGAAATTGTGAGGCAAAACCTAGAAAATTTCTATTAATGGTATATTTATAGCCATGATTTTTAGTCAAATGATTTTAATTAATTTATTTATTTAATTATATTAATATACTTAACACACCCTTAATGGGTGAGGGGTCAAATAAACTCTCACGGACTTGTTTTATGTCGCGCCTTGGACAAGAACCAAGTTTCATACCCAACCATGGTCTCATATTGCAAATATGATCAACTATTTAATTGTTACATAATTTTTTTTATGTAAATGCATGCTTTAAGTATAAAATATTGTAGGATCCTAAAAAATCCGCAATGGAGAATGATAATCCCCTTAATTTAAGAGAGGACTGTACCCAATTTCCCTTGAGGAGTTGGGAAAAAATGGTAAAAAGACTCAAAGGATGGCATATGATGATCATGTCCGCGTACCGGTCCAATGTTGACGGACTGTTTCCAGTTCAGCAAGATGCCCCCCACCGCGTATGTCGTCGTTATCAGAACAGAGGTGGGGACCCATCGTGGGCGCAAAGTAGGACGAGATCCATGCCGGTCCACCGTCACGAACTGCCCCATCCATGAACAATGTCAACCGGCCCAGACCGCGTACACAGTCATTTGCAGAACAGAGGCAGAGCCCTACGCGGCTGCAATGCACTCCCCATACTAGTTTGGTTCGCGAGTGAGGTGCATTCAAAGCCCCGCGAGTTTCAGATTGTCTAAGTCATCTGTAAACCGGGTTTCCGATCATGGGACTCCACAAAAGGAGTCATATGACCACATATACATCTTTTTCCCCACTCTCTAAAAGGAGATGGAGGGGGAGAAGAAAGAGTTCGACCAGACTCAGGTAGAAGGATTTCGAAGGAAGGATCTCAGGATTTCCCAAACAGTGTAGTTCCAATTCGCAAACCAGAACAGGTATGAAACTTGAAATGAATTAATATGGAACCAGAAAACACATAACAACTTGGTGAACCGTGATCTTAAAATAAAAAGAAAAGAAGAAGATCGTGTGCCCTGGCTCCTCCGCCGATGTACTCCCTGTGGAACAGGGAGTCTATTCCCCTTTTTTCGATCTAACGCACCACGTAGCACCTTCCTACATGGGTGAAGCCCTGACCGAGGAACCCCAAACCGGCGTCGCCCTTGGCTGCTATTGCTCGCGCGGGCTCCGCTGCGTACCAACCTGGTACGCGGGCCAAACTCAAAGCTGCGTACCACCCTGGTATACAGGATTCCTATCAGTCCGCGTACCACCCTTGTATATGGACGACCTCTTTAGCCGCATAGCACCCCCCCTACATGAAGGGTGCCACTCCTCATACACCCATGTGCCCCGCCAACTCCTTTGCTATTCCCATTCCCCGAATCAGATGAGATCCTTTCAATCCGGCCCGATCCTTCGCAACCCCCTCATTGGACTATTCATCTTCCTTGAGCCCAGGCCTCTACCAAAGCCACCGAATCTATATAATGAAATCTCCAGGCCCATCAGTGCATTGTTTTGAGTTCACATACCCAAGGTAGGTAAGGGAAATGAGGTTTTTTCGGCCCTTGAGCGGGTTCCCGAAACATTTCTGGGTTCACATACCCACGGTAGTGAGTGCTCCCAGCCCGGGAGTCAACTTTCTACCTCTACACTAGCCAGGTGTGGTGGACCCCTCTTGCGTTTCCTTTCGACTCTAGCGGTGAGTAATTCTCCCCTCTTCTAAGAGTGACATGGCTGCCTCCTTGGTGTAAGCCCCTAGCCTTTCTTGTGGGAGGTGGCACCCATGCACCACTGTACTTCCCCGGTGCCAAGAACCAAGAGGGGAGATGGACATAGGGGCACCCTTTCCCTGTCCTGTTGGGATTTTCCACTGTCGGGCTTCCATCCTGGAGTAAGTCCCAATTTCCATTTGTTCGGGCTACTCCATGCGTAAGCCCAACTCTGCTGCCCACAGACGCACCTTTCACCACGTGACAGTCAGGTCTCTGCTGCCTCTTCTATCTCACACCGAGCATGACTCACGTGGGCTTAGAGTAAGCACCGACCCTATACCCAACCTCCAATGTGAACTACAATGAATTTGATTCATGTTAAGGCATGGTACATAAGAATCCTCCATGAGGTTCGAGACCAAAATCTGGTCATTCTGACCTCATTCACGTCGGTTCACCCCTGTCCCGCATTATGTTAAACTGTATTCTTCCAAACAGAACTACATGTGTGTTGATCCTTATCTCCTAGGAAGGGTATGTAGGAAGCCTCTTCTAGGTTCAAGCCCAACAACCCGTCGTTCCGACCTCCTTCATGTCGGTTCACCAACACCTTGGGCCGTCTCAGAGTGTAAGTCACATACCACCCCGGGCCGCCCCCAGGGTATACGCCCCAACCCAAAATGAACTATGGGGATTATGATTCCTCTCATGGGGATATGTAGGAAGCCCTTATCACGAGTTCGATCCAAACACTCAAGTTGTTACATGTCCCCCCTGGATGACAACAAACACCAGAGTGCCCATTTATGAGGCTTCAAATCAGTGTCGTCTCAATGAGTCCAAACTCCTCGGAGTCATTAATCCAATGAGGGATGTTAAACCTTGGGCCCAAATTATTCATCATCCATGCGTTTAGCTGACCATTTCCAACTAGGAGCAATCCGTGGATACTAAGACTGGGTAAAAACCAAAGATTCGCGAACATATGAATACGTCATAAATCGATAAGAGGGTCCCAGAACATGCATTAATTCCCCCCAAAAAGGGTGCGATGATCCCGACATCACATCCTCTCGACCAATGTGAGTTCTTAAGCGTCACTGGCCAAATCACCCAGTGAATGCCTACCTTTGGAAAGAATGTCCACATATCACCGGATATGGAACCATTGGGCATTTAAAACTGATCCCAAAACAAATGGTGAGCCCGACGTGAATCTTTATCCATGCATGTAGGATTTAACCTAATCCGACTATGTGCCCCCTTATAAACAAAAGTAGGGCCAATCAAGGTCATTAATTATGCATGGGATCATGAGATGCTGCTTTGACGGGTTTGTTGTTTGTATTCATTAATTTTTTTTACATGTACCACTCAGAACTCTCTTCGATCCAATGGCATCACAGAGGAACTCACAGATGAGTACTTCGAACAACGCAATGACCGGACATCCACACAAATCAAATACCATGTCACCTACTCAGTGCTTTCAATGATGGGTTTTGTATGCGTTGATCTGAGATTACCACTTAATCGGTTCCCTCCCAATGGTGGAGGTGGCCATGCACGCCCTCCAATCTATCAAGACCCACTGGTCACCTACCCACCAGCGGCCATGAAAGCAGACTGAGGCGGCTCTTTTTGTCGTCTCAAATTGTTTCGAGAATCTATCCCTGGAAGTATAGAATGTGTACCTTCCTTATCATAGGGAGGCAGATGTGGTCGATGCTGAGGACATCATCCCCATTGAACAAGGGTTTTTCTCTAAGGCCCCCACCATAGGGTGTCGTCGCGGTTACTCTGCAACTCAATATCCTCACACTAAGGAAGATTTTGCCCCGAGGATCCAAGCCCATGCTCCCTGAGATCCAGCCCCTCAGACCGCCCGACGAGGGTGGAAAATGTACAACCAGGGACCGTTCATCACCCTTGTCCCATAGGAGGAGCTCTGCTACCCAGTCACGTAGACGTATCACAAATAGGAACATACACCTATCCTCTCCTCCAAAGCTTGCCATCCAGACATGGAAGAATCATATGTGTAGGCATGCATCCCCGCCGAGCTCCATCAAGCTTGTCACTCACACAAGATGGCACCTACCCGGTAGGCACCTCTCCCTGCCCAGGGTCATGAGGCCCACCAACCAGACTTGGTGGCAACCCAACGTCTGCATGACCATATCCTAGCAGATGATCATGACACCTACCATACCGATGTGGTGGCGATCAACAAAACCCGCCATCCAGATGTGGCGGCAATTAATAGGCAGACACATCTCCCCACCAGCAAAGGTCACCGACTCGATACAGTGGGAAACAAATATATGCAGGTTCAGGTCCCTTTGGATGCAAGTAAAGTCTGCCATCCCGATGTGGTAGAAAACAGAGAGATAAACCATCATATCCTGGCACAGAAGCATACACATTCACCTTCCCTGACACAGGAGAATTTTCAGTACCCATTGACCACCAGAGGACCAAAGAAGGATATTCCTACTCTGATACCGGAATGGGACTTCATACCCATTCTAGACAAATATGTCTATCTACATATTCTGGAAATGATGGAGGATCATGTATCAATCTCAAATCATATCTTGCAGAGTTGAAAGATTGTAATTGCATAGGAAGAAACAATAACGACTTGGGCTTGTGAGCTCGTCTCCTCAATTGGGGCGACTCATCTAAGTGACGAGATAGCCGCCTCAGAGCAGATCTGCATCCCTGCTTCCACCCAGGAGGGTCGTCGGCCATCTTCCGCGATACAAGGACACCAGATTGTGCAGCTTCACTCGTTACAACTGGGGGACAATCGTCCATCATGGTGGATGCTCCAGAGCAGGTATATATCCCTGCTAAAAGTCTAGATGTTCATCGGCCTATCCCGACAGCATCACGGGACCCAATTAGAAGGGGACCCGAAGGTGAAGGTCGTTATCAACAGTAGATGGTCCCCGCTGCATGCAAGAAAGCACCCTGAATGCACTGAAGGTAGCCGGAAAATATAGAGCGGGTTCATAACTCTGCTCTGATGGAATCTTGGGTTCCCAATACCGCTAAGCACACATCAAAGGCTCAGATCCCTTCCCACCAATTAGCATATTATGGGAGTAGTTGTTGTTGTTGTGAAGGCCCTCCGCGCAATGTCGCTACCAGCAGCTCTGAATATCCTCCCCAGAGCACCTACAGGGTCCTCTCCCACGAGCATATAACAATTGATCACGAGAGCTTTTCTTATGATGCGAGTCAAGGTATCCCTCCGCGTGACCAGAAGATTGAGTAGTAATAAGGCCTTGCACTTGCTTCAGTCCTCCCTGAAGGTCCCCCCAGGGGTATACACTGCAAACACTCTCCGTGTAGTGGGACCACATATTATGATAGTAGTCCTCGCTATCGTAATCTCAAATGTGGATTCCCTCCCAGCAGTGACGTCTCATAACGACAATAAGGCCCTCCCCTTGTCAGGCCTGCTCTGAAGGTCCTCCCTAGGGGTTACGTTGTAATGACACTCCGCGCAGCCATGCATCAGATCACTGTGGTAGTCCTCACCTCTCTGATAACGGAGGTCCTCCCCATAGAGACGTCAAGCAACGAGAAGGCCCTCCCCTTATTGTGGTACATTGTGAAGGCCATCCACAAGGTGCAACCCGTAGATGTTCTCCCTATGACAGCTGTGATGATATCCCTTGCCATTGCGGAAGCCGTGATGGTAGTCCCCGCCACCACAGACGACATTGCAACAACCTCCCCATAATGGCCCCAAGAAACAAGAAGGTCCTCCCCTTGTCGTAGTGTGTCTTGAAGGTCCACCCCATGATACACATCGAACGTCCAACCATGATGTTCATTCCTCACCATGATGGTATTTGTGGCGAAGTTCCTCCCCGTAACAACACTACACAGCCAGAAGGTCCTCCCCTCACTGCGTTGTGCCTTGGAGGTCCTCCCCAGGGTATGCACTACAAAATTCCTCTATGTAGTGAGGAATCAAGTATTAATGGTATCCCTCACCATTACGACATGGATAGCAGAGGCCCTCCCGGCCTAGATGCCTATCAACGAGAAGGTCATCCCCTCATTGAGGTATATTCTAAAGGCCCTCTGTAGGGTGCACCCCATAGGTTCCCTCCCTATGACAGTTGTAATGGTAGTCCTCCCCATTGCGGCTGCCACTGCAAAGGTCCTCCCTGCAGTGACATATCATATCGACCGGAAGGTTCTTCTCCTGCCGAATCAAGCACAAAAAAGCCCTCATATGTCGAGCCACTCAAAAGGATGGGATCAAGCATGTCAGAATCCCAACTATTTTCCATCATCACCCTTCTTAAATAAAGAGACATTCTGGGGCCACGTTCATCTTCCAAACAACCTCGGAATCGCCCAAATGATAATTCCACACCTACCGGCCCCACTGCCTCCTACCACACAATCAGTGAGTGCCTCAGTTGGGCTGACCAAGTAGAGGAATCACTAGCGGAGGAGTATGTCGACATGTTACACCTGAGGAAATGACTGGCCAGAGATGATATACCAGTTATGTTTTGGCCCACAACCACCACTCAATTCGACATACCCAGAAAGTGGTCAGAAGAAATGTGCACACGACATCCTCTCCAATATATGGACAACCCTCCACTGACTGAAATCATGATTCATGCCCTATAATGGGTATGTAGACCATGTCAAGACAATAGGATACGCCAGGCATCACATCGACCTAGATGCTCTTCCTCCTTCACGGAAACCGCGACCTGAGAGGCATAAAGGAAAGAATGAGTTATCCTGCCTCCACGCACTACACCAATTGCGCCACCTCATTGGTGACGCTCCAACATGATTCCATATTAGAGATGGGGAACATAGAGCTCTAAATTTCACTCCACTCCCCACCCAGAAGAACCCATTCGGCCTAATATCTTGCAATGCCATCACGTCAAGATAGTGATCGAGTGGTCTCCCTATTCAGGAAAGGCGACACACCCATCCAAGAAAGGCCTTGACTATGTACCATAAGCGTCAGTCCCAGCGGGAATGAGCCATTCATGAACTCCTAAATCAGGCCACCAAAAACATACAACAGGCCTATGGCCTAAGAGAGGCCAATCATCAGTCATTTTCTATCTCCATGAAGGGGATTGATTCACAGTTTAACTCAGCATCAAATCCAGTTCACCTTCGAATGGGGGCACACATGATCAGGCATGTAGCGATAGCAATAGCCACTGCAGCAATCCAGGGTCAACCCCAGCCTGCAGGGATGGGGGAATTTTTTACAACAAATACCCCCAAAAGACCAATAAAAATGGTAAAAGACTCAACATCCAAGGAATGGATCCAACCCCAGAGCTCAGAGGGGGGGGGGGGGAATTTTTACCACCTCAACAACAAGGTCCCCCACGAGAATTAGTATTCTCTCATCTCGGGAGGAAAGTCATATTATGGGGTTTAGGCCCTATCCCGTCTTTTGTATCACCATCCGCTTCAAGAGGGAGGCATACTGTGAGATCACATCAAGGAACTCTCCACGTGACCCTTCTTCAAGGATTCCAGAAGCAATCCCGGGATAGGAAGGGGAGGGACAATAAAGGTCCAGGAGATCCTCTTCCTATATGGAAGATGACATCTCCTCCACCCCACAATATGCATCCATCAACACTATAGAGGCTAACCCCATGGGTGACACTAGAGATGATGAAAATTAGGATGGATCAGGAGATGATGATTCCAGTTAGGCAGTGACTCCCAACAAACTACCAGGTGAGCACACCTGGAACCAGAGGGTTGACCTAAATATGGCCTCCCTTCCAGCTAGCCCTCATACGCTTACCATACGAGATTACAACAAGGATAAGAACAAAGGACCGATTACCCTTAACCCACCTCCTCCTCTCGATAAAAACGAGCCACTTATGCTCGAAGAGAGATTCGCTTGACAGGAAGAGGAGATGAAAGAATTTAGGCAGCTCAATACCGAGCTACTCAAGAGGAATCGTCTTATTTAAGGATCTTCCCAAGAAGAGCCACTCCTTGCACTCCCAGAAAGTGAACCTCAAATCCCCAGGTTTGCCCCGGCCAATGAGGCGCCCAGTTCGTCCAACTACCTAAACATGGATGTGGGTGAATAACAAGACTTCCATCCACTAAGGAAGCAACCGGAGCGAGTACATCTGAACCCTACAAATGTGTCAAAAACGGAATATGCACCATTTCTGATGGTCAAACTGGATCTTCAGGAAATGTCTCGGGCTACACCTTCCCAAGATCATGCCCAATAGGATGTAAACTAGGGACTCGCCAACACCATCAGGCACTGACATCTCGATTGGATGCAATAAAAGGTCAACGCACTGTGATACAGCTAGAGTGGAAGCGCTACCATGATTGGGTGAGCAACATGCCTGCTGCACCCAATTTTGGAAGCCATGTTTTCCCTATTTGTAATGGGTCATGCTACCCGGAACTGCATTTGATGAATTAAGAATCTTATTGCGACCCTATGATGGGAACTCCAGAACAACAAGAAGTAGTGAAACTCATATTATTCTTCCAGACCTTGCAAGGATCTACCTTTGTCTGGTATATGAATCTACCAGTTCAGTCTATAAAGATCTGGGAATACCTTTTGCAATAGTTCCTGTTCCACTTCAGTTCAACGCTACCTAATACAACGGTCAATGACCTAATGAATTGAAAACATAGAGAGAACTAGAGGGGCTCAGATTTCATCACTAGATTGAAGGGTCTAACCTACTCTATGAACATGCCAATTCCCTAAGAGGAGATGTTATCCATATGCATCGACAACCATCGAGAAGAGCTACGAACACCACTCATACTAGTGGATTACACCACTGGTTTCTAAAATCTCTCTATCATTGCTCAGATAATTAAAGACTCCCTAGAGTAGACAAATCTGACGTCTCAAATATCCTCATAGGCTCCTACTAAGAGAATAGTTAGAGCTGAAGCTTCCTCTATCAGGCTCTAGCTAGCCCCCGAGCCTGCTCCACTCCCTAGGCTTCCACCAAATCATCAAGGTCCCCCTGTATATCAGCATCCACTTCTGCCCAAGTAGTATGATCAAAGAGGATCAATGAAGAACCAGTTCTAGGAAAGGAGACACAAAGTATACTCGTTCCGAGGGGACCAACTCTGCAGCTACTTCATCGCCGCCATGAATTGCAACTTCTTCCACCTCCCGGAGCCATGGAATCTCGAAGAAGCTGGCTATAATGATAGGCCAGATTACTGTCCCTACCATTGAATGTTAGGGCACAATATCCAGTAACTTTTTGTCTTTAAAGAACTCTTGTAAAGGATGGTAGACTTCGGGCAGGTCGAGTTGGGACCACCCCCAGCACATGTTGCGTATATTTATACCACTGACTCCGATAAAGGGGAGGGGTGGCAGGAAGTCACCAGCTGGATGGGGAATAAATTTGATGACTGGATGACTTAGAAGACTGTCAACCGAGCTTAGGTCATACTCCGAGCTCAACTACGGTAGCCGGCGTTGCCACCCACAACCCCTAATGCCTCACAACCGAAAATATCGTCCTCACAACCCTCCAAGAGCCAGTCATCCAGGTGTAATCGAGGAGGTTGGAGACAAGCGCAAGAGGAACAGTCTACAACGAGGTCGAATTTTTCCCCGACACAGTCAGATTTTATCACCCCAAACTTGTCGCCATGGGCACTGACCCACCAAATGGTACCATCAGATACAACCAACCAGGTTGATCTATCCCAGGACGAGAAACTAGTCTTCAGTTCCATCAACTACATCCATCTAATGGAATAATTCCATGACGAAGGGTATGGTTACGAACCTGGGATCCCAACGCATGGGGCCGGGAGGAGGAATTGTAGAAGGAGGGGATACCAAGAGAGACACAATCATGGACGAAATGAACCTTATGGTTTTACCCCGGCACAAACCATTAATACCATGGAAACTTGTGGGATATCCCTTCAATGGACTCGACAAGAGAGATAATATCCCTCCACCACTACAAGAAGCCACTCTGTCCCCATCATTCTACGATGCCCCTCAGAGGTGGATTAAGTGTCTAGCCACCTGGTGCGCACAAACAAACTGGATGAGTCGAGCCCCTAGAACATGGGAACGCCGTCAACATCCGACCCCATAGCTGGTCCCTCCTCGTCACATACTCTATCTCCCAAGATGCCTGCTAAAACTCTCCCACCAATGGAGAAGCACTGACCGCTAGCGCAAGAAGTATGATATCGTTATGTAGCTGGCATCCGTACCAGCCAAACTGTCAATCTTGGATTCCCTGAGTTTTTCATCAGATCTCAGGGAGGCGCTGATAGAAGCCTTTCTCATCCCTCAAGAGTTTCAAGCCGAGGTTGTCATTGTCGTGATTTACCAGACAGATACTGGCCTAGCTAAATGCAATGCAGTGATTTCCTTCATTGATCAAGATGAAGATTCCATCATGCAAGCACACATCAAACCACTATATGTGTCTAATATATTAAATGATGTTGAGATCCCCAAAGTTTTTATTGATGACAGCTCTAGAGTTAACCTCATTCCCTTATGGACACTCTGTATGTTGGGCTACAACGAGGATGACCTAGTACCCTATGACACAACTCTGTTGGGATATGACAAAAGTGAACCGAAGCCAATGAGACAAATCAAGCTAAAAAACCATTTTGGTGACCTTGTGGCCTACTCATAATTCCAAGTAGACCGGCAGAACACAACATTCAATGCCCTTCTTTGAAGGTCATGGCTCCATAAGCACATGGCCATTCCTTCATCCTACCACCAGTGTATCAATTATTGCGTCAATAGACAAAGTGGGACATTGTATGCTGACAAGGCCCCTTTCGAGCTCTCTGAATCACATTACATTGACGACGAGTTTTATGAGAAAAAGAAGAATAAGCTTCCGCTCGATGGTATTGAATAGATCCCAACTCCAAATGGCCTGGAAATGTTTACAAATGATCCCCTAAAGTAGCTAATCAGAGAATACGTACTTCCCATAAACCATGTTGAAAGCAGAAATTCATGCCCGGACACACACTCAAATGTACTCATGACTTCATCAATAATGGCCAAGCATGACAATGAGGAAATGTCTAGAGACGAATACTCGAGTGAGGACACCCACGATGCCTCACCTCCGGACTCCCAAGAGCTCGTGTCGGGAACTCTCCCCCAATCGGATCATGAAAATGAGAATGTGGGGGATGAAGAGGAGGAAGATCTAAGGGATTCACCTCCTTCATTTGAGAAAGGTATCTCCACTACTGGGGATGAGATTAGAGAAATGAACCTAGGTATTGAGGAAGACCTATGGCCCACTCTTATTAGTACAGCCATGTCTCCCGAGGAACACGAGGTATGTACCTCTTTCCTGAGGCAATATAGAGATGTTTTTTCACGGAATTACATGGAAATGTCGGGACTCAATACCGAAGTGGAAACACACCACTCAAGTAATCTAGAAGACCACCGAGGCTATAAACAAGATGCCAGAAGGACACACCCCACACATGCAGCCAAAATACAGGTTGAAGTCAAAAATCTTATTAAATAAGGCTTTATTTAGGTATTCCAATAGCCCATCTGGTTGGACAACATTGTCGCCATCACGAAAAAGAAGGGAAAAATCCAGGTCTAGATCAATTTCAGAGATCTCAATCTGCATTGTCCGAAAGATGATTTCCCGATCCCAATTAATATGTTATTAATCGACGAAACGACCGGGTATGAGGCTCTCTTCTTCATGGATGGTTATTCTGGGAATAATAAAATCTGGATGGCCCGAGAAGATGAATAAGCCACTACCTTCAGTGCCCCTCAACGTATATTCTGTTACAGGGTCATGCCCTTTGGTCTCAAGAATGTTGGCACCACATATCAACACGTTATGCATCATATCATTAAACCATCCTATGATGATTCTTTGAATGCTACGTGGATGGCATGGTAGATGACTTGGTGACTAGGATGATTCCATGAATTTATCAGGCCATTAGAAATGGACATTAATTAACTTAGGGACACTTTTCCATGATTATGCATACCATGCCTTCAGCGGCTCTGCATATAGATCACCCATGTCCCATCTAACAATGGAAAGTCTTCCCTAAATGTGGATTTTCCTACCTATGCACGCCGACACAGCTCCCATACCTTGAGACATGCCCTGTATGTCATTCATCTCTAAACATGTTTCCCCCCACGTGTGCCTGACGGGTATTGAGACATCTTTTGATCAACCAAACCTCGTCAGGGCCCTTTCCCCAGCATATTTGTTAAAATCTATTCCACCTAAAATTTTAGTAATAATAGTCTTGTCGGTGGGACATTAAACCGCTAACAAAAAAAGATGCACAAATCTTGTTAGGGCAAAAACCCGAAAATGGACACCTAAGAAAAATCCAAGACATACCCGCTGGGTCCACACCAGATGGGCCCATGGAAAATTATAGTATTAAAAGAAAATACAAAAAGATTGTAGGGGTTTTTATAAAAAACCCTAACAATATTTAAACTATGCTTGCTGGATCCCATGGTCTGGGGAAAAGTTAGAGCTCGCTTCTATTTTATCATTTTCATGAGTTATTCAGTGAGTTGTTTTTTATGCTACAGTTATTCCGGTAACAATAAAATTTCATAGCAAGGGTAGATCGCCAAGAGATTGTATTACATTTGGACACAAATAGGGGGGGACATCCACAAGCTGGAGTCCCTCTATTTCCACAACAAAAGAAGCCAAACAGAATATACAAAAATAGCTCTGGCGATCACAATAGAGTCTGGATCGCTCTCTCTATCAGATAGGAAACCGTTCGGGGAAAGTTGTTACAAGCTTTCTCCAGCACAGCCTTCTCCCTGGCATCATCCTCAGTGTCTGAACGAACATACCTCACTATAATTTGGAGATCGTTGGTCCTTTTTCTGGTAGCTTCAACGGTACCAGTAAAAGATGACAACTGATCCCTCAACATCAGAGCTCGAGCTTCACATTCATGCAACTCGGTAGACAGTGCAGTCTCCTGATCATAACAGCTCACCTCAACTGGAATCAGCTTATGGAGCATCATCGTAGATTTTTCAAGGGATCGGGTCTCATGATGAGAGGCAGCGCGTTGAGAATGATTGTGTTCACTAGCGGTAGCCTCCCCACAGGAAATGACGACCAGGAAGGTGAGAAAATGATGTTGTCGATAGTAGAACCCACCTAACCCTAGGAATATGAAGAGTAGCCGAAGGGCTTCAGTTTTCATCACCATTTCAGTCAGAGGACTATCAGCAACAATTTCACAGATCTGGGGCCAGGCCCACCTTCGCACTACTCGGTGGTCTTCCTTGACATGAGGGACTTTGGTATTGTCATTGAATAACATGGGAATTAAGTCTAGATTTGCGGCCATCGCAAACGTGTGCGCACTAGAAGATGGCTCTGGGACTAGAGGTTCAGAAGCCTCTAGTCCTGGTTCAAGAATGGTAGTTGAGCTGGTAAGTCCAGTATCAGCTGACGGAGCTTCAGGAATTACATCATGGGGACCTGAAGTCACTGGTTCATCCACATTTACATCCAAAAGGATTGGATCTATCTAAACATCAGCCGTAGAGGGGTTGAATGAGGAAGATTCCCTAAGCCTCTTTGACCTAGGAGCCATCAGTCGATCCTCCCTCAAAGCCGACGATGAAGGTATGGTATTCATAGAAACCGCGGTGCCCCTCGATTTGCGAAATTGCCAGATATTCTTCCCCAAGATCCCATCTGGATAATGCTTTATCCATATTCTCGCATATTCTGAGGATAGGCTAGCAACCGCTCCTGTGTCAGGCAAATGAATGATTGTTCCATATCCCTCCCACTTCAACATCAACCACCATTGATGGAGAGTGGCCGAATGCAGTCCTCGGGCCAGAGGATGGCGAAGGGAAACTTGGAGTTTGATGCATCCAAACTGTCGAGAAAAATGATGTGGGGCGTACAACTCACACAGAGAAACCCCATCAATCAGCGTGGGTAGAAACCTATCCCACAGTGAAATCATGTACGAATGCTCTTCTAAGCTCCCCTTGTAGTAGTCAACTGAGACACCGAATGGAGTGGGGTAAAGCGTGAAAGAAAACTGGGAGAAATCACTCAAAATATTGACAACCTTATCAATGTTAAGGGACTTCAGACAAACTCCAGCTATATAATGTAAGGTAGTCCGAAGGGTGGGAAGTAAGATGACTGTGTTATGACGATACTCATAATAGTGGCAATGATCCACTACCTAGCCATATAAAAATTGAAATGGCCCACTCAGAAGATAGGGTGACCCACCCTCTTGTATGTGGCTCAGTAATTCGTAGATGCGAGCCAAAGTGGGCATGGCCAACTTAACAGGGCAGCCTCCCGCTAGCTCACCTGCCCTCATCAGGGTATATTCTCTGACACTCATTTTGATATCCCGAGATGGGAATAACCACCCACTCAAAAACAAGGAGAATTGACCTTCCAGCCTGAGCATAGGTGGCACACCAGAGCGCACCTCATAACCCCATGAAAGGAAGTCACCTACCTCCAGAACCACCCAGTAGGAAGCTGGGATAGTTCATGATTGTTGAGAAGGATGATTCCTATGGTGCCCAATCTTTGTCACAGGACTAGTGGTATTCAATAATAACCCTATCCAGATGTTATAGGGAATAAGTGAGCGGGTACGCAAAGGGTGACCCAATGACTGCTCCGCTATAACCAGAAGATCCTTCACCAAAAAAGGCACCAGTTCGGCATAATCCCATGCATCAGGGGTGGTAAAAAACTCCTCATACATCTCACTAATTATTGGGAGCCCTCCCAATTTTTAGATGTCCCATAAACTAATACTAACATCACCGTTGGCAAGGAGGAATGTATTAGTGCTTGAACACTAGAGACTGAGCAAGTCAGGCATGATCGAAGATGGTTGGTAAACAACATATTGGGAAGCCCACATTGAGGAGTACAGATTCACCACATCCAATGAATTGGGAAATTCACAGCAATGATAATGGACCCAGAAGTCCAAGGCCCAGTCATTTGAGAAAAAACCCACCAGACCAAAGATCCCACCTGGGAATCCATCCTGCATCAGGTTACACTCGGGAAAGGTTGATCAAGGAGGGGTAACTCTCAAGGACGGATTCTTGGGAGAAGTCTTGAGTATATCAATCACTTTGGGTCCAAACAGAGCCTCTCAAAATGAATGTTTCTTTTGGATAAGAATCAGATATCATCTCTCCCGATTGGGCGAGGTTCTCTTGAGCATTCTTCAGAGACACCTCCAAACAAGGGGACATATGACCTGAGATGATAGGAATGATTTGTTGGATAGGGTCCTCTTTGATGCTCTCAGTTATATGGATCATAGCTAGACGTCTCCCTGGACCTATTTGAAGTGGCATGGTAGCATGTCTAGGTGCAGGTTGAGGAGGAACCATATTTTCCCCCTGTATAATGAGGAAAATGGTTAGTCCAAAATAATAAAATATGGAAAAAATACCAAATATATGGAAAATGACTCAGTCAAGGAGCCTTCATGATAAGGTTCGCAAGAAATCCTCAAAAGGTGGTTCGCAACAGCAGCATCCTGTGATCCAACCCTACGTAGAAGAAGTCTGCAGTACTCTGGCCCATGGAGCATTGGCCAGGAAACCACGAACCAGGATGCTCTGCGGAATCTCAATCCCAAATTTAAATGTTTATGTTCGAATGATTTAAGAAATTTTCAATGTCTGGAAGATATCAGTTCACGGACCATCAAAACCGCGTAGCGAGTTCCTACACGGCCCATTGTAACTTACTTTTAATTGATTACAAATTTTAGTTCAATGCTGGGAGATTGGTCCACCGGTGAAGGCAGGAATGAATGAGGAATGGTTTTTGGAAATGGAAGTTGGTTTGCGGATGAGGAGTTTCACGAAGGAGGAATCACACGGAGACGAAAAGAAAGATCTCCGTGTTCGCGAGGAATCTAGTAAAAGACAAAGGTGAGGGCCTCCGTATTTATAGGCATAGTCCCCTACCGGGTCCACCCCTTTACCGAAAACTACCCCAGTTTCAAGACCACTCTACATCGGAATAGTCTCCTCTTCGTTCCGATTGGACAACATTTCGATGGGGGGAATTTGTATGGTCCTGAAAAATCCGAAAAGGAGAATGAGAATCTACTTAATTAAAGAGAGGACTCTACCCAATTTCCCTCAGAGAGTTGGGAAGAAACTGAGAAGAATACTCAAAGGTTGGAAAAGGATGAACGGGTCTACGTACCGATCCAATATTGATGGACCATGACTGGTTAAGCAAGCCGACCCCCACCGCATATGTCGTCGTTCACGGAACAGAGGTGAGGACCCTCCTTGGGTGCGAAGCAGGATGGGCACCATGTCGGTCCACCGTCATGAACAGCCCCAGCCACGAACCGCATCATCTAGCATGGACAACATACACCGTCGGTCGCGGAACAAGGGCGAAGCCCTGTGCATCCATGAAGCACTCCCCGAACTAGTTTGGTTCGAAAGTGTGGTGAATTCAATGCCTCATGAGTTTTGGATTGACTAAGTCATCCATAAAACAGGATTCCGGTCATGGGCCTCTGCAAAAGGTGTCTTATGACTATAGATGCATCTTTTTCCCACTCTATAAAAGGATGTGGAGGGGGAGAAGAAAGGGATCGATCAGACTCGAGTAGAAGGATTTCGAAGGAAAGAGATTTGGATTTCACAAACAGTGATGTCCCAATTCACAAACAAGAACATGTATGAAACTATGAATGAATTATTAAGGAACCATAAAACACAGAACAACTTAGTGAACCACAAACATAAAATAAAAATAAAAAAAGTAGACTGTGAGCGATGGCTCTTCTGCGGATGTACTCCCCACAGACCAGGGAGTCTATGCCCGCTTTTTTGATCTGACGCCCCACGTAGCACCTTCCTACGCAGGTGAATCCCTGGCTGACAAACCACCGACCGGTGTATCCCATGGCCGCCGCTGCCCGCGCGGACTCCGCCGCGTACCAACCTGGTAGGCAGGCCAAACCCAAAGCTGCATACCACCTAGTACGCGAGATTCCATTCAGTCTGCGTACTACCCTAGTACACAGATGCTCTCTCCAGCCATGTAGCATCCCCATGCACGAAGGGTGACACTCATCGTATACACATGTGGCCCGCCAACTCCTTTGGTGTTCCCATTCCACGATTTAGATGAGATCCTTCCAATCCGGCCTGATCCTTCGCAATCCCCTCATTGGACTATTCAACTCTCTAAAGCCAAGGCCTCTACCAAAACCATGGGATCTGTATGATGCAATCTCCAGGCGCATCAACATACTGTTTTGAGTTCACATACCCACGGTAGGTGAGGGAAAAGGGGTTTCTTCGTCCCTTGAGCGGGTTCCCGAAACATTCCTGGGTTCACATACCCACGGTAGTGCGGGGTCCGAGCCCAGGAGTCCCCTTTCTACCTCTTCAATAGCCAGGAGTGGGGGACCCCTCTTGCGTTTCCTTTCGATGCCAGTGGTGAGTAATTCTCCCCTCTTCGTAGAGTGACAGGGCAGCCTCCTTGGTGTAAGAACCATGCCATTCTTGTAGGAGGTGGAACCCGTGAACCTCCGTACGTCCACGGTGCCAAGAACTAAGAGGGGAGGTGGACATAGGGGTACCCTTTCCCTCTCCCACTGGGCATTTCCACCATCGGGCCTCCATCCTGGAGTAAGTTCCAATCTTTATTTCTCTGGGCCTCTCCATACGTAACCCCCACTCCGCTTCCCACGGACGCACCTTTCACGACATGATAGTCAGGTCTCTACTACCTCTTGTTTCTCACACCGAGCATGACTCATGTGGGCTTAGAGTAAGCATTGACACTAACCCAAAACTCTAATTTAAACTATGATAACTTTTATCCTTTTCAAGTTGTGGTATGTAGGAAGTCTCCACGAGGTTCAAGAACACCATCCGGTCGTTCCAACCTCATTCACATTGGTTCACCCCCGTCCCACATGATGTTAAACTGTATTACGCCAACCTGAAATACATGGACTTTGATCCTTGTCTCCTAGGAAGGGTACATAGGTATCCTCTTCGAGGATCAATCCCAACAATGGGTGATTCTGACCTCCTTCATGTCGGTTCACCAACACCTTGGGCATCCTCAGAGTGTAAGTCCTATACCACCTCGGGACACCCTAGGGTATAATCCCCCAACCAAAATGAACTACATGGATTCTGATTCCTCACATGGGGACACATAGGAAGCCTATATCATGGGTTCGACCCAAACGCTCAAGTCGTTACCTATCCCCCCTGGATGACAAAAAACTCTAGAGTTCCTAGTTATGAGCCTTCAAATCAGTGTCGTCTCAATGAGTCCAAATTCCCCGAAGTCATTAATCCAATGAGGGATGGAAAACCTCTAGACTAAATTATTCTACAACCCTACATTTAGATGACCATTACTAACTAGAAGTAATATGTGGATACTATGCTTGGGTAAAAACCAAAGATTCACGAACATATGAATACGTCTTATTCTATAAGAGAGTCCCGAAATATGCAATAATTCCCTCAATAAAGGGTACGATGATCCCGGATTCCCATCCCCTCGGCCAATGTGAGTTCTTAAGTGTCGTTGGACAAATCACCCAGCAAACGCCTACCTTTGGAAATCTGGTCCTTGTATCACCAAATACGGAACTGTTGAGTGTTTTGAACCGATCTAAAACAAATATATTCAATATTTCTATAAGGCTAATTTAGGGACCACAATACCTCATTATCACATGTTGTCTTAGCACCTACCCTTGAAATATTTATTGAAATACTTCAATTTCTTATAATGAAAAAAATCAGGCTTATATAAAGGGACCTAGTTCTAGCCGTCACCACACAACCACATTTATATTATTGCAAGAAAATATACCCCAATGAACCTAAAAATAATAAATCACATGGTCAAAACTTTATAAACTATAATAAAAATTGGTTTCAATACTTGAAATATTAAATAAAAAATTTCATCACATGATTCAACCCATAAATAATATGAAGAATTTACGATTCACACCTTGAAACATGTTATAATAAACATGGGTAAACATTCATTATAAATACCTAATTTTAGATTCTAAACCAATTCAATGAATCAAACTGACATAAATTACATGAACAGATATGACCAATCCTAAAAGGGTTTAGTTTATGGTATCCACCACCATTATTCTATAAAATATGAGATATATGTGGTTCCACCAAATGACATTCATGTTCATGAAGAAAAAATTTGCTACCTTTCCACCCATCTACCTAATAAGACTCCTAACATAGTAACCAACACCCATGATAAAAATAATCAGGTTTCCTTAATCCTAAAATGAAATTTCTAAATCCTTCTAACATATTAATCAATGTCTTATCCAACTCTAAATTAATTTCTCATTTTCATTCAACCATTGCTATTACTATCCAAAATTCTTTTCATTGTGCATCAATTCACCAAAAAAATGGTTCTATATCGATAAGAACCCATGATTCCCATGTATGAATCAATCTTATGGTATGAAATCGGTTCTGCATTTGAATAAACATCAAGAATATAACATGATACTAGATACTCTCTGGTGCACCAAATATCCACATTAAGGGTCCCCAATATCATCTAATGATAAGTATTTCATTTACCATGACCCTTATTTTAATAGATGAAATTATCGACACGACCTAATTAATGTTATCCACCATTGGAGTTACCATATTTTCACATATAACACAAACATTTGCCTTCATTTTCATTAACTTGTCTTAAAAAAAGACTATGTGTGAGCATCCGTTCAACCAATTTCCATGAAAAACACCACTCATTAAATATAACAATATTTCTCACAATTTAGTACACCACATCAAATGTATTATCCCCAGTGTACATAATATTCTTCAGTATCTATAGAAATTGTTATAACCTCTATTTAGATGGTGTTTCCCCCTCATAGAAGCCGCCACAGCATCCAAAACATCTCATCCGACACAAAACAGAGTTTCCACCACATAATGGAACCCTAATCCATTATCGATGGAATATTGAACCATAAAAATAGTTATATATTCATTAAATAGAAGGAAACTATACTTAATGAAATTTACACTGCATTCGCTGATTTTAAACACATATGATGAAATTGATTCAAAAAATTTGTTGGAATACAACAAAAACCACCTCCATGTTCATCCAAATAACTTGACATGTCCCAAAGGGTAATCATAACACCACACTCCCAATGGTTCTATTGACCATAAAATTTCCAACAGATAAATTATCATGCATAAATATTCTCCTTGAAAGTTGTAGAAAAAAAATTATAACTCCAAAGACGAGTTTTTTTCATTATTTTAAAACATACAAGATATATTAACTTTCCATTATTGATGTAGACACCATAGATGGTTTTACTAATGTAGTTGACAACCTATATTAATAAAAAAATATAGTTTGAACCTAATAATCATGACCAATCCACTAATTACATCCACATTATTCATTATTAAGGTAGTTAACACCTGAAAATAACCAAATATGTGGTACCTTAACCACCCATGAATAGAGGGGAATCATTATCATCACCATTATTTTTGAAACACAGGTGAACCATCTCATTGTCTCACATGAACTCCTACCAGATATAGATACTCATATGGGTTAATAAATTCAGAAACATGTTTCTTATATTCCATGATAAACCTACATTTATAATATGAGGCATGTGACATCTCTTAGTGACATGTTCAACTATAAAATACATATCAAATTCCAACATATAAATCTATGTTCATCACATGGGGTGAAAAAATTGGATAATAGTGAAAACAGAAAACAATATTCCCATTATCTTGTAATTGGTCCTCTAATGAAAAATTTTATCGGGGTGTAAAAGTTATAGTTTCATTAATAGATCTGACACATTACTATGTCTCATATATTCCAACTACCTAAAAAGGAAAAAATGTAGCTTTCAATCCTATATGATTTAATAACATCACATACTGGATCGCTAAGTCTAATATTTAATTCCATAAAACCTCAAGTTCACCTCACTATATAAATGAGTGTATCAAATAAAAGAAAGGGTGTCTAGTCAATACATGGGGATTATATATCCACAATAATTGTGAATAATAATAATAAACAACAAAACAATAAACATTATTGAATCAATGTACATGGATTCCAAATAATTCAAACAGTATGAATGAATGTGTAATCAACTTACTCAAAAATATAACAAATATAAAATTTCCAATAACCTAATGGGTGAATCACATAATAGAAACTTAATTTATAATATAAAATTGATGATATACATCTATAAACCTCACATAATATTAGTATTCATAATCATAGGGATTTATCCTTCTCAATATTTATCTCATCACATAGCCTAACATGTACCATCAATTAGGGATGGCTTCTCGGGAACTCGAGTTACATTGAGGTCCAATCACAGTGTGATTAAAACTCAGTAGGATTCCGAAAATATGGTCCACTACCAATGTAGTATTTTATTTATTAGGTGAATGAGATATGATCCACATAATGTAAAATTATAGTACAAACGAGTTCAATAATAACATAATATCACCAATTGAACAACAAGTAACAAACAACCATGATATGTGAAGCCATGCACATACCAAGATCTTATAAACCCCTTATATAACTACATCATCTATAAAGTATAATAATATTAATAATTTTTTATGAGTAAATTTAATATATACATGTGGATGGGGAATTTGTCAGTCGAAATCTTCATGTAATCATGAATACACTCAACTCGACATTCCCTAAGAACCATGTATGAATTTATAAATGGGGAAACACTAGAAATCAATTGCAATATTCATAAATTTATAATGAATCCTTTTGAAATGGTACATGGAATAAAACTAGGCATAAAGTTTATCTTTAACCAGGAATTACATAGTGTTATAGTATCTCCACCGTATGCTATGGTCTATCAATTCCATATTCATAATTTTGTTCACACTCCCCCTCTATGAAAAAATAATGTAATGATGGTACAATTTTTCGAGAACCAAGAATGGTGTATTAGGTGTTATTGTAACATAAATCAAGTTGGAGGATACACGAACTAAATTAAAAAAGATAATATACTTATTATTCGTACCAATATGTTAGTACATGTTATTACCATTGATCATATCTTAAAAATATTCACATGTAATCAAAAGGAAGAAAACATTAAAAAGTGTCCTATGAATAAACATGGATCCACATGAAATAAATATCAAACATATACAACAAGATATCATAATAAATGTATCATTTCAAATAAGTCAAGAGAGGACATATAAAAAGAGAATTCCATATCATATTGATTCCTATAAACCAAAAATGTGCTTAATATAAAAAAATTTGGTCTGGTATCCTACCATATTCTTGGAATTAATCAAAATAAATGATATCATGGTTCTAGGATAATTTGTTCACAATTAAAAACTACATATTCTCCATGGAAATCATGTAAATTATTAGTGATCATGCCTCAACCATTAGTCCGATGAAATAATATAGTACACAATGTTCTAGTGTTTATGAACCCTTTCTTTCGGAGAGGAAATAATTCATTATATAAAAATATAATTCTCTTGTTTTAATATAATGAAAGTGAATAAATGATTATGGTAGGTTTCATGAAAATTATGGTATTTTTCAAATCATGAAGGTCATTTTTTATGTATACGGTGTCAGACATGGTCAAAGCGTTTTTAGGTATAATTGTGAAGCTCTACCTTATTGTCTATAAGATATTATAAACTTCATACTTAACCATGCAAGGGTTTCAACCCATATATGTAAAAACTATAGACATGTTTTAGATTTTAATCGCATGTTATTCACATGTTTTGGAAAACAATATGAAAATTAGGCATGGTTGTTAACCACATTGGTACTAGTAAATAATGGTTCTTACATAGTATTTCCAACCATGTATCAACACCATGTTCTCTATTAAAAAGGTAAAAATAATTATTTTACCATCGATGAATATAACCATTATTAATAACTTGTTATTCCCAAACTGAAATTTATCCCCTAATGTTTAAATCTCTCCACCCCTCATTTTAGGATTTAGAAGATCTCACTCATTCAATAATGGAAATAAACATCATTCTTCACAAAGTATAACTCTTTATAAGGCCTTCATTACAATTTCTTGGTTTAGTCATTTATCTATCAATTTTTAATTATATTTTCATGGGACATAATATTCCATATTTTCTAGGTATTTTTCTATAACCATGATTTCTCTTATTCTAGCATGTATTAGAGGTTTCTACAAGATTATGAGAATTCTACATGTCTAAGGTAGGTGACCCAGTTATTTTCCCTGTATATTTTGATGTTTATGTTATTTACCATCCTTTCATGCACTGGGATTTATAATAATTTCTATTTAATTGTTGAATAGATCAAATAAATATCCAATTCCTAATATTAGTTATTCATTAATAATTCTAACCATCATTGAAGGTTGTAAACCTTGACATGAACCTTTCATTAGGGTGTGTTTATTAAATTATTTTTAAAATATTATTACTTAATTCATATTTAAGCATCATTTTTTGGCTTTTTTAATTTTCCAACATAATTCTGATGAAAAAATTGTATTAGGGGAAACCATGTTTCATCATGTTGGGCCCATATGAATGGTAATTTGACTGAATAATCATGTATGGTGTGTTTAGATTATAACATATAAATGAAATGGATAAACGATATAAATTGATGGTGAATAGTATAATCATATCACTTACCCATATTGTAATTGTAAACTGTCTCCATTGATATCATTATAATTGAGGATAATATATTGTTGTAACTAGATTATTCCTTACCCATTGTTGACAAGGAATGTGATTGATTTGTCACTCCACTTACAAACATCTATGTGGTTTAAAATATTTGAAATGGAGATCCTTGTAAATAAATGGTAAATTGGAAATGTTTTTTCCTCTGATTATGAAATATTATTTTATATTTTATTATTTATTTTAATTTTTTGTTGGACATTTTAATCCAAATCCATTATTTCAGGGATTACATTATGATTTAGGACCCACATGACTTGACATAGTATGGTTCCTATTACACCTATCACTGTGGATACCTGAAACATATTTATAAGTATTTTGTAGAACACCTTAGGGAGATATGATATGGGTATGACACATTGGAATCATACATGACTACTAAATTCATACATGTCATGGAACCTTGTAGTTATTTTATGATATAAATTTACATAGACACCTCAACTATATTCCATAGGTCCTAAGAATTATTATGCATTCTCATATACATATGTAGTATTATGATGTAAGCTATTAACATTAATTCAATACTAGGTTGAATATAGAGGCCCATACTTATAATATATAGATATTACATCTATATAAATGAATATTACTTACGTAACATAATTATCCCTGCCAGAACTATTTCTGTCTTATATATTTGGAAACATATAAACAACATACTAGATCTTAAAATATCTACATTTTCCCCCAATTATTTATTTATAAATACTACCCTTACATGAAATATAATACTTTGTGTATTTTTTAATAACATCATGAAGAAAAAAACATAATAAAATGGATTTCATAGATTCTTAGTAACAGTAAAGAAAAAGATATTAATGATCACATAATAATAACAAGAGAATAAGGGTATAAAAACATCATATTAACGTTTGAAATCCATGCCATGTATATCTAAAATCATAATTTTTATTCAGAGAATAAATCATCACAGTTAATTAGACATGAATCATAAATTATTCAAAGAACACAAATAATGAGATTAGGGAAATGGATCTAGACATAAGACTATTTCATACACATAAACATAGACAATTATTTCCCTAGTAGTTAATGATATCTTCCAACACTATAAAACTATAATTATTTCACATCCCAAACCATCGTAGTATTCTATATATGCTAACTCCCAATAATATATTTTTGGGAAATCAACCTGTCAAAACATGGTTAACTCCCCATTGCAGTCATGTTTATCCTACGAGTTACCAATATTTAACCAATATGTTAATGGGATATATAGGTCCCACAATTAAAATAAAAAAACACATATTTGTTCCATAAGATCTAAAATTTTTCATCATATAATAACCTCCAAAAATAAATGTGTTACATAAAAATATTCATTATAAAACAACCCATGGAAAATAAGTGGGTTACATATAAATTTTATAATTTCATCATAGCATAACCTATGGAAATTAAATGGGTTTAGTAAACATTGTGTTATCATATTAACAATCCATATATAGAAATCATAAATTTTTTATCCCTGTATTATATCCCTTATAAATATTATGTAATATCATATATTGTTTTCATTGATGAATAGAAATACTAATAAAATACAATTTAAAAAATTATTAGAAAAATTAGAATTCCATTTTAAAATCACTATTTTTTATCACTTATAAAGGAATAAATTTTCAATTAAAATTACCATGATTATATATAAATGAAGATTCATTTATTTCTCTTAGGAAGGCAGAAAAATCTATTCATATATAAATGATAAAACACATTTCATCTATACATTTTTCAGAAATGTTATAAAGAACCTCATCTAGAAAATAAAAATATTCCCTTAATAAATTAATAGGGTAAAAATGGGGAAAATTACATCAAGTAGTAATGGAAAAATAATTATAACATTCATTCAAATAGTTTTATAAAATAAATATATTGATGAAAATGGTTTTTTGATTGAAGATAGAAATGATGTCGATGTTCCTTAAAAACATATTTAAAGTCTCTTATATATATAAAGTAATTAAATTATAATAAAAACATGTATTTTTTAGAAATAACAAATGGAGAATAAAATATATGAGTTTCTTGGGAAATATATTGTAATATTTTATTATAATAATCTTAATCATAAAAAATACCAATAAACAGTGATATTGTAAAATAAATCCCATAACTCTAGATTTCCAAACATCAAAATAAAACAAACATTCTATTTGATAAATTAAAATTTATTGTAACCCCATACCATAGTTTTTTATCAAATTTTAATATCTCATATGATCCATTTAAAACAATTCAATTCCCCCTTTTATGAATGATTTCTTTTAAATGTAATCATTTCTAGGTTTTAACAATTTCATTTATCATTAGTATTTCAACATAATAGTTCTATTCCTTTTACATTTATATTTGTTCTATAATATAATCAAATTAATTATCATATAAAAAATATATATATAAATAATTATTATATATTTATTTTGATCCATAAATTATATATACAGGAAAATATATTACACCATTATTAGAGATGGTAGGTCACACATACACATAAATGTTGTTTGAAATTTTGGATAGAAATAATGAAAGAAATGTATATATTAATTACATATTATAAGATCATTATTTTAGAAGAAATAAAATATATTATGATAACATTATTATTTATTATTATACAAGTAATATATTAATAAAAATTAATCACATCGCATCATGGGGGTGTTGATCCACAAGTACGCATGAACTATGTTATCATATCCCAAATGGTTGGATTTTAAGTGTGTAGATGTGATATTATAATTAATGAAGTATAATTAATTCATAAATATCATATATAATTATTAAACCAATTATAATACCCATCCATAATATATGATGTGAAAAAATGAATTGTATTGTTATGTGGAGATGGTAAGTCCTTTGTACATAAGAGTGATACATTCACTAATCATTTGGGGAAAATATATGGGTATAATGGTTTTATATTAATCATTATAATATATTAAAATATTTAGGGAATTAAATTTTATATTTTATGATATATACTATAGATTTAGTTGACATAAGGAAGAGTAAAAATAAATAAATCGATTAAGGTGATTATAACTTCATCGAAATGACTCCATTAGATCTCCTCTAAAGGGATCATGGGATGGTGTTTTAATAAAAACCCTCTTGAATGTAGATAGTGAATTTTATATGATTAATGTAAATATTTTATTTTATCAAGAATTTTCAATGAGATTTTATGATATAAGGGTGGTGGTGACGTTTTATAATTTATGTGAGGGTGACATTTTAAATTTTTTAAAAGATTAAATTATATAAAAATAAATTTTAATCCAAATGTCACCAAATGTCTCTGGATTAGATAATAAGGTGTGATAGTGTTTCAATCCTATAAATAAATATTATTTAAAAAATTTATGGTTTCATTTTAATAATTATCAATTTTATTAACCACTAGTTAGTAAATTTTAATTTTAACAATGTTAACTAAAATTTGAAAATTAATTGGAGGTAATTGTTTTCTTATAAGTTAAAATTTTTCCCAAAAATGTCCAATTTAAGTAAATTTAAATCATATCATATCCACCAAGTCCTATTATATTTTTTAATTATTTTAAATACATTAATATAATATTATATTTTTAAAATATCAACCATTTATTTTTGGTACTATTAATATAATTTTCCTTAATGTACATAAATAAAAAATAAATTAAAATATAATATTTTAACACCACACTAATATGTAATATTCACCAATAAAATTTAGGGAATAGTTTATATTAGTAAAATTACATAACTTTTTATATTTTTAAATCATTAATATTAATTTTTTTATTAATTTATTAAATATTGTATTATCATAGAACAAGAATTTAAGGTAATTTTATAGTTTATAAAATGTAAAAATAAATTTATATCATCAAAATAAATTTATTTATTTGAATATAGACATTTATATTAATTCCTAATTTTTTTCTCTATGTGGACATATGACTGTTGTTTAAAACATAGGTAGTGATATTTTGTATCTTATTTTATTTAAATATTTAAAATTTCATTTTCCCAGAAAAAACATCCAATAATCACATAGATTTATAACCTAAGGTTATAATTGTCGAAATACATTCATAAAATAAGTATTAGGATGAAAATGTTTTTGCCCTTATTAATTAGTTTTAACTTATAATATCTCGATTTACTTTTTACAAACATTATAAATTTTAGCATGATTACTATTCATTCTTATCAAAAATTAAAAGGGAATACATACCAAATTTCAACATCATAATTCCAAATATAGAATAAAACTTGTTAAACTAAATTTTATAATTTTTAATAAATAACATTTAAAATAATTGTGCATTGGGAAACAAAAATGATTTTCTGATAAAAAACATTCATAAGGATAAAATATGTTTAATACTTCTCTATTCATTGGGAAAATATAAAATTAACATTAAAATTTTTATGAAATATATAATTTATAAAATTAATGAAAATAATTCAACAATAGTGAATAATTATAGTAAAAAAATTTCTAACATAAACTACTTCCTAAAAAATTAATATTTCTTTTTCTTTCATATGATTTTTATTTTCAATGATATTTAATTGATATCATATGAATTAATTTTATACTTATATAACAATAAACATATCAAAATTTTATTATTAATTTTCATAACCTTTAATCCAATATCTAATATTGAATTTTTATATTAAATGATAGTATTTAAAAAATATATCACTCTCCATTTATATTTGGTGTTTCATGTATGGTAATCTATTAAAGAATTTCATTTTTTTGAGAAAATTATATCATAAAATATCAATGTGATAAATTATACCCCCTCCCCTAAAATTAATTTCACCCTTAAAATTAAAACCCATATAAAAAACATGTGAATACTCTATCCTTATCATGTTCTCATGTTCTCACATTACATCCTCAAATTGGTTGTTTCACCATAAAACGTTAACCATGTGAGAGGTGTTTCTCTATACAACATCATGAACTTGATAAAGATTTTTAAAAAAGAACTAATACAAAATATACTATGCCAATACAATCAATAATTTCAAATATATTTACTTAAATTTTTATTGGATATCCATCCTTTCCAGATCTCTTCACCCTTTCCCAAGGAGATGTTCCAAATAATACCTTATCGATATAATTGAAACTCTTGAGTTTTTTGACGATTATCCTAAGATTTTTTTTCAGCTTTTAGATTTTATTATGTTTTATTGAATTAGTCTAACCTTCTATAGAATTTCATCTGATATATTATGTCTGATATCTTTCATTCCCATTCATCATTTCATTATGTAAAAACTATATATTTCCTACCCCATGAGGGTTCATAATAATCCCTCTGAATTATAATGATAATTGCATTATTATATGAAAATTAAAAAATGAAAGGTGTTGATTCCATCCTCCTTCAAAATCCATAGATTAATATATCAGCATTCCATATAGAGTTTGAATAATCCTCTCAAACTAACAATTTATCTTAGGGGGAAAATAGTTATAATACATAGCTTTGAATCAAGATCCTATAGATGACTTCCCAAAAACATCGATGTAAACCACCAATACTGATGTCATTAAATTGATAGGTGCATACCCTAAAATATGACCACTTTATTAATGTATAAAAAGGTATTCTGATTAGAAGAGAAATATTTTCCAATAGAAATGATATGTGTTTCCTTTGTAAGTCGATCAACTACAACCCAACTAGAATTATTTTCCTTAAATGTTTTGGAGAGTTCGATGAAAAAAATAAATGGTGATTTTTTCCCATTTACATTCTAATTTGGGTAATACTTGTGATGTCCAATTAGTCTACTATCCCTCTACCTCAACATAAGAATATATGATTCAACGAGAAACATACTCTATCATATCTATCTTCTTGGAAACCCACTAAAAAAATCTTTAAAATTTTTATGCATCTTCATATGTCATTTATGAATTGAGAATGATGACTATGAACATAATCCATTAGATCCCTATTCAAATATGGTATATTACGGGAAAATACATGGTGCCTAAAAAATTATTACAATAAAATAATGGTTTAAAACTTGAATACTTCATACCTTTTTGTATACCTACATATTCTTTATGCACCATTTTAATAATCACTTGGATTGATGGTCGAAAACTCATTAGATAAATATAAGAATTAATCCTTCATTTCACATTAAAGAACCATCCATTTCATGTCTAAAAATATTAATTTTTTTGTCTTCATCATAAAAAGATAGAAATATCATTTGAAATCAGATAATATATAACATTGTTTACATTCCCAGTGTGGTAATGTATAGAGTAGTCATAATTACTAATCCACTAAAACCAACAACATTTTCACATGTTCAAGTGCTTATCTGTGTGAAAATATAATCTAATATTTCATAATCATAATATATATGACACAATATAGATATATTATATCTATATCTTTAATGTAAAAATTACCACTTCAAACTATAAACCATGAGTTGGGTAATTTTTCACATAGACCATCAATTTTCCTGAGGAATAAGTCGCAACCATATCATTCTAAATGGGAACACATCCATGACCAATAGTCAAGATGTCACTATAGATTATAAACACTTCTACATTGTTGGGTAGTATATGTACTAGTGCACTGAATAACCTTCCCTAAAATTCCATAAAACATTCCACAAATTCGTTTGTCCGAGTAACATTTATCCGTTCCATGTTAACAAGGTGATTGGATTCAATAGAGCTAATAAGTTCTCCAAAAAATGATTATATTATTCATACAAAATAAGAAAAGTATAGATATTGAACATAATTTTTGGTCATCGAAAGCATTCAATAACATATATATCTATAGGGTCTAATGATATACCCTCACTCAGGATTTTATACACCATGAATGAAACAATCCTAATAAAAAATCAAACATTGTGAATTTTTCATAGTGGTTATCCATCAATAGGGTTTTCATCACAACTCTCTAATTATCATTAAGATCCTCCTTTATCATTGAATATAATATAATATGATCTATAAATAATACCACAAATGGTCAAGGTAATCTCTAAAGATTATATTCATTTAATAAATTTTGATAGTCTGGGAATTACTAAGAACAATTGCATCAATATAAACTCATAGTATCCATACCTTGAATGAAATTTATTATTAGGTATATCATCTATCTTGATGTCCAATAGAAGATATCTAAGAGGAAAATTAATATCTTAAAATAATTGATCTCCATGTAAATGATAAAATATGACATTAATATGTAGTAAAGGATACTTTTTCAAGATAATGATTTTTGTTAACTTCTAAATAATAAACATAGAGTGGCATTGATCCATATTTTTCAAAACAAATAGAACATGTGCACCCCATGGTGATGAACATGGCCAAATTAATACCTTTTCAATATTATTTTATATATTATTATTCAATTATTAAAACTTAAATGAGGAAATATAATGTGGAGTATTATAAATTTGTGTAGCAGTAGTTACGCGTTTTATTGAATGTTCTATTTCAATAATTAGTGGAAGTCCAAGAAACAATTTTTAAAATACATCAATAAACTCCCAAAAATAGGAATATCATGGATTCTTAATTTTTCCCGAAATAATATGAGATAAATTCAGAATTTGAATAGAAATAATGTCCCATGCAATTGATGTAATATCCATTAGAGGTTTATTTTTTCATCAAATTGATAGGTTATCACAGGTTGGTTCAGCGTAAAGAATATATTTTCTCTAGTTAAAAAATTTATTTGGATATTTGTAGAGAAATCTAATCCATTAAAAAAATTCATCGATTTGAATGATATAATTAATGAGATGATTTTTAGGAAATACATTCCAAAAAATTATATTAGAGATTAATAGTATAATTGGGTCGTTATCTTCATAACATTAGGTTTTTTTACTTCTAAATCAAAATCAAATTTATGAAGAGGTTTTCTCATACACTTATAAAGTTTATTAGATATAAAAGAGTCAGTAATTATATAATAAAATAATAGATTTATAGTACAATAGTAGATTATATGTGTTCCTTTCACTATATTTTTTTTCATTCCCCTCATCGAAAATAGATATCACTTGAGATTTCATTGTTTCCCTAGGATTAAGAGGTTGTTGACATTGATCATCATAATTATCTTTTGTATTTGGTAAGTTTTAGGATAGTGACCATACTCCTTGTTTATAATAAACTATAAATTGGTTGGTTCATTCAGTGGATTTTTATCATTATTCTTGTCATTAGTTAACCTTTTCCCAACACTTTGGAAATCAATTTCCTGATGAACTAACAATTCACACTAGAAAAAATTACTAGTTACATTAATGGAATTTACAACATATTTTCTTCCACACAATGAGATTAAAATTAATGTTGATATTCTTCTCTCTATGTTTTTATAATTTACCTTGAATTATATTTTTCATTTATTGTCAAAAGCATAATATAATTGGGTAACTGAAATCTATATCTCCACCATGATATCACAATGAACGATTTCATCATATCTACTAAAGTACCTTATGATTAATTCCCTTTAGAGACATTGTTTTAAGAAGCTATTGAATTAATCAGTATTATTTTTCTATTTTATTTTTTATAATATAATCATACCTAAGAGGTCTTGTTCAATTTCTCTAATAATTTCCAAAAATCACAAAATCAATCTAAATTAACTCTTGAAGTTCAATGTTTGTTTTTAAATAATGAATATTAGAAATGTACATGTTTTAAAATATTGTTTTCAATTCATCCCACTTCATATATTAAATTTATTCTTCTTATCCGAAGTTCTATATATGAGTCCACCAATAATTTTATTCACCATACAAGTAATAAATACGAAGAATTATATTATCATGTTACAAAAAAAGTATTATTGAATATATTCATTCAATGGTGAATATATTTATCTTATTTAGTAAATTATTTGTTGACTAAATAAAAGATAGTGGACATTTCCTCATGAAGGAATCAATAGAACATTTTTTTCTAATTTTTTCATTTGGAAGCTCTATATGACTCAGATCTGGGTAATGTTATGGGATTATAGAGATAATATTTTGTATTATATCACCAATAACATTTTATTTTTTAGGATAAAATCATTTATTTTTCCATCAAACTCAACACTAACATGATTTTTTCATGTTCCATCAAAGGAATAAAACCATAATTCATAGTTTCTTAAACAATAATCATAGAGGAAAACCACATGATAATAAAACTATTTATAGGGTGTCTATATCTGGACCCTTATTCAATAAAAACATAGTTTTAAAATATGTAAATCATGAATATTATCATAACATTAATCTTGTACCATGTACTGTAACTAAACCCTTGGGTTATTACTAATGTTTCATAGGAATAGTTACAAAGGATAATAACAAATTTATCTGATGCCAAATATAGTGATATATACTATTCATAAATATTATATTTCATATAAATAGATGAATATTCCTTACATAACAAAATATTACATGATTGGATCATAAATGTCTAGAATCATTGTATAATTGGAAACATAATAAAATAGTTCATAGAATATCTAAATCATATCCTACATCTTTCTTTATAAACAAAACCCTTCTTAGATATATCATACATAATACATTTCTTTATAACATGTTGAAAGGAATCATATGAAACGGGCTACCACAGATGCTCAGAAAGGGTAAAAAGGGAGATATAAATGATCACATAAACATAACATGAGCTTCACTGTATAATAAATGATCTTAACATTTAAAGAACATACCCCATGTAAATAAATCATAATCATAAGTTATGGAAGAAATCATAGATTTTAATCGTATATAAATCCTAAAGGAATCAATGAAGAAAAACCATGATAGCATAACATTGTCATAACACATGGAATTGGGTATAAACTAAATAATATAAAATAGTTACCTTAGTAGTAAAGGCTAGATGACTAGAACAATTAGTTCAAATTGATTCACTTCCCATCCCATTAAAGTAGTCAAATTTCACTCCCATGACTGTCATAATAGAAAAATTCATACGTTCACTCTGCCTTATTGTCATGTTTATCTCATGAGATATCATTTTTTACATAATTCATGTGATGTAGATATATGTCCCACCCATAACGTAGTTTTAATCATACATATGTGTGCCACAAGACCACATAGGATTCATTATATTAGAATACATATAATAAAATTGGTTTTAGAATCATTTAATCATAGCATTGAATATGGAAATGAAATCAGTTTTCTAAACATTTCATCATTTAATCATTGCAGAACCTGTGGAAAAGAATCGGTTTCATAAAAATTATACCATCATATTCATAAACCATATAGATGAAGAATATGGACAGATTCCATAGATCAAATCCATGGTAAAAAATAATTTAAATAATTAATTTTAGTCTTTGATGAACAGAAATACCATGAACGGTTCATTAAAACACTCTTTAGGAGAATAATATTTCCTTATGGAAATCACATATTTAAAACAATATGCACAAATATAATGGATGAAATTTTCTTTGAAAAGAACCATGTATAAATATAATTTAATATTAAAATAAAAAATTATTCATGAATATGTGAAAATCTATTCATGAGGTATAATCTAAAAAATCATTTTTTATATACTTTTGTAAAAAATGTCCAAAAAGTACTTAATTTGGAAAATAACAAGAGTATTCCTTCTAAATTTTTTAAATATCAAAAAAGTTTTCAAAAATGACTTTTAGTTATCGTGGTGGAATATTATAAACCTTCATTAAAAATATTCTAGACAATATGGATTTGAAATTTTTTTTTCAATGATATAATTGAAATCAATTTCCCTTAAAAATATTTCTTTTTTCTCTTTGGTACATAAGGTGATTAAAATGAATGAAAATAATTTATTTTCATGAAATATCCTAAGGAGAAGAAAACCCATCAGTTTAATGAGATAAATATCATAACATTTCATTATTTTAATCTTAATCATAAATAATCCAAATAAATAATGAGATTATTACATAATACCCTTTCCTCAAGTTATCCATTATTTGAATGAATTCTTACCTCATGTATACCGAATTTATATTTATTTTAATTATATAAAATTTTAATGGTAATTATTATAATAACATATACTACTCCTTTATATAATATATATATTCTAAATTTAATTAATAACTATTTATTAAAATCAATATTTCGGGGTGTTAAGTATTTTGTTTATCATGAGTATTTCCACTTTTTTGTCCCATTCCTTTTATAGTTTTCTTAGTTCCACCATCTTGAGAATATTATTCATTATATAAATATCATATATATTCATTAAATATAAATTTAGTATCATCTGGAAATGTTTTATATGAAAAAATAGATTACACCATATATGGAGACGGTATTTCATACTAACACATAAATGATATTTTCAATTTTTGATAGATAAAATGAAAGAAAGTTAAATATTAATTACATATTATAGAATAATAATTATAAAACATTTTTAATATATATTACAAAATTATTCATCATTATTAATCACTTTAAATATAAATTAAAAATATATCACATCGCTTTTTAGAGGTGGTAGTCCACACGTATGCATGAATGAAATTATCATTTTCTAAAGAATTGAATGGTAAATTGATTGATGGGATATTATAATTCCAAAATTATAATTTTATCATAAATATCATATATAAACATTAATCACAACATAATATCCGTCCATAAAATATGGTTTTGAAAAATGAATTTTATAAATAATTGGAGGCTGCAAGTCGTACGTACGTACGAGTAGTAATTTCACTTGTCGTATTAATGGGAATGAAGTTGTATAATGGTGTTTTAAAAATATTATATTATTTCATAATATTTAGTATACATTATATTTTTACTATGATAAATTCTATATATTTTTTGCAGGTAATCAAGAGTAGAAAAGAATGTATTTGGTTAATGGGATTAATTCTTCTTTGAAGCGACTCCTTTAGATGTCAATGTGGTGTGATTAAGTTATGGTGTACGTGCCCTTTTATAATTTTGATTTGTGGGACATTTGGAATTTCACAAAACATGAAAATATAATAAATCTATTTTGAATTAAATGCCTCAAAATGGATAATTATTTAATGATAATGTAGGATATGTTTTTAATGCCATAAAAGAATAGAATTTATAAATAAAATTAATTTAAACCATATCATTTTGATTTCCTCTTATATAACCAATTTTTAATAGAACTATGATAAAATCCCTTTCAATACTTATGGGTTTTAATTTTTACTTATAAGGATTCTATTATCCCTAAAATAGAAATTATATGAAATTGGAGAAAATTTCATATCCATGATGTCTTATTTCATGATTTTTATGACTTCTTATACTTAAATAATATATTATATTTATAAATTGTCATTATTCTCAATTTTTATACTGATTATTTAATTTTTCTCAAAATACATAAATAAAAAGTTGGAATTAAAATATAAAATTCAAAAATAACAATAATATTTCATATTGAACATTAAAATTCGTGGAAAATTTTAATGTAACCCATTTATATCACTTTTAACATTTTTATATTCATTTATTCTATTTTTCTATAAACTACTTAAATATTTTCTTACTGTTACACATGAATTTAAGTTAATTAAATAATTTATAACAATTATAAAAAAAGTATATTTTTGTTATAATTTTATTAATAAGGTTATATCCAATTATATTCATTAGATAATTTATTTTCTCTTTATTTGGACATATAAAATATTTTAAAAACCAAGAGTGTTAAATTTTTTATCATACATTCTTTTAAATAATAAATTTCGTTTTCATTGGAAAATTTCCATTATAAAAATATATTTAGAGAATAACATGATTACTATATTGTTTCAATAATCCAATAACAATTATGATGAAAATATTAAGGCCTTATATTTTAGATTTATCATTTTTTTAATTTTCTTTACTTCTAATGGGAGTCCCAAATTTTACCACATTTGTTATTCAAATTAAATAAAAATTAAAAGTTCATACCTTCCAAAAAAAATTGACCTTATGATTACTAATATAGAATACATTTTTTCAAAATCATTTTTAGTAGTGGGAAAAAATGAATTTCAAAATAAACATCCAACACGCGATGAAAACTTTTTTTAGAAAAAAATAATGCATAAATCATGGCTTATTCATTCCCATGCATATATAAAATAATAAATCAATATTAAAATATTCTATTGAATATATAATGTATACATTTCATAATAATCAGTCATAGAGAGTGGTAAATTATGATAAAAATACAACTCATGTATAGAATATGTTTTCCAAAAAATATATTGGTTTTTATTCAGATGATTTTTGTTTTCATGGTTTATCAATTGATAACCAATGAATTAATTTCATACAAATATAAACATATATTTTTAACTATTACTTATTTATTTTTATACATTTCAAGCCAATTTCTTGGTGATAAATATAATATTAAATAATATTTCGTTAATATTATATCTTACTTTGTTTAAATTCGATGTTCTGTAAAATGAAAGATGATGATGAAATTAAATTTATTTAAAAAATATTTCATAAAATTAGAGGTTCTATATCGAAGTAGGTACAATAATTTTTGTTTCATATGAGGAATAAAAAATTATATCATTTATTTATATTCTATATTTATTCACTATTCACGCACACTGGTCGATATAAATTCACTACATTGATAGTACATGACATAGTTGGTAGTTTCCACATGTGATTGTCTTACACACTGTTTATTCTACTACATAGTACCTGAATAGAACTCATGAATGAAGGTTTGGACAATGGGAATCATACAACATTAAATGATAAGTTTTCTTCTCTAAGATGGAGTACAGGAGAAGATGTATTATATTCTTCTCATTACATTTTTAGAGTTAGAATTTTTTATTTTTTTATTTTTTCTATAGCATTTATATGTGTATGCTTTTTTATTTTCAAGTATTCCCAATTTTTTTAATCATATAGACATAAAATAACTTTTTATGATGACTCTAAATACTATTAATTTCAATTTACTTTTTCTAGATATTCACGTGTTCTATTCCTAATTTATTATGATTCCATTTATTAATATTTCAATATAATTTTGTCTTGGTACTCAGATAAAAGATGGTAATGTCTCCCCACTATACAATCATAGACCCATATTGATACTCGACAACCTATTTATTTCATATAATATCAAATGAGTCTATGAGACCAATGGAGTTCATTTACTTATGGTTGAACCATGTATTGGATAGTACAAGTGGTATTTGAGTCAGCCTATTCATTTTTATATACTGTTTTGGGAAGGTAGATAGGGGACTATGAGTGTTTTGGGGATTAAAAATAGACCTTTTATCAGGAGTAGCTGAACAAAACGTGTGGAAATTCCATTTTTCCATGGATGGGACATGTTGTAAAATATTATACATGTTATTTTTTTCTTATTTTAATTATGGGGGATGCACATGATAGTTGGATTTTATTTAAAAAATTATGAATTAAATTTAATCACAAAATCCATTATGGAAAGGAGGTATTTATCATAGTTCATTATAGGCACCAGTGAATTCACTTTTTTGGATTATGAAATTCAATATTTATTTAATTGCATGATTGCATGTAACATAACAAATGTGTCTTCATTTCATTACTTTTAAATGTGATAAAATTTATTATATTGAATGAAATAATTGGTTATAGAACATATCAACGTAAAACTAAATGGTTTTTGCCTATATTTGCTAAGTGTATATCCATCACTAACCAATAATCATATATTTGATCCATTAACCATTGACTACATGAGTTATGTTTTTTCTAGTTGTGATTAAGTTAAGGCTAATTTTAATTTATATAGATAGTGATTTTAAAAATCTTTAAGAGATATACTACTAATATAACCATCAAATATTTACCTGTTACATTATATAACAAAATATAATGATTGGCTTCTATTACATGTTTTTCCAGTAGTAACTTATAATGTGTAGGTATTTATAATATGTGAATGGTAACTCATCTAAATGGATGTTTATGTATATGAATATGAAGACGTTGATTCTCAAATGTTAAACGTAATGTACTATATTAAATTTTAATCGAAAGTGAAACTTATAGGGTATTTTCCTCTATATATATCAATTGATACTCTATATATCAAAATTTTTATTGTGATAATAGAACATTGACCCAACCCCAGACATTTTAATGTGTAATTGGGTGTTGATTCCAATATTGGAATGATTATACCTTTAAAATTTGTTTTTCTATTCCCTTATCAGTTATAGATTCTCTTTTGATTGGTTGGTTTGGCATTTCTAGAAACATCCCATCACAATGATCACAAAATGAATGTTATGAATGCGATGAGGACAATTATCAAGATGTGGTGGGCCCTAAGAATCTAATATTCCAGCGGGTTGTGGAACACATGGTACATCATTATATTATTGATCAAGGTAATAATGAATAGTTATAAGATCATTTTCTAAGAATGTTATAGTATATATAGTGAGATCTATCACATTCCCTTTATTTGATTGTGTTGAATATGTAGTTCTTGTAGTATCAACCTCATATATTTTCTGGTGCAGGATGCCCCCATATTTCTGATTCAGGGCTGGTGTCCATTATCTCTATCTTCGATCATCTTTAGAGACCTCTTGTCATGATTTTAATCTCTCTAGTCATTTTCTTCCTAAATACTCTAAAAATAATGGTATGTATTGAATAAATTTACTCATCATAATCCCCTAGTCTAGAGGGATTTCCATCCACCGTAATTGATTACATATATCTTGATACAATTAGAACTGATATGGCTAGGGAGTTTATGCACATTAAGTAGGGAACAATTTCTATTATTGACTATGTAGTTCCCATTTACTGAGATTCATCGCTTCAAAAATATTCTTCTAGTTGACATGTTATATGAGTTTATTCTATTTTAGTGTGGTCTTAGGTTTGAATTCTAATCATAATTGAATGTATTTAGGTGACTATCGTGTCTGGTATTGTGAACCAATCCCCCATCACCAGGTGAAATATAAGGGTGGATGAAGGTGTGGCCTTGGGTACTACAAGAATTATACCTTATAGAATATCAAAACATATTATAAATCACCACAAAGAGGGTTATTATTAGTGTCGTAGACGGTAGTCTAGCCCCACTAGTAGCTACGTATTATTCCATCATTGATGGTGTAGAAAAACAGTTCTTTCATTGAGGTATGGTTTTTTCGTCTCTTTTTCCCAGGAGTGGTTTTTGTGAAATCAATGGAAAACTAGACATGTACTATAGTCATACTATCACACAGGCCGATTCAGGGATTCACTCTTTGTACTTGTAAGTAAATGTCAGGTATTTTTTCAGTGTATTGTCTGAATATATGGTGTGTGGTCATGTCTTCAAGAAAGATAGGAAAAAACTACACAACATGTACTTCTTAGTACACGCCGTATAGTCATATTGGCAGCTTATGGAAAGCATGTCGGTAGAAAAAAGATTCCAAATGAATAGTAAAATTATGTACACATTGTGTATATGGAAATACACACCATGTGTTTTGTTTTTTCTTAAATAAAAGTAGTATCCATACTATATAATTCTGGATAGAAGGGGCTCATTGGGTTTCAAAAACAGCAGCACGAAATATTCGATCTTTTCCAAATCATCGTCTGGACGCCAATTCTATGACCATAAAAAGCATTGGAACCCAATATATAAGCTCTCAATTACTATTGTGCCGTTATTTCAATTTCAATCTCATTATTGAGTAATTTATTGTAGGTATTTTATCCTTGTTTCATAGATCTTATTCATTCAAGCATGAATTGGATGTCGATGAAGGACAAGGAGAGTCACATGAGGAATACATAGGTGGTCTTGCGCCTTTCATTAAATCATGGGTTGTTTACATGTGTCATACTGCCGCATGCCCCTATTTAGGGTGTTTCTTGATTGATAACTAAACCTGTGTTAATACCTAAGGGCATTTATGGGATTGAGTAAACTAATTGTAAAAAGTTTGAGATTATTTGGTTTTATTAAAAGCAACCTTATGGGTGTGTTTTCCATCGGATGACCATTGTTTTCCCGTTTGGCATAGGATGTCAATGGTCATCCCTTCGTTTCCCATTTTAAGGTTTTTATAAAATAATTTTTTTTTATTAAATGATTGTGATTTGAAAAAGTTTTTTAAATAATTGTGATAGATTAATTCATATGTTAATCTTGTTATATATATTTTCACACATGAGTTATTAAATGATAATGTCATGATATAGTTTTATTAGCATGTTTTTCTTGATAAATGAATTTTTTTGATTTGATATTATTATTGATAACCATGTTATATTGTAGGTTATATGTGTTGATTATATTATGAATTTACCATGTGGGATGTTATTTTGTTAACCATGTGACGGTTTAATTTTCATTAGTTGTTTACTATGATGAAATAATGATATAGCGGTCTTGGTCCTGAAACATTATGAAATTATTATACACCATGTTTTACTTGACACATGGTGAAATGATAATACATCATGCTTTTCCATGATTCTCAATATGCTGAAATGATGATATATTATGCTTATCCCTGATCCTAAATATTCTAAAATGTTGATACACCTGGCTTGTACTTGATTTGAATATGATGAAATTATTGTACATTACGCTTGATCTAGATACATTTTGAGATGGAAAGACTTATGACACATCATCCAAGCAAGGGAAAATGCTTGGATTTGGTCTTCAGTTATTTTATTTAGATAGCCTACTATGGTATCTATTCTATTTTCTTTATATAGGTGATTGAAGAGATTTGGGTGGACCCCGAGACATATATAATTCAATTAATTTTAAATTATTAAATAACATGAAATAATGGTAAATTAATGCCAGTACATGTTAGATTGTTTACTTTTGAGTACCTACTAGTTTATTTCATTACACTATTGTACACTACTGTTTCATATACTCACTAGCAGATTGGAAACGTCCTTTGGCGATTGCCTATTAGGATTTATTTCTAACAACATTTTTGGTCATTATTTGGGTCCAAAAATACTACATGGGTGAATTTGTTGATATATTCAAGGCTACTTCTTCAGGAACTTGATAGCTGCTTAGGAGCAAGAGAGCATTGGATCAGGCCCATGCATGTGATGATGCTGAGTTTTATTTTGTTTTATTGTACCTTTTTATTGTATTGTACATGATTTTAGTGTATCATGTTTTCACTATTTTATTAAAATATGTTATATGCTACATAATTTTGATATTAAATGCCTTTTGGTTATCTTCATCTTTTAGTCTTTAGTTGTATACATCAGTTGCATGTGGTTTACTGCTTCTTATGTTGTTATTATTTATTTCACTATGTTACACTTTTCCAATGAGGGAATAGTTTCACCACTATCACACCCTCATCCCTCACTACTAGTATTAAGCCTCTTTCAATTGGGTAAATTAACTTCAGGCTATGTGGCCAAATGTGTACGGGGCACCAGTTGATTTGCTTCCAAACCCGAGACGTTACAATGTGGAATAAGAGGGTGTTTCTTTTATAGTTGGTTTTACTATTTGAAAACATTATAAAGGTTATGGAATTTGGTAATTAGTTATTCTTGATAGTGGCTACCTCAGGTACTGGGAAAATTCAAATTTCCTCAAATTAAATTGGGATTTTGGATTTTGAACTATTACCATTGAATCGATTACACCATTGGGTGATGCACTTATTTCAGAATATTATTAATAATGTTATGATGGTTCTATTTTTTTGCAACCTGATGAGATGAGGGTATTCCAACTCATGCATCATATTATAACATTAATGAAATCACATGCCATGCATATTTTTCATGCCATTTAGGGAGCATTACAGATGCTTGTTGTTGTGATAGTGCCTTAATAGATATTACAATTGTTTTGATAGGTATAATGGTACATGTTATGGTTTATATTAAAAGGAAACCAAAATTTCATTCATGAGTTGTACGGGGCCTCTTGGACTGGAATTTGGAGGATCATGATTCAGCCTTTTATGTATATTTTTTCTAGTATATGATCTTCTTGGGTGCCAAACATTGATTTTTTGGGGAGTATGGGGCCTCACAGATCAGAATTCAGCATCCTCTGGGTTGGTTTTATAGAAGAACAATGGTTTTCTGGGCAATCTATATTTTCTATCTAGAAACCCCCAATATACACAGCATGTAGTGTATCCTAACATGCCTTGTGTTCATCCAATTTTGAGAACGAGGTGTTCCAATTTTTAAGATGAACACACCATGTACCTTGTCCACAAACTATATATTATTTGACAGTTTAAAAGTATGTGTGAGAGGATATATGGGTTTTTGAGTTTTGATTAGAGTATTCCGTGTACTTTCAGTAGACTCTGTGCACAATACCCAAGCAGAACCCGTGTGGTCCCAGTTGTGTGGGAATACATTTCCAGGAAGACTGAACTATGTACGCGCCATTTCCAAGTTGAACACGTCCTGTAACTGGGGTTGATACACACCCATACCAGAAATATAACACGACCAGGTGACCATTCTAGGGTACACACTATGTATTCTTTCAACTTTCAATGTATTCCCTTTCTACTATGTTTTGTGGGTCTTTTCTTATTTTGTTTTGGCATTCCGGAACAAAAAATCCTTCACTATATTTTTTAAGTAATGTGTGTTCCTGATCTTGTAGATTAATGTCATTGTGACGACCACAAACTATATGCTAGGAGAGTGGTGATTATCATACTACATAGATGGTTGGCCATGTGATACCAATGGATTCTCCGTATTTTCCATCTGCTACACAAACTATTTTACCAGACATAGGTGCATATGCATAGTACCATGAAGGTTTTGTGAGGTTCATAAAAAACTTTCAGGGAGCACTACTAGCTGACACATCTATGTCAAATATAACATGCATCTTCTTGCAATAACATCCACCTAGTTTTTTAGGGGATGGTGGACCATAGGCTGCAGAATCACAACTATAATCAGTGATAACTATCTTTTAGTATCTAAAGATGCCTCATGATAGGAGGGTCAATCTCGCATTATATATGTTGTTTGATTATACAAAGAGATAGTGGGATGTTATCACATAATAAGGGAATCATAGTTATATAAAATGGGAAGACTTTCAGGTGGAATTCTATGATTAGTATTTTCCCATGATGCTGAGGACCGACCGAGCCTTTGAGTTCATCAACCTAGATTAGGGAACACTATTAGTTATGGACTATTCTGCCTAGTTTATTATTCTTCAGTGATTCATACCTATTCCAATGGGTGATGATGTATCAAAATCGAGATGATTCAAGGATGGTATCATGTTTGATATCCAATCACATGTGAATGTATTTGGGTTTCCTTCTATCTCTAATATTGTGAATCAGACACTGATTACCTTGTGAAACCAATGGGAATCTGGTGGTGCGATCCATGGTGGTTTAGTACCAAAATCTGGTACTGTTTCTATGGGTAAGAATATGCCTCATCTAGAGTTATCTCGTGGTGATAGTAGTATAAAAAATGTTTTTTCTGTACCCAAGTGAGGCACTACCAGTGTGGAAGGATTTGGAATACTAGACCTCATTGCTCGATGGAACTGGTCAAGTGTCGAACTTGCATCTAGATGGGCCATTTACATCAATTCTAGAGGACATTCCCACATTCAACTATTTAAAAAGGGTATACACCAACTCCATTTTTAGAAGAGGGTTCAACAACTTCTCACAATTCAGGGACCTGAAATACCTGAAGAAATTCAAGAAAATGGGGTGCTTGTGGCCATGGTTGCCAAACCCTAGTATCATAGAGAATATAGTGCAGGTCATCTCAGTGTAGCCAAGAAATGTCTTAGGGCCATGAGAATGGTCAGACCTATGCAGTGCAATAGACCCAGCAAGTGTAGAATCATGAAAATTCTGCTATGATTGGTACTATTCTCGTCACCTTTATTTTCTTCTGTACTTTTTAATATTGGTTCTACACATAGTTTAATATCTGTGCCCATTGTGGAATGCTTTGGGATCTATTTTTATACATATTATTATGTTGTTATTCTAGACACTCAGCTAGGGATTAAATGGTAGGTGTTCATCAGTTCATGGAGTTCCCATTAATATTGGTGGGTGTTACATTTTATAGAACCTATAAGTCTTAGAGATGAAGTTCTTTGGTTTCATTCTCGGAATGATCTGTTTGGTTTATTTTTAATCCTTTGTTAATTTCTATCCCGGAATTGTGAGTTTCACGTCACCAGAGGGAAGATAGTTCCTATATATCGGTGAATGGGATGTTTAGGAAAGCTGAGTGGGACCCGAGCATTGTGGGATGGGCGGGAAGACATCCCATATTGTGAGTTTATATCTGGATTACAAGAGAACAAGTATGGTATATTTACATCCATTGGTTGATCGTTTCAAAGAATTTTTCTGGGATGAATTTTCTTGATTAACTACGGTTAAGGAGGTGAAGATTACTATTGATCTATTGCCCAGTGTTTCACCAGTATCCATTCCTTCTTATAGGATGGCTACAACAGAGTTGCAAGAGATCATGAGATAGTTGGAAGATCATTAAGATAAGGGTGTTATCGAACTCAGTACTTCCCCATAGGTTTCACCGGTCATTTTCACAAAAAGGCAGACGATACCCTTAGGCTATGCCTGGATAATCAGAATATGAAAATGTTGACGGTTAAAAACCGATAACCCATTCCCAAATATAGATGACATGTTCAATTAACTATGAGGACCTCATGTGCTCTCGAATATTGAGTTAATGTCATAATAACATTTGGTATGTGTTCGAATAGTAAACATACCTTGTACATTCATTCATAGCATATATTGCCTATATGGGTACTTGGTTATGCCGTTTGGTATCACAAACATGCCAGAAATATTCATGGTGCTGATGAATTGAGTGTACAATCGTTGCCTAGATTTTTTTATAGATGTTTTCATTGAAGATATCTTGATGTATTCTCACAATTGAAATGACTATGCCAAAGACCATGAGATCATTTTAAATACCCTGAGAGAGAATCAGTTATATTCTATGCTCGCAAAATGCAACGTTTGGATGGATTAGATTCACTTCCACGGTAACATCATCTCAGAGACTAGAGTATCAGTGGACCTAAATAAGGTGGGAGGGATAGTTACCAGGGATTCATCCCAAGAACATTTTATAGTTACAGTGTTTCATGGGGAAAGCTGGTTACTACATGATTTTTATAAAGGACTTCTCACACTTAGTAGATCATACGACGAGATTGACTATGAAGGGTGTGAAGTTTGAGTGGTCAGACTCTTGTGACGTTGCATTTCTGGAGTTAAAGGGATGTATGAATATAGCACTGATACTGATATTCCCTGATCTGAAAAGAGTTACACTAAATCTATGATACATTAGTTTTTGCGATGTTAGTAGTGAATATGCATGGGGATTGAGTTGTTGTGGATGAGTCTCGACAGTAGAGGCCACATGAGAGTAATTACCCAACACATGATCTCGAGTTGGATATAGTTGTCCATGCTTTGAGATGTTGGAAACATTAATTATTGGGAGATCATTTTGGGGTGTTCATGGACCACCAACATCTCAAATAAATATTTACTCAATGTGTTATGAATCATACACAGCGACGGTGGGTGGAATATCATCAGTCATTCGATTTCGAGTGTGCCTATATGCCTAGAAATGGCAATGTAGTGGCTGACACACAGAGCATGACGACTCAGATATAGGCATTGTAGATGGCCAATCATGAGTGGAAGCTTATTCCCTTGTTCTCTGAGATACATTTATACTTGATGGACATACAGGTATAGAATTATCTTTCATCTATGGTTATTACCTATACCCTAATGGATAGAGTGTGGATGAGGTAGTTATCAGATTCTGAAGGCCTAGTTCTACAGTAGAGTGTGGTAGGTGAGTACCCTCCTCCTTGATGGACGATAGGAGAGGATAATGTTCTGTATATCCAGGGAATTATATGTGTTCTATGGGATATACGCCAGGATTTAATACTAGAGTTTCGTGCTTCAGCGAGGGGAGTGCATCCCAGAGTCACCAAGAGGTAATGTGACTTGTGTCGTCAGTACTAGTCGTCGGGTATGAAAAAAGAAGTACCTAGTTTTGTTATGAGATGCTCCACCTCTTAGAAGGTGAAGTTGGAACATTAGAGGCCATCTAGGCTTTTAAATTAGTTATGTATTCATGAGTTGTAATGGGATGATGTCCCTATGGATTTTTTGACTGGGTTTCTGAGGTCTCCTAGAAGAAACGTTGTTGTGTATGTTGTAGTTGAAAGGGTTACTAAGGTCGCTCTTTTCATGCTGATCAAGGAGACCTACGGTGTTGATAATATAAGAAGGTTGTATATCCGAGAGGTGGTATGACTTTATGGGCTCCCTCTTTATATCATTTCAGATATGGACCCCCACATTACATCTTGTTTCTGGAATAGTTTTCAGAGGGTGTTGTGTAATCATTTTTTTCTAAACTAAAAATACCTTCCCTCAGACTAATGGATGGACCATGTTTATGATATATGTGCATGAGGACATGCTAAGTGCCAGTTTTCTAGACTCTGTGGGATCTTGGGATATTCATATTCTCTTGGTCGAGTTCGCCTACAATAACAGTTTTCAGATGACTTTCCAGATAGCACCTTATGAGGCTTTATATGGTAGGCCATGTCCTTCTCCCATCTGTTAGTTAGAGGCAGGTGAGGCAGCCTTACTGGGACTACTACTAGTGCAAGAGACTTTTCCATAGGTCCACTAGATATAGAGAGGGATGGCTACTGCATACTCTCGTAAAAAGTCGTATTTTTATCTCTATAGATGACCTTTAGAGTTTGAGGTCGGGGATCGTGTTTTCCTTCGTGTTTCACCGAGGTTTGGGATCAATAGGATTATGAGACAGTGTAAGCTTTAATTGATATATTTCAGTTAGTTTGAGAATCTGGAGAGTGTCGGGTTGTTTACCTATTAGTTATAGTTACCTCAGAAGTACCTCACCATGAATTACATCTTCTTTTTATCTCATCTACACCACTATCACTCAAACTCGTCTCATGTTTTTCAGCTCAATGAGGTTGATCATCAAGTTTATGAATCGTTTGAGGAGAATATTATTCATATAGTGGATATGAGAAGAAGGTTATACATGGTCTTTTACCTCCTCTTTTAATAGTTCTATTGAAGCATGACTGAGTACAGGATGAGAATTGGGAGAGGGAGGCCGATATACATGCTCAGTGGTCAGAGTTATTCTCAGAAGTTTATTCACCACCATTGGAAGGTAAATTTAGTGATATATTTTTTATGGGGGGAATATTGTAATAACCTGATTCTTGTTTGAGGTATGGTATATTCTTTTCTTTTTACCTTCAGTTTTTTTAGAAAACATGTGGAAAAGAGACATGTGCTAGAATCGTATAGTCACACGGGATGTTTCAGCATTATTCACTATGTACATCTATTTACAAGCCATGTAGTTTGGCCGTGTATGGTGATAATACATGGTCTATGCATATTTTGAAAAGAAAGGGAGGAAAAACCCACTACATTCCTTAAACATGTCATTACATGTTGTGTAGTCATGTTAGTAGTTCCTGTATGTATGTTGGTGGAAAACATCATTAAAATGAACTGTAAAATGATGTACATGCGGTGTATATAAACATATATTCCGTGTATTTGGTGTTTCGTCTTAAAATGGGTACAATCCCTTCTATAACATTCTGGACAGAAGGGGATTTCAATGTTTGGCAAACAGTAGCACTGAAATGTAAATCTTCTCCCAAATCATCATCTGGACACTGATTCAATCACCATCAAAATTGTTGGAGCTGAAATGGTATCCTATCAATTACTCATGAGTCCTTACTCCAAATTCTACCTCATGATTGAGTTGTTTATGGTTGATAGTTTATATTTGATTCATATATCTTATTTGTTCAATATTTAACTAGCGGCAGACGCTATATGAGGAGAGTCACCTGAGGACTACGTCAGTGGTCTGGTGCATTTCATTAAATTCCGGGTTATTTACATGTGTCGTAGTGTCATGATCCCATGATTAGGGTGTTTCTTGATTGAGATCATGACACTTGTTAATACCTACTTCCATTAAGGGGATTGAGTAAATTAATTTAAGAATGTTTCAGCTTATTTGGGTTGATCAAGGTCTGCCCATTGGGTGTGTTTTCCCTCAGATGACCATTGCATATCTCTTTAGACTAAGATGCTAATGGTCATACCAGTGTTACCCCATTTAAATGTTGTTTAAATGAAATTGGATAATTAAATTTTTTTCATTTGAAAATGTTTCTCAAAGATTTATGATAGAATAATTCACATGTTAGTCCTTTTATATTAATTTTCCCAAGAGAGTTATTAGATTCTAATATCATTATATAGTTTAATTAGCATGTGTTTCTTGATAAATGAAATGTTCCCACATGAGTTGATTATTGAAAACCTAGTGATAGTGTAGGTTACATGTGTTCATTATAATATGAATTTCTAAAAGGGGATATTAGTTTGTTAAACATGTGATAGTGTAATTTACATGTGTTTCTTACAATGCTAAAATGCTAATATACCAGACTGGGCCCTGAAACATGCTGAAATCCTTATACAACCAGTTTTAACTTAACACATGCTGAAATTCTAATACACCATCATGTCCCTAATTTCAATAAACAGAAATCTTTACCCTTTAGTCGTGGACTAGAGACATATTGATATGGAATGACGCATGACATGCCTGCTAATCCCAAGCACATGCTTGGATTTAGTCTTCACTTCTTTTGTTTGGATTTCCTGTTGAGGTATCTATTGTGTTTCATTTTTATAGGGGATTGATGGGCTTATGCCGAACCTTGAGACTTATATAATTCAATGAATTATATTTACTAATGAAAATTAAATGAAATTACATTAATTCCAGTACTTGTAGTATTTTTTTATTTTTAGAACATGATAGTTAACTGAATTTCACAATTTTACACTACTATTGCATATACTCACAAACATATTGGGACTTTTCAATGGGTTTTTTTCTACAAGGATTTATTTCTCACACCCTATTCCAGTCAACATTTGGGACCAAAGAGAAAATATAGTTTTAGGTTTTGTTAAGGGAAAGGCCCCATTTCCATGTTCATGATTGATGCTTGGAGTTGTAGAGCATGGGACCAAGCCAAGGCTTGCGATGCTACAAAGTTTCATTTTGTATTATAGTACCTTGTTATGGTACTGTACACGAGTGCAATGTATCCTGTTTTTTTGTTTATACTATATGCCTTCTGGTTATCTTTATCTTTCAATTTTGAGTTGTTTACATTAGTTTCATGTTTTTAATAATTCATCTATGGTTATTATTTATTCCTCTATGAAAATGAGGGAATATTTTCCCCAAAATCACACCCTAGGCCCTCGTTGTTAGTTAGTGGCCTTTGGAGTTTTTGGAAATACGCATGAAGCCATGTGGCCAAACGGGTATTGGGAACCAGTTGAGTGGCTTCCTAACCTTGGACGTCACATTATGAAGCTAAATCATTGTATGACCAATGATCTCAGATACCCTATTCAGTATTTGGATTATAAGAATATTTGGAATACATAGTGATTTTATAAAACTATTTCTCTATTTGTTAATGAGATAAGATCTATACTATCTCTACCTTAAAGAGGGGGGTCATTAACCCCTCACCATACATGAATATAGTGTACTACCATCCATAATGGATAAAGAGGTGGATGATGAATATAAATCTAGTGTGATGATATATAGAATTAGTATGGAATACCTGATTTTTAGTGTGTTTTTGACACATGGACATGGATATGGACAAATATATGAATAATATCCTACACTTGAGGAGATGAGTGTCGAAAATTCTATAGTTGGAGGTATTTTTTTAGTTTCCACTACTTTAAAGACTTTATTATTTGATAGGAGAGCCTAATATTCATATTATATGTGAATGTTATAGAATATTAGGTCCCCAATAGTTACTATTTTAGTGGATTTATGACTCTTGAATCTCTATTTGGATTGCGATGGGGGAGTGTATACTAATGTAAGGAATTACCTATTTTAATAGGTGCGGAATATATTTTATGGAACCTATTTATCTTCATGATGAAAGGATTTTAAATCATTCATTGAATGGATTGGATAGTATGTTATCATGAATATGTCCATTTCTATCAACATAGGGTGTCATTCATGTAAACTAATGGTGGTAAATATATTCACAATGCATAATAGGATGTCCACATTAGTTGAGCTAGACGTAAGCATAATTGGCTTGGTGGGTTGATATATTACATTTCCATTATTTTTCTAAGTGATCAGGGCACACGTTAGACATATTTCCCTCCAATGGTGAAATATTTTATAGTTTTTATCCCATAGGAATTTTATGGTCCGCCTCACATGAGGGAGATAGAGTTACTATTTAAATTCTTCCAGGATATACACTAGTATACATATAACTTTACATGATGTCTACTAGTGATCATTATGAAGTCAAAATGAAGATAGATGATATAGAATATAAATGGTTTTTATAACCCCACATGTCACAATTTTTTTCAACTATCCTTTTTTTTTCAAGAAGGTGGACGGTACCCCCAGACATTTTGTGGACTACCAGAAGTTGAATAATTATAAAATTATGAACTAGTATCTTTTTACTCAAATAATTGATATCTTTGTCTAGTTATGAGATCATAAGATCATCTCAATGATTAATTTGATATCGGTATATTATTATGTTTGTGTTATACCATCATATATACCTCATAAAGTATTCCAACAATGATATGGACTTTACATGTATATGCTAATATTCTTTAATATCACAAGTTCCCAACTATTTTATATCTTTGAGGATATAATTTTCCACTATTATTTATATTTTATTGTTTTTGATGGATGATTACTTTTTGTACTCTCATTTTCGATGTAATAATTCCAAAAATCATTTCATCGCATTTAGAACAATAATAGAGAAGTTGTTATATTCCATGCTCACAGAATTCCACTATTTTATTATTAAAGTTCACCTCCTCGGTCACACTGTCTTTAAGGCAGGAGTGTCTATTGACTAATAAATGGTGAGAACTATGGATCCATATGATTAGCCTAAAATTTTATATGAAATATGGAATTTATCAGGGATTGATGGATATTAAATGATTTTTATTCATGATTTATCATGCATTGAAAAACATGTTATGGGATTGAAAAAGAAGGGTGTTATTTTTTACATGTTCTAAAAATTGTGAAAAAAAGATTCAAAAATTAAAAGGTAGGATTAATTTAGAATCTAACATGGTCTTTCCAAATCTACATGAAAATATATGGATTATTGAGATGCATCATGCATCATGATGGGAGATGTTCTGATGTACGATGAGTGAGTTAAAAAAATCGATCTCATCAATTGATTTCTCACTATCACAATTACCTGGAGAATGATCATGAGCAAGTGGTATTTTTCCATGAATTGAATTGCTGGAGAAATTAATTATTTTTAGAAAATATTTTAGTATAAATATACAATACACTCCTTAAATAAAAATTCAACAGATGTGAGTTGAATCATATAAAATAAAGATGTATTCAGTACCTATAGTGTTATGAAATTTCTATTTCTTATACACCAAGAAAGTTCAATGTAGTGATTGAGGCCAGGAGAGGGAAGTCTAGAAAAATGCATTTCAGTAATCCAGTAGTGATTGGGAGTTGATGTATTTTTTTCTGAGGTACATATAGAGGTGTAGGAATGTCATGAATATCCTTTACCTGCATCATTATCTGTGAAATCATCATGTATGTATTCAGTTAGATGAGGAATCATTTTGATATAGAGGGATTACTTTTTAGGGAGAGCATTTTAGGTGAGGACCAACCACACTATTGGGTCATTGCTAAAAACTATATCTTGCATACTCTTTGAAATTTTTCATCTCTTGAATATATACTAGAGTATTTTACATGAGAGTCTGATGCCCCTAAATATTTAGTATATCTCAGAACTAGGAAGATGTTCCACGAATTTCACCAAAATTATTAGTTGTCAAGTATGAAAATGGATATAATTGGGTTCATTACTTAGTGTTCCTCATATTAGCTAGAGGATATGAAGAAAATGTTTCCTACTAATTTTTTTTCACCATTACTCAATATAGAATGTAAATGGGATAATGTTACTATGGATTTAATGAATATTTTGAAGAAACCATAATGAGATTAAACATTATGTGTATTTTTGAAAGGATGAAAAGGGTCAATCAATTCATACGTATTATAGAGACATTATGGTGGATGATATTTAATGTATATATGAATGGGATATCATAAACTTTCATGGAATCTCATATACCATCATATAAAAAGTGATTCTTTGTTCACATAATGATTATGGGAGGAATTGTAGAGATATCATTATTTAATTGTTCTTCTGGTCATAATCTATCACCCTAAGACTGACGCTTAGTCAATGGTTAACATTCAGCTATTACATGAAATGATCTAATAATTTGTTTTTGACATTGGATGATATTTAGAAAAACACCTTCCTCTCCCAGAATTTTATTATCGCACTGTATTTTAAGAAGGAATAATGATTACTTTTTATGAGTCTATATACGATAGGATGTGAAGAATAACTCTATAATAGATTGAGGTTGGATAGCCAGTGAGAATGAGTCTATGACATATTTGAGATACCGAGGAAAAACTGATATACAAATCAAAACAAATGCTCTCTAGAGAATAAAATTGCTAATAAAGTATTGTTATGTGTTTTGAATAGTATTTGGAATCAATAGTTTAGTCGAAAATGTAATTTATATCATAATCTATTCAAAACTTTTGAGATTATAGAGATGGTTGTTCTATTGGATTGTCGAAATAACTCCTTCATAGATACCTCATATACAATTTTTTTTTCAAAATTTTCACTTATATCATTATAATTCATACCCATATCACATCCTTCTTCTAGATAAGTTCCTCTTATATGTTGATGATTTATTTTATGGGAATCATATTCACATCATTAATTAGATAAAGAATAGTCTCTAATGTATGTATATTCTACTAGTTCATGTTCCATGGTATCATATACATGTAATACACATGACTATAGGGTAAAAATATGATGTGTAGGCTTATTGAAAATAATTTTTCTCAAATACTTATTAAATACACTCATAAGTGATACATAAATATCAATTTATTGAAATAAGGGACCTTGTAATATCACATCTTTTTATATAGATAAAAAACCACTAAGTTATATTTAATCCTCTTTTTAACCTAATAAAAGTACATTGGAGTTTAATGAAGGGGTTAGGGTAATCTAGGGATTATTCAAAGCCTAGATCTCTAGTTTTTAGAATGATTTGGTCAGGTTCATTGTTTTAAAATAGTATGTGAGAACAATGCAGCTCGCTCATGTAGGACATAAGGAAAGAGTAACTATTTGTTAAACTATGTGAAAGTGGATAGATATAAATTTGAATAAATAATTACATATTGTAAAGAGGGACCTTATGATAATCATGGGGTTATGAAAACCATGATAAAACCATGAAATATGGTGTGATACTAAGACAATGGTGTTGAACGGTTTGGTCAACCATGAAACTAAAATGTGTTCTCCATTATAAAGTGTGAAATTTAATTATACCCCATTCCTTTAACCGTTAATCGTAACTTTTATTTCTCAAACCACATATAAAATCACCAAATTCCGAATATCCACTCCCTCTTTCCTTATGTTATAAAAGATATGATTTATTTGGTCTTAGAAATAACCGAAGTTCATGTCATTAGGCCACTCGATAAATTACTTTAAATCATTTAGATTCTGTTCCTAGTTTATATTATCATTCAGAAAGATATTTACACATGATCTCATAATCCCAAATTCAGGGTAATTTTTTCTGAATGATCTCATTGTAGTCTGGATTAGTGGTTGATACTTACTGAGGAGCCTTCTACCTATCTAATGTAACTAGTCTATCTCTTTTCCCACAAGTTATTGATTTTTATACTTTCTTCCTTGGATTCATATTCCATAATATCATTTAATTTCATATTAAATGTGGAATAAAATAAATATATTCTTAATTCCTCTTATATGTTTATACTTGAGACATGTATCCATCGTTGATGGTTTAATACTTAGACACAAACATCCTAATATTTCATGTTGTTTATAATGTTTATAAAGACTATTCCATTATTTGGATTTAAAAAAAATATATGGAATGTTGAATTTTCAATCATAAATGATACATCTAGACTCAATTAAATTATATAGTGTGAAACAATTCATTAAACAAAAATTTGTCTATTTGCTTGAACCATCTAGTATGGTGGGTTATGACTATACCTTTTAAATGAATTGGATAAATGAGATAAATTGAAGGTGATCGATATAACCATGCCTCTTATCGATTGTTTAATTTTGAATTGTGACCATGCAAATACATATGGTTGTTTATTTTTTATTTTTTTTATTGTGTATAGTCTTCCCCACCATTTAGTAGGAAAGTGATTGACTTTTACCTTCACTAACACTCTTATAATTTGTTTATAATGTTTGAATTTAAGATCCTTATATTTGTAAGGGACATTTTAAAATGGAATTGAATCCCCTTGTTGTGTATTTAAAGACATGAGTTTACTTTTTAAAAATATTATGTCTAATATATTATCAAAAAAATTATTATTAGGTATAGAAAAGAAAATTCAATCACTACATGAAATGACATTATATAGACCATGTAATACCTATAACTAAGAAAATAAATAACATATTTCAAGGTATTAGTTAGGAAAACCAAGGTTTTTTTCCATAAGAATGTCTCCTCGGAGTTATACATGATTTCTAATGTCATGGTTATTGTGGATCCTAATAAATAATTTATCTAATCTTTTTACATAGATTCTTCAGATATATTTCATGTCCATCGTCTTGTGTATACATACTCACATACTTATATTTTATTAGGATTTCATATTTTCAGAGTTATTTTATCTTTGGTTAAAATAGGTAGCATTAGAACGAAGACTCGTAAGGAACCTGAACTGATTTTGTTAATATGTTTACTATATCAAATCAGTTATATTTCAAAATACTTAATATATATTTACTATCATTATATTACTACTCACCATTTTTCATGTCCTATTATGTTTATCTCACACACTATTTTGGTCGGCAATTTGTATCCATATGGACTTTGTGGATGTAGGTGGTCATATGACGAAGAAACCAATTTTGGAAGCTTATTTTTCCATAAATGGTTCAATATTTGGTGTAGAGATTCGATCTTGTTCCCTTGATGCTTTTATAGATATATCTTGGCCTTTTTTCATTTTTTATATCATGATATGTATTCTTATTGATTTTCATAATTGTATTACCCCTTTTTTACAGCATAATAACATGATTTCATTATTTTGTAAATGAATCAGGGTATTGTTCATGTCAGTGAACTTTGACAATGTGTTTACTTCCACTATTCGTAATTTATATTATTTCCATTATATACTAATTTACCATACAATTTTTTGATATATTCATTATATAAGGTATTGTATACCCACCATTCCATTATAAACCCTCCCTATTATTTAGTAGCCTCTGGCATACTAAGAGTCTTTCTGGAGTCCATGAGATGTAATGGGATCAATTACATATCAGTGAATTAGGTTAGTGACATTTCACAGAATGATTATTTTTTCTTTTTCGAATTAATGTAAAAACTATTCCTTTAATTAATTATGATTAAAGGATTTTTAATTAATTAATTAAGAATTATACATTCTTAATTCAAGTATGAATTTAATTATCATTAGACTCATATAGAGAACATCATATCACATGTTAATAAAATATTAACAAACCATAATGTTCATTTTATGAGACAACATACCTCAAATAGAGTACACATTAAACAATGAAAATCCCAACTACATTGAAAAAAATTATCTAAGTCTGTTCAAGATCTTTCAATTTTCACATGGTTATAACCCATTCTAATAATTACAAATAATCCTTTATGACTAAATTATAATTAATTAATAAAATATATGGTAAAATCTCAATATAGGGAGAAGGGAATAATTTCTGTAGGTTTCTAAAAGTCACTTCCTCAGAAAAATGTGGAAAAAATATTCATGGAATGAGTGTAACTCACTTCTATCATCATGTAGTGAAAAATACCTATTGTGAAGCAAAACAAAAAAATACCAATTTAATAAAATAAAATTAGATCATTCATAATAAATCAATCAAGTGATTTACCTTCAACCAAACACCTTTTAATATTATGAATTCATCACCACTCAATAATTTCTTATATTACCGATATGAAACATATACATCCTATAAGAAACCATTCAGGAACATTTGGAATTACTATAAATTTTCCCTAATTAGAATTAAATCACGATCAATAATAATTTCACTCTAAAATGTATGTCATGGGAATTCATTAGATAAGTTATTCTAGGAAGAATCTTTACCCATATTTGACACTTTTATTAATTAAAACGAGATCATAGGATATTATGATGGAATAAATCCTTAATTCTTATCCTATTTCATATAAGGGATTTTGGGGAAAATATTATTGGATTTATTAGATAATTGTGTCACAAAAAACATCCTTAAATAATCCCATGAGTAGTTCCGGATGTGAGAAAACATTACCATTTGTCATAATTTTGGATGGAATATCTAAATGAATCTAATCATGGTTGTGTATGTTTTGAAACATAGTTTAATACACTGCCTCTGTTCTGAAAACCCCATTTACATTAGTATCCACTCTTTATTAACATGAATTCACCCCCAGGCAACATTAATTTTTTAAATTTCTAAATAATCTCTCTCTAATGCACAAAACTCCCTGTTTTATGGCTAATTTAATGATTACAATAAAAAATCATTAATTAAAAGGAAATATTAAATTTCCCACTAAATTTTGGACCCACAATGACATATGTTTTTACTCAAATTATGAAACATGTTTAAGCAATAATATTAAAATGAAATATAAATGTTTGGAAATATAATCTGGATAACATTTATTAAAACATATAAATTAATGGGATGTGGATTATAAGTCATTTATAAGTTATATTTTCATTTATAATACATTCCTTCTATGTTTATAATTTCGTGAAAATTATAATCAATAGAATTAATATTATATTAATTTTTTTTGAAACATTACTAACCTCGTAATACCCCATTTTTGTTGGAAATTTGGTTAATGATCAAATTATATTTCCAACCTCATGGATGGAGGATTCAAGAACTTCATATCAGTACATAATATATTAAATAATTTTCATAACAAAAACATAATTTAGTAAAAAACCCTACACCCATAAAGAGATAGAATTTTTAAATTGAGAAAAAAATTGGACACAACCATCTTATATTTAATTAATCATATAATCCATTAACCATAGATAAATGGACCAAATCTAATGAAAATATATTTTCAATTAATTAATTCTAACTTAAATAAAAATTCATGATGGGTTTTTATCACATAGAGGGATTGGATAATAAATTATGGAGATTGTTTAGGAATATGAATACTAATGAATAAATCAATGTGATGGAGAAGAATGAATTTTTGAAAAAAAAATCAGTAAATAATTTCATCACTCACTAAAAAACATAGAGAAGAAGCTATTTGGAATCATGAAAAATGATGAAAGATATATTTAGTAAAATGATATAGACATCATGAAATTTACATGATATTCCTATGTCTTTTTAAATTTTTTAGAAAGTAAGTTACACCACATATTAGTTGGATTAAAGAAGATTATATAATATGATTTTTTATAGGATATTTTCAAACATATAATGAAATTTTGTAATGTGCTGTAATGTCTAAACATATATCATTGAATCTCATTGATCAAATTGGTTTATATATAGGAATCATAGAATGAAGTTAAATTATTGTGGAGTGATAAATAAATATAACATGTGAAATAAGTCGCAACATCTCAATTTTTAAATGTGATGGAACATGCATATGGATAATTTCTTGAAGTTCATACAAATGATTTTGTTGCAATATGAAAATCTATATAGATAATTTTGAAGGATGAAAACAAAAAATGTAATGGAATATGTGAAATATCTAGTTAAACCTTCTCCTAATATCTAAGTTTTCAAATATTAGAAACAAAAACAAAATGATATCTACTGAACTAATCCAAGGGATTTTTATGATACAAGTGAGAAAAAAACCCATGGAATTGATAAAATGGTGGGTAGTATATTCTCCTAACTATTAAAGTGGTTCCTAGAAATAATTTGGTGATATGTATGATACTTATTCGTTTATTTATTGTGAATGTACTATGTAATTATATATTTTTACATTCATATCATATCATATATGTTTTATAGATAAATTCAAATACTACATAACAACATCGAAGTTATGTTGTTAGTGATATCATAAAATCAGAAAATCATCTTATCCCATGTATATAACATATCCCCACATAATATTGGCTAGACAAATTTACTTGAAAACTATTTCATACTCCATTTAAAAGAATTCAATATTATTTTTGGTGTAGTTTTGTTTCCCTTGTATAGTAACAACTTAAATTTTCTAGATAAGGAAATAAAAATCTGTATCACAATTCACCCACTAATATTATATATGTGAATGGGGGAAGTATCTCAATTCTATCATCATATCAATAAATGAAAACATTTTATTGAATTTATGTGTATCAATATAAAATTAGTGATACTAAGGAAAACACCATCCTTGATGACGTTCCTATTGAAACTTAATATGTTGATGTGTTTCATAAATACATTTCTAATCATCCTCACATAAGAGAGGATATGTTCATAATCATAATATTTAATTGGAAATTTACAAAATTGGAGAATATATAAATAATTGGTATCATTGAACTTGAAGAGTTTATGAAGTCACTTCAGATGAATCGGGATAAATGGGTTATGATAATAAGTTCTTAACCATGGTGAACACAAAACTATTTCACCGTGATGAAGGATGGGTCATTATGACTATATATTGATTAATATGATCGCACGAATATCATAAAAAATAACATGTATCCTCTTCCATGGAATAGTTAATAGTCCAACATACTAAAATATTCTTGCTACATAAAACAATTTGATCATCGATTATGATATTATCATATAAAGGGAACAAAGAGGGGAATCTTGAGTTCGTATTTTATATGGTATAAGAACAAAAATTTCATAGAAATTCTATTTGGGCCCACTAAATATTCTAAAATATTTATCAACATATGTAATATTTCCTTTATATATTACCTCCATACATTTGTTTTTTTATTTATAGTTGATATTCTTATCTTCTACAAAATAATGGAAGAACATGGAGAGCTTTGGAATGGTACACTAAAGTCCTTTTAAAAGTTACATTTTTATTCTATATAAGAAAATCGTTAGTTTTGGATATATAAATTAACATTCTAATAGTATGTTATGAACTAGAAAGGGATATTTATGGATCCATTGATGATTGAGGCCATTGGAGGATATTCCCATCCAACGTCTTTGGTAGATATATGTTGTTTCATTGTTATAGTTGGATTTGATCATTGATTATTAATGAACTTCCCCTGAATTTCACAACTAATAACCAATCTATCAATGAATGAAGTGATGTTCCTAGGAAGGATAAATGTGAGAAGAGATTTAGTGATATAATGTGGAATATCACAGCACCTATGCTTACATGACCCATTAGTTGTGTAGTATTTTTTATCTACAATAATGAATCTAAAAAAGACATGGGTTTTTTACAAATGAATGATGAAAATTTGATATCGTATACCTTGAATCAATTAAATGATCATGAAAAAAACTACCCAACGCATGATCTATAATTAGATTTCGTTATCTTCATGTTGAGGATTGGATATATTATCTATATGGAGGGAAGTATGACATACATATCAATCATAAAATCTATAAGTCTATATTCAATAAAAGGAGTTCAATATTCCATAAAAAAGGTGATCCAATATAATCATATATTATGATTTCTCAATATATTAACTTCATAAGAAGACAAAAAAGTGGATGGTTCTATGAGTATAATGGATTATCAATTCTTATCCATGATGTTGATTGAAATTTATCTAGTTTTATTGGACATGAAGTGGATAGACAATGAAATAATTGAATTAAACACATCATATATTTTCCAAATAGCTACTCAACCATCCTTTCATTGGAGGATCAAATGAGACCTGAAATATGAAATAGAGCTACACAACAAATTGTGGAATATTCATGAATTTATCATTCCTAACTATGGATCAATATGGTTTGGTACTGGGATACATTTCCCCTCAAAACTATAACTGAAGATATAACATCTGGAAGATGTGAAAATATCCTCCTTATGTTTTTATCCTAGATTAACTGAGATGTATAAATATATTATGAGGTATATTTGTTCAGATACCATAAAGAAATATTTTTTGATGTTTTATATCGATGCTTGGTATGAAAACATGTCATGGCCATAATATAGAATTCAAATGTCAGGACACATCCATTACATAGACAAGTATGGAAATGAGAAAACATAACCCTCTATTTCATTTTATGACTCATAGGGACATATATCATAAATAACATCATGTTGGTTGTAGTTTATTTCCTTAGAAAGTCAGCACAAATCATTGATATAAATATATATATATATATATAAAGAATATATCATTATTATATACATAAGGGATGTGGTTACACTATATTGAGTAAAAATAACGATTATATATGAACGAGGTCTAAATTTTACGATGAGTGTCTAAAGAATAATTGAGAAATCATTGGATATAAATGTAAGTCTCATAACTACATATCAAACTATGATTGAATGTCAGTCTAAGGGAAGAATTTAAACTCTATAGTATATTTTGAGATATTTTTTTTGTGGATTTCCATTGTTCTGATAATCCTCACTTTCCAATGGTTGAGTTTCCATGTAACTGTAGTTTTCTTTCGAGAAAAGAAATGGAACATTATGAGGGATTATATTAGAAGAGGATTCATACTCCAACATGATGGGATGATGGTTGACAGTGGAAAATAATGAGACTAGATCTTATCCAAGAGATGTCACATTAATTATAAACCAATCAACATTATATGAAATATCTGAAAATTTCAGATAAAATCAACACAATGAATCATTAGATAGACCTAGATTTTGAGGTTGGAGATAATGTGTTCTTTCATATACTTATGTAGAATAAATTCATTTGTTTTGGAAATATGGGAAATATTAGTCATTGGAACATTGAGGGCTATAATATCCTTCATTTCATTTGATCAACTAAGTATCACACAACCGTACTAAATATAATGTAAATGATGTTATCCATGTATCCCTATTATGGATGAATATTCCATATCCCTCACATATACATAATCATTATGTGGTAAATTAAAAAATGATATTTCATATTATGGGAAGTCATTGATGATCTTATATCATATATACAATGTTCTACGAAACATGTCAACTCACCTTGTCAATGTATGGTAGTGGAACCAAATATTTGAGAAGAATATAAGAGAACTGGATGACGTGAGGGAAAAAATACCCTCATCTATTTCTTATAAAAAATAATATACTTAGTAAGAAAATTATTAAGGGGGGTTAATTTTTTTACATAATAATTTATAAATGTAATTTTCCTTTTTAATGAATAAATGTAATGACCCTAACCTCAGTAACCAAAGCCCAGTTTATTATTTAATTAAATTTTCATAGACACGAGGTTTTAGAAATAGGCGTTCTATTCAGTTTATGAATTTTAGATAACCGAATACATAGGTGATACCCATTTTACATTGGGAATATAGTATAAAAAACATAGAAAGGAAAACAAATGGCATACATGAACTCATTCATAGAATTATTCTTATATCCATGGGAGTGGAAAAAAACAACATTAATATCAAATTATTAATAACGGTTAAGTACATTCGAAGCTATTATGAATCAATAAAAAAAATCAATATGTAAAGAAAAATAATAAAACACATATAACATTTAAATTAATGGAAAATAATTCATATAAATGGAATAATCAACATTGAATAGTAAATTAAAAAAAACACATTCCATTTAATCAATAAATATGAATGTAATTCATATAGAGATGATATCAAAAAAATAACATTGATAATAATAATAAATATATTCTCAATGATGGAAATTCATAATTATAGTATTTTAGGATATGAGAATTTATAATATTATTAGAAATATGTTTAATTTATACAACAATATTTCGTCATGAGATCAATCGATGAAATAATATTCTATATAATCTTGGTCCCCAGCCATCACTAAATGTAAAAATAATTACCCATATATAAAAAAATTGATTTATATCATGAATAATATTTGTTATAAAAAAATATATGAATTGGGTAAAACATACAGATTTAATAATATTTTCCCAATTATGAAAATAAATTTCAATGTATACATCATATGTATTAATATGTTATCGATTAGAAAATTTTCATATCAACCATAAAATAATATAAATATTTATAAAATTCCAATCCCTTATAGTATTCTTCAAACCTTCACACTATCACAGTTTATATTTCTAATATGGGTCAGTGTAGCATTCTAATTCCTAAAGAGCGCTGATGTGTGGATATTAAAAATATCTTATCAAGTATGCATAGTTTTTCCAAAAAAAAATTTACACTTGATCAATGTACCAGATTATAAATATTAAACAACTATTGTGTTTAGAATATAGTGTATACCAAAGGTGTGATATTATTCATTTTAGAATAAGGTTTTCAATCATGTGCCACCATGGGTGGGAATGATAATTGACTAATTAATTGACAAGGGGAGTAAAATCCTCTTGATTGGGTTCTTATGCATAGTGTAGAACCCTCCTATTCCTTTAGATGTTGGATGACCCGAGTCATAACCATGGGGAGGAGGTGTCACTAGTCCCCTTTTTTAACCACAAATGTCACTGAATGGAGGTGTTTTACGTTCCTGTTATCATTTTGGACCAGAATTTTTAATGTTTCTCCAAGGGGTATACATATTTTTCATAATTTCTTCTAAATACCAATTTATGGGTATTTTGGTTTAATTCCCAATATGAATGATAAATTTCCCATGTTAGAAGATATATGTGTTTAGGTAGAAATATAGGATTTGATGGTGGATTTTTGAGGAATCCTATTTGGAATTTTGGATCACTTGGTGTATAGTGCACGAAAACATTCCATGTGTCCTTCCCTCTTTGGGAATATGATCTTTGTAAACTACATGTTTTTTATAATGGGAATATTCTATATAGTCAACCCATGTCATGAACCCATAGACATGGGCATTCACACCATGTAAAGTAAAATGGTCATGTGGAAGTAAATGGCCAAGTACATAGGAATGGTGTAACATCCTATTGTTTTAAATAAATAAAATTTTATTTAATAGCCGATGTGACATGCCACATAAATAATATAAGGGAATAAAACATCCACTATCATTATGAGGTATTTATTTTTTAATATATTAAAATAATATTAATATATTTAATTACCCACATCATTGAGTTCATCATAGGGTAAGCACAATAATGAGTTTCTTTGAAAGCTGGCATTTCAAGTAAGGCTGAGTTTCACTGAAAATAATATATTATTTAATACGAAAAAAATCACAATGCAATTAGAATGTAAGTTAAGAATATGATTAACTAACTTTTGAAAATATATAATTTTCACATATATACTATTTATCAATTTAACATAAATTATATAAGAATAATTTAAAATAAAAAGGAAATGTTTTTGAAAATAATATTTTTCTATAATAATGTTAAATGACTTTATGTGAAAATAATATAAAATTAATTTTTTCCACTTTTAAAAAATTTATATGAACAAAAAAACATAATGGTATAATTATTAATATCGTATTTATCAATGTGTTAATTTTTTTTTGATATTTCTAAGAAGTTTCATTTTTTGATGAAAATAAAAAAATTTGACTTTTTATTGAAAATTGGATTTCTATTTAAATAATTTATAATTATAAATTTCATATTGATTTTTTATGTAAACTAAATTTATTTTTGTATCATATATTATAATTAAGACCATTGGATTCATTTTAATATTAAATTTAGATATTAAAACCTTTTACCCTAAATGGCCCGAATGCCTTCTTTTTATTTGATTTTGGATAATCCCCATTTTATGGTTTTAAGGGGAACTCATACATTACCCATAGGCCCAAGGAGCAAGGCTCATACATGACTAAATACATGACCTGAAAGGTCAGATACCTTAAAACACATGAAACTCTCCCTCCCCAGCATCTTCATCTTGATGGAGCCTAACTCCCCACCTCGCATGGCTGATCAGATAGCATAGTCCCATATAGAGCTATACGAGGACTAGTCCTGATAGCATTTTCCATAACCTCTCATTATCCCAATATAGTGAGCTCTACATTGGTGGTTTCAATTTTTTGTCTGAATCCTCATCTAGGCCTGCTCCCATGTGGTATGCGCTTCTTTGGCCTTTTCTATGGCCCAAAATCCTTGTGGCACAATGTCCTTATAGCCTAAAGGCCCTTTGGCCCGATGTCCATTGGTGGATCGAAGAACATAAGACCCAAAGTCCCAATCCATTGGCCCAAATGCCCAAATTGGATGACTAGTAGAATCTCTTACAGTACCAAACAATACCTTCTATAGTAGTGCTACAATACTACTACATTAACTCAGTTATTCACCCTCACACAAATTTGATCATGAGTATCTTGGATGACATGCATGATCCTTTACCACTTTGGTACAAGCTCATTGGCAAAACCATTGTGATATTTTCAGTATTTTCAGAGTAAATACATGTGTTCTCTTCATGATTGTGGTATTAAATTAAAATACAATTATGCCCCTTTGGAGAGTATAATTTGTTCTCTGGGATTCCTAAATTATATTTAGAATAATTTATGTTATCTAATAAATAAAATTTATATCTTACCATAATTATTAGTGAAAATATGTATTATTCATTATCATGATTAAAGTAAAAATGATGTTTTTACATTACATGTGTTTTAAATAAAATTATTATTGACCCAAAAATTCTATTTTTAATGAATAAAATGGATTGAATATTTAAAATCAATAAATATAATTTATATATTAAAAAAATTAATTTTATAATTTAAAGATAAAAAAACATAGGTAAATTAAAATATACAAGTTATCATGGTGATAATTGATAGTGTAAAATTGAGTAAACATAATGACTATGAAATATCATAATAAAATTTGGGTTATTCATGGGTGTTGGTGGGTTTTATTGAACAATTTAAATATATCCTATATTAGTACTAAATTTTATAGGAGAATGAGGTAAGGTAGATTCCCTTATAGTGAATACATTACGAATTTACAAAAAAAATCAATCATACTCAGCTTTGAAAGGGCACACACTTTACTCGATTCATCGAACTATAGAACCACATTAGTTCACGAATACATACCCAAATCACTTTCCAAAATACCCACCCTTAACCTATATTATGTTATATTGGTAATAAATAAATCATTTAATCAATTTATTGAAAACCTATGGAGGATACTTGAAGTAGATTTAATGTTATTCAACATGCATCTTTATTTTACATATTTCTCCACCTTAGTAAATTTGTATTAAAATATCATGATATAATAACCTAATTATATTAAATATAAATGGATATCATTATATTAAGGGTGTGCCAAAAATCCATTTTCACTTCTATAAAATGGTTTGTGAATTTATTTTTCATGGGTATGCGGACTACTGTATTGTGAAATGATATCATTAGTTTTTCCATTACAGCCTATCAAGGTTTTGTACGACGATATATATAAACTATATATATTTATATATTATATTTATAAAATATTTATACATATTTATTAACTATATTTTATATATATTTTAACCTTCCATTCCATAGGAGATAAGATAACGCTGATCAGGTTTACAGAAGACAATCACCCACAATGTGATTTGATTTGTCGTTCATTAACGATCCACATAGAGCTTGATAAAGATAGATTTAATGATTATAAGTTATTTAAATAAAATAAATATGATATTCATGAAATATTTTTCATTCTATAGAGAAAATATATATATCATTTTCTTTTAGTTAATTCCACTCACGAATATATGGTACATAGTTTGTTTACACATTGACTACTGGCTTTACGAAGCGATGCGAATTTTTTTTCATCATCACACCACATGGATGGTATATATATATATAATTATATGATATTATATTTATTTTATTCATATTATTTTTCAATGGAAAAATATTACTTACCTCTTTCCCAAAATGATTATTGGAAAATTTAAACCTTACTCATGCATATCTGTGACCTACCATATCCTTTATTGTTACAGACATCAATTTTTATCACAATAAATCATGGTTGGTTTCAAAGGTAAAATTGATTTAAATTTTTTTTAGTAACATAATGATTAATATTTTTGAGATTATGGAAATATATATTATATAGAATAACCAAAACGTTCATATTAATGCATTAATGAGATAAACAATAAATTAATAGCCAAACCTTGAAAAAATGAAATATTATCAATGAATAGGAGAAAAGATGTTATTAAAGGGTCATATATGATATAATAAAAACTAATATTGTTATGATATATGTTAATAACATGTTTAAAGCTGCAATAAATGAATATGGACAATGTTCAATGAAAAGGAATCGCAAGTTAAGGGTTTCTCATCCCAGGTTTACTTCCATGAGACACACACCATATTCAGCACATATTTCTTTTGTATGGTTTGTATACTACTCTTTTCGTATGATATATAATGAATTCATGTTTATAAATGATATTGTTTTTAATTTATTGTTATTTTTTTCATACAATAAAAAATTTACCAATGTGGTAAATGTTTAATTCACAATGTCATCATTATTCGAGATATTTTATGATTACATCATCCTTTTGGGAAATTATTTGGTATTTACATATTGAAATCCATATATTTTCATATTTTTTGGTTATTCATGATATATTCATGAATTATTACTATTTTTCTTCTATTTCAAACAAACAATACTTTAAAACTTTTTTAGAATATTTGGATTCATTTATTTTTCTATTTCGAAATTCATTTTAATCAAAAATCCTTCTTTCTAAAAAATTAAAAATAAATAACCTTTTCAAATTGATTTATTATAAAAACTTTGACCCATTTGGGCTTTCTACAAAAAAATATAATTGAATCTTTCCATTTTTATCCCATCAAGATACATTACTAATCAGTTTACCGTGTAAGTGGAATATTACATTTAACTTATATGACCTGTACCAAATTACCCACCGACATAACCATCATTTCATTGAGTCTTCCATTGAATGTTTACAATGATATTTTTAATGATATTTTTTATTATAATCTAAAAATTATTATATTTTATAATTTATTTTTATATAAATTTATATTCAATATTTTTTCTGTCTTAAAATGTAATTTTCTAAATGAATATGATATTTTTCCTAATAATATCCATAATGATATTTTTTGGGTATTTCTATTCATAAAAAATCAGTTCTTATTAATACTAATCCAATGGATATATGGTTAAATGATACATTATTTATGATTTTCTTGGATGGTTTATAATCATCTTGACTGAGGATGCACTATATTGATACAATTTACTTTACTGAACATTGTTTATAAAAATGTTTTTTAAATGGGGAAAGTATTTACATTTTTTATGATAGTTTTAAAAATGATTTTTTATGATTATTATGTTTCACCAATTTCATATGACGTATTAATTAGACCTTGAATGTGACATTTGAGTCCTGGTATATCCCAATTATACTTCAGTACTTTTCATTAGAGAAACTAAATATTTTTTTGGTGAAGGCCTTTCCAATTTTTATGATATATTCAAAAGAATCCTCAACAGTATTATATTTTTTTACAAATGCCTCAACAGTTTTAGATGCCTTGTAATGAAGACTCCAAGGTATCGTATTTTTTGTACGAATCCTCGATGATAGGTTTTAGATATCTGTTATTATGAATTTCATTATTATGTATTTAGTTGTTGAAATTACCATAGATTATTCCATTAGATATAATATCCAGAGTAATATTTTATTCTAATGGGACTATTTAAATGGAATTATTTGATCATAATTTATATCATTTATTTTATTATCAATTTATTGGTAAAATTGAATTTTCTAAGTTATTTTTTTATTTTATTATATATTAATTATTTATCTATATCTTCTATTATGTGTTTACCCTTAGTTATCATCTCAACCGGTTCTTTTATTTGATTCCCAAAATATACGGAAGTAATTTTTTCTAATATGAAATGATACGGTATAAGGATAATGGAATTATTAAATATTTTTTTTGTTATTTTTTTAAAATATAAGGGGAATTTAAATATGTCTCTAGTTTATCAAGACTAATAAATTGTTCAGCATTTTTGGATGTGATTCATTGTATATTGTGACACTGTAATATAATAGGCACCAGCTCTTGGTTACTGTGGTTAGGGTTGTTATAGTTGGTATCAAATGATGTTTTGTGGAAACAATGGAAACTATAGTCCGGATAACATTGATTAGGGAACATAAAATTATAATAAACCTTGACATTATATATATAAGAACAACATATAGTGTTTTTAAGATATAAAAAATGTAGATTTCCTAGAGATAAATACTTATATGGATATTATACGAGGATTTTGTTCTATAAAAGTTGTACATATGGATAATAACAATGAAAAGGGTGCATTGTTATTAAACCAATTACCACATTTAATTTGACAGTATTCCTTACTTTTCACTTGGTTTGATACTCTCGAAAAATATGATTAGGATAATTCACATACTGTTTGAAAACCATTAGGCTAAATTTGAATAGAAAATGATAATTAATGACCTATGTTAAACCTTATACCATGTAATTTAATGTTATTAAATTAAATAAAGAATTATTTGTGTGTTGGGATTCCAAAATTAAATTTTTGAAGTATATTTACCAATGAAATTTTTCATATAAGAATAATGAAACATATATGGGTTGTGTAAAATTTTATAATAACAAGAGTGTTAATTAACATAGTTGTTATGAATACCATAATGGGATAATAATTTTATGTTTTATTTAAACTTCAAAGTGTTAAACCCCATTTTAATGTTTTATGTTAGGGGATTATATGAAGATTAAGTACTTTTTGGGAGAAATACATGGCTAGTATATATTTTACTAAAAAGGTTTTATAAAAAAAAATTTCATTTTATTTTATAGACATAAGCTCAACATTATTGAAAACCATTATGGTTAATATGATCATTAATTACATTGTAAAAACTGTAAAATATGTTAATTAGAGTTTGTAAGAAAATATGTTTAATTGAAATCCATAGTAGAAAGGATATCTAATGATTCATGTTATTTCAAGAATTCCCATAATTATTTGTCAATATAATAGGAATGATATTCATATAGTTATTGAAAAAGAACAACCCACATACTGGGGGATAACTTATCCCATATAGAAAGGATGTACAGTATTGAACCCTTGAATGGAGGAATATAAAGTTTTTAGGCCTACCATTATTCTCTATGATGTCCTGGTTAATATGTTATTGTTTTTAATTAGAGGAGTTTAAAAATAAATATTAATTATGAACCAGTGGTGTTACTTTTGAGGTTTAGATATTAATTTATTTGTTAACATGTAATAACAATATTTTTTTTCTTAAATCGTTATTGTATGAAGTAAAGTATTGTTTAATGGATCTTACAATCCATTAAAATTAAATTTTACTGATTCCAACATAGAAAAATTATTTTTAGATATTCATTTATAGTAATAAGTGATGAATATGAAATTTATCAAAGCACAACCAAAGAATGAAATTGTTCTTATGAATTAAAATCATATCAACTAAGTAAATTTCCTAATATTCCATGATAATATAATATTTTTTTCAAAATTAATAGAAGGAACTTTTTAATAAAAATGGTATCAAATTACCTTCATGACATTTGAATCCAATTATCTTTTCAATTATTATTGTTTTTAGAAGCTCTTAACAATAAATTTATAATTAACTTTCTTTTGATAAATGATCTTAATAACTCTTTTTAATTGTTTTTCCTTTTATTCCATGTACACATCATCACTTCCGACCATTGTTACCATAAGTAGATTCCTAGTTATATGTTATTAAATATAACCTTTTTACTACCCATTCTCTCTAACTTAAGAGATGTTTCTTTAACCATTTTTTTCAATCTCGGTTTTTGAAAAGATAAATTATAAAATTTAAAAAACTAAATTGCCGAGAATACATTTTAATTGCAGGGTGATAATTTAGTTATGTTAAGGATAATGTAACACCGACATAATTTATGATAATAAAATTTTATTCAATATATGAAACTATAAAATATAACATCCTGGTTCGGATTCCACCTAACAGTTCCCCAAGACCATTTTCCACATGGCCCCAAGTGCATCTCCCCAAATTCTAGAGGCTTCCTAATACTAGCGAGGACCTCTTTATGATTGTAGGGAGACTACGAACTCATTACGAGAGTGTAACAAAGTGGAATAAAATACAATAGTATATGCAATACTACAGTACAAAAGAAGTAAACATCAGAAGAGTGATAATAAAAATAACCAAGAGTTATATCATTCAACAGATTATTCTACATGATACATGATTTTTAAAACATAGAAAATTGATTACATTGTACTCACATAAAATTCAAGTACCCAATGTAAGAAAATAAACAAAAACATAGAACCATCACAAGCATGAGATTGTTCCCATTCTCTTCTTGTTCTAAGCGTCATATCAAGTAACAGAAGGACATATCTTTTCCTTATCGACACTTGCAGCAATATAATTTATTAGGTCCTAAAGCTTGAATCAAACATGGTATGAGGCCAAATCCATGTAGGCATCAAACCATGGCATGTTCCAATATTTATGTGGATATATATAACATGTATTGTATAATAATGAAAGAATTAAGCTTGGAAATAATCAAAATTAAACAATCCTAGAAGCACTCATTTCCATTTATATTCATTTTACATTTTAATTACATGGAACATTTAATGAATCAAGCTCCGGCCAATTCCCTAAGATTCCCCATACAACAATAAGAACTACAAATGCTTTAGAAGTCCATCTAGAAAATAATTCACAATGACCAAAACCATGCTTGTTCTTTATCTAGGAAGATGCATTGTAAAACATTATATTTCCATATAACTTCGATAATTTCCTTCAAATTCATATGTTGGAATTCAATTATCACTCCATGTGAATATCCACCAGCACCCAACAATCCCATCACCAGAGAACCTCTTAGAGGACCCTAATATCACTTTAGGTGTGGTATAACCTATTTCACTAAGCCCATCCTTAGGGGTCCTATAGGGTGCCTAACATTCACACATGACATATCCCATACCTCTTGATCCCATCCCAGGAATCCAATAAGGATCCATGATTCACAAGGAATTTACATAGCCTATGTGACCCCGTCCATGGTTCACTAACGGATTAAAATTAATTAAAAACCTCATGGAGCCCATCGAGGGAATTCTATAGAATCCAAGGTTCACTCAATGGAAAAAGGTAAAATATAAATAAAAACCATCCTCGTAATTCCATAATAATCCATGATCCATCCAATGATATTTTCCTTTTAACCATAATATGTTCATTTATCAATTTTATTAGACATACTAGGGTCAACACTGAAACCATCTAATATTAATTTTACCACTTAGGGAAGATAAAATAGCACCAACAACAAAATCTTTTCCTATCAATTCTCACATGGGGATGATTAATATCAAAATCCTATCATATAATATATACCATTAAAATTCATTAACATAACAAAGCTCAGATGGTCATATTCTCAGTTCGAACTAAACAGTCCATACATGCTTAATCAAGAATATTCATTAACATGGGTCAAGGGGAAGGTCAAACATCCCACCCCGTGGAAAAAGGGAAACCATCTAATAGCATGGTCCAATCTACTTAAATACCAATTTCATTAAAAAATCCCTTCCAAAGGATTCAAAGAATACCACATAGGTACCCTAGGCCAAACAGCTATAATGTGGTCAAACTGGCACTCACCAATGGGGTGGCCCTTGATCAATTTAAACATCATTAAACTGCTTTGATACACTTAATTAATTACCTAGATGAAAATAAGAAGTATCATTCATGATTTACAAGTCTATGAGAGACCCAAAAAATGGGTGTGTGGTGCTCTGGTACATATAATCTTCTAAAAATTTAATGAAAAACAAGAGACAACCAAGCTTAGACCCGTGCTAGATAGATTTCACAATATGAGGCTCTTAAACTCTCTAGTTTTGTAGGAATATATATAACAAATGAAGAAAGTGATATTAGGGTAAAAGGGCCTAAATCTAAATAGCACTATCAATAAGCAGAAGAGTCAAATATGGATAAAAAGGAATCTGGTCATTATTGTTGTAGATCCAAAGAGACAAATGATGGTAAATTCAGAGTTCATATGGAGAAGGGATATAAAATGTGGAAATAGGCTTCAAATATTGCTTCTCATGGTTCCCCTATAATGTACAAGAATGGAAGAGGAATAAACTAAAGGTTAAAACATTTCAAGGGAAAATGGTTAATTTACCCAAAAATATCTTGGTCGCACAGTTTACGAACACAGTTAGTCAATCCATGAAAAGATTATTAAAAGTCACTTGGACACATTTATGGATACCCCCATAAGGGATTACTAACGATGTGGCATCTATGTGGTAGTATGGGCATCGATCTACAATTTCTGTAAACCTATCGCACAGTCGTGCGACTGCTACCATACAGACCCCTCAAACCCTGTGGTAGAATCAAAACTCCCATGTATTGGGTTACAGACTCCCAACAAGCCCCAAAAAACCCCCGATCCTCCCATGGATTCAATAGAAATCCAAATTAGTCCATATTTGGGATAATAAATAGGAAAATGATGGAAAAAACAATATTCATACCTCAATGGAGATCCAGGTTCTTACAAACTTCCCCCCTTCAAGTAATTATTCAAAAAAATTCCTTACCATGGGTGGTGTAGGAATATATTAGAAAATCTATACCCACTACAATCGTACATATGCATTCCTCTCCTAGGTCTCATCTTGTACTCAGTTGTGCTACCATTGAACCTATACCAAAGAAATTGACCGGCCATGGAGAACCATTGTTCTAAATTCAAAAAGTTTATAGGATGATCCTTAATGGAAACATCTTATTGTAACTCGTCCTCCCTAGGTTCAAAAATGTTAGACGATTATAAATAGTAAGGTCACAACTTGTATACATGGAAGACTTCATGCATAGCCTGATACATCTAAGGTAACTGCCACTAATAGGCAACTCACCCGACCCACTCTAGAATATCAAATGACAAAACATATCTCTGTGAAAGACTACACTGTCTTATGATACTCTGGTGTACCATCCTTGGTAAAATACATAGAGAAATCTGACCCTAACCACATACTCTAGAGGTTTTATGGATGATAAACACCCGATTTCTAATGAGACTGTATAATATCCATCTGTTTCGAAATCAACTAAACCTGCTCAATGGTGTCCTTGACAATATGAGGTCCCATTATAGCTACCTCTCCTGCCTCAAGATGATATAGTGGGGATGGCATGTCCAACTATATAAATCCTCATACGGAGACATCTGAGTAGTCTCGTAAAAGCCATTATTATAGGTGAAATCCACCAAGGGTTTTTGTGTCTTCTATGAACCCCTGAAATATAGTAACCATGCTTGATGCATGTCCTCAAGCTCCGGAATCACGCGCTCTAACTGACCATCACTCTAGGGGTGGTATGTCATTCTTAGAATCACATATTTACCCAACAACCTCTATATCCATTTCTAAAAATGAGCAGTAAACCGTGCATCCTTATCTGAAATGATAGAATGTGGGACACCATGAAAAATATATAATCTCCAAGATTTACAGCATCCTAATCTCATAAACACTAAAGGATTAATTGATCTCCATGAAATGTGCATCATTAATAAGACTATCAATGAAAACCCAAATGGAATCACTACTTCAATGAGACCTTGGTAAACCCATCATGAAATCCATAGTGACATCATTCCATTTCTATTCAGGAATGGGTAGCTACTATAAATGACCAGCTGGTCACCAATTTTCTTCCTTCACCTGCTTATTAGTGAAACATCTCATGAAAAACTAGCTACATCTCTTTTCATACATGGCCATAAATTTTGATAACATAAATCCGAATAAATATTAGTGACAGCAGGATGCATTTCTCAAGACAAAGCATGAAAATCTTGCATCAGATCATCACATATATAGGATGAAACCCATAAGTGACCATGTAACTTCATAACTTCATCCTCACATATGTTCTAACTTTGAAGAGGTTCCTCACCTCCCACACTCTACCATAAAACCATGCCTTTAGAATCTAATAGCTACCTAATCCTTAGTCTATCACACAAAGATCAGGGAATATATAAAGATGAGAGAAACATATACCCCTTACTATTTTGAACATCCAATTGCCTATCAGAAAAAAAACATGATAAGTTATCACTCGCTATTGGACTTCTACACTACCTGAAACTAAGCCCCCCTATACAAACCATCATCGACAACATTGTCATTTCAATGTTTATAGGTATGATCTATGTCAAAAAAATAAAGGTATTCAACTCACCATTGCTGTATCAGAAGCATATCACACTCTATAAATGTATACTTGAATTTTTTTTAGTCTGTGAACCACAAAAAACTCTCTCTGGGAAAGTAATGTTTCCAACAATGTAATAAATGAAAAATAGAAGCTAACTGAAGATCATGTATTGGGTAATTAATCTCATGTGGCCTCAACTATCGATTTCTATATGCAATGACTAATTCTCCATCCATAATAACATATCCTAGATAGATACATGATGTGTTTCAGTAAACAATATAACTCCTTCCTTGATCTAGGAAGATCATTATCATTGCTGATGTCAATCTCCCTTTTTTCTACTAAAAGGCCATCTCATAATAATATTCCCATATAAACTTGAATCCTTTTTTATTCAAGTACATAAATGACAATACTATATATGAGATTTCATGTATTAACTAACTGTAGTAACCCAACATCCCGATGAAATTATGCACCTAAAATTAATTCTCAAGATAATCTCAATAAACTATTTCTCTCACCTTCATTGGGTCCATTGATACTCCTGTCTATGAGAATATGTAACCTTGGATGTGAATCTGATCCATCCAGAAGTGGAAATTTACAAGATTATCATATAACTGATGCTCTCTTAGTGAATTCAATATGATCTCAAGGTGTTTTTCCTAGTTGTCTCAATTATGATCATACACCAAGATATCATCCATTAAAACCATGAAAAATTATCAAGTTAAGGATGAAACACATGGTTAATCAAATCCATGATATCCACTGGCACATTCGTTAGACTGAACAACCAAACAATATACTCACATAGACCATACCTACATGAAATTTTGGGTGAGGCTGTTTGATCATCTAGCACCCACCTGACGATAACATAATCTTAAATTTATCTTAGAGAAATCCCAATCTCCATGGATCTGGTCAAAGAGATCATCTATTCTTGGTAAGAGGTATCGATTATTAACAGTCAAATGGATGAATTTTCAATAATCCATGAAAAGATTGAGGGTATCATCCACCTTTTTCACAAAAAATACCGAAAAACCCCACAATGAAGTACTAACTTGGATGAATCAATTTCTCTTCAAATCCTCCATCATCCTCTTTATCTATTGAAACTCAGTTGTAGCCATCTTTAAAAGAGGAATGGATACTGGTGCATATCCTAGAACTATATAAATAGAGAATTTCACCTCTCTCACTAAAGGTGAACATGATAACTCATCAAAAAACATCCCTGAAATGATCAACCTCAGAAGAGAAATCCATATTACATGTCCCCTTGTCATTCAAACTGCTACTCACAAGGTGTGATGTCATCCTTCCCAACCCATGATACATGAATCTAGCTCACCTTGCCTAGAAATCCCATTCACCATTATGTAGAAATGATCCCCCCTAGGGTGATATAAAACTCACCCTATATAGTTAGAAATCATCAATGGATGGAGTGGAATGCAACCAGTCCATCCCGTGAATTACATCAAAACATGTAATCTCTAGGACATAGAGGTCCCATGAGAAGTGACACCCAATAACCTCAACAAGAAACTCCTTAAAATGATTCACACCTGCAGATCACATCCATAATTTAGTTTCTAGTGTCATTACATTGAAACATGTAAAAAATTCCCAAGGTTCTCAACAACAGGTAAAAATATGATTATTTGTGAAGCCCCTGAATCGAACAGTGAAATCCAAAACAAAGGCTACTAGAAAAGCACGTCTGATAGTAGAAGGTCTAAGATCCCGCTTTTTCTAGATATATTGCACTACATATTTTCGGCATGAACTATGACCATGAGGCACTACCTAGATACCATGATATGATCTACCCTGCTGTCATTGAGAACCTAGGGTCTAGCAACCATGGCCATGACCACCACCTTAGCTTGAACGACCTGATGCATTCATGTTCTGTAATTTGCAAAAACCTACAGACCCCCTCCTGAATGTAGTGATCGTGTAGACCACCTATCACAATTTGCTGGTGAGAAAATCATACCAAAACACTAATGATTCTCCATCATGCCGTATGATTGGAATTCAGATAGGTTGTACAGACATTGAGGTTTTATATACCACAACATTATGCATTGTTTGCAGCTCACTGGGCTGCCTAATGAAATTCATTTTCCCCTCACATTATTGTAAGGAAGCTCCATACAGTGCTTGTAAATTCTTGATAAGACAGTACTAGATTTTGGTGTCGAACTTCCATGGCTCGCACTTCCATATTCTCTAAGGTTATGCTCTGTGATCAATGCAAGATTAACTATAGCAGAAAAAAGAGTAAACATGAAGACATTCACCAACAATCGGATTCCAGACCTAAGGCCATCCACCAAACTCATACCCTTCAATACATTTTCAACCATCATAATATGTTCGAACCACTAAAGATCTGTAAAATAGGCCAATTAGTTCATCACTAACAAAGCACCCTGCTCCAAATTCATAGAATCTCGGGCTTTATCATCCCTCAACATCTTAAGATAGTATTTTTCATAACATACTATCTAGATATCTACTCTATATATATCCCAATGACACTGACTCTTATTAGTCACATCCCACAATCTCTTGTATTAATTAAAAAACATATAATTCTCAATATTTCTACTCCTCTTAGGAGGAATTTCAATATCCTCAACGATCAACAACATGGGCTCTAGACATGACTATCCAGCCAGTGTTCCAACATACCAAGAAAACATGGGAGGATGCTACTGCTACTACAACCACATAATCCCATCCCTATATGTGGTCAGCTGTGGTGCTCCCTAAAAGGTTTGCATGAACTTTATAAATCCTTCGCGGAGCTGTTCATCAGCACCTATGTATGGTATAATAGTTGTTTCTGCAATGGGAAAATCTTGAGGATCAACTAGTATCCCAAGGCCTACCTCCTATATGGTATTATTGTCACTACCCTACCAGTGTACCATGGATGGTCATCATAGTGGCATGCCTCTACAAGTTCAAGAATGCACCTATGTCCTAGATAAAAAAATTCTCTACTTTAACGTGCATAATGAAACAAGACATATCAAAACCTTATTCTAATAACTAATCAATCTACCAATCCCATGTGTAAGGTCTAGGTGTAAAATAGTGAAAATCACTTTTAAAAACCTACTAGTATGATCAGGTCTAGTCAAGTTCTCTACCAAAAGAGATTTCAGTTCACTTTCATTTCAAATTCATTCCATGTTTTAAGATGAGTCCATATTCAAAACAAGAATTGGTTCTCATTTCAATATTAGACCATTTATTTCTCAAAGGGTAACCTATGGTATGAAAAAATCTGACCTGTGGGGGCCCATAATCCATATGAATTAATTCTTGAATCTAATTATAGAATATAGTAGAACTGTCTAATATAAGGCCAAAACATGATCCACTAAATTCTGATCCAATTGTGAACATACACCTCAGAGACCAAAGCCTAGAATCCATCCAATTCGTAACATAGTATGTACCAATACACATATCACCACAAAATGAATATATATCAAGGTACCAATCACAACAACATGCAATCAGTAATGATCTTAGATGACATTAAATTAATTCATGACATGTGATTATAACAAGTGTGTGTATGATTCATGAGATTTAATACCCTCATCTCATAAGGTTGTAATAGAATAGAACCATAATATTATCAATAATAGCAACACAATAGAAGTGCTTCACCCCATGGTGAATACAAATCAACATTAACATCCCAATATACAAAAATTAAAATTCAATTTGATGTAATTTGGTTTTTCTTTGTACATGGAATAGCTACTCCTAGACACAACATTTTAACAAATCCCAATTCAATTCAATATCTTTACATATTCTCTACATAGTAATCCAAACTAGAATATGAATTCTCTAATATAGATTTGTAATGTCCTGGGTTCGAATGTCACCTAACAGTGCTCTGAGCCCAATTAGCCACATAAACTCAAGTTCATCTCACCAAAAGCCAGAGGCAACCAAGTAGCATCGAGGTCATAGGTGTTATACTAGAGAGACTATGCCCTTATTAAAAGAGTGTAACATAGTGGAATAACATACAATAGTAGAATAAGTAATACCATTCAAAAGAAGTAAACAACAGAAGACTGATAACAAATATAATAATGGGTCATACCATACAACAGATGATTCTGCGTGACCTATCTTCTACAAAAGAGGAAAATTAGGATACAATACAGTCATATACAAAACAAGTACAAAAAAATGGAATAATGAAACTTAGAAGAATCAAAATCGTCAGCTTGGTCCCCTACTCTATTACTCTTAAGGATCATATCGAGTACCTTTCGAAGGGGGATTTCTATTATCAACACCCACAATGATATAATATGATTGGGCCCAAATCAGGACCCAAATAGGGTGTGAGACTATATCCAAGTAGGGAACCACCCATGGTCCATGACAATCTATCATTGGATATATTTAACAGGCATGTATAATAGTGAAAAATGTAATATAGGATGTAATAAAAAGTAAATATTCCCACAAGAACTGGTTTCAATTTATATATTTTTTTCATTGAACTTTATATGTCTCGAGATCCGACCTAGGCTTGATGGTTCCCCATGTGCAGAAAGCTCCACAGATGCCTCAAAAGGCCATCTAGGAATGTATATGAAACTATTAAAACAATGATTGTTCTTGGTATTGCCAGATGCGTCATAACACAACCAATATCCAAATAACATTGAGCACATCCTTAACATTTCTAAGGGGGAATTAAAGTATCACTCATGGGGAAAATCCACCAACTACTTACATGCCCATCCATGGATAACCTCATAAAGGAACCCAATATAAACTAGGTGTTGTAAAAATGATTTCATTGAGCTCGCCCTTAGAGGTCCAATAGGGAATCCAAGTATCAATCATGATATAACCTATGCCTCTCGAGACTGTTAACAACATTATATAAAGAACAATTATTCACTCATCATTTTCATAGCCTCTATGAGCCCGTCCATGTTGTTTGTGGTTCACTGACAAAATAACATTAATTAAAAAACCCATTATGCTTATAAAAAGGTTTTCCATAGAATCCATGTTTCACTAAATGGGAAAAGTTAAAATATAATAATATATCATCCATAGATTTCCATCAAAATTACTGATCCACTAAATTCTCTTTACCATTTAGCCATAATAGTTTCATTTTATCAATTTCATTAGACATGCTATGGTCAGCACCAAAAGCTTATAATATTTATTTTACCACTAAGGGTGTCTCAACTAGAACCAACCTCAATGGCTTGGCCTATCATGAATCACCTGGGAACGATTAATATCACAATGCTATCATAAAATATAAACCATTACAAAAAATTATCCTAACATAACTCATGTAGGAAGGTTCTCAGTTGGGACTAATTAGTCCAAACATGCTTTACCAGTCATCTTCATAAACAATAGGGAAGGGGAAACTCAACCATCCCACCAACTATCAATAAAAGGAAACAATATAACCACATGGAAAAATCCACTTAAATACATATTTAATTTTAGACATCCCATAAAAGGGATTCAAGGCAGACCACTTAGGTGTCCTAGGCCAAATAGTCATAAAGTGGTAAAAATTGGAACTCATTCATGGGATGGACCATAATCCAGATATAGAACCATAAAAATTCATTGAAAACATTATTAATTAACTAAATGATAATAGCTAACAATATTCATGTTTTAAAAGTTTAGGAAACAACCCCAAAATGGGTGTGAAACAATCCATCATATATAATCATCTAGAAATTCAATAAAAAGCACGATACTACCTACCTTAGACTGGTGCTAGATATCTCATCTAGTACCAGTCTCTTATTCTCCCTAGTTTAGGAGAAATTTGATAAACGGATGAAGAATGTAAAAATAGGGCATAATAGCCTAAATCTAAATAATTCAATTAATAAGCAGAATAATCAAATATTATAAAAAATGAATATAGGAATTGTCGTTGCTGATCCAATGAGATGATCAAAACTAAATTCAGATATCATATGGATAAGGGATATTAAATGTGAAAATAGGCTCCAAGGAGATATTCCAATGGTTTCCCTCTATTGTGCAATGAAATAGGAGAAAAAAAATAAGGTTAAAACATTTCGAGGGAAAAATGGTAAATTTATCCAAAATAACTGGATCACATGGTTTTCTCAAATACATATTCAAACTGTGTGTAAACTATGAAAAACTCACTCTACATCAACGGGGTACTCACATGGCTACCACACATATTCTGACTAACCGTGTGATAGAGCAATGTAGTGGAAACATTTTACTATAGTAGTGGCAGGTCAATATAGTGGCAGTAGAGCACTATAACAGTAGCGGGTACTGTGTGGTACTACAGTAGGTATGTACTATAGAGGAAATATTCACAGAATGGGCCCTGGGCCAAAAAATTGGGCATACTGGTCATGTAATGGGATAAATTCCCACTGGGCCTTCGTGCTATGTAATGGGTCTCCCTCTACATAGTTAAAGAGGAATTTAGTTTGATTTAATAATAAATGAGGCTTCGGCTGCAACCTTTAAAAAATGATGGCCATATTTATATAAATTTTCAAATAATTGATAGAAACCATAAGATCTGTATCACAAAGAAGAACAAGTTCTAAAAAGAAACTACACACAGAATAATAAGGAAAATACCATCCATATATATTATGATATATTTATATTTAAATCATTTAAATATATAAATATCCTAATTTACACAAAAAATTTGGTTTATCTTTCATTATAAACAATGATTAGTTTTTTCAAAATCATTTTTTACATTCAATGTCATGTTTTACCCAACAAGAATACATTATATAATATGAAAGTTATCACCTAACTATTGGAATGTAAAATAATAAAATGACAAACTAAATTATGAAAATATATTATTTTAACCAATTTATTATTTTAGTATTTATTAAAAATAAATTAATAATCGCTTAAAAGAAAAATAGTTATTTTTTTGAAAAATAGTATTTCATTCTAAAAGATAGTTCAATCATATACAATTCATATAATTTAAATTTAATTATTTTTTTTATAAAATTTATATTAAAAAATAAACATCATTTTTTATTAATAATATCAAAATTAACTTAGGGTGAATTTTTGGGTTTTTCAGATAAGTTTCATTCTGTGATTAATAGTTAGAAATAGTGATTTATAATTGAAAACTGGATTTTCATTTATATAATTTATAATGAAAAAATATGTTTTGAATTTGATTAAAAATACAATTAGTTAAATTTTATATCAATTAATCAAATTTATTTCATGGTAATTGTTTTAATATTGTATTTACCATTAAAAAAATACTAATACTTTGAATATTTTCACATTAATACCCCATATTTTCATAGCATTTGCGGGATTAATTTAATATTAAATTAAGTAAATTTTGAAAATATAATTTGGGAAAATGGATTAAATATTTTGAATAATTATAATTTACATTATCTCATGAGGTATATTTTATTTTTTCCATAATTTTTATTTAAACCATTTAAAATTAATTAATGTGATTAAGGTTAATTTGACAGTTTTCCCATTACAAGAGTTTTTATTAGACTTAATTTCCTAGAAAAATTGTATTTTTATTTAATAAATTGGATTTAATATTTATATGTAGTATATATAAATTATCTAGTAAAAAATTATTTGTAGTCTTAGGTGATAAATTACCTATGTAAATAAAAATATACATGTTATTATGGTAAAAACTAAAAGGGTAAAATTTAGTAAACAAAATGATTGAAGAATAACATGATTAAAAGGAGGTTTTGTGTGTTTTTAAGGATTTAATGAATACAATATACCCTATAATTAATTATTATTCAAATATTTAGGCTTATTAGGTATGGGAGACCTCCCGATAGTGAATATTTTTTGGAATTTAAAAAAATGGCACTCCTCAACTATGAAAGGGAAATTACTATCCTCCTATATTTAAAACATAAATTTTTTGAATTGGATAATACTTACCCAAATAAATTAAGAAATTACCTCATTTATTCCTATAATTATTATTTTAGGCATAAAGATAACCTTTAAAGGATTTAGTGAAAACCTACGAAGGATACCCGAAGAATACATAATGTTTTCAACGAGTGTCTTTATTTTTCTTCTTTATCAACCTACAAAAAAAATTATTTAACAATTATAATATAATAATAACTATATATTAAATATAATGGGATTTTATTATTATTATTTTATGACCAAAAACCAAACTTCTATATAAATTGTTACGAAATCATTATTCATGTTTACGGAATACTATTGCTTCGTGAACAACTGCCATTAATTTTTCCATTGTTGCATCTCAAAGATGAGAATTATGATCCGTATAATTTATTTATATTATATTTATAAATATTTTATACATAGTGTGTTACTATATCAGATATAAATTATTGTGTTATATTTCATAGGAGATAAGATAAAATCATTCGTGTGTATGGTGGGAAACTACCTCACCAAGCAATGTAATTCATCTTTCACCAATACTATATGTGGAAGGGTACAAATATAATTTTAATTGTTTTATGTCATATAAATTACATATTAATGATATTAATGACATATATATCATTATTTAAATATAATATATAAATATTCATTTATTTCATTCCTTTTCACTCATGTAAAGATGATAACATCTCTCGTGTACATTTGGACTACAACCTTCATAAAGCTATGAAACTATATTTTCATCACCAAACCACATGGATGATATATATATATATACATATATTATATGATATATTTTATATTATGATAATTATATAAAGTTAAAATATAACTTACCTCGTGTCTATAACGATCAATGAAAAATGGAAGCGTTACTTATGTGTTTGTACTCCCTACCGTCTCAATGATTCTAACGTACTTCATTTTTCATAATTTTCCTAAATGGTTCATTTTAATAGTATATTTTAAGTAAAACTATATTAATTATTTATTGTTTATAATTCTCGATATAATTGAACTATATAATATGAATAAGAATTGGAACATTAATATATTAGAAAACATGGAAATTAATACCTGAAATTATGAAATACACGAATGACAATTAATGAATGGGTGATAAGATATTATAAAAGTAGTATCTTTGACATTATAAATACTAATATGGTTTTTTTTGTAATTCAATTACAGTTTTTGAAATTCATATACTTGTTGTTAATGAGCGTTCAATCAAAATGAAGTGTGAGAAAAGGGTTTTACGTCCCACTATTACATGGGTAAGTCATAAGCCATATTCACCATATATTTATTTTATGAACTGTTGATAATTACCATTTTTATGTTAAATTATGAAATAATTTATCTTCATTATTTTTAGGGTTTAAATTTATGTTTATTTCATGGTTACTATCATATTTCTTCCAAATTTTATATGTGTTTAATTCATAATGTCAGCATTATTCGATATTGTTTTTGTATACATCTTTTTTGGTGTGATTAGTTTATATTTCTACTTAATATATCTCTATTTTACAATCCATTTATTTTTCATGACATTTTCAAGTAATATTACCATTTTATTCTCTTTATTACATAACCTAATTGGAAAAATGTTTTTTTTTGAGAAAATCCTACTTGATTTCACTCTTCGGTCGAAATCCATTTTATTCAAAAACCATATTTTCTATAATAATTCAATTATTTATACTATTCAAAAATAATTTATTAAAATAAATTTTAACCCATTTGGCCTTTTTTTAATTCAATTAAATCTTATTGTCAATTTCCTGATGATACACTTTCCTAACAATTTCACAATGCAAAGGGGATGTTCTTATTAACTTGTTCGATATGTATGGAATTAGTTTTTGACATGAATGTCATTTCATTTGAGATTACTTTTGAATTTTACAATGTTATTTTAATATAATAAAAATTCATTATATTTTAAAGATTATTTTTTTAATAGTGATTTTTCCAAGAAATTTATTTTCCAAATGTTCTTTTATTTTAAAATGATTTTCTAATTGAAAAATATATTTTCCTTAAGAATATTTTTTAAGATATTATAATTTTATTTCTTTTTCATCAATGAAAATATAAATTTACTATTTATTCAATGGGTATAATATTGAAGAATTATATCCTTATTATTTTTTCATATGGTTTATGATTAGATTGATTGGGGGCATACTATTTTGATACCATTCAAATTACACTGAATAGTCTATGATTATTTTTAATTATTGGGTAATGTATATATGTTTCCTATTCTTGTATTTTATATGAATTTGTATGATATATAGGTTTTAAAAGTTTCATATGAAGAATGAACTGGACCATTTATGTGATGGGTGAGTCACACTATATTCCATTGATGAGTTAGTTAGTTACATTAGATAATATCTATATAATTTTTAATGAGGCATTAACCATTTATTAAAATCAATTGCAAGATTATTCACAAGTTCAAGATGTATTTGGATAAACTCTCTACAATATCAGATTTCTTGGAAAGAATTTTTTACCATATTATATTCCATTTCATGAAGCTGTTATTGTATGTTCTTGATATCCACTATTATGAATTTAATAATTATAAAATCATTTATAGATATTCCATGGGATTATTTTATTATTTATAATACTGTTTGTCATGTTTTAGGATCATACAATTCTTTATATGGAATTATTTTATAATCTTTTATTCCAACCAAATTAATTACGTGTTATTTTTTAAATGGGTTCTATTTATTTATTTAATTTATTGTATCAATTAATCTATGTTTATTCATAGCTTCTTCAATATTCTTACCCTTACTGAGCATATCATATAACCCCATTGTTATGTTTTATTTTTCCAAGTATACAATGAGTTATTTAATTCCATGTATCCCATTCCAACATAATAAAGTATATATCATATCCTTGAAACCAAGGATAGTGTGATTACATACATTCTGAGGACATGGCCGAGTAGACGAGTTTCTACGTCATGAATTAAACCAAGGGTACACACCATTTTAACTAACATGTGAAGATATATGTGTATTATAGAGGACGTTCTTAGATATCCAGATAAGGTCAGACAATATTTTTCATGGGGAACACACCATGTATTCATTTATAAATTGAGAATCCACAAGGGACATGACCATGTCCTGGTTTTCAAATACATGTTGTGTACTATGGGTACATGTCATGTACATCCCATGGTGTTTTCCACCATATGCATCTCGATATTCATTACTCAGATTGAATCCCCTGAGTTTCAATCATGATAATTTTTCAATGTGGTACATGATAGCATCCTTTGTTTGGCATACATGATGCGACATAAGGTAAGATTTAAGAGGTCACATGATAGATATGTATATGATAGTACTAGTTGATTGGATTTACATGGTCTATCCCTGTAATGGTACAATATGGAAAAACATCTTCTTTATAGGATTGTGATCCCCAAGATAGGATGAGCCTATGTAGACTTGGTGTATCCCTCCGAGTGGTGTAGGTGAGAACCTCTGTCTTACCATCTTCCCAATGTGGGGATTATATAATCATCATGACTGAAACATATAGGGTGGAAATATCATACGGATTAGTCCGTCTTAGTAGGATTTGAGGCATCATCGGATATATGATCCCCAACATTTGTGGGTACATTGAGCATGTTTTGTGGTAAAAGAATCTATACAATTCTCTACTAGGATATTGGATGTAGATTTGGGTTTACAGTATCTCTTAACGAACTATTTCATAATACCCTATCAATTTATTATGCCTTTGAGAATTTATAATATAATTAACATCCACCCCTAATACTGGTTGTGATCCACTATTTAAGAGATATGATCAAAGTGGTACTAGATTGTGTTCCTTATGTCCCATAGTTGTCTTATGTTTGATACACTATCTATGAGTGGATACCTTAATTGTTTCCATTAAGATTTGAGAAGTCACTCATCTAGGACCATTGATATTCCCTATCTGTGTATAAATATCTGATGATTGATTTTAATAACTTCATTATGGAGAAACTCGATGAGAACATTCTCTCAGATGTATTCCATTTACGATGGCTGAAATGTTCCACAGACATAGGGATTACCAGTGGATTGAGACCTATTCCATGAATTTCATAAGGCATATGAGATATTTTCCAAATGTGTGATATCTATCATCTGAGTATTATCATTATGACTTGAGTAGAATCTTATGGCTCATATCTGTGTCTGTAACTCATGAGACATGGAGTATAAGACGATTATATTCTACGTTACTATAATATTCTATGCACCTATGTCACATATTTATTTAAAACACCATGTGGGTTTAGGGGATTTGTTATATATATTTGACAAGTTTTCAATAATGAGTTTATTTTTCACTATAGTTTGGGATTCCACTTATATCTCTAGATCATGTAGAATGTTTCCTTTCAGTTTCTCACACTTACGTAGGGTTTTCAGAGAACTACTAATTAATTTTATACTCACACCTAAATAGGATATTCCTGACCATTTAATGTCTTTTGAAGACCACAATAATTTCAATGAAGAAATAGGAAATCGTAGAATAGGAGGAGCACAATGATCTATATAGGACTATGTGTGTTTTGGTCTTTGTATTTAATAGCAGTCCCATCCTTCAAAGTAGGTTAGATGATTTTAAATTTTTTAGTGGGATTGTATTTTTCCATTTTAATATTTATAGTATTTCATTCTCTATTTATGTTATACAATTTTTTCCAGAATTTTTTATCAGATGTTTTATTATATTTCATTGTTTCATCGAGATGTATATGTGTGTGCATGTACATGACCATAAGAAAATGATTCCCATGTGTTTGATATGTCGACCTGGTGATGGTCACCAACCCCTAACCAACTAAATGTGTTATTGAGGTAGTCACAACTTGTTCCCTAGTGGGTAGAGTAACAACATAGTGTTATCATAGTAGGTCTTCATTATGACCAAAATTATTTATCTATATTTGATAGTTGATAGAGATTTTTTGTGACAGTGTTGTTGTTTTTCAATTTTGGCTTTCAGGATAGGGACTCATGTGTAAGTGTGGGGTCTGACATATCCAATCAACATATATACATAGTATCCCTATTAACATGGATTTTTTTGCAATTAGTTACATGGAATTTTTTATATATGCATTATATAGGAATGGGATGTGGGTACCATGTCCTTCTTGATACACCACCCCATATATACTGCGGAATATGGTGCATCTTGATTCTATTTCAATATTCCACCACGATAATTGAATGATAGAGTTCCTTGGTAGGATTTTAATGATGAACATCCAAGTGATGAGGCTTCGATTCAAGGATTGGGTCTTGAGGTGGTACCTATGGGTGGTCGTTTAATTGGGCCACTAACCACTATGAAATATTATATAACGGAATATGAGGCTGAGGATGTACATAGGCTATGTGTGTTTCATGGGTTAAACAATTTGATATATTCTAGGTATAAGGGTTAACCAAAAACCTAGGAATCATGTAACTAGATAGAGGTGGTCAAATATTTTTTCTACCATGTTAGATTACCTCTCAATAAGATGGTGATCCCAGTAAAAATTATTTTGCAGGGTCTATCTGGGCGATTGTCAAGTATGGTGACACATACCCATGATGAGATGAAGCTCACATAGTTTAATTTTGGGAAAAATATTTATAAAATATTTTCATCTAGATTCATTGAGATTGTTGTTTTTCCAGGATATTTGACATCTTTGGTAAGAAAACATGAATGTGGTAGAGTATCTAGTGATTTTTAAATACCTTTCGTGATACTCCCTGGATATAGTTCAAGATTCTTTATTTGGTGAAAATGACATCAAGATTTTACTATGTCAGGTCATCATTGCATTAGTGATATCACAATTCATTCCCACGATTGATGGATGTAATGATCATACCATGGTGGTGGAGATAATTATTTCTTTTCATCCCCTTAATGTTAGTGTTGTCCCTATAGAAGCTGAGACTACGATAGCAGGTAGCTGATGGAATGATCGTGTATTTGAACATGTGATATGTTTTCGGAGATGATCCAATATAGATGGATGATTGATTAGGGATCCAATGTATGATCTAGGAAGCTGTTAGAGAGGTATTATTTCAATTTTGAATGATGGGGAAATATCGCATCAGAGTTATGAATGTTTGTGCTAATTATATAGAGACATTCAATAGACAATCAGGGATGATACTATGATAATGTCATGTATTTCTACATGAATTCGTATCTGGCATAGGTTTTTGGATAATAGTAATAGGTTGAAGAAAATTCAATCAATTTTCTCCACCACCCCCTAGGTAGTCCGCACAAGGCATGGACAGATGGAGGATTGGGAGGTTGTAGTTTCATGTTTTGAATGACTTTGACTCAGAGCCCCCATAAATTATTATAGGCATTTTTTATGTACTTCATAAATTTTTATTAGTATTTGAGGTAATATATTCATTAAACATCGTCCTGGAAGATTACCGAGCACAGAATGAGGTGTCATTAGATCCATGGGTTAGTGATGGTTGACATAACTTCATACTCATGGGAAATAGGTTTGGTTTTCCCACTAAGACTCGGTCATGTGATGAGATACAAATCTATTTGTTAGAGTGAGTTCCACCAAACATGGATAGTTTAATGTTGTAGAAGAATAGTCCATTTTCTGTGTATTTTTATGGTGGGGTTGTGTGCTAGGGTGTCAGAGCATTCCCAGGTGAGGCTAAGTAATCCTTCAGGATTGAAAATTATGTTGGAGGATCCTATGGGGAGGATTAGTGACTATACACTACTATCAACAGTGTGACCAGACTCTTGGAGGAGAGTTTTGTGGATATAATCATTTTATATTGGGAGTGAGACCCTATCATGATATTTCGTAATATGTATTGGTTCCCTTCCATCCAAGCATATATTGAATTAATTGGTTGGTGTAGAGGTATTATTGTAATTTTTTTTGGAGTCCCTTATATATAGTAGAGTGATACCAGTGAATCCATAATGAGTTCATATGTGGTATGCTTCATCAAACATTTATTAGATGGTTAGTACGAGCCTTATAGAAGTAGTTCTATGAGATTTCAGTTCCCTAATATATTGGTGGAGTTGAGGGAATTTGTTTCTTGATGTATCGTTTTAACCACTCACTATTATTTTTTATCTTCATAGATTAGAACATAATGGATTCCTAGATATTTTTATCCGAATATCAGATGTCTCTTGTGGTTATTCATGATTTGTGTTGTTGTTTGAGGTTTCCATACATATGGTAGGAAATTCCTATTGTGTACACTCCTGAAACCCAATGATATTGGTAGGTACTATCATGTACATTGTTAAAATGTTTAACATAATATAATTTATTAATACATGACATGTAATGATTTATCGGTGGTTACCCCACTTTCTTTATATCAACGCAAGGATTATTAGGTAGACGAATTTGTTCGTGGGGTTTTGTGTTACTAGATTCCTACCATACATATTCAAGATGGGTTTCACGAAGGTGGTGGTATTGTTTACTTCTTGGGATTATTGATAACAAAAGTAATGTTGTGATATGAGGTGCTGAAAATGATGGTTTACCTTATTATTACACCCAATAGATGGGTGGTTGTTCCATGTGGAGTGAACCGTTCAACTTCTAGAGAACATTCGTGGATTTTGAATGTTTTTTTGGTATAGTTGTCACTCCATCACCAATATATCACTAGTTGAGGTAAATTTTGGGAGGCTCTATAGGTCACAGATGTATTATTAAAATCTAGTGGGAGTCTATTCTTGTGGGCCTCATGTTGGTGTTGTTAATGGATGATGAGGATCAATTTCATAAAATTGAAGATGAGGACTACCTAGTTACATCTGTATTTGCATCTAGCTAATGAGGTGGTGTACCACTAGACTATATGACCAGGGATGGAATGTATGGTTGTTATTTTCCACTTATTACATTTGATGATACCTATGTAATATTTAAATCACGATTTTGACATGATTGGAGATAGATGATTGGTGTGCTGTGGAATTTCAGCAAACATGATGGTGTTTCTGATATGGCTAGAGAGGAACTATTTGTGTCTTGTAGATCACTTGAGTTTGAGTTTGTAGATAAGAATAAAACCCACTTATGAGATCACTAGTATGGGAGATATGAGATCATTATTAACCCTTGTTCGTTTTGTTTCAATTTTTTTGAAGGAAATCCTAATGGCAGGGATAGAGTAGCAACTTTCTTTTTTCATAATAATACATTTGGATTATTTATAAGAATACTACTTAATCCATGTACTTTGTTGGTATGGGATTATCGGTCCTATAGAGACTTAGAGTTGTTATATTAATAAATATATATATATATATATATTACATCGTCTACAATTTTTTTTAGTAAAATAGGTTCAACTATCGATCATCATTTTAGATTTGAAATGTGAGACCACATTTGTGTCCATAATGGAATTTTTACCCTAGAATAAACATAAAAATTTTCGACAATAGGTTCTAGGTTAGAGGTGACTATGGGAGGAAATGTCAATAAATAAATTAAGTAATTAATTGCTTAATATGGAGAGGAAACCCCATCCCCCTTGGGTTTTTAGAAACACCAGTAGAGGATTCCCCCATTTGTGACAGATGAACCAAGCCATAACGAAGGTTAGGAGGTGTCACCAATTCATTTTATTTGAATAAAACTTTTCTAGATAAAGGTTAATTATGTTCCATGTGTCATTTTGAATCAAAATCCACTGTATTAATATATGCAGTTGGAAGATTTACTATCTTTTTTTTCGAATCCTAATTTATACATTTTTAAATTATTTTATATCCTAATTATGACTTCTAGAGATACCTTGGGGTAGATCAATGGGTTTTAGTGAAAAAAAAGTAGTTTTGGGTGGCTCAACAGGTATTCCCATTCAGAATTATAGATCACAAGGTGTGTAGTGTAGGAGCACATACATAGTGTTCTTCCAATTCAAGGATGATGACATATGGGAACTAAACAACATTGTAGGTGGGTATACACCATATATTTTGGTAGGATACGTGGCTAGAGACATAGGTTGTCATGCGATGTAAATGGACATGGATGTGTGGAATTACAAATCCAGGTACCCAGGAGTGGGGTTCAGAATAGGGGAACCATTTTAGGACATGGAAAAATATCATGGTATCCAAGACATGCCATGTACCCATATTACATGCCATATCAAGTGAATTGGCTAGTCGGTATTGTATAGGAGAGGTAATTTCAATAGGTTCGGATGAGGTCACCCACTATGTGACATGTGGTACACACAACATATTTTTTTCATGATGTGTAACAATATGGGAAACAACTAGGAATCAGTGTCAAGTGAAACATTACATACAATAGGGTACACACCTTGTACTCTGCTCGGAGTTTTACACTCATGCATATCCATCATTAGAACTCTGATGGAGGCGTGTGAGCATCATATCATGTGTTTTAACTATGCGGGATGCACCAGCTTCCATGGTTTTGGAATGCATGATGTGATTCTAGGTGAGCTTATCAGGATGCTTGTTAGTGATATATGTACAATTACTGATTGAGTGGATTCCCTTAGTCTATCTCTATTAGGGTATAGTGAGTAAATACATCCTTAGAACAATATTTTGATCCCCATGGCAGGATGTTCTTGAATAGAGTTGGTGTATCCTTCTAGTATGTTACGAAGGGATCCTCTATCATATCATTTTTCCTTGGTGGGGTTCATGGTCTCATCATGACCGTCTATCATAGGGTTCAAATCCCCTACCTATATGTCTATCCTAGTAGGGTTTGAGAAATTATTGGATATACAATCCTCTACATAGAAGGATGGTTCCGTAGGGTCAATGGAATCAGTTGCTATACGGGTTGGGACTAAGATGATAGTATATATTTTTTAGGACGGAAAAAATTTTGTGTTTTATTTTTTTTTCATGGATGATATGGAGTAAAAGAAATTAATTGAATTTGTAAGTTAATAAAATTAGACTGACCATCATATTCAGATTATCAGACTCCTATAGCATAAGAATGTTCATAGGATCAGTGATATATTTTCTAAATGAAAAGTTTCATCGGACACACCATGGGTTCAGAATGAAGAGTGTATCATAATAGTTGAGTTGTATTAGATTATACATGAATAAATTAAAAATATTATAAGGATTTTCTATTTTTAAATCCACATAATTCAGATGTAGTTGGGAAACTTATGATTTAATAGTAATGAAAGATAAAATGTTTTGAAACTGAATATTTCCTGCCTTAGTTCATTGAATTGAGATCAACAGATGTAGTTTTGTTTGATGTATGATATTATTGATCAAAACATGAGAATATGAAGATTTTTGTTCTAAATCAGAATAAAAAACGTAAGATATTAATCTTCAAAATTAAATTTGTGTTAATCATAATTAGAGAAAGAAATAAGTTTCTAATGTCAAAGCTTCGTGTAAGGACCTGACCTCAGTTTCTTGAAATCAGCGCCTTATTTTATAACATTAGAATATAAACAAGGAATATCCATCCTAAAGGACCATGTATTTTAGTATATTTGGTAACAATATACATACATATGTTAAACATTACAACATGATGTAAATACAATATATAAAATTTATTTGGAACATCCACAACTATATGGTTATCTCTATAGTTCATTCATAATAAATCTCAAAATGTATTGAGAAAATGAATTATAGTAAATTGGTGAGCTCAATCACTCATTAAGGGTATGAAATACAATATATGTTATCATAAACATGAACATTATTCACGGTGAATAACTAAAAAACACATGCCATTAAAAATAATCTTGAACACATTATGGTAGAAATAATAGTTGAATAAATAATTACATAGTCAATTATAATCATGAGTATTCAATTTATAAAATAACCACATGAACTATCAATAATATTTTCATAATATGGTAATTATTAATGTGAGACATAAAAACCATAATGTAAAGGCCTCGTTCCATGGCCAGAAAAATCCATTTTGTCAAGGCATTGTGCCAAGACCATTGTTTGTCTCATGAGACCTACCGATGCATCGAGGGGATATAGAGGGCCCAAACAAACCATAATAAGTCCAATGAATTCCTCCTATGAATGGTGATAAACATAGAAAACATATATATTCATATTGAATCTAAAATATAAAATTTAAAAAACATTCCATAAACATTAAGTATAAACACTAACTATTCAGTTTCAATTAGTGAATGGTTTTATGAATGAATATCTACAATAAAACAAATTAAAAAATATTAAATTAAATATTTTAGATGATATCATAAAATATTAATCCCATCAATACAAAAAAATCCACAAGGGCGTTGAAATAGATGAAGATACACATATAAAATCATCGAGTAATTCTTTAGATAAATACTCTATTAATTTGAAAAGAATATTTCCTTTGGAAAAGTATTTTCATCAAACCATAACTAAAGAAAAATAGTATTTTCATAATAAAATGAATTATTTTATAATGATAATAGTTTTTAAAAATAGACTATAAAGTACGCTTGAAAGTAAGTATGATTTTGAGAAATTCCCATTAATTTGGCAGGTATATCGGGAAGAATTTTGAAAGATCGTTTTAAAACATGAAACAACCAATAAATTATAGTAGGATTATATTGGGTAATAATATATAGAACATTATCATAAAATATATGTGTATTATTTATATATAAATAATAATTTAGTTTAGGTAGTAGGGAAATAGAGTAATCCGTATGAAAATTGAGGTTCAGGTATAAAACCCATACCATAAGTCTGAAGGTGTTCCTCACTCGATCTTAATATCCTGAATAATCAAATATAGGTAAATAAATTAATTATTCCAAAAACTCCTATAAATTTAATTTTTTTATTATAACTTGATTAGGTTTATTCATTTCTTTTTGATGGGTTAAGAGTTTCAATTTCATTGTTTGGGAGTGTTTTTTTCCTTGGTACTCATGATCAGTTTACTTATATTATTGTAAGGATAAACATGTAGAATGAGACATTTTTCTAGAATATAAGTTGTATGTTATTAATGAAAAACCATAAGATTATATGGTCTTAAATTTTATTTGGTTATTATATGTGAAGATAAATCATTATATAAAACTATAAAGAAAACTGATTGGGTTAATTTGTCGTTCTTGAACCCAACAAACTCATTTTGATTTATAAATTAATATAATGAACGAAAAATCATTCATGATCCTTAAATATGTTAAAATAGAGATATAATAGTTTGGTTCAACCATAAAAATGGTTTCATGTCGCCAATTGAATACGATAATAGAAATTGAAAACTCTACATCCTTGAATGTGATAAATTAACACATCTCATATAGTGTTTTCATTTATTGTATCAAAGAAAGGGAGAAGAGAGATGATGATGAATTATTACTTTATAATAACAACATTAAATTAAATTTTAATGTTCTAGACTAATAAAAAAATTCATGAATGGAGGCGAGGAAAGAAAATGAAAATAATGGAACTTGAAATAAAAGAAATGAAAAGAGGAATTTACCTCTTCAAGAAATCTTCCTTGAGAGCCCCTTTAAGGGATCATTATTTTGACTTTTTTTGAGTCCATGGGATGAGAGACATGGGGGATAATAATGGTAAGATATTTGGGAATAATCTAGAAAAGGAAAATATATTTATTTGAGTAAAGATAAGATGGACTATGGGTGGTTATATTAGAGGAGAGGTGGGGTTTTTTATTTTTTTTAATCATTATTTTATTATATTTCCAACGAAAACAAATATTATTGATTATTTTGACTTATAATTGTAATATATTGATGTGATTTCGAACAAAGTGGTTATAATTTATCCTTACAGCACGTATAACTCAATAAATCATGTATTTAGTATTTATCTTAAATTATCATATATTACTATTCACCTTAAATTGAAGTATTTTAGAAAAACCCCATAAATTCCCTATTACCATTTTTTATGTGAGGAATCCATAAAATGATGTCCATTTTATCAAAATAATTATGAAAATATGTGAAATTAATTTTTTACATTAAATCATTATTTATTTGAAAAATAATGATTATAAATTTAAAACTAATTTTATAATACATTTAAAAATTAACTGAGGTATCATAAACATATCCAAAAATCATAGGAAAGAAAAATATTTATTTAGGGATAATTCTTGAGAAAATTAATTTTATTTATTAATTAATTTAAAATTGTTATTAAGTATTTATTAGTCACAAAAAGACAAAAACATAATTATTAATTTCTTAAATACTCTATTGCATTTATAAGGCATCTGAATATTATTTATACATTCATGGGTGTGGTTACTATTCATAAGTGTCATATTAATATTCATAATGGTGCATTACTATTTATAAGGGTCATGTAACTATTCACCAAAAATGTAAAATGATCTTTTCAGACACTAAATATCTTACTAAATGCAACCGTGTATGTTAGTTTTTCTATATTAAAATCATAAAGATGGAAAAATAATGTTTACTAGCTAGGTAATAAAATTTGGTGTTTTGTAGTGAATCAGTGTTTCATTAATTAAATATTAAATTTATTTGAAAAATCATAGGGTGTTAGATTTTCCCATCACAAAACATTCTTCCTCAAAATTACAAAAATGTTACCTCAAAAAAGTATTTGAGTAGTTCTTCAATCTATGTTCCTTGGGATACGATATTTCCTCTTTGATTTTATGATTTTTCCATTGTTTCTTTACCATTCTAGTTAATTTATTCCTCAACACATGTTCAATAGTGTCCAGAATCCAAATCGGTCCATCACTGTAAGAATGTTCATGTTCAAATTCTATACCTTCATAAGTGAGGACATTAATTGTGTCTGGCATGTAATTTCCCAATAGTGAGACATAGAACACATTGGGTACATTATATAGTTTAGGTGTCATAGATAAACTATATGAACTAGATCCAATCCACTCTATAATTTTAAAAGGACCTATGTACCTAGGGATCAGTTTCCCTTTCTTCTCAAGTCTTATAACACCCTTCCATGTAGAAATTTTTTGAAAACATGTTCTCCCACTTGAAATTCCAAATCTATCCTTCAATTATCAGCAACGCTTTTTGTCTTCTTTCATCTTCTTAGATATGGCCTTGAATAGTTTTTACCTTCATTGTTGTTTCCTCCACATGCTCTGAGCCCAGAAGATTCCTTTCTCCAACTATATCCCAACAAGTTGGTGTATGACATCTCTTTCCATAAAATGCTTCTTATGATTCCATTTGAATACTTGAATGAAGACTATTATTCTTGGAAAACTACATTAAATGTAAATATTGATGCACCATACCATGAAGTTCATGTAGAAATGATATCAACATATCCTCTAAGGTTTGGATTGTCCTTTTTGATGTTCCATCGGTTTAGGGAAGATAAGCATTACTAAAATGAAGCTCAGTATCCAATGATTTATAAAGAATATTATAGAATATTGATGTAAATTGAGGATCTCGATCAGAAACTATTGAAAGAGGTTCTCCATGAAGTCTTACAATTTTATTGATATAAAGTCATGCAAGCCTCTCTTGTAGAAAATCATCTCTTATAAAGAGGAAATTTACAGATTTTGTATGACATTCCACACTTACCCAAATTGGATCTTTCTTTTGTGGAGTTTTGGGTAATTTAGTGACAAAATCCATGGTGATTTCATCCCATTTACATGTATGAATATATAAAAGTTGCATAAATCCTCTACGATGTTTTCTTTCGGCCTTCACTTGTTTTAGACAAAACATCTTAATACATAATAAGCAATTTCAAAATTCTTGTTCTCCCACCATAATTATTCCATAATATCTCCATACATTATAGTTCTACCATGGTGTATAGTGAAATTTGATCTATGAGAATCATTCAATAACTCCCATCACAGCTTGTGCATAGAGGGAACGCATATCCTCTTCCCTAATAATAGATATAGGATCAGAGCATTCATTAATCTCCTATTCAATTTTTCAAAACAATCCTCACATTCTTTTTTCCATATAATCATAACCCCTTTACATGTAAAATTGGTCATTCTATTTCATAAATGGGGGATGTTCTTAATAAAACACATATAATAACCCGTTAAACCAATAAAACTACATACATCGACTATTTTTTTGGTGTAGGCCAATATTGCAGAGCTTTTCTCATCACAGGGCCAACTGATATTTCTCTTTAGTGCAATTTTGGCCACTAAAGAAATATTATTGAAGCCAAAATTCCCACTTTCTAAACATTAAATATTATTCGGTTATTCTATGAGTCTTCATAATAGGGTGAAAGTGATTTTCATGATCTTAAAATCTTTTGGATTATACCAGGATATCATCAATAAATTCCACCACAATGACATCAAGATAGTACATGAAAACTCTATTCATTGGATCAATGGAAATATTGGGTGCATTAGTTAGTAAAAATAGAATTATTTTAAACACATAATGCTCATACATGGTATAAAAAAAAGTCACAACTCAGAAATATTGGAAAATCGCATGCATGGATCAGTACTTCTAAAGTAACTTCAACCAATATTCTACTGTCCCAACTATCCCAAGAATATTAAATATCCTGAAGTACCATGTTGAAATCTTTCCCATTATTTTGATCCTTTTATGTTCGATCCTTTTTGAAACACCTAGGAAGACCTGGTCCCCTACCTCAAAATCTGAAGGACCATTTTGGTAATCAGATTATTATTTCTGATGAGACTGCATGGCGGCCATCTATCTCTGTATCAACTTCACCCTATCTATGGTTTCCTTAACAAGTTGAGGTCCCAACATAGATTCATATCCTACCTCTTACAAACACAATGGTTTACACATGGTCTACTATATAAATCCTTATATGGAGAAATTTATATAATATATTAAAATCTATATTTTATAGGTGAACTCAACTAGTGGCATATTACTCTCCGAGAAAACCCTAAAATATAGAAAACATGCTCGCATCATGCCCTCCATTAAAGAAATTGTATGCTATAACTGACAATATATCTAGGGGTGGAATTCTGTGCTTAGAATCAACTATTTACCCAATGAACTCTATATCAAATTATAGAATCAAGGATTGAAATGGGCATCCCAATTTGAAAGGATAGTATGTGGTACCTCATGTAGTCGTATTGTCTTCCGGATATACATCCTCCCATTCTCACCAACTATGACGGTCTTCTTGATAGTTATGAAGTTATCATTCTTCATTAGCCTGTTTTAGACATCCTAAACGGTATCATTTCATTGAGGTGACCTCGGTAATACAGTCATGAAATCCATCACGACATCATTTAATTTCCACCCATGTATAAAAAACTGTTGTTAATGTCTTGTTGGTCACTGGTTCTCAAAATTGACCTACTGACAAGTGGAATATCTCATGAAAATATTAGATACCTCCCTTTTCATACCTATACACCAATATTTTCGATGAAAATCTTAATTCATATTGGTGACAATAGGATGCACTTCCCTTGCTAAAACGTGAAAATCCAACATCATAACCTCACACATGTATGAAGAGACCCATACACGACCATTAACTCACAGGATCTGATCCTCACACATAGTCTGGGTTGGATGTGGGTCCTTAACTTTCACACTCTTGTAGAAATAGGCCTTATGATTATGATATCTACCTCATCCTCACTCTGTCTATAAGGGTAGTGATAACAACTAAGGATGAATGGTATGTCTTCTCCTGATTATCATGCACCTCCAAGTGAATCCCCAAGAAAAACACTATAAGATGCCACGTGCTACTGGTTGGGTTCACTTCCTATATCTGATTCCTCCTTATTAGTGCTTCATCCACTGCATTATCATTAACATGCATATAGGCAACCTCATAGTTAAAATACTAAAGTCATTCCTCCCATCTACTCTACCTCAAATTCAGATCATGATTTGTGAAAATGTACTTGAGGATTTTGTGGTCTATATACACCAAAAAATTAACTCCTCCAAAGTAAAATATCTAGCATCACAATGTGTGAACAAATGAATCTCACACTAGATCATGTATGAAGTAACTCCACTCATGTAGGGTCAACTTCCGAAACATGTTTTCTATAAATCTATCTCCATGAATATGAAAATCTCCTAGATCGGTACCTGATGCAACACAGTACATAATTTAACTCCTTACTGGCTCTAGAAAATTATGTACTATAACTGAACTCAATCTCCCTTTTAATTCCTATCTCATAGGAATCTGTTGATATGTACATCACAACCATTTTTGTTTGGAACATCAACAACGCTGATAATCATGATAATTCCTACATGGAATGTATATAACAACCATAAAACACCAAGACAATCCACATCTCAATAAAAATATTTGGTTGTTCCTAGGAAACTACCTCTTCCACTTTCTCTGAGCCAATAGATACCCCTATCTCTATGACTACATGACCCATAAATTGAATTTGATCCATCCAAAGGTGGCACTTTGTGATCATAAAATACAAATGATACTCTCTCAGTGTATCCAATATTATATCAAGATGTTTGGCATAGTCATGTCGATTGGTATAATACACCTAGATGTCATAGATGAAAACCACAACAAAGAAATCAAAATATGTATGTAACACTCAGTTCATTAGTAACGTGAATACCACTGGAGAGTTTGTGAGATAAAAAGGAATAACTAAATAATCATACATATCATACCTACTCTTAATGGTTTTTTGAGGTATGTATGATAGTCTAACACATACATGATGATAAACGGATCTAAAATCTAGTTTTGGGAAGACATGAGCTCCACATATCTAGTCGAAGATGTCATATAACCTTGGTAGAGGATATCGGTTCTTAACCATCAATTGATTCAATTTTTGATAATGCACACTTACCCAAGGGTTCCATCATTATTTTTTACAAAAAGGACTAGCGAACCCCATGGAGAAGTATTATTTTCGATGAAACCCTTTTTCTCGAATGTTTGTACCTACCTATTCAGATCATGAAACACCATCATATCCATCTTGTAAAGAGGAATTTTTAACAGTGATGCACATGGTTCTAGCTTGATAGAGAACTCCACCACTCTCATCATAGGAAATCTAGATAATGTGTCATGGAAAACATCCTTAAAATAATCAACAAGTGGACATAAATTCATCTGATGTTTTCCCTATACATCTAGATACATACTCTATATCTTTTCTATCATCCTGCCTGGCCCAAATTTCATAGGACCATTACAACTCACCAAGACATCCCTTTCACCCTTTTCAATAAACACTCCTCCTTATGGTTACATGAACCTCACCCTGCAGTAATAGAATGAATCCAAAACTCTAAAGTGAACCAACCATTCAATTCTATGAATTTCATAAAAACATGTCATCATAAGGACATAGAGGTTCTCAATGATGTGACATCCATAAAAAATAAATGGGGAACTCCCTATAGGGACACACAACTTTTGTTTTGATTCACAATGGATGGTCCAACAACATAACAATATCTATATTATAAAAAAAAGCCCAATGATCTCTACATTGGGGAAAGAAATAAAACTATTTGAATCACCTATATCCAATACTTTAGAATCATAAATGAAGGCCAATAGAATAACACCATTGATAGTACAAGATCTCAGATCCTGATCCTAGTGGTTTTGTTTCACAGCATATGGATGGAATGTACCATGACCATGTGGCAATTTTAGGATACCCTATGTCTATACACACTACTATCACTGCATGTTTTTTGGTATTACTATCATAGCCATGACCGATACCTCGACATGATCATCCATTTTCACCCAAGATCCCTATATGGTGAGAAAATTTCAGCCCTACAAAAAATGTCGATTCGGTGAAAACCCTCTCTCATTGAAAACTAGTGAAAGTGCTCTATAGAATCCTTGAAGATAGCCTCTATTGTAATAATATTTGAACTGGACAGGGTCCCCTCTACATTGTGGCCTCATGTGTCCCAGCCTACTGCACTAGTAGCACCTCACATGGATACCTAAAGATATTTTCTAACTGCTAGCATCACAATATGGAAGCTCCAAACAATGCTTCATACATAAGATTTTTGTAGTACCAGACTGATGTGTCAAACCTCCATATATCTCACCTCAAAATTCTCTCAGGTTACTCTTTGTGATCCACACATGATTCATTATCCTAGATATAGTCATCTTTCAAAAGAAATTTTCCTATGTTTGAATGTTATACCTCAGACCATCTTTGACACTAATTGATTTTGATAAATCATCACCCATCAGAAAATGTGTGGAACATTGGATTTTAGTAGAACATGCTGAGTAGTCCATAACTGACTGTGAACCATCCTTCAAATGTGTAAAATTAATGATCCTTATCATCAGTCAATGATTTGAGATTGATGTATTCATTGAATACTATTTGAAAATCTCCTTATCCCATATCCTAATAATATTCTGTTTGAGTGATAACATATCACCATCACATTTTGGAATCGTGAAACATATACATTGTGAGCTTTATCCTCCTCTTAGGAGGCATATCTAGGTTCTTTATGATTGATAACATGGTCTCCAGCGATGAATCCATAGTGTTTTCTCTTACATCCCATGATAACATTGGGAGAATATACTGCTAGAACAAATTTTTCCTCTCATCCATATATGTGGAATGTTTTTGAACACCCTAAAAGGTCTTCATGAACCTCATAAATACTTCACAAAACTTTTTATCTACAACTGTGACCAATAATACTCTCGGTGTCACAGCTAGCATGTCTGGAGGGTCTACTGGTAGCCCTTGGCCTACCACCATTGGGTTATGATCATCACCACCCTCCTAGCATACAACATGATGTCTTCATGGTGGTATGGATCTATAATTCAAAATAGACTCATCATTTTCTGATCATTATTAAGATTCACATCTCAAGAGTGATGATATATAAAAAGGACATGTACAATCCATTCTATAAGATTATAATCCTCTTCATGCCTCATGGGTCTGGTCTACATGCCCGAATGATCTGATATAAGAATGAGACACTACCAAAAACACAATACTGTGGTTGGGACTGGTCAACTTATCTTCTCTAATCCACTCATGTTTCCATCTCATTTTACATGAAGTGACACAATCATTTTCATTCTTCCATTTAACATTCCAATTCAAGAGATTGAAGATTTATATCACCAAACACATTTAATGGTTGAACCACGGTCTATAAAATTACAATACATGATGAAACATACTCTGTATAGACCAGATATTGGTATCCATCCAATATATACCCTAACATATCTCAATATACCTATCACAACAGCAACCATATCTATCACAAAACCTATAAAAATAGCATTAAATAAGTAATTCTCTCGAGATGGTATGGGAAAAGGCATGAAATTTTATTTATAGAAAGTTCCTACTATGATGGAAGACGTAAGATACCCTCATCTCATTAGGTTGAAACCAAAATATAGCCCGTAATAATATCAATAATATCATCATAAATCAAGTGCATCACCCAATAATATAATCAAATCGTCTTAAATTTTGAAAATATATATTTAAACAAATTCATTTGAGCTAATTTGGATTTTCCCAATACATGGGTTAGCTACAGGAGGGAATATATCCTTAACAAATTTGTTTTCTCTTCTATCCCTTTCTAATGTCTCCAAATGTTTTAGAAATCCAAAAAAATACTATTTCGATACAACATTGTAAAGTCCCATTCCCAGATGCCAACAATAGTGCTAAAAGACCAGTGGGTCACATGAAGTCAATCACATCTCTCCTAATTCCAGGGTCTACTGAATACTAGCAAAGACCTAGGGGAGTTTATAGGGATACTATACCCTCAATACCTGATTGAATTGTAGTAAAAATATTATACATGGTGCAGAAGTAGTATTACAATCAGATAAACGAAGTAAAATGAAGATGAATGATATCTATACAAACTTGAACTCATCTCATATATAAAATGATGTTACATTCAATGTGTTTGTAAAAAAAACCTTGTACACAAGGATGTTGTAAAATCTATATAACAAAACTACGAAAGGGAAAAAAATGATCCAAATAGCATCGCAGGTCTTAGCATTTTTGCATGCTCCCCTTCTCTTATGTAGATATCAAGTACCAGTATAAAGGGACTTTCCCTTATCATTTCCTACAATTGTATATTCTATTTGGTCAGAAAATGTAACCCAAATAGGGTGTGAGATATAATACCAGTAAGAAATCAACAATGGTACATTGCATTTAATCGGTGAATATATATAACAAGTTTGAATATAGTGTATCAATAAAGAAGGATGTACTGAAAAGTAAACATCCTATAAGAACTGGTTCTAATTCAATGATAGAAATATTTAATCAACTTCATTTATGTTTTAATTCTTGAGACATGGCTGAAATCCTAGTGTTCCCCATGATTTCATAATTATATGATGTATAAGTTGTCCATCCATAGAGGTATAAGTCAATATTGAATCCATGTTTGTGCTTTGTGTTGGATGATGCATCATAATCACCAATTCATTTATAATTCAAAACAGAAACCGAATGCATCAATCATGTATCGCTCTAGGTGTAATTTCAACCAACACCATACAAGCTTGTCCCCCAAGAAACTCTGAGGACCGGGATATTTCTTTAGGAGTTGTATAACATCTATGCCATATGAGTCCATATTTTTCAGTCATATAAGGATGCCCAAAGTATCACTATATAAATATAAGGTCAAATTATCATTATGATTTCATCTATAAAATCCTTCATCTAGTTCCATGTATCAGTAGACATATATGTCAAGACATAAGAGTCTATCAAGGTCATCCATTATTTGGATCCATGTTTTACCCTTGGCAAAACAAATTTCTAGGAATGTGAGTATGACTGTGGCATTATAATATGAATACATGTTTTACCAAAGGATCATAACCATTTAACCAACTTCAATAACATTTATTCAACTTCATTTAACATTCTATGGTCAAAATAATGACATACAAATATATATCTCACCTCAAATGGGGACTGAATAATAAAAAACATGATTAGGATTGGAATTTCAATTAATCATAAGGGAATTTTCAATATAATATTAATTTCTTGCATAGAAAGTTGTTACATGGATTAGATATCTTTTAACTCACATGGTAAACCCGTTATAACAATAAAATAATCTTAAACTACAAATATACGGTGTTTGAATCTTTTCACTCACATGGTTGAAGCAATACAAGAATGATAAAATTATATCCAAGGGGTCATGTAATATATCCCTTCCCTTATCCATTTCATTATAAAAATAAATATCTCAATTTTTTCATACATCAAATGATCCATTGAAAAAACATAACAGGGAAAAAGTATCACTATAAAGGAATTTAACGGGTTAGAACAGTAAATGGTCTATTTAATAACCAACACTCCAAGGGGATCTCAAATCAAGTTATTCAATGGAAATCAACATTAGTAGGTTGATTTAATCAAATAGAACATGCCTTGAAAATTTATGGATTTATTTACATTTAAAGAACACCTAGAAATTGGTTGTGCATAATGACGACATATATAAATGATATTACATTAAGAAAAAGCATTTAGACCACCTAACTTATGTATGTGCATGATAGCTTGTCTAGTATTGGCTCATGATTCATCCCAGATTGAAATAAATCTTAAGAACTAATGAAAAACATGGAAAAGGGAATTTGAGAATAAATCTAAATAGCATAGATGATAACCATAAAATGGATAATGGAAAAAAGGTATTAGATATTACCGATACCGATCTGACGAGATAGATGACCTTTGAATTTAAGTAAAGAAGAAAGGGGTCTCTAAAATGCTACCCTATTCCCTATAAAAGAAATATAAAAAGAGTGTTTTTCTGAATTGTGGGTGAGTAAAACCTGATTTTTGGTTAAAAATATATTTTAATTCGATGAAAATTATTACAATTCTCTAAAAAAATAGGGTCGCATTGATTCGGTGCATGATTTTGAAAACAGTGTACTAACCAAGTGTGGCATCCTCTAGCCTTGGGGTGTAGCACATAGTTTACCTACATGGTTTAATAACCATGTAAAGATCCACTATCAAAATATAGAAAAACAACATAGTTTGAATCCGACCCATGCAACTCCTCTCACACAGTTTACTCTAACATTGTTCCCAACCCCATATGATTTATACTAATCATGCACCATGCCAAAATAACTCTTAAATCTAGTTTCAGGATTTGAATGAGCCACACACATCTCCAAAACACCCATGACCCCAACAAGGATCCACATCGGGATATATTTAAACATTTAAACATATAATTGATAAAAAATAGAATATCTATTACTGAATGTAGCACCGGGTTCTTACTATTACAAAGGATGGAATGGAAATATTAATATAAGGGGAGAAATATTGTCTAGATCAAATTAATGGTCAATCATATATCCATGTGATTATTAAATAGGTGAATATATAAAACATAGAGCTGAAAAATAATGTGACAAATATCTAGAGTTTGACCATGAATTTAAGGGAAGAATTAGTTTTTGGAACCATATATGAGTCTTGACCATACTATATTTGAAGAATATGAAATTGGATGGGGTTCACAGTTCGTCATTTAATATTAATCTAGGATGTTTAAAACATTCATGGATAGTTTAAAGAGTATGTATTGTTTGATGCAATAAAATGATATATTTTTAATTATGCTTCTCACTGTTTAGTTTCATATAATGTTATGTGTGGGAGATTAAAGTCTACTGGGATGTTACAACCATTAACCATACATAAATAGTAATGAAGAATTCCCCATGAATTTTGACATCGAACACCCCAAAAAATCTAGAGTCCATAAATATATATGGGTCAGTCAATTGTCATGTGGATTTGGAATAATTCATTTCTATTAGAGAGGATTAATTGCTTGATTATATTTCTAGAATAAATATTAATAAATTGAAAAGATTTCATGGTGTACCAAATTCATTTATTCCTAATCGGTATCCTAGGTTTAACTATATTTTTTGGTGGCGTCTTCATTAGGAAATGAATATAGAGTAAACTATCATCTCTTCTTATCTATAATATCGCGACATGGATTCCTCTAAGTGGTTCCCCATGTCAATGGGTCACATGGCCTCAAGAACACCTCCTCATATGCCAGAGGCAATTGAAAATCATCAAGGGACTAGTATGTTTCATTAGGGAGACTACTCCCTCATGTAAGAGTGTAACATAGTGGTAGAAATCATATAGATCAATAAGGGAAAAATAAATCATCTAGAAAGAATATAAAAATTAAATGTATGGATATATAAACAGAACCTTAAGTAATCTCATATATTGAATTTTGTGTCCTATCATTTCTCTACAATGTAGGAAAATAGGTATACAATAAAAAATTACAGTACATGAATCATGATACCAATATGACAAAAAAGAACTATCCTAGTCAGCATCATGAGCCTAGCTTGTTCTTGTGCTTCCATGATTCCAATCATAGCACAATTCAAGCATATTATTGTAGGAGCCTCTCTAGGTCCATAACTACCCCATATAGTCTATTCGATCACCCAACAATATATTGAATAGGGTGTGAGAAAATAATCAGTAGTCCACCACAAACTATGTCCTTCTCAAATATAATATGTCTAATAGAAGCTAAAGTAGTGTCCGAAATATCAAAGGTATATCAAGAATTTTAGTAAATTTTACATCACATATATATTAAAGAAATTGAAACTTCAAGGCTCTATTGAAACAATATTTGGGCACCAATGATAAGGGTAGTGGTAAAAAAAGAATAATCCAGTAATAATATCTAGTCTACAATTTGTAAACTAATACACATACATGGTCTATATGCAATCCTAGAAACATCATCCCCCATGAAAATTCCATGAAACCATTTTTAAAATATCCTTCATGACCATGGTGTATAATCTAATATATAATAATCTCCATGAAGACACCATATAATTGAGTCTTCTAAAATGGATGCACCATGTAATATATAGTGTCAGACCATGAAATACCAAATGAAATGTTTATAAGACTAATGAGCCCATGTCAAGTCATATGAGCATCTTTATGGAAGCTTGGTAAATACCTGGGTGGTTTCCAATGATCATTTCAACATACTATATCCACTATGAGCCCAATCAATCCATATACAATGGGTAGGAAGTCCTATGGCATCATATGAAAAGAATATATTTTGAGGAAACAGATTCAAGGCATCCACTACCATAATCATGATCCATGGGAGAAACATCCATGGAATATAGTGGAATCTAGATCCATGGTATACCAAAAATGGAATCCACTAGAATTTTCAATCATCATCTCAATTCATTCTAATTTCATTGATATTAAAGGATTTCATCCAACATATATTAAAATTAACTATTAATCAATCAAATTCATTCACTTTATGTAATCACATAGAAAAAGTGGAATCAACCCTCTCTTCAAATAATCAATTAAAATCAAACAATTCGCTTAATTTATAAAAGGGATTGAACTAAATAGGAATGAAAATATACACCCCATATTGTGTCTAAAAAAGGGAAGATATAATTTCACACCCCTTGGGTAAACTAGGTTGGGGAGACAACCTCAAACAATATCAATGGATCTAGTGGGAATATTTAACAAAGTTTATTTCCATTCAAATTAAACAATATACAATTTATGAGGTAGTACTAGAATTATTGGTGTGAAATAGAGTGACCACTACGAATATAATACACCAAACCCCAAGGGAATGTTATATACCACCAATTGTATGTCCATAGTATATTACTCGTCTAACATAGAGATCTAAATCAATATGAATTGATATTGAAATTTAAAATGGTATAAAATACTTGAAATAGGTCATATTAGATTTCACCAAAATAACTCTGCCGATATGATGTCAAATGGAGAACCTAACAAGTGGAATGGGGAACTCTATTCAATGAATACACTAAGACCGATAGTTCTCAAATTTGTTTTTAGATATAGAAGTGGGCGCTAATCCTACAGTTTGGCATGAAAGAGGAGGTCACGGTAGTGAGGTTATGTCTAACTAAGGAATAGTTAATAGGTTTTAGGATTTCAAACATTTAAGGGTGAAATAGTAATTTCCCCTTGAAATACTTGGACACAAGGTCTTTCCATATAATTGGCAAAACCATGTTCCAATTGTGTTCCCAAAAAGGTATTAAGGGGTAACCCACATGGTTTCATGCACATGGTTTGGAAAACCATTCAGAAAACATGTCTCATACAATATTAAAAACAACGAAGTATATTGAACGTGCATTAACTATCATCCATGATATTTCCTTAACTCATGCGCCTCCCGATAGAGGCATCTTCCACCTCGCAATACTAGAAGTAATTTATCTTTCATTCCCACATGGTTTCATCTAACCATTCACTCTACCATGTTTTTTAAAAAAATGGTGCTTCGGATTTTGAAAAATTATAGAAAAAATCAAGAATCATACAATGGTTGATTTCCTTAATCCCTACCTACATCCTTAATGTCTATCCAGGTTCCAAACAATGGTCGGAACAACATCTCAAATAACACTCAGTAGGCCCCCACCAAGGTTGTTTATAACAAATACATTCTTTGAAATATAAGAGAACGTAGTTTGGAATATATCATAGGTATATCATAAATGAATTTAATCCTCCCATTGAATCAATTCCAAAATTAAGGCGATGAAATCATGCAAAATAATGATCCTAGAAAAAATAATACATTTCTCATAAAAAATTCATTGATAAAACAGAATAATATAGTAATATTGTCGTGTCAAATAACTATATACGGATACCCGTACCATGGATATCTCCATGAATAGAAAAAACATCTACCATGGCCTTTACAAATAAACAAGGGTACAATATCCACATTGACCAAGCTGTATAATATTGTATATAAAATTCAACAAAACCATGTTTTAGAATTTGTTCATCCACATTGGGAGTTCCATATAATCAAATGTGTCAGTCCAGGAATGACAAAATCAAATTTTTTTAATACCAAGTCATCCATGTCGATTCCTTGAACCATATTGATTGAAACTCAGTAAACACTTTGGTGGTCTTCAAGGAACATTTCAAAAGACTATTTACACTAATTTATAATGTAGGATAGATCCAAGGGGTAGAAAGGTCTATGTAATTCTATGAAATCAATTCCCATGGAGGAAACAGGTATAAGGAATCCAATTTTCTAATCAAGATCCATCTGCTAAATATCCGTGGAATCTAATGGAATCTACATATATGGAATTCCAACCCTGTAATCCAATACCATAATCAATCAACATCTCATTTCATTAACATTTCTAACAATCCATTATTTCATCCAATTCACATTATAATTTGCATCCAATCACTCAAATCAGTTCAAATATTGTTATCACATGTAAACGAATGAATCAACTATATCCAAAACATTTTAATTAAATTGAAATAACATTCATTAATTATAAAGGGTGTCCTCTAACTAAGAAATCACACATTAATTTCAATGCTCGTATAAAATAACTGGAGATTCAAATCAAATTCCCCTGGGTGGCCTAATTTGGGAAAACATCATAAAAATCACAATAGAACTAGTTGGAATCTCAAAAAGGATACAATTAATTCCCATTAAACATTTAAACAATTTATGGGGCTATTTCAAAAACTTCGAAAGGAAAAAAAATGAAAAATATTCTCATAAAACACAAAACCCTAAGAGAGAGGTGGAGAATGGATAAAGTAGGTTTGTAGTAGTGCACTTCCAGTATCAAGCTCTAACTTTGTATTGGTTGATAGAAAAATTAAGAATAGATGAAAAATATTAAATATATATAATATTATCTTGATAATAAATAACACCATAAGAATAAGGTAAAATTAATAATGGAAAAATGAGAATGAATAACTCACAACCATGAATCCATTCAGATTGACGGTGTTCAATTCTGTGTTCTGATTGAGAAATGGGAGTTAATGGTATAATTTTTCTTCTACGTGGAGTTCCAAACTGTGATATTCTTCACAAAAGAGGAAAATTGACTTGTTTTTAGATTTTAAAGATTTATAAAGATGAAATAGTAATTTTCCCATAAAATACTAGGATGCATGGTTTGATCATAGGGATCTCCATACCATACACAAAATTTGATCCCTTTACTATCTTAAGGGGAACCTCACCCAGTTTTATGAAAATGGTTTGAAAAACCTTGTGAAAACCAAGTCTTAACCCTTTTAAAAAACTAAATAGCCCCTCACACTGCATGGATTTCATAAATTGTGTTACACTTGATAGAGGCATGGACCACACCTCATGTTTGGATATAATTGTGTGTCACGTCCTACATAATTTCTTATAACCCTTCAGTCATCCCTGTTTTTTCAAGAAGTAGGTCTATCGGCTCAAAAAAATCCTCAAGCACCTCTGATACACCGGTAATCTCATTCGGTATGGATATTAGTACATAGAAAATAATTTAAACAAAAAAACAAAAGATCTATACATAAATGTAATACATTGGTTCTTATATTATCATTATCAATTAGATGGTTAGTTTGATATTACTATTCAAAATCTAGAATACATATATAGAGTTGATTTATGGATTTCATAGGTTTTTGGGATCACTACATTCCTTTGGTGGGATTTTATTATAAAAATATATTTCCCACCAACATTCAGATGACCTATTATAAATTCCAATACATTAAGATGTGTATAGATCAAACATGATTTAATTAATATATATAAATACAGTAGTTCAGCAATGATCAAGAGGAGTAAATATTAAAGAATTTTAGATACATTCAACATCACATAAGAGTATCTTCGATTCATAAAAATAATTATAATGAAAATCATCAAAATGATATAGATTTTGAAGGGGGTGAAAATATGTTCTTATGAATATAAACCTGGAATACAGTGAAAAGATATAGAAATAAAGGAATGTTCATCCCTATTTATGTTAGTCCTTTTGTAATTCTTGATTATATCGGGACGGTAGCATATCGATTGGATCTTACCCTTAATTTATCACAAGTTCATGATGTGTTCTATGTATCTATCATGAGGAAGTGAAAATCTAATATTTCACATAAATAATAATTATAGGTTGCACTGCAAGAGAAATATATTTCATAAAAAGAAAAATTACTTGAGATTCTAGATTGTAGAGACAATGTTATATGAAAACATATCAAATTCCTGTTTAATAATTTTTTTTCAAAACCACCAATTTGTGGTACGTACATGGGAACATTTGATGTGATGAGGTAGAGTTATATTTATTTATATATATCTAGGTGAAAAATCCTGAGATAAAAATTCAATTTTGGATTGTAATAATGAAACACCCTTATCCTTTTATGAAATATTTTTTAAATAATTTTGTAAAGTCTGTTTCATGCAATGACTAGATTAATTAAACTCAATAAAATTATTAAGATATAATTTTTATTATATCTCATAGCTAGTAGATGGAATCATTGAATAATAACTACTAAATTATGAAAAATATATGTTCTATACATTTATAAAATACATTTATTTCTGATAAGTTGACGAGAATTAAAAAAAATAATTGTAAAATATTAATAAATGTGTCATTTATTTGTTGAAAAGTTTTGTATGAATAATAAAATTTATATAAATATATTAAATTAATACCTATTTATGAAACAATTTTAGGAAATTTATATATTATTTACTTGATGAAATGTGTTAACTATTCATCAATCATTTATCAAAGCATCAGATAAGAAAAAATATTATTATTTGCTTAAAAATGCATTTGTCACATTTTGTTCACTTACATTAAAATTAATTTCTACAATTTATAGTTCCTGAATTGAATAAAAATATTTAAATGTTTTGGATTGGGAGGTTAAAATTATTAAATTAAGCCAATTTTATTTTTAGTTAACAAGAATAGTAACCATGGTAAAATTTATCACCATAGTAAAGTGTAACTATGGTTAATCTGGATTAAAAATAAGTGATAAGGTTATAAATTTTTATCATAATTCTTATTCGATGAATGAAATTCAACCTTAAAAATATATTTATCAAAAAGTTAGTTATTTAATGGACTATTTTCCATAAAAAATAACTTATATTTTTTTAACCACAGGAAGTGCCAAAATGTCAGTCTGTTTTTTAAAATAACATATATGTGTTCACATAGGAAAACCAATTTTTTATTAAAAATATTAATATGAATATTTTAACTAATTAAATTATATTCATGTTGTTAAATTATTTATAATTTTCTAGAATTTTATAAATACCTTAAATACTTACACAACACTGATGTAGTAACTATTCAACTAATGGAAAAATAAAATTAATGAAACTAAAAATGTTATAAGTATTATAATATGACATAATTAATGTGTTTTATGACTTCTCTATATTATAATCACATATTATGGATTTATTAAAGTATTTATTTTCTATTTATATTGTTTTATTGATGTAATTGAATTAAAAGCAATTAATAGTATTTCAATTGAAAATTTTTATATTTTAGGAAAATAATATTTTTTTAAATTTTTTAAAAATCATAAAAATCATAAATTTTGGAAAAATAGGATTATATATAGTAAAAAAATTTGTATCATGGGAATTTATAAACTATTTGGATGAATTATTCTCAGTAATATTATTATTGTAAATTTATCATTAGGGTATTTCATAAGGTTCCCCCACCCCAATTATAAAATGACTCCTCATTAATCACTCAATTATACATCAATGATCATTATATCCCAACCCCAATCTACAAAAGTATCTTCTCCACTTACCATGATACTTTCTAGAGGACCCATCCTTCCAAAAAATCACACCCTATATCCATTTAGAGAATATCTAATGGAGTCATTTTGAAGAAGATATAATCTATTTTTTCTGGTCACTTTCAATTTATATTCCTATTCACTTTTACTAAATTTATTAACTTATTCATAAAATAATCAATTAAGTATCCTAAATACTATGAAATTATATTATTATTATTAAAAAACATTATACAACCTATTTTCCATCAAATATGAATTGATATTATTTCCCATGTGTACATATGACTTAATGTCTTCACATGGATATAAAATTAATTTTTTATCACCAACATTTATGGATAAAAATGGTGATTTTTTAATATTTATTTATGATATTTAATTAATAATTTACTTCTTTAATGATTATATCATATATAAATTCTTCTAATGAACTTTTTTATGAATCAACAATGTCTCCCATGCGTACATATAGAATACCATTTCTTCAATGTGATGTGATTCATTTTTCTTAAATATCCCACAACGACAGTGAAAATGTTGAATTAGTTTAATATATATAACAAATATGATATAATAATAATCATAGATATTTTAATTATAATTTATATTTCTTTCATTCCATCATTCAATAAATGGAAATATCCCACATGCGTACTTACGGTCTGTCATCTCAATGAACGATGTAATTTATTTTTCAATATATATGATTTTTGAATGATTATAAATATTAAAGTTTTTAATATATATATAATTTTTATATATTTATTAAAATTATGAAAATTATGGTACTATGATCATCTTATATGAACAGGGACATTCAATCCAAAACATTACTGGAAAACAATGCAATTATCACAGAGAACATGATTTTATTGAAAATAATTTTACTAGATGGGTGATAAGTCATTATAAATATATCATAAATCATATTATAGTTATATTTTAATAAAATGATTGAATTAAAAATACATAATTATTATAATATATATATGAACATGTACAATGAAATGAGAGACATGAGGTGATGTTTTATTTCATAATTTCATCAGTATTCGGGATTGTTTATGTTTACGTCTCCATTGGAAAATATTTATCTTCCATGTCTATGTAGTATACAAAAAAAATTCAGAAATCACTATTAATTTTATCATACAATTTTGTAAATTTATTTTTACCCATTATTTAAGTTTTACAAAATATTCGTTATGTAATATTTTTTTTCGTTTCCTAAAGAGATTTTTAGTGTATTTTTCTATAAAAAATATAATATGGATATTTTTTTAACATATATTGTTTGAGATTCATTTCATATTATAATAATACCTCAATTATTTCAATATTACTTTAAAATTATTTATTTGTTTCATTTTTTTTCATTTTAATGTTTATGGTTTTTAAATATATTTTATTTTAATGTGGAATTTTTATCTTCTACATCATTTTTTATAAGTGATCTTTGAAAATAATTTTCCATCTATAATGAAAACCATTGATTTTACATATTCTTTGTTAGGGGTATGATTCGAGTAAAACATAATAATTCTTTATCATTATGGTTTATGTTTATTAGGGAATACTATATATGAATCCTATTACTTTTCCATGAGTTATACTATAATAAATTTTTTATAAAACCCATTTCATTAATGGGTTCTGATATGATGAATGTTTTATGACCTTGTTCAAATCATATGTATGGTTTTAATTGTGTGATTGGTGGTACCTAAATATCCTTCTAAATCATTGTTCAAGGTATTATATCTGATAAGATAGTTATTATAAACAAGTCAATGTGTTAAATCCATTATAGGAAATGAGTGTATGTGATTGATACGTTATAGAAAAATATAATCGTGCTTAATATAGTAAGGGAAAAAAGCTTTGTTTCCAATATTATTTTCTTGATTGTTATCCTTAACATATGAATTAGGTTCTATACTAATGATGATTCCATTTAAATTTATTATACGATCTTACACTTAATTATTATGTTATGATGAATTCCCATTTTTATGATTCATGTTTTTTTAAATGTCAATGTTTTATTCTATAAATCTTATTTATTATTTTTAATGTAATAGTCAAGAAATTATTCTTTTATTCTTATCTTAATCTTCTATATGATCATCAAATGATCACTCTAATTTTTTCTCTTCCAGAAAATATATGCTCACCCATTTTTATGTTTCATTTCCTAAGGATATGATGAATGTTTTATGTCGGGTATGCTTACAAAGAGTTCTTAATGAGTATATCTTTAAAAAATATGCTGACGATCATTCATAAAATAATAATACTGAATATATAATCTATAATGGCTCTAAAAAGTTATGGTTCCCGTATGGATTTTTTTATTATGTATATAATATAAATATATTAAGATTCAATATATATTTATGTAAATTGTTGGTTGTTATAGATCTTGTATCATATCCATTGGAGATTCCACCAAATCACCCTTCCCATAATGATGTGTTACAAATATCTATCCTATGGAAGAAAATACAATATACATTATATTCTCTGAAATATGATATCATACCACTTGGGTAATGACTCTATTTTGAGGAATTACTGGTGGATATTATGGACTATTCAGATAGATTTGTATGAATTAAGACAACTTTCTTTAAAAATATTTTTTGGTGAAAAAGAAAATTGGAGGATACTATGCCTTAACTTGAGGATGTGATGTGATTGAATTTTCCTCAATTATTATGTATGAGAGTGACATAATTTTTAGGTATGAATTAATTTTATGAGGGTAAGAATATAAATTACCATGTTTTAATTTTTTTTATATAAAGTTTTTTTATTTATTTGATATTATACTATATATTAAACACTTATTTTAAATTACCAATGATATAATATTGAAATATTATTTATTAATGTCACATTTTACTTTAAGTGTTGGAATGATGTGTATGAATATGACAAACAAGAATATGAAAACATATATTATAAGTATTTATAAAAATCATTTCTTTTTAATTTATTATAAATTAAAACTAAAATCATTTTAATGTAAAAGATAAGTATTTCTAATAAACTGTTTTTATGAACAAAAACTATTTTTTCCATTATAAATGTATCTAATCACTATTGGTGAATTATTTTAATGAAACATATATATAATATACCAAACATATTTGTAACATTCAAAGAATGTGTAAAAAACTAAAATATATAAAATAATTTTTCTTCAAAAACAAATTCTTTGATAGGTTGTACTATATACAATGAACTGTTATAACAGAATAGGATATTCTATTAAAATATTAACATTTAATTTGGTAGTTATGACATTGATTTTGGAATTGAGGAAATAAATAGGATTAACTAAACTAAAAAATATATGTGTTTATACATGTATATAAAGGTAATTATTTGGTGACCAATTTATTAGAAATGAAAATACAAACAATTTTAATATATAAAAAATAAATTTCTTGCGAACTATTTTTTATGAAAAAAACTCGTATTACCCCAATAAATATATAAAATTAATTATTTTTATTTATTTTAATGAAATTTTCATATATTATATATTCATTATAATGCTTAATAGTCATCTAATGTATCTTCATGACAAGATTTAGGAATAAATCAAATTTTATGCTAAAAATAATATTTTTTCGAAAGAGAAGTTTTCTCCTTTATTGTTTACTTATTTTAAAAATAAATTATGATTTTGGAAATTTTATTTTAAAATATTTCCATAATTTTTTAAAATTGTAATTTTATAATTATCTCTTGTTTCATTTTTTATAAATTTTTGAAATGAAAATTTTGTCAGTGAATAGTGAAAAACTGGTTTTTAATAAAAAACACAATTTTATGTAAAACTGTTTAAAACATAAATTTAGTTTTAACATTGTATTTAAATAAAAAATGGTTAAATTTTATATCTATTAATCCAATTTTTTTATTTGGAATAATTTTCATATTGAATTTTTATATAAGAACAATTTAATATTTCGAAACATTTATCATTGGAAAACCGATTTTTCATCGCATCTGATAGATTAATAATAAATTAATTTTTTCTAATTTTATGTATGGCATTTGTAAATTGGATTAAATATTTTGTGTAATAATAATTTATATTATATAATAAGGTAAACTCATTTTTTACCATTATGAATGTGGAGAATATTAAAAATTAATTATCATGGTTAATGTTAATACCAGATTAATAGGGGTTAATCTAAAAATATAAGGGGTAAATGGCATAGAATCATGTACAACACATATCCTGTTTAATTATTTTCACTTTATCACCATTATAGTTCTATGATTTCCCATTTTTAATCCCCATGGCATGTGAAAAATGAGGTGGAAATTTTTTTAGTTCAAACATTTCAAGGGTTCTACACACCTCACTTATAAAATTCCACCCCCTCTCATCTCATCACAAAAATTAGAAAATGATTTTTTTATTAAAAAACATTCCAAATTATAAGTATTTCATCACTGATTAAATATTAAAGGCCTTGGAGAGATCATAAATTCAATCTATGTCAAACATGAAGATGTATTCTCAAAAAGATTGAATGTTTTAATCTATGCATTTTTTTAATTATTCCTATTAATCATGAAAATCATTTCCAAAATTTATAAAATCTTTAAATTTTTTTATCATATATATTTAGATGTTATTATTTCATTTGTATACCTATATCCATCTCCACTTCTCTCAAATGGGATTTTAAATCATCTTTTGTGTGTACCACATATTATCACCTAACGAACTGATGTTATTCATTTGACATATCAAACTCTCAAAACTAATATATTGATTTATTTAATTTTTTATAGGGTATATTTATTATTTTATTATTCATATTTTATTATATGAAAAAAATATCCCTTATTATATCCCATCTGGTTAGAAAACAATATTGTTTCTCTTGTGTCTTGTGGGCTACAACCTCACGAAAATATGTTTTGATTTGTTCTATTTTATTTGGATGGTAATAAGGATTTATTAAATGAATATATATAATATTGGTAAAGAAATTTTTTTATACATTTATGATATCATATATACCTTCTTACATTACATTCTATTGGTGATATGATAGTGTCATTCATGTGTATGATAGACAACCACCTCGTTAAGCGATGTGATTCATTTTCCACGAATAGATTTAATGGAAAGTAATAATGGTAGTTTTAATGATAATAGGTTATATATATGAAATAAAAATATTATTTAAATATAATATATTTTTTACCTTTAATTAATTTCAACATTCAAATAAATCAACATAGTGTCCATGTCTGTGTATGGCCTAATATCTCCATGAATAGTGTGTTTAATTTTATATCTATATCATTTATAAATTTCTCTAAAAAATATACTAAATATATCTAAAATTTATTTCATATTTAAAATTATTGATATCATGGAACCTTGATCAATGTAAGAGGACTGGTAATAAAAAAAATATACTCAAAAAGAAGTAATTAAATGAAAAGTAATTTTAACAAAGAATTAATAATAATCGTGTAAAAATGGTCATAAGTAAATAATATATGGAATTCTATAAATTTTTAATGTCATGTAATATATGAATCATAAACTTATATTTCAATATCATATCCTTTTGAGTTTGGGCATACTTGTTGAAATATTGGTTTGACATTCATTGAAAGGGTAAATAATGTTTCTTCCGAGAAGATGAGGGGCCTTGGTGTTGTCCTTAAGGTTCATGATATGAAAGAGGGATAACATGGCCATCTGTTTTATTATCACGGTTGGAACACAATTAGTATAATCTTTATCTATATTTTTAAGGGGGTTGTGGTGTCTCATTCAAAACAAAGGGCACAGTCCACGCACCGTTTGAATATGCAGGCCACTCTAGAAAAATGTGTGATTGCAATCCCCTTAGATAGAGGCATATTCATGGGCACGAGAGTGTTTATCAAAGTGTGTGGTTTCCCACAGTTGATTTTGTGACATATACCCCACTTGGGTAATGGGATCCACATGTTTGGAACATTATTCATCCAACAATGATCCCTAACCTTGTTCCCTTTTAAAAGGAGGAAATTCTCATTTATCCCATCATGATTTAAATGTCCAAACTGGGTTCCCACACTCATTTCTCTCTAAAACTATTTAATGTAAATATTCCTTAAAATATTCCCAAGGTCTATTGTCCCTCGAATCATGTTAATTTTATGTGTGTTTTTTAGTGAATTGAAAATACGGGTTTGTATGGCACTCCCCATTCCTCTATTTTCTAGAAGTGTCCTTGTATAATTGTTTTTGTTATTATATAGCTACTGAAACCCTCATATTAAATTATATTCCATGTTGGGGATTTTGAGGTTTTTTTACGTTGAATCAGAGGATATGTTTAAGTGAGCATTCATCTATAAACATGAGTTATGTGGTATATAAGTTATATCCCATAGTTTTAATGTTTATTTGTTTGTGGTTTTGTTGTTGTACTATTTTTATCCCTTTTCCCTATGTAGTGAGAAATGATATTTGAGATAATTTAATGATCAATTAAATTCCTAATGATTCACGTGGGATCCATTGTGGTTTTCTATGTTGGTAAAAAGGACACCCATGGGTGTGCCACTCCCTTAAACATGGAATTAGACTATTAAATAATGAATTGAAGGGTTTATTATATAGAAACCATAATAAATATTTTTATAATGATACATGGGTTATGAAATGAAACTACTAATAATTGTGATTATCTGGTTAATATAGAAGATGGTGGTGTTTGGCCTAATTTTTTTTATGTTTAATGTGTTATGGAACATATATAGTAAATGTGTTAAATGGGTAAAGAAGAATGATCATGTCAATAATTAGTATAAGTTGGGTATTGGACTAAGGGTCTACTCCCACTGGTCATGATATACTAAGAATCTATGACCAACCCCTCCAATGCATGGATTATGATGTCAGACTGAGGCTATATGTTCCTAAATAACGCACAAGTTGCGATTGTCTGGATGGATTTTCAATCGTAAGTTTACAGATATTGTATTGTGAAATGAATTTCCTTGTGATGTATGGTACATTATTCCCATTTAATATTTTTTATTGGATCGATATATTACACATAATAATTGTTGAGTATTTGTAATACATGAAAGTAATGTTGACTGTGTATGATGTAAATCAAGATAAATAACTGAAGATGGTTTATCGTGTTTTTACTATAATTTGGAAAACAATGTTTTAGATTTTATATTTTTTATACACCATTGGTGGTAGACTAATATTTTATAATAAAACCCTTCTTGGGATACCATTTCATACCATGGATAACTTTATGGTTGAAGGTCAGGACAACGTTGAAGGCCCTATGATAAAAGGTTTATTATAGTCTATGGTTTCCATGTGGATGAAGGAATGTGACTTGAATTTGGGACCTATTTTTAGGATTATTTATATTATACTTATTTTTTCCTTTACAGTTTGTACATTATGACATGAAAAGTGTTATTTACTATTTTATTGTAGGAATGAACCCAGTTTTGGAAAATTTATTTGAGATACATGTCTAACATTTATAATGATATCATAAATTATTATTTTATTTTTTATTGAATACTCGAATAAATAAGGTATATGCTCCCCACAAGTCACATTATTCCCTCACTACAAGCCAGTGGCCTCTAAATAATAGGGGGTCTGAATGGGGTCATGTGTTGTAACAGCTTAGGGAACCAGTTTAGTGGCTTATTGGATAATGAATTTCAAATATTTATCGTTAGATTTTTTATTTTTTATTGTATTACTATTTGGAAATGGTATTTTAATGATTATGAAGATTTAGTCCTTTTCAAGGATATTTTTCATGGGACTATCTGACCAACGTGTGGGGAAACCAAAGTATGGTATGTGTGATTATTGTTCTTGATGTTTGTTGTTATAGTTGAATGTTATCTCATTTGGGGTGATGCACATTATGTTTTGTGATATTATTTTAATGGATTCTTATCATGGGTTAGTGTACCACATGGGGTTTAATACATGAATCCTTATAATAACATAGTATGTTATGTGACATGAATCATGATTGAAACTCATGGTGTAAATCATTTTGGATGATATGGATTAAATGATTTTTTGTTTCCTCCAAATTTTAATGAAACCGAGTGTACTAAAGATGAGGAAATTGTATAAATGGAATTCATTTAATTGAATTAATAATATTACTTCCAAATGAGAATTTCATATCTATTTAAAGAAACAATAGACAATCTATGAAAAGTGTTATTATGGTGTATAAAATATTTTTTCTTGAAATTTGAATGTTTGGTTGCACATTGTCACTTGTGCCCCGTTATTGTTCTAGTTGACAGTTGTGATAGTGATGGGATCAGGTCTGTTACAAAAAATTTTATAATGGATTTTTATGGCTATTAGTAACCCTATATTCTCTAAAATATGGAATCTTTATTACATTTTTATTGAGACATTCATTTGGAATTATCAAGAGATGCCACCATGATGATGCCAATGGGTTGGGCAACATGAGGATATCACCAATAATGATCCTATGATTTCAGAACAAGATCATACATTCATTATGGCTAATATAGGTGAATATTAGTAATGATAGAACCATTCTATTTTTATGGTGTTTATAGACTGAGATCCATAGCAGGTTGGGCCTAGTAGGTTTCACCCAACAAGATATTTTTAGTTACAACACCCTCCAAAGTTTTTTAGAGATGGTGGAATTGAGTATGTGATGTCATAGAGATAGTCAATCCAAATGATTAAAGATCACATAGAGATTCCTCTTGAGCATAAAGAAAAGTTGGAGGAATTTATGTTTTGTTGACTAGTGAAGGAAGGGTGGGATAACCTGGATCAGATTGAGTAGGATAAAGATGTTCATTGGATGAATTTTCAAGAAACATTATTGGAATAACTCTACCTAAATAATATAAAATAGGATAGAGAAGAATAATTTATGAAGTTAACTTAGTGTACTATAACCATGACTGATTATTCTAGATACAAACCAAACATTCAATTCCTTATTCAATTTTTCGTAGGGGATGGGGCAGATATGACGATACATATTCCGGACAAACAAATATACGAGATCAAGTCCCATATAATTATCCTCTATTTAAATATTCTTTTGAGGTGGGGATTAAGAATTAATTTTAGAAGGGAACCTAAAGGAGGCCTCTTATGGAGTATATTTTATTTGACTTGGGATGTTTATTTGTTTGAGTTTTGGTATTATAAATCATATTATTGAGGATTTATACAAGGGTGGTGCTAGATAGAGTAACCCAATATAGGGTCGACATCATAGGGTAGTAATCAGGTGATTTGTTATAAATGACGAATGTTGAGACACATTTTTGGTTATTGTCCCCAACAATGAGATGAGTTTTGAGTGTGTGGAAGTATGGGACATGCACATAGGTTTTTTAGAAACCTCAGCAAGTAGGCAGTGATGGTTAGTCAAGATTTATACATTGTAAAGAAAGGGGGCCTATTACCCCACACTAGGAAGGCATCTGGAAATCTACTAGACATATCATTCTGGATGTCTGATGTGCTTCTTCAAAAAAAACCTTATCAGGATGTAGTGGTGTACTAGGAACACATACTAGATTCTAGGAGAGAGGTACATGTCATCTACATTTAGTTTAGCCTGACCAAATGGTGGTGAGGCTTGACCATAAATTTTTTAATGTACGATTTTTTATTTAATTCCTTATAGTTCTTCATTGGATATAGGGGCCTCTAAATAATTTATTTAATCTATTTTTCTGAATTTTTTAGATCTATTGGTGATATATATATGAGGTTTTATATCGATTAACTTACCATTAGGACTATGCGAACAAAATCTGTGGCTATTTAAAGAATATTTCCTTGAGGTTAGCTGTGTCACATTCTTTGGGACCTATGTGTGCTTGAGATGATCGGTTTCGATATGATAATGGGTATGGATATGTTGTATGTATAAAAGTATCATATTTATTTTAGCAATTAGGGAGTGATTTTTACATATTCTGAAAGGGAAACATATATTCACCATGGGGAATTGGATATTTTGGCAAGATATGTAGAAACTGTTCTCCCATAGCTTGGTGAGATCATAGCCTAAGTGGCATGTCAGGTGCATAATGATGAGGGTGTAGAGAATTATTTATTTACTCTTACTCATGATCTTTTAAAGGATTGTTTTTCCAAATAAATCTTAGGGCTTCCACCTAAGATAGAAGATGATTACACGATTGAGCTAATGTCTAGAGCATGGACTGTTCCAATTCCACTATATAATGGGAACTAGGAGAACATCAAGAACATGGGACTCAAGCGGAGGAATTAGGGAATAATGTGTTTATTAATCAATTCACAAATCCTTAGAGATATATGGATTTTTTTATAATATTGATAGGTGGATATTTTTTGTTGATTACCATAAGATTAATGATGCATCTAGTATTGAGCTTGGGTAATTGTTGATATAGGATTATCATGTTATGGAGTATAGTTGATGAATTCAGAGGATACACGAATGGAATTATCTTACACATGATATTTAGTTAGTTGAACTGGTTTATTCTATAAAGTGATAGATTTTTTACCCATTGGGAGATATGTTTATTTTTTATACTGACCATAATAGTGTAATGTACATATTTTCATGGAGATATTTAAATCTACAAAAGAAGATATGGTTCTAGTAACTTCAATATTTTTATTTTTAGTTTTCCAATATTCCAAGAAAAGGGAATACAATTAAAGAATATTTTAGACGAATGACATAGACTCATGCTATCCATGAGTCTTGTTTGGAGTGGATGATAATTGTCGTTTTCACTAATATTCATATATAGGTTCAATAGGAACTTGGATAAAATATTTCAATATCATTATCAATTTATTCCCCAATTCTGAGCCAGATTTTGGAGAGGTAGTATGAGGACCCATAGTGTTTGGTCTCGAGAAAAATCCTTTATGGTGGGGATTCAACTTTAAACTAAACTATTTATGATGATGAGATCCTTTATGTTCATGGATATGTTTTTATTTCTATTTTTATGTTAGAGCAGATAATGCATGAGCATTAGTCCTCGAAATGAAAGGTGCACCTTGGTTTTACCAATATGTATCATGATCCTCAAAGTATATATTCATGTCTCATGAATAAGAAAATGGTTCCAAGTTTCATGATATAATACTAAACATTTCATCATGTGAAAGCAGTGAATCATCTACAAGGTGGTTTGCGACATCAGTTTCTCATTCAAAAACTGATGTGAGATGATTTCACCATATCTTTTTCGGTATTGACCACATGGATGCCTCAACATAATAGATTGATTTGGATAATTTGAAATTGGATGAAAAAGGTTTCACATTTATTATGGGTTTGAGAGAATTTAACCATTATCCAATTTCATGACATTTTTGTTTGAGACATGTTAAATTTTCATTGGGTACCACTGAGTATTGAGTTAGATCATGATCATTATTTTATAACGTGTTTCTAGCATGAGTAAAAAAGGAACCTGTTTCTAATGTACATATCAGAATGAATTTGGACCCAAGGATGAAAGGACAATGGGAAGAAACTATTCATGTACTAGAGGAAATGATGAGAGTATGCATTCATAATTTGGGTGGGACTTCAGAAAAGCACTTGGAACTTATTGAGTTCACCTACAAACATAGTTATCATATGACTATTCATATAGAACCATATTATTATACCAATAATGAAAATTTTCATGTGACTATTCGGATCACACCATATGAGGATCTCTATGATTGACCACCTAGATCAACATTGGTTTGGATGAAATCTAGTGAGACATAATTGTTCCGACCGAGTCTTGGTAAGGATACACTTGAACATGTTATGTTTATTCAGAAACGTATGGATGTGTCTAAAAGTATAAAAAATTAATATGTTGATCAATGCAGTGGAAATCCATAGTTTACAGTTGGTGATCTAATTTCCTTCTAGGAGTTCCCTTTGATGGGACAATGGTAGATTCTAAAAAACATGTAAATTTTCCACTCATGTATGTGGGACCATTTGAGGTTATAGTGAGGATGAAATATGTGGTGTATTAATTTGTTATTCCCCAATGATATAGTGTCATGCATGTTTTTTTCATTCTTGACAACATCAACAATATCAACATGTCCCTTATTATTTGATCGATACTAATGATTTTGATCTTTAAACTAAATTATCATTTGAGTAAAATCTTTTATTTATTGTGGATCACTTTTAAAATGTATTACAGGGAACGAAAATGTCATTGGATCAAGTGTTACGGTAGTGTGGAAATATTGAGCATGAAAGATGGGAGTATGAAAAGATATGCGGTCCTAATTTTCTAATATCTTTTCCTAGAATTTTTATTGATTCTTAAGAGTTCATCTCGAGGATGAGATATTATAAAGAAGGATTTTGTAGGATATTTACATTTTGGATGAGGTGTAGACATGATTAAATTTTCTCTTAATATACTTTAATATGGTAAATAATGTATATTCTAAGAATATAAATTTCAATATACTGTAGGTGAGTGGTTAATGAATGGAGTGTTTAACCATGAACCATTAACATGAGTGGGTCTGATATCTTAGATAGAACTGATGGCATGACCCATACATGGTTTGAAAAACATGGTGGATTCCCCATATAATAGTGTGGCTCCGACCCCTATTAGACAGTAGTTGTAACATGGGAACTGCATGTTTTTTAAACCATGTTCATTCCACCAGGAGATTGTGTGACCTGGCCCCTCTTGTTCATAGGGAGATAGACGTTTGGGGCACTATTTTTTCAATCATGTAGCCAAACCATGAACCATTTAAAATGGGTATAATTTTATATTACCTCTATAATATTTAATGTTTCTAACCCAATTTCCACCATTATTTTGCCTTATAGTAGTTAGGTGATTAACTTATTTGTTACAAACATCCCACGTTTCATCCACCCCCAATTCTCGGTCATCTTGAGTGGGGTTTGGTGTCAAACGATGATCCAAGTGAGTCTAAAACTCCATATTAATTTTTTTTTCATAAGAGGACTTATTTAATAAATAATGTTACTCAAAAGTTTTTAATAATCCCTTTTTTCACAATTCATAATTTGAGACAGGATGGTTTTTTCAGTATGAATTTAGGGATAAGGGTAATTGAGCATTCATATAAAAACATGAGGTGTGAGGTAATTCTGATTTATGTTGTAGTTTTGTTGATTTATATGTGTGTGTGACTTTGTTGTGGTACATTTTTTATCCATTTGGTTTCCCTGGTAAGAAATGAAATTGGGTAATTTAATCCCTCTCGATCCCAATGGGATTCATCAAGGTTTTTTATGATTGACTAATGGTCACTCATTCCGTGTTTTACTCCCTTAAACAGGGTATTGATTTATTAACTAATGATTTCAGGGTTTTTAAGATAGAAACTATGATAAATATTATTAGTTTTTTAACATGGGTAGTGAAATTAAACTATTGATTGTTTTTTAGCATCTTAACATGGAACATGGGGGGTGTCTGGCATATCTTGATTATGCTAAATGTGTTATGGAACATAATTTTTAGTTGTGTTAAATTATTAAAGAAGAATGATCTTGTGAATAAGTTGAGTGGGGTATTATAATGAGGATCTAATTTAAAAGGATGGGATATATTGAAGAACTTTCCCCCACACATGTTTGTTCATGAGTTAAAATATCATAATGAGGGTTCTCTCTCATAAAGAATGCTCATGATATGATTACCTAGATTTGGGATATAAGGTATGATTATATAAATTGTTTTACAAAATGAATTTACCATTACTATATTCAAAATGAATCACCTTTTATGTTATTTAGTTGAGTGGTAGAGGTCGAAGAATGTTTTTTTTGTATAGGTAACACATAGAACTAATGGTGAAAGTGGTTGATATAAATTCTATTGTATAATAAAGACTGATTTATCAATATTCATCTTGTTGTTTAACATAATTTTTTATATAATGTGTTTTATTAGATACTTTGTATACACTGTTGGTGGTGGCCTACTAATTTTTACTCACACTTTTCATGGGCCACCATTGGGTACCCTAAAATACTTCATGGATACAGGTTTCAGCAAGTGAAAATTCTATATCATAAAGGTTTGATTTTGCGATAAGGGTTCTGTATTCATGTGGGAACAAGACATGGTTTTGGGACCCATTTTGGGGATTATTCATCTTATTCTTATTTTGGTTTTGCCATTACACATGGAAATATAATACATGACATGGAATATTTACATTATGGATGTGGGAAGATACCCAATTTTGGGAAATTGATTTTTGATGCATGTTTATCATTTATAGTATTTTAATTATTTGATATTTTATATTATGTGTCTTAAACTAATAAATGTGTTATATTCTCACAACATGTCTCATTAGATCAACACTCCTATTGAAAAGACTCTAGCATATGTGGATGTGCATTTGTGTTCATGTTGAGAACTGGCTTGGGGAACCAGTTTTTTGGTTCCCATGTTGTGTTTTCATATGATTAATATCTTATGAAATGACAATATTTATGACATGAATCATGATTTTGATCAAGGATATGTGTTGTATAGTTTTCATATCATTTTATCATATTATTATACACTTATCATCTCATTATGTTTAGGTGTTTCCCATGTTTACTATTATTGAGCATCATAGATCTCCATTATTGTGTTTCTTTTCCCCAGGTTATAATTATTGGAATTACATGTGATATATTGAATAAATTTTCTAGATATCAAGAATTATGTGGGGCTGATGTTGAACACCTTTTAACCATTTTATTAGGTATCTATGTTTCCAAAGGCACAATAAATTTACGATCCTTAGGTGTGTGTTTTTGTGATATAATGAATGCTCAGCTAAAAAATGTAGTATCTATGTAAGACAATCATGGTTCTCTACAGTTGGTATTATAGTGATGGTCTATTTAAATATTTGAAACTATGATTATAAGGTTCATAGGTATATTTTTAAGGATAAGGCTATGGATGTGTAAAAGTGTAAAAAATGTATTGGAATTTTTGGTATAGGATAGATCAAGTGGATTTCAAACAATCACATCCATGTATAGATGGTATAAGTGGACATGGATCGGGAAAATATTTAAATAGGGGAAATTTCTATGAGAATATATAATTGATTTGGACGTGATCATCACGTAGTGAATGAAAATAGGCCTTGATGCACACTTATTTTGACACTCTTGATGGATCTGATTTCAAAATCATATACTCTTTTCAAGCCATTATGAAGGATTTTAATAATAACAAAAACAAATTCTAGGATAATACAATAGTTTAATAGATATAAAATAATTTGTCATCATTTAGACATCATATAAATGATTTTTCATTATTTTTAGGTTTCCCACCATGAATATTATTTCTCACAGTATGTTTTCTGAATTTTTTCAATGTTAGGAACCATAAAGGGTTTTGTTAGCATTTACTTTTATAGACAATTTGTTTATGAGAAAAAAAATTTGATAAAATCGTGATTGAAGGATGTTTCCATTAATCCTAATTAGTTATATTGATATATGAATAATAAATTGAACCTTATCTATCTTTGAGAATCAAAAAAGTAGAAAAGGAACAAGTTCTCTAAGAGCATGGGTGTTGAATACCATAGGGGAAAGAACATTAAATTTACTATATGTTAAGAATGTGGGAAGAATCACCCAAGTGGTTTAGTCATGGGAAAAGAAATATGTTTTTATTTTATTACATAAGGACACAAAACATGTAATTGCTGAAGAAATAAGAAAATTTCAGTTAACATAATTGATGTGAATTATTTAATCCATAGAGAAGCATCTACAGTTGAATCTAGTCAAGGTAATTAATATAGGAATTATGAATAAAAATTTCCTATGGGGTATGATTATGAATAAAATAAGCATGTTCGTAAGAGTAATAATTATACTAAAGATAATGAACTGACTACGCATGATATTTAATAGCTACAAGTGCTTCTAATAATATTTTTTATGTCAAGCATAAGAAGTTTGATTAAATTATTATTAATGAATGAAATGAAATATTTCATATTTCATATTTTAGTAAAGAGGATTTGAGGTATAATATGATATATATTCTTTAATGGATTATGAATAATGTGGGTTGGTTGAATTGTTTATGTATTGGAATTCATGAATTATGTTATATGAATCTTGAAATATATAAGTATTATTTTAGTATATGGTTTATGATATGTATTTTAGTGAATATAATGAATAGTACGGATGACCTATAAAAATCATATAATATAAAATAGATGTTTTATAGAAAAAAATTATTAATTGATGATAACCTTAATATGTTCCTGATGATAAGGTAATTGTGTTGAGATAAATAGATGATGGATATTAATAATGTAAAGTGGATAATATTCATGACTTTGGAACTAGTTAATGATTTTTGGACAATGTGTTTTATGTTTCCACTCATAGAAGTCAAAGCATTATTCGATTGGTGGAATATAATCATTAAACTGGGGCTTTATTCATTAAATGGTTATGTATGTATGTTTTCATTAAGGGGTTATAGTTATTCTAGTTTTTAACATGTTTTAAGAAAACATATAACCAATGTATTCACATATTTGGTGTATATAATATAGATCTATTTTATGATATTTTGGGGATTAATGTTAATTTGATTATTAAATTTTTATTGAAATTCAATATAAAATATTAATTTTGGAAGGTTCTAGAGGTTTTCTATTTATGGAATGGTTTAAGATGCTCTTTGGATTTAGTTTTAGTGATTAAGTTATTATTTCACCCCGTGATTATTTAATCATATTATTTAACCTATAAAAACTATATTTTTTATTATAAATATAGCTAGAACGAATGGATTATCATTAGTTTATATATCTAATTATCTTTTAGTGCTTCATGCATGAGAAATTAATCTCCTAGAGTAATAGATGAGGTGTAATGTAGATCAAACAACAACCAAATGATGGGATTTTGATTATTAAAATGAAATTAAATCAACGTATATATCTTATCATCAAAATTACCTATCGTTAATAAAAATGTTATTTAAAAAAATTCCCTTAGTACCTAATTTTCATATATACCGATAGTATTTTTCGTCATCATATATTTATGGCTTTGTAGTAATTAATTTTTTTAGACCACTTACATTCTTGTGTTCAATGATCTTCATCACTCTCCGTCCATTTTTGGTGTTTGTTTTCTCTTCTATATCCATGTTTTCAATTCCAAACAATTTATCCTCTATAGAAACCATGTGATTTTTTATTCTCTGTAACCTTCACACATCCCTTTCTCTTTTTTCATGTGGTTTTTTATTAAATGTTTTAATGATGTGGGAATCCCACAGTGGGATTTTCAAATGCTAAACATTTTTCTTATAATAATAGGATCATGTTTTGATGATCCAATTTATTTATGGGTGTTATAATGTAGTAACCATTGATTTTATGAAAATATTATTCAAATAATTTTTCTTTTTTATATCTATTACTAAATTCTATACCGGTTTTAGATGGAATGCACATACTATTAACGTATTATAAATTAATATGATAGTTATCACATTGTTATTGGAATTGTGGGTATAAATAAGATTCAATAAATCAGGAAAATATATGGATTAATTATATATACAAAATTTATTTTCCTTCACTAATTTATAAAAAATTAAAGAAGGAACCATTTGAAAATAATGAAAATATTATTCTTAAAAAGAAATTTTCTTTTCACAAATGTGTTTTTTCTCACCAAATAAAATAAATAACATTTGGTAAATTATATTAATGAAATTTATATATTATATATTTATTAAAATGTTTTAAATTCATCATAATTATTTTCTACGAAAGATATAAACATATATCATATTTTATGCTAACAATGGTGTTTTTTTCTAAATTGTAGTTTGGTAGAATTTTTCATCGTTATAATAAAATCAATTCATTAATTTTTTTGAGAATATATTTCAAAAAATAAAACAAATTGAAATAATAATTTGGAAATTATCTTGATGTAAATATTTGATAATTTTCAGAAAATATAAATTTCATACTGAAGAGTGAAAAATAATATTTTTTTAAACAAAATTCCATTTTCATTGAAATCATTTAAAAATAATAATTTAATATTAATGAAATTTTAAATAAATTATTTTAATAATATATATATTTTTTAAATTTAGTTAATTGGAATTAATTTTATATTCAATTACGATATATAATCATATTATACTTTTGTAACATTCTTCATTGGAAATCTAATTTTTTGTCGCATTTGTGAACTGATTTTTAAATTTTAATTTTACCCTTAATTAAATTGAATTGAGGAAAATGGAATCCATATATTTTATCTATATAATTTATATTATCTTATAATTCTCAATTAATTTTATATTATAATTAATTGTAATAATAGTAAAAAACATCTGGTTAAGTTTAAAACGGGTTTACCATCAGTTAAATTAAAAAAAATTGAAAAAATGATATAAAAACATTACAAAAACCACTATTATGGAACAATTTCATACCTATTACCAATATTAATTTATAATAGCCAATTTCGGAGAATATTTAATTGAAAAAACATGGGTATAACTTTTTATTTAAAAACATTATAAATTTAAGACCCACTTCACTTATAAAAGGCCACCCCACTACCCTCCTCTTCATTGTTCCAAAACTATTTAGTTCGGACACATCCATCCAAAATATTTTTCGTTATTTTCCCCACACATCCTAGAAGAATTTATGGGATAAAAAATTAAATTTTTAATCATTTTAAGTTAAATCTAAAGAGGTGTTTTGAAAAGATGTAATATTTTGAATTCATATTTTTTAAATTATTCTTCTCAATCCTTCAAATATTTTCGAACTATGGTAAAATTATTTAAAAAATATAAATTATATATAGATATTTTGTCAATAAAATAACTTTTACCCATATCTACTTCCATCAAGTGGGATATAAAATCTTTATTCATGTGTATAGCAGACTACCGCTTCGTGAACCAATGTTATTTGTTTTTCGTGACCACCTATCATGACTAGATAAAATTATGTATGTAATATTTATATAACATATTTATGATATTATTATACCTCCTAAATTATAATACCACATATTATTATCTCTGACACCATTTTAATGCAATAACATTGCTCGTCTATACGTAGGACTTCTACCACAGAAACTGATTTGGTATATTTTCAATTAAAGTTCAGAAAGACTGTAATTATAATCCATCAAATGAATATATATTATATTAATTATAAAAATAATACTTATGAAATTATGATATCACATATAACTTAATAATTCCATTTTATGGGTATACGAGCACATTATTTCAGTGTACGACAGACTACCGCCTCACACAACGATGTGATTTATTCTTCACTTTCAATTCACATTTACGTAAATGGTGATATTTTTAACAAAAATATTTAATAAATATGAAATAAAATTATTTCTAATGGTAATTTAATTCCATATTATCATTAAATCATTCAGTAAATTTGAAACAATGTTCAGGAATATGTACGCTCTACTATCTCCCAGAACAATTTATTTCATTTTCTATCTCTAACAGTTAATGTTTAATAAAAATATATATAGATAGAATATATATAAAATATATGTAATGTTTTAAATTTTGGATATTTTTGGACCATGTTAAAATTATGTGTACTAAAAATAAAAAATCAAACCACACATAAAAAAGGTGTTATTATAGAAAATATGATTTTAATAAATAATATTTAATAAACATGTAATAAAAGGTAAAATATAAATAATATATGGTACATTATATATGTATTTATGATTATTTAATAAATTTTTAATATAAATATATTTATGTTAACTTATTTGTGTACACGTAAAATGAATTTCAAGACTCAAGGTAAGAGATTTATGTCTCAAGTTAATTTTATACGAGAGAAATATCATATGTACCATATGGTTCATTTATGTGGTGAACATATGTACCATGAAATTAATTTATTATTATTTTCTTGAAAATAACGGGGATATATGTATATATATCTATTTTAGTATCTCTCTTTCATGGGGTTTACGATTACAATGATACAAAAGCAGTGTGAGTTTTTCGCACTCCAATTCTGCCTTTTGGGACAGAAGTTATGTTAGGAAACTATCTTGTTTGATGATGTGTATATACTACCAATTTGAAATGAAATATAATTATCATCCTAATATTCAATATATTATATTTTTATGTTTATATTATTATTTAATTTTACATATGATTCATAAGATATTATAGTGGTAACTATTTGATATTACATTCTCTTTGTTTATCGAGATTGATTATGATTATAATTTTGAAGATGAAATCTTGTGATCCATTACTAAATATTTTAATTGATTTTAATATCTGGTATTTATTTTATTTAAATGGAATTTTCAACTACTTTTCCCTCAATTTATTCTAAATATTCCAAAATAATTCTTTTAAGAAGATCTAACAATATTTATTTCATCATTTAAATACCCTATTTCATCGGTATCTATGTTCTCAAAAAATTCTTTCAAAGATCGTTTAACATTATCCAATGTATTTATTAAGTAATATTTACCCATATTTAACTATTTAAAAAGTATTTAAATGAAAATTTCATTTTTTTCTTCCAAAGGTCATTTTGAGTTTAACGGATTTCTAAAAATATTCATTGTTTTAATGTTTGTGACATGAATTGTATTTTATCCATCATAACCAAATAATTGTTTTCATGATTCCATTATCATTATTGAAAGGTATTTTAAAAGAAATTTACAATGAAAATGTTTGATATTTTATATTATTTTTCAAATTTAAAAGGATATTTTCCGAAAAAAATTAAATGAATTTCAATGTTACTTTATTAAGTATCAAATGATATATTAAATGAAAAACAATTGAGAAATAATTCATTTTAAAAAAAAGTTATAATAAAAATATGAAGGAAATTTTCATCAAAAGTTGTTTTAAATGATCTTTATAAATCATGCTCTATATATAATGAAATCCTTTGATGTAACTTATGATTTACTAGGGATGTGGTCCAATGATAAATTTTTTGTTCTTTTTCTAGATCGTTTATCATTATGATGAATTATATTTAAGAAAATCATTTATTTTCGATGGTTTAATCTGTGATGAAATTGATATGAAACCCTGTTCTTTTCAATAGGTTGTGCTATGTAGGGATGCCGATGAAACCAATTTCTTTTCATGTGTTCTAATATAAGGAGTTTTTTATGAACTTGTGCATCACAGCTCTATGGTTTTCATTATATTACGTTGAGGCCTATATATCACTCTAATAGATTGGATATGTTTTAAATATAATGAGACAAACTTGACTATAATGGGGATTGAACCCCATTCATTAAAGTACATTGATTGGTATGATAGTCTTGGGAGTGATTCATGACTACTAAGATTTATTTAGGTGTAAACACACTTTACAATGATAATATTTGAAATGATCCTTGACTATTATGGAAAACAAATTGTATGATTATATTTATTCTACTATTCTATGTCTTATTTCAATGTTATGATATCACAACCCATGTTATTTCATTTCTTTATGATTCATTTAATTTTAATATCCAATATTTATACTATAATAAAAGTTTTTTATCTTTATTATACAAGAAATGGTTTTTCTATATTACTATCGTGTTCTCAAATACATATTCTCACGTTATTTTTATATGTTCACCTTGATTTTCATTATTGAAACTTTTATCTCTCCCTTTGTTTTGTTTATTTTCCCAATGTTATTATGAAATGTATTATTTGTGACATTCCTAAGAACGTCTCTAGTAATGAAGATTTAAGTGGGATATGTTTTGGAACTCCAAATCAACCAATTTTTGTATATCTCTGTTCCCAAAGGCCCTACACCATTATGAGCCTATGGCTTGTTTTTGTGTGATGTAATGAATTTTTAAATTAAAATATATAACATCTATGTATAAAATCTTTAGAATTCTATATAATATTTTTAATCTATATTCTATATGATTGAAAACATTATTTTTCCAAATAACTATATTTCCCAAAAAATCATTTAATTTTACATATTTATATTATTTTTTTCACCTATAGAGACTGAAAATTAAAAAAAAATACACAATATTATAAATTTGGAGATTAATATTTTTTCAATATGTCAATTTTAATTTTTTTTCATCAGGAATAGTTACATTTGTAAACCATTCTCACTTTTCTAAAAGTGAAATGGGAAAAATACTGATTAATCCTTGAGATATGGAATCAATAAAAACATACAATATGGAATTTTAGTATTGAATGGGTGGAGTTTGGGAAATTCCATATATTCTTCAAATATAAAGTAACTTGATTTCATTTTTCATCAATTATGACCTTTATATTAATTTCAATAATCAGTAAATCAAAAATGTCACTCTTATAAATTTAATCATAGTAAAATGATTACATAATGATAAAAATAAGATATTTCTAGTTATAAATGTTTACATTAAGGATTCATTAATTTTTTAATCCTGGAAAATTCTATCAAATCTTTTTATCTCTATATAATATCATTAAATTCATAAACATCTCTGATATAGTATTTATTAAAATAATTGAAAAATATAACAAACTATTTGTAAAATATTAAAAATAATTCTGTTTAATTGATTTATAGTTATCTATGAATTTTAAAAATAAAAATAACATATTAGAGACTTTTTAAAGGATTATATTAAAAATATATGATTTCCTTGATGTGTTAAATTTCAAAATGTAGGATTACAGTATTAAATTATATAAATGATATTTTTGTTCAATAATTTCATATTATATTATTTAGATATAAACAAATCATGTGTAATAGTAGGATTAAAACTCATAATAACATAATATTCTTTTTAAGATCCAAGTTTGACCTTATAAGTAAAATTATAACACATTAATATTAATTAGGCATTTCTACTGTTATGATGACAGTTGGATAACCAAGGGGTTAAACCCATGGATAAGGTATAATATAATGATAAAAAATTTCTAAATTTCATTATATATGGATATTCTGACCTTATACTTTTTTTAATCATTTTCCATCTAAAAATGCTTTTAATCAATGTGACCTCGTAATAATTTAAATATTTTTGTCATTCCAAATGATTCAATTCCCTTCCTTATAAATGTAACCCAATTATCTTTTTTTCAAACCATTCGTCGTATTCAATATCAACCATACCCTACCAAATGATCTCCCAAACACCCTTATACAAGTTCTAGATGTGGTTTCTTATAAAAAATTATATCCAAAGTGTCTACAAGTGGATCTGTAAATGATTGTTCTACAAAGAAGAGGTAATCTCCTTAATAGGTCACCATCATTTTTTAAATCACTATGATCCTCCTATAAATCCTGGGTATTTATCATAAAATAATTAATTAAGTAACATTAATATAATTAAATGGTATTATTATTCTGAAACCACTATTATCCAACTACTTTTATATCAAATGAAAAATTATAAAATTTTCTATCACACCATGAACTTGATTTTATTTTATTTTACACTTTTCCTGGTTTAGGATATTTTAGATAAGGGTTTGGTTGAGTTATTGATGATAATTTTGTAATATTATATGTTTTGGGTCTATTTTATCATTGTACATGGTTCTTGTGCACTGTTTGAGGGTAAACCGTACGGCCTTTTTAGGCTAAGGGTGTTTCCTATTCATTTTTGTTCTTTCACCTTTTTCTTTTCATGGATTGGGAATGGTTTTTCCTAAAACATGTGAACCAAAAATGAAAATATAATGATTGATTCAGGTTTTTGAGCTTATATGCACAGCTTCTACATGGATAGACGAAACCATGCAAAAGTTAGTGAAATAGATCATTCATTTCATAGAGAGGAGTGACATGGTTGGCACATAATTTTCCAAACCAAGTGGCCATCCCCAAGGTACTGTCCCCCTTCTCGAGTAGGGTTCATATGGTCGTCCCATGGTTTGGAATCTATTTTCCCAACCGTTTTGAGTTATTGGAGTCATTAAAAGGTTGAATTTCCACTTATACCCCTATTATGTTTTAACCCACATTTTGTTTTCTCCTACTTAGATAAACCTAGGATCACTAAGAAAATCCTGAAACCTTCCTCTCTTCCTCTAATTCCATTATTTATGCTCCTCTAATATGTTAAGGTATTCTTACATAATGTTTAAAAAAATTTCCCTTCTTCTTCTCCTTCTCATTTTTTCCTTAGTACCTCTTTAATGGGGTTCTTTCATAGACTAATCATAGAGTGTGGTTTGGAAAATGTGGTTTGATTTTTTGATGATATAGTGTGTGGATTTTTTCAAGTGTGTAGTTATTTCTTTCCCAAAGGATTGGATTATCACAAAAGTTTTTGAGGTAGGTTCTTCCATCTATATCATTTTTAAAATATACCAAAAGATTCTTGATATATTCTAAATCATTTCATCAATTATTTTGTATGTTTTTCATGAGAAAAATTGATTTATTTTTCTATTTTATTATTTTAAAGATTACTGAAAAAAAAATTTAAAGGGATTTCATATTTATCCCTATATATGTATGCATGCTTATTGTTTGATAAATTTCCACTTCTTCTTAAAATATAAAATTGAATGGTAGTGAGTTGTCTTTAGTTTTAGATGGAGTTTGGAAAATTGTTTTCAATTGTAAATAGTGTTCTATGTGTGACTTTAATGGCTTGCGGTGGTTTAGATAATGTCTTAGTTGTTGAGATAGCTGGTGGTGCTAAATGCAACCATTCAATTAGATTTTGAATATTTTGTTGTATATGAAAATTGTGTTAGGGGATGTGGTCATATCCATATATGCATAGGGTTTACATAGAGATATCCATAGAAATTATAATTTATTTCATTAAAAATGTTTTCTTTTAAAAGATATTTGAAAAGAAAAAATATTTTCCCCTTCTAATATGCTTTGTCCCTAATATTTACAAATTTTTCTTCTAAAACCACAATGTGATCAAAAAGGATTATTGGTTTCAAGATGGTATCAAAATGCGGTTTCAAATGTGTCCTTCAATGCTTTCATTGTTCGGTACATTCAATGGTGCCTTTTCCACTCAATGAGATTAAGTACCTTTTGTAACCTTTCAAGTTAAATAGGTCTTATACGATGGATTTGTTAGATTTTTTGGAAATGGGATTGGGTTTAGTAATCATAGATCCTTGATTGGTACATTTTGATGTTTAGGAAAATTAATTTTAAGGTGATGTGTTATGTAGACGCGATTACCACTTTTGAATGGTCCAAACTATGATGGGAACCCCTATGGTAGTCCCTCGGAGGAGAGGATCATGGAATAGGGGGTTTCAGAGTTGGTTTAGGAAATTATGGTGGCATTGGTGGCTTTATAGTTCATTCACTACGTGTTTGGACCAATTCATTCTCTATGTACAATTATCATGGGATTTATGGGTGTCAAATAGATGGTTGAGTGATGGTTTATTGCTGACCATAATTAGATGGGATGGTACCCCTAGGTTCGTCGAGAGTCTGGGTGGGATGTTCCACTAGTGAGGCTAGTTTGAGTAGATGGCTGGTTATTAACTATAGTGTTTCACCATACGGTAGATAGTGAGTCTGATATGAGTACATACTGGGATTTCTTATATAGATGTTTAGGAAATTCCCTTGATTATAAATATATATATATATATTTGTTTAATTTTTTCATTATGCTCATTAGTTGCTAGATATGTTAATTTTTACCTTATTGTTTTGATTCTATTGTCTTTTGCATATACCTCCCTATCATATGTTGTGGGATTTGTTTTGGATTTTGTTTTGGTAAACTGTGTTTAAAATGGAATAAATATTTTGAAAAGGGAAGTTCTGGTTGGTTATTTATATGAATAAAATCATATTTTTGAATGTATTTCAAACTAGAATATTTATACTATTTTGTAAAAATAAATTCAAGGACTATAAATTGTATTCAAATAGAGATATTTTATGTCCACAACCTACTAGTTCCACTTGGAATTAGTACAACCATGTTTTTTTGCAGTTTTTGGTTTTTGGTTAGAGTTTTCCTTTGAAAGAGGTTGGTCTTATGATTAGTGGTTACAAAGTGTTCCTGTGAAGATCTTGTCGACTGAGGTTTAGTTTTACTTCTTTTTTTAGTTTGCAGTTTTATTCAGTTGTCATTTTATCTTCGATCCTATTTATTTATTAATTATGTTTAATGATTTTGGATCCACAAGGTTTTTCTTTGTGTTCTGTTTTATTTATTTATTGCACTTTTTATTGGTAAAAATAAATCCCATCCAGTTTATCTATTATCGTCTGTGCTAGTCACCATCCCATGGGGATCAATAATTCCTCTTGCTCCTTATCAACGACTTGTGTGGGTGTTGGTTCTAATGTAATACTGGTATGGTTTAGGAAAAATTTTATCAGATCATACAATTTTTATTTGGTGTGTCATGTAGACTAGATATTATGATTTTTAGGACTTTAGACGTAGATATGGGAAGAGTGTAGAGAACTCTTACTCATATTGAGCCTTGCATTTCTAAGGGTTTTCGGGATTTGAGTCATCCATTCTGTCTATGTGGATATAGAATGATAATGGAAGTGATCTGGTGTTATTAGGTGTTCTCAAATGGAGTAGTGGACCTTGTAGATCCTAAGTTCATGGATCATGATATTTGATGTGTTTGGTGATTTCCTAGGGTATGGTCCACTAATCATGTCTCTAAGATACACATGCCCACTATATCCCTATTCTAGATGATTGGTGTGAGTTGTGTTTTTTATTTAGTTTGGCTTGTGTGGGTTTATTTTGAAATGAAAATTATTTATCGGAAAATGGGTTTTCAAAACAGAAGAATATTTTTGGGTTTGATTTTGTCTTAAGAGGTCGGTGTTTGTGATTTGGAAAAATGGCCTTGGAAGAAGGAATTTTTTGTATTATAATTGGAATGGTGGTTATGGAATAGGATTTTGGGTATATTCTGTGGTTTTTTTATAACGGTTCATGTGTTTTTGTTTGAGATTTTCTTTTTGGATGAGTTTGGTTTGTTTTTATTTCAGCTTCGTTTTTTTTGTACAGTGTATGCTGCCCAGAAAGGTCCCAATGTTTCAAGTGATTCTATCCGAGTTTTGGTTCTTCCAAAACTCCCTGTACAGTGGTGGGCACATCTTATTCTAAATTTTCTCATGTATTATTAGGTGATCAAGGCCCATTAGATACCATGGAGTGGCTGGAATAAGTTGAGTGTGTCTTTAGGTGGTCGGGAACTTGCAAATATATTAGGGTACTCATTGTTCTCAGTTCACATTAATGTCCGAGTTTAGAGAAATTGAAGGGGATCATTCTACTATCACCGAAATAGTTTATGCCTTGGGATTTCATTAAAAAAACTTTTATATGATGTTTCATACCTAATGAGGTTATAGAGATAAAGTGGTAGATCTCATGGGTATTCAGTAAGGTTGAAGGGTGGTGAAGGCCTATATTGATCATTTTTAAGTGATGGTAATATTTTTTATAGATATAGAATCATTTGATTAGATTAAATTTCCTCTATTTTTTTACGGGATTTCATATAGAGATCATGTAGGAATGAATTTCATCATGGGTAGTTCAGTTTTATAAGCTGGATGATGAGATATTTTTAGCTAAGATGGTCCATAGAGTAATGTCTTTCGAAGTGTGTGCTCATAAAGGTTCCCCATGAGGATAGAAATTTATGCTAGATAAACCTATTTGTGAGGATTCTGCTTAATTATTTTCGGCTCCTTGCTCATTATACTGATCTCTCATGTGCTTCTATGTGGAATGTTCAAGTATTCTAATTTGTTTTGTCGTAATCATCCAATGTCTTGTTGTCGATGTGGACGTTTGGGTCGTATGGAGAAGTTATCCATGTAATTTTTCCTCAAGATGTAGTCTCAGGTGGATTCAATTAGTTTTTGATTGTGGGGAAAATTATTCTTAAATACATCAGAGCTCTATCTGGAGGACTTGCGGTGATTCTCTTCACATATTTAGGAATATTGGGTGTGGTGGAGTTTTTGGACTAGTTTTCGACTCTGATGTAAGTGTGGAATCCATTTGAGTTATTGTTTGGTAAATTTTCATTTAGTTTTGTATGTTCATCTTTATTGGAAAAATAGATATTGGTTGTAACATATTCATTATAAATCTATGGTTGTTCTTTATTGATATAGATCCATGAATTGTTAGACTTGTAGAATAGTTTTGGTATTCAATTGTGCTTACATCTGATATTTTTGTGTCTTGTGGAAGAAATGAATCATGCTAATTGTATGGTTTATGTTCCTTATGAGGGTATCCCCTTTTGTCATAGATTTTTGGTTTGGGATGGGAGTTCCCAATAGTTGAGTTTATAGGTATATACTGAGAGTTCAAATGTTTTTCTATGATAAACTAATCTTAAATAGTGGGGAGTCCCACCCTAGATCTTATTATGGTTTCATTCTATGTTTTTCAGAGAAATAAAATATCTTATAGTGGGTATACTTCATAATCCCCATTGTACCCCCCGCCCTATTTTTTTCAATAGATATGTTCGGGTGTGACTTATGGACTAAATTATCACAGTGGGTTAATGGTTTTCATTAGTCTCATTTATTATTTAGCTCGAACTTTTTTCCTCGGTTGGCTAGATGACCTTGTGGGGGAAGATCATATTAGCATTTCATTTTTATTTTATTCACCTCTTCATATTGGATCTTTTATTTTTGATTCAGGATTAGTACTCAATTATAATTTTTAGTTTTTGGCGGATTTATGTGAATTTTTGCCCTATTCAGGATTTATGTCAACGGTTTTTGGGTAAATTGTTTGGCATGCTGAGGGTGACTGTGTCGGCAGTTCAATTTTTTCATCCATGATTTTTTTACATTGGTTGAGTATGGATATGACCAAACCATGCTATTCAAAATAGAAACCATGTGTCGTGTTTTAGGTGTTTGAGCCTATGTACACAGCTTGCATACTGTTTCCAAAACTGTACGGCATACCTGTAAATAGTGTACCCCATCTCAAGTAGGGTTCATATGGTTGAAACATGGTTTAGAAACCCATTCCACTAAACCATATGAGTTTTCCAAGACAATAAAAAGATGAAATTCCTTTTATTCCCTTATTATGTTTTAACCACCATTTTTCTCTTCTTAATATCAACCTATGTGCATTAGGGCCTCTTGATAATGACCACCTTTACTATACTACATCCTTCGAATATTCTCAATGGTCCTAAGGTAAGTTTATTTTAGTTTCGATCAATTTTTTCATATTCAAATCCTTCTATATTGGTTACTTTCTTCATTCGAGGGGTTCTCTCTTGGTCGAACCATAGTGTGAGGGTTAAAAAATGTAGTCTGATTTCTTTGATTTTTGGGTGTGTGGATCATTTTATGGTCATAGTTTTTTCATCTTGTAAGGTTTCGCTGAATGCCACATTGTTTATATAGGTGATTCCATCCACTTCATTTCTAAATAATACCATATGATACTTGAACATCTATAATAAATTTCATAATGTTTTTATTATGTTTTTCATGTGTTTGTTTTATTTATTATGGTATTTTCATGTTGAACAAATTAGTGAAAATTGGTTTTTAATAGTTTTACTTTCATTAGTCAAAATATATTCATATAAAGTGTTTAAAAATTACACATAGCCTTTAAAGATGAAATTAAATTGCCTTTGTATTTTTTTAGATTTCTATGGTGTTTTGTAATTGGATTCATTTTGACAATAGAGTTTTAAGGGTGATTATAATTCATTGTGGTGGTTTAGATCATGTATGGGTTGTTAAGATTAGTGGTGCTGGTAGTGGTAACTCTTCAATGTTTTTTTGGGATAATTTTATTGTTTATGAAAAGTGTTTAATTTTATTTGGGTATATCTTTATGTTTACAGTGTGAACATGAAGATATGAACATAATTTTTTGGCTCATTTCATACTTTGGATGTTTGTTTTGTAACTCAATGATATGATGGGTCGATTAGAAACATTCAATTAAAAATATGTTTATACCATGTAATAAGAAATTTTTTTTAAAATGGGATTGGTTTTGAAAATCTTATAGGCATGGTGGGTACTTCATAGTGTTTAGAAAAATTGGTTTTTATGTGTTGTGATGTGTATATTTTTTTTCTCTTCTGGATGGTTCGATGTGTAATGGGGACCTCTATGGTAGTCCCTCTAAGTAGATGTAAATCACATACGTGTTGTTAGAGTTTAGGCTCGGAACAAATGGCGGCATTTATGGGTTATTGATTCTTTCAATGTGTGTGAGGACTTCCTCATCCTCCATATACTATTATCATGGTATTATTCAGATTAATCTAGATGGGTGAGTAACAGTTTTTTATCAGCCATGATTATATAGGTTGGTAACATCAAGATTTTTAGAGAGGAAATATGGGATGTGCTACTAATGAATCTAGTTTAGATTAGCCAATTTGTTATTGACTTTATAGATACACTATATGCTCAAAGGTAAGTTTAATCTGGGAACATCCAGGGATTTCATCTAGAGATGTTCTATAAAGGCCCATGATTTTCTATCTCATTGTTCTATTTGTTTATGGTGCACTTTGTCTATAAGATCTATTAGTTTTTACCTAATTTTTTAATCCTCCTTTACTTTTATCATCTACCTATTTATCATGTGGTGTGGATTTTCTTGTTGTATTTGGTTTGGTAATCTATTTTAGAAATGGAAAAAACTATTTTGAAAATGGAATGTTATTGTTTCGTTCTTTAAATTATAAAACTTATTTTCTATATGTATTTTAAACAAGTGTTTTCAGAATTTATTGAGAGATAAAACACGTGGAATATTTTCTGCTTACATACTTATGCTTTTTATTCTCACACCATTCATGTTCAACATGGCTCTGGTAGACCCGAGTTGTTTTCTAGGTTTAATTTATAGTTTGAGTTTTCATTTAGAGAAGGTTGGTACAATAGTTGGTGGTGACCAAGAGATCAAATAGAGATCATGTAATTAGCCTTTTTGTTTTATTTATATTATTATTATTTAATTTTGTTTAGTGGTCATTGTGTCTTGGATCTTGTTTATGTATTATTAATGTCCGGTGCTTTTGGGTCCTCATGGTTTTTCGTTGTGTGCTCTGTTTTAATTATTTATTTCATTTTATTTTGGTAAAATCATTCTCATATAGACTTACATTGATTATTGGTGCTATTTGTCATCCTAAGAGGATCAAAGATGCCTCTTTGGCCTTTTAATAGAATATATTAGGTGTTGGGTTGGACGGAATCCTAACCAAGTTTAGGACATTTAATATGTGTACTTGTGGAATACCACCTCCATGAAGAGATTTAATTTTTTCACTTAATATTTACATGGAAGATAATAATGATTTATTTACAAAATATATATGATATTAAAATTCCAATGTAAATATTAATTAGTTTTTACTATTATATAATTGAAATTCTTTAAAAGTGAAAGAAGCATTAATGCATAAGTAGGGCCCACCATCTCCATGAATGGTGTTATTCATTTTTATATATTTAATTTATATTGATGAATATAAATGTATATAAATATTTACACATAGTATAAATGATATTTTTAACTTGATTAAAATTATTTGTATGATGTTCCAGTGATCAATTTCAATGGATTAAGACTATCGAAACAAAACATACTTGATAAATGAACTAGAAATCACATTAAATAGTGATTTGAATAAAAAACTTCTAATAAAAAGTGATAGAATGATAAGTGTAAATCATAAATGGTATGATATATATGATTACGATTTGTGAATATGTTTATAATAAATATATATTTATTCTATAGGATGTTCAAACCCATGAAAAATATGTGAGACCTAATGTAAGAGCTTATTTCAAAATCATATCATTATTTGGGATTGTTTATGTTTAAGCCTCCACATCATAAATTATTGGATAGTTCATAATTAAAAATAAATTTTTTATTATATTTTGATAATGTATATAGATTATATGACTTCTTTTATATTTCCTCTTTAAGTAATCAACAAAAAAATTATGTTTTTTTGGAAAATTGAAATTATTTTTTGTATTTTGTCCGGAATGTTATTCTTCTATTTATATATTTTCCTTAAATTTTTTAAAATAATGGTTGTAATATTAGAAATTGATTTATAACTAATTTTTTTATACATAATTTAATTATTATGTAATGGTTTATATTGAATCTGTTATCATTTTCTGAATGTAGTATTTATGCCTTTTTTACAATATATGTGATATGAATCGTTGTTCTAATGTACAACGAATGATATAAATTCCCTCATGGCCACCCATTGATTTTAATCTTTCTTTAATTGTTTCAATTTTTATATTAAATAATAATTTAATCCTCAATATTTTTGTTGTTTATAATTTTAAATAGGTCATTTAAATGTGAAATGTGTATTTTCCTCAACATATTTTAAAATAATATTTTTATAATATTTTCATATACATCAACTTATTATGTTTAATAATATGATTTAACAATGATAAATTATAATTGTTCCATAAACCATATTTCTCTGTATGGTTTATGATCATATTAATAAGGTAATATTATTATAGTAAATATAATAGATCTTCAAACACTAATAGTTATTTATTTTTAAGGAATATTGATTATGATATATTATTTATTCACATAATGATACATTGGACATATTTAGTGAATAGAAGGTTCTAGAATTTCATAGCCCCATGATGAATCAATGGGTCTCATGATACAAAATAGGTTGTGTATATGGCTATGGCCTTACCCATTATATAGATTTCTTGGAAAGTGGACTTTATAGTATGTTTTATATGTCTATAATTATTAATTAAATCATTATGAAAATTGTTATATATGTCAATGTTATTATTGGAAAAGTTTTGGTATCCATGGATAAACCTCAATATCAATTTATTCATTATATAACATTTTTAATAAAATTTATTCTTGATTTATTAGATTTGTTTTACACATAACCTTATAGACCATATAATATGAGCCCTTTATTATATTACATTTCCATAATATTTCATAAAGTGTGTTGTGATTAGAATTTCAAGATATTCTAAAGAGAATAATGATCCTACCAAGGAAAATATTTTTGTGTGTTTTATTTTTTCACATGTTTGTGAGGTTCAAGAAAGTATCTAGTTTACCAAGAAAACTAAATTATTCAATCTTTGGGAAGTTATATCTTTTATCTTCTTCCAATATAAGAATTTAATCATCAATTCTAGGCTAATGGGCTCAGATTCATTATATCCCACTTATCATGACATGTGATGAGAGATGAAAATTCACTTTTTTAATGTTATTCATCTAAAATTTTAATTATCAAACCTTAAAATCACATGTAATTAAAAATTTATTATTTTTTATAATGATAAATTAAAATATAATTTATATGATGTATTTTTTTAAAATTTTATTTATCTATAAATTTTAATTGATAATCCATATATTGATTATTTAAAATGAACCATCTCATTAAATTTTTGAAAATAGTCTACATGTAAATATATTTAATTAATAAAATAAATTTTATTGAAATTGGTATATTTTAAATGATTATAAATGAGGTTGGAATTTCAATTTTTCAAGAGCTGAAGATGGAATAAATTATCAATTAAAAGAGAATTGTTAGCTGATTGATAAATTGAATTTGAATATATTGTATAATTAATTATAAATATTTCAATTTAATTTATATATACAATTGTACATCATTAAATATTGGTTATTTAGTACATAAATGGGAAATTATTAATAGAATCAATCTATGCCAATTTGAGGGTATTACATCCATGATCATTCCTATAAGTGTGCACTAAGACCGCGCACACCATTTTACTACTACCAATACCACATGCCACTTTGTGGGTACCTGTGTATCCATGTCTATTCCTATGCCAACTTCAACTATAAGAAAAAATAGTGACTATCAAAAAATGTTGTTACTATTCAATTCCACTATGACCATGCACATTAATTCTATCTTTGAGAAATAAAAATGCACACCCATGACACAATAATAATATTGATTCTATACATCTTTTACTATATGTAAAAATGACCGTTCAATCCCTCCTATTACTACACAAGATCAAATTTTATATGAAATTCACCCTTCAATGAAGACCATCCTGAGAACCCATCTACTTATTGAAAACATATTTATCACCTCACCCATGTAAATCCCATATACCCAATGCTGGTTTCATCATATGATGATTAGGATGAGCTGATATAAATCCAAACAATGGTAGATGATCAAAAAATTATTTACATTGAATAATCATGAATCAATAAAGAGACCTCAAGCGTAAAAAAAATCTCTTAAGATTAATGGCCCTTTAACTCATTTATGATGACTAGATCAAACAAGATGATTTTGATATTTTTTTCTGTAAACATAATGATTTTTATGCCTATTTAAATAGTGAAATAGATTAAGGATAAGATTCTCAATGTGAGTGATTTTATATAATGTTTTGATCAACCATGATGAACTATTGTACCAGATGAAAACAATTTTTTGATCTCTAATTTTAAGGAACTTCTTTATTTTGAAATGATGAATATAGCCATAGATCCTAATGTTTCGGAAAACATGATTAGGATATTAATAAATCACATCTGGAAGGTGCAACACTATAAAAAATGATAAAGCATGATATTTCTAGTCAAATGAAAATGAGGAAGATTACAATTCATGGGTAAATAAAATATTATATTAATGATAAATCAATAGATCTATTTTTCTTCATTAATAAGTGTATTTGAATGAAGGATTTGTTTCTTTATCACAATCCGGAAGCTGCAGATGTGTAGGAATTGTTAAAATATGTTCTTTATGAATTTCTTTTACTAGATTTCAGAACTCGTCATATTTCCTCATAACTACATTATATCTACATAAAAAAAACAAAAACTCCCACACCCTTGAGAACCGCTCATGATATGTTAAACATAAAATTGAATGTTACAATGATCGTCTCACTAATAACTCGATATAGGACACCACCCCAATTTTATATAATTAAATACCAATGTAATTCTATAATTACAATTTTTTAAACTACATGAAATTATTTTTTCAGTTGTTTGGAATATTCATGGATGTGATGAGGCTTATATGTCCCCAAATTCTTCATGGTTTACTTCCATTAAGACACATATAAGCACAAGATATCCACCACTTTAAGAAATTCATGACACAAAACTGAATTTCCAATGCTGATTCTCTCTTCCATTACAAATTTTTAAAGGATTATTCTAATTAAACTTGAAAATTATGACACAGTCCTTCTAAGTGATGATAAGAAACATATTCAAGATAGGTCCTAGTCCTCCTGAACATTCATTTTCTTATGTAGGAACCAAATAGAGTATGTCATTACTCTATGAATTAGTGTAATGGTTCATGTTGTGAAAATTATTATGGGAATTTGTATCATGATCATGTGAAGAAAATGTTTCAAATGGAATATTCAATTGACGTTAATCGAGACCCTTGAAGCTGTGTATGTGGGACTCATCTAGCTGAAGATGTATCTTTTTTTTCATAATTCTAATTTTGGGGAGAAAGTGGATTAATTTTCTTAGTTTATATAAATATTATTAAATCTCCTATTGTACAATATAGTAGACTCTTATAGATTTTTTCATAGAAATGGGCATAGATGTAATTTTCAATTTAAATTTCAGTTTTGTTCAAACATCATTATGTTGTTCCATTTTATTTTCCACTAGATTATTGTAATATCATCAACTCCAATACTGTGCCAGTGATCTATTGAACACTGCATTTTTTAAGTACTTATCCAAATGTGAATTACAATGGATAATCACAATTCATTGAATCCCAATTCAAATTTATTATGATTTAATTAAAAGTTTATTTTTCAATTGTGTTTTTTGGTTTTGTTGTTATAATTTTCCAAATACCCTATCATTCATTCTATTTCATTCTAATCACTATTTATTCCTCCCTACTAATCTTAATTTTCTACATATATGATGAAATGGAGGTAGCTGGGTAATGAATAACATATGAAAGGGTTAGGTGGAATTTTATATCTTCTCTGAGATAGAGTCATTTCGTTGAAAAAAACATTAAGGTTGTGAAATACAATGAGCTAAGGGGATTTATAAAAGTTATAATGTATTTTTATTTTAGAATAGGATGGTGTTGCATAAATATTATTGATTTGATTACTAATTTGATGATGACATAACAAAATAGAAAATAAATGTTATTAATATCCAAATAATGGAGTCACCCCTTTCCACCCATTAAAATATGTTCAGGATATAAAAATAGTACATCCTTATTCATTATCAAAAATTCAATAGAATTAAATTCTCTCAATTCACAAGATTTTTATTCTGTATTGAAGGCCCAAAAAATATAATTATGTTAATATGAATAGTGATGACCCGACCAAAAAAATGAAGATAGGGTCAACCACTAGGTTGTATTATGAAAAATAATAATTATGTTTTATGAGGCCTTAATAGAGTCCTTTTATAAAAAAGTTCCATTAATGGGGACATAAGTTCAATAGTATCGTTTTATTATCACTTTGAATATAATTTTCAACCTTTAGTCTAAACTTTAAATTGAAAATATTTATATTAACTCATCCTGAGTCTAATATACTCAACTCAGTTATCTATCGCATGAACGATATAGGTGGTTACATGACCTCAATTTCACCTCCCCTTAATCAAGAGTATACCAACTATTAATAAGGGTCTATGTAATATTCTAGAGAGAATATATCATCTGGAATAGACTATAAATGAAAATTGAAATAAGATAAAAAATACGAACATACATTTATATAAAATGAATGTTTTATAACAAATAATATTATTATTAATAATAAAAATGTCCACATATAATGTATGGAATTATAAATTACAATATAAATCCCAAATAAGTAAAACTATAAAAAAGACTCCAATGTAATGACACCAAGTGTCTCAGTCACAAACTGCATGATCATTCCCTTCTTCATGCTCAAAATACATCCCAAAATAATCAAATCCATCTCCCTTGTCGAGATCTACACCAATGACGTTTTATCGGGTATAAAATAGTGTTCGAACTATGGTTTGATTGTAACTCTGTAGAACGACATTCAGAGTGACTAAACAAACAAGTGTAATCAAATAGTTTAGTGAAATATACAATAATCAGGGTCATTAGTAGATCGATTAATGAATAGCAATAAAATAATCATAAAAAACCCTTGATCTTCTTGTTGAAACATAGGGTCATCCAAACCAACATCAACACAATTCAATATATCTCTATCAGGGGAAGTATTTTACTACAAATGATTAACCTCCCATTCCACTAGGGGATTCTCCTAATAGGGATTAATAAACCATATATTTTCAACTAATTAATCATTTCATCATTATCAATCAGTTAACAATGAAATAAAAGGATCCATGTGAATTTTAATGATTGTTCCGCACACATGTTTCTGGTGTTAAATACTATACTAAGGGAAGATGCGAACATTTCATATTAGGATCTTTTTAAATTCTCATAACACATCCCCTTCCATGTTTTTATTGTGAAATACAAAACTAAGGGAAGATTTATCACATGTCCTAGTGTAAATTCCACTTATATGACCACTAAAATACTAAGCGGATATCTGAACTTATGTGAATACCCATTGTAATCAAGATCATAAAATTAAGAAAAATATCAGAATAGTTAATGGAATCCAATTCAACAAACCTATAAAACATTTGACCATATAAAATATTGGATAATTTACCTAAATTACTAATTAAGAACCATTACACTCCATCAATCAATGTTTTCAATTATTACTATAATTTTAATAATACAATTTCAAAACCCATTTAATCCAAATTTTTATTTTTATTCCACAATAACTATATTCTATCATAATATTATTTCGATTATAATTTAATTCCAAATAAATAATTTTAAAGAAATTAATACATTATCAAGAAAAATTAAACATTTCTAAAATTTATATAATAATGTTTTTTATGAAAAACCATTACCAATTTCTAGTTCAACATGGGATCTACTTTCACCCAAATCATGTTTTGACCTGGGCACAATGGTTACAAACTTTTTGGGTAGATTTATGTCTTGATATAAATTTCAACGAACCAAAATTAATTTTAGGGATGATGGTGAATATAGATTCATAAAATTTAGAATGATACCAATTATTATTGTTAGTGAAAATTACATTCTACTACGATAACAATTATTTTACATAAGTGAGAAAAACAGAATTTGGGGAGTTGTTCTAGTCATCAACATAGCAAAAGGAGTAAGATCTCAAGAGGGATCTGATGCTAGATCAATTTTCAATTCTTGGATCCCTAATTATATTTATTTTATACTTCTATTCAAGGTTGGAATAAGGTATTTAATTTAGTAAATAAGAAAAAAATCATCAAATATAAGAGAGACTTTATAATATTTGATCACCTAGTTGAAGAACATTTTGAATAACCCAGGAGTGGTTCTTGACAAGCCTCATGATCCTTAGAGAGCCTTTGATATTCATAAATATTGAGTTTAGATTGGATATTACATTAATATGCTATCAAAAGGGGTTACATAGGGAAGAAATGAGATTCTACTCCTCTTAATCCCATCCCTTACCTACACAACCGAATAGATGGTGGTTTTATATATGCGACCTCCATTATTGGGAAAACCAAGAACTGGTATATATGTTATAAATGGGAGGACTATTGGTCTCCTATAAAATACAAACACTTCCATGGTCACACAAAATGATTGATGGGTTGAATTTTCAATATAGTGTATACCCAGTCTCACTCAAACTGCATTCCACCTCTAGTATTTTGTTTCCATGACATTTTGATTTCACAAATATTTCTGAAATAATGTGTCACAGCATATACAATGCCCATTTTCAAAGGTTAAATCATTTTTAAATAAACTGAATGATGTTAAAATAAAATCACAATGTTGAATTCAGTAGAAAAAATATAGGATCTTACCACATCCCCACCATATAATAGATCATCCTCAATATATAATCTAATGCGTTACTATAGGGTACCAAAGAATATCTCGGGAAACTACATCCCCACATCATACTCTCCCTCCAATGTATCTTCTTAAACATGCACGTTTTTATAGTTCACCTGCACTAGAGGATTGGTCTTCCATCAATTATTTTCATTAGAAAAGGTCTATTTTATGAGTTTGATTCAATTCAAAGGACAAATAAAATATTTCAGCATATATCACAATATATGGGTAAGGGTGATATAATTTATGCCCAGACACATGAAACACATAATTCATGGAACTGCAATATTTTTTAATGGGAAATTCATTAAACAATAGATGGACTCGTCCACTATCTCAAATGTACTGAATAACCTAGGCACTAAATTTTCCATATATTAGAAGATCTGTTTCCCCTTCCTAGGGAACACATAATGATAAATATAGTGGCTCACCGTGAACTCCATACATACGCATTGATGTTAAATATTATATTTTGGCCTTCTATATGATGTTTCAAAACAAATTATTATCATTTGAACCTTCTCAGATATCCCCTACATGTGATTATGTCTGATAAGAACATACTCTCCAATATATACCCAACACAATAGTGAACAATATTATCTTTAAAAAAAGGATTGAAATTTTATTTTTTGGATTGTATTATGGATTTTTTTTATTATAAGAGAACTCCATGGGTGTTATACAATACCTCAAACAACCACAAAATACCAAAATACAGGTTAAAACATGTCCTCTAAAATTATAATTCTTTGTTCATATTTCCCATTAGTTTTCAGATGGTAGGAAGTGTTTAGAAGAACCTATAATCCTCATTCAATTTAAATTTCCTAATAGAATCATGATGTGAAATGATGATATTGATCAGAAATGATTCTCATTAGAAACAAATTCAATCAAAAAATATATTAAATGATACTAAATATATATTTTTTGGTGATGTCTTTCCAGATAGAAATGAAGCTGGATACCTTCATCCTTTATTCCATGACAACCCGTAATGCATCATTTTTTGTGGTTCCTTAGATAATAATATCATGGAGTCCATGGTCACATCTCCACACTTTCATTCTTGAATGGTAAATGATTTTATTACATATTTAGGCCTATCATACCCATCATTCATATATTGATAGGTGAGAAATAATTCCAAAAATCCCATACATCATTCTTCATTGTTAGTCATAATTATTTTCTACAAACTTCATGATATATATTTTTCAAATAGGGATGTGCCAACCATTTGTATGTATTCAATTAAACTATTTTTTACTCATGAATTACTATAAGAACCCATATATACCCATAGAGATTAATATAATCATCACATCAAAAATACTACCCTAACTACGGATCTGCAACTTATGAACTTTCACATAGATCTATTCCATATGGATTCTATAATTGTTCAATCATGATCTAGTATAAGATAACATATAGAAAAATGTCTATTTCAGAGATTCATGACTTTAGGACTCCTAAACATATAGATACATGTCTAAAAACCATTCTATTAGTCACCATGCAAGACTAGATTCCCAAAAGACATATTATTGTGTATTATTAATCAATGATTGGACAATGAAATTTCCATTTCCTTGAGTGTATGAATAAATTTATTTGAATTTTTTTGATACATAACCTGAAACATATATCTTAGTTTTACTAACTACTGTGAGAAGATATAAATGAGGCTATTATTGAAGATTTACATGATGAAACTATCACTAAAAAGGTAATTCTTTTAGAATCTCAAGGTGTGTACCAAAATATATATCTATAAATCTTTTGTATAAAAATTCTTATCACATATTTTACAACATCTAGAGACATAGGATAAACCATTATGCTCCATCAATATAAATTATTTGAGAAATCCTATTGATGTTTCAAAATACAAGACATAGTTCATTCCTAGATCATTTATGTTTAGGATCGGTGATGAGGTCAACCTACTATTTATGTTCTTGAAATCCCTATAGAAGGAATATTAACAAGAAAAATCCAACCCCATTCATGGTATTACTGAACAATAGATCTCCAAGATGAAATAAATCCATGAAAAAAATATGAAAATAGCCTTACAAACTTATAAATCTAGAATCTAGAAGTAATTATTAGTTCTTTACAAAAATAAAATAGCTTCAAAATTATCTAGGTCTAATGAAACTCTATAATAATGAGATAATGAGACTGTGGAAGTAAAATTTATCACTATTGAAGTGAAATTCAAATATATTGGAATATATTTGATGCTCTGACAATGTTCCTGTGAATATTTAAACATATTCGGTTCCATTGTCTATAAACGATAAGTACATAATGATTTCATTGATGAAAACTATTATGTTCATATAAATAAATGGTTATATGTTATAATCCATCATGTCCTTTAATACCTCTAATGCATTCATCATACCAAAAGTACAGTTCCACTACAACTTACATTCTGGACCTTATCCAAAAGGGTGTGTGGGGTATGTGAGATGGTATGAACCCTGATTAGTGGTACCTTTAGCTTATGTTATTCTTGAATAATATTTTGGAACTTCCCAACTAGTTAAATAGATCATCGATGTGTGGAACGGGATACCAATTATTGAAATTCATTTGGTTCAGGCACCAATAATCTACACATAAGAACAAACAATCATTTTTCCTCTGTGAAGAAATAACGAAGACCAACATGTTAATGTTCTAGGTAATATAAATTTTTTAGCTTCCAAATCATCTAAATAATGAAATAAAGTATCAATGTTCATAATGGTCTATCCTTTATGGTGGGGTATAAAATGGTTTTTCTCCTAGTGATAGCTCAAAATTATGGTCGGCCTCCTTCTTAGGTTATAATCCAAATAACACATTAGGAAAGATATAATAAAAGTATCCAATTATTGGAGAATAAGTAATATATTATAACCCACTATCATCCAGAAAATATTAGTAATTAGTCTATGATGTGATGAAATATTCATTGAATTTTTCTGACATGACAATCCACAAGATCTCATTCACTATAGTGAATATAGCTACGCCATTATTGTGAAAGAAAAACAAACTACCTTTCTCTAATAGTAAATATGATAATGGAATATAACTAAAAAATACCTACCCATGATCACTTTGAATCTATCCACCTATAACATGAACTACTCTAAAAATAAATAGTATCCTCTAAATAGATGATAATAGACATTTTAGTGTCTAATAACCTCTTATCACAACCCTTGTGGAGTTTAGATGGTCTTAACACCATCTAAACCACCAATATTCAAAAAAATTAATTTTTCAAATGAGTCAATTTAATATAATGTGATTATCCTATAAAAATAAAAACATTGATAAATGTAGATATCAAGAGAAATATACCTCTAACAGAGGAAGGTCCTACATTGAGACTGGATGGAGTAGATTGTATAGCATGAAACCGACTCAACCAATTAACTTGGGACCCGCTGTAACTACCATGACACTCTCCCCCTACTAATATGGACACTCTATTATTGGAGAACCAGGTCTCCTACACTAAAACATGTTCCTAATGGAACTATAACTATCATTTTACTTAGTGGTACCTAGGATCTTCATCAACTCTAGTTCCTAATATAATATTTATACACTACGTGATAGTTAAATGATCTTATAGACCCTTTGTACATGAAACATACTACCGTCTGATTTGAAATCCACTACATGAAAAGGAATCTATAAGCATATTTGGTCATCACAACAATAATGTAAAAATTACCCAAACTATGATGTTGAGATGAATGACCACTCCATTGTAATTTCTTCCCAGTACATCCCAAGTGGGAATTCTTATATTGTCTCTTCTATATCCTAATGAAGATCCTTGGTACTCATATTTCGACTATATTCCCGCCAATTGGGAATTACATTATGTTTTCTTCTATGATTAAATTCTGGTTCCCCATGTCAGTGATTTTTTTCAGTTGAAGGAGGTTCACCAATGAAATGATCATATAATTAATCCTATATTAGAAGATACACTCTATAAGTAGAGAATTTATTTCCAAAAATGGATAAAAAATGATAGAGGATGTATAATGTTTTAGTGTATTTAATAATTTATAATATACCATATGACAGGTTCATTAAAACATGACCCATTTTACCCTTTAGTACCCCAAGATAAATGTGACTTAGGAAAATCACATCAAAGAACTTATATTATATAACCTATTTCAATCTTTATTTCTCTATGATGCCTCAAAATCACTTAGATATACCTCAAATAATGTATGAATCCTGATTATCCCTCAAATATATGGTTTTATCATTGTTCATGTAGATAATCTAGAAAAACTCAATCAATAAGTCATTTAAAGATCTAGTATTTTCATACATGAATATTGTATCTTTTTAGGCGAGTATTTAAAAAATTACACAAACAAATTATTAAGGACCATAATTATTTATTTCAATTAGAAACATGGTAAACAATATACATAATTAGATTAAATATCTTCCATTAATCCCATGTAGATCTTCCCCATGAGTATTCTTCACAAACATACCATACATATACCTTTATTCATAACCTAGTGAATGGAAACACAAGAAAGCATGAACAAAGATTATTTATAAGGTAAAATATAGATAAATGCACTCATAAAATGAAAATAATGGTATGAGAAAATGACCATAACATTAAAAAACCACACCCAACATATCATAGATCATAATCGTGAGTCATGGAAGAAATTTTTGATGTTCATAAGTCATTAATCAAAACAAAATCAAAGAACAGAAGACATTAGAGTAAAACATTGGAATAATAAATAGAATTGTGGCATCCACATAAGCTTATAAAAACATTACCTTAGCAGTCAAGGATTATTTTGAAAAAATTTCAAGGAATTATATAGGTGGATACACATCATGGGATGAACAGTCCACCATCCCTAGTGGAATCCCTTTCTTTATTATGGAATGCATTCACATCCCAAGCCATCCTGATAGTCATGTTTCACTATCAAAACCATCATAGTGGATAGTCCCTTATTGAACTATGTTCACTCCACAATATATTCTATTATATATCATGAGATAAAAAATATTTCCCAATGAATTGGATGGAGATATTGGTCCCAACCATTATAATATTAAATCCTATGCATGTTTGATACTATATAATGAAACATTAATCATATCATAATCCTTGAAATGAAATGGGTTTCGCCAATATTTAATCACATAATAACCTGTGGAATAATTTCATGTTTCAAAATCATTTTCTTTAATTAATCATAGTGTAAACCATGACTATAATTAGGTTTCATAAGGATTGTATAACCCATAGAATGAAAATGGGTTTTGTAAGCATCTTGTCATCAGAAACATTAAACATCCATAGAAACAATGTTAATGGTATATTTTTATAATATACCTTTTAAATCACTAGAATCATCAAACTATGTAATCATATATGGAAACTAATTTCTAAAAATCACATGGAACATTTATTAAAGAAGATAAATTTTTCTTGTAAAATAAATATCAAAACTCAAAAAGAATAAAACATTTTAACAATCCTCTTCATTGAAAATTTATTTGAAAATATATAATGGAATCTAAAAAATCATTTAAGACATTTCATAAGGGAAATATCATTTATAATTTGAAAAAAGTTTTTAATACATGAAACATTTTAAAAATAATTTTCATTGAAAAGATCATTAAAACATTATAGAGGATGGTTCAATTAAAATAATTGCCATGATTATGGGATTTTTTACATTTTTTAAAAATTAAAACAATGTTTAAATTCCAAAATTTTTTAAAATCCAAACATGGAACATTTCAAAAATTACATAAATATTCTTTTTAGATTTTTTTAAATATAAAATATGGGTAAAAAGTTATTTTAAAAAACTCATACATTAATTATAAAATATTCTTGAAAATATTAATCTAAAACATAGTTTTTTATGAAAATAAATTATCGAACAAAGATAGAAATAATGTCATATTTTATTAAAAAATAATTTCTCAATTATTAGAAAAACCATATAGTGGTAAAAATATATTATTTTTGAAAAATAAAATGAACAAACATTCGAGAAGAAAAAAAATGTGTTTTATAAGATATTGACTATAATATTTTATCATCATAAATATAATCATTAACGATCCAAATAAACAAAGAGATTGTAACATAACATCATTACCACATTGGAAACCCTGAATAGTATTCCACATGTAGGAATAAAACAAATCGAAAATTAAAATATCAATAGTATGTATTTTGTATGTTATATGAAAATGGGAATTTATATACACCTTGTGAAATAAAATGTGTGCATAACATCATGTATGTCTCAAAGAAGTAAAATTGAGAAAAAATACATTACAAATATCATCTCATTGATGTAGGGATTAATAAAAAAATTATTAGGTGTATTCATGTAAAATAAAAAAATGTTTAAATAAAAAAATCAATGATAATTAAACACAAATTCATATCATCATGTAATCAGTGAAGATGATTTTTGACTAATTTAATATATAATGAGTAAAGAAATCCCTTAACACTTTGGATTCTTTTAAACCATAAACCACAATAAAGTGAGATCACCATGTTTATATTTAATTACCCATAATTTGAAGGATAACATTCCTAAAATATATTCATTGGAATTATATACACCACATAAAAGTAAGATGTGTTGAATATTACATGTGTCTCACATGATTAAAAAGTGAGACAAAAATATCATACATTATGTCATGAATTCTGTTATACTCATTAAAAATTCTTGTATAATAAATATAATTTTATTATAAATATTTTTAAAAATAAAAATTTATATATATCATAATTTTTATGATTTTATTATGACCTTTTATAATCATTTCATAAAAAATTCAATGTTAACGTAACATTTTGGGAAAATACTACTTTGTTTTTCACGTATTTTTTGACTTTATATTTTTGGTATTCATACATAGATCCTAGATTAATAATCCATATTTTTTATAAAATCATATAAATATATTTTATATTCTCTCTTTATATATTTTTAGTATTCAATAAAAAATAAGGATTGAAAATAAAATACACCATTCATAGAGATGGTAGGTCGTACATACACATGAAACCCATTTCCATTTTCTCTGCATATTGATAAAAATAAAGTTAAATGATATATAATATTTCTAAATCATTTTTATTTCATGTATAAAACATATTTTCATTAAAATTATCATTATTAGCATACTTTTAATGTGAGAATGAATCACATCACTCCACGAGGTGGTAGTCCACCATATACATGAGCGACATTATCATATTCTAAAAAAAATAAAATAATTATGTTACGTGTGATGTAATAATTAAATAACAATAATAATATCATAATTATAATTTTTAAACAACAAAAAAATTATTATATATGTCCTCTAGAGGTGGTATTGTAGAAATGAAAAACATCAGTTCGCATGGAGGCTTTCCTCCGTACACACAAACGATGATTTATTAACCCATTTAATACAAGTGAAGAGGGTTTTAGGGAATTTCCATAAAAAATAGTATATATGAAAAAATTAGGTTACTATATAATGTTTTTTTAATAATAATTTAAGGATCCTGAGTAAGAAATAAATAAAAAATTCTAGTTGATGAATATTACCCCTTCTTCAGGTAACCTTCACAGGTTTTCACCAAAATCATTTATAGGATGAATTTTATTCCAAAATTTATTCTAGTATGATAGGATTGAATTTTAGAATTGATTTCGGTATGTATTTTTATATCCAAAATGGTTTGATGCTGTAAAAATTAGAGGAGAGGGATGTCCTTTTATAAGTTACGTGAGTGGCACACTAGTAATTGTTTTTAAGGAAGTAATTACAACCATGCTTTTTAATGTCAAATGGCTCAAATAATAGACTATTACAAGAAATATGAAGTATAAGGTAGAAATATTTCCATTACATAGTTTTTAGATAATTTTATAGGTCATTTTAACCCTTATGTTTTTACTTTAACACCCCCCAGTAGTGTAAAATCATTTGGAACATAACCATGGCAGATAATTTTTACGGGTTTTACTATTCCATTCAGTATAAAATTATGTTGAAAAAGTTTTATTTTATAAATTATTATGATTCCAAATATTTTTTCCCATTTGTTAAAATAACATTACCAAACTGTAAAAAGACAATTTAAAAATAATCATGGAGGCACAATAAAAAGGGGGGGTTTAAATAAAAGACCAAGTGTTTGATTTATTTTAAATGAAAATTAAATATAAAATTAAATAAAATATCCTATATAGGATTAATTAATATTAAATCTAACTAATATTAATTTAAAACCAATATATAAAATAATTTAATTATATTAAAAATGGCATGAAAATGCAATTTTCAATTAAAGTTCTGTATTTTTCCTATTAATCAAAAAATGAATCTTTTCATTAAAATATAAAAAATTAGCCATAAGGATATTTTTTAATTTATTATTTCTTAAATTATGTATATTTTTTCAAATAAATTTATAAAAATCAGAGACGCTGCAAAAAATGAGTTTTCAAGAAGTGTATTTTTCAAGCATAAGATAATTTTATATTAAACGAATGTGTAATAATAAACACTTTTGGAATCAAAATTATCATTTCTTCATAAATAATATAAAATTTTAATTTAAAAAATTTATTATTAAGTAGTATTCAAAATAACTAAAATGGAGAAACATTATGCACTTTATAATAGTTTTTTGTAGAATATTTATTTGAACCCTCAAATAAACATATTCTAAAATATATTATAACGATGATTCAAAAGTAATTAATATATTTAAATCTAAAAAATAATACTTATTTGATTTAAAACATATTTGGTAATTTATGTTACTTTTATTATTGAAATTAAATTATATGTTTAGAAAAAATATGTATTTTTACAATTCACTAAAAAAATCAATATTTATTTAAAAAATCCCAACATTTTTCCTATAGGCTAATATTGATATTATTACTCCAAAAATAAATTTCAATTTATAAAATAAATTTTATAAAATCCCTATAAATTAATAATAATATTTTCAAAATGAAATCAATAAAAATCATTTTTGATAAATACATATCTTTTATGAACATAATTACTTCACTAATGTAAATAACTATAAATTGTATGAAATTTTTTTCTTAAATATTTTGGAATTTTATGAGTCTGCAGTTTCTAACGGCACTTGATTCCGAGGCCCGGTGTTCTCGAAATCATTTTCTGATGTTTTGTTCAAGTACGTTCAGTAAACGTACGTGCATGTTTTTCTATCTTTCGAAACAGTGCTCAGAATTGAAATCTAAGGGCACCGATGAACTCATAGCACCAGTATTCGCTTAAGGGGACCTTTACGATAGTTGTATTTTCTCGGGAGGAGAAGTTAATTTTTTTGGGGATTGATAATAATTTAAATAAAATTGTTGTACACAATTTTATTTATTTTATGTGGTTATTTCCTACAAGGGAAAGTTAGAGGTTGGGCCCACACCCACATAACCTCCCATGAGAGGATAATGTGAGGTGGGTCCCACATGAGATCCTAAACCCTCAACTTCCCCTTAAACTCCCATGAAACCCCTTATTAATTCATATAACTCTCCACATTCTCCCTTAATTATTTTACACATACCCTCATTATGGTGGATCCTCTCCACCTCCCACCCATGGATTATGCCACCACACCCAATTAATAACATCATTAATTAATTGGTACCACTCAGTTGAATCAATTTGAATTTCATGGAAATTCTATTAAATTTGTGGGGCCTAATATAATATTTTCCTTTGAAAATATTTTGGTGGGGGAACCTTTGGAGAATTAGAGGAGAGAGTCATTATTCCACGAAAAAAGTCATACTCTGTCGGCAAAAAATGCTCCACGACTTCTCCTACCTTATTCATCCTATAGGTCAAGGGAGATGACACCGCTCGTGAGAAGCGTCGCCTTTGACAACGACACTTCCTCCAACATTGACGGGATGACACCATTCTTCAGTGATGCCCGACTACCGCGACGCTCGTCTTCCGCGGCCTGATGACATGCAACGTCAATTACAAGGTAGAGAGTTTGATTTGATTTTAATTGAATAAAATTGATCTTCATTTTTCGTTGAAACCATGTTACATCTTCTGCCATATGATACCGCCTAACGTAGAGGGTGTGGGCCGAACGAACACGGCCCGACGACCCTCCGTTGATCTTTGTTTTATTTTGATGGAGGCGGTGATAGATGAGGGGGAGCCGACCGGAGGAAGCAGAGACTGTATGTCGAATTCATTTAGAGGAACCGTGGGCCGCATTCGCGGGCCTCTTGGACGAAGAAGAATCGGTCGGCCAAAGTCGGCCGGGCTGGAGGACATCGGCCCCTCTAAGGCGCCGCGGTGCAGAGAACCGTGACCCGGGCACTGCGGGCCGTTTTGGCTGCGAACCAGCCGGGTCATCAGCCGATCGATTTGAAGAGGTCACGACACCCAAAATTGTCGAACGGGAGGAAAGCGGCCTGTCCGTGCGAGCCGCTTGCGCCAGGAAGACCGTCCAGTTTAGGCCTGCCGGATAGGAGGGTGATGCTGATCGTCGCCGCCGGTTCGGGAAAGTGGTGGACACCCCCCTCCCCCCGCATCGCTCGACTAGCCAGGCTGAGCCACATCCCCCCGCGGGCTGAGCCACATCCCCCTGCAGGCTGGGCCGACCCCCACTACCGGGCCGAACGCTCCAAATCGGGGTGGGCCGACCCGCTAGCCCACCGGGCTTGACGGGCCGGGCCCGATTCACTAAAACTTGAATAACTTTAAGACCGTGCATCCGATCGATGCACCGTCTATCGCACTGGGTCCCTCGCGACAAAGAGGCCCTTTTGCAATACTCAATGTGATTTTTTCACAACTTTGGAAAATGAACAGGTTTGGAACGAGCGTAATTCCAACTGGGCCCTTGGAATGGAAAATAAAATATCTCTCAGACTGGGTGTCCGATTAACACACTGTCTATCGCGTTGGGTTCATTTTGACGTGAAAGAACTTAGGGATACATCAAATATAGACTTCGGGATAGGTGAAGTATAGACCGCTTGGCTCAAGGAGTGGACGCTCCAGGAATCAAACGTTCTGTGTGCGGGAAACCTAGAGCTGGCTGCGACTGTGATGACTACCATACTAGGATCTTTTGTGGGTTCGACGACGATGAATATTGTACTTGGATCCTCCGGGGGTTCTGCAGCGATGACTACTGTACTTGGATCCTCAATGGGTTCGGCATAGATGACTACAGTACTTGGATCCTTCATGGTTTCGGCAGGGATGATTACTATACTTGGATCCTCTGTGGGTTCGACAGCGATGACTTCTGTAATAGAATCTTATGTGGATTTAGAAGAGACGATGATTCAAAGGCTACATCTAATCATATCCACCCCACTTCGTGAGTTGTATACATGTGTGAGTTGAGTCTAGACTTTCAATCATTATCATCGATGTGATTGAATTATTTCCTGTGTGGACTGAGTTGTGCTTGGGCTCGAGAGTTAGCAGCCGAACTGACATTGATATATTAGGTGTATGTATGGGCATATACCTATGTAGGGTTGGTTGATAATTCGTGATTGTATCTATCTTCTGTGGTTTATCCTTCGTGGATTCTGCAAGACCTTCACGGGTCTCGGGGTCCCTACTAAGTATCGTATACTCACCTCTACACTGGCTTTGTCTGCACTACATTGTGTTGGATGCAAACGACGTATAACACTAATCGAGGTGGAGACTTGAGGAGCTGGACAGTACCAGGATGTGGACCACTTGGCGAGATATACATGGAGCAGACGGATGGAACTGAGGTGCCGAGGAGACCATCTGTACCCACCCGTAAGGTGGGATACCTGGAAGATGACTCAGTGGTTTCTGCTTTACTTTACTGCTGTTGTACTAGTTTTTTAGTGGTATTGTACTTACTGTTGGGATTGTATTTCCAAACCCTTTTTTCAGCACTTACTTTTTTATATCGGAATTACATAGTTCTTACTTCTGCTGTTTACTCTATTGTGGTTATTTAATATTATAAAAGAAATGCCTTCCCTTTTTATCAGGATTTATGCCTTGGTGCTAGTCGCCAGCCCCTGGCCTATGGAAGGTGTGCTTGAGGTAGTCACGGCACGGGCCCCGAGGATGGGTCATGACAAATTGGTATCAGAGTTGGTTGGTTCTACCGCATAACCTTGACTCTGAATCCTTAACGGCAATAGTGTTAACTGTTTTGGGTGTGGTTATCAGTTTAGGGAAACCAGTGTTGGTGCGGCGGTCGATGAATCCATACACTAGGACCCTGACTTCTGATTTCCTACTCAGTTCTTGAAAACACTAATTGCATGTGTGTTTTCTTTGAAAAGTTTTCATTGTGATTACTTTGTGTCAGCTCACCAGGTATACTGTTTTGACAGTGGTGCACCTGTTTCTTTTCCGGGTGCCCCCATGAAGGCACCCAGCTAGGGTCCTAAGTTACGTACGTGATGGTAGCCCACCGAGCGACAAGGGCTCTGTGCAGGGCCCCATCACAGCAGAGACACCAGCGGTACCACTACCTACTGGGCCACCGATACCACCAGTCCCCGCAGTGGAGAGTGCATTCCACCAGAGTGTGTTGCATGAGTTCTAGTGCCAGTGGATTCCCAGGTTCTTCAGAGATACCGACCCACAGGTAGATGAGGACTGGCTGGAGGTTGTCGTTAGAGTTTTCAGAATGGTAGGGACACCAGCTAATCTTATGGTGATCCTCACCGTGAGTCTCCTGTACGCAGTTGTAGGTAGATGGTGGAGCATGATGCTCCAGGTGCATGAAGAGGCATATTTTTTTTTGGACAGACTTCGAGAGTCTCTTCTGATTGGAGTTTTTTCCTGCCACACTTCATGTGGTGCAGATTCAAGAGTTTATTCATCTGCAGCAGGGTAGCATGACAGTAGCTCAGTACTTAGTGAGGTTCAATGACCTCTCACGCTACTCCACGGATATGGTGCAGGACCTGTTCTCCTAGTCCTGGACTTTCGAGATGGGACTAAGGTATGATATTAGGGCTTCAACGATTCCCCTCAGCATCCCGACGCAGGTGGGGGTGCTGGAGCGAGCCCTTCTAGTGGAGATATTTCTGGTTGAGCAGTCTCCAGCGGCGAGACCCACCGCAAGATTACACGTAGCGGAGTCTTCTGTAGTTGGCAGTAGACAGTTGACGCAGAGGTCCAAGAGGAACAGACCATCAGGTGGGTGACCTCAGGATACTGGTTTAGATGTGAATGGCTCAAGAAATAGATCCAGCCATAAGAGGGGCAGGCAGTGCTATGCATGCGGCGGGTAGGGTCACATGGCTCGAGACTACCTGACCCGCCATGTAGATGAGTAGTAGACCATAGATGGACATCCCAGGAAGAGGTAGAGGTTCGACCATGGTGGTCCGTTGGGAGGAGCTGGATGAGGCATAGGAGCAGGCCTAGCAGCGGGTGGTGGATGACGTTTCGAGGCTCTACCATCACCACCACCAGGAGGTCCACCCTGACCATAGGGAGCTGGCGGAAAGAGTCGGGCTCATCTCTAGGCAGTCGAGGCCTATGACCACGGCGCAGTTGAGATGATTCGAGGTACTATCTATTTCTACTCCACCCTTGTTGTAGTACTTATAGACACAAGTGTGCGTCAATATTTTATTGTCGCTTCCCTTGTTCGGAGCTCGGAGATTCCGACAGAGCCGTTGGCTCGATCTTTACGGCTAGAGACCCCTATGGGAGCAGACTCGATGATTACGCGCTGGTTCTAAGAGGGTGAGCGTACTCTAGGAGATGAGAGCTTTGGCTGGGATCTTCTTGTAGTGGCTTAGATGCCTTACGACTTCATCTTGGGTATGGACTGGTTGTCTACAGTCCATGCCCAAATCTACTACAGTAGGCGCAATGTGTGGTTTGGCCATATGGATGGGACCAAGTTCACCTTCACCATTGAGAAGGGAGCCTTTGCTGTGTAAAATGGATTTATCTAGAGGAGAGGGCAGCCGATCACACATCAGTTGGCTAGTATAATCCTCGGAGCAGTTGATGTGTGGAGTCCATGTTTTCCTGTTGTGGTGGATCATCATGCGAATCTTTTTCATGGAAAAGTTCTACGAATACCTCCTCGCAGATAGGTAGACTTATACATTGAACTATACCCTAAGAAACACTGATATCTACTCTAGCATATCAGATGTCTCTCGCTGAGCATCATGATCTGTGAGTACAGCTGGAGGACTTGCTGGTAAATGGATTCATCCGACCCAGTTTTTCACCCTGGGCTTCTCTGATTTGGTTCTCCAAAAAGGCGGATGGGTGATTGTGACTGTGTGTCGGCTACTGTCGCCTAAATCAGGTAACTGTGAAGAAAAATTACCCACTCCCGATGATTGACGACCTCTTTGATCTGCTCAAGGGAGGACATGGTTTCTCGAAGACCGGCCTCAGATCAGGCCATCACCAGCTTGGTGTTTGAGATGAGTATGTGAATAAGATGAGCATCAGATGTTTTATGGCCAATATGTGTTCTTGGTTATGCTCTTTGTCATAACCAACACTCTAGAGATGTTCATGAGTCTCATGAAGAGGATATTCTAGCCTTACCTTGATCGTTTTTTCATATTTTTCATCGACGACATACCGATTTACTCGACTACTTATGAGGACCATACCTACCACTTGAGGGTTGTACTGGATACACTCCGAGAGAACCTACTTTATGGAATTCTGTCGAAGTGCCAGTTCTGTATTCGAGAGGTTCACTTCTTGGAAAACATCATCTAAGATTCTCGAGTTGCAGTGAATCCAGTGAAGATCATGGAAGTACATGCTTGGGATCCACCTAGAAGCGTGATGGAGGTGCGTAGTTTCTTGGGTCTGGATGGATACTATCAGAGGTTTGTGCCAGACTTCTCTAGAGTTGCAGCACCACATTCAGCCTTGACAAATAAGGGCAAACCCTTCGTTTTGTCAAATAGATGGCAGCAGAGCCTTCAGGAGCTGAGGCAGAGATTGACTAGTGCGCCCATCTTGAGGCTACTGGAGGATGGAGTAGGGTATGTAGTTTACTGCGACGCATCAGGGACTAGACTCGGGTATATCTGGATGTAGGAGTGAGCAGTGATCGCATATGGTTCACGGTAGTTTGGACATCACGAGCAGAACTACGCTACCCTTGACCTTGATTTAGTAGTAGTGGTCCTTGCCATGAAGATGTAGAGGCTCTATCTGATAGGCAAGCACTTTACATTATATTCTGACCACTAGAGTCTCGGGTACATCTTCTCGTAGATCAGCCTAAACCAGAGACAATGGTGATGGCTCGAGTTTCACCAGGACAATGACTTTGAGATAGTCTATACTCCTGGGAAGGGGAAAGCTGTAGGAGATGCTCTCAGCAGAAGATCGGACATTTAACTGCTAGGAGAGGAGACTGAGCAGCTAGGCGCGTTGCAGATATCCATTGTGGATAGAGATGAAGTAGCCTTTCTATAGTCTCTCACAGTCACTCATCCACTCCTTCAGTGATTTAGAGAGGCACAACATGGGGTCGTTGACTGTGAGACGCGACGTGATCAGATATCCTCAGGGTAGGCACCTGATGGATTTTCTGATGGTGGGGAGAACAACATCTTCTTCAGAGGATATACCATGGTACCAGTTGCACTATATGAGGAGGTTCTGAGGGAGTTCCACACTTCCCCTATAACGGTACATCCAAGAGTGGCGAAGAAGTATCAGGACCTCAGACGATAGCACTGTTGGCCGGGTATGAAGAAGGCAGTTGCAGAGTTCATTACATGATGCCTCACTTGTCAGCAATTGAATGCAGAGCACTAGATTCCAGCAGGCTTGGTACAACCCTTAGAGGTACCGGAGAAGAAGTGGGATGGGATATCCATGTATTTAGTGACGGGACATCCATGTACATCCAGGGGACACGACTCTATATGGTTGATCATAGACCGACTCTCGATGTCAGCCCACTTTTTACCGATCAGAGAGAAGGGATTAGTGGAGACCTTGGGACACCTCTACATTCATGATATCGTACGGCTTCATGGTGTGCCATCGACTATAATATCTAATCAAGATGCTGGTTTCACATATCAGCTTTGGAAGGGTTTATAGGAGGCTTTTGGGGCACCGCTTCGCCTAAGCACCACCTTCCATCCTCAAACGGACGACCAGACTGAGGGGACTATTCAAACTCTCAAGGATATGCTCTGTCCATGTGTCCTTGAATTGGTCATAGCTGGGAGGATCACCTACCCTTGGTGGAGTTTGCATACAATAACATCTATCACTCCACCATCGGGATGGCCCCTTGCGAGGCACTGTACGGCTGACCATATAGATCACCTCTGTGCTAGACTGGCCCAGGGGGTCCGCACTTGTAATATCTGAGATGGTGAAAGCTATGGCGGAGATGGTGCACATCATATAGGATTGGATGAAGACTCCACAAAGTAGACATAATTCCTATGCTGATAAGAGATGAAGACCACTGGAGTTTGAGGATGGTGACCATGTCTTCCTACGGGTATCACCTCAATGAGGTTTATAGAGATTTGGCTAAGGCGGAATGTTTTCTCCACACATTATCAGGCTGTTCCAGGTCCTCAGTAGAGTAGGTCGGGTGGCTAACCGCCTGGCCCTTCAACCTCAGTTGCACCAAGTCCACGACGTCATCCACGTATCTCAGGTGAAAGGATACATGCACAACCCACCACACATCCTCGATCATAGGGATTTGGACATCGATGATAGGGCGACATTCACAGAGGTTCTGGTAGAGATCTAGTAATGATAGGAGCAGGTCCTACGTGGACGATCGATTTCTCTAGTGCCCATTCGCTGGAAACACGGGAACCTCCAAGAGATCACATGGGAGTAGGAGGCTCAGATGCCTGCTCAGTACCCCGATTTGTTTCCCTAGTGTGTGTGGAAGCATTACGGGGACGTAAATCCCTGGTGTGGGGGTAATTTAAAGTCATGGAAAATTCAAGGAAATTTTTTCCATAAATACTTTGTAATTTTATGAGTCTTTGGTTTCTGAGGGCCCCTGATTCCACGGCCCGGTGTGAAGAGAATCATATTCTGAAGTTTTTTTCAGGTACATTCAGTAAACGTACCTGTGTGTTTTTCTATATTTTGAACCGATGCTCGGAATTGATATCTGAGGGCACCGATGAACTCGTAGCACCAGTATTCTCTTAAGGGGACCTTTACTGCGGTTCTGTTTGCTCTGGGGGAGAAGTTAATTGTTTTGGGAATTTATAATAAATTAAAAAAAATTGTTGTTCATAATTTTATTTATTTTTTGAGGTTATTTCTTTCAAGGGGAAGTTATTGGTGGGGCCCACACACACATAACCTCTCATGAGAGGATAATGTGAGGTGGGGCCCACACGAGATCCTATCCTCTTTTTAATTCTTATAACTCTCCACCTTATCCTTAATTATTTAACACCTAACCTCAATGTAGTGGAGCCTCTCCACCTCCAACCGATTGATTATGCCACTGCATCCAACTAATAACTTCATTAAAAAACTGGAACCTCTCATTTAAATCAATTTGAATTTGACGGTAATTCTATTAAAATTGAGACACCTAATATAATAAATGCCTTGGCAAATATTTTTGTGGAGGAACCTTTGGAAAATTATAGGAGAGCTTCATTCTTCCATAAAGAATGTCATACTCTCTCGGCGAAGAACGCTCTATGAATTCTCCTACATTCTTCTTCCTTCGTTTAAAGGGAGAAGACACTTCTCACGAGAAGAGTTGCCTACGACAATGACACTTCCTCCAACATTGACGGGATGACACCATTCTTCCGCGGTGCCCGACTATCACGATGGTTATCTACCGCTGCTCGATGACATGCGACGTCAATTATGAGGTTGGGGGTTTGCTTCAAATTTAATTGAATAGAATTGGTATTTATTCATCGTTGGAACCTTGTTTTATCTTCGGCCATATGATACCGCCTTACGTGGAGGGCGCTGGCCGAATGAACACCGCCCGATGACCCTCTGTTGATCCTTGTTTTATTTTGATTGAGGTGGTTACATAATTAATGGGGGAGACCAGAGGAAGCGGTGGAAGTATGTCGGCCGTGTAGAGAGGAACTGCAGCCCACATCTGCGGGCCACTTAGACGAAGAAGAACGGGTCGGCTGAAGCCGTCCGGGCTGGCGGACCGCGGCGCCTCTAAGGCACCGCGCTGCCGAGAACCGCGGCCCTCGCTGCGCGGGCCGCTTCGGTGGCGAATCGGCCGGCTTGTATGTCGGCCGGGTTGAAGAGGCCGCCACACCCACAGGTGTGGCGTGGGAGGACAACAGCCCGTGCAAAAGGACAACGGCCTACCCATGCGGGCCGCTCGCACCGAGAAGACCGGCCAGTTTCGGCCAGCCGATTATGAGGGTGGCGCCGCCAGTTCAGGGAAGCCCCCCCCAGCATCGCTCGGTCGGTCATGTTATGTCGCGGCACACCATGGGCTAGGCCGACCCCCCCTGTCGGGTCGGACCCGCCAAATTGTGACCAGCCGACCCGCCACCCCAATGAGCTTGACGGGCCGGGCCTAATTCACATAAATGAGAATAACATTAAGAATTGCGCATCTGATCGACGCACCGTCTACGGTACTAGGACCCTCGCGAAGAAGCGGTCCTTTTGCGATACTCTAAGTGTGTTTTGGACAACTTTGGAAAACGGCCGGGTTTGGAAAGTGCAATTCCAACCGGGCCCATGGAATGTAAAATCTAATATCTCTCAGACTAGGAATCCAATTGACGCGTCGTCTGTCATGTTGCATTCCTTTTGACGAGACATGAACTTTGGGATACATAAACATCAGTCTTCATGATAGTTAAAGTATCTCCCCATTGGTTTGAGGAGATGACACTACCTGAAATGAGTGTGATGTGTGCGGGATCCGTAGAGCTGGCTATGACTGCGACGACTACCATACTGAGATCATCTGTGGGTTCAACGACAAGGAATACTGTAATTGGATCCTCCGTGGGTTCGGTAGTGATGACTACTGTACTTGGACCCTCTGTGGGTTCAGTAGTGATGACTACTATACTTGGATCCCCTGTGGGTTTGGAACCGATGACTACTATACTTGGATCCTCTGTGGGTTCGGCAGCAATGACTTCTGTACTAGGATCCTATGTGGGTTCGGTAGAGGAGATGATTCAGAGGCTAAATCTAGTCATCTCAACCCCATTTCTTGAGTTTCATACCTATGTGAGATGAGTCATGACTTTTAATCATTATCATAAATGTGATTGACTTCTTTCCTTTGTGGGCTGAGTTGTGCTTGGGCTCGAGAGTTTGGAGCCGAACTGAGATTGATAACATAGGTATATGTATGGGCATATGCCTAAGAAGGGTTAATTGAAACTTTGTGATAGTACCTCTCTTCTGTGGTTTATCATTAGTGGATTTTGGGAGACCTTCTGGGGTCTTAGTGTCCCTACTGACTATCATATACTCACCCATGCAGGGGCTTTGCCTGCACTACGTTGTGTTGGATGTAGGCGATGGACAACACTGATCGAGGTGGAGACTTGAGGAGCTGGATAGTACCCAGAGTTGGAATACATTGAGAGACATACACAGAGCAGACGAACGGACCCGAGGTGCCGAAAAGACCATCTGTACCAACACTTCAGGTGGGATACCGGGAGAACGACTCAATGTTTGATGCTTTACATTACTGTTGTTGTACTAGTTTTTTAGTTTTATTATACATACTATTGGTCTTGTATTTCTGGCCACTATCTTTTCATCACTTACTTTTGTATTTTAGTATTACATAGTGGTTACTTCTTTTTCGTACTCTGTTGTGTTTGTTAAATATTATAATGGCAACGCCTTCCCTTTTTATCGGGATTTAATCCTTGGTGCAAGTCACCACCCCTTGGCCTATAGAAGGTGGTCTTTGGGTAGTCACGGCAGGCGCCTTGAGGACGGGTCGTGGCAACTAAAAATTGGTTGATTATTTTTTATGTATTTATAAATGAATTTCTATTAATTAACAAATTTATATGTATACTGCATGACACACGTACGAATCGAAATGAATTTCTATTAATTAAAAATTGGTTGATTATTTCTTGTGATTTGGAATAATGATTAGATGTTCATTATATAAGAATCGAAATGAAATCAATTAACATGAGACAAGACAGTATAACATTTCTAAAAGCCATGGAATTGTGGCATACACATAAACATAGAAAATATTTTCCATAGTAGTCAAGGCTCCTTCTCGAATGTTATCATGACATTCCATGGGTGGCTACACCTCCCAGGTAGGGAACACCCTAATCCCCAGTTTAAGACCATTACTCATTGTAAAATGGGTTCACTACCCAAAGCCATCATGATATTCAAGGATTACACCCTAGGCCATCATAGTGTACCATGTCCCTTATTGAACCGAGTTCAATCTCCATTGTATTCTTGTAAATCTCATAAGATACAAATATTTGACTAATGCATTGGAAGGATAAATAGGTGTCACTAATCCAATAATGAAATAATTGGTGTCTATTCTATAAGATCATAAAACATTCCTCATGTAATAATCCATAACAAGAAATGTGTATCATAGAAAATTTTTCATATCGTAAACTATGGAAAAGAGATAGGTTTCATAATAATTTTAGATGTTCATCATTGCATAACCCATGAAATAATGTGGGACTCATAAACATGTTATAAACTCTGGAACAAAAACAGTTTTTTAAACATCTTATCACTAGAAATATTAACCATACTGATATATAATAAGAATTTTATTTTTTTATCGAGCCCCAGTAAAGCACAAGTAACATTAAATAAATGTCATCATAGATGGAAAATGATTTCTGGAACACAACTTAGAAATTCTCTAGAAGAAAATAATTTTTCTTTGAAAATTACATCTCAAAACTATAAATACATTAATTTTTTTTAAAATACTTATCATTCAAAATAAAACATAAAAACCGCAAAAAAAATATATAAAACGTTTTAAAACATTTCTTTACGAAAATATGCATACCACTTTGAAAAAAACATTAAAAACATTATAAAATTGTAATATATTGTTATTTGAAAATAAACATTATTATTTATAAAATATGCTTCATAAAAAATAATGGTCCTTATAAGGGGATGTTTTGTTCATGTCAAACCCATTAAACCCAATATATATTTACCATTTTTTTAAAATTTCATATGGGATTTTTATTTAAACTAACATAAAGTATTCTCTCATTTACTTTTTGTAATAAGTAAAACAAGGGTAAAAATTTCTTTTAAAAATAATCATTGGTGATTGATAAATCATTTTTCAAACAATATTTATAAAACATTGTTTTGTAAGAAAATGGCTTTCTGATTGAAGAGAAAAATAAAATTGAATTTTCATTAAAAAAATCAGTTATTTTTTGTTCCGAGGAGTTATGAAATATTGCAATTAATTTATAATATCCAGAATAACAATAGGAAAATAAAATTAATTAGTTTGTTTTGAATTATATCGTAATATTTTATAATATAAATCATAGTCATAAACAATCCCAATAAAGGATGAGATTTTAATATAAAATCTCTACAAATTTAGTTACTATGAATTATAATCCCCATGAATGAATAACAAAACATTAAATATCATATTTAATTGGGATGAAAACATTAATTATATTAAATGTAAGAGGTTATACATATAAACCACATGAAATATTATAGGTTCATAACATAATGTTTGTCTCAAAGAAGTCAAATTGAGACAAAAAACCATTACAAATATCATCACATGGAATTGGGAATAAATAAATGAATTGATTATGTGACTAAAAAGTAAATCCAAATAAAAAATTATAAATAAGACATAAAATAATAAACATTAATTATAGTAATAATATTTATATTACATAATCAATGATGTATACGTTTTACCATATGAATGACAATTGTGTTTTTAAATCCCATACCACTTTGTTAAATTTTAAAATTTAGAAACTGTAAATGGGAGTTCTTATAATTTATATGTAAATTAACAATACCTTAAGGATATTTGTCACAAAATACATTCATGGGATGTATATAAACAACATAAAAGAAATGGGTGTTGAATGTGCCATGTTTCCCAGAGAATTAAATAGTGTGACCGAAATCCCTTACCTTAAGTCTTGAAATCCGTTGTACATATTCAATCCTCTGATATGAAAAATATAAGTTAATTATAAAATTTTTATTAATAAAAATTTATATATAGAATATCATCTATTATTTATATGACCAACTATTACAAGTTTATTAACAACTCAATGGTAATGTCACATTTTTGGGTAGTAATTGGCCTATTTTTTTATAAGTTTTTCCATTTTATTTTTTGTCTTGTTAATTAGATAATGGATTAATAAAAAAGTAATGTAAAAAATTGAAGAAATATCATATTTTTTCATTATATATGTATTAATAATGATCTATAAAACATAGATATAGAAAATGATATACGCCATTCATGGGTACTACATGACATACGTACGAATGAACGTTGTTTCCAATTTATCAATATAATGAAACAAAGTAAGTAAAATGGTATATTATAATAATAGAATAATTAGCACTACTGGAAAAATGATTTTTCCCAACGATATTATACCAACGGTTTGTAAAAACTATTGGTATAGGTACCCTTTCCCAACGGTTTGGCCAAACTGTTGGGAAAGCCCATTTTGTGGCCACCTTTCCCAACGGTTTGCCCAATCCGTTGGGGAAGGTTGAATTATGGACCCCATTTCCCAACGGTTTGCCCAAAACATTGGGAAAGGGGGTCCAGAATTCAACCTTCAACCAAAATTTTGAAAAAAAAGCAAGACCTTTCCCAACAGTTTTGAAAACCATTAGAAAAGGTCCTTTGATTTTTTTTTGAATCTACCTATGGAGAACATTATATAAATCAAAATTTAAAATAATTAGAACAATAAATATATATATTTATGAAATTATTTTAACAAAAGTCATCTTAGCTAAGTGGTTATGTCATTCAGTTATAAACTATATGTCCTGGGATCAAATCCCACCAGATGTTTCTTTTTTGAAATACATATACCAACGGTTTTCAGAACCATTGGTATAGATTTTCTAATTACTTATACCAATGGTTTTCAAAACCGTTGGTATAGACCCTATACCAAAGGTTTTCCCCAAACAGTTGGTATAGACCCTATACCAACTCTTTTCCCCAGACCGTTGCTATAGACCTATTGTCATGGCTTACTTGCCAACGGTCCTCCAAACTGTTGGTATAGCCTATAACAACGGTTTGGGGACCTATACCAACGGTTCCAAACCGTTGGTATAGGGTATTTTTCCAGTAGTGTAGTATATCATATATATAATATATGTTCATTAAACCCATCCTTATAAAAGTTTATGTAAATTGTTAATGGATCGCATCACCTCACAAGGCGGTAGTCTTCTTTTCACCTGCGAGACGTTATTATATTTCTATAAAACTTAAACCATAAAGGTATGTGTGATATTTTAATTAAAAAAGAAAAACATGATAAAAAATATCACATATGAAAAATAAATCCATCATTATTTCAATCCTTTTGATGTGGTAATGGAGAAATGAATGGAATTAGTTTGTGAGGTAGTAGTCTGCTGTACCCACAATTTATGATTTCATAACCCAATTGATAGAAATAGATATAATTATCACTCATGAACATGACCCAAAAAAACCTAGTATATTTAGTATAATTATTTTAGTATATTATAATGTTATAATAATAATTTATGGAAGTGGGAGAATAAATAAAACAAAAAACCCTTGTTTATGAACATTATCTCTTATTTAGGGATCCTCCTAAGGATTACACCAAAGTCCATCCTAGGATAGATTTATGTCCAAATCAAGGATTCTATGAAGATAATAGTGAATTTTATAAGTGAACTGGTATAATATTTTCTAAAACCAAAATGTTTTAATTGAATGAATAGAACATGAGAGTGAGTGTCCATTTATAATTGAGGTGGTTGACACTATTGTAATGCCTTTGAAAGAATGATTTAAACCCACCTTTTTTCATGTCAAAAAACTCCTATAATGTACCATTATATAATACAAGAGGTTTAAGGTCTAAATATGTCCTTAAAGTAGTATTTATTATAGTTTTTATGAAATTTTAACGTAGATCGTTTTATTTTAACACCCTGGTTCACAAACCTTAACCTTAAAATATTTAATTTTTATTGTTCTGTGAGTAAATTTTTTCAAATATATAGTTGATATTATTATATAATATGAATTAAAACTATTCCAAATATTGAATAAATTTATTAAAATTCCATTAAAATAAGTTCCAAAATTAAATTTAAAAATAATCCCACATATGTGATCAGAAAGTAGGATTTTTAAGAGAAATTGTTCAAAATATTTAAATACTTATATATCAAAATTCAATTTGAAATTTATTAAATAACCTAAAATGGATATATAGATATATAATTGAAATAATTATCCAATAAAATAAATCGAAAAAATTATTTAACTTTATAATTGAATTTAGCCGAAAATCTTTTTTCATTTCAAATTCAATTTTTGTCATAATTCCTCAAATAATGAAATTGTTTATAAAAATCAAATAAATTCACCCAATAATAATTCTAAAATAATTATTTGAAAATAAATATTCATTTTTTTTTAAAAAATTATTAATAAGTGGAAATTTAAATTTAATACAAATCTTATAGACATAATGAAAATGTGGGTTTGACAAATGTATTTTTGAAGTACAAAAAGATATTATATTAACTATCTATCCAATAATAATAATTCAATTAATATAAATTAAAGTATATTAAAATATAATATCTATATTTAATTTATAAAATTATTTATTAGTTATTATTTTATTTAAGTATAATAGAATACATTACACACTTTAAAATAGTTTTATTAAAATCGAATTTGTAAACCAAAAAAATTTAATTATACTAAAATTTAATATAAATATGATTTAAAAGTAGTTAATTTCATTAAATATAACTAATTAACATTTAAGTATCTTCACAAAATTATTTTTAATTTATATTACCTAATTTATTGAAAATAAATAATTTTTTAAAAAATTCAATATTTTTCAATTTTCGCTGAAAAAAGAAATATTTCCAAAAAATCCTAAAATTTCATCATATGTTAATTTTGATATTATGAATCCAAAATTTATTTAAATTTTATCAAATAAATTTTTTAATTTCTATATCTATTAATTATAATATTTTGTAAATGAAATCAATAAAAAAAATTCATGAATATAGATTTTTAGGAATATTGATATGCTATTATAAATTATTTCGGTATTTAGAAATAATTTTAAATTAAATATAATTAGTGTGAGAATATTATATGCAAGTTTTAAAAATGATTTAATTATATTAAAACCCCCCCATTAGACAGTTAATTTATAATAGTAATATTTATATTAATATCGTTTTATGGGTTGCTGATGCTCGGTGTTATGTGTCATGAATACAACTGAAAAAACTCAATGTTTCATGTAAAACAAGGTAAAAAATTTATTTCATGAAACAAAAGATAAATTCCCTATTTAAGGTAATATATTCTTAACTAATTATTCTATATAACAAAAAATATTGAACAGAGTGAATTCCTTTAAAAAAAATATTTCACAAAATCTCGAGGTGTTACAACTCAACTTCCTGGGGTCCACCAACCAATTTAAACATCGATGGATGACATAAAAGTAACTAAGTTGTACGAGCATGAATAAAAGGAAAAATTTGATTGTTATTCATATCTATATGTCATATTAAATTAACATAAAAATTGATAATTTTATCATCAAGAATACTCTCTAGAACTGTGTGACGTTCTAGGAAAGTTGTGTTAGGTGTCTACTAATTACCCCTATCCTAAAGCTCAATATAATGATGTAATAAAATAATATTATCAATAATGTTAAAAAAACTCAATAGAACATATTATTAATCATAAGATAGCCCTTATAAGTTCATGGAAACAATGTAGATCCCCTAACACATGGTTTCACTAATGCATGGCTTCCCAAATGAATTAGAATACCATAACATTACCATTTGTTTATTTTTCATAAAATATATCATTGTATTATTTATAACAGATTATATAGGAAATTATGTCACATATGATAAATATTTCCCTACCATGAACAATGTAGGTCAATATTTTTCCCTATATGCAAACCATGATGCATGCATACACACATCACGACATTATAGTCTATGATTAAATTGTCATAATAAAGTAACATCTCCAAAAAAGAATATTTCCCAAGGTGAAATAAAATTAATAATATTAAAAGTGAACATCATGAAAATAAGTCCCATACTTAGGTAATTGGGTCTTCCTAATCATATGGCTTAGATACTCCCATTTCATAGCATTATACAAAGACCCTTTGTATCCTAGTATATTGATAGGCTTCCACATGTAGTAATGAAAAATGTAATAGAAAATATTTGATATAACTTTTTAATGTCCCATTCTTGGTACTCTATCATGTTATTGACTGAATTAATACTCAGTCATCATATTCCAATGGATATTGAATAATAATTATGGTCTAAGGAATATATAAGGGAGATAATACCCTCTACAAAATAATTGAAATAAAAAAGGAAATAACATAAAAAAACTATCAAATATAACTCCATTAGAGTACATATAAATACAATAAAACTCAAATAATAATAATAAATTATTTCTATACTCTATTCCGAATTAAATGAAAATTTTATGTTCATAAAAGTAAAAAACAAAAAACATTATCTAATATAATGAATCAAAATGTCATTGGCCCAAACCCCATGATCATTACCATCCCTAAAAAATCCACCCATTCATAAATTTAATTAATCATAAATTGTTCACATTTCCATTTTCTATAATTACAAACATGAAATCTATCCATGGAACAAATGGTGGCCTGAATAGTGAGTGAGTTTAACTCAGTAGGCTGACACACAGTCTGTATAAACAATGAAATATTGATAAATATTAAATGAAACTATATTATAGATAGTTACAATTAGTTAATAAATTAATTCACAAAATCTAAATTAACATATTGATTCTAAATCTATAGGTGGAACATAAATTTAAATAAAACCATATTTGGCATGATGATATATATATATATATGTCCAGAATTAATATGATTAATCTCCCAAACCTATGGTGCATTCCCATACTTAGGATAAATAGACCATGTAATGAGATGTAATTTATCATATATACCATGGTAATAATTTAATCAATAAATACTATCTTTTATGTGAATTTCCATGTTAGAGCTACTTACATGTTAATAGGGCTCAAAAAAGATCTAAGGTTAGAAGAAAAACTTTCATACTGGTCTCTATGATAATACACTTGTGATAGTAGATTGCTTATTACCGTGTAGCTATACAATAACAAGGTAATTACTATTAGAGGACCCTTTGTCAACTCCCATGTTATGGCCACTTATGTGATCGGAGGAAATAAGTCCTTATGTAAAATCTAATGTTATGTTCAATCATACAATTTAATAAAAATTCAATAAGAGTCAATTAAATAACAATAATTAAATATTTTAATCATGTGATCATATTCCATGTGGTATAATTATGTAAAATTACAAATTATAAACATTTAATATACATTAATCGAAGAATACAATTATAATAATAATTATATCTATTCCATTTCACTTTTCAATTAAACATACTTACCATTCACATGAAAAGATAACCATATCCCATTATTATACAATACCAATTCAAATTAAATTTCTATTAACATCTTTCCAGACAAGTGACTCATTATTATACCAAAAATATAGTATTAAAATATTAATTGAATACAATATTTTCACATAAACCAATTCCAATTTCAACTTCATCTTGGTCTCTAGGTTCTTCAAAACCATGTTACGACTTAGAGTCAAAGGTTGGAACACCTCTTGGGATGCATCATGTATCAGTATCAATTTTGACAGACTCATCATGACCCAAGGGAGGACTAATCATATAGATTCACAAAATATAGTATGTTTTCTGTTTGAATAGGTAAGGTTCACATTCTTCTAGTTTCATGACCCTTAATGTATATACTAGAAAAATAAAAACAATCACTAGACCATCGACATCACATAGGAAAGAATAAATCCAATGAGATTTGATTCTGTTTAAATTTGAAAAAAATCAGAATATCTTATTTTTAGTGTTAAAAACATCATTTTACGTCTAGAATAAGTGGAAGTAAGGAGGAGACAAGGATACTAAATTTTAATACATATGATAATTATTTATTTTGGATCACATTATGAGAGAATAAATCAAATAACAGAATGAGGTTCTTAAATAAGTTTCATGATACTTCTAGATAATTGACAAGTCATAAATCAATAGTTAGGGTTTAATTTGTGGTTTTAATATTGTTAAAAACAAATTGAGGGGGAGTAAATGTAATTCTAACTCTCTTAATCCAATCCCAGACCCACACCATGGTGTAGACTGTGGGAACCACTGGCTACTTTATGGTCTCCCCTAGTGAACTTTCATTTCTAGGAACACTATTTTTTGGTAGATGGACTGTACCAACCTGTTAGTGGACTTGAATATTCTGTAAAAATAAAGAACACTTATAACCTCCCACTATCACAAATTGTAGATTCCCTGAACAAATCTGAAACATTGTTTCATTCATGTATAAATTATTGTTTTTCATGGTTTTATCTGATTATTAAAACTAATTGAGAGAAAAGGAAAAACATAAAGAGGGGAAAATTTGGAAATTGATTTTATAATGCAACTAAAAAAAATATTATATATTTTTCCAATATAATTATGGATTTTTTTAAGGAGTGTTAGTGAGGTAGATTTCAAAGAAATCATTGAATACATTAATCAAAACATGATCAAAACCCGGACGAAATATTCGTAAGGAAAAAAGTGATTTTTCAGTTTTTCCCTGAAGTTTATGAATGAGGGTTGGAAGAAAAGAGAGATATTTATTGTGAAAAAATAAACACTATAATATGTTAGGAATACGTTAAAGACTAAATTACAGAAATTAATTATTGGAGTTATGATCATGCATAGCCCATTAACACTATGGTGGGTGATAACATGGTTTTGATGCATTTTATCTTAATTATGTTCATAGTGAACACTATCATGTTATTTAATATATTAATATTGGATAATTATCTATTTTACTATAAGAACTATTCATAGGATGTGAAGAGTACTTGGATGTGGATATGGATAACCCCTAGGTAGACACCATAGATGAAAAACTATTAATGGAAATTAAATATAATGATAGCCATTATAAATTTTTTGATGAGGTAGATGAAGAGTATTTTGGAAATTTAATCAGACCTACATAAAAGGAATTTAATGAGGAAATCACTAGTTTATCTATAATATAAATGGAGTCATCATTCATCCTACTTTCATCCAAAAAATTTAGTGAAATTTCTATTTCCATGGGGTTGGTCACACACTATGATGTCAAAGGGTTCCTGGTATAAAAGAAACATATTAATAAATTATATAGGAATGGAATAATGTTGTGGTTCATTCCCAAAAAATCCCCATTCACTTGAAGAATAGGATTATTCCAAATTGGGCTCGATATAGGTGGTAAAAACTATAGCACATCTTGTGGTGTTTCCCCAATAACAGTCATCACGTATTTTCTAGTTAAAGTTATGTATTTGTATTCTGTATAAAAAAAATTATTTCTCTATAATTTATTTCTCTATATGTAATTGGTGAATAATATCGACTATAACTGACTAAAGATCATTAGAATCATATAAATATGGGAATCACCTCCCACCTACCCATCTCGTGAATGAAATAATATATCATAGGTGAAATTATACCATTAAACTAGTTTTTAAATATTATTTAAAATCGAACTAAAAAAATTAAGAAATTATATTGAATTAAATTATGGTATTAGAGAAAAGAAATTAGGGGGGATATGGAACATTTGGGTAAATTTTAATTATTATTTTTTTAATTTTTAATTTTATGTGTTTTAGTGAGCCTCTATTTAATCCCAAAAATACTCACTAACAAAAATGAAAAAAATTGATTTTGACCATGTACAAATATTAATTATGATTTTTTATTTTTTTTAATATTTAATTTATATTAATGTAATAATAGTTTTAATAATGAACTATAATTTCCTCTTTTACGAGATTTATCATATAATCCAAGCCTTAATGATAAAAGTATTTCAATAGTTTATTTTTTTCATGGATTATATGTTTTATTCATTTTTATGACTATTAACTAGAAATAAAAGCTATAAAAACTAATGTGTATTGCCCAAAATTTTATCCCGACCCTATTTGGTTTTTGAGAAACATTAGAAACATCATTCTAATAGACTCACTTCTTGGGAGAATATTGTTATTTTAATTACACAAATGTGACTATTCTCTCTCAAACAATTGGAATTAAATAATTATTTTAAACATTGATGTTGAATTAGATTAGGACACACATTAATTTTAATTTATACCAATTATTAATGCTTATTATAGTTATACCATTAAATAATCATGAGTGGACATGTAGGTTTCAAATGGATTTAAAGAAAAAATATCCCTTACCTATCCTAAATTTAAAATAAAACAACATGATTTTTTAGATTCATTGAATGGGGAAAAGATGATTACACATGTTTTTATATAGTAATTATTAAATGTAATTCTAAATGTGAGAGGTGGGAGTCATCATTCTGGGGCACTAAGCAATAGACAACTTGAAATTGGGTACTTTCTGTAAATTTCTTTTTTATCATCATATTATCTATATAAAAGTTTAAATATTTAATATTTAAAAACAAATGAAGATTAATTAATAATAATAGCACCAGTAAAATGATTTTCAAATATAATATAGAGAAAAAATATTTCTAAACTAATTATTTAATATATTTTAAAATGAAAATAATTAAATTATTAAGGAAACACTTGTAAAATAAATTATTTATTAATTTTGAATGATAATTTATCTATGGAATTGGAATAAATACTACCCAATTCAAGTTTTATTTAATTATTTTGAGAATAATTTATATTATGAAAGAATTTGGATGATTTTTGAAATCACAAATCTTAGCATGAAATAATGAGGTTGCAGTTTTTATATTACATCAAAGTTATTTAAGTGAATTTAAGGATGTAAATTTATATTTTATTATTTTTTAAACCATTAATCTTACATTAATATTTTTTTTTATGATTGACCATTTAGGATATTGGATGAAGGAAAAATACATATTGATTTATAGGTCTTATGTTTTCATAGTGGCATAAATAAATGTAAAAAATTTGGTGTATAAATAATATATACTACATTATAGGACTATGATGTAACAACTTCATATGAACTAACCGATACCTAAAAATATTATTATGCTAAAATTAAATGAATCTTATATAATAATGAATTATAGAATGAAATGTGAAATTCAAATAATAACCAAAGTCAATAAAGAGTTTTTATTTGTTTTTTATATATCTAATGACAATTCGAAAATGTTTTTAAAATTTTCACAAAATATCATCAATTATTTAATAACATGAGAACATATAGAATTCGAATTTTGAGTGAATTTTTGTTGGTTTCGTAATGACTAACATATATTTAGGGATGGTGGGATTATGATGTAATGAGTAGTATTACAATAGTATGTTTCATTTAGTATATATTTTAATTATTTTAGAATTAGGAAGAACCCATATAAACTATTTGAAACTTCCTCTATTATAATATGCGATTGGATGTCCTGACCATGGTATTAGAAAATTAAAATCATGACATTAAAACAATTGAATTTCATCATTTATGGTTCAAATTTATTGATCTTATTATTTACTACCAGGTGTTATATATCTTTTATGTATTATTATTATCTAAACATGTTTTATTACCTTTCTATCATGAGTGAGTAGTACATAAAGTTAAAATAAATTAATATTTAAATTGATGTTTTTTAGTGGTTGTAATTTTATTGTTAATGATTTTTTATATCATATTAATATTAATGTATATCTCAGTGGAAATATATTCAATTATAATGTTATTACTTTAGAAAGAAACCCATTTTTATATAGAGATTACAACCAATGTTATAGAGAGTTATTTTTGGTTAAGAGAGTAAAAGAAATTCTTATTTTCATTTGAGAGTATAATTTTTTATTTTTATGTAATTTTTTTTTGTTTATATATAATTGAAACTGTTAAGATATTATGATCTTACATTAATCTATTAGAAAGAGAATATATAAGAATACAATGACTAGTAAACTATAATTTTTACTAAATTTGATTAATATATTAATTTTAACAAACTATCCTATTTAATTAGTTTATAATCCCTAATTCTCATAAAAGAGTAATTGTTTTTACTAATTTTATATTCCTTAGTTTTGGTTCTATTTTTATTTTGAAGAAATTAATTCAATAATTGAAAGAGGTTAAATCTTGGAATGTTGATCATCATTGGATCCTAATGTTTTTACCGCAAACTCTCATATGTACTATGTTTTAGTAATTTTAGTAATGGGATGTGATGTCATTTATTTATTATCATTGCTATAGATCCTTAAGAACATATCACGCCCTTGGGTGTGTGATATTTTGTTAATCATTTTTTGTGAAAAATAACCTATGATTAATACTGGTAACATTTTATTATATAGTATTACTGACTCAATTCCAATACTTTTTGTTTTTCAAATTTATTAATTTTAATATATAGATAAATTATATTTTTCTATTTCAAAGGACGAAGGATTATGAGATGGAATCTTGTCACATGACCATGAAATGCGAAAAATTATAAAAACAAAATTAAATCGTTATGATTAATAGTTAAATTTTTTGTAATCAATGATCAGAAATGATTAATCATGTACACCCTAATGTGCATCATCATGAAAAATGACTTCAAGTATTCAATGTATAAGGAATATATTGTGATGTTACCAAAATTGACTATAGTCATCAATTGATTTTTGGAGATTATTTTATAATAGTATGAAATCATATATAATATAGAAACATTGAGTTAAATTATATAATTCAATAAATTATAGAAAACATTTGAGTTTTTCTTTTGTAAAAACAACGATCCCCATGTACCCTTTCATATTTTTATATGTTTTTTGAAATATATAGGAACATTAAAGCATTCTATATTTCTATATAAGATAGATGAATTCTATTTTCACAAATTTAAATAGATAAGGGTTAGGAGATATAATCACTAACCCATTAAACATTGAGATGGGATAATATTTCAACAAAATTTCAGTTGATATATTTTCTACGGTAAAATTATGGAATCATTATAAATTCAATAGATAACTGTTGAATCCACCTTTGATTATTGTAATTTATTTATTTTTTAATTTCCAAACATTGTTAGTGAAATGTTGAATATAGTTTTAAATAATTTGATATAGATTACCAGAAAATGTTTCAGCCAACATTAATGTAACAAATGGATAAATACCTTAAATGAAGAAAAACAATTTTCTTTTCTAAATATTAAATGAATTATTAACTAATTTTCTCTGAATTAATAGTGGTAGAAGTCCTAAAATAAAATATTTCCACAATGTTGGGTAAATCACTATACTGGTGGCCTTTGTGGAAATAATGTTATAATAAATTAGTGGTATTTCTTTTAAATCAATTTATCATAGCCCCAAAAAATAATATAAAAATTATTCTTGTGGGATAAATACAGGTCAAAATCAATTTCCGGATTTTTTTTATTAATTACATGAATGAAATGGGATAGTCAACTTTTTTCGGTAATAATTATCCTTAAACACATATTCAGACATCAATATGAACAAAAATTCATATTGGTGAATCATAATCATGGTTTGAATAATCTAAAAGAATAAAAAATTTAAATCATAATCATGGTATTTTTTGAGTATTGATGGGAGAAACATGAATCTAGTCACAATATCCAACAATAATAATATCCATAATAATAAGTGAATCAAAAAACACATACATATTCACAATATTTTCTGAATAATATTGAAGAAGTTCAACATTAATATTTTATTTATTACATACAAAATAAAGAAAAAATAATGGGTAAAAATATTTTAAGTAAAATTATATTTAATCTTCCCTGATTCATATATAAACATTAATGACATATTTAATGTAGTTTTCACCATTAGGGATTTGATTCCCAAAATAGATTTGCAAGAATACTTGATTCATTTTTGATTAATATAGAGGTTCTAATAGGGGAGGTGAAGCATGCCATATATAAAAATGGAATTGAACTAAAGGAGAATGAAAATTTTGATATTTGTATGTATGAATTGTATAATGATGTTTTATTATAATGCATGGAAAATAAATCAACCATTGAAGTATAAAAGTAATATAAATTGGAAGAAATCGGTACAAAAAAGGCTACTATAAAAGACCTAAAGTTACTCTATAACAACTCAATCATACCATTATGGATATGATACAACATGGTAATATAGGATAAAAGTATAATAATTACATTGGAATATTTTTGAAATTATGGTAATATAATGATATTTTAAAAAAACTGTTTTCCTGATAGAGTGAACAACATGCAACATTAAGATTTAACGATCCATGATATTCGATTAAAATATTATTTTTTAAATATGAACATTATAACATAGTTTTTAAATTTTGGGGTATTAATATATGTAATCACAATTTTAGAATATAGTATGATGGATAGAAAATAGATATTATTTATTGATATAATCTTTATAGGATTTCAAAATAAAATTTTCTAAAAAATTGTATTTTTATTGTATTTTGAGAAGTAATAATGAAATTTATTTTATAAAATGTTAGAATATTTATTTTATGAAATGATTTTTTTGGAATGAACCATTGATAAATATATTATCATGATATTTTAAAATTTGTTTAAAAATTATATTTTTTAAATGAGTAGTGGAAATAGTTTTTACTAAAAATTGCCTTTTTTAAATAAATTATATAGTTATATATTCAAATAAAATGATTTAAATGTAGAATTAGTTAAACAATGTTATTATTCATACAATTTATGTCATTTTAAATAATCATATTTACAATTGGATATAAAAAACATTTTCTACATATGATATCTTTTTCATTGGAAAAACATTCATTTATTGAATTTATAGATTTAATTTTAAACTGTATTTTTTCAAATATATGAGTTTATTTAATAAAAATATATTCCATATTTGGATTCATAATAGTTACATTATTTTAATATTTTCAACTCGCTTTTTGGTTATAATGAATAGTAAATTATTAAACATTAAATACCCTGGTTATTGTTAAAACGTGTTAACAGTTGCTTAATGTAAAAAGATAATGGTTAAAATAGTCTAAAAACCATTCCAAATACTATTTTATAATAATATTTCTACATAATATCACATGAGGGTACAAAAAAATTAATTTACGATGCTTTTATAATTTTTTATACATTGATATAGCTTTTTTCTTTTCAAAAATAAATCATTTATCCTCTACCCCTCTTATAAAACGGAACCCCATATCCCTTAAAATGTAAATGTAAAATTACATTTGGATGATGTATAAAAATCTAAAATACCATATATACTTCAATCCCCACTTCCTATTTTCATTTTTTATCATAATTCCAATCAAGGAAGGCTTTTGGTATAATCATAATGAAGTGGTTTGGATAAGAGGTATCACACTTAACAGAGCGTCACACCATTATTTATTTTTCCATATCCTTAAAATTTTACTACATTATTAAGATATAATAAAATTATTAACCACCATATAAATTGATTTAATTACCCTAGTTTCACATGATAATTTCAACTCCTCTTCAATCAAATGGGAAACAAAACCATCATCTATTTATATGTCAGACTACCTCCTCTCAAATTAGTGTATATTATTTTCCATCATCACCACTAATGTATGTTAATGAGGTAGTATATAATATTTATCTATTATATTTATTATATATTAATAATTTTTTAAAATTAATTCAACATATATTATCATATATTATAATCCATGGAAAAATGATAACGACATTATTGTGTATAACAGATTACTGCCTCGTGAAGTGATATTATTAGTTTTTTCAAAAGAATCAAATCAATGGTTTATGTATGTGTATTTGAAGAAATAATTTTATATTTATTATATAATTAACATTATTGGAAGATACATTAACAATTTCCTTTTTCCATCATCACCTATGAGAAATAGAAATTTTACAAATGCATACGTACGACCTACCATCTCAATGATTGTAATGTAGATCATTTTTAATAAAAATAATAAATAGATATTTTTAAAAGTATTAGTAATATATAAAAATTATATTTATTTCATGATTATTATAGTTGATTTGATAGAAAAATAATCCCTTTTACAACAATCAACACACTGATGCCATTTTAAAATGATGAATAGAGTGTCATGAAAACACGCAATGTGAAAAAATAGATTAAGTAACTAAATATATCATTTAAATGATTGAATTAAATTGTTTAATTTTACTTTATTAAACATGGAATTTTATTGAAAAAATTAATCATCGATACATGATTATTACTATGTATATATAAGACACACATAAATAAGGATGGACTTAATGTATGGCGGTAATCTTGAATCTTCCTTCTCTCAGACACATGATTTTTTATGTAATAATTTTTTTAAATGGGATATATACTTCATATTTATATATTATATCATTAATCCATTGTAAAAAATAAAATTTTAAGTCTTGGTTCATTTAAGACATTCATGGGAGTATTGATTCAATATTTTCTAAAGCGATAATGGGTTATGTTTTAATCTGATTTTCAATGTGATTTTTTATGATTGAATTTCCATTTTAAGAAGTTATTTAACCATTTTCTTGTAAAACCATTTAATTTTGTTATCCACTTTTAATTTAGGAAATCTATAATAATTTTACAATTTCCAACACTTCAGTGCATTAAATGGTTATAAAAATTACTTTCAATTCAATGTTATATCAAAAATCCTATTAATTCCATGTCTATGTTTTCTATAAATATTTTTAAGAAAATGTTTAAAATTAAAAAAATGATTTATTAAATACATTTTTAACTTTGCCTCAATTTTATTTTTTTTGGAAGAATTCAATATGTATTTTTCTGAACGAGTAATTATTAACCCATTTAGAACAATGTGATAAAATTTATTAAAATTATACAGCATGTGAGAAATTACACATAATCATGACCACTCAATTAATTGACTCTTTTTTATAATATTCCACAATTATTTTTAAAATAAATTTTCATACACATACTTTCATAAATATTTATATTTTAAATAAGTGAATTTAATGTTAAAAATTTAATTTCTCTATGAAATATTTCATGTAAAATTTTAAATAATTTTTCATCATTGATAAAAACATTTTATGGTCTGGATTTCTTATAAATTATTAATATAATAATTTCCTCATATATACCTAGTGTATTCTCTATTAAATTTATGTGATCATACATTCGTTGTTTATATTTCTAAATTACCTTCATTATTAAATTTTACTTGATTGTGATATGATGAAGGATTATGAAACCCATATTCTATTTGTGGTTAATTCTTTTATTACCCCTTATGATTGATTTCAATTTTATGGTACACATAAACCACGAACATGTTATAATGTGTGTCCCTATATGGATCTCTATTTTATTATATAAATCATTAGCCTCATAAGATTTCATTAATGGTATTTTGGAGTAAACCTATTCTTTAATGGGACCTCTTCCACTACATGATATGATCTATGAAATTATCCTTTAATAATTATTATGTAATTTTATATATTTATACCATATACTGTTTTGTGATTTTGTGGTCATATGATACCAGGTTCTTTATGTTATTTTACAATGTGATTAATCTTGTGCTTTCACTTTTATGATACACAATTATACATTTTACTCACATGTTTTGCTTCCTTATCATGTTTATTACGTTACTGGGATTTTTAGCTCCCATCTATTGTCTTTGTATAATCTAGGTAATCTCACGATGTTTAGGATATTAATAGTATTCAGGTATATATTATGGAGAATACAATAAAAAGATATATTTTAATCTCACTTCGATGTATTTTGAACCTATTATTGAAAAGAAATTGTGACTCATGATCGTTAGGCTGTAACTAAATTATTTTTATGTTAACATGCTTTTTATAATATGTGTAAAAGTATTGTTTAATTATATATCTAATTAGAGAAAGACTATTAGTTTTGGGGATTATGTGTTGATTAATTTAATTATACCCATATGTATATGTTATGGACATGTCTAAATAAATCAGAATATCTTAGACCTGTGTTGATGTATACATTGATACATTTCCATGAATTTACAACTTAATATTAATACTACATTTTGATATTTCCCATTCAAAATTTTACCTTTGGATAATAACTTTTATAAGTGAGGATTGATCTAGACTCAGTCATCACCTAGTTCATGAAAATGGTCCTTGTTGAACACTTAGTTTGACACTCTAGATGGATGTGTTTTGGAAATTCATAATCACATTAGAAACACTATAAAGGATATGAAAAAAAAAATTAGAAAACCTATCAGATACATTTTCATTCATAGAAAAGACATTTACCTAGAGAATAGAATGTTAGCATATATTTGTGTTTCTAAGTCATCACTTCTTGTTTTGTAATTTTCCCTTTTTTATATTGATGTATTACCATCTTTTTTATTTAATTATTTTTATTAAATGGTTTGAAATATAACAAATAAATACCACATCAAATGTGATGGGAAATGTAATTTTTTCTCTTATTATATTCCTAACATAATGTGAATGTACAAAAGACTTGTTTTTATTATTCCAACTATGAAATATAATGTTATGATTCACAACATGAACATTGTAGAATTTAAAAAAAAATATTTATATAAGAGAAGGATAATATCTCATTGATTTTCATGTATTAAATATAATAAAGAGTATATGATTCAATTTCCTAAATATAACTTTTTTGGATATAGAACATTGGAAATTCCCTTAACTGAACTATAACATTCATTATGTGTGGTAAAGGAGGCAACAATGATGTAAATTGTTGAAGAAGAATGAAGTGTTCATTTAACAATACATAGGTAAGTAATTTTCAACCAAAGGTTCCATTAAGAATTCAATGTCATAGATTTTGGGAACTTGATAATTACAAGAATCAATTCCGTAATAAAATGAATAATTTATAAGCATCAATGGTATGATAATATTTTAAGTAGAATGATTGAATTTTTTGTCTTATGAAATCCAAGATTTATGTTACTGAAGAATTTTTATTAATGTTATTATGCTTATGAGAATCATGAAACATATATGGATGATAATTTAATAGTGTTTATTTTAAATATGTTAAATAATATATTGAATGGATCTCATGAAATATAATAGGCGATTTACAGATAAAGGGATATTTTATGGAAAAATATTTGTTAAGGATATGAATTTCATTAATATGTTCTTTATATTGGGATATATAGTCATATAAAATTATTTTTTTTGCAAATATTGATATTTTTGGAAAAACATGTATTTGAAAAAGAAAAAAGATATTTATGAGATCATTAGACGAATAACATGAATTGTTAATATAATTATCAATATGTTTTCTATAATTTTGTGAAAAGGAAAAAATGACATACTAGTTAATAACTTATTGTATTTGGAATGGTCGTAGGGGTTGAACCCACAACTTAATGATGATAGGGGTTCAATTAATAGAACTACTCTATGTGATTCTCTAATTATAATGATATTCATTTATATTAAAAAAATTAGGGACAATTATTATTTTGATTTTTGGGAAAACGATTTCTGGATTCTGTATTTTTTAATTTTTAGTATTCTTTCGAAATTAATGATATTTTCATAAATTATTAATTTTTTTGACAGGTATTCCACTCATCTATCTAACATGTGATTTAATTTGGGATATTATTTGTAATGAAGATAATTAAATCAATTAATCATCATATTTTCTAGGATATAATTTTATTTAGTTATATACTGAGTTATTTTTGAAAATTATATTTGGAGATCAATATGAAGTTGTGTTCATTTTGTGTTGATACCTTCCTTATCCTTATTATAGATGGGTTTTGAATTATTTAGTCAAGGATAGTATTTATTTTCACATCCTTGATTCATTTTTGAAAAAGCCTTTAAATATTAAATCTCTTATAATCAGTGAATTCTCCATAATTATCCATATCAAATACCATGGATACTACTATTTCTTTAACCATATACAATTTTAAAAAAGGTTTTTACATTGAATGTTATTAGATTATTTAGGTAAATATTGAAAATTTTGTGTTCTTTATTTAATTAATTTATTTGAAAAGGCATTTTATTTGTTTCAATTTCTCAATATGAGGAATTTTTTGGACTGGTACAATACTAGTGGGCCCGGTTATAGATATCCATTTGATTAATCGATAGTATCATGGGATGAGTTAGTTCGGTATCCACTTTAGAAGGATTTTTACCTGATATGCTAAACTGTCTAGTGAATAGTCTTGGAAAAAATGGTTCTATTTACCTAATAAAAATGGAGTCTAATAATTAAGGATTTCCTGCAATTTGATTCAGTTATTATCCATCAATCAGATTTTGTATCAACACATCTAAGGATATATTTTATTTTCAATTCATTTATTAGATGGAATGATTTTCAGTTTCTTACTTTTCTATATTGATTTTCATTATCATGTCATTTGAATGGAATTTGTTTTTAGTTATTACCTCCTCGTATTTTTTATGCACATCATAATGAGTTTATTGATTATATGGAATGCGAGTTAAGTTATTTATCATTTAATAGCTATTATTATCCTGGATTCATTATTTATTCCTCTATACATTACCCGTACTGAGCATTTTAGCTAACCCTAAATATGATTCCCTTCCCTTGGAATCCAAGAAGTATGAATGATATACAAAGATACACTAGATTGAATAAAGATATCATCTTTGTTATTTATTAATATAAATACAAAATTATTTTGTAATTAGTGTATTAATTTATATTAAAACACTCGTTTATATATTTATATTAACAAAACTACTAAACTCTTCTATCCTTTAGGATTTGATTCCTTGTAATCGTGCAAATGTAATAGTAGAAAATAATAACCCTAGAAAATCTAGGGTCAGGTCGTTATATGACCATTATAACCTAGAAATTAAATTCATTTATTATTAATAGGAATAAAAAATTTTAAATTATAAATGACAGATAATGTCAAAAATGACAACTTATTTTGGGGGTAATTTTTTATAGGCTTTGAAAATACATTTTTATAAAAAACATAATTTTATTTTATTTTTTTTAACAAAAATAAATAAATAAAAATGTTAGAAAATTTATATTATAAAATAATTATTTGCATGGAATCAATTTCTCAAAATTTTCTTTAGGTGAATTTTTGTGTTCTTTAGAAAAATATGATTTTTAATGAATAGTAAAAACAATTTTTTTAAAATCCATTTAATTTAAATGAATAAAAATGTTCTATTTTTTATAAATAAATTCTAAAAGTGTAATTATCTAAAAATTTTCATTTATAATTCAATTTATTTAATTTGAATCATTTTTATATAAAATTATTTTATAGAACCATTATATATATATGGAAACGTTTTCTTTGGAAGACGTTATTTCTTCGCATTTGTATGTTTAATTTGAAATTCAGTAATTTTGATTATGTGATTAGAATTTGGAAAATTTTATTTTAAATTTATAATAATAATAATTAATATCATATAAGAAGGTCAACTTAATTTTTGTCATATTTAATTATAAATCTAGTAAAAATTAATTACTACTTCTATGGTTAAACTGATATTACTAGTTGTTTAAACTAAAAATATATTGGATAAAATTAAACAAACATCACAAAATCATATTTTATGGCCATATTTTGATATTGTGGAATAAATTTTTCAATAATGTACCATCTAGGGGAATTTATGAATATGTGAAATATATATTTATATATATATATTCAAATATTCTTTATATGCCCTCTCAACCACTTATAAAATTGAACCCTTCCTCTTCTCATATTTACACATCAAAATAATTGTGGTTCATCCATGAAATAATAAAATACATTCAATAACTCTCATAATATTCAAAAATTCCTTCAATTTATTATAAAGATAATCTATTGGTTCTATGGGTATAATCATAAAGAGTTTTTCCACAAAAAATGATGTATCATTCTTAACCAAAAATCATTGAATTATTTAATATTTCACCACCTTAAAATCATAATAAATAATTATTTTATATTGAAATAATTATATAAAATTTACTAATATTTAATTATGTTAAATAAATAACCGAAATATATCTCCTCACCCAGTAAATTATAAATGAAAGCATTGTTCGTGTGTTTGGAAGAATATCACCTTGCAAACTGATGCAATTAATTTTCTTTCATATCGCTTAAATGATATTGATGCTGATATATTAAATATTTATATATTATATTCATGAAATATTAATCATTGTATAATATTAATATATCATACAATTTCATTCATTACCACCCATTGAAAATGATTATGTCATTCGTGTGTGTGGCGGATTACCACCAAACAATGCGATGTGATACATTTTTTATAACCAAATAACATCGATGGAATATGTAAGTTCATTTTAAAAAATAACATTATATTTATAATATTATGATCTTATATTAATGATAAAATGATATTTACCCTCATCCCATCATGCCTATTTAAAAATAGAAATTTTACACATGCATATGTACGACCTACAATCTCTATGATTGTAACATATATAATTTTTCATAAAGATAAAGAATTTTTATATTTAAAAGAATAATTTAATTATTTAAAATATAGTTATTTATAATTATGGTTTTTAAGATCATATAATAATGATCCCTTTTACCATAGTCAATACATTGATGTCGTTTTAAAATTTTGAACTAGGTATCCTCAAAACACATGATGTGGAAATTACTGATTAAATAATTATATATATCAATTAAATAAATAATTTATAATATATTAGTATAATTGATTAAAACTATACAATTTTTTAAAAAATTATATATATATATGTGTTTATTATATTGGTGATAAAACACATACACACTATTTTTTGGAGTCGATATAAGGGTTTCATCGAAAAACATCCATCATCCTGACACATGTTATGTTATGTGTTAAATTTATTTTAAATGGTTTATATACATCCCAAATACATTTATTTTCATTAATATTAAAAATTTAATTATATTTTTTTTCAATCTATTTTATTCATTCATTGGACTTATGATTCAAAATTTACAAAACAAGTAGGGGTTTATGTTTAAATTTCATTTTAATTAGGATTTTGTTATTTTATTAAAATACAATGAAACTATTTAATAAATACAAAATAAAATCACATTTCATATCCTATGTTTATTCATGATATTTTCATGTAAATGATTTATTTTATTCCCATTACAACTTAAACTGATTGAGTTTTTTTTTATTTCTCTCTTTGGTCAAAAAATCCTTTTTCTTCTATATGCATGTTTTGAAAAAAAAATTGAAGAATATTTTTAACATTATCCATATGATTTTTTAATGAAATTTATAACAATATTTAAATTTTAATAAAATAGTTTGGAGGGAATAATTTTTTTAATTAGTTAATTTTTAACCCTTTTAATGAAAGTGAGAATTGAATGTTTTTTAACTCATGTGGAATGTATGGAATTACCCATCATAATAACCGATCAATTATTATAATCCACCAATATATTTTTTCCGGTGGGTTTTTTTATAAGAAACTTTTTTCTATTAATTATTGAATATTTTAATATTTTGAATAAGTGATTCCAAATAGAACATTGAATTTTCATCATGAAATATATCAAGAATTTATTTATTAAAATTTCTATCAATGACAAAAACCATTAATGTCATGAATTTCATGTAAATTATGTATATATTCTTCTCTCATACAAACCAATATTATAATCCCTCACATTGATGGGGTAATACATATTATATGATTATTTCTCATATACCATTATTTTGAAATTTCCTTTCATTATGATGCACATAAACATTATAACACCATTTTTATTTGCTTGGGAAATTATTTTGTTCTTCAATATTATTGATTTAATTTTGGTGAAACACATATACCGTGAATATGTTTTGATGGGTGTCCCCTTATTAGACAACATATGAGTTGGGTAAATATTTTTTGTCATTATACATCATGTATGCAATTATGGTGTTATCGTAATACATTATGTCACTTCTTACACCATGTCATATTACCTAGGAAATTATCCATAACTTGTTTTTATGTAATGTAATATTATCCTTCCACATTTTCTATGATGAAATGATCATATAAAACCATGTTCATTTTATTATACTTCAATGTGATGACTCTTTATCATTCTCTTTTATGAAATAATGTTATATAATTGTCATAAAATGTTGGCTTCTTTATCATGTTCATTCCCTTATTGGGATTTTTCTCACTTATTTTCCATATTTAATCACCATTTCATCCAATGATATTTTGATGATAAAAAGGATGTAGTTTTTAGTTATATATACTAAAATATAAATTTTATTATACTCACTTTTATGTATTACTATAACGCCCTGACCATAGTTACCTAGAGTCGGTGCATTATTACATGACTTTGGCATGATCACAAGAAAGATCAATCCTTGAAAGACCAATTCATTTAGTAGCCTTGGAATGACTACATACATTTATAAAGTTTGACATTACATCATAAAAATGAAAACTACAAAAAAATAGTCTCCAAAGTCCACACTCTTATTCCCCCATACTATCCCTGCAGGTCATTCACAATTTACTTCTTCACATCCTATGAAAAATAAAACATAGAAAAGCGGTGAGCTAAAATGCCCAGTAAGGATAACAATATAGCGAAAACATTCATAAATAAGAATAAACATTTAAGGCAATGAATAACTAAAACAAAAGCCTTTTAAACTTGATCTTCGACATATTATGGAAAAAATAAAATGAAATAATTCCATTTAATTATTCACATGGATATTCTACTAATCGAATAATCACATGCAATATCAATAACCACTTTCATAATGATGGATTGCATAATTCCAGACTATCATAACCACATAGCCAAGGACTCGTGCTAAGACTAAAAATATGAATTTTCCAAGGCCTTGTGCCAAGACACTACTTTGTCTAATGAGACCTACCGATGCAACGAGAAGCTATAGCGGGCACCACCCGTCACATATTAAGTCCAATGCATTCTCATATGAAAAGGTATAAACATGACATAAACATCCATATTAAAAATAGCAAACAAAATGTAAATACTTCATCCATAAACCATGAATGGAACAAAAATAACACATCCACGTTCAAACGTATCAAAAAACCTTCAATACAATATAGAATTTTTGTATCATAACAAATCCACTTCAAATAAGCTTAAAATACATCAATGTATGTTGACATAGATGAAATCAAATCTCTTTTTAGAGAAATATCGATTTCTATTTTGAAATCATTCAAGAGTCATATATCTATAAAATACAACATTTCCTTTGAAGATATTCTTATAATCTTGTAAGGGAAGCTTAGAAGATTTTATAACGGCGAAAAATATCCGCACCCACCGTATATGTTAAAAAAACATTCTTACCATAATTCTGTCGAAAAGGTTAAAAGGGACCCTGTTTGGAAAATGAAAGAAAGATTCATTTAGAATCCACTTATAAAAGTCAAGAAGGGTATAAATGAATTTATCTCATATTATAGAAAATAGTAAAAAAAATGTTTTGAAATACATTTTTAGGAAACCTGGATGTGGATGATAAAGAAGTCCTAGTAGATTATTACATATAAACAACCTCGGATAATGAAGAGATTGCGAAATAAACCCTTACCTTGTACTTTTCCTTGGTTGAGTGTAGGTTAAACTCATTTATAATGGTGAAATAATTGTTATTAAATTATACAAGAATCATATACATTATTATGTTATCATATATGATCTTTTAACATTTCTTTGTTAATAATATCTTAGTATTATCATCGTTTCGGGTGTTAACTTACTCATTTTCTTTTATATGTTCTGTTACATAAGTCATGTTTTTCATGGTTAGAGTGTATCTTATTCATATACAGAATGATATCAAGTCCTTAGAAATTATTTTTAATTCATAAAATGATAATTATACTTGAATGGATACGATGGAGAATGAATCTCATCGCGTTCGTGGAGACGGTAGTCCGTACATACGCCCGAGCGACAATATCATTCTTTTGATATTAAAATAATATATAATTGGATGGTATATAATATATACATAATCATTATCATGTTATATTTATTATTTAAATGAATTAAAAATCATTATTATACCCATCCAAATAATAATATATTGAATAACAATTACACCATGACGTGGAGACGGTAAGCCGTACGTACACACGTATGGTGACATGTCATTAAAAGTATGGATATAATACTGAATATGGTTGTGCCATATTTATAATAATATTATAGTATATAGGAGACACTGTATTCCTTATTTTATAATGGGAATAACAATGATAGAAGAAGTTGAAGAAGAAATGAATTTGAAAAAGGGTGTTGAAAACATTACCTCTTCTTCGGGTTCTTCCTTTAGATTTGATCAAAAGGGATCCTTAGGTTGGATTTATGATCAAACTAAGGCCTCTAGGTTCTAGTGAGGGAAGTTGAGAGAGTATTTGGGCAGGGTTTTTCCGAAAAAAAATGTTTTTAAGGTGTGAATTAATGATAAGTGGGAGTTCCCTTTTATAAGAGGGGTGAGGGGCACCTTTGGAAAAGCTTGAAATATTATTTTATAATAAATTCATATTTGGTTTCAAATGGCTCCAAAGTGTATTATATAAAGTTTAAGGTGGGTATTGGTCGAAAAAAACTCAACACATAGAATTTAGACAGGTTTGGGTCCTTATATTATCCATATCATTTTGTTTTAACTCTTAGTTAATTAGTTTGACTCTTACCATGTCACTTTGTATTTTTATATTATATAGTTAATAAACTTAATATATAACTCCAAGAGACCACCAAGTGGTCCATTAATGATACACCTATCATGATATCAGTCTCTTGGCCGAACCTTAGATTTTTAGGAATTGAATATCAGTAATAATATAATATTTGTTTTAAAAACTCTTTTATGTCAATTTTGACACTATTTAGAAAATTGAGTTTTGTGAAAATCATAACAGAATGATTACTTAAAAAAAGTAATTTAAATCAATCCTAAAATGTCATATTTACCTATGAAAATAGTTTAATTCATAATAAGTCTCAAATCATATTTATTTGGGTATTTTTAATATTGATTATTTTAATTTTTCACTATTAATCTAATTACTGCATCATCATTGTGTCATAAATAAATTAAATTATTTATTGTATAAAAATTATAAATAAAATATCATTATATAGTGAATCATTTTAGATTTCTAATTAATATATAAAATCAAATTTACGCTATGTATAACCCTATATTTAAAATGTTTTAGTAAATAAACATTGATATTAAATCTTTTAACTCTTCTTTAAATTAAATAATCCTAAATGTCCTAATCTAAAATAAGTGGACCTAAATGATAATATATTATTCCTAAGGTTGTTTTTGGTCGATATACACTTGTCCAATAGAATTAGGACATGTGTTAGGGTAATATTAAAATCATTTTACCCTTAATTACCCCTTTTACGTTTAATCGTGGTAAATAAAAGTAAAAAGTTAATATTCACCAAAAATTATTTTCATCTCATTGTACCACATTTTACTCTTTGTTATTAACCGTGTCTCTCGGATTTTCGAAATTCAACTCACAGAAGTGGTAAAATTATGTTTTCTGAAAAATTCGTTTTTTTAACTATCACTTAGTTGTTTCAGTATTCATCAAAAAATGATGTTTTTGAGAAAAAATACCAAAAATTCACCCTTGGAAAATTTCGATATTCCGAATCCAAAAATAAAGTCCATTTGGAAAAATAAAATTTATAAATTTAAAAAACGGTGTATTACTATTCATAACGGCTAGTTTGATTGGTTATGGTGTGTTAGAACTCGATGTTGCGTACAACACACGCTATTGCATTATTTAAAGAGAAGCATACCATAGAAGATTGGGGTGTTACATTCTCCCCTCCTTCAAATAATTTCATCCTCAAAATTTCTAGAATACCACCGCATGAAAAGACTCGGGTGGTTCTTCATTATATGTTCATCGGGTTCCCATGTTGCCTCTTCCATCTTATGGTTTCTCTATAAGACTTTTACCAGCCGGTTTCTCAGTACATTTTCTCTCGTATCAAGAATCTTGACGGGCTCTTCGCAATAAGACAGATCGGGTTCTACTTATAATTCCTCATAGGTGAGTACATGCATTGGGTCAGGCATGTATTTCTTCAATAGTGATACGTGGAACACATCGTGAACATTGGAGAGATTTGGCAGCATTGCAAAATGGTAAGCTACAGCCCCAATTCGTTCTAGAATTTTGAATGGTTCGATGTACCTCAGACTCAATTTATATTTCTTAACAAAACATATTACTCCATTCCATGGAGATACCTTCAGGAAAACATGATCACCGACATGAAATTCCAAATCCTTCCTTCGATTATCGGCATCGCTCTTCTACCTACATTGAGCTTCTTTGACATGGTTTTGGATTACCTTCACCTTTTCCAAAGTTTCCTCCACCAGTTCTGGGCCTACAAGTTTTCTTTCACCAACGTCATCCCAACAGGTTGGGGTGCGACATCTCTTTCCGTATAACTTTTCATATGGTTCCATATGAATACTTAAATGGAAGCTATAGTTATAGGGAAATTCTACCAGAGGTAAATATTGATCCCACATACCCTGAAATTCAAGTGAGAAGGATCTCAACATGTCTTCTATGGTTTGAATAGATCGTTCTGATTGTCTATATTTTTTAGGGTGGCAGGCAGTGCTCAAATGAAGTTCAGTATCCAAGGCATTCTGAAGACTTTTCCCGAATCTTGGAGTACTACGGGGATCACGATCAGAAACAATCGATAGTGGTACTCCATGAAGTCCCACATATTCATCAATATATAGTCATCCTAGTCGTTCAAGTGGTAAATATTCCCTTATAGCATAAATATGTGCTGACTTGGTAAGACGATCAACAATGAACCAAATTGCATCGTTCCTTCTAGGAGTCTTTGGTAGCCCCATGAAAAAGTCCATTGTAATATTGTCCCATTTCCACTCTGGTATGGGACGATGTTTCATGACTCCTCCAAGATGTTTCCTTCCAGCTTTCACTTGTTGACAAAACATACATCTTGACACAAAATCAGCAATCTATTTCTTCATGTTGTCCCACCAAAAATGTTCCTTCAAATATCTATACATTTTGGTGCTCCCATGTTGTATTGTGAAATTGGAACTATGAGCATCGTCCAACAATTACCTTTTTAGATCAGTTATATCGGGAACACAAAGTCTCTTCCCAAATTTCAAAATTCCTTCTTCACACATAAAGTCTCTCATTCTCCCATCATTCAAAGCATTAATAATCTTTTAAAATTCTTCATCATCGTTCTGAGAACTCATAATCTTTTCTAGTAAAGATGGTTTGGCAACCATTTGAAAAAGCATATATGTTTCACCTTCCCTAGTTATTCCCATGTCCATCTTCACTATATCCATGAAAATTGGATCCCTTTCAATTCTCATATTGTTCAAAACTCCATGATCATTTCTACTCAAAGCATATTCCAGCTTGTTTTCTTTCCCTTGTGGTAGTGTATCGTGCAATCATAATCCTTGAGTAATTCAAGCCATCTCCATGGCCTCATGTTGAGATCTTTTTGTGAGAAATATACATCAAACTCTTGTGATCAGAATAAATCTCACATTTTTCACCATAGAGGTAGTGCCTCCATATCTTCATATCAAAGGTCACACCTTCTAACTCGAGATCATGAGTAGGATAGTTTTTCTCATGAATTTTCAACTATCGTGATGCATAGGCAATAACCCTATCATTCTACATAAGGACACCAACCATGTCCTTACTTCGATGCATCACTATAAATAACGAACCCATCATTCCCTGATGGTAGAGTCAATATAGGAGCATTGACTAATCTTCTCTTCAGTTCTTTGAAACATTCTTCACATTCTTTTGTCCAAAAAAATTTAACCCCTTTTCGTGTGATCTTCGTTAATGGGTTAGCCAATCGAGCAAAATTCTGGAAGAAATGTCAATAATAACCTACCAAACCAATAAAACTGCGTACCTCAGTAATACTCGTAGGTGCTGGTCATTCATGGATTTCCATGGTCATAGAAGGATCAACAGAGATTCCATATTTAGAGACAATATGGCCTAGAAAAGAAATCTCCTTAAACCAGAATTCACACTTTCTAAACATCCCATATAATTCATGTCTTCTCAGAGTCTTCAGGATAATGCGCAAGTGATTTTCATGATCTTTTTAGTTTTTGGAGTATAGAAAGATATCATCAATAAATACCACCACAAATTCATTGAGATATTTTTTGAAAACTCTCTTCATCTGATCCATGAATACAGAGGGTGGATTAGTAAATCCAAAAGGCATTACTGTAAACATGTAATGGTCGTACCTAGTTCGAAATGTTGTCTTCATAATGTCTTCCTTCTTCACAAACACCTGATGGTTTCCAGATCAAAGGCCAATCATTGAAAAGTATTTAGCTCCATGCAGTTGGTCAAATAAATCATCAATGAAAGGTAGGGGATACTTGTTCATTATTTTTATAGCATTGATCTCCATGTAGTCGATACATAACCTCATATATCCATCGTTCTTTTTAACAAAAAGAACAGGGGCTCCCCATGGAGAAACACTAGGGTGAATAAATCCTGTATCACTCAATTCCTCTAGTTGTTTCTTTAGTTCAACTAATTCTATAGTGGCCATTCTATAAGGGGTCTTCGATATAGGACTTGTTCCAAAAATTGAATCAATGGAAAACTCAACTTCTTGTTCTGGAGGATGTCCAGGTAAATCATCCGGAAACACATCTACATATTCTTTCACAACAGGTACATCCTCTATTTAAACATTCCTTTCCTCACCCAAAGTCATTTCATTCTCTTCCACCCCAATAATTGAATTTAGTTGAGCTACTGGGGGTGGATCTGGATAATAATTAGGTGGTGACGATTCTGCTCAAAAGATAAGATGTTCCTTATCATCATCATCATAAATCGTAACCTCTTTCATCTTACAATAAATCATCGCATCATGGTCTGAATTCTAGTCCATACCGAGGATTATATCAAACTCAATCCTATGTATGGCGATGAGATCAGTAGATAGAGAAAATTTATGTGCTCTAATGGGGACTGATTCACGGAACTTTGTTGCAATGATACTCCCCTTATGACTTTTAACTGACAACTCCCTTGGTAAATAAAATTGTAAATATCTAATTTTCTTAGAAAAATGGGAAGATATGAAATAATGCGATGATCTAAAATAAAATAATGCATTTTACAAACTTGAGGAAACCATTAAATTACTTGCCACTATGTCTTTTGGAGCTTTTACCTCAGCAGTAGTGATAGCATAAGCTCGGCCTTGATCCCTTGGCCTTTTCTGAGGTAAGTTCCCCTGATGCTTAGGAAATTAATTTTCATAATGTCCCATCTCCCGGAAATTGTAGCATTGGACATCAGTATCTTCCTTCTTCCCCTTGTAGTCACGAGCTTGGTGGCCTTTTTCACAACACTTGTAACAGACTCCCATTCCTTTTATGCAAGTTCCGGGGTGTTTCTTCCCACATTTACTGCAGGTTGGATATTCAACTTTTCCCTTCCTCCCCATATTTCCATTCCCAGATTGATCAGAAGATCTCTTCTTCTCTTGCTTTACTTTAAAGTCATAAGACATAGAGAATTCCTTTTCTGTCTTGATAGCACATGTGACAATGTCTTCGTACGACAAGAAGGATTGTGAGACTAATGATCGACAGAGAAATGGTTTTAAACCACCAAAGAAACAATCAATATTACTTCTTGGTTTACGTATATAATCTCCAGAAAACCTTTCTATCCTTGTAATGTTAGCCTCATACTTTGCGACGTTCTCATCCTCATTTTGTATTAGACTCAGAAATTGCTTTTCCATATTTACTTAATGGTCACGGGGAAAGTATTTTTCTAAAAACAGATCTTTTAACTCCCTCCATTCCATATTTTATACTTTATCATCTTATTTTGTGTTTTGAATCAACGACCACCATTGATCAGGGTCTCTAGTGAGGCGGTAAACTACCATGATAACTTTTTCCCTTTCACTACTTCCCAAAGCCTGAAATATTTTCTCTATGGATCTTATCCATTGCTCATCTACTAATGGATTTGTACACCCATTGAATTTTGGTATTTGCTTCCTCATGAAGCGATCTAACATTGATCTTCCACGCTGTGGATCAGGGTGCTCCATATGGGTAAGGTTATTATTCATAACTTGAGTGAGTTGTCCCAGTATGGTGATTAGTTGATCAACACCAGTTGCATCTCCAGATCCCCTATAATTATCCTGAGCATGAGGGAAATCCCTACATGGAGTGAATGCATTGATATGGTTTCCATTTCTTCCACTAGGCACCATTTCTAAACAATGGCATAAACTAGATCAGTTTATGAACCAAAATACATAATTCCATTCTTATAAAACACTTAACATAAATTGAACTATTTATGGATATAATCCATAATCATAAAAAAGTTTTCTTTGAGGAAGTATATACTCATACACCCTTTATAATGATTTGTATAGAAAATGAGATTTATCCTAAGCATATCCCCCAGGAGTGTCGTAACCAACAGTGCAGCAAGGCCTGTTGTCATGCACCAGTTCCCGTTCGAGTCTAGCTCACAGTGGTGTTTTCAGGTTTTACCCCTAGGTACATCTGTTCCAGAGCCGCCTCTACCTGCTCGTATCTAGATAGGGACGTATTGCTCATAAAACTTACAAAATCTCTACGATACCAAAAATCTAGGATGTTCTTCTATATTCATCCTCAAAGTCTATCTTAAGGCTATGTGCTCCAATCAGAGTTTATCTAAATATAGCTTCCAATGATTGTACTAAACTCTCTCTGATACCAACTGTAACACCCTGAGCCTAGTTACCCAGAGTCGGTGTATAATTACATAACATTGGCATGATCACAAGAAATAACAAACCTCGAAATAATGATTCGTTTAGTAGTCATGGAAACAGTACATACATTCATAAAGTTTTCCATTACATCATAAAAATGAAAACTACAACAACATAGACTCCATAGTCCACACTCTTATCCCCTCATATTATCCCTGCAGGTCATTCATAATTTACTTCTTCACATCCTGGGAAAAATAATACATAGAAAAGGGGTGACCTCAAATTCCTAGTAAGGATAACAATATAATACAAAATTTCATAAATAAGAATAAACATTTAAGGAAATGTATAACCAAAACAAAATCATTTTAAACTTGAACTTCAACATAGTATGGAAAAAATAAAATGAAATAATTCCATTTACTTATTCACATGGATATTCTACTAGTCGAATAATCACATGAAATATCAATAACCACTTTCATAATGATGTAATGCATAATGCCAGACTATCATAACCACATAGCCAAGGCCTCGTGCCAAGAATACAAATAAGATTTTGCTAAGGCCTTGTTCCAAGACACTAGTTTGTCTCATGAAACCTTGTGATTCATCAGGGATCGATAGCAAGCTCCACCCATCACATATGAAGACCAATTCATTCCCATATGAAAAGGTTTAAACATAACATAAACATTCGTATTAAAACTAGCATAAAAAATTCAAATACTTCATCCCTAAACACGAATGGTATAAAAATAACACATCCACAGTCAAATGTATCACAAAACCTTCAATGCAATATTGATGTTATGTATCATAAAAATTCAACTTCAAGAAAGCTTAAAATCTTTCAAAGGATGTTGACATAGATGAAATCAAAACTATTTTTAGAGAAATATCTCATTCTATTTTCAAATCAGTTAAGATTCATATATCTATAAAATAAAACATTTTCGTTGAAAATATTCTTATAATCTTGTAAGGGAAGCTTCGAAGATTTAATAACGGTGGAAAATAGTTGTACCAGCTGTTTAAGTTAAAAAAACATTCTTACCTTAATTCTGTCGAAGAGGTTAAAAAGGACCTTGTTTGGAAAACGACGGAAATATTTCTTTATAAACCACTTATAAAAGTCAACAAGGGTATAAATGAATTTAACCCATATTCTAGTAAATATTAAAAAAATGTTTTGAAATAAATTTTTACGAAACATGGATGTGGATGATAAAGAATTCCCAGTAGATTATTAGGTATAAACAACCTCGGATAATGAAGAGATTGCGAAATAAACCCTTACATTGTACTTTTATTTGGTTGGGGGGTAGGTTAACCTTCTGTATAATGGTGAAATAATTGATATTAAATTATAAAACAATCATATTCATTATTATGTTATCATATATGATCTTTTAAAATTTCTTTGTTAATAATATCTTAGTATTATCGTCGTTTCGGGTGTTAACTTACTCATTTTCTTTTATATGTTTTGTTACGTAATCCATGTTTGTCATGGATAGGTTGTATATTATTCATATCCATAATTATATCAAGTCCTTAGTCATTAGTTTTAAATCATCAAATGATTATTATACTTGAATGGATACGATAGATAATGAATCTCATCGCGTTCGTGGAGACGGTAGTCTGTAAATACGCACGAGCGACAATATCACTCTTTTGATATTAAAATAATATATAATTGGATGGTATATCATATATACAGAATCATTATCCTGTTATATTTATTATTTACTTGAATTATAAATCATTATTATACCCATCCGAATATTAATATATTGAATAACAATTACACCATGACGTGGAGATGATAAGACGTACGTACACACGTATGGTGACATGTCATTCAAAGGATGGATAGATTACTGAATATAGTTGTACCATATATATAATAATAATACAGTATATAGGATATACTGGATTAATTATTTTATAATGGGAATAACAATGATTGAAGAAGTTGAAGATGAAATGAATTTGAAAAAGGGTGGTGAAAACATTACCTCCTCTTCGGGTTCTTCCTTTTGATTTGATAAAAAGGGCTACATAGGTTGGATTTCTGATCAAACTAAGGCCTCTAGGTTGTATTGAGGGAAGTTGAGAGAGTATTTGGGCAGGTATTGACCGAACCAAAAGACTTTTAAGGTGTGAATTAATGAGAAGGGGGAGTGCCCTGTTATAAGAGGGGTGAGGGCCACCTTTGGAAAAGCTAGAAATATTATTTTATAATAAATTCATATTCGGTTTATAATGGATCCAAAGTGGATTATTTAAAGGTTAATGTGGGGATGGGTCAAAAACCTCTCTACCAATAGAATTTAGACAGGTTTGGTTCATTATATTAACCTTATCTTTTAGTTTTAACTCTTAGTTAATTAGTTTGACACTTACCATGTCACTTTGTGTTTTTATATTATATAGTTAATAAACATACTATATAGTTAATAAACATACTATATACCTCCTAGAGACCCCCAAGTGGTCCATTAATGATACACCTATCATTATACAAGTCTCTTGGCAGAACCTTAGATTTTTAGTAATTTAATATCAATTAATAATATAATATTTGTTTTAAAAACTCCTTTTTTCAATTTGGACTCTATTTGGAAAATTGATTTTTGTGAAAATAATAACAGAATGATTACTTCAAAAAAAGTAAAATAAATCAATACTAACATTTCATATTAACCTATAAAATTATTTTAATTCATAAAAAGTCTCAATTTATATTTATTTGGGTATTTATAGTAACAATTATTTTAATTTTTCACTGTTATGGTAATTACTGCATCATCATTGTGTAATAAATAAATTAAATTGTTTGTTGTCTAAAAATTATAAATAAAATATAATTATGTAGGAACTATTTTTATCTTTATAAATAATATTTACAATCTAATTTACCTTTTGTATAACCATAATATAAAAAACATTTAGTAAATAAACATTGATTTTAACTTTTTTAACTCTTCTTTGAATTAAATAATAATAAATCACCTAATCTAATCCTAGTGGACCTAAATGATAATATTTTATTCCTAATGTTGTTTTTGGTCTAGATACACTTGTCCAATATAATTATGACATGTGTTTGGGTAAAATTAATATCATTTTTACCTTCAATTACCCTATTTACTTTTTACCGTGGTAAATAAAAGTAAAAACTTACTATTGACCAAAAATTATTTTCATCTCATTGAACCAAATTTTACTCCATTATATTAACCGTGTCTCTTATATTTTCAAAATTCCACTCACAGAAGCGATAAAATTACGTTTTATGAAAAATTGAGTTTTTTAACTACCACTTAGTGGATTCACTATTCATCAAAAAATGATGGTTTTCATAAAAATACAAAAAATTCACCCCAGGATAATTTCAATATTCCGAATCCAAAAATGATGTCCATTTTGAAAAATAAAATTTATAAATTTCAAAAAGTGTGTATTACTATTCATTACAGCTAGTTTGATTGGTTGTGGTGTGTTAGAACTCGATGTTGCGTACAACACATTCTATTACATTATTCAAAGAGAAGCGTACCGTAGAAGCTTGGGTTGTTACAATTATGATCCTCATTTTCTAAATACATTGGGACTCCATATCATTAATATTTAATTAATGGATGTTTTCTTCGAAAATCATGTAATAATTTGTTTTAAAGGATAGGGTCACAATGACTATAAAAAATAATTCCTTTTAAAATTAAAATTTTACAATGGAAGACCAAGTATATGTCCCCTAAAACAACTATTACAACAAAAATTAGATAGAGTATATAAGAATGAATATTTTTAATTGATGAGTGATCTGTTGTAGACCAATGAATTTTTCAACATAAACATCATGATTTGGGTGGTCCTATGGTACACAGATCATCAAGCCATGTATCATTAAAAAAATAGATTTTTATTTAGGATTGTGTGTCAATATAATTTTCTAGTACCTTTTAATAACTCATAATTTATGAAATTTTATTCCAGGGTGATTTTCATTATAACTTGTATAGTAATCCAATAAATACCGAATTTAAACCACATGGATGTATGTGTAAAGGGATGATATTTATTTCCCCTGTATTTCTCGATATTTAGATTGAATAGGATTGATAGGTTTTAATCATACATAGAAGAATGTTTCTTGAATTGTGTACTGATCTAATTGATTTTAATAAAAGATTAATGGTTTTTAGTATATGTGAAGAGTATGTAAAATTTTACTTTATGACTATTACAGGAAATGCTCGTGATATTGATTACTCTCAAGTGGTCATAACTACTAGAGAAAGGTGCTTCAAATAAATATATTTATAGAAAAATCCAAATCTATCAGGGTTCTTGTTGATAAAGACGTTGAAAAATAGAGAAGGGAAAAAATAATGAAATTTAAATAATAGATTATACAAATGTAGATATAAAATTTTAATGTAATTTTTCACTAAATAGACATGAATGATTATAACACCATATTAGTTGATATTGATGAAACCGCTATGATATTTTTAAACTTATTAATTTAAGAATAATAAATCTTCTCCATAATTATTATAACTAAACTTATAATGGAATTATAACACTTATTATTTGAGGTGATAATTTAATGTTAAAAGGAAAATTTTTGGAGCATCATTGAAATGAAAGGTATTATTCCTTCCATATACCCAGAAAATGTGTGACACAAAAATGGTTAATAAATAATGAATAATTCATAAATAATTTTTAACTATAATGTTATGAATTGATATCCAATTATTTCCAACAATTCATAAAACCTCATAAATCTGTGTAATTATTGATTTTAATTGTGTTAGCCTACTAAGAGTTGTAAAAAATAACTGAGGTACAATAGTTGTAATGAAATATATCGATTTGATCTCCATATGCATTGGCACACAATCATTTGTATTTATTAATTATAATTATTTATATTCTTTAATGATGAAAAATCACTTTATCATCCCAATGAGTGGTCTAATATCAATTATATTAGTTATACATGAGTTTTCATATTAATTATGCAGATATATAACACTTATATCTAGGGGAATTATATGATCATGAAAAATTCAATTTCACCATCCATTGGGAAACCTTTTTATTGTGATTTATGCCATTTGTATAATTTAATACACCTATAATTATATTTGGTTCATAAGATGTATGAATATTTTTTAGATGGATTTATGGATGAGTTTCCTATTTGTTACAAATATCTAGATCTATCACTCATAGGTCCTGATTTGTTCTTAGAATAATGTGTGGGGGCATTCCATCGGTTTAGCTAATAGAATTTATATTATTTATGAATGGTATAATTATACAGCACTAAATCGAAAAGGAAATAGTAGATGTTAATCTCATAATGAACAAGCAGATAAGAGAATTTTTGATACATATTATACTAATTTGATCCTTGAGATTCAGGATACTCATCAGTTTGTATACAATATTTCTAAAAATATCCAATATTTCATTCACTTTTATATCTAATATGAAATTATTTGAAATTATTTTTTTAAAATAATTCAAATAATTATTTATGGTGTTAAAATAACGGTTAATAATTTCCCCAATTAGACTACCCCTGGATTGGGTGGAACCATTTGAAGCCATGTTTAAAATAAGTGATTATAAAATAGGGGATGTTTAGGTAAAATGAATAAAGTGAATATTTAACAAATATACTATAAAATAATTTCTATTTTATATATTTAATTTCACTACATGACGGTGGATAAAAGACTAAAATATATGAAATCATATTTATAGATTTTTTTTATAAAAATTATAATCATAAAAGTGGTGATTCCTTGTTATTATTGTGCACTCATTTTTTTATAAAAGGCTTAAAATTAGTTTATTTCATTGATAAAAAAGTTTGATTTTGAAATAAATTAAATAAAATATTTGGACATTTTTTTTATAATTATTCACGAAGGACAATATTTAACAAAACTATGTGTAAAATTATATAATGAAATAAATGTTTAATTTAATATATTAGTATTTGTTCTGAATAACATTGATAGTAGTACTGTGGTTCACCAACATCAATAGTTATTAAAAAACTATTGTAGTCAAACTAAAATTTATTTAATAATAGAAGAAATTATTCTTGGATAATATGTAACATTACTATTCAGAAGATCTAACAATGCTTAAAAAATGTGGTGAGGAGTTGATTCACCATAATTTACTCTATAAAAATGATAAAAGTATGGAAAAAATTTTTAAATATAAAAAACTATGTGGACACAACTAAAAGAGAAAATAATATATAATATTAATCTGAGTGGAATTTTTTCCAATGTTACACAATGATTCTAGGATCTTTGTGCAATAATTATATTACAAAAATATATAAGGAAATAATATAAAAATATATATATTATTATGACAACCCATGATGATTATTGAAGTGTTTACCCAATAAAGAATACATGCCATCGATACCATTACTAATTATTATATTCAAATATACATAATTGTGTATGAATAATATGAATGAAAATTGGTTAATGTTGAATCCTCATTAACTAATAAAGGAAGCGTGTAGGTAAAATTTCTCATAAATATGGATTTATTCTATATTGTTACTATATTGTTAATTTTCAATCTATATAAAAACTTTGATAAACATTTTTTATATGAATATTTTTAGTTGATATAAATTCTAATGATGTTTGTAATTACATGAAATAATGATTGGAATATGATACATTATAAAAATAAATGGAGAGATGAAATAGTGTAAAAAGAAACATTGGTTGTGTCCCTATATTACATATTTTTTAGGAATCCTTATCATTATATTGATGATTTTTTAAATGAAAATTTTGGATATGAAATCCTTTAATTGGAGGGAAGAGTGATCTTTAAAGATGAAACTCATATAATGAAATGATGGAAGATATCGAGAGAGAAGAATATATAAACATCATAATTTATTGATAGTAAAAAAACAAATTAAATAACAATAAAATTCATATGAATAAGATATATAATATAGATAATGAATTTTTTTAGAATTCATAGGTACATTTGTTTCTTGAGAATCAAATGTTTTGATTTATTACGAACCTTCCTAAAGTATTTGAATCCTTCTACATATAGTATTTTTTATTACAGCTAATGAAATACCTCTATTAAAGGTGAACAAATGGTTTCAAATGTACAATATTTTGTAATCTTATATTATGTTAATCTAGATGAGTGGATTTTATTATTAACATTTAACATATCTCCCATTAAATTTTTGCAGTTAAATAAACAAAGATTATAATTTTTTGGATTATATATTATAATTTTTATTTCTTTCTAAGAGGGGATATATGAAAAAATGTATTTTTATCATTAAATTCAATAAAAATATCCAAATTATAAAATTAAAATTTTCCACATTTCATTATCAAATCACTAAACGAATTTGATTAGTTTAAGCGGTACATCAAAATAGAAGTAGCCCACAATCCGACAAATATTGGGTTATTGATTTGGAACCAGCTTCATTAAACAAGGAATAAATTATTATTATATGATACAACTAGGTGGATTCTAAATTATATGAGCCACCCCATTATAGCCCCACCAATATCAACAAAAATTAGAGTGTCCAGTCATATTACATCCTCTAAAGAAATCGGGGATGTACATTTACAATGACTAGAATATCATAAAATATGGGAGTCTATAATAAAATGAAACTATATATAAATACTAAAATCTATTAAGGATAACAATGATGAAATAACAAAAAAATTAATGATAAGGAATATATTAATATTCAAGTGACATAACTATGATCTATATAAGAGAATAAAGTGCATAACCAAATTTTAAAGGGAAAAATTTAAGCCTCAAAATTTAATTAAATAACAAACCAATAAAAAGTGATAAAAGTTATATCCACAGAACTATCTACCAACATAACTATAATATAAAAATTTCCCCTTTCGGTATAAATTAACTCTTACTCTCCAAATACTATGCCTTCCCTAATCACAAACATATTTTCTATCAACTTCATAAGACTCTAATATTGTGAGTCAAACAATAGTGACCTAAGAAAAACATATATTTATGTTTCATAACTTCAATAAGATAAACATTAAAAATAAAATATAATCTCAAAATATTATGAAATAATCATTTTATTGTCTTTTATGACTAGCTAGATAAGAATTTTATTACAAATTATCGATAAAAAAATAGTTCATAGTCTACTATTTGTAAGAATTTCTTCTATACATATTCCCATACAAATTGTCCTTTATAATTGAATATAAATAAGGTGTGCTCTCAAATGTTGTGTTAGAGAAACTTGTGATTGATCCAAAAGGGGAAATATCATTAAAATTATAAAAAATGAATTATAGGATTTTTGTATAAATTGTCCTCGGAATCATAATAAAAAACAATTAATATATTATAAATCATCATGAGTAACAGAACAAGGTAAATGAATCCACATTAATGAATAAAAAATATTCTATTACATGGAATAAGATTAAAAAATGATAAAAACTTAATAAAATGGAAATGTGTAACATCTTGGAAATGGGGAATATAATTAGTAATGCGAAACAAAAACAATAATTAGAAACCATTATGAGAAAACACAATCATGCCCTCAATTTTTTAAAAATCTCAATCACATACACACTTTAAAAATATGGGAAAACATAATCATAGCCCATTATTTCAATTTCTAATGAGATATTAAGTATTCAAAATTAATTTGAAGGGATATATACAAGAAAACATGTGTCACCATCCAATCATATGTGTTCCACATGAAAACAAGCAATCATAATCTCATAAATAATTCCATATAATGAAATTCGGTTTCTTAACTTTTTCACTATTATAACATAAATATGGTATCAATAATTTGATCAAATGACTCAAAAATCTAACAGACCAAAAAGATAATTTAATAAGATAATATAATGGATAATTAATATCATTTAAATATATAAGATAAATCAAAGAGAGAAAAATATTTAGGAAATTTTAATGTTTTTGGAAATTATTTTCAAGGATTTGATAACATACTAAGTGATTTGAAATAGTTGAAAGACTTTTTTATGAAAAAAGGGATGAAAATTAAACATTTAATCAGATAACATTTATTTTCTAATGGAACCATTCATTGAAAGTGTAATCATGAATACAAATTTATCGTGGAGGATAAAAAAATGAAAATGAAAATAAAATTATTTAATTACATTAAAATAAATATATTGAAACTAACAACATAAAAAATATAATGAATCCAATATTACTAAATTTTAAATAGTAACAAAATGGTAAAATATTACAAATAATATTTCGGTTTTATATTAATAAAATAAAAAACATTGGTGGGATTAAAATTATATATATAAAAAAACATTAATTAGAGTCTTTGTAAATTTATATTAAGAACCCTGAATTTTTAGGGAGGAAAAGGTTCAAAGTGGAATATATTGAGTTTTAAAAATAAACTATATATAATAAAAATGAGAAAACAAATTTATAATAGTAAAATTTCCCAATAAAATAAATACAAAATATCTTAGTTATGGAATGATATTTATGAATCCATGAAATATAAGAGTCTATAAAAACCCATACTCTAAATTCCTACATGATTAGACCTGTTTTAATTTTATATATAATAACCACAAAGTAATAAAAAAACGTTTACAAAACCACATTCACATTTATAACCTATTTTAATTATATTTTATGTTCATTTGTTATAAAAAATATATTTTTTTACATTATATAAATCATTTTAATTCTTTTTTTACGAGTCATTTTTTTAGTATTGTGTTTCCTATTTTTATTAAATTGTTATAAGTTAATCTTCTCAATAATGGTCATGTAACAAAAAATACCATATCCAAAATTGATTATGATTTTCCATGCTCATATCCAATAAATTTATTTATGATTATAAAATAAAAAAAAACGTGTTTGTTTATCTAACTATTATTGTATGAATGGTTTTTATAATTATTGATTTTAAATCATAATATAAAAACTAAATAAACAATAATAATTTTAATGTATACTATTATTATATCAGAGAAGAAATTTTTTATCCGAATCCATCCACGGAAAAAAATTTAGACATCTTTCATGTACATGGTAAATCCGATTGAAATAAGAACATGATAAAATTAATTGAATATGAATGATTAATGATTTATCTTGTTTTTGTTTCCAGAATTTATAAGATTTTGAAATATAAATAACTCATTAATATTATATATAAGTTCAATTATTTTATATTTATAACTGATTCGTGATATAATCATTATAAAACTATTCCCTTTGTCTATAAACCCAACCCAAATGGAAATGTGTTATAATGAATGAAAAAATATGGTCCAGCTATTTAGAACTAGTTATATTATTATTATATAAGCATAATGATTTATTTTACATGACTATATAAGGATAAATTTGATTTTAGTATAATTATATTAATTAAAAATTAATGTCAGATAAAATATTGGAAGATACTTATATAGAATAATTTAATCTTCTTTTTTATTCCTTGTTGATTTAGATGGTATTTGGGAATTATCATGGGAACAAAGAAATAAACCATAATAGGAATATATGGGATTTTAACACCTCTGATATCAGTTACATAGCTTTTTATTTATGTATTTTAATTAAATATTCTTCATGGGCTTTGATAAGGGAGGTTTTATTTGATTTTGACATGTTTTAGATGATTTTCTATAGGTGAATAGTTTAAGAACGGTCAGTGGAAATAATAAAACACATCTTGAAAACTATGATAATTTAAAAAATGTTTTATAGGTTGGTGCACTGTTGGAGATTGGTTTGGCCTAAACATGAGGATGACCTATAAAAACCGTGTGAGACTGCATTCACATGGAATAGTGGCCAACCCATGCTTGGCACACGTTTTGTGTAACCATGTAGGCCAACCATGCGAGGGGTGGATTAAGGAAGTGGCACCAAAATGGTTTGCACATGGTTAGACAAACTATGTACAAGAACTATACAGTATAACATATACCCTCAAAAAAATGAGGATCTAACACTCGTTAATTCTTTATATGGTTAGTTCTCCCCTAATCTACTCTTATTTAATACTCTATTATCTCCCAATGATTGAGGTACAATTCCCTTTTTCTGATAGCAAGTTATATGTGATCAAAATTATATTGAAGATATAGATTCGATAGTAAGTTCGTATTCTTTATCATTATTTTTTTATATCTTATTCATCCCTCTCTTTGAATCATTTCCCAAATCAATTAGTGATAGATCTATGTTTTTTATTGTTATAATGATGAGATAAGATTATTCAAATTGAGGTTAGTAGGATCTAATAGCATATTTAGTTGATTCAAGATGTTCCATTAATGTTTTTGTGTCAATTTTATATTTTTTACCAATGTTTGATATGGAGTATTGTTTCCTCTCAACTCCTCTTGATCAGAACATAAAGGCCCAATTTTAATGTATTTTAGTTTATTTAAATTGTTTTTATACCCTCATGTGATTCTATATAAACTTTTTTATTGTTGTTTTCTTGGAAATTGTTGAAATTGGATGATTTTTTGGAATTTTTATTTAGGTCATTATTTTAAAATTGTCATTTTATAATAATGGGTTTTTTGGATTCACGGAAAAAAATTCATTGATTTTTTTTCAATAAAAATACTATTATATTAAAATTAAATGGTATGATTTTTTTGAAATGTCTTTTGGCATACATGATTGATGTGTGTTTATTTTAATTAGATTTGGCCATGTTATAGGGTCATGTTATAAGATGTAACCGAGTATTGGTTACATTGTGTTGACTTATATGATCAAAAAGAGACTACTCAAGGGTAATCAATTGTCACTGGGGATGCATGTGTGGATTTGTGAATCAAGAATGGGTACACCAAATGTTATTAGAAATGAGTTAAAGATGTATTTTATTGAATTCAATGAAAATTTTCTTTCTATGGGAGTACTGTTTTATCTTTGTTATAAATTAATTTATATTTTTTTACAATTTTTTACAAAAGTTATAGAATGTTATTTTCTAGTGGAATTAGTTGGGAAGTCATTCGGGATATAATAAGGGGTTTTATACTCACACCCTTCTTGGGATCTTTGATCCATTTTCATATGTCATCTATTAAGACATAAATAAATGTAATGTTTCCCATTTTTTAGTGAAACATCATTATAACATTGGGTGGGCATAAAAATTTGGATCTTAATGTTCATTGGGAGTTTCTGGTGGAATTATTTTGGTGACATTAGGTTTTTTCATCCTTTGGTTCTTTGGGTATTGTCACTTTTTTTATTCTTATATTCTGACACTATATTTTTATTTGGTTTGTAATTCCTTTTCTTTCATACTCATGATCCATATTAAGGTTTTATATTTTATGGTTATATATGTTTGGATGAATATCATTAATCAAAAAATCAACCCCCTTTTATTTATATATCCCATCACATTTATCGCAAGAATTTTGTTTCTTGTGGATTTCAATAAGGCAATAGCGCATCTACCTCTTCCCAATCCTCTGGGTGAAGGGTAGGATGTTACATATGTTATTACGTTTTTTAATACTTGATTTTGGATTAGTGGTAGTCGGTCTCTTGTGATGGTATCAAGGAGTATGATTAAAAAACTGAAATGTAGATCATAAAAATGTTTTGTTTACCTATTTATGTTAAGGAAAATATTACTAGTGATTTTAATACATGAATATTTTGATACACTTCTTGGATTTGGAACCATATATTCATGGGTTTATCCAATGAGAAGAGTATAAAATTAATTTATGAAAAAAATACCCACTATGAATGAATAGCTCAATATGAGTAATGAATAATGATTTATCGAAAAGTGTTGTTCTTTTCACATAGTTGAAAATGCTTTAATTTTCTAAAAGAATAGTTCAATTTTCAAAAAATGGTGTGAAAATTGAAATTACGGAATTTTGGGAATACTTGATTTGATATGTTTGATGTGGTAAATTTCAAGTAACTAATACATCGGTTTCAAAGTGTAAGACCAAGTGGAATTTGTTTTATTTATAGTGAATGAAACAAGGTATTCATTATAGATACAAATTAGTATAAGCTTATGAGAAAGTTGTTTCACCTGATTCATAGTTGAACCAATAATTATTCCAAAGTGTTGTCAAAATTTTCCAAATGTGGATAGAGGGAATGGAAAGATAAACAAGAAAAATGATCATTTTGTTATGTTCCAAATGTATAATCCTCGCATCATTTAGGGTTATTTAATAATGGTAAATATTGAATTATCTCTAAATAATATGAATCAAATCATTGATTTCCATAGCACACCAGCTGATCTAAAATTAAATTTCTTGAGGTATATTATTGGGGATCTAAAATTCCGGTGTTGGGATTTGGTTGTTCAGGCTAATGTGGAACAATAAATAACATGGGAGAATTTTGATGAGTTTTTTTGAAAAAATAATATAAAACCACATGTTCAAAATTTAAAAAACAATAATATTATTCAGTTTTATGTAGGAGAATCTCATGATCACAAAGTACGTGACTAAATTTATAAGATTTGTTTTCTTTTAACCAGAATTTTTTGAAAGTGAATTTCTGAAGGAAAAAAATTATTTGGGGATGAAACTATAAATTATCTCAATTATAATCATTCTATTTATAATGGATTGTATATAAATGGTCAATAGATAAATGGTAGCTGAAATAGGCATCTCTAGAGATATGTTCATATGAAGAACATTTATTTCTATGGGAATGGGTGGGAACTCCAATCTTGGGAATTAATGGAGGATGGGAACCCATAATAAAGTGGGTGGTTTATCTAAAAATAAGACTATGTTATTGATGAACATACCTCCTGGATCAAATGGTATGAATGGATGTTTTCAGGGTGGTTCATTTCAGCATATAAGGATAGATTTTATAAATCCACAAAGACAATGTCAAAATTGAAACCATATGGGACATATTCAATGCTATAGTCATATTTCTCTGAGGTTTGGTGTTAGGGACACATCTCATGATTATATGACATATTATGCTTCAATTTAATGAGTGTAGTAGAACAGATATCATCAAAATAACTAATAAATACAAGGTGATTCTAGGAATACCATAATTCCACAACAAGTGTAACATTAATAGGATCACAAAGTGGAAAGGGTAGTGAGTAAGAAATTATATGGAGTTGAGAATGTGATCATGCATAATCAATTGGGAACCATTGAAGATAGGAGGTATGACTATTTTTAATTCTCCACTTATTCAGTCTTTGTTTTATATGGGTGCATCCCATTCATTTATTTTTTCTGGTATCGATGATCTTCTGGGTTCACTTTTCAATATGATGGCTCCTATTTTGAAACTCCAAACAAATTTGTGACAAAATGATTGTAGAGAATTAAAATGTATAATTTGTTTTCTAACAATCAATGGGACTAATATGATATTTTATTTGATTTATCTATAATAAATTTTAATATTTATAACATAATTTTGGAATGGAATAAATGATTATAATTTATTCCAATATACATTTCTCTACATAGTAGGTGAGTATCAAATCTTCACGATAGTGTTAGAAATATATTAAAAGGATATTGGGTAGTAGATTCATGTAGAGAATGGCACTTTGTACTAGTGTTTTGAACAATCTCACACTAGTTAATAGTAGTTTCTTTGGAACCAGTAGTTGACATCAAAGATAAATATTTCCCAACCATAGTGGATAACTTTCCCTAATTTTACCTTAAAACATTATCAGGACTTCCACCCAAAGATGATCTTATGATTGACCCCTATCAGGGACAAAAAGTATTTAAATTTTATATTATTATATGGAACCAATAGGATTTAGGGATTTGATTAACTAGTTGGAATAGCTAGAAAGTGAATGGTCTATCTAATCAAACATGTCTATGTGAGAGACAATGATTCTGGTTGTAAAAAATGGGGATGTATTTATAAATATTTTTTTATATTATCATAATAATTACCATGTTATGATAAACAACTACTATCCTCTTCCACCCCTTGATGGTCTTTTTGATTAATATAGGGGATCCTATTTGTTCTCTAAAATTGACATACATTCAGGATATCACAAATTATTAGTTCAGGATGATGATACCCCAATGACAAATTATAGAAGCATATGTAGTTAGTATGAATTCAATATTATAAATATTTTTCATACAAATAAACCACCCATCATTATCACTTTGATGAATCATCTATTTTAATAGTATTAAGATTTATTGGTGGTGGTTTTTATGGATGATATGTTGGTGTACTCAAGAACATATTTGGATCATGATAAACACATGGATATAGTGTTGGGTATCTTTTTAGATAATCCTCTATATGAAATGTTATCAATGTTATTTTATTTTATACAAGAGGTATGTCTATATATTCATTTTATCCTTGAAAAAGGTTTTCCTATTGATAAATAAAATATGTAGCATTTGTTATCTTGGAAACTACCAAAAAATTGTTTTGATGTATGAAATTTCATTATCTTAAATGGTCACTACTAATTCATAATTCATAAATTTTAACAGATAGATACACTAGAGAAATATTTTTCAATGAAAAGTGTTCCATTCCAATGAAAATATATACATTAAAAATAATTTCAAGATCATCATTTATTCCTTATATTATCACTAATCCTGATATTTTCATATTCTAGAAAATGTTATTATGTCTATTGTGATGCTTGAACATCTAGGATGGGGTGTGCTCCCATGTAGAGAAATCATGTTTTTTCCTATGGATCCAAGATTTTTTTTATTTCAGAGAAGAGCATCCAAAAACATGACTTTGAAATAGTTTTTGTTCATTATGTATTTAATATGAGGTCTCATTACATATTTTTTGAGAAATTCATGGTTTTTACAGATCATAATACCTCTAAATAAATTCTCAAAATGTGAATTGAATATGAGACTATGAATATGGATAGAGTATCATCATATTTTGACATTAACATTATGTATTACCTGGATAATGGATTCTCTGCTCCTGATGACTTAATAAGAAATTCATATAGTTTGTTGGTGAAAGAGGATCAAGATGAATGGTATCTAATGTCGATGATAGCTGATTTTCACTAATATTTTAAAGACTGGAGTAGTGTTGTGGTTTTCATTCTAGTTTATTTTGTCCATAATATGATTTAGATTGTTTAGTGGCTATATTAATACAATTTGGATTCTATTTCTATGAGCACAAAACATAATTTTGGGGGGAAAGTTTAGGGAAGTAATATTAACAAACAGATAAGATTTGTGGTTTGGATATTGGATAGTCACACATGTGTCTTGTTAGGAACAACTTCTTCGTGCTTTCCACTACTCGAGATGGTCTATTCATCCTATATACAAATGGTATATAAGAAACTAAAAATTAAATTTTGGTGTTATTCCATAGAAATATATTTGTATTAGATGGTTTTGAGATGTTTCACATATTATTAGGTTTAGATAGAGATCCATTGGTTAGTGGGAATGATACATACTTTACCAGTTCCTATATTGAAATGGGAGCAGATAACTTTGTATTTTGTAATATATCTACAAAAGATAGATTTTAAGTAGGATTTTTCATGGGTGATATTGTATTGTCTTAAAAATTCATCCCATTTCATCCATATTCATCATTCTAATATAGTCGAAGACTTATCAAAAATCTATATTAAAAATATGGTAAAAATGAATGGAGTACTAGTTTAGAGAGCATCATTTTGAGATCTGAGGTAAATGACTTGTTTTGGAAATCCATACAACAATCCCTTGTGACATAGCTGAATATGATTATTTTTCAATATCCTCAAATGTATGGAAACTTTGAAATAATGTTACAAATTTTTGAATACATTCCAAGGGCTTGTGTATTGGATTTTTTTGGCTCATGGGAGGAGCACATATGAATAGTGTAGTTCTTGTAGAAAAAATAATTATAAAGGCTTGATACATATGGATCATTATGAATAATTGTATGGGTTCCCTTCCATTTTACACATTTTTTTGTGTAAATAGGTTATAATTCACTGGTCTGACCAGGCCTGGTGAAAGAGGCATCCAAAATGATTCAGTTGATCAGAAAGAGGATGGATAAAAAGCATAGTCATATAAAATCATATATAGATCACTATTTAAAATCATTTTTGTTTATATTGAATATTCTTGTGTTATTGATATTCTCTCAAAAGATTAGGATTCATATTTTTGGTAAGAAAATGATGTTATCTCCTTGATAGCTAGTCCCTTTTTAGATACATTAATAGGTTGGTGAGGTGGAATATCTTCCAGCCTTGCCCCCGAAGATCAGTTCAGTTCACATTTTCCTTCATGTATCTTAATTTAAATGGTATTAAATAGATTTGGGCCACATAATTTGATGGGAAAACATCATGATAGTGTCTAATGAAACATTTTCCCATGTGTAGGTACAGATTATGGATAAGTTATAGATTATGTTTCCTAGGATAATTAACAGTTTGGAATGGGTTTTATGGAAACCTGGTAAGATTCATGAGGAAACATTGGAGTATGAAAAATAAAATTTTAGGGAGAAATGGCCCAAACTATTCTATGTAAGTGAGAGTTTTCAATTTTTTGGGGATGAAAATACCAATGGTGAGGAGAATTCGTCACCCCCAGTTTCAGTTACATAACCCTTTATTTATATATTTTATGTATAAATAATGTCTTAGTTTTTTTTCTAGGATGTTTGAGTGGTTATTTTGATGTTTTAGAGGATTTTGTTGAGTTTAATGGATTTATAATAGTTAGTAGAAATTTTACAACACCTATTGGAAATCATGAAAGGGATAATACATGTTACTTGGAATGAAAATGGATGGAACATGGTTTAGCCAAACCGTATGGATTTACTAGAGAAACCATGTGATACTAGGTTCACTTGGGATAGTGTCTAATTCCTGGTGAGCATATATTTTTTCTAACAATGTCAGCCAATAATTCAAGGGGTGTTTTATGGTAGTATCACCCACATTATTGTTTATTGGGTTGAAAAACAATGAGTCCTAATAATGTGATGTATAGACAGCCCCCAAAATTTTATGGATCTAACTCATTTTAGTCCTTTAAGTTCTTGGTGCTCACATAATCTATCCATTTAGGTAATCCTTTTCCCCCTAATGCGTTAGTGACAATTCACATTAATCTAGGAGTATTTTTTAGGAGATCCAATGTCTTCTGAGTATCTGGATTTACTGGTATGTGCTTTTTCATAACTTTTTTTCCTAGATCTCATCTTCTTCCCTCTCTTAGAATCATATATATAATCGTTTTTGGAAAGATCCCGTGTGTGTTATTTCAATTAGAATGAGATATGGTTATATCTATATATAGGAATAATATCTTAGTATGTATTAATAAGTTTCATGTTAGTTCATTGAATTTTTTTGTCATTCATCATTTTCGACCAAGTTTAAGAGGGATGTGGATTCTCTCTGGACTTCCCTTTATTAGAACCTGGTGTCTTAGTTTCAAATTATTAAAATGTCTTGAATATTTTTTTAAACCCTTGTGTGACTTTATTGGAACTAATTTGGTGATGTTTTTAGTGATATTGTGGTTTTTTTTAAATTGTTCCTTCGATTCAGGATTTTAAAATAGTGATGTTAACGTAATTTCTCAATTTATGATTCAGGGAGAATGCTTTGGAGAATTGAGATATATATATATATATATTATTGAAATGTTTTGTAATGATTTTTTTGAAATTATTTTTGGGATAATCAGTTTTTAGGAGTTCAATTTCATTATAGGTGACTCTTTGGAAGTGGTGTGTTCCATCAGGGAACAAAGTATTGGTTACCTTGTGATGACTTTTTAGATCAATGAGAGACCACTAATGGGTATGGAAATATCACCAGGGCATGAATGTGTGTTTGTGCAGTTGTGCTAAATCATTAATGGGTATTCCAAATGGTGCTATAAAATGTTTTAACGACAGTTTTATTTCATTCTATGGATAACTATTTTGGTTTTGGAAAGATACATTGTATTTTTTGAAAAATTATTACACTTTTTTTGAATTATTTTATATAAATTTTCTAACATGTTCTTTCCTTGTGACTTGAGTTGGATATTCATTAGAGAAATCCTAATAGGAATTATAATCCCCATTCGTGGAAACTATGATTCATTTTAAATTTCATATATTGAGACACTATTTGAAGAAATTTATCCTAGTTTTTTAGTGATGCTCTTGATACTTTGGATTGGGCATGTGTATTTAACTATTTGAGTAATTTGGGATTTTTTAGTGGGTTTCCTTGGTGTCTTGGTGTTTTTTATCCATTGAATATTTTTTGTGTGTCACTTTTATACCACTTGTACTCTATTATTAACTGTTGGTTTTTTATAACATAATATGTTTCAAACTCATGCAGTATATATTGGATTGATTGTTTATTATAGGATTAGTTTTGATTTGTATACTTAATGGTAAAATCATCCTTCAATTGTTTATGATGTTCTTGGATTCTGTTTCTAGCCCTTGGTGTCATGGAGATGTCACCCAAGGCCAATAACACCTTCCCTTTTTCCTAATAAAATGGTTGAGGTGAAGGAAGTTACAAGTATTGGAATGAATATTAGTAATTTTGTGAATTATAATATTTAAATTTTTATTGAATGATTTGTGAAAGGATTTCTTTATAAGTGGTGGGAGATGAACTCCTATAAATATTATGATCATTTACATATATAATATTAATCCCATGTTGATATTTTCTATCAATTAGAAAAAATTCAAAGATTAAAATGTTAAGATGTAATACAAATCATCTAATAAAATTGGAACCTATTTTTGTTATATTTTTTTTCACATAGGTTAATCCACCATTTAACAATTTTATCCCTTATGGCGGTAACAAATTTTAACTATAGTAACTTACTTCTATGCATAAAAATTAGGTACAACATATAACATAATATATATTATTTTTAATCCAAATTTGGAATCCATTTTTTAATATTTATCTTCTATATGTGGTGAAAATAGATATTAATAAAATTTTGCATAATATAAGAAATTTTTCCTAATTTTTAGTAAAAATTCATTTTTTATAATATTTCAAAACATTACCTTAAGATAATATTGATACAATATATTTAAAATTGGCTTGTTTTTAGCATGTTTAAATTATAAAGTCACGAAAAATAATTTTATCAATCGAATAGATAATGTGCAAGAATATTCAATAGGTTATTTTGATGAATGAAATGAATTAGTGCATTATTTTGAAAAATAAAACATATTTTTATAATAAATACATGTCTATATCATTATAAAAATTAATGAAAAAATCAGTAATGACCACTCCATAATATTTAAGGGTATTAGATATGGTGGTAGTCACAAGTTGTGTTTTTTCTACTATAGATCACATAGTGATATCCATGAGTTTGTATATCTCTTTCTAATGATTTCACTCTACACATACCTATTGATATTCACATTTATATTGGTTAATAAAAACCCCTAGTGATATCACCTCATTTATAGGCTCATAACAATTTTCTTCATATGGAATATTTCTATTGCATTACACCATTGATTTTACATTCTATATAAATTTCAAAATTTAGTTATCTCTTTTTAAACATAATAATTTATTTGTTATATTTTAACAATCATATTTAATAATTTAATTTTATTAATATATCATTGTTCATTTTAGATTGTTTCTTCGAATGATGTATAATATTAAAAATAATATTTATTATTGTGGAATTACTTAGTAAAATAATATGTTCAAACATTATACCCCAATTAAAATAAATTTTCCCTTGAAATTCCCTTTTTTGATGAAAAAGGATAAGGGTAATTTTTTATGTTACATCTTCAGGTTCTCATTATCAATCCCCAAACTTGTGATTATTCATTATTACAATATCAAGATATAATATTTTGTTCAAAAAAAACATATTTATTTAAAATAAAATCTCAACTACTTATTTCTCATATGATCAATCATGTTCTAAATGTATAGATTTTTATTTTCATATTGATGATTTTACTTTTATATTCTTCCTCAAAATTGATTTTGGAATCATTCCATACACTTAATAGGGTTTGGAATACTACCCCAAAATGATTAAGAATCTTGATGGGACAAATATACATAGATAATAACTTCCCGTTATTCTCAAATATCATGATATACTACTAATGATATATCAATTATAATGTCAATAACATAATATTGTAGACCGCCATAATGATTATCAACAAAACTCTTATATGAAAATTGTGAAGCATTTATATTCCACTAAATATTTTTAACCATCATCATCATTTCCTAGAAAGTATCAGTTCCAATTATCTTCCCATCTCTATCAATATCCTAGAATGTTAGGGTCATGTTTCTCATTCCATACACATCCTCTAATATTTCCATCTTATTTTTTGACTAGAAAATTTTTATTAATGAGATCTCAATAAGGTGTAGATATTGATCTCAATAACTATAAAAATTCACTCAATACAGTCTCATCATATCATCAAAAGATTAAATGGTCCTTTTAGATTGTTCATATTTCTGAGGGTGATAAGAATTGTCGAAAACCATCAAATTATCTAAGTATTTTTTATGTAATATTCAAGAACCATAACGTAAACATAGAATACTGGTCTCAAACAATAGATTGTGGTACCCCATTTAGTGTTACATTATCCCTTCATTATATTTTTTGGAATCAGTATGTCATGAAATAATATTTAACCACACTGAAATATGATGAATACATAATGAAGTCAACTATAAAACAAATCAAATAGTATCCCTTAGATGTTTTGTGGAGTCCTGTTAAAAATAAAAATAGTTTTTTTACATTTACATACTAGCATTGGTAATTTTTGGACCAAGACCACTAATATATTTTATATCAAAACTACATTCATGTACAGTAAGAATCGTGGTATGTACTCTAAAATATCCCTATCCATGTTCTCAAACAAAATATTTTTCTTTACTCCCTCTACATCATCATGCTCCATAGATGGATATGAAACAAAAATCTATCCACATAATAAAAAATATCCCTCTTAAATTATTACTTCTAGGGAAAAAATATCAATATTCAAAACAATATATCTAATAAATTATCAATATTATTAAAGAAAATAATTGTAATAATTTTTATAAATAAAAATCATTATTATCATTATATTTAATTTTCAAATGGATGTACAGTTGAGAAGTCATTTGTGAAAGGTTTGATTTATCCACTACCATTATTATATTCAAATTAATCATTCAATAATAAATGTGTAATATGTGTTTTTCTACCCCAGTGATGTATATCTTAGCATTTTATTTCTACATCATAGCATTAACCATATTTTTTGACTTCCCCATGTTATAATGTATTGATCATTCAGAGTCATTGATCAATTTAATCAATATGCATTTCTAAATTATTTACTCCTTCAACATGAATTTATAGTTAATACACTTATGTTTAGTATTCTTATCACACATTTTTTGTAGATAAATTTCTAAAAATTATTAATTTAATGTATCAATACTTCTAGATCCAAATCAACCTTAATATAATTTATCTCATTATTTTTAAAATGGAGTGAGTCATAACTAATTACCCCATCATCTTAACAGATCATGAATACAGATCAAATTATTTATGTATATATTCATATTAATGACCAATATCAATTATATGTTAGTGTTTGTAGAGGTCAATTGAAAAATCTCTTTTTATGATATTTAAATATTTCCCAACATTATTTATTCTAGTGGAACTTCACTCCTTCATATGTTAACATAGTAATTGGATTGGAATATTTAGAAATATTTATCAATATTGTTCTATATTATCTAGATAATACATGAAAAAACTAGATTTTTGTCAAAATATTTGGTGTTTTTTATTCTTAGATTCTATTTCTCAATGAATGATGATGAAATATTTTCATTGTTATGATTAAACAACCTTATAAGGATTAATCTAGATACTCAAATTCACAATTTCATGATTTAACATATAATTTCTTGTTTCATATAACATTTATAGAAACATGAAATTTTTCTTTGTATTATTATTTTCACCTATAATAGAATAAAATATCATCAATAATTACTACACAATATTTATCAATATAATATTTAAATATTCTATTCATCACTTGTATAAATATTTTAGTGGAACTTTTGTAGGAGAATAGAATTATTTTGAAATTATATTGTCAATATATTACATGGAAGGACATCCTAGGAACATATTCTCTTATAAAAATTATTTGATTATTTCCATATTTTAACAACTCATAATTCTATAAAAAATTTCAAATAAATATAATTTTTTTGATAATTTGTGTTACATGTAGCACCAAGTTAAAACAAAATGCAATATAATATTTAAGATATAATAATTTAAACATTATCATTATAACATAAATGTTAAATTTGGTTATAGATTTGTGAATAATAATAACTTGAACCTTATCAATGATTTTTTTATAAATAAAACATATTTAGGAATAAGAACTAATTTTTTGGTAATGTATTCATAAGAATTAAGAATACATTTCCCAAAAAAGAGATTTTAATTTATTTTTGGGTAAAATGTAATTAATTATAGAGTAATTTATAAAATGATTTTTAAAATTAAACCTCAGTTTTTAAATCAACATGTAAGAACAATGTTTGATTGAATTTGTCAAAAATCTCAAAAATGATTATTTTTTTATTAGTAGTGAAAAGTAATTGTTTTTGTTGAAACACACATTTTTATAAAATCAAATGAGAATACGAATTTTTTTAATCATTCATATGAAAGATAAATTAGTGTAACTGTATAATTATTATTCAAATTCTGGTGATTTAAATCAATTTAATGTCAAATTTTTTTATAAATACTTTTCATATTTATTATATCATTTTCCTTGGAAAACTATGCTTTCATTGCCTCTACTGGTTTAAATTTTCTAATTCAATAAATTATAATTTTGAAAATTGATTTAATATTTAAAATTAGAATATATAGTATTATATATTAATTCCAACATAAATTTTTTCCATAATTAATTGTCAAATTAGAAAAACATAATTACCATAGTAAATATTAAATAAATTTACTAGGTATCAATCTAAAAAAAATGGTTCAAATTAATAAAAAACATGTCCAATACATATTTTATAGTTATATATTCAATACATATCATATAATGTTCTACAATGATCCACTTGGTATCATTTTGGGGTGGTAATAAAAAGTGTATAACTTTTTGTTTTCAAATAATCCAATTTTGTCCTCTCCCACTCTTAAAAAGGGAAACCCACTCTCCGCTACTCTTTATACTTACAAATAATTTGGATTGGAAAAGTACTTCCCAAATACCTTACTTAATTTCATTCTGAAATTATATACTCATTGTTATTATTAGTAAACCCTATTATTAATAATTCATGTATAGACCTAAATAGGCTCTTCAAAGAAGAGGTATAGTCTTAACGTAACTGTTTTTATTTTATTTCATCCTCCACCAACAAAATATACTCTTAATATATAATGATATAATAAAATAATTAACTATAATATTAATTTATGTCATCATATTCATGTTATAAACTAAATACATCCCCTATTATATTATATAGGAAATTAAATAGTTGATCACGTGTACAATGAGCTACCATCTCATGAAGCGATGTAAATCGTTTTCCATCACCACCTAGCATGCGTGGATATAATGATAGATTTAAAGAATATATATATATATATATATATATGATATTTATGAAAAATTAATAATTCAAAAATTAAAATATCATATCTACCTTCTGACCATCCAACTCATTGGAAAATTATAATTTCACTCGTGTGTTTGTCCGGAATACCACCTGCCCGAAGCAATGGGAATTGTTTCTCATTTTATATTGACATATATGGTAATAATTATATTTTTAATGAAAAAATAGGATTTTTATTATATATAATTATTATTTTATGATTAGTATTTCTTTACCTCTCTTACATTCTGTCCAATGAAAAAATTGAAACAACATTCATGCATATTTATGACCTACCACCTCCATCAATAGTGTAATTCATTTTATATCTCTAAAATTTATGGATCCCTAAAAATATATAAATTAAAAATTATATAAGAATTATATTTTTATTATAATTTTGGATTCTATGGAACCATGATCAAATTACATGGACAAAATCTACCAAACTAATAAATACATGAAAAAATACACTTATTACTCGAAATATTGATTTTCACGAAATAAATATTAATGAAGGGGTAATAAAATATTATTAGAAAAAAAATAAAAGGTATGAAATATATTTTAATGGTTCTGAAGATGATGTATAATAATCCTATATTTATTTAATAAGAGTATTGAACATTTATAAATGACGTCAAGGCTTGAGGTAAGGGATTTTCGTCTCACTTTTATTTATATGGGACACATTCCATATTCACCAAATATTTTTACTTTGTAGTGTATATGTTTAAAATTAATTTCTTTTATGATTAATATATTGAAAATTAGGGGAATTACATATCTATATAAGGATATTTCTTTTATGTTTCTTATAATTCAAATGCTACCCATGTGGTAAGTGTTTTGTGATACAATCTCAATGTTTTATGGATTTTTTATTATTATGATTTTGATGATGAAAACTTATGACCTATATATCAATAAAATCATTAATTATATTTCCCAATTATTATGTACTAATGGTAAATTCATTGATTTCACTTTTTCTCACATTATGTACTCAATAGTCCCTGTGAATATTTTTTATAAAAATCCAACTTTATTTTACTATTTGGATGAAACCACTTTCTCTTCCATGTCCTTTTTTTCTAAAAAAAATTTCATGAATATTTTTAATTATCTAAAAATAATGGTTTTGTATATTTTTACCCACGTATAAATCTTTAAAAAAAATTTAAATGGGATTGTCTTCTTGTTTTTCTGACTGAGGTAGTTTTTATTTTTTTACCAAAACTATTAGAAAATATTTGATTTAACGTGTACAACATGAATGGTATTTAATTCCCACATAACCACTCAATTATTTAATGATTCCATTAATTTTTTACATGGTTATTCACAAATATAATGTTTTATTTAATATTTTGGAAAATTTTATATTTAAAAAAATTGTTTTTAGGATAGAAATTATATTTTCCTCAATAATGTTTTAATTATCTTTTTATGGAATCTTTAATAATTAATTAAATATAACCTTTGGTGTTACTTTTGTTTTAGATTGGATATGATCCAATAGTATGATACTTGTTATTTATATTGATGGTTTATTATGATAATACTGACATTTTTTGAAAACCCATTCATTTTCCATGGGTTATACATTGATGGATTGATGAAATTTTCTTGAAACCCACATTCATTAAAATAGTTATGATATAATGAAATGATTATTTTTTAATCAATTTATGGCATGCATATTTATGTTATAATTATGTGATAATTGGGACCTGAATTATATATCTATCCAGTGCATGGGGTGTTCTATTATATATCATGAGATAAAAATAGAAAAATGGTTGACATTCATGATCTACTCTGGGAATCAATCTGACCTGCTTCATCCGTTATATGAAAAAATATGATATTCTTAATCAACTATGGGAAACATGTCGATGTGGTTGATCTACTATGGTATATAGTTGATGATGTTTGATCCTATATGATATGAGAAACATGTATTAATTCTATATCAACTTTTATTTTATGGAATTCTTAGATAACCATATCATTCGAAATAGTTTCTACATGTCTGATGATTTTTCACATATATGACATAAACTTATTGTTCATAATTTATTTATAATAAATTTTCATTAAAATTATAATTTTATATAAAATGATTATATTTTCTTCCTCGTCACATATTTAAAATTAATGATAGAGTTTTTATACTCTTCATATGTTATATTCTTGATCACATATCGTTATCATTATTCTATTATTTCATCGGACCATTGATTGATATCTCCCATGTTTACACATAATGAGATAATGTGAGAACTCATTCTTGTATATCCTTTCTCCATGATATAAAAAATGATATTATGTATGAAATTTCTAAGAACAAATCATGTTATGAAGAATATAGTCGGAGATAGTTTTGTTCACTTTTGAATAAGTTGTTTTTGGATCCCAGTTTCCAAAAGAACTAGAACCATAAAATTATAGAGTGTATCAATAATTTTTGTATTTAATGTTCATTTCTTAAAATATGACATCTTTGTACGGTATGTTAGGGTCTTTATAGATGGTATCAAAGAAAGGATCAGTTGAAATTTAAAAATACTTCTGAAAATATCTTAGTAAGAACCATATGGATATGTCATTTTTTCAAAAAATATATGTGAATTTTTGTAATGGATATATCAAGATGGATTATAAGAAATTAAATCCCTATATGGAGACTACAAGTAGATGTGGTTCTATAACAGTAGTACCTAGAGGTAATAATGTTGAATATGGGTATTGTGCTTTGACTTGATTATTACTTGGTGCATGAAAATGGGTCTTGTCGCAAACCAAGTTTTACATTGCTAGGGGTATATGATTCATAAATTCACAACCTATTTATGATCCTTCATTAAGGATCTAAATAGATTATTTCAATTAATTACCTAAGTTAAAGATAATTTTTCATATAATGAAAAAAAGTGTTTGGATATCGACATCCACTGAATTTTTTCTCATGAAAAAAATATGATTTGTTATTCATGATGTTCTATAAAATATATTTGTTTTCCATAAGGAATTATATATATAATTATGGTGTTTATGTGGAAATATATATTCTCATATGATTATCTTATCTATTTTATCTTGGCAAATTATCACTGAATTTAAATTCACATCCTCAACTTTTAGATGTTGAATTTTCTTATAGACCCCTTAATGTTACAATGATAGAATCTCAATTTTATTATTTTTCTATCGATGGATTTGATGTTATATTATCAATTTATAGGCATTTTAAATAAAAATATTACTTCAATTTCAATGGATTCTAAGTCACATATGATATTCCAAAAACACTACAACCATAGATTAGTGGGACGGTAGATGATAACTTATGATGGGGATCACATCCATTAAATGGGTCTTGATTTCTATTAAATAGTGGTATTTATCCAAGATGGTTGAAGTAAACTCAAAATCAATGATAAGTAAATTGTGTGGGACTATTTTGATGTATTCGCAGAAGAGTTGAGTAGTATTCCACTGAATCGTGAAGTTGAGATATTATTACAAAACATAACTTCTAATAAATTTACACCAACAACTCCTTATAGAATGTCCTTGATTAAGTTGTAATAATTGAAGAGGATACAACTGGAGAATTTTTATTTAGTATTCCTTCATCCATGTCTTTATCCTTGTGGTGCGATGAATATTTTTTATATATAAAAGTATGGAGTTGTGAGACTCTGTATTGATTACCAGAAAGTAAACAATATCACAATCATGATTAGTTATCCTCTACCCCATATTGTTAACCTATTTTATAAAATAATTGGAGGTGACTAATTTTACAATATTGATCATTCTTTTGGATATCATTGATTATGGGGAAAAAAGGATGGTATACATAAGACAATATATCATACATGGTATGGAAACTATGAATATTTATTTATTCCATTGGTTCCTACTAATTTTCCTACTATCTTCATTAAATAAATAAATATCATCTTTATTGTTTACATTAATCAATTTTTGGTAGTCATTATAGATGATATTATTGTCTATTAAAATATCTATAACGAGCATGAAGATCACTTGAGGAATGTACATAAGAACCTAAAGAAATAAAATTCATATTAAAAATTTACAAAGAATGAATTTTCATTATAAAAAGACTCATTTGGTGTAATATGATATCATGTGAGGGTATATCAGTGGAACAATCAAATTAAAAAAAGAATCCAAATGTAAAGCAACAAGGATTCGATGATTTTTTTTGTTTGGATAGATATTATCAATGGAATGTGAATAGTTTATCATGAATATCTAATAATTTCAAAATTTCGGTTATGAAAGAAACCATTTTCTATTAGATAGATGAATGTGAAGATAATTTTATGGAACTAAAGAGAATGTTATCCAGTGCACCAATGCTTATAAAACCCATTACGGAATAAGGGGTTATAATCTTTAGCAAGGAATCGATGAAGAAACTGTCATGAATTTCCATTTATAATGTCATTTTTATGTATTATACCTCATACAAAATGACAATTCATGATAAAAATTACCGATCAAATTATTTGAAGTTATATGAGATTATTTTTCCCTTCTAGATATGGATGAATTATCGTTACGAAGAATGGTTTGATATGCATACTAATAATAAACTATTAAAGTATACATTCACAAAGATGGAGGTTAATAAGAACCATAGAATGTGGTTAGAACTGATCAATGATTATGACTTCTCAATACCTTATCACCATTGTAAAGATATCAAGGTGCACAATACGTTGATTAGAAAGGGTAAAACAATAAAATCAATATTGATGGTAACAAAATGTAAAATATTTATGGAATTAAAAAGGATGAATCGTGAAATCATTATGGTAGGGGAAATATTATCATTCTTAAATGAGTGTTAAAAACTAATTACATATGAATGTAATATGTATAACTATAGAAGAATGTGAGATATGTTATTATGAATATAAATGAATACGATGGAAAGATAATGTACCAGAATCATGTATGTTTTTAATCAATATCATATTTTAAGAATGAGATATTAAAGGAGGCTCATTGTTTATAACTATCTCATAATCCTGAATGTACAATGATGTATAAAGTTATGAATGAATATTTCTAGTGGAATGGAATTAATAGAGATATTTTTTGGGTTTTATCTTAGTTCTTGGTATGAAACTAAGGTAAGGATGAGATAAAAAACTAAAAGTTTTTGTTGCAACCATTACCTATTCCATAATGAAAATGGGAATACATCATTATAGATTTTTACATCAGAATAACCAAAATATAAAATTCTATAATGTTATTATGGTTATATTTGATCACCTTAAGAAGTCATCATAGTTTTATTTTATCATATAATACATATATCAGGTTCATATTTCCACGATATACATTAAGGAGTGGGTCGAGATTCATGGAGTACAACATTCAACTGTGTCTTATTTGTATTTGAGGTTAACCTTGATTTTATGGATAAGACATCAGCAAGCTCTTGATATAGAGTTGATTTTTAGTACTCTGTATCATCATAAAATAGATGTTCAGTTTAAGGGAACCATTAATACTCTATATGACATAATGATATTGAGTAATATAGATTTTAATGGTTTTTTGGGTCAACACCATCCTCTAGTTGAATTTTTTATATAAAATAGCATTCACTCAAGAATTCAGATGACTTATTATGGTGGTATCTATTAAAATATGTATAGAAAATCAATGTGCTAGGGTGAATATATTGAGTGAAATATGTTAGGATCTAATTAAAATTAGTAAATTTAATAAAAATTCATAGTCGTTCAAGAGAACATCTAGCTAGATCCAAGATGAATGAAAATTTCTGTTGACAATCATGAAGGTGATCTGAAATTTGAAGTTATTGAGAAAGATTTCAATGAATATTTACCTTGAATAAGGTTGTGATGTATTGTCTAATGGAAATAAGATCCCCTATTATATTATACCATTTATATTCTTTTTTATGTAGGTATTTTAGATAATTTCGTAGCACTACCTATGAACCTCTCTCAAATTCACAATGTGTTCCATCTATCTATACTGAAAAAGTACACACCTACTCATTAACTTATACTACACTAAGAGGCTATAACATCAGGGAAATATCAGTATTTTAAGGAAAAACATAGGGAGATTTATGATCATAGAGAGATATTTATATATAGTAACACTACTCACAAGATTAATATTTTTTGAAAAAACCATGAATTTAAGGAAGCTACATGGGAATGTGAGGATACGATTTTGTTGAAGAACGCTTAGTTATTTATATCAGATAAATGATATTATTAAGGATATATTAATTTTATGGTGGTAGAATGTGACACCCTTATATGTTATATTTTTTAAATAAATTTAATTTCCTAATTATCTTTCATTCCATGTAACACTGATTTGTGAAAAAAAGAAATGTAAACTTAAATATATTATTATTTAAGCATGATCATCATAAACATGAAGTTACATTTCTCGGTCTGATGTGGAATAACTGTATTATTGAAATTAATTTTTATTGGTTTTTATAATTAATATCTGTTTATAAATATGAACTTAGTTTTTGGTAAATTATCTTTATCCTTTAAAAATACATTTCTCCATAAAAAATATGTTCATTATTTTATGTGAGAAAAATAAATAAATTTTAGAATGATTTATCTAATAACTAAACACAATTATTTACATATAAATTTCTTAAATTAGCTTAGTTTTATGTTTTTATAATATTATAAAAAGTTTAATTTGTAGATGAAACATGAAGAATAATGATTTTTATTGAACACCTCTATTTTATTTCAAGTAATTATATGTTTTATTTTGTTATAATATTTTCTCAAAATTAAAATCATTTAAATTATACTATTATTAATTAAATTTATATCATTAATATCAATTTTCTATTGTATTTATATAAAAAATATTCTATACTTATGAAAACATATTCTTTGGTAAACAACTTTTTCATAATGTCTATGGGTTTAATTTAAAATTATATAATACCATAGATTTTAATTGAGTTTGGTAAAATCAGAATAATATTTAAACTATAATGATTAATATTTTATAATAATTTCATCCTAGTTTTAAAATAATTATTATTAGAAATAGTAATAATAAATTGTCACGGAAAAAGTTAATACGGGTTTAATGGGGGTCAAAATAAAAATATAATGGTTAAAATGAATTAAAAACGTTTAAAATTAGTATTTTATAGAAATGGTTTGACCTTATATTATTTTTTCATCAAAATACGACATTTATAATCATCTCTTGTGTGTTTAAAATGTTGGTATATTAGTTTCGTTTCAAAAATTACATGTGTGTCCTCTCCCCCACCTATAAAAGGGAACACAACCCCCTCACCAATAGACACTTACAAAGGCTTTTGTATATTCCAATTAATGAAAAAAATCCTAAACAATATTTCCAACACTTTTACAATATGCATCATTTGGATTAGGTTACTCTTCAAAAAATGTTTCAGTTATAAATATAATGTTGTTCTACGAAGAAGTGGTATAGTCCAAAACCATGAATTTTCTGTTATATATTTTCCTAAATATTGAAAATGTTATTTATAAACGTTTTTATAATTAAATAATTATCTACCATATATTGATATGTTATTATATTAATGTAATAACCTTTATTCATTTCCTTTTCCACCATATTGTAAATGAAACAGTTCATCGTGGGTATAGAGTACTACCGCCATGAGAACTAGTACAATTCATTTTCCATCAGCCCCAATCATGTGTGGATATAATGATGGATTAAATTTATATATATTATATTTATGAAATAATTTAATTTATGTAATCATAATATCACTAATACCTTCTTACATTTTAATATGTTGTAAAACGATAATGTCGCTCGTGCATACATTTGTAACATCGTCTCCATGAAGATATACGATTCATTTTTCATTTTATTTTGATTTGAATGATAATAAGGATATAATTCATGAAAAAATATGTTTTGTATGATAAAATTTATTATGGGAAGCTTAATTTTTATTTTCCTTTATATCATTTTATCTGACAAAAAATAGGAAACCATGTTCATATGTCTGTATATCTGGCCATCTCCAAGAATGAAGATATTCATTTTATATCTCTAGCTTTTGTGGATAAAATTAAATATTAATATAATTAATTTTATTATATTTAATTTTTGAATAATATTTTTTACATCATGTAACCTTAATCATTTTACAAGGACAAAACTCACTGAACCAAAACATACATGAAATACGAAGTAGTTATTTCCAAAAGCAGTGAATTTGACAATGTGTTGTTAATGAATAGGTAATTATAGGTTATAAGTGATTCATATATATTATTAAATATATGTATATATTTATATAATATATTTATTACAATCCTATATTTATTATATTGGAGGATCGAATGTGTACAATGTTACTGAAGACATGAAGTAATAGATTTTTTCAAACTTTTATATTTGTGGGATACATGCCATATTCACCACATGGTTCTATTGTGTCATGTATATAAATCCCCTGAATATATTTTATAATTAATATCATGAAAATTATTGGATATAAATATAAATATAAGTCACTTTCATTCTTTGGTATTAAGATTAAAATTTACCAAAGATGCTTGGGTTTTATGATGCAGTCCCATTGTTTTTCAGGTTTCATTATGATTATTATTCTCATGAAGAAAAATTATGATATATATCTCAAGAATCATATGAATTTTTATCTAAAATATGTATTTATGAATATTAAATTATTTTCTTTCCAATTTATTATCTATATGGAATCAAGATTATAATAGAATTATTTAAGGAAAAAACCAACTTTATATTTCTTGTTGGTCGAAAACCCTTTCTCTTCCTTCTATATATTTTATAAAAATATTTTCCTGAATTTTACTAATACTATAAAAATATTGTTTACATTGATTTTTACCCATGTTTGTCTTTAAAAAATATTAATTTTCCTTTAAACTTTTACAATGTGGTACTTATGACTTTTTACCAAAAAATGTGAAAGGAATATTAAATTAAACATGTATGTCATGAATAATATATCTGATCATCATGTACACAACATTATTTAATTCTACCTTTTTAAATTGTTAAGGTTCATTTCAATGGAAATTATTTATTTTATATTTGGAAAATTATGAGAATTTTAAAAATTGATCTCTAAATTGCCATAATATTTTTATCAATAATGTTTTAGTGATCATTTTTGAACTTTCCCTTCATTGATGGTAATATCATTAAGTGTTTCAAATTTTTTACTCAGGATATGATCCAATATAACAAAAAAATTTCTTGGTATGGATGGATTATAATTATTATTATAACAATTTTATGAAAAAAATTCTTTTTCCATGGGGTTTTTATGATGTATTGATGAAATGTTTACAAAAACTGATTTTTTTTTTCATGTTATGATGTTATTATATGATGAATGATTAATGATTTTATGTAAAAAAAATTTATTTTTTCATTATGTTTTGGGTGGACCCAGAATTATATGTCACACCAATGCATTGGGTAAATTATTTTATGTCATGATATTACCATGGGAAGAAAATAGATTTGATTGATCTCATATGGGAAACAAGATGATGTTCTTGATTTGTTTTTGGAAACAAGTTAATTTGACTCACACATTATATGAGAGAAGTCAATTTTATTTATCTAATATGGAATAAAGTGATGATACTTAATCCATTATTATATGGTAAATCAGTTTTCATGCTGAATCCAATATATTTTAATTGTATCATATGTTTACCTTGACATATATAATGGTTTCTATATTTATTTTGGTTCCACAATTAAAAGAAATTATATTATGGTTAATGATTTATTTATGATTATTTCTAACATTAATTAATGACTTTTTTAATAATTTTTTCTTTTATTGATCAATTTTACGGTCCATGATTGATTGGATAATAATATTTTATGTTATATTAATGATTTAAAACCCTTATACATATCTTATAATTTCATATGATCATTGATTGATATATCAAATGATTACCCTTACTAAGAATATTATCCCACACATTCATAATTTCCCTTCCCAAATCTATAAAGAATGTTATTATCTATGATGAGTTTTATAATGGTGATATTTATGAAGAACATAATGGCATATGATGTAGTTCACTTATGAACAAGTTGTTTATAAATCCAAATTTTTAAAGGCACTATATCTATAAAATTCTATCATGGATAAGTATTTTATGTGATGAATACTAATCTATTAAGAAGTGATATTTATGTATGGTAAGTGAGGTTCTTTATAGTTGGAATCAATGAATGTTTTATTTAACCTTTTGAAACTAGGATGACCTTACTTTTTTTATATACTCAAGGATAATTTCAACTATAAGAAAATGTAACTGTTTTTTTAACGATAGAGAGAGTGGTTTCCAAGAAATTACATCATTTTCTCATTATACTAAGGTGATTGGGTTATCATATATTAGTACCAAGGGTTAATAACTCTGGAAAGGGCGTATAGGGAATTAAACCGATCATCACCTTGTGAACAACAATAGTCGCTTCAACACGTCTTGTTTTACCATCAAAGGGGATATTATTTTTGTAAATTCAAAATATATTTATGGTCAGTATTTTTTGTTCTGAACATATGATAAGGGTGAATGACTTAGATAATACCTAAGGTGTCATGTATTGAAAAAGGGTTTCATGATTTAGACATTCATTGAATGGTATTTCATGATAAATTTCTCAGATCAGTGTTGATTTATGTTCATGTTAAACATATTTTTCAATTAGGATTTGAAGATAAAATCTTGAATTTGATGTCGTAATTGGTATGGTAAGAAATTAAAGCACAATATTTTAGATTATGTAAAGTCTAAGGTAATTATATTTAATATCATCAATGATTATACACTAAGTTAGTAGTGAAAACCCCAAGTGGTATGATGAATAGATCTCTGGTTTATGAATATTATTTGTTTTTTTTTTGGAATTTAATTTCTAAAAATCATATTATTACACCTATTGTTGACTATTATTTTATAATAGGCATGGAATGGATTTTTTTATATAAACCACACATCAATTTTCATAGAATAATTGTTTTATTTTTATTCAAAAATAACCATTGATCGCTTATTTGTGTGACAATAGATATGAAACTCTGTAAGAGACCACATACATTGAATATGTATAGATTCCAATTCAAAATGAATGATTATCTCTGATGTTTGGGGAGAAACTCAACATCAATAATATTTTTTATTGGTGACTTTTTTATTCCTTTCTGTAATATTTTCCATGTCTTCCACTAAATCTCGATGTGGGGTTCTCTATAGAAATCATACCTAATATTAATCTTATTTCAATGGACATAAATTAGTTGAACCCAATTATATTAAATAAAATAACAAAAAAACTCCAAGAGAATTTTGATATGTGATTTATTTATACAAGTCTGTATCATTTTGGTGTACGAGTTGTTTTTATTTACAAGAAAAATGCATCAATACAACTCTGCATTGATTATCAAGAAGTAAATAAGACCCCCATTAAGAATAGGTATACTCTAACTTGTATTGATGAATTTTTGGATCAACTATGTTGAGTTAATTACATTTCCAATAATTAATTTTTTTCAATATATTATCAATAGATGATTAGTGAGGATATTCAAAAGACAACATTCTGTACAAGATATGGAAACAATAAATTTATAGTGATTCCATATGGTATTAATAATTCCCCATATATATTCATTGATGTAATAAATAAATTCTTTTAATATTATCATGATTAGTTTGTGGTTTTCTTTATAAAATATATTCTTATCTATTCCAAGAATAAAGAATGGAATGAAGATCATTTTGGATTTTTGTATAGAGTAACCAAAGGAAGGAGAAATTTTATGATAAATTTAAAAGTATTTATTATTGGAAATACGTTTTTTCCATTCATTAGGTGATACAATATCATGAATGGATATATCGATGGATCCATTAAGCAATGAAGTCATTGAACATTATACTTGACCGACCATTATGACTGATATTTGAGGTTTTCTTTCATTAGTTGGATATTATTGTTATTTTGTGGAGAATTTATCTTGATTGTATAATCCACTCACCAGGATAACATGGAATGGATCCATATTCCATTATTAATTGAATTTTATGAATATTATAATAAATAAATGAATAATTTAGTCAGTACACTTGTGTATACATTACCCTTTATTGGATACAGAGTTTTAACCTATATTAATTTATCAATTAAGGGGGTAGGATGTGTTATTATAATAAATTAATTGTTTATTGATTATGCATAATGAAAATTTAAGGATCATTATAACAATTTCCCAAATAAATATTTAGAGTTAGTTATGTAAGTTTTTTTATTAATGATATTGAGGCATTATATTTAGGGATAAAGATGTGATATATATACATATGAATCATAATTGTTTAATATATGTAATTACATAGTTTCATTTAAATATACACAATTGATTATGGTTATAAATAATTATTGTTTTTGGCTGTTCATTTACATACCACACTTGGAAAGAGAACATGGTGGATAATTCATTGAGGAAAAGGATCATGATAGCATATCTTTGATAAGGATAAAAAATATCTACTATTTTAGACATTGTAATGTTTTAATTGAGATATTGAATGAATTGAAACAATATAATATTGAGAAAATTAGTGTTCAAATGTCTATCCAATTGAATATTAAATAGGCTCATAAGAGATATATAGAACTGGAAAAAAATTTGAGAAATGATCATATACTGAACCTTGGTTATGATGGAATGATAATTTTTAAGAACAATTTTTCAGTTTCACCCATATCATAATTGAAGAAGGATCTATTATATAAATCACATAATTCAGCTTTCTTTATTCATCATTGAAGTACAAATATATATATATAGAAATATAATACTGTTCATATGGTATAATGGAAAAAAATTACAAAATATTATGTCACCAAACACCCAAAAACCTTTAATGGTCATAATATTATTTGTGTTGTATTCATTTTCTATATGAAGTCATCACACATAATTTTCATCATATAATACTACTCTGCAGATCAACATAAGAGAATATATTTTAATGGAGTGGTAAAGTTGAATGGGGTACCACATATTATTTCATATTATCAGGATCCATATATTACATCAATGTTCAATAGAAGTCTTCATTATATAGTTGTTATAAACTTGAGATCAATCACTATAGATTTTACTCATATATATGTTTAGTCTTATATTACCATTTAAAAAAATAGTATATTCTCATATCTTATTATATTGATTTCAAATATGCTTGGGATTAACACCTTACTCTATTCAAATTTTCTTATAAAAAATATCTTTCAATCGAGCATTAAGATGGATCCTTATCAATTTCTATGTGGAAATAAGTGTATAACACCAATTTTATAGAAATAATTTTGAGGTAAAATGATATTAGGGTCTAATCTATATGAGTAAGAAATAGATAAATTCATATCCATTTAACAACAAATCAAAGAATCTCAGAATTTATAGGGAAATTTATACTGGAATTCATAAGTGTTATATGGAATTTGATGTTTGGTGAAACGTTTTCTTACTGAATTTCTCCTAAAAATACGGTTATGAGATTTTGTAAAAAGGAAAGGTGATCCATACTTATACGTTACCTTTTCATATTTTCTAATTTAGTATAGATAGTATCTTTTCACTTGGAACTACAACCAAATATCTCTCATGTCCATGATATATTCCATGCATCTCTCAGAAGAATGTATATACCCAATCATTAACATATAGTAAACATAGATTTCATACCATTCGTGTAATATCCCTACTATAATGAAAAACCATTGGAGATTCTAGATCATAGAGAGAATGTACTGGCAAATAGGATCACTCACCTGATCAAAGTCATGTGGTGAAACCACCAATTTGATGAAGTTACATGGGAATGTGAGAATATGATGATGTATAAGTATCATATTTTTCATGTATAAGAGTAATATAAAATCATGGTTGAAATTAATTTTGATCTGGACAAAGGTAAAACCCTAATATTCTTTTATCTAAATACCATTTTATCAATGCTTTGAAGGTTTATTTTATAAGTATTCTTTCAAGTAATACCCTTTGAATTTGATAAAATGGACTTCATATTTAAAATTAGAATGTATAAATTTGGTAAAATGGTATAATTTATTGATATTCATATGGAAAACTATCCTTTGTAAAAATATTGTCACCGTTGTGATGGTAAAATGCTTAATATAAATATAAAACAATAGGATAAGGCTATAAAACCAACAATACTCTTAAAAAAATTTCCTTTTCATGAATATAATTTCACCACCGCATTAAAAATATTAAAATAATATTCATTTTTTACATTTGTCATTAATAAAGACCAATATATTATTTTATATAATGAAATTTTACATTTGTAAATGACTTTCTTTCAATTTATCTTTTATATTTACATAAGGAAAAAAATAGTATGAACATATATAAATATTTATTTTGTTTATATTTAATTTATTTTTATTATAATAATAATTTTAAATATTTTTGGTTGTATAATTATCATAAAGACTGACACAATGCTGAGATTATCTTTTCCATAAAGTATAAAAAATATATATGATTTAGAAAAGATAAAAAGTAATGTTATTATTGATGAATTATTGTTTAACATCAATTTTTTGGTTTCTAATAATGTATATTTTATATTAAAAAAGTTTTCTTCAAGTTTTATAACATTAATTGTGCATTTAATCTAAAAATATATGAATATTTTTTAACATGAGATTAATTTTATTTTTTATAATTAATATATTAATCAATTAATTTAGAATTAAAAAAAATGAAGTAGGATTATATGGATGGGATATTGTTTAAAATATTATCTCATGATGAATATTGGGACAATTTTTACCTTATAAATATATTTACTACCCATAAGTTTTGAAAAAATCATTACAATAGTTTTAGTAAAAAATTGATAACTAAGGGGTTAAAACAAATGATAAATTTACAATGACACGTAAACCTATATAAATATTCATTATTGAGGATATTAAAACCATATCCTATCTATTTTTTAAAATTTTGTATTTATTGTGATAGGTTCCCATGAAGAATAAATAATTATGTTTAACTCTTTTGTGTAATTACAGTATTTATATTTCATTCCCTATATAAGGAAACAACACTACCTTATTCACCACACAACCATGATAAACATATCTATACTAGAACTAGAAAAAACCACTTCATGAATTACTTAGATATGTTATATTGGGTAAATTATTCTCTATTTTTCTATCCAGAGTTCCTTTAAGGGGATATTCGAAGGTTGTTATTAGAAGATAATACAGTAATCTTAGCTTATTATCTTCATTTTACATCTTATTTTTTCACATTAAATCATTAAAAAAAATTAAATATATTATTTAAATATGTTATATATATTGAGAAGGTGTTATTTTAATTTAATAACATTATTCATCTCCTTTATCTATCAAATGTGTTGGAAAATTAGTCCTCATGCATATATGTGTATGACTACCTACATGACGTGATATGATTCATTTTACATTACCATTTAACAAGGTTGTTTATAATTAAGGATTTATAAAATATATATATTCAATTTATCATAAAATTATGATCATATAATGATAAAATTATATTTCTATTACATTCTTTTATTTCATGGAAAAATAAAAACAACATTCATGAATACGTATACAGTACCCTCTCCGTTAAATAATTATTTAATTTCTATATCTATACCATTAATGTACTATTATAAATATGTATATAATTAATATTATTTATATTTATGTTAAATTAAAAATTCCAGAAATACTAATCCGAAACATTCATTAAAAACTATATACTTATCAGCCGAAATAAATTATTATAATAATGAATTATTAATTTATGATCATTAATTTGATATAATTGGATAATATATGATATGCCATGTTTCTTTGATTTTATAATATATAATTAATTTAAATTTAAATTTATTATATAGAGTTTTAATCGAATCAAAATCATGTTTTAATTGTGGCATGTATTCTTCACCATAATATTGTTCCATTGAGCCATGATTGATGTTTTCCAACTATTTTCGTGTATAAGTTGTTTATTTTACAAATTTAAAATGTTTTATCATTTAACCATAATAAATCATGGTATTACACGGTCATATTAATAATATTTCATCCATAGTGGATTGAATCAAATTATATAGAAGTTGTCTGTGTTTATCATCTTAAATTGTATTTTTTATATATTTATTATATTACATGACTATATTTGTTTATGAGTTAATTTTACAGCCTAAATTGGTTTGTTTTATCATTAATATACATATTTTTATTATATATAATGTTTAATTTGATGTTATTTCATTAATGGGGGTTATGATTTAAAAGATACCAATGTAGTAATTGTTTTACTTTACATTATAATTATAACCAAAACCCATGGGGTGCAGGATACTGTAAGAGTACTGTAGCGTTACTATAGCAGCGGCAGCACTGCTCATCAGCAGGTAATGTAGCGGCGGCATGGCATTGTAGTGGCGGCGATACTGTGTGGTACTGTAGCAGCATGTTACTATTCACAGAATGTGAATTGGATTTAGAATTTGGGCCTACGGGCTATGTAATGGGTTACAAGCCCACTAGGCCTTCGGGTTATGTAATGGGTTTCTCTCTACCCAGTTAAAAGAGGTCTTTTCTTTGATTTAATAATATAATGAGGCTTCGGCCCCAACCTTTAAAAAAATTATAATTATAAACATGATTGTTTACGCTAAAATTTTTTATAACGAATTTATCTGATCAATATATCCAAAATGATATGTCAAAAATTCACTTATTTTAATTTTGTGAAAATATTATTTTCCTTTAATTATTCTCTCATTAAGTCATAAAGATATATATGTAATTCATTGAATGAAAACAAGTATTATTTTTCTAATCAATCAAGAATATCCTTATTTCATGTCCATATTTTCTTGAAAATGATATCAGTTATATTTAATAAAGTCTTCCAATGATATTATAAATTAATATATACCCATTCTTGATTTTATTTCAAAATATTTAAAATTAATATTCTTGTTTTTTCGATATGAGGTTCTAATGTCTTCTTCTAAAAATGTGAAAGTAATATTTTTTTAATCTACCCGGCATGAAAGAAATATCCCACCTTGATAATAGATCATTTATTTGGGAATCCATTTTCACATTTTTTATTTTATTTTCAACGAAACTTTTTTCCTTTGTTTTTTGGAATTTTTTATTTTTAATATATTTTATTTCAAATTTAAATGTGTATTTTCCATAAGAAAAATTCTTATTATAATTTAAAGACATTTTCAACTATAAAAAATATTTTGGTGGTACATATTTTTTTATAGTTATACGATCAAATTATAACATCCATATTCTTTATATGGATGGTTTATGAATATGATTATGAGATGTTTATGAATCCCATTAATTTTTGATGGTTCATTCATTATTGATATGATGAATTTTTTTATGTCTATTTGGCATACCTATGGATAGATAATTATTATGGTAATGAATTTTTAGGATTCATTGAAATATTATTTCTATTATTATGATTATTACACAATTTAATAAACTCTTTTATTTAATGATTTTATTCTAATGTCAAGCTGCCATGGTTCAACTTCTTCAATTCCATTATCATTAATTTATTATGAACATTCATGGATTATTCCATGAATTGTGATTACTATATCTAAATAAATGGGTATAGTTTTTAAATGTAAAGATCCTATAATCATATCCTTATTTATAAGTTATAATTAAGGACCATTTATATTTCCCTTGTTTACCCTTACTTTGCATCTGAGTTCTCCCTTTTTTATATTTCCTTTTCCCCGTGATATAAAGAACATTATTATTATTATTTATAATAAAGGTACTAGAAATGTTGAATTAAGTGGAATTTGATATAGATTTCTGTGAACTATATGATTAGTTATAAATTTTTCCAATGACAAAAAACCTATACATTTTTGTAATTTATGGTAATCATATGAATATTCATCTAAAGTGAAATAATATTTTTTTATTTAATGTGTTGCGATTTTGTATGAAAACAGAATCATTCCCCTTCCATTAATTATTTCATCGAATATAATTCCTTAAAAAATGAATTAGAAGATTTCATAGAACCACATATGTCATCATCACTACATATGTGACTGAGAAGAAGAATATTATTACTCTTCTAAAAGAGAACATAAGGAATAAAATGGGTTTTATAACATTTCAAAAACTAATCACAAGAAATTGTAATACAAAAATAATAAGATTACAAAAAATACAGCTGTTGGGAATATTTTTTTATAAATTCTTTTATAGTTCGACCAACAAAAAATAACTATTAGTGAAAGATCATAGAGCGGAAAATAGATGTGAAATGTTTTTTTTCAAAAAACATTGTTAACATTTTCATAATATTTTATATTATAACACTATGAAATAATTTTATTATTTAATTTTTTTTAAAATATTTCATTCTAGTTAGGATATTGAATAATAGTACCATGAAATTATATAATATCAATATAATAAATTTTGAATGGGGGAAAAATAAGAATAAGATAAAATAATTTTTTTTATTATATTAAAATATATTTATGAACACCAATTGGTTAAAAAGGATAAGACATCTCTTATTTGGTGAAAGATAATAGAACATAATTGTCATTTGAAATAAAATATATTTTTTTAAACATGGACAAGGATATCATTGAAAGAATGAAAATATGGATATTTGTGAAAGACTTCCACCAGAATGTGTTAGAATTATTCTTAGTATTGTAGTATTTTTCGGAAGGTGGTGATTGATTGGAGATGGTTATATTGAGGAAAATTTTAAATTATTCAGTTAAAATATGAAAACATATTATTTATTTTAATAATGGTAAATTATAAAAACCATATAGTATCTTAGTAAATTAATGTTGATAGTGACTCAATGAAATAAAATTGGCACAATGAAAACCCTTACAATGAACTTCTAATCCGTGGGATGCTTTTTAAAGTCTTGTATATCAACTTGAGACTCATTAATCATATATTATAGAACCTCGAACATATATATTACCATTTTTAATAATCCCTTAGGATTTATTATTCATAATATTTTACATTGGTTTTGTTAATATTAATTATTAGAAATCATTAGTTTTAACAAGTCAATGATTTTTTTTAGTATAATGGTTCTTATTTGTAATATATAGATATATGTAATTCCCCCCTAAAATTAGTCAAGAACTACAAATAGATTCTCTATATATATAGGATGTTCCACGACCATTCTATGATACTTTTGGGTATGATATATAAATGTGTAATTAACTTTTTTTATGTCCTATATCGTACAAAAGGATGATTTATTAATATTTTTTAGATCATTAAATTAACATTAAATAATCCAAAAAGGATTTAAATATATTAATATCCTATATTATTTTAAATTATGTATCCATAACTATCCATGTTATAAATTCATAACATCAATCATATAGGCGATTAAAATACCCAAAACATGAACATGCAAGAATTAATAAGATAACTATGATCTAAGAATGAATTTATTATATTATCATAATTCAAGAATTACCGGAAAATAAAAAATTATTCATTACATTATAATATTAACATTATTTATGAATTATAATTCATCCATGATATAGTCATTATAATAATGTTCGAAAAGGTGGTAGAACATACTGTAACTTCCCAAAATGAACTACCATGTTTGAGATAGAGTTACACATAACCCGTATATACATAAGAGGATGTTGAATAGAAGTTAGGGTATAAGTCCAATAGTTGGAAGACTAAACCCTCCATATCACCTCATCTATTAGAGTTAATCTGCATGAATAAAAAAATGGGATAATTAGAGTAAAACGAGTAGGATTAATAAATGATATAGATGTATAAGTACAACCCAATTTGGAATGATTATCCTATGTATATGCAACATATAAATACTATATTGGTAAATAAAAAAATGCCTTTAACAGCTTAGGTTCCTTTCTTAGTCTGCACTAGCTCCATTCTTTTCTACTCAACCATACACCCTCAGGCATTTTTCATTCTTCGAATCTATGGTCATTAAATCAAGGGCACTAAAATACCTTAGTAAGGGGTATCTACAGTACTTAGTGGGACACCCCCAATATTTCATTACCATATGTATACATTGTATATCACAAAATTAATAATTATCAATAAAAACATGGGTTGAGTCATTGTGTACTGGACAAGACATTATGAATCCATTCCTTGCCCATTTTGTCTCATTATCGGTATAGATGTTAAGGAATCAGGTACCTATATAATGGTAACCAAGATCACCCCTCCGATATAGTGGTTATTGTTGGAATTCCTCACATTACTTCATGTCAATCACTCACCCCACAATTCCGTAGAATGTCGAAGGAATGATGAAAATTCTTACAAGTATATACCGATATCTCTTAACCTTTTTATTACCCACATACCAAGTCCATTAGAATCTATGACTGGTATTCATCATCAAACCACTAAAGTTTCCCCTATACAAGGGTATCCTCACATGCCTTTAAATATGTTAATATTATTTAAGGACATCTAAATGACCATTGATGTTGTACCTCTTTAGGGCTATCCACACAATCCTCTAATTACATTAGAACTACATTAGTCCTAAATTCAAGGATCCACCCTTGAATTCCTTCCCACTAGACCCAATTCATTCCCCTCTATATGGGTAACCACATATTTTTTATGGATATTAGGGTCATGTCATTCTAGGTAACTATATATACCCCATCTTAGGGATAAACCTATATATCATAGAGCATGTACTACAACTACAAATTAATTAAACAGATATAATATACTAGACATAGTAAAGAAATATAATCCACATCATTATCAAATCCAGGATATTCACACATAAATAGGTAATCTCACATCTAATGACACACCCACAAGCATCTCAAGAATAATCCTGGTTTTTTCCAGTATAAATTTCATATCATGATAACATCGTATATAAAATATCGTTAAAGGTAAGGAACTTCCTAACTCATTGTTTTCCATATCAACATTGATGATTTTCATCACACAACATATGTCTTCACTAACCGTAATATGATAAAATTAAAAAGTATCCTAAAACATAAAAATTATCATATTTTGTATTCTAGATAAAGGGTATGATAAACGATATGAAATGGATCCAAAAAATTTCTTCGGATAGGCTTCTAGAGAGGCTTCTAGGAAAAAATCTAAAGGATGTGACGTAGAGGTGCACCACCATGGTAGGATATAGCCTATTATGAGTTAGGAGTATTTAGGAGATGGCAACTATGATGCAGGTCAGGCTCTACAATGCATGTTCTACAAGAATATAACCACCAGGGACAAATATAGGACTATAGGCCATCAGGTGAAGTCCACCATGGTGCATGGTATACACAAAAAGAAGAATGTGGGGGATGTTTCCATGGATGAGGTGCACTGAAATGTATAAAAGGGGGCTAAAATATGAATCTTGACTTTTCACCTCTCATATATTTTGCTTTATGCTAAATTATAATGGGATAAAAATAATTTATATGGGTTTTGTGGAGGTATTTTCCACATTAATACCTCTCTAAATATCCTCTCATTAATATCAATGATAATAACAACCATTCAAGGATCCACGAATACTGAAGACCTTATATTTTTCATCTATAAATAAAAATTAAGGTCATCATTCTATGTGGTCCTCCTCACCATGGTACAGCCTCGGCTAAAACCCCTCTATAGTTTTAGATGTGGAGTTACATTGTTTCCATTGTACCTTGCCAATTAACCTAATTCCATTATGTCACTGCCACCTCCTCTGTGGTGTGGTTGTAATAGTTATGGATCCACCACCTTCTCTTTGGAAGCATCCATTACTATCCCAATATCCCAAACCATTCATGTCTTAAATTCAATAAAAATATGAAACAAGTCATTTATTTAGTTAGAATAAATTGAATTCCTTTCATAAAACCCAATAAATACGGTGTTATAATGACTGTATGAAAAGGATAATGTAAAATAATACTGGTAATATTTAAATCAATGAAACAAATAATTTTAAAAAATATTATATAGTGATAAATATGATTTATGGAGATTGATATGATGAAAAAATCATATCAGTTTAAAAAAGGAGAAAAAGCTTACAAAAAATTATATAATCATTAACTATATATCTTCTTGATTTTCATGTTATTTTTGAAATATCTACTTACCTAAAGCTCTAGAACATAGGTTATGATTATTTAGGTTGTAAATGAGAATGTTTAATGAGGATATATTTTTTTCTAAAAGTGGATTAACAGTGGTGGTGGGAGGATCCTTTTATAAGTTACGGGGATAGAACTTTGGTAAATATTATAAAAATTTAATGATAAAAAATTAAATTATCTTGTAAATAGTTTACAATTTAGATGAATTTTTATCAAATGATAAGGTAAGGTCTAAATCCACTCAAACAATAAAACTGGGTTATATTTTAGTGGAACATTTTTCTTTATCTCTTTTTAACCCCTTTTAACCTATTCAATCTATACCAAGATGTGAAATTTTTAACATAGTAATATATTTCAATTACTAGAAATTATTTTAACCTTACTACGTATTTTTCATATACTAATTCCAAATATTATATCCAATTTATTATATTCAATTTGGTAGAGGTGGAAAATATTATTCTTAGAATATGTGAGCAATATATAATGAAAACAATATTTACATTATTCATTATTTATTTATGTTGCAAAAAAATAAAAAAATAATAGTAAATAAATTTTGATATATTGAATTTAAATTTTTTTGTAAAAGTAAAATTTAAATGGTTATAAATATTAATTTTATTTAAGAATGCATACTGTGGGGGGGAAATTCGAAATGATATTTCTAAGTATAAAATTAAATAATTTTTTATATGTAAAATAAAAATTTATTTATTTAAAAAATACTCCATTTCATTATAAATTATACTTAAAAATAGCCTATAGACCCCACATAAAATATATTATCATAATATCTTGTGGTAGTCAATGGTGGTAGTTCTGTTAGAATGTATCCTATAGTGAAACCCATGATTGTGAAAATCTCTTGAAGCTAATTTCTTTCAATCCATATTTATTGAATTTCATCATTTCATTGGTCTTAATAAAACCAAATGATGCTACCCCCATGAATATATCTGGTATATATTCTGCATATAGAATAACAATACTACTTGACATCATTTAATCTCTTTTGTATATAATTTTCATATTTAATTTATCTATATTTATTTCTACAAATTCATTGAAAATATTAATAAAATCAAATTTAATAATATTATTTTGTTAATATGTGTTTCTGATGATCTCATCGGGGAGTGTGTGTCTGTACTGTGGAGGATGCATAGCTGTTGCCCTGTATTCCTGCTTCCCAATGGCAGGCGACATCCCTCTCTTATTGAGGGATGTCTGCTCCTTGATCGAAATGGGATGATGGAATGTCAGTTCTTCCTTCTAGGGATTCCTCCTCGGAACACGTCACCTAGTTCTGGTCTCCCTTATAGACTAAGACATTGTTCGTGAAATTCTACACATTTCCATATCTTCATTGATGATGGTTAATTACAATTCTTCTGTCAAGACATTCCAAGGGGTCCGGTCAAGGTAGCAACATTAGGTCAGGGGAGCAGTCAAGTTGGTCATCACTAGCATGTCTGGATGTTGGAAAACTAGGGTGTCTGGTTTTATTTTTCATATTATAGGGATTCTAGAGGGAATGGAAACCCAAGGAATCCCTTGTCGAATGTGGGGAATAATATTCCATAGGCATGTATCTGAGGTTTTTCTCAGCTTCCCATGGTCAAAACTGAGTGTTCTGTGAGTTTAATGTTTATCAGAGATAGATCAGACTGATCGGAACACTGAATAGAGTATATCAGATGGGTGAAACCCCTAGAGGTAACATTGTTGTCAGGGAAAAGACATGGTTAGTTAATGGGTTACTGCTAGGAGCAGTGAAGAGATTAATTCACATGATGTCACCAGGATGTGGCCTCCCGGGTAAGAAATAAGATGGATAATGGATGATTAAGTGATGTGAATAGATAATGGGATGGAACCAACGTGAGGAAGATGGTGATGTTGGGTTTGAGCATCTAAGATACTTCCATCATATCCCTGTGGCGTGGAATCAAAGTCCACATAGATCAAGATGGGGGTACAAAATCGGGATGTGCGCAGAGGACAGCAACATGATGATGCACTAGTGCTTACGCGTGTTTAGTAGACCAGAGTTAGCCTAACTCTACTCGGATGGACAAGCGATATAGGCCCCAAAAAAAGTGCCAACAACGGCTTACCATTGTGTTTGGTTTGAAAACATCATACTGCGGACATGGAATCACAGCAGCATACTACTGTATGGGGTCAAAACGGTTTACTACAGGATGGGGTCACAATGGGTTACCGCTGGATGGGTTCATAATGGCTTACTTCTGGATGGGGTTGAACCTCATGGAGGCTTCCTACGTACCCTGTCTAGAGGATAAGGATCAAATCCCACTGTTTTAATGATGTTGGATGCAGTTTAACGTTGTGCAGTACAAAAAGGGGGTATGCAGTTTATCGTTATGTGGGATGACAGTGGTTTGACGTGGAGGGGGTCAGAAACAATGGTTGTTGGGAATTAACCTCAAGGAAGAATTCTATATACCTTTCCTTGGAATGGATCAAAGTCCACATAGTTCGGACTGTTTTGATGAACTGAATAGATGATGTTCAGGATAAAATGGTGTTGGTCTTGAACCTCTGGGAGGCTTTTATGTACCTTTCCTTGGCAAGGATCAAAGTCCTTGTAGTTTAGGTTGTTTTGATGAACTGACATGAAGATGGTCAGGACCAATGGGTGTTGGGAATGAACATCAGGGAGTCCTCCTTCATACCTTTCCTTGGCAATGATTATATTCCACGTAATTCTAATATAGTGGGAACCAACGAGAAGGGGGTCAGAAGCAATGGTTGTTGGGCTTGATCCTTAATTAGGCTTCTTACGTACCTTTCCTTGGCAATGATCAAATTCCACATAGATCCTAGATGGTGGTAACTATCGTGAAGGGGGGTCAGAACCAATGGATTGTGGGCAAGATCCTCATGGAGGCTTCCTACATACTTTTCCTTTGCAAGGATCAAAGTCCACGTAGTTCAGGTGGGGATTGGTGAACTAACGTGAAGGTGGTCTGGACCAATGGGTGTTGGGCGTGAACCTAAAGTAGGGTTTCTATATACCATGCATTGGAAAGGATCAAATTCCACGTAGTTCGGGAGGAGTGTTTGAGGCTTACACTCTATGACAGCCCAGAGAGGACATCATGGTCGATGCTTGCTCTATGGCCACGTGACTCATGCTTGGTGTGAGAAAAAAGATCCAGAAAATATCTGACGATCACATTGCAAAAGATGTGTTCATGGGATGTGAAGTGGGTCTTACATGTATTTAGCATTCCAAAAAGGAAACATGGGATTACGCATGGTCCACATACCAAAGAGGAAATAGGGGCTTACACGTGGTATGCTGCCTATGGTGATGGAGATTGGGACTTACTCAAGGGTGGAGGCCCAGGTGGTGACAAAGCCTAGGGGGAGAGAGATTTGGAATCACAGAAAGGATGGATACAACACCCATCCTCGCATCTCTAGTCCGTGGAACCATGGAATTGAGGAGGAGTAGGGTTTCTACATCCTGAAATAAAATCTAGGGCTTCCACTAAGGTGGTTTCCCTGTCCCCACAGACTAACGCTACTCCAATAATGAGGATCCCATTCAATGTGAGGAATGAGTTCACTTCTATGGAGACCAGTGGGCGTGTAGAATGTCCAAAGTGGGGGTACCTTGCGTACAATTCATGGGGAAAAGTTAGGGTTTAACGTCATGTGCTGAGGATGATAGCGCTTGGATGTTTAATGTGTGGCAGCTCGGCTGATGTGGGTTCTCTACGCACCACTTATGACATACATAACTAATACCTCCCCCCCCTTGGGGGAGAGAATTCATCAGTAATGTTGTAGTGAGGGGGTGTTATGGAGTGATCCTTTGAGGGTTCCATGTTAGCGTGGATATGTGAAGAAGAAATATTCATTAGCGTGCCTATATGAAGAATAATGACTTGAAGCAATCAAATGGAAAGCACTGCCCAAGGGACTTTGAAATCACATCATGAAAACCTGGAGGGTCGCATAGGAAAATGAGGTGCATAGATAAGGGGTACAATGAAAGAATCCTCGTAATGCTCTGGTGCTCCGTGAAGTGAAGCGGCTTTGTAAAGGTGTGAGCATTGCGATGTGAAGTGGGATTGCCTAAAAGTAGAGAATATGTGCATATGGATGGTGCATCGTGAAGTGGAAAGGAATTCATGGAACAATGCTTCGTGAAGAAAGGGTGCCTTGAATAGCATTGCATTGCAAAGCAATTTTCTTCATGAATCACAGTGACCATTCCTTAGTATGTGCGTCACATGTTCATGGATGGTACTTCACAAAGCATAAGTGTTACATGAGGACATAAGTCCCCTTGGAGATTCCCTTCCTTCGTAGAGTCATGAGGGCTCCACGAAGGCAATCCCTCCCTGAATAGGGACAGAATACAAGCAATGGGGAAGGCACTTCGCGATGAAAAAGTACCTTGAAGAGCACATGGTTCGCAAAGTAGAGATTGCCTCATGATTGGGGACATAAGAAGGGGAAAGAATGGAGGATCCATCATTTGGGATCGAGGGGAGCCCATAGGTGCCGCAAAGCAGAGCTCACTCGGTTCGAAGAGAGTGCTTTCTCTGCGGTGGGTTCATAAACATCAAAGAGGTTCATGGATCATCTTGCATCCTTGATCCATGGAGGGTTTTCGGATGTCCAAGGGGTTTGCAGAGCATCCCACCACCTTTCTCTATAGTGGGTTTGTGAACGTCAAAGGGGTTTGTGGTGTATCCTTCCTCCTTCCTCCTTCCTCCATTTCGGGTTCGCGAACATCAGATGGGTTCATGGAGGATCTCGCCTCCTTTATCAGTGGCGGCTTCGCGAAGGGGAGATTTGTGCTAGCTATGGGGCTACGGGGGCTCTGTAATCAGGCTTCACGAGGCAGCCCTTAATTCTTTCTATTTGTTCCTGTTCTTCCCAAATTTTGGCGCCACAAATTCCCCCCCCCCTCAGACTGAGAGCCAAGGAGAAAGAGGGGGTCAATTTCTTAGGTTCAATCTCCAAAATCTCTTTTCAATCGCGAAGAAGCCTCACAAAGATGAATCATGAAGGAGGCCTTATAAGTATAGAGGCAAAGGGTAGGCTTAGCACGTCACAAAGCTCACTGCGATTAGACACGCCGTGAAGCATCAGGGGTCCTCTCCTATAAATAGAGGATCTGACATCTCTTTTTTCCATTCTCTTCTCTACAATTTTGGATTTTAGTGCTCTCAATTTGTGAATCTCCTCATACTCCCTGATTTCTCTCCACGAATCGATCCATCTACTTAGAAGCGCACAACGAGTCTTTTAATTTTCTAATTTGGGCTCTGTGGGATGCGTCTGAAGGACGGGGTAGGACTTCGCAAATAGTCTTCATGAATGACCTCCATGAATGAGCTCCACGAAAGAGATTCGTGAACCAAACCCAAAAACTCTGACACACGAAAGCTGAAATGCTCACAAGGAGGCTACCAGGGGGTCCTTGTAGATGTTTCCCGGAGGGAGGAGATAGCGAATAGCTCATGCATAAGGGAGTTCGTGAAAAATCACTCTGACCATAATTCACTAGTGGCGCTGTTGTGGGAAATCCAAAAGAACTACTCGTAATGTAATAGGATGCCTCTGTATGGATTTGGACTGAGGGTTGACATCTTCATCCTTGAAGTGAGCAGGGACGAGCCAGTGTACTGATTAAAGAGCTCGTTGTGCCAGCACTAGTGGTTCAAAGTAGCTGACGGCCATGCCCAGGTGGACTTCACACATATTAATGTCGAATGCATATACAATAACCTGAACAACATTGATAAGAAAGAGTTGTAGCTGGAGACATCCCCCCATCTATAACACTCTATCTTCAAGGAATCTCTGAGGAACCCATGAAGGGGGTGGTATGATGAGCCGGATTTGCGCTAGGGCAACAAATTCACAGATGACTGGGCCTAGGCCTACTTTGTAGGTGCCTCATGTGAAGAATTTTGGCTAGAGATGAGGAGATTGGGCCTGAATGAGGCAGCATGGGCCTCCCAATTCCTATATATCAGCTGAAGAAGATGATTCCAGAGTTGGTGAGAAGATGTTCATCAAAGAGCAACACCTTCTATTTGCATCATGGAGAGGTCGTCATTTGACTATGGGACCTACATCGGATCACAAGTGTCCCCACACTAGGGGAGATGTATGATGAGTTCATCCCCATTATGTGTGTGTGGGAGGATTCAGATAAAATTCCACCACTGGAGATGGTGTTGATAAACCTAGTGCTGGGAGAGGACAAGTAGTCTATGAGGGACGTCCACTTCAGAAGGTGGTTCAAGTAGTTCCTGACCTTTCTTCAAGATAGGCAGTTTCCGGTGAGGCCTAAAACTTGTCCAAAGGGGGCCCAATGGGGAATGGGGCGCTCATACTAGTGGAACATGGAGGAAATCCAGTGGAATACATGGGTATTCAGCATCAGTATCGAGAATCAACCGGTAGTTAGGTTGGATTTCTTTATCACGATTCTCATCTGCGGTTGGATCCTGCCTGCGAGGGACACAAACATGGGCATTTGACCAAGCACATTTATCATGGTGTCCATGTTGGCGATATTAGGGCGGGTAAAAATCAGGATCTCGATGCTTGCCAAGTTGTACAAGATGTTTTGGAATATCAGTAAGGGGAATAATCTGTAGAGAATATGTGGGTCATTCAATCTCATGTATTAGAGAGTAGCGGCGCACGTTAGGGGCGCGGGGGGGGGGGGGGGGTCTATGAATATCTGAACCCCATATCTCCTCTAGAATCAAAAATCCCCCCATCCATTCTAAATGTTGTAGGGAGCTTTCTAGCCATGATTATGATGCAGTCGGTACTAACCTGGGTGTGGAATGTGGAGTATTTTAACATTCACATGTTATTGTTTCCAATAGGTGTATTAGCTTATGATGCCTAGGGAACGGAAGAGCATCGGTCCTACCACCTATCATTTTGAGGCGGAGTCCTAGTGGCACAGTTGGACTGTGAGCCCCTCCGTGAGCCATACACCCCGCAATGATTTGCATATAAATTTCGGTGCATGCAGTGACTGACCCCCTGGGTCTATTTGGGGGTGTGCTACGAGGGGAACCTATTCATGATGAAAAAAATGTGACTCATGTTCACAAGGTAATATGGGAAGATGTGAAACAAGTTGTCTCCGCCCACAGACATCTTCGGGTTTGTGAAGGAGTACGCCCAATGCTGGGAGGCGGCCTACACGGGGGTGATTATGAAGAAGCAAACTATTCGGGTCGGTGACGGTGTGACTCTGCAACCTTAAGGTAGAGTTAAAAAGGTGGCCAGGACATCCAGTGGTAGCGGGGCTTCCATGGAAGCGAGGACTATAACGGTTGATGGGGAGCATCGACAGTAGACAGAGTAGTAACAGTGGACCCGTCAATCATAGAATACCAGAGTTATCCGGAGGGGAGGCCGCCAAGATGATTCCGCAGGATATCCACTCAGGATCTGGGGATGCGATTCTGCCATATAATCATGTCGGAGAATGTTGCCTTCCTGAAGGCATGGGACATCTGGGATGTCAACATGAAATTCCTCATCCTGTCTGAGAAGTGGAATCACTTGATACACCTCAGGAGGGATTTTTTTGGAAATGGCCCTATCAGAGATAGCTTTGTAGCATCCTAAGCGGAGGTGGAGCAATAAATGGCCGAGTTGGAGGACTCCGTGAACACATGGGGTGTTCTACGTCCAATTACATACTGTGTGAAGGTTTTGTTGGATCGAAAGGATCCCCTACAGTTTTTGGCTGATGATTTGAGGGAACGATTCCCTCTTCTAGAAGAATCGGATGAATCCTCCTGGGGGGAGGAGGCTAGTAGAGGGATCCCAATAGAGGATGGTGAAGATGACTATAAAGGCTCATATTTTTTAGAATTTGTAGAGGCCCTTGAGGTAAAATCATGAGAACCTTCCCTAAGATTTCCTTCCTGGCTACTTTGGACCCCACACCAATGATTAAACTATGAAGGAGAGCCTCATTCACAAAACCATTTCTCGTCCCTTGGTTGATGCAGATGTGAGGCCCTTAGGGTCCACACCCATGGATACGCTGATTATCACATCTATTGGGGCCATGATAACTGGGGTGGTACCTCCAGAGTTCTTATTCATTCTAATAATATACGGAGGGCCACGCCTCGGGGTCCCTATAGCAATAACCTTGGAATGAGACTGATCATTCAATCTTTGTAAGTCTCCATTACAAAACTCATGACTGCCACCCATTGACCAGGATAAATGACATCCATTCCTTTTTTGTATGTATAGTTCTTAAAATGGTTTGGGCTTCCTTGGTGAAGATGTTTTTTATTCCTAGTCACACTTTTCCTAGGGGGGTATTGATGGTCTTAGAGGCCGATATCCAGAACAACCTAGATGTGGTGCTCCCAATCACTGGTGGGACCATTGGACGGGCTATGTTTGAGATTATTGATGTGGGATCCAATGATATAGATCAATAGGACAGACCTGGTCCTAATATACCTAATCAGACGCCAGATGTGGACGATGCTGATGAGTTCTTGGGGGAGTTCCCTGCATACAACCCTGCCAACCCCGTGTACTGGGATAAAATAGCCTCTGATAAAAAATATAGAAATATCTTCCATCACCGGTCATGGAATCTGATCATACGCTTTATCGATGAAACCCCTCATGAATAATGGATAGACCATATAGAGAGACTTCGTTCGCGACTGCGCAAACTATGTGCTGGGGGAGTGGATGCCCAACATCCTCACATTCTTGTATGATATCTTATATTGTAGAAGATTTAATAGAATGAATGTGCCTTTGGTGTGGGTTGGTAGTGGGGAAAAGAGTTGAAAATTAAGAGGCTTCAGGAGGCTGAAAATGAGATTCAGTGGCTATAGGTCCGATCAGATGAACACTCTGCTCTACTAAATGTGTAGTCAGAGATTAAATCGCGACTGAAGGCCCTGATGGAAGAGGACAAAGAGTGGATGAAACATGCCTCCGTGGATATGGATATTGTTCGGAGTGACAATGAGTGGGCATAGGTTGCAGCTGACGAACCATGCCCCATTGCTGCTGAGGAGAAGCAGAAACTAAACAAGCGGAAAGAGATCCTCGATGCCACAAGCCAACGGGTGGCGGAGATTCAATGCTCTTTTGACTGGGTCAACCCATCCATGGGATGTGTCAATCCTCAGGAAATATGATGCATGTAGCTTTTGAACACACTTTCATACTTTGTCTATTTATGCAAGATGCATGCATGAGTTCTATTTTTTGTTCTTGGTTTTTTTATTCATGGAAGTCCTGGCGGTCAGTCTCTATGCTCATGTGGGTCTGTCCCGATGCAAGAAACAAGGGATGACCTCCTAATCATTCCTCCCAAATATAAGATTCAAAACCAACTTCTGGGCATCCAGGGATTGGAAAACCAATCCTGATTTCTGGGAAGAAAGAGAGAGTCCCGGCTAGAGGACGAGGACCTTAGAATAGTCAATGTGTCTTCTTCCCAATGTTCTCTAGTGCACGAGCAGGGCGATACCAGGGGCATTTGAATTAATCCGAATAGAGGGGAGTGGAACATTTGAATCACGATACCCAAAATTCGAAACACTATGGGGTGGCGTGATAGTGACGGATAACCACTGACTGTATTTGAGACATAATATATTTATTGCATTATCCTGAAATGAAGGTAACTAATGAGGGCCAATCATTGACCATTTTCGAAACATGGGGCCTGAATCAAATGCTACCCATTAGTCTTCGAGAATGTTGGCCCAGGACAGTAGGTGAGCCATAGGCCGAGAATCCATACTATTAGGATGTTCTTTTTGACGTAAAATAGGACGATGGTCCGAATAAAGGGCTCAAAAAGTGTGGAGTGTGGAGTGATGAGTTGTTCAAATGGAGTCTAACACTCTTGAAATAACGCCATTGTGGTGGAAACACATTAGGTGGGCATATATGTCTGATAAGGGATCAAGAAAACTTCTATGCAGGGCCTCTTGGGAAAGTGATTCAGTGCATCTAATGATTAATATGGGGAATCCTGAACTTGTTCAGAGTAGAATCATAGTTTACTGTCATGTGTTGAGGACATATAGACTCGTGCAGGTTAACAACATATGATATGACATGAAGATAAAGGGAAGATTCTAGGAAGATAATATGTGGTGCAGTAGCAATAAACTGATGTGAACGATGACATGAGGAGTCCGAACCAAACCATGTACACCTAGAGGAAGCTCTATAGGTCAAGGGACTAAATGTGAAGGATTGATTAGTCCATGAGGAAAAGTGTCTAATCATTCCTACAGACCCCATGAGGATGGAAATCAAGCCATATGTAGTTCTGAGAGAAAAGTTTAATGTCATGCAGGATGATAAAAGGAATGTGTTCTACGGATGTTCCAGTACACATCCTACTAGAACTAAAAATCCCGCGTGAGTCATGCTCGATGTGGGAAACTAGAAGTAGTGATGGGATATTCCTAGCAGAGGAAGGCACATGTTAGAGGTGAAGGGATGCTAGGTGATGACATCCCAATGATGTTGACCCGCCAACATAATGCACCTAGATACATGAATGAGTCAAGTCGAGTATGTGGGAATTCCACTCGAACATAAGGCAATAAAAATATGTGAATTATGATGCTCGAGATCTGGACCAAAATGATGGTGCATGAATATTGGAGATAATTGTTTTCTATGTTCAAAAAACAGTATCTGTTTCACGTTAGCCTGGAATAGGGACAGACAAGTGAGGGTCAACCTCTAACCATGTTCGAAACACGGGACATGACGCAAATGTCATCTGAGGTTCACAGGGACGTTGGCCCAAGACGGTAGGATTGTCACTATGTCATGAGACCAGGCCATAAAGGGGGTCCCTTCAGACATGGAAAAGGATGATGATCCAAATGAGGGGCTCATGAATATTGGACATGGAATGTGGGAATGTCACTATGAAAATTCCACACATTGGGAACTACTACAATGCATTTAATTACAACACAAATACGTATAAGATAGAGGGATTCGAGTCCCCCTCCATGGAAAAAGGTATTGAGGTAGCACGCTTCCAACATGAAAGTTATAGGATGGTCCATTAAGGGGGATTTATGTAATGGAATATGTGAAGGGTAGCGATGTTCCCAAACGTGATGCACAGTTCCTATAGGGATATCATAGTATAAGGTCATAGAACAAATAAAATATTGGGAAACGACCGGGAACGAACATGGTGGGGCTGTTGAAAAACCCAACTTGAATAGGAAGCCTTGAGGTATTCGCCACACCACATATTCCCAAAAGGGTTTCGGGACAAGGGGTTGAAAGGGAGGGGAGATGATTATAGATTCCTGGATCTGGACATGGAGAAAATATGTTTGTGTGTTCCCTACATATCCCATGAGGATGGGAATCAATCCTTACGTATTTTTGGAAGATGTCATGTAGTTTACCATCTTGTAGCAATGATGCTAAGTGATCTTAGTTTATGGTCATAGAGATAGGACAAGAGATGTTTGGGAATGCGGGATACACTTGGTGAGGTAATTATAAAACCTGAAGTGAATGAGGACCTGAAGTCCAGATCACCATGTGTTTCTTGGTGGGTGGGGGGGGTTAGGTCGATGAACCGAAAACGAAAGTTAGGCTAGGCCAGATGAAAAGTGAACGGGCATTCCAACTTACCCCATGATGATGGGAATCATTCCATACATAGTTATGAATGTGGCATGGTATGGTACAAGTGACAGAGAAAATAATGTCTTACGGGTCTGGCCCTTGCACCAATAGAAGAGACATTTGACAGATCTTGTTTCTTTTCTTTAGGATGAGTGAATGTGTTTGTTTTTTTGAAGTGAATGACCTATGATAGAAAGTACATGTATCACCACAAGAATCAATCCATTTGAAGGTGTGGACAAATGGTATGGTGGGTGGCTGGTACCAATCACGATTTCCCCTTGAGTGGGGACATCACAGTGTAGTGTCAATTTTTCATCGTGCGCCCATGATGATAATGTCATAGTTTAGGGTCATGTGATGGGACTGACCAGGCATTTTAACATCATGATGTATAGACAGAATAGTTTAAAGTCATGTGGGACTAGGGAGAATTGCTTAAATTCATATGGATCAGTCATATATAGGAGAGGTGTGGTTCAAAAGGGAAGGTACACGGTGTGATAAAGAATACCTGAGGTGTGTGAGGATGATGCCCATATCATTCTATTAATGATTAAAAGAAAGAATCCTTGGGCTGAGGGGGGCTGGAAAATCATATGGAATATGGGGTAGGAGAGACTATATCTTAATTGAGCGGGACTTAAGACGAGATGTCCGAGCACTCCTACATATCCCATAAAGATGGTAATCAAGCCATACATAGTTCCAGAAAGTGCAGTTTAACATCATACATGACAAAATACTGTTTAACGTCACACGGGATGAAATACAGCTTAATTTCATGCGGGACAAGAGGTAGGTGGGACTAGCTCCTTTAAGGGGTGTATGTGATGCAACAATTGTAAACCTGACATGAACGAAGGCATAATACCAGACATGACACATCACATAGTCTTATAAGTGCTGGGGCCTAAAAGGCATAATAAGAGAGATTAATTAGTGGAACTCAAGCTAGACCCAAAGATGAGATTTCTAGGTGCTCCTACATATCCCATGAGGATGGGAATCAATCCATACATAGTTCTGAAGGTGACGTATAAAGAGATCTTAGTTTATGGTCTTAGAGCTCAAACCATGGAGAAGTGGAAGTCTTCCAATTAGGCACAGACCTCAATCCAATTCCTAATCCCATGAGAGTCAAACTCGATGTGGGAATCTACTGAGGAAGAGGTTTTTTCAATACCTAGAACAAACGCCAGAGGGAAGTCAGTGCAGAGCCTTGAATAACACCTTACCACGGCTTTGTCCTCATAATGTAAAAATGTGCATTGAGGGATAGTTCTAGGAGTGTTGAAGTTCTACTTGGACATGATGGGTTGGAGAATAATGTGATTCCTGTAATGTAAACTTACGGCTTGAAGGGGATGGTGTGAAAATGGAGTATAACTGTTGACCTTGTTTGAAACATATCATACATATCATGTGAGGAGAAATGGGAACAACAATGGAGAATTGACTGATGACCATGTTCACAACACGATACTGTTATCGATTTATTTTCCAAAACCCTTGAGGACGTTGGTCTATAATGGTAGGAGAGCATTTATGCCCAGAATCCATGCCATTTGGGGTTCCCATCAAATGTGAAAGATAATGGGAGCCCAAATGAAGGGGAACACAAAGCCTAAAAAATGGGTGAACGCATGTCCCGGAAAAATCCGACACTCCAGGCCCTAGGCCAGAGTAGTCATAGGCCCATTCATGAATTAGTAAAGAGGGTCAATGGACTAGACTTAAGGGAAACTGAATCGAAGAGTTGAGTTTTGGGAAAGGGAGCTAGGGGCACTCTGGAGAGATAGGTATGCAACATGGTTGTTATAAACCTAATGTGAATGAAGACATAATCCAATAACACAATGTATTCCACCATCTTGGAAGAACGTGGGCCAATGGGACATGATGATAGGGAGGTTTCTAAGATAAGGGGTTGGACCAAAATACTAGACATTTAAGTGGTCCTACGTATCGCATAATGATGGGAATCAAGCCACATGTAGTTCTCAAAAAGGATGACAGGCAGTTTATCGTCATAAAGCAAGGATGCAAAAAAAGTCAAGATACCCCCCTCAGTGATGTGTACGGCACATCGACTAACCCGACATGAAGGAGGACATAATTTCATTCCAAATTGTACTATCCAAATTGAGAACATGGGCCAGGGGCCCAATAAGGCCGAGGGACCTCAGGCTGGGCCACATATAGAATGTCACAGCCAGCATACTGTTTAACGTCATGGAGTGAGGACGGTGGTGATATTACTTTATGGTCATAGAGTTTGGAACATAGATGATTATTTTAATGTCATGTGTGGGGGGTAACTGAGAATATAGGGTGAATCCTCATGCTTATGGAAGACCACAAAGCAAAAACGATGATATAGAACAATTGTTGGCCCTGTTCACTACAAAATATCCACCATGTGACTGGATTTTGGGGAAAACAATTGAGCGTCGACCGTTGAACCTGTTCTCAACATGGGACATATATCAATTTCTAGCTCAATATAATTATGGATGATGGCCAAAAATGGTAGGAGGGACCTTGGGTCGAGCACCTGCATTATTCAGGGTGGTCCTTTTGGGTATAGAAAGTGATGGAAACCCAAATGATGGGGCTCGCGAATCATGGAAGGGTCGGTGCTCGCGGGACGGATGATAAATGAAGTGATGGAAGTCTCAATAGTATTTGTGTGGCATTTCAAAATATCCCAATGTGAATAAATATGTGATTCCAGAGCACACTGCACAATCCCAAATTAGAACTCGATCCAGGGGGCTGAAGAGGTCGAAGGACTTGAGGCTGGGCATCCCAGCCAACTGTAGACATTTGACCTCTCATGAGGGCATTGCCTCATCATATCTTCTACGCCCATGTGATCAATGCTCAGTGTGGGAAACAAGGAAAAGGACTAGGCTCTCCTCATCAGATAAGAGTACAACATCTTGAATTACATTCTTGCTCGAGGCCGATTGAGATTTGGAGAGACGGTGGGGCCGAATGAACCACTACACTCCATGTTTAAGAAATATGGGGGTGGTGAAAATGACAAAGGATATCTATTGACAAGGTTAAAAACACAACATCCATATTGTGTGACCAAAAATGGGAACAACAAATGAGCATCAACTTCTTACTATATTCACAATGCTGGACTTGTAACAATTTTTCATTCGAAACCCTTAATGATGTTGACCCATAATGGTAGGAGAGCCCTTTGGCCGAGCATTGATGCCATTTGGGGTCCCTTCATCTGTGAAAGATAACGAAATCCCAAATGATGCAGTGTATAGAGAATAAAGGTTCTCGTGCAACATAAATTCTTTTCAGACAATAGAATAGGTGGGTATCTTTATAGAGGAGGGATATATGGTACGATCATGATGAACTTGACGTGGATGAGGGATGTAGCTTGTACCACCCCGTCTGTTTTGTCCCAATGGCAGGTCCCACAATTTGGGTCTGGGCCTACAGATTAAATGTCTGGTTGGTCCAACATATCCCATGAGGATGGGAATCAAGACATAAATAGTTCTGAAATGGGCATGCAGTTTAATGTCATACGGTAAGGACATGGGGGGATTAGAAGAACGAGGAGGGGCTCATGGCACGACATTAATAATCTTACAATGAGTGGGTCCAAAGAAACTTAGGATTCATCACATGAGATCCTCCATAGAAGTAGGGGTAGCCAAATGTGAAGGGTGTGGGGTTGGACTCCGGACGAGGTGTCCGAGCGTTCCTACGTATCCCATGAGGATGATAATCAAGCCACATATAGATCATGTGGGACCCGAATGTAGTTTAGTTTCATGCAGGACCATATAGTTTAGGGTCATGTTGGACCATACAGATTACGGTCGTGTAGGACCGTACAGTTTATGGTCTAGAAGGACTTTAATGTTTAAGGTCAAATTAGACCGTACAGTATAAGGTCATGTAGACCGTACATTTTAAGGTCATGTAGGACCGTATAGTTTAAGGTCATGTAGGACTGTACAATTTATGGTCATGTAGGACCGTACAGTTTAAGGTCATTTAGGACTATGGGGACTCAATCTAAGTATTTCATGAGGAACTTGGCATTGGTGGGATGAGTTATACACTCAGCATTCATGGTAACCGGTGGGTATGCGCCATTGGAGTAAACAATGTGAATCTTGTACGGTATTTCCCTTTTGGGTTCCAAATTGGGTGGTTTCCTACCAGGAATCATTGGTGGCCTCAAGGCTAATACCAAGAAGCATTTCAAGAAGGAGTGGAGGTGACCTTTCTTGTTTAAAGCTCTAGCTATCTTTTTTTTATGCCTTTCCAGATGGTGCAGGGAACGATGCCTATTATTTTCGAGCAATTCCAACTCAGCCATACAAATTTCAGCTACATTATAAGGCTCCTGATGATCATAGAGAGTTCTGTGTTTTAAGGGAAAATGAATCTCTATGGGAAGGAAGGCCTATGTTCCATACACCAAGGAATAATGGGTCACCTGGGTAGAATTACGATTCATCGTCCGATAATTCTAGAGGGAATTGTGGAGCTTGTATGTTCATCTCTTAATCTTCTGACCAACCTTTTTCTATAGAATGTTAGATAGGGTTTTGTTGAATTCCCCAATCTATTCATCGTCTTGTGCATGACAGATGGAGGTATGGTTAGAACGGATGTTGTAATTAGCGTACAATTTCATCAGTTTATCTGCTTGGACGTTTGTATTGTTAACGGTGAGGATGACATGAGGGACTCCAAATCGGTAGATGATTTTGGATCTCATGAAGTCAATGATAGAAAGATCCTTGACCACATTGAGTGGAACTGCATCTACTCACTTTGAGAAGAAATCTGTAGCAGTTGGGATGAATCTGCAGTGGCGAGTTGTCACTGGTGGATATGGTCCCATGACATCGAGTCCCCATAACAAAAATGGCCAAGAGTACTCGGTGGAGTGGAGATGATCTGGTGTCCATTGCATAAAGTTAAAATGAATCTGTCGTGCATGAAACCTTTTGGAGAACTAGATGTAGTTGTGGGTCATGGAGGGAAAAAATACCCCAGTCTCTGGATCTGGTGAGGTCGTTTCAGCCCAGTCTGATGAGTCCTGCCGGAACCATCATGAACCTCCTGCATGACCTAGGGAATCTCAGCACCTTGAATGCAAAAGGGGGATCCCATCAAACCCACTCTTATAAAGAATCGTCTCATGACCGGGGCCGCACTGGAGGATGAACTGTAACACGCGGTGTCATATTCACTCGTGCTCGACCCGATCGACTGGGAGATTACCATTTTGGAGTTACTCAACAAAGGAGGTTCTCCAGACAGGAGTACCTTCAATCACTACATCCAGGGGACCTAGGGGTCCTAACGTGGAGGTGCTGGTGGTATGGTGCCTTACCTGTAGTCTAACATCGTGACCTGGAGTGACAGAAGAAATGAATCTTCAGTGTTCCATGTGGATAATCAGGTTATCCAATTTGGGCTCTACAAGTGATGCAGCTATGCCAGTCCGAGCGTTAGATTAACCGTTCTGAGATCGAGGGACATGAGTAACTTCTGGATAATATAGTAATTGGGCCATTATCTAGAGAGTGTGTTCCAAAAATTTCACAAGCTCTATCTTTCTAAAGACATAGTCAGCATTGATCTACTTGAGGACCATTTCAGATTCCGCTTTCACATGAATATAGGGACGTCTATCTAGAGGGATATCTCGAGGATAGTAATGAGATCCTGATACTCTATCTCATTCTTGGTGGAGCCTTCTGACAATAGGAATGAGTATGGAAGAACAACTTGTGTTGGGGTAATGAAGACGATACCCATGCCTACTCTGCTAAGCCTGGGGTAATTGCGCCTTCTGTGGGTGGGGCTCCGGGAAGCACCATCAAAGTGCATTTTCCAACATGAGATAGCTTGGCCTACAGATAGGATTGCGTAATCAGGAAAATCAAGGTCCAGGGACTGATTTACATAATCTGGATGGGCAACAAGGATGTCTTCCAACAAATACCCCTTAATAGCATTTCGAGGGACTAACCTAATGTCAAACTGCTAGAGAATCACTGCCCACCGATCTAGATGGCTTGTCAACATGGGGTGGTTAAGGAAGTTCTTTAGTGGATCTATGTGGGACACCCACTGTACATCGTGGGGCTGCAACTAATTTCACAACTTTTATTCTGAGAATACGAGCACAAGGCAGCTCTTCTCAATATGGGAGTATCTAGTATCTATATCTAAGAGCGAGTGGATGAGGTAGTAGAGACTATTCTACATTCCCTCGTAGTTATTCAGGACAAGAAGGGTGTTGAGGGATCTCTCCAGGGTGGTCACATAAATGAGCGGAGGATTTTTGGATATTGGTGGCATTAAGACCAATGGCTATAGCAGATACTACTTGATTTCCTCGAAAGCATTCTGAAACTATTCATCCCACTCTTAGATGGCTCATTTTTTCATGAGACGAGAAAAGGGATTACAGTTGCCAAACCAATTCGAGATGAATCACCGTATGTAGGCTAAGTGTTCTAGGATGCCTCAAATCCCCCAAATGATGCTCAGAGGAGACATCTGGTTAATGGACTTGATCTTCTCTGGGTCGATCTCAATGCCCCGGTATCAGACAACAAAGCTGATAATATTTCAAGAGGTGACCCTAAAGACAGACTTTAATGGGTTCATCTTCAGGTGACGGGAATAGAGGAAGCTGAAATAAATTTCAAAGCATTTGAGATGGTCCTAACACTGGAGATATTTTACCACTAGGTCATCTATGTAACATTACACAAACATTACAAGGATTGGCATAAATATGCGATGCATAGCCCACTAATAGGTGGCACAAACATTATTTAAACCGATTGGCATGACTTGGTAACAAAAATCATGTTTTGGTGACATGAATGATATATAATCCTCATCCTCGGGGGCTATTCTGATTTAGTTATACATGGAGTACCAATCCATGATGAAGAGGGCTTAGAATACAGCTGTAGCATCTATCAGAACATCCACCACAGGAAGGGGAGAGTCATACTTCAGACAGTGACAGTTGAGTTCCTAGAAGACGATTAAAACCCTAATCTGTTCATTCTTCTTCCTTACGGAACAATGTTGGCCATCTACTTGGGGTACTGGACCTCTTTAATGAAATTGGATCTGATGAGCTTATTAACTTCTGCCTCAACCATGGCACCGTGATAAAGGTGCATATTTCTTAGAGGCTGCCTGAACCCGCAATGATTTTTCAGGACACCGAGGCCGTGGACGGCTACCCTTGGATATAGTGCGAGCATCTCATCATAACATTAGAATAATACATCATGGTGTTGTTTATGGAAGTCTATATACTGTTGTTTCTCCTCAAGGGGCATAGTGGAACTGATCAATGGGGGTTTTGGGTCTGCCTCACTATTGAGGTTCACCTGTACCAGTTCATCAAACGTGGCGTAGAATCCTTTTTCAATGGTGAGGGGAGTATCTTCTAAATCATATTATTCACTTATAGATGGGGGATCATTGGAGAGAGGAGTTTCTTCTGAGTCAAAAGATCCCAATTGGAGGCCGGTACCTGCCTGAGTGGTAGTGGACACTACATCGGGGAACTCCTATGCTACCATAACCATAGTGATGAAGGCTATTGATCTGATCCAATATGGTCTTTGTCCTAAGAAACCACGCTTAATGATATAAAATTAATAGTGGTGAGTCGGCTTTATCTAGTTAATTCTGGACCAGCTAAACAATGAAGTGTTATGTATTTTCGTGTCCATGGGGCGGAAATCCAGATACCTTATGGGATTAGGAGGCTACAAGATCACCTGATCATGGTTTGTGTAAGAGTATGGGGTGATCTTGCAGCATCACATTGACTTGGAAATGTCCTCCCCCCTCATTCCAAAAAAGATTAATCATTTTCCCATTTCTGGAGTTGTAACCACCAATCGACGAACTGAAAAGATTTATGCATCATCCAGAACTACCCACGGGACAATCACAATGGTATCATGCTCAACCTTGTTATTCTGAATCTTCATTTCCTTGCTCTTGTGGTAGTCGGTATCCAGATAGCAGGCTTCACAAGAGGCAATGGGGGATGTTTCACCTTGAATAACTCCAACATGACCACTATGGGAGTATATAAGGAACTGATGATATGTTGAAATAACCACTGCATGCATCTAGAACCATGGCCTCCCATCAATGCATTGTAGGCACTGTCCTTGAAGACAACCATAAACTCGGTGCTGGAAATTAGACCACTGAACTGGTTCTTCAAACAAATCTTGCCGACTGGTGTCTACTTCGTCTAGTCATAACCTCAGATTCATTGGTCCGAGGGACTCAGATCAACCTCGGACAATCCCAATTTTTGCAGTGTCTGAGTCAGGATTAGGATGATTCCAGAGCCCGTGTTGACAACACAGTGATGAAACTACACACCCTTGAACTATCCAATGATGTAACGTGGGGGAATGTTCCCCTATATGGGAGATCCTTTATCTTCTCCATAGAATGACATGATGGACTAGCATCTAGTATTCTTGACTGCTTCTGCATGAAAGGCTTCTGTGGCTCCTACCTTAGTCTCAAACTAGAGGGGGATTCTTAAATCCTTGGAGAGGGCCTCATATATATCTGATGATAGAAGAATGGCCTCAAGGAAGGAGAAATTTGTTGGGATGTGGGAAAGAAGTTTGAGAGAATTATAATTCCATGCTAGGCATGAAATTCTGCTTACAGAAGAATTCTCTATGACATGAGGTATGGTGGGTCATGTAAGCTATGATGGCAGCTGACTGGTGCTAGGAATATCATACAGCTCACTAGTTGAAGCCTATGGAGTGACTACTGGATGAGAGACATAATACCGAGACTGACTTGTAGCAAAGCATGGCTAGTCACATGATGGTCAAGGTGGCTATGCTTGATCCAACAACACGAACAACCACAAAGTCATACCTGATGTCACCAGATGAGAAGCCTATGTATAATGATCTCTACGATGATCCTATTTCCTGTTTTCCTTCATGTGCATAGCCTTGCTAGATGTACTGACCGAGTAACTATTACAGCCCATATTATCATGTCTCTGTCAATGCTGACGATGGCTGGGGATGTTGGGAGGATTTTCCTGGTGCTCCTCATCGTCAAGAATTATGTATGGATTTACCATCATTAAGATATTACCCTAGGTGTACCCTTGACTGTCACTCGATGATTCTTCCACTACTAGATGGATTATAAGAGAGATATCCATCTCCGAGGGCATGAAGTTGCTGAGATTACGTGATGGCGATGGAATTGGTGGGGGGATTTTCTTTCTCTTACACCACCGGTGTTTTCTCTTCATGGAAGAGGACGACTAAGGCGATGATGCAGAAGTAGTTATTGTGGCTTTTGAAGGCTCTGACCGATTCAGGAATGCACAGATACCCCATGGGCATGGGAGGCCATTTCACAATCCTTCCAATCATCATACTATTTGGACCCACAGTTTGAAACATGGTGCCACTCGCCTTCACTATCACTGCTGTTGTCTGGCCTCACGAAGACGCATGCCACCTGTGCCGAAGCTGGACCTAACCGGACTATGTTGTTTTCCACCTAGTCTTGGAGAAAGTCTTTGAAAACATAGCACATTTAGAGGGTGTTCCCCAGGATTCGGTGATAGGGGCCGTAATTTGGGAGATCAGTGAGAATCACCTCTTCTAGCCTCCGACACTCAGGAAAGTGTACAATCCCCTGTTCTAGGGCACTACTAATGTAACCAGGGACCTATGACTTGTTGAATGAGTAGGTCTAGTTCCTCATGTTTGGAATGGGATCCCCTTATGATTGACCCTGACAAGGGGCTCGAGGAGACCGTCGAGGAGGTGGATCTTGGTTATCTCTCTCGGGTGGTGGTTGTGCATTGAGTGGGGGAACCTACTGATTTTGAGGTGGGAATTGCTTGGCCGGAGGCTGAACCTGAGGTGGAGGTCCCCTACGAGGCGGCTCCACTGGTAACAACTAGAGTTTCTTGGGGGCCACTATTTGAGCCACTTCATTGGGGTCAGCCCTGGCAGTCCTTCTTGTGGGATTGCATGATGCAACAAATATTCTTGTTTATCCTAATATAACGCTTCATCTAAGATTTGGGGCTTATCAGGGAAGTCTTGAAATCCCCCAGGTTAATTTTGGGTGATCAGAGAGGGGGACAGTTCCATCTTGACATTCCCTATGGACATCATCAGTTTTTTATCCTGAGTCAGTGGCATGTCAAGAGAGTATGTGAGGCTTCTCCACAGGGCGAAAAAGTCGGCAACGTGATCTTCAGTCCTCTTCTTGCACATGAAGAGGTCAGTGATACTCATCTTCTGAGTGGTGGAACAGAACATGTAGATGAATTTTCTACCGAGGTCCTCCCATCTAGCTACTGATCCGATGGTGAGTTGGTTATACCAGATGAACGTCAACCACTCTAATGTCTATACTAAACACTGGAGTTTGGTGGTGTCCTATTGTGATTGAGTTCAAAACATGGGGCGAAACATTGATTTAAAGTGGTTCAGGCGCTATGGTGGGGCCTCTATCCCATTGAAGAGGGAAAAGGTGGGATTCTCAAAACTCGAGGTTGCTGGCATATCATCCATCTATACTGGGTATGGCTTTCCACCAGGCGGAATTTCCACCTGTCGAGTCTCTAAAGCTTCTAGGCGGGTGATTAGTGCCACCATTAGATCAACTTGGTGTGGATTACTATCATGATGGGGATCCCTAACCACCAGTGCATTGGTGTGATCTTCAACACAATAAACAGGCCCAACGGCTCATGGAATGGCTCGTGGAATGACCTGTGGGGTAGTCTAGGCAATCTGATCTAGGTCCTGAGGATTATTATGCCTTTAGAGAGGATTTGGGATCACATATTATGCCCTTTTGACTTAAGATCTAACTGAAACCCTATCTTCATGGGAATAATGGTCACAATCACCTAGGGGTTGTTTTCCAAGGGAGTGTTGTGCTTGGACCTACTGTCCTGGACGAGTATTATCGTAGTCTTGTCGTCGCTCCACAACGCATTCAGTAAGGAGGATCTTGACAACCATTTCTTGTTCGGTGAGTTGCCGACACAACGTGGTTTTTTTGGGTCTTCTTCCGCCTTTTGCACAGAGCCAGACGGGTTGGAGGTTTTGACGGCTCCAAGGACTTACTTTCCCTTATTGGGATTCCGACTGAGGACTAGTTCCTTGGTGGGAACGGGAAGACCCAGAAGATTTATCTACTAGTGAGTGACCATTCCCAATGGATTCAGTAACTACGGCACTACCTCAAGGGGAAAGTCCTCATCAAGGTGCTCCAGCTCATTCTCTCCCTCTAATAGGTAATCCATGATAACCACAACCCTGACTAGAGGAATATCCTATTTTTTCCTGGGGAATCGGGTTGGTACCAGATGGAACTAAAATGGAGGGCTACGTAATACCCCTATCCACGAATTTGAACAAGGGGAAGGCCTCCTTGATTATCCTGCGAAGATATTTAATGCTCTGGACGCATCATTGTTGGAGGATCTGATGGTGGCCTGGTGAATCATGGCACTAGGCCATGGGGAGTGAATCAAAATCTACCAAATAGCGTTGTTGGCTGATATCATCGAAGTTTTCCTGACTATTGTGGTAGGTCACTCATCGATGCTGAAGGTGAAAATTATTCACCATGAGGGTCTGGCGAAAGCATCCATCCTCCTCCTAGGTTAGTGCTTTAGGTGCCCTAAAATTTGGGGCTGCAACTGGCAAGAACATCTCTGGGAAATGGTCCATTGGGAGGATATCCCACAAGCTCCTTGGTCCAGATTTAGGGTCTGACCCTTCGTTTCCCCACTAATTTACTAGATGTGGATAGGGAACCAGTAGTGGTACCAATACAGACCACTGAAATAGCAGGTTGTCCGGTGGAAAATACATTGGGAGAGCCAACAAGCCACCAGATCTTGGGCTATCCTCTGAAGAGTGTGGTGGCTTGGCCACCACATCGTTGTAATACGTGCCAACGATTGATGTTTCGGGCATAGGGACTACAACAGGTGGTGATTGGTTACACTACTTCCCTTCAACCATTGATCTACAGAATTGCTCTTTTTGATCTCTAGTCGAGGTAGAGAGTGATTCGGGTGATGATGGTGGCGATTGCATGACCAGAACCTATGGGGATTCCAAATGTTTGTCCTTCTATAGGTACCTGCAGATGGAGGTAGGGATATTATAGACATCACATTATGGAGGTATGAGAATAATTTTCCTTGATCCTACCCCGACCCTTGACATAAAAAATCTTAGTGGGGGTTCTATCACAGAGTTGTACTCTACTTCAGAACCTAAGAAGAATATTGGTTTAATCTCAGCCTGAATCTTCTCGGTATTCTTTTTATGATAGTGACAACCCGCCCCCTTCCCCAGGATGGTTCTTTGGCACATGGTAGATTTCATGTGCAAGGTGGCCCTTTAGCCGTAATGGTGCTGGGGTGGGTTAGAATTTTTTGTCAGTGAGCTGGGGTCTGAGGACCACCTAGACAGATATCAAAGGAAAAACAGGGAGGATCTCCATTTCTATCGGCTTATGTGAGGAGGGGACCTCTACGGGAAATGCAGGAGTGAGTAGAAACTCCACTAGATATGATTGGAGCATGGCTAGGACCACTATGATTGCTTCCCCTTGCAGCGTCAGTGCAAGTAGGGTCCTTGTACTGGTCATGAAAAACCTGGGTAGGACCACCGTGCGGGGTTTTGGTGATGTGAAGCTAACCTTTAATCCTCTATTTTCTAAGGCAAAGAGGGCCTTCTCTAATAGCTCAAGAAAATAGGGTTCCCCCCCATACAAGGGATTGACCTAATGTGTATCATCTTCATATATGTGGTATGTGGTATGAGGAATGACCCCATACGTAATGTAATGAGAAAAGGAGAGGGTTCTGTACTGAGTGTAAATACCTTAGGGAGGACCCTCGTTTGGATTGAATATTGCACGGGGCAGACCTCTATGTCGATCATGGAAGCAGGGAGGACCCACGTTCTCCATGGTGTTGGTACGTGGAGGACCTTTGTACTCAGTGTTGCTGCCACAAGTCAGTTAACGGCGTGTGATTCTTCTGACAGTTGCTGAGAGGGTCGACCCAGCCTTCCTGAGGGGAAATTGGGGCCTTGATCTGGGCTAGGTATATATTCCCCCCTACTCAATGTTCATAGGGGCTGATTATACATGTCGATGGTGGCCTGAGAAATAGTAGATGCTGATGTAAATGCCCATTGGCGGGCGTCCTCCTCGACATATGCCTGACAATGGCGTTAGGTTAGCCGGATAGGGGCTGGTGGTGCATATACATATCTTACCTACTCTTAATTCCATGGGACTGGGTGGTGGCATTAGAGCATCCTAGTGGAGGCCCTCCTTGGGGGCCCCTATAATGGGATCCCAACTGGGCTGGCCTAGACATCCCCTACCTCATCGGCGTAGGAGATGGATTCATCAAGATGATCTGGGGAGAGGCTCCCAAAACAATTGTACATTAGGGTGGGGAGAATCGGATCCCTACACGGCCCCTGGGGGTGGCGGTGGCGATGAGGCGCAGACACCTCCAAATCCTGGCTGGCGATACCCCAAGTCTGAATAATCTCTTCCTCCTCATATCAGCATACAAGGTTTCTTATCACCCTTTATTATATGAATTCATAAGGGGATATGGGATTTGGAAGCCATTGTAGAACCGGTTGAGCCACTAAAGATTTCCACGTTGGCGTTGTCCCTACCCCTGCGTCGGTGGGAAGGTGGAAATCGGGTTCCTCATGTAGCAGCCTAGTTCCTTGAAATTAGGGAGATTAAACTATTAGTGTAGAAACAAAGAAAAAGAAGTCCAGTGCCCCATCGCCATTCTGTCTCCCATGGATGGTAAGAATGATCCCCGCTCCCAAACCGAGATGTCCAATGTTATGACTTCTCCTACTTCTAGTGAGTTTAACGCCAGGACAACTATTTTCTGGGTAAGACCTAGCATTGGATGACTGGATCCGGTGACACGATAATCCATTGGTGTCTCGAAATCTACTAATATCCACATTGAGGAGAATAACATCTTGTTGGGTTCACCATTTCCATTTCTGACACTGTCCTTGGGGAGAGTGCATCCATACTGTGGATGATGAGTAGCTATTTCCCCACATTCCAACTTTCCAATTCTGGGTGGCATCCATCACTTATTCAGGTACATCTACATCTCGATCGAAACAAGATTATGGGATGTCAATTCTTCCTATGGTAGATTTTTTCCTGAAACTCATCACCTAATCATAGTCTCCCTTATAGAATAAGACACAATTCATAAAAGTCTTCCCAGTGCCATTTCTTAATGGATGCCAGTTAATTAGACTGCATCTGTCGAGACATTCCAAGGGTTCCCATCAGGGAAGAAACCTTTGGTCGGGGGAGTAGTCACGTTTGAAAGCACTAGCGTGGTTGGATGCTGGAACACTAGCGCGGCTGGATTTCGTCCCCTAATTATAGGGCTTCTCGATGGCACGTAACCCTAAGGCATCCCACATCAAATGTGGGGAATTATATGAAATATGCATGTATATGAGTTATTCCTCAGCTTCCCATGTTCAACAGAGGGTATGTCGGGAGTTTAATGTCTAGAAGAGATGGATCAGTCTAATCGGAACACTGACTTGAGTAGATCAGATGGGTGAAACCCCTGGAGGGAACACTGATGTTAGAGATAACACGTGGTAAGTTATCAAGTTACGGGTAGAAGTAGTGAAGAGATGAACTGGCTTCATGTCATCAAGATGTGGTATCCCAGTTAAGAATCAAGATGGATAATGGATGATTATGTGAAGTGGATGGAAAATGGGATGGAACTGATGTGAGGATGATGGTGATGTTGGGCTTGAGACTTGAAGAGGATTTCTACGTATCCCTATGACAGGGAATCAATGTACACGTAGTTTAGGATGGGGTTATAGAATCAGTGTGTGTGACGAGGAAAACAACCTAATGATATACTGGGTATTATGTTTGTTTAGCAGCCTTGGGATGACCTTATACTACTGGGATAGACCAGCGATTTGGGTCCCAACTGAAGGGACAACATAGGCTTACCACTGGGTTTGGGTCGACAACGGCTTCCCGCTGACATGAAATCTCAACGGCTTACCACTGGATGGGGTCACAAAGGCTTATCACCGGATGGGGTCACAACTTCTTATAATTGGATGGGGTCACAACAGATTACCATTGGATGGGGTTGAACCTCATTGAGGATTCCTACGTACACTCTCTAGGATGCAAGGATCAAATCCCACGTAGTTCGGGATGGTGAAAGCAGATTAAAGTTGTGCAGGATGAAAAGGGGGTATATAGCTTAAGATCATGTGTGGCGAAGTTGGTCCGATGTGAAGGGGGTCACAACCAATGGTTTTTGCGACTGAACCTAAGGGAGGCTTCCTACATACCTTTCCTTTGCAATGATCAAATTCCACATAGTTCGGAGTGTTTTTATGAACCAATGTGAAGATGGTGGGGACCAATGGGTGTGGGTCTGGAACCTTAGGAATTCTTCCTATATAGCTTGCCTTGGAAAGGATCAATGTCCATGTAGTTCAGGATGTTTGGATGAACTAACGTGAAGATGGTCAAGACTATGGTGTGTTGTGCTTGAACCTTAGAGAGGATTCCTATACACCATTCCTTGTAACATATTGAAGTCCATGTACTTCCAGGATGGTAGGAACCGACATGAAGGTGGTCAAAACCAATGGTTGTTGGGATTAAACCTTAAGGAGAAATCTTAAGTACCTTGCCTTGGAAAGGATCAATGTCCACATTGTTCCAGAATCGTGGGAACCGATATGAAGCATTATCAGAACCAATGGATGGTTTTCCTGAACCTCTGGGAGGCTTCCTACATACCTTGCCTCGGCATGGATCAAAGACCACATAGTTTAGGCGACGTTGGGTGAAACGACGTGAAGATGGTCGGGACCAATGTGTGTTGGGCTTGAACCTCATGGAGGCTTCCTACAAACCATCCCTTGGAAAGGATCAAAGTACACATAATTTGGGTGGGGTGGGTAGGGATTACACTCTATGGTGGCCTACAGAGGATGTCATGGTCGTTGCTTTCTCTAAGGCCATGTGAGTCATGCTCGGTGTGAGAAATAAGAGGCAGCAAAGACCTGACGATCATGTCATGAAAGGTGCATCTGTGGGAAGTGTAATGAAGATTACACATATTTACCATCCCAAAAATGAAACAAGGGCTTACAAGTGGTCCACGTCCCAAAGAGGAAACAGGGGCTTACGCGTGGTCTGCAACCCTGGTGATAGAGATTTGGACTTACTCTAGGGTAGAGGCCTAGGTGGTGACAAATCCCAGTAGGAGAGAGATTCGGTAGCGAAGAAAAAAGTGCTCCAACACCCATCCCCCATCTATGGTCCTTGGCACCGGGGAAGAGAGGAGTAGTAGGGATGCTAACTCCTACAAAGAAAAGCTAGGTGCTTACACCAAGGTTGTTTCCCTATCCCCGTGAAAAAATGTCGCTCCAATAAATATGATCTCATTCAATGTGAGGAATGATTCCACTCCCGTGGAGACCAGTGTGCATGCAAAATGTCCAAGGTGGGGGAACCTCATGTACAACACATGGGGTGAGGTCACAGTTTAACATCATCTGTTGAGGATGATAGTGGTTGGCAGTTTAACATCATGAAGCTCATATGAGATTGGTTCTCTCTACACCCCTTAGGACATACATAACATATACCTCCCCCACCCCCTTGAGGAAGGGAATGCATCTGTAAAGCCGTAGTGAGGGGGTGTTATGGAGTTATCCATTGAGGGGTCCAAATTAGTGTTGTTGTGCAAAGAAGCAATAGCCATTATTGTATCTATGTGAAGAAGCATGATGCGAATCAACACAATGGGATGAACCACACAAGGGACTTTGAAATCACTTCAGGAAAACCTAGAGGGTCGCACGTGAAAAGGAGTTTCGGAGGAAAGGGGTTCAATGAATGAAGCCTCATGAAGCTATGGTGCTCCGTGAAGTGATGAGGCTACAGGAAGTGGTGTAATTCACGAAGCGAAGTGGGCTAGCCTGAATGTTGGGCATAGGTTCATATAGATGATTCTTGGCGAAGTGGAAATGCATTTGTGGAGCAGTTCTTCACGATGATAGGGTGCCTTGTGAAGCATAGAATTCCGAAGCGATGTGCTTCATGAAGAAAAGTGACCCTACCATAGAGTGTGGGTCACATGTGTATAGAGGGTACATCACGAAGTATAAGTGGTGCGCGATCACCCAAGTCCCCTTGGGGATCGCCTTCCTTTGCGGAGGCCCGTGGGCTCCGTGAAGGGAATCCCTCCCTGAAGAGAGGCCAAATTCATGCAGAGGGGGAGGCACTTCATGATGCAAAAGTACCTTGAAGATCTCATGGTTCACAAAGAAGGGATTTAGACGCAATTTGGGAGCTAAGAAGCCGATCGGTCGGAGGATCCATCCTTTGGGCTCGAGGGGAGCCTGATATATATAGGCAAGAGGTGTCGTGAAGCAGAGATTTGTCGGCGCGAAGACTGGGCATGCTCTACGGCAGGTACGTGAATGTCAAAGTGGTTCATGGAGCATCCTGCATCCTTGATCCATAGTGGTTTCAAGAACATCAATGGGGTTCACGGAGCATCCTGCCTCCTTGCTCTGTGGCAGGTTTGCTAAAGTCAAAGGGGTTCACGGAGCATCCCATATCTTTGCTTCGTGGCGCGTTCACAAACGTCAAATGGGTTCGTTGAGCATCCCACCTCTTTGCACCGTGACATCTTCTCAAAGGGGAGCTTTGCGTCAGCCGCAGGGCTACGGGGGCTCCGTGATCAGGCTTCACGAGGTATCCCCTAATGTTTTCTATTTTTTATTGTTCTTCCTAAATTTTGGCGCCAAGAATATGACACTTATTTGTTTTAATTGAGTGATTCATTTGAAATAATATATTCAATGGGAAATTTATTGAATTGGAAATAATAAATATAATTTTTTATTGTAACATAAAAACCAATGCCAAGGTGAGTATATTCCTACACATTAGGGTACACTAAAAACCAATATGGTATAAATAAAAAACACAGTGGGAAAAAATAATGAGGTAATGTATAACCCATTGAGGTAAGATTAAAAAAAACAAAAACCTAACTATTTCTATAGAAAGAGTATGAAAGATAGGAATTATCATTATTTATATCCTAGTTAATCAAAATATGTTTCAAAAATAGAAACAATGATACAAACTACTGAGATAAATCTTTACCCATATCATCTCCCAAATAATAGTGAGGGACCCATTCCATAACAATGTAACCATTAGTGTTGGAAGAACTGAAAACCTAGTGGAGGAATCTATAAATTTTATAAAACATTATTTAGGTAGGGTAAAATTATATATTATATATTGGGCACATACCACTATGACCTAAATAACATTAATCTGGGTAGCACTAAACATTATAGACTATATAACGGTCTATTTCCTTGTTGAATGAATTAGACTAACCAATACATATTCCTGCTTTAGAGGACCAATTCCACATGTAGTTAGAGAGTAATAAACTCTAAAAATATATTTGGATAGATACCATATCATCAATGTGATGGAATTTCCTTACTAAATACAAGGGAATGCATCACTTATCTGACCTATGCTTACTTTTACTCAGCAAATGGTTGTCTATTGAGTCTACCTTCTTTGGCCCATGGGTCATTTAAATGAGTTGCTTCCCTCATTTTAGGTCCCATAATGATAGTATACAGGGGCCCTTGAATACAAGGTTGGGCCCATAAGAAAAATTCCAAATGTATGAGCAAGGTCATCTCATACCCATTGGATGAACCCGAAAATGGGATTTCTCCATTGTGATTGATTTTCTGCCTCCTCATGTTATATTTCATGAATTCTACCTATGACCTTCCAATCTCTACATCTCCATGATAACCCATTGTGGCTACCTATAAAATATTAGAACTGACATTATGACCATTTTTTCCCATCACCACACCACATTATCAAATGATTAGCTAAACCCAATGCATGACATTAGCTTAGATCATCCACCTCTATACACTATTGTATTGACCCCACCATCTATCTGGGACACCTTAAACCAATATCATTCATTAATGGATCAGAATCCTCCAAGGATGTTCATATATTGAAATAAAGGAGGGGAGAGATAATATCTGATCTTGTTTTAGAGACAATAATAAAAATATATACGCACATGTATCAATGTCAGGTAAATAAATATTTTATTGTGGGTTTTTATCATAGGGATCAGAAAACCATGTATACTGAGTTGTAAATCGTAATTTGGTAATAAAAAAGTTATCTTTGATATGAAATCATAAAGAATGGATAAATTTAGAAAAAATTATTATCCAGCCTTGATTTTGGATCTATAATGGGAGAGAATCGTATCAACATCATAATCCACTGGAGATTACTCGATGATTTATTCTAACACTAATAAAAATAGTAGACATAGATATTAATATTAATATGTTATTATTTTGTTTATAAATGTTTAATCTAGATTATATAGTAAGAGTGAATAGAATATTGTGAATTTCAATGGATCTGTGGATATTAAATTAATTTCATAAAAATTAATAAATTCATTAATACATAATCTTGAAAGGAAATCTGGGAGTGATGTGAGATGAAATTATGCAACCCTTAAAGAATACCCCCAACTATAGACTCAATAGATATGTTGGAATACCTATTAAATTATTAATTTACAAGATTCTTGTAAATCATAATAAATTCCCCTATATAAATAAAAAATATTATATCATTTTTTATATATTATTTTTTTTATCCTCTTGGATGCTCAAAACTACAAAACTATAATGAATCGTGAATTTTGTTTCCATTAAAATACATATTATATTCAATAACATGTGTAACATGCTACACAAAACATAAAAACCAGATCATATTAACAATAGTTTATTATTAATTTTATAATAAATACTATAATTTTAAACCATTCATAGTTATTATCTAGATATGTTAAATAATTAAAATGACTTAATATTGAAAATGTTATTTCAAACAAAAAACTATTATATTTATAATATAATTTTGCATTTATAAACATAAATATGGAAATATAACAATTTAAATTATATAATGAAAAATTCATTTTCAAATTCCTAAAATCCAAATTAGCTTAAAGTGTATTTTCTTGATTTTCTTAAAATAATGGGTTTTTTGGTGAATAATGAAAGTATTGATTTTGAAAATACCACCAAATTTATATGAATTATAATTACATGGAACCATTTACTATAAATTAAATTTTTATAAGGTATAATAAACCTTTTTATATAATATTTTTAATTTATAAATCCTTGCTCAACATTTTGAAAATTTATTTAATGTTTTAATGATATCAATTTTTTGATTATTTTTTTAATTAATGTCAACATGTTTCAATGATGTTACTGATTTTTTTATATTTTAATAAATACTATTTAAATTATACAAATAATTAATTCAAATTAATTTTAATCAACTACATTAATTATTCTATTGTAACAAAAAAACATATTATTTTACCCTTTTCTAAAATTAGGTTTTTATGTAATAATTCACTACTGTTATGATTAAATCCATTACAAATAAAAAAATAAATTGATAAAGTTATTATTTTATTTGAAAAAAAAATTTACATACTATTCAATATGGAAATTTTCATTTTTATAAACAAAATATTATTATAATTAATGTCTATTACCATGATGACAGTGGAATAATAATTTCAAAATTATTGTATTATTGATATCAAGGACATTAATTCAAATAAAATAAATATAAATCCTACAGTTAATTAATATAAAATCATGTATAAGAAATATAAATAAATATATTAACACTAATTTAATTATTAACCATAACAAAATAACATTAAGAATTTTTAAATGTCAAAATGTCATTTTCGAATAATTTTTCATAAAATTATTTATTATGATTTATTTATTATTTTTATAATATATATAATACAAATTGAGTTAAATAAATGTTATATTCAGTCTCATAAATAAAATTTTTTGTTATATGGATTATTATATATTCTTAATAAAACATAAAATTTCTTAGTTAGACATTGGTAACCTAGTTAAAAAGTAAAAAAGTAATATATAAAAACGTAATGGTAAAATACACATACCATGTGGAAAACATGTGACAATAGACTTGGTTGAATCTAAATTAACCCAAATGCACCCATAACTCCATTATTTATGACAATTCGAGATATTTACATTGGAATAGTGTCATATATTTATTAAAATATACTGACTTTTAAATGAATGTTATTTTCCAATATTTTAGAATGGTATCTTTTTCACCATTTAAAACACATAACTATAAATTGAACTACTAATTGAAAAAAAATCCATTTTACTATCTCTAAAACCCCCTACAATAAACATAATCTCCTATTCAATCATAGCTATCCTATGCCCATAAATTGCTTTGAAAGTTCCAAGGAAAAATAAAGTCTCTAATGTTGGTATTATCAGCTTCGTAAGATTTTTTATTAATGTTAATCTTCCAAATAAATTTTCAACATAATTATATAATGAATAAAATATCAATACTATAATAATATGTTTTTTATTAAAGGAATAACACTTTTCAATTAATTTTCATTGACTTAATAAAAAACATAACATTATTAGTCCATTACATAGACTACCACATCCATGAAGTGATGACATTTTGTAACATTAACATATTTAATCAATTGAATAATTTTTTTAATGATGAATAAATATGAAAATTCTTTATAAAATTGTAATTATTACATTTCAATTTCATATCCACCTTCACTATCACTCATGCATTTAGAAACCAGAATGTTAATCGTGCATACGTATGGATTACCGCATCCATAATGAAATGTTTTTCTTTTTCATTAATTTTTTTATATATCATATTACGATACTAAAATATGGTTTTTTCATAAAAAAAATTAATTATAATACTTTTATAGTGAAATTATTTCAAAAACAACCTTGTTGACCAAAATCGCCTATCAAGTTATAGCATGTTCGTGTTTTGGTCGGTTTGACCACCAAAGTGAACAATGTTTTATGTTTTATTAATTGATTAGTATAGGAACATGAATAATAATATTATTATAATAAATTATGAATATCATGATTTATTTATAGTTTTGGTAATATTATAATAACAATTTATCTTACTACTAAAGTATTCTTTTGTTTTACTAAAATTACTTAAATAATCCTATATCAATACGGTTTTCATATAACATAACCAAAAAACATATGGATTGAAATAAGAAAACATTAAATAAATATATTTTTATAATAAATACACATAAATTATATATAAATAACTAAATTGATAATAAATTATGAGTAATAATATCAAAATTATTAAAATTGTACAAAATAGTTATGTTATTAAGGACTGATGGTCATAATATACTCTACCTAATTATTGTACTCATGATAAATATTTATAAAAAAATATTTTAAAAGTGTATTGTGAATTTTTAAGGTTATGATCATAGATATTACGTTAGATATTTATTTTTTACATGAGGTTTGATTTCCATCAACTAAGTAAGGGAATAAGGGCCACAATTGTTTCCTCAATTCACCTAAGTTTAGACATTTTTGTATTACACACTTATTTTTATGTAAGTTGTGGGTATACATAATAATTTTTTTATATCATTAACTAATTATCTATTTAATGAATTAAATTTCAAATTTCATGTTCTTTCTCAATCAATATTTTTTGTGTAAATGTTATATAATTCATTAGGATTTATTTTCAATATCCATCCAGAAATCAAGATCTCCAAAATGTCATTGTGAATCTTGGTTATTTTTATTCTAATTCATTAAAAACCATATATAATTTTATTCCCTACAAAATATATTTTCTAAATTAAATTTCTCTTTACTAAATTTAAAATTGGTTATTTAAAACTTCTTTTATGCTATGTGGGATCTCAAGAATGTAATTTCAAAATGATAAAATGTTTTTCCAATCCATTGATAATATAATTCTTTACCACCCTCTCTATAATTTATTTTTATAAACATTATTTATTATTCTGGATCCACTATTAAATTTTTTTAATAGTAATTTATTTCAAATTATTTCAGTACCATTTTTTTTTAAAAATATATCTTTCTCAATATTTCATTAGGAAATATTCTTTTTAGAATAAATTTATTTCAATGTATTTTATCTCTCCATTTGTAAAACATTTTGATTTTTTCAAGATTATATTATTAAAGATAATTTTTAAATGTAATTGTATTCAATATATTTTAGCAACCCCTCTTTAAAAACCATATTATTTGTTTTTGTTTCCACTATTAATGATTCTTTCAAAAGTAATTTTTTTTAAAATATTTTCACTATTATATTTTATTACCATTATTAATTTTAAATATAATTTTATTTTATATATATTATAATAATGTATTTGAAATTATTTTACTTCCCCTTACATAGTAGTTTTCTTATATGAATGATTTAAATGGTTATTTTCAAACAAATAAAATATTTACTTATCATTACAGTCCATAGATTATCATTCTATAAGTGATGTTATGATCTCCTGTATATGATATTATGATATAATTTCTTCTAGAAAAATGGAAGTTTTGATATATTATTATTTCCTATTTTTATGTTATGTATTTTTTTTGAAAAGATTGTGAATCGCATTCCCATTCCAGGTTTTTAATGTATAACTATGATTGATTATTAATTGGAACAAATCTATATAAATGATGATGGAAAGGTTCATATATCTCCCTCCAATGAATTGGTTAATGATTTATATATCATGAGAATATTATTTTATGAATGTGAATTTTTTTCATTTACCACATGATACATGGTCATTTTATTTGATCACAATATAAAGCACAACTATATTTCATGTTAACAATACGAAGTGTGGTGTCTTGTTTTCTTACAACATAATTCTTAACCATTATCATTTTAAATATTATATAATATTTATAAGCTTATGTTTGTTCCATATTCCATGTTATATAACATGATATATTTCTATATCAAAATTGTTATGCTCTATGACTAATTTTTTTTCTTAGCATTCCAAAAAAATCATGGTATATGTATTGTACATTCTAGATTATATGTCCTTATATAATGATTTATTGAAAAATAATACTGTTTCATGTTGTCTCCCAAAATAAATTCCTACACTAACCGTGTCTTTTATATGATATTATATAATATTTGAAGAAATGATGATAATTTTTTCCCCAATGAGCATTTGAGATCACCCCTTACGCAGGGTTTATCTTCCTTAGCAAATAATGATACACGTAGTTCATCAAATGTGTGGATGGGATTCTAGAGGAGTTCAATTATAAGAATTTTTATTTGACTAAAATACTTATAATTCAAATATCTAGGAAACTAAACCTTTATATCCATGTGTTGTTATTTTTTTGAGATATATTATTTATATCAGGAGATTAATTTATTATTAAAGATGTGTTTAGCTTGTGTTAGTTCATTTTGATATCATAGATGGGATTAGTTTTTCTAGTGATCAGTTTATCTAATTTTTGATATTATATTACCTACCGTTTTTATTATGATAGGGAACCTTAGTAAAAATATAGAGTTTAATGTATGTATAAGATAATATCATTAAATATTTATAATTTTGTGATTTATATGTTTTTCTAGAAATTCATCCACGGTATGATATATGAAATTGGATGTGGTTGTGTCATAGATAATTCTATGGGTAATCACTCAAAAAATTTCAGTTGATCATTGATTCAATAATCAACCTAATTTTAGATGATTTATCTTATGACTTCACAACTTGATATAAACCATCTGGGTATATGATTTGATTTATAATATTTTATTTGAAAAAAAACTATTAAAGATTTATATCTTATTTTCACTAAAAGATTAAGTTGAGATATATAATAATCACAAATTAATGTATAACATGTATAACCAATATAGTTACATGATTAACCAAGTATAAAATAGTTGAAATGAATGTAAAATATTGTAATGCTAAGGGGATGGTGGAGATGATTTCTTAGGAGAAAATTTAATATTAATAAACTTTAATTTCTTTATACTATCATAATGGTTTTGGTTTTAGAATTTAGTTGAACATAAATCTTGGAAATATATTATTGAATAGTATATCCCTAAGAACTCCTAAAAAGATTATTTTTTATAAATTTTTTCCTCTCTTTACTGATGATTATAAGGTGGACATATCTATAAAATATATATATATATATCGAGTTTTTCATGAAATTGTTTAGATTATTTCATTAGTAAATGATAATTAAATTATTTGGATGTAATATATTTACGTTGGTAGAATTTAATGACATATTATTTTGTATTATTTAAAATACATACTTTGTTTTATAATTGGTTTCACATGCTACTTCCAATTTGAAAATACCATAGCATGCTAATAATACAAAATTAATATAGATATAATAAACCAAACAATATTAATCCATTAATTATTATTACATTTATAAGTTAAATAATGAATACAAATTAATATTTAAGATATATTTCTAAAAAATATTTTATTTATTTTATATACTTTATTTTAAAAAGTTAAATTTACTAATACAACGACTTTTAAAAAGAAAAATTAGTTTTAGGAGAATATTAAACTTCGAAATTTTGATAAATCTACCACTTTTATATGAATTATATATTTTTGAAAGATTCATATAATATCAAATTTTATAAAATATAAAAAGTATTTTTAATATACTATGTTGAATTTATAAACCTATTCATTACATTCTAAAAATTTATGTGGCACTTTTAGGGGGATTATTTTTCAACGTTTTTTATTATATAATTATAACCTAATGTAATGAACTTTTTTATTTAATTTTTATTTAATAAATATTATTGAATTATAATAAATTTTTTAATTTTTTGTAATAATTTCAATTATAATTTTTTAAATTATAAAATCATCTTTCGTATAAATTATCTCTTCTAAATATTATGTTTTTACATGATACAAGTGTTAATGTTATTATTTATTTCTACAAACATAGAATTTTATTTAGATAATTTAATTACAATATTTGGGGAAAAAATTTCAAACTATTTAATATGTCCAATTATGAATTTAGTTATAAATTTTATATTATTAAAATTAAATCTCAATACTATGATCATTATGAAATAAATATATAAAACAAATTTTTTATTAATATCAGGGTATTTTAATTGACTCAAATAATGTAAACTCTATTATATAGTTAATTTTGTTGGATTAATAAAAAATTAATATATATACATATTAACACTTAATTAGTTAAAAATATTAGGAATATATGATGATATAAAGGCAATATTTCTACCAAAATAATTTTTCTACCCATTATCTATTTATCAGAAAAGATAATTTTATAATATTTAGATTTCAAATAATAATAAATATATATTATAATAGGATATATTAAACAAAAAAATTATTATAGGGGTTATATATATTATTAATAAAACTTAAATTCACTTTGTGGAAAACTAGATACCTAGTTTAAAAGTAAAAGTATAAAATGTAAAAGCACATTCGTAAAAAGATAATATAATGTTTAAAATATCAATGTAAATCTAAGGATGGTTGTTGAGCAAACAAAATACAACTAAAAACCCATTATTTCTACTCATGGGATCCATTTACTATAGAATAGTGTGATGACATTATTAAAATAAAAAGAGTGTCTCTAAGAGTTCCCTTTCACTCACATGTAAAATTGGATCCCTGAAACTATTTAAAATAAACATATATAATTTTTCATAATCCATAAAAATATTCCCTTTACCTCTAACTATATGGATATCAAAAAAATATAACACCCTATTCACACATATTCTGACCGAAACATTCAATTTCAACGGTACTTACAAGGGAAATCAAGTCTCTAACATTTGTGTTATCTCTTTCTTAATTTATTTTCTAACATTACTCTAAAAAATGTATTATCACAATTATACTTTGATTAATTAATTATATTAATTATAATAATATGTTGTGATATTATTTTCATGAACATTATTTATTCATTTCTACCCAAACAGAAAAAGAAGAATATGATTTCTTGTGCATTGTGAAGACTATCTCCTCACTGAAGTAACGTGATTTGTTATTCATTAGAGCCTTTTTAATGGATTGTGATAATTTTTATAATAAAAAATAATTCTGATATATATCATTTAATAATGATTATTAATTTTCAATTTAAAATCTACCATCACTACCTCTCATGGATTGAGAAATGGGAATGTTAATCGTGCGTACATCTGAATTTATGCCTCAATGATAAAATCTTTTCTAATTTTCAAATTGATTTTAATAAAATAACTAAATTAAATAATAGTATGTTTATAATAAAATTTAATAAAAATAATATCATTATAATTCCAATATAATTATATAATGTTAATGTAAACACATCATTAACCAGACTCACGAATCGAGTAAAAGCATGTTTATGTTTGGGTCATTTTCAGTGACAATGTGAATGATACATTAATAAATAATTTTGGATAACTATTGGAATCTGAACAATAATATTGTTATAATAAATTATTAAAATAAGTATTATTATATTTTTTTTAAATATTATTTATGTTATATTATTTTTTATTAATGTTACATTTTTATTCCCTGATTTTATATAGATAAATTCTTATCAATTTTGTTTTCATTTAACATAACCAAAAAAATGGAATAATAAATAACATTTATAATAAATATATGTTATATTATACAAAAAAAATTGATTCTATATAAATATTTAACATGATATAAAATTATAATTAATTATATCAAAATTATTAAAAATTTGAAAACTATTTAATGTTATTAAAAACAATCACTCATAATATACTATAACAAATTAATGTACTCATGAATAATAATTTATATAAGTATTATAAAAGGGTAATATTTTGGATTAATATTATTAAAAATGATATTAATTTAGATATTTTTGTTTAATAGTAATTTAGATTGTCTTCAACAAAGCAAAAAAATTAATGGATTTTCATTTTAATTTTCCTTTTTTGAGACACTGTTTTTATTACACACCCATAATTATTTATGTTCTGCACATACTACCTATATAATATATTATATCATTAATTAATTCTTCTTTTATTGTATTCTAAATTTAATTTCACCTTCAATATATTTGACATATTTTATTGAAATGCTACTAAATATTTATGGTTTTATTCTCAACATCATTCTAAAAATCAAGATATAAAAAATGTTATAATCTATAGAGTATCAATAGATAAATTTATACATTAAATTATTATTAAATAATAAAAATATTACCAAATGGGTCAAAAATATTATATATATATATATACTAGTTTAATTTATACATTACATATTAAAATATAAGATACATCTTGATCACATTGTGAGAAAATTATTCAACCTTCCACTATGTCCCTATAAATTACTCATAGTTTCTCTCTGGGTTTCCTAAGGAATGAAAAAATGTATGGTTATATTTAGAATCTAAGTATAGAGGATCATACCATGTGATATATCATAAAAAAATAACATCCTATGTGATATGGTAGGAATAAAAAAAATCCATATTCATTGGAAACTGATGCAATGAAATATCATTTTCAGTAAATCAAATCATGGATAAAAATAATAATTGATCTCACACTGAAGGAATGAAATAGGAAATAAGTCAAAAATTATTGCCTAGTACTTATGTATAGACACTATTGATATATCAATAAAGGTAGATGCAAAATCAAAAAATATTTTTCATCATGATACATGTTGATTATTCATGGGGCTATATAATTCTAATCCCCACCTTTCAACAGATTAAGTGCATTTCTTTTTCCAAATTATTCATCAATAATATACGTACCATTTTATAAGGATAGTTGGATTAAAAAAATGGATATACATATAATTTTACATATCAAAATTAATACATTCCCACTCAATAGAATAATGTAGAAGTCTAAGAGGACATTACTTATCAACATAGAAGATGTGATGTATAGTAAATTTAACTAGAATCCCTATTACCAATGAAATATAGTGGTGAATGTGATTTTAATGTGTTGGATTATATTTGGATGATAAAATTGGTTTCAATGATTTGAATTGGTAAGATAGAAAGTAAAATGTATAAAAAATCCTTAATTTTTTTCATTATAAGAATGTGATGATTTATAAGCATAACCCTTGAGAGTGTCTGGATAGGTGGGCAGTTTTGGGCCCACTCATCATACATCATGTTGAGGACTGATTAAATTAACATATTATCATTTTTAGGGGTAATTAATCTAGGATTATATGGTGAATAACCATATCCACTTTATATTATATGGAGTAGGATATACTTTCTATGAAACTACACACATGTTTACATTACTAAAACATTAAGAAAGATTTTAATCTAAGTAAAATATTGTGTATTATAATAGATTTGGTAACTCATGAATTAGATGAATAGGATATGGGGATGAAAATATAAAATTTTAAATCCAATATAGTTCATGATTAATATGGAAAATACTTCCCATAGTCTATGTTTCCCCCACACCAAATAAATAAGGTGTTTAATATAAAATTGTATCTAAAGAATGAAAATTTTAATAGAATAAAAAAAACTATTGGATTTGGTAAAAAATAAATCAAATCCTCTTGAAAGAGTGGAAATAAAATATATATTAAAATAAAATTAATAAATAAATTTCATGATATAACAGCTCAAAAAGGTATTATATACACCTTACATACGTAAATAAGTTCACAATTCCAATCATGCCTCCAATAATAGATTTTCAGATGGACCCCCTTACATTTTTAATAAAATAAAGTTACTAGTCATGGCCAATTTCCAAAAAATTTAAAATATATGAAGGTGATGTGAGTGTGGGTTGAAAATTTCCTAAACGAATACATATATATATTATATTTAGATCATTGTATTTAAATATTACACGATAACCTAACATACTTCTACCTTAATGATAAATTTTTACCAAAAGTATTAATTTTAATGAGAAAAATTTATATTTTTAATTTACAAAATTTTAACTTTTAGATTAAAAAATTGAAGATAAAATTTTCAAATAAAGTGTATAATGGTGTGAAATATTACTATTAATGGAAACACGCTTAATCTCATAAAGAAAATTTATTAAAAAATATAAAATTAACATTTAAATATAATTTTATTTTATATTGATTTTAATAAAAAATTGAATTATTTTAAATTAAATAAAAGGTATAAGACTTTCATTGAAAGCCATTGCTATATTTGACCCTAAAAATACTTTATCCAAAGAAGACATTGAAATGAGTATTTATTAATGTATATTTTTAATTAATTCAAAATATTGTTGAACATGTGAGACATAATTTCAAATAATAGATTAAAATGAAAAATTTTGATTCTTAAATATTGATTATGTTACATAAATGGGTTTAAAGTTTTAGTTTATTCCAAAATTATCATGATAAAATAAAATTTACAGATTTAAAAAAATAAAAAATGAATTATTTAGGTAAATATAAATATTTTTTGAAAATATTAAAAACAAAACATTTGTTAAGATAATATATTTATGAGGATTTAAAAAATGAATATTAATTTATAATCATAAAATTAAGACATTCATAATAATAAAATTTAAATATACTCATGAATAATTTATCATTACATTTTTCGTTTTTTGATAGTCCTATATATGGGGATTACCAGCCCGTGTATGGTTTGTGTATTAAAAAAAACTCTCTTAAAGAATTATTTTTATTATCTTCTTATGGAACACCCCATGATTCGGAAATATTTTTTAATCACGATAATTAATTGTGTTAAATAACTTGTGAAGCACATAACCATGAACATAGGTGAGTATATTTTTATAAAATATAAATTAAATCACATTATCTTTTATTTAAATGTATTTTGACTGTTGAAAATAATTTCTTAATCATTTGGGAAATTTTATAGATATAAAAGAACTATTTTTATTTATTATGGTTATGAACCTTATATTTTCTTATAATTTTTATTAAAAAATTAATTTAGTGGTTTTATCTTATGGAATATAAGTACTTTTTCACTAGTATAAAATAAATTAATTATTTATTAATAGTTAAAAAATTAAAATAAAATCAATTTAAGTTTAATATTTTTTTCCATGAAAAATGGTTTTTATGTGTGAAATGTGTTACTATGAAAATAAAAAAATCACTTCGGATGTGTGATTTTAATTAAATGAGAATATTAAATATTCAACAATTATTTTATCACTAACTTAATTTTTTTGTTAATAAATGAATAAGAATAAATTCAATGCCATCTTAAAAAATAAATATTCATTAAAATAATTGGCATTCCATTTTGTCATGGTTATTTTTAGATTAATTTATAAAACCAATTTAAATTTAACATGGTAAAAATATGTATTTGGAAGTAGGTGGTTCTGATTTGGAAATGTAAATAATTTTATTTTTTATCATATTGAATAGATACCTCATTAAAATATTATGAGCAAGGTAAAAGTTAAAAGGATATCGAGCATTAAAAATAGTGACACCGAATATTATTTTTCTAAAACATGGTTAATTGTTATTATATGAAGTTATTTTTATCCACCCTTATGTTATCATAAAATTTAGTAATCCATGTTTTCACTTTTACTTAAATGATAATTTATTATATTTTTATGTTTTTAGTATTTAAATTAATCTCACCTATATCACTTATAAAATACAACCCTCATCACATAGTTAGATTCATTCATCCCTAAAGTACATCCAATAACTTTTAAAATAAATTATTAACATCACTCTTAATTTCTAGGAGTTTTTTTTCTTTTTAATAACCGTCTATATAATTTTTTACCTTTAGGATAATGAATCCATCCAAAAGATTAATAAATCACCTTTACAGAAATATATGATGTTTTATTTCTCCTTAACCTTTTTTAAATAATTTATAACCATTATAAAATTTTGAATTCAATGTCAATGTTGCAATGAAATGTTTTTATATAAATTTTACAACAATTTTTTAAATCCTTTTTATCCTCTGAGGTATGCTAACATAGTTCATGTGTTCTTATAGGTTGCCCCCTCCATGAAGCGATGTGATTTGGTTTTCATTTTTCAAAAACATTTTTAGTTAATCCTATTTAGTGGATGAATATATTTCATATTTATTGTAATATTATTATTGTAAAATGAAATTTTATTATTTAATATTATTTCTATATATTCATAATAAAATGATAACAATTATTGTTTATACATACAGTCTATTATCCCTAAGAATTGATGTCAATAATTTTTCATGACCACCTTATATGAAGTATTTTTAAGTGTATATAATTAATATATATTATATTTATAATATTTTTTATTATATAGAGTCATTAAAATCTTTTCAAACATTTATGAACAAAAATAATGAAACCAAAACATGTATAGGAATGAGATAATTTATCAGACAAAATATTCATTTAATAAAGAGTTGTTAATATATAGGTAATTGGATATTATATGGAAATTATATAATTTAATAAATATATTAATATTGTTTTTGAATTTATTTATAATAAAATTATATTTTCTATGACGGAGCATAAAATAACAATTAAACCATGATAGGACTTAGTGTATTGTTGTATTTTACAAACTTTTTTTAATCAATATTGTTTATCATTGAATATCCATCAGGGAAATTATAATATATTTATCACTAAAAACACATATATTACCTCAGAAAATTTTTAATTATTGATTCTCAGGATCATTATTTCATCCTTCTCTGTATGGTATGTAAAATGATAGAGAAGATGTTTTAATGAAAAGTAACCCTTAATACTACTTTGGTTGGAGAAAATATTTTTCATTACATATGTTCCTTAAACCATTTTTAATAATGTTCAGTAATATGATCCAATGATTATATAAAGTCATTTTATCCACATTTGTATTTTTTGATATTTTTAATAGGATTTTTTACAATGTTCCTTGAACATGATATTTATTTACATTTTAAAAATGCGTGAAATATTTGTTTTTGCTTAATGAATTGGAAGATAACAAATATCCCTATCATCATGACCATTAATTTATTTTAGTAATCCTTTACAAGTATCCTATGATAATTTTAGGTAAAGGTATATTATCAATATTGTAATTTTTGTTGAATTCTATATAATTGATATTTTTATCATTATTTATAAAAAAGGTTCAAATAATCATTCAAATTAATTTTTTATCTTTGCTAACATTATTTGATATTTTCTATTGTTCAATAGGGTTATGTTCTACTATCATCGTCAATGTTCATTATTTTGAAAACATAAGATTAGTTGATGTTGTAATCATTATGTAACTCGTTTCATATACATGTGTTATGTTACACTTTACAAATGTATGTTTTTAAGTTCTCATTGTACAAATATAAATGGTTACAATTATGTGGAGGTTAGACTCAAAATTATATTCCATGTAATTCATTTCTTAACTACTGTTATCTCATTTAAAAATATAATATTTATGGGGATTGAATCTTTTCCATGGTTCCATAAAGGATGGTGATTCAACTTAATACATTATAGTAATTTTTCCAATAAGTGATTATGGTTCTAAAATTGATCCATAATTATAAATACTCAATTATTATGATTATCAAATAAATAAATGGAATGTTTTTATGATTATGATATACTCTCATAGTTCGGAATTGAATAATTATGATTCATGAAACTTATGACTCGGTTTTATTTAAATTCTAAATCATTATTAAATAACTCATGATTTAGGATCTATGTTTGATTTGGAATAAACATCATAAGATATTGTTATTATATAATACACTTATTCTTTTCTTATTTATACTTACATTCATCAATTGATATCCTACATGCTTACCCATATTGATCCTTTAAGTTCATCATTTCATTTGTTTCCATGTTCCTAGGATTATAAAGAATTTTTTTATAAGGGATATGTCTATTAATTTCTATATAAGTGAAGATTTTTTTTTCAATGTTTAATATCATAAACAAAAGTGTATTATTATGAATGTAGTCTCTAATGAATCTCAACCATTATGGTTCTATTATTATAATTATTGTGTAACATAATGTTTTTCATCTAAAATTGAGTAATATTATGGTATATTTTTCTCAAGTAACTAACATTTGTTTTAGATCTGGTTTTTAATTTTTGTTTGGATATTTGGATATCATTCATATGATGAATGATCATGATATAAACTCTATAGAACTAAATGTTGTATTGGGTAATCCTAAATGTTTCACTGTTTGTTAAGAAGGTGTCTTGTTTTAGTAATTATCCAAAATCACTTTCATGGTTATATGGTTAATCAATCAAATTATTTAATTTTATTCTTACACCATTTTTTTAGGTTTATTAAATGGTTATAATAAGGATTAATCATATCGAAAATGAATGTTAGAGACAATGAAATGATTTTCCTCTTGAGTATCTAAATTATATGAGATCTAAAATGAAAAATCCTATTATTATTCTCATATAACTCTCTAAATCCATTAATCATACTAATATTCAAAATTATTAATAAATATCTAAACATACCATTTTTCTCATAATTAGATATCAATCCTCTTCCATTGTCCCTCTAATCATCTAATGGAAAAGATATGGATTAGTGTATCAAAAAATGAATTCTTTTGTATTCTGTGCATGGAGAAAGAAAATCATTTCCTAGTGGTGTATCACATGAATGGAAAACATAATCACTAAAGGGTTACTATTATAAAAATATAATTTAAGAGAATAAAATTAAATCTTTAGAATTAGATTTGTTTATAAAGGTATTATATAGAAATTACATTCCCCCAAAAACAATTTTCAAAAATATTCGAATAGAATTGTTATATAATATATATAAGGACGATAAATATATTTGTACTTATGAAAAATGAATTACAATACTTGTGATGTACACATCTGGTTTTAACATTAAAATATAATTAAATATTGATTAGTTATTTAGTGGTTTCAAATAATATCTCCCAAATACATTGACCATAATGACCAATACTATATATGATGAAATCATTCAATATCATCTCAATGTGGAAATATAGGGAAAATATTTCCATATCATTCAAGGTTTATAAGATAATTATAAGACGAAATTTCATGGAAATTAAATTAAAAAATAAATGGACGATATAAAATGAATCTATCTTTATCCTCGAATAATGAAAATAGGCATGAAGGAAATTGTCTTTAAGGGATTGGTACATGATTCATGTGTGTGATAGAATTCCATAATGCATGTGAATACTAATTTTGTGAAAATATTAACTCCAATAAAATAAATGGGGTGAATGATCAGCTAAAAGAACCAATAGAAATATAATTCTCCATGTGTAAATAGTATAGATATTATGAAAACAATTGTGCAAATCCATGATTTAATGAAGAAAATCGACATTGATAATCTATTAAACGAAGGGAATAGTTTAAAAATCAATAAATTACTATTTTATAATTATACCATATGGAAAATGTGGTGAAATTTTCGCATATCATCCACTCTAGATTTTTAAATGTTCAATTTGATTCTTGTTTTAACTACCCTTTTATAGATGATAAATTTTATAGTGCTATAACATCACTACCCCTATTATTATATTTCTAATTATTGATTAAATTATTATATTGTATGATGAGCATATCACAAGACTATAGAAGCTATCCCATGGATGTTTTTTTGAATTTTATTCTCGTAATTCTTATTATTGTTCCATTAGTTGAAATTTATAAGAGTTTAGTGATAAATGGGATTTCATTATATAGAGACTATATCAACATACAAGGAAGGAAATAACATTTCTTATTCGAAATAATCAAATTATTGATTGTATATATAATGTTGAATGTAAACATAAAATGGATATTTGTTCCATTTTATGGGTCATGTTAAAAATTAATGAGTGTAATATATATCACATGGTGGGGTAGAAAGACCAAATGAATGATGTTATTATTGTTTAAGAATAAGATTTTTTGAATATATACGAATTTCTTTCTCATCCAATAAATCATGATGTTGATTTTTAAATGGAACTCATACATCATGCTATATATATTTCAAATACTTGTTTTCGAATGAACCTATTTGAGTCACAATATTTGAAGAAGAATCTTGAGGAGAATAATGATGAGGGTTTAATTCATTAAACTGAAACACTGTGGAATTCACTAATAATTTCTATAAGGATAAATTTTTTCTCTATGCGTATATACATTTATTATTAGGGACATTACAATATTACTATCAAGAAAAATTTATATATACCTAATATTGATGAATATTTTAATTAACTTAAAAAATCTCAATTATTTTCAATGATTCATCTTTAGTCTAGATATCGACATTTTATTTTAGAAATGATTACATATGCAATGAAAAATTCTTTACAATGTATGGTAACTATTAATTTTATAGTAATTCTATTTGGTCTTATAAATTCCTCTATTATCTTAAAGGATCTAATGAATATAGTCTTTATAGATTGACCATATTAATTTGACGCAGTCTTCATATTCAAATTTATTATCTATTCCAAGAGCATGAAATATTATTAATAAAACTGAGGAATATGATTTATACCTTGAGGAAGGAGAATCCAAATGACAAATTTATTATATGTGGATTATTGAAACGTAATGTAATATTATTGTATGGTCCTATTATTTTATCTACTGAATTTAACTTATTATTATATAACTATGTAATATTTAGTAATTTAGTATTATATAAAAATAAAATATAACAAAAAAAACCAAAAAAATTATAATATAGACCCAAACATTACATTAAGAAGATAAATATATCCATAAACATGAATTTTGATAATGGGACAAGAAATTGAAAATAAGAAATCTCTACAAGAAAAATTTGGATATCATATATCCCCTTGAATGGTCACACTTAGGAAAAATGCTATAGAAATGAAACTAAATAATACTATTACAATATAAATTAATAAAATTAAAATATATAGTATATTTTGGGAAAAAAGAAGAAAATTAATAATTGATGAAATACAACTAATTTATATAATGTACAAAATCAGTATAAATATTACAAATCTTTCTTTTTGAGTTGAATATGACTTTTGGAATTATAATATAACTATAAGGAAGTGTAGCCTGGATGGTAGAATTGAGTCCTCCCCTATATGATTGTATAATAATATTTACTTATCTTGTAAAATTATATTGTAAAAAATTTATATAAGGATACCAATAAATACATATTTTAAAAATGATAAAATAAGATTTTCTCTTTTTGAAAAACACATATGATTTAGTTTTATTTTTATAATAAATATAAATATTTAAAAGATGTCTTATTATCATAAAATGAGTTTTATAAAATATTATTTTGTATATTAATTATAATTTATGATATTTAATTATATATAATATAAAATTATATAGGATATTAATTTTAAGGACGTATATTTTTTTATTATAAACCAAATAAAATATATGAAGCTATCATGGAAATTCATAAAAAAAATATCACCATGAAAATATGTGATTTATTGAACAGATAAAAAGGGTTTTTATTAAATTAAAATATTAAGTATTTCTAAGAAACACTGTTTATAGAACTTATATGTTCAATTAATATTTTAAAATTCATAATGATATTCTATAAAGAGTTATTTTATTATATAACAGATTTTTTTTAATTTAGTAATAAATCCAATTAATGTAATAATACTTTTAGTTTTAATAATAATCATACTGGAATTATTCATATTAAATCAATCTTGATGGAAACATCCCAAAATTACATATCAATAAAATATCATTATGCTGAGTTCAAAAATGAGGATTATTTTTAAAACATAATTTTAAAATTAATTAATTAATCAATTAATTATAATCACGATTAAAGGATTTTTAGAGGGGTTATTGTGTGATAAAACTTGATATAGTGTTTAACTAATACTATATAGTCTTGGGAAATCCTCCACCAATTATTTAATCTGAAAAATTGGATTGTATTTTGGATATTTAATAAATTTGGATATTCCATCCTTATTACTTATTAAAGATCTATGATATCCTCCTCTAGTTTTTCAGTTCTACAATGATCTTTCAACAATCATTTTTTTTCTTCCACAACACTTTCACCATAGTTAAAATAATCATGAAATTCTCTTCATTATAAGAGAAGTCTGCCTCTAACTATATTCCCACATATCTATGAAGAATCATTGAATATGGAATTTATTTCTTCATTAATGAATCATAGAAGACATTTTTTTACTTTACAATGGTTGGAAGGAATATCAAATGATAAATCTACAACTCAAATTCATTTAAGTATTTCAGATGGATAACTGTTATTGGGGCTTATCATTCCCTTTTTTAAAAATCCTTGAAATAATTTTCTAGGTTAAATCATTACCAATAAAGGATCCTTGACATGAAATTATATGTATTCCCCTTGATTATATATATATCACTCTTTTTTATTCTTTGGGATACTATAATATAACCCTAAAAAATAAATACATTATTTGTAATCTAGTCCATAAGTTTTATAAAATCCAAATTTCATTCTCTATGTTCTTCATGAATGGGTTGAGTATGAAAAAAGTTCCCATACAATGATTTTTATGGTGAAATTTAAATGCTAAAATATTAAGTAATGTTTTATAAATATTCTATGAATTTTTGATAATAATCCCACATTTCATTACAGTAATGATAAAATGACAATAGCATGTCATCTAAAGTATAGATAGTGTTTTTATGCTATCCATAAATATGGGGATGATGGGTGCTGTTTAAATTTATCCCAACGGTGAAGAACCTTTTAAAAATAATATATTATTATGATGTGAATTTATTATCACAATCTGATATAATTGATAGAGATTTCTAATTAAGCCTTATTATTTAATTTATATTGATTTGTGATAGTCCTTTAAGGGGAAAATATTCACTTATATATACGAAATGAGAAGACTTAGATATATGACATATAGTAAACAATATTATAGTATTAATACATGGAGTCTTTGGGAGCCTATTAATAAATTCCATTATAACACATGAACACATCCATATAGGTGTAGGTAGAGGATTCATGATTCTCTTAAGAAGTAATCTCTCACCCTTTAGTAGCTAGACTATAATTAAAATAACACCATGATATATTAAAATATTAAAATTAGGTTTGATATTTAATAAAGAATGAAACAAAAATATTTCAATTTGGTGTGTATGAATGAGAAATACTAAATGATAATATATTTATTTTTTCACATGAATTAAATACATTAAAATTTTATGTATATACTATAACTAAATAAGAACCAATTGAATGAAAAATAATGTTTTCTTAAAAACTATATTTTCCTAAAAGGCTGTTGGTTCCCACAATGTGCCCATAATTTAAAATTATTTCTCACATATTTTTTAATTTTCTTTTATTAAAATGAAAAAATTAAGTAATCATATAGATATTAACATAGGGTCAAATTTTTGGATATTTAGGAAAATGATATTTTTCGCAGAATAATAAAAAAATGATTTCCAAAAAAAAACTAATTTATTATTAATAAATTAAGTACCAATATAAATTTTATATTATATGAAATTGTCAAAAGAATTATTTATTTATATTAAATAAAATTTATTATGTTTAAATAATATTATAAAATATTTTAACATGAGTATTTTTTAGTCTTTATGACATCTTTTTCATGAAAACTATTTCAAGGAGTACAAATATTAATTACATTTAATTATTAATTACTTAAATATTATTTATTATATATATAAATATATATTAAATAAATTCATATAGATATTAATACCTATCAGATTGTTCAAATGTGATGATCTGTTCCAAAAAAACATTTATTGAAAAACTCTTTTTTCGGCACTTATGTGAGTTTAATTTATAATTAAATTATACCACTTATGAGAATTTATATTAGAAAAATTTGATTAATTTTTTTAATAATAATAATTTATACAATCTAACAATTTTAACATAATTTTTTTCAGTATTTAATATCAAAAATAGAAAAAACAAATTACAGTGGTTAAGGAAAAAAATTTGGTTTTTCGGGGGTTAAACAATAAATATAATTGTTAAAAATGGACAAAAAATTATATTCCTATTATATTGTAATATTGAAAACTTATATCTTATTTAGTTGTATAGTGGTTGATAATAGATCCTTTTCATTAAAATATGTGGGTGTGATTCTTTATTTTCAAAAATTTTACGTGTATCCTCTCCCAACTTATAAAAGACCACCCACACCTTCCCACATATCCATAAACACTTTTTTCAGAAAATTAATGAAAAAATAATTTCACTAATCCCATTAATCAAATCCAAGATGTATGTTTTGGTCAAAATTCCATTATAGGAAGGTTTTGGGTGACAACCAAAAGAATTTTTCTGATGAAATTTTAACATCCTTTACCGAGTGTTTTATTTTATTTTATACTCTACCTCCTCAAAAAATTATTAAAAATTATTACGTAGTTATTATTTTTTATTTATATTTAATTTCCTAAAACCATCTCCTCTTTAAAATAGGGTAAAACCATTGATCATGTGTATAAAATACTATTTCCTCACGAACAGATGTAATTTTTCTACCACTACCACTTCTTCAGGATGGATATAATGATGTATTTAATTATTTATATATTATATTTATGTTTTAAGTATACTTATATAATTATAAATTCAAATATTAATTCTATATTTCTAATCTATATAGAATATGATAACGTCACTTCTGTGTATAGAGGACCACACCACAAGAATCGATGTGATTCTTTTTTCACATATTTATTACATGGAAGGTAAAAATGAGTAATTTTTTTATATATTAAATTAATGACATATTAATCATTATGGAAAGTATATATATCATATAATTTCTAAAATTACAATTTAATAAATAAATTATAATGATGTTTTTGTGTAAGATTGACTATCACCTTGAAAATCATTTTAATTCATTTTTCAACGAATCAATTGCTAGAATGTAATAAAAGATGAATTTATTGATTATATGTTATGTATATGGAAATATATTTATTATGTAAAATTAATATAAATTCAACTTCTTCACCCTTAAACTCGTTAATGAAATGAAAACATTCCCATGAATATGTATGACCTACAATTTTTGTAATGAATAGTTAATAAGATATTATAAAAGAATCATATATGATATTATAAATAATAAAATGATTCTATTATAAGTTAATAACATGTTTATAACAACTATAACAGATGTCAAAGAGTGTTGAACTAATGTGATGCGTAATGTAAGGAGTTTCTTTACTGAATTTCTATTCATTGGGATATATATAAACTAGATTTATTATTATATTCTAACATTATGTGTAAAATCGCCTTTTATTTAATTATAATTATATTTTACAGTTTTAATTATAATTATTTTAATATTTTACACTAATTAACTCCAAAATCAAGGATGTGAACATTGTATTGGTTTTTTTCTCAATACTTCTTTTATAAATGAATCATTTTCTTTTACACACCTCATATCTTTTAAGTGGTTTGTATAATTCCCATGTACATACTATTTGATGAATCATTCCTACGTCATGATATTTAAAGATACAATAGATCAACCTTCTTTATTTAATGTTATGATTTAGAATTTATCTAAGGGGTAAGCAGTTATACTTCAATTTCATTTTAATCATGATTGTGTATGTCTTAATTTTCATTATTGTAAATTATTTTATCATTTCCTAATAATACAATCCAAGTTTAACCTCTTCTATTTATTAATAAACTATTCTTATAATAAAATATTATTACTATAATTGATACTTAAGATTTTTCAGAAATTTGTTTGAAAATTATTTTTACTTCATGTATCTCTTTAGTTGAAAATCATTTTTTTTCAAAATACATTTTTTCTAAAAAAAATTCAACAATATCTTAATATTATTACATAATTTATTTATACTCTAAATTTTATTTAAGAAAATAAATAGAATCTTCCCATCAATTTATGAACATGTTCTGTTTAAATTTTCTTCCAAAACTTCAATGGATTCTTTTTTTATATTTAAATATTTATTGGTCATGAACATAAATCTTCTTCCCTCATGACAAATCAATGTATTATATATTCTTATTTATGTTCCAAAAGTTATTTAAAAAAATATTTTTTTATTTAATATTTCAAAAATGTTTATATTTAAAAAAAATTATTTCAAAATATAATGGATATTTTTACAAATAAATGTTGAAAGTAATATTTTAAAGTATTTTTCTATATAAGAGGTCATCAATTGGTGTTACTAAAATTGAAAGTGATATATTACACATGAATGGTTTTAATATATTTAAAGTATCATAATAAAAAACATAATTTAATTTTATGAATTTCATCAAAATTATATAAATATATCTACCCAATATATATAACTTGTTAATTATTCCAAAAATTGATTGGGTAATACTGGCCTTTTCATGTCTCCTCAAATTTCATTACTATGAAATTTCCTTTGAATATGATATGATGAAATATTATGAAACTTGTTTTTTTTCATCGGTAATTCATATTTTAATCTCCTATGATTTATATAATTCTATCCCACAAATATTCATGTACATGAAATGTATTTAATGGGAGATCCTAGAATTATATAACCCTCTAATGAATTGTGAAATGTTTTCACCTCATGAGACTCATCTATGGGTTTAGGGAGTGCACCTAATTCATTATTAGACACTTTCCACCTTTTGATGTTTTATTCTATGTTATCATTGACTCAGAAGTGTTCACATTTTTTGTTGTTTCCACATTTATTAACATTTCATGATCTTATGATACCTTGTTTTTTATGTTATTCATCCAATTGATTAATAATGTTCCCTCCCTATTATGATATCTTGATGTACCTTTGACTCATATATTATTATTCCTTATTATGTACATTCACATACTAGGATTTTTTGAACAACCATTTATTCATGTATTCTCTTGGTTATCCAATACATATTTAGGTGCTCAAATTGATTTTAGGATCAAACTATAGAAAATAGAATAAGGATGGCATGTTTTATGTACTACGAACACAATATTTAAATGACATGAGGACTTTATGATCCTTGTGTTATAATTATTGTATATTTATCTTTTGAAATCATGTAATATTATATATAAAATTCTTAGGTCTCTTTTTTTAAGTAATACTATTAGTAAACCATTTAAATGAGGATGAAGAAACATTAGTGAGAACCCTATTTGTTGGTTTATAGATAAGTATAATGATTAGTATTTATATAGGAAAATTACATAGGTTTTAAGAGATTATTAGAGTGGGTGGTTTATATAAAATTTCATCCCTTTATAGATACTACTTGTGGGTATTATTATGGAATAGATGTACATGGGTGTAATAACTCTAAAATAGAAAATCAGACTTGAACCCAGCGTTACCTAGTACAGGAAAATGCCCTTACATAGAACCTAGTTTGATAGTCTCGGGGGATATATATTTAATATTCACAAACTCGTTAAGAATAAATTATAATGGATGTGAATTAAATATGGTAATGGAGGGCTTAGGTTAAACTTAAGATGTCATATATTTAAATGAGGTTGTTAGGATTTATAAGTCTTGTAAATTATTTTTACGGATTATATAATTTCCCAATGTGAATATTGTTGATAACACAAGGCTCTATAGATTGATTCAATGGTGGAAACCTAAAAATATTATGTAGATGTTGAATGAGGTACACAATGTGTTGATGATAAAACTAATGGGAAGATGAATGGAGTAACGGATATTGAGATTATTCCTAATCAGTAATCGTGACATATGATTAATAACTTATACCTTAAGATAATTTTGGACTCACAATAGAAGAGAATGATATAATTCACTGAGATTTTAGTTGTCAGAGACCATGGAGGAAATATTAATAGGATTTAAATAAGATGGAAATGTTGTAATAAACACTCAAGGGAATGTCACATTAGAACAAGATGATTTCATGCATTTCGAGAATAATAGAACAATGTAATTTATTATTGAGGAAAAATGAAAATTTCAGTTAAATAAGCGAATGATAAAAATAGTTTCAAAAAGGCATGATCAATGATTGAATGTTTTAGATGTGTAACAAAAGAAAATTACAGAAATTGATTTCCATAGGTAAAATATTAAGAAAATGATGAACATGGTTATATAGCTAACGGTTTTTATATATATTATTACGTGATGAAAAATGATAGATTAATCTAAAGAGGTATTAATAAATAAGATGATGAAATACATTTAAAGGTTTATAAAAAATTTGAAATGATTAAAATGTATATGTATTAGAATTCATGAATTATGTGAGTCATGAAATATATATATATATATATGGATTATTCTGTAGCATTCTAGCATTAATAATACAAAATAATATGATGAGTGGTACTAATGACCTATAAAGTTGATTTAATGGTATGAAAACACTCTATGGAAAAAATTATAATTATCTAAAATATATTCCTAGAGATGTGATTGATGTTTAACTTACTATTTAATTTTTTGGAAATGAATAATCTATATATAAATCCATAGTGGTTAAAAAAGTGATTCAATGAATAATTTATTTTCTTATTACCAAATTATTCTAGAGAATATTATTGGATCAATTAAAATTTTAATATAACAATCAAATATGTTATCTATAGTTTTATAAAAATTAAAACTCACATGTTGGGATATAACCCATCACATCCTACAATGTTACGAGTCAGAATCCCACAAACGAAAGGTTATAAGGTTGTAGCGCCTAATAATGGTATACACAATTTAAATTTTAGAAATACATTGTCAATAATTAAATAACTTTATGAATAAATATTATTATAATTAATATGGTTGAAGTGATTATAGATATTTTAAGAGATAATTTATTAGGTATGAATATATATAACATTAATTTTTAACATAAAGTATTAATTAGGTTGAATGATATTATTTTTTAGAGATTTAGGATTATGTTTTTTAAGGATAGATACTTATGGACTCGATTATGCATAATATTTGGAATTTCTGTTTTGGTAATAAAAATTAATATTTGGGAAACAATATGCTAAGAATTTGGTTTTAGTAGATATTATAGGAATATAATATATTTCTTTTATAGAATATATAATCGATTATAAGTTTATTTTAGTGCTTTAGGAATTTAAAAATCATCCTGAATACTCGTCATTTAGAGAAAAATATGAGAATATTGTAAAATTTGTTTAAAGTGTGAAATTATACTTATCATGTAATTATATTTATTTTTTCTCATTCTAGATATTAAATTACCCCTTTAACTATAGGAAATTTATTTTTAACCAATAATTATATACTATTATATTGACATCCAATGAATCCGTATTATTTTATCTGGTCATTTATTTGTTATTTTAAGGTTATTAACTTTCACATGAATGTTCACTTTATTACGATCAATGATATCTACTACTCTATAACATTATATATGGTTTTCTTGTATTTTCAAATAAACATATTAGAAAAATGTTCTCCTATAATGAAACAATGTTCTGAGATGAATTCAGAATTTTCCTTTACCACATTTTATGTGAAATATTTTAACCCATGTTATAATCTATGTTTTAACAAAAAGAGCCCTTAAAATTTCAAACACTTAATTTTCTAGATAAATATTAATTTATGATGACACAGTTTATTTAAGGGTGTATAATGTTACAAATTGTGATATTAAAGGAATAAGGGAGAATATTATGGGGTATATGACAACCATAACCATGATTATAAGTGAATGTGACACCATAAGACAACATGATAAATTTCTTTAACAAAAAATTAAATCTCTATAAGAGATTTTGGGTTACTCAACCCTAAATCTAGATGAACTATAATATAATACACCGTTAAATCCTTCATAAAATGTTAGCTGGTGTGAATTGGAATATATAAATTATAAAAAATTTATTATGTAAACATGTATAAATTAAATTAAATTGTTTTATATTGATTATAAATACAATAATCACTGTTTAAAAAAAGTTATTTTTTTGGAAAACACATATGTTTTTAAATTCGAGTAATCTTTCTTTTTTAAAATAATTAAGAATTTCATTTTTATCCCCTTTAGGAGCAATATTTTATAAAATGAAATAAATTTTCCGGATCATTATATCAATATTATCTTATGGTATTTAATATCTTATCTTCTTCCAGGTATTTCTCACTTATATTTTTTTATTTGAGCCTTAGTGGCTGGGTACTGTTCGGAGATGGAAAGCCTTTGATAGGAATATAACATAATATTCAGGGAATTGTTTTTTCAAATTAATGGACTCCATGTATAAATAATATGATTGTTACAATGGGTTCTTGATATGTTGAGATGTCGTAAATGGGTTTTATGTTTCATAAAGAAATTCTCTTATAAAACAATCCATATAATAGTTTAGAGACATGTAGCTATAAAAAATATCATGTAATATTTTCTATTCACACGTCGTGAAATATTACAAGCTTCGAAATGATTCAAAACATGAAGATAATACACATCATGAAACAATATTAAACGTCATGTAAAATATAATTAGAATAACAAATAATCTAAGGAGATATATTTTTCAGTGTGTCCTATTAAAAATAAATTAATGATGTGTAACTATATTACACATCCTCAAATTCTATGACCTGGAGTTTTAAAATGTGGTGTGTGGATTATTTGTCTATTCACCCATGTGAATCTTCTTAATATCAAACCTTGTGATCCTTCGATGAAATTTATGCACTATTCCCTCTATTCTAAACAACTGTTTGTGCAATTGATACTTGGGTAAGTGGTTTTGCTTTGGTTCCCTCTTCTCTCCCTTTTATATCCATCTTTTGAGGTGGAATCCCATAAACATGTTCATTTTTTTAATCATGATCACCTTTTATCTAAAATCCTTCTCTATATCATCAAAACTTCTTCCTCATGTTAGTTTTCTATTGGAAGAATTTTTTGATCATTAGATAATTGTAGAGGGTCTAAAATTAATCCCTTTGGTTTTATTTTTGTTCCGTATATGAAATATTTTAATTATGACACTATATGTGGGAACTTAATTTGATTAAATAATGAATTTATTTGTTCATTTGATTCCATTAGATCCAATTTAGTATGAAACTAGCTTGTGGTTTCCATTCTTGTGAGTGAAACCTTTGATATAAATTAATTTTATTATTGATTAAAGTTTGTGTGGAAAAACATCAATTGTGGGGGATTTCATTTTTTATATTCAACTTTTATTGACTTTTTAATTTAGATAGATAGAATATTAATTGGAATGATGAATTGATATATGTAATGTGTAACAAAATGATAAATGATAATTTTCATAGTTATCAATTGGGCATTATGATGTGATATTGTGATATCCTTATTCTCATGTCTTGTGATGTGATTAAATGGTATAATGCTTATATAGTTAGCTTGGCCTAGTGATTCATGCTGAAATGATTATATAGAAGGCTTGGACTAGTGAAACATTCTAAATAGAATATATAGTGTGCTTGGACCAGTGATATTTTTATGAAATGCCAATAGAGAAGGCTTAGAATAGTGACACATGCTGAATTGTTTATATAGAGGGTTATGCCATGTTGATATGATTAAATTATTATACAACGGGTTTCAAAAAAATTTATATGAATTGTACCCTTTTAAAAAGGTTATTCTTGGCATGGTTTTATAAAAATTTTAGTCACATGAGATCTTGGTTTTGAGGAAAGTTATGTAGTATAATATTTATATGGTTAAGATTTACATGGCCATAAAACAAGATCATAGATGTTCTATAATGGATATGAAGTAGGTTTGTGTGGAATTTTATTAATTGATTGATTAATTAATACTCCTTTTTATTGTATTATTTCATAGAATTGTTATTATAATGGGTTTTTTAGAAACTATGTTATCAACCTATGAATGTATACTCACAACCAATTTGGGAACCATTTGGTACCCAAGAAGATTAGATGGATGCCGGTTTGGATAGGGGAAAATTTCCTTGATATTGATTCTTTTATAACTATAAGTGTTGTATTTTGGATATGGGATTGACATAGGGTTTGAGACTAGGGACTCTTGAGTATTTTGTTGACTCTTCTAGTTTTTTATATGTTATTACCCCTATCATGAAATTTAGTTATATATTTTCATGTCATTACAATATTACAAAATTATTTACTTGATTATTAAATTGTATTTTATTGTTGGTATTCCACTGTATTGTGTTGTTTCCAAAGTTCTCACACTATGATATTTAATCAATTATTTATATTTCTTTTTTACAATGTTTTAAACTCTTAATACAAGGGGTATAGGCTCACCACTATACTTATCACACCATTATAGGTGGTTGGAAGCCTTTAGAATATGGGGAGTTACACTAAACGTATCGTAACCAACTCTTTATGGCCACGTGTGAAAGTTCCTGATTGTGGGAAGCTTCAATGTTGGATCAGAGGACACCAGGTTTCTATTATGTTTCATTGCTATTTGGTAAATGTATAAATGAGACTAAGATGTGTTGGGATATGTTAACCCATATTTGAGGAAAAATCATTGTGCCCAATGATGGGATTCTTTATTATGTTGTTCTCTTGTTATATTTGATTTTATTTAACCATATATGAATCACAATTTGTGAGGTCTTATCATGTTATGATATTATTGATTTTTAGTTTTATACTCATGGCCTATTATGGCATAATATGGGTGTGTATACATCATAATATTAACATATAGATATATGATTACATGCATTATTCATTAGAGGAAAATATTTATTTGCATGTGATATATAATTGAATATGGAACAATTATATGAGATATATTTTTTACCAGATTAATGAAATAAATAAAAATGTGTGTCATGATAAAACACTAGTAATACTTTTTTAGAGAGACTTGGAGTTTGTGGTTCTCTATTTTTGTCACATATTTATATTGGAATTGTTTTAGATACTGTTATAATGTTTTATGTTTCTTATAGAGAAAATGACTTCTCTTTGTCTTCGAGATGAGCATTAAGAGAGTGAAAATATCAACACTTGTAACATAGATGAACTGGATCTTCATGTAGTTCATAATGATCGGATGGATGTTCGGTTTCACGACATCTTCCTAAGGGTCATGATATCTATGTAAATAGTTTATATCTACACTATTAGTTTGATGTCCGAGCTGAGGAAAGACTTTTCACAACAACAGATGCGTACTACACTAGGGTTGGATTCCCCAAGGTAGCCATGTTCTGGATCAACCCAGTCAAGAAGATCATTAAGAATCATTATACAACATAAGATAATAGGATGATACTTTCTTAAAATTTGATTTTAATATTATCTTTGAATTGGTGTGACATTCTAGAGATGGAAGATAAGTAGGAGAAGTTATCTTTGAAGGAATATGAGATAAATTTTGTGAGAAATTTCATTCTCAGGACCTTGAGATATGAGAATGATTATGAGTTCATGATCCTGACATGTGAGGGAATTTTAGTGATGGATTGTACAAACTATTTCTTCAACCTATAATGCTTTTCACCATCATTAACAATTGATGAGATCTCCAGGGAGGGATAAACATTTTATAGATGGTATTCAATATAAGTTAATTTCATAGGTGATCATTATTTTTCTAAGCATTTTTACCGTCATGATAAATTAGGTACTCATAATGGATGGTAATATGAGAGATACAAAATCAGTGGCCAGGTTGTTTTTACATGGAAAACTATGAACTCTTCTTGTAGTAGAAGGAAGTAATGATATGAAAGTATTCTATAGGGTATAAGCGGTAAGAGAAGTTAGGGTTGTGGGAATCCATCTCATTACCCTATTCTATTGCAACACTATCAGTGTGGAAATATGGGTCACAATGGCCTCAACTTTAATACCACAATTATTAGAATTATTTTTGAGTATATTATCCCCTCGTAAAGATGTTTTCCTGTGGAATACACTGATAGAGAAGTTGTGGGGGGACGTGATAGGTATCAGACTCTATGAAGGATTCATCATCCCCTCAACAGATGAGTATATGGATTTCTATCAAACATTTTAGTTGAGTTAGGAGATGTGATATCCTAGTTAAAGAATTGATGTATCATAAAAATTGTATATCTCAAGGGAGTTAAGCTAGAGCCCCAGGTAGAGGGTATTGTCAGCTACATATAATGCTGACTACTCTGGCTACTGTGGATGTATGGTTATTTTCTATTAGAGTTATGATACTTGTATAATATACCCTTTATTATGTTATATATATATAATACTACCACATTCCATAATATCTACCCTTTTTTAAATGCTTTGGTCTTCGATGTGCATGGATTTAATAGTGTTTTGACCATAAACATATCGTTGGTATGCAATCAGATAATATCAAACGTTTCAAGTCATTTTTTCTATAGATTGGTTATTATCTTTTCTTTTGGGAACCATTCATGTAAGAAATGATAGTATTTGATTTATATACTGGTATAAATTAGTTACTTATTTAATTGTCTCATATTGATAGTTACCAAAGGATAGTCACCTTCGTACCTACCAAAACAGGCAGTTATTCTCATTATGGTGGGCAGGATCGTAAGGCTAGTAATAGAGGGAAAATTTAGTGTGTATTGTATTTTATCACTTGTAAAATAGATGATATTTCCGTAAATTATAGTTTAATATAATATATTTATTTTCTTCTAGTGGTATAAAATTATCAAGATTTCTTTCCGAACAAGTTCTATAGTGTACCGCTCGAGTAGAAGATCGAGTTCACAATCAAGTTAGTCACAAGAGTAGAACCAGTCTCAATCCTACCTTATATAATGGAACTAGATGAACCTATGAAGTTGAACGAAGAGTCGATAGACATATAAGATAACGTGTTTTTTATAGCTGAGTACATATCTCTAAAGTTCTCTAGATCACTTCACCAGGTATGATGATGGTACTTTTGGATTGTGGTTATATTGTCAAAGGTTGGTCAAGGTGATGGCCCTAAACTGGTATCCTAAACCATGAATTAAGAATATTTTTGAACATTAAATGGGTGAAAATATCATATCTAATTTTTTTTATCGTGGTATGAATTCTTTAGGGTAATATAATCAGGCATACCTCGTACTACTTTTAGGAGGATGTATTTCGTGTATGAGTTTTTTATGATACTATTGGATTTGACTCATTCAGTAGATATATTCATGTAATTGATGAATTGAATCGTTCATCCTTTCATAGATCAATTTGGTTTGGTTTTTTCAAATAAAATCTCTTAGCCGATATACAATCATTCTAAACATTTTGACATCATTCTTAATGAATTCAGAGGGAATCAACATTACACCAAGCTAGCTAAATGTTGTTTTTCGATTGGTAATGTTATTTTATTTTTTAAGGCCATATTAGTGTAATGAGTTTCAATATACCCATAGAATGTTTCATCTATGATATCTTGGGATATTCCCATGATTGTATTTGAGATTTGGATATTTATAGGTTTAACAGTATTTTGTCAACACTTTGTCATAGAATTTTCATGTTTATTGGCACCGATGTCAAGGATGACCAAGAAAGGGTAATGTTTGTTTGGATGGATGGTTATGAGGGAGATTTTCAGGATATAAACAGAAGTGTGACCTTAACACCAATCCTCACTTTATAGTTTTGGGTAAAGCATATACCATGTACTATGACACATTCAGATTGGGAATCAAATCACTTTTGATCTAGTATGATCAAGTGGTAGTTTACTTATCTATATATCTAAGACCAGATGTGATAAATTACACCACTCATAATCTATGGTTAGTAGTATTGGTGAATTCAGTAATATTCGGTTTAAATTATATCATGGGAATGTTTTTTTGGTATACACATACCACAAGATCCTCAGGGTCATATTTTCTCAGTAGGACCCAAACCATTGGTAGAGAAGGTGGGTTGAGTATCTACAGTATTTTGACATTGAGTTAGATTATATACCCAGATAGGGAAATGTATCTTCCAATGAATTGATGAAAAATACATTGGAATACATAGTACATGATACTTTCAAATTGTGGTGGGTGATGGCCCTTGTTCAAGACATGAATCATATGTTTTGAATTCATTAATATAAGTTTCTTTGACTTTGACATTTATTATACATATTCTATTGGAAATGATTAAGACTAAGAAGTTATCAGATCTTTGGGGCTTAGTTCTAAGAGACAGATGATATGATGGGAAGACATAATTAGGATGGTCTCTGGGAAAGAGAAATTCTCTGTCTTTATGAGGACTATTATAGGTTATTATTGGTTTACGTGAGGAATTAATGAAAGAGTTCTTGGATTCTAGATGGGTTGTACATATAGGTTTGACACAGATGTATCATGAAATCCATAGATATTACTGGTGGTCATGAATGAATAACGACATAGCAGGATTTGTGGCAAGATGTTTCACATTTAGCTTGTCAATGTCATGCATCAGAGGCATGATGGGTTTTTTTAGCCTTTTCAATTTCCTAAGTGGAAATGGGACGATGTTACTATTCATTTAGTGATAGGGTTACCTATAACAACCCATAAGAATAATTTTATATGGTTTATTGTTCATATACTTAATAAGGTACCCATCTTATTACCTATGAGGGAGACCTTAACATATGATGATAATGGAAATATTTACCTGTGTGAGGTAGTTCGGTTGCACGTTGTTCGAAAGAGTATAATTTTAGATAGAGATCCTCAGTTTACATCTTGTTTCTACAATACATGTAAAGACCTGAACCTTGATGTACATGAAAATTACATTACATTTTCGGAATACTTAGTACATAACAAAAACACACACACAAGGATCACAATAGTTTAGTGTCTTTGGAAACTCGGAACGTAATCTTCTAATCGTGGTGAAAGATCTTCAATATCTCCCATAAAGATATTCCCTTTTTTTTACCTAAAACCTTTTTTTATATCCTGTGGAAAATAAAACATAAAAGGGTGAGCTCAAATGCTCAGTAAGGGTAAACAAAAGAAAAATCAATCACATCATATTCATAGGAAAATAACTTTTGGAAATCATAACCTGCAAAAGAGAGCATAATTTCATAACATGGGATAAATCATAGTAGGGAAATGAAATCCCAATAATCATAACTTAAAACATGAAACATTGTGGCATACACACATAATCATAGAGAATCATTTCTTATTAGTCACGACTCATTTCCAAGACTATCTTAGTGGACAAAGTCCCTTTCTGAATCGAGTAACCCTCGTTTCAGTCCTGTTTCACTGAACCGGTATAACCTACCATTTCAGCCATGTCTATCTCATGAGATATAAAATCTTTACCCAATGAATTGGAGGGAGATAGAGGTCCCACCCATCTCATAATGATAACATTCTTATGTGTGCCACAAAATCATAAACCATACATCATTTCATAACCCATGTAATAAAAATGGGATTCTTAAGCATCATGACATCATAAAACAATTCATATAAGATAAAGGTATTCATAAAAATAATTCCATCACAACATAACCAAATCAATGTAATAATAGGGATATAAACAGAACCCTATGTTATCTTAGATGGAAAATAATTTTGATAAAACACTTGAACTCCATTCTTGAAGAAAATATCCTTTCAACTTCAAAAACACTTTTCCATTCTTAACATGTCATACAATTACAAACTAAAAAAGTTTATTAAAAATAAACTTGAAAACTTGTAACAGAAGCTTCTTGGAAATAATGTTTTAAAAATCCATTCATGCCGTATAAGTTAAAAAAAATATTCTTCTCGTACTTTTTTCGGAAAAGTCAAAAAAGTACCTCGTACGAAAAACGACAAAAGATTCCTTTCATATCTTTTACTAAAAACTCACCGAAGGGTAAAATTAGATTTAAAAAATTTTAGGTGGATGGAAATAATATTACATATTGAGGAAATATGGATGTGGATGATAAAATACACCCCAGTAAATGCCAAAGTAAAAACAATCTCGGATAAAAATGAGATTGTGATATTTTCCCTTACCTTAGGTTCGACTTGCTTTGTAAGTGTCTGAACCTCCTGTATAATAATTTAAATAATTTTATTGACTTATTCCAGAATCATATTCATTGTTATTATATCATATATGGTCTACTTATGACTTCATATTACCCGTTCTTTTGTAAATTCATGTTAATGTAGCGTTTTGGGTAAAATCGTCTCATTTTTCGTTCGTGTTTTAACTTGTAATTATTCATACGATTGGTTAGATCATAATTACATAATTAAAAAATATAAAACATGATTTATATAAAATATATATTCAGAATATACATATATAATAAATCGATAAATGGAAAGAAATACACCGTTCATGGAGACGGTAGTCCGTACGTACGCATTAACGCTGTTTTCGTTTCCTTATTGAATTGAATGGAATTAAGTAGATGACATATATATAAATATAAATAATTCCAGTATCATTATCATGTCATATATTTCATTAGTACTTATTATATATACTTTATAATCATTCATGAATGGTTAATCACTGAGAATTAATCTCATCGCGTCGTGGAGACGGTAGTCCGTACGTACGCACGAGCGATGATATCGTTCCCATGGTCGTGGAATTGTGTTGAAGTGTATGTATACTATTTCAGTATCAATATAACTTTATAATAATCATATATAGTTACTAATTACACCTTTATACCCATCCAATTAAGGTGGTGGCGGAAAATAGATTACACCACGGCGTGGAGACGGTATTCCGTACGTACGCACGCGCGGTGATTTCCTTTTTCCGTAGGATGGATAGAAGGTTAATTAGAGTTGTTTCATATTTATAATAACATATCAGTATATAAGAAATACTGATGTTATTACTTTATCATGAAACAACTAAAGAATAAGAAGTTGAAGAAGAAAGAAATTGAAAAAGATCGGTAATGGATATTACCTCTTTTTGACGCGCCTTTTCTTAGCCTCCACTTAAAGAACTAAGGATGGTATTTGAAGAAGACCAGGACCTCTGGTTTAAATGTGAAATTACAACCAATGACCAACATTGTATTAAATTGTAAAAATATATTCTAAATATAATTTAAAACCACTCAAATTAATAATTTATCACTATTAATTATTTCAATTAAAAAAGTTGTTTTTAATTATAATTTAGTAATTTTCACTATTCATCAGAATATTATAGTCATCCGAAAAGTACCAAAATTTCACCTTAGGCTAAATTCGATACTCCGAATCTAAAAATGAATTCCATTTTGAAAAATAAAATTTACAAAATTTCAAAAAGTGGTTATTACTATTCATAACGGCTAGTTTTAATAATATTTTAATAGCATATCGTTGTTTCGTGAAACTCAGTATTGCGTACTACACACGCTATCGAGAAAGGTTGTGATTGCGTGTAATGCAAGGCAAGTCAAGGATGCGTGTTGTGCAAGCTCCTTTTGGTGTAGCGTACAACACAAGACATTACTGAAATTAAAAAGAATATTTTTCATAAAATCTCGGGGTGTTACATTCTACCCGCCTTAAAATGAATTTCGCCCTCGAAATTCGTTGGGGTTATAAATGGTTTACTATTAGAAAGTTTATTTAATAGAAACCCACATCGTAAAAAGGAATACCAAAACCAATCTTTAAAAATAAAAATTTGAAACGTAACGGTTACCCAAATATCCTAATCACTAGGTTTCTACATAGGTGAAAATATGGATATGGAAGAAAAATCTAACCATCATGTTCTGATGGAGAGTGGTAGATAACATGGCTATGGAAAAGACAACAATCACAAATCCATAAATTTGTGACGATCTAAGGTACCATCTGATTAATCAGATATAAGAGAACTAGGACAACATTTTTGGTTTTCAAGATCATTTCCCTAATGTTGATGAATTTGAAATATAATAAATACTTACTTTATTTTGGTACAATCTCACTGTTGTTCGTGCCTTGAGCAAATTCCACTTCATCTCTTAAATAAATTAAGTTGAATTTGTTATTCGTGAAGTGTTAGCAGATCATGTGATAGAATGACGGGTCATTCCTTCAAAAGGTTAGCAAAAGTTATTAAATATACATAAGTCATTCTATAGTGAGATTAATCATACATGGTACCTAAAATGGACTTATACTTCATATATCATACTTCTTAATATAATAAAGCTAGTTTCTACTAAACAGGGACTTCCTATAGGCCAGTGGTAGGAAATAAAGGCCAGTCGCACTTCGGTTGTGGGTTCGATTCCCACAGCCTTGTCCGACGCGATGGGCTGTCGTCCGTCCTGCAAGTTGTCCTTTTTCTAAAACTATAACATCCCATCAATAATATCGAAAAAAACTTCTATCCTTAAACAATACTAACTTATGTCCTACATAATTCATTTCAATATTTAGGATTATCCATAATACTGCAGTCCACTCTCATAACATAGTTAAAATGATTTCCAGAGATTTAATACCATCGTTGATCCCCATATATCATAAGATATGTCTTGTTGGTCACATTCTAATCATTCAAAGGCCTTAATCATGTATTCTCTTGAATACCCATTGAACCTTATTGAAAACATGAATGCAGTTAAACGTTAACACTTTCCACATACCAAAATCCTCAAAATTCTATATACTCCAACCATGATATCACTTAGTCCTTATATCAATCATGAGCTCATGAATACTGTCAAGCATTTCATTTTCTCTTTATCACTTCATTATGTGCATATCATCCACTTTCCAACAAATATCTGAATAACCTTTCATTGTTACTCATACCATTCATCATAATCTTTCAATACATAAGGAAAGACAACAGTGTAATAATCCATAGATGTCTTTTTATTCTATAGTACAACATTACACTTGATAAACATGTAATCATTCCAATACCTTCTTAAACCATTGACCGAGCTTCAAAAATTCTTTCATCTCACATATCATTTGTAGTCTCTTCATCATCATCAAAAAAAATACTACCCATACGACCATACTGATTCTCTTCATGAGACATTCCCTTAGGGAATTGGTTTGCATAATGCCCATACATTCCACATTTAAAACATTTAACCATTGTTGATGTCGTAGCAATACCATTAACCTCATCAATGGTGTTAACTGAAACTTTTCCATTGCACTTACTAGCTTTGTGTCCTTCATTTCCACACCCAAAGCATCTTCCAGTTCCTTTGAAACATTCTCCTTGATGCCTCTTCCCACATGATTTACATAGGGGAAATTGAACATTCTTTCCTCTATGATCATCATGAAACTCCATCTTTCTCTTATTAGCCGAGTCAGGAAACATAACAAATTTTACTTTATTGATCATATTATGAGATTGCTGATTCAGAATAATAATGATGTTTGGACTTCCAAATCCCGTTTCATTTGATTGATTATGAATTATATCATTCCATTGTCCATCATATCCTCCATTATCGTGAATCATCTTGTATCCAGCCATTTTCTAAAACCCAAAAAGAATAGTGTTAGATGCAAAAATCATAATAAAGGGGGAGTAACTTCAATATCTAACATCTTAGGTTAAATTCTAAGATCGTTACCATATTTCTAGTACTATATCCTATATGTATACTTATCCTTAGGGACATCCCTAGACATACCTTAGAAATATCTCTAGGGATCTCACTAACGTTTTCGCGTCCTAGTATCCAAAGGTTGACTAAACCTTTCCTCTGATACCAACTATAATACCCGAAGCTTGACGTACATGGACATTACATTACATTTTCAGAATACTTAGTACATAACAAAAACACACACTCAAGGATCGTAATAGTTTAGTGTCTTTGGAAACTCGGAACGTAATCTTCTAATCGTGGGGAAAGATCTTCAATATCTACCAAAAAGATCTTCCCTTTTTTTACCTAAAAACTTTCTTTATATCCTGGGAAAAGAAAACATAAAAGTGTGAGCTCAAATGCTCAGTAAGGGTAAAAAAAGAAAAATCAATCACATCATATTCATAAGAACATAACTTTTGGAAATCTTATCCTGTAAAAGAGAGCATAATTTCATAACATGGGATAAATCATAGTAGTGAAATAAAATCCCAATAATCATAACATAAAACATGAAACTTTGTGAAATACACACATAATCATTGAGAATCATTTCATGTTAGTCAAGACTCATTTCCAAGACTATCTTAGTGGACAAAGTCCCTTTCTGAATCGAGTAACCCTCGTTTCAGTCATGTTTCACTGAACCGGTATAACATACCATTTCAGCCATGTCTATCTCATGAGATATAAAATCTTTACCCAATTCATTGGAGGGAGATACAGGTCCCACCCATCTCATAATGATACCATTCTTATGTGTGCCACAAAATCATAAACCATACATCATTTCATAACCCATGTAATAAAAATGGGATTCTTAAACATCATGACATCATAAAACAATTCATATAAGATAAATGAATTCATAAAAATAATTCCATCACAACATAACCAAATCAATGTAATAATAGGGATAGAAACAGAACCCTATGTTATCTTAGATGGAAAATATTTTTGATAAAACACTTGAACTCCATTCTTGAGGAAAATATCCTTTCAACTTCAAAAACACTTTTCCTTTCTTAACATTTAATACAATTACAAACTAAAAGAAGTTGATTAAAAATAAACTTGAAAACTTGTAATGGATGCTTCATGGAAATAATGTTTTAAAAATCCATTCATGGAGTATAAGTTAAAAAAACATTCTTCTCGTACTTTTTTCGAAAAAGTCAAAAAAGTACCTCGTACGAAAAACGACAAAAGATTCCTTTCATATATTTTACTAAACACTCGCCGAAGGGTAAAATTGGATTTAAAAAATTGTAGGTGGATGGAAATAATATTACATATTGATGAAATATAGATGTGTATGATAAAATACACCCCAGTAAATGCCAAAGTAAAAACAATCTCGGATAAAAATGAGATTGTGATATTTTCCCTTACCTTAGGTTCGACTTGCTTTGTAAGTGTCTGAAACTCTTGTATAATGATTTAAATAATGTTATTGACTTATTAAAGAATCATATTCATTGTTATTATATCATATATGGTCCACTTATGACTTCATATTACCAGTTCTTTTGTAAATTCATGTTAAAGTAGCGTTTTGGGTAAAATCGTCTCATTTGTCGTTCGTGTTTTAACTTGTAATTATTCATATGATTGGTTAGATCATAATTACTTAATTACGGAATATAATACATGATTTATATATAATATATATTCAGAATATACATATATAATAAATCAGTAAATGGAAAGAAATACACCGTTCATGGAGAAGGTATTCCGTACGTACGCATGAACGCTGTTTTCGTTTCCTTATTGAATTGAATGGAATTAAGTAGATGACATACATATAAATATAAATAATTCCAGTATCATTATCAGGTCATATATTTCTTTAGTACTTATTATATATACTTTATAATCATTCATGAATGGTTAATCATTGAGAATGAATCTCATCGCGTCGTGGAGACGGTAGTCCATACGTACGCACGAGCGATGATATCGTTCCCATGGTCGTGGAATTGTGTTGAAGTGTATGTATACTATTTCAGTATCAATATCAATTTATAATAATTATATATAGTTAATAATTACACCTTTATACCCATCCAATTAAGGCGGTGGCGGAAAATAGATTACACCACGGCGTGGAGACGGTATTCCGTACGTACGCACGCACGGTGATTTCCTTGTTCCGTAAGATGGATAGAAGTTTAATTAGAGTTGTTTCATATTTATAATAACATATCAGTATATAATAAGTACTGATGTTATTACTTTATCAAGAAACAACTAAAGAAGAAGAAGTTGAAGAAGAAAGAAATTGAAAAAGATCGGTAATGGATATTACCTCTTTTTGACGAGCCTTTTCTTAGCCTCCACTTAAAGAACTAAGGATGGTATTTGAAGAAGACCAGGACCTCTAGGATGATACTAGGGAAGTGGAGAAGGGATTTTGGCAGGGGTTGGACGAGCTTGAGTGCTCAAATTGGTGTGAGGAGGAGGGGGAGGAGGTGTCCTTTTATAAGGGAGGAGAGGGGCACCTTAGGATTATCTCAAAATATTATTTTATATTAAAGTCAAAATCGGTTTATAATGGTTCCAAAGGGTCTTATTTCGAACCTAAAGTGGGGATGGGTAGCAATACTATCAACCAATAGGATTTAGACAAGTTTAGGTTATTGTTTTAACCTTATCAATTAGATTTAACTCTAAGTTAAATAATCTAACTTTTACCGTGTCTTTTTGTTTTCTTACACTATATGGTTAATACACTTACTATATCATGCCAAACGAACCCCAAATTGTTTATTATTAATATATATATCCTTATCTAAGTCATTTGGCCAAACCTTAGATTTTTAGGAATAAAATAACAATTAATAATATAATATTTGATTTAAAAACTATTTTGTGTCAATTTTGACACTATTTGATATATGATTTTTGTGAAAGTCATAACAGAATTATATGTTCTAAACAAGTTGATTAAATAAATACTAATATATCATAGTAACCTATAAAATTAGAGGAATTCATAAAAAGTCTCAAATTACATTTATTTTGGTGTTTATAACATCAATTATGTCAATATTTCATTAATAAGATAATTACTGCATCATCATTGTGTCATAAATAAATTAAATTATATAATGTCTAAAAATTAAAAATAAAATACCATTATATAGGAAATCTTTTTATCTTTCTAATTAATATTTATAGTCGAATTTATCTTTTTTATATCCCCATATTAAAAATGATTTACTTATTAAACATTGATTTTAACTATTTTAACTATTCATTAAATAAAATAATATTAAATGTCATAATCTAATCCAAGTGGACCTAAATGGTCATATTATATTCATAAGGTTGTTTTTGGTCGAATTAAACTTATCCAATAGAATTAGGACATTTGTTAGGGTAATAGTAATATAATATTTACCCTTAGTTACCCTATTTACTATTAACCGTGGTAAAAAAAAGTAAAAAGTTAATATTCACCAAAAATTATATTCATCTCATTGAACCAAATTTTACTTACTGACATCAATCATGTCTCTCGGATTTTTGAAATTCCATTCACAGAGGCGGTAAAATTAAGTTTTATGAAAAATTCAGTTTTTTAACTACCACTTAGTAGTTTCACTATTCATCAAAAATTGATGTTTTTCAGAACAATGCCAAAATTTCATCCTAAGATATATTTCATATTCCAAATTCAAAAATGAAGTCTATTTTACCAAATTCATAACATAGAAGTTGCATTAATTAATTTTATAATTAAATCCCGATGTTAAAACAAATAGCGTGTTTTTAAGAAAACAATATCTATCAAAAGATTGACACTTGATTATGTCTGGTTTAAATGTGAAATTTCAAACAATGACCAACATTGTATTAAATTGTAAAAATATATTCTAAATATACTTTAAAACCACTCAAATTAATAATTTATCACTATTAATTATTTAAATTAAAAAATTTGTTTTTAATTATAATTTAGTAATTTTCACTATTCATCAGAATATGAAAGTTATCCGAAAAGTACCAAAATTTCACCTTAGGCTAAATTCGATACTCCAAATCTAAAAATGAATTCCATTTTGAAAAATAAAATTTACAAAATTTCAAAAAGTGTTTATTACTATCCATAACGGCTAGTTTTAATAATATTTTAATAGCATATCGTTGTTTCGTGAAACTCAGTATTGCGTACTACACACGCTATCGAAGAAGGTTGTGATTGTGTGTAATGCAAGGCAGGTCAAGGATGCATGTTGTGCAAGCTCCTTTTGGTGTAGCGTACAACACAAGACATTAGTGAAATTGAAAAGAATATTTTTCATAAAATCCCGGGGTGTTACAATACAATTCAAAAGGATCTGGGGTTACATGATCTTTTGAGTATGCCCTATTATCCTTGAACTGATGGTCAATCTGAGAGGACTATTCAGGTTCTGGATTATATGATATGATCCTGTGTTCTGGATTATGATGGTTAATGGGAGAATAATATGGGACTCATGGAGTCTTCATATCATACAATCATTTATGCATTAATAGTTATTGTACATTTTGAGTGTTTGTGTGGTATGCCATGCCATTATATTCTTTTTTGGTTAGAGGATGGTGAGTTAGTGCTTGGTTGGCCTAGTATCACACAATAAAGACCTGAGCAAGTTCTGGGATCATAAATTGTTTGGGGAATGTGTAGAGTAGTTAGATATCACATACTATCCATTAGATATTTCATTTGGATTTCAAGGTTTTTCATCATGTTTTCCTATGCGTGTCTCCTAGATTGATGAAATTACATATCTGGAAACTAAGAAATATAACACCGAGGATTTTATGATCATTTGAGATAATGGATAGGATAAGACTAGTGACTTAACATTTATCCCTTCTACAGAACTACAGTGCCATTAACAATGTTTTCCATGTGTCACAAATTCAGAGATACTATTTTGAACCTTCTAATGTGATAGACGTAGAAGAATTCAAGCTTTGTACGGACACATACTTTGAGGAGAATCAACAGTAGTGATAATTGTCTCTGAGGTATGACTATACCATTGATTTTAGTGCAGTGGAAGCATGGGAATGTTTAGGTGGAGACCTGGGACTGGGAGACTGATATTCGAGAATGTTTTCCAGACATGTTCACTGTTACCCCACAATGATTCTTGTATAATCTTAGAGATGAGATATTATATATTGGGGAGGTCGTAAGATCCCTTTTTTTTCAGTTGGATCCCTATTATATTTTTTTTAAGCCTTGTTAGTGGTGTATTTCTTAGATACTAAGAGAATTTATTAGAAAAATTCCTAATGTTTAGTGATATATGTTTGTTTGATTTAATAGAGTCTTGGTATAAATTGGTCTATTATTACCATTGGTTCTTCCAAAGCTGATAATCCTCAATGGTGGTTTTGGGTTTATACTGAAATTGGGATGAAAAAATATCTACAAAATAGTTACACATCATTATACTATAATAAAAATCATGTAATTATTTCTAAACACATTTCTTGGGTGTTTGGTAGCCATGAACAGATTCATGAAATGATGTAAATATACGTCATTTAAGTATAATACACATCTCATAATATTTGATTGGAATAAATAATAATTCAAGGCAAGGGGTTTTTCAAAACGTCCAATTAAAATTTATCTTATGATGTGTAACTATATTACATTCCAGTAATTACAATACCAATAGTTTTAAAATTTTATGTGTGGAATATCTTTCATGTCACCTGCATGCATCTTCTTCCTTCCGGCACTAAGGCTCATTCCCAAAAATATTGGAGCACCTCCCTCTATCCAATCTTTTACATATACAACTGATCCCATAGTAAGTAGTTCTACATTGGTTCCATCATATATACTATATATCACCAAATTTTTTTGTGGACTACATGGACCATGTATGTTATTGGTTATCATATTCATTAATTTTAATATATGATCCTTCATGAGATCATATGCACCTTCTTCCATATGGGCATTTTCCACTGGAGGCATTATTTGATCGTTAGTCAAAGGTAGGGGTCTAACATTAAACCCTATGGTTTTATATTGTTTGAGTATATGAAATATTAAAATTGTTCCAATATTCATGTTAATCATTTTATTAAATAATTAATTGAATTGATCTCTAGATTCCCTTTGGATCCAATGGAGTATTTACAAGGCTTATAGCTATAGTTTAGGTGAGGGAACCGTAGAATATAGTGTAATTATTTAATGGCATACGGTCTGTTTAGCATGGAATTTATTGTGGGTCATTAATGGATATCGATTCAAATTGGATTGGCTACATTATTGAGATGAATGGAATATTATTGGTTATTAAAAATTAATATATGAAATTCGTAATTGAAAGAAAAATGGTAATTTTCATATTGAAACATTAATCTATATGATATGATATTGTGATATCCTTGTGTTCATTAATTGTGTTGTGGTTAAATGCTTTAATTCTTATATAGTGGGTGTAGCCCAGTAACTCTTGCTGAAATGATTATATAGTGGTCTTGTCGTGCTGACACATGATAATTTACTTATATAGTGGTCTTGGCCTAGCGAAATATGGTGAAATTCGTATATAGAGGGCTTAGCCTAGTGATACATGCCAAAATTCTTTTATAGTGGGATATGACTATTTGACATAACAAAATGAATATATAATGGGTTTGAATAAGATTTGTGTAAATTGTACCTTAGTTATAATTTTATTGTTGGGATGGTTGTAATAATATCTCCGAGCCATTCCGACATGGCATTGAGGGAGGTTACGATTTACCATAATTATATGGTTATGGGATTTAGGGATGTGATACATACTCAAATATATTATGGAATGGTACCAAAGAAATTTTATGTGTTATTAATTTTATTAACTATTTGATTGATACACATCATTATATTATATTTTCATACAATTGTATTCAATGTTGTTTGTTTTGGCATGGTGGTGCCGACCTACTAGGTTATACTCACACCCAATTCAGGATGATGTTTGGTACCCGTGAAGATTATATGGAAGTAGGTTTGGAAAAGGGAAAAAGTCCTTATTTTATTATTGTTTTCTTTTAATATGGTATGGAGTTTTGAGATGGGACCTACATTGTGTATGAGATCAAGGACTTTTGAGTCTTTTGTTCAGTCCACTAGTATTTTATTTTGTACTCGTTCTAGAATGACATTTAGTTACATTCTAGCACATCATTACATTATTCCATTTTTTATTATTCAACTAGATTATTTTGTTAGTATTATAATCTGTTTTGTTGTTTCATTTTTTTATATACTGTGATATTTTTTCACTTAATTATATTTGTTTTATGATCTATGTTAAATTATGATTCAAGGGGCTATACTATCCCCACTATAATTATCACAACCTCACTACTAGTCAGAAATATCTAGAATATTGGAGGGGTGTTTGAGGTCTCATAACCAACCTTTTTAGACTCCTCATAAAATCCCATATTGTGGGACAATACATGTTGATTTTTTTAGTTTTTTTAAAAAACATTTATTTTTAGTGAATTGTGAAAAATAATGATTTTCATGAAATTTTGATTTATTTTTAATAAATTAAGACTAATAATTATTTTTGTTTATTTGAAATTAATTTGTGTTTTACATATAAATATTAAATCCAATTACTTATAATTATATCAACTGTATACTATATTTTGGTATATGTTTATTTTTAGGCCATAAAACACCGTTATCAGAATTCTATTTTATGTGTATAATGTTTCAAAATTTTAATAATTAAAATAACCACTAATGAAGAATGATATTTAAATAAATTATATATTAGATATTTTTAAAGATTAATTAACATTCATCTAATTATTATTACATTCCATAGAGTCAATATGAGATCATATTTTCTTTAATGAATGTGTTACATCAAAAATACGTATTTCTAACACATATTTGAGTTTAGTTTAAAATTTAATTATACTACATATAAGAATTTATTTTAGAAAAATGAATTCCATATTTTGATATATGAATATTTATATTATCTAATAAGTTCAAATTAATTTCTAAAAATAATGAATACTGAATATATTATAAATTATTTATTTTGCTTGTGGTAAAAACAGGTTTATCGAGGGTTAAACTAAATGGATAATGGTAAAAATGACAAAAAAACATTTATTATTATTATTTTATGGTAATAGTTTGACCTTTTAGCTACATAGGTTAAAATATTGTCCATTTTGGATCCTTTTTTATTAAAAAAACATTGGTGGAATTCATTCTTTTCATATATTCCAAGTGTGTCCTCTCCCCCGCTTATAAAAGGTCACATACTCCCCTCTAATTTGAACACTTCAAAAACCAATTGGTTCAGATAAGAACATAACAAAAATACACACTAGTTCATTTCCCTCGTTATAAAATAAATAGTTTGGTTTGAAATTGATTTGATAAATGATTTCATTAGAAACAAAAGTAACATTCCTTAATAAGAGGTAATGTCCTTAACTAATAATTTTGTATTATTTTTACTCTACCTTCTCAAAATATTATTACAACACATCAATATTTTATTCCCTTAGTATAATATATATACTGATATGTTGTTTATGTAAATGGGATAATCTAAAACCATTTACTATTACCACAAATGGTAAACGAAACTGTTGATCATGTGTACTACTAATGACGGCTTAACAAACATACATAATTTGTCTTACAACACCAATAATTATGGATGGATTTAATGGTTTATATAATGATTTTATATGATATTATTAAACTAGTTACATTATAATATAACATATACATTCTTACTTTAAATTTCGTATAAACTATGATAACGTCGCTCTTGTGTACAACGAACTAGTACATCACGAAGTGATGTGATTTATTTTTCACATACACATTACATGTACGATAATAAGGATTAATTTTATGTTGATATATGATATTAATGATATATTAATAATTTTTTAAGAAAAAAATATCATATAATATTTTACATTACAGTACATTGAATAAATGATAACATTATTCATGTCTAAGGCGGACTACCGCCTTGCGAATAGATGTCATTCATCTTTCAGTAACACATTACATGGAAGGTAATAGAGGATATATTTAATGAATATATTTTATATATATAAAATTATATTGGTTTTTTAAAATTAATATAAAATCACCTTTCTTAAAATTTCACCCATTAGGGAAATGATAATATCACTCATGTGTACGTACAACCTAATGTCTACACGAAGAGATGTGAATCATTTTCCATGTTGAAAATTAAATAATTAATTTGAAGATGTATCTAAAGAAAAAAATGATATTTATAAAATTAATATCATTATTAATTTGATAGGAAAATACCCTATATTCATGATCTATATGTTCCCCCATAAAACGTGCTCAAACAAGGAAATTAACACCAAAATCAATAGTGATAATGAATATTTTTTACAATTGGGTAATAAGATGTTTTAAAATAATAATATATGTTATTATAAATAAAAATATGATTATGTAAAAATTTAATTACATGTTTAATACAACTGTAAATAATTTAAGGTGATAACATAAAAAGGGAATCATGAATTATGTGGTTTCATGACATAATTTCCATTCATTGGGTTGTTTTTCTACTTCATTTGTCATAGAATTCAACGATTATGTTTGAAATGAAATTTGATTGATCTATGATTTTATTTTACACGTTTTTTTGATTTAATTTTTTTAAATACAATCACTTAATTTATTAACTCTCTCTTCAATTATATGAACATTATCAGGGTTTCATCTCAAAATATCAGTCATTACGACACATGTTATTTTATGCACCTAAATTTATTCAAATAGAGTGCATACAAACCATTTATATAATATTTCATGAATCCTACATAATTCATTATATTTTATGTTTCAATTGATCATCTTATTTCATTGGTTGTTGTAAATCAAAATTTAATGAATTGGTAAGTGTTTATGTATCAATAATATTTTAATTATGATTATTTATGCATGGATTTACATTACAAGATATTATTTGAACACTACCATATAAAAAAAATCAATTTTACTCTCCTCTAGTAATTATTATATTTTTCAAGTAATATTACCCTTTTCCAATCTTTGTTAATGATTGAGAATTTTTTTAAGATAATCTTACTTCATTTCTATCTTCGATCAAAATTTATTTTTCCTTCAAAATCTATTTCATTGAAAAAATCCATAATTATTTAATAGTATTTTTTTAATGTCACTAATATTCATAATTATATTTATACAAAAATTTTGGAAATAATTCATCTATTTATTTCTATAAAAAATATATTATTATTTTTCCTACAAATATCTAAAAGGAAACATTTTTTAATGTATTCATCATGATTTTAACTCCTCCACCATTATAACCCCTAAATGTTTTAAGCATCATATTTATGTTTCAAAGTATATAGTTTTTAAATTATTTCATAAATTTTTTATAATTTGATAGATTTTAATTTTTTTCATAATTTAATGGATATTTTCTTTTTGAAATGTTTTATGTGAACTTTTAAATTCATTTTCTATATAAGATAATGTCCTTTGATGTTACTCAAAGTGAAAAGTTAATTTTACAGAAGAATGTTTTCCATAATATTAAAAGTATTTTCATTAATTAAAAAATCCATTAATGTTATGTATTTCATATAAATTATTTATATGTCTCAAACATATATACCTTGTTTATTATCCCTTTATTTTCTGAGTTAATACATTGCCTATGATCATTTCTCAAATTCCATAAAATCTAAATTTACATTGACTATGATATATATATAAGGGTTATGAAATCAATTTTATTTATGTGAGTAATTCTTATGTTTTTACCTTATTATTGATATCTTCATGTGCCACATTAATACATGTATGATGAATAATTGTGATAGGGAATGGGGTAATTATGTAATCCTCCAATTAATTAGGTAATATTTTAGTGTCATGAGACATCATGTAATGGATTATGGAGTAAACATAAGACTTAATAAACTATATCCACCTAGAGATGTTGTGTTGGTAGTATTCCTTGACTAATGTTTATTTCATGATTTATATTGTTTTCACATGTCCAATGATTCGATTATATTATGATACCACTTTATTTATGATATTATTCCTGTGATTACTTAAGTGCCTCCTTGTTTATGATATCATGGTATACCATTGACTAACCTGTTAGGCTTCATAATTATGTTTATTCCATTACTGAGATTTTTAGATCACCCCTATCTTTACATATTCCCCAGGTTATCCAATATATATTTAAGAGCCCTAATGGATTTTTAGATCACACTATGGAAAATAAAATAATTATTCCATGATTAATGTATTAAGAACCTTTTCATCCAATGATATAAGGACATTACGATCCTTGTTTTGTAATTATTGTATATTTGTGGTTAAATATCATGTATTATTTTGTGTTAAAGGATTGGGTCACCATAATGAATCTAGACACATAGTCTTTAACATTCTCCTTAGTACTATCCCAGTAAAATTATCCTCTTCAATCCAAATAGAGAATTGTGAAACCAAGGTGTATATTGAAAATTTAGTTATATGCTTTATCCAAAAGTTACATTTTCAAATACATTATGAATGAAAAAAAACCTTTTCCCATACATCATCACTCCATCTTTATTATTGAAAGATTACAATTTACCATCATTAACAAATTTAATCTTCCATTTTAGGTTCTTATCATCATATTTGGAATAATCTATATATTCTAGTGATGAGTTTTTCTCAATTTCAATAAAAAGGAAAGATGAATCCCTTTGTCTAAAAAACACCATATCCATCTTTATTAGACATATATATATATATATATTATCCATGTAATTCTTCATAATATTAAAATTTCCATTGTATATCTTACTCGATGAATCATCCACTTTATTTCCCTTCCCATAGTTATAGTGTATTGACAAATACTTGAACATTAGTAGTTTCAACAATCTTACACTACTCAGAGATGGACTATTTTCAATAGTCCATTTGAAAAAGGGTCTAATCACAAAAGGTCATTTACGAAGGAACCCTATCACAAATGGATCATTGTAGAAAAAGGTTTCAGAAATATTTTTCTCAATATTATTTAAAAAATGAATTTGTGATGGCAATTTTCAAGAAGTCTCATTGCAAAATTTTATCCGAGATCATTTTTTTTAAAATTTTGATAGTCCGTTGCAAAAGACCAATCACAAATATCTTTAAAAAATAAATAATAAATAAAATTGAATAAAATAATATGAGGAAATATTAATAAAAAAACATTATAAAATAATAATCATAATAATAATCATATAAATAATTTTATTATAATTATAACACTAATAAAATAATATTAATAATATTAATTTTATGAAAATTATAGTATTAATATTAGAAAAATAATAATATAATTTTATTTATAATTTTATTAATATTTTAGTAATATTATTACTAATATTATTGAAATAATTATATAAATATTAGTATAAAGAAAATTCTAAAATAATAAAAACATCCATATTTGTTATAAAGAAAATATTAAAAAATATTAAATAATAAAATAATAAATATTGGAAAAAATAAAAAAAAAAGTAATAAAAAAATAAAATAATAATAATAAAAATATATTTCCCACAATATAAAAGATGTACTATCTAGAAATGTAAATAGCTAATATTACAAGACAATGTATTCAAATTTTTTGTCCAAAACATTATATCATTGAGGGGGTCTGTCACGAACCAGCCCAGGTACCCCTGTAACCCGATAACCGAGCCGACCTTGACATTGCCCGAAGGGTGTTCCTGATCCCCATGGGTTGGCGACTAGAAACTGGCATCACACAACATGCAAGTGGGAATGATTTTTCCACCAAAAATGCGGAATAAACGAAACAAGACAGTATGCATAACAAAAAGAAACTCCACGGGGAGTATTGTACAAGAAAAAAAAGAGGCATAAAAATCCCAAAGTACTAGAACCCATGTAAAAAAAATGGGAAAACAGCACTATGGACCCTAAGGACACAACTCACCCAGACCAAAAATCAACAACTGGATCCACCTCCAAAAGATCCCTTCCCTTTGCTCAAATCTGGAAGAAGAAAGTCTAAAAACACCCGAAGGAAAAAGTAGGTTGTGAGCCTAATCCCAGTAGGATACCACCAACGATTTTGCAACAGATTCCAAATATAGATTATCCAAATAATTTTTTTCTATTTTCAAATAAATTGGTTTGGAAATTCAAAAGAATATTTCAAAAAAACATGCTATACATTTTCGAACGATTGAAATAAATATTTTAAGAATTGATTTTACAAATGATGGAATATTTCTAAACCAAAGACTTAAGTAAAACATTTATATAAAACAGTTTATATAAATTCAGCAAGGATCTGATGCAGTTCAAATGTTTTGGCATACATTTATATGTCAAATATTTATATATAAGAAAGAAACATGGTCATCTTCCAAAAGGTACGATAGTATTAACCAGTTAGAGGATTCCACACTCCCTATGTGAACTCAGCAAAATGTGTATACAAATGTCCCTATAACACTATCCAAATGAGACTCGTCACCAAACCATCGGGGATGTGACCTGCCGCAAGTATGTTTTAGAACGTTGTCGTAGCATAGAGTTTATCCAAATAACTCACTAACTACATAAGGCTAGCATGTGCTCTTACATGATGGGCGAACTATTTTATGAATTCTTAAAAATATGATCAATCCCATTCTACCATTTTAAATTTTACAATTTCTTTCCATTTAAAACAAAAAAAAGTTTTATTCAAAAACATGCCTTTTTCACAAGATAAAACCAATGGGTTTCTATTAAATCATTGTATGTCTTTTTACCAGTTTTAAATCCAATAAAAACTAATTCCATCATCACACAATTTATTTCCACAATTAAATTCAACAATTTAATTAAAATCATTTCCATCAAATCCACAATTTAAATTAAAAAATTTAATGCAATAAAATTCCACAAGCACACCCAATTCAATGGAATTAGGGGTTTTCCAAATATTCATGCCAAAACCATTTCAAATACCTCGATTCACTGAAATCGACTTTTTATCAATTTAATTGAATGAAAATTTGAGAAATTGAATTTAAATCTACAATTGAAATAAATCATGAAATTCAAGGATGATCAATTTGGAATGTTGGGATGGATCCACCTACCTTGATTTATTAATGGGAGTGAGCCCAAGGAAACACCCAAAAAACCTGAGTGGCATAATGTCGTCAATCAAGTTCTGTATCTAAATCATTAAAACCAAAAAAATAAGATCAATGGTATCAAGATCCTGTAAAACTAAATCTAGAACCTCAATCCTAGATCTAGATCTCAACTCATATGTTTAAAGACATGGAAATGCTGGAAATCTCCCATGAAAAGATCAAAGAAAGATAGAGGTACGAACAAGAGAAGTAATAGGTTGAAATCTACTTTCCATGTGGAGAGAGGATCCTCCATCCGAGCCTTCAATCTGAAAGGGAGAAGTTAGGATCACCTTGTAATCTCTCCGGGAGGCTTTTGAAACACCTATAATTTTTCAATCCCAAGACACGGTCGGAAATATTGAAGTCTTGGGCGTTCAGGTGGCTTGAATAAGGGTTTTTAGAATTAAATAACTATGCACATGGTTACCGAGGCAGAGGCACATAGTCAAAAAAATTGTGCGCCAGCCCTGTGGAACCCACTGTTTAGGTTTTCAAGGGTGGCACAGTTTGGTAGCATAGTCTGTAAAACCATGCGCAAACCATGCAGACCTACCTGTCTAGTTCTGCATGGTTGGCATGGTTTGGTCGCACATTTTGTCAAACCATGCGTAAACCGTGAACAAATCACTGTCCTTTAGTTTTCCTTAAAATTACACTCAAACACACCCCTAGTAACTACTCCAAAATAGATGTTCTTAGAAACATTAAAAGTACCTAAAAACGTAACGTGATGTTACAACCTCCCAACCATAATATCTTTCTGTCCCCAGAAAGCCTATGAAGAAAACCCCAGGTCAAAAACTGAGGCCACTACTCTCTAATTAGTGCCTCCTTTTCCCACGACTTATTAGAATCATAACTATGCTGCCACAGTACACGGACCAGAGGAATCATTCTCCCATGAAGTACCTTGGCCTCAGAATCCACAACCCTGACTAGTTGTTTAGTTACAGATAAATTTGGTTCAATATCATGATCAATCCAGCTCAAAAAAAGAGATAGATCAGAGAGATACTTTCGCAGCTGCGATACATGGAAGAAATTATGTATCAACATCAGTTGTGGAGGTAGATATAGATGGTAAGAAACTTTCCCTACATGACCAACAACCTAGAAATGTCCCACAAAACGAGGAGCAAGCTTCCCTTTCCTCCCAAGAAATCATTGACCTAATCATGGTAAAAATTTCAATATAACCTGGTCACCAACTAATAACTCTAATGGTCTACGATGATGATCAGCATAAGACTTAAACTGACTCTTTGCTGTCAACATTCTATGATGAATCAACTGAATCTTAGTTGTCGTCTCTTGGACCAAACTCCGTCCTACCATGGAACATTCACCAATCTCCGACCAACATAAAATCGATTGACAAGGACGACCATACAATACCTCAAAATGAGTCATTTTGATTGCATACTGATAACTGTTGTTATAATAAAACCCAAAAATCCGCAGATGATCATCCCAAATCCCACCAAAGTCAAGGACACATTCGCAGAGCATATCATCAAGGATCTGAATAGCTCACTCTGTCTGGCCATCTGACTATGGATGGTAGGACGTGCTCAAATAGACCTGAGATCCCAGTGCCTTATGAGGGCCTCTAGAAAAGTGAGAAGTAAACCGAGGATCCCTATCAGAGACTATAGCAGAAAGAACTCCATGAAAACAAACAATTTCATTCACATTGATATTTACCAACTCCTCAACTTTGGTTGTATCTCGAATAGGTATAATGTGAGCCGACTTGGTCAGCCTGTCGATCACAACCCATATCCCGTTCTTCTTCCAATGGGTTTTAGGTAACCCAACAACAATGTCTATATATATTTCATCCCACTTCCACGTAGGAAATGAAAGTGGTTGAAGCAAACCCGAAGGTTTCTGGTGCTTGGCTTTCACCTACCAGCATGTATAGAAACGAGATACAAACTCACCAATGTCTCATCTCATACCTGGCCACCAGAACTATCATCGTATGTCATAGAACATCATTGTGGTTTGTGGGTGTATAACCCACTAAGAGTTATGGCAATCCCCCATCACATCCTTCAATGCTGATAACGGCACAACATAACGGTTTTGATAACACAGAAAACCCTATTTGGTGAACAACCACTGGGGGTCGGTCTCCCCATAATAAAGAGAGTCCCTAATGCTATGGAATTCATTATCTAGTTATTGTTCCTGATGAATTATCTCGAGAATAGGAGATGTCAACTAGACACTGGCTAAAGAAACTTCATTTCCCTTCCACTGAACTCCAATATGAAACTTAGCAAAAAGAGCCATCAAACTCCACTCTTCTGAAGATTATTTCAAAACCTATGGTGGAAGTTTCCTAATTAATGCATCTGTAACTATATTCCTTTTCCTTAGGGTATAGGCAATTTCAAGGTCAATAGATTTCAGTTACTCCACCCAATTCCTTTGGCGGAGATTCAAATCTTTTTGAGAGAAGATATAACTCATTATATTGTGGTCTAAATACATATTAAACCTTTCTCTATTAAGTTAATGTCTCCATAACTTAAGTGAATTCCTTAAAGATACATGTTCAAGGTCATGGGTAGGATATTTCTTCACATGAGGCTTAAGTGGACGAGATCCATAGGCAACCACATGATTATCTTACATAAGGACACATCCCAAACCTGAACCCGATGCATCACATAAGACCATGTAACCTATCCCAGCCTGAGGAATAGTTAACAACGGAACAGTAGTCAAAAGACACTTTAGCTCAACAAAAGAACTCTAACATTTATTATTCTAGGAAAACTTCACTCCCTTTCAATTTAGAGCAGTCATTGGAGAAGCTAACATTGAGAAGTCTTTAACAAATCGGCGATAATATCCTTCTAAGCCAAAGAAGCTCCGAATCACAAAAACATTCTGTGGTTGTTCCCAAGTCATAATAGGATTCTCCTTCTCAGGATCTACGGATATTCCTTGTTCTGAAAATTAAATGTACCAAAAAATTTACTTCTCGAATCCATAAATCGCAATTTAAAAGCTTGGCATAAAGTTGGTGATTCCTTAGAAGACTCAGAACTATTCTCAGATGATGCACATGATCCACCTCAGACTTGGAATAGACAAAGAGTTGTCCACAATGACTACCACAAAAGTATCTATATACTCACGGAAAACCTTGTTCATCTAATCCATTCAAAATTTAGGAGCATTTGTTATGCCAAAGGGAGTAACAAGGTACTCATAATGGCCATACCTACTCCGAAAAGCGGTCTTATCAATGTCAAATTCTTTTATCCTCAACTAATGGTAACCAGATTGAAGATCAATTTTTGAAAACCACTTTTCCCACATTCAATTGATGATACAAATCATCAATTCGTGGTAACAGATAGTTGTTATTTATCATAACTCGATTGAGCTTTCAATATTCAACAAATAAGCGAAGTGAACCATCAGCCTTCTTGGAAAGGAGATCTAGTGCTTCCCAAGGTGACACACTCGGGCGTATAAAACCTTTCTCAAGAAGAACAACTAACCGAGAATTCAATTATTTTAGTTTTTCTGGAGCCATTTGGTAAGAGGGAATAGAAACCGATTGAGTACCAGGCATTAAGTCAACAGAAAAATCAACCTCCCTTACAGGTGGAAAACAAGAGAAGTCATAAGGATGCATGTTTGGAAACTCAGAAACGAATGTAGGATGATCAGAACACATTGAATCTCTCTCAAGATGAAAATAAAACACTCATATGTCTTTCCCCAACTCTAGATAAGAGGGTCCAGCTCTACTTAACCTTGGGTCCCATTCTCATTGAAAAACAAGAGGCACACCACTGGGTGTAGTAAGGTAGACACGCCGAAGATAAAAATCATTCTGGTCCTTATTGGAAATGATCCAATACATCCCAAATATTATGTCAAAAGATTTCATGTCGAGAACCAAAAACTCCAAGAATGATCAACATCTGATAGAGAGAAGACACAAGCAGGACTACTGAGACCCTTCTCTCTCATTGTAACAGGGGGTGTAGTAATATCCATCACACAAGATAAATTCTCCATAGGTAGATTAAGCAGATTAACAATAAGAGTTGAAATAAATGAGTGAGATGCACCAGTATAAAAAGGGTGGACACTAAAGATGAATCTATAGTAATGGTACCTCTCACAGTTGGAGGACCTGTATCATCTACCTCTGGCGACTCTTCCACTGCATGATGAAGCTGCGTTCTGGATGCCTATGGATGAAACCCTTTTTTACATGATTCATTTGATTACCCCAGAGAATTTGAAGGTGCTAATGATCATGTTCCACTATGTGGAGTAGAGAAGTGTTGGAAGAATCATTGTAAGTTCCTTAAATGTCTGCATGAGCTACAGATCATGGGTTCCTTAGTGAAAACCCTCTTAGAATGTTCTGGATTTCCATACTGTTAGCAAGTCAATGAAGCCCCTCCTGGTACTATCAGATGTCTAGAATGACTCTATTTTTGAGAACTACCATGAGAAACATCACTCTTCTGTTTTCATTTAAAGGAACCGACACTGCCACTAGGAGGTAAAGGAACTTCCTTCTACCTTGACATTCTTGATAGGTCCATCTCAACCATCATCACCTTATCCATCACATCATCATAAGTGGGTAGCTTCAATAATAAAAAATGAGAACAGATATCTGATCAAAGACCCAACTCAAATCATCATTCCTTAATCTTCTCATTATATACAATATTGGGAGAAAACTGTACCAACTCAGAAAAGAAATTTGAGTACTCAGTCACGGTTTTGTTGGCCTGCTCAAGCTTGAAAAACTCCACAGCCTTGGCCAACACCAATGATTCTGGATAGAACTATTAAGTGAAAAGAACCCTAAAGTCTTTCCACTCCAAACCCTCATGTTTCCCAGCTATCAGCATCAATTCCCACTATCTCCTACTTGGTCCATCCAACACAAAGGTGGAACGCACCACCTTGATCACACCAGGTTTCTCCAAGAACCCAAACAGATGTTCAATCTCACTCAACCATTCCTCATCATGTGGAGGGTCAGTGGACCCTTTGAAAAAATGGTGGCTTTTGGCGTAGTAACTCTTGATAATGATTTCTGAGAATACCAGTATGAAGATCTATAGCTGGAGCCTGAATAATAACATTAGGTGCTACCTGTCCTAGAGCTTGGACAGTGAAAACAATCACCTCAGCCAGACTCTATTACACAATAGGAATCACATGTTGAGAATCAGCTGTAGCCTATTTTTGGATCTGATTCCCACATCTTCTCGGAGGCATGATGCTACAAAACATAAAAAATACATTAGATTAACACTCAAACAGAGTAACAAGGAAAACTATTGTTAAGAGAAGGGATAACAAGATTTGGATTCCACTCTATCCAAATCAAAACAGGGAAAATACTAGAACTAATCAACAAGCTGTATTTCCCTAACCAACCCTAGTGGCATAAGGTTCATTATGGTGAGATTTGGCCATGAAATAAATCACAACTACCTCCTTAGTTCCGAAATGAATACTCAAATGCATACTATCATCAAGGAATGCTGCTTAACCTTCCTTTTATACCATTTCGTCACGAACCAGCCTAGGTATCTTGGTAACCCGATAACTGAGCCGACCTTGACATAGCCCGAATAACGTTCCCGATCCCCACGTGTCAGCGACTAGCACCTGGAATCACAAAACATGCATGTGGGAACGATTTTGCAACCCACAATTTGGATGAAAAGTAACAAGAAAGTATGCATAACAAAAAGAAACTCCATTGAGAGTAATGTACAAAAAAACAAAGAGGCATAACAATCCCAAAGTACTACAACCCAAGTACTAAAAATGGGAAAACAGCCCCATGGTTTCTAAGGACACAACTAACCAAGCCAAAAACTGAACAGCTAGATCCACCTCCAAGAGATCCCTTCCCTTTGCTCGAACCTGGAAGAAGAAATTCTATAAACACCCGAAATAAAAAGTAGGGTGTGAGCCTAATCCCAATAGGATACTACCAAAGATTCCATAATAGATGCCAAATATATATTATCCAAATAATAGATTTCAATTTTCAAATAAACAGGTTTGGCAATCCAAAAGTATATTTTAACAAAACATGCTATAATTTTCAAATGATGGTAATAAATATTTTATGCAATGATTTTAAAAATGATGGAATATTTATAAAACAATGGATTAAGTATAACATTTATATAAAATAATTTTTATAAATTCAGTAGCCATGTAAACCTGTTAAAAAATTATTGGCATACATTTATATCTCAAATATAGATATACAAGTTACCAACATGGTCATCTCCCAAAAGGTACGATAGTATTAACAAGTTATAGGATTCCACACTCTCTATGTGAACTCAGAAAAATGTGTATCCACACATCCCTATGAAACTGGCCAAAGGAGGCTCGTCGCCAACCTGTCATGGATGTGACCTGCCGTAAGAATGTTTTAGAATATTTTCATAGCATAGAGTGTATCCAAATAACTCACTAACTACATAAGGCTTGCATGCACTCTTACATGATGGGTGAACTATTTTAATAATGCTTAAAAATACGTTCAATCCCATTCTTCCATTTCAAATGTTCCAATTTATTCCCATTTAAAACCAAAACAGGTTTTATTAAAAAACATTCCTTTTTCACAAGATAAAACCAATGGGTTTCTATCAAAGCAGTTTAAGCCATTTTCACCAGTTTGAAATTCAATCAAAACAAATTCCATCATCACACAATTTATTTCCACAATTAAATTCAATAATTTAATAGAAATAATTTCCATCAAATCCCTAATTTAAATTAAACAATTTAAATAAAAAAATTTCCATAAACACACCCAATTCAATGGAATTAGGGGTTTTCTAAATTTTCAAGCCAAAAATATTTCAAATACCTCAATTAACTAGAATTTACTTTTTATCAATTTAATTGAATTTTTTTTTGAGAAATTGAATTTAAATAAAAATTGAAATAAATCATGAAATACAAGGATGTTCAATTTGTAAAGTCGGGACAGAACCACCTACCTCGATTTATTGATGGGAGTTAGCCCAAAGAGAAACCCCAAAAATCGAGAGGCACAATGTCGTTGATCATGTTCGGGATCTAAATCCTTAAAAAAATATCAATGGAATCTAGATCATGTAAAACTAGATCTAGATCCACAATCCTATATCTAGATCCCAACTGATAAGTATAAAACCCCTGATAATGGTGGAAATATCCCATGAAAAGATCAAGGAATGATAGAGGAAAGAATGGGTGAAGTAAAAGGTTGAAATCCACTTACCAGGATGAGAGCAGATCCTCAATCTGAGCCTTCAATCTCGAAGAAAGAAGTTCGGATCACCTTGGAATCTCTCCAGGAGGATGTGGAAACACCTAGAATGTTTCAAGCCCAAGACATGGTCAAAAATATTGAAGACCTTGGGGTTCATGTGGTTTTAAGAAGGATTTTCAGAATTAAAAAATCACGCACACGGCTACCTAGACAGAGGAGCACGATCAGGCAAACAGTACGCCAACCGTGCGGAACCAACTGTCCCGGTTTGCAAGGTTGTAACGGTTTGGTCGCACAGTTTTTCAAACCGTGTGCAAACCGTGGACAACTCACTGTACTTTAGTTTTCCTTAAAAGTTTACCCAAACACACCCCAAGTCACTACTCCAAAATAGAGGTATGTAGAAACATTAAAAGTACCTGAAAACGTAATGTGATGCTACACGGTTCTTTATAAGAGTTGGATAAGATGGTTGAGTCAAATTCACCCCTAATCAACAGGTCAAATGTCGTATGTACTCTATATAATCCTACTGCTACTGTTTCCCTCTATGAATCACCTCCCCCTCCCCCTGATGCATTAATAAGAGCTCTTCCTACTATGGATGTCATTAACGCATCTCCAACTGCTTCCATTGATGCATCTCCTCCTTCTCCAAACACATACTCTCCATTACCTCACACTGAGCTTGTTACTACTGATAATGTATAGCAGGTGATGATGATGACTCTACATTAGCTCTTCTTAAGGTGGATGTTGACATCATAGTAGTACAATAATAACTCATAGGCCTAAATCTAAATCTTATACCAAAAAATCATTCATTCTCGATGACATATTGAGTGTCTTGTATACATATTACCTCATCAAATCGGTGGCCACTAGTCTGACCCTTAGTATCGGCCTGAATTTCAGTCTCTGAATAAGATATTATAGGCTCATTTGACTCCTTCAATTACAATTTAAAATAAAAATAGTAAAAATATTATTAATATTTTATTTCAAAACTCAAAAATAAATTATACTGACCATAATCTGACCCTAGCGACCATCTCTAATCTCTCTAGTTAACGGATTTCTATACATCCTCTAATAAATGTTGAACTCTATAACATAATGTTCTTCAACAATATATTTGAATATAAAATAAACGGTTACATTTAATGTTTTATAATTTATTTTTAAAAAATTATATACTATATGTTCATTATGCATACTAAATGTACGACTACCATCTTGATATGTTAGGTCATGTCTCCCCTAGTTGTTTTCAACATGACGATTATCTCATCCAAAAATGTCCACCTAACCAATATTAACATACCCCATCCCAAACCTGAGATGAAATGTAATTAGGTTAGTGGGTGTTCCAAGACTCATCAAACCATTTCAGTAATTCATTATTGATTTCTTGCCTTCTTAAATTGTGAAAAAACTGACGGAAATGCTAATGTATACACCCTCTCATGACTTCCAGGTATTTCCCTGCATGGTCTCATTGAGAAGATACCATAAACCCGACAAATAATTTATATCATCAGGTTATTAATTAGATAAATTTAAAAATTAATAATATTTATTTATATATCATCCAAAGATCAAACATACAGTGTTGAATATCAAGGGGAACCTCATCCCATGTAACCCATGCTTTAGAAAAATAATTACTCAATATTACTTTCTAATTTCCATCTACTATATGTGAAGAACAATGAAAAATAGATCAAATATTCACAAAATTATTATGGAAATAATTTAATTGAAACTAACTAAAATACATAGGTAAACATACCTCAGCATGTGTGGATCGAAGTAAAGATGTGGAGATCACTTCGAGAAAGGGTAAGGAATGATCAATCAGAAAAGACCACACCCCCTCCAAATCCTCTCAGAATTGCCAATAGTCTAAGGGTCAGATGATCTGTCATCCTGCTTACTCAAAGGTTGCTCTTCCTCCAACAAGTGATGAAACAGATCGAGGTCCATATAACACATGAAATGATTTCCATTAGAAAACAATTAATAATAACAATTATATATTGATAGATATTATATTTTATTATAACCAGCATTTAACCGTGTCAAACATCTTCTACATCCTTATCTTCATATCTTACGATGTCAAGGTCATCACATTCCTCCTTAGCATCATCAATTTCCATATGAGTTACAATTTCTTCATCTCATGTCATTTCAAATTCATTTGTAACATCATTAAAACCATCATCACCATCAACCCTTAACTATGGGGTTTCATCATCAATATTTGCGTCTCTTTAGGAATAAATGGATTTGGGAAGTCTACTGAAAAATTTCAATTCCATGCTCTTTAGTAGAACCACTTTCACATTGAGTAAACTAATTTTCCCAATATTTAATTTTTTTTACCCTCCCCCATTCAACCAGATCTTTTGATGTAGTTTAGTAATTAGTATAATTCATTTGATGTGCCTTATGAGAAAATAAAAATGGTTCATTTACTACAAGAATATATTTATATTTAATATCAATGATTCCAGGGATCTAATGAACATACAGAAATCTATCCTTATCCAACCACTAACTTTTAAACATTGTTATGTAATTCTATCCTGGATAACACAATTAAATAATTTATTCTATCATTACATTAAATTCAACATTAGTTTATCTATGATGAGATCATCTTAATAATACACCACTATTTATTCTTATTTATATACCCCATATACACATGTATGAAATTAAAAACCATTCATTACATATGCATTATAATATTTAACCATATTCGATGGTGGGATACTCAAGATACAAAAGCAATTATCAATTTTATCATTGGGTTGAGATACCTAATTTTTTTTTAAAATAGCTATCTATATAAAAACTAATAAATATATTTTATAAGTTAAACCATAAATAATTTATGTTACCAACTATTGAAACTTGTATGAATTTATTTCGATGCTCTTCAAGAGAATATTTTCTAATTTGTTGAAGTTGTTTCTTAATATGATTATCATGTAACCTAAAAATAAAATAATATTAATTTGTTGTAACAAAGATTATAGAATAACTGATAGGGTTACCCACAAAAAATATGGATTTATTTCTTCATAGATGAAAATAACATATGTATAGACTCTGTGATGTTCATCATCTGAAAGACAATGTTCATGAGCTCCAACGAAACCATGTTTGGGCTGATCAAAAATTGCTAATTTATTTCTCATTTAATCATCTAAAATTCCCTTGTTATAGACCATGCAGTTTTGTTTTGAGGTATGTTTAGACTCAAAATAATGAGAGAATAAAAAAGAAATTTCCTCTTGAAAATAATCTTCTATAATTGAGCCTTCATTTGATGCATTGTTACGTACTTTTTTATCCTATTTAATCATGAATATATCGAATGGGGAAATAAATTTGAACTATATAAGACAGCCACATTTTTTTCATGAAAAAATGTAATATAAAATGTTCTATTGAGTCAAAGAATGTCGGCGGGGAATTTTTTTGTAGTTTATATAAAATTAAATCAACATCTTCTTATTTTATGGTTAGGGAATTGTACACTGTTGTTTCTGAAAAAATGTCTCAGAAAAAATATGATATGTCTGATAGATCATCCAAAATCATTAAATTCAACAAACACATTAATACAATCAGCTAAAATATTTCCATTATCACATGAAATTCCTGGCTTTCTAATCTGGTAATATGACTATTTCTGACACATCAACCCAAATTGAAAGAATAAAAATCTGGAAGTCTCAAATCTACAATCCACTAACGGAATAATAATCAATTCACATTGAATAGTGTATAAGCTGATTTCATATTCACTAACTTTTGTGATCTTCCATTGATGCTAATAACCACTTTTTGTCTCTCATACAGTACATAAATTATTTTGGACCATGTGTACTCCAACCATATAACATTTCACATGTTGGGAAGTCACTAATTATCTGCATCAATACAGACCTTAAAAGAAAATTATGTTTCGCAGTAACATGATATGTACTGAAACTATTACACTATAATGAATTTAACTCAACATTTAATGGTATAAAATAAACACCAATATTATTTTTTGGATGTCCTAAAATTAATAAGGAAATATATATATATATGTCTCCAACATCAATATCTATGGAGGTAAATTATATGGAGTTATAAAGAAAATCCATCATGAATATTGACAACCATAAGATGAAAATGGAAAAAACATTAGAAGAAATACCAAATCACATGATTTAGGATTCTAAAGAAAACACTGTTGACATTTGTCAAAATTTTTCCACAAACCCCCATCAGAGGGATGATTTTATATTTTACCAATTGAAATATTGATTTGGTGTATTGTCATCAATGTCGATGTGTTCTGATACATAAATAAACTATGTGATCTTGATGTAAGAAGGAAAAATCTCAAATATTTTACTGTAATTAAGGAATACTTTGATAGTTGAACCTATTTATATAATGATTTTTCACATGTGGGACAGAATTCTAACAATGTATTTTCACCTTAATATACGATGCAGTCATTTGATCATACATGAATCTTCTGAATCGAAGACCCAGATTATGAACCAACCTCTTGACCTCAAATAAAATTTTAGGCATCACATTTATTTTAGTTATCAAAATTTAAACAAAGAGAATATCTTATCAATAAACCTTTTTTATATTCCATTATGTGATTAATAATCCATGAATTGTTTAACCAAATTAAATTTTCTTATCTTGCATAATAGATACAAGTCTTACTTACTGGACCTCAACAACTTATAAAATATAGATGGATCCAACTAATGAATTAAATAAATTTCATCTTGAGTTTCTTTTTGTTGAATAGAAGAACAATTCAAATCATGTACTAAATTTTGATACTATGATGGCTTCATAACCAAATTATTAGCATTTTCTCTGGAATTATTTTCTCCATGTTGATACCAAAAAAATCATCTGGTTGAAAACCAAAATATAATATATGTTCTCCAAAATTGTTAAAAGTGTCAAACATCCTCAGAGAACATTTTTTATAAGGATATTTAATTTTTTTTCTGAAATAAATTCTGGTTTTGATGATGAAATTGGTATGAAATCTTCAACACCCTCAATATTTACAGGACATAAACAAGAACTATTTCAATTCCTAAACTAATTTATCCATGTGTGATCTGCAAATAATAACTAATGTAGACTTCCTTGTTCCATATTTCTCTAAAAATTTAAAATAATGTGTTTTTTAAATAATTTTACATTTAAGAAACAATATCCAAAAAGGATAAGAAATTTGAATTCACTATTCTAGAAATTTATAATAATATCTATTATTTCATATTAATTTATATTATTATTTTTACAATTTACACTAATCTACAATAATTTATAGTAATTTATACTTGTATAATCTAATTACTATTACTTAAAGTTAATTTATAATAATTTAAACTAATTATGATAGACACATTTTAAAGTGGATTGGCGGTAGATCTTTTTCCCTACAGTTCATCACATTGAAACATTCTCAAATAGGAATCACAATCCAAATATCCTTCGATGTATACTTATCCATTTACGTATGAATGATAATGGAGAGTTGGGATGACTCATCCCACTTCTCTACTTTCTTGTGCATACAAAAATGGATATTTGAACATTTGAGAATATTTTTCATAGTGATTTCAGTCAGAGAAAGTTTTAATCAGATTAGTAATACGGAAAAATAGCCTATTTTTTCCGACTTCTCATCTCCTTGGAACATTATCTCAATAAAATCAGTATGAAAAATCTACTCTGACGTACACATATCAATTATCATTAATTTTAAAATAGATATTCATATATCAGAGTTGATTTTTCATAGTGATTTCAGTGAGAGAAAGTTGCAAGGGGATGAGCCAATGGGAAAAAATAACTCCACCAATCCATTTGAAATTGTTCCAATTTATTGTGAATTATTGTGAATTATTGTGAATTATTGATTGTTATTACTAATTGTTACCAATAAATTCTATTTATTCCTAATTAATCCTAATTATTCTATATTATATGTAATCATTATTAATTATTCTTAATTAATATAAATTATTACTAATTATTGCTAATTATTTCTACTTCTTCTAATTCTTGGTAAATATTATTAATTATTCCTATTTATTCCAAGTTATTCCAAATTATTCCAAATTATTCAAAATTATTACGAATTATTCCCAAATATCACAACTTATTCTAAATAATTACTTATTGATCTTTAATATTAAAAATTAGTCGCAATTATTATGAATTACACCAAATTATTTTTAATTACTCCTAATTATTCTTAATTAATTCAAATTATTACTAATTACTCATGATTATTATTAATCACTCTTTATTATTTATAATTACTCTGAATTACTAATAATTTCTTCTATTTATTTATAATTACTCCAAATTATTAATAATTACACTAATTATTAACAATTACTTCAAATTATTACTAATTACCACTAATTAATCTGAATTTCTTCTAATTAATCGTAATTACTGCTAATTTTTTATAATTATTACTAACTAACCCTAATTACTGCTAATAAAACCTAATTAAGGCTACTTGTTGCAAATTATTTATAATTATTAATAATAATTCAAATTATATTTTATTATTCCAAATTACTTCTTATAAATCCTAATAATTTATAAAAATCCAAGTTATTCATAATTATTCCATGTTATTGCTAACTATTCTTAATTATTCCAAATAATTAAAATTATTTCAAATTATTCTAAATTATTCCTAATTATTTCTACTTATTACTAATTCTTACTAATTATTCCAAATTATATCTAATTATTCTTAATTATTCTTAATTATTCTTAATTATTTATAATTATTCCAAATTATTCGATGATAATCCTAATTATTCTTAGTCATCACTATATATTCCTGGTTACTACTGTTTATTCCTAATTATAAATATTTTTTCCTAACTATTACAATTTATTCAAAATTATTACTATTTGTTCTTAATTATTACAATTTATTCCAAATTGTTACTAATTACTCTTATTTATTGCTAATCACTCCTAATAATTACTAATTACACCAAATAATTTTTAATCACTCTTAATTATTACTAATTATTCTTAATTATTACTAATTACTCTTAATTATTAGAAATTACCCCTAATTGTTACTAATTACTACCAATTAATCATAATTTCTAAAAATTAATCCTAATTACTATAAATTAATCTTAATTGCATTTAATTAATCCAAATTCCTGGTAATAAATCCTAATTATTGATAATTATTACTAATTATTCTTAATTATTTTTAATTTTTCAGAATTTTTTTCTAATTATTCCTAATTAATCCTTATTGTTGTAATTGATCCTAATTATTCATTCATATTCAAATTTTTTCCAATTATTTCAAATTATTCTTAATTATATCTAATTATTCCTTATTATTCCTAATTATTACTAATTAATCCTAATTATGACTAATTATTACTAATTATTTCAAATAATTCCAAATTATTGCAAATTATGCTTAATTATTCCAGATTATTTCTAATTATTCATAATTATCCCTAATTATTGTTAATTATTACACAATACTACTAATTATTTCTATTTGTTTCTAATTATTACTCTTATTACTAATTATTACGAAAGATTGCTAGTTATTACTAATTAGTATAAATTATTACCAATTACTACTAATTAATCATAATTCATGCTAATTAATCCTAATTACTGCTAATTAATCCTAATTACTAGTAATTAGTCATATTTACTACTAATGAGTCATAATTACTACTAATGAGTCATAATTACTGAAAATTAATCCTAATTATTCTTAATTAATCTAAATTATTCTTAATTATTTCAAATTATTCATAGTTATTAATAATTATTCGTAATAATTACTAATTATATATAATTATTCCTAATTATTCCTAATTATTACTATTTATTCCAACCTATTTCTTAATATACCAAATTAATACTTATTCCTATTTGTTACAAATTATTCCTATTTATTGCACATTATTCATATTTATCTAATTGTTTTTAATTATTACTTTTTATTCTTATTATTTCTATTTCTTCCTAATTATTCTAAGATATTATTAATTATTACTAATTATTCCTATATATTCCTAAATATTTTTAATTATTACTAATTATTCTCATTTATTCTTATTTATTCTGATTTATTACTAATTTCTTCATGTTATTATTAACTAATGCTAATTATTTTTAATTACTACTAAGCAATCCGAATTATTGTTAATTAATTCAAAATACTGGTAATTAATCCTATTTATTCTTAATTACAGCTAACTAATATTAATTAGTGATAATTAATCTTAATTTTTGTTAATTATAGCTAATTTTTCCTAATTATAATTATTTATTCCTAATTATTCCAAATTATTATTACTTATTTATATTTAATCCTAATTATTTCGTATTATTATAATTATTACTTATTATTACTATTTATAAGTATTTTCGTATTTATTAATATTTATTGCTATTTATTACAATTTATTCCTATTTATTTATATTTATTCGTATTTATTTCTATTTATTCATAATTATTTCTAATTATTATTTATATTAATAATTATTCCTAATTATTACAAATTATTCCTATTTTTTAATAATGATTCATAATTATTTTTAATAATTACTAACAATTCCTAATTATTACTAATTATTCCGAATTATGACTAATTATACTTATTTATTCCAAATTATTACAAATTATTACAAATTATTAATAATAATACCTAATTATTATTATTTATTCCTATTTATTACTATTTATTACTAATTATTTCTAGTTATTACTAATTAATACAAATTATTACTATTTATTCCTATTTATTCCTATTTATTCTTATTTATTCCTAATTATTACCATTTATTTCTAATTGTTACTTTTAATTCCCAATTATTACTAATTATTAATAATTATTACTAATTATAACTAATTATTACTAATTATTCCTAATTATTATTATTTATTCATAATTATTACTACTAATTCTTAATTCTTCTCAATTCTTCTTAATTGTTCCTAATTAATCCTAATTAATCCTAATTAATCCTAATTAGTCCAAATTATTCGTAATTATTTGTAATTATTCATAATTAATCCTAATTATTACTAATTAATCCAAATAATTACTACTTAATGCAAATTATTACAAATTAATCCTAATTAATACTAATTATTCCTAATTATTATTTAATTCAAATTATTAATAATTAATCCTATTTATTAGTAATTAATCCTAATTATTACAAATTAATCCTTTATATTAGTATTTATTACTCATTATCACTAATTATCACTAATTATTCGTAATTATTACTAATTATTTCTAATTAGTTCTATTTACTTCATGTTATTAGTATTTATTCATATTTAAAAATATTTATTTAAATTTACTTCTTATTAATTCTAAATGTTAGCAGTTATGGCTAATTAGTAATAATTATGACAAATTATTTATAATTATTAATAATTTTTCTAATTAATAATAAGCACTAATAATTAATAATATTTAATATAATTGTTAATCAATACTAATTAATAGTAATCACAAGAATTTATATAGAAAAATAATGAAAAATAGAACGATCTAATTTAAATTTAAATTAATATAAACTAATTGGAAATAATTATAACTAATATCCAATAAAATGAATTATATAAAAAAAATACATAAATAACAAAAAACTGAATCTTTCGAAAGGTTTACGCAGAAAATATTTCTTCAATTTAAAATTTTAACTAATAAAAATTTTGAGATATAAAATATAATTAGAGAGGGATAGAGCATGGCCAAAAGATTTAAAATTAGAGGGAAAACTGATGGGGGTATATATATTGGTTATATTAGTTATGACAGGTTTATTTGTGATTGGATTTATATTGTAAATAGAGGTATTTGTGACATGCCTTGTAACAAATACTAACCCCCCTATTAATTAGCATCGGTGATTAAAAATGTATTTGCGACGGGCCTCGCCGCAAATACCAACCTGCCGACATAGAATTTGTGAAGGGGATAAATTGCATCACAAATACTAAAAAATAGTGGTGTGTTTGCGATAGGTTCTTATCCCCATCACAAATACTCTTCTCATGGTTGGTCGCTCTTCCACCGCCAAACATTTTGCAATGGGTGACGTCTACCCATCACAAATAAATAATTATTTTCCACAGGACCCTACCCTATCACAAATAACCCGTCATAAATATTCAATTATTTCGTAGTGTTATTTTTCTCATTTTGTGTTCCTTTTGAGATAGGATATACATCAAAATCATATTGTCTATATAAATATCGCGACTCTCAATGTATATATAGGGTTTCTATATTTTACAAATAAAATTTTACATCTTCCAGCTCAATGTCAAGAGTTGGATAGTTGTTTTCATTGGTTTTTAATTTCCTTAATAAATTTTCAATCACCCTATAGTTATACATAAGCACACAACCAATTCATTTCCATGATTGATCACTATACATTAAAAACCCTTCCTTGACTGGTGGAAAATATAATACTAGTACATTGATAATTATTCGCACTATATCTATTAATCATTCCTAACATTCCATTGAACAAGTGAATATTAACCATTTACATGTTATCATAATTAATGGGACGGATGATCGTTGTGTGGTCATTGACTCCCCATTTAAATTTCAATTTATTTAATCATATAGTCATCTAGATAGTGGAATGTGGGTTTAATCCATATAGATGAATGGTGAGATGTTTTAAGAGCTTATTATGTCTTAAAAAATAGAAAACTAAGAATGAAAATTCTTATTGAATGTGTGAAGTGTGTTCATAACATGTTTTATACCAATTTCATCATTGAAATAGTCACAAGAAATGGATTATTTCAAGGACCCTCTATCTTAATTATATATCAAAAACAATAACATCATTTTTCATGGAGAATGGATCCCTCTATCAGTATTCATCAACAAATCCTCATAATTAGATTCCATGGAATATTCCAACACGGTATATATAAGACGACTCGTAAGCATGTGACAAACATTTATTCATCTAAACATTATTCGTTAAATCATACTCGATGGAGCTCATCATTCATATTCAGTTATAATTGGTATTTTGATATCTGTTTCATGAAACTCATAGTGTTCCACCATCAATTGTGGAAATCTTTAATCTTTCTCGATCAACCTCATACATGGTTCTCGATGCCATAGGTATTCATACACACATGATGGATGTATTATTTTAGTTAGACCATCCAAATGAGAGGAAAATCAAATTCAGCATCGACCTAACCGCTTCATAAAATACTTTGATAAATAAAACCCCATTGTAGGATAACATCAAACAATAGGCTATCATATAAATAATAAACATGAGATATTTTTTAATTTGAATGAATCTTGGTCAATATTATCATTTTACATTAATTAATTTTTAGATTGTGGCTAAAGAATTATTTCATCCCTCATTTATAAATTTGAGATCACAATCAGTTAATATGTTTTATAAAATCTTAAAAGTTGTGGCCTAGTGTTCTTCTTCCCAATGAACTCAATCACCGGCTTGAATAAGACATCTATTTCCTCTTCATTCATCGAGTTCTATAATATCAGTTCATATGATTTCATTAGTTATTGATACCACAATACAAATTTTGGCTAATATTAAACAATATTTGATGACTTTTCTTTAGCCAGCAATTTGAATCAATAAATGTGTTCACAAAAATCATCATTTCTCCCCACAAAAGTGGTGGATTTAAAAAATTTTCCCTTAACCATCAATTTTTTCAACACTCACTGCCACGATCTGATTTCTATATCTTCGTATAAATTTGGAAATCTAAATTCTTCAATTTCACTACTCTTTTATCCATCTCTGAAAATTTATTGATTATCTTCATGTTATGGGTCGGGTGCATAAATGGTGTAAGAAAATGAATTTGGATGAAATTATATGGAATCGAATGATTGTTTTGTAGCATCATTCTTCCCAATACATTATTTATAATCCTGAATAATTTTATTGATAAAAGATACTATTCAGTTCACTTTATTATAAAGGAAAATAATTAACATACAACAAATCATAAACATGGAAATATTTATCATACAATTTCCCTACAATATATTACACGGAATAATTCTCCTATAGTAACACACTAGGTTTTGGTGAAATATATTTTTCAAATTAATGTATCTTTTTGATATTGATCATTTCATGTGAAAAATGGAAATTGTTATATATATATATATATTAAAGAACATAGTCAAATATTCCTTTCACACACAATACCAACTTGGCTTTCACTAAATGCCATACCAACTTGGACTTCACTAAATGAAATACCATCTTGGCTGATGCTATCAGTAACAGCGACTAGGCATATGTTGCACACAACACTGATGTTTCTATGAAAAATTATTAATTTTTTATTTTTTTTTAAATTATATAATAATAACCTAGACATTTAACATAGTTGTATTGATAGTAATAACAAAATTTAAAAAATTAATTATATTTTTTTTATAGATAATACATATTGATAATGAAGGATATTATTTTTGGTAAAGCCCTTCTATGTTTAAAAATAATGTTTTCTCAAATAAACCGAATTTATTAATAAAATTTATTTTACACATTTATAAATTTAACTTGATAAAATAAACCTCATTTTCTGATTTATAATACTGAAATTGTCTTAAGATTAATTTTTGGTACTTTTTTGAGAAACATCTTATTTTTATAAATAATGAAAAATAATATGTTTTAGTTAATAAATACCTTTTCATTTAAATAATTATTAATGGAAAATTATATATTAAAATTTTTTAAGGTCACATTATATCAATTATACGTCTATCAATACCATTTAGGTAAATATAATATATTTCGATTTGAAATAGAATATAAAAACAAACCAAACCTTTGAAAAATTTTAATCTTTAAAAACTCATTATTTCATTGTGCCTTGAAGATTATCTTTAATTTTAATTTTTTCATTTATATGAATTTTATTTCGAAAAACCAATATACTATATTTTATTAATCATAATATTTAGAGTCTAATAAGATCAACAAATTTTTTAACTAAATGATTAGTAAAAGTAATTAAAATTAACTACAACGATTAAGGTCAAAAAAAACATAATTAGGGACTAATACTCAATATTCGGGGCCCAAAGTTCCTAGAAACTTTTCCAAAATCCATTTTATTGACCTTATTCATCCATAAACAATCTATTAATTTGTTTATTTTGTTTTTTATGACTTATTTTAGTAAATAACATGTGCACACCTAACATTTTTTTAAAAATCCCAAGTGAGTCCTTTTCCTTCCCTATAAAATCCCACCACGTTTACCACTTCTTCCCATAGGTCAAACATATTAAGTCCATAAAATATCTAAAAACTAAACATCGTAAAATCCCTAAATACCTCTTATAATCCATCCTTTGGTCAAAAATAAACCTATGAAATCTTTTTGGCACAAACCAAATGGAGTTACCTGATTAAGAGGTAACATCTTCTCTAAAGTCTTTTCTTTATTTTTCCTTCCCCATCCCCTACAAATAAATCTATTCTATGGATAGATAAAAATCATAATATTCAATATACTAGAATTTTTTATGTAAATCATTATAACTAAACATACACACCTCTATCTAATGGGTACCAAACATAATTTTTCTATGTACGACGAACTATTGTCTCACGAAATGATGATTGTTCAGTTTTTCATTACAACCAACCATGGTGACCATTATTATGGAAACTATTTTTAAATATTTCACATGATAAATTTATTGGTCTTTAATATTATTTATTACTTTTTACAACTCATATCATTTTATACTTTCTATTTTCTGTTATTATGATAATTTCGTTTGAGGAAGTGTGGACTACCACCCCCTCAAAACAATATGATTCGTTCAAAAAAACATTGATTGTATTAAGGATTTTTTCATGAATATATAAGATATATATAACTTAAAAATATAATTTAATAATTATATATACATATATATGTATACATATAAGTATTTTAATTTCATTCTACCAACAGGACAATTAAATGGAAATAACATTCATGTATATGTATGGTCTACAGTCTCCATAAACTGTGTATTACTATAAATTAATATATATTATATATATTATTATAATAAAAATTTATTTTATATAAATGATATTTATATGATTTATTATTTTCTATAAATAATGATATAATGTATAAATTCTAAAGATATTACAAATTAATACAAATGTAAATAATAAAGAAAATATTACCCGAAATGAATCCTTAACATTGAATTGTTAACATGAGTGTATTATAAGGGGAAATTAAAACCATATATGGTATTATATATAGTAATATGGTTTTTAAAATATTTATAAATAATTAATATTTATTATACCGGATGTTTGAACGCATATGAAAATAGTTAAGACACAAGGTAAGGGGATTTCATCTCACTTTTTCATTTTCGTGAGATGCATATTATGTTCCCCACTAATTACTTTTGTGTGGTGTATGTAATAAAAAATATGTTATTCTATGTATTATATAATTTAATTTATAGTTATTCACATATCCATTTTATGATCCTTCATTCATGGAATTTTCAGTTGAAAAGATAACAAATCGGTAAAAATGTTTTGTCTCAATTTCCCTTCTTTAAGACTCATGTTTTGTTAATCACAGATTCTATTTTTTGAGTGGTATATACTTTCATTTTATATGTTCATTAATTAATATTATAATTTTCATGATATTTAGAGATTAATTTTATTTCTATTCTTAACATGGATATTATGAACCAATATTACAAGTAATAAAGTTTATTGAGACAATCTAATCTCTTTTTGAGATTGTTTAATTATATGATTCATATGATTAATTATAATGTTAAATATGTCAAGAAATAAATGAATTTTATTATCCTATGTTTATTCAAGCAATATGAATTTATTGGTAAGATTTTGTACTTTTTGGTACATAAGGTAGTTAAGAATGTTTTTTTATGAAATCCTTACATTACCCTTTCTTTTGTCAGAAATCAGTCTTCCTTTAAAAATATATATGATTAAAAGGGTTTCCAAGAATATTATACTAATATCCAATGATCATTAATGGAAAATTTTACCCTTTTTATTTTACACAAGTTTTCAATGGAATGTTCTTGTCACTTTCTGAATGAGGAAATTTATTATCCTTTATACAATGTAAAAAAGACTGTTCTTTTCACCTTGTAAGACATGTTTGTATTTATTCACCATCATTGCGTTGAACATTTATTTTTATTTTTATATATTGATTTTTGATCATATTTTTTAAAATATTTTTTAAAATAAAATGGTTTTCCAAATGTTTTCAGGATTATTTTATAATTTATCAACATAAATGGAATTCAAAACATTTTAGGCACCTTTTATTAGTTTTAAAAAAATGGTTTCCAAAATTTTTCTATGAATATTTTATATGTTTTAAAGAAAAACGCTTTTCAAAAAAAAATCAGGCTCCTTTTATATGTAAACACTATTTTCAAAACATTTTAATAATTTCATTGTATTTTTTTAATGTTTTTTCAAAGAAAAATGTTTTTAAAATATTTTATTTCATATTTTATAAATATTAAATGAAAAATATTTTCAAATGATTTTAAATATTCTAATATGTTTTAAATGTAATCTCTATTAGAATTATTATCAAATGGTTATATGTATTAAAAATAATTTTTAAATAAGAAATTATATTTTCCCCAAGTAATATTTTTTAACGCTATTTAGAAATTATTTTCCATCTACGATGACATCTATTGATATTACTTATTTTTTTCTAAGAAATTATCTAAATGTTAGGGTCATATACATTATATTAATAGGTTATGTTTAATGTCATGGTATTTATGAAAACTATATATAATTAATGGGTTTTATGTTTGTGAAATATATTTCCTTTTCATGAGTTATGTATATGATGAAATGATTATGATACTTGAATCTTTTCTATAGGTTATGATATGTTAACTAGTTAATGATACCCATTTAATTGCATGTCATAATATGTTATTGTGTATGATTATCTGGAACATGTAGGAATGATTTCACTTTGATATGGGTGGGACTATTTCACCCTCCAATGCACTGGGTAATGATTTATATCTCATTATATAGACTAAGATGGTCTTGGGAGTAATCCTTGACTACTAAAATGGTCATGGGGGTGAACCATGACTACAAAGATAGTATGAGGAGTGAACACATGCTATAAATATGTTCATGGGAGTGAACCATGACTACTATGATTATATGAGTTGTGGTAATATGCTGCTAAAATGTCCCTGGGAGTGAAACATGAATACCAATATGGAATGTGGAATGAACTCATACTACAAAGATGGTATTGGCTATAATACTCTAGCTACTATATAAATCAGATTATATTCTTATTTTTTCCAACAATTCCATTTTTTATTCCTATGTAATGATTTCTTGGACTATGTTCTTTATTTCTATATGATTTATGCCTTTTGAACTTCTAATCTATATTAAAATCTCTAATATATAGGGTATGATCTTCAAATGTTATCCTCAAGTTCTATACCCTTGTATATGTTATGCTTACACATTTCCTTTATTTACATGTACTTAGAATTGGAGATCACCCATTTCTTATGTTTCCTTTCACCTTGATATGAAAAGGTTTTTAGGTAGAAGTACTAAAGGTTGAGAGATTTATGGGAGATGTTGAAGATATTCAACCAGGATAGAATTTTGTGTTTCCATGCTTCCAAAGACAATAAATTATTATGGTCCTTGGGAATGTATTTTTTTAATGTACTGAATATTCATCTAAAATGAGATAATATCACATTATGTCAATCCTCGGTCACTAAGCTTATGCACAATAAGAATTTAGTCATATGTAGACACACTAAATACAATTATCTTATGGGGATCAAAACAATTCCCTCATTGATATTCATTTACTAAACTACTATATATATAAAATTAAGGAATTATAAATGACAAATAAAAAATAATTAAACATAATATATAAACACTACATATCAAAATAAAAAATTCATCAACAATAATAAATTTAAATAAAATCTAAAAACTGGGTAATTTAAATTAAAAAAAGTAACAAAAATTTAAAACATTAACCATAATGATTAAATTATGAATCATAAACTAATATTTTAAAACAATAATTAAATTGAAACAAAAAATTAAATTAAATAATGCTTGAAACACTATTATTTATAACACATTAAACTTAAATTTTTTAACATAATCATAATAAATATAAATATTAACAAAATTATTATTAACACATCAATTAACCTCTTTAATATATATTTTAGAAATAAAAATACATTTAAATCACCAAAATTGATGTTGAAAAAATCATCAAAGGAAAGACCAAAAAAATTACCCCACACGTATGCATTTCATGTCCTCAATTAATCAAATATTTATAATCATTGGAAAAGACTAAATATCAATATTTAAATAACCGAAATTTCATATAGAGTTAAATAAGAAAAAATATATTCCCTGATGGATCCCCTTTAGTAGAATGTTTAGATTTCTCATTATAAAAAAATATTTTCAATGCATGGTTTAATTTATATTTTAATTAAATTATTGATATTGAATATTTTGAGAAAAAAATAAAATATCATCATTTTTATCTAACTTTATATTCTAAACATTTCCTTACCTCAAGGTGATTTGAATCGCATAATTAAATGGCATGAGAATTTGGTACTATATTTGGATGATAAAACATAATAACTAAAACATAGACAAAATAACTCATTGAACAACATATATATTAAAATATTGATTTAATTATTAATTACAGACTCACAAAGGATTATAATTTTCATTTAATAGACATTTTAGAAGATTATCATGTGAGTTTAATAAAAAAATGTAGATTCAATGATAGTGGTATAAATTTCATTCAAAATAATTCCATGAAAAATTTGACTCAATATAGAAATAAATTATGTACTTAATCAAATTCAATGGTTAATAAGAATTAACCACCTCATGATCCATTAGAATTTTTTAAATTATGAAAAATTATAACCGTTGAAAACATACAAAATAATGCTTAAAATTAACAATTTTCGGGAAAAATATGAGTTTTTGATTGGTTACATTAAATTAGAGTTATGATCATTTAAGAATACAACTTTCCCCACATGTAAAACTCAATATTATCTATAATTATAATGATCTAGGTAAATGAAAACAATTTAAACATTTTATATCAAAATAAATTTTATATTATGTAGTGAAATGACATGATCAGGGGTAAAAATGAAATACATATAGAATTTTCCATAGGTTTCAAGCAAATTTTCAAAAATTTAACATAATTTTTTTTAATTGTTATATAAAAATATATTTTCCAATAAGATAAAAATAAATCATATTTTGAAATTATTTCTATATAAAGAAAACTTTTAGTCTTGAAATGTTTATAAAAATGGTACAATGTATGGTTTTAATTTTTTATTAAAATTAATTTCAAAAAGAAAGAATAAATAACACATGACACCAAACATTTTCAAGAATACACATAATAAAATTTTTGGTCATAATAGAAATCAGATCAAAATTAATTACCTAGAAATGGAACAATTCAACATTAGGATTTTAAATAAACAGGTAATGATTTTTGAAAGATATATTCATAGAAAAAAAAGTTTACTCCCCTAAAAATTGTTCCCTTGTTCCTTTATATATTATATTAAGTATCACTCCCATTTATATTTTCACCTATACATGATCTCTCTTGTTAAATTAACTAAAAATTTATAGTATAAAATATTATATTACTATACATTGAGATGAAAATATATGAGACTAAGAAAAGTAATGAGTGTCTTGAATTAAGCAACACGCCATATAAAAAAGATAAGTGTGATACACACTAACAACGTTGATGTTAAATTTTTATTACTAAAAATCAAAGAAAAAAATAATATTTAATCATGGTTTTTCTTCTATACATTGCTAGATTTTATAGTCACTATCCATACATTCCAAGAAACTAACCTCTGTTACTAGGTGGATGTTGTTTCCAATATTGGAACCACCACATTTGGGATACCCATTTGTTTTCTATTATAATATAATTTCCATGGGAAAACACAGTTCTAAAACTATTCACCCATATCTTAATTGTTTTTAATTTACCTTAGAAACACCCCTTATCATCAATGGAATAATCAATGGATTCTTCAAGAAGAGCACATAATTTAAAAATGAATCCAGGATTCTTGGGAATTTTGTTTCATTCAGAAATGGGTAAAAATATGGAAGTCCCTCATGTTATTAGAAGATAATTTTATGCTCATTAATATAAAATAAGTCAATAAAATAAATCTCATATGTTATTCTATAAACATTTGTAATAGGATTATGTTTTAAAAAATTAGACACTTCTTGCAGGGATACTGGTGAACTATGTGGTCCTACGGTGAACTTTGTTTTAAAATATTCCAAACATATTATAAATCTAAAAAAAAATAAAGGCTGAAAATTGATGAGTTTTCACAAACTGACTTTGGAAGTGGTTTTTCATAATTTATTAGAGTATTTTTTGAATTTTAAATAAAAAATTTCCCTTCCAATCAACTATCAGCTACCTAATGACATTCATAATTAGATTCGTTTTAATAATAGTATAAAAAATAGGGAATATAAATTTTTTTGATCATTTAAAAACACATGTTTATCCATTTTATAAATCAATTCTAATAGATCATCATCATAAAAGATAAAAACATGAAACAATACCATGAATAAATCGAATCTTCTTAAGTCATCTACAATATGGTCAAAAATAGCTTCTCTTTTTGTATCCAAATTTCCATCCACAAACACAATTATTTTTAGTGTTCTAGTTCAGTTTCAAATGAAATATAATTCAATTTAAAAATAATGATATCATATTTGATTAATATCACATTTATGAAATTATCATTGATATGTTACACAATAAATTCTATTAAATTAAAGAACTCATCAGAAAAATATTTATTAAAAGGATAAAGAGATGAAAAATTATCAATATATCTTTATTCAAAACATGATCCCTTATCATTTTCATTAATCAACATTTGAAAGATTATTTGTTTCGGATTTTCAAAATTGAAAAGATTTCATTTACAACAAATTTAAAAATAATCCAAATCATTGATTCCATGTTCTATTTTCTCCTCCAGGTTGTTTAAATATCATTAATTGATTCATTAGTTATAATTTAAATAAAAAATAAGTTGAAGAGTTCTTAACAATCATGTTATCATTTTATATTTATGCTCATACTAGGAAGTTTAATTTTAAATGCTCCTATAGTTGTAAACATTTTCCATTTTTGCAATCATGTATGGAATGTGGAATTTCTCTTTAATATCCTTCAGGTTTTTTCCAAAAAATTCAACTCCATTCTATTTAAATTTTTCATATATTGTTCTGAATTGTGTCCTTTATTCAGAGAGTTGGATATATTGAAATTTTATTCCAAATAGGATTCGGTGTCTTATAAATCCATGATACGCTCAATAATTTTATAAAAACATCCATTTATAATATCAAAATCTTTGTCCTAAAATTATAATTCATTCCCAGAGACATCAAATTTTCTTATTCATTGATTTTTTCTATCTTCTAGTATTATTTTATTTATAGTTTGTTAGATGTCTCCAATTTCATCAACATATGAAAAAAATAAAAAATGATTTTTCTAATTATGAATTATCTTTAGAAATGAGGAGGACCTCCAAATTGATTTTCCCTATTTTCAAAAAGCCTCTTTTAGGGTATGAGGGAAACCATACATTTCAGTAGTTCCAGAATCCAAAAATTTCAAATTCAAAATACTACATTAAGAGGCATCATCACCCATTTTTTTCACATGAATCACAAGTAACGCGCCTACCTTGAGTCACACACCAAAAACGCCGAACATCCTATCCTTTCACCTCCCCATCATCACCACACTAGAAGAGTCTAACCGGAGAATCAAACCACTAAAACAACATATATCACACAAAACCACATCATGTCATCACTAAATCTAGACTTCGCAAGACATCAAAACCACCAGCCATACCAGAAAATAGTTGAAAAAAGAAAGACCTGCCATACCTGATGTCCTCCAAAAAAGATGGAAACATGAGCATAAAACATAAACAAAACAGATAAAGACAAAGCAACCACTGAATAACACCATAAACACTAGGCAAAATCTCATTAAATCACCCTTATCCAAAAGAAGAACCAAAGTGTCCCCATTGGAAAATAAAACCCCATCGTCCGCCAAAACTCACATCAAAAAACCCCATCGAACCAACCATTCCATGTCTGACCAGGAGGGAACATACAGATTAGAGGTTAGGGAAGTGCTATGAGTAGACCAGGACACTAATTGACACAATAGAAAAGGAGCATAAGCAGAAATCTGATCAATGAAAAATAAGAATAACCAAAGAGGGAGGCCACACAGTTTACTCAGTCGTCGTATCCCACCTCCCAAAACCATCAAAGAGCCATCGCTTCAGGACAGACTTGGAATGGATCATGGGGGGCATGAGGTCAGGGTAGTGATATGGCCAACTAGAAACTGCAAAATTTAGAAATAAATCAAAGAAGATCAAATACAAGAGCACTAGAAGAAATCTTTGATTGATGAACCACCAAACCCAAATCCATTGTGAAGTCGCTGCATCAGATCCGACCTGGAGGGCATAGAGGAAGGCGAGGTCATAGAGGGGAGAAGAGGCTACAACTTTCAACAGTGACAACCCTGGACAGATACGGCATATAGAAGACAAAATGAGTAAGAATGGAGATAAGGGGAACGATATTCATATGCACCACCACCCCCAAAGATTATGGTTTTAGTGGAAAAGCCTATGCGATGCCGAAGGAGAATGGGAGAGAGTTGGGAGACTCGGGTGACATATTGAAAATTATGAATTATATTTGGGTATAGTTTTATGAGTATCTTATTATTCTACATATTGATCAGTATGATATGGATGATTATAAACACACTTTGAGAAATTACTCCCATTATTTCCATAATAGGCACAATAAACATAATTTATTTAACACATCCCACATTATAAACCATTATTTAAAGAGAAATTTTTTTTTAGAAACTTATATTGAAACAAAATTCATGTTTTATGAAATATTTATTACCCAAAAACACAATATGAAGAACAAATTGAATGTCATCATAAGAAAAATACTAAAAAAAGATTTCATTTTTCATTATTTGATATCTAATTTTTAAAAATATCTTCTTTTTATTTTTTTACATTGAAACAATAAATCTATGACATCAATGTAATGGGTAAAAAAAATATATATATGGCCATTGTTGTTTAATTAAAATTAAATTTTTTAATATTTTACTTATAACTAGACAACATCAAGTAGAGTAAATATATATATAATTATAGATATGTGTTCTAAGTGATTATCCCAATTTTGAATGTGTAAGTCAAAAAATTGTTGATTCCAACTAATCATGTATTTCCATTTTATTTTTAATCTTCACATTGAATTAATTTTTCTATGGTTACATTATAGTCATCACCAGAAACATTTATTCCATTTCTTTCTCCTAAAACACTGTAACATTAATATTTCCCTCTAAAATTTTATAGAAACAATAAAATAAATTAATAATTCAATATGGATCCCAGACATCTTCAATATGGAATCATTAATTTGGGACCTCGAAAATATTCTTTAGTGATATTCAAAAACCATTTAGCTAATTCCAAATCAAATTATAATCCAATTATTTTTTTTGGATCTATTCATTTATCATGTCTGGTACAAACTATTTTGGAGAATCAGTCCAAAAAATACAGTATATAACTTCCCCCACCCCTGTGTAACTTTTTTTGATCCTAAAAACATGAACTATAATATTCATCGATAATGAATCTATGGATCAGAATTCACCAACAAATCCTAAGAATCAAATTCCATGTATTTGGCCAACACACCATCTTCCATAAGTTTCTTCATAATGTGAAAAATACCAATTTATCCAAACATCATTCACCAAATACAAATCAATGTATGTTGGAATTATAATTCAAAAAACAATGATATTGGGATCTTATTATTGTTAAACTCTGATTCTTAAAACATCAATTGTTATAGTCTTCAGCTTTTCTATAGTCACCCTCATACTTAGATCTCAATTTAGTTGGTATTCATACACAAGGGAGGGTTTATCTGGTTCAGTAATGTCATCTATATTTAGGGCTCACATCGAATTCAGCATCATAATAAAAAAACCCATTGTCAGATACCTATTATAATGAAATCCATGTTCTATAAAACAAAAAAAATGAGGTTGGTATTGGAACAAAAAATAAGGGGTTTACATTATTTGAATGAATTGAACTCTGACATCAATAAATCCTTAAAATTTTGTTTTAATGGTGGCTAAAGAATTTTTATAGTCCTATCCTCTTTGAGTTTTATATATTGATCTATGAATAGGTGTGATATAATCATAGACTGGTGCATCATCGATTTATTATAACAAATGAAATCATTTTTCTACTTAAATTATATTTCAACTTCCACTTTAATGATTAGTTTGTTAAATCTTGTTTCATCTATGTTCATCATTGATCATCACCATGGTTTTAATTTGGTTTATCTAAAAAAGACTTTTTTCCTTTACAAATAGATGATATTTAGTCAAAGAAGTAACTGAATTCAATATTTTTCACTTTAATAGTGGTTGAACTACCAAATTTTATCCTTGGTCGTCAATCAGTTCCAAAACACACTAACATTACTGACATATAAAGTTCAAACATAATTTGGTAATCCCAATTTCATGGTTTCATTATTTAGTTCTCCATCATTGATGATCGATTTGTAATCTTCATTGAAAAGATCATGGGCATCAATTCTCAAATGAAAAAACTAATGAAGAAATTATTTGGATTCAAATAGAAGGTTCATAACTCATTTTGTCACAATAAATGATCCATAATTCTCTAGAAACCTATTGATAATATATATTAATTTGATAAATTTATTACCACATAAGATAACTATATGTATCAAATATAAATTTATGGAATTATTTACCTTATGCTAACCTAAAACATAAAACAATAAATCATTATCTTATTCACATGGGAAATTTAATCATACATGGAACATAAAATACAAATATTTTATTGGGTTTCATATAATTATCTTGTACATATTATTTTATGCAATGACAATGTATAAATAAATGATGAATTTTAAATGAAAAATTAATATATAAATAAATAAAAAAAATCCACACGTCAGATAAAACTATAAAATAAGATAAAAATGTTAAATTAAAATAAAATCAAATGAATATGTAATTTGAATAAATATACTAGAATTAATTAATTATAAACTATAAACTATAAATATTAAATATTAAAATATAGAACTAATACATAAAATTTTATGAAAATCAAACAATCTACTAAAATATTGAATGAAAAAAATAATAACAATATTCATATGTTAAATTAATCATTTTCAACACAATAACCATCAATTTAATAATTAAAAAAACATAAATATCTCTAATATATTTATTCTCCTGAAAAAATATTTTATAACTAAAAATAAATTTAAACACAAAAATTCATGTGGAAAATGCATCAAATTAAAGCAACATAATTTTCCAATCTGATAAAAATCCTTAAAACCACACCTAGAGGACCCCCTAATCCAAGAAATAATTGTATTTATGATAGATTCTTCTTTTAGTACATAATTTGACTACCATTATCTTTAATGGATTAATAGGTATTCTGTACATTGAGACAATCTTTCAAACAAAATAATACTAAATGAGGTAAAATGAACACTTAACATATTTCTCATGCAATTATATATTCTATCAGGTCTCCAAAAAAAATTTAGATGACCCTCATCTCAATATATCTCTAAGAGTATTAAAATCTATCATTAATTGTACAACATTTGACCCCCATGCTACCAGGATATCTCATAAATGATTATTTTCTTCCTTAATACACTCACCAATAGTATCATCTTACTATGATTGGTCCGCTCTATCATGTAGTTGATCACAATGGGGTACATTATAATTTTTTAATCATTATCTATGACTATGTCACCAAATTAGATGAAATTTTAAGGGACATGTATATACGTTATCAGTATTAAAATATCAAATATTTTGATTACCAGAACTAATTATGGTGTTATCATTAGGTGATAAGTGTCCTCAAATACCCTATGTATAATATGTAAAGGTATTATGAACCTTAGGTAAGGCTTACTCCCTCATATAAACTTACTAAAACCATGTCATAGTGAGACCTTCAAGAAGTCAGGAACTCCCTCCTTAAACACCAAAGGACCCGAACGTTAGTCTATATTGATCATATGCTGGCTTTGAACTACCCCCATTATCTACATAATTTTATATTTTATATCATTAAAGGACCATGCCAAATATGGTCCCATCAGCGATGACTCTCTAATAAAATTCAAGCCAAATGGTGACCTTTAGGTTCTCCAGTACAATAACTAAAAATGTTCTATGAAAATAGTGATGCAGTAGATGTTGTTGTACACTAAACCCCTTAAGGATAAAATATCTTCCCAAATCTTGAAAAAATAATGAACATATGATATGGGCATATCCTTGTGAATGATAATATTTCTATAATTCTACCAATCTCTCTAATGGTTGAAATAGGAACTCATCCACAAACACCTTACAAATTCGTCATGTATTGTCTTTAACAACTAATATAAAAAATAGGAATGTTGATAAAAATTTATCATAGAGCATACCTCATGAAGTTAGATGATATCATCTTTTTATAGGAATCCAATCATTTATACCAAAATATTCCTTTTAGTAGGACACTAGTGTGTCAAACCTATTATTTATTCATTAATCAGCCTATTCATATGATGAACATGAATTGAACATGTATCTCCTATCACGTTTTGTATTTATATTCCATCCCACATTGACTTTTGAACATAAATGGGTTGATCCTGAACAATGATAACTTGGTAGTCCACCTTTTTCAATTGAATAATTATGAACTCTGAGGGAAAAAATACTCCTCATCTTTATACGTGGATAATAAAAATTTTGTGTGAGGAGAAGGTGCATATTTTTTACACTTGATTTTTTTACATTGGGAGAACTACGAAACTCCTACTATACCTCTTCATGTTTTTTGACTATATATACTATCTATCATAATAAAAGGATATTGTTCTCCCTCTATCATTAATTATAAAAAGATAATTTCCTCAGTATATATGTTAATGATGGACATTGAAATTGTTGTCCCCCCCAAATAGGCCTCCATTACTCCCTAATGATTTAGAAGGGAAGAAAATATCTATGTAAAATTATCCACTCTTCCCTCATCCACCAGGGACAATTATATCACCCTTACCTACAAAAATTTCTCCACTATCGAAGGAGATAGTGATTTTATATTAATGGATTCATCGACCACTATTCCTTCCCTAGAGTAGAATTGCTGACCTTTTCATAATATTATATAAACAGAATCTAATAACTCTACATTAGTTAATGGTATTTATAAGTGAATATGTCTCTAGATCTATTATGGAATAGTTAAACTCTAAACCTTTCACAAATACAGAAATTATTTCGGGTCTTTAGGGAAAATAATTTGGTTTCATGATTTGAATCAAAGTTAATTTTTTATTCTGGTTAGAACAGGACTAGAATGAATAAAAGTATTACCACATAATAATACATAAACAATTACCCAATACCATCTCTTGAGTTATTGTATAACCCCACATACTCAAGTACTTTTTTTGGGAATCACATGACATGATAAAAACACTACCTCTTCATTAGCTACTCAATTACTGTATTTCATCACTTAGTCCTTACAAAATGTTTTCGCTTATGTTCATGATTATCCACATGAGTCGTATTCCAAAAGAATTATTATTTGGTGGCTACCAAGAAAGCAATGCCTCAATCATCATTACTTACACAGTTATATATCACTCTAATATTTCATTAAACATGACATGGACGTCATGAATCAATAACTGATACTTCATGAATTTACTATAAATACAATGATTCCAAATCGTATCTACAATAGTTATTATATGCTCAATATACTAATCCTATTACTCTAAATTCAACAGAATTTCACTGATAAAGACAACCGTTATCCAATTGATGAACATATAAAAGATTCTTTTTATTCTCCCAGTAACTATTTTTGGTGAAGTTTTATTTTCATATTGAACCACCATAAATTTATAATGGATAAGGATGAATTTTATTTCAATCATTGGGATACCCTCCCCATGAACCTGAAGCTTGTGATTACTAAAACAGAGATATGATTTCAAGATCCAATTCATTCCCCTCATCTTTTCTATGAGGTTATTGATCCCCAATAGAGTTATTTTTTTCACAATCACTGTATATTGGAATTTATAATATTTAAAAGATTCAAACTCATATCCTTATTCTCATATAATGTCAATAAGGAAACCTAGGGAAAACATTTGGTCTGATAAAAAACATTATATACAAGGTCTTTTAGCTACATCCTCATCTCCCTCAACTAATTTGGGTAAATTTGATATACTATAGATAATATTGGAGTGAACCTGTTCTATATTTTAAGATGAAATATTATATTTTAAAGAGTGGGTTAGTCTAAAATATTCCCAGGAAAACTATAAATGGACACCTCAAAAAATACCCAAAAATTATTATTTAAATAATCTATTTTATTTTTATCCAAATCATCAACTAAATTTAATTTTATTCTTTCATTATAGAAACACTCCCAACTCCTCTCAATTGAATGTCTCACTCACCCATGAAATAATATCTAAATTCAATATATATAGAACTCATCAGTTTAAAATCGTAGTAGTCTATCTTGGCACATATTAATGATATCATGACCATAATAAAGATGATGGTATATGTCTTAACCCCATCCACTATGATTTCCCATGGGAAACATTATTTTTAAGAACATGATCATATTATCATAAGATGGGGGTGAGTATATGATCACATCCACATGTTTTATATAGACATATATGTTATGTTGGTGGAAATACTAGGATTTATACCTTTAATACAATGGATACAACAATGATGGAATGGATCACATAGATACATAAATGTAAAATATTGAGAGTTGGGTAACAAAATATCAGAGCTCGAATCATGTAGAGAAGTAGATAATCCTATATCACCATCATATATATCATTCCATGTACCTATATTCTAGTTTTATTTTCTAGGTTTGGACTATTGTGGGGTGATGGTGATGGAAGTTGACCACTATATCATATATAACTAATCCTCTATCTAGTGTACCACCATCATATCTATCACATGTGACACCCTAATGACAACATTTTCAATCTTGAGGAAGTAGCTAATAATAATTATACCTCTGGAATGGAAGTTCATTAACCATATGAAAACCCCTATTGTGTATTGGTTATTGAAACCACGATATGTGTGACCTCATCCACAAAAAGAATAACATGTATTATCTCTAACATATCGAGATTCCCTCCTTGAATCTTCATCCACTAAAACATAGATTATAGGTTGTTTATGAGTATGAATATGATGATAAAAACTCCAAATCATCTAATGGTCTAGAAAATTTGATTAATATGGATAGGGATAATAGTGACCAGCTTGGGAAACCCTCCGTATATAGAAGAAAATATGTTATTGACAATGTACCTCTCTATAACTCCGCCATATGTGTGGATATAGTGGGAGACAGTACAAGATCAAATCACTCTATAATTTACACACTCAATAATTCATGCTCAAACTAATCTATGATGAATCATGTTTATGGAGTACCTCATATGGTTTTTAAATGATGATATGTAATCTAAATATGACAAATTACCTTACTAATACTTCAATATCTTATGATTTGTAAATATCTCAATGTAGACATGTAATAATCCTCCTGAATGAGTTTCTCGAACTCTATCTATTGTAGAGTAGACTCATAAATCATGAGTATGATTAGTGATATCCTATGAAAATATAACATGTAAATGTTTGGATACATAAGTTACTCTTACTATAGAGGGTTCCCAAGAATTGAAGAACATTTGAGTCACTAGCTCAAGAGAATCACACATTTTTAAGGTTTATGGTCTATATAGTAACTTGTTGGTCACTACTGATGATCCATTTTAGATACACTCAACTAATGGTCATCATCATGATAAATCAATTAAAGGATATATTTACCAACAAGTATTGATATTTTTATATAAAATGAATATGGGTTGACTCATAACACTATTAGAAAAGGAATTACTCCATGCCCACCAGTTGATGATATCTCATCATCTAGTCCCTTGAGAGAAAAATATCCAGTCATTAGGTTAGTTAAAGGAGGTTCAATCATTGGAACATGCATTTCACAACCATTCATCATGATGGATGGTTGAATTCTATGTGGAAAAATCCAATTTTTTAAAAGATATATAGAAGTCCTTACTAAATATCTAGTTGGATGACTCGATATGTACAAAAAATCAATAAATACTCATACCTGACACATTTATCATTAACATGTAACTATTGATCACTAAGAAATTTCTTCTGAAAATACAGTTATCATATTTTTAGTCAATGGATATATCTAGCACCACACCAATACAGGGTTCTATAGATATAATGTAGAACTCAAAAACATCTATGATTTTTTATGTATGTTTCAAAAAAAAACTAATATAAACCAATCTCTAAATACATTTTCTCTAAAAAACAGCTGGGAATATCACATTGAAATAACATCATTCATTATTTCCTCACATAAACCAATTGTAATCATTTTACACCATCAAAATACCTCTTATAATATTTTAGGGTATGGTTACAATAACTTTGTGGGTGTATCATGTAATATGGGAGGTATTATCCTAATGTACTTATACATAAACACCAATATACATATACTATTAAAATAGTGAAATTACATATAAATAAAATACTTAAATATATAACAACTCATGTGACACACAATAATATATAGTGTGATATTATGTGAATAATAATCTTATAAACTGGGAAAATACATGAAAAAAATATTGATAAAAACAACAAAAAATGTAAAATAGAAATAGATCTTAATAATGATCACCACCATATATAACCATAATCTATATTAGTCATGTGTAGGTACTATTAATCAACCACTCCACCAATAATATTCTAGTCATGATCACCACCATATTATTCATCATATGTATATGACTTAACACCTATGTGTGAAATTCCACTATAAGGGGTTGAGTATATATATAAATAGTTGGAAACTCAAAAAATCACAATGTAATTACTAAAGGCCCATTCTACCATAAAATATAGAAGTAAGGGATATCCAAATAAAGAAACAAGATCATAAAACAAACTTAAGGAGAACCCAATATACTAAGTTTCTTCTAGTAAATACCTACTAATCAAATGATTTTACAACATGATTACAAAGAATATGAAATACCTTTTTAAAACTATACTCAAATATGGTAACTAAATATATTTTTGTTTATACACCCTTCCATTATATACATTGATCAGGGATGTTATAAACCCCTAACAGATGACCTATTCAATATAGTACTTGTTCGTTGCATGGTGGTGTACTTGAATCTATATGTAGAGGATTCAAGAAATGATAATTCATGTAATGATGATCATGGTTTAACCAAAATATATAGATACTAAGGAGGACCCACACATTTTTGTGTAAAATGTAGTTGTGACTCTATGACAGAACAATATAATACATGACAGTCATGTTTATGGGTGAGTGTAAGGTTCTATAAAATATTATAGGACTTTATTCTAATAATCAATGCAATGGCAGGAGAGCACCATGAATTGAAGAAATCGTAGTTCAAAATTGTCCATCATTAATCTCAAAAATATTTAGATAAATTCAAAATCCCACATACATTGATGACAAAATGGATCATACTACTACAATGTATGTAGAAAAACATATGATAAGAATCCTAATTTACTAAAATTTACCTATTATTAAAAATGTGTTTAAAAAATAATAGGAAATTATATGTAGTAACATGATAATACTTGTGGTACTTTGAGGTTCGTATTGTACACCCCGAACATGAACATGAACCACATGATTGTTTTGGAATGAATGTGATTGGAATCCACACACACACACACACTAACTAGGATGGTTTGGTATTATTGGATTTTCCACACCAACTTGTGCGATTGGATTGGCTTCCAGAAAAATTAGTTGGTGCCTCAAATATCTTTTTTGTCCCTCAAGACTAATTTTCCTAAATCGTAGTAAACAATTTTTTTCAATTGGAAGGATGACTTGTAGGTCCTAATTGGTAATATTTTCTAGCCTCTTGTGAACTAGGATAACCTAAGGGAAAATGTCCCACCTAATTGATCGCTCACCCTCACCAATATTATATTGGACCTATTTTAATAATACATAGTCAAAGCTACATTATTGTTGTCAATTGGATACTGCATTCTGTAGTACAATATTATTGGCCACCATAGCTGAAGCTGATTCACCAAATTTTATCCGACCATTATGGATATCTACACCATACCACTACAAGTAATTTCCTCTTTCTAACTTCCTTCATTCCACCATGACATCATTCAATAAAACAACCACATTTGGTGATTCCATGATGGAGCCTTCCAAACATCACGCCACTCCTATGGCCCTACCTCCCTTATGGGTCATCACTCATTAAATACATCTTCCCATAAGATGGATTCCTCCTTTAATCAACATAAAATAAATAAGGGAGGGATATTAGAGGTAGTTAATTGTTAAATTATTCAATAAACTACAAAAAATAAAATGAAATAATCATAAGCCTGTGGAATAAAATGATTAATTTAAGAATTCAACAATACTTGTATCATGAAAATAAGCACATGGATTTGAAATATTTATATACAAGAATAAATAAATTATAGATATAATTAAATCTTAAATGATATATATTTTAAAATAATTCATTCCTTGAACTTGATCGATTTCTAGAGATGACCATGTCTATGTCAAAATTAATTCGGGATTTCTTAAAGAACACATATAACTCTAGTACCCTTTTCGAATAACTACTTCAATCACCCCCATAAATTATTGGGTTCTACTTTTCAAAACCTAGATTATATGTCTAGATATATATAATGAGGGGTTATTTATTGGGCTCTGCAGATATGAAAATATATTATTGAAAAAAATTAATTCATTAAAAATAAAACCAATATTGGAAATTCCATTTGGGTGGATGCTGATATATCTATATAATTACTATTTTTGAGAATATATATTACTGTAAATTAGAAAAATAATATATTATTTTGTTTTAAATATTCATGTTCTTAAATTAATAATGTAAATATCAAGATAAAATAGTATATATTATATATTCAAATTTCTATGATTTGATTGTTATTGTGGATTTAAATTATTAAATGGAAAAATGTAAAAATAAGGTTTCACCATGTTATTTTGTAGTAACCTAGATTAATATTACATTAGAAGGGAAATTAATGAAAATAAATGAAATGAAAAGTGCTTTGTGGGAAATAATTCATATTTTTGAATGACGCATTAGATAAACTAGGATGGGAAGCCACTATAAATTAATAAAGTCATTTACTAGTAGTCTAATAAGAATAATCCAATGGGTCCGGTCTCATGTCAGAATAATTCTTCAAGGGGATATTAATGTCACATTAATAATATATTGGATCCCTTACAATATAAAAAACAACCATTTCTAAGACAAATGTATTTAAATAGAGACATCATCAAATATTAATATACAATATATGAAGATTATTCTATATAAAAATGTTTATATGTTTAATTATCTAGTGTTCCAAAATGTGGTATATCCAACATTTTAGAAACCAAGAGTTGGTAGTGATGTTACATTATAGGTATAGACTATAAGATTTCCCCTAGGAACTAACAACTTAGTCGTACTGGAATAATATGTACATCTATACATTACATTTTAAAATATTCGATACAATATGATAAAAACATGAGAACATAATTATAACTTAAATCATATCCATAAAAATTTTACATAGTTATTATATATGTTTTTATTGGAAATGAAAACAAAGAAAAGTGATATCATATTATTATTAAGGTGAAGCAAACCAATAATTTTACAATAAATAATCATGGAATAAATGATATAGTAGGTATGGATTTAATATATAAATATATGTTTGAATGAAAAAATTTCATAAAATTTCATTGAAAAAATAAAAAACATGTATAGTAATAGCCATTTGTCGTGTACTAATAGAATTTCTAATTTCATGAAAAAAAAGTGATTTTATGTCCTTATTCAATGATATTATACTTATATGGGGAGACATATACACCAAAACTAAAATTATTTTATCTCTAGATGACTATATATATATATATATATATCTATGGGATATTTAAATTTTGGTCTCACCGGTCCCATAATTTTGACCCATGAATTTACAATAAAATTCTTCAAGACCTTTAATACCATTCTATAGGAAATATATGGATGAATAAAAACATGGAAATCCATATAATGAAATATAAAGAAAAAATAAATCACCGTTAATTTAAACAATGTTTCTGTGTTAGAGAAAATCTATGAATGAACAGTGTTACTATTTTGTATTTTCATTATAATATGAAGTTACCTTATCGATGATATTTTATTGATAGTGGACATTCAATTTACTATGGTGTCTATATAAGAAGTTAATTTTTTTATGATCTTTCTTAGTTGGAAAACAGTTCAATATTGGTAAAAATCCATCATCATGGTTCAAAAAGTTAATGTAAATATTTTAGAGAATCTACCCCTGGGGTGTCGAACTAGATGTGTAGTTTTAGATCAACTAATCAATGATATGGTTGATGATTGTGTCAGTTCTCAAACAACCCTTTTTCATAGTCATTTTCACTAGATGAAGCTTTTCTATAGCTATATCTGTTTTCCTGAATCTAGAGAGGGATGTAATTTTTTAGAAACTAGTCACACATTTTCCTTACAAAAAAATCATAACTATAATTTTATGATGAAAAAACTAAGTTTTACAATGGTTTTGGTAAATATTTAATTGAATAAATGTAACAGAGGGATAATAATAATGACATGTAAGTCCCTAAAATTTCATTATTAATATAGAAAAAATTCTTCTATAAAAATCTATACATCACACAATAGAAAGTTAGTGGTTAATATAACAATATTCTCAAAGAGAAGAGATAATGGTTCAAAAAACCGTATATTTCATAGGTAGGAATCCAATCAAACCATATTGAATGTGAGGAATTAAGATTGATCATGAAATTCCATAAATAAATACATTTCTAGATTTAAAAACTCAATTATATAGTATATACCCCAAAAAATGAATATTACGGGTATATACAAACCATTTATCTTTGAGAGGAATTTCAAATGTAAAGCAATTAAATTTTAAATTATTTCCATTTATTATAAATCTGTAAATTGAAAAAAAAAATGAAAAAAAATAATTGGATAGTGAGTGTGGGTTGAAACCCACCCCAACCACTCCTTTTTTAGAGAAGAATTAGATTATAACATAATTATCATTTAATTTTTAAATTTTACCTAATTTAGATATTACCTTTAAAATTATTTGTTATCCATAGTAATTAATTATAATTGGAAAAATTATGATTTACCCTTTAACTTATTATTATAAAATAAACACACATAATCAAGTGAAAAATATTTTTATAAAATAAAATATATTTTTTAACCTTTAAATTTATATATAATAAAAAATTATATTTGTTATATACTTTAATGAAAAAAATTTATTTAGAATAAAATAAAATAAAATAAAATAAATTAGGATTCAAAATAATGAATAAAAGGAATATCACCATGAAAATACTTGACTTAATCTATATACTGTGAAGAGTTTCATTTTTAAATTAACATTTCTATTAGTTATAAAAAAATGTGGGAATTTGATTCATAAGTTGAAATAATATTTGATAATTCTTAAAATTACTCTATAAATAAATATATTATTACATAAATGAAATTTAATATTAAATTTATCCTTAAATACTATTTCTATGGTAAATATTTCTATTTTAACAAAACTTTATATTCCAAATTCACAAAAATATCAAATTTACATATCATGCTAATATATTTATAAAAAATTAAAAATTCTATTTGTTTTTTTTAATAAAATATTAACATTTAGAAATAAAAAAAAGATATATACCCATGAATAAATTCACTTTATAGGATGCATTGTGTTGTTGTTCTTGATATGGTATTTACCGTATATAATATTGTATTGGGCATTACATATCTCCCATCCCCCCAAATAATTACATCCTCAATGATTGAGTATATATAATCTACATAAAAAAATTCGATATTCCTTCATAATTACTTCATTAGACTCCCAAGTTACCTCATCAGGTTTTTGAATTCTCAAGTGATCATTCATGAATCCACATGTTTGATTCCACAAAATTTTCTATTTAGTTCCATGAATAAAGACACTATCTTCATTATAATATAAGTCAAACTCAAACTATATTCCCTCATATGTGAGAACATGAATTTCATCTAGGATTTATTTCTATGGTAATAAATCGTGGATGAATTTTTTTTACTTTAGATAGGTTGGGTGGCATAACTATTCAATAATCTAAAACTCCAATTCTATCTAGTATTTCAAAATTTATAAGAAAATTGGGATTAAATTTCCATTTTTACCAAATATCACAACTCTACTTTACGGTGAACCCTTCAATAATACATGATCTCAAACATGAAATTCCAATCAATCTATTGATTATCAGCATATATCTTCTTCAAAATTTTAGATACAGTAATATAATTAATATAATTCAATAATTCGTCGATCATCACCAACAAAATATCATGGATAACTATGTTTCATTCTTTAAATTCTTCCCAAAAAATTTTTGTACAAAATCGCATATCATACAATTCTTCAAATGGTGCTATATAGATGCTTGAATGGGAGATATTAACATCTAAAAAATCTAATTAATGTATATACGGATCCCATATTCCATTAAATTCAAGGTAAAATGATCTTATTATGTAATCTAATATCTAGACAGTCTTTCAAGACTTCTCAATAGTGTGAAGATAATGGGTATTGAATAAATGTAAAATAGTGTGCGAATCAATTCAAAAAACTCTATATAATTTTGATGCGAACTAAACATCATGATCAAATGCAATCAATATATGTTCCAAATAAAATCATATAGAAACATTTATATAGAGATAAATATGTTCTTGAAGGGGTATATCTTCTATTATCACTATAAAATAATCATACATATTAGGGTGGTCAATGAGGACCCATATAAAATCGTTGTTTTTTGGATTCCTAGGGAGTTTTTTGAAAAAGTCCATTATTACATTATCATTTTTTTTATAGGTATAAATTTAGGAATTATTAATCCATTCGAAAGTAGTCTTTCAATATTTTTCTTCTAGAATACTATTCATCTAGACACATTTTCCCCAACATCATATTTCATACCATACCACCAGATGTATTCTCTTGAATAACAATACAAAATTGTGCTACTAATGTGAACAGATAATTATGAACTATGAGCATCAATTTTTAGTACCCTTTTCAATATCGGTATAGATAAAAGACATAACTTTTTCCCAAAATAAAAAAATAATAATCTCTATGGATGAAATTTGTCAATTTCCATCATGTAATGATTTATTATTAAATTATATGTTTATTTAATCCAACTAGTACTTCTATATATTTTTTTGTAAAAATTATCTAACAATTTCATAAAAAATGATATATAGCCCCCCCCCTTCTAAAATGTCACTATATCAATCATTACTATATCACTATATATAGGATCCATGAAAATCCTAATCATTATCAGAATTCCATTTTTTGTAACTTAATGAATTATCCACCATTTTTCCCTTTACAAAGTGGAGGTGTATTGAGAAATCATAGTCCTTGAGTAGATCTTACCATTTTATTTTCCACACATTGATAACCTTTTGGAATAATATATAAATCAAACACTTTTTATTTAAATATATATTGCATATATCACCCTATATGTAGTATTTCTATATTTTCGAAGAAAATGTTATGGCTTTGATCTCAAAATCATAATTTTTCTTGTTTTGTTCATTGACTTTTTCTATGATACATATTCAATCTCCAAATCATTCTTTATAAGGAAAGAACCAATTCCTTTATTCGATGAATCAAGGTTTATTACAAATACTTCGTTAAATGATGGTAATGTTAATTCGATTACATTATTCAATCTCATATTCATATCTTAAAAACATTACATGCATTCCATTTACCTTGTAAATTTTACCACTTTACATATTAATAAGGATTATTGGTTTTCCAATCAAGAAAATCTTGAAGAAATCACTTATAGTAGCTTTTTATACCCAACAATATTCAGATATCAATTATATTCATTGTTGTATAACATTAATTTTCTATAATTTTCATTGAAGGGTCAATATATATTCCATCAGTGGAGGTAAAATGGCCATGAAAATTAAATTCGTTGTTTCAAAATTCTTTCCTACTATATTTATCATAAAATTTATTTTTCATTATTGTATTTAGAATTAAATATTTATAACTCACATTCTCTTCATAGATCCTTGTGTATATTAATATATCATTAATGAAAACCACCAAAATTTTATCACGAAAATCCTCAACTACCCTGTCCATCTGATCTGTAATGTCATAAGGTTTATTACATATTCTAAAAAAATTACCTCAAAACTCATTATGTAACACCCCAAGATTTCATAGAGTGTTATTTCTTCAAAATAATTCAATAACATGCACTACACGCAACACCGAGTTCAATCGCACCATAACTTACCAAAAAAATCCATTCAAAAGAGGTTATGAATAGTATTAACTAAATTTTAAACTTTATATAATCCTTATAATTTTAGAATCCATATTATGAGTTTCTTATATATAATGCAAGAACAAATTCATTTTCAGTATTGCACTTTTATAAAATTTTAATAGTGAACCCTTTTTAAATAAAATATTTTAAACTTTTTGAATAAATTGGGACATCAAAAATTTAAAATGAAACATCCCAAGCTTCCACGATACGCTTTCCTTTGAATAATACAGTAGCGTGTGTCGTACGCAACTTCGAGTTTTAACACACACCAAAACCGATTAAACTAGCCGTTATGAATAGTAATACCTAATTTTTGAAATTATATATTTTTTATATTTTAAAATGGACTTAATTTTTGGATTCGGAGTGTTGAATTTACCCTAAGGTGAAATTTTGGTACTTTTCGGGTAACATTAATTTTTTGATGAATAGTGAAAATTACTAAATTTTAATTAAAAACAACTTTTTTAATCAAAATAATTAATAGTGATAAATTATGAATTTGAGTGGTTTTAAAATATATTTAGAATATATTGTTACCATTTAATACAACGTTGGTCATTGGACATAATTTCACAATTAAACTGAACATAAACAAGTATCAATCTTTTAATAGTTATTATCTCTTAAAAACACGCTTTTTGTTTTAACAATGGGAATTAATTTTAAATTAATTTATGCCACTTCTGTGTTTTGAATTTGGAAAAATTGATTCCATATTTGGAATCAGGATGTTCAAATTGTGTAAATAGATAACTTTTATTTTTAGACATTATGAATAATTACTGCGGTAAATATTTTATTTACCATGGTTGAGGGTAAATCTGGTAAATAAGGGTTAGAAATTAATATTATAATAATAATAAATTACCTTAAAACATGTCCTAACCTTATTGGTTGATACATGTTCGACCTTAGGCATCTTTGGGTCGATTTTGGGACCCCATGGAGCCACTTGTAGATGATAGGGACACTTTATTTTAATTAAGTTAAAATGAATACAAAAATGACACAAGAATATATCTTTTAGAAAAACAATTTTTACATAGGGTAATATATGTTGGATTTTCGACTATAAATATTCATTAGAAAGATAAAAAGATTTCCAATATAATTATATTTTATTTATAATTTTTAGAGATTACATAAGTTAATTTATTTCTGTCACAATGATGATGTAGTAATTACCATAATAGTGAAAATTTAAAATAATTGATATTATAAATACCCAAATAAATATAATTTGAGACTTTTAATGAATTAAAATAATTTTATAGGATAATATGAAATATCAAGATTTATTTAATTAACTTTTTTTTCGAAGTAATCATTCTGTTATGAGTTTCACAAAAATCAAATATTGAATAGTGTCAAAATTGACATAAAAGAGTTTTTAAAACAAATATTATATTTTTAATTGATATTAAATTCCTAAAAATCTAAGGATCGGCCAAGAGACTTATATCATGATATCTGTATCATTAATGGACCACAAGGGGGTCGCTTGGATGTATATGGTACGTTTATTAACCATATAATATTAAAATACAAAGAGATATTTTAAAAGTGAAACTAATTAACTTAGAGTTAATACTTAAAGATAAGGTTAATATCAGTACCCAAACCTGTCTAAATTATATTTGTTGAGTGGTTTTCGATCCATCCCCACCTTAAAATTTAAATAATCCACTTTGGAGCCATTAGAAACCGAATATGAATTTATTTTAAATTAATATTTCTAGCTTTTCCAAAGGTGCCCCTCACCCCTCTTATAAAAGGGAACTCCTCCTTCTCATTTCTTCACACCTTAAAAGCCTTTTGGTTCAGCCAAACTCTGCCCAAATACTCTCCCAACTTCCCTCACTACAACATAAGGGCATTAGTTTGATCAGAAAGCCAACCTAAGGAGCCCTTTTGATCAAATCAAAAGGAAGAACCCGAAGAAGAGGTAATGATTTCACCACCCTTTTCCAAGTTCCTTTCTTCTTCCACTTCTTCTTTCTTTGTTATTAACATTCTAAAATAATAACTCCAGTATAATATATATACTGTGATGTTATTATAAATATGTTAAAACCATATTCATTATTCTATCCACCCTTTGAATAACATGTCACCATACGTGCGTACGTACGGCTTACCGTCTCCACGTCGTGCTGTAAGTGTTATTCAATATACTATTATTTGGATGGGTATAATAATGATGTGTAACTCATATAAATAATAAATATAACATGATAAAGATTCTGCATATATTATATACTATCAAATTATATATTATTTTAATATCAAAAGAATGATATTGTCGCTCGTGCGTACGTACGGACTATCGTCTCCACGAACGCGATGAGATTCATTCTCCATCGTATCCATTCAAGTATAATTATCATTTTATGATTTAAAAATGATGTTTAAGGACATGATATCATTCTGTATATGATTAATATACAACCTATTCATTACAAAAATGGCTTACATAACAAAACATATAAAAGAAAATGAGTAAGTTAACACCCGAAACAACGATAATACTAAGATATTATTACCAAAGCAATGTTAAAAAATCATATATGATATCATATGAATGCATATGATTATAGTATAATTTAATAACAATTATTTCACTGTTATACAGGAGGGTAACCTACCCCAACCAAGGAAATGAACAAGGTAAGAGTTATTTCACAATCTCTTCATTATCCGAGGTTGTTTATACGTAATAATCTACTGGGATCTCTTTATCATCCACATCCATGTTTCTTAAAAATGTATTTCAAAACATTTTTTAATATTTACTAGAATTTGAGCTAAAGTAATTTATACCCTTTTTGACTTTTATAAGTGGTTTATAAAGAAATCTTTCCATCGTTTTCAAAACAAGGTCCTTTTTAACCTTTTCGACAGAATTAAGGAAAGAATGTTTTTTAACATATACGGCGGGTGCAGCTATTTTCTGCGGTTATAAAATCTTCAAAGCTTCCCTTACAAGCTTATAAGAATATTTTCAAAGAAAATGTTTTATTTTATATGGCTCTTAAATTATTTCAAAATAAAAAGAGATATTTCTCTAAAAAGAGTTTTGATTTCTTCTATGTCAACATCCTTTGATGGATTTTACGCTTATATGAAGTTGATTTATTATGATACAAAACTTCTATGTTGTATTGAAGGTTTTGTGATATGTTTGACTGTGGATGTGCTATTTTTATACCATTCATGGTTTATGGTGAATGTATTGACATTTCGTATGCTAGTTTTAATACGAATGTTTATGTTATGTTTAAACCTTTTCATATGAGAATGCATTGGACTTAATATGTGACGAGTGGAGCCCGCTATAGCTCCTCGATGCATCGGTAGGTCTCATGAGACAAAATAGTGTCTTGGAACAAGGCCTTGGAAAAATATTATTTTTAGTCTTGGCATGAGGCCTTGGCTATGTGGTTATTATAGTCTGGCATTATGCATTCCATCATTATGAAAGTGGTTATTTATATTGCATGTGATTATTCGATTAGTAGAATATCTATCTGAATAAGTAAATGGAATTATTTCATTTTAATTTTGCCATACTATGTTGAAGTTCATGTTTAAAAGGCTTTTGTTTTAGTAATACATTGCCTTAAATGTTTATGCTTATTTTTGAAAGTTTCCACTATATTTTCATCCTTACTAGGCATTTGAGCTCACCCATTTTCTATGTTTTATTTTTCCCAGGAAGTGAAGAAGTAAATTATGAATGACCTTCAGGGATAATATGTGGGGATATGAGTGTGTATTATGGAGAAAATATGTTGTTGTAGTAGTTTTCCAATTTATGATGTAATGTAAAACTTTTTGAATATATCTATTGTTTCCAAGGAAACTAAACCAATCGGTCTTTATAGATTTGATATTTCATGTGATCATGCCAATGTTATGTCATAATGCATCGACTCTAGGTAACTGGGGTCGGGGTGTTACAGTTGGAATCAGAGGAAGATTAGTACAAACCTTGGAAGCTATATTTAGATAAACTCTGATTAGAGCACATAGATTTAAGATGGACTTTGAGGATTAGTATAGAAGAACTTCCTAGAATTTTGGTATTGTAGAGATTTTGTGAGTTTTCCGGGAAATACATCCCTGTCTGGATATATGCAGGTAGAGGCGGCTCTGGCACATATGTACCTAGGGGTAAAACCAGAAAACACCTCTTTGAGCTAGACTCGAACGGGAACTGGTGCATGACAACGGGCCTTGCTGCACTCTTGGTTATGACACTCCCGGGGGATATGCTTAGGAAAATTCTCATTTTCTTTACAAACCATATGAAGGGTTTATGAGTATATACTTCCTCAAAGGAGACATTTTTATTATTATGTATTATATCCATAAACTATTTAATTTATGTTATGTGTTTCACGTGTTTGGGATTAGGTATTGTTATTCATAAACTAATCTAGTGTATTCCATTGTTTAGAAATGGCACCAAGTAGAAGGAATGATAACTCCAGTAATGCACATGATACAAAGAGAAAGAAGGATCAAATATTTCATGGTCTTAAGCCAGAATTTATAACAGAAATAGTCTAGAATGTATTATCATCATATGAAGAAATAATATTATGTGTTGATAAGATAAGTAAACAGTTTACTGAGTCCTATGGACTTGAAGGGAAGCAAGAAAAGAAAAGGATGGAAGAGAGAAAGATGGATAAGGAGAAGAGGGAAAAGAATAATTTTCCCATATGTGATAACTGTGGAAAGAAACACCCTGGAACTTGCCTAAAAATAATGGGATTTTGTTATAAGTGTGGAGGAAAAGGGCACAATGTAAGTGAATGAAAGGGTAATAAAATGGTTTCAAATGTACAATTCTTCATTTGCAATGAGTTTGGACACTATTCGAACCTATGTACCAGTCATCAGACTATGCCGCAAGTGATTCTATTGGATAATAACCATGTTATGATACTACCACAGATGAAGAGGTATGATTAGAGTTCTTATGTTGGTTATTTCATTTGAGTGTTGTATCAACAATATACTTATTATAATAATTATGGAGTGTATAAGGATTTTACTGCAATACTGTTTCATTATGGACTTGAGATTGTGTGGAACAAAGAAAAGTGACTCAATAGCAGGTTAAATTTTTGGAAAATATATGGTTGAGAGAAAGATAAACCATAATATGGTTCTGATACCGAGGTAGTGATTTTAGAATAATAAATGATTATTTTGGATAAATTATATTGGATATTATTGACTCCCTTGAAACTGATTAATGATTTGTATATTCTGTCATTATTGGGGTTTACAACATTTTTGGATTGAAGGAGTATATCTATTATTCTATAAGGAATAAGGGATCATGAATGTAATCAATAAGGTTTTATGATAATTCAGGATGTTGCAGTGTTTTAAAAGAATACATGATGAAGGTGATCACGTGTTATTATGCAGCAAAAAAAGGATCTTCATTGTGTTTACCTTCCTTATAAATTTTGGACTGAAGTATTTTGGATAGTTCTAGTTTGGATTATTTTGGATTGCCATAAAAGGACAACCCGGAGGTCAGGCGGCAACCCGTCACGACCGGCAAGGCTGCGAGACTTGATCCCGCAACCGAAGGGAGACAAGGGTGTATCACCTACCACTGGCCCACAAGATGTCCTGGATTAAATAATGTAGTTTTTTTAAAAGATCTGGTAGATAAATTATAAATTCATTTCTTTTGGAACCTTGTACGAATAGTATAAATAGAAATTTTTTTACGTTCTATTATCTTTTAGAGTGAAAGATGAGTTTGTGTTAGATATTTATTAATGGATAAAACACTAATTATAAAGTAAGCATATCTCTTTATGATCTTAGCCAATCTCATAAATAGATTCCTCAACATTAAGAAAAGGAACTTAGAACAAAAATGTTGTCCTAGATGGTACCTTAAATCATCACTAATTTATGGCTTTGGGATTGTTGGCCTTTTCATAGCAATGTTCTCTACCACTCTCCATCAGATAATTGATGGTTAGATTTCTCTTCCATATCCATATTTTCCTACATGGAACCCTAGTATGTGTTATTTTCAGTAATTTTCATACTTTCCACTCTTTATTTTAAATAGAGGCCTCATTAATTCATTTTTCGATGTGGGATTTCAACTAAGATATTTTGAAACGTCAAAAATGTGTTAGCCTAATACCATATGTCTGGTTGAACCGAGGGTATTTCAAATCATCATAGATTGATGAATTTAAGGACCTCAATTTTACACTTGTTTGTGACTGATGAACTCAATCACTACCTATAAATATTTATGTTTTTCCTCCAATTATATGTCTCTAATTGCCACCAATGTTCTCCTAATCGAGATCATAATTTGGTGGTGACCCTTTCATTTCTATTTTCCTCATATTAAGACTAAATTTTAACCTAATTTCTGATTTAGGTTTTACCACAAATATATTTTCTATTTTTAACCATTTATTTTCGAAGAACAATTTCAAATTTCTAGGACGCAATTTATTGATGGAGGGGAGAATGTAACACCCCATGATTTCATAGCGTGTTATTTCATCAAAATAATTCAATAAATTGCACTACACGCAACACCGAGTTCAATCGCACCATGACCTACAAAAAAAATCCATTCAAAAGAGGTTATGAATAGTATTAACTAAATTTTAAACTTTATATAATCCTTATAATTTTATAATCCATATTATGAGTTTCTTAGATATAATTCAAGAACAAATCCATTTTCAGTATTGCACTTTTATCAACATTTAATTGTGAACCCTTTTTAAATACAATATTTTAAACTTTTTGACTAAATGGGGACATCAGAAATTTAATATGAAACATCCCAAGCATCCACGGTATTATTTCCTTTGAATAATACAGTAACGTGTGTTGTACGCAACTTCGAGTTTTAACACACACCACAACTGATCAAACTAGCCGTTATGAATAGTAATACCTAATTTTTGAAATTATATATATTTTATATTTCATATTTTAAAATGGACTTCATTTTTGGATTCGGAGTGTCGAACTTACCCTAAGGTGAAATTTTGGTACTTTTCGGGTAACTTTAATTTTTTGATGAATAGTGAAAGTAACTAAATTTTAATTAAAAACAACTTTTTTAATCAAAATAATTAATAGTGATAAATAATGAATTTGAGTGGTTTTAAAGTATATTTAGAATATATTTTTACCATTTAATACAATTTTGTTCATTGGACATAATTTCACAATAAAACCGAACATAAACAAGTATCAATCTTTTAATAGTTATTATCTCTTAAAAACACGCTTTTTGTTTTAACAACGGGAATTAATTTTAAATTTCTTTTTTCCACTTCTGTGTTTTGAATTTGGAAAAATGGATTCCATATTTGGAATCAGGATGTTAAAATTTTGTAAATATGTAACTTTTATTTTTAGACATTTTGAATAATTACTACGGTAAATATTTTATTTACCATGGTTAAGGGTAAATCCGGTAAATAAGGGTTAAAAAATAATATTATAATAATACTAAATTACCCTAAAAAGTGTCCTAACCTTATTGGTTGAAACATGTTCGACCATAGGCATCTTTGGGTTGATTTTGGGACCCCATGGAGCCACTTGTAGATGATAGGGACGCTTTATTTTAATTAAGTTAAAATGAATACAAAAATGACACAAGCATATATCTTTTAGAAAAAAATTTTTTACATAGAGTAATATATGTTGGATTTTCAACAATAAATATTCATTAGAAAGATAAAAATATTCCCTACATAATTATATTTTATTTATAATTTTTAGAGATTACATAAGTTAATTTATTTATGACACAATGATGATGCAGTAATTACCATAATAGTAAAAATTTAAAATAATTGATATTATAAATACCCAAATAAAAATAATTTGAGACTTTTAATGAATTAAAATATTTTTATTGGATAATATGACATATTAGTATTGATTTAATTAACTTTTTTCTAAGTAATCATTCTATTATGAGTTTCACAAAAATCAACTATTGAATAGTGTCCAAATTGACATAAAAGAGTTTTCTAAAACAATATTATATTATTAATTGATATTAAATTACTAAAAATCTAATGTTAGGCCAAGAGACTTATATCATGATAGTTGAATCATTAATGGACCACTTGGGGGTCTCTTGGATGTATATGGTAAGTTTATTAACCATATAATATAAAAATACAAAGAGATATTGTAAAAGTGAATCTAATTAACTTAGAGTTAATACATAAATATATGGTTAATATAAGTACCCAAACCTGTCTAAATTATATTGGTAGAGTGGTTTTAGACCCATAACCACCTTAAAATTTAGATAATTCACTTTGTATCCACTAGAAACCGAATTTGAATTTATTATAAATTAATATTTCTAGCTTTTCCAAAGGTGCCCCTCACCCCTCTTATAAAAGGGAACTCCTCCTTCTCATTTCTTCACACCTTCAAAGCCTTTTGGTTCGGCCAAACTCTGCCAAAATACTCTCCCAACTTCCCTCACTACAACATAGAGGCCTTAGTTTGATCAGAAAGCCAACCTAAGGAGCCCTTTTGATCAAATCAAAAGGAATAACCCAAAGAAGAGGTAATGATTTCACCACCCTTTTCCCAGTTCCTTTCTTCATCCACTTCTTCTTTCTTTGTTATTACCATTCTAAAATAGTAAATCCAGTATCATATATATACTGTGATGTTATTATAAATATGGTACAACCATATTCATAATTATATCCACCCTTTGAATAACATGTCACCATACGTGCGTACGTACGGCTTACCATCTCCACGTCGTGGTGTAATTGTTATTCAATATATTATTATTTGTATGCGTATAATAATGACGTGTAACTCATGTAAACAATAAATATAACATGATAATGATTATGTATATATTATATACTATCAAATTATATATTATTTTAATATCAAAATAATGATATTGTCGCTCGTGCGTACGTACGGACTACCGTCTCCACGAACGCGATAAGATTCATTCTCCATCGTATCATTTTCTAATTTAAAAATTATGTTTAAGGACTTGATATCATTCTGTATATGATTAATATACAACCTATCCCTTACAAACATGGCTTACATAACAAAACATATAAAAGAAAATGAGTATGTTAACACCCGAAACAACGATAATACTAAGATATTATTAACAAAGCAATGTTAAAAGATCATATATGATATCATATGAATGCATATGATTCTTGTATAATTTAATAATAATTATTTCACTATCATACTAGAGGTTAACTTACCCCAACCAAGGAAAAGTACAAGGTAAGGGTTATTTCACAATCTCTTCATTATCCGAGGTTGTTTATACATAATAATCTACTGGGATCTCTTTATCATCTACATCCATGTTTCTTAAAAATGTATTTCAAAACATTTTTTACTATTTACAAGAATTTGAGTTAAAGTCATTTATACCCTTTTTGACTTTTATAAGTGGTTTATAAAGGAATCTTTCCGTCGTTTTCAAAACAAGGTCCTTTTTAACCTTTTCGACAAAATTAAGGTAAGAATGTTTTTTTAACTTATACGGTGGGTGCGGCTATTTTCCACCGTTATAAAATCTTCAAACCTTCCCTAACAAGCTTAAAAGAATATTTTCAAAGAAAATGTTTTATTTTATATGGCTCTTAAATTATTTCAAAATAAAAAGAGATATTTATCTAAAAAGTGTTTTGATTTCATCTATTTCAACATCCTTTGTTGGATTTTACGCTTATGTGAAGTTGATTTATTATGATACAAAACTTCTATGTTTAATTGAAGGTTTTGTGATATGTTTGACTGTGGATGTGCTATTTTTATACCATTTATGGTTTATGGTGAAAGTATTGACATTTTGTATGCTAGTTTTAAAACGAATGTTTATGTTATGTTTAAACCTTTTCATATGGTAATGCATTGGACTTAATATGTGACGGGTGGAGCCCGCTATAGCTCCTCGATGAATCAGAAGGTCTCATGAGACAAACTAGTGTCTTAGAACAAGGCCTTGGAAAAATAATATTTGTAGTCTTGGCACAAAGCCTTGGTATGTGGTTATGATAGTCTGGCATTATGCATTCCATCATTATGAAAGTGGTTATTGATATTTCATGTGATTATTCGATTAGTAGAATATCCATGTAAATAAGTAAATGGAAGTATTTAATTTTACTTTTTACATAATATGTTGAAGTTCAAGTTTAATTGGCTTTTGTTTTAGTTATACATTTCCTTAAATGTTTATGCTTATTTTTGAATGTTTTCGCTATATTTTCATCCTTACTGGGCATTTGAGCTCACCCCTTTTCTATGTTTTATATTTCCCTGGAAGTGAAGATGTACATTATGAATGACCTTCTGGGATATTATATGGGGATATGAGTGTGGATTATGGAGAAAATATGTTGTTGTAGTAGTTTTCCACTTTATGATGTAATGTAAAACTTTATGAATAAATCTAGTGTTTCCAAGACTACTAAACCAATCGGTCTTTCGAGATTTTATCTTTCTTGTGATCATGCCATGTTATGTAATAATGCATCGACACTGGGTAACTGGGGTCGGGGTGTTACAGTTGGTATTAGAGAAAGTTTAGTACAAACTTTGGAAGCTATATTTAGATAAACTCTGATTAGAGCACATAGATTTAAGATGGACTTTGAGGACTAGTATAGAAGAACTTCCTAAAATTTTGGTATTGTAGAGATTTTGTGAGTTTTCCGTGCAATAAATCCCTGTCTGGATACGAACAGGTAGAGGCGGCTCTGGCACAGATGTACCTAGAGGTAAAACACGAAAACACCGCTTTGAGCTAGACTCGAACGGGAACTGGTGCATGACAACGGGCCTTGCTGCACTCTTGATTACGACACTCCCGGGGGATATGCTTAGGATAATTCTCATTTTCTATACAAACCATTATGAAGGGTTTATGAGTATATACTTCCTCAAAGGAGACATTTTTATTATTATGGATTATATCCATAAACTATTTAATTTATGTTATGTGTTTCACAAGTTTGGGATTTGGTATTGTTATTCATAAACTAATCTAGTGTATTCCTTTGTTTAGAAATGGCGCCCAATAGAAGGAATGATAACTCCAGCAATTCACATGATACAAAGAGAAAGAAGGATCATATATTTCATGGTCTTAAGCCAGAATTTATAAGAGAAATAGTCTCGCATGTATTATCATCATATGAAGAAATAATATCATGTATTGATAAGATAAGTAAAGAGTTTACTGAGTCCTATGGATTTGAAGGGAAGCAAGAGAATAAAAGGATGGAAGAGAGAAAGATGGATAAAGGGAAGAGGGAAAAGAAGAATTTTCCCATATGTGATAACTGTGGAAAGAAACACCCTGGAACTTGCCTGAAAGGAATGGGAGTTTGTTATAAGTGTGGAGGAAAAGGGCACAAAGTACGTGAATTCAAGCGTAATAAAATGGTTTCAAATGTACAATGCTTCATTTTCAAGGAGTTTGGACACTATGCGAACCTATGTACCAGTCATCAAAATATGCCGCAAATGATGCTATTGGATAATAACCAAGTTATGATACTACCACAGATTAAGAGGAATGATTAGAGTTCATATGTTGGTTATTTCATTTGAGTGTTGTATCAACAATGTACTTTTTATAATAATTATGGAGTATATAAGGATTGTACTGCAGTACTGTTTCATTATGGACTTGATATTGTGTGGAACAAAGAAAAGTGACTCAATAGCAGGTTAAATTTTTGGAAAATATATGGTTGAGAGAATGATAAACCATAATATGGTTCTGATACCGAGGTAGTGATTTTAGAATAATAAATGATTTTTTTGGATAAATTATATTGGATATTATTGACTACCTTGAAACTGATTAATGATTTGTATATTCCGTCATTATTGGGGTTTACAACATTTTTGGATTGAAGGAGTATATCTATTATTCTATAAGGAATAAGGGATCATGAATGTAATCAATAAGGTTTTATGATAATTCAAGATGTTGCAGTGTTTTAAAAGAATACATGTTGAAGGTGATCACATGTTATTATGCGGAAAAAAAGGGATCTTCATTGTGTTTACCTTCCTTATAAATTTTGGACTGAAGTATTTTGGATAGTTCTAGTTTGGATTATTTTGGATTGCCATAAAAGGACAACCCGGAGGTCAGGCGGCAACCCGTCACGACCGGCAAGGCCATGAGACTTGAACCCGCAACCGAAGGGAGACAAGGGTGTATCACCGACCACTGGCCCACGAGATGTCCTGGATTAAATAATGTAGTTTTTTTTAAAAGATCTGGTAGATGAATTATAAATTCATTTATTTTGGAACCCTATACGAATAGTATAAATAGAAATTTTTTTACATTCTATTATCTTTTAGAGTGAAAGATGAGTTTGCGTTAGATATTTATTAATGGATAAAACTCTAATTATAAAGTTAGTATATCTCCTTATTATCTTAGAAAATCTCATAAATAAATTCCTCAACATTAAGAAAAAGAACTTATAACAAAAATGTTATCCTAGATGGTACCTTAAATCATCACTAATTTATGGTTTTGGGATTGTTGGCCTTTTCATAGCCATGTTCTCTACCACTCTCCATCAGATAATTGATGGTTAGATTTCTCTTCCATATCCATATTTTCCTACATGGAACCCTAGTATGTGTTATTTTCGGTAATTTTCATACTTTCCACTCTTTATTTTAAATAGAGGCCTCATTAATTCATTTTTCGATGTGGGATTTCAACTAAGATATTTTGAAACATCAAAAATGTGTTATCCTAATACCCTATGTTTGGTTGAACTGATGGTATTTCAAATCATCATAGATTGATGATCTTAAGGACCTCAATTTTACACTTGTTTGTGACTGATGACCTCAATCACTACCTATAAATATTTACGTTTTTCCTCCAATTATATGTCTCTAATTTCTACCAATGTTCTCCTAATTGAGATCATAATTCGGTGCTGACCCTTTCATTTCTATTTTTCTCATATTAAGACTAAATTTTAAACCAATTTCCATTGTGGGTTTTACCACAAATATATTTTCTATTTTTAACCTTTTATTTTTTAAGAACAATTTAAAATTGCGAGGACGCAATTTATTGAAGGAGGGGAGAATGTAACACCCCATGATTTCATAGCGTGTTATTTCTTGAAAATAATTCAATAACTTGCACTACACACAACACCGAGGTCAATCGCACCATGAATTACCAAAAAAAGACATTCAAAAGAGTTTATGAATAGTATTAACTAAATTTTAAACTTTATATAATCCTTATAATTTTATAATCCATATTATGAGTTTCTTAGATATAATGCAAGAACAAATTCATTTTCAATATTGCACTTTTATCAACTTTTAATAGTGAACCCTTTTTAAATACAATATTTTAAACATTTTGACTAAATGGGGACATCAAAAATTTAAAATGTAACATCCCAAGAATCCACGGTACGCTTTCCTTTGAATAATACAGTAGCGTGTGTTGTACGCAACTTCATGTTTTAACACACACCACAACCGATCAAAATAGCCGTTATGAATAGTAATACCTAATTTTTGAAATTATATATATTTTATATTTTAAAATGGACTTCATTTTTGGATTCAGAGTGTTGAATTTACCCTAAGGTGAAATTTTGGTACTCTTCGGGTAACTATAAATTTATGATGAATAGTGAAAGTTACTAAATTTTAATTAAAAACAACTTTTTTAATCAAAATAATTAATAGTGATAAATTATGAATTTGAGTGGTTTTAAAGTATATTTAGAATATATTTTTACCATTTAATACAATGTTGGTAATTGGACATAATTTCCCAATTAAACCGAACATAAACAAGTATCAATCTTTTAATAGTTATTATCTCTTAAAAACACGCTTTATGTTTTAACAATGGGAATTAATTTTAAATTAATTTCTGCCACTTGTGTGTTTTGAATTTGGAAAAATAGATTCCATATTTGGAATCAGGATGTTAAAATTGTGTAAATATGTAACTTTTATTTTTAGACATTTTGAATAATTACTGCGGTAAATATTTTATTTACCATGGTTAAGGGTAAATCCGGTAAATAAGGGTTAAAAAATTATATTATAATAATACTAAATTACCCTAAATTGTTACCTAACCTTATTGGTTGATAAATGTTAGACCATAGGCATCTTTGGGTCGATTTTGTGTCCCCATGGAGCCACTTGTAGATGATAGGGACACTTTATTTTAATTAAGTTAAAATGAATACAAAAATGACACAAGCATATATCTTTTAGAAAAACAATTTTTACATAGGGTTATATATGTTGGATTTTAGACTATAAATATTAGTTAGAAAGATAAAAAGATTTACTACATAATTATAGTTTATTTATAATTTTTAGATATTTAATAAGTTAATTTATTTATGATACAATGATGATGCAGTAATTACCATAATAGTGAAAATTTAAAATAATTGATATTATAAATACCCAAATAAATATAATATGAGACTTTTAATGAAATAAAATAATTTTATAGGATAATATGACATATTAGGATTGATTTAATTAAATTTTTTTCGAAGTAATAATTCTTTTATGAGTCTCACAAAAATCAACTATTGAATAGTGTCAAAATTGACGTAAAAGCGTTTTTAAAACAAATATTATATTATTAATTGATATTAAATTTTTAAAAATCTAAGGTTCGGCCAAGAGACTTATAACATGATTTTTGTATCATTAGTGGACCACTTGGGGGTCGCTTGGATGTATATGGTATGTTTATTAACCATATAATATAAAAAAAAGAGATATTGTAAAAGTGAAACTAATTAACTTAGAGTTAATACTTAAAGATAAGGTTAATATAAGTACCCAACCCTGTATAAATTATACTGGTTGAGTGGTTTTCTACCCATCCCCACCTTAACATTTAAATAATCCACTTTGGAGCCATTATAAACCGAATATAAATTTATTATAAATTAATATTTCTAGCTTTTCTAAAGGTGCCCCTCACCCCTCTTATAAAAGGGAATTCCTCCATCTCATTTTTCACGCCTTCAAAGCCTTTTGGTTCGGCCAAACTCTGCCCAAATACTCTCCCAACTTTCCTCACTACAACATAGAGGCCTTATTTTTATCATAAAGCCAACCTAGGGAGCCCTTTTGATCAAATCAAAAGGAAGAACTCGAAGAAGAGGTAATGATTTCACCACCCTTTTCCAAGTTCCTTTCTTCTTCCACTTCCTCATTCTTTGTTATTACCATTCTAAAATAATAACTCCAGTATCATATATATACTGTTATGTTATTATAAATATGGTACAACCATATTTATTATTCTATCCACCCTTTGAATAACATGTCACCATACGTGCGTACGTATGGCTTACCGTCTCCACGTCGTGGTGTAATTATTATTCAATATATTATTATTTGGATGGGTATAATAATGATGTGTAACTCATGTAAATAATAAATATAACATTATAATGATTATTCATATATTATATACTATCAAATTATATGTTATTTTAATATCAAAATAATGATATTGTCGCTCGTGCGTACGTACGGACTACCGTCTCCACGAACGCGATGAGATTCATTCTCCATCGTATCCATTCAGGTATAATTATCAGTTTATAATTTAAAAATGATGTTTAAGGACATGATATCATTATTTATATGATTAATATACAACCTATCCATTACAAACATTCCTTACATAACAAAACATATAAAATAAAATGAGTAAGTTAACACCCGAAACAACGATAATACTAAGATATTATTAACTAAGAAATGTTAAAAGATCATATATGATATCATATGAATGCCTATGATTCTTGTATAATTTAATAAAAATTATTTCACTATTACACTGGAGGTTAACCCACCCAAACCAAGGAAAAGTACAAGGTAAGGGTTATATCACAATCTCTTCATTATCCGAGGTTGTTTATACGTAATAATCTACTGGGATCTCTTTATCATCCACATCCATGTTTCTTAAAAATGTATTTCAAAACATTTTTCAATATTTACTAGAATATGAGTTAAAGTCATTTATACACTTTTTGACTTTTATAAGTGGTTTATAAAGTAATATTTCTGTTATTTTCAAAACAAGGTCCTTTTTAACCTTTTCGACAGAATTAAGGTAAGAATGTTTTTTTAACTTATACGGCGGGTGCGGCTATTTTCTGCCGTTATAAAATCTTCAAACTATCCCTTACAAGCTTATAAAAATATTTTCAAAGAAAATTTTATATTTTATATGGATCTTAAATTATTTCAAAATAAAAAGAGATATTTCTCTAAAAAGAGTTTTGATTTCTTCTATGTCAACATCCTTTGTTGGATTTTACGCTTATATGAAGTTGATTTATTATGATACAAAAATTCTATGTTTTATTTAAGGTTTTATGATATGTTTGACTGTGGATGTGCTATTTTTATACCATTCATGGTTTATGGTGAAAGTATTGACATTTCATATGCTATTTTTAATACAAATTTTTATGTTATGTTTAAACCTTTTCATATGGGAATGCATTGGACTTAATATGTGACGGGTGGAGCCTGCTATAGCTCCTCGATGCATCGGTAGGTCTCATGAGACAAACTAGTGTCTTGGCACAAGGACTTGGCAATATCCTATTTGTAGTCTTGGCATGAGGCCTTGGCTATGTGGTTATGATAGTCTGGCATTATGTATTCCATCATTATGAAAGTGGTTATTGATATTGCATGTGATTATTCGATTAGTAGAATATCCATGTGAATAAGTAAATGGAATTATTTCATTTTACTTTTGCCATAATATGTTGAAGTTCAAGTTTAAAAGACTTTTGTTTTAGTTATACATTTCCATAAATGTTTATGCTTATTTTTGAATGTTTCCGCTATATTTTCATCCTTACTGGGAATTTGAGCTCACCCCTTTTCTATGTTTGATTTTTCCCAGGAAGTGAAGAAGTAAATTATGAATGACCTTCAGGGATGTTATGTGGGGATATGAGTGTGGATTATGGAGAAAATATGTTGTTTTAGTAGTTTTCCACATTATGATGTAATGTAAAACATTATGAATATATCTAGTGTTTCCAAGACAACTAAACCAATCGGTCTTTCGAGATTTGATCTTTCTTGTGATCATGTCAATGTTATGTAATAATGTATCGATTCTAGGTAACTGGGGTCAGGACGTTACACATAATATTCACCCCATATTAAAAATTCCATCTAAAATATATCATCTCTTTTGATTATTATCTAGTGATTTTCTATATGAATATTGATATTCAAAATGTATATGACTCGTTAAATTTGATAAATTTTTTAATCAAAGAATTTTATATTTTACTGATTCACTATTATAATGGAATTGATCACCCAATATTTTATATACATTGTTATATAATCATCACTAATTTTCATAAATAAAATAAGGGATCCACACGGTGAAACAATAGAGAATATAAATCCCATATTGCACAACTCATCAAGATATTTCATCAACTCTTCCAACTATAATTGTTCTATTATATTTGGAGTTTTAGATTTAATCCTTGCATCATGGATTAGATTAATTGAGAACTCACCTACATGATATTTTGGGCAACCATGTAATTATTGTAGAAAAAAATCAATGAATTTTTATACCAAAATTAAATATTATATTCATTGGATATCTTCTTTATCTATAGATATATCTTGGTCTCTCAATCTTCTAAAAAAATTAAGGAGAACTAATACATGTACGTCAAGAAAAGACTTAAGAGATGAAGTATATCCCCTAAAAAGGTTTTTTATACCCCCTTCATAGATACTAAACTAATTTATCAAGTAAAAATATCTAAATAATTCTATATAATTAATAATGAAATTATTTTTAATTGTGAAATAAAATTCATATTATTTTTCTTGATTGTACCCTATAAATAATATAGTGATTTCATTATACTTTTCCAATCTCAAATTCGTTTCCAAATTCCTTCCCCCAAGGATCATACTAAACATCCTCTAATACCATCTACAACATCTTGTTTTCAATAATCTGAGATATTATAGTTATATTATATTAATTCTATATAATAAAAGAGTAGCTAAAACAACAAAAATATTTCTATTCATGGAATAAATTTTAACAAACCAACCTGGGTAAATTAGAGATTCCGCTTGACTCATCCCATCATGGTTAGGTTATCCTACATAATAGATTCATTTATTGATAAAAACCAAAACACTTGACTAGTGTACCATGTGAGATAAAAGTATATAAAAATATCCATTAAACTAATGGAAAACATGATAAAATAGAAAATTATGAATCAGACATGATCAATGAGTCTCTATGTGGCCAACTATCACCCCCAGACCATCCTGCTTCAAAGGAAAATGACTACAAGAGAACCCGACATGATACATGAATCCTTTCTCATTCACTGAATCCTAAAAAAACAAGGTTTAAACCCTCCCAATAAAAAGTAGGGTCTACTAAAAGCGCTAGTTGAATTCCACAATGTAATCTATACAAGTTCAAATATCGACAATGAATAAGTTTGAAGATTAAGATCATAATATAATTAAAATGTATTTTAATATATAATACTATTATTAAAAATTTCCTTTGTTTTTTATAAATTCATACCATTTTCACATAACCAAGTAATAAAAGGCTTATAAAAGAAAAAGAGGTAAACTAATCATCTGATAAAGCATCCATGAAACAAACCACCAAGATGTAAACATGGTGTAAATGAAAAAGAACCCCATTAATTTTGTAGCCTATGATAATATGTACTAGACATAATATAGTACTAAATTATGATGATATCGAGTCATGGAATAGTTTTTTGATATCACAAAGAAACCATTAGTTGTTCCACACACCCAAGGGTCACCTAAATCTGTCTCTCTATACACCCATGTTTCCTAATATGTTATGTTTGTTCAAAAAAGATTTTTGAAAACCATAACCACAAATATTTTAATATTTTTATCACCCATTCCAATAAATTTCATCATGAATATATAGAAAATAATGAATTAGTAAGACTTTCATAGATCCACCAACCTCCAGAATGATGGAACCCTATCTGACATTAAAAATAGAAAAAACCACAGTCCAGCCTTCAATAGACAACACATAAAATGTAACTTCAAATGATTGATAAAAAACATAAATAGACCATGAATATAGATGAAAACCATATATAACACTAAATACAAAACAAAATAAACAATTAAATAGAATGAAAACATACCTAGAGGGACACAATGAAACCACAACGACGGTCTATATCATAATAAATGATCTAAAAGGAGTGAATATATCCAAAATCACACAAAATACCCTAGGTGTTCGAGAAGAAGGGTTGAAAATGAAATTAAATAAGTTTTAAGTTTGTTGTGCCGTAAAATAAATAAGGTTCTATTATCCCAATGAGAACCTTCTAAATCTATTTACGTAATTATCTCTAGACTCCATTAATTTAAACAAATATATATCATCGAACAATGTATCATTTTCCCACGAAAAGGCTCTCCATGACCAATATTCTCATGATTCACCTAATGAAATAGGAACAAAAAAATATAATTCATACCTAAATGAAGATAACATAGTGTTACAATCTCCACATTATAAACTCTTTATATCTCTAAAAATTCCCCAGATACCTATACTTGAAAATATTCATGGTCACAATAACCTCATAAACAATTCCCACACCCACATATTGGGACTATCCCATCTATACATCCAAATTACAGGTAATATAGGAATCATTTTAACATGTAGAATATTATCTCAGGGATCTATAATCGTAACTGGTTGCTCAACCTTTGTGATATCATGCCCATGATCGATATCTTCGCATTTAATGACTTGGGAAGGATATGTTCGATACCTCCTATGATAAGAAAAATGAAAAACATCCTAGATTAAAGTCAAACCAGATGGTCAGTATAACTGATATGAAACCTTTCCCAATCATCCAATGGTCTTAATGGGTCCCACAATCCTCAGTTCAAATATTCCATTCTTACCGATCCGATAATGTTCTAAGTGAGGAGAAACTCTAAGAATGTCCTGATGGCCTTCAGAGAACTCCAGTGGATTATGATGAATGTTAGTATAATATTTATAAAGACTCTATGTTGTGATAAATCACTTCAGGATCAATTACACCCTCTATATGTTCTCATGAACAAGACTCAGCCCAAAAAAGTACTTATCTCCTAACTCTACCTAGTACAAGGTTGACCTGCATGGCTTCCCAAAAAAATTATAATATGGGATCTATTATATTCATGTTATAATAACTATTATTATTTTAAAAATAAACTAAAAGAAATTTATTTTCTCAACAACCAAAAAAAATCCTACATACACACCCAAAACATGTCCTCAAGAACCATCATATGTATCTCTATAAATCCATGCATCTATGGATGATATGTTTTTATCAATTTAAACTGGGAACCCATCACCTACATCAAATGATTCCAAAATCATCATGTGAATATTGTGTCCCATTTAGAAAAAAACCATCTCTTTTACCCCATAATGTATCACATTCCCTCAGTCATAAAAGTTCCCAAGATGTTCCACCTACAATTTCTCCTAAGTAGGAATGAAATTCACAAATTTTGTGATTCAGTCAATGATCCACGACATTGTACCCTTTACTCTAGGACTCGATGATAAAAAAAGACCAAATATATCAAATTATCATCAAATTTCCTTACAAAAATAGGTAATTTGTTACCACAAGCTTGAAATCCCCTGTTGTTCCCCCTTGATTCTCAGAAATGTTCGTCATCATGATATAAAATCTGAAATCGATCGTATCATCCCCTTCTACAAATACCAACCTATATTTTATCTGTACATATTGGTATACCTTGGGTGTATGGACCAACATTGAAAGTTTCCACTACCAGTCAAGTATTTCCTCAAGGAATTCATAACAACCAACATGATATGAAAACACAATGCTCTACATGGTAATTGAGATCACTCACCCAAGGTCATCCCACTATAAATGATTTCACCCAAAAATTAGCATGTTTTATCTGTCTTCTCATTGATCCAAAGCCACTGATCAAAAGAAGATTAATCATTCATAAATGCAAAAAACAACATCGCACCAACCACTTTCACTCCCAAGCACATCTCATAAAAAGTCATTAGATACCACTGCCCAACCATTTCCTTCATGTATTGTGTTAGAAATTTTAAACTCAATGTATCATCAATCAAAATACCTTTTACGATAATATATATATATATATATATATATATCAAAATTAAATGTCTTAAGGTACTCCACCCATCATCTCAATTTCAAATTTAGTTACCTCTGAGTGAAAATATATTTCATGATCGTATGATCAAAATACTCTGTAAACTACTCCCTAAGGAGGCATATCACCATGTTTTTAGTGCATTCATAAATGTAAACAACTCAAGATCATGGGTAGGTTATTTCATCTTATGATGGTGTAAATGGAGTGATCCATAAGCCACCACTTGTTTCCCCTTCATTAAGAAACGTGAAAAAATTATAATATAATCCCCATATAAATCATCATAACCCAAACTTGATTTTGGATGAATCAAAAGGATGGTTATAGTAAATTCACCTTTATCTCCTAAGCAGATCTAAAACAATTTCATTATATTCAAAATTCACACCCATATGGGTAAAATATTTCCCTAAAGATGTGATCCTAGAGATATCTTGATCCAACTATCCATAGTAACCTGCCAGACTCAATAAGATTTAGATCACAAACACATTTCTGGGATTCTCCCAAGACATATCAACCAATGTTTTTTCAAGATCCACTATGACACCCTCTCATATATCACAAGCCCATTAAATTGAACATCCCAAATTCATAACTCACATTTGTTAAGAGTATCATAGAGAATCATTATTTGAATGATAAATGAATTATATCAAAATGGTCTATATGGTCATCATCATTCATAGAGAACATAAAAATATCAAGCATGAACATAATAACAAAATAATCTAACAATGGATGAAAATTGTTGTCCATCAAAACAATAAATATTGAATGGTTGTTTGCTAGACCAAATGGAATAACCCAAAAATCAAAAACTATATAATAAATCCAAAATTTTGTATTAGATATATCAACTTCATGGAATGTCATCTGGTTGAACAATGGTTAATGTTCAATCATTGGAAACTAGAATTGTCCTCTATGTTGATAAAATATACAATCAATCACATAATAGTCATCTGATTTAACATGTGATACTCCACACAATTTCAAGTAAATCTATCTACATTCATAGAAAAGGGATTAGGTGAAGCCCACAATTACATGCTAGGATGAAATAATCTATTATATTCCAGTTCATCATTATCGAATTTATGTTCCACAAACTCATAAGGTTCCATTAGATAAGATGGAATAGAAATTATAATCATACTAGGGAGTAGGTCAATAGTAATCTTGATCTATCTCCTTGGAGGTTAACCATATAAATCATCATAAAATTTCTTGAGTATGTAAGCACCACTGAAAGAAGAATTCTACCCAGACAAGAGTCAACAACATCAATATTGTCTCATACAACTGGCATGAGATTATACTAACATAAGGAATAAAATTCCTCACCCTTTCTGGTCTAGAGTCTCACTCGCCCTAATAAACTACAGTGATCCCATCAGAAGATAAGAACTAAAGTCGAAAAATATAATAGTCTATTTTTCCATAACATTGATCATCTAATCCATGATTCCAAATAAATATATGATGTCAAGATCAATCACTGTGAATTCCCACTCCACCTAAAAGTTAGTTATCATCACCCGACACACTTGACACATGAAACCCTATTTGGAACTCCTTCCCAAAACTGTTTAATTATCTAAAAATTATGGAATAATATCTAAATATAATCCATACACGTAAATAAAATTTTACAAAACGAAATAACAGGTATCACATAAATCACACAATACTAGAAGCAGATATGATAAAATAAACATTGTAATAATAGCAGTATTTGTTTTTGGATTAAAATTTATATGAAATATACTCTTCAACATAAGGACATCCTATCTCAGCTACTCCATGGGATTTCTTAGAAAAATGAAAAACCCCTTAACCTATGGATATGACCCACCACCCTTGTAGTCATCAGTGAAATACTCTGATCTCTTTGTGATGGTGGATCCAATCATACTTCATTGGGATATAATTAAACAAATATGATTCATATAGAAAGTTATTGAACAATGATGAATGGTGTTGGGAGCCTCTACATAATTCAGTTTAGTATTACCTGGTCATCCACACTAGAAGAAATAAATCTACTACTATCCCAAAAAATCCCCAAAAATAGGTCAAAATGAAAACCAGCTACCTTTGTGCTTCCTCTTTGAGATATATGATTCACTATGTCTAACGGAAGTACCAATATATTCTCCTCAAAAAATGTACCATTACATTTATGTAACACTCTTACAATGATAAGTTATTGACTACCAACAAGAAGGTTGAAAGGCACATGATATTTAACCCCAAAAGAATATCAAGCCATAGTTCCAACAAAAACCACTAGGCATTTACATACTCATTACTGACAAGATATTGTTCTAAGTGAACTGTCTTAGCAAAACATGGGAAATAATCTTAAATGGATAACTCTACCTACTCAAATTTCAGATACTCTTAGTTCTTCAAAGAATTTAATATATCAGGATAAAACTACTAAATTAATATTTTACTAAAATAATCACATCTTATTTCCTCATGAAACTTAGTTTGAAAAAGAGTGTCCAGTCACTATATTTTCAACCCTTAAGCCATTTACATGGAAGACCCCAACTAAAATTCATCATGGTTCTACAAGAATTTTAAGATCATATCGATCCACTCGTGCCACTCCTCATATTTCTGTGGTCCATTGTCAATATGAAATATGGGTGTATGGTTCTCAGTGGACCCATTACCATGATCCACTACACACCCAGGGATCCTGAAACCCAATTGACCTAAAGTCTAACTTTTATGGTTTATAGATTCAACCAATGAGGTTTCCACTATGGTATTTTATTGTAGATATTTCCTCATATATTCGACTCTCATATTCATTAGATATCTTCTTGGAATAATTAACCCTTGAACAAAAGACAATGACTAATCAACATTAGGACATATTCCAAAATCATAGAACCACTTCAATAATTCATGTATATTCATAAAAAAAATCATATAATGAAATCATGAATTATAGGAATAAAAAATAACACTTTAATAAATAACATTTTCATTCAAATATGCTTCATATACATTTCATTTAAATAACCTCAAACAACAATAATCAATCATGAAAACAAAATCCAACCACCCATGGTAACTCGAGTTCAGACACAAATGTAAGCTACACCCTCCCATGATTACTACCAAAATTGAAATATTCAAAATTAAATACTACATTAGAGAGAGAATAATACTCATCTACTATTAAAACACTTCATGACTAGTATACCATGGATACAAATTTGTAACAAACAATCCCAGTCAACTACAAAATCCACCAGAGTCGTCCCGACATAGTGAGGTTAACAAATATACCATAAACATGTCTTGAATAAAACCAAAAAAAATAAACAATAATAGATTAAATTTTGGATTATAAGGATAAAAAATATCCATAAAACCAAAAAAAATATGATAAACCAGAAATGTATAAATCAGACATGACTAACGAGTCACTACGTGACCAGCAATCAACATCAAAGCATCCAACTTAAAAGGTAACTGACTACAAGAGATCATGATATGTTACATGATTCCCTTACATTTACTTATGTACTATAAAACAAGGTGTACAAGTAATCAAATTTAATAGTAAGGTGTGATCATCAAGCCTAATAGGATACCACCAAATAATCTATATGAGTTCTAATATCCAGAACACCCATGTTCTAGCTTTATTATAATAATCCTGTTTATAAATAATTATCATAAATAAAATCATTTCTAAACATTACCCTTTTCCATAATTTTATACCATGTTCACCAAAACTAGTAATATATCAGGTATAAAATGAAAATGGGTAAGCTGCACATGTGATAAAACATCTATGAAGTAAACCATCAAGTGATAAACCATGTATTAAATAAAAAACACACAATTTCAGCTCTAGCATATGAGAATACATGCTAGACATAAATGAATCCTAAAAAGTCCTGATATCGAGTCCTTTCGAATAATTTCATTATCACAAGGCAACCCACTATGGTTATCCGCCACCTATAGTCACCTACATCTATTTCCTGACACACCTCATGATCCCAATATGCCATGTTTTTTCAAAAACCATTTTCAAAAACCATTCTAACAATTAATTTAATCCCCTTATCACAAATGAAAATTAATTTCATTATGAACATATAGTAAATAATGTATTAGAAACACTTAAAAATATAAACCTACCTCTAGAATGATGGAACCCTATCTACCATCAAGAAAAATGATCAACAAACCAAGGAGAAGACTTCAATAGACAATTCATGACAAGAAACTGTAAAGGAATGATATAAAACATCATCTAACAATGTATATGAAATAAAAATTAGTACAATACCATAGTCACAACCAAATAAATGAAGAACAAGAACGAAAAAAAGATTTGGAAGGATGAACCGCAACAATAATGATTATCAATCACGAAATGCTAATTCAGAAGGAGACGAGATCACCAAAATCTACCTAATTTTCCAAGGGGACTCAGAGGAAGGGTATTGGACCAAATGAAAGAATTTTTAGGTGAGGCATGCATTGAAAACTATTGTACATGAGGATTAAACATCATTTTTCCCATTCAAGATTTTTATTTCAATTAATTAAAAAGATGCAAATAAATGTGTTTCTTGAGATTAAAAATCCTTTCCTTGACCATTACATGAAATGAAACCAATACATGGTGTGTAAACCTCTCAATATCTAAACTATTTTCATGACAGCTTCCCTATGACCATTATATGAAATATAATCCCATTACATGATATGTAAATTCCCAATAGAAATTACTCAGCCCATTTCCCTACTGAGGCCTTTCTACCCAAACTTATGGGTCATCGGTCTCAATAATCAGCTTCTAAATCAATTTACACCTTCATAACAAGAATCCATTAATTAAAATAAACAAATACCCCGGTACATTAGATAATTATCCATAGAAAATACTCTCTATTCCAAAAAATCCCATTACACACCCAAAAAGAGTGAAATGAAAAAAGACAAAGCATATTGGATAGAATAATACATGCTATTAAATTAATGATACATTCAAAAACTACATTTGAGAACATAGGATACAACATCATATCACTGAGAGAACATTATTATCTCATCCATAATATACCTAAAAATCAAAAATAGTACTCCTCTAGTTTTTTTATATAATGGAATGAAAATAAGGGTGATCTCAAAGGCTCAGTATGTTCTAGAATACAACATAATCCATCGAAAATACATCGCGCAATTGATATGGAATGAATGAATAAATTCTGTGAATCCATAATAATATAAAATCAGTGGAATGATATATTCATGGTAATAAATTAAAAAATATTAATAATAATCAATGATCTGATATTGGTGAAATAAATAATCTCAAAAATCATAAAATATTTTCAAGGACTTATGAAAATAGACTATACTGATATGGAGATATCGATACACCAAAACCAAAATTGTTTTCCCCATAAGACCTTATAATACATTAAAGGTATATTTATTTATGGACCCATCCATCACCTAATTAACAGTAATGAAATCAAAAAAAAGTTCATGGGGACCTTTCATAACAATACATAAGGATCATTTTTTTGTTATTGAGGAACGTAGGGAAAGACGATGGGCTAGGGATTTAAAATATTTCATTATTGGAGTGATGAAATTAATCATCTATGGTGATATAATACCCATTATAGTTATGATAGATGTGTGAATTTATTAAGCACAACAATAAAATATAATTTCTACCACTTTCAAAATGGTGGAATGTTCAACAGTATCTCAACATCGATGATCATAGGTTGAAGTATCTAAACTCAAACCCCTCTATATTACCAACACATACATCATGAATTGGTGACAAGTACAGTCATTAAACACTATTTTCTAGAGTATATATTTTATGGTAACATTTACATCATTATGATCAACACAACCTTTTCAATTCGATTTATGATGGATATCATCGATCGAGAGCTTGGACAATAGTTTTATCTCTCTTGAATACGAGTGGAGGGAGAAGATCTCAATTCTGAATAAATGAATGATCATCTGAATTTACATATACTCTACTTGTATAGTAAGAGGGAAAATACCCTGTAAAGCTTCACCGACCCCTATTTTTTTAGCACCTGTTAAATAAGTGGCAAATGTCTAATTATTGAAAAATAACTACCATATAAACATCATATATATTTATCACCTATCTATAATATATTATTTATATATTACTTGATAAAACATATCCATTAACTCAACTAATAATTCCTACAATATTAAATATTCCTTTTTAATAAACTAATAATAATTTGTTATATATTTTTCAGTGTATTCACTTGATATCCTTTAAATAGAATATCTAAATATATTTAAACAAGTTATTTTGTACCTGAATAATAATGTTTATATTTTTATTGGTGATCATTAATTTTTTGACACATCTAGAACCCTTTAGTGGGGATCTAATATCTTTTATACCAATACATCGAAATATAGATGACTCTTGAATATACTATTGTGTGTAACCCTCTGGGACCTAATCTCAATATTAGTGATTATTTATCAATGACCACAAGTATAGTATAGAAACCCAAAAAGTCACTTAATGAAATATGGAATTGTTATATAAATGAAAAAAAAAATCCTATAAACACACATTTTGTAATATAATGTCTTTGTATAATGTTATCTCATAATGTATGACTAACAAAATGTGTCATCATCAATTTATGAATTATTTTTTATTAACCTAACATAAAATACTTACCTTATTCTACAATTCCCAGAGATTTATGATGATATGACTATCATAATCAACCGAGATTGAAATATCACTTCCTTAACATAAAAGTGGAAAATCTTATCTTTATCATTCAACTAATGTCATACAACCTATAAAGTACCATATACAAGATACATCTCCATGACATCAACGAGAATGGTTTTTTTCATTACCAAAATTTACACCATCAATTGAAACACATTTATAATGATCTAAATATATGACACCCTAAAATATGATTGAATATAGGAACAAAAAATGACGCCTGAAATAGCTGGTCTTTCTATTGGTGGGTCTATCCTCATGATCTCATCTACTCAATATCACTAAGCAGAAACTTCATGACATGATTTATAAATGCCTATGATCCCCTATCACCTCAGGGTTTAACATCATATGCATCATGATATTTTTATTTATCGGGATCATAGGACATATCTGGAACACCCCGAGATTTTATGAGAAATATTATTTTTAATTTCTTTGATGTCTTCTATTGTACGCTACAACAAGATTATATTGCACTATACACAACACCGTATTGTCTTTTAGTATACGCAACACTATTCTTGACTTGCATTACAAACAAGAGAAACCATCCTCGATAGCTTTTGTTGTACACAATACCGAGTTTCACTAAACAATGATATATTATTAAAATATTTTATAAACTAGTGGTTATGAATAGTAATAAAAACTTTTTGAAACAATATAAATATTAACTTTCAAAATGGAATTCATTTTTGGATTCGGAATATCAAAATTAGCCTCGGGTGAATTTTTGCTATTTTTCTGAAAACGTTCCAATTTTGATGAATAGTGAAAACACACTGAGTTATAGTTTAAAAACGAATTTTTTTTTAAATAATTTTTTATTTTATTTAAATTTATTTGAGGTTCAAATAGACACATAATACCTATATAATTTCAATGTAATTCATTGGTGTCAATTTATAATAATTTTAGATATATAAAAATTTTATCGAACTTTTCACTATTTTTTATCCACCTCCTAGGAGCATTTTCAAATTTACATTAAACATAATTTTACTAATTATGTTTGTTGAATTTAGAAAATCTGAGAGACATAGTTAATATCAAGTAGTAAAATTTGGTTCAATAAGATAAAAATAATTTTTTTTGTGAATAGTAACTTATTACTTTTATTTACCACGGTTAAAAGTAAATAGGGTAATTAAGGGTAAAAATGATATTATTATTACCCTAACACATGTCATAATTATATTATATAAGTTTAATTCGAACCAAAACAACCTTAGGAATAAAATATGACTATTTATGTCCACTTTGATTAGATTAGGATATTTATTATTATTTAAATCAATGAAGTGTTAAAAGAATTAAAATCAATGTTTAATAAGTAAAACATTTGTAATATATGGTTATAAATAATATAAATTCAACTATAAATATTCATTAGAAAGGAAAAAATATTTCCTATATAATGGTATTTTATTTATATTTTTTAGAGATTAAATAATTTAATTTATTTATGACACAATGATGATGCAGTAACTACCTTATTAATGAAATATTAACATAATTGATATTACAAATACCCCAATAAATGTAACGTGAGACTTTTTAGGAATTAAACTAATTTTATAGGTTAATATAACATATTTAGGTGGGTTAGATGAATATTTTTCGAAATAATAATGCTGCTATGAATTTAGAGAAAACAAAATACAAAATAGTGTCAAAATTGACATAAAAGAGTTTTTGAAACAAATATTATATTATTAGTTGATATAATGGCCCTAAAAATATAAGGTTCATCCAAAAGACATATATAATAATATATATCACATTAATGAACCAATTAGGGTTATATTGGCAGTTTATATTATGTTTATTAACCATATAGTGGAAGAATACAAGAAGACACTGTAAAAGTTAAATTATTTAACTTAGAGTTAAATCTAAATGATAAGGTTACAATGGTAACCTATACTTGTCTAAAACATATTGGTTGATAGTATTTAGACCCATACCCATCCTATACCAGAAATAATTCACTTTGGATCCATTATAAATCGAATATGAATTTATTATAAAATAATATTTGAAGTTTTCCCTAAGGTGACCCACACCACTCTTATAAAAGGGAACTCCCCATTCTCTCAAATTCACACCTAAAAAGCAATTTTCTAGGACAATAACTGCCCAAATACACTCTAAACTATCCTAACTTTATCCTAGCGGCCTTATTTATGTCATAAAGCCACCCCAAGGATCCCTTTTGATCAAATCAAAAGGAAGAACCCGAAGAAGAGGTAAATATCTCACCACCTATTTCATGTTCCTTTCTTCTTCCACATCCTCCTTATTTGTTGTTTCCATTATAAAATAATAAATCCAGTATACTCTATATATTGTGATGTTATTATAAAAAATATACAACAATATTAGTTATTTTATCCATCCTATGAAGGAAAAAGTCACCACACGTGCGTACGTACGGCTTACCGTCTCCACGTCGTGGTGTTGTTTGTTATTCAAACATTTCATCATTTGGATTGGTATAGTAATGATTATAAATTATATAAATGATAAATATAAAATTATTTTGATTATATATATATGATATAGCAACCAATTATAAACTATTTTAATATCAAAATAATGATATCATCGCTCGTGCGTACGTACGGACTACCGTCTCCACGAACGCGATGAGATTCATTTTCCATGATTATCCATTCAAGTATGATAATAAAGTATATATAATAAATCATCATGAAATATATTACATAATAATGATACTATATTTATTTACACATATTTTTCATTTACATAATTCCATTCAATTCAATAAGGAAACAAAAACAGCATTCATGCGTACGTACGGCCTACCGTCTCCATGAACGGTGTATTTCATTCCATTTATCGATTTATCATATATATTTTTATTCTGAATATATATTATATATAAATAATGTTTTGCATTATGGAATTAAGTAAATCAGGATATAAGTGAGAACAACAATTTGAAACACGTACGATAAATGAAACGATTTAACCCAAAAAGCTTCTTTAACATTGAATTTACAAAAGAACATGAAATATAATGTCATAAGTGAACCATATATGGTATCATAACAATTAAGATGATTTTGTAACAAGTCAATGACATTATTTATGTCATTATATAGGAGGTTAAGATACATAGAAATCATATCGGAACTATGGAAGGGATACTTATTCCAATCACAGTCTTATCTGAGATTGTGTATTCGTAAGTATTTACTGTGGTTATGTTTATCATCCATGTCCATATGTTCTCAAAATGTTTTCATAAAATTTTTGGTTTACTTCCATGTATGTTTAAATTTAATTTATTCCCTTTTTGACTTTTACCACATTGTATGGAAGGAATATATCTTTTTTTTACCATACAACGTACTTTTTGACTTTTCCGATAAAAGTACGAGAAGAATGTTTTTTTAACTTATACGGCATGAACTGATTTTTACTCTTTCATGACGCCTTATTTTCATGAATCATAATCTATAATATTTCATTACTATTTTCAACAAAATCATTTTCATTTAAAATTTCATGGAATTTTGTGAAAAGAAAATTATTTTGAAGAAGAAATGATATTTTCCTCAAGAATTCATTTCAAGTGTTTTATCAAAACCATTTTCCATCTAAGATAAGATTATTTAATATGTGTATGTTTCGAGTATAATATATCAATGATTTAAATGGTTTCACTTTTCTTATGATGAAATGATATCTAATTGTGTTATATGGATTATGTTATGATGAGATGATGTTTATGAAAACCATTTTATTCTTTGGGTTATGATGATTAATTTATGTTTATATTGCGGCACACGTAAGAATGATTTTATTATGAGATGGGTGGGAATTATATCTCCCTCCAATGAATTGGGTAAATATTTATATCTCATGAGATAGAAATGGCTATAACAGAAAGTTAATTTGGTAAAGTAATATTGGGTTGGAATGACAAGTAACCCAATTTAGAAATGGACTTTGTCCACTATAATGGTCTTGGCAGCAGTGCCTTGGCTACTATAGAAATCATATCATGTGATTAATGGTTTTACACAATTACATGTTTTATTCCCATGCTATTTTATCATGACTAATGTTCCTTTATGATCTATTCCTTATGTACTATCAGTATTTATTTCATTACTCGTGATTTTGATGTTTTATGTTCATGTTATTACATTCAAAGGTTTATGGATAGTTTTATGTTCTCCATGTTTATCCTTAAACTGCATTTGAGCTCACCCTTTTTATTTTTTCCTTTCTCAAGGATATAATGAAAGTTATTAGGTTAGAGAAAAAAGAAGATCTTTATTGTAACACCCCAAGATTTCAAAGTGTGTTATTTCTTAAAAATAATTCAATAACTTGCACTACACGCAACACCGAGTTCAATCACACCATTAAAAGAGGTCATGAATAGTATTAACTACATTTTGAACTTTATATAATCCTTATAATTTTAGAATCCCTATTATGAGTTTCTTAGTCATATTGCAAGAACAGATTCATTTTCAGTATTTCACTTTTATCAACTTCTAATAGTGAAACCTTTTTAAATACAATATTTTAAACTTTTTGACTAAATGGGGACATCAAAAATTTAAAATGAAACATCCCAAGCTTCCACGGTACGCTTTCCTTTGAATAAACCAGTAGCGTGTGTTGTACGCAACTTCGAGTTCTAATACACCGTAACCAATCAAACTAGCTGTTATGAATAGTAATACCTACTTTTTGAAGTTATATATATTTTATATTTTAAAATGGACTTCATTTTTGGATTCGGAATATCAAATTTAGCCTAAGGATAAATTTTGGTACTTTTCGGATAACTTTCATATTTTGATGAATAGTGAAAATTACTAAATTTTAATTAAAAACAACTTTTTTAATCAAAATAATTAATAGTGATAAATTGTGAATTTGAGTGGTTTTAAAGTATATTTAGAATATATTTTTACCATTTAATATAATGTTGGTCATTGGATATAATTTTACAATTAAACCGAACATAAACAAGTGTCAATCTTTTGATAGTTATTATCTCTTAAAAACACGCTTTTTGTTTTGACAGCGGGAATTAATTTTAAATTAATTTCTGCCACTTCTATGTTTTGAATTTAGGAAAATGGATTCCATATTTGGAATCATGATGTTCAAATTGTGTAAACAGGTAACTTTTATTTTTAGACATTTTGAATAATTACTGCGGTAAATATTTTATTTACCATGGTTAAGGGTAAATCCGGTAAATAAGGGTTAAACAATAATATTATAATAATACTAAATTACCCTAAAACGTGTCTTAACCCTATTGGTTGATACATGGTCGACCATGGGCATCTTGGGGTCAGTTTTGGGACCCCATTGATCCACTTGTAAGTGATAATGACACTTTATTTTAATTAAGTTAAAATGAATACAAAAATGGCATAAGCTTACATCTTTTAAAAGAACAATTTTTACATAGGGTTATACATGTTGGATTTTCGATTATAAATATTCATTAGAAAACTAAAACGATTTCCTACATAATTATATTTTATTTATAATTTTTAGACATCAAATAATTTAAATTATTAATGACACAATAATGATGCAATGTTTACCTCATTAATAAATCATTTAAATAAATAAGATTATAATGATTAAAATATTATCTAAAACCTTTCCAATTCTTATTGGTTGATGTTATTTAGAATATTAGTCATCTTATCTTCGACCTCAATGATTTTTGGACCATTATAAACCGAATATAATTATATTATAAAGTAATACTTTCACTCTTTCCTAAATAGCCCCTCTTCTCCCTTATAAAAGGAGACCACTTCTACTCATTCCTCACACCTCTCAAGCCACTTGGCTCGTCCAAACTCTGCCCAACTAAGCTCCCCACATCCCTATCCTCCTCCTTGAAGCTTCCCCTTAGGCAGAAAGCATTTCAAGAAGTCCTTTGGTTCCAACCAAAGTGAGTTACCTAAATTAAAGGTAACGATTTCTCTTAAATTATTTTCATTTATTTTGCTTCTCCAACCCCCAAAATCTTTTTATTCCTTTCTTTTGTAACAACACCAGTATCCTCAATATATTAGGATGTTGTTATAAGAAGGATTAAAACTACACATACACACAACTCCATCTAATGGATGATGAACATAATGTTTCTGTGGATGGAAAACTAACGCCTCACGAAACGATGATTGTTCAAATACATCTTACCGCCTCTCATGGTGGCCATTATGATGGCACTGTAATTAAATATGATATTAATGATATATATTTTATATATAAGCTTCTGTAATTCTATTTTATTTCATACCATTATTCGTTTCATGTTGTATATACATACGATAATTTCATTTGAGGAAGTGCGGACTACCGCCCCCTTAAAATGATATGACTCGTTCATACCACACTTGGAACGTATAAAGGATGGTGTTAATGAACTTAAGTAACATATATAAAATATTATATTATACTGGAATAGTTATATACCTATGTATCATTTGGATTCAATTCTTTTAAAATAAAAATTAAATGGAAGTAGCGTTCGTGCGTACGTACGGACTACCGTCTCCACGAACGAGGTGAGATCCATCCTCCATCGTATCCATTCAAGTCTTATTCTCATTTTAGGGTTAAAAATAATGTTAATATAATTCTGATTATGAATAAGATTTAATCTATCCATTACAAACATGTCTTACGTAACCAAACATTTAAGAAGAACGAATCGATTATCACCTGAAACGACGATAATACTAAGATATTATTAATAAAGCAATGTTAAAAGATCATATATGATATCATATTAATGTATATGATTCTTGTATAATTTAATAACAATTATTTCACCATTATACAGGAGTTTAACCGACCCCAACAAAGGAAAAGTACAAGGTAAGGATTTATTTCGCAATCTCTTCATTATCCGAGATTGTTTATACATAATTATCTACTGGGACCTTGTTATCATCCACGTCCATGTTCCTTCAAAATGTATTTCAAAACATTTCTAATATTTAAAATAATATGGGTCAAAGTAATTTATACCCTTGTTTGACTTTTTATAAGAGGTTTATAAGGGAATCTTTCCGTCGTTTTCCAAACAAGGTGCTTTTAACCTTTTCGACAGAATTAAGATAAGAATGTTTTTTTAACTTATACGGAGGGTGCGGTTATTTTCCGCCGTTATAAAATCGTCAAAGCTTACCTTACAAGCTTATAAGAACATTTTCAAGAAAATGTTTTATTTTATATGGCTCTTAAATGGTTTCAAAAATAGAAAGAGATATTTCTCTAAAAAGTGTTTTGATTTCATCTATGTCAACATCCTTTGATGGATTTTACGCTTATTTGAAGTTGATTTATTATGATACAAAACATCCATATTGTAATAAAGTTTTGTGATATGTTTGACTGTGGATGTGCCATTTATATAGCATTCATGGTTTATGAGTAAAGTATTGACATTTCGTATGCTAGTTCCAATAATAATTTTTATGTTATATTTCAACCTTTACTTCATATGAATGTGTTGGACAAGTATGTTCCAGGTTGGGGACTGGTTAAAGTAAGCCCTCCAGGTTGGGGACTGGTAAAAGTAAGCCCTCCAGGTTAGGGACTGGTAAAAGTAAGCCCTACGGTTTGGTCTCCGGTTATTAGAAGGACTCCGGGTTGGTGTCCGGTTATTAGAGGCACTCCGGGTTGGTGTCCGGTTATTAGAGGCACTCCGGGTTGGTGTCCGGTTATTAGAGGCACTCCGGGTTGTGTTCCGGTTACAGTTAGCCCCAAGGTCTTGGGATGAGGCCTTGACAAAGAAATTAAAGTTCAACATTATGCATTCCAACATTATGAAAGTGGTTATTGATTTTTGCATGTGATTATTCGATTAGTATAATATCCATGTGAATAAGTAAATGGCATTATTTCATTTTATTTATGCCATACCATGTTTAAAGTTCATGTTTGAAAGGCTTTTGTTTTAGTTATACATTGCCTTAAAAGTTTATTCTTATTTATGAAAGTTTCCGCTATATTGTTATCCTTACTGGGCATTTGAGCTCACCCCTTTTCTATGTTTTATTTTTCCCAGGAAGTGAAGAAGTAAGTTATGAATGACCTGCAGGGATATTATGTGGGGATATGAGTGTGGATTATGGAGACAATATGTTGTTGTAGTAGTTTTTCGTTTAATGATGTAATGTAAAACTTCTGAATATATCTAGTGTTTCCAAGGCTACTAAACCAATCGGTCTTTCGAGATTTGATCTTTCTTGTGATCATACCCATGTTATGTAATAATGCACCGACTCTGGGTAACTGGGGTCGGGGCGTTACAGTTGGTATCAGAGGAAGTTTAGTACAAACCTTGGAAACTAGATTTAGATAAACTCTGATTAGAGCACATAGACCTAAGATGAACTTTGAGGATTAGTATAGAAGAACTTCCTATAATTTTGGTATCGTAGAGATTTTGTGAGTTTTCCAAGCAATACATCCCTGTCTGGATACGAGCAGGTAGAGGCGGCTCTGGCACAGATGTACCTAGGGGTAAAACCCGAAAACACCGCTTTGAGCTAGACTCGAACGGGAACTGGTGCACGACAACGGGCTTTGCTGCACTCTTGGTTACGACACTCCCGGGGGATATGCTTAGGATAACTCTCATTTTCTTTACAAATCATTTTGAAGGTATTATGAGTATATACTTCCTCAAAAAAAACATTATTATGATTATGGATTATATCCATAAATAGTTCAATTTATGTTAAGTGTTTTATAAGTATGGGATTATGTGTTTTGATTCATAAACTGATCTAGTTTATGCCATGGTATAGAAATGGCGCCCAGTAGAAGGAATGAGAACTCCAGAAATACACATGATTCAAAGAGAAGGAAGGATCATATCTTTCATGGTCTTAAACTAGAATTTATAAGAGAAATAGTCTCCCATGTATTATCATCATATGAAGAAATAATATCATGTATTGATAAGATAAGTAAAGAGTTTACTGAGTCCTATGTCTTTGAAGGGAAGCAAGAGAAGAAAAGGATAGAAGAGAGAAATATGGATAAAGGGAAGAGGGAAAAGAAGAATTTTCCCATATGTGGTAACTGTGGAAAGAAACACCCTGGAACTTGCCTGAAAGGAATGAGAGTTTGTTATAAGTGTGGAGGAAAAGGGCACAAAGTACGTGACTGCAAGGGTAAGAAAATGGTTTCAAATGTACAATGATTCATTTTCATGGAGTTTGGACACTACGCGAACCTATGTCCCAGTCATCAGTCTATGACGCAAATGATGCTATTGGATAATAATCAAGTTATGATACTACCACAGATGAAGAGGAATTATTAGAGTTCTTATGTTGATTATGTCAATTGAGTGTTGTATCAACAATGTACTTGTTTTAATAATTATGGAGTATATAAGGATTGTACTGCAGTACTATTTCATTAAGGATTTGAGATTGTGTGGAACAAAGAAAAGTGACTCAATAGCAGGATAAATTTTTGGAAAATATATGGTTGAGAGAATGATAAATCATAATATAGTTCTGATACTGAGGTAGTGATTTTGGAATAATATGTGATTGTTTTTGATAAATTATATTGGATATTCTTGACTACCTTGGAACTGATTAATGATTTGTATATTCCATCATTGTTGGGGTTTAAAACATTTTCGGATTAATGAAGTATATCCAGCATTCTATATGGAATAAGGGATCATGAATGTAATCAATAAGGAATATGGTAATACATGATGAAGGTATTTATATGCTATTACGGGGTAAAAAGGATCTATATTATGTTTATCTTCCTTATTAATGTTGGACTGTGAGTTTGGATAGAATTATTTTGGATAGTTCTTATTTGGATTATTTTGGATTGCCATAAAAGGACAACCCGGAGGTCGGGCAGCAACCTGTTGCGTCCGGCAAGGCCGTGAGACTTGAACCCGCAACCGAAGGGCGACAAGGGTGTATCACCTACCACTGGCCCAAGAGATGTCCTAGATTAAATAATGTAGTTTTTTTAAAATATCTGGTAGATGAATTATAAATTCGTTTATTTTGGAACCCTGTACGAATAGTATAAATATAATTTTTTTTTACGAGTGAAAGATGAGTTTATGGTAGAAATTTATTAATGGACAAAACTCTAATTATAAAGTAAGTATATCTCCTTATGATCTTAGCCAATCTCATAAATAAATTCCTCAACATTAATAATAGAAACTTAGAAGAAAAATGTTGTCCTAGATGGTACCTTAAATCATCACAAATTTATGGCTTTGGGATTGTTGGCCTTTTCATAGCCATGTTCTCTACCACTTTCCATCAGATAATTGATGGTTAGATTTCTCTTCCATATCCATATTTTCCTACATGGAACCCTAGTATGTGTTATTTTCGGTAATCTTCATACTTTCCACTCTTTATTTTAAATAGAGGCCTCATTAATTCATTTTTCGATGTGGGATTTCAACTAAGATATTTTGAAATGTCAAAAATGTGTTGTCCCAATACCCTATATTTTGTTGAACCGATGGTACTTAAAATCATCATAGATTGATGAGTTTAAGGATCTCAATTTTATACTTGTTTGTTATTGATGACCTCAATCACTACCTATAAATATTTACGTTTTTCCTCCAATTATATGTCTCTAATTGCCACCAATGTTCTCCTAATCGAGATCATAATTTGGTGGTGACCCTTTCATTTATCTTTTCCTCATATAAAACTAAATTTTAGTAACCCAATTTCCGATGTGGGTTTTCCCACAAATATATTTTCTACTTCCAACCTTTTATTTTCGAAGAACAATTTCAAATTGCGAGGACGCAATTTATTGAAGGAGGGGAGAATGTAACACCCCAGGATTTCAGAGTGTGTTATTTCTTAAAAATAATTCAATAACTTGCACTACACGCAACACCGAGTTCAATCACACCATTAAAAGAGGTCATGAATAGTATTAACTACATTTTGAATATTATATAATCCTTATAATTTTAGAATCCCTATTATGAGTTTCTTAGTCATATTGCAAGAACAGATTCATTTTCAGTATTTCACTTTTATCAACTTCTAATAGTGAAACCTTTTTAAATACAATATTTTAAACTTTTTGACTAAATGGGGACATCAAAAATTTAAAATGAAACATCCCAAGCTTCCACGGTACGCTTTCCTTTGAATAAAACAGTAGCGTGTGTTGTACGCAACTTCGAGTTCTAATACACCGTAACCAATCAAACTAGCTGTTATGAATAGTAATACCTACTTTTTGAAGTTATATATATTTTATATTTTAAAATGGACTTCATTTTTGGATTCGGAATATCAAATTTAGCCTAAGGTGAAATTTTGGTACTTTTCGGATAACTTTCATATTTTGATGAATAGTGAAAATTACTAAATTTTAATTAAAAACAACTCTTTTAATCAAAATAATTAATAGTGATAAATTTTGAATTTGAGTGGTTTTAAAGTATATTTAGAATATATTTTTACCATTTAATATAATGTTGTTCATTGGATATAATTTTACAATTAAACCGAACATAAACAAGTGTCAATCTTTTGATAGTTATTATCTCTTAAAAACACGTTTTTTGTTTTGACAGCGGGAATTAATTTTAAATTAATTTCTGCCACTTCTGTGTTTTGAATTTAGGAAAATGGATTCCATATTTGGAATCAGGATGTTCAAATTGTGTAAATAGGTAACTTTTATTTTTAGACATTTTGAATAATTACTGCGGTAAATATTTTATTTACCATGGTTAAGGGTAAATCCGGTAAATAAGGGTTAAAAAATAATATTATAATAATACTAAATTACCCTAAAACGTGTCTTAACCCTATTGGTTGATACATGGTCGACCATGGGCATCTTTGGGACAGTTTTGGGAAACCATTGATCCACTTGTAAGTGATAATGACACTTTATTTTAATTAACTTAAAATGAATACAAAAATGGCATAAGCTTACATCTTTTAAAAGAACAATTTTTACATAGGGTTATACATGTTGGATTTTCGATTATAAATATTCATTAGAAAACTGAAAAGATTTCCTACATAATTATATTTTATTTATAATTTTTAGACATCAAATAATTTAAATTATTAATGACACAATAATGATGCAATGTTTACCTCATTAATAAATCATTTAAATAAATAAGATTATAATGATTAAAATATTATCTAAAACCTGTCCAATTCTTATTGGTTGATGTTATTTAGAATATTAGTCATCTTATCTTCGACCTCAATGATTTTTGGACCATTATAAACCGAATATAATTATATTATAGAGTAATACTTTCACTCTTTCCTAAAGAGACCCTCTTCTCCCTTATAAATAGAGACCACTTCTACGCATTCCTCACACCTCTCAAGCCACTTGGCTCGTCCAAAATCTGCCCAACTAAGCTCCCCACATCCCTCTCCTCATCTTTGAAGCTTCCCCTTAGGCAGAAAGCATTTCAAGAAGTCCTTTGGTTCCAACCAAAGTGAGTTACCTAAATTAAAGGTAACGATTTCTCTTAAATTATTTTCATTTATTTTGCTTCTCCAACCCCCAAAATCTTTTTATTCCTTTATTTTGTAACAAGACCAGTATCCTCAATATATTAGGATGTTTTTATAAGAAGTATTAAAACTACACATACACACAACTCCATCTAATGGATGATGAACATAATGTTTCTGTGGATGGCAAACTAACGCCTCACGAAACGATGATTGTTCAAATACATCTTACCGCCTCTCATGGTGGCCATTATGATGGCACTGTAATTAAATATGATATTAATGATATATATTTTATATATAAGCTTCTGTAATTCTATTTTATTTCATACCATTATTCGTTTCATGTTGTATATACATACGATAATTTCAATTGAGGAAGTGCGGACTACCGCCCCCTTAAAATGATATGACTCGTTCATACCACACTTGGAACGTATAAAGGATGGTGTTAATGAACTTAAGTAACATATATAAAATATTATATTATACTGGAATAGTTATATACCTATGTATCATTTGGATTCAATTCTTTTAAAATAAAAATTAAATGGAAGTAGCGTTCGTGCGTACGTACGGACTACCGTCTCCACGAACGCGGTGAGATCCATCGTCCATCGTATCCATTCATGTCTTATTCTCATTTTAGGGTTAAAAATAATGTTAATATAATTCTGATTATGAATAAGATTTAATCTATCCATTACAAACATGTCTTACGTAACCAAACATTTAAGAAGAACGAATCGATTATCACCTGAAACGACGATAATACTAAGATATTATTAATAAAGCAATGTTAAAAGATCATATATGATATCATATTAATGTATATGATTCTTGTATAATTTAATAACAATTATTTCACCATTATACAGGAGGTTAACCGACCCCAACAAAGGAAAAGTACAAGGTAAGAATTTATTTCGCAATCTCTTCATTATCCGAGATTGTTTATACATAATTATCTACTGGGACCTTGTTATCATCCACGTCCATGTTCCTTCAAAATGTATTTCAAAACATTTCTAATATTTAAAATAATATGGGTCAAAGTAATTTATACCCTTGTTTGACTTTTTATAATAGGTTTATAAGGGAATCTTTCCGTCGTTTTCCAAACAAGGTGCTTTTAACCTTTTCGACAGAATTAAGATAAGAATGTTTTTTTAACTTATACGGCGGGTGCGGTTATTTTCCGCCGTTATAAAATCGTCAAAGCTTCCCTTACAAGCTTATAAGAACATTTTCAAGAAAATGTTTTATTTTATATGGCTCTTAAATGGTTTCAAAAATAGAAAGAGATATTTCTCTAAAAAGTGTTTTGATTTCATCTATGTCAACATCCTTTGATGGATTTTACGCTTATTTGAAGTTGATTTATTATGATACAAAACATCCATATTGTAATAATGTTTTGTGATATGTTTGACTGTGGATGTGCCATTTATATAGCATTCATGGTTTATGAGTAAAGTATTGACATTTCGTTTGCTAGTTCCAATAATAATGTTTATGTTATATTTCAACCTTTACTTCATATGAATGTGTTGGAAAAGTATGTTCCAGGTTGGGGACTGGTTAAAGTAAGCCCTCCAGGTTGGGGACTGGTAAAAGTAAGCCCTCCAGGTTAGGGACTGGTAAAGGTAAGCCCTCCGGTTTGGTCTCCGGTTATTAGAAGGACTCCGGGTTGGTGTCCGGTTATTAGAGGCACTCCGGGTTGGTGTCCGGTTATTAGAGGCACTCCGGGTTGGTGTCCGGTTATTAGAGGCACTCCGGGTTGGGTTCCGGTTACAGTTAGCCCCAAGGTCTTGGGATGAGGCCTTGACAAAGAAATTAAAGTTCAACATTATGCATTCCAACATTATGAAAGTGGTTATTGATTTTTGCATGTGATTATTCGATTAGTAGAATATCCATGTGAATAAGTAAATGGCATTATTTCATTTTATTTATGCCATACCATGTTTAAAGTTCATGTTTGAAAGGCTTTTGTTTTAGTTATACATTGCCTTAAAAGTTTATTCTTATTTATGAAAGTTTCCGCAATATTGTTATCCTTACTGGGCATTTGAGCTCACCCCTTTTCTATGTTTTATTTTTCCCAGGAAGTGAAGAATTAAGTTATGAATGACCTGCAGGGATATTATGTGGGGATATGAGTGTGGATTATGGAGACAATATGTTGTTGTAGTAGTTTTTCTTTTAATGATGTAATGTAAAACTTCTGAATATATCTACTGTTTCCAAGGCTACTAAACCAATCGGTCTTTCGAGATTTGATCTTTCTTGTGATCATACCAATGTTATGTAATAATGCACCGACTCTGGGTAACTGGGGTCGGGGCGTTACATTTATGGGATATGTTGACGATCTTTCACCATGATTAGAAGATTATGTTCCAAGTTTCCAAAGACACTAAACTATTACGGTCCTTGGGTGTTTTTTTTGTTATGTATTAAGTATTCTTCAAAAGTAATGTAATGTCCATGTATGTCAAGTTTGGTTCGCTATAGTTGGTATCAAAGGAAAGGTTTAGTTATCCTTTTGAAACTAGGATGAAAAAACTTTAGGGAGATCCCTAGATATATTTCTAAGTTATGTATAGGGATTTCCCTAAGGTTAAGTGTAAGAATAGGTTATAGTCATAGAATTATGGAAACGATAATATAATTAAAACCTAAGATGTTAGAGATTGAAATTACCCCCCCTTGATTATGTTGTTTTTCTAGTACGTGTTTTTCCCTCATACTGTTCTTTTTGGGTTTTAAGAAATGGCAGGAAACAGGGGGACTCATGTTAATGGAGAATATGATAGACATTGGAATGATATTATTAATGAGAAACAAAATGAAATGGGATTTGGATGTCCAAACATCGTTATTATGCCTAATCATAAATCTCATAATATGATCAATAATATCAACATTAGTAAGTTTCCTGACTCGGCTAATAAAAGTAATATGGAGTTTCATGACTATAATAGAGGAAAGAAAGTCCAATTTCCATCATGAAAATCATGTGGGAAGAGGCGTCAAGGATAATGTATCAATGGAACTGGAAGATACATTGGGTGTTGAAAAGAAGGACACAATTCTAGTAATTTCAAAGGAAAAGGTTCAGTTAACTCCATGGACAAGGATAATGGTATTACTATGAAATCAAAAATGGTTAAATGTTTTAAATGTGGAATGTATGGGCATTATGAAAACCAATTCCCTAAGGGAATGTCTCATGAAAAGAATCTGCATGGTCGTATGTGTAGTATTTATGTTGATGATAATGAAGAGACTACAAATTATATATGAGATGAAAGAAGTTTTGAATATTGGTCAATGGTTTATGAAGGTAGTGGAATGGTTTCATTTTTATCCTGAATAATGTATGGTACTATGGAATAATGAAACATTTAAGGATTGTTACACTATTTGTTTTCGAAAGTATATGAAAGTATATGTTAAATGGTACCGGTAACCATGAAAAGTTATTGAAATATTTTTGGAAAGCAGATGATATGCGCATAATGAAGGGATAAGGAGAAAATGAAATGTTTGATAGTATTCATGAGCTCATGATTGATATAAGGACAAAGTAATATCATGGTTTGAGTATAAATAATTATTGGGATTTTGGTATGTGGAAAGACTTAACTTTTGACAACATTCATGTTTTCACTAAAGTTCAATGGGTATTTATTTTTCAAGTGAATACATGATTAAGATATTCACATATTTGGAATGTGACCAACAAGATATATCTTATGATATATGGGAGATATATGATGGTATTCATGTTCTTGTTATGTGACCTCTCATGTAATCATTTTCTTTATACTATGAGCATGGACCAATGTATTTTGGATAAGCCTAAAGATTGGAATGAATTAAGTTAGAAATAAGTTAATATTGTTTAAGGATAGAACGTTAATCAATATTGTTGCAGGAATTTTATACTAATGTATTTTTAGAAAAAGGAACAACCTGTAGGACGTGTGACAACCCGTTGCATCGGACAAGTTTTTAGGAATCGTACACACAACTGAAGTGTGACGAGCCTTTATCGCATTCCTCAGGCTTATTGGAAATACCAGGTTTGTAGAAACTACTATTATTTTACTAAGCGGTATGATAGATGATGTATAAGTTAATTTTTGGAATCATATACGATTAACCTCACCATATATGGACATATGTATATTTGATAACTTTTGATAACCATTTGTTTGAGATGGGTGGAATGACCCATCATTCTATCACATGATATGCTAACACTTCACCAATGAAAAATTCAAATTCTTTTCTTTAATATATGAAGTGGAAATTGTTCATGGAACGAACAACGACAATATTGTACCAAAATCAAGAAAGTATTTCTTCAAATTCAAAATTTTCAACATTAGGGAAATGATATTAAAAACCAAAAATGTTGTACTGGTTCCATCATATCTGATGAATCATATGGTACCATAGATCATCACAAATTTACGGCTTTTTTATTGTTGGATTTTTCATATCCATGTTCTCTACCACCCTCTATCATAACATAATGGTTAGATTCCTCAACCATATCCATATTTTCACCTATATTCTCCTATGTGGAAAGCCAGTGATGAGTTACTTTGGGTATCCATTATGTTTCTAACGTTCCATTTTAAAATGATGTTTTAGTATTCTTTTTTAAACTGTGGGTTTATATGAAAGAAACATTCATGTAAAAAACCATTTATAACCCCGACGAATTTCGAGGATGAAATTAATTTTAAGGGGGGCAGAATGTAACACCCCGAGATTTTTTGAGAAATATTATTTTTAATTTCATTGATGTCTTCTGTTTTACGCTAAACCAAATTTATCATGCGCTATATGAAACATATTATTATCTTGTAGTATACGCAAAACTATTCTTGGATTGCATTACACGCAAGTTCAACCTTCCTCGATAGCATGCATTGTACGCAATACGGAGTTTCACTAAACAATGATATGTTATTAAAATATTATATAAACTAGCTGTTATGAATAGTAATACCCACTTTTTGAACTTTTATAAATTTTATCGTTCAAAATGGACTTCATTTTTGGATTCTAAATGTCGAAATTAGCCTAGGGTAAATTGTTTGTATTTTTTTGAATAAATTCTATTTTTGATGAATAGTGAAAAAACACTGAGTTATAATTTAAAATTGAATTTTTATTTAAATAACTATTTATTTTATTTAAATTTATTTTAGGTCAAAATAGACACACAATACCTAAATAAGTTAAATTCAATTCATTGGAGTCAATTTATAATAATTTTAGATATATAAAAATTTTATAGAACTTTTCACTGTCTTTTACCCACCTCCTAGGAGCATTTGAAAATTTACATAAAAAATAATTTTACTTCTTCTGTGAGTTGAATTCCGAAAATCCAAAAGACACAGTTATTATTAAGGAGTAAAATGTGGTTAAATAAGATAAAAATAATATTTGGTGAATAGTAACTATTTACTTTTATTAACCACGGTTAAAGGTTAATAAGGTAATTAAGGGTTAAAATGTTATTATTAATACGTTAACACATGTACTAATTCTATTTTATAAGTGTAATTCGACCCAAAACAACCTTAGGAATAAAATATGACCATTTAGGTCCACTTGGATTAGATTTGGACATTTACTATTATTTAATTCAAAGAAGTGTTAAAAGAATTAAAAATCAATGTTTAATAAGTAAAAAATTTTAATATAGGGTTATACATAATATAAATTCGACTATAAATATTCATTAGAAAGGAAAAAATATTTCCTACATAATTGTATTTTATTTATATTTTTTAGACATTAAATAATTTAATTTATTTATGACCCAATGATGATGCAGTAACTTCCTTGTTAATGAAATATTAACATAATTGATATTATAAATACCCAAATAAATGTAATTTTAGATTTTTTAAGAATTAAAATAATTCTATAGGTTAATATAACATATTAGGGTTGGTTAGATGAATTTTTTGTGAAGTAATAATGCTGTTATGAATTTAGAAAAAACAAAATACCAAATAGTGTCAAAATTGACATAAAAGTGTTTTTAAAACAAATATTATATTATTAATTGATATAATGGTCCTAAAAATATAACGTTCATCCAAAAGACACATATAATAATATATATGATATTAATGAACCAATTAGCATTCTATTGGTAGTTTATATTTTGTTTATTATCCATAAAGTGTAAGAATACAAAAGACACTGTAAAAGTAAAATTACTTAACTTAGAGATAAATCTAAATGATAATATTAAAATTGTAACCTAAACATGTATAAAACCAATTTGATGAAAGTATTTCAACCCATACCCATCATATCCACTAAATAAGTCATTTTAGTGACAATATAAACTGAATATGAATTTATAATAAAATATTATTTTATGTTTTTCCTAAGGTGCCCCTCACCCCTCTTATAAAAGGGCACTCCCACTTCTCTCAAATTTACACCTCCAATGCCATTTGGCTTGGCCAAACCCAACCCAAATATTCTTTCAACAATCCTCGCTTCATCCTATAGTCCTTCATTAAGTCATAAAGACAACCTACATATCCCTTTTTATCAAATCAAAATGAAGAACCCGAAGAAGAGGTAAATATCTCACCACCTATTTCAAGTTCCTTTCTTCTTCCACATCCTCCTTCTTTGTTGTATCCATTATAAAATAATAACTATAGTATCTTCTATATACTTTGATGTTATTATAAAAATTGAACAACCATATTATTTATTTTATCCATCCTATGAATGAAAAAGTCACCACACGTGCGTTTGTACGACTTACCGTCTCCACGTCGTGGTGAAGTTTGTTATTCAACCATTTCATCATTTGGATGGGTATAATAATGAGTATAAATGATATAAATGATAAATAAAAAATTATTATGATTCTGTATATATGATATATCAACCAATTATACAAGATTTTAATATCAAAAGAATGATATCATCGCTCTTGTGTTCGTACGAACTACCGTCGCCACCAATGCGATGAGATTCATTTTCCAAGATTAACCATTAAAGTATGATTAAAAAGTATATATAATAAATTATCATGAAATATATTACATAATAATGATACTGGATTTATGTATATATATTCTTCATTTACATAATTCCATTCAATTCAATAAGGAAACGAAAACAGCGTTCATGCGTACGTACGGCCTACCGTCTCCATGAACGGTGTATTTCATTCTGTTTATCGATCTATCATATATATTTATATGCTGAATATATATTCTATATAAATCATGTTTTAAATTCTAGAATTATTTAAATCAGGATATAAGTAAAAAAACAGGTCGAAACATGTACGATAAATGAAACGATTTTACCCAAAACACTGCTTTAACATGGAATTTACAAAAGAATGTGTAATATAAAGTCATAAGTGAACCATATATGATATCATAACAATGAATATGATTCATTAATAAGTCAATGACATTATTTAAATCATTATACAGGAGGTTCAAATACATACGAAGCATATCAGATCTAAGGTAAGGGATAATTATTCCAATCTCATTCTTATCTGAGATTGTTTATTCCTCAGTATTTACCGGGGTTATGTTTATCATCCACATCCATATGTTCTCAAAATGTTTTCATAAAATGATTAATTTTAATACATGTATGATTAAAGTCATTTTTACCCATTTTTTACTTTTACACATCGTATGGAAGGAATCTTTCTTTTGTTTACCATATGAGGTACTTTTTGACTTTTCTGACAAAAGTATGAGAAAAATGTTTTTTTAACTTATACGGCATGAATAGATTTTTAAAGTTTCATAACTCTTTAATTTCATGAAGCTTACTCATTAAAATTTCATGAATATTTTCAACACTATTATTTTTCTTTTAAAATTTCATGGAATTTTGTGAAAAGAAATTGATTTTGATGAAGAAAGGATATTTTCTTCAAGAATTAATTTCAAGTGTGTTGTCAACACAATTTTCCATCTATGATTACATTATTTCATATGTGTATGTTTCAAGTACAATATCTCTATGATTTACATTGTTTTAATTTTCTTGTGGTTAAATGATATCCATTAGTTTTATATGGATTATGTTATGAAGGGATGATGTTTATGAAACCCATTTTATTATTTGGGTTATGATGAATGATTTATGTTTATGTTGTGGCACACGTAAGATTGTTTTCATTATGAGATGGGTGGGACCTATATCTCCCTCCAATGCATTGGGTAATAATTTATATCTCCTGAGATAGACATGGATGTAACGGAAAGTAAATTTGGTACAGTAATACAGGGATGGAATGATAAGTAAACCCAATTTAGTAATGGTATTTGTCCACTTTGATGGTCTTGGCAGCCATGTCGTGGCTACTATATAAATCATATCATGTTCTTAATGGTTTTCCACAATTACATGTTTTATTACCATTTTATTTTATCATGATTAATGTTCATTTATGATCTATTCATTATGTACTGTCAAGATTTATGTCATTACTCATGATTTGGATGTTTTATGTTCATTTTATTATGTTCAAATGGTTATGGATTGTTTTATGTTCTCCATGTTTACCCTTACAGAGCATTTGATCTCACTCATTTTATGTTTTCTTTTCCCCAGGATATAAATAAAGGTTTTAGGTAATAAAAAAATAAGATCTTAATGGGATATATTGAAGATCTTTCACCATGATTAGAAGATTATGTTCTGAGTTTCTAATGACACTAAACTATTACAGTCATTGGGTGTTTGTTTTTGTTATGTATTAAGTAATTCCACAAAAGTAATTTAATTTCCATGTACGTTAAGTTTGGGCCTCTAAAATATCTTTATGATTATTTTCACGATATTTTTAAGTTCACATCATAGCGTGTAACCATTATAACAGTTCAATATGATATTTAATGTAATGGAATTACTATATATATTGTGAAAGAAGGTTTATCAACACATTTATTGTAAGAAAGAAACTTATATATATTAAAATGTATACATGTAATTTTAATCAATTAATATACACTTTCTGGGTCTAGGGAAACCAGATTTAACTCTCCCACTACCACTAAATACAACTACTAAAATCTCTCAAACCACTTTCATTCACATGAGAATCATGATTTTGTTGAGATATTGATTTATTTAGGGGTTCTCCCATAATATCCATTTGTTATACTCTACTTAAAATGACATCACCTACCTAGGTAATATTATACTAGAGATGAAACATTTAAAGTATACACCTTGTTCCCTAGTGGGACATGGGATCCTTGGAAATATCCACCACTGTAGTACTATCATAATAAACTGTTAAGAGTTTTACAACTATAGGAAGATCACTAGTATATATGAAAACTTTTCGTATCCTAAATACATAATTAGAAATATTATATTCCTCTATATACTCAAATTCTAATGTAGAGTCGGTGACCACTAGTTTATTTCTTCTTATCTGGATCGTTGTACTTGAATTAGGAAAAATAAATAGCCATACTAGGATTTCTAATCATCTTTATATTTATAAAAACATTCATCAGTGTATCCCCTCACTACTAGTTCATTATCTTCTATATATACCAAAAAAAATCATTTGTATGCCTCATGTAATTTAAAATTGATTTTACATTTTCCCAGCTTGATATCTTTATTCTGTGATAATGGAAAATGAAACATCATTCCTAGTACATATAATGGCACATAGAAAGACCCCACTAATGATGATTAAGGTATTACTCTAATTTATTAAAACTCCACCTAGGTTTTTTGGAATACTTTCATAGGGATATTGATACCATATGCCACGACTAAGAATCTTCTCATAGATAGATAAATTATTTACCTATTGAGTACCTTTAAAATTAATAAACTTAGACACAGCCTATGAATCCAATGAAATATTTGATTATATGTCTTGATACCTATAATGTAGGATTTTTCACATTTATATTTCACGAATAAGGACAAATTTAACGATGTATTAACTAACAGTAATATTTATACATCGTTTCTCATGATTAATATGAAATCAAAATATTATACTAGTAAAATTATGACATTTACACAAACCATATTATAGAAAAATGGATTGATTTTATTTCCAAAAAAACAAAATTCTCTTGTGGACACATTAAAATTTACATTCTAAGATCATGATGCATGATTTAATCAATAAATATATCTCTATATCTTCCACACATTTAGGAAATCATTAAGATTGTAGTTTTTGTAATATGGTAATATTCAACCAACTTAATATTTATAATAACATTTTTGAAATCCATTTTACAAATATCATAATCCCGGAAAACTACTATTTCATGTAATATCATAATAGATTTCAGAATCTCTACCAGTGAAAAGGTTATGTTATAGTGTATTCCATGATATTTCCTAAAACCTGTAAATACCAATCGTGTAGGTTTTAAACTTAACTTTTAAGCCTATATTTTTATAGAATACAAATTTTCATCCAATGGGTTCTACATAATTTGGAGGTTCTATCAACATCTGGTCATGATTTTCATACATGCACTCCATCTTTGAATATGTAGCATTATTCCATTTAGCACCATCCTTTCTATCTGATGATGCCATACAGGTTAGTGGTTCCTCATTATCTAAGATTAATATTTCACCAAACTCAATGATAAAAAAACATAGCCTATGGTTCTATAACCACTGGAGTAGATCTATATAGTACGTGTGTATTGGGAAAATCATCATCTTACCTTGATCCTTGTAGATATAGTTCCCATAAAAACTCTTGTTCATCTAGAGTATCTAATTTTTCAAAGTCAATCATTCTCCAATTATTTATATTGTAAATTTGTTAACTTCCCTGAAATATGGCATGTATATCCACAATTAAATTATTATCTAATGGGTAATATAGGTAATATATTTTAATTTCATTAAGATAACCTATAAAGACTCAGTTTATGCCTCAATATGAAAATTCTTCAGAAGGTATAGTCTTGAAAAAAAATACATTCATCCTGATATAAATATATGTAATAGAATTGGTTACTTTTAATACCAAAACTCATATGGAATACAATATTTTACTTTAGTTCATACTCCGGTTAGGGTATATGCCACTATCTGTAACGTGTATCCCCAAAACAATAATGGAAGAGTTTCTTAACTCATCATTGACCTGACCATGTCAAAAAATATTTTATTCCTCCATTCACCAACACCATCCAAATTTATTGTATAATGAGGAGTGAGTTTGGATAATATCACAAAATCTACTATGTGATTATTTAATGTTTTATTAATTAACTCCACTCTGTGTTCCAAATGAAGTTCATAATATTTATACCATGCTAATTTCTAGTTCATGATGATATTTTATTATCATATTAAATGTATATATATTATACCTAATTATGTACATATATATAGACCTACTATAATCATTTATAAAAGTAACAAAGTACGAAAAATAAACCCTTTAATATACTAGAAATGAACTATATTCATCATTATGAACCAATTCTATTAATTTAGTGGATATTACTCATTTCCGAGGAAATCATGCTTTGGTCATTTCCACTTGTGAAAAAGTGTGACATATATATAGTGGTTTTAAATTAGTTGATTCTAAATACCCTTATTAAATAAATTTCTATAAATTATTCTCATTTACATCACCAACCCTAATGTTCCATTTGATTGTGTTATATGAGTCATCTTTACTGTATTTTTTAGTGATTTTCAATAATGGGTTTTTGAGATAAATTATATATGATACATTTTTAGGATGTACCATATCATAACACATGTTATATATATAATATAGAAATCATTTATTTCAAAAAAAAGAAATTAGATACCACTATTTCTATACATATCACTAAGATTATGTTTCTGGAAATAGAAAAATTATAATAATAGTAATTTAATAAATGAACTAAACCACTAAGAAGTGATTGGTGGTAATATCTCTCAACCAGGGGAGAAAGTATCACACCATTCATGACTTTGAGATCCACCTCACCCATTGATGTCTTATGAAATCTAATCGGTTCCTTTATATAAAAACTAATGTTTGATTCACATGTTGAATTCAATATCGAACAAGTAGATACTAATATATTGTATTCAATGACAAAAATAACTAATTTAGAAAATTTACCTTTCTTCTATTTTCTAGAACTGCAATTATTATTATAGTGTCCTTTCTTGCCACTTTAAAATTAGATAACCTCTTCCTTATTACCCTTTCTCTACTTCATTGAATCTTTTGATGGATGGGGTATTAGTTTATTCATCATGGACTTATCCTTATACCACATAAACCATTCATTCCTTCTCTATTTTACATTATAAAATGATGAATTTCTATTCTTCATGTCCTTATCTTCTTATAGAACTAAATACAAAAGGTATGGGAGTGACTTTATCTTGTAATTCATGTAGTAATAAATAATGAAATTAAAATATATTGGTGACAAATTAGAAATAATAAGACTATTTTCTAGTTCTTAGTTCATATTAGACCCATTTTCATTAGGTCACTTAATATACATAATCATCTTGAGTATATTTGGATCTTCATGATTACCTTATTTGAGATGGTACATATATAGTTCACTGGATGTCTCATTCCTTCGTTCATAGATCTCTCATCTCATAAGTGATATAGATGAGTTAGAATATTGTAGGAATCTCCATCCTCAGGCATTTTCTATAATTGATTGGTCATCAATGACAACATGATGCACTATACATTTAGTTCATCCTCTACTTTCTCATTAAAATTTTATTTATTTTTCATTATAGATCATTAATTTGGGTCAATAATAAGTGATGACTCCACCATATAATGATTCCACTATTGGCATATTATTATACTCAAGTGCATGTACCACTCATGGAAATTTCATTCGGTTAGTATATTATAATTATATACTATTGATCACAGTGATAATGTATTGGTAGTGTTAGTGATTACCATTTCTATCTACCAAAAATACACATAGTTTTTATCATTTTATCTTAATTACCTTTTAGACATTATTGATTAAATAATTATACAATTAAATATATACCTCTCTTTTATCAAACAATAGTGGACCCCACTAATATATTTTTGAATACCCAGTGATTTGAATATTCTAGTATAAATGATCTGTAAGAACCCAAATCATCTTTTTCGGGTATGTTTTCCTTTTCTGGTCATTTTTGAGAAAAAGTAGTTTTTCTAGAAATTTTCTATGTACACGACGTGTACCTTCTGAGTACATGCCATGGACTCAGTTTCCACCTGCAGTCGTGTGCTGGCCATGTAGCGGACATGCACACGGCTATGTGGCGGTGTCCTAGAGGCCGCCTAAAGCGGAGTACGAGAAAGGAATGTACATGTTGTGTACTTTAAAAGTACACATTGTGTATTTCGTTTTTTTCATTAAATGCACCGGGGTCGCGTCTACTCAACAAAACATCCCTCTTCTTTATTCGTCTCATCCATGATCCTCGTATGGTCGTAGATCTTCGACGATCCCCCCGAGAGAGTGTCTGTTCTCCGAATAGAACACTGTTTGTTGTGTTGGAATCACATCGGGGAGTTCTATATTCTCCTATAACACCATCTGTTGATGTCTCCTATCTCGCGAGATATCGTGGGTCAAATGTTTTAGACATTTATGTAGATATACCATGTTCTAGGTCGATCCGAGGTCCGACACCAAAGTATAACGATCCTACAATGCTGAGGAATGTGGTTTGTGCCTTTCTGTTGAAAGGATTTGAGTATTATGTGAACTTTTTTTCAATACCCTTGAACATGGTATTGTGCGTATACCATTTTACCACTGTAAATTTCCTGCTATTCTGGTATGTTAAAATAGTGTCTAATTGGATGTGAATAGGGTAGTTCTCTATGATTTGGATGAGTTTACCCATGCATGTTCCGTTTATGGTCGTTTTGTCCTGTTTAGCTATTAGCCTTCATTGATGTTTTCCAAGACTAGTGCTATAGGATGGAGTGATTAATTTATCTGACATGCTTGAGATGATGTACACTTTTTAGAAAAGTAGTTATTGAGGTTTACTTTGGCCGTATATAATTTCTATGCTCGTTGACTTACACAGGGCCATGAAAACCTGGTGTATGAGACTATAGGTGGAATTGACCAAGTGAGCTTCCTCAGAGTGTCTTTGAGCACTTTAGGCTATATGGGGATTGACCGAGTGAGCTTCCTCAGAGAGTCTTTTAACTATTTTAGACTATAAGGGTAATTTATTGAGAGGGATTTCTCAGAGAGTCTTTGAAAACATGGGGCTATGAGGTGGATTAACTGTGTGTTATTCCTTAGAGAATCCTTGATGCCCTTAGACTATACTGGGGAATTGAAATGTGATCTTCCTCAGAGTGTCATTGACCATAGGGCTATGATGGGAATTGTTGGTGTGTGCTTCCTCAGATGGTCCTTGAATACCATAGACTATATCTTTAATTGGCAATGTGATCTTCCTCAAAGAGTCTTTTTAAATGCTTGGGACTATAATGGGAATTTAATAAGAGAGCGTCCTCAGAGGTTCTATGTAGTATCCTAGTTTCGATTGAATGAGAAGAGTTAGGCTGAGAGAACTGCCTAGAGGGTTCCCTACTTTTGCTATTGTGGTTGTATGGAATGGATTGCATTGAAACTGTCGGACTGGTTACTGCTGAGTACTTCCTTGTTTACTGATTTCTTTTGTTTATTACCTTCTACATATTCATTGACTATTAGGCATAGTTCTTGTGGTGATTTCCTACTAGGATTTAGTCTCACACCCTATTTGGGCTATGCATTCGTGCCCAAACAGATTATATTGTTGCAGATATAGAAAAGAGAAAGCACCATTCTACTTCAATTTCTTGATTGACTGTGGAGCTGAAGTTCATGGGACCAAGCTGAGGCTTGCGATGCTGAGGACCTGTTATTTGTTTTCCTTTTGTAATTTTCTTTAATACTATATATAGTCCATCATTGTGATGTGTTTGGATACTTTCCTAGAAATATGTTTCATGCATCATTCTTATATATATATGTATGCTATAGTTTATCATTTCTTGTCTTCTGCTGTTTACTTTTTCATGGATTATTACTGCTTCTACTATTTCTATTTTTTTCTTCTGCTAAGTAACACTTCAAATGAGTGAATAGTTTCCCCACTATCATACCCAAGGCCCATGCTTCTATTCTAGATATTCTGGCATTCGGGGAAATGCACTTCAGGCCATGTCACTAATAGGGTATGGGGAACCTCTGGATGGCATCTGGAACCGGGATGTTTCAAAGTGGTAACAAAAAAATTATTTTCTTCTTGACTTAATGTTTGGAGCCTAAGTCCATGGATATGATGGAATTGGTACTTAGTAATAAGATGTTCCTAGAAGTAGCTAGCACGTGTACAAGGAAAAGCCAATATACCAAGTATAATTGAAAATGTTCTAGTTTTGCAATTATTACAGTTGATTTGATTTCACCTTGAGTTATTTACATGATTTTTTCTATTATTGCTGATGTTATAGAGGTTCTATTTCTTTTACAACCCGATGAGATGAGGGTATTCCATCCAATTCATCATATATATACTTTCTATAAATCTCATGTCATGCATTATTGCCATGCCATATAGGGTGCATTAGCAATTTCATGTTGTTGTGCTAGGTATTGTGCGAGATATGCATGCTATTGTGATAGTTTTTGTGATAAAAATACATACTGTTTGATAGGGTATTGTTTTTGTGAGGTTTTGTTTGAATGAACTCCAAACTTTGGGTTTTGAGGTGTTATGAGCCCTTATTGACCGGAATTTTCTAGATCATTGACTTTTTTACCTTTTTTATAACATGTATAAGATGAGATGATTTGATTCGTGGGGAGTATGAGCCCTTACATATTAGAATTTGGCACTTCAGTGTTCATTTAAGTGTTTTTCTAGGCTCTGAAGTAGTTTCAGAGGCTTACTGCCCAGAAAAACCTAGAAGACACGCCGTGTATTTTTGACTACACGCTGTGTGTTCTTCTGTTCGGGATGTAACTGTTTTTATCAAGTACATGTTGTGTACCTTACGTACACTCCATGTAGTCTCTAACCGTGTCATAGGTCGTGTGGGCAGAGACAATGGATAGGGAAGTTCTTGTGGGAACACGCTGTGTACCAGTTGTACATGCTGTGTAGGGTTGACCCTGTGTCCAGCCGTTTGAGTAACAAAAAGGAAGGAGAAACCATAAGTGATGCACGTTTGGTCTGTTATGTACTTGTCATGTAGTGTAATATTAGAATCCATCCTTGTAACTAACAACAGGGGTCAGTTTCACCTTTTCTAGTACCCACCGTGTCCATATGGAACACACCGTGTAGCGTGAGCTGTGTATCCGGTCGTGTCACGAACAACACGAGTCGATGAAGCTCTACTAGTACACGCCGTGTCTGTAACAAAACCCATGTCTAGACTTTTTCTAAGGGGATCCGTGTATCTTATCCATGTTGAAGGACTCAGGAAGGGGAAGAAAATTCAAGTACATTCCATGTGTAAGGACAACACACCGTGTATTTGGGGTGTTACCTGACCTGTTCTTACAGAAGTACACGCCCATGTGAAATAAATAAGGGAACACACCGTGTAGTTATTTTACACACTGTGTAGTCTTATTTTGTGAAAACATGAATGTTTTAATTCTCCTGTTCCCTTCTTACTTTTCTAGTTTTCTGTCCTTGGTGTCTTAATCTATGGTGTGTGTTTGACCTTGCAGAGTCATGGCACCAATACATCATCCTGATGTATGCCAGTTACAAGGAAATGATCAGACACCAGACATGGCTGATCAGGGACACCCTAAAGATCCTCCAATTGTGCTAGTCTTGTCACCTGCAGTTTTACCTAACATAGGTGATGATGCACAGTTCAGGGAGGGCTTTCTTAGGATTATGTAGACCTTCAAGGGAGCTCTGCCTCCTATCCCATCGACAGTAGAATTGATGCGTGTTTTTCAGTAGCATCATCCCCCCACCTTCTCAGGGGATGGAGGACCCCAGGCTGCAGATTCAAGGCTTGAAGCCACGATGACAATCTTTGATAATCTATAGATACCTCTTGAGATAAGTGGAAAGCTCGCTAACTAAATTCTTCGAGACTCCACTAAGAGGAGGTGGGATGTGATCTCACATGCGGGACACCAGCAGAATATAACCTGGGATGAGTTTCAACTCATACACTATGATTAATTCTACCTAGATACGTTGAGGGATAAACAAAGCCCAAGAGATCATGAGTCTGGAGTAGGGTACTCTTTCTGTTTGGAGTATTCCTCTTGCTTCATAGAGCTAAAGTGTTTCATGCCTATTCTAAGAGGATATGAGTTGTTCCTGGTAAGGACGTTTGAGGATGGTTTGAGGCACGACATCTAATCGCAGGTGAATATCTTCATGTTGACTTCTATCTCTTCTATAGTCATCCCGGCGCTGATCACTGATCACAATCTGAGTGAATCTAGAGTTGTGTGCCCAGGTGGTTCAACATCCAGAGTTAGTGCTCTGCTATCTGATAGTAGGAAGCTCCATAGGGAGTTCACTTGAGGAGATCAGAGTAGGCGGGGTGTATCTCTTTCTAGCCAGGTGGAATGCTACCAGTGTAGGAGGAACGATAATATGAGGCCACATTGCCCGAGGGACCCGGTGGTGTGCCGATCTTGCAGAAAGAAGTGTAATCTTCAGCGTTTCTGTCAGTTCTTTTCACCAGAAGCTGGTGACAGGGGTTCTTCAATGAATCCTCATTCTGGAGCAGCACAAGCAGTTTCTCACCATTATAGAAATTGGAGTTCTTCTAGACATTGAGGTTGAGGTTGAGGTTGTGGATGTGGTAGCAAGTCAGCCTGTTTTCAGCGACATCAGTGCGGATCCGCTCAGAGTTATCAGGCAGGGTCACAGGGCTGTGGAACATGATAGGATTTGGTAGTGGTGAAAACCCAACAGGATCGGGATCCTGGACCTTCTACAGTTTGAGGTACTATCTTATTAGCCTCAGTTTTATCTTCTGCCATTTTCGATACATGGTTTTATCATTTCATTATCTCTGTTGTTGTTGTTGAGAGCCTTGTGCTATATAACTTTTTTCTGCTGATATCTAAACACTAGAATCTCTGTTGGGGACAAGAACGGAGAATGTATGTCAGAGAAAAGAGTTCCCTTTAAAGGGTAGTGGGTGTCCCTTTTTTGGGACCTCTATATCCTAAAGATGACAGGCTATGATATCATTATCAGAATCGACTGGTTACGTCCCTTCCAAGATCATCTATTTCTATTGTCGTAGGGTGAGATTCACATCACTAGAGGGTGGATATTCTCTTCAAAAGGGTAAGTTGAATGTCTAGGTGAGATGAGAAGGACTAGAGCATCATGGGTTAGGAGGAGTTACAACCTAGATTTCTAGTCTTTATCTAGATGACCAGGTAACTTCACAGATAGACTTTCCTCCAGTGGTGTATCGTTTCAGAGTTGTCTTAATAGAAGACATTTCAGGTTTGACTCTAGAGTGTGTGATAGACTATTCTATTGATCTTGTTCCAGGATTAGCACAGTTGTCCATTCCTCCTTATAGGATGGCTAAACTAGATTTGTAGGAGCTCAAGAAGCAGTTGGAGGAGTTGCATGCAAAGGGTTTCATCCAACCCAGTACTACTTCTTGGGGTTCATCTGTCTTGTTTGCGAAGAAGGTAGATGGTACCCTTAGGATTTGTGTGGATTATCTGAAACTGAACTAGTCGTTGGTCAAAAACCGATATCCCTTACCCAAGATTGATGATCTCTTTGATCAGCATCAAGGAGCCCGGGTATTCTCGAAGATTGACTTGAGATCCGGTTATTGTCAGTTTCATGTTGGACCATCTGATATACCACTCATATCCTTTGAGAGTAGGTATGGTCAATACGAGTATGTGGTTATGTCGTTCGGTCTCATGAACACGCATGTAGTTTTCATGGTGCTGATGAACTGAGTGTTCCATCCATTCTTGGATTATTTCGTGGTTGTCTTTGTGGACGATATCATGGTGTACTCTCACACTCGACACGACCATGCCACACATCCTGAGATCATATTGAGTACACTGAGATAGCATCAGTTAGATGCTAATCTCTCAAAATTCCTCATTTGGATGGACTAGATTATCTTCTTGGGTCGTGTTATCTCAAAGAAAAAAGTATCAGTAGACCCAGAGAAAGTGAGAGATGTAATTTCCTGGGAGCAGCTGAAAAATGTCTTTGAGGTGTAGTATTTTCTAGGGCTAGCTAGATACTACAGAACATTTCACACTTTTTCGCAACACTGACCAGCTTGACTAAGAAGGCTACAATGTTCTTGTGGTCAGATTCTTGTTAGTCATCCTTTCAAGAGAAGAAGGGGTGGTTGACTTTAGCACTGATACAAGTCTTTACAGATCCATGCAATAGTTATACTATATATTTTGATGCTTCAGGTATCAGGTTGGGAGATATGCTTGTGCAGGGAGAAGGAGTCGTTGCGTATGGGCCTCGGCAATTGTGGCCATAAGAGAGGAATTACCGGACACACGATGTTGAGTAGGCTGTATTTGATCCCAAATTACGATGTTGGAGACATTATCTTCTGGGAGAACACTTTGTGGTTTTCACTGACCACAAGAGTCTCAAGTACATCTTCACTCAACATGATCATAATTTAAGACAATGATGGTGGGTTGAGTACCATTAGTCCTTTGACATTGAGCTTACCTATACACCTGGGAAAGGCAACACAGTGGCTAATGTGTTGAGCAGGAGGACTCAGATACAGGAAGTTTAGGAGGCCAGTAGTGAGTGGAAGATTATGGGTATGTTCTCTGAGATTCATTTGGAGGTGCCCGATAGACAGGGGAAGAATTTTCATTCTTCTTTGGCTGTTACCTATAATCTTCTTGATTGAGTGCAAATGAGGCAACTATCAGATTATGAAGGCCTAGAAATACAGGAGAGTCTGTCAGAAGCATACCCTATTTCGGGATGAACATTTGGAAAGGATGAGATCTTGTGTTTCCAGGGGCACGTATGAGTGCCATCAGACATACGCGAGGAGCTGATGTAGGACTTTCATTCCTCAGTTTGGGAAGTTCATCCTGGTGTCACCAAGTTGTATCATGATCTACACCATCAGTATTTTTGGCCAGCTATGAAGAGAGATGTTACAAGTTTTGACATGAAGTGTTCCACCTATGTCCAGGTGAAGGTGGAGCATCAGCGACCAGCATGGCTTTTGCTGCAGTTGCCCATTCTGGACTGGAAGTGGAATGCTGTCATGATGGATTTCGTGACAGGTTTATCGTGGTCGTTGCGAGGGAATGATGCAATGTAGATTGTCATTGACAGACTCATGAAGGTTTCTCACTTCTTGCGGATCAAGGAGACCTTCAGTGTTGATGAGCTGGGATGGTTGTACATCTATGAGATTGTGTTCTTACACGAAGTTCCACACTCCGTTTTTTCAGAAAGAGGTGTATGTTTTAGTTCTTGGGTCTGGAAAGGGCTTTAGAAAGCTTTAGGTACCCAGGTACTTTTGAGTACATCTTACCATCCCCTGACAGATGGCATGTCCGAGCATACAATTCAGGTGCTTGAGGACATGCTTCGTGCATGCATCTTAGATTTTGTTGGCTCTTAATAAAAGCATATTACTCTTGTGTAGTTAGCCTACAATAATAGTTCTCAAGATACTATTAATATGGAACCATATTAGGCTTTGTACGGTAGGCTATGCCAATCAACCTTATGTTGGCTGGAGACAGGAGAGGCAGCTATACTGGAACCCCTTCTTGTTCAGGAGACCACAAAGCTGATAGAGTGGATTCAGAATACGATGGCTAATGTACAGTCTCGACAGAAGTCTTATGCTGATCAGTAGAGATGACCTTTGGAGTTCAAGGTTGGGGATCAGGTTTTCCTGTGTGTCACACCGATGTTAGGGAATAGGAGGATTAGGAGACAGGGTAAGCTTTTGTCGAGGTATGTTGGACCGTTTGAGGTGTTAGAGAGAGTTTGGCCAGTTGCCTATCTGTTGCAGTTACCTCAGAGGTACCGGGCTATGCACGACTTCTTCCACGTTTCTCAGCATTGATGTTACTTATCATACTCATCTCATGTCTTCCAACCTGAGGAGGTTGAATTGGAAGTGTATGCATTGTTTGAGGAGCATCATATCCAGATTTTTGATTGGAGTACAAAGGTTCTCCATGGACGGTCCGTTCCTCTGGTACGGGTGTTATGCTAGCGCGGGCAAGTTAGGAAGAGACTTGGGAGAATGAGGCTGATGTACTAGCACAATGGCCAGATCATTTCAAGGTATCTTCTGCTCCTCCGCCTTACTAGGGAAATTCATAGATGAATTTCTTTAAGGGGGAAGTTTTTTTAAACCCAGAATATCTTTTTCAGTTATTTTTTCCTTTTTTGGTTGTTTTTGAGAAAAATAGTTTTTTTCTAAAAATTTCCTAAGTACACACCGTGTACTCAGTTACTATAGGTAGTTGTGTGCCGGTCGTGTAGTGTCCATGCACACATCCATGTGGGGGTGACCTGGAGGTTGCCTAAAGTTGAGTACTGAAAATTCAAGTACATTCTGTGTACATTAAAAGTACACACCATGTATTTTTTTCACTAAAGGCACCAGGGTCGCGTCTAATCGACAGAACACCCCTCTTCTTCATTCGTCTCATCCAGGAGTTTCGTACGGCAGTAGATCTTCGACAAGCCCCTGAGTGGGCATATTCCCTTTGAATCGAACACCGTTGGTTGTGTTGGTATCAAATAGGTGAGTTCTCTCTTCTCCTAGAGAACCATATGCTGATTTTTCATCCCTCGTGAGATATCATGGGTTGAACATTTTAGATATTTTTATAGATATACCACATTCTAGATCGATCCAAGGGACAAAGCCAGAGTATAACGATCCTACAACGCTGAGGTAGTTGATTTGTGCCTTTCTGTTCAATGTCTTTGAGTATTATGTACAATTATTTCCAATACCGTTGAATGGGGTATTGTGTGTTTACTATTTTACCCATGTTAATTTCCCGCTATGCTGGTATGTGTAAATAGAGGAAAATTAGAAGTGAATTGGGATGTTTTCTATACTTTGGATGTGTTTTCCCATGCCTGTTCTGTTTATAGTCGTTTGGTCTTGTTTACCCGTTAGGCTTCCTTGATGTTTTCCATGCCTAGTTCTGTAGGATGGAGTGATTATTTTATCTGACATGCTTGAGATGTTGTAGAATATTTAGCCAATTATTTCATCCGGTTTACGTTGGCCTTATTTCATGGTTATGATTGTTGACTTACACAAGGCCGTGATAACCTATTGTAAGAGACTATAGGGGGAATTGACCGAGTGAGCTTCCTCAGAGAGTCTTTGAGCACTTTAGACTATAAGGGGATTGACTGAGTGAGCTTCCTCAGAGAGTCATTGAAATATTTTAGAATATAAGGGGAATTGACTGGGAGAGCTTCCTCCGAGATTCTTTGACCACATGGGGATATGAGGGGAATTGAAAGTGTGTGATTCATCAAAGAGTCCTTGGCAATCTTTGAATATAAGGGGAATTTACGTATGAGCTTCTTGAAAGAGTCTTTGGCCTTGGGGATATGAGGGGAATTGACATTATTTTCTTCCTTAGAGAGTCCTTGACTACCTTAGACTATAAGGGTAATTGACCATGTGATCTTAGAGAGAGAGTCTTTTTAAATGCATCGAACTACAAGGGGAAATGACTGAGAGATATTCTTTATAGAGTCTCTGTTGTATCCTTGTTTTGATTGAACCAGAGGGGTTAGGCTGAGAGAACTACCCAGAGGGTTCCCTTCAATTGTTGTTGTGGTTGTATGGAACTATTTTCATTGAAACTACAAGACTGGTTACTGCTGAGTACTTTCTTCTTTACTGCTTTATTTTGTTTATTACCTCCTATATAGGCATTGACTGTTAGGCACAAATCTTGTGGTGATTTCCTACTGATATTTAGTCTTACACCATATTTGGGATATTCATTTGGGTCCAAACATAATATATTTCTACAGGTATAGATAATGGAAAGTTCCCTTCTATTGCAGGTTCTTGATTGACTATAGAGCTGGTGAGCATGGGACCAAGATGAGGCTTGCGATGCTGAAGAGATGTTATCTTTTTAACTTTTGTACTTTGGTTTATTACTGTTTGTATTCCGGAGTTGTGATGTGTTTGGCTGCTTTCCTAGAAATATGTATAATGAATCATTCTTATATATATATATATATATATATGTATGTATGTATGTATGCTCCAATTTATCATTTGTAGTCTTCCGTTGTTTACATTTTCATGGATTATTACTGCTTCCACTATTGCTATTGTTTTCTTCCACTATATTACTCTGACTCTGAGGGCATAATTTCCCCACAATCTCACTCAAGGCCCTCGCTGCTAGTCAGCAGCCTCTAGCATTCGTAGAAATGCGCTTGAGGCCATGTGACCAATAGGGTATGGGGAACCTCTATGTGGCTTCCGGAACCGAGACGTTACATGATCCATGAAAACACTGCTCATATTCTACAAGATATTTCTATACCACCACACGGAGAGTTCCGATGTATGATATAGAGTGTCTAGTCACATTAACTCATAGACCATTGATCTATTGAGTGAGGTATAATCTTCTAATAATTGAACCATTTATTTTCGCAAAGATGATTCTCTAAAATGATACCATGAACTCTATGGATACTTCTTTTCTACCAATGTTAGATTTGAAAACCCATAATTTATATAACAACTCACTGGTAGTAGGAGGAACCATGAACTGAGGCTCAAAAGTACCCCGCACACCTAGTTATATTAAAATGTAAACAATGGATGTTGTTTAGAACATAAAATTTTATTGATATTTTTTAAATACTTCATGAATTAAGAAATTATTTTCTATTAAATATTATCATAATATGTTTCCACACTCACAATTGAACATGTGTTTCTAGAAACCTATCATTGTGTTTTTATGCTTTTTCTATTTATTATTTTATGTATTCCTATAAACATGTATATGCATAATATAATAAATAATTCATAATGGAAATAAATTAGATAACTAGTATTTAGTATGTAAAAAAAATTATCAATTAAAACATACTATATAAACCATTACCTAGGGGTATCTTACATATGTTCGATCTTGAATCATATCACCAATCACCCTTGGAACAATGTTTTCACTTCTTTTCATGAATATCGTTTCATCATTTCATTTTCAATATATTACACCATCATCATAAATAGTAAACATTTACACAAAAATATGTGAGTGGGTCTTGGGAAGTGAAATAAACATACATAATAAAATGGATGTATGCATAGACCCTTATAAAAATTAAACGTAAAAGGGTTGATACACAAACCATTGTTAATACTTATTAAACATTAAAAGAATCTTAAAATAGTAATAAATAATATAAACAAATACATTAAAGGGTTTGGTTTATGGAATAAGACTTAAACATTACTTAATCCTTAGTTTTAGTCAATAAAATAATTTTTTCACATTGAGGATCCTTTCACGTTTAGAGTTTTAAAGAATTTTTTTATAACTAATACTTAACAAAATCATAAAATATAAAAGTGGACACTTCCAAACAGAACTAATTTTTCCCATAAATAGAAACTAGTAAAATAAAGCATCATATCATCAACGAAACTCTTTATGACTTCTTCACATCCCTTAATAATCCATATATCCTATGAAAAACATTAAAAATGTGGAAAAAGTATAAAAATCTTAGCAAGGGATATAAAAAGAAGGAAACAATTATCCAATTGATAAACATTAAAACCCCTACAAATTTATTATAAAGTAATATTATTAACCCTTATATAGTAGTAAATACTTTCCTTTTAAAATAAGCTACTTTTATACCCATTCTATAATCACCAGATTACCCTAAAACCAATATCAATAATAGAAAACACAGAATGGTATCTTGGGACAATATTATATTTTTCATTCTTATAAATGGAATATACATGTGGTCTACTTCCTTACATTTCACACTTATAAATGGAATATCCATCTGGCTGACTTCAATATCCAATGCATTGGAGGCTATCACGGACCCACTTGTCATTGGTTTATCACAGAATAACCCATCATTAATTTATCACAAGACCATCCATCAAATTTCCAAGTACCATTATATAATCATAACATTTAAAGTATTTAAAATTTTAAAATATCACTCATAATATTTCATTTGTAATCACAATAAAGAATTTCACAGTATTAAAATAATCAATCCATTTTAAAATTCCATTTTCAATAAAAACAACACCCAGAAAAATGGAAAGAGGGGTTCCTTATTTTATTTTAAAAAATGATAGATTTTGTAGAAATACATATATGAAAATAGGAAAAAATGTTCTTTATAGTCTTTTTACGTCCATATAATAAATATAAACCAAAATAATACTAATATTTACATGGAGATAAGATTTTGAAATTGAATCATTAAGCATTCAACGTGTCCCATACCACTTCGAACTGTTAAATGACAAACCACATGAAAGACTAAAATTTAACCCAAACATTAAATAAAATTAGAATAAAGAAACAAATTTTATAAAATATAAAAATTGATTTTTTATACACCTCATAAAATAATTTGGGTGTATAACATCAAAATATGATTCAATGAAATGAGATTGAGATGAAATCCCTTACATTGAGTTTGACTTTCCACATGTGTCTTCATATTCCTAAATAATAATCTTATATTAACTATTTGCTGGATTCATAACCTTTTTCAATTTTATCGTTACTTTTAATTAAATTATTAAATTTTTGTATAAAAATACGTATATAGTTAAGTCTGTGTCATTTTTTCTGACTATATTCTTTATATGTGTCAAAAATGACATTAGTTTGTTAACTATGGTCAATAGATTCATTATAAAATCACATTCTGCACAATAATCATGATATAATTATAATATTTATACATAAATTATACTTTTAATACTAATCCTAAATGATGGTTATGAAAAATGAACCAACATTACAACCATAGAGATGGTAGGTCGTATGTACGCATAACGAACGTTCTCGTTTTTCAATGGTCATTATGGAATAAAGGAAAGTGAAAATTATTTTTATAGAATGATAATTATATAATAAGTAACATTTTTTATAATAATATATAAAAATATATATTATTATTATGATGTAAAATGAATCACATCATATCGAGGAGGTGGTACTCCAAAGTCCACAATCGACATTATCAATTTTTTTAGTGTCTGGAAATGGAAATAATAAAAATGGTACATTATATTTTTTGAAAGGTAACTATGTCATTAATATAACATATATATTATTTACTTCAAATATTTTTATTTAATTCATCATTAATGCATTCCTTTTAAATTGATAACATATCACATCGCTTTGAGGAGGCGGTAGTACATATCCACAAATGATGTTATCAAACTCCCCAAAAAAATTAAATCATGAATGTATATGCACATATAAATTTACATAAGTTTGAATAAATCACTAAAATAGTATATATATCATTTAAAACTATTTTTCCCATTATAATCCGCAACTATGAGAGGTTATAAATGAAAGACAAAAGACATTATTTAATGAGGAGGTAGTCCTCTATACACACAACTGGAAATTTTTTTACCCATTTGATGAAAGTGTGTATAAGTGTTGGTCAAAACAATAACATAAATAAATTTCATTTTATTTATTATCCTTACCTTAATGTATAATCATCTAATAGTAATAATTGAATGGATTTTGAAAGAATCCAAAAAAAAAGTGATCATTAAAGAATTATTCCACTTTCCAGGTAACTCCTTTTGGTATACACAAAAGGACTTCATTGGATTGATTTATACCCAATTAGAGGCATATAAGATGTGATTACAGATTTTTGGAGATTATTTGGGTAGTTTTTGGATGATCAAATTATATTTGGAGGTGTTATTATGTTTATAGGATGGGTGCCTTTTTATAGTGGAGGGGGAGTGACATTCTTATAAATATTAAAAGCTAAACACTGTTGGGAGGTCTCTCATACATCATGTGCCCCCAATAATGATCCCAACTTAAAAAAAGTTTACATTTTCAAGTCGTGTCTATAAAATAAGTTATTAGCATTTTTCGTGGTCATATTGATTCTTAATATTAATGTTTACCCACTAAGTAAGAACATTTTTACCATAATAGAGCTTTTAGACGTAAAAAATGATTACTTATATCATTCACCTAAAAAATCTATTGGATAAATGTAAAAACTATTCATAAACATGTGTATACATCATTAAGTTATTCCTATTAATTATTACTAATGCAATAGTTATTATATAACTTTTATATTATGAAATAATATTAATATTATTTAATTGTTTGGTATAACTCTGTAGTTCATGAAATTTGAGATTTCAATGAAATTCATTATTCCTAGTCACACAGGAAATTGTAAATATCATCCATTTATTTTTAAAATTACCCTCTAATTCATAAATATTTATAAATAGAAAAAATTTATTCAATCATTACCTGCAAAGTTATATTCTACCTGATTATGGAAATTGAGTCCTTGTAATTTTATTCACATATCAAATGAGTTGGGATATATTAATCCTCATATAATTTTCAGATTCCTAATTTTCCTCTCCAATAATATTGGTTTTACCTAAAACCTCAACCTAGTGAATTACCTTATTCTGCAACACTTTCTCTCTGTGGTCAAGAACTTGGACTATTTGTACCTCATAAGGATTATTATTTTCCATCTAGACTAATTCGAGGAAAAAACATGAGATAATATAGTACATACTTCATTATCTTTTAAATGTGAAATTCATTGTGTACCTAAGATAAACTTAGAGGTAAATCCACTCAGTGGTTAACTTATCCAACAATCTATATGATTTAATACTCTCTAATTATCCTTCATCTCAACATCCCCTTATTACCGAAATACATAACACTTTTTAACAGAGAAACTATTAGAAAGAATAATCATATACCTTAATAGAAATATATTTCATCTGATTATCCACATAAATATTTTACTTACTCTGAGTTTTCCTCATGTGTCACTTAATCAGCAGATCTTTCTATATCGTTTCCTCTACCAAAACTTGTCACATCAACTTCATTTCTCCCACATCATCCCAAAACGTTGGTTTTCAAAAATGCTTTCTATATAATTCCTCAAAATTATTCTCATATATTATCGAATGAGAACTATTTTTATATGAAATCAAAAATAAATAATGATGTTGATCACAACTTCCTTAGTAACCCATAATGAAAGTTTAAAGAATATATTGAAATCTATGAATCATTAGATCAAATAATGCATTGGATTGAGGATGAAAAGTTATATTGAAATGTAATCCAGTACTCAAAAAAATATATATTTCATTCAAAAATTAGATGTGATCCAGAGATCATAAAATGATATAATGGATAATTGCATTCCATGTAACAAGATAATATCATTTAGATATTGTCAATAATGAGGAACTAAATACATTTTATATTAAATGGAATGAAAATTTGAGGATTTATTTAATTGATAAATATTAACTAAAATATAATTTTCAATTTGATTTATATTTAGAAATAATACCCAAAAATCCATTTATATGATCTCTCATTTCCACTCAAGCACTGGAAAATGTTACAACATCCCTTTTGGAAATTATCTCTTTTCATTGACCGGTTAAAATTTAAAACAGTTCACGATAATTTCAAAAATATCACATTTCATTCCATCCCACCAGTAATACTACTAATATTTTATCTACATATTTGTGCTTCCCAAAAAAATGGAATGTGGATAACTATTAGCATAAGTCAACAACTTTTTCCTCAACTAAGAATCACAAGGAATGCACAATCTTTTTCCAATTCTTAAAACACCTACTTAATTGATATTAAAATTCTGAAACATCCCATTCATAATTGATTACACCTTTTCTTTTAAATACTCATCCACCATATTAGATATCTTAATTATTTCAGAAAAAAATCACCTATAATGAATCTTAAAACAAATTAAAATATTTCTCTACATTCACAACTTCTATGTCATAATTCAGGAAATAATTAAACAAAGTCTTGCCTTACAAATGTTACAAGGACAATGTAGTATTATATTTTTGATTCAAAGAATCACCTACCTTGTTTTATTTTTTAGGATGATAATGAATCATGGAATCATAATCATTTATCAGTTCTAGCCAACTTCTTTGCCTCTTGTTTAACACTTTCTGAGTGAATATATACTTCACACTTTGGTGATTAATATATATTTCACCCTTCACTCCATAAAAATGATTCATATAAATTTTTAATTCAATAACAAAATTAACTAATTTAAAATAACGTGAAGGGTAATTTATCTCATGGGTTTTTAAATTACATAAAGAATAAGAAATTTATTCATCATTATGAATCGTGACACAACCAATGTTTTTTAATGAAGCATAATTGTAGATTAAAAAATCACCAATTTTTTTAGATGGGGAAAAACATGGTAATTAACCAATATTAATTTTAGTCCCTAAAAAACATCACATTCCCCTATATAGATAAACCTGTCAATTATTTGTTTTAACATAGTTAGTGGGAAAGTGACCTTAGAAATCGTTTCAAAAAAATGTCGGTAATAACACATAAATCCAAGAAAACTATGAATCTATGTGACAATGGTTGGCCTTCAAAACTCTATAACAACTTTTGTTTTAGTAGTGTCAATAGTTTTTAATATTTAGAAACAATATGTCCAATGAATGAAATTTCTTTCAAACAAAATTAACACTTACTAAACTTTCCATATAGTTTATTTTATTTTGCGGTTTTCAAAACAATATTCATGTTCTTGTAAGGATTCTCACATATTTTGGAATACACCAAAATATAATTTAAATATTTAACCACAAACTAATCCACAAAACTAAAGGATGAATCTATTCACAAAATTCATAAGTATGGAAGGTTCTTTAGATAACCTAATGTTAATAACTATAAAATCATAATGCCCATATCTTGTATGAAATGATTTATTTAGGATGTTATCATCCTTTACCTTCAGTTGATGGTACATGGACCACAAATCAATCGTTGAAAAACACTGAGCTCTATGAAGCTGGTCAAATAAATCATTAACATGAGGAAATGGATATGTTTTCTTAATAGTGATTTTATTCGAGGCTCTATAATCAATAAAAAGTCTTATTAAACCATGTTTATTTTTCAAAATAAAATAAAAAACCCATGGTGAAGTTCTTGGAGGAATGAAGCCATTATCAGGAAATTTTTGAAACTCTTTTTAAATTCCAGAACTTCTAGTTGATCATTTCGATAAGGGGGTTTAGACATATGATTAGCATCCAGAACTGAATCAACGGTTAATTCAACTTCCAGATCAGAAACATCATTAGGGAAATATTCTTGAAAAAACCCATAACAACATTTACTACTAGGGTGAAACTAATCCATTAAATTATTTATTTTCAAAAACATGATCTAGATAACATTAACTACTATATTTAATCTATTTCCCATATTTTTTAATGTCATTAAGGGTAATAAAAACCTAAATAAATCATTCTTGTATTTATAATCCATTTTTTCAAGGTAAAATGAAATCCAATCCAGGCCCAAAATGATATCAAACTCCACTATCGGTGGTTCAATAAGATTTACCTGTAATTTGATCCAAATAATTACTATACTAAGATTATTATAAATAATGGATTTTATAATAATCCCAAACAACGTTTTTAAAAATAGTTTTATATTACATTCACGGAGTGATATTCCAAATTTCCTTAAAAAAATCTTAGAAATGAATGAAATGAAAGATCCACATACAAACTCAGTTTTTGTATCAATTCAAATAGACAATTAAAATACCCATAACCACTAAATTTTATGGCACTACATCATCCATATGAGTAGAAATAGATTTTTCCACACCTTTTTTATTTCAATCATGATGGTCTCCACCCTGGGTAATCAACTTTAGACACACATTGACATAACTTCCTAGCTCATTGAAACTAAAAAATTTACATTTGGCCGTCCATTTCATTCATTGTAATATTTCTTGTATTCATGAGCTATATGAACAAATTTACAACATTATAAACACTTCCTAGACTTTTAAATACATTCTATAAGATTATTTTTACAACACTTCTCACTATATGGGAATTTAGTTTTCGTACCTCTTAACATACTTGATGATTTATTTCCCTTTTCAAAATGAATGTTACCCAAATTGTTTTATTCCCATGTTATATGTGGTCACTATAAAACTTCATTTATACCTTATTATCACATAAAAAATATAATAGCTTTTGAACTCACTAGAAGGTAATGAACTTGTATATCATGCATTTAATCTTGAGTAAAAATAATTTATTTTACTATCAATATCTTAAATAAAATTTGGGCTTCACCTATCCAGTCGAAGGATGTTTTCTTCATATGAAGCCATCGAATCTCAATAATTTTATCCCAATTACAAAAAAAAATTAATCCTAATATGAAAAAAAAAGAAAATATTTATCAGGTAAAATATTCATAAATTAATCCCACCCAAAGACAGCAATCTCCATAGTTTACCTTATATTTTTAACCATTTACCACCCACGTTAGAATTAACCTTTAAAATGTTAAATTTTAATAGTTACCTTTTGGTGGTGTGAAGAACCCATGACCTTGAATATCCTTTCAAGGGTTTTAATCCATCATTCAGCTAGCATGAGGTCAGATGACACTCAGCATTATGGGGTGTCTTATCAAATAAAATAATCTAATATCATGATGTTCTTATGTGGAAGAATTTTTTTCGATGTAGAATGGAATCAACAACCATTTATAGCCTATTTCAAATGACCCGTCATAGAAAAAAATTGCCCAGTTCCAATTCCAACAATCTCAGGATGCTGATTTGGAAGGATATATTTCTCTTGTTGCCTTCCCACTATAGATTCCATACTTCCTGAATTGAAAACCACTCTAAAAACATACATTATAAGTGGAAACATGGAAATCATTTAATGGTATAAAATTAAAAATTAACCATAATGTATAATATTCTAAGGGCATGCTATTAATAGTATATTATCCTCTAATGTTATTTAAACCTTTCCATTGATACTAAATATAATGACTCAGCCTTAATCTTTACCTAATAATTAGTTTTAGTCAAGAAATTAATTTCTTTTACATTAATGATATTTTTAGGTTTAGTGTTTTAGAGAATTAGTCCACAACTCATACATAATGAAACAAAAAAATAAAAATTGGGATATTTTGAACAATACCAATTTTTCCATAATCTAGATCTTCTAAAATAAATAATGATCAATTTTATGAAAACTCTTCTTCAATTTTAAAATGACTTCTTCCATTACCATACTAATCCTTATTTTCTAATAAAAAATTTAAATATATTGGATAACCATAAAAATTTTATTACGGAATATAAAAATACAGAAACTATTAATCTATTGATAAACATTGAAACCCATAAGAACATTATCATTATTTAATACGTCCCTCTTTATAGAAGTATTAAATACATTATGTTTAAAATAAGATAATTTTTTACCCTATTATAATAATAATATTACCATGAAACCCATATATATCATATAAAACACATGAAGGTATCTCAGGACACTATTATAAATTTTATTCTTATAAATGTAAAAACCCTATCATAAATTTCCTTAAATTTTAATTTTAAAAATAGTATATCCATACATATGACTTCTATACTCAATTCATTTGAGAGCAATCATGGACCCACTCATCATTTGATTATCTCAAAACTTCTCATCATTGTTTTATCACAGAACCAGCTGTCAAATGTCCATGTTTCATTACATAGATATAACACATACATGATTCCCAATTTCTACATTTTACTCATAAAATTTAATTTTCATTCGCAAGAAATAATTTCAAGGTTTTGATATAATCAAACCATTTTTATAACCAATTTTGGAAAAAAAATATACCCAGAAAGAAGGAAAAATGGGTTCATTTTTTATATTTAAAAACATGACATCTTGTTGTGGAATCTAAGTAAATATATATATATATATATAATTTAAATTATAATAATTTTATATCCATATAATAATTATGTAAAATAATAACATGAATAAGGATATGGGCAGAATATTTTAAAATTAAATATTTAAACATTCAAAGTGTTTCATACCACTTCGAACATATAAATCACAATACCCATGAAAGAATAAAATATAACAAAAAAATTTAGTATCATGATAGCATATTAATTATTGATATTATATTTCAAAATGGTCTTTATATACACTTAATAAAAGAATATGTTTGTATAACATGTAGATATTCCTCAGTGAATGGAGAATCGGGAGAAATACCTTACCTAGAGTATGACATGTCATGTGAATCTTCATATTCATGAATAAAACATTTTTGATAATTGTTAAATTTATTTATAAACCATTCAAATACTATCATTAGTTTATTCCACTTATTAAATTTTTTTATACAACTACCTAAAAAATAAATTTTATGTTGGGAGTTTTGATCATATTCAATTTATTTGTCGAAAATGAGTTTTGTGAGTTAACTACATTAAAAGGATTCATCATTAATACAGAAAAATGAAAATTATAATGAAATAATTTTCCTAATTGTAAAGAAATTATAATTTTAAAACCATTCAATAATTATGGTAATGAAAAATTAACCAACATTACAATCATGGAGATAGTTGGCTATACGTACGCATTAGTACCATTCTCAATTTTCAATGGTCATTATGGAAAGAGGGTAAGTTAAAATTTTCATTACATAATGGAAATTATATCATAAATACCAATTTATATATTCATATATACTTATATATAGAATTTTTTTGTGGTAAAATGAATCAAATTGTGTTGAGGAGGCGGTCGTCCACACAACCTTGAACGTCATAATCAATTATGATTAGTGTCTCGAAACAGTAATAATGAAAAAGATAGATTATATTTCAAAAAAGTTAATTATGTAATGAATACTATATATATGTTATTTGTGTTATTTATTTAACATATTTTTATCAAAACTACCCTTAATACATTATATGAAATGTGTGATCATATCTCATTGCATTGAGGGGCGGTGGTCCACACATACCCAAACGATGTTATCACACTCCAAAAAAATGGAAAGCACAAAGGTATGGGTATATAAAAATTAAAAAATTATTAATAGAAAATGAATATAACCTACAAAAAGTGTGTCCATCATAATTATTAACCATGATTGGTAGTTTCGAAAAAATTAACGACATTGTTCCATGAGGTGGTAGTCCGCCGTTCACACGAACAGTAATTTCACAGCCCATTTCAAGGAAGTGTTTCTAGGTTTAAGTAAAACCATTAGTGTAAAAAAACAAATATATTGATTATAATTATGTTATTATTTAATCATGGAATAATAATAATTTAATTGTTTTATAAATAAATAAAACAAAAGTGGTCATTGAATAATTTTACCTCTTCTTCGGGTAACTCCTCTCCGTTTAAACCAAAAGAATATCTTGGATTTATTTATGAACAAATTGGGGCTTCGAGAATGAGAGGAGGTATTTTTTGAGATTATTTAAGTGGGTTTTGGAGGTTGCAAATGGCTCGAGAATAGTGATAAATTTGAGAGGGTGAGTTCTTATTTTAATGGAGGGGGGGGGATTCTTGTAAATATAAAAATGTAAGCATTGTTGGGACATATCTTGTACATAATGTTCCTCAAATAATGATTAAAAGTTTATTAAAGAGAGTATAATGTGGAATAATTTCATAAAATTTGTTTATTATAAATGTACAGGTCATTTGGCCAATTTTGATAAATTTTTTACCACTAAGAAATCACATTCATACCTTAATCGCTATAGTTAATTTTAATTGGTTCTAATAATATATTTGGTTAAAAACTAATTTGACATAATTAGACATTATAAATTATCATTATCAAAAAAGTGTAATCAATTTTTATAAATTAAAAACAACTATTTTTCCAAAATATATTTAAAATCAATCCCACATACAGGATGACAAAGTGGGTATTGAAAGTGAATATGTTCAAAAGTTTACTGAGTTTTTATATAAAATTTCAATGTGAAAATGATCCAAATGAAAAAAATTATATTAAAATATGTACAAGTGATCTAATTATAAATTAAAATTAATTATAAACATAATTTAAAAATATAAAATATTCAGGTGAAAAAGATGTTTTCAATTAAAATTTACTATTATTTATTATTCATCAAAATATGATACTTATGATAAAATATCAAATATTATCCAGAAGATAATTTTTATATTCTTATTTAAAAAATGAGTGTTATTTTTTCATATAAAAATTATATAATTATAATGTAATTATTTTAAAATAGGTGAAACATTAAAAAGATATTAAAATCTTTTTTAGAAAATATATATCTTTTAAGCATAAAACGTGATTTATTTTATCCTTACACCTATAAAATCTATTATAATAATATAGAAAAATTATTAAAAATATATTAACATGAAATAGTTACTCATATTAATTAGATTCAATAAAATATATTGGTAATAACTTCAATATTATAAATTTTTAATAGTATTTCATTGTTTTGTTGAACTCTGTCTTGCGTGCAACAAAAGTTTTAAAAAGAATCATTATTTCATTTCAAATATGATATTATACATAGAGTCACTTTCTTTATAAGATTACTATATAATTAATAAATATTAATAGATATGAAAAATACAAAATCTATAATTAAATGAGATGTTATATTTGGTCACTACTCATGATTAGTTGGCATGAAAAGTAATTGAGCGATAAAATTAAAATTCAAAAAAGAGAATTAAGATAAATTTAATAAATTTTGGAATTTAAAAAAATTAATTTATTTAGACAAAAATTTAATTTAATTTTTTTTCTAAAATAAAATTAATCAATTATCTATTTCTATACCAAATATAAATTAATTATTTTTTAAAAATAAAATTATTATTATTTTGTCAGTCTAAAATTAATAATTAAATTTTTTTACTATAATAAAAATCAACTGGTACTAAAACCCATCCCATAACTTTATTTGGTCCGGTCAAACCCATTTAGGCTCATTTATAGCCTGGAAGAACTCACAAATAGTCATTGTTTTTCTGGTAGACCCCATGCATTGTGGTTCTAGGTCTGGAAAACCCATCCTGTAAAACATTAGACCGGTCTCACCTTATGGGAAGCTGTTAGGGAGTCGATATAGGTTGGGGAGGGTTTTTTATCACCAAAACAGACACTTCACCCAATGAAGTGGTGTTGGGTTACCATAGTGGGGATGCCTCATGTTACAGTGGGGACCAGTTACCATAGTATGGACATCACATGTAGAAGTGAGTCCATTTCACCAGTACAGGTTGAGGGTATGACATGTCAAGGGTCTCTACATGGGTAGTGACCCAGAGTTTCTTGGTGGAAAGGGGGACAACCATAAAAGGGGTGTCAATTCATGGTGAACAAACCATACGGAAGGAATGTTGGTAGAGTGGAGGGTGGACTTTTGATGGTTATTCCTACACCGACTATGAGAGGGGGAGGAACAACAGAAGGTTAGATAGTAAGGTTCCAGTGGGGTGTAGTCTTGAAGATGGGCCCATAGTAGCGACTAACACAATCTTGCTGAAGTAGGGTACTGGGAGGGTTTCTCTTTATTATTATGAAGGAAGCTTTTAGGTTTTTATTTTTCTATGTAAATAAAAATAAATTATTTAAAAAGGAAGTTTAATTTTCTTTTTTTATAACATTTATGGGTGGATTCTTGTTATCTATATATAAAAAAATACCAAAATCAATGGTCTTTTATAATGTTGTGAATAGGTGGGATAGCCCACTTTTCCATTTTCTTGTCTTTCACAAAGCATCCATATGAATCCCACATCTCTACGTCCCTCCTTTTATTAATACATAAATGAGGGAATGTGAACTATCTAGAAATATTTATTCCCATTGTAACCTGTCTAGAACTGGATCACAAATAATAAAAGACACAAAAAAATATTTTTCTTTTTTTATTCAATTTTACCCCACAATAGAATAATTTTAGATCAATATTAAAAAATTATGATGGTCATAAAATGAACATCAAAAAGCAGACACATAAACATTATGTTCCATTTTAATTGAATTAAATCACAGAAATTAATTTAACACAAATAAATTTTTCCCTTGGATCATAAAACTCACCTAATCACTCCATTACAAACTATTAGTATTAGTCTGTAAAACAAAATTTTGTTTTCTAGAGATATAAAAAAATTCATCCCTAGAGTGATGAAACATCTTCATCTCTCGACAACAAATCCCTAGAAGTTTTTTGAGGATATCTCTTGAATTTTTTAGGAATAATATTTAAACTGATCAGTTACCTCATTCAAATGAATGGAGATCATTCATGCTTCTCAATGATAGAAATTGTTTCATGAAATATCCACAGTTAAACCTATATAGATCATCCACATGAACATAAAAAATATGATCAAATGCTTCACATTGAATTCTGGGTTCTTTCGTGGAACATTAACGATTAATAATGTACTTCCATACTGATCAAACAATCTTTTGAAATCACTTACCTAACTCAAAACCAAAAAATTCTATCTTGATGATTTAATAAAATTCATTCAACCAATGAACCACCCAACACAAGAGACGTCACTATGACATAAATGTAAATGTTTTTAAAATTTCATAATTTTATATGATAAAATTATGAACATAAAAAATTATCACTTTTATGAAGTCCAATACACAAGTTTGTAGATACGAACAACTAATGGCACCTCAATTTTTTGGTGGTTTTATTAGTAGGTATATCCTTTTTCTCTAATATACATAAGATCACCATATTCAAATATCATGATAAAAGGTCTCAATTGTCATTATCCAGTAACACATGATGGATTCACATCATCTGTGTCCAATCAGTATGATGTATCCGGATCATAGGAAATATCTTTAAAATAAATGTCATGATATCTCAATGTTTTCATTATATTCTAGGAAATGATATAACATTTTCACAAAACACATAAAATATCGATATTACCATAAATATAGTATAAATATAAGTATAAACACTATTAATGAATGAAAAAGACTTGTATATGTCAAATTATATACTTGTAATGGTCATACATGTTCATAAACAAGTATGGTCTAGGGAAACGACATTCACCTATGAATGAATATAATCATAACAACCCTTTTAATGATAAATATAGAAAAAAAATTATTTCCCATTAAAAACATAATATTTATTTATAAGAGAATATACCTTAATCAATATATAACCTTTATGGTATCATAAGAGTAAAATCAATTACCATTATCAATGAAAAATAACAACAGGGATACATTCGATATGTTTAGTTATCCTTGGATTATATTAATTGGGTTAAATAATTTACACTGTTAATATAATAAGATAATGGTAGCAGAAAACCTCCATTGTGGTACATTAAGTGTGTGTGGTGATTCCAAAATCATATCAAATAGTATTTTCTAGACATGTGTGAAATGTTATGGTCATACATCCTATATCATGATGATGATTGAGTCAATTCACATCCAACCATTTTTAGGGGGATTACACCTAAGTGCATATGTGAAAGAGCCATATCCATTTTTCAGTATCTAGATAAGGATTTATTTTCTAAGAAACAACTTAAACAGTTATATTAAAAATATATTTTGATGGGTTTATCCACTATAGACCATATTGGGTTTTACAATGGATTTGGTAAATCTAGGATCAAAATAATACAACTAAGATATAAAAATATAGACATGTAAATACCCTCAATTTCATAATTAATATAGAAAAAATTCATTCCTAGAAACATATTAACCAATATAAAATAAAATATGTTTTTCAAATAGCATGAGTCAAAGAGAATGAAAAATTATATGAAAAAAGAATTATGTCGTCAGTATCAATAAAGTTAGATCCTCATGAAGGAGTGGGATTAAATTTTTTCTTCAAATACAATTAATAATAGAATATCATTACTGAACATGAAAAATAAGAAATATATACACCACCAAGAGGAAAATGTGTTTATAATACCAATCATGTCTCTGAGATTTAAATATGTGATGTAAAATCTATACATTTTCAATAATATAAATTTACTAATCCAAGGCCAATGCTAATAAAATGGACAAAAAAATGTATGGAAAATCCATACATTTTAAAAATGTTATTAACCATATTAATTATATTTAATTACAAAAAAATAGTATTTCTAGTTTTACATAATATTATCATTTTTATTTAAAATTCAAAAATAATTTTAACAAATAGAATTTATAATGTTTGATGTAAAGAACTTAATTAAACACACATAATCATGGAAAAATTATTTTTATAAAATAACATTTTTATGATTTATTTATGTACATACATTTCTCAGATAGTGTTTTAATTAGATAAATTGAATTATTATAAATTAAAAAGGTATGATTCTTTCAATGAAATCCAGAACTGAATTTCAACATGAAAATACATGAATCAAAGAAAACAATGAATTTTTTTCATGAAAGTAACATATTAATTTATTCAAATAAATCCTGAACATAGGATTCCTGAGTCTAAATAATAATTTAAAATTGACAATTTCATTCCATAAGAAACTATTTTTTCAATGATATTATTTTTGAGTATTATTTTATTCTTAAATTATATGGATGACATAAAATTCGCGGTTTTAAAAAAAATTGGTATTTGACCAAATCATCAAAAAACAATATTTTTTAGAAATTTAAAAAAACATCATGTGCTATCATATTTATGATGAGTCCAAAAATGAAGTTCATTTTATTTAAATAAAAATATAAAACTTAAAAAAAAATATAAAAATATACTAATGAATAATAGGTAATTATATTACATATATTGTGATGATACAAGATATTATATTTACCCACTCTATTGGAGTCTTGTGTATTACTAATCAGCTACATTAGAGAAGTCATTTTTTGCCCCCACATGTAACACTAAATGATTTTAGAATATATTTTACATAAATAAGTAAACAGTTCAAATATATTTTCAATCACACAACCCTAAACATAGTTAAATAAATATTATATATTATAAATTAAAGGAATATATATAGTATTTAAATATAATAAAACTATTTAAAATAACTTATAACTCATTTTTAGAAATAGTATTATTTCAAAAGAACGGTTTTGAAGTGTCCAATTTATGAGAATTATTTTTTTTCATATAATTTGTAGGTAAAATTAATTTCATTAATTTATCTTATGGAAAATAGATAATTTTTACAAATTTATAACATAAATTCCATGTCTATAAATTGGTTAGAAATTAAAATTAAAATTGTTTTATGATAAATTGTTTTTTCTCGAAAACTTGTTATATGACTATAAGAATTATTTTTTAGAATAAAGTAAATTTATAATTATTTATGAAGTATTATAATTAAATAAAAATATAATATATTCAATAAAATATTTTAGAATTCATTTAATGGTTGTTAATAGTTAATTAATAAGACACAATACTATGTTATCATTAAAAATACAATTGAGTAAAAAAAGATTTTATTACATTTTGGGAATTAATTTAAAAATGAAATTATGATAATTTTATAAATTTAATATGATAGAAAATTTATTATTTAGAACAAGGAGTTTCAAATTTAGTAATATATATAATATTATTTTTTATAATAATGTATTGTTACCATGGTAAAACATTGTCACCATAATATCGATTAAAATGATGGGGGGTTAAACATAGAGATAAGGATTACAAATTTTATAATACATAGTTAAAAATGATTTTATGTAGTTATTTCGACCCAAATATAAAAAATCTTATATTTTTTGTTTATATTGTTCCACTTCTACATGAATATGTCTTCATTTTATTTTTAGGTTTTCTATATAATAATAATACTACCAACCTCACATATAAATGGGAACCCCATCCCATCACTTATTCACATAGATTTATCCTTATAGTTCTGAAATATCTTCTCGAATAATTTTATATATTCATTAAAAAACTCATAAATCCTTTTATCCTCCAAAAAATACCATCCATTGAAGACTTGTGGTGTATGAAAAAAAAGTATTCGAAAAGAGGATGTAATAGTCCTTTCTGATCTATTTTCGGTTTCATTCATCCTTAACCTCCACAAAATATTTTACAGCCTTACTAAATTTTTTAAATTATTATGAATACTATACAAAAAATATTGTGATAATGTTACAATAACTTTCTACCCTTTTTTATTCAATGAGGAGTTCTTATATCATTAGTGTGTACATGTGAACTAAAACATCCATAAAGGGACGTGAATTTCATTCATGTCTGAAAACATGGATGGTTATATAGATGGAGTTGATGAAAATATTTTATATTAATTATTTTATTATGACTATATTAATATATATCAATACATATTATTAATAATTATATATTTTTGGAAAAATAAAAACATTACTTTTATATAAATTGAGACTATTGTCTATAGAATATGATGTACCTCATTTTCAACACTACATTACATAAATTATTATATAGTGGTATATAATGAATAATATGATATTTATACCATGATTAATATTATATAGATGATTAAAATAGTAACAAGGATAATGGAATGGAATCTTGATGCCAAAACATTCATGGGGAATAGAACAGTTTACACACCAAATAATTATTTTAATGATAACATTTTAAGAAAAAGGTAATTGTAAATTATATAGAATGTTATAGTGAAATATAATTATTAATACGGCTCTAGTATATATGTATAATAAATTTAAATTTATAATATATTACTATAAAAGTAAATTTGTAGAATGTTTGGACCTAAGGTATGGGTGTACTTTACAATATCAATTTTAATCATGTTTATTGATGCTTAAATTTGTATTTGGGGAATAAGATTATATTTATATATGAAACCACATATATTATCTTTTATAATTTTTATTTTACAGGATTTCATTTCCTCATTTCATTATGTTATTTACGATGGGTAAATTAATAGAGAAATTTATATATATAAAATCCAACCTTATTTCAACATTGGTTAGTGAACGTTTTCTTTTTTCTCTATGATATCTAAACAGAATTTGACAATTTATATTTATTTGATCCTATTATTCATTATTTTTTTAATCCATTAATAACTTTATTTAAAATGTATGGAAATATATTTTTTATACTTATTCCTTAAAATGTTGCTTTTTGACTCTTTACAAAAGTGTGAAATGATGTATTTAACATATATGACGTGAATGAATTTTCCAAAAATTATGAATGTTATTAAATTTTAATAAAATATTTAAATTTTCCTTATTTAATTTTAAATAATTTTTTTACACTCCATTATTTTAGATATTGTATTTGAAATTTTATAATAATGGAAAAAGATTTAATGGTTTCTATAAAATATTAAAATATTCTCTCAATTTATTTTATCAATGACAACATACCATGATGTTTATAATCATCTAAATGGGATATATTTTTATGATACCATCCATTTTCTTTATACGGATGAATTATTATTAGGTGATAATGAGTTAATTAAAGAACCCTTATATTTTACATATGTTACATTGTGCTAAATTGATTAATCTTTTTTTGATCTCCCAAGACACATATGTCATGTAATCAAACTATAGTGGGTGGAATAGTAAATATATTTCATTAAAAAATATTGGGTAATGAAATATATATCATGATATATTATTATAGTGATGGTGAGTGAATCCATTACATGTATTAAAAGTATTTATTGAGTAAAGTTAATCCATAATAATACTTTTTATATTATGTGATAATGGTTTTGGTAGAGAGCCTCGGATAATGAAATTATTTTATATTCTTATGATTATTCTATAATTACATTGAAATATTTTATATGTTTTTGACATGATATAATATATATTTATTTATTAATTATTAGCTTTTACTTGTATGACTCAGGTCTTATTAAATGATAATTATGTATGCCAAGACTTATGAATTATGGCCCATATCAGATTGGGTATGAACATAAAACGTTATGATTATTCAATAATAAACATAGTCTTTTCTTATTATTATATCTGATGAAATATTAATATATCCTATGATTTCCCATATATATCATTTTTGTAATCCATTTCCTATGTATATATATTTTCTAGATTATGAAGAATGATTTTCTGTATGTTATCCCTATGTACGGAACTATGATAGAAGAACATTAGTTTGATATCGAAAATATTTTATAAAATAATTTTACTATGTATCAATTCCCAAAATAAATTATATTATTATGTTTATTGGTTGTGGATTAGTGTGAAACATAATATGATTTCATCTAAAGTGAAGTAATATATATATATATATATTTCTTGATTTGAGAATATTGGTTTCAAATCCGGGTTATGTAATTTCTGAATATTATGATATGAAAAATATTTAGAATGAACAAGAAAACATATAATGAACATGAATTGGTGTTGGTTGATCCAATAACTATTCATTATTAGATAATAATGTTTCATAATTTTAGACATCTTTTGAATGATTTTAATTATATATTATTGATTACTCTTATTATCATTTTTAATTATTACAATATGATTTTGTTTAGGAATTTGATTGAATTAAGAGGAATCATACTAAAAATGATTATTTATGGTCAATTTTTTGATTTTCATTTTGATAAACTGAATTTCATTTGATCTAGTTTACATAATCATATATCTATGACAAAGAAAATCCCTCAATCCATAAATATTTATGAGCTTCCCAATGACAAATGGAGACACAAAAACACTGTTATTTGTTTCCAAAGTAAATGTTCACATTCAACCATTAGTTATTTATTGGGTAAAAACATGGTTCAAAAATGTGTTATACATATGGTAAATTTAGATATATGAAGAAAACATTTAATTTTATCTCTTGGTAAAATTTTAGGGAAGAAATTCACTAATTTTTCGTAGTTCTTATAATATGTGAAAGGTGGAGTTTCAATGAAATTTAAATATTAAAATAAATGGATGAGAAAAATTGAATCTTATATTATACTAAATGTGTGGAATAAAGAATGAGGGAATTTTTTTTAGAAAATGATCAATGTTTCATGTGCTGGAAGTGTGGTTAATGAGGATTTTATTACTATAGAGATGTAAATAGGAATGGAAATGAATGAGATGGGGGAAGACTCAGCTAAATGAACCACCAACACTCTAATGATACAAATATAGTGATTATGGACATTATGAAAACTAGTTCACAAATCAATGAGTTAATGAAAATAGTTAGTATCAATGAACCATTAACATAAGAGATAAGGAAAAATATGGTATGATTACAACAATATAACTTGACCATGAGAGAAATGTGGTGAAAGATGACATTTTCATCCACTCAATATTTTTAAATTTTTTATTTGATTATATTTCAAATAATAGATTTATATTTGATTGTTTTTTCAAGTATATGACATCAAAAACTCAATGATTATATATTTAAATATCTATGAAATAAATTAATTGTACAATGACCATATTTTTTATATATTTATCCACTCTAAAAGAGGTTTGTGGGAATATAATCCATTAAAATATTTTTATTCTTACTCATAATAATTTGATTACATTATGTTCATGGATTGAATTTCTTTATATAGATCACATATCCACTATTTTATAAGGGAATTATTTTTGATATTATGAATAAAAAATGGTTGTTTTTTGGTATATGAAGGAATATAAATATATAATCTAAATTGAATCCACAATTTGGGTCTTATTACTGATTCATGAGGGTTGTCTACCTCATATTTTTGGTGAGAAACTCTACATAAATGATAAGACAATTATACATAAATATTTTGATGTATTTACATAAGAGTTTTGTATTCTATCAATGAATATTATAGTAGTGTTTTAAATAGAACTAAAAAATGGGGTTATTTCTATTTTAAAGATTCTAATTAGAATCACCCTGATTAAGTTGTTGAAATCGAAGAAGAAAATCGAGGAGAAACATTATAAGGGAGTCATTTGGCCAAGTACCTCGTGAGTTTTACCTATTATTTTTTTATGAAGAGTGATAGGGAAAAAAGCATTTCTATTTATTTTTATGAACATATCACGATTAATGTATTTAAATTATACCCTCTACTCTGTATTGATTCGTTATTTTATTGAATCTGAGGAGATCAATATATTTCTAGGATTGATCTCTAATATACAAATAATCATTTTATGTTGAAAATTGAGTAAATATTGAAGAAATACATTCTTAAGCGTAATGTAAATTATGAATATTTAGTGATTCAATTTTTTATACCATTTCCCCTTTTATATTTAAGGATCTAATAAATAAATTCCTTATATATTAACTTTCTTTTTCCCCTTTGATTAAAATATGCGTATATATTCTATGTGCAAGTAAAATCAAGAAAATTGTTTTAGGACAAATTTATGTTCTTGAGGAAGTAGATACTATATATATAATTTATTAAATGTGAATTATAGAAAAAATGTAACATTCCATTGAATTCCATTTGTTTTATTGAGTGAATTTACATTATGATTATGTAAATGTGTCATATTTAGTAATATAGTTTATTTTAAGAACATTCACTTCTTAATGGACCATCAAAATTTAATATATTAAATTGAAATTTAAATTCATAAAATAAATATTAAGTTATTTGAGTTTTTTTATAATGAGGAAAAATAACAAAAATATAACTATAAAATGATAATTAAGATATGATAGATCCTCTTGAATGGTCACACTTATGAACAAAAATATATAATTGATATTGAATATTATTATTATAATATTAATTTTAAAAATAATAATAAATTTAACATAGAGAAAAAATTGTATTAAATGATGATTTAATGAAATATTAGGTATTTTTAGAATGTATAAAATCCATATTAACACTAAATTCTTTTCCATTTTAATAGTAATCTTACCATTGGAATTATAATCTAATAATATGGAATAGTAACATAACCACAAAATTAGTACCAAAAACTATGTAACTATATAATAATATTTAGTTTTGTTATAAAATTAAAATATTCATTATCATTATTATGTTACTAATATATAAAAATTTATAAAATGATAAAATAAGAGTTTGATTTTTTGTTACATACATATGATTTATTTTTATTTTAATAAAAAATATATAATTTTATAAAAATGTTTCTTACAATAAAATTGGTTTATAAAATAATATTAATGTTCAACATAATGATAATTTTGTCTTATGAGACCATAAGTAATTATTCATCGTGTCTAATAAATCATCATACTATTAAAAATATATATTTTTAAGTAATTTTTTTTCAAAAAAAAGTTATTTCTTTTTATCGTAAATTATTTTTGTAACGTCCTAGTTCCAGGAGCTGCTAAGAGATTCACCGCACCTGGTTGGTCACTTGGCCTCCAGTGAATTTCCACAAATACCAGAGGCTATCGACTAGAAGTGAGGTCCTTGGGTGTGTTAGTGGAGAAATTATACCATCATTTGTAGAGTAGTGCAGTAGAAATAATCAGATAACAATAGCGGATGCAATAATAAAATGAAATGACTAAACAGTAGAAGACTGGAAGTAATAAACAACTAGAGAACACACATAAATAAATGATGCATGATACATATGTCTTGTAAAACATCCAAAAAAGTCACAATACTGGAATATAGTACTAAACCAAAGTACAAAGTAAACAAATAAACTCTAGAAGCATCTCAAACCTCTGCTTGGTCTCATAATCTCCAACTCCACAACAATCAAGTACCTAAAGTAGTAGGGCGCATTCCCTTATCTATACCTTAAGAAATATAATCTTTTTGGGACCAAAATAATGACCCAAACATGGTTTGAGACGAATCCCAGTAGGCAACCACCCAAATATATCTGCGTAACAATCATTAAAGATATATGGAAAACAATAAGAAAAATAAAGTAGTAAACAAGGAAGTACTAAAAAGTAAATAATCGTACAGCATCAATTACATTCATTTTCATAAATAAAATAAAAAACTAATAAAAAACAAGTATCCCTTTGGGATGTAATCACCGCTTAACCCCTCTGCTTCATATAATCAAAAACCAGCAACCCTCTGAGAAGCACACATAGTCTAACTCCTCTGGTTCATCTTTATAAAAGACTCTCTCAGGAAGCACTCACCATAAATTCCCCATGTGGTCTTGTATCTGTAACTATAGACACTCTATGAAACCAATCAACATCCAATTCCTCATGTGTTATTGCAACGTGGAATGATAGACTCTCTGAGGGAGCACAACGTCTATCCCTTCTATGGTCTCACAACGTAAAAGTAAACATACACTCTAAAAAATCACTGAGTGTCCATTCCCCCAATGGTCTACTACACCAAGTTCCCACAGCCCTGTGTAAGTAAATCATGCACAACGATGTCCAACAACCAATGCACACTGTAATAACTACTTAGATAAAATCATTCATGAACTACTTGGCTAAACAACTACAAGCATATAATAGCATCAGATAACATCACTCCATCCTAAAAACACTATGCATGGAAAACAATAAGCCAAATTGGAAAAGCTAGACAAAACGTTTAAAATCAAAATGAACGTGGGAAACACATCCGTAGAATGTAAAATAACCCTATTCAAAACCAAAAACCTCTACTCAATCACACAAGTCAAAACAGGAAAATACAGGTCAAAAATCCTTAAACATGCAATATAATGTTCTAGGGTATTGGCCACTTTGCACATAGTATTCAAAGACTATCTATGAAAAGTCACAAACCACCTACCTTAGCTTTTTACGATCGATATACTCTGGCTTCATATCTTGAATCAATCTATAACGCATTAGATCTATAAAAAAGTCTAAAATGTTCAACGAAGGAATTATCCTGAAAAAGAGAAATCAAGAAACGATGCTTTATAAGAAGAAAGAACTCACTGTTGAGATTATTACACAATCAACAGTGGTCGAATCAAAGAAAGAAAGGTGGGTCGGGGGCTTAGAGAAGAAATTCCATCTTCTGTTTCTCCTAGATGAGACGAGATAAGAAGAAGGGTTTTCTATGAACGAGACGTGTCCCCAGTCTGATAAAACAATTAAATAGATTATTAAACGATGTGCCTTTTAAAAGTACATGTTGTGTATATGCCTTTACCAGGCCCCACATTAGTTGGTCTCTAGGTCACCCCACATGGCCATGTACTCATCCATTACATAGCCAGTACACAATCACCTGTGTGAACCGGTTACACGACATGTACACCAAAGTACACGGCGTGTTCTCTATAAATTTCAAGATTCTAATGTTCTTCTCAAAAACACCAGAAATAATTCTCATACATGACTGGAAGGTTTTGGTTCATACAAAAATCCCCCCTTAATGAAATTCATCCCATAATTTCTCTAAGAAGGTAGCGTAGAAGAAGAAGAATCAGATTGTTCTGGCCACTACGATTGCACTTCGACCTCCCTCTCCCAAGTCACATACTGTACTCACCCGTTATTCCATAGAACATATACCATATAAACAAACTGGGCACAGTGAACCATTTATCTATGATCAAAAACCCAGATAGGATGCTTCTCGAATGAGGTGTCCACCTCCAACTCAACTACCTTGTGTTGGAAAAGATGAGACGGGTCTGAAAAGTGACATCATAGTTGAGAAATGTGGAAGACGTCATGCATAGCCTATTACCTTTGAGGTAACTAAAACAGATAGGCAACTGACCCGACTTTCTCCAAAACCAAAAATGGCCCAACCTATCTCAGTGACAGCTTACCCTGTCTCCTAATCCCCCTATGTCCCAACCACGGTGTGACACATAGAAAAACTTGATCTCCGACCTCAAACTCTAGAGGTCACCTCAATAAATCAGCATAATACTTCTATCATGACTATGCAATAGCTATCTTCTTCTGAATCAACTCCACCTGCTCTGTGGTGTCTGATACAAGACGACGTCCCAGCACAGCTGCCTCTCATACCTCCATTCAACATAAGGGAGATCAGCAAGGCCAACCGTACAAATCATTGTATGGTACCATATTAATAGTTTCTTGAAAACTATTAGTGTAGTAAAACTTCAATAAAGGTATGTGCTTCTCTCGAGAACCTCCAAAATCAAGGACGCATGCTTGAAGCATGTCCCCTAGCACCCAAATCATATGCTTGGACTGGCCATCTGTTTGGTGCTGGTAAGCCGTACTCCAATGTACCTATGTACCCAAATCCCTCTATAGTCCCTAACAAAGTCAAGAAGTAAAACGTGCATCCTTGTATGAAACAATATAATGTGGAACACCATGTAAACGTATAATCTCTCAGATGTACAACCTTACCACCTCATCATCATTGAATTTCTCTTTAATTAGGAAAATGTGAGAAACCTTTGTGAGACTGTCAATGAAAACCCATAATGCATCATTCTCTTGAGGAGACCCTGGAAACATGTCATGATATCAATCGCAAAATCATTCCACTTACACATGGGAATTGGTAACTTGTGCAAAAGACTTACTGGTCGCTAATGCTCCGCCTTCACTTGTTGACAGGTGGAAAACCTCATGAAAAACACAGTAACACCTCTCTTCATACTTGGACAATAATACTGACAGTTTAGATCACAATACATCTTGGTGAAACCAGGATGAACTTTCCAAATAGTGGAATGAAAGTCCTACATCATCTCCTCACATATGTTTGCTGACACCCATACATGCCCATGAAAATGCATGATCTCATCCTCTCCTAAGATCCATCCAGGAATAAGGACCTCTCCTGACACACTCTCCCGTAGAACTAGGCCTTCAGAAACTGATAGCTTCCTCATTCTCCCTCGATCATGTAGAGTATAGGTACCAACTACATAATAAGGAAACATCTACCCCTGTCTGTTATGTACCTCCAAATGTATATCAGAAAATAGATCTGTAAGCTTCCGCTCACTTTTGGCCTCATGAAATTCATGTATCTTTGTTTTCCTGATCAACGCATCATCCAATGTATATCTTTTCCTAGGCATATAGGCATGCTCAACATCAAAGGATGGAAGGTACTCGACCCACCTCTACTCTCTTAGGTTCAGATCGCACTGAGTGAAGATATAATTGTGACTATTGTGTTTGGTGAGAAAAAAAGTCTCTCCCAATAGATAATGTCTTCAACAACGTAATGCATGAAAAACTGCAGCTAACTTGAGACCATGTATTGGGTAATTCCTCTCATGTAGCCTCAATTGCTGAGACCCGTACACACCAACTTCTTCCCCATTCATAATCACTACTCCCAACTCGATAGCTGATGCATCAAAGTACATAGTATAACTCTTTCCATGCCCTGGAAATACTAGTATCAGTGTTGAGGTAAAACTCCCTTTCTGCTCATGAAAGGCTGAATCACAAGAATATCACCATATGTACTTTACACCCTTCTTATTCAGGCCCTTCAGTGGCATATCTAAGTGTGAGAGTATTGTATAAAATTTTTGTAGTATCGAGCCATCCCTAGAAAACTACATACCTCAAAGAAGTTCTTCTGCTACCCTATGAATCTACTTCTGTCACATTATCTAGGTCTATCGATACTCCTTTCACTAAGATAACATGACACAAGAAGTGAATTTGGTCCATCCAAAGGTGGTATTTTGAGAGCATTGCATATAACTGATGCTCTCTCAGTGTAATCAAAATGATATCAAGATGTGTGGCATGGCCATGTTGAGTGTGAGATTACACAATGATATCATCCACATAGACTTTTATGAAGGAATATAAGTATGGATGGAACACTCGATTCATCAATTCCTTAAAAACTACAGACATGTTCGTGAGATCGAATGTAATAACCACATACTCGTATAGACAATTCCTAATTTGAAATTCTGTAAGAGGTATATCAGATGGTTTGACATGAAACTGATAATAACTGGATATCAATTCAATCTTCAAGAACACGAAGGCTCTTCGAAGTTGATCAAATAGATCATCAATCCTTGTTAAGGGATATCATTTTTTGACAGTGAACTATTTTAACATATGATGATCCACAAAATGTATGAGGGTATTGTCTTCCTTCTTTGAAAACATCAAAGAAGATCTGCAAGGATATGTACAGGGTTAGACGAAACCCATTGCTTGTAACTCATTTCACACCTTCTTGATCAATAGAAACTCTGGTGTAGACATCCTATAAGGAGGAATGGTCACCTGTGACACTCCTGGAACAAGATCAATAGAAAATTCCACCTCTCTCTCTAGAGGAATACCTAAAAAGATGTCTGGAAAGACATCCCTGAAACGATCCACCACTAGAAGAATGTATATCTGTGAAGTCCCCTGGTCATCCAGATATATACTAGTAATATGTGATATTAATCCTCTCTACCCATGATGCTTAGGTCCTGCTCTGCTCTCCTGAACATCCCATCAACCCTTATGTAAAAAGGATCCTCCCTCTGGTGATGTAATACTCACCCTACAGCTATAGAAATCGACAATAGCCTGGAAGGGAACTAACCATTCCATTCTGATAATGATTTCACAACACATCATCCCTAAGACATAGAGGTCCTAGAAGAAGTTACACAACCAACCTCAAGAGGGCACTCCTTACACTAATGTACACTAGTCGTTCTGGTTCCCAATGTTGTTTCTAACATCATAGAATCCTCAGAATTAATGATACTGAGCACAAGGATCTCCGAAACAGAAACAGATATAAAACTATGGGAATCATATGTATCGAAAAAGGAACAAGCTAAAAATGAGGCAACTTGAAACGTACCTCGAACTGTATAGGGTTCAGGATCCTGCTCTTTATGGGTTTGCTTCACTGCATAAGTATAACCTGTACTACGGCCCTGCAGCCCTGCCTGGACAGCCTGATCTGATCCACACTGCTGTCGTTTAAATCTGGGAGACATGCTACTACAGTTGTGACCTCCACCATAGCCAGAAAGTCTGGAAGAGCTCTAGTTCCCAGAGTGATGAGAAACTAGTGGCCCTACTTCTGTACAAGGAGTCGAAACAGAACCTCTATCACCTACTACTTGTGAAACGACCTTCTAGAAATGCTAATGATGACCCATCTTTCTGCAACATCGGCACTTTAGTGGGTCTCTTGGGAAATGTGGCCTCGTATGTCTACTCATTCCACACTGGTAGCACACAACTTGGCCAACCGAAGAAGTATTGAACCAACTTGGATCTCTACACATAGACTCCCGACAGTGCTTCTTGCTGTCAGTATGAGGTGAACCTACTATGGATGTCCATCTTCGCTATCTCATAGCTCAATAATCCCCCTTATTTTTATCCAGTATGAGCACCTTTTTTACTATATAGGTGTAGAATTTCCACCTGAAGATGTTAACTGGAGATCAGATTTCATGTCAGAGACCATCCTCAAACATCCTCTCCAGGAATAACTCCTCTCCTCCTGGAATGTGTAGGAAGTGTTGCAGTTTTGTGAAGGGAGAAGAATACTCCATAACTAAAAGAGTACACTACTCCAAACTCATGAACTCCCAGGTTCAGTTGGCCCTCAAGGTCTTCAGGTAGAAGTAGTCATACAAGGTACCCTAGAACTCCTCCCAAGCCATATCCTTCTCGAATCCTACCTATGAGATCCCATCCCACCATCTCTTGGAGGAATCCAATAAAATATAAGTCTTCAGATTTACCCTCCTCTCTGTAGGCATCTCCAGATGCATGAAGATAGAAAGCGTGTCCTCTAACCATGACTCTGTAGCCTGAGGTCCTCCAACCCCTATAAAGGTGGGAGGATGCTGTTTCTAAAAAACCCAAATCAAATATACCATAGATGGGGAATGATGCAATACTCCTCTGATGTTCTACATGAACATCATGAATCCCTCTTGGAACTGTGCACTTACACCTATATCTAGGATAACATCTAGTTCCAAGACGAGCACGACAAGAGGATCAGCTGGTAGTTCCACATATTCCATGCCTAGTGTCTAGTCACTACCCTGTAACTAGCGTAAAATAGGAGGAAGTCTCATTGTCATGACTCTGCAAGGTCTAACACACACCTAAGATCCATATTAATAAGGAATGAATCTCGTTCAAGAATGAAACAACATAAATAAAGAATTCAAGATTATTAAAATGTGGATAGAAGGAGTGTATAACTCCTACATGGCATGTTCCGTTATTCTTTCATATGGATGTGTACTCCTTCCAAACCTGGTCGTGTAACACCCCATAAACATGGTGTGTTCTCCAAAGACACGACGTGTAATTGATTCAAGTTACCCTATGCGAGTTCTTTTACACGACAAACCCACATTGTTCTCCTAGATCAAGACAACACAGCGTGTTTGTTTCAGACACGACATGTACTAGAAATAACTTTCTCGAACTGTGTCATTAGTCACAGAGACAGTTACATGGATGACTCTACATGGGGTTTTTGTGACAGACATGGTGTGTACCAACTACCCATAATTCACACATGTCGTTAGTCATATGGCCAGACACATGGCTCCTATGAAACGACATGCACATGGAGTACACAGCGTGTCCCATAAATAATTTTTGATCCCCGTGTCTCTTCTAACACAACCATTGACATGGTTAGAAACTACACATAGTGTACATAAAATACACATAATGTACTTATGAAAAGTAGTTACTTACCTTAGAGAAGGACACATGGCATGTCTTCTGCATTACACATCATTTATTCTAGGTTTTATTAGATAGTAAGCCTCAGAAACAACTCTAGAATCCAATAAAACAATAAAACCAATGTCGAAGTTCCAAATTGAAATCTTTGGGGGCCATACTCCCCGCGAATCAAAGCGTGGAATCATATTCATTTCATATACAAGGAATAAAAAAGTAATGATCCACAAAATTCTGATCCATGAGGGCCCATAACACCTCATGATCCAAATTTTGTCACTCATTCAAACATAACCTTATATATTAGAAATAACCTATCAAATAGTAGGGATTCAATCTCGGAATCTATCAAAACAGCCTGAATATCTTGAACAACACTTATCAAAACAACATGCAATCATTAATTCTCCCTAAATTGAGTGGAAACAATGCATGACATGTGATCTCTAGAAAGATCCTATATGAGGCATGATATGGAATACCCTTATCTCAAAAGGTTACAACAGAAACAGAACCCTAATAATGTCAATGATGACAGCACAAAATACATGAATCACCCAATGGTGAAATCAAATTAACTATAATAATTTTCAAAACTTGAAAATTGCAATATATGAGGTAAATTGGTTTTTTGTATACATGGGTTAGCTACTCCCAGGAATAACTTATTACCATTTAAATATTCTATCATATCCCAAACTATAGGATCCAAACAATAATTCAAAAATAAAATAATCCCTTTGTTACCACATTGTAACATCTCATTTCTAGGAGCCGCACAAAGGTTCCCCATACCCGGTTGGTCACAAGTCCTCAAGAGCATTTCCCCAAATGCCAGAGGCTACTGACTAGTAGTGAGGACCTTAGGAGTGATATTGGGGAAACTATGTCTTCATTGGTAGAGTAATGCAGTGTAAATAAATAGATATCAATTGAGGAAGGAGTAATAACATCCAATGAGTTAACAAACGAATACTAGAAGTAATAAACAAATAGAGAACACATATATATAAATCATGCATGATAAATACGGCTAGAAAATCATTCAAACAAGTCATAATGCTGGAATATGTCACTAAAGTAACAAACAATGAAAATGAATAAACTCCAGCAGCATCACATGCCTCATCTTTGTCCCATGATCTCCTGCTCTACATTAATCAACTACATGAAGTAGAGTGGATCTTTCCCTTATCTATACCTGCTACAATATAATCTATTTGGTCCCAAAATCATGATCCAAATAGGGTGTGAGAAAAATCCTTGTGGGCAACCACCCAAAATTTAATGCTAAACAGTCAGTGAATATATATAGTAGGCAATATGAAAAATGATGTAGTAGACAAGGAAGTACTAAAAACTAAACAATCATATAGTTTCAATTGCATTCATTCTCATATATCAAGTAAGAAGCTAATAAAAAACAAGTAGCCCCCTTGGAAGTTCTTGTAGCCTAACCCCTATGGTTCAACCAATCAAAAACATGTAATACCAAAGAAGGCACTCAATGTCTGACCCCTCTGGGTCAGCTTTAACAAAGACACTTTGAGAAAGCACTCACCATCAATTCCCCATTTGGTCTTGTATCAGAAACATTAGATAGTCTAAGGAATCACTCAATGTTTAGTTACTCTTGTGTTATCACAATGTGGAACTAAAAACACTCTAAGAGTTCACTATGTCCATCCCCCCTATGGTCTCGCAATGTAAAAGTAAACAGATACTCTAGAGAAGCCCACAGTGTCCATTCCTCCTATGGTCTACTACACTAGGTTCCTAGAGACCTGTGTAAATAAATCGTGCACAACGTTGATCAACAACAAATTTTTAACCATACAATATACTTGGCTAAAAGCTTTCAATAACTAATTGGCTAAATAGCTAAAATAATTTAACAACATTAGATAACATCAATCCACCCTAACAAAACTGGGCATGGAAATCAAGAATCCTAACTGGAAAAGCTAGACCAAATGGTCAAAATCAAAACAATCATGGGAAACACATCCATACAATAGAGAATAACCATATTCAAAATCAAACACCTATACTTAGGCAAAAAAGTCCTAGAAGGAATATATAGGGATAAAATCCCTAAACACTCAATACCTCTTACTATAGTATTGGGCACATTTGCACATAATATTCAAATACTAAATACGGAAAGGCACAAATGTCCTACCTCGATGTTGTATGGTATATATACTCTAGCCTCAGGCCATGAATCGACCTAGAACATGGTATATCTAAAAAAAATCTAAAGCATTCCACCAAGGATATCCTATATAAGAAGAGAAATCAACAAATGATGCCCTAGAAGAAGGAAGAAATCACCATGGTAATTCCAATGTAATCGACAACAATTGACTCGGATAACAGACGGTTGGTCGGGGGTTTGGAGAAGAAATGTCGACTTTGGTCTCTCCTAGACAAGACATGCTAATAAGAAGGGTTTTCTGGGAATGAGACACAACCTCGGTCCGATAAAACAATTAAAAATAAAAGTGCATGACATGTCTTTTAAAATTACATGGAGTTTATATGCCTTTACCGAGCCCCTTATTAGGTTATCTACAAGCCCCCCCACACGGAAATGTACTTGGCCATTACATTCCATGTACTTGGACACCCACATCAACCGGTTACACGGCATTTACTCCAAATTACATGACATGTACTCCTTAAATTTCCAATTTCTCATGTTCATCTCAAAAACAACAAAAAAGAGAACACATACCATAAAAGAAGGTCCATGTTATTTAAATTTTCATTAATGTAATTTTATTTTTGGAATTTAAACATAATAAATGGTTAGGATGGATCATTAGTAATTATAAAAAATACATTAATTATTGAATAGTGTATACTAGAAAATAAAATATTATTCATTATAAGAAAACTAATTTACTTAGTGATGGTATCACTAAAAGGAAAATTTTCATTAAGGTATATTTTAATAGACGATAATCAACAAGGTAATTTTTCTAATCTATCTCTTTCAAATTATTTTAATATTAAACCTCCCCACCCATCATGGAATAATGACTCTAGTATAATAAATATATTGGATATTGTTATTTTAATGGAATATCCATTATACATACTTTTATCAAATCACTCTAAAAATTATTATTTTTTCATAATACGGTTATTTCACCACATCCACAAAAACACGTACTTTGTTATTCACCACCACCATAAAAGAAATATTTAGATCATTAATTATGGTTAAAATTTATCTAAATCATTATCTTGTATACTTTCTAATAATCTAGAATCAATAAATGCTCATTGGGGTTATGATAACAAAGTCAGATAATTATGGTTATAAAAACCACTCAAATGAAATAATTATATGATGAAAATAATTATAATCTTTGGACAGTATCAAAGGACAGAAACCTTGGGTTCCATCTTAGTAGACCACATGAACAACAAGGATGCTTCAGGTACTATTCCCATCTTTAAGGGGAAATACCAAACAATTATAATCCAATTATGGTGTAAATTTTTATAATGTTGAGAAATGATTTTTCAAAGGTTATTCTGACTGTGTAGGTTCAACCGAGGTCAAGAGATTTTGGTGTAGCTGATCTCCTGAAATGTGAGGCCATTTTCACTATTTTTCATTATTACGTAGATGTTACCTGAATTGGAAATTGTTCCTTACTTGATGTAGTGGAATATAAGGGCCATAAAGTTCATATGCATTAATTTTCAAATGAGTAGGGGAGTTATGTGAATGTTGAGGGTGAAAAAACAGGAGATCAATCATTTCCTCTATTAACATTAGTAATCGTTTTGATAGTTTGGGATCTGATACTATTGAAAAATAGGCAAATGGTTCAAGGTGCTACTCAGGGAAAAATTTCAGGGGAGTTATGGACAACTCTCAACAGATAGTGAATAGGGAATATCTAGTAGAGGTATTCATAGTCCATGTAGGAATAAAGGATATAGATAAAATAGGGAACTTGGTAGTTTAATTGTGAGTAATAGGAGGAAATCTAAAGGACACATGTATTATATATACCTTCCTAGAAAAATGGAGACATGATTGGATATGAATTTCGAGATCGAGGTTATGGAGGGTGAGTCATCTAGAAATGAACATGTGAATGGGGTAAGAATGAATTTTCTGACTGGATGTGAAATGTTCGATGTTTGTGACTCTATGGATCAGTTTCTGTAGAAGAAGGGTGATATTTTGGAAGTACGGTCTTAGATTCATGGAGACTCAGTGATTTATTATGATTCCCTATCTATTCCTCATGAGATTTCATGAAAGGGGATGAAATTAGTTATGTTTCAGTAGAGAAAATGGTTAGTTCACTATAGAAAGTAGATTAAGATTACCTACAAAATCATGGGACCTTATTATGCCCTCTGAGGAAGATATTCTTAGTAAGGTCTTCATAATTCATCCTTTTAATGAGGATATAGAAAAAAATGAATGGGAGACCAATTCAAGTGGACAAAAACATAGAGCATGGTTATTTGGTCAACAAGAAACATTTAATTCAAACCAAAATCTTCAATAATAATAATATTATATTAGTGGAGTTCATGAATTCCTAGATAATATTAAACGATCAATTTAAAAAAATTTATCAATGATGAAGCACATAAAAAGGTAATATATTTTTTCTAGAAATTATATTGGGAGGACATGACTAATAGGGTTGTGTTTCCATTTAATAAATAATATAACTTTAATAGTGTTTGATTATCTTGGTTGAACATTAAGGTCTCTCACTTTTCTATAAAATTGTTTTCTAATAAAAATTTAACATTCAAGTGAGTGAGTATTTCTTATGTTTGATTCCCTTATGTTCAACACATATGAATTTATTTGTTGTAGTGGCTGAAACTAGAATGTGAATAAATGAATTCAGTGATTTTTATTTCCCATGAGATGATATATAAGGGTTAGGGAGTAAACAAAACCAATGATGGGACTTTCCCCACCATGTTGTGTTATCTTGGTAGTGAGTAATGACTTATACTAATGTGACATTTTATATTATTGCCAAATTCTTTTGATGTTATGAAATAATGAGCCCATGTTCATTATTTCATGCATCTATTTGATTATTAATGATCCTTTCCATTAAAAATATCATGTTTTCCATTTTACACATATGTTATTTTTTACCTTACTAGATTTTATATCTTACATTTATTGTGTGTATTCATTTTTTATCCATTTTTGTTTTAATTAATGGATATTAATTTTAAAAATCCATTAATTATATGTGTATGAGGTATGGGTGACTATATCATGAATAAGATAAAAGTCTATTCATTTATAATGATTATGAAAATATAAAATTTGTAAAATTAATATGCAGAAGTCTTAATATTGGTAAATAACATGAAAATTTATTAAATTATAGATTGAGTGGTTTCCATGAAAAGAAATTATTTCATGCATAATATAAGTGGATTTGGATCGAGGATAATTTTACATAGGTTTAATACCCCTTAAATGGATTATTAGTTATTAACTTGACCTAAACCCAGATCTCAAAAAAGAGGCTTTTGTACACCCTGGTTTGAAACTCTTAGGGGATATGCTTTGGTAAATTCAGAAACTCTTTACACAACATTATTTAGGATTTCAATAGTTTATTATGTTAGAAAACCTAATAGTGAAATGACCAGGGATATCCTAGATTCAACCCAAGATTCTCATATGATCATATATACATGTCAATTATATATTATTTTATCAAATTACATTGATTCCCTATTATATTATTATTAATTTTCATATTCTCATCACCAATTTTCATTTATTTTAGTTAATATTCTTAATGTAAAGGATGCATGAAAGTAAATATTATGTTAAGAAATTCTATTATCCCTTAAAAAAATTCAAAAGTATTAATAGAACACTCCATGTACATTATGGTAGTAATGGCTCAACTGACTCATTTTTTCAATCATAATGTGAATCACATGGAACATTATCCATATCCTATGAAATTTATTATTGGGGTTGATTCCTTTATGTTACCAAGGTCTCCATTATTTTGAGGACCCTATTACCTTCTCATCACAAAACATTTGATTAATTCTATTTAGATGATTTTGTCAACCATCTACGGCTCTAGAAATAAGATGTCTAATTTTTTATTAACTACCTATAGGAAGAATATGATAAATGGTGGACACTATTCAAGAATATAAATACTATGGTGAAAATCTAATATATTTAATTGGAAGAAACTGTGATAATTTTTTTTCAAAATATTTTTTCCCAGATATCTCTTTCTTAAAATAAATTGTGTATTCTATGGATTTATTAAAAATAAATATGATTCTATCACGTATTTTTAGATAAAAACATAAGTATTTCATGATGTTCATCCATCCTTTTCACTTACACTTAATATAATGTAGACAACTTATTTAGTAATTTAAATCCACATCTATGAAATTTTATAAGAATTTATGGCTGTTATTCATCTTAAGATACTGTTTATTATTCGATTTAGGTTGAAATAAATATAGTCGATTTCTACTGGTCTCGAGGATATTGGGATAAACAGTATAAAAAAGAGTTTATTTTGTAATGATAAATGGATAAATCTAAGGGTAGAATGAAATCTGAAATTCCTCTGTGTATATAGTCTTTGAAAAAGAATCCTTGAAACATTATAAAGTGAATTGAGTAGATACCTCTAATGTTGAATAAAGGGGAATCATGAAAATGAATTCCAATGGTATATAATGAATAAATCTAATTCAATTAAAGAAAATAGTGGTCTAATGAATCTTTGTTATATAGTCCAGAGTTTTAGGAGTATGGAACACAAAATTTATGAATGGAAACACCCTATGATAAGATATTTCAGAGATAAAAAATGAAAAAAAACCTCTAAGAACAAGAGTATATGGATGGGATTATTCAATCATTACTACTGAGGTGGACCCTAATAATTATGTGGTAATATATATGATAGTTTTTTATTCAATAATGTGGAACATATTATTCAATTTTAGTTATACAAGTTCTTTCATATCATGATTTTTTATATAAATACTCATTCACCATGCCAAAAATGGGGTTAATTTTTTGGCGAGAGTTTAAAATAGAGAAATTATTACATCCCAACAATGTAATTATTCCTTAGACAATGTTTGTTGGATGAACCTCCATGAAGATATTTTCATACCTCCATTACTGGATGTTGATTCAATACTGGCCATGGATTTTCTACCTTTGTATATATATCCAACATCAATTACTAGGAGTGGGAAATCACTCTTCATATCCTAAATCATCCTCTTATTCTATACAAATGTAATGAAAATGATGAATATACTTTGGAATAATCATATAAATAATTTATATTATTTCCTTATGATAAATCATATATAGCATAACTGATTAACTCAAATGAATGAATCATACATGAAGACAAGATCATTGGGATATAATATAATGATGTATTCCCTGAAATGTTTTTTGCCTTCCTCCTAATCAAGAGTGTGAGTTCTCAATTGAACATATACCCGAATCTCTATGAACATCCAAGACTCCGAACATAGAGGCAACCATGTAGTTGAATAAAATTTAAGAATTAGTTACCATATAATATGTACGAGGGGCTCATAAGCCCAAGTGCTTCAATATATTGTGTGTTAGTCCTCCTTTTAAAGAATAATTAATGGTCAATGTGACATTTCATTAATTATCTTGAACTCAGTAACATCAAGAGAGAAAAAATTATCCCAACTCATAGTTTGAGGACTTGTATAACCAACGAAGTGGGGGCTAGTATATCCTTAATGTTGATCTTTAGGTGGGATGTCAATAATTAATGGTGTAGAAGGAAGAGATTCTCAATAATGCAAAAGTGGATTATGTGGATTCACTTTTCCACATTTGTTTTAGTGGAACATTATATGAATTTGAGTTTTAATTAGAAAATATTATGAAGTTGATTATTTTTGAGTTGGAATATGCATTCTGGGAATATTTTAATAAAATATAGAATATAGGGCTTAAATATACACATTTTTAATGAACATAATTTAGATTTTGTTTTTTCATTTTACTCCATTAAATAATTTTTTGTGGAATTAATATTTTTTGGAAATTTAATTTCAAAGAGAAAAAAAATTGATTTTTGGATTCTTGACATTTTCTCACAAAATAAATGAAATTAAATATATTATTTCTGATTTAGTTAAATTTTTTTAGACACAAAATTCATTGTCTAAATAAATTTCTTGAATTTATATCAACCATTTTTTCATGAATTAATATATTATCTAGGTTAATTCATTTCATGATTTTTATTATAATAGCTTTTTTTAATGATATTTATTTTTATAAATATGTTGTTTTTTGGGTTGATCTCCCACAAAAGGTTAATGTTACCATTCTTAATGAGAATCATCCAGGGTATGGTAGAGCTCACCACTTTTCTACGATCACATTTCTGATATCTATGTGAGCTACTACCATCATTTTACGACTATTTTAGTGATATACCATCCCATACACTTCCACCACTACTTAAACCATTCCTACAACATTCTTCCTCCATCACCACCTCTTCCCATATAATTCCACCATAACAGATGTACTTCTAGTCCATACATCGCCAATATCTACCTAGAAACCTATCAAACCCATCCTATCTATCGCTTACCAACTACCACTCTATCCCACAACTATATCTACCATAATCAGTCCATCGATCTAACACCAACATACCAAAATCATACTAATGTCACCCAATCCACTCGATATAACAAACCACATAATGATCCAACATTAATGTTATATACCAAATCTAGGGAATCTGAATGGAACTACCTCACATTAAATTTCTCTATCCAACCTTCTCCAACCACTTCCCTCATCAACCACTCATACCCACGACAACCAATTTCCATGGAAGGAAACCTGATTGTGACTGATCCAATACTGATGATTTCTAGAGAATATTTGTCTATAGTAGTACTAGGATTTACCTAGTTAATACATCATCTACATAGGATAAAGACTTTCAATCCACCACCACACCATAACCCAGTGTCACTATAATGTCCCCATCCCAAGAGCCACTAATATAGTTCCCTGAGGTAAGTCACTACATGACCTCAAGGGCACCTCCCCGTTTTCCAATGGTTTCCAACTAGAAGTGAGGGTCTACAAGGTCATGTGTGGATACTATACCCTCATTATGAGAGTAATACATAGTATATAAAAATTTACAAATGGAAACAATGGGAAACAATAATTAAAAATCATAATTAACAAATTCCCAAAAAATTGTACAACTATATACATCAGTAAATATGCCATGAAATGGTACAATGACAAGTTAACAAAACCCTAAAAGAAAGAAACAACATAACCCATAGAATTATCTGGAATCCCTATCTAGAACCTCACCCAATATGTCCCATTTCCATCTCAACTTCCATGTATAGGGCTCTTTACCATGTCATGAACTTCAATCATGAAATCTAATCAGGTACCCACCGATGTCCCAAGCAGGGTGTGAGTACGACTCAATAGTCCACCACCAATAGCATCTACAAAATGTCAATCAATGTAGATAGTGCATGAAAATGATAGTAATGGAAATATAAATGTAAATAGTTCAATATGAAACTCTATACTATGTCATTTAATTTATAATTCCATTGATTCCAAGTTCACTACATAGACATTTAATTGTTTAATCTACCCTTTTCATGTGTTCAATGTATTCGGAATGTTCAATAATTTCATGAATATGGGAATAAAATTCATGACTTATCTCCCTAGGAATATCATTATAAAAACCTCTTAAGCCTCACATTGATGCCTTAGCCTAGGTGGATTGAAACCATTACGGGAATAGAACTTCATCCCCTTCCCTAACCCATGCATTTTGGGGAGGAGCTAAACCTCAGTCCAAATCAACCTGTAGGTGTAGAAACTCAAGTCGATACCCCACTCAACCAATACATATGCACATGCTTATTTATCATTCACCATATTTAATAATATTATAACACATATCCAATATGTTTTACAAAATTGAAAAAATATCATAAAATCAGATACTAACATTTTTCCTTAATCCATTAACACATTCAACATTTATATTACATAACCCTTTAGTCCCATATTCCATTTCCCATGCCTAACTCACAATGTATATTCACGTTTGAACATAATTCCTTATCATATTACTATTTAACCAATTTAAATTCCAACTAAGAAATCCCTTATCCTATTACCACATTAGACCCAACTATCCATAACCCTTCTAACCTATTACATTAACCAATTATCTCATTTTTAAGACACTATATCAACAAGAATACATTTGACAACCTAGGATTCTATTAGCCATTTGAGAGGTTCGGCGCAGCCAATTGGTGGGCCTAAAATAGGTCACATCATTCTCCATGCATCCCACGGGGATCATGAGGGTTTCATTGGGGTTTTTAGACAATCAAATACATCACATAATGACAATGGAACCAAGAACTCATCAAAAGGGGGAATGAATAAAAACTATACAAGAAACAATCTAAAAAAGGATATAAGTTGTAGACCACGTACCTTGAATCCATTAGTGAACACACTCTCGACTAAAGCCATAGAACCTGAATCAACACACCTTTGAAGACTCCACATAAATATCACCGAAAAAGAGTGGTTTGTGTGTTTCTGAAGATGTTTAGAGAGAGATATGAACCGAAACCAATAAAATGAATCAATGAGGGGTTTAACTTACCCAGATCGTCAATCTATAACTAATGGTGCTCCAAATGACCTGAATATGAAGGAGATTGATCTGAGGAACCTCTAAAGATTTAGATCGTTCCTAGGGTTATAATGAGGAAGAAATTATGAAATACTCAGTTGGGTATAAAAATCATGTAATGGTATTATTGTAATTTTTTAAAATGTTTCCAGGACATATGGTTTACCCCCACAGTTGTCCAAATTGTGTACAGACCATACCGAGGCTACTGTTCGTATGTCCTTCATTCACATGTTTTTTCAGATTGTGCACAAACCATGATAAGGCTACTATCTGAAAATCATTTTTCTACACTGTTTACCTGGGTTGTCTACACGGTCAAAATTAACCATGCGCAGACCATGAAGCTTTCCTAGAAAACTCTTTTCCCCCACTTTTCATGTCCCAAAACCCCGGAACACCTCCGTGCCTTCTCAAGGTCTTGGTAAAACATTTAATTAACCAAAAAGGAATGGATTACACTAATATATAAGGATAGAAACCGTAATAGAAATCATGGATCTTACAACCTCCCAACCTTATAATGGCTCATCTTGGAACATATCTTCTTGAGCATCATTGATTTCTAAAAAAAAAGAGATCGGGCAACTTGTCTTATATATCCGATACTCTCTCAAAATATTCTTCTTGAATGTTTCTATGTTTCTATATAACATGAACTAAGGGAACAACCTTTCCCCACAAAATTTTTTTCACTATGATCCACAATATGAATTGGGTGCTCCTCAATGGATGCATCAGCCTCATGCTCGACATCCTCAGCATTTTTCACATGAGACGGATCAAGATGATACTATCAAAGTTTTGAAACATAGGAAACATCAGGCATACCAATATACCATTGAGGAAGATCCGATCGGTAATCCAGTGGCCTGATCTGATCCACGATCTTAAATGGATCCACATATCTAGGTTCCAACATTCCCTGCTTCCGAATTCAATGGTTTCCAAACCTTGGTGACAAAAGAAGAAACACACTATCACCCACCATGAAATCAAGAGGTCTACGATGCTGATCTTCAAATAACTTCTACCTAATCTGAGATTTTTTAATATTCTTTTGAATAAGATGAACCTTCTCCAATGTCTCCCCCCCAGGACTCAATCCTATCTTCTAAGACTTTGTGGCCTCTAACAAACACCATTAAGATCTACACAGTCTCCTATAAAGTGAATCCAATTGTTCCATCTAAAAATTATCTTAAAATCTATTTTAGTAAGATAAATCGAAAAGTGACATGTGTTTCTCCCACAATTTTCTAAAATCCCAAACAAATTCTCTCAACAGGTATTATACTACCTGAATTGTATGCTTTTATTGTCATTCAGTCTGTGGGTGGTAAGCCATACTAAAAAACAACTCAGTATCAAGTGAATTTTTAATTCCTTCATGAAGTGTGAGGTGAAATGCGGATCACGGTACAAAACTCGGGTACTCCGCATTCCATTCAATCATAATATTTCTCAAACATATAATTCCCCTAACTGGTCGACTGTATAGGTCTCCTGAATCGGCAAGAAATTGGAATCTTTGGTCATCTGATCTACCACCACCCAAATTGCATCATTCTTTTGAGGAATCCTTTAATGACCCACCATGATGACCATTGTGATGACATTCCACAACCACTCTGGAATATGCAATGACTACAAAAACCCACCTGGACGCTGTTGTCCAGCCATCAACTACTTCCAGGTAAGGCATCATGCTACAAAACTCAGAACTTCTTTCTTCATTATCGGCCACCAGAACAACCTACGAATTTCATGGTACATCTTATTAAAGCATGGATGCACTGCCCACTTTGACATGTGGATCTTTCACATCAACCACTCTCATACATTTGTCGACACCACAACACGACCATGAACATAAGCAACTCCATCAGCACTGAAAGTCCAACCAGAAGGTGACTCCAAACCTTTATGACTTTCCTTTATACCCAAACACTCCGGATCCACAAACTAACCATCCTCAACTAGACATAGAAGTGTGGAATCAACTACTATTGATGGAAGGGTCATCTGCTTGTGCCCATATTGTACCTCCAAATTCATCTCCACAAACAAGGACATCATCACCCACTATGAATTGGAATCCTGAGCAACCTGATTCCAAGTCTTCCCACTCAGAGCATCGGTGACACTATTCCATTTCTATGGTGTGTACACCAACTCATAATCCAAATATTATAGGTAATCGAACCACTGTCAATGTTAATGATTCAATTACCAATGAGAGAAAATGTATTTGATACTTTTATGGTTGGTAAACATTCTAAAGGGTTCTCCCAAAAAGTAATGCCTTCAACACATTAAGGAATCAACCACAACAGATAGCTCTAGGTCATTAGTAGGATAATTTATATCATGTTTCCTCTACTTTCTCGACCCATATGCTACAACCCGATCATCTTGCATTGACACTTTCCCAAGTCCAACATCGTTTCACAGAACAAGGTGTACTTCATACCTGGTTCTGGAAAGTTCAGAATCAATGAGGTAGTAAACCACTTTTTTATCTCCTAAAAAAATAATTCATAGAATCCTATAATAAATCAAACATAATCCCCTTCTTGGATAGACATGTGATAGGAACTTTGAATTGAGATAAATCTCTAATAAGCCTTATATAATAAGATCCCAAACCCAGAAAACATTGAACAACAGATACATTCTTGGGATTCACACAAGACACCATAGCCTGCGCCTTTTTCGGATCCACGGACACACATGACTCGGAAATTAAGTGTCACAGAAAGTGCACATCATCAATACAAAATTTACATTTTGATTTCTTGGCATGAATCCTATACTATCTTACTACACTCAAGATAATGTTAAGATGTTTGGAATGATTGTCATGAGTTCTGGAGTACAACTTGATGTCATCTACAAAGAAAAATTCAAACTGATCTAGATACGGGTGGAATATCTAGTTCATCAAGGACATGAACATCGCTGGTGCATTGGAAAAAATGAACGACATCACCATAAATTCATACAACCCGTACCTGATTTGAAAAGCAATCTGGGGTATGTCCGAAGGTCTCACCCTCAACTAATGGTGTACCAATCTAAAATCGATATTAGGAAACACTGACGCACCCCTGAGCTGGTGAAACATGTCATCGATTCTAGGAATAGGGTATCAAATTCCTAACCATCATCTAGTTCGGCTTCTTATAATCGACCCATAGCCTCAGTGATCCATTATCCTTCTTATCAAACAACACTAGAGATACCCAAGGTTATGTACTAGGACGTATACACCCCTTACACTCCAATTCCACTAACTAAACCTTCAATTCTTGGAGGTCATCCAACTCCACACAACATGGTGGAATGAAAACTGGCTTCGCTCTAGGAATCAATTCAATCATAAACTCAACTTCTCCCTTAGTTGTTATCCTCAAGAGGTCCTCAGGAAAAACATCTTTAAACCGGTCCACAAAAAAGGGAAAACTGGCTTTCCTTTCTCCCCATCATTTAACATAGGGCATGCCACTTGGGTTTTGGGTTCCCCCAACTGTTGCACCCTGCATGACCTGCTCGAGTATCCCACTCACCATGAAGGAAATAATCTCTCCCATATATAGATGTGAACATTACTCGGTGTCAGTAATAGCCAATATGGGATTGATATATTTACAAGAAATCCATTTGCATGATTAGGTCAAAACCTGTCATCTCTAGGACAAATAGATCCCACAGAAAATGACACCCACCATCCTATAGAGCACAACCCCTACACTCCCTAATGTTATCATCTCGTACCCCTAGAGGGTCATCAAGTGGCATTTCTCCATATGCAGTCTCTACAGTTAAGCCCAATACAAATATGAACTGAGTAGAAATAAAGGAATATGTAGCAAATGTATGATGTAAAGAACTTGAAGGCCTTGAAACTAAAAGAATCATACCTTGACTAGTAAATGGTCCTGCCTCACCACCTTTAGGTGTGGCCTGAAATGTATAGAGATGACTTTCCCCTTTATTCTGGGCTCTAGTCTGAGTAACATGCACTACACAGATATGTTGGTGGGGATGATCTCACCCCAAAGTTCCACGTCCACCCCCTCAACCTGTATGACCCACAGATCTCCAACTGCATGTCTGATATAGGGTAACCATCCCCATTCTTACACTCAAAACCTGCCTCTAACCTCCATCATTCCCTAATTTTTGCGATTTCATACAGAACCTTTGTAGATGGCCTATCCTATAGAATGCTCGTCACTCGACCAGTTGGTGGGGACACTGGTCACACATGTGCCCTGACGTGCTACCCTGATAATAGAAGACCTATTGACCACTTGAGAAGGAGACCACCTCATCTGACTACTCTATCCACTTCCACCTTGATGAATTTTTCAGAAGCAATGCTTCCGACTATCATAAGTCGCACCACTTTCTCACCCAGCTGGCACCACAAGTTCACTACCTGAAGCTCCCATCTGGGTCCCCTCTTGGATAAGGGCTTGATCCACAACTTCACCAAACCTTTTGAGATGAATGTTATTTATCTTATACCTGATCTCGTCTCTCATCCCATCATAGAAATGTTTATCCACAACTACCTCATCTCTCGTCAACGTCGGAGGAGGAGTCTCAAATCAGTTAAACGAATAGCATAGTCTATTACTAACATTGTCCCCAATGTAAACCTCATAAAATATGCATCTATCTCCTTCCTCAGGTTTTCTAGGTATAATTTCTCATTAAAACAACTCTTGAAAATCCTTCCACATCATTTCATCAACCATATTTGTTTGGATCATGATGTGCCACCAACGTTTTTCCGGACCCCTCGGCATATGTGCCATTAAATTGACTCGCTTCTAGAGAGTATTCTCTAAATCATCATGAATAGTTTATATGGAATCTATCCAAAACCCTTTTTTTTCTTTGGCCATCCCTCTCCAGTAAAGTATTGAGGGTGCTTTAGCTGAAACTCCCTGGTCAGTTCAAACATACTCAGTGAAACCCACCCCGGGTATCGTTCCATCATTTTTATAAAACAATAAAAGTTCTCACAATGATGCTCTTCCCTATTTTTTGGATCACCACATTCTCCTGCTGCACTACTAGAGGAGTGTTCTTGGCAACTTCCTCATGTTTCCCAACTAGCACACATCTTCGAGGTGGAATTTTCCTACAATGCCAAACACAAGCATTATCACGCAACCATAATGCTCGTACAAAAATGAAAAATATATATGTAGGATAATCATTCATAAAAACACAAACAGTTCACATACATGTCCCAAATGATCCCACTCACAACCAGATCACTACCTTTGTTTATCTCTCATAAGGTCATGGATAGCATGGTATCTAATTCACATGGTCACAAGCCTTATCTTTTACTCGATTCAAAAGAATTTACTTATTCCAATTTACTCATACCACGTTTTAATCCACTGTTTCTTCATTAGTAATCATCACATCCTAATTAAACCTAACCCTCTTTTCTTTTCTTTTTACCCATTCATACCATTCCATTATTCACAATTTCATTACTTATAAGAAAACATATGCATCCTATACATTATATCCTATACACCCATCCAGTGTGTGTTCCTATCATGATTCATGTCACTTACCTACATAGGTGCTGAGAATGATGAATGAATGCACAACCTCATACCCATACGACCATGATAGAAATATCACAAAACCCTAAAATCACCCAACAAGTGCATCAACCAATGGTGAAATATCATCAAATATAACAAAGCATAACAAGAACAGCAATCCCCACCATATGTGACTAGGGGTTTCCCTCATATATGGGTTAGCTACTTCAAATCATGATCTCATTACCATGAAGCAACACTTTTCTAACCTCATGTCTACCATCCTAGAATAGTAAGAATGATAAAATAACTCCTCTAACATCACTTTGTGTTGTCCTCGACCTAGGATCAACTAATCTGGGCCCCGAGTCGGGTTTCTACATGACCTATGGTGTTCCTCCTCATATTCCATAGGTTGCTGACTAGTAGTGAGGGTCTACTAGGTCACGTAGGGAGAATATACCCTCAATACCAGAGTAATCCACAACATATAACAATTTTAAAAATTGAAACAATGGGAAATAATCAATAACATGCATAAATAACCTATTCCCAAAACTGGGAAAAACCATATATAAAAGTAAATATGTCATGACATGCTATAATGTCTAGTGAAAAAAAACCTCTAATGAAAGAAACATATGAAACCCCAAAATGGCCCAGACTCCAAATCTGGTACATCACAAAACATGTCCCATGTTCAACTCAACTCTTTATCATAGGGCACTTTCCCTAGTCCTAACATCAAGCATGAAATCTACTTGGGTACCCAACGGTGGTCTAATCAGGGTATGAGTATAACTCAGAAGGAAACCACCAACGATGTCTACAAAATATGCAGCAAAATAGATAGTTCATGGAAATGATAACAATGGAAAAATAAAGTTAAATAGTTCAATATGCCACTCTAGACTATTATTATTTAATTTATACTACCAATGATTCTAGGTTCACTACTTATACATTCCATGGTTTAATTTTCCTTTTTCATCTGTTCAATTGATTATGCATTTTCATTATTCTCAAGCATATGAGAATAAAATTCAAGTCATATATCACAAGTAAAAACATTATAACAACCTCGCAAACCACACCTCGAAGCCTCAGTCCGGGTTGAATGCAACCATTAGGGTAATATAACTCTCTCCCCTTCCCAACCCCATGCATTTATGGGAGGATCTAGAACATCAGTCCAACTCAACCCATGGGCATTGAACCTCAAGTAGATACCCTACTCAACCAATCAATGTGAACATGCTTATTTATCATTCACCAAAATTAACCATGTCGCAACACACATAGCCATTATCATTTACAGCATCACAAAAATATCATTAAATAGTATGTTAACATTTTTCCTCAACACATTAACACATTCAACATTTATATTAATTAACCCTTCAGTATCAATTAACATTTCCCATGCCTAACTCACTAATCATATTCAAGTGTATACATAATTTCTTCTCATATTCCCTTTTATCAAATTTAAATGCCAACCAAACAATCCCTTATCCATTTACCACATTAGACCCAAATATTAATAACCATTATAACATATTACATTAACCAATTATCACATTTTTTAAGGATATATATCTAAAAAACCATTTCACACTCTTGCTTTTCACTAGCCATTCGGGAGGATCGGTGCACCCCATGGGTGGCCCAAAAATAAGTTACATCTTCCTCCATTAATCCCTCTTGGATCATGAGGGTTCCATAGGGTTGATTAGGCCCCCCATAACATCACATCATGGAAAAGGAACTAAGAGATAATAAAAATAGGGATAGAATAAAAACCCTACAGGCACAAATCTACAAACAAGGAAGGGATATAAATTGTAGACCACCTACCATGAATCTATTGGAAAATGCACTCTGAACTGAAGCCTTAGAACCCAATTTAACTCACCCTTGAAGACCTCAACCTAAATATCACCAAAAAATAGGGGATTGAGTACTTAAAAAGAAGTTAAGTGAGAGATACAGACCCAAACCAAGAGAAATAATCAAGGAGGGGTTTGTCCTTACCGAGATCTTCAATACACAACTGATGGCGCTCGAGATGGCCATAAGATGATGAAGATTGATCCAAGGAATCTATTGAAAATTTTGGTTTCTTCCTAGGGATCCAAGCATGAATAATGGAATAAATCCCATGTTGGGTATAAAAATCATGTGAAAACAATTTCATTATTTGTTTTTAAAAGTTTATGGGCCAAATGGTTTACACAAACGGTTTTCCAAACTGTGCACAAACCGTGCAAAGGCTACTACCCCCATACCCTTCCCTCATATGTTATTCCATATAGTGCACAAACCATGGGAAGGCTACTTTCTAAAATTATTTTTTCAGAATAGTTTATTTGGGCTTTCTGCATGGTCAGGGCTAAATGTGTGCAGACCGTGCGACTTGCCCAGAAAACTCCATTCCCCCCATTTTCATGTCCCAAAACCCTAGAACACCCCTGATCCTTCTTGAGGACTTGGGAAAACACTTTATCAACCAAAAAGGAATGGATTAAAGTGAAATGTAATAAAAAATACCTTAATAGAAATTAGGGATCTTACAACCTCCCCACCTTATAATGGCTCGTCCCTGAGTTGCTCTTCTTGAGCATCATTGAATTCCAAAAAATGATCAGGCCACTAGACCCTCATATCTGATTATCTCTCTCACGTTTCGTCCGAAATGTTTCCATGTTTCCATAGAACACGAACCACGATAACAAACTTCCCCAAAAAACATTTTAACTATGATCCACAATACAAACAGTGTGTTCTTCAAAAGATGCATCAGACTCAAGATCGACATCCTCAGAATTTATCTCAAGAGATGGATTCGGATGATACTATCAGAGTTGTGAGTCATGGAAAACATCACACATTCCACTATACCGATTTAGAAGATCCAATGGGTAAGTAACTAGCCCAATCCTTTCAAAAATCATAAACATGTCAACAAATCTATGTGCTAACTTTCCCTGCTTTTGAATTTTATAGTGAGCCAACCTTAGCGACAGCCGAAGAAATTCACTATCACCTAGCATGAACTGAAGAGGTTTGAAACCCCGATCTATATATCACTTCTACCTAATTTGATTTGTTTCCATACACTTTTGAATCAGACGAATCTTCTCCAACGTCTCCTCTATAAGACTCAATTCTAAGAGCTCAGACTATACGACCTCTAACCAACACAATGAAGATCTACACGGTCTCCCATAAAATTCCGCAAAAGGTTCCATCTGAACTGTTTCTTAAAAGATGTGGTTGTAAGAAAACTCTACAAGAGATAATTGTTTCTCCCACGATCCACCAAAGACCAGAACACATGCTATCAACATTTATTCTAATACCATAACTGTATGCTCGGACTACCCGTCAGTCTGTGGGTGCTAATCCATACTCAAAAACACATGGGTACCAATTGCCTTCTGTAGTTCCATCCAAAACCGTAAGGTAAAATGCAGATCATGATCTAAAACTATGTTTCTCAGAACACCATAAAACCATAATTTTTCTTGAACATATAATTCCCCTAACTGGTCGACTATATAGGTCTCAAATCGGCAAGGAATGGTCTAATTTGGTCAACATATCTACCACGAACCAAATTGAACCATTCATTTGAGGCCTCCTCAGGAGACTCACAATGAATTTCATTATGATTTCATTCCACATCCACTCTGGAATACGAAATTATTGCAACAACCCACATGGATGCTGGTGTTCAACATTAACTGACTACCATCTAAGGCATCGTGCCACAAAACTCAAAACTTATTTCTTCATTATTGGCCACCAAAACAACCTACGAAGATCACAGTACATCTGAATCAAGATTAGTCGCACTACCATCATTGATGCATGGAACTCATGAAAAAACTCTTCTGGTACATTTTTTTTCACCACAATATGACCGTGAACATAAGAAACTTCTTCAGCACCAAATGTCCCACCATAATGTGGATCCCCACCTTTAAAACATTCCTTCAATACCAAACACTCTAGGCCCACTGATTGACTCTCCTTAACTTTGCTCACAAACATGGACTCAACTTCTATATATGTAAGGGAATCGTCTCATTCCCATACTGTATATCCAAATTCATCTCTATAAACATGTCCATCATCACCCAATCGAAACTAGATTCCTAAAATACCTGATTCTGATTCATCCAGCTCAGAGAATCGGCAACACAATTCCCTTTCTCTGGTGTGAACACGAACAAAAAATCAAAAAATTGTATGTAATAGACCCACCATCACTATAAATGATTCAAATATCAATGAGAGAAAATGTATTTGAGAATTTTATGGTTAGTAAACACCTTAAAGGGTTCTCCCAATAAGTAATGCCTCCAACACATTAAGGCATGAATCACAACAGCTGGCTCTAGGCCATGAGTAGGATACTTTATCTCATGTGGTCTCAAATATCTAGATCCATAAGCTAAAACTCAATCATCCTAAATCAAAGATTCCCCAATTCCAACATCATACACATCACAAAACAAGGTTTACTTCTTACCTGCTTCAGGAAATATCCAAATCGATGCTGTATTCAACTACTATTTGAGATCCTAAAAATAATTCTCACATGTCTATGACTAATAAAACTTAATCACCTTATTCATTAGTCTTTTGTGTGATGCTTACAAATGTGAAAAAATTATAATAAACCATCTGTAATAACCAGCCAAACGTAGAAAAATATGAATACTAGAGACATTATTGGGCTACTCCCAAGACACAACAACCTTCACCTTTTTTGGATCCACTGACACATCTGACTAAGAAATTATGTGTACAAGAATGTGTACCTCATCAATACAAGAATGACATTTTGATATCTTGGCATAAATAATATGATGTCTTAGTGTACTCAAGATAATGTCAATACGTTTTTTCATGATCTTCATTACTAATAGAGTACACCAAGATGTTTTCAATGAATACAACTACAAACTGAACGAGATTTGGGTGCAATATCTGGTTCAACAATGCCTTGAACAACTCTGGTAGATTGGTCAAACCACATGACATCCCCAAAAATACATACAACCCGTACCTGGATTAGAAATCTATTTAGGTTATATCACCAGGTCTCACCCTAAACTAATGCTATCCTGATCTCAAATCAATCTTAGAAAACACAATGGAAACCCTAGGCTAATCAAATCGGTCATCAATTATTTGAATAGGGTATTGGTTCTTAACCATCATTTGGGTCAGATTCCTATAATTGACACATAGCCTCATTGATATGTCATCCTTCTTAGAAAACAACACCAGATATCCCCCGAGTGATGTACTAGGACGTATAACCCTCTTATGCTCCAATTCCTGTAATTAAACTTTTAGCTCAAGGATCTCTACTATCTCCATATGATATGGTGGAATGGAAACTGGATAGTCTCCTAGAATCAATTAATTTGTAAAATCAACATCTCTCGTGGATCATAACCTCAAGAAGTCCTTATTAAACACATCCCCAAAATGGTCCTCAACAAAAGGGAAAACTGGCATCCATTTCTCCCTGTCATCTAACATATGGCATGCCACATGGGTTGTGTTTTCCCCTAACTACTGGCGTAGTGTCCCCCTGTGGAATGCTCGAGTATCCCACTCACCGCGAATGACATAAGTGCTCCCATTGAGAGATGTGAACGTCAGTCAATGATGATAATAGTCGATATGTTCTTGATATAACACCAACTAATCCTTTCCCAATATTAGGTCGAAACCTAACATCTCTATGATGAACAAATCACACAAAAAATGATACAAACTAACCTCCGGAGCACATCCATTACAATGCCTGATGTCGTCAACTCATACCCCTAGTGGAGTATCAAGCAGCATTACCCCACATGCAGCCTCTACAGTTAATCCTAGCACATCTACAAACTGAGTAGAAATAATGGAATGTGTACCACCTATATCAAGTGAAGCTCTAGAAATCCTGGAAGATATAAGAACTATACCCTGAATAATAGATGATCCAACCTCAACACCTTTAGGTGTGTCCTGAAATTCATGGAGTTGGCTTTCCCCTTTATCCTGGTCTCCATCCTGAGTGCCCTGCACTACACTGCTCTATTGGTAAGGATGATCTCACCCCAAAAATTCACATCCACCACCTCTACTAGTATAACCCATGGATCTCCAATTGCAATCCTGATACAGGGTAACCAACCACCTTCCTACACTAGGAACCTACCTCTGAACTACATCATTCCCTGACTGTTACGGGTTCCTACATAACCTCTATACATGGCCTAACCTACTAAACTCTCGGCACTCGACCAGTGGGCGGGGACACTAATCATGCTTGTGCCCCGGCAAGGCACACTAATAATAGAATCCCTGGTCACCACATTGAGATATTGACCCCCTATTCTGACTTCTATGTGCACTTCCACCTTACAGAAAGTTTTTGAAGCGACACATTCTACAATCAGAATCTGCACCACATTCTCGCCCAACTTTCACTACATGTTCAATATCTGAATCTCCCTTCAGGTTCCCCTTTGAGATAAGGCCTTGATGCACCATGCTACCAAACCATTTTAGATGAATGATATTTTCCTGAGATCTGATCCCATGTCTCAGCCCTGTAATATCTCGGGTATGGAAGCCACTCGACCGGTGCCCCATACTAGATTGGCCACATGGCCTAAAGTGAATTTCCTCAATCTCCTGAGGATGATGACTAGAACTCAGGTACTAGGGAATGATAGTGGGGAAACTATGCCCCCAATTTATATATGCAACACAACAGATTAAATAATGACAATATCAGAAGTGGTAAACAACATGCAACTAAAGTGAACAATAGAAGACTGCAAGGTAAAGATACCAGGGGCCATAACATTTTTAATGATGTAGCATGTTACATGTTCTAGGAAAACATCAAAAACAATATACACTACAACAAATTACAATATGATACATATATATAACAATAAAAAATGAAACACAACAACATCTCATGCCTTGGATTAGTCCCTAGCTCTCCTTCTCCTAAGCTGCAATCAAGTACCCATATAAAGAGCCTTTCATCTATCGACACCTATATAAATATAGTCTATTTGTGGCCAAAATCATTACCCAATTAGGTTGTGAGAAATAAATACTAGTATGAAACCACTAGAGGTTTATTCCAATCTATCAGTGAGTATATGAAACAATAGTGTACAATAGTAAAATGCAGTAATTACCAGACACTTAAATGTAACCAATCCAAAAAGTATTGGAAATCATTTAACATCATTTCAATTTATTTAATCAATTCAATTACATTGAATTATATATGTATCAGGGTCTGGCATAACCCCTTCAATCGCCTATAAAAAGTAAACACAACAGATACCTCAATAGGCTATCTAATATAAGAAGTAATGACTAAATACAAGCTTGTGCTTTGCCTTAGAAGATGTGTCATGATTCACTCCATTCCAACATTTATGTATGACCTGAGTCTGTTCATGAGATTCCTAATTTGGAATTCAAGTATCACTACAATTGTAATCTTACTGACATCCAACTAGTCCTTCCTCAGTGGCACTACTAGGAATCCAAAGTATCACTCTCGATGTTGGTATAAGTTCATGCGAGACCATCCTCAGAGGTCCTACTTGGGACACCAAGGTATAACTATATGTGCAATATAATATTATTTCAATTTTTTCAATCCATGTACGTCCTACTAGGGTGTCTAAGTGTGAATAATGACATATAAATCAAAATCCTCTTGAGTCCATCCATGGAGTTCAAAACAGAACCCACGTATCACCCAAAGTGAAACGTACAATTATCATGCTAGTCCATCCACAAAGTTCTAAACTGAACCCATGTATCACCTAAATCTATTTACTGTTTACTCGTTAATATTCAATAAAACCTTTTAAAATGTTTTAAGAATTAGATACACTATATAGAATAAGGGGAAACAAAATCCCAAATCCATAACAATAAATACTTACCACTGAAATGAAATTATAATTCCACTAAACAACTAAAATCATTTTTTACAATGCTAAAATGAAAAAAAAGTCATTCACATCGACATTCTTGGACAATGTGGATATACAATATTTTTCCAAGGGAAACACACCCATGGGGTGTCTATTAATCAAACAATAAAGATAAAAATGATTTAATTCATTGAATTAATTACAATAAAAATGTTGGGTAATTTTACGGATCACATTCCCTTCAAGGAAACAACCTAAATGTATAGACCAAATTTTTGAAGTACATGGACATTACATTACTTTGGCGGAATACTTAATACATGACAAAAACAGACACCTAAAGGCCATATTATTATATTTTATTAGGAAACTCAGAACATAATCTTCTAATCATGGTGAAATATCTTCAACATCTCCCATAAAGATCTTCCCCTTTTGTTTTATTACACAAAATATTTATTTATATCATGGGGAAAATAAAACATAAAAAGGGTGAGCTCAAATGCTCAGTGAGGGTAAACATGGAGAACATGAAACAACCCATAAACATTTGAACGTAAAAACATGGACATAAAACATAAAAATCATGAGTGATGACAGAAATCTTGGTAGTATATATAGCATAGATCATAAAGGAACATTAATCATGATAAAATAGCATGGGAATAAAACATGTAATTGTTGAAAACCATTAATCACATGTCATGATTTCCATATTATACAAGGCATTGCATCCAAGACCATCATAGTGGACAAAGTCCATTACTAAACCGGGTTTACTTGTCATTCTAGCCCTATGTTACTGAACCAGATTTTACTTTCCGTTCCATCCATGTATATCTCATGAGATATAAATCTTTACCCAATGCATTGAAGTGAGATATAAGTCCCACCCATCTCATAATTAAATCATTCTTTCCTGTGCCACAAATTAATCATAAATCATTCATCATAACCAAAGTATAATATGGGTTTCATAAACAACATCACATCATAACATAATCCATATAAAAAAATGGATATCATTTCATCATAAGAAAAACTAAAACCATGTAAATAATAGAACATTATACTTGAAAACTAAATACACTAAATAATGTCATCTTAGATGGAAAATATTTTTGATAAAAAACATGAAATGAATTCTTGAGGAAAATAACCTTTCTTTACCAAAATCATTTTATTTTCACAAAATCCCATGAAATTTTAAAAGAAAAGAATTTTTGTTGAAAATAATTGTGAAATCTTGTAGAGTATTCTTCGTAAAAATAAGGAATTATGAAACATTAAAAATACATTCATAATGTATAAGTTAAAAAAAAAATTCTCGTACATTTGCTGGAAAAGTCAAAAAGTACCTCATATGGTAAAAAAAGAAAGATTACTTCCATACCATGTGGTAAAAGTCAAAAAAGGAAAAAATGACTTTAATAATACATTAAATAATAGAAAACATTTTATGAAAACATTTTGAGAAACATGGAGATGGATGATAAATATAACCCCAGAAAATACTTACGAATAAACAATGTCAGATAAGAACAATATTGGAATAATTATCCCTTACCTTATGTCCAATTTCTTCCATATGTGTCTGAGAATATTGTATGGTGAGTTTAAACATAATATTAACTTTTAATAGAAAAATAATAATATTTATGAAATCATATATGATTCATTTATGACTTTATATTACCCGTTCATTTGTCAATTCCACGATAATGCAGCGTTTTGGGTAAAATAGTTTCATTTATCATATGTGTTTTGACTTGTAATTATTCATTTGATTAAATAGATCATGATTACATACTTTCAGAATGTAAAACAAGATTTATATATAATATATTCATAATATAATATATATAATAGATCGATAAATGGAATGAAATACACCATTCAGGGAGAAGGTATGTCATACGTACACATGAATGATGTTTTTGATTCCTTATTAATTTAAATGGAAGTAAATAAATAACATAAACCTAAATCCATTATCATTATTATGTCATAAATTTCATGATTATTTATTATATATACTTAATAATCCTTCTGGAATAGTTAACATGGAGAATGAATCACATCGCGTCGTGGAGACGGCAATCCGTATGTACGCACGAGCGATGATATCATTCCCATAATTATTGAATGGAATTGGAATTTATAATATATAATAATCAGTATGATTTTATAATAATCATATATAGTTTTTATTTCCACCATTATACTCATCCAAGTATGGTGGTGGTGGAAAAACAGATTACAGCACAGCGTGGAGACGGTATTCCGTTCGTACGCACGCGAGATGATTTCATTTTTTGTAGGATGAATAGAAGATTAAATAGGGTTGTTTAATATTTATAAAAACATATCTATATATTATTGATACTGATTTTATTACTTTATAATGAAACAACTAATGAAGAAGAAGTATAAGAAGAAATAAATTTGAATGAATCAGTATAAAATATTACCTCTTCCTTGAAGTGCCTCCTTTAAACATCCTCTTAGGGCACTAGAGTTGGTCTTTTGAGAAGACAAAGACCTCTATAATGTAACTAGAGAGGTTGATAAGAGAAATTTTCAGGTTTTTTCTGAGAGTGAAGGCTTAAAATCGAGTAAAGTGAAGATTGAGGAGGTGCCCTTTTTTAAGAGAGGAGAGGGGCACTTTTAGAAACCTCCAAAATAATAATTTATAATAAACTCAAACCCCACATACAAAAATCCAAAGTGACTAAAATTAGGATATGAGATAATATAGTGTTGTAATATCATCAACCAATCATGTTTTGAAATATTTTATTTTATTTTAAACCTTATCATTTTGATTTATCCTTATTTAATATATTAAATTTTATTAGTTGTAATAATTTTATAAATTTTAAATCATGAAAAATAATTACTTATGTGTAGTTAACTGTACATAATTTAATAATTTATGACATGTTATACCATATAAATTTTAATTTGTAATTTTTTAATATTTTTCTGCTTTTTAAAAAATTTAATAATAAGTTAATTTCATAAAATATCAATAATGTCAATTTTGACACTATTAATTTATTTGAATTTAAATAAAATCCACACAGCAGATATGTTCGAAACAAAATATTTAATAGATTCTTAACATGTCATATTTATCTATAAAATTCGTTGATCACATTAATTAGTTTACATAATATTTATTTTAATATTTTTAAATTCATTTATTTGATATTTCTCTTAAGAAAATAACTACTACAACATTTATCTATAATTATTTAATATACTTATTTGTTTCATAAAAATAAAAAATAAAATACAATGATGAATATAAATCTAATATCTTTCATAAGAATAATTTTAGTCGAATTTATCTTCTAAAAAAACCACCATTTAAAATGTTATCTTTATTAAAGTATGAAGGTGACAACGTTGACATCATTTAAAATAATATAATATAAATGTCATAATATATTTCATAAGGCTCCAAATGGTCCAAAAGTAGATAATTGTATTATTAGGGTATATATATACACTAACAATAAGGTTTTGTCAAGTTTTTGGTCCTTTTTATGTTTATTATTATTTTAATAATAACTATATTATTGATTTATCAATAAATAAATAATTTTTGCATCATTAATGTATAAGCAATTAAAGTAATTATATATTTTTTAAAAATAAAAAATAAATTACCATGATGAAGAAAAATATTTTATCTCTAAAATGAGTATTTATAATTGAATTTATATTCTATATATCCTTACATTAATAATACATTAATCTTTAACGTATGAGTGAGACATATTTCACTTTCTTTAAAATAAAATAAATTAAAGGTCTTAATCACATCCAGTTGGGTTCAAAAGATACCATTTTGACCAATGTATATTTTATGAAGACATCCAATCATTCAATTATATAAATAAAAGTGTTATGGTAATATTATAATATTATTTCTTCCCTTAATTACCTAATTTACCTTAAACTGTAGTAAATAAAATTTACCGTTGTCAATATTCATAATGTCTAAAAACAAAACGAATCCTAGTAACATAATTTTTCCCTAATAATTCCAAATACAAAATAAATTTTTCTAAATTAAAAACACAGAAGTTGCAGTATTTAATTTCAAATGTATCCTACTTTTGAGAAAATGGGTCTTAACAGTTAAAACATTGCAAAAGATTGAAATGTTTTTACCTATGAATTCAATGTAAAATTAATGATAATGGCATAAATAATATTAAATGGTAAAAATATATTCTATTTATACATTATAACCATTCAATATTATAATTTATCGAAATAAATTATCTTGATGAAAAAAAAATTTAATTAACATTTAGCATATTTTTAATATTCATCAAAAAATGAAAGTTAATAGATAAATATTAAAAAATTATCCAAAGTTAATTTTTATATCCTTATTAAAATGAATATGTTTATTTCAAAAAATTGAACTTAAAAACATGTCAAAAACTTGATTTAAAGTGGGTGGGCCATCAAAAGGTGGAAAAACTGCATTTTTAAAAAATACTTATTTTACTCGAAAAATTTATTTTTTTCTGAAACCATGTTCTAGAATATGTCTATGATTATTCATATTGTTATAAAATTAAAAATGTGGTTAATACTAATCATAACGTCTAGTTTTTAATAATTTTATAACAATATATCGTTGTTTGGTGAAACTCTGTATTGCCTACAACACACGCTGTTAAGGAGGGTCCCTCTTGCGTGTAACACAAGCCAAGAATAGTGTTTTCATGCACTAAAAGCTAATAATGTGTTGTGTATAGTGCACGCTAATCCTAGTGTATTATACACCACAAGAAATCAATGAAATTAAAAATAATATTTCTCATAAAATCATGGGGTGTTACATTCTATCCCCCTTAAAATGAATTTCACCCTCGAAATTCGTCGGGGTTTTAAATTGTTTACTACTTGAAAGATTCTTTCATAGAAACCCACATTGAAAAAAGTAATAAAAAAACATAATTTTAAAAAGTAAAGTTAGATACATAACAGTCTCCCAAAGTAACTCAACATGGGGTATCCACATAGAAGAATATATGTGAAAATATGGATATGAAAAAGATATATAACCATCATGTTCTGATGAAGATTGGTAGAGAACATGGCCATGAAAAATAAAACAATCACAAAGCCATAAATTTGTGATGATCTAAGGTACCATCTGATTCATCTAATATGAGAAAACAAGGACAGTATTTTTGGTTTTCAAGATCATTTCCCTAAAGTTGAAGTATTTTAATTAGAAGAAATACTTAACTGATTTTGGTAAAATATCACATTTGTTCGTTCTATGAATAATTTACACTTAATATCTTAAGTAAATGATGTTGAATTTTTCATTCATGAAGTGTTTCCAGATCGTGTGATAGAATGATGGGTCATTCCATATGTCTCAAGAAAAAGTTATTAAATTTATATAAGTACATATATGGTGATATTAATCGTATATGGTTCAAAAAATGGACATATAATTCATCTATCATTCCACATAATAAAATAAAACTAATTTCTACTAACCAGGGAGTTCCTGTAGGCCAGTGGTAGGCAATAAAGGCATGTCGCACTTCGGTTGTGGGTTTGATTCTTGGAGCCTTGTCTAATGTGATGGGTTATCGCCTGTCCTATGGGTTATCGTTTTTATAAAACTATAATATTATAACATTTCAGAAATAATATCAAAAAGTTATAGCCTTAAACAATACTATCTGATGTCTAACTTAATCCATTTTAATATTTAGTCTTATCCAAAATACTTCTCCCCAATCTCATCGTATTAAGAAAAATAATATTAGAGAGGTCATCAAAAAAGCATTGTAATATCATCATTTATCCCCCATATATCATAAGATATATCTTGTTGGTCACATTACAAACATGTGAATACCTTAATCATGTATTCTCTTGAAACATGAATTACTATAGAATCATTTTCTAAACATGAATGTTGTCCAAAGTTAACTCTTTCCACAAACCAAAATCCCAAAATTTCTATATACTCAAACTGTGATATCACTTTGTCCTTATATCAGTCATGAGTTCATTAACACTATCAAACATTTCATTATCTCGTTATCCATTCATTATTTTCATATTAGGTGCTTTACAAAAATATCTGAATAACATTTCATGGTTACCAGTACCATTCAACATATACATTCCAAATCATAAGGAAAAAAAATTGTGTAACAATCCTTAGAAGTTTCTTTATTCCATAGTACCAAGAAATTACTTATACAACATTACTTATGATAAACATGCAATCATTACACTACCTTCTTAAACCATTGACCTAGATTCGTAATTTTATTCCTACAAAATTTTTTCATCTCATATATCATTTGTTGTCTCTTCATCATCATCAACATAAATACTACCCATACAACCATGCTGATTCTCTTCATGATATTTCCCCTTAGGTCATTGGTTTGCATAAATCCTGTACATTCCACATCTAAAACATTTAACCATTGTTGATGTCTTAGAAATATCATTATCCTTGTCCATTGTGTTAACTGATCCTTTTCCTTTGCAATTAGTGGCTTTGTGTCCTTCTTTTCCACACCCAAAGCATCTTCCATTTCCTTTGAAACATTATCCCGAATGCCTCTTCCCACATGATTTACATGAGGGAAATTGAACATTCTTTCCTCTATGATCATCATGAAACTCCATCTTTCTTTGATTAGATTAATTAGGAAACTTATCAGAGTAGAGATTATTGATAATATTACAAGATTTCTGATTGGGAATAATAATGATGTTTCGCCTAACAAATCCTGTTTCATTTGGATGCTCATGAAGAATATCATTCCATTGTCCATCATATTCTCCATTAACATTAATCTTCTTGTTTCCTGCCATTTTCTAAAACCCAAAAATAATAGTGTGGGAGGAAAAAATCATACTGGGAAAACAACATAATCAAGGGGGATTACTTTAAATCACTAACATCTTAGGTTTAATCCTAAGTTATTCATGATTGTTATCATAATTCTAGGATTCTAACCTATACATATACGTAACCTTACAGACATCCCTATACATACCTTACAAATATCTCTACGGATCTCTCTAATTTTTTTGCATCCTAGTATCCAAAGGTTAACTAAACCTTTACTCTGATACAAAATATAGAGACCCAAAGCTTGACATACATAGACATTACATTAATTTTAGATAATACTTAATACATGACAAAAACATATTCCCTAATACCGTATTAGTTTAGTGTCTTTGGAAACATTGAATATATTCTTCCAATCATGGTGAAATATCTTCAACATCTCCCATAAAGATCTCCCCCTTTTTTTACCAAAAACCTTTCTTTAAATCTTGGTTAAAAGAAAAAATAAAAAGGGTGAGCTCAAATGCTCACTAAGGGTAAACATGGAGAACATAAAACAACCCATAAACATTTGAACATAAAAACATGAACATAAAACATCAAAATCATGAGTAATGACATAAATCATGGCAGTATATAAGTAATGGATCATAAAGGAACATTAATCATGATAAAATAGCATGGGAATAAAACATGTAATTGTGGAAAACCATTAAGCACATGTTATGATTTCTATAGTAGCCAAGTCATTGCTGCCAAGACCATCATAGTGGACAAAGTCCATTACTGAACCGGGTTTACATGTCGTTCCAGACCTATATTACAGAACCAAATTTTACTTGTATTTCAAGCCAGATATATCTCATGAGATATAAATATTTACCCAATTCAATTTACGGATATATAGGTCCCACCCATCTCATAATGAAATCATACTTTTGTGTGCCACAAATTAAACATAAAGCATTCGTCATAATCCAAAGAATAATATGGGTTTCATAAACATCATCCAATCATAACATAATCCATATAAAACAAATGGATATCATTTAATCATAAGAAAAAATAAATCCATGTAAATAATAGAGACATTATACTTGAAACCAAAACATACTAAATAATCTCATCTTAGTTGGAAAATAGTTTTTATTTAAAACTTGAAATGAATTCTTGAGGAAAATATCCTTTCTTCTTCAAAATAATTTTATTTTCACAAAATGCCATAAAATTTTAAAATAAAATGATTTTTGTTGAAAATAATCTTAAAATATTGTAGATTAATCATCATGAAAATAAGGCGTTATGAAACAGTAAAAATCTAGTCATGCCATATAAGTTAGAAAATATTCTTCCCCTACTTTTACCAGAAATGTCAAAAAGTTCCACGTATGGTAAAAAAGAATGATTCCTTACATAACATGTGTAAAAAGTAAATAAAGGGTGAAAATGACTTTAATCATACATGGAAGAATAGAAAATATTTTATGAAAATATTTTGGGAATACATGGGCATGGATGATAAACATAACCCCAGTTAATACTTATGAATAAACAATCTCGGATAAGAAAAATATTAAAATAATTATCCCTTACCTTATTCCAATTTCTTTCGTATGTGTCTGAGACTCCTGTATAGTGGGTTTAAACAAATTATTAACTTGTAAAAGAACTATAATAATATTTATGATATCATATATGATTCACTTATGACTTTATATTACCCCTTCATTTGTGAATTCTGTGTTAAAGTAGCGTTTTGGGTAAAATCGTTCATTTATGGTACGTGTTTTGACATGTAATTATTCATATGATTACTTAGATCATGATTACTTACTTCCAGAATGTAAAACATGAATTATATATAATATATTCAGAATATTATATATATAATAGATTGATAAATGGAATGAAATACATCGTTCATGGAGACGGTAGGTCGTACGTATTCATGAACGCTGTTTTCCTTTCGTTATTAAATTAAATGGAAGTAACTAAATAACATATACAAAAATCAAGTATAATTATTATGTCATATATTTCATGATTATTTATTATATATACTTTATAATCATTCTGGAATTGTTAACATGGAGAATGAATCCCATCGCGTCGTGGAGACTGTAATCCGTACGTACGCACGAGCGGTGATATCGTTCCCATAATTATTGAATGGAATTGGAGTGGATAATATCTCATAATCAGTATTATGTAATAATAATAATCATATATAGTTATTATTTCTACCATTATACCCATCCAATTATGGTGATGGTGGAAAAACTGATTACACCACAGCGTGGAGACGGTATTTCGTACGTTAGCACGCACGGTGATTTCTTTTCTCGTAGGATGGATAGAATGTGAAATACGGTTGTTTCAAGTTTATAATAACATATCAGTATATTATTGATACTTATGTTATTACTTTATAATTATTTAACTAATGAAGAGGAAGTAGAAGAAGAAATAAATTTGAAAGAATCGGTAGAAGATATTACCTCTTCCTCGATGTGCCTCCTTTAAACTTTCTCTTATAGAACTATAGTTGGTCTTTTGAGAAGACAGGCACCTATATAATTTAAATATAGAGGTTGAGAATCGGAATTGGAATGGTTTTTCTTATAATGAAGTTTTAAAATGGATTGAAGATACGAGGGAGGAGGTGCCCTTTTATAAAAAATGAGAGGGGCACTTTTGGAAACATCCAAAATAATAATTTATAATAAACTCAAACCCCATATTAAAACGTCCAATTTGACTAAAATTACGATATGAGATAATATGGTGCTGTAATATCATCAACCAATCAATTTTAGAAATTTATTATTTTATTTTAAACCTTATAAGTTTGATTTTTCCTTATTTAATCTATTTAATATTATTTGTTGTAATAATGTTATAAATTTTAAATGGTTATAAATACTTAACTATGTGTTGTTAATTGTACATAATTTGATACTTTAGTACAGGTTAGATTATATAAATTTTATTTTTTAATTTCTAAATAATTTTTGTGATTTTTTAACAATTTCATAATATGTTATTTTCATAAAATATCAATAGTGTCAATTTTGACACTATTAATTTATTTGAGTTTAAATAAAATCAACACAAAAGATATGTTAGAACCAAATCATTTAATAGATTCCTAAAATTTAATATTTGTCTATAAAATTCGTTTATCACATTAATTAGTTTATATAATATTTATTTTAATATTTTTAAATCCTTTTATTTGATATTTCTCTTAATAAAATATTTACTACAACATATTTGTATAATTATTTAATATACAAATTTGTTTCATAAAAAATGTAAATATAATACTATAATTACAATAAATATAATTTCATTCATAATAATAATTTTAGTCGAATTTATCTTCTAAAACAACCAACTTTGTAAATGTCATCTTTATTAAAGTGTGAAGGTGACAACTTTGACAGCATTGAAAATAAAATAATATAAATGTTATAATCAGTTTTATAAGGATCCAAATGGTCCACAAGTAGACCCTTGTATGATTAGGGTATATATATACTCGACCAATAAGGTTTGGTCATGTTTCTTGTCCTTTTTATGGGAATTATTATTTTAATAAAAATTATATTATTGATTTTTCACTAAATACATAATTTCTGCATCATTAATGTATAAGCTATTAGAGTAATTATATATTTCTAAAAAATCACAGATAAATTACCATGATGAATAAAAACATTTTATATTTCAAAATATTATTAATAATTAAATATATATTCTTTCTAACCTTATATTAAAAATACATTAAGTATTAAAGTATGAGTGAGACATATTTCACTTTCTTTAAATAAAATAAATTAAAGGACTTAATCCAATCCAAGTGGGTTAAAGAGATACCATTTCGACCCAAGTATATTTTAGGATGAAATATAATCATCCAATTATATTAATTTATGTGTTCGGGTAATTTTATAATATTATTCTTACCCTTAATTACCTAATATACCTTTAACAGTAGTAAATAATATCTATCGTACTTACTATTCATAATCTCTAAAAAAAAGTAACCTATTAACATAAGTTTGACCTATTGATTCTAAATATGGAATAAATTTTTCCAAATTCAAAACAAAGAAGTTGCACTATTTAATTTAGAATTAATCCTGCTGTTGAGAAAACGAGTTTTAAAAGTTAAAACATTTCAAAAGATTTTAATGTTTTTACCTAATAATTAAATGTAAAATTAATGATAATGAAATAAATAATATTAAATGGTAAAAAAATATTGTAATTATATTTTAAAACCATTAAATATTTTAATTTTACCATATAAATTATCTTGATGAAAAAGTTGTTTTTAATTAAAATTTAGCGTATTTTTACTATTCATCAAAATATGAAAGTTAACAGAAAAATATTAAAAAATTATCCACAGATAATTTTTAAAATATTATTGGAATTAATAAGTTTATTTCGTTAAATTGAACTTATAAATCTGTCAAAAACTATATTTAAAGTGGGTGCACCATTAAAAGGTGGAAAAACTGCATTTTTTTAAAAATACTTTTTTTACCCGAAAAATTTATTTTGTTCTCATACCATGTTCTAGAATATGTGTAAGATTAAATATATTGTTATAAATATCAAAATTAGGTTAATATTATTCTTAACGGCTAGTTCATAATAATTTTATAACAATATATCGTTGTTTAGGGAAACTCGGTATTGCTTACAACACACGCCATTGAGGAAGGTTGCTCTTGCATATACCCCAAGACAAGAATAGTGTTTGCATATACTACAAGCTAATACAGTGTTGCGTATAGCGCAAGATAATCTAAGTGTAGCTTACAACACTAAACATCAATGAAATTAAAAAGAATATTTCTCATAAAATCTCGGGGTGTTATACTAAACATGGGAATGTGGCACAAAAACACATATAAAAATCTCGATAATTAACTAGATACATAAGGCCACCAACCTTATCGTAGTACGACTCTCCTCATCTAGCCTCAACCTCCAATTTGAGAATGAACGGAAAAGATCTATGAAATAAGAATAAACATTGAACCTTAAATAACTTCCCTCTAGAATATGAATTAGGAAGAATGATAATGATTAATAGAGATGTTACTGATACGATTCAAACACGACATACAACAATCGAATCGAAGTCCGGACAATGATTTGGGAGTGTTGATGTTTTGTTGGTGCTTGTTCTACTACCCGGCAAGCCCAGTGTCCAAACTACATAATGGAGAGGGTATTGTCTTTTTAAGCAAAAAATAAAAAAACATGGCTTGTATGTCAAAATAAATTGAGTTTATATTATTTTACTATTCATTTGGTGGGTTTCTTGCACCACCTTATTTTCTATGGAATTTTGACATGACTATACGGTGTATACAGAGAAGTACACAACATTTAGTTTGTTTTTATTCTTTTTCAAGATGACCTTCCCACACACCAATTATTCCCTTCATAAATGGACAAACTACATTTCCCGTACTAAGAATTACATGGTGTGTAACAATGAGTCAGCCCATCTGACACTGTGATTCCAGAACATGTATAGTTTCATTTTTTTTCTAAAAAATAGCTCAAGGTAAATGAATAAATGGAATCCTACCATAAAAAGAAGAACAGAGTTCATACAAACATCCCCCCTTAAATAAATTCATCCCCTAATTTCCCATCCAAGGGTGGTGAAGGAATATCTGAGAATAACTTCATCCATTGTGAACATATATCGGACTCCCTTTCTAATGTCTCGTCCTGTACTCGGCCATACTGCCATAGCACCCATAAAAGATGAACTGACTGACCTTAGGGAACCTTCATGCTCCTATCAACTATAAGAATCATATCTTCCTCAATGGATGCACCAACCTGAAGCTCAACCTCCTCGGGTTGAAAACATGATATGGGTATAAGTGATAGCGTTGTAGTTGAGATACATGGAAGGCATCATAAAATTATTGGTACCTCTAAGGTTACTATAACCAATAGCCAACCGACACAACTCTATCTATAATTCCAAATACTGTAAAATATCTTGGAAAATTTTTACCCTGACTCCTGACCCTCTTGTTTCCCAACCTCAATGTGACATGTAAGAAAACTCGAACCCCAACTTCAAACTCTAAAGGTCGTCTACGGTGATCAGCGTATGATTTTTGAGGATACATCTCTATATCCATCCACTTATTAATTTAGTTCACATTCTCACTAGTCTCTTGGAAATGGTGATGTCCAAACATAGTTTCCTCCCCCATCACCAACCAATATAGGGGTGATCGGCATGGCCTAACATACAAAGCCTCATATGGGGCCATCTGAATAGTAGTCTGGAAGCTATTATTATTTTCAAACTCAATCAGGGGTATATAATTCTCCCAATATCCCCAAAGACTAACACACATTCATGTAATATGTCATCTAGAACTTGTATCGTACTCTCTAACTAGCCATCATTATGAGGGTGGATTATTGTTCTCAGAAGAACATGTGTACCCATCACCCTCTGAATACACTTCCAGAAATGATTTGTAAAGTGTTCATCCCATTCTGAGGTGATAGAATGAGGGACCCCATGAAGCCGTACCACCTCTGGGATATATAGATTTCTATGTTCATCTATTCCAAAGGTCTCCTTGACCCTATGGAAGTGAGAAACCTTTGTAATCCTATCGACTATGACCCAGATAGCATTGCTTCCCCAAGGATACCTTAGTAACCCCATCACAAAATACATCTCAACATCACCCAACATTCACTCATAAATGGGCATCTACTATAAGAGACCAGTTGGTTGTTGGTTCTCCGCATTCACCTACTAACAGGTTGAGCACCTTGTAACAAAATCATCATCTTCTCGCTTCGTACATGACCACCAGTTCTGACGACACAAGTCACAGTACATTTTGGTGACTCCGGGATGCACTTCCAAAGTTGTAGAAAGAAACTCCTGTAACATCTCCTCGCGTATACCTCCTAGAAACCACACACATTCATGTATAAACAAAAAATTCATCCTCACCTATCGCCCATATAGAAGGAGGGTCATCACCTTCCACACTCTCTCATAGAACTAGGCCTTCGAAATCTAATTGTTGCCTCATCCTCACTATGTCCAGTAGGGTAGAGGTAATAGCCAATGATGAATGACATGTTTGTCCCTAACTATCGTGCATCACTAAAGGCATATCAATGGAAAATTCCTTAAGATTCCACACACCACTGGCCCCCAGCACTTCCTGAATCTGATTCCTCCTGCTCTGTGTGTCATCCACTGCATTTCCTTTTCTAGGCCTATAGGCATGCTCAAAATTAAACGAATTAAGGTATTCCACACACCTACATTGTATCAAATTAAAATCACACTGATTAAAGATGTATTTAAACTTTTGTGTTCCATCCAAACCACATAATTCTCTCACAGTAAATAATGTCTCCAACAACAAAAAGAATAAACAACTGCAGATAATTGGAGATCATGCATTGGGTAATTCTTCTATGGTGGCTGTATCATCTGGGACCCGTATGAAATAACTCGATCCCTTTCATAAGAACTGATCATATACAAATACCTAATACATCATAGTACACTGGGTAACTCTTTCCCATCTATGGAAATATTAGTGTTGACACTGATGTTGAATGCCCTTTCAACTTCAGAAAACATGCGCCACAAGAATCTGACCACTCAAACTTCATACATTTCATGGTCAATCCCATCATCGGTGCTTCTATGAATGAGAAATAATGTATAAAATGCCTTTAGTAACCAAATATCCCCAAGAATCATTGTACCTCAAAAAGGTTCTTGGTGCTCCCAGGTCACTAAAACTCTTACCTTTTCTCAGTCCACTAATACTTCAGTCTCTGAAATGTTGTGACCTAGTAAGTGAATCAGAACCATCCAGAACTGGCATTTGGTGAACGTAGTATATAAATGAGGCTCTCTTAGTGTGTTGAAAAAGATCTCAAGATGTTTGGTATGGTCATGCAGATTGTGAGAATAATCCAAGTTATCATCTACGAAAACCACCACCAATGAATATATTAAAGGGTGGGCCACTCAGTTCATCAGTGCCCTGAAAATTGCTGGTTCATTTGTGAGACCAAAATGCATAACTAGATACTCATATAGGCCACATCTACTATGAAAGTTTGTACGAGGTATTTCTGTAGGTAAAACACAAACCTGATGATATCCTGAAATCAAGTCAATCTTTTAGAACACTTGAGCTCGTCGATGATGATCAAATAGGTCATAAATCTTTTGCAAGGGAAATTGGATTTTAACCGTCAAATGGTTTAGTATCAATTAGTCCACACAAAGCCTAAGGTAATCATCTAACTTTTTCACGAAAAGGACCAGTGAACCCCAAGGGGATGTAATGGGTTAGATAAAACCCTTATCTACTAGATCTTCCAACACCCTCTTGAGATCTTGCAACTACATCGTAGCCATCCTGTATAGAGGAATGGATAACGGGGCAGCTCCTAGCACTAGATCGATAGTGAACTCCACCATTGTGACCAAAGATAAGCTTGAGAAGTCTTATGAAAAAATGTTAATAAAATGATAAACCTCTAGAGGGAAATCCGTAAGACATGTTCTTTGAACATCCAGATATAATCTCACAATTTGAGCTACTATTCTGCCCAACCCACGATGACTGAGTCTATCTCAGCTCACCTGAACATCCCATTCACCCTTATATAAATACTCTCTACCCTTTGGTGATGTAAATCTCACCCTACGATAATAGCAATCAAAAAAGGCTCGAAAAGAAACCAACTAGTTCATTCAGAGAATGACATAAAAGCCAGTCATATATAGGACATAGATGTTCCAAGGAATGTGAAACCCACCAATCACAAGGGGGATCTCCTTACACTAATGCACACCTGCCGTTCTAATCCCTAATAGAGTGTCTAGCTCCATTAAATCAGAAGTATTATAAACCGAGAGCCTACGGGTTTCCACAATGGCCACATATATAAAACGAAATGTAACACCATTATTAAAAAGTGAAAAAGATAAAATAGAGGTGACTAGAACAGTATCTCTTCGAGTAGAAGGTCTAGGATCTTGGTATTGCAGGGTTTATTGAAATACACATGACAGACATGTACTGAGGCCCAGAGACACTGCTTGGCTACCCTAAGCGAACCCACCCTGCTTTCACTAAGGTCACGAGGTCTGGTTACCAAATCCATGACCACCGCCTTTGCCTGAATGCCCTAACATATTCCAGTTTCCAGACAGTTGAGAAGATACTAACCATGCTCTTGAATGTGGTGTTTTTACAGAACCTCTCTCATTATCCAATGGATGAAACCTCTTGAAGAAGTGTTCTAGATAGCGCATCTAGCCTAATTATCATCACTCAACTAGTTCCTTTCTGTAGGGGGGCCTGATATGCCCTGGCCTACCGTACTGGTATCCCCACCACTATTTACCCAAATAAAGTTTCAATATACTACAATCATGGACAAAGAGATCTATTCCAAGATTCTTCTTGCTGGTTGAGATAGTACAATAAATTTTTGTCGAACCACCCTGGCCCGCACCACTAGCATCCCACAGATTGCGCTCGGTTATAAGAACCTGATTCAAAATAATAGAGATTGAAGGAATCCTAAAGACATTCACATGAGAAGAAATGTTGAATAAAAGACCATCCTCATATCATGTAACTTTTGATACATCATCACCCCTCAGAATAGTTTCGAATCACTAAAGCTTAGTGACCATGGATGAATAAACCATAACCAAAAATGTTCCCTGCTCTATATGCATGAACTCCCAGGCTCAGTTGTCCCTCAATGTCCGGGTAAAATAATAATCATAGAAGGCCACCTGAAAGTCTTCACAGGTCATATCCCGATGACACCCTACCTGAGTGATAACATACCACCATCTCTTGGCAGAATCACACATCATATATGTCGTGAGTTTGACCCTCCTCTCGAGAGGTGTCTCTATATTCTCAAAGAAAATAAAAACATATTCCATCCCAGGTTCCACAACCTGTGGTCCTCCATCCCCTAAATAAGTAAGGGGATGATGTTGCTGGAATATACGCATCATCACTTCCATAGATGTGCCAACTAGTGGTCTCTCTGAATGGTTTGTATGAACCTCACAAAACCTTCACATGACTATTCATATGCACATAAGTCTAGTATAATAGTTACTCCCTCAGCTAGCACAATAGGATGATCCATTGATAGCTCATATACCACCATCTCTGAAGTGTGATCATCACCTCTCTCATGGAATACAACTCATGGTCATCGCGGCGGCATAATACTACAATGTCAAAATAAAACATTCCTTTGTTCAGGCTCGTCATCATGGTTTGGTGTTCAAGTGTGCCAAAACAAAACAGTACAAGACCCTTAATGTTATGAAAAAATGGACTACAAAGTGTGTAGAATTAATACAATATGTGTACCCTTAGGGTCTTACATGGTCATGTTCTTCCTCCTGCCTGACATGTATCAAACCCAAGTACATGGAGTGTGCCACAAGTACAATGTGTGTACAAAGGTCTATCATCCTGGCCATGTACTCCCACACGGCCTGGTCCACATGGGTACTCCCACACGTCCAGGTGCACATGGCACTACTACAAACACGGCCTTTATCAGCGCTAAAAATGGACTTTAGCAGTGCTAGAAAAGCGCTGATAAAGCCAGTGTAGATAAAGGGGGGGTCCCCTTTATTAGAACTTCCTTTATCAGCGCTTTCGTTTTAGCGCTGATAAAGGACCCTTTTATCAGTGCTTTTAAAAAAGCGCTGATAAAAGTTAAAAAAATTAAAAAAATTAAAAAAAAATACTGCCAATCGGGGGGGTGCTTTTATAGCGCTTGAACCCCCCCCCCCAACTTTTATAGTGCTTTTCGTCCCCTATACAACACCCCACACACCCCACACACCCCACGCACCCCTCTCCACCCTTTAACAGCGCTTGTTCCAATATCCCCTATGTGCGCGCACCCCTGCCTCCACCAGGATTTGAACTCGAGACCTCCCCCTTGTGCGCCTAAGCCCTTACCACTACTCTATTTTGATTTTCATTCTAATTCATGATATCTCTATATATATATATTTATATATTTAGTTATATTTATTCGTATAGTAATATATATTTATATTAATATATATATAGTTATATTATAATATATATATATAGTTATATTATAATATATATAGTAATATTAATATATATATAGTGGTATTAATATATATCTATATATATATATATATTGAGTTATATTTATTCGTATAGTAATATATATTTATATTAATATATATATATAGTTATATTAACATATATATAGTTATATTAATATATATATATATAGTTATATTAATATATATATATATAGTTATATTAATATATATAGTGATATTAATATATATATTTATAATGATATTAATATATATATTTATAGTAATACTAATATATATATATATGTAGTTATATTAATATATATATATAGTTATTAGATTAATATATATATAGTTAGATTAATATATATATATATATAGTTAGATTAATATATATATATAGTTAGATTAATATATAGGTATATAAATATTCATATATTGGTATTCTAAATAAAATCAATATTAGTTATTATTTAGATAAAGCTAATATATTTTATATATAAATATGTTTAATTATTTCTTTAAAAAATATAATTTTTAGGTGCGAATATATAAAAAATATGTACATATGGTCATATATTTTATTATAAATAGCAGTTCATTATAAAAAAAGGATGAAATTTCAAAGACATAATATCAATATGATTGTAATACCTTGGAATAAATTCAGTCCTCGCCAAGAAAATCCAATAATACCCCCTTAAACGAGTTTGAAAATCCACAAAATGTTAAAAAATCTGGGTACCCCGACAAAAAACTCAGTTTTGGAGGCCTTCTAGGCCTATTTTGGCCTCAAAAAACGCTTGACTAGGGTCCTCCTGAGTCACAGCGACGTAGAGCTCGTCGCAGGCTTCGATTTTATATGTGGTAGAGCTCAAACGGACACCCGGATCAAACGTTATGGCCGTTTAAAGTTTGAGTTGCGTTTTAAACATATTTTGGATCTTTTTTTAATTTTTTTAATTTTTTTAGTCCTCAAATTGTAATTAAATGACTATTACTCCATAATGAATATCAAAATATTAATTAAAAATGTTTTTTTAAATTTTTAAGAAGTCATTTTCACTAAATATCTTATATATTAAGTATAATAAGTGTAAATGTACATTTACACTTATCTAAAATATATTTAAAAATAATATATTATATTTATATAACAATATAACAATATTTATATTTTAATATATTAATATATTATTAATTTTTTTTTGAAGCCGACCTTTTATCAGCGCTAAAAAAAGCGCTGATAAAGGCCCCCCTTTATCAGTGCTACTAAACAAGCGCTGATAAAGGCCCCCCTTTATCAGCGCTACTAAACAAGCGCTGATAAAGGGGGGCCCTTTATCAGCGCTAACAAAAGCACTGATAAAGGGGGGCCCTTTATCAGTGCTAACAAAAGCGCTGATAAATGGGGGCCCTGCACCAAAATGTTTTTGTGGTAGTCTGTGTTCTTCCTCGGTAGGCTACATGGCATGTAGCAAGGGTACATGGCATGTGTTGATCAAAACTCACTAGCTCGTGTTTCACTCACATGTCCAATTACACTATCAGTTACTACATTGCGTGTACACACGGTAAACGGCATGTAAATATTATAATTTTAAACATCATCCTTCATGAACAAGAAGAACACATGACATGTTAGACTAAAATTCGTGACATGTATACTGGGTTTTTTCATGATGGAAACTCTAGATTTCCATGAAAATCCCTATTTTATAGAAAATCCAACCACTTGGATGCAAATTTTTATCTGTGAGGGACCATACTCTCCATGAATCTATGTTTCACACCCTATAATAACATATAAGAGTGCAATTAACTAAAAACTGAACTATGATCCCCCAAATTCACGTCCAAGAGCTCCCAAACACCTCAGGAACCAAAGTTTTTCATCCATTCAATACAACCATTCCGTATACCAATACACCTATCACAACAACAGGCATACCTTTCAAGGTAATATGAAAACAAAATCAATCTCTAGAATGACATCTATCACAATAGAATGCAATATCTAATGCATCCTAGATGGCATGTCACAATTCATGGAATGTGATTTTTACAAGTTCTTATATGATGCATGTGATGGAACACTCTCATCTCATTGTTTTTCAACTGAAATAGAATCTAAAATGACATCAATAGTAATAGCATAAATCAAGTGTATCACCAAACGGTGAAATCAAATCATCTGTAATAGCTCAAAATCCGAAAGAAAAATCTAATTCAAAGCTATTTGGATTTTTGCTGTACACATGGAAGCTACTCCAGGGCATAAAAAATTACCAAATTCCATATCCTTTATATTGTCATCAAATATTAAAACAAAGAATAAAATAAATAGGTTCTGAAACCAATTTGTAATGTCCTAGGTCTGGAAGCCACTCGACTCTTTCCTCGTACCAAGTTGGACACAAGAACTCAAGAACATTTCCCCAAACACCATAAGCTGCTGACTAGAAGTGAGGGCCTAAGGTGTAATAGTGGGAAAACTATTCCTTCATTAGCATAGTGTAACATAGTGGATTAAATAATTACAATAGAGGAAGTAGTAAATATTATTCAACTGAAGAGAAAAATGGAAGGCGAAAAGGTAATGATAACAATAAAGCATAACATATCAGAATGATGTATCATGTTAAATGTTTAAGAAGATAGTGCAAACATGATACACTACAATTAAGTACAATATGATACTAAGGTATAACAATACAAAATGAATCATAGCAGCATCTCAAGCATTGGCTTGGTCCCTTGCTCTCCTGATCCTAATAAATAATCAAGTACCTGTATATAGTGCCTTGCCCCTATGGACACGTGCATAAATATTTTTTGTTTGGGTCCAAAAGCATGACCCAAGAAGGGTGTGAGAAATATATCCCAATAGAAAACCACCAGAGGTCTGTACCAATTTGTTAGTGAGTATATGATATAGTAGTGGAAAATAGTGAAATGAAATAACTAGAAAACACTTAAAAGTAAACAATACTACATGTAATGGAATTCATGTACATTTATTTCATGATCTTTAATCAATTCGATTTCATTGAATTATATAACTCTCATTGTCTGGCCTAAACCCTTCAATACCCTATAAATAGTAAACACAATATATACCTCAATAGGCTTTCTAACACAAGATGTAAAGACTGAAACCATGATTTTTCTTTGTCTTGGTAAACACATCATGATTCATTCTGTTCCGTCATTTAATTTTGACCTGAGCCCATTCATGAGATTCTTAATTTGGAATTAAAGTATCACTACAGGTGTAATCTTATTGACATCCTATGAGTCCATCCTCAATGGTCTTACTTTGAAGCCCGAGTATCACTCTCGAGGTTGGTATAGATTCATGCAAGTCCGTCCTCAGTGATCCTACTAGGGAGCCAATGGTATCAATCTAGGTGCAATATAATATTATGCCTATTTAGTATGTCCTTGGCGTTCCTAATGGGGAGCCCAAGTTTCACCAAGGACATATAAATCAAAAGCCTCTCGAGTCCATCCATGTCATTCTAAACTGAACCCATGTATCTCCCAAGGTGCCAGGTATAATAGTCTTGTGATTCCATCCACGACGTTCTAAACTATACCCATGTATCACCCAATGCTATTTTCCATTTTCTCATTGACATTTAATAAATCCTTCCCACATGCTTTAAAATGTTAAAGCATTTCATGATAGAATGGAAAAAATCCCAAATCCATAATAAAAAAACGTACAATTTAAATTCAAATGCAATTCCATTTAAGAACTAAGTTCATTTTAAACAACCCTAAAAAGAGAACAAAGTCATACCAACTTAAATCCTTGAAAAAAATGACTATATAATAGTTATCCAAGGGAAATGAACCCATGGGGTGGCCCTTAATCAAACAAAAATATAAACATGTTTTAATTCATTGCATTAATTAAAAAAACAATGTTAGGTAATTTAAGGATCAAATTCCCTTTCAAGGTGACACCCTAGACATGGGAACACAACACAACAACACATGTAAACATCTCGATAATTAATGAGAGGCATGATACTGCCAACCTCGTTGTAGTGCATCACTCCTCATCTCGCCTCGAGCTCATATTCGTGCTAAAACGACAATGATCTAGGAAACAAGAATAAGAACTCAACCTTAAATAACATATTATAGAACATGCATTAGGATGAATGGCACAAAATTAATCTAGATCTTAACAATACAGTCTAAATGAAACCAATAACGATCAAATCAGACTCTAGAAAAATAATTTGGAGATGGTTGAAGTTCTGTTGGTGCTTGTTATTCAACCCAGCAAGCCCCCTGTCCAAACGACATAATGGAGAGGCTACTACCTGTAATAAGAAAAAAACAAAAATACAAGGATTTTAAGTCCATGTACACATCGTGTTTCTCATTTTACTATTCATTTGGTGGTTGAATTCTAATCCTAAACTTTATTAGGTCCTATTGACATGACTACACGGCGTGTACTAAGAATTACACAATGTGTAGTTGAATTTCTTCTTATTTAGGCCGACATGACCACATTCAATGTATTACCTCCATACATAGACAAACTACATGGCGTGTACATAGAATTACATGGCATGTAACAATGAATCATCCCGTGTGACACGAGGATTCCATTATATTTCTTTTTCTCTTTTTTTAACAAAATCAACTCATGGTAAAAGAATAAAAGGAACCATACCTTGATGTAAAGAACCAGGTTCTTACAAGACCACCCTATAAGTGTTTGCACATTGCTGCATCACCCCCCATCGACGCCGGAACGACGATTCTCAAATTGGTGAAATGGATAGAATAGTATATTAAAAATATTATCCCATGAGTCAACCTCTTAATATATTTAACCTTCTCCTGCCTCATTGTTTCTGGGTAGATGTTCTAAAAAAACATCTCCTAAAAATCATTCTACAAAATTCTATAAGCCTACTTAATTTGGGCCATGATGTCACACCATGGTTTTTTTCTAGACCCCTCAGCATATAGCCCACCAACATGACACGACTCTCAAAAAGAGTATCTATATGGTCAAGATTATTTAAGATGGACTATATCTAGAACTGTGCTCCCTTTTATCCACCCTCTCCAGTAATGGTCAGAGTGTGATTCAGTTGAAACTCCTGGTTCAGTTCAAACATACTTAATGCAACCCAGCCTAGGTCTCATTCCATCATCTGCACAAAAAGAGAGATGTTCTCATGGAACTGAACTTCCCTATTTTCTTGGGTCACCATATTCTCATACTCTACTACTGGTTGAGTGTTCTCGAAAACATACTCATGTTTTCCAACTGGAACATTTATTCGACATGAAATTTCTCTATAATTCCAAACATATGATTTAGCATGAAAAAATAATTCACTTACAAAACAGAAAAAGATATAGGTAGGTTCATCACTCAGCACAACCCAACCATTTCACATACACTACCCAAATGAGCCCACTCACAACCAGATCACTACATTTGGAGAACTCTCCTATGACGGTGGCTAACATGTTATCTAATTCATATGGTCACAAGCCTTTTCGTTTAACCAATTCAAAACTGTTTCCCTATTGCAATTTACTCTTAACACAGTTTATCCACTTTTAATTCATTAGTAAACACCATTTTCTAATTACTAAATATCCTTTTGACTTTCCCTTTTACCCATTCATACATTACCATTATGCAAAATTTCATTACTTTTAAGAACAAATATGAATCCAAACCATGATATCATGCACACCCATCCCATGAATGTGCCTATGATGATTCATGTCACTTACATACATAAGTACTGAGAATTATGCTTGAATTTCAAACCCCGTAGCCTTTTAGACATGGGGGAAATATCAAAAAACCATCAAATCACCCAAAAAGTGCATCACCCAGTGGTGAAATATCATCGAATATAATAATGCACTCCAAGAACAACTATCCCCTCCTAGGGTGACTTGGGTTTTCCCCAATACTAGGGTTAGATAATCCCATGCACGAGGTCATTACCAAGGCCTGACACTTTATGAACCTCTAATAAACCATCCTCAAATAGTAAGAAAGAGAAAAAAACTCTTATGAAACCACTTTTTATCATCCCTGACCTAGAATTCACTAATATGGTGCACCAATTCCGGTGGCTACATGAACTCAACTGCATCCCCATACTCCATAGGTTTCCAACTAGTTGAGAGGGTCTACTAGGTCACATAAGGAGACTATACCTTTATAAATAGAGTAATCCAAAACATATAACAATTTAAATAACAAAAACAATGGGAAATAATCAACAACATGTATAAGTAACATAATACCAAAACTGGGTACAATGATATACAACAGTAAATATTTCATTCCATGCAACATTGTCAAGTGAAAAAAACCCAAAAATAATGAAACAACAGAATCCCCAAAATGGTGTGGAATCCATGTCTTGAACCTCACCCAACATCCCCATGTTCAACTCAACTTTCTAGCATAGGGCCCTTGCCCTTATCCTGAACTACAAGATTGAAATGTTCTCAGGCACCCAACAACGGCCCGAGCAGGGTTTTAGTATATCTCATTAAGACACCACCAATAGGGTCTACAAAATATATAGAAAATTAAATCATTTAGGTAAATTATAATAATGTAAAATTAATGGTAAACAATTCAATAAGACACTCTAGACAATGCTCATTTAAATTATACTACAATTGATTCTAGGTCCACTACATAGACATTTAATGGTTTAATATACCTTTTTCATGTGTTTAATGAATTAGGAATGTTAAATATTCTCTAGTATATGGGAATAAAAGTCAATTCCTATCCCACTAAGAATTAATTTATAAAAACCTCATAAACTGCACCTCAAAGACATAGTCTGGGTGGAATGCACCCGTTAGGGGAATATAACTTTTCCACTTCCCTAACTCGTGCATTTATGGGTGGAGGTAGAACCTTGGTCCAACTCTACCTGTGGGCGTAGAACCTCAAGCTGATACCACACTCAACCAACCCATGTGTACATACTTATTTATCATTCACCATAATTAAACATATCACAAAACACATAGAAAATATCATTTACAACATTACATGAGTATCGTTAAATGGGAAATTAAAATTTCCCTCATTCCATTCACACATTAAGAATTTGTATTACGTAACCCTTTAGTCCCATTTCCCATTTCCCATGCCTAACTCACTAAGCATATTCATGTTTATACATAATTCCTCACGATATTCCTATTTAACCCATTTAAATTCCAACCAAAAAATTCCTTATCCATTTACCACATTATACTCCACTATCCATAACCCTTATAACCTATTACATTAACCAATTATCAGATTCGTTGAGTCTCTTTATCCACATGAATCCATTTCACACAATAGGTTTCCACAATCCATTCACATGTTTTGGCGCACCCCTTTGGTGGCCCTAAAATTGCTCACATCGTCCTCCACACATCCCATAGGGATAACGCGGGTTTCATTGGGTTTTTTAGACACCCAATACATCATATCATGAAAAAATAAATAATAAATCATTAAAGGATGAATTAATAAAAATACTAGATGCACTAATCTACACAAAAAATGGGATATAACTTGCAGAAAACCTAACTTGAATCTGTTGGTTAAAGCACTCTCAAGCAAATCCTTATATAAAAATTCAACAAACCCTTGAAGCCTGAACCAAAATATCCTTGAAAAAGAGGGGTTTGAGCACTTTCGAAGAAGATAAGAGAGATATACCAATTCAAACCAGGAAAAAGAAGTAAGGAGAGGTTTAGCCTTACTCGAATCTTCAATCTGCAACTGATAGCACTTCAAATAGCCCTAAGATGAGGGATATTGATCCAAGGATGCTCTTGAAGCTTTTGGTTTGTTCCTAGGGTTCCATGGAGGAAGAAAGAAGGAAATACGTAGTTGGGTATAAAAATCCTGTAATATAATTTTTTTTTAATTTTATAAACGTTACAAGGACACTAGGTTTACCCACACAGTTTTCTCAACTGTGCACAAATCATGCGGAATATACTGCTCGTATTCCCTTCACTCAAATAGTTTTCCAGACCATGGAATAAATGTGTGAATGCTACTGTCCAATAAACCTTTTTCTGCATGGTTTACCTGGGATGTCCACATAGTCCGGACATACCATTCACATACCATGCGGCTTTCCTAAATAACTTATTCCCCCCCCCCTTCATGTTTTCACCCCCTGGAACACCCCCGAGCCTTCTCGAGGACTTGGTAAAACACATAATTATCCAAAAATCAAGGGCTTGAACTGAAACATAAAAAAACATACCTTAACCGAAATTTGGGATATTTCTTTCACCACATTCTATTGACCCTTGGGTTAATGAATCACTTACCTCACGAAATAATCCTTATTTCCATTGTTTAAAAAGAAGATGAAGAGAATTAAGATTTAATTCAATATCGTTGATAATGCATGAATCAATAAGAATCCATGTCCAGACTATCTATTCTATGATGAACTCCCACAATTTGATAGAATAAATAAAAACAAATATATAATAAAAATATATAAAATATTTTAACAAAATTAATATTAAAATATAATAATAATATTTATTATTATTATTTTTATAAGAATTTATATAAATATTTATTTATTTTTTAAGTAAAAATTATAATATAATATAATATATATATATATATGATTATATATATATAATAATAAAAAGATCAAACATCAACTAGTTTCATCTGAGGCCCATAATAATGGATTTGGGATCATCGACCGAAATTTGGGCCACATTGAGGCCAAATAAAATTCATTCATGCTAGACCACAACATAAATTTCCAAATGGGAATTATGTTCCAAAAAAACTCTAATCACCTCACATATTTCTGGTTTTATATAAGAAATTGGAAAAATATCATAGTTCAAGGGATGGTGAATGTGATCATGGGAACTACACAACATATTCAACGAGAAGAGATTTCATTGATAGAGGTTGTGTTTGGTTCATTAGATGTCATCAGGAACTGGCAGAGATCACATTATAGTTCCCCACATTGAATTCCCTTCAAGTCAATTATTAATTTCACTATATTCTATTTATTTTTTTCAACAAGTATAGGTATCTCTGTTTTTAAAATACAGGTACATGGGAATTGTCTCTAATTTCAAGTGTCTGGAACTTATCTCCCTCTTATAATTCCCATTTATTAAATATTTTATTGATTCTATCTTATTTAATATATTTGGGTTGTTTTCTATTTGGTAATGAATAAAATATTTTTCATTATTCTCCCCATGTGATGTGACCAAGAATGTATAAAAATGCAGAAAAAAAATATTAAGGATTTATATTGGATCTGAAACTCAAATATTTCCAGATATATGTGATTAATTCTAATAATTATCACCTCTTCATCACCCTTATCCGACTAATATGGTAATTTTTTGTTTTTGGGATAGTGAACTCTTTCATAAGAATGGTTTTATACTCCCTTTAAACATTAATTTCCCCTCATCCAATCTCAATTATCATGATAGATTATTTGATTTTGGTTTTATTATTATAATATCTCTATATGTCCATTATATGTTTTGAGACATCCTGGAAAAAATGCTTTTGTTGGGTGAGTCATTATGCAATCAAGAGTACTACTCAGGAATTGAATAAAATATGAATTTGTGTGTTCATTAGCGAGGTGATACAGATGTGTGATCTGAGACATTATCCATGCATTCAGAGAGGATGATAATTTTTGGTTATCATCTTCAGTTTATCTATAAAAGGGATATGAGAGTATATAAACAAGGATTCAGTCTTGTACTCACTGACTTAAATCTCCTTCATTCAATCTTTCCACAATCCTATTATCATATTATTGTATCTATTACTTATTTGTCCACTGTTCATCGCCAACATTCACTCACTTTCACACCCACTATTTTTTCATTAAACGTTTCATTATTTCTTTCTATTCATTATTATAAAATATACTTAAACACAAAAAGTTTTTTTTTTCAAATTCTACTTTGATATTCGACACTGCTTCTTTTAGATCTACCATGATGTTATCCATAGTGTTATGTCTAGGGTATTTAAATTAATATATGATTATCCCCACAATAAGTAAGGCTTCAAATATCAATGGCAATACTTGGTGGGGAATTAGAAGTTATAGTGGTTTCCACATGATATTATATAAAAAATTTATCAGACCACCATGATAGTAAAAATACTATTTTCATATTGTTATTATAGAATTTGGGAACATTTCTGGATTTTGGATGAAGGAAATTTTGAAGAACTCGTTGAGGAATATAATTGATATTTGGGAAAACTAATTTAGAAGCCTTAGTTAAGGGACATAAATAATTTTATAACCCATTCCCTATGTGTTATACATAAGAGATAGGTCATACCACTATATAAATTGATCTAAACCTATATTCAAGGATAATGATGCATGATCTACATACTATGGATATTTTCATGAGTAGTTAGCATATGGGAAACATAGAACCTTAGGAAGCTAGAAATGTTTTGGGTGATTATATTATTTCTTATTTTCATTATGGTGATTTTTACTGCACTAACCCATCTAATGATTTTCAATGTTTAAATAGATTAATACAAAAAATGATATACTCAAATTTTCTGTGGAATACATAATAAATGATGTGGTTTTTTTAAGAGATAATGGAGGAGGCTCAAAACCTCATTCCTGACTCAGAAATACACATAGGAGCAATGTTCCACCATGAGGAATAAGAGACAACACTGATTCAGAGAGATGAAAATTTTATGGAAGATTCGTTCTTTCAATTTGGATATGATTGCAATAAATTTTATTTAATTTTTATTCTCTCATTGTTGGAATAGAGGATAATGTACACTTTTTATATTTCCATGATTTTCAAGAGGAACTTGAGGATGAACTTACTGAGAAATGAGCCAAAATTCTTGTTTTTTAGAAATTCATATCTTAGAGCTACTGATGAAGATGTGATATTATTAGAACCCTTAATGGGCGTCAATGAGGATGTGTAATTTTTTTCCAATGAATAATTTTTTGAATGGATTGAACCATAGAGAATGTTTCATACAATATTAGATTTCACACACCCTTTGCAAAATAACCCTCGAGCTGAAGAAGTGGAGAAGTTCATATATATTGTAATTTCCACTCAAATCCCCCACATGTGGTTTAATACAAGGTCGTGGACTTCAATGAATATTTTCAAGGGGTACTAAACAAATATAAAGGTGCTAATGTTTGAAAGAATCACATCAATTGGTTTATATCAAAGAAGGTACATCCTCCATCAGAAAATGGTAGATACAACGTGGGTATATCTATGTACATTCAAAACAAATCACCCCTTGGGGGTTTCTCTGTAATGTCCCCAACCCTGAAGCTACTAAATCGGTGATCCGAGATGGGTGCTTACATGGAATTAATAGCGCCTCCCTAGGCGCCAAAGGGTACCGACTCACATCGGGGGTCCAAGAGGTCAATAAGAAAGACTATACCCCCTTTTTTTCAGAGTAATGCACAATAGAAGATAAAAAAAATTGTGAAATAATAATCAATAATACTAGATCATGCATAAACAACCATTCCCAAAAATAGGGTACGACCATGTCCAATAGTAAATATTTCATGTCATGCTATAAGTGAAAAAGTGAACAAAACCCAAAATGATGAAAAACTATGATATCCCCACAATGGTCCTGACACCAAGTATGGGTACTCCTCCACGTACTCCCATGCCAACACAACACCATAGTAAGGGCCTTTTCCTTTACCCTAACCTCAAAAGATGAAGATTTCTTAGGTACCCAATGGAGGCCCATCTAGGGTGTGAGTACAACTCAGTAGGAAACCACCAAAGGTGTCAAAACAATATCTAGTATAAAGAATTGTGCATGCAAAAGGGAAATGAATAAAAAATGAAAAATAAAAGATTTATTTCCCTTAACCAGTTTAGGTCCTCTACCAACATTTATTACCATTTCCTTATCTTACCATTTAACCACATTTCCAAATACATACCATTTCCAACACATTCCTCAGGGGTTCATCAAACACAAAAAGTTACATGATCTTAAAGTACACAAACACATGCATGAGAAAAAACGCACTATTATGCAATCTCACTAGGACTAAATTCCTCATGTAACCCATATCATCACCTTTAAGCCTTAGTCTCGGTGGATGAAACTATTAGGGGAATAGAGGCCTAGTACTCTTCCCTAGTATGTGCATTGGGAGTGGAGTTTAGAGCCTTAGTCCAACTCGACCCTTGGGCATAGAACCTCAAGTTAGTACCCCACTCTACCAAGCCATGTGCAATTGCTATATATATATATATATATATATATATATATATATATATATATCCATCAACCATTCACACAACATCACTACCATTTCCAATGGAAAACATAAATCATGACAATAACATGAGGGTTAATACCATGAATTAACCCAATAACACAATTACAACATTTCCATTGATTTTTTAATTTACCTTGATCTCAATTTATAATATTATCTCATTAATTTACACATATTAACTCATTTATCCATTCATCATTCTCATGTATCAACCCATTTACACATTCCAACAATATTCACATTTCATCTAGTGTAGCCATGTACAACCCATACAAACCACTGCCATGATAACCCAATATCCATTAGGTTATTATTAAGCCTATTTGAATCACATAGGTTATATTCCAACACAATCAAACACATAAACATGTTTGTAAAGGGAACAACACATCTACCCAACAATCTCACTTTTTATTTACAAATCCCATTGTCCGAGAAAGATGGAACAACCCATGGGTGGCCCTTGATTAGTCTCATCACCATCAACACATACCATAGGGATTGCGAGGGTTTCCATTTTCCTTATTAACAACCATTTTACCTAAACATGCCAGGGGTGATCAAAACATACCAAGAGACACCCAAGAACAAAACCTCACATAGAAAAATCTACAAATAAACCATGGGATATAACATGTAGACCACCTACCATGATTCTGTGGGTTAACACACTCTTAGTCGAGCCCTTAGAATCTGCTTCAACCAACCCTTGATGCTTAAACCAAGACCTCACCCATGGAGTTGGGTTTTAGAGATTTAGAAGGATATGAGAAAGAGATACAAACCTTAAATTCAAAAATAACCAAGGATGGGTTTAGACTTACCCGGAACATTGATCTATAACAAAATGAACAGGAAATGCCTCAGAAATGAGGGAGATAAATCACATAGAGCTCTTAGCTGATTTCGTTAGTTTCTAGGGTAAATAGGGGAGAATGGGGAGAAAATCCCGAGTTGGGGTTTAAAATCACAGATTGAAAAAATTGTAATTTTTTAATGTTTCTGGGCTGCACAGTTTATCCATACAGTTTTCCATACCATAAATAAACCGAGTGGAGGCCACTGTCCAAAATCCTACCTCCTTCATGGTTTCCTTGGCTATCAGCGTGGTTAGCACGAACCTCGTGCCCACTGTGTAGCCTACCCCGAAACCCCTTTTTCTTCAGATTTCCAATCCTTAACCCTCAGAATACCCCCTGAGCCTCATTAAGGACTTGTCTAAGCTATTAATTAACTTGGACAAGGGATTCAAACAAAAACATAAACGAAAATGTACATTTCCAAGATTCATGATCCTAAAACCTCTCCATTTTATAATAGATCGCCCTCAATATGAGCCTCCAAGATTCATTGCACTTTCATGAAAAAGTGATCGAGGCACTGAGCCCACATATCTGATTCCCTATCCCAAGTTTCTTCCAGATCCTTCCCATGCTTCCATAGTACTTGCATAAATGCCGCAACCTTTCCCCCACCAGATATTCTCACTATGTTCCACCACACAAACTGGATGCTCATCAAACGATGCATCAACCTCATGCTCATCATCATCAACATACACCACGCATGTTGGGTCAGTGTGCTATCGCAGAAGCTGAGACACATGGAAGTCATCATGAAGCTCGCTATACTACTGTTGAAGATCCCATTAGTACACTACCATCCTGATACTCTCTACAATCACAAACGATCCCTCGTACTTGGGTGACAACTTTCCCTTCTTCTGAATCCGTCGGTGACCCATCATTGGAGGCACCAGAAGGAACACACAATCACCCACCTCCAACTCAAGAGTTCTATGCCTCCAATCCACATACGATTTCAGCCTAGTCTAAGCTGTTCCCACCCATATTTGAATAAACTCAACTTTCTCTGAAGAATCCAACACAAGACTCAGTCCCAACAGCTCAGATTCACTGGCCTCCAACCAGCACAACAGAGATCTACATGGCGTCCCATAGAGGTCCTCAAATGGTGCCATCTAAAACATATCTTGAAAACTGTTTTTTTAGGAAAACTCAACAATACATAGGTGTGTCTCCCTATAACCACCAAAATCCAACACACAAGCCCTCAACAAGCATTCCAAAATTTGGATCGTATGCTCGGACTGTTCGTCTATCTGCGGGTGGAATGTTGTACTCAAAAGCATCTGTGTATTCAGAACCTTCTACAACCCTTTCACAAGAATGATGTAAAATGATGATCATGATCCAAAACTATAGTCTGTGTTACACAATTAAACCATACTATTTCCTAAACATAGAACTCACCCAAATGGTCAACTATGTATGTCTCCTGAATCAGAAAGAAATAAGCCACTTTCATTAGCAGATGTATAAGAACCTAGATTGCATCATTCTTATAAGTCTTCCTCAGAAGACCCACATCAAAATCCATCATCACATCATCCCACTTCAATTCCGGAATGGGAAATGTATGTAACATACCACCTAAGAATTGATTCTCGACCTTCGTCGGCTGATAGGTAAGGAACCATGCCATGGTTCACAAAACATCTTTTTTCCATTCCTAATCTTAAAAACTACCTACGATGTTCATGACACATCATGGTGAAACCATGATGCAATGACTGTTTTGAGGCATTGAAATCATGCATCAAATCCTCCCGCATGAATACCGGCACAACCAGATGACCATGAACACAAACAATCATTTCTAAACTGACGACCCAACTAGAAGGTGGCTCCCCACCTTTAAGTATTTCCTTCATGGACAAACATTCAAGATCATCAAGATAGATTTCTCTAACTTGACTCACAAGAGTCGAATCAACCGCCATGAAATTAAGAGTCACCTAATCGTTTTCATCCCACACCACCAAGTGCATCTCCGAGAAAAAAGCCGGCACCTTCCACTCGGTGATGGATTCCTGAACCACCTGGTTTTAAGCCTTCCAACTCAGAGAATCAGTAACAGTGTTCCCGTTTCTTGTGTATATACCATATCGATGTTGAATTACTTGAGGTACTCAACCCATATTCACTCAATAATATTAAAACCCCACATCAAAGAGATATAATTTTGACTCTTATGGTCGGTATACACCGTGAACGATCAAATTGTTCATCCAGCACTTTACAAAATACACTACTACAACCAACTCAAGATCATGAGTGGGATAATTTCACTCATGGGGTTTGAATTTCCTTGATCCCTAAGCCACAACCCACTCATCTTGTATCAACATATCCCCAATCTTGATACCAGAAACATCAAAAAATAGGGAATACTTCTTACCTAGATCAGGTAAGATCAAGATCAGTGCAACCATCAATCAATTTTCCAACTATTGAAAGGAATTATCATAAGCCTCAGACCACTCAAACCTGATTCCCTTATTGGTCAAGACCGACAGTGGTGCTTCCAAGTGAGAGAAATCCGAAGTGAACCTCTGGTAATAGCGAACTTCTAAAACACTCATGGAATGCTCCCAAGAAATAACATCGCACACCTTCACTAGATCCACCGCCACACCTACTTAAGAGATTATCTGACCTATAATGTGAACTTCTCCAATCCAGAACTAACACTTTGAGTACATGGAGTATAGTCGATGCTCTCTTAGTGTACTCTGAATGATTTCATGCTTTTGGGAATGATCGTCATTAGTTTTCAAGTACACCAAGATGTCTTTGAAAAAGGAAACCACAAACGTATCTAGATAAGGATGAAATATTCCATTCATCATAGTCATGATCACCACTGGTGCATTGGTCAAGATGTAAGGAGTCACAACCAACTCAAATAACTAGTACTGGCTCTGAAAAGCTGTCAGCGGTATGCTAGAACGCCTCACCCTCAACTGGTGATAACTAGATAACAGATCAATCATAAAAAACACCGAATAACCCCTCAACTAGTCAAACAGGTCATAAATTCTAGAAACATGGTACATATTTTTCACTGTCAACTGATTTGACTCCCAATAATCAACACAAAACCTAAACAACCCAACATCCTTCTTTTCAAAAAGAACAAGTGATCCCCAATAAGACGTACTAGGGTGTACAAATCCCCTATGCTCCAACTCCTTAATCTAAACCTCTAAATCCTAGAGTTCTCCCATTTCCATTCGTTATGGTTGAATAAAAACCAGTTCCCCTCCCAAAAGAAACTCAATCATGAACTCAATATACCTCTCAGGTAGAAACCTACAGAAATCCTTAGGAAACAAATCCTAAAATTGATCCACTTCTAGAGTGAATATAAAATTTTCCCCTCTTTATTCATCAAGCACAAGACAAGATACTTGAGCTGTGAGCATACCCAACTAATGAAAAAACGGCCCCACATGACGTACTCAAACATCCCACTCTCCATGATAGACATAAAAGTCACCCTCAAGTTACCTAAATGATACTCTATGACTTTAACAGTCTATGTGTACCTGATACAACACCAACAAGTCCATACAGAATATCATGTCAAATCTTGACATCTCAAAAATGAACAAGTACCACATGAAACGATACCCACCGACTTCTATAGCACATCCCTTGCACTACCCGATATCTTCATTTCACACCCCCAAAGTATTTTCAATCGACATAACCCCGCACATAATCTCCACTGGAAAACCTAATGCTACCACATACTAAGGAGAAATAAAAGAGTGGGAGGAACCAGTATTAAACAACGTACTAGAAAGTATATAAGATACAAGGATCATACCTTGAGCATTCGATGGCCCTACCTCGCCATAACCATTTTCCAAATGAACTGCATGATTTTGACCTTCCCATCTACCCTGGGATCCAACTTATGCGCCCTGCACTGCACTACCCTGCTGATGTGGGTGATCCTACCTTGGAGTTCAACGTCAACCGCCCCTGCCTGTACAGCCTGTGGAGCATCAACTGCCTTCTCGATATGAAGCCACTGATCCCTTGATTGTATGTGGAATATTTTTGTCCCCAACATTCATGCTCACCTATTAAGGGTTCCTACAAAACCTCTACACGTGCAACAATAGTCTGCACGACCGAAAATCAACTGGAGTTCGAGGATACTGTCCACGCATGCGACTCCTCCTACCACGCTGATAACAGAACACCTGATCACCACTTTGAGAGTTTGAACGTCTTTTCTGACAACCTTTCACACTTCTTCCCTACTAAAATCATTTTAAATGAAACTTTTGACCCTCGAAATCTATACCACTTGTCTGCCTAGCTGGCATGATAAGCACACTACTTGAATCTCCCTTTAGGTTCTCTTCTGAGATCAATGCTTGATCTACCACCTCTATAAACCTTTTAAAGAGAAATATATTCACCTGAGATTGGATCATGTGTCTCAGACCATCCTGAAAACACCTCATAACTACTACATCATCCCACACCAACGCTGGAACAAAGCATCATAGGTTAGTGAAGCGGCCAACATATTCTATCACCAACATCAATCCATGAGTCAAGATCATGAACTCTACAACCCAATCTTTCCTCAGAGTCTCTGGGTAAAAATTCCCCAAAAACATTTCTTGGAAATCATTCCACAACATCCCCTCATCCTGCTCTATCTAAGCCAGGATGTCCCACCAATGCTTTTCTTGGACCTCAACAAATAAGAAGCCAACATGACTCACTTCCCAACATGAGTCACCAGATTATCTTGTATTTTCTATATAGAATCTATCTAGATTTCTGATACCTCTTGCCCACCCTCAACTGTAAAGGTCAGAGGGTGTTTTAGCTGAAACTGTATATTCTGCTCAAACACACTCAGTGCAACCCGCCCTTGGTACCGATCCATAATCGACATAAAATTTTCTCTCTTCTCTTAGAACTTGTCTTCTCTACTTTCATGGATCATCACATTCTCTTGCTCCTCTACCGTAGGATTGTTCTCAGCAACATCCTCTTGTTTCCCAACCAGCGCCTGACGTCATGGTGTCATTTATTTAGATTTACAAACACGAGTTTTGGAACACATACCATAAAACTTTCACAAATTCATAACAATAAATCTCTTCACTATCCAAAACAACCCACCATATAGGCACCATCCAAAAAACCATAATATTCTGATAACATTACCCTGATCATCCTTATTGCAGGCCATGGTCAACAAGGGGTAAACAACCATACACCCCCAAAAGCCTCAAACAACATTTTACAAACAACATTTCAATTCATTACTGGCCCTTTATTACACATATATCATTAATCATCACTTATCATTACTTTATCTTCACCCATTTCATTGTTTCATTTACAACATTTTCCCTTTTCAATTATTAAGATGTATGGTAAATCCAATCTTTCATACCTCACACACCCAACCTGTGTGTGCTTGCCATTATGCATGTCACCTATCTCTCTAGGTTTCTATAATGATTCATGAATTAAAAACCTCGTTCCCTTGAGGCCACGAGCCAAATATCATAAAAGCATCACATCACACAACTTGTGAATCACCCATGGTGAAATATCATCAACTGTAACATTACACAATCAAGAACAAAAATTTCCACCCTGGGTGACTTTGGAATTCCCTCATACATTGGTTAGATACTCCCAAGCATGAGCTCATTTCCAAGTCACAACACATCTTAACAGCCATCTACCATCCCAAAAAATAAGATTCTAGAGAAGGATAAGGAAGACCTCATCTAATACGACTATGTTACATCCCGAACACTGATGCCACTAAACCTGTACTTCGAGCCTATTGGTTACCTGAAATTAAGACCACTTCATTGTATGCAAAATGTTTTCGACTAGCAGTGGGGGTCCAAAAAGATCCATTGGGGAGAATATACCCCCTTTTTATCAGAGTAATCCACAATAGAAGATAAACAAAATAATGGAATAATAATCAATAATACAAGAGCACGCATAAACAACCATTCCTCAAAACAGGGTATGACCATGCCCAACAGTAAATATGTCATTTCATGATGCAATTGTAAAAGTGAAAAAAACCAAAATAATGACAAACTATGAAATCCCTAAAATCCTCCCAAAAACAAGTCCTGATCCTCCTTTACACAAACCCATGCCAACTCAACTTCCTAGTAAGGGATGTTTCCCTTCCCCCAACCTGCACACATGAAGTCTACTTGGGTACCCAAAATTGGCATGTGAAGTGTGTGAGTACAACTAAGTAGGACACCACAAATGTTGTCTACAAAATATACGATATAAATAGTTTTGCAATAAAAAGGGATATGAATAATAAATGACAAAGAAAATATTTACTACCCTTAACGAGTTTAGGTCCATTACCTACATTTATTACCATTTAGTTATCTTACCATTTCAACCCATACCCCAATACTTACCATTTTCATTACATTCATCTTGGGTTCATCAAACACAACATGTTACACGGGCTTAAATTACACAAACACATGCATCAGAAAAAATACATTGTTATCCTATCTCACTAGGACTAACATCATCATGTAACCCATATCCTCACCTAAAAGCCTTAGTCTAGGTGGATTCAACTGTTAGGAATTAAAATCCTCAAACTACTTCCCTAACACATGAATTATGGGTGTCGTAAATAACCTCATTCCAACTCGACCCGTGGTTATAAAACCTCAACTCAATACCCCACTCTACCAAACCATGTGTGTATACTATATATATTTGTATCCTTTAACCATTAACACGACATCACAAAAATTTCCAAAGTCAAAAATAAATCATAACAATAACATCATAGTAAATACCATTCCTTAACCCATTAACATATTTACCACATTTCACATCATTTATCCATTTAGATTGAGACCCTTTTATTATGCTTATCTAACTAAAAATTCATTCATTTTTTATATCTCACTAGGCTTGTTCATTATGATTCACCTAGTGGGATTCATTACCAGACTCACAATCCATTCCATTATGGTCTTTAATCACTTACACATATTAACCCATTTATCCATTCATCATTCTCATGTATCAACCAATTTACACATTCCAAAACTATTCACATTTCATATAGTATAGAAATCTTCAACCCATATAAACCACTTCCTTGTTAACCCAATATCCATTAGGTTATTATTAAGCCTAGGTGCATTGACTAGATTCTATTCCAACATAATCAAACACATCAACATTTTTACCAAGATCTCTACATAACTACACAATAATCTCACTTTTTCTTTACGAATCTCTAGGTCCGAGAAAATCGGAACTCCCCATGGGTAGTCATATATTAGTCTCATCACCCTCGACAGATCCCATGTAGATTTTGAGGATTTCCATTTACCTTTTAAATAATCATTTTATCAAAAAATTTCAGAGGTGATCAAAACATACCAAGATACACCAAAGAACAAATCCTCACTTGAAAAAATCCACAAATAAACCATGGGATATAAATTTTAGACCACATAACTCAATTCTGCAGGTGAACACACACTTATTCAACCACTCATATTCTTCTTCAACCAACCCTGGAATCTTCAACCCAGATTTCACCAAAAGATAAGGGTTTTAGAGATTTGGAATGAGATGAGAAGAAGATACATACGCTAAAATCAAAAGAGAATAAAGTATGTGATTATCCTTACCCTAAGAATCGATATGAAACCAACGATACACAAAAATTCCATAAATATGAGGGAGATTGATCTCTTAGAGCTCTTGGTAGAATTGGTTCATTCTTAGGGTGAAGAGGAAAGAATGGACGGAAATCCCAAGGTGGAGTTTAAGTTCTCGACGAGTAAAAATTATAATTTTTTAAATGTTTCTGAACTGCATGGTTTTCCAAATCGTGCAAAAATAGTATGAAGGCCACTGTCCAAAATCCCACCTCCTACACGGATTCTTGGGATCTCTGCATGGTTTTCACTAACTGTGCGCAAACCATGTGGCCAACCCAAAAACTCCTTTTTCTCTATTTTTTGTGTCTTGAACCCTTGAAACACCACTGAGCCTCTTTAAGGAATTGGTTAAGCACTTAACTAACCAAACAAGGTATGTAAACCAAAACATATCCAAGAACATACTTTTCCAAAATCCGGGATCTTACATTATCCCAAGAATATCCTTCTTTATTAGGTTTCATATGCCATTAATATTGCATTAGAGTTTTCAATTGTGTTGTTTTTTATGTAGCATATTAATTACGTCATGATTCTATATGGGAACCAATCATGTAGAATACGATATTCACACTAATAATCACTAGATTAAAATCTCTTCCCAAACCCAGTTTCATTTCACTATATTCTATAAATCATGAATTCTAATGTTACCTTTTTATAAATTGTAGTGATTGGAACAAAGTCTCCCGAAGGATCGTTTAAATGAAAATATTCTAGGCTTCATTTTTTATGAAAAAAAATGAAAATATTTTTCAATAAGGGAGATATTTTTTTAATCGTATAATTTGTATTTTTAATATGATTCTAGGAATCCTTGTGTGTGGAACTTTTCCCATATGATTTGAAAATCATGATTTTTTTTTATTTTATGGCTTTTAGGATTCCTATTCCTAGAGCATTGAAAAATAAAATAGAGCATAATTTCAAGTCTATCTAGAACCCCCAAACAAATATTGATGCCTCATTTTTTTCCGTACACCTGTTGGAACTTAATTGAAAATTATTTTTTCATTGTCTAACAATTAGAATATATATTAAAACAAATTTAAAAAATTATTTGGATATGAGTCAAGGTAATTTTTGAATTTTCATGTAAATCCCATTAAAAATTATTTAATTTATTAATATTATTTTTTTTGTGAATTAAACGGTCTCATGTAGTAGAATAAAACATTTGAGACAATGTTAAGTTTCAAGTGTGTGTGGGGGGGGGGGGTGATTGGCCTTTCTCTATTCTATGTTATGCTTAAAATCTAGACACCTAAAAATCCCAATTTGTTTTTTAAAAACAAAATTGTTCTAATTTGTCAAAATCATTCAAACACAGAGGGTTTCTATAGAATCTTTTTCCATTAAAATTTTGTCATTATAAAAGGATAATTACATGTAGTTATTAGCATATGCATTGATTCTAAAATCTATGGGGGTGTATTATTGTTATGTTACGTTACACACTATTATTAGATACATTATATTTCAGGACCAATAAAGGGAGTGAGATATGATTAATCATTGGGAATTATGATTTCAACATAAAGAATCATGAAATTTAAACTCAGACATTGGGAGATCAACTAATTGAAAATAATGAACCTCATTGAGAAAAATAAAATGATAAACATATATGTCTTTAGAATAAAGTGTAAAATAGAAAATTTGGAAAAAAGATGAATCTACGATAAATTTTAAATCATTTGTGTTAGTTTTTTTAAGACCCATGTACTTATCAATGTTTTTCACATTGTTCTTTGCAAATACATGTCTTGGAAAAATTAAATAAAAGATAAATAAAAAAATGTGCCTGTTATTAAAAAATTAGTTCATTATGGTGTGCGTAATATTGAACCCAAATGAAAATTAGACTATGGAATTATATGAAAATAATTTTAGTTGTATTAGTGAATTTAAAATTAGAAATTATGTATTTAGATCCTAAGAAGAGGTCAAAATTAATGGTTCCTCCTGTTAAGATTTTATTTTCACTAAAATCTAATATATATAGAATCATAAAATTGTAACTTGAATTTTTACTAAAGTAGGGGTATTGAGTGACATAATATAAGTAGAATGAAATTTTTAATAGTCAATGAATATGTGTCCCCATGAAATATAGTGTGTATTTGAATTTAGGTATGATCTACTATGAGCATTCATTGAGATTTTTGTCCAATATTAAAAAAATTTTCCTTTGAAAATAAATGTCTTAAAATGATTCATTTTGAGAAGACTTTGAAAATGAGGTTTTCTATTTTACAAATTGAAAAAAATCCTAGACTGTTTTGAAGAAAAAATCAGTTTTGTGTGGGGGATTTTTTTTACATTTGTTTACCGTATTTTCAACATCTGTTTTGGAGAATAATTGAGAACATTTTATGAATTTGATCTTTAATTGAAAACATTATTGCAGTTGATGTGTTTTTTAGTATAATTTTAATTCTATGAATATATTTTTGATATTTAATTTTTTTGGAATTAATTGTATATAGGTTTGAATGAAAATATTTTGGATTCAATTCTTTAATTTTATTTCATTGATTAATTTATAGTGGAATTCATATTTTCAAGTAATTTTATATTCAATGGAAAATGAATTTTATTTTCTTATTATTAAAGTTATGTCACCAATGACATGAAATTAAATATATTGTTTAATATTAAATTAAATTGTTTTGGATAATCAAATAATTGTCGCATTCCATTGTCATTGAGGCTGACAAATGATGCACCTTGTTTATTAGTGCTCACCATCACAGATGAAGAGGAAGCCAATAAGTATCTAATGGGAGGCTGACACCGCTACTGGATCCTAAAGTAGAAGGAAGACACAATTGGTGTCCATATGTTTGATGAAATTCCTTTTCTAGAGAGGATAATTAAAAACAAATATATTATAATAATATATATAATATAATTATATTAATATATATTTGTTAATAATAATTCATAGCATATATATATATATCTGTTTTATTAATACTAATAATAATATAATTATAGAAATTTATATCTATACACACATTAAAAATTTATAGGACTCTGATACCCAAAAAATTGATTTGGGAAGGTATGCCCAAAAGTGCATCACATAAACGCCTAGAAAAATTCATTCTCCCTAACCTCATCCTAAAATTACAAAGTGGAAATATAATTTCTAAATTTTTAAATTATTAACATATCAAATCATTCCTCGTGTCTGAAAAAATTGGGAATAGTGAACACAACACTAGTGATGGTGAAGGTGATCGTGGGAACTACACATCATATTAATGGGGAGTTGATGGCATTGATTAGGGTTGGGTGTTCTCACTTGGATTTCAAGTATAGATTATGGTGAGTACAACAAATAATGTGTAGTGGAATTTTCAACTTGTTAGTTATTGTTGTCACTGTTTTATATTTTATTATTTCAAATAAGTAGAGGCATGACCTCTATTTTTCAGAATACCCATACATTGGAATCTTCTCTGATGCTTAGATATATGACCTTCTATGACTCTTCATCTTTCCATTTTTTTTAAATTATTTTTTTGTATATTTCTATCCTTTTAAATATCATTTTCTTATTTTCTATTATTAGAAGCATAATTTTTTTCATTTTTCTCCCAATGTAATTTGATCCCAAATCTCAAAAAATGGAGACCTAATTTCATAGGATTGATATAGAATGCTAAATTTGATGTTTACTAGAGATTGGAGCTTTATTCCAATCATCTACACCTCCTCATCATCCTTAGTGTATTGAGATAATGATTTGGGTTGTTGGGAGAGATCACTCATTCTAGGAATGATTTTCAACTCAATTGCCTCATTAATTTTCCCTCTTCATCTCTCATTTCACGTGACTAAAAATTTGATTTTCATTTTGTAATGTAAAGATCTCAGTAGGGTCATTATATCAGTTGATACATCTAAAAAAGAATGAGTCTTTCGAGTGATTCATTTTTCAATATTTTGGATTTCTCAGGGATTTAAGAACTTCTGTATTCAGGTTTTCTCTATTTAGGAGAGTGAGGTCTGTGATCTATGTTATCATACCACTATTTAGTTAGAATTTGATTTTATGTTTTTCTTCATCGGATGATCGATGAAGGGGAGTTGAGAGTAGATTATCCTAGAATTTACCTTGTTCTCCCTGACTTCCATCTCCCACTATCTGTTTTCCCTTACTCTTTTTCTCATACTTTTGTCTCTAATTAATGTTCATCAATATTTTTAATGCATTATTTCCACTCACATTCATGCACTCTATGTTTTTTTATCACTATCTCATGATGTTTTTATTTACGAGTTTCAAATTATATAAAAACTAAAATGTTTTTTTTGGAATATAAATTTGAAATTCAACACTCCTTCTTTTAAAGAGACTCTACAGTTAGCCACATTGCTATATCAAGGGTTTATAACAATATATTTGACTAACATAATGAAAAGTACATCATCAAATTCCATTTGAATATTGTAAAAACACTTTTATTTAATAGATTTACCCTTCAAACAAACTAATTCTCAAAAAAATATTCATATATATGAATTAGAGAGACATTAGAGATTATCTTGTAAAGGTTTAGTAAAAATTATATTTTTCATTATTATATCCACTAAAAGGATACAGAGTCATTATAAGAAATTAAATACTACACTAAATTCTTTTACTAATGAATATTTATATGAAATTTATATTAAATGTAAATTTTGGTTGAAAGAATTAATATTATTGGTGATTTTTACCTCTAAAAAATGGATATCTATAGATCCATATATGTAAAAATAGATTAATGAGTCATCCATAACAGTATCTATAATGTAAATATTTTGTTTCCATATACTATATGGGTAATATCAATGATTTTATGAAAACATCCCATGATTATCAAACCTTGTAACGAAGATATGATTTAGGGGAGTAAATATTTTCTAGAACAATGAATGAAAAGAGAGAGTCAATGAATTGAAAAACAAGTAGTCACAGAACCCTCATGTGAGGACTTTTTTTGGGTATACAATGATACTTCAAATGTGGGATTGGGTTGTGTACAAATTAAAAATGATAAAGGGATAACCTACGCCACAAGATACATGAATTTTAAGGAGAATAATTATAAAATTCATGATCTATAGTTGTATGTAGTGATCATTAAATTGAGGATTTGGATAAATTATCTCTATATGGAGAAGTGTGAAATATGTATAAATGAAAGGTACTTATGTACATATTCACATAGAGGGAATGTAAAATTCATTACGAAAGTTTCTTAGAGTTGATCAGGGGCTATAATTGCTCAATCCATTATCATCCAAATAAGTTTGACGATGTGAAATATTCTCTAAAAAGAAAGGATCTCATGATAGTATCAATGATGAGAATTGAGAAGGATCTAATCTTCTTATAATTGTGAGTAATGAGAATTATGTTATAATTGATGTGACCAAATTTTTATAACCCCTGATTTGAGGTATGTAACCCTTTTGTTCTATTTTTAGTATGAAAAGTGTTTGGGTAATCTTTGGGAGAGTTTAGAATGTTTTTGGAAAGGTTTTGGAGATTTTATAAGGGTTCATGGTTGGAGCACGGTTAGTGGAAACTGTGAAATATCACTAGGTAACCGTGAATTATGAGGCAGTGGGTAAGGGGTTGTCACAACGATAAAGAGCACTGTTTTCCAAATCCTATGTTCCAACCAAGGTAAACCATTCAGCATGGGATAATGAGCTTCGGCCCGGTTGGCGTACAGTTTTCTGACCATACGGTCCAACCGTGCGAGGTTCCCCTAGAGGTAGTAGCAAGAGCAAGGATAGTGCATGATTTTTCTAATCATGAGGCTAAATCATGCACACATTAAAAAGTTGGTTTTGAAAAATAGGACTTGGTCCTGATTTTGCCTAAACACCCCATTATTTCTCCCATGATGTGCTAACCTAGGATTTCCTCATCCCAAAGGTTAGGAAACCTATCACGCTCATTTTAGAAGTTATTAAAAGGGGTTTCATGGTGGATTGAAGGCGTATCTCACTTGGTAAGTCTCCTTTCATGGTAGTTTTGTGATTTTACATAGATTTACTTATCCCTCTCTCTCAGTTTATTAGATCTGCTTCCATTTCAATTAGATATAGGTTTTATGTTTCTAATAATGGTGATATTTGGGCTTATTTATGTTAGGGAAAGGTATATAAGGTGATTTTGTGGAAGTTTCACGCTATTTTGGTGTGTAATTGTGTGGTGAGTTGATTTATCCAAACCATATAGTTGGCAGATTCACTCTCGACTCCATTTTGTAGTAACTATAAGGATTGATTCCAAATTAATTTGTTTTGTTTTAAATTTATTGTTATTTTGATGTGAGAATCTTGGTTGAAACTCGTTTTGTGATAATTTTTGGAGATTGGAGAAAATGGGTTATGGTTGTGAAATGTGCATTGTTTTTGGATTTTATAATTTTGATTCTAAAATTGAAGGCATGGATTATTAATGGAAAATGGTTTGTGAAAAAATGGTTTTCAATAAAAAGGTTGTTTTATTGAAGTGTGGTTTGGCATGGATAATTTCTTAAGGATGTCTTTAAATAATCGGTGATTTTTTGAAGTGGTATTAGAATGTTATAGGAATTATTGATTATCTTAAAAGGATGTTTGGTTTTGTAATTGTTGTGTAGTATTTATTTGAATACATTTATTGATATGATTTTTGAAAAAAAAAATTAATAAAGTTGTAATTTTGGTAAATGTTGTTATGGTATGGTTTTTGTCTTAGGTGATTAAGCATGTTTTGAATTGGATGAATAGTGTCATTATGTACCACTATAAAAAGGGATTGACAGTGGAGTGAATTACTATTATAAAAGGGTAGGAAAGTGGAGTGAAGTACCACTATAAAAGTATATGGGTTTGGATGTGAAGCTCCACCATAAAGAGTACACCGATCTCGAGTGTGCGAAACTTGTAAATATTGTTGAAATGTGTGTGCTACCAAAAAAGTTGAATTGTGTAATGCCAACATGAGTTGGGGAAATTGGGTAATGATGTGTTTAGTTAGTTTCATTGGACATGTAATGATTTGGGAAGAATTTGTCTTAATGAGGGTGTGTTTTGATTGCTGAAAATTCTTGCATTGTTTATTGATTTATATAAATTATTTTATTTAAATGTTATAAAGGGTTCTATCCTAGTGGTATGTGTGGATAATTCATTTGGAGAAAACCTAAAACGTATTATTACTCACCCTCAATTTTTTATCATTGGTTCTTTTGCAGATGTTGTATTCTGAGACACAAGTAAAGGTAAGGCATCTCATTTCTTGAGTGATGCATAATGATGCTTGGGCAGTTGTGGAGTTGGAGTCTGGAGCATAGTGCATAACTCTGGAGTTATTTCCTAATGTCCTTGGGGTTTTTCATTTAGTCTTACTCTTTTTACTATATTATAGATTATTGTGTTTTAGATGTATAGGATCTCTGGTAATGTTTTATTGTATTAAACTGTCTACATGCATCATGTAGTAGTGTGGTAATATAATTTTTTGTTGGGTGTTTTTATTTCAAAGGTAAAATCATTCCCCACTTTTCATGAATCCCTTGAGACTTATTTCCAGCCTTTGGTGCCTTGGTGATGTCTCTTAAGGTCTAGCAGAACCTCCACCATGACATAATCCAATGATGTGGGGAGGGATGTTGCAAGTTGTATTAGTTTGTTATGTCCTTCACTTATAATTTAGACAAGTCTTCTTCAGATTAATTGGTGTTGATTATCAGTATTAGAGATTACATTCATTCATTATTTATTCCTTGATATGGGATTGTATCAAGAATAAGGATTGTCAAAACATGAAATGTATAGAATAAAAGGATGCATCCAACCCTTTTATGCTAAACTTGAAGTTACAAGGGAGTTGGTTAAATAAGGGATTTAGAGACACATATTCAAGCATGATATCATTGTCATTGGTGTAGCCAATTAGATGAGCATGGAATGCATGTTAGAAATGAATTCCTACTAGGATTTCATATTTCATTTGTAGTAATGATTTAGGTTGTGGTATGAATGTGCTGATTATTGAAGAATCTGGAAATGGTTTTCAAATGTGCAGTTTTGAAAAGGGAATCGTGGTAGTATTTTTTAAATGGGTCAATTTCCAAAACGTAGTGTATTTTTAAAAAATGGTTTATGATGGAAAATGTACATTTTTTAAAGAGTGGTTTTGGTAGTTGAAAAATGATATAATTTGAAACTGTAAGACTTCAGTTTTTAGGGAGTGAGATTCATAGTGGTTATTGTGTTGATAGAAATGGCATTGGGTAGGCATCATACAGAACAACAAGAGAATGCTGCTAAAAATATTGTTGCACCTAAAGAGTAGATAAACGAATAGCTGGTTCAGAGCATAGTGAGATCATTCAATGTTGTGGAACATGAGAATAAATAGGTTGAACTGAAGCATGATAAGCACTCAATTTAGATTCATAAATATATTCCACCCATTTTTCTGGGTTATTTGGAACCAGAAGGGTTAGAAGGGTGGTTGAACATGATGAATCAAATATTAAATTTCCTCCGAAGACTAGTGGAGTTGAAATTAAATTTTTCGATGTACATGTGGAATATCTGGAACATTAGTAGTGGTACTTGGCATCCTAGACGAGAACAAACCAAGGTACAACATTGGAGGGTTTTGAGGAATTATTTATCAAATAATTCTAACCTCAGACAATTAGAATTCAAAAAAACACATATTTCATCATCATGAAACAAAAATAGATTTTTGGTAATGGAATATGTGGTGAAATTCATGAACATAGTATGGTTTGTGGATGAGGATATAGCTAGTGAATCTTTGAAGGGTCAGATCATTGAATTGGGATTGGGGAAATAAATTCATTCAAAAATTGTGGTCCTCTGTATAAAAAATTATACAGATATGGTGAATAGAAAATTGATGGTGGAAAGCGGTGTATTGGAGGCTACATGTGGGGAAAGCATGTCAGTACCCATGGGAAATGGTGGGAACTCTAGGGTAGGGAGAAAGAAAAAAATGGAAACTTATTTATAGGGTAGGAGAATGGATTAGAATATGATAGTAAGATCAATTAATATTCATCTGAATCCTAAAAATTAGCTAGGATGTTTGAAGTGTGGTTATATACGTCACATGAATTAGGATTTTATGACATAACCTCGAGCAAGTCATAACTGTAAAAATATGGGGAATCTATAGAGTTATTGTCACAATGCTCCGAGGATGGGAGTTTGTGACACTCATCAGGTGTCACAGGCGTCACATTCCTCAATGGGATAACAATAGAAGAATACCCCTTATCAGTAGAGCAGAATCATCCATGGTGATTTGAGTAACTCTATGACTCTTTAGTAGGAGAATATAGAGAAACGTGTGGCCAGTAGTCTAGTGTTTCGAGATGAGATGTTTGTGGCAGATGGTTAGTTAGGACCATCCGCAATTAAGTGTATATTTCTTTTGAATTATACATTTATGAAAGAATTTTTTGATACTGGTTAATCTCATTCATTTATTTATTCTCTTGTTGTTGATTTTATAGGTTTAACATTGGAAATGTCACCTTCTATATTGAACCTTAAAACAATTCTGGGTGGAAGAGAGTATTGATCCTTCTCGTATAGAAAATGTTGATTAAATGTGTATGGGGATGATTTTATGTGGTAATTCTTAGTTTATGATATGATTTTTTATGATGTGATCCTTGGTATGGATTGTTTGATGATTATTTGGTCTCACATTGACTATTGTGGATTAACGGAGTGTTCTATGATGGAGGATGGAATCGATCATCTATTAAGAAGAGATAAGTATGCAATGATTGGTTCAACGAGCTTGTTGGAACATGAAGTTGGTACAATCTCATATAAGTTTTCATATTTGTATTTGGAATCAACAAAAGAGGTTGTTGGAAACAATTTTCTATTGGTTTTGGACTTGTTTCCGGAAGTCTTTCAAGAATAATTCTTAAGGTTTTCCCCCATGAGAGATAGGGAGATTACAATTGACCTCATTCTGGGTACCCGTCCCATCTCACTTTTTTCTTACTGGATAGTACTAGAAGAATTGAAAGAATTGAAAGTGCACTTGAAGGAGCTATGAAATAAAGGGTTTATCTATCCTAGCACATCTCTGTGGGTAGAACCAATCTTGTTTATGGTGTATTGTCCTGCATCAGGATCATGGTTGACGTGTGTTGTCATGAAAGGGGAAATTAGGTTTGTGTATGGATCATGATAGTTGATGTCGCATGAAAAGAACTACCCAACATATGATTTTGATTTTGCGGAGGAGGTTCATGCATTGAAAACATGGATTCACTATCTTTTCGGTGACAAATTTATGGTGTTTACCAATCAAAAAAGCTTGAAGCATATTTTATCATATAGAGATTTTAATTTGAGGAATATAAGATGGATGGAGTATCTCCCGATGTTTGAATTCAACTTTATGAACACACTGGGTAAGGGATATTTTTTTGTAAATGCATTAAGTAAGAATTCAAATGTTCAAGTGGTGAAAGAAAATTTGGACCAGTGGCAGTTGATGTTGGTAATAGTCAACAATCATTTGGAATGAAAATAATGGAGTGATGTAACAATATTCATTCCAGTTTTTATTGTTCATGACTAGGTTGATTTGGTTAAAGAGGCAAAGATGTATGATTTATAGTGTTAATATAGGAGTTTAAAACTGAATTGTGGACAGAACATTAAGTTATGTAAATTGTAAGAGAAATCAGTTTTTTGGCTTTAGAAACAGATGGTTGTATAGATGGATTTACAAGATAAAATTCTCAATGCCTATCATCATTCCATATGGTGGGTTCATCCTAGAATTCACAAAATATATAAGGTGTTGAATGCGTAGTTCTGGTGGGCGGGTATGAAAATGACTGTGGCCAAGTTTGTTTTAAGATGCTTAACTTTTTATCAAGTCAAGGAAATGAATGAGTAACTGACAGGTATAATGTAGTCTTTACGTATCCCTATATAGAAATTAGAGTAGATAGAGATGGAATTTTCTTATCGGTCTTCCATGAATGGTTAGGAAACACAATTCCATATGGGTTATTTTGGATTGGCTCACAATGTTGGACTATTTCATCTCTATTAATGTAAATCTTATGGTGGAGGGTTTATCCAAAATCTATATCTGTGAGGTGGTAAAGAGGAATGGGGTGATGGTATTAATACTATTGGATAGAGATATGAGGTTCACAATGAAGTTCTCAAAATCCATGATGTAAACCCTTGGGACCCAATTAAAGATGAGCATGGCGTACCATACTCATATGGATGGGAAACCAGACGGGATGATGCAAAAGCTAGAATCTATGTTGGGGGATTGGGTGATGGATTTTGGTGGATCATGGGAGGATCATTTTCCATTAGTTGAGTTCTCCAATAATTATAGTTATCTGGCATAGATACACATGGCTTCATTCGAATAATTGTATGTGAATCGATGTCATTATCCACAATGATGGGTGGAAATATGTGAAAATTAAATATTTGGGTCAAGCCTTGTATAATAGACTATAAAGATGATTAAAATGACCATGAAGAGTTTAGAGGTGACTTATAGTAGTCATAAATTTTATGTTGACCATCATCACCAACATTGTTCATTCAAGGTGGGTGATCACGTATTTGTTAGAATCTTTCCAAGGATTGAGAATCGCCTTTTGGAAAATAGGTAAAGTTATCTCTATGGTATAATGGGCCATTGGAGATACTTTAGAAGGTTGGAGAGGTTTCATATTATTTATCTTTACCACAATGGTTTTGTGTAGTGGAGAATGTGTTTCATGTTTCTTAGTACAAGAAGTATCATCTTGATCCTGACCACATGATTCAATGGGAGCATGTTGAGCTAGAGTGGAATTCTTCGTTGGTGCATGTGCCAGTGCATATTGTGGATAGGCGTGAAAATTATTTCATGGGAAAATAATAAATTCATTTTGAGTTTTGTGGAATTTTGGTCAGATTCAATGGGAGACTTGAAAATGGAAGAATGAAATTGTCTATCAATCACCAAATATTTTCCAATAAATCATTGGTTTTCTAATTTTTTAGGATGGAATTACCAATAGTGGGGAGAATTTTATACACCCGGTTTGAGGTATTTAACTCTTATTAATGAAATTTTTATGTATGGACAATGGATGGGTAATTTTTGGGAGAGTTTGAAATGGTTTTTGGGCTGTTTTCGATCTTTTCTATGGATACACAGTTTGAGCACATTAAGTTGAAATCATGAAACATCCCCAGGTAATAGTTTTCCATGAGGCAGTGTCTAAGAGGTTGGTGTATGGTTTTCCAAACTGTGTTACAATCCCAAGTAAACCATGAATCATTTGATAAAGGGATTTGGAATTTCTGGCACATGGTTTGCCTAACCGTGTGGGTCAACTGGGAGAGTTCCCCCTTGAGGTAGTTGTAGGTGCATGGTTAGAACATGTTTTTTCTAACCATGTGTCTAAACTGTGAAAGGGTTAAAAATTTTACCTTTTAAAATTATTCTTGTTCAAGATTTTCCCTAAACAACCCATTATCTCTACCATGTAGACCAAATTGGGAATTTCTTCATATAAAAGGTTAGGGAACCTATCCCACTATTTTTGGAAGCAATTTTTAGGGTTTTCATGGTGGTTTGAATACATATATCACTTAGTATGTCTCATCTCTTGGTTGTTTTGTGGTTTTCCATAGATATACTTTTCCACTCTCCCAGTTTCATATATATACTTTCATTGTAGATAGATCTACTATTTTTTCAATAATGGTGAGATTTAGGTTTTTTGTTGTTAGGAAAAGGGTTCTAAGGAAATTTTTTAAAAGTTTCACCTGGTTATGATTTGCAGTTGTGTAGTGGGTCAATTTCATCAAATTCTAAGGTAGTTGGCTTCACTCTCAAATCATGTTTTCTAGAAATTTAAGGATTAATTCCAAAAAATGTTTTAGACGAATTTTATTGTGATTGTGATGTGAAAATCTGGGTTCAAACCAATTAAGTGATGATTTTGGATTTTGAGGAAAATAGGCTATGGTTGTGAAATGTGCATTGTTGTTGGATTTTAAAAATCTAATTTTAAGATAAGTGGCATGATTGATTTATGGAAAATGGGTTGTGAAAAAATGGGATTCAATATAAATGTTGTTTTATTGAAGTGAGGTTTGGAATGGATTATGGCTTAAGGGTGTTTTCAAATAATGGGCGATTTATTGAGAAGGTTTTCACATGTTGTTGGAATTGTTGGTTAGCTTAATGGTTTGTTTGGTTTTGAAATTTTTTCTTAGTTTGTCTTGGAATGCGTTGGTTGATTTGATTATGGAAATTTTGGATTTTCATGTTGTTGTGATTTTGGTATGTGTTTCCATGGCATGGTTGTTGGATTAATTGTTTAACCATGTGTTAGAAGGGATGGATAGTGGCATGAAGTGAAACTAAAAAATTTAATGGATAGTTGCATGAAGTACCACTATAAAAGGGTTTGAATGTGGTGTTAAGTAACACTATAAAAGTGGGAATGTTTGGATGTGAATCTCTATAGAAAAACAGTACACCGAGGTCCTGTGTCTAGAACATGTGAATACATTTGAAATGTGTATACTACCACACAAGGTGAATCGAGTTATGACCAAATGGGTTAGGGAAATTGGGTAATGATTTGTTACATTATGTTTCCTTATAAATATAATTATTTGGGAAGAATGTGTCCTGATGAGGGTGTGTTTGGATTTATGAAAATTCTTGAAATATTTATTGGTTTTAAATATATTTTTTAAATAAATGTGATAACTTGTTCTATTGTAGTAGAGTTTGTAGGGATTCCATTTTGAAAAAATCTACTATGTATTATTACTCACCACCTTCTTTGGAACTGTGGTGATTTTTCAAATAATGTATTCTAAGACACAATTAAATATAAGGCATCTCATTTCTTGAGTGGTGCCTCATGATTCTTGGGTTGTTTTGGAGTTTGAGTATGGATATTGGTGTGGAGATATGGAGTTATGTCATATCATCATTGGGTTTTGTTGTTTAGTCTTCCATTTATTACTCTAATTATGGATTTTTCTGGTTTGGTTATACTGGTTATTTGGTAATATTGAAATGTAGTACATTGTTTACATGAATCATGTAGTGGTTTGGTAATAGATCATTTTGTTCGGTGTTATTATTTCAAATTTAAAATATACCCCCATGTACAGAAGCCCTGGATATTTATTTCCATCCTTTGGAGACTTGGGGAAGTTTTGTAAGGCCATGCATCATCTCTACATTATGTCAATCCATTGGGGAGGGGTGGGATGTTTCAATATCATAAAACAAAAAATATTTTATCAGCCACCCATTGTAGGGAAAATAAATTTTTCTCTATGGTATGATGTGGAAATGAAAAATAATATAGAAGCTATTAGTAATGGGAAATCCTCAGAGTTTATAATTAATGATGAATGAGTTGTACGATTTGGGTCATAATTAGATATACCAATAAATACTGATATAATGTTTTTTTGAAAGATTATCATACTATAAAATATCAATCCACTTTAGTTCAATGAATGTGTATCAGTATTTTCAATAATACTATTTATGGGGAAATGTGAATATGATGTTTTCTAAATATACATCAAAGTGACTGACATGATAAAAAGTGAAGGAGGAGGGAAAAATGTCTAATGGATTGATTCAATCATTTCCCATACCAATATCAAAATGGGAAAACATAACCATGAACATTATCACATGTCATTTGAAGATATCAAAATGAAATAGTTTCATATCAGTTGTGGTATACTGAATTATAAGGGCTTATCATTCATTGACATTCATGAGGACTTCTTGCTCAATCCATATGCAAGGTCATACATCATGGAAGTGGGGAGGCTATAAATAACACCATTATGGATTATATCTTATTCATATTCAAGGTTTACCTCCATGACCTCAAAAAGTATACAACATTATATTTATATTGTGATAATATTTTTTGGTGTCATTACCCCCAAATTGAGGTAAAATAGTTTCACACTATCTAGACACATGAGGAAAGCTTGAGAGATTCCTTGAGGGATGTACATGGAATATGAGATCAACATCTTCATATAGTAGTGTTCTCATATAATAAATGAATTTACTCAAAAATCAATATAGTTACATATAAACCCATTTATGGATTGAGATGTAGAACACTTGTGTAATGAAATGAATTTGATGAATTTAATCTTCTAAAACTTAAAATGGTTGATGAAATGGTGAAAATATGAAGATCATTTATTAGTATATCATGATTACACATAGGGAAAAAATATATATGCTAAAACCCCTCAATGAGACCAAGAATTTGAGTTTAGTGTATCTATTAACTTTTATATCTCTACCAAAGAGTGTTATGAGATCTGGGATGAAGGGAACGCTATATCCTATAAACATCATTTCCTATTAGAATCCAAAATTAATCAAAGCAACGTCCTTTTGAATAACACTCCCAAAAAAATTGTCTCATGTAAATAAAATGTTCCATGTATCCCTATAATGGTAGTACATAATATATACCTCACATGTACTAAATATAGATATTGCAATGTGGTTTAATGACCTCACTTACGAGGGGAAACCATTGATGATCTCTTACCTTAGAGGAAATGTACGATTCATTTAAACAATACACCAACTCAAAAACCTTTTTTGAAAGCATATGTATAATGAGACAACATGGGAATTAGAGGAAGTAATGAAATTGATGTACCTTCATATATATTATTCATTGGGTTTAAAATGAAATTCCATTGGAAAAATATCACATGTGTGTGTAATTTAACAATTCTGAATTTCATCAATGGAATTTTTATTTTTATTATATCATTATTTCTTATTATGTGATATAGTATTATATAATTCACACACACATCATGGTAGATGAAAAAAAAAATCTTTCTTATTTTGTGATAAATAATACATTTTTAGAATAAACTTATCCATTTGAATTGAATTATTTATAATGTGACATAAAATATATAAATAGATATGTAAAATATGAATCTTTTAATTTGTTGAGTCCACCCGAATAATCGTAAAAAACATTATAGATAAAATCCAAAATCATTGTAATGCAATATTCATGATGAAAATAAAAATAAAAATTACCTTGATTGGAAATAAAATTGAATGATTAATAAATGTAATATGATGTATTTATAAAAAGCATGGAACCCATATGACCATTACAAAGATGATAATTTGAATAATAGTATAAGAATTGTAATATTAATATAACCATTAGGAATAACAACATGACTATTATTATAGGAACATCAGCTATGTAATTATAAATTATTTTTTTATTATAAAAATAAAATATAAAAGACTTATATATTTATATAAATATATACTTTTTTTAAGAATGATAAAATAAATGTTTTGATTATTGAAAAACACTTATATAGTATTTTAATTTGAATGATAAAAATAAAAATCTAAAAGAATATTTATTATCATAAAATTGATATATAATTTAATATTTTATTTTATTATAATAATAATAAATTTTTTTGAGAAGATAAATAATTTTTCAAATTGTCAGAAAATTGATTATAATATTAGAGTTGGTATTTTTCAAATAAATAATTAATTTAATTTAAAATTAATATTCTCATATTTATAGAATTTTTTTCATAACAATTTATTTATTTATAGAATATGCAAATTGGAATATGGATATTGTGAAATTTTGGTATTTTTATAAACTATTTCATTTATTAGTTAATATATAATTACGAAAATTATAATATTTTACATTATAAGATGAAAACATGAATCAGTGAGTCATGAATGATTTAAGAAACCATTTACTAGAACCGACATGAAAAAATTACATTATATAGTCTTAAGAATTAAAATTATTGTATTTATTTTGAAAAAAAACAAAATTATATATTTAAACAAACTCATCCCCTCAGTTTATAAATGAAATTTGTCACTACCACTCCACATTAAACATTCTAACTCGTCATGATAGCCCAAACTATTGGCATTACTCTACCCAAAACTCTACACCTCATAATCATAGTTTTTTATGACAGTATCTACATAGTGAGGGGCCCTATGGTGTATTTCAAGATATGACATTAAATGAGGAAGTATTCTAAATAGATCTATTTTAAATTCATTTATTATTCAATATTTAACATTCCTCCTACATCCAACATGAAATAACAACTCTGATATAATCAATATACTATAATGATACATTATTAATGAAACATGATTTATTTAACCTCTTCTCAATTCCATTTCAAAGTGAAAATGTTTTTCATAATATGGACACTTCACCACCTTCTCAAACAATGTACTTCATTTTTCACCACCCCCATAAGGATGGTTTTAAGAAATTTATTATATTGAAATTTCTTCTAAATTTTTTTATTATATATTTTTTTGTAATGTATAAATATCCATATTATTAAATAAACCCATGTTTTCTCATTTTGGATGGAAAAATAGCATAAGGGAATTAATCATATAAGAATAATAATTACAGTATATAAACTATATGAATTTAAAATACCATTTCACTTTAAAACAATTTTTAGCTCCTAGAAAAACATTAATATCATATCGTAACACTTATATTTTTATGGAACCATATTGTAATGAACTTTCATAATTATCAACATGTGATACAACCATGGATCCTTGAAGCAAACAACCATAGGGTAATATAAACTTAAATGATATAATAATTTGATGGCAATAAAATAAAAAATATATTATTAATAAATAAAAAATATTTGAATAAATTTCTAAATAATTTATTTACTAAATATAATTTCATTATTTCTGAGATTAAGTGAATGTGAAGAATGATTCCAAACCTTATGTAACAGAAATCTTTATACCATCGTCTCATTATTGTGTTATTACTATATCACTATACCATAATTTATATCCTTATTTAAAATTATTTAATGATTCTAAATTATACCTACATGTCTAAAATATATATTTCTATCTTATAAATATTTCATTGTTGGGGCAAACAATGCCTTAAATTCATTTCTAAATACCTTATTTTAAATCAAACCTCATTAAGGTGAACTTTTCAATCCTTTAATACATTTATGTAACATTATATTGAAGTATTTATTCCATTAATTTTTAATAAAATAATAAATATTATATGGTTAACCATATTTGGTTTACTTATAGGTCAATAAAAATTATATATTATCACCTATAAAATTAAATTACCAATTCTATAAAACAACATTTTATTGGTTCATTTCAATAGCAAATTGAATTCCAACTCTCTTGATTTTTGCTTCAAAAAAACCCCATATTTTAAACCTTTTCATAATTATTCCAATATAAATATAAAAAATATTTACTTTATTATTCTTTTTGAAATCATTATAAAATATCCTTTTAATATGATTAAGGGATGATTATGTAACCCATTACCTCCCATGGAAATTTCTTACATATATTATTTATAGTTTATTCACTTATATAGAACACATATAAATTTTCTTGATTAGATGGGTACCCCTAGATAGGTCTCCAGTGATTTTTTTTAATTATTATATTAGCTGATATGATATATAGAGGAATGGATTGTAAACAAAATCAATGATTAGACAATGTCCACCATGTTATGTTGTCTGAGATGTGGTAATTCACTTATTATTATGTCATGGGTTATATTTTTTTCCACATTCCTAGGATTCCATGATATTATTATTTCAACTTCTATTTGTTATGCTTGACTATAATTATTGTCAACAATTTCCTTTTGTCTTTTCATGTTATTTAATTTGAGTCCAATAATATTATTTCTTTTAATTATTATTCCTTTACTTCTCAATATAACCCACTCCTTAATTATGTATTTTCCATGTTTTACTAGTTAGTTTTATAGGTGTAATTGGGTCAAGGAGGATATTATAAAGTACAAAATAAAATTTTGGTTTTAGAATAATGTTGAATTTTTATAAACTTGGTCGATCTCAGAAACTAGACCTTTATATCTTTAGGCCATGTTTACTTAATACTTATGTCAATAATCATTACATATTATGTATAACATTATTGAGATGATATAATTCATGGTTATGTAATCACATTTTTGGGATTTCTATGGACACTTAAAATACTAATTTTCTTGAATAAAGTCTCTAATAAACTAGGGTGTCCCAAATTCATAGTTTTCTTGGGTTTATAGTATAATATCTATAATTTTTGAAAACTTTCTCCCATATAAGAAATCTATTACCAAATTATACATTAAAGGGATCCATTTTACTTTATAAAAATGAATGTGGTGAATATTTCATGGAACTAATGAGGATATTAGTCTGTGAACCTATGCTCAAACTATATTAGAGTATAGAGGTTTTTCAAATCTATAATGTTGCATAAAATAAATGACATGGATCTATCATCAATAGAAATGACATGGTTGTATGTTATGCCACATTCTAATTAGTGGTTAATGATAAAACGTAATCAATTCATGACCTATAAATCGAAATGGATATTTTTCTAGTGAATATATAGAGGGATTATCTTTGTGTGCATGATGTGACATATATATGAATCAAAAAATCAAGAAGCATATATTCACATAATATTAGTTGAATATGAATCATATGAGACGATTGTAACTAATTATTGGTTATGATATCCAAATATATTACCAACATGGGAATGTGAACAAGGTGGTTGATGATCTGAGTCAGAAGGACCCTTCTAGTTTTTCCAAGATGGTGATTTATTGAGGTACAATACTTGTGGATTTTAATAGAACTAAAATTTAATTATAAATAAATATGAAATATTATATCTAGTTTAGTTCATTTCTCAACCACCTATTCATTTTAATATTAAATAGTTATAAATGGACGATTTGGAGCTACAATGGATTTTATAAATTGTTACTGAATTCAACCATGAATAATATGAAATAGTAAGGTTAGCGAATATATTATTTTTATAGAAAATACTATATTTAATAAAATAGATATTCGATGAAACATATATATCATCATTCTCTATTCATTTAAGAAGTATTTTTATATAGATCATGGAGATAATTTCTATTATGAAAACATGAAGAGATATGTCATGGAGTGTATATAGAAATTATTAGTATGAAATCAATTTATAGATGATAGAAAAATGACTAATAGGATGTTACAAACATTACACAATCTTTAGTAGAAGTAGAAAAACACCATGGTATATTTCATTATTGGAATCCCAATGAATTCTTAAGATAATAGTGGTATTTTTGTTGTTGATGAGCTACTAATGAAATAAGAACATTTAATTTCAATAATTAATGATTTTTACCTTTATTAAAAATGCAATATTAATATAATGTTGGCGGTATATTTTCTTATAGAAAAACTCTAAACCATATTATTCAAGAAATGAGTTTTACCTTGATCTTATGAATAATAAATCAACAAGATTTGAATATAGAATTGATCTTGGAACATTATATCATCATAAAGTAGATTGTTATTATAAGAGGAAAATTAAATCTCGGTAATATATGTTGGGATATTTCTCTATCTAGCTCAAATTAATTTTGGATAACCACCATCCTATGGTCAAATTGTCCCATAATAATGGATTTCATTATTTCTTTATGATGAGTCCTTATGAATCAATCAATGGATAGAATATTTGAAATCCAACATGAAGAAATGAAGTTAGGGAAGGAAATATATTTGGACTTGATCTTTCTATAAAAATAGAAGAGATAGTTTCATCTCTTCGATAACACATATGGGGTTCTCATAGTTGATAGAATATTTATTATACCAATCATTGATGAGATCTAGATTTCTAATAATTTCATATAATATATATTAACATATCTCATTGGAATATGGTTTTTATAATAATATTGAATGGAAGTCTAGGACCTAGATATATTGATCCATATGATATTCTTGATCACATTAGTATGTTATCCTATAACTTGAAACTTCTTTCGACCCCATCAAAATTTCACAACGAGTTTTATTTTTCTATTTTTAGAAATTACATACTAGATCCCCCAAATTCATGAAAAATATATCTTGAACCATTAATGAATGATATTTTCTATCAATATCAATCAGTAGAAATCATGGATGATAAAGATAAACAATCATGGAACAATCCCATTTACATGGTTAAAGTTCTCTAGAGGAATCAAATATTCAATTAAGGAACCTGGGAACTTGAGTATGTGATATTAAAGAGGGATCCTATGTTTTTGGTAACAATGTAATAGAATATCATTGGATAAAATCATGTATGGTGGGTAAAATTTAACAGTACAAAATTTTAGAAACTATTTCCATTTATTAAGTGTAATGATCCTTATCATAGTATCCCAAAGTTAGTGGTTACTTTAAAACATGCACACTATATATAAGTGATCTCATCCTAAAGGATGAAATATTTTATTAATAGTATTAAACTATATTCATACATGAATATAAAATACATATCAATACATAAAATAAAAAAATATTTTCATTAAGAACAATATTATTATATCTCTAGAATATCATTGCATATCATTCATAGTGTAATTTTTTCCATAATAGGAAAATAAACAGAATACGTGTGAGCTCAAATACTTAGTAATGAAATATGTACCCTAGAATCTATCAATGAATAATATTTATGGAATAAATGATGATTAAATAATTAAATTTAAAAAACATCATGATCTTTAAACATGTACATGAATATTATAACTATTAAAATAATCACATGCAAATCAACAAAATATATCATAATTATGTAATGAATAAACTCAGACATCATAAACTTATCATTAAAGACTTGTTCCAATACAACATTAACATATCTTAAAGGCCTTGTGTAATGAAATTATAAATAAATAGGGAATTATTACACTAATAAAAAACTACATTATCTCATGAGATATAATGATGCATTGAGGGGGAATAACAGGTCTTTCCCATCACTTATTAAGTTATATTCTTTCATCCTATGAATAAAAAAACGTATTAGTCAATATTAATTAATAATAAAAATGTATCTATATAGAATATACTAGTAAAAAGAATTTAAATATGTTCCATGATCATAAAACATCCAGTGAAGGAATAAGTATTGTATCACTACCACATGTCCCCAGCAGAGCATATGTAAAATATATTAATGTTGTCATTGATGAATATATATACCAATAAAATAACATTTAAATAATTTTTGATTAAAATTATAATTTATATTTGAAAATTAAATTTGAAAACTAAAAAACTAAAGAGTATTAAGAACGAAATTTATTGAAAAAAATCATGGAGACTTGTCCAGTAATATTCAAAGCATTAGGTTTCCATGATGGTGGAAGATTCCATTCATTATGAGTATGTTTAAACAGATATTCATTTAAGATTTTCAATAAGAAGTAAAATAAGAACTCCATTCAGAAATCAACAAGAACGTTCCTTTAAAACAAACTAACGAAACTCAATCATTTTTAAATATGACATTAAATAATAATAGTATAATAGTAAAATAATTAATTATTTTTGTAATAATATATGGAAATTGAAGAAAAATATTCATAACCAAATATAAAATGTTGTTGGTTTTTCCATAAAAAACATTATGTATGTATCTTGAGTACATAAAAATGAAAATTAAATAGAAATTTATAATTATATGAAATAACAATATATTAATAAAATTTAGTATGTTTATGATATAAAGGTCATTTAATTTACAAATTAATAATTAAATATAAACAATTATGAATAATCATAATATTGTGAAAAAACCCCTGAAACATTGTTATGATTCAAATCAAAATATCATATATTGGATATATATATATGGATATTTAAATGAATTTAATTTTCATAAGAGGAATTATAAGTCACCTTCATGGATAATATATACACCAATAAAATGATATATGTGCTGAATATAACATATGTCTCCTATAAATAAATATTGTATGAAAATCCTTAAAAATATCATATCATTGATTTGATAATTTATTCGATGGGATGATTATGTGTTACAAATATAAATAATAAAAACTAGAAATAAATCATAATACAATAAGATTTCATTTAACATATAATCATTTTATAACAAATTCCATGGTGTAAATATATAACCAAATGAACGAAAATTGATTTAAGAAACCCCTTAACCCGAGTCTTGACATTCCATGATTGTTATTTAAATCCTATATTGTAAACTAATATAAAATATTTTATTTCATAATAATCATTTAAAATTTTAATATATTATATTTAAACCATTTATTTCATTTATTTTTATTACATATTTCAATAATTAATCAGATATGTCTGTAATGGGTGTTTTGAGGATGTTTGGTTCATAATTTCAAAACCACTTCAGTATATTGACCATGGTCGATGATATATTAATTTAATAGTCTCTAAAACAATAATAATTATTTAATAATTATTTTTATTGATAAATTATTAATTTAAAACCAACCACAAAATATTTTTATAAAGAATTAAATAAGAAACGATCATGGAGACCGTAATTCATACATACGTATCAGAAACATTTCCATTTAAAAAATTGATAAAATGAGCACATGTATTGTTTTATTATTAAATAAATATTAATAATAAATAAATATAAAAATATTTTATAAATATAATTATATATAATATCCAGGTTATTTGGTTATGAAAAACATATCCTATCATTTCTAAGAGGTCATAATCAAAAAATACTCATGAGAGAAATTATTGTTTTTCAATAGATGGAATGATAAGAAAAAATATGATATATTGTTTTTAGTAAATTATAAGTCTAAAATTAATAACAAACACACAAACACCCCCCCCCCTCCCCCACACAAAAATATATTATATCAATTATTTTAACATTCAATGAGAGGTGGTTATAGAGAAATTAATTACATTGGTTCACAAAGAGATAGTCCACTGTAGACGCAAATGATATATTTATTTCCCATTTGATTAAAGAAATATATTTATATATGTTATTAAGTTAATATAAAAACAAAAATTTATATGAAATATACTGATGATGTTATTCCATCATTTTGAGTAATATTTTAATGAGGTATATGAATAAATATAACTAAAACATTCAGATAAAATCTATAAAAACTTTTTGGGAAACCTTTTCGTTTCCTATTAATCCAAATATATTTGTTCTTATATGAAAAATAAGACCTCTAAAATATGTGGATGGATTTTAGGAAATATATGTGGGTAGATCTTGGATAATATTAAGTGCTCAAAATGATTGCGAAAGAGATTATTGGAGGGTCCCTATTATAAGTGAGGGGAGGGATGTTCTTTGAATTTTTTAAAGTATTAAAAAAAATAAATTAATTTTCATTTAAAAATTGATATAAATTTATATAATTAAAATATAATATGACTATATTTCAAATCATATCATCCAAAATATATGATATATATTTAGGGGATGTTTTCCCCTTCCCTTTTTACCCTCTATTAAACCATTATACAATTATCATGATATCAATTTTTTATACTCTTTAAGGGTCGGTAATGTTTCAATAAAAGAAAAAGATACACATAAATGGGCCATGAATGGTATATTAAACCATATCCAATTAAATTGTAAAATGATATGTGTTTTTATGTTTTTTAATTCATTTACTAAAATATATATTACTATAAAATATCAGTAATTTCATTTTGGGATGTACATGAAATTTTATAATATAACACGGGTCTACCTCATGTAAATTGGATCCAAAATTTATTTTCTAAATATAATCATCCAATTATATTTGTAATGGATTACAAATAATTAAAACATTATCATTTAGTTTAACCCCTTGGTTATCCATTTGTTATATTAGCCACGGTAATGACTATTTTTATTAATAATGGGTTTTAGTTTTACTTACAAGATAAAAGTTTTATAATTCATAAAAAATGGATGATATTTTTAACAATTTATCTTTATACCTTTTTCTATTTAAATATTTATATGATTTTAAAATAATTTAGAAATATTAAATTAACATAATATACAATTAATATCATTTTAATACATATTCACATAATTGGACATTGAAAACAACAAGAAAAAATTGAATTTTAATGTAAATCTATCACCCAAAATAAAATGTAAACATTAGCTTAAAATTTCATTATACTCTTTAAATAACTAACAAATATTTAATGTAGTGTTTTTAAAATCATTTAAATTATTTTTCTACAAATTAATTAGGCACTATGTTGGCATTGTGTAAGAATTTATGAAAATTACTTCATCACAAAAAAATTAAAAATAACTAAAAATATTAAAAAATCATTTAGAATTAAATTAACCTTTGAGAACTAAACATTTTTTGTTTTTATCCTTATCATAAATTATTGTTGTTATTAAAAAGTGACACTTTGACATTATATTTTCCTTAAATATTATTAGGGTCACAATGAACATTAAATGTAAAAAAAGGGTCATATTTTTTAAGTATGGATAAGTATTAATGAAATAGAATCCTAAAATAAAATAAATAAAAGTGTACTAATGAGTTTTATGTCATAATACATTAGTTTTAACACATAATAACCCATTTTACATTTATCATGATAATAAAAAATTATTATGTTTAATTTTCATAATGTAAAAAGGGGCTTATTAACCAAATTTAGACCACATGTTTCCTAATATGGAATCCGTTTTTCATGCATAAATTTCTATAAGTTGTAAAAATTAATTTATGATAAAAAAAGTAAAATTTGATGGAAAAAAGTTTTTCCAGAGGAATTATATCTTAATTATAATTGTTTTTACCAATTTAAATGATAAAATTGATCCAAATGAACATAATTTGTTTTTAATAAAATAATATAACTAATGAAACTTTTAAATCATTTGAAAAAATTGATCTTTTTAAACGCTAGGAAAGAAAATCTGAAAAATTCTAAAAGTTCGCCTTAATATATTTTTATATGATTATTATAAAAATAATATTATTTATGTTAAATAATATTTATAAAATATATAGATTTTAATTATAATATTCACTCACAAAAATAAAATATCCATTTTTAAACAAAAAAAAATTTAAAGAAAAAATTTCTTTACTAAAAATTGAGTTCCTATTTCTTAATGTTTAATTAATAAAATTGTATTGAGTAATACCTTTACATGTATTTCATAATATGTTTATTACTATCTATAACATCCAATTGAAAAACTAGGTAATAACTTTAGATCTTAAATAAAAATATATTTTGGTTCATTTTGGGTTTGTGTTATATTTTGTGTGTAATATACAAAATATATTTATTTTAAATATCATGGAATTAAATTTTAATCCATTAATATAGTTCATCCAAAAAATTTGAAGTTGATATTTTTAATAAACTATTTTATGTTTGAAAATTCATTTATCGAAAAAACAAATTGTAAACAGGGCTGATAGACATTTTTCTTGGAAGGAGGGAATGAAAAGTATGAAGGTAATATTGAATGACATGTTACAAAGTTTACAAATACGATAATGTAAGTGGGATGATAAAATATGGAAATAGAAAAATATATAATGTCTAAATAATGATGGATAATGGTAGAGAATATTGATCACAAGATTGGGAATGATCATGGGAATGTGAATGAACAAAAAACCATAAATTAGTGAGGGGTGAAAAGAAAATCGATTCAAATAAAAGGAACTTATATGGATTTCATTTTTATATCAAATCTATTTCCAAATATTTTATAATTCCATTTCCATAAATACTAATAATATAAGGGAATATACTTACCTGAAAATTAATATATCATAATATAATCAATTTACACTACAATTTTATCATTTTCTCCAAACAATGAGTATTAAAGATGACTTTATCATGCCTAAAAAAATATATACATCAAAAATATCACATAATCCAAAAAATGTAACAGTCGATTCAAGTTTTATTTTCCAAAAATAAATATATAGAAAAATATAAGATAATACAGAAAATGAATAAACGTTCAAATGAAGGAATAATACTTTAGTCTCTTAAATTCAACTAAAAACCCAATGGTTTAATGTAGATTATTCCATAAATAAATAACCATGTATCCCAGAAAACCTCAAGAAACATAAAATTAAATAAATATTTATCCTTAATTCTTATTAGTTACCTTTAATATTACATCTCCTTAAATTCAATATAATTCTGCAAAAAATAATTCTTTAAATTAAACAAGAATGTTATATAATCCTTAACCTAATAAAATGTATCCTAGTTTATCATGAACCATTTCAAAATCCAAAAAATTAAAACATTTTTGGTCCTATAATGTTATTCCCATGAACAACATAATCTTTATACTTCAAATAATTTAAGTAAAAATATTCAGTTTCAGACACAAATAAGTAAAGAATATAAAAAATTTCTCGTAAATATAATAGAAAGATGAGAAACCCTTATAATGATCATATCATTGAAGAGAAAATTAAATAAATGAAGTGATTATTTGTAACAAATTTAAATATTAAAAAATTAAGTGGAAATACATCAATACAAAATAATATTTACTTTCACACATAATAATAGAATAATATAGCTAGTAATGTATATGTATAACCTAATGAATGGAAACCGAGTTAATAAACCCCTTAACTAGAGTACATGCATTATATGTATATCTTTTAGACCCTATATAATAAACGTATATCAATTATATTATGTGTTATTAAGATTTTCCAATTTTAATCCATATTTTATTAAACCTTTTACTTAATTTATTTTAATGTCATATTTAAACACTTAATAAGTTAAGTCCACATCATACAAACACATGAGCAACATGAAATTTTTTCAATAAACATGATGAAATAAAGGTAATTGTTATTGTATCATTACAGAATGATTATTATACCATAAATAACACATTCATATTTAAATAAACTATTATATTGAAAATATGTGATGTGGGTATGAAAAAATAACCCCATCCCTTTGTGGATTTGGAAGTCCATAAGTACAGAAAAACAACATTATCATTTTTAAAAACAAGGAATCTTACAAAAAAATAAAATATATTATCATTATAAAATGATAATTATTCAATGAAATCATATATATGTATATTTATATATTAAATCAATCATTATTACAAGCAATGAAAGGTGGTGATGGATAATTAATTACATCCATTTTGGAAACAGTAGTCTTTCCAACACATGAACGATGGATTCCATTCTCATTTGATAGTCGAAAGAGGTAGATATAAGCTATAAAATTACCATAACAAAATAAATTTACATGAATTTTTTAAATTCAAACCATGAAAAATGGTTGGGAAATATCATTTACATGAATCAATTAATTCCTCCAAATCACGAGTCCTAATTTTAATATCCATGGTTCACTTTATTCATTAGATTTTTAATTTTACTCATTTAATTTCATTAATATTGAAATCCAAAATACGGTACCACATTACACTTATGAAACCCATGTCTCCTTGATTATTCAAGTAAAGTATAATTCAATAATAGACCTACAATTTCAACTATAAAGTTCAAATCATTTTTTGGAAAAAAAGTAGGGAGTTTAAAAGATAAACATATGAAGTGATCTCCATTTGAAATAAATCATAGTCCTCTTTCATCCTTTACTGTTTGGGATGCCTTCTACCATCAAGAACCTTTAAAATAAAGTTACTCAATTAAGAACAAGGATCATGTCTTTAAACATGAAAAAAATAAGAGAGAGTATGAAGCAATTTAGACTACTTCCTAAAACTTAAATTGAAATCTAAATTTATAAAATTAATGTAGAAAATAATATGTTTTGTTATGATTCCCCAAGTGGGACATGAATTTTAATTACCTCTGGAGGGTAGTACTAGATATTATCCAAAGTTAGTTGGTGGATGAATCTTATTCAAATTGAACCACCACATGTGGCTTTTACCATCTTTTGATTAATCATTGTTCTTGAGGAATGATCCATGGATTGAATACACCTGATATTACCCCTTAAAAATTAGGTATTGCTTGAATGGTGGGGGTAGGATGAAGTAAAAACCATCCCCCTTGGTTTCTACATTTATAAAATATTACTTCTATTGAATTGATGGATTTATTGGGGGTGCATGAATTGAATATTCATTGGGGATGTAAATACGTATTTATAGATGAATAATATATACATTGTATTTTTTAATATTTAATTTATACATTTTAATATGAGAAACCTCATTTAATTTTCTCAGGATTAACAATGTGGATTTTCTGATGGGTCTCCTCAAATACATGCTCATTGAAATTCGGGAGCTCCATGTGTCCGTCAACAGGTGCATGTTAAGTCTCTTCATATTAATCAATGTCATAGAAAATATTTTATAAATCCTAAAGTTCTATGTTTTTGGAATTAACCTTCAATTTAGATTTAATTATATCAAATTAAATAGTGTTTTAGAAAAGATCAACTCCCTTAATTGATTCAGTTACAATCTCGTATTTAGTGGTCAGTACCTGTTTAAGCATACTGTAGGGTCCTTAAAATTCTGCAAAGTAAATTTTACCCAAATTCCCCAATGATTTGGGGAAAATAATCAAAAAATAAACAAGAAGAGACATAAAGGATAGGTCCGCGAACCCGTCCATGGAAGCGCAGCGGGGCCAGGCACCGCGAGACACGCCCCTCTGCGAACCATTGACGTTCGCGAAATGGAGGTGGAGAGCCTATGCGGTCGCGAGGTAGGGTGGGAGCCCGTCCGGTTCACCGTCACGAACCGCCCCAACCACGGACCGTGTCGACCTGATCAAACCGCACCCGCTGTCATTCGCGGAATAAGGGCCGAACCCTCCGCATCCACGAAGAACTCCTAGAGTTCGCCTCACCGAGGGGGGGGGGGGGGCGTTCAATACCCAGCGTGAATTGTGGATTGACGAAGTCAGCTGTGAATCAGGTATTTGGTTATGGGACTCCACCAAAAGCGCCGCGTGGCCACAGATACATTCCTTTCCTCACTCTATAAATGGACACCAAGGGGGAAAGAAGGAGGCATCAGAGAAATGGAATCGGATTCGGAGGGATTGGAGATTCGGGAGGAGAAGGAAGGCTTCAGATTTTGCAAACAACGAAATCTCCATCCGCGAACCATAGCAGGCATATAAATTAGGAAGGAATTGGAAAACGCATAATAATTTGGCGAACCGCGAACCTAAAATAAAAAAAAATGGAGAACCACAAACCATACCCTCTCTGCGGATGACTACTGCGCAGACCAGGGAGTTTATGCCAGTTTTCCCATCTGCTGTACTGCGTAGCACCCTCCTCCACGGGCAAAGCCCCGACCGACGAGCCTCCGATTAGCACCGCCCATGGCCGCCGCTACCCGCCTGGAACACTCTGCGAAGCACCATGGTTCACAGATTATGCCCGAAGCCGCGAACCACCCTGGTTCACGGATTGAATCTTAAGCCGCGAACCACCCTGGTTCACGGATTGATCCTGAAGCCACAAACCACCATGGTTTACAGAATTCCAATCAATCCTTGGACCACCCGGGTTTGTGGATGGCTTCTCCAGCCACGTGGCATTTTCCCGCACGAAGGGTGCCACCACCCACACCTCTCGGTGGCTAGCCAGATACTTCGGTGTTCTCATTTCCAGAGCCAGGTAAAATCCTTTCAATCTAGCCAGGTCCTCCGTGACTCCCTCATAGGCATGTTCATCAGCACCATGTCGAGGCCTCCGAAGGAGCCACCGGATCCGCATGGTATAACTTTCTGGCGCATCAGTGTGCCGTTTTGTGTTCACATACCCACGGTAAATAGGGGAAAATTGGTTTCCCTGACCCTTGGGCTGATTCCCGAAGCATGCCTAGGTTCACATTACCATAGAAATGCGGGGTCTCAGCCTGAGATCCCGCCTTTCTGCCTCCACTCACCAGGATGGGGGACCGCACGCTTCGGCGGTCGGGCACTTCTCCCCTCCCAATAGAGGGGGCGGCATACCCATCTGAAGGCAGCCGTCCACAGGCACCTCGGTACTTCCCCGGGTATTTCCCCGGGGAACAGGAGAGGTGATGGGGACAGGAGAACCCCCTTTCCCTCTCCCGCTGGGCTTTGTCGCTTTGGGCGTCCATCTCGGAGTAAGCCCCGGCCTCCTATGCCTCCTCAGAGTGTAAGCCCCAATTTATCACCCTGGGCCGCCTTCATGCGTAAGCCCCACTCTGCTTCTCACAGATGCACCTTTCGCGACAAGATCCTCTAGTCCCTGCTGCCTCTTGTTTCTCACACCGAGCATGACTCATGTGGCCTTAGAGTAAGCATCGACCATGACATCCTCCTATGGGCTTCCCAAGAGCGTAAGACCCAAGACAAAGTGAACTACGAGAACTTTGATCCCTGCCTCCTAGGCAGGGTACGTAGGAAGCCTCCATAAGGTTCAAGATCGTCACCCATCAGACCACCTGGTCTCTCTTCACATCGGTTCCCCAAAAGCCTAGTGAACTATGTGGACATTTATCCCCACCTCCTAGGCAGGGTACGTAGGAAGCCTCCACGAGGTTTAAACCCACCACTTGGTCATTTCATCACGTTATGTTCTTCCCTCGTCTAGCATGATGATAAAATGTATATCTGAACTATGTGGACTTTGATCCCTACTTCCTATGCAGGGTACGTAGGAAGCCTCCCTGAAGTTCAACCCCAATAGACGGTCGATACGATCATCTCCACATCGGTTCACCACACCACTCGTAGTGCTGCCTCAATCGAGTTCCATACTTTTGGGGTCATTTATCCAATGAGGGATGGTAATCCTCGGGCATAAATGATTCTAAACCCCTACATCGAGTTGACCGTTGCCCACCAAGGTTGAATCCGTTGATACTATGTTTGGGTATAAACCAAAGATTCACAACCATATGAATACGTCTTTAATCTATAAGAGAGTCCTGAAACAAGAAATAATATTCCCTTAAAAGGGTGTGATGAGCATGACTTCCCATCCTCTCGACCAATGCGAGTTATTAAGAGTCGCTACTCAGACCATCCTGCAAATGCCTACCTTTGGAAAGCAGGTCCATCAATCATTGGATACGGAGCCGTTGGGAATTTTGTGGCCGAAAACCAAGAACAAAACAAAAAATGGTGAACCCGATGTGAATATTTAACCAAACATGACTGATTTAACCTAATCTCACCTGGTGCCCCCTTATTCCCTAAAGGAGGGCCAAGAAAAGTCTTTAATTACGCATGGGATTATGAGATGCTGATTTGACGGGTTTGCTGTTTGTATTTTCTAAAATGTTTTAGAGGCACTAGTTTTTGAACTCACTTAGATCCAATGGAATCACAAAGGAACTCACATGTGCGCGCTTCCAACAACACAAGGATGAGGCCTCCTCAATAATGGATGACCCCGTCACCCACCCTATGTATTCAACACAGGGTTTTGGATGCGCTGATCTGAGAGTACCATGTGAATGGTACTCTCCCTACAGTGGGGGTGGCCATGCACGCCCTCCAATCTGTCATGATTCGTCGGCCTCCTGCATAGCAGCGACCACAATGGAGGATCCAGACAGCCCATGTCGGTGTCTCCAATAGTTTCGGGAGCCTATCCCCAAATCTAGACAATGCATACATCCCCTATCTTAGGGAGGCGGATGAGGTTGACGTTGAGGACTTCATCCCTGTCGAACGGGGGTTCCGCTCTCAGGCCCCCGCCGAAAGGCGTCATCGCGGTCACGCCGCGACTCAACATCCTCACGCCGAGGGGGATGATTCCCTGCGGATTCAGTCCCACGCTCCCCGAGTCATGGCCCCTCAGACCACCCAACGAGGGCGGAAGACGTACAATCGGGGACCGGTCATCACCCTAGTCCCTGAGGAGGAGCTCTGTTGCTCAGTCACGGAGACGTACCACGAACAGGCACCTACACCTATTCTCTCCTCTCGGGGCCGCCATCTAGACATGGCGGCATCGTACAAGCCGGCGTGCATCCCCGCCGAGCTCCATCAAGCCCATCACTCACGTTGGACTAAACATACCAGGTAGGCACCTCTCCTTACCCAAGGTTGTGAATCCCACCAGCTTGACATGGTAGCGACTCGACACCTGCAGGGCCAGCTCCTTGTAGTTGCTTCAGACGCCCGCCATCCTAACATGGTGGTGATCAACAAAGCCCACCACCCAGATGTGGCGAAAAATCATAGGTGGGAACGTCTCCCCGCCAACAAAGGCCACCGACTCAATATGGTGGGAAATCAATATATACAAGGCCAGCTCTCTGTGGATGCAAGTAAAGTCCGCCACCCTGATATGGCTGCAAAAGGAGAGAGAAACTGGCGTATCCCGGTACAGGGGATGATTCGTTCACCTGCCCCGACATAGGAGATTTGTAAATACCCACTGACCATGGGAGGACCAGAGCAGGATATTCCTAATCTGATATCGGAATGGGCCTTCATACCCATTCTATAGAAATATGTATCTCTACATTTCCTAGAACTAATGGAGGGGAAGGTATCGATCGTAGACCATATCTTGCAGACTTTCCAGCATGTAATTGCATCGGCGGCAACAGCAAGGACTCGAGGTCGTGAGCTCATCTCCCCAATTGAGGTGACTCATCTAAGAGACGAGATAACTACCTCGGAACATATCTGCATCCATGCTTCAGCACAAGAGGGTCACTGGGTATATTCCACGACGCAAGGGCAACTGGATCGAGCAGCTTCAGTCGTTCCAACTGGGGGACACCTGTCCATCATGGTGGATGCTCCATAGTATGAATATATCCCTGCAAACAGTCATGATGTTCGTCGGCGTATCCCGAAAACATCACGGGACCCAATTAGACAGTGACCCAAAACAGGTAAATGCTGTTGTCAACAGAAGACGGTCCCCGCTACCCGCAAAAGAGTTCCCCGGATGTGCTGAAGGCAGCCGGAAAATAAAGAGAGGGTTCATGACTCCTCTCTACTAGAAGATGGGGTTTCCAAGGCCGCTAAGCACACATAAAAGGCTTGAAACCCTACCCATCCATTAACATATTATGATAGTGGTAGTATCAGTTGCAAAGGTCCTACCAGCAATGTTTCTACCAGCATCTCTGAAGGTCCTCCCCAGAGCACCCGTGGGGGCCTCCCCCGCGGGCATATAACGATCACTCACGAGAGCTTCTCTCTTGATGCGAGTCATGGAAACCCTCCACGTGACAAGAAGATCGAGTAGCAGGAAGGTCCTCCACTTGCTGCGGTCCACCCTGAAGGTCTTCCCCGGGGTATACACTATAATCACTCTCCATGCAGTGGGACCACAGATTATGATGGTAGTACTCGCTATCATAATCGAAACTACGGAGTCCCTCCCCATAGTGACGTCTCATCACGACAAGAAGGCACTCCCCCTGTCGTGGACATCCCTGAAGGTCCTCCCCAGGGGTTATGCTGCAACATAACTCAATGCATCCAGGTATTAGGTCACTGTGGTAGTCCTCTCCACCCTGATAACGGATTTCCTCCCCGAAGAGATGTTGAGCAACAAGAAGGCCCTCCCCTCGTTGTGGTACATTCTGGAGGCCCTCCCCAGGATGTATCCCGCATATATTCTCCCTGTGGCAGTAGAAATGGTAGTCCTCGCCATTTCCGCAGCTGTGATGATAGTCCTCGCCACCATGGCCGCCATTGTGAAGGTCCTCCCCGCAATGGCAGTAAGAAACAAGAAGGTCCTCCCCTTGTCGCGGCGTGTCCTGAAGGTCCTCCCCAGGATGTGTGTCGAACATCAAGCCATGATGGTCATCCTCACCATGATGGGAGTTGTTGCGATGGTCCTCCCCGTAACAACGCAACGCAGCCAGAATGTCCTCCCCTTGCTACAATATGCCATGGATGTCCTCCCTAGGGTGTTCACTGCAAAAGTCCTCTATGCGGTGAAGCATCAGGAAGTAATGGTAGTCCTCTCCATTATGACTGTCATTGTGAAGGTCCTCCTTGCGATGATATATTATATCGACAGGAAGGTCCTCCTCCTCCCGAATCAAGCACCGAAAAGACCTCATATGTCGAGGCACTCAGAAGGATGGGATCGAGCATGTCATATTCCCAGATTGTCGTTAACGACACCCTTCTTCGATCAAGATCCATTCCAGGGATGCATTCATCTTCTGACCCACCTCGGAATCATCCACAAGACAATTCGATACCTACCGGTCCCACTACCTTCGACTATAGTGAGAGCCTTAGTTGGGCTGACCAGGTAGAAGGATCATAGGCGGAGGAGTATGCAGATATTCTGCACTTAAGGAAACGACTATCCATGAATGATATACCAGTTGTGTTTTTTCCCACGACCACCTCTTAGTATGACATACCCAGGGAGTTTTCAGAAGAATGCATGCATGACATCCTCCATAATATATGGACAACCCTCCACCGGATGAAGTCAAGCTTCCTGCCCTATGATGGGTATGTAGATCACACCAAGACGATAGGGGACCTCCTACGTCACATAGACCTGGAGGCCCTTTCCCCGACGTGACAACAACGCCCCAAGAGGTGCAAAAGGAATATGAAGGGAGCTTGCCTTCGTGCACTGCAAGAGTTGCGCTACCTCATCAGTGACGCTCCAATGGGATTCCATATCAGGGGATTGGGGGAACACGGAGATCTTCATTTCACTCTGCTCCCCACCCAGAAGAAACCGTTCGGCAAGGTATCGTGTAACATCGTCACATAGAGATGGCAGTCAGATGGACACCCTGTTCGGGAAAGCCAACACACCCAACAAAGTCGGGCCTCGAGTAAGTGCCAGAAGTGTCAGGCTCGGGGGGAATGAGCCATTCAAAAACTCCTGAATCAAGCCACTGAGAGCATACAGTAGGCCTTTCTCCTAAGATAGGCCAACCAATGATTTCTTCCTGCCTCCCCAGAAGGGATTGATCCAGAGGTGAATTCGGCCCCATATCTGGTTCACCCCCAGATGGGGGCACGCGCGATCAGGCTGGTCGCGATAGCCGCAGCCACTGCCGTAATCTAGGGTCAACCCCAGCCTGCAGGGCTGGGGGAATTTTTAACAACAAATGCCCTGTAAGACCAATAAAACCGGGAAGAGTCTCAACGTCTAGGGAATAGAGCCAGCCCCAGCCCTCAGGGATGTGGGAATTATTACACCCTCAATAACAACCTCCCCATGAGAATTAGTATTCTCTCGTCTAGGGAGGACAGTCAAAAGAGGAGGTTCTCATCATATCCCGTCATTTGAATCATCACACCCTCTCAGAGGAAGGCGCACCGTAAGGTCTCATCAAATAACTCTCCACATCACCCTTCTTCAAGAGGTCCGAGGGAAATCCCAGGTCATGAAAGGGAAGGCCATCCGAAGAGGTGGTACATCCTCTTCCTATTATCAAGACGACGTCCCCTCCACCCCGCAATATCTGTTCATTAATTCCATAGAGGATAACCACGTGGGTGACACCCGAGAAAATGAAAATCAAGAGGGATCAGGAGATGACGGTTCTGGTCAGGCTATGACTCACCATGAACCCCCAAGTATGGACACCTGAAACCAGAGGGCCACTTTAAATATGGCCACCCCTTTAGTTAAACTCCCTCCTCCTACCCTGTGGGCTTCCAGAAAACATAAGAAAAAAGGAACGGTTACCCTTAACCTGTCCCCTTCTCTCGATAAAAATGAGCCACTCACGCTCGAAGAGAGGTTCGCTTGACATGAAGAATAGATGAAAGAATTGGGGAGTCTTAACGCAGAGCTGCATCTAGAGGAACCGCCTTATTGAAATTGCGTCCCAAGAAGAGCCACGTCATGTACTCCGGCAAGTGCACCTCAAAGGCTAAGGCTTTCCCCAGCAAGCGAAGCAGGATCACGGCTCCTGCCTAATGAGGCGCCTGGTTCGTCCAACTAACTAAACGTGGATGATGAATACCAGGATTACCCTCCACTTAGGAGGCAACCGGAGAAACTATGCCCTATCCCTCTAAGGGTACCCCAACAGAATATGCACCCTTGGTGCCAGCCAATCCGGATCCTCATGCAATGCCTCGGGCTACGCCTGCCCAAGACCGGGCCCAACAGGATGTAAACCTGGGACTCACCAATACCATCGAGGCACTAATAGCTCGATTGGAACCGATGGAAGTTCGACGCGCTCCGATACAGCCGGAGCGGAAACCCTACCCAGATTGGATGACCAACACACCACCTCCACCCAATTTTGGGAGCCCTGTATTCCCTATCTTCAATGGATCAGGTGATCCGAAACAGCATTTGATGCACTAGGCATCCTATTGCGACCCTACGATGGGGACTCCAGAACAGCAAGAAGCAGTGAAACCTAGATGCTTCGTATGAACCTTGCAAGGATCCACTTTCGTCTGGTATACGAGTCTGCCGGCCCAGTCAATAAAGAAATGGGAGGACCTCCGGCAGCAGTTCCTATTCCATTTCAGCTCAACGCTGCCTAAATCAATGGTCAGTGATCTCATGAACTGCAAGCAGAGGGAGAATGAGAGGGTCTCATATTTAATCGCCAGATGGAAATTTCTGACCTATTATCTGAACAAGAAAATGCCTCAAGATGAGATGATATCCATATGCATTGATAATATTAGCGATGAGCTATGAACACCGCTCATAACGGTGGAGTGCACCACTGGCTTTCGCTATCTCTTGGCCATTGCCCAGGGAATTGGGGACTCCCTGCATCAGACTAATTCAAAGTCCTGAATAGCCTCGTAGGCTCTGGTGAAGAGAGCTCCTAGAGCTGAAGCGTCTGCTGTCACATTCAAGCTGACCCCTGTACCCGCTCTGCCGCTCAGGCCTCCACCAAATCGTCAAGGGACCCCTGCATATCAGCGGACGCCCCACCTAAACGGAAAGGTCAAAGAAGACCGAAGCGGAACCAGTTCGAGGAATGAAGAAAAAAATTATACTCATTTCGAGATGATCAAGTCCACGGCTACTTCATTGCTTCCATGAACTGCAACTTGCTCCGCCTCCGGGAGCCGAGGAGACCTGAAGATTTCAGCCACGATGACATGCCAGATTACTTCACCTACGATCAAATGTTAGGGTACAATATCCGAGAATGCTTCATCTTCAAAGACCTTCTACAGAGGATGGTAGATTCCGGAAAATTCGATCTAGGACCACCCCCAGAACATGTGGCATGTATCTCTCCTGCCGACTCCAACAAAGAGGAGGGGTGGCAGAAAGTCACCATCAAGCAGGGGAAGAAATTTGACAACTGGATGACTCAGAAGACTATCAACCGATCCCAGGGAATACTCCGAGGTCAACTACAGTAGCCGGCGTTTCCACCAGTAGCCCCTAGAGCCGCAATGCCGAACACATCAGCCTCACAACCCTCCATAAGCCGTTAATCCCCATAGAGTCAAAGGAGGGTAAAATCACAAGAGGATCTATCCACGACAGGGCCAAAGTTAGTCCTGACCCTAGAAGACTTTATGCCATTTAATTAGGAATCACTGGCACCGAACCACCAAATGGCACCATCAGAGACAGCCGACCAGGTTGACCTGTTAGAGGATGAAGAAAAATTATTTTGTTCTATCAACGCCATCCATCTCATGGAATTATACCCTGGCGATGGGTATGATTATGAACCCGAGATCCCTACACGAGGAGCTGGGAGGAGGAATGCAGAGGTAGGGGATACCAGGGGAGGTGCAGCCACGACCGAAACCAATCCTATGTTTGGACACTGGCCCAGACCGTCAATAACACAGAAACCCGTGGGAGAGCCCTTCAGCGGACTCAGCAAGAGAGGGAATTCCCCTCCACCCCCACAAGTAGCCATTATGGACCTGTTGTTCTGTGATACCCACTAGAGGAGGAGAAAGTTTCTGGTCGCCTAGTGCGCACAAATAAACCGGCCAGGTCAAGTCTTCAAAACACGGGAACACCGTCAACATCTGTTGCTGCAGCCTGTCCCTCCTCGTCAAATGCTCCAACTCCCAAAGCACCCACTAGGACTCTCCCACCAACGAAGAAGCCTCGACCGCTAGAGAAAAAATACGACATCCTTAAGCAGCTGGCGTCAGTACCAGCCATGTTGTAAATCCTAGATTCCCTGGGTTTGTCAGCCGACTATAGGGAAGCACTTATCTAAGCTTTGATCAGCCCGCAGGAATTCCAAGCCGAGGTAGCTACCGCCGAGATTTACCAGATGGATACTGGCCCAGCTGAATGCAATACGGTGATTTCCTTCATCGATCAGGATGATGATTCCATAATGAAAGGACACATCAGACCACTATATGTGTCTGGCATACTGAATGGTATTGAGATATGAAAATTCTATATAGACAATGGCTCTAGAGTTAACCTCCTTCCCCTACGGACCCTCCGTATGTTGGGCTATAGTGAGGACGATCTAATTCCCTCAGCCAAAACATTGTTAGGTTACAACAAGAGTGAGCAGAAGCCAATGGGACAGATTAAGCTAAAGAACCATTTTGGTGACCTGGTGGCCTACACGGAATTCTTGGTGGTTCGGAAGAGCACGAAATTCAATGCCCTGTTGGGAAGTCCATGGCTCCATAAGCACATGGTCATTCCTTCATCATACCACCAGTGTATCAAGTACTGAGCCAATGGACAAAGTAGGATGTTGCACACCGACAAGGCCCCTTTCGAGCTCTCCGAGTCACATTACATCGACGCCGGGTTCTATGAGAAAAATAAGAAAAAGCCTTTGGTTGACAGTGTTGACTGGATCCCCACTCCAAATGGCCTGGAAATGGTCCCTAATATCCCATCAAGAATCTTGGTAGAGATTATGTCATGCCCATCAATCGTGTTGAGGGTAGGAGTTCAAGTCTGGACAAGCATTCGGATGTCCTCATGACTTCAGCCATGATGGCTGAGCACGACAACATGGGAACACCTACCAACCCATGATTTGGAGATGAATACTGAATAAGGGATGCCTATGATGCCTCTCCCTCAAATCCTAGATGGCTCAGACCAGAAACTCTCTCTTCGTCAAATCAAGAAGATGATGACTTGGGAGAAGAAGAGGAGGAAGATCTCAAAGATGCACCTCCCGCATTTGAGGAGGGTATCTCTACCACCGTGGAAAATCTCAGGGAAATAAACCTGGGTACCAAAGAAGACCCGATGCACACTCTCATTAGAGCGGCCATGTCTCCCAAGGAACACGAGGTATATACCCACTTCCTATGGCCTCATCGGGATTTCATTGTATGTAATTACACAGAAATTCCAGAACTCGGTCCCGAGGTAGCGATGCATCACCTGGGTCTTCCAAAACACCATCAAGGCTACAAAAAAGCCGCTAGAAGGACACACACCTGACATGCTTTAAAGATAGAGGCTGAAGTCAATAAGCTCATTAAAGTAGGCTTCATCAGGGAGGTCTAGTACCCCATTTGGTTAGCCGACATCATCCCTGTTAAGAAAATGAACTGACAAATCCGCATCTGCATTGACTTCAGAGACCTTAATGGGCATTGTCCAAATGATGACTTCCTGGTTCCAATCATCGAGTTGTTAATTGATGTGATGGACGAGTATGAGGTTCTATCCTTCATGGAAGGCTATTCCGGATATAATCAAATCAAGATGGACCAAGAAGACAAAGAATCCACTACCTTTAGAGGCCCTCAAGGGGTATTCTATTATAGGTTCATGCCCTTTGGTCTCAAGAATTCTGGCGCCACGTATCAGCGTGCAATGCATCAAATCTTTAAGTTGTTCCTGGGGAAATTCGTTGAATGTTATGTGGATGACCTATTGGTCAAGTCTAGACAGTGCTCGGATCACCTGTCTGACCTTGAGACTGTCATCAACATGCTCCGATAGCATATCTTGAAGATGAACCCCCTGAAATGCGCCTTTGGGGTTACCTCAGGGAAATTTCTTGGCTTCGTCATACGCCATCACAGCATCGAAGTCGACCATGAGAAGACGAAGGCTATCCTGAGCCTTCCACCCCCTCCGAATCTCACTGAGTTGAGGGGATTCCAAGGACACCTAGCCTATATTAGGCGGTTCATAGCCAACCTGGCAGGAAAATGTTTTCCCTTCACTAGGTTGATGAAGAAGGGGGTCACATACCAATGGACGAGAGACTGCCAAGAGGCATTCGTCAAGTTGAATAAGTACCACTTAAGCCAACCGGTTCTCATGAACCCGGTCAAAGGAAGGCCTATCATTATATATGTGACGGCCCTAGAACTGTCATTGGGAGCCTTCATCGCACAAAAGAACAATACCGGCAACAGAAACCATCTACATTACCTCAGTCGAACCATGATTGATTCTGAGACTCGATACTCAAATATCGAGAAGAGCTGTCTTGCCTTGCTCTTCACGGTTCAAAAGTTGCGACATTATCTACATCATCATGATGTCCATTTGATCTCGTGGAGTAACCCACTCAAGTGCATCCTTAGTCGCCCGATGCTAACCAGACGCCTATCCTGATGGGCGGTCATCTTGAAATAGTTCAACATCCGATTCGTGCCTCAAAAAGCCATCAAGGTCCAGGAATTAGCAAACTTTCTAGTAGAGAACCCTTCAATAGGGACCACTACACCGGATGTGGAACGTCCTGATGAAGATATCTTCTCAGTTCAAGAGGATTTCCCAGCATGGGAAATGTATTTTGACGGCGCGTCTTGAAGCCCCACTGGGAAGAGGATGGAGGATCCCAGATTCAACAAAGTGGGTCTGGGGATAATACTCGTGTCCCCAGAAAAATAAGTTCTTCTATATTCCTTCCTCCTGTTAGAGGGATGTACGAAAAATGAAGCGGAATATCAAGTCCTCATTGCAGGCCAGGAACTCACACTCCAGGAACATGTACAACTCTTTAAGGTAAAAGGTGACTCGGAGCTGGTCATCAAGCAAGTAAACGGTGACTATGCTATTAAAAAGAAGGAGTTGAACCCCTTGTTTGACCATGTCCAAGGGTTAATGGCTGAGTTCTCCATAGAACCAACATTGACTTATATTCCCCGGTCCCAGAACGCATAGGCTGATGCATTAGCCAATGCAGCCACAGCCCTAGCCGACCCAGACCGAGATGAAACGATCATCATTATTGCTCACTGTCGAATGGTATTGATATTTGTTCTCGATAATACAGAAGATATCAATGAATTCAGTCCTGTTCCTGAGCTGTATGCTCCTGCAACCAGCTGGATGACCCCCATCACGAACTACCTTCCACGGGGAGAGCTTCCATCAGACATGGCTGAATGAGAGAAAATACGGAGAAGGGAAATCAAATTTATCCTATATGGCAGCACGAGTCGGCAAGAGGTCCTCTACAAATGAGGCCATGATGGAGTTCTCCTCGGATGCATTGACGGGGTAGAAACCGCTATCGTCATGAATGAAGTACATGCAAGAGCATGTCGAGCACATCAACCAGGGACCAAGCTTTCCCATCAGGTTCGAAGGCTTGGGTACTACTATCCCACAGTGGCACGAGACTACGAGCGTTTTACCAAAAATTCCACTCATGCCAGATTAATGCCATCTTCATACACCATCCCACGAAGTTACTTCCTCAAGCTAAGTACTCCAGGCCATTTTCTATCAGGGGGATGGACGTCATGGGACCATATCCTTCCACCAAGGCCAAACAAAAGAAGCATATCCTCACGGTGACCGACTTTTTTTCCAAATGGGCAGAAGCCATACAGCTCAAGGAAGTCGGGGAAAAAATATTATCAGCTTCGTGAAGACCAATATCATCACCAGATTTGGTGTCCCACATACCATACCTATGGACAACGACACCAATTTCTTTTCTACTATGTTGGAAAATATATACCATGAGTATGGTATCAAGGCTAACCACTCATCCCGCTACCATGAAGTGGAAAATAGGCAGATAAAATCTTTCAACATGATCTTGTCCAAAATCCTCCAGAAAATGGTGGACAAAGACAAGAAGTCATGGCCAGATAAACTCCTCCATGCATTGTGGGACTATCAAACCACAATCTGCACCGCTACTCGGTCTACCCCGTACTCATTGGTGTATGACACAGAGGCGTTCCGGCCCATTGAACTCCAACTTCCCTCAGTCCGTGTTGCCATCTGTGATCGATTATCCGATGATGAGCAGTAAGAAAAGTGGTTATGTGAATTGGAACAACTAGACGAGAAGCGACTACATACTCTGCACCACCTGGATGTGTACCAGAACCGGATTGCATGATCCTTCAACAAAAAAGACTACCTCTGGTCTTTCTTGGAAGATTAATTAGTGCTAGTCCTCCGGATCTCAATGATACCTTGAAAGAAGCCTCCAAAACTGGAGCCCAAGTGTGAAGGACCATATGTTGTACACAAGGTCTACTGCAACGGTGCGTATTCCCTGATCTCCATGGACGGGTAATCCACCACGGCTCCTACCAATGCGAGATTCCGGAACAAGTATTTCACATAGAGACCGAGAACTTTTCATCCGAGTTGTATGAAATTAAAATGCCAAGCACCTCATCCTCACCGCATGACGTTAAACTACAAAGAATCTAATAATTTCCCTCGTCCCCGCCGCATGATGTTAAACTACACAGATTTTACGAAGAACTATGTATGGCTTGATTGCTGCCCTTGCGGGATACGTAGAGACACCGAGATTCCCTATCCTAGCCCACCCACTTCAAAAAAAATCCCTCTTCCCCCATGTACGGACAAGACCTACACGGGGTGTATAATTTTTTCACAGAACTATGTATGTCATGATTCCTTCCCCTGAGGTATACGTAGTGACACCGATTTTCCCTATCCTGGCCCAACCAATTCAAAAAAAATGCCCTCTTCCCCCGTGAATGGACCAGACCTGCACGGGGTGTATCATCTTTTCAATGAACTATGTATGGTTTGATTCCTGCCCTTGCGGGATACGTAGCGATGCAGGGATTCCCTATCCTGGCCCAACCACTTCAAAAAAATGTCCTCTTACCCTGTGTACGGACCAGACCTGCACGAGGTGTATAATCTTTCAGAGAACTACGTGAGGCTTGATTCCTTCCCTCACATGATACATTGTGATGCCGGAATTCCACACACTAGCCCAGCCACCTTAAAAAGAAAAACAAAAGTACCCATTCCCCCATGTATGGACCAGACTTGAATGGGGTGTATTCACATCCTCACCACATGATGTTAAACTGCATGGGGTTCGTCCTTACCGCATGACGATAAACTGCATGGATGAAGATGAATTATGAATACCCCTCCCCCCGTGTAAGGACCAGACCTGCACGGGGTGTGCTCATCATCCTAACCACATGAAAATTAAACTGTATGGAATCCTTCCTTACCGCAAGACGTTAAACTACATGGATTCTAGAGAACTACGTACAACTTGATTCTTGCCCTCACAGGATACGTAGCGACGCCAGGATCCCCAATCTTTGCACAACCCCCTGAAAAAAATTCCTTCTTTCCCCCACGTATGGACCAGACCTGCACGGGGTGTACTTCTCGTCCTTACCACACGACTTTAAACTACATGGACAATGATGTTAAAAGTGCCTTATTTCCCACATTTATGGACCAGACCTACATGGGGTGTACTTCTCACCCATACCGCATGACGTTAAACTGCACAAACAATGATGTTAAAAATGCCCCTTCCCCCATGTTCAGACTAGACCTACACGTGGTGTATATCTTCTTCCTTACCGCATGACATTAAACTGCATGAAATTTTTCCCCACCACACGATGTTAAAATGCGCATACCCTTCTTTTTCTTTCACGTTGGGTCACCTTCGTCCTTACCGCATGACGTTAAACTGCATGGACTTTGTCCTTACCGCATGACGTTAAACTGCATGGACTTCGTCGCAACCTACCCAGGACACATAGCAATACAATATGGAGATACTCCTCGCACATTTGAATATATCCATTCCATACATAAGACTTCACAGCTCGGATAATTATGGACCTTCATAACCACTCATGGCCATCGGAGGTGGAATGTTATCGACCCGTGGACACCTTTGTACGACAAAGCATACAATTCCCTTAGTGTCTCTGCATATTGATAGCCCCTGGCCCGTCTACCCAAGGCAAGATTTACATAGGAGACACTCTTCCTAGCTCCGTACGCTTACCGGCCTCAGAGCCCCCATGCAATACCTCTTGATACAGATGTTTATGGCGATGTGGTTTACAAGTTCATCCCCCTTTTCACATCCAGATGTTGCCAGGGTATCCTTATCTGGCTAGACTATGTGTCTGTAAGTGGTTCATAGAGCGAACTGCATCAAAAAACATCAAGCCAGGACTAGGGTACTTTGGCTCAACGGAAAATTGTAGTGAAGATTTTTTCTGTATACCTAGAAACCATTATCCCCACATGCCAAAATCTATACTGGGAGCAATCAATGATTCTCATAATCATTCATGGCCATTATAAGTGGAATGTTATCGACCCGTGGACACCTTTGTACGACTATGCATACCATACCCTCAGCGGTTCTGCATAATTATATCCCTGGCTCATCCATCAAAGGCAAGATTTCCTCGAGCATCACTCTTCCTAGCTCCGTACACCTAATGGCCTTAGAGCCCCCACACCACACCTCCTGATCCAGGAAAGCTCAAATTTACAGTTTAAGACCTTCATCCCCTACCTTGTTCTAAGTATATCAGAACATCTTGACCAAATTATCCGTCGAGTGACTGTAGTAATAGTCACCCAATGGTCTAAGCTCTATGACCGATAAACTAGGAGTACTTCGTATTCACCGCATGATGTTAAAATGCGTGGAGAAAAGGAACACCCCTGCGAGCAAGATAAATCATCACAGGGGGGCTCCATAAGATATAATAGCAGCCAGGGATGAATGTCCCCGACATGCCCAGATATTTACTCACCAGATGATAGACTTCGTGGCCCGAACAATCACGGATCCTCATAACTACTCACGACCATCGGAAGTGGAAAGTTATCGATCTGTGGACACCTTTGTACGACATTGCATACCATGCCCTCAGTAGCTCTGCATAATGATATCCCATGGCTCATCCATCAAAGGCAAGATTTCCTAGGGTGGCACTCTTCCTAGCTCTGTACGCTTACTGGCCCCAGAGCCCCCCATATCACTTCTCCTGATCTAAAAGGCCTCAGAACTATGATTTAAACCATTAACCCCCTTCCACGTCTAGGGAATGTTGAGGTATTCATGCCTAGTTATATTCTGATGAGGAGAATCCTTCGTAATAATTCCCCCCATCCTCACCGCATGACGTTAAAATGCACAAAAACCATTAAAAATATCCTCGTCCTTACCGCATGACGCTAAACTGCACGGAAGACGTCCTCACTGCATGACGTTAAACTGCATAGCATCCTTTAAAAATTCCCCTGTCCTCACTGCATGACTTTAAACTGCATTGAAACCTTTAATAATGCTCATCGTCCTTAACGCGTTATGTTAAATTTCATGGTCGAACCCATCACGGGTTCAGTAAGAAACAGAGGCTTTTCTCCTTCTTTCAGTGCACAGGTCAGACCTGCACGAACCACCGCCTCACAACAGCGTCAGAAAGAATTACTTCACCTGTTCTCAGGAATTTTAATCTAGATATTTCCCCCGTATTCAGGCACCCTCTCATCATAAACCATACTCTATACTTAGAAAAATCCAAACACTAAAAATCCACCCATGGTGGTTCCAAATCTCAACTTCCCTGAAGTTTATTGGCTATCGGAAGTAGATAGTCTTTGACCTATGGACACCTTTGTATGTATATTCATACCATGCCCTCAGCGGCTCTGCATATTGATCTCCCCTGCCCATCTACCAAAGGAAGGATTTACTTAGGCGATGCTTCTCTCCATACGCCTCTTGGCCTCTGAGCCCCCATTTCTATCTTGGGATTCAGAAACCCTCTGAAATACAGTTTACCAATCTCTTCCACAGTCCAACATAAATGCGGCAGAATGTCTTTGAAGATATTACCGAGAACCAAGAGAAGTCGTTCCATTTGAGATGATGTCCCAGATGCACAACTTTAAAATGCGTTAAGCCTCAACCATACCTTACGCTAACCAAATGCGCATGGAGGTGGTCTCCGGACCTTGCTCCTGATTAGTACGGATGATCCCAAAACACTTTCAGATGTCACACTCCCCTTTCCATCCACCCCTAGTGGTATTCATAATTTTCCATGCCACCCATCGTGGTTTCCATAATCCGGACTTCCATGAAGTCCCATGGCCATCAGAAATGGATAAGTATTTGACTTAAAGACAACTTTTTATGACTATGCATACCATTCCCTCAGTGGCTCTACATATTTATTGCCCATGGACCGTCTACCAAAGGCAATTTTTCCTTAGGCAATTCTCTTCCTACCTCTGTACGCTGACATGGCTCCCATGCATTGAGACACGCCCTGCATGCCGTTCAAATTCAAAAATGTTTCTCCCATGTGAAAATGAAGGGTATTAAGACATATTTTAATCAGTTGAATCCCAATGGGGCCCTTTCGCCACCATATTTGGTCAAAGTTGTTCGAACTAAAGCATCAGTAATGATAGTCTTGTCGGCAGGACTCTGAACCGCTCACAAAAGAAAGAGGCATGAAGCCTGTTAGGCCGAAAACCCGAAAAGGGCGACCTATGAAAAAGTCGAGTTATACCCGCTGAGTCCATACCGAATGGGAACAGGAAAAATAAGGGCACTAAAAGAAGAAAAAGACAAAAATTTTGTGGGGTTTTCCTATAAAACCCTATAAATAGTCAGACTATGCTCGCTGGATCCCATGGTCCAGTAAGAAATTAGAGCTTGCTTACTTGAGATATGATTCAGTGAATTGTTATTTTCACAACAATTTTTCTATGTAACAATAAAATTCCACAGCAATGAGTGATTGATAGAGACAGTGTTTCATTTGAACAAAAAAAAGATTGGAGGACCTCCACAAGCCATGGTCTCTCCTTCACACAAAAAAAAGAAAAGAGAAGAAGGGGGGGACAGAGGGGTAAGTAAAACAGGGGATACAAAAGTAGCTCTGATAGTTATAAAGGAGGCTGACTTTCTCTCCCCACCAGATCAGCGACTGTGCGGCGAAGGTTGTTGCATGATTGTTCCAACACTGCCTTCTCCCTGGTCTCAGCCTCAGCCACCGGACGGATATGATCCAATGCGGTTTGGAGATCGTTGATCCATTTTCTGGTGAACTCAAGACGACAAGTCATAGCCAATAACTTATCCCTCAGCATCGCGGCCCGTTCTTCGCATTCACGCAACTCAGATGATAGGATGGCCACCTGATCTCGAGAGATCGCCTCCCGTGCTATCAGTTGATGGAGATTTGCTGTGGTTCCCTCCAAGGATCGGGCCCCACAATGAGTGGTCTCGAAGTGAGCAAGTTTTCATTCATTAGTGACAACTTCCTCATGGGCCATGACAACATGGCAAGAAAGAGAACGGAACTACCGATAGTCAAAGCCACCAGACCCCAAACCCATGAAGAGCTGACGAAGATCATCGGTTTTAGTTTCCATTTCAGCTAAGGGGGTTTCGGTGATGATTTCACAGATTCAGGACTAGGCCCACATATGCACTGCCCTATGGACCACCATGATGCGAGGATCATTGGTATCCTCGCTGGACGACACGAGAATAAAGTCTGACAGGGAAGCCTATGCGGATGTGTGCTCACCAGAAGTTGACTCCGAAGTTGGGAGGTCTGGAGCTCCTAACCCCGGTTCAGGCTTGGGGATCAAATTGCTAAGCCCTGTATTGACTGGAGTAACCTCTGGGATGGCCTCGCTAGGACCCAACACCATAGGGTCATCCTCATCCACCCCCAAGAAGGATGAATTTGCCTGAACTGTGGCCACCATAGGGTTGGGAGAGGATGTTCTCTGAATCGATTTGATTGACGATCCATTAGTCGGCCATCCTTTAAAACTGATGTGGAAGGTGTAGTAGATGCAGCAGCTACCATACCTCCCAATTTGGGAATCTTCCAGATATCCTTCCCTAGGATCCCATCAGGATAGTATTTTACCTATTCCTTTTCATACTCCATGGAAAGGCCAGCAGCCGTGCCTGTATCAGGTAGGGGAATGCTTGCGTCAGATCCCTCCCACGTCATCATCAGCCGCCACAGAAAAAGTATGACTGGATACAGTCCTTGGGCCCGAGAAGGGGGAAGAGAAGTTTGGACTTGCATGCACCTGAACTACCGAGAAAAGAGATCTGGGACGTACATCTTGCACAAAGAAACACAGTCGATCCATGCAGACAGTAACCCGTCCTACAGGGAGACCATGTAAGAGCGCTCCTCCAGGCTCCCCTGGTGGTTGTCAACTAAGACGCCAAAAGGGGTGGGGTAGGGAGTGAAGATGAACTATGAGATGTCGCTCAGGAGCTCGAGGACTTCAATAGTGTTGAGAAACTTCCAGAGAACTCCGGCTATATCCAGTAGGGTAGGATGAAAGGTAGGAAGCAGGATGGCCGTGTTGTGATGATATTCATAACAGTGGCAGTGATCCACCACCCAGCCGTACAAAAATTGAGATGGCCCACTTAGACGGTAGAGTGACCCACCCACCTACATGTGGCTCAGTAGCTCGTATATATGGGCCAACGTGGGAACGACTAAATTCACCATGAGGCCCTCTTCTAACTCAGCCTCCATCACCAAAGTACAGGCCCATACACCTGGGTTAACATCCCGTTAAGGAAATAGCCATCCGCTCAAAAACATAGCAAATAGATAGGCCAACCGGAGTATAGGAGACACACCAGGGCACGCTTCGTTACCCCATGAAAGGTAGTTTCCTGCTTCTAGAACCTCCCAGTAAGAACCTTGAATGGTTCGTGACTATTGGGAAGGATGAGTCCTGGGACGCTTAATCTTCGGCGTAGGACCGGTGGTGTTATGAAATTACCCTACCCATGTGCTATAAGGAATAAGCGAGCAGGCAAGCAAGGCCTGACCCAGTGACTGCTCTGCCATGGTCATCAGCTCTTTTGCCAATGAAGGCACCTATTCAACGTTGTCCCATGAATTGGGAGTGGGAAAAAATTCATCATACATCTTCCCAATAATCGGCAGTCCTCTTATCTGGTGAATGTCCCACAGACTAATTTCGACATCACTATGGGAAAGGTAGAAAGTGCTAGTACTTGAACACCAGCGGCTGAACAGGTCAGGAAGGATCAAAGAAGGTTGGTACATGGAAAATTGGGAATCCCACACAATGGAGTATAGGTTTACAACTTCCAGTGAATCGGGAGACTCCCGAAAATGGTGATGGACCTAGAAATCCCAAGCCCAATCATTTGAGAAGAGCCCGCCGGACCAATGATCCCACTTGGTAACCCTCCCCGCATTAGGATCCTTTTGAGAAAAGTGGATAATAGAAGGGTAGTCCTTAAGGACAGCTTTCTGAGAAAAGTATTGAATGTACTGATCGCTTTGGGTCCAGACAGATCCCCTCATAATAGATGTGTCTTTCGGACCAAAAATTGGAGATTATCTCCCCGAATTGGGTAATGTTGGTCTAAATTCATTTTGAAGGTGCTTCTAGGAAAGGAGAATGGAGACCTGCGAAAGTAGGGGGGATATGGACATAATCCTAAAGACCGAAGCCGTAGAGCGGGAGCCGATTGGATAATGGATAACTCAAAAGCTCTGGAGAGAGCATGTTCTTCAATGGACCATCATCGGGAATGATGGACAGTCTAGGGTCCTCTTTGACGCCCTCCACTCTTTGAATCATAGCTGAAAGTCTCTCCGATCTAGTTAAGAGGGACTCTACAGTAGGCCTCGGCACAGAACGAGGGGGAACCATATTTTCTCCCTCCACAATGAGAGAAATCAACTCGGAATAAAAATCAGGCAAGAATAACTAGACGAATGGTTAAGGAGCCTTCATAATTAAATCCTCAAGGAGGCCTTGGAGAATGGTTCGTGATGACATCATCCCACGAACCAGCCCTTCGTGAAATCTGTTCGCGATGCCTGGGCCCTTGGAGCGTTGGCCAGGAAACCGCGAAGCGAGTTCCTCCGCAACCCATCATCACTTACATTTTAATTAATTAATAGTAATGGTTTGAGGATGGGAAGTCGTTTCGCGGGTGAAGGCGGCCACGAAGAAGAAATGGTTCACAAATGTTGTCGCTGGTTCTCGGACGAGGCACTTCGCAAAAGAGAAAGCATGTGGAGGAAAAGGAGCTCTGGTTTCGCGAAGAATTCAGAAAGGGACAAGTGAGGGCTCCCCATATTTATAGATGTGGTCCCCTACCGGGTCCACCTTTCTACCACAAACCATCTCAATTTTAGGACCACTCTACATTGGAATGGCCTCCTCTTCGTTCCAATCAGACCCCATTCCGATGGGGGGCATTGTAGGGTCCTGAAAATTCCACAAAGGATTGTTTACCCAAATTCCCCCAAAGAATTGGTGAAAATAATCAAATAAGAAACAAGAAGAGACACAAAGGACCGGTCCGTAAACAAGTCCATGGAAGCGCAGCATGGCTAGGCACCGCGCGGAACCCCCCTCCGCGAACCATTGTTTTTCGCGAAATGGAGGCGAAGAGCCTCCGTGGTCACGAGGAAGGATGGATGCCAGTCTGGTTCACCATCGCGAACCGCCCCAACCACAGACCGCGTTGACCGGCTCAAGCCGCAACCGCTGTCGTTCGCGGAATAGAGGCAGAACCATCCGTAGCTGTGAAGCACTCCCTGAGTTCGCCTCGCGGAGGGGGGAGCGTTCAATACCCACCACGAATCGCGGATGAGCAAAGTCATATGTGAAACGAGTATTTGGTTATGGGCCTCTGCCAAAAGCGTCGTGTGGCCACATATACATTCCTTTCCCTACTCAATAAACAGTGACCAAGGGGGAAAGAAGAAGGAATCAGAGAACTGGAATCAGATTCAAAGGATTGGATATTCGGGAAGAGATGGAAGGCTTCGGATTTCTCAAACAGCAAAATCTCCATCCGCGAACCACAGCAGTTATATGAATTAAGATGGAATTGGAAAACACGTAACAATTTGGAGAACCACGAACCTAAAATAACAATAAAAGGAGAACCGCGAACCATACCCTCTCCGCGGATGACTTCCTCGCAGACCAAGGAGTTTATGCCTCTTTTCCCATCTACCGTACCGCGTAGCATCCTCCTTCGCGGGCGTAGCCGCGACCGACAAGCCTCTGATTGGCGCCGCCCTTGACCGCTGCTGCCTGCTTGGAACCCTCCGCGAACCACCCTAGTTCTCATATTGATCCCGAAGCTGCGAACCACCCTGGTTCGTGGATTGAATCTGAAGCCGTGAACCACCATGGTTCGCATATTGAGCCTGAAGCCACGAACCACCATAGTTCGTGGACAACTTCTCTAGCCGTGTGGCACTTTCCCACGAGAAGGGCGACACCACCCATACATCTCGGTGGCTAGCCAGATTATTCGGTGTTCTCATTTCCAGATCCAGGTAAAATCCTTTCGATCCAGCAAGGTCCTCCATGACTCCCTCATTGGCATGTTCATCGGCCCCGAGATGAGGCCTCTACTGGAGCCACCAGATCCGTGTGGTATAACTTTCAGAAGCATCATCATGCCGTTTTGAGTTCACATACCCATGGTAAACATGGGAAAATGGGTTTCCCCGACCCTTGGGTGGATTCCCGAAGCATTCCTGGGTTCACATTCCCATGGTAATGTGGGGTCTGAGCCCGAGAGCCCCCCTTTCTGCCTCTACTCGCCATGATGGGGGACTGCACGCTTCGGAGACCGGGCACTTCTCCCCTCCCCAGAGAGAGGGCGACATACCAATCCGAAGGCAGTCATCCCCATGCACCTCGGTACTTCTCCGTGTATTTCCCCAGGGAACAAGAGAGGTGATGGGGACATGAGAACCCCCTTTCCCTCTCCCGTTGGGCTTTGTCGCTCCGGGCGTCCATCTCGGAGTAAGCCCCGACCACCTAGGCCTCCTTAGAGTGTAAGCCCCAATTCATCACCCTGGGCCGCCTTCATGTGTATGCCCCACTCCGCTTCTCACGGACGCACATTTCGCGATGTGATCATCTAGTCCCTTCTGCCTCTTGTTTCTCACACCGATCATGACTCACATGGGCTTAGAGTAAGCATCGACCATGAAATCCTCCTATGGGATTCCCCATAGCATAAGCCCCAAGAAAAAGTGAAATACGAGGACTTTGATCCCTGCCATCTAGGCAGGGTACGTAGGAAGCCTCCATGTGGTTCAATCCCATCACCCATTGGACCACCTGGTCTCTCTTCATGTCGGTTCCCCAACACCCTCAAGAACAATGTGGAATTTGATCCATGCATCCTAGGAAGGGTACGTAGGAATCCTCCACGAGGTTCAAGCCCACCACTCGTTCGTTTCTTCACGTCGATTTCTTCCCTCGTTCAGCATGACTATAAACTGTATATCCGAACTACGTGGACTTTGATCCATGCTTCCTACGTAGGGTACATAGGAAGACTCCCTAAGGTTCAATCCCAATAGTCGGTCGATCCGATCATCTCCACATCGGTTCACCACGCCACTCCTAGTGATTCCTCAATCGAGTCCCAACCCTTCAGGTTCATTAATCCAATTCGGGATGGTAAACCTCGGGCATAAATGATTCTGAACCCCTGCATCTAGTTGATCGTAGCCCACTAATGTTGAATCCATGAATACTATGTTATCGTATAAACCAATGATTCTCAAACATATTAATACATCTTAAATCTATAAGAGAGTCCCGGAACAGGTAATAATTTCCCCCCAAAAGGGTGTGATGAGCCCGACTTCCCATCCTCTCAACCAATGTGAGTTCTTAAGAGTCGGTTCTTAGACCATCTGGCGAACGCCTGTCTTTGGAAAGTCAGTCCATCAATCATTGGATACGGAGCCGTTGGGCATTTCGTGGCCGAAAAACAAGAACAAAACACATACACATAGTGGATGGAGGAAGGTACTAGGGTTCCTTCATTTTTACTTTAAATTACACCACTTTTTTAGTGTCTACCTTCAACGTTTCTAACTATTCTTCATTTAATGGTATATGGAGATCAAGAAATTCATCACATTTATTCCGGAATTCATCCAGTTATTGCTAATCTACAACATGTATCTCAATAGGAATGTATTTCTCCTTGGCCTTCAGAGGGATAAAAAGTTACACATTATCTAGTTTAGGTTCTTATTACTCTTATAGTGCTTGAACATATGCAGTTATTGAATATATATTTTGATGTAGATCATGCACCATCTCTCCAAGAACATGAATATCTTATTTAATCTTTTCTTTTTCACCTTAATCCTGAAAATATTCTATGATAACTTTTTCAACGGTGTTGCGAGGAAAACATAAACACTATTCTTGTGTCTTGTACACATCTTTACAAAATTATGGGAAGTAATCCCAAAATTTACTGAGCTCTTTGGTCAATCCTTCAACCACAAGATGCTCTGGGGTCTCTTTAAGCACTTGAATGTCGTCCTTGAATTACTCCTGTATGAAAATTTGGCCCTGATCTCCCCCGATCTTTCTAGCCGACATGGAAACACTCCCTTACGGAGACCATGGTGACTCAACAACTTGTTACTTCACCTATGACTAACTATCAGTCTACAAAAAATAATAATCTTTTGAAATCAATAGGGATTTTATTTATTGTTTAATAAAAGAAATAGAATTGACCTAAACTGTGAAAATATAAAAATTTACTGAACTAATTATTGAATCCTTGAAAATGATAACAGTTTTGAATGAACACCTATTTAGTAGTATGGGAAAAAGTTATTTTCCTAATTCAACATATTGGATGACCATATTCTTCTCACTTTAAGAGATTCTCCATTTGGTCCCATAGTTTTATCTAGATCAAAAAAATTATTTCTTTTTATTATTTTTAATCATTTATGAAAATGATAAAAAAAAAATTAGAGTCTGAAAAATTATATAAAAAATGGGAATTATAACATATATTATCACAAAAATCTAAACAGAATGAATCTAGAAAGAAAAGACTTGGTTTTGGGTTTGGTTTTGGGTTCAATAATTATTTTCCTTTATATGTTTGTTTTCGGTTTGATAATACAAGCCTTAAATATCATGTTTAAACTGATATTATTTATTTATAAATTGTGAAAATCATTTAATGCCTAGGAAATTTAAATTAAACCTCCTTCTTTACTCAAGGTTGATGACACACCTTCTTCTAGGAAGTTCTATTCACCATGATCCTGCTCTATCGATGCCATTTCGTCCATATATTAGTTCAACATCATTTTTTGAGTAAATAACCAATGGTTATAGGGAGAATATATTAAATAAAATAATAGGAATAGATTTAATTTTATGTTATTTGGGGGGGGGGAATCACCACATTGGGGACATTATCCTTGCCCATGCATTCATCTCAAATCTACTACACACTTAAAATATAATTTAATAAAAATTCAAGACCACCATGACATCTTATCAAGCCAAGATTCGGGGTCATCCCCTTATTACTAAGTGTAAAAGATCACAATGGTTGATGGAATTCCAATAGAATAAAAAATAATAATATAAAAATAAAATCAATTAGGATAATGAATATAATATTACAAGAAGAAATATAATAGATCTGAGATGAGGGAGAGAGATGGAATCAAGTAAATATGAAGAAGAATAATGAAGAATAAGAAAATAAAAAAATAAAAAAATAAAAGAATGGAAAGGTAAAATGAATAATAATAATAATAATAATAATAACAAGAAATGAAAAAATTAAAAAGAAGAAGAATAATATGAGATTCATGGGGTAACAATTAAAATTAAAATTCATGATTGTTTTATTTAAAATAAAAATATAAGATAATAAAAATTTACAATAAAACAAAAATTAAATATAAATAAATAATAATAATAAAAGAAAATAGAAATTATAAGGGGGGATAGTTACAGTAGCAAGCCTCAGTTTTGAATCCCTCTTCGAGGGAGTCAACTGATGATCTATAGTAGGGGGCATCACCTCTTTATATAGGCACTTGATGAGGGGATCTTGGATTTATCTTCCATCATAGCACCCAAAAAAGGGGAGGATCTCCTGGTTGATACCGAACTTCTGAGACCCATGGGAGTGAAATAAGAAACACCCATAGATGGTTAATGTTTAAATCTTGTGTGTGGACTCGATCCACATGGGGCAGGTTGCAGCTTCACCAGTGCATGCATGAGATTTGGGATAGTGGGGTCGTACAATGGAATCAGGTTCTCCCTCTTCCTCTGACCATTACAGTGGTAGGAAGATTCGTGAAATGGGACTAATTGGTTGAATATTTGTGTTGGATGTGTGTATCTAGGGAATCAATGGTGCATGGTAAGGTTGAAATATGGGGGCATAACATAAGTGGAAGACTAGGTGATGGGTGATGAAAGTGGAGAAGCAGGAAACCTCTTCTCCTCCGGAATTTAAAGTGGATGTAAGAGGTTGCATATGATGCATGTGGGTTTTCCCAAACTTATGAGATAGTTCATGGTGATTGGAGGATCGAAAATAGTGAAGGGAGCTTGTGTTGACCTTGTACGGAGGCTGTCAGGGCGTGGCATGTTGAGGGAGCTCAACCCTGATCTTCGGGATGACCTGATGGTGGTTTCTTTGTGAATTACAATGGTGGGATAACTCCACGTAGTTGTGTCATTGCCTAATGGTGATAGAAGGGGTTGACCATGGAGTTCCTCGATGGTTCTTGGGTGACAAAGACAATAGTAGGTAAAGATGAGGTCTGATGATAGTGGCAGAAGCAGAGATCGAAGGTGACAATGGTGGAGTTGTAGTGGAGAGAAGTGAAGCATGGCTGTTAGTGGAGGAGCTTTGGCGGTATTCTTGTATCACATCAAACTAGTGACATAAGTATGGCCATTTTATAAATGGGAAATGGGGGAACTCATTTAAATGGATGCTTCAGGGATGCCCTCCAGTTTCCACTTGCACACACACCATGGGCGTGCACTCTACTCTCTTGGGCTTCAACCTACATCTAGTCATCATGAGGTTCACCACCCGCAGCTCACAGGTAGGGGATTTCATCCCTCATAACCACATCGACTTGTGAAGGCCTTCCTTGGGCCATGCTTGGCCGTCGAGGCCTCTCTAGGCCCTACTATGTGGCTTTCTAGGGTAATTTAGGTGGGTGGGTTTTTTTTAGTTTTATGGGGTAAGGTTTTTAAAAATTGGGAAAATGGGTTTGTTCGGCGCGACTTGAAGTAGCGCTTTGACCCCACACCACCCATACCCCATATATATATAATAAATTTATTTATTATAATAAATATAAAAAATACAATAATTACATAATTATATTTTTTATAATAAATACAAAAATTATAAGAAATTTATTTATTTATAATAAACATTTTTAATAAAAATCTAATAAATATTATAATATTATTATAATAAATATACATTTGTTATACATTTATTATAAAGTTATTATAAATATTAAAATGTTATAATGTTATAATATTTATTATAATAAATATCTAATAAATGTATATAAATACTATTATAATAAATGCACAATAAATGTATAATAAATGTATAATAAATATTTATAAAACATTTATATCTACAATAAATACTTATTATAAATAAATATTATAAGAATTATAATAATAAATATCTAATAAATGTATAATAAATATTATTATAATAAATATTATAATAAATTTATAGTAATTGTATATTAAATATATAATAAATATTTTTAATACATTTATTATAAATGTATATTTATTATAATAAATATTTTTATATTTAGTTATAATAAATGTATATTTATATTAATATTTATAATAAATATTATAATATAAATTATAATAAATATAAATTTATTTATTATAATAAATCTACATTTATTGTATACATTTATTATAATAAATATGTACAATAAATGTATAATAAATATTATAATACATTTATTTTTTAATTATAATACAATAAATGTAATATGTAATTATTTAACTTTATTATATAACTATAATATCTATATTTATTATATTTATAATTATATAATTATATTATAAATAAATGTAATGTGTAATATAATATAATAAATGTAATATCATACATTTATTTTTTAATTATAATAAATGTATATTTATAATTATATAAATGTATAATAAATATAATAAATATTAATGTATAATTATATATTACATTTATTATAATAAATAAATAAGGACATATTACATTTATTATAATAAATAAATGTATATTTATAATTACATTTATAAATGTATATTTATTATAATAAATACATGTATATTACATTTATAAATAATTAACTCTTTATTATAATAAATAAATGTATATTTATAATTACATTTATAAATGTATATTTATTATAATAAATAAATGTATATTACATTTATAATTAATTACATATTTATTATAATAAATTAATGTATATTACATTTATAATAAATGTAGATTTATATAAATAAATGTATATTACATTTATAATAAAGGTATATTTATATAAATAAATATTATTAATAAATATTATTAATGCAAATTAATAAATGTACAATTATTAAAGAATATTTTAATAAATACATGTATATTTATAATTATACTTATAAATGTATATTTATAATAAATGTATATCTATAAATAAATATTATTAATGAATATTAATAAATGTATATTTATTATAATAAATAAATGTATATTACATTTATAAATAATTACATATTTATTATAACAAATAAGTGTATATTAAATTTATAATAAATTTATATTTATATAAATAAATATATATTACATTTATAATAAATGAATATTTCATTTATAAGTAATTACATATTTATTATAATAAATGTATATTACATTTATAAATAAATAATCATTTATTTAGTAAATAAATGTATATTACAATTATTATAATAAATGTATATTACATATTTATTATAAACAATGTATATTAAATTTATATAAATGTATATTTAGTACATATTTATTATAATAAATAATTACATTTATAAATGTATATTACATTTATAATAAATATCTAAAATATGTATATTTATATAAATGTATATTTCTTATAATAAATAAATGTATATTAAAATTATAAATGATTACATATTTATTATAATAAAAAATTTATATTTATAATTATATATTTATAGTATATAATTATTAATAGATATGATAACTATATAATAAAGATAAATAATTACATATCACATTTATTATATTATAATTAAAAATCAAATTTATAATAATATTTATTATACATTTATTATACATATTTATTATAATAAATGTAAAAAATAAATGTAGATTTATTATAATAAATAAATGTATATTTAAAAAAAATATAAATATAAATATACATTTATTATAATTAAATATTATAATATTTATTATAAAAAATGTACATTTTATAAAAAATGTATTATAATATTTATTATACATTTACTTTAGATTTAATATACATTTATTATAATATTTTTTATAATAACATTTATTATCCATTTATTAGAATAAATTTTATAATAATATTTATTATAATAGATATTATAAATGTATATTTATTATAATAATATTTATTTTAAATTTATTAGATATTTATTATTATAAATATTTTAATATTTATTTATAATAAGTTTTTTTATAAATATAAATGTATTATAAATATTTATTATACATTTATTATACATTTATTGTGCATTTATTATAATTGTATTTATTATAAATTTATTAGATATTTATTATAAGAAATGTAATAATATTATAACATTTTAATTTTATAATAAATGTATAATAAATTTACAACAAATGTATATTTATTATAATAATACTATAATATTTATTACAATATTCAAAGGATATTTATTATAAATATTTATTATAAATAAATAAATTTTTTATAATTTTTGTATTTAATATAAAAAAATATAAATATATATTTATTTTATTTCTTATATTTTTTATAATATATATGTGTGTGTGTGTGGGGTATGGTTGGTGTGGGGTGCAAAAAAGGGATGGGGTGAAAAAAACAAAAAAAGGTGGCAAAGCGCCACTTGAAGTGGCGCTAGTCACCCGAAATGTTGAGCGCCACTTCATTTGGCACTCAAATGACCCATTTCCCTAAATTGTTTCACCCTAAACCCATTAAAAAAACAAACACCCCTTGTGTCCAAATTACCCGGCTTGCTGGCTGGGTCGAGGGTCTGCATGGGCTTGGCCTAATTTTTTGAAAATGTCATTAAAAGGGTTAGAAAAAATCCTAATAACAATAAAGATGTTCATCATTATCTATTAAATATATTTTAAATTCAAAACTAACTTCTTTTTTACTTTTGTAACCCCTCTTACTCATTCCATCAAAAATTCAATGATTTTAATAGGACATTGAAAATCATGGGTTTAGCCCTTGAATGTAATTTAAAAATCCTAGAAATTTGATAAAAAAACTAGTACATAATTCGTGTTTGTTAATCTACGATGTTGTTCTCTTCTTGTGAGAATAATGGTGATGCCGTTGAGTTTGGGGATTTATTGCATCTCAATTTATTTACATGCCACTACAGGAAAAACTGATTTTTGTGACAGGTTATTTGAGACGAGTGAATCAACCCGTCACACATAACTAATTATTTGTGACGGGACTAGGGGTCCCTTGACAAAAACATATGTGCGGTTCCACATGGTTTGCGCGGAAAACTACAAATGAAGGGTATTTGCGACAGGTAGGCACCTCATGTCGCAAATACCAGGAGTTGGTAAATGGAATTTGCGACGTAGAATTCCCATATCGCAAATACCCAGTGGAAGTAAATTATATTTACGACGGGATGTTGTCTCGTCGCAAATACTGTGTTTGCAGGTCACTTTTGGAAAAAGGACCAATCAAAGATAACCTTCTAACCACCGACAGTAATTAATGCGGTCGTAGATATTTGCGACGGGTCTGATCACAAAAAGTACTATTTGCGATAGGAATCTCGTCGCAAATATTTCTATCACAACTAATCTGACCTATATATACCGGCATCCATTTTTCCTTCCTTACAATCAATTCATACATTCTATGTTTCTCTAAACTCTAATTTTAGAGTGAAAATTTTTTAGAGATTGTTTTTTTACGAAGAAGTTGTGAAGCTGTATACAATTATAAGAGATCACGTTTAATGGAATTTATGTTTAATCTAATTTAGAATTTATTTCATTTTTTATATTAATTTTAATTATTCACGAATAATTGTAATTAAGTTAGATTTAAATTATTTTGTCATCAGTATTTATCTGTAATAATAAATTGAAATTATAAGTACTAATTCTTAGTAATTAGTAATAATTAATAATTATTAACGATAATTAGTCATGTATATAAATAATTAGCGGTAATTAGTAATTTGTAGTTGTAATTTGGTGTAATTAATAGTAATTACCGCTAAGAAGTAATAATTCGGAAAAAATATTAATAATTAGGAATAAATATAAATAAATAAGTACAATTAGTAATAAGTAATCATAATTAGTAATAAATACTAATAATTAGTAATAAATTCTATGTATTATTAATAAATAATTATAATTAGTAATAAATAATAATAACATGTAATAATTATTAATAATTAGTAATAATTAGTAATAAATAATAATAAATACTAATAAATACTAATAAACGATAATAAATAGTAATAAATAGTGTTAAATAGTAATAAATAGTAATAAATAGTTATAAATAGTTATAAATAGTAATAATTTAGAAAAATTCGTAATAATTAGTAATAATTAGTAATAAATAGTAATAAATAGTAATTATTAGTAATACTTAGTAATACTTAGTAACTGATAGTAATAGATAGTAATAGATAATAGTAATAAATTGTAACAAATTGTAATAGATAGTAATAGATAGTAATAGAAAGTAATAAACAGTAATAAATAGTAATACATAGTAATAAATAGTAATACATAGTTATAAATAGTAATAAATAGTAATAAATAGAAAAAATAGTAATAATTAGTAATAATTAATAATAATTATTAATAAATTGCAATAAATTGTAATAAATAGTAATAACTAGTAATAAATACGAATAAATAGGAATAAATAGTAATAAATAGTAATAAATAAGAATAAATAGGAATAAATAGTAATAATTCGCAATAATTTGTAATAATTAGCAATAATTAGCAATAATTAGAAATAATAAGAAATAATTAGAAATAATTACCAAAAAATAAGAATAATAAGGAATAATTAGTAATAATTAGCAATAATTTGAAATAATTAGCAATAATTAGCAATAATTAGCAATTATTTGAAATAATATGTAATAATTAGAAATAATTACAAATAATTAGCAATAATTAGCTATAATTAGGAATAACTAGGAATAAATAGCTATAATTAACAATAATTATGAATAATTATGAATAATTAGAAATAATTAGCAAAAATTAGTAATAATTAGGAATTATTAGAAATAATTTGAAATAATTAGCAATAATTAGCAATAATTAGCAATAATTAAAAATAATTAGCAATAATTATGAATAATTAGGAGTAATTAACAACAATTAGTAACAATTACGAATAATTATGTAAAACTAGAAAAAATTAAGAATAATTATGTATAATTAGGAATAATAATGAATAATTAGGAATAATTAAGAATTATTAGGAATAATTAAGAATAATAATGAGTAATTAAGAATAATTAGGAAAAATTATAATTAATTAAGAATAATTAAGAATAAATATGAATAAATATGAATAATTAGGAATAATTATGAATAATTAAGAATAACTAGGAATAATTATGAATAATTAAGAATAATTAGGAATAATTAAGAATAATTAACAATAATTAGTAATAATTAGGAATAATTATATATAATTTGGATTAATTAAGACTAATTTGGAAAAATTATTAATAATTAGCAATAATTATGAATAATTATGAATAATTGGGAGTAGATAGCAATAATTAGGATTAATTATGAATAATTAGAGATAGTTACGATTAATTAGAAATAATTAAGATTAATTAAAAATAATTTGGAATAATTAGGAATAATTATAAAAAATTAAGAATAAATAATAATAATTTGGAATAATTATGAATAATTAGGAATAATTAGTAATAATTAGGAATAATTTGGAATAATTAGGAAAAAATTGTGAAAATTTGTATTAATTAGTATTAATTTGTAATAATTAGTAATATATAGTAATAATTAGTAATATTTAGTAATAATTATGAATAATAAGTAATAATTAGTAATAATTAGTAATAATTTGTAATGATTAGGAATAATTCGAAATAAAAAGGAAGAATTAGGAATAATTAGAAATAATTATGAATAATTAGGAATAATTAGTAATAGTTAGGAATAATTAGGAGTAATTATAAACAAAATCTTTTATAATAAATTGTAATAACTTTGCACAATTTCCAGTGGATTTGCAGAAATCCTTTTGCTCGATGTTTTTTCTCTTTTCAACTCTCACTAACTCAAAACATTTTAAAGTATACTCTTATATATGCATATCCAATCTCGTATGCATGAGTTTGAATATGCATTCAAAAGAGCACATTTTTGATAATGTGTTTATGTTTTGACAGTTGCAAGAGGATGATTCATCAATGTAAATGGGGCTCTTTTGTCTGACGACTCATTTACCTGCATCTTTGTCAGACTGAAATCAAGTTACAGAATCTGTTCGGAGGTAAGCTTATACATTCTAGTATGCACGAGAATTGATATACATACCACTGAGAAGATTCTCTATTGTGATTTCAGGGTGAGAATGTTTCAAGTAAATGAGTCGTTAGATAGAAGAGTAGTCGTCAATCCACTAGAAATAGTATCACCCGTAATTAATGGTAATTATTAAGAAGTAGTTGTAATTATTTATCTTCTTTTTTGGATAGTTTTTTTCCAATTTAATATAATTCCACAATAGTAATGATTTTATATTTTTTAGAAGAATATGGAACAAATAAGTTGACAACAATCATTATTAAATGATCGTGCTTGGATAAATAAGTGCAATAAACCAAACTGTTCTTGTTTATATCCTGTATATATTAAGGGTGTTGAATATTTCTTATCATTTTCATCATCAAAACCATAATTTTTTTCATAGGGAATAATTAAGTGTCCATTTAAAAAATGTTCTCTAAGAACGTTTGACACATTTGATAAGGTTGGGGGAAATATCATATATTTTGGTTTTCAACCAGATTATGTCTTTTGGTATCAAAATGGTGAAAGAAGTTACTATGATGATACTAAAAACTAGATCTCAGATCCATCACGGTTTTAAAATTTATTATATGATGTTGTAGGTCCTTCTGTTCAATGAACATGTACTCAAAATGATTTTGATTTAAATTCTGAGTTGGTAGCAGCCATATTTTATGAGTTGTTGTGGTCTATAGAAGATGAATTATATCCTGGTTATAAGATTGAAAATTAGAAGCTATTTTAATTATGGTTATTAAATCAGATAATGAAATGTCATACATCTGTTTTGAGGAGATATTTTCTTTGGTTAAAACACTATTACCTGAAGGAAATGTGTTGCCTTCAAATTACTATGAGAGCAATAGGTTGGTTCATAATCCGAGTCTTAGTTATTAGAAGATTCATTCATGTGAAAATGATTTCATCTTATATTCTAGTGAGAAAAAGTCATTGAATAGTTTTCCCACATGTGGAAAATCAAGGAATAATGAATCTCAACTGGGGATGTCTGGATCTATTCCTATAAAATAGTTGATATATTTCCCCCTTACACCCAGGTTATACTGTTTATTTATGTCTCAGAACACAACGTCAATGATTTCATGACACAAAACCATGATTTCAACTAGTAAAATCTTGAATCATCCCTCAGATGGTGATTCATGAATCATTTTGATCAACTACATTCTTCTTTTTCTTTAGAAGCCCGAAACGTGGGATTGGGTCTTTTTACAGACATTTTATATCTGTTTGGTTCTTATAGTAGTTAGTATTCATATTGGTATGTCGTTATAACTCCATACAATATACCTCCCTGGATGTTGATGGAGGATCCCTATATCATTTTGACCTTATTAATCCCAGGACATCCGAAAAAGAATGATGATGTTTATTTGAAACCATTCATTGATGAGTTAAATTGATTATAGAGTAATGGTGTTAGTACATATAATGTTACTGTGAAACAATATTTAAAATTAAATCTGCATTGATGTGGAAGATTAGTGACTTCCCAACATATGCAATGTTATCTGGATAGAGAACATATGGTCCGCAATCACATCCTTACTATATGAAAGACATCAAATCATTTATGCTTATCAATGGAAAAATCCTTGAAATTTTGATTGTCATCATAGATTTCTTCCAACCGATCATCATTTTCGGAGGAACAAATCCCAGTCCAGAAAAGGCACATTTGAAAGGGATGAACCTCCAAAAATGATCTCAGATACAAAGTCAAAACATGTGGTATTTTCATTACCTCCCACCATATTTGGGGCAAATTTAAACCAATAAAAAATTCATGGCATTGGGAATGATCATAATTAGATCAAACAGATCATTTTTTGGGATCTTCCATATCTGTTTGATTTGTTGGTCTGCCACATATTAGATTTAATTAATATTAAGAAAAATTATTTTGATAATTTATTTTATACAGTTTTCGATACAGCAGGTAAGACCAAAGATAATGTAAAGTCACAATTAGATCTTGTCCAAATTTGAAGATGATTAGAACTTAAACTGTTTTATAATGTCATATCACAGAGGTTAACTAAGTCAAAAGCAGTTTATACACTATCTATAGAGATTCGATTATTTTTTTCAGTGGATTCAGATTCGAGACTTCTAGATAGTTATGCTTCCAATTTGGGAAGATTTGTTAAAAATGGTAATATTACCAGATGAAAATGTCATGATTTTCATGTTATAATGGAAATTCTTATTCCAATTGGATTCAGAAGTTTATTGAATTCTATTATTTTTTAGTCGATAACAGACATATCATATTTTTTTGAGATATTTGTGTGTTGAAAATAGACTATGATGCACTAAGCAATCTGGAAGAATATTTTGCAGTAATTATATATAAATTGGAAAAAATCATCCCACCAGATTTCATTGATTCTATAGAAAATCAGATATTAAATTTTCCACATGAAGCTTAATGCGGCCATCCTGTAATGTTTTGATGGATGTACCCATTCGAGAGATACATGCAAAAATTAAAGAAGAAATTATGTAACAAAGAATCAGTTGAAGGATCAATTTCTAAAGCTTATATGAATGTGGAAATTGCTTATTCCTTCTCATATTATTTTGAATCTGAATATCCCTCAAAAAACAACCACACGAGATGGAACTAAGGGAATGTTGATGACAAAATGGACAACGAATTATCAGTTTTTAATCAGGCAGAACTTGGCATTAGTGGAGTTCATGAATGATGGCCTTCAGATGTTGAACATCACAGAGCTTATATGTATGTTCTGCTCAACTGTGAAGAAATTAAATCATTTATACTATGAGTGCTTCTATTACTTATTCTATAATTTATGTTAGAATAACTAAAATTAATTAATTTTAGGTTATATGATTATCATATCTAGAAACACTTTCCACAAATTACAATAGCATCCCTTTAAGAACATTGGCAAAAACGATTTTCTCAATGGTTTCAAAAACTTGTAACATAAATTATTGATGTCTTAAAAATCGGTTCAGTTAATTATTTATTTTATTGATAATTTTTTTAAAAAATTTCAGGTGGGTCAACATTTTGATAAAATTGATAAGCGACTATGTATACTGAGTAACCCATTATCACAAATGGTTAAATCATAAAATTCAAATGTGGTGAATGGTTTTCAATTTCATAAAAATGCATATGAGGAATAAAAAAAATGAACATTGGAGTTTCCTTGAGAGGATCGCATTATAGAGAAACTAAAGTTGACTTTTACGGCTTGCTAGATGAAATTATTGAACTGCATTATCTAAGAAAAATTTATATAATGATGTCTAAATGTCGGTGGATGGATACTAAGAGAGGCATGGGTGTTCATCTAATTCATGGAATCATTGACATTAAATATAAAAGTCTTCTTGCTGAAAATGAACCAGTTTTACTAGCTTAATAGGCATAGAAAATATATTATGCAATGTATTGTGCTACGTCAAGAGACCTGAGTGATTGGTGGAGTATAATAAAAATGAAATCTTGGGAAAATCAGTTTACTCATACTAAATGTGGTTCTGCTGAAGTACAAGGAATTGAAAATTTTCAAGAGACTACACAAAATACATCATTTTAATAAATGGACATGAATATCGATGATGAATCTCTACAATTATGGGTCGATGGTAATGATGATGTTAATGATTTTACAAATAAATTTGATATGGAAATAATTGATTAAACTGAAACTCATTTGGATATTGATGATGTCAAGGATGAATATGAAGATATTGTCATCATCCGATATGAAGATGATGATGAAGGTGAACATAGTCATAGTTAAATGCTTGTTGTAATCATAACTAATATATATCTATATAAAATAGTTAGTTTCAACCATTGACAAAAAATAATCATTTTGTGTTTTAGATGGACCCTTATCTACTTCGTGAGTTGCAAGAGGCTGAGCTACCTTTGGTTGAGGAGGATTTGGGTTTATCTGACCCTCAGCCTACTGGTGGTTTAGGGGGTGTGCAGAGGTGGCACGGTCTTGTACTACTGATGTTTTTTGACCCTATCCCTGAGCAACGTTCGCATCTTGGCATCTATCCATGCACACTGAGATATGGTAACCGGTTTATTTTTGTTAGCTTTAATTTATTTATTTATATTCTAATTGTTTGATTATTTATTCCCTTTTCATAGTTTTGGGAATGTAGTTGTCGGACAAGGGAGCTCTATATTGTGAAATTATTTTTCTCAGCAATGGATCATAAGTGAACAGATTCACGTTGACATGCAACTCGAAATATGCAATCATTGACTGGTACATAAATAAATGAAAATCATATTTTAATTTATTTCATTAATAATATGATATTAAAAATTATTAGTAGGGTTTATGGTATCCCATCGATGATAGAATTCATGACACTATCCACGTGGCATGGGAGGTGTCTATGCATTAACAGTTATGTCTGTTATTAAAGAATTTGAGAAAGAAAACCATTAAGAAAGAAGGAGTGACAGTATTTTATTAGTCGTGTCAAGCCCACCGACAATAGTACATTTTATCTCAAATTTGGGATGGATTATGTTCACACTGGTTGAGTGGGGGATTTCAGAGGAGATCTTAATTTGGCCTGCAGAACCGGGGGAGACAGCAGGTGGCACATCGAGCTTGTCATTGTACATTCAGTATGCATAGAGAGCATATGGTATGTATATTTTTTAAATATTATATATAACATTAAATATAAATAGATTATTTTTATATTCATATAGGCAGTTGTGCATCCCGATATTACAAAGTATGACGTTTATCGGAGGATGTATAATGATCCATCCACTAGAGAGATTAGAAGTGATCTCTAACGTCAGATTGTGGTTAGTATTTTTTTTGTTTTATAATTAACTTCATATAATGATTTCACTATTTTAATTAAATATTGAAGCTGAGGGAGTCATACGAGGCTATGAACTCTCAGACATAGGCTTAGAGTTAAGCCGAGATGACTGATCAGACTAGTGCCCTCCATTTCGATCTGGTAGCATGGATGCATACGACCTAGTATGCCTTCGAGAAGGGCCGAGTAGTTAGTATCAACTCTCATTTGACTCATGGGACTTATTATGGTATTGCTACAATGTCAGCGTCCAGCTCGAGAGGTGCTCATGGAGAGGCATCATCTTTGGATCACAGTATCAGGAGCAGTTGTGAGCTCAAACTAAGTTATAGAATGTTTGGAGAAGCAGCATGAAGAGATGTATCAACAACAACCGTAGTAGGAAGATATGCGTCAGCCGTAGTAGAATCAGCTGTATGAGAAGACTACCCCCAGTGATTTTGTTATGTTAAAAACATTTGAATTCAACATTTGTCGTAATATGAACTATTTACAAGTTTTGTCTTTTATATTGGTGCGAATATTGCATAATTTAATTTTTTTATTTTTTACTTTTTTGTATTTTAAATATTTTAATATTTTAATATTTATTTTTAGTATTATATTTTTTAATGTTTGTTTATTTTACTAATAATAATAATATTTCATGTGTTTTTTTATTTTTTATGAATATTGTGAATTTTAATATTTTTCTGTTTTATTATTATTTTAATAATATTAATATTATTTTTTCATTAATCATAATTTTATTAAATATTTTTTTCATTTTATTTAATATTTGCGACTAGACATTTTGTGATGGGACCCCGTCGCAAATAATAATATATATATATATATATATATTAAAAATTATTTTCGACTGTAAAAGGATCCGTAGAAAATACATTTTTGCGATTGGCCTGTCGCAAATGGTTTAGATATATATAACACATATAAACGGATAACTATTTGCTGCAGGACAATGTGCCCATCAAAAATATTTTTTAACGGGCCTGTTGCAACAGGTTTTTATATATATATAATGTATTTAATCAAAGATCAATTTGTGATGGGATAGTTTCGCATCTCAAATAAGGATTTGTGACGGGACCTTTTGCGATGGGATTCTGTCAGAAATAATTTTTATATATATATTTTAAACGTATTTGCGACGGAAAAGGGACCCATCACAAATACGGTTTTGCGACAGAAATAGGACCCGTCGCAAATACATTTTTGCAATGGGATCATTGAAAAAGGTTTAGATATATATAACATACATAGAAGGCGAACTATTTGTGGAAGGAAAATGGGACCATTGCAAATACTTATTGCGATGAGCCCATTGCAACAAATTTTTATATATATATAATTAATTTAATCGGAGATCTATTTTCGATGCCATTTTCAGCAATGTTCTATTTGCGACAGGGTACCATCGCAAATAGACCGTTTCAAATTTCCCAAGTTATAGTAGTGTGCAATAAAAAATTGATCATGGTTTATCCATTTGGATGGAAATTTAATTAACCTTATAATTATTGAATTATATTGATAATTGTTTATAATTATTGCATGTTTTTTATTTATAACATTATAGAAGTTTTCCACTTGATTTTATAGATTGAATGATATCTATGATATTAGGGTTATCATTACTTATTATGCTATGGATTAGGATTATATTATTGATAGAAAATGTTAATGAACATAAATCCAAAATTAATTTATAATTAATTGTTTTAATGACAATTAATGAAGATGCATGTTTTAGTCTGGTGTTTCTTGTAATTGGATGATACCCAAATTGATTCAGTGAATACGCTTAACTAATGTATTCTTAAATATATTAATGTAATTGATAAATAATCCAAATCATGTTTATTCACATTTTTAACTATAAAAATTCTATAAAAGATAATGGTGATTCTCACAGTTTTGATTAAACTGGTACAAATGATATAGAGCATTTTTAATATTTTGATATCTTTTTATAGCATGATGCCTTTGGTTTCCTTTAGTTGGAGACTATGAATAATTAATTGGTGAATTCAATATGGATGAAGAAAAAATTTTCTAATAAATATAATTACTATGGTTCGAGTTTCCCACTTTCCTAAGAATTTTGGGTTCCTTGAGATTAGTGTCACGAGAGCTCATTTATATATGAAAGTTGGATTCCTTGTTTTAGGAACAATATTTCCCTATTGAATATATTTTTATTTCTATCCTATGGGTGGAGAGGCATGGATGTGTTATGATGATGTGATATATGCGTTTGGGATGGATGAGCCTGTGATGGCTAATGTGATGTGGGAGATGAGGCCCACAGGTTGTGGAAGTTGTTTATGTCTATGATGATGAGATGCATTGAGATATGCATTTGGGTGCTAGGTATGGAACAAGAGGTGTGGGAATGGGTTGAATATATGCTTATTCATTGATGTGGTACTGAGAGCCCAGATTCTCATTTATGAATTCGTTTAATGGAAGAAGGATGGTTTCGTATTTTACCGGTATTCCTTTCTCCACAGGTTGAGGAAGATCATTTTAGTGTGTTTCATGTTTCCTCTTTTTGGTATCTTAGAATGGTTTTCCTATATGATATGGTTTCTGTAATGATGATAATAATTAGTAAAATATTCTTCACCAATGGGGTTGGTGTTGATGGAATGAAAATGCTAAAATATTTTAATTTTGATAACCAATAGACTCAGTTGGGATTAACTCTAGAGGGCATGGAATTTAATCTGATGAATAATGTAATTTAATATGATGTAAAATTAATGGTTTATTAATGTATAATTAATTAATTATTTTAACAAAATGATAAAAAGTAAGGAATGAATTAAGGTATCTATTTAAAATATTTTTTTATTATAGGATATCTAGTCATAATAGTGGTCGTCAGATATATGAGAGAAGTGAGCTATAGATGAGTACAAGACTAGGTCACACCTATAGTGTTGTTATAATTTATATTATAACTTATAGGTTATATAATTTCATAGGCTACACTACTTATGTCTGTTTTGGAGACTAACACACATTGGACTCTTGGAGGGTGTTTCCCTAATTTCTCGGTGGTAGGATGAATGGGTAACTACCACCACTAGCCTCTCACTCTTCTCTTGGTAATTTATTGTGGTGGTATGCATGGTTGATAGTTTTCCATATATGATTGTATAGGGATATGATGAATTATGGTTATTTCAAACACATGTATCTCTATATATTGTATCTAAATGGGTAGTATTGGTATGAAGTTTATATGTCGTGATGGATTAATGTACATATTCAATGTATGGGGTGTAATAGATTGAGGAATACTACCCTATATATGATTCATCTTAAATGAGTTGTGCTGGATAACAAAGACAACATGGTTAATATATATTGATATTTGGATGCAATGATTTGATGATGTGATTCATGGGGAGCGTGTTGTGACACCTTTCCCTAGTGCCTTCGATCTGGCTTATTTTTCAAATGGATTGCTTAAGACATGTGATATCGGGGAAGGGAATAAAACTAGTAAGGTAGTGAGAGGGGGTTACCCTTGACGTTTCGCCATTATATTATATTCTCCCTTGTATTCAATAGATAGAGAGAGTAATCAATGATAAAATAAGAACATAGTATACTTTTTTCGGTGATGAGTTAGATTCATTATTTTTCAGAGTTCTTTGGAATTCATTCTCTATAGTTTTCATGAGAGGCTCTATGAAGGATCCTACTTATTATACAATTATGATAATATTTTGTATATATAAGCTGTTTTCAGTTAATCTAGAGTATGTTGGAGACCAATCTTAATATTACTAGCTCGTGGTTTTACATGATCTTTTTGTGATTTGTGTTCACTATTGTATTTACCCATTAAGTACTTGTAGCTCCCCTTTTGGTTGTTATAGAATTTTATGGCATTTCATGTTTTCATAGGGTATTTATTTTTATATATGTATTTGGATGTTTTTATTGGTGTTTGTATCTTAGCTCTATTTTTTTATGTTATGTCAGAGGGAAATGCCTCTATTATGTATTCTTATTATTCCCAAAGTTTTAGTCATCAACATGAGGCCTACTGGCGATGGGACATGGGAAGTTACCATATACATTATCTTATTTCTGGCCTAGTAGGGCTTCACTTTTGGGGGAGGGGTTCATGCTGTAATGGTATGAAGGGTTCTTGTTGAGGGATATTATGGAGTTCCGAGATAGACACAATTGTAGTTGCAAGGTTTGGTAGGGAAACACTCTCAAAATTGTTCACTAAGCGATGTAAATATGGGAGACCGAATAGGAGATGTGTATTTATCCCCCTCTGATCTGATGCATATACATTTATGTCAATCAAGATTAAAAAATGAAGTGATACTGGTTTAAGGTATAGACATAGGAAAGGATCATGGATCATTATTATATTCACCAATGTTTGAAATGGGTAAACCATGGTAATGGTTAAAACCATACCAAGATAAATATAAAAATATTTAATTAATGATATACATTATGTATTCACGGTATACGAGTATACAAGTTTATTCTTTTTGGAGGCATGGATCCATGTTTTCGTCTTATTAAACTTATTTCCAAATGTGTTTATCACGATGTCCTAAAAGATTACCACATAGTAGAGATTAATGATGATAATTCTTTTTTAGATGACACTATGAGAGTTTTAGCTCCATATTCTGAAGAAGTAAGATGGAACCATTTCATATTCATTCAAATAAGTCTAGATTTAGGAGGCTGAGATAGCTTTCAGTTCAATCCATTCATTAAAGGAGTAATGGGTTTCATTTGTTATGTTGGCGATGAATGGACCAGTGAGGAAGTGGTGTTTCTTATTTATTGAGGATTTGGAGGAGTATTCATACACATGGGAGAAGTTATAAGAAGAGTTTTGAGAAGAGTTTATTTCAATGACCATGAAGGTGGCCAGTCTCAAGGAGCTACTTATCCTTTGATAGAAAAGTATTTCTGTGTGAGAGTTCAAGAAATATTTTAGGACCCTTCTCCAAAGTCCTTCAGACCTATTTCTAAATGTGGAGGGAATGTAGTGAAATTTCTAGTAGGTTTATCATCCAGATATCTAGAACAATGTCAACTTATTTATGATAAATATGTATCTACAGTTTTTGGACGGAGAAGTGGTTACTGAGAGGAAACATTACAGAACTATACCATAGTGAGAGTTTAGTTTTCAATATTAATCATGGTATAGATATATGGTTTATGTTTCTGATACATTAGATATTTTAGTCAGCTAGTGTTAGGTCCCATACCTCATCATCTAATTTTTCTACGGGGTGGTAGATCATAGACTTATTATAGGGGGTTAAATTAACATTTTTATATTGTAGGTCTAGGTCTTCAGTAGAGAGTGTGTCCAAAATTTATGATTAGTTTGAATGTGCTAGGTATTCTAATTCAAGGTTCTCCAGTAAGGTAGTTTCAACTAGGGGAGATAAAGTAGGGTGATCCATTTTCGGATCAGTAGAGAGGAGGAAGAGTATGTAGAGTACAACAATGATATACATCTTATCCTCGTATAGAAAATTACGATCATTGAGGTGGTCTTCAGGTTGGTTAGAGATGCCACGACTCGTCCAAGTGTGGCCCATTCCATGAATCTACATGCCCGCCAGCAATACGCTAGGGGTGGTTACTGACATCAAATAGGAATATCACTAACATGAGAGAAATTTACTAAGTACCTATACACAAACACAAACATACATCTCCAATCCCATGAATGTTAAAATGAAAAAACCACTAAGGAACAAAACACATGCATACCACTAAACCCAACCAACATAGTACAACCAAGAAAGGAATGTGTGGTAATGTAAAATTGGCCAGAATACAATCCCACCTAAAAAATAGTCTATAAACTACAAAGTCCAACCTATTAACAAAATGTACAAGGAATATTTCATATAGTTGTAGAAACTCCTCCGCCGATTTGAACATCAGAAGCACCGACTAGTCCTGGTTCTTATCTTCCTAGGAATATGTCAAAAAATTGTTGCCAATCTGTAGAAGACATGACACATGCAAGAAAATCCCTATGACCGGTGAGTATAAAAATACTTATTAGGACAACCTAAAAACACATATAAACAAACAATTTAAAAGTAAAATCAACTCTACATAAGTATGTGTCTAAAAACATATAATAATAATACCTAGATATACTCAAACTGTGACCATTTTTCTAGATGTAAGTTGAAACTACCGTATACCACCACTAGAGATTCAATCTGAAGATTCCATAAATTACCCAACTGGGACCACATAATCCCAATTCCAATATAATATATGACGTCATTATAAGAGGTGCTACTCATTAGGTAACTTCACAATAGATATGCGACGTTAGATCTAAAAAGAGATACAATACACTCACTATGTGATAACTCAATCCATGAGTGGGGAACATCAAGATACACAGATGGGGATCACTGTCAGGGACATGGGGTGATACCACAACTCCTCTAGATACACATGATAAGTAGAGTATCTATGTTTGGTAGGATTGGTCGTGTAGATACCAATCCTCTATATAGGGAACAAGAATGGATAGAGGATCCTTCTCCAGGCCTCTCGGAGGGGATTCCAACTACTCTATCTAGAATGTTCTATTGCAGGGATCATACACTTGTGAGTAGGAAAGTGTATCCAACTATCCTTCAGGGGATGGATCAAGGGACCCAACCCTAACAAAACTAGTGCATGATATGATGGACAAGGAGATCAAGCCATATAGAATAGAGTACAAATCTTTTTCTAGAGTCCCATTCCATGTCCTTATATCTAGGGTCCGCCTGTATACCCTGGCTGTGTGCTAGTATACAACATTAAATTGTGTCCTCTTCCCATTTACAAGTACATATGTTTATCCATGTAACCAGCTTAGAAAAGCTGCGTTGTGGGGTACATGTCGTGTAGGAAATCAGTGTACTCTACCTTGTGTCCACTTAATCATGGAGTACACACCAAGTCTTTGGAAATGGACCACATTCTTTGTGATAGGTTTCACACATCATTGATAATTGACATCCAGATTAAACCCAATCCACCACTTAGTGGGGGCCACATGTAGTGTTTTCCGAACTACATGTTGAGTTTTTAGAAATTTAACCTAATGATGGTTCATCCATTTCACAACTAAATTGATCCATATGAATAGATCCAATTATCCTTTCACCTAGAAAATGATGATCTGTGGTCATCTATCCATTATACCACCGAATCAGTGGGTTTTGGGCCTTCAATCAACTCTGAAAACCGATTCTAATCATCTTCAATTTTTTTTTGAAGAACGATATCTCCCAAATTATATTTATCTATATTCCTCCATCATCATCACCCATTTGATAGTTCAACACATGGTTCGATATCCAATTTTGGACCATTAGGCCATGAATTGGAGGTGTGACGATCATATGTTCATATCCCATGATGAATACAAAGAAAATGATGAACATAGGGGAGAGAAGAGCACAATTGAACAACCCAAGTAGTGTACCACGACCATTGTTTATTATAGTCTCAATTAATTTTGAATGAATTCTCAAGATAAAAAAATGGTAATATAATCATAATAATCCCCCAATTAAATTCTAGAAAAGAACATCCTGCAAGAATGAGAAAACTGTGGTTCAACATATTCGTAGGATGGTCCATATTTTACATTGAAACTAAGAACATATAAAAGAATAATATAAAACATTACATTCCTTGAGTTTGGATCATTGTATGAAGAAAATATACTATCATATCATCTCCCTTTTAAACATATTCCAAGAATTACTGCCATCTATATTCGATCCATCTTCCCATCATCATTCTTCATTGAGAGAAACCTCTGTGATCCTCTCTCTAAAGACTCTTAATAATTCTAGGTTATGTGTATAACCTCGGACCCCTACCTCTAGTTTCATAATATAAAGAAATTATGCTACAATATTTCATCAATGAAATGTTAAAATAGAATAAATTCTCCATTTATTGTGTTAATTAAAATGAAAAAAACATTTACGCAGCTGACCCACGCCTTCTAAAATTAGGTCATGCCTTTGGTAAAATTATTGTTCTGAACGCAATGGAGCCATTGGATTTTTGATCCTCGAACACATTTAGATGTTATTTAACTTTTAATGGAAAACAACATTCGTGATATTTTTAACATATTTAATAAATTTCAAACATTTATTTTGGGAACATCGGGCCTTAGAATTTTACATCATCTCGGCTCCTGGTTTGAAATTAATCCCATATAATATTTAAACAAATACAAAGAAAATTCAGAAAAATACATTCTCCCCACCTTAAAGATTTATGTCCCCTAAATACCAAAAACTAGGCTATTGAAAAATATTTGGTTACTACACATGAATATGAGCCTCCATAACCCATATGATCTTCTAGATATTTCCTTGTTGCTACTAGACATGAATCAATGGAATATATCACCCCTAAAGGACACTCTCCTTCCAATCCTTGATCTCAACAAGGTACTCAAAATATGTTTCTCCATTTCCACATCCAGCTCACCCCAATTGATAACGTGCGATGGATCATGCACGTAGCTCCTCAACTATGACATGTGGAAGAAATCGTGTACCCGGTCCAACTACAGAGGTATATATAGGTGGTAATCCACCTTACTAGCTCTATGTATTATATTAAAGTGGTCGATAATCCTCAGAGATAACATTCCACCCTGACCAAATCTATGAAACCCACGTTGAGGTTAAAGCCAATGGAACACATGGTCACCTACCTAAAACTCCAAAGGTCTCTACCAATCATTATAATAATATATATGAAGAATATATATAGTCCTAATACAATCTAATATGCTCTACACCCTGTCGGTTGTAGCTCACACCAACTCCAAGCCCATGAGTGCTGACTCTCCTAGATCAGTTCAGCAAATTGGAAACCAGTAGGGTCATCCATTAAAATCCTTGAATTGTGTCATTCCATTTTTTCAAGTGTAAATATATTTGTACCCAAAATACACCTGTGATAGGTGATCCTCCCAACACTGGCTAAAATCCAACATGCATCCTCGTAGCATTTTCTCCAGGACCTAAGTGTTCTGCCACATCTTGTCATTTCATTGTAGGTGAAAAGCTGTGCTCAAGAACAACTAAGTCCCAAATGAATCCTTTCATCCATTCCAAAACAGTGATGTGAATAGAACATCATGAATTGAAACTATCATTGAAGGGATTAAATGAAGTTGAACTATATCCTTCACGTAGAGACTTCCCAATATATCTACTGAACTCTACTCTCAGATAGATAGGAAGCTGGCCAACATGGTTAGTCAGTAAATGATCACAAATATCTAATTATCTTCCTTGGATTTATGTGGTAAACCCATCACAAAGCCTATAGATATTTCATCAAACTTACATTCCTTTACCTCAAGGGGTTGGGCTAACCCCGCCAGAACCTTGTGCTTAGCCTTCAATTGAATGCAGTTAAGGCATCGAAAAAAAAATTTGACCACTTCCTTCTCCATACCTATATACCAAAACTGATATCGGAGGTCCTAGTACATCTTCACCATAGTAGGGTTTATTTCTGAAGGGGATGTCTAAAAATCATACAGAACCTCCTCTAGAAACACCACTAGTAAAACAATGTGTCCTATAAAATAATCGACCTGATTCCTACCATGGGAATATACATACATGGGATTCATTATATACATCTAAGAATTTAAGGTCTTATAGTCAGTATCCCCACGTAGAGCCTCCCTAACTTTCTATAAGAGTTAAGGGGTGAAAAATATCTATTGAAAGTAAGATGCATTATCTCCATCCACAATGGATAACTGTAATGAGGAAAATATCTTTGATGACTCATTCAATAACTGCAAAATTAATCTCTTGTTGAGAGAATATTCCATAATGATCTCCTTCAATGGAGTACAGAAAATCTAAATTTCATAGTCCTAGAGGAACTCTACTCTCTCATCATGTACTATCTCCACATCTTTAATCTAATTTCTATCACTGCCATCTCAAGATTTTGGGAAGAATAGTTTTGATAATTTGGCATCATCTAGCATGAACCATAGGAAATCAACTCTTTCTTATTCATCAGGATACAACCAAGTCTGTTCCAGGATGCATTTCAGAAGAGTACGTACTTAACACCATTCTCCATTAATCTCAAGATTATGGAACACAACAAACTATGCCTCAATTTATAAAATAATTGTCCTGGGGCCAACCATCAAGAACCATCATGACCCTCTCAACAACTATGGGTGGTCCTAGATCCATGGTAGAAGATACTCATTCTCCATGATAACATGGTTTATGTACCAGTAATCCACACACATCCTTAAGCTCCCATATACCTTTTTTATTTGGGTAAACAAAGCTAGGGATGACTAGGGTGAAACACTTGTTATTCCTAATCCCATCCTCTTCAAGTCCTCAAACTTCACCCTCATCTTATGATACATTGCGTGTGGTATCTTATATATTGTCCAAATATCAGTGATATATGGGGGTATAAAACAATGTCAAATTCAATCTCTCAATGGAGAGGTAATCCTAGAACATATTAAAGAAATATGTCCTCATATACCACTACTTCTGCTATGAATTGAAAAATCAAAACATCTTCTGCTATGAGGGTCAGGCATGTAAACTCATGAGTAATTGGAGAACTCTCTAATGCATTAGTCAGCCCTGTGCTACATGGTTTTCATTTTTATTACCATGGAAAACCTTATTTCATCTTTGTGGACATGCCACAACCTTTACCTAAAACAGTAAACTGGGAATGGACTGAAGATAAAAAATCCATATAAAAAATGATATCATAAGGCCTTGACACTACCAACAAGAGTTTCTAATATAAACTCTCACCTTAAGGTTATAGGTCACACTATTGGCAAAAGTGTCATCATCGAGTCTTCTCCAGTAGGTGTGTCCATACATGAGGGTAGAGTCAGTGATCTAACGAGAATCTCAAGGTCACATACATGATTTGTAACAAGAAAATAATGGAAATTATATGTGTTTATCAATATGTAATATAATGTATAAATGATATATATCATACCTTGATTCATTTTTGGACCCTCTAGGTTGTATTCCTTGACCACACACAACTGTCCCCACCCATATCCTTTGTCTCCTTAAGCCCAGAACAAACAATGAAGGGGTGGTGTTGGTAACATGTCAAAACTTTTTCCACCTCACGCGGATCTCCCAACTCCTCTTACATGTCATCCACACTATGGATCTTCTTACTCCAGTTTCTACTGCTTCCTCAGTGGCCCATCCACTGTCTCCATGTCAGTAGCTTGACGGGTGGGATAATCTCAAGAAAGATGTCCCCTACCGCTATAAGAATAAAATCACCTTATGATAGGATTACTGGACCCACTCTGTGAGTCTGGAATGGTGTAATCCATGTTCTGGTTCTTCCTCTGTTGACTTATCACACATTTATGATTTTGATGTTGTCTTCGGCTTCTCGCTACCGAGTTCTCAACTCTTGTTTGATCGTTTCGTACTACCACCGACTGTATTTTCCTATCTATGGAACCCTCAACCTCCAAAGCATTCTCTAGGACCCCAACACAGGTAGGAATTCACATAGGGGATACAATAGAATATATGTCTCTGCGAAAACCCCTCTTGAAACTCTAAGACATATATTTCTGATCGATGGTTATATCCATAGAGTACCATGAGAGGTAAGTATACCTCGATGAATACACAGCCACACACATGTCATCCTGATGGAGCTATAAAAGCCCCAAAATATGCATAATCCTCATCTTATAAGGTGAAAAATTCTCTCTGAAATGGTCCTAAAACTCATCCCATAGAAGGGTCACATTATCATAAGATCCTGTAACTAAACCCCACCATCACCCTACTGAGCCAAAGAGATGGCTCGCTGCCAGAACCACCATCTGATCTGTTGGTGTCCTGGTTAGATGGAAAACTCAGTTCACCACCTCAGGTCAGTCCTCAGATTCATGTGTGTTGCGATCAAATAAAAACCTAAGGGGTGTCTTTTGCTAAAACTCGTGAAGCGGGGTCTACTTTTTCTCTTCTCTATTGGTACTGCGAGTACCATGTGCTTCTCTATAGGTGGAGGCATGGATGGTGCACCACCTGAAGGTAACATCTATAGAATTGATCACTGTATTCAATCCTTATCATTTTTAGGGACATCCTTGTGATCAAGCTACTAAATCCAAGCTAGTATACCTTGTGAAGACATTCTGTAAGAGACAAATATGTACCATGGTCAATGAGTATATTTGGAGAGATGAATCATGAAGGACATGGAAACCACAACGCATTCCAATATAATGAATGTACTATTATTGTTTCTCTATAAATAGTGGTCTCATGTACTGAGTCACAAAGTAGGTTATCAGATTCCTGGTGTATAGATACGTCGACCACCACACCAACACTAGAGTCCTTGTCCTGATATATAAACTCAAAAAACCTAACACATTTCTTCCAAACCCAGATCACAGACTCTTGGTCCGAATGTAGAACCGACCACCTCAGATACCTCTCTTCCATGAATCACCCCAGTAGGGCCCATGCCGTGTCTCCCCATGACCACCCCCAATAGGACAGGGGCTGGTAACTATCACTGAGTTGGAATATCACTTTCATGGGATGCATTGCCTAAGTACCCACACAAACAAACACACATACACACACACACACACACAAACACACAGACACACACACATCTCTATGATAAAAATTGCAAAAATATAAAAACCACAAAGGATCAAAATGAATGCATACCACTAAACCCAACTAATAGAGTACAACCGATAATGTCATGTGAATTATAGTAAATTGGGCGAAAATATATGCCCACCACAAGAAAGAGTCTATAAACTACAAAGTATAACCTATAAAAAAGGGTACGGGGACTTCTACATGTAGCCATAGGAACACCTCAACATGTTTTAACTCATGAAGCACAACCTGGTCTCGGTCCTAGTTGTGGTCCGCCCATGACTCTATCAATAAGGGTCACTTATCTTCACAAGACATGACACGTGCAAGCAACGCCCGTGTAGGGGTGAGCATAAAAATACTCAGTAGGACACCCTAAAACCACAAAGAACTATACAAATTATAGGTATAGTCAGCTCTACATAATTATGTTTCTAAATCATATATAACAATGATATCCAAATATACTCGAACCCAGACCCATAGTCTAGATGTAATTCACAAATACCATATACCAACACTAGAGATTAAATCTGAAGATTCCACAAAACACTCATCTTAGAGAACATACACATGAGTCTGATTGCACTGATGATGTCCATCCCGAAGGTTCTTCTCATCAGAAACCATCATGAATGATATACATTGATATATTTGAAGATATATATGATACACTCTCTCTGGTAGAACTCACTCCATGTGTCGGGAAGATCACAATACATAGATGAGGATCACATATAGTTCCATGGGGAGATACCACAACTCATATGGATCCACATGAAAAGAAGATGATCGACGATCGGTAGGAATGGTTATACCAATACCAAGACTCTACTTAGGTATCATGAATGGATAGAGGATCCATCTCTATGACAAATGTTGGGGATTAAAACTACTCTATCCCGAAATTTCAATTGAAGGGATCATACTCTCACGAGTAGGAAATAAAACTAAGTACCCTTTAGTTGATAGAGAAGTGTAACCAACCCTAATGAATCTTTTCCATGTTATGGTGGACAAGGAGATCAAGACATATAGAATATAGTAAAAAACATGTAATAGAGTCATTATCCATGTCCTTATATACATGGTTTTCACATGTACCCTTTCCATGTGCTAGTACACAGCACCAACTATTGTCCTCTGCCTGTGTACAAGTACACAAGGTTATCCATGTAACAAGATCAACTAAGCCGAGTGGTGTGGTACAAGCAGTGTAGGCAATATGTCTACTACACCTGGTGTCCATGTACTCCCGAAGTATACATTGAGTCAAAGGGAAGGGCCTATATGCTAAATGATTGGGGGTCACATGCTCCGTGACACACGAATGTATTTGGAAACCCTAGTCGATTCTCTATGGGGGAAACACACTGTGTAGTCCAAACTACATGCTGTGTTCTTTGATATTTTACAGAACATCAGTTCTTCCTCTATGATCCTCATTTGATCCTCTAGTGTTAAATATGGTGATATGTTTTCCTTGAAACTAATGAACGAAAGTCATCTCACTGATGGAACATCGAATTGGTGGGTTTTCGGGCTTCGATCGGCTCCAAAAACAAATTCTAATCATCCATACGAAAGTCACCCGAAGAAATATATCTCTCAAAGTACTTTGATTTTTCTCCCACCGTCGTTGTCACACCTCCACTAGGTCGTCACAAGGTTGGATCTATGATTTTTTATATTTTCACCAAGACACAGAGGTGAAATGACCATACGTTCATATGCTATGATGAAAACAAATAACACAAAGAACATAGTGGGATAAAAGCATAATTGAACAACCTAGAGAACAAACCATAACCGTTGTTCATTACACCAATGATCTATTCCATAATAGTTATCCAGATAATAAAAAAGTACTATAATCATAATTATCACCCAATAACAACCCATAAAAATATCCCATCCCACAAAAAACGAGTGATCCACAAATCAACTTGTTCATAGGTTGGTCTTCAATCATCGTTGAATCTAAGAACGAGGAAAAGAATAATCAAATCAACACACCCAACCCCTTGGATAGATCATTTGATGAAGAATATCAGATGTTGTGTAATTTCCATTAGAATGGTCTCCCAATAACGACTCCTATCGATCTTTGATCCAAATTACCATCATTATTTGTCAGTGAGATAATTCTCTATGTTACTCTCTCAAGAGCCTCCATGGAATGCTGAGGTTATGAGTCTAACCATGGAACCTTGACTCAAGGTTTATTGAGAAAAATAAGTGATACTACATCAATGCATCAACAGAACATTAAAATAAAATAAATTATGAGTTAATTTTTTTACGAAACCCCCAAAAACCAATTTCCACAAATGACCCATGCCGAATCAAGTTAGTTAGGCCCTCGTCTAGTCATATAGATCTAGATGCAAAAGTGCGCTCAGATTTATGATCCGGGAAACTATTTAGATGTTATTCCACATTTTCTGAAAAACTTCTCATGCATAGTATTTAACATATTTAATATATTTTAAAACTTTATTCCAGGCACACCAAGCCTCAAAATCACATGTTTTTTATTGGGAATCTCTTAGGACAGTGGCTGAGTTGTGGATTTTACATGGAATTTAAGGCTATTACAGGAGGTTTACAGATAATTTATCTTAGCTTATGACTCCTCTAACATCTGTTAATAGAAAGTCAGGTGTTCTTATTTTCTAACCGGTGTCATGCATCTTTTGAGTACCTGAAGGTGATGTCGTTATGTGTATTAGTATTTTGTATTCCAACAAAGGGAGGTAATTTTAAGGGGTTATATGTTGATTCACATTTTAGGTTTGGTTGTTTTCAAATATTTTAGAGATAATTTGTTTCTTAAAAGTCTCAGAATTTATGTCCCCATGTGCTTAAATTTTCCACCCTTGATCTTAAGATTCCAAAAAAAATTATTGAACTTATGGTGAAATTACACAATCAGATAGATTTTTTTTGGTTTTTACAGACTATAAGAACATTATTTATATCTTTTTCTAGTGTGAATTAAGCTATAATCATCATCAATGAATGTAATTATTATAGGATTCTGACTTAAATATTTCGTTTATTTTAGGAAAGGTAAATTTTGTAGTTGATACACTGGGCATGAAGTGACATAGTGATTCCATGTGTGAATTTGGGGATTCAAAGAGAGTTATAGAAGATTTAATAGAAAGTTATAAAGATATAGAAGATGTTGATGGAAGATGATTTATTTCATAAAGGAAGGTGCAATCACATTTGGGTAGCAGTTGGGGGAGTCCCTTTTGGGGATTTCAAGGTGGAGGTTTTGAGGGACCATGTTGTCTTTAGTGGTGCACAAAATGATTTATGTGAGGATAGATAATGCCTAGTGTCATTCCAAGGAAGGATTTTCATCCATTGGGGATGGTTGAGATTATTCCCGATGAGATAAAAATCTCACCCTTAATAGTGTATCCCTGCATGAAAAAGATATATAGATCCTTTATATGTTAGTTTTGATGGTATGTGTTGAAGAAAGTTGTCACAATGTTTGTTTCATGATGATTTGTATTTCAAAAGTTGAAGGTTGAGTACCGTGTTCCCAGTGGTTTTATCCTATCGTTATATGTTCCCCAGTGGAAGTGGTGTGATATATCGATGGACTTTATTATTAGTTTACCTTAAGATTATGGTGGATATGTTGCTATATAGTTGATAGTAGAATCTTTGGTGAAATCACCCTCCCATTATATCAACCAAGGATTTGATCTTAGTTTATATATTTTTTTAATGTATGTGAATGAGGTGGACCAACACTAAGGAGTGTCAAGGATGGTCCACTTCAAGCAGGATCTTCATTTTACCTCTAGGGGTAGAGAGGTATCCACCATTACTTTAGCACTCAGTTATGCATTATCTATACTTTTCATTCATTTATGGATTGTTATATATGGTGGAAAATATATACTCTTGAATAAATGTTGTGCCTATGTGTCCTATATTTTTAGGGTTTCATGGATGAGGCAGTTTCCCTTGGTTTATATTTCTTGAAATAGTAGTTTCAATTCCACTATTGTTTTAGATCCCATTGATTTTTTGGACAACATACATTTCCAAACTCAATTGTTCTAGATAGAGGTTTGAGAGTTACAATTCATAGAATCAAACTGGTAAAAAATATTGTAACACCCCAAGATCTCATAGTACGTTATCTCATTAAAGTAATTTAATAGCTTTCGCTACACGCAACACCAAGTTCGAGCACACCACAACATTACTAAAGTAGTTGTTCAAAAAGATGTTATAAATAGTATTAACTTATTTTTGAATCTTATATACTTCATATTACTTTAACATCCATATTATGAGTTTCATAGACATAATATAAGAACAAATTAATTGTCTTTTCCAATAAAATAAGTATATTTCAAAAAAATGTTATTTTACCGCCTTTTAATGGAAATCCTTTTCTTAATCCCATATTTGACACTTGTATATATTTAATTTGAAAAAATAAACTTATTCTTTATAATCAGTATATAATAATTTATTTTCGATAAATTTTTGGTGTTTTTTCTTATAACTTTCATATATGGGTGAATAGTGAAAATAACTAAAATTTAACTGAAAACAACCTTTTTAATGAAAAAAAATTTACAGTGTTCAATTATACATTCAAATGGTTTGGAAGTATAATTATATTATATTTTTGTCATTTAATACAATTTTGGACATTATAAGTAATTTCACATTTAAATTTGACCTAAAAACATGTCAATCTATTGATAGTTTTTACTTTATTAAAAACCTGTTTTTTTGTTTTCCCAACGGGAATTAATTTTAAATTAAAAAATAAAACCTATATGAATATAATTTTTTGACATATACTTTATTTCTGAATTTGGAATATCAAAATTAGCTTAGGGTGGATTTTTGGTAATTTTCTGAAAACATTCAATTTTTGAGGAATAGTGAATAACATTGAGTTATTGTTTAAAACTAAATTTTTATTAAATAAATTATTTATTTTATGTAAAATTATTTTAGGAAAAAATAGATACATAATACCTATATAAGTTCAATGTAATTCATTGGCGCCGTTTTATAATAAGTTTAAATATATAATGATTTTATTGAACTTTTTACCATTTTTTACCCACCTCCATGGAGCATTTGAAAATTTCAATAAAACATAATTTTTCCACTTTAATGAATTGAATTTCAAAACTCCGAGAGACACGGTTGATATATGTAAGTAAAATGTGGTCCAATAAGATAAAAATAATTTTTGGTGAATTGTAACTTTTGACATTTATTTACCACTATTAAAGGTAAATTGGATAATTAAGGTTAAAAATGATATTATTATTACCCTAAAACATGTCCTAATTCTATTAGATAAGTGTAATTCGACCAAAAACAACCTTAGGAATAAAACTTGATCCTTTAGGTACACTTGGATTAGATTGGGACAATTATTATTATTTAATTCAAAGAAATGTTAAAAGTGTTAAATTCAATGTTTAATAACTAAACCATTTATAATATAGGGTTATACATAAAATAAAGTCGAATATAAATATTTATTATAAATATAAAAATATTTCCTACATTATGGAATTTTATTTATAATTTTTATACATTAAATAATTTAATTTATTTATGACACAATGATGATGGAGTAATTATCTTATTAATGAAAGGTTAAAATAATTGATATCATTAATATCCAAATAAATGTAATTTCAGACATTTGATGAATTCCACAAATATAATAGGTTAATATGACATTTTAGGGTTTATTATAATGTTTTTAAGTGATAATGATGTTATGAATTTCATAAAAACAAAATACCCAATAGTTGTAAAATTAAATTAAATTAATTTTTAAAACAAATTCTATATTATTGGTTCATATAATATTCCAAAAAAATACTAACATTCGGTCAATGGGATTAAATAATATTATATAAGTCATTAATTAACCACTTGGCGGTTTTTTGGATGTTAACAGTATGTTATTAACCATATAGTGTAAGAATACAAGAGGACCCAATAAAAGTTAAACTATTTTACTAAGAGTTAAATCTAAAAGATAAGGTTAAAATGGTAACCTAAATATGCCTAAAACCTATTGGTTGAGAGGATATCGAACCATAACCACATAAGTATAAAAATAAATTCATTTGGAGCCATTATAAACCGAATATAATTCTATAATAAAATAAAAACTAAATCTTTTCTTAAAGTGACCCTCACCACTCTTAAAAAAGGGAACTTCCCCCTCTCTCAAAATCACTCCTCCAAAGCCATTTGGCTCAGCCAAACCCTGCCCAAATATACTCTCAACTTCCTTAACTTCAACCTAGAGGCATTCCTTTGGTCATAAATCCTACCTATGGAGCCCTTTTGATCAAATCAAAAGGAATAACCCGAAGAAGAGGTAATAATTTCACCACCCTATTTCATGTTATTTTCATCATTCACTACCTATTTATTTGATGTTTCCATACCAAAATAATAACCCCAGTAACTTCAAAATAATTTTTTGTTATTATTAATTTGGTACTACTATATTATTTATTATATCCATCCTATTAATAATAATGTCACAATGCGTGCGTACGTACGGGTTACCATCTCCACGCGGTGGTGTAATTTGTTATTCAACACTATGTTATTTGGATAGATATTATGATGAGTAATATGTATATAAATAATGAAAATAACATGCTAATGTCTCTGTAAAATTAATATACCATCAAAATCAACACCTTTTAATCATTCAGTAAATGATATTGTTGCTCGTGCGAACGTACAGATTACCGTCTCCACGACGCGATGAGATTAATTTCCACATTCACCGTTAAACGATGATTATAAAAATGTATATTATTAATTAATATATAATATATGAAATTATAATTCTACAGGATATACACACACACACATATATATATATATGTATGCATTTATATATTTCTCAATCACTTACTTTTGATCAATACGATATGAAAACAGAAACGACGTTTATACGTACATATGACCTACCGTCTCCATAAACAGTGTTTCCATTTAATAAATATATCTATTATAAATATTTATATTATTAATATAAATTATATATAAATAATTTTTTATATCATTGAAGTATGAAAATCATGATATAAGTAATACGAACAAGAATAAAAAGTTAAAACATGTACGATAAAGAAAGCGATTATTACCCAAAAAGTTACTTTAACATAGAAATTATTATTAAATGAGGAGTATAAAGTCATAAATGAGTAATATATGATATCATAAATATTAATATAGTTATTTTATAATTTAATAACATAATATGGTCTATATATAGGAGGCTAAACCTTTCATCGATTAAAACAATGTACAAGGTAATTGTTAATTCTATAATCTCTTTATTATCAGAGGTTGTTTTTATGTAAGTATCTAGTGGGAAATATTTATTATCAATGTCCATGTTTCATAAAAGAGTTTTCAACGAGATTATTTTTAAGATACTTTTTTTTTCTAAAGCATCATTTTAAATGTTTTAACGATTTAATCTTCTAAACCTTTCTGATTAATGTCCATGTTTTCAAAATGGTTTAAAAGAATTATTTATATGGACATGAATGTTTTAAAATGTTAATTCCTTTCCAATGTTTCAAAGTGATATGAGAAAATTTTAATCAGTGCTATTTTATAAATGACTTCCTATATAAATTATTTGACTTTTAAATGATTTCATGAAAAATTGGACATTTCTCTCAACGATTTTTACAGATCATTTTCAACTTTGCCAACATTATTTAAAAGATATTATTCTTTTTCGAGGTTGATTTATTATGATGCAAATATTCTATATTTTATTGATGGTTTTTCGATATATATGATTGTGGATATGTTATTTTAATACCATTCATGGTTTATGGTTGATGTGTTGAAATTTCTGATGCTAGTTTCAATACGATTGATTATGTTATGTTTCAACCTTTTCAGATGAGGAATGTATTGGACATAGTAAGTGACGGGTGGAGACCAATATAGCTCTTCGATGAATCGGTAGGTCTCATGAGACAATTAGACGTGGAATTGGCTGATGCCTTTCCCAATTTGATATATGGTTTGGCCGATGACTTAATAATTTTTAGACGTCTTGGCTGAGGCCTTGGAAAAATGTTTCAGAATGTCTTTAATTATACATACTGTCATTATGAAAATAATAATGATGGTACATGTGGTTATTTGACTAGCATAATACCCATATTTATGTTCTATTATGGAATTATTTTGTCATCTCATATTTCTTCTATAAAGTGTTCATGTATATTATTTGTAAAGGCATGTGTTTTCAATTATTCACATGCCTGTTGTTTAGGTTATCATCTGCTAAATAATTTACCCTTACTCTGCATCTGAGCTCACCTCTTTCTTATGTTTTATTTTCTGAGGATCCCAAGAAGTGTTTTAGGTTTGAGATGCTGGGTTAAGCTAAGAGAACAATGGCATTCTCAACGGATTATTTTTTGTTGTATGTTAGAAAGTGTAATGTAATGCTCATGTATGTAGTATATTTTCCAAGACTACTAAACTAATCGGTATTTTGGGACTTGATTCGTTGTAATCATGCTAATGTATTAAAATAATGCACCGAATCTGGGAAACTGAGGTCAGGTCATTACTGTTGGTATCATAAGATGTTTAGAAACAACCTTGGAAACAGATTTAGATAAACACTGATTAGATAACATCACCCTAAGATAGACTTTGATGATTAGTATAGACGAACTTCCAAGAATTTTGGTAATTTAATGATTTTGTGAGTTTTTTAAGCAATACATCCCAATCTGGATACGAGCTGGTTGAGGCGGCTCTGGCAGAGATGTACATAGGGGTAAAATCCAAAAACACTGCTTTGAGAAAGAATCGAACTGGAACTGGTTCACGACAATGGGCCTTACAACACTCTTGGTTACAACACTCCTAGGGGATATGCTTAGGATAATTCACATTTTCATTACAAGCCATTATGATGGATTTAGGAGTAAATACTTCTTTAAAGTAAATTTTTTTCTTAATATGGATTATATAGATAAGTTTTTCAATTTACATTAGGGATTTTACAGGTTTGTAATTATTCATTGAGATTCATAAACTTACCTAGTGTATGCGATTGTTTAGAAATGGTGCCCAGTAGAAGGAATGAGAACTCTAGAAATACGTATGATCCAATGAGTTAGAAGGATCATATCGTTCATAGTATTAATTCATCATTTATAAGGGAAATAATATCCCATTTATTCTCAACATATGAAGAAATAATATCATTTGTTAATAAGATAAGTAAATAATTCTCTGAGTCTTATGGATCTGATGGGAAAAAAGAGAAGAAGAGGTTGGTTGAGAGAATGATAGAAAAAGAGGAGAGGGGAAAAAAGGATTTTCCCATATGTGATAAATGTGGAAATAATATCCTTGGTAAATGCCTAAAGGGAATGAGTGTTTTTAATAAGTGTGGAGAAAAAGGACACCAATTACATGATTGAAAGGGTAATAAAATGTTTCAAATGTAAAATGCATCATCTACAAGGAGTTGGGACACTACGCAAATTAATTTCTGAGTCATCAGAGTATAACACAAATGATATTATTGGATAAAAATCACATTATGATACAACCTCAGATGAATAGTAATGACCAGTGTTCTTATGTTGTTATTATTTAATTATTTCATTTGAGTGTTGTATCAACAATATACTGGTTATATGAATTATGGAGATAAATAAGGATTATACTGCTGTGCTACTTTATAGAGTATTTGAGATTATATGGTTCTATGAAAAGTGACTTAATAGTAAGCTATACTTTTTGGAAAATACATTGTTGATGGTAAGGTAATACTTAATATGGTCTTGATAATGAGGTAGTGACTTTGAATAAGAGATGGTTGATTTAGAAAAATTATATTGGATATTCTTGACTCCCTTGGAACTGATTAATAGTTTGTTTATTTCATTATAGTTGGAATATTCCTAATTTTTGTATATAAGGGATATATCCAGTATTCTATAAAGAATAAGGGATCATGAATGTAATCAATAAGGATTTATGGTCATTCAGGGTGTTACCATGTTTTAAAGGAGTACATGATGAAGGTGTTCCCATGTTATTACATGGAAAAAAGGATCCTCATTGTGTTTAATTTCCATATAAATGTTGGACTGTGAGTTTGGATAGAATTATTTTGGATGACTCTAAGGATTGGAATGGATTATTATTGAAATTGGATACAATTGTTATGGTTATTTTTTGATTTTCATAAAAAAGACAACCCAGAGTTCGGGCGACAACCAGTCACGTCTGACAAGGCCGTGAGACTTGAACCCGCAACCAAAGGGTGACAAGGGTGAATCACCTACCACTGGCCTATGTGTTGTTCGCGATTGTATAATGAAGATTCATTTTTAAAAGGTTTGATAGGTGAATTATAAATTCATTATTTTTGGAATCTTATACGATTAGGATAAATAGAATATTTTTTTGAAATCATTTGGAGCGAACGATGAGTTTCAGGTAGGAAATTGTTAAAGGATGTAACTCTACCTATCGAGTATATATATATATATACACATATATATTTCACTTATTCTATGACTAAATTAATTCATAATTATTAGTTAAGGGACTTCGTCTCAATATTCTTTCAATGAGGCATCCTTTGATTTCTAAACAACATTCTTTTATACAGTGTATAAAACCCTTTAACATTTCAATTCAAGGGGAATCTTTTTCTATGAAGCGTTTTACTAAAAAAATAATATTTTTTACCTAATCCTTGACAATGACCTTTACAATTCCATGACTTGTATTGGATTTTTTGCTTCGATAACAAGCTAAAATGTTTTTTTTAAAATACCATATACTCTTTTTGTGTATTTTGTTATTGAAAGTGGTTTTGATAATGGATTTGATATGCCAATATATTTAAATGATATATTATGATTGAAGACCTCAATCAATCCCTATAAATATTTACGTTTTCCCTCCAATTATGTGTCTCTAATTGTAACCAATGTTCTCTTAATCAAGATCATAATTTTTTGGTATCCTTTTCATTTCCCATTCCCCTCTTATTAAGACTAAATTTTATTAACCAAATTTCTGATGTGGGTTTTCTACAAAGGTATTTCTCTATTGTTCAAAATTTATTTTCAAAGAACAATTTCAAATTAAGAGGAAACAATTTATTTAAGTATGGGAGAATGTAACTCCCCAAGATCTCATAGTATGTTATCGCATTAAAATAATTTAATAGCTTACGCTACACACAACACTGAGTTCGAGTGCACCACAACATAACAAGACTGGCCATTCAAAAAGAAGATATAAATAGTATTAACTAAATTTTGAATCTTATATACTCTACATAATTTTAACATCCATATTAGGTGTTTCTTAAACATAATATACGAACAAATTCATTTCTTTCAGATAAAAGAAGTATTTTTCAAAAAATGAAATGTTAAAACCTTTTAATGGGGAACCTTTTTTAATCCATTATTTGACACTTTTATATATTAAATTTGAAAAAATAATCCTCTTCTTCATAATTGGGACATAAAAATTTAGTTTCGATAACATTTTGGTGTTTTCTGATAACTTTCTTATTTGGGTGAATTGTGAAAATTACTAAATTTTAACTGAAACAACTTTTTAAATCAAATTAATTTATAGTGTCCAATTATAAATTTGAATAGTTGGAATCATAATTATATTATATTTTTATCATTCAATACAATTTTTGTCATTATAAGTAATTTCACGTTTAATTTTGACATGAACACATGTCAATCTTTTGATAGTTTTTACTTTTTTATAAACCCGTTATTTTTTTTTGACAACATAAATTAATATTAAATTAATAAATGCAACATATATGTTATGAATTTGGTAAAATAGACTTAATATTGGAATTTAGAATATCCAAATTAGCTTAAGGTGAATTTTTTGTATTTTTCTGAAAGCTTTCAATTTTTGATGAATAGTGAAAAACACTGAGTTATGGTTTAAACCGACATTTTATTTAAATAATTATATATTTTATTTAAATTTGTTTTATTTAAAAAAAGATAAATAATACCTATATAAGTAAAATTTAATTCCATGGAGTCATTTCATAATAAGATTAGATATATAAAAATTTTATTGATCTTTTTACCGTTTTTGACCCAGCTCCTAGGAGCATTAAGAAATTTTCATAGAACATTATTTTACCATTTAGGTGAATTGAATTTAAAAAATCCGAGAGACATGGTTGATATTAGTATGTAAAATGTGGTTAAATTAGATAAAAATAATTTTCATTGAATAGTAACTTTTGACTTTTATTTACCACGGTTAAAGGTAAATAGAATAATTAAGGGTAAAAATGATATTATTATTACCTTAACACATGTCCTAATTCTATTGGATAAGTATAATTTGACCAAAAACAACCTTATAAATAAAATATGATCCTTTATGTTCTTATTTATTAGATTAGGACATTTATTATTATTTAATTTAAAGAAGAGTTAAAAGTGTTAAATTTAATGTTTAATAACTAAAAAATTTATAATATAGGGTTATACACAAAATAAATTCGACTATTAATATTCATTGGAAAGGTAATAAGATTTATACATAATTTTATTTTATTTATAATTTTTCTACATTACATAATTTAATTTAATTATGACAAAATGATGATACAATAATTACCTTATTAATAAATTATTAAAATAATTTTTATCATAAATATCCAAATGAATGTAATTTTAGATTTTTGATGAATTCCACTTAATTTATAGGTTAATATGACTTGTTAGGATTGAATAGATAATTTTTTTTCAAATTGATAAAATTGTTATGACTTTCATTAAAACAAAATACCAAATAGTGTCAAAATTTACATAAATTAATTTTAAAAACAAATACTATATTATTGGTTGATATATTATTCCAAAAAAACTAAGTATCATCCATATGGCTTAAATAATATTATATATGTCATTAATAAAAAATTTGAGGTTCTCTTCGATGTTTATAGTACTTTTATTAACCATATAGTGTAATAATAGAAGAGGACACAGTAAAAGTTAAACAATTTAACTAGGAGTTAAATCTAAAAAGAAGGTTAAAATGGTAACCGAAACATGTCTAAAACCTATTGTTTGATAGAATTTTTCCCCATAACAATCTAAGGCTCAAAATAATTTCATTTGGAGCAATTATATACCGAATATATTTGTATAATAAATTAATACATTAATCTTTTCCTAAAGTGACCGTCTCATATCTTATAAAAGGTTACTTCCCCTTCTCTCAAAATCACTCATCCAAATCCATTTGGCATGGCCAAACCCTGCCCAAATATACACTCAACATCCCTCACATAAACCTATAGGCCTTAATGTGGTCATAAATCCAACCTAAGGATCCATTTTGATCAAATCAAAAGGAAGAACCCGAAGAGAGGTAATAATTTCACCACCCTCTTTCAAGTTCTTTTCTTAATCCACATCCCATTTCTTTGTTGTTTCCATAGAAAAAAAATAACTCCAGTACCTTCTACATAATATGATATTATTATAAATATGGTAAACCTATATTTTTTATTCTATCTATCCTATTAATAATAATGTCACCATGCGTGCATAGGTACGGCTTACCGTCTCCACGCCGGGGTGTAATTTGTTATTCAAAACTATGTTATTCAGGTTGATATAATGATGAGTAATATGTATGTAAAAAATTTAAATAAAATTCTAATGTCTCTTTAAAATCAATATACCATAAAATTACACACTTTTTAATCATTAAAGAAATGGTATTTCACTCGTGTGTACGAACGGATTACCGTCTCCACGATGCGATGAGATTCATTTCCTCATTCGCCATTAAATGACAATTATAAAAATGTATATTATTAATTAGTATATAATATATGACCTAATAATGATACTGGATATATATATATATATATATATGTGTGTGTGTGTGTGTATTTATGTATGTATGTATTTACATATATCTCAATCACTTACTTCCGTTCAATACGATATGAAAACGGAAACGACGTTTATGTGTACGTACGGCCTACCATACCCATAAATAGTGTTTCCATTTAATAAATATATCTATTATAAATATTTGTATTCTGAATATAATGATATATTAATTTTGTTTTATATACTGGATTTATGAAATCATGATCTAAGTGATACGAACATGAATAACAAGTAAAAACACATACGATAATGAAAGCGATTAATACCCGAAATGGTACTTTAACATAGAAATTATTATTAAATGGGGGGTAAAAATTCATAACTGAGTCATATATGATATCATATATATTTATATAGTTATTTAATAATTTAATAACATACTATGGTCAATATACATGAGGCTAAACCTACCCTCGACTAATGGAAAGTACAAGGTAAGGGTTAATTCAAAAATCGCTTTATTATCCGAGGTTGTTTTTACATCAGTATCTACTGGGAAATATTTAGTATCCATGTCCATAATTCATAAAATATTTTTCAAAGATATTATTTTTAAGTGACTTTTTTACTAAAACATCATTATAAATGTTTTAAATTTTTATTCTTTTAAACATTTCTCATTAATGTCCATGTTTTCAAAATGGTTCAAAGGATTTATTTACATGAACATGAATGTTTTAAAATATTAATACCATTCAAAAGATTCAAATTGGTATGGGACACTTTAATTCTAATAAATATTTTAAAATAATTACTTTATAAATTATGTGACTTTTAATTGATTTCATGAAAAAAGGACATTTCTCTCACAAATTTTTACAAATCATTTTCTACTATGCCAACATCATTTATTGGATATTATTCATTATCGTGGTTGATTTATTATGATATAAATATTCCATATTTTATTGATGATTTTGTGATATTTTTGACTATGGATGTGTTATTTTCATACCATTCATGGTTTTGGGGGAGAGTATTGACATTTCGTATGCTAGTTCTAATACGAATGTTTATGTTATGTTTCAACATTTTCATATGATGAATGTATTGAACATAGTAAGTGACGGGTGGATCCCGTTATAGCTCATCGATGAATCGATAGGTCTCATGAGACAATAATATGTGGAATTAGCTGAGGCCTTTCCCAATTTGATATATGGTTTTGGCCAAAACCTTAATCATTTTTAGACGTCTTGGCCAAAGCCTTGAAAAAATGTTTCAGAATGTGTTGCATCATACATTCCCTCATTGTGAAAATAATATTGATGGTTCATGTGGTTATTCTACTATTAGAATCCCCATGACTCTATTTTATTGTGGTATTATTTACTCAGCTTATATTTCTTCCATGAAGTTTTCATGTTTATTATTTGTAAAGGAACATGTTCTTAATTATTCACCAGGCCTATTGTTTATGTTATCATTTGCTAAATTATTTACCCTTATTGAGCATCTAATCTCACCCCTTTATTATGTATTATTTTCCCAGGATTCCAAGAAGTTTTTTATGTTTGACATGCATGGTTATGCTAAGTGAATGATGGCATTCTTAAAGGATTATTTTTTTGTTGTTTGTTAGAAAGTGTAATGTAACGTTCATATATGTAATATATTTTCCAAGACATCTAAATTGATCTGTCTTTCAAGACGTGATTCCCAATAATCATTCCAATGTATTAAAATAATGCACAGACTCTAGGTATCTAGGGTTCAGGTGTTACAAATATGATAGATATGGTTTAAGTGATTATTGAGTGTATGATGACCATATAGGGTCTTTAAAAACCTGATGAAGATCAATTTAGGAGATTTCTAGAGTTCATTGTTGCAGATCATGATTCAATACTGGTGGCTCTTTAATATTGGCAGCAATAGTTTGGATATGAGAGTAATGGTTCTCCTTGGTTTTTTGATTGCTTTAAGGTGCTTGATAATTTGAGATCAATGAGGTATTGGATAGAACTTCCCTTTCACATGATCTAAATATAAGAAAATTTTCATGTGTTGTAGCTTCACTGTTATCATCATGAGAAATCTCATGTTATCAACTAGAGAAAGATCTATGTTTATAATGATACAACCTTTCAAAAGTATCCTAATAAGATATTGGAATTCCAAGAGAATGTGTTTTTTGGGTGTGTTATTGAATTTGGTTTTTTCTTATGGTAGCACAATGGTGTGGAGGAGCATACCTAAGAATGCGAGTGGCAGATACACTCTCAGAAACCCCATCTATTATTTTTGTTTAAATATTATCTTGTAATGCTATTCATTTTGTGGATGTTTACCATTCTTGTTTATGATATGGTTTCCTATTGTCACTTGTTGGGTATTTAATATCATTTTAGTGGTATCTCCCATGAGAGAGTTTTTAGGAGATTTTTTTATTGAATGGATTCCTTTTATTCATATTATGATGTGGTAGCACTATTTTGATTGTGAGATCCATGAGAGGTATCTTACAAGACAATTTTTCATGTGATCCATTTTCATTTTCTCTTTGGTTTAGGTTTTGGATTCTCAAGGATCATAATTTTTTGATATGTATATAATGTAATAGAATAAATCCCTAAAGTTTGATCCTTTGAATGTTTAAAAGCATTTGGTTATTAGAGGTGTCCAATATAAAGTCTATAGGGGTTCAACTACTAAAATATATAAAAATTGAGAATACATTACCAATAAGTGTTTTATTTCCATTATTCATAGTTCACGACATCAGTGAGAGCCCATTAATAGACTGAAAGCTATTCTCATCCAGTATAAGGATGATCCACTAGGTGATACCTGAAATTCAAAAATTATGAGATAAATTATTTTAGGTAAAGTATATTTTGGTGAGTTTTAAAGACCAAATTTACAATACGTGAATGGGATTCATGCCTTGAAAATCTTATGTGCATCACGCCTTTAAATGCATCACTGACTTAAATATTTCCTCAATCATATTTCATTATGTCATTTTCTATGTGCCCAATGACCCTCTCTATAGGAGTTTGTGGATTCCTTCATCATGGATTGATTCTAGAACGTCCTTATTTAATTTGTGGTTATGTAAGGTGTGTTCTAACTATTTCCTCATATGTATTTGATCTAGTTTCTCCCATTTATTCTTTCATTACAATAGACGATAATATCCATGTTTCTAATAGATATTTCTTTTGTTTTTTGGTGATTTTGTTCCATGGAATCCTTGGTGTGATTATGTTTCTTTGGTGAGTGGAGATTGGGATCTATGATGTTGGTTAATTCTCATGCGTCAAAAATTGAAGCCTTTGAGGTAGGGGATTAATGGGTTTTATATTTATTTATATGAAACTTTGAATTGATCATGGTGTATCCCTTCTGATGGAAAAGGGATTAAAAAAAATAATTTTACAATATTAATAATGAATTTGTTTTGTGATCTCATGATGTTTCTTTATACTGTGATAGTGGTTTTCCTCTTGACTTACAAGATTGTATGATATCTATGCTAGAATGATTATCATGCCCTTTATGTTATGGATTATAATCTTATTCATGATGGAAAATTGTAAAGAACATAAAGACATAATAAATTTATAATTAATTAGCTTAATAATATTAGAAGAAGTGGCATGTTTGAATCCAACGCTTCTCATGAAAAAGAGAATTTATAGGTACAGAGTTTCGAATTTTATTGAGAAGGTCGAGTTCTTTGTGATTAGATCCAAGAGAGATCAATTATATGTGATGGTTGGATGTGTTGTTTTAGGGGATATATTTCTCTATTGACTATTTTTTTCTTTCTTCCTTGCGATGTGCTTCAGATGTGATCAATACTATCTGATGTGATATGGGGAAGGGATGCCTTGATGTGTTGCAAGAATGGAATGGCAGATCTTGGGATATCTTATGGGGTGTTTGAGGGGAGGTCTAGATTTTGTGGTAGTAGTTAATACATGTGATGGTGATATGAATCATCATATTCCTATGGGATCCAAGGATGGCACTAAAGATTAGGTAATGGGTTAATGTTGGGCCTACCCATTGATGTGATGCTATGAAATTTTATTATCATTTATGAATTCATTTAATGGGTGATGGCTTGGTGATTATTTTTTTTCATTCCTTTTCGTACTTCTTGAGGTAGATTCATGTTCTTAGTAACATGTATCCTATTATTGGTCACAAAGGATGGTTTTCCTAGATTTCATGGTTCATGGAATAATGATAAAAATGAATAAATACTTCTTCCCCCATGGGGTTTGTGATTATGGAATGAAAATTCCAAAAATTGGAAATATTTATAAACCATGGAATCAATTTGGATTATGAATAGATGGAATTATCATTAATATGATGATTAATGTAATTTAACATCAACTAATGATGGTTAATTAATGTATAATGAATTAATTAAGAGAAGAATATTATAAAATGTAAAGAATAAATTAATGTATCTCTTTTAATGACTATGTGCTTATAGAATATCTGGTCATAATTTTGGAAGCTAGGATTCTTAGTGATGTTAGGTGTATTTGAGTCTGTGACTAGTTTATTACCATAGTGTGGTTGTGAGATATATTAGATCACATATATTCTTTGATTTCAAACGCTACCCCACCCATGTCATTTAGGGTGACTAACACCCAATAGAATCTAGGAAGGTGTTTTCCCCAATATCCCAGTGTGATGATGGATTGCCAACTAACCCTTATGGACCCGATATCTTCTCTTGGCAGTTACATGTTCTTGTATTCACGATAGGTTGTTTTCCCATATATGTATGAAGAGTGATGTGATAGATTTTTTTATTTCACACACATTTATCTATAGATATAGTATTCAAATTATTATTATAGTTTTGATGTGTATAGGATGTCATGGACAGAGTTACATATTTTGTGAATTGGCTCCAATGGATTGTTGTACAACATCCAATGTATGATACATTTCAACGGGTTATAGTGGATTCTGGAAACTACTTCATTTCAATATATAGATATATTAATGGGATGATGTGATGATGTAATGAAGAAGTTTCATGTTGTGAATCATTTCCCATATGTCTATGGGATGACTTATTTTGGAGAGAGATGGCTTAGGACATGCAACGTTGGGGTAGATCAGAAAACCAGTGAGAAAGCGGGAACATATTCCCCATTATGTTTCTATATTATATTATATGCCCTCATGAATGATATACATTGTGGGAGTTCTCCATTATAAGGATGGGATATTTGTATACACATTTTGGTAAGAATTTAGTTTCAATATAGTTCACTATGATTTATCATAATTTCTGTATCTTTTGTAGAAGAGGCTCTAAGGAGGATCCTACTGAGTATTCTGTTATGCTCACCCATTGTATATGTAGTCTATTTTTGAGCTCAGTCGGAGTAGGCTGATATCAAGATACACATTACTAGCTTTTGGTTTTACATGATTTGTTTGTGCTTCTTGGTTATTTTTGATTTTACCTATTTAGTACTTATATTTTCCCTTTTAGTTGTTAAAGTCTTGTATGACATTGCATGTTTTCACTTGGGATTAATTTATATATATGTATAATCGAGTTTTAACTAATCTATCTATATTATGACTTTCTTCCACATATTCTCACAGAGGTTAATTCCTCCCATATATATGTTTATTAAACCCTAGGTTTCAGTTACCAACCTAAGGCCAACATGATTTGGGTCTCAGGTAGTCACAATCTCTCTTCTCTCAATTCTTTTCTGGGAGGGGTACACATTGTGGGGAGGGGTCATGAAAAAAATTAAATGGATCTATTTAAAAAAATTATTTTGTTTCCATATATGTAATCCTTTATTTGTGATTCAATTTCTTGAAGTTTTAGAAATTAATTGATGATATAAAAAAAACCCAATTCAAAACATTTTTTTGAAAAACTCCATTCTAAGTATAAAAATGTTACTATACCAAATTATACAATAAAATACAATAAATTTAACTATTTTGAAATTTTATAATATACTAAAAATACTGTTACTATTAATATAGTTTAAAACAAAATTTATCTTCATTAACTTCTTATGGAAAAATAAAAGTTTCAATAAGAATTATTATTTTTCACTATTAACTTGAAAATAAATCATTTCAAATATATAAAAAATTATCCCTAATTTAATTTTCAAATATTTATTTAAAAAATGATATTGTTTTTATTTAATACATTTTACTGATGTTAGTTACATTAATTTTAATATTTAGTCACGAAATTAAATAAAGGCCATTTTTTAAGAAGACATATTTTATTAGAAAAAATGACTTTGCAAAAAAAAGAGTTCTTATTTATAAATAAATAAATAATAAGATTTTATTAATCTATAAAATTATATATATTTAATAACATGTCTAATCCTATATAAATATTTAAATTCAACAGCTAGGTTAAAATGTATGATTTAATTAATAATATTTTGTTTGGTTTGTTTAGGCTCGATGATGCACATTGTATACACTATCGAAAATAGTGTTATTTTATACTATTTGGTTATTAATAAAAAAAATTAGTATAATATTTTATTACATTTGAAACCCTTAGAATAGTTTAATAATTCTGTCACAATAAAGCATTTTTCACAATATATGGTATTTAAATTAAATAATGTTGTAAAAAAAATTATTATTCATTTAGAAATAATACTGATCCTAATAAATGATTTGAAGTATTTTATTCATGAGAATTTTTTCAGTAATGTAATATTTATATATAAATGTATATTATTATAAATATGTAATTTTGTTCAATTATAGGAACTAAATTCATTGGTTATCAATTTTTTACAAATGAAAATAAAAAAAATTCAAGGTAAAAGAGATGTTTTAAAAAAACTACTTGTATGCATTTAATGTGTATTTCTTGTAATAAATTAAATTAATCATTACTTATGAATGATATTATTGAAGTGTTAATATAATATATTTGGTTAAATATTTTATTATTCTTTTAGTTTTTTACTAGAAATAGAATATGAATTGAATTATTGTAATTCTTTAAAATTTATTTTCAATAGAATAAATTTTTTTGCATCTGAATAGTTATTTTAAAATAAAATTCTTCCACATATATAAATTTATTATGGAAAATTTATTTCATATTTTAATCATTTAGCTTCGAAATATTTAATTTGTTCATATATATTTTTTCCACATTGAATAGTCACCAGGATAAAACATTGCCACTAAGTTGTGGGCTGAAATGATTATCGGGCGGTGACAACCTGGAGATAAGACATAAAATATATATTAAATGTGGATAATTGTGATTTTATGGATTTATTTAGATACAATATTACCTTATCATCAATGATGGTCTTCCATGGTACTAATTTGATAGGAATTGTACTTTATTATACCTTAATGGCTTCAATATTTACTAGAGTTCCACCCACCTCACATATAAAATGAAACCTATCATTTTTCATATTAATACCCATTGTGTCCTCCAGATCCTCAAGTAAATTCAACTATAAAATTATTAAATTCCAAATAATTTCCCAGATCATCAACTATTCCAAATATATCAACCATTTATGTCTTAAGTTGTAATCAAATAGTGGTTTCACAATGAAGAGTTAATTATATTAACCTATTTATTTCAGGTTTCATTACTACTTATCTTCCAATAAATTAAATTTAATAATATTTACATGTTCAAATAAATATAATTTATATACTGAAATATTTTTATTCTAGTAGAACAACCAATTTCAACCCTCATTCAACCTTCTTAGGAATGATAACATTGTTTCAGTGTATGTGTCAACTACCCCTTCCATGATGTGATGCCATTTATTATTCATATCAACCAATCATTCCTAGTAATATTAATGGATATAATTAAAATACATAGAATTTATTATAAATAATCATTCTTCAAAGATATATATTTTTTATCTTTATTTATTTCCATTCATTGGAAAATGAAAAAATACTTTCTAATACATATTGAATGTCGTCTCCCTGAACTAATGTAAATCAATTTTCATCACAAAAATATAAGAATTTTTAGATAACTGTATATAATAAATAAATATGACAAATATAATAGAATTTAGAGATTATTAAACCATGAAATAGGGGGATGTGGCAATATAATCAAACAATTACATTAATGGTAAATAAAATAGTTAAAACCATTATTATAGATTTTAATATTTAATCACTACAAAATTTGTAATTGGAAATTATAATGGAATTTTATATTTTATGATAATTAAAAATATTATTTCATCATATATGTAAAATAAATATAAACTTTTTATTTGGGATCATATGATGACTGTTAAGTCCTAAGCTAAGGGTTTATGTTACACTCCAAAGATTAATTGATATAATTTATTCGTATATTTGTTTTAGGGGAACTATATATTCATCATGTATTAAACACAATATATATTTTTGTGCTCTATTAATTTATTTTTTATTATTGTTTACTTTAATTATCACCCCATTGATACTTAAAATTATTAGGAAAACATTTCAGTGAAATGCCAATGTTATTTCCTCTTTGGTCAAAAATTTTTTTCTTCAATTTATATGTTCATTTAAGTTATTAAAAGATTTTTTATTTATAAAATATTTTGAATATTTAAAGACATTTTCAAAAATATTTTAATTTATTTTCATTAGTTTAAATATAACTATTTCAAATATTTAAAAAATATATTTTTTTCATCTAAAACTGCATGAAAATAACGTTCTCTACTAATATATATGACATAATCAACATTTTCTAGGGTCATTAACATTATTTTAAATGGGTATTCCTTTAAAATATTATATTTTTACCTTTAAGTGAAATATTTTTCTTAATATCATGTAAATTTTCCTTTAAAATTTTACTAAAATAAAAGGATAATTCTTTTATTTTTTTAAAAAAAATTAAAATTTTCATTAAATGGTATTTTTAATCTATCTCAACATCCCCTGACGTTTCTTATACTTCACCACAAAAATTATCTTATAATACCATTCATGTTCATAGTTAGAATGTATTAAACTTATTTTATGTTTAAATGTTTTTAAAACATGTTTACATTTCATGGTTTATACTATTATAAATAGATGATGATTTTTATGATGTTTTTTCACAGATATGAATGGTTTTTAGTATGTGACAGGTGGGGTGGGAATTATATAACCCTCTAAAGAATTGGTTAATGAATCATATATCATTAGTTAATATGATGAGTGTGTAGAGTGAACCAATTCCAGAGGTCTAAAAATGTTTCATAGTGAACTCAATCCATTATAGGATATTTTCCACTATGAGATGATGGTCCTGGATGTGAGCCTTGATTAATGAAATTATAGTATATGATAATGATTATTCCAAAACTATTTTAAAATGTTATTATGATTATTATATGATCTCATGTCTCATGATTGATTAATAAGGTTTCCTAACTCATATGACACATCTCTTATGAAACACGAAATATTTAATCCAAGGATCATGATTTATAGTCAATAATTAATTTGGTATAAACATAATAACTTATGATCATTATCTCATATACGTACTATTTTATTCTTCATAAATATTATCATCAACTCATATGTCCCATTTTGTCCCTTCATGATAATTTGAGATCAGCATTATTTATGTTTCCATGTTCCCCTCGTTATGAAAAAGGGTTTAGGCATGTTATGTCTAAGAAGAGAACTATGAAATAATAACTTTTAGGGAAATGTAAATGTTCATTAATGAAATATGATAATTAGGTATCTATTCTCCAAGGACAGTAACCTTTATGAATTTTTGAGAAGTAATTATTATGTAATATAATATATATTTATCTAAATTTATGTAATATTTATGAACATTTTTCTAGGTTCACCTCAACACATGATTATATATATTCACCAATAAAATGGAATCTATATGCACACTACAAATAATAATATTCCTCTAGAAAATATCCATGATTCCAAATGTACTTTCATTCCTCACTATAGTATTTGAGCCCATGTTATTTCATTACCATGATCCATTCAATTCTAATAACACACTTATGTCAGTCTATATAATTCATACCTAGGTAGTGATATACAACACTAAACATAAGCCAAAATGTTTTTGGATATCATTTGTAGTCATGGGATTTCACTTTAGTGCATTTGGAAACTATATGTCTTTGTTTGTATGATGATGTTTTTTTAAAAAAAATTGGATATAGATCAGTGAATATACTACCCACATTCATCACATGAAAGGTGATGGATGAGATCATTTATTGAATTTTAAAAAATAAGTATATGAAAACCCCATACATATAGAAATCACAATTAATGGGAAATTCAACATGAAGATAATCTCATTCACAAATCATCTGTTATACAAATATTATCCTCTATATTTTTTGGGTTTCTACTTGTGGGATATAGTATGTGTTTTATAATAAATATCTTTGTATTAGTGTAATATTATTCATACTAATTAGTCTTCTTCATCTCTCAATTTATGTATACTTCCGCCTTAATAACTTCCAATATATAAAATTATAGACAATAACCCATGTCATACTTCTGAGTAGGATTATTTGGAATCTATATGTACCTAAAGAATATTTATTTCTTTTTTTATGAATTTTTTGAGATGACACTATGAGGTTTTTTGAGTTATTTTCTAGAAATTTACCAATGTAAGTAGATATTTTTCACATTCTTTTCCCATCCTCGATTTATACATATCACCACATTGTTTTTGAATATTTATATTATTGTGGAATAAGATGTTTTTTGAAATGAATTATATATTTTGGTATTTGGATATTTTTGGTTTCATGTATATGTCCATTTCAGGTTTATAACCTAAAACGTTAAAAAGATAGACTTTTTATTAAGTGGTTTCAAATGGTTTATTGAGCCTCATAATCCGATCATGAGTATAGTGGAAAATTAATGGTGTTTAATGGTAATCAAATAGATGTTAAAAAATTAAAGAAAAAATTCAATGAATAACCAATGATAACAAAACATAGGGCTAACCCCTTTCATTGTAACCGTTGTTTAAAAATATTTCATTTTTCTAATTCCTGAATTTTACACACACAAAATCACCTTCTATTTCATTACATTAAAATATTGAGAAAAATATATAATATTTTTTGAAAACTATAGTGACTATTCTAATGAAGAACATCAAGTGAGATAATCCTGTTCAGAATTATAGAAGAGCTAGGTTTATAAATTCTTATTAATAATGGACCATTAACAATGTATTTATTCAATTTTCAACAGTTTATAAGGGGTTATATTGGTTTCTAACTAATTAACTCATACAATTAATATTTTTTGTATATTTAATTTAATTTATCATATGTGTTGGTGTTCGAATTATATTCACCTATAGAAAAAATAGTTTTATTAGATTCTAGATATGTGAGAATATTTACACGGTCTAACTATAGTTTGGAGGCATTTAAAAAGATATTTAATGTTAAAAATAAGAACCTTGATCTGCCATTTCATATAGCCTTGGCGTAGGATCTCCCTATGATCTATGAGAACATCTAAGAGTATTATCAAAATATTTAAAAAGAACATCAAGACCATCTCTACTCTACCAAATTCTATGATATACATGAAAGGTATGATAAAAAATTGAATAATCCGTACCTATCTCTACATGAATAATACATTCCCATGATACTTCATATGGACAAAAAGAAACCAAATAAAAAATTAAATTATTACAATATAATTCAGATTAAATATTTATTTACATGAATTGAAATTATTTTGGTATAATGATAACCCCATATTTAATATTTTTGTGGAGTTGTGAAAAATTATTATTTAAATGAATAATAATAACAAGAAAAATATCTTACTATCTACTGAAAATTGTTATTGTAATTTAATGTGGATAACCTAAAATATGTGGTGATTATTCAAGAAAATAGCATGAGAGGAAACTAAGGATGTGACTAAATTCTCAATAACAACATGCATATCATGTTTAGGAGGAAAAATAATAAAAAATAGGCATTACCAATATAATATCTTTCAATCCATACTACTCTTTATCTTATCCCCCTCTTACTTCATTATTTGAGTAGGATTTATATTAATTTTTTCTAATTTGTACACTCATTATTCCAAATCAATTAATCTTAGAAAAATATCCTATGATAGTTCCTATAAAACAATCCCCATACACCATTATATTAAAGATAATAAAATAGTACAAGCTAAATGGATGATTTATACACCTAGTACCCATGTGAAGGAAAAAAACATGATGAATTTTCTTTTCCATTTCTCATTTTATATTTAATTATAGAAATTTAAATAAAATTTTAATTTATTTTCTTTATTTGATAAATAATGTTACATTTTAGAGTTTATCAAGGGCCACTATATTTTAATAATAATGTTTTATATATCCATCTCACTATTATTACATTTACTCTTTATCAATGTTTTTGTGATTTAAAGAAGATATTGTGTGTCATATATGAAATGAATTTTTAAAATATTATAGTTTTCATATGTGTATTAAATTATTTCTTTATATTCATTTAAATAATTGTTTTTTTTTATTTTTTACCACTTAGATGCATCATGTCATTCATTTCTCAAGGAAACATGATTCACCAATGAAGATAAGTATTTCCATGACTCAAAATTGGGGAATTATTTATGTAGATCACAATTTATTATATACCAATTGAATCAATTAACTTGAATTTGAGTTTATTAGTTTCTAAAAATTATAAATAAAACAAATCACCTCTAAAAATATTATCAAATTAATTAATTATATTTAGTTTAGTTTCAATTGTTGGGCTCCAAATATATGTTTGTCTAAATTCTCAAAATTTCTATGGGAGTATGTGAGAAAATAAATGGCTAGAGTAAATTGAAGAAAAAAATTAGCATTAATGGATTAAATAAAATATGTGAATATGTCGACAGTTTTCATATATTTGGAAGGTATGTTTAATTTTGTACTTGAACGAATTAGAGGTATGTTAATTTGTATAATCTATTTGAATAAAAATGAACAAATTATAGTAAAATAGTGATTAATGTTGTTAAAATTATAATTGAGGAAATTGAAAATGGTATTTCATATTAATATTGAGATTTCAATTAATCCTAAAAATTAACATTAATTTCATGGTTTATTCAGATAGAGTAAAATTATGTCTAGGTGAATATTGTTTTTGAGATATATCCCTTTAAGATAAGGAATAATTCAACGGTAGGGGAGTGACTCATCTATAATTTTTTCTTATTTTTATATATCAACATTAAATAATTTATTGTAATATTATAAATAAATATTTCTATATATTATAGTGTAAACAATTGGATGAAAAATAATATTGAAAAATTATGTTTTTAGTGACTTGTAATTATTCAATATTTAAATGACTAAATGAGAAAACCTTGAAATATTGGTTTTTTAATTTTTTATTCTCAAATTCATTTTTCATATTTATGTCAAATATATTATGTGATTACATGAAAAGAAATAGGAAATGGGTGGGGTTAAATATATACTTCTAAATATCTTGTGATATTAATTTGGTATTGAATCCACAATAGACTATTAAACTCATTTCAAGTTCATCACTCATTAACAATCGCTATGCCAGAAAATCAATTCAGAGTAATTTGACTGGATGGATTTATAATTATTATTAATAGTTCCCCACATCAACCACATCTTAAAATTTTTCCATTCCATAAACACATATAAAATAAACTAATTCACTATGGAAAACTAAAATCCAAAAAAGTAATCATACGTCATATTAAAATTCCACTACTTAGATTTAACATGAGAGCATGAATAGGTAATTTAGAGTAGATGTATCATTTATGAACCTTATTGTATGTAGTTTAGAAAAAAATATTTCTATATGTGCACTGTTTATCATTCTTTTTCTTGGTTTAGCCTCTTTAACATCGGATTTATTCTTAGGTCTCTCCACATCAACTGAACTCATTTAAATTTATTACTAATTTTGAATCACTAAGTACAAATCCTTTAATCCAAAACCTATGATTGAATAATAGTTAGAGATATCAATCCCTCAAAACAATCCAAGAATATTTTTATGAATATATTTTATTTCCTTAAAACAATACTTTATATTATATGTCAACCAGACATACAAGAACATTTTAGGATGTATATTTTATCTATTTCATTATTTAAATTGAGAAAATAATCCTTCATGAGACCATTTTAATTTATCCCACACAAGTTGGATTCCAAGATATTGGAGGGAATGGATAATCTAATTAGGGATATGAAAATTTAACCCATAGTTATATCATATCTCTCATATAATTCTTGGTTAAAAGCATCATGTACGAATCATCACCTATTTTAAGAAACTATCAACTACAACATTGGGGCTCCCATCAGTTGTATGTAGCACAATTTTTTGAACATTATTTCCTTATTTTTTATTAATATTAATAGTAATAGTGATTGATGAAAAAAAATCATGATTTTACATTATCCCCATAAGATAAAACTTAATAATCATAAATCATATGATAATTCCAATAATTAATGTTTTAATGTCTTAGAAGACTATCTAGATAAGAAAATTATATTATGATACATCTGATCAATTATAAATAACCAAAATATTATATATACACTATAGAAATCTCATTGGTTATAGTTATCATCACGTCATAGGTAATATAAATATAAAAATTGGGAGAGATTAAATGATAAGTAAGGAAAAACTGGAGGACATTTAATAAAATTGTTAGATCATAATCATATGAGAAAAGATGGTCATGGAGAAATATAATACTAAAAAAGGTATGGAATAGTAATTTGTGTTCATAAGGCTTAGTATTAGGAAATATAACCTTAATTGAAAAATCATGTACTATGGAAGAAAGGTATCAGACATGAGATGATAATCATTATAGTCAAAGCATAATATAAGAATTTTATAAAGAAACGTGGTATAAGAGTATGTAATAGAAGTCATCACATTATAAACGTAGACATTTCCAATTATAACAATGAAAAATCCTTGAAAAATATCTAATCCCAAATACCAATACCCACAATACCAGTGATTATAGACTACCACAAATAAACTCAAACAAATTCCTTTTGAGTATATCTAATGAAGAATACAGTGTTATACACTCCTTATGCGCAGAAAAAATTTCAAATACAATAATAAACAACATCATGGTCTCCTTTGATATAAATCCTTAATCAATTCATTGGAGGGTGATATTAGACCCCACTAATAAAATAATAATAAAAAGTAAATATATGTTCTTCTAGAACATGAAAACTATTGTATATAAAAAAACATAATTAACTTGAGAAAATGAGATGGGTTTCGTGAAAACCATAACAAGAACATTACAAAAGACATAAAATTAATGAAAATGGATGGATGAATAAAAAACATCCTTTTTAGAAATAGGAATTCCAAATTGTTGTTCACATAGATGAAAATCACCTTTCCATGATGTTGGATAAAAAACATTGAACAGAAAGATGAAATATCACTATTTGAGAGTCATCAATAAAATCAAATTTTTTTTTAAAATGATATACATTGAGCATGGTAAATATATTTAATATTTTCTAATTAAAATAAAAAACAATTTTTTAAATGACATATTTTACAAATGAGTGGTTCTTTGAAAAAATAATGAATTATTCCATAAAAAATAAAGCATATTAAATTAAGATTTTTTAATATAAAAAATTAATTTCAAAATAAAAAAATTAATTTTGAAAAATATAATCATATTTCCTTTCATTTAAAAATCATTAATATTTGAAAACATTGTGAAAAAAATTAAAAACATTGAATATAATCTTATTAAAGGAAATTTCCAATATTGTAAGAGGAACTGAAAAATATAATTTTTTGAAAATGATTTAGTTTTTTCATGAATGTAAAATTTACTATCTGATTGAAAATTTATTTTGAATATGGTAAATGGAAAAATCATGAAAACATTTTTATAAGTTATAAAATGGACTGATACATATTTTATATGTCATAATGGATTTGTTATAATAATTTGTAGTGGAATATAAGGCATTTGATTCATATTCTATGATTTTTCATAATATTTTAAAATGCATATGTTGAAAACTGACAACAATAAATCATTCAACTGAATATAATAAAAAAATGAAAAATAAAATAATGAATTTCAAATAATATAGAATATAATTAAATTCCAAAATATACACGATGTTGTTTTGTGGAAGAGAAAATGTGGACATGGAATTTAAGACATCATTACAGATAATGGAAATTATTCCTAATAATATCAATATTTTCTGGTGAATAAATTTATGAATTTGGATGATTTCAATTAGAAGATTAATATTAATGAATATAATAATAACGTTAAATAAAAACTAATTAAATGGTATTATCCATGAATTGAAGAATAAAGGTTAATATGAAATATATTAACATAACGAAATTGTTTTTAGTTTTCAATATCCATTATGTCTTAAGAAAAATTATAATAAAATCACATCAAAACTGAGAGCTTAAAATTGGATGTAAAATAAAAATAAAAAAATATAAATCATGAAATAATTTATCTAATAGTGATTATAGACACCATTAAAATGATATTATAGTATTGAACACATCATGTTACAATTAAAGGAAATTGAGATGAAAATCCATTACATTAATACCAACCCCCCCAAAGGTTTTTATTATAATGTATAAAAATAATAACTATATTAATAACATATTTTATGAAATTATTCATATATAACATTTTAGAAAACTAAATTATAATTTTTTGCCTATATTTATATTATTTACTTATTAGATATTTTTATTATCAATTGTGAGTTGTCTGGATCCAATTGAAATAGTTTCATAATTGTGATATTGTTCATCATTATTATCCAAAATTTTATATCTTTTAAATAATTCAAGGAATATATATTTATTATTTATGATAGATTATATAGTTATAATATCAACAAATGTGAGTTTTAGTTACGGGTCCTGGGAATAAAATTGGTGATAAACATGTTTCGTTCATTTTAAACAAACGAAAGATGATATCAAAACTAATGTGTATTATTTTAATTTTACCAATAAAAATAAAAAATAGAATTAAAATTTACATATTTATATCATATATTATATTTAATTATGTTCTTATAGACATACATGGTATTATTTAAAAGAATCTTTTGTTTAGGTGGTTAGAGGTGACCCATACATGAACATATCATAATAAATGTGTGAGTATGGTTTTGAATGTGGTTTATTTTGAAACAATATAAACATAAATGAATTATAGTTGTATTATTTATTTATTTCTCAGATGTTAAAAACTATTTTACCATATTTTAGTAAATATGAATCAATATGAAAGAAAAAAGTATTTACATAACTTCATGGTGGTAGTGATCCACACAACACACCATTATCATTTTCATTTCTCAATAAATGAGATGTAATTAAAGTGAATAAATTTTTTTATTTTATTGATATTAATTATACTATATATTTCCAAATTACTCTTCAATTACATTCTTATAATTAGTGAATATTGGTGGTGATTAAAAGTGCAAGATATCAATTTGTTGAGGTGGTAGGCTACATAAACACATGATCAATGTTATTTTATTCTTATAATTGAATGGGAAGAATGAAATAATGGTCAATACATTAAAATAATAATTATTATTTATAACAATTAAGTTAAGGTCTTTATATGGCACTCTTTTTATTGTGTTTTAAGTGAATACAAAATAAAAAATGTTGAGTAATATGAAATACTCCCATATAAACCGTGAACATTATCTTGAATGTATTGTTCAAAATGAATGGTGCTTGATAACTAAATGAAAATTGAGTTTTACTAAAATCGGAGAATATTTTGGAATCTAAAATCATGAATATATTCATGAGGAAATGGAAAATAATAAGGGTGGCGTCAAGGGGTAAAATTTTTCTTATTTTAGTTGTGAATATAATTAATCTTTTGTGTATACAAATTATTTTTCAATAAAGGAATTGATCCTTTAAATGATCAATGGAACCAAATTTTGGAAATAATGATGTTTTTTGTGAGATAAGGTCTTTAAATCCTCTACCACTCAATTTAATACATGTTTTAAATAGTGATCTAGTATTTTACTGCTTGAATTTTATATATTCAATTTCGGTTTTTACCTTTGAAACTAATTTTTCCAACTCATTTATATTTTATTAAAAAATAATAAATAACTAATCATATAAAAATATGATTGTTTTAAATATAATTTTAATCACCATATAATATAATTCTCTTTATCCACATTATAATTATATCATTTAATGTAAAACCTTGGATATAATTAAAGCCTATTTTGTAAATTTTTTGGACATTATGTTTTCTTAATATTATTTATCATTTATTACCAATTTAATGAGTTCAAATATATTTATTTATAGTTTTAAAAATTATATTAAACTAATATTTCAAAGATATTAAATTATTTTATCATCTAAAATTTACACAAAATTAATAAAATAATTCTTTTTAAAATATAGTTTTACCCTTATCACGGTTGTTACATTTAATATTAATACCTATAAATTGACCTGTAAATGATATTGAATATATTACATAACATGATAATGTTAGAATAATATATTAAATACAATTATATATATTTGTTTTCTATAAGTGATGTAAAATAATTTTTAATACAACTAAATAAAAATTGTTTTTTAGAGTAAAATTATTCCCATTTTCCCAAAATATTAATAAATAAGATAATAAATTCATTATAGTACTTTTAAATGATTTATTATATATTTTTAAAATTAATTTTCATATATGATTCTTCAAAAACATTTAAATTATTAATATATATTATAATATAATAAAAGATATAGTTTTATAAAAATGGAATTTTCTACAAGTCAATTAATTATAATTTTTGGTATAAAAATAAAATAATTTCACCTTTAAAAAATTTTGATATATTGAATTTAAAATTGATTTATATTTTTTGAAATTAAATTTAAAAAGTTTATATGGTTATATTTTATGTTAAATTTATATATATAAAATGATAATATTGATTTGTTGAAAAATACATTTTTAAAACTTTATTTGTTATTAGTCGTATTTGGTATGAATATAATATTGTTTAAATTATTTTATAAATTATAAATGATTTATTAATGTTAAATTTTCCTTATTATATTTATTTATTGGATATTATTTTTAAAATTTTCTTAATGTTCTAGTTATCCAACATATTATAAATTCAGACGTAATATATATTTATATATATTTCCAAATATTGGGGAGTTACAGTATTATGATTTATTAAAATTCTTCTCTATGAGTCTCTAAATATACCCAATAATTACACTCAAATACTGCAATTATAATGAACTAACTTATATCTATGTGAAGTGGTAATTTTATATAGAGATCCAAAGTGCTATAATTTCATTTCTTTTATATTTTTAAATAGTTATTGATTATGTGTGGGTTTCCTACTTTCACTGGGTATATCTAAATAAATAAATGAATCATCATATAATTATTCACCCCTCATATTTTATTTAATTTCATATATGGGTGAATGATATAGGTTTAAAAATGAATAGTGTGTATCAAGATTTATTAATGAGTTTTAGAGTGTGTATGGTTGTTTCATGTTCATCACAAAACATAATAAATGAGGTGGGACTAAATGTCCTTAGGTTGTTTGTATGGGTTAAATGAGCCTCATTGTCTAATTTTAAGGTAATTTGACCATTTTTGGTTCTCATAATTTCATCATATTAAACTTTATAAAATTCAAATTGATATTGATAAACATAGGGTTGAAAAACCTAGTATCGACTTTGTCCTTAGTAACACTTATTTATGTTTGTTTATTGCATTTCATTATTTATGTGAATTTTCAACACACCACCAACCAATATAATTTCATATCATTAAAATATTTTCAACCATAATTATATTTTAAATGCGATACTGAATATTGAGTGTAATGGAAAATATCCTCAAGTGAGATGACCCCAGTCAACTATACATGGTCTATAAATTTTTACTAATAAAGACCTTTTACCAAGGTCCTTCATTAGATGGAAAATAAAATTTTTATCACCCCTCGGGTAAAAACCACACACAGAACCAAATGAATGGTTATCATACCTATATGAGATATAATTTAGGATATACAAGCCATTTATTATAAATATTATCATATTTACTAAAATTAATATATTATTTTTGATATATTTTTGCTAATCCTTATTGATGCTAAAAATATACATTCTCTTAGATAAAAACTGATAAAATATTATTAAAAATATTATAAATGTAAAATTTAAATGTTAAGTGTATCAAAACTAATGGATATTGATTTATAACTCAAATACCAATAGATCAAATAAATTTAAAGTCATTATTCAATAGGTAATTCCATCATTATCATATATAAAAAATTGAAAATATAAAAGAAATAAGGTCACATGCCCCACCATGATCCTTTACAGATCTTATGGAATATATGAGTTAAATTCATGTAAAAATAATACACAACCTCATTGAATATTTTTACACATCAATGGAAGAGGATGATCTGATGTGATAACATTTCTTATCAATTTTCCCATCATCTTCAACATGTATTTCAAAACAAGAAGAGATTTTCATAAAAAGATAACATTATTTTAATCCTAAAATTATTATTTGTATATCATTTTATGATAATTTAATATCTGTTTTATGGATATGATATTAACCAATAATATATCTTATTTTTGTATTAATTATCATTCTTTAAGATATAAATCAATGGAATAATAATCCGTATGCTTTAATGTGTAAAAATTATTTTGTAATTATTTGGTGTTCCTAGTTAATTCCATCAGCTATTCAATATCATGAATGACCATCTGTATTATATTTATTGAACAAATAAAGATAAAAAACATGTCATGACAACATTTTCATGATTTAATCCCTTGCTGATTTTGTATCATACATTGAACATGTTTTAATTTATTTAGAGTGGTCACCAAAAGTCAATTTAAATATAACGGTATTATCATTGGAATTAACCTCCAAGGATCTAATTTGTGATACTAATTCTATATAGAAAAAATCATAGAATCACTGATATATCCCACATACCATGAGAGTTATAATTATTCAGTATCAAAGGACATATAATGGGTTAATCATAATTTATTTAAGCATATTATTTACACCAAATTTGTTTTATTTTATATTTTTAGATAATAAAATAAAAAAAATGAATCTATACATATATGATTTTATGATATTTAATCTAATTTATATTAATTTACCTTTCTCTTTACTAGGAATATAACTAGGTTATTTTATACTCTATACCAATTTTAGAGAAATCAATTTTTTTTATGACACAATAAAAAGAATTCATTTCTTCTGTGGAACTAAAAAATAATTTTTAATTATTGTTAATACAATATGAGTTGTCATTTTAATTACCTATTCAATTTTTTTCATCAAGTTTGTTATTATTTTTTATCAAATGAGAGTGATTTGGCCTAGATTGGCTATACCAAATGGATCCAATATGTTTGTTTTGTGATAAATATTATTGTAATGTTTTCTTAAAAGGTTGGGTCCAAAACCTCAATTTCTTATTTAAACCAAAGACCTCTTTTTGACTGAGTAGATGGGGACCCATAACATAGCCCAAAGGGTCAAGGCCAAGTGGCCTGAATACAACAATTGAAAACCCATTTTTGGCCCAAAGGATCCCTCGGTGAATAGTATTGCTACAATACCCACCCAACTACAGTAACTTCTACAGTACCACCACCGCTACAGTACCCCTGGAATTCTCCCCTACCCAGATTTGATCATGGGACTTTTTGGATGCCAATCAGTAGCTTATACCACTAGGGTACAGGCTCGTTGGCATACAATTTGTTTATTTTTAATCAAATGAGAGTGATTTGAACTAGATTGGGTATACCAAATGGATCCAATTTGTTTATTTTGTGATAAATATTGTTGTAAAGTTTCTAACATTCCTTTTAGAAAATACTCACCTAGTTTGTTTGAACATTTTTGTTTATGAATTATATCATTTTGTTCACACTTCATTTGTTTTCACCAATTTTCACATTCTCCAATCCGAAATTCAATTTCACTTTCTTTTTTAATAGTGTATATATTTGTATCTCTTTATCTCTAAAACACTATTGGTAGAAAATAATAATATTATGTTTATTATCATCCATTTATCGAATAGGTATTATAGTAGTATTACACTTGAAATATATCTAGAACACAGAAAATAAATTCACTAGAAAAAAAATAAGTGTATAGAGTTAGGTTGTCGTGTTCTATAGATGAATCCACTACGGATCATCAAGAGGTACCAAAAGATGAATAAACACATTTAAGTACCTAAAAAATGTACATAAATAAGATCATTATATAAAAATTCTATCCTAAAATATAGTATAAACCTACACATGTTCAATATACATAAGAGGCATCCAATATTGATGACTTCCTTGATTTTCCTTCATTGTATATACAGAATGAAATTATATAAGACATTAAAAACTATACCATTTCACCACATGAGGATGTATTAATATGGGAACCTTACATGAAAGAAATTATGAGTATCAAACATTATTATCAATTTATTTTTTTCTGACCCCACTTAAGGATTAGATTGGATTAGATAATTTAACAATGCCTTAATATAGACATTGTATATCACATTGATATGGAATCATTCACACACCAAAATTAATTCGAATATTTTCTTAAAAATATTTAGTGTTTCTCTTTTTTCTAGGTGTAGATGATGAAATCAAAATTGGAAGGACCCATATCATCTATTTCTCAACTATGCTACGACATTGGTACTCTAGAGGGTGGTCTACAACCTGTTTGAAATTCTACTGGAGAAGGATGAATCCGTGGGTATTATAACGACCCATACTTTACATAAATTTTTAATACTTCAAAAATTGAAGCACACTTATTACAACATATGATAAAACCACAAAGGACCGTATAGGTATAGTGTCTTTAGAAACTGGGAAACATAAACAACTGGTTCATAAATCTTCTACAGTGTCTCCCATTTATTTCATCATATCTAGGGTCCCTTTTAGCATATTCTACTTAATATCCATCTTCCTGACATGGGGAAAAGAAAACATAAAAGGGTGAGCTCAAATGCTCAGCAAGGGCAAATAAAGGAAATAAAAATCATATCATATCTTTTTGAAAATCAAAACCTGCAAAAGAGATCATAATAACTTATCATGGAATAAATCATAGAAGTGAAAATGAGATCCCCATAATCATAACATAAGACTTGAAACTTTGTTTCATGCACACATAATCATGGAAAATAATTTCTTGTTAGTCATGACTCATTGCCAAGACTATCTTAGTGGACAAAGTCCCTTTCTGAACCGAGTTCACTCCTCGTTTCAGTCCTGTACCACTGAACCGAAATAACCTTCCGTTCCAGCCATGTCTATCTCATGAGATATAAAATCTTTACCCAATTCATTGGAGGGAGATATAGGTCCCACCAATCTTATAATGAATCCTTTCTTATGTGTGCAACATAATCATAAAACATACATCATCTCATAACACATGTAACAAAAATGGGATTCTTGAAACATCATGACATCATAAATAAATTCATATAAGATAAAGGAATTCATAAAAATAATTCCATCACAACATGATCAAATCAATGTAATAATAGGGATAAAAACAGAACCCATTATTATCTTAGATGGAAAATAATTTTGATAAAACACTTGAACTTCATTCTTGAGGAAAATATCCTTTCTACTTCAAAAATACTTTTCCTTTCTTAACATGTCATACAATTTTAAACTAAAATAAGTTGATTAAAAATAAACTTGAAAACTTGTAAAGGAAGCTTCTTGGAAATACTGTTTTAAAAATCCATTCATGCCGTATAAGTTAAAAAAACATTCTTCGTACTTTTGTCAGAAAAGTCAAAAAGTACCTCGTACGAAAAACGACAAAAGATTCCTTTCATATCTTTTACAAAAAAAATTACCGAAGGGTAAAATTGGATATAAAATATTGTAGAAGGATGGAAATAATATTACATATTGAGGAAACATGGATGTGGCTGATAAAATACACCCCAGTAATTACCAATGTAAAAACAATCTCGGATAAAAGTGAGATTGTGATATTTCCCTTACCTTGGGTCCGATTTGCTTTGTATGTGTCCGAAGCTCCTGTATAATGGTTTAAATAATGTTATTGACTTATTACAGAATCATACATATTGATATGATATCATATATGGTCATATTCTTAGCTTCTTATTAGTAATATTTCATTGTTACTTGTTACTCGGGTCTTTATTGCCTTTTGTTCTTATGTGTGTTTTGTCGAATAAATTCTTATTCTTCTTTTAAGGTTATAGATAACTTATATCCATAATGGTATTAGTGTAACATATATCATATTTATTCATTCAATTCATTTATATAATCATTATAAAATGAAGATCATGTAGAACGAGTCGCATCACATCGTGGAGACGGTATTCTGTACGTACGCACGAGTGATGATATCGTTCCTATGATCGTGGAATTGTATTGGAGTATATATATATTATTTCAGTATCAATATTACTTCATAATAATCATATATAGTTACTCATTACACCATTATACCCATCCTTGTAAGGTGATGGTGGAAAATAGATTACACCATGGCGTGGAGATGGTATTCCGTACGTACGCACGCGCGGTGATTTTATTTTTTTCCGTAGGATGGATAGAAGGTGAATTAGGGTTGTTTCATATTTATAATAACATATCAGTATGTAAGTAATACTGATGTTATTACTTTATCATGAAACAACTAAAGGAGAAGAAGTTGAAGAAGAAAGAAATTGAAAAGATCGGTAATGGATATTACCTCTTCTTTGGAACGCTTCTTTGAATCCTCCACTTAAGGAACTAAGATTGGTCTTTGGAGAAGACCAGGACCTCTAGGATTATTCTAGGGAAGTGGAGAGGAGAACATTCCAGGGGTTGGCCGAGCTTGAGTGCTCAAATTGGTGTGAGGAGGAGGGGGAGGAGGTGCCCTTTTATAAGGGAGGAGAGGGGCACCTTAGGAATATCTCAAAATATTATTTTATATTAAAGTCAAAATCGGTTTATAATGGTTCCAAAGGATCTTATTTCGAAGATAAAGTGGGGATGGGTCGAAATACTATCAACCAATAGGATTTAGACAAGTTTAGGGTATTATTTTAACCTTATCAATTAGATTTAACTCTAAGTTAATTAATTTAATTTTTACCGTGTCTTTTTGTTTTCTTTCACTATATGGTTAATAAACTTACTATAACATGCCAAACGAACCCCAAATTGTTTATTATTAATATATATATCCTTATCTAATTCATTTGGCCGAACCTTAGATTTTTAGGAATAAAATAACAATTAGTAATATAATATTTGATTTAAAAACTATTTTGTGTCAATTTTGACACTATTTGATATATGATTTTTGGGAAAGTCATAACAGAATTATATGTTCGAACCAAGTTGATTAAATCAACACTAATATATCATAGTAACCTAGAAAATTAGTGGAATTCATAAAAAGTCTTAAATTACATTTATTTTGGTGTTTATAACATCAATTATGTCAATATTTCATTAATAAGATAATTACTGCATCATCTTTGTGTCATAAATAAATTAAATTATTTGATGTCTAAAAATTACAAATAAAATATCATCATGTAGAAAATCTTTTTATCTTTCTAATTAATATTTACAATTTAATTTATCTTATGTATAACCCCATATTAAAAATGATTTACTTATTAAACTTTGATTTTAACTATTTTAACCCTTCTTTAAATAAATTAATAATAAATTTCCTAATCTAATCCAAGTGGGCCTAAATGGTCATATTATATTAATAAGTTTGTTTTTGGTCGAATTACACTTGTCCAATAGAATTTGGACTTGTGTTAGGGTAATATTAATATCATATTTACCCTTAGTTACCCTATTTACTATTAACCACGGTAAAAAAAAGTAAAAAGTTACTATTCACCAAAAATTATTTTTATCTCATTGAACCACATTTTACTTACTGATATCAACCGTGTCTGTCGGATTTTCGAAATTCCATTCACAGAAGCGGTAAAATTATGTTTTATGAAAAATTCAGTTTTTAACCTACCACTTAGTGGTTTCACTATTCATCAAAAATTGAAAGTTTTCAGAAAAATACCAAAATTTCACCCTAGGCTAATTTCGATAATCTGAGTCAAAAAATGAAGTCCATTTTGAAAAATAAAATTTATAAAATTTCAAAAAGTGGTTATTACTATTCATAACGGCTAGTTTTAATAGCATATTGTTGTTTAGTGAAACTCGGTATTGCGTACGACGCAAGCTTTCGAGGAAGGTCGCGATTGCGTGTAAAGCAAGCCAAGCAAGTGTTGTGTAGAAAAAGATTCCTTTGATGATTTATATAACATAAAAGTCTCGGGTGTTACATTCTACCCCCCTTAAAAAAATTTCGCCCTCGAAATTTGTCACTTTGTAACAAACAGATGAGGATAATTCTCCCTCATCATATCCTCAAGCTCCCATGTAGATTCTTCAAGTTGGTGGTTCCTCCATAAAACTTTCACCAAGCGAGTGGTCTTGTTTCGTAGGACTTTTTCGCTATGATCCAGAATCTCTATCGGCTGTTCTTCATAAGAAAGATCTTGCTCCAGCGGTACAACTTCTGAGCTGAGTACATGTGAAGGATCTGGTATGTACTTTTTCAGGAGAGATACATGGAACACATCGTGAACTTGAGAGAGATTCGGTGGAAGCGCCAATCAGTAAGCTACCTTCCCAACACGATCCAGTATTTCGAAAGGACCGATATATCTAGGGCTCAACTTCCATTTCTTTACAAATCTCATAACCCTCTTCCAGGGAGATATTTGTAAGAACACTTTATCACCCACTTCAAACTCTAGGTCTTTTCTTCGGTTGTCGGCATAACTTTTCTGTCGACTCTGAGCTGCGCTTATGTGTTGTTGAATAGATCTGACCTTTTCTTCCATTTCATCAACGAGATCAGGTCCTAATAGCTTTCTTTCCCCAACTTCATCCCAGCAAGTTGGAGTCCTGCATTTCTTTCCATAGAGAGCTTCATAAGGAGCCATATGAATACTGGAGTGAAAGCTATTATTATAAGAAAATTCTACCAAAGGTAGGTGTTGATCCCAACCTCCTTTGAAATTCATAGAGCAAGCTCTCAACATATCTTCTAGGGTTTGAATTGTTCTCCCAGACTGACCGTCTGTCTGGGGATGATAAGCAGTGCTGAAACTCAACTCTGTATCCAGAGTATGCTGAAGACTTCGCCAGAACTTCGAGGTAAATCTCGGATCTCGATCAGATATAATAGAAAGTGGTACTCCATGCAATCTTACCACTTCCTTTACATATATCCTGGAAAGCTGATCTAGAGAGAAATCCTCTCTAATAGTAATGAAGTGTGCAGACTTTGTAAGACGATCAACTATGACCCACATAGCATTATTGCCTTTGGATGTTTTAGGAAGTCCTGTGACAAAGTCCATAGTGATGTTTTCCCATTTCCATTCGGGTATGGGTAATGGTTGTAACATCCCCTTAGACTTCTGTCTCTCTGCTTTAACTTGTTGACAAACCAAGCATCGAGAGACATATTCAGCAACATCTCTTTTCATGCCATCCCACCAGAAGTACTCATTCAGGTCCCTATACATCTTCGTGCTTCCAGGATGAATAGAGAATGATGAACTATGAGCCTCATCCAACAGCTCATTCTTTAATTCGGGGATGGGAGGAACGCAAACCCGATTCCTGAACTTTATTATCCCATCACAATCAAGGTTGAATTCAGGAACATTTCTCACCTTCTTTTGTAACTCGACATCTTCTTTCTGTGCCTCTTTAATCTTCACATGTATAGATGGTTGAACATTCATTTGAGAAAGATAAGATTTTTCCCCTTCCATTATAATTCTAAGATCCATCCTTTGTAAATCCATAAATATTGGATCTTTTGTGATCCTCATCATGGATAAACTAGCATGGTCTTGTCGACTTAATGCATCTGCCACCTTGTTTGCCTTCCCAGGGTGGTAATGGATTGAGCAGTCATAATCCTTAATCAGCTCCAACCATCTTCTTTGACGCATATTCAACTCCTTTTGTGTGAAAATATACTTTAAACTTTTATGATCATTATAAATATCACACCTTTCACCATAAAGGTAATGCCTCCAAATCTTTAATGCAAAGATTACCGCAGCTAACTCCAAATCATGTGTTAGGTAATTTTGCTCATGGATTTTCAACTGTCGTGAGGCATAAGCTATCACCATATCATTTTTCATAAGAACACACCCCAATCCCTTCTTGGATGCATCACTGTAGATCACAAACCTTTCTCCACTACAAGGCAGTGTGAGCACAGGTGCACTGGATAACCTTCGTTTCAACTCCTTGAAATTCTCTTCACATTCTTCCGTCCAGACAAACTTAACTCCTTTCCGGGTCAACTTGGTGAGTGGATTAGATAATCGTGAAAAATCTTTTACAAAACGTCGATAATATCCAGCCAAACCATAAAAACTTCGGATCTCAGTTACTGTTGTTGGTCTCGACCATCTTTCGATAACCTCTGTTTTTGCTGGATCCACAGATATCCCCTCTTTTGAGATTATGTGACCCAAAAATGCAACTTTTTGAAGCCAAAATTCACACTTGGTAAATTTGGCATAATGCTTCTCCTTTCTCAGGGTCTTCAATATAATTCTCAAGTGATCTTCATGCTCTTCCTTGCTGTTTGAATAGACAAGAATATCGTCTATAAAGACTACCACAAATTGATCAAGATAGTCTCTAAAGACTCTATTCATTAGATCCATGAAGATAGAAAGGGCATTAGTAAGACCAAATGGCATCACTATAAATTCATAGTGTCCATACCTTGTACGGAAAGCCGTCATTGGTATATCCTCCTTTTTGACCCTTAATTGATGATACCCTAAACGAAGATCAATCTTGGAAAAGTATTGAGCTCCGCGTAATTGGTCAAATAAGTCATCGATGCGTGGGAGAGGATATTTGTTCTTGATAGTGATCTTGTTAAGTTCTCGATAATCAATGCAGAGTCTCATTGATCCATCTTTCTTCTTAACAAATAGAACAGGTGCTCCCCACGGTGATGCACTAGGGCGTATGAATCCCTTATCAAGATTCTCTTGGAGTTTCTTCTTCAATTCCTGCAACTCAATTGGGGCCATTCTATAAGGTGTCTTTGAAATAGGCAAAGCACCCGGTACGAGTTCTATTGAAAACTCAACTTCACGATTTGGTGGAAGACCCGGTAATTCCTCCGGAAAGACATCATCAAACTCCCGTACAATGGGAATATTCTTAATCGTGAGTTTCTCACCAACCATTTGAGATAAATAACCTTCATTTAGTGGAATCAATACCCATAAGATGGAAGAAATTTCCACTGGAAGGTTATGTTCATCCTTGCATTGGTATACGATCGTAGATTGATCTGGAATATGAAATGTGACTTCCCTTCTTTGGAAATTGATATGAGCTCCATATAGAGAAATCCAATCCATGCCAAGAATCACATAAAATTCCACTAAAGGAAGGATCACAAGATTTGCAGGAAGCACTTTCCCACAAACATCGATCGGAGAAGAATTATAAACTTTTGATGCGATTGTTGTGCCATTAGGTGTTGTCACAGCTAACTCAACATCTAATTGTTGAGGTAATATGGTGATACCCTTAGAAAAGTCTTCAGAAATAAAAGAGTGGGTGGATCCAGAATCAAATAAAACATTTGCTACTTTAGAGTGGATGGTAAGTGTACCTTTCACCACATCGTTATCGTACTCCACATCGCTGATAGAAATTGCATGTGACTTTCCTTTGTCCTTAGCCTTAAGAGTTTGTTGACGTCGACCATCATCATCAACCCTTGGATTTGGGCATTGATTGGCATAATGCCCCATCTCCTTGCACTTGAAACATTGAAGTGTAGTAGGTTTATTCTGTGTATCCCTTCCTTTGTTTGCATCATTAAACATCTTCTTCCCATTATCACGGCATTCAAATGCCCGATGACCTTCCTTTCCACATTTAAAACATTTACTTGTCCCTTTAAGACAACTCCCTCCATGTTTCTTTCCACACTTCGAGCATAAGGAAAAGCTCATCTTCTTTTTCATGTGCTCTTTAGATTTTTCTTTGAATTCCATCTTCCTCTTCTTATCAAACCCATGTGACTGATGGGTTACTCCAATCTCCATCTCGACTTTGAGAGCACATCGAACGATTTCCTCGTAGCTATTGAAGTCCCTTATGGCTAACGCCCTTCGAAGACTTGGTTTTAAGCCACTAAAGAATCGATCGATCTTACTCTCTGGTTGGATAATAATACCAGAAGCGTACCTTGCAAGTCTTGTAAAATTTGCTTCATAAGTACCAACAGATTCATCATCCCTTTGCTTCAGTTCAAGAAACTCTTTCTCCATCTTTGTTCGGAGAATACGAGGGAAGTACTTATTGAAAAATAAGTTCTTGAACTCGTCCCATTCCATAGACTCAATTTCATCCCTTTGCCTCGTATTCTTAACAAGATTCCACCATTGATCCGCATCTCCTTCCAAACGATACACTGCTAGGATGACTTTATCATGCTCAGAACATTGATGAACTGAAAATATCTTTTCAGTAGTACTAATCCATTGTTCAGCAACTAATGGATCAGTAGACCCGCTGAAAGAAGGTGGACGCTGCCTCATGAAGGATTCAACAGAATGTTGCTCCCTCCTTTGCTCGTTTGGAAATCCTGCATGATTCATAGCTTGAGAAAGTTGTGTGAGCATGGCTACAAGATTTTGCATTCCAGCTCCCATATCGTTTGGTTGCTCAGGGGGACAATCATTGCATTGCCCATCGCATTCCGCATTAACACGGTTCCTTCGGGTTCCAGCCATTGACTAAAACCAAGAAGAATAGTGTGAGAAACACTAATTATAATAGGAAACCACATAATTCAAGAATAAAATTTTCATGCTTATGATCTTATCCTAGGTTATTCATGGTCATTTCTAAGATTGTGTTCTATGCTTAGACTTATCCTAAGGGTTCTTACTAAGGCTTTCACATCCTAGTTTCCAAAGGTTGACTATACCTTTCCTCTGATACCAACTATAACGACCCATACTTTACATACATTTTTAATACTTCAAAAATTGAAGCACACTTATTACAACATATTATAAAACCACAAAGGACCGTATAGGTATAGTGTCTTTAGAAACTGGGAAACATAAACAACTGGTTCATAAATCTTCTACAGTGTCTCCCATTTATTTCATCATATCTAGGGTCCCTTTTAGCATATTCTACTTAATATCCATCTTCCTGACCTGGGGAAAAGAAAACATAAAAGGGTGAGCTCAAATGCTCAGCAAGGGCAAATAAAGGAAATAAAAATCATATCATATCTTTTTGAAAATCAAAACCTGCAAAAGAGATCATAATATCTTATCATGGAATAAATCATAGAAGTGAAAATGAGATCTCCATAATCATAACATAAGACTTGAAACTTTGTGTCATGCACACATAATCATGGAAAATCATTTCTTGTTAGTCATGACTCATTGCCAAGACTTTCTTAGTGGAAAAAGTCCCTTTCTGAACCGAGTTGACTCCTCGTTTCAGTCCTGTACCACTGAACCGAAATAACCTTCCGTTCCAGCCATGTCTATCTCATGAGATATAAAATCTTTACCCAATGCATTGGAGGGAGTTATAGGTCCCACCCATCTTATAATGAATCCTTTCTTATGTGTGCCACATAATCATAAAACATACATCATCGCATAACACATGTAACAAAAATGGGATTCTTGAAACATCATGACATCATAAATAAATTCATATAAGATAAAGGAATTCATAAAAATAATTCCATCACAACATGATCAAATCAATGTAATAATAGGGATAAAAACATAACCCATTATTATCTTAGATGGAAAATAATTTTGATAAAACACTTGAACTTCATTCTTGAGGAAAATATCCTTTCTACTTCAAAAATACTTTTCCTTTCTTAACATGTCATACTATTTTAAACTAAAAGAAGTTGATTAAAAATAAACTTGAAAACTTGTAAAGGAAGCTTCTTGGAAATACTGTTTTAAAAATCCATTCATTCCCTATAAGTTAAAAAAAACATTCTTCGTACTTTTGTCGGAAAAGTCAAAAAGTACCTCGTACGAAAAACGACAAAAGATTCCTTTCATATATTTTACAAAAAAACTTACTGAAGGGTAAAATTGGATATAAAATATTGTAGAAGGATGGAAATAATATTACATATTGAGGAAACATGGTTGTGGATGATAAAATACACCCCAGTAATTACCAATGTAAAAACAATCTCGGATAAAAGTGAGATTGTGATATTTCCCTTACCTTAGGTCCGATTTTCTTTGTATGTGTCCGAAGCTCCTGTATAATGGTTTAAATAATGATATTGACTTATTCCAGAATCATACATATTGATATGATATCATATATGGTCATATTCTTAGCTTCTTATTAGTAATATTTCATTGTTACTTGTTACTCGGGTCTTTATTGCCTTTTGTTCTTATGTGTGTTTTGTCGAATAAATTCTTATTCTTCTTTTAAAGTTAGAGATACCTTATATCCAGAATGGTATTAGTGTAACATATATCATATTTATTCATTAAATTCATTTATATAATCATTATGAAATGAAGATCATGTAGAACGAGTCGCATCACATCGTGGAGACGGTATTCCGTACGTACGCACGAGCGATGATATCATTCCTATGATCGTGGAATTGTATTGGAGTATATATATATTATTTCAGTATCAATATTACTTAATAATAATCATATATAGTTACTCATTACACCATTATACCCATCCTTGTAAGGTGATGGTGGAAAATAGATTACACCACGGCGTGGAGACGGTATTCCGTACGTACGCACGCGCGGTGATTTCATTTTTTTCTGTAGGATGGATAGAAGGTGAATTAGGGTTGTTTCATATTTATAATAACATATCAGTATGTAAGTAATACTGATGTTATTACTTTATCATGAAACAACTAAAGGAGAAGAAGTTGAAGAAGAAAGAAATTGAAAAGATCGGTAATGGATATTATCTCTTCTTTGGAACGCTTCTTTGAATCCTCCACTTAAGGAACTAAGATTGGTCTTTGGAGAAGACCAGGACCTCTAGGATTATTCTAGGGAAGTGGAGAGGAGAAAATGGCAGGGGTTGGCCGAGCTTGAGTGCTGAAATTGGTGTGAGGAGGAGGGGGAGGAGGTGCCCTTTTATAAGGGAGGAGAGGGGCACCTTAGGAATATCTCAAAATATTATTTTATATTAAAGTCAAAATCGGTTTATAATGGTTCCAAAGGGTCTTATTTCGAAGCTAAAGTGTGGATGGGTCGAAATCCTATCAACCAATAGGATTTAGACAAGTTTAGGGTATTATTTTAACCTTATCAATTAGATTTAACTCTAAGTTAATTAATTTAACTTTTATCGTGTCTTTTTGTTTTCTTTCACTATATGGTAAATACACTTACTATAACATGCCAAACGAACCCCAAATTTTTTATTATTAATATATATATCCTTATCTAATTCATTTGGCCGAACCTTAGATTTTTAGGAATAAAATAACAATTAGTAATATAATATTTGATTTAAAAACTATTTTGTGTCAATTTTGACACTATTTGACATATGATTTTTTTGAAAGTTATAACAGAATTATATGTTCGAACCAAGTTGATTAAATCAACAATAATATATCATAGTAACCTAGAAAATTAGTGGAATTCATAAAAAGTCTTAAATTACATTTATTGTGGTGTTTATAACATCAATTATGTCAATATTTCATTAATAAGATAATTACTGCATCATCTTTGTGTCATAAATAAATTAAATTATTTGATGTCTAAAAATTACAAATAAAATATCATCATGTAGGAAATCTTTTTAGATTTCTAATGAATATTTACAATTGAATTTATCTTATGTATAACCCCATATTAAAAATGATTTACTTATTAAACATTGATTTTAACTATTTTAACCCTTCTTTAAATAAATTAATAATAAATGTCCTAATCTAATCCAAGTGGGCCTAAATGGTCATATTTTATTCCTAAGTTTGTTTTTGTTCGAATTACACTTGTCCAATCGAATTAGGACATGTGTTAGGGTAATATTAATATCATATTTACCCTTAGTTACCCTATTTACTATTAACCGCGGTAAACAAAAGTAAAAAAGTTACTATTCACCAAAAATTATTTTTATCTCATTGAACCACATTTTACTTACTGATATCAACCGTGTCTGTCGGATTTTTGAAATTCCATTCACAGAAGCGGTAAAATTAAGTTTTATGCAAAATTCAGTTTTTAACCTACCACTTAGTGGTTTCACTATTCATCAAAAATTGAAAGTTTTCAGAAAAATACCAAAATTTCACCCTAGGCTAATTTCGATATTCTGAGTCCAAAAATGAAGTCCATTTTGAAAAATAAAATTTATAAAATTTCAAAAAGTGGTTATTACTATTCATAACGGCCAGTTTTAATAGCATATTGTTGTTTAGTGAAACTCGGTATTGCGTACGACGCAAGCTATCGAGGAAGGTCGCGATTGCGTGTAAAGCACGCCAAGCAAGTGTTGTGTAGAAAAAGATTCCTTTGATGATTTATATAACATAAAAGTCTCGGGTGTTACAGGTATTATGCGGATGTATGACATGGGATCTCATTCCCTGTAGCTCACCAAACTGTTTCATGTGGAAATGGATAAAATTTAGCATATTTTTTTTGGCATGGTTGTAATTAGATAATTCATGATAATACTCCCTCCAACCAATAATCAGTTATTTAAACTATAATTGTTTCTAGTAGGGAATCAAATGTTCCAAAATCAGATTTATGTAATATTAGAATTCATTACTTCATAGTATTGAGAAGGATGGGGGGATCTAGTAATTTTTGGTCAACAACAGGGTTCTTGGAAGCTTTATAGTCTCCTCCATACCAAAATTGGATATAAATTATTCTGATGGTGCCTATAATTGGAATCCTAGATCATTAGGTTGTGGTGTTATTTTCGATCATGTAGTGAAAATTTTTTTTGATATATGAATTACCTTAATGAGAATTGTATATAGTGGTTTCAACATTGAGATGATGAGAGAGTATGCATGGAGAGAATAATATCCAAGTTGATTAAATGATAAATAAAAATAACAAGGAATCTTTTAGAAAAGTTTTATATTCCATGATCCATTTGAATGTTTAATTTATATGTTTTTTTACCAGGTTGTTTTTTAATCTAATTCCTAAATTCATTATCTATATACATCATACTAGTGAATTAAACCCACATGATTGTTTTATCAAATATTTAATTCAATGTACAAAAAAAAAACTAGTGTGTTGGAGGATGTGTGGTGGAATAGAAATTATATTTTGATTCTAACAGAATTTTATATATTCTAAATGGAGGATTATAAAATTCAATTACACACAATTAGTTATTGTCTCATAGACATTTCTAAAAAATATATGAATAATAATCATTATCAATTAGGTAATGCTATAAAAATAAATGATTTTATTTTTAATTTTATAATTTAAAATACAATGAAACAAATCTCATAGGATCACTACTTGTACTCCTTAAATAATATTGTTGTGATACCCCTTGATGGTGAAAATTATAAATCATCTTATTATGACATCACTTCTTTTTTTTATTTAATTATTTATGTATTTGGTATGGTTTCACGAATTGATAATTGCATTACTGATGAAATAACACTATACATGTAATTATAATGTTGATTTATACCATTATGGGAGTTTTAAAACCAATGATGATTCTTAAGTGATGATCGAACTAAATATCTTATTTACTAGAGAATAATTAAGTAGAAAAATAATTTATATGATATTTTTAACACCATATCATTTCCCTTAATTATCAATTATTATCTATTTAATAATAACCATCTCATAATGAAAGAAAATAAATTTATATTAATGGTGTTGGACAATAATTGTCTTTATTTCCAAAAATCTCTCCCTATAGAATGAATTAAACCCACTAGGCCTATATAGATAGTGTAAATACATATTGGATAAAAATTATTAATTTTTCTTTCTGTTTTCCCATCTATATGAATGTATGGAACCATCATTGTGGATGTGGCTAAATTGGAAGGGAACACACAATATTGGCTGAACCTCATACTTCTTGAGGATTTAAAAAAGTAGACAAGAAAACTTCTTGAATAAGTGATTATTAATCCCATAGTTATCATAAATTGGTTAGTTCATAAAACATTATGTCAAAAATTATTTTCCATATTGTGTTATATACTTATCATAATTTATTGGTAGTAATTAATGTATTAAATAATAATTCCACCAATATATAGTAATATAATTATAACCATTTCACTTGAAATGACTGTTTTCAAATACACATTATTGACCAAATATTAGAAATAATAGTGGGTAAGTCTCATTATTATTTTTATGAATGATTAATTGGTTATAGATAGATAAAAATTTTCCCTAAGGATCATAAGAAAATAAAATTTTCATTATAATTTGGTATATCTTGATACATGATTGTGACATTATACCTATATTGGTTACCATGTGGTTTCATGAATTAAATGTTTTATGTTATCATAGATTACATAGAGAAATAAAAAATTTGTAACTATAGATGATATGCATATTAATGAAGCCCCTTTTGATATTTTTTATAATATTTATTTTATTAATCATAAATTAATTAAAAATAAAGTTGTTTTTAATTTTGAAAAATATATTTCATTATGGAAGGAGTTATATTTTCAGTTATGTTGTTTTTATGGAGGGTACCAATTTTTTTAACTGAAAATAGATGTTATATATTAATTTTAAAATTTAAAATAAATTAAATTTTTGCATCAATTTTTTATCATTCTAATTTTTATCATGAAATATTAATATATTCATAAGGGATTAATTATAATTATCCAAACATTTAAAATAGATTTAAAATTCATTTTTGATAAAAATTATCATATGAAACTTGATGAATTCAAAAATAGCATCACCACACCAATAGTAGTATATTCAAAAAGGTAGATACTACACTTTCAATCTAGTTATAGTGATTCCAATTATAATGTTTTTGATTTCTTATCAAAATGGTTAGATTATAACTCTTTTGTCACTATATATTTATCACAAATCTATAATTTATAACAGTTGATGAAAACCAAAAATGAAAAAATTCCTTTTAAAAGTGTTCTTTTAAGATAAATTTTTGGTTTTATCACATCATTTATAAAGTCATTTTATTTATTGACAATTCCAATATTATGTATTTATTGAGAATTATCAATGATGACCCATGAATTAACTATGTTATTATCTTACATATAGAGTTTGATATCAAAATTATGGTTAATAATTTATTTAAACATACTATTGTTGACCATATTATCAACATTCATTTTTCACTCAACATAATCTCATATAATATATCACCATTTCTGGAAACATTCCACTGTAATAAAGTTTAAATTACCCATGATACCATACCATTGGTTTTCTAACTTGATATTTTTTTACCATAGAGGAACCCCCATGATATAATCAAAACTACATAAAATTATGATTTCAGTCAAAATATTGCATTTGAGATGAATACTATTTGTGGAAAATATATATTGACCATTTTATATCAAGATTTATTTTCCAAATATAGAGTCACGTATGTCCTTAAATATTACCACACTCTTTAATTTTTCAGCCACAGAAGATTGTCGTTATGAGTTAGAGATTTCAAAAAATCTCATGATCCTATATGGGATATTTAATGAATATGATTTCCAAATCATCATACCATTTCTTGGGTAATTTGAGATTGTGTATATTATAACTTTATATTATTACGTCTCAAAATGGGTCAGTTAAAAGGACACATGAACTAATGAATCCCAACACATTGTTCTATTCTTCAGATCTCAAATTTTATTTAGGATTTTTTAATAAAAAATAATTTGTAGTAACCGAGGGTGACTCTTTTTTAATCGAATCATGAATGTAATTTTGAAATGTTCTGTGGTTAAACAAAATGTTTATATATAATATCACCCTCAATTAATGGTATTATATATGTTTCTTATTGAGTGTTCATGTAAATATCAGATAATTGTTCTACATTATATGAATATTTAACGAAATTGATTAGACGATTCAATTTGGGAATGCATTATATCATTCAAAACCCATAATCACATGTTACTATTTCAATTCAAGTTTGGGGAATGTAGTCATATTCATATTAAGTCTAAGTACCAAAAAATAGGATATAAAATAATGATTCATATATCATTTAGTCATAGGTACTCATTAAAAACTAATAAATAGATATCCTGAGGAGATATTATAAAATGTATATGAGAATTCACAGATATAAAAAGGTAAATTTATTGTCTCTAATTACTATTTGATTATAAAAATGGGTATTATGATGGGTTTTTATGTCCACCTATATAAATTAACGATGAAGTCGATTCTATGTAATCTTAATTCTTATTTAATGTGCCCTTATATATTCATTATCATTATTTTTCATATAGAATCATATAGATAATAAATTAGTTCAACATTTCATGATTCATGATTAGTAGGAAATGTATATAGCCTGGAATGAGTATTTCATAGTACATATGGTGGACAATGCTTCATTCTTTGTGATATATATTAATTTTTTCATTTATTCATAACATTATTTTTATCATTATTCTGATATCCATCAATTAAAAATCACATTATTATAATACATGACTTTTATTAGTGTAAATATAATTTATAGCTTTTATAAGAGGGATAATTATGTTTGTTCGTTAGTATTTTGATTATATTATATTATATATATTTTTTATTTGTGAAATTCACTTCGTAAAAGGACTATTTAATTTTTTTTATAATTGAAATTATTATTAAATAAAATCAATTGTTTTTTAAAAATGAATTCACATGAATGTTGATATGAATTATTTTGGACATTGGGATTTGATAAAAAATTAAGTGTTTTGTTGTATTTTTTATGAAATTTATCATTTACAATGGGAAAAATTAATTTTCCAATCCTATGAGGTGCTCTATACAAATTTTATAGTACTCATCCTTGAACCATCCATTCTTTATTGAAATAATACCAGATTTTTTTATAAAAATCATATGGTTGTACTTCATTATGTAGTTTGAGAACAAGTAAATTTCCTATTAAGATTGAGGTATGTATTTTTAAATTACCCTTATATGATTATTATCCATACCATAATATTTTACCATGTAATCCAACATTATCGATGAATTCTCATATATATATATATGTCTACATTTAACTAACATTTCTCAATAGACTATCGGTTGTGTATACAATGTGTTACTACTGTTTATTATATGTGTAAAATAGGTAGCGTATTTAATGGGTTGTCTGGATTATTCATTACATAGTAATGAATTATGGTCTAAACATGAAATTATATGTATATATTGAAATTAATGTAACTCATTCTAAATTCATTTGTTTTCTCTAAAATAAATTAATCAAATATAAATAGTAATACTTGCGAATAAATTAAGAATAAAGACAAAATTATTTATTATACTTAGCTTCTTGATTCATGAAAAATGTCAATATGAATGTGTTTCATTCATTTTTCTTGAAATATGTTTTATTACTATTACATTTTCTATAAAATGTATATAAATAAGTAAAAAATTTATTAAAAGAGGTTTTTATAGATTGTTTTCCATGTCTTATGGAAATATCATTGAAAAGTGGAAATTGATATTGTTAATTATTGTATATATTTATATATTGGTAGTGGAAACATCACTATATTTTAAATAATTCAAAAATCATTTTATTATAAGATAAATAACTATAAATTATAGCCTTATATTTTGATCCATAAGACTCCATGAAAACCCATAAAAACCCCCTTGATCGACATAAGATTTGTTTTCATTATTGTGGTTATGTTGGTTTTAAGGATACATATAGTATAAATTTAATAACCTTATGATGATAAAAAAAATTATAAACCAATCACATGAGAGATATGTTATTTTGAACTCTTTTTGAAGTATTCAATCACATATTATGATGGTGAGTAGATAATTTTTTCAAAATAGGAATGTGAGAGAATAAAAAGTAAAGGAAATGTAGATTTCATAAAGGAGACATGAGGAATTTCATTTTTAATATATCCTTGTAAATTATCTCAAATTCTGGTTAATTTTGGTGTATTGGTTAGATATATTTTTGTTTTCCCAGAGTAAAAAGATTAATTTTGGGGAATCTGATGAGTGAAATTTTTTATAATGGTTAACATCAATTACATCGTATTATAATTTGTTGAATGATTAAATTTTTACATTGATGATGTTTTTTTTTGTATTTTATAAAAAAATTGAAAAATCCACTATGTGACCCATTTTGACAGTTATTTCATTTAAAATAATTATATTCCCTACCTTGACGCAAATATGAAATTTCCTAATCTATTTTATTCCATAGAAAATGTTATAAATTATATTTAACTTGGATAAGAAAACATCTAATGATATGTGGTTTAATAGAGAACCATAGAGAAAATTTATTTCAATGAGATAGAATAGAACCCCATGAATTATTTAGTCCATTATATGGTCAAGGAGGATCCTAGTTAGCTAATTTCAAAGGATTTGGATCAAACAAAATCCATGATATTTTAATTCCATAATTAACTCATAAGTTCATCTTTAAAATTGATAAATAAGAGGAAAATAATTTAAGAACTCCAAAAAACCTACCTAGAACCTTGAATTATAGTTGGTAAAACATGCATGATATGATTTCAAAAATATTACAATACCTTCATTGAGGAGGTTTACACATCCCAAAAAGAGAAAGAGTAAATGTAGATAGATTTTATGATTTATTTTGGACTTTATTTTACCTATGTATTACTAAAACCTTAGTGATCAGCTGTGGGAGTGAACCTTATTGAAAATATGAGCTCATTGCGTATATATATTGGGAAAACAACCAAATTTTTAGTATTTTGATCTATTTTTCATCAATTATTCCTCATTTTTTATTTATTTTGGTATAATAACATATTAATTATGGGAACAAAAATCCTCAACTATTAATATATGAAAAATATTTTTTAAATGATTTTAGATTGTTGGTATATTCTCTCACCTTTCCCATTCCATGAATATTATTTTTTATTGGATTGGTTGAAAAAATACATAAACATATTCTCTTACTAATTATTGTTGTATCCATGTTTTCATGATAAATAATGATTTTATTTGGTTATAACATCATGTTATTGTCAATATTCATAGTCGAGTTTTATGTCATATAAAACATCATTTAGTAGATACAGTATGGTCTATGATAATAAATATCATTTTATTAGTGTAATCCAATGTTCTATCATAGTTGGGTCATATATAATTATTTTTTATACGTTTAATAAATAAAGTAGTCAATTATCTATCTCACATTATTTTATATTGATAACGGCTGAGAATCTTAGGATATGAACTCCGTTAATGACAATTATTACAAATATTTTCATTCATTTATCAAATTAGAAATATGTTTTTTTTTTCAAATCCTAGTTCCTTCAGGTTATCCAATTATTTTTTCATTTAATTTTTTTTGTGAAACACAAATTATTTCATGATTTTCATTAATAATAAATTATCTATGTTACACTATAACAATGAAATTAGAAAATGAAATATATTTTGATATGTGTCGAAGAGATAATGAAATTTAAACATTATTTTATTTAATAAGTCTCAATAACATCTAGATTTAATTAATATAAAAAGATACTTCTTGTTGGAAGATCATGTCTATTTTATTTTTTTATTTTAATTTATATTACATTTAATTATTTTTATACATATTTTTAGTTATATGTGTCATTTGATTGACTGATGGTAATATACATCAAAATCCCTACAAAAAACAAAAAAACCATTATATAATTAATATAAAGGAACTGGATATATGTAATAAGTGTTGGAATTTTGTGATTGATGTAAATGAAATATTTCCAAAATAATGGTGTAATACCAAACATTATATCATAGTTCCATTTTCCACAAATAATATTTATGCATTGGTTAAAACATCAATGCAGGAATTACAACATAAATACATTGAAATAATGAATTTTGGAGCCTAAAAAATTTTAGTATTAGAAATTACTCTATAAAATTACTTAGAAATAGAGTATAAAAATACAAGGTAATGTATTGACTATAAATATCATTGTGATCTATTGTCCATAAGAGACATGTTGGAACTAAATTTTTTATATGGTATCTAAAACATTAAAAGGTGAATGAGATTGAAAAAAGAATATAATTCATCATATAAAATCATAACAAGAATAAAAAATATATGTCACAATCAATATGTAAAATTAACTTGGATCTTCTTTTGTCCCAACCTGAGTATACATATACTAATGATGTTGAAAGAATCAATGTTTACCATAAATCATGTCACAATTGTTCTAGTACAAGGAATTGTTATGTACGAAATCATTTACATGATTAAAAAAATGCATCAATTAAACCAAAAAATTATCTAAATTTTATTTATACATTTATTCCTATATGTAATAAGATTCTCATAAATTTACGAAGTGGTTTTTGTTCAATTAGGTAATCAACATCATTTATGTTTTTGATTCAAACAACATTCAACAAAAGTTATGATGAATGATATTCTTTATATTTTGATTAAAACACAATATAATAATAATTTTTTTTGTTTAATATCCTAATTCAAAAAAAACACTGTAAATCATGTAAACATAGAATAAATAATAAATTAAAATTTTCACCATTAAATACCAATAACTATACCCTTGTCATGATATGAAAATCCCTTGGTTACATGATCCAATATAGATATCATGGATATAATTAAGATATATATATATATATATATCCACATAGTCATGTTATAATATTATGTTTCTAAATAGATCTAGTGTTATCCTAGACATTGTCAATGAAATTTTCCAAATGATACACAAGTATGATTTTTAAATTCTAAATAAATACTCCTCTTTGATATAATCACATTCCATATTCTATTTTTTATTCGCACAATAATGTTTTATTGAAAACCTTGAGAGAATGACATATTTTTCCACCCTACATCTTATTCACATATTTATAGAGTAATATTGGTCAAATAACAAACCAATTAACTTCAATCAACAAAAATAGTCTTAGTAAATAACTTTACATATCAATGATTTCATTGTTATAATTAAGAGTAATTTTATTAATTAATTACGATTATTTAAACATCATAAAATTACATAAACATGATCCCCTGAATTCAATAGATATATTTTTTTTCTTATTACACATTTTCATCCTTTTAAACTACAAAATTCTTTCAACACACATCTCTATCCTCTTACTCAAACTCCTAATACGTGTTTGTAATTTTAATTTCAAAACCCAAAAACTAATTTCTACTACTATCAACTCCAAATTAAATATGATCATATAGAGCACTCATTTTTTAACCAATTGATTAGTAATATTAATGGAAATTTTGCATTAAATATGATTTTAAAATGGTTCCATTGATTATACTACATCATTAAGTACACATTAAACGTTTTTTACCAAACCCTATAAGAAAATAGATGGGTACCACAAAAATTATAGTGAAGGTAGTTTATCTAATGAATATTTTCTATATTTAAATTAAACTATAATGGTTTAAAATTTCACTTCTTACTCAAAATTATTATTCATTCATACTTTTGTGCTAGAATTTTGATTTTTTGTTGTCCGTGTTGATCTTATTGCATGTTTTGTTTAACTCAAATTTTTTATCGACTTAAAACATTCTCTAAATAATAAAAAAATTTATATATCATATTATTTTACATAATAACAATGTTAATAATTTTTTTAACATTTATTAAATAATGATTCAAAACCTTATTTAAACATACCAACACCAACTCCACGAAATCCTCAAGACCATACTTCAAGAATCTTCTATGACATCAATTATCTATATGGATATTTTGATAACCATTAATCATAACTTAAATTTTTTCCATAAAATAACCTAAATATTGAAGATTTATAATTTAATTGATTTCATTACTATATTAATAAATTCATTGTATAAAATAATAATTATTTAATATAAATCTAAATTATGTAGAAAGTCAAAACACACCCATTAACACTACTAATTTAATTTTCAACAACCTAAATTTATATTATAATAAATAATTATATATGTTCCAAATAATTTTTATTCTCACATAGTCAATAAATAATTTAGATATATTAAAAATAATCACATACAGACATGTATCAAATTGAAACCTTTTACATTTTTAAAAAATACACATTAAAAATAGAAAAAATAATAAGAAATCAAATATATTTTAAGTAAATAATATTATTTGAAATTATGTTTTTTCTCATATATTTGGAAAACATTAAATGATACATAGTTAGGTTAATGAGTCAATATACATTATCAGTGAGAATAATAATTTTGAACAATAATAATTAGACTTGACTCTGGATACATATTTTTGATAATGAGTTTCTAAAGTCATCCACCATATTCACCTTGGTTGAAAAAACTATACATTTAGAAAAATTTACTAAAATAGTTTATATAAATAGTGATAAATTATATATATATATATATATATATTAACATTTACAATGAATTATGAATCATATTTTTAATAAGGATCATCTCACTATGATTATTGCATCCCACAATCAATGTTAGCATCAAACCTATCGTGAATTCATCAAGTTGAGTTATCATCAACATCAATTATGTTATATATTGAGCGGATAAATCAAAATAAAATTACATGGTACCTAATATAAGGGGAATATTCCTCTTTTTTTCCATGCCACACATCACTTAACAAAAAATAAATCTTCATCATTTGTAACTTCATATCAATGATACTTCTATTATTATCTGTAATTAAAAATAAATGGACGTATTTTTTTTGTATTATATTAGTTAAAAATAAAAATTCAATTAATATACCTTAGTATCTTAATTTATATAATAATGTGATGATAATTTAGTGTACATTGATAATGGGAAGATAAATTGTTAAGATTGGCGTTGTTCAGTCTTGAAGCAATAAATTACAATAAAAATATAATAGAGTTTTATAGTCTCTATATCATTAACGCCATAATTTGTATCACCTTTGTAAATATTAGTTCATAATGTAATATTTAATGAGAATATTTTTTTCTTCATATATTTCACACTTCATCAGTTTTTCCATGGAATACACCCATTGATAATGAGAATATTATATTTTTTCCTAAGAAATATTAAAACCCAACAAATACATCCTATCCATGAGACTGAAAAAACTCTGGAATATCTTTTATGTAATTTGGAAAGTAATTATAAAAAACTTTTTAAATAAATGTAAATATATTATGAACATCATTTATGATAATAATGAGTAATACAATAATACATTCTCCAATTTACTAGATCTTGTCCACTATTCCTTTTTAAAAATTCAATTAATTAATAAAATTATCAGACAAATAATACAGATAAAATTTATATTAAAATGAACAATGTGTTTTCAATAAAAAAACATATATATTACTGACTGAAAATTGCATTTTTAATTTATTTAAAGCTAAAAAGGAACAAGATCCCTCTCCGAAAGCTCACGGAGGTCTAAAGTGGTGAAGCCCAAGGGCATCCCCCTGGACAAAATTCTTACATACCCGGGGTAAGGAACCCACATTCAGAAACACCCTTCGAGGATCTGCCGGACCACTCTCTCTAGATAAGGCATCCACCGCAAAATTAGCTTCTCTCGGAATATGGCGATAAGTACAATCATTAGGCAGCAAAGAAGCACATCTACGAATGGTATAAGTATAGGCCCATGGCACCTTCACGTCCCCATGCAGAATTCGGATCAGGATCTCGGAATCTGATTCAACATCGGCGCAGACCAGGAAAAGACCGGTATGACTCAAAATAGACACACAATCTAAGGACCATAATTTTTAATGTCTCTAAAATTAACTATATACAATACATATTTTATTACACTTTCGAAAATATCTCAACAATCATGATGGTATAAACTTTATTCTATATGAAACACAAGATATAAAAATCATAATTACATTAGGATTGTAAATAATATAAAAGGGAGATTTCAGGTGATCACAAACATAAAAAAATATCGTAACATGAAGGAAAACATGTGGAAGACATAAATATCACAATAATAGATAAAATGGAATTCATCGATAATTATAATTTTTTTAATGTAACATAATTTCATAAAATTATCATTGAGAAAGAATAAAATATATTATATGGATCAAATAATATCACAATAGTCATATAATAGATGATCATGAAATGAAATTGCGGAAAACACAAAAAATGAGGAATAATCCTAAAAACATTGTATTTAATTGAAATGAAATGAATAATAAATGTTTATCCTAGCTTGAAACACTACATGAAAAAATGGAATAAAAATAATAATAGTAAAACCAATGTGAGAAAACTCATTATTACCATGCTTATGTGAAAAAAATCCTTATGTACTCACCGTAATATCTCATTAGATATAAGTATAAACCTATTCATTATAATGAGATATAGGACCCCGCCCATGATCATCTGTATATATGTGTGTGAATTAAAATACTTCATAAAGACATATTTATGAAACCATTGAGAAATAAATGTTTTCATACTTATAATAATTTATATAATTAATTTCTTATAAAGAACCCATTCAAATGAAAAGGGGTATAAAAACTTTTCCAAATAGTATAATAACATGAAATAAGTTAATTTTAAATGAAAACATGACGAACAAAAAATTAAAAAAAATAAAAGAAATATATGATGAAAGATAAAACATAACATGATATAAGATATATCATTTTAATTTAATGAAAACTCAAACTTGAAATGTGTTTTTTGATAAAACTTTTTATAAATCGATAGAAATATCAAATTAATGAGACCCTTCTCAAAAAGGCTCATCTGTTTTTAAAAAGATAAAATGAAATAAAATCATGCTAATAGATTGAGTTTAAAAAATATATTTCTATATAAGTAAAAAATATAACATCCTTTAAATTTAAAATTTAATGTGTAAAAGGTTAATAAAAAATTGTGTAACACAATAAATGAATTTTGAGATACCATGTACCTTAACAATACCATTTATTTCCAAAAAATACAGTATCCATCTTTATAATAAAAGAAAACATATAAATGAACTTTTAGAACATTATTATGATATATATATATATATATATTTATACTCTTATTTTATAAAAATTTCCATTATTTATAAGTTTTTTGAAAATTCATTTCACCTTTAGGTGTTAATAATATTAATCATTTTTAACAAGGGTAAAAAAATTGTGTTGACCATCATTTTTCTCCAAAAAATCAAAATTTACAATCCATTAATTTTTTTATGTTTCACCAATACATAATGTGTTATAATTTGATTAGATGGTATCATTAGTCATGTTCCAAGAAAACTCAATCAATTGTGAAACTGTTTTGGATATTTTACCAATATTGATGGACAATATTTTAACAATCATTACATTTTTTGTTATAAAAAATGACCATATAATTTATATATATGACATATACATTTCAAATATTTTCATCAAATATAAATGAAAACTACCACTTTTAAAACTTTATCAAATATAGAAACATGTTCATTCATTGAGGTGGTGGTCAACACAACTCAAGATTCTTGTTTTCATTTCTTTTAATTTCTAATACAAATATGTTTAATTATTATTTCATTATTGTAATAACATACCAACATAATAATGATAATTTTTATATCATTTTATGATGATAAAATTTTGTTTTGATAAAAATAAATATAATTGAAAAACAATGATGTGATTAAGAACTTATTCATCACTTCTTGGACTATCTCGAATTGAAAGAAGACTAAAACACATGGGGAATCTTTTCTGAGAATACAAAAAGATCATTGAATTTAATATGACTATAGATGAGAGTTTTGGGATGATATTTAAATAAACATAAGAGGTTTCATTGTGGGGAGAATTTAGGATATGAGTTCCCCACTTATAAGTGAAAACAAAAGACATTATTAAAAATACCAAAAATGTTTCAATAATGGGAATTCAATATTATATTGTCCCATAAATTCTGTATATATTTTTTAAATTTTATAGAATTATTACAAGACTACGAAAATTGATGGTACGTGATTCTGAGGCGCATAATGCCAAGAATTATCCATCAAAATATGTTATGCTTTAAATAGCTTGTGTGAGTGGTTTTGAAAAAAAATTAAATTACTACTAGGATAAGAAATCCAAGGGTACAATTGCATTCAAGAGGGCATGTTTACCCTAGGAGTGACTTATGATTAGTCAGCGCAGGCCTCTGGTGAGAAAACACAATAAATGTCATAACTATAAATAAAATTATTGAATAAAATTATTCTATTTTTACAATTCATATAAATCACGAATGGTGAATCAGATTAAAAATCAGAGACAACTGCTGAGCTCATGAGGGTATTCTTTCCTTAGGAAGATCCTAACCTTGGACAGTGTGGGCCAACATTGAAATTTTGTTTTTGGCAGTAACTAAAATAATTAAATAATAGTTTTTTTATTGTTAAATTATATAAATCCTAAATGTTAACTTGGAATAGAAATCTGAGAGTACTGTTGATCTCGTGAGGGTGTTCTTCCCTTAGGAAGATCCTAAACATGACCAGTGCAGGTCAAGGGTGACTTTTATTAATTTTTAAAAATTTTTTAAGGTAAGTTCAGTGAATATGCAGGTGGTGATTTATATATTTTGAATCAGTGCTCATATTAAAAATCAGTGGGCACCGTTGATTTCACAACACCAAAATTCGTTTAAGGGAAACTTATCTTTTACCAGCAAGGATTAGACAAAAATGATAATTTTTGGACATTACCAACGAAAATAATAAAATAACTAATGGTTTTTTTATTTTTCTTTTTGAAACCATTGGATAGATGGTGATGGGACCATAGTGAAATGTCAGACCATTAATGGCTTGACCCTTAGGTTTTATAACCACACAGTTGGGAGTTTTTAATAGGTTGTGTAACTGCACGATTGGGTAATATTAATTGGTTCATTAATTAAACTCATTAATGAATTTCATTTTTTTTTCACTGTGTTGATCCTATCATTCCCTCTATTTAATATGAGCATGGGCTTGGGTTTTGGGAGAGCTACGAGAGGACGCTCTAGAGAAGAACCGACGACATTCCTCTCTGACGAAGAATGTGATCGAGCGACAGACGTTGGGAGAATCAACGGGCGACGACAAGGGCCGACGAACACCTTTCGATATGTGCACTCCCTACTCCTCAGCGGTGTCACCTACAAATCCGAGGTAGGGGGTTTATTATTTATGTTTATCTATGATTAATTAAATTGCTACCACCAATTATGATGTTAACGAAGAGGGTGCATGACAAAAGAATAAATAACAGACCCTCCACTGCTTAATTCTTGCTGCGTTCTTTGGGGTGCGATCTTACAACATGATAAAACCTTGAATTCGGAAGCTGCACAACAATGTCGGCATCCTGGGAGGCCCGTAGGCATGAGAAGAAGGGAAAACTGACCCCCAGAATGTGTTTTAGATCAAAAATAATATTTACAATAAAGAAAAAATTAAAAAATTAATTATATATAAATCGTTTTACTGTTGGAGAATTTTGAATGAACATACTGGTATTAGAATTTTATTGAATTCTTGAATGTTCTCTTTTTTAGGATTATATTGAGAAGGGTTGATCAAAACGCCCTAAAAATGATTTTTTTCAATAATTCATCAAAATATAAATTATATCGTCACAATCCTTTTGTATTTAGAATAATTAAAATTTATAATATGTAAAAAGGGGATTTTGTTTTCGGAAATTGTATTGTCCATAGAGGACACAACATCCTTAAAAACAACATCTATAATTTATGTAGATTCAATATTAATTCATATTGGAGGAGGAAACTATTTAGTGATCCATAACATATTAGATGAAAAAAGTTAATGAAAATCTATGGAACTTATTCATCCATTGATTTAAATAGAATCTCATACATACATATCTAACCTGGTATCAGGTAATATTCACCATAATTTATTAAAGTACTAAATCATTTCTTAATGAAATACAGAAAATAGTATTTCTTTAGGGATAAATAATTATTAGTAACTCAATTAGTGTCTGGAAAATAACCAAGGATAAATGAAATACCACGATAAAACACTATTAATCACTCCACAATTGTATGTTGAAATTGAGTCACTTTATAGGAAGTGTTCCCTTCACTTGGTATTCTTAAATATAAGGAATTGGTCTTTAGCTAAAAATTTAAAGATTTTGTTACTCTTATAATAGAAGTGGAAATAACTAACTATCCAGAGTAAGAAGTTTGAAATCCTTTAATGAATATAAACTATGAGAAAATAATTTTTTTCATCATATCACAATTAGACATGGAATCTGTAACACCCGAGACTTTTATGTTATATAAATCATCAAAGGAATCTTTTTCTACACAACACTTGCTTGGCTTGCTTTACACGCAATCGCGACCATCCTCGATAGCTTGCGTCGTACGCAATACCGAGTTTCACTAAACAACAATATGCTATTAAAACTAGCCGTTATGAATAGTAATAACCACTTTTTGAAATTTTATAAATTTTATTTTTCAAAATGGACTTCATTTTTGGACTCAGAATATCGAAATTAGCCTAGGGTGAAATTTTGGTATTTTTCTGAAAACTTTCAATTTTTGATGAATAGTGAAACCACTAAGTGGTAGGTTAAAAACTTAATTTTGCATAAAACTTAATTTTACCGCTTCTGTGAATGGAATTTCGAAAATCCGACAGACACGGTTGATATCAGTAAGTAAAATGTGGTTCAATGAGATAAAAATAATTTTTGGTGAATATTAACTTTTTACTTTTTTTTACCGCGGTTAATAGTAAATAGGGTAACTAAGGGTAAATATGATATTAATATTACCCTAACACATGTCCTAATTCTATTGGACAAGTGTAATTCGACCAAAAACAAACTTAGGAATAAAATATGACCATTTAGGCCCACTTGGATTAGATTAGGACATTTATTATTAATTTATTTAAAGAAGGGTTAAAATAGTTAAAATCAAAGTTTAATAAGTAAATCATTTTTAATATGGGGTTATACATAAGATAAATTCAATTGTAAATATTCATTAGAAAGCTAAAAATATTTTCTACATGATGATATTTTATTTTTAATTTTTAGACATCAAATAATTTAATTTATTTATGACACAAAGATGATGCAGTAATTATCTTATTAATAAAATATTGACATAATTGATGTTATAAACACAAAAATAAATGTAATTTAAGACTTTTTATGAATTCAACTAATTTTCTAGGTTACTATGATATATTAGTGTTGATTTAATCAACTTGGTTCTAACATATAATTCTGTTAGGACTTTCACAAAAATAATATATCAAATAGTGTCAAAATTGACACAAAATATTTTTTAAATCAAATATTATATTACTAATTTTTATTTTATTCCTAAAAATCTAAAGTTCGGGAAAATGAATTATATAAGGATATATATATTAATAATAAACAATTTGGGGTTCGTTTGGCATGTTATAGTAAGTGTATTAACCATATAGTGAAAGAAAACAAAAAGACACGGTAAAAGTTAAATTAATTAACTTAGAGTTAAATCTAATTGATAAGGTTAAAATAATACCCTCAACTTGTCTAAATCCTATTGGTTGATAGGATTTCGACCCATACCCACTTTAGCTTCGAAATAAGACCCTTTGGAACCATTATAAACCGATTTTGACTTTAATATAAAATAGTATTTTGAGATATTCCTAAGGTGCCCCTCTCCTCCCTTATAAAAGGGCACCTCCTCCCCCTCCTCCTCACACCAATTTGAGCACTCAAGCTCAGCCAAACCCTGCCATTTTCTCCTCTCCACTTACCTAGAATAATCCTAGAGGTCCTGGTCTTCTCCAAAGACCAATCTTAGTTCTTTAAGCGGAGGATTCAAAGAAGCGTTCCAAAGAAGAGGTAATATCCATTACCGATCTTTTCAATTTCTTTCTTCTTCAACTTCTTCTTCTTTAGTTGTTTCATGATAAATTATTAACATCTGTATTACTTACATAATGATACGTTATTATAAATATGAAACAACCCTAATTCACCTTCTATCCATCCTACGGAAAAATGAAATCACCGCGCGTGCGTACGTACGGAATACCGTCTCCACGCCGTGGTGTAATCTATTTTCCACCATCACCTTACAAGGATGGGTATAATGGTGTAATGAGTAACTATATATGATTATTATGAAGTAATATTGATACTGAAATAATATATATATAATCCAATACAATTCCACGATCATAGGAATGATATCATCACTCGTGCGTACGTACGGAATACCGTCTCCACGATGTGATGCGACTCGTTCTACATGATCTTCATTTCATAATGATTATATAAATGAATTGAATGAATAAATATGATATATGTTACACTAATACCATTATGGATATAAGGTATCTATAAACTTAAAAGAAGAATAAGAATTTATTCGACAAAACACACATAAGAACAAAAGGCAATAAAGACCCGAGTAACAAGTAACAATGAAATATTACTAATAAGAAGCTATGAATATGACCATATATGATATCATATCAATATGTATGATTCTGGAATAAGTCAATAACATTATTTAAACCATTATACAGGAGCTTCGGACACATACAAAGCAAATCGGACCTAAGGTAAGGGAAATATCACAATCTCACTTTTATCCGAGATTGTTTTTACATTGGTAATTACTGGGGTGTATTTTATCATCCACATCCATGTTTCCTCAATATGTAATATTATTTCCATCCATCTACAATATTTTATATCCAATTTTACCCTTCGGTATGTTTTTTTGTAAAAGATATGAAAGGAATCTTTTGTCGTTTTTCGTACGAGGTACTTTTTGACTTTTCCGACAAAAGTACGAAGAATGTTTTTTTTAACTTATACGGCATGAATGGATTTTTAAAACAGTATTTCCAAGAAGCTTCCTTTACAAGTTTTCAAGTTTATTTTTAATCAACTTCTTTTAGTTTAAAATTGTATGACATGTTAAGAAAGGAAAAGTATTTTTGAAGTAGAAAGGATATTTTCCTCAAGAATGAGGTTCAAGTGTTTTATCAAAATTATTTTCCATCTAAGATAATAATGGGTTCTGTTTTTATCCCTATTATTACATTGATTTGATCATGTTGTGATGGAAATATTTTTATGAATTCCTTTATCTTATATGAATTTATTTATGATGTCATGATGTTTCAAGAATCCCATTTTTGTTACATGTGTTATGCGATGATGTATGTTTTATGATTATGTGGCACACATAAGAAAGGATTCATTATAAGATGGGTGGGACCTATATCTCCCTCCAATGCATTGGGTAAAGATTTTATATCTCATGAGATAGACATGGCTGGAACGGAAGGTTATTTCGGTTCAGTGGTACAGGACTGAAACGAGGAGTGAACTCGGTTCAGAAAGGGACTTTGTCCACTAAGATAGTCTTGGCAATGAGTCATGACTAACAAGAAATGATTTTCCATGATTATGTGTGCATGACACAAAGTTTCAAGTCTTATGTTATGATTATGGGGATCTCATTTTTACTTCTATGATTTATTCCATGATAAGATATTATGATCTCTTTTGCAGGTTTTGATTTTCAAAAAGATATGATATGATTTTTATTTCCTTTATTTGCCCTTGCTGAGCATTTGAGCTCACCCTTTTATGTTTTCTTTTCCCCAGGTCAGGAAGATGGATATTAAGTAGAATATTCTAAAAGGGACCCTAGATATGATGAAATAAATGGGAGACACTGTAGAAGATTTATGAACCAGTTGTTTATGTTTCCCAGTTTCTAAAGACACTATACCTATACGGTCCTTTTTGGTTTTATCATATGTTGTAATAAGTGTGCTTCAATTTTTGAAGTATTAAAAATGTATGTAAAGTATGGGTCGTTATAGAATCATTTCAAACTATGCGAGATTACCCTCAAACTGAAGAAGAAATATTTGATTATAAAATAGGTACATTCCATATTATGTCAGAATGATTTTTTTATCATAATGATAATTTAATAAAAATGATTCTCTGAACATTAAGTCTCTCCCAAGATTATTAAATCCAACTTGGTTGTGATGTATTCAACCTAAAAATCAATAATGTATCCTTTTAATTTTAAAAACTCATTGAATAGTCCTATAGAAACTTTTTAAATAAGTACATAAAAATTAAAATGAGATTCATTTATAGTAACTAATGTAATTTCCCCTTCTTGTTTAGCATCATCAGATGGAATATATTTATAATCCGTATCTTCTAAATCCTCAAATTGATCCATCATTCCATGTTCATTATCCCATAGTTCATCCTAATGGTATTCTCCAAAAATTTTCACTATATCAAATAGATATTTCTCAGTAATATTTAAACCTTTAGAAAAATAATCAAACAAACCACTGCCACCAATACTCTTGCTATGACTAAAGTTTTATTTTCCTAATAGATGTCCTTTTCTGATAAGGATCAATCATCCTAAAGCCTTATTATAGCTATTGTCCTTGTTACTAAAATATCTACATCAGATTCATTCCCCTCAATACATATAGGTACACCTATAGGAACAAAATTACATGAATCTATATCAGGTCCATGATAATATGAGTTGAACCAATTATTTATAACATAAATATTTCATCTTATTAGATAAATATTCAATATAAAACATTAAAATATACACTGAAACTATAATGGTTTTGTGTATTAGGAAAAATTTATTAATAAATAAATAGTACAAACAATATTTAGATGATATCCTAGTCTTTTCTTATAAACAAGTATCATTTTATTCATATCATACATAATACCTTTTTATTTATATGGGAGAAAAAATATTGACCATATCAAATTCTTAGAATAGGTAAACATAGAAGGTAACGATCAATTATTATATGTAAGAATAATATATGAATAGTGGTTCTTGAACATGATAATAACATATAATAATCATATCCAATTTGATAAAGATAGTTAACCATGTATCAAAAGATAAAATCCATAAGAGTGCTAAATCATCAATAATCAATCATTATCCAAGTCTACATAACATAATAATACAAAAACAGATTGAGTAATACATATAAATCATATAAAATCATTTCCCTAATCATCGGTCACATCCAAGGCTATCAGAGTAGATTAGGTTCACTGCCCATTTCATATTTACTTACTCAAAGATCACATTCAATATAATTATTGTAGGCAGTTTCATATACTAAACTTGGTTCACTCCCTCTTACAACACATATTATCTCAAGAAGAATCCAACATCATCCAATTCATTAGAGGTATATATAATTATGGTACTTGTTGTAATAGTGGGTGCCATATACCCAACTGTGATATACATTTGATTGCCATATAGTGTATACAGTTGTATATACATTATTTATACTTACCATTATAGTGTATAATTTTCTACGTCAACTATTTAAGTGATAATAAGCATATATTAATTTTACTATAAAAAGTTTATATCACATCACAGCTTATAATGAGAACCTGAAGATACTCTGAAAATAATATTAAATATATGTCTTATAGTCTAGATACACCATACTGATTAGACACAATAGGCATTTAACTATTAGCTACTAGGGGATCATAATTAATGAGATTTATTCTCAAGAAGTTCTCAATAGGTGATCTCTATTAGTGATATAATGAGGATAGACCCGCCAATCAGAACCCTACATGTTTTTGGTGTAATTGGATGTTCATATCTACAAATATGTGAAATGGTCTCTTGAATTGAGATCATTATCAATGTGTGCCTTTTGATTTCATAATTTGATGCAAGAAAAAAACATGATATTTAAATTATGGTGAGGTATCATGTGTTGTTTCATCATTGGTGGTATGATATTGGTTGAATGAGGAAAATATAATTTTTCACTTCCAAGTTGAGGATGTAATATATCTCAATATTTCATGATCAGGATGATATTACCTTGATAAATACATGGTCATGGTAGTCCAAGGTAATTCCATTTAGTTATAAAAAAAGAAAAAAAGGACGATGACAATGGATTAAGTACTGCTTTACGAGATAATAAAGTCATAGACTTTATATTACACAATGGGTGTTCATAGTTTGGTTGTCGTTACTATGACAATACTTATCTTTTTAAGGGTCATTATGGGTTTATAGATCACACTCTTGTTATATTAATGACATTCCATACTATTGAGATAAGGGCCTAAAGGTTCACACACAATAGAGTAATAATAACTTTTTCCTATTCAATTGACTAGGATTTTTGGACATGGTGGGACCCACCATAGGGGTCTGAGATTTTATCAAGGATGAAGAATCACAAAAGTATAAAATATATTCATATAATTCAACTTAATAAAAATTGGTATTTAATTTATTAATTATGCAATATATTATTTGACTGAATATTCGTTTAAAATATTCATCAATCACATAATATTAGTGAGAAAGAAGAGTCGAATTGTTGGCTCATGTTTTATCATGTAATATTTTTATTATGTTACATAAAAGTGAAAAAAATATAGATAATATTTATGATTCAGTTCCTTAGTAAGAATATATTATTTATTTAGTGAAAAATAAAAATTCAGGTATTTGGTGTATATTTCATATATTTATTGAGTCACTATAAATAGAAGAAATAGAACCCTCACCAAATACTATTCACTACTCAAATAGTGATAGATTATCTCCATTATCCTGGTCAATTGCTAGTGAGAGATGCTATGGTTCCTGGAATTTGATCATTGTTATTCTTTGCAGATCAATGGTACGTAGCTACGGTGATCGTTGGGACATTGAAGACGTCGTTGGAACTCTACACTAGCACCCAAATTCTAACGATCAACATTCCCCCATGATTTTTATGTGAGTGTAGGTAATATAGAGGTATTAGACTTTAGAATAATTGATGTATGATAGCTAGGGGAGAGTAGATGTCGAGAACATCTTCTGATCGAACCTGGTATTTTTGGTTTTATTTTTGTGCTTAAAATTGGTCATGCTAGTTACTAAGATTGTAATCATGATAATTTTCACTGATTATTACGATCTCATGTCGATGGTAAGTGGAAATGTTTTAAAATCACATGTTTTGGGGCTTTTGCTGCATTCCCAATACGTTCAATTAGTATTTGAGAGATGAATGATTATATTAAGGCAAACAAAAATTAAAATTGTATTTGATTTAAAAATGGGCGTCGTTTTGGACGCAACACCTTAGAAGTTGAGCACATCCAACTTCAAATGGTCATGTTACAACCATTAAAAGTTTTAATACTAATTTTTTTATTAAAAGATATATTATTCAAAGGACATATATATATTTTTATTCCATTAAATACCCGAATATATTGGTAAAAATATATTCTAGTGAAACAGGGTTTTCCAGCAAGATTCTGGTCTCCAGAATACAGTTCTCTAGTAGGGATAATAACCACTAATTTTTAAATTTTTATAAATTATTTATATTTATTAGTTAAATATGTTAATTAATTAATTTATTTTATACTGAGCTTAAAAAATAGGATTTATAAATAAGGGGAGCTAGTCATTTTAGGTGACCTTCTGTCATGGGTTAACAAAAAAAATAAACAAACGGTGGTTCAGCTGCGTGAACTTATGAAAAGACAAAAATTGTGGGTGGAATATTATGTAGCAGAGTTATGAATTTTTATAAAAAAAGGATAGGTCACCCCTTGTTAGCACCCTTCCCAAGCAGAGCCCATCCAGTGTGGCATGTCATCCCATAATGCCTGCCAATAGAAGAGATCCACCATCACAAGAACTGCCACCCCATCGGTTCATCAGGCACATTCCCAGCCCCATCCGCATCACCCCATGGGTCTCCATGTATTCTATACTATGATCCTCCCCACAGACCTCCCTTCTAGCCATCATGAGCACAGACAATCCTGCCATGTCTCCCCATATCTAGCACCACCCAGAGTGCGGTCGAGTGCCCTTCTTTACTACGGTCGGACAGACCTCCTCCCCATGCCACAACGATGATTTGGGCAGTGACATATTCCTTCAGCTAAACAAGAACTCATTTTGACCACCAACTCCACCCAACTGAGAAGGACCCAACCCTATGGAAATAGTTTCCCTCTTTTGTACGAACTCCTCCACTGTGGCACCTCTCTGGTCAGCCATGTTCTCGCCGCTCCTTACAGATTTGACCCGACCAATACTTCCCATGCCCGATTAACCTCTTTTTCAATCTCGTGTAGTAATGCCTCCCCCACCACCACATCACCTGGTCGGCATGCACCAACTACCAAATCAATGCCAGTGATTTCATCCTCATGTTTTGGCCCCTTGAGCAAATAGATCTAGAGTATTTTATCACTATATCCTTGCCTCGTGATCCCTCTCCAAATTCAGTGACAACACAATAGAGGTGCCCATTGTTGGACCATGTCATCCCCAAAATGGAAATCAGTGCGTCGCCCCAACCTAGAATGGGATTGGGAAAACCTTCTTTGCCCACAATACCCCTGTACGGGGTCCACAAGGCCCAGAATGGTCCTATGTAGGTTTAACCTGATCTGCGCAGGCCATTCTCAAGATTATTGGGTCCTACTAATTTTTATAAGAAAAATATAATTTAATTAATTAATTAAATTTTAGTATTAAATTAAAGTAATGAAATATTTATTTTTGGTTCAATGTTAGTACTATTGGTTAAATTAATTTAATGTTTAGTATTAAAATGACAATAAATAATTAATGGGATGAAACAATATAAATATTGAATTAAAATACGAGTGAATTATAATTCAATAAAATTGCATCAGAAATAATTTGAATGTAAGTATAATTTTAATTTCTGCATTTATTTTTTATACATGAGTTTAATGCGTAATATTGATCATTAGACTCAGGCCGACCAAATCTGACCTGGTGTTTGTGCGAATTTTTTTTTCAATTATTGAATGATTTTTTTGTGATAATTTGTTCAATAAATGGTGATTTATGTGTCGTCTAAGCATCATTAAATATATAAGGGTATGCATGCCAAATTGTTTAGTTATATTTTCTACTCCAGAGACCCCTTCGCCTATGTGAGAAAACTATTGTATAATGATGAGGATGAGCAGTGACACATTTCACGTTGAGCTATGAAAACACAACAATCAGGATATTGACACAATTTATGGCAAATCGTTGTAACTCAAGTCGTAAGTGACATAACATAATGCATTATTCCTAGGGACTATGTTGATCCATTATTTATTCATTGGATCAAAATTTAGTATCATATCATGATCATGCCAATATTTTATTCTTACATGTTTTATTATTTTGTGAATGAGTAGTTTATTTGTGATCACATTGAATAATAATCAAATATGGAAATACAAAATGAACATGTGGCATGATGGATATTTTTTTAATTTCATGGTCATTTGTGAGTGCGATAATGTATTACATAGAAGATGAAAAATTATTCTTTTTCATCACATAAAACATAAAAACCCCCTTAAATAAATATTACATCCTAACCGCCTTCAATCATTCAAATTTAGACAAAAAAAGGTGGTTGGGGTACTTAGTTAGCCATATATGAGGGAAACTCTTACTACAGGGGTGTTTGTATGAGATTAGTGGGTTGAATTAACTAAATTTGTTTTATTTATTATCTATAACTAAATTTTTATCATTTTAGTGAATAGCATTGAGTAAATAATCTTATGATTTCTTATATTGGGACTTCACTCAACAGATCAAGGAACCACAAGTTAATGCAGTTGGCTAGCAAAACACCTACCCTGAACCATCAATATAGTAGTGTAGCCATATCTGGTAGACCATGAGTATAGGTTTAGGGATCCTTTCAACAAAAATAATTAAGAAATAAAGTATTCCAATTATAGTAAAAAGGGTTCTATGAATTCAATAAAATAATATGGTACATTTAATGATTTAATAACTTAATCAAAATATCTAAATGGGTAATAAAGTCAATAATGACCAATCTACTAGAATTTTAATTTTTGTATAAAAATATAAGCTGAAACCACATTAAACACTACTGCAAATTATATATGATGTAAATGTCATAACTCTTATGAGTTTATAAGAGTATTACATGTTCTTATGCACAATAAAATGGTAAGGGAAATTCATGGTGCTAGTTTCCCTAATACCTATCAAGCTACCTCAGGAAGAGAGGGTGTAAGATTCCTTAGCAGAGTCTCATGTATAGGGAATATGATGGTTATTTAATAATTCTACCATCAATGTCTAGTTCTAGTTTCATCCACTACAAAAGGACATGGATTATATCCCATTAACTCTTATCTATATGAATTTTTAAAGGAGAATGTGGGGTAAGATTTGAATGTGATGAATACATTGGATGTGTGTAAATTGGAAGGAAAATCACGATCTTCCAAAAAATTCCATTCTTATATCATCTTTAACCATTTACTCAGGTCATGTTTCATGATACAAAACAAACAATATTTATTAAACACTTCATTACCTATTTTGGTATGGTTCTCTATGTAAATAAGAATATAAAGAATAAATAATCATTAGATCTTATGGTGTTGAAATTGAATGAAAAGGTAAAGAGGCAAATGGTATGTAATTATAAAAGAACATTTTCAACATACTTCAATGCAATGGTGTTTGATTTAAATAATAGGTTATCTACATTTCATATCATGAAATAAAACTATGGAAACATAATTTTAATAAACTGAATGAATGAATTAACTTATCTACACTTATTCGGGTATATGCATCACCTAAACACAATATTTTGGTCATACTTCTTATAATGATCCATTCATTACATACACTAATATTACTTTATAATTTATTTATATACATTACAATATATAACAAAACCATGATATGACTGTATAGGTATAGTTTAATTAGAGACAGGGAAACATAAACAACTGGTTATAAATCATCTACATTGTCTCACATTTATTTCATCATAACTAGAATCTTTTTTTCCATATCATACATAATACCCTTCTTTATTTCCTGGGAAAATAAACATAATAAAGGGTGAGATAAAATTCCCAGTAAGGTTAATCAATGGAAATATCAATCATATCATATTCATAAGAGCATAAAATTTAAAAATATTTTCCTTCATGTAAATGATCATTATATGATGTCATGGGATAAATCATTAAAGTGAAATGTAATCCCAATAGTCATAACATAAGACATTAAATTTTATGGAATACACACATAAGTATAGAAAATCATTTAATATCATCCATGAATCAATTCCAAGACCATCATAGTAGACAAAGTCCATTATTGACCCGAGTTCACTCCTCATTCCAGCCTTGTACTACTAATTCATATTTACTTTCCATTCCATTCATGTCTAAATCAAGAGATATAAATCTTTACCCATTTCATTGTAGGGAGATATAGGTCCCACCCATCTCATAATGAAACTATTCTTACATGTTCCATAAAAACATAAATATATTTACCATAGCATAACCCATGAAATAAAATGGGTTTCTTAAACATAATTCCATAATAAAATATTCCATAAATGGATTTCATAAAAATATTCCCATCATTTACACAGTTAAAAACTAAAACAATGTAATATTATATGGAAATTCATTTTGATAAATCACTTGAGCTTCATTCCTGAGGAAAATATAATTTCTTCTTGAAAAATCTTTTCATTAATCAAAATACAATAGAATTTTAGAAGAAATAATTTTATGGGGAATTAATATTTTCAAGTTTTAGAGGATGGTTCAAAGAAATATATCATTATGAAAGTGTAAAAAATCGTTTATTCCATAAAATAAAAAAACATTCTTCTCATACTTTTGTCAAAAAAGCCAAAAAGTACATCATATAGAAAATGACAAAAGATTCCATTAATTACCTTTAGTAAAAATTACCAACGGGTAAAATTGAATTTAATTAATTATTGAAGTATATAATGAATATTTTGAAACACATATTTATGAATCATCTATGTGGATGATAAATAACCCATAGTAAATTTTTACGAATAAACAATCTTTGAATAAAACAAAATTTTCAAATTTATACCTTACCATAGGTCTAATATGATTAGTTTGTATCATATACTCATGTATAATGATTTAAATAATGTTACTGATTTATTAAATAATCATAATCATTTTTAAGATAACATTTGTGATCATATTTTAATCTTCTTGTTAGTTACATTTCATTGTTACTCGTTTTTCTGGTATTAACTACTTTATGTTCTTATGCTTGTTTTGTTGGATAATTTCTCATTACTATTTTTTGGGTTCTTGTTAAATCATTTACGCAATGGTATTTCTATAATATATATAATATTTATTCATTCAATTCATTTATATAATCATTCTTTAATGAATCCTGTGTATAATGAATCACGTCGCACTGTGGAGACGGTAAGCTGTACATACATACAAGCGACGATATCATTCCCATAATTGTTGAAAGGTAATGGAATGGATGGTGTATAATATCTTATAATTAGTACAATTTTATAATAATATTATTTATTTCTTATTTCCACTATTATATATATACGAATAAGGTGGCGGAGAAAAACATATTACACCATGGCGTGGAGACGGTAGGTCGTACGTACACACACTTGGTGATTTTGTTTTTCGTAGGATTGATAGAAGGTTAAATATGGTTTTTACATATTTATAATAACATTTCAGTATATTAGTGATAATTAATTTATTACATTATAATGAAACATCTAATGAATTGGAAGTAGAAAAAGAATGTAATTTGACCGAATCAGTAGAAGAGATTACATCTTCCTCGATATGCCTCCTGTAAATTTTATCTTAGTTCACTAGGGATGTTATTTGATGAATACCAGAACAACTAAAACGAAAATTTGGATGTTGATAATGAATAATGGAAGGGGTTGGTCGAGCATGAAGGCTCCAAATGAAGTGAATAGTTACGGGAGGTGGTGCCCTTTTATAATTTAGGTGAGAGGGACTTTTGGAAACCTACAAAATATTAATTTATAATAAAATATAACCCCACTAAAAATCCACCAAAATGTCCCAATTTCAAATATTAGATGATATAGGGTTTTTATATCATAAACTAATAAAATTTATACATGTTTCTATGTCAATTTATGCATTTTATTGTTAATTAACAATTTGTTATTTTATTTAATTTTATTTGTGGTAATACCATTCTAAATATTTAATGGTTATAAATATTTACTTATATGGGGTTAAATGACTATAAATGGATATTTTATGGAATTTTAGACCTTTAAAATATCAATTTGTAGTAATTAAATATTTATATGATTTTTAAATAATTAAATAAAATGAATTTTATATAAAATGTCTATAGTGTCAATTATGACAATATTAATTTATTTAACTTTAAAAAAATTCAAACAGAAGTGAAATTAAAACCAATACATTTAATACACTCCAAAAATTTCATAGTCACCTAGAAAAATCTTCGATAACTTTAATTATTTCATTAGATATTTATTTTAATATTTTTAAATCAATTTATATGATATTTCTATTAATAAAATAATTTTAAAATCACCATTATGTCATCATTAATGGTTATTATTTAATATCTAAAAATTACAAATAAATTAATATGGTGAGGATAATTTTATAAATTTATATATAACATCTATAATAGATATAATCTTCTAGTCATCCATATATTATAATTAACATTCTTATTTAAAATGATATTGTGACATTTTGTCACCTTCATTAGTTTTAATTACATTCATGTCATATTTATAGGTATATGGCCATAAAGTGATTTCATTTCAAACAAAAGATGAAAAGGGTCGAAGTTAGTCATCTAATAAAATTATTATAGGTTTATGGTAATTATATAATATTATATTTAACCATAATTACACGATTTACCTTTAACCATGGTAAAAAAAATAATTACCAATGTTACTATTCATAATGCCCAAAAATCAATGTATCCTATTAACATAATTTAGAGACACTAATTACAAATATCGAACATATTTTTTATATTTTAAAACATGGATGTTGTAGTAATTAATTTAAAATCAATACCGTTGTTGTAATGAGAGAACATGTCTGTTAAAAGTTAAAACATTGCAAAAGAATAAAATGTTTTTAGATATGAATTCAATGTAAAATTAATTCCAATGAACATAATTATATTAAATCGTAAAAATATATTATATTTATACTTTAAATCCATTCAAAATTATAATTTAATAATATAAATTATCTTTATAAAAAATGAATTTTTAATTAAAATTTATCGTATCTTTACTATTCATCAAAACATAGAAGTTATCAATAAAATACCAGACATTTATCTGAAGTAATTTTTTATACTTATCTTCAAAATAAAATGTTAATACTGTCATACAAATATTATTAACGTGAAAAATATTATTTTAAAATGGGTTTGACATTCAGAGGTGTAAAATTATACTTTAAAAAAGTATGTTTTTATACATCAAATCGGGTTTTATTAATAACACATAACTAAAATATCCATTGGATGAATATAAAAAATATTTTATTCAATATATAACACATATATATCTAATTAATTTCATTGCCAATTTTAATTCACTCAAATAGAAATATCTAATTGATTTATATTTTTTATAAATAATTGATAGCCAATTAATTTGTAATGAATTTTCATAAGTTTGTTATAATTATTCCCGTTAACCTAACATCTAGGATATAACATTAATTTTATATTACTGGAATCTACCTATTTGTTTAAAATCACAATTTCATGTTAATAAAGATGCTGAATAATAAGAACTATTTAATTAAATTATTTGATAAATAACATCTTGATGTTACATTCTACCCCCCATAAACTAAATTTCGCCCTCAAAATTTGTCACTTGGAAACAAACAGATGAGGATACCTATCCCTCATAATATCCTTCAGTTCCCATGTAGCTTCATTAAATTAGTGGTTACTCCATAAATCCTTAACCAATTGAGTGTTATTGTTTCGTAGAAGTTTTTCGCTATGATCGAGAGTCTCTATTGGTTGTTCTTCATAAGAACAATCTTTATCTAGTGGTATGACTTCTAATCATAGTACATGTGAAGGATCAAGTATTTACTTTCTCATGAGAGATACATGGAACACATGAAGAACTTGAGAGATATAAGGTTGAAGCACCAATCTGGATGCTACCTTCAGAACACGATCCATAATTTCAAAAGGATGATATACCTAGGGCTTAGATTTCCCTTCCTTCAAAATCTCATTACTCTCTTCCAGGGAGATATTCGTAGGAGAACCTATCACCCACTTCAAACTCTATGACTTTTGTTCAGTTGTCTACATGATTGTTTTGTCAACATTCTGCTGCTCTTATGTGTTGTTTAATGGATCTGAATTTTCTACCACATCATTTAGTAGATCAGTTCCTAATAGCTTTCTTTCCCCAACTTCATCCCAGTAAGTTGGATTTCTACAATTCGTTCCATATAGGGATTCATAAAGATCTATCAGAATACAAGAGTGAAATATATTATTGTAATAAAGTTCCACCAATGGTAGGTGTGGATCCTAACCACCTTTGATATCTATAGAGGAGGATCTCAAAATGTATTCTAGAGTTGGAATTTTACTCCTAGATGGACCATTTTTCTAATGATGACAGGAAATGTTGAAACATATCATTGTATCCAGAGCATGCTAAAGACTTATCTAGAACTTCGAGGTAAACCTCATATCTCGATCAGATATAATGTATTGTGGTACTCCATGAAATTTTATCACATCATTTACATATATCCTGACAAGATGATCAAGACATAAGTACTCTCTAATAGCAATGAAGTGTGCCGCCTATATAATGCGATCAACAATAAACCAGATTGCATTATGGTCTTTGGAGGTTTCAGGATGTTTTTAAAAAATTCTATAGTGATGTTTTCCCAATTTCCATTCTGGTATGGGTAATGGTTTTAAAATACCCTTAAACGTATGTCTCTTAGCCTTTACATACTGAAAAACCAGGCATCGAAAGACATATTTAGCATCATCTCTTTTCATGCTATCCCACAAGAAGTACCCTTTTCGATCCATGTACATCATTGTGCATCCATGGTGAATAGTGAATGAAGAACTATGGGCCTCATCAAATATATCCTTCTTTAATTCTGGTTTTGGGGGATTACAAATCCAGTTGATGGACATTATTATTTCATCACAATCAAGGATGAATTCACGAACATTTCTCACCTTCTTTAGTCACTCTACATCGTCCTTTTGTGCTTCTATAATCATCACTTATATATATGGTTGAACATTCATTTGGGAAAGTGAATATTTCCCCCCTTATATTAAAATTTCAAGATCAATCCTTTGAAAATATAGGAATATTGGATCTTTTGTGATCGTCATCTTGGATAAGCTAGCATGGTCTTTTTGACTCTTTGCATCTACCTCCTTGTTCGCTTTCCCAGGGTGGTAATGTGTTGAGAATTCATAATCTGTAATCAACTCCAACCATCTTAATTGGATCATATTTAGCTCTTTTGGGGTAAAAATATACATTAAACTTTTATAATCATTATAAATATCACATCTTTCACCAAATATACAATACCTTCATATCTTTAATTTAATTATTACTATATATAACTCCAAATCAAGAGTTAGGTAATTTTTCTCATGATTGTTTGACTACCATGAGGTATAATCTATCACCATATAATTTCTCATGAGAAAACATCCCGAACCCTTCTTGGATGAATTACTGTAGATCACAAACCTTTCTCCACTACAAGGTAGTGTGAGAATAGATGAACTGGGTAACCTTATTTTTAGCTCTTTGAAATTCTCCACACATTCCTTCATCAAATCGAATGTAACTCATTTCCAAGTCAACCAGGTGATTGTATTATATATTTTTGAAAACAATTTCACAAAACTTCAATAATATCATTACAAATCAAGAAATATTTTGATCCTAGTTACTGTTGTTGGTTTCGACCATCTTTCAATAACCTTTGTTTTTTCTGGATCAATAGTTATCCCCTCTAATAATATTATTTGACCCAAAAATGAAACATTATTAAGCCAAAATTAACACTTGGAAAATTTGGAATAAAGCTTCTCCTTTCGCAGGGTCTTCAGTACAATTCACATGTGATATTCATGTTATTCATTTCTCTATGAATAGAAAAGAATATTTTCTATATAGTTAACCAAAAACTAATAATGATAGTATCTAAAGACCATATTTACTTGATCCATGATGATAGAGGGGAAATTAGTAAGGCCAAAAGGCATCACTATCAATTCAGAGTGTCCATACCCTGTATAGAATTATGTCTTTGGTATACCCTTCTTTTTGAACTTTAATTGACGATATCTCGAACAAACATCAATCTTGGAATAGAATTGAGCTCTACATAGATGGTAAAACAAGTAATCAATGAGTGGAAGAGGATATTTGTTTTTGATAGTGATCATGTTATGTTCTTGATTATCAATGTAGAGTCTCATTGATCCATCTTTCTTCTTAACAAAAAGAAAAGGTGCTTCCCAAGGTGACACTGTATGGTGTATAAATAATTTATCAAGATTATCATGGAGTTTCTTTTTTAATTCATGAATCCCAATTGGGACATTCTATATGGTTTCATTGAAATAGTCATAGAACCCTGTTTGAGTTATATTGAAAACTCAACTTCAAGATTTATTGAAAGAACAAGAAATTCCACCAGAAACACATCATCACACTCCCGTACAATTGGTGTATTCTTAATAATGAGTTTTTCAACAACCATTTGAGATAAATAACCTTCATTTATTGGAATCAATTCCCATAATATGAAATAAATTTCTACCGAAAGGTTATATTCATCCCTGAATCGATAGATGACCATTGATTGACCTTGAATATGAAATGTGACTTCCCTTGCATGGAAATTGATATGAGATCCATAGAGAGAAAGACAATCCATGCCATGAATCACATCAAATTCTACTATAGGAAGGATCCAATGATTAATAGGAATCACATTCCCATAGACATCAACTAGAGAAGAATTATAATCTTTTTATGAAACTGTTGTTCCATTAGAAGTTCTCACAGCTAACTCAACATCTAATTGTTCATGTAATACAAAGATACCATTATAAAATTATTTAGAAATAAAATATTAGGTGGATACAGAATCAAATAAAACATTTTCAACATTATAATGTATAGTATGTGTACCTTTCACCACTCCATTATCATACTCAATGTCACTAATTGTAATTTCATGTGTCTTTCCACTGTCTTTGGCCTTAAAATTTTGTTTTCATCGATCATCATCAATAACCATTGGATTGGGGCATTTATTTTCAGAATTCCCCACTTCCTTTCACTTTTTGTATTGAATTGTAAAAGGTGCATTAGGTGTACCCTTTTATTTGTTCGCATCATTATAGATATTCATTCCATCGCATCGACATTCAATTTTTTAGTGAACTTCTTTTCCACATTTAAAACATTTACTACCCCTTTAAAAAAATTCTCTCCTTGTTTCTTTCCACACTTTGATCATAATGGAACACTCATTATCTATTCAGTGTGGTCTTCAGATTTTCGATTGATTTCTAGTTTCACTTCTTATCAAAACCATATGACTAGTGGGTTACTCCAATCTCTATCTCAATCTTGAGAGAACATTGAACAATTTCATTATAGCTATTGAAGTCCCTTATGTCTAATTCAATTTAGAGACTTGGTTTTAAGACACTAAATAATTGATCAATATTAATCTTAGGTTGGATAATAATTCTAAAAGCGTAACCTGAAAGTATTGTAAAATTTTCATCACAGGTATAAAGAGATTCATCTTCCTTTTTCATAATTTCAACAAACTCTTTCTCCTTTATTGTTTGAATAATATGAGGAATGTACTTATTGAAAAATAAGATCTTGAACTCTTCTAATTTCCTTGACTCAATTTTATATCTTTGCCTCGTATTCATAATAATATTCCACTATTGATCAGCATATCCTCCCATATGATAGAGTGCTAATATGACTTTATCAAGTTCAAAATATTATAGAACTGAAAATATCTTTTCAGTGGTACTGATCCATTGTTCATCAACTAATTTATCAGAAGACATGCTTAATGTTGGTGGAGATTGTCTTATGAAGGACTCAAAATTTTTTTTGCTCCCTCCTTTGTTTGTTTGGATGTACTACATGATTCATAGCTTGAGAATGTTGTGTGATCATGGGTATATGATTTTGAATTCTAGATCCAATAACTTTTGGTTGCTCAGGTGGAAATTCATTGCATTTCCCGTCACATTCATCATTATCGTGGTTCCTTCAGGATCTGAACATTAATTAAAACATTGAATCATAGTGTGAGAAACACTAATCACAATCGGAAAACCACATAATCAAGAATAAAATTTCATGTTAAGATATTTTAGGTGTTATCTGAAGTTATTCATGCTAATTTTTAAAATTCTAGGGTTATATCCTATATATAGACATATAATTAGGGTTCTTACTTAGGTTTTCTCATCCTAGGGTCCAATGGTCTACTATACCTTTCCTCTAATAAAAACTATAGAGACCCATTCAATACATAAACTGATATTACTTTAGAATTTTAGTATTTACAATACAATATATATCATGACAATGATAGTACCATATAGGTATAATGTCTTAAGAAACTAGGAATGATAAACAACTAGTTTATAAAACATCTACATTGTATCCCATTTATTTCATCATAACTAGACTTATTTTTGGAATATCATACTTGATAACCTTATTCATGACCAATGGAAATGAGTCATAAAAAAGAGTGATATCAAATGCATAGTTACGGAAAACAATGAAAAATCAATCATATTAGATTCATAAGAACATAACATATAATAATTTTATCATGTATATAAAACATCATAATATCATGTCATGGGATAAATCAAAAAAGTGAAATTTAATCCCAAAAGTCATAAAATAAGACATGAATTTTTGTTTCATATACACATAAGCATATAAAATCATTTCATATTAGTCAATGCACATTTCCAAGAAAATCATTACAGACAAAGTCCATTACTGAACCGAGTTCACACCTCGTTCCAACTTTGTATTGCTAACCATATTTACTTTCCGTTCCAGTCATGTCATCTCATGAGATATAAATCATTACCCAAGGGATTGGAGGGAGATATAAGTTCCACCCATATCATAATGAAACCATTATTATATTTCCACAAAATATATAAAAACATTTACCACAACATAACCCATGAAATAAAATGGGATTCTTAAACAGTATTCCATACTAACATAATCTATAAATGGATTTCATGAAAATATTTCAATCAATTACATAATAAAAACATAGAAATATGTAATATTATATGGAAATAATTTTGATAAATTAATTGAACTTCATTCCTAAGAAAAATATACTTTCTTCTTAAAAAACATTTTCCTACCTCAAAATACCACACAATTTTTGAAGAAATAAATTTATGTGAATGTAACCTCTTAATCATGCAGGGTTTGATTCAGTAAAATAAATCATTATTAAAGCATAAAAATACATTCATGTCATATAAGTAAAAAAAATTCTTCTCAAACATTTTTTGAAAAGTTAAAAAGTACCTCATATGAAAAATGACAAAAGATTCCATTCATTGAATTTTTTAAAATTTACCAATGGGGAAAATTGAATTTAAAAAATTATTGATGGATATAAAGAATATTTGGTAATAATTATTAAGGAAACATGTATGTGGATGACAAATAACCCCGATTAAATAATTATGAATAAACAATCTTGGAATAAAATAAGATTTGAAAATTTATCCCTTAATAGAGATCTGATATGCTTCATATGTATCCAAACCTCATGTATAATTATTTAAATAGGGTTACTAATTTATTCTAGAATCATAATAATTTTTATGATAACCTTTATGATCATATTTTTATCCATTTGTTAGTGACATTTCACTGTTACTCGTTATTCGGGTATTAACTACTTTATGTTCTTATACATGTTTTGTCGGATAAGTTCATAATCTTATTTTTAAGTTATAGTTATATAATTCACATCACGATATTTTCATAATATATATAATATTTATTCATCCAATTCATTAATGTAATCATTATTTAATGAATATTATGTAGAATGAATCACACCAAATCATGGAGATGGTAAGATGTACGTACACACGAGTGACGATATCATTCCTATAATTGTTGAATGGTATTAGAGTGCATGAAGTGTAATATCTCTTAATTATTACCATATTATAATAATAAAATATAGTTATTATTTTCTCCATTATATCCATCCATGTAAGCTGGTGGTGAAAAACATTTTACACCACAACATGTAGATGGTATGCTATACGTATGCACGCACAATGATTTCATTTTAAGTAAAATGGATAGAAGGTGAAATAAGGTTGTTACATATTTATAATAACATATAATTATATGAGTGATACTGATGTTATTACTTTATAATGAAAAAACTAATGAGGATGAATGTAGAAGAAATAATAAATTTGAATGAATTGGTAGAAGAGATTACCCCTTTCTTGGCGTTCCCCCATTAAATTTCCTCTTAGGGAACTATAGATGGTCTTTGAAAAACAAAAAAACATATACAATGAAAATAAGGAAGTTTAGAATGAAAAATAACATGGTTTGACCAATCTTTAAGGCTCAAAATTATGTGAATATGTGAGGGACGAGGTTCCCTTTTATAATTGATGTGAGGGGTATTTTTGGAAACAAAAAAATTATTAATTTATAATAAAATCAAACCCCAATTAATATCCTCTAAAATGCCCCATTTTTGAAGATGGGATGAGCTGGGTTTGTAATATCATCAACTAATAAATTTATGGAAAGTGTTTATGTCAATTTAAGCATTATTTTTTTAATTAAAACTATGTTATTCTATTTAATTTTAAGAGTTATAATAACATTCTAAATATTTAATGGTTACAAATATGTAATTATATTTTAATAATGGACCATAAATGAATACTTTATGACATTTTAAAATTATAATTATCACTTTAAATTTTAAAATACATTAATGATTTTTAAATAATTTAATAAAATGTTATTTTTATAAAATCTCAATAGTGTCAATTTTGACACTATTTATTTATTTGACTTTAATAAAATAAAAAATAGAAGGTAAATTTGAAGGAAAATATTTAATACACTCCTAAAATGTCACAGTCACCTTTAGAAGTTATGGAGAACATAAATTAGTTCATATTATATTTTTTAATATTTTTAAAACCATTTAATTGATTTTTCTATTAATAAAATAATTTCAACATCACCATTGTGTCATCATTAATGATAATTAGTTATTCTATAAAAATAATAAATAAATTTCTATAATATAGGTAGTTATTTTATATTTCTAGATAGTATCTATAGACGATATTATCTCTTAATTATCCATATATAAAAAATAATATACTTATATAAAATGTGATTGTGACATTTTGTCACATTCATTAGTTTTTATTACATTCATGTAATTTTCAAAGGTATGTTGCCATAAAGATATTCCATTTTGAAAAATAGATGTTAAGGGTAGAATTTAGTCATAAAATAGAAATTTTAAAGGTGTTAAGGTAATTTTACAATATTATATTTAACCTTAATTACCTGATTTACCATTAACCATGGTAATAAAAATAAATACGATTGTTACTATTCATAATGCCCAAAAATAAAAGAAACCTTTTATCATAATTTGGAACTACTGATTAAAAATATAGAATCGATTTTTAAAATTTCAAAACATAGAAGATTAATTAATTAACTTAAAATCAATCTCATAGTCGGAATGAGAGAACATGTCTTTTAAAAGTTCAAACATTGCAAATGATTGAAATGGTTTTATGTATGAATTCAATTTAAAACTAATTCTAGTGACCTTAATTATATTAAATGGTAAAAATATATTCTCTCTATACTCTGAATCTATTAAATATTATAATTTTACATTATACATTTTCTCAAAGAAAAAAACTTATTTTTAATTTAAAATTATTGTATTTTTATTATTCATCAAAACAAGAAAGTAATAAGAAAAATATCATAAATTTATCCCAAGTAAATTTTTATATCTCACTTCAAAATAAAAGTTTTATGTTCTCATATAATAATAATTAATGTGTAAAAATATTAATTTAAAATGGGCTCTCCATTCAATGGTGTAAAATTATTCTTTAATACATTGGATTTTATAAATCAAACTGGGTTTTATTCATAACCTAGGATTAAAATATCCATTGGATGAATATAAAAAATGTTCCATTAAATATGTAACACATATATATCTCAATAATTACATTACCAAATGTAATCCACTCAAATTAAATATCTAATTCATTTATATTTTTCATAAATAATTGATATCAAATGAATTTATAATGCATTTTCAAAAGTTAGTTATAATTATTACCACTAACCTAAAGACTAGGATAAAGTGGTTATTTTATAATAAGGGAATATCATGATTCACATAATCACACAATTTCATTAAAATCAAGCTATGGAATAATAAAAATTATTCAAAGAATATATTTCTTAAAAAAACATCCGAGTGTTACACTTCTTGGATGTTAACTAAAATATGCATGTCAAATAAAAGTTTTTTAAAAAGGTATATATGTAAGTACATAAATCGTACTATGAGTAAGTTGTATTACCCAATCATTTAAGAAAGTGTGCTTCCTAATTCATTGGTGAGAAGTACACAACATCATTATTTCCACGTGAATGATTCATGAAAAAATATAAATTAGTATAACCAAAACATTTATCGCATATTTATTTTGGATATAAGGATACATTATTACATGTTTAGGAATGAATTTTGTTTGTGGTATATCATAATCAAATAAAGTTCTATGATACTTCAATTTTTTGGAATAATTTATGAATATAAATGCAATTCTTATTTACCCAGTTTTCACGAGATAAATGTTTTTCAAGGAAAACTAAAAGTAAGCATCAGGGATATATAGAGTATGTTATTTTTCCTTTGCTAAGATAATCACCTTATGTATTATCACAACTATAAATCCCACATATACCAACACCCCTATCTCAATAATTTGAAAAAATTGTTGGGATATGGCCCCTAAACCAACGGTTTCATCAAACCATTAGCATATGGATTTGTAGAGAAATTTTTCGAGACGGTTTCATAAAACCATTATGATTGGACCCCCTATCCCAATGGATTCAATAAACTGTTGGGATAGAATCTATTTTATCATGGTATCCCAATGGTATTTTTTAAAATCATTGGTATAGAATTCCCCAAACACATAGAACCCACTCCACAATTGATCCACCCACATTCTCCACTTTATAAGATCTCCCATTTTTCCCACCATGTGAAACCTTCTTCCAAACATGAAATTTACTGTTATTATACTTCAAATCAGTATATTCAAACTAAGTTTTATGTTTTTTCATAGATTTATTTTTCCTTTTTTAATTATGATTTAGTTAAAGATTGTTTTTTTTATTTTACCTAAGAAGAGATCCCTCTTCTTCCAAGCCTACGAACCCTTCGTCCAAATAAGTGACCCATCCTAGATTCAAGTAACTTTATGTTATTCCACAAAAAATAAATATTTCAAGACTAATTTATATGTTCTGCGTTGATTTATGTTTCCTTTTTTCATTTAGATTGATTTTAATACATGGTTGATTTTTTGTTTGGATCATGAATTTTGGTGGTTTATGATTTATTTGGCGGTGTTTTTATAATATTTTTGTTATTTAAAAAGTCATATTGAATTATAGTAAAATTGCAGATCCATGTCGTGTGTGTCGTAAAAAATAAAATATCTATTATCTCATTGGGCACTTAGTGATGATTCGAGTAGAGGGGTTCTACCATGTAGAACACTAGGTACCCAGTGGATGTGTTTAATTTATATGGTATCCTGATGATAATTTTTTAAAAAAATTAATTGAAAGAAAAAATTTTGTTTAACAAAATATCTCATCCTCCAAATCTGTTTTTAGTCCATTCAAATATAGGTGTCACACAACTATCCCTCTACCCTTATGATTCCTTTTTTATACCTCTCCTGAATATGGTTTATTTTAATCCATATATAGATTGAGTCTCATAGTAGTAATTATTAGCATGGGTGTCCATTTTGATATAGATTCTCATGTTATAATTTTTTATCATGTCAAATCCGAAATGTTTGTGGGTTTTAACCATCACATATTATTCAAGGATATCGAAGGAGATTCATCCCATTATAATGTGATGGTTTTCTGTAGATTTTATATGTTGGATGATCCATGAAATTCTCTCTAAACTTATATTCATTTTTATTATATTAGTGGTAGTAAAATAGGGAATGTGGGTTTGTGTGATAATAAATTTATTATTTATTCCATTTGTGTCTGATAATTAGTTTAATTCATGGGGGATTCCTATAATTCTAATTAGAACTCATAGAGGGTTCATGTCCCTAAATTAGGTCTTATATTACCTTTATTGGTACCACAATGTGGTGTTCATAAATTCTATCTTGATTAAACAATAAGTGAATTTGATGTGTGAATAGTGTATGAAGGATAATAAAAAACATGTGAACCATGGTTTTTAATGTAGTTTGGATTAAAATGATATTACATAAACTATTCAAATTATAATCCCATATATATAAATATAAACTATAGAAACATTACTTTTGAATGAAAGTTAAAAATCTTTACAACCGTTCATTATCGAACTAGGAGGCACATACCCAAATAAAAATGGATCATTAATAGAAAATAAATGCAAAAGGATATAATCATAAGATATGAAAAGAGTCATCAAAATAAGGTGGAAGTATTTATTGGAATATTTTGTGGAGTGATGTAGTAATGATTGAAAATGGATTTAATGTTTTATACATTCAATGTTATTATTTGAATAAATAATTACTTTGTTTGGATCTCTAATACATGATAAATCATGATAATATTATTTTTTATAAATGTTGTTACATTTTCCGTATTATTGTGAAATGATTGGGAGAATATATAGTGATAATAAGGGATGTTTCATAACTAGGATATAAGGACATCATCCACCAATATAGTCTTTAGAAAATGACTTTCTAAAACAACCACTATATTTCACATAATCTTCCAATTTATTCCTTATTGATGTCACATTAAATAAAATAAATAGAAATGAACTGATCAGACCCTAATCAAAATTAATTGTTCCAATCTGAACAAACTAGTCTTGAAATGAAATGAACTGAACCAATCATCCCTTTACACACTAAAACCCATCCAAAATAAAAAATCCTATCTATATCAAAACTAAACTGAATTGACCAAACCAATTGAATTGAATTGAAATGACTTGATTTGACCCAATTATACTTGAGAAGTCCCGAACAACACTAAAATACATCAAAATTAACTAAAATAGAATGATGTGAACTAAAATGTACATAAATATAATAGATTCTATAATAATTATAAAAATAGAACTGAGTAGAACAATCTTTAATAAAACACGAATAAGCATGCACTGACGCAATCCAAATAAAATGGCCAAAATCAACCAACATCATGGTATTATAATAATAATTTAATTAAATATCATTGATTTATATTTATAGTATACTGTTATATATATATATATATTATTTTGTTCTCTTTTATATTATAATTCTCACATAGTTTAGAGTGTCACTTATGGATTCATATAAAATGAATAATTCCCATTTAATTAAATATATTTTTGATTAAACATCAATTATATTTAATTGATTTGAAAAAATAAATTATAAAAATATTTTTTTACAATCGATATAAGTTGTATGTATGAAACCGATTGGGTGTCAAGCGATTTTCAAAATAATTTGGAGATAATTCTAGATTTTTCATTTGATAATGATTTAGATAGTGGCCGCACACACTTCCCATGTTTTAATAATATTGGAAGACCTTGGTTGATCAATGAATAATTTATCTACCATTTAACCAAATAAGGGTTTTAAAGAAACTACTATATATGGTATCACACTGGAGAGAAATCAAACTACCAAATTGTTGATGATACAAATGACAGGATTGGATTGAAAAATTTATTACGTGATGGGTTTTTGTTTAGTCACCAAAATTAGAAGGGATGGACTTAGACCTAAAAAGAATTTGGTATGATCACACATGATGTGTCTAATGAATATGATGATGTTGAAAGTGTGAAAAAATTGAATGATACTACCATGACCCTAGTATATCATCAAAGTAGTAAAATTAAATGGATGGAATTTTTAATGTAATTATTTTTTGGGAAAACCGTGTATGGGATTTCTAAAACATCCATTGATTATATTCTGACATTCATGAAGTAATTACTTCTAGATGATGAAAATATTTCCTCAAACCACTATATTTCATGAATATTAGTTGGGGAACTTGTACTTCCAAAAAAAATTCATGATTTCCCAAAATTTTTTTGGTTATTCTGGGAGGAAACTGCTAAATGAAATGATTTTATAAAAAGATGAACATCCAGATTGAAGAAAAAATCTGCAAGAACAACATCCCGTGTGTCACATAATGTAATGTGTCACTTTCCATTGATCCAAAGACACCACATTATTTTCATTTTTGATGAAATATCAATAAAAATTATATTGTGTGATACTGAGAGAAAAAGGAATATGGATGAGTCGGTTCACCCTGTAGAGAAACATTCATGGTATTGATTTGATGCTCAATGTCCTAATTTCATAACAGACATGTGTAATGTGGGTTTGGTTTGTTCATGTGACAGTTTTAATCCATTTGGGAATATACTAACGTCATATAAGATATGGTCGGTTTTCATACACATTTACAACCATCCCCATGGTTGTGTATGAAAAACCCATTATCTTTCACGAGTATACTCATATATGGCCCTTATAATCCATGCAATTATATTGACATACACATTAGACCCTTAATAAATTGTTGAATCATTTTATATCTGGATGTGCGCACATATGATGCATGTTTGAAGGTCATATTATAGATTCATGCTGCACTTATGTGGATGATCAATGATTTTCATGCTTATGCAATGATGAATGGATGGATCGTAAAGGGAAAACTATCATGTCCGTTTTGTATGAAGAATAAATGATCAAAAAGACTAAAATATCACCATAGTTTTATTTTTATGGGACATTTATTATTATTTCCAATGGACCATCCATATAGAAATAATCATGGAAGATTTTTCAATACCATGTGGTTCGATGATCCACCTCAGTGTATATCTGGAACAGACGTGCTTAATGAATTGAATGATCTTAGTTTTTCATTCGGGAAGGGTCAAATGAAACCTTGAAAGAGGAATATTTTTTCCAATATACCAGTTATAATGGAAAGAATGAGAGTATCTTTTTTTAGATTCCTTATTTGTAAACCAATTTTTTACGTAATTTATTAGATGTATTGAAAATTGAATAGAATATTTGTGAAATGATTCTATCGATTCTTTTAAATTTAAATGGAAAGACAAAAGATTATTTACAAACTCAATATGACTTGGTGGATTGCGACATCATCCTAGAATTGCATCCTATGCATATCAGTGAAAATAAATTGCATTTTTTATGTGATTCTTCTATGATGACACCAACAGGAAATATCAATTTCTATAAGTACAGGAGACTATTAATGTTCTTCATGGATATTCTAGAAATATATCAAAATGGGTCTATAGAAGAGATTTGATATTTAAATCTTTGATGACACATGAGAATCACGTTCTTCTACATGAGTTGATTCCAATAGATATCTATCATCTTTTGTAAAATATTTTAAGAGTATCGGGTATTCAATTGTCCCATTTTTTATAGATATTTGTGCTAAGATGTTTTCCCCACATTTCTTTTAAAAAATGTTGGGAGAGAAACCATTAATTTATTGTGACTTGGAGAAAATATTTCCTCTATCAATTTTCACATGCATAATACATCTGACAATCCATCTTCATATAGAAATACTTTTTAGAGGACCTTTTTATATTCATTGGATGTATCCAATTGAATGAAATATGTACACATTGAAGTCTTATGTACGGAACATGAATCACCCATAAGGTTATATCTTGAACGTTTACTTCGGTCAGGAATGTATGGATTACTGCTCAATGTATTTGTCTGATCTTACTACGATAATGAACAGACCAAGGAGAAATGAAGAAGAATAGTTTGGGAAACCTGAACCCAATTTTCCCTCACATCCTCAAATTGGTAGAATTCATGAATCATATACGTTTATGATATTATGTCGTGAAATGTAATAGATGGAACATCGCTCTGTTTTGTTGAAAATTAAATTTTTTTATGGACTACATCATGTTAGTAAATTGAAATTGTATATATTATCTCCTTTGATGCAATTTTATTTATTTTATAGAATATTTAAATTTTTATCTTTTGGGAACAAAATAAAATGATAAATATAAAGAATAATTATTTATCTTTGAGAATGAGAAAGACATTCATATAATAAATTTTTTTGATTGGATGAAATTTAAGGTAGAAATATTAATGTAATAAATTAATAAAATTAATATTTAATTAAGTTTAATATTCATTTATATTTTAGGTATTGTGTTTTCCAGATGAATCTGTCTCTAAGGAAATAAGATCTTTGGATATTAGTCCTAATACTGTGTTTAGTGAATGTAAATAAATTATGATAAATGGGTAGATTTTTTTATCACTGAATGAGCAAAGATAAAGAGAACCTAGCAAGATGATTTTATGCTAACTTCCTTAATAGACTGTTATGAGAGTGCATCGAATAATAGACCTCAATTTGAAAATGTATATTATTATGGATTCATTGAAATAATAATAATAATATATTATTAATATCATGGTCAAGTAATTATGATGAAAGGCTCATGGTTTGATTTGATGAAGAGGTAGGTAAAATTTATAGATGATTGATGATTTTGAGTTACTTACATGACTCGAACTCTTGATATTGATTAACCATATGTATTGGAATCAATGTTGAAACATGTTTTTTATGTCGGAGATCGTCATTGAGGTAAATTTGGTGTCATTATTGAAGTAATTGTAAGACATGTTTTTTTTGATGATGATGATGTTTAAATTGACACAATCCATTCTGCCATTGGATCTAATCCATTTATTATATATAATGACTCCACCATATCAATTTTCAGAGTTTAATGTAATTCTTAAGTTGTGGTGGGAAATATATAAAATCATCTATCCTTTTTCTCAGTTCTATTGATTTAGATCAACTTCAGTTATTATGTTTGGTACTATTTAAAATGATTTAGTATTTATTACAATTATTTGGTATCCAAGATAACATTAATTTTAATTTTTAATATTTATTGGTTGATGTTTTCATTGGTAAAATAAAACTCATTAAATAATATTTTTTCTCTTCATGAGGTAGTATAGAAAAATAGATAGAGTTGGAAATCATTTTGATTACTTCCACCTTGATATTAAATTTTATGGCAGCCACTGAAGGCATTAGTATACTCCAACGACTCCCTCATATGATGGAATTCCATTAAACATTAGTTAAAACTATCCAATATTTCATTGTGGTACTTAACCAACTCTATATTCATGTTTATTTTCTCCAACCATGATTTCTTCTTTGATCTCTAGTTCCATTTACTTCATTGTAGCTCAAGTTCACCTTCTAGTATCTTATTATATTTGGCCCTAGTGAACAGTTCATTCAAAAAATATTGAAACCTCCATGAGAAAAGACATTAGAATTTCCTATGTCCCTATTATAAATTTTTATACATCATTAGTATTGATCAATAAATTTTATGCATAAAAAAAACTTTCTCCATAACTCTATAAAATTTTGGAAGATTTCGTTCAATACGTCTTAGTTTCATAAATGAATTATTATCATCCCATTATAATTGGTGTTGATTGTGAATATTCCATGAGATAAGACAATACTGAAAAAATAGAATTTCTATCTTTTGAATATCATTCTTTATGAATCAACAAAGTCAGAAAATTCAATAATCAATATACCTTTTGTATTTCATTCTGAATATTAGTATTTACCACAAAATATTATCCTATAATTATTGGCCTCCCATCAATATCACCATCTCAAATTGTTGACTGAATCACAACATAAGAATCATGTTTTTTATTTTATGAAGAATAGACCAGCATCATCATAATTAGTTCTCTATCACAATAAATTATACATTCAAATATTTAGGTTGTCATTACAAAATAATTGAGTACCTATGACAGAGCCTTTTGATCTTATGAGTTAATAATAATCAAATATGAGATATTCTAGGATAATTATTTTGAATGAAAATTTATCCACAATCTTCAACCATACTCCCTTGTAATATGGATTAGGAAGCTTTCACTTCTTCTGCCAATTACGATCTTTAATATCAACCTTTTCAATACTTATTGTGAATCTGATTTCAGAATTGAATTTCATTTGAAATATTCATTAAAATATCTATAATATGTCACTTATTTACTTTCACATAAGTAAAAACAACCATCATCACTACTTTTTTCCATAGATTCATTTTTCATGATGTTTTTCTACAAGTCTCACCTTTCAAAACATGACACATCATTTGGACTAACTTTTTATATTTTAAAAACATCTTCACTTTGATTCATCCAAATTCACCTTCCACATAAAAATTAGTCTATTATAATTTAGGTTATTTCAAATGTTATGAAAATATCATAACCATATATTATCATTAATTATATTCATATATCATCTTCTAAAAGTGTACTTTTACAGTGTTTCCTTATGAATTACAGTATTCCCTTACCTATTAACTCAAACTCACTAAATATTCTTAAAACATAATTTTCAGGATATAAATGTATCCATATATATGATTCATCTTTTATAAAGGGAACTTATGGAAATTATATTTATGGTAGTCCAATCACTCATTTATTTGGGTAAAGAAGGTCTAAAAATACTAAAAAAAACATGTATGGGATTATTATAAACACTTACCAAGATCCAATAGTATTATCGTCTACACTAGGGTCTTTAACCTATAATAAATATCATAAATCAATCTACTCATCAATAGGTGAATGTAACGACCAAATGTTTTATCAATGTAACCATATTCTTATAATTATTTTATATAGCATAATCACATAATACTACTTATATAACCCAATAAGAACCTTATAGATGAAGAATGTTTGAAATAAAAGGAAACTCTTAATTTTAAAGAACATATACCAATGAAATGGTAACTTAACCATTGGAATATTAATGTGACCCTTATGAACAGTAAACTGACCAATATAATATAAAAATCACCAATGAATGTATAAATAAAAATTTTCCATCTTACAAGTAACTATATGGTAAAATTATAACTTATTATAAGTAAATAAATACTTTATAAAATATTTATTAAGTGTTGGTATTTTTGTAAGTCATGTATATTTAATTACAATTTTGTGATTAATTTAATAAATTAAGAAAAATTTTTCCATAAAATGAATTCATTAATTATTGTTTTTATTTATTCTTATCATAATATAATTATATGAGACCATAATTAATTTATCAAAGTGTTAGAAAATCAGTTTTAATTTTGAAAATTGTATTTTTCAAGTAAATTGTGATTTTAATTAAAAAATAAATTTATAATATTTGAAGAACTATTTTTGATAAATTTATTTCAATTTTTTATTCTAGACATTGAAAGATGGGTAAGGTGAATTTTGGAGATTTTTTTAAATACATGATTTTTTGATGAATAATGAGATACGGTAATTCACGATAAATGCGAGATAAATGAATTTATGCATCATGATTGAGTCAAGGATGATGTAAATTAAAATTTCTTCAAATTCACATGCTCTATTTACTATTTATGGTCATAATATTCAAGACTATTTATATTATTGAATAAAAATACTAATCTAATGATTAAAATAAAAGGAAACCCCTCCCCACCTCCACTATAAATATCTCTCCTGTTTACATCCTCTCCTCACACCTGTCATGCCTTGTGGATAGTAAAAATTATGATAAAATATGTCTATAATTATATATTTGACACACATGATCTCTTATTCTCATAAAAATTAAAAAACCACTTCCTTAAAGAGGATCTCAAAGAAGATAAATTCAAGAGGTAAATTCCTCTTTTCGATTTATTTATTTTCTTTCATGTTCAATTGTTTTCTTTGTTTTCCTCACCTCACCTCATCCAAATGTTATGATAACTCTAGTACCATAAATTTAATATAGTTTTGTTATGATAATGGAATAATTAATCATCCTTTTCCCACTTCATTTTTTTATACTACAAATGAAAACACCATCTGAGATATGTAAATTTATCACATTTAGGGGCAACGAGTTTTCATTTTTTATTACCATCTTAAATTCTGGTAATGAAACATATTTTTTTGTTAAAAAAGAATATAATATAAATATTACATCTTATTTAAACTTATGTAATTTTTTTACACCTGATATTAATTTATAATGCAAAATGAGTTTGTAGTGAAAAAAACCACCAATTAACTAAAACGGTTAACGTTAAAGTTTTATATAATGATTCATCTACAATAAAAAATAAACAACTGAATTTTATAACAATTTAATATTATTTATTTTATCTAATAATATATAACTCAAATTCTGGACAACCATTCACATCTTACAAGTTTATCCTTACATGTGTATAAGTAAACCAATCATGAAAGCCAAGGAAACAAACACTCCCAAACAATGAAATTGAATATCTTAACCCCCTAACAAGGTCATGAATGTACTTAATAAGGATATATTAAATCAATTAAATGTAAAATGAGATATTTTAATATTAAGTAATGTATGTAATTTGTGTATCCGTGACATTAAGATCAAGTGAAAGACACCACCAGGCATAAGGTAAGGGATTCTACGAATACCTCCTATAATCCTTTGGGTTTCACTATCTTTATTTTTAACCAAATAAAGTTATCATTTACATTTTTCAAGTATTATAAATTATTTTTGTATTCTACAATATCATTTATCAAGATCAATTTATCATTATATTTTATGTATATACATATTTTTAAACGATTCCCTCCACAATTCTTCCCTATAAGCAAACCCGTTTTAAGTGAACTTCCCAAATTCTTACCCAATTTCAAGTACACTATATAAAATGTTTTTAATAAACCATTATTTTTATTACAAAATATTTTTATTATGAAAAAATTCTTTGTTCACTTTTGGTTTTTAATGAAATATTATTCCCTTTTATGTTTTCATTGACCTTTGATATTTTCATTTAACCACACTAAAATGTATTAATTCTAAATTTTAATAAGTACTCTTTTTTACATGTTATTAATTATAGTTGAAATATATTTCCATGATATATTCGTATTATACCCTTTTATTTTACATTCATGATTTCATTCCCTTACATCATGGAAATTTTTATGATACTCCAATTTTTTATTCTTTGTGACAAGATTATGATACCCAATTCTTACCATGGGAAACCATTATGTTTTTGTAGGATTGAATATTTATGATTCTATATGTGGAAAGCATATTCATGAACATTTTATGATGGGTTATCCCAGATAGAGCTCTAATATTATAGGTAAATTTGATTCTCATGAGATGTTATGTGCAATGCTCTTCATGGTTAGCCTTGAACTGTGCTACCATGTTCGGAGTTCTTGGTGGTTAACCTTGAATTGTGATCCTTTATGTGCAATGATCCTTGACTCATGATAAAGGCTTGTATTATGTTTCTATAAAATTACTATAACTTCATATTTATATGATCCCATGTTTATTTTTTATGATTCCATATGTTCAATTGATTTTTATATCATTATGTCATTCCTTCTAACCCAAGTGATAAATCTTTATTCATATGTGTATTCCCTTAATGGGATTTTAAAATCATCCTTTTGTTCATGTTATCCCTATGTTATCATATAATGATCTTTGAGAAAAATGGATGTAACTAACTATTTATGATGATTAAATAATTAAATGTTATATTTAGTCCCATGTTTTCAATTTTATGTACCTAGTCTTCCAAGACACTAGAATTTATGATACATGGCTTGTAATATGATGTTTAAATATGAAAAAAATCATGTTATGATATGTGTAAAAAGATAGGGTCACTATAGTTGGTATTATCGGAAGGTCTAGTAATTTTTTACTATAAATAATCATTAAAAATCTAAGAAGATTTCCTACATTATGTTAATTTTATTATAATTTTTAGACATCAAATAAATTAAATTAGTTATGACACAATAATGATGTAGTATTTACCTCATTACTAAATTATTTAAATAAATTTGATTGATAATATTAAAATAATATCCAAAACCTGTCCAATTTTTATTGGATGATTTTATTTCGACCACGAGTCATCTTATCTTTGATTTTAATTAGTTTTGGACCTTTAGAATCCGAATAACCCTATATAATAAAAATAATTTTCACACTTTCCTCAAGAGCCCCTCCTCTCCCGTATAAAAGGAAACCACATCTAACCTATTAAAAACACCTCTCAAGCCCCTTGGCATGTCCAAACACTACCCAAATAATTTTTCAAGACCCCCCCCTCTTCATCCTATAAGCCTTACATTTGTTAAAAGACACTTCAATATGTCCTTTTAGTTCACACCAAAGGAAGATACCCAAAATAAAGGTAACACTTTCTCTAAATTTTTTTTGTTTTATTTTACTTCTCCAAACCCCCTAAACACCTTTTGTTAATTTATTTTATAACAATAAAAGTATACTCAATATACTAGATTGTTTTTATGAGACATATTCGAACAACACTTACACACACCTCCATCTAATGGGTGATGAATATACCATTTCTGTGGATGGAAAACTAACTCCTCACGAAACGATGATTGTTCGATTATCTTGTATCATCTCTCATGAAGGACATTAAGATAGAACTGTATTTAGATATGATATATATATATATATATATATATATTTTATGTTTTCATTATTCTTTTGTATTTTCCATTTATATCATTATTTTATAGTTCTCATTATGGGTAAAACGCAATAATTTCATTTGAGGAAGTGTAGACTACCACCCCCTCAAAATGATAGGACTCATTAATGCCTTATGCGGGATGGAAAAAGGATGGAATTAATTATATTATTTATTATATTATACCGGAATTATAATTTACCTATGTATCATTATGTTTCAATTCCATTTAAATACAAATTAGAAATGAAAGTAGCGTTAATGCGTACTTACAGCTTACCGTCTCCATGAACGGTACATTTCATTTCTTATCTCTAAATGTTATGTACTATTATAAATGATATATATACTAGATATATAATATATATATTATATCTAAATCACTTATATCATTCTTTAGATAATGGACTTTTTTCCACATGGAAAAATTGTAATTATAACAAGTTCATTTTTGACTCAAGTTCTGAACATTGATAAAATATCCAATATAAACTCAAATAATTAACTAATTGTTATAGAAAGGTAATAAGTGATATAAAAGGAATAATAAACTTGAAAAATGTTCTTAATCAAGTAGAAATTAGAATAATTTTATTAATCAGAATGAAAAAGGAACATACAAGACAAGGTAAGGGGTTTCTTATCTCACTTTTAATTCCGTGAGATTTCTATTGTTCGCCACTTATTTATTGTATGTGGTGTATTGTTTTATGAAATTTGATATATATTATCATGATTATATTTATATTCATGGTATTTTGGGATTCATTTTTTGGTTATTAACTTTTTTTCATATGACTCGATTGATTACAATGAAGTAAGGGTTTTTCATCTCACTTTTATTCCTGTGAGATTAATGCAATATTGGCCATTATTTCATTTTTTGTGGAGTATGTAATACCATTGATTGTATTATTATTTTAATATAAATTAATGTATGGGTAATTACATCTTCATTGTGTGATACTTTTTTTCATGGGATGTATGTTTCATAATTTACCAAATCAGTATGGGAATTTCAAATTTCAATTTCCACACATTGGGCTTTACGAATACTTCATTGATTATTTTATTCTATGATTTTGTGTGGAATCACTATTTATTATTTGTGTAGTAATTTTTACTCACCTTCATATGGATATAATTTCGATACACATAATCACTCCATTGATAAATTCTGATGTCATCGATATGAACTTGATAAGAGTAATTTTTACTCAATCTTCATTTATTGAGTTAAAAATCAAATTCAGTGGTGTCGTTTATACATGAATATGTGTGAATGTCATATTATTTATTTACACTGAATAAAAAATAATTTTTATTGTATTTATATTTGTCACACATAATTATGTCATTGATTTATCCTTAACGTAAGGATAAGATATTTATAAGTGATTTCATCTCAATTTACATTCCATTGAGACTTATTTGTTGTTATACACTAATTCACTTATATATGGTTTATATAATGTACATTGACATAGTATATCTTGAATCCCTTTATTCTCATGATATTATAATGTTTCTATTACCTCAATTATTTCTATTCAAGTGTCTCTCTTTTGGTTTGGAACACTAATTAAAATATCATTTTAATTGTTTTAAAGATTTATTATTCTAAATTATTCTCATTAATGTCCATGTTTTAAAAATGGTTTTACGGATTTATTTATATGGAAATAAAAGATTTAAAATTAAAATTCCATTTAAATGTATCAATGTGGTATGGGACACTTTGATTAAAAAATCTATTTTAAACAGCATCTTCACAAATAGTTTCACTTTTAAATGTTTTCAAGAAAAAGAGGGATATTTATCTCAAATATTTTTGATTGTTATTTTCATCTATGTCAATATCCTTCATTATTCTAGATTGAGGTTAATATGTTACAATACAATCTTCCATATTGTATTGAATGAGTTATGTTTAACTATGTATGTGCTATTTTTATACCATTAATGGTTTGTGGATAAAGTATTGAAATTTATTATGCTAGTTTTAATATGAATTTTTATGTTATGTTTAAAACTTTTCATATGAGGAATGCATTAGAATTAGAAAGTTATGGGTGGAGCCCTCTTTATCTACTTGATGCATCAGTAGGTCTCATGAGATAAACTAGTGTCTTGGTACAGGCTGTGAAAAAATATTATTTGTATTCTTGGCACAAGGCCTTGACTATGTGGTTATGATGCCCGGAATTATGCAATCCATCATTATGAGATTAGATATTGATATTTCATGTGGTTATTCGACTAGTAGAATATCCAAAACTATGTTTTATTATGGAATTATTTATTCATCTCATATTCCTTCCATAAAGTGTTCATGTTTATTATTTATAAATTCATGTGTTTCCAATTATTTACCATGCCCAATGTTTATGTCATATTAAGCTGTATTTCTTACTCTTGATGAATGTTTGAGCTTACCCCTTTCTTGTGTTTCATTATCCCAAGATATGAAGAAGTTAGTTATGAGTGAATTACATGAATAATCTTGGAATCTTGGATGTTTCAAATGGAATAAATTAGTGTTGTTTTTCTTTTCATGTGGTAATATTGAACTTATATATGTATATTGTTTCCAAGACAACTAAAAAGATAAGTCTATCATGATTTGATTACTTGTAATCATGCCAATGTATTAAAATAATGCACCGACTCTTAATTCTGGGGTTGCGGCATTACACCAGTAATCTCACTCGCAACAAGTGGTGAAATATTTGTGGTGTATAGTGATGTTTCAACGAAACTATTTGTATGTGTGATGATAATAAATGATGAAGTGATAGCCTATGCCTCAAGGAAGTTGAAAATCCAGGAGAAAAACTATCCCACAGATGATCTAGTGTTGGCGGCTGGAATCTTTATGTTGAAAATTTGGCAGCATTAACTCTATGGGGAGAAGTGTGATATATATATTGATCACAAGAGTCTCAAATATATATTCCCATATAAGGAGCATAATATGCACCACTGAATATGGTTATATATCATCAAGTATTATGAATTCTCAATCCACTACCATCATTGTAAGGAAAATAAGGTCGTAGATTCTCTATGTTTAAAGGATATGACATCTTTATCAATGATGAGAGTTGACATGGAACCAATCTTCTTAAATTTATAGAGGACAGACCTAGGAATTATTAAGAGAGGAACATCATAAATCTACTTCTGAAATGGTTTCTCAACCATCTATCATGTATAGAATAACAGATGATCAATAAAAATATGTGTAATTTTAAAAAGGGTGGAAGTTAATAGAAATGGTACATTCTCTATGTTAAAGATTTATGAGGAAGAAGTTTTAGGAGTTGGGTCACTTTTATGTGTACCATTTGATCCCGAGATAAAGAAGAATATTTTGAGTGAATAAAAAATCAGAACCTTCTCTATTCACCTATGGGGAACAGAGAAGTATCGAGATCTCTGAGAGAACTTTTGGTGGGACAATATGAAGAATAAGATTACTGAGTATAAATCAATGTTCCGTGTATGTCAACTAGTGAAGGCTGAAATAAAAAATATTAATGGGCTGATTAAACCACTAACCAAACCAACATGTAATTTGGAAAACTTCAACGTGGATATTTTCACTGGATCTCTAAGGACATCCATATGAAGCAAGGCTATATGGGTCATTGTGGATTGTCTTACAAAGACATCTCAAATTGTCACAATTTGAGAGGAATTATAATAGAATCATAATGATCAAATATATATCAAAGAGGTGGTAACGATGTTTGGAGTACCACTCCTTATTGTATCTGATCGCAATCCAAGATTCTCCTGGATGTCTTGGAAGAGTCTCTAACATGCTCTATGCACAGATTTGAACTTCAACATGACCTATCATCCTCAAACCGATGGCCAATCAATGTGATCAATTTTGACACTGGAAGACATATTGAGAGCGTGTTCTATGGAGTTAAAAGGAGGATAATTATATCATATTACAATGGACAAATTATTCTATAAAACCAGTTTCCACTCCATCATCTGAATGGATCCATATGAATCTCGTTTTTGAAAAAAGGTGCAGAACACCAGCGTGTTAGGATGGAGTCATTGAGTGTAAGATGCTATGACCAGAAATAGTCTAATAAATGGTGGAGAAGGTGAAAACTATTCAAAAACACCTTAAGGAATCCCATTGTTGAAAAAATATCTATGCATACAATCATCGACAATACCTTGATTTTAATGTTGGAGACATGGAATTCCTCTGCATTTCTCTATTAAAGAAGGTTATGAGATTTGGGATGAAAGGAAAGCTATGTCCCAGGTACGTATTCCCCTTCAAGATCCTTGATAGTGTTGGATCTCTAGCCTATCGACTAGAACATCCACCTACCATGTCTAATGTACACAATGTATTCCATGTATCCCTTTTAATGCAGTACATACGAGATCCTTCACATGTACTCTGTTCAGAGGTAATACAATTAAAGAATGATCTTTCTTATGAGGTGCATCCGGTGAGGATCATGGATAGTAGATATAATGTTCTGTTAAACAAGACTACTCACAAGTTCAAAGAACTTTGGTCATACCATCGGTTAGAAGAGGAAACATGGGAACTCTTGGAAGTGATCAGGGAAAAGTACCCACATCTATTTTCATCTTAGAACCTAAAACGTAATTTCAAGGATGAAATTTTATAAGGGGTGATGAATGTAATGAACCAATGTTTTATCAATGTAATTCCATTATTATAATTATGTATTATAGTATAATCACATAAAATTTCTTATATAACTCAATAAAAACCTTATAAATGAAGATTGAGTGAAATAAAATGTATCTCTTGATGTTATGGAACAAATTCTGATGAAATAGTATCATGACCATTGGAATAGTATTGTGACCCTTATGAATAGTAAACTAGCCAATGTAATAGTAAACTCACCAATGAATGTATAAATAAAATTTATCCAATTGATAAGTGAAAATATGGTTTAATTATATCTTATTATATGTAAATAAATATTTCAAAAATTATTGATTAAGTGTTTGTATTATTGCTTGTCATGTATATTTAATTACAATGTTGTTATTAATTTGATAAATTAAAAGAAAATTTATTTTAATAAAATTAATTCATATATTATTATTTTGATTTCATATGAGAATAAGATAATTTTATGATACCTTAATAAATTTTTCAATGTGTGAGAAAAAGAATTTTTATTTTAAAATTTAAATTTTCATGTAAATTAGAATTTTAATAAAAAAATAAATTTCTCATATTTTGAAAATTACTTATGAAAAATTTATCTAATTTTTATTCTAAATTTACAAAAATGTTAAGGGTTATTTTTTGTTTTTTTGAAATAATTGGATTTATGATGAATAGTGAAATATGACAATTTATGATAAATATTAAATAAAAGAATTTTTGCATCATTAATGAGTCATGGATGATGTAAATTGATATTGGTTAGAACTCACATGATCTTTATACTATGTTTAGTAAAAATAATAAATAGTATTCATAGTCATGAGAAAAAAATACTAAACTAATGATTAAAATAATTGAAAACCCCTCCCCTACCCCACTATAAATACGACCCCTCTTTTCCATTTCTCCTCACACCTACCAAGCCTTGTTCCTATTATAAAGTTTTATTAATTCCCTCCATAATCCCCCATCCCACGTCCAGGAGAACTTGGTCTCATAAAAAGACCCAATCCTCTACCATAAATTTTCTTTCAAAAAACATAAATTCAAGAGGTATAATTATATTTTCAATTCTTTTATTTTTTTCAAGTTGCCTATTTATTTCCCCACAAATCCTCTTCAAAATGTAATGATAAAACTAGTAAATAACATGTAGTGGAATTCTTATATGATAATTTAATACTTCATCATCATATCTCCATTAACATTCGTTTATACTAGAAATGAAAACACCATCCGAGATGTGTTAATTCATCACATTCATGGACGACGGGTTTTCAATTTCTATTAACATCTTAAATTATGATCATGAAACCATTTTAATGGTTGAAAATAACTATAATATATGTATTAATTATTATTTAAGGTTATAGGATCTTTTTATGCACATGATATTAAATTGTAAAGAAAAATGTGGTCATTGTGATCAAAAAACTGCCAATTAACCAAAACATATAACAGAAATGTTTTATATAATGATACATATTCAATAGAAATAACCAAATTATTTTAAAACCATGTAATATTTTTGATGTTAACTATTAAAATATAACTCAAATTCATGAAAACCATTCTCATCTTACATGTTCATCCTTATATGTATATAAGTAACACAATCATGAAAACCAAGGAAATAAATGCTCCCAAACAATGAAATTGAACAACTTAACCCCTCAAATAAGACATGAATGAACTTAATAAGGTAATAAGATATCAATTACATGTATTATAGTTTCTGTAAGTATTTGTTAATAATTTTAATTTGGTTATCTAGGACAAAATTATCAAGTTATAGACACCATCAGACATAACGTAAGAGATTATACCTGAACCTCCTTTATTCATACAGGTTTCTCCATCATTCATTTTACCCAAATTATGTTATATATCCATTTTTATGTACATATTATAATATCGGGGTAAATGATCCATACTTATGTATTAATATCCATCCATAATTCTCTTTCAATTATATACATGTTTTTAAATGATTCCCTTCTCTATTCTTCCCGATAAGCAATCCCATTTTAAGGAAATATCCCTAATTATTACCTATTTTTATGTTCACTATATATACTATTTTTAAAAGTTTTTTTATAAAATTTTTATAATTTTATGAAAACCTTCTCGGTTCACTTATGGTTATATATAAATAATCATTCGTTTTATATTTTAAACTGCTTTTGATATTTTACTTTAACCGCACTAAAATGATTTAATTCTAATGTTTCTTATATACACTTTTTACATGTTATTAATTCAAGTTGACATCTATTTTCATGATATATTGTTATTCTGCCCTATTATTTTTCATGAGTGATCTAATTCAGTTCCTTCTTAGAAATTTTTATAACACTCCAAGTTGTTATGATTTATGACATGATTATGATATCCAATTCTTACCATGGGTAACCCTTATGTTTTTTATGATTGATTGTGTATGATTCTATTGGTGGAAAGAATATTCATGAATATGTAATGATGGGTGATCCCATATGGAACTCATATTCATTGGTTAAATTTTATTTTCAGGATACGCTACGTCCCACGGTCCTGGAAGTTATCCTTGACTCGTGCTACCATATGCAACTATCTTTGTGGTGAAACATGACTTCTGATCCATTATGGGCAACGAGACTTGACTCATTTTAAAGTCATGTTTTGTGTTTCTTACACATTATTATGACTTCATATTTATAAGATACCATTTGTATATGTTATTATTCCATTTTTTCTATGCATTTTTATATCATTATGTCGTGCCTTCAAACCCATGGTCTAAATATTTAATCGTTTGTTTATTACATTGCCAGGATTTTTAGCTCATCCCATTTTTCATGTTATCCCAAGGATAACCTATGAATATGTATGAGCATAATATAAGTTAGGAACTCGTTAAAAATATTAAATAAAGAAATGTTTTTTTAGTCTGATGTTTTCTGTTTTCTGTACATAGTGTTCCATGACACTAGACTTTATGATCCTCAGTTTGTAATATGATGTTTAAATATGCCTTAAATAATGTAATGATATGTGTAAAAGGATAGGGTCTCTATATTGTGGTTGTTCCATGTGTGAGTATAAATCTCATTATGATACGACTAACACGTCCTCTAATAAAAACTATTAATGGAATTCATATATATCACATGTATAAAATTTGTTGAATCAGTATCCACAAAATATTAAAACACCGCTAATTATAGATCAACTACATGATAAATACAGTCAATGATGTATCACATATATAATTAAAACATGATGAATGTGTTTTCAAAATAGTTTAATGGTATATCACTAACATAATGAACACCTGATTAATGATTGACCACCCTTAGTGAGTGAGATATCAATGATCATATCTAAATAAGTAGAATAGAAAGTCACATAAGGAGAACTTATTACATATAATAATAATAGGTACATGGTTGAATATAATTTCACCAGTACAATAATTATTTAAGTGAATTGGATACCCTCTAAGGTGAAATGGATATCAAAAATGATAATTTTTAGGGTGAATAGGCTATCATCAAGTTTATAAAAAGGTTACGATAAATGTGTTATCATGAATCCTCAAGGTAGTGTAGATTGGGTTATTTCAAATCCCATCACTATAATTGGTTATTTGTTCCTTTTATATGGTAAACATACTATCACTAATAATATATTTGAGAAAACTGACTATCATGGAAATTGTATTAATAAAAGTAGGCAGAAATGTTTTCTAGTATATAGTTTCTTGAGTTAAATATTCAATAAAATCTTCGATCATTTGATATAATTAATTTAAATATATTAAAAGGTGAATCTTTAATCAATAATAAATATAAATTTTTTATGGATTATAGTTCATCATTAATAAATAAAATATTTGTAAGGGTAAATGTATAATAAATATTATTATAAGCATAATAATAACATAAACATAGCTATGATGCATGATTTATCATCCGAGGAATTGGTCCTTCCTAAACTGATCAACTCTATATGATACAAATTACCATGATGTTGTACACATAAAATACATAAATCAATCTTGGAATCCCTCTACACCACTTATAAAGCCTTGAAATTATCCATACCATAAAATATAAACGATGTCATACCTATGCTATACATGAACATTTAAATTTATTGTTTTATTATTTGAAATGTATTCTATATTTTTATTTTTCCCAGCAAATTTAAAATTGTTTTTGTTATATCACTTTGTATGATGTATTTGGTTTGATAGGTGGTATTTATTAATTATGTAATGTCTCATATATATTGTAATTATGGTTGAACATTAGTTTTCCATTTCAGATTAATTCAACATTTGTTTTCAAATTCTGGAATTGAAACCTATTGATAAGATGTGATGAAAATGGATGACATACAAAAATCACCGAATGAATGAGATGGGAGTTACTCCATTAGTTTCCATTGTGATTGTTTTATTTAATATATATATATATATCAGTATCATATAATATCTTGTGATTAATTTAGTTTGAAACTTTTACGTAGGATCCACCCATTAGCCCCTAATTATTCGATCAGTCGCCCAGTGGTCCCAGTACCTAGGAAGGCAGTATGAGGGGTTGGTACTAGAGAAAGGTGCTCCAATTGGCGTACCTGATTAGACCCTATCCCACCTATTGATGCACCATCGCTCCAAAATTCATATCCCATAGTATTTTTAGGGACACAGAAGATATTTTTTCCACCCATGTTTTCACCAGTGTTTAAATCTGAGACACCTCATACATATTTCAGGTATCTGATGATGACTTCCAATCCTCATCTATATATTGCATTTGGAAATCCATACTTGCCATTTTAATTTCCTTATACTTTTTTCTATCTATCCTTATACACACCTTCTTCTTCGACTCATACTCCGACACAGTCTGATCCTTTAGAGAATACATTGGGACTCACTCCATCAATACAGGGTGATGTTCTTACAATGCCTATGGATCCAATGTCACATAATGTTAAGACAAAACATGTATATTTATATAACCAGGATAAATTTTTTACCATAATTTATTTTCATTGTAATATATGTTCATATAATATTATTTTTTCTTCTATAAGAGCTATATCTACTGATAGGTGGCATGGGTGTACACGCATGTATGCTGTGTGGAACCGCCAAATGCAGTTGATAGTGGACCCCAATGAATAAAACCAAATGATCTAAAAATATAGAGGCAATGTTTGGTTTTTTTTGGAGATTCTTGCTAAATACTCTGAAATAATTCTCGCTAGTCCGATCTTATAGAGAAACTAGCCATATGAAGTCAATTATAATGCTTGGGAACAAATATGGATAAATAAATATGTTGGACTTAATGTTATATTATAATTTATTTATATTAATTAATATTTCTGTGTGATATTCATTTTAATTTTCTTGATTGTGAGGGTGTGAGTCCATAACAACTAATGGAATTCGGTGAGATTTGGAGAGCTTATAATCATGAGTTGCAAATTGATTGGTGTGATAGAATTGGAATGCATTTAGAGGAAATACATGTATTTAATGATTATAAGATACTACATTATTAAAAAATTATTAGTCATTGGATGAGTGAAAGGTTAAAGGTATTAATCAAATTTTAAGGTTTTAAATGATAATTTATATGTTTTTTGTTAATAATAATTTTATTATTATAGACTTTTATATAAGAATCATCTTGAAAAAATAAAAAAAATTGAATATAAAAAATAACTCATCTCTTTGGTGGGGACTATGATGAAAGACCATGAGAGAATGTTGGACTGACAATATATTACAATTTTCTTTAGGACATGCACATTATATTTTTTCCTACATAATTCATTCAACTTCTAACATTTTGGAAGAGTAGTGGAGACTGAATATCAACCAAAACCACACTAAAACAAAAACACTAAATTAAAAAGAATTGAATCAAACTTTATATTTTTCATTTCATCTTCATTTAAAATTAATATTCATCTGATTTTAGTTGTGAAATTAATTATTAGTGACCAATTTTCAATTTTTTTTCCTACATTCAATTTCATTACTGAGGAAGGTATTGAATATTTAAGGATGCATTCCTTGAAAAAATTGTATTCCCTAAGTATAATGAAAAAAATAGAAGTGTGATTAATGATGTGACACCACAATAGATTTTATGATTTACTTTGATGATTTTAAATTTATATATTTATTTTGAAACTTAATAGTCTATTTATATTTTTAATATTCTAATATGTAGGCCCTTGATTCCCAAGAACCTGAAAATTTGGGCCAAATGATCACATACATCAGGGTTTGGGTGATGAGAACAGAGGGTGAGTACACTACTGACCTAGGAAGGGTATTGTCCCAATGAAATATTGACCCACCTCAGGTATTAGTTGTAGTAAAACTAATTCAGAAACGGTTGTGTACTAGGCATAACAAAACGAAAAAATGTCACATAATTAGAAGAATATAATGAAAGGGGAAACCCAGATTTTATGAAACTCGTGATAGTTTTAATTTCATCACTTCCACCGGAGACTAGTGTGGATTGTGATGAATATTTTTGGTTAATACATTCTTTATGTAGTGCACTAGGTGGTATTCATAGTGGTGATCAGGTTGATTTCATTCCCTGAGATTGATATTGTGATGGTGATTGCTTGGATGATGGGGATAAAAAGGATGAGGCTACGGATGAGGGTAAGGCCGTGGTAGATGATGAGGGTGAGGATGGGGGTGACGTCAAGGGAGGGGATAATTCTAAGGATGATGAAGAGGATGGTAATGGGGATGGGGAGGTGGACATGTATGTGGATGAGGGAGAGGAATAGTCTGATGATATCAGTGATTATAGTGATGGTGAAGAGTGGCGGATTGATCTGTTACATTTTTTACTGATATTAATGACATTTGATATTTGATCTTTTTTTTGTGAATAAATATATGTGTAATATCTTGTATGTTTTTTATCACAATTTATTTTCTATGTTATCATTATTTATATATTGGTTTTTTTTGTATTTGAGTATGCTCAATTGGTTTCATTGAGGGTTTTTTTTTGTTGAGGATATTTTGTAGGTTTAATTTTAGGTTGATGATGTTTTGTGGTTGTTTTGACTGTAGCTGGTGGTTAGTTTGATTATTTACTAGGTTCTATTTTGATTTCTGGGAGTTCTGGTTGTAGGTGAATTATGTTTTGTTGTTTTTATTGTAGGATCATTTCATTTTAGGTAGTTCTATTTTATAGTTTAAATTATATATTGATTACAGGTAGTTTTGAGGTGTGTTGCAGGGGATGCAGTGTTTAGGTGTGTTGCATTACTGGTAGTTCATTATCAATCAATGTATGATGAAATTTAATTTGAAAAAAAAGGTAAGAAACATCACCCAACCACATTTTTCATGGTGAATTAATTTATAAATTGTTTATATCTTAAAATAAATGTCTCCATAATCTGTTCGTATTTTCACCTGAATGAGTCCTTTCACTCATAAGGGGTTTGGTCACATATGAAGATGCTATATTTTTTAATTTTAGGTTAGTTTGTTTCACCAGGATTATAAGAATAGTTTGGATTGTTTTTATTTATAAATATTCCCAAATCCAACTATGATATATCAATAGTTTTAATGACAATTCTTTACCCCCGTATTTATTTTTTTTGAATGAATTCATTAAATACAATTCAAAAATATTTACCATGACTAAAATATATATGGTTATGTGATATCTATTCATTGATCATGATGTAGATACTTCTACATATGTTTTTACACATACTTTAACACCGAAATGAGTCCCTTTTAAGGGGAAATCATCTATAAAACGAGAGTGGTGGTACATATATTCTCAATTATTTAGGAAGGTCTACTTGAAGTGTTTTCCATATGTTTTATAATATATTTAAACTCTAAGAAAATCATATTAAAAGAATATTTCTCTACATCAACCAAATTCAATGTATCTTACCGGTTACTATAACTCTTATGACCTATTTCATCATGTGTCCTGAAAACCTCTTGTAGTGAACTATAAATTACATTCTCTCTTTCTATATTCATATCTATTTATGAATCCTTGAAATCCCAAATTAATTATTATAGATACTTCAATGCATTGAGTATTTATAAAACGGTAAACATAAACTCTCCCTTATCAAAAACTATTATTTGATATTTTAATTTAATTATAAACATATTATCATTGGAAATTAAAGTTGTTTCGACCTAGGATTCCACTAGTTTTGAGAGGATGTTTTCTTCTAATCGGTTTACCCAATGATGTCTCCATAGAATAAAAAAGAACACCTTGAAATATCCTTATGTAGGACCTCCAGTATCTGAAAATATGTAACCTTGAAATGACTACATTACCACAATATAAAATATATTAATATATGTTTTTATAAATAAAAATGGTCACCTTGGGCCTAAATCTTGGTACTGGATAGAAGATTCTTCAACGAGGGGATAAATCATAGTCTTTCCAGAGGCATCTAAGGTCTCCAACATGGCATCTGGTGAAAAGATGAAAATATAGACATAACCATGTTATAAATTCCACAATTCCATTCTTCTTAGTTTTCTAAATAATCCATCATCGTGATGATAAAAACATAACCCCCACCTTCCCCTTTTGACCATTTCTCCCCACTCTATAGAACCAAGGGAAATAAAGACCCAATACCTTCATGGCAATACATCCATGGAAAATGAGATGAAAAAAACCACTCCAAGCCACTTTATCCATCTCCCCATTGAAAAAGATTATTGATTTTCTCAAATTTTGAATGATGTTTTCATTGTCACTTTGAGGGGAATTGAACACCTTTGTGCCTGATCACATCGTCAGTTGGCATGATATTATTTTAAATGTACCATCAAAGAGTTTGATCTTAGTCAAAATATATTTACACCAAAATAGATCCACCAAATCATAAAAATTCCCAAATACTTAATAAATATTTTTTGGAAATTTTTTGATCTTATAAATCTCTTAAACACAATTCTTAAGAGCAATGATCACTTATATACAAAACATTAAGTATTTTCATGAACATAAACTACTTGTTCACATCATATTCACTATAATGATTTAAAAACATTCATCCAAGTTTTTTTGAACATATATTTTTGGTTCATTTAATAAAAATAACCTTGGTATGGATTTCTCTATAGTATCACCTCTTTTAAATATTCATCCATAAATCCATGGATGGTTTATTCAATACCTCATTTATTTAGAATCTACTAAATTTCTTCACAACCCTTTATTTAAATACTTCTATAAAAATAAATACCTACCTTCCCGAACCTATTCTTAAACACCCTTCATTAGTTGTAAATATTAAACTCATAAATCAATAATAGCAACACACCAAGTATCAATTCCCATTTCTCAATCAATAAAATATTCTTTTATCCAATGTTCACTTCGGTGCAGCCGGGACAAGTGGTTTGGAGGTGCATCGCATGGGTTGGGATGGTGACTATAGAGGAATATTATATTTTTTCCACCATATTTGTATTATACTATTTACATTTAGGTTGAGTTTTAATATTGTTCCATTATTTTATGATTATGATAGAAAGAAAACATTTTTTTGAACAAATGAATATTTTTCATATTGGTGAATAATAAAATATGAAAAAATTTATATTGTAATTGAATTCTAAAAATATATGTGACAGTAATGTTTCACATTCCATGGATACGAGTTAAATTTGATGTCAAGTGGCTTGTTGTGATTTCCAGTGTGGTGTTTTTTTATAATTATAAGATAAATAATTAGATATGAATGACTTTTAGACATATGAATTCGTTGATTTGTTTTTTTGAATTATTTAAATTGTGTTATAGTTTATTGTTAGTTGTATTTATGTGTCATGTTGTTCTTTACAATTTGGTATTTTTCCAATCAATGTATTTTACATTTATTGTATTTTCAATTGTATTTCTAGTGTGTTTTTTTTCATTGTGGTTTTTTAGGTGATAGTATTATTTTTAGGTGTTGTATTCATCCTTATTTTATAGTGTTTTTTCAGATTTTTGTATGATATTTTCAAGTGTTGTTCATTCTAGTGTGGAATTTTGTATATTTTCTACATTGGTGTTTTTTTAATTATATAAATTGTATTTTATACAAATCATTGTACTGTAATTGTATAGGGGAGGATGTTGTATTTTAAATTTATAGGGGAGGCTAATGTATGCTACTTTTGGGAATTATAGTGAACTCTAAAAAATGGATTATAAACCATTGGTATAGTTTTGAACAACTTTATGTATACCAAATATTATTGTCAAACTGTTGGTATAAAACTATACTAACAGTTTATAAACCATTTGTATAGATTTGAAGAACCTTATGTATACCAAAGGTTATCAGAAAACTATTGGCAAAAATCTATAATAATGTTTCTTAAATCTTTGGTATAGTTTTAAGGATCAATATATACAAATTTTTTCAAATCGTTTGAATATATTATTCTAACGGTTATCAACAAACCATTGGTATTGTGTAATTTCATGTTTCTTATACCAACGGTTGATGAATAACATTTACTATAGGCTTATACCCATGCCAAAACACACAATAGATGGAAAAAAGTTGCTATATCTTTAGTTTCCAGTACTATATCGATGTATATATTTAGTTTTGGACAAACAAACCTTTATAAATAATGATATTCCACAATGCTTTCATAATTAGTTCTATAAGATAACATGAACCATTCCAAGCAAAAGCTACTGGTAAACATACATCATAAAATTTATTTAAGGGATTATTATGGAATATGAAATTAATGTTTGGTATATTCATGGTTATAAGATATAAGATCTTTCATGATGTCATGTTGAAGAATACATTGAAAAAACAAACATCGATTAATTTAATGTAATGTGGAGTAATTCCAAAATTTACATTATCTTATCTACATCAGGACAGTGATGTTAATACAGAATATTAATGATAGAGACTAACATTTCAACATCTATCAAAAAATTTAGTCTGGAACAATTCCTAAACACACATTTTATACATCATATTTATAATGTCAGCTGTATCAATGTTGTAACTTGCAGAAACATCCATTATATTACATGGAATGCTCTGAAAATAATAGTGATATCCCATAAACATATTCCAACTATAATAACCAATATATATCATATGAGTCATATTATAATGTAAATTCATTTTTTTATAATTAATTTTCTTTAGATGAAAATAGTTTTTTATCACATATACAAACATTCAACATGAAAAGAACAATTTGAATCTAGAGTAATAATACTAAAATTTTCTTACTATATGTATGAAATACCTATGATATTAAACATATAATCAAGAAATAGACTACATTTCTATAAATAGGTTTCAAATCTCTATTAGAGATATTGGGAGCCAGATTGACCATGGTTTAATCAATTCAAGAGATGCACATATAGTTGGTATATAAACTAGTTCCACTAGTGCATGTAGAACACGAATGTTCCAGAGACACATATTATGAAGGAATATTAAAACCATGGTGATGGTTTTGTATTCACCATGTCCAATGATATATAATTCATTGTGAATAATAATTCCCACTAGTATTAATTAAATGTAAATTATCTATGATTGGAATGAAAATTAAAATTCCATAATGGATTTCATGTATTAAAATTAAAAGGGGATTATAATTTTGAATATTGTGGTGGGTATTGAAGATATATTATACATGTGTGGTATAAGTGTGGTACTGATAAGGATTGATAGGTTACACCAAATCATTATGAATAAATCCATTATAATTTAACATGTCATAGAAAATATCTATAATCATTTTATCAATAATTGGTTGTTATGACCTCTAATGATGGAAAGTTTCTGCATGACGCAACTAGAGAGGGATTGTCACATCACAAAATGATAATAAAGTTTGAAAGTTATTGATATATATTTTAGTATTGATTTAAGAGAGAAGGTCACAAAATATTCACTTAGAATGAATCATTTACATCGGTCTACCAGAGGTTAGTGGGAGTACCATTGTTCTTTAGTAAAATATGTTCAACAACTTATTGAAAATAACTTGATATCTTCAAGTTAGTTAAGATAATAATGAAAGAATCTATTCTCCAATGATTGAGATATAGTAAAAACCTATGTTATAGAGAACATGATCTACTATGGTGGATCTAAAGGATGTTGGATCCTATTAAATTTTATGTATACTAACATAGTATTGAAAAATACAAGATAGAAGAATTTTATTAAGAATTGTTTACAGTGTCACATAGAATATATCTCTCTAGGTTGACATTTTTGGGGCATGGGAAGAGGCTAACATGGTTAGTTTAATTTAATAGGCTTTAGATATGGATATATCATGTCTTTTTTGGTATGTGCAAGAATTAAAATTTTCAATATATACATTTATTCTGGAAAATATTAGTTATATCCAACAGAACTAAAAGTGAAGCAATCATAACTATCTTATTGTTATTCAAAAATTACAAATGATATGTACCTAGTATGTGGAGAATAATGGATAACAGTTTTTAGGGTAAATAAAATGATTAATTAGATCTATGTGATTTAATATCATAGTTATACAAAGGATATGATAATGAAAAGATCATATAAGCTAGTGGTAGACATACCATTAGATTCTGACTATGTTACAACTTCTGAGGCATCTAAGAAGCTATTAAATTCAACAAATTGTTTCTAGTTATTGGGATCACACCCAATAAGTAATGTATTTTAAAAATGAAAATTATGATATTCTAATGATATAATATTCCATGTTATGATAGTTTACAAAAGGGATATAATGTATGATACCATCTGATGTGAATTTTTACCCACGGAGATGATGTCCCACTAAACAGAATAGACACATAGATGAATAATTGAAAACATAGCAATTAAGCTCATGAATCTGAAGAAACATGATCTTAATCATGTGAGAGCTATCATGAATGATTATTAAGTTAAATCTAGTCCAAGTGGGAGTGTTGTAATACTAGGTTCCCTAGACATAACTATGACGTACATTTGATTAACATATTGTTTATATAGTCATATACACATTATTCATACTTACCATAATAGTGTATACTATTTTTTCATCCACTATTTAAATGGAAATGTACATAGATTAATTTTTATATCAAATGGTTATAGAAGATCCCATACAACAATAATAACTTCGAGATACCATGACACTAATCTTTAATATATGTCATATAGTCTGGAAACATATTAATGATCATACATAGTAGGTTTTTGACAAATATGTAATCAGGGATCACAATAATTAAAAATTAATCTAATAATTTTTTCACTTTGTGATCTCTATTAGTGATATCATGATGGAAGATTTTCCAATAAAAACACCACATGTTTTGCATCCCATTGGATGTTCCTATCTACGGATATGGGTAATGGCCTCCTGACTTGAGATCATTATCATCTTGTTAATTTGGATAATATAATTTTATGCAAGAAAAGAACCATGATATTGAAATCATGGAGATGTATCTTGTGTTGGGTGCCACATTGGTGGTATGTAATAGATGAATAATTAAGATAAAATTTGTCACTTCTTAGTTGAGGATGTAATATATCTTTGGCCTGGTAGATCAGGATGTTATTACATTGATAAATCCATGGACATAGTAGTACAGGTCAAATCAATCTAGTTAGATCAATTAAAAATAAATAAAGAAATCGAAATGACATAAGTGTGTCTCCATGTTTATGAGATATTAATGAAAAAGATATTATATTACACAGTGCATTTTTATAGATTGATTCAAATTTCTACGACTATCCTTATCCCTTTGGGGGTCATTATGGGATTTTAGATCCAACTCTTGGTCCAATATTCAATACTCATTATTTAAGGTCCTATAGGGTCACACACAATTGAATATTTGAAATTCTAGCCTATTATGGCGAATACGAGTTTTATATATAGTGGCCCCCACCACTAGGGTTTGAGTTTTGGCTAATGATGGATGATCACCAAAGGAATAAATAAATTCATATTAATCAAGTTAAGAATTATTGGTATTGAATTTATTTATTATGAACTATATTATCTAAATGATTATTAGTTTAAAATATTCAATGTTCATTTAATATATTCATGAATGATGAATATATATAATGGATCGAGTTTTATCAGGTAATATACTTATTAAATTACAAGAATGTGATAAAAATATAAATTATATTTATGATTTATTTTACTAGTAATAATATATCATTTATTTAGTGATAAATAAATATTCGTGTATTAGGTGTATATTTTAGATATTTAAGGAATCACTATAAAAAGAAGAAAGAGAGGTCTCTCCAACTACAATTCACCGCTTAAATGGTGAGAGATTATCTCTCTTCACTCTCTCTAATCCTAGAGAGAGACACTCTGTTTCTTGGAAATCAATATTTGTAATTATTCACATATTTAAAGAACAGAGTAGTGCTGATCGTCAATTCATTGAAGGTGTTGTCATAACTCCAAACTAGTACCCATATTCTAAAGATCGATGTTCCCATAATATTTTGATGTGTTTGTGGATGATATAGAGGGATTTGACATCATATCATTCAACTAGTGATCACTGATAAAAGGGAGATTTCAAGCACATATTTGGATTGAACTAGATATTTATGGTTGCATTTTTTCATAAAATTCATTACATGAGATCCTCATATGGTAATCGAGAAGCATTTCACTGATGATGATGAGTTTATGTCGATCATCGGGGGAAGAAATTTAAAATAACCTGTTTTGGGGCATCCACTACATGTCTAGAACCTTCAACACAAACCATCACATAAAGAAAAACTTATATATGTGTCAAATAATATCATAAAACATTCACCTGTTCTTCATTTTATAACCCAAGGATAATAAAAATGAATCATAAAAATTTCATCATATTATAACCCATGGAGAAAAAATATGTATCATAAACATATCATCATTATAATAATAAGAAATCCATTAATGTAATATTTATGGTATCATCAGATCATATCCCAATAAATCATAATTAACATTTAAGGGTGTTATCATAGATTAATAAATCCATTAAATATCATTATAATATTTCATTTTGAAAACACACATGTCATTTTGAAATAAATTATTTAATATTAATATTTTATAAATATTAAGGGAAAAAACATCCCTAAAATCAACAATTAAAAAAAACATAAAATCATTTATTTTTCATTTTAATTGGGAATTTTTGATCATGTTGTGTCAAGTAAAACCATGATTCCTTTCAAATGTTTGGAAAAAATAAAATGGCACCACATTAAAAAAATTAATATATGATTCCATTATAAAGTGTATAATTAAAATAAAAATGGGAAAAAATTATTAAAAAAATATAGGATAGTATTTAAATTATTAGTTATTTTTTAATGAAAATATGGACATGGAAGAAAATGATTTCTGATCGAGTATTAAAACAAAGTCAGTGTATCATAAAAATATTCTTTCGATCTTTTGAGTAATAAAATAGTTAAAATGGACCAAAAACATATTAAAAAAATCATAGAATAATATACATATTTGTTTGGGGATAAATATCATCGACTTTCTTCTTCATAAACATAAATATAAACAGTCCATTTCAAAATTAGATTATAATGTAAATATTCATTACCACTTCAGCAATATTTTAATCAGAACCCCTTTGATTAAATGAATCAAATATTAATATTTTATGTCATGTTTTAATAATTATTAATGATATTTCATGTCAAAATAATAATTTATAGACCTCATAAAATAATATTTTTATATAACATTGCATATGTCCCAAAGAAGATAATTTGAGATGATAAAATTATACATGAAGTTTGATTTTTTTCACGAGTACTCAATCCTCTTTCAAAAAAAATTAAATTTATTATAATATATTCCATAACAGTGTTAAAACTTATAGTATACAATTTGATCCACCTAAACCATTTCAACATCCCTTTATTTATAATTATTTATTAAATTCATCATTTATAGGTGTAATCTATTTCATTTTTCAAGAATTTTTTTGTTTAAAATATATTGTCCTTACAGATTGATAATGCCTCCACCATATTAATAATTTCAATAAAGACATAAATATCTTATATATTTATTTTATATATATTTAGAATAACCATATATTGTAGAGATAGAAAAGTGAATTACATCATTCCAAAAGACTATAGTTTTTACTCCCACATGAACAATGTAGCGACCTATACTTTACATAAACTGATATTACCTAATAATTTAAATATATACATTACAACATATAATAAAACCATGACATAACTGTATTGGTATATTGTCTTTAAAAACATGGAATCATATAAAACTGGTTCATAATACATTTTCTCAATATCCCATTTATTTCATCTTAACTAGGGTCATTTTAGGAATATCATATGTAATACGATTCACTCTTACCATAGGAATGGGAACATATGAAATGGTGATGTCAAATTCTCAGTAAGGGTAAAAAAATAAAATATATATCATATCATATTCATAAGAACATAACATTTAATAATATTATCCTATATATAAATGATCAAAATATCATGTCATGGGATAAATCATAAATGTTCAAGGTAATCCAAATAGTAATTACATAAGACTAAATTTTTTGGGCATACACACATAAGCATTGAAAATAATTTCATATTATTCAAGGCTCATTTCCAAGATCATCATAGCGGACAAATTTCATTACTAAACAGAGTTCAATCATCGTTCCACCAATATATTTCTAAACAACATTTACTTGACATTTCACTCATGTATATCTGATGAGATATAAATCTTTACCTAATGAATTGGAGGGAGATATAGGTTCCACCCGTCTCATAATAAAACTATTCTTACATGCTCCATAATCATAAAAACATTTACCATAGCATAACCTATAAAATAAAATGGGTTTATTAAAAATCCTACTATCATAAAATAATCCATAAATGGATTTCATAAAAATAATTTTACTATTTACATAATAAAAACATAAAAATATGTAATCTGAGAAGGAAAATAATTTTGATAAATCACTTAAGAATAATTCCTGAGGATAATATCCTTTGTTCTTCAAAAAAAAATTCCTTCATCAAAAGATGTCAAAATTTTAGAAGAAATCATTTTATGTGAAACTAATCTTGCATGATTTTAGGGGAAGATTCAGGGAAATAATTCATTATAAAAGCATAACAATCTATTAATTTCCTACATGTAAAAAACATTCTTCTTATACTTTATATGGAAAGTCAAAAAGTACCTCGTACCGAAAACAATAAAAGATTCCATTCAAAATGTTTAGTAAAATATTAAAATGGTTAAAACTAACATTAAAAAATTATTTAAATATATAAAGAATATTTTGAAATACATATTTAGGAATCATGGATGTGGATGATAAATAACACCCAGTAAATATTTACGAATAAACAATCTCAGAATAAAAAGAGATTTCTAAATTTATCCCTTAACATAGATCCTATATGCTTCCTAAGTATCCATACCTTCCATAGAATGATTTAAATAATCTAAAGAATTTATTCCATAATAATAATCATTTTTATGATAACATATATGATCATATTTGTATCCGTTAGTTAGTACCATTTCATTCTTAGTTGTCATTCGGGTATTAAATGCATTATGTTCTTAGGAATGTTATGTCAGATAAGTTATTATTCAAATTTTTAGGTTATAGTTATATCATTTATAGATTTATATTAGTATGATATATATCATATTTATTCATTCAATTATTTTATAGAATCATGCTTTAATTCAGATTATGTATAATGAATTACTTTAAACTATAGAGACGGTAAGCCGTACGTACACACGAGCGATGATATTGTTCCCAAATTGTTGAATGGTATTTGAGTGGATTGTGTATAATATATAAGAATTTGTATCATGTTATAATAATAATATATTGTTATTATTTTCACCATTATATCTATCCATGTAAGGCAGTGGTGAAAAACATAATACACTACGACATTGAGACGGTAAGTCATACGTACACACGCGTGATGATTTCATTTTTCATAGGATTGATAGAAGGTGAAATAGGGTTGTTTCATATTTATATTAACATATCAGTATATGTTTTATACTTATTTTATTAATTTATAATGAATCACCTAATGAAGAAAATTAGAAGAAGAAATAAATTTGAAAGAATCGGTATAAGAGATTACCTCTTCCTCTATGTGCCTCCTTTAAATTTCCTCTTAGGGCTCTAGTGTTGTTTTTAAAAAAATACTAGAACCTATAGAATGAAAATAGGGATTTTTAAAAGGAAAAATTGATGGGGTGGACGAGTCTGAAGGCTCAAAACGACGTGAAGAGGTGAGGTAGTAGGTGACCTTTTATAATTGAGATGAGAGGCACTTTTGGAAAGCTCAAAAATATTATTTTATAAGAAAATTAAAACTCACATAAAATCCTCCAAAATTTCTAAAATTAGAAGATGATATGAGATAGTGTTGTAATCTAAATAACGATTAAATTTTTAGACAAGCCTTTATTTCAATTTAATAATTATTATTTTAATTAACACTTAGTTATTCTATTTAATTTTAATTTTGCTAATAACAATGTAATTATTTAATGCTTCTAAATATTTACTTATATGGTGTTACTTTACCATAAATGAATATTTTATGAAATTAAAGACCTTATTATTATCACTTTTTTAAATTTTAAATAATTCAATTATTTTTAAATAATATAATAAAACATGATTTCTATAAAATCATAATAGTATCAATTTTGACACTATTTATTAATTTGACATTAAATAAAATAAAAGAAAATTATAAATTCTAAAAAAATATTTAATACACATTAAAAATATCATATTCACCAATAAAATACGCGAGGAACTTTAATTATTTCATATGACATTTTTTATATTTTTTTAAAATGATTTATTTTATATTTCTATTAATAAAATATTTTCTATATAACCATTCTTCCATCATTAATGGTAATTATTTCACAAATAAAAATTATAAATAAATTTCTATGATGTATGTAATTCATTTATATTTCTAGATACTATATATAGTTAATATTATCTTGTATCTATCGATATATTAAAATTAATATACTTTTATAAAATGATATTGTGACATTTTGTCACATTAAAATGTTTTTTTTATATTCATGTCATATTCATAGGTAAGTGGCCATAAAGTGATTCCATTTCAAACAATATATGATAAGGGTCGAATTTAGTCATCCAATAGGATTTTTACAAATGCTAATGTAATTATATAATACTATATTTTCCCTTAATTATATGATTTACCTTTTACCATGGTGATAAAAATAATTACCAAAGTTACTATTCATAATGACCAAAAATAAAAGTAGCATATTAACATAATACTGAACTACTTGTTTAAAATATGGAGTTAATTTTAAAAATTTAATAACATAGAATTAGTAGTAATTAATTTAATATCAATCCTGTTGTCGGAATGAGAGAACATGTCTTTTAAAAAGTAAAACATTGCAAATGATTGAATTGTTTTTACATATGAATTCAATGTAAATCTACTTCCAATGAACATCATTATATTAAATGTTAAAAATATATTCAATTTATTCTTTCAAACAATTAAATATTATAATGTAAACATATAAATTATCTTTAATAAAAGAAACTTTTTAATTTAAATTTTGCATGTTTTTATAATTCATTAAAACATGAAAGTTATCGGAAAAATATTAGAAATTTATCCAAAGTGAAATTTTATATTCCACTTCAAAATAATTTTTTTTATTTTTTCATATAAAAAAATATTAATTTTTCAAAATATTAATTTAAAATGTGATTTCCATTCAAATGTGTAAAATTAATCTTTAAAAAAATATTGTTTTATATATCAAATGGGGTTTTATTCGTAAATTTTGACTAAAATATCAATTGGATTAATATAAAAAATATTTATATATATATATAACATATATATTATTAATTTTATTATCAAAAGTAATTCTCCTCAAAAAATATGTAATTGATTTATATTTTCCATAAATAATTGATAGCCAATGAATTCAAAATGAATTTTCATAAGTTTGTTATAATTATTCCCACTATCCTAATGACTAGGATGTAATAGTAATTTTATAATATGGGAATCTCATGGTTTTTTAATGTTTAAAATTACATGAAAATCAAACTACTAAAGAATATAAATTATTTAAAAAAATATTTAATAAAAAACATCATGGTGTTACATTCTACACCCCGTAAACTAAATTTTGCCCTCAAAATTCATCACTTGAAACAAAAAAATGAGGATAATTTTCACTTAGAATATCATCAAGTCCCCATGTATATTTTCCATATTGGTGGTTCCTCCATAAAAAATTAATAAAGTTATTGGTTAGGTTTCATAGAACGTTTTCACTACGATCCAGAATCTCTATCGGTTATTCTTTATAAGAAAGATCTTGATCCAGTGATACGACTTCTGATCTTAGTACATGTGAAGTATAAAGTATGTACTTTATCAAGATAAATACATGGAACACGTCATAAACATGATAGGGATTTGGTGGAAGTTCAAATAGGTAAGATACTACCCCAACAAGATCCAGAATTTCAAAAGGACCGATATACATAGGGCTCATCTTTCCCTTTATTCAAAATCTCATTATTCTCTTCCATGGAGATATTTGTAGGAACAAATCATCACCCACATCAAAATCTAGGTATTTTCTTTAGTTGTTAGCATATTTTTTTGACATTGAGATACTGTTATTTTTTTAATAGATCTGATCATTTGGTACATTTTAGCAACACGATCATGTCTTAATTGCTTTCTTTCCCTAACATCATCCCAACAAGATAGAGTTATGCACTTACTTCCATAGAGGGATTCAAAAGGATGCATATGTATACAAGGGCGGAATATACTATTGAAATAAAATTCCACCAATGGTAGGTGTTGATCCCAACCACCTTTGAAATTTATATAGAAAGCTCTCAATATGTCTTCTAGAGTTTGAATTTTTCAATCAGACTGACCGTCTGTCTGATGATGATAAAAAATGCGGAAATATAAATATGTATCCAGAGCATCCTAAAGGAATCACATAAAAATTGAGGTGAACCTCATATCCCAATTAGATATAATGTAAAATGGTAATCCATGAAATCATACCACTTACTTTACATATATCTTATCTAGCTGATGAGGTGTGAAATCCTCTCTAATAATAATGAAGTGTTCTAACTTCATAAGGAGATCAACTATAACCCAGATAACATTATTTAATTTGGATGTTTTGGAATGTACGTTGAAAAATTACATAGTTATGTATTCCCATTTCCATTATAGTTTTGGTAATGGTTTTAACATCCCCTTAGACTTTTGTCTCTAATCCTTAACTTGTTGACATACAAAGCATTGAGAGACATATTCAGTGAAATCTATTTTCATGTCATCCCTTCAGAAGAACTTTTTCAAATCCCTCTACATCATTGTGCTTCCGGTGTGAATAGAGAACGATGAACTATGAGACTCATCCAATAGATCCTTCATTAATTCTGGTATGGGAGGAGTATAATCCTGGTTCCTATACCTCATTATTTCATAAAATTCAAGGTTGAATTCAGGAACATTTCTCAACATATTTTGTAACTATGCATCTTCCTTCTATGACCCATTAATCATTATTTTTATAGATGGTAGAAATTTATTTTGGGAATGAAAATATATCAGCCCTTCTAGTAATATTTTAAGATCCATCCTTTGAAAATCCATAATTATTGTATCTTTCCGGATCCTCATCATGGATAAGTTAGCACGGTCTTTTCAACTCAAAGCATTTTCCACCTTGTTCAATTTCCTAGGGTGGTAATGTATTGAGCCTTCGTAATATTTAATCAACTCCAACCATCTTCTTTAGCACATAGTCAGCTGCTTTTATGGGAAAATATACTTTAAAAATTCATGATAATATAAATATCAGACCATTCACTATAGAGAAAATGCATCCATATATTTAAGGAAAATATTACTACAGATAACTCCAAATCAAGAGTTGGGTAATTTTTCTCTTGGATTTTCAACTTCCATGAGGAATAAGATATCACCATAACATTTTCCTTATCAAAACATCCCATCCCATTCTTGGATGCATCATTTTATACCACAAACGTTACTCCACTACATGGCTATTTGAGCACAGTTGCACTGGCTAGCCTTATTTTTAGCTCCATGGGATTGTATTCACATTCCTCTATCCAGATGAAATTAAATCCTTTCTAAGTCAACATGGTTAGTGGATTACATAATCACGAATAATACCCCACAAAATGTCGATAATATAAGGATAAAATAATAAAACATTAGATCTCAGTTACTGTTGTTGTTCTCGAACAACTTTCAATAACCATTGTTTTTGCTGGGTCCATAGATATCCCCTCTATTGAGATTTTTTGACCCAAAAATTAAATTCTCTTATGAAAAAATTCACACTTGGTAAATTTTTCATAAATCATATCATTTCTCAGGGTATTTAGTACAATTCTCAAGTGATCTTTATGTTCTTCCTTTCTATAGGAATAGAGAAAAATATCTTCTATAAAGAACTCCACAAACTGATCAAGAAAGTCTTTAAAGACTATATTCATTAGATCCATTAAGATAGCGGGAGAATTAGTAAGACCAAAATGAATCACTATAAATACCCAGTGCACATACCTTGTATATAATTCAGTATTTGGTATATACTTTTTTTACCCTTAATTGGTGATATTTGGAACAAATATCAATCCAGGATAAGTACTGCACTCTACATAGTTGGTCAAATAAGTCATCAATACAAGAAAGAGGGTATTTGTTCTTTGATATCGATCTTGTTAAGATCTCGATAATCAATGCAAAGTCTCATTGATCCATGTTTCTTCTTAACAATCAGAACATGTGATCCCCATGGTGACACACTGGGTCATATGAATCCTTGAACAAGATTCACTTGGGGTTTCTTATTTAATAACTACAACTCAATTGTGTAAATTCTATAAGGTGTCTTTGAAAGAGGTATATCACCCAATTTGATTTCCATTGAAAACTAAACATCATGATTTGGTGGAATACCTGAAGATTCCTCCTAAAATATATCATCAAACACTTGTACAATGTCTGTATTCTAAATTGTGAGTTTCTCCCCAACCATTTGAGATAATTTAACTTAATTTATTAGTATCATGACCCATAAGAAGGACTAAATTTCTACCGAAGGTTATATTCATCCCCAAATCGATAGATGATTATAGATTGGCTTGGAATATGAAATGTGACTTCCTTCACTTGGGAATTGATATTATTTCCATACAGATAAATCTAATCCATGCATGGAATCACATCAAATTCCACTACATAAAGGGTCATAGGATTTTTAGAAAGCACATTCTAACAAACATCAACCCGAGAAAAATTATAAACATTTTATGCGATTGTTGTGAAATAAAGAGTTGTCACATTAAACTCAAAAACCAATTGTTTAGTTAATACAAAAATACCCATAGAAATTTCTTATGAAATAAAAGAGTGGGTGGATATAGAATCAAATAAAACATTTTCAACTATATAGTGGATGATAAGTTTACCTTTCACCACATCATTATCGTACTCCACATCGCTGATAGAAATTGTGTGTGACATTCTTTTGACTTTGGACTTAAGAGTTTTTTGACTTAAATCATCATTAATTACCCTTTGATTTGGGCATTTATTATCATAATTCTCTATTTCCATTCACATGTAATATTTAAATATAAGAGGTTCAATATTTATAGTATTTTCTTTTTCACATCATTAGAAATATTTTTCCCCTCACTTTGGCATTCAAATGCCCTATGACCATCATTTAAACATTTAAGACCTTACTAGACCCTTTATGATAATTCCCACCATGTTTCTTTCCACACATTGAGTATAAGGTTATTTTCATCTTCTTTTTTGTGTGGTCTTTATATTTCCCTTTAAATTCAATTTTTTATTCTTATCAAACCCAAATGACTGGTGTGTTACTCAAATATCTATCTAATCCTTGAGATCACATATAATAATTTCCCCATAGTTATTGAAGTCTCTTATAGATAATTCCCTTCATATACTTTGTTTTATGCCACTAAAAATCAATCAATTTTACTCTCAAGTAGGATAATAATTCAAGAAGTGAACATTGAATGTTTTGTAAAATTTGCTTTGTATGAACCAACATATTCATCATCACTTTTCTTAAGATCAAGGAAATCCTTATCTATATTAGTTCGAATAATTTTAGAAAAGTACTTATTTGAAAATATGTTACTGATCTTGTCCCATTCCATGGACTCAATTTCGTCTCGTTTCATCGTATTCTTGATAATATTTCACCATTTATCAGCTTCGCCTTCCAGATGATAGACTGTAGGGATGAATTTATCATATTCAGAACATAATAAACATGAAATTATCTTTTTATTGGTACTCATCCATTGTTCATCCACTAATGGATCATAAGTCCCACTGAATAAAGGTGGACGCTGTGTCATGAAGGACTCAACAGAATGTTTCTCCCTCCTTTGTCTGTTTGGAAGTCCTATATGATACATAGATTAAAAAAGTTGCGTGATCATGGATACATGAATTTTTTTTCTATTTCCCATATGATTTTTTTACATAGGGGGACAATCAATGTCTTACCTATCGCATTCAGAATTAACGCAGTTCCTTCGGGATCTTTCAATTAACTAAAATTCGGAAGCATATTATGTGTTGGACTAATCATAATTGGAAAACAACATAATCAAGAATAAAATTTATATTTAGGATACTATAGGTTTTATCAAATGTTGTTGATGCTCATTTCTAAAACACTATGATTGTATCCTATTCATAGACATATACTTAGGGTTCTTACTAAGGATTTATCATCCTAGTTTCCAAAGGCAAAATATACCTTTACTCTAATAACAAATACATCAACCCATAATTTACATACAATGATAGTACTTTAGAATTTAATTATATACATTACAACATATAACAAAACCATGACATGACTATATAGGTATTGTGTCTTTAGTAACAGGGAAACATAAACAACTAGTTCATAAAAAATATACATTGCCTTCGGTTTATTTCATCATAACTAGACTCCTTTTTGGAATATCATGCATAATACCCTTATTCATGACCTATAAAATAAAATCATATTAAAGGGTGATCTCAAATTCTCAATAAGGGTAAACAAAGAAAATATAAATCATATCATATTCATAAGAACATAACCTTTAATAATCTTTTCCTACATATAAAAGATCATAATATCATGTCATGGGTTAAATAATAAAAGGAAAATGTAATCCCATTTTTCATAAAAAAAGACATGAAACTTTGAGGCATACACACATAAGCATAAAAAATCATTTCATATTAGTCAAGGCTCATTGCCTAGAAAATTATAGTGGAAAAAGTCCATTACTGAACTATGTTCACTCCTCATTCCAGACCTGTATTACTGAACTAGATTTACATTCCATTCCAGTCATGTCTATATCATGATATATAAATATTTACCAAATGAATTGGAGGGATATATAGGTTCTACACATCTCATAATGAAACCATTATTACATGTTCCACAAAAACATAAAAACATTTACCATAGCATAACACATGAAATAAAATGGGTTTCTTAAACATCATTCAATCATTCAATAATTCATAAATGTATCTAGTAAAAAATAATTCCATAATTTAATCAATAAAAACATAAAACTATATCATATTATATGGAAAATAATTTTGATCAATAACTTTAGATTCATTCATGAGGAAAATATCTTTTCATTTTCCATAACGTTTTCTGTCCTCAAAATACCACATAATTTTAGATGAAATCATTTTATGTGAAAGTAAACTTATAATGTTGTAGGGGAAGATTGAAGGAAATATAGAACTATGAAATTGTAAAAATCCATTCATTCTATACAAGTAAAAAAACAAATTCATTTTATAAAATTAAAATAACATTCATCTCATACTTTTGTCAGAAAATTCAAAAATTACCTCGTACCAAAAACGACAAACATTTCATTCATACCAATTAGTAAAATTTACCAATGGTTAAAATTTTATATAAAACATTACTCAATTATATAAAGAATATTTTGAAAATATATTTAGGAAACATGTATGTGGATTATAAATAACACCTATTAAATACATATGAATTAAAAATGTCAGAATAAAAATAGATTTTCAAATTTATCCATTTTTATAGGTCCGATATGATTCATATGTTTCTGTAACATCTGTATTATGATTTAAATAATGTTACTGAATTATTATTGAATCAAAATCATAATTATGATAACATTTATGATCATATTTTTATCTTTTTTCTAGTAACATTTCACTATTACTCGTTATATAGGTGTTAACTGCTTTATGTTCTTGTGCATGTTTTGTTGGATAAGTCCTTATTCCTATTTTATGTTATAATTATATAATTTACAGTATTGTATTTGTATAATATATATCATATTTATACATTAAATTCATATACATAATCATTTTTTTGTTATGGTTATGTAGACTGAATCACATCGCATCGTCGAGACCGTAAGTCGTACAAATGCACGAGCGACGATATCATTCCCATAATTGTATAATGGTGTTGGATTTGACGGTGTATAATACATAAGAATTAGTATAATGTTATAATAATCATATATAGTTTTTATTTCCCCCAATATATCTATCCATGTATGGTGGTGGTGAAAAACAGTTTACACCACGACGTGGAGACGGTAAGTTGTACGTACCCACACATGGTGATTTTGTTTTTCATACGATGGATAGAAGGTGAAATATGGTTTTTTCATATTTATAATGAAAAATTATTATATGAATGAAATTTATGTAATTATTTTATAATGGAACAACTAAATAGGATGACGTATATTAAGAATGAAATTTGAAATATTCAGTAGATTGTATTACCTCTTCCTCGACGTACCTCATTTAAATTTTGACTTAGGGCACTTGATTTTGCCTTTGAAAAAGACCATATCCTCTAGAATGAAAATATAGAAGTTTATAAGGAAACAATAGAAGGGGTGGATGAGATTTTAGGCTGAAAATGAATTTAATAGGTGAGGGAGGTGGTGCCCTTTTATAATTGATGTGAGGGGAACTTTTGGAAACCTCAAAAATATTAATTTATATTAAAATCTAACCCCACATAAAATCATAAAAAATGATCAAATTTAGAATATGAGATGATATTAGTTGAATTATGGTAAACCAATAATTTGTAGAAATGTTTTAATGGTAATTTAATCATTATCATTTTCATTAACACTTTGTTATTATATATAATTTTAATTGTGGTAATAACATTCTAAATATTTAATGGTTATAAATATTAACATAAATGGTGTTAATGGACCATAAATGGATATTTCATGACCTTTTAGTCCTTATAATCATCACTTTGTAATTTCTAATTGTTTTTATTATTTTTAATTAATATAATAAAATTTTATTTTTATTAAAAATCAATAGTGTCAATTTTGACAATATTTATTTATTTGAATTTAAATAAAATTAAAACAAATGATAAATTCGATCCAAAAAACATAATACACTCTGAATATTTATTATTAACTTATAAAATTCATGGATCTCTTTAATTATTTGATATTATATTTATTTTAATATTTTTAAATCCATTTATTTGATATTTTTGTTAATAAAATAATTTTTATATCATCATTGTGTCATCATTAATGACAATTATATCATCTTGAAAAATTATAAATAAATTTTTTTTGATATAGGTAATTACCATATATTTTAAATATTATCTAGTATTTATCTACATATTAAAATTAATATAATAATATAATAGGAGATTGTGATATTTTGTCACATTCATTAGTTTTTATTATATTCTTGTCATATTCATATATAAGTGGCCATAAAGTGATTAAATTTAGAAAAATAAATGATAAGGGTATAATTTAGTAATAAAAAAGGGTTTTTATAGGATTTAGGGCAATTTTATAATATTAAATTTACCCTTTATTACTTTATTTACCTTTAACCATGGTAATATAAATAATTACAAAAGTTACTATTCATAATTCCAAAAAATAAAAGCATCCAATTAACTTAATTTGGACCCACTGATTCTAAATATGGAATAAATTTATAAAATTTCAAAACACAGATGTTGAAGTAATTAACATAAAATAAATATCATTTTTAGAATGAGAGAACAAGTATTTTGAATTTTAAAACATTGAAGAAGTATGGAAATAATTTAAATATGAATTCAATTTAAAATTAATTATAATGAACATAGTTATATTAAATGGTAAAAATATATTTTATTTATAATTTAAAAACATTAAACATTATAATTTAACTATATAAATTATCTCTAATAAAGAAGTAATTTTTAATTAAAATTTAGAATATTTGTACTACTCATCAAAACGTTAAAGTTATCATAAAAATTTCTGAAATTTATCCAATGTAAATTATTATAACCCACCTCAAAATAACATGGATGTGTTGTGATATAAAAATTATCGATGTGTCAAAATATTAATTCTAAATTATTTTCAATTCAAAAGTTTAATGTTTACCTTAAAAACCAGGTTTTTATACATCAAATAGTGTTTTATTTCTAAAATATGATTAAAATTCCCATTGGATGAATATCAAAAATATTTTATTTAACATATAACACATATATATCTCATTAATTTCATTACCAAAAGAAATTCAATCGAATATAAATATATAATTGATTTATATTTTTCATAAATAATTGATAGCAAATGGATTCATAGTACATTTTCATAATTTAGTTATAATTATTCCCGCTAACATAACATCCAAGATATATTAATAATTTTATAATAAGGGAAAATTTTGCTTAATTTAAACTCATTATTATGTGCAATGAAAGATACTAAAGAATAAGAATTTTTTAAATGAAATATTTCATAAAAAACATCTGAGTGTTACAGACAAAGTTTTTGTTTCCTATCCAAAAAAGTATAAAACAAATAGAAAAAATTTTATCAATAAAAAATAATTATTAAATAATATATATCAAATAAATTTATTAAATATGTCATTATAAATATCAATGTGATGGGATGATGGAAAATTAATTATATCACTACGTGGAAGTGGTGGTCCACATGAATGCATGAGCGATACATTTATTTACCATTTAATGGGAAAGATTTGTAAAAGGGTTTTGAAATAATCATCATAAAATATAATTGTATTTATCATAATGTTTTAATACATTTATTATGGAAGAATTATGTTTATCAAAGGTGTAAGAACAAATAAAATTAACAGATTACAGTTAACAATTATACCTCATCATTTTTACACCTCTTTCGTCATACCCTTTATGCCTTCAAAGGGTTGTATTCTGATCCAACTATAACCTCAATAATGTGGTGTGGGATTTTAATATTCAATTTGGTTAGGTTTTCTCCATTCTAGGAGGAACATGATGTTTCTATAAGAGATGATAGAAGAATCCCCTTAATATGTGGGGGAGAGGAGACACTTGGAATTTCTTAAAAAATGTATTATTAAATTGAAATACTTAAAAATGAACTATTTATTGATGTTATGATAATAGATATTGGAAATATATTTAATTTATTGTATTTATAAATTTTAAATTGGAAATCTTACCGTTATCTCTTTGTTCACCACACACTTGATAAACCTATTTTAACTATAACCATGATAAAATATTGTCACTATTTTAACAATTCATTATGAACAAAAATGTTTGTAGAATCATTAAAAAATTAAAAAAATATGATTAAAAATATGGAATTAAATTTATAAAATTCAATTTATTTAAGGAAAATATAATTATTTTAAAATAAACCCAAAGAGCATGTCGAAAGACGATTTTCTCTAAAAATAAATTTCTAGGTATAACAAATATTTTTACCCAAATTAATCATAATAATGATTCCATTGAAATTTATTTTATAATTTTTAGGAAAATTAATGAACTAAAATTTATGATAAATTCGTAAAATAGAAATTTTTAAATACAAGAATAGAAAACATTGTTTTCTAAAAAATATTTTTTTTTTAATAATCACTAAATAATTTTTATTCTTTTAAAAAAATTACATTATATAAATTTGATATGAATTTATAAAAATGATATTATTTTTATAAAATTAAATTTATAAATTTAGATTAAACAATTTAAAAATACTGATACACAAATGAAATAAAAAAAATTTCCAAAAATAAAATTTTTGAAACAAAAAATGAATTTACTAAAAATTGATTACATATTTATTATAGAATAAAAAATAAATTTTAACTTTATGAAACCATAATAAATATTTTTTCATAATTCATTCATTCTTATTCATGCAACAAATTTAATGGCTAGGTTATAACTGTATACTATATCACACTTCATTTGGTCTCAAGGTTGCATGGAAAACATGTTATCAAATACCTCATGTTTATTTCAAAGGAACAAATATATATTTATATAACCTCAATATAATATTTCACCAATAGGTTTGGTAGGTTAATTAGCATAATCTTCTCCATTATATCCTCTTATGTTAGAGCATGTATTTCATTAGTTAATTCATGATTCCCCCCTGACCATTTATTGGGATCTAATTCTAAACTTGTTCCCATTTTAAATGGTTATAAAAAGAATTTTTTTCAAGGATTAATTGAAATATTAACAAAATGATCTTGGATTTTAGGTGGATAGAATATACATGTGATGGAATTTGGAATCCTCTAAGTCGACAATAATAGTATCATTTTCTAGTTATTAAGAGATTGATGGAAACCATATTGATTGAAGATGAGATTCATTTAAATCTAAGAAAAATGATATATTTATATTAAAATATGTCTTACAAGGTTACTCTTCTTCTATAATAAAATATTGTAGGCATATATCTTGAAATATCACATTTTTAAATGTTCCTTGTCCTATTGAAATCACAGTCTGATAACACTTTTAAGGAACATTATATTCATGATGAACATCCTCAACCATATTTTTCAGCATAAAAATGTGAAAAACTAGATATATCATTTTATCATATATAATGAATTAATCATAAACATATAGTGGTGAAAAAAATATTTCTTTATGTGTGTGATTATGTATATCAACGATTTCCATTGAACAAATCAAAATTTATTTTCCACTTACCTTCCTTAAACATTGATACGAAGTATTAGAAAGTTGAAATTTATAATTTCCATTAAAATAAAACTATTAATTTTCAAATTGGACTATTATTATTATTAGTAAACTAAAAAACCATCCATTTGAGTCTTAATATTTTACTCAGTTATAGATCAAGATGATCAGGCAATCATGGTCGATGATTTTACTAAGGAGAACGTGACACTAAAAACCTAATATTTTTTATTTTATTGAGCTACCAAAGGCACCATCAACTTTTACAATAATTATTCAAATTTTCATATTTTTTTTATATTTATATAATCTAGGGTTTTAGGGTTCTTAATTTTATGGGAAGGAAGAAATTGAGATCTAAAGGATTTTTAATTTAGAAGGGGTGATAGGTTTTGAGCTAAAATATTTACCATTCCTTAACTAATAAGATATAATTAACCTATAGTGATTACATAAAAAAATAATTAAATGGTTCTCCCTTAATTGATAAATAGTATTCAATTCCCACAGATAATAATTTAATTGAAAATAGGAATAATTTATCTATAGACTTAATATCTCAATAAATCAAATAATCCTAACGCATATTAAATAAAATAATTATATTAGTTGGTAAAATATTTTTAAATATATATATTAACTAATTTGTAGTTTTACTATATTTAAAAATATATTATCCAATTTTGTATATTCCTTTAGGAAAATATTCCTTATTTTTATATTCATTGTTCTTGAATATAGTATCAAATTTTTCGAAATATTTATAACACCAATGTTATGATATTTTTTGGAACATAATTAATGTTAAATCAATAGTATGTAATAATTTGTTTCATGACGAAAAAAATTTCAAAACATTCACCAAAAACTATTTATTTATCAATAGTAAATTATAAAGATTGATTTTTTCTCCTAATTTATCAGTAAAATAAAGATTACATATGAATTTTTTGGAAGCTGATGTACATTTTTTTATCAAATCAACACCCTCCAAAATCATAATCATAATATGAGATCAAACTACAATAATGGGTTTACAAGAAAAATAAATATAGAGAATCTAAACCTTTCAAATATCCTAACATTCATTTAGAATCAATCAAATGAGATTCTTAATGATTTATAGGAAATGTTTCACATAAACATATGATACATGTAAGGTCTTTTTCATTTGATACTTACTGAAATAAACTCTAAATAATTTGTTTATAAAAATTTTATCAAGTATTTATTAGATTCTTGCTAATTGTCTTTTATATCAAAATTTATAAGAGTTTCATACACTTTAATATTACTATATATAAATTTTTTGGTACTTCATGTTTATTTTTAAATTGTAATAAAAAATTCCAAAAAAAAATATTCTCAGGAATTTGGAATCTATGAAGGAAACATATTTCAATATCATTCCAATTTTAATATTTTCATCATGATTTTTGAAAATTCATTTAAAATTTTTTGATCAACCAAAAATAACGCCCTACATTAAATATTGAATTAATTAAATATTTCATGATAGATTTTTCATGAATAGTGTTGTGTCTTAAAAGACATTAGAATTTTTTTTAAAAGAATAGAAACTATACTTTCATTCCAATATCTCAATGTTTCAAAACATGGAGGTTTCTCAATATAATCATTCACAATTAAAAACAAAATTACAAAAAAATAATCAACTATCTAGAATAAGTTAAAATTTATTAATTTTAAAAAATTTAAAATAATACTAATGTATTATATCCTAGAAATTGGGGGAATTTTTTTCTAAATATAAATTCTATTTTCATGATGATATAATTTTTCATAAATGATTGTTTTAATTATACTAATTATTCCAGGGAAATAATTATTATTTCTAAAGTCCCACTTGGTTCATATGAATGGATAATTTTATGTTATTTTAAAATATTCCCAAATATTATTTCATTAAAACTGATTTAACTTTAATTACATATTTCATAACCAACTGTTATCTGGTAAAAGATTGTCTAAAAATTAATGATTAATATGTTAAAATAAAGATACAATGTTTTTATGGTTAATCTAAATTCTTATTTTCCATCACTTATACTTAATATAATCGTTTCTATGGGATAAGAGTTTTTGGTTCTATGATATCTCAGTAGTACTATATTAATATAATAAATTTTAATCCTTTTAGAGCATAATTTTTCATGATCAAATTCCACATCATCACCATTCATATTATCAAAGATAAGATGTTGTCACACATAACCCATTGAATCACTGAGATAATGAATTTTAGTATTTTGATATTAAGAGGACCAATTCATCAAATACCACATCATTTTATCCATCCGCTAAAATACACATTTTTTTAATTGAACTATAAAACTTATAAGTACTAGAGTAACCTTGAAAAAAATAATCATTCATTTGATCAAATATTCAAGTATTTTCATTGTTTTCCATGATTAAAATATTATAACAAGAAATATTTATGTATCCAAACCATGATTTTTTAATATTCCTTTATTAATATTGTGTTTTCATCAACAAATGGAATTAAAATAACTCTATATATAACATAACATATAGTACTAATAGATTCTTCCAAAAAAACTTTAGATATGGTATATTCACATAATATATTTAATTGAAAATAATTTTTCAATATTTCTACATAAAAACTATATTGAGGTTTTATTTAGGGGAATGAATGTATATATAATATGATATATTTAGAAAAATTGATTAAATTCATTATTCAGAAACCCTCTCCTATTATTACATCATAATGAAATTATTTTCAAATATTTTTCCTTATCAACATGACTTCATAGATTTTAAAAAAAACATTATAGGATTTATATTTATGATTCATAAATAACCGATGTTTTTATATATAATTCATCATCAAATACATAGTAAAACGATATTCTAATGATGATTAATATCTTAGAGGTTTAAAAAAATCCATATGGATAAGTTATAATTAATTTGAAGTGTTTACCTATTTATTTTATATATAAAATGACTTGTGGTGAATTTCCATTTAGAATGCATCACATAGTATTATTTAATTCTTTTTAATTTGAGAAATTTATGAAATCAATATACTCTTAGACTATTTTATAAATGAATAAAAATGAAATGTTAATGTCTTATATTCTAAATCCATAATCATCAATTTAAAAAATTTCATAATTTACATACTATAAAAAAATGAAGTAAGATCTAAGGATTATTTATTATCAATTCCAGGTGCAATAAATTTAAATATTTTATTATTGTAAAAATAATTGGTATTTTTATAATAATCATATGGATAACTATAATAAATATGTTGGGAGATATATATTATGATGTGTTTAAATACATCAATAAATAAAATATTTTTTATGGTACTTGATATATTGTCTCCATTATATCCGACTCCAATATTGTTTACTCTGAAATTTTAACCAAATGTTAAAAATCCTACATTTATCTTTGGTAGGGATTTTATTTTTTTTATTGTCTCAACTCAAATGGAATGTAAAACCATAATATATAAACAATTAATCATGAAAATATTAATAGTTTTTTCTCTACAAAGATAAATTGATTGATATTATTTTTCAGTACGCAAGTAAACTGGAGTCCATTGTTGTTATAAATGAAGGATATATGCTCTTAGATAGTTATATATATAGAAGAAATTATAACATTAGCATCAGGTAGCTTGTTGTAACATATTAATTGATTATTCTGAAAAAATATTATATTTATAATATGTTAAATAATATAACAAAGAAAAATCATTCTGAAGCTAAATATAAAACATTAGTCATGATTTTATTAACTTTTAAATAAAAAAATAATTTCTAATTAGTTTTTATTTCTCTCTATTATACCAATTCATTATATCTATTTTTATATTTATTTTCTTCAAGTATTTGTCTCACGTAATCCTTCAACCCAGTTTAGAAAAATGAAAAATCATTTAAGTAACTTACCCTTTCTAATTATTCATTTATTTCCCCCTATGTAGAAAAAAATTATAAATAGATTTTTATAGATTTACATATAATTAAAAATGTTTAAATTAATCATCATATTCACTTATACCAACATCATAATATTTTTTAACTATTTCTTGAATCTTCTTGAGTGATTCAAATGGATCATAAAAAAATAACAATATTCATTTATCCAATCAAATGAATAGTTTTCTTAATTTTAATCAGATTCATGTACTAATGAATAAAATTATTTAATATATTAATTTTTTACTATAAATAACATATTGTATTTTTTATATAGTCTAGATAATAATTCAGAATTATAATCAATACTAGATTATTTGGAAGCACATAATGGAGATTCCCTACATTTATATTCCCTATTCGTGGAATGTTTTTTTTTGTGAAAACGTTTCTCTCACATTTTATTTTCCTTTTCCCATGGAAACTCAGGATTGGTATTATAAGAAATTTTAAACTAATAGTATCTAAATATCATTAAATTTTCATGATAAATGTCCATTTATTGAATTATTTCATTAATTCTATCATCTCCATACAAAACATGTTAATCATATTTAATAACTGGGAAACCATACCATTTAATTTTGATCCCCATAAATTTTATTTCATCATATGTGTTAGATAATTATGTTTCATTACTTCTATTCACATCTATTAAAATATAAATTTTCAAACTAGCTTTATCTTTTTGATCAACTTTTGATCCTGACCACATCCTTCATTTATACCACACACAAAATTATAGTTCGAATAATGTCATTATCTTTTAAATAACTCAAAGGATAAAAATATTTAAGAGAAACTAATATCTGATTCCTTGTTGCATGTATAATGAAAAAAAAACATTTATAGATTGATCAAGTACTGGTAAAACATATCCATTGTTAGAAAATTTATTTTACATTCATGTTATTCCATCATTCATTTCCATTGTTCATTCAAAATTAATCTTTTTGAATGTGTAAAAATATAGTTTTGAACTATTATAACATAATATTCTAAAATATCTTCTTTTTCATATGAAAAAGATATGTTCTCCCATATCTCAAAGTAAAAAAAACACTATTAAACTTAGTTGAACTTATTTTAAAATATCCAAAAGTGTAATTATTCATAGATTTAGAGTTTAAATTATAATAAGCCTCAATATTTTTACACCATCACTCGGGTTCATCATAATAATTTTTTAAGGTTTGGCGGCATTAGTATTTACCTAAAAACTATACCTCATTAGGTAGAATACCATCCAAAATTTCCAATAATGTCAGTTTTCCCTATTGAATTGGGTATCCCAAACAATATAAATTCATTAATTCTTGTTAAAGAATATAAAATCATAAATATGTACATTATAATTTATATATAATTATTTGAGGATTCAAAATAAATAACTCAGATAATAATTAATGTCCCATATCTCATTCAAAATTAGTCAACAGGGGGGTAAATTGAGTTGTTTTAAATTTAACCCTATGTTAGAAAATCCTATAAAAAATTGGTAGAACATTACATACCTTATTTGAAATATATATATAGCAGAAGTAAATAAAAAATGACAGTAAAACCAAATTTAATTTTATTATTTTTTAAGGAAATAATAGATATAGCAAATACACTCCACCAATATTTAATGTGGCTTTGGTAATTTTTACTAACCATCGTCTTTTCCTATAAACATAGAAATATTTCTGTAAGTAGATGAAATGTATTGGAATAAATATTTTCATATGATTTAATGTACTCTTACCAAGGATGTATCTTATAAAATATAATAAAATTATTCATCTATTCATAATACAAGGAGTGCGTACATAAAATACTGATTACATGATAATAAAGAAGAACTCTATGTAGTGTGAATTTGAAAGAAGTAACTGAAAAATGATGAATAAAATCCAAATAAGGGGTATGGATTCAAAATGTTTCACTAAGAATATTTGATCCACTTAAAAATTGTATTTATAAAATGTGTAGTAGTGCTGCTTCTTATTTATGAAAACATTAGATAACTTAAATGTGTAAATGAAATAAAATACAATCTTTTAAAGAATTAAAGAATATTGATCACATTTTTTATATTTTATATCTATTATAATATTATGAATTTTCATTAAAAAAAATTTAATACAAATTTATCTCATAGAATTTTCTTACGAGATGATTTTTTGAACGAAAATTGTCTTTTATGAAAACTAGTGTTAATTTTACCAATTGAGTAGTAGGAAATTATTTGGAATAGAATAACTAAATAGATAACCATTTAAACCATTATTAAACAGATACTACATTGTGTATAAAAATTAATGATAATTTTAATTAAAAAAGAATGTTAATAAATTCCATGAAAGCATATAATCAATGAAAAAATCTAAAAGGAATTACTTTGATTTTTTACTAGAATTTCAAGCCTCATTGTACATAATAATGATCTTCTATATAACCATATACATCTTAGGAAAAATCATTCATAATCATTCAATAATATGTAGCAATTATTCTATTGTCTACAAAAGTTTAATCAATTATTCTGAAACATTATGTTGGCATTGCATAACCACCACCTGGTCTTTTCATACCCAACGTCTATTCAATGTAACTGTGTAAATAAATGATATAATCATTAATATATTCCATATAGGCTTTAATATGACTATTTAATCGTCATCATAGAATTTTATACATAAATGATTATCAATCATGAACATCAACATATAGGAAACATTTTACTTTACACAATAATTAATTTACAAAATAAAAACATATATATATAATAATCTTATCTTATTTAATCAAATTAATGATACCTAAATAAATCAAAATAGATAAATAAACCATTATTTTTTTAACATTAATTATTACGATATGCTAGGATATTTTGGAAAAATCTATTATTTCAAACACTTACCTCATTTGAGTTCATTCATGGGGATTTAATGTTTTTTCCGGGGTAAAAAAATTGAATCCTTTCGACTAATGATTTTATTATGAGATTAGTAATCAAATGAAGTTATATTAAAAAATCAGAAAAAAATATTTTATAAGGATATATTTATGAATTTTTATATTTGAGGTTTATTCACATCTAATTTTACATTATTGTCTCCAATAATAATGTAATGATGAAGAAAACACAATTCATGATCCGTAATTCCTAAACATTCATATGGCCATCAGTAACTGTTATCTATAAAAGGTGCAAAACTAGAGACATGTTACATAGTTTTATGTGTTAATTATCAATTGGTTTCCTAATTATATCATTAAACATGTCTAAAATGTTGTACTCCCTTTAAGGTTATGATATATAAGGCATGGGAAAATATTTAGTGTTAATTTCATCAACTATCATTCCATTGAACCTTAAGTTATTCAATCATTTAATGACTCTTACCTCACCAATCTATATTTAGCCAATTAAAATTACCATATTTTATAATATGGCCAAAATATAGAAGGAGGTAATCATTTCTGTAAGGTGTTGGGAGTTTATATGAATCAATAGGGAGGATAACTCCAATTATGTCCACCTAGATAACCCCTCCCACTCTAAGTGTACTTTTCCACAGGAACCCGACATAACCCTACCCCACCCCTCAAGATTATGTCCATTGAGTAATGAATTATATATCTAATAAGGATACAATTGGTTATATCATGGGACTTTACAATAACATAAATTTGTGATTATATATTATATTTTACATTCTCTTAGTTCCACTCCACAGAAATCCCAAAAGTCAATAACCATATAAAATACATTATTCCCCAGACATGACCTCAAATAATACCATTATTTAACATTTTTTAGCCTCTAAAGCCCAGTTTAACCACTACTCATCATACATCATTTAACATATGTGAAACATAACACTACTCAGATTACACTCTTGTATTCTATTGATTTTGATACCACTAGTAATACCCTACAAAAACACATAGAAATTATGATAAGTTATATCAATGAAAGGGTAAGGGTATTATGTTTGGTTAAATAAAATAGATCAAATTTTTAAACATAGATGATTCACATTGGGCCTCCATCTCAAACCTAGAGATGGTTGTACTAGAGTAGGTATAATATGAGTGCCCAATTATAAATTTCATAAATGACTATCTAACAAGAATAAAATATTGGATAATACCCACCATATAGTTACTCGCTATCGATGTTACCTAAACTATAGAGTTATTACAAGAATAGACTGTGGTTCATACGACCACCACTAGCCATATTACAAAGAATACACTCTAGTGAACGACACATTAATCTAATTTCAACAAGCATTACAGGAATATGTGACGACCGGATTCATAATCCGCATTGTATAGCCCATTTATTTATATAGAGAATATATATTATGCTATAAACCATGATATTTTAGGATAGACTATAGTTTTTTTAATTATAGGTAGAAGTCATTGGGAATACAGTAACTAGAAAACTAAACACTATTAAAAGACATGTTTTGTAATTATATTGGATATTATTAAATAGTATCTACATAGTTATATGATAAAAACATCCACATTTTCCCTTTAGACAACATTTTACTATTTTTAATCATTTCCTGTATATTTAATTTTCATTAAACTTATTTCATATCATCATCTATAACCTCATGTAGAAATATATTGGAATTAATACCATTTTATATTAAAATTATGATTTTGATATCTTTTTTCTGATCATTTCAAATATATGTTTTATCAATTTCCAAATGTATAAAAAATTAATCTATAAACAAAAAAATAGAAAAATCCTAAAAGGTAGGGGAAATCAAAATTAATATTTCATCGTAATGATCAATGAATAAAAATTAAATTAATATTGGATGAACATTAGTTTCTCAAATACGTCGATAACGATTCAATTATTATAAAGTAATGATTATTTTGTACATCTCTTATATCATAGTTATAAATATGAATATTGTTTTATTAATGTATGGTGGTGGGATCATTGGACTCACAAGATTGTTTCTCCATATTGATCTAGGAGACATCATTTTCAAGATTTATTTTTCCTTGTTGGAAAATTTTTATTAATCATGAACATCATAAAAAATATATTGGTGATTATTATTGAATTTTATATGCCCATTTTTGTTTTGATTCCTTTAACTAATTATTGATATGATTAAATTTAAAAACATCAATACATGAATTTTTTTATCAATTTGTCTGATTTATATTTTTAATTATAGGAAATGATTGAAATTTTTTAAAAAAATTCAATATTGAGACGTAATAGAAACCCTATCAGAATTTTTTTTTACTATCTTATTTCATTAAAGAAAATCATGATAAGAATGAATACCAGAAAATGTTTTTTGATTCTTTTGAGACATGAAATAATTAAACCTAATTAAAATGATCTTTGATATTTTTTTATTTCATTTATCATTAAGAAAACCCATGAAAATGAACCTTAATAAACCTCATAAATGACATGATAATCCAATTATGTAAGCCACATTATATGTTGATTAATTGTTCCAGAACATACTAATAGGTATAATTTCATGATTTCACGTAAGCAATAAGATTGCATTAATATTATATCCTTCAATTTTTGGAAAATAATTGCTAAGAAATAGAATAATTTTTAGAGTTGTTTATTTTTTATTCATATAATGGTTAACATGTTATTTTTCATTATGATTATATTGCTTTTATATCATTCGAAAATAAATAAAATTTATAAAATTACAAAATGTTATATAAATTATTTGGAAAATTAAATTATTTATACTTCTAAATGATTAGATATAAATCCTATGAGAAAATATTGGATATGAATTCATTGATATTATTTTTTTAAAGCTGAAGGTGGAATTTATTTTTAATAGTCTTGAGTAAAAATAATAAGTTATACATAAAGAATAATTCCTCAATTTTAAGAAATTTGAATTCAAAACAATTATTCATCCTCATGAAAATAATTGTTTAAAAAACATAAAATTAACATGGGATGATTTTAAATGTTTAGAATTAGATACCATGCGTGATTATATTTTGTTTGAATAAGTTTATGGTTTTGAATATCTCAAATTAAATGATTTTCGGTGATGAATAATATAATTATCATGTGAATTATACCACATGATTAATTTTTTTAAATAAACGATTATATAATTTAAGTCAACTAAGATGGGAGTGAATAATTTGGGTAATATAAAACAGGTGATTTGAGAACCATTAATTGGATGAGTTTCATGTATTTTATTTTCGATATCCTATTTGGATTATAAGCATTATAAAAATTGTTTTCCATGATATTGAAACATAATGTATCATAGTTTCTATAGGTTCTTATTAACATAATGAATTAAAATAGTTACAAGAATGTATAGTAATATTAATAAAATAAATGTTAATTATGTTTCTATTTCTTATCTATCCAACCTAGTTTTTAAAAATATAAATTAGATTATATATCCATTAAAAAGTCTATTGAAATTAATTTATTGTTTTTCCTTTTCATATAAAATAAATTGTGGTTCATAAAGAATAATTTTTAATTTTTATTTCCTATTTTAGTAACAAATACAAAATTTAAAAAATTTAAAATATTATGGTCTATATTTTTTGATTATTCATTATTCCCAGTTATCAGAACACACACTCTCACCTATACTAAATTTTAGTAGTTTTATAAACTTTTTGTGATATAATTTAATATTAGAAAATTTATATTTGTCATTTAAACGTGAGGATACCTTGTGATAGGTCTATTACCTTTAACATATTTCAGGGTTAAAATATATGGAAAAATTCTAGTTGGCTTATACTCAAAATGGTTTGGTAGGTATTTATAAATTTTAAAACATGGGAGATTGTTAAAAAATAATTCTTAATTTTTTTTGGAATTTTTTTTGTAAAAAAATAAAATTTACAAAAACAAAAAAAATCTAACAATGAAATTCTATTATAATGACATGAAACCATTAGGATTTTCTAAATCGATATTCCCTAATTATTAAATTAATATAAATTTATAGGAATATGATAATGATATAAAAATTGTTTTAAAAGGTTAATCTTGTTTTATAATTTAAAATTTCATTTTCGGTTGGAGGGTTAATTATATACATGAAAATAAAAGTTTTACAAAAATTATAAAATTTTTTATACTAGAAGTTATAATTTCATTTATCAAAATAAAATTAACTAAAAATAATTTATCTATTTATAAAATATATGAACACCACATTTATATATTTAAAATCATGTATTATAATTCATAAGAAATTAATCATTCATCTAAACCTAATTTCACCTAAAAATATTGAAATTTAGAATATTTTTCGTAGATAAATTCATGAATATAGAAAAATTATTTTAAATTATTTATCACATATATTTTGGGAAATATTTGTTTTCTATAGACTACATAATTATATATATATATATATATATTTACAATATTACATATCCTAAAATCAAAATTTCTTATTTAATGGTTATACTCATAAAAAAACCATACCCATAATAAAATCACTTACTATTAATTTGTTTGTATAAAAATTTATCTAGATTGACACAGTAATCATTATATTTTATTCAAAAAAAATTATTTATCCATTAATAATTGCATTATTTAATTTTAATATTATTTTTTATGGGTTACTTCTTACTCAAGACTAAATAGAATAGGAATCAAAAGTCTTGTTTCATCTATTAATTTAAGTTTCACTTATAGTTTTATTTCTAACCAACATGATGGATGTTTATCTTTCATTTAAAAATTTTATATGAAATATAAATAGATATTTTCCATCATCTTTTAGTTAATATGGTTCACATCTATTTTTCTGATATAGGGAAGTAAAATTTATATGGGATCATAATGTTATAAACATGGGAATATTTATGTTATAAGGAAATAAAAATTAAATAAAGGTAAAAAAATACATGAACTAAATCATTTCTGAAATCCTACCCAAATTGAAGCTTCTCAAAAAATTAAAATATATATAGTAAAAAAAATTGTGTACCACTTCTCCATTTTCCCATTTTATTTTAGATTTACATTATCAAATATTTTGTTTTAATTTAATAATTTTATAAGGGCATGATCGTAAAATCTAGATATTATAGTTTATTATAATAAATATTACATTATTTTTACTATGATATTTTAATATTAGTGTTTTATAGAATTATTTCATATCTATTACATAGGAATCCCTTATATTGAAATTTGGAAACAACTCACTGGTGTCCATTTTTAACATAATATAATACTTTTAAAATAAAACATGTTTTTTTTTCATGATAAATCTCTATGAATTTCAATTGTAATTCTTATTTCCTTTAACCCTTCTATAAAAATTGTGAATAACAAAAAAAATGTTATAAGAATAAAAAACCCTATTAATGGTAAAAAAATGAAACCTGTTAGTCTAGTGAAAAACAGAAAAACCCATGAAAAATATTTTCTAAAAAACTTCTATTTTTACAATGAAATGGAATCATCGTAGTTTTATAATTTTCATTTATCTTACATTTAAAAAACAAATTATTTCCATGAAATCACTTCATCAAGAGTATAAAAGTCATTTAGGGGCCTTCAAAAATCATCTTAATATAACCATTACATATTGTAATAAATGTACAATGGACATCCAATATAATTATTTGGAAAACATAATCATTAACCAATGCATTAATGATTATAATACGAAGCTCCCATTGTATAAGATATATTAGGATCCCTAATTTTTGAGAGATATAATTGGGACTAACCCTTCATATAAGATATATACATATATCCAACGATCTATCATTATGATGAAATTGTGATTATAAAAATTTCCAAGGAATATATAATGAATTAAATATTTTAAACATGCATATTTTTATCATAATAAGTAATGAATCATTATTTTAAACACATCAAAAAATTATTTAATGTATCAAAATACAATTTTCTTTAAAAAATATATTCAGTTCCAAAATTTCCTAGAACTTGTTAATGAAGGTTTTTTTCATTGAATAAATCACCAAAGCTATTGATTGTTGTAAAGACCATGACCCCAGTAGAATGAAGCCAACATCAACTATATTACATTAGAATAAGATATCAAATTACATCCCAAATAACTGAATAATTTAATAGTACTAGAAAACTAGATATATAATGTAACGCCCTGACCCTAGTTAACTAGAGTCGGTGCATTATTTTAATACATTATCATTATTATAAGTAATCAAGTCCCGAAAGACCGATCAGTTTAACAATCTTTGAAAATAGAGTACATACATCCATATTACATTACAATTTAAAACATGAAATACAACATAGATAGTTCATTGAGAACTCCATTATTCCCTTTAGCTTAACCCTGCATATCAATCATAATACTCATTTTAGAAACCTGGGAAAATAAAACATAATAATGTGGTGAGATTAGATGCTTAGTAAGGGTAAATAATTTAGCAGAAGCTATAAACTTTTAAGGAAAGATTTGTAATAAAATAAATAGCCTTTTTATATATAATCTTGAATATAATATCAAAAAATAAGTCAAACATCAACATATAAACAGGGACATGGATATTCTACTCGTCGAATAATCACATGTAATAACTAATTTCATAATGAGGGAATGCTTAATGTCAGATATCATTACCACATAGTCATGGCCTCAGGACAAGACTACAAATAATTTTTTTTCAAGGACTTATGACAAGACAATAGTGTGCCTCATGAGAACTACCGATGCATCGAGGAGCTATAGTGTGATCCACCCGTCACTAACTATGTCCACCGCACTCCCCATATAAAATAGTTCAAACATAACATAAACATTCGTATTAAAAATAGCATACGAAATGTCAATACATTAATCATAATAAATGAATGGTATAAAAATAGAACATCTGTATTCAAACATATAATAACTCATTCAATACAATATGGAGGATGTTATTATAATAAATAAACCTCAATCCAGAATAATATCTAGTAAAGGATGCTAACATAGTTGAAAATCATCAGTAAAACTTTTTGAGATAAATATCCCATTCTATGAAATAATTTAAAAGTCACACACTTATAAAGGAAGTAATTTAAAATATATTTTTGAATGAAAGTTTCCCATACCACTTTAAAACTTTTAAAATAATTATTATTTCAAAACATTCATGTCTATATAAATAATTCTTTAAATTCGTTTTGAAATCATGGAATTTAATTAAAAGGATTTATAAAGATAAATGTTTAAAACATTTAAACCGATTATCTACTTAAATATACCCTCCAATAAATACTTAAAATATTCCTTTTGAAAACATTTTTATGAAATATGGGTATCAATGATAAAAATTTCCGAGTAAATACTTACACATAAACATTCTCATATAATAATGAGATTGAGGAAATAACCCTTACCTTGCACTTTACTTTGGTCAAGGGTACATTTAAACTCCTGTATAATGACTATAGTATGTTATTAAATTATCCCAGAACCATATTCATATTAATTATATCATTCATGATTCATTTATGACTATATACTATCCATTTAATCATGATTTGTATGTTACATTAACATTTCAGGTAATAATCACATTCTTTATCGTACGTTTTTAAAATTGTTATTCTAGATAACATCACTTAGATAATGATTTAAATTCATAACAAATATAAAACATTATTTATATATCATAAATATTTAGAATAGAAATATGTATAATAGACAGATATTTGAAATGAAAAACACCGTTTAAGGAGACGATTGGCCAAACGTTAGCATAAACGATTTTTCCATTTACATATCATATTGAACAAAAATAAGTGAATAAGATATATATATATATATATATTCAGTAGAATTATTATTTCATATATTACATACTTGTTAATAATATTTATTTTTATAATAATAGTTTAATGGTGAATGTGGTATGTATCTCATCGCGTCGTGGAGATGGTCAGTCATACATAAACACGAGCGACGATATCATTTACTTAATGATTAAAAGGTGTGGAATTTGGTGGTATATTAATTTTATAGTTACCTTATCTTGTTATTTTCATTATTTATATACAAATTAATCATCATTATATCCATCCAAATAACATAGTGTTGAATAATAAATTAAACCATGATGTGAAGATGGTAAGACGTTCGTACGCAGGCATGGTGACATTATCATTCATATGATGGATAGAATAATGAATATGGTTGTACCATGTTAATAATAACAACATTTTATGTAGAAGTTACAAGAGTTATTATTTTAATATTTGAAATAACAAAGAAAGGGAAAGTGAAAAAATAAAAAAACTATGAAAGAGGTGATAAAATAATTACCCTTCTTTGGTTGTTTCCTTTTGATTTGAACAAAAGGGATGCTTAAGTTTCCATTATGCCCATGAAATGGCCTCTAGGTTGAATTAAAGTAATTTTTGAGTAGATTTGGGATGGGTCTGGCCGAGGAAAATGGATTTGGGTTTGTGATTTTGAGGGAAGGGGAAGTACCCTTTTATAAGAGGGGTGAGGGTCAGTTTAAGAAAAGATTGAAATATTATGTTTTAATAAAATAATTTTCAGGATCGAATTTCACCAAAATAATTTATTTCTAGGATAATGTGGGGATGGGTCTAAAGAATCTCCTACAATAGGTTTTATACAAGTTTAGGTCACCATTTTTACCATATATTATATATTTAACTGTAAGTTAAAAAGAGTAACTTGTACAATTTCCTCTTGTATTATAATAATAAGTGGTTAATAAACATACAATAAAATTCAAGAGAACACCAAGTGGTTAATTAATGACATATTAATCATTATATAAGTCTTTTGGACAATCCTTATATTTTTAGGAATATTTTATCATTTAATAATATAATATTTGTTTTAAAAACTAATTTATGTCAATTTGGACACTATTTAGTATTTGGTTTTTATGAAAGTCATCACAAATTTATTACTTCAAACCAAATACATTTAACCAATCCTAACTTGTCATATTAAACTATAAAATTCTTGGATGACATAAAAACGTTCAAATTATAATTAATTTAATATTTATAATATCAATTATTTTAGTATTTCATTAAGAAGGTAATTACTGCATCATCATTGTGTCAAAAATAATTTTAATTATTTAATGTCAAAAAATTTAAAAATTAAATATGATTGTGTAGGAAATATTTTTATATTTCTAATGAAAATTTATAGTATAATTTATCTTATGTATAACCCTATATTAAAAATGTTATAGTTATTAAACATTGAATTTAACACTTTTAACCCTTCTTTAAATAATATAATAATAAATTCCCTAATATAATCCAAGGGGACCTAGGGAATCAAATTTTGGTTCTAAGGTTGATTTTGGTCAAAATAAATTAATCAAATAGAATTAGGACATGTGTGAGGGTAATTATAATAATATCATTTTTTACTTGTAATTACTGTATTTACTTTTAATCGTTGTAAATAAAAGTATATAGTTACCATTCCCTGATATTTATTTTCATCTTATTGAATGACATTTAACATAATAATATAAACCATATCTCTCAGATTTTTTAAACTCAACTCACAGATGTGGTAAAATTATGTTTTATGTAAATTTTCTAACTTTCCTAGAAGGTGGGTAAAAGGTGGTAAAAAATTATATAAAATTTTATACATCTAAATTTATTATAAAATGACTCTAATTATTTACATTGAACAGATATTTGTATTATTTATATATTTTTACATTATATAAATTTAAATAAAATAAATAATTATTTAAATAAAAAGTCATTTTTAATCAAAAACACAATGTTTTTCACTATTCATCAAAAATTTGAAAGTTTTCAGAAATATATCAAAAAGTAAGTCTAATATAATTTTGATATTCTGAATTAAAAAATTAAATCTATTTTACCAAATTCAATACATAGAAGGTGAATTTAATAATTTAAAATTAATTTCTATTGTCAAAATTAAAAAGCTGGTTTAAAAAAAGTAAAATCTATAAAAATATTAAATTGAGTTTATGTCAACTTTTAATGTAAAATTACATATAAAGACCTAAATTGTATTAAATGATAAAAATATAATCTAATTATACTTCAAAACCACTCCAATTTATAATTTAACACTATAAGTTATTTTTTTTAAATAGTTCTTTTCATATAAAATTTAGCATCTTTCACTATTCATCAAAATATGAATGTTATCAGAAAAAAACCAAAAAATTATCCAAAATAAATTTTTATGTCCTTTTTCTAAGTAATAATTTTATTTTGTAAATTTTAATATAAAAGTGTTATATATTTCATTAGAAAAAAAATCACCATTACTAGGCGGTGAAATTGCATTTTTTAAAAATACTTCTTTTATCTGAAAAAAATAAATTTGTTCTTATATTTTTTCTAGGAAACACATAATATAGATGTTGAAATTATATAGAGTATATAATTTTCAAAATGCGGTTATTACTAATCATAACTTCTTTTTGAATGGTTAGAATGATAAGTTGTGGTGCTCTCGAACACGGTGTTACGTGTAGCGCAAGCTTTTGAATTACATTAATGAGATAACGTATTATGAAATATTTGGGTGTTACTTTATCCTCTCCTTCAATAAACTGCATCCACGTAATTTGAAATTGTTCTTCGAAAATAAAAGGATAAAAATAGAAAAATACCTTTGTGGAAAACCCACATCAGAAATTGGGTTAATAAAATTTAGTTATAATAAGAGAGAAAGGGAAATGAAATCGTTACCACCAAATTTTGATCTCGATTAGAAGAACAGTTTTGGAAATTAGACACACATAATTGGTGGAAAGACATAAATATTAATAGGGAGTGATTGAGGTCATCAATCACAAAAAAAGTGTACAATTGAGGGCCTCAAATCAACAGATCTATGATGATTTAAAATATAATCAGTTCAACAAAACATAAGGTATTAGGATAACACATTTTTTGTTTTACGGTCTCTTTCTTAACGTTTGATAAATAATTTCTTCATAGAATAATAGAAAAAAATATACGTGACTATTAGAGTTTCATCATTCTACTAATTCCGACCACAATTTCATTATTCACTCCAAAAGATAATAGAATTCAAAAAAATTATATTTATCCTAATAATATGGGGTTCCAAAAATAATGAATTTATAATTAATTTTTCAGACTATTTAAAAAACTACATTATACAAACTAGGACATTAGGTAGGCCAGTGGTATGTGATGCATCTTCGTCGCCCTTCGGTTGCGGGTTCAGGTCTCGTAGCCATGCCAGACACAAAGATTCGTTGCCCGACCTCGTGGTTGTCCGTTTTATAACAATAAAAAAACCATATTAATATGTTTTTTTAAACATAAACAATAGTATCCAATGTTTAACATAATCCATTCCAACCTTTAGACTTATCCAAAATACTTCTACACAAACTCACAGTCCAAAATTTATAATTAAGGTAAACACAATGAAGATCCTTTTTTCCACATAATAACATGTGAATAACTTCATCATGTATTCTTTTAAAATTGTGTAACACCCTGAATTACCATGAAACCTTTATTTATTACACTCCTACTCTTTATTCCATATAAAATATTGGCTATAATCTTAATATCCATACTTTTTGTAAACTCAATCAATAATGGAATATACAAATCATTAATCAGTTTCAAGGTAGTAAAGAAATCCAATATAATTTATCCAAATAAATAATATATTTTCCAAAATAAATAACTCCGTATCATAACCATATTAAGGTTTATATTTCTCTCAACCATATATTTTCCAAAATATTTAACCACCTACTGAGTCACATTTCTTAGTTCCACACAATCTCATGTCCTTGATGAAATAGTACTGTAGTACCAAACTTATATACTCTATAATTCTTATAACATGTACATCGTTGAAAAACACACAAATGACAAAATTATTTAATATAAACATAAGAAAACGCGTCATTACTCTTCATCTGTGGTAATATAGTAACATGATTATTATCCAACAACATCATTTGTGGTATACTCTAATGATTAGGACACTGATTCACGCAGTGTCCCAATACCATTCATATAAATAATTTTATATTTGGTTCCTTTTTCTTACCCTTGAAATCACGTACTCAGTGTCCTTTTTCACCACACTTATAACAAACTCCCATTCTCGTAATGAATTTACCAAGGTGATTCCTTACACACTAATCACATATGGTAAAATACTTCTCTCCCTTATTCCCATTAGCCATCTTTCTCTCTACCATCCTTTTCTTCTCTGGGTTCCCTTCTAATCCATAAGACTCAACAATTCATTACTTATCTTATTAACTCATGAAACTATTTCTTCATATGATGACAATACATGAGTGACTATTTCATTTATAAATGTTGGCTTAATACTATGAAATATATGATTATTCTAAGCATTGGATCATTCATATTGTTGTATTTCTCTTTCCATTTATTAGGCATCATTTCTAAACAATGGAATACAGTATGTTAGTTTTATTAATCAAAATTCATAATTCAAAACATGTATTGTAGATATTTTGTGAATATAGATAGTTCTTTGAGAATTCCATTATTCCCTTTAGTTTAACCCTGCATATCATTTATAATACACTTCTCGGAATGCTGAAAAAACACAAGAAATTGGTGAGATCAGATTCTTAGTAAGGGTAAATGATTTAGAAGAAGCCATACAGTTTTAACAAAAGATGTATAATAAAAATAGAATCCTTTTTAAACATAATCATGAACATAATATGGGAAAAATTATCAAACATCACCATATAAACATTCACATGGATATTCTAATAGTCGAATAATCACACGTAATAACTAATTACATAAGGAGGGAATACCTAGCATCAGAAATCATTACCACATAGTCAAGGCCTCATGCAAAGACTACAAATAATTTTTTTTCAAGGCCTTATAAAAATACAATATTTTGTCTCATTATATCTACCGATTCATCAAAGAGTTATAGCGGGCTCCACCCATCACTTAATAAGTCCAATTCAATCCTCATATGATAATTTTGAAACCTTACAAAAACATTTGTATTAAAACAGGTATACGAAATGTCAATACATTATCCATAAACCATGAATGGTATAAAAATCGAACATAGATATTCAAACATATCATAACTCCTTCAATACAATACAAAAGTTTTTATAATAATTAATCAACCTCAATCAAGAATAATATCCAGTAATGGATGCTGACATTGTTAAAAATGATTAGTAAAACATTTTGAGAGAAATACCCCTTTTTATGAAATCATTTAATAGTCACACATTTATAAAAGAAGTAATTTGAAAGAGATTTTTGATTCATTGTATCCCATAACACTTTGAAATTTTTGAAAAAAATTATCATTTCAAAACATTAATGTCCCTAAAAATACATCCTTAAAATCAATTTTGAAAACATGGACATTAATTAAAAGTATTTAAAAAGATAAACCATTAAAACATTTAAAATGATGATCTAGTTAAATAGACCCTCCCATAAAAACTTAAAATATTCCATATGAATTTTTTTTTGAAATATGGTTATCAATGATAATTATGTTTCGACAAATACTTACACATAAATAATCTCAGATAATAATGAGAATGAAGAAATAACCCTAGCCTTGCACTTTCCTTTGGTCGAGGGTATTTTTAACCTTTGGTATAATGACCATAGTATGATATTAAATTATACTAGAACCATATTCATATTTATTATATCATACAAGATTCATTTATGTCTATATACTTTCATTTTATTAATGATTTCCATGTTAATGTAACATTTCAGGTAATAATTGCTTTCTTTATCGTACTTGTTTTAACTTGTTATTCTTAATCGTATCTCTTAGATAAAGATTTAAATACTTCCAGAATATAAAACATAATTTATATAAAATATATATATATAAAATATAAATAGGTATAAAAGACAGATATATGAAATGAAAAACAATGTTTATGGAGACGGTATGCCGTATGTACGCATAAACTATGTTTTGATTTTCATATAGTATTGAATGAAACTAATTGAATAAGATATATTTAAATCAATATATATATTAAGTAGAATTATTATGTCATATATTACATAATTATTAATAATATATATTTATAATCATTTTTGAATGGTGACTGTGGAAATAAATCGCATCGCACCGCGTAGATGGTAAGCCGTACGTACACACGAGCTACGATATCATTTCATTAATGATTAAAAGGTTTGAGATTAGATGGTATATTAATTTTACAGAGACCTTAGCATGTTATTTTTATTATTTATATTCATATTTCTCATCATTATATCCATCCAAATAAAATAGTGTTGAATAACAAATTACACCCTGTCGTGGAGACGGTAAGCCGTACGTACGCACGCAAGGTGACATTATCATTCATAGGATGGATAGAATAATGAATATGGTTGTGAAATATTTAAAATAACATCATAGTATTTAGAAGTTACTGGAGTTTTTATTTTTTTATGGAAATAACAAAGAAAGATAAAATGAAAAACGAAAAGAACATTGAAAGAGGTGATAAAATAATTACCTCTTCATTGGGTGTTTCCTTTTGATTTGAACAAAATGGATCCTTATGATTCTTTTATTCTCAAAGAAATCCCACTAGGTTTAAGTGAGTGATGATGGGAGGAGATTTGGGATGGGGTTGTCTGGCCCAAATAGCTTTGGAGACGTGTTTTTGAGAGAAGGGGAAGTTCCCTTTTATAAGAGGGGTGAGCGTCACTTTAGGAAAATGTTGAAATATTATTTTATAATAAAATCAATTCCAGATTATAATGCCTTCAAAATGATTTATTTAGCAAATAAGGTTGTTATGGGTCAAAATCCTCTCAAACAATAGGTTTTAGACAAGTTTAGGTCACCATATTAACCCTATATTGTAGATTTAACTATAAGTTAAAAAGTTTAACTTTTACGACGTCATTTTGTATTATTATAATAAATGGTTAATAAACATACAATAAAATTCCATCAGAACCCCAAGTGGTTAATTAATGACATTTTAATAATTATATAATTCTTTTGGATGAAAATTATATTTTTAGGAATATTATATAATTTAATAATATAATATATGTTTTAAAAATTAATTTATGTAAATTTTGAAACTATTTAGTATTTGGTATTAGTGAAAGTCATGAAAACATGATTACTTAAAAAAATAGATATAATCAACCCCAAAATGTCATATTAACCTAGAAAATTCAATGATGGCATAAAAACATTCAAATTATATTTATTTTAATATTTGTAATATAAATTATTCTAATATTTCATTAAATAGGCTATTAATAGATAATAATTTTATCATAAATAATTTTAATTATTTAATATCTAAAAATTGTATATAAAATTCCATTGTGTTGGAAATATATTTAGGATTCTAATGAAAATTTATAGTTTAATTTATCTTATGTATAAACCTATATTAATAATGGGTTATTTATTAAACATTGAATTTAACAATTTTAACTCTTCATTAAATAAAATAATAATAAATGTCCTAATCTAATCCATCTAAAACAAAAGGATCATAGTTTTGTTATAAGTTTTATTTGGGTCAAAAAAACATATCCAATAGAATTATTACATGTGTTTGGTTAATAATACTAATATTTTTACTTTTAATTTCTGTATTTACTTTTAACCGTGGTAAATAAAAGTCAAAAGATAATATTCAACAAAAAATACTTTCATCTTATTGAAGCAAATTTTACTTAATAATATTAACCATGTCTCATATATTTTTTAAATTCAACTCAATTAAGCGGTAAAATTTGGTTCTATGGATGTTCTCTAACATGCCTAGAAGGTGGGTAAAAGATGTGAAAAAATTCAATAAAATTTTATACCTCTGATTTTATTATAAAATGACTCTAATTAATTACATTTGACTAATATATATATATAATATCTATTTTTAATTTAAATGAATTTAAATAATAATATAATTATTTAATTAAAAAGTTGATTTTAAACAAAAACACAGTGTTTTTCACTATTCATCATAAATTAGAATGTTTTTAGAAAAATACCAAAAAATAACCTTAAGATAATTTTGATATTCTGAACTCAAAAATTAAGACTATTTTAACAAACTAAAAACAAATAAGTTGAATTTGTTAATTTAAAATTTATTCCCATTGTCCAAACCAAAAAACAAGGTTTTTTTATAACGTAAAAATGATAAAAATATTGATTTGTGTTTATGTAAAATTTAAATGTATATATACATATGATGACTAAAATTTAATTAAATGTTAAAAATATAATCTAATTATAATTAAAAAAAGATTCAAATGTATAATTTAACACTATAAATTATATTTATTAAAAAGTAGTTTTCAATTAAAATTTTGCATGTTTCACTAATCCTCAAAATATGAAAGTTATCATAAAAACACCAAAAATTTATCGAAACTAAATTTTTATGTCCCACTTCTAAATAAGATGTTTATTTTTTCAAATTTAATATAAAAGTGTCATATATCACATTTGGAAAAAATTCACCATTAATAAGCCGTAAAATTTCATTTTTGAAATATACTTCTTTTATCTGAAAAAAAAATTTCTTATATTATGTCTAAGAAACAAATAATACGGATGATAAAGTTATATAGGGTATAAAAGATTAAAAATTCAGTTAATATTATTCATAACCACTTTTTGAACTACTAGTTTGGTATGTTGTGGTGCGCTCGAACTCAGTGTTGCGTGTAGCGCAAGATATTGAATTACATTAATGAGATAACATACAATAAAATCATGGTGTGTTACACATAATTGAAATTTATATTTTAATTAAAATGATAAAAACCCCAGTTTATTTTCACAGTGAAAACCATTATTTCGTATAGTGTATCCCTACAAATCAATCAGAAAACACATTCTGATGTCAAGGGGAAAATGCAAGACAATAAAAGGGTGATATTAGATGATCAATTAGGATATGTGTACAATGTAAGATATGAATAAATAATGCATAATCAATATGGTATCTTTAAAAACTGAAACACATTCTATTTAATCTATAAAATTTGATTAATTTGAATGGAACTAATGACGATCAAATAATTTTACAAAAATAATAACATGATATTGAATACATAATCATGGAAATTGTAAATAATAAAATAATCACATTGAATATCAATAACATAATTCATAATTATGAAATACATAGTTCCTAATATTTAAAACATACATTTCGAGCCTAGTTCTAGGGAATTTTAAATAAATTGGTAATTACTCAGCAAAAAAAACAATATTGTTTTTCTCATCTGACATAAAAATGCACCGAGGGGCTATAGAGTGCTCATACCATCACATAATAATTACGATTGCTTTATCATATGAAAGGTGTGAAACATTCTCAACATAAAAATTCCTATTGAAAAGATAACATACAAAATTTTAATACATAGCCCAATCAATATACACTATCATAATCCATATGGAGAAATATATTGAATGGTAATAAAATAGTACATACATGATCTAACTAATCATAAACCAAATAGATAAATAATTATGGTGGTATAAGTACATCATTTCATCATTTTATCAAAAGTAAAATAGATTTTAAATAACATATATAAATAGAAATACAATGAAAATATCCTTAAAATAGTTTATGAAAGACATAACCTTGTCATTTTTAAAGTAAACATTTTAAAATAGAAGGTAAAAAATGTAAAAAATAAATATCACTGAAGAAAAACATTTTTTACCTTCTAAAATAATCATTAAAACATTTAATGGTCATTATGGTGGAAAATTATGTTCATTTCATATACATTAAAAAAATATTTGTTCTAGATTTTTTTGTAAAAACTAAATGGTTATTGTTTTGAATGTGAATTGAAGATTCCTTTACAAATAATTATTTATAGGAAAGGTGGGAATTTTTTTAATAAATCCTTATGAAATTTTTATAATCTTTTTTTAATGTATTTCTAGAAAACCCGGGTTTTGATGAAAATGTTATTCCATCCAAAGAGAGAAATAAATTCTAATTTTCTTAAAAACATATTCACAATAATTTTATCTACCAACGTGTGTAAAAATGGTACTACTACATTATAATGTTAATGAATAACTATATTTAAATAATATATATATATAAATATATATTATGATAGAAATATCAAATTATCCCCCCAAGAAAACATAAAAATAAAAAATTCCCAATAATGAGAAGACTCTAAAATAAAACCTTACCACCTTAGTAACATCTGTATTATAATACCCAAAAAATAAATAAATTAAAATGAAACTTTAAATAAAATTAATAATAACATATTCATGATATAACAAATATAAAGGGTCATTATAAACCCCACACATAGAATATTGGTTATGAATATGGAATTTGCCTCATATAAGTAAAAGTGAGATGAGAAACCCTTATCTCTAGTCTCATTTCCTTCATAGATGTCTGTTACTTATGTATAATTGATTTATTCATTTTATTAATTTATACCAAAATAATAATCATATCTATAATATCATATATTATTTCTATTATATCATTTTACCAACCTTTTTTATTAATATATCATGATTTTGAATATTTTAGGAGTTAATTCACTATTATAAATTCACACTATTAAAACTGTTTTAAACTCATGGTATATCCTTTATAAACATTGATATCAGCTATACTAATTATTTCCTCAACCATGGTCTTAATTTTCAAAGGTATATACATCTAATAATGGTTATCATTGAACTATTACTATAGGTTGTCTCGATTTATCCTAGACAATCAATTCCTTGATATTGTTTGTATATCTATTGAATAATATGAATATACATGGTTTTGAGTAATCCACTGGTAAATAATTATACCAAAATTTCATAAAACGTGGTGTAACACTCTATCTTATGTATAATAATGGTTTATAATGTAGTTGGTATAGCTTCCTTTCCCCAAAAATCACAATAAGCCCATCCATCACCTCTTCCAGAACCAGTGAACAAAAAAATTCCTAGTGTACATTTAATGAAATATAAATATTGTAAATTTATTGTTTATCAATATATATAAATATATTTCAAATACATTAAAATAACATCACATATATATATAATCCATACCATAAATCATTTTTAGCAACTAAACACCATCCATATATATTTCTCATTACTTGCAACTCAAAATAGACAGGATCAATATATCCATCCTCACCATCATAATCACCATAATTATCATAATCCTCCTCATTGTCATAATCAATTTAATTTTTGTCATCATCAACCTCACCATCAATGTCACCATCAAATAGAACATCATAATCCCAACCAGCACTAGTTTCACCATAACCATCACCTAATGAATCATAAAATGAATGCATCATCAACATGTATGTATCTCAAACCATATATTTATCTAGTGTAACTGACATAGATTAAGCATCTGTAGAATTCATAAATTCTATAAAGTTCTTTTTACTACATTCATTCTTCCTGAATGTCCATTTTTTCCATTTTATGCCATTATACAAGCTAGTGATGCCTCATCATGAGCTATTTACAACTCAGCTATACCAGAACTAGAACTTTTTGTTGGAAAATATTTAGTGGGTAGAATACTCTACCCTAAAAAGTACTCTCCCATAGTACCCATCTCTTGATGCACATTGAAAATGTTTATTTGGACCAATGTTTTCTCTTTCCGGGTCATTAAGGTCCTTCAACACACATTTTTTAGAGTAAAAATAAATTATTTATTTAAACTGTATATATTAAGATACCAAATCCCTAACATAAACAAAAAATATTTTATTGAGGCTGTTATTTTACCATGAATTCGAATTTCTTTATAAGTTTAAATGGAAATTTTTTTTCTCTAGGCACACATCCTTCAATATTTAATATTTCTTGATGAATTGAAATTGAATATAGAAAAAAATTACTCATTTATACGTTGTAGAACAATAATTAATCAATCCAAAATAAAGGGAGAGTAGAGGTTACAATATATACCCAAATAAATTTTATGTGAAATAATAAGATGACTAAATGAAATATATGGACAATTATAATGTTTCATTTTATGTATAAAGGATGAATAAGAGTAATTAACTATAAATAAATAAATTTATTTTATAAAAGTAGTGTGAAAATTCAGCATGTTAATTATTGAAGTATTAAAAAAACTAAGAGGGGAGAATATTGTAATAAAAAGTTTTATGTGTTGGATTTGATGAGATAGTGGTTAGATATATTTACCGTGACATGTAATATGATACGTGGATGTGAACTGAGATGATTTATAGAAAAATTCATCTGTTAAATTTTTTTATTCTGTTTATCAATAATACATATGAAAAACCTGCAATAATATTCAACCTAACATAAACTGTAAATGTTGAATATGTTTAAATGTTGTAGTGGAATTTTTATTAAAGGAAAATTTTTCAGAGTATGACACTAGGTGTCCTTCCCCGGCATTTTATTTATAGGATTTCGTTGATATATTATTAAGAGGATGTTTCACTATGAGGATTTTATCCATGCCCTAATGAAAATACATTTTATTATAGTGTGAATTTCATGATATGGTCTTACTAAAATGAGGACCCATAAAAATATAATTCATCACACTATGAGTCTATAATGATAAAAAAATTTACGTCACATAGATGTACTAGAAATCAATCAATAAAGAAGATACCATAATATAAAAAGTTATTCAAGAGATTATAGTGATCTATTAGAGGATATGAATTAAATAATTAAGATAAAATTATTTTATAGATTATTGGTTAAAAAATTATTAAAAAAATATAACAATACTAGGAATTTTAGTGTATAAGACATGTTATTAAAGGTGAAAGGAATTATGTTGAAATGTATTTCATCAGGACATGGTCATCCCAAAATTAAAAGAATCCAAATTTTTAGATATTGGATAAGGAAAAATATTATTTTAGGATGCAAGATACTATTCCAATAAGTAGAAAACCAATAGATTTTTTTGAATTCAATGATTTATTTTTTTAAGAAATTTTTTTCTCTAATATAATGATAGTTAACATGGATTAATATAATTATTATGGAATATTTTTCATATTATTCTCAACATAAATTGAATATAAAGAATATAATGAATATTTTTATGATATTATGATGAAATAAAAAATTTTCAATTCAAAATAATGAATTGAATCATTATGGAAATATAACATGGATTATAAACAATTGATGCAAAAGAATTGATAGTAAATAAAAAAAATTCTATATTTTATCACGGAATTTATTAGAGATTAATCAAATGAAAAAACTATATGATTGTAATTCCATTTTTTGTTTAATGTATACAGTTTTTCATGGATGATTAATGAACAAATTTTTATAGAAATGTATTCTCTCTATGTTTGGGAGAGTAATGATTTATTTATATTATGAGGTTGGTAATCAAAGAAAATTAATATAGATACTCATAAATTTTTAAAAAATAAATCCATGTAATTATTAATTTCGGTATATCAATAAGTATCTTGAAGGATAATTCATCATTATATGGTGAATTATTCATGTTTAGGAGAAGATATTATCTCTTAATATGAATTTGGGAATCTATATCATAAGGGCTATAAATGTTGGTTAATGAAATTAATAGAGATAAAATAAATAATTATGAGGATTTACTATTAAATTAAAACATAAAAACAATGGAATTATAGTGTGGGACTTAATAAAATGAAAATAAAATTTAGGGCTGATCATAAAACACATGAACACACCCCATAAAAGAATGTTTATTTAAGTGTCACAAAAATAAAAACACTTTAGAAAAAAATAAATTTATTGATCATCAATTAAGAATAGTAAAAATATAAAATTTTCATTGTTTTTAATTATTTATATATGATTTATACATAGTATTGGTCCTCCATGAGAATCTAGTTCTTTTTCATGTTTGTGTTTCCATGTGTGATGCTAGGTTTGTACTGCTTTATGGTGGGCATGATGGGAGTGGTTGAGGTTGCCATGTGTTTTTAGTAGTGGGAAGGTCATATATGTGGTGTTTGAATGAATTGATGTTTTTCTCAGTTATATTTTTATACATTATGATCAAAATAGGATGGTGTGTGTGAATAATTTTTAGATAATTAGGAAGAAATATGAATCTATCACCGTTGATGTAAAGAAGAAATAATTATAATGTAATCATTTCAAAATTATAAATAAAAAGAAATTGGAGATTATTTTAACACTGTAAGAGGATAAGTTTTTATAGAATGGAAGAAAAAAATTCATAAGTATATTCGTTAATGAATTACCAATTAGTTAATGTTCATGACTTCAGAGGAGAAGAATAATGAGAAGGCATAGGATTGTGAAGAATAGTTAAATAATTGTATGACTAAATGAAATACAAAAAGGTAGCCCAGGAATCCAAAAAATGTATTTTAATGAAAAATTTATGAAAAAAAATTAGATGAGAGATAAATAGAATAGATTTTATATTGCATTAGGGATAAATTTAATTTTAATGAAATTCCAAACATGTCCTTCCAAAAATGAAAATAATATGAAATCAATTATAAATCATGGATAATATATGATGGATATGGGTGTACATACAGAGATGATTAAGTAATAATTTATTGGAGATTTACTTTTGAAACAATTGCTGACATAACGAAATATATGTTTTAAAAATGGTATCATATAAATTTCAGAAATCAAACTATGTCATCATACCTTTACCAAGTATTCAAAGTCCCTAGATAATAAGTGGAGAAAAATGATAAAATCTTACCAACATTAATTGAGGAATAAATATTCTTCATGTAATATTCAGGTGTTAAAATGTTATTTATTTCCAATACACTAATTTTAATTCATAATAATGTATTATTACCTAAGTTAAATTCCCTACTCTTAAGTCGATAAATTATTAGATTTAATAACTAATTAATTTAAATTCAATTATTGAGGAGCATTTAAAGTACGGTTGACCTTATCCTTATAGAGATAAATCCTATGAATAATTAAAATCTAAGGATAATTTAATTTATTGAAATTGTATAATGAATTGGTGTTATAAATTGGTTAAACATGTGTTACCACTATCCAAAGTAGTACTTTAAATATTATATAATGAATTTATTATTTATATTTGGTTAAGACCACTCGAAATTATATATTAATAGAAAATTATTATCCAAGTTTCATAATCATATATTATTAAGTGAGTGATATAAAAATCATTGATGTTATTAACCTAGATTATTGATTCTAACAATGCATCCTGACTCGATAGGTTTAAATGAAATTTTGACGAATCATTTCAAATTGGAATATTAAATAGATAAAATAAGATCATAATAATACAATTTATTGTGATAATGTTGGTGGAAATTAATGTTTCTAATAATGTATGGTTGAAAGGACATCAATGACTCATGTTATATCCAACAAGATGTTGAAAATATTTATTTTTATGATTGAGAAAGAAAGGGGTTAGTGAATCATGAGGATAGTTGACGATGAAGAGTGTGATGTTATAAATTTAATATAAAGGAGAAGAACAATCCCTCAAAAAATTGAGGTTAATAAAATAAATACTATTTCATGATAATAAATAAATCAAGGCAGAGAATATTTTTAAAAAAGGGGTATTGATAAAAGTAAATGGAACCTCCCAAGCACCTGTATTTTAGTGCGCCCCGAATTTTTCATATACATCATACCGACTTTCTTTTTTTCTTCAGAATGCATACTAAAATAAAAAATTGAATAAAATTAATAGAAAATAAATTGTTAGTACAAACCATAAATGTTTATGAATATCATAAACTCATTAATCATCCAATATGTTATAGTTTATTGGTATTGTGAGGTTTGAATGTTGTAGAATATTGGTGACCCCACTAACTCTGAGCTGACTCGACTCTTACAAACAAAATATAACTCATATTTTTATGATAGCCAATGTTTACCATGTTTCATGAACTATTTATCCCTAGTTTATTGACCATTAGTATTGTTGAATTGACAAATATGTTAAACATGTTACTTCATATGAATATAAAAAATATGTATATAATTTTTTTTAAAAATTATAACCATATATCCACCATGGATTTTAACATAATTTGAATTCTAACATACTTACATGAAATTTCTTTCACTAGAATAATATCAATATACTTGGATATAGATGCCACAAAACATCTATATTGTCTATATTTTTTACATTTCATTTTATTATCATCATTTTAATATACCATTATTTTTTTGTGATGATTCTGGGATTCATGTATATGGGTGTTCCCACATCTCCTATTAAAAGATACCACTAAATATAAAAAAAGGAAAATTTTAGAATTAATTATCAGTTAAACTAATAAAATGAAGGATGTGATGTATATGGACACACTTATTAAAAAACCACATCCAGGATGACCATTAGGCTCTAATTGATCCATGAGTAGTGGTGGAAAGGTGGTATTTGAAGGGTGTGTCCATTCTAATGCAATCACTAGGTTGTATATATGCGGTGTGTGGGATGTTGATGGAGCACTATCATTAGATATTTGATGAATAAGTGTAGTTAATAGTGGTGGAATAGACATGTTAGAATATGTGTGGATGATGGGATATCTACTGGAGGGTTTGTGAGTGACCATGTACAACAATTGATCCATCTACCTTTGGTATCACACCTTCTTGATTGGCCAGGTTCCTAACCCCTACTAGTAGAATAAGGATAGGTTAACTCTAGTCAAGTTGAATTTACCTAAATTAAATTTTATAAGAAATAGGAATTTGAAATTAAATTTTACATGGATGATAAATATTACAAATATTGTACTCATTAATGGAACTGTAGGAGGGATCCCAATCTCACACTTTCAGGAATCATTATAAAATGGTACCTTCCTTCGAATTTCTTCAATATATTTCATAAGATACATAGTTTATATAATTATGAATAACAATAAAATCCAATAAAACCATTAATATAATATTTATATAATATAAAAACTATTCTTGACAACTGATAAAGGGTATAGAAGCCCGAAGTTGTGTGATATATGAAATTCGATACAAAATTTGTTTGAGATTACTACGCATCTACAATATAAAATATAAAATGCATCATTTATATACTTATATAAGTCTGATTAATATATAATGATCATCCAGTAATGATGGACATATAAATGAATTTAATTTAATTTACAATGTAGAAAATTGACATTTAGGGAAAACTTTAATAAGGATTATGTAATATCAAGAGGAAAAGATAAAATTTTGATTCATATAGAAATAAAAATTTGAGAAATAGATAACATTTTTTTGATTTAAAAATCACCTTATTACTAATGATAACGATTATAAAAATGTAAATACATTTAAAATTTCATTTCATATTCATTCAGAGTGAATATAAAATCTAGAGGAATTAATAGTCAATAATACCATTATGAGGAACATAAGAAACAAAAAAGAATAACGAACAATGAGATTATGTGAGATGAATTAGAATAAATAATGAAATATAAAGATATTATATCCTAATAAATCAACATAATAAGGATCATGGGTATGTACCAAAATATCTAATATTGAAAAAATTAGAAATATTTTAGAGAGTTATGTCCTTGTGATATATTTTCTTAGGAGAACCATTTACACATAGTTTATTTTAAATAGGAGGTCCATATCATTGGGATCTCTTTTAATTAGATCTCCATGTATTTATGGTTCAATTTCGATGGCAGAATCCCATCCCAAAATCATTTCCCCCATGGGAGTGACATATATTCATAAAACAATACATAATAATTTAATTTATATTAAACCCAATTTCATAAGGATGACCAACCAAGTTTATATCTTAGGTTCCCACTAATGTATCAAAATTTACTCCAATAAAATATTCTATATAATCACAAGAAATATAATAACCCTCCAATTATTTAAAAAAACAAATTACTACATTAATCAATCTCATAAATAGTTAGTATATATTAAAAATGAAACTATATATTTTATTTATGTAAAATTAGTGAATAACCAAATTAGAAACACACACACATAAATGGACATATATATTCAAAAATCACATTTATTATGTAATTCGATAAAAAATTCTAAACAAAAAATCCTTAAATGAATTGGTACGAATAGTAACCTAATGGGATTTTAGTTAGGTTTTGATAAATATATTAAAATAAATAAAATTCTTATTAGAATATTTCATGATTTAGGAACACAATAATATGAATTTATAGAATAAATTAATCAATTATTATCAAAACTAGGGTAGATAACTGTAGGATACAGGAGGAGAGTCTAGTCCATAGGTGAGGGGATATTAGGGATCGTCGGTTGATATGGAAGGAGGGGAGGCCGAAGAAGTTATTTTAATATCATATATAGAGGGTTCATTAAAAACCATTTGTATGTGATTATAGATATCATCAAATTTTAATGACCATTGGAATATATTTTTGGAATGGACACTCTACCAGTGGTACCAATAAACAATTGGTATAGAGGTTTCGAGATAGCCATACTTTCGAGTAGTGATTGCCTTGTTTTTACATTCTTGTTTTATCATGAATGATATAGTGCTTATTAATAAGATATATACATATATATATATATATAATATATAGAATGATAATAATGTTATTAAAATCTTTTTTACTCATTACAAGCATTTTTAAAACCATTTATGAATAATTCTCAGGGAATATGAATCACGTTATTTTATGGAGACAGTAGGCTGTACATACGCATGAGTAAAGATATTATTCCATTAACGAGTGAAAGTGTAAGAATGTGTGTGATATATTAATTTTATAGAATCAATATCACCTCATTTATATGACATGTATTCCATAATTGTTTCCTTATTTTAATCCATTTAATGCATACGTGAAAAAATTACATCACTTCACCAGGCATTAGTCCACCATACACATGAGCGACATTATCGTATTTGAAATGGAATGGAATGTAAAATGGTATATGTGATATTAAAATTATAAAAGTATAATAATATCATAAATATCATATAAATGTAGTAAATCCATGATTATATCCATCCTTGATTGTTGGTGATGGAAAATGAACTACATCCGTTCATGAGGTGGTAGTCCACCAGACACACTATGATGATTTCATTTCTTGTTTGATGAATGTTTAGTGGGATACATGTTATTCCATCAACAAAATAACATTTTGGTATATGGTTTATATTTTTATAATTTTATTTTTTATTTTAATAAATGAATGTATGTGTAAAAAGGATAATGAAAATGGAAGATGTTTTTTATGAAAATTAGCTTCTCTGTGACAATCCTCCATGGTTATGCTTTTAAGAATGAAAGTTATGGTCTTTTGTACGGACCCAAAACACGAGAAATGTTATACGATAAGTAGTGAGATATTTTGGTAGTGTCTGGTTAATACATGGGGACTTTGGGGTGTAAATAAGTGAGGGATGATAATACCACTATATATGTGGGGAAAGGGAACTCTCTTTGAAATTATATAGAAATTTACCAACAGAATCGAAAATGACAAGTTCATTCACATGCCAAAAACATCTAAATAACCTGAGGTTATAATTTTTTATACCATAAGATAAATTGTTTTCTTGAAAATAGTATTTTGACAAGTTGGGTGGTCATATTTACCCTTATCTTATTATTTTAACCATAAGCTAAACCTAATTTAATATTAACCATGGTAATTAGTTTTTAATGTATTATCTATTCATTTTAGTCAAAAATTTTGTTGACCATATTAGATAATATAAATTATTTTTTTCCAACTATGAAATCCATTTTCCAAATTCATTTCATATAATTTTAAAATTTTAATTTAAAATTATTCCTATACTAGCAACGAAAAAGTGAGTTTTTAAAGTGAAAATTCACATAAGTGGAGAGGGTTTTAACAATAAAATTCAATAGGACATTGATACCAATTACCTAAATTAGATAAATTGTAATAAAATTGAATTGTTTTTTCTTTATATATAATTTAAAATATAATTCAACTTTGTAAATTATTTTAACCTAAATCCACTTTCTATTGAAAATTATAATTTTTACTTTTCATCAAAAAATGAAATATTTTTTGAAGAAAAATCACCGTAAGATAATTTTATTGTAAAAATTTAAATGTTGAATTTTATTTCATAAAATAAATTTTCTAATATTAGTTAAAATTAGTTATAAATTATGTGTGCAAATCTAGATTATAATACCATTCCAAAAATATGTCTTTCATAAAATTTTTCATGCACATTCAAATCATTCTTATTTTATTTATAATCAATATATTACCATTGTATTTATATTATACATGTGTAAACAATAAAATTTTAATAATTTGGCACTAATTTTGATACCCACTAACATAATGGATAGGTTATAATGGTACTGTTCAAATAATTATACTTTAATTGAATATCATGTTTTATTTAAACCCGATTTTGCATGAATTACATGCTATAAAAAACATTTTAAAAAAAAAGTAATTTATCGTAATGTCATAGGATTTTATTTTTCCATATAAGCTTAGTGTGGAATATTATACAAGATATCTAACATGATGTTCATTTTTTAAAATCTTGGGGTGTTACAAAGGAATACAAACCTCAATAAATGATTTTGGCAGTGGTAAAACTCATTGTATCCATATATGTCAGAATAAATAATTTAAATGGAAACATAAAAATTTGTTTTCTAATTATTATGTACATATAAAAATTTACTTATAAAATAATTTTTAAAACATGGATATTGAAGATGAAAATGTAGAAAATAAATATTCAAAACATTTTAAATGAGTTTTTAAGATAAAGTGTCTCATACCTTAAGTATGAATTTTAACATGTCTTATTTATCCTCATGAATAATATAATTATGTTAATTATTTAATTTCTTAATATCATTTATAAAATTTATTATTCCTATTATCATATTTATTATCCTGTTGTATTTAATTAATTAACCAATTAGGATATTATTGGGTGTTTTGATGATATTCGACTCAAATGTTCGAAATGAATTTAGTAGGTTGCCTATGGTAAATAATATAATTATTAAATCATCCCGAGAAGAATAATAATTAAATATTTATTATATTTATACATTAATAATTCTTTCTAAACCAGTCATAAATAATGGTTATGAAAAATGATTAATGTTAACATCATAGATACAATAGGCCATACATACACATGATTAACATTTCTATTTTTCAATGATAATTTTCAAAATATGTTTATAATCATTAAATAATTCCTGAAGAAAAATTATATTATAAATGAAATATTAGTACATTAATTACACTTGTATATTTCATTGATTTTATGTGGTGATGAAAAACATATCACATATCTTTGTGGAGGCAGTAGTCCACATGTAAACAAGAATAACATTATCTTTTTTTCGGGAGTGGATAGGAAAGAAAATAATGGATACATTATAATTTTATAATGAGAAATATTTTATTAATATCATATATATATATATATATATATCTTATATACATCATTAGAAACATTTGTAAGAGGTAATTATGGAAAAATGATTATATTGGATCGCATGGAGGTTGTTCATCGTACAAACAAATCTGGCATTGTTTCCCATTTGATGATATAAGAGTTGGGGTAGGCTATTAAATTATATAATAAAAATTTATTACATGGTTAATATTGATGTTATTATATCATCATGGTTGAGTATTATTTGAATTATGTTCAAGAAGAGACATAATGAAAATACTCAGTTATGAATAATACATGTTCTCAAGACCACCTCTTTTATATTATAAGTAAACCTTTAATATATTAGAATTAGGATAGATAAAAGAAAAATAATATGTTGGGAGGTATGTTTGGATGGTATAGGGAATTTTATTATCAGAAATATACCACTGATGGTGTAAATATTAGAGGAGAGAGGTATCTATTTATAAGTGGCCGAGACGACACAATTTGATTTTTTGAGAAGAGAAATGTATACCCAAATTTTACACAAGGAAAGTGGCCAAAAAATTGATAATTATAGAACCTTTTATGAGAAATGGTTGAAATATGTTCATAAAATAGGAATTGTGAATTTTTTAGGTCATTTTAACTCTTATCTTTTTTCTTTAACACTTTGTAAACTCGTTCCCACCAAAACCGCAACAAACTATTTTTAATATATTGACTATTCATTATGATAAAAATTTATGGTTTAAATTTTTATATAATGTAAATTATTCTTATTAAAAATATAAAATACATTTTACTTAATTTAATTCACAGATATGAAAATATTAAATTTAAAAATAAACTCACAAATGTGGTGAAAAACGTGTTTTCAAGAAAGGTATTTTCCTGCATAAAATGATTTTTAAATAACATTATGACTAGTAATTATGATTATATGAATTTAAATTCATATTTACAGATATATATTCTATAAATTTAAATTTAATCATTCATAATTTTGGTTTTTAGTTGATCAAAATGGAGAAACATTATTTACTTTAAAATAGTTTTCCAAAAAATGCATTCTCAGACACAAAAATAAACATATACTAAAATCGAATGTAAATGTGATTATAATGTTATTAATAAGATTAAATATAAATAATTAATATTTTTGTTAATTAAAATAAAATTAAAATAATATTTTGAATTTTAAATTAGTAAATTTCTTGAAAAAATTGACATTTTTACAAAAAACAATATTTTCACAGTTTACGAAAAAATCAATATATTCTAAAAATACAAAAAATAAATTAATCTTTAGATAAATTATATATGATGATTTCCAAAATTAAATTAATCTTTCTACATCTCAATTCTGAAATTTTTAAATTAAAATTTCAAATAAATAATTATAAGAAAATAATTTAATTAAAATTATTTCCTTTGGATTCAAAAATAAAATATTATTTTTATAATGAATATAACTATCTAATTTATAAATATTAAAAAAAATGGTTTATTTATTCAATAATTTTTTGATTTGTTTCACCCCACTATTATAAATTTTATTCTCATAATTTTATTCACATATTATTCAATTATGGATATGCTTATCTCATAGCATTTTCACATTACCAATTTTCTTCGTCAACCATATTGTTTTTCTATAAAACATGAACTTTATCAATTATCATATTCTTCAACACATGATATCTATATTAAAAAATATACACCGACAATTCAGCGTCATAGATATTCTATTCCATATAAACCACTTTAGGTATCAATCCATGAGATGAATATGACACATATTTTATTAACATGGAAATAGACAATATAATGTGTTTATGTGATAAACTCAAAGGCATGGTCAATCAGAAAGAAACTGATCCAAATTTGTCCTATATTTTATATGGTCCAATGAACTATGGACATAACATTCTATTTTTACCAAATCAAATAACACTTTTCCCGGAAGATTTTTTGAGGAAGACATGTTTGCCTACCGTACAAGTAATGTATTTCCTCTAGTAAGATACATATATTTTCTACCTACTCATAAGAATCCTCATAAGTTTCTAAATAAATTTCACCTTTTCAACCATATCATTTTCTATATCTAGTCCCATCAACATTCATCATCATACTTCATCCCAAAAAGTTGTAATCTGACATCGCTTTCTATATAATTCATAAAAATATTTCTTCTATATATTAGAATGAGAACTATTCCTATAAGAAAACCCATCCAAATAAATAATTTGATAAAAAATCTATGGTATTCAATTTAATAATAAAAAATCATATAATGAATGTCTGAATCATTCCCTCACACTATAAATCATATTATACATGGAAGGTTGTACTGAAATTTAATTGAGTACCTATTGAATTTAGAATTCCTTTCATAAAATTATACTCTAACCAAGGATTATGTTTTGAGGTAAGAGAGAGAGTTTCTCCATTTAACCTATCAAAATATGTATATTATATTTGATAAAGAAGATTTAAATATATATTCTCTTAATTGGGAAATAAATGTACATATTTAGTTAATTGATCAAAAATAACCCAAATTTCATTATTACATAGAGAAGAATTTAGTAATACCATATTTAAATCAATTGATATATTTCATCATTTCTACTATGTTACAGAAAACGGTTTAAGGATATCCATTGGTAGATTTTTTTATTCATTATGCTATTGAAATTTTAAATATTTCATGTAAGTAAGAAATATATATTTTCATCCCATCCAACCAATAATACTCATGAATGTCTCCATAAATCATAGTGCTACCATGATAAATGGATAATGGGGAACAATGATATTGAATCAATGATATCCTATTATACTAGGAATCAATAGTAAAAAATAATATAATTGTAGATATCAAATAAACAATTATGATAATATTATGTTTTGGAAACATACCCTTCTTATCCAACTCTTCCTTTTAAAATAAAACATGATCCTCCTTCTCAGCATGCATAATTCTCATTGACAGAAATGATTTTATTGAAACCTAAATAAAAATAGGGTAAGTTACTACATCCAAATATTCGGCACAAAAATTAATTAAACCATTAAATTATTGGTCATGTTCCAAACATAAAATTGTTAATTAATGATTATATTTTTGACTCAGGTAATTATACACTTTGTTTGAATTTCCAAGATAGAAATGAATTGTTAGATATTAATCTTAAATCAGTTCCATCAATCTTCCCTATATCACATTCAATTATTTTTGAGTGAATATATAATTCAATATTTTATGATAATATATATTTCAAACATTACACTATATAAATGATTCATATAAATCATTCATAGGATAATTTAACTCCTGAGGTTTCAATTATTGTGAAGCATAAGAAATTACCTGATCATTCTGTATCAGTACAATAAATAGTCCTTTAAATGAATCATCACTATAAATATAAGATTTACAATTATGTAGGGAACGGTAAAATCTATATAATTCACTAATCGTTTTTATAATTACTATAAAAAATAATCCCATTGTTTTATTATAAAAAATTATCTCCATTTTGAGTTAATGTAGTCAGTGGTCTAGATAACATTGAATGTATTTCAGGAAACTATTTGTAGTAAACTATTAATCCAATAAAACTATGTATCTCTATAATATTTATTGGTCTTGTCCATTATTCATAAACTTATACTTTTTAAGGTCAATGGTTGTAAAATCCATATGAAAAATACCCCCATGGAGAGAAATTTATTTCAACCAAAATTCAGACTTACTAAATTTTAAATATAATCCTCTTATTTTAAGGTTTTCCAAACAATACATTGTTGTATTTCTGCTTCCTCCTAAATTTTAGAATATACAAAAATAGAATCTATATATACAACCACATAATTACCCATGAACTCAACGAAAAATTTACTCATAAATTTCATTAATATAGATGGTCGATTGGACAACCCAAAAGGAAAAAAATACAAAATCATAATTCACATATCATATCTAAAACAATATCTTCGGGTTTTCTAGCTCATTCAATTTAAACTAATTGAACTCCTACCGAAGATCAACATTCCAATAATATTATTCTCCCTAGATCTGATCAAACAAATCATTAATATGAGGATGAATTCACATATTCATATTAGTGATGTTATTCAATGCTTGATAATCAATGAGTATTATATTTTAACCATTTTTATCAAATAAAACTACATCACCCTAAGGTAATGTTATAGGTTATATAAAACCATTATTTATAAATTAATGCAATAAAATATTAAATTATAAAAGTATAAATTGATCCATCAAATATGCGTGTTTTTATGTTTTCTGTGAATCAGGAAATAAAACAACAACAAAAATGAAACTCCATATTAAGAGTATCACATGATAAAACATTAAGGAAAAAAATACATGTACACATTCCCAAAATGAACATAATTTTTTTTCAAATCTTCTTTCTCTTAAAAATTATGGGCGAGATATCATTCACTGCCATCTCTTTTAAACTTCTCAGTATCATTGTAAGTTATCAAAGGTTTAAAATCATTGAATAGAAAATTATTTTCTCTACATTCTTTCATAGAATGAAATAATGAACCACAATTCAGACCCAAAATAATATCAATCTCCACTATGGTTAGTTCAAAATTATTTTTAGTAAAGACCTCCCCACTAATAATAATAAAAATATTCATAAAAAACTTGGTTTTTTTAATACATTTACCTAGAGTTTTCAAAAAAAGTTCTAGCTTTTATTCATGTGTTGATATTAGCATTGTATTTTAACATTTCTCAGAAATAAATGAATTTAAAGACTCATTGTCAAATAGGGATGTGGAGTGTGTTGAATAAATAATTAACTTAACTTTATCTACTTCATTTGATGGTCCAAGATCAACTATAGTAGTGTAAAATTACTTTCCCACACATTTTTATCTATAATCATGATGAATCTTATCATGCATGACTAAATTAAAACACAAATATTCATAATGACAAAAATTCATAAAATCAAACCATCATACCACTAGCTTATCTTTATTTATCTAATCATTTTCTTAGCACTCAGAAGCTGCATTTCTAAACATTCCACATTGATAAAACATCTTATAATTTAAAAGGCATTCACTAGTATGCTTTTTACTACACATATCATAATATTGGAACATTATTTTCATACCACTAAATTTATTTAATTAATTGTTACATGTTTCCTACCATTAAGAAATATTGGTCTACATATTATCCTAAAATAAATGATAATCTAATAACTAAATTTCTACGTTCATGATATATCAAAAAATGTTTCTCATAACATTTGAATGAATGGAAAGCTAACTTCAATCTATATAGTGGTATAAACCCTAAGTAAATCTAATTAATATTCCTGTCAAGATCCAGGATAAAGTATCAAACATTCCTATGATATATTGTAAAATTTTCTTCATATGAAGCTATCAAATCTTCATTTTTTTATTCAATTCCAAGAAGCATTTAAACATTATTATTTGAACAACATTAGGGAATATTTTTCTCATTCAATATTCTTAAATGTTTCCAATTCCTTGGAATCAATCTCATCTCTATCTTTAGTATTCTTAACCAAATACCACCATCAACAACCCTTACATTAAAAATATTATATGGAGAGGTCTATCATTATATGTTACAAACAAACCATGATTACATATATATTCTTATTGTTGGTATCACAGTATGGATTATATAACTTTATATGGTATTATAATCTATTTAACTTCCTCAATTTTTAATCTATACCACTGATAGAATATTCTCTAAAAATTAAATTATATATATTAAAATGTATATGTATACCCATTATATATTTTACACTCTTATTTATAATTTATATTATAATGTTTTTACATTTTATATAATAGTTTTATAAGAATTCATCCATTAACCGTATATATTTTATTAAATTTTGAATAGAATTTACTTTTTTACCTAAAGATCATTAATATTTAGGGTTTTTGAGAATTATTTCATGAATCATAAAAATAAATAAATTAAATTAAAAAGCAACACGTTCAATTATTTTTTATTTTTCACAAAATATAAAACATTAAAAAAGAAACCTTTACACTTTTCATGAAACATATTCATGAAATTCAACATGAATTATTAATTTCCGTTATCTATAATTACAACCTAATTAAATCACTTTAAAAATATTTGATGATCACAACAATCATGTTAATGGTAGTAAAATGAATAAAACTGTTAGCCTAGTGGGAAACAAGAAAATCCTTGAAAATCCGTTTATAAAAATGTGCCTTTTTTACCATGAAAGTGAGTCATATTTCATTTAAATATGTCATTCATCAAACCCTTTGAAAAAAAAATGATTTTTGTGAAAATTCATTAACACTCATAAAAAATCCAAGTAGGTTCCTTGATACATCATCTAATTATAACTCTTATACATTTAAATAATCATATGGATGAATTCTTATAAAATTTTCTAGATAAAAAAATAATTATCCAATGTATTGTTGAGCTGTAATGGGGATCACCCATTATATAAGATAAGTCAGGATAACCCGTTTTTTATGAGATATAATGAGGGGAAACCCTTTATATAATAAATATTGCGCTCACCATTGAACTAAAATGTGGCTGAAACATTCTTTTAAATAATTTCTATCACCATATCACGAATAAACCTTTTTAATTTTATAATTCTTCATATTAAAAATCCTTTAACAACACTTTTAAACACTTGTAAAAAACACTTTTTTGTTTAAAAATACGTTTTCTGAAAACCCATCTTCAATACCAAAACTCCTAGAAAATGTAAAATAAATTTTAGTCATTTGAATAAAACATAAATTATGGTAAATTATTCCAAAAATCATACTATAGTTACAATGGTTGGGAAATTTTGTGTCACTATATATGTAAAAATAGAACATTCATTTTTTATTTTCTAAAAATGATAAGCATTCATTAAAAATATTTTTTTTTAAAAGCATTTGATTGAAATTAAAGAGTATCCTAAAAATTAAATTTCTAATTATTTTATGTCTTTCAAAATAATTTCATAAATAAATTTTAAAACATGGAATTGTATGATAAATAATCCAAAAGTAAATCTTCAAAATTTTGAAAGTGGGGTTTCATGTAAAAGTTTATCTTGTGTTGAGGCCAACATGTCACATCTGTTTTTCTGTTCCGAAATAAAAAATTTATCATAATTTCTTAATTAATTGATATTTTTTATGTTTATAATTTATTTTCTATGTTATATATTACCATGTTAAATTCAATTGTTTATCAATTTTGTTCATATAGGGTGTTATGATGATATTTGTCTCATATATAAAAAATTATTTTGATAGGTTTTATATGGTAAAATATATATTTATTACATCATATCACTAATAATAAAAATGAAATAATTATCATATTTATAAATAAGTTATTCTTTAAAATAATAATGAAATATGCGTTTTAAAAATGACTAACATTACCATAATGGAGACAGTTAGCACTATGTACTCATCAAAAACATATCCATTTTTCATTGGTCATTATGGAAAGAAGGTAAGTATTATTTTTTAATTTAAGATTTATAATTATATAATAAATAAAGTATTATTTATTTAATTTTAATTTTATATTTATATATAATATATTTTATGTGGTTATTGAAAACAAATTCCATCGCTTCATGGAGGCGGTAGTCCACACGTACAAAAAAATAATGTTATCATTTTTCCATGAGTGGAGTTATAAGAACATAATTTATATATTTTCTTTTTATAATGAAAAATAATAAATTAATATCTTATATATACATTACATCTCTCATTATAACCTACCATAATAGATGGTGATAGAAAATGAATTATATTGGTTAGAAAGATGGTATTCTGATGTACACATGAATGATGGGTTTGTTTCACATTTGATGGATGGGGAGATGGATTTTGGTTATGAAATTTACACAATTACATGAAATTATATTTGATAAAATTATTTTTATATATATTTATGGTTAAATAAAATTTTAAGGATTTGGAAGAGTAATTAAGAAAATTATAAGTTAATAAGGATAAAAGATTTTCATAAATCCTAATTAGAATTATACAAAAATAATTCATAGATTAAGTTTCTAAAAAAACAAACACATCCTGGTCATGGGGAGGTATATTAAGAAGTAGTTTAAAATATATTGGTCCAAAATGATTTTAATTAATGATGAGGAAATGAGAGCGGGTGGAGTTTTATTAGTGGGAGAAAGGATACAGTTGAAATATTTATACATAAAAAGTCATACCATTGTTTTAAACATGAAAAGGATCAATAAAAACTCATTATAAATAATTCTGAGATAATATATAAATATTTACAGCCTATATAAATTGGATATATTTTTAGGTAATTTTGATGCTGGTCATTTTAGTTTAACCACCAATAAATTGATTTTCACAAAAATCTTGGTAAATGATGTTCAATGTTATCACTATTAATTATGACCAAAAAATTGTTTATTACTATTATAATACATATATGATTTTTATTCTTAATATGGAATCCATATTGTGAAATTCAGTTCATATTAGTGGCATATTATAATTGTAAACTAATCCCATTGACACGACGTAAAAGAGGTTTGCAATGAAATGTATTTTCCAAGATTAAAATGATTTTATATCAAATCAATGACTAGTAAACATCATTAAAAGAATTAAAATTCATATATATTTATCTAATATAAAAACATGATTTAAAATAATTTCTCACCAGGGGTACATGGAAATAATTAAAATGGAGAAACATTATGTACATTAAAACAGTTATTAGAAAAATATGTTTTAAACCCAAAAATAAATTTATTATAAAATCATCTAAAAATATTATTAAAATATAATTTATAGGATTTTATATAATAAAAATAACACATATTTTACTTCAAATAACATTCAAACAATAATAAATATTTTTAATTACTTAAATTATTAAAATTAAACTATAGTTTTTTAAAAATCTAAATTTTTCACTATTTAGTGAAAGATAAATATTATCCAAAATAATCACAGTAAGTTACATTTTATAACAATTTTTTAAATCAAATTATTTTATTCAAATTATAATTCTATATTCAGTAAAATAAACTTTAAAAACCTTATATAAAAAGAAATTAATTAAAAAAATTATTTTTTATTCAAAAATAAATAATTATTCTTATAATGAATATAAAATTAAATTCTATAAGTATTAATCACCAAGAAAATGAATTATTTTAACATTACCTGGGTAGTTATAATTTTTACCAGCCTAATGACTTAATTTCAAAAATATTTTTTCCTCTTGTAGTTAATTTTCAATAGTTCTAAATATATGTATGATTATTTATTTATTATATTTCTTCACTAAAAATAATATATTATTGGTATTCATTTACATATTTATCTTGAAAAAAAATCACAAAATTTTAAAATGATAGGTGAAAATGCCACCTAATGTGCCGTAAAACTTATTTATTAAATATTTCCAAGTTGATAATATTTATAATTATTCATTTTTTATTCTATTAACCTTTATAGTAATATATCATCATGAATACACACTTTTAAACATTAATCATAGTGTTATAATATATCATTATTGTATAATACTTTTCCATACTTTATACTTCCATTTTTTATTTATATATTGCATTAATATATTCTGTTGTTTCACGAATCCACTATATTTAAGATAATATCATCATAAACAACCATTGAAATATTTATTATATAAATTTATCCAATATAAAGACTCATCGGGTTCCATCAAGTTGTTTTCATGATAGAAATTATTGTGTGTTAAATCTACCTACATGCTTTAAAGATTGCTATTTTTCAAGTCTCAACAGAATGTGACCATATTTGTTGTTATAATTTTTAGATAAAACTATCAAATTATATACCGGTATGAAACCTATATAGTATAATATAATTATATTTTTTAGTTAGGCTTTAAAAAATTATACTCCCAAAAAATTATGTAAAAATTTGACCATGATTAAATAAAGTTAAATTTGTAGTTCCATGAAGCCTCACAACTTGCATAATAAAAAAGAAAACAATATTATTTGGGGATGAATATTCTCATTAATTATATAATGACGGATATATTAATCAAATGATCTATAAAAAATTAAACAAAATTATTACACATTGATATCCTCGAATAACTAGTGAAGGAAACAATAAATACATAACAAGATTTTTTTTATATGCATATGTAATGATTAAATCATTCCAATGAAGATTTTCCACAAACCATTTCCTTTCTTGAATTATCATCAACATTTAACATTAATATTCAATTTATTATTTATCATTTTCATCTTGTAGTGATCTCTTAAAAATTGTATCTATTTGTTTCTCCTATAATGAATTGATAAAGCTATGATACGTGAAATATCTTATATCTAAATATTTAACTCTTTCCTAGATCAAATAAAAAAATAAAAAAAGAACTATTTGAGTTGAAATAAAAAATCATTAGCATACAATTTTAATAGATGTGATGAAATTTTATATAAGAAAATTATTTTATTGATTCCTGTTGATAATATTTTCTAGCGGAAATGTGATACAATATGGACATTAATTTCATGAATACTTTAATTTATTCTAAATCGGTTCTAGGACTTCATGGTGGCAATTTTTTATCTATAATGAGGTTAAACCATGCACATTTTGAGAAAACATAGACCTAATTTTCAAATTATAAATGTTTGTAGGGATTTACTAACCACAATGTGCATACACCTTTATTGAGTAATTCATTTTTTGTTCACATCATAACCATTAGGGTGGAATTATTACATTAAATGGGACACTCTTATAGATTTAAAATATGGTCATGAGTCAGTCCCAAATCATTATTCTTGATTGGTTACCAATATAAATTATATTGATGAAGTCCATTTATTTATTTGAACATTTTTATATATTTGAGGTTATACACAATCCATTAATTTGTTTTTCATGCAATAATTTAGATCCATGTTTTTGGGTTTTAGAGATCATCATCATCTATGGGGGTAGTCAGTGATGTGGTGTTGGTATTGATCCCATTAGTTATTCTTCATAAATATCCCAATGAAGGGAATCATAACTCACCAACATTGGTTCCACTTAATGGGACACATCATATCTTTTTAGGCTGTGCAATTAGGATCAACATGTTTCTGTATTTTTCTATAGTAAAAGGATTATTGATACATTGTTGTTAAATATAATGGAAACATACTAAATGTCTTTTTTAATAGAAATCAAATACCACTTTTTCAGGTATCATGTTTTCTTACGTGGTAATAGAAATGTACCATACAATTTAATGGTTTGTGGGGAATATATATTCTATGTTTTTTAATATAATTAAGTTAGGAAATATTGGGTAAAGATTATTATTATATATTATTTGGGTATTTTAATATAGATTACTCTTTCTTGTTCATGATTCATTTTGGTAATGGGAAAAGAGAATGGCTATCTAAAAACATGGAATATATACTTCATTGAAGGAGATGATATCTTCAGGAATATAGAACATTTTAGACTGATTTATGGGGAAATATGAATCAATGGGGGTGATTAGTTCAAAGGGAATATGAACCATTAATGGATAACGACATGTTGGATATTATCAAGTGAGAATAATTCTTAGGTTGGTAATGGATTGTACTACTGTAGGTTACTCACTAATTGGTTACTAACAAGAAATAATTATGTAGGTGATTTTTGGGGCTTACACTTATAGAGGCCATGGTGCTACGAGGAAGTGAAAAGGATATTAATGGAGGATAATTGTATTTTAACATGATATATTTATGGTAACTTACTATCTACAATTGACAATACTGTAATTGATGAGTTCAATCAAAGAACATATAACACACTAGTTAAGTAATTATGGCTTACATATAGTATAAATATTTTTCTCTCCCTTATGCTCATAAAATAAAATATGTGCAGCCCTTGTGTTCCTAGGATAATAGTATATTTGACATTGGTTTTTTATGTTTGGAATTATGAAGTGGAGGATGATTCATTGGTGTAAACATCATTGGTACACTCATTATCATCGTTATTCGTGGTTATAAACCCTCAAGGGGCATATTTGTTTTATATTTTCATGTGAGAGAGTCCATTTATCAATGTAATACATGATATAAAGGGTGCACACTAGTGTGAGGAATAGAAACATTTAATTAAAGAGGTTTTGTTGGGGGCCTTGGTATGTAGGCACCAAGGTTGGATAACTATGAACAGTTTTTCTCATCCATGGAGTGAGGGGATGTATATTCCCTATAATATGTAACAATCCATAATATCACTGTAATTTAAGGCTTTTCATTGGGTTCTATATAGTGTGAGGGTAGTGTAAATATTATCCCCAATATTGGGAAAGGAATAGGGTCACTAACTAAATAAAGTACGGTAAATATTCAGCCTTACTGGTGGTCCTAGGTGAAGCTCTCCCTCGAGATAGGGAGTGAAATGATGATTAATTAGTGATATAATGGGTAAATTGAACACCCTAAATGTATCTATAGTGATATTATATATTATATTTAAGAAGTGACAATGTGTCACCCTATAGGTATGTGAGGAATAGTGTAATCATGGTCAAACTGTTGATAAATTATGGGTCACTGGTTATAGTTAGGGTGGAGTGATCATCGTAGTATGAGAGTTGGTCTATTAAAGAACCCCTATATTATCCTAAAATAAAAGTTCTCCCCAGCATAATGTCTTGGGTGAAGATTCACCCTTGTGATATGAGGTATATAAAATTATATGATCCACTAAGGGTTGGGTGACATTTTCACCTAGAAAGAGTCTCGGATATGGGTTCACCAAAGTATGGATACTTGAAGGTATGATTTAGGTGTCGTAATCCCTAGTGTTTCCATCTGTATAATGATACATGAACCATGTTTTAGATTAAAAGTGAATAATTGAACTCTCATGAAGGATTAAATATATTTAAACATTAGGTAACTAAATCAAATTAATTAAACGTTTTATTCATAGGATTTCTAAATTTTTTATTTAACATAAAGATTGAAAAATGATAATTGTATGTGGTGGTAGATGACCTTGCCATAGGGTGTTTTAGTGTGACGTCCTGGACCCGGCTGCCCTCAACCCAAGCCCCGAGTCCAGTTGGACACATCACCCCTGGCTCGTCTCCCCATAGCCCATGGGCTGCCAACTAGCAGTAGGGGTGTAATGGTAAGTCAGTGGGGGAGATTGTACCCCCATTTCAGAGTACGCAGCGGAATAACAGCAACGTAATAGAAATAGAGAAAGCACAACCAATGGATAAACATGAGAAAAGTGCTAATATAAAAACCAAACAATATAAGTAAGAAAAACCCTGATATATATACAAAAGCCACATAGGCAGTGTCTGATACAAAATGGATGCATGACATGCTTTTATAATGGAAATAGAAGACAAGCATGCTATACAATAATACAAAAGAACAAAAGTAGTCGTCGAACATCTCTAGCCAAGCTCGATCCTCTACTATGGATCTCGAGCTAGAACATACATCTATCAACAACCTGAATTTGGGTCGTTCCCCTACTAGAACCTGCAGTAGTAAACTCTACACGGGTGCCCAAGAGGCCTCCCAGGTAGGGTGTGAGACAAGCCTCAGTAGGCAACCACCAATAATGTCTACATGTAATCCAAATAGGTGATCTCAAGAAAAGTTAGTAATAAACTGAATGTAAGGAATGCAAATTCAATAAACAACCCTCCCTCTTAGGCTCTAAAAGGACACCTGGTGAGTATACATGCTTCAACTCATGGCTGGTAAACTGAACGATCACTAGAGGAATATGTACATAGATATAGGTTATCACTTACATGAGGTAAACATGCCACTCGTCCATACTTCTCAAATCTGTAATAATCACCTCTGGCCCAAGGTATGAATGCCTCTTATCCACAAGAACTGTAACTGTCCTGGGGAAGAAATGCCTCCCACCCATAAAGGTTATATGGGAATGAGGTATAAATTCCTCTCATCCTCAATCACATTAGCTGGCATGGGGTAGAAATTTTTCTTACCCGTAAAGGTTATATGGGCACAAGGTATAAATGCCTCTCATCCCCAAGCACTGAGATTTATCTGGCACTGTGTAAGAATGCCTATCACTCAACACACAGAGATTCATCTGGCAAGGGGTAAGAATGCCTCCCACCCTCACTTGGGTTATCACAAGAATTTCAACACATCAAAGCGTAACCATTTACATCACATTATATAAGGAAACCCATCTTATATCATAACACATTAACATTTCAAGGCATATCTATCTTATAATATCACATAAGAAAAGCATGGCATACATACATTTCAATTCATTCAAGGGGATCAGGCTATCTCGTCCTAGCTAACCTCTAACCAAGTCATCACATTTTCCTAACATGGAAAATGCCCATTCAAGACATATCATTAATGTTCAAAGGTGAAAAATGGCCTATTCCCAAGGCATAACACCTATGGATGACCACTCCTGGTCCATACCAAATCCAAACACCCTAACAAGGTTAGATTCACCACTCCTATACCAGACATGTCATTTAGATATTAAGCAGTCATTATAAATAAGAGGTTTGTAGAAATACAAACCACAACACGACAACAATAAATCAATAAGGCTAAAAACCAAAATGGAAACCACATGACCACCTACCTTAGAGCTGTAGGTGTATTCTCACTTGATATAGACCTCATATTCACAGTAGATTGGGAGATATGTGAGTTCCAGTCCAATGCCATAAATGAAAAGGCATATGATAATGCATCATAATATCATGACCAAAGGCAAGTTTTACTGAGGCAATATGGGTGCATGAGGTGAGCCTTACCGAGGGTGATCCAACACCTCTGACAGATCAAGAATCGGGTTCTTGATGAAGGCTCCACAATGAAAAGAGTGAGGAGAGGGTTTTGGAGCACAAAGGAGGATCCCCTCTGGTTCTGTCCATGGAAAGAAGAAAGAAAGAGGATTAAGGCCTTATAAAATAATTAAGGGAAAAAGTTAAATTTACCATGAAATGGGTTGCACGGTTTAGGCTCACGGTTTACCAAACCGTGCGCAAACCGTGCGCATCTCCCTCCCTCCATACCAAGGGCCGCACAGTTTACCCAAACCATGCGCAAGCCATGCGCAGGCCGTGCGCCCCTGTCTACAAGTCCATTTCTCAATCTCTCAGGCTCTGAAAAAACCCTGAACACTACCTGGACCTTCCTTAGAACATTACACACATTAAACAAGATTAATGGAATGATTTTAAACAAAATATAATGATCTGTTCTTTTGCCAAAGGGTTGGGTCATTACAACCTCTCCACATTAAAGAAACTCGTCCCCGAGTTGGCCTTCCTAGGGTACTGATGTTTCATCAATGAAAAGATCTTTCCATTGAGAATTTATATCAGCCACTTTCTCCTAGGTCTCCTCTTGTACTCGGTCGTGCTACCATAACACCAGTACAAGATGAACGGACCTGCCATGGAGTGTCTTCTAGCTCCAATCAACAATTCGCATCAGATAATCCTCGATGGAAGCATCCACATCTAGTTCAACCTCATCATGATGAATAACGTGAAGTCGGATCTGAAAGTACCGGCATAGATAAGATACATGAAAAACATCATGCAGGGTCTGATATCTCTGTGGAAGTGCAAGATAGTAAGCTACTGGCCCGATCTGCTTCACCCTCTGAAAGGGTTCTTCGAACCTCGGTGAGAGCTTACCCTGGTTCCGTAAATGTCTCTACCCAACCTAAGTGAGACCATCAATGAAACCAGATCCCCAACCTCGAACTCAATAGGTCGCTGGTGCTTGTCAGCATAGGACTGCTGTCTAGACCAAGCTGTCTGTATATGCTTCCTAATAAGCTATATCAGCTCTGTATTCTGCTGCACCAGACATGGTCCTAGAACAGCTACCTCCCCTACTTCAATCCAACCCAAAGGCGAGCGACAAGGCCTACCATATAAGGCTTCTTAGGGAGACATATCAATGATAGCATGGATGCTATTGTTATAACTGAACTCGACAAGAGGAATGTGTTTCTCCCATGATCCTCCAAAATCAAGAAAAATGCATGTAACATTCCTCTAGTACATGTATAGTCTACTCGGTCTGTCTGTCATTCTTTGGGTGATAGGTTATGCTCAAAAGAACCTACGTACCCAGGGACTTCTGTAAACCCTGACAGAACCGAGATGTAAAATGAGGATCTCTGTCCGAGACAACAGATCGAGCTGCTCCATGATGGCGCAATATTTCCTTGACATACAGTCATCCCAAGTCATCAACCATGAAGGTCTCCCGCACAGGTAAGAAATGTGCGACCATCATTAGACGGTCGATGATAACCCATTCAACATCATTTCCACGCGGTGACCTGGGTAAACCGGTTACAAAGTCCATAGAAACAACATCACATTTCCACTCTGGAATGGACAACGGCTACAAAACCCCTACCAGATGCTGATATTCTACCTTCACCTGCTGAAAGGTGGAACAACGCATGATAAAACCAGCTATCTTCTGCTTTATTCTAGGCCACTAGTACTGTCATCGAAAATCTAGATTCTTTTTGGTGATGCCTGGGTGAACTTCCCATGATTAGGTGTGAAAATCCCTCATCAGCTCATCTCTGATCTCTATTGGGACCATACACGCTCACGGAACAAAAAAGTATCACCTTCATCCATCGCCCAATCTGTAGAGGTATCATCAGTGACACTATCTCGTAGAACAAGTCCTTACGAATCGAATAAATTTCTTGCCCTGACATGTTCCAGAAGAGAAGATGTCACCGTTAAGGCTGAGAGAACAGTCTGACCCTGACCCTCCATAACCTCAACGTGCATCTTAGAAAATAGGGCCATCAGCTTCCACTCCTCATTATATTCCAAAACCACTAGCGACTGAGTTTTCCAGCTCAACGCATCGGCTACTGAATTCCCTTTCTCAAGAGTGAAGTCTAGATAGAAATCAAAGGATTGTAGGTACTCGACCCACCTACGTTGCCTAAGATTTAGATCCCACTGAGTGAAGATGTATCTGAGGCTTTTGTGGTCATTTAATACCACAAAACGCTCTCCCAAAAAATAGTGTCTCCAACAGTATAAGGCATGTACAACTGCTGCGAGCTCGATGTCGTGCGTCAGATAATTCCATTCATGAGACATTAACAGATTAGAACTATACACAACGACTCGCTCGTCCTACATCAATACAGCTCCAAGCCCAATACCTGACGCGTCACAATAGACTGTATAAGCTCTGCCTGATTCTGGGAAGATCAGTATCAGTGTTGATGTAAGCCTGCCCTTCAGTTCCTAAAAAGCTAACTCATAAGGTTCTGTCCAATCGAATCTCACACCGTTTTTAGTCAAAAATATTAGTGGTGCTGCTAGGCGTGAAAAGTCTTGAATGAATATCCTATAATATCCGGAAAGCCCCAAGAAACTACTGATCTCAATGACTTTTTTGGGCTGCTCCTAAGAAATTACAGCACTCACCTTCTTAGGGTCAACTAAAAGTCCAGACTCTGAAATAATGTGACCCAGGAAGTGAATCTTATTTGTCCAAAACTGGCATTTACTAAGCAAAGCAAAAAGATAATGCTCACTTAGTGTATTCATCATGATCTCAAGATGGGTTGCATGGTCGTGTCTTGAGCATGAATAGGCTAAGATATCATCCACAAATACAACCACAAAAGAATCAATGGTAAGGGTGAAAAATCTAATTCATAAGTGTCATAAACTCTGCAGGTGCATTCATAATCCCAAATGGAATGACTAGGTACTCAAAGAGACCATACCTACTCCTGAAAAACATGCGAGGTATGTCTGAAGTCCTGACACGCACCTGGTGATAGCCTAACCTCAAATATATCTTTGAAAACACCTTCCCTCCTCAGAGATGATCGAAGTGGTCATCAATCCGAGGTAAAGGATACAAATTATAAATAGTTAGATGATTTAACTTACGATAATCCACGCAAAGATGAAGGGTACCATCTGACATCATGGAAAAAATAACTATTGATCCCCATGGAGAAGTATTGGGATGTATAAAGCCATTTTCTTCCAGGTCCTCCAGCTGACTCTTGAGCTCCCGAAGTTCCTTATGTGCCATCCAATAATGAGGAATGGTCACTGGTACTGCTCTTGGTATAATATCAATAGTAAACTCTACCTCTCTCACTAGAGGTAGACCAGAGAAATCCTTAGGAAGGACATCATTGAAATGATCTACCACTAGAGGATAAACAGAGGTTTGTAACCCTTGGTCATCGAGATAATGACTAGCAACATGTGTCGTGACACTTCCTAAGATCTGGTGTTTTGGTCCCGCTCTTCCCTCACTAAGATCCCATTCACCTTTATGCATATACGTGTCACCCTATGGTGATGTAAACACCAACCTCCAATGATAGCAGTTAATCCAGGCTCTATAGGGAACAAACTAGTCCATCTCGATTATTAAATCAAAACATATCATATCATGAACATACAGGTTCCACACGAAAATATAAATTCCCACCTCAAGGGGACAATTCTGACAACAACAAACGCCCTCTGAACAGATACCTAATGGGGTATCAAAGGTGATCATACCATGATATGACTCAACTTTGAGGCCCAGACTTCCGATAATCTCCTCCGATATAAAAGAATGAGAAGCGCTTGTATCAAACAATGTAGACACTAATGTAGTGGAAACTAGAATCATACCTTGAATAGTAGATGGTCTAGCGTACTTATCCTACGGTGTGGGCTAGACTGAGTATAATTTACTGGTACCACGACGCTGAGTCGCAGCCTGGATTCCTGGAGCAGACCTTCCTTGTTGGTGTTGAGAGTCATATGCCTGATTACCTCAGCCTCAACTACTGACATGGCCTGATCGACCAGCGGTATTCCAGCTGCCTGACTGAAGTGATCCTATCGATCCAGTGCCAGATCATGGAATATGTAAAGATCCCTACTCACTAGACCCTAGGGGAAAAGTCCTGCAGAAGTGGTGGATATGACCTACCATACCACAACCTTTGCACTCCACTAGGTTTTGCATACACTGCCTCTTCATATGTCCAGACCCCCCACATTGGTGATAGATAGAAGTACTACCTGAGAAAAGGGTCTGACAACACTAACACCGTGAGAGTCATCAAAACGCTACTTCTTCCAAGAATAAGATCCACTAGAACCCTTTGGTGCCGAACCGCCCTGGATCAAACAGTCCGATTCTCCCAAGTTTCTCTCTTAGATCAAATCTCGATTGACAATTTCTGAAACGGTCATCAATCTGAAAACGTGAATCTGTGTCCGGATGGAATAACATAGCCCATCATCAAAATACATAGTGGCTATGAGATCATCAGCAGCTAGGGTAGAATAAAAACATGGTAACTATGTGAAACAGGATGAATATTCCCTAACTGTCATGGTCCCTTGTAGTAGATTCATGAATTCCCGAGCTCGGTCAGCCCTCAAAGTCTGGGGAAAGATGTAATCATAGGAGATGGTATGAAAATTAGTCCAGATCATATATCTCTACTATACTGACTGGGTGATGACATCCCACCACCTCCTGGTTGAACCACAGAGCATATAAGCTGCGAGTTTGACACTCCTCTCTGGAGGCATCTCAAGGTGCTTGAAGATGGTCAGAATAGCTTCCATCTTGGACTCTGCAGCAAGTGGTCCTCAATCTCTTATAAATGTATGAGGATGATGCGACTGAAACTTGTGGGTCAACTCTGCCATAACCGGGGCAGGTCACACTCCACCTTGCATACTATGCATCATATGCAAGAATCTCTCATGAAAATGGGAATCGACACCCATCTTAGGAATATAAAGAGGAGCCACAGGTGGATCAACAAGAAGATCAACTGGCGGCTCAGGGCCTTCAACCTCAGGAACATGATCGTCTCCGCCTTCAGCATGCACGACTCGAGGACATCTCGGAGGCATAGCACTACAATGCCTAATGAACGTCACAAAAGAAGAAACCAACACATTAATGGTTGAAATCTAGAAGCTAGGACATGTACTAAGCCTTCATACATCTAAGATCACCTATCTACAACCATATGAATTCTTAGTAAAACATGCCACTTCTCAAATTTAACTTAATCTAGTGACATGGAATTTCCCAACCCATAAGGGCCCATAGTCCTCATGAACTGAAATATGACACACACAAGGATGTCATTTATCATTTATTGTGCTAATTAAGTATTTGAATTTCCTTTAAAGAAAAAGATTGGTTTAGTTGGAATGTCATCTCCCGATCCATAAGGTCCCATACACCTTATTAACCAAGGATTGACACCCACTAAAACCACATCATTCCTCAATTCAAAACCTGCAAGAAAGGTTAGCACAATTTCACACATATTAACAAGACATGAAAATAAACATCAAGCAATGCTCGCTGAAAATTAAAACGTGGCATGGAGAGATGAATGGACTAATCATATTGTGCCTATCGTGATGCATGTTCTAATGCATAGCCCTCATTTCATCAGGTCGAACCCTGAAATCCAAATTCCAACATTGCAAATCTCAATAACACCACAGAACATGTGAAGCACCCAATGGTGAAACGGTATCAATAATATATAGTAGATTCATTAACAACAATAAATAGGCAACATGTTCTTTCCCCCGTACATGGGTTTGCGATTCCCATTCACGGCTTACTAATAAGTCCCTAAGTGTTCCCATTCTCCATGTCTATTGTTTCCTAATAGTAAAACAAGAAAGAGAGAAAAACCCTTTGATTGAACTTTGTAACGTTCTGGACCCGGGTGCCCCTCAACCCAATCCCTGAGTCTGGTTGGCCACATGACCCCTTGCTCTTCTCCACGTGGGCTAGGGGCTGCCGACTAGCAGCGAGGGTGTAATGAAATGTCTATGGGGAGACTGTACCCCCTGTCAGAGTACGCAGCATAATAACAGCAATGTAATAGAAATAGAGGAAGAACAACCAATGGATAAACAGTAGAAAAAGGGTAACATAAAAACCAAACAACAGAGGTAAGGAAAACCCTGATAGATATACAGAATCCACATAGGTAGTTTTTGATACAAAATGGATGCATGGAATACTATTACAATGGAAATAGAAGACTAACATGATATACAGTAATACAAAAAGAACAAAAGTATTCAACGAGAATCTCTAAACAAGCTCGATCCTCTGCTCTAGATCTCCAGCTAGAACATACACGTATAAACAACATGATGCTTGGCCATTTCCCCTACTAGTACCTGTAGTAGTAAAGTCTACATGGGTGCCCAGGAGGCCGCCTAGGTAGGGTGTGAGACAAGTCTCAGTAGACCACCACAAACGATGTCTACGTGTAATCGAAATAAGTGTTCGCCTGCAATGTGAGTAATAGACTGCAAGTAAGGAAAGAAAAGTAAATAAACAACCCTCTCGCTCAGGCTCCAGAAGGACACCTGGCGGGTCTACGTGAATCAGTTCATGGCTGGTAAACTGAACGATCACCAGAGGTATAAGTACATAGATATAGGTTATCACTAGCACGAGGTAAAAATGCCTCTTGTTCATATTTCCCACATATTAAATAATCATCTCTGGCCCAAGGTATGAATGCCTCTTTTCCACAAGCACTGTAACTGGAAAGGGGTAGAAATGCATCCCACCCATAAAGGTTATATGGGCAGGAGGTATAAATGCCTCTTGTCCTCAATCACTGTAGATAGCGTGGGGTTGAAATTCGCCCCACCTATAAAGGTTATATGGGAATGGGGTATAAATTCATCTTGTCCTCAAGCACTGAGATTTATCAGGCACGGGGTAAGAATGCCTCCTGCCCACACATGAGTTATCACAAGCATGTTAACATAGAAAATCATAACCATTCACATCACATTATATAAGTCTAACCATCTTATATCATAACACATTAACATTACAAGACATATCAATATAATAATATCACATAAGAAAAGCATGGTCTGGAATACATTTCAATTCATTCAAGGGGTTCAGGCTATCTCGTCCTAGCCAACCACTAACCAAGTCATCTCATTTTCCTAACATGGAAAATGCCCATTCAAGACATATCATTATGCCACAAAAGTGAAAAATGGATAATTCTCAAGGATTAACACCTATTATTGACCACTCCTGGTCCATACAAAATAGAAACAACCTAACAAGGATATATTCACCACTCTTATACCACACATGTCATTTAGATATGAAGAAGTAATTATAAATACGGGGTTTGGTGAAAGAAAAACCACGACACAACAACAATAACTCAATAAGGAGAAAACCCAAAATGGAAACCACATGACCACCTACCTTATCGCTGTAGGAAAAGGCTCGCTTTATATCATCCTCAGATTCACAGTAGATTGGAAGAGATCTGAGTTCCAGTCCAATGCCCTGAAAAATAGGGCATATGAGCCTGCATCAAAATAACAAGACAGACGGTAAGATTTACCAAGGAAAGAGGTGTGTGTGCTGTTAGCCTTACCTAGGGTGATCCAACGCTTCCGACGGATTAACAATCGAGTTCCGGATGAAGGATCCACCAAGAAAATATTGAGGAGAGGGGTTTGGAGCTCAAAAGAGGCTCCCCTCGTGTTCTGTCTGCGTGAATATTGGAGAATGATTCTTAAGGCCTTATAAAATAATTAAGGGAAAAAATGTAAATTTACCCAGAACTGGGTCACACAGTTTAGGTGCACGGTTTCCAAAACCCTGCACAAATCGTGTGCATCTCCCTGCCTCCAGACCAAAGGCCGCACGATTTACCCGAACCGTGCACAAGCCATGCGCAGGTCGTGCCCCCTATCTGCAAGTCCATTTATCAAACTCTCTGGCTTTGAAAAAAACCCCAAACACTCCTCAGACCTTCCTTAGATCAATACAGACACTAAACAAGCTTAATGGAAGTATTTGAAAGAAACACTAATGATCTGTACCTTTGCCAAAGGGTCTGGTCATTACATTTATGGATATTCTATCATGGGTTTTATTATTCAACTGGACATGTTTTATGAAAAATACTGTTCTGTGGAATCTATTTGTACGAAAATAAATAGATATTTGAGCATGAATGGTGGGAATGTTAGTTTTTTTATACAAATACATAAGGAGTGATATAATAAAAACTAAGTGTGTATGGAAATGATCTATCCCATAAGTGAACTTTGAAAAGAATGTTACATCATGTAAATAAGTGAAATAGAGTTTTCATGATTGAAACATTATAGATCCACACCTAAGGATTTTTTTATGTTACCAGGGAATTTTCACACGATCCCAGGGGATGAAGTCTTCCACTTCAAGGGTCTTTTCCATCTTTAGACCGAGGTTTCCACACTCTGTAAAAATAGTCCAAAAAATTCACCCCTTATAATTAGATTTAACTTTAACAATTATGAACTAAAAAATTAGTATATGTGGTTCAAAAATTAGTGTTTCCTAAAATAGTGAATATTAGAGATCTGATAAGACTAGGGCATGGTCTGTTTTTACTAAGCCATATATACACAATGTGAACACTAGTAGGTGTTTGATTCACACTGGTGGTTGTCTCTATTAATCAACTAAATAGACTGAACTATCATTTAGGTGAGAAAAATGGAACCACATAATAATTTTTACACCCACTTCCATTAAATAATCCAATATTAGCTAACAATTATGTTTATCACTATGTATTCTCCCTCTCCATTTTACTACCTAAGGTTACAATGAAGACATTTTTTCTTAGCTCTACCAAAACCATAATTGTTTTAAGAATTCCTGAGATCCAAATAACCCCAATTAAATGATGTGATGAGATCAGAGTTGATTAGGGGCTCTATCCAGCTAAAGGAACATCAGAGAGTATACCAAATGATGAGATATACAGGTAAATAATCATTGATGAACAAACCATGATAAATTTCTTTTACTTTAAAAAAATTACACCTTGTAGTTTATATTATAATTAAATAACTGAATTCAAGTTTATGCTAATATTTTTGACTCATCTAACTCATTAACTATTTAATTCCCTTATGGGAAAAAAGAGTCACACTTTATCCATTATTTATATGTTCACGTTACTACACAGATCAAATTGATTATTGTGGATAAAGAATATGGTTATAATCTATTTCTTAAAGTATAACTGTAACGACCCAAAGTTTTTCAATGAAAAATTTCATTCTTATATCTATGTCATAAAAACACAAAATAATGAACTACTATGTGATAAGTGACCTTTAAACATAATTTTTTCACCCCTATGTTTGGAATTTTAAAAATCCAACATACACGGTTGTGTTCAAGATAGTTTTTGGAGTCTAATGAAACAAAAATAATTTTTAGTGAATAGTAACTTACCCTTATGAATAGTAACCTACCCTTATGAATAGTAATATGAACCTTATGAATAGTAAATAAGAGTAACATTACCTACGAATAATAAAATAAAATTTAGACATCATAGAAAGTGATAATTTGACCTTAGTAAACGTTTTTAGTATTTTATAAGTCATAAATAATTAATTATAATTAATTAATTAATTTAAAAGAATATTTATTTTCTTGAAATATATTCATATATTATTGAATCAATTTCTAATAGTTTTTAGATAATTTTATAAGACCCTATGTAATTTTTGAAAGAACTGCAAAATCAGTTTTAATTTTAAAAACTGTTTTTTAAAGTAAATTCTAATTTTAATTAAATATTAAATTAATAATATTTAGAAAATTATTTTTGAAAAATGGAATTCATTTTTGGATTCTACACGTCGAAAAATGGTTGGGGTAAAACTTTGGGATTTTTCTGAGATACATGAATTTTTGATGAATAGTAGAATACATTAATTTATCCTATAAATACATTTTATTTAAAACCCACTATTCCTGACATCACAAGTGATGTAAGCACCCAAATCCCGAATTCACAAGTATAATTTACTATTCTTAGTCATCCAAGACTCACTATTCCTTGTCTTAGGTGAAATTAATAAACTAATCAATTTTATATTAAGGAAACCCCTCTCCCCTCCACTATAAAAGCCACCCTTCACTCCCTCTTTTCCTCGCACCTCTCAAGCTCCAAGCCTTCCCTAAATTCTTCCCAAACACCTTCCCTAGTTAATCCCCCACGTCCAAAAGCTTCTGGTCTCATCAAAAGACCAAGCCTAGCTTCCTTAAAGAGGATCTCAAGAGGAGGAATCTAAAGGTAATTTCTCTCTCTCTCTTCTCCTTTAATTTCCTTTCAAACTCAAGTTCCTTTCATGATCTCTCTCTATCTATCTTCATCAAAATTGTTCTATAAATCCATTATTTTATATATACTGTAATATTATGATTCTAATTTTATATTATATCACCCCACACCCTTTCCCCCTTCCTTTTATTTTATTAAAGAGAACGTTGTTCATGTGGTGATAATTTATCACCTTCAAAAACAACATGCTCTCTTCTTCCATTTATACCTTCAATCTGGTCATGAAACCATTTATATGGTTGAACCAGAATGTTTTATATGTATTATGTTCTATTTTAAGTTCTGTAAATAACCTATGACCATACTACTAAGTGAAAAGTTAAAATGAGTTGGTTGTGATCCAAAAACCACTCAAATTAGCCCAAATAATCATCATTTAATTATTATCTAATGATTCGGCCACATGGATCTAATATAACTCATTATAAAATAATTCAAGCTTCTGTAATATAATTAATTACATGTAATATAAGTTCTGGATGTTTACCCATGATCTACCCAAACATCAAATTAAGAATACAAGTGGACCGCTCAAGAAAACCATGAAAAAGAACACCCCCGATCAATGTTTTTAAACTCATCAAAAGGAACATAATATGAAATAATGAAACCATAATGAACCCTATTAATGTATAAAAGGTTCTGGAATTTCTAATTAATGAATATAATGTCATTATACAGGACATTAAAGAGAAGGATTCATTCGAGTACAAGGTAAGGGGAAATCTCGAACCCAATTTTCTTCCTTCGGGTTCTCCCTCTTTCACTCCATTTTTGATATGGTTACTCCTCAATGATAATTTTTTCATCATTTCCTTTACTTTTCTAGGATATACATGTTTGTCACTGGTTTTTATGTCCATTAAAATGTTTTCCAGAAGAACACTTCGTTCAAGATCTCACATTTTACCTCTCATTCATGGTTGATTGTTCTTGTATCAAGTATGTTGTTCCCTCTTTATTGTGGGAACCCAAAGCTTATGAATGTGTTGTTATGAGATGAAACCCATTCCTTTCCATGGGTTAGTTATTTACATGTTTGATATGTGTTCCATGTGGCAATCATGATAATTATAATGATAATGTTATGATGTGACGGGTGCGCCCGGAATTATATAGCGCAATATGAATGTTTAAATGTGACGGGTGCGCCAGGAATTATACAGCACTCCAATGCATTGGGTAAAGTGATGAATCTCATGAGTAAATGTGGAATGATGTGTGAACATGATGCTAGCTTTTTTCAGAAGTATGTGTGGTAGTTAACCACTAAGATATGATGTTTCATTTTTATGCATTGCCACATTTCAAGTCTTTTACTTATGCTCCTCTCATTTTCATGACCTTTTGCCTATGTTATGATTATGCTCACCCCATGATATATTGTTCTTATCTATCCTCTTACTGGGATTTTAGCTCACCCAATTTGATGTATATCCTCATGTGGCTACATGTACTAAGGAGAGGACAAGTGCCACTAAGAAGATAGTGAAGAAGAAATTAAATAAATGTTTATGGTTGATGTTGTACTTGTTATGTGTGGTCCTAGTTTTCCCAAGACACTAAACCTCTGGATCCTCCATGTGTAATACTATTATGTTGTTTATCTTTGAAATAATGTAATAGTAATGTAAGGAAAAGTCCGGGTTGTTATAGTTGGTATCAAAGGAAAGGTTTAGTTAATTTGTGAATTAGGATTAGGGAACCCTAAAGAAAACCTCTAGCATGAGACTAAGTACAAATATGCACACAAGGATATTTACCTAGGGATCCCATATGTTATGTTATTGGTATAATTGTTTAAAAGGATAATCTATTCATGAATTGTTTAATTATGTTTTGTTCTAACCTTTTCTATTTTAGAAAATGGAGGGAACTAGGAGAAATCAGGCCAACAACTCTTGCGAAGGCCAATGCAACGATTGCCCGAACGACATCCCCAATGATTTTGGAGGTGGAGTTCAAAAAGTTATGGTGATGCTTACCCAATTATCATGGGTTATGAATAATAACCATAATAATGGGGAGCGTCCTCCTTCACCAAAGAGGGAGAAACTAGCTATCGAATGTTTTATGCGGCAACGACCACCGACGTTTTGTGGATCTGCTGATCCACTAGTTGTGGAACAGTGGGTCAACTCCATGGAGAATATCTTTTCTGTTCTTCACTGTTCCGAGACGGAGATGGTGACTCTAGCTGTTTATCGTCTAGATGGAGAAGTTGATCAATGGTGGGCATTGATTAAGAACACCAAGCCAAGGGATGAAATTGAAGAGATGGAATGGGAAGACTTTAAGATAATGATTCTTAATAAGTACTTCCCATGAACTCTTCACACGAAGATGGAGAGAGAATTCATAGAGCTCAAGCAAAAGGAAGGAGAATCTATCACAACCTATGAATAAAATTTCACAAGGCTCTCAAGGTATTCTTCGTGTTTTGTTATCAACAATGATAGAAAAATTGATAGAATCTTTAGTGGATTAAAACCACATCTTCGAAAATATCTTGCAATTCCAGACATTGGGAGTTATGAAGATATTGTTCGGTGTGATCTCAAGGTGGAGATGGAGTTTGGAGAATGGTCCCATGGCCATGGTGATAAGAAAAGAAAGATGGAGTTTCAAGTTGGCGGATCTAGTGATAAAGATGGGAAGAAAACACAATGACCCACTTGCCAAAAAATGTGGGAAGTTGCACAATGGGAACTGCCTCAAAGGGACGGGGAAATGCTTCAAGTGTAGGAAAGAAGGAATCCTAGATCACGAGTGTCTAAGAGACATGAAAAGGAAGGATAATGTAGCCGATGAAAGGAGAGAACCACTCGTGGTTCAATGCTACAACTGTAAGGAGATAGGGCACTATTCAAACCAGTGCACTAAACCTCGATCTCTCGAGGGTAATCAGCTCCAACATCCACCAAAGCCAAAGGAACAAGGAAAGTCTTATGCCATCACTAATGCGGAGGTGGAACATGATAATGAAGTCGTACAATGTACAATTCATATTCACTCAAGAATGGAAAAAGTCTTATTTGATTCTGGTTCTATGCATTCCTTTATATCTTGAAAGTTTTCTAGAACTATAGAATCGAAGCCCCGAAACCTTGAAGTAGAGATATCTGTAAAAACACCAAGTGGTGCAATCAATGCAACCCAAGTGTTTGATTCTTCTCCTGTTGACGTATGTGGGAAGATTCTTCCGACAAATCTCGTAATACTTCCCTTGGTGGAATTCGACGCTATAATGGGAATGGATTGGCTCTCGTTATATAGAGCACATATCAACTGTCGGGAAAAGGAAATATATTTTTTTATTCCGAACCATCCCATGCTCCTCTACAAATGCAAGGAAGATCATGAATCTCCTTTGAGAAATCCTTCAATGGTTTGGGTGATGATTCCCTATGAAGAAGCATACCTCCCCCAAATGTTTGAGTCGAAGGAAAGTTGCAACCTTGACGAAATGCCCATCATAAGGGAATACATCGATGTATTTCCCGAAGTGTTACCCGGAATTCCCCCGGATCGTGAGGTAGAGTTATCAATTGAACTCATACCTGGAGCTACTCCTATCTCAAAGTGCCCCTATAGGATGGCTCCTATCGAACTGGAGAAGTTAAAGAAGCAGCTGCAAGAGCATATGGACAAAGGGTTCATACGCCCTAGTGCACCTTGGGGTGTGCCAGTGCTCTTTGTGAAGAAGAAGGATGGAACCATGCGGCTGTGTATCGATTATCGGGAACTCAACAAGATCACCATAAAGAACAAGTATCCTCTCCCAAGGATTTAGGACTTGTTCGATCAGTTTAGAGGATCTCAATACTTCTCAAAGCTGGATCTTCGTTCTGGATATCATCAAGTAAAGGTGAAGAAGAAAGATATTCAGAAGACTGCCTTCTGTACAAGGTATGGGCACTATGAGTTTTTAGTGATGCCCTTCATACTTACTAATGCCCCTGCAATCTTCATGGATATGATGAATAGAGTCTTTAGAAATTGCCTCGAAAAATTTGTGGTAGTGTTTATTTATGCTATTCTCATTTACTCCAAGAGTAAGGAGGAACATGAAGAACATCTAAGACTTGTGTTGGAGACATTGAGAAAGGAGTAGTTGTACGCCCAGTTCAGCAAGTGTGACTTTTGGACGAATCAAGTCACGTTCTTGGGACATGTGATCACAAGCGAGGGAATTTCTGTGGACCCTTCAAAGAAAAAGGCAATTGAAGAATGGCCCAGGCCCTCTAGTGTCACAGAAATCCGTAGTTTTCATGGATTAGCTGGGCACTACAGACGTTTTGTGAGAAACTTCTCACGATTGTCAAGCCCGCTATCAATGTTAACAAGGAAAGGGGTAAAGTGTGTATGGACGGAAGAATGTGAGGGAAGATTCAAGGAGATAAAGAGAAGGATGATCACTGCACCTGTACTCACACTACCGAAAAGTGGAGAAAGTTTTGTGATATACAATGATGCTTCAAAGATAGGCTTGGGTTGTGTACTCATGCAGAATGATAATGTGATAGCATACGCCTCACGACAGTTGAAGATCCATGAGAAGAACTACCCAACGCATGATCTAGAGCTGGCAGCCGTGATTTTTTCCTTGAAAATATGGCGGCACTACTTTATGGTGAGAAGTGTGACATATACACCGACCACAAGATCCTAAAGTATATATTCACACAAAAGGATCTCAACATGCGTCAAAGGAGATGGTTAGAGCTAATCGAGGATTATGATTACTCTATTCACTATCATCCTGGGAAGGCGAACAAGGTAGCTGATGCTCTAAGCAGGAAAGAACATGCTACTCTATCCATGTTGAGGATTGAGAAAGACCCTATCTTCTTGGATATGCAAAGGATGGTTTTGGGAATCGTAAGGGCATGGGATACATCCTACCTTGCCCAAATGATTGCGCAACCATCCATCCAACAGAAGATTAAGGAAGCACAAAGGGATGATATGGAGATACAAAAGAGGGTGAATGCAGTAAAGAAAGGGAAGCTGCAAGAGTTCCATATCGATGATGATGGTGTGATTCGGTTTGGAATGCGGATTTGTGTGCCTTCATCACCCGGAATAAAGAAGGAACTATTGGATAATGCACATAGCTCAACTTTCTCTATTCATCCTGGAAGTACCAAGATGTATCGTGATCTCCGAGAACACTTCTGGTGGGATAACATGAAGAAGGATATTGCGGAATATATATCAAGGTGCTTGGTATGTCAGCAAGTTAAAGCTGAGAGGCAAAAGTCCAAAGGTATGATGCAGCCATTGCCTATACCCATGTGGAAATGGGTTAGTGTTACTATGGACTTTGTCATGGGTCTCCCGAAAACGTCAAGAAGAAATAATGCGATATGGGTTGTGGTTGACTGACTCACCAAGACTTCCCATTTTATCGCTATTCGTGAAGACCTCTGAATTGAACAACTTGCAAGGATATATGTGAAGGAAGTAGTGAGATTGCACGGTGTTCCACTCTCGATTGTCTCTGACCGTGATCCAAGGTTCACTTCTAAATTATTAGGAGCCTTCAACATGCTTTGAGTTATGAATTAAATTTCAGCACGGCCTATCACCCCCAAACCAATGGCCAGTCTGAAAGAACTATTCAGATGCTCGAAGATATTCTAAGAGTATGCTCTCTAGAATTCAAAGGTGGATGGGATCATCACCTTCTATTGGTTGAGTTCTCATACAACAATATCATCCACTCAAGTATTTAGATGGCTCCGTATGAAGCTCTTTATGGGAAGCGATGTAGAAATCCAACCGGTTGGGATGAAGTTGGAGAAAGAAAGCTACTTGGACCCGATCTTGTACAGGAGATGACCGAGAAGGTTCAAGTCATCCAGAAACACATCAAAGTTGCTCAAAGTCGGCAAAAGAGCTATGCTGACAATCGTCGAAGGGACTTGGAGTTCGACGTTGGAGATAAAGTCTTCCTTTGAATATCTTCATGGAAGAGAGTCATGTGATTCGGGAAGAAAGGGAAGCTAAGCCCAAGGTACATTGGCCCCTTTGAGATCCTTGATCGTATAGGAGTTGTGGCCTAACGTCTGGCACTTCCACCGAATATGGCTCACGTTCATGATGTGTTTCACGTATCACTATTGAGGAAGTACATTCCAGACCCCTCACATGTACTAATGTCAGAGGTGGTACAGTTGAAAGATGATCTCTCATATGAGGAGCAGCCGATAAAAATTCTGGACCGAAGTGATAAGGTTCTATGCAACAAGACAGCCCGCCTTGTCAAAGTGTTGTGGAGGAACCAAAAGTTTGAGGAAGTAACATGGGAACCGGAAGAGGAAATGAAGGATAAGTACCCTCACCTGTTTGTGTAAAGTGAAATTTCGGGGGCGAAATTTCTTAAGGGGGGAAGAATGTAACGACCCAAAGTTTTTCAATGAAAAATTCCCTTCTTATATCTATGTCATAAAAACACAAAATAATGAACTACTAAGTGATAAGTGACCTTTAAACATAATTTTTTCACCCCTATGTTTGGAATTTTAAAAATCCAACATACACGGTTGTGTTCAAGATAGTTTTTGGAGTCTAATGAAACAAAAATACTTTTTGGTGAATAGTAACTTAACCTTATGAATAGTAACCTACCCTTATGAATAGTAATATGAACCTTATGAATAGTAAATAATAGTAACATTACCTATGAATAATAAAATACAATTTAGACATCATAGAAAGTGATAATTTGACCTTAGTAAACGGTTTTGGTATTTTATAAGTCATAAATAATTAATTATAATTAATTAATTAATTTAAAATAATATTTATTTTTCTGAAATATATTCATAAATTATTGAATCAATGTCTAATATTTTTTAGGTAATTTTATAAGACCCTATGTAGTTTTTGAAAGAACTGAAAAATCAGTTTTAATTTTAAAAACTATTTTTTAAAGTAAATTATGATTTTAATAAATATTAAATTAATAATATTTAGAATTTTTTTTTGAAAAATGGACTTCATTTTTGGATTCTACACGTCGAAAAATGGCTGGGGTATGATTTTTGGATTTTTCTGAGATACTTGAATTTTTGATGAATAGTAGAATACATTAATTTATCCTATAAATACATTTTAATTAAAACCCACTATTCCTGACATCACAAGTGATGTAAGAACCCAAATCCCGAATTCACAAGTCTAATTTACTATTCTTAGTCATCCAAGACTCACTATTACTTGTCTTAGGTGAAATTAATAAACTAATCAATTTTATATTAAGTAATATCGTCTCCCCTCCACTATAAAAGCCACCCTTCACTCCCTCTTTTCCTCACACCTCTCAAGCTCCAAGCCTTCACTAAATTCTGCCCAAACACCTTCCCTAGATCATCCCCCACGTCCAAAAGCTTCTGGTATCATCAAAAGACCAATCCTAGCTTTCTTAAAGAGGATCTCAAGAGGAGGATTCTAAAGGTAATTTCTCTCTCTCTTCTCCTTTAATTTCCTTTCAAGCTCAAGTTCCTTTCCTGATCTCTCTCTATATATCTTCATCCAAACTGTTCTTTAAATCCATTATTTTATATATACTGTAATATTATGATTCTAATGTTATATTATATCACCCCACACCCTTTCCCCCTTCCTTTTATTTTATTAAAGAGAACGTTGTTCATGTGGTGATAATTAATCACCTTCAAAAACAACATGCTCTCTTCATCCATTTATACCATCAATCTGGTCATGAAACCAATTTTATGGTTGAACCAGAAATTTGAATATGTATTATGTTCTATTTTATGTTCTGGAAATAACCTATGGACATACTACATAGTGAAAAGTTAAAATGAGTTGGTTGTGTTCCAAAAACCGCTCAAATTAGCCCAAATAATCTTCATTTAATTCTTGTCTAATGATTCAGCCACATGGATCTAATATAACTCATTATAAAATCATTCAAGATTATGTAATATCATTAATTACATGTAATATCAGTTCTGGATGTTTACCCATAATCTACCCAAACATCAAATTAAGAATACAAGTGGACCGCTCAAGAAAACCATGAAAAAGAACACCCCCGATCAATGTTTTTAAACTCTATAAGTCATCCAAAGGAACATAATATGAAAAAATGAAACCATAATGAACCCTATTAATGTATAAAAGGTTCTGGAATTTCTAATTAATGAATATAATGTCATTATACAAGACATTAAAGAGAAGGAGGCATTCGAGTACAAGGTAAGGGGAAATCTCGAACCCAATTTTCTTACTTCGGGTTCTCCCACTTTCACTCCATTTTTGATATGGTTACTCCTCAAAGATCATTTTTTAATAATTTCCTTTACTTTTCTGTGATATACATGTTTTTCACTGGTTTTTATGTCCATCAAAATGTTTTCCAAAAGAACACTTCTTTCAAGATCTCACATTTTACCTCTCATTCAAGGTTGATTGTTCTTGTATCAAGTATGTTGTTCCCTCTTTATTTTGGGAACACAAAGCTTATGAATGTGTTGTTATGAGATGAAACCCATTCCTTTCCATGGGTTAGTTATGTACACGTTTGATATGTGTTCTATGTTGAAATCATGATAATGATAATGTTATGATGTGACAGGTGCGCCCAGAATTATATAGTGCAATATGAATGTTTAAATGTGACGGGTGCGCCCGGAATTATACAGCGCTCCAATGCATTGGGTAAAGTGATGAATCTCATGAGTAAATGTGAAATGACGTGTGAACATGATGCTAGCTTTGTTCACAAGTATGTGTGGTATTTAACCACAAAGACATGATGTTTCATTTTTATGAATTGCCACATTTCAAGTCTTTTACTTATGCTCCTCTCATGTTCATGATCTTTTGCCTATGTTATGATTATGCCCACACCATGATGTATTGTTCTTATCTATCCTCTTACTGGGCTTTTAGCTCACCCCTTTTGATGTATATCCTTAGCTGGCTACATGTACTAAGGAGAGGACAAGTGCCAGTAAGAAGTTAGTGAAGAAGAAATTAAATAAATGTTTATGGTTGATGTTGTACTTGTTATGTGTGGTCCTAGTTTTCCCAAGACACTAAACCTCTGGATCCTCCATGTGTAATACTATTATGTTGTTTATCTTTGAAATAATGTAATAGTAATGTAAGTAAATGGTCGGGTCATTATAATAACTATCATCCATCATAGAAATTCTAGGTATGGACCATCATGAAAAAAATAATCAAACATTATCACATTGTACGTGAATGTTTCTTTGATAAGTATAAATACCATGATGTTAGATTAGAACCCACCCCACTCTTGGTTGTCTAAGTATATTAATTTGGGTAACTCCAATATCTCATAGAGGGTTCTATTATCCTTGATGTGTAAACTAGCTAACCATTCCTACTATATAATTTCAAATTCTCCAAGTAAAATCACATAAAAATCCCAAAACCTCTATCATATTAGTCTACATAAAACGTCTACTACACATGAATAAATAAATTATAATGAAAAAATAATTAAATTGATTTTTATTCAGGAAGTGGTGTTATGACTAAATGGATATGTGCATATTGGGTCTACTAGACATGAACTATGTTCTATGATATTTGAATGATATTTGAAATCTATGCAGAAATTTTATTATATCCTCGATAAATGTTTTTATAAACTATGACTTGAAACTGTAGCTTTTGAGATATTTCTACTTGTATAGAAATAACTTCTACAAGAAGAATTATGCATTTGGAATCAGTCTATTGGACAAATAAAATGTATTTAGGGAACTAATCCACTGGTCTATGTTTGATTAGTTTATACCCCTAAAGGGTGAATGTGGAGATCTATAATGAATTATATCATTTTTTCTATATCTATTGATGTATGTGGTCACAACCATGTTGAATGATAATTAATTTATGAAATATGATTACATTTAATCCATGATGATTATATTTTTGATTCCATAATGAACTTATCTATCATATATTTTTCTAATTATATATACATCGATGAAGAAACAACTGGCTCTATGTAATAATTTCTTATTATGGGAAGAAGTATAAAAAAATATTTGGGTTATAATGTTAACCTTGACATCTCTATATATACTTTATAGGTATAATATCTACTTATGCACCTAAATCATTACATTCTTCTGGTCTATAAATCCAATAATGGTTTCATTCGAAATTCATCTATGATAGTAGACAAACTAGAATACAGATAGAACCTATGTTTAGTAGTTCCAGAGCTAGTTGATATCTACTAGTATTTACTACATTTCCATTAATATATGTCAATATATTATATATTAAAGATATTATAATTATTGTACGGGTCTTTTGAGGTTATTTTTAACAAATATGTACTCGATGGCGAGGTTCATACCAAAGAGTGCAGATTCTATCCATTTATATTGGTTTTTTATAGAATCAACACATTATTATTAATGATTGTTTAGACCACAAGGATCATGAGTCTATATATATAGTCTATATTCCTACCCTATAGTGATCCATCTATAGAGGTAATCATCGCTGAGAACCACATAATGTAATAAGTATTTTCACACAAGATGGTTTTAAGGTATGACATCTTAGAATCCTATATTTAAAATTATAGAATCAATGAGGCTTATGGAATATACCATTTCATATTGTAACTTTGGTTCATGTAACATCCAATGGTAATACCAATAATAGATGTCAAAAAAGAGAAGATTCATACAGAGGTGCAATATAATTGGGTAATAATGGAAAAAAACCATTAAGATTATGATCATTCGTTCCCCCATGTTCCTTAATAACTTTAACTAGTAGATACAACAACATTTGGATATATATATATATATATATACCATCAAGAAATGTAATCTGGTAGTGTTACAAGGTTCATTGAGGAATTATATATTGAATGATAAAGGCTTGATAAGAAATACCTATAATGTTCATGTGATCGATGATGTTACAAAATTTTCAAATCATCCCCAGTCACTATATTTTTAAAAACAATGATTTGTATAGATAATGATTCCTGAATAAAGGTCATGATGATCTTTCCTGTGGTGATGAGGTAGGGACCTAGTAGAATATGATATTGTAGGGAAATATTTCTGACTGAAAGATCCTGATTAATATTTATGTCTTGAAGGAATTTCATTTTACACTAAATTAAATTTCAAGTTTTGGGGGCTATATAATTTTGGTTGGGGGTAGGTGGATAATTATCTGGTGGTGTTAGGGACCACTCGTGAGAGTAGTGTGAACATTATTTAACAATGAATCCTTAAGGACCATCTAAACATTAACTTTTCGGTAAACCACTTTGTGGTGGAATACTACATGTGCGGGTGGGAGATGCTAATATATGATACATATATTAATATTCCAATGAAAACTACATGTAGGGTAATTTACCTCCTGAGTTTTCAACTGACGTGAAGCATAAGAAATTACCTGATCATTCTGAATTAGGACGCAACCAAGTCCTTTCAATGATTCATCACTCTAGATAACAGACTCAACATTCCTGGAAGGAAATGCCAAAACTGGAGCATTCACCAATCTTATTTTCAACTCCTGAAAAAAATCATCACATTCTTTTGTCCAGATAAACATAACATCGTTCCGAGTTAGCTTAGTCATTAGAATAGATAACCATGAAAAATTATCAACAATCCTTGAGTATTAACCTGCCAAACCAAGGAATCTACGGATCTTAGTTACATTTGTGGGTCTTGGCCATTCTTCAACAACTTTTTTTTAGCAAGATCAACAGTTATGCCGTTTTTTGAAACAATGTGACCAAGTAAAGAAATTTGTTGTAACCAAAACTCACACTTTCTGAATTTTCCATAAAGTTTTTTTTTTCTTTAAGGCTTGCAAGATAACCCTTAAATGACTTTCATGCTCCTCTTTACTTTTAGAAAATACCAAAATATCATCAATGAAAACAACCACAAACTTATCCTTGAACTACTGGGAAATTCTTTTCATAAGGTTCATGAATACAACAAGGGCATTGGTTAACACAAAAGGCATAACTACAAATTCACAATGGCCATATCTTGTACGAAACACAGTCTTCGGAACGTCTACTTCTTCTACTTTCAACTGATGGTACCCCGACCTCAAGTCGATCTTAGAAAAATACTGAGCTCCCTGGAGCTGATCAAAAAAATCATCTATATGAGGCAAAGGATACTTGTTCTTAACAATGATATTATTCAAGGCTCTATAATCAGTGTAATGTCTCATTGAACCATCTTTCTTTTTAACAAACATGACAGGAGCACCCCATCGTGATGTGCTAGGTCGAATGAAACCTTTATCTAATAACTCCTGTAATTGCTTCTTTAACTCTAAAAGTTCAACTTGAGCTATTCGATAAGGGGGTTTTGAAAATGGCTTAGAATCAGGAACTATGTCAACAATAAATTCAACTTCCCGATCATGAATAATACCAGGAAACTCATCAGGAAAAACATCAAGATAATCATTTACCACTACCACATCATTAATCTGAACATTTCCTTTATTTTCAACAATATGTGCAAGGTAACATTCATTTCCATCTTTTACAAGTTTCTCATCCTCTTGATATGTTATCAACAGTAAGGGTTAATTCTTGTTCACAAACTGAAAATCCTTCTGAAAAGAAACCATTTTAGCACTGCAGTCAATCTTAGAATGATAAACAGAAAGCTAATACATGCCCAAAATAACATCAAACTCTACTAGAGGAAAAAACAATAAGGTTTGCCGGTAGTTTCTTTCCGTACACAAGGATAGGAAGGTTCTTATAATTTATTTTTGTCTCAATGTTCCCTCTTGGTGTTTTTACAATAAGTTAAGGATTCATATCATGAGATGGAATTCCCAATTTACTAGAAAACTTCTCAGAAATGAAAGAATGTGTAGACCATGAATCAAACTACACAATGGCATAATCTAAACAAACAAACAGTATACCTGATACCACTTCATTCGATGGCCCAACATCTAATGAAGTAGTTGAAAATGATTTCACCACCCCTTTATACTTGTATTATGGCTGAGATCGCTCAGTTGAGTTCTTCATTAGAAACTCATTTGCATAATGAACCATTTCATTACACTTAAAACATCTTATCGCTGGCATTTCATTGCCCGATTGATCATATTCTTTACAGTTACGAGCAATGTGACCCTACATACCACACCAAAAGAACTTTCCAGACTTGGATAAACATTATCCTATATGAATTTTACCACACTTTTCACAGGATGGATATTTGGTTTTCATACCTCCTTACTTCATTGATGAATTCTTCCCTTTTTCCTGCCAACTGGACCTCTTATTCTATTGTTTGTCAAAGAACACCTAATCATCGGTAAACTCCATTTCCACCTTCTCCGCACATCGAACAAGTTTTTTTATAACCTTTAAACTCGCAAGAAGCTAAATCCCTTCGATACTATGGCTTTAACCCTGAGAAAAAATGATTGATTTTACTATCAAGATCTCATATGAAATTTGGAGCATACCTTGTCAGTCGAGTGTACTTTTCTTCATAAGAAGCCACTGAGTCATCCTCCTGCCTCAATTCTAGGAATTGTGTTTCCATCCTAAGACGAACCACCTTAGAAAAATATCTCTCAAGAAACATACCATTGAATTCTTCACCGTGAAGATCATCAATCTCATCACTATCCCTGATATTTTTCACTATCGACCACCACTAATCAGCTTCATCTTCAAAACGGTAAACAACAAGAATAACCTTTTGATGTCCTGAACACCCCATGACATCAAAAATCTTCTCTAGTTCTTTAATCCACCCTTTAGCTACCACGGTGTTAGATGATCCAAAAGGATGATGGGGGATGTTGCCTAATGAAATGTTCCACCACTGAAATGTTCCTCTGCGGTTGATCTGGATGATCTCGTGCATGGATACCACCACCATTTATAGCCTGATTCAACTATGCCATCACTGCAACAAATGGTTCTGTTCCGATTCCGACCATCTCAGGTTGCTGATTTGGAAGGTTGTTATCCTCTTGATGTCATCCCAACATAGCTGCTTTGTTTCTTCTATGGAAAACCATTCTGAACACAGAAATATCATAGGCAAAGCAACATGGTAAACTTTAAATGCTATATCATTTCAATCATACCATAAATTAATTTATAATTTAACAATTTTCTAACTCCTAAAGTTGTCTAAACTGACCTATGATACCAACTATAAGGTCCCGGCCTTAAACCATACTTAATATTGAATTAAATGTATAATTCACATTAAGGATCCTTTCAGGTTTAGAGTTTTAGAGAATTATGACATAACTATTACATCTCAAAAGATTAAAAAGTAGACACGTCTACTAAGTTTCCATAAAATAAAATCTCTTAAAAAGAAACATTTACAGTTTCATGTTTTAGATAGCATGACTATTCCTTGATCCCATCCTTGACCCTATTCCACATTAAGTCCTATGAAAAACATTTCCAAAACTTGGGGTGAGCATAAAAATCTTAGTAATGGATACACAATGAATGAAAACTGTTAGTTTTTTAAAACAACCAGTAAACCAAGAATAATTTATCAAAGTAATACTTTTCACCTTTATGAAGAATAATATACTCTTAATTGAATAAAAGATCATTACTTACCATTTTGTAACCAAAATATTACCATAAAACCCATATAAAGAACACAACATATAAAGGTAACTTGGGACATAAACATACTTAAGTGGAATAACCATTCTGTCGACTTCCACACATATCACTTAATGGAATAGCCATACGGCCGACTTCAATACCCAATGAATTGAAGGTTATAATGTAACCACCCATCCTGGTATTCACGGCACCACCCGTCAAATGGTTTATCACATAACCTCCCGTCAAATGTCCAAGTACCATTATAAAATCATAAGACATAAAACAAATATAATGGAAGGAAAACATTTCCACACTTTGATCACAATATATCATTTAAATATATTGACATAAAAAATCCATTATAAAAACAATTTTCAATACCAAAATATATAAAAGAGTATCTGGAGTTTATTTCATTTTAAAAAAACATTACGGCTTATTGAGGAAGCCAAAGACCAAATAATACTCGCGGCGGCGGAAAATATCGTTGTCACCGCATACGTTAAAAGAAACATTCCTTTTTGTGGTTTAGTAAAACTCTTAGTATAAAAAGATTCCTTTTGAATAAAATTTAAATACAAAGGGGTTTATTCCAAGTATAATAGAATGTTGTGTATAAAACAAAATATGCCTCAATGAAAGGAGATTGAGATGAAGTCCCATACCTCATGTCTGAAGTGACTCGATTGCTCTTTAATCTCCTAAATAATATACTAAAGTTAATTTCAACTTGCTTCAGAACATTTTCCAAGCTTATTATTCCTTTTATATAACTTATTACCATGTTATAAACATTATGAAATCATTTATGTTAAAAAAAAGTTTGTTTTGTCGATATTTGGTTCTTACGTCGAAAGTGGACTTCTTACAATTAAATGTTGTTCATGTGGTCAAAGGTTCATTATATCCAGAATGATATTCATGATTTGGATATCATATATATCATATATATCCAGAATATACATGTATTTACAATAGTATATAACATTTAGTGGTATGAAATGAAATGCACCGTTCTTTGAGACAGTAAGTCGTACGTACGCATGAACACTAAGTTCATTTCTATTTCATATTTAATGGAGTGAAATCATAATGATAAAAAGGTATATTATAATTCCAGTATAATATCATATATAATATCATTAACTCCATCCTTTATACGTCCCACATATGGCATTAACAAATCAAATCACTTTGAGGGGGCGGTAGTCCGCACTTCCTAAAATGAAATTATCGTGTTTACCCACAGTGGAAACCATAACGGTATGACATAAATGAAAAATAAAGAAGAATAAGGAAAACATAAAAATAATATATATCATGTATAAATATAGTTATAGCTTAATGGCCACCATGAATGGTGTTAAAAGAAGATTGAACAATCATCGTTTCGTGAGGCAGAAAATCACCAACCACAAAAACAGTGTGTTCTTTAACCATTAGACAGAGGTGTGTGTATGTGTAGCTCGAATACATCTCATAAAAAAATTCTAGTATATTTAATATACTATTTTTGTTACAAAATGAAGGAATAAAAAGAGAGTTAGGGGGTTTGAGAAGCAAAATTAAACATAAGAACACAAGAGAAAACACTACCTTCAAATCGGGTAACTCTTTTTGATCTGAGCTCAATGGAATCCTTGGGAATACTTCTGACCAAAGTGAGGATTCTAGGAGTAATAGAGGGATTTCTAGAGACAAAATGGGCAGGGGATGACTGAGCCAATGGCTTTAGAGGTGTGGGTAAGGTGGTAAAGGTGGTGGCCTTTTATAAGAGGAGAGGAGGGGCACTCTTGGAATGTTATAAAATGATACTTTATTATAAAATGAGTTTAGGTTTTTAAAGGTCCCATAATTATATATTTCTAGGATAAAGTGATAAGAGTTAGAAATCAACCCATACAATAGGTTTTTGACAAGTTTAGTTTTTAGATTTTACATTATCATTTCATTTTATTTAAATCGTTAAATAATGAGGTAATTGTTGCATCATCATGGTGTCATAAATAATTTAATATATTTAATGTCTAAAAATTATAAAAAAATATAATGGTGTTGGAAATCTTTTTACCTTTGTAATGAATATTTATAGTAAAACATATGACTTTTATAACCCCATTTAAAAATTGTTTTAGTAAAACAACACATGTTTGTGACATTTTTATTTTAACATTAAATAAAAAGTTATTAATGTCATTTTCCAACCAAATTGTCTCTATGGGGTCCCCAAGTTGACTCATGGATTTTATTGGTCGTCCATGACACATCTAATAAGGGTAAGACATGTGTCAAGATCATTAAATATTATTAAAACATTATTTTTATCTTAAACTGCACTAATTACCACTAATCACGATTAAAAACATTAAAGTTACTATTCCCCAAAAAATTATTATAATCTCATTGAACCAAATATTACATCCGAATGAAAACCATGTATGTCGGATTTTTGAAATTCAAAACACAGAGGTGGTAAAATTTCATTTAAACGAAAAATTAGTTTTTTTAAGTACCACTTAGTGGTTTCACTATTCATCAAAAATTGATGTTTTTTAGAAAAATACCAAAATATCACCCTAAGATATATTTGATATTCTGAATTCCAAAATGATGTCTATTTTACAAAAATAAAAACATATAAGTTACATTGATTAATTTAATAATTAATTCCCGATGTCAGGACAAATAACGTGTTTTTATGAAACAATATATATCAAAAGATTGACACTAGTTTAAGTCCAATTTCAATGTGAAATTAATTCAACGAACACTACTGGATTAAATGGTAAAAATATAATCTAACTTCACTCTAAAACAAATTCAAAAGATAATCTAATCATATAAATAAATTAGATTAAAAAAAGGTTTTGAATTAAAATACAACATTTTTCAATATTCATTAAAAAAATGAACTTTATCGGAAAAATACCAAAAATTTACACAAAGAAAACAATGATGTCCTGATTCTAAATAAGAGTATTATTTTTTCCAATAGAATGTATAAGAGTGACCAAAACTATATTTAATGAAGGTTCTCCATGAAAAGGCGATAAGTCGTCCTTTCGTGAATATTAGAGTACCTATGCCTAAAATTGAATTCTTTTCATATTTTAAGCCCTTATCCTTTATTGGATCAATGTAAAAAAATTTAACAAACATATATAATCATATTCTAGTTATTACTATTCATTCCATCCAATAAAACAACTACGTGTTAACAACCATTTAAAATAATATTATTATATTACTAGTGTGTAATGTAAGTTTTCAAAGAAACTCATTATTGCATATCGAGTACGCTATCGAACATAGAAACCCCATTAAAGTAAAATTAATATTTAATTCACAAATATTATTAAATATGAAAATGTTTTATTCTTTATTTACCTGGGATGTTACCCAGACTCATACTCACCATGTGAAGTTTTAAAATATTGGGATGATATAAAGAAAAATCCAATGAGTGGCCTAGGTTTGGGCTAACAAACACCAATGATAAAAATGCACTAAATGGGAAATATAATAAGGTTCTAATGATTATTTCAATATAGTAAATTAATTATAGGGTAAACACCTAATTATATATTTCATGGCACAAAAATATATTGAGTATAAAACTCCCAAAAATTATGAAAACTTATAAACCTCCTATATATGTCCATGGATGAATGCCCATCTAGTATCGATATCTGATTCAAACTAGATGAGGAGAAAAAATAATAATGGATTAAATACCTGTGAATGAAGAAAATTATATTGGACCAAATTAAATATGAAAATATGAATAACAAAAAATGGACACAATATGAATGCATAACATATCGGTGTGGATCCAATTTGAAAATAGTGTTCAATTTCGATTTCAGATAGTTAATTGGGAAAAAATATACCATGAAAGCTTCAAATGAGCCGCCAAAAGAAAGAGAGGGTGTCTGTTGGGAGAAGGGGAAATTTTTTTATTATATATTTTTAGGGAAATTTAGTTATTTTTCAATTTTTAATTGGGTATCATGGTTTGGTCATAGGGTTTTCCAAACTGTGAATCCTTCACCGCCAATCCAGTAAATCTATATGGTTAATGTGCATTATTTCAAAAACTGTGCACAAATCGTGACATATGACACTATCCCTTGTCACCTCTCACATTTTCATGGATCACATTTAGAAAAACCATGCACCAACCATGTATTTGGCATATTCTAAAAACTATAGGTGGATCACATGGGAATTCACCCATGACTATATGATTTTTTTAATTATGTGGCCCTTCTCTAGAATCTAAAAACACCCTATATAGTTTCTTCATACTCTCTGGCCTGGGCCACATGGTTTATACTAATTGTGTGGGCTAACTGATTTTGATTAATTTTTTCCTCTATGTTTTGATCATGTTATAGATAACATAAAACACTGAGGATCTCATTAGGCATGTAAATTAAGTCTAAATAAATCATTTAAATTATAATTTAAAATGTCCATACCTCATAAGAAATTTGGTATCTTATATACAATGTGACAATTAACATCCCTTGAGGATAGGGGAATTTTATCATATGACATTTTTTTGTTATAATCTAGTACATGGAACCCTTTTTTGATTTCAAACTGAGGTATTTAAATTAGGGCATATATAATAGACTAAATAATAGTTTATGTTTATTTAGTATATAATACTTGTTATGGAGGATAATGTCTTGTGAAAATGATATAAAATCTATTATAATACCTTGAAATGAACCACCATGTCTGAGATGGACATCCAATAGACCACATGTATGCCTCCACTTATGCAATAATATGGGAAATAAGATAGTGGATGGACATTGATATTGTAATTACTAAAACCAAAATATCATATCCTTATACTAATAATACTAATAAAAAATACGACAATCCATAACAAACAAAGATGAATAAAATAATAACAAATATAATAAATTTCATAAAATGAATAAATTGATTCCCTATGTGGAAGGTGAAATGAGATTAATATGATTCATGAAGTGTATGAAATAAATAAACACTATGAATACCTCTAGATTATTTCCTAATACTGCTATCTCCTCTAGATCCTCAACTATTTCATCTATAATTTGACCTTTCCATTTCCTTGATCCTAATACATTAAGTTTTCACATGCATCAAAAAAATATAGGTGGAGTGATTAATAAAATCCAGAATGACACCAAAAATGTGTTATTAATAAATTTTAACATGTTTAACATGTGTATTCAACAATAAAAACAGTGAAATAATGTATTAATAATATTATTACCACAACTCATGCACTATCCAAGCCACCACAATCCCCAATCATACATTCATCATCTCTATAATGGATAAAATATCATGATATTGGATGAAATAAATATCTAATTTGAAATTTAGTCATCATTCTACATTGAATTTTGGAAATAAGATAATTTTAATCCACTATGAAATAATTGAATCATGCCCCTCTACAACCGCTATCAATTGAGTGATCATGCTACGTGATATCCTATAGGACTTGAGAAAAAATTATTCTTGAAATTCATGTGTAATTTAGTGAATCACATGATATCCATGATGCATCTTAATATACCTAACCTATTCATAGGTATATTATGGAAATTTTTACACAGTCCACCTATAATGGATAACAATTTAACAATGGTCCACTTATTCTGAGCATGACAAAAAAAAACATCCAAGGCTTGGTAAATTACATTATAAGGAAATCTATAAAAATAAAGACTATAACATCTTCATGATAAATAATAGAAACATAAAATAAATCTTATCAACATCAAACATGAAAGTACTATATTAATTCATTCTTATGGAAATAAATATTTTATACTTGTCTCGTTGCATATGGACACATGCACATGTAATCACAATCAAGAAAGTCATCAATATACTTGACTATAATAATTATACCAATGAAAAAAAAATATACAATATCCCCTAATGTAATGTAAAATCATACCAAAATCTTATTAAAAAACTATTCTATGGATTCCAAAGGATCAATGAACAACCCACATCACATACTCATAGAGAATGATCCCACACATTAAGAATTCCTAACTCATGTTTCGATAGGTCAATAAAGTTGATTAGAAAGATATATCTTTAATATTCCACTTCAATAAAGGTTGTTCAATAATTATTTTCCATAGGAATAATTCCAATGGGAATAATTATGATTTATATAAAAGGATAGGTTACTAATTCATCATATCCTGTGTCCAATTAAGAATTCATCATGAATTCCATTCCAATTCATGTATATAACCTTTTTCCTATACAATGGATATAGTCCTACTAAAAATCAATAAAAAATATATTCACATTTAGAATAAAAAATATGAGAGTTTAAAGGTGACTAATCTAGGGAAACATACCAAAACAACCATTGTTCAGAAGGATTTTATCTTCAATCAAAAGGGATATCATTTACATAAAGAGTACACCGCTATTCTATAAATGACCCAAGAATTTATCATTATATGAAACTTTATTTCCTTTATTGTGAAATTTATTTTCAAATATTATAATAATCTCAATATAAGCAAGGTATATCTTGTAGAACCCAAATGTATGTAGAGTTTTGTATCAAATAATGAAATTCTAGAATTTCAGTAATCATAGATTTTCTGAAATCTTTGAGAGAAGATGATTTTATCTAGGTTGTATAGAAGACTCTATTAAATAATGAGATCTACAAATATAAATAATATTATCTAAAACACTATAAATAGTCATTAAGTATGAATTCTTATAATAAATTTAGCAAGTGCATGGTGTTTATGCAGTATTTGAAAAAAATATTATGTCCATGCATTGTTTCTTGGATTTTATAAATGATGAAATTTTTATGACCATGGTTTATTAAACCATGTTCAAACCATTTTTATATACACTAAACATTAACATGAAAATTTCCAGGCAAGGATGCATTTTTTTCCAAAATGTTAACTTTAACTATTCCCCTCCCCTTTTGATCTTCCCCAAATTTCATAGTTTCATGGAAAATATGCACAGTTTTTTAAAACCATGATTAAACCATGAGACATTAATAATTTACTAACCATTCTTTAAAACCATTTTACATCCCATTGAACAAAAAAAAAAATTCGTTAAAAAAGCATATTATTATAGGGTTAAATAAACATGTAAAACCCCTAGAAAAAACATGGTCATTACAATATCCTCCTTTGAAGGCATCCCATCCAGGAGAAGATTATCTAGAAATCCTTCATGAATAAATCATGCCACTAAAATCGATCATCTACTTCAAAATACATAATCTCAACATATATTCAACAATAACACCATAGGTTCTTGAAAAGAGATATCTTCATTCATCAAATTAATTTACCAATATGGTTTATAATCGACACATAAAATTCTGTATACAATGATTCAGGATCCATCTCAACATCCTCGCATTTGATGACATGCATGTGATCAAACATATACCTCATAAGTTGAGACACAATAAACAAATCATTCATACATATGTTATTCAATTTAATATCCATATTTAATACCAATATCCAAACACATATTACGATTTTGATGCGTCAAAAAATGAATGGATTACATCCCTAAAATCCACAAATGTTGGTGGCCTAAACAAGACCACTAAAAAAACCATTACACATTGAACAAAATTAAAAGGTATCCTCTTATTATTAAAAAAATATCATTTCATTATCTTATATGTTAACAAACTCTTCTAAATTAGCTACATAATCTCATATATCTTATATATCTTTGTATGCCCAAAATTTTTTCCCTCGCTTGCATCATGAAAAAAATGTGGTGAATGAAATGACCTACCATAATGATCTTCATACATTACCATCTGAATCAAAAACTATTAAATATAATTTTATTTGAATTCATCCATGGATTTGTGATAATACCACACACCATTGAAGTCTAGGATGAAATGTAGAAACATATCCTACACTATGTGAATCATATACAATGATTTCTCTTGAGTATAGGGAATGAATGTTGAACTAAATATCAATTCTTTCTGTATGGCCTTCGTCATGGAATTCCAAAACTGAAAATGTAGAATCAGAATATTTATAACCTAAAATTCTAAAGATAACTCCTTGATAATGTACAATCTCACTTATATAAAAATTTCTATATCATCTACAGAGGGAGTATCATAGATCAGAATGAAATGTTCATATTCCATTATCTCATAAAAAATCTTCCATACAATTTCAAAACAACTTAGGGAACTAGGTATCCCTTTGAAAAAGAAAAACATGATTTCATCTCAATTACACATAGTCACTAGATGTGGCTTGAGTAATTAAATTTAATTCTATTTCTCAACCATTATCCTTTAGAATGTGTGGAATTGAGAAATATATCCAACAATATCCCACTTCATCCATGGCCACCAAAACTAAAACCTGTTGTCATGGTATATATATATCTCACAAGGATGTACCCCTCCCTTAGAGGTATATAATTCCCTAATAGTCTCTTCCCTAACAGAAGAACAGACTATACCTCTTCTATGTAGTAGGAACACATCGTTTCCATCCAAAGAGCACCCTCGTATCACGTTCCCACTTGATTGTTGTTCCTATATTGGAATACACTCTATGCCAGTCATCTATACGTCATTAACCCTATCTAAAAAAATAATAAGTAAAATAAAAGGGAACATATCCCCATATCCTATTCCTCAAAATCATTCATTCTCTAATCAACCAACAAACTCTTTATGTAAAACTATTCCCCAAAAGGTTATTCAATAAGATATACATGTACCAGAATCTTATGACTAAGTTCATCAGAAATTACATTACCCATACCAAGTTTATAGGCCATATCAATGTCTAAAATCTATAGATACTCTAAAAATATCCAAAACCATATTATTATGTCCCTCTATGAGATGATTTTACATAGGATCTTGTGGACCATGAAAAAAAAATCCATTCCCTAAATAAATAATGTCACCAAAAAATATGTGTGTGGACCATATATTATAGACCCATGTTATGTGAATGATAATTACAGTCAAGGTGTTGTAGATAACATGAGTTATAAGATAAAACATACTCTAAATATGTTGATACTACTCCAAAACCATTTCAGTATAGATCATAATAGATATCATAACCAATCCCTCGATGAGGAATTAAAAACAATATAGATGCAGTAAACCTACTCTCTAGATAAATAAATTCCACTATATACTAGTTTGAAAATTGGAACATTACAACCTAATACATCAGTGATGTCATGGGTGCTAAAAATCATGAAAATTCTTGCCTTAAATTATAACTGTATCATGATAAATTGAAAAATGTAATGATCATGAATAGGTTTTGATGAAATGTACTAGTCATTACAATATAAAATATCTCTAGGACTACATATAAAATTGTCTCATCAACCACATTCCCTATGAACATCATTTCTCAAATCTAAAATATAATATTTGACATCGTCACATAAATACCATGAACTATAAGTATACATAAGACTATCTTCATATTTCTTGAATGTTTCTCTAGGGATGATGAGTAAATGGTGACTTCATCACTGAACACCATGATGAATGAGTAAAAATGTGGGTAAAAGTTCTTATTCATGAAAAAATGAACACTTTTATAGAGTTAAATAGTTTAAATAGAATCCCAAAATACACATATAGACTGTACCTTCTCCAGAACAACATTTAAATGATTTCACCATATATAACCTCAAATTAAAGATAGCTAGGTCAATGATAAATCCAAAAGAACAACTTACCACCCCATAAAAAACCAAAATGATCATAGATCTTCATTAGATGATATTTATACTTTATCATCACCTTATTTTAATTATTTTAATCTAAAAAGATTAAGATATTATAGTCCTCTATATTGAAGAGAAAAATAAGTCTACCCCATGGTTTGGTACTCAGCCTAATCAACCCCATATACTCTAAGTCCCCAAGTCATACCATGAGTTATTTCATCTCATACAATTCTATATGATAATTTTTTGTTGAAATGGGTTTCAAAATTGGATCAAAGTATATATCAAATTTTACTCTTCGATTAGGAGAAAATACATTGAAATCATCTAGAGACATACTCATAGTTATCCTTAACTTAAATAAATTATTATCATTATTTCATTAATAATAATGAGATATTCAGTCCTGAAATATAAACTTAGAAGTTTTGAATATAGCTCAATTATATAGTAACTCTGTCTACCCTCAACCCCTACTCAGTAGTCATGTCACAACCCATCCTAGTGGGGCCCATGCCATGACTCTCCAATCCCACCTCCAATAGGCTAGGGATTGGTGGCTAGCACTGATTAGGCATATCACTAACATGGGATGAATTTCCTATATACCCCCCATACACCCACACCTACATCTTCAATCCCATAGAATGATGAAAATGAAAAAAAACTAAACAACAAATGAATGTGTAATAACCCAATGATTTATCAATGAAATTCCCTGCTTATAAATATTTCATATTGTATAATAATATAATATTTCATATAGAACACAATAAAAACGTTATAAATAATGAGTGAGTGGTAGAAAAGGCATCTCTATAAGTTAAGGAACGTATACCGATGAAATAGTAGCCTGACCTTTGGAATAGTAATGTGACCATTATGAATAGTAAGATGAAAAATTAAATAGTAACCTCACTAATGAAAGAATAAATAAATTTTATTCATCATATAATTGACAATATTATATAATTATATCATAGTATGTGTAAATAATATTTTTAAAAAATTATTAATAATTCTTTGTATTTTTGTAATTATTTTATATTTATTATCAATTTTACGATTAATTTAATAAATTGAAGGACAATTTATTTTCACAAAATCAGTTCATAAATTATTATTTTTTTGTCTTATGATCATAATATAATTTTATTTTACGTTAATTAAATATCCAATTGTTTGAAAATCAATTTTAATTTACAAAATTGTATTTTTCTTGAAAATAAATTTTTTAATTAAAGATTAAATTAATCATATTTAAAAAATGAAATTCATAAATTGGAGTTTATTAATGAATACTAAATGTCAAAAAATGTTTGGGGTTAATTTTTCAGTTTTTTCTAAAATTCATTAATTATTGATGAATAGTCATATACAATAATTTACGAAAAATGCTAAATACCTGAATTATGATGTCATAAGATGATGTGTGGATGACGTAAGCACCTAGGGTTTTGAATCACATTAAAATATTACTAATTTTTTCACAGGAATAATTACTATTTTTTTTCTATCTCAAAAAAAAATAATTAAAATATTGTCAAAACCCTCATCTCCCCCACAATATAAACCACCCTCACCTCCCCTCTTTTCTTCACTCCTCTCAAGCCTTCTATCTAGTCCCAATTAAGATCAAAAATATTATTATGACCTTATACCACATATATAATCCATTGGTATCTATAAATGACCAAATCCTTTTTTCTAAATAGGTTCTCAAAGATGTTATATTCTAGTGGTAAATTCCTCTTTTCATTTATTTTATTTTATTTGAAGGTCATTTTATTTTTTTCTTTATTCAAATCCTTTAATCCAAATGTTATTATAACTAAAATACCTTAATTTTAATTTAATTATGTTAGGATAATGGATCAATCCATCTTCATCTCTTCTTTCCCCCCAATTTATTCTAGGATTGAGAACACCATTTGAGATGTGTTAATTTATCACATTCAAGGACGTCGGGTTTTTAATTTCTATTACCATCTTCAATTTTGGTCATGAATACAATTTTATTATTAAAATGGAAAATAATGTATGTAATATGTATGATTTAAGGTTCTGGAATCTTATTTACACAAGATATTAATTGATAAATTATTATTTTTTGATGTGATCAAAAATCATCAATTAACAAAAAAAAATTATCATCAATATTTTATATTATTAATCATTTTCTCTCAAAACAACCAAATGAATTTTAAAAAAATTTAATCTTTTATATGTCCACTAATAACCTAATACATAAATTCTAGACAACCAATCTCATCTTACATGTTTATCATTACATGTATATATGTAAACCCATCATGAAATCAAGGGAAAAACACTCCGAAACAATGAAATTGAACCTATTAACCAATCAAAAATTTTATTAATGAATGTAATAAAGTTATAATAAATAAATTACATGTATAATATGTTCAATAAATATTAATTAATGAATTTAATTCTCTTTTATAGGACATTAAGATCAAGTGATGGACGCCATCAGAATTAAGGTAAGAGATTCTACTGGAACATCCATTATTCCTTCAGGATGCTCTATCATTGCTCTTACTGAAATTAAGTTGTACGATATTTTTTATTCAAATATTATAAATTCAATATAAATGATCCAAAATCGTGTATCAGGATCATCCATTATTCTCTTTCTGTGATATACATGTTTTTAAGTGGTTACCTCTTCAATACATCATGATAAGAAAACCTATTTTAAGGGAACTTACCGATTTGTTACCCAATTTCAAGGGAATTATATCATAATTTTTAAGACGCCATTTTTTTATAATATAAGTATTTTTATTATGAAAACCTTCTTGGTTTACTTATGGTTTTATATAAAATATTTTTTTCCTATTCTATTTTAATTTATCTGTAGTATTTTTCAAAAAACTGCACGAAAATGTTTTAATGATAAATTTTAATAAAGGCTCTTCTTCAATGTTGTGACTTATTTTTGAAAAAAACATAACATGATATATTAATATCATTACTTATCAATTTCCATGTATGTTTTAATTCCTTTCAATAATGGACATGTGTATGATACACACATCCATTATGATTTATTACGATATTAGGATACACATTTCTTTCCACGGGTACCCTTATGTTTATCTATGAATGATTATTTATGATTCTATATGTGGAAAGAATATTTGTGAACATGTTATGATGGGTACACATAGATAGTGCTCCAATGCATATGGAAACTATGAGTCTCATGAGACGTTATGTGCATCGGTTTTTTCAGTTATCCTTGACTTGTGCTACCGTAGGAAACATTCTTCGTGGTTATCCATGAATTGTGATCTTCTATGTCCAACAAGTTTTGAATCATGCTAATGTCATGATTTATTTTTTCTGTGACATTACAATGAATCCATGTTTATATTATCCCTTTTTTATATGTTATGATTTTATATGTTCCATGAATTTTTGTCTCATTATGTCATGCATTCTAAACCATGTGATAATGCTTTATTCTTATGTTTATTCTCAAACCGTGATTTTATATAATCTTTGTGTTCCTGGTATCCCTGGGCTACACTATGATGATTTATGATGATAATGGGAGTTAGAATCTCTTTTTGAATATTAAATAATGAATTTTTTTTAGTCGCATGGTTTTAGTTTTGTGTACCAAGTCTTCCAAGACACTAGAATTTACGATCCTTGCCTAGTAATATTTTGTTTAAATATGCCTAAAATCATGTAATGATTAGTTTAAAAGGATAGGGTATCTATAATTGGTATCAGTGTCTATTCTAGAAATTATTTTAGATTAGGAATAGGGAACATTAGTAAGAACCATAGGGATAAGACTAAGAATAAAAAAAAATCCATAATTTTTGTAAGTATAGAGTAAGTTGTGTATAAAGAAAATAAATTCCATTCTAGATACAAAAAAGTTGATGTTGATCTAACATAGATGTATCTTGGGGTAAAAACCAAAAACAAAACATTAATCTAGACTTGATCTGCAACTAGGGCTGGAAAATGGGCCTTGATGCACTCCAGGTTTGACCCTCCCAGGGCATATGCCATGGTAAATTCATAAGATTGGAATGAACCATTATTAAGGGAACTAAAATAGAATCCCATAAGATATATGTTATATAGAAGATCAAGGATAACCTATTTTGAAACATATGGAATAACAAGATAAGACATACTTTTTCCTTTATGAGTTTATCCTTTAATGTTTAAATATTACTTTTTATGCTTAATTGTAAAGTATTCAAGACCTATAATTGTACATTGTTTTACGAAGTTAATGGTGGGATATATAAGAAAAAGATAAAATAATAAATGTTATAGGGAATTTGAATATTTCCTTAATTATATGCAATATATGATGGGAAATAGTTATCAACAATTCATTATAGTACTTGGTTAATTAGCACAGGTTATGTATAAAAAATTGAATCATGTGGAATGAACTACCCCTATAAAGAATGATATTATTGTCATCAAAACCTTCATTTAGAAAACTCCTCCCATGTTTACTGGATATTCTGAACACCTCTTATTAGAATAGTGTATTGACTCCATTTTAAATATATTATTTGTAATCCAGTGCTCAGAAGAAGAGAAAGTCATTTTGGTGGTCAATCATTTTGATGTGGAAGATGTTAATTTGTGGGCACTAATCAGGAATATGATGTCCTATAAGGATATTGATTCAATGGATTTGGAGGAATTCAAGAAAATGTTTTTTAATAAATAGTTTCCCAAAACCCGCAAACTAAAGATAGAAAGTGATTTTCTCAGACATAAGTAGAATGATGATATGTCCATCAGGGCATATGAAGCAAACTTCAAATGGCCTACACGATTGGCCTATGACATTGACCTAAACACCAAAATCAAGGTGGATCGCTTCTTTAGTGGAGTAAATCCTAGTCTATGAAAAGAATTGGATATTTGTGTCTTAGATAGTTATGAGTAGATTTCATGTTGTTACCTCAATGTTGAAATGGATATCAAATACTCTCAATGGACTCATGGGAACGATGAAAAAAAATCAGAAGATGGTGTCAAATATAGCTGGTTTTGAAAATAAATCCTATGATGGAGGGAAGATCAAACGTCCCACCTGTCATAATTGTGGGAAGAAGAATCCTATGAACTATAAAAAGGGAACCATTAATTGTTTCAAATGTTGAAGAATAAGACATATTACTTTGACATTCGAGATGGATATGATGAATCCCAAAATTATAGAAGAATAATGAAATTTTCAGATTAATGCTCAGCATAAAGTGGAGTGTTACAAATGAAAAGAGAAAGGGAATTATGTGAAAAAATTCCCTAAGCTAAGGGTTGTTGGAGGAAATATACAACAAACTCCAAGGAAACAAGGAATGGATTATTCTTTTAGTATTTATGAGGTGGATCTAGAAAGTGATGTGGTGATAGGTATGCTAGATATTCATTCAAGAATTGTGAACACACTATTTGATTCTGGTTCAATGCATTATTCATATCTTGAAAGTTTAGTAGAACAATACAACACCACATCAAAACGTAGAGGTTGATTTTTCTGTAAGAAGAAAAAATGGGTCAATTACTGTATCCAATGTATATGAATCATCCTCGGTTAACGTTTTTGGACTAAACCACCCAGAAAATCACATCATACTTCCATTAATGGAGTTAAATGTTATCATGGGCATCGATTGTCTATCTTTAAAAAAAGAAAACATCAACTGTCTGGAAAGGGATTTCATTATTCCCATCCTGAAGCATCATCCATTTATTTACAAGTGTAAGGAGGAAGATTAATCTCTTTTAGAATCAATGTATAAAGTGTAGATATTACTAACTTTGAGAAATAATATCTTGGTCAAATGATTAAGAAAAAAGGATATGATACTTCTTTGAAGATATAACCATTGTGATGGATTACAATTATGTATTCCCAGAAGAATTATCTGGTCTTCATCCTGATCGAGAGGTTGAGTTCTAAATTTAACATATTATGGATATCTTTTTTATATCAAATATTCCAAATGGAATGTCCATTGTATAGATGGAAGAGATGAAGAAATAGTTATGAGAGAATCTAGATAAGGGTTTTATATGCCCGAGGTCCTCACCTTGGGGTGCACCAATCCTCTTCACCAAGAAGAAAGATGGATCAATGAACCTATGATTTGATTTCCATGAGCTCAATAAAATCACAATAAAGAACAATTATCCCCTACCACAAATAGATGAATTGCTCGATCTTCTTTGTGGGGCCAGTTATTTATCTATGTTGAACCTTCGGTTAGGATATCACTAAATAAAGGTGGGTAAGGGATATATTCATAAAACTATGTTTTGATCGAGGTATGGACACTATGAGTTCATAATGATTCCCTTAAGAATCATTAATGATCTTGAAATATTCAAGGATTTAATTAATATAGTATTATAGATTACAATGAAAAATATTTTGTAGTCTTTATCAATGATATTTGAAATACTCCATGTGCAAGGAGGAATATGAGGGGCACTTGGATACCATGATGATGATTTTGTGAAGGGAGAACTTTATGAAATTTATAGAAAATGTGAGTTTTGGATAGAAGATGTATCATTCTTGGGGCACGTTATCACTAGATCAAGGATATCAATGGACCCTCCCAAGATAAAGGAAATAGAAGAGTGGCCCATGCCAACATCTGTGACAAAGATCCATAGCTTTTTGGGTCTTTTCGGGTATTGTAGATGATTTTTGAATAACTTCTCATGATTATAAAACCCAATGACCAAACTAACATGTAAGGGAGGGATGTTTTTCTGGACTCAATAATGTGAGGAAAGCATTATGGTGCTCGAAAAGAGGCTTATCAATGCACCAATACTCACACTCCCAATAGGTGTAGAAAACTGTGTGGTGTATAATGATGATTAGAAGAAGGGATTATGTTTTTTGATGATGAAATATAATAAAGTGATAGACTATGTCACATGGAAGCTGAAAATAGATAAGAAAAACAATCCCATGTGGAATCTGGAGTTGGCAGTTGTGATCATTGCATAAAAAATCAAGCTACATTATCATTGCGGGATGAATTGTGAGATATATACTAATCACAAGAGTCACGAGTATATATTCACACAGAATGTACTTAATATGCACAAGAAAAGGTGGTTAGAGATCATCATGGATTATGATAGCTTTATCCACTACCATCCTATTAAGGAAAATGAGGTGGCATATGCTCTAAGTATAAAGGATCTTGCATCAACATCAATGATAAGAGTTGAAAAGGATCCAATCTTCATTGATTTTCATATTATGGACATAATAATAATTAATGAAGAAACATCATTAATAATTTGTCAAATGATTGCTCAACCATCCAACATAGAGAAAATATAGGATGTTCAAAGAAAAGATGTGTTAATTCTGAAAATGGTGGAAGCTATTAGAAATGGAAATCCTATGAGTTCATGATTGTTGATGATGGAGATGTATGATTTGTATCACGATTATGTGTAACTTATGATTTGGAGATAAAGAGGGACCTTGGGAATGATTCACATAGCTCATCCATATATATTCAGTCGGGGAGTAGAGATGTGTATCTAGATTTCCAGGAGAAATATTGATGGTTCAATTTGAAGAAGAAAATTCATTAATATAAAACAATGTTCCTTGTATGTCATGAAGTGAAGGTTGAAAAACAAAATTCTATGGGTATGATGTTGAGAATATCCATAAAAACATTGAAGTTGCATAATATCACCATAGACTATGTCACTGGACATCCATGAAAATCCAGAGGAAACTATATTATATGGGTCATTGTGAGTCATCATACAAAGACTGCACACTTTATCACAATTTGAGAGGAATTATCATTGGAACATATTGCATGGATATATATCAACGCGGCGGTAATGATGAATAGAGTACCATTATATATTATATCTGATAAATATCCAAGATTCACCTTAATGTTTTAGAAAATTCTCTTACATTATCTAACCACTGAACTAAACATTAGTAGGATCTACCATCCTCCAACTGATGTCCAATCTGAGTGAACTATTTAGACACTAGATTATATGTTGAGAGCATGTTCAGTTGAATTCAGAGGTGGATGGGACCATCACATTCTACTGGTTGAATTATCAAACAATAATAGTTTCCACTCCAGTATCTGAATGACAATATATATATACATTTATTGGAAAAGGTGAAGAACCATAACATGTTTGGATGAAGTCAGTGAGCATAAGCTTCTAGGACCTGAAATGGTCGATGAAATGGTTTAGAAGGTGAAAACCATACATATGAAAATCCGGGAAACAAAAAGTTGATAGATGATTTATGCATACAATCATTAACGAGACCATTAGTTCAAAGTTACTGACATTTTATTCATCCACATATCTCCATAGAAACGTTTTATGAGGTTTGGGAATAAGTAAATCTAATTCCTGAGTACATCGGCCCCTTATAAATTCATGATCATGTTAATGTAGTGGGATATCAACTATCACTTACACCTACCATGTCAAAAGTACATTGCGTCTTCCATGTATCCCTCTTAAGGAAGTACATACCATATCAATCACATGTACTATATTTAGAGGTGGTATAGTTTGTGAATAATATTTTCTATCAGAAGTGGCCAGTGAAGATTTGGATCATAGAGACAATGATATATGTAAAATACTACATGCATGGTCAAAGTACTATGGATAAACCAAAAGTACAAAGAGGTAACATGAGAACATTATAATGAAATGAATGAAAAATACACACACCTTTTAACGGCTTCAAATGTCAAATAAAATATTGAGGGTGAAATATCATGAGGGTGAAGAATCTAACGACTCAATGATTTTCCAATGAAATTTATTTCTTATAATTATGTCTTATTGTATAATCAAATAATTTTACATATAGAACACAATACAAACCTTATTAATAATGAATGTGTGGAACAAAATGTATATCTTGAAGATAAGGAAATGTATACAAATGTTGTTATAGCATGAAATTTTGAATAGTAATGTGGCACTTGTGAATAGTAAACCAGCCAACTGAATAGTAACCTCACTAATGAAATAATAAATAATATTTATCCATCATATAAATGAAAATAATATATAATTATATAATACTATAATTAAATAATTTTAAAAAATTATTAATAATGTTTTATTGTTTTTGTAAGACTTTTAAATTTAATTACAATTTTAGGATTAATTTAATAAATTAATAGAAAATTTATTTTCATAAAATAAATTCATCAAAAATTATATTTATTTCTTACGATCTTATGATTATTTTATGAGACCTTAATTATTTTGTCAATGTGTTGGAAATGAAATTTTAATTTCAATTTTTTTATTTTTCTTGTAAAGAATGATTTTAAATAAAAATATTACTTCCCATATTTATAAAATTATTTTCATAAAATGGTGTTCATATTTTTATTCTACACATCAAAAAATGTTTGGGATAAATTTTTGCTATTTTTCTGAAATACATTAATTTTTTATGAATAGAGAAATACATTAATTTAAGATAAATGCTAAATACATGAATTATGAAGTAATCAACTAATGTATGAGTGATGTAAGTACCCTGGGTCCCGACACAAATACACATATTACTATTCTTTTAACATGAATCATTATTATTTCTTTTTTTGTGAAAAAAATTAATACAATAAATAAAATATGGAGAAAACCCTCATCTCTTCAACTGTAAAAACCACCCTCACCTCCCCTCTTCTCTTCACTCCTCTCAAGCCTTACGCCTAACCCATATTCTACTCAAATATCTCCCTAAAACACTATCCCACGTTCAAAATCCCCTGTTACCTTCAAAATATTAAATCCTATTCCATAAAGAGGTTCTGAAGAAAGGTATATTTAAGAGGTAAATTCCAATTCTAATTTCTTTTATTTTCCTTCAAGTTTATTACTTTCTTTTTCATTCCTCACCTCCTTTCATCAAAATATTATGACAACATTAGTACCTTATATGTTCTATAATTTTTCTATGATAATGTAATAATTAATCATCATCTCTCTTTTCCTCTCATTTTGTACTAGGAATGAAAACCCCATCTGAGATGTGTTCATTTCTGACATTCCAGGACGACGAGTTTTCAATTTCTATTACTATCTTCCTTTTTGTTCATGAAACAAAATTAATGGTTGAAACATAATAATATATATATATATATATTATGTATAATTTAATGTTATGGAATGTTTTGTACACATGATATTAATTTATAAAGTAATTTTTGTTATGTGATCAAAAACTACCAATTAACCAAAATAGTTATCATTAATGTTTTATATAATGATTAATTATCACTCCAAATAACCAAATAAATTTTATAAACATGTAATCTTATGTATGTTAAAAAATATCATATAACTAAAATTCTAGAGAACCATTATCATCTTACTCGTTTATTATTACTTCTATATTAGTAAACAAATAATTTAACTATGGAAACAAATTCCCCCAAACAATGAAATTTAACCTTTTAACCCATCAAGAACGTCATGAATGAACTTAGTAATGTTATAATTAAAAAATTAAATGGAAAATAGGTTCTTTTAATATTTATTTATGAATTCAATTTGGTTATCCTGGTCATTAATATCATGTGAAATATGCCTTCGGACTTAAGGTAAGGGATTCTACCCGAACCTCCATTATTCCTTCAGGGTGCTCTATCTTTTTGTTACCCAAATGAAGTTATATATTATTTTTTTACATATTATAAATGATTTTTACATGATCCAAACTCAAGTATCAAGATCCATTCATTATTCTCTTTTAGGGATATACTTGATTTAAGGGGTTCCCTCTTTAATACTTTCCAATAAGCAAACCTGTTTTAAAAGAACTTCCCAAATTCTTACCCGATAACAAGTGCACTCTATCATCTCTTTTAATAAACCATTGTTTTTATAAAATAATAATTTTTATCATGAAATTCTATTTTGTTTCAATTTTGGTTTTATAAAAAATATTATCCCCATTTTCTATTTTAAATTTTCTTTCGTATTTTCCTTAAATCTGCACTAAAATATTTTTATCCTAAACATTATCAAATGATCTTCTTACATGTTTTCAATTCTATTTGACATAACATACCATTATATATGCATATTCTTCTTTATAAATATCTAGGTATGTTTTAATTACTTTTTTTCATAGACACTTGTATGATACACCCATCAATTATGATATATGACATGATAATGACACCAATTTAATTCTTTAGGCACCCTTATATTTATTTATGACTGATTAAATATGATTATATATGTGGAAATCATATTTATGAACTTGTTCTGATGGGTGAGCCTAGATATTTCTCTAATACATTGGAAAAAAGTTGAGTCTCATGAGACTTTTTGTGTAATGGTCATGGAAGTTAGCCTTGACTCGTGCTACCTTGTGCTATAGTCTTGGTGGTTAACCATGACTTGTGATACATTATGTGAAATGAGTTTGAAATCATTATAAAGTAATGTTTTATGTTTCCTCCACATTACTATGATTCCATGTTTATATTATCCCATGTTTAAATGTTATTATTTCATATGTTCCATTCCATTTTATGTCATTATGCCATACCTGCTAACCCATGTGCTAAAGCATTATTCATATGTTTATTCCTTTACTAGGATTATAGATCATCTATTTTTTCATGTTATCACTAGGTTATCCAATAAAGATGTATGATCACAATGGGAGTTAGGATATATTTTTGATGATTAAATAAAAATATGTTTTATTTAGTAGTATGTTTTCAGTTCTCATACCTAGTAATCCAAGACATTGGACTTTACAATAGTTATCATTTAATATGACGTTTAAATATGCCTAAAATATGGTAATGATATGTGAAAAAGGATAGGGTCACTGTAGTTGGTATTAGAGTATGGTCTAGTTAATTATTGAGATTACGAAAATAAAACTTTAGTGAGAACCTTATGGATAAGACTATGTATAATAAAAAACCCTAAATTTTGGTATGTATAGATTCTGTGGTTTATCAAGAAAATAATTCCCATTATAGTTAAGAACATGTGGATGTGGATATGTAATAGATGTATCTACGGATAAAACCTGAAAACAACTCTTTGAGCTATACTCGAATGGGAATTGGTGCATGACAATGAGCCTTGCTACACACTTGGTTTTCCACTTCTAGGTGACATGTGTTGGTAAATTCATAAGTGTGGTACAATCCATTATTAAGGTAATAGAAAAAATAATCCCAGAAGAATATTTGTTATGTAACAGATCAAGGATTACTTACTTTTAAAGCAAAGGAATCCCATGTTTTGATATACATTTCTATTAAGAGTTTATCCTTTTATGGTTAATGTTTCCTTTTAATTTTTAATAGCTATGTATTCAATCCATATAGTTGTATGTTCTTTTTATTAGTTAATATAAGGGAATAGAAGAACATGTGACTATAATCAATGTGATAGGGATTGGGAATATTTTTCTAATGATATTACAAATATGATTCGAATGGGTGTTAAAATCTTCATGACAGTATTTTCTCAGATGGATCATGTTATGAATTATAATGTGAATCATGTGGAATTACCTCATCCTCTAAGGAAAGAGAAATTTTCCTTCAAAACCTTCATGTGAAAATAGATCACATGATTAGTGGATCTTCTGATCCCTTCCTCAAAGAATAGTGGATTGACTCCTTTAAAAATATAATATCTATCCTCCAATGCTCAAAAAAAATAAGGTCATGGTGGCAGTCTATCATTTTTACAGGGTAGCTAATCTGCGATGGACAGTAATCTAGAAACGATGTACTAGAAGGATGTTGATTCCATGGACTGTGAGGAATTCAAGAAAATATTTTTCAATAAATATTATCCCTAAATCTTCTATCTCAAGATAGAAAGAGAGTTCCTCAGACTTAAGAAAATGGATGATGTGTACTTCAGGGAATATGTAGAATACATCACATGGCTTGAATGATGTGACCCTGACATTATAATGACCACCAAAATAAATGTGGATCGCTTCATTAGGGGACTAATAAAAATTATATGAAATAATTGGGGATTCATAACATTTAAATTATGAAATCATTTTCCATTGTGCCCTGAAGGATGAAATAAAGGTCGAAGACTCTCAATGGTCTCATGGGGTAGGTGAAAAAAGGGTGAAATGGAGTTTAATATGGGTGGTTCAGCAAATAAATCCCATTATTGAAATCTGATCGAACATCCCATGTGTCAAATTTATGGGAAGAATCATCATGAGAATTGTCCAAATGAAGCCAGGAATTGCTTCAAATGTGGAAGAATGAAACATATTTCTATGTACTACAAGAGGGATATGAAGAATACCTCAAATGTATAAGAATAGAGGATGGTTCATATCAACAATCATCATATACTTAAGTGTTACAAATTCAAGGATAATGAAAATTATGTAAAAAAAATCCCCAAGACAAGGTTTGTTGGAGGAAATCATGAACACCCTCTAAGGAAACAAGGAAGGTATTATGCCATCACTACTGCTGAGGTAGAGCCATACAATGATGTGGTGACATGTACTCAATTTATTCATTCAATAATAGAAAAAAAAAATTATTCTAGGACTACAATTTTTTTGATATATTTCATTTTTAGAAGAACTATTCATACACCACCTCAAAATTTAGAGGCTGAGTTATCTTTGAGAACAAAAAATGGGGACATTACTGCATACATAGTACAAAAATCATCCCCGGCTACTGTTTGTGGGCAGAACCTTGTAAAAAATCTCTTCATATATCCATTAGTGGATTTTTATGTTATATTGGGCATGGATTTTCTATCTTTATAAAAAGACAACATAAACTATTAATAAAGGGAGATCAGTCTTCACATCTGGAAGCATCCTTCAATTCTTTACAAGTGTAATGAGTAAAATGAATACTCTATTGAATAATTGTCTCAGGTGTGGATATTACTACCATATGAGAAATAATGTATTGATAAACTAATTGAGATAAAGGATATGATACTTATGTAAGATATGCCCATAATGAGGGATTGCACTGATGTATTCCCTGATGAATTGTCTATAATTCCTCCTAATAGATAGGTTGTGTTCTCAATTGAACATATTCTTGGATCCCTGCCTATATCAAATAATCCATATAGAATGGAGACCATTGAGCTCGAAGCGCTAATGAATTATGTACTGAATAATCTGGAGAAGGGCTTTATTGAACCGAGTGCTTCACTATGGGGTGCGCCAATACTCTTCATCAAGAAGAAGGATGGAAAAATGTGACTCTTCATTGATTATCATCAGATCAATAAAATCATGATAAATAACAAGTATCCCCTCCCCCATAATGATGACTTGTTCAATCAGCTTCGTGGCTCTAAGGTGGACATTCGATAATGATATCACTAATTAATGGTGATAAAGGATGATATTCCCAAGTATTCCTTTCAAACGAAGTGTGGACAATATGAGTTCACTGTGATGTCCTTCTAACTCAATAATTATCCTATAATATTCATGGATTTAATGAATGGAATATTTTGGAATCACATAAACAAATTTTTTGTAGTCTTTTTCGATGATATTCTGATATTCACAATGATCAAGTGGAATATGTGCTGCATTTGGATAATGGGCTGATGTCTTTATGAAGGGAGAAACATTATGCAAATTATAGTAAATTGGAGATTTTTATGGAGGATGTATCTTTCATGGGGCATGTTATCACTAGAATATGGATATCTGTAGACACTTCCAAGACAAATGAAATAGAAGAGTATACCAGGCCCACATTTGTAATGGTGATCTGTGGCTTTCTTGGGTTTATCTAGGTATTATAATGTTTTTGAGAATAAATTCTTATGATTGTCACCCCCAATGAACAAGTTCACACAGAATAGAGTGATGATTTTCTAGACTCAATAATGCGAGGAAGTCATTAAGGATATCAAAAATAGGCTTGTCATTGCGCCAGTACTCACACTCGCAACAAGTAGATAATGTTTTGTGGTTTACAATAATACTTCAATAAATAGATTTTTCTGTGTACTAATGAAACATGACAATGTGATATCGTATGCCTCAATGTCATGGAAATCAATGAGAAAAACTATCCCACACGTGATCTAGAGTTGGCGGCTATTATCATTGCAATGAAAACCTGGCGGAATTTTCCCTATGGGGAGAAGGGTGAGATATATACAGATTACAAGAGAATAAAGTTTATATTCACATATAAAGGGATTAATATGAACTGATGATGATGGTTAGAGCATATCAAGGGTTATTAATTCTTAATCCACTACCATCTCACTAAGGTAATTAAGGTGGAGGATGTTATATGTAGAATGAATCTTCCATCTTTATCAATGATGAGAATTTAAAAGGATCCAGTATTCTTATATTTTATTAAGATGAACATAATAATCAATTACGGAGAAATATCATCAATAGTTTCTCACTTTTTTTTCAACCATCCCCCATTGGGAAAATAAATGATGCTCAAAGGAAATAGGTGGAAATTGTGAAAAGGGTTTATACTATTAGAAATGGGGAAACCTATGAGTTCAAGAATTATGAGGAAGGAGTTGTAAGATTTTCGTCGTGATTATGTATACCATCTGATCAATAGATAAAGAAGGATCTTTTGAATGACAAACATAGCTAAAACTTCTATATTCACCCAGGGAGCACAATGATGTATTGAGTTCTCTGGGATAATTATTGGTGGGACAATTTGGAGAGGGATATTTCTGAATACACGTCAATGTGCCTTGTATATCAACAACGAAATTCTAAAAGAAAAAATTATAGAGGGATTAAAAAACTCTTTCTATACCTAGATGGAAGTGGTTGAACAACACCATTAACATTATCACTGGACATCCAAGGAAATATGGAGGAAAAAATTCTCTATGGGTCATTGTAGATTTACATACAAAGACAACTCTCTTTATTATAATACGAGAGGACTTATCTTTCGGTCAACATGCATATATTTATATAAAAGAATTTATAAGGCTCCTTGTAGTACCACTATATATTCAATCTGATCGAGATACAAGATTCACCTCGATGTTCTGGAAAATTCTCCAACATACTCTAAGCACTGAACTAAACTTCAGTATGACCTATCATCCTCTTACTTTTGGAAAATCTGATTGAACTATTCATACAACAGATGAGATGATGAGAGCATGTTCTATGGACATAAAAGGAGGAAGGGACAATCAAATTACATTGGTCTAATTCTCATAAAATAAGATTTTACACTCTAGAATCTCAATGGACCTATATGAATACCTTTATGGGAAAAGGTGCAGAGCACCTACATGTCAGGATGAAGTGGGAGAGCGTAAGCTTTGAGTACCTGAAATAGTTGAATAAATGGTGGAAAAGGTTAAAACCATCTAGCATCACATCATGGTAGCCCAATGTTGAGAGAATTTTTATGAGGAAAATCATTAAAGGGACCTTGAGTTCAAAGATGAAGACATGGTACTACTTCCTATATCTCAATGGAAGAAGGTCATGTGGTATAGGAAAAAAAGAAAAGCTAAGTCCTAGGTACATCCCCCCCTTAGATATTTTTGACCATGTTAAAGATATGGACAATCGACTAACAATTTCACCCAACATATTTAAACTACATGATGTCTTATGTAAATCCCACTAATTAAACTACATTCTAGATCATTCACATGTACTATCTTTAGAGGTGGTACAATTGGAGAATGATCATTCATATGAGGAGAAACCGGTAAAGAACTGGAATCACAAATTTCATGTTTTATGTAAAAAGACTACCCACTTGGTCAATGTACTATGGAGGAACCATAAGAATGAAGAGGAAACATGGGAACATGAGGAGGAAATGATGGGAAATTACCAAATCATTTTTAAAGATTAAGATATAAAACAAAATTTTGAGGGTGAAATTTCATAAGGGGGATGAACGTGAAGTCCAAATGTTTTATCAATGAAATTATATTCTTTTAATTATATATTATTGTATAAGCATATATTTTTTCATATCAAACACAATAAAAACCTTTTAAATAATGAATTATTGGGAAAAAGGTATCAATACAAATTAAGGAACATATACCGTTGAAATAGTAGCTTGACCTTTGGAATAGTTATGCTACCCTTATGAATAGTAAACTGACCAATTGAATATTAAACTCAGTAATGAAAGTATAAATGAAAGTTATACATCATATAAGGAACAATATGATATTATTATATCATTGTATAAGTAAGTGTTTTATTTTTTTTAATGTTGTGTTTCTATTTTTGTAAGTCATTTAAATTTAATTACAATTTTATGACTAATTAAATAAATTAATAGACAAATAATTTTAAAAAATTGATTTCATTAATTATTTTTTGGTGTCATATGATCATAAAATACTTTTATGAGACCATTATGAATTTTTCAAAGTGTTAGAAAACTCGTTTTATGTTTAAATTTTTTTTTCAATTAAATCATGATTTTAATTAAAAATTAATTTTATCATATATAAAAAATTATTTTCATAAAATGGAGTTCATTTTTGAATTCATCACATTTAAAAATCATTGGGGTGAATATTTTCAATTTTTCGGAATTACATTAATTTTTTATGAATAGTAAAATATGATAATTTACGATAAATGCTGAATAAATGTATTCGGATGTCATAAAATAATGTATGGGTGGTGTAATAACCATAGTTTCTAACTCACATGATCATATTGTTTTTTTTTGTCACAATAATTTTTACAATTTATTATCTTGGGAAAATTAATAAAATAATAAATAAAATATCGAGAAAACCTTCCTCTACTTAATTATAAAAACCAAACTCACATCCCCTCTTCTCTTAACTCCACTCCAGCCTTCTACCTAGTCCATATTATATTTAAATATCATCGTATGCCTATATCCCACGTCTAGAGGCCCATGGTTTCCTCAAATGACCAAATAGTCTTCCCTAAAGATGTTCTTAAGGATGTTATATTCAAGAGATAAATTCCTCTTTTAATTTCTATTTTTTTTCTTTCAAGTTCATTTCATTATTTTTCATTCCTCACCTCATTTCATCGAAATGTTATGATAACTCTATTACCTTTAATATATTATTTTTGTTTTGATAATTTAATAATTCATCATCATCTCTATGTTCCCCTCCTTTTATACATGGAATGAAAACACCATTTGAGATGGGTTAAATTTTCACATATAAGGACGATGAGTTTTCAATTTCTATTAGCATATTCAATTTTATTCATGAAACAAATTTTATAGTTGATCCAGTCTATAATATAATTATTATGTCTAATTTAGGGTTCTATAATCCTTTTTACAAATTATATTAATATTTAATGAAAAATCTGTTTCATGGGGTCAAAAAATCGCCAATTAACCAAAATGGTTAGCATTAATGTTTTATATAAGGATTAATTTTCACTATAAATAACCAAATGCTTTTTATAACCATGAAATATTCTATATGTTCACTAATAACATACAAATTCAATTCTGGAAAACAATTCTTATCTTTCTGATGTTCGCTAATAACATACAAATTCAATTGACGATAACTATTCACATCTTACATGTTTATCCTAACATGTATATAAGTAAACCAATCATGAAACCATGGAAACAAATGCTCCCAAAGAATTAATTTGAACCTATTTCCCCATAAAAAAGTAATTAATGAACATAATAATGTTATAATAATGAAATTAAATGTATTTGTGATTCTTGAAATATTTATTGATGAATTTAATATGGTTATTAAGTACATTAAGATCAAGTAAAGAACACCTTCAGACTTAATGTAAGAGATTCTACCCTAACCTCCATTATTTGATCATGATGATCTATCTTTCTATTTACCCAAATTATGTTATCTTTAATTTTTATGTACATATTCTAAATTCCATATACATTCTCCAAACTCATGTATCATGATTCATTCATTATTCTCTTTTTAGGATATAAATGTTTTTAAGTTGTTCCCACCTCAATTCTTCCAAGTAAGAAAACCTGTTTGAAGGGAACAACACAAATTTTTACCCATTTTCATGTGAACTATATCATCAATTTCAAGACACCATTATTTTATTAAATCAGACTTTTTATTATAAAACCTTCTTAGTTCACTTATGGATTTATATAAAATATTATTTCTTTTTCTACTTTATAGGCTCTGTAGTACTTTCCTCAATACTACAATGAATATTTTTAATGCTAAAATTTATTAAATGATCTACTCACATGTTTTATCTTTTTTGTAAGTCACCTTTCATGATATATTCATATTTTCTCTTATCAATGTTCATTTGTGTTTTAATTTTTTTCTTTGATGGAAACTTGAATGATATGCCCATCTATTAGGATTTATTACATGATTCAGGTTCACATTTCTTTCCATAGGTACCCTTAAATTTATCTATGATTGATTATGTATGATTATAAAAGTTGAAATCATATTCCTGAACATGTTATGAATGGTTACCCCAAATAGAGATCCAATTCATTGGTTAATGTTGAGTATCATGAGATGTTATGTGTAACGATTTTGGCAGTAAGCATTAACTCATGCTACCTTGTGCAATTTTCTAGGTGGTTAACATTGACATGTTCTCCTCTATATGAAACAAGATTTGAATCATTCTAATGTCATGTTTTATGTTTCTTCCACATCACTATGACTCCATGATTATATGATCCAACATTTATATGTTATGATTTAATATGTTATATTCCTTTCCATGTCACTATGTCACGCCTTCTATCCCATGTGCTAACGCTTCATTCATATGTTTATTCCCTTACTAGTATTTTATATCATCATGTAAGTCATGTTATCCACATGTTATCTTATGAATATTTATGAGCACAATGGGACTTATTATCTCTTTATGAAGATGAAATAAACAAATGTTTTTTAGTCATAGGTTTTCTGTTTTATGTACCTTGTTTTCCAATGCACTAGAATTTATAATCTTTTTCATGTAATATGATGTTTAAATATGCTTAAAATAAGGTAATGATATGTGTAAGAAGATAGGGTATCAATATAATGCATACATCTATATCCCACAACCAGAGCACAATAGGATGTAAAGGAATGTAAACAAGTCAAAAAAGGCCCACCACAATGAGTATGTAACCCCGGCCCTACATAAAGTAACAGTACTATGAATTCATTCTAAAATTCATCGGAATAGACCTCAGTTTGTTCATTCTCAATAAGAACCATATTATTGGGGTCCACATAGGACTTCATCAAAAGGTTTATCATCTTCACAGGTCATGAAAAGTGTGGGCAAAGCCAATGCATGGCTGAGTATAACAATAGTCAACGGGACACCCCAAAACCACAAAACATAAAAAAAGGAAAGTACCAACAACTCTACATAGGTATATATACACAAAAAATATACAGGAATATCCATATATACTCATTCATGACACATTATCTAGAGGTAAGATACAACCATAGCATGTCGGACCAAGGATTCTAGCTCAAAATATCGATGAAACACTCATCTAGGAGAGCACACTCCTAAGACAAATAGCATTGATGAAATCTATTCGAGAGGTACATCTCATTAGGTATCATCATGAGAAGGATGATTCTGATAGTTAGAAGATATACAATTTGAATATAAGGATCACTTCCAAGACCATGGGTGACACCAACAAAATCAATCATGATTAACATGCTAAGTGGAGCATCAATTCCTATGTGGTATTCATCATGATGATACTATTAAATCCTCATAGGGCATAATGATGAATAAAAGATCTCACTCCGGGCCACTCAGAGGGATTTCAAAGACTATATCTAGGATTTCCTACTGAAGGGATCATAGTCCTTATAAATATATGACCTTAAAATGCTACTTAATCTTGAATTATAGTCAAGAATATACATTATTACACATTAAGGGTATTTTTGAGTTTATATTTATAGACAATTAGGATACCTTACATACATAATTTACCACAATAATACAAGAAGATACTACGAAAAATAGTTTCCACTTTTTTCAAAATATAAAAAATTATAACATAAAGAAAGATTTCTTTGACAACAATCCACATCAAACATCATGAATCCATTATTTCTCTTACCCATCCTTATATCCTGTGAATAACATTTTACAAACATTGGATGATTATAAAACTCAGTAATGGATATAAATATAGTAATTGTTAGTCAAGTGATAAAATAAAAACCAATAAAACCCATAATCATAAAAACTCATATGCATAAAAACATCTTGTTTTTTCCTTGGGACATATTAACCGTATCACTATTAAATTCACCCTCACACATTGAATAACCTTTTCTTCAACTTCCATCTCTGGAGTACCCAATTCATTGGAGTGCTCTAATGGGGCTCACCCGTCATATCTTGATCTATAATGGGCTCAACCCAACATATCATGAGCTATAATGGGATCAACCCAACATATCATGAGCTATAATGGGATCAACCCAACATAAATAATATCCAAGGAACATATCATGGTAATAAAGTATCTTGAAATCAGGAGACAATACTCATTCCATACACATAAGAAAAAAACAATTCTTATGAAATTTATTAAAGAGTGTTTTAAATGGATTTTAAAAAGAAATTCCATTGAAATATTATTGGACTGAGAATTAATAGAACTAAATGGATATGTTTATAAACTATAAATAAACATAGTGAAAAATAATATATTCAAAAATTCATCAGAACAACAATCTTAATGACATATAACGAATAAAGAATAAGGGTAACCCAAAGAATGGAAATTGGGTTATGAATTCCCCTACCCCGGGTTTGTCTTACTTCAAACATGTATAATCCTCTTGTGTAATGATTAAAAGTGAGTTATTAATATATTATAGTAACATATCCATACTTATAATATTTTTTACGGCGATTTCATTAAATATTTTCACCCTTTAATTGTTAGTATTTTGTTTCTTGCATTTCTTTGGCACATTTATTTACATGATTTCCATGATTAGTTAATGATGGATAATCTTGTCGATTGGAATTGAAAATCCAGAATTGGAATGGAAAGATATTTACATATTTTTAGAAAAATAAATTATACAAATTATAATTTTTAATTCTGAAATGATGATGATTCATAAGTTAAAACAGTAATGATGTTTGTTTAGATCATTTTAGTGGTTATTTGATAGTAACAACCACTTTTTGTCTTATAAATTTAAACCATGAGTACTAAAGAATTCCAAAACCACGGATGATACGTAATAAATATATTATAACCTAGTCCAACCATATAAATGGTTTCATTACAAGACTTGAAATAATTAATGCAAATTGAAATCACATCATCAATGATGTCGGTAATTCGACACATCACAGACAATGTTTTAATTTCATGAATTAGTGGGAGAGGAGAAATAAAAATGATGATAAATAATCTTTGAACATGAGAAAATAAAGAATATACATTATTTATGAAGATTTCATGCCTCTTGGGTAATCGGAGATGAGGAAAGAATAAGAAAAGAAAGGATATAAAAATAAAAGATTATTTCAAAAATCACTTACAAAACATCGACATCCAAATGACTATTGGACTAGGTTTTATAAAACATTAAAAAATGGAAAAAGGGTCAGCCATTCATAAATTAATCATAGAACAAATATGTTCAAAAATAAGATGAAAAAAGTACATGGTATGGATTCTTGAATTCTATACCACATAAAAGAGAACATGACTGGAAAAAGAAAGAAGTTGAAAACTTTGTTACCTTGTAAAGTAACTCCTAGAATGTGAAGGATGGGACCTTGAGGGCTTGACAAACTCATGGGAGGATAAATAAGATGGTAAGGAGGATAGAACATCGTTGATGAGAGATTTGGAATGAATTTAATAAAGGAATGTTTTGGTATTTATAGAAAACATGAGGGAATATTTTAATAATTTCCACTGGACACCTCATTAGTGGTATTTGAAAAACCATGGGCTTGACAATGGTATTCACCCAAGGTATTAGACACTTTGGAAACCATTCCATTCCAACGTATTTTTTTATTTTCAATCACTTTTTAGGTAAAAAGTGAGAACCCTCACACCTTACCTGGTTTAGCATCAAAGGTCACAACTAATTTGTTAAAGAAAAGTTTAAGTTGATTCGAGCCAAGATCTCTAAACAATATCCAGGGAATAGACTTTATCTGGATGTCAAAATCATTCTTTATAACTCCATAACAAGGATTTAAAACTATGTCCCAAGATTGAAAGAGTTCCTCCTTACTAATCTTTCCCGTGTTGCATCCTCTAAGAAGAATACTGACCTTCTTGTCGATCCACGTACCCTGCTCCTTTGAAAAGGTCACTTGAAGTGGCCTCTTCTTCATTAACTCTTGAATATCTAGCGTGTTTTCATCCATTTATTCATCAGAGTTCAAAAGTAATTCCATTTGATTCATCATTGAATGTATCTGTCATTGTGAGTCATCACTGGAGTTATTCTGACATTGCTACACCGAGCTCGGAGGCCCCTTTTCACACTCAAGGAGAGTAGGGACAAAAACATCACAACTCTCCTGCTGAACCTCCTCGCCTTCCACTATTTGGGCCTTGTGTTTCTTTTTAGTTCAGAATTTCTTTGCTGAATGAGTCTCCATTGGCTTAGGGAGGTAGGAGTAGTCCTTTATCCCCTTTGTCTTATCCTTCTTGGACACAATGCATCATCTAGGTTCTTTGTTTTCATTATTCCCCTTTTTTCTCCTTGGTCTATGTAGGCTCTTTTCAGCCCCTCTGGTATCAACATCATCCAAGGTTTGGCCCTCTCCATCTAATTCATCTTCATAGGTACATAACTAGTTAGAGTCTGAGTCACCCTAATTGCTCAAACAGTCGAAGCTGTTAGTTACTTTGAGGCTAGACAAAGAGCCCCTCGAGTAGAGAAGGTTACCAGGATGGTTTGATATTGACACCTGTGATTGGGTATTCATAGGCTGACTGCTTCCAGAGATGGAACTACCACCAGCACCCACTGCCTGGGAATACGTACCCAATGGCACAGTACCCATGGGCATTGGACCCCCATCTCCGAAGGATTCCCCCGGAACCTGCTTATCCAGGTTGACATCCCCTATTGCAGACCATGCTATAGGATCGGGTGCAGCCTCCCCGAGGTCCCCTTGCTGCAAGGAACAAATATTCAGGTCCTCCTTCAAACGAGAAATCACCTTTGAATCCAGTGGCCCTGACTACTATGATAAGGGCCTTTCCATTTCAACTGTAGGGGTCTCACCTCCTTGATGCACCATTTCAGAACACCGCTCAATCAACTGTAGACCCTGATGGGAAGAAATCCCCGAGGCAGCCCTGCATCCTTGCTTTGGATCGTGGACATGATAGTCAAGATGCTCATTCGCCTCACCAGCCCTCAGGTATTGGCAATGATTGAGCGCCATATGGTATCCAGAAGATTCGTGTCCAAGTTGATGGCAATGAGAACAAAACGCTGGCCAAGATTCCAAGACCACCCTATGTTTCCATCGCAGCTCCTCTCCCACCGAAATCTGAATCCAATCCTTGGGCGATTTAGAAACATCCACCTCAACGCAGGCATGGGCCAATTCAGAAACCTCAAATCATAGTTTACTGTACAAAATTTGACCTGATTTATTACAACATTATTACATCATTGACGATGATCATTAACACACCGAAACTCAAAACTGTATTTTTTTTACCATTCACCGAAAAAATGATCTGTTTTAGAAAAATCCCAAAAAATCACCCAAACCATTTATCAACATGTAGAATTCAAAAATAAACACCATTTTTGTGAAATAATTATATATATATTAATTATTTAATTATTTAATAAATTCATACATAATTCAAAAATTAACAATTTTAAAACTATAACAACTTTTATATCACTTTGACCAATTATCATAGATGTCATTATGTTAAATCCTAAAGAAAATAAAATAATAATAAAATTTACTATTCATTAGGGTCACATTACTATTCATATTACTATTAATAATGGTATGTTACTACTCACCAAAAAAAGATGTTGGTTCTGTTGGACTCTAAATGACTTAATGAACACAATTGTAGATGATTGTTTTTCAAAATTCAAAACCTAGAATGTAACACCCCAGGTAAATAAAGAATATGACATTTTTATATTTATCCATATTTGTGAATAAAATATTAATATGACTTTAAAGGGGACGCTATGCTCGATGGCGTACCAAACACGCAACAACGAGTTTCTTGGAAATCTTACGTTGCACTCTAATAATAAAATAATATTATTTTAAATGGTAGTTAACATGTAGCCATTGTATTGGTAGGAATGGATATAAATAACTAAAATATGATTATATATGTTCTTAAATGTTTTTACATTTATCCAATAAAGGATAGAGGCTTAAAATACGGAAATAATTCAATTTTAGGCGTATATGCCCTAGTTTTCACTAAAGGTTCACTTATCGCCTTTTGATGTAGAACTGTCATTAAATATAGTTTTGATCACTCTTATACATTCTTTTGGACAAAATAAAACTCTTATTTAGAATCGGGACATCAAATTTTACTTTGTGTAATTTTTTTGGTATTTTTCCGATAAAGTTCATTTTTTAATGAAGTGTAAAATGTTGTGTTTTAATACAAAACCTCTTTTTAATCTAATGTATTTATATGATTATATAATCTTTTGAATTGGTTTTAAAGTGATATTAGAAAATATTTTTACCATTAAATCCAATATTGGTCGTTGGAATTAATTTCACTTTTAAATCAGACTTAAACTAGTATCAATCTTTTGATACTTATTGTTTCTTAAAAACACGCTATTTGTTTTGACAGCGGGAGTTAATTATTAAATTAATTAATTCTACTTATATTTTTTGAATTAGGTAATATAAACCTAATTTTTGAATTCTTAATATCATATATAGATTAGGGTGAATTTTTGGTAATTTTCTGAAAAACTCCAATTTTTGATGAATAGTGAAACCACTAAGTGGTAATCAAGCAAACTGATTTTTCAGTTAAATGAAAGTTTACCACTAATGTGTATTGAATTTTGAAAATCCGACAAACATGGTTGTCATTATTATGTAAAATTTGGTTCAATGGGATGAAAATAATTTTTTGGTAAATAATAACTTTTTTTCATTAATCGCGATTAGAGGTAATTAGTGTAATTTAAGGTAAAAATGATATTATAAAAATATGAAAACACCATGACACTTGTCCTACTCCTATTGGATGAGTCATGGACGACCAAGAAAACCTATGGGTCAACTTGGGGACTCCATGGAGCCACTTTGGTTGGAAAATGACATTAATATATATTTATTTAATGTTAAAATTAAATTGACACAAACATGAGTTGTTTTACTAAAACAGTTATTAAGTGGGGTTACAGAAGTCCAAATTTTGACTATAAATATTCAATAGAAAGCTAAACAGATTTCTTACATCATAGTATTTGTTTTATAATTTTTAGATATTAAATAAATTAATTTAATTACGACATCATGATGATGCAACGATGACCTCATTATTTAACGATTTAAATAAAATGGAAAGATAATGTAATATCTAAGACCTACACTTGTCCAAAAACTATTTTATGGGAATATTTCGAAGCCTTATCATCTTATCTTCGAAATATATCAATGTGGGACCTTATAAATTCTAAAAACTTTGGAAAATAAAATAATAGTTTCATGATTTCCAATAGTTCCCCTCCTCTCCTCTTATAAAAGGCCCCCACCTCTACCTCATTTCACACACTCCTCAAGCCTTTGGCTCATACATACCCTGCCCATTTACTCTCTCCACATCCCTCTCCTCATCCTAGATTATTCCCTTTGGGCATAATCTTTTCAAAGGAAGCCTTTAGGCTCAAATAAAAAGGAGTTACACTTTTTTGGTAATTCATTCTGTCATGTTCATTTGTTTTATTTTGCTTCTCCAACCCCCTAAATCTTTTTATTTACTTCTTTTGTAACAACACCTGTATATTAGATATACTAGGATGTTTTTATAAGATTTATTTGAGCTACACTCTCACACAACTACATCAAATGGTTAATGAACATACGGTTTCCATGGATGGAAAAATTCTACCTCCCGAAACGATGATTGTTCAATACTTATTTAACACCTTCAAAGGTGGCCATTATGATGTCACTATTTTTATATACGATATATAATATGTTTATTATTTCCTTAAGATTCTGTATTTTTCATTTATGGCATACCATTATTGTTTCCATTATGGGTAAACACGATAATTTCATTTTAGGAAGTGCGGACTACCGCCCCCTCAAAGTGATTTGATTCGTTAATGCCATACGTGGGATGTATAAAGGATGGATTTAAAGTTATTATATATTATGTTATACTGGAATTATAATATACCTCTATATCATTATTGTTTCTTTCCATTAAAGTATGAGATAGAAATGAAAGTAGCGTTCATGCGTACGTACGGCTTACCGTCTCCATGAACGGTGCATTTCATTTCTTACCTCTAAATGATTATGTAATATTATAAATACATGTATATGCTGGATATAGATGATATATATGATATAAAAATCATGAATATAATTATGGATATAATGAAACTTTGACCACACAAACAACATGTAATTGTAAGAAGTCCATTTTCGACTAAAGAACCAAATATTGAAAGAACAAACATTATTAACTTAAATGATTAAATAATGTTTATAACATTTAAATAAGTGATATAAAATGAATAATGAAATTTAGGAAGGTTCATAAGAAAGTATAAATTAACTCAAGTTTATTATTCAGGAGATTAATGAACGGTCGGGTCACGTCGGATACGAGGTAAGGGATCCTACTCCTCTCTTTCTTTTTAAGTACAAACTTTTATGTCATTCCTTTTAAAGCTCATATTTCTTGTTATTGGGATGATCTTTTATATTAAAATTACTGTAACATTTATGTTCATGTGATGAGAGACCCTATTATTTCTCATCAATCCCTTTTGGAAGTTTTGAGTGGCGCCGTTAGGCTGCCAAACGTTCGTAGGAGATTTAACCTCTCTCTTTCTTTTTAAGTACTCTCCTTTATGTCACTTCTTTTAAGCTCCTCTTTGTAATGTTGTGGGGTGTTCTTTTATATTCCTCTTTCTGTACATTTTATTGTAATGTTATGAGATAACCTATTTGATCTCATCAATCCATATTCGGAAGTTTTATTTGGCGCCGTTAGGCTGCCGAGTTTTCGTAAGGGAATTTTCATCTCACTTTTATTCCTGTGAGATTTATGCTACATTTGCCACAAATTATATTGATTGGTGTATGTAATGCCCATTATTCTAATCTTTGTGTAATATACTTTCGTTTATGAGTATTTACATCAATGATCTATTGTCCTTCTTTCATGGGGTGTATGTTTTTAAAGATACCCAAGTCGGTAAGGGAACCTTTCACCCTCCTCTTTTATAAAAGACTTCTTTTGTTGGGTCTTTTAATTTACATATTGTTATGTTGGGATATGTTCTCATATATCCTTATTGATTTAAATTATATGTCCAAGTGATGAGATTCTCTTTTTATCTCTCATCAACTCATTTTGATGTGATGTCGTTAGGCTATCAAGGGAACTTTTTAACGCAATTTCGATTTCTTTGGGTTCAACATGTAGTCATCGAATATTTCATCCATTGAATATGTGTGAATGACCTCTTATTGTTTTACACTTAATATCCACTTATATTGGGTGTATTTATATTTGTCACACATATTTTTGAGATTGATTTGTCCTTAATTTAAGGATACCTTCTTTATAAGGGTTTTCATCACATATGACATTTCTATTGAGGGTTCATTGTTGTTATGCACCAATTCACTCTTATATGGTGTATATACTGTCCTTTGGAGTATTATATCATGAATCCATTTATTTTCATGATATTATAAATTTCTGACTAAATGTTTTTCCTCAATTATTGTATTCAAGTGTCTCTAATTTTCGTAAAACCCCTTTAACCAAAATATCGTTTTAAATTTTTTAATTATTTGTTCTTATTAATATCCATGTTTTCAAAATGGTTTTAGGATTTATTTATATGGATATTAATGGTTTAAAATTTTAAGCTTCAAGGTGGTATGAGACAATTTGATTCAAAAATTTCTTTATTAAATGTTTTAAATGGTTTTGGAAATGGTTTCTTTTTGAATGGATTCAATATTTCAATATACTAAAATGTTATATTGTGATTGAAATGTGGAAATGTTATGTTTACTTTATGCATGTTTTATGTGACACATTTATGTTATGGTTCTTGGGCATTGTTATGAAAATAGGTGGTTCCGTGATAAACTATGGGCGGGTGAGCCCGATATAGCTCTCCAATGCATTGGGTAACACGAAGGAGTGAAGCGTTAATGTTTCTCTGAAGAGATTTAGGGAATATACTGTGATGGGTATTCCAAACGTAACCAAGAGGGTTACTCCCTACATAAGAATGTTATGAATGCCTCAAGTTATCTTTATGTATTATGTTTTCTATGATTTATTCATGATTTGATATGCCTATGTTTTATGTGTAAAGTGTGATTTCATTCTAATGTATATATGAACTCATGTTTTCTTTCCAAATTTTTTATAACTCTTTCTGATATTTTTATGCTCATACCATGTTTTTGAAATGGTTTTCACAGGTCAAGGGAAAGGTACATGATGTGATTATAGTGTCAAGGATGTGTCAAGAAAGAATCCATGTTTTATTTTCAATATGTTTCCATTGATGGGAAGAATGAATACTGTCTTTTATGTAACCACTTTGTTTAAATGTGGAATGTAAAGAAAGTTTCATGATCTAATTCTCTAAAACTCTAAACCTGGAAAGATCCTCAACGTGTATTCTTGTGATAACTCAAGATTATGTAAGGTTTAAGGATGGGGCCTTATAGTTGGTTTCAAAGGTCAGTTTAGATAACTTTAGAGGTTAGGGTATTCCTTAAGCACAAGTGACATTACCATATTGGTTTTGGATTTCAGAAAGAGTCCTAGTTTTAGATAAAGTGAATGAGTAAGTGTATCTTAGTGTTTACCTTCCTCATTAGTACATGATGGTTTTTTTTATATACTCACACTGACATTTCTGTTTTAAGTGAATGGATGGATCTAGTAGGCACCAAAGAGACAACAGGTTTGAAGGAAACAATGGTGGTTCTCTGATTAAGATACTAGATAAAATGGAGGATTCAATGAGGAAACTCGTGGTTGTCCTAAACCAACTATCAATGAGTCATGATCAACCACTTGAACCTTGGTATGTTCTGTAACGCATCATGTACGAGATGACCAATCGATGTGGAAGTTCAGGTAATAATTATAAAGGTAACCATTAGAGTTTATATGATCCTTACTTTTGAAGTAATTATGGGTTATTATATGATATTATGGAAAATGATAGGCATGAGGTAAACTTGAGGTTAAAATACGTAATGATCATTTTTGATGATTTTATCCCTTTTTGGGGAATTATTTGAGAATTATATAGTTTTGGAAAAAGGACAACACGCAGACCGTGTGACTACCTGTCGTGTCGGACAAAGCTGTGGGAATCGAACCCACAACCAAAGTGTGACTGGTATTTATCGCCTACCACTGGACTACGTGAAGTCCCTGGTTAGTTTGACTGATTCTTTCTAGTTATATGATTTCATGAATTAAGATTAAGTTGATTTTGGGTTATTTATGAAAATGATTAACCTATCATGGAGGACATGTGATTATGTTAATTACTTTTCAATACGAGACTTTAGGAGCAACTGATGTTGTTTGGAGATAAATGTTACGATTTAACATGGAAGACTATGTGACTAAATCCTTCAAATATTTGGGTCTCAATCTTATATTGGTTTACTTTGATGAATTTTATGGACAAATTGTTTATCGGATGATCTTTGTTGAACTTTGGGTTTTGTTTGACAAATTTTGGAGATTAAGAATAGATTTTCTTTTTATAAAGGGTTATCCTTTTTTTGATTATCTGACCTTGTACTAACCTTTTTGGTTTTGGTTATGGTTAAGGTCTAAAGATATGGGAAGTATATAGTTCTATTTTGTGGATTAGGGGATTCTCTAGAAGTTGATTATAGTACACTTAATGCGAACAAGTCTCCCTAAATACTCGCCTTTTGGAAAAAAATATGAGTTTGACTAAAGAATCTAGTAAAAGTTGAAAGTCAACATGATAAGTGATTATGTTTCCTTATGAATAAATTCCTCAATAAAAAGTAAAGTAAAACAAAAATGTTGTTTATTAACTTTTCCTACAGGGGAATCGAATACTGTTTAACCCATCACAAGTTTGTGATTTTTTTATGGTTAACTTTCTCCTAGACATGTTTACTATCACTCTTCCTCAGAACATGACCCTTTGTTTTTTCGTCCATGTCTATGTTTTCTTACATGGAATCCTAGTATGGGTTAACTCGGGTGACCTCTGTACTCCACTTTCTTTATTTTAAAGTGATTGTTTTATTAACTCTTGTTTCGATGTGGGATTTTCAATGAAGTTTCTGAGCCCAATTTTAAAATTGTGAGGATGCAATTCTTAAAAGGGGGGAAGGATGTAACACCCTTGTTAAATAAAGTATATGACATTTTTATATTTATCCATATTTTTGAATGAAATATTAATATGAATTTAAAGGGGACGCTATGCTCGATGGCATACCCAACACGCAACAACGAGTTTCTTGGGAATCTTACATTGCACTCTAATAATAAAATAATATTATTTTAAATGGTAGTTAACATGTAGCCATTGTATTGGCGGGAATGGATAGAAATAACTAAAATATTATTATATATGTTCTTAAATGTTTTTACATTTATCCAATAAAGGATAGAGGGTTAAAATACATAAGGAATTCAATTTTAGGCGTATATGCCCTAGTTTTCACTAAAGGTTCACTTATCGCCTTTTGATGGAGAACATTAATTAAATATAGTTTTGATCACCCTTATACATTTTTTTGGACCAAATAAAACTCTTCTTTAGAATCGGGACATCAAATTTTACTTTGTGTAATTTTTTTTGGTATTTTTCCGATAATGTTCATTTTTAATGAATAGTGTAAAATGTTGTGTTTTAATTCAAAACCACATTTTAATCTAATTTATTTATTTGATTAGATAATATTTTGAATTGGTTTTAAATTGAAATTAGAAAATATTCTTACCATTAAATCCAGTAGTGGTCGTTGGAATTAATTTCACTTTTAAATCAGAATTAAACTAGTATCAATCTTTTGATACTTATTGTTTCTTAAAAACACGCTATTTGTTTTGACAGTGAGAGTTAATTATTAAATTAATTAATTCTACTTATATTCTTTGAATTAGGTAATATAAACATCATTTTTGAATTCGGAATATCATATATATCTTAGGGTAAATTTTCGGTAATTTTCTGAAAAACTCCAATTTTTTATTAATAGTGAAACCACTAAGTGGTAATCAAGCAAACTGATTTTTCAGGTAAATGAAAGTTTACCACTAATGTGTATTGAATTTTGAAAATCCGACATACATGGTTGTCATTATTATGTAAAATGTGGTTCAATGGGATGAAAATAATTTTTTGGTAAATAGTAACTTTTTTTCATTAATCACGATTAGAGGTAATTAGTGTAATTTAAGGTAAAAATGATATTATAAAAATATGAAAACACCATGAAACTTGTCCTACTCCTATTTGATGAGTCATGTCCGACCAAGAAAACCCATGGGTCAACTTGGGGACCCCATGGAGCCACTTTGGTTGGAAAATTACATTAATATATATTTATTTAATGTCAAAATTAAATTGACACAAACATGAGTTGTTTTACTAAAACACTTTTTAAGTGGGGTTACACAAGTCCAAATTTTTACTATAAATATTCATTATAAATCTAAACAGATTTACTACATCATAGTATTTTTTTTATAATTTTTAGATATTAATTAAATTAATTTAATTACGACATCATGATGATGCAACGATGACCTCATTATTTAACGATTTAAATAAAATGGAATGATAATGTAATATCTAAGACCTAAACTTGTCCAAAAACTATTGGATGGGAATATTTCGAAGACTTATCATCTTATCTTCGAAATATATCAATCTGGGACCTTATAAATTCGATACACTTTGGAAAATAAAATAATAGTTTCATGATTTCCAAAAGTGTCCCTCCTCTCCTCTTATAAAAGGCCCCCACCTCTACCTCATTTCACACACTCCTCAAGCCTTTGGCTCAGCCATACCCTGCCCATTTACACTATCCACATCCCTCTCCTCATCCTAGAGGATTCCCTTTGGGCAGAATCCTTTCAAAGGAAGCCTTTAGGCTCAAATCAAAAGGAGTTACACTTTTAAAGGTAATTCATTATGTCATGTTCATTTGTTTTATATTGCTTCTCCAACCCCCTAAACTCTTTTTATTTACTTCTTTTGTAACAAAAACAGTATCTTCAATATACTAGGATGTTTTTATAAGATTTATTTGAGCTACACTCTCACACAACTACATCAAATGGTTAAAGAACATAGAGTTTCTGTGGATGGCGAAATTCTACCTCCCGAAACGATGATTGTTCAATACTCATTTAACACCTTCAAAGGTGGCCATAATGATGTCACTATTTTTATATATGATATATAATATGTTTATTATTTCCTTAATCTTCTGTATTTTTCATTTATGTCATACCATTATTGTTTCCATTATGGGTAAACACGATAATTTCATTTTAGGAAGTGCGGACTACCGCCCCCTCAAAGTGATTTGATTCGGTAATGCCATACGTGGGACGTATAAGGGATGGATTTAAAGTTATTATATATTATGTTATACTGGAATTATAATATACCTCTATATATTGTTTCTTTCCATTAAATTATGAGATAAAAATGAAAGTAGCGTTCATGCGTACGTACAGCTTACCGTCTCCATGAACAGTGCATTTCATTTCATACCTCTAAATGATTATGTAATATTATAAATACATGTATATTCTGGATATATATGATATATATGATATCCAAATCATGAATATAATTCTGGATATAATGAAACATTGACCACACAAACAACATGTAATAGAAGGAAGTCCATTTTCGACTAAAGAACCAAATATTGAAAGAACAAACATTATTAACTTAAATGATTACATAATGTTTATATCATTGAAATAATTGATATAAAAGAAATAATGAACTTTAAGAAGGTTCATAAGAAAGTAGAAATTAACTCAGGTTTATTATTCAGGAGATTAATGAACGGTCGGGTCAAGTCGGATACGAGGTAAGGGATCCTACTCCTCACTTTCTTTTTAAGTACACAATTTTATGTCATTCCTTTTGAAGCTCATCTTTCTTGTTATTGGGATGACCTTTTATATTACACTTGCTGTAATTTTTATGTTCATGTGATGAGAGACCCTACTCTCTCTCATCAATCCATTTTGGAAGTTTTGAGTGGCGCCGTTAGGCTGCCGAACTTTCGCAAGAGATCTAAACTCTCTCTTTCTTTTTAAGTACTCTCCTTTAGGTCACTTCTTTTAAGCTCCTCTTTGTAACGTTGGGGGGTGTTCTTTTATATTCCTCTTACTGTAAATTTTATTGTAATGTGATTAGATACCCTATTTGATATCATCAATCCATATTCGGAAGTTTTATGTGGCGCCGTTAGGCTGCCGAGGTTTCGTAAGGGATTTTTCATCTCACTTTTATTCCTGTGAGATTTATGCTACATTTGCCACAAATTCCATTGAGTGGTGTATGTACTGCCGATTATTCTACTCTTTGTGTAATATACTTTCGTTTATGAGTATTTACATCAATGATCTATTGTCCTTCTTTCATGGGGTGTATGTTTTTAAAGATACCCAAGTCGGTAAGGGAACCTTTCACCCTCCTCTTTTATAAAAGACTTCTTTTGTTGGGTCTTTTAATTTATATATTGTTATGTTGGGATATGTTCTCATATATCCTTATTGATATAAATTTTATGTCCAAGTGATGAGATACACTTTTATCTCTCATAAACTCATTTTGATGTGATGCCGTTAGGCTGTCAAGGGAACTTTTTAACCCAATTTCGATTTCTTTGCGTTCAACATGTAGTCATTGAATATTTCATCCATTGAATATGTCTGAATGAACTTTTATTGTTTTACACTTAATATCCACTTATATTGGGTGTATTTATATTTGTCACACATATTTTTGAGATTGATTTGTCCTTAATTTAAGGATACCTTCTTTATAAGGGATTTCATCACATTTGACATTTCTATTGAGGGTTCATTGTTGTTATGCACCAATTCACTCTTATATGGTGTATATACTGTCCTTTGGAGTATTATATCATGAATCCATTTATTCTCATGATATTATAAAGTTCTGACTAAATTTTATTCCTCAATTATTGTATTCAAGTGTCTCTAATTTTGGTAAAACCCCTTTAACCAAAATATCGTTTTAAATGTTTTAATTATTTGTTCTAATTAATATCCATGTTTTAAAAATGGTTTTAAGGATTTATTTATATGGATATTAATGGTTTAAAATTTTAATCTTCAAGGTGGTATGGGACACTTTGATTCAAAAATCTCTTTATTAAATGTTTTAAATGGTTTTGGAAATGGTTTCTTTTTGAATGGATTCAATATTTCAATATACTAAAATGTTATATTGTGATTGAAATGTGGAAATGTTATGTTTCCTTTATGCATGTTTTATGTGACACATTTATGTTTTGGTTCTTAGGCATTGTCATGAAAACAGGTGGTTTCGTGATAAACTGAGGGCGGGTGAGCCTGATATAGCTCTCCAATGCATTGGGTAATGCGAAGGAGTGAAACGTTAAGGTTTCTCCGAAGAGATTTAGGGAATATACTATGATGGGTATTCCAAACGTAACCAAGAGGGTTACTCCCTACGTAAGAATATTATGAATGCCTCAAGTTTCCTTTATGTATTATGTTTTATATGATTTATTCATGATTTGATATGCCTATGTTTTATGGGTAAAGTGTGATTTAATTCTAATGTATATATGAACTCATATTTCCTTTCCATAATTTTTATAACTCTTACTGAGCTTTTTATGCTCATCCCATGTTTTGGAAATGTTTCTCACAAGTCAAGGGAAAGGTACATGTGTGATGATTGTGTCAAGGATGTTTCAAGAAAGTGTCCATGTTTTATTTTCAATATGTTTCCGTTGATGGGAAGAATGAATACTGTCTTTTATGTAACCACTTTGTTAAAATGTGGAATGTAATGCATGTTTCATGATCTAATTCTCTAAAACTCTAAACCTGAAAAGATCCTCAATGTGTAATCTTTTGATAACTCAAGATTATGTAAGGTTTAAGGCTGGGGCCTTATATAGAAGATGAAAAATTATGTTAAAACTCTAGTTATAAATATCAACATAAAACAATGGTTCATGCATTTCATTTATTTTTTTTAAACCATGGTGTGTTACATTGTCCCCACCTTCTTGAAATTGTGTCCTCTCAATTTTATTTAATTTTTAAGCAAGAGAGGGTACCTTTCCATCCTATCATTTCCAGAATCCCATGTTGCTTCTTCAACCATGTGGTTTCTCCAAAAAACATTTACTTGGTGGATTAATTTACTCCACAGTACTTGTTCCCTCTCATCAAGAATCTGACCAGGTTTTACTTCATAAGAAAGGATCTTTTCCAGCTGAACTATTTCAAGGCTCAAGACATGTGATGAATCTGGCACAAACTTTCTCAACATCAAAACATGAAAAACATTGTGTACCAGAGACAAACTCAGTGGAAAATCTACTCAGTATGCAACAGGTCCAACATTATCTTGGATTTTAAAAAGGACCAATGTATCAAAGACATAGATTTCCTTTTATACCAAAAGGCATCACACTATTCCAAGGAGGGATTACAAGGAAAACATGTCCACCTAACATGAAAGAAAAGTCTTTCCTTCTGTTATCTGTAAAAAATTTATCCCTAATTTGAGATATCCTCATGAGCTACTGGATCATCTTCACATTCTCAGCCACTTCCTCTTCTAATTCTGTTCCCATCACCATCCTTTACTCGGTAAAGGTAACTTGACCTTCAATGTCAAGATCATCCCAGTCGATAACATGTGATGGCTCAAGAACATACCTCCAAAGATGCAACACATGGAAGACATCATGTACCAAGTCTAACACTGTTGGTAGATCAAAGAATTACGCTCCCTCTCCAACTCGACATAGTATCTAGAAAGGGTTTATGAACCTCAGAGATAGCTACTCTCCCTAGACAAATCATTGAAATAAACTTAGAGTTGAAACCAATAAAAAACATGGTCTCCATCCTTGAACTCCAAGGGTCAACATCACCTGTCAGCAAAAGAACTATGAGATCTATATGTAGTCTTGATCCACCCCATGATGATCATAACCTTCTCTATTGAAGCTCACACCAATTTGGGGCCCATACGTGTTTAGTCTCCTCAGTCAGTCTAGCCAATTGCTGACTTTATGGTTTCCTATACAATGAATCGAATGTTTCCATACGGATGGTGGAATTGTATTATCTATTGTACAAAATCTTTAATCATGGTAGGTGATCTTTCCAGCTATAAACAATGTCCAACAGCTATGTTTTAGAAAGTCTTCCATACCCAAAATGATTAGTTTTTCATGGCCATCAGTTTGGTGGGGAAACACTTTGCTCAAGCATAATTGGGTCCCAAATGTCACTTGTGACCCCATCCACAACTGGGATATAAATAGAGCATCATGAGAAGAGACAACCATTGATGGAACTCAATAGATTCATACTATCTCATGAACATATATGAGTCTTAATATATCTTCTTGACTCTTCTCTCTCATAGCAAGAATGTGGGCTAACATGGTGAGTTAGTATACGATCTCCCTTATGGAATCACACCCCTATAAAGATGTGTTAATCTCATCATGAAGTCTATAAACATCCCATACCAATTACATTCTGTTAAATCAATGGCTTCACATAAAATCTATATAACTTGTTGCTCAACATTCACTTTTTGAAAAATGATGGCATCGAGAGAAAAATTCAACAACTCCCTTTTTCATCCATAGACACCAAAACTAGAATCATATGTCTTGGTACCTATTTTTAACACCAAGATGTTCTACCAAAGAAGATGTATGAAACTCTCTCAAAACCTCCTCCGATAAAATTATCGATACCATCGTGCACCATCTGAAAATAAATACATAGTCCACACATTTATAAAATCCATAAAAGCATGTTCATCAGATATTAGAGAATGTAGGGTCTCACAGTCTACATCCCCATGATGTGCCTCCCAGACTAACTGAAAATGTTTATGGGTAAAAACCATCGCCTACAGGTAATAATCACCATTAACATCCATAATGGATAATTTCTATGATGCTATCTACTCTGATTCCTCATTCAGTAACTATGAAAAATATCTCCTCCTAAGATCATCTTCTACCACATTCCATTACCAAGAGTATAGAAAATTTAGAAATAATAATCCTCGAGGAACATGATCCATCACCTCTATATCATGTTTAGATCATTAATACAATATATATAATTGAGACTCTGGTAATCTAAGTATGCAATAAACCAGTTTCCAATCAAGTAGTGTCGCCACATCCTCAAAGAGAAGAATGCTTTTTCTAACTCAAGATCATGTGTGACATAGTTATAGTCATTTTTTATTTACTAGCATAAAATATTTGCAATCCTAGATTTCCTCTACATCATAAAAAAATAGAGCCATGTCTTGATGAATCCAAGAACACTACATCCTCGACATCATCCTCCGATAATCTCAATATGGGAGCACTCATCAATCTTTACATCAACATCTGAAAACAATATTAGAACATATCTATCCATACAAAAGATTTCATCTTTTGACTCAATTCGGTCATAGGTGATGATACTATAGAGAAATAAAGTATGAATCTCTGGTAATATCTTACCAACACAATGAAGCTTCGCACCTCCGTCACACTATTAGGTGTCTCCCAAGATTACAATACCTCAACAATGGTCGGTTCAACTGACACTCTATCCTCTATGATATCATGTCCTAGAATGGGGACAACCCATATCTGTAATTGGAACTTTAATGTATTTCTATAAAGAAGGTTCTCTCATAGTACGTCAAAAACTATCTTCAAGAGTCTTGTGTTATCATCCTCAGACACTGAGTACACAAGGATACCATCAATGAATACTACCATGAACTAGTATAAGTAAAGTTAAAATATATGGTTCTTTAGTCCCATTAATACTATTTGGGATCTTGTCATTGAAAAAGTCATTACTATGTACTCATAGTTCCTTGAATGTTGTCTTTGTTATATCCTCATTCCATACTCATAACTGGTGATATCTTGATTTGAGGTGAACATCCATGAAACATTTTTCCCCTATCAACTGACAAAAGAAGAAATATATCATTGGTAGTGGATTTTTTTTCTTTGTAGATACCTAATTCAAGCACCGATAGTCTAGAAAAAACCTGAAGATCCAATCTGCTTTTTGGAAAACTAAACATCGGCATCCTATGGTGAAACATTGCGTATATCAAATACCTTTCTTTTTAAAGCCCTCCAAATACATCCTCAACATGCGATGCTCTATAGAATCCATATGATATGCTGGAAAAGATACTAGAGTTGTCTTGTGTTGTAGATCATTGAAGAATTCTATCTCTCGACATAGAAACAAAACTGGAACATCATCGTGGAATACTTCCTCATACTACTCCACCATTGTAGGAAACTGGAAACTCAAAACATCCATTGAATTATGGTTTAGGCTATCCATATTATGAGTATATGGTTTAACCCTCTTATGAATGAGTGAATCCTTCCCTTAGTTGGTTTTATTTTCACAAAAAAAGGAAAACATGGTTTCTTCACTGCAGACACACTGCAACCTTTCATAAAATAAAAAATCAGGTTATAGAGTATATATAACAAATCCATACCAAAAATTAAATTGTTGGGACTCAAAGATTCTACCAAGAGATCCCAACCAAAAATCTCACCTCCAAGAGTCAGTTCACACTATCTGCATACGTTTTTAATCCCAGAGTCTTTTCTATTAGGATTATCCAATTGTAAGGGCCGAGTGAATGGTTAAATCAAAATCTCTATGAATCAAACAAGATATGTTGTGAGGAAAGAATTACAGGAACCTGTGTCTATCAGTACTGATTCTAAAGTAGAAAAGATCCATATTTTACAATGATTCATTCCTAGATTCACTATGTCTTAAGATTTAATTACATATAGTTGTCCCCTGCACTATCCTCCGGCTCCCTGAGCGAACCGTGGACCACATGGGGGTGGTGGTGGTAACATGTCAAATTGTCAATGAACTCCTGCTTCACTCCCAGATCCTCTACCAAATATTCCCCTATACATACCTTTTTTCCACTATAATTTTCTCTAGATTAGTATCCACTCTACAGGTTTCCTATCATCTATACATCATGTTTGACAATATCGGGAAAGTTGTCACTTACTGTCACATAAGTAGTTTTGTCTATCTCTCTAGGATGACAAGGCCTACCTTTTGATCCCTAAACTACAAATTCTCTATATTGGGACCTCCTCATGAAGTGACTTCCATGTCCATGTCACTAGGACCGATGTCAACTCCCTACTACCAAGGTCTCTACTCCTTTCCCACTACTAACAACCATTGTATATATCTACTAAGTAAAGAAACCTTCAACCTCAAAATATCTCTCTAGAAAAACTTCTAAGGTAGGAATTCATAGTGGGGTAACACTGTCTCATTTATATTACGTAGACCTCACTCAATATTCTAAGACGTAAAAAATTTATCTCCAGATATATACATAGATTATCTAGAGAGGTCAGTAAACTGTGATAAATACCCAGCCACTATCATGAAACCCTACTAGAGATATAGAAGCTCTTACATATGAATATCCCTCAGTATAGATGTTGATAAATACTGTCTAAATGGAACTCAAACAATTCCCAAGAAAGTGTCACCTCATCATAAGACATGATAACTGAACCCCTCCTTCACTTTGTTGATCTAGGAAGAAGGATCACTAAAAGGACCACCAATTGATATTTTAGTGTCTTGATTTGATTCCAAAATTAGGTCACTTCCTAAATCCAAACATTATCCACCTGTGGGGTGGGTTCACCTTAGATCCCAATGGGTCATTGTCTCTGAAACTCATGATGTGTGCTCAGACAGCACACATCATCCACTGGTACTATGGGCAACACATGAAGATTTAAAAGTGGTATGGTCGGTGAACCTCCAAGAGGTAACATCTAAGGAACTTGTCCCAGAATCGATGCTTCATCACTAAGGGGGTCATCCATGTGATAATCATGTTTAGTCCTAGCTCGTATTCATCATTGAGGCATCTTGATTGTAAAAAAAAATGATAAACCAATGTCATTGAGTATATAGAGAGAGATGACTCAAGAAGGACATGGAACGACAACCCATTACTATAGTACGCATGTACCATTGTTTTCCATACAACCAGTGATCTCATGTACTGAGTCAAAAAGAAAGTGAACTGATTCCCTGTGTAAGGATCTATTGGACATTGCACCAACACTGGAGTCTTTATGCAGAAAGCCTAACTTTAAAAACATAACACTATTTCCCGAAACAAATCTCACAACTCTCGGTCCAAAGTTATTACCGAACAACTCTAATACCACTTTGTCACGACCTGTCCTAGTGGAGATCATAGTGTCACTCCCCAATATATCTCCAATAGGAAAGTGGCTAGTGACTAACACTGAGTAGGCACATCGATAACATGGGAGGAATTTCATAAGTACATCCTCACATGCACACATCTCCAAGCACAAAAAATGTTGAATCATAAAACAAACATAACAACCAATGCATGGATACATCTATTCCCCAAAATAAGAGTACAATAGAAAGTAAAGGAATATAAATAGGGCTAAATAAAATCCCACAACATGGAGTCTATAATACAAGTCCGACATAAATGTAATGGTACTAGGATTACTATTTGAAAGTAGTAGGAACACAACTCGGTGGGTCTTGTATCACTAAACAACGTCTGGTACTGGTCTTTCTAGGACTCTGTCAAAAGGTCAGTCATCTGCACAACAGACAACATGTGCTAGTAAATATCATGTAGGGTTGAGTATTAAATTAATCAGTTGGACACCCTAAAACTAAAAATCATACAATAATGTAAATTATCGTCATATCTAAATAGGTATATATCTACAACACATATTATAAGAATATCCTCATATACTACAGTATGGAACAGAGTGTATAAGTAAGAAATAACCATTGAATTAATTTCATAGTATTCTAGCATAAAGGATCCACAAATCACTCATCCAGGAGAACACACTCATGAGTCCAATAGCACCAATGATGTCTCTTAGAGTGGTACTACTCATCGGGTCTCACCATGAAAAAGAACACCCTGATAGTCCAAAGTGATAAGATACATAAATGATGTTCCCTACTAAGGTCTTCGGGTGATACTACAAAACACAATATAGTTTAACCCAATATGTAGAGGATCAACTCCAAGATATTTTTTATCATAAATATATTAAGACCTCCAACTAGAGAATTAAGATGAGAATAGTGTCTCACTCCGGGCCTCATAGAGGGATTCCAATGACTCTATCTAGGATATCCTATTAAAGGGATCTTAGTCGAAGAATTATGAAATGATTCCAAATTAATTGGTAGTCAAAGAATAAAGGGAAGAAACCCTAGAAAACTTATCCATGTTTCTATGGATAAGAGATATAAACCATGTGTGAAAGAGTACATGACATGTAGTAGGGGTCACATGAAGTGTCCCTTGACACAAGGTCTGGCCCTTGTGAACAGACCAGGTCATCAAGCCATGTATGTGTAGTAGTACACACATTGCCGGTATCCAGTGTACTCTTCTAGTGTTCTAGTACATGACTTCTCCAATGTAATTCATCCAAATTGTGTCTGTGTCGGTGAGTACATGCCATTTAGAAAACCCATGTATTTCTCTCAGTGTCTATGTAATCTTTTATTTACATAGTGAGTATCTGGGGAGAGGTCACAAGCCATATAGGCTAAGCCACAATGCATGTCATACTTATCTCATACCTTAAACCCAATACTCTACTCTGTGGTCCCCACACGATGCCTATATCTGATTTAAATGCTGTTTTTTGTGGGATTTCAAATAATCCTAGAATCTTCATCTATAAGCCCGTCCAATGTCGTGGCCTCTGATACTAACATTTTATTTCTTCTAAAATGTATATTGATCCTCGTTGAGTCATTCCAAAACTGAATCAACAAGATTTGAACCTTTCGTCCACTCCAAATATGTGATCATTGACAGACTTCACTGCATGCTGAGGAACAAGAAATCAAGTTCCAACCACCATCTGATTCATCGCTAGATCCATCATCACACCACCATAACATAATATCAATCCCATATCTATGAGTTCAGAACATTTCACCATGAATTGGGTGCATAATGATTTAGTGATAGATTTTTTAAGCGTCCAGCCAAATGAAGAATTCCAATGATGAATGATGAATGGGGGAGAAAAGAACAAAATACTATTTGAGGAACCTACCTTGATCGATGTTTTTTTCAATCTTCATCAATCACTGTTATAACATCTTGGTAAAAAATTAATAAAGTTAAGTAATTCTCCAAGTAATACAGCAAAATGATACCCTTCCTCCAATATGATCAATCTGTGGATCAATATATTCATTGATTTGTCTATGATCATCATTGAAATAAAGAATGGGGAATAAAAAAAATTAAAAAACATTCCCTAATTGGATTTGGTTCAATCTATGAGGAAGAATGATGTCTTTTTGTCTTATATGGAATGATCCAGCAAATCTGTGGTATGTTGATAACTGATCCAGAATCCATCGTTGTTATCCTCAGTGAGAATCCTTAAATCTCTCTCCAAAAACTCTTCAATGTTTCACAGGTTATACGGATAACCCTTGGTATTCTCCATAATTTTTTATTTAAATACATGTCATTAACAACATCAATTTTAAATAAAATAATTTTTTTTGATATTTTTTTTATTTCCACACCCACGATGACTTTTCCAAAAAAAACATCCCACATTGACTAATGTTTAGTCGTGCCTAGTGTAAATATCACATTCCAAACTCAATGATACCCTCAGATTTCTGATCTGAGAAACAGTTTATATGTTATTACAATTTTTTTTAGAAAACTACGGTCACTTTAAATTTTATATATTTATTATATTTGAAATATTTATTTGGGGCACACTGGACCATAGAATCACATTCTGTCTCGGCGCCTGATATCAAAGATAATCCATATAATATCCAAAAATAACAGGTAAAAAATATTATACATTACATTCATTGGGAACACATATCCCCTAGGTGATGTAAATGAAAAAATATATTATATATTAGTAAATGTGGGATTAAAAAGTGTCCATCCAATACATGTAGAGAACCTCATCAAATCTCATCATCTATAGAACCATTATGTTATATATATCCACAAATGACAATTTAAATGTGGTCAAGATTGTACCCTATGTAGTAGGTCTTCTTTCATCCCCATATATCAATGGAAACATATATATAAGAATCCACTATTCTCAGGTAATCTAACAACAATCAAATTGTATGTAGTTGAAAAAACAAATCCACCATCATTCTTCAAATTATTCAAGAATTATTCATTATATTTAATTTTTTTTACAGACTATGATATTACATGATGAAGATATGAATAATATCATGATAAAAGATGTAAATCAATGTGAAATAAAAATAATAGTGTGTTTTGTATGACATAAATAAATACAATATCATCCAACAACATAGATTCACTGAACATTAATTTGGATAAGAGGAATTAAATAGATAAGGCTATAGTTTTCTTAGAAATTTGTGGATCTCCAAATAAAAAGGGGAACTTGTCCAAATAGACCATATGTAGTTGTGAATATTGAATTTAGATAAATAATTCCATGTGTTAATGGATTTTTTGTCTTGTATTGAAACCCATGAAACAAATGTGTGCACTTTTTGGATTTTGTTCATGTTTTATGGTTTTGAAACATGGTTTGATAAACCATCTTCCTACCATGACAATGTCCATTAGACCTTACCACATAATTATCCTTAAGAGTTTGTATAGTTTCTAAAATGTTGTACATTAATTATGTGAAACTATTGGGGCCTCATCCTATAGTTGAAAAGCATCCAATATATTTTTCAGGACTTATGAAAACCATTCCTAAATTTTCTATAATTTAAAAATCCGTAAAACTATCCAAAACTATCATGAAAAACCCTATAACTCAACTCAATCAATTAAAAGATCAAAATAATTTGATGAAAAGATGAAATTAACTCATAATACACCAGAAAAATCAATGTGCAATACATATATGTTTTATATGGTCATATAAATTTGGACATTATATAATTGGTTATATGAAAATAATGATAGTTACTAAAATGAAGTGGTATTGTCTTAGAAATAAACCATTGTTGGTAAAACTAACCTAAAAAAGAGATCCTTACACAAGGACTATTTATTGGATTTAATTAGGATTCACAGTTGTTCCGAATATTTTCTATCTTGATATAATTATATATCATTAAATAATTATAATAACCAAAAATATAATGGTTATATATGTTTGTAATTACTCACATTATATATTTAGAGAACCATGACACCAAAATATGAGAATATGACTAGATTCATAACATCAATGAAAAACCAGATCACACAATTAATGTTAGATTTTTCGCATTATTGCATTTTGGATTATATTTATCATTCTATTATATAAAAAGAGATTTTATGATTTAAGGACCCACGGTATGTTTCCCACTCTATAGATTATGTTCAGATGACATAGAATATTCTGAATAGTTTCAGGTCGTGAAGTTTGGAATGTATATTTGTTAGTTTAATGTCAAGTTACATGTACCCAATATGATGTATTTTGAAGTCCTAACACATGGATCACTATATATTTGTGTACTTTTCAGTAGACTCTAATCATGTATAATGTGATATAATATTTTCATAATGATGATTTAATGATTAGTGGTTGATACAATAAATGATGATAGTGTTTGATTAGTTTTTTATGTTTTCTTTTAAACACAACATTTCCTATAATAGCAGGATTCAAGCTAGAGACAGTTTGTTTATATAGACACCCACTATACAGATCTATCTCACACTAGGGAATGGATAAGGCAAATTCATAAATTTTACAATGGTGGATAACTATGAATAACAGATTTGAAGTAATAAAGCCTCATCACCATAGTCATAGAATGTATTGAAATGGAATCTATGGTCGAGCCTTGACGAGGATATTAAATCATCCCTATGTATCCTGATTTTTCGTGAATCAATAAATATGTAGTTATTATAAAAGGGGAATGTTGGGCCTCAATTTATTCATACCAAGTCAATGTAGTTGGTTAGTATATCAATAATAACAGTATCCCCAAAAAATGAACTGGTCCCTAATGTACGTTAGTCTGTCACAAAATGTTATTTTTTATCTAGGTTTTATGAAATAAAACCTCAGTTGTTTTTATATTGATTCATCTTTAAATATTAATTATTTCATTTAACCTAATGTTTTAAGGACTCACGATCACTACACATAAATTTTTCTTGATCAGGTGGTCCAATTTTAATGATAAATCTCAAATACTAGAATATAGCAAAAAAATATTAGGGAATTTTTTTAGTATACATTTAAAGATAAAGAGACACATGATGAGGATTACTTTAAGGGTATAGTACATATATATTCAATATATGTATTATAAAATGGAAAACTCTAAATATTGTTGGACCTTTCAAAATGACCCACCTATCATGATATTTAACGCCATGTGACAAGGAATTAGTTGTTATACAGTTTGAGTTCACATAATTAAGAAGATTATGAAGGATGTATTTTTTCGAGATAAGTATTCTAAAAATAATTTTTTTTGATAATGGATTCCAAATCCATCATTATTGTAAAAAGGGTTCTACAAGAATGATAATTTCTAGTTTTATAATTATAATTTTACTAATGCTTAGGTATACTTGACTATATATCACTACCCATATTATAATAATATTCATCAATCTACTCAATATTCTTTTATGGTGAGATAATTTTATTCCAATTTAGATAAATAAATTAATGAAGGGAAGATTAAATGTGAACTCTGATATAGTTTTGATTCCTAGGTAAGGATTAATGTTTTAAAAGGTATAGGATCCATAAGAGTTTGGCACATCATGTATGATGACCCTCGTGTAATGAAGATTATAATCATACAATTTTGATTCAAATGTTTTTTTGTTTAACATCAGGCAATAGGGACACATTGAAAGAATATTACAGTCGCATGGAATGTTTTTAGAATATATAGTTTGAAATCTCACAATAATGATGTATCATTAAATAGTTTAATTTCATGTTAATTTAAATTTTATTTTATCCTAATGAGATGTAATGTGAAGGAATTATTCAGAATCAATTTATTATTGTTGGGAATGACGATTTCCCTATCCATTGTAATCAAATAATATGTTCTTGGTATATAATTTTTTATAGAATAAGTTCCTTACTATGATATATATTTTTATGGCCTATTTTCTAGTCCAATTATGGTTCACAATGATATAAACAATTACCCAAGGATGAATGCGTACTGTAAAATTTTCTTATTTAACTCTCCCGCTACTCGTTTCTAATATATTTTGAGTATATATAGTGTGTTTATAATTTTATCTTCTAGTACATCCATATCATTAAGTAATGTATCCTACATATCAACATTAGACAACTATATTTTGATAACGATGTGATGTAGGGGTAGTTGAACCTATTGTCCAAGACTTTTTATAATCCATTTCAAAGTGATTATGTGGTCTATATTGTAGTAGTACAATTAATTATGTGGTAAGATAAAAATGAATGAAATATTTAATTTTCCCAATAATTGGTAACCTTTTCAGCCATCTTCTGATAGATATAACAAATAGTGTTTTTGATGGATTATTATTTTTCATCTAAATATTAGCGGTATCAATGCATGGATTGGATATTTTTTTCCAAATATAAAGGATTTAAAACAAAAGAGTATAAAATGACATTGGTTTTCAAAAATATCTAATAGGGGCACGATATTTGGAAATAATATTGGTCTTCAAGCTATTGATGAAAACATTTTATCGAACATACTTTTTGGAAATAATCAAAACCCATTCAATGAAAAAATCTGTAGTAGTAAGGATATGGTTTAACAATATTGATGTATTTCGGGAAAATTTCTCCATAGAATTTATTCCTAATAGGAAAAATAACAAGGATTATTTTTAGTGTGTATTATTTCTTCCTTTCAAGGGATAATATATAATTCTATGTTAAAATAATGTAACTACATCATGAACCCCTTAAAATCATGCATTACTATTGAAAAAAATAATATAAGAACCATGACATAGTGAATGACCTTCAATTATAACTACTAAAATCTATTGGTGTCTGTATTTATTTCTTGCATAAAGTGAGGGAATCACACAATTTTGTGAATCTAAGGAGGACTACTAGAAAGCAATGTTTATGGAAGAATTTTTGAAAATTTTAGATAAAATAGAGGAACTATATTAATACCTATTTCAAGATCCCTTCATTAATGTCTCTATTTGATATGTTAAATTTAATTTTCTTACATAGTCCACCATACTGTAAATCCATATAATATTGGTATATGTGGTTGAGGATATATGATCATCATTATCATAGGATGTATTAACCTCATTGATCTCATCTATGTCTTCATTTTTAAATAGTGGGTCCATGTGTCAAATTCTAACTTCATTAACCATTACTTTAGAGTTTAGATCTTATGGGGTTGTTGCTACATTAGAAAACGCATTTCCTTGGGTGTTATCCAAATAAGTGATGTGAGACATTGTTAGAAAAATTTAATTTTTCCCTTAAATATTATACATACTCAAATATGTGAATAAATACATCCTTTATAATGAAACCCTCACCATTGTTATAGTTGATCAAAAATATAGAACCACCTTGGATATTTAATTGTGACTCTCAAATCATATGGGCATACTCTATGCCTACAATCATGGATAGATATTCTACCTATTTGTTGCATTATCCTTTAGATAGTATAAAGGTGGGATACATAATATATTTTCTAGGGGATATGAGTAAAATACATTATAAAACAAAATTATTATTTAATTTTCCTTTTCTCCGTCATGATAAGCATCTAAAAACAATCTCAATGAACATCACTCATGTTTATAGTTTTCTAGGGATTGAGAGGACATTCCCATTCAAAATATCTAAATTTTACTATGTATTCTTTTGGATATAGAGTTTTTAATGGAAATATCCTAAATCCTTACATTTTACTTCCTTATAAGACATAAAAGGAATCATAAACTGTTGTAGCATGACCTCACATCATTATAAACACCTAATTAATATATCAATATTGAGAATATATTTGAGTGGATCATAATGAGAGAAGAGGGGAACCTCAGTGTGTTTTAGACAATATCATATCTCATGAAATAAATATGTTTTTATATGCTAGTTATCCCGATATCAACATATTGAGTCTTTGTATCCAATATTTTTTTGATTTCAAAATAATGTTTATTCTCCAGGACTATAAAATTATTATGAGAATGTAGTAAACTAAGAGATTATTTTGGTGGTCCAAAAAAAGGTATTTTTGGTAATCCATAAATGAATAACATTATCATTATAATGCATAAAAGTTATTGCATTAAATTTTTGTATTAGGTCTTTCATTCATCATCTCCTAGATATGTGATACCATTTTTCATAAATTGATTGAGGGGTATGAATTTTTCATCAATATTAGAAATTAAAGGTATTATATAAGGAATAATGAAACTAATTCTATTCAACTATATGAGTTTGTATGGTAGAGTAACATTAAGTACATCCATTGTTTCCCCTAGGTCACCATTAATTTTGAGATATTTTTCCAAATGGTATAAGAATTTACACAATTTGAACCAAATACCGATTTTAGGGGGGTAATTTTCAAGTATTGATTCCACGGGTTTTTTTAAAATATTCTATTATTGGTGATACAATCATAGAACAATCCATACTAGACCTCTAAATCAATGAAAAATAATTCCATGACCTTTCCCAGGAATGTATTTGAATATATTATGAATGGTCTGTTGATATGTATTTCTATAGGTCTTAATCCAAAATTAAATACCTGGTAAGTTTGTACCTTTTAGGGTTCCCTGAAGTTAGTTCCTTCTTCAAAATCTGGGTTCATTTATTTTTTGGAATTAAGTATAATTCTTGTCGAAAAGAATGATCATAGAAACCCATAATCACATCAATTTGTACCATTACAATATGGATGAGGATGTTTATCATGCAATAGTTTTTGTTGAGATCCCTGAATCAAATGTGAACCCAGACCTTCCCATTTTTATTACTTGTGTCTTTAATATTGGAAATCCATTTCAGGTATTTAACTTCATTAATGAAGTTATATTTTATATCTTTCCAGCTTTTACTTTTACCTTTCATGTGTGGGTCAAATGAATTATTTATGCCACCTTCTTAAAGCCATGATGGTTATTTGAAAACCCAAATGATGTGACATAGAATCACAGGACAACCCATTCATTTTATTAGAGTTCCAATAGAATATATATGGATTTTTTTGAGGATGTAGATATATGACTTCAATTATTTAGGGGTTATAATGACACTTAACAATGTTTTTTATATATCATCATCCATAACTAAATTAACTTGTCAATGATCATTAGTGGTGGTAGATACAAATTCATAGAATGTTAATTAGAGTATCTCTAAATTTTTTCCCTCTCCATAATATAATATTATTTTTCTATATGTTGAGGATAAATTGTTATTATGGGATTTAATATATAGTGTGGCATAATCTCTAGATCATAAATAGGTTGAGAGGGAATGTATCTTATCTCTATCATGATTATTCCCTCATTCTAAATGGAATCTTATCGATTAAATATCAAATAACATGAGGACATAAGAGAATCTTCAAAAATCCCATATTATTCTTCTTCAGTGATAAAAAATGATTTATGTATGAAAAAGGATTGATGAACTGGATTCCATATAAAAAATATTTACATATGTTTTATTGAGAGATGACATAGATCATAACATTTTAATAGCTCATCTTTATTGATAAAAATGATTAATTTTGAATAAGAAGACGTTATAGTGATATCTATATTATATAAAAATAAATGGAATTATTGATAATCTAATGAACCTCAATATATTCAGTAACAAGTGTCAAATAAATAACTGACAAGATAGTTTGAACACCTAGAAGATGGTAGTTTTAAAACATATTATATTGTTTTAGTGGTCTGTAGAAAATTTGGATTTAATACCACATGGATGATGTTTCATTTTTTATACATATCATGATGTTATGTCATTAAGAATACTATAAAAATATTGTTCAATTACATGGATTTTATATTAATTGATATTTGGAGATCTAAAACCATTTATTTTTTAAAATGGATGTTTTGGAATACTTATATGTGATTGATAATTGTTGGAGGTGGTTTTATGTATCCATGATGTAGATTATAGAAATTATAGTTTTCAGATATGTACACAACTTGTGGTCGATGTGATGCATTTTTTTCTAGTTAAGGTAATGTATGTGTAGTTGAACAAAATATTGTAGACTAATTTTGTTGACTTAGTATGTCATGAACTTGATCCAATTATTGCACAATCGATTAGTTAGACAGCTGATCCAATACATTTCCATCAATTAACATCATAGGTTGGTTTGTTCTTGTAGATCATTTGACTACCACATGGTCAATTGACATAGAGTTTTTCATCATCTCACACCCATGATAAGACATAATGGTCACGTGGTATATCCATCAAGTGACTATAATGGTCAATACAATATAGAAAAAAATATAAACATATACACTAAATCAAGGTATTATAGATTTAATATTTGGACGATAAATATTATTGAGGTGATGCTTATGTTATCCATCAATGATAAAACAACACAATCTTTGTGTGATACATGATTGGAATTAGAGAGTGTTGACCAATATTGTGATTCAAATAAAAAAAATATGTATTACAGAATATTTAAAATAGATGTAAATAATGAAATTCCATATAGAATATGAGAATTTTATTTATTATTGAAGGAAAATTTGTTCCAAGATTTAAGAATCATGATGCTATTATGAGACCTGATATAAGAATAATTGATAAAGATTAATGAATTGGATTAATTTATGGGAAATTATTATTCATAGAGCTATTTTTTCAATATCTTTCAAAGATAACAAAGAAATCATGAGATGGATTGAATTTTTTTAGAAAACTCCCAGAGTATTAGGGTTCAATATAGAGATGATGTCAGATAATACATTCTGATATAAATTAGAAATATAAATATAATTTAATAGGTATACACTATAAATTTGATGATGATTCAAATGTAGTTTTAGGGAGTCTCTACCATATAATTTAGTGTTATTCTATTTATACAACAAGGGAGATAATTCAATATATTTGGAGGAAATTATAAGATTATTATGATGAGAAAAAAATTAAGAAAGTGGAGCCCAAACATACTATTGAATAATCTAATTTATATAATTCGTATTTTGAGAAGGCTTAAGATGATATTGGTCGGTCAATTTTTATAATAATGAATAATATGGGGATGAAATGGATGAAGATATCGAGGATACGAGAATGATATTTAATACCTATTGTGTACCGAGACAAATAATAAAATAATTATAATACAGAGGTTGAAATCTTGGCATTTTTTGTATTTTATAGGAAGTGAACATAAGATAATGCCAAATATATATACTTGTTTTATTAATTACCTAAAATACATGTAAATAATTCAAGATATATATTTTGGTGATATCATGAGAAGAATATTTGAATGAAAAAATTCCAACTAAAATAATATAAAAGTCTATAGAATCATTTATTCTATCTAAGTGAATATTAAAAAAATAAATGAACAAAATGAGGCAACTCCTATAATTATATTGGAGATAATAGTGAGAGGAAAAATGGATACTGGAATGTTGAGGTAATCCCATATAAAAAAATATAGAGGATTTAAATGGAGTTTATAGGTACAAAATTACATGTGGATATTTTATATTCCAAAATATAAACACATATTCTTTGTGAACATTGAATAAGAATGAAAATTAAGAGACTAGTATAAAGGTGAAGAATTTGATAACTAAAAGTTATGGAGTTATATTGTGTTTTATTCAGATGTAATATCCCAATAAAGAAATATATTTATGATCTTATCCTACGTTGAGGAGATATATCTGTTTGTTATTAAATGAAAAGGGCGATGTGGAAATTTTTAAAACATCCATGATTGAAAATTAATAAGAATAAAAAACAAAAGAAAGGCTAATGTTAAATGTATATAATATTTAATTCAGGATGATATTTAAGTATGTGAGGAGAATCATTAATATAATATTACATGATCTCAAAAGAATAATTAAGATATTTTTTTAAAAGGTGAATCCTTGGCCCAAAACAACCAAGGAACAATTATTATTAGAAGAATGATTAAAAAATTCTAAAATACTTGATCATATTACAATCTCTTTCATGAGGGGAAATAAGAACAGTGAGGATGTCTTCGAACCAGGTAATGTATTGATTTAATCCCATGTTTCAAGACCATCATCAATCGTGTTTTCTTCATAATAAACATGTGTGATGATGTAGTTATGATTGATAAGAAAATTTGTACAATCCATCCAATGGGTAGTAATTGGATAAGAAAGGTGAGTAATGCCATTCCAAATCACATGTATGATTGTCATCAAGTCACTTTAAATTTAGTGGTTTATCTAAAAAAAGATCATTGAAAAGGAAATATCATTAATCAAACTCAGAATCATAGCTTCAAGAGAGGTGGAAATTCCACATTTTCCATTGATTCATCCTAGAATCTGAAAGAGGTGATTCCTGAAGAAAACATTACACCCTTTCGGTCCTAGAGTTCCCTTAGAGGTTCCATCAATATTTAATTTGATCTATCTAGGGAGGGGCCCACCCTAGAACACTTCTAGAGTGTGATGCGGTTGACAGAAATTTTCGTTAATCCTTAGACACTTCATGATACCAAATTTATTCATACTGTTGTGAAAATGACACTTTTGTATCAAGGAAGCGTCATGTATGAGAATGAGGATCATCATCCGACCTAAAATTTGATTGAGTGAGTAATTGTTATGAATAGAAGCATTCTGATCATACGAGATCACATGGTGGAGATCAGCAACCACATCTAGAAAGAGGTTCCTGATTTGATGAGAGCCTTCCATTTCGACACATTTTTTTTAATCTTTAGCAGAATCAAAAATCTACCATCTGTAGTAAAAAATTTCAAGAATATAGTTCCAAAGAGAATAATCATTACCACAAGATAGGAAGAGGTTGTTTTCATCTTCTCTATGTTTATTACATATTTTTTACATAAAGAAGAGTTGAATTCTCTATGATTGGATGAAAATTGTAGTGGGAACTCTATTGTGAGCAAGACTCCAAATGAATTTGAATCTAAAAGGTTTTATCCAAGGTTTGTTAAAGTGTTTTAACCACCTGAAATCACCCTCATAGTTATATAAATAATGATTATAGAACATTTCTAAGTTAATCATTCCATTGTGATAAGGTTCCCATGCTAAGAAATCATTAGTCTAAGCGAAAGAGTTGTTTTCAATGATTTTATGAAAATTTTCAGGGATGTGGTCAGGTTGAGAGTTTAAAATATCTCTGATAGAGATATCAGTATTATCTAGAGTTTGATTAGGGGAAATCATAGAAATTAATAGCGTGCCAGACCAGTTATCCAACCAAAATTTCAAGGGGTGTCTTTGGAGACCATACATATAGAATTATTCATAATATTGGTGAAGGAGTTTTTGATGGAAGTCCAGAAGAAAGAATTAATGAAATTCAAATTTCCCATCTTATATTTGTCAATAAAACTATAATTGAGAAAGGTAATAGCTTCATAAGTATAGTGAAATAGGTTCTAAGTCAGTCTTTCTTGAAGGGATTCATTACAGAATTTAATATTTTTTATACCAATACCAACATTTTCAATGGGCTTGCAAAACATTGACCAGAGAACATACACATGTTTTTATTCTAGGGTATTATCAGTCAAGATGAAATTAATTACGATTGTGTTCATTTTTGTAATGAGTCTGAAATTCCATTTGTAGAACATCCAAGAGTAAAACATCTTGGAGACAATAGTGGATTTATCAAAATAAGACCTACCTTCCATAGAGATAGATTTACAATTCCATAAAGAAATATGATTTAGAACATGGTCAAAAATAGTCACAATGTGAATATATTTTGGTCTGCCCCAATAGATGGGAACACCAACATAAGTGAAAGGGAGCGTAACTTCTTTCAGATCAAGGTCACTAATAATGTTAAATTTTCCACTAGGAGGAATGTTCTTCCCAAAAAAATGTAGGATTTTTTCCCACTAATTGTTTGACCAGAAACCTCTACATAGTGTGAGAGCATAATTTTATGTTTGTGAAGGTTTATTTTATCACCTTGAAGAAAAATGATGAGGCCATCAACATAAAAAATTGAGTAGGAGCATTAATACTCATAGAAACATGTATGGGCTTCAATGTATTCCGGTTTTCTAGACAATTGATCAGATGACAGAGGTAGTCGTCTGCCTTCAAAAAGAGAATGATAAATATGTGATCACCACGGATAAAACGTTTGTTGCATTTAAAATAGCCCTTGAGAGATCCATTGATAAAAATAGAGATTCGAATCCGAGTTGAAGAGCGTTCTGATTTCAGTGATAAATGAGACACTAAAACCAAAACCTTAATGGTATTTGAAGATAAATCTCCAGTCCACGGTGTCAAAAGTATATGTCATGTTTAAAAGATATGTTCCCTCTTCTTTTAGTTTTATTAATAAAATTAAAAACTTAGAGGAAAGACAGATACTGTCTTGAATGAATCAACCCATTATAAAACTAAATACGTTCTAGAAGACAATTTAGTCTATGAGGGTGGAAATTTTGTTGGAAATAATTATAGTGATGATTTTATAAAGAATGTTGATAATATAAATGGGTCTAAATAGTTGAATCTTAGAGACATTATCAACTTTTTGGATCATGGTGAGAATCTGGGAATTAAGAGGCCAAGGAAGCACCTGATTAAAGAATAAGGATTTTACAAGTTTACCGACGTCGATCTAAATCACATCCCAATATTGTTAGAAGAAACCATTATTGAAGCCATAAAGACTTGGAGCACTATCAGGATATAGGCTAATGACAATGTCTTTGATTTCATGATCCAAAGGTGTGTTGAGAAGGAAGGAGTAGTCCTCATCATGGATCACAAGAGGAATGACCTCAGGTAGGAGGTCTTTGTTTATATCATTACCATTGAAGATGGATTAAAAGTAAGAAACTATATAATGAGTGATGACATATTATTTTCCTAGGAGCTTGTCTTAGTCCATTAAAAAGATTAACGGCCTGTAGGCCTTCCAGAATTTTTGATGAGAGCTATAGAATTTACTATTTATGTCACCATCTGTTACCCATTTAACTTTAAACACATTAGTGCCCATATTTTATTTAAACGCGATCAATGAGTTGAGTTTGTATGCAATGTTTAGTTCCTATGTAGTATCAATGATTAGGTCAGAGTTTGTGTTAGTGTTTTGAAGATCATTGAGATATTTCATAATGAGTATTATTTCCTTATTAATTTTATTATCTTTAGAGATGCATCAGTTTTTTAGAGTGGGTATGAGATGTTTTAATTTAAGATTATAGTAAAAGTCAAAATTGTTAAGATACAATGATGACCAATAGTTTTGGATGATATGAGTGCACTCTTCGTCAGAGAACCACACATTCATTTATATGAATGTCAGTCGAGGTTTCATGTCTTTGGTGGATACATTAACTAAGATGGGGTGATGATCAGTGTTCAGCCTACAAAGTGTGGTGCTAGATATAGTGTCCCATTTATCTAATTAAATGACATTCATAAAGGCTCAATCGAACTTGGAGGCAACAACCTTGTTGTAGTTTCATCATTACCAAGTGTATTACGTAGTAGGGAGATTAATTTCAATGAGATTCATGTCATCGATTGAGGCTTTCAATTATCTCATGGAAATAGAAGCATGATAAGGTCCCATATTCTCACTAGATTTGATAATGACATTAAAGTCTCCAATAATAAACAATGGTGAATTAATGTTACTGCCAAGAAATGAGAGATCATTTCAAATCGTTCTCCATTCACGAAATCTATTTATAGAATTAACAAATTATCAGGATAAATGTGTGCCATCTATATAAAATTTTTAAGGGATGGTCATATCATAGATATTGAAAACACTAATATACTGTAAACAAGTGTGTGAAAAAATCCATAATGATTCATCATTGATATTATTCTTGATTAAACAAGTAAATACATAATAATGTTGAGATACATGAAATTATTTAGAGGAATAAGTAAATTCTTCTCCCCATTAAGAAAATAACAAACGATGATGAGTGTTAATCATTCTCTTCAGAAAAATTAACGTGTTAGAGTTAGCAATACCATGAAAATTCCGAAAAAGTTTCTTTATTAAAACCTAGTTTACGTGTTAGAACACCCCTTTTTATTTTTTCAAAATCCTTTATTTCTGGATGACCTTATAACCTCTTGTGTATTATAAGAGGTCTATTTCTATTTATTGCTATATGGGATTGTGTTCTTTATTGTAGGTTCATTTATTTGATCAATCATAGTTGAGCCTATAGATCTCTTGGAAGATAGTAACATTTACTTGGTATAATGTGCGAAATAAAATTTCCCAACATTATAGGGCATTCATCAATATATACAAATAGAGAAGTAGTTGTACCTGGAGCATTTTAAGTGGTTCTGTACTACTGTTTGGTATTGTCCATATTAGATGGAAAACACTACATCTGATCCCAATAGTCATTTTTTTCTTTTATTAGCTTAGGGTCCTGTATCGAGGGAATGTTACCATGCCTGAAAGATTATGGTGTCATGAAAGTAGTATTACAATACTTAGAAGTTATTATTTTTTTCATCCTGATATTCCTTAGGGATAAAGTTCAATTTCCAATAATTTGAAGGACTACATGAAGGTTTAATGTGAGTAGTGGGAGAAAAAACTAACACATTTTCTTTAATTTTTGTTTTATTTTTATCTCTATGATAGTGTCACGGGTAGCAGGCTGTATTATTTAAGCATTATGATTTTGGTATTTATATTTCATATTATACAAACTCATAGTAATAGTACCAACAGTACTTTCAACAGGTTTAGACCCATCAAAAAAATGTGGTAGTGGAAATGGTTCTACATGGATCCTTTTTCTTCTCCACCACATATTTCTCTATTCTTATCTGCATAGTGGAGCCATTGGTTATCAAGATTTTCATATGTAATGATACAGAGGGTGTGATTCCCTTTAATGGTCTAACTAATTCTAATTCCTTGGAAACAGTTTCAGTCATCCTAATTGTAATAGAATGTTTTTTTTTCAGAATAGTAGGTGTACTTTGAGCATGGGGATGAGAAGATAAATCATTTGTTTTGTTGTTGGATTAATTATTTATCTCTAAAGTATTAGTGGCATTTTAAAACGTAGGGGTTCTGGATCTATCAAATACCCATATATGAGGGTGTTCATCCATAGTTTGAACAGTGATTGCCCCAGGGAAATACCAATTATGAAGGGTTGTAGTGAATGTGTTGCATGCATTGTATGTCACTTGTTCATGTTGATTATCCCTCTTAAGCAGTATATGATCTACATCATGGATGAGAGTAAGACCAGATTTAAAAGTCTTGGCTTTTTCCTTTTGAATGGATAGCATTACAATGTCTAAAAATTTATTTTCTATTTCTTCTAAGTGGCATTCATCTATAATTGAGTTTTCTTCTTCTTCAGCAACATTTTCCAAGTTTATCCCCACGATATACCCAATTTGTGTCAAACTATGTGATTTTTTCACATAGATTTAAAATTTCATTTTGGGAGGTTCAGGTATATCCATAATGTGAGCTTTATATTATATACTTATCCTTATTTCCTTCCAATCATTTTAAATTGGTTGAATTACTTGTTTTCTAATCACCCTACAATTAGAGATTTGTGAACAATGATATTACGAAGGTCACAAAATAGATGTTTCCTCTCATATTTTATAATAATTTTAGTTTTGTAGTCATTATCATTTAAATTAATTGTATTGGGTAGCTTTGAATATATGTTAATTTCCACTATAACTCTAGAAAAGAGTCCTAGGTATGTATTTAAGGCTCTGTGATTAAATTTTAGAGGAGATCATACGCAAGAAACAATATCATTTTAGAATTTTTGGGAGATAGATGAACCAATTTAGGCCATGAATTTTGATCCAAACATGTGCCATTGTATTCCAATATGAGTGCTGGTTGAAAGAAGAGTCCAAGTCAGAAATTCTATGTCAACCCAATTTTAGATTAAGGTTTCCAATATTCCAAACTCTATTTAAGTCATATTGTGATTTTAGCAGAATGTGAAAATAGAATTTGCCTATTTGAATTAATTTACAATTTTATGAAATATAATAGAGTGAAATACACATATTAAATTACAATAAAGGCAAAGGAAGATCACATTTGAGGTTGGAGATGCGGCACGTGACAGAAAAATAGCACATTTGTGTGCATTATTGAAGAGAATCCAGATCCGCTTCAATAAAGTACCCACATTTATAAATCCTCATGACAAGGGGAGGCTTCAACATGATTTATTTTTATAGGTTGTTACTCTTCAGAGCATCCAAAAATTAGATCCCTCGGGATCTACCTCAGAAAGAACGATGATGATGACTTACCCTAGGTGCATCCTCTTTATGGTTTTCCATTACCTAATCATGAACATAGGGCACCTTCTTCCTCTTATGATTCATGAAGTGATGGGATTAAAATCTCCCATTGTTGATGAAATCCTCTATGAGTGTTAATATCATGGAAATCAGGCGAGGAAGCCGTAATCGCTCGAGTGTTTTTGTGAGATATGGACTCCCATATCTCTAAAATCCTATTTTTTCCTTTTGTTCATAATTGAGATATCAATATGATAAGATTAATTATAATCTAGTAAATATGAGTTGTAGTAGTGGCAAAATTATAGGGGATATTCCTAGAGATATGTTGACATTCCTTTAATACACTTTTTTGATGATGGAAATATTTTAAATTTATTATATGATCTTTTACAAAGGCGTTGATCTACTCATAAGAATAAAATAAAATAATATTGTGGATATTTATGGTGGGATGCATTGAATATATTAAAATCATTGTATGAAATTAAATCATAGGGATAAACTGTAACACCCTAACATTTTATGATATAGTTCTACACACAAAAAATTAATATATATAATAGCTTTAATTACATGTAACTATGAATTTTAACAAACCATGATAAAATATGAAAATATTATTATATTTAAGTTATCACATATTAGTTATATTTGATAGTACGAATTGGAATAAATAAATTATAAAAAAATTTATGGTTTATATATGTATAAAATTAATTCATTGTGTATTAGTTAATTAAAAATGAAAATAAAATCAATTGAAAGTAAAAATGATATATTTATTAAAACTATTTGTATGACTAAAATTTAGTTCCCATCACAATTGGTGAGTGGTTTTAATGAAATGGTAAATGATATATTTAATCAAATTTTTTAGCATTCATCTAGTATTTTTACCATGCATGAGATAAGAATATATCCTATTTTATAATTAAGGACTATATTTTTCTATAATATGTTTTTAGAGAATTTTTTTCTATTATTTTTAAAATTAATTTATTATAACTAAAGAAAATGAATCATAATAAATTGATTCAATATTTTTATTAAGGGGTTTGGGAATTAATAAATAGAGAGCATTTATTTTAGGCATTATGAATCGTAACTGCGGTAAAATTTATCTTATCAGTAAAGGGTAAATTGGGTTAATCTCGTTTAAAACTAAGTAATAAGGATATATTTTATCATCATAATTCCTATTAAATAATGTTTATTATACCATTATAACCTTATACAAGAAATTTATTTTTTAATATTTACTATTTTAATAAAATGACCTATATAATATTCAATGTGTAGAAAGTTAAAAAATGTCACTCTCTTAGTTATCAATATATCTTATCTCCTATCATAAAGAATAAAGTAATGTTGCCTGAATGGCCCAAAGGCCTTCATTTTTCTTGATTTTTTGATAACCCCCCTTTCAAGGGATGAGGGGGAACCCTTACAAGGCCCGTAGGCTCAGAGATTACCTGGCTCGTAGGCTTAAGAAATTACATTACCCGAAGGTCTTAGGGAACTCAACCAGACTATCTACAAGGAACTGCCCCACCCCATCATCTGCATCATGATAGTATCTCTCCACCTTCTCATGGCCGTCTGGATAGGCTTACCATGCAATAACAGGCTGGTCCCGATGAAATATCCATACCCTCTCATTCTGAAAAATCCATTTGGCTCTACTCTGGTGAGTATACATGATCTGAATCCCCTTCTGGGGCTGCTCCTTTTTTTTGAATTGTGTCAGGGGGAAATGCTTGTGTCCTAAAGGCTTTTAGGTGGCCCAAATTCCTTAATGTTGGTCTGAAATCCATACTGACCTGAAGTCATGGGTGCCCCGTAGGCCTTAAGGACTCCAATCCCAAACCAGTGGTCCAAAGTGACATTAATTATAATTTATAAAAACAATATATTATTATTATTTTTAAATATTAAAAATAATGATAGGTGAAAATGAAGATAATATAAAAAATAAAATTTCATTAATTATATATTTATTATAAATGTTTTTACCTTATTTTTATAATTATAACAATTTAAGACTGAAAAAGATGTTGTCGTGATTAATGTTAAAATACATTAACTAAGTGGTTAAACAGAAATATATAGTTTAAAAGACCAATTAAACATACCAAAAATTCATTTTTTTGATGGGATTTAATCCCCATATTATCTTATCAATGAATCCATTACCTTTAAGAGGAATAATTTCAAGTTGATGACTTTATTAAATATTAATCTGCGAGGAAATTCTAAAAATCCTCTTCACCTCAATTGTAAAAGGGAAACTACTACACTCACATATTAAAAACTTTCGATCCTTTTAGCTCAGTCAAAAAGTACCATAATACATTATTATACTATGAAAAAAAACTTTTTAGGTTATTAAATTCTCAAATGACCACCTCTTGGGACTTAAAGAGGATATATAAAGGAGTTTTCTCAAATAAGTTTAATCGCCTTAACTGATAACAATAATTTCAATTATTATTTTACCTTTAATAAATGAATTATTTTAATCCTAAAATTATGAATTATATATCCTATACATACTTAAATGTTATTATTATTAATAAATGACCTTTATTCTCCCAATTTCAATCAAATGGGATGTAAAGGTTTCACTAATCTACACACACATCATGCCATATACACATAGCTAAAAAATTAATTATCCATCAGTATCATTCATGAATTATAATTATTATATTATTCAATATTTTATATTATTTTTTACAAACAATAATTCTTATATAGTGATAATTTCGTATCTTCCTTCTTATATTCCAAACTATTTGGGAATGAGAATGTAGCTCATGTGTGTGTGTATACTACCACCTCCATGAAGTGATGTGATTTTTTCCATTTCTGTTTTACATGGATATAAATAATTATGTTTTTAATGAATATTTATAATATTTATGTTAATATTATGATTTATAATTATGAATTATTATTTACCATTCTTTCGGTTCCTCTGTTGAAAATTGAAAACAATGTTCCTGAGTATGTATGACACACAATCTCAATGACTGGTGTAATTCAATTTATTATCTATATATTTTATGGATAACTATAAATAAATATATATATTTAGTATATCTGATTTTTAAATTATTATTAAAATTATAATGGTTGTTTAACCATCATAAAATTCTAAGGACTTCTAGTAACGAACCAAATCATATATGAAAAATCAAGTAGTTATCCCCAAAAATAGTGATTTTTTTAAATAATTGATAATAAAAGCGTGATAATAGGTTATAAGTAAATTACATATGGTTTCATATATATTATTATAGTTTTGGAAAAGATTTATAATAAATCTATATTTATTATAGATGTGTTTAGAACATGTATAATGGATGTCCAACAAAAGTCCAAGGATTTTCATAACACTTTTATTTTATGAGACACATGCCATATTCTCTACGTGTTTATTTTATGTGGCATACAAAAAAAACATGTATGTATTTTATTGATAATTATTAATAATTTTATGAATATTTTCATATAAATATATTTTATTTTATTTCGTGTGGCCTAAGACTCAAATATTACCAAGTGGATAGGTTTTTTTTTTGTTATAATCTAATTGATTATCTGGATTGTTTATGGTAATGTTTATAAAGATGAAATTTCATTAAATATCACTAAAAATTTAATAATTTTATTCTTTTATTGTATAATCTATATATTACATGTTTTCCGATCATTTTCATCTTTATATGTACTCATGATTCCAAAGTAATGTTTTTAGGAAAACCGACTTCATTTCTCTCTTCGTTCTAAAATCCATACTCTTCCATAAACATTTCCTCTTAAAATTCATTAAATAATATTTTTTATAACCTATAATGAATGACCAAATATATTTATATACATGTTTACATTTTAAAAAAATTATTTTAAGGAATTTTCATGATATATTTTGAATCTGGTACTTTAGGACTTACTACAAAAATGTAGAAAGAAGATTTTTCTTTTATCTTATAAAAGAGAAATTGAATTTCAAATCATCATTAAATCTTAATGTTTTTAAAATTGCATTAAATGTTTAAAATATTTTGTTTCAAATAAAAAAGTTTCCAATTCATTTTTTATTATTTTTATTTTATAGATATGATTTCAAATTGAATAGGGACATATCTTAATGAAATGTTTCAGTAATCTTTTAATGATTTTTCTTCTCCATGATAACATCATATGATGTTACTGTAGTTTTAATTTGGATATGGTCACATTATAAAATATTTATTCAATCTGTGTATGGTTAATTATATCAATATTTTTGTGAGACCCTTTCCTTTTACTATGGTTATGATATGATGAAATATTTAATAAAATAGTTTAGTTTACACAAGATAAGATATGAAAAAATGATGAAATGTTTATTAAACCCATTTATTATTATGGGTTTGATATGATGATATATTTATCATCTAATGGAACACACACCTATGGTTTTCGTTATTCCTTGGGGGCCCACAATTATATATACATCCAATTCACTAGGTAATGATATATTTCTCCTCAAATAAATATAAATGGAATGGAGAGTGAAACTAGTTTAGTAAGGGACTCTATATAAGATTATAACCATGAATGTAAATATTTAAAACATTGTTGGTCTTGGGAGTGAACCCAATCCACTTTGACATTCTTAGTAGTGAACTTTTACTCCCACAATGGTTTTGGGAGTGAATCGATTCAACTATGAAAGTATTGGGAGTGAACCATGACTACTGTTATGGTTTGGGGACTGATTCCAATAAACTATGATAGTCATGGTAGTGATCATTGACTATGTGATAAAAAAAGTTGTTTTTAGGTTTATGTCCCAAATCCATTTCGAATACCAATTTTATGCTCTCATTGATATGTTCTTCGATTATTTTATGATTCATGTCTAATGAAATTCTAGTATTAATGTCATGAGTCTAGATTTTGTTTTTTTTAATTTACGGTATTTATTTCAAATGTTTATCTCATGTTCTCATACCCTTCTGCTAATGTTATGCATACCTAATCACTGAAATATCTCTAATTTACCTTTACTGGCCATCGTATCACAGCCTTTATTGTCTATTTTTTACCTAGGATATGATGAAATATTTTAGGAATGATATTTCAATGGGGGTGATATTTACGTTGAAATTAACGGGAGACTCCTAAGAATATGTTTTTATGTTTCTCTATTACCAAAGAGACCAGGAATATATAATTATATCACGGATATTTATGATGTGTGGTCAATATTATTATGATAAATTTTAATATTTATTATTGTTGGTATGATAGAATCATTTAGTAAATCTTTAGAACTTTTAATGAGAAAACATTACTAAGAACCCTATGGAATATTCAAATTATAAGATAAAACCCAAAATTTATGGAAATCATCATGAATTACATAGGTTAATCCTAGGTAGTCATAGAAGAATGTGTCAAAGGATATAAATCCAATAACTGATTATTTTATTTTCCAAAATTATTATTATTGTTTTTCACACTATTAATTTTGTTTTTATTAAGGTAAGTAATATTGAATGATGAAGTTGAGGTGGTGATTAGAACTCTCAAACATTGATATAAAAATTATACATTAGTTATATGAATTTTTTATATCATGAAATGTGTTGAGGAATAGTAATTGTTATCTTCAATGATTACATTTTGAACTGGCAGTAATAACCCATAATGGTAGGATTATCACTTCATAGGTTTATGATTCCTATATTGTTTAATTTTCTGGGAACTCACTTCCTATAAATATTATTATTATCCCTATGTTATATATCTATATTTTTTTGGCATGGACCAGATTATATTACATAAATACTCTATCATTTTCTAACCAAGGTAAGTTACATTTGATATTCTAAAAAAACATATGATCATATATCTATGAAATTTTGAATATTATCTTCATATAGAAATTATATCCATTTTATGAATCATTATTCCTATTAAAATGGTGGTTTTATCTAATATGGTTGGGGTGAAACTCAAAATTAGTGACATTCCTATTATGTGTGAGTTTGTTGACGACTTTCTATAATATTTTATTTTTCTTCTAGAAAATATTGAAATTGAGTTATCAATTTAACTCATACATAGTGAAATACCTACCTCCAATACAACATATATAATGGCCTTGATCTAGTTGAAAATTTTAGAAGAGAAAATATAAGATAATATTTTAATGGGATTTATTCAGTGAAGTATGTCTCCTTCAACATAGCCAATTAATTTTTTCTAATTAAGTATAGATCAGTGTGACATTTCATTAATTATTGAGAACTTAACATAATAATAATATAGAAAATGTACCATATATCTTGTATTCAGGGATTTTTTGATCAAATATTTATGTCTCAATAATATTCCACTTTTTAAATTTCATCTAGATATCATTAAATGAGTGTCAAGATAGATGATATACACAAGCCAACATTCTATACATGGTGTTGACACTATGAATATATAGTGATTCAAATAGGTATTTATAATTCCCATGTTATCAAAATGTATTTAATTAACACTATATTAATATATTACCATTATTAGTTTTTGCTGATACTCATTGATGATATTATTATTTATTAAAATATCAATGAAGAATTTGATGATCATTTGATAGTTTTTCTAATGACCTTGATGAAGGAAAAGATTCATGAAAAAACAACCAAGTGGGAATGTCAGCTTTCGAAATCTACAAAATGGGTATTATAATCTCATGTGAGGGTATATAATAAATAATGACAAGAAATAAGTTATTGAATTATGGATTAGACCATCCACTATGAATTGAGAAACATGGTATTCTTGGTTTGTCTGGTTATAGTATGTTCTTTGATGAGAGTTTCTCACTATTGTCTAATCCACTCACCATGGTAACTTAGAAACAAACTATGTTCCTAGGTATTGATGTATGCCGTGAAAAATTCAAGTAACTGAAGATAATTCTAGTGATTGAACATGTAATTTAATTACCCTATAGTAGAGAAGGGTTTATAGTCTATAATGATCAAGTGAAGAAGTCATAGGGATGCGTTCTCATATATGATGATATAGTGATAGATTATTCCTCCATGGTTAGATAGTTCTATGAATAATTATCTAATTCATAATTTAGATTTATCTATGGAAATTTTATTGATTAAATATATAGATATATTGTCTTTAATGGAATGAATTTGATATATATATCAATAACAATATTTTTAAGTATATTTGAAGAATGAAATAGTTTAATATGTCCCCAATAAGATGATTGGAGATGACTATTGACTATGACAGATCAATACATTACCACCCTATAAAAGTGAATATGGTGGATGTTCTCAGAGTTGAAAGGATCGTGATATGGTATATATGAAGTGTATCACAAAATATCAAATATTTCACGATTTTCGTTGAATGTATCTGGAAATATTTATGGAAGAGGATAAATCATGTATTTTTAAAATTAGTATTAAACCATATATCTATGTTATGATTAAAGGTATATAGAAGAACTATATATAACAATGGAATAATTTTAAAAAAATTACTATTTTAAACAATGATTGTGTTTTAATGACATGGTTTTGGAACTATGTTTGTTCTATCAATACAAAATTAGAAGAGTGATATATTTCATGAGGATCATAGTTAATCATTATTTATTCATCATAGAAGTAAAAATACGTTCAGTGATCTAAGAGATTATTTCTTGTGGGAATGTATAAAGAGAGGTATTGGGTAATATATATAATTAAACACATGGTATGTCATAAAGTTATGGATGATATATAATATTTTAAGGGGATGTTATAACTACAACCAGAACCATATGGAAAATTGAAAAATATCACCATGGATTTTTTCAATGGACTCCCAAAAAAACTATAGGTTATAAGGAATATCATGTTGTATTCGACCATCATAAAAATTAAAAACCTTTCTATCCCATTAGAAAATATTCCCTTCTTGATCATCTCTATCGGACATACACTATTTAATTTGTAAGGCTCTATAGAGTACTATATTCTATTATATCTTATCTCGATATGAGGTTTACCTAGTGGTTTTGGAGAAGTATTTATTAAGATATTGATATAGGGTTATGATTATTATTAACTTATAAACCACATATAGATGGCCTGTCTGACATAAATATTGAGGACCTAGAGGATATGATGTGATTTTGGGATTTGGATATACAAGGATGTTGGAATCAATACATTCCTCAAGTCATGTATTCATATAACAATAGCTTTCAATCAAGATTTCACATGGATCCTTGCAAATACGTGTATTGAATAAATTTAATAACTCTAACTTTTGGGGATAATATTGGTTATATATATCTCTTAGGACCTATCATATCTACTAAAATGGTAGAGACGGTTAGATCAATTTCTTAGCACATCAATGCATCTCAATGAAAATAAAATAGTGGCTGATGATTGTCAGTGTGATCTATAATTTAATGTTGGTTGGAAGTTTTTCCATTGAATTTATCTATAAAATAAGTTCTTTTGTTCATAAATATGGTAATGTTTATCCCTATTTAAATTTACCATTCTGTTATATTTGTTCGATCCGAGACAATATCATATCTCATTGTGCTTCCACTGAACCTCTCCAAAGATCATGACACATTACATGTATCTATCTTGAAAAAGTACACACCTTATCCATTGAATGTATTGAGATTTGAGGTCAATGTACTGAAGGATGGTCCTTCATATGAAGAATAATTTATATAAACTAGTTATCATAGAGATAATGTTCAATATTACATGACTACCATCCTAGATAACATCCTCTAGAGGAATCAATATTTCTAGGAAACTAATTAGGAACCTGGGGATGCAATGAAATTAAAATATCCTTATTTTTTATATAATAGGGATGAATTTTGGGGGACAAATTCATTTAAAGGGTGGTGGAATATAACACCCTGATATTTAATGGAAAATTACTATATAAATAAACTTGATCTCATCGATACCATGTGTTACAAGAAACACCGAGTTTAAAAAAATGTGAAATATAATTAATGTAAAACTATGTGACAATTAAGAACTATAAATTGGATTGGTGAGTATGAATAATAATTAAAAAATTATTAAAAAATTATGTTTTACAAATTTACCAAATGAATACCTTGTTTATCAATTAATTAAATATAAAAAATAAAAAATCAATTGAATGTAAATGTGATATTTTTTTGGAAAAATTTTATATATTAAAACAATTTAAATTATATCAATAATGGATAATTATTGGAATTAAATTTAAATAGTATATTTATAACTATATTGTTGATGCCAAAAGATTGGGAAGATGAAGAACAATATGGAAACCTCCCAGAATGCCCCCTTAGAGCCCTTTCGTGGATCCCCATGGCCCTGTACCCGACGTGGAGAAAGGAGGCCGTAACACTCCACATGCCATTTTGACATTCGTGACCTGCTGGGGAGTAAGGAGGTGGTAACGCTCCACGAGCCATTTTGACTTTCGTGACCTGCCTTGGAGCAAGGAGGTGGTAACCCTCCATGACTGCATTTGACGTTCGCGATGCACCGTGGAGCTAACTCCATCCTCACGCGGAGTGATATCTGCTTTGTGGTGCCTCTTATCTATAAATACAGGGCTCCGCTCGAGCCCAAAAAACAGATCATCTGAACATTCACATTCTGAGATCTCAAATCATGAATCACCTCTTTCTTTGTGAACCATGAGTTCTTCAAGGTACTTCTACTTTGTAAATGCATCTCCCTTCGCATTAATTGAGCCCCTCTTCCGGGAGGGATGCCTTTCACGAATCCCATGGTCCTTCACAAAGGAAAGAGATCCCCACGGGAAATTTGGATGTCATGAAGCATTTAAGCTTCAAAAAACACCCACCACACCCACATGACAGGTATGCTAAGTTAGGGTCACTGTGCTTCGTAAATCACATTGCTTTATGACACCCTGCTTTATGATGTAACCCTACTTCGTGAGGCATTGCTTCGCAAATACCATTCCACTTCACGAAGCTCCTCCCATATGATCATATTACCTATTCCTAGCCTAGGAAACTTCACTTCGCGAAGCACATCCCTTCACAAAGACCCTCCACTTCATGGAGCACAAGAGATTCACAAGGGTTCTACTTATGGCCCCTTTTTCTCTACAAATCCTTTTCCCATGTATCCCATCCGAGTTTCATGAATAAATTTCAATGTCCCTCGGAAAATACCGCCAATTTTTTTGCTTTGCCTCAGGATTCTTCACATAGGCACACTAATAGATATTGCTGCTTCATATATCCATGCTAATGTGGAAACCCCAATTGTTCGCTCCGTAACACCCCCTAGTTTTGGTGTAGTTGGTCCCTCCTCTTCCCCAAGTGTAGAGGGTGCTGGTTATGTAAGTCCTAGGGGTACAGAGTAAACCCATACACATCTGAGATGCATGACATTAAAAAACCATGAACCTTCATCCTAATCACATGACGCTAAACTGTGGCCTCTCCCCATGTATCATACGCGGGTTTCCCCTCCTTGGACATTCTCTAGGCCCACTGGTCTCCACATGAGTGAAATCATTTTTAACGTGGAATGAGATACTCTTTATCAGAGTGGCGTCCGTCCATGGGGAATGGGAAACCAATCTAGTGTAATCCCCTTTCATTTCTTTCAAGAGGTTGTATCCCTAATCCTCCTCTCTTCATGGGTGCCAAATCCCTCTACTGTTGGGATTGGTAACCACTCGAGCCTCCACCCTAGAGTAAGACACAATATCCATCTCCCTGGGCTAATAACCTCACGTAAGCCCATGTTTTCTCTTTGGTCCGCTAACCATGTGTAATCCCCCACTCTACTTCCCACAGACACACCTTTCGTGATGTGATCATCAGGACGTTGCTGTCTATTGTGTCTCACATCGAACATGTCTTACGTGGGCTAAGAGTAAGCATCAACCATGAAATCCTCTCATGGAAACCTAGAGTGTATGCCCCAAACACCAACAAAAAAATATGTTGTCTTTGATCCTTTCTAAGGGAGGGCACATTAGATGCCTCCATAATGTTCAATCCCACCACCCTGGTCATTCCAACCAACTTCACATCAGTTCACCAACACCTTGGTTAGACTAGAGTGTAATACCAACACCTATACCTGAACTATGAGGACTTTGATTATTGGTAAGGCAGTGTATGTAGGAATCCTCCATGAGGTTCAATCCCACCACCTAGTCGTTCCGACCTCCTTCACGTTGGTTCACCAACACCTTGGGAAGCCTACAGTGTAAGCCTCACACTTATAACAAAAATATATGATCATTGATCCTTGCCAATGTAGGGTACTTAGGAAGCCTCCCTAAGGATCAACCCCACAACCCATTAGTTCTGACCCCCTTCATATCGGTTCCCACACCACCTGAACTACGAGGACATTCATCCCTTCCAAGGAAAGGTACCTTGGAATACTCCATGAGGATCAAGCACACCATCTATCGTGGCCTTAGGTCCTCCCTCATGTCGGTTCACCCCTATCTTGTATGACGTTAAACTATGAACCTTAGTTAATAGTAAGCCTTTATCTCCCCTGATCAGCGGTAAGCTATTGTTTCCCCCAGTCCGTGGTAAGCTGTTTCACCAACCCGAACAATGTGGACTTTGATCCTCCCCAAGGTAGGGTATGAATGAAAAATCCCTAAGGCTCGATCCCAATAACCATTGGTACCCATCGCCTCCTCTACATCAGTTTACCAACCACCATACCATAGGAACTACATGGGTTTGATACTTGCCTCCTAGATAAGGTACGTATGAATCCTTCCTGAGGTTCGACCCCGTCCAATAGTAAGATATTGTGACTCCATTCAGCGGTTATCCATTGTCAACTTCGTCCAGAGGTAAGACCTTGCGACTCCATTCAGCAGTAAGTAGTTGTCAACTCCATCCAGTGGTAGGCTGTTGGGAACCCATTTAGCGGTAAGCCATCGACATCCCCATCCAATGGTAAGATGTTGAAATCCACCATCAGCGGTAAGTCGTCATCAGATGAAGTACAAAGTCATTGATTCCCTATCATAAAGATACGTAGGAAGCCTCTTTGAAGCTCAAGCCCAAATTCATCATCGTCCTCATGGCAGTTCCATCCCATCTACCATCCACTTCATTCAAACACTACAACATCCATCTTTTTTCTTACCCAGGCTTCCACATCATGGTGAGGTTAGGACAACTCACCCCATAACATATGTTCTCCCTCTAGGAGTTGTACCTGCTTGATCCACATTAATCAGTGTTCTGATCAGTACGATCCGTCTCCACCATATGTTAAACATATGGCATACCCTGTGTTAAACATAGGAAGTTGAGGAAAACCTTAGATACATGCATATAGAATATGATACACCGCATTCGACATGGGATGCATTGGGCTTCCATTCCCCCGAGAAGCAATATAATAAGGGGAAGAAAACCAAATGCGCCAGCGTTCCCACATTCAGACATTCCAGTGATGTCTAACGTGACTGCTCCCCTGACCGAAGGTGGTATCCCTATCATAACCCTTTGGAATGTCCCAATTGAAGCAATGTGAATAACTGGTGTCCATAAATATATGACACTTGGAAGAGTTTCAAGAACAAAGTCTTAATTATATAAGGGAGACCAGACTAGGTGATGAGCTCTGAGGAGGAATCCACAGAAGGAAGAACCGACATCCCATTATCCCATTTCGATCAAGGAGAAAATGTCCCTGAACATGGAATGGATGTCGCCCGCCTTTGGAAAGAGGGAATGTGGGGAAACAAAACCACTCCTTTCATACTCAAGAATACGGATGCACACACCCTGGAAAAAGGGTTAGAAATAGAAATGGTAAACCAGATGTGAAGGGATTTTCCTCAATATAGAGATTAGTAGCATTCGATATATCAATGGATTAGCACATGACCAGATCCAGTTATCTAGCATTGGGTCCTACCAAGATAATAGCAGGCCTAGCATGAACTCACAAGAAGTTGGGGCAGTAGAATGTTGGATGTCCCGGTATATGACATTTTTAGCATGGATCCATCTTACAAGACATGGAAGATGTAATAGTGTTGGGACACTGATCATCGATTTAATTTTTCTTTCAGCACTGATGAGTTAATTTCCCTGCTTTCAGAGACCAAGCTGCTAAACCCGGAGCTCACTCACCACCTGCCAACATACGTAGGGGCAGGGGTAGTGCCAACACAATAGTCCCGCATGGCTACTCCTCTTCTCCAACGACCTCCACACCCACAACAATGGGGCACCCATGCCCCATCTCCCCGTCTAAGGTCATCCAACAAAGGGTGATCAATGACCTCGTACGTCGGTACGAGGAGGAAGGAATTACTCCAAATCAGGATATGGCCAACATGGATTTAAAGGTGTTTGTGCCTCATTGTCAACATCACCCCCCTTAGGGAAGCACAGGGAACCACTGCTCTTCACTTGAACATATAACTATTTCGGGAGCCTGTCCCTGGAACGCTTGGTCGAGTCCCAGCCCTACGCCGACGAGGTAGTGGATGTCCGAGCCAGCCCAGTTAGAGTCCCATTCCAGGGGATCCCAGCGAGGGCTCCCACCCGGCTGCGTCAACACCGCCACCCAGTCACAGTGGACGAGAAGTAGGTAAGTCATGCACCAGAACCACCACCTCCGATCTGTCTAACCTGGCACCAGCATCGAGCCCAAGCCGAAGAGGACGCCCGCCAAGGGGCGTCAACGTCAGTGACTACTGTGGCTCGAGCCACTACTAACGCTTTCCACCAACTCCCAGTGTTTTCTAAATTGGTACATTCATACAGCAGACCTGGATTGAGGCCCCAACCGCCCTATGGGCAGGCTTGGTATACTATCTTGGTAACCAGCATAGGAAGTGGTCGTCGTGGTCAAACCTGTAGCGATTCCACCCAGTACGGAGATCCTCCCCATACAACAAACATGGAGAATACAATCATTCCCCACTTCCATGATCATCATAGAGGTCCATCTTATGGAGCCTTCAATCTAAATGAGGGTCTTCCCCACAATGGTGGCACTCAGTACATAAGTCTCTCCCATGCCAACTACACCAGATATGGAGTCATCCCTCCTGCCACAGACCGTTGGTATGGGGAAATTGCACATCTAGTCACTGTTCAACCTAGGGACCCTCCCCGTGTCCTTATAGAAGCTGGTGAAGGCCCTCATCGCCTCAACAATCAGGGGAGTGAGGGCTACCTCCATTTCACGAGCACCCAGCACAGAGGTCCTACCCGTGTTTGGCTCGACCAATACAAGGGAATTCCTCGTGTTGAGGCCATCAAAGGGAACAAGCATGGGAGTCCCACCTATGCTCCAACAAGCTCGAGCAGAGGTCCTACTCAATCCCATACTTCCCACAGAGGTCCTCCCCATATCCCTTTTGATATCTTCCCCAGTGCTCCTCATACCCCAGCTTTCTCAGGTGGAAGTCCTCCCGGCCGTAACAGCAGTAAGGCCGAATGACCTCTTCATGTTAGAAATATACCCTCTTAAAAAGATCCATCATGGGCTAGGATGGTGGGTCATTGCCACCATAAGAATGATTCGGGGAAGGTACGGACCGAGATCAAACCAGTCCGCTTCTTAGACTCCAACTAAGAGTACGACTCAGCGCAAACCCCCCCCCCCCCCTGTGCTCCTCCAAGTCAAGGGATGGGGCAGGAGAAAGGCACATCAGTTTAGTACACCCGGAATGTGAGGTCCATCGGATTCCCATCTCCCTACAAAGGTAGATCTATGAGGATGAAAATTTGGTAACCCTACAAGTTACGATCATGCAATCACCATCGTCGTCACCAGAAGAAATCGTTATCTCGACTAGAGAGCACATAAAGCTATTCTGGGGAACAATGGCTAGCGAGAAGCAGTGCAGCCTATCATCAGTAGCCCTATCCCCTATTCCAGATGTTGCGGCTGTCAGCCCATCCTACCATGATGTGGTGGATGAGTTGCTAAAATCATTGGATTACAAACTGAGATTCGGCGGCCAGTCAGCCCGTTCTTCATATTCCCCACCGGCCAACCTGCCTTCCCAGCGGTCTATCTCAGTACCACTGCCAGTTCCTCAGCCGCCTCTGGATTAAAAGTTGGGTAATGATGGGATATACACTAAATCCATGTTGTGGGTCTCATGGAATATCCTCACAGACGACCACTTCCCTGAGATGTTATGGCCGGTTGTAGTGCCTAATTTATTGTGTGTCAGAATCCCTCACCCTAGAGGAAGTTGACTATTTCTGCCAAACCCTCTTGGTGATTCACTTATGCCTTCGTCATTCAGCGAGTGGTTTATCTCAAGATCCAAGTGAAATTTGGAGTCATTGGCCACCAATGTTGTCTAGTTTATTTGGCCGCACTCTTTATAGCCTAGCACCCCGAGTCACCAGGTTGTTGTAAGGCCCTCTAACTGAAATTCATTCAGAGATTCAAGTAAATCCACAAGATTATCAAGGAGGCTTCTCCCAGTGTGAAAATCCGTGGCTGGGGGCAATATGTTGCCCTCCTCTATAGTCCCATATGACTGCATCCCGACTCAATTAGAGATATTGAGGACATTCTCCTTGGAATGGTCTCGGTCAACATGGCCGACATAGTGGACGAGTATAATGAGATGGAGATTCTTTATGGGGAATTACCCCCCGAGGGAGTGGCACCAATTTTGGATCCATCAGGAAGAGTTACTCGTCAACAGAGTATCCTGTAGGGTCTCCCTGTGCCCACCGAGGCATTGGACCTTAGCCGAAATCAGGGTAAGGTTAAAGAGAACATCAGAGCTACCAAACACTCTTACCCATCTACCTTACTGTAGAAGACAGAGGGGGTCTCTAAGAATGCTTCATTGCACCATTAACTTGCCAAAAAATAGCTGTTGGTCGATGGCATCCTCGCCGAATGCATTGTAGAGTGATTTCCTGATTACGGCAATCCTAGGCCAGGGTAGCAGTGGCTGGGAGAACATACCCTTGGCGAGCTGCCTCTAGGTGACCCTAACTATCCTGCCCCCGCAGACAGGGTTTAGAACCGAACAAATGGTAAGAGGGCACGGTATGTCTCGCCAAACCCTCCGAAATGACAAGACAATCCAAGGAACCCAACTCTGGTTCTCCCATCTGCCCCGCAGGCCACTCCACCAGCTGCTCCACGAGATGCTGAGCTACCTAATCTTGTTGAAGAACCCACCAACACACTCGTGGTAAGGGATTTACATCAATACATGTACCCCCCACCCAAATGATCCAATGGTGGCACTCATTGCCTGCCTTGAGGCATGGGAAAGGCGACAGGTGGCACTCCCACCTGATTGTATGTCATATCCAGCATGGCTGGATGATATGCCGGATCCTCTAGGTATTGGGAATATCATATTTCCCCCCTTAAATGGGACATGGGACCTACCACAACATCTGGCGCACTTCACCCCAAGGTGTGGGCCCATGTTAGGGACTCCTGTACAGCAGGAGACCGCCAAGCTCTGATGTTTTATGCAGACATTAGAGTGGCCATCATTTGTTTGGTATAGCCAGCTTCCCATTGGATCAGTGACCAGCTGGGAGGACATCCGTAGGCAATTCCTCTACCAGTTTAGCTCCACCACATGGAAAATGAGCATCACAGACCTCTTCAAGTGCAATCTTAGGCATGATGAGTGTGTCATGGGATTTATCTCTTGGTGGAAAGGACTTAAATATTCCCATAACATGCCACAAACTGAAGATAATTTTTTGGCGATGTGTGTATGGGATGTTAAAATAGAACTAGTTCCCGCTCTAATCACCTATAACTACACTGGAAGATTCTGAGACTTCTATGATATGGCCCATTTCCTGGAAAAAGCCATGCAGCCGGCCAACAATGCACGTCCGCTACCCCCTGTAATTCCCACAAGGAGGGATACTGGAGCTGAGCCTGCAGTGGTGGCCCAAATAGAGGCCCCCATACATATGTAATTACTACCAGTGGAGCCGGCTCCAAAACTTCGCAGAGGCCCGCCACCATAGGCGTAGCCTCCATCTCAGCAGCGGCCGCCTCAAAATTGATAGGTGCCCCTGCATAATGTGCCTCCACTACCTCGGATGGAAAATCAGGCCCTCCCTCCTCGACAGGCTCATGCAGCCCCCCTTCAAGGTTACACTTCATGAGACCCCCTTCTAGGTAGAAGAAACTGATCCTACTCATTCAATGAGAATTAGGTTCCCACCTATTTCTGAAGTACCTTGGAGCAGGGGATTGTGCATTTTCTTGAGTGTAGAAGGCCGGAAGAGGTGAACCTCACTGATCACCCCAACTACTGCCCCTATCACAGGATCCTGTGACACAATCTCAAGCAGTGTTATGTGTTGAAATACTATCTTCAATACTAGGTCTACAAAAACATTTTAAGGTTAGGCTCGACCCCAGCACAAGTGGCATGTGCCATCGTAAGGCCAAAAAGTAGTAGCTTCATGAGGGTGTGTGGTAGCAAGTTTCATAACCGTTGATCCCAAAAATATGATGACTGGATGGCTCAAAAAAATGTTGTATATGTCCATGGTATCATCCATGAAAGCCTAAATCAGCCAGATCCTTTAAATGATGTGGCCACCACTTCTACATCATAGTCTCATTTGGATTCTTCCAAGAAGAGCAAACACCGGTGGTGATAGGGAAAGCAACGCACCCTGACAATGAAATGGTCATCTAGTACTCTCAATGACTTCATGCCCTAAGAGATGGGGATTCCACCCAAATCCTCCCAAATGTTGATGGCTCTTTGAGTGACACTCACAGGTAATCCTCGGTTAACACTGTAGAGTAGGTAAACCCCTACATGACTCCTGATGATGGGGAGCACAAGGAGGATAACCCCAACTTCCGCAGCTGACGTCAACGCCGACAGAGCCACAACTATATGGGTCATCGAGGAACATTATTTGGTACTTCCAGCTAGGTTGTTGACGCCACTGAGACAATATAGCTGGCCCAACGTAGACCTCAACATGCACAACCACCTCATCCATGGTCATCAAGCCCGCCTCCACCGCCGTTTGTGCTACTAGATCGGGCAAATCCACCTCGACCATGCCGCGACCAGCCACGCCCTGCTATATTCCTATCTCAGTCGTTCAACCATCATCAAGTAGCCACTTTGCAGGATCCAACTAGCGGGAAGCCGGATATGACCAGCACGAGTCATCCGCCGGCCCAACCGGTAGGGGCCACTGTATCATCTGTCATAGAGCGACCTCCCACCCATGGCGCAGATGAATGATTTTATCAAGCACCTTGACAGCATCCCAGCAAGGATTTCCATACTCAACTCCCTTCCTTTATCATCAGATATGCATGGGGCCCTTGCTTAGGCTTTAAGATGCCTCATCTAGTCTGAGACGGAGGTAGCAGCTGGAGAGGGCTTTCATGCAGAAGTGATAGAGAATGATGAAATCCAGGACATTATGTAATTATTTGGAGAAGATGAAGGTTCTCCCATATAGGGGAAAATTTCCCCATGGTTCATCACCATCTAATTCAATGGAATGGATGTTCGCTGCTGTCTTGTTGACACTGAATCTGGGATTAACCTTATCCTAACCCAGACACTGCAGAAGTTGGGGTTATCGGAAGATGACTTGACTCCCTCTAACCTGAAAATCCAAGGATACGATAGGACATAGTAGACCTCGGTCGGCAAGATCCGTTTGAACACCCAGTTCGGTGGCCTAGTTTCCTGTACCAATTTTCTGGTTGTCTCCCAAGACACAACGAACAATGCATTAAAGGGAAGACCATGGTTCCACGTACATGCGACAGTTCCATCATCATATCACCAGTGCCTCAAGTACTCACACAATGGTCGAGTGGGTGTTATACAAGGTTAAGCCTCTCCTTTTTACTATTGTGAAGCTTGCTACCTTGATGCCAACTTCTATAAGAGTAAGGAAAAGCAGATTCATAACAATGTGGTTGAGCCTGCCGCGGGTGCAACCGACCCCAAGGTAGGACTGGATGACGCCTACATCTTCCCGATCCATCGATTAGAAGCCACAACCACCTATATTGAGCAATGTTTTTTGTCCCTATAATAAGGGGGAAGAATATTCTCAGATCCATGAAATGGCGGGAGATCACTTCATATTCTAATACGAATCTTGCCTCGGAGATCTTTGAGCCCCCTACTCCCATAAGGTATTGGGATGTCCACCCCATGGAAATGGTGATACATCATACATTCCTATATCATCAGGGTAGAATCAACCAGCTCATAAAAATGCACCACTTTTACATTTATATAATCAAGTGAGGCCCCATGGGTTGAAGACCTGATGGGATCAGGTTGATAGCCTTCATTTCTATGGTTTCGGCAGCACCAGAATCTCCCGAAGTAGTGACCACTGCCTCTCAGGATAGTACCAGCCTCCCGTCAGAATATGATGACTAAGAGAAATATAATCCTATTGGGGATCCCTCATCCACAAGCAAAGAAGAGGATTTTGAGGATTCTCCCCCACCTTTGAAGAGGGTGTTTCCACCACAATTGATGAGTTGGTATAGGTAAACCTCGGAAGAGAGGTAGATCCAGGACCAACATTAATATGTGTTGTCATGTCTGTCTAGGAGAAGAAGTAGTACGTAGACTTCCTCAAAAAACATCATGGTGTATTCTCCGAGATCTATGAAGAGATTCCAGGACAAGATCCCCAGGTAGTCGTCCACTGCCTCGGTCTCCTTGCAAATCACCATGACTTCAAGCCGCCTCCCAGGAAGATGCACCCTTCTCATGGTGCCATGGTGGAGGTAGAAGATGATAAGATCATCAGAACCAATTTTATAATGGAGGTCCAGTACCCAAAATGCCTATCCCACATTGTTCTAGTCAGGAAAACGAACAGAAATATTAGAGTCTGCATTGACTTATGAAATCTCAACCACCATAGTTAGAAGGAATATTTTCCCCTTCTGGTGACGGAGTTGCAGATTGATGATACGACTAGGTTCCAAGCCCTCTCCTTCATGAATGTTTACTATGGATTCAGAAAGATCCAAATGTCCCATGAGGATGAGGAGTCCACAACATTTAGGGTGCTACATGGTATGTTTTGTTACCAGGTCATACCCTTCAGCTAAAAGAATGCAGGGGCCACCTATTAGTGTTCCATGCATTTCATATTCACGCCAAACCTCGGGACATTGGTGGAATGCTATGTGGATGATCTGGTGGTCAAATCTCACCAGTGCTAGGACCATCTCAAGGACGTTGAAAAAGTGTCTAGCTTCTTCTATTCCGACCACTTCAAGATGAACCCATTAAAATATTCCTTTGGGGTCACCTCTAGTATGTTTATTGGTTTTGTTGTTAGGTAACATGGCAACGACATTGACCCATATAAGGTCATGGCCATCAACTAGATGCCTCCCCTAAGCAATATTCGAGAGCTTGGATGTTCTCAAGGCCACTTAGCCTATATACGCTGATTCATTACGAATCGGCCAACAAGTGTAAGCCATTTTCTCAGTTCAAGAATAGAGGCATCTCTTAAGAATGGGATAAAGAGTGACAGACCGCAATCGAGGAAATCAAGTAGTATCTACTCCAACCTCTGGTCTTGATGCCAACCATATCCAGAAATCCATCGGTCCATTATGTGACCACTCTAGTACATTCTCTTGGTTCCCTTGTCACCCAGAAGAACAATGAGGGAAAATAAAACAAACTCTACCACCTTGGTCATACGCTAATAAAAACGAAGAACATATACTCCCCCATTAAAAAGAGCTGTCTTGCACTGGAATTTATAGTACAAAGATTATTACATTACATGTAGAACCATGAGGTATAGCTGGTGTCTCGGGTAGACCCACTGAAGTACATTCTAAACTGGCCCATGTTGATAGGCCATCTTTCTCTATGGGAAGTGATTCTTCATTAGTATGATATCATGGTTGTTCTTTAGAATGATATTATAGGGAATGCATTGGCATACATCATTGATTCCCATCCATCTCTTGCTAAATAGTCCATGGATCTTGATTTTCCTGATAAGCCATTCCTCTCAGTAGGTCATTCCATCTTGTGTTGGAAGATGCATTTCGATGTTGCTTCCCAGAGTCGCACTGAAAAGAGGCTCAATGACCCCAAGCATAACAGGGTAGGCTTTTCTATTGTCTTTATTACCCCGACACAAGCCATTTTTCCATACTCATTCCTATTGATAGAAGGATGCACCAACAATGAGGCAGAGTATCAGGTTCTTATCACAATCCTCGAGCTTCCCCTAAGATGGATGTGCCCCCTTTTTAGCTGAAAGGGGATTCTAAACCAGTTATCAAGTAGATCAAAGGTTTCTACATCATCAGAAATATAAAGCTCATTCTGTTGTTGGAGCGCACTCTCTATCTAATGACATAGTTCCCATTTTTTCTAGATGATACTAATGTCCCTCGATCTCAGAACAGTTGAGTTAACGCCCTGGCTATCATGGCTGTATCACTTACAGATCCTGAGCAGGAGGACTTGATTATCCACGTGGAACATTAGAGAGTCATTTCTCTCATCTCCCTAGGTGATGATGAAGACCTGCAGGTGAGCCATCATACCACCGAAACCTCCACATCAGGACCCCTAGGTACCTCAGATGTAGTGGATCATGTGACTCCCTACTAGAGAGCCCCCATTGTCTGGTATCTCCAAACTGGTTACCTCCCGACTGATCGGGCCGAGCGCGAGTGAATCCTATGCCACGTACATCAGTTTAACTTTCATAGTGGTCCCAGTCTTGAGTATATCCTCTCCAAGAATGGGTTATATGGTGTTATCCTATGTTGTATACAAGGATTAGATATTTCTGAGGTCATGCTGGAGGTTCACACTGGTTCTTCCTGGGCTCAACAGACCGGGATGAAGCTATCTCACCAGATCCAGAGACTGGTGTACTTTTGGCCCTCCATGATCCATGATTACATCGAGTTCTCCATGAGATGTTATACGTTCCAAGTTCATGCCAAATTCAAGAATCTGACACCAGAGCGTCTCCAAACTACCATGTACTCTTGGCCCTTTGCAGTTTGGGGACTGAATATCATGGGACCATCTCCACCGGCGACAGCTCGCTAGTACAGGTACATCCTAACCTCTACCGATTTCTTTTCATAGTGGGAAGAGGCAGTTCCGCTCAGGATGTCAAGGCCCATTATATTGTTGAATTTGTGAGATCCAATATCATATACCAATTTGGAGTCCCTCATTCCATTCTCACTGATAACGACACCAACTTTTGAGAAGACGAGTTGATGAAATTTTATTCCAAGTACAACAGCCATTCTAACCACACCTCCCGCTACCACGTTCACAAAAATGGATAGGTCGGGGTGTTCAACAAGATAATATCTAACATTTTTCAGAAAATAGTTGGTTAGAATAGGAAGAGTTAGCCGGAAATGCTCCCCAATGCCCTCGGGGCTTATCGTACAATGACTCACAATTCCACATAGGTGACCCCATATTTCCTAGTATATGGAACATAAGTCGTCCTGTCTATTGAGATTCAGTTTCCTTTGTAACGCACAGTGGTCTATGACCAGGAGGTACCAGATAAGGTAGATGAAATTCGTCTGACTGAATTGGAAGCACCTGATGAGAAGAGGATTCGTTCCCAACACAACCTGGAAAGACACCAGAACATGATGGCTAGAGCCTTCATCAAGAAGGTCTGCCTCCACTCTTTCCTGCAAGGTGATCTGGTATTATACCTTTGGACAGTAGTGATACCTGGCTGGAAATCACCCATGTAGGTTCCCAAAAGGGAAGGAATTTTCATTGTTCACAAGGTTTACTCCAATGGTGCGTACTCACTGGTGACCATAGATAGTGAGCGTATAACTCTTCCCACCAATTCCGAATTCCTCAAGAAATACTTTGCCTGAGCTAGTTGGTCAGACATGACCGTAAACTATTTTGTCTGGCATGACCGTAAATTGTTTGGTCCAGCATGATCCTAAACTGTTTGCTCCGACATGACCCTAAATTGTTTGGTCCAGCATGACCCTAAACTGTTTGGTCTGGCATGACCCTAAAATGTGTGGTCCGACATGAACATAAACTGTTTGGTCTGACATGACCCTAAAATTTCTAGTCGGACATGATGCTAAACTGTTTGGTCCCACAAAACCCTAAACATCCCAGTCCCACATGACATTTAAAATTAAAACGCCATGAAAGATGATAAACTATATTTTTTCCTGCAAGATCTTAAATTTCACCCATAGAACTACGCACAGATTGATTCCTATCTACATCGGATATGTAGGAATGATCAAACGCTCGACCCTGAGTCCAGCACCTAGAATCTTCTCTTTGACTACCCATGGGAATAGTTCACTCAGATGGTCCTTGCATAGTACAGTGTAGGATCTTTTATCCTCAATCATGTCAAGATTATAATGGTCGCACCATATTACCCCTCACCATTCTTCTATCCTCCAATGTCCTCACCACACGATGTTAAACTTCATGGCCTTTAAGATCTATGTAAGACTTGATTACCATTCTCATGGAATATGTAGGAACGCCTGAAAATATCGTATGTTGGCCCAATAAAATATCATAATTCCCACTCGGGTCGGGAAATATTGTATGTTATGGGATTTTTCTCCAATTCACATCGATCTCATCTCAATCCCGCCATAAATCCAGCTCCCCAGAGATATTTGTCACTTTCACCACCCAACATGATGTTTAAAAGAATTGGCACAACTATGGATCACCCACTCCTCTAATTGGGACTCTATCATCTTTCACATCCAAAAGGACCCCTGACTAGCATGGATGCTCGGCCTAAGGGATCTCCCACCACTTCGGTCCAACAACCTCGAGGATGTTGAGCAACAAATTGATACAAGTCCCGCGTTGCGAATATGGTCAGTGATTTATGCTCATCTATTGTTCCCATTCCAGGTCACATAATAAGTAAGATGTGTTTCGTACATGGTTAGTGGATATCCTTTTTCATTGTCACCACCCCTATAGATTTCAAACATTGAGTGTGGTGGTTCATCCTACCCGCTACATCTTCAAGTTGAGACTCCCTTCGGGCGATGCCAGCTGTCATACCCTTATATGATAGGGAAAACCGAATCTGGATCCTTGTTTCCCACACCAAGACTACCCAAGTGGGCATAGGAGATTTGATGAGGTGGTAACCGCACAAGAGGTCATATGGCTCTAGTTGGCCGAGACGGCCAACCTCAGGTCATTTGTCCCCTTCGGGCCCCTGGCCCATGTTCTCATTTAGGATTGTGTGGTGTTGTGCAGACTCATGTCCTCATTCACATCGGGATATTTTGCCATTCCACACATATCCTCTTGAGATATCCATTTATTTATCATCTGTTCTGCATGCACGGGACCTGCCATGCTCGACATGCCCCATCATTTGGGTTTCCATCACCCTCTATATCCAGAAGGGCCCCCCGAATGGTATGGATACTCGGCCCAAGGGCTCTCCTATTATAACGAGATAACATCCTCAAGGATTGTGAGTGACAGGTGTATGAATGTCCTGTGTTTTGGATATGGTCCACAATCGATGCTCAATTTTTCTCCCCCATTTGGGGTACATAAGGGTTGATACTGAGTTGAAAAACTTGTCAACAGATGTCCATGATCATCGTTGCCTCTTTGTGGTCCTCCATAAGTGTGATGATTTACCCTCTCTTTACAATGCATATGACATTAAACTAGGAATATATGGCCCATGTTCTATGAAACTCTACTAAGATCACTTTTATCCTAACAACACGATGTAAAAATGAATGCTGGTTGGAACATTTGGTCTGAGGCCCAGACTCCAGCCCCATTGCCTTCTCAGGACCCGGTCCAAGTTCTCATTTAGGGTTTTATGGTGTGGTGTGGGATTATGTCCTCATTCATGTCGAGTTACTCACCATGTCGTACACCTCCTTTGTGTGGGGTATCTTACCCATTTTCGTCCATGCTGGATGACGGTAAATTGTATATTACCGTCTTCTAGAACTACATGTGGCATGATTCCCATCCTCATAGAAAATGTAGGAACGCCCAGACATTTATTCGTTTAGCCCTACCCCATCTCATAGATATCTCCTTGTTATCTAGGCCCCTTGTCCTACATTCTTCCATGAGAGGGATATATGGTGCGGTATGGGATTATGTCTTCATTCATGTGGAGTTCGTAACAACCACGCAATGTATCTCTTTCTCCGGATTGTTCTTTATCTCTATGTTCAATACTCAACTTTTCAAATCGTCTGCTCTCAAGTTGAGCCCCTCGACCCTCTACGGTGGTTCACCAATGTGCCCAAGAGTACTCTGGTTCAGTGTCTAGAGTGTCAGAATTTACCTGGAGATGCTTTTTCCCATTTTCCAGGATTCGTGTTCCCCTTCATTTGGTCATCCATAATCTTTCACACCTAAAGGGTCCCCTAAATGGCATGGATTCTAGGCCGAAGGGCTCTCCTAATATTACGGGCCAACGCCCTTGAGGAATTCAGACAAAAAATTGATACAATTCCCACATTGAGAATGTGGTCTGCAGTCGACACTCATTTGTTTGTCCCCGTTTCAGGAGAACGCGATATAGATGCTGTGTTTAGAACACAGTCAATAGTTATCCTCCATCGTCATGCCAACCCCTTTATGTCTTGAATGTTGGTTACATGATTCACATTATTTTCAACCCCATCATGTCCAAAGAGAATTTTGACACTCCAAACATTATCCCTTAGTGCACATTTGCACGATAGGAGGACAACAACCATGGTAAAGGCATCATTCGGGGCTCCGCACCAATTCCCCTTTGGCGTGAATTCGAAGTATTTCAAAAACCACTTCCTCCCTGGTTTCCCACACTGAGTTTGACTCACACGGTCTTAGGAATCGGGTTGAGGTCTACCTTTATTTGGAAGGATTCTGCTCCTCTGTGGTCTGAGATCTAATACTATAAATTGTGATCTCATTTAGAACTATGTACAAATTAATTCCCATTCCCATGGGAGACATAGGAAAGCTTAGACATATTGTCAATGGGTCCATCTCGAGTTCCACTAATTTATCTCTTTTGTTCTGCCTTCGGGGCTCTAACTCCTACGGGACTGCATGGCATGGAATGATATTCTGTCCTCATTCACATCAGGTTTTCATTAACCGTACAACATACACCCCTTTCTAGGAGTAATCCATGCCTACTTTCTATCCCATATGACATTAAACTATATGGTTTCCTGCATGACATTAAAAGGAAACATCGAGAAATATGTGTGGCTTGATTCCCATTCTAATGGGATATGTAAGAACGCCCAGATATCTCATCTTCAGGTCCAACTCTATTGGGAGCTAGTTTCTCCATCCCCTTATCTTCTAATCTTCCCTGAACACTCGGCCTGAGGATTCCTCATCAGAATCGCACACAGTATGGTGTGCACCTCATCCACATATGCTTTATCACACCATGAACATCCCCTCTAAAACACCATCTCTCCAGTATATGTCTGTGCCATATGACTTTAAACTATGATGCTTAGTCCCACATGACTTTAAAGAGTTTCGTCTATCCTGCACAATGTTAAAAATGCATTGTTGGTCCCATCACATGACCCTAAACTATGACGTTATCATCCTAGCCACACTATGAAAAACGGAACTGAACAATGATATCGTCACTCGAGAAGGCATCATGTTTGGTATCGGTCATACACCATACCATTTTTCTACGCCTGCACACGACTAGATTTTTTTGGTGATGCCTAGAATTTCTATCCTATGTCCATCGCTACACACAAGAAAACACTCATTAAATATAATATACAAACATGATCTATCAAATACCGCTTGTTTCTGTGAAATGTGATTCCCACCTGCATGAGATAGGTATGAATGCCGGTGCAATTTTCCCCAGACCCAGCCTAACTTATGTTTTCGGTCCCTTGACCTAAAACCTCCTCCAAGAAGCGCACTATGATCCGGACCATGTCCTCATTCATGTTGGGTCTTTTAATTACAACATCACTTGTCTCTTAAATCCTACCATCTGCGGTCCAAACTCTATGAACATAATCTACGGCCACTCTGTGTCCTTTCTGTAATATGTTAAACTATACGACATCTTCTAAAACTATGCATGGCTTCATTCCTATCCTCATGGGATACGTAAGAACACCCAGGAATCTTGTCTCTAGGTCCAGCCTCGGGAATCCAAATCCTGTCCCTTTTTTTTCGACCCCTTGGCCCGAACACATTTGGTAACATGTGGTGTGGAGAGTAACTCTTTGGTTATCATTCATGTCAGGTTTTTCAATTGCGGCACCATGTTCTTCCCATATCATTTGGTAGTGTGGTCCGATTTCCATGACCCAAAACTTTGATCTCCCTATGAGAACTACCCGTCACATTTGGATATTTCGCCATCCTACGCACAACCCATTAAATCAAGCCCCCCGTTATAGTCCACCCTAGGACCTTAAGTTGAAAGCATGAAACCCTAGTACCCTTGTCTTTGGGAAGAGACTCGACTCCCTCTATCTGATGTGTCTCATTCTCGTACTAGTATAAGTTTTGATAAAGAACCCGATGTGTGGAATTTTCATAGGGACAGTCCCCTTGTTCCATGTCCAAGCATCGTGAGACTGTTATTTGGATCTTCAACCTCTTCCACATCCAATGGGACCCCCTTCATGGCCTTGTCTCAGGCTACCTCGTCTCACCTACCATTTTGGGGCTAGGTCTCTAAATATCTCTATCGACATTTGTGATAGGTCATGTGTTTCGAACATGGTCAGCGGTATACCCTAATTTTTCTGTCCCCAATCCATGATAATGTGATATTTATACTGTGTTTCGAACATGGTCAACAACTATCCCCTATTGATGTGCCACCATCATTGTGGTACATATCCCGAGCATAATGATTCACATATTTCCTCTTCCTTATGTTCAAGTAGAATTCCAACATACTCGGATTTACCCCTCCACGCATCTAGGTGCACTATATAGGCGGGTCATCATTAGTGGTATGTCATTAACCTAGTGTCGCATCGTCCGTAACCTGTGCCTCCCTATGCTAGGGAAGTCCCATCACTACATCTTGTTTCCCACATAAATCACGACTCACGTGGGATTAGTTGTTCCGGTAGGATGTGTATTAGCACAATCATGGCACATGTACCTTTCCTTGTCCCACATGATGTTAAACTGAGCTCTCAGAACTATGTAATGATTGATTCCCATCCTCATGGGCTACATAGGAACACCCATACACTTGGCATTGGGCCCAAACTAATTTTCACTTTTGGTCCCTTTACCTGAATAGTTTCCTCCAGGGATACATGGTGTGATCCGGACTCCATGTCCTCATTCACGTTGGGTTTATAGCAGCCACACCACATACTACCTTCTTGGAATCATCCCATTCACTCCATGTCATATCGTATGATGTTAAACTACACTAGTCCATATGCACTCAATGCATGACACTAAACTGTGGTTCTACCCTGAACATGTTTGGGATGCCATTTGTTAACCATGAGATGTGTTAGTTTCTAGAGAGGATTCTCCCTGCTGGAGTTTGTCTCTGACCACACCGTTCCCCAAGTACTCTTCTTGGATTGATTCCCATTATCATGGGATACGTAGAAACCCCTAGACATCCTGTCTCCAGGTCCATCCCCAGGAATCATGATTCTCAATCCCCACTCTTTTTCTGGTCCATTGACCAGAACTCTTTTGGGTAACAATGAAATTGTAGCTTTACTCTGAAGAAGTTCGGGATGCCCCATGATAACATTGGGAGGTGACATTTTACTCATTAGAGAAGTCCTATATGGATGTATTTTTTATCCTTTATCAGACCGATGTACCAACCTAATGTGTTTCCACCATGGTGGCGTAATTTCAAAAGTGTTGGACTCCAATCGAACAAACCCATCAATTCACTCTGCACGCTTTGTGTGCCCGTTATTCGGATCCTTTCCCTCTTTTACAACATGAGAAATCCCCTAACAGTATTGATTGAAAACCTATGGATCTCCTACTATCTTGGGATAACATTTCGAAAGACTAATGGATATCATTCTTAGTGTGACCCGATGTTTCGAACATGGTTAGAGGTCAGCCCTTATTTGTTAGCCCCATTTCAGGAGAACACAATTAGGATATTTGTTTTGAACACGGTCACCAATCATTCTTAATTGTCATGCCATCACTATAATGTTATAGATCTTGGTTATTGTGATTCTCACCTTCCATTCCACCCTGTTCGGGTTTATTCCAGCGCCCCTATCATCACCCAATTCGTGCACAAGAGCACACTAAGAAAATGGTAATTCAACTATTCTGAGAGATTCATTCTCCAGTCAGGTCTCTCCCTTCTCATCCTGGGAATCCATATTGGTAGTTCAGACCCTTGATACTTGATGCTTGGTCAACACTCTTTTGTTCAGGAGAGATAACATAACGATCATCCCTTGTTTCTCACATTGGGCTCAGCACACGTGAGATTTGGGATTGATCACTGGGTGTTTCATGAATATAACATATGCGTGTAAAAACTAGTTCTAATAATGAGACTCATGCATGCCACAATATATAAATAATCAATGCATGAAATTGAGTTAGAGGGTCTGTGATCATTACAACACCTGAGGGTCTACCCCGCCCATGGGTGGGTTAATCTCATCCAATGAAAGCTAAATCCCTACCAGCATCTGGCTTGTGGCATACAGGATTTTCTATCTCCTGTTATGTTCTCACTCCTCCTCGACAGCGATTGGGTGCAATTAATCAGTTGCAATCCTGGCCCACTCTACATCGGTCCAGGTGATGATCATTTCTTCGGAGGCTAACCTCAAGCCCTCTTCAGCCTCAGCCAGCTGGGCCTTCAACTGCAGTATCAGCTTCAATTGAGCGTTAAGGATGTCTGGGTGCTCATCCGCCCTGACAAGTAGCTACTAAACTTTGTTATCAGCATCATGAAGTTTCTTTATGTTCACCACTTTCCTACGCTAGCATCCCACACCATGGGCATGTTTAAACTCTGAAATCTTCTCCACCATAAGATCTCAGACAAGAATGTGAGGATGCTAAGCATCCACTCCCCCATCACATTGTTCACGTAGTTGTGAGCGAAGTCTGTCCATCTCATCCATCCATCGTGTGTGGGGAGTGTCATCAATGAATCACTTGATCAACTTCCATGATCAGCGATAGACTATTTCACTGTCCTCTTCATCAGAGGTTGTCTCGTTCCAGTGAGCACGGTTGGCAGGCTCATATGCGGGGAACACCCTCAATAACGTGTCAGTAGGGTCCAAATCTGGTATTTGATCAAGAACGACAGGAACTAGGCTATTTGATCGATCCTCATCATCGGATCCCACCTCAATAATCTCAAGAACAACCCTACTGGTGGTCCAACTGGTGATTGGAAGCACTGCCGTTTGGTCTGTCTGGATATCCACCTCCACGATCATCGATATTTCTCGGGGAATGGCACCCCCAGAAGACCATACCATCCTTGTTAAGGTGATCCAGACCACTTTATGAAATGTGCTCACCAAAGAGGTCTTGGACCTCATTTGACATGGTCATTGGGTGGAAATCATGTATTTGGTAGAAGAAACTTACAAAGATCAAATTCCATATCTAATTCTTGGGTTGATGCCATTGGGACCCCATGGTGTGGCCCCCTATATATTGTTGGAAGGCTTGAATGCTCCAATGGGGTCATGTCCGGTGTCCTGGCCCTACTGGATGTCGATATTTATTTATCCATAGAGAAGAGAACGAGTTCTATGTATGAGACTCTACTGCACAGTTCATGTATTATCAAGGAGTCCAGAATGACCTGGGAGTAGACCCTATGGGGCCTAGGATTTCACCTCATGGGCCTATGAAAATTCTTCGTGGTCCGAGTCCTGATTGCCGACTTTGACCTCCCCCAACGGGCTCCCTCTACTGACCTCATCCCTCGAGGATGACTTGTATGATTCTTCCGACAAAGGGAATCACTCTATCAGTTCAGCGGAGAAAAATTGCAGAGGGATCGTGTGATCTAGAAGCACCTTGACGCGGTCTATCATTTGACTCGTGACACCCTGGGAATGCACAGAGTCCTCTAGCTCTACCATGTATTACTCCAGCTCTGCCTAGGACTCTGCAATTTCGGCCCTGATAGGGCATATCCATGTCAAATCCATCCTAAGATGGTTCAAGTGTTCCCGCATCTTTTGAGGGTAGAGGAATTTATGGTTGGCTTTCCAGACGTCCCAATCCTCTTGGAAGAAGAATTCTCCTACATGTCTATATGGCGCAACTACTTCCCCGAAGCCTGGCTGGGTATCCTACAAAACCCTCTCAGTGGTATCCCCTCCGGATGACTCTATTATTCTGGAACCGCTGGGTCTACTACTACTGTTGGATCTACTGTCGCTACCTCACCCTCAACTGGTGTGGGTATCACCACCATGGTATCCCCATCACCGCGAGATTCCCTTTCCACCTTCTGGCCCCGACCTCAGGGTAGGGGATGCTCACTATCACCGACATGAATGGTTTTCTACTTTAGAATCTCCCCCGGGTAGGGCACATCCCTGCTTTGGGCATACTCGTTTACCAATACGAGGGTAGCAGTAGGAGGAGGCAGTTCATTCTGTATTTTCCAATCTTCATGTGTGAACATGAGCCACATATGCTTCATTACACTTGAGTGTTTCTTGTGGCACACCCCTAGATAGACCCTCAAGGGCAGTCACTGCATGCACCAAAATTTCCATGAAAATCAGTGCATGGTGTATGACTCACAGAGGGGCTGAATGTCCACCCTTTCCACCAAAACTCTACCTCGAAAGGCCAGGAGATAAAACCGGTGAATTTTTGTTCATTGGCTATCATTAGAAAAATCAACCGTTGGCAACGAAAACGGGTGAAATTTGAATTCCTCTACCTTCCACATCATGTTCTGTAACAACGTTGTGGTCAGCTTTGCCAGAAAGCCTCCTGTGGCATTAAGAATAGAGGGGAAAAAGTTCAACGCCAGAGGTGAGATGTGGTTTAGGTACTCATAAACCCCCCCCATAACATGCACTGTTATCCACCCATACAAGAGGTGGATTGGACCACATATCCTTTGTGGCCTCTTCCCATCCCTGATATTCCACAACATCTTTTATATCTTGGTAAGCATCGGGATCCCGAGGATGACTCGCCTTCCCATCACCAACATGGATGTCCTTATAAATGTGTTGGGTCACACGCACATGTTTGCATCCCTTTTAAGAAGAATCCAACCCCAAATGAGAGCCAAGATGAATGCCGCTAGCCTTACTACCGGCTGGTGCTCAGTGATGATGCTGAATCCCCAGGCATTCCACTGGAAATCCTACAAAAGCTACCAATATGAGTGCTCCTTTCCTCGTTGATCCCCCTTCTGGAAAGTCCAAGACCTCACCAAGAACTGCCTATTTTTCGAGAAGTTCAGAAACTTCTTGAACCACCACCTGAAATTGACATCTCTCGTGACTTCTTTGTTCTCTCCCATTACAAGCTCCATAAACGCCATCTCCAGCCGTGAAATTTTCCTTGGATCCTCCCACAACCTCATAAAAGGGAGGAATTAATCATACATCATCTCCAATATCGGGACCCAGTAGATCTAATGCACATCCCACAAGCTAATACCAACCTCTCCGTGGTATAGGTGGATGGTGTTGGTCCTTGACGACCACATACTTAGTAGCCCCGACATCAGATACTTCGGCTAATAAATGTAAAAGTGGGAGGCCCAAGCCACCTCATATAGGCCCACTCTCCTCAGCTCGACCCCAAAATCTTCACATGAGGCACCTACCCAGTAGGCCCAAGCCCAATAATCCTTGAAGTTGCCTCCCTGGAGCATGTCCCACTCCTCATACCATCCCTTCCTTGGGTTCCTCAAGGATACCTTCAAGATTTTCTGGTACAGAGGGGAGGATCACTTCAGTTGCAATGCCTCCCCATCAAAGTTGTTCAGGTGGTTATATAGGTTGTCTTCATCGATGAGTGTGGAGTCAGCATGGGTATTGCCGTAAGCTTCCCTAAATCATTGGCACTGACACGACGTACTCCTCAACCATTAAGATGGATTGTCCCTACTTGCTTGAGGAATGAAGACATCATCTCTATGCCCGAATCCATATAAAGGCAACCTCTGGAATGGTGGAAGTTTCTCTGGATCTCCTATAGAAGTTCCTCCAACGAAACATGGTCATAATGGATCCTTATTAACTCCCCAAGGCCCAAGTAATTCACCATCTTATCCCTTTGGGCAGCATCCACATGGACCCCCCTGGAATCCTCCTAATGAGCCATTCAGTTTTAATATTGATTGTTTCTTGTGTATGGTTCGTGAAGTCATTTAGTGGAGAAATGTAGCGTAGGTCATTCACAATGAATTTCACGAAGCCCTTCCCCCACCTTCCAAAAGAAAGTCGCTAGGTGTTGTCGTGGAGTCGTAGACTCGCTGTGCACCATGAAGTTGAAGATCTGATATGTGGAGAGAAAGCATGGAGTATGCGGATCTTCACGAATCGAGAGAGCTACGAGCTGAAGACGCGAAGGAATGGAAGGAAAAAGGGGCCAGCTCCCATATTTATAGGCAACAAACTTTGGAGCTTCGTGTCATGACCAGGCCACGCCAAGCATTGCAGCACACCCAGCTGGCACGTCGCCTATCCGCTTCACAATACCTCTTCACAGAACATCTTTGTGGACGAAATGAGATTTTGCCGATTGACCCCCCGACTTTGAACCTTGATTTATCTTTGTCTCAATGTATGAGGGGGGTGTGTGTGGGGAATTTGATGATTCCGAAATATCGAGAAGATGAAGAACAAGAGGGACGCCTCCCAGAATACCCTACAGAGCCCTTTCATGGAGCCCCATGGCCCTGCGCCCGACGCGGATCAAGGAGGCGGTAATGCTCCACATTTCGTTTTGACGTTCACGACATGCTGCGGAGGAAGGAGGTAGTAACACTCCGCGAGACATTTTGATGGTCGCAACCCACCGCAGAGCAAGGAGGTGGTAACCCTCCACGACCGCATTTTATGTTCGCGATCCTGTACGGAAAAAACTCCATCTTCACGCCAAGGGAGCTCTCCTTCGTGGGGACTCTTTCCTATAAATACATGGCTCCCCTAAATCCCTAAGGATGGATGATTCTACCTTTCACCTTCTGAGCTTTCAAATCGTGAAGCACCTATTGCTCTGCAAACCATGAGTTCTTCATGTTACTTCTGCTTTATGATGTTCTTCTCCCTTGGCATTAATTGAGTCGCTCTTCCGAGAGGGATGCCTTTTGAAAATACCATGGGCCTTCACGAAGGAAAAAGATCCCCATGGGGACTCGAGTTGTCGCAAAGCATTTATGCTTCAATAAAAACCCACCAAACCTACATGACTTGTATGCTAAGGCAGGGTCACTGTGCTTTGCGATGCACATTGCTTCACGCCACCCTGCTTCGTGAGGCACCCATACATCACGAGGCATTTCTTCTTGAATACCATTACACTTTGAAAAGATCCTCCCATATGCACTTATGCCTTTTTCTTAGCCTATGAAAACTCACTTCGCGAAGCACATCCCTTCAAGAAGACACTCCACTTCATGGAGAACAAGAGCTTCACATGGCTTCTACTTATGGACCCTTTATCTTTATAACTCATTTTCTCATGTATCCCTTTAGGTTTGCACGAAGCAATTTCAAAGTTCCTCAGATGATACCGCCAGTTGCGTTGCTTCTCCTCATGCTTCTTCATATAGGCATAATAACAGATATTGATTTTTCGCATAGCCATGCTATTGTGGAACCCTCAAATGGTTCTCTCCATAACACCCCTAGTAATGTAATTGCTTTCCCCTTATCTTCACCAAGGAGTAGAGGGAGCTAGTTATGTATTTTATATGGGTGCGGAGTAATCCCACACCCATCCGAGCTGAAGGACGTTAAACTGCCATGCACCTTCTACCTCAGCACATGATGTTAAACTCTGGCCTCTCCCCATGTGTCATATGCGGGGTACCCCACCTTGGAAATTATCTATGCCCACTGGTCTCCACGGGAGTGAAATCATTCCTCACATGGAATGAGATCCTCTTTATTGGAGTGGTGTTTCTATGTGGGAAAAGGGAATCCACCCTAGTGTATGACCCTACATTTTCTTAGAATATGTATAATCTCTACTCCTCCTATCTTCCTGGGATCCAAATCCCTCTCTCGCTTCACATTGTCCCCACATGGGCCTCCACCCAAGAGTAAGTCCCAATCTCCATCTCCCTGGGCTCCTAACCACATGTAATCCATTATTTCCTCTTTGGGCCGGTAACCACATATAAGCCCAACTCTACTTACCCTGAACACACCATTCATGATGTGATCATCAGGTCTTTGTTGTCTCTTGTTTCTCATGCTGAGCTTGACTCATATGGGATTACAATAAGCATCAACCTTGACATCCTCTCTAGCAAACCTAGAGTGTAATCCCCAAACACCATCCTGAACTATGAGATCTTTGATTCATGCCCAGGTAGGGTACGTAGGAAGCCTCAATGAGGTTAAATCCCACCACCCCTATCGTTCCAAACTCATTCGCGCCAGTTCACCAATACCTTTGGAATCCTATAGTGTAATCCCCACACCTATACCAAAACTACGAGGTCTTTGATCCTTACCAAGGCATGGTATGTATGAAGCCTCCACGAGGTTCAAGCCCACCACCCCTGTTGTTCCTTCCTCTTTCACATCAGTTCATCAACACCCTGGGTTGCCTAGAGTGTAAGCCCAATAACTATACCTGAACTACGTGGTATTTGGTCCTTAACATGTTAGAGTACATCGAAAGTCTCCCTGATGTTCAAGCCCACCGCCCATTGGTTCTGACCCCATTCATGTTGGTTCCCACACCACCTGAACTATGAGTTATTTGATCCATGAAAATGAATGGTACGTAGGAAGCCTCTTAGAGGTTCAATCCCACCATCTATCTGGTCCCAAGGACCTCCCTCATGTTAGTTCACCCCCATCCTGCAGGATGTTAAACTGTGAACCTCAATTAGCGGTCATCCATTATCTCCCCTGATCAGTGGTAAGTTGTTGTTTCCCCCAGTCAGTGGTAAGCTATTGCACCAACCCGAACTATGTAGACTTTGATCCTTCCCAAGACAGGGTACGTAGGAAACCTATTTAAGACACGATCCCAACAACCATTGGACCCCAGGTCCTCATCCATGTCGGTTTACTGACCCCCATCCCACAGGAAAGACGTGGGTTTGATCCCTGACTCCTAGATAAGGTACATAGGAAGCATCCTTGAGGTTCGAACCTGTCCATTGGTAAGCCGTTGCGACTCCATTCAGCGGTAAGCCATTGACAACCCCATCCAGTGGCATGTCGTTGTGATTCCATTCAATAGTAAACCATTGTCAACTCCATCCAGCAGTAAGCCGTTGTAATCCAATTCAACCGTCAGCCGTCTACATCCCCATCCAGCTGTAATATGTTGAAATCCCCAATTGGTTGTAATCCGTCATTAGATGGACTAAGAAGTCTGTGATTCTCTTCCACGGGGATACGTAGAAAGACTCTTTGTGGCTCAATCAAAAATTCATCTTCGTCCTCATGGATGTTCCATCCCATACACCATCCACTTTATTCAAACACTCCATCATCCATCTTGATAATTAACCGGGCCGCCACATCCTGGTGAGGCCAGGACAACTCACCACCCAACATCAGTGTTCCCTCCAGAGGTTGCACCCATCTGATCCACTTTAGTCAATGTTCTTATCAGTATGATCCACTCTTCCAGACATTAAACTTGCGGCATACCCTATGTTAAACATGGGAAATTGAGGCAAACCACATATACATGGCTATGGCATTTGATTCCCTGCATTCGACGTGGGATTCCTCGGGCTTTTGTGACCTCATGAATCCCTATAATAAGGGGACGAAACCCATACGTGCCAGTGTTCTAGCGTCCAGACATGCCAGTGTTGTCCAACATGACTGCTCCACTGACTGAAGTTTTCTGCCCTAACTGGACCCTTTGGAATGTCCCGATAGAAGCAATGTAATTAACTGGTGTCCATCGAGATATGGAACCACAAAGGGTTTCATGAACACAGAATTAAATCTATTACCATGACCTGGAATAGGTGACATGTTTTGAGGAGGTATCCACGGAAGAAAGAACAGACATCCCATCATCCCATTTCGATCAAGGAGCAAATGTCCGAGAATAGGGAACAGATGTTTCCCGCCATTGGAAAGCGGGAATGTGGGTGAAAAAAACTTCACCTTTCATACTCAAGAAGTTTGATGCGCGCACTATGAAGAAAGCGTCAGAAAAAAAATATCTTTCTACATTAATCTTATATGTTTACAATGCATGGGATAACAATTAATCATGTTTTGCGCTTAAAAAAATATTATTCTAAAAGTAGTTTTCATCTCATTTTGTGTGATTTTTTTTAGAAATAATTTCACATACAAAAATAAATTGAATAATGGAAAATTGATACAACATTTGGTATCAAGATAATTAAAATTGGCAGGTAAGCTAAGTTTATTTTTAGGCATTATGAATAAACCCATGGTAAAATATATCACCATTAGAAATTGTAAATCATGATAATATGAGTTAAAATTAGTGATAAGGATATAATTTTAAATCATAATTATTTTTGGATGAATTAATTTATACCATAATAACCTTATACTCATAATTTATTTTAAACGGAAACTATTCCATTAAAAATACCTATATAATATTTATTGAAAAAAAGTTACACAAAATGAAACTCTCCATGTTTATAATGTCTCTTATCTGCTCCCATGGTGACAAAGAAAGTCACTAGTGAATATAAATATATATCTTGAGATGAATAAAATTATTTTCATGTTCAATAATTATTTTAAATTTTAATTCAATATATAATTACATTATATTCTTGTGAAAAACTAAGACAATATTTATTCAATTATTAGAAAAATAAAAAAATGATTCTAAAAATATTTTAAAAAATATAACATGAGTGAGATATTGTGCCACCGAAAGTTTATAGATAGATATGACATATTAGTGTAGTATGAAAGTATTATATTCTAACTCTAAATCTATTTTTATTTAGTTTAAGAAAAGATAAATTAATGATTTCAAATTTGAAATTAATTATATTTTATAAAAATAATATTTTAATAATGTATTTAGAAATAATAAAAATACTAAAAGAGGGCATGGTGGACAATATATTGTCTAAAATTTCATAATTTGTCCATTTCTGTGTAAATTTTCAAATTAAATTGAAAACAATATCCCCCCCTAATTGAAAACTAATTTACCTTGGTTAATGTTGAAATATGTTATCTAAATAGTTAAACAAAATGATAAGGCTTAAATAGAACATAAAATAATGCAATTCTTTTTTGGTTTTTTGGGATTTAAACTTCATAACATATTTTTTAAAAACATGATTTTGGGGGAATTTAATTTATGATAACATATTTTTTTTTATTTTATGAAATTCAAAAATACACCACACCTAAATTATAAATGGTCACATCATCCCATCATTTTTTCAGTACACTTTATCCTTATATATCTACCATACCCATCATAAATCCATTATAAACATCCATATAAACATTATAGAGGCTCTTATCCTCACATAAGGCCAACCATAGAGTAATTATGTGGATATAGGAAAGATTATTTTAAAATAAGAGGCAATATCATTAACCAAACACATTATTTTTAATTAACATCTTACCTTCTCTGAATTTGTTATATTCTACATAAAATATGTAATTCATTATCATAAATATTGTTATATATTGTTATTTTTATAAATAATTGAAATTTATTCACCATATTTCCATCAAATGGGATGTGAATGTATCAATCATGTGTATGTACTGCCTTCCGTATCCACATAGAGATATAATTAATTATCCCACACCATCATTCGTTATAAGAACGTGACATCATTTATCCATTTGGTAAAAAATTATTTTCTTTATATATTGATGTTTTCTATTTTTGAAATGATGAATGTTTTTTATAATATAAAATTATAGATCAAATACATTTTTTCCCATCATTGAATTTTTAAAAAATGGTTTAACAGGGGTCTTTTTTTTCGAATGTGATATTTTTTTAACTTTTTACAGAAATGTGAAAGGTATGTTTTTATTTTAACATTTATAGTTAGATTTGAATTTCGCATTGTCATGACCATTAAATGTTTTGGATATTCATTTTCATGTTTCCATGGTACTTTTTAATGAAATAATTTTCCCATAATATTTTGTTAATATTTTGATTTAAAATAAATTATCTCAAAATGAAATGGATATTTTCAATAAAAATATTTCTAGGATGTTTTAGTAATTTTTTAAATCCATGATAACATCCATTGAATTTATTTTATTTTACAATTTATATGATCCAATTATACCATCTTTATTATTTTTATGGTTGGTTGAGGGTCCGAAAATATTTATGAACCCATTCTTTTTCCACAGGTCATGTTATGAAAAAATGATTAAGAAACTCATTCTTTTTTCACTGGTTATGCTCTGGAGAAATGATAAAATATTTATGAACACCATTTAATTCTTGGGTCCTAGTATGATTATTATTTAATTATCTCTAGGAATAGGTATATGTGATTTTTATTTTGTGATGTGCATTATTGGTTTTATATATCCCTCCAATGCATTGGGTAAAGAGATATATATATCTCATAAGATAAACTAGACTAAGATGGTTAGTCAACCTAGTTCTTTAAAGGAATATGTCCACTATGATAGTCATGGGAATGAACCATGACTATTATGATGATTTTGTGAGTGAACCCAATCCACTATGACGTACTTGTATGTGACCCTTGACTACAATTATGGTTTTGGGTTTGAACAAAATCCCATATGATAGTTTTTGGAGAAAAAATAGAAAACATGGGTATTTTATTGAGTGAAACCAATCTACTATGATAGTCTTGGTAGTTATCCTTCACTATTAGGGAAATTATCTGTTTTGATTATGTAATTCCACAAATCCATAACTTATACTAATATTATTATCTTAGGGATCATGTTATTTGATTATTTTAATATTCATGTATTACAAGATGACCCATGCACCAATTAGAGTATACATAAATAACATGAATTTAAAAGAATCCAGTTAAATTGGTGGTTATAATAGTATTTAAAAAAAATAAAAAATATTTATAAACTTATTATTTAATACATTTGTGTTGATTAATTAACAATAAATATGTAAAAAATTTTCAGTAAATTAATTTTATGATTCATAAATATTTCTTCATAGAAATAAATTTTATTTTGTTTTGTTTGATAATATAATAAATATTTTCCACCAATTTTTTTAGTTAAATTTTAGAAAACGGATTTCATTTTATAAAATAGAAATTTTAAATTACCTTAAGCTAAATGTTTGAGATTTTTTGTACGAAAAAATTTTGTATTGATTAGTGAAAACATATACATTTTTTATTAATTTTTTTGCATTCAAATATTTATAATTTGAAATTTTCCTTTTAATTGATTTTAAAATGTAATTATTTTAATAATAATTAACCAATTAATTTCATTTGAAATTATAATAAGTCTATTTTTTTGTAAAAACATTTTTATATTAAAAATGAATTTTTCTAGAATATAAATTTTAATAACATATTCTGGGATTATTTTAAATATAATTTATTCCACTTTTTCAAAACAAATTTTTTAAAATGGAATAGATAATTATTTTTATTATTTAAAAATTTAATAATAAGGCCATTAATTTTTTTCATAATAAATTATAAAAACTAATTTTTTTACCATAGTTAAGGTTAAAACAGGTTTACCGGGGTTAAACTAAGTCACATGGGTTATATTTCCAAAAAAAATATTAAATAATAGTAGGGGACATATATAGAAACTTATATCCTTATCCAATAAATTTAATATATTATGAGACACTTATCGATTAAAATGAAATAATAGTATTTCAATCCTTCTAAAAATTCAAGGTGTGACCTCCCCTACCATTATAAAATTACACCCATCCAATCTATTCTGTACACCACTATGAGCCACCATTCATGATCCAAATAGAAAAAATTCCCCTTTAAAATTCCATAAACATGATTTAGTAGTTCATTTATTTATAAAAGAAATTTCCAGGGGTGTTTAAAAATAGTTCAAAATGAATTTTTTCAGGGAAGAAGTAATCTTCATAATCATGATATTTCAATTAATTTATTCTTATAACTCCTATACATTTGTGGTATTCAAAAAAAAATGATTATCTAATATACTAAAATGATATTATTATTTAAATACCATAATTCACACTATTTTTCATTATATGGGAAATTCATGTATCATTCATTTATAAATATAGTCTACCACCTCCAAATAGTGATATAATTCATCTCACATCACTATTATTCATTTATAGTTATTATTATGGGTTTAATTGTTATATATTATATTTATGATATAATTATAGTTCTATGATGATAATATATTATTTATCATCCTATCTTTATTTTATTAAGAAAATGGAAATGACATTAAATTGTACATAAGTACTACCATCCCCATGAACATTGTAATTAATTTCACTATATCTACCATATATGCTTGATTATAAATATGAAAATAATTAAAATATATGAAATTTATATAATGATTAAAATTATGTATGGGATATAATAATGATCATTCTATAAGGACATAAACTATCAAATAGAACCTTTAATTAAAAAATATACAGTTACGGAACTAAAACAAAAATTTTATTAGGTATTTATTATAAATGTGTGTTGAAATGTTGTAAGTGTATCATATAATAACGTTAAATTTATTATATATTACATTATAGATATTTGGATGTGTTTTTAGATTTCGAAATGGAATTTATAGTTTAATCTCATTTTAATTTGGATTTTTATGCTTGATTTTCCATTGAGGGAAATATTATGATCCTTCTCCAAAAAGCTCCATTTATTTTCTTATCATATTTTTATTTATGAAATTTTTATATAATAGAAAAATTTCTAACTCATAGGTACTGAAAATGCCCAGGAACACGATATTACATGATTCTTCATTTATTTCCTCTTTAGTCAATACTATGTTTTCCACATCCATGTTATCATTAAAATATTTCCAAGGATGTTTTTACTATTATAATTTTATTTATTTTTTATATTCTTCCCATGTTTTATTATTTATATAAATATTCAAAATAAATATTCTTATCATTTTCAAAATAATGTAATTATTATTTTTTACTAAAAATATAGAGGGAAACATTTTATATCGTACACAACAAGAAAATATTTTTGTGCCTTCATGACTACAAAATGAATTGAATCTTCCTTCAAAACATTCAAAGGTTATTCTCTATTAAAATATTTTTTATTAATGTTTGGAAATTCTTAATATTTTAAAAAATGATTTTAAAATTAATATTGTATATTCCCCAAGAAATATTCCAGTGACATTTCAATGGAATTTTCCATCTTTTATAAAACCCATTAAATTTTCATATTATTTATTGGTTCTGTGATCCAATGATACCATCCATATTCTTATTCTAGATGGTTTTTTGTTATCATTCCTATATGCTAATAAGACCTATTTATTTTCCATGGGTTATCCAATGATTACATAATAATGTTTTAAAATCTAATGGACTAAATTTTAATGAATTATGAATATGTGGTGGGTGAGAATATAATTATATATTCCTCTAGTGGACTGGGTAGTCATAAATGTTTTAATTTGCTAAATGGGTGTGTGGGAGGTTATCCTAATCCTATTAGAGCGTACGTTGTAGTTCATCCCAAGAACTAAATATGGCATAGGGGATGTAATTTTATGCCTAAAAAAGGTACCTAAGAGGTTTTACGAATCTTTAATCATATAGACATGTGATTATAAATAATTTAAATTGATGAATGGCATTTTGGGAAGACATGGTACAATATTTATAATATTATTATTGTTACACATTTTATTGAACTATATTATGTCATGATCATATTCTAATGTAATAGTACCATAGATAAATTTATTTTATTCCTTTATGATTCTTATATTATGAATTTCCAAGAATTATTCCATGAATGATGATTGTGATGTATGATTTTTATGTTAATATTAAAATTTTAAGCTCAATTTACCATTCCCTTATTCCAATATTATGATTAAATGATCAATGATATCTCCATTAATTATCCTTTTTGAGGATATGAACTCACCATTTATTCTTTTTTCTTTACCCTAAGACATGAATAATAGTTTTAAGTATCATATGTATGAGGAGGCTGATAATTGTAAAGAACTAATAGGGATATGGTGTAGATATTTTATATATAATTTGTATATTTATCCACATTTCCAAATACACTGACATTTATGGTTCAAATACATGTTCTCTTTTGAAATGTATTGAATAATCAAATAAAATAATACAAGATTAATATTTTTCATGTATGGATAAATATAGTAATTACTAAAAAAATCCAACATCGTTAAGAATATATATACTTTTTAGGATTCATAAATATACCTTTAACCAAAAAAGATCAAAATTGTGGTAGAGGAATTTAGGAATATGGAATAAAAATTCATCTTATGTTCTTGGGGGGAAGGAAACCCAATGTCATAAATGAGTTATACAAATTGAATATTTTTTATCAAATTGTGTTGGAAAAACATTAAAATATATACATATATGGGGGATAGAAATCTTGAACCCCACCATAACATCAAGGATGATGCGAGAATATATACCAGAAGCATACCCCCAAAATGGATCAAAAAAATTAGAAAATGTTTATAAAATCAAGAAGAATGTAGTCTGTATACCCTAGTATAAAATAAAAGATGGATTCCTATAGGAATATTTGGGTGCTTCTGGAAGTTAGGACACAATTAAATGTTGTTATGGCATAATAGAATAGGTATATTCAAATATTAGAGGGCCATATGAAAGGGGTTAAAATATAAAATATAATAAAAACCAACTAAATGAAGGATGAATTCTCAAAAAGGTATTAGTACTTATAAAAAGAACATTTTTGAATCATATATAATCATTAATGAGTCGTTTATGATTTCTAGTCCATTTTATAATAATTAATAGTAAAACCCTATATGGTATAAATCTTTTTCTAAAAAAATGAATTGATTACCTTGACCTATGTATATTGTAAATTATTCTGACATGAAAAATCATCACATGAAGAAAAATTCTAAGAATTAAACTCCAATGATGATATATAATATAGATGAGAAGTTCCACAAGATTGGTAACTAAAAATGAATAAAAGATGAACATCAATGGGGAAAATGGTTCTAGATTCCTAAAAATTGTACGAATCAAATTTCTATTCAAATTGGACTGAGTAATTAAAATGGAGGAGAACTAGTCGATTCTATTTCTAAATTAGTTTCCATGAAGCTAAAGTCATCATTGAAAAAGCCTGGATGTGAATAATCCCAATGATATAATAATCAAATGTCATAAAAATATTTAAAATGTATGGAAGTTAAGGCGTAAAAAAAAAGATAAAAGTGATATGATTCATAAATAAAATATGACCATTATTGAAAGGTAATTCAAAAGTAAAGGGATTTTTTGTAGCATAAAGGTGGAAAATATTGGATACCTAAAGAGGATGCATGTATAAATTATATAGGATGGTTTAGATATTTTATTACACTTTAAATATGGGTTAAAATAAATTATTATCCACCATGAAAAGATTGAGAAGGTTATGAAGTCCATATTATTTTAAAATCAATAATGGTAGTCTTGTAATGGTAGTGATTAACAATGAATTATAAACAAGGTTTGTAATTTTTAAAAAGGTCGAATGGATGACCATCCTACTTGGTTTATATTTTCAATTGGTTTCCATATCCCATTAATTTTAGTTCCAAATATTATAAAAAATTAATTTATCTTAAATATAAATTATACCAATAATGGTGATCACACACACACACACCCAGATATATATATATATATATATATATATATATATATATATATATATATATTCCTTGAGTGGGAGCTACAAAATAAGTGAAGGATTAAAAAAAATATAATTTACCTTTAACCTATAATCATGAAATCTATAATATATACATTTATTTATGGTATGACACTCACAATCCATTACTTATTATGGTGTATACATTTTTTATATTTCTAGGGGAGTTGTTTTCTTACAATTAGTGGAAGAAGATTATATGGATAGATACATTTTGAAGTTCTTTGTGAATCTGGGTGATATTATTTAATAGAAATTTTTTTTTACATCCCTCTAAAAATTATATTCTCACTTAGTACCAAATTAAAATATTTGTAATGATATCATTTATTATTTGATAGAATAAATTTTGTTTTATTAATCCTTTTATCCAAATCTACATGTATATATTATAACTCATTTCTCATTGGTAACATCTCTATTGTTCCCTCATTCAATATGGATTATGGATGATTAAAATGAGTATAATATTTTATACTAAGGTGATGTAAAAATCATTAAATTAATGGGATTAAACTGTTTAGTCCCATTACAATCATTATCCATTAAGTAGGGGTGGAATGTCATTTACATTTGGAGTAGATATGTATTTGAAAAAAAAATTAAAGTGGAGAGTTTGAAATTAACTTTTAATGGTTATTATATTTCGTTTCACAATGTATTTTTCACTATAGACGTTAACATGAAGTGGTTATGAGATATGAAATGAATTATAGGATCCAAAAAATACATGGAGATTTACAGTGTTGGATGTCGCCTATTTCGGATACACATCGACGAATAATTTTTTAGTTATTAATAAAAATATTTAATGTTGAACAGTTCTCAAAGTGGATAATTTTTTTAAATTCCACTAATTTATGATGATTTCTTCATTCATTGAATATAATAATTAATATACATGTTTTATATATGAGATATTTTTTTATTCACTTTGATTTTATAAATATTTTGAAAAAAATAATCTTGTTATATTTAAAACAACTTTTCAAAAATATTTTAATAATGACTTTGAATTTGGTTAAAATTAATTCCATCACAATCTTCCATAATTTTTCATTATGTTTTGTGGAATTTTTTTTATAATGCTATTCAATTTTAATTAGTGATTTTATTTTAATAGAAATTAAATGATTTATTTTAATTAAATTTTTCTAGAATCCCGTTTTAGGTTAGAAAAATTAATTGAATATATTGATATTCAAAATATTTTAATAGAATATGAGTTCATCTTCAATCATTGATTTATATCATTCTATTGGTCTACAACAATTAAGGGATACCAACTACACTTACATGCTATAGTTAACACATAATTCTATCGCTAATCACTATCGCATGCTACTTCTCCCCAAATATTATTTCCATCACATAATTTCGTGACATGCAACCACTACTACCAGTTTATGATACCACCATATACTTATATCCATACATAGTGCCAACAATTATGGATTAAATCCACATAATGGAATCAGAAAACATGCGAAGCTAAGAAATGTAATTGAATCAATAAAAAAACCATTGTATTTTTACACATAGTATCTCGTTGACAATGAATGGATGTGAGATCGATTACTAAAACAGAAGGTTATACTTTTTAGGGGTAAAATAATTGAATATTGAATATAAAGATGAAGTTAAAACACTTTTTATTGTGAACATGGCCTGGAATTTTTATATGGACTACTGAAATGAATATTTTAACATTGAATCATGATGAAGTTAGCCTTATCATCATGATTACAAATCATGAATATGAAAATTTGAATAAGGATAATCTTTATAACTCCTTCAATTAACAAATCATCCTATGTATAAAATTTAATGGTTGATTATTTTTTGGAATATTGTATTGAATGTTCATTGATTTAAGGTTGTGCATCACTCGAATACTTTGTAGTTCATGGAGAGTAAATCATACTGAGAAATGATATGATGTAGAAAATTTAATGAAACAACATGATGTAGTTATCTTGATGATGAAAATAATTTGAATGTTTTAAGACAAGATAAGTTCAAATTTCTCCATGAAGTGAACATGTGAAATTTTACAATGTATTAATAGCTATTATATAATTTATTGCTTAATCATTTTAAGAAATAAGTTTCTTGAAGCCAGATGATTTGAGAAATTTTTGTTGATTTTCCTTTGAAGGATGAGTTACTGTACTTTTTTGAGGGAATACAGTCATGTGTGAGGTTAGAAATTTTATAAGAGAATTTTCAATTCAGTCTATTAAGAATTAAATGGGAGAAGATAACAAAAACCTCAAGTAAAAACACATGGATTTTAATACCTATTATATTAAAATTTCCTTGAATTTATAATACAAAATTATATATAAGATGAGGTTTTATCCATTATAATTATTAACCCCAAATATGGTATGAAAATATGATTACTTATTTACATTAAGTAATTGGTATTCTCTATATTTTCCCCAATTTATATCATTTTTAGATATTTTTCCATTTATATAAATAATTTTATCATTTATTTTTTCCCTACATGTGTTATAATATCAAACGATCATAGGTGATGGTCTAAATAAAATTTCAATAGTATGGAATAGAATATCTAATTCTATATAGATATATAAAATTATTATTTAGAGTCATAATAATATTTCTCTTGGATGAAAATGATTTTTGAGGTGGTGAAGCTAGAGAATGAACACAAATTGAAATATTTTATTACTTCTCCCCGATTATATTTATCCCATACATTAATTTTACCACACTATATAGTATTTATGAATGGATATATCATTGAAGTTATCCTGATGACTTTTTTAGGATGATATTCTTCAATGGAGTGTTTGAATTCGGTGTTATATTTACCTTTTAGTGAGTATATATGTATTGTAAGAGATTTCAAGAATATGTAATCCCTGTTTTCGGTGAGAGAGTTGAGTTACAAGAGAGATAACGATTGAACTGCGTGAGGTTGATAGAGGGTCAAATAAATCTAAGATTAATGATACATGGTTGAAAGGTGGATCAAAATTGATTTGACATTTTTTCATTATAACTTTCATTTCAATTTCATATTCACTTCCCTAGTTTTTCTTACTCATCTACTATTTCATACATAGATTCCATTTAACTCATTGCATTTCATCACTATGTTTCTTATTATAATTTACTAAATTAGAAATATGTAAAAACAGAAAAAAATTTTAGGGAATCACATGGGGTTTGTTTTCACCAATACCTTTGGAGAAACCCTATGTTTGTTAACTATGTTATATAATAGAATACTCTAAATGTATATTTCATATTTCAAACAATGGACATAAACAATTTTGGTATCATATCCCAGGTGGAATCATTTTTCCAATAGTTTTTGAATGTTTTCATAATTTTATATACTATATAGTAAAAAACAAATAATGTATGTGATGAACAATATTTAATTTCATTCATTGTAACTATTTGATCGAGTTGAAGAACTTATAGATGATGTCGAGGAATTATAATATTTTTCAACAATTAAAGGATTGATATAATATTGTTGTTAAAATGGGTTTTTATCCTAATATCAAAAAAATTATATTCCTAAAATAGATATCACCAAAAATAACCCATATGATAAGTTTGAATTCCAAAAAAATACGCAAAAATTTTCTAGGAAAGAACTATAATGAACAGATAAAAGAAGAGGGAAATGAAAAAAAAGTTTGAGATACAAAATTTGAGTATTAAATAACTCAAAATTAATGGTTTTAGATGAAATATTCAAATTATAATTTTTGTTTTATGTGTTAGGATGGGATGTGACATGAATATATTAAATAAATGAGATAACTGTTTTAGATTCAATTAAATTATTATAATATTTTTTATTATTTTAAGTGTTTCACTGTATCTAATGATTTTTAAACGACTCATAAGATTGAACTGGCCAATGATATCCAATCCATATATTTGAAAGACACTACATATAATTTGTTCTATTTTTAAGAGAGTCTGGTTGAGTTTATCTATCTCAACAATAACATGGACATACTTCTAGAAGAAATTTATTATCACGTGGATAAAAATGATACACTTTTCCTAGGTGATAAAAATTTTATGCAATAAGATGATTTTTTTTAAAATATTGAATATTTATAAAAAAATATTGATTATAAGTTTTCCAATATAATTATTACATACGAATATCATATCTATAATACCATGGAGATTCAAGAGGATCTTTATTTTTGACCAGATGAGGATCTTCGGGAGACCCCAATTTGTATATATGATTTAATTATGAGATAATCCAAAGAGGTGGAGGAGATATTAGTTTTTAGTACTGATATTAAAGAGGATATTGATACATTTTCGATAAATAAATAGGGAATAATATATTAGAATTAACTAGTAGATAATTCACATCAAATTATTAATGTCTTACCCCATGTACAGTATAAGCATAAAATAAAGAGGTGGGATATTACCAATCTATATTGTTCCTATTTCTATTTCCTCAAATTGGCTAAAATGATAAACTGTGTGATTAGATTGAAATTTGATATGGGATACTCCAAATGTAACAAATTATAAAATCTATACTGACGAATATGTGGTAGATTGTAGACCAGAATCCACTACCAACATCAGATTGGGGATGATTCAATGGTTTTAAAACTATCAAATGTATAAACATAGCCTCCATGGGGGGGGGGGGGGTTATCCCAATAGTATATTTTTCTATTTTATTTTTATTTTTTAATTTTTTTTATCTTACAATTTTTTATCATAGGTTATTTCATTCCACAAAATAATATGGTAGTTTATCATATGTAGAAACAAATCAAAGAAAAACATGAACTAAATATTGGAAACATGTGGATAAAAAATAACCTAAAATCATCATCTTGTAAATTTATATATATAGTGGTTCTTATTGAATATAGATTTTCTCAAGATTACATACTACATATACTTTAACAGGGCATTGAAAAAAATATTTTCACAAAAAATAGGGAGTGTTTATTTTTCAGAACTTGGATGAAAAATAATCACATTCAGTGAATTATTGCATTCATTTATTAAAATTATAAATTAACCATATAGATTGATTAATATTTCTAGAATCTCATTTTTTTAAAATTCCAATTTAATTTTTTAAAAAATTTATGTAGTTTTAATTTCAATGGTGTTTATCTATCATTTCTCTTGACTGACAGAAGTCAATGTTAAACTAAACTTTCAAAATTTGTCTATCACTCCCAAAAGTATCAGAATTAAAATATTGTTACATTATTATTGAATATTATTCTATTTTAGAATAAATTATTTTATTTCTATCATTATGTAATAATCTAAAGCATGAATAATTTAAAAAAATTGATGATATGATTGTTTGGGTGGAAATGATTTATTTTTAACTGTCAAGTAACCACTTAAAATTATTTGAACATCTAATTTTTAAATTTGTCTGGAAAAAACTTTCATTCCTCTTTTGGATATATCATTAAGGAAAATTTTGTGTTTTGAGTGAGGAGGTGTTAAATGAGGTTATTCATTAGTTCTAAATGTGCTTCCATTTAGTACACATAAATAATGCCAAAAATATTCTCAAAAGGACACCCTTTCCGGAAATATTTATGAAGAAATAACATCTTTTATATGCATCTAAGTTATTTATAATACAAATTCAATGTGCTATTACAAGGGGGAAAATATTTTTCTTATTTTGAGGGATTTCAAGGACTTCAAAATTGACATAATTTCCAGATTATTTGGTGACATCGTGATATTTTTTTTTTGAAAAAATAGTTTAATAACTATGTAATGAAGTGTGATAGTTTATTTATCTTTTTAATTGTAATGATAACATATGTATCATTATTTTTTTAATACAAAACTATTATATTGTAATTTTTAAATTAGAATTCTTCATCTGCCCAACTCTATAGTGAAAAATATAGGTCCGTTAGATCTAGAGTAAAATGGGAAATTAAGATCACATGGTAAATCAATGAGAAAAGGGATCTTGGTATGCTGTGTATATAAATTAAATCCATAATTGTTAAGTGATTTTAATAGTTATACATAAAAATTCATTTTTGTTAATTGTGAATTAACATGCCATTAGAATATGAGTTCAATTATGTGAGTGGAATATAAAACATAAATGAATAAGGGAACAATTTATTTATATACAACTATTTTTATTATAATAAATGAAGTGGAGAATAAATAATTTCATTGAGAAACCTAGGTAATTTTGGATAATAGTATTTTTTATTGAAATAAAAATAATACCACTTTAATCTTACTAGTCTATAATATGTGAACTAACAATTGGATTGAGTTTGATGTTAGGAGGTTGGTGTTTATCACATAGATGGCATGATTTTTTGCAATGGATGATTCAATATATTTCTATTTAAAATATATATAATCCAACAAGGTTGAATATAATTATCTCTGTATTTTTCAATTTAAATAAATAATAAATCACTATATTACATGAGAATGATATTGATTATATGTGGAGAACTTTGATGTGGTATGTTTTTTAAACATTCCTACATAATATTTATGGATTATTTAATTAGATAATGATGATCTATTAATAAACTAAAGAGATTTTTAATATTCAATTATTCTATGGTTAATTTTTACACTCATTGAATAATTTTATCAAATTTTTTATTTTGGAGATTAAATTAAGTATTTTTTATCTTTTTGATTTCAAAATACTTTCTGGATAATAATTTGGAATTTTTACTGAAACTAATTTTCAAAAAAATAATTCTATTTTCTTTTAATTTTTATGAAATTAATTATTTTATAAATTCCCTCGATTTTTTATTATCTTTTATTAGAATCACATTTATTATATGATTAAATTTTTTGTTAGAAAACTTATTTAATAATGAAATTCCATGAATCCATTTGATTTAATATTTTTAGAATTTAATTTTTATTTCATAAAATTCATTGATTATATTTTTAATGAAATTATAATTATTAGAATATCAATTAATATTAATAAACATGGTATTTTAATATCCTCCTAAATAAATGAAAATGTGAGGATTCCCATTATAATTCCATGCCATGAGTAGTACCAAAAACCAGCACATGATACTTCTATGCACCTGCTACCACTAGATCCTACAACCAGTATATGATACCACTGCCTTCCGTTGCTGATACCCCAATCACCACCAAATACTACTACTATTCTATAGCCGCACCACTCACAGATTCACTCCCATGGACATGAAAAATAACACCCACAGATCATAAATCCATTATTAATGAAAAAAATTATTATTTCAAAAAACAGTACCTTGAAATGTTTGATAGATGAGACCTCGATTGGGTAAGTTAAAGTGTCTCATTTAAAATGATAAAATTTTGTTGTTCCATATGTAAAGAATAATATAATGTCTGTTACATGTGTTGATAGCCTGAAATGAATATATGGAAACCCCAGTTAATCATTCTAACATTGAACCCTAATGGAGGTTCCCAATTCTCCAAGATTCTAGATTTCTATCATTAAACATTAAAGGAGGATAATGTTGATTGCACTGACCAAAAACATGATCAAAACTAACGAAATATGAGTATGATTAACTTGAATATAAATTAAAACCAATAGGTAATCCAACTCCAATTTTATATAAATAATATCATAAATTATAGATTTATGAAACTAAAATAGGGATGATGTCCCATCCAAATCCTCTATGGTAAATATGAATATATATCATATTCATAATGATGAATTTCACCAAATAAGGAAACATAATTTGGTTTAATCATAAATGGTGATCACTAGTAGATGAAATTTCTAATCTAATGTTTTAAATCTAATTAAATTCATTGATGAACTGAGAAGGGTCAAAGTAGGCTTTGATCGATCTCCTTCGGGAAAAATGATTTAAATCCATATGTTTTTTTGTTTGAGCAGGGTATCATGTAATGAATTATTTTCTCACTAGAGATTTATTCATGAAAAATGTGCCTTTATATTCCCAATTTTTTCGTTATAGTTACCAACATTGATGAACATAATATTCATGACCGATTTAGCCAATGAAGTCCTCAATATTCAAAATCAAGCTGTATAGAGTAGATTATGGTCAAAATAATGATGTTATCTAATCTCTAAATCACCCAAAAGAAGAATTAAAATGATTGATATAATTTTTGGGATATATTTTAGTTCAATCATTGATTTATGAATTTGTTTCATTTAAATTTTTGGTAGTTCACCAATAGTAACTCCTGATGAGCAGTATGGTGAGATTTAAATTTTTAATTGAATCTTGATGCTATAATCAAATTAAAGACAACAATTTAAAATTTCTAGATAAAAGATGTAATTATTTATTCATTATGTTAGGTGTGAAATTTAATGAAGTTGTCATTACTATAATGATTTTTTAGTTTAATAATTATAGGTTATACGAGAGCTCAAATATAGAATATCTAGTAATTTTATAGAGATACTACTTTGATGGTTGAGTCTCTATATATTTTGGAAAGAACATTATCAGATAAGTGGGGTTAAGTTTTAATATTATATTTGATACAATCACAATAAAATTCAAAAAGAGTGGATTACGAGAACCTCATGGTGCACCACATGTATTTCACTACTTATTAGATTAGAATTTCATTGCATTTAGGTTTAAATTTTATAAATATGATGTGGTGTTATCCTATTTAATTATTTCTCTAGGATACAAGATGAAAAAGAAATTATGAATTAATTATTATTATGTGTGATTCTCATTGCTATCCCCAATTTTTTCTTTTTTTTCAAAATAGTTTCATGTTTCTAATTATTATGATCATCTTTTTATACCTCTGTGTGTTGTGATCTCAATACTTATGGGATAAAGGGATAACCATTCAAACCATATCCAGTGAGTGAATATCTAATTCATTATGGAGATACGGATAACTTCTTGATCGTCATTATCATCTTTCTCTTAGTATAAATTGGATGTGTATGATATGAGGTGGGATCATGTCCAACCAATAGAATTTTTCCTTAATCTTTCACATTCAAATTTATCCTATTATTTTCATATTATTTTTGGGAGTGTATCTAGATTTTGCTTCAAGATTTATGATCTCATGGAGATCAAAAAATTTACTATTCTATTTTGGTATGGTGTTTTTAGATTTTGTGATACATATGCTTTTTGGAGAGTATTTATATACATGAAGCGATTTAAATTATGTGGATACATTGATTTGGGTGAGAGAGGTGAATGAACCAAGATATCCAATATATACTAATTGGTGTTAAAAATGTTCTAATTCATGTTGTATGAATCAGGTTTATTTAAAATTTGGGTTGACCAATATTGGATATTGTTTGTTTTTAACTACTTTCTTAGTTTCAGGTTCTCTTTCACCTATTTTCTTATTCATCTACTGTTTCATCCCTTCCCATTACCCATGTAATTTCCCACAGATTTTTTCTAGTTATCATTTTATGAATTAAATATTTATAAAATATCAAAAGGTTTTTGAAGAACCACTATGATTATAGATACTTTTTTCGTGAGATATCATGCAAGGATATCCCCCAAGCATCATCTAGAGAATTTAAATATGTATATATGATAACTGAAACAATTGGATAATCATATTATTGCTCCATTTTCTACTTGGAAATAATTTTCAAAGGGGTTTCCCAAAATTTTATTAAATTTTTATAAAATAAATTAAATCAAATATAAAATAAACAATAGTGATGAACAATAATGAATTTGAATAATTATCATTAATTTATCATGTTTTTCAAATTGTTGAGTTTTTTGATAAATTTTAAAATTATTTTTAGGAAGAAAAATATAGATAGATTACTATTGATGAAATAATTTTTTATCATAAAATAATATAAATATATTAGTTATATTGGGATATGTTAAATAATAATCAAAAGAATAATAAATAATGAGAATTATCTACCGAAATTTTTTTGGGAAGTAATTTTTAAGAAAAAAGATTAGAAGCATGAAATGTGAAAAGGGAATGGAGGTGTAAACAATTGAGTATTAAATGCCAATATATTGAATCATGGATATAGAATATTCGTATAATATGAATTGTTTTAAGGGTTGACCAAATTAGGGACATGGAAAAATTGAGGATACAAGAAAATGCATTGGGAATAATTTTAATTCCAAAACTCTTTTAGATGTTATGAGTGTCCTTGTTTGACTAATTTTTATAATGAATCAACGTATTCAACCTAAAAATGATATATTATCCCTATCCATGGGAGACACCATATATAAGTTGATCTATTTTTAAGGGAGGATTGAAGAGTTTCACTACCCAACATCTAACTTCGGTACACTACCAGGATAATGTATTGTTCATTATATAGAAAAATATACAATGACTTAGGGAGTTTCATGTTTCATAGAATTAGCTGTAATTTTTGTGAATACTATATATTTTAATCTTAATTCTGTTTTTTATTCTCGACATATAGATGTTATAGATAAATATTATATCAATGATTTTTGGGATAGGTAATAGGATCCTGATATGTAACCTATTAAGGATCTTTATAATCTCCCAAATATTATTAAGTATTTATATATTATAGAATCTGAAGATGAAGAGGATATTTTGGACTTATGCATTGGGATAAAAGGGGATTTTTTCACATTTTTTTCAATTACGAATAAATATATTGGATTCATATAGTTTATAATTCACATCCAATAATTAATATCATACCACTTTTGTACTCTAACCTCAAACTGAAGTGGAGGGTTAGTACCCATATATCTTCATCACATTTTTTAATGCACAATAACATCATTTAATAAGAGTCTGATTGATTTGAAATTTTACAAGGGGTAATCCAGAAATTCAATGTACTAATTTTAGAGTGTTGCACTTTTAGTGGTGTTTATGTATGAACACAAAACCACGTTTGAACTAGAGCTTACTCAATGGATTTATAGCTACATATTCTTGAAAAAAAACAACCATTAGGCTATACTCCCAATTTTACATCATTTAATTTCAATATTATTTTTTCATTTAAATTTTCATACTAATTTTTTTCTTTTAATAAAATAATCAATTAGTTGATTCCCCATGTAAGGAAATCAATTAAAAAATTGGCAACTTGTTGGAAACATATATTGAAAAAAATCCACTAAAATTACCCATTAGATAATTTATTCCAAAAATGTATATTATATTCTAACAATTTTTTATATATAAATTTTTTTAGAGAATTATTTGTACATATAATTGGATCTTTTCAAATAAAAAATGGAGAGTGTATTTTATTGAACTATGATGATAAAAAAATTAAATTCATAGGAATAACGCATTTAATTATTTAATTTTCTTTCCAATTAAATTTTCTCACTTAATTGGAGGATAATGTAGAGGGTTCCCATTAATTTATTGAAAACCTTGAATATATATTTATTAGAATAATTTTTATTCTTATTATATATATATATTTTTTGAAATAAATTTGAACAAAAATTTCAAAACCTCTATAGAACACCCAACATACCATTGAATTCCAATATAATTTGATTAATGATTCCATGATTTTATATGAGATAATTTAATAATATCTCATTCAACATATAACTATAAAAATCTATAAATTTTAAAAAAATTAAAATTCTATTTTATGTGATGCAATGTGTTGTTTTAATGATTTACGTAACCTTGTAAGCATTCTTTGAACGTTTAAATTGTAAATTGACATTTAATAAAAATGATCTTCCAACATAGGATTCAACCTTTGATAAAATAATGAGTATTATATAAGGCCCCAGCCTTAAACCTTACTTAATCTTGAGTTATTTAAAGATTACGCATTAAGGATCTTTTCAGGTTTAGAGTTTTAGAGAATTAGATCATGAAACTTTCATTACATTCCACATTTAAACAAAGTGGTTACATAAAAGACAGTATTCATTCTTCCCATAAATGGAAACATATTTAAAATAAAACATTTATTTTTTATTGACACATCCTTGACACTATCATCACATCATTTACCTATCCCTTGAACATTGAAAAACATTTCAAAAACATGGGATGAGCATAAAAAGCTCAGTAAGAGTTATAAAAATATGGAAAGGAAACATGAGTTCATATATACATAAGAATGAAATCATAGTTTACCCATAAATCATAGTCACTCAAACATACCTCATCAAATCAAGAATAAATCACAGAAATCATAAAGACATAAAGGTAACTTGAGGAATTCATAAAATTCTTACGTAGGGAGTAACCCTCTTGGTTACATTTGGAATACCCATCACATTATATTCCCTAAATCTCTTCAGAGAAACCATAACATTTCACTCCTTCGCGCTACCCAATGAATTGGAGAGCTATATCGGGTTCACCCGCCCTTAGTTTATCACGGAACCACCCGTTTTAAAAACAATACCCAAGAACCATAACATAAACGTATCACATAAAAAATTCATGAAGGAAACATAAAATTTCCACATTTTAATCACAATATACCATTTTAGTATATTGAAATAATGAATCCATTAAAAAAGAAACCATTTCCCAAACCATTTAAAACATTTAATAAATAGATTTTCGAATCAAAGTGTCCCATACCACCTTGAAGCTTTTAAAATTATAAACCATTAATATCCATATAAATAAATCCTTAAAACCATTTTGAAAACATGGATATTAATAATAACAAACAATTAAAACATTTAAAGTGATAGTTTGGTTAAAGCGGTTTTACCAAAATTAGAGACACTTGAATACAATAATTGAGGAATAACATTTAGTCAAAACTTTATAATATCATGAGAATAAATGGATTCATGATATAATATTCCAAATGACAGTATATACACCATATAAGAGTGAATTTGTGTATAGAAACAATGAATTCTCAATAGAAATGTCAAATGTGATGCAATCCCTTATAAAGAAGGTATCCTTAAATTAAGGATAAATCAATCTCAAAATTATGTGTGACATATATAAATACACAAAATATAAGTGGATATTAAGTGTAAAACAATAAAAGGTAATTCAAACATATACAAATGATGACATATTCAATAACTACATGTTGAACCCAATGAAATCAAAATTGGGTTAAAAAGTTCCCTTGGTAAAATTCGACAGCCTAATGGCGTCAGTTCAAAAATTCAGAAAATGAGTTGATGAGAGATAAAAAGTGAATCTCATCACTTTGTCATAAAATTTACATCAATAAGGATATGGAATAACATATCCCAACATAATAGTATGTGAATTAAAATAAATAACAAACGAAGTCTTTTAAAAAGAGGAGGGTGAAAGGTTCCCTTACTGACTAGGGTAACATTCAAAAAGTACACCCCAATGAAGAAGTGTCATAAAATGAATATGTAAATACCCATAAATAGAATTATATTAAAAACGAGTGTAATAATGGGCATTAAATAAACCACTCAAAGGAAATTGTGGCAAATGTATCATTAATCTCACGGGAATAAAAGTGAGATGAAAAATCTCTTACGAAAACTTGGCACCCTAACGACGCCACTTATATCTTCCAAAATGGATTGATGAGAGGAAATTGGGTCTCTCATAACATAAACATAAAGTTTACAGAAATAGTAATATAAAAGAACATCCCCCAAAAAAACAAAGAGGAGCTTAAAAGAAGTGACATAAAGGAGAGTACTTAAAAAGAAAGAGAGAGGTTGGATCTCTTATGAAAATTCGGCAGCCTAACGGCGCCACTCAAAACTTCCAAAATGGATTTATGAGAGAGAATAGGGTCTCTAATCATATGTACAAAAAAATTACAGTAATATTAATATAAAATAACATCCCAATCACATGAAATATGAGCTTTATAAGTAATGACATAAAATAGTGTACTTAAAAAGAAAGAGAGGAGTAAGATCCCTTACCTCGGGTCCGACTTGACTCGATCGTTCTCTAATATCCTGAATAATAAATTTTAGTTAATTTCTACTTCCTTAAGAACCTTTTTCAAGTTCATTATTACTTTTATATCACTTATTACCATGTCATAAACATTACGTAATCATTTTTGTTAATAATGTTTGTTTTGTCGATATTTGGTTCTTAAGTCGAAAGTGGACTTCTTACAATTACATGTTGTTCGTGTGGTCAAAGGTTCATTATATCCAGAATTGTATTCATGATTTATATATCATATATATCATATATATCCAGTATATTCATTCATTAATAATATTACATAACATTAAGAGTTAAGAAATGAAATGCATCGTTCATGTAGACGGTAAGCCATACGTTCGCATGAACGCTACTTCCATTTCTATTTCATATTTAATGGAATTAAAACATAATGATACATAATAGTATTTTAATTCCAGTATATTATCATATATAATATCATTAAATATATCCTTTATACGTACCACATATGGTATTAACGAATCAAATAACTTTGAGGGGGCGGTAGTCCGCAATTCCTTAAATGAAGATATCGCGTTTACCCATAATGGAAACCATAAAAGTATTCAATTAATGGAAAATACAGAAGATTAAGTAAAACATAAAAATATTAGATATCATATATAAATATAGTTTCATTTTAATGGCCACCTTTGAAGGTGTTAGAAAAATGTTGAACAATCATCGTTTCAGGAGGCAGAAATTCGCCATCCACGGAAACAGTATGTTCTTTAACCATTAGATGTAGGTGTGTGTAAGTGTAGCTCGAATACTTCTTATAACAAAACCCTAGTATATTGAAGATACTTTATCTGTTACAAAATAAATGAATAAAAAGAGTTTAGGGTGTTGGAGAAGCAAAATAAAACAAAAGGACACACGTGAAGACATTACCTTTAAATCGGGTAACTTCCTTTGATTTGAGCTCAAAGGCCTCCACGGAAAAGATTCCGCCCAAAGTGAGGCTTCAAGGAGTTAGAGAGGGATGTGGAGAGATGAAATGTGCAGGGGTTGTCCGAGCCAAAGGCTTTGGAAGTGTGTGTAAAGAGGTAGAGGTGGGGGCCTTTTATAAGAGGAGAGGAGGGGCACTCTTGGAAAGGTATAAAATGTAACTTTATTTTCAAATGAGTTTCGGATTTTAATGGTCCCACATTGATTTCTTTCGGGGATAAGGTAATAAGGGTTATAAATCCACCCATATAATAGGTTTTGGACATGTTTAGGTCTTAGAGTTTACATTATCTTTCCATTTTATTTAAATCGTTAAATAATGAGGTCATCGCTGCATCATCATGATGTCATAAATAATTTAATTTATTTAATGTCTACAATTTATAAAAAAATACTATGATGTAGGAAATATTTTTAGATTTCTAATGAATATTTATAGTCTAAATGATAATTTATGTAGACAATATTAAAAATATTTTACTTAGGTGATACATTCTTTGTTACATTTAACATTTTGTAAAAATAAAAAGATAAAAAGTCACTTTCTCACAAAAGTGATTCCATGGGGACCCCACGTTTGGAACAAGGCATCCCATGGTCTTCCATGAGACAACAAGTAGCCTTAGGACACATTTTGTTTTCATTTATTATTATTATGATATTATCTTATTATCTTTAACTACCCGATTACTCATTAATCAAGATAATTAATGATAATTACCATCGTTACTATTCATAATGTCCAAAAACAAAAGAGTCTTAATTACATAATATGGACCTTCTGATTAAAAATATTTAATCCATTTTACCAAATTACAAACACATAAATTGAAATATTCAATTTAAAAAAACTTCTCGTTGTCAAAACAAATAACGGGTTTTTTAGAAACAATATTTATGAAAAGTTTGGCACTTGTTTATGCCTAATTCCAAAGTGAAATTAATCCCAATGACAATAATTGAATTAAATGGTAAAAATATATTATAATTACACTTTTAAACAAATTAAAAAGATAATATAACAATATAATTAAATTATATGAAAAAGCAGGTTTGATGTAAAATGCAGTATTTTTCACTATTCATTGAAAAATGAACATTGTCAGAAAAATACCAAAAATTAACCTAAGGTAAATTTCAGTGTCCCAATCATAAATAATATGTTTATTTTGAAAATTAGAGCTTCTAAAATTTTCAAAAAGTGGATTTAAAAGGGGTTCACCATCAAAAGGCGGTTAATAGACCTTTTAAAGAATATTAGAATGTTTACTATTAAAAACTGGATTCATTTTCATTTTTAATCCTCTAACATTTATTGTAAAGAGTAAAAATATTTGAAAAACATATATAATAATTTTGTAGTTAGTGTTGTTCATTCCCGTCATTACAACGGCTAGGCGTTAACTACCAATTAAAATAATATTATTTTATTATTAGAGTGCAACGTAAGATTCCCAAGAAACTCGTTGTTGCGTATTGGGTAAGCCATCGAGCATAGCATCCCCTTTAAAGTAATATTAATATTTTATTCACAAATATGAAAAAATATAAAGATTTAATATTCTTTATTTACCTGGGGTGTTACATCCTTCCCCCCTTTTGGGAATTGCGTCCTCGCAATTTTAAAATTGGGCTTGGAAACATCCTTGGAAGTCCCACATCGGAACAAGAGTCGGTAAAAAAATCACTTTAAAATAAAGAAATATAAGTACAAAGGTAACCCGAGTAAACCCATACTAAGATTCCAAGTATGAAAATAAGGACATGGAGGAAAAAAACAAAGGGTAATGTTCTGATAGAGAGTGATAAAGAACATGTTTAGGAGAATGTTAACCACAAGAAAATCACAATCTTGTGATGGGTTAAACAGTATTCGATAACCCAGTACGAAAAGTTAATAGACAACATTTTTTATTTTAAGTTAATTTTTATTGAAAAATTTATTCATAAGGAAACATAATCACTTATCATGTTGACTTTCAACTTTCATTAGATTCCTCACACAAACTCATATTTTCTCCAAAAGACGAGTATTTAGGAAGACTTGTTCACATTAAGAGTACTATACTCACCTTCTAGAGAATCACCTAATCAAAAAAGAGAACTATATAATTCCAATGTATTTAGACTCTAAACAAAACCAAAACAAAAAATGTTAGTACAAGATCAGATAATCCAGAAAAGGTAACCCTTTATAAAAAGAAAAAAAATATTCCTAATCTCCAAAATTTGTCCAACAAAACCCAAAGTTCAACGAGGACCATTCGATAAACAATTTTTCCATAAAATTCTTCAAAGTAAACCAAGCTAAGATTGAAACCCAAATATTTGAAGGATTTAGTCACATATTCTTCCAAGTTAAATCGTAACATTTTTCTCCAAACAACATCAGTTTCTCTTAAAGTCTCATATTGAAAAGTAATTAACCTAATCACATATCCTCTATGATAGGTTAATAAATTTCCATAGATAACCCAAAATCAACTTACTATTAATTCCTAAAATCATCTAACTAAAAAGAATCAGTCAAACTAACCAGGGACTTCACGTAGTCCAGTGGTAGGCGATAAATACCAGTCGCACTTTGGTTGTGGGTTCGATTCCCGCAGCTTTGTCCGACGTGATAGGTTGTCACAAAGTCTGCATGTTGTCCTTTTTCCAAAACAATATAATTTTAAAACATTCCCCAAAACGAGATAAAATATTCAAAAATGATCATAACATATTTTAACCTCAAGTTTATCTCATGCCTTTCATTATCCAGCATAGCATATAATAACCCATAATTACCTCAAAAGAAAGGATCATATAAACTTTAACGTTTACCTTTATAATTATTACCTGAACTTCCACATTGATTGGTCATCTCGTACATAATGCATTACAGAACATACCAAGGTTCAAGTGGTTGATCATGACTCCTTGATAGTTGGTTTAGAACAGCCATGCGTTTCCTCATTGAATCCCCCATTTTATCTAGTATCTTAAACAGAGAACCACCACAGTTTCCTTCAAACCTGTTGTCTCTTTGGTGCCTTCTAGATCCATCCATTCCCTAAAAATGGAAAGGTCAGTGTGAGTATATCAACAAAAACATCACGTACTAAATAGGAAGATAAAAACTATTATATACTTACTCATTCACTTTATCTAAAACTAGGACTCTTTCTGAAATCCTAACCATTATGGTAATGTCACTTATGCTTAAATAATACCCTAACCTCTAAAGTTATCTAAACCGACCTTTGATACCAACTATAAGGCCCCAGCCTTAAACCTTACTTAATCTTGAGTTATTTCAAGATTATGCATTGAGGATCTTTTTAGGTTTAGATTTTTATAGAATTAGATCATGAAACTTGCATTACATTCCACATTTAAACAAAGTGGTTACATAAAAGACAGTATTCATTCTTCCCATCAGTGGAAATATATTTAAAATAAAACATTGATTCTTTCTTGACACATCCTTGACACTATCATCACATCATGTACCTTTCCCTTGACATGTGAAAAACATTTCAAAAACATTGGATGAGAATAAAACGCTCAGTAAGGGTTACAAAAATATTGAAAGGAAACATGAGTTCATATATACAAAAGAATGAAATCATACTCTACCCATAAAACATAGGCACTCTAACATACCTCATAAAATCATGAATAAATCATAGAAATCATAAACACATAAAGGTAACTTGAGGAATTCAAAACATTCTTACGTAGGGAGTAAACCTCTTGGTTACGTTTGGAATACACATCACAGTATATTCCCTAAATCTCTTCGGAAAAACTTTAACATTTCACTCCTTTGCATTACCCAATGCATTGGAGAGCTATATCGGGCTCACCCGCCCTTAGTTTATCACGGAACCACCCATTTTCATAACAATGCCCAAGAACCATAACATAAACATATCACATAAAACATGCATAAAGGAAACATAACATTTGCACATTTCAATCACAATATAACATTTTAGTATATTGAAATAATGAATCCATTCAAAAAGAAACCATTTCCAAAACCATTTAAAACATTTAATGAAGAGATTTTTGATTCAAAGTGTCCCATACCACCTTGAATCTTTTAAAATTTTAAACCATTAATATCCATATAAATAAATCCTTAAAAACATTTTGAAAACATGGATATTAATGAGAACAAATAATTAAAACATTTAAAGTGATATTTTGGTTAAAGCGGTTTTACCGAAATTAGAGACACTTGAATACAATAATTGAGGAATAACATTTAGTCAGAACTTTATAATATCATGAGAATAAATGGAATCATGATATAATATTCCAAAGGATATTATATACACCATATAAGAGTAATTGGTGCATAACAACAATGAAGTCTCAATAGAAATGTCAAATGTGATGAAATCCCTTATAAAGAAGGTATCCTTAAATTAAGGATAAATCAATCTCAAAAGTATGTCTGACAAATATAAATACACCCAATATAAGTGTATATTAAGTGTAAAACAAGAAAAGTCCATTAACACATATACAAAGGATGACATATTCAATAACTACATGTTGAACCCAAAGAAATCAAAATTGGGTTAAAAAGTTCCCTTGGTAAAATTCGACAGCCTAACGGGGTCACTTCAAAAATTCAGAAAATGAGTTGATGAGAGATAAAAAGGGAATCTCATCACTTGGAAATAAAATTTACATCAATCAGGATATATAAGAACATATCCCAACATAATATTATGTGAATTAAAAGACATAACAAACGAAATCTTTTAAAAATAGGAGGGTGAAAGGTTCCCTTACCAACTTGGGTATCTTTCGAAAAGTACACCCCATTGAAGAAGTGTCATACAATGAATATGTAAATACCCATAAATGGAATTATATTAAAAAAGGAGTGTAATAATGGGAATTACAGAAACCACTCACTGGAAATTGTGGCAAATGTAGCATAAATCTCACGATAATAAAAGTGAGATGAAAAATATCTTATGAAAACTCGGCAGCCTAACGGCGCCACTTAAAACTTCCAAAATGGATTTATGAGAAGAAATAGGGTCTCCCATCACATAAAAATAAAGATTAAAGAATGATGAATATAAAAGAACATCCCCCAACATTACAAAGAGGAGCTTAAAAGAAGTGACATAAAGGAGAGTACTTAAATAGAAAGAGAGAGGCTAGATCTCTTACGAAAATTCGGCAGCCTAACAGCGCCACTCAAAACATCCAAAATGGATTGATGAGAAAGAATAGGGTCTCTCATAAAATTTACATAAAAATTACAGTAAGAGTAATATAAAAGAACATCCCAATCACAAGAAAGATGAGAATTATAAGGAATGACATAAAAGAGTGTACTTAAAAAGAAAGAGAAGAGTAAGATCCCTTACCTCGGGTCCGACTTGACTCGATCGTTCTTTAATATCCTAAATAATAAACTTGAGTTAATTTCTACTTCCTTAAGAACATTTTTCAAGTTCATTATTCCTTTTATATCACTTATTACCATGTCATAAACATTATGTAATCATTTAAGTTAATAATGTTTGTTTTGTCGATATTTGGTTCTTAAGTCGAAAGTGGACTTCTTAAAATTACACGTTGTTCTTGTGGTCAACGGTTCATTATATCCAGAATTGTATTAATGATGTATATATAATATATATCATATATATCCAGTATATTCATTCATTTATAATATTACATAACATTTAGAGTTAAGAAATGAAATGCACCGTTCATGGAGACGGTAAGCCGTACGTATGCATGAACACTACTTCCATTTCTATTTCATATTTAATGGAATTAAAACATAATGATATATAATAGTATTTTAATTCCAGTATGGTATCATATATAATATCACTAAATATATCCTTTATACGTACCAAATATGGTATTAACGAATCAAATCACTTTGAGGGGGCGGTAGTCCGCAATTCCTTAAATGAAGATATCACGTTTACCCATAATGGAAACCATAAAGGTATGACATAAATGGAATATACAGAAGATTAAGTAAAACATAATAATATTAGATATCATATATTAATATGGTTTCATCTTAATGGCCACCTTTGAAGGTGTTAGAAGAATGTTGAACAATCATCGTTTCGGGAGGCAGAAATTCGCCATCCACGGAAACAGTATGTTCTTTAACCATTAGATGTAGGTGTGTGTAAGTGTAGCTAGAATAATTCTTATAAAAAAATCCTAGTATATTGAAGATACTGTATTTGTTACAAAATAAATTAATAAAAAGAGTTTAGGGGGTCGGAGAAGCAAAATAAAAAAAGGACACAAGTGAAGACATTACCTTTAAATCGGGTAACTTCCTTTGATTTGAGCTCAAAGGCTTCCTTGGAAAAAATTCTGCCCAAAGTGAGGCTTTAAGGAGTTAGAGAGGGATGTGGAGAGTTTAAATGGGAAGGGGTTGGCCGAGAAAAAGGCTTTGGATGTGTGTGTAAAGAGGTAGAGGTGGGGGCCTTTTATAAGAGGAGAGGAGGGGCACTCTTGGAAAGGTATAAAATGTAACTTTATTTTCAAATCAGTTTCGGATTTTAATGGTCCCAAATTGATGTGTTTCGGGGATAAGGTGATACGGGTTCTAAATCCACCTATAAAATAGGTTTTGGACATGTGTAGGTCTTAGATTTTACATTATCTTTCCATTTTATTTAAATCATTAAATAATGAGGTCATCGATGCATCATCATGATGTCATAAATAATTTAAATTATTTAATGTCTAAAAATTATAAAAAAATACTATGATGTAGGAAATATTTTTAGATTTCTAATGAATATTTATAGTCCAAAATATCATTTATGTAGACAATATTAAAAATATTTTACTTATGTGATACATTCTTCGTTACATTTAACATTCTTTAAAAATAAAAAGATAAAAAGTCACTTTCTCACAAAAGTGATTCCATGGGGCCCCAAGTTTGGCACAAGGCATCCCATGGTCTTCCATGAGACCACCAATATCCTTAGGACACATTTTGTTGTCATTTATTATTATTATGATATTATCTTATTATTTTTAACTACCTGATTACTCATTAATCATGATAATTAAAGATAATTACCGTCGTTACTATTCATAATGTCCAAAAACAAAAGAGTATTAATTACATAATTTGGACCTTCTGATTAAAAATAAGTAATCCATTTTACCAAATTCCAAACACATAAATTTCAATAATTAATTTAAAAAAACTTCCCGTTGTCAAAACAAATAGCGGGTTTTTTTAGAAACAATATTTATGAAAAGTTTGGCACTTGTTTATGACTAATTCCAAAGTGAAATTAATCCCAATGACCATAATTTAATTACATGGTAAAAATATATTCTAATTAAACTTTAAAACAAATTAAAAAAATAATATAATAATATAATTAAATTATATGAAAAAGCATTTTTGATGTAAAATGCAGTATTTTTCACCATTCATTAAAAAATGAACATTGTCAGAAAAATACAAAAAATTAACCCAAGGTAAATTTCAATGTCCCAATAATAAATAATATGTTTATTTTGAAAAATATAGCTTTTAAAATTTTTAAAAAGTGGATTTAAAAGGGGTTCTCCAATAAAATGCGGTTAATCGACCATTTAAAGAATATTAGAATGTTGACGCTTAAAAACTGGATTCATTTGCATTTTTAATCCACTAACAATTATTGTAAAGAGTAAAAATATTTGAGAAACATATATAATAATTTTGTAGTTAGTTCTGTTCATTCCTGCCATTACAACGGCTATGCGTTAACTACCATTTAAAATAATATTATTTTATTATTAGAGTGCAACGTAAGATTCCCAAGAAACTCGTTGTTGCGTATTGGGTACGCCATAGAGCATAGCATCCCCTTTAAAGTAATATTAATATTTTATTCACAAATATGGATAAATATAAATATTTCATATTCTTTATTTACCTGGGGTGTTACATCCTTCCCCCCTTTTGGTAATTGCATCCTCGCAATTTTAAAATTGGTCTTGGAAACATCCTTGGAAGTCCCACATCGGAACAAGAGTGGGTAAAACAATCACTTTAAAATAAAGAAAGTTAAGTACAAAGGTCACCCGAGTTAACCCATACTAGGATTCCAAGTATGAAAATATGGACATCGAGGAAAAAACAAAGGGTCATGTTCTGATGGAGAGTGATAGAAAACATGTTTAGGAGAAAGTTAACCACAAGAAAATCACAAACATGTGATGGGTTAAACAGTATTCAATTCCCCAGTACAAAAAGTTAATAGACAACATTTTTGGTTTTAAGTTACTTTTTATTGAGGAATTTATTCATAAGGAAACATAATCACTTATCATGTTGACTTTCAACTTTTTGTAGATTCCTTACACAAACTCATATTTTCTCCAAAAGACGAGTATTTAGGAAGGCTTGTTCACATTAAGAGTACTATACTCAACTTCTAGAGAATCACCTAATCCAAAAAGAGAACTATATACTTCCCATGTCTTTAGACTCTAACCAAAACCAAAACAAAAATGGTTAGTACAAGATCAGATAATCCAGAAAAGGATAACCCTTTATAAAAAGATCAAAAAATATTCCTAATCCCCAAAATTTGTCCAACAAAACCCAAAGTACAATGAGGACCATTCGATAAAAAAATTTTCCATAAAATTCTTAAATGTAAACCAAGCTAAGATTGAAACCCAAATATTTGAAGGATTTAGTCACATATTCTTACAAGTTAAATCGTAACATTTATCTCCAAACAACATGAGTTGCTCCTAAAGTAACATATTGAAAAGTAATTAACCTAATCACATATCCTCTATGATAGGTTAATAAATTTCCATAAATAACCCAAAATCAACTTACTCTTAATTTCTAAAATCATCTAACTAAAAAGAATCAGTCAAACTAACCAGGGACTCCACGTAGTCCAGTGGTAGGCGATAAATACCAGTCACACTTTGGTTGTGCGTTCGATTCCCGCATCTTTGTCCGACGCGACGGGTTGTCACAAGTTCTGTGTGTTGTCCTTTTTCCAAAACTATATAATTTTAAAACATCCCCCGAAACGAGATAAAATCTTCAAAAATGATTATAACATATTTTAACATCAAGTTTATCTCATTCCTTTCATTTTCTAGCATATCATATAATAACCCATAATTACCTCAAATGTAAGGATCATATAAACTCTAATGGTTACCTTTATAATTATTACCTGAACTTCCACATCGATTGGTCATCTCGTACATGATGCATTACAGAACATACCAAGGTTGAAGTGGTTGATCATGACTCCTTGATAGTTGGTTTAGAACAACCACGAGTTTCCTCATTGAATCCCCCATTTTATTTAGTATCTTAAATAGAGAACCACCACAGTTTCCTTCAAACCGGTTGTCTCTTTGGTGCCTGCTAGATCAATCCATTCACTAAAAATAGAAAGGTCAGTGTGAGTATATCAACAGAAACATCATGTACTAAAGATGAAGATAAACACTATTATATACTTACTCATTCACTTTATCTAAAACTAGGACTCTTTCGGAAATCCTAACCATTATGGTAATGTCACTTATGCTTAAAGAATACCCTAACCTCTAAAGTTATCTAAACCGACCTTTGGTACCAACTATAAGGCCCCAGCCTTAATCCTTACTTAATCTTGAGTTTTTTCAAGATTACGCATTGATGATCTTTTCAGGTTTAGATTTTTAGAGAATTAGATCATGAAAATTTCATTACATTACACATTTAAACAAAGTGGTTACATAAAAGACAGTATTCATTCTTCCCATCAATTGAAACATATTTAAAATAAAACATTGATTCTTTCTTGACACATCCTTGACACTATCATCACATCATTTACCTTTCCCTTAACTTGTGAAAAACATTTTAAAAACATGGGATGAGCATAAAAAGATCAATAAGGGTTATAAAAATATGAAAAGGAAACATGAGTTCATATATACATAAGAATAAAATCATACTTTACCCATAAAACATAGGCACTCTAACATACCTCATGAAATCATGAATAAATCATAGAAATCATAAAGACATAAAGATAACTTGAGGAATTCATAACATTCTTACGTAGGGAGTAACCCTCTTGGTTACATTTGGAATACCCATCACAGTATATTCTCTAAATCTCTTCGCAGAAACCTTAAAATTTCACTCCTTTGCGTTACCCAATGCATTCGAGAGCTATATCGGGCTCACCCGCCCTTAGTTTATTACGGAACCACCCGTTTTCATAACAATGCCCAAGAACCATAACATAAACGTATCACATAAAACATTCATAAAGGAAACATAACATTTCCACATTTCAATCACAATATAACATTTTAGTATATTGAAATAATTAATCCATTCAAAAAGAAACCATTTACAAAACCATTTAAAACATTTAATAAAGAGATTTTTGAATCAAAGTGTCCCATACCACCTTGAAGCTTTTAAAATTTTAAACCATTAATATCCATATAAATATATCCTTAAAAACATTTTGAAAACATGGATATTAATAAGAACAAATAATTAAAACATTTAAAGCGATATTTTGGTTAAAGCGGTTTTACCAAAATTGGAGACACTTGAATACAATAATTGACGAATAACATTTAGTCAGAAATTTATAATATCATGAGAATAAATGGATTCATGATATAATATTCCAAAGGACAGTATATACACTATATAAGAGTGAATTGGTTCATAACAACAATGAATTCGCAATAGAAATGTGAAATGTGATGAAATCCCTTATAAAGAAGGTATCCTTAAATTAAGGATAAATCAATCTCAAAATTATGTGTGACAAATATAAATACACATAATATAAGTGGATATTATGTGTAAAACACTAAAAATTAATTCACACATATACAAAGGATGACATATTCAATAACTACATGTTGAACCCAAAGAAATCAAAATTGGGTTAAAAAGTTCCCTTGGTAAAATTTGACAGCCTAACAGCGTCACTTCAAAAATTCAGAAAATGAGTTGATGAGAGATAAAAAGGGAATATCATCACTTGGACATAAAATTTACATCAATCAGGAGATATCATAACATATCTCAACTTAATATTATGTGAATTAAAAGACATAACAAATGAAGTCTTTTAAAAAGAGGAGGGTGAAAGGTTCCATTACCGACTTGGGTATCTTTCGAAAAGTACACCCCATTGAAGAAGTGTCATAAAATGAATATGTAAATACCCATAAATGTAATTATATTAAAAAAGGAGTGTAATAATGGGAAGTACATTAACCACTCAATGGAAATTGTGGCAAATGTAGCATAAATCACACGGTAATAAAAGTAAGATGAAAAATGTCTTACGAAAACTCAGTAGCCTAATGCCGCCACTTAAAACATACAAAATGGATTGATGAGAGGAAATAGGGTCTCTCATAACATAAAAATAAAGTTTAAAAAATATAAATATAAAAGAACATCCCCCAACATAACAAAGAGGAGCATAAAAGAAGTGACATAAAGGAGAGTACTTAAAAAGAAAGAGAGAGGTTAGATCTCTTACGAAAATTCGGCAGCCTAACGGCGCCACTCAAAACTTCCAAAATGGATTGATGAGAAAGAATAGGGTATCTCATCATATGTACATAAAAATTACAGTAAGGGTAATATAAAAGAACATCCCAATCACAAGAAAGATGAGCTTTATAAGGAATGACATAAAAGAGTGTACTTAAAAAGAAAGAGAAGAGTAAGATCCCTTACCTCGGGTCCGACTTGACACGATAGTTCTTTAATATACTGAATAATAAACATTAGTTAATTTCTAATTCCTTAAGAACTTTTTTATGTTCATAATTCCTTTTATATCACTTATTACCATGTCATAAACATTATTTAATCATTTATGTTAATAATGTTTGTTTTGTCGATATTTGGTTCTTAAGTCGAAAGTGGACTTCTAACAATTACATGTTGTTTGTGTGGTCAAAGGTTCATTATATCAAGAATTTTATTCATCATTTATATATCATATATATCATATATATCCAGTATATTCATTTATTTATAATATTACATAACATTTAGAGTTATGAAATGAAATGCACCGTTCATGGAGACGGTAAGCCGTACGTATGCATGAACGCTACTTCCATTTCTATTTCATATTTAATGGAATTAAAACATAATGATATATAATAGTATTTTAATTACAGTATGGTATCATATATAATATCACTAAATATATCCTTTATACATACCACATATGGTATTAACGAATCAAATCACTTTGAGGGGGCGGTAGTCCGCACTTCCTTAAATGAAGATATCGCGTTTACCAATAATGGAAACCATAAAGGTATGCCATAAATGGAAAATAAAGAAGATTATGTAAAACATAAAAATATTAGATATCATATATAAATATAGTTTCATCTTAATGGCCACCTTTGAAGGTGTTAGAAGAATGTTGAACAATCATCGTTTCGGGAGGCAGAAATTCGCCATCCACGGAAATAGTATGTTCTTTAACCATTAGATGTAGGTGTGTGTAAGTGTAGCTCGAATACTTCTTATAACAACATCCTAGTATATTGAAGATACTGGATTTGTTACAAAATAAATGAATAAAATGAGTTTATGGGGTTGGAGAAGCAAAATAAAACAAAAGGACACAAGTGAAGACATTACCTTTAAATCGGGTAACTTCCTTTGATTTGAGCTCAAAGGCTTCCTTGGAAAGGATTCTGACAAAAGTGAGGATTCAAGGAGTTGGAGAGGGATGTGGAGAGATGAAATGTTCAGGGTTTGGCCGAGCCAAAGGCTTTGGAAGTATGTGTATAGAGGTAGAGGTGGTGGCCTTTTATAAGAGGAGAGGAGGGGAACTCTTGGAAAGGTATAAAATGTAACTTTATTTTCAAATGAGTTTCGGATTTTTATGGTCCCAAATTGATGTGTTTCGGGGATAAGGTGATAAGGGTTCGAAATCCACCCATCCAATAGGTTTTGGACATGTTAAGGTCTTAGATTTTACATTATCTTTCCATTTTATTGAAATCGTTAAATAATGAGGTCATCGCTACATCATCATGATGTCATAAATAATTTAATTTATTTAATGTCTAAAAATTATAAAAAAATACTATGATGTAGGAAATATTTTTAGATTTCTAATTAATATTTATAGTCCAAAAGATCATTTATGTATAGAAAATTAAAAATATTTACTTAGGTGATACATTCTTTGTTACATTTAACATTCTTTAAAAATAAAAAGATAAAAAGTCACTTTTTCAGAAAAGTGATTCCATAGGGCCCCTAAGTTTGGCACAAGTCATCCCATGGTCATCCATGAGACAACCATTAGCCTTAGGACACATTTTTTCGTCATTTATTATTATTATGATATTATCTTATTATCTTTGACTACCCGATTACTCATTAATCAAGATAATTAAAGATAATTACCGTCGTTACTGTTCATAATGTCCAAAAACAAAAGAGTCTTAATTACATAATTTGGACCTTCTGATTCCAAATATGTAATCCATTTTACCAAATTCCAAACACATAAATTGCAATAATTAATTTAAAAATAACTTTCCGTTTTCAAAACAAATAGCGGGTTTTTTAGAAACAATATTTATGAAAAGTTTGGCACTTGTTTATGCCTAATTCCAAAGTGAAATTAATCCCAATGACCATAATTGAATTAAAAGGTAAAAATATATTCTAATTAAACTTTAAAACAAATTAAAAAGATAATATAACCATATAATTAAATTATATGAAAAGACAGTTTTGATGTAAAATGCAGTATTTTTAACTATTGATTGAAAAATGAACATTATCAGAAAAATACCAAAAATTAACCCAAGGTAAATTTCAATGTCCCAATCATAAATAATATGTTTATTTTGAAAAATATAGCTTATATAATTTTCAAAAAGTGAATTTAAAAGGGGTTCTCCATCAAAAGGCGGTTAATCAACCTTTTAATGAATATTAGAATGTTTACGCTTAAAACGGGATTCATTTGCATTTTTAATCCTATAACATTTATTGTAAAGTGTAAAAATATTTAAAAAACATATATAATCATTTTGTAGTTAGTTCTGTTAATTCCCGCCATTACAACGGCTAGGCGTTAACTACCATTTAAAATAATATTATTTTATTATTAGAGTGCAACGTAAGATTCCCAAAAAACTCGTTGTTGCGTATTGGGTACGCGATCGAGCATAGCATACCCTTTAAAGTAATATTAATATTTTATTCACAAATATTGATAAATATAAATATTTCATATTCTTTATTTACCTGGGGTGTTACAATTGTGTGTATGAGTGTTAATATGGGTGTTCTGTTTATTTTTATCTATGATTTAATTCCATAATCATCATATATTCCCAAAAAATTCTAAATTATACCCTTTTATATTTCATTTCAAATTAAAATAAATATTTTTGAAATATCATCAGGTTATTATGAACAATTATTAAATTTGACTCAAAAGGGGTAAATATTATTCTTATTTTGGTAGATTTTACCAAATCTTAAATAGATATAATTTCATGATTTATTAATGATGTTGTCAACTGTTTTTAGGGAAATAGTATTTTGAAAAAAAAGGAATGAATTATTGATAGGTTTGATGTTTTTTCAAGTAGATTAGAACTTTAGGAAACCTATAGTTTAAACATGATCTTTTTATCTTAAACGAGTTAAAATGGAACTACTCATATATCACAACCAATCAAGATTCATATAAGTCCTTAAAATTTGGAATAAAATTGGAAATAACATTGTGTATTATGTAAATAAAAATATCCCAACTCAATATTTTCTTTTCATGATTCTACAAACAAATTAATATTTCAAATAAATAATATAGTGTCCCTTTATAAAAAATGAGTTCATTATTGTGAGGGTAAAGTTGGACCCAAATTGAGACATGGATAATTTATTTATATAAAAATATTCTGATTCATATTTGTAATGTGGAAATTAGGGATAATCTTTGAGGAACCTCTGGGAGAGTGATAACTGGTAGTTCTTCTTGTTATAAATTTAGTTCTATTTGAATCCCACTGGTCTACTATCCTTGATCTATTATTTTAGTTTAGTTTTAAGTTTGTATAGAGTGTGTTTTTTACATAGGAGGCATGATTTTTCCGGTAATGGATAGTTTAGTGACTCAAAAAATATAGTATGTACATTATAACTAGGGATGAATTTTTTTTTTTGGAGTATTAATGAATAAATAAAATTCATTGATTCGTTTGGAGTAAAATTGATTCTGTTCAGGGGTTTTTGATATGGTATATCATTTATACAAATTTTCCATAACATTTTTCTATGAAATATTGAAATAATTTATGCCAATGCATGATCAAACTAGAGAATTGTTTAATATTTATTTATTTATTGATGATATATACACTCATTGATTATATTAATTAAATGTTTTATTGATCATACAATTTTTTTCCCTTCTCTTTGTTTTATAAGTACTCTTTAGAAAATATTTTTGTGTTTTTGATTAAATATACCTTTTTAAAAATATTTTGATGTTTTTTTTAAATTTAGATGAAATTAATTCTTAAAAAAACTCATTGATTTCATTTTTTATTCATGGGTAAAATTTCATTAATTATAGGATTCAATTATTAGTTAGGAATGTTTATTCACTAAATAAATTCAAGGAATTAATTTTTCTTCCTTATTCATGGAAATAAATTATTAATTATTAAAATTCATTGAATAATTTCTTATTAAAATTATTTTAATTACTGCTAATCAAAAAATACATGTAATTTTTAGGTCCCCAACTGGTTTTCTACAATCACAGATGCATGATAAAATTTTATTCTACCACCATTATTTACTATGTAACACTATGTAAGGATAAAGGGTTAATTAACTAAATGACATGACCTATGCCAACAAGGTGCATCTTTCTTTTTGAGGGGCCTCCCTTATTAGAACTCCACAGTAGAGTGTGCTTGGAATAGTATAGTGAACATCAAGGTTGACCTTTTGGAAAATTTACCGAGTTGTGTGTGAGTGAGGATGATGAACATTGAAAGGAATATGTGTTGTCCTTTTGGGAAAATCCTTAGTCTAATGGCACATTCAGCCATGTGGGTAAGCCCCATAGATGGGACCAAAAGTCTTTGGAGAAATTGGTGGTACCTAAAAGACTAGGACCCAATGAACTTATTAGGGTGGAGTGTATGTGATGTCAATGGGTCTCGCTAGTTACATTTGTATCAAAGGAGTAACCTATCCTTAACTAATATGGGACTGGCTGGGTCAAGATGATGGGTCCAAATTGGGATGATGTGATATAAATGGGTTGGGTTGATTATAACATCCAAGAATGACATATGGTTATGTGAATAACTAATATGAATCATGATAATAATGTAAAACACTTTTTGGGAGCCTACATGATTATATCCATATAGTTTAGTATTCTTGTCCCGGAGGAGTGATCACGTTGGGCGATCATTTTGGGAAGTTTCACAGGGTATGTGAGGTTAAGGGACAATCACACCAAATATAACCATTATTGGAATATGGGGACTATTATTAGTTTGATAACCCATTTGAGTGTGTGTGTGGGCCATGGGTAGGGCACCACATGTCTAAAAAAAACTGATGGTACCAGGTAGTCCCAGACATAATGAACATGTTAATGTGTGGTTTCTATGTTGTATTCATAACCTGGTTTTAACATACTACCATCATAGTATACTAATACTACATTTTTATCACACCACTTCTTTCTTCATTTACTAATATTCATCAATGCTGCCACCACTCATGGATTCACTACAAAAAATTAGAAGAACACAAGGGAAGATGAATTTCATGATCGAAGTGGATGAAAAACCTCATCAATCGACAACCTTGCTGTAGGAAAATTATGAGAGGATGTGACCTATATTGAATAATAATGGAGTACAATTTTTTGGGAATAATCAAAGGTGACCCGCTCAATAATAAGAATATTATTCAAGTTATGAGTAAATACAACATGAAATACTAATAAGGACACTTGAATTAAAGATTTCAATAAAAAAACATGGTGAGAACATGATCTCCCAAATTTTTGGTGTTGAAAATAAAATATTGATAGGTGAAGAGCGAGATGGATCTTACTGAACATATGATCTTAGCTGATGCAATCGATGTATAAAAATCATTCGACTAGAGAATTAAAAATGTAGAACTCACCACTGATGATGGATCATAATTATCCAAATTATATTATTCAAAAAACATAATGAGGGATGAAAATATTTTATAAATTTTCAAGTTGTGTGTGAAGAGATATCAAATATCAAAGGAATAATCTCACCAATGAAGGAAAAATAATTAGGAAATATCAAGATTGCGGAAAACTCACATATGAAATATTCATATTGTATTTATAAATTTAATTAATACTAAGAATGATTCTTTTAGATCTAACATAGGATTCCCTTGATCTCTACTATAAAAGAATTTTTAGAACCATTAATTTTATTTTATAATAGTATCATGTGTGAATTTATTTTTCTTTTAGGATTTTGATTCAATATGAATGGGCATCATTATTTTAAAATTATATGGTCTCAATTTCCATCTTCAAAGAAAATAATGTTCTCTAACAATTTCATTAATTAATTCCACAAATTTTAATATCACGCTATAAAAATTAGATCTTGGTATATGAAATGAAAGAGTTTAATTCCTAAATTATCCCAATGATAAATTTTTTTTCTTGATGCTTTTCTTAGACGTTTTTGAGTTTGGTTGTTGAATCAATGTTCTTCTTCACTCTATTTTTTGGAATTTCACCAAGAGTAAATACTAATTATAAATGAGATAAAGGTTCCAATTAAATGAATAAACTCAATTTCATCAACCATATAAAGAAAAAAATTCAAAATATTTTGAAAAATAAAGGAGTAATTTTGATGTGAATTGTAGGTTTGAGATTTGATGAAGTAGTCAAAGCAAGAAAAAGATCCGGGTTTAATAATTTTGGAGGGGGTGGGATCAAATATAGAACATATGAGAATTATCTAGATAATATCCTTAAAATGTTGATTCACTATAGTTTTTGGATGGAATATGACCATGTGGTAGGACCCCCTTGTTTTTAATTTATTTTTTTGAAATTTTCAGATAATTTTATTGGATTCAATAATGATAACCACGCGTCATGCCATATGAATTTCAATTACATTTATATTATCTTTTCAATACATTAATATTTCTAATTTATTAATAATATGAGGTGTTATACTCTAGGATTTACTTTCCAGGAGATGGGATAAATCCATAATTCTGGATTCATGGGGCTTATGAGGGATTCTCTATTTCATCCACACATTAACTAATTTTATAAGAATTTTTCATATTTTTTAATAATAAAATAGTTCATTTTTGTTTTTTTATTTTTTTTATCATTGGACTTTACAGAGAGTGGGATAAACTATGAGACTAGAGTACGGTGTGAAGCTATAATTCATCTTAGAGTGTTGAACATCCTGTTGAACATCATCGTCTACTTGACATTGGTAGAAAATGACCATGTAAGTGTTGAAGCTTGCGAATAACCACGTAAGGGAATTATTTGTTTACATTTCCCCTTAATATTTATTACTTTTATTTAATAGTCACTTGAATGAGTATCTATGAGTTTTTGTAATTGAATATCTTTTAAATATCCCTATACGTAGAAAGGGATTTTGGATTAGTGTTTTTTTGTTTGGGTGATAATTTCAATTTTGGGAGAGTATTTCTATATTGGAAGTGATTTCAGCCATATGTATACATAATTTGGGATGAGAGTGTAGAGTGACATGATAAGTCTATCCTTTAAAAAGATTTTTTGGTAAGTGATATAATAAATTTAAGATCAATGATAGGCAATTTTTAAGGTGGATTGATGTAGATTTGAGATTATTTCATTTTAAATTCATTCTCCATTTCTTGTTCTCTTCTCCCAATTTCCATCTACATCAATTATTTCATCTTGATTATCCCACTACCAAGTTTATTTTCATATAATTTTTTCATTATATCAACTAATGATTTATAAATATATAAAAACACACAATTACATTTGGAGAATCACTAGAATTTTTGACACTTCTTCATTGAGAGCGGACCTATGGATTGAAACAATTCTATCTGGGGAGTTTTTAAATGTATTTTTATGTTTAAAAGGATAGTCTGTTCAAAAATTAAATGTTTCCTATAATTATGTTTAAAAATGGATTTAATATTCTTACATTATATAAATATAGAATTTCACAAATCATAAAAGGAATTAAAATGTGACAGATGCCTCGTAAAAACAATATAGAGAGGTTTAAAGGTAATTCCCCATTTATTAGACTTTTCAATGAGATTATCTTCAAGGATTAACATAAATGTTTCTGAAAAAGAAGTTATAGTAATATATATAGTGCTTAGTGACAAAATAGGTGTTGGAAACATTTAACAACATCAAGATCTATTTGAAAATGTTCTAAATGGGAAGTCGATTGGAATAGTTTTTGATCCAAGAGTTTAGCGAATATTATCCTACTGTGTTTTTACAAAGGTATGGTGAAATATTTGTGAAAAATAATAGATGATGTTTTATTGATGGTAGATATCTCAAGTAGTAAAATACTATGAAAAAATCTATATAGATTACTCCATAGGAAATAAATAATCCATAATTGAGATAAAGATATTAAGAGTAACCATATATTCAAAATTAATTTTTTTAATATTTTTTTTCTAATGTAAATGGTAGGATTTCGTTTTAGTGATAAAATTTATTGATTTATGAATTTATTATTTTTTTCTATGTTCACAATGTGTAGTAAATCAACTAACATATATCCCCTTAAGGTTTTGTAAGTGGAATGGATCATCCTTTCATAAAACCACATGGTCAATTAAATATGTTATGTTTTTAAGAAAGTAAAAATAAGTCTATTTTATGAATAATTAATATAAAATAACTTTTGTTCCCTTGAATTATGGTTGCAATATTTGGCCATGTTATCGATTCAATGGATGAATTTAAATGTTTTTCCAAAACCTAGGAAAAAATTTATTATTTAGAGAACTAATATTGATTATTCTATATTTAATTTCATAAAAAATAATATTGAAAGGATTTATGCATATTATTTCCATTAAAAATAAAAAAATAATAAATCAACTGTGATTTATGAATATAATTACTATGTTTTTATATTTATTGTGATATAATAAAGATGAAAATTCTAAATTTTATAGAAAATATTAATTATAGATAAATGATAAAAATCAATATTGAAAATTACATTTTTTTTCTTTACATAAATAATTAATCATTCATGATAAAAATATCATTATTCTATAATAATCCACAGTCTAAAATATCTAGTGGAAGGAAAATATCTTAACGAATTTATTTTAAATATGTTAATGATTTTATTTTTTATCCAAATTTATTAAAACTAGAATAGAATAGAAATAAAAATATTCTTGACATAGATAAATTTTTTTGAAAAATCACTATGAGTATAGAGATTCAGGGATGATATGATGTTAGATGAGAGAACATGAGCAACTTTCCAACACTATAAATCAATTGTTATGCCAAAAATTGGAATATTCAAAAGAACTGAAACTATATGAAATCGGTCTTTACCACATATCTATATATTTTACTCTTAATACATCCAATCAGATAGTGTTATATATGATGAAAGAAAATGATAAAGATTAAGATGATATAGATATAAAAAATAGGAGAATCAGACTACTATAGAAGAGTTTATATAATCTAATGTGTTGTGGTATTAGGATGATGATGATATAGATTATAAAGGTATTGTAAGAAATAATATCATTAAGAATTATTGAACGATGAACTCTAGAACTATTTAAGATTAAAAAATGATGTTTTATCGTAGATAAATGACTAAAAATAGATTAAAGAGAAAGAATTGTGTGGATGAACTTTTTCATGATAGATAAATTATGATAAGGAATGGTCCTTAATATTTTTTATTTATGATTTAACATCATACATGTAAAATTTTTCATGTTTTTTATTATACTCAATGTATTATATTAATATGTGAATGACACAAGACAATACTGATAAATATTCGAGACACTTGAATTTTTTGTTTTCTATGAGGAAAAAATTAGAATTTAAAAGAAGAAGAAAAATATTAGAGAACATATATATTAATAAATGAGGGAACATATAGTGGAAAAATGAATTTTTATATCATTGGAAAAATCCACATTTACAAATTAATGAAATCTAAAATTGGCTTTGGGAATATGATTTTAAAGGGATATTTAATATTTCAAAATTGATGGTTGTTTTGTTAGTTAACAGTATAAAAAAGAAAAAATATGAGACATGTTAACTTTTTTTGATTTGATAACTGAGAGTTATGGTGATATATTGTATGATATATTAAAGAAAAATCTCAATGATGAAAAAGTATAAGGATATATACCCGTGTTAAGGAAACATAGTTGTGTAATATCAATTCTGAAAGTAAAATAAGTGATTCAAATGACATACATAGTTTCAGATTCATGATTTGGAAAAAATACAATAAGTAAAACCTATTAAGTATTTCATGATTTATTGATATATATTTTTTAAAAAGTGATGATATATTGGGTCATAAGATCACATGATCTCATAGTTTTACTAATACTTCTATGTGAAATTAATTGTTAGAAACCTATAATGGTGAGTTATATTAGTTAGCATATAGCATTTGGTTTTTAAGATATAATTACATTCAAAGAATATTTTGTTGAGTAGGACTAGTTATATTAAATTAAATTATATTTATCCTTTTTTGGTGAGTTGATATACATACAATAAAAACCTCACAATAACTAATGAAAAACTAATGTATGATTTAATTGAAACCTTGGAAGTCATGGTATGTATGAAGGTGATGTTATGATGCATTTTCAATAGTTTCAATTTTTATTCAGTGTGGAATTGTAACATCCCAAGTAATTAATGAATAATAGATATTCTTATCTATGTATATTTATGATTTAGATAGTGTTTTAGAGGCTTAAAATAAGAATAAATTCAATCTTAAGCATGGAATACACTTATATTTTTAAAAGATTGTTTTACTGCCTTTTGATGGAAAACCATTTTTAAATAAATCTTTTGGAAATTTTAAAAGATATATTTGTCAAAATAAACATATTCTTTATGATTGGGACATTGAAATTTACCTTGGTTTAATTTTTGGTATTTTTCTAACAACGTTCATTTTTTAATGAATGGTGAAAAATACTGCATTTTACATCAAAACTGCTTTTTCATCGAATTTAATTATATGGATAGATTATATTTTTAATTGGTTTTAAAGTGTAAATAGAATAAATGTTTACAATTTAATCCTATAGTGGTAATTATAAATAATTTCACTTTGGAATTGGGCATAAACTAATGCCAAACATTTCATAGATATTGTTTCAAAAAAACCCGCTATTTGTTTTGACAGTGGAAATTATATTCAAGTTAATTATTTCAATTTATGTCTTTGGAATTTGGGAAAATGCATTCCATATTTGGAATCAAAATTTAAAAAATTATGTAACTAGGACTCTTTTGTTTTTGGACTTTGTGAATAGTAAAGACGGTAATTATCGTTAATTATCTTGATTAATTAGTAATCGGGTAGTTAAGGATAATAAAATAATATCATAATTATAAAAAATTACACCAAAAAGTGTCCTAATACTACTGGTTATGTCATAGCTGACCATGGGATGCCTTGTGTGAATCTTGGGGTCCCCATGGAATCACTTTTGTGTGATAATGACCTTTTATCTTTTTATTTTTTAAAGAAAATAAATATAACAAAGAATGTATCGACTGAGTAAAACATTTTTAATATTCTCTACTTGAATGATCTCTTAGACAATAAATAATCATTGGAAAGCTAAAAATATTTCCTACATCATAGTATATTTTTTTAATTTTTAGACATAAAATAAAATAAATTATATATGAGACCATGATGAGGCAACGATTACCTCATTATTTAACGATTTAAATAAAATGAAAAGATAATGTAAAAATCTATAACCTATACATGTCAAAAACCTATTTTATGGCTTGATTTCGAACCCTTATCACCTTATCCTCTAAATACCTTAATTTGGGACCTTTAAAATCCAAAACTCATTTGTAAATAAAGTAACATTTTATACATTTCCAAGAGTGCCCCTCCTCTCCTATTATAAAAGGCCCCCACCTCTACCTCCTTACCCACACATCTCAATCCTTTGGGTCGGCCAAGATCTGCACATTTTATCTCTCCACATCCCTCTACTCATCCTAGAAGCCTTACAGTATGCAGGAAGCTCTTCAAGAAACCCTTTTGGTCCAACCAAAGGGAGATACCCGATTTAATGGTAATGTCTTCACTTGTGTTCTTTTGTTTTATTTTGCTTCTCCAACCCCCCTAAAACTTTTTTATTCATTTATTATGTAACAACACTATTATATTAAAGATACTAAGATGTTTTTATAATATGGATTCTATATACACTTACACACGCCTACATCTAATGGTTAAAGAACATACTGTTTCCGTGGGTGGCGAATTTCTGCCTCATGAAACGATGATTGTTCAACACACATATAACACCTTCAAATGTAGAAATTTATATGAAAATATATTTATATATGATATATAATATGTTTATGGTTTACTTAAGCTTCTTTATTTTTCATTTATGGAATACCTTTATGGTTTCCATTATGGGTAAACATGATATATTCATTTTAGAAAGTGCGGACAACCACCCCCTCAAAGTGATTTGAATCGTTAATACCATATGTGGTAAGTATAATGGATATATTTAATGATATTATATATGATATTATACTGGAATTATAATATACCTTTATATCATTATGATTTCACTCCATTAAGTAAGAAATAGAAATGAAAGTAGCATTCATGCGTACGTACGGCTTACCATCTCCATGAATGGTGCATTTCATTACATACCTCTAAATGTTATGTAATATTATAAATGAATGTATGTACTGGATATATATGATATATATGATATCTACATCATGAATATAATTCTGGATATAATAGATATTTTACCTCATGAACAACTTGTAATTATAAAGAGTTCATTTTTTACTCAAGTTCCAATGATCGGAAAAACAACCATTATTAACATAAATAATTACATAGTGTTCATAACATGGTAATAAGTGATATAAAAGGAATAATGAATGTGAAAAACGTTCTTAAGCAAGTATAAATTAACTCAAGTTTATTATTCATGAGGTTAAAGAACGATCGAGTCATGTCGGACCCGAGGTATGGGACTTCGTCTCAATCTCCTTTCATTGAGGCATATTTTGTTTTGTACGCAAGATTATTTTATACAGTGTATAAACTCTTTTGACTTTTAAGTTTATTCAAAAGGAATCTTTTTATATGAAGCGTTTACAAATCAAAAAAAGGGAATGTTTTTTTTGTCGTACGTATGCGGAGATAACGACTTCTCCACCGTCGTGACCATTATTTGAGTTGCGGCTTCCTCTACAATCCATAACTTTTTTTTAAAATGAAAAATAAATACCATGTTTTACTTTTCATTTATTTTGGTATTGAAAATGGTTTTCATAATATTTTTATTATATCAATGTGTTGTATTGATATCTTGTGATTGAAATGTGGAAATTTTTTGTTTCCTTAATGCATGTTTTATGTGATACGACTATGTTATTGTTATTGGGAATTGTTATGAAGACGGGTGGTTCTGTGATAAACAAATGGTGGGTGAGACCGATATAGCTCTCCAATGCATTGGGTAACACAAAGGAGATAAACTTTAAGGTTTTTCCAAAAAGATTTAGGGAATATACTTTGATGGGTATTCCAAATGTAACCATGTGAGTTACTCCCTACGTAAGAATGATATGAATGCCCCAAGTTACCTTTATGTCTTATGATTTCTATGATTTATTAATGATTTGATGAGGTATGTTAAAATTCTTATGTTTTCTGAGTAATGTATGATTTCATACATGGACTAATGTTTTCTTTTCGTACATCTATATCCCTTACTGATCATTTTTATGCTCATCCCATGTTTTTGAAATGTTTTTCACAGGTCAAGGGAAAGGTAAATGATGTGATGATAGTGTTAAGGAAGTGTAAAGAATGATTCCATGTTTTATTTTAAATATGTTTCCATTGATGGTAAAAATGAGTACTATATTTTATGTAACCACTTTGTTTAAATGTGGAATTTAATGCATGTTTTATGATCTAATTCACTAAAACTCTAAACATGAAACGATCCTCAACATGTATTCTTGATGTTACTCAAGATTAAGTGATGTTTAAGGCTGGGGATTTATAATTGGTATCAGAGGCCGGTTTAGATAACTTTAGGAGTTAGAATTATATTAAATGATTATCCAAAAATATTTTTTTTATGGTCAAATTGAAATGATATAGAATTTAAATATTACCATGTTGCTTCATCTAAGACATGTTTGTTCAGAATGGTTTTCCGTAGTGGAAACAGGGAAGCAGTGCTAGGAAGGCATACAGAAGGAAATAACCTTCCGAATCAGCATCCTGAGATAGTCGGAATTGGAAATGAACAGTTTGTTGTAGTAATGGCTCAATTGACTCAAGCGATAAATGGTGGTGGTGTCCATGCACGAGATCATCCAAATCAACCGCAGAGGAACATGTTAGTGGTGGAACATTTCATGAGGCAACATCCCCCATCATTCAGAGGATCATCTGACCCTGTGCTAGCTGAACGGTGGAATAAAGAACTGGAGAATATTTTTGATGTCCTGGTGTGTTTAGAAAATCAAAAGGTTAGTCTTGTTATTTAACATTTGGAGGGTGAAGCAGATCAGTGGTGGTCGATGGTTAAAAATAACAGGTACGCTGATGAGATTGATGCTCTCGACTGTGATGAATTCAGAGGTATGTTTCTTGAGAAGTATTTTCCTAAGGTTATTCAACATAAGATGGAAAAACAATTCCTGGAATTGAGGCAAGAGGAAGACTCAGTGGCTGCCTATGAAGAAAGGATCACTCGATTGGAAAGGTATGATCCAAATTATATCTGAGACCTTGATAGTAAAATCAATCATTTTTACTCAGGATTAATGCCAAAATATCGAAGGGCTTTAGCTTCTCGTGAGTTAAATAGTTATGAAAAGATTTTTCGATGTGTTGAGAATGTGGAAATGGAGTTTGCTGATGATCAAATGTTCTATAACACCTGCAGAAGATGATGTTGATGTGGCAGGAGAAAGGAAAGAATTCTCAAAAAGGTCTGACGGTAAGAAAACTAAGTTTCTAGTTTGTGATAATTGTTGTAAAAGGCATGCTGGGGAATGTCTTCTGAATTCTGGAAAGTGCTACCAATTTGGTAAGATGGGACATAAGGCTCATGATTGCACTGAAAAAGATCATGGTGATGGTAAGACCAAATATGATTTATAGTTAGTGAAATTTATCAAGTGCAATGAGATGGGTCATTATGAAAAACGAGTGTCCGACAAAGAACTCGAGTGATGTGAAGCAGTTAGACCACAAGAAGAAAGGGGTGGTGAAATCCTTTTCAACTACTTTAATAGATGTTGGGCCACCAAATGAAGTGGTATCAGGCACATTGTTTGTTTTTTCATATTATTCCAGTGTGTTTTTTGATTCGGGGTCTACACATTTTTTCATCTCTGAAAAAATTTCTATTAAAATAGGAATACCATCTCATGAAATGACTCCTGAAATGGGGGTAAAAACACCTAGGAGATATTTTGAAGCAAAAAGAATTTATAAGAATCTTCTTATCCTTATCCATGGGAAGAACCTACTTGCAAACATTATTGTTTTACCTCTAGTAGAGTTTGATGATATCATGGGTATGGATTGGATCTCTATTTACCATGCTAAGAATGACTGTAGATCTAAAGAATTTTATTTTCAGAAAGGATTTCAGTTTTTGTACAATAATGAACCCTTACTATTGATAACATATCAAGAGGCCGAGAAACTTGTAAAAGATAGAAATGAATGTTACCTTGCACATACCGTTGAAAACAGGGGAACTGTTCAGATTAATGATGTACCAGTGGTAAATGAGTATCCTGATGTTTTTCTTGATGAGTTTCCTGGAATAATACCAGATCAGGAAGTTGAGTTTAGTGTTTACGTAGTTCCTGATGCTAAGGTAATTTCAAAACCCCCTTATCGAATGTCTCAAATTGACCTTTTTGAGTTGAAGGAGAAATTGCAAGATTTATTAGAGAAATGATTCATTCGACCTAGCACATCACCATGGGGTGCTCCTGTTTTATTTACCAAAAAGAAAGATCGTTCTATGAGACTATTCATTGATTATAGAGCCTTGAATTACATCACTGTTAAGAAAAAATATCCTTTGCCTCAAATTGATGATTTGTTTGATCACATCCAGGGAGCTCAGTTTTTTTCAAAGATTGGCCTGAGATCAGTGTACCATCAGTTGAAGGTAAAGGAATCAGATATTCTGAAGACCACATTTCGTACAAGATATGGCCATTATGAATTTGTATTAAATCCATTTTGGTATAACCAATGCACTTGTTGTATTCATGGACTTAATGAATAGAATTTTCCATGAGTTATTGGATAAGTTTGTGGTTGTTTTAATTGATGATATTTTGTTGTTTTCTAAAAGAAGAGAGGAGCATGAAATACATTTAAGGGATATTTTGCAAACCTTAAAGGAAAAAAATTGTATGGTAAATTCAGAAAGTGTGAGTTCTGGTTGCAACAAATTTCTATCCTTGGTCACATTGTTTCTAAAGATGGGATAATTGTTGATCCTGCAAAAACCAAGGTTATCGAAGAATGGCCAAGACCCACATATGTAATTGACATTCATAGCTTCATTGGTTTGGCAGGCTATTACTGGTGGTTTAATAGGAATTTTTCACAGTTATAAAGTCCAATGACTAAGCTAATTCAGAAGGGTGTTATGTTTATCTGGACAAAAGAATGTGATGATTGTTTTCAGGAACTGAAAAAAAGATTGGTGAATGCTCCAGTTTTGGAACTATCATCTAGGAATGGGGAGTTTGTTATGTACAACAATTCTTCATTGAAAGGACTTGGTTGCATCCTAATGCAGAATGATCAGGGAATTGCTTATGCTCCACGATAGTTGAAAAATCATGAGGTAAATTACCCTACACATGATTTGGAATTAGCTGTTGTTGTTTTCTCTTTAAAATTTTGGAGGCATCATTTGTATGGTGTAAAGTGCGAAATATATACTTATAAAAAAAAGATTAAAGTATATATTCACTCAGAAAGAATTGAACATGAGACAGAGGAGATGGCTAGAATTAATCAAGGATTATGATTGTACAATTCACTACCATCCCGGAAAATAAAATAAAGTGGATGATGCTTTGAGTCGAAAAAATAATGATTCATTAAAAATATTGTGTTTGGAATGTGATCCTTTGGTTAAGGATTTGATTAACATTGGCATATATGTTGTTGGTGGAGGATTTCCTTCTGTTTTGTATCAGGTATCAATGAAATCATCTCTATCAGACAGAATTAAGAAAGCACAGAAGGAAGACACTGAGTTGTAGAAAAAGGTAGAGCTGGTTCAGAAGTGTATGTTGCCTGATTTCAACATTGATAATGATTGTGTTTTGAGATTTGGGAAGAGATTGTGTGTGCCTCGTGATTCACAGTTGAAAAGAGAGTTGTTATTTGAAGCTCATAGTTCTCCGTTTTAAGTTCATCCAGGAATTAATAATATGTATAGAGATCATGGGGAGTATTACTGGTTGGATGGAATGAAAATAGATATTTCTAATTTTACTGTGAAGTGTTTGACTTGTCAACAGGTTAAAGCAGAGCGGTAGTTACCGAAAGGGATGCTTCAGCATTTACCAGTACCAGAGTGGAAATTAGAGAATATATCCATGGACTTCATTGTGGGATTGTCGAAGACACCCCGAGGTAATAATTCAATCTGGGTTATTGTTGATCGCTCGACTAAATATACTCATTTACTTGCAATACATGATACTTTTTCCCTATATCAACATTCCTGTTGGTATCTTAACGAGATATTCAAGTTAGATGGTGTTCTCCTATTTATTGTATCTGATCGTGATCCTAGGTTTACTTCTATCTTTTGGAAATGCCTTTAGAAGTCGTTGGGTACTGAATTAAATTTTAGTACAGCTTTTCAACATCAATCAGATGGGAAATCAGAAAAAACATTTCAGACATTGAGGGATATTCCACGTGCTTGTTCGACAGATTATCAGGGAAGTTGGGACCAACATCATTCTTTGGATGTGTTTTCTTATAAGAAAGTTTTCATTCCAGTATACAAATGGCACCATTTGAAGAATTATATGGGGAGCGGTGTCGAACTCCATCTTTCTGGGATGAAGTGGGTGAAATGAAGTAGATGGGACTGAAATTGGTAGAAGAGTTGGCAGAAAATGTTCATCTCATACAGAAACACATGAGAACAACTCAGAGCAGGTAGCAGAATTATGCGGATAACCTGATGAAGGATCTATCTTTTGAGGTAGGTGATCATGTTTTTCTCAAAGTATCACCATGGAAAAGTGTGATGTGATTTGGAAAGAAAGGAAAGATGAGTCCAAGGTTCATTGGAACATATGAAATTCTGGAGAGATTTGGATCTGTTTCATACCGAGTGGCTTTACCTCCGAGTTTATCTTAGGTACACAATGTTTTTCATGTTTCAATGTTAAGGATGTACATGTCAGATCCATCTCATGCTTTGAGACCTGAGGTAGTTGAGATGGAAGAGAATCTATCTTATGAGGAAAAACTGGTCCAGATTCTTGACCATAGAGAGCAAGTGTTTCGGAATAAGGTGATTCATCAAGTAATGGTTTTGTGGAAGAACCAAATGAGTGAAGAGGCAACATGGGAATCAGAAAATGCAATGAGGGATAAATACCCCCACCTATTCGATAAGTAAATAAATTAAGGGGACGAAATATTCTAAAGGGTGGAAGGATGTAACATACCAAGTAATTAATGAATAATATATATTCTTATCTATGTCTATTTATAAATTAGATAGTGTTTTATAGGCCTAAAATGAGAATAAATCCAATCTTAAGCATGGGATACAGTAATAATTTTAAAATATTGTTTTACTGCCTTCTGATGGAAACCCATTTTTAAATCAATCTTTTGGAAAATTTATAAGCTATATTTGACAAAATTAAAATATTCATTATTATTGGGACATTGAAATTTACCTTGGGATAATTTTTTGGTATTTTTCTGACAATTTTCATTTTTTAATGAATAGTTAAAAATTCTGCAATTTACATCAAAAATGCTTTTTCATCTAATTTAGTTATATGGTTAGATTATCTTTTTAATTGGTTTTAAATTGTAAATAGAATATATTTTTACCATTTAATCCAATAGTGGTCATTATAATTAATTTCACTTTGGAATTGGGCAAAAACTAATGCCAAACTTTTCATAGATATTGTTTCAAAAAAACCCTCTATTTTTTTGACAACGGGAATTATTTTTAAATTAATTATTTCAAATTATGTGTTTGGAATTTGGTAAAATGTATTCTATATTTGGAATCATAAGGTCCAAATTATGTAATTAAGAATCTTTTTTTGTTGACTTTGTTAATAGTAACGACGGTAATTATCGTTAATTATCATGATTAATTAGTAATCAGGTAGTTAAGGATAACAAAATAATATCATAATAATAAAAATTGACACCAACATGTGTCCTAATACTACTGGTTGTGTCATGGCCGACCATTAAATGCCTTGTGTGAAACTTGGGGACCCCATGGAATCACTTTTGTGTGATAATGACTTTTTATATTTTTATTTTTTAACGAAAGTAAATATACCAAAGAATTTATCAACTGAGTAAAACATTTTTTATTTGTCTACATAAATGATCTATTAGACAACAAATATTCATTGGAAAGCTAAAATTATTTCCCACATCATTTTATTTTTTTATAATTTTTAGACATTAAATAAATTAAATTATATATGAGACCATTATGATGTAGCGATTACCTCATTATTTAACGATTTAATTAAAATAAAAAGATAATGTAAAATCTAATACCTAAACATGTCAAAGTTCTATTGTATGGGTGGATTTAGAACCATAATCACATTATCCTTGAAATAAATTAATTTGGGACCTTTAAAATCCGAAACTCATTTGAAAATAATGTAACATTTTATACCTTTCCAAGAGTGCCCCTCCTCTCCTCTTATAAAAGTCCCCCAACTCTACCTCCTTACCCACAGATCTCAAGCCTTTGGGTTGGCCAAGATCTGTTCATTTTATCTCTCCACATCCCTCTCTTTATCCTAGAAGCCTTACCTTAGGCAGGAAGCTCTTCAAGAAACCCATTTGGTTCAAACCAAAGGGAGTTACCCGATTTAAAGGCAATTTCTTCACTTGTGTTCTTTTGTATTATTTTGCTTCTCCAAACCCTAAACACTTTTTAATCATTTCATTTGTAACAACACTAGTATCTTAAATATTCTAGGATGTTGTTATAATAAGGATTCGATATACACTTACACACACCTACATCTAATGGTTAAAGAACATATTGTTTCCGTGGGTGGTGAATTTCTGCCTCACGAAACGATGATTGTTCAACACTCATATAACACCTTCAAATGTGGAAATTAATATGTAACTATAATTATATATGATTTATAATATGTTTATGTTTTACTTAATCTTCTGTATTTTTCATTTATGGCATACTTTTATGGTTTCCATTATGGGTAAACATGATATCTTCATTTTAGGAAGTGCGGACTACCACCCCCTCAAAGTGATTTGATTCGTTAATACCATATGTGGTATGTATAAAGGATAGATTTAATGATATAATATATGATATTATTTTTTAATTATAATATACCATTATATCATTATGATTTAACTCCATTAATTAAGAAATAGAAAAGAAAGTAGCGTTCATGCGTACGTATGGCTTAACGTCTCCATAAACAGTGCATTTCATTTCTTACTTCTAAGTGTTATTTAATATTGTAAATACATGTATATACTGGATATATATGACATATATGATATCTAAATCATGAATATAAATCTGGATATAATGGATATTTTACCCCATTAACAACTTGTAATTATAAAGAGTTTATTTTTGACTCAAGTACCAATGATCGAAAAAACAACCATTATTAACATAAATAATTACATAGTGTTAATAACATGGTAATAAGTGATATAAAAGTCATAATGAATGTGAAAAAAGTTCTTATGAAAGTAGAAATTAACTCAAGTTTAGTAATCATGAGGTTAAAGAACGATCGAGTCAAGTCGGACCCGAGGTATGTGACTTTGTCTCAATCTCCTTTCATTGAGGCCTATTTTGTTTTATACACAACTCTCTTTTATACGGTGCATAAACCCCTTTGACATTTATGTTTATTCAAAAGGAATATTTTTATATGAAGTGTTTACTGAACAAAAAAAGTGAATGTTTTTCTGTCGTACGTTTGTGGCGACAACGACTTCTCCACCGCCGTGACCATTATTTGAGTTTCGGCTTCTTCTACAAGCCATAACTTTTTTTAAAATGAAAATAAATACCATGTTTTAATTTTTATTTTTTTTGTATTGAAAATGGTTTTCATAATGTTTTTATTATATCAATGTGTTGTATTTATATCTTGTTATTGAAATTTGGAAATGTTACGTTTCTTTTATGCATGTTTTATGTGATACGATTACGTTATGGTTCTTGGGCATTGTTATGAAGACGGGTGGTTCCGTGATAAACTAAGGGCGGGTGATCCTGATATATCTCTCCAATGCATTGGGTAATGTGAAGGAGTTAAACGTTAAGGTTTCTCCGAAGATATTTAGGGAATATACTATGATGGGTATTCCATACGTAACCCTGAGGGTTACTCCCTACATAAGAATGTTATGAATGCCTCAAGTTACCTTTATGTCTTATTATTTCTATGATTTATTCCTGATTTGATGAGGTATGTTAAAATGATTATGTTTTCTGAGTAAAGTATGATTTCATACACGGACTAATGTTTTCATTTCGTACTTCTATATCCCTTATTGAGATTTTTTATGCCCATCCCAAATTTTTGAATTGTTTTTCACAGGTCAAGGGAATGTTACATGATGTGATGATAGTGTTAAGGAAGTGTCAAGAATGAATCCATGTTTTATTTTAAATATGTTTCCATTGATGGAAATAATGAGTACTATCTTTTATGTAACCACTTTGTTTGAATGAGGTATATAATGCATGTTTTATGATATAATTCTATAAAACTCTAAACCTCAAAAGATCATCAACGTGTATTCTTGAAGTAACTCAAGATTACGTGATGTTTAAGGCTGGGGCCTTACAGGAAAAGTAATATAAAAATGGATTTTTATTGATGCGCATGAAATTGTAACCGTGGAATTAAAATAAAACATTATAATCAACAACATATTATAGTATAGAATAACTTATTGGTGAGAAAAAATTTTTTAATGTTTAGTTCTTAAAAAACGTTATTAAAAACAACATTCCCCTTTTCTGATTCTCATACATTCATGTTGTTTTGGGATATTGGAAAATCATAACATAAGTCCATATTCACTAACTGAAAAATAATGTGGATTTAAAAATGGGGATTAAAAGAATTCCACAATTTTCAAAAAAGGAAACACCTAACTCAAACCCACATAGTTGTTTGGACCATTACTATTAAGAATTTCACATATCATTCTACAATTTTATATTTTTTGAGAAGTGATGGAAAATACACATCCACCATGTTGTGAAGAAATGATAAAGTAATTAATAAGTAATATCATTATTTTTTGAAAAATATAATACTACAAGAATATTGAACATATTAACATTTTACTAGATAGATTCCATAGGATGTATTTTGCATTAATGGATCGTGATGGTGAAATTTTACTGTAATGGGATTAAATTGAGAAAAAATATACATGTGATGGTATTCTAAATCACCAATATTTAAAACAACGTTATTTTAGATGGTGTTCAATTTTGGATTTACTATAAATCCATTTTATGTTATTATGGTTTTTTATTATCTGGAATAACTGTTTTATGAGGAGGAATGATGTATGAGGTTTTGAATAATCCTGTAATATGATAATAAATGCACCATTATCAATATAAATGTGTCTTAATTATTATACCTCTAGATAATTTCATCATTTTAATTCTTAAGGTGGTGATTTAATGGGGATATTCTTTATAATAATGAATTGTAATTGATATGTTATTGAGTATTTGAGGGAATATTTTCCTGTAAAAAGACACCTAATTATATCTTCTTGATGGTAATAAAATGTTAAATTATAGATTTATTAAAAAACATACGGAAGGAAATGTGTTCTTTTTAAGATAGTCTACTAATGTAGTCCATGTATGGCTGCCCATTTATGAATTTGTAGAATGGATCCATGTAAAGGTGTATGTGGGGGTTGTTCGTCTAATTAGGATCATGGTGATTTATAACAAGGGATATCATTCTAAAAACAACATATGGAGGGATCATGTGGAAGAATATCATGATATACTTTATGTCAAAGTGTATCATGATCAGGAAACACATAGAAATATATTATGTAGAGGTTCATTATGATGTGGATCATCACAAAGAATAATTTCATATTCTATTTCTAATATAAATTATTTTTTCATATCATTGTAATTTATATTTAATTTTTAGTAATTAAATAATTTCTGTAAATGCTTATGAAACACCAATATAGTTCCAGGGAACACAATATGATACTAAAGTAAATAATATTAAAAACAACAGATGTAAAATTCCTGGGTTATTTTAAAGTGTCCCAAAAATAATAAATATAGATATAAGATATTAGAGTGGTGTTAATTCTTTATACTATATGTCCATGGTTTTAATGTTTTTATAAAATTTAAATTATGTGAATAGTTCATAAAATTACATTAATAGTATTTTATTTTAAAAAACATTTTATTAAATTATTCAAAAATAATAAATTTATTGAATTAGTATAATAATATTGATAAATTGTTGACATCGTAATCCATTTTAAATTAATGAAATAATTATCACCTTATATGTAAAATTAAAATGATTTAATTTTTCAAAATTCATTACCCTATGTAAGATAAAAATTGGATATCCATTGAGGTTAATCTAAATGAAGATGATTACAATTGTTTAAAATCCATTAATATTTTTGTAGAATAATTATATTTTGACACAACCATATTATCCATGAATCAATATTTTTTGGAATCATATTATATGAGTTAGACACATATTACATTATAATATATCAAGAATTTCCAAAAAAATATATTAATGGTATTTAATAAAATATTATCTTATTTTATTTGATTTCATATAGAAAAAATTAATATCTTCGTGAAGGTGAATGAAATAGGGTTGAAGATGTAAATTATGAAAAAACTGTGGGTCATTTTTATAAATATAATAACTTTCTTGGCATCTAAAAAGTTAAAAATTGAAATCTCTATAATTTTCAAAAGTTATAATGGGGGTCCAAACTAAAATATAAGTTAAAATATTTATAGAAACATGGTCAAATTTTATTGAATGGGTGGATTTTTTACAATACTAATCTAACCATAAAATTAAATATACTTTTTCCATTTTTCAATTAAATGTAATTGGTAGTAATCTAATACTTTTGGTAATTCCATGACTGCCTCTTCACTCACTTTTGAAGTGGGGCCTTCTCTATTATATTACTTATACGTGATGAACTATTTTTTATAGAAAAATCATTCTCAAATATATTCCTAGAATTCCTTACCAGATTACAGTGGTCATATTTTAGTCTAAATGTCATCCTTAGATGGATTGAGTTCTATAAAAGTAGGTTTTATGAAGTACTTTTATATCATTCAACCAAGTTTTTTAGTCATATTTCTATTTATTTCTCCATAAAATATTCATTAAAGAAGAAAAAATAATAATGAAAATATATTCCATATAATTATATGATATTTTGTTAATATAATACAAAACATCGATCTCAACAACCCTTAAATGGGATGTGAAACCATTTTTTGTGTGTATGGAGGACTACCACCTCATGAACCATTGAAATTATTTTTCCATCACCACCTCTTAAATATAGCTAAAATTTTGGGTTTAAATTTTATATAAAATATTCATGAAATTGTTATCATTCATTAATGATATTATATTATCTAATTTATTACATTTTATTATACTTAAAAATGAAAACATCTTTGTCTCTAAGTGTAGACTGCCACATCCAAACGAAGATTTTATTTATTTTTAATCAGCACATTATATGGAATATATATTTATTTATGTTTATTAAAAGTGGAAGAAGTTATTTATGAAAAAAATGAAAATTCAAGAATTGTAAAATAAAAAATACATTATTTTAATCATGATAATTCAAATATGTAAATGTTACTCATTTGTAGGTGTAACCTACCATCTCCACGACCATATTATATTTAATTTTTTATAACCATCATTAGTGGTGGGTTTTAAAACTACATTTGACTTTTTAAAAATAATAATAATTTCATATTTTATTGAAATAGATGATGAAATAATGGCATTATTTACCACATTCATCCTACAATATAACTTTTGGACATATAATCTAAATATCATTAAAATAACAATATTAAACATTATTTATTTTGTAATTCATTATAACATGGAATTAATTAAAATAAAATTACTAATAAAAATGATAAAGGTTTATTAAACTGTATGTATCTAAAATTTTTATTTATTTTGTAATATAATTTAAATACATGATGTGTAGGGCTCAAAATTAGGGAAAATTTAATTTAAAAAAGTTGTTTTGGAATATTTTTACATCAGATTTCTAAGGAAAAGGTGAAATAATAATTTTTTCATACATGAAATTGTACTTGAGAATTATGTATGATGAATTGGTTAAACAGAAATAGCATATAAAATGGGTGATCCACATTATATATATCCAATTCACTAGGTTATAATTCTTTTCTACATAGCAAAAGAAGGAATTAACTAGGGTTTTTTGTGTTATGTATTTAAATGGGCTCATGTTATTTTTGAAAAGAACATAGAACGGGTTCTGTATATGTTGATCTTAGTCAACTAAAGGGTATTTATTTTATTACTTTGGGTTTTAAAGGTTTTATTTGAGATATTTTTCTTCTTTTTACGTAGATAAAATTTAAATCATATTCTCAAGTAATATGGTGATAAGCCAAAAATTTAATGGGTTTTGATTTTTTCCACTTGAGTAATGTATTTTTTATTTTTTATCACTTATTTACATTTTGTGCTCATCCAGAATTTTAAAATTTTTTAAATGGGATTTATGGAAGGGTATGGAAAAATAAGATGGCATGTTGAAATTCATAAATAATTGTCATGATAAAAAATATGATTCATTTTAAATGTGTTTATATCCTGAAAAAAATGATATTTAGAAGAAGTGTCCACATTATTATATAAGGTTTTTTATGTATGTGTTATGATATAGTCTAGTAAAACTATAATCCGTAAAGATCATCAAAGTGAAATAATGTGAATCCCTTATTGAAAACTAAATTTTGGGTAATGATTTTTTTCGATTCTTCAAACTTGGTATCAAAGGAATAGTTCAGATAACATCATATATTAGTACATATTCTTTTGAGGTTATCTTAAATGTTATGGATACCATTATGGGATTATATTTTAAAGGTTTATCATAATATCAAAGGATTAGAAAACCCATTTTTTGGTTTATGTAATCATATTTTTGAGTGATTAATGATATTTTAGGGTAATTTTTATCAGGTTGAGGAATATATAAACCCTCATAACAACATGAATGATTATTTTATAAGAATTTTATTTCAATTTTAATGGTGTATATTCACCGGTTTGATATAATATTTGAGGTGAAAAAATTACATAATTTTTAATTTATTTATCATATTCTTTAGGATATCTAAAATATTTTTGGGAAAACATTAGGAGTATTATTAATAAATTTCTAATAAGTGGAAACTCATCAAATTTTAATAGGATATTGTTATTAAACCCACAACTAATGGGTGACAAGGATCATTTCCTAACACAAATATATGTGATGTCATGGTTAGTATGATATTGTTTTTATTTTTTTCATTAATAATATTTTAGGAAATCATTAGGTTTATTTCTGGAAGATGTGTATTATCTTATAGATATTCATTGAAAAGGGATTTTATGATTAAGTGAATAATTTTATTTTGGAAAAATGTTACTACAATTGTAATGAACATTATATTATTTATGTAGATTAATAATTTTGGGATAAAATTTTATGAATAACTGTTGACTTATATTTTGTATGAAAATATAATTTTAATGTGAATCATCTTATTTATTGAAATGACTATCATATAATGGAAATTGTTTTATTTGATTATATACATCATGGTAATGAGACATTATGGTTGATTGATTATATTTGAAGATAAATGTGAAATTTATGATTGAAAAATATGTCATCAAATAATAAAAATATTTCTATTTTATTTTAGTGATAAATATTTTTAATAATATTGGGAATATTTATTCATTTAAAGGACTATGTCTATTTTTAGGGGTTATTAATATGGATTTGGGGGTTAATGTTTAATTTCATCATATGAACGTTCATTTTTTTAGAAATTTGGGTGTGTTGACCATTTTGGTTTTGGATAACATAAAAAAATTGAAATAATAGATTCATACCATTTTGGAATTATGTAATCCAAATGAAGTTGATATTTATGCATCACGAATGAAGAATTCATTGTTAATCTTCATAATTTGGAGCAAAAGATGAGATTTTTGTGGATATTGATTAAATAATGAAACTGTAACTATAATGAAATTATATTTAATTTCTTTGTTATTATTGATAGTAATGGGAATACATAAACTTATATAAAAGGTTATTGTAATAGTAAATTTATCTTATTACCATCTTTTTTTTATGAACCATGTGTTGTTTTCACACCTCATTGATTTATGGTTTTCTGTTAATTAAAATTATCATGATCATTCAAATTATTTTGATTAATGTTCTCTTTTACTCTTCATCATTATTTTAACAATATATTTTTCCCCTAGGTACAGATCATTACTTATTAGAAATGTTCTCTTAGATTGAAACATAGTTTAGTATTGTTACACCAGACCTTTGTATTACTCTATACCTATTTTTCAAGAGGAGATTTTATTGACCCTTTTTACTACGTGGGAATTTAAAAAAAAATTCCAAAATTTACTACCCTTGATTACCAATATCTTGTTTAAATTATGTTTTTTTAATTTATTAAATGGGGGATAATGTAAATATTGATCTTTTAAAAGGAAACTATGTTCAATAGTGTATACATCACACAACTATGAGATTAAAATAACCCTGAAATATTAAAATTAAAATTTCATAATTATAATATGGTCTTCTAATTGGATGGTATGAATTGTACTAACCATAATATGAAATTTATATAATTTTTATACTGAACAAAAATATATTTATTAATTATAAGGAAATTAGAACTCATTATTATAGAAAAGTAATCATATATTTCAGAAATATGTTTTATTCAAAATGATATTTATTTTAATTTATTATAGAATATTATAATTAAATATTGGTAAATTTAAAATTATCATTGATAAAAAATATATCTTTTTAGAAATCATTTTTCAAGCATTCCCATCCCCTTCCAAAGAAAATAGAACCACCCCTTATCTTTCATTCACACTTAATGAACAATATGATTTCTATAATATCATCCGAAATAAATTCTTAACATCCCTTTATACATTCTATAGGTCCTAATTATTTCATAATAGCCACCTTAGAGGTATTAATGTGTAATTTAATGAAGGTTGTCTGAAGAAGGGATATCGATTTTAAGAGAATGACTTTGTTTTATTTATTCTTATAAATATTTAAAATCATCATCAATCATGGTGAAATAATAATAAAATTATGATACATATACTTATTTTTTTTATAAATTTTATACTCTATATCTTTAACCTCATCTATCAAACACAAAAAAATTATAATTCACGTGTATGTAGGACAACATCAGCATTAATTGATGTAATTCAGTTTCCAACAACAAAACCTAAGATGGGATATAATAATGAATTTAATGGTTATATATAACATTAGTGACATATTTAAATTTTTTCAATGATAATATAACATTATCTTATTACCATTCATTCAACTGATAAATGATAACAACATTTTTGTATTCAGGTGGACTACCACCTCCACATAGCAATGTAATTTGTTTTTCAACACAACATCATATGAATGATATATATATATATATATACATGTGTGTGTGTGTGTGTTTATTTAAAATTTTAATATTATTTTTAGGATACCATTATAGGTATATAATGATAAAATAACTCATACCATATTTCAGTCAAGGTTAGTTAGAAATGGAAATTTTACTCATGTGTATGACTAAACTAATATCTCACTGATTGTAGTAGAGTACATTTATAAAAAATATTTTTGAAAGATGGTTTTATGGTATTACTGATGAATAAAAATGTTAATAATTTCATGATTATTTTTCTATATATGATGAAATAATCACCTCATTAACCATTGACTACATATGAAATTCATTTCTAACCTAAGATCTGAATATATTCAAAATGTTTGAAATCAATATAAATGATTAAGTAATTGGATATAACATGGAATTATATAAAATAAAAAGAATAATAAACATGAACGATTTTATTTAGAAAATAAATAATTATTATATTTTTATTATTCTATAATAGAAAGATATATCCTGACAAGCGATACTCAAGGTAGGGGAAAAAATACATTGAAAGCCTCATTTCAAATGACTGAAGGATTTATTTCTAAATGGATTTTAATTTGATTCAATATTCAAAAAGATAAATTTAATATATATTTATATAGACATAATTAAATTATAAATAAATTTTATTTCCATCTATTACATTATTTAAATGTTTTTGAAAAGGGGATATTTTTTAAAATTGTTTTTATAATGAAAAAAGGAATGTTTCATTTTAATTTATATAGTGCCCATGATTTTTATGTGCATGGTAACCATTATTTAATATTTAATTAACATTAACGTAATTAATTTTTTCGACAAATAAAAACCATCATTACATTTTTGCAAGGTATTTGGGTATTGAAATTGGGTTAAAAAAGTAAACAATTTTTGGATTTCCCAAACTATTTTCCATATTTCTTTAAATGTTTTTTTCAATGGTTTTATAAATTAAATGTGAAAAAATAAAATGACTGATTCATGAAATGATAATTGATAAATATATATTATTAATGGTTGATCCACATGTAGATTGTATGATGATTGATCCCCATTATATCTCTCAGATGAGTTGATTAATGATCCCATTATTCATAAAAATAATGGGGAGTTAACTTGGGTGGTTTATCCAATGTATTTTAATAGGATCTATTTATTTCATGAATGATTTTAACTTTGTTTTTAATTATTATGCAATACGATTCTTAAAAGGTTTTTTATAATCATGATGTGGTATATAATATATTTATTTAAGGAACTATTTTCCCATTTTCATATCGATATGATTTATTTCATAAGCACAATAAATATAATGATAAATGAAAAAATTTACGTGTTTTCATAGTTTCACTATAATAATGTTATTATTTATTTTATAACCACTACTGATCTTTCAGTTCCCATCCCAAATTCTAAACTCTATTTCATATGGTTTATGGTTGGGAAACGAGAAAGAATAAGTCATGGTGAATGTAACAAATATTTTTTTTTAAAAATAAAACATGTTCCATTTTAAATGTTTTTATATCATGAAAATAGATATTGAGTAGTTTTTTCTACTTTATAATATTTTGATTTGTTATAAAGGAGTTGATAATTGTTTTCTAAAACACTAAAATCTAAAGATACTTGAAATGTAATAAGGTGAATTCAATACTATAAAGTCATGATTATGTAATATTAAGCTCCTATTATTAAGTACTAGGTTAGAGTGATGGTGGGAGTACTATTTTTATCAAAAAAATAAACTAAATTGTAGTTTATTGTTTTTAAATAAAAGACCCTTGGGGTACAATTCTTATACTATCACATAGTGGTGAAAATTGTAATATCTATTTTGATTCATTTTATTTCATATTTATTTGTCTTTTTGTTGTGAATTAAAATCAAATATGCTGAAGGAGTTCCTACCAATGTGGAAACAAGATCCTTTAAATGTATATGAAATTGTTGGAACCCTAATTTACCCCTCCCCTTTCATGAAATGTTGATATATATCATGATTTATTAGATCCAATTTTCAAGCACTAAATAGATCATTGGAAATTATTGAAGATATTTAATTGTGTAAATAATAATAGGGTCCATAATTTTTGTGAGAGAAACTCCCATATATGGATAAATATAATTATATCACATATTAAATATTGTGTGTAATAATTTCTTTCTAATAAACTTGAAGTTATTGAAGTTAGTTATTTGACATGACTTTCCAAACTAAATATGACATTAAATGAAAATATACTAATTCTAAATAAAAAATGTTTTATATTGAGCACTAAAAGATTAGATCTATATAAATATCATGGGATACACTATGACTTTTTCTATATCAGTGATATTTTCCATGAATTATGACATTTATAGTACAAGAAGAAATTACTCCAAAAAATGATTAATTCAAAAAATATTCATATTATAAATTGAATATAATATTTATCAAATTAAAATACATTGTTATGTTTATTCCAGGACATGAAGATGATATAATGAATTTTAATGTTTTAATGATTATTTTCGGATGATCTCCAACGCTTTGTAATCCAAAATTTATATATTTAAAAGATAAGTACCTCTTGATTATCTCACTATGCTATCTATTAAAAAGTTGGGAAGATTTCTAGATTTTAGTTAATCTAAAAGGGGTATAATTTCATTTATTTAAGTAAATTAAATTAAATTTATTGGAAAATATTGACATCCCATAATGTCAAAATGGTAACGTGGACATGAGGGATGATATTTTATTTACTATTTCCTAAAAAATCTAGATATGATATGGTATAATTAAAATAATTATACCAATATAATTTTTCTATTGTGGTAAAGTTGTATATATTATATAATAAATCAAATGATGATTTTATGGTAGGTAATGTTATACACATGTTCCACTAAACCCTAGAATAAGATTACATCCAATAAAATACATTGAAACAGAGAGTTCATATTTATATAAATTTTAGATCATGATATTTATAAGTAAATTAGAAAATTATATTTAGGGTAGGTGTAAAAAGTTGAAGTAGAATTGCGATAAGAGTTTGGACATGAAAAATGGGTACTATTGTGAATGAAAAACACGATCCTTATTAGATGAAACTGATGTATAATTTGATTCCAAGGTAATACATAAGGGAGATAATGATGATATTTAGAATCAATAGAAGAATAATTGAATGTTTAATAATTGTTAATTGAATCTTATTAATATTTTTTTTGAACATGATGGAAAAATTCAAAAAATATAAGAATGTTTAGAATGTCATTTTTCATGTCATGTACATTTAGAGCTTGGTAATTTCATCAAAAATAATAAATAAACAAACATGGTGTCTGATTAAGATTATTTTTGTGTAATATACCAAAAAAATAAGGTATCATACCTAGAATAAGTCTTTGACACTTCAAGAAGAAAAATGAAATTATAATTGAAATATTATAATTCATATAAGATGATTCACTCTGAAATGATTAAAAATGATTAGTATATGGAAATAATCATGAATGGTTTTTATAGTGTAAATAAAACTATAAATTAATAAATACCATGATTTTGAGATAATTTTGGTTTAAATGAAATTTTCAAATTATGAAAATTATTAATGGTAACAGACCATAAATAAAATAAACCCTGAAGGTTAACACTATTAGTTTAAAATCCAATACACAAGTTGTTAAAAAAAAGGAATCTCTAATAAATGGAAATCAGAAGTAGGAATAGAATAATATATTTTTTTATGGGTTACAAATTATTTTATGTAAGCATTCTAATTTTTGGGTTTATTTGTTGATGTGAAGGATTAAAAAAATCCATTAGGAACTGTATTGTTTCCATATTTCATGGTTACACCGTATCCTATTGTGGTGATGAAAGGAACTATATAATTATATAAACACTTGGATGTTAGTAATCATTAATGATATCATATTCTTCATCACATAGAATATTTTATTTTTTGGAAAATTTCATTTCTTGTTCCATATTAACTCATGTACTCATAGATTGTAGGAATCAAATAACGGGTGGTTACCATCATTGTTATTATAAGAAATATATAATTAAGGAACCTTATGAGATTAATTTGAGTAATATATTCTCATATTTAATGTTTTATATGTATGTTCACACTACTAGTGTTGATGAAAAATTAGAGAATCCGTCATATTCTATAACACAATTAGGGATCAAATAGATGGAAAATAAGGATAGTGAAAGAAAAATATATGTACAATTTTACTTGAGGATAAAAATAACAACCGAAACTGAATCCGTGATTGGGGTTGGTCAAAACACATGTTATAGAATTATAATACCTTAAAAAATACACTAATAATTGTTGATGTTACATTAAACATTAGAAAATTTTAATCTATAAAGATTAATGTGGACAAAAATGTCTTCTTTATATGTAGTGATGATATGAATACATAGGTTCACATTTTTATGTTATTCGTCAAATCACATTGAGTATAAGTCATCACAATGACTCTTGGAAGAAGGATTCATTTAATCAAGAATTTCATGTTATCAATGAAATATATATGAATTCACCTATGAATGTATGGAAGAAAATTTGAAGTATTAATCTCAGGCATTTAAAGATGAAAAATTATATTATAATAGTTGAATAGGGGAACAAAGTATGGAATCAAGGACTTGACTGTAGTCCCTAATAGATTATAAAATAAATTAATCACCAAATTCTTAAATGGATATCTATAAGTTAAAATGAAAACATGAGAATAATTTTTTTGTATATAGGGTGCGATTTTCCAAAATCCATATCAAGAAAAGTGAAAATGATATAAATTATTATCAAAATAGTGTATACCAATTTTTATATCACAATGAATATATCATGAATATATGGGGAAATGAATTTCAATATTTTTGTTTTAGATTATAGAACAATATAATGTATCATGTTCAATTATATTTAAAAAATAATTGAAGGATATAATGAATTTCTCCATAAGGAGAGTCAAATATTTGACTAGACCCAAAATAATAATTTTTCAATTTGATAATATAATATAATAAATTTCCATTGAATATTTTAATTAAATTTAAAAGAATGACATTTATAATGATGTTTCATCTGTATAAACTAAATAATAGATTAGAGTTAATGAATAAAAATATAAATAAGTAAATAATATGGAAACAAAAAATCACATTAAGAGTGTTTGGTCTCCCATCATTAAGAGAAATATGATTTTTATATTTATATAAACACTAAAAACATCATAATGTTGAAACTATGTGATGGAATTACAACTAATGAAATTCTGATTTGAAGGATCCCCAAAGTGAAACAATTTCAGGTACTTATAAGTAAATGAAAGAATTTAAATAATGAAGGAAATGATATTATGTATAATAATTTTTCTAATGAAGTAAATTTTATTAGTTTCTCATGAAATAATAAGGCATATAAATTATATTACTATTTGATAGATAAAATTATGGATAGAAATGATGTAAATGTAATTATTAGGAGAGAATCTATTAAATCTAGACAACAGAATGCTAATATATTATACGAAGATGATGAATAAAAAAAAGATAATATTCAAAATCATAATGTTATAAATGTGTTACTAATGATGATGAACCTGAGACTAAATTAATAGATAAGAAAAGTGTTAAATATAACAAATTTTTTCCATAGATATGAAATATGAGAGTATAACTTCATCAAACTAATATAATTGGATATATATGTCAATATTATATAATACTATGGTAATTAGAATCTAAATATATGAAGCTTCACTATAAATGTTATAACAAACCACTTCTTCATAAGTTATTATTGAGAAATATTGGGATGAATCTATGAGTGAATAATTAGATAATATTGAAAATAAAAAATATTCAGAGATTTTTTAATGGGTAGAAAACAAGAATTTGTTTTTAATAATTTAGAGCATCAATTTTTTTTATGAGAATGGAAACTTGATTATAAACAATACGTGTCAAGAATGTAAAAGATGTAGAAAAATTTAACGATTTAAAATTAACGATAAAACATCTTCTATATATCAACTAGAGTCTATTTGGAATTACTTATATTTGAAAATTCAGTAAGGGGACAAAATTTCTTATATGGATGTCAAAATGAAATTTAAAAAAAATAATTTCCTTGAGGAAGATGATTATTTGGAAAAATAGATAGGGATTTTGATTGGAAATAATTGAATAAAAATTTTCCAATCATGTAATTTCTTATATGGTATAATTAAGAAACCATGATACTGGCATACTTGTATGATTTAAATGGGTAGTGTCGATCATAATCACTATGCAGTGATATTCAAGTAAGATATGTTTATGCTACTCATATAAATCGATGATATCATATTTAGTGTAAATAATTAATAATCCTTTTAAGAGATTCATAATCACATGGAAGGAGTGTTTAAAATATCATTGTTTTGAGAACAAACATATTTTTCAGCGTTGATGTGACTCAAAAAGTGCTATACACTTTTATATTTCATGATAAGTCTATGAGAGATCTATTAATGATGTTTTATATGAACAATTCAAAACTAATTTCAATAAATATTACTTTTAGTAGCAATATTTGATAAAATTAGGATGGTAAGTCCCTAGATAAAAACTTCAAAGAAGAATAATTGCGAACCTGAACTATTTGATCCTTAATAAACTGAATATTTCAACTAAGACAATTCTTGTGGATTATTTTCAAAGTAACCTAAAACAAAAAAATCTCCCATTAGTAAAATTAATCATGAGGTATATTTTTGGTACAAAATTTATGAATCAAATTAAAATGATAGAATGGATTATGATCTAATATCTTACTCTGATGAGGGATTAATTAATGATATAGAAGAATTAATGTCCATTGTTGGATGTGCATTCATTATTATAGAAAAATAAATTGAGTTGATAAGTATGAAACATGATATTACAGATATTAGGAATGAAGAATAAATATATATATACTATAAAAATATTACTACAACTCAAATAAATAAAATAACAACATGAATATATTCGTGATAAAGTGAATAAGATAATGAAAATCTTCTGCTATAGAAATTGTTTAACTGAACCCATTAGTAGTCCAAGGAAACACACAAGTATAAATCATATCAAGATCATGTATCAAATTTAAAAATGAAAATATTATATGAGGAAGATCATCATGGATTATATTGGTACTGATCATTAAGTAGGATATATAAAAAATAATTATTATTACAATCTAGTTAATGACGATCATTAGTTAAACCATGGTGTTCAAACACCTACCTAATCTAGAGTGGGATTGAATAGTTCTCCAATCCCCATTGGATTCAAAAAAATTATTTATTGTTATTCATGTTTGGTAGAATGATTTGTGATCACTATTATACTAGGAAAAATTAAAAAAATTCATGAAGAGAAGATATAAAATTATTGTTATAAAAAGTGAATTCTTAGAAATTAACCCAAATTTAGAGAGTGTCTATGTCCTAAAATTTGAGGGAGATATGATCAATTGGGAATTAGTCTTGGAGGAATGTGATAGTTTTGGATTTTAGGATGACTCATGGAATGAGATACTCCCTTAAAATAATTTTTTATAAAAACTACTTCTCACATAGACATATAGGGTTTGATGTGTTTCATTACTGCATTCTAGGAGAAATTACATTTTCTAGGATATTGAATTTCGCCATGGATTTCCATTGAACCCAAATGGTAAGAATGCCAAAACCATTATTGTTTTATGATGTCATTGATATTTTGTTTGTATTAATTTCATTACGAGATGGTTTAATATATTTATGTCCAAAAAATAAAATTTTTATAAGGAGGATAGATATAGGATGTTCCATGTAACGTTGGAGAGTAATCACACAAGTTACATGAGAAGAAAACTTCTTCCTATAAAATGTAGTCTATGTGAGATGCATGTCACTCACATTTTTTAGGTGGATATTTATGCATATGTATAGAATAATCACACATCATTATAAGAAGTAAATTGTCCAATGTATAACATGGTTACATAGGTTGACAACCTAATGTGATATTTTTTATGGTAGAAGGTTGTGAGTTTATGTATATATATTTTATATAAATAGTGAGAACTAAATTTTTAATGAATAATATTTATTGAGTTTATTATCCTAAAAACCTAAAAATTCTCACATTAATGATTGTAATGTAATATTAAATTATGGATTTATTTTAAAAAATGTAAAAGCCAGATCTCTTCAATGATAGAGCATGAAAATGGTCTTCAAAAGGTAATAATCATAAGGATTCTATGGTTAGGATCCCTAGAAGGTAGTATGTAGATGAAATTGATATAAGTAACTTTATAATGAAGATGTATTTGGTGTGTCAAGAATAAGTCAACCTATAGATGGATCAACTGAAGTGATTTTGTGTTGGAATCTATGTGAATGGACATTAGGTAAGGTAAGTCACCAATGCGTATTACAAGGAGGAGCACTCCGAGAATGATAATTACATAAATGCATTATTACGTGTGATAAGAACATCACACTATGAACATTATACCACATCGATATTTCCTAGAAGGTAATTTTTTGTTGATAATAATATTAAGGTATATTTTGGAGGGTATTATAAGGAAAATATTTCATTTGATCATTATATTCAAGAATTTATAATGAAAATAAAAATGTATACTCTTGAAACCATTAAAGTAAAATTCGTATAAATAAATTGAGGTAAACTCCGAAAATTATTTTTTATAAAGTGGTGTATGAAAAATTAATCATAGGGAAGTAGTTCACTATCAATTAATTCAATATAATAGTGGTGTGTCGAGCATCCATTTACCACTACTGAGTAGTTTTAATAAAAAAATTTATCGGAATTTATTTTTATTCTAGTATGAAAAAAATTCAATTTTGTTTGATCCTTCGAGTTTCCCATATGTTAAAACCTAAAAAATAACTAATATATTTTATAGTATGTCATTTTTGTGTTCATTCAATGTGATATATTATAAATATTGTTTAACTAATTCCTATAAACAAGGGGACATGGTCATTTTATCATAAATTAAAAACATGACACCATAATTATCACATAAACACTTAAAAAATCCTATGGTATAACCACCCACATCACTAAATATGGGTCGTGTCATATTTGAAAAGATCTTTGGTAGAGGATTATTTTCTACCCAATTAATATAAAACATTCTATTAGAATATATTATCAATTTTACACCCATCCATATTTTACATTCAAAAGGAAAGCGACTCATTGTATTCATTGTGTTTGGGAAACAACATATCTTTGAATGATTATCTAAAGAAAGTAATTAGTGGAATCTAATGTGATATAATATCCTTTACAAACTATTTATATCCATCATGACATGTCATATGGAATAATTCCTAGGATAATTGTTTTTTTGGGCCAATAAAATGAAATTCATGAAAAAATCTACCCACTATTTTTGCCTCTATAGATGGTATAGGCCCAAACCTAGCCTGGTGGTTTGAATCTTATCATTCTATATTATCAGCTCATTATTATTGGATATGTACTAGAGAGAAGGAATTATCATTTTTATGGGAATTTAAGTCAGGGGTACTGTTATATCTATGAAACTCAGTGTTAAAAAACATCTTATTCTCCAACTCAACTTCATATTAGGCATACATTCCCATAAAAGAATGAGGCCCCACCACCTCATGTTGATAGATATTTCTTAACAAAACCACACATTTCAATTTAACTTTGTATAATCATGTTCATTGAACAATATATGACCTTATAAAGAGAATCTATGAAAATTAACATTCTTATACTTTTTAGTGTGAACCACTTCATCATTGACATAAATGTGGACATGTTTCAAGAAATTTTTTCCTCATACCAACTTTCCATGTGAGATTCATTATCGTGGTTATATTTTACAATGAAACAAATGTAGTTTAATAATAATTTATGCAGAACAAGAATCATGTTTTCATTCATCTCATAGTATTTTGGAGATTTATCTCCTACAGATTATCCATCAATGTATGGATAATCATCCTCCCTGATATTTATATTCATGGTAGAAACTTTTTATTATAGACACCATGAGGGTTCATATTCACTTATCAATAGACATTTGTCTTAATATAGGATCCAATAAATTTTACTAAGCATACTCTTAAGGAAGAAGATAAATCACAAAGTTAGAGAGGCTATGAGGGTGGTTCCTATGTAGAAATACCCAATTTTGAGAAGATCGATTTCCTTGAAGGAGGATGGGGTCACCATTAACTAATAATTATATTATTGAGTTAACATGGTTCATAAACTTCTATATTCACTTTTTTTTTAGATTCGAAAATCTAGGGAGTGGGTGAGGAAAAAATTCCCCTACAATGTGTCTTGGGGTTATCATCTTCCGTTGAAGAGGAAGTTTTAGTCATGAAATTTATAATTTTGTGAAATAATATGAAAGGATGAGTTGGATGTTGTACCTTTATTGGGTAAGATATTATTCCCATTTTGTACATATCTATGGTTATACTATAATCTTTCAACAATTATTTTTATTGATTAATTATTTTATTTAATTAACACAGGTGTTGATAAATGTGTTACTTTTTTCAAATACCATACTATTAGGACTAATAAGTATGAATTTTTTCTATAAATAAACTGGGATATATAGATATCCGGCATGATACATGACCATAGAAAATGATATTGAATGTTTTTCTTCATAATGAGATTGGTATCCTTGTGAGGTCAGATAATTGTACAGTACCACACTCTCCCCAGCCATGGATATGCATGTTAAGTGTTTCATATTTTATTATATAGTATATAACATTCATGATTTTCAGAAAAGACTATTAGAGGACATCACAGTTCTTTTTTAGCATATGTTGTTGGGCCACATAGACTGTAGTAAAATAAAATTGAAGGAAAATCTATATTATCAACATTATGTTCATTGAATAATCCCCCAAAGATAAAATTTATTACATGAGATAACTAAGAGTCTACCATTAGTTCTAAATAAACAAGGCATGGATTTATCTTTTGACTACCATGTAATTTCATACTGAGGTGTGGTGGTCCACCAAAATATAACCCATCTACACATGGTAAACAACTTCGACTTGGCCTTATATTTTTATTACCCCCGATTCCGGATTACTAAACCTAATTTAGCCGTACTAGTCATTTATTTAATAAATTTTCATGAAAATTAGAGTTATTAAAGATCACCGCAGTATTATGGATTTTTTTGTGATATAGGGGATGCGTATATTATAATATACAGTTTATACTATTATTTTTTGGGTGATAATTCTCTATTTAGGGATGAAAAACATGGTCTAGATATCCTCAAACTCTTATGTACCTCTTGATATGTAATAAATCATTGAGTGTTGTTGACATGGGGATGAAATTCATGATGAGATGATATGTTATTGTGGGAGGAAATAAATAACGGGTACCATTATGATGAACTCTAAGTATGGTGTCTTGTAAACAACAAATAATATCAATTATATTACAATAATTTTTTAGGATTTTATAGGGAAGACCATCTTACCTATTAATCTATGTTCTTTGTGGAATACCACTGTGTCATGTGAAATAGATATATCCTCTTGGGTCAACATTCCAGCAAGGACCTCCTTAGTTATTTCTATTTTTACCACTATGAGGAACACTAAAAAATTAATTCTTTCTACTATTTTTAAAGAAATTGATGTTCTTTGAACATACTTTAAAAAAACCAAATGGAATTTTGAATGTTAGTGTTTTTTGAGGAAGTAATATGTGCATACTTTTGAGTTATTTTATGTAAATAAAACTAAATACTACATAATATTGGAATGAAACCCAGTTGGGATCAATGATCATGATATGATTTATTTAGTAATAAAGAAAACCATTATTCAATAGAACCCTATATGTTTACCCCAATCCTATATTTGGAATATGTTAATGTATTTCTTGAAATATAGAAAGGATATTCTAATGTGCACCATATGTTTCATTTTAAACCAAGATAAAACCTTGTTTATATTTTCTATCATGTTCTGAGTATTATGATAGGCTTAATGGGAACGAAATTATTTATGGATCTATTCCATAAGAGATTCAATAGTAAAATTCAAATGGGATTCAAGCATACCAGAAGTGATCTATTATTCATTGTCAATTATATAAAATATTTAATATTGATAATCATTTGTGGTATTTATGATATAATTCCCCTCCAGTGGATTATTGAAGATATTTTGATTATCCCTTTTGGTGATGTTAATGTAATGTCCCTTCCCCCGAGTGACTTATAAGATAAGAAAATAATATATAGTCGTAATGTTGATATATGTCCACTATTTTCCTTCACTCTTTGACGAGGTCTTTTATTTATCCTTCTATAAATGCTTATAAATATAATCCCTCTAAAAAGTATAAATTCATAAAATATGATGATTTTCATAGATGTTTGTGGGAATACAAATATGGTCACGTCCTTTCGTTTTCAATTTCATATTTTTACTGAAGTCTTCCAGGGGTTCTAGGATATGATGGAATACCTAAATAGACAGAGTAGGGATATATTATTTTTCACTATTCAATAATATGATATGTTAATTGTATTTTTATACTGGATTAAGGAGGTGATATTTCTCAGTGGTTAATATCATAGTATATCAACATGACCCTTCTGATATTATTAGTATATAAACATCATCTAGTTGAGTACGAGTATGAATATTGGGTTGATCCAAACAGTTATTGAGAAAATGAGTGTGGGCCCTTTCTAAGGGTTTAGTCATTTTCACCCCTATATAGGACTTATAGTTTCTCAAGTCTGGTTATTTTTTGTTGAAATCTTTCAGGATACTTCGTTAGTGTGTTCCTGAGTAGTGAGATTTGTATGACATTTGAAATAGTGATAGTTTGAATAATCCCAAATATAAATATTTTTTATGGAGATATTAATTTGAAAAACATCCTACCCCACTTCCATAAGGACATGGAGATGATTTTTTTATATAGGGAATGAATCTTAATGTTTTTTCATGTGAAGAGAGGATCCATGTTCTTTTCTCTAACCTATTATTTAGAGGATCTGTAGAAAGTATTATCCTCTTAGAGGTTATCAGGGGATTATTATTATTATGGGATTATTAAATGAGATTTTAATACTATATAGGCTTATTAGTTATCAAGAATAATAGATGTTGAGTTAGTGATAATGTTCTCATCTTTTGTTGGGGCACACCTCTTGTCAAATTAGAGACAGTTGATTGGTTCCTTGACTAGTGAGTAACAAATTATTATTTTTCTCCATGGAGACTATTGGATTTCATTAAGAGATCAAAATGAGTTGATATTCTTATTGATTGATCCATTGGGATTAATTGGGACTTTATGGCAGTCTCCAAACATCATGTACTTCATTAATGACATAAAGATTATCAAGTTATTGAAGGTCATGAGTACCAAGGAAGCTGAGATGATCCTCGTTTTCCTCATGGGTCTAAACATACTGAAGATATTGGTTATCTAGAAGGTGATATGGATACATAATAGATAAAATCACTCAACCAAGAATCCTTTTAATGTAGCATCTAATGTGAGAAAAAATATGATTGATTATTCGCTTGGGTAAAGTATTTACATTAGGTTTACCATTCAATTTTTAATAAAAGTGAAACACATGACACATGAACATATATTGGAAGAATTATATTTTTTTAAAGAGTAAATGACTCTATTTAGGTAAAACATTTCTAGAACATAGTTCAAAATAATTAATTTTGAGGAATTTCATAACAGCTTTGAATTTTTTATGCATCACTCAGTAATTTATAGCAACACATTTTTCACGAATTTATTTAGATAATAAAAGGTTAAGATCATTTCTCACATTATTGGGTTATTATTACCTACTACATGACTCTCTTAGAGATTTATTATATGATCATGAATCTTTCAAAAATCCCATTGCATGGATATATACCATTGTGCATGTTATCAATCATTTTAATGTTGATATAATCATATATATATATATATATAACTAATTCTCAATTTTTCTATCATATATTTTTAATGATATGGTTTAATGCCACAAAATTGATCACTATAGATATTATCACTATTTAGGGATGTGGTAGGTGTGGTGGTTCATGTGAGGATTCTAATAAAGTTCTATTGACATACCCCTATATAATTTATGGAAACCTATATAGTTTGGTGCCACTTAATAGAATCAATTATAAAATTAATAGAAATGCGAGAAAGAATAATTTGGGTTAATTTATGCCAATTCCAAATTGTCAGATTAAATACTAGAATATAGCTTCATGGGGTGTCCTACATACCATCATGTATAGAAAAAATTTTCCCATATACTCAGGATTAAAATTTTATGCTCATGTCATAGGACATTATCATTATGATTAAAATAATTGAGGGAGGAAGTATGTAATATTGTTCAAATTCTAACTACTATCACTTATATGATAATTATTATAATTAAATACTAGTGTATGGATTACATACATACAACCCCTAATGGATCATTCAACATATTTGTAATAGGAAATTAGAAGGAATAAATGATCACATGCAATGTTTCTTATTTTAGATGAACATATATCGAAGAATATGGTCCATTAATTTTGGTCTCATGAAAATAAATTAACAGTAATTTTTATTATATCTTATTTAATACATCCCATTGTGTGATTATGTTATTTTTTATTTGGCCTAATGATAATTAGATAGTGATTAAGCATGGGTTTCCCATCTATGTTTGGATAACTAATGGTTCATTGAGATAAGAAATTTAATGATGCAATGTAATGCGATTACATAAAAATTGGCACTGTAGATACAATGATTCAATAAGGATGTGTGTGGGTCTCATGCATATTACTCCCTAAGGTACTCACATTCAATTCCCAGCTATCGGTAACAAGGCTAGGAAGGATGAAAATACTCATTGAGCATAAATCTCATTGATTTTTTAGGTGGGAAATATACATAGTAGGATTTGATTTATTTCTCCATTGGAAATTGAATAGACTAAATGTATTAACTAATTTCCTAGTATAAGCATCATATAGGGATTAGAAACCCATTTGTGAATCACATGTCAAGAAAGGATTCGTAAGTTTCCTAAGGATAAGGTACCAAAATATTATTGGGATAAATGGTTGTAAACCCTATAAGGGGCGCTTAAATAGAAAAAAATTAAATAAATGTCATTATTAAATGAAATAATTGATTTATAGTGTTTGTTTATCGGTTAAATAGTTAATTATGTCATTTAGGTAGCCACAAAGGGGGAACTGGTAAGTTTGTACCGATATAGGTGACCTAGCCTAGCGTGATCTTAAAAATCGGGCTAGGGGAAGTTTAATTCTCCAGTCTAAGAATCATTTGACATGGTTAAACTATTTTGGGTTCAAATAGGTGGTTTTATATAAGTTTGGGTTGGTAAATATATCACTCATGTATAAGGGTAGAATGATGGTTCACATTAGTATGAATTAGAGTGAAGACATAGACATATTAATAAGTTGATGTGATTTGGATTCCATAGTATGACATTGGGATATGTGGTTATCCTTGTATATATTTGAGGATTAAGTTTCTCTAATACATAAGGTAGGGATTATATGGGTCAAAAAAATTGAGAATAGAAGGGAACCCGAATCATAGGGTGGGGTATATATAGAACCCTAGTGATATTTCATGTGAGGATTAACCCTAGTATGAATAGATATGAATGGGTTCACCCATGTGAATTTGGTTATAGAAGATAGGGAACCATATTAATTGAATAGTTAAGTGTTCTCCCTAATGATAATTATTGTGAAAGGGTTCACCCATGGGTGGAGGATTCAGTTATGGAATAGGCATGCAACTCCTTATTTTATAATGACAAAAATTTCTCCTCTTTAAATTAATATTAAATTATATATATTATTTCAAATTAAGCAAATAAAATAAACAAATATATGAAATTTTATGTTAGGATACGAATTATTTGGTATTAATAATGGTAATATAATTACAAATTTCATATTGTAATAATAAAAAAAAAAATAAATTTTATTTTAATCATCTACTCAATTATTAGTACTAGGAAACTAATATAACCCCTTTTATAAATTAAATAGATATGATAAATTTTTTATTTTTCAGGCTTAATATATTTATGATTTTCACTACTTTGAGAAGCATAACTAATACACCAAAACATAATTTCCTATAAAACCCATTTTCACGACATTTTATGATATAATTTAAAAGTAAAAAATATAAATTTTAGGATATAAATATGAAACAAATTACGAAATTTTTGGATTTATCATTTTTCAAATAATATTAGGATGAGTTTTGGATATTTTTCTAGAAAAGGATGTATTTTTTAGAATAATGGTAAATTTCCTCTTTTACAAAAAAACAAGAATTTGTGTCATTTTTAGAGTTTAATTATAAATTCTGCTATTATTCGGGTAATTTTTAAAATTAAATATTTGTTTTATAAGATTATAATTTTCGAAATGTTGGTTTAATTTTTTTAAAAATATATGACATTTTAGAATTTATGTTATTTTTTTCACAATATATATATATATATTAATATATTTAAATTTTTTATTTTAATATTAATATATAGAATTTTTTTTAAAAAATAAATATATATTTTCCATTTTGAATTATTATTTCTAAAATATGTAATATCGATCATTTAATTTTTATTCTTAATGGACAATCTATGAACGTAAAAACTTTTTATTACAGTGAAACCTAATATGTTAATAATGTTTGACTTTAGATGTAAAGGGCTAGACATGATTATATTCTAATTATGGGTCTTTATAGACATTAAATCTTCTAAAACACTTTTCTTAATCATTTTTAGACCCATTTTCTTAGTATGAATACCTATTATTCATAAGTGTTGGGTATTTAGAAAAATTCCAGTTATTTTCATTATAAAAGGGGAACTCCTCTTCTTACGTACCCTTAAAAAAACCTGATTATATCAAAATAAACTCTTCCCAACCCTCTCCTAAGAACTCCCAGACACATTAATGATGATTTTTACCCAAAAAAATACCATCCCTAGATAGTTTAATCCTCTTCACAATTGAGGGAATCTATGAAGTGAGATATATATTTATAACATATATTTCTCTTTTCTATTTCATTATGTGATTTTATTATTTGATAAAATTAATTTCAACGTATTAAAATTATAAAATCATCATCAATAATATGATGTTATTTTATTATTGTGATGTAATTATCATTAACCACCCTCCGAAATTTCCATGAAGAAAATGAAAAAACGTGACTTGTGAGTTTTGAAGACTACTACCTCTATGAATAAATATGTTTTTCCATCTCATAAAAAATTGGTTGATTTTAGATTATATTGTATGATTATGTATGTAAAATATTATTATTATAAACTATTAATATGAATATTTTTTCAATAACATAAGAATTAACAATCGTTACAGTTCATCCCATAGATATTAGTAAATAACACAAATCTAGTAAATTTCCATTTCCAATTTTCATTAAACATGAATAAAAATATGAAGTTATGTTAGTTTAGAATTATTAGTGATTATAATATTTTATTCACCTTTGTTGTTTTACAGTTATAACATTTGGAATAAAATTTAAGATTGAAACCTCTTTTATGAACCCTTTTAAAAACACCCAAGATTATTAACACCTGATGTTGATAAAAGAATACAAAAAAATAATTAATGAATAATGTTATTATTAATGGAGTGTATAAATAGAGATATATATATTAATAAGTATATTAACTATGAATAAATTTTTTTATCTTTATGATAAAAAAATTTTAATGACACTTTTGAAATTCAAGTGTAATGGTAAGGGAGTTGGTAACACAATGTCCCTTCATTGAGTTATATAATTTATATTTTGAAATTAATTTTTCAAATAAGATAAATTTTAAATGATGTTCCATTTTTATTTATAGGTAAAATATTTTTCTCAACAATTCCATTTTTATACATTTTATTGATTTAATTTTTCATTAAATCTTTTAGGACTTCTTAAAGACCAGTTACTATGAATTTTATGATGATGAATACAAAATGATTTTTAAAAGATATTTTAATTATTTTCATTTCGTTATAATTAAATGGTCATTCACCAATTTATTTAGTTTCTTGTTTCAACATGTATTAATCATTAATCAAGTGAGTATTTTGGGTGATCATGTTTTCAATATCAAACGATTCAATTCAAAATGAAATTTTATACCATTTTTTCATTTTATGAAACCCATTTTATTTATGTGTGTTAATTATAAAAGGAGAATGATTTTTTATTTGGATGGTTTATGAAACCAAATCTATTTCCATTCATTTATTGAATAATGTGATTTATTTTCCCATTTATTAGTTTTATGAAACCTATTTGGATGAGTGTTATTTCTATTTAGAAAATTGTACGATTTCTTATAGAAGATGTATGTATGGGTTATTGATGGATGATTATGTTATAAATATTTGATTTGTGGTTATGTTTTGGACTAATAATGGGTGGTACCATTATAAACCCAAGACTGGTTTATAGGTTATAAACCATAGATGCATGTTTTCTTTATATCCCTACAATTAATTAGGTGATGGATTATATGTCATCATACATAAAGGTTATATCAACATGTTAGAAAGGAGATAGGTTCATAAAGGGTGAGTGTGATGGTATTTAACTATACTCACAATTTTACTATTGAAAAAGTTTTTGGGTATCCATGTTTATATTGATCAGAAAACATAGGTAAATTATTATTCTATTTATTTTTATATGTTCCACGTATTATGTTATAAATATCAGTAATTATTTTTTGATTTCATTGTAAAAGTGTGATCATTTTATATTTTATGTATACCATTAATGATAATGGTTAGCTCTTAATTATTTCTATTCATTTAACACATATATTATTTTATATTCATAGTTTTATATATATTTATGATTTATTGATTATTTCAATTGTTATGTTATCCCTTACTAATCATTTAATCTCCTCCATTTCTTATGTTTTCATTTGTGTAGTAATGAGGACGAGTCTTACTAAATATAGGTTTAGAATTTGGTATAGTATATATCTTTTACTGCGAAGGGATCCCAACTATTGAAAAATAAAATGAATATATTAGTAGTATCTATAATAACTAAAAAAATCCATCCTTGAGATAGTATATATTATTAAATATAAAGTTTATATCATTTAAATGATGTAAAATATAATCATGCTTAGAATTTTTTCTATATATTTTTGTATGAAATGGTTTAGTCTCTTTTGTAGATTAGAGGCACTATTTTTTGGACTAAGGGTAGAAAAACATAGTAAAAAACCCAATAAATAGGTTTTAATATAATATGATATCGAAAAATAATTTTATAAACACATGTATTTCAGTTTTCCTATAAATTAATTTCATCATAGATATTATAGGTGGATAGGGTTTATTATTGGATCCCCTTTTAGGTACTAAACTATAGATATTTTAGTAGATCATTGAATTGATCATCACCCCTGATGCATGATGCATGCGACTAAGACTATAGTGATATTTTGAAACAATGAGTGTACGATTGTATTGATAACATTTTTAGTATGAACAACAATAGTTGAATTATTTTCTTAGTTATTTTGAGGAATTATGTTAATAAGTATATGAAAAAAATCAAATCTTTAACAAAGAATGATATAGGTTTAACCAAAATAATAGTAGAATGATAATATATTTTTGAATAATAAGATGTTTTATGGTTAAATTGATATTATCTTATTAGTTCCCCTATGTATTCTAATTAATAAACACTCATTTTAACTCCTTTTTGGATTTTTTAATGGTTGGAACAAAAAGGAACAAGGTATAAATGGGTGTGAGGGCTAGGGAGATGTTTCCCTAAACGAATAACCAAAAAGAATCAGAGCTATATTACAAGACATATCATCAATATCAACTTAGATGTCACATGATATGAATAATAATGTGAATAAAATTGATATCTTGAACATAATAATGTGTAAAAAAACATGAAAGTTATTTTCTAATAAAGAAACATCAACCCTCCAATGGTGGATATTCATATAAACTTATCATTGAGAAATGAATCAATGAGATGGAAACCATAAAATAAATTATGTATTAATCATAAAATGATACGTTTTATAGGATATTTACTATTTGTATTGAATGTCTATCCAATTGGGGAAACTTATTAAGAATCCAACATGGAATATACAAGAAGACTCAATAGAGTGAGAATAATTTTAGAATGCGTTATATACCAAGTATTTTCCTAAAATATATCACAGAAATATAGAAATGGAATTCATATAGTTAAACATAAAGTGGAATAATTCATATGGACATATTAATATAGCTTAATTATCCTTGAATGAAACTACTATGGTTTATCATTGATATAGAAGGTAAAATATATCGTTTTTCCAGTGTATTAGAACTTATAATTCAAATGTATTTGGAAATAAGAGACTTTGGCAGATATAGATAGATTTTTTTATATGTGATAATGGTAGAAATATAATCTTTGGTTTCTCTGAAATCTAGACAATGAAAATTGAAGGAATATTATAACGTGGGATTTTATGGGTAGTCACATTGAGGAAATAAATTTCTAATTCATACATGCCAAATATGCGAAAGGAAACACTTGTGTAATTTCCTTATGTGATTAGTGATGTATTATAATTGTTTTAAATTAGGCCTCATATCCTACAACAACTTATATAAGGTAAAGAGGCATGTTAACATAATATAGGAGGTTGATATCCCAATTAAATATTTACATACACTACAATGTTTCATATGCAAGGTGATTGGACACCACATAAATAAATGACCCATATTTTAGGCCAATGAATAAAATAGCCCTAGTAGACTCCAAAATAGATGGAACATGGAAGGGTATTCTCTATTGATTCCATTGAAGTTGATAATAAAAAGTAACATCATTGAGGATTTCTAACTCTAAATTCTTGATCTAAAAGTACCATTTTATATCGGTTCTTCCCATTCTTTTATATGAGACATGTTTTTTAATGATATGGAATCACTATCTCAATTTATGGATGTAAAACTATCTTCGAAATATACTTGTGAAAATGATGTAATCTGAAATATTTTGATCATCTTAAATTGAGATACGTATGAAGATAACACATATATATCTAATTCTTATAAAGTTGGTTGGATTTATTATGTCATTGGGTAAGGATTAGCTAGCCATACTCAAATTCCATATCTGTTGATGAGAAAATGATATCTCATTTTTCAATCATGATCATCCTCTTATCATGTTTGAAAATATTTATAATCTCCCCTTGGTGGTAAATTCCATAATATTACATCTGATACCCAATAAAAACTAGTCGCTAGACCGAAAATATAGCGAGGAAGTCAACATTGATGACATGGCTATTTTATAAGAATATTAAAACATATTTATGAATGAATGACCATAAAATCTCCATGATTGTGTGGTGTATATTTCAAATGGGATTTCAACTATATTTATTTCTATCCCATGTATTCTGCATAAAATAGATCCATGTAATTTGGAGTTTTTATATAAGTAACTATAATATAATTTTGGAAAGGGTTTTATATTCCCTAGTGCATAACCATGTGGTTAATCTGCCATATTTGTCAAAAAATGAATGGTGGATGCATCAAATAGTTGATTATAATGAGATAAATAAAATAATATTCAAGAATATGTATCATCTAACATGTATCAATGAAAATTATATCAAATCATAGGATCTTGACACCTTTGTAACATTCACCTTTAATCTTGATATCACAAGATAAGGATTAAATGCGAGGACATTTCTAAAGAATAATTTCATATAAAGTATGGATAATATGTATTTTTAGTGATCCCATTAGATAAATTAATACTATATATAAATTCGTTGATCTAATGAATAGTGTTTTTATAGACTGTGTTGATCAAATTCTAGTTCTCTTTGTAGATGATATTTATATATAGTAAATCAGAAAGGAAGAGCTTGATAATCGTTTGAAGATTTTGTTGATGAACATATTGAGGAAGAATATTTATGGGAAATTTTAAAAATTTCATTTCTATATAAAATAAAATTCATTCATGGTTGATGCTATAAAAAGGATGGACTTATCAGTATAACCATTAAATATAAAATGTACTGTTAAGGGGACTCAATTTTCCAATATAAATGAGATCCACATTTTTTCATGGATTAGTGGATATTACTGATGATTTTTGAGAACATTATCCAGGTTAACAATATTATAAAATATGTTTAAATGGAAGGAAACAAAGGTCCCTTTGAATTAAGAATGCACAGATACCATCAAGGAACAAAAAAAGGGTTTGACTCCTCTTATGGTTGAATTTCCTTGTTGTTGGTAGCGTATTATAATAAATAGTGATTCATTAAAAAATTATTTGGGTTTATTTATCATTATAAGGATAAGATAATTGTTTATGGTTCATTCTAACTAAATAATATTGCTAAACATTATCGAAACGTGATTTTCAAATTGATGTATTAACTATTCATTGATGATTTGGTGAAATTATCTCTATATGGAAATATTTTATATGTTTATATACTAGTCAGGATATATTAAAAGACATTTTAAACTATATAGACTTTTTTTACTCACTAAAAGAGATTGTTGGAATTGATATTAGAGTATTAATGATCGATACATTACCCTAAACAGGTAGAAAATAACGTGGTTGATGCTCTCAAATTTAAAGAAAATCATTCCCTTACCATTATATGTATTTAATAAAACCTAGTACACATATATTTTTAAGGGATGAATATTAAATTAATAAAGATAATATAAAATTCATATTTTTCACCTGTAATATCCCATATCCTCCATATAGGCAATTCATATCTCTCTATTGGTTTCTTTATTTCTTATTTAGGTGTTTTTCTATCCATTTGTGTATGATGAGTGTTCTCATGGAAAAAAATACAGTTTGGGGATGTTTGTTTGATTGATTTGGTATAGTATAGATATAAATTGGTTGAAGGTTATAGTGGGGTTTCCTTGGTTTATGGGATCTTTAGAGACAATTTAGGTTTTTTGTACAAAATACGGATAAAAAAACCTACTAGACCCATTAAGATTGTAAAACAATTTCAAAATGTACTCTCATCACTGGGAAGACGTCATGAACCAATTTAGAGCATAAAATGTTTATAATCCTCAATACTGGATCATGTCATGAAATGGTCTGGATTGAGATTTTTAACAAAAGGAGAATAAGTTTTCGCTATATTTTGTAAATTTTGTAATTAATGATGTGAAATGGATCTATGAAATGAATGGTTCTAGATTGAAATTGTAATCTTACTATGTGTATGATAATCTTTTCATTTGATAATAATGATTCTCTCATAAACCCTAGTAAATATCGCATTTTATTATTGGAATCTATTATCCATCGAGATATTTTTTTTTCATTTATTAATTATTGTAGATGTAGCATATGTTCTCCCTAGTAGGTACCCTTTTACATATTCTTGTCTTTGGTCATTGAAACAACATTTCACTACAATTTTTGATTCATTTATCTTGTGGTTATGTTCTTCTAGATCTTTTCAAGATCCATCTTTTTCACTTCTCCACGAGGAAAACCCATGTATTGGTTGTGGTGTTGTGTATGGGTTTCTTGAGGTCTGTCTTGTTTTATATTATCAACTAAAAATATCACATAGATAATTGATACTATGGTGTGGGAATATATTCAAGGGCCTAATATGTTTCCTTTAAATTCATTTCTCCTCCGTTAATCTCATTCCATTCATGTGAAACATGATACTAAGTCTAGTGGTTCCATCTATAGACTATGATAGATAAACTGTATCACTCTAGTTTTAATAAATATCCTTAAAAATGAAATGGAATGTCTTATTTTAGTGTATGGAAATTGGTTATTGTGGATATTATGTCCCTTTGTTTTAGAAATTTAATATATATTTTTAAATAAATTTTTAATGGAATCATAAAAATGTTTTCAACATATTATTTTGATTAAATGATTTGGAAAACATAGCACATATGAAGCCTTAGGTATATATAAAGATGATATAGTAATAGTTATTGTCTGTTGGTACTCTTTGGAGGTTCACTATTTGGGTGTTCCTTATTTACCAAGGAATTTTGTTCATTGGATATTTTTTATAATGTGGGGTGGTTTAATTTATTGGGTGTACCTCTACTCTATAGATTCAATGCATATGTGAAGATACCAACTGATTGATATTGTCTATGTTTGGGTAAGACTATTCTATATATCATGGCATGTAGTTATCATTGTCAAGATATAATCTCTAATTTTGGGTTTTAAGGTTTTTTATTAACTTATTTGATATATATATATATATGATATTCTTTGAAACTAGTTTACAAATATTATTTGAAACTGTAGAAATTTCTGAATTGTATTATAATAATTTTGATATGAAAATATTTAACTAATCATTAGTATGTTTCCTATTTAGTTTTGAGCATGGTTAGATTATTATATAGAGACTTGTTATTGATCTCTTGGGTGATATCTTTTTTATCTTCTTTATCTCACACTATACGCTCCCCTTAAGTGGTTTTTAGTCCGTATTATTTCTGCCATTATAGTGAAATTCCAGCACCGTGTTAACGCGATGAGGTTTCTATCAACTATTTCTACGTTAGCTAGTCGTGACATTGTGTGAGTTTTCCCAGACTATGATAGGGAGCACTCTGTTTTTGTCTTACTTATCCTTGGTTGTTAGAAATTAATTTAGGTTAGTTTACCTTCTTTAGTTGTATCATTTCAAATTTTTAGTTAATTTATATATAGTATTATTTCCCCTTCCACTATTTTGTCATTGTTATATATATATATATATATATTGTTATCTACCTCAGTTTTGGTGAATATTACCATCATTTTATTATTAACACTCAAGAACTAGTTTCGAACCCATTTGGGATTTGGAAAACCATTCGAGTATATGGTGCATTAGGTGTGGTACCATGTTTTAGAGTAACCTAGGCTAGTTAATCATTGTTTTCGTATTAGATCATGGTTATGATTATCCATGGGATGTTTTTTGATGGATTATAAGATTAAAAATACATTATATGTTGGTTTTGGTGAGTTCCTAGACAATTCCATTGATAAAAAGACACATGTTACCATGGGATGATGTGATATCTATCTCATTTATTGAGTGAATGATCTTTGTCTTAGTTTACATTATGATTTTTTCATTGAACATATATTTTCTATAGTCATCTAATCATTTATTCTAAATTCATTGATCAATTATATGTCTCCAACATGTCATCCATAGCTTCCAAAGGAGGGTGAAAATGATGATCCTCAATAGAATATACCTTTGTATTAGAATCTTATTGAGTTTATCATGAGAGAAAATTGTGACATGGTATAAAATTTAAAAGAAATATAGAATTTATTTTCTTAGTATAACCAATAGCTAGGGGAGAAATTGTTCAATCTTAATTTATATTATATGAGAAGACACCATCATTTAGGTTAGGAATTTTCCCCATGATGTAGAGGAACCACCATTCAATACTGATAAGATCATATTCATTTTAGATGCACTTGAAAATATCAAGGTAATGTGTGAAACAATCAATATTGAGGGTCCTAGAAAGAGATGTTGGGATTCATTATTATAGGAGGATATGAATTTTTCTTAGACATGAATGATTTAAAGAACCTATTCATCTATAAGTTGTAGTAAGAGTCTTTTATGATTTAAATGACTCTAGAGTACCTCTATTTGGAGAGGGTATAGTGATCGGTGTTGGAGTATACTGATGAGTTCATGAAGATCATTTCTTTTGTTCTAGAGGTAGTGATGAATGACCATATTTAGGATCAGAAGTAAATTTATGATATGAGACTATATATTATATCATAAGTATTTATACTGACTTATTCCACCTATGTAGAGATACTATATAGGGAAATTATAGATGACATGGATATGTAACTAAAGGTTATCTATTCTATCCCTTCTAATCCACCCAATGGAAGAATTAGTGGTGTATAGGAAAAAAAGAGGAAGTTGCATGATCATTGGATGTGTGGTGTTGGTGTTTCTCAATAGTGTGCCTCATACACATCATAAATTATATCAAGTAGTCTTACCCGAACGTGATATCATTGTTGAATGTTTGGGAACACACACAATTTTTATTCCATGCCTACAATGATGAGAAATGGATGGGGATGCTATGTCATGTTACTGAGGCTCTATCAATGTATTTTTATATCTCTTTATATTCAGGGATCATTCACACCAAAGGATAATGCAGTGTAGTCAGATACAATAAATTATATAGGGATACTACTGAAGGCCTTAGTGAACTACCCTCAAGTAGTGCTTCAGTTTTTTGATGATAGTTTACCTAGTCTAATGAGAGTGTGAGGTAACATCATTATTGAATCATCTTTAGTGAGTACTTTATTTGATATGTGTTCCTTCAACACATTCATTTATTACCATTTTTTTTATATTCCAAAACATTCCATGATGAAATTTTTCTTTATTATGCATTTACTGACACCTATTAGAAATATGGAAGGGCATGGGTATAGATGTACTTCTTTTTCACTATCAATAGATGATACATAGTTTGTATGTGATTTCATCATTCTAGATGAGGATCTATTTGACATCATCATTTAGATTTATTGGATTATGTCGCATCATAATAAGGTTTATTTTTATGATAAACATGTACTATTCTTTTATTCAATAGGATATATTGGTTTTTTCATGGATATTGTGATCCGAATTTAGGTTGTATATGATCCCAGGAAATTTTGATCCAGGCATAAGCCTGGTCCCACAAATTTATTAAAGGAAAAGTGCAAGTAAAGTCAGTAGAAAATACAAACACTACATTACATCAAAACCATATGCATCCTTCTCCCCATCATCAGATAACTCATCACCAGGATCAGCTGACTCCCATTCAGAAGATTCATATTTGCGCATCATCTCAAGGTACATATTTTTCGTCCGAAGCATTTCCTCAGATAACTTCTCCTTGTCCAGCTGTTTCCCACTGAATCCTTTGTCCCTCTTCAGGGACCCTCCCCTTCGCTTGCCACTATACCCATTTGGAATGACATTTTCTTGTGACCCTACAATCTTGTGTACAGACCTTGTCTCCATTGGTTTGGGTAGATCCATATATTCTCTCCTTGGCTTCCTCCTGCTTTGAGTTTTTTCTTTCAGTTCCTTGCTTGGTTTCTCATGAATTCCATTCTTCACAGCATCTTTGTATGATATCTTGATTATGTCATCCGTGCTGGGAATTTTACCTTTACCACTCAAACTGTCCAGGCCAACATTGCCTTATTTCTCTAAAATTTCCTCTACCACCTCCATCTCTTTTTCCTCATTTAATCCCACATCAGCCAACACTGCAAATTTATTTGTAGAACAATTAAATAGTTCATGAGAATTAACCTGCACCAGGACATCAATTGTATTCTTCTGTTCAGACACCAAATCCACAGGCTTAGAGCTGTCCAGAATCACAGCGCATCCCCTTCCCATATACTGTAAGTCAGACTCACCAGCCTTTATCTCCCCTTTATCAGGTTGTTCCATTACTTATTTCCCCTTTCTACTAGCCATATTCATGAAGCTCTCCTTTTTCGGCATTGAATCATCCATACCTATGTTATTTTCATTTGGCAATTCTCCTGAATGGGTCTCTTGCCCCACAAACATTTCTGAAGAAACCTCAACAAGGACCTGGTTATTTATCAAATCACCTACCACTGGGGCCAATCTAATTTCAGAAACCCCTGGATTCAAACCTGTTTGATGTTGAACCATATCATCCACCGCCTGGACCAATATAGTTTCAGATTCCCCTGGATTCAGAGCTGCTTGAGTCTGAACCATAGAATCATTGCCAGTATTATTAGGCACACCCGAGTGGGATGCTGGACTCTTCCTTCGGCATTTAAATGTTTCATGACCCTGCTTGCAACAGTTGGAACAAAACCGAATCCAAGTTTCATACAAAAATTTTTGAGTGTACCTATATTCTCCTTCCATGATGATCCATACAACCTCTGGCGGAACTATTGAGATATCCATTTCAACACAGAGTCTCGCAGTGGCAGGATTTGACAAAGAAGCAGTTCTTTGATCACAACAAATAAAACGTCGAATGGAATTACCTATTGAGCGTAGAAGTCCTGGATTTTGAAAAGGGATGGGAAGACCCGTCAACGTCAACCAGATTGCTGAGTTTGGAGAATCACGATTCAAATGATTTTCAAAGGTCCATCGAAGGAGATGGAAACTAAAATCCATCTTACATCGGGACCAAGCCTTTCCCAAATCCTCATCATCCGCAAACAGGATGAGGATTTGTCGCGGTCCAAGAATTCCAACACGCGCAAAATTCTTGAGCCCCAATTTTTCATTCACAAACTTATCGAAATCCTCTAACAAAGGACGCCTTCTCACAAACCTTGCAATTAGGGCATTAGAAAGCAGCGCCGAAGCCTCATTGAATTCCTGTAACGTGACTGGAACAACGGGTTGACCGGAGATGCATCCGGGGACCTTCGGGGAGACATTGATAGTCGGAAAGAGGAAACCTGTGTCTAGCGAGGGTTGGAAATAACCATCACAGCACTTCCTAGAATCAAGCGCAAGAGATGACAATCCCCCTCCCCCCGCTGAGGGAGGAGGGGTCGCGGTAGCCGCCATCGCCAAACCCTAGCTCAGGGTTCGCCATTGGTGGGAGACGCGAGCGAGCTCCATCTCTTCAGTGTATGCCTCAATCAAATCATTCCACCTAAATCTCAACAGTTTTTTACTAGCTATTTCTATTGATCTAGATGGTGTTTCTTATAATGTTTATCATCCCAAATTTTATTATGCTTCACTAACATATTCCTAGATGATATCTCTAGTCTACCTCCAGAGAAGGAGTTAGAGTTCACAATTGATTTGGTGTTGGGTATGCAAACAATCATGATATCCTCATATTGTACGTAACCACCAGATATGAAAGTACTCAAGATTAAGTTGGATTAATTTATAGATAATGGTTTTAACAACCCCATTGTTTCACCATGGGATTCATTTGTGCTCTTTTTCATCAAGTATAACGGTTCACTTGAATTGTGTGTGGAATATTAGAATTTTAATAAGGTGATGTTTAATAATAGGTTTTCCTTTCCCAGTGTGGATGGTTTTTTTGGTAATTAAATGGGGGGAGTGGATTTCAATGATCGATGGTTTGTTAGGTTATTACCATCTCAGGTTTTGGGGACGTATATTCTAAGGATAGAATTTTGGAGTAGGTAGGACCATTATGAATGTCTTGTGATTCCTTTTAGTCTGAATAATTATTTTTTAGTTTTTTTCCATTGAAGAACTAGATATTCCAATAGTTTTTCAATACATTTGTGGTAGTGATATTGGATGATATTTTGAACTTATTAGGATCTGAATATGAGAACGATCACCATATGAATTTGGTTTAAAAAAGCACGAGGAGTCACAATTTTTACAGAATGGCATTCAAAATTTAGTTTCAGGAACCATGAATTTATTACACCAGAAAACATGATTTATTAATTTTGATTATATATCAATAATTATACATTGAAAAATTTATTATCATCTGAGGATCAATGAGATTTATTCTATATTTTGGTATTCCCTCATATTATCAGATATAATCGACATATCATCAAGGATTTATCAATGTTAGACTCACCATTGACTGATCCTACAATGGAATCGTTAAAGATTACATGGGATGTGACATGTCAATATTATTTAAATATACTAAAATGGTCTCTGACATCATCTCTAATTTTGATCGTACAAGAATCTGATAAGCGGTGTATGGTGTATTGTGATGTATATGGTACTTCCCTCGATTTCTTGATTAAAAATGATGATCATGTTTTTTCTTATGACTTTCATTAGCTGTAGTTGAGTGAGAAGAGTAACCCCAGTTTTGATTTGGTGTTTTTAGATGTTATGAGGCACTTAAATGTTTATGGGGCTATCATTTTTAGAAGAGTATCGTAGTCTATTCTAACCATAAATTTATAATATATATCGATTAATATTTGGATCTAAAATGATAATTATTAGTGGAATACATTTATTTTTTTTGCAGAATTGACATCACCTACATCAAAGAGAAGGGGAATTTCATTGAAGATTCTATTAGACGGAAGGTTCCATCATATGTTGGTTTAGAAATGAAGAATTGATGGAAACTAAATCGAATATTTTCTCAGTTTCATTTGGATTCTCATGAGAATGCTTTGGTTTGGATTTTAATAGTGTCTAGTTATCATCATCCCTCTTTGATGAAATTGTACAGGGTCCATAGTATGCTGATTTTTTCAGTGGAATTTAATAACTCTTTTATGGTAGAGATGCTGTTTTCAGGTGGTTTCTCCCTTTAGATGGACTAATTTTATTTAGAGAAATTGTTTTCGTCATTACATATATGTGAATCGTAATTTTGTTCTAATTTCACAGTTATTCATGGTATATTCATATATTAACCGCATAGATATTTTTTTATATGATACAAAAATTCATGTGGTTGAGTATGATGTGTGACATAGCAGGTTATGTGTCCAAATTTTACAACAACCAAAAGATAAAGTCTGATCATCTGAATCATTTTCATTCTCTCCATCCTCTTCCAATCCATTTTGTAAATGGGATGGGGACTATGGAATTTGATGCTGGATTACCATGGTCTCCCTGGGAAATAATTTCTTTTTGTGTGGTGATTGATAAGTTGATAAAATTGTATAATTATATTTTGATCAAAGACCCCACTAAATTTGAAGATAGGGATATACTATGTGTGCATGATATTGTGAGGTTACATGGGGTTCCCTCAAAAACTATTAATTCATTTATCATAGGATTTCCTCACAATTTAGGAGGAGTCTCTAAGAGGTGATAGAGACTCATTTCAGGTTGAGGGGATCTTACGATCCACAAACAGATAGTCTTATAGAGCATGTTATACAGATCCTATTAGATATTTATTGTCCATATGTCTTGGATTTTAATGGATCATGAGATATCCATTTTTTGATATTAATGTTTTTCAAACAATAATTATCATTCATTGATCATATTCGCTCTGTTAATGGCATTGTAACATCATCTAGGTTGGTAACCTCTCTTTTTGGAAGAGGTGGGCGAGGCCTATATTTTGGGATTGAGTATCATTAAAGAGATGTTGAAAAGGATTCATGATATAGGGTTTCATCCAATTATAGTTTAGATTTGGTATAAATAATAGTTGGAACATCAATATCATTATTTTTTATGTTTTCCATTAGTGACCATGTTTTTATAAAGGCTTCCCCTCCGATGGTTTACTATCTTCATGGAAAATTTGGAAAGATGGCTTCATGATATGTTTGGTTGTATGAGGCCACATAAATTATTGGTAAGGTTTAATATTGGTTGTAATTAATATATTAGTTTATAGAAACTCATGATTTTTTCCACATATTTTAACTTAGGAAGTATCTTCATAATACTTCACATATTCAGAGATGGGAAGAGATTCAATTATAACTAGACATTTAAACTATAGTTCATTCAGGGGAGATTATTGACTCTATGGTTAATGTCTTGTGTGGAAAGTCTATTCAATAGGCCAGAGTACAATAGAGACAAAAATCATATTCTTAAAATACTTGGAATCATGAAACAACAATGAGGGTGTAGTGGCCTCACCACTTTTTTGAGAAAAATTATTCCACAAGACACCTCGTGGATAGAAAGTATTATGGTTGGGATTTTGTATCCTATTACCTCCTTTTTGGTACTTTTTTTCTCTATTTTTCTTTCCCCTTTTGTTTTTGGTGTGTTTCAGGCCTTTTGACGATATGGAGGCTCTATCAAAGAAAATGACCAAATTTTCAAATATTTATGTTTTTATGAATTTTTTGATTTGTCATATAAATGTTTCAAAGGTTGTAAATGAATTTACTCGACATCATATAGCATCAATGATACTTTGGGTGTTCTTAAAATAATCATAATTGAACACATCCTACTGGACAGACTCACAACATGATCTGGTTACATGATATCAATTCATTTCAAGGAAGATACCATGATTTGGTAAATATATTTAATAGTTTATAATCAATGACTTTTTGTTTCACCACATGAAATCGTTGATATTTTAATTTTTAACATGAGGTGAATTTATTTGGGTGTATTTCATAAATCATGTAAATCACATCATCAAACTCATTCATGAAATGAATAGTTTAAGACCATTGATATCACTCATGTTTCACATATGATTATTTTCTTATTTGATGTAAATTTATATATCTCATGACCCATGAGCACTATAAGAGAATTTTAGGTACCTTCTCCCATCTAGTTTATCTCATTCCTTGATTTATTTTCATGTTAGTATCATATATTCTCCCTATAAAGTAGCCTTTATGCTTCTTTAATTCCATTGGTCACAAATGCACCATTTTTCTATTTATATGGATTTATTTAACTTGGGGCGATATTCATCTTGATCATTTCAAGATCAATTGTGAAATATTTTCATAGAGACTGACCCATATGTTGTTTATGGTGTGGCTTTTGATTTTCTTGAGGTATGACTCATTTTAAATTATATAAAAACTTCATTTATTTTTATATTGATTCTAATATAGTGAAATTTGTTCTTTGTCCTCCAATGTTTTCCTTTGTATTAATTCATTGATTTTGGATCCCATTTTGTGTGTGTGTGTGATGAGTTTTATGTATGTGGTTCCATCTCTAGCATTTTTTGGATGAACGAGCTTTCTATGTTTATTTTAAATTATTTTATAAATGAATTGGCATGATAGATTTGTTTATGTGTAAGTGTGTTTTTTTGAAAATATTTATTCCTATAATTTTTGATAAATAAATGGGGTTTTCAAATAATTTTTTAATGGATTTATGAAATGGGTTTCATATTAGGGTTTTGATGACATGAATTAACAAATTAAGAAAATGGGAAACCATGGGTACTTAAGTGGAAGATGTATTAATATTCCTTGACTGTTGATACTATCTAGGGTTCACTCATGGGGTGTTTTTCTACTCCATAAGACTGTTTTTCTAGGGAATTGTTAGACACTCATGGGATGTACAATTTATAATATTTTCCCCCGATCTATATTTTTGATGACGATGTCTTGTGATATGACGCAAGAAATTTACTATATATGTGTATTAGTGTTCTAGATATCAGGTCCTATAATAATATTTACTTTGATATTACCTATAGTTTTTTTTCATTTTTCATTTGATTGCCTAAATTGATATATATATATATATGTGTGTGTGTGTGTTATTCGTTGAATTTTTTTACAAGGATTATATAAAGCTACGGGAAAAGGGAAAATATTTTACCATGATTTTTATATAAATTTTTTTTACCTTATCGACATGCCATGATTTTTACTATTAAGAAGTTCACATTTTTATATATATAATTATTATGGAAAACCTAGGTAAGATCCTTTTGAGTTTCTTTATATTTTACTATGAAACCCATTATGATGTTCATAGATCTTATTATGCCTTCCAATACAGGGAATGTAAAGGAAATATAGTGGGTTGGAAAAGTATATCTGAAATAAATTTGGGTTTCAAGTGGTGAGATTTTGGGTGTTTTCCCTACCTATTAAATGAAGATGTTAATTTCTATTTTATTTTTCCTTTTGTTTTTGGATTTGTACTTTGAGTTGTTCGGACTGTAGAAGTTGTTTCTTTTCCACTTTCTTATTTGAGTTATAGAATATATTTTATTTTTTTATATTTTGATATTTCTCATTATAATGAATAAATATATATCTATATATACATTCTGGGTGTTCTCCTTTAGGTTTTGAGAAATAATTCCCTTTAGTTTTTTGATTATGGCCATGTGATAGTCATTAGCATGTAGGGATTTCAAGCACAGTTCATATAAGTGGTGGATCTAGTCTAGTGCTATACATGATGGTAACCCAAGTCGATTAATTCTATGCGAACTGATGACTCAAAATTTCCTTCACCAAAATTTCATAGAATAAAAATAATTGGATGTAGAGAAACAAATAAAGATAATAGAATCTTCAGTGAAAAACATTTAGAAAGGTAGAGTTCTAATGTATGTATCCCAAATATGTTTCCCATCCGATCCATAATTAAAGATAGATATTTTGGACAATACAAATAAATCATCATTCTCTATATATTATGGAAATACCATAACATTAAGTTATTATATAAAATATTTTTCATTAATAGAATTTTAAGCGTTCAATAGATTTCTTGTCACACAACACTGAGCAAGATATAAAACACGACATATTATTACCTAGTCATTAAATTGGTTGTATTGATAGGAATAAAGACAATTTGAAAATTATGTATAATTATATTCTATAATTAATATGTCATTATTAATATATAGTAGAAATGGACTCCATTTTATTGAATCCATATTATGCTTCAAGAATATATTTCCAAAAAATACGATTTGAAATAGATTTTATATGAAAAAATTATAATTAATTTCAATATGTATTGCATAAAATATTTAAATAATTTTATATTATATTTTAAATCATAATTTAAATATTATCATATAGTGTTTTTAGGTTTTTTTAAAAAATCTCCATTTTTATTTTAATAGTGATATAATCGTTCATTGTTTAGAATAATAATTTCTCTTAATGTATAAGTCCTATAATGTTTTTAATTTAATATTAAAGTACCATTAATAATTTATTTATAAATAATCTTACAAATTGCATAGTTATTATCCTTATACTTTATTTTGGTATAAGTTAATTTTTTTTCTTCAAAACACATTTATTTAAAAAATAATTTCCAGGCACATGATTGGTTTCAATTAACAGTAAATTAAATTAATTTAATATATATTGAATAGTGGTTTAAATTATATATATATATATATTTCAAATCATATATTTTAACATTCATTTGATGGTTTTTGAAAGGGGATGTGAGGAAGTAAATTATGTTTTATGATTAAGAATTCATTTTTATAATAAGGAATTTTGTTGTGGTATGTGTGCTTATTTGAAACGAAATTATGAAAATATCTATATTTGAATCTATAAAATTGAATCCATTTTTTAATAAAAATAATTTTTAATATTTATTAGATTCCAATTTAATTTTGGTCATAGTGAATAATACAAATTGCAAAATTTTGTTTCCACAGGTAAGGTTATGAATATTTTACATTGGGGTTTTATCCAAGAGAAAAGGGTAGTATTTCAACACTAATATATATAATATTAATTGGTCAATGATATTTAGACCTCTTCAATTCATATTGTCTAATCATTTTCTATTTAAAGAGACCATATCATAGTGGTGAACATATATAATAGAAATATTAAAATAAGTTCCATGTTCTCCCCACAACTCAATTATCAAAGGCACATATTTTTACCCATATTTAATAAATTTTATTATTCAATGTCTACCAATATATTATCTAAAAAATAAAATATTTCCCGAATTTTTTCTATAGATTCTATTATTATCATAACAACAGCCATTCAAAGATTTTTTTTCAAGATAAAGGACATCCTAAAAACGTGCAATAAATTTTAACCAAGATCTTACAATTTTATATTTTATTAAACCTTATCAAAAATATTTTTTTCAATGAAAACCTGATGAACGTTAAATAATGAAGATACTGAGATATTATTATTATGATAGAATAACTATTTTCAACATCATCTCCAACAAATAAAAATTTATGTAATGCTCATGCTATGTGTGGGTTGTCTCCTCCACACAGAAATATAATTTATTCCCAAACACCATTATTATATGGATTTTATAATTATGGATTTAATTTGTTATATTATATTAATAAAAAATAAGTTTATTTTATTTTATGTTCTTATCTACTATCTTACTATCTTATCCATATGAAGAAGATAACATCACTCATATCTATGTGCAGACTACCACCTCAATGTAGTGATATGATTTGGTTAAATTTTTTAATATTCATAGATCATTTAAAGTATAGATTTTGTTACTATATTAGATATTTATTATATAATAATGAAATCTAAAATGTTAATTATAATTTACCTTTCATTATTCAATCCATAAAAATGTGGACACATCAATTGCATGTTTATACAAGTTACAATATACAGGATGTGACATAATTCATTTTACATCACCAATTAATATTAAAAATTATGAATTATTATATAATTAATATATATAATATTAATTTAATTATTAAGTTTATGGATGAGAAAGAACAAAAACCAATGAAATGAAACTATATCTATCTAAAAAGACATGAAAAATGAAGTAGTTAACACCTAAAATGATGGTATTTATAGGGATTTCTTATTAAAAGACATCAAAATATTATAAGTGGAATATATACTAAATTATAAATTATAAATTTATCTATATTATATAGTATTAGTAAACATAAATTTATTTTAAATCATTTTAGAGTCTTAGGAATCACATGGGATATTTGGTATGTGTTTCCTCTAAATTTCACTTTAATGAGATATATTTTAATGGATCAAATAAATTTCTATTTCTAGGGTTTATATAATTCAAAAGAATTTATTATAAAAAATATATTATTTAATTAATTGGATTATTAATACCATATGATTATTAATATTTTAATTTCATTTGATAAAACATTAAATAAATATATCAGTGTTCATTATCTCAATTTTCTTTTGTTGTGACATGTTTAGTATTATAAAATTATTTATGATTATAATGTATATATAGATATACATTGAAATTTTATACTATGTATACTAATTAATTCATTTTATATAATGTTACAATTCATATCATTCTATTTGTGGTGTATTGATTCAAATTCTACCAATGTGGTAAAGATATATCATCTAATGTTTTCTTCTTTAGGACCTATGTAATGTCATACACCAATATTAATTTATTTTTATTATATGATAACTTTTTAGTATATTATATCATTAATATCCTTATGTTCATGGTGTTTATGTTTTCATTTTATGTTTTCTATTTTATGAGAGTAATAAATCAAAAGATACCAAAGCAGTAAGGGTTTTATGCTACAATATAATTTTCTTAGGACTATTTATGCTTAAATTTTTTATGGTTAAATTATTTGATTTATCACCATAAAATATTATATATTAACTTATAGTCTATTTATATTTCTATATTTCATGTTTTCCTTTATTTTTATATTTAATAATCTATGAATTAAAAATAATATTTTTAATAAAAACAAGACACATTTTTATCTATGTTGAATAATATTTTCATCAATGAATACATTTTATTTAAAATGATTTCAAGAATAGTATTACAATTATCTAAAAATAATTAAAATAAATTGGAAACATGAATAGATTTTTATATGAATATTATAATTAAAATTATTATTATTTTATGAATTATAAAATTTTTTATTTTAAATAAAATCACAATGAAATTTAATTTTAAACGAACACTTATTGAATGGTTTTCCTTATTATAAAAAATTACATATTTGTTTGAACATATTTTAAATGTTTCCATGATTTTTTTTCAAAGAATTGTATTCCCCAATATTTTTATTTTTTATTATTTTAACTAAGTCATTCCAAAATGAAAAGGTATTTTAATCCAAAAATGATTTACTGAGCTGTTAATATTATATTTCACCTACGGAAATATCCTGCAATATTTCATATGCTTTACTAGAGATATCTTTGATTGTTTTTAAATTTATTCTTTTCTTTTTTGGTTAATGATTATAATGATAGAATATTAATGAAATTCATTTTCACATCAATGTATAATTTTTTATGTAAATATAAATGATTTTTTGATCTTGTAAAATACATATGAATGTATTAATATTTTATAATGGGTGTCTCAATTATAATCTGAAGTCAAATTGTTACGTTGAAAACCATGGAATTGTGTATCCATTTTATCCTTCCAATGAATTAGTTGATAATGATATAGAATAGAAAATACTAATAGGCAATGGTGTTAGTAAACGCCTAATAGATGATAAGGTTGGCTGGATGAAATTAAATCCTAATAAGATTTTTGAAATGATGAGATACGATTTTCATTTATGGGGGAAATGTCCACAATGTTATTATTTAAATTGATCATTAAAAAAAGTTATTTTATTTGAATATGTGCAATCCTTAAAACATTTGTATTAAGATTATGACAAGTTCTAATGTTACATGATTGATTTTTAGTGATGTTCTAATTTTTGTATTATTCATTATATTAAAACAATCATTATTCCAGGATTCCTAATTAATATCATTTATTTATTATGTATGATTTTGACATGTCATTATCATGTTAAAATACCCTTATCCTTATCATTTTCTCTGTTATTATGATTGATTTATTTTTCCTATGGTTGCACTTATTGTGTTTCCAATCACAAATATTATTTTGTTTTCCCTTCTCAAGTAATGAAAAAACCATTAAGTATGATATTTCTATGAATGGTGATAGTTTTGAAGAACATAATGAGACATTATGTAAATTCGTTATCAAATAGTTGTATATGTATGCATGTTTCGAAATACATTATACATTTATGGTTCAAGTGTAGATCATAATGATATATAGGTAATATTATTCTAAGAAGATGTATTCATATATTAATATTTTGGGTCTATATAGTTTGTATTTGATTTAGATTTAGTAATATTTCAAAACTAGGATGGGATATGCAAGTGAGAACTCTTATGAGATGCTTATTCATAGGAGAATTTCCTATGTTATGGTAATTATATTAGTGTGATTTTACTATAAAATAAATCATATATATAATATTAAGTGTAAAAATATGTGTAAATGATGCACCTTGGGGTATAAAATATAGACTGGGAGGATTGGGCACTAACTAGATTATTAGTGGGGTAATATTAGTGGTCAGTAGAAAACACACCTCACCAAAAAATCATGGTGGATATTCTTGTTATAATTTACATTTTTTATTAAATATTATGATGTATTTGAATATATATATTAAATGGATTACCTGGTTAACACATAAGGATTCATAGTTTGAAAAATAGGTGTCATGATTTAAACAGATCGTGAATAATTTTTCCAGATTATATTATTACTCAATAATGTATCTCACAATATTTTTTCTGTTTTAGATAATGTTTTTAATGAAGATAAATCATGTTAACTCAAAATATGATAGATGATGCAGCGACTATCCTTATAAGCTGCTAAATAAAATGGGACATGAAATGTGAATGATTGTGATTATGAATAACCATAAATATTCATATATGGTTAAAAACATTGACATTGGTGATTTAATGAATGAATTAAATAGGAATAAAATGGAATTTCATGAAGATCATAGAGGAATGATGATTCATCTTATTACTTATTGAGATTGTGGGAAGAATCTCTAAGGGAAATGTAAAAAAAGGGATGATGTTTTATGTGTAGAGATGAAGGACCTCGATGATGTAATTTCCAAGAAAAAATTAAGAGTTATATAGAGGTAAATAAAGTACACCCCTAGATACCATATATAGTTAAATTTATTTTGTGTAGGGATTATGGGTGTTATACATGGTAAATACGTAATCCAAATACCAACTTTGGGATTATGAAGTTCTTATGTAGTTGAAATCAATGAAGTGGGATGATTAATGTATTTATTTGTTGGTATTTGAAAATTATATGATATATTTTTTATTAATGATATTATTCGAAGAAGAATAATGAAACATATAAATATTTTTTCTAGTAATTTTTCTATTTTTATTTGAAATAATATATTGAATTTCATCAATAACATAGAACAATTATTTAAGGGTAAAGTGATTTTTTTTAAAAACACTAGATAAATAGAAATATAACACATAATATATTAATAATGATGTTATAATAATGTATAAATGATTAAAATACTTGAGAAAATTATTAAAATATATTTTGTTTTTTTTAGAACTGGAAATTGATATTTGAATTGATGAAAATGATGTTTATTATTTAATTGATGAAGTTTATTTGAGTTTTGGATTTTTGAAATATATTTGATAGCTGTGATTTTATTTTAGGAATAAGGATTGAGTTATTTACTTGGATTCATATATTTATTTATAGATGTTTAATGGTGATTTAGTTTATCAGGATGATTTAGAAGAATATATGATCATGGTATTCAAATGATTACTACAGAACATTAACAGAGACTATATATTCCTGGGTGATAAATGTTTACATTATTTTGGAAAATTTGTGAATTATTTGGATCCAAATTTCTTCAGACATATTTATAGGTTTCTATTGGATAATAATTTATAGAATGTTTTATGTTGAACATAAGGATTTATTAGCGCTGTTTTAGAGAATAATGAATTATTTCATCATTTAACGATTTATATATATTTCATAACATGTGAATACAATTATTTAGTAAATATTAGAGAAAAAATGAATGAATTTTTATTTTATATGGATCATAAGATCCATTAAAAGAACATTTTAGTTCAAAAATAAATGAAATATAGATTTGGATTAATCATTTAATTGAATCTGGAACGACTTAGAAGTAGAAATCGATCAAAGATCAAGTAAATGATGAAATTATGTCTATAAAATATAAATAAATCAAATGTTTATATTTTATAATATTCTGTATATTTATATTAAAATAATCTCTGAACTATAAGAAATTGACCATCAAATAATAATATAATTAGTTTTCCCTTATTCCCAAGTAATGGATTGTATTCTTTGTCCCACATCAGTTTATGGTTTTTTGTTCATTTAAATTCTCATTAACATGTTATTTATGAAATTGTATTAATATTTTGAAATTATATTTTAAAAACATTTCAATTTTTTATACCATCTAATGTTATCTTTATAATGGAACCTAATTATATGTTATTTCATGTAGGTTTTCTGTTTTCCTCTTCCAATTTTAAAAGAATCTTTTAATGAACCTTTGTATGGATTTGGTATTCAGAAATGGATTTTTAAAATATTTATCCCATCATTATTTATTTTAATATTGAGTTAAAATTTTTATTTAATGGTGGATACCGTAAAACTATAATACCTTAGAAACTATTTTTCATTAACTGATTTTTTAGTTATAGAAAGTATGCTTGACAAGAAACACTGTCCTTAAAATGAACATTGATATATTAGAACAAATTCATTAAATTTCTTATATTAGTGAGAATAAACAATTTTTGAAATAATATGTTATAATTTATATAATGATTTTTTATTAATTCATAATAGATAAGTACTCATTTTTCAAAAATTTCATTTTATTTTTCAAACATAGTTTTTTATTAATAAATATTTTCATATTAATTAATTTAGGTAAATTATAATTAATAACAAAATATTTTAGATATTATATTATTGAAAATTATTATCAATTTAAAATCATAATATCAATATAATAATAGGTTTAATTTTTATGCTTTTTAATATTTTTTAGTAAATTGTTAAAAATATATATTTATTTAAAACTATTATTTGATTTCAAGTAACTTCATCATAATTTTTCAATTTTCATATTAAATAAACATAAGTATTCAATAATTATATACTATAAAACTAATTAAATCCAAATTAATAGTATAAATTATTTTATTAGAAGGTAATTTTAAGGCTCAAAAACATTTGGGAGAAGAATATTTTTTATGCACTCAAAGGGTTCTTTCATAAAAAATTAAATTAATATATGTTTAATTATGGTTTTTTTTAATATATATATAATATACTAAATAATATATTTTTACCCTGATGTTATGTTTTATGCATGGAAAGGAATGGATGAAAATTGTGTTTAATGCATGAATTTGTTTTCTAAAATGGGTTCATGGTATTGTTTATAAACTTATTTATAATAATATTCTTCCGTTTATAAAATTTTATTCTTAAAAAATGAGTTAAATATTTATAATCACCGTATTTAATCCAATTGAATTGTTTCAAAATATTCATTTTTCATAGTGAATATTAAAAAATGTAAAATATTGTTACGACTATTAATGTAAAAATTGGTATACTACGGGTGGTTAAACCAATAGATAAGGGTATGATTGCCACCAAAACCATAATAAGTTTTTATTATATGAATATAAATTAAACTTATAATGTAATATCATAGATTTAATTTCTTTTTTGAGACACATTTAATTAAATATTCTATATATAATTGTATTCATTTAATAAATTTCATATCCATCCCTCCTTACAGATATAAAAGGGAACCTCTCCACCTGCATTATTCACACCACATGAGTAATCTAGCTAAAAAAATAATAACACAAAAATATTCCCTTATACCTTTAATTAATCATAGAGACCCTCATGTTCACTTAATACCGATCTTTTATTTCATAATAGTTAAGCCAAATGATGTATCTCAAAGAAGAGGTATGAATATCAATATAGATCTTTCAATTTTATATATTCTTACAACTTATATAAACTATATGTATCCAAAAAACATTTTTAATCTATTATAATCTATAAAATTATATGTTGTTATCATTTTCAGTGGCCATTTCCTATGTATTCTCCAATAAATGGGTAATAAAAATATCACTTCTGCATACATTTGGACTACCACCTCCATATAAAGATATGCATCATATTTCATCACAAAAAAACACGAGTGGTTAAAATTATTGATTTCAAATTTATATATGATATTAATAACATAATTATTATTTTATAAATATATGATATTATCTATCGTCTAACTATATGATATGTTGGTAAATGTCAACATCTTTCATGTATACATGTAGACTACCATCTCCATGATGCGACATAGCTTGTTTATAATATCTTGCTTATTTGGGTGGTAAAAGGAATATATCAAATGAATAAATATGATATTTATGATATAATAATTATTTTTAATTTTTAATTATAATTTACTATTTTTTCATCCATAAAAATTTGGAAACGTCACCCGTGTGAATTTAGAGATTACCGTCCTTGTGAAGTGATTTAAATAAATATTAGTCACCACATAATATGAATGATTAAAAATATATAAATAAAGAAGATATGATTTTTATATAAATGTTTTGAATTTGGAATTTTAGGGACCATGATCAATGTGAATGGGCCTTAAGCTTCAATCAAAAAAATCAAGAAAAAAACCATTTGTTACTCCGAAGGATGACATTGATAGAGATTTGTTAATAAACGGGTGTTGAAATGTTATAATTGGGAAATATAATATATTATAAGTATTATTTAAATAATATAATTAAAATAAATATTATTATAATATATAGGTGGCTATAGTACTTATGAATTAATTCATACATAATATATGAATTTCATTACAATTTCACTTCACTATCATATGTTTTAAGTTATAAACATATTTTTATTTATTTGATTTAAATATTGGAACAGGTTTTGTTTTTCAATAATAAATTAATTATCTCATGGTATGTAATTAATATATTGTTTTCCATCATCTGATAACATTTTATCAAAAAGTGAGTAATTTCATAAGGGTTATTCTCCTCATTATTTATCATTTAGATATATGTAATGTCCCGATTTTATTTGTTTATATGAGATGTATATATTGATACATTGATATGATATAACATGAATCCTTATTAATAAATTTTACATAATGTGAAATATCAAATTATTATATTCCATGGGTCTTTAAATGAAAGATACAAACGTGGTAAGGGTATATCACCACAAATTGTCTTCATTGGGTGATATGCTTTTTTATGAAACAATATTCACGCATGATAAGTAGAAACTATGTTGAGTTGAAAAAATTATTAATACACATTATAAAATTAATTTTTTAAATCAAAATCCAATACTTTTTAGTTTATACATTTAAAAATATTAGATTTCTAATGTTCATAATATGATTTTGTTGGAATGTTAAATGTTTTACCTGAAAAATAATATCATTCTAAATAAAAAAACATTCTTAATATTTTCTAAATTGAGGATATATGATAAAAAAACCTTATTGGATATCCATTTACTTTTTTACATTTTAAATACTGATAAACAATTATCTTAATTGAGGATTCTAATGTCTAATAAAGGATGTATAACAAAATCCCATATGATGATGTTTTACCAATTCAAGAGGATAGTGTGCATCATGTGGGGGAAGAAATGCTTTCTAAATGAATACATTCCACAAGATGAAGAATTTAAATTATATAAGATTTATCCTTATACAATTTTTTGCAGCATATCAAGAATAATATCAATTAGAGATATTACTCTAAACCATTCCAAGAGAAGGAGTTTGTCTAAGGTAGTTTTAACTGATTGTGATAAATAATAAATATGGCCACTAAAAAAATTTATATAATTATTAATTCATGTTCAATGATACAAATTTTATTTATGTAAAATATTTAGTTATTTTTATACACTATATAATGTTATTGTGATTCTTTTGAAACATCTTATTACCTAGTTTAACTATATTGTTTATTTTAAAGAGTATTTTTCATAATGAAACCATTTTGAGGATACACTATAAATTATATTAGATATTTTTATTTCTAAATAATAATTTTTGATTTTTCTTGTTCAGTGGAATAATTTATATGGAAAATAGAGATATACCGATATAATGATCTACAATTCCTAAGGATAGAAAAAAAAATGTTAAATGCTATATTTGTGATCGAGGACCTCCATAGGATTGAAGGAATTAACAATGATTTGGTGAATATTATGGATACATTAATTCAAGGTTATAGACTACCATTACACAGAATGTTAAATTTTAGATATAATTTTATGAATATATTTCTATTTTTTGTTATGTTATTAATAATGTTATATTATTATTATTTTCCCATGATTTTATTCAATGTGGAAATTTATAAATATTATTTATATACTTTTTTTTAAAAATTTATAACATTGAATATAATATTTTTGGAATGAATCATTATCTAATAAAATAAACTAATTGGGATTGAGTTTTTTTTAATATACTAAAATTATCCAACATCCCTCTAGTAGAAAACATATACTATTTTGGTCTTTCATTTGGTATTAGGGAATTTTTATTCTTTTATAAAATATTATAGTAACATTTAATTGTAGAAATTTTTTTCATTTTTTTGGTAATGTAGGATTTTTATTTTGATAAATTGAAAATATTAATCCTAGTGGACCACCTATAAATTATGGAAGTGACATTGAATATTAGATAGCTTTCATGAATAATTTTCTTATGTTGTTTTTCAACGGAAAAATTTCATGATGACCAATGATTATCAAATTCCTACTAAGGTAGACATATACTTTTAGAAATGAATATAAAGATGATTATAAACATAATATTTCAGTTAAAAAAACTTTTTTATTCTAAATTACTTGAATCATATGTAGTCTGACTTTTTGATGTGAGGTAGTATACATAATATATATGATGCATGAAATATCTCACTTGGGGGGTATCAATTTTATTGAAACTAGAAGTGTTTTTATTACTATAGACTATAGAGAATTTCATTTCATAGATGGAGAATGAGATTCTAATTTATATTAACATTTCATTATGATTGTTAATAGTCTAAAATATCACTGAGATAAATACTTGATCAATGAAATGATGGTTAAGAACATACTTTATATTATTCCTATTAAATGGGAGTCTTGGAGAAATGGTAATGATGATTCTAAGAAAATTATAATGAATAATATATATATTCTTAGTTATACTATCATATAATATGAAGATATATTAAAAATATATCAATAAATATAAAATAATAATAGTTTAGTATATTTTGATTCTATATCCAATGTTTCTTAGATGGCTATAATTTTGAAAAAGCTCCTAAATATTCATAGAAGAAGAAAGTGAGTATTGAGATTGAAAGTAGTTCGTATAAAGAGATTAAATATCTGAATTATCAACTTGAATGAATGATGAATAATATTTTTGTCAAGAATTATTTTGGATATAAATATAAGACAAATAATATAGAATGATGTGATATGAAGGAATATTTTGTCGATATTTGTTATCAATGAAAAATACATGAGATATATGACCAAAATTTACATGATTAATGAAAAAAAGATAATAATGATATAAATTCAATATTTTTTTACAAGAATAAAGGAAAGAATAGTTTTAATTCCACTACCTCCAAGATTTCAAGTGGAGATTACAATTCACAAAAAATTTCTTACGATAATTTCATTGAATATTTGGAAGGCCATGGTTTCTATAATCATGTTTCAAAGACCATAAAATTGTATATTTATAATTTATCTTCAAAATACATAATATTTATAAATTTAAATTCCTTTTATCTATATTTGGATGTCTAATGTAATACATATTCTGATGAAGGAAAAGATTTTATATCCAATGATAAGTGTAATTTAATATTTTTGGAGTGGTATATAAAAATTATTTCATTCTATTAAAAATAAAAATGTTGTGAAAGACTATTAAAATGATAAGGTAGAACATTAAATATTAAAAATTGAATTTATAAAAATTTCAATGAATTTTATTATTTTACTGGGGAGTTAGATATGAAATGTAATTTAGAAACATTAATTGAAAATATGAATTCTTTTGAGAAAAATATTCTATATTTTTATTCCGAAATATATATTATTAATATTTACTTCATGTTAGAATTTTTTTTATCATAAATACAGATAAGTGAGACCTCGTAGAGATTTATCTAGGATTTGTTTCATTATTGAAACCCCATATTTTATAAACAATTACATTGTTCAAAAAAATAACTTCTTTATGTGTGAAATATTATAGAGATAGTAATTTGAATAAAAATTGTTATTTAGACAAGGTTAAATACATTGAATCTCATAAGTCATATATTTCAAAAGAATTAGTAGTGGTAAAACATAAAATGTGTGGACATATGTGTATACCAAATTTCATTTTTTATCAATTATCGACCCATGAAAATATTGGTACCAAAATCCAAACATTTATATTTTATGGAAAATATAAAATTATCAATATATAATATAATTAGTGAATGGATAGTGTAACTTCTTGCAATATGATGGAAAATTTTAAAGTTTCCATATGATTATCAATTTAAATGGTTTCAAAGACAGGATCATAGATAATTCCCAAGGAAATATATAATGTATTGGTGATATCCAACTGCAAGGAAAATCTTTAATTTCAAAATGTTGTATTAGTTTTCAATAACAACCACTTTAGAATAAGTTAATTTTCTAATGAATGATATCTTTGGAACTTCAGTAATGATATATTTACTTATTAATGTTTAGAATCTTAATGTATTATTTTTTAGGGTAGGCATGATATGATTTACACTATAAATTTATATGACATTATAATCAAATTTATATGTTTAAATATAAGATTAATATTTTCTATTCTATTGATGGTTATGATAGTAATATTAAATAACTTTGGCCAAACATTATATAAAATGAATGGTTTGAAATTTATTGAAGATTTTGATTAATTTTTATAATTATTTTGATCCCTTCCTATTTGAAAATATAAATAATTCATGATTTAAGTCAATTAGTAATGCTTAAATTGATGGTTATTTAAATTTATTGAAAAAATATTGATTTCCTCAAATTCATAGCAGATGTATTGGTGGGGAATAATATGTATATGTATTAGTTTCTAACTAAACTAAGTGTTCACAATTCTATATTCTAACTAAAACATTTAAATGATAATTTTTTAAGAAAACATTAATCCAATGTTTATAATGTTAAAAACCTACCTTTGATTACTCTGCATACATATCATGGTTGGGAAATTGAAATTTTATATTTTCAATTTTTTAATGAAAAGGGTGTTATACATATATTCTCTGCTCTTAGAGCCCACCTAATAACTTCATGTTTTTTCATGAAGAAGTAGTGTTCTATCAGAATTATCTTTAGATAAGATGAATGAATAATAAATTGATTAATATTTTAGTGATGATGCTATTAATGAATCCTATTACACTGTAAATATTTTTTTACTTACATAGTATGGAATAAATCACTTTATGAGTTAATTGTAGGAAGAATATTGAAGAATTTTAAATTCATCACGGGGAATTGCTCCCCCCTCCTGAGTTGATGAGGGAGGCTTGCATAGTCTTCTGATTGAGAAGGGTTTCTCCTCCTCTCCACCCTCAAACTCGTTCTCTATCACACCTTTACAAATGATCATGCTCTCTCTGAATGTTCTAAATCTCTTTGAGGAGGCGCCACAACTCACTATTCTTTTGACAGAGCTTAATGTTGTCTCAAATCTCATACAACTCACTCTATTGTCTCGGCTCTGCCATCATCACCAATTGATTGTTGATTTCGACTAGTTCGTCTCAGATTCCTGGGATCTAAAGGAGCATGTGGTCGTTGGACTCCATGACCAGATTCATATCTTTATCCGGTTTGGATCAGAGCAAGACATGATCACTTATTGGTCAATATCCTATTAATGATGAAATGAATCTTCCTTTCATCAGGTTAGATGGAGGTTTGAGTTTCACATGCTGAGTGATCCTTCAATAATTGCAACACGGTTAAGGAATCTTGGATTACCTCTTTCGTTTTAGAATCTTTCTATTCTATGCGCTATTGAAAATATGTTAGGATGATATCTCTATTCTGATCGCTGAATAGAGGTTGTTGGTCATCCAATATTTATGAGAATCTATATTGAGGTTGATGTCACATGGATGCTGGTGAAATGGATATGGATAACTGATGGGAAAGAGTTTTGTTGCAAGCAGGTGGCCTCTTTGAGTATTGGATGCATTTCTGTGGTACTTGCATCATCATGGTAATTTGGAATTGGTTTTTTCACTGAATAAGGTTGCATGGAGACTCCCAAATTAAAGATAAGATGAGAGTTAGTGGTTAGGATGCAACTAGAGTTGATCTATTGTTGAAGGAGAATCATAAAACTTCTCTGTTAAGAAAAGGGGAATCATCTTTTGATAAGATGTGTGATAATGCAGGTGGATCATCTAAGCTGGGAGTTTATGCGGGGGTAGATTCCATTGGGTATATTGTGGTTATAGAATGGACTGAGCGATTAGGGAAATATGCCACTCCGGTTGCAATGAAGGAGGTGGAGTAATATTTGAATCTGATGGTCAATTTGGTTTGTGATCGGATTAAGTCTGATCTTGGGGTATGAGATCTACCTTTGTTGAGCTATGATGCAGACCCTTGACCTGTAGAGACCTCGAGCGATATGTTTTGTAATGATGGTGCATCAGACATGGGTTTTAACACCATTGATGATGACCATCATGTCAATTATCTCACTTGCAATCGGTGTGAAGGAATGAAGCTTGCGAAGATACCCCTTGTGATGGAAATTCCTCATGTATTTGGAGAGTAAAACAAGAAATTTTACTCCAATAAACAAAATATATTAATTGATGTTGATGCAATGGGAATGAAGTTTCATGATGATCATGACAATGTGGTGAACTCTCTATGTATATCATCAATTGATATTAATAGGACCTCTTAGCTGATAGTTCGAGGGCTTTTAGATGCCTCAAATGGTGATCTATTTGAAAAAAATATTCAATCCAAAAATTATGGCTCTGTGCATATCACTGACTACTGGGGAGATGGTTTGGATTGTGATAAGTAAAATGATTGTGTCATTTTCAAACATTCCTACAATTATAATGTGCAAGGTGGGAGAACTAAAATATCAGAATGTGAAGGAGCTATGACTGCTGAACATTAGAGAAGACCGAGGAAAGACTATTCATATCGGCCGAAGCTTGTGAATATTAGGACTTCTTCTATGAAGTAAATAGAGGATTCTCCTACATGGCTTCATACTGACAAGAAATTATGTATGGGTAATATCTCTTTGGAACAATTGAAGCGTCTATAGTAGTACATCAACCTCTTGAACTATTAGGAAATGAATTCTGAGTGGGAATCATCCACTGTGGAGGAAGACCCTGATTATAGATGTGGGAAGGGATATGATTACTATAAATTGTATTTTTTATGGATGTACTCATCTTTTGTATTTGGGAATGGTTCATTCACTCATCCTTTATGTTTACCATTATTTTCCCTTCTCCTTAATAAATGTTTAGAAGTTTTTTACCTCTTACTGAACATTGATCGTATATAAAATTTTATGAAAATAATCCTTTCGTTTTCAATCAAACTGAAACCATATCATAAGATGACCATTTTTAAATTGGAATTAAACCATTGTGGAAAATTAATCACAATAAATAACATCTAACGAAAAATTTCTTGTTGTTTAACCTCTTCATGAATTTCAATATATTTTTTATTAACAATATTTTAGAAACCCAATAAATTAGATATTCCATATGAATCATCCCAATGATAATATCATGTGTGATGTATGTCATCAAATCAAAACTAAAATATACTTAAGAAATTAATTAAAACATTGTAAATTTTATTAAAATTTGAACCCATGAATCCTACATAGAATTTAGAATATGAAGACGGGACAAAATAAATGTAGGAAGAACTAAATGAATATTAGAGGAACAATGTTTGGAGTTTTTTTGAACATCTAAATGATGTTCCTACAATTAGAGTGAAATGGGTACTCTTTAATAGATGTGATGAAAATTGAATAATTCATACAAATAAAGAAAACATTATTGCTAGAGGATATAATCAACATGATGTAATAGGCTACAAAGAAATGTAATTTCTAATTGATAGATTACAATAAATTCATACAATTTTACCCTAGAGAGCATTATTAATTTGTACTTTTTATAAAATGGTTGTGATGTTTGTTTTTATTAAAGGATATATTTTCGATGATGTTTATGAAGAGAAACCATAGTGTATTGAAAGCAAACAATCCTCCAATATTTTTTCATACATATTATGGCCTCATATTCACTTAAAAATTCCCCAAGAGCATGGTATGAAAGAATTACAGGGTGTTTTTGAAAAACATTGTTACGGGACATGTAGACCCAATAATGAAAATTAATGAAAATTTAATGAATCTATCATTTATTTAGTCTATGTTGATTACATTATATTTGAATAAACTCAATAATTTAATTTTAGACTAAATTTTTCTATTTAGAAAATTTGATTTTTAAATTTTCATAAAGGCTGAATTTTAATTTATGATTGGTTTTCAAATTTCTCTAAATATAAAATGAATTTTTACATATAATCCAAAGTATCATTAATATATTTTTGAAATTTATTAGTTATTGAAATACTAAATGTAGTAGTACTCCTATTAGAACATAATAATATTTACATCTTGATGAATATAGAAATCCAATTGATCAGAAACATTTAGAGGAATTATTTATATTTTCTTATATCTTATAAATAGTGTACCAGAATTACTTATTTTGGGATAGTTGTGTGTGATATTTGAAGATAATTAAAATTTGACCCATCCTGAATATGTTAAATCACAATAAAAAACCAATTATGTTTTTAGGGAGGAGGCTCATCACAAATATTCCACCAGGATGGATGATTTGTGACGTGACAGTTTTATTGTGGAAAATAGTTCATTATTTGGGATGGGATAACATATCCCATTCCAAATGGTTTGGCACCCAATGCACGCCAAACTGCGGGATGTTTATTTGCGACGTGATTGGGTATCTAATCGTAAATAGCCTTATTGGGGTTTAGTATTTGCAATGGGACCTGTCAGAAATACCCTTATTGGGGTTTAGTATTTGTGATGGGAACCATTACAAATACCTTTTTTACTGCCACGAGAATATTAATAGGGTTCCATCATTTGTGACGCGTCCCATTATGAATAATATTATTTGCGACATGGGAGGTCTCCCATCGAAAATACTATTTTGGAATGTTGGTGTTTGTGATGAGAGCCATCACTAATACCTCTTAAATTTCCACCCCTAATTAATAGCAATGCCAATATTTTCCACGGGCCCCATCACAAATATAACTATTTACGAAGGGAGTCGTGCCGCAAATTATCAAACTCATAAATACCCCCATTATTTTTTTCATTTCAGACCTCTCTCATTTCCTCTCCCTCTCTAGACTACCATATTTCTCTCTATTTTTTATCAATGTTTAATATTTCATATTGGAGCGACTTAGAGGCATTTCGGCGGACAAAAGATTCCAATTTAAGGTACAAATATATATATTTTTTAGTTTATTTATTTATATATTTTCAACTATAATTATTGATTATTATCAATAATTAAATAAAATTAGAATTAGATAGTTTTATTTTTCATTATTTATACTTACAAATATTTTCTTTTATTAGAATAAAATAATAATAAAATTCAACAATTAGTGATAATTCTTAATTATTAGTGGTAATTAGTAATAAAAATTATAAATAGATATCCTTAGTAATAAATTTGAATAATTATGAATAATTAGTAATAAATAAGAATAATTAATAATTAATAGTAATAATTAGTAATAAATCGGAATAATTTCGAATAAGCATGTGTAATTTGGAATAATTAATAATAATTGGTTATAAACTGGAATAAATAGGAATAAATATAAATAATAAAAAATAAATAATAATAATTACGAATTATTTGGAATGTATAGGAATAATTAGAAATAATTAGTAATAATTATTAAGAATTAGTAATTTTTTTTAATAATTATTAATAAATAAGAAAAATTTATAATAAATAGTAGTAATTAGGAAAATTAGTAAAAAATAAGAATAAATTTTAACGAATACGAATAATTAGGAATGATTAATAATAATTATGAATAATTACTGATAAATAAATAAATTTTTTAATATATAAGAATAATTTGTAGTTAATATGTGTAATTAGTAATAGTTTGTAATAATTTGTATTAAATAGTAATAATTAGTAAAAGATAATAATAATGTGTAACAATTAATATTAATTTGTAATAATTAATAACAATTTTTAATAGTTAATAATAATTAATAATAATTTGTAATAATTAGGAATAATTAGGAATAAATAATAGTAAATAATAATAATTAAGAATATTAGGTAAGAATTAGTAATAAATATAAATAACTAGTAATAAATGGAAATTAATAGAAATAATTTGTAATAAATAGAAAAAACTTGTAATAAATTTGAATAATTTTTATTAATTTAAAATATATAGTAATAAATAGTAATAAATAGAAATAAATAGGAAAAAATAGGAAAAAAAAGGAATAATTAGTACTGATTTGGAATAAATAGTAGTAATTAGGAATAAACTGTAATAATTATGGATAACTAGTAATAATTATGAATAATTAATAAAAATGGGTAAAACAGTAATAATTCAGAATTATTAGTAATAAATAGGAATATTTAGGGGTAATTATGGATAAATAAAAATAGGTAGGAATAAATAGAAATAATTAAGAATTATTATGAATAATTAGTTATATTTAGCTATAATTAGTAATAATTAGTGTTATATATGAATAAATAGAAATAATTTTCAATAATTAGTAATAATTACTAATAAATTTAATAACTAGTAAAAATCATTAATAATAGTTAATAACTAGTGATATTTAGTAATAATAATTAATAATCACTCATTATTAGTCGTAACTTGTAATAGGTAATAAAAAGTAGTAAAAAATTGTAATAAATAGTAACAAACATTAATAATAATGAAATGAATAAAAAATGCATAAAACTATCTGGAAAAGGTGAATTATAACTACTTATTTCAATAATTTTATTAACAATTTATATACTATTTGTAAGTTAAATTACTTTTTATCTAATATTATTTACTTTTATTCACAGATCATTTGGGAAGTCAAGTTTTGTTTTCAAATATCTACAAAAAGTCAAAAAATAGATAAAATTATTTAATCTACCTATGTTACTATGTTTTCCATATTCTTTTTCTTTCTCTATCAAACTACCAACACTGCATCTAGAATCGATGTTTTTAACTGTAAAAAATTATTGTTTTAAAGGGATATGAGTGTAATAGATACTCATGTGCCCATTCTAGTGATTTGTTATGATATAATGGGCACATGAAATTATTATTCTCTTTTGAATTTCAACATTTGGAAAAAAATTCAGTAAAGAAAATTTGTTCTATATGTAATGTTCATTGTTCAACATAGAATGAAAATAGAAACATGGTTACATTCGAAGTTAAGAATATTTGGAGTCTTCGAGACTCGTATGAATCAACAACACTTCAATCTGACACACGTTGTGACCATGATATACTGGGGTAGGAAGAATATGATGTGTCGATGATATTAGAAACATAAATAGTTGGGGATAACATGCGTCAATTATTAGAGAAACAACAAAAGCATATGATCATGTACATCTGACGTATGACTCATGGTTTACTATGTTTTCATAATGTAACAAATATTGTGTTTATTTTATTAATTATTTAATTTTTAAAATACTTGACTACTTTATTATTTTCATTTATTAAATAATTTATTATTTTATTTTATTAATATTATTAATTTTTATTATTTTATTATTATTTCCTTTATATGATAACAAATAATGGTGTTTTTATTATTTTATATTTTATTATTATTATTAATACTAGTTTTTTAATAATAATATTATTATTATTATTAGATTAATATTACTTTATAATTTTTTGAATAACAATAATAATAATATTTTTATTATTATTATTCTTTTATTAATTATAATAATATTAATATTATTTTTAAAAAATATATATATATATATATTGTTTTATATAAATTATTTTAATAATAATATTTCTTTAGTTTTTTTTTGCAGCATGTATATTTTCATGTCACAAAAGGTGTTTTTAGAAAAATAGCTCAACTATTTCTGATGAATGAATTTCCAATCGCAAATAGTTTTTTTTGATGAACCGTAACACAATACTATTTACGATGAAATTTTATACAGTGAGCCATGTGTGATGCACCAAATAGTAAATTCCTTGTCCCAAATAACTAAATCATTAATAGTGAATTATTTTTTCATTAACATAACTGAAATAGGGGTCATGGAAAATTTTATTCTTCTAGAAGTTATTTGTATCTAAAATTATTATCAAATACTAACTTTAGTGTTTGTAAAATAGATATAAAAAGTACATCAGCAAATATTCATCCCTTATGATTGTATGTGGTTTGTTGGTCTTGTCAGAATGATCATTTAGTTTCACTTTATACTCGGGAAGAAAAATATGTATCAACTTAATTAAGTTGTGCTTAGGTGTTTTGATGCATCACACACTAACTAATTTCTGAATTTGTTTTATTAAAATATGATTTTTTTACAACACAAGTGAAATAATGTTATGTTATATTGTGAGATATCAATCATGACAAAAAAAATATAGATATTAGACATCATCTCCATTGAGATAACACAGAAGATGAAGATATCATTTTTTTAATTTATTAGAATATAAGAAAAACAAGCAGATATTTCTTCAAGAAAAATGTTTTATTATATATTTTAATATATTTAATATAAACATGGTGTATTCGACATAATATAATCATTTAACTACATTTTGTTACTTATATCTTTATAGTGATGAACTCATTGGGAACAGTGTTGAACATTTTTCTTATGTTATGATAAAAAATCATTACTATTCAAAAAGATATTATATCATATTTCTTATTATAAATATCTTAGAAAAAATATTTAAAAAATGTTTCCAAATTTTTTTTAAATAATATTTTCATAAAAATGGTTTATTAATTTTTTTCCATATAAAATAACATTTTAGATAATTATTAAGTTTTATTAGAATGCGATTAATCCAAAATATCATCAAATAGACACTTATTTTAATATTTTAGGAAACTAGTAAGGTAATAATACTGAAATAGAATTCAAAATAATGATTATAAACATTTATCTAAAAGGTAAAATTTCAATCATTTGTACTACATATATTATATAGAGTCAGACTATATCTCAATCAAAACATATATAATGGATAAGTGGGTCACTACACATCTTCACTAAATATTTTTTGGGTAAGGATCTTATCATTTAATCATTCTACCTTCCGAGCCTATTAAATTTTATCCATTCATTTTCATGTTGTACTAATACAATCATGGAATATTCATTAGACTTTTCGACCATAGAAGTAGTGACAAAAATGATATTTTTAAGAAATTTTTATGATAGAATTATTCATTTCTAAAATATGTAATAGTTTTCTACTTTTGGCAATCTATTTATGTTTCTAATGTGGATTCAGAACCATAATATAATGAGATGGTTATAGTGTTTTATATCAATACCGTTTTTATTGAGGTTACTGTCTTGATAAATATATATATATTTTTTTAAAGTACCACAATATGAATTTCAAAAATGTAAATGATTTATTTTAGTTACCTTTATATGTAGAATCCAACCTACTCACCCATATGTTTCCTAAAAATCATTAAAGACTATAAAAATCAAGAAAAAAACAAAATTATTTACAATTTATGAAAAATCATGGAATCTTTCTCATCTATCTTTGGATGAAATAATTATCCCCTCTAGATCAATAATTTCTTATTCATGATATACGGGGACAAATATAGCCTATAAATATATGATATAAATGTCGTGTATTTCATCTACAACAATATAATGATTAAATTAATAATCATTTTTCATGTTTGTATCGAGGTAGTAATGGTTGGATAATAAATATTAAAAATAATTTTATAAAAGATTTATTAATAATGATCTCACAAAATTCATGGAGATAAAAATGATTAAGAATGAGTTAGTTCTTTTTCGGGAAAATACATCATCTTTTAAAGAAGAAACTAACAAGGATGAAGCTTGTTTTGTGGTTTACCAGAGAATTTTTTTAGATAAATCGAAAAAAGGTGCATTTATAGGTGAAGATGACAATATTATTATGGATTCTTCGAAAAAAGGAAATATAGTGAAATTTATCCTCAAAATAACATTAAAAAATATAAAAAAAAAATTATGAATCATTTCCAGCACTTCATAAAAACATAGGTGAAATGGTTGATGATAGACCATATTTTAGTTTCGATATCATTATAGATCTTTCAGACATGAGAATTTTTTTATACACATTGAGAAAAGGAGAATAAAAATTAGAAAGAAGAAAAAGGAAGGAAAGACAAAATATCATATATTTCTCAAAATTTATTGAATAAAATCACTGAAGAAATTATTTCTTGACAATGTAAAAAGTTTAGCACTCTGATATGACTTGGTTAGTTCAATTAGAAGAAAAATCATCTCTAGTTTAGAAACAATCATTATCCATTCCAAAATATAATTAATAAAAAAAGTTATTATTGATTACATAAAATTAGATATAAATCATGATATTAAAAATTATGTTGAATAATATACTCTTCTATGTGAAAATATAGATGAAGATCCAAGGAAATTTTAAATGAGAAAAAACTAAAATCGTTATAAATATTTGAGGATAAAATTGGATTAAGATGTAATGTCTTTCAAAAAACATCATCTTATTCATCATCTCAAACAAAAAATTTTATTTATCTTTGTAAATTAGATAATAAAAAATACTCATATGAAAAAAAACAAAAACCATAAATATAAGTATCATACAAATCTATATCAGAGGAAGAAGATTAGGTTATGAGGTTTCTCAAACTCATTCTGTTTAAGGAATGGATCCTCAACTTTCAAGTCTAATCCTCCATTAATGTATGATATTTCTTATTATTCCAAAATTACTTATCCAATTATAAAAATGAAAATAATTAATATGATAATGAACTATATTAGTAAAGTGTTAAATATGCCAAAATAATTCATTATTTTTTTAACATCCAATCTAGGTGAAACTATTGCGAGGGGAATGTTTATTAATTTAAAATTTATTTTCAATGTAAAACATATAGAGATATTAATTCGAAATGTATCAATGTTCAGGTACACTAAGGGATGATATAATTTGGACTTATGGAGAATAAAATGTATTTCAAAGTGGATAATGATCACATAATGTGATATAATATATTTCAATGAACAAGTTGAAGAAAGTTGATAAAAAAAACTATGTTTAAATATTTTTAAGAATTATAAATTTGAAATTCTCGAAATTTCAATGGAAATTGGTAATTTAAAATTCCACACCATTCAAAAATATGAAGATATTTCCAATAATTATAATTGTGTAAATGTTTTATATGAAGATATTATAATGTTGTAGAGGATATTTTTCGACTCATAAATGAATTTTAATGATATAATAAATATCATATAATTATATGATGAAGTTACAAGGATGAAGAATATGGATTTTGCATTCAAAAAGTAAGATGATGATTTTTTGAAGACAATGGAATCATGGTATATGTGTTCAAATAAAGATAGATATTTTTTAAAATATTATAAATTTTATGATGTAATTAAACGTAGAAAAATAGGAAGTATATTTTTTATATCTATGTACTTCTATATGTTTTTTGTATTAAAATATTTCCAATATTATTGGATGATTTTATTTCAATTTTTTGGATGATTGTGTTTCAGGGATTATTTTGTATTTCCATATAATATTATTAAAGAAGAATTTTTCCATAACAATTTTGGTAGAATGTTAATCCTCCGAAAAATCATCTAAAAAATATAATGGGGTAGAAAATGTCTATCCTTTATAAGATAATATTTTGAGAGAAATAAACTAAATTATTATACAAAAAATATAAGTAAGAAAAATGGAGAAAGGGGGAAAAGAGGATTTTATGTAAGATAGGGGGAGTGAGTTTATTTAATGTTTTTATCCATTAGTATTTTAATTTAAAATTATATATTTATTCATTTAAAAAGGGATGATATTATTCTTTAAAAACATACATTTTACACAGTAGAAACATAATTTTTAAAACAACAACCAATTTCTTAATATTTTATAACTTTTTAACTATTTTACTTCTTATATTCATAAATTTTTTTGTTTGAAATTGAAAAATTATATGGTATCAGTAATATCCATTCCCAGTGATGAAACATCCTTAGATTTTTTTGGATAGTGGATTTCGTATGGATCATCCTTACTAGACATACATGTACATTAACATATAATGAATAAATATAACTTTCACTAGTAATACATTTATAATACATAGAACATGATGTGTAACAAAGTACCATCTAAAAATGTTATTCCATGTCTACTGGATAGACATTATCAGATAAGGATAGAAAACCTTTCTAAATGAAATTTTACAAATTTGACTAAATTAATAACTTCATATGTACCACTGATCAAACAGTTTCAATTATACTAGATGGAATCTAGTACACTATATTGGTATATATAAAGACGAAAATTAGAGTGAGATTTTGTGATAAACCATTCCATGTGAGGGAGGAGTACATCAAATATCATTATAACGAATCCAAGTAAATGAATAATATTCCTATTGGAAGAAAGTATATAAATATATATATAAGATCAAATATAACCAGTAATTTCAAATTAATAACACTAACTATTGTAATATTTTAACAATATAATGTTGATGTGATTATTTTTAACGTCATGTTACTTATGTTCCCTTTATTGTAACATTTAGTGATTCTAATTATCAATTAATCTATTATGAAGATACATTGTGATTTCCATATGATATGGAAATAGAGATTGTGTCTATTCATTAGGATCATGTACTTCCACGTCTAGGAAGGAAGACCCATTAATATAGTGGATATAGGGTATAAATGAATTTAGAGTTTATTAATATCATTTATAATTATGATTAATCTATCTAAACATTGTTTTCGATTTCATTTATGTTTTTCAATCATTGATTATAATGATTTATTTTTTAATTATTTTTACGAGAACTTATTATTCTATGAAATTTATATAGAAAATTATTATATTTTTTATTATAAACAATTCAAATTTTGAGTGTATATCTTTGAGAATGAATGTTTATACGATAAACATTATTAAATAGTTTGCAAAAACATTTTGTTTTTTTGTAAAATAAAATTCACCCACCCCGCCTCTTATAGTAAACTAAATACTCTATAGATCTGACATACTATATATTTGATATGAAGTATCATGAATATACTTATGTTCATGGTGTTTAATGTTTAATTTAAATTTTTTTCATTATTCCAAAATCAATTTTTACCAAAGTAGAAAGGGTTTTCTTTTACGATGTAATTTTTATCTAGATTGTATATACATAAATTTACAATAGGTAAATTATTTTATATATCTATCCTATATATTGTTTTCATTAATATACCATGATCATTTAGGAATATTTCTTGTTTTTATTTCACACTCCACTCATTATGTAGTTAGGATACTGAAATATAATATTTAATGTAATCTAAAATTATTATTTTTCACTGACTTGGAACAATTTATTCTGTGTTCATATTTTATTTAAATGTTTTACAAATATAATTTAATATGTTCAATAATGGCTTATAAATTTAATTTTCACCAATAATTAACTTTATAATAAATAAAATGGAATATTCTTTTCATTTTATTAATGAGGTACTTTATATTTTTTATCCAATATTGAAAGTAAATTTGGTTTTAACATACACCATATGAATTAATTTCACCAACATCATGAATATTAATTTATTTGAAAATATTTTTTTATGATTCCGATTTCATTTAAAAATTATTAAATATTTTTCAAATTATTATATTTTAATAAAATTATTTTAAAATTAAAAAGTATTTTCTTCAAAAAAATATCTTGAAATGATATTTTGTTGTTATTTTTCATTCATAAAAATATACTTTTGTGTTTTCTATTCGATATTGTAGAGATAATCCAATTTTGTAATATTTATTCATTAAATTCCCTTATTTTCATCCGCTATATCCTTATAGGATCCACCATCACATGAGATTTTGGACATACCCTTTTGATTAGTTTCTATAACCCTAGTATCTTATGAAGAGGGTTCAACATGGGGCATGGTTGCAAAGATTGACAAAAATTAGTTCACCCTATTAATGATTCCACAAATGGGACAATGCAGATCAACCTACATAGATTTTCCCTCAACCCATTCTAATCCACCCATATCAATACATTCATCATCCATTATCCTTTAAATACATGTCTCCCATAACCACTCCCCCTTTAACTCCATCAACCATCTAGATTTTCTAGAGGAACACCCACAAGTCTCAAAAACCCCTAATCCCAAAAGGGCTATAAAATCTGAATTCACTCATTCATCGTCATTAGGAATGAGTACTAGGATTCATGGTAAATGTAACAGCCCAAGATTTTATAAATATTCTTTTTAATTTTATTAATGTCTTGTGTTGTACGCTACACCAAAAGGAGCTTGCACAACACGCATCCTTGACTTGCCTTGCATTACACGCAATCGCGACCTTCCTCGATAGCGTGTGTAATACGCAATACCGAGTTTCACTAAACAACGATATGCTATTAAAATATTATTAAAACTAGCCGGTATGAATAGTAATAACCACTTTTTAAAATTCTGTAAATCTTATTTTTCAAAATGAACTTCATTTTTGGATTCGGAGTATCGAATTTAGCCTAAGGTGAAATTTTTGTACATTTCGGATAACTTTCATATTCTGATGAATAGTGAAAATTACTAAATTATAATTAAAAAACAAATTTTTTAATCGAAATAATTAATAGTGATAAATTATTAACTGGAGTAGTTTTAAAGTATATTTAGAATATATTTTTACAATTTAATACAATGTTGGTCATTGGATGTAATTACACATTTAAACCAGACATAAACAAGTGTCAATCTTTTGATAGATATTGTTTCCTAAAAACACGCTATTTGTTTTAACAGCGGGATTTAATTATAAAATTAATTAATGCAACTTCTATGTTATGAATTTGGTAAAATAGACTTCATTTTTGAATTCGGAATATGAAATATAGCTTAGGATGAAATTTTGGCATTTTTCTGAAAACCTTCATTTTTTTGATGAATAGTGAAACTACTAAGTGGTAGTTAAAAAACTGAATTTTTCATAAAACTTAATTTTACCGCTTCTGTGAATGGAATTTCAAAAATCCGAGAGACACGGTTGATGTCAGTAAGTAAAATGTGGTTCAATGAGATGAAAATAATTTTTGGTGAATAGTAACTTTTTACTTTTATTTACCACGGTTAAAAGTAAATAGGGTAATTAAGGGTAAGAATGATATTAATATTACCCTAACACATGTCCTAATTCTATTTGACAAGTGTATCTCGACCAAAAAAAAACCTTAAGTGTAAAATATTATCATTTAGGCCCACTCGGATTAGATTAGGACATTTATTATTATTTAATTCAAAGAAGAGTTAAAAGAGTTAAAATCAATGTTTATTCACTAAAACATTTTTAATATGGGGTTATACATAAGATAAATTCGACTATAAATATTCATTAGAAAGATAAAAATATTTCCTATATAATGATATTTTATTTTTAATTTTTAGACTTTAAATAAATTAATTTATTTATGACACAACGATGATGTAGTAATTACCCTTTTAAGGAAATATTAACATAATTGATTTATAAATGCTCAAATGAATGTAATTTGAGACTTTTTATGACTTAAACTAATTTTCTAGGTTACTATGATATATTAGTGTTGATTTAATCAACTTGGTTTGAACATATAATTCTGTTATGACTTTCACAAAAATCATATATCAAATAGTGTCAAAATTGACACAAAATAGTTTTTAAATAAAATATTATATTATTAATTGTTATTTTATTCCTCAAAATCTATGCTTCGGCCAAATGACTTAGATAAGGATATATATATTAATAATAAACAATTTGGGGTTCGTTTGGAATGTTATAGTAAGTGTATTAACCATATAGTGAAAGAAAACAAAAAGACACGGTAAAAGTTAAATTAATTAACTTAGAGTTAAATCTAATTGATAAGGTTAAAATAATACCCTAAACTTGTCTAAATCCTATTGGTTGATAGTATTTCGACCCATACCCACTTTAGCTTCGAAATAAGACCCTTTGGAACTATTATAAACTGATTTTGATTTTAATATAAAATAATATTTTGAGATATTCCTAAGGTGCCCCTCTCCTCCCTTATAAAAGGGCACCTCCTCCCCCTCCTCCTCACACCAATTTGAGCACTAAAGCTCGTCCAACCCCTGCCATTTTCTCCTATCCACTCCCCTAGAATAATCCTAGAGGTTCTGGTCTTCTCCAAAGACCAATCTTAGTTCCTTAAGTGGAGGATTCAAAGAGGCGTTCCAAAGAAGAGGTAATATCTATTACCGATCTTTTCAATTTCTTTCTTCTTAAACTTATTCTTATTTAGTTGTTTCATGATAAAGTAATAACATCAGTATTAATTACATACTGATATGTTATTATAAATATGAAACAACCCTAATTCACCTTCTATCCATCCGACGGAAAAATGAAATCACCGCGCGTGCGTACGTACGGAATACCGTCTCCACGCCGTGGTGTAATCTATTTTTCCACCATCACCTTACAAGGATGGGTATAATGGTGTAATGAGTAACTATATATGATTATTATGAAGTAATATTGATACTGAAATAATATATATATATATATACTCCAATACAATTCCACGATCATAGGAACGATATCATCACTCGTGCGTACGTACGGAATACCGTCTCCACGATGTGATGCGACTCGTTCTACATGATCTTCATTTCATAATGATTATATAAATGAATTGAATGAATGAATATGGTATATAATACACTAATACCATTCTGTAAATGAATTTTCTATAACCTAAAGATAAGAATAAGAATTTATTCGACAAAACACGCATAAGAACAAAAAGTTATAAAGACCCGAGTAACAAGTAACAATGAAATATTACTAACAAGAAGCTAATAATATGACCATATATGATATGATATCAATATGTATGATTCTGGAATAAGTCAATAACATTATTTAAACCATTATACAGGAGCTTCGGACACGAACAAAGCAAATCGGACCTAAGGTAAGGGAAATATCACAATCTCATTTTTATCCGAGATTGTTTATTCATAAGTATTTACTGGGGTGTATTTTATCATCCACATCCATGTTTCATCAATATGTAATATTATTTCCATCCACCTACAATTGTTTAAATCCATTTTTACCCTTCGGTGAGTTTTTAGTAATATCTATGAAAGGAATCTTTTGTCATACGAGGTACTTTTTGACTTTTCTGACAAAAGTACGAAGAATGTTTTTTTTAACTTATACAGCACGAACGGATTTCTACTGTTTTATAAAGCCTTATTTTCATGAAGCTTCCTCTAAAAGATTTCATGACTATTTTCAATAAAATATCTTTCTTTTAAAATTTCATGATGTTTTGTGAAAATAAATTGATTTTGAAGAAGAAAGGATATTTTCCTCAAGAATTCAATTCAAGTGTTTTATCAAAATTATTTTCCATCTAAGATAATAAAGGGTTCTGTTTCTATCCATATTTTTACATTGATTTGACTATGTTGTGATGGAATTATGTTTATGAATTCCTTTATCTTATATGAATTGATTTATGATGTCATGATGTTTCAAGAATCCCATTTTTGTTACATGTGTTATGCGATGATGTATGTTTTATGATTATGTGGCACACATAAGAAAGGATTCATTATAATATGGGTGGGACCTATATCTCCCTCCAATGCATTGGGTAAAGATTTTATATCTCATGAGATAGACAGGGCTGGAACGGTAGGTTATACCGGTTCAGTGAAACAGGACTGAAAAGAGGGTCACTCGATTCAGAAAGGGACTTTGTCCACTAAGATAGTCTTGGCAATGAGTCTTGACTAACAAGAAATGATTTTCCATGATTATGTGTGCATGCCACAAAGTTTCAAGTTTTAGGTTATGATTATGAGGATCTCATTTTCACTTCTATGATTTATTCCATGTTAAGATATTATGATCTCTTTTGCAGGTTTTTTTTGATTTTCAAAAAGATATGATATGATTTTTATTTCCTTTATTTTCCCTTGCTGAGCATTTGAGCTCACCCTTTTAAGTTTTCTTTTCCCCAGGATATAAATAAAGGTTTTAGGTATAAAAAAAGGAAGATCATTATAGGAGATATTGAAGATATTTCACCACGATTAGAAGATTACGTTCCGAGTTTCCAAAGACACTAAACTATTACGATCCTTGTGTGTGTGTTTTTGTTATGTACCAAGTATTCCGAAAATGTAATGTAATGTTCATGTAAGTCAGGATTCGGGTCTCTACAGTTGGTATCAGAGGAAAGGTTTAGTCAACCTTTGGAAACTAGGATGCGAAAACGTTAGTGAGATCCCTAGAGATATTTCTAAGGTATGTCTAGGGATGTCTCTAAGGTTAAGTATACGTATAGGTTATAGTCCTAGAATTGCGCTAACGATCTTCGAATTTAACCTAAGATGTTAGATATTGAGGGTACTATCCCTTTATTATGTTGTTTTCCCTAGCATGATTTTTGCCTCTCATACTATTCTTTTGGGGTTTTAGACGATGGCTGGAACCCGAAGGAACCGTGTTAATGCGGAATGTGATGGGCAATGCAATGATTTTCCCCCTGAGCAACCAAACGATATGGGAGCCGGAATGCAAAATCATGTAGCCATGCTCACACAACATTCTCAAGCAATGAATCATGAAGGACTTCCAAACGAGCAAAGGAAGGAGCAACATTCTGTTGAATCCTTCATGAGGCAGCGTCCACCTTCTTTCAGTGGGTCTACTGATCCATTAGTTGCTGAACAATGGATTAGTACTACTGAAAAGATATTTTCAGTTCTTCAATGTTCTGAACATGATAAAGTCATCCTAGCAGTGTATCGTTTGGAAAGAGATGCTGATCAATGGTGGAATCTTATTAAGAATACGAGGCAAAGGGATGAAATTGAGTCTATGGAATGGGACGAGTTCAAGAACTTGTTTTTCAGTAAGTACTTCCCTCGTATTCTTCGAACGAAGATGGAGAAGGAGTTTCTTGAACTAAAGCAAAAGGATGATGAATCTGTTGGTATATACGAAGCGAATTTTACAAGACTTGCAAGGTATGCATCTGGCATTATCATCCAACCTGAAAGTAAAGTTGATCGATTTTTCAGTGGCTTAAAACCAAGTCTTCGAAGGGAATTATCTATAAGAGACTTCAGTAGCTATGAAGAAATTGTGCGTTGTGCTATCAAGGTAGAAATGGAAGTTGGTGTTACATATCCATCTCATGGTTTTGACAAAAAACGAAAGATGGAGTTCAAGGAGAAATATCAGAATAATGGTGAAAAGAAGATGAATGTTTCCTTATGCACAAAGTGTGGAAAGAAGCATGGTGGAGATTGTCTTAATGGGACTAGAAAATGTTTTAAGTGTGGAAAAGAAGGTCATCGAGCAGCTGAGTGTCGAAGTAATGGAAAAAGGGTTTCTAATGATGTGAATAAAGCAAACACTGCAGAGAACGCACCACCAACACTTCAATGCTTCAAGTGTAAGGAAATGGGGGCATTATGCTAATAAATGCCCTAATCCAAGGGTTAGTGATGACCAACATGAGCAACCACTGAAGGCAAAGGACAAAGGGAAGTCACATGCGATCACTATTGGCAATGTTGAATATGACAACGATGTGGTGGAATGATTAAGTGTTTATGTAATGGGATTTCGAAATAATGTTGTATTATTGAGTATTGCAATATTTATTGATGTGGTATTCAAAGTGATTGATATATTTTGGAAATAAGATGATATGCTCATAATGAAGGGAAAATGAGAAAATGAAATGTTTAATAGTATTCATGAGCTCATAATTGATATAAGGACTAAGTTTGAGTATATAGAATTTTGAGGATTTTGGTATGTGAAAAGTGATTCATGTTTTCACTAAGGTATTCAAGAGAATACACGATTAAGGACTTTGAATGTTTGGAATGTGACCAACAAAACATATCTTATGATATATGGGGATCGATGACGGTGTTAAATCTCTGGTAATCATTTTCACTATATTATGAGAGTCGACTGCAGTATTATGGATAAGCCTAAAAGATTGGAATGGATTATGTTGGACATAAGTTAGTATTTTTTGTTTTTTCGATATTATTGATGGGATGTTATATAGTTTTGGAAAAAGGACAACCTGCAGGACGGGCGACAGCCCATCGCTTCGGACAAGGCTGTGGGAATCGAACCCACAACCGAAGTGCGACTGGCCTTTATCGCCTACCACTGGCCTACAGGAAGTCCCTGTTTAGTAGAAACTAGTTTTATTATATTAAGCAGTATGATATATGAAGTATAAGTCCATTTTAGGAACCATATATGATTAATCTCACTATAGATCGACTTATGCATATAATTTTTGCTAACCTTTTGTTTGAGACAGATGGAATGACCCATCATTCTATCACATGATCTTCTAACACTTCATGAATAACAAATTCAACTTCATTTATTTAAGAGATGAAGTGGAAATTGTTCAAGGCACGAACAACAGTGAGATTGTACCAAAATAAAGTAAGTATTTATTCTAATTCAAATTTTCAACTTTAGGGAAATGATCTTGAAAACCAAAAATGTTGTCCTAGTGATCTTATACCTGATGAATCAGATGGTACCTTATATCATCACAAATCTATGGATTTGTGATTACTGGCTTTTCCATATCCATGTTCTCTACCACTCTCCATCAGAACATGATGGTTAGATTTCTCTTCCATATCCATATTTTCACCTATGTGGAAAACCAATGATTAGTTTATTTGGGTAACCGTTACGTTTCATACTTTTGTTTTTAAAGATTGGTTTTGATATTACTTTTTACGATGTGGGTTTTCTATTAAAGAAACTTTCGAATAGTAAACCATTTATAATCCCGACGAATTTCGAGGGCGAAATTCATTTTAAGGGTGGTAGAATGTAACAGCCCAAGATTTTATAAATATTCTTTTTAATTTCATTAATGTCTTGTGTTGTACGCTACACCAAAAGGAGCTTGCACAACACGCATCCTTGACTTGCCTTGCATTACACGCAATCGCGACCTTCCTCGATAGCGTGTGTAATACGCAATACTGAGTTTCACTAAACAACGATATGCTATTAAAATATTATTAAAACTAGCCGGTATGAATAGTAATAACATCCTTTTAAAATTCTGTAAATCTTATATTTCAAAATTAACTTCATTTTTGGATTCGGAGTATCGAATTTAGCCTAAGGTGAAATTTTTGTACATTTCGAATAACTTTCATATTCTGATGAATAGTGAAAATTACTAAATTATAATTAAAAAACAACTTTTTTAATCGAAATAATTAATAGTGATAAATTATTAATTGGAGTAGTTTTAAAGTATATTTAGAATATATTTTTACAATTTAATACAATGATGGTCATTAGATGTAATTGCACATTTAAACCAGACATAAACAAGTGTCAATCTTTTGATAGATATTGTTTCTTAAAAACACGCTATTTGTTTTAACAGCGGGATTTAATTATAAAATTAATTAATGCAACTTCTATGTTATGAATTTGGTAAAATAGACTTCATTTTTGAATTAGGAATATGAAATATAGCTTAGGATGAAATTTTGGCATTTTTCTGAAAACCTTCATTTTTTGATGAATAGTGAAACTACTAAGTGGTAGTTAAAAAACTGAATTTTTCATAAAACATAATTTTACCGCTTCTGTGAATGGAATTTCAAAAATCCGAGAGACACGGTTGATGTCAGTAAGTAAAATGTGGTTCAATGAGATGAAATTAATTTTTGGTGAATAGTAACTTTTTACTTTTATTTACCACGGTTAAAAGTAAATAGGGTAATTAAGGGTAAGAATGATATTAATATTACCCTAACACATGTCCTAATTCTATTGGACAAGTTTATCTCGACCAAAAACAACCTTAAGTGTAAAATATTATCATTTAGGCCCACTTGGATTAGATTAGGACATTTATTATTATTTAATTCAAAGAAGAGTTAAAAGAGTTAAAATCAAAGTTTATTCACTAAAACATTTTTAATATGGGGTTATACATAAGATAAATTCGACTATAAATATTCATTAGAAAGCTAAAAAGAATTTCTATATAATGATATTTTATTTATAATTTTTAGACTTTAAATAAATTAATTTATTTATGACACAACGATGATGCAGTAATTACCCTTTTAAGGAAATATTAACATAATTGATGTTATAAATGCTTAAATGAATGTAATTTGAGCCTTTTTATGACTTAAAATAATTTTCTAGGTTACTATGATATATTATTGTTGATTTAATCAACTTGGTTCGAACATATAATTCTGTTATGACTTTCACAAAAATCATATATCAAATAGTGTCAAAATTGACACAAAATAGTTTTTAAATCAAATATTATATTTTTAATTGTTATTTTATTCCTAAAAATCTAAGGTTCGGCCAAATGACTTAGATAAGGATATATATATTAATAATAAACAATTTGGGGTTCGTTTGGCATGTTATAGTAAGTGTATTAACCATATAGTGAAAGAAAACAAAAAGACACGGTAAAAGTTAAATTAATTAACTTAGAGTTAAATCTAATTGATAAGGTTAAAATAATACCCTAAACTTGTCTAAATCCTATTGGAAGATAGGATTTCTACCCATACCCACTTTATCTTCGAAATAAGACCCTTTGGAACTATTATAAACCGATTTTTACTTTAATATAAAATAATATTTTGAGATATTCCTAAGGTGCCCCTCTCCTCCCTTGTAAATGGGCACCTCCTCCCCCTCCTCCTCACACCAATTTGAGCACTAAAGCTCGGCCAACCCCTGCCATTTTCTCCTATCCACTTCCCTAGAATAATCCTAGAGGTCATGGTCTTCTCCAAAGACCAATCTTAGTTCCTTAAGTGGAGGATTCAAAGAGGCGTTCCAAAGAAGAGGTAATATCCATTACCGATCTTTTCAATTTCTTTCTTCTTCAACTTCTTCTTCTTTAGTTGTTTCATGATAAAGTAATAAAATCAGTATTACTTACATACTGATATGTTATTATAAATATGAAACAACCCTAATTCACCTTCTATCCATCCTACGGAAAAATGAAATCACCGCACGTGCATACGTACGGAATACCGTCTCCACGCCGTGGTGTAATCTATTTTTCCACCATCACCTTACAAGGATGTGTATAATGGTGTAATGAGTAACTATATATGATTATTATGATGTAATATTGATACTGAAATAATATATATATATACTCCAATACAATTCCATGATCATAGGAACGATATCATCACTCGTGCGTACGTACGGAATACCGTCTCCACGATGTGATGCGACTCGTTCTACATGATCTTCATTTCATAATGATTATATAAATGAATTGAATGAATGAATATGGTATATACTACACTAATACCATTCTGTAAATGAATTTTCTATAACCTAAAGATAAGAATAAGAATTTATTCGACAAAACACGCATAAGAACAAAAAGTTATAAAGACCCGAGTAACAAGTAACAATGAAATATTACTAACAAGAAGCTAATAATATGACCATATATGATATCATATAAATATTTATGATTCTGGAATAAGTCAATAACATTATTTAAACCATTATACAGGAGCTTCGGACATGAACAAAGCAAATCGGACCTAAGGTAAGGGAAATATCACAATCTCATTTTTATCCGAGATTGTTTATTCATAAGTATTTACTGGGGTGTATTTTATCATCCACATCCATGTTTCATCAATATGTAATATTATTTCCATCCACCTACAATTGTTTAAATACATTTTTACCCTTCGGTGAGTTTTTAGTAATATCTATGAAAGGAATCTTTTGTCATACGAGGTACTTTTTGACTTTTCCGACAAAAGTACGAAGAATGTTTTTTTTAACTTATACGGCACAAACGGATTTCTACTATTTTATAAAGCCTTATTTTCATGAAGCTTCCTCTAAAATATTTCATGACTATTTTCAATAAAATCTCTTTCTTTTAAAATTGCATGATGTTTTGTGAAAAGAAATTGATTTTGAAGAAGAAAGGATATTTTCCTCAAGAATTCAATTCAAGTGTTTTATCAAAATTATTTTCCATCTAAGATAATAAAGGGTTATGTTTCTATCCATATTTTTACATTTATTTGACTATGTTGTGATGGAATTATGTTTATGAATTCCTTTATCTTATATGAATTGATTTATGATGTCATGATGTTTCAAGAATCCCATTTTTGTTACATGTGTCATGCGATGATGTATGTTTTATGATTATGTGGCACACATAAGAAAGGATTCATTATAAGATGGGTGGGACCTATATCTCCCTCCAATGCATTGGGTAAAGATTTTATATCTCATGAGATAGACAAGGCTGGAACGGTAGGTTATACCGGTTCAGTGAAACAGGACTGAAACGAGGGTTACTCGATTCAGAAAGGGACTTTGTCCACTAAGATAGTCTTGGCAATGAGTCTTGACTAACAAGAAATGATTTTCCATGATTTTGTGTGCATGCCAAAAAGTTTCAAGTTTTATGTTATGATTATGGGGATCTCATTTTCACTTCTATGATTTATTCCATGTTAAGATATTATGATCTCTTTTGCAGGTTTTTTTGATTTTCAAAAAGATATGATATGATTTTTATTTCCTTTATTTTCCCTTGCTGAGCATTTGAGCTCACCCTTTTATGTTTTCTTTTCCCCAGGATATAAAGAAAGGTTTTAGGTATAAAAAAGGAATATCTTTATGGGAGATATTGAAGATCTTTCACCACGATTAGAAGATTACGTTCCGAGTTTCCAAAGACACTAAACTATTACGATCCTTGTGTGTGTGTTTTTGTTATGTACCAAGTATTCCGCAAATGTAATGTAATGTTCATGTAAGTCAGGATTCGGGTCGCTACAGTAAAACCTTATCATCATTAAAGGTTTCATATCTTTAGTGGGAGAATAGAAATATCTCTATCCCTCTTTTTAGTCATAATAATGTGATCTATTTTATTTAGGACCATAAGTATAATATATTCTCCCAGAAAGTGTGTGTGCATAATCAATGGGATGAATTTCCCCAACATTTCATCCATTGACATTCTTGAAATCAATAAATATATCAGATTTATTAAAATCCTAACCTATATACTATAGTGTAAGAACATTTTTCAATATGTCCAATGAAATAATAACATATTAATCCTCAAGAATGTAAAAGAGTGCATTAATCTTACCAGATCCTATTCTCTATTTATAACAGTCAAGATGAATACCATCATATCTTATTAATTTATAACCACTATCTATACAATGTTTTATTCTAGGGAACAGAATGCCACATAAGAGGATTTAATCTACTTCAACTCTACATACATCTTGGGGTATATAGTGGATATTTCTCTACAATCATTGAAAATATAGTGAAAATAGGTTGGTATAGATACTCAAGGAATTCCCTGTACAACTTCATCAAATTTCTATTAATGAAAATCCTCCTTGATCTAGGCATCTCAGGTGATAAATTTATATGGAAAAATATCAATGAAAGAGACAATAGTATTTGGATTCAGATTGATATGCTTAACCATTCTCAATGGGATATCTTTCTACCAAAATAATAAGGTGTCTTATTTGGATATAACTATTTCATACCATTATCCATTAGCTTTTCAATGAGAATTGATGTATTCAGATCTTATGAGATTAGGTTTTTCATTAGTTTTTGAATGAGTATGGGCATCCTATAATTGGTTAAATTGTCATGGTATTGACTGATGAATTAGAATCCGTGGTAAACCCTACAAAGGAAACTGGAATTTCTAAAATGGGATACCGTGCTAGGGTCCTATCATTTCAACTATAATTTTATAGGAAAATTAAATAAAACTATATAAATTGAACAATAACATGACGTAATACTCTTGGATTATCGTCTGGAAACCTCATACAATGGTGATATATTCATCTCCCTAATAGAAATATGAGAAGGATCATTTATATAATCTTCTACAAGTGTATTGGAATTCTCATGAATGGTAAAGCTTTTTTTGACTCAATGAGGGCCATAAAAATATATAATTTATCCATGATTTAATGAAGGAATAATTAATAATGGAAAAGCAAAATATGAAAATAGGGAATAGTACCAATTTCTCCAACATAAATCTCCCAAAGCTAAAGGATATCGAAAATGATCAGAATCATAATCCTAAAAAGTAAGTTATTTGGTATGGTTTCTTTCCAATTGATGATAATTATGACACATTACATAGCAACATGGATACCAATGATAATAATGAAAAAAAATCAATCTAGTATGTAACTACCGATTTATTTTAGATATATATTACTATTAAATTATAATAATCTAGTAGATCCCCTAGAATAGTTGGGATCCTAAGTGAATTTTATATATCATTTTTGTATATCATCAAAGAGGATTTGATTATATCAATCAACTGTTAATTCATATGTCAGAAAATACCCATACACTCTTATATTACCTCGCTCATCCATATTATAAATGTTAAGAAACCCAATAGTTTTGAACAATTCAAATAGATGTGTTTATGATAATTTTACAAAAAAAATTTAGTCAAAATCATCAATAATAGAATATACCCCTTATACATTAGTTGGTCATTTTGGAAGAACATTTATTTGTTAATTGAAGGAATATGGAAGGATTAATATCATTGATTAATGATATGATACATGATCATAAAAAATGTTTTCTTAAAATATCATGGAAAAGTTTGAATAACTAAAGCATATGATAATATCCTCTGGAAAATTATTATTATGGTCCTATAATTCTAGGGATATATTTAACGCTTCCTGGATATTTTATTCTGAATCTTTATTTATACTTGGTTGATTAATTTTTTGGGTGGGAAATTTATTGTATTTAGAAAACATTCTTTTTGAAATCACAAAATACATCTGATGTCTCCATCATTATTCATCCTTGATGAGGACTCTCTTAGTAGAAACATGGTTGTTTCAATTAAATTTGGATTTAATATCTATTAGAATGAATGATATGGGAATCCTAACATTTCCCACTTATTTTTTGTTTATGGAATTATTTTCATCTTTAATGGAAGAGGAAGACAAAGGGAAAATATCAAAAATGATGTTGTTTATTATGAGATATGGAATTTACATTGAGTTAATCATTATAAGAGTAATATGTTCAATTTGACATATTTTATTTAATCTAGTACTAATTTTATTAATAAGTATATTGTATTAAATTCGGTTTGTTTCCCTATATTGTACCTTGGTACACTTCTCCCAAGAAGGGTCAAGTTATATCACATCGATATCTAATGTCAAATGACTATTAAGAGGATTATTAAATGGTAGCGTTTTATCTTATTTTTTTTAGAAAAACTCGATCTCATCTACTCTATTTTATCTTCAATGTACTTTCATGTATTAATTGTCATCATGGTCCCATAGATGTCCTCTATCACATTGAAATTACCTTCAATTTCATTCTTTTGGCCACCTGTTTATTGAAAAATTCCACTAGGCTAGTTATAAAAATCTAGCTACACCTATTATAGAGGGATTCAAAGGTTTCTAAATGATGGATGTTACTATTATAATATTTCATGAAAAAAATATTGGGACATAATTGTAGTAAACTCTCTTCAGGAAACCATTGTGAATAAAAAATAACAGATTATTCGATATTCTTCAGAGAATGTTTCTTCATTCTCATCCCAATTGATGAAGTGAGCTTAAATGTCAATGTTCATTTTTTGGGTCACTCTAAGTGGGTTTTTTATATAGTTGATACCTTGTACTATAAGTATAAGTAGGATAATACCACACTCCCCTAATTTTACTTCCCTCACATCCCCATTTAAGAAATCTATTTAAGAGAGGCCATAAAACTAGCCAAAATTCTTTCTAAAATAGTCTAAAATTCTTAGTATATCCTCTTTAGAACTATTTTTCGAGTGTAGGATGATGACTGGTGATACTTATCTCTATAATTATTTTTCATTTACAAATTTAATGAATAATCAATTATTTTTAACACCACATTCGGAGGAAATCTATAGGGATCTATGTGTCTGTTTCCATCAAAAAATATCCAGATGATCTTCATAATCTGATGTGTTTAGAGAAATGAAATTACTATACATATTTTTTAAAAGGAAAATGTCTCGTGTTGGTTTTAAAATTCTCATGATCTTTTAACAGTAATCATGAATCCATAGAGAACCTATTTTTTACATTGGTATTGAAGTGTTTTTGATAGGATTATTTTGGGAAACTAGATATAGATCACTCTAGCACTTTTGTATTTTAAAATTATTCTAGTTTTTTGGATTAATGGTGTTCAACTTCAGGATTCCAACACATGGGGGAATGGTGGACTTTTTATCCAACATGAAGACACTATGATATGTTCATAACAATTATAAATGTAATTATAGTCTTTGTAACTCTATCTATATGATGTTTAAGGTTCTTCCTCATATTCTCAATATTTTACTCCGCTCTAATGTCATAATGGAATGGACTACCTTTCTTATTTTTTATAATACATCTTATATCATATCTCATGATAGACATTTGGAGGCCTAGATCCTTTATTCATTGGTTATAATGATAAATTTTTACGATCGATGTGTTCATTGGATAATGAGAATAAGGTTATCCTATTTAATCCTATTGATTCATTTTATCTACAATACATTGTGTCTTATAGTATTTCCACCCCCATGATTACTGTTAATAAATGTATTCTCGGTTGGATCTTTATCTTCATGGAGAGGAATATCACTTTTGTTCAAACTAAATATGATTCCTATTTAATAGATAGCTACATTAAAAATAATAAGGTTCCCCACTTGTCAATGGATACACTATTATGAAATGAATGTATCTTTTCTCCCCTTCAACAAATATTCTCCAAACATTGTGTAAATAAAATAGGGTTACTAAAACATTGGCTAAAATGGGATGTTAATACATAATTTTTTCTATTTTGTATTCCTTAGGATCAGTTCCAAGTTTTTGTAAGCTTTCCTCTACACAAATGATCATGGCCTCCATCATAATAAGATCCCATGACTACCCTTTTTATTTTGTTTCATTCTAAATTTAGTTTCTCTCTTGAATAAAAAGATATTATAATATAAACACATTAAATTTATATTGGATATGTTTTTATGTATTTATAAATGTCTTCTTGATCATATGGAATAAAAATGAAGGGATTATGATTTTAAGAGATTGGCCTTGTTATAAAAAATGGATGGGTATTTATGTTATCAACCATGGAAGGGTGCTTTCATTATATCCCTACCATGAGTTGGTTAATGATAATAGAGTTTACAATATCTTCATACACAATATATTTAAAAAAACCCATAATAGATATTAGGACTAACATGATCTATGTTACTCCAAAGTGAATGTTCGCATTTTCTAGGTATGAATATGGATTATTGTGATTTTCCACAAAAATAGTATTGGGATTGAACTTTTACTAAATATGATATATATATTTTTATATGAATGAATAAACATATATATTATGTTTATGAAATGGACTCATTAATCATGATTACATATTGATAATTACTCATTATTATGTATTATTTCCATCATTTAAAAAATCATTATCCAATGTTTCATGATTAACATCTTTGATTGATTGGTCATGGTTATTGTATGTCATGAACATGTTCTCATATAATTATATACAAATTATGATCAATTAGGATCATCGATTGAAAAATCTTATGTTTAGCTTTTATGAACATCATGGAAAACCAATTCTTATGTTCCATTTATGATTTTTTAGATAAATGTTTTATGTATGATATGTCTAATAAGGGTTCTGGTTAGGACAAATATAAGGGGAAATTCATTATATGTTTTTATGAACTTTTTTCTATGTATATATATTTACGAACTAAACCATTATGGTTATGTATTGGATCATATATATATGAAATAAATATTATTATAATAAGATATAATATATATATTGTAATTTTTTTGGATAATATTAATAAAAATGTTTTTAGAGACATAAACCAAATCTTCTGTTAGGATGGAATGAAAAGTGAAATTGTAGAATACATTACTCAATGCATCGAATGACAACAAGATAAGGATGTAAAATAGAATTTTAAGGGTTTTATTAAAAAAACATCTGATTTCATATAAATGGTGAAATATCGACTTTTAATTCATTATAGTACTATATAAATTATCTAATGTCAGTAATTCTATTTCAGGTGCAGTTAACCTCCTTAAAATCGAATTTTTTTTATTTCAATCAATGAAATTTTCACTCTTGACCAAATATTGATGAAATTAATTAGTGAAATCCCAATTTTCGATAGAGTTTAATTTTCCATTTCATCTAATCAGGATCCATGGTTCACCATATTATTATGTATATTTCTTTAGAAGTGTTATATATGGGGATGATCTTTATCATTGTATATCATGCTCAGAAAGATCTTCAGTATTAGATGATATTTCCACCTCCAGATGATATGATTATTTCTTGTTAAAGGTATTTCAATTTATGTTGGGATAAACACATACCTTTTGTATAGTCATCATAAAAAATCATATTACATTATAACATTCAGATGGAATGATATGAGGCTGTGTCTGTGAAAAGTTGTGAGGATCCAAATAGTTGTGATTAAGTTAGAAAGATAAATTAAATAGGTCTTGAACTAGTATAAGATAATATAGAGATTTTTAAAACATTTTAGTGGAATTTGATTAATGTATAAATTTAATAAAGGATATATGAATATAATCCTTGACCAGATATACTGTTAAAATTTGGTGACAATGTGTTCCTTCAAATCTCTAAATGAATGAAAATTATGATATTTGTGTAGAAAGGGAAGGTGATCACTTGGTATTTTGATCATTTTAGATTATTAGATTATTTTGGGGATGTATATTATCATATAGAACTCCAACATAACCTATTCCAAGTATATTATGTGTTGCATGCATCAATGTTTTTGAAGTACATTTCAAACCCTACACATGTACACAATTCAAAATACATACAACTTCAATATGATCTATCATATGAGAGAAAACTGGAAAAACTTTTCGGTCATGATATATGGTGTTTCAAAACAATACCACCCATCCAGTCAATGGTATATGAATATATCACATGTTTCAAGAAAACATATAGGATCTCGAGAATCTAATACGAAAAATTTACCCTCACTTTTGTTCTTTAGTTAAATGAAATTTTGAGGATGAATTTTTTAAGGGGGTAGAATGTAACAATATGATTTTCCCCATTAATCAAATATTATGTTCTCTAGATTACTCCACATGCCAAACCATATCACCATAAATACATTTTGTTATACTTTATCCATAGAATTAGAAACTATCATGTCTCCTAATAGAATTATGATATATATATGTTTATTTAAGAAACAAATAAAACCCCTTTTATTCATTGAATCAATTATAAAAAATAAAATACTAATAAAATCATTTTTTTTGAATTAAATGAATTTTCCTAAATGAATATTTTCAATTTTTAAAATATTTATATGAGAACTAATTTATTAAGAATACATAGTGTACCAAAAAAATAGTACTAAAATATATATTAAAAAATATTTTATTATTTTATTTAAATGTTATATATATTATAAATTATGAAACTCAAAAATATGACATTATATTTGAATTTATATTGGCCATATCATCTTAACATAAAAATTTGATATTCTTCTATAAACAATTATTTAAATGGTTAATAGATTAAAACACTATTTTTTATATTTAATATAACTTATTTACGTTATTAGTATATAATTATATATTGTAAATGTATGAAACAATTTTATTAATAAAACGATATCCGTATTGTATATCAATATATAATTTTATAATTTTTTTTAATTTATAAACAAATATTTAATATTTTAGTATTTAAGATACACTTTTTTTAAAAAAAATTGATACATTGAATATTTAATAGATTAAAATTAACATTTACCTCATATAAAAATTGAAAAAAAATATATTTCACATTTTGAATGATTATGATCAATTAACATTTTATATTTTTGGGTAAAAAATAGGCATTATTGATAACAAATTATAAAAATAGGTTACCTTTGAGATGAATGCCATGTTATGTTTAGAAAACTATTCAATTAAAGTTGTTGTTGTTTTTATTGGACTTGTATCTTCTCCACTACATTATTTTATCAATTTATAACCACATTCCTTGAGAGTGACATCCCATTATTTATTTTTTTGGGTATTTTAAAAACTAAAACTCCTTTTTCCAAATAAATGGGGAAATACTACCCTGGATTCCATACACCCATAAAACATTTAATTTCAGCCAAAATCATTCCCTACCCTGTCCTAAACACTCATTTAAACTGTACTGATGTAATTTTTTTCTCAATAGACTATGTCCCAAAAGATAAATTTCCATTATGAGGAATATAATCCAACAAGTTTGGTATATGTTTATAACTTATACTAATTTTTTAAATGTCATTGTATTCTTTTCTTTTTAGAAAAATTAATTTCAACATGTTAAACTTATAACATCGGTATCATCAATATACTTATAATTTATAATTACTATGCTACAATTATTAATCTCCCACACCTTTTCCATTCTGTCAATTGAAAAATATGAATTGTCTTGTGTGGGAACTACAACCTCCATTAATAAATGTTTTTTGTTTTAGTTCACTTTCAATAATTTATTTTTTACTTAAAATTGGATGAGTATATATGGAAAATATAATTTAAAAACATCATCAATATTTTTTTTTTGTTAGACATAATGTATCGATAGTGGAAATTTAATTCAATGAAATTTTGAAATAACCCAAAACAACTTCCTCAACATTTTCATTTTTAGAAAACTTATGAAAATTCTAGGTAATGGTATTATATCATTATAGGTATTTAAAAAATTATATTACCTTTAATAATTTGTAAATATTGATTTTTTGGAGAAAAAAAAATATAAACCCCACATTGGAAAACCTTATTCAAAATAGTTAGGTTAATTAACAACCATCGCTGAAAAGATATTATGAAAATATATTACCAGAAAATAATTTTTATTAATAAATAGATTAAATATAAATTCATATAAATAAAATTCTGAAATATTCAATTTATAAAAATTCTTTTAGGATATATTATGTTGAATAACATCAAGGGAAATCATTCGTAAATTTAAGGTACTTGGTAAATAATAGTATGTTCATTGAGTTATATGGTTTCTTTTTTGAAATTATTTATTCATGAAAAATAATTGTAGATTATGTTATAATTTTTATTTATAAACCAATTTTTTTATGATCCAATTCAATTTGTGTTAATGTTTTTATTTTCGTTAATATTAAAAATAATTGAATCTGTTGGCAATGAGAATAACAACTCTAAATTATATTATGATTAATACCAATTGTTTAAAAAAATTCACGGTTTATATTTCATCATCTTTAAATGAGTTACCTCTAATGGGGTTATCTATAAATTTTCTCACTATATTATTATTTTATTATATTATTATTTTGGGCAATCATTTTATCATTATAAATTAATTTATTGCAAGTAGTTATTTTCTACAATTATGGTATTTAATAAACTCCATTTTTTCTATAAGTTATTCATAAGGATTGAAGTATTTCTATTTAGGTTTTTTATAAAAAATTATTTAATTACAAGTGTTATTTAATAAAAGATAATTTATTCCATTTAGTTTTCTTATGAAACTAATTACTCCCTGGGTTCCCTATATTTTGAAAATTTAATTATTTATTATAACTCATGTAAGTGAGGATGATTTATGGGTGGTTCCATTATAAACAAATTATAGGTGGTTTCATTTAAAACCATTAATGGTGGGTCAATTATAAACCAAGGATATGTTTTATCATTATAAACCACATATTTTTTTTTAGATTAAATTCCTCTAAAAAATTCAAATTTTATTTATATCTAATGACATTGAAATTAAATTTCAACATGTCCAAAGGTGGCTTGTTTATAAAGTGGTGATTTTGGTTGTATTTACCTCTACACGAAATTTTACTAGTGAATAGGATACATAATAGGTGGGTTAATGATGATAATAAATCATATTTTTATGATTGTTCTTATTTATAACCAATCTTCTAAGTAACATATTATATTATTCTGATTGTATTTTATACTACTATGGTAAAAGTATTTTCTATTTATCTTTTATGTCTATCTTCCGTGATTAATGTAGATACATAATAATTTTTTTTAATTTTAAATGATATAATATATGTTAATCATGCTTTCATACATGTTTTTTACCTAACCATATGTCATTTCTTATGTTATCCATTTCTGAAAATTTTATATCACCCATTTCTTAAATTTTCATTCACTAGTTAATGAGGATGATTCTTAATTATTACATTTTTAGAAGAAAGTATGATATGGTTACATTAATGAAAATTGATTTGAATTATTATAAAATAAGATGATTATATAGCTAGTCATTAGACTCACTAATCCTATAAGTCCACATCATATTATTATTTATGAATATTAATGATGATATCATTTATAAGATGTAAAATAAAGGCATTTTTAACTCACATTTATATATACTATTTCATCTAGTATGGGTTTAATAATTTAATTTAAGAAGAAATATTGAATAATTGGTCTCACTTGTATGTTTTTATGTATAATTCTTTTAGTATACACAATATTAATAATTTTTTTGTTATTTTCCTTGGGTAATTCTATATAATTTGAAACCTAATGAGACTAACCTATCTTGGGTGTTTGGTAATAGATGTCTAGGTTTTAGAAGTTTGAGTGTTGTTTCTTCATGGTTATCCCTATTTAGTTATGCAATTTTTTAAAAACATTTGGAGCCGTGGTGTCTATTTGTTATACAATTATGGGATATCGGAGAATGTGGTATGGGAAAAAATGAGGGTTCACACAGGTTCTCTATACTCCATAAATTTGTACAGAAGTGAAATTCTACAATTAATTTACAGAATATATTATTGTTCACTAGTTTTTAAAAGAGTGGGATATGGGAAACCTTGATGAACCACCCTTGGATAACACCCAAGGATCTCAATGCTGTAAAATGGGCTCATGCATATTATCATTAGTTAAGTGATAGTCTTCTTTCCATATATTTCTTATTAACAATAAAATTTATTCCATCCATTCTCTAACGAATTACTAGAAATAAATACAGTAATATTTTATTGATACTCATAATAATACAAAATGATAACATGTGAAAATTATCTCAAACAATTATTTCCAATAGGGAAGGTGAAAAACCACCATTGAATAAAGAGGGGAACTATAAAATTTAATTTATACAAGAAAAAACATTTCAAATAATTTTTTCTTTTTCAAATAATTTGAATTTCATAAAACAAAATATTAACTTTTAATCACTCAGGTGAGTATTTTTTATTTCAAAATACTTGAACTAATTATTTTAGTGCTCAATATATAATAATTACATTTAATACTCCCAAATAACCCCTTGAATTGAATAACGAGGATAATAAGTAAAGTTATGAAATCAACATGCATAGGTTCTTCACATTCTAAAGAAATATCCAGCTAAAATATTTTATCAAAATATGATACACAAAAATATTTTTCTCCCATAATGTGAAATTTACATTCACACATATCATGAATGGTTTTAACATATGAGACCAACTATGAAAAATATATCGTGATTTATTAATGATAATAAATTTGTTAATAATTTGTTATGGGTTAGAGAATCCATTAATATTAATCAAATACAATAAAAAAACTATAATAATACACTAATAATCATATATTTAAACTTATTAGAATTTTTATAGATGCATTCATTAGGTAAGTACAAAAATAACAAATATCATATTTATTCTAATAAAAATAATTTATCAAATTCTCAATCCATATTATATCTACAACATGTCTTTCGAAATAAACATATTTAAACCTTCTTAGTGACTATACCACTAAATTTTATAACTTAATTCCTCAAAAAATAAAAATATATATAATTATATCCCCCATTGCACGTAATTTTCTATACAAATCAATGTATAAGTATTCATAGATATACGACTATAAATTAATCCATCATTTAAATCATATAAGAATATCAATAATTTAATTAATGAATCATAAATTCAATTGTATTAACTCCAAATGGTATAGAATATGAAGTTATATGAGTTTACTAATAACTCCACATCTGTAGGATAGAAATGATTATGAAAAAATGAAGTATTAAATCCATATTTATTAAAACTATAATAAATTTCCATAATTGAGAATTAATTCCTTAAAAACACCTAATAAAATTGTATACTAAAATAACATTGATGCATAATTAATATATGATAATTTATACCTAAATTATAAGATAAAAATTATAGTGTAATGTAAACCCTTCATCTAGTGGAAATTATTAACAATAATTATACTTATTTTTATTTATACAATATTCATGCACTACCATGTCTCTATAAAACCATTTCTTCAAAATTTAATACATAATCTATGGAAACTATGATATTTTCCACAATTTGGTTTTCATTTAATCAAATCCTTTAATCATTTAATTTCAGGTTAAACATTATTGAGCCATTAAGCTATATTAACTATTATATTTAAAAAAAATAAAATATCCATCTAATATAATTTATATCAAGAAATAAAAAATATTAAAAAATGTACCAATAATGATTAATTAATATTTATATTTTATATATTCTACTTTATTTTAATAATATCATATACTAAAAAACCTATATTCACCAATACATATCATCTATTATAATTGTTTATATATGAAAACCCTAATTGTAACGGTCATACATTATATACATCCCAATAGAAATAAATATACATTTCAATGCCCTATTACAATAAGGATATTTTTGGAAATTATAAACTATAATACCTCTAAGACTTATCTATAAATAGAAATATAAAAAAACTCTAGTATACTATAATCACATCATTAACATTCCATTCGCCTTTACATAATTGTTCACCAAGCAGTATAAATGATCCATAATTTATTATTCTTGGTTTTTTGTTAACTACATTATCTAAAAAACATTGGTATCCCTTGATGAAACTCCTACATTTTGACACACTCAAATAGTTTCTTGTATCTTAATTCTATAGAAACATTATATTTTGAAATTTTTTGGAAATAAATCAGTTTAAATTTATTTTATTTCATAATTTTTTTGAATTGTTGGTTATAATACTTATAACCATTTTCATATGCAAGAAAAAATAAGTTCATACATGTCTTATTTTTTAATATTTTGTTTTTTACTATAATTATGAAAAATATTTCATGAAATAATATTTAAGTATTACTGTATCCTTTAAAAAAGTATCTTTCCTACACATTCAATAGGCACAATATTAAAAAAAGATCCAATGATAATAAATATCAAATATAGTATCATCTAAGAAGTATTAAATCAATTCTGATTTCTCCGTGTGACTCAATCTATAATTTCATCATTTAAAATTTTCCAATGAACTAAACACTATCCTATATAACGACCAACCCCATTGGGCCCACCTTGTTAGTAGAAGGATGAGCAGTCATAACAACAAGACAACCTCTAATAGGCTATGGGTTGAAGAAAAGTGCTGAGAATGAATAACGTATATGAGAGGCATTTTCCATGTGTAATTTTCTAATGCAGCAAACATAGTCTGCACAATAATATATATGTATAAAAATAAAAGTCACTATATTGTAGATTAAACCATGAATGAAATAACTATTTTGAATAAATTAAATTTATTATACAATAAAATGAATACTTAAAGTATAAAAAATACATGCCTTACCCGAAATGAAGTTCCAACCTGACCACAACTAGAAACGAAAAATTATGAGAGAGAATTTATCCTAATCGTAAAGACGAAAAACCGTACAGTCCCTATAAATATAAATATCACTATTTTCCAATAATGTAACTATGAAAAATATCTATAAAAATTATAATATATGAAATGTGTAGGAAAATATCTTACATCAGTGAGTAAATAGATATCCAGTAGGATTCCTTGAAATTTAAAGAGGGGGAAATAGAGTGATATGAAATAATTAGTCATCTCAACAAAAGTAAAGTGGGAATAAAACCCAACAACACACATAGACATATATATATATATATAATCAAATGAAATCCATAGGTGTTGGGATGGGTATTTATATATCACAACCCATCCAAGGATGATGAGTTATCTAGTAACTCTTATTTTATATCATCAACGAACAATATCTCTCTTGTCTATATTAGAAATCCATTTAGATTACCGACACCTCACTAATGATACAAAATAATATGATGAATTATCTATAGTAGAGTAATTATTATGTAGTATAATAGGATTACTCATCTCTATAGATAGGGGACATGTACCCATGAATAATAGATGGATTACAATCAGTATATAGATAGATTTATAGATTGAGTACCTAAAAAATCATCCGTTAAAGAGATTTCACTCACTAAATAGGGGAACTGCTCTATAGTGTGTTATGTGTCTTCCACTCGAGAGGTATCGATAGAGTACCTTCGCCCTTGTGTGGCAGGAGTTCCCATGTAAATTTATTGACAGGGGACCTTTGTCTTAGGGATTCAATGGTGTTATACATATTAAGGAAGGATAAAAGACTCATTACATAGTTCTTAAGGGGTGTTATACTCACTGGGTGGAGGACCCATGCCCTAATAATATACTTTAATTCTGATTAACTAATGTGAAGAGTTTGTGGGACCTCCCATAGTTCAAAATGGGGTTCCAATCTCGACCTCTCTAAGATAATCATTCATTCAATGATACTGGTTATGAATCTCTTGAGAAGATTCACAATTTTAATATATCATGTCATATCTCCAAAGCAACTAAAATGCCTACCATCATGTTACAAGTGAAAAACCACTTAAGGTATGCTTCTAAATATCCAAAATATTAGTCCAAATGAAAGAGATACATATGGTCGAAGTTTCTAAGGGAAGTATAGGTTATATTTTCAGGGAAATGGTTATGTGACCTCACCGGGACACATGGTCATGTACATGTCAGTGCATGGATTTCCTAGCCAATTTTCACTACATGGAATGTAAGTGTATTACATAGAATGTCTCCTCTACTATGGTCCTACCTTTTTTTATCTTTTCTATGATCATGCCCATTGTATTATTCCCATATATTCCTGCAGTACTCAACGTATCCTCTAACACGGTTTCCTAGCCATTTATAGCTCGAACATGGCATAAATACCAAGGAAGGGTCACATGTCATGTGGGCCCAAACAAAAAATGTGTTATTCATATATTCCTTAGAACCATATTGTATAATCTAGGTGGAATACACAATGTATGTTCCATGACTACAAAAAATGTCATCATCATTCCTATAGAAAATTATGTTCCTTCATTTATCGACTTCATCCCACATCCATTGCAATTTATTCTACAAAACACATCGGGGTTATTATATCAAGGGATTTCCATGCCTGATACACCCCTAATTGTTGGATTACAACTACCAAAAAACTGAAGGGATACATATACTAACTGCTGTAATATCATATTACCACCTAAAAACATGGATCTAAAGAGGTATCACATACAACTTGTATCACTCCCCGATACATTAAAAATAATACCAACATAATAATTGTTCATGAATTTGATATGAATTTCGGGATTTGGTGACTCTCCAACTTGCCCATGTAATATCTAATGGCGACCTCATGTGGAATAATGAAGAATGTTAGGAATGAATGGGGAAACAGTGAAAATTCATTGATCAAGAATTTCATCCAATTATTATATTTTAGAGATGTCATGGTGGTGATATTAAAAGATAAAAGGTTTTCCAAATGTTAAATATTATCAAATAAAATATGGGGCTCATGCGATAATTGGAAAATGCCAGAAATTTAATCATATTAAAAAGACATGATTTATTAAATGAAATATGGGTGGAAATCCTTAAAAAACATGAACAACGTTGATTAAGAAATATTATTTGGTGAATATTGTTTTCACCAATGATGAGGATGATTCAATACATTCAGTACCCCTTGATCCACCTATACATGATCATTCATCATCCTCTAATATGATCTGCCAACAAAGAATGCTCAAATCTCATCTCAATTCTCCCATGGTTGATCTAAATGGACCTTCTGATTTTATGTAATTATGTATTTATAAATGTAATTAGGTCATTGGAATTAAAAATAATATAAATAAATTAAAAAATTCAGATTAATTAAATGATCCTTCAATATCCCCCTAAACCCAACTATTTTTCACTCTCTAAAATTAGGTTGATCATAGGGTACAAAATTCATTTTAGACTCAACCAAATTCTCATATTCTGAATCTAGGACTCCTTTTATGTGTTTTTCCCTATTTTATGAAAACTGCATGTTTGTGTAATATTAATATATTTAATATTTTTAAAATATCAATACTTGGAACATTGGGCCTTAGAATCTCATACATTCTTAGTGCCTAGATTTATAATTATTTCTTAATTTATTTCTATGTCTTAAAAAGAATAAATTGGTTACTATATTCTCCACTTCAACATGTATTTTATTTTTGAAAAGAAAAAAATAAGAAAAAAGGTAAGGATGTGGGGTCTGCATCTTACTCTCTTTGTCTCTCTCCCATGATCTATCTTGCATGATCCCATAATTCCACAGCCCACAAACCAATATAATGGTATGTTATCACATTATTTTCTCCATCCAATCGTTGATCTCCATAAGGTACTCCACGAAGGTGGATCCATCCATGATGTCCAGGCATCCCCATTAACAAATGATTGTTTGATCATTCACATATCTCCTTATACATGTCACATGGAATATGTCTAGAACCCTTTCTACATGTAGTAGTATGGCTCAGAGTTACGAAACTTATATAGAAATATATAGGATCAGTAATGAACAAATTAACCATTGGGATAGCTTGACACCCTAGAGAAACCTATATTTTCCTTATTGTGTGTAGACTATTAGGAAAAAAATGTATTTATTCTCAAACACCACGGTAATACTACATAGATTTTATAAATATTTATATCATCTTAATGATATTATAAGACACTACTAGATCATCTATACATTATTCATCCTAACCTACACCATCATTGGCTAAACATGATATTCCTCTCTAATCTTATTCTTGTTGATGGGTGACCTATAGGTGTCTTATATAGGGTCATGAGAGGTTCCGCCCATATTATAGTTTAATACATATTATAATAAGAAAACTATACTATTATAATGTGATCCTTTTAGAGACATCAAATTTCAACAACACAACCCCTTATAATGTCTTATAAAATCTAGATAGTACACTATTTATTCCAAATTGTATGGGGGTTTAAAATTGGTCTGATCCACAACCAAATCCATTATTCCTCCTTCGGAATCTCAAAACCATGACATGAACATTGAATAATGGTTGGATACAATCATAATGGGTAACCTATGGTTTCAAATGATATACTACATATACAATCGTCCCAAAATCCACCAAACTCTAATCCCTGATGGAATAGAATTGTGCTGACATGGTGGGCCAGAAAATAGTCAATCTAATAGTTTCATGGCCTCTAATTGTCCATGGATTCACCATAATTAATTCCATAAAAATATCATCCCATTTCCAATTTCTAATTTCAAAAATATATGTTATATATACCAAAACCTGGTGGTCATCCTCTACCAACTGAAATCTGTGACACCGAGAGATGACCTCATCCACGCCCCGCTATATAGAATCCCAAGAAAATTGTTGTAGAATTCTCTTTTACAACTTTTCCACTATGTTATGTGTATCCAAAATCGATGTACAAAAATCCCTCATCACCTCCTCTCATAGAAAGACTAAATCCACCATCCATCCTAGAAATAATATGTCATTATCCCCTCCATTATAAAATTTATATAGTGAGTCTATAGTGGATATTTGATCACAAAAAACCTCAATATTAATGTCTACAAAAAGGGAATATATTACAAGATTATGAAGCAGAATATTCAACACCATTGACTAAAGAAAATAATATCCCTCTACTTCACCATGGTTAGATGCAATGAATCAAACTACTCAGATGCCTCATCCACCAATAGATAATCAGACTTCCAACCAAGGGTATCTTCCACAATGTTTCCTTTCATATGATTATAGACTATATAAAATTATGATTCATATAGTAACCTAAAAAATTTACTATGTATTATGTTATGATCTATATAGGTGAAAATATACCAAATACTGTGGTTGTCTGGGTAAAAAACAATATGATGCCCTAGAATATAGTGTGATAGCTTCTTTAGAGAGAAGGATTCTAAAACCAACTATAAATCAAGAGTCACATAGTTATAATATTATGATTTCAACTAGCGAGACTCATATAGGATCATTACCTCCCTCCAAATCAACACACAACTGATCAAATATGTCGAGGTATTAGAAATAATTATGTACTCATGGCCCTCAACTATTAGATCAAAATAATAGATATGTTTACACATAGCCTAAAAATAAAAAAGGGAATATGAAACTATTTATTCCAAGTAAAAGGGAAAACTTTTTATGTTAGTGCAGTCAACATGGGAAAAATCTTGGTGGAGTCATCCACAAACCTTATGTAGCACCCCACCATGTCATGAAATATTTCCACGACAATCACACTCTTTAGTGGCTCTAAATCAAGAATAGTATCTTCCTTCACCATTTAAAATGCTAATTAATTCTAATGAATGGTTTTCCCTAAAAAAATCAATCATTTTCAATCCTGGCCTGAATCTTCAAGAGTTATCAATAAATCATCTTCTCTCAGAGTATCTCTAAGACCTTCCTTACATGATCTATATACTCCTCTAATGAAACAAATGAGTATATAAACAATACTAAAAAAATCATCCATGTATTCTAGAATATATTTTTCATCATATCCACAAACATGGTTGGGTAATATTTAACCACAATAGAATCCTTAAGAACTCATGTATCTATAAAGATAGTGGAATGCCATATTCCAAATAACAACCTCTCAATCATCGAACTAGTCATACCCAAACATAAGATCGATATTCAAGAGCTGACTTGAGCCATGTAACTAGTCAAATATGTCATAAAATATTTTAAAAGGGTAATTTTTCTTTATTGTTACATTATTTCAGTGATGATAATCAACACAATGGAATATCCTCTTGTACGTGTTTTTTTACTAAAAAAAGATGGTGCTACCTTCCGAGATGCAATGGGTGTCATAAAATCCCTCAATGAAAGGACTTTATCTACACCATCAAATCTCAGAGCATAATATGGGAAATATGAGATTCGTTTTATGATATCTCCTTGTCCCTTTTGTGAAGTCCGATGTAGAATTATATCTCCCACCATGAAGATGTTCCAAAAAATCCTCCAGGAAGATGTACATATTGTCTTCCCCAACCAAATAAGTCAAGATACCTAAATATCCAACTCTGAAAATGGATTACATTTATAATAGATGGGATATGTTTTTTAGTTTCTTTCTTGTATGGGACAATCACTGATCTATGAGACATCCCTCGTCAAAAAAGGTAATCTCATCCCATCTATCCAATAGAATCTCACCCGCCTCTTATTAATACAATATGGTCTGAAAACATGAATAAATAGATCATACCTAATATGAAGCTAAATTGATTCATGAATATTACAAGTAGGTACCTTTAGAAACTCTCCCCATGTAGTTTTATCTTTTTAAACTTAAAGATAAGCAATATTGATGAATCCCTCATAGTTAGAACTTCTAGAAAAAGTTGTTGGTATAATGTAAAAATATGGATCTCTAGAACTCATATAATTTAAATGGATTGAAGGTTTAAATTTTAATTATATAAAATAGTAAAAAGTAAAGGGTAAAATAGATAGTGATCATACTGTATATAATATCATGCGCTTCTATATCATAAGAATCCATAGCTTTTAGCTTTCCAGAGCCCCAGAGTCTAGCTCCCATGTCCTGGAATGAGTCTTATGGAGGTGTTTTTGGATGTACCTCATTGTATATCCCTCCAAAAAGTATCATCTTCCTATAGACCCACATAATCTTCGAAAATATCCACCTATGTAGGCCACACTATCCACTCCTAGGAGAATGTTGATTCCAATATTTTATATGTCATTATAGACCACATTCTTCCTACCAACCCACATCATTACATTTGAATGATAAATAATGTTCCAAGTGACATAAAATGTAACAAGGAAAACATATCACCACTCTAGGATTACCTGGTCTTCTATGTGAACGTAACACCCTATATCCACCAAATTGAGAATGACCATGATGAGGTCTTAAAAGACGAGATCATATCAAGTGAAACTTTCTATATTTTGTTGCCGGATCAGCCCCATGACACCAAATTCAATTCACAATTTCCAAATTTTCATCTGAATAAAATCTCTCTATCACAACGTTCCACTATATCACTCTAGCATATGCATTAATTCATAAGATGAACATACTATAATGAATGTCCCTATGTAGAACCTACTTTAACATTAGTGATCATATGTAACCATCTCACACCTTATCAAGGGAGTATAAATTATGTTTGATGTACCTCATAAGGTAATCAACGATCTTCATACCACCCCCGTATAGCTGAAGAATCATTTTCATATTATCTTTGTTCACGAAAAATGGGTAAAACACCCCAAAAACATAGACCCTATAAGTGAAATCATGGTAGTGTCATCTCATCATAAATCATGATGAGATAGAATCCAATATCACCATATTAATCAATATAATAGAGAGGATTCCAATGTAAACATTTTATTAGTCATGTCAGTATGAGCAAGAATACTTACATTACTAAATAAATACAATCCTCCACTTCCCAAGGGACTATCTCACCATAGAAACTCACTTGTCTTTGAAGATGGAACTCGCGTAGTGTTCTAATGATTAATGAATCCTCATCCCGCACTACTAGTATTATCTTCATCTTGACATGTGGGTGTACAAAACCCTACCCTCTTGGAGGAATCCCATCTTGAGGCATCCCATGAATTGAGGCCTCACTACTCAGTATATTATCTTCAAGATCCTGAAACATTAACCAAGATGGTTTTCTGGGTAAGGGAATCCTTAAAATGATCAATATGTACCATGGTAGGATGAGAATATATATATATATATATTTGTGTGTGTGTGTGTGTGTGTGTGTAGAGCTGACTCGAGAAGGAATGGTATGATAACAAATCATATTTTAAGCTTGTACCATTCTTATATACATCAAATGTATTGGAATTTCATTTTAATAAAAATGTATTGAGAGTCATGGTGTATGGATATTCCAGAAAACACACCAACATTGGATTCCCTATCAAAAAATAAAAACTTATAAAACATCTAAATTGCATCCCTAAGTCTAAAAAAATCTCCATAATGGGAAAAATCTAAACACCATAACAATGAATTTACTTCTCTGTTACCACTATGTAATGACACGACCCACCAAGGCCACTTGACTGGAGGAAGTTCGAGATGTCACAACCCCATCCCTACTTCAAATTGGCTTGGGGTTGTGAACAGCTTCAAGAAGACAAAATATATGTGGTAAGCCTTTTTCCGAGAGAACATTCTTTCACACTCTCAAGAATCTCCATTCAACATTGAAGATGTATAATAATAAAATATTGTATCATCTTATATAAACCATGCATACATTACATCTTTGGAATACATCAATGTGAGATAGAATACAACCATTGTGTAAAGGGAAAAATTACATACCCAAATAGAAATGTTGTTACAACACAATAACCAATAGAATATAAAATAGGCAAGGGATCTCAACTTATCATCTCTATTATTGGGAACCATATTTGGCATATGCACCTGAATATCACTATACATCAACACTTTCACTATTGAACTATATATTTTGTATATAGGAAATGGATGGTTCTTTAAAAGACCATGTATGGGTGAGTATATAAATACCTATTATGATACCTAAACAAAAAAATAGAGCAACAAACACATATCATAGAATTCATCAATTGAACCCACATGAAGATATAGAAATCCCATCCATATTTATATACCGAAAAAACAAAAATGAGAGATAAGGGACCTAAATATCAATGAAATGATGAAGATGATGAGTTTTCCTATAGTTCCCAAGGTCCATTGTCAATTCCTAGGATATTGTGTTTAAATTGGAGAGTGCCATGTTGAAGAACATCACCTCAAAACTATTCCATAGCATTAATGGGAACCATATTTAATACAAGATCATTTACCTAGTACGATAGGGGGATTGTTCTAAGTATATAGAGGATCCATTCCCTATAATGATAGTGACAATATACATAGAATATTGATTGATTGATGGAAGAACCAAACCCCAGTCCACCAGGGGGATTCCACTCAATCAACAGAGGAAACCTACCATAGTGTACCAAGGGTGTTTCACTCAGTATGTATCAATAGAGGACCTGAGCCCTACTACGTCAGGGGGTGACACTCAATATGTATCGAAAGAGGTATCACTCCCTAGGGCATTGAGGGGGTTCTTCTCAATAGGTATCAATATAGGACTCACACTCAAGTGTGTTTGTGGGGTACTACATAGTTGGAATAGTACCCTCACGCTATTATTTTTGGGGCTGGCCTTGAAATTTTGTAAATATTTTGGGGGACTCACATCTAACTGTGATATGTGGTTTCCCAACCCTAGCCTCTCCCTCATGATACAACCTTATAATTGCTTCTGTTTCGATATAACAAAAAGAATTTTTAGTCTCTCAACACCTCACCTCATATATCGAAATCCACTATGAAGTCATCCACTCTGTTCAACATGGAAAACTACTCATGATAGTCTTCTCATATGTTAAAATCATAATCCTATCATTGGACCTATGTAAGGTGGAACTAGCTTAGCAAATTATAGGGTTTGATACAAGGGTAAAATGGTGGGTGACCTCATGTGGACCCCATTACAAGTTTATTTTGACACATTAATTTCATTGAAATGTAGAACTACATGACATATTAGGGTACTAAATGGTATGTATTGTCCACAAGATTCCTACCCATGTTCTCTTAGTAATTCCTATGTCATTTGAATTGTGTCCATGTACAAATGAAGTCCATGGAGTGTTCTCCCTCAATTATTTTGGGCAACGTGCATCTGGAACATTGAATAGCCACATTTTGTGGGTCATGAGGTATGTGGGCCTTGGAGAATGGTGTGTGATTCTCATCACCCCTAACACTATAGTGTTGTAGATAGGGTGGAATATATATTTTTATTCCCTGACTAAATTTCATGAAGTTACCTTTTTTAGAAACCTATGTTCATTTTTGTGTCATCATCACACTACCACCAATGTCAATTTCATTTACAACAAACACCATGGGGATTTAATATAGGCCTCTTTGTGTTGAATCTACCACTAGAAGAATGATTCCCACTACATTCACCCCATACATATCCTTCCCATCACCGTTTTAATATCACATTATCGCATAATATACCATATCCACATAAGTGTAAAATGAAACCCACACCTTATACCTATTAATCCAACATTAAAAAACCCATTTCTCATTCATGAAACCTCTATGACTCTGTGGGTTTTATCATGCTTCATCCTACCCTGGAAATGTCGAACTAGGGCCCTATGGGATAATGTTGATTAATCCAAGGAACATTTGGGGTGAATGAACATGGAAAAAGTGAAAAATCATTTTCTGACAATTCTTATTGAAAAAAAATAATTTGAATTTAATTAGGTGAGATAAAAATCAAAATGATATAAAATCAGATCAATGATTCTCAAAATAATTATTGGGCTCATTATATGATTGGTAAACTCTATAAATCAATGAAAAAGAAAATTATCGTTCATGATTAAACTAAATAAGGTTGTAAATACAAAAAATAACATTCCCTACCTAGATAATGGATCAATAAATAGTGAATAATGTTTAATATAGAAATGATTATGATTCAGTTTTTTCACTGCCTTGTGATCCACCACGTTCTGATCATTCATTGCCCTCTGTTCGATCTGCCAATGAAGTGTAGTCAAAGACCCTTCAATTATCCCTGGGTCTATACAATTAACCATTTAGAATTGTTATAATTAAGTATTTATAGATTAAAATATGATGATGAAATTTAAAATAAAATAGTTAAATTAAATTATTTATATTAAATAAATTCACCACCAAAGATGACTTCAACTGGACAAAGGCTGTAGATGAACCATAAGTATTTCCTAGGGAAAATATTATATTCAGAACTAAAATGTGGTATATGATTTTTGATCTAAAACTCTATTCATGATTTCATGGTCTATTTCTAGAAAACTAAACATGCTTGATATTAATATATATAATATTTTTATAATAATAATACTAGGCTCACCTTGAATCAGAATATCACACTATCTCTATCTTTGGAATTGAAAATATTTCGTAATTCAATCCAATGTCATATAATGGAATAACTGGGTCACAACAATACAATACTAATTTTTTCATATATTGTGTAAAATATTTTATTTTTCACTATCCTTTCTATCACTATAACACATTTTGTGGTCTATCAAAATCCTCTAACTAATGTGGAATAACATCAACTTTTATAATGTTTTCCGATGATGAGAATAACTCATTGTTGTCAGAGAATAATATATTATTGTTAACACATATATATTTTGATTTTATTTTTTAATTTTTGAATATCCATTTCAATGGATTTGAAGCGGTTCATCATATGTATGAAATAAAAACATAACTTGTTCTATAAAATAATATTTAGAGATTCAATTTCAGTGATCTAATGTAAGGATATTCTACTGTCAAATATATTTGATTATATAGGAATATAAAGACAAAGTAGTTGGATATTTTTATTTATTTATATATTTTTATTCATTTAGTCCAAAAAATGTATTTTAATTCACTATAAAACTCTTACATTTTTATATTATTTTCATTACACTAGTATATACGAACTTACCATATGAATATAACCTAATAACATGCAAAATGATTTTAAAAAATTTACAATATAAATATTCATAGGATATTTTAGATTGATACAAAAATACTATATAAGTCAATTTTTTTAATAATACTTTCATCATGTCGAACCATCAAATTCCAATCTTAGGTTAAAATAATTTATTATTTCAATACCAATAGAAAAAACATCCTTATTGGATTTTTTGTGTAATATATAATCAATATATATATTAATGTAAACAAATTAAAAAAATTATCAGTATTTGAAGATATTCATAAATTATACTCATTTAATTTATGAAATTTACAAGGTAATTTTTATCTTTTAAGATTTTATGTATTCCATTACAGTATTTAAGTATCATAAAATTTAATATTAAGTGAATTTTTTGATGTAGAATGGGGTATTAAAATTTTAGTGAGTTTGGTGGTAATTTTTATTACAATAATTATTTAGGATAGGGTTTAGCAGGATGTATGTATGTGTAAACTATTAAGACACCCTCTATATATCATATATTGTAGATAATTCAATTTAATGTGTAATACATAGTTGAATAATTATATTGGATAACAATGTATTATTTATATTATTTGGTAGTAAGGAGAGAAAAATTAGGTGTGCTATTATATTAATCTATAACATAATCTTCCATTAGAGTTAAAAATCAATGGGTTGACTGTAAAATACTTGTTAATACTCATTAAGCAGTCTTAATAACTATTAAATGTAACTTTCTCCATTTAGAGTATCATTATAGAGTGTTTATATGTTTTCTTAATTTCATTTTGGAAGATTATCGATGTTGTATTCTGATTTGATTCTTAATTGAATGTAAGGGTTTTAAGATATCTTCAGTATTGATACCAAAATTCTATATTATAAATATATAGTGTAAATAGAATATTGATATAGTTATATTTGTATATTAGGAATATATTTGAAGTATATTTTTTATGTATTAATGGATTTTGACAAATGATTTTGATTTATACATGGATAACATTTATAGGTGAAAAGTATAGTGATTGAATAATTTCTATTGGGATCTATTTTTTCAGTCATAAATATATGATATTACAATAATTTCAACTAAATAGATTACTTTTAGAGATTATAACTCACATTGGATAATACAATTTTCCTTAAAACATGATTTTTCTTTATGATGATTTAAGATTTAGGGAAAATAGATATAATATATTTATATGAAATATTTAATGTGAATAAAGTATGGTCAAATGATGTGTTACATATTGATATTTTATTTATCAAATATTTTCATTAAATTATCAAAATTATATATATTCTAAATGGTTATTATTTTGAAAATGTGATTACCATGTATATAAATAATAAGATGGAAATATATATGGAATAAAAGTGAAGGGATTAATGAATTTTTATTTATTAAATAAAAAACAATGGATTTGACGCTGAATTGAAATTGTTAAAAGGAATGTGTACTATGTGGAATTAATTTTGATGTTTATACTAAGATGATAAATCAATAATAATATATTATTTTTGATATATTGTGATGTTGTGACTAAATTATAAAAAAATAGGTTTTTATAACTGAGATATTTAGTGATTATCAAGTGTGGATATAATTTTAGAAAAAGATTTTTATGAAATATATACGAATAGATAATGTTCTAAGAGATAGATTTTATATTTGTTATGTAAATTTATTTATGTTGATTAAAATAAATATTAAATTATAACATTTTACAAAATAAATATATAATAAATTTTGATTTTATAATTTTGATTGACGATGCTGTGACAAAAAAGTTGTCAATAGTAAGTTAGTATTAGTTTAAAATTTTAGTATTTTTATTGAAACCGTATGTATGCATAGCCATTTATGGTAGTTTTTGAATAGATCGTCACATGTTGTTGTTGTGGATGTGACAAAATTGTCTAAAGGGTCTGTAATTGGCGGGGATATGTTGTGGTGGTTGTCAATTACTCTCGGTATATATATTATATATATTTTTATATAATATGATAAGGGAATAAAATATGTTATTTACTGGGGATTTCGGGAAGGATTTCTTAAAAAGAATTACAGGTTGAGACTTTTATAATGAAATTTTTTGTTGTCTATTTTTTAACCACTCCATTAGAAATTTCATTATTATGATATATCATATTGAAAAAAATTGGTTATGGTTATAAAATACTAACTATACTCATATCGTTTCCACTAGTTTTTATAATTATCATTTAAATTTTAATGATCAAATATGAGGAGATGTTGTGTGACATTAAAACAAGCCGTTAGAGACTTGGATGGATTATGAACCTGACATTGAAATCTTTTTAATATATATATTTTTTAAATTTCTATGATATATTTCATATGGTTTTATAATTTTTTGACATTATGTGTATTATAGGTTTATATTAATTAAAGTGTGAAATTTAATAATATATTTGTCATGTAATATGATTTTTTTTTTATAAAATCAAATTATTTAAAAATTATAATTCCTCTAAAATTTGGGTTCTAATAAAGTTGGTTCTTTTCTAGAACTAGTGTAAAATTGGATTAAGAAATTAGGGGTCATTTAGAGGTTTTTGACTTTTTTATTGAATATTTTCTATATAACAAAGTCTTGATAGAATTTGATTACAGAGACAGAGAGAGTTAGATTTAGTCAATAATTAAGTGTCATAAATATACATAATTTTAATAGTTTTTATAATAATACTGGTATTATTTAATCCAATTTGTTGAATTAGGCATAGAAATTATATTATAGATGTAGCATGATCTTGTAATTCCATTAATGTACATAATATATTTATGGGTATTTGTTTTCATATTAATGAGGTAATTGCGGGATATAATAGGAACCATCTATTACTTGTTATTTGGTATAATGGGATTCATGTGAGTCATATATGATAAATTTTCAATAGATTAAGTGAGAAAATTTATGAATGCATGCAGTGTCTTTATATACTCACGAAACAAAGTAATTTGTCTAAGAGGTGGGTATCAAAATTGAGTTAATTCATGTAGATAGTGAAAAGGGGATCAGGAATGTAGGGAGTTTACTATAGGTTTTAGTTAAATAATTTTGTTTTATTTTTAATGGATTTCATGATTTTACTATGATCTAATAGTTATTATTAAAATCGTAGTTTGGTGAATGGATTATATCAATGTCTTTTTTGGCATTAGATTCGCCTTCAAATAATATAATATAGAAATTTCATTTTTTGACAATATGGGTTGATGATCAGGAGTTTGATAAGTCAACAATACATTTATTGTCTTATGAATATTTTAAACAATATCATTTGCATGGTAAATTATATTTTAATATTTAGTATAATATTATAATTTTTATACTAATTAAATAAATTAAAATGATAAAGAAGGATATATTTGCAAATACCATGATTCTAGTAACCTTGAATGAGTGAATAAATTATTCAATTGGTATTATATTTATGGGTAATTAATTTAACGTACTGAATAAATTAGTATAAATGTAAAATAAGATACATACATGAATATCACATTAAATTTGAAAACAAAAAATAGGAACTAGTATGATCTATGAGGATGCCTCAATTTCCTCTATTATATCTATAAAAATTGGTCTTAATACAATTACTATCATCACAGGGAATAGAAAATCAATAATACTGAAGCTGAAATTCTCATAATGTGTAACATAAAACATAATATATCTTGAATAATTAATTTATAATCAATATGGAGTGGAAAATACAGAAATCAAATGAAATATAAATAATAAATTGAGAACGAATAATAATAATGTTGAAATAAATGGTAAAAAATAAATAAATATAAATAATAAAATGATATTTTATATTATCCATGGATATCAACACTATTAAAATAATCCTAGAAAAATCAACATCATATTTTAAAATTATTTAATAAATAATTATAGAAATCTAAAACCTACAATTGTGGCCTTATTTTGAGACATCTAAATATAATTTCACAACCTCATTCAAACAAATATTACATAAATGTTCATAGAAATGACCAAATACCACAACTATTTTGTCTTATGAGAGATTAGGATTCATCAAGTGGATCTAAATTTTTATGCACAACCTATGAAAAATTAATTCATATACATTAATTATATGAATAAATAATAAATCTTAATCAACACGCCTTATTAAAAAACAATAATTATATAAATTAATACTAAAAAGAATATCATTTTTCCCTAGTAGAACTGATTGTAAACGATACAGAGAAATAATTAGGGTACTATTTTTAAAACATATCCCTACATTAGAATAAAATTTCTATATTCTTTGAATAATATAAACACCAAAAAAATTCATTGTAATAATTTTTGAGAAAAAGAAAATTTTTACAATTAAATTAACAATATTAAAATAAAGAATATTAGAAAAATAATTTTCATTGAAATTAATATAAAAAATATATTATGGATGCTTAAAATCATTGAGTTTTAATGATGGCTGAAATACAATTCATGATGAGTTTGTTAAAAAAGTAATTCAATTCACATTTATTGTAAAATGAAAAAAGTATCATATTTAGAAAATAAGAAGAATATTATTTTTAAACAATTTTATAAAAGATATAAAATTGGGTAAAATGTCTTATTAAATTATTGTATTTTTTAATACTTTTTTACCATTTTATATAATTTTTTGTCATTGAAGTAAAAGATCATTGATTGAGATGAAAAATAAGTCCCTTTTCTTATAAAAAATTATTTAAATATCATTAGTACTTAAAAAATCAATAATGAAAGGGAAAAAATATAATTTAAAAAAACTAGAGGATAAAAAATATATATATTTTAATATATAGTGATAGAATTATAACCCCATTAGAGACTTAATGTAAAACAATCCATAATAATGATGAGATTTAAATAATAAAAATTCATTATTGGTAACTATTAAATCATAAAACCCATGAAATAAATTAATTAAAATGATATGTTAAATACCATAAATAAAAATAAATCAAGATATTCAATATCAATGGGGATGTAAATATATGACATAAATGAACCATGTGGAGAATATGAAACATTTCTCATTGAAACAAATGTTGAATGGAAAAACCCTTACAACTATGGTAACTTTTTTAATCAAAATCCCAATGAATGAATAAAATCAAATTAGACATTATATGTCTTTAATACAATGAAATTAATGACCTAAATTTTCAATGTTCAATACATAGAGCTCAAAAAATAATGTAGGATCATTAGAAAACATACGTCCTAATATAGTCAATTCGAGATGATAAACCGTTAACCCTTGAAAAACGACAAAATTATGTGTTTGAATATCCTTTTTAAATAATATATATTTATTAAAAATATATTATATGATAATAATAATATATTTTATACCATATACTATTTAGTTTCAACCTTTTATTTTAATTTAATTAATAATTCTTCATTAACATCATTTCTCATGTGATATCTTTTTTGATTTTTGGTTCATTTTTTCACATTAGATTTGGTGCTTGTACTTTGATCATGGTTATATCAGATCTTTAATTTTAATAATGAAATAATTATAATATATTATCATTATATATAACTTTATAGATACACATAAATGGTAGATATAAAACAAGGAATTACATAATTCATCGAGATGGTAAGTTATACACATGCATGAATGTTACTATCTCATTTCTATGGATGTATCGTCAGAAAGGAAAATAAAAATTAAAATATAGAAGATAAATTTTATTTCATATACATCTTATATATTATTTACATATATCCCTATTACCATCCATGTAAATTATAAATGAAAAATGAATCACACCACTATAGTGAGGTGGTAGTCTACACATACGCACGAGAGACCTTATTATCTACCAATGGATTGGAAATTAAGATGTTATATGTGGTATTATAATTATGAAATCTTTATTATCTAGAAAATATAATATCTATTCTTTATTTTCTTATTTTATAACCATCTAATTAATGTGGGGATGAAAATAATTCAATTTCTACATAGAGATGGTATGTCTTACGTACTCATGAGTGATAACTCGTTTTTTGTATGGTATATATGGGATATAAAATGGACATTTCATAATAAAAGTAACATTTTAGCATATTTTTTTTGTGAATTAATTTTTTTTCAATTGTTTTGATATATTTAGAATATGTTAAATTAGAATGAATTTTAGAAGAGACGGTAAAGGTGATTACCACTTCTTCGAAAGTTATTTGTTAGATATTCTCTTTAGGAGACTAAGGATGTTCTTTTAGAAATTTTAGGACCTAAAAAACATCTATAAGGATGTTTATTATAGTTTTTGGTAGGGTTATGTGGAGAAAACATTCGTTATATAGTATATTTTATAGTGGAGTGGTGGTTCATTTTTATAGTGCACTAAAGGGAACATAGGAAATAATCTACAAGATTTAAATATATTAAATTTATTTTCATGTGGAAGTTGAATAATGTTCCCAAAATTTAGATAATAAGATATTATAAGGTTTACATATCATAAAAAATCATAATTTGGATAGAATTAGGTCTTATTTTGGGCCATGTATTTTGGTTCGATAACATAGTTAGCGTGTTTTATCCGTAATCATGGTAAACATTTTTCCCTATTAAATGGTCATAATTTTACATATGATTTAAAAATTGACCAATACATGACCGAAGGGTGAAATTTTAGACCATATCATGTCCTCCTTGTCTCCATTAAATATTCTTATGATACTTAAATAATTCAAAAAACATATTTTTCATCAAATTTCATTAATGTAATTTTTGACACAAATAATTTAATTAGTCATTAAAAAATAAATAAAATTATAAAATTAAAATATAAACCATAAAAACCCCTAAATTTCATATGTATATAAATAATTCATATAATATAATCATTCGACAATTTTTTATTGATTTAGAAGCATTTGTTTTATTTTTCTTTTAATTGAACAAATAATATGTCTATAATGAGTAAGAATTAAAAAACTATTCAATAAATAAAAAATTAAAATAATTACCATAATAAAATAATTTATTTAATTTTAAAATAATATTTTATAACCTAACATAATTTGTATTTTCTTCTTAAATTAAAATATTATTGATATTTAAAGGTGAAAACTAACATTTTTGTCTTTGTCCCTTACATAAAAATTACAAGGTCAAAATAAACCAAATATGGGACAATTATTCCATGTTTTAGAAACATGGAATTAAATATAAATTGTAATCTCATTTAGTAGGATGAATTCAGTTTTTATGGTAATTTCTTAGCACATATAAAATTATTTATATCATCTATTACATAATTTACTAATAACATAGTGACAATTATTTATTATGGATATTCTTTATAATGAAGAATAATAAAAAGAAACATTCCAAAAAATTTAGAACTAATTATTCCCATTATAAATTCCAATTTTTTAATATATTACTTCTTTAAGGGTTAGAAAATATATTCTAAATAAAGGAAAAATGAGAAAGACATAAATTTTTTCATAAAAACACATTTTTAAGTATATAATGGTTTTAAACAAAATTAAACAACAAAATTCTATAAAATTAACACAATTTTATTATTAATAATAAAATATAAAAATGGTTTCTTTTGTATTATTTAATAAAAAATATTACTTTCAAAATTATTGAAACAAATATACAGTTTTCAAAAAAAATCAGTATCATTCACTGTTTACAAGAAAAATAATCTTTTTCAGATAATACTAGATTATCACAATATGTTAATATTTATATTTATATTTAAATAATTATTTTTATTTCATAAAATTAAATATCTATAAGTGGTGGAAACTAATACTAATTCACTTATACATAATGAAAAATAAACCATTTTAAATGAGAGAGTATTTTTGATGTATAAAATGATTTATCTAAAAATATATTACACCTTATATATAAGAACATTATACGTCTTTTCTTTATGAGGATAAACCTATTCATACCCTCCAATTAAATGGTATGTTATAACAATCACAATTAAATAAAAAAAAATCATGGTTCATTTATGCTCAGTGTTTTGTATTGCATACGACATCAAATATAGCAATCTTTTAAGATATATGAAGATTGTATTATCCTACCCTTAAATAAATTTCATTTTCTCATTTTGATATTATATTAAAAAATAATTGCTTTGAAATTGTAAAATTACATTATAGAATACCCACATCAAAAAAATTGTTAATAAACAACCTCTGAAATAGTGGAATAGGGAAATACAATGGTCATCTAGAATAATTTAAAAATCATTTCCCAAATACTTAAACATTAGGGAGAATTCAAAATATGGTCATTGAGGATAAGAATTACTCCCTATGAATAATATAGAGTGATAGAGACCATGATCTGTATAAATTTAATGACCAAAAATAAAAAAATGTGAATGAAGAAAACACGATCATTTCCTCATAAATGATTATAATAGGAAAACATTTTTGTTTCAAAATCCATTCAATATAGTTTATTCATTCCATTACCATCATGATAGAGTATATCATAAAATATATATACTGGAAATCAGTTAATTTCATAAACACAAATTCATCACATGGTTTTTTTTTAATAAATTTTTACTTCGTCTATTAATCTATGAAATGTATATAGAAGATGATTTTTTATTCCTATTGTACTAAAATTAACTTTTAACAAATCAAATGATCAAAAAAGATTGAAAAAAAATTATATATTTTATTATTTACTAAAACCAAAATTGTTAGCAGAATACATTAATCTAAAAATTATTAATATTAATACCCAATGATAAAATTATTCCATTACACAAGTATTTACCCATATAAAGAATCTTAAATATATATGACATAATTCAGAATCCAAAAACATAGAAATATGTTAATTGTATTTAAAATTTCATCATTCCCCTAAACAATGTCAATTAAACTCTAAAAGTCATATATCAAATATTTTAAACCTACGACCACCATAAAACTTAAAAGAAAAGATAATTTCACATATGAATTAATTATATCTTTATTCCTTAAATAAAATAATTTATAATAAAATATATTCCATGAATCAAAAAATATATAAAATTTGATCCTATATTACTTTTTATTTTTTGGGTTACAAGTAACTGTTGTATTACATAATCCATTATAATAAACTCTTTATCCCTATGATTCCATATTACATCAAAATTAGGCACATATTAGGGATTATATTTCCCCCAATCATGCATTTTTCATAAAATATGACAATGTATTTACATAAATTTTCTATTACATCAAAGGCATTGAACAAATTCTTTCATGCCATTAAATAAAAATTATAGTAGAACAATCCTTATATGTTTCATGATCCTTTAACAAACTTATCATTTATGTCACACTTCTACTACATAATTATCAAATCAAAATACATAAACACTTGAATCCTCTAACATAATTTTTTTATGGAATACATCTTCCCTTAGACTTCGATATTACCCTCGAATTAATGATGCAACTTGGATTATACCCATGCTCCTCGTATATAAAACAGATAACTCCTTGGATGTTTGTTTCTCTTTATGACTCATTTCCACATAGAACATATTTTCCCATTCTTATGAGGAACTATGGGAGGTGTCCCTTTACATTTTTATAACATGAATAAAATTGATTCTTCTTTCATACAAGGTCTTGACTAGGTGAGCTATCAGTAAAATCTATGATTCTCTTCTTTCCTGATTCAGAGAGTTGATTATTGTATAACTAGTTAATCATACATCATGATAATTAATTATAAATTACCACAATATCACTGAATCCAATCACCATCCCATTTATTTTATCATAATCACCACATTTTCCATCACATTCAATGTTAACATGGTTCTTATCACTCCAATTATTGACTAAAATAAAAAAATCACAGTATGTGAAATAATAATTAAATTGGAAAACCAAATAATGATAAAAATATTTTGTTGGATTTTTAAATTATGAAAAAAAATTCATTCTAATACATCTTATGTTCATCCATTTTTATTCTTTTCCATCATATCATCAAATCATTTATAGTGGTTTATAATGAAAATGTGAAATAACCCAAACATATCCCATGGGAGTATTATAATAGTATTGTAACAGTGGAACACTCACCAGAAAAAATATATATGCCCAATATAAAACATACCATATTTTTGAGGTTTATTACGCTCAAATGAATTTATTATAAAAAAAATACATTTTTCGTTTACAAAAAACTATTGAATTTATAGAAAATTCTCACAATATATTCCTTAACAAAAATTTATGATATAATCTTATAGTACCATCTATAAACTAATTCTGTCATATGGCTATGTTTCCTAGTCTATTTTTTTTCTACAATGTAATTTGTAATAACTTTACTATACTCTCTCTAGCACCAATTTTAAACATCATGAATATAGTAGACAATAATAGTTTATTACTTTATTAAAATGTAAGACTATATATGTGATCACATAACTCATCACCTAATAATATAGTAGTAATCATAAAATAGAATCATAGTACCCTTCCTGGAAACATATGGAAAGGGAAAAAAATAAAGGGTGAACTCATATGATTAGAATGGGTTATGTATAATGAAATATATCTTGTATAAATAATCCATAATCAATATGGAATAGTAAATACTTAAATCACATCCAAATTAATAAATAAAATGACCATGAATAATAAAATGGAAATAATAAACGATCGTCAATTAAATCCATATAAATAATACAGTGATAATGAAACATAACCTTGGATATAATAATTATTAAAATAATAACATGGAAATAAAAAAACGAATTTTTTATTATTTAATATTTACCTGTAGACATTTAAAACCTATTATTGAAGAATTTTCCTAAATTATATAAAATTCCCATTAATATCGCATGAAAATATTTCTTGAATAAAATTGACAAGTCCTCACATAAATACCTATCATATTTTTTCTTAGGATACATATTGAAAAATTAAGGTGGAATATATTTTTATGAGCACATTTAACATAATAATTCTAATATATTCATCATGTGAATAAGAAGCAATATATAGTGTTATAACTTATTCAAAAACTACCCATATGGGAAGAACTAGAAAACATAATGTCAAAACTTTCCCTAGTAAAAATAAACATATAAATTTCAGATAAATTATAATTATGATATAATTTAAAAAAATATTATCTGGGGAATAAATTTTATTTTCCCTTGATGAAAAGAAATATCATAAAAAGAAAAATAAAAAATTCTTGGGGAAAATATCAATTTTAATATGAAATTCTATTTACAAAATTTCCCATAATACTGAGATAATTATTATTATTTGGATGTATCACGATATCATGTGATGTAATCTTTAATTAATGGTCTTTTCTTGAGGGTGTAAAATTCCATTCTTCTATATTACATTAAAATAATCAATCTTTTTGCATTTTGGTAAATATTAAATAAGAATTTCATTTAGAAATTGAAAATAATATTCATTTTAAAAAATTATTTAATGTCTTCAACGTGTTTAACAATTTATTTAATATATATATTTAAAATATTAATAAATATTTTTAAATTATTTTAAGGAAAATTTTTACATTAGAGAAAAATCTTTCCAATCGGGTTAGAATTTTATTTTGTTTTCTTTTAAAAAATATTTTACAATCTTGAGTACATAATGATATTAAAGTGAAAAAAATCGGATAATTTTAATAAAGATCTAGAGAAATATAAAGTATTTTTCTTTTCATAACAATGGTAATATAATTCCCCTACTAGGGACCTAAACATATACAATCCTGTATAATGATGAGGTTATGAAATAAACTGTTACTACATTTGTAAAATATGAATCATAAACCTCACATAATAAATTCATTAAAATGATATATCAAATAACATTAATAAATATGTACTCACAATATTTCATATAAATGGGGTAGTATATAAACTACATGAATGGACCACATGGTGATTAGAATATATGCTCACGGAAACAAATGTGAGATGAGAAAAACCCTTCTACATTGGAAACATTAGATTCATACACTACATGAAATAATTAAATTAAATTAAACAATAAATATAATTAATAAAAAATTATGATTAACTTTTTAAAAAGGGAATTAATTAAACCTCATAAAATAATATAGGTTCCTAATAGAACATATGTCATAAAGAGGATAATTTGGGATGATAAACCCTTACCATACGTCCACCTCCCTTTATATGTCTTCAGAAATCCAATATAATAAATATATGTTTTTATATGTATTTTGATAAACTATATATATATGTAACACAATATATTATATAATTATAACCCATTATCAACCTTTTATTAATAATGTGTTATTAAAATCACTGTATAGGTCAAAAATACTTATTTTTTCACATATTATTTGGTTTGGTATTTTTGGACCATGTTATTTGAACAATGATACTTAATATATATAATTTTAGTATTTAGATATATATATATATATATATATATAATTCAGATGTACATTTTTGATCCATTAAATGTAGATATGGAGAAGGTAGACCGTACACACGCATGAACGTCACTAACACTTTTTGAAGGAATGTATAAAATAATGGTAAATAATAATATACCCTTATAAAATACTTATAAAATTATATAAATATAATATATTCATACAATAAATTATTATTAAAAACCCTATAAAATGGAAATGAAAAATCAATCACATCATCTTGGAGAGGTTGTAGTCCACAGATATGGAAGATTTGAATTATATTATTTCAATAACATGTAATGTAAGAATTTATATGTGATAATATAATTAAAAAATCATAATATTTTCACTAATATCATATATATTTACTAGTTCCATAAATATATCCATACATGTAATTTGTTGAAGAAAAATGAATTACACTGCTATCTAGAGACAGTTAGTCATACATGTGCATGAATGTTGATTTCATTTTTTGTATGATCGAAACGAGAAGAAAAATTATTTTTACATAATAAATAATAATAACATTTTAGTATATTGATGAAAAATATGTTATTTTATATGATTTTAAAAACATATTTAAGGTAAGTTGATTATGAATTAAATAGGAATTATTTAAGAAATATGATTACCTACTCTTCATGAGATCTTCTTTACAACCTCTCTCATAGGACCTAGGGTGGGTCATTTAGAAAGAATGAAACAACCAAACAATTGATTTGTATGTCTATATTAGGTTATGAATGGGTATTTGTGATATAATAGTATCATGTATGAGAATATAAGAGACCATGTGTCATTTATTGTTGATGTTAGTGAAATAAAACCGAAAGAAATATTAATAATTGTTAAATTTAATGAAATATTTTTCATGTAAAAATGGAATAATGTGTCCAAAATTTAGAATATAAGATATAATATGGATGAAATATTAACAATAAATAATATTTTAATTGGTTTATATTGTAATTTAAACCTAATATTTTAGTTTAACCCCTTTCTTAACCTATATCAACATTAAATGTGCTAACACCCTCATCACTCTTAAGGGGTCATAATTTAACATATCATGTGATAATATTCACATAAATGAACAATGGATGAAATTTCATACCATATAATATCCACCTTTTACAGTTTTGAGATTTTTATAATTTTTTAATAATTTAATAATTTATTATTTTCATAAAATATAATTACTGTTAATTTTACACCATTCATTTAATTTGACTTTAATTAAATCAAGACAAAGACTGAATTAAAATATAATAATTTTGAAAATAATTAAAATTTCTTATGTTTATATAATTTTTTTGGAACAAAATAAATAATCTAATTTTTATTACTTTTAATATTATCTATTTCATTGTATTTATTGAATGAATACATACTATTCCAACATTTCATAATCCTCAAAGAGAATTATAAATTAATTAAAATATGAAAAATAAATTACATTGATAAAAATTCATTTTTAGTCATATAAACATTTTGAAATGAACATTAGTATTATTTATCCAAATAAAAATATATTAAATGTATTTAAATATTAAAAGTGAAATTGTTTTCTTTATCCCTCACCAATATATTATAATGGTAAAAACAAAAAAATATTCCCGAAGATACAATATTTTAAAAAAATATATGGGAAAGGCTCAACTAAACTCATACAATAAGATTAAATTAACTTTTCAAGTAATATTTTAAATTCATGTCATATTATTTTCCACCTAACCGTATTTACTATAACCATAGTAATAATATCTTTTATGGTTACTATTAGTAATAAATAAAAATAAAAGGGCCCAATTTATGAAATTTGGTACTCTTGATTTTAAATATGGAATAGTATTTTCATGATTAAATTTCTATAAGTGAAATAAATTAATTTAATTATAAATCATAAAACCTAAGGACAAAAAAATGGTTTTAAAATTCCATGTTTACATATAAAAATGTTTTTATAATAAATAAGACCATTTAAATTATTCAAATGATCATAAACAGATTATCTAAAATATAATAGAACAAATATTAATTTCAAAACAATTTATTATAACTTTGAAATTTAAAAATTATTTTAGCAGATATATTACAATAAAAGAAAATTTGTATTCTTCAAAATTCAATGGAAAATTAATATTTTTAGATTAAACCCCAAAACATTAGCCTAACATAATTCTGATATGATGATTTCAGAATATATCTTTACCTTATAAAAAAGTTCTAATGGTTTTATAATTCTGTTGTTATTCCAACACACAAGACAAAAAATAATGTCATTTTTGAAGAAAGTGTATTTTTTTAGTATAAAATAATATCCCAAAAAATGATTACAAATTATTTAAAACCATAATAAATTTTTTTATAATGTTTTTAAGCTTATTTATACACTCCAATTTAATTTTTGTGATAAAAAAGTCATATTTAGACAAACTATTTCTTGGATCTTTTCAAATCGATGGGGAGTATTGTATACTCTATCAGACATCACATTATTTTAAAATATCAAGGTGTTATATTATCTGTAACCATACATTAATGTATTATTTATAAAAAAAATTGATCATTGTCTTGCTAATCAAGGGTTTGAAATTTGAAAATTACTTTCTGCAAAACTCACATTGAAAAAGAGATAATATAAATCCCTCATAAAATAAAATAATGTGATATACTATGGCCATCTAGAATATAAAAAAACTAGGACAATAAGGATGAGAAAATATAGATAAGGTGGATAAAACTAACTCCCAAGTAATAATAGATAGTGATAAAGAATATTTATATGATAAATTTGATGACCATAAATCTATAAAACAATGCATTGTTAAAATGAAATCAATTAATTGGAAATGATCATAATAGGATAACTGTTTTGTTTAATGATCCCTTTTCTATTTTTATAGAATTACATTACCACCAAGATAGAGAATTCAATAAAATATTATTACTACATATAATTATAATTCATAATCATAAGATTTTCATTTTATTTTACTTTGATCAATTCAACTTCTTATTTTACTAACTGTAATGAATATCCAAAATTTGTATTTATTCCTAAATAATTAAAATTATATTTTATATACCATATGATCACTAAAATAATGATAATAATTTATTTCTATCTATAAATATTTATAAAAACCAAAATTTTTATCACAATATCTTAATCTCTAAAATATTTACATTAGCATGCAATGTTCAAGTTAATCCATTCTATAAGTATATAACATTAAAACCCTTTGAAATTATGACTTCCAAAATTTAATATCAAGATAGATATAAATAATTTCACAACATTTATAGAATATTTAATCCCCTGAATAAATTAATGAAAATAATAATGTCACATACTAAATATTTTAATAACATAGTCACCATAAAACATTAATGAAGAGATAATTGCAGCACAAAATTAACTATATGTATATACATAAACAAAATCATAAATTTTCAAATATATTCAATGAATTATCAAATGTATTAAATCCATACCATAATAAATATAATTTTCATAGTCGCCAATACTTTTGAATTTACATCATCAATGTTAATCATCTATTTTTCCAAATTAAACAGTATTACTTAAATATCATTCATATATTTATGGATATAATTACCCCAATCATGTTTTCTTTATTAATAATCACTTTACCTTTAAATTAGTTTTCTATGCCATCAGCATCATTCAACATATTCTATCAAATCCATAAAAAACTACTATAGAAAAAACATTTGATTCAACATGATTAGTATAACAAAAATATCTATGATGTAACAATTCTATGACATAATTATCAAATCCAAATAAATAAACACTTCAATAGATCCACTTCATTGATTTTAATGTAATTCTTTTATCCATATTATAGGATTTAACAATTATATTTGGTAACTCGCATGCATTGGTCGTATATTATCCATAAAAATATATAAAACTCCATAAAAATTTGGTGCTCTATGACCTACATTTTCACATATAAAATATTGACCCCTTCAATTGAAACAATCCCTTGAGTGTCTATTTCCACATTTTTTAAAGGATGTAAATTCAAAAAATACTTCCTATATTATCTCCACTAGAAATGTTCTTATCGAACTATGTCCTTCTATTACATAGTAAGTTAGAGAGTTGGTTAAATTGTATGTTTTAATCATATATTAAGAAAATTGATTAGTTATAATCACAATATAATTAAATCTACTGATAATACAATTTGGTTTATTATAATCACCACATTATCTATCCCATTCAATTTTAACATGGTTTATTCTTGTTTGAGAAACATACTAAAACCCAAAATAAAAATATGAGAAACAATAATCAGAGTGAAAAACCACATAATCATGAAAATCATTTATTGGAATTCTAATTCATGAAACCTTATTTTAAAATTAATACAGAGATATTTAACATTTTTTATTCATGACCAGCATCAATTGAAATCCATTATTATGGTTAATAAATAATATTTGATTTAACTCATGTATATCCTCTAGGAGTGTCAAAACAGTTTTTCAATAGGGTCACGGTCATGGTGGGGGGGATGTTTTCCCGGATATACTCGACTAAAAACATTCATTATTATTACCTTAAAAACAATATATGTCAAAACCACAATAATTTATAATATCCTTATAGGGTTTTATATCTACGAAACCAAAATAATCCATAAATTACCAAACCATTAACATATTATCATCTATTTAGATAAATACATAAATTTAGTCATAGAGTAATGTTTACTAATATATATTATCATAAAAATCATTCCCTAGGGTTCAACTACACATGTTGTGATATGAATTGTAAATACGGCGACAATAATATCCCAAAGACGACGATTACAATACTGCATTGGCACTAGTTATAAGTGATTGCACGAAAAAATAGATTAGTTGTATTGGAAAAATAAAAGCATACCAGAGTATCATATTATATTTGAAAACAAAAAAAATGAAATAATATATATTTTAGGACACTATTATATCCTTTATCTTATCTATTCATATCAATCATTGTACCCTTCTTGATATTATAGAGAATGAAAAAAAATTATATACATTAAGGCTTATTAAGGGTTTCATAAAATTGATGTTATAATGAATACATATATAATAATGAACATGGGAAGATGAAAATTGAAATCACATGTTATTTATTCAATAACATTAGCATATATAATAATATATAATAGATAAAATATGATCTTATAATTCCATATAAATAATCATATGAGCCTGAAAATTATCCATGAAAATCATAACTATTCATATAATCATAGGGAAATCAATAACTGATTTTATAATAATGCAATACATAATTAAAATCATATAAAATGTACCATTAAGGCCTTATTTTAATACATTTAAAAACATCATCATGTTCTCATAGCAAGTAATTTTACAAAAATGGGAAAGGGCTCATCCAAATTGCCGACCAATTTTACCACATGATATCTACTAATTCATCGAGGCTATATATAATTTTCATCGCCACCCATCACATAATATGTCCAATGGATTAATCATATGAATAAAAAATAAAACATAATCAACATTCTATAATAAAAAATATTCTTTATAGATAGAAGAACCATAGAGGATGTTAATGCTTTCCCCAGTAAAAAATATATAAAAACTTATATGGAAATAATAATTGTGTTTTCATTGAAACTTATACCCAGTGGATAGTAAATTATTTTTTTGTAGAGGATGCATAGAAAAAAAATAAAAAGGACCATTAAAAAATTCATAAGGAAATACCCTTTTCACGTTGAAATGAAAATAAAAATTAATAAATTTCTAGAATACAAGTAAGATTATTTAAAATAAATAATGGGAAATTTTAAATAAAGATTTAATTCCTAGAGTGGACATGATGGTAGGATATTTGGTTCTTACCAAGCCCGTTAAAAATATGATTCCTTTCACAGTTTCAATAACAAGTAAAGAAGTGACTCATTAGAAAACTATTTTAATGATTTATGTGGAACAATTTTTCAAAATGTAAAAATGGGTAAAAATTCCTTCAATTAATTATTTGATAATTTGAAAACATCAATTTAATGATTTTTTAGATAATATGGAAAGGGAAAAAAGATTCCTTACCATGAATAAAAAGAAATTCAGTTTTCCTTAAAACATTATTCTAGTATCTTATGCACATAAAGAAGAATTCAGTTTACCATAATTAATTATTGTTGCATTACAAAACTTTTCTCCCAATAGATGCAATTTTGGACAAAAAACCTTTACCTCAGCTATGTATTCCTTCATATGTCTTCCAACATTATTTATAATAAATTGTTATTTAATGTTAATATGTTAAAAGAAAAAAAAAATATAAATAATGAAATATATTATTTATATATAACCTTTTATCACTCATTTATTATCAATTTATATTGAAACCTTTGTTTGGGCGACAACTACATAATTTTTCATTTAGGTTTTCCCTTTGGTAGTTTTGGTCCTTTTTCATTGATCATAATTAATTAATCTACTGAATGTTATTTATGATTTCAATATCATATATTTTAATTATATATAAATTTATAGATATTTATAAAATGATGATATATAAAAAATAATTACAACGTTCATGGAGACTTTAGGTCATACGTAAAAATTAATGATGATTTCACTTTTTGAAGGATGGAAATAAAGAAATATGAATAATAATTTTCCTTAAAAATATAATTTTTGTATCTTATATATCATATATATTAATAATATATATCCTTATTATCATCCTTGTAATTAGGAAATGAAAAAACAAATCACATCACATCGTAGTGGTGGAAGTCCGCATATTTTTACAAGCAACATTATATTCTTCCCAGGGATTTGAAATTCATAATTTAGAGAAGATATTATAAATACATAAGAATAATTATATCAAAAAAATTAAATATATCAATTAATTATATATTTATTTCCATTTATGTAATGTGGTGATGAAAAATGAATTACCCCTCTATATGGTGACGATAATCATACGTACACACAAGCGATGTATTTATTTTTTATTGGATGAAAACGAGATGTAAAATGGTTGTACCATATAAATATTAACATATTAGTATATTAATGATATTATTTTTGAATATGTTCAATAGATTTAGTGGATGTTGAATAATAATGAATTTTGGAAGATTTGGTAAAGTAGATTACCTCCTCTTCGAAAGATATTATTTAGATGTCTAGTTAAGGGACCTACGGTTGGTAATTTGAAAAGACCACAACCTCAAACACTTAGATTATATTTTTTTGAAGTTCTTTTTTGAAGGTCTTGGTATAATTTTTTTTATATTTGGTTTATATAAGAGAGGAGTGGTGGTTCATTTTTATTGCGATTGAAAGGAAACACATCGAATTATGAAAAATATTTTAATATAAAAAATACATTTTTAGTGAATGTGGATCAATTTGGCTATGGTGTGGAATAAAATGTCTAATATGTTTTAAATATAATCAAACAACAATAATTTAATAGTTTTATATTGTATTTTACACACAATCTTTTGGTTTAACACATAAGTTATATTATATTCAGAAAATATCTTTAATGACATTTTTGATACTATTAATTAAATTTTACATTATATACATAAATACGAAGATAAAATTTGAATATAATATTTTCCGAAGATCCTAAAACATTACATCAATGTATAAAAATTTGTAGAATAAAATAATTCTTCTAATTTTTATTAATTTAAAATCATTTATTTTTTATATTAAATGGATACATACTATGTCTACATTTTGTATGCATTAATGCTAATTATTAAATAAAAACATTCAAATAAATTAATGTGATAAAAAATTATCCATATTTAACGCAATTTTTTTTACTGAATATAATTATTAATTATCCCAATAATAAATATTATTTTTATTTAATGATGAAAAGTGATATTTTTTCCTTTCTATCTCATTGAAATATTTTAATTGTCAAGATCCTATAAATATGGCCCAAATTTTCATTTTTCCCAAAAAATCATTTTTTAAATTCTTGAAATGAAAAAAATTATTGAAAATTAGTAATTTTCGTTATCCATTAGAAAATCAATCTTTTTAGAGAATTCCAAAAAATTTAAACAATGTTACGTTTGATGAACTAATTTATGAAATGATATTATATTTATTAAATACTAATCGGTAACACCACACAATTTCATTGTACGTTATTTTTCAATGTAATTCAATAACTTGCACTACATGCAACACCGAGTTCGAGCGCACCAGAAGATTACTAAACTAGTCGTTAAAATTTTTTAATAATATTATTAACTAAATAGTGAACTATATATTTATATATTACTTATAATTTTATAATCCATATTATGAGTTTCTTAGACATAATGTATGAAAAAATTTATTTTTTCTGATAAAAGAAGTATTTATTTCAAAAAATGCACTTTTACCACCTATTAAGGATGAACCCTTTTTAAATATAATATTTGAAACTTTTATATATTATATTTCACAAAATAAACTTCTTATTTAGAATCGGGACTTAAGAATTTAGTTTCAATAAATTTTTGGTATTTTTCTGAAAACATTCATTTCATGATGAATAGTGAAAAATAATAAATTTAATTAAAAACAACTTTTATAATAAAAATAATTTATATTGTTAAATTATACTTTTGAGTGGTTTCAAAGTATAGTTAGAATATTTTTTTACCATTTAATCCAATTTTGGTCATTGGACTTAATTCAACATTTAAACTAGACATAATCAAGTGTCATTCTTTTGATAGTTATTATTTTTTAAAAAACACGTTTTTTGTCTTGAGAACGAGAATTAATTTTAAATCAATTTATGCCACTTATGTGTTTGGAATTTGAATAAAAGGATTAAATATTTGGGATCAGGAGGTCTGAATAGTGTAAATAGGTATCTTTCATTTTTATACATTATGAATAATTACTCCGGTAAATATTTTATTTACCATGGTTAAAGGTTAATCCGGTAAATATGGGTATCAAAATAATATTAAAATAATATTAAATTACCCTAAATCATGTCCTAACACTATTTTATGATACATTTCTAACCATGGAAATCTTTGGGTAGATTTTGGGACCCCATCGAGCCACATGTAAGTGATAATGACACTTTATATTAATTATGGTAAAGTAAATACAAAAATGACATAAGTATATATCTTTTAGAAAAACTATTATTACATAGGGTTATATAAGTTATATTTTCAAATATAAATATTAATTTTAAATATAAAACTATTTCCTACATCATGATAATTTTATTATAACTTTTAGGTGTCACATAAATTAAACTATTTATGACACAATAATGATGCAGTGTTTACCTCATTAATAAAGTGTTTAAATAAATAAGATTATAATGATTAAAATATTATCCAAAACATGTCCAATACTTATTGGATGATTTTATTTCGACCATGAGTCATCTTACCATAAACATTAATGAGTTTTTTACATTTAGAAACCAAATATCATTATATAATAAAATAATATTTTCAATCGTTCCTAAAGAGCCCCTCCTCCCCCTTATAAAAAGCCCTCACCTCTAAACAATTCCACACACCTCTCAAGACAATTGGCTCGTCCAAACTCTACCCAATTAAGCCCCATATATTCCCCTCCTCCTCTTATTCGCCTTACCTTATGCATAAGGCACTTCAAGAGGTCCTTTTGGTTCAAACCAAAAAGAGTTACCCGATTAAAAGGTAACATCTTCACTTAAGTTCTTTTGTTTTATTTTACATATCCAACCCCTAAAATCTTTTTATTATTTACATTGGTAACAAAACCAGTATCCAAAATTTACTAGTTTGTTTTTATGATAAGTATTAGAACTACACTTTAACACACCACCATTTAATGGGTTATGAACATAATGTTTCTGTGGATGGAAACCAAACACCTCACGAAACAATGATTGTTCAAATTATCTTCTACCGCCTATCATTGAGGCCATTATGATGGAAATATAATTAAATATAATATTTATGAAATTTATTTTATATATAATCTTCTATAATTCAATTTTATAGCATACCATTATTCATTTCATGTTGAATATATATATACGATAATTTCAATTGAGGAAGTGCGGACTACCGCCCCCTCAAATTAATATGACTCATTCATACCATACATGGAACGTATAAAGGATAGTGTTAATAGACTTAAGTAACATATATAAGTTATTATATTATATAGTAATAATAATATAACTATGTACCATTTGGTTTTGATTCGTTTTAAAATAAAAATTGGAATGGATGAAGCCTCCGTGCATACGTACGGATTACAGTCTCCACGAATGCAATGAGATTCATTACCCATCACATCCCTTCAAGACTAATTTTCATTTCATTATTAAAAATAAGGATTAATAACTTAATATCATTCTGTATATTAATAAAATACATCCTATCCGCAACAAACACATCATATTTAATAAAAACATATAAAGGGAAACAAATCAGTTAACACCGAAACGACGATATACTAAAAGTAAATATTAGAAGATCATATATGATATAATATTTTTGTATATGGTTCATGTATAATTTAATAACTATGATTTAACTATTATACAGGAGGTTAACATACCCTCGACCAAGGAAAATTACAAGGTAATGTATAATTTCACAATCTCTTCATTGTCTGAGGTTTTTTATACGTAATTATCTATCGAGACCTTATTATCATCCAAATCCATGTTTCTTAAAAATGTATTTCAAAACATTATAAATTTTTTTATAGAATATGGGTTAAAGTAATTTATTCCCTTGTAAAACTTTGTATAAGATGTTTATAAAGTGATCTTTCTGTCATTTCCCAAACAAGGTCCTCTTTAACCTTTTTGACAAAATAATGGTAAGAATTTCTTTTTTAACTTATACGGTGGGTGCGGATATTTTCCTCCATTATAAAATCATCGAAGCTTCCCTTAGAAGCTTATAAGATTATTTTCAATGTAAAAGTTTTCTTTTATAATTATGTGACTTTTAAATGATTTCAAAAAAAAGAATTTTATCTCAAATAGTTTTGATTTCATCAATGTCAACATCCTTTGATGGATTTTATGTTTATTTGATTTTGATTTTTTATGATAGAAAACATCAATATTGTATTGAAGGACTTGTGATATGTTTGACAGTGGATGTGCTATTTTTATAGCACTCATTGTTTATCGTTATAGTATTGACATTTCCTATGAATGTTTTAATACAGATGTTTATGATATGTTTAAACCTTTTCATATGTGGAATGTATTAGACTTAGTAAATGATGCGTAGAGCCCGCTATAGCTCCTCAATGAATCAGTAGGTCTCATGAGACAACTAGACGTGGAATTGGTAAAGGCCATTTCCCAATTTTTGATATATGGTTTTGGTCGAGGCCTTAATCATTTTTAGATGTCTTGGCCGAGGCCATGACAAAAATTTTCATAATGTCCTGCATTATACACTCCATCATTATAAAAATAATATTAATTGTTCATGTGGTCATTCGTCTAGTATAATACTCATGATTATGTTTTATTATGGAATTATTTACTCAGCTCGTATTCCTACCATAAAATTATTCATGTTTATTATTAGTAAAGACATGTTGTTTCAATTATTCCTGATGCTTAATATTTATGTTATCTTCTGGTGTATTGCTTACCATTAATGAGCATTTGAGCTCACCCCTTTCTTATTTTTCATTTTCCTAGGATATGAAGAAGTTAGTTATCAGTCAATTTCAGGCATAAAGAAGGGGGCTTTGATGTTTCTAATTAAATATATTCATGTCGTATTTCTCTTCAAGTTGTAAAGTTGAACTTATGTATGAATCTTGTTTACAATAATACTAAACTGATCAGTCTTTCGAGACATGATTTCCTTGTGATCATTCCAGTGTTATATAATAATGCACCAGCTCTGGGTAACTGGGGTCGGGGAATTACATTTGGCATTAGAGGAAGTTTAGTATAAACCTTGGTAGCTAGATTTAGATAAACTCTGATTAGGGCACATATAACTAAGAAAGACATTGAGGATTAGTATAGAATAACTTCACAGAATATTGGTATTGTAAATATTTTTGAGTTTTCCGAGCTATACATACCTGTCTAGATACGAGATGGCAGAGGTGGCTCTGGCACAGATGTACCTAGGGGTAAAACACGAAAACAACGCTTTGAGCTAGACTCGAACAGGAACTGGTGCAGGACAACGGTCCTTGCTACACTCTTGGTTACGACACTCCTGGGGGATATTTATAGGATAATTCTCACTTATTTTAAAAACCAATATTAAGGGTTTATGATTATATATTTCCTCAATGAAATTATTTTTATGATTATGGATTATATACATAAATTGTTCAATATGCATTACATATTTTACATGTTTGGAATTATTCATTGTAATTTATAAACTGCCCTAGTGCATGCCTTTGTATAGAAATGGCACCCAGTAGAAGGAATGTGAAATCAATAAATACCCATTATCCAATGAGTAAAAAGGATCATATATTTCATGGTATTAAGCCAACATTTAGAAGGGAAATTGTCTCCCATGTATTCTCAATATATGAAGAAATAATATCTTGTATTAAAAGGATAAGTAAATAATTCTCTTAGTCCTTTGGCATTGATGGGAAGCAAGAGACGAAAAAGATAAAAGAGAGAATGGTTGATAAAGGGAAGAAGGAAAAGATAAATTTTCCCATATGTGATAAATGTGGGAATAAACACCCTGGAACATGCCTGAAGGGAATGGGAGTTTGTTATAAGTGTGGAGATAAAGGACACTGAGTACGTGACTGCAAGGGTGTGAAAAAGGTTTCAAATGTACAATGCTTCATCTACAAGTAGTTGGGACACTACAATAACCAATGTCCAAATCATCAGAGTATTCCCCAAATGATGCTATTGGATAATAATCATGTTATGATACTACCACATATGAGGAGAATAATTACAGTTCCTAGGTTGTTATTAATGAATTATGTCATTTGAGTGTTGTATTAACAATTTACTGGTTATAATAATTATGGAGTATATAAGGATTGTACCACAATAGCATTTCATTAAAGACTTGAGATTGTGTGGAACCATTAAAAGTTACTCAATAGAAGGTTAAATTTTAGGAAAATATATGGTTGATTGTAATATAAACCATAATATGCTTCTGATACTGAGGTAGTGATTTTGGAATAATACGTGTTTGATTTGGATAAATTATATTGGATATTCTTGAATTCCGTGAAATTGTTTAGTGACTTGTATATTCCAACATTGTTTGTGTTTACAAATTTTTTGGATAGAAAGAGTATATCCATTATTCTATAATTAATAAGGGATCCTGAATGTAATCAATAAGGTTTTATGGTAATTCAGGATGTTGTAGTGTTTTAAAAGAATACATGATGAAGGTGTTCACATGTTATTATTTGGAAAAAATAATCTTCATTGTGTTTAACTTCCCTATAAATTTTGGACTGGGAGTTTGGAAAACAGAATTTTGGAGATGTATAGTTTGAGATAATTTTTGGATTTCCATAAAGAGGACAACAAGAAGATCAGGCGGCAACCTGTCACATCCGGCAAGGCCGCGAGACTTGAACCCGCAACCGAAGGGAAACAAGGGTGTATCACCTACCACTGACCCACATGAAGTCCTGAATTAAATAATGTAGTTTTTTTATAGGGTCTGGTATTTGAGTTATAAATTAATGTTTTTTTGGAACCCTATACGAATATGATAAATAGAATATTTTTTTAGTTCTCTTATCTTTTAGTCTGAAAGATGAGTTTGTGGTAGAAATTAGTTAAAGTTTGGAACTATACTTGTTAAATAAATATATATATTTTTCATCTATTATTATATGAATAAATTAAATATTAAACTTTAGGTAAGGGATCTTAAAAATAAAAATGCGGTATCCTAATACCTTATGTTTTTTGGAACTAATGGTATTTTATGTCATCATAGATTGATGGATTTGAGGCCCTCAATTATAAAATTGTTTGTGACTGATGACCTCAATCACTCCCTAAAAATATTTACATTTTCCATCAATTCTTTGTCTCTAAATTCCACCAATGTTCTCTTAATCGAGATCATAATTTGGTGGTTACTTTTTCGTTCCCCCTTTTCCTCTTATTAAGACTAAATTTTATTAACCAAAATTCTGATGTGGGTTTTCCCACAAAGTAATTTTCAATTTTCATCCTTTTATTTTTGAATAACAATTTAAAATTGCAAGGACACAATTTATTGAACGAGGGAAGAATGAAACACCCCATGATTTCATAGTATGTTATTTTTTAATGTAATTAAATAACATGCACTACACGCAACACCGGGTTCGAGCGCACCACAAGATTACAAAAATAGACATTAAAAAGTGGTTAAGAAAAGTATTAAATAAATATTTAATTATATATATATATAATACTTATAATTTTAGAATCTGTATTATGAGTTTCTTGGACATAATGTAAGAACAAATTCATTTTTTTAGTTAAAAGAAGTATTTATTTCAAAAAATGCACTTTTACCGCCCTTTAATGATGAACCATTTTTAAATACAATATTTAAAACTATTATATAATCTATTGGAAAATATAAAATTTTTATTTAGAATTGGAACATAAGAATTTAGTTTCAATAAATGTTTGGTATTTTTCTGAAAACATTCAGTTCATGATAAATATAGAAAAATACTAAATTTTAATTAAAAACAACTTTTTAAATAAAAATAATTTATAGTGTTAAATTATACTATTGAGTTGTTTTAAAGTTTAGTTAGAATATATTTTTACCATTTAATCCATTTTTGGTCATTGGATGTAATTTCACATTTAAACTAGACATAAACAAGGGTCAATCTTTTGATAGTTATTATTTCTTAAAAAACATGCTTTTTGTTTTGAAAACGGGAGTTAATTTTAAATTAATTTAGGCCATTTATGTGTTTGAAATTTTGAAAAATAGATTCCATATTAGGGATCCAAAGGTCAAAATTGTGTAAATAGGTATATTTTATTTTTAGACATTATGAATTATTATTTCGGTAAATATTTTATTTACCACGGTTAATGGGTAAATCCGGAAAATATAGTTAAAGAACTAATATTAAAATAATACTAAATTACCCTAACACATGTCCTAACCCTATTGTATGATACATTTCCAACAATGGTCATCTTTGTTTCGATTTTGGGACCCCATGGAGCCACTTGTAAGTGATAATGACACTTTATATTAATTATGATAAAGTAAATACAAAAAATACATAAGCAGATATCTTTTAGCAAAACAATTTTTACATTGGGTTATATAAGTTATACTTTCGACTATAATTATTCATTGGAAAGGTAAAACCATTTATAATTCATTATAATTATTCTATAATTTTTATATGTCAAATAAATTATATTATTTATGACACAATAATGCTGTAGTGTTTACTTTACTAATAAATGATTTTAATAAATAAGAATATAATGATTAAAAGATTATCCAAAACATGTCCAATTCTTATTGGATTATTTAATTTCAATCATGAGTAATATTATCTTAATATTTAATGATTTTTGGTCTTTTATAAACCGAATATCATTAAATAATAAAATAATATTTTCAATCTTTCCAAAGGAGCCCCTCCTCCCCCTTATAAAAATCCTCACCCCTAACCAATTCCATACACATCTCAAGCCCCATGGCTCATCCAAACTATACCCAATTAAGCTATATAAATCTGTCTTCTCCTCTTTTAAGCCTTACCATAGGAAGAAGGAACTTGAAGTTGTCTTTTTGGTTTAAACAAAAAGGAGTTACCCGATTTAAAGGTAACATCTTTTCTTATGTTATTTTATTTTATTTTACTTCTCCAACCCCTAAAATATTTTTATTATTTTCTTTTGTAACAAAAATAGTATCCTAAATATACTAGGATGTTGTTATGGGAAGTATTCTAACTACCCTTACACACACCTCCATCTAAAGGGTGAAGAACAGAATGTTTCTGTGGATGGAAACCAAACGCCTCACGAAACGAAGATTGTTCAAATTATCTCTTACCTCCTATCATGGTGGCCATTATGATGGAACGGTAATTAAATATGATATTTATTATATTTATTATATATATAAGCTTCTTAAATTCCATTTTATTGAATACCATTATTCTTTTCATGTTATATATATATAAGATAATTTCATTTGAGGAAGTGCGGACTACCGCCCCCTGAAAGTTATATGACGTTTTCGTACCATACATGGAACTTATAAAGTATTGTGTTAATTAACATAAGTAACATATATATGAAATTACATGAAACTATAATAATAATATACCTATGTGTCATTTAGTATTTATTCCTTTTAAAATGAATAACGAAATAGAAGTAGAGTTCGTGCGTACGTATGGATTACCGTCTCCAGGAATGCGATGAGATTCATTCCCCATCATATCCATTCAAGAATAATTTTCATTTTATTATTAAAAATAATTATTAAGAACTTAATATCATTATAGATATTAATCAAATACATTATATCCATAAAAAAACAAGGCGTATGTAACAAAACATATAAAGGGAAACGAATCAATTAAAATCGAAACGACGATAATACAAAAAGGCAATATTAGATGATCATATATGATATAATATTTATGTATATGGTTATTGTATAATTTAATAACTATGATTTAACTATTATATAGGAGTTTAACATACCCTCGACCAAGGAAAAGTACATGTTAAGGGTAAATTTCACAATCTCTTCATTATCATAGGTTGTTTATATGTAATTATCTACTAGGAACTCTTTATCATCCACATCCATATTTCCTAAAAATGTATTTCAAAACATTCTTAATATTTTATAGTTTATGGGTTAATGTAAATTATACCCTTGTTGGAATTTTTATATTATGTTTTTAAAGGAATCCTTTGACCATTTTCCAAATAAGGTCCTTTTTAACCTTTTTGACAAAATTATGGTAAGAATATATTTTTTAACTTATACGTCGGGAGCGGCTATTTTCTGACATTTTAAAATCTTCGAAGCTTCCCTTACAATATTATAAGAATATTTTAAATTTAAATGTTTTATTTTATAATTATGTGAATTTTAAATAATTTAAAAATATATATTTCTATCAAATAGGTTTGATTTCAACAATGTCAACGTCCTTTGATTGATTTTAAGATAATATGATGTTGATTTATTATGATACAAAACATCCATATTTTATTTAAGGTTTTGTGATATGTTTGACTGTGGATGTTCTATTTTTATACCATTCATGGGTTATCATTAAAGTATTGACATTTCGTATTATAGTTTAAATACAGAAGTTTAGGATATGTTTAAACCTTTTCATATGAGGAATGTATTGGACTTCGTAAGTGACGGGTGAAGCCTTCTATAGCTCCTAGAAGCATCAGTTGGTCTAATGAGACAACTAGAATACCCATGATTATGAAAATAATATTGATGGTTCATGTGGTCATTCGTCTAGTAGAATATCCCTGATTATGTTTTATTATGGAATTTTGTACTCAACTCATATTTATGTAATAAAAGTGTTCTTGTTTATTATTGTTAAATACATGTGGTTTCAATTATTTACCATGCTTAATATTTATGTTATCTTCTGTTGTATTGCTTACCCTTACGGAGAGTTTGAGCTCAACCCTTTCTTATGTTTCATTTTCCCAGGATATGAAGAAGTTAGTTATGAGTGAATTGAAGGCATAATTTAGGAGTCTTGAATGTTTCTAATTAAATATATTCGTATTTTATTTCTCTTCAAGTTGTAATGTTGAACTTATGTATGAATCTTGTTTCCAATAATACTAAAATCATCGGTCATTGGAGACATAATTTCCTTGCGATCATGCCAATGTTATGTAATAATACACCGGCTCTTGGTAACTCGGGTCAGGGCATTACAATATCTACATATTTCAAAAGATAATTATAATATTCAACTAGAAAAAATATAATACATTTTTGGAAAAAAATGTGACTTTTTTTGAAAAATGAAACGACTTTTATAAAATATGTGTTATTATTTCAAAAGAATATATAAAAATATTTGTTAAGTATGATTTTTTTTCTCTAAAATGATTAATTCTGATCATACACACCAAATTACTAAATGTCTTATATCATAAAAATTTAAGTCATATTATTTTTTTGATCATTTAATATTAGTGATGTTTGCTGAATATGCTATCAAACATTGTGTGATTTTAAAACCATGGGGTGTTGCAATAATTATTTAAAAGTAATAATATAGATTGGTATTAACTCATTATGGTGGATAATAGATCTTGGTCTAGTTTGGATTAAAGAGCAATTTTTTTATTTTTTTAAGACTGTTAAAACCTCTTATTAGGTATCCATTACCACCAAATTCTCAATTTTTTGATGTTGGTATACACGTTCGACTACTAAAAAATTATAGGTTATTATTAAAATTTATAGCTTTAGAGATAATAAATTATTACATTTCATTCTCAGTATTTTATTAATAATTTTTTCGATCATTGTATATAAATTTATACTTAATATAACCTACCAAAATATTCCCATAATCTTTTATTCCATTGTTGGATCAATAACATATTGGGACATCTATTCTAGGTATTTCTAATATATTTCAATGGAAAAGTTTACACATCCCATAAAGAATATTAGTTTTTTTATTATGAAAACGATAGAATAGTGATAAAATATATTAGAATGTGCAATCAAATTTAACTATATCAAATTTTAGGAGGTTTGATCACACAAGGTATTACATAATAAAATATTTATCTTCATATCTCCTAAATAAAACAATGTCATTAATTCTATTCATTATTTTAATACTCAAAGTATATTAATTTTTTATAATTACAAATAAAAACCTTTTATGTGAAAAATAAAATTTTAATATAATAATATATAGTTCACAATACTTATTTAAAGGGAGTCATGGTTTTTAGTTGGTGGTTTTACAAGAAAGTGGAAATTTAGATATTGTATTGTTATAGATGGAACTATATGATTCCATTACTGGTATGAATTTCTTATATTTTTAGAATGATTTTGTTAACCATTACCATGGTATTTCTTTTTAAAAAGAAATGAAGGACTGAAAAGTAATTTTAATTATAAAAAGTGTCTATATTATGGGTTAGAATTTACAAATGGAAATGTCATCATTTCTTTTTAACATAGTATAATAGTTTTATAATTTTATTTATTGGAGAATGTGATCCTAAGGATATAGTGGTAACAACTTGATGTTTTTGTTGAATAAAATATGAATCTACCTCAAACACGTGAAATTTAGATTTAATGTAAATATTATATTGGATATCTCATATATTGATGTATATATAAAAAGGGAAGATATATGGTATTTAGTGTTATGGATTTAAAAATATGATATATTATAGTGGGTTTTTCATAGGCATAATGTATCCCCATTGAAGGATCATATTTTATTTTCTATGAATGAATATGGCTCTTTACATTGATATATCTATTAATAATAATTTAATCAATTAATGATTATTAATTGATCTCTTTTTTCAACACTTTCATTGGTAGTGGCAAGCATCATTGTGGAGATACGTTCTTTTGACCTCGTGTTCCGTCTTTCAAAAGGTATAAAAAATTTGTCACCTTGTTAGAGATGATATCACATAGATCAAAATAAGTTGATGGGTAGTTGGTTCCTCCTTATGTGGATTCTTCTACAGAACTTGTCACCTAGTCTGGGTCTCCCTTATAGATTCGAGTCATTGTTCATGAAGCTCATTCCATGTTCTTTTTCCCAATACATGCTGGTTGGTTATGATGATTTTATGTGGAAATTCCAAGATGTCTCGTTAGGGATGCCACCATTTTTTAATATTAGATGGTTACATTAGGAACTTCGATGTATCATTGGATGCAGGAACATTAGTCTCAAGCATTCTTCCTCATAAGAGGTCTTCCGAATGGGGTGAATACCTGAGGCCTTTGACATTGATCATAGGGTCTATTATGTAATAGGAATGTCTTATGTGTTTTTTTATAGAAATATCATGTTTAACAAGAGGTAGACCGTGAATTTAACATCTTTTGGAGATGGTAATGCCAATGGTGTCTCCTCCAAGGCTTTCATCATGAATCTCATGTTTAACATGATTTTAGAAACTTGTTTAACTTCTTAAAGCGATAGATCGGACTAGTCAAAAAACATATAATGGTTAATTAGATGGGTACATCCCTATATGATAGAATATAGAATGTTCAGCATATGGATGGATTAGAACACACCATGAGGATATACCCGAGATGTTATATCCTACAATGGGATGGTTTCGCACCAAGAAGACTGATTTAAACACCACAGAGGGTGGAGCAGGGAGTGTGAACACCAATGAGGGGAGAACCATGGTTTACCATTAGTTTGGATTAAACCTCAAGGAGGCTTCCTACATTTCCTATATAGAAAAAAGTGATAAAAATTCATAACGTTTAAAAATAATTTTTGTAGAATACATATGAATGACTTCTCTTCACAAGAGGGGAACACTTATTTGGATGGATGTAGATTATGTCGGGCTTACACATGGTTAGATACTAATGTTCTTCTAGATTCAACAATGGGATTTTGAATTTGGATTACAAAAAAATAAGACAATAATGAAAACGTGACCACGCCATTATTAGGGTGAAGTGATGGGGCAGAGGGTTGGGGATTATGCATGGATAGCTACTCAGGTGTGGCCAAGAGTACTGATTAGATGGTGGATGGGTATTACATTCTATGGAAACCCATATAGATTGAATGATACCTCTAGGATGTGATGACATAGTTAAGTTTGAAGATGGAGATGTAGGAAGTGATGAGGTAATGGATGGACTGTAGGTTGTTATGGTCTTGAACCGCAATGAGGCTTCCTATGTACCAAGGGTAAAATACAGGGATTAAATTCCATGTAGAATGAATATGGAATCATGGATTACACATGGCCATAATACCTTTCAAGTGATGGGGAATATGCACGGTTAGTAGCCCAAATAGATGGAGGTGGTTGATTTGATCTCACCAGGAAAAGGGTGAGGTGATGGATGTAGATATGCATGATTGATCATAACACCTCAAAAAGGTGGATTTGGGGTATGTACCCCGTAAAGGAAAAATTAACCATTATGAGGTTATTTCTTAAGGAGGGAGAATAAGAGCTTACTCGGTTTATGGATCGAAACACCCAAGGGGTACGATCTTGGGTGGTGTGTCCCATGAAGGTATGATGTCACCCCATGAATGTTGATCTGAACACCGTTGGAGGTGGATTAGTTAGGGTGATCCAATATGAGTTGGAACCAAAATTTAATGTTCATTGGATCATAATTCTTGTGGAGGTGGATCCTTGGTGGTGTGTACCGTGAATGTATGATTTCACACCATAAAGGCTAGTCATATCACTAATGAAAGTGGATCAATGAGGGTGCACCTATTAGAAGGGGAAACCAAGGTTTACCATTGGTCATGATTGACCCTCACTGAGGACGAAAATGTACCTTTTCTAAGAGCAAGGGGTCAAACCCTACATAGTTAAATAATCACATGAATTTTAATGTCATTTGTTGGTGATGGGAGTGAACTGACATGAAACATATAGAATTCATGGACTTTCGGGATTGAACATCATGGAGGATTCTTATGTAACCCAGTTAAATGGAGATATAAGTTCATGTAGTTTAGGAATTGGGGAATTAGGACTTAAAACTAAAGAGGTGGCCCACACATGTGGTCTAGGGATTATTCATTGAATATTCCAAGGTGGACGAGTGTCACTATCACTACATACCTCAAAGACTATGTGTGTCTTGATCATGGTGAGAAAAAAACGGGAAGCAATAGGCTGGCCAGAAATATTGTGGACAGTGTGCACATAAGAGAGAGTATGGGTCTTATGCATGGAAGCATCCTAGATCCCACTACAGTGTGGAAATGATGTGGATGTGGATTATGCATGGAATCCTTCATGTTTCCTCTATAGAGTGAAAATGATTCAGATTGGTCTTACGCATAGGAACTTCATAGGTTCCTCAATGGAGTAACAATGATATGGATGGGGATAACATGTGGATGTCACCGATATTCCACTATAGATATAAAATTATGTGAATGGGGATTATGTGTGTAAGACACCGAAGAGATGATATGAAGTGGAAATGATGTGTATATGTCTTACACATCGAAGTGTCCCTTGTGATTCTATGTAGAGTCAATGATGTGGATGTGGCTTATGCGCTGAAGCTTCCTAGGTGCCCCTATAAAGTGACAATGGGGGATGTGGCTTACACATGGAAGAATTACGGGTAGTATCTTCATCGTGTGACATCACAAGGTTACCCCATGTTCATTACAAGGGGTGTATATTCAATTTAATATATTTTGAATGTACATAGTGTGGAGGACTTATGCAATGAGGTGACCGTTATATCTTCCTCATGTCATGTCTTGAGGGATTCATGACATGATGATTGGTCAAAGAAAAAAGGTTTGGGGATTTCAGAATAAGAGAAGTCCCATAGTGGTTATTTATTGATCTCATCATGAGGCATCTTATGCTTGATTAATAAGGCATCATATTCGTTAATGAAATGGTACAGTTCAAATTAATGTCATGTAGTGAGGACCATTGTCATCTTATGATTGGGGAATAAGGAATCACTTGTTTGGAATAAAAGGCATCCTATGTTTTTCATATAGGGTGTACTATATTTTAATTGTATGTAATGAGAACTATTAGGTAGATGATATCTGGCAGTGGATGTTGTTGGGACTTATGCCCAAGCGGCCCTTTCTGGTTCAACCCTGTCTTGCATCCAGGTGACATGAATTGAGGAGCTGCATGTAGAATGGATCTACTATAGGAATATAAGGAATCTAGGTGGAGGATCTTAACTCATGAAATGGGAATGTGAGAAAGTGGAGTAGGTATACTCATGGGTTTTCATTGAGTGATGAGGAGTACCTCAAATAAAAAATTTTATGGGATGGATGTTGCGACTACATAGAGGTGCAAAAGAAAATGGGGCTGAACTGGCCTAAAATGTTCGTGGTGTGGATATAGATATTTCATGAGGGTTAGTGAAGGTTGACAAGGGATCATCCGGTAAAGTCAGGACCATATCCTACCAGTGATCTCGAGTGGGGTACATGGGCATATCCACCCTTAGAATGAACTGGTGGGTGAGAAGGTAGGAGCTTTTTAAAGGATGTGGCTTGACAAAGTTATGGATTCACAGAGTTTGGGGTCTTGTGAAGGATAGGGCTTCACAGAGCTAAGGTTCACAAGAAGGATATGGCTTCTTGAAGGATGGGACTTCACATAGCATTGGATCCCCACCTTAGCATAGATTTTATTAGAATAGTCATTCATGAAGGCTTAATGCATCACAAAGCCTTCATCATCCCAAAGGGGATCCCTCCTTCCAAAATTGTGAAGGTTTTCATGACGGGAAACACTACCATATGTAGGGTAAATACATTCTCTCGTTGGATCATGGGCCTCGAGAGCACCATGAAATAGAGATCGGTAGCTGAAAGGGTGACCTAACCATCCATTTATTGTGGGGGATCAGTTTATTTATATGAAACAAGTAACTTGATGCTCGTATGGGATTCTTTCAAATAAAAGGACACAATGAAGAGAATATGATCACAACAACATATAGGAAGCTCTGTAAACTGCGATGATTAGAAGCATACCGACAGTTAAAAAAGGTCTTCGTGAATGAAAAATGGGAAATGAAAAAAATATGTTCATGCAGCCGCAGATGGAGCTCTATAAACCATGATTCTCATAAGAGTGCCACGAAGGAAAAATGATACTGCAATGGGTAGAGGAATCATCATACTCATGAAGCCACACCTCCAAGATGTTCATGCATCCACAAAGGGAGCTCTATGAACAATTTTTCTAGTCTTATTTAGAACTGCCATAACATCTAATCCATAACTCTATTCTGTCACTATGACCTATCAATGTAAATCCTATGAATGGGATATGCTTCATGGATCATGTATGGAAGAATTAAATTATTCCTTTGGATGAGTTTTCTAGTTCCAAAGATATCATTTTCCAATGATGGATTATTAATTTTTCCTTTTCATGAGAATGATATCTTATTATATGATTTATTTTTTAGATGTCTACCATAAAATAAGGTAAATGATTAATGGAAAACATTAAAGAACTTTTCAATATTGGTATTAGCATTTTGAATTCATAGTGATCCCATTAGAGTTTGAAATTCACTAGATGTATTTGTCGGTCAAATACATTAAATATTTTGATTAGATCATGATTATTTTTTAATAGTGTTCAATGATATTTTTTTTATTTGAGGATATAATAAAAATTTAAAAAAATTAGGTTTTCCATATAAATAATTGTGAATATACGTTATATAGGATTATTTTGATTTTTACATTGCATGTTGTTTGAATCCATAGTTATGTTATCTATGAACACGGTGTTTATTTTTAAAAATAAAATACCATGGTCCTCATGATGTATAAATGAATATTTTTTTTTCAAATGTATGCATTTTCTATTCACTGTTGGGTTATTATTATAGGGTTTATCAAAAAAATCTCAGTTTCAAATATTATTTTGACCACTAAAAAATTAGTGTCAATCTACTGTCTGGATAAATTATTATAAAGTTACATTTGAGGCAATAATGAATAGAATTACATTATTTCCAGTTCTATGGTAATTTAAACTGGTATAAAATTTTATGATTACTTTGATTCAATATATGTTAATTTTGGGTTTGTATTGGTATAGTATTAATTTTCTCTATAAGGTTTTAGTTAATTACATACACAAAAATGTATCAACACTATAAATTCTAATAACCATAAAATAATATTATTTTCACTAAAGATGTTGTGAAAGTATTTATATTAAAACAACATATTTATTTTTATGTTCATAAGAATCTTCAATATTTTTATCCCATATAGTAATGAATTTGATTTAAACTATACGAGTATCGTTTATTTATACATGATATTATTACCTAAGAATATGATAATGTGGTTGATAATGTATTGAGAGAAAATATTTTACTAATCCTACTATTTAAGTGATTGGGAAATGGAATTTTATATAACACTTGGTAGATTATAACATTTTCTCTAAAAGGTGGATATGTGTGATTTTCCATATCAATTAAAAATATTATAGTAAATTTTTCAATATGTAGAAGATTGTTATCTTAGTGATCATTGTATGAAATTTTGGAGATATATTATAATTTATTGTGGTATGCTATAAGGTTGGCTAAATTATGTGGAAAATTAAAATGAATATTTTAGGATAGTTATACAACACCTTTGAAATGTGAGAGTATGTGGCGTGGGATTCCCATTAATCACCTACAGTAATACATCATTGAATACAAAACATTTAAAATTTTATTGATCATCAATATTATAGATATTTAATATATAGGTAAATAACCTGACATGGGGATAAATGAGAAACCTATCAGTAAGTGATAGCTGAGCATTTGGTTCTAATGAAATTTCAATTTCAATTGAGCATCCCATAGTGAATTTGGTGCATCCTATCAAAAAGGTTATTGATGGTTTTTTCTAATAATTCAATGGAATACAACATGAAATTTATTATTAATTATCAATTGATGAATTCATACCATTTGGTAATAATAAAGTATAAAATTTAATTTCAAGTTCTAGCATAAATATATGTAAATGAAATTCTATTCATTTATGGAGACCCTTAGGAAGTTGGTTTTTTTATGTTAAGATTTCAAATCAATTATGATGTGGATTAAGACATATTTTATATTTATTATTTTGACTTATAATAAAATTATCAATATATATACTTTATAACATTGATAAAAAAAATCATGATTCAGAGGATATGTTGATATAATGCATCATAAACTTTATTTGATCATGTGCTGAAAATCTATGTTTTTTTTTCATATTTCATATAATAATATTTTCAATATATCTATTATAATAACCACCAATGGGTAACTATAAGGGAATCCATATAATTCATTATTATGTTTGGTTGAAATTATGGAGACAACTATCGTGGTATCCTATGTTGTAAGGAATATAAAGTAGAAGGTATATATATTCCATGATTTTATAATTCTAACACATAGAAGATAGTTTTTTAGATATTAATATTGAATGAAATAGAGTATATGGTGTGGTAATATATTTTTTCCTTCCATTAATTGATGCGAGTGTGTAACAACCAATAATTTTAGGAATATATCTATTTTATAGATGATTTAATCTAAGAGAATACCCATGAAAAGACACAAGATAATTCTTGATGGATTTTAAAGGGTTTTTATGGATTTTGGAAGGTGTGTGGTTATATTATATATAGGAACAACCATTATAAATATCTAGGAAAGAATTTTAATTTTTTGTTTTTATTTGGAAAGCCCACAATTTTTTCGCTATTTCAATACACAACGAAACTAAATGTGATATTTTCACCCTTTCAAGACAGATCTGATTTTCATGTTATGTTAATGTTTTGTTAAACTCTATCGAATAACCAAATGTTTGAGAAATAATTATTGTTAAGTGTACATTAAAAACCAATGCTTCTTAAAAAAATTCTCATTTTCCTCATGTGATCAAGGATCTCAATTTCTATAGATCCTATGGGATAATTTTGGGGATGTGAAATGTTTTTTATCTAATTGTATACATTTATTGAGTGTTTCATCATGTAAATAAATAGTTAAAACTCTATTCTACTAGACCATCCAATATCATTTCATTTATTCCTAAATGAAATCTTGTATTGTGTTTTCAAACCCGAGTCTCATTGATTAGAAGTGTTTTCATTGGGATATCATGGGATTTGAATGATAACAAGTATAAAGGGGAAAATATGTGAGATATTCTATTGAATTGGTCTACCTAATGGATCTATGTTAGGTGGACATTCCTTCCTTAAACTTATTCATTTAATTTGAATGATCTATTTCCATTAAATTATATAAATATTCATTAGCTAAAAAATATTTTTCCAAAAACTTTATATAATATCCCCATGATTTTCTTATTATATGTTTTTTGGGTACAGATCACACATTAAGGGATTATAAAATGATAGGTTTTCAAAATAATAATCAGTTGGTAATTAAATGTTATTTGGTTGAATTTTATGGATTTATTTGGTATTTATATACTTCTATTTCATGAAATGGGTCTTGTATGGATGATACAATGATCATAGGACTGTAATATAAGGTTTAAGTTTTCTATTCGTGTTTTTATTTTTTTGGATACATGAAAATTCAATGAAAATTTGTTTTATTTAAACTTATTAGAAGAAATCATTAACATAAGTTACCTTGATCACTAGAGAATTTGAGGGGGTCTATGTTCTGAATGGTTGTGTGATATGAATCATTTAATTAATATTCCACGATGTTTGGAGAATATTTTTTTTATATGAATGATAATTTTTGAAAAAAAAATTACATTAATAACATCATTTCTTGTTGAAAATATTCTTGTCAAAGTCTAATTATATATTGAAATGTTAATAAAATCCTTTAAATTTCATTAGATATTCCTCATAATATTTTTAAAAATTATGATCTAATGTGATTATATTCTTAGCTGATTTTGGGAGAAGTCTCTGTGGGTTTCCTACTTCTAGTGGTTTTCATAGATATGTGGACACATGTCATTAATTCAGGTTCTTAACTTGGAGTTTAATGTGGTTCCACTATGCTTCTTGGTTCTATTTGTACTTTTTATTTTTATATGTCTTATTTAATTTGTCCCTAATTTTAGTCTAATAATTTCTTATTGATTCTTTTTGAATTATTAGATATTCTATAATTCATTGTTTTTTCTTTTTATTGTCTCTATGTTCATCGTCATGTTTTTTTGCTTATTATGGTGTACATATGTTTAATGTTCAAACATTACCCCTCTTCTGTTATAAACCCCCTATTTTATTTCCAAATATTGTTTTTTATAAAATGTGACCAAAGTCTAGTAATGCCTTATACCTAGACCAGGATAATGGTTTGGGAGGGGATGTTAGAAGTTTTAACAATTTTTTCATTCCATGAGTTGAAATAGTATCATGTATATATGATGTGTTGGTAGTTGAAATAATTAAAATAAAAAGATTTAACAATAATTTATATATATATAACTATATTATAGCGTATTCCGGCTACATAAATTTTTCTACAACAATTTTTTTATAGGTATGACCCCATCATTAGGGGTTTAGTGGAAGAATGTTAGGTATCATGCATTAATTAAGAGACTTCCCACGAGGACAATTTTTTCAAATATTTATATAATTATAATATTGTGATATTTTTATTCTAATTCCATGATATATAAGACCAATACTTGAATAAAAATCCTAAAATTGAAATTACACCCAAATTGTTTTTGTATTTTTATTATGAGATTGTCACTAGGGATGAGAATTAGAAACCCGTGAATGGATATTGGAGATATTTTTTCCAAAAAAACTAAACGTGAATAAATTGTTGGTTTAAAGTATTGTGGGTTTGTTAAAATATTTTGGAGGTAACTATAAATAACAATAAACTCATCATGTGAATCATGATATGGATTTATTTAAATGGAATCCATCAAGATTCTGAGGTCATTTGAGACCTGAACAAGAAAAATATTGGATGTATAGAATAAATATATTTTTTTACATCATTCAAAACATAATAGAGATTAATGTTATTCAATTGAATTTAATTTTTTAATATCATGTTCTTTAGTGGTCGGATTTTATTGGTCAATAAATTTTGGAGTATATTATTATATGGGAAGGGGATTAATAGTTGTTTAATAAAAATATTTGACCCCATAACTTCCTGCTGGAAATGTTTATATATTTATTCTTGATTAAAATAAGTAAATATGTTGGTATCTAATTATTTTTCTTAATTCGTTCAATTTATTTTATTCACATTGAATGTGGGATCTAGTAAATCACTAATTTCCTGAAAATTCAAGGGCCAAAAAATGACCAATATTATAGTAAATATTATTTAAATTATGTGATAAAGAATATGAAAACATTTTGAAATATTAATGAATAATTATAATACTGATAGATAGCTAGAAATCCTAGTCTATTAGAAAAAATTATGCATTTAAGTGTGGGAATAAACACTAGAGTGGGGAAAATGTAAGAAGGATGGATACTCCTAAGGTTGCATGGCACCAGAGAATTACTTTACTATATTTTTCTCTTGTAAATGTCATCATGGTAATGAAACAAAATTATTTTAGAGTGGTTTTTATTATCACATCATATGTTATTATGATATATAGCAAATAAGATTCACAATAATTGAAAAAATAGATTCCCAATATGTCTTGAATGATACTTCTAATGTCAATGGAAGTAATGGCATGATTCATCCACAAAACAATTATTCACATGAGAGTATAATTATAATATTTTGATTTAGTAAAATCAATTTAACCAATATATCTCTAAAAAACATGATACTCTATAAAACAACACATAAGGGGAGAGGGAGGTATTGTATGGGTGATAATAGATACCTACATATAGTTTTATTAAAATAGTGTTTGATTAGTGAAGTAGATCAATGATGTGAGGTATAATGCTTTTGAAAATTAAACAATGCATGTTTTTATACTAATAATTCATCACATTCCGTTATTCATTCTAATTTGGTGAAATAAATAGGATTTCACGTTGATATTATATGACTCATCATAAATATTTAGATGCCTCTTGGGCTATGGGGGTGAATAGGATTCAAGTGGCTATCATGTTCTATTAAAATTTATGTTTTTCCGTTTTTTCGGTAATTAATAGACCTATATATGTATGCAGTAGATATGATCATTGGAATAGATTGGTTATTGGAATTTTATACTCATATTGAGTTATATAATCAACATGATATATTTTCATCCCTCTATAGTACCATTCATATAATCAAGAGTTGTTAAAATATTAACATAGTCAGAGGAAGATATTTATTATTAGTGGATAAAACCATTTCTAGCTAGTTGTTAGCACTATCCACTGGAACTATTGATGAAACTGATAATATGTATGTTTTTATTATAGTATATTGATACCCGAATGTCTTTAAAAATGATATCATAGTGCCAAATTCTATGTGGGAAAGTGAACTCTTGATTTATTTACTCTCATGAACTGCGACTATTATTCTCCCATCATATAGAGTAGAAACAATTGAATTATAGAGCACAATGGTACATCTCTAAGAATTATAAGTGAAACGATTCATCAAACATAACACATCATGATGGGAAACTTGAGGATTTATCATAAAGAATCTAGAGGGTTCCCTCTGATTATATGATTATTATCGTATTATAATCCATGCTATTATCAAGAATCGATATCAGATTCCCCATATTAATGATATATTTGATTAACTCAAGGGATCATGGAGGATCAATTACATTGATCTAATTTCGGGATACCATCAACTTAGAGTTAGAATATATGATAGTAAAAATAAAATGTTTCATTATTAATATTTTTAGTGTGAATATTTATTCATTCCCATTATTCTAAATGTTGATCACGTAATTATCCTAGATTTAAAGAACTATTTCTTCCATAGGTACCTTGATTATTTTTGTTATTTTTTAAAAATATTCTTTTCATAAGGGATGGAATGGATAAGAACATGAAATAATGAATATATTGTGCACATTGAATGATAATTGACATCATTGTAAATTTTAAATTTTCAACTTCAATATTTAATAATATCAATTATTTGTGAGAAAAAGTCTTAAATAAGTAATAACAATTAATATTTCGAAGATAAAACACTCATTTCATGGATAAAACCCCAATAATTTGTTCCCGAGTTAAAGTTATATATGATTATAAATATATTATCGTCACACTAATTTTGATTGTTCATGTAATGATTCCCTTATACATTCATGGAAAATGAAATTAATTCATTTTAAATGGGATGATAACTATTAGATATTAGTCTTTGAGTTTAAATGTCAGTTAACGTAGAAAAGTATCTTTATCTTACCATAACTAGGATATGGTTATGTTCTTTACTGTGATGTATCTATATGAGTTATGGATTATCATATCAGGTAGGGGGATAATTTCATTGAATATGGATTGAGGTAGTTATTAACACATGATACAAATATACAAAACCTGACATGAAATTATCAGTAGTGGTCCATGATTAGAAAAATACCATAATCAATATCGTAAGAAACTCACAATATAAACATATCATAATAGGTTGCATCATATATTTTCTCTCTAAGACATGGACATGAGGAATCAATGATGGATAAATAATAAAAAATGTTTTCCATTGAATTAATGTTCACAGTAGAGAAGGAAAATTATATAAAAGATGATTAAAGTTACAATAGCTATGGTGATTTTATCAAATAGGCTCAAGACTAATGGTAGTATATGATTGTTTTTATTGATATCCATCTGGATGGTACTAAAGTGAATGATAATTTTTTTCTTATTGGTCGTTGTTTTTGATAATTTATTGAATTTTGTAAAATAGATTAAAGTTTAAAATTAGGAATCCATCAGCATTAGTTCAAGAATAAATGGTGCAGAGAATATGGATGGACGAATTGGAGATCCAAAACAAATTTTAGGTTTTCAATGGTGGTTCAGGATTCCTAAAAATTTAGATAAAATAGTTATTTTTTAACAGCATAATTTAAAATTTGATTTCACTTAATAATTAACAAAATTTACAAATGGATGAAATCTATGTTTTTGTGGTCATCCAAAAAATGAGAAATTATAGATTATGTTATGAAATTTAAAAAATATCATTAGTTGAAGTTCGAGTATCAATGATGAGTTTGTATGTTTCAATATATTCGAATACATATGTCTAAATAGTATATAAATTATTAAATCTTTTTTACTTTTCTACCATATACACATAATAAATATGATGCTATCTAAGAGATTATATATTGATATACCGAGTCATAAAAAATTATCACTCAATCATAGAGTCTATAAGGTAGAAGATATACAACTGTTAAATATTTTATCAGTGTTCTAGTTTAAGGGAGTGAATGTTTTGATCATCTATGGGAGAGACCAATGATTAACCTCTCAGTTATAGCACATCGTACTACAAAACATGAAGCTCAATATACTATGTGAATGAAAAATAATCCTTATATAGATAAGAAATCAAAATGTATGATTTAAAAGTTGGAATATATGAATTGTACTTGTATGATGGGATTCAATGGCTCGTGGGAAGATTATCCATAATTATTGATGTGCTCGTTGTTACAATGAGTTAATATAAATGGACCAGTTTGAGTCATTATACAGTATTACATTACATTTATTACACTTTTCCTTAGAGATTGGAGATAATTCATTAATTATATTATGAATTTTCCATGAGAGTTTAGAAAATATTGACATGATCTGGAAAAATTTCATTATTGCATGGAGTTAAAAAAATAATATTCAGGACATCTTTACCAAACATTTTCATTCAATGTGTGAGATTGTGAAATTTTTAACATTTTACAATAATATTCTTATTATCACTTGGTAAAGAAATATAAATTCGATCTATGTGATATTAGTCCATATGGGATTGTAGAATATATTTTTTAGGTTTTGTATAGTTTATCACAAAGGACAATAATTAGTGCTATCAAAAATATGATTCTTGTCTCACTAGAGAAGATGTGTCATCTAGAACCACATGATGTGATATGTTGGGGTCATGTCTCAATTGAGCTAGATATTATATAAATCCATGAACTTATCAGAATTTTTTATATAGAATATAATAAATTTTGAGGGATCTATATTTATCTTGTACAACTATTATGTCATCAAGGGTATGTTCATGATGAGACATGGGAATGATAGAAGTTAATTTGATATAAATAGATGATACTATTATATATTTTTAGGGATGAAATTTCCAATGGGGGGAGAATTTAACACCCAATATATTATTTATTTACAATTTTAATTTATTATTTAAATTTATTGAATATATTGGTTTAGAATTGCGCTGTTTTTTGATTATTTATAGGGGTTTTGGAAGCAGTTTCTGGGAATGCATATTGAAAATGTTTTGAAGACTTAATTTTTAATTATCAATGAAAAAATGTGAGTTTTTTTGGTCACTTATAATTCACACAATTGTTTTATTCTTTGTAAAAGCAATGAGGAATACTATACAACATATAACATTTCAATAAAAAATTTATTCTAATGGTTAGTACCTTGTTTGTAAAACCAAGAGACCAGACAATGTGATGGAATATAATTTTATATGAATTTATCATAAACTATATCACGTTACATTTATATAATATTTTATATTCTTCCCCAGAATTTATATTTACTAGGTTCTTCTTGTTGACATTCGATGATCTACGATATCTATACATTCATTCTATCGATTATTCAATCATTTGATCAAGGAAATCAATGGTTAAGACTTATTTATTATTTCCCATCTTGGATATTCTCAATTCATTCGGAAATAAAAAATAAATAATAGTTATTATACAAATATAATATAGATCAATGGGTTTTTATCAATTTCTCATGGGATTATATAGAGATATATATGGAGAGAGAAAAATATGTGAGATCTTCTAATCAATCATATCTAATTTGATTTTAGGTAGTTGGTTGTTCCATTTATCCAAATTTTAATTGAATGTTAAAGGTATCATTCATCTAAATTATTTATAAAAACATTATATGAAAAAAAAAGTTCAATAATATACTAAAATTATAGTAGAATATATTATTTAATTATCATTTTTTGTTTTGGGTATATGAATGACACCAAATGGGATTTGAAAATTATGGATTTAGAAAAATTAAACATATGAAAAACAAAATTGTTTTTATGGGTTGTATAGAATGGTTTAGGTTGGGTAATTTCTTAGACATTTAGTAAATGGATTATGGAGAGATTTTACAATGATCATAATATTGTTATGACAGTATCTGGTTATGCATGAGTGTGTGTGTGGACACAGGAAATTTACATGCCAATATGTTTAAATAAACTATTATTAATGGGTCATGGATAGAGGACACCATTATCATATTTATATTATTTATGGTCTATGTTATATATGGTTTCTTCAGTGGAATTATAGAACAGATCTTTCAAGATGTTTGGAAGAATATTTTCTATTATTTTTTATAAATGTTTATTTTAGAAAACATTACTAATCATAGGTTTTATTTGTTTATAACATAGTTGATAAAATATTATTAACAATTTATTTTTTATAAACTCCATAAAATTTTTATTTATAATCCACTTAATATTTTATAAAACATTAATCTAAAATGATTTTGGTTGTAGTGGAATATAGTAAAATTCTATTATAGTTTCCTACAACGTTCTTTTAATCACCCTATATTTGAACCTCAATGATTATGAATATGTTTTCTTCTATGATATTGGAAAGGTAAAAAAAATTTACTTCACTAGTGGAGCACATTGATAGTTATTTTAATGAATGAATGTAAGTTGATTTTTAATGCATGTTATTTTCATGGAGTTTTGAGTGGTGCTAATATGGTGACCGGGTTAGTTGCTAAATTGGAGTATTTGCTATTATAGTGATTTTTTCTATTTTTACTCAGATATTTTCTTGTTTATTATTTTTAGCTATTAGATATTATCCCATGCATCATTTTATTGATTTCCCTTGTAATGGTTATTTTCTTTCATTCAAATTGGATCTTATTTATAGTGGTGTATGTATTTTTTGGGTAACATTATCTCCACCAACTCTTATATAATACCATCAACATTTATTTTCATCCTTTATTATCTAAGGAATGTCATATATTTTCCAAATCATATTTTTCCCTCCCAAGACATACAATTTGGTGCAGATGTTATATAGTTCAGAAATGGTTCAAAAGTTAGTATAAATTATCATCAATTTTATTTATAATATTTAATGAAATGAATAAATTTTTTGATGTTTCAAATTATTTTAAAAATACACCAATAATAGAGAGAGTACATATAATTTTACATGTGTCACAATTTAAAATACATATTCATGACATATAATTCATTATTGATTTGATAAAAATCAACGTAGATTAATATAAAATATTCAGGGATCAACTTATATAGATTCAATATCATAAAGATAATTTTTTTCATAGGTTATTCATTCCTTTGGATGGAGTACTATAAAGACACATGGGAATATTATAGAGATCCTAGGAATGAGAATATGAAATCAGAGCTCAATGGATAAATTTATTTTATTCATTTTCATAGAGATACTGAATATTCTAATGTGATATGATGTGATGTAAATTTTCTTTTATCTTATTCTTATTTAATAATTCATATATTCTTATTTAAAAATATTTAATGATATATTTAATATAGGGACCTATAAATTTCATATCTTAATTTTTTTAAAATTTAATGAATATTTTCTATTACATGTAGTTGAATGTAATGAATTAATGGATTTTATGATTATAAATTCACTTTTTTCTGCCATTTTTTCAATAATAAGATCTTTATAGTATGGTATGAGTTTTTTGGGAGTCTTAGTCAATGATGGATTACAGATGTGGTTTTCCAAAGATATATTGTTTTCATGGATTGTGAAAAACCCCATAGTAAACTATATACATTAGAAAGGAAGAGGTGGGAAGTGATTATTATTTTCTCATATCTAAATAACCAATGAGAATAACCATCCAATCTGAGTATTATTATATATCATAAAATGAAAGGTTTTTTCACTATTCCATAACCATGTAATAAAATAATGGACAAGAAATAACAAATCAATTTTATCAATCTAAACATCATGGTACACAAATTATAACCCTGTTAATCCCCTAAAAATTTATTATTTAATTTTCATTATTATTACATTGGAATAAAAGTACATCATATAGGATTTAATATATCAAGGGTTTTATTGTTTGAATGGATACAAATTTGAAGGTTAATATTTTTGAAACATATTATATTGATCTCACTCTTTATTTTCAGAAAAAAGAAGTGTTTGTGTATTAAAATCAAGATTGTTCTTTTTATATAATTATTTTGGTGATTTATAACCAGGATTATGTTATTACATCCCAATATTTTTTATTTATAAAGGCATGTAGATTTAGAGAAATCGTTATAGGGACTGATAGAGTAACATTGCGGTATATATATATATATATTATTTTTTAAATTCCAATAATATAAATCAACTATATGAATTACTATTTTCTAACTCCAAAAAATAAATTCTAAGTAATAAATGATTTCTTATTTTTAATAACATAAAAAATAAAACGTCTAGAAATAAGTAATTGACTAGAAATAGGTAATGTAGATGAAATATTTTGAAATGTTGTGATAGATATTCATATGTAATTTTTAATGATTTATCTTAATATATAATTATATTATGGATTGTAAAAGTGATTATATATAACATAATGTTTTTATATTCCAATGTAAAAGGATTAAAAATATTTAGAATAATATAATTTTTTTTAAAATGTAATGATATTTTTGTCAAAAGAATATTCTTTGGTATATCATGAAGGATAATATATATTTTTGAGTTTTAACATATTCAATTTGTGAAAATAATATATATTTTTAAATAATTATTATATTGATACTATGTTGATATATATATTGTATTATTTATTCATATTATTTTATTATATTTTGAAAGAATATTGAATGATTTTTTTCTGTTAATACAATTAATGATTTTTAAAATCTTACTTTATAATGAATGATTTTGAAGATAATTGAGTATTCCATATGAAAGTATTATGTTATCTTGGAATCAAAATAAATATTTTATTTTATAATTTTAATAATCTAGAAATTAAAAAAGACATAAATTTATCTAGAGATGATAATGGTATTGAACGTAGTGTCATGGTTGAGATTTATGATTACATTGGGTGAAAATAGTTACCATTTAAGAGGTTTTAATTAGAAATATAGAAACAATATTATTATTCAAAATATTATATATTTTTGTTCTTGTAGCTATATTTTTAAGGTATTTTTTATATATTTATTTATATAAATATAAAGCATTTATAGTTATAGATATATTGTTTTTGACTTGTTGTCTTGGTTATATTAGTTCGACTATCTATGAGGTGGGTGATTAGTGGTGGGGCACTATGGAGGTAATTATTTTGTGAAATTTTATATAATATATATGATATTATGGGGTAGGTTATTTGAAAAAGATGTTTTAGTTTATATTATATTAATGGGATAGTTTTATTTAAATTAATTACGTATAAAAACATAAAAAGTATTTGTTTATGTAATTTTTAAAATTTATATTTACCATTGAATATGTAGTATAAAGATCTTCGCACAATGAAACAAGAGGTAAATGGTGAAAATTATTGACTATATTTATATCGTAACTTTTGGTTTGTTTAAATTGAATTTAAATGTCATATTGTTCGTTATATGTTAGTGTTGATGACATTATCTGAAGCCATTATATATTAAGTTGCAGTTGGATCATTTCATTGAAAAATTTATTTTCATTTTGGCATTAGATTAGAAATTATTATTGAACTATTAATTTGGTTTTTTTCATTTGAAATTACATGAATTGTTTATTAATAGTTGTTAATGGTATAGGTAAATTCATTAATTTATCATATGTGATACATTATTTTTATTAATGGATTTTTATTCATTTAGGTAATTAAAATATATATTTGTGTGTGTGTGTGGCTATATAGTTGTATTTTATTATAACCCATATCATATTATATCCATTCTATGATAATATTTTCTTTAGTTTATTTATATACTATAAGATGAATTTTTATGAACTCGGGAATGATAATGATTCACTTAATTAATTTTTCACATTATTTTAATAAGAATTAACATCCATTGAAACTTATATAAACTTTTATATTGGAATTAAAAAAACCTAAATAACAAGTTTTTTAAAAAAATAGTTAGAATATAAATATTGTATAATATTCCTTAAATAATATACTTTATAATTTATACTAAACAATATAATTTTATTCTTAAAAGAGAAAATATTATAAATTAATTTTACCATGAATAATAATCATATTTATCTAAATAATAATAGTTAATGTAATTCTAACAAGTTTTCATTTAAGAAATACGCAATAGATAATAATTCATTTAAAACAAAAAAGTTATTGTCTTAACATAATAAATGTATCATGATTCCCCTTTTTGACTCTAACAAACACGTCATTAAGGTAGATATAAGCTTTTTGGTTGGATCAAATCAGGATCTCTGAAAACCTAATTATAATGTTTACAGGGTGACCATATGGGAATGAAATGATGAAATTTGATCTGTTTACTTTTTTGGTATAACAACACTACATAATGATTACTGGGATATATGTTTAAAAATGTAGATATAGGATCATACTCTTTTATAACTATGTCATCAATGACCAATCTCAAATTTTATGGATGATAATGGATGATTGGGTAAAAATACTTAGATAATATCCTATAAATGATATTTTGTAACAACCTATATAATATATAAAGAAATATATAATTAAATTTTTGGTAAACATTATAATACAAGAAACATTAAAAATACACTTTTATTTAGTCATATTGTTATAGAATATACATAAATTAATATATATTCCACATTGTAAATAAAAAATTAAAAAATCATATTTTCAAAAAATTATTAAAAGTTATAATTATATTTCCTCACAATCAAGGTAAAGTAAAAAACCTGTTAGGATCATGATTGGATGGAATAGTATTTCAGGTTATTGGAGAAACCAATTTATAGGGATATTAAATGAAAAACAATTGTGGTATTTTAAATTTCAATAATATGATTATATATATTGAATCGGAGGAAGTATTATTATTACAAGAGAATTCAGTGTAAATAATGTTATATTAAGGATGTTCATGATATTAATATTTTTAAATTAACAGTGAGTAAATAAAAACCCATTTTTTAATTGGAAATAAATGATACTAATTATATATAATATATATCATATATACACAAATCAATTATTTATTATGAATTAATAATATAACTTTATGTAATATTATTAGAAAAATAAATACATTATTCACCAAAAACATGAATTCTTTAATGAACATATAGTATCTATTAAAAAATAAAATTTTTATACATATAGATTTATTTTTATTAGAAATATTTTGAATCACAACTTAAGATTTCAAAATTACATATGAGTCATTCGTTACTAATATTTAAAAATAGTAAATTTGTTGAGGTAAATAAGGAAATATATTTATATATTATATATTTTTTAATATGAAAAATAAGTGGAAGAGAAAATTGAGAATAATTAAATAAATGTGTAATTGCATGATTCATATATAAATCCAATTTATAATTATAACATTAATTATTATTATTAATCTAATAATAAATTTTATTCTAAAATTTTATCATAGTATATTTCTATTTCTTTATTCCAAAATTTCCTCTAATATATATATAAATACTTCTTCAAGAGATTATCCTTATATAAAATCTATATTAACAATTTATTTCTCTTTAAATGTATCTCTACTAGTGTTCATTCACTAATTATAATAATTTTATAAATCATTAATTACTAGTTCTAACGATGGGAAATAAAACTAAGAATAAATTTAATATTGTATCTTTATTTAATCCAATTACTCATTTTTTAAGACTAAAATTTTACATTTTGATTTTAAATTATAATTTTATATTTATTTTGTAATTGTTACCTTTTATACTCTTTATACAATTTCTACAATTATTCACTTAAAAATCCTTCAACAAATTTATAAAATTTCAAATTTATACATTCAATATTCTCTGGAAATTGTCTCAAAATATTTTCTTGTATATATATTCTATGATTGTAATTTTTCATATAAATTTTTTAATATGGTGTTTAAATAGAAATGAGTAGCAAATATATTTGGGTTATAAATTACAAGGACCATAAGCATTAATACTCTTTTTGACACATGTAAACCATTGATATCAATGTTAACCAATATGAAAGTTCTATTTAAATGTATTTTTTATCCACATAATAAAAAAAATACATTGGTAACATATTACTGATTTTATGTGGATTTACCATTGTTATTGTTTTATCACACATTAACATATTCTTGTTCACATATGTCCATTGATAGTGAAGTATTAATCATCTATAATGAAATCACATCATAAAATCCTATTATATAGCTCACAATCACATTGTTTCATTATATCATCTTCTATATGTTTTTAATTCCATATTATTTCAAAAAAGTTACGTACCATTTCTAATGAGTTTTTGTTGATTTTTGTGTGAATCTTTCGTAAGAGAATGTTTTTAATAAAGTCATTGTCTATTCATGATTAAAAATATTTCAATTTGATATGTTTTTTTTTGTTTTTGGGTTGTATGATAATTTATTAAATTTTATATCTGTTTATACACTTTATTTTATTGTAATAGTTTTCATATTCTTATTTTATATTAAAACATTTCCAGGATTTGAACATTTCTATTTGAAAACCCATATTTTTTATAGCATAAACACGATTAAATAAAAATTAAAATCAATCATATTAGTGATCTTTGTTTATAAAAAATATATTTTAATTATTTATTCCACATAATATATAGCATTTAATAATTATAAATTAGTTTTTTTACAAAACATAATTGTGAAATCATGAAAAAGTAATTACTACGTTTTCGGTAAAAACATGATTACAAATGGTTAACATAAAAATACATTGGTTAAAATGAAATAAATTCTTTCATAAAATATATTTGGTCAAATTATCTCGTATATATTATTTATAATGATATATAATATTAAATTTTGTATCATTTTGGCATGTTAAAAAACTATTTACACCTTCTTCAATTCCAAACACTGGAAGTAGAACACTCATTGATCTTATAAAAGGACACCCCTCTTAAGTATTATTTGTATAATAAAACACTTTTTTATTTCAATTAATTCCAAAGTAACATTAAAAATTACCTCATCTCTTTGTATAAGCCTTAGTTTTTTCATAAATCCATCCTTTGATGTCTTTTGGTTAAAACCAATATAGGATAACCGAAGGAGAGGAAATGTTTTTCAAAATCATTTTTATGTTTCTTACTCTAACGTCATAAATTTTTAATCATAAAATAATGATACAATAAAATTATTATCATTCATATGCTGATATTTTTTTATGTTTTGGGTCTGAAACAAAATCATTCCCACTTTCACTAAATTGGTTGTGAAATCATTATTTCTGTCTACGGCGGACTACTTTCTCCTAACCCGATGTAATTCATTTTTTTCATTACCACCTATAGTTGGGTATAATGATGAATATATAGTATATAGAAGATATCTGTGACAAAATTATACCTCTATAGTAATGATATTATATATACATTTTTATTTTACTAATGGGTTATAATAAAGTCACTAATGGGTACGATATACTACCACCTCACGAAGTGGTGTGATTTATTTTTCATGAACGCTTTACGTAGAAAATAATAAGGGTACAATTAATTAATATATATGATACAAATGAAATAAATACTTTATTAATGAAACAAATATCATTCTAAAATCATTTTATATAATTTATTTTTCGCCTTTTCACTCATTGAAAGACGATTCAATAGTTTATGTACATATGGACTATAGCCTTCATATAGCGATGTGAATATTTTTTTCCCACTATACCAAATTGTCGATATATATAACAATAGTTAAATAAATAACATGATTATATCATTATACTATAATATCAAATTATTACTTACCTACCTTCAATAATGATCGTCTAAAATGGAAACATTGATCATGTGTATGTATGACTGACCGCCCCCATGATCATAGTGTAATTCATTTATCGAATCCATCATTCATGATTTTTATTAAAAGTATAATTCAGGTATATATATGATAATTATTTCATTTTTATTATTTTTGATATGATGTAACCATGATAAATGTATAAATACAAAAAAAAAAACAAATCAGAACATATATAATGAAACAATGCGATTTTTACCAAAAATATAACCCTAACATTAAATTAGTGATTAATTGGTTATAAATTATTATAATTAAATAATATATATTAATATAAATATATATGTGGATAAATAATATATGTATAACAAAATAATATTTATATTATATTAGTTTCAAATGTGTATGATGGATGTTGAGAAACAAGGCAACAAATTTCGTATCTCTTTTTTTCTTCGAGATAAAGAAAACTTACCACTAATTTCCATTGTGTTTTCTATATAAAAAACATTTTTAAATTTATGTTATTAATTTCCTAATTTTAATTTTATTTAATTTTTCATTCTATGATATTATTTATTAAGAATTATGATTCAAAATATTAATAAATCGTTAAGGGCTTTCCATCTCACATTTATTTTTTTATCAGAGAAATGCCATATTCACCAATAGTTTCATTTATATGGTGTATATAATTCATAGTAATGTATATTATTAGTATTAAACATAATATTATGGTGGTTTCCATATAAATTTTAGGATATCCCTTTCATGTGGATTACGATTCCAATTTTTAAATGTGCTAATAGTTTTATGATATGATTTCATTATTTATTAGGATTGTTTATGATTAAGCTTCCTATGATAAATTGTTATGATATATATTTGAAGAAACCATGAATATTTTTATCTTCTTTATATTTTTGAAGACATTATATGATCCCCTATTTTTAATTTTGTATCTTCATAAATAAATTCAATTTCAGTGATTGCTTACGTTACTCGCAACACCCATCTTGTATGAACAAACTATTTTAACCATGCCTTTAAAATAATGGGAATGGGTTGTAATATTAGTATTTAAAAATTAGAATATTATATATTAAATAATTTTTGTACAATTTTCCAATATATTTTTTATGCATAATATAATATTGAATCCAATTTTACACATCAAATAGCTATATTTTTATAAAATAAATTTTAATCTCTTTTAATATCTAGTTACATAACAAAAATTCAACATTTATATATTATTTTTTAAGAAATTAAATTAATTCTTTAAATAATAATATGAAAATTTAATTTTATTGAATTATTGGATTTTTCTTAATATGTTTTGTTTTTTGATGAATAGTAAAAAATACTATATTTTAATTGAAAACCTACATCTCATCTAAAAAATTAATGATGTTTATTTATAGTTTAAATTGGTTTTATTTTAATGATAGATAAGTTATATATATATATATATATATTAATTCAACTAAGGTCATTATAATTTTTTTATGTTGAATGTGGATATAAATGTAACACCCCAAGCATCCACGATACATTTACCTTTGAATAATGCAATGGCTTGCAATGTACACAACTTCGAGATTCTAACACACCTCAACCAATCAAACTAGTCATTATGAATAGTAATACCGAATTATTTAAATCATATAAAATTTTCCTTTCAAAATGGATTCATTTTTTGGATTCGTAGTAGCAAAATTAGCTTAGGGTAAAATTTTGGTACTTTTCTGATAATATGTATATTTTTATGAATAGTGGAAATTACAAAATTTTAATTAAAAACAACTTTTTTAATCAAAATAATTAATAGTGATAAATTATGAATTTGAGTGGTTTTAAAGTATATTTAGAATATATTTTTATCAGTTAATACAATTTTTTTCATTGGACATAATTTCACAATTATACCGGACATAAACAAATGTCAATCTTTTGATAGTTATTATATCCTAAAAACAGGCTTTTTGTTTTGATAGGGAGAATTAATTTTAAATTAATTTATGCCACTTCTGTTTTTTTAATTTATAAAAATGGGTTCCATATTTTTAATCAGGATTTAGAAATTTTGTAAATAGGTAACCTTTATTTTTAGTCATTTTGAATAATTATTTTGGTAAATATTTTATTTACCGTGGTTAAAGGGTAAATCCGGTAAATAAGGGTTAAAAAATAATATAATAATAACAATAAATTATCCAAAAACATGGCCTATCGTTATTGGTGGATACATGTCCGACCATGGACATCTTTGGGTCGATTTTGGGGCCCCGTGAAGATACATGTAGGTGATAGGGACACTTCATATTAACTAAGTTAAAGTGAATACAAAAATGACATAAGCTCATATCTTTTAGTATAAATTATTTTACATAGGGTTATGAATACTATATTTTAGATTATAAATATTAATTAGAAAGATAAAATTATTTCCTACATAATGGTATTTTATTTATAAATTTTAGACATTGAAAAAGTAAAAATATATATGACACAATAAAGATGCAGTATTTTCCTTATTAATGAAAGAATCAAATAATATATATTATAAATGTTAAAATAAATATAATTTAAAAGTTTTTATGACATAAACTAATTTTATTGGTTAATATGACATGTTAGGATTTCTTAACTTAATTGTTTTAGAATTAATAAAGTGGTGAAGACTTTAACAAAAATCAATTATTGAGCCGTGTCAAAATTGACAAAAATCAGTTTTTAAAACACATATTATATTATTAATTTATATTCTATTCCTAAAAATATATGGTTCATCCAAGAGACTCATATCATGATAGGTGTATAATTTATGGACCACTTTGGGGGTCTCTTAGAGGTATATAGTATGTTTATTAACTATATAATATAAAAATACAAAGTGACATGGTAAGTGCAAACTAATTAACTTAGAGTTAAAAGTAAATGATAAGTTTAATATAATGACCCAAACCTGTATAAATTATATCGGTTGAGTGGTTTTTAAACCATCCCCACATTTACCTTTATATAATCCACTTTGGAGCCATTATAAACCGAATATGAATTTATTATAAAATAATATTTCAAGATTTTCCTAAGGTGCCCCTCCTCCACCTTATAAAAGGACACCACTTCTAACCAATTATTCACACCTTCAAAGCCATTTTTTACAGACAAACTCTGCCCAAATATCCACCCTACTTCCATAAATTCATCCTAGAGGCCTTAGTTTGATAATAAATCCAACCTATAGAGCCCTTTTGATCAAATCAAAGGAAGAACCTGGAGAAGTGTTAACGTCTTCACCACCTTCTTTAAAGTTCCTTTCTTCGTCAACATCTTCTTTCTTTGTTATTTACATTCTAAATTAATAAATCAAGTATCCTCTATATAATTTTATGTTATTATAAATATGGTAAAACCATATTTAGTATTTTATCCATCATTTGAATGACATGTCACCGTAAGTGCGTACGTACGGCCTACCGTCTCCACGCCGTGGTGTAATTGTTATTCAATATATTATTATATGGATGGGTATAATTTTAATGTTTAATTCATTTAAATAATAAATATAACATGATAATTAATCATTATATATGATATACCATCCAATTATATATTATTTTAATATCAAAATAATGATATTGTCGCTCGTGCGTACGTACAGATTACCATTTCCATGAACGTGATGAGATTCATTGCCCATCCTATACATTCAAGAATAAATTTCATTAGATAAATAAAAATAATTTTTAAAGACATTATATCATTATGGATATGAATAATATACATCCCATCAATAAAAAATACGGCTCGCATACCAAATAATATAAAGGAAAATGAATCTGTTAACAACCGAAACGACGCTAATACTAAGATATTATTAACAAATCAATGTTAAAAGATAATATATTATATAATATTAATTTAAATGTTTATTTTATAATTCAATAACAATTTTTTCACCATTATATAGGAGGTTAACCTACCGTTGACCAAGGAAAAAGTACAATGTAAGGGTTTTCTGATCTCACTTTTAATTTCGTGAGATTTCCATTGTTCACCACTTATTTATTGCATGATGTGTGTGTACTGCCCATGATTGTATTCATTATGTTATATACTTTAATTTGTGGATATTTACATAATAATTGTATTATCCTTCCCTCATGGGTGTATGTTTCATAAGATACCAAATCTATAAGGGAATTTGAAATTTCAATTTCCACTCATTCGACTTCACGTATACTTCATTAATTATTTTACTCCAAGATTATGCGTGGAATCACTATTCATTTTCTTATGTCATAATTTCCACTCCCCTTTATATGGATATAATTTTTATACACATAGTCACTCAAATGATAATTTCTCAAGTCATCGATATGAACTTGATAAGAGTAATTTTAACTTAATCTCCATTTTTTGAGTTAAGGATCCAATTCATTGGTGTTGTTTTTACAAGAATATGTGTGAATGTCCTCTGATTGATTTACACTGAATATCGAATAATTTTGAGTGTATTTATATTTTTCACACATAATTATGTCATTTATTTATCCTTAACCTAAGGTTATAATCTTTATAAGAGAATTCATCTCAATTTACATTCCATTGAGACTACTTTGTTGTTATACACAAATTCACTTTTATAAGGTGTATATAATTTACTTTGACATAGTATATCATGAATCCTTTTATTCTTATGATATTATAAAGTTTTTATTACCTCAATTATTGTTATTCAATTTTCTCTCTTTTGGTTAGAAACTCTGACCAAAATATCATTTTAAAAGTTTTAAAGATTTATTATTATAAATATTTCTCATTAATGTCCATGTTTTAAAAATGGTTTTAACGATTTATTTATATGGAAATTAATGTTTTCAAATCAAAATTCCATTTAAATGTTTCAAAGTGGTATGTGACACTTTCATTCAAAAATATATTTTAAATTGATTCTTGACATATAGTGTGACTTTTAAATGTTTTCAAGATAAAGGGGGATATTTCTCTCAATAGTTTGATGATTATTTTTATCTATGTCAATATCCTTCATTATTATTGATTGAGGTTAATATGATAAAATACAATCTTCCATATTGTATCGAATGAGTTATTTTTGACTGTGGATGTGTTATTTTTATTCCATTCATGGTTTGTGGATAAAGTATTGACGTTTCATATGCTAGTTTTAATACGAATGATTATGTTATGTTTCAACTTTTCATATGAGGAATGCATTGGACTTAGTAAGTGACGGGTGGAGCCCGCTATAGCTCCTCGATGCGTCGGTAGGTCTCATGAGACAAAATAGTGTCTTGGGATGAGGCCTTGACAAAATCTTATTTGTAGTCTTGGCACGATGCGTTGGCTACGTGGTGATGATAGTCTGGCATTATGAATTCCATCATTATGAAAGTGTTTATTCATATTTCTTGTGATTATTTGACTAGTAGAATATCCATGTGAATAATTAAATGGCATTATTAAATTTTATCTTTCCCATATTATGCTAAAGTTCAAGTTGAAAAGGCTTTTGTTTTAGTTATGCATTGCCTTAAGTGTTTATACATATCTATGAAAACTTCTACTATATTCTTATCCTTACTGAGGATATGATCTCTCCCCTTTCAATGATTTATTTTTCCTATGATGTAAAGAAGTAATTTATGAATGACCTACAGGGATAGTATGAGGGTATATGATGAGAATATTTTGTTGTAGTTTTTTTACCTTATGACGTAATGAAAGGAATATTAATATATCTAGTGATTCTAAGACTACTAAACTAATCGGTCATTCAAGACTTGATCCATTGTGATCATGCCAATGTTATATAATAATGCACCGACTTTGGGTAACTGGGGGCAGGGCGTTACTTTTGGTATCAGAGGATGTTTAGTACAAACCTTAGAAGCTAGATTTAGATAAACTCTGATTAGATCACATAGCCCTAAGATAGACTTTGAGGATTAGTATAGAAGAAAGTATTAGAATATTGTTATTTTAGATATTTTGTGTGTTTTCGGAGCAATACATCCTTGTCTAGATACGAGCAGGTAGAGGCAGATTTGGCACAGATGTACCTAGTGGTAAAACCCGAAAACACAACTTTGAGCTAGACTCGAATGGGAACTAGTGCACGACAACAGGCTTTGCTGCACTCTTGGTTACAACACTCCTGGGGGATATTATTTGGTAAATTCACAAGAATAGTATGAACCATTATTAAGGGAATAAAAAAAATTCCCCTAAGAATATATGTCAGGAAATAGATAGTGGATAACCTAGATTTTAACATAGGGTACCCCAAGCTAGGATATATTGCTCAATTACAAGATTATCCTATTATGTCTAATTTTTTTACTTTCTTATTAGATAAGTATTCAAAAACAATAATTATATTTTCTTTTTGTTAGTTAAAAAATGGTGGAAGCAAGATCAAAAATAACTCTTCTCTCTCTTCTTGGAGAACTACTTAAAATTAATATCCAGAAGTCATGCGCAGATGATGTTGAAACGTATTCAAATGTCCAAGTTACATGAAAACAACTTTATGAGACATCCAATACCTCTAGAATTGCATGATTCTTTCAAGGATCAGGTACCGACTATGGGATAATATTGCTCTCAAACATTCGTACCACGCTAAGTGGGGGAAGTTCCATCATGGACTTTTAAAATTCTTCACTTTATCTCAAAATTACGATGCACTAAATGATTTTCTAGATGTTGCAGAAGAGGGAGACCTTCGAGCAACCTATATGTATCAAATTATATATTTATTTCTTTTGGGATATAGAAAAATTGATTTACCAAAACCTTATTTTGAAATATTTGATGATGAATCAGTAATAAGTTTTCTAAAAAAACATGTTAAAGACGATGTCTCAAAATTATTACTAAGAAATACCTATTTTTTATGACGTATTGATGCTTCCATCAATATAATCCAAGATGGGTGAGGAGTTTTTGGGTAAAGGAAGTAGATGATTTTGAAAAATTCATGTGGTACCATTGTAACACATGAACACATTTTACCAAAATGCAATTCTTCATACTCTCTCCAGAGTTCATGATGTGTTTCACATATCACTAGTGACAAAATACATGCCTGACCCAATGCATTTACTCACCTATGATGAATTAGAACTGGAACCCAATCTATCTTATTGTGAAGAGCCTATCATAATTCACCATACCAAAGATCAAGTGTCGAGAAACTGGATGAATCGTCTGGTAAATGTTCTATGGAGAAATCATAATATGGAAGAGGTAATGTGGGAACCCAAGGAACATATGATGAAGAACCTATGTGGAAATAAATGGCTCGTGAAATTTTTAAAAGTGTTAGTGCTCTTTATTGAAGGGATTACTTTGTAAGAATTATCTTTTCTCTTACTGATATAGTTATAAATAACCATTTCGTCTTATATTATCATTGGGTTTGAGGAAATTAAAAGTTATTATATATTGGGATGAAAATACAAGGTATGAGATAAAATTTGAGGTTAAATCATGTTATGGTTATTTTTAAGAATTTATATCATTTTGGTAATATTATAAAATATAGTTTTTGAAAAAGGACAACACATAGACCGTGTGACAACCAGTTTCTTCTGACAAAGATGTGAGAATCGAACCCACAACCAAAGTGCGATTGAGATTTATCACCTACCACTGGACTATGTGAAGTCCCTAATTAGTGTGACTAATTATTTTTAGTTTAATGATTTTATTGATCATTAATAAGTTTAATTGGGTTCTTATGTCTCATCCAATGAATACCCTTAGAATAAGAAAATGATTTGGTGATTATGTGATGAATGTTACTTTAGAAGATGTTCACTTTGTAGGGAACACTATATGCCCAAGGAAAATATAATTCTATGGGATTTCATTTGAGGAGTAATAGTGGATTTTTATCTATGTTTTTATTGTGGATTTATAGTAATTTTGGTTATTTATGTAAATTATTAACCTATAATAGAGAATATGTTATTAGGTTAATCACTTTTAAGTATGTGACATTAAGAGTATTTGATGTCATTTGGAGATACAATTTAACGTGGAAGACTACATAACACCAAATTCCTCTAAGATTTGGGTCTCAATATTATTTTGGATTATATTGAAGTATTTTAAGGAAAATAGATTATTGAATGGTATTTATTTAACTTTGGGGTATTGTTGGTTTAATTTTAGAAATTAAGATTAGTGTTTTTTTCACTAATGGAATATCCATTTGGGGGATCATCAGATCTTATACTAATCGTTTTGGTTTTGATTAATCTCTAAATATATAGTAAATATAAATATTTTATCCTACATGGATGATGTTATTCTATATAATCTCTTCTAGAGTGACCAAGTCTTCTTGAATACTGATAGTTAAAAAAAATAGATTTAGTGGTAGAAATTTATTAAATAATGAAGCTCTACTTAAAAAGTAATTATATATCTTTATGTTATTATTCAATATCATAAATTAACTCCTCATCCGTATGTAATGTAAAATAAAACAAAAAATGTTGTCTGTTTACTTTTCCTACTGAGAGACTAACGACCGTTTTTCCTAACACAAGTTTGGGGTTTTCTTATTGTTAACAATCTCCGGATCATGTTTTTTATCCCTCCCCATTAGGACATGACACTTATTTTATCTTCCATATCCATGTTTTCTTACATGGAATCCTAGTATGGGTTATCTTGGGTGACCTTTATACTTCTCTTTCTTTCTTTTAAAGTAATAGTTTTATTGACTCTTTTTCCGATGTGGGACTTTCCATTATATTCTCAAGACAAAATTTAAAAATTTCAAGGACGCATTTTATTGAAGGAGGGGATAATGTAACACCCCAAGCATCCATGGTACATTTCCCTTTGAATAATGCAATGGCTTGTATTGTACACAATTTCGAGATTCTAACACACCACAACCAATCAAACTAGCCATTATGAATAGTAATACATAATTTTTGAAATATTAGAAATTTTATCTTTCAAAAGGGACATCATTTTTGGATTCTTAATATCAAAATTATCTTAGGGTGAATTTTTTGTACTTTTCTGATAACTTTTATATTTTGATGAATAGTGAAAATTACTAAATTTTAATTAAAAACAACTTTTTTAATAAAAATAATTATTAGTGATAAATTATGAATTTGAGTGGTTTTAAAGTATATTTAGAATATATTTTTTTAATTTAATAAAATTTTGGTCATTGGACATAATTTTACAATTAAACCGGACATAAACAAGTGCCAATCTATTGATAGTTATTATATCCTAAAAACACGCTTTTTATTTTGACAGCGGGAATTAATTTTAAATTAATTTCTACCACTTCTGTGTTTTGAATTTGGAAAAATGGATTATATATTTTGAGTAATGATGTTATAATTGTGAAAATAGGTAAATTTAATTTTTAGACATTTTGAATAATTACTTCGGTAAATATTTTATTTACGATGGTTAAAGGGTAAGTCTGGTAAATAAGGGTTAAAAATTATATTATAATAATAATAAATTACACTAAATTGTGTCCTAACCTTATTGTTGGATACATGTCCGACCATGGGCATCTTTGGGTCGATTTTAGGACCCCGTGGATCCACTTGTATGTGATAGGGACAGTTTATATTAATTAAGTTAAAGTGAATACAAAAATTACACAAGCTTATATCTTTTATAAAAACAATTTTTACATAGGGTTATATATGTTATATTTTCTATTATAAATATTTATTAGAAAGATAAAAATATTTCCTATATAATGGTATTTTATTTATAAATTTTAGACGTTGAAAAAGTAATAATATATATGACACAATAATGACGAATTATTTTCCTTATTAATAAAAGAATCAAATAATAGATATTGTAAATGTCAAACTCAATATAATTTGAATGTTTTGATGACATAAACGAATTTTATTGGTTAATATTACATGTTAGGATTGATTAAAAGAATTTTTTTTGAATTAATAATGCTTCTTATGTCTTTATCAAAAATAAATTATTGAGTAGTGTCAAAATTGATATCAATGAGTTTTTAAAACAAATATTATATTATTAATTTATATTCTATTCCTATAAAATATAAGGTTCTGCCAGGAGACTCATATCATGATAGTCGTATCATTAATGGACCACTTGGGGGTCTCTTGGAGATATATAGTTTGGTTTTTAACTATATAATATAAAAATAGAAAGTGACATGGAAAGTGTCAAACTAATTAACATAGAGTTAAAACAAAAAGATAATGTCAATATAATGACCCAAACCTATATATTTTATATTGGATGAGCGGTTTTAGACACATCCCCACCTTAACCTCTAAATAATCAACTTTGGAACTATTATAAACCGAATATTAATTTTTTATAAAATAAAATTTCTAGATTTTCCTAACATCCCCCTCCTCCCCCTTATAAAATGACACCACTTCTAACCAATTATTCACACGTTAAAATATATTTTTCTCATCCAAAATCAGCCCAAATATCCTCCCAAATTCCCTCACTTCATCCTAGAGGCATTATTTTGATCATAAATCCAACATAAGGATCCCTTTTGACCAAATCAAAAGGAAGAACCCGAAGAAGAGGTAACGTCTTCACCACCCTCTTTAAAGTTCCTTTCTTCTTCCACTTCTTCTTTCTTTGTTATTTCCATTCTAAAATAATAAATCTAGTATCATATATATAATGTTATTTTATTATAAATATTGTACAACCATATTCAGTATTCTATCCATCATTTGAATGATATGTCACCATACGTGCGTACGTACGGCCTACCGTCTCCACGTCGTGGTGTAATTATTATTCAATATATTATTATTTGGATGGTTATAATAATAATGTTTAATTCATTTAAATAATAAATATAACATGATAATTATTCTATATATATGATATACCATTCAATTATATATTATTTTAATATCAAAATAATGATATTGTCGCTCGTGCGTACGTACGGATTACCGTCTCCACGAACGCGATGAGATTCATTCCCCATCATATACATTCAAGACTAAATTTCATTTTATGAATAAAAATAATTTTTTGAGACATGGTATCATTCGGGATATGAATAATATATATACCATCCATAAAAAATATGGCTCTTATAACAAATAATATAAAGGAAAACGAATCCATTAACACTCAAAACGACGATACTACTAAGATATTATCAACAAATCAATGTTAAAAGCTCATATATGATATCATATTAATGTATATGATTCTTTAATAATTCAAACACAATTATTTCACCATTATATAGGAGGTTAAACTACCTTCGACCCAGGAAAAAGTACAAAGTAAGGGGTTTCTTATCTCACATTTAATTTTGTGAGATTTCCATTGTTCACCACTTATTTATTGCATGTGGTGTGTGTACAGCCCATGATTGTATTCATTGTGTTATATACATTAATTTATGGATATCTACATCATCATTGTATGATCCTTCACTCATGTGTGTATGTTTTGTAAGATACCAAATCTATAAGGGAATTTGGAATTTCAATTTCCACTCATTCAACTTCACACATACTTCATTGATTGTTTTACTCCAAGATTATGTGTGGAATCACTATTCATTTTCTTATGTCATAATTTCCACTGCCCTTTATATGGATATAATTTTGATACACACAATCATTCAGTTGATAATTTTTCAAGTCATCGATATGAACTTGATAAGAGTAATTTTAACTCAATCTCCATTTGTTGAGTTAAGAATCCAATTCATTGGTGTAGTTTTTAAAAGAATATGTGTGAATGTACTTTGATTTATGTACACTAAATATCCAATAATATTGAGTGTATTTATATTTTTTACACATAATTATGTCATTTTTTTATCTTTAACCTAAGAATATGGTCTTTATAAGAGAAATCATTTCAATTTACATTCCATTGAGACTACTTTGTTGTTATACACCAATTCAATTTTATAAGGTGTATATAATGTAATTTGAAATTGTATATCATGAATCCCTTTATTCTCATGACATTATAATGTTTTGATTACCTCAATAATCATTATTCAAGTGTCTCTATTTTGGTTAGAAACTCTGACTAAAATATCATTTTAAAAGTTTTAATGATTTATTATTCTAAATCATTGTCATTAATGTGCATGTTTTAAAAATGGTTTTAAGGATTTATTTATATGGACATTAACGTTTTCAAATAAAAAATTCTTTTAAAAGTTTCAATGTGTTATGGGACACTTTGATTCAAAAATCTATTTTAAATGGATTCTTGACAAATAGTGTGTCTTTTAAATGTTTTCAAGAAAAAGGGGGATATTTCTCTCAATAGTTTGATGATTATTTTTATCTATGTCAATATCCTTCATTATTTTCGATTGAGGTTCATCAGATACAATAAAATATTTCATATTGTATCGAATGAGTTATGGTTGATTTTGGATGTGCTATTTTTATACCATTTATGGTTTGTGGATAATGTATTGACATTTCGTATACTAGTTTTAACATGAATGTTTACGTTATGTTTCAACTTTTCATATGAGGAATGCATTGGACTTATTAAGTGACGTGTGGAGCCCTCTATAGCTCCTCGATGCATCGGTAGGTCTCATGAGACTAACTAGTGTCTTGGCATGAGGCCTTGACAAAATCTTATTTTTAGGCTTGGCACGAGGCCTTGGCTACGTGGTGATGATAGTTTGGAATTATGAATTCTATCATTATGAAAGTGGTTATGGATATTGCATGTGATTATTCTTCTAGTAGAATATACATGTTAATAAGTAAATGGAATTATTTCATTTTAGATTTGCCATATTATGCTGAAGTTCAAGATTAAAAGGATTTGGTTTTAGTTATACATTGCCTTACGTGTTTATAAATTTCTATGAAAACTTCTGCTATATTGTTATCCTTACTGAGCATCTGAGCTCACCCCTTTCAAAGTTTTATTTTTCCCAGGATGTGAAGAAGTAATTTATGAATGACCTGTAGGGATAGTATGAGGGGATATGATGATAAGATATTATTGTAATATTTTTTACCTTGTGATATAATATAAGACTTATGATTATATCTAGTGATTCAAAGACTACTAAACTAATATGTCTTTCGAGACGTAATTCTTTGTGATAATTCCAATGTTATATAATAATTCCCCGACTCCGGGTCACTGGGGTCAGGGCGTTACAATAAAAATATTTGATACTTTTCCACATTATCAAATTAAACACCTATTTTCTAACCTCATCTAAGAGGTTATACATAAATTAAATTAAATAAATTATATATTTTGAATTTTAAAAAATGTATTCCATATTTGGAAACAAAAGAAATAAATTTACCCAATATCACCATTTTATTTTTGGAAAATATGAATAGTAGACATGGTAATTTTATTTACCATGGTTAAGAGAAAATTGTGTAATTACGTGTGAATAATAATATTATAATTATTATAAAACTATCCAAACAGTAGTCCTAACATTGTTGGATTTGTGATAGTATAAAAAATTCATCATTGGGATGATTTTATGGCCTCTTATATTTACTTGGATGACTTTAAGCCTTTTATATTATTTTATTTTAGGAGAAGTCAAATATGTGATAAACATGTTTTTACTTAGTAGTACAATTTTAATTTGTGATTATTTAGAACATATCTTCCACTATAAATATTTATTTTAATGATAATTGTTTTACTGCGTTATAATAATTTATTTTAAAATTTTATGACAAAAATTATCACCTTAAATGCTTACACAATACTAAAGTTGTATTTTTTTAATTTTTGAGAATATCAAATAAATGATTTGTAAAATATTAAAATAAATAATTTTTAAGATAATTAATTTCATTCATGAATTTATAGATAAATTTTACATGTTATTGAATTTTAAATGTGTTTTTTTTAATATTTATTATTTTATTGATTTTTATAAAAGTTAATGTATTGACTACTTTAAAAATTTTCATAAATGTGATACTAACATAAATAATATTTTATTAAATGATATAAATATATTCAAAATGTAATATTTTGTAAAATTAGTTATATAATGTTTTAAATTTTATCCAAGAACCATTTATGTAAACTTTTTCATTTTATAGTAACAATATTGATCCTTAAATATTAAAAACATATGTTGTCATGGAAAGATTTAATGCGATTATATATGGGTTAAAGCCCACCAATAAGGGTAATAATGGGAACTAAACATGTATAAAAATAATCATATAAGATAATTTAAGACCATAATCATTGTATAAAAAAATAACTCATTTTGGATCTATTTTGAATTGAAAATTAATTTTTATTATATATATATTTTGAGAGTTTCTAAAAGTTCCCCTCACCTTAGTTATAAATAAGAACCTTCTTTCTCGGTACTTCATACCATTCTTAACTTTCTATCTTGACCAATCCCTACAATTTATCATACAAATATCGTTATCCATATTTTTTATATCATTTTTTCCAAATCTATCAACCCTAGATCCATTAAGAATATTTATAAAGGAATTCCTTAAAAGGGGATGTAATCACATTTACCAGCTCATTCATGTTATGTTCTTCATTTAATTACTCATCATGTGTTGTTTACATGTTAAATTAATAAAAAAATTAATATATATTTCTTGAGATTTTATTATAATTATATAAAACCCATATTATATATTGAATCCATACTATGAAAAATATATGCATCGTGTGTGCGTTTGTTCAACATAACATCTCCAAGAGGTAGTGTAATTGTTGATTTATGAAAATATTAAAAAGATGGTTATAATTATGGATATGAGGGATATATGTAAAAAAATGAAAACATATTTATTCAAAAACATTAATATAACAACAACTTGCATACCCATTCAACCATATAAAAATAATATATTTTCTCGTGAATATGTACAGCTTACCATATCCAAAAAGAGATGTTATTCATTATCAATGATCGATATACAATATTGGATACAACAAAATATTTAATGATTATATAATATATTAATGAAATTAATATTATTCTGGATTTGTTGGATCTATAAACTCAGTAAAAGAACAAGGACATTAAAGATAAAACAAGCATGAGAAAATGGAAACTAACACCCAATACTTGGAAGTGAATAAAATGATATTAATAAATTAATGGAAAAATGTTATAAGGGGAGAATATGATATCCTATATATTATTATCAATCAGGTATAATTTAATGATTATTTTTATATCCAATATATATATGTTTTCCACATGTTTGGTGGATACCTGGAAAATGGTAAGTGTTTAATTAACAATATCATTATTAATCAAGATTATTTATATTTTAAGTCTCTATTGGGTGATATTTCTATTCTAGGTATGTGGTTAATAAATTTTTTTTTATTTTTGTAATATTCTTCTATGTATTTTTAAAATATTTTATTCAATGATGTGTTACCTTTTACAATATGTTTTGAAAATAACAGTCATTATCAAAACAAAGTTCTCAATGACTTTTCTGACATATTGTAAAAGGTAACACATTATTAGGTAATGGTTGATTCCTTTCCCGTTTAGGAATGGTGTCCTAGCCGAATCTTTGATGACATATTTATGATGTATTAAACTATAAACTCCATAATTAAAAGATTATTAATTTATAATCCATGTGATTATATGATTAATAGAATATCGATGTTAACATTTTTATGGAATTATTTTATAATGATGTATTGTTTCCAAATTATGCTCAAGATTATTTTCAAATGGATTGTGTTTAAGTTATTCACAATTCCATAATTATTAATAATATTTATTCATGATATATTTTATTGAATTCATGTCCTTACTGATCTTATGAGCTAACCTATTTCTAATGATTTAATTTTACTATGATTCCAAGATGTATATTAATATTTTTAAAATGAAGGGATATTCTTGGTTAATAATTTTGTTCTTTAATGTATCATTATGTGGTATTTTATAATTTCAATGGAAATGTATGTTTCAAGTAAATATCAAGTTTTATAAAACAAATAAATTTTTTAGTTTTTTTGGATGTGTTTCATTTTAAATAATTAAAATGTCATAATTTAACAACCAAATTTGTTCTACTAGGGTCAGATTATATAAAGATGGTATTACAGAATTTTTTTCAAAAAATTTGGAAAATAGATTTAGAAAAATATTTAATATATAAACGTAACCCTATATGGGACATTAAAAATAATCACAATGTGAACAATATTATGATATTGATATTATTTATATATAAACATTCAATTTATATTATGTTTTTTAGTAGTTTGAAATTATGAATTATAAATCATATTCAAATATAGTTTATTACATTCTTTAAAAACAACTCCTAGTCAAAGGAATATAAACTTTATCAATAGAGAAAATCAATGTAATAATTTCACTCATATGAAAGATAATGTTTTGGAGCTTGAGCTATAACTGGTGATGAACAAATTATAACTATATTGGGAATGTTAAATCATGATATATGTAACAACCCTACCATTGTGGGTCAGCCTGACAAAAAACACATAAACACAGTGTTATCCATCTTAATAAGATAACAACGTATAAATTTAAATTGGAATAATGTAATATTTAGCATATAATGGATAAGTTTCATAGATAATATATTTAGCACATTGGTAAGTAATAGAAGGGATAAGGTTATCATGGTAGTTTATCTTCTCATGGGAGATGTGTATCACTAGTGATCATTTATTTAAATCATGAAGGATGCTGAAGAAATAGAAAACACTAAATGTAAGTATTTTATGGTTATATTTTTGCAGAATTATTTCCCTCCCAAAAAGTGAGAATATTTAGAGAGATAACCCTAAAATCTAATGAAAAATAATGATGGGAATGATGCTAAATATGAATCCAAATTTTAAGGCGACAATGGAATTTTATATATTTCTTATATAATTGAATGTGGAATATTAATAGATTCTTTTATGGGATTAAAGAAATTTATATAAGGTAACGGGTCTGTAATGAATTTTCATCATATGAGAATATAATGTTATGTTATATCAAAAAAGAGAAAGAATTCGCAATGTTGTATGTCTTTGAAAAGAAAAATATAAGGAGAGGGATGCTGAGTACTCTAGAAAAGGGAATAAGTCATTGGTTAAGGAAATAATATCTAAATTTCTTTTATAAATAAATGGGTAAAGAAGAATCATGTAAAATGCCTATTAGGAAAGATATATTATTATAAGTGTGGAGAAAAAGGCCACCAAGCCTGTGATTGTGAGGGAAATAAATAATCCAGTAATGTATAGTGATTTAATTATATGTATATGGGAAACTATGAACTTTATTTTCCTATAAGTCTAGGTAAAATTATCTAGAAAATTCCATGGGAGAAAATGAAATCTTATAAAATCACCATAATTGAGGTTGATGTTCCAAATGATGTAGTGGAACGTAATTTAATTGTATCATCAAAATTTTCTAATGAATTATTTGATTTTTTATAACCACATTATTTTATATCATCCTAGTTTTCCAAGAAAATTAGTAATTTAAGATTTGATTTAATGAATGTGTTGTCAATCAAAAATCTTAAGGGAAGCCTTAATTCAAAAATTATGTGACATGAAGCACCCTTTATGAAACAGAAATATTTATTATTTTTAAAACATGTCATCATACCTATGGATGAATTTGACAAAATCATACGTATTTAATGTATTTAAAAATATTATTTCAATTTTTTTTAATAGTAAATAAATTATGATTTGTGATTAAGATATTGAATTCCTAATATTTATTTTAGAAATATCATGATTTGGTTTTTATCAATATCGAACCCAATATCTCAAATGAATGAAATTTAAGAAGAAGAAGAGAAATCTAAAGATAGGGATGAATATTTTTTTATTAAAATTGAGGATGTCATATTTTACAGGAATCTATTGAGGTATTTATAGAAAAATTACCAAGACCTTTAACAGAGGATAGAGTCAAGTTTTCTATTAATTTAATCCTTGATTTAAGACCCATATAAAATAATTCAAATAAAATGGGCACATTATAATTATTGGAGTATAATAAACAACTAGAGGATTAGGGTAAAATTGGATTTTTTCACACAATTTCTTCTCTATGGAGAGCCCCTATACACTTTTTAAAAAAATATGGATCTGAGATGATGTGTATTGATTATTGAGAAATAAATGCTATTATAATAAATAAAATGTATCACATTCCTTTTTTTGATGATATCATTAATCAAATTCATGAATTTAAATGTTTTCTAATATTTACCTTTATTATGGATATCATCAATTGTGGGTAATGAAAAAGAAATTGAGATGAAAACTTCCCCAATGAGGTATGGAAATTAAAAGTTTATAATAATACTATAGGGATTTATTAAAGCACCCTCAGTTTTTATGGATCTAATGAATAGATAATTCAATGAATACATTTGATTTTTATGTTTTCAAGGATGATACTCCAGTTTTTTATAAAATCTATTAGGACAATGATAATCACTTGTAGATCATTCTTGAGACTATCGGGAGGAAACACTGGTATGGTAAATTTAGCAACTATGAATACGGGCTTCAATAAATTTCTTTTCGTGTCCATATTGTCTCCTCCGATGAAATTTTTATCTATCCTTTAAAGAGAAATGAAATCTAATAATGGAGTGAACCAATGAGAATAATCGTGGTATGCAGTTTCATTAGTTTAGTAAGTTATATTCAATGTTTAATTCAGAAGTTTATTTGATTTCCTAATGCATTAACCAAGATGAAATGTAAAAGGGTTATATTTTTGTGGAAACACAATGTGCATATTTTAAATAATTGAATGGAGTATTAGTCACTTGACTTCTTTTGAACCTCCCATCAAGAAATGTAGAATTTTGACTTAAAATGGTCCAAAAGAAAATGGGCTTTGTTTTGTCCATATTATGAATTATCAATACATTAGATATGAATTATGGTAGTTAAAATGTAATTAATTGAACTATATAATGCATGATCTTCTGTTAGAATCCGTAATATTTTCTCAGAATAAATGGAGACACTATCTCTATAGAAAAATAAATGATATAAATACAGATAAGAAGATATTATAATATATTTTCTCACAAAAAAAAATCTACATTAAGGAAAATATGTTACACAAGTTACTCATTTATTATAATTGTTTAATACATAATCATCTAGTTAAGAATGTTAGTGACCATATTCATTGACATTAAATGATCTTGGAGTTTTGGAAAAAAAAATGATTGATAGAGATCTTATTTCCATAGATATAGAAAATATGGATATAGGAATTATTAAGAATGGGGAAACATCACTACTCTATCCAATTGTTATAAACCATATTTATTGGAAAAGGTAAGAATTTATCAGTCTGATGATGAAAATTTACAAAACAAAATAATAGTGATGAATGATGAAAATGTGTCATACTTTATATATGAAGATAATATTTTTATACTTGGAAAGAGAAATTGTTGTCCCTGTATATCATAACTAAATATTAAATTATTTTATGATGATCATAGATAAAATTTTCTTATAAATCGTGGTTTAACATAGATATACTTATGTTTGAAGGATCATTTTGGTGGGACAATATGAAGACAAAATTTATTGACTATGTGTCAATATGTCTAGTTTATCAACAAGTGATGGCTGAGAGACAACATCATATATGATTTATGCAATGTCTACCTATTTTTATGTGTAAATGAGATGAAATTACTATGGGATTTTATACTATATTACCAAAGAATCCACGCAATAATGATTATCTATTATTTGTTTTTGATCGAATTACTAAATCTTCACATTTCCTCGCTATAAAGGAAAATCTTTCACTTGAGTGCTCTGAATAACCCTATATAAATGATGTTTTATGGAATCATGGTTAACCAATTTAGTCTATTTTGTATTAGGATCCACAATTTATATCAAAATTATGGAAAATTATTCAAAAGGCCCTAATACTAAACATCATTTGAGAAACACAGATCACCCTCAAACATTTGTACCATCCAAAAGGGATATCAAAACATATAAAGACATGTTGAGGTCCTTTTGACATGAAAATAAAAGTATAAAGGGCCAGTATTCACCTATGATATAATTTTATTATAAAAATTACATTCATTCATGTATTCATATAAAATCATTTTTATATAGATATATATATCGTTTGAAAAATTATTGTGATGAAGTTGGTGAAAGGAATCTTCTATGATTAGAACATGTTGAGGGGAAAACAAAAAAGTTTATTAATACTCAAACCATATCAATTATGCTCAATGAAGGAAAAAGATCTATGATGATAATCAAAGGAAATATTTTTAATTTGAAGTGGGGGATAATTTTATCTTGAAGGTATCTCAATGGAATGAATTTATAAGATATATAAATAAATAGAAAACTATTCACCATTAAAATAATAGCTATTAAAATTTTGGAACGAATTGAAACTATAGATTATCATTTAGAAATTTGATAAACTCCCTCCAAATTTTATTATGTGTTCCATAAATCATTATTATAGAACTACAAGCCATACCCAATGCATTTAATCACCTATGAAGAAATTTAATTGGAACTTGATCTGTGATCCTTTGAAGAGACTTTCTAGATTCATTCCATAAGAGAGAAAGTGTTGATGTAGTGTACAACTCTACTAGTAAAGGTTCTATGGAGAAACCATAAAATAGATTAATCAACGTGGTAACCTGAGGATGTTATGATGAAGAACTATACTCATATATTTATAATGTACTATTCATAAAAATATCAAGGAAAATGTTACACAAATAGGGTGAAAAGATAACTCCCCCGAATTTTATAATATGCCTCTTCTTAAATATATTCAGTTAATTCGATAGCTTACATTGCTCACAACATCCAGCTTTAAAAAACATATTTTTATAACCTCGCCATTAAAATGGTGGAAATGAATAGTATTAACCACATTATGGAATTTATATAGTTTATATTCAATTAATATTTTTGAAATTAATCTTAATGATTTCATAGGAATAATATAATAATTAATCATATTTTATACATTAAAATGCTATATTTTTTATGTAAATTTTAACTCCATTTAATGGAGGCTTTGTTTTTAATGTTAATTATAAACATTATTATATTATATTAAAAAAAAATATATAGATTTTTTTAAGAATAATAAAAATGTTTACTTTGGATGATTTTTTTTATTTTTAAGATATGTTTTATTTCTTGATGAATCATAAAAAATACTACATTTTAATTGAAAAGTTAATTTTCATCTAAAAATTTTATAAATTTAAATTTCTGATAAATTTATTTTAATGTAATATTAAAACAATAATAAATATATTAACCCAATTAATGTCAATGGTATTTATTTACATTTGATATGGATATAATTTTTTATAACTTTTGCATGTTTTCAATTTAAACACTCATTTTCTCACCCAGTTTAAAACATTAGTTTTTAAATTAATTTTATCTAGTTATTTTTTTAGAGTATTAAAAAATTAATTCTATATTTAGAATTACAAGGTATTAATTTATAAAATATTTCCCTTTCATTTTTAGACAACATGAATAATAAAATTAGAAATTTTATTCAGGAGGTATAAGTGTAAATCAGATAATTTTGAGAAAAATATAAAATATACAATATTATAAAATTACCATAAAAATTGTATTAATGTTTTTTAATGAGTGATTTTCGACCGAAATAATCCTTGGGTAGATTTTATGGCTCTTTGATCCACTTTTTTGTCTTTAAGCCTTTTATAGTATTTTATTTTAAACAAAATCAAATATGTCACACAAATGTTTTCAATATTTATAGAGTTTTTAATTTGTGGTTATTATGATCATATATTTGACTATAAATACTAATATTAAAAGTAAAATATTTTTATTCATCATTATAATTTATTTTAATTTTTTAAGAAATAAATCATTACTATAATTGATTAAAAAAATATTGATGCATCAAATATTAAATTAAGAGGCATATCAAATAAATGAATTTATAAATATTAAAATAAATATATTTTGTGATAATTAATATCATTAAATAATTTTATAGAAAAAATTAACATGTCATTAATAATTTAAGAGTGTTTTTAAGAAATATTGTTTTATGTGTTTTTGTAAAATCTAATGTAGTGAATATTGTCAAAAGTGGGATTAATGTTATACTAAAATAATTAATATTTTATTAAATGATATAAAATTTATTAAAATATAAAATTTTTCCAATTGATTTATTTAAGGTTTTAAATGTAATCCATGATTCATCAATATTCTATTCCTTCTATAGTAATGATATTAACACTTAGATATTAAAAAACATTATTGTAATGGTAATAGTTATAGTGATTAAATTAGGGTTAAATCAAAATGATAAGGGTATGAATGTGACAAAAACATGTCTAAAAATTATTTTTTGAGATTATTTCAACTTATAATAATATTATAATATAAATAACGTCCATTAGAATAGTTTTTAATAGAAAATTAATAGATATTAAATTAATATTTTGAGATTCTCCAAAAGTGCCTCTCAGGTCAATTATAAAAGGGTTACTCCATTATCACTTATTCACAACACATTTACCCTTCTATCTCAAAAAATTCTCTATAATTTTATATTCAAAAATTTCTTATCCATGTTTTAAATATCATATTCTTCTGAAAATACAAACCCTATATCCCTTAAGATGATATATACAAGAATTCTTCCAATGAACGGATAATCGTTTTTACGAACTCATTCATGTTTATTTCTTCATATACTTCCTCTTCATGTATAGATTTTATGATAATGTAATAAAACCGGTATCACATATATTCTATTATTTTTTTATAATTATGTTAAAACCATATATTAACATTTACCTTTCCTAATAAAAATATATGCAATGTGTGTGTGTGTGTGTGTGAATGACATACCGTCTCCACATTATGATGAAATTTATTTTTCATCACCATTTTACTAGGATGGTTATAATAAGGGAAATAAGGGATATATATATATATATTAAATTATATTGATTCTGAAAACTTAATTTACCATCCACTTCGTTACCCATTAAGACATACATAAATGAAATCACTGCTCGTGCGTGTGTACAGCTTACTGTCTTAAAAAATAGATGTTATTCATTATATTCTCTCAAAATTGATTAGTGTATTCAAAAATAAATTAGTGATTATATATAATATTTATGAAATTAATATTATTATATATATATTGGATCTATTTCATATACAATATAACTGGTATGTTGAAGAAAAAATAACCATAAGAAAACACAACAATTAATATCAGATACAGTGAAATAAAAAAAATATTTTTAATAAATGAGTGTTAAAATGTTATAAGGGTATGATATATGATATAATAAATATTATTATGATTCTGGTATAAGTTAATAATATTTTTAAAACAACTATATAAGAGTGTTTGAAATTTATGGAGTTAATTGAACCTATGATATGGGTTTGATTCACAATCTCATCATTGATTGAGATTGTTTTTATTTTATGTATAAAGTAGGGAATATTTTTCTTCCATGATAGTGTTTTCTAAAATGTTTTCAATTTTTTTTATTATTCTCCTATACTTGTTTAATTTTTTTCATTTAAACCTGATATATGTTTTAAAAAATAGTTTGAAAAGATCACTTTTGACATTTTCCAAATGAGGTGTTTTGTGACTTTTTTTAAAAAACACAGAAGGAATATGTTTTATATAGAATGAGAGGGATTTCACATCATCATGGTGCCTTAATTGATGATTGTATCCTATGCTTCCATCTACCATAATTTATTGAATAGGTTCTGATTTGTTTTACCAGGGATTTTCTATTTTGATACCATTAATGGTTTATGGTTATAATATTCACATTTCATACGGTTTTTTTAATATGAATGTTTATATTTTTTATGTTTCACCCCATTCTAATGATTAATTCATTTCAATTTTTAGATAATCATAGGTTCCCTTTATATCACCTTTATGCCCTAGTTGGTATCATGAGATAGACTATTTTGGGTATTGGTTGAGGAATTTATTGTTTATGTACGATGTCTTAGTAGATGTCCTTACAATATATTTTTGATGCCTTGAATTCTGTATTCCATAATTAAATGATTAATTATTGATATACTATTTGATTATTAGATTAGTAGAATAACAATATGATTATTTATATTTAATTATTTTATTATCATTTATTATTTCTATATTAATAACTATATTAAGTTAAAATGGTTTGTTTATAGTTATTCATCTTTCATTTATGATTATTATTATTTATTCACGATAGACTCTGATGCATGATTACCATTACCGAGCATCTAAGATCACCAAATTATTATTTTTTATTTTTTCCTTGATGATAAGTTGTATATTAGGATTGAAATGAAGGGATATTATAGTAGAAAAATCATGTGCATAAAAGAATCATTATGCTATATATTACAATTTAAATGTAAATATATGTTTCATGTATGTATCTAGTTTTCCAAAATTAGTAAAGTATTCAATCCTTTGTGATGTGATTAGATGTATGATATTACAATGTAATAAAGTAACCATTGAATTTAGGAAACTAGGGTCGTGTTCATTAAAAAACACATATTTTCCCTTCATTTTAATCACTTCATGTTCTGATGATTTGAGAAGAATGTTTTTTAGAAAAAAACATAATGTATCTCTTCGATCGAAAACCATTTTTCTTCCAAAACTATGTGTTATAATATTGTATTTAAATCATTTCATATTATTTTAGATATTTTTTGTTTAATACATTTGACCACATGATTGAATTTTTTTTAAAAAAAAATATAAAGGATTATTCTTTTAATTTTCCAAACAATACTAATTTGGATTTTACTACAAATTTTCATGAAAACATTGTTTTAAAATGCATGATATTAATTTAATTTCTTGTTATCATAAACATTATTTTTATTGAATTGTACTTTAAAAAATTGCAATGTTATTTTCAATGTAAAGTATTTAATATATTTTTTTGTTTTAAAATTATTCTTTTTTTCAACTAAAAATGGATATTTGACTTAATAAATGTTTTAAATGATTTTCAATGCATCATTTATAAGATTCAATTTTCATTTTTATTAAATATTATTCTACAATATTATATTACTATTTTGTTTTAAAATTTTATTTTTCTAAAAATTTTATCTTCCTCAAGAAACATTACAACTAATCTTTCTTTAAAAATCATTATCTATCTATGATGACAACCATTGATGTAATTTATCATTTTCATTATATATGATGTAAGGATGTGATTCTTATTCATTAATTAAATGTATTATAATGAAAAAAATGATTTTAAGAACCATTTCTCTTCTATGGATTATAACATGTTAAATTCTTATGAAACCCATTCAATTATATACATGTTATTCAATTATGGAATGATATATTGGCTATGAAACCTGTCACTTTTTCATAGGATGTGATATGATGAAATGTGTATAAATACCATTTTACTTCAAGGGTCATGATATGATAAATGGTTTAAGATATTTTATCACCAAAATGTATGATTTTCATTAAGTGATAGGTGGGAACTTTGTTTTCTTCCACTATATTGGGTAAATGATTATTTCTCATGAGGTATATACTACAAAAATGTGTAGTGAACATAGTTCAGAATGAGATGTTGTCTACTATGATGTTATTGGGAGTGAACCTTACTAGTATGATGGTTTGGGGATTAAACCCATCGAAGTTTTAAATCCTTTGTAGTGATCCTTAAATAGTATGGAAAAGATATTATATGAACATATTATTTCATTAATTCTATGTGTTCTTCCAATGGAATCTTTTTATTAATTGTGATATTTGATTTCATTAATAGTATTGTTATATAAACATACAATATTTAATTCATGACTCAAAATAATGATATTTGATATTAAGGGTATAGATTTTAAATGTTATTCTCACATTCTCATAAACATATATTCATGTTTTGATTAATTATCTTCATTATGAACACATCATGGGCTTCTATAGACATCCTTGTTCCGGTTTCGTTTCTCATGGTTATAAATAATTGTCTTAATTTGAATATTTTTGTGAATATTACTAAAAGAAAATATATTTATGGGATATGGTGGAGATATTTCAGAAAATTATAACATTTTTCACACAGTCATCAAATATATTGACCTATTAATTACCTTAATCTTGTTTTTTGCAACGTTTTTAATTTTCATCTAAAATGATATAATATCTATGAATAAAAATATTATGCCTCTAAAATTGGTATTAAAACTAAGGCATAGTCATTATTTGGAAAATAAGATGAGATAAAAGATAGTGAGAGCCGTAGGGTTATTTTTAAGGATATGTTAAGGGATGTCTCCAACGATATGTCTAAGGATGAGTCAAATTATATGAAAATATCGTTGAATTTTGTTAAAGGGTATATAAAATTGTTTCCAAGAAGTTATATCCCTGTTTTGATGATAATGTGGTTATGGATCTGGAACAGAGCTACCTAGGGGTATTACCTATGAAAAAATAACATTGGTATAGACATCATTGACAACCAATGTACGATTATGGGAAATACCTTCCAATTGGGCTTAAACTCTATGAGGATATTCTTTGAAAATTAACACAAATTTAGGAACCACTATAATGGATGTAAATAGGTGATGACTATGAATAACATATGATAAACCTAAGGGTTTATATATTTGAAAATGGAGTCAAGGTTTAGAAATACTATAATTGATTTTTACATGATTATATGGTTTTATACTATGAATATTGTTTATCACACTATGATTGGTAATTTTAGTCCATGGTGGAATAAAGAAGGAACTGGGTAAACATTTAATGTGATAGAAGATATGGAATGAGCAACAAACTGGGTTGATGACTAGGGAGAATGATATTATGATTATTCTTAATCAGTCATATTGACACATGATTTCCAGGATAACTATTTACCTACATTGGACATCACCAAAGATGAAAATGATAGAGTTCACTAAGAGTTATAGTATTAGAGATGGTAGATGAATGAATATTTAGATTCTTATGTATCGATAATGAATAGAAAATTATTGAAGAGAATATATCATAGGGACAAGAAGATGTATTGTGTGTGGAAAAGATGGAAACATGGAAAGTAATTTTAACAAAAAAATAAAATGTTTGGTTATCACAATGGATGATAATAATTTTATTCCTATTGTTTCATCACCTATTGACTTTTTTTAATGTTGAAGGTATAGGTATTATGAAAATATATTTCTTAAGGGGAATGATCATGATGATATTTTCCAAGTTTGTATAAGTACCTTTTATACTGGTGATGATTAATACAATTAAAATGACCTATGAATGGAAATAAGTGTTATCAAATACGATGATAAAAACTATATATTATTTTGAGAATAAATTATTATGATTGAAGTCATTTTGTTTTGGAATTCAAAAATTATGTTTTATGAATCATGAAATATATTATGATTGTTTACTATAAGTTTTTACATAATGGATATCAAATAATATGTTGAATAGTACTATGAATGAGAAATGTTATTTAATTGAAAAGTAATTTTTTTTAAAACACATGATTTATATAATATAAATCTTAATATGTTCTAGATGATGAGATAATTGTTTTTATTTTGGATAAAGTTATTACTGATATGGATAATGTAAATTGGATTGTATTTATGGCCTCATTACTCATAAAGGATCCATTAATACAATTTATTATTTTTTAATTAATTAATTTTTTATAAGTATTGGATCTATGGTATATGTTCAATAATATATGGTTTTATTTATGTAATGAGGAATCATTAATGTTTTAATTGTGTTTTAATCATGATTATAATTTTTAACAATGTATCTAGAGAATATACAACCAAGGTATGCAGATATGTGGCATGTGACCATTACAATTTTTTAATGGTATTTAGAGGATTAATATTAATTTTAATGAATTTAGTGACCTTAATTATAAATTTTTTATTTTTTAATGGTAAAAAGGATTACCATTTATGGAATAGTTAATACATAACAATGGATGATGTTTTGAATATTAATTTATTACATAAACATATAAAAATTTATCCATATTAGATAAATAGTGTTAACCATTTATTGTCTATAGATAGAAAGAATGTATCAGGACCCTACCCACTTGGGCCCCATTGGTCGGTGGATGGATGAGTCACAACTAACAAAATCTAACCTTAATAGGCTATGTGTTGGTGACCAGTGATGAAAAGCATAACTAGAATAACATGCCTTTTCCTAAAGTACCAATACACATTCACCCAACCATATACATACAGATGTAAACAGGAATAACATATAAAAGCATAAAATATTTAGAGTATAAACCATTCATTTAACAACTTTTATAGAACAAGGAATAATGAAATTGTCTAATTAAAAATGTAGATTTATAAAATACATGGCCAGTCATAAATGATATCCAAAATTAAAAAATGGAAAAGAAATGTGGATAGATCCTAGATCAATATCTCCAAGACCTGACTACCACACATAGTGATATGAACCGATGAATCCATATAGTCCCCTATAATCTAGAAAACCCTATTTTTTGTCTTCATAAGACACAACACATATGGGAAAATCCCATGCATGGGACGATATATACATACCCAATAGGATGCCATGAAAACAGGAGGGTGGGGGTGGATAAAAGAAAGAAGTATAATGCTCCACTAGTAGAATGAAAACCCAATGCATATGTATATGTATATTCTTATAAAAAATCCACATCAAATAGAAATGATATTTGCATATCAAAGCCCACCCTAGGAAGTTCAGTCTTCCAACAATTTTGAAAAAAATAAATGATTCATTTCATCTCATGTTTATATAAGTAGAAGTAACTATGTAGATCCACACTACACCCCAATGTATCATAATTTATTGGAAATAGTTTCTAGGTAGAGGATGCATCCCCTATTAAACTAGAGGGTACCCTTTAGTAGTTATAGGACCCTTGCAGTGATCTAACCAGAGGGTACCATGTAGTAGTTAGAATACCCATGCATGGATCCAATTAGATGGAGCCACTTATTAGGTAGGGGACTAATTCCCAAATTTGATATAGAAGTTCCACCAATTTGGTAGAGGACCCATTCAATTATCCATTCATAGGGTTCCAATTAGATGATAGAGGACATATACCCTAATCCAATAGGAGGGTCCCACCTCGTATTTAGAGAACCCATGTTGTCATCCAAAAGATGAATCCACTATTATATAGAGGACCCAAGCATAGATCCTACTATACGGTTGCACAAATTAGGTGGATAACAATAAACCGGTCTCATAGGATGTTTTTAATCAATATGTATTATGATCCAAGCCCTGATCCCAAAAAAGGGTTCCACTTAAAAGGTGGAGGAACAATGCCATGATCTGATAGGAGGGTCCCACTAAGTGGTTATAACTCCCATGACCAAATCCAACATGAGGGTGATACTCAGTTTGTAGAGGACCCATGGCTAGATCCAAGAAGATGGTTCCACTCAATAATGGAGAATACCCATTAAAATTATTATTCCTCGATTCAACTTGATCTGGTAGTTGGTCATCATCTGTTCTTGATTCGTCAATGAAGAAAGAATGAAATGCTTCTCAATAATCCAAGGGTTATAAGAAAACCCATTCTAATTCCCCAAAATATCGTATTTATTACGAAACATATTTAAGGTATTTTAAATCCAAATAAATAAACTAGTTATTAATTTTACTTAAATGAAACCATCAAATGTCAAAATGTAATGGAAATCTAGTGTGGACCATATTTAGGTCTTATATATTATTATGAATAAGGTATAAGTTAAGGATTAATTTTATAGCCACTATATATATGTTTTCCACATGTTTGGAGGAAACCTTGACAAAGGTAGGTCTTTAATTGAAAATATCATTATTAATCAAGATTATTTCTATTTTATGTCTCCATTGGGTGATATATCTATTCCAGGAAAGTGGTTAATAAAATGTTTTAAGTTTCTTAATATTATCCTATGTATTTTTAAAATATTTTATTCAATAATGTGTTACCTATTACAATATGTTTTGAAAAAAAATTTCATTATCAAAACAAAGTTCACAATGACTTTTCTCACAAAATAAAGATGGAATGATTTTATACAACATGAGCGGATTTTCGTTAATTCATGACTCTATAACTGACCTTGATATATTATGATTCCATCGACTATATTTTATGGAATGTTTTATAATTAATTTGATTGTGGTGGTGCTATTTTGATACCATTTGTTCTTTATGGTTAAATTATTCACATTTAATATTCATGTATTTTAATATGAATGATTCTATTGTTTATGTTTCACCCCATTTATATGATGAAGTAATTGGAATTAGTATGTTATGGTTGGGGCCCACTATATCCACTCAATACATTATATGGTCTCATTAGAAAAACTATATTAGGTGATGGTTGATGACTTGCCCATTTAGGTATGGTTTCCTACCAGAATCCTTGATGATATATTTATGATATATTACATTATGAACTCCATAATTATGAGATTATGTATCGATAATCCATGTGATTATATGATTAATAGAATATCGTTGTTAATATTTTTATGGAATTATTTTATAATCATGTATTGTTCTCAAATTATACTGAATATTATTTTCAAAAGGATTGTGTTTCAGTTATTCACAATTCCATAATTTTTATTAATATTTATTCATGATAGATTTTATTGAATGATTATCCTTACTGATCATCTTAGCTAACCTATTTCTAATTATTTAATTTTACTATGATTACAAGATGTATATTAATATTTTTAAAATGAAGGGATATTCTATGGTAATAATTTTTTTTCTGTCAGGTATCATTATGTTGTATTTTATAATTTCAATTGAAATGTATTCTTCAATTATATTTCTAGTTTTATAAAACAATTTAATTTTTTAGTCTGTTTGGATGTGATTCATTTAATAAATTAAAAATATCTTAATTTACCCCCCAAATTCTTTCTACTAGGTTCTTGGTATTTGAAGTTTTTATTAGACATTTTATGTTAGAAAATTTGGAAAACATATTTTGAAGAATATTTAATATATAAACATAACCCTATAATGGAAATTAAAAATAATCCCAATGTGACCAATATTATGATATTGATATTATTTATTTATAAGCATTCAATTTATATTATGTGTTATGGTAGTTTGAAATTATTCATTATGAATCATATTCTAATCTAGTTTATTATATTATTTAAAAATATCTCCTTGTCGAAGGAATTTAAACATTATCAATAGAGAAATTCAATTTTGGAATTTACCTCATATGAAATATAATGTTTTCGGAGCTGGAGATGTAACTGGGGATGAAACAATTATAACTATATTGGGAATGTTAAATCTGGAGATATGTAACAACCCTACCATTGTGGGTCATCCTGACAAAAAACACATAAACACAGTGTTATCCAACTTAATAAGACCAAATTTTATATTATTCAATTAGAATAAAAGTAAATTTTAGCAGATAATGGATAAGTTCCATAGAAAATATATTTCTCACTTTGGGAAGTAATGGAAGGGAGAGGGTTATCATGGTAGTTTATCATCTCATGGGAGATGTGTATCACTAGTGATAATTGACTTGAAACATGAAGGATTCTAAAGAAATAGAAAACACTAAATGTAAGTATTTTAAGGATATATTATTGCAGAATTATTTCCCTCCCAAAAAGTGAGAAGATTTAGAGAGACAACTCTAGAATCTAAAGAAAAATGATGATTGTAATGATGCAAAATATGAATCCAAATTTAATGGCTATAAAGGAATTCTAGAGATTACTTACGGAATTCAATGTGGATTATTGATATATTCTTTTATGGGATTAAAGAAATTTATACAAGGTAACTAGTCTGTAATGAATTTTCATTATATGAGAATATAATGTCATGTTATATAATAAAATAGAAAGAATTCCCAAAGTTGCATCTCTTATAAATGAAGAAATATAATAATTGGGATGCTGAGTACTCTAGAAAATGAAATTAAGTCATTGGGTTAGAAAATAATATTTAAATTCCCATTATAAATAAATGTGTAATAAAGAATCAGGTAATATGCCTACTACGAATGAGAGAATAGTATAAGTGTGGAGAAAAAGGCCACCAAGCCTGTGATTGTGAGGGAAATAAATAAGCCAGTAATGTGTAGTGATTCAATTCTAAGTATATAGGAAACTTTTAACTTTATTGTCCCATAAGTAAAGGGAACGTTCTCTAGAAAAGTCCATGGGAGAAAATAAAATCTTATAAACTCACCATAATTGAGGTTGAAGTTCCAAATGATGTAGTGGAACGTAATGTAATTGTCTCCTTAAATTTTTGTAACGAATTATTTGATTTTGTATCAACACATTATTTTATATCTTCCCAGTATTCCAAGAAAATTATTTATTTTCCATTTGATTTATTAAATGATTTGTCAATCAAAACTCTTAAACGAAGTCATAATTCCAGAAATATGTTACAGGAAGTACCCATTATAAAACGGAAATATTTATTATTTTCAAAACTTATCATCATACCTATGGTTGAATTTGAATAGATCTTACATATGTAATGGATTTAAAAATATTATGTCAAATTTTTTTGTAACATGAAATAAATTATGATTTGTGAGTAATATATATAATTCCTAATATTTATTTTATTAATTTCATGATTGGGTTATTATCAAGATCGACCCCAATATCTCTAATGAATGAAATTATAGAAGAGGAAGAGAAATATAAAGATAGTGATGAATATGGTTTTATTAAAATTGAGAATTTACCTATTTTACAAGAATCTATTGAGTTATTTATAGAAAAATTACCAAGACATTCCATAGATGATAGAGTCAGGTTTTCCATTAATCTAATCCCTGATTCAAGACCCATATAAAAGAATTCATATAAAATAGACACATTATAATTATTGTAGTATAATAAAAAACTATAGGATTAGGCTTAAATTTGATTTTTTTCACACAAGTGATTCTCAAAGGAGAGCCCCTATACGCTTTGTAAAAAAATATGGATCCGAGATGATGTGTATGGATTATATAGAAATAAATGCTATTATAATAAATAAAAAGTATCAAATTCCTTACATTGATGATATCATTAATCAAATTCACAAATTTTTTTTTTTAATAATTACCTTCATTATGGATATCATCAATTGTGGGTAAAGAAAAATAAATTGAGAAGATAACTTCTCCAATGAGGTTGTGAAATTAAAAGTTTACAATAATTTTATATGGATTTATTAATGCGCCCTCAGTTTTTATGGATCTAATGAATAGATAATTCAATGAATAAAATTGATTTTTATGTTTTCAATGTTGATACTCCGGTATTTTCTAAGTTCTATTAGGACCATGGTAATCACTTGTAGATCATTCTTGATACTCTCTGGATGAAATGGTAGTATGGTATATTTAGACACTATGAATACAGGCTTTAATAAATTTCTTTTCGTGGCCATATTGTCTCCACTGATGAAATTTCATTTTATCCTATAAAGTGAGATGAAATCTAATAATGGAGAGAACCACTGATAATACTCAAGGTATGCAGTTTCATCAGTTTAGTAAGTTACCATCGATGTTTCGTTCAGAATTTTGTCCGATTTCCTAACCCATTAACCAAGATGACATGTAATGGGGATATATTTATGTGGAAAAATCAATGTGCATTTCTTGAAGAATTGAATTGAATATTGGTCAGTTCTCATCTTTTGACTCTCCCATCAAGAAATGGCGGAATTGTGATTCAAAATGGTGCAAAAGAAAATGGACATGTATTTTTTCATTTGAATAATTATAGGCACATTAGATAAAAAATATGGTAGTTAAAAAGAAATGAATTGAACTATATAACACATGATCTTGTGTTAGAAGCTGTAATATTTTCTAAAAATAAATGGAGAAACTATCACTATAAAGAAATAAATGATATAAATATAGATAAGAAGAGATTATAATATATTTTCTCACAAAAATAAATCTACATTAAGAAATAGATATTACTCAAGTTACTCATTGATTATAATTGTTTAATACATAACCATCTAGTTAAGAATGTAAGTGATCACATTCATTATCAATGAACAGTCATGGAGTTCTGAAAAAAAATATGATTGATAGAGATACTATTTCCCTAGATCTAGAAAATATCGATTTAGGAATAATTAAGAATAGGGAAACATCACTAATCTATATAATATTTATAAATAATATTTATTGGAAAATATAAGAATTTATCATCCTGATGATGAAAATTTACCAAACAAAATAATAGTGGTGAATGATGAAAAAGTGTTATACTTCATACATAAAGATAATATTTTGATACTAGGCAAGGGAAATTGTGGTCCCTATATACCATAACTAATAATTAAATTATTTTATGATGATCATATATCAAATTTCCTTATACATCATGGTATAACATAGATATACTTATGCTTGAATCATCTTTTTGGTGGGACAATTTGAAGCTGAAAATTGTGGACTATGTGTCAAGATGTCTAGTTTATTAACAAGTGATGGATGAGAGACAACTTCATATAGGATTCATGAAACATCTAACTTTTTTTATGTGTAAATGAGATGAAATTACTATGGTATTTTATTCTATATTAATAAATAATCCAAGAAGTAATGATTAAATATTATTTATTTTTGATTGACTTACAAAATATTCACATTTCCTCACTATAAGTGAATAGCTTCCACATGATTTATTTGAATAACCATATTTAAATTATGTTTATTGGAATCATGGTAAACCAATTTAAACTATTTTCAATTGGGATCCATGATTTATACCAAAATTAGGGAAAATTATTTTGAAGGCCCTTGATACTAAACATCATTTGAGAAACACCCATCACCCAAAAACTTTTGTACCATCAAAAAGGGTTATGAAAACTTATGAAGAAATGTCTAGGTCCTTTTAACATTAAAATAAAAGTATAAGGGATTAGTTTTCACCTATGATATAATTTTCTTAATAAAATTAAATTCATTCATGTATTAAAATAAAATCATTTTTATATGAAAATTTAAATTTGTTTGGAAACATATTGTGACGAAGTTGGTGAAATGAAACTTCTATGATTACAACATGTTGAGAGAACAAAAAAAAAGTTAAAAACTACTCATACCCATATCAATGAAACTCAATGATGGAAAAATATCTATGATGATAATCAGAGGAAATATTTGTAATTTGAAGTGGGACATTATTTTTTCTTGAAGGTACCTCAATGGAATGATGTTAAAAGATATATAAATAAATAGAAAACTATTCACCAGAAAAAAAAATTACTATTGAAATTTTGGAACGAATTCAATCTATAGATTATCGTTTAGAAATTTGACAATCTCCCTCCAAATTTTATTATGTGTTCCACAAATCATTATTATAGAAGAACAAGCCATACCCAATGAATTTACTCACCTATGAAGAAATTTAATTGGAACATCATATGTGTTACATTGAAGAGACTTTATAGATTCATTCCACTATAGATAAATTGTTGATGATGTGTACAATCTTCATATATTTATAATGTAATATTCATTAAAATATAAAGGAAAAGTTTACACAAATAGGGGGAAAAGATAACACCCAATGATTTTATAATATGCCTCTTCTTAAATGAAATCATTTCATTCGATAGCTTAAATTTCTCACAACATCCAGCTTTAAAAAACATATTTTCATAACCTAGCCATTAAAATGGTGGAAATGAATAGTATAAACCATATTATGGAAATTATATATTTTATATTCAATTAATTTTTATGAAATTAATCTAAATGATTTTATAGGAATAATATAATAATGAATCATATTTTATACATTAAAAGGCTATATTTTTTTAATGTTTGTTTTAACGCCATTTAATGGAGGAGTTGTTTTTAATGTTAATTTTCAAACATTAATATATTATATTTGAAAAAATAAACCTAATTTTTTTTAATAATAACAATGTTTACTTTGGATGATTTTTTTATTTCTAATATATGTTTCATTTCTTCATGAATAGTAAAAAATACTAAATTTTAATTGAAAAGTTAATTTTCATCTAAAAAATTTATAATTTTAAATTTATTATAAATTTATTTTAATATAATATTAAATCAATAATAAATATATTAACCCAATTAATGTCATTGGAATTTATTTATATTTGATGTGGATAAAAAAATTTCAAACTTTGTTATGTTTTCACTTTAAACAATCATTTTCTCACCGAGTTGAAAAGATTATTGTTAAAATTAATTTTATCTAGTTATTTGTTTAGTTTTTAAAAAAATTGAATCCATATTTTGAATTATAAGGTAAAATTTTATAAAATATGTCCATTTCATTTTTCAAAAACATGAAAAATAAAATTAGAAATTTTATTCACTCGGTATAAGTGTAAATCAGATAATTTTGAGTAAAATATATATTTTTAAATATTATAAAACTACCATAAAAATTCCTTATTTTTTGTTTAATGTGTTATTTTTTTTCAAAATAATCCTTGGGTAGATTTTATGGATCTTTGAGCAACATTTACCACTTTAATCCTTTTATAGTGTTTTATTTATAAAAAACAAATATTCCATACACATGTTTTTAATATTTAGAAAATTTTTAATATGTGCTTATTAAGATAATTTATTTGACTATAAATACAAATTTAAAAAGTAAAATATTTTTTTTCATCATTATAATTTATTTTTACTTTTTAAAAAATAAATCATTACCATAATGGATTAAAAAATATTGATGCATTAAATATTAAATTAATGGGAAAATCAAATAAATGATTATAAAAATAATAAAATAAATATATTTTTTGATAATTATTCTAAAAAATTAATTGTATAGAAAGCACTAACATGACAATAATATTATAAATTTTTTTTAAGAAATATTGTTTTATGTGTTTTTTTATAATTTAATGTAATGAATATTTTCCAATATGAAATTAATGTTACACTAAAACAAATAATATGTTATTAAATGATATAAATTTTATTAAAATATAAAATTAATCCAATTGATTTATTTAATGTTTTAAATTGAATCCATGATTCATCAATATTATTTTCCTTTTATAGTAATCATATTAACCCTTAGATATTAAAAATCCATGTTGTAATGGTAAGTCTTAAAGGGATTAAAGAAGTGTTAAATCGAAATGATAAGGGTTTGAATCTAACACAAACATGTCTAAAAAATATTTTTTGAAATTATTTCAACTCATAATAATATTATAATATAAATAACTACCATTAGAATAGTTTTTAATTGAAAATTAATATTTATATAATAAATATAATTAGATTCTCTAAAAGTGCCTCTCACGTATATTATAAAAGGGTTCCTCCTTTGTCACTTCTTCAAACCACTTTTACCCTTTTATCTCAAAACAATACCTATAAATGTCTCTTCAAAAATTCCTTATCCATGTTTTAAATATCATATTCTTCTGAAAATACTAACCCTACACCCCTTAAGATGATATCTAAAAGAATTTTTCTAATGAATGGGTATTTGTTTTTACGAACTCATTCATATTTATTTCTTCTTATACTTCCACATCATGTAAAGATTCTATTCTAATGTAATAAAACATGAATCACATATATTATATGATTTTATTATAATTATTTCACAACCATATTATATATTTTACCTTTCCTAAGAAAAATAGAAGCAATGTGTGTGTGTGTACAACATACCATCTCCATGTTGCGGTGTAAATTATTTTCCATCACCATTTTACTAGGATGGTTATAATAATTGAAATAAGGGATATATAGTTATATATATTAAATTATATTGATTCTAAAAAGGTAATTTACCATCTCCTTCCTTACCCATTAAACCATATATAAATGTCATCACCTCTCTTGCGTAGGTACAACTTACCATCTCAATAAAGTGATGTTATTTGTTATATTTTCCCAAAATAGATGAGTGTATTAAAAAAATTTAATTATTATACATAATATAAATGAAATTAATATTATTATATATATTTTGCATCTATGTCATATGCAATATAATTGGAACGTTGAAGACAAAAAAATCCTAAGAAAACACATCAATTAATATCAGTTATAGTGAAATGAAAAAAAAATATTTTTAATAAACTAGTGTTAGAATGATATTTGGGTGTAATATATGATATAATAAATATTATTATGATTCTGGTATAAGTTAAATATATTTTTAATACCACTATATAAGAGTTTGACATCTACAGAGGAAATTGATCCTATGATAATGGTTTAATTCATATTCTCATCATTGATTGAGATTATTGAAATTTTATGTATATAGTAGGGAATATTTTCCTTCCATGTTAGGGTTTTATAAAATTATTTGAAAATGTGTTTTAGTATTATATTATAATTGATTAAATTATTTTATTTACCCATGATATATTTTTAACAAAATAGTTTTAAAGGATCACTTTTTTCATTTCCCAAATGATGTGTTTTGTGACTTTTTTTAAAAAACACAGAAAGTATATTTTTTATATAGAATGAGAAGATTTTCCCACCATCATGATTCATTAATCGATATTTGTCTCATATTCATCCATCTAAATTATTTTATTTAATGGGTTCTGATTAGTTTTACCATGGATTTTCTATTTTGATATCATTAATAGTTTATAGTTACAATATTCACATTTCATATGGTTTTTTTAAATATGAATGTTTATATTATTTATGTTTCACCCCTTTATAATTATTAATGCATTGTACTTCTTACATGATCATAGGTTCTCTATATATCCCCTCGATGCCCTAGTAGGTATCATGAGATAGACTATTTTGGGTATTGGTTAAGGCCTTACTTGATTAGGTATGATGTCTTAGTAGAATCCCTTATAATATATTTATGATGCCTTGAATTATGTATTCCATTATTAAATGATGAGTTATTGATATTCCATTTAATTATTAGATTAGTATAATGACACTATGATTATTTATATGGAATTATTTAATTATCATTTATTATTTCTATATTAATAACTATATTATGTTAAAATAGATTTTTTTATTTATTCATCGTTCATTTTTTATTATTATTATTTATTCATGATAGAATTTGATGCATGATTACCATTACTTAGCATCTAAGATCACCACTTTATTATTTTTTATTTTTTATTTGATCCTAAGTTGTATATTAGGATTGAAATGAAGGGATATTATAGGAGAAAAATCTTCTACATAAAAGAATAATTATTCAAAATTTTAAAATTTAAATATTAATATATGTTTGAGGTATGTATGTAGTTTTTAAAAAATACTAATGTGTTCTACCCTTTGTGATTTGATTCCAAGTATTGTATTCCAATGTAATAAAGTAACCACTGAATTTTGGCTTCTGGGGTCATGGTCCTTACAAAACACATATATTCTCTTCATTTTAATCACTTCATGTTCTTATGATTTGAGAAGAATGGTTTTTAGAAGAAAAACATAATGTCTCTCATCAATCGAAAACCATTTTTCATCCCAAACCATGTGTTCTAATATAGTGTTGAAATCATTTAATATTATTTTTGATAATATTTGTTAAATACATTTGACCACATGATTGACGTTTTAAAATTTGTTATAAAGGAATATTCTTGACATTTTCCAAAAAATACCAATTTAGATTTTACTAAAAATGTTAATGAAAACATTGTTTTAAAATTTACGACATTAATTTAATTTCATGATAGCATGGCCATTATTTTCATTGAATTTTACTTTAAAAAATTTCAATTTTATTTTCAATGTAAAGTATTTTTTATATTTTTTTGTTTTAAAAATATTTTTTTCAGCTAAAAATGGATATTTTACTTAATAAATGTTTTAAATAATTTTAATGAATCATTTAAAAGATTCAATGTTCTTTTTGATTAAATATTATTTCAAAATATTTTATTACTATTTAGTTTTAAATTTTTATTTTTATTAATATTTTATCTTCCTCGAGAAACCTTACAAGTAATTTATCATTAAAAATCATTATATATCTAAGATGACAACCGTTGATGTAATTTATCATTTTCTAGGTGTATGATGTAAGGATGTGATTCTTATTTGTTCATTAGATGTAATATAATGAAAATAATCATTTTAAAAACCATTTCTCTTCCATGGATTTTACCATGAAAAATTCTAATGAAACCCATTCCATTCTCTACATGTTATTTAATTGTGGAATGATATAATGATTATGAACCCTGTCACTTTTTCATATTTTATGATATGATGAAATGTGAATAAATCCCATTTTATTTCAATGGTCATGATATGATAAATGGTTTAAGATATTGTCTCATAGAAATGTATGATTTTCATTAAGTGATAGGTGGAACTATGTTTCCTTCCACTGTATTGGGTAAATGATTATATCTCTTGAGCTATATAGTACTAAAATGTGCAGTGAACCCAGTTCGGTAAGAGATGTAGTCTTCTATGATGTTATTGGGAGTGAACCTTGAATAGTACGATGGTTTGGCGATTAAACCCATTGAAGTTTTAAATCCTTTGTAGTGATCCTTAAATACTATGGAAAAGATATTATATGCACATATTATTTCATTACTTCTTTGTGTTATACAAATGATTTCTTTTAATTACTTGTCATATTTGATTCCATTAATAGTCTTGTTATATAAACATTCAATATTTAATTCATGACTCAAAATAATGATATTTTATATTAATGGAATAGTATTCAAATGTTATTCTCACATTCTAAAAGTCATATATTCATGTTTTGATTAATTATATTCATTATGAACACATAATGGGATTCTGTGCACATCCCTCTATCGGTTTCCTTTCTCATGGTTATAAATAATTATTTTAATTAGTGTATTTCTGTGAATATTACTAAAGGAAAATATATTTATGGGATATGGTGGAGATATTCTAGAAAATTAGAATATTTTTCGCATAGTCTTCAAATACATTGAACTATTAATTTCATTAATCATGTTTGTTTGAAATGACATTAATTTTCATCTAAAATGATATAATATCTATGAATGAAAATATTGTGCCACTAAAATTGGTATTATAACCAAGGCATAGTCATTATTGGGAAAATAATATGAAAAAAAGATAGTGAGATCCATAGTGTTATTTTTAAGGATATGACAAGGGATGTCTCCAAGGAGATATCTAAGGATGATTAAAATTATAAGAAAACGTCATTGAATTTTGTTAAAGGATATAAAAAATTGTTTTCATGAAGTTACATCCCTGTTTGGATGCAAAAGTGGTTGTGGCTCTGGAACAGAGCTACCTAGGGGTATTACCTATGAAAAAATCACATTGGTATGGACTTCATTGACACCCAATGTACTACTATGGGAAATACTTTCCAATTGGGCAGACACTCTATGCGGATAATCTTTGGAAATTAATACACTTTTAAGAACCACCATAAAGGATTTAAATAGGTGATTAGTATGAATAACATAGGATAAACCTAAGGTATCATATATTTGAAAATGGAGTCAAGGTTTAGAAATACTATAATTGATTTTTACCTAATTATATGGTTTTCCACTATGAATATTCTTTATCACACTACGATTTATAATTTTAGTCCATGGTGTGATCTCGAAGGAACTGGGTAAACATTTAATGTGATAAAAAATACGGAATGAGAAACCAACTAGGTTGATGACTAGAGAGAAAGATATTATGATTATTCTTAATCAGTAGTATTGAAACATGATTTCTAGGATAACTATTTACCTATATTGGACGTCACCAAAGATGAAAATGACATATTTCACTAAGATTTATAGTTGTAGAGATGGTAGTGGAAAGAATATTTAGATTCCATTTATTGATAATGATTAAAAAATCATTGAAGAGAATGTATCATAGGGACAAGAAGATGTTTTGTGTCCAGAAAATATGGAGACAAGGAATTAATTGCAATGGGAAAATGAAAAATTTGGTTAACACAATAGATGATAATAATTGTATTCCTACTGTATCATCACCAATTGATTTTATTTAATGTGGAAGGTATAGGTATTATGAAAATATATTTCTTGAGGGGAATGATCATGATGATATTTTCCAAGTTTTTATAAGAACATTTTATATTGGTGATAATGAATACAATTAAAATGACATATGAATGGAAATATGTGTTATAGAATATGATGACGAAGACTATATATTATTTTGAGAATAAAATGTTATGATTGAAGTGATTATTTTTTGAATTCAAAAATTATGTTTTATGAATCATGAAATATATTACGATTGATTACAATAAGTATTTTCATAATGGATATGAAATAATATGCTGAATTGTACTATGAATGAGAGAAGTTATTTAATAGACAAGTAATATTTTTTTGGAAGCACATGATTTCTGTTATATAAATCATAATATGTTCTAGATGTTGAGATAATTTGTTTTTATTTTGGATACGGTGATTATTGATAGGGATAATGTAAATTGGATTGTATTTATAGTCTCGTTAGACATAAAAGATTTGTTGATACAATTTATTATGTTTTCATTAATTAATTTTGTGTCATTATTGGATCTATTGTATATGTTCAATAATATATGGTTTTATTTATGTAATGATGAATCATTAATGTTTTAATTGAGTTTTTATCATAATTATAATTTTTTACAATGTATCAAGAGAATATACAACCAATGTATGCAGATATGTGGCATGTGATCATTAATTTTTTTAATTGTACTTGGAGGATTAATATTTGTTTTAGTGAATTTGGTGACCTTAATTATAAATTATTAATTTTTAATGGTCGAAAGGATTACCATTTATGGAACAGTTTATACTGAACAATGGATGATGTTTTGAATATTAATTTATCACATCCACATATATAATTTTATCCATATTAGATAAATATTGTTAATCATTTATTGACTATAGATATAAAGAATGTATCAAAACCTTACCCACATGGGCCCCCTTGGTCGGTGGAAGGATGAGTCACATCTACCAAAATCCGACCTTCGTAGGCTATGTGGTGGTGACCAGTGTTGAAAATCATAAATAGAATAACTTGCCTTTCCCTAAAGTACCAATAAGCATTCACTAAACCGTATACCTACAGATGTAAAAAGGAATAACAAATAAAAGCCTAAAATATCTATAGTATAAACCACTCATTTAACAACTATTATAGAACAAGGAAGATTGTAATAGTCTAATTCAAAAATTAGATTTAAAAAATTCATGCCCTCCCGTAAAAGATGTCCAAAATTTAAAAATGGAAAAGAAATGTTGATAGAGCCTGGATATATATCTCCAAGACTTGACGACAACACGTAGTGATAAGAACAGATGAATCCCTATAGTCCTCTATAATCTACATAAACATATTTTTTGTCTTAATAAGACACAACATGTATGGAAAAATCCCACGCATGGGTCGGTATATACATACCCAATAGGATTCCATGAAAATAGGATGGGTGGGGTGGATACATGAAGGAAGTATACTTCTCCACTACTAGAAATAAAACACAATGAATATATATATATATTCTAATAAACAAAATATCGACATGAGATAGAAATGGGATCTTCATATCAAATCCAACACTAGGAAGATTAGTCTTCCAAAAAATTTAAAAATAAATATAAATGATACAATACATCTCATGTGTCTATAGGAAGAAGTAACTATGTAGAGCCACACTGCACCCCAATGTCTCATGATTTATGGGAAATAGTTTTAGTTAGAGGACCCATCCCCTAGTAAAACAAGAGTGTACCCATTAGTAGGTAAATGGCCTTTGAAGTGATCTAACCATAGGGTACCATATAGTAGGTAGAGGACCCATGCATGGATCCAGTTAGAGGGAGCCACATAGTAGGTAGGGGACCAATTCCCGGATTTGATATGGTAGTTCCACCAATTAGGTAGAGGGCCCATTCAACGATCCAATCATAGGATTCCACTTAGATGGTAGAGGACATATTCCCAAATCTAATAGGAGGGTTCCACTTCATATTTAGAGAACACATGTTGTGATCCAGAAGGTGGAATCCAGTAGTATATAGATGACCCAAGCATTGATCCTACAATACAGTTGCACAAATTAGGTGGAGAACAATAACCCTGTCACATAAGAGGGTTTTAATCAATTGGTATTATGTTCCAATCCCTTATCCCAAAAGACAGTTTCACTTAGAAGGTGGAGGAACAATTCCATGATCTAAGAGGAGGGTCCCACTAAGTGGTTATAACTCCCATGACCTGATCCAACATTAGGGCGATAATCAGTTTGTAGAGGACCCGTGGCTAGATCCAACAAGACGGTTCCACTCAATAATGGAGAAGTCCTATTGCAATTACTATGCCTCGATTCAACATGATCTGGTAGTTGGTCATCATCTGATCATGTTTCGTTAATGAAGAAAGAAAGAAACTCCTCAAAATAATCCAAGGGTTATAAGAAAACCCATTATAATTCCCGATAATATCTTATTTATTAAGAAAAATATTTAAGGTATTTTAAATCCAAATAAATAAACTATTTATTAATTTTATTTAAAAGAAACCATCCAATGTCAAAATCTAATTGAAATCATGTGTTGACCATATTTAGGTCTTTCCTACGGTGAACACAATGCTCTAGATTCATTTTTCATCATATATTTTTCATCTGAGACTTAAAAATCTACAAAAATTGGTGAGGATAATAATAACTCAAATGTCTCTCCTACTACCAGGAGCTCTCTAGCATAATCTTATTATACCACAATAAATGAACCAAGGGAATGGTCCATGTAACACCCAAGATTTTTATGAGTAATATTTTGTTTTTATGTTATCAAAGGAATATTTCACTACACACTAGCTTGGCTTACTTTACACGCAATCGCGACCTTCCTCGATAGCTTGCGTCATACGCAATACTGAGTTTCACTAAAAAACGATATGCTATTAAAATATTATTAAAACTATCCGTTATGAATAGTAATAACCACTTTTTGAAATTTTATAAATTTTATTTTTCAAAATGGACTTCATTTTTGGATTCGGAATACCGAAATTAGCCTAGGGTGAAATTTTGGTATTTTTCTGAAAACATTCAATTTTTGATGAATAGTGAAACCACTAAGTGGTAGGTTAAAAACTGAATTTTGCATAAAACATAATTTTTCTGCTTCTGTGAATGGAATTTAGAAAATCCGACAGACACGGTTGATATCAGTAAGTAAAATTTGGTTCAATGAGATAAAAATAATTTTTTGGTGAATAGTAACTTTTTACTTTTTTTACCGCGGTTAATAGTAAATAGGGTAACTAAGGGTAAATATGATATTACTACTACCCTAAAACATGTCCTAATTCTATTGTATAAGTTTAATTCGACCAAAAAACAAACTTAGGAATAAAATATGACCATTTAGGACCACTTGGATTAGATTAGGACATTTATTATTAATTTATTTAAAGAAGGGTTAAAATAGTTAAAATCAAAGTTTAATAAGTAAAACATTTTTAATATGGGGTTATACATAAGATAAATTCGACTATAAAAAATAATTAGAAAGCTAAAAAGATTTCCTACATAATGGTATTTTATTTATAATTTTTAGACATTAAATAATTTAATTTATTTTTGACACGATGATGATGCAGTAATTATCATATTAATGGAAAATTGACATAATTGATGTTATAAACACCAAAATAAATGTAATTTGAGACTTTTTATGAATCCCAATAATTTTATAGGTTAATATGATACATTAGTGTTGATTTAATCAACTTGGTTAGAACATATAATTCTGTTATGACTTTCACAAAAATCATATATCAAATAGTGTCAAAATTGACAAAAATAGTTTTTAAATCAAATATTATATTATTAATTGTTATTTTATTCCTAAAAATCTATGTTTGGGCCAAATGAATTAGATAAGGATATATATATATTATTAATAAACAATTTGGGGTTCTTTTGGCATGTTTTAGTAAGTGTATTAACCATATAGTGTACGAAAAAAAAGACACGGTAAAAGTTGTATTATTTAACTTAGAGTTAAATCTAAATGATAAGGTTAAAATAATAACATAAACTTGTCTAAAACCTATTGGATGATAGGATTTCGACCCATCCCCACTTTAGCTTCGAAATAGGACCCTTTGGAACCATTATAAACCGATTTTGACTTTAATATAAAATAATATTTTGAGATATTCCTAAGGTGCCCCTCTCCTCCCTTATAAAAGGGAACCTCCTCCCCCTCCTCCTCACACCAATTTGAGAACCCAAGCTCAGCAAAACCCTGCCAAAATTCCTTCTCCACCTCCCTAGAATAATCCTAGAGGTCCTGTTCTTCTTCAAAGACCAATCTTAGTTCCCTAAGTGGAGGATTCAAAGAGGCGTTTAAAAGAAGAGGTAATATCCATTACCGATCTTTTCAATTTCTTTCTTCTTCAACTTCTTCTTCATTAGTTGTTTCATGATAAAGTAATAACATAAGTATTACTTACATACTGATATTTTATTATAAATATGAAACAACCTAATTCACCTTCTATCCATCCTACGGAAAAATGAAATCACCGCGCGTGCGTACGTACGGAATACCGTCTCCACGCCGTGGTGTAATCTATTTTCCACCACCACCTTACTTGGATGGGTATAATGGTGTAAATAATGACTATATATGACTATTAAAAATTTATATTGATTCTGAAATAGTATACATACACTTCAATACAATTCCACGATCATAGGAACGATATCATCACTCGTGCGTACGTACGGAATACCGTCTCCACGATGTGATGTGACTCGTTCTACATGATCATCATTACATAGTAATTATATAAATTAATTGAATGAATAAATATGATATATGTTACACTTATATTATTCTGGATATAATGTATCTATAACCTTAAAAGATGAATAAGAATTTATTCGGCAAAACATGCATAAGAACAAAAGGCAATAAAGACCCGAGTAACAAGTAACAATGTAATATTACTAATAAGAAGTTATGAATATGAACATATATGATATCATATCAATATTTATGATTCTATAATAAGTCAATAACATTATTTAAACCATTATACAGGAGATTCGGACACGTACAAATTAAATCGGACCTAAGGTAAGGGGAAATATCACAATCTCATTTTTATCCGAGATTGTTTATACTTTGGTATTTACTGGGGTGTATTTTATCATCCACATCGATGTTCCCTCAATATGTAATATTGTTTCCATCCACTTACAATAGTTTAAATCCAATTTTACCCTTCGGTGAGTTTTTAGTAAAGAATATGAAAGGAATCTTTTCTCATTTTTTCGTACGAGGTACTTTTTGTCTTTTCCGACAAAAGTACGAAGAATGTTTTTTTAACTTATACGGCATGAATGGATTTTTAAAACATTATTTACAAGAATCTTACTTTACATGTTTTCAAGTTTATTTTTAATCAACTTCTTAGTGTTTATAATTGTATGACATGTTAAGAAAAGAAAAGTGTTTTTTGAAGAAGAAAGCATATTTTCCTCAAGAATGGAGTTCAAGTGTTTTATCAAAATTATTTTCCATCTAAGATAATAAAGGGTTCTATTTTTATCCCTATTATTACATTTATTTGATTATTTTGTGAGGGAATTATTTTTATGAAGTCATTTACCTTATATGATTTGTTTTATGATGTCACGATGTTTCAAGAATCCCATTTTTGTTACATGTGTTATGCGATGATGTATGATTTATGATTATGTGGCACACATAAGAAAGGATTCATTATAAGATGGGTGGGACCTATATATCCCTCAAATTAATTGGGTAAAGATTTATATCTCATGAGATAGACATGGCTGGAACGGAAGTTTATTTCGGTTAAATGATACAGGACTGAAACGAGGAGTGAACTCTGTTCAGAAATGGACTTTGTCTGCTAAGATTGTCTTGGAAATGAGTCATGACTAACAAGAAATGATTTTCCATGATTATGTGTGCATGCCACAAAGTTTCAAGTTTTATGTTATGATTATGGGGATCTCATTTTCACTTCTATGATTTATTCCATGTTAAGATATTATGATCTCTTTTGCAGGTTATGATTTTCAAAAAGATATGATATGATTTTCATTTCCTTTATTTTCCCTTGCTGAGCATTTGAGCTCACCCTTTTTTGTATGTTTTCTTTTCCCCAGGTTAGGAAGATGGATATTAAGTAGAATATTCTAAAAGGGACCCATGATATGAAGAAATAAATGGGAGACACTGTAGAAGATTTATGAACCAGTTGTTTATGATTCCCAGTTTCTAAAGACACTATACCTATACAGTCCTTTGTGGTTTTGTCATATGTTGTAATAAGTGTGCTTAAATTTTGACGTATTAACAATGTATGTAATGTATGGGTCGTTATAGTTGGTATTAGAGGCAAAGGAGGTAGGAATGTATCCAATCCTTGGGAACTCTCACATGTGAGCATTGGACGAAGCATGGCTCTCCGCCCAAGGGATTCATGAGGAAATGGCTGCCACTGGGGATGGTGGTGTGTCCCACCCAGGGGGTGTAGCCGCCCATGGAGTGCCCTGATAGGTATCAATTATAGTCCACTAGAAGTAATTACAGACCGTTATAGTTGGTATCAGATGAAAGGTATAGTCAACCTTTGGAAACTAGGATGTGAAAGCCTTAGTAAGAACCCTAAGGATAAGTCTAAGCATAGAACACAATCTTAGTGTTTTAGAAATGGCCATAAATAACCTAGGATAAGACCTTAAGAGTGAAAATTTTATTCTAGAATTATGTGGTTTTCCTATTATAATCAGTGTTGCGCACACTATTCTTCTTGGTTTTAGTCAATGGCTGGAACACGAAGGAACTGTGTTAATGAGGAATGCGATGGGCAATGAAATGATTGTCCCCCCAGGCAACCAAACGATATGGGAGATGGAATAAAAAATCATGTGGCCCTGCTCACACAACTTTCTCAAACTATGAATCATGCAGGACTTCCAAACGAGCAAAGGAAGGAGCAACATTCTGTTGAATAATTCATGAGGCAACGTCCACCTTCTTTCAGCGGGTCTACTGATCTATTAGTTGCTGAACAATGGATTAGTACTACTGAAAAGATATTTTCAGTTCTTCAATGTTCTGAGCATGATAAAGTCATCCTAGCAGTGTATCGTTTGGAAGGAGATGCTGATCAATAGTGGAATCTTATTAAGAATATGAGCCAAAGGGATGAAATTGAGTCCATGGAATGGGATGAGTTCAAGAACTTATTTTTCAATAAGTACTTCCCTCGTATTCTCCGAACAAAGATAGAGAAAGTGTTTCTTGAACTGAAGCAAAGGGATGATGAATCTGTTGGTACCTATGAAGAAAATTTTACAAGACATTCAAGGTACGCATCTGGTATTATTATCCAACCTGAGAGTAAGATCGATCGATTCTTTAGTGGCTTAAAACCAAGTCTTCGAAGGGCGTTAGCCATAAGGGACTTCAATAGGTATGAGGAAATCGTTCTATGTGCTCTCAAAGTCGAGATGGAGATTGGAGTAACCCATCAGTCATATGGGTTTGATAAGAAGAGGAAAATGGAATTCAAAGGAAAATCTAAAGAGCACACCGAAAAGAAGATGAGCTTTCCCTTATGCTCAAAGTGTGGAAAGAAACATGGAGGGAGTTGTCTTAAAGAGAAAAGTAAATGTTTCAAATGTGGAAAGGAAGGTCATTGGGCATTTTAATTCCGTGATAATGGGAAGAAGATGTCTAATGATGCAAACAAAGGAAGGGATACACAGAATGAACCTACTACACTTCAATGTTTCAAGTGCAAGGAGATGGGGCATTATGCCAATCAATGCCCAAATCCAAGGGTTGATGATGATGGTCGACGTCAACAAACTCTTAAGGCTAAAGACAAAGGAAAGTCACATGCAATTTCTATTAGCGATGTGGAGTACGATAACGATGTGGTGAAAGGTATACTTACCATCCACTCTAAGGTAGAAAATGTTTTATTTGATTCTGGATCCACCCACTCTTTTATTTCTGAAAAAAAATTCTAAGGGTATCACCGTATTACCTCAACAATTAGATGTTTAGTTAGCTGTGACAACACCTAATGGCACAACAGTTGCATCAAAAGTTTATAATTCTTCTCCGATTGAAGTTTGTGGGAAAGTGCTTCCTGAAAATCTTGTGATCCTTCCTATAGTGGAATTTTATGTGATTCTTGGCATGAATTGGCTTTCTCTACATGGAGCTCATATCAATTGCCAAAGAAGGGAAGTCACATTTCATATTCCAGATCAATCTACGATCGTCTATCGATGCAAGGATGAATATAACCTTCCAGTGAAAATTCCTTCCATCTTATAGGTCTTGATTCCACTAAATGAAGGTTAATTATCTCAAATGGTTGGTGAGAAACTCACGATTAAGAATATTCCCATCGTATGGGAGTTTGATGATGTCTTTCCGGAGGAATTACCGGGTCTTCCACCAAATCGTGAAGTTGAGTTTTCAATAGAACTCGTACCGGGTGCTTTGCCTATTTCAAAGACACCTTATATAATGGCCCCAATTGAGATGCATGAATTGAAGAATCAACTCCAAGATAATCTTGATAAGGGATTCATACGCCCTAGTGCGTCACCTTGGGGAGCACCGGTTCTATTTGTTAAGAAGAAAGATGGATCAATGAGACTCTGCATTGATTATCGAGAACTTAACAAGATCACTATCAAGAACAAATATCCTCTCCCACGCATTGATGACTTATTTGACCAACTAAGTGGAGCTCAATACTTTTCCAAGATTGGTCTTCGTTCAGGGTATCATCAATTAAGGGTCAAAAGGGAGGATATACCAAAGACGGCTTTCCTTACAGGGTATGGACACTATGAATTTATAGTGATGCCATTTGGTCTTACTAATTCCCCTGCTATCTTCATGGATCTAATAGATAGAGTCTTTAGAGACTATCTTGATCAATTTGTGGTAGTCTTTATAGACGATATTCTTTTCTATTCAAAGAGAAAGGAAGAGCATGAAGATCACTTGAGAATTATATTGAAGACCCTGAGAAAGGAGAAGATTTATGCCAAATTTACCAAGTGTGAAATTTGGCTTCAAAAAGTTGCATTTTTTTGTCACAAAATCTCAAAAGAGGGGATATCTGTGGATCCAGCAAAAACAAAGGTTAACGAAAGATGGTCGAGACCAACAACAGTAACTGAGATACAAATTTTTCTTGGTTTGGCTGGATATTATTGACATTTTGTAAATGATTTTTCACGATTATCTAATCCACTCACCAAGTTGACTCGGAACGGAGTTAAGTTTGTTTGGATAGAGGAATGTGAAGAGAATTTCAAGGAGTTGAAAAGAAGGTTATCCAGTGCACCTGTGCTCACACTTCCTTGTAGTGGAGAAAGGTTTGTGATCTACAGTGATGCATCCAAGAAGGGATTGGGGTGTGTTCTTATGCAAAATGATATGGTGATAGCTTATGCCTCATGACAGTTTAAAATCCATGATCAAAATTACCCAACACATGATTTGGATTTAGCTGCGGTAATCTTTGCATTAAAGATTTGGAGGAATTACCTTTATGGTGAAAGGTGTGATATTTATACTGATCATAAAAGTTTAAAGTATATTTTCACACAAAAGGAGCTGAATATGCATCAAAGAAGACGGTTGGAGCTGATTAAGGATTATGACTGCTCAATCCATTACCACCCTGGGAAATCAAACAAGGTGGCAGATGCATTAAGTTGACAAGACCATGCTAGTTTATCCATGATGAGGATCACAAAAGATCCAATATTTATGGATTTACAAAGGATGGATCTTGGAATTATAATGGAAGGGGAAGAATCTTATCTTTCTCAAATGAATGTTCAACCATCTATACATGTGAAGATTAAAGAGGCACAGAAAGAAGATGTCGAGTTACAAAAGAAGGTGAGAAATGTTCCTGAATTCAACCTTGATTGTGATGGGATAATAAATTTCCGGAATCGGGCTTGTGTTCCTCCCATACCCGAATTAAAGAAGGAGCTGCTGGATGAGGCTCATAGTTCTTCATTCTCTATTCATCTTGGAAGCACGAAGATGTATAGGGACCTGAAAGAGTACTTCTGGTGGGATGGAATGAAAAGAGATGTTGCTGAATATGTCTCTCGATGCTTGGTTTGTCAACAAGTTAATGTTGAGAGACAGAAGTCTAAGGGGATGTTACAACCATTACCCATGCCCGAATGGAAATGGGAAAACATCACTATGGGCTTTCTCACAGGACTTCCTAAAACATCCAAAGGCAATAATGCTATCTGGGTCATAGTTGATCGACTTACAAAGTCTGCACACTTCATTGCTATTAGATAGGATTTCTCTCTAGATCAGTTTTCCAGGATATATGTAATGGAAGTGGTAAGATTTCATGGAGTACCACATTCTATTATATCAGATCGGGATCCGAAATTTACCTCGAATTTCGGGCGAAGTCTTCAGCATACTCTGGATACAGAGTTGAGTTTCAGCACTGCTTATCATCCTCAGACAGATGGTCAGTCTGAGAGAACAATTCAAACCCTGGAAGATATGTTGAGAGCTTGATCTATGGATTTCAAAGGAGGTTGGGATCAACACATACCTTTGGTGTAATTTTCTTATAATAATAGCTTTCACTCCAGTATTCAGATGGCTCCTTATGAAACTCTCTATGGAAAGAAATGCAGGACTCCAACTTGCTGGGATGATGTTGGGGAAAGAAATCTATTAGGACTTGATCTCGTTGATGAAATGGCAGAAAAGGTCAGATCTATTCAACAACACATAAGAGCAGCTCAGAGTAGACAGAAAAGTTATGCCGACAACCGAAGAAAAGACCTAGAGTTTGAAGTTGGTGATAAAGTGTTCTTACGAATATCTCCCTGGAAGAGGGTTATGAGATTTGGAAAGAAGAGGAAGTTGGGCCCTAGATATATAGGTCCTTTCGAAATACTGGATCGTGTTGGAAAGGTAGCTTACCGATTGGCGCTTCCACCAAATCTCTCTCAGGTTCACGATGTGTTCCATGTATCTCTCCTGAGAAAGTACATACCTGATCCTTCACATGTACTCAACTCAGAAGTTGTACCGCTGGAGCAAGATCTTTCTTATGAAGAACAACCGACAGAGATTCTGGATCATAGCAAAAAAGTCCTACGAAACAAGACCACACGATTGGTGAAAGTTTTATGGAGGAACCACAAACTTGAAGAAGCTACATGGGAGCTTGAGGATATGATGAGGGAAAAGTATCCTCATCTGTTTGTTACAAAGTGACGAATTTCGAGGGTGAAATTCGTTTTAAGGGGGTAGAATGTAACACCCGATATTTTTATGAGTAATATTTTGTTTTTATGTTATCAAAAGAATCTTTCACTACACACTAGCTTGGCTTACTTTACATGCAATCGCGACCTTCCTCGATAGCTTGCGTCGTACGCAATACTGAGTTTCACTATACAACGATATCCTATTAAAATATTATTAAAACTAGCCGTTATGAATAGTAATAACAACTTTTTGAAATTTTATAAATTTTATTTTTCAAAATGAACTTCATTTTTGGATTCGGAATACCGAAATTATCCTAGAGTGAAATTTTGGTATTTTTATGAAAACATTCAATTTTTGATGAATAGTGAAACCACTAAGTGGTAGGTTAAAAACTGAATTTTGCATAAAACTTAATTTTACCGCTTCTGTGAATGGAATTTCGAAGATCAGATAGACACGGTTGATATCAGTAAGTAAAATGTGGTTCAATGAGATAAAAATAATTTTTTGGTGAATAGTAACTTTTTACTTTTTTTACCGCGATTAATAGTAAATTGGGTAACTAAGGGTAAATATGATATTACTATTACCCTAACAAATGTCCTAATTCTATTGGATAAGTTTAATTCGACCAAAAAACAAACTTAGGAATAACATATGACCAGTTAGGCCCACTTGGATTAGATTAGGACATTTATTATTAATTTATTTAAAGAAGGGTTAAAATAGTTAAAATCAATGTTTAATAAGTAAATCATTTTTAATATGGGGTTATACATAAGATAAATTCGACTATAAATATTCATTAGAAATCTAAAAATATTTCCTACATAATGGTATTTTATTTATAATTTTTAAGCATTAAATAATTTAATTTATTTATGACACAATGATGATGCAGTAATTATCTTATTAATGAAATATTGACATAATTGATGTTATAAAGACCAAAATAAATGTAATTTGATACTTTTTATGAATCCCACTAATTTTCTAGGTTACTATGATATATTAGTGTTTATTTAATCAACATGGTTCGAACAGATAATTCTGTTATGACTTTCAAAAAAATCATATATCAAATAGTGTCAAAATTGACACAAAATAGTTTTTAAATCAAATATTATATTATTAACTGTTATTTTATTCCTAAAAATCTATGGTTCGGCCGAATGACTTAGATAAGGTTATATATATTAATAATAAACAATTTGGGGTTCTTTTGGCATGTTATAGTAAGTGTATTAACCATATAGTGTAAAAAAACAAAAAGACACGGTAAAAGTTAAATTATTTAACTTAGAGTTAAATCTAATTGATAAGGTTAAAATAATAACCTAAACTTGTCTAAATCCTATTGGTTTATAGGATTTAGACCCATCCTCACTTTATCTTCAAAATAATACCCTTTGGAACCATTATAAACCGATTTTGACTTTAATATAAAATAATATTTTGAGATATTCCTAAGGTGCCCCTCTCCTCCCTTATAAAAGGGCACCTCCTCCCCCTCCTCCTCACACCAATTTGAGCACCCAAGCTCGGCAAACCCCTGCCAAAATTCCTTCTCCACTTCCCTGGAATAATCCTAGAGGTCCTGGTCTTCTTCAAAGACCATTCGTAGTTCCCTAAGTGGAGGATTCAAAGAGGCGTTTAAAAGAAGAGGTAATATCCATTACCGATCTTTTCAATTTCTTTCTTCTTCAAGTTCTTCTTATTTAGTTTTTTCATGATAAAGTAATAACATCATTATTACATACATACTGAAATGTTATTATAAATATGAAACAACCCTAATTCACCTTCTATCCATCCTACGGAAAAATGAAATCACCGCGCGTGCGTACGTACGGAATACCGTCTCCACGCCGTGGTGTAATCTATTTTCCACCACCACCATACTTGGATGGGTATAATGGTGTAAATAATGACTATATATGAATATTAAAAAGTGATATTGATTCTGAAATAGTATACATACACTCCAATACAATTCCACGATCATAGGAACGATATCATCACTCGTGCGTACGTACGGAATACCGTCTCCACGATGTGATGCGACTCGTTCTACATGATCATCATTACATAGTAATTATTTTAATGAATTGAATGAATAAATATGATATATGATACACTAATAAAATTATGTATATAAGGTATCTATAGCCTTAAAATAAGAATAAGAATTTATTCGGCAAAACGTGCATAAGAACAAAAGGCAATAAAGACCCGAGTAACAAGTAACAATGAAATATTACTAATAAGAAGATATGAATATGACCATATATGATATCATATCAGTATGTATGATTATGTAATAAGTCAATAACATTATTTAAACCATTATACAGGAGCTTCGGACACGTACAAAGCAAATCGGACCTAAGGTAAGGGGAAATATCACAATCTCATTTTTATCCGAGATTGTTTATACTTTGGTATTTACTGGGGTGTATTTTATCATCCACATCCATGTTCCCTCAATATGTAATATTGTTTCCATCCACATACAATATTTTAAATCCAATTTTACCCTTCAGTGAGTTTTAGTAAAGAATATAAAAGTAATCTTTTGTCATTTTTTCGTACGAGGTACTTTTTGACTTTTCCGACAAAAGTAAGAAGAATGTTTCTTTAACTTATACAGCATGAATGGATTTTTAAAACATTATTTACAAGAAGCATCCTTTACATGTTTTAAAGTTTATTATCAACTTCTTAGTGTTTATAAGTGTATGACATGTTAAGAAAAGAAAAGTATTTTTTGAAGAAGAAAGGCTATTTTCCTCAAGAATGTAGTTCAAGTGTTTTATCAAAATTATTTTCCATCTAAGATAATACAGTGTTCTATTTTTATCCCTATTATTACATTGATTTGATTATGTTGTGGGGGAATTATTTTTATGAAGTCATTTACCTTATATGATTTGTTTTATGATGTCATGATGTTTCAAGAATCCCATTTTTGTTACATGTGTTATGCGATGATGTATGATTTATGATTATGTGGCACACATAAGAAAGGATTCATTATAAGATTGGTGGGACCTATATCTCTCTCCAATGCATTGGGTAATGATTTATATCTCATGAGATAGACATGGCTGGAATGGAAGGTTATTTCGGTTCAGTGATACAGGACTGAAACGAGGAGTGAACTCGGTTCAGAAATGGACTTTGTCCGCTGAGATAGTCTTGGCAATGAGTCATGACTAACAAGAAATGATTTTCCATGATTATGTGTGCATGCCACAAAGTTTCAAGTTTTATGTTATGATTATGGGGATCTCATTTTCACTTCTATGATTAATTCCATGTTAAGATATTATGATCTCTTTTGCAGGTTATGATTTTCAATAAGATATGATATGATTTTTATTTCCTTTATTTTCCCTTGCTGAGCATTTGAGCTCACCCTTTTTTGTATGTTTTCTTTTCCCCGGGTCAGGAAGATGGATATTAAGTAGAATATGCTAAAAGGGACCCTAGATATGATGAAATAAATGGGAGACACTTTATAAGATTTATGAACCAGTTGTTTATGTTTCCCAGTTTCTAATGACACTATACCTATACGGTCATTTGTGGTTTTGTCATATGTTTTAATAAGTGTGCTTCAATTTTGAAGTATTAACAATGTATGTAAAGTATGGGTCGTTATATTCCAACCACATAGGATCCCGAACTAATGATCCTCAATAACATCTAGATACTATAGTTTTCTGGATCCATCCTGGATGTCCTTCTCACCAAAGTCAACAACATGTATAACATTGTGCACATATATCCTAAACAGTGACATAAAGAAGATTTCATTCACCCACTCCAACCATGGGAGTAGAGGGGTGAGGTTAGAAACATCAGAAAACCCCAGGAAATCAGTAATAACCTGATGATACCTAGGGATAGAATACCTCCCAAATTAAATATCCATATTTCTCACCATGTTGTGGATATAAGGTGATCATGGTCACCCTAATAGATCTCCAAGGGCATAAAATATCGATCAACATGAGATTTATTCTTGTTATGGGCTATCGCCCCCTACTCGTAGATCATGATTAACTTCACGGTCATCACCTACACTATCATAGGCCCAATAATATTGATATCAATGATCCTAGTGCATCATAAGGATGTCTTATAGGTTATCCCGTATATAGCATCAAAAGGAACCATGCCAATAGTAGATTTTTTGTTATTAATATAACCAATCTATATCACGGGTAGGTGATCCTCCCAACTCTGAACAAATTCAATCATGAAAAATCATAGTATATTCTCAACTACATAGATAGTCTACTCAATCATCCCAACTTCCTTGGGGTGAAATTTTGTACTCATCCTCATTCAGGTCATGTTTTCCTCTTATATATCGATCAAAAATTGTTATGTGAACATCAAATCATAGTCAAAGACAATCATCAAGGGTACCCCATAAAGTAAAATGGTATATCATTTGTATAATATATAAAAAATATACAATGAATGTTATTCCCTGATAAAATGATAGTTCCTTGAATTGATAAGTATGTAAAATATCACCATGATAATATTATGGGTTCTCTGTATCTGTGGAACACATATCACAAAGTCCATAGATATTCCATTTAATTTTCACTCCAAGTATATGAAATGGTTTTAACAAACATTATTGATAATTTTTCTCACCATTCACTTACTAACATGTGGATCCATGTGAGATTAACATGGCCACACTCTTCCACATGTCATCCCCCAAACACATTAGCTAAGGGTCCTTATATATTTTTCATACAACAGGATTTAAAATAAATGGATAAATGTGAAACTCCCTCATCAACTCCTCTCGTATTGGGAATAGACCACGAACCATCCTTTTAACAAAAAATTTTCATTCCTTACATTATACAATACATATAGTGAATCTATAGAGGTTATATATACACATAAGACATTACAACTAATGCCTCCCAACTGATCCTTCTTCACATAGTGGATAAGTGAAGGATTCGACACTATCAACCAATGAAAAACTACAAACTCCTACTATAAAAGGTTCATATACATGGAAACCAACTCCTCATATGGATCCTCCACTAGGTATGAATGGGAGATTCTACAAAGAAAATATCCAACCACGTTCCCCTTCCTAGGATTATAGAAAATATGAAATTCAAAGTCGTTTAGGAACACCAACCAGCACCTTAGTCTCATGTTAAAGTGTCTCTACGTGAATAAATACTTGATAAACTAATGTTCCAAGTAAATAAAATAGTTCTATGATATATGATACTTCCTCCACATCCCCAGAATGAAGACTACCACTATCAAATCTAGGTTGTGAGTCAGGTATCTCTGCTCCTGGGTCCTCAACTTCCTCAACCCACATGTGATCAATTCTTGCCTTTGTATCAACACACCTCCAATCCATGCTATAGGGGAATAAAAATATACTATAAAATCTATTCCTACCTGTGTTAGTCTTAAAACTATATAACTTATCAACCACAGTCGAGACACCTCAAAGGGTATCTAGCATTACTCAGTCTCATTAAACAGATTTCCTTTCAATGTTAGGGTGGTCTAATGGGATTAAATCCTAGAGAATTCCTCCACATACCTCCAAAATACATAATTTACTCTATGATTATTTCATACGTTATTGATACTATTGTATTACGTATAAAATTTATCATCATATGTCTTTCATGAACCTAACCAGACGCCGAGGGCATTATGATGGTATTGAAGAATACTAATAAAAATTGATCGACAAAGCACATTAAGGACCCTTCTCAGAAGTCTCTCCACACTAATACAATTTCCAACTATGTATAGGATATAACTATTAAGTCATCGTGAAATCAATGAATTTAGAAATCCAATTTTACTATAGTGTCCTATTTAACCATGATTTATTGATAACCCGTTCTAACATCGAAATCATAGAACAACTTCACCCAAATACACTAGTATAAGAAGTCACCCATTATCAGGGGTGGATAGTCCAACCTAACTGTCACCTAGTTTGGGAGACGTAAATACGCACATCACCATGAAAACTCATCCACCAACTAGATGAAAAAATGGTTTCTAGGGTTAACATGATGAGTCTCATGAATCCCTACCCCGATAGACACTACAACCACACCACTACCTCTCATAGCCCCACATGGTCATAAAAAATTATATGAAAAACATTGGACCATTATTGGTGAAAGACTATGTATTGGACGATCTCATTGTGGTGAGGAAAAAATGACATGCACATGGAAAATTCGTTATAATACCCCACATAATCATAGGAAGCTAAGATATTATAACATCCACTTCTCTATGATTAATACTAGACAAACGATAAATCATATATAGCCTTATGTGAATGATTTCTACCAACTATACATGTGGATAAATCATTAACATGGAGGGAAAATCCATCCCCTAAACTAAAATCACTAACATACTCACTTATAGAGATCATATGAACATGGATGGTAGATGACTTTTCTATACCGAGGAATACAACATAGGTTTCAACTTCCTCAACAGAATGGTTTTGTGTGAGGATATCTTTCCTCAAAGGGTATGGGTACCCCATCAACAGAAATGTGTGATCACAAATCATATATATAGGAACCCCCAACACATGGGTAAACTATATAGGACTCCACTAATATTTGTATGTCCAGAATAGTGGCTACATTCAAGGAAATGTCGATCTAATCCTGATAATCCAAACTATAACTATAGTGGTAATAAAATAGGTCATAATCCATACCTCACTCAAGATTGCATGATATACACCACATTTGATGAAGTGTTATTCTTACCATTTTCCACTTGCTCTACTCTATAAGGAACTATAATGACACATAATCACACTAACCTTACTCAAACACAAAATTCATAAAAATTCATCTGCCTTAACTTATCACTATCCTATTTTGGTGGCACTAAATCCCCTACATGATTTTAAATAACATCACAATAAGGATATTCAGTGGTGGTTATATACCTCTTCAATGAATGATTGAAACAAGTGTAAACATATCCATCAAAAGGGTTTACTTATGATAAGTATCTCCATAGAGAGGTATCACTACATGGACCACCATCAAAAGGGGTCATATAAAAGAGGTATTTAAAAACCAATAGATATGAAATAACCTTGACCATCAGAGAATCAAGGCTATCTCAACACATAACCTGGGATATCTCTATATCTAATTCCTACAACGATCATATACCATGGGTGTTTAATCCATTTGTAATAAAAACCCAAATTGATTCTCGGTGAAGGGAACTAGTTGATATTGTAGAAATTTGATCGGATGGGATCCCAAAAAGTCTGTATGCTCATATCATTGGTTAAAGAAAATCCTCTGCTTCATGGGAAGCTGGCTCACCGTAGAACCTCTATATAACCAAGAATTAGAAATAATAGATTATGATAATCCGGACAACATCATTATCGTTGTATGCTAGTATAAATTTATTTGTGAAATTTTTTGGTGCTTCTACCTTTCCACATGGATGAATGATCTCACAAGATGGCCCACAAACTTTTACCCCATAACAAATCAGATCGATGTCTTGAGAATGAATTGGTAACCTGGATAGATTTATTTTTATAGGCATCTCGAAAGGGATCAATATGTATGCTGGTGAAATGATCATATAAATAGGGGGAGATAACTCAAGAATGATAGTAAAAATAAATAATACTATATGATACATGTACCAATGTTCCATAAAACCGATGTTTTTGTATGTCGAGTCCACAAGATAGTGTTTAGAGTCATGGTGAATGGATCAAAATTCTTCTATAGAAAGATGAGGTCCCCTTTCCAGAGAACCTCCTTTGAGAGACCATGAAAAGATTTCCATCATTTCCTAACCAAACCTCATAACAAGAAAAACTCAAAAACCTATCCTGATATGGAACCAATAATGATACCAACATATCATGTCTTACCTAACAAGAAACCTCATTGTAGAGGGAAGGATGAGGCATAACTACACCATTCCTACATTCATTTTCTTGGTACTAGCGACCAACACTAAATGGAATAACTAAAATTGGGGGTCTATTTCAAAAGAACCTATACAGATGCACACAAATATATATATGTAGAAGTAAAGGATGATAATAAATAAATGATTAAAATATCTACATTATGTAATAATATTATTATAATCTATAGGGAATCAAGAGGAGTGAGATAGTGTAATTTGACAGGTAAAGCGAAAAAGTACACACCCAACCAGAAAATATGTCCCAACAAGGTGATTAGAAAAGAGATGTGGAGAGAGTATTGATCCAAATCATCATTCCATGACCATCATATGTGTTGAAATAGACAAAGGTATCTCTATTATCCTTTGAAATCACTGCTAGTCTATCTTTTATCTATATAAGACACATAAAATGTAAAAAATCCCATGTAGGGATGAGTATATACATACATAGTAAGATTACACAAAAACTAATGAGGCCATAAATACGATTCATGATGGAAGTAGTCATCTCCATCCAACGAAAGAAAACTCAATGAACATGAATAAAAATATATACGCATAAAGTAAACCCAAATAAGGGAGAAAGGGGATCTCCATCTCATAGCCCAACCTAAGATGATGAGTCTGATAATAGTTCCAATGTGGTCCATCAGTGATACCCAACATTTAACATGTATTTATGATATCATATCTATGTGAAAATAATATCAAGGGGACATAATTAATAGGTGGATGACTAATTCCCAAAAAAATTAGAGGGTTCCACTGCATAATTAAAGAACCCATGACCTCGTCCAAAACGTGGGAGCTACTCAGTAGGCAAAGGTACCATTCCATGATTCAAATTTAGGGTCTCTATTAGTATGTAGAGAACCCATGACTAGATCCAATCAAAGGATTTCACTAATTAGGTAAAGGACCCAATACCTAATCCAACATTAGGGTCCCACTTAGTAGGTAGAGGATACATGCCTTGATCCAACAAGAGGATGACACACAATAAGCAGAGGTCCCATCCTCTAATCCAACCAGAGGGTTCCAGTTAATAGGTAGAGGACCCATTCCCTTATTCAATAGAAGGGTTCTGAAATGTAGTTAAGTGACCCATTGATTGATCTAAAATTAGAGTTTCACTCAGTAGGTAGAGTAAGCATTCTCTATTAAAATATCCGGGCTCTACCTAGATGGTTTAGGACCAATGTCCTGATCCAGTATGAGGGTGCAATATAGTAGGCATAATATGGATTCTCAGATCCAATGGGAGGGTTCCACGTCGAACAGAGAGGATCCATACCCATATCCAACTGGGGGCTCCACTCTCTGATCATCATGATTCATCACTATCATTATTGGGAACTTCCAAACAAAGTGTCACATTCATAACATCTCATATCGTATCTCAAAAAAACAGTTGGGGAACCATCATGTTCTATATCAAAAAAAACATAGGATAATTCACTCATAGACCAATATCTGAGTCTAAACAATGATTATATGAGATATAGAAGATTCAAAAAGGAGTAAACAATGTGTAAGGGATCCACAATGCTTGTGGTCCCACTCTATTTCCTAGAGAATTCCTTTTTTAATACACTAATAACAATACATGGAATGTAAGTGTAATACATTATCTAACTCGGTCCCTTGGTGTCGATCCATGTTCTCTTGGACATTCCTATTTTCTTTTGGGTTGTCTCCATGTACAATTGAAATATGTCGAAAAAAAGCAGGTGTTTCACCCTACAAAGCATTTCGGGAAACATTTGGACCTTGGTGTGACCATCCTATAAATGCTATATCAAAAAACTAGGGGTCACATGGAATGAGTTCCCTTCACACGGAATGTGTTATTTAATTTCATCGCAAGACCCTTAATAATGTATAAACTAGATTGGACATCATGTTTTCATCAGAGTACACATTGTGTAGTGCTGTTTTCATAGAAATTAGATCTTGTACATGCATAATATATTTATATATATATATACACATCATGCCACCAAATCCAGTATTTTACCACCTAAAATGGTTATAATATCCTCTGTCCCTCTGATGGAAAAAAATTAAGACTTTGATCCTTTGCTCGTGCCTTCAATATGCCTTATTTTCCATCAACAACAGTTCAATTATGGCTTTATATCAAAACTCCATGAATTTGTCACAACTAACAACATTTCAACCATATTTATCCTTATAAATACAATCCAATCATTGTTTACACATCCCACATGATTCATGTTGTCCGATTATATTAAAAACTGATTAACAATGGTCGAAAGATGAACCTGTGGACCATTGATGAAGAACGTGAAGAAAAAGATGAGTAAATGAAAAAGAACAATCGTGTTGTCATCATTTTAAAATAATCTTGGCCAATTATCAAAAAATAAATTATTGGATGGGAGATTAAATGGAATAATCTACATTGTATTGAAATAATAAATCTATTTTAAACACAGTCTCATGTGATTGATTTAAATTAGTCCAAGATAAAATGATATTAAATAAAAACATTCAAAAAAAATTATCTGGGGAATTCACTAAAATGGATTATTCTTATAGTTATTAGTATTTATTATTGGTTAAGAATGTGTTTTCTAATGTTGGAGAATACCAATAGTGTTTTTTATGCCCCAACACACCTTGATATTATTATCGATCATTGTCTGATCTCGATTAATCATTGAAGAATGGAGTAAACTCATGAGGACAATCCCATGTATTTTTGGCTAACCATAATGTATATCCATACCATATTTTTTATAGAATAAAATGGTTTGGGTAATTTAATTAAAAATAAAAAACGTATTTATTCATTTTGATAAAAATGCACCAGCTAATGGGCACCTCTATCATAATGCCTAATCTGAAAACTATTGTGTTGTGCCTTGGGTAGACTCCACACTTTGGAATGAACCATGGAATCATATTTTATAATCAAGAAACTATTAAGAAGTTATTAATTATTTTCTAAATAATTATGTGCACTAGATATAATATATATTTAATACATTTAAAAAATTAATTATGGGAGTATTGTGCCATAGAATCAGGCACAATTTTAGAACCTTCCCTTGAAAATATTTTAACACATATTTAAATGTATTATTATGAAAAAATATTTTCTATATAGAATGACTTGTCATTCATTTATGGATTTTATTAGAGAAAAAATTTTGATGAATATTCTACTCTTACACTAACATATGTAGTGTAAATTGATCACAGGAAAACTAAAGAATGAAATAATTCCTATGGAATAAAATATATATCTAGTAAGTGAATTTTTATATGTTCTCAGTTAATATAGAAAATGAATTCCCTAACATTCCGACAAGTATTCAAAAATATATTTTTTCAAATATCATAATTTTTTATGTTATCAACAGCCTTTTTCAGGTATCTTTGTTTTTTGATTTTTTTAGTCACTAACCTTATATTGATTAACCACATTATTTTGGCTAATTATTACTATCACACATGTGAATTATTTACACTTTTCTTCCATGTCCAAATATTACCATCCTACCCATGTCCCCTATTTAGAAACCTAGTATGTGTTATGAAAAATTAGTTCTTCACATCCCATTCTCTTTTTATAATGAATGTATGATTAAACCATTTAACAATTTTTATCTCTATAATGTAATTTTAAAAATTTAAACATTTTATGATCGAGTCGATTTTTAAGGAAAATATTAATTTACAGAGGTCTAATTTAACACCCCTAGGTTTTGTGAAATATATATTTTTTCTAATGTATTTAATCCTTTAAAAATTATTAATTACTAACAATGACTTGTTTATCCTCCATTAAAATAAAATATGAGTATATTTTTCATTATACACAACACCATTCTTAGCATGAGTTACACACAATACCGAGTATAGATTGAATTACAAAAAACACTAAGTTTAATACAAAATGTGACCTGATATTAAATTATTATTAAGATATTTATCACCTAGGAATTGGAATGGTGGATATAAATATAATTAAATAAATTATTAAAATAAACTGATTACCCATGTATATAAAATTAATTCCTTTGTGACAGATTAATTAGAAATGAATATAAAAACTATATGTAAATAAAGGAACACTTTTTATGGGATTTTTTAATGTGAAAAATCCTTTTTTTACCAAAATTAATTATAAAAATATTTTTTTATTAGTCATTTTGATGAAATTTATGTATAATAGGTCAAATTAATTTTTTATAATTCATCTTATATGTTTTTTAGACAACAAAAAATAATAAACACAATTCTATCATAAAAATAATCTTTTTTCTAAAAAGATGTTTATCACCTTTTGTGATGTTATTTTAAAAATAATTCATGAGACTTTAAAATATTAAATATTCAAAATAAATTTCATTTTTTAAATCATATTGAAGAAATTAACATAATGGGGTCTTTTATTAATTTTATAATTATGTTAATTTAACAAATAGTGAAGACATGGAATTTTAATTGAAAATTGGGTTTTCAATTAAACTATGTATTAATTTAAGTTATATTTTGAATTGGATGAAAATTAATATTAATTAAATTATATATCAATTAATATAATTTATTTCATTGGATTCATTTTCAAGTAGATTTTTTTTATAAAATCTTTTTAAACTTCTAAACAATTTCCCTTTGAAAAAACTCATTTCTCTTCCCATCTGATGAATTAACTATAAATATATTATTTCAACATATGGTAATGGAATTTAGAAAAATTTATTCCATATTTCAAATGAAAATAAATAATCTTATATAATATGGTCAACATAAATTTAAAATAAAATGAGTTGTGAAAATTGTAAAAAATTAATCACCGTAGTTAAGGTAAAAATATGTTTACTATGGATTCAACTAAAAAATAAGGCTTAATATGACCTAACATGTGCCAAAAATCTATTTTATTAACATAGATCTTAAATATAATGAATAAGTCTTGATAATAACTTATTTTTTTCTTTTGTCATGTGTAAAGTGCTGGTTTACCGTTTCATTTCAAAAAAAGTCAAGTGTGCGAGTCAACTCACTTGTAAAAGGTCACCACAACTTCTCTATTTTTCAAACATATAAATCCTATTCATCATAAAAGAAATAATAAAATATCTTAAAAAAATTAATTATCTCATCCCATATTCCATATTTTGGAAATAATAGATACTAGGAATGATTTTGGTGGAAACCTAATGAGGATATTGGAAAAAGATGTAATGTTTTTCAATGAGTGTTTTTTATTTTATTTATCCATGCACCTACATTAGTTATTATTATAACATGATGATATAATAACCTTACTGACATCCATATAACAGGATTTAGTTTTTTAAATTCATTACATACAATGATATCCACTTTCACAAAATGGGTTATGAAATAATCATTTGTGTGTTTGGAGGACTACCACATCACGAACCGATGTTAATTTGTTTCCCTTAACACCTATCACAGATGGGTATGGTGATAGATGTAAAGAATATATATGATGTTTACAAAATAATTATACCACTAGGGTAATTATATCTTATATACATTTATTTATTCCATATTATAGTGGATTATATAATATCACTCGTTTGTAGAGGGGACTACCACATCCTGAAGTGATTTAATTTGTTTTAACAAATTTCCTTACATAGAAGATAATAAGGAAACTACAACGGAATATATGTGATATAAATGAAATAATTATTGTATAAGTGAAATATTAGTAATTCATAAAATATAATAAGTCATTTTATTTCTTACCGTTTCACTCAATGAAAGATGATAACATAATTCACGTACTTGTGGACTACCAACTTCACATAGTGATGTGACTCTCATTTCATCACTCTAAAAATTGGATGAAATTATTAATTATATTTAAAAAATGTTATAATACTTCATTTATTAAAATTAAATTACATGATTTGTCAAAAAATAATAATTTATTTATAAATATGATATTTATATCATGAATAAAAATCTTTATATGATGAAACCATTCTCAAATTAAGGGGACCAAAAATAAAAAATCAAAACACATAAAAAATAGATATCTTATTACCTCGAACATGATTTTATAAATGAATTAATAATAAACAAGTAATAAATGGTATTAAATAAATAATATATGTTAAAAAAGTTATTAGGTTTATGTAATATATTTATCCTAAACATATATTTATTATGCAGGAGGTCAGAATGTGTAAGAAGAATGTTGAGACTTAAGTAAAGGTATTTTTAATTTATATTTTACTTCCTAGATACAAATGGAAATTAACCACTCATTTACATTGTCTGATTTATATAAGTTTATTTTAAAATTTTATATCATGGATCTCCTAATTTTTATTATATTTAATATTTCAGTCATTGTTATACTTTTTTGGGGGTTGACGATTCAAAATATTACTACAGCGGTAAATGATTATTGTCACACTTTTATTTTCGATCAGAAAAAAGATATATTCAAAATTTATATATTTTATTTTGTGTATATACTTACTATGAATTTATTTTATGATTATTATCCTCAAAATAATGGGGATTTAAATATTTATTTCAGTATCTCTCGTCATGGGGATTATGATTCAATGTTATAAAAGTGGTATGAGATTTATTTAACAAACTCAACATTTATTGGTATTTTTAATGATTTTTCTTGCAATGATAAAATATTATGATATTTCTCAAAAAAATAATTAATTTTATTATCTTCTAGTTATGTAATAATAATTATTTATTTCCCCTAATTCTTTTATCATTATGTATATAGGAGTTCAAATGAATATATTTAAGAAATCAATTTATTATTTATATCTTTAGTTGAAAATCCTTTTTCTTACAAAAAATGTTGTATAAAAATGTTTTCAAAATTATTTTTATGAATATAAAAATGATTTATTAAATTCAATTTTTAAATTTTTACTTTTTTCAAAAAAAATTAAAGGAATATTCATTTAATTTTTAACAATATGATTTTTTTTTTCTTTTCTTAGAAATGTGCATGGAATCATTTTTTTAACACATAAAACATCAATAGAAATTCGCCACATAATGACCACAATTTTTTTAATCTTAATTGGTATTTTTTTCATTGATATATTTAAATAAATTTATTTTTAAAATAACGAATGTTTAAAAAAGTTAAAGAGAATAGTATGTTTTCCCCAAGAATTGTTTGAAATGATTTGTAATGTTCCTTTACAAGTTTAAAATATTATTTCATAGAAAAGTATTTTAAATTGGTTTTATGAATTTGTTGTCTTCAAATTTTATTTTAAAAGAAGTTTTATATTTCTCAAGGAAATTCCAGGTGATATATGTTTTAAAGTCATTATCTATCTATGTTGACATCCCATGATGTAACATATTCATTATTGGGGATAAAAATCCATGATACCATTATTATCAATTATTTCAATGGGGTGTTTTTAGAATATATTCATGATACCAATTTCTATTCCACTGGTTAGACCATGATAAAATTATTATGAAATTCATATCATTCACAAAGTTTTTTAAAATTATGGAACGATTAAATTATTATGAAACATATATATTTTCCATAGGGTATGATGTGATGGAATTTTTATGAATCGCATTTCATTTCATGATTCATGTTATGAAATACATTTTATTATCTTTTGGAATACATATGTATGATTTTAACGATATGAATGTGGGGACCTATATCTCCCTCCAATTAATTATTTATATATTTATATAACATGACATATAATGTATTTGAATTGGGAGGGAACTCTAATTAGTAAGGGACAATGTCCAATATGATGGTTTGGGGAGTAAACATTGACTACTTTTATGGTCTGAGGAGGTAACACATTCCACTAGGATAACATTTGAAGTGATACTTGACTAATATGGAAATTATTTTATATTTGTTTGTGTATGAGAGAAATATATTTATTATTCCAATGTTAGGATTTTGTGGTTCACACTCATTGATTTCCTTATTATTCATGTAATTTAAACTAAAAATACAATGATTTGACTCAATATTAAGATATTTGATATGAAAATTTTGGGTTCCAAATGATATACTCTTGTTATCATACCCTTTTGATCAAGTTAAAATTATGTATCTTCATTTTTTACTATTTATAAGAATCTGAGCTCACCCTTTATTATTTTTTCTCTCCCTTGGTCTTGAATAAAGGTTTTATGTATGGTGTGCATGTGAATTATAACAAATGGTTAGATCATTATGGGAGCTATGTATGTTCATTCACAAACATATAAGATTGTGTACATTATATCTAAAGACAACAAACTATTAGGATCTTCATTCATTTGGTTGTTTAATTTATTGAAGATTAATTTAAAATATGTAATATTTGTGTTTGACAAACATGAGTCAGTAAAAATAGTAAAAATTGATAATTTTGTATTAAATTGATCATTCTGATTTAAAAAATATTTTTTTTTAAATTCAGATTTTTAAAATACATTAAATAATGGGGAAATTATTTTTTCATATGTAAGTAAATATTATTTGAAAATATTGAATTCACATTTTGAGTTAGTTTTCCAAAATTATGTAATAATGGATTTTTTGTAACTAAATGTTAATTACATAATTATAAATTAGTTACCATAGTTAAAATAAAAATTTTAAAGGTGAGAAATATAATATATATATTATATTAAAACAATTTCAATACAAGATTATAAATTAATTTCATTTTGATTATATATCATTTCGAATCCAAAAATTGAAAATTTTTCACTTTGGGTTCACATTCAATGTGAAGTATATACTCTCTTTATATTAACATCTTATATTTTAAAAAATATAATTCCATTAAACTATAAAATGAAATCATCTCCACTTCATATAACAACCCGTTTTGAAAACATATTTGCAAAAATACTGACCAATTGTCTATTACACAATATGTCCCCATATCCTATAATACTTTATTAAGAAAAAAAAACTTAGTAAAAATCAGTATAGAGTCATCCATGGGAGAATTCCAAAATGAAAAAGATAATGTTATTACAACCAATATCATTTATATACATAATTTTTTGAATTTATTAAAAATATTATTTAAATAATACAATTATATAAGAGGTATAAGACTAAAATATTTTAGAAATTATATATATATAACAACAATATTAAACAAGGATTAATAAAACATCATTTATAACTCCATAATATGATCTCAAGATTCCACCTATCTTCTAAAACTATACATGATAATCTAGGGTTGTGCATTAGAATGAGTTGATAGATAAATACCAATAAGGGAATAGATAAATCATATTATGATAAAAGTAATACATGTCCCTAAATATGATTTTACTAGTGACATAAAAGGGGTTAGAATAAAAAACATTAGCATCTGATCAATATATAAGATGACATTATCAAGGAAACATTGGAATATGGAAACTACATCAGATAGGACATCAGATGCATAAGTCATTGTTAATCACTAAGATTTCATAATATAATGCAATTAATATAACTACACATACTCCATATAGGGTATCCAATGATATAAAAATTTTAACAATTAATTTTATCACTATATAAGTCTGGGACACCCATCACATTTATATCATGTACATGTATTTTGGTGCATCATAAATTATAAAACATAACAATAATATTCATAAATTTTAACCCCATGATTATGGAGTTATGGATACATAAATATATGTCCCCAATCAATTAATTATAGTTTCATCCATTTGATTACCCTTGAGTGGAATTGGATATGAGTATTCACTAAAAAAATGTTCATCTTGGAAAATCATGGGATAATTTCTACAGCATAACATGTGTATATAAAGATACATGGAAGGTTTCAATTTTAGTAAAATGTGGTTTTTCATTATGTTGAAATCATATGTATAATAACATTTTATGTAAATAAATTTTACAAAATGGAAATTTTGGAACAAAATTCATAATATAAAGAATGATCCTAAAATATAATAGAAGAGGAGATGACCCCTATACTAGAGAGAATGATTCTAAAGTATTTGGAATATCATATTAAGTGCCTAGAAACGTCTTGTGGGGGATTTATAGAGGTTAAGGGAGGAAAAATCAATATAAATTTGTTTTTAGTGAGGAGTATTGAGCAAGGATCATTAATTGTTCATAAAATTAATCAAAAAACATGGAAACCCAATTATTTTAAAGGGGAAATACATTTTTGGTAATGGAATTCAATTTTTTATTACATCACCTTTGGGATTTTATTATGTCATAATAAATACCATATAATAAGACACTATTTAATTTTCACCCTAAATTTAAATTACCATAGAAAATAATGAAAAAATCATCAATGGAAAATTTCAACAAACTAATTTTTTTAAATAAATATTTATTTTACAATAAAAGTTTTCAAAATATTATAATTAACACCATTATATAAATATCCACATTTATTGATAGTATTCTTTACCAAAATAACAACATTATAACTCTTAAAAAATTACATTGTAATTAATTAACTGGTATTATCATATATATATTTATATTAATTTTATTTAATAATAATAATCATTAAAATTGATTTATTTTAAAAATTAATTATTTTTTCTAAAAAAAACATTATGGTAATTAAAAAATAATATATCCCAATAATAAAATTGGGATTTCACAATATAGAAATATAATTTTTAAACTCATTATATAATCATGTAGAAAGTGATAATCAAAAGGGATATGTATAATAATTATTCTAGTAAAAGAAAAATATAAAAATCTATAATACATTGGATTGGGTACATAAACCCTTATTAATATAGAATAAAACATAATAGTTTGGGGTGTGATAATCACACATTCTTGGGTGGTCTGAAAAAACCTAGTTTCGGCTGTGATATCCAAACACCTGGACTTCTCCATTATATTGTACCAATCATGTTTTTTGTTGAATATCCTATTGTTATTGGTCAAGGGTAAATCCCACTGAAGTTACATCCATAAAAAATCAAATAATTGGGATTCGTAGGGTCTGATTTTACTGGTCAAGTTTGTCACTTTTCCTTTTTTTTCAATTAGAAATGTTAATAACCCATACTTTGTAATAATTATGAAGGTCTCTATTAAATATATCTACTATAAATTGATAAGATAATTTACATTATTATAAATATAAGGGGATATATTTTATATCATCCCATAAAAACCAATGTATTTAATATGTTCTCAATAACTAAATTTACTAATATTTCATATTTTTATTAAAAAGGTAACTTCATTTATAAAAGATTGGGTTGTTACATAATTATCCCATCCGAGAAATCACCTCCAAAGTTTCATTTTGTTCTTTAAACTATATGGTGATACATCTATTTAATCACCTCTTTAGTTTTATATATTAGTTAATCAAACATGTAGTTCAACCACACCAAATTTACCATGTGTGATTTTTTATTTAATTTTTTTTACATCAATAAATGATATGGCCCAGAATAATCATTTGTGAAAGTTTATTATCCAAAGATACCACCTCATGACTCAGTGTATTTGAGGGGATTGGAATGTATATCCTTAATAGGGTAACTTTGATGAAAACATGTTCTTGAGATATGATATCCATAAATTTTAGTCAATATTCCATTACAATGATGTGATCAAGGATTTTAAGTGGCCAATATATCTTGGAATATTCTTTCCAATATTCTTATACAACTTAAATTTCTTAAATGGTGATATAGAAATAATACCATATCTCTAACCTCAAACTCTATGTCTAATTAATTATTGTCTACATTTTTTTAAATTGATATGATGAATATTTCACACAATGTCAAATTGATTGAAACAAAATTATCATATCTTTTATAAGAATAGGTATTATAAGCTTCCAATGACTAACATCATCATAGGGTTTTGGGGATCAACAACTATTATTATATAATTTTTCATAAGGTTCCATTTAAATAATATAACTAAAAATATTATTTTATGAGAAATCCACTATATGAAAGAATTGATCCAAAAAAATCTTTAAATCCATTGAACATGATCTCAATGTAAGAGCCCAGATCATCTTCTTTAGGTATGTCTTTCTTTTCTCGTAGTCGTTGAGAAAAAGGGGGGTTTCTGGAAATGATAGGGGTACATGTCATGTACTTATATGTACACACTGTGTTCCCATCTTCCATGGGTGACCGTGAACTGACCATGTAACGGCTGAGTACATGGCCGTGTGTGGTGACCTAGAGACCGCCTAATGTGGAGGCCGAAAAAGGCATGTACACGTAGTGTACATTCAATGAACATGCCGTTTATTTCATTTTTATTTCATTGAATGGACTGGGGTCACATCTAATTGACATAAAACACTTATTCTTTATATGTCTAATCTAAGAGCATCCCTACTGCATCAGATCTTCTCCAAGACCCTTAAATGTCGTCCCTTAACCGATTTGAACTCCGTTGGTTGCATTGGAATTACATAAGTGAATTATTTGTTCTTCTAGAATATCATTTCCTCATTTCCCCTCACCAGTGAGATATCCTTGGATGCACATTTTCATCATTTTTGTAGATCTACAACATTATACGGCGATTCAAGGCCTAAGATTCACGTATATCGATCTCATGCCACTGAGGTAGGTGGTTTTTTCTTTTTTATAGATAGTCCTTGAAATTTATGTGCAAAGGTGACCAATACCCATGTACGGGTTATTGGGTGATTATGGGTTTTAGCCCTATTATTTCCAACTATGCCTTGTTGCTTTGGATAGAGGTTAATTGTTTGTTTATATGGTTAACCATTCCATGTAATGGATGTTTTTTCCATGTTGGCTTGTTTTGACCATTTAGTCTAGCTTTCCAGTTCAGCTGCTTACTATCCATGCCCAGTATTGTTAGGATGGAGTTATTATTATCTATCATGCTATGATATGTTGTAAATTGTTTATCCAAGTATTTATTGAGGTTTACATTGGATTCCATGAATCGTTGGGCACGATTGACATACACATGGCTGCGAGAACCTGGTGTAGTAGACCATAGGTAAAATGGTTGTTGAGGGATTCTCCAGAGTGTCTGTTTTAATATTACATTGTGAGACCATAGGGGGAAGGACTTTGGGCTCCATCAGTGTGTTTGTAGTTTCTTTGATATGGGCCACATGGGGGATTGTATGTTGAGTGATTCCTCAAAGTGCCTATTAGTTACTAATACGAGACCACATGGGGAATTTATGGTGAGTGCTTCAAGAGTGTCTTTCCGAAATCTGAACCAGAGGGGTTAGACTATGAGTACTTCCTAGAGGGTTACTTATTTTTGTTATGGTTAAACCTGAGGGGTTATGCATTGAATGATTCACAGAGGGTTAACAATTTTTTATTAGCTTCTTACTTGGTATACGAAAATTAATGTAATATATTTTGAAGGATTTTTATTTTGTGTACTTCCTTGTTTACTACATCATTTTTTTATTTCCTGAAAAATATATTCACTAACCATTAGGCACAAATATTTTGGAGGTTTCCAACTTGGATTAGTCTCACACCGTATTTGGGTCAGGGTTTTGGGCCCAAATAAATTATATTGATGCATGTATATATAATGGAAAGAACCCCTCTACTGCAGGTACTTGATTACAGTGGAGTTGGGGATCATGGGACCAAGGAGAGGCTTGGGATGTTGTGGTGTTTTAAATTTCTTTTCTTTTGTACGTTGGTATAGAACTATATTCCAAATTGGTGATTTTTTTGGATGCTTTCCAAGACATATGTATCATGCATCATATATATGTGTGTGCTCCAGTTGTTTTTCACTTCCGCTATTTACATATTTCATGTTTTACTACTTCTGCTATTTATTTAAATTTTTTTCTACTCTGTTACTCTTCCAATAAGTGAACAATTTTCCTACTATCACAACAAATACCATCGCAAATAGTCGGCAGCCTATGATGTTTGTGGAAATGCGCTTGAGGCCATGTGACCAACCTGGTATAGGGAAACTTGGGACGGCTTTCGAAACCGGGATGTTACAAAGTGGTATCAAATGAATTATTCTATTATATTTGATGTACTATTCGGTGCCTATAGCCTAGGATTGAAATAAATAGATACATGGTAATAACATATGCCCAAGAGTAGCTAAATTGGGTACATGGAAAAGACAATTTACCATGTTATTGCAATTTTTCCAGTTTTTCAATTATTACAGTTGATTTGATCTCACTGTTGGCTGATTCACATGTTTTGTTCTATTATCATTGATATTATTAAGGTTATATTTCTATTGCAATCCAATGATATGAGGGTATTCTAAATCATAAATCATAAAGGAACTTGTTAAAGATCATATGTCAGAAATTATTGTCAGTAAATTTAGGGCGCATTAGTTATTTCAAGTTGTTGTGATTGATGTCATGCTAGATATGAATGTCGTTGTGGTAGATATCTTGATTGAATACCTACTTTTCACAGGGTGTTGAATTGTGTGTTGTTTGGGTTGAATGGACACCAAACTCTGGTTCTTGAGGTTTTATGGGCCCACATGAATCAGAATTTGGTAGATCATTGTAATGTTATTCCTTGTTTATGAAATGTATAAGATGCCATGATTTGATTCTCAGGGATTATGCACCCTCAATGATCATAATTATTTACTTTAATGTTTGTTTCAGTGATTTTCAGGGTTTTCGATGTAGTTTCTGAGGCTTACTATCCAGAAAAAACCCAGAATACACTGCGTGTAATTGGGAATACACACCATGTGTTCTTATGTGCGGGAATGAAATGTTTTTCATGAGTACATGTCATATACATTATTTACATGTCGGATTATCTCAAACCGTGTCACTGACTGTGTGGGAAAAGACACATGGTTGGGAATGCTTTGCGAGAACACGCCATGAACCAATTGCACACGCCTTGTTTTGTAGACCATGTGACCACTCATGTTTCTAATGGAATCGATGGATAAAACATATTTTATACACAACATGTCAATTTTAAACATTCCATGTATTGTAACCCATGATTCTAGCCATGTATCGAACAGCAAGGGTTGGTGAAATCCTTCAGGTACATGTCGTGTCTATTTGGAACATGCCGTGTGGAGTGATCCTCGAAACTAGCCATGTGTCTAAGAACATGGGTCAGTGAAGTTTGTATAGTACACGCCGTGTTTGGTACTATCATGCCGTGTAGTCATGTTCTAGGAAAACTGTGTGGCTTTTCTGTATAGAATAACCTGGGTAGGAGAAGAGGATTCAAGTACATTCTGTGTGTTATGGAAACATGTTGTGTGTATGGGGTGTTACACATCCTGGGTTAGAAAAAGTACATGCCTAGGTGAAGGCATAAGGGAACATACAGTGTAGGCATTATACTTTCCTGGTTTCCATGTTTGAAAAAATTTAATGATTTCTTTCTCTAGTTACCTTAATAATCATCTATGTTTCTTTCCTTGTTAATCTTGATCTAAAGTGTGCACTTGACTGTGTATAATCATGCCACCGAGACGTCCTCCAGGTTTTCCTCCAGTTATAGGAGAGTGATCCAACACTGGATATGGCTGATTAGGGACTACCAGAAGATCCTCCAGTCATTCTTGTCTTGACACCAGCCATTATTCCAGACATAGGTGCTAATTCAAAGTTCTAAGAGGGGTTCTTGAGGTTCATGCAGACCTTCCGCAGAGTACCACATCCTGCCGCTTCTATGGTAGAGCTGATGCGGGTTTTCTAGAAGTAGTATCCTCCCACCTTAATGGGGGATGGAGGACCTCATGCTGTAGATTAATGGCTAGAAGCCATGATTTTTATCATTGAGCATCTCGAGACGGTCCTAGAGAGGAGGGTGAAGATTTCTATTTATATGCTTTGGGATTCCGCCATGAGACAGAGTGATGTGATCTCAAAGACAGGACGCCAGCAGGTTATGGTGTGGGATGAGTTCCACCATGACTTCTATTACTACTTCTACGCAGAGACATTGATGGCCGGTCGAGCCTGAGAGATCATGAGTCTGTACTAGGGAAATGTCTCAGTCATGGAGTATTCTTCTTGCTTCCCTAAGATACAGAGCTTTATGCCTTTTCTAAGAGGTGATGAGTTATTTCTGTCAAGGAAGTCTGAGGATGGTCTTAGGGATGACATCCTATCTCTGGTTAACATCTTCAGGTTGAATTCCATCACTTTCATAGTCAACAATGTGATGACCACATAGAGAAATCTAAGGGATTATGGAGTGTTGGTCCAGGGCGGTTTGGCATCCGTAGTTGTTATCCCTCCAACTGATATCTAGAAGCACCGCTGGGAGTCTACGCATAAGGATCCAAGGAGGCGGGACAATTCTTCTCATATCTAGGTGGTGTGATACCTTTGTGGGAAGAGCATGCATACGAGGACACATAGCCCGAGAGACCCACGGGAGTGCCGATCATGTGGAAAGATCGGCCATCTTCAGTGCTTTTGTTAGTTCTTATCACCAGTAGGTCATGACATGGCTTCTTCTATAATTCCTCGATCAAGAGTAACACCCACAGGTTTTCATCGGTCGGGTAATTGGAGTATATCAGGCATTTTAGTCCGAGGTCGAGTTGGAGGTTGTGGTTGTGGTATCCAATCACCAATAATTCCACAATAGTTGGGTGGATCATCTTAGGCTGGTCAAGTAGGATCGTAGGGCCACAGTGTTGGTAAGACATTTATAGTGTAGTAGACCTAGCCTAATCAGTATCCCATACCATCTACAGTTTGAGGTACGATCATAGTTGCCTCAGTTTTAGTTTCTGTGATTTTCGATACAGAGGATTCCCATATATTTATATATGTTGCTGGTGTGGAGAGCCTTGGGCTTTGTATCTTTTCTTTTGTGGATATCTTGACAGTAGACACTCTATTAGGGATAAGAACGACTAGTGTACGTTAGTGGAAGGATTTACCTCTTGGGGTTGCCGGGTGCCCCTTCTTATGGGACCTCTACATATTAGAGATGACAGGCAACGATGTCATTCTCGAAATGGAATGGTTAGCTCCCTTCCTAGAATTTTATTATTTCTATCATCGTAGTGAGAGTTTAAATCACTAGAGGGTGGATCATTTCTTCATAAGGGCTAGTGGGATGTCCAGGGGAGCATAGAAGGAACCGAGCATCATGGGTTGAGAGGAGTTACTACCCAGATTGATAGTCTATATCTAGATGACCAGAGGACTTCACAGATAGAATTTCCTACAGTGGTGGATCTTTTAAGGGATGTCTTTACAACCGAATTTTCATGTTTTTCTCTTGAGCGATAGGTGTAGTTTTCTATTGATATTTTTCTAGGATCGGAACTGATGCCTATTCCTCCTTATAGGATTGCTACATTAATGTTACAGGTGCTTATGAAGAAGTTGGGAGAGTTACAGTAAAAGAGTTTTATCTGAACTAGTACTTCTCCTTGGGGTTTTCCTCTTCTGTTTCTGAAGCAGGTGGATAGTACCCTCAAACATTGTCTAGATTATAGGAAGTTGAACCAGTTAATGTCCAAGAACTGACCTACCATTCCAAGTATTGATGATCGCTTTGATCATCTTTCAGATGCCTATGAGATCTCAAAGATTGACATGATGTCTGGTTACCATCGGTTGTGCGTTAGACCATCAAATGTATATCTTACAACATTTCGAAGCAGGCATGGTATATATGAGTATGTGGTTATGCCATTCAGTCTCACTAACGCACCTAAAGAATTCATGGCACTGATGAACTGAGTGGTCCATCCATACCTAGATTCTTTCGTGGTAGTCTTTGTGGACGATATATTGGTGTACTATCACACTCAAAGCGACCATGCCACACTTATGTAGATCATTTTCAGTACAGTGAGAGAGAATCAAGTATATGCTAATCTCTCAAAATTCCACTTTCGGATAGACCAAATTCACTTTTTGGGTCTTGTTATCTCATAGAAATAAGTATCAGTTGTCCTATAAAATGTGAGAGAAGTAGTTTCATGGGAGCATCAAAAAAATGTCTTTGAGGTGAAGAGTTTTCTAGGGATAACTGGTTACTAAATATGTTTCATATAAACTTTTCACTCATAGAAGCACCACTGACGGGTCTGCCTAAGAAGAGTGCAAAGTAATTTTGGTCAAATTCTTCTGAGTCAGTCGTTCCAGAGAATGAAAGAAATTTTATCCTCAGCACAATTACTAGTATTTCTAGAACCTGAAAAAATCTATACTATTTAGTGTGATACATCAGGTATCAGGCTATGAGAAGTGATTTTTTAGGGGGGGATGAGTCGTTGTGTATGGATCTCAGCTGCTGAGGCCATATGATAGGTATTACCCAATGCACGATCATGAGTTGGCTGCAGTTTCTCATACCTTACGCTGTTGGAGACACTACCTGTTGGGAGAAGATTTTTGGTTTTCACAGACCACAAGAGTATTATGTATATCTTCACTCATCGTGATCTGAATTTGAGATATCGAATGGGGGTTTATTACCTTTAGTATTTTGACATAAATATTTCCTACACTCTTAGGAATGAGAAGGCCGTGGCTGATGTGTTGAGCTGGAGAACACAAATACATGCATTTTAGAAATCCATCAGTGAGTGGGAACTTATGGATCTATTCCCTGAGAGGCATTTGGAGGTTCATGAAATACATGATAAGATATTTCTATATTCTATACCTATTACTTCTACTCTTCTTGATCGAGTGTGAATGAGGTAGCTATCTTATCCAGAAGGCCTATTCATACGAGAGAGTGTGTCAGGAGAGGACCCAATTCCTAGATTGAGAGTAGGCAAGGATGAGATCTTGCATTTTCATGGATGTGTGTAGGTGCAAGCAGACAAACATGAGGAGCTGATGTGGGAACTTGATTCCTCAGTTAGGGAAGTTAATCATGGTATCCCCAAGATGTGTTGAGATCTGCACCGTCAGTATTGGTATCCAGGTGGTAACAGAGATGTTGTTGGTTTTCTCATATGGTGTTCCACTAGTCAGCAGGTGGATTCGGAGCATCAGTGAACAAAAGGGATTTTGGAGCAGTTACCCATTCCTGAGTGGATGTGTAGGTATCCGCGATGGACATCGTGATGTGTTTTCTAAGGTCACCTCAAGGGAATGATGTAGTTTTGGTTTTCTTTGACAGACTCACGATGGTTTCTCACTTCTTACCGATATAGGAGACATTCAGTTTTGATGTTTTTGGGAAGGTTGTATATCCATGAAATTGTGAATTTACATAGAGTTTCAAACTGTATTGTTTCAAATAGGGACACAAATTCTACACATAGGTTTTGGCATAGGCTTCATAGGGCTTCGGGAACACAGGTGTTTCTGAGTACAGCTTACCACCCCCAGATAGATGGACAATATGAGTGTATAATTAAGGTGTTGGAAAGAATTCTTCAAGAATGTGTCCTAGATTTTGGAGGTTCCTGGGAGAAGTACATACCTCTTGTGGAGTTTTCCTACGAATAATAATTTTCTTGAAAAAATTCAGATGGCACCTTTTGAGGCTTTGTACTGTAGGCCATAACGGTCACCCTTATAGAAGTTAGTGGTAGGAGACGTAGCTATAATGGGACCTAATCTTGTCCAGGAGACCATATAGCAGATAGAGTATATTCGGAAGATGATGGATACTGCACAGTCACGCCAGAAGTCTTATGCTGATCGACGAAGACAAACTCTGGAGTTTGAGGTCGGAGGTCAGGTTTTCCTGCGTGTTACACTAAGGATGGGACATATGAGGATTAGGGGACAAGGTAAGTTTTCTCTGAGGTATGTCAGGCCAATGAGGGTTTGGAGAGAGTTGGGTCAGTTGCCTATCAGTTGTAGTTACCTTAGAGGTATCAGGGTATGCATGATTTCTTCCACGTTTCTAAGCTTGGACGTTACTTCTCAAACCCATATCATGTTTTCCAACCCGTGGAGGTTGAGCTCGAGGTTGAATCCTCATTCAAGGAGTGTCCTATCTAGATTTTTGATCAAAGTGTGAAGGTTCTTTGTGGCCGGTCTTTTCTTTTGGTACGAGTGCTATGGAGGCATGGGTGAGTACAGGACGAGACCTTGTAGAGTAAGGATAATGTAAGATCGTGTTGGCAAGAGCTGTTCGAGGTTTGTTCTTTCATGTCACCTTGCTTGGGAAATTTGGGGACAAATTTCATTGGGGGGGGGGGGGTGGGGGGGAGTTTTTCTGAAACCAAATCTTTTTTTCATTTATGTCTTTGTTTTCTGGTAGTACATGAGAAAAAGCAACGTTTTTGGCAATTTCAAGAGTACATGCGGTGTACATACAAGTACATGCCGTGTACCCAGTTGATGCAAGTGACCCTGTACTGGACATGTAATGGTCGATTACATGGGTGTGTGTGGTGAATTGGAGACCGCCTAAGGAGGAGGCCGAAAAATGCCAGTACACACCATGTACATTTAAAGAACATGTCATGTATTTTCTTTTTATTTCATTAAACGGACTAGGGTTGCGTCTAATTGATAGAATGAACTTCGTCTTCATCTATCTCATCTACGAACATCCATACAGTTGTGGATCTTCTACGAGCCCCCTGACATACCCTCTGTTCTCTGATCTGAACTCCGTCAGTGGAGTTGAAATCACATCGGTGCGTTATTATTTCTTCTAGAACCCCATTTTATGATTTCTCCACTTATGTGAGAAATCATCGGTTGGACATTTTTCTGTTTTTGCTGATCTACAACATTGTAAGGAGATTCAAGGCCTTATATTCACAAATATCGATCCCGTAATTCCAATTTAGGTGGGTTGTGAATTTTCGTAGATAGTCTTTCAATTTTATGTGAAAAAGTTCCCAATACCCTCATACGGGGTTTTGCATGTTTATGGTTTTTAGCCCAGTTATTACATGTTATTCCTTGTTAGTTTGGGTAAAGGTTAATTGTTTGTGAATAGGGTAATCAATTCCATGATATTGATGTTTTTCCCATGATTGATTGTTTTGACCATTTTTTCTAGCTTGCCTATTAGGATTCATGTTTTCCATACCTAGTATTGATAGGATGGAGTGATTATTATCTGTAATGTTATGATATGTTTTAGATTGTTTAGACATGTATTTATTGAGGTTTACATTGGCTACCATGTATCATTGTCCCAGAGTGACCTACACAGGTCTGTGAGATCCTGGTGTGGTAGACCATTGGAAGAATAGACATTGAGGGCTTATTCAGAGTGTCTATATTATTGTTATATTTCGATATCATAGGGTAGTTGGACGTTGTGCTTCCTCAATGTTTCTGTAGTTTCCCCGATATGGGCCACAAGGTGACTTGGAAGTTGAGTGCTTCCTTTGAGTTCTTGTTATTTACCGATATGGGACCATAGAGGTAATTGACGGTGAGTGCTTTATCAGAGTGTATTTGCAATATATGTACCAGAGGGGATAGACTGTGAGTACTTCTTAGAGGGTTGTTTGTGTTTGTTTTGGTTGAAATAGGGAGGTTATGCTATAAGTACTTCACCGGGGGTGGGGGTAACTTCTTTTTATTAGCTTCTTACTTGGTATATGAAAATTAATACAATTGATTTTGTAGGATTGTTACTATGTGGACTTCCTTGTTTACTGCTACATTTTGTTTATTACCTTCCATATATATTCAGTGATTCTTAGGTGCAAATATTTTAGTGGTTTCATATAGGGATTAGTCTCACACCCTGTTTGGGTCATTCTTTTAGGCCCAATCATATTTTATTATTGTCGGTATAGATAAGGGAAAGCAGCCTTATACTTCAGGTACATGATTCTTATTGTGTTGGCGAGCATGGGACCAAGCTGAGGTTTACGATGTTGTGAAGCTCTGTACATGATTTTAGTTTGTTCTTCGGTTTAGTACTATATTCCAGCATTCTGATTTTTTTGTTTTCTTTCATAGATATATATTTCATGCATCATTTATATATGTGTGATCCAATTTTTTATCAAATATTCTATTTATTTATTGCTTATTTGACTGAATCCACTATTTCTATCTATTTTACTTTCGTTGTGTAACTCTTCAAATGATGGAATAGTTTCCACACTATCACAAACAAGGCCCTCACTGCAAGTCGGTAGACTTTGGTATTTGGGGAAATTCACTTGAGTCCATGTGACCAAGTAGGTATGGGGCACCTCTGGCTAGTTTCCGAAACCGGGACGTTACACTCAACATATCCAATATAGTTTGAATGGTTCTCTCAGATACAACATCTATTTTAGGGTGACAAAAAGTACTAAAACCTAGTTTCTTATTCAAATCGTACTAAATTCCTCATAAAAATATAGAGACAATCCATGAATATCAATCAAAAAAAATTCAGAGTGGCACTATATAAGTAATTATCCCATCCCATATGTATATATTTTATATTTTTCATGATATAAATCATTTTTGTTTGAAATCAAATGAAACGACTTTGTAAAGAGATAGTATACCACCCTGATTGAGTTATTTCCATGAGATGTCTTCTGGATTCCTTTAATAAAATCAATGTTATTTTTTCCATATCAATGCTATTATGGAAAATGGTATCATCATACCATTTTAATTATATAATTCATACATGACTTATTGTCATAGAAAACATCATGTTAGAAATTCTACAATATCCCTCTTCATGTTATCTAACCAAAAGTATATCGTCAACTATCGATAGTTCCTAGTTTTTCTTATATTAATAGAGAATTATGAACTATGTGTATCTTCATGAAGTTCCCTCTTAAACATTGGGTTTTATATGACACCTAAATATGTTCAAATATTTATATATCCTTTTTTATCAATGCTGAAATCTAAAATATTCACTACCTTTCTTCCCTATTACGTATGTTCTTTTAATGCATTCAAAATTCTATCAATAATTTATTGTTGAGCAGTTTTATGAGAAATTTTGGATGATGTTCTTTATATTATTACCATGTATATCTATTGAACATACAACACTATTGGAACCCATTTAATCCACTTTAGATAAAGGGATTCACGATCCTTTCTACTGATAGTATCTATAACATTTTACAGATTACCAATTTGGAAATGGATTGAACAATATTAATCCTTGATTATATAAAACCACATACATTGGCACATAATGAGATCTATTTGGGTGAATGCATACTTGATACTTTTATGATCTATATATATGTCACACATCACCCTATAAAGACAATGTTGCCAAATCATCATTGTGAATATCAATATAGGAAATATCAGATTAATTTTTAGGTAGTTCCTCTCATGGATCATTAATTCAAGGGGTAAAGGCTTTTACATTATTATATTTCATGAAGGTACCATCCAATAAATTTTTTGATGCATTATTGTAGATCCTTTCCAACTAGTAGGTAATGATATATTAAGTGTAGTGAGTGGACTATTATTTATTTTGTTAAATCATTCCTTATATTCATCCTTCCTAATAAAAATCACCCCATTATAAGTTGTATTTTTTATTAGTCTTTAAAATAAATATACGTTTATCACAGATAAATGATTTTACCCAGTTAATCCAATAAAACATCAAATTTCTATCATATATGTTCTTCTTGGTCATCCTTCAATAGCCTCATTTTTTATGGATCCATATAAATCACTATGATGATGATATAATTCCCCAATATTACTACAATCCCCATCTGAACAACTCATTTAATATACTTCAAATATAAAATTTCCATTCACATGGTATTCTATGCAATATTCTAATACTACTCATGTTCCTGCTTTCTTTCATAGTATACAAGAGAATCATCCATAAATACTACCAATTTTTTTTATTTAATCCCTAAAGAATATTTATTATGTCCTTAAAGATAACCATAGAATTAAATAATCATAATTTAATCACTATGGACATCTAGTTATAATACTTTTCACACAAAAAATCCCCCCATTAAATTTTACTTTCCAATATCTAGAATGAATATAAACCTTGGAGAATAAATGGGCTCCAAATAGTTGAATGACGAGTTCATTAATCCGTGGAAAAGAATAATTATTCATTCTATATATTTTGTTGAGATTCTGATGAGAAATATAGACATAAATTGCCCAGTACATCTGGAAAAAAAGGATTGGTGATCCCTATAGTGAAAAACAATGCTTTATAAATTCCTTTTCTACCTTTCTCTATAGTTTATTCTTCAATGATTTTGGTTAAATATTGTAAATTATACACGTAATCCATGTAATTTCAATATATTTGTTTATATGTTTAATTCATAACATATTCTATATGCTAGGAGGATTATGAGGTGATTCCTCAAGAAACACACCTTGATATTCCATAATAGTTGGGATTTCACAAAGTATGATATTTGGATTTGTCACAATCATTTGAGAATCATACAATTTATCAAAATAAATAATATCCATCGATGTAATGATGGATCTATAGGATATTTATCTTCATAATTTCACTTGTACATAATTGGATGGTTTTTTCATTCTCTAAAAAAAATATGTTGGTTATATACATGGAAATTAAAACCATACCTAGAATATAATCAACAAATACAAAACGAGGTATGGAAAAATTGAACTGAATTGAATCCCACAAATATTGATAGGGGAGAAGTCATACAATCCTGATGTGTTAATTTTTCAAATTTTCATTCTTCCCAGATATCTCAAAATCTATATTTTAATGCTCTGTTTTAATAGTTTTACTAAACATTCATGATATATAATAGTTTATAGAAACATAAATGATAGCAAAAAAAATCACTATATGATTATGGTTATAATCATCAATATCACCCAAAATATACATAGATATAATACATTTAAACTATTAAACATTTTGAATTTAGTGTATATAAATTTAAGCGATAACTCATAAATGAAATGTATTCCATATCCTATTAATTTATAGCTTTCAATATAAGTTATTCATTCCCTATTTCATAATAATAAATTATATAGAGATTTTTTCACTTTATAATTTCTCATAATGTTCATGAAAAATTATCAATGAATATCAAATGAGAGTGTCAATTATGGTGTGCATGACGACTTATTTGTCATTCACTAAATGAATATTTAGTTAATATAAAACAAACCTTATATTGGTATAATTACCCATAGGAAAAACGTTTCCAGAACTATATCCTCTTGTACAATACAAACACGGATTTTGTTGGTTGTAAACAACTCACTCTATAATTTACCATTATTTAGTGATGTTTTCCGTTTGTAATCTTCTACACAAGGCTTTAACTATGGTTTCATAATCATAATCTCAGAAATAACTGGACCATACATCGAAAATAATTATGAAAACTATGGTCTTTTAAATAACATTTATCATGATTTATTACATGATATTAAACATAATATCATTCCCAAATGATTGAGAAGTTTAGTGATTTTGGGATTTTAAATTCATAGCTCAATAACATAAAATAGGAAAACAAATAAAATATTTAACACATTTTTTCATGATCATAGAATTCCATCTCACTTCTAAAATAGGACATTATATGTATATGTTAAGGGTAAATACTGAGACCCCAGAATATAATGTTCATATGGTAACCTCTTGTTCACTATATATCATTAATAATGATATAAAAAAATTATAGAAAGGCATTATTGGGTTATATAATTTTGAGATAACCTATTAAATTCATACAATGAACATGTATTTTTTATCCATTTAGATCATACTACATGAGAATATATTTGACCATTTTTAATCCCAAGATTCAGGAGATTACATTACATTTATCGATGAAAAAAATATATTAATGATATGTATTTCTGTTTAAATGCCGTTTATTGAAAATGGGCATGGGTATTGATAAAAAAAATATTTGGTATGGAAAATCATGGAATAATATTTATAGCATAAGGGGTCAACAGAATGTTTCATGGAAGGGTATAATGTGAGCTAAATGTGTCATTCCGTTACATAAAAATGATATTAAACAATACATGGATGTGTAAAAAACACATTATAATAATAAAAATTGGAAATCGAAATTCCTTTTAAAAACAATTTACTAGAAGTAAAAAAGGAAGAAGATAGTATCTCTAACATTGAGAGTGAATTTTTAAAATATTAGAAGTATCTTCTTAAGGTCTTGGAAACACATTGGGAGGGATTTAAATTGTTATAGGGAGAGTAAATTAATTATAAATCGGTTTTAAGTGAATAGTAATTGGTGTGTGGGGGTATTTCTAGCAAGAGAGATGAGAATTGTATATTAATTTCTAATCTACTGTTTTAATATCTAAGTAATAAAATAACATAAAACCCAAACCATACCATCGTTTACCCACAATTTTTACAAACTTTTCATCATAATTTATTATTCAAAGAAATGATATCATTAAAATAACAAAACTGGTGATGTGTAAGTAAGTCATATACCTATAAAGAATATTTTAAAACCTTACGAAATAATTTTTTTGGATGATTCAATTATATTTGTAAAATTATTCAAATTAAATAATAAATGTTTTTTTAGAAATAGTAAAAAATTGATATGTTTTCCCATTTTTGTATTAATTACATCACATTTTGAATATTATTGTGTCATATTATGCAATATATATTTATACATTATAAAAATTTTTCCCATTAGTTTAGATATCTCAATAAATTATAAAAAATCACTATTTTATAATTTCAATGTGATGACATTGATAATAATATTTATTTATGGAATTTTATTTCTAAATATGTGGATTTGCGTCCTTTAATAAAAATTATTATTTAATGAATAATACATTTTTATATCAATATCAACAATCCAACCCTTAAAAAATATCATTAGATTTCAGGAAATTATTTTATTGTATATATTTAAATAAATATTATAATATTATAATATTTCATGATATTAAATTCCTTAAAAAATACATGTATTTACAAAAAAAATTTAATTGAATCCATATATTTACTAAAAAAATTGTTATTTCATTATATAAAAACCAAATTTTGATTCAACTAATTATATAATCATGTATAAACTTGTATTGAAAATGTATAAATCAAGTTATTTTTAATAGAAAAATACTGAAATCATAATACAACAGTCTACATGCATAAATAAATATTACATTTGTGATCTCCATAAGGGTATGGTGTCCGATGGTGACAAATTCATTTGGTTTATTGATTAATATATATTTGGTTATGATATATAGGTCCATGAAATACACCCATTAATAATATTTCCTGAATTTCTTGTTCTGAATCATGTATATTACATGGTTAATGAATAATTCTTGTTATTATATCTCCCACAAAAGGACTAATAAATTATCAATATAGGGTACAATTGTAAGGACATATCCTTAAACATCAAATTATCTTGAAATTTAAGTCATGAAATAATTCTATTAGATTTGATAAAATTTTCCTATTTATAGTTTCTTATAATTTATTCATATTTCATAAACAAACAAATAAATATATTAAAAGTTGGATACTTTAACTTAGTATCCATTTTTGACCAAAAAATGTCCTTAAAATAAAATGTGATTTATTTTTATAGTAATTATTCATAGTTCATCCTTGATCTTATCATTCACCCTAATCTCCATTTATTTTTTTAGAGATTTGGATTAGCACAAAAAACCTTAGTAGTGTACATAAAATAATGATATTAATTTTTAGTTCATGAATACATATAATAAGTTTCTTCTTCTATATATTCATTGGGATAAAAATAAAGATTTTATTACATATAAAGTCACATTTTCTTACAAAATATATTCATAAAAATTCTTATTGGATGTATCAATGTAAAAAACCATAAATTATTCATTGAAAACATGAAAAAGTGAATAAAACCTTTTCAGAAAATTTTAATTTTCACCCATAGAGAGCTTGTACTTTCCTTTTAACATAAACATAATAGCATACTTTTTGAGAAGGAGAAATTTATGTACTTACATGAAATGGTTAAAATTTACTGTATATGTAACTTTTGGTATCATTTAAATTCCTACATAGGAATTAGCCCTTTTGGCGACCATAAAATAACACTCATATTTATACTTTACCCAACACTCATGATTATACATGTAGTAACGATCATCATTACATTTGGAATAACTATATATTCAACTTCAAAAATACCGAGTGAATTAGAGGGATATCATGTAACCACCTATATTTCAATTAAAATACAATCATTCATCATCTTAAAAATTACTCTGAACCATAGAAAAACCATAAAATATATTTTCTTGCTTCATAAATACATTCATTGAAGAAAATAACATATTTTAATAGAATATTGTGCTTGTGAGAAAGAAAATCATTTAATAGAAAACTGAATTGAAATATTATAAAAGGAACCTAAAAACATTAGACATTCATGATAGTGGGGAAATATTACAATTTCATATATATTTTAAAAGAGAATTCCTTTTTAATTTTTTTAAAAGAAATCATGAAAATATTATTTATAAAATAATTTCCCAAACATTAATCTTTACTCGGATCCCTTCTTTAAAAAAATTGAGAGAAATTATAAATTAATATTTTATAAATTTCTCAAGTCCATATAAAAATATTCTGAAAACAAAATATAAAATTATTTACATGAAATATTTTTATTTAGAAAATAAATATTCATTATAATTATTACATGGGGTTTTGGTGAAAGAGTCCCTTGCCTTATGTCTTCTTTTGTTATGCACATATAGTTGATGTCCTTTATAATAAAATTAAATTCATTAATTTCAAAATTAAAAACTTTTTACTCATATATTTTATTCCTTATAATTTTAAAATGTAAATTTATGGCCATTTTGATGAGTTATAATGATCAATCTAATTATCCTGTGAGCTTTCGTTTTAGGGTTACAAGACTGATTAACATTTATATATTTATAGATGTTCTATTAAAATGGTATTAGTACACCTGAATTGAAACTATATGGTATTCACGAACTTATATGTTTTTAAATGTTTTGATATATAACTACTTATTTGGATATAAGGATGATTCACTTGATAAAACTATAATGAGTTTTTTTTATTCGATCTTTTTGGTTTGTTTGACCAACAAAAATTAGTTTATTTTTATTTAATATCATATCGATATAATTGATACAGAACATGAAATAAGTTAATATAATTATTAAGAAAATTATTTAAACATAATAAGTGTTTAATGAACATCCTTGAAGGTTAAAATTATAAATGAAAAGTTATTATCCACGGAGATAGTTATTCACCTTAATTTGGACTATTATTTTCGTTAAATGAGTAAGAGTAGATGAGAAAAAGGATGGATATACGATATTACATTATAAATATAAAATTGTACTATATAATCATGGTATTTGAGTTATTATTAGTTGATTGATGATTTAAGTGAGGATAAGGTAGATGAAGAATATAAATTATGATAGGTGGTTTAAAGAAGTTAGCTTATGTATATAACCTCCATGAATGGTTCCTTAAGGAAAATTGAATTTGTCTTTTAGTGAGAAAAAAAAATATTATTTGGATAGGGTAGAGAAGAAGAAAATTTGTCCAAGTATGTTTGACCTACAAGGATCAAGGTGGTGTAATGAAGCGGAGAAAGGGGTTCCCTTTTATAATTTAGGTGAAGCTAACTTCATGAATTTCATAAAATATTAAAATATTTCAACAATATTCAAGTGTGAAATAATTATAAATATCACTTAAATTAACATGGGAGGGAATAATTGACAATATATTATACCCTATGGAATTATTTAATATTTTATGATTATTTATTAATTTAATGAAATATCACTTCTATAAAATATCAATTTATTAAAATTTTATTCTACTAATTTCATTTACATTAAAAACATTAAAAAAACAAGTCTATTTCAATAATTTTGTTATAAAATAAAAATTTCTTATTAATATATATATATATTTTTATTACATTAATAATCTTAAATTTTATTTCATTGAATATTTATAATATAATCTGTTTAATTTTTCCATCAATTAAATAATTATTGCATCACATTTGTGAGGGCCTTTAAGGTAATTATTTCCTCCCTAAGAATTCAAAATAAATTACCCATAAGAAGAAAATATACTATATTTGAAAAATTTATTTATAAACCAAAAATAGATTATGTATGACCTCATATTAAAAATAAAATACTTATTAAAAACCATATATGCAAGAGTTAAAATTTTATAAAAATAAAATACTATAAGAAAAATATTTTCAACGATGTAGCTCCAAAGGGTACTAAATTTGACCCATGAGAGATTTTGGTTTAAAAATTATCATTTAGTAAAATTTGGGAATGTCTTAGTGTAATTTGATATTCCATATCATATTATTATAACAATTAATTTCCCGATTAAAACTTAAACATGGAAATAAAAATTACAATGTTCAGTATTCATATTGCCCAAAATTGAAAGGGATATATTTACTTAATTATGGCATTATAATTATACATATTTAATCCGTTTTTTAAAATTTATAACATATAAAAAGAATAATTAAACTTATAATTTAATTGTAAATATGTAATAAAAAATAATTTTTCCAAAAGTGAACTTTTGAAAAATAAAATTCTTTTATAATAAATTAAATTTTACAATAAATTTAAAAACACATAATTCGATTTATTTAATTTACTAATAATAATAAAATTTTTTAAACAAATACAATGAGTAATTTAAAATGGTAAAAAGATACAATTTCTAAATCAAAACCAATATTTTTTAGTATTCGTTGGAAAATTTGTATTTTTAGAAAATATTAAAAAATTAAACATAAGAAAATTTTGAGAGGTTGTGTTCAAAAATGAAATTAATTTTACAAAATTATATTACTTAAATTTATATATGTCAATTATAATATTTATTCATTAATATAATTTAAACACATTTTTGATGAAATCATATTTAGGAAGGTTAAACTGAATGTATTATGTTCTACTTATTTAAGAATTAATTAATATTAATTTAGACCTTTAAATTTATTCAATAAATTCGTTATTCTTATTCATATTTTCCTACATAATGAATATGCTATAAATATTACTTTTAAAATTAATATTTACTTGTTCTTTTAATATTGGTGTGATATAACTTATACATTATCGAATACAGTGTTTCCCCTCAATATTCATGGATTTTACATTATACACCAATTAAAGAATAGTTTTAGTTTAATTAAAACTTCATCTTGTTATCCAAGATTTTTTTGTTCTATATAACTGTTTTATGAAACCCCACATCGTAAAAATAATCAATAAATATTTATCCTAGATAGAGAGAAAAAGAAGTAAGAAGGTCACATGAGATAACACATACCTGGTTTCCTTGTATGAAAACATGGATATGGAAGAGGAAAATTACATCCATGTACTGATAAATAATGATATACAACATTTCCATGAATAATCAACCCATCATAAAACATAAATTTGTGATCGGATAAAAAGCCATTTATTCCCATGTAAGCAAACTAGAAAGATAATATCTATTATTTTCATATTACATTAATACATACTCTAATAACATAGGGAAATATACTTGAGAAGAATAAAATCAAACTTAAATAAATTTAAATTATAATGTAATCTTTTTTCCAATTGTTATATATGATATTTTTATTATTGAAGCTCAAAAATAAACTTCTACGGATCAGAAAATATAATTGAAAATATGTCTTTTGTATTTATCCATTATCAATAACCAAAATGGTTACTACAACATTAGATAATTCCCAAAACTCGTAATACTCCAAAATTCAACATTAATACCAATAATTCAACAAATAATTATCCCAAAACGTCCTCAAAATTAGTTTATACTCAGATTGAAACCTAATAATCAAAATCATTTGATGACATATCCTTCCATGATAAATTTCTCTTAAAATAAAATATATCACAATTAATGTTTCATAAAAACATTTTAATTTCCCAAATTAAATATTATAAAACATATTCTACCCACTTATCTAAATAACCCGAATCATGATAATCCTATAATATAATTATATAAGATTCTATATATTATAATTCTGCATTTCTTCTGGAAAATAAAATCCCATAGTATTTGGTTTTCTTTAATCATATAGAGTTCCCAAAATATGGAACATCATAAAAAATATCATTAATCTCTAAAGCACCCAATAATTTTACAATCCCATATGAAAATAATAATTCTCTATAACATAGTTTAAATAATGAAAAAAATTCAAACCGTCCAGGACATCTCGTAGGAAAGTTATGTGAAATGCACCCTTGTCTCCCATAGTTTGTGGATATAATCCTCACTGCCATGTCCGAAATGATGGGTTGATACCCATCCTTATATTATTCCTTTTTCTATAACTATATTAATATAATCCTTATAATATAATAGAAATGTGAAAAAAATACTCAAAGAAGCCATATTGTAATAATCATTAAAGAAAATTTTTTACCATCAAGGTTATCTTACACCTTTCATATTTAATTGAAAAACCTAATAAAAAGAAATTTCCTCAAAAATAAATTTCTCTAAATATATCTTTAATCACCTTAAAAATTAATTACATAAAACCTAAAAAGTGTTTTATAAGACACTAAAATTATGATAAACCATAAAATTATAAACCCATGGTTGTATCCCTAACTTTTAATATAATATCATAATTTATGAAGTTTTATAAACAATCATCCCATACAAATTCTGAGAACCCATCCTTAAACATCACCCTATATTATGTTTTATGTGAGGAAATTATTCTCTTACATTTAAAAAAAATTTCTACTTCAGAGTATTATATAACTAAGTCATAAATACTATATAACAAACCCATATATTAATAGTAGGATACATCATTTTATTTTCCATTTTACCACCAATCTATTTTAAAATAATACATGAATTAACATAATGATAATTTTTTACAAATTTCTCCTTGATCTAATCATTTTCCCTACCCTCCTTAAATCCTGGGAAAAATGAATTTAAAACATGGGATGAGAAAAAGAACCTTTGTAAGGGACCTAAAATTATAAAAGAATATGTTAATCCACAAATACTTATAAAAATAATCATTTATAAAAAAAATACATTAGAATAAAAATATATCTTCTCTACCAATTAAATAACATTTTCTTCCAAAATAGTTTTATATAAAATATTATAACATGTCCCAATGAAAAACTGAAACCCATAAATCATTCGTTGAATAAATGAATAATTAATTAAATTTTTTTCATTATGTTATAATTTTGAACTATTTGAATTACATATACATTTATCGGAAGATAAACCAAATAAAATACCTTTTCAAAATATGATATTTATATAGAAAAATTCAATGAATAAATTAAATTGTATAAGTAATTCATGGAATCATATTAATACATAATTATGATGTAACCTTATTTTCTATCATAAAATAACCCTAAGGGTTATACATGACCTATCCCTTATTATCATACATAGAGTAACCGTCATAGTTACATTTGAAATAACCATATTGTAGAATTCAAACATACACAATGAATTATTGGGAAATCAAAAAACCCACCATATTTGTTTTATAAATAAACAACCATTCATCATAAAAACTTGTTGATAACTATAAAATAAACATGAAACATTAATAAATTCATCATAACACATTCTTTAAATAAAATCGCTCATTTTAAAAGAATACTGCACACATATAAAAGAAAAAAAATCATTAAAAATAAAAATATAATCATGTGAAAGAAATATATTAAAATTAAATCCTAATGAAAAAATTAAAATATTATCATGGTGTTTATATTTTAAAAAACTATATTAAATTTTCTTAACGGAAAATTTAAGATATAATTTTGAAAATCATTCTTCTTAAAAACATTTGAAAGATCCCTTTTTGAAAATAATTGACAGAAATTATAAGATTTAGTTTTATAAAAATTTCATTTACATATTTTTACATTGATAAAATTAATTTTCATAACATGGAACTGATAGAGAAATATTTATAATATAAATCTTTAAAGCAATTTAATTGAGGCTTTTTTGTTAAAGAGTCCCACACTACATGTCTGAATGAGTTCTTCAATTTCACATAATTTACTATATAATAAAATAAAATTATTTAATTACATAATAAAGAAACTATTTAAAATTTATTATATTCATTATAATTATAAAAATTTCATTTATTACCTTCTATATGAATGATAAAAATCAATTTCAACGTTCTGGGAGTGTTTGTTTAATGGTTTCCTTATTGGTTAACTTATGTATATTTAAGGATTTTCTTGTAAAAATTGAATAATATTATAAAAATATAATTTTATATAAGTAATTCAATTTATAATTATTAAATGTCCTAATATATCATTTTTCCTTCAATCATGAGGATGATTCATTTGATAAAATAATAATGATAATTGTTTTGATTATTTTCATTGTTTTTCTGATTAACATGAATTTGTTTTATTTTATTTAATACAATGTATATATATTAGTTATAGAGTATGATATTATATATAATACACTTAATAAAATCATATTTAACCATAATCATACTTTTTTGAGCATCCTTAAAGGCAGAAATGAAAAATGAACAGTGTTTATCTATATAGATGGTTAAAAGCCATACTTTGGGGAATCGATTCATTTATTTAAATAATAGATGGTGAGAAAATGGGTGGATATATGATATTATATTATAAATATTACATTGTAGTATATACATGATAATGGATTTATTATTATATTGTGTATGAATGTGGTGAAGGTAAGGTTGAAGTGGAATATAAATCTAGGGAGGTGGGTTAATTAAGCTACCTCTTTAATATCACCTCCATGAGGGATCCATTATGTAACATGGAATTGGTCCTTTTATGTGAAAAACCCATAGAAATTGGATATTCATGTGTATAATATTATTTTACAATGTATTTAAATGATATAAGTCACACGGTGGTGAAATTAATTGAATGATGCAGGTCCCTTTTACAACTGAGGTGAGGGGCACTTTAGGAATTTCTCAACATAATAAAATATAATAAGAAAAATACAGAGTAAAATATTTTCAAATAGACCTAACATACATATTAAATTGAATTTTTTACTACAAATGATCATATACTGCCTTATTTAAAAAATTTATAATATTTGTATAATTTAAATAAATATAGATTCCATAAAATATCTTTTTTTTTCTATTTTGATACAATTCCGTGTATTGATATTACAAACATACAAGAAATAATTATAGTTAGATCCAAATATTTTATTATATCCTAAACATGTCATAATAATTTAAAAAAATATTTAAAACATTAAAAATGTGAAATTATATTTCTTTTATTATTTTAAATATAATTTATTTGGCATTACATTTAGAAAAATCAGTATTGCATTGTTATAGTGCATACCTTTAAAGTTATTATTGCTTCACTAAAAATTATAAATAAAAAACCAAGATTAATAATAATATTTACTTTTTAAAAAAATTATTTATTGTCAATCATTTCTTTTAGATGATCACATATTAAAAATGTTTTACTTTTTAAAACCCATAGTGTGAAATGTTTTACTTTTCTTAATATTTAAAACTATATGGGACTTAATCTAAATAAATTATATCCAAATGGTCATAAAATAGACCGATAGTCAATTATGGTCCATCATTAGTCATTAAATAAAATTTCATCATGAATTTAGGTAATTTAATAATCCTTATAATATTATTTTTACCCTTAATCTCAGATTTACCTTTAACCCTGGGAATAAAAATTACCATATGTACTATTCATATTATACCAAAATAAAAAGGGCAACTTTACAAAATTTGGACATTATGATAACAAATAATGAACCCTTTTAAAAAAAATTACACATAGGAGTGAAAGAATTTAGTTTAATTTAAAAACAAAAAATGCAATGAAAACCTATTTTTTATAAACATTATCATCTTAAATTTATAAAATTTTAATGATAAATTAAAGTATAAAATAAATTAACAAAACATTAATTGGATCATTATAAATTTAAGATAACTAAATAAAATTTAAAACAAATACAAAACGTAATTTTACTTTATAAAAAAATACATATTTTAAAATAAAAACAATATTTTCCATTATTCATTGAAATAATAATATAATAAAATATTACTAAAAATTAAACCTAAAAAGTCAAAAAGAACATTGAGGTAAAAATATTAAATTACTTTTCAAATTTATATCTTAAAAAAATTTCCTTATTTAATTATAATACTCATTCAAGAAAAGTAAGAAATCTAATTTATAATGAAAACATATTTCTGAAGGTTAAAATAACATTATTATATTCTAAATATTTAAAAATTAATATATATTGAGTTGGAATTTTATATTTATTTCATAAATCATCCATTCTATTTTATACATTCCAATTTAATGGTTATTTTTATTTATTGTCGTATTTAAATTATAATATTTAGTTGATCATTTAAGATTGATGTGGAATATCTTTTACACTATCTAAAATAATCTTTCCTTTTAAAATCACATGATGTTACAATGATAATACAAGTCAATTCCATCAGTTCAACCTTTTTTCTATTATACTTTATCATAACCCTTAATATATACTAATATTAATTATCACTCTTCAATGACTATATTATCAATTATTATGATTTCTGGTGTTGTTATAAATATGAAAAGAAATATATATTAATGGACCCAAAAAACTAATGTAATTAATTTTATTTCTATAATTATATTCCGTTATAATTAATTTAAAATTTTCATAGGTAATTATATTTATAAAATTTATATCAATTACCATGTTTCTAAACCAAGATCTCTTATTTATCTTATTCATCCAATCCCTAAAACACATTCTACAAATTAATGTATGATAACATATGTATTAATAATTTACTAGAATTTTATTACAAAATTGTAAAATCCATTTACTACCTTCTTCTAAAACCATTCAAACAATTGAGATGTCTCCATGCATTCTCATAGACGACCCCATCTATGGAAAATGTTATTGGTTTTCCATCACCACCACATTATTAGAGTAATATTGTACTATTTAATGGATTAATATGTTATTCATATCATTATTAATATCTTTAGGTTTTTAACCATTTTCTATCCTTCTCCCGATCTTTGGAAAACCATTGCGTCATCTGTGCTTATGTGTGGACAAATATCTCTACAAAAGAGTCTATTTTTTTCATTTAGAAATTAATTATTTGTAAAACTATTAAAATATTTTTATAAAATTATTAACATGTAAATAATAGCATTATTTTATGGAAAAAATATTATTATGAAATAATCAATTCGTTATCCATAATCACACATTGATTACAACAACTTAATGTTTTGGTCAGTTTAACCATATACATGAATACTACTAGAAATATCTATCATGGATGACTATTGGAACATAAATAATGTTTCAATAATAAATTAGTGTTAGAATAATATTTTTGGTACATAAAATATTATATTAATATTAAAATTATTATTATTGAACCATACTTTTGGGTTTTAAGATTATTGGAATAAAGATCCATAGTAACTCCATCATCATGAATCATAACTATAATTGTAATGAAATATAAATATAACATCAAAAATAACTATTATAAATATTTGACTATACATATAATGATATTATAATGATAGAAATTGAATCTATAAAAAAACAATAGACATGTTTATTATGACAGTATTGCTAAAAATTATTCAAAGATAATAGCATCTTATTATAAAATAAATATAACTAAATAATTTTTTTATAATTAATAATAAATTAACATTACAAAATGGTATATGTAGGAATAATGTTCTTAAATACTTTATTATTATTATTATTATTATTTATATAAGAGTTCAGAGTATTTTTTTATAAGAAGTATTAAATTGATTATTCTTTCATCTAAATTTTTCTTTATTCTCACATGATGAGTATCAACCACATGTCTCCTTGTTTGGTGTATATATTTGGAATGAATAATTTTTATTATAATTTTTCATTATTTAAATTGAATTTATAATTCCATATAAGGTTCTACCTGTCAGGGGATTTCAATTCAATGGATATTAACAATGTATGGGTTTTATTTAAACATTTTTCATTAATTGAGTTGTGATTAATTCTTTTCAACATTATTCACATATATTTGATATATTTTATTTTATTATTTTATTAGTTTTTATTTTCTATACTTTTTATTTTCATTTATATTTATTTCATTTCAATCCACTTGAGAATGATTCTTCATTCTTAATATAGTGTTTTTAGAGTTCATGAATAATTAATTTCCATTCATTGAGTTATAATAATTATTCTTCAAACCTATTATTAAATATTGATTTATATTATCATATGAAGGTATAAATTTATGTTTGAAATTTATTTTCTATTTGTATCTCAATCTTAAAAATTTCATTCAATGTATCATCATATCAATGAATATGATATTTATAAGGGTTGTTCCCTAACCTAACTTTATTTCTGAAGTTATAAGTTTTTTTACTATAGTTTTAAAAAACAATGTTATTGTAATATATGATGATATAATAATTAATTATCTTTTTTAGGAAAGATAATTTTTTATTTTAAATTATTTACATTGATGAATTTTATTATAAAAATATGTATTTTTGTTGCTAATTATTCCATCCTATTTGACACAGGTTTTTCTTCCATGTAATGGTTTCTTTTCCAAACAATGATATCTAATTTTGATACTTGATTATGTGTTATCTCATATGGACTTCATATTTCAATTTTCTATTTTAAAATAGATGTTTATATATCCTTTTTATCATCTCGGTTTCAAAATGGTTATTTATGGATATTAAATAGGGTTTTCTCAATGATTTACATTATTTATCATTCACTTAAAATATACCCAAGATACAAATTATATCATTCACAATGATACATTGTAAAATATTGATTATAATTGTAAATATTCCCAAAAAAATTTACATTATATTTTTTATATTGACATTTAAATATGAAATGTAACTTCTCCTATTATTACTATGTCACAAAAATTTCCTAAAACCATTTTATGATTAGACATATATTATCCTCTAAATATCTAAAATGTCTATCTCAATTTGTGTAATGTTTCAAGAATCACATTATAAACTACCACATCAAATATTATATTGGGATATTGTATTTATTTATCAACTTATCAAATTTTTGATCATCTCATATGTGATTAAATTTGTAGTGTTTTGCATATATAGGTTTTTACCTTTGTCAACATTCAACATTTATTTTATGATTAACCTCTAATTCCACCTAAAAACACCATCCACATAAATTTTTTCAATAGTATATATGATTATTTAATATATATATATTGATTTGGGATATTATTTTATAAATTATATACCCATTACTTTGTATGTTGATAGTCCGATATATTCGTATAAAGTGTGAAATTCCATTTATTGAAGGAATAATATTTACAATTCATATCATTTTAATTTATATATGTATATTTATTTACTATTATGTAATTTTGGTTATGTATTTATCAATTTATTTATTTCATAATTTTAATAAATCATTATTTTAGTTCAGTGATGTGTGGGGCCTAAAATATCACCTCGATGAATCAATAGTTATAATGAGGTAGAATTGTTTGGGAATTTTGGTGTTTTTTGTTCAAAATAAAAAATTTCATGGATTCAAGGCCCGAGATGTAAGATAATAATTTATATTTTTTATTTATTACTTTATGGGGATTAATTTATACCACCCTGATATGTTATGAATTAAATTTTTTCAAAAACAAAATAGTATGTTTAATAGTATGTGTTACACGCTACATTGAGTTTAAAAGAACAGTGTTATAATATGAAAATAATGTTATTTATGGTGATAATTATATACTTGACATTGAATTGGTAGGAATGTATATGACTATGTAAATAATGAATAATCCTAATCTTACATACTTATTAAATTAAATCATTAGATGTTAACCGACTGTAAATAAAAATAAGTATATTTTAATGAAATAAATATATTTTTTTGACCAACATTTCTTGATGGAATGTATTTTTAAAAATTAAATTATTCAATATTACTGAATGATTTAAATGAAATTTATAAATAATATATTCAAAAAAACATATTATTAATCATTTAATATATACTCTAATCGTGGTAAAAAAATTAACCATGTTTTACACATAAAATGTATATTTTAAAAACCATTCATCACCTATTATGTGTTTACATAGAATTTTTTTTACAATCATATCAATTTATTTTTATAAAAATAATTATATATTATGAATTAAGAGTGTCATATTTTGTAAATAGGTCCCTTTTATTGTGTTCAGTTTGAATTGTAACCTTTTTATAATTTCTTACAATGGTAAAGGGTAAATTGTGTAATCAGTAGTTAAAAAATATATCATATGAACTATAAAATAGCCCTAACATTCAGCTTAAATTTAATGCATGTGTCCATTTAATACATAATCATCCAAGATTCATTTGTATGACCTTTATTTTAAATTTATTTGATTATTAACTTTATAATATTTTATGTAAAAATTAATATAAAATTTCACTCGTATTTTTAAAGAACTATTATATTTTTAACATGTAGTAAATATAAGATATGTTTAGATATAAATTTTAAATTTAAAAATAATGTTTTTTTATCATTACTGTATTTTTATTTTAAAATTCATTTAAAAATAATTACCATAAATACTACACAATGCTAATATAGTAATTATTAAATTAATGGAATAATTAAATAAATGAATTTAAGAATATTAAAATTAATATAATTTGATTATATTAATATTATATTAACATTTAAAGATTAATATAAAATATTTTGTATTTATAAATTCTTTTTTATTTTTAATTTATTTTTAAGATTTTATAAAATTAAATGTGATTAATAGTTTTAAAATTTATATTAACTATATTTTATATTTAATAATATTTTATTGAATGACATAAAATTCTTACAATTACTACATCTTAAAAATGATTTTTTTTGTGTTTTAAATATCAATCACGGTATATTTATCGGTCCTATAAAAAATTATTGTAAAATTATTAACCCCTAAATTGATGAAAATTTTAAAATTAGTGTAATTGTCATTATTGTTAATGAAGGGGTGAAAAAAATATAAGGGAAAAAATATGATCAAAATAATAAGTTTTTTTACTAGAGGATTTTATTTTGATACATAGTCTTATAATAATTTTTTCTCATTTCTACATAGATCTCATTGTATTTAAAATTTAATTTACATTAATTTAATAATTTAAGAAATTTTAAGGGGGCCCCTCTTCTATCTTATAAACACCACTATGAGTGTTGTAGATCGATAAAAATCTACCAAATTATAATATTTCATCACATATACATATTATAGATGTGCTTTTCTTCCTGATAGGCCATCCCTAGAACCCGAAAAAGGAAATCTAATGGGGTTATTTTAATGAATTGGAAATCATCTTAAATGATCACTTTCTTTTTAAATATTCTTTTAACTCTTATAAATCTATAATATTATTAAAAAAATAAAAACTGTATTATTATAAAATTTTATAAATTTTAATATTAATATGAAATAACCATTATTCACCCTTTTTCTGTCGAATGGGATGTTAAAATATTGTTTGTGTGTATGTATGACTTAATGTCTAAGTAGGGATAATGTTCAATTCCTAACACCATAATATATGGATTTTTATTATGATGTGTTTGATGGATATTTATTTTAATTATGAAAAAATTAAAATTATTGAAATGTAATATAATATATATATTCTTACCTTCAAATGGTTTAGAGGACATTAACGTTGATCAAGCATGCGGGTAGACTACAACCACCATGTATAAATGTGATTTAGTTTTTATTTATATTTTACATGTATGACAATAAGGATCAATAATATATATATATATATATATATGATATATATTATTTAATACTGATTTAGTAAATTATTTTAATATTTTACTTTCTTTCCTTCCATCATTTAATAAAAAGAAAACAGCGTTCATGTGTTTGTATGACCTACTATCTCCATTAATGGGGTAGTCATTTTTTTGATATCTAATTTTATGAATGAATCCAAACATATATATAATTATTATGTACAATATTTAAATATGTTTTTATAATTACATATAGGATTTTACCAAGATCTAAATAAAATTTATCATTTTACTAATCTAAATAATCTATGAAAAATGAAATAGATATAATCGGGTACTGTGATTTTAAGAAATAATTGTTAATAAAAAAGGAATAAATGTTTATAAGTAAATATTATTTGGAATGATATATATGATTTGTTTTATTTATTTTATTTATAATAAATTTATATTTTTTATACAGAATATTCTAAGGTCTACAATAAAATTTCGTCATAAGGTAAGGGATTCCTCAAAACACTTCTATTACTAGGTAACTAATGCCATATCCACTACATATTTGAATTTTGAATGTTATCCCCTTACGATTTGAAATTTTATATCATAAGTATACTTATTTTAATGTTATATGATTTTTTATTTGATGTTATTCTTTAATTATTACAATGATTCAAAAGTTACAAAAGTGGAAATGGATTTTTATCTCACTTTTATTTATTGAGGTCACATTCCTTGTACACAAATTATTTCTTTTGTATAGTGTTTATATTTCCCATGAATATCTTTCTGTTATTGTTTTCATGAAAAATATTTGTATTTAAATATCCATAAATAATTTTCTATTTCATTGTGAATATGGTTCAAAATTTACCATTTTTATTAGGGTTTTAGTTTACAATATCATTACATATCTTTATTATTTTTGGGTATATTTATAATGATGATATATTGTGATATAAATATCTAAATACTCATTAATATTTTATCTTATAGTTATTTATTAAAAATAAAATTTCTTTATTTATTTATACCTTTAAAATGTATTACGTAACTGAAAATATGTTTTTATGTAATGTTTAAATTATTTATTTGTTTTGTAGAAATAACATTTTCATATATATCCATTCTTTCTAAAAATGTTTTAAATAACGTTTTTAATATTATCTAATTAATTTTAACCCATTATAATTTACATTTTTTCAATGTTAATGGATGGAAATATGAGATCCCATTCCAAAAAATAATTTTATAGGAAATGTGACAATTTACAAGATGAAAATCCAAATATGATTTGAAAAGAGGATCATAATTTCATGAAAATACTAGCACAGTATTCACATGTTATTATTAATAACATGGATTGTTTAACACACCCTCTTTCTCTTAATAATGATCAATGTGTGTTCATATTCATTATGAGAGAAACGCCTACAACAATTATTGGATCTTATAATCCTCTTTATTGTATAAAAATCAATAGATTCCATGTATAATATATTCATTTTTTCCTTCAATGATTAGAACAGTAATATTTCATACTGGTGGTCTGTCATTTTGATGGGAATCAACTCAACGGTGGAAACTATTAAAAAAATATATTAAGATGAAATTGTTAACAATAAATGGTAAGGATTCAATAATGTATTTTATAATAAATATTTTCATATAAATCTCCATCTAAATAAGGGTAGGCAGTACCTCAGACTAAATCAAACGAAAGGTGAGCCTATCAGTGTGGAAATAACCATCCCAAATACTTTATAAAGGGAAATATTAGGTTCTTCAAATGTGTGAGAGAGGGGAATATGGATAATTTTTACCAACGCAATTTGAAGAAGACTATAAATGAGGAATAAGAAAGGAATAGTCACACCAACAGTTAGCCTTTACACCTATGGTAAAATTGAAAAAAAATGTCCTTGACTTAATAGAATTCATTAATCCATGGGTTTTCAAGGGATATAAACAACAAAAAAATCCATGTAGGAAAGGAATGGAATATTCTATCACTAAATATGTGGTGGATACAATAAATGATGTGGTGAAAATTATTCTATTTATTCATTCATGAATATTGAACATAATTTTTAATTATAGTTCTATGCATTCATTCATATCATAAAGGTTTAGTAGAACTCTTCAAAAACCAACTAAAAATATAAAGGATTATTTATTTATGGGAACATTGAATGAGGAAATAATTAAATTTGATGTATATAAATCTTCCCTCGTTAATACTTTTGGATCGATCCTTCTAGAATATGTCATATTTATTCCTTTGGTTTCCTTTGATTCTATGTTGGAATGAATTTTCTATATTTATAAAAATTGAAAATTAATTTTTGAGAAAGAGATATCCCTCTTCACAGCATACTAAATCCTATAATTCTGTAGAGGTGTAAGGAGAAAGGTGAATCTAAAAAAGAGTAATTATTTAAACTGTTGATATTATTTCCTTTTGAAAAAACATATCTAGTTAAAATTATTAAGACAATATAGAGTATCCTGCTTTATGAAATACCCCATGTGGGGGACTACACTGATCTATTCCACAATTAAGTTCTGGGACATCCTCCTGACCAATAAATTGATTTTTCAATTGATTTTATTCCTATATCATTTTTTATATTATTTAATTCTTACAGGATATCCACCATTGAGTTGGATGAATTGAAGAATCAGTTATAAGTGAATCTAGAAATGGGTTTTATATTCCCAAGTGGTTCGCCTTGGGGTGTTCCAGTCTTGTTTTTGATGAATAATTATAGATAAATGGACCTCTGTGTTGATTATTTTTATATTAAAAAAAATAATGAATAAATATCCCCTCCCATGAATAAATTATTGGCCAATTAACTACATGGGGCCATGTATTTATCTTAGTTTGACCTTCGGTTTGGATATCACCAATTAAGGTGAGGAAGAGCGATATTTTTTTAAGGGGTGAAGCTATGGTCAAAGACCAAAGAAAAATTTATTGATAAGAAAAAGAGATATTACAAGAAGCTAAAGGAAGGTATTTTTTTTACAATCTCTATCCAAAAGATAAAATAAATCAGATGGAATAGAGTCCATCCAAGTCATGCTTTGATGGACACCTTTGTTGGCGAGAGCATCATCAACGACATTTTCTTCACGATAGGCATGAGTAGCTATAAAATCAATCCCACAGAGTAAATTGAGGCAGTTCATCTAGCGAGCAGTGAGCGACCAGGATATATGAATGTTCCCAACACATGCATTGGGAAAATGTATGGAAGTTGAGAAATATGAAAAATGACTTTTTAAGGGGAGAAATTATTTTCAATGTACCTTAAATGTGAGCTATGGAAGGGTAAGTATCATTAATTGGTCATGTTTCCTCAATAAGAAAGGAAAAAATTTATACCATTTAGAAAAACAAAAATAAGAAGTGGCCAAAAAAACATTCATAACAAATATCCGTTGTTTTCGTGGACTATATAGTTATTAATAATGATTTGTAAAGAACTTCTCAGAATTTTCAAACCCACTAACCATGCTGAAACATAAAATAAGTAATGATTTTCGAGACCACTAAATATAAATATAGTTTATAAATGACAAAAAGTAAGCTTATAACTACAACAATACATAAACACGCATTCTGTGGGGAAATCATTGTCATCAATAATAATGCTTGAAAGATATTATTATTCAGTGTACTAATCCAAAATAATAAACTCATAACCTATGCCTTAATTTATTTGAATCTTCATGTGAAAATATATCTCACACATTATCTCGAGTAAGTGGCTATTATATTCGAATTTGAAAATATGGAAATATTATATCTATGAGGAGAAGTTAGAGTTTTATAATAATCTAATAAGCCTCAAATACACATTAAAAGATGAGGGCCATAATATGCACCAGTGAAGATGGTTATATCTCATTAAGGATTAAGATAATTCAATACACTACCATTATAGTAATGAAAATAATGTGGAAGAAGCTATATGTAGAAAAGATGATGCACCATTATCAATTTTGAGAATTGATAAGGATTTAATAATCTTAGACAAGTAAATTATGTGTATGGTAATAATTATGGAATGAAAATTATTAATCATTTATCAAATGACTCCTCAACCACCCTCTATAGAGAAAATAAAGGATACGTAAAGAAATGATGCATAAAATTATATGAAGGTGAAGGCTATCAAAAAAGTGAAATCCTCGGGGATGAAAATTGATGTGGAAGGAGTCATAATATTTATGTCATGACCACATGTGCCATCAATTATTGAGGTAAATATGATTAATTTTAAATATGAACATATCTCGACCATCTCTATTCAACCAAGGAGAATGAATACGTTCCATGATAATTGATTTCACTACTTTTTGGACAACATGAAGATGGATATCATTGAATAAACATCAAAGATACTAGTATGTTATAAAGTGAAGGATACAATGAAAAAGTATAAGGGGGTGATTCAACTATTATCCATATGAACAAGTAAGTTAGAAAACATATCCATGTTCCTATAAACGGGCATTTGAATACATCAAGGTGGATGAAATCTATATGGAATGTTGTGGATTTTCTTAAAAATACATCTCACTTGATCACAATTCTAGTGGAATTCACAATAGATCAACCAGCACAGAAATCCATTTGAGAAGTACTAAGGCTGCATGGAGTACCACTATCAATTATATATGATTGAGAACTGATATTTACCTCCATGTTCTTGAAAAGACTCAAACATATATAAATAGTGAGATACAATATAGTATAGTTTATCATCCTCAAACTGATGTCCAATTTGATCGGACAAAATAGACACATGATGACATTTTTTAGCATATTCTTTGGACTTCAAAAGATTTTGAGAACAATATCTACCTCTGGTGAAGTTATCATATAAAAATAGTTTCTATTGAATAAATAAATCTCTCCATATGAGGCCCTTTGCGGGTAATGATGCAGGACATCCGCATGATGGGATGACGTTTCTGAACGTAAGCATGTGAGACTTGAAATAGTCGAATAAATGGTAGAATTGGTGAAAACCATTCACCTGGACATCAGTTTGGAACAAATTTGATATAAGAGATATACATACAATCCTATATTGGACATGTAATATGAGGTTCAGGACATGGTATTTTTCAACATGTCTTTACCTAAGAGAGTCATGTGATTTTTGAGGAATGGAATGTTAAGTCCTAGGATCCTCGACCCCTTTGAGATTATTGATCAAATTGAAGTTGAGGCCTAATGACTAAAACTTTTACCAAAACATTATTAAGATCTTATAGTATTCCATGTGTTCTTATTATGTATTTACATGAAAAATACCTCACATATACTAAATTAATAGGTGTGAAAGTCAGAAATGATCATTATTATGAGGAAATATTAGTGAAGATCTTGGAGCATAGAGATAAAGTTCAACGAAACAACACTACTCACTTGGTAAAAGTACTATGGAGGAACTATAAATATGAAGTGGAAAAATTTGAACAATAGTATGAAATAAAGGAGAAGTACCCTTAACCATTTTCACTATAGTATGTAATATAAAATTTCTATATAGAAATTTCATTATGGATAATAATTTAAAAAAAATATTATCAATGGAAATTTACTTCTTATAATTATGTATAATGGTATAAGTCATAAACATATCATAGAGAAACAAAAAAATATATTATTATCCTAAAATAATAATGATACAATATTCTAATAATAAACCAATAAAATTTTAAATAGTAACGTGGGAAAATAAATATAAAATTAGAAGATAAGAATTGTATAATGTGGATTTACTCGACCCACTATAGTGGTCACTATAATAAAAAATCTATAGAAATAAATCATAATGTCAATAAAAAAATGTAAATTTAAATTTTGAGTCTATAAATAATATTTAAAAAAATTTAATGGAAAATACGATATATTTAAATCATTGAAAAGGAAATAAATGTTATGAAAATGCTAAATTGTGTTATTCTATTTTTTTCAAACAAAAATATTTAATTAAAATTTTATAAATATTTTTAAATAAAAAAAATGTATAAAATAGATTCATAAGTTAATATTTTGTCATATTATAACTTATGATTAATTTATGAGACCTTAATTAATTTCACAATGTGTCGTAAAATCGGTTATAATTTTAAATTTTATTTTTTTCAAAAAAAATTATGATTTTAATTAAGCATTAAATTTCTCATTTTTAAAAACTTATTTTAATAAAATGCTTTCCAAATATAAAATATAAATTTAAAAATGGTTATGGTTAATTTATGGGTTTTTATCTGATAATTTTGAATTGTTGGTGAATATTGAAAATCAATAGTTTACTGTATTTATCAAATACATGAATTTTAAAGTCTAGGATTATGTATGGATATTTTATGAACCCATTAGTTAAAAATATCCTGATCCATTTACTTTATTTAGTAGTGTGAATAAACACTCTTTGTATTCACTATCATAAAAATAATGAAATAAAATAAGATAATTAAAAACAGCCATATCCACCCACAATACATATCACCCATCACTACCCCTTGTCCTCACACCATATAAGATTTGGAACATTCCAATATACTAGTCATTACCTCTCCCAATACACTTCCCCACATTTTTGTCTTTATCATATAAACACAATTCATATCCAATGTTCCTTAAAGAGGTTATGAAGGAGATGGTGTTCAAGAGGTAAATCTTGTTTCATTCTCTTTAAATTGTATTTCTTTTAATCTCCTCCCCTCACCTACCATATCCAAAATTACATGATAAATCCTATATAAAACATATAATGTAATTTTATTGTGTCAATGTAATGTCCACAATTGAATTTCTTCCCTTCCCTTATAATCCTAAAAATGAAAATATTGTCTGTGATATTTTGATTCCATGCCTTTGTGGATGATTAGTTTTAGTTTATTTATTACTACATCGAAGGCCATCCATAAAACTATTTTCAGAAATAAAAATATTATAATATATTTATTCTAACTTATTTCATAATATACAACCAAAATTTAAACATAATATGAAATAAAATTATTATATTTTGTGCTAGTCATAAAATTTCCAAAATAAACTAATCATTTCTCATTTAATTTGTATCTAATAAGTCATCATCATATGAGAAAAAAATAAATTATCCAAAAAAATTAACTTCTATACATATATTAATACCATTTCATTCCACTTATTGTGTTTTTATTCCACTAAAAAATTACTCTCACAAATATACTAAAGTGAACAGACCATAAATCAATGAAACATAATCATTAAAATGATGTTTTTACGGATGTATCTAGACCTTCTTAAAATAACATATTTTTTGAAAAAAAATATCTTAATAATGACTATTATAGTTATCCTTATATCTAATTACAAATTATATCTTGATTAATTTCAATCATTAATTTACCATGAGATATCTTTATTAGTAAATGATAATGAATATTTTGATAAAGTAATTGATTTATGAGGTGAATATGATACTAGTAAATTTTTTATTATTTTTTTGATAGATTTATCTACACAGTACAATGACCAAATATGTTAACGACACTAAATTAATGATATTAAATTTTTTTTGACTATTATATAAATATTATATAAATTATTTTATCTTCCATAAATAGATGTACAAAAATTATGAAGAAAATCTAAAAACATAAATTAGTAGAAGAGATGTTTTTTTCTTAAAAATACACGTTGTTCTGGTTTTTATTTTTAATATTGAAATTAATTTCTATCATTTATATAATTTTAACTTCATAAAATTAAATTAATTTTTTTATTCATGATTTCAAAAATATTCTCATATTGTTTTTTATTATTTTTTATTAATAATTGATATTTAGTTGAATAATAAAATTATAGTTTTTATAAAAACAATAGAGTATATGACTATATCATGAAGTAAGTATAACATACGAGAAAATTAAAAAATATATTTATGATAATAATATTTCTATGAAGTGAAATTATAAATTTTTAAAATAAAATTTTCAAATCATGAATCCTCAATTCAACATTTTGAAAAATAAATTAATATTTTTTTATTAAAATCTATTTTTAGCACATTAATATTTTTTAAGACTTTTTTATGAGAAATTATGTTATTTTTTTCATTTAATGTATCCAAAATATAATTATAATAATAACCAACCAATTAATGTCATTAAAATCACAATATTTGATAATTCTATCATTGACATAATATTTTAGAATCAAAATACCATAATTTTAAAAATAGTTACATACATATTCAATGCTCTTGTATTAAAATTATTTTTTTTGTAAAAATATAAATAATATTTTAAATATTGGATTTCATATTGGGACTTATTATGAAAAATTTATTCTATATGGTAATTTAATTATTCATTAAATGTAATTCATTTGAAAAGAAAATAGTTTCTGTGGTAAAACACAAAAATTGAAAAATTGAAAAATTTAAGAGTAAAAGACATTTGAATATTTTATATAGCTGTGAAAATTTAACGAAGAGGGAGTTGTTACCCTACCTCATCCCATAATCCATTATTTTCAACATTTTCACCACATGAAATATTAAACATGTGCTAACTTTATATAAAAATATATATTTATAAAATTGAAATTACAATTAATAATAAATAGATCTCACCACCAACACCATTTTTACACTCATAATAATGAAATATATTAAAAATAAATATTCACTAGTATATTTTAAACTATATCCCAAAATCTTATAATTGTTGGTCTTACTGAGATTCTATTCTAGAATGATTTAGGGTGTCACCTAAGGGATAACTTCCAAAAGGGGAGATAATGTCTTCAACCATTCTCTATAAATTCTATTCTTCTTAAACCATAGGAAAACTAATCTACCAACCAATGAATGAAAATATAATTATTTTTAACAAAATGAACTATTATTATAGTAATTAAATATATATTTACAAACTTCCTCAAAATCTATGTTTAAAATGAATACACCATCATGTGTACGTGTTGACTTCTGACTTAGTGAGTGACCAACTTTATTTTCCATCACCTCCGTACATGTCTCATTATATAATTGTATTTAATAGATTAACATCTTTTATATTGCAATATTGATATTCTAAAACTATAATCCTTTCCTTATCTTCCTCCTCTTTTATTTGAAATTAACACATCACTTGTGTCTATGTACGGACTACCACCTCTACAAATTTTGTTTTTCTTATATTTCATATAATCTATTAAAACCTATAAAAACTCATCAAATATGATACATAATAGTCAAAAAAATTAAATATGTATTATATAATTTTAGATTATAATTCCTTTCATTATATTGAGTTCCATGCTAGAACCTTTAGGTTCAATGCATTGGTAATCATGGATATATTAAAACATTACACATAAAAGTTCTAAATTATCCCTAAAATATCTCATCACAACTACTTTAATTCGCGGACAAATCATAGGTAAAACCATTATTCATATCACAAGGAAATGAAAAATTCGGAAAGGGTAATCTTGTATTATCAATGAGGGTAAATTCATACTAAAATATTTATATAATCATCAATCATGAAATCAATCATGGAATTCCACATGAATTTATTAAAAAGGGAATCAAAGGCATTATCCTTTAGAGAATGATGTTGGCATATAACCATGGTATAAAAGAGTGAAATAAATTACCGCATAATAATAATAATATATATATTATGTCAATTATTTCAACCATGTCATTTATGACTTTTTATTCTTTGTATAACCTTATATATAGATTGGGATAACCTCCAATGTACAAATTTTTGGGCTTGGAAAATCATCCTTTCAACACTATTTTTTTTATTTGATAACCTAACATGTAACCGTTGACCACAAAAATCATTAATAATTAACCAATACATTTGAGTTCTAAAATGGAATCCCCCATCACATGATCATATTTATTTTATATGCATTGCACAAGAACGTTTAAACATTTATCAATTCAACATAGCTAAACCTATCTAAAAGAGAACTTGTTCTATCAATATTTCATCATCGTGATCATAAACCTTACATAGAAGAAATTACAATGGTAACATTGGATAATATACCCAACAATATTTAATAAATTTTATAGGATTATTTTATATGAGAAAATATAATTAAGTGATCATTGGAACATATCGTGAGGAATATAACCATTCCATTTTTAAATCAAATACTTAAAATTTCTTAATATATCATTTTGGGGAATATTTTTTATTAAATACAATAAGAATAATTTAGAGGAATAATTTTATCAAAGTGAAGTTATAATGGATGTGAAAATCTCATGAGGATTACATTAAAACAAATATTACCATAAAATTTTCAGAAAAAAGTCAAAAGTATAATTTTTGGAAAACAATATATAAATATATATATATATATCATATAACAATCCTAATGAATGTAAAATATAATTTAAAAATTATTTTAATAATACTTTCATAATGTAAAAGAATTATTGATAATATTTTAATTAAAATATTGAAACAAAAATATATATTCTAGAAATAATATAAAAAACATGATCAATTTTCCAGAAAATTATTTCTTTGGGAATTCATGTACGTAGATAGAGAAAAAAATGCATAACATGAAACATGAGAAAAATAACTATATGGAAATAATATTGTAATATTTATAAGGGATAATTCATATAATATCATCATTGATAATTTAATCATAAAAACTCCGTGTAAAATGAGATTATAATGAAAAATCCCAACCTAATGTCTATCTTGCTTCATATGTTTTATATTATCCATTATAATAAATATTAATTTATCAATAATATTTAATAGAACCATATTCATGAAAATAATATGATGTATGGTTCACTTATTATATTTCAACACCTATTTGTTAATAATGCATTGTTGAAATAATCATTTAGGGGTGTTAAATATTATGCATTTCATGTATCTTTCAGGTCGGATGATTTATTATTAATGATCTGAAAAAAAATCTATCATCTACATAGTATTAATGTTGTAATAAATATAAAATCATAACACTATATAAACTTTTATAACTATTCATATAAATAGTTAATGAAAAATAAGTTTCATCACTTCATAGAGATTGTAGATTGTATATATGCACGAGTGATGATTTTCACTTTTTAGTGGATGGAACAGAAGATTGGAAAATAAAAACTCAACATATATTAATTATAATTATATCATAAATATCATATATATTCATTAAATCCCTCATGATAACCTACCACAAATAATAGTGATGGAAAACCAATCATATCCCAACATGGTGGTGGTAGTCCACACTTACACATGAGTAATACATTGGCTTCCCATTTGATGGTGAAGAGGAAAGAAATAGTTTTTCCATCGTCATAATAATTTTTTTTATAGATGAGACTGGATTCATCATTTTTTGATGGATATAATTTGTTTATATAAAATACAAGAATAAATAAATTTGTAATATCTTGGTCATGATTTACACATATTCTTTGAGATACCTCATTTGGCATACACCATAATCCAAGAATGACTTGTATTATGAGAATTCCAATGAATCAATAATTAAAAGAAGGATTTTTGAATTATATTGAAGTATATATTTTATAATTAAAAAGTTCCATATTATGTGAATGAAGGAGGAGATGGGGTTCCCTTTTATAATCAAGGGGAGGGACACACATTGAAATACTTATAAGATTTCAATACTATAAGGAAAATTCATGTTAAATATTATATAAATGTATATTAAAACAAATATAACATAATATTATATTGAAATATATTAAACTAATATCAATTATACAACTATGGGTGGGTTTTGATACCCATATCTCTTAGTTTACCCTCAGTAAACCTGTTTTATCCATAATTCTGATTACAAAAAGTTATTGATTTAACTATTCATTGTTAGAAAAGAATAAATCACCCCTATTAAACTATTTTAAATATTAATATTCCAAAAAAAATTATCCCTATTATGATATTCAATTTCAATAATAAGGATAATTTTATTTTACATTAATTATCATAAAATAGTGAATGCTACTTTTATAAACATGTAAATTTTAAGCATTAAAATGAATTTACATCTATTAAATCCCTAGTAAAATTAATAAAAAAACTGAAATAATCATTAATAAATAATATATAATTTTTATTAAATAAATTAACAATTATATAATAATTTAATTTAATAAGATAAAAACACATTTCAGGTAAAATGTTTTTTAGAACAATGTGTTTTTAAACCCAAAAAGGGTTTATGTGGAAATATAATATATTTATAATTTTTTGCCATATGTTATGATATTTATAATTAAATAAGACTAATATTTATTTATTTAAATCATAATGGGGACTTTATATTATTTCATTCAATTAAAATAATTTATAGCTCAATAAGAAATCTATAGTTTCCACAATTTCATAAAAAATAAATCTTTTTAGAGAATCTAAAAAATAAACCATTAGATGTTGATAACCAACTAATTCCCAAAATTTTATCCCTTCTAAAAAATAAAATAAATATAATCTGTTTAAATTAAATATATCTTTCCCAAACACAATACTAATTTTTTTTGAATAAAAAATATTTAAAATGCATAAAATAACATTTTAGAAATTTGAGTGCTTATTTATTTTTCATTAGTAAATATATTTTCATTTATAAAAAAATTATACAAATTATTCAGAGTTCTTATATTACTATTAAAACATAAAATATTAGTTTCTAGGTTATAAATTACTAATTTATTTTCACAACCAACCTTCTCGAATATAAGGGAAAGGATGACCATGTGACATGCCCATAATTCTACAAGAAGGATGAGGGATAATGACCCCTGATTCCTATAATTTGTAGGCCCTAGAATGGATACTAGCACCAAGGGTATATTATCTCACATAAATGGAAGGAATTTCACTTTTTATAGAATATGATCGTGAAATAAGATTGTATATCCCAACAACATCAAAGACTAATGGTAAAATTAATCCCACAAATCTGGTCCCACATGCATGTTTGAAAGTAAAACTGATACATTGTGAGACATAACTCCCAAATAATCTACCAATGAAAAGAAACTAAATAAAAACATCAAGTATCCTGATTCATGATCTAGTAATGTCCATAAATTTTCTGAAATACCTCCATGAAATGTGAAAAAAAAATTATATAGGTAGGGTGAGCATACATGTATACTAAATAGGGAACCTAATGCTACTCATGCACAAGTTAGGGAACATAATAATGCTCCTATGAGGAAACACTAGAACATCAGGAACCTACCAATGAATACTAACCATACCAAACATTCAAAGTCACACTCACCCAAGTAACTCAAGTCAAGTAAGGTAATTATATAAGCCCATCAACATTTGGGTACCCCTCATCACTTTTCCACTAGTTAACTGCTCATTCCTAATGATCTAACGTCTTGATGTTGCCACTCTTCCCACACACATCCCCACTCCTTCCACCTACCAATGCACACATGGGACTGAAACTGCACAAAACCACACCCATAGACACATGGGTAATAAAAACCACACACCACTCCAGAAGACACATGGGCCTTATCCTGAAGATACTTGTGAAAAACATATCTAGACCACAGACACATGGGCCCGTCATCCAAAAAAACCATTTCATGATTAATCACAAACTATGGAAATGATAAATAAATCATTGCCTACCCAGATACACCCTAGAAACAAGTTCTGAAAGAGGGTGTGGGGAAGAAAGTCAGTAACTAGTCATCCTTCCTCCCACCGAGATGTTGGGAAAGACACCCCCCCCCCCCATGAAATTGAGATTTTCAGCACATGGTGATCAACAAGGGTGGGGTGTGCATACAAATCACAAGGAAGTACAATAAATATAAGTAATCATTCACTAGTCCTTAACCTACAGGTTTCACATGAATAGACAACAACCCACACCAACACATTTTTTGTTGCTACCCCTAAATGCACAACCATAAAAAACCACTGCCACGAATAAACCCAACACTTCCTTTTTGTTCAAATTCAATTTATTTCATTAAGGGTGGTCACGTTAAATTGTTCAGTCACTACCGGGAATCTAACAACCTTAACCATACCAGGAAACAAACAAAACCAAACTACAATCCGACTATACAACAGAACAATACCAGACTTGTAGTCCCACTAGTAATCCTCATTCAAATACTACCAACTATCGATATTCAAGGTGATAACGCCCATTCCTTCTCTCCCAACCCAGTCATTCAATCCCAATTCCTATAGAAATCTCTAATGGAGTCCCACTTCATAACGAGTCCATAACCACACCGTAGACACACTGTTTTCCATCGCTTCACAACCACAATGAAACATAATAGAAGTTCACATGCTAACAAGTTCATCCATTGCACAAACAATAAATATCTTGGATTGAGGCAACAAAACACCCCTTGTACCAACCCTCATACCATTCCCATGGAACCCAGACCAGAACAAACATCTCCTCACCAAGACCATTAAACCAACCATAATTAAATTTAACTTATCGGGGTTCTTTAATTTCCACTTGAATATAACAGGGGTGATCGCAGAACAGGTTTGATCTTGGGAAATCACATTATTTAACCGAGTATACATGATTTATTTGATTTCATGTTACATCTGTACATATAAACATCACAACGGAACAGAACACCACCAATGAACAAGAAATGGCCACAAACGAACATGTTTTTCAAAAGTTATACAACCACAACACCCGTAAATGAATCAAATATAACAAAATAAAAATGGAAACCAACATCAAACCACACCCTTCCCATTATTTTATTTACATGAGTTGTCTTTTGATCATGTGAATTTATTTTTTAATTCCTTTTTCAAGAAGAGTATCCAGTTTTTCATTAAAAGGAACCATTAACATACCAATCCCACATGATACACCATTAAAGAGAAGAAAAATAACATCCATACATGGATGATCAAAGATCGAAGTTCCTTCTTGTACCATGAATAGGGGATGACACACCATCAGGAAGAACTCATGGAATAAGCAGGAGGGCACCACCACAGGTGTATGACTCATCTTGGGAGGAAGTCTCTAGGCGCACCATGTGAAAATAAAAGGAATAAGGATGAGAGGATACCATCTTATGAAGAGGTCATATCCTAAAATCAGGGAGACCATTTCTATGTACATAAATGTATGATTGTGGTTTGACAACGTGGCATGAAAGTTTCACACGTGGTAATTAATAAGGATTTAATAATTCCCCCTAAGAAATGGAGGACATATACCAGAAGATGGTTATGAGATGACAGATTCACTTTAAACGGAGAAAAACATGTAATCGAGGCAAAACTCAGAAATATCTGAAAACTATAAATGAGACATTGATGGGTTATTCAACGATGGGTGAGCTACCAACGATGAGTTACCAATGTTGGGCTACGGATTCTAGGGCCTACCAACAGAAAAACCTATCGACGCCTTGACCTACCCACTCCATGGCCTACCGATGCAATGACTTACCTACGCCCGGACCTACTGATGTTGACACCCAATGACTCACTAATAATGATTCCCCTTGACTCTCCGATGTTGATTCCCCTCGACTCCCCAATGATAACACCCCATGACTCACCGATGTCGACGCCCCTGAAATTCTGAAGCACTGATATTCTAATGCAGTGACATTCCGATGCACTAACATGTCGATCGAAGAACTCGAAATTTTGGAAAACTCTAAAAGTGATCCCCCGACAACTCCAAGAACATCTCAACAATGGATTATCACAAAGGGATGGTCTGGGAAAAAATTTGGGTTATTAAATCATATACCTATCAAACTATTCTCATCCTCATGAATTTAAATCTATCCTTGAAGAAAAGTGATCCGAACAACTATCCATTAAGATACCTCACAGAAGTAAACAACCCTATGGGTGAAAATAAAAGGGAAACCTCAATATCCAAGAACAACACTTTGACATATAACACCTAATCAAACGAGGAGACACTATGGCTCTACTTCCCCAAGAAATCACACAAATTCTAAAGGTCACACCGTTGAGAGACATGGGTTAGGGTGCTCTTTCGGCCTTGTCAAGATACTATATGCTTTGGGCATCAATGAATCTCCTACATCGATTTAATAACATAGATATTAATTTTTATTTATTTGAGATCAGGTTCTCCATTCCCACATGTCTGGAATTTTCAAAATAATTTAGAGAACAAGGGAAGCATCTCATATCCTAGAAAATAAGGGTATGAATTCATCACAAGAAAGTCACAAAAGCAAAACATAATAGATATACTCAAAACAGTTTTTGATACGAGGAACACTATTGTGCTTCTCACACCCAAGTACTCTCTTCGAGGCCACCATGCCTCCATATCACATGAACCAATGGAAGAATAAATCCATGAATCACTCTCTCTATATGATCCTTGATTCTCAGTAGTCGCTTCATGAATGTTGCACCATCCTTTTCATCCATCTCTCCCTAGTCAAAATGGTGGGACTCATTGTGCAGATACAATCAGAGATGAGATACATGGAATAAATTGTGGATCCTACCAAACAACAGTGGAAATTCTAATGAATATTCCACCTTGGTGACTCCTCCAAACACCTCAAAGGGTCTGTTTATCCTAGGAGAAATATTTTGTCCCTCTGCCAAACATCCGATGCCCACGTCGAGGGGAAATATATAAGGAGACGTGGTGCCAAACCTTGAACTCCAATGTCATACCCCTATGATTGGAATATTACTTAAGATGGTCCTTCGCAACAATATTCCATTCACTCCTAAGCGGAACCTTCTCTGTCGGTCCATGTACCATTTTGGGGCCTAGAATACCTGTCTCCCCAACCTCTGTCTAGCACACTGGTGAATGAAATAGTCTTCTATACAAGGATTCCAATGGTATCATGATAATGGTATAGTGGTATATTTTATTGTATAAAAACTCTACTAGGGGAATGTTTTGTAACCACAATCCGATGATGTCTAGAAAACACACTCTCAGTGTATCCTTCAATGTCTACATGGTCTTATAAGTCTTTTAATCCTTCTGATAGTGGAAAGAAGTATTGAGGCATAACTAGGTGGAAAAATAATTGTCTAATCGCTTACATACTTACGAGGTTTTCATATATCCTGATTCAAAAATATGGATCTTGGAACTCCAAGCAGCTGCAGAACATCACCCATGTACATATGTGCTAGGTAATCCACAATGCTCGACTCCTTAACTACTATGAAGGGAGTCGATTTTTTCAATCGATCTACCATTACCCAAATGTAATCAAAGGCTCATTTATTAATGTGTAGTCGAATGACTAAATACATTGAGACTTCACCGAACTTCCACCTTATAATGACCAAGCATTACAACTGTCCTCTATGAACATGGTGTTTAACCTTCATCGCTGACACATGAGGCACCTTACCACAAACTCTGTTACTTCCCGCTTTACTCCAGGCCACCAAAACTGACCGCTCAAGCCCTATTACATCAACAAGACTCCTGGATGTACCAATCTGTGGGAGTTAATGAACTCACCGAGAACTACCTCGTGCATCACCATTGGAAAAAATAGCTTCCCATGAAACTACATCTATTTTAGAATATCATCCAAAAATCCCTCCAGAGCATCCCCCTGGAAAACACAATCATGCATCACTTCATCCTCTGGGTCTCCCCATAGAGACTCCTCCTCCTTCTATACAAAGAAAGACAGAAATTTCATTTGAAATATATACTCTCTACCATCCACCAATCTCATTCCCAGATTTAATGAAGCAAACTCCTCCATTTCTATCCAAACTTCTACAAGCTCCCAAACTACATCCTTCTATAAAATCCTTCTCAAGGTATCAGCCACCACATTCCCCATTCTGGAGGTTTAGAATATTTTGAGGTCGTAATCCTAAAGAAACACCATCCTCTTCCACAACCGCAAGCTCAGTAATCGCTGTGAGAAGATATACCTCATGCTCTTCTGATCCATGAAGACCACGAAGCATTCCCTGATGAGTTAATGATGCCAAAACATCAGGGGTAACATGGTCGCTATATGTTCTAGGTCATGGGTGGTATAGTTTTGTTCATGATGATGTAACTGCCGAGACCCATATAAGATCACTCCCTACTACTGTATTAGTACACACCCCATTCCTGGACCAGCATCATCACAAAAAACTTATAACATTACCACATATTTTAGAAGCGTACACACTAGGGCACTGCCTAGATTTTCCTTTGGGTAGTTGAAGGCTGCATAACACTACTCACTCCACATTAAGGACTTTTATGTCCTAGTCAAAGCTTACAGCGGAGACATAACTCAACGTAAGTCATGTCTGAATATCTGTTAGTAACTTTCCAGACCCAGGAATCTAAAAACCACTTCCACGTTTTTTGGCACTAACCAAGAAATAACTGCTTGGAACATCAATGGGTTGACTTCTATTCCATGATGTTACACCATGTGTACAAGTAAGTTCATCTCTTATGTCTAGTACCTAAACGTGGACAACTTACTATATAGATGGTTGTGAAGGAGGACCTCTAAAATTATCCATAGATGCTCGGCGTGATCCTCCTATGATATTGACTAGATCAGTATATCATCGATGATCCCGACTATGAAATGTTCTATGTAATATCTAAAAATAGAGTTTATGAGTCCCATGAACACAGCTGGTGCATTCGAAATGTCGACCTACATGACCATAAAATCAATGTTCACATACCTCCACCCCAATGCATTCTTTAGGATGTTATACACCTTCACCCTCAACTGGTGATATTCATACTGTAGGTCGATCTTAGAGAACCATCATGATCCCTTCAATTAGTCAACTAGTTTTCTAATCCTTTGGAGGGGGTAACTATTCTTGACCTTCACCAAATTCAATCATTAGTAGTCTATGCACATCCTAAGTCCATCATCTGCATTCCCCACAAATAAGAGAGGAGGACCCCATGATGAAATACTCGGTCAAATAAAACCCTTCTTCATCAGGTCATTAATTTGAATCCAAAACTCCCCCAACTTAGAAGGTTCCATCAGATAGGGAGCCATCGAAATTGGATGGAAACCAGGTGGTAGTTTCATCCCAATCTAAACATTACATCTATGGTGTAGAGTAACAACCTCTCATGGAAATAAATATAGGAACTCAAAGTAAATCCTTATAAATTACACTGTCCATGAGTTTGATAATTTCTTTTACACGCCAGCTAACAATGAAAGATGGGTCTCTACACACCTACTTCCCACCTGGAAACTCCGCTCACCAACTAAAGTTACACACTGGTCCCCATATCTAAGAACACGACCTTATCCAGAATCAGTCAATAACATAATGCGTATAAAACACCAATTTGATGCCTAGGATGAAATCATATGGCTAAATTTGTACAAGAAGAATATCCCCAATAGACCGATGCAACCCCAACATTTGTCTACATCTATGAAAAACATCAAATTGGATTGTCTAACCACCAACTGGTGTACTCAACACCAAGGACATGGAATGTATCTCTATTACAAGATCTATGAAATGGGAGAGACTAGGTGCAAAAAAAGTTTAATAAGATCATTAATCAAATAAGGATCATGTACGAGTACTAAACATACTGATTGTACCTCAAACAACTTCTGGACCCACTGGAACTGCTACCTCTACAGTGTGCAACTTCCCATGAAAATCCCCTTTTCCCCTTGTCTATCAACCACCGACCAGACTACAACATGTTCGAATTCCCTGAGAAGATCCCTGAGGATGGCCTCCTCTAGCACAATCCACCCTCAATGGAGAGGGATCTCTCTACCCTCGCAACTGGAGTAGCGTTGCTAGAACATGATTCTACTAAGGTGGTTACTGAAACTACCCTCCCCAACTATAATATACTCAGACATGTCACTGATTTAATTTTTTCCCACAGATTCCACAGATAAAGAACCATTTTCCTCGGCCTATGCGGAATTAGAGAGGACTTGGATATCAAAACTCGAACTGTAGAGGCGTACTCTGCTCTGGCTGAAACTGGGATGGACCTGACGCTGGAGACCTGTTTCTGATGCCTACACCCTACTGGCTGAAACCATATAGGCTGTGACACTAGAGACCTACTGCTAACAGAATTCATGTTTGACTAACATAGTTGGCTCCCCTCTTGTGGAACACCTCTCAGTCTGTGCATCCTCTCCTCTGTTATTTGCTACTTCTGAATATCTATGTATATTGGTAGAGTGAAGATAGAAATAGCATACTGAAGAGAAGGTTAGATTTCCTCTTCCAAGCTTCTTCCCTACAACTCCTCATACAGAAATAGTTCTGTCAAAAATTGATGGATATCTTTGATATTGATCCCTAGTTCCCATACTGATATGATCCCATGAAAGAGCGAGAGAGGCTCCCACCCCTTATCAGCATTCATTTTGGAAGAAAGGAATTCTTCCCAAAACTCCTTCTCAATGTTAGCCCATGACATATTAGTATCCTCCCTCTCCTTGAGGTAAATCATCCCCACTGACATGCCAGTCCTCGAATTTGGAAAACTATAAGGGGAACCCATTACTCTGTTTGATCATGGATCATGCTAATAGTGATCAACAACTCTTCATGCTAGCTCTACGTCTCCATGTACACGATGCTACACTCGTACCTTCTCAGATATTTCCTTTAGAAGGCATGAAGCTTGTTAAACCACTGGTCATCCTCCCTCTCCAAATTATACCTCTTCTTCATAAACAAATCAACCTGATGGGAATTGATTGTATGTATGACTCATGGATGACGACCGTGTTCCTTAGCAGGAAAAGTGAACAAGAAACTCGTAAGCCCAAGATGTGTGGAAATTCAATTTTAATTTTTTTTGAACACTATATTTATTTTAAATTTATAAAACACCCAATATACAGAAGAAAAAAAGTCATTATAATGAAACTAACATTCCTAGGGTCTCTACCTTGCAATTGGCATAGCCTCACTTGGTCTTTTGGTATGTTCAGAGTCTTTCTATCGGATCACAGGGGCCCTTAAATCATGTGTCCTAGCCGGTCTTCCTTAGCCTACATCACACACCATGATTAGATCAAAATGTTTTCCTATCATCGCATCTAATCCTCACTATGTGTAACCTTGAACTCCATCCTATCTCTTAACCATCTCCTCTAATACCATTCTTTTATGACCCGCCTTCTCTGAGATGATGGAAGAGACAATAACGTGCCCTTCCATTCCATCTTCAAAATGAACGAGAGATAATGACCCCCCGAGTCCTACCTTCAATAGGCCCCAGATTGTTGACTAGATCCATGTTTATATAATCTAACATAAATGGAAGGAATTACACATTTTATAGAACATGATTAGGAGATAAGAATCCATTCATTAATTCTTGTCCAATGGTAAAAATGATACAAAAAAACTCCCAACTAATGTACCAAAGAAAATAAATAAAACAGATACATAATCTATCCTGACTCCCAATCTAGTAAAGTCCAACATAGTCCTCAAAGTCCTCAAATAAAACTAAAAATAGTTTTATATACGTAGGGTGAGCAGAAATTATACTCAATAGGGAAACTAAGGATACTCATACACATTTGAGGGATCGTACTAATGCACATGTGAGAAAATAGTAGAAACTCAATCACCTACCATATAATACTAACCACTCTAACATTACCAAGGAACACTAACCCATGTAATGCAAGTCATGTATGGTAACAATATAAGAACATTGACATTTGGGTAACCTGCACCACATTCTCACAGGCTAACTACTAATTCCAAACTATATATCGTCTTGAAGCATCCACTATTCCCACATGTATTCCCACTACCACAACCCACTCACACACACCTGGGTCTCAAATTGCACACAACCACGCCCACAGAAACCCATGCCTCAAAAACTGTACACCACACCCAAATACACATTGGCCTCAACAACCACACACCACACCCGAAGACACCTGGGACTCATCCAGAAGATACTTATAAATAAATTAATATCCCACAAACACATTGGCCCCTCATCCAAAACAGTCCCTTCCCAGATGATTTTAGGACTATGGTAGGCCCCAAGTCACCACATCCTTCTCGGATATACCTGAGAAACATGATCCGAAAGATTGTATGAGGAATAATTTCACCAACCATCCATCCATCCTCCCACCAGGATGTTGGGAAAGGAACACTCCCCCATGAAATTTCATTTATTCTAGTTAATTTTTCTGTGTTGGGATTAGACAAGGGGAGTCTGACTAATTGCCTCTGTGAGCTCTCAATTCCTGGAAAGCCATGTGGATATATGGAATAGTCCTATTAAGTCTCACCGTGTTGGTTTTGTGTTTGACATATGGACTCTAAGAATATGGTTAGGTCACCCACCAACACTAGTTCCCTTTTGCTGGTCTCTTGGACCTTTCATGAATTATGAATTATTTATTTAAAAATCCTTGTGTGAGAATTGTGTAAATGGGGTTTAAGGGAAGGGTATGAATTTTAAAAGTGGAAGAGGGGGTTTTCAAAAGATAAATATATGAATAGTTTTGGAAGGTTGTGTTTATGTGAGAAAATTTTTTAGAGGATGTCGAAATGATTTAGAGAGATTGGATTTTCCCTAATTTAATCGTGTGGTTTGTAGAAATGAAATGTTTTAAAAGTGTGAATCAATTTATGTTGATTATAAATAATTGTTATAAATGGGGTTTTTTGGGATGTTGAAATGTTTTTGAATCTTATAAATTCGTTTTGTAAATTGGTTTTGAGAGTTTAGGGTTTTCCTAAAAAGGTATTCATCTCAATGGCCATCTGATTATGAAAATACACCTTGTGGAATTTTAGAGAATGAGAAGGGGTTGTTTGGAGTAGCATGGGTGTTCTGAAATTTGATAAAAATGAAAAGGGGAAGCTTTTTAAGAAAATGGTTTGTGATGAAGTGTGGTTTGTTTTGTGAAATCTGAAAAGGGTTTTTGACTTTTTTTTGATGTTCATTTAAAAGGTATATTATTTTTGGAATGAGGTTGTTCTTTTAGCCTTTGGTGTTTTTATGGGTGCTCACATGTATAGTTTTATTGATATCTGGATGGATGGCCTACATGGGATAGTGGTTGGGTGACTGGGGTGGCAGGAAAATGTGCATCTGAGTAAGACTTGAAGAAACACGATTGGTGATTGTGGAAACCCACCATATTAGAATCTTTTTCAAAAGTGTTTTGAGCTGAAAAATTATGGAATTTGTTTATATACCGATGATTATGTGGCTAGTTTTTTCTATGTGTTAGAAGAGTTGTTTATTCAAAATGATTATTTCTGATTTTCAAGTCATATTTTGTTGTTTCCTGAGATGATATCTTGTTGGTGGCTCAATTTTGGAGTAATTTTCAGTGGGTTTATAAAGATGTGTTGGATTTTGTGATGTGACCATGGATAGTTCTACATTGGAGAACATTCCTATTGATGAACCTAAGGATCATTTAAAATTTTAAATCCACCTTTTCAGATGATTCCTTAGCCAGGTTTTTGGAAACGAGTGTTTTTTGGATTGTTTTAAAGTTATTCTAGGTTTTCATAATTCTTTTGGACATAACTGTTATGTTCGACGGTGTTGATGTTTTTCTCCGTATTCCATGTCCATTATTCCCCCCTTTCTGTGTGAGAGACAATAGTGTTATGTATTTGTGAGTTCCTATTCATATTAAGGTGCATTTTTGAGCATGTTTGTTTTATGGGGTGTCATGATCTTTATCACCTGACTATGGTGAAATAGATTTTTCAATCATTAGGGCTCCATCCATAGGCCTCAAAGTGAAGCTCTTCACATAGTCACGAAATTTCTAGAGGTGTGGGGTGCTCTACTAGGTTTGTGCCTTAACTATTGTGGTATGATATTCTATATGTCTCTCTTGTGGTTTCTTATCACTATAAATTTCCTTTTTTCACTACATGTGTGGTGGAATTACCCCTCACTTAGAGTCTATTGTTATGCCATCTCAGATGCAGGTTTTTTTTATGTGTGGACCACCAATGTGAATCAGGTGCAGTCTTAGTATTACCTATTCGTAGATGGAGGGTGTTGGGTGGTTCTTCTATTTCTTTTTTAGTAGACCAATGACTGGGTCCCCTTCCCTCCCCACCCCGTGTGGTGGAGGGTTTGATTCATGCTGAATGTGTTGGCCCAGTTCATGTACACTCTGTTCGAGAGTGGGTAGCTTAAATTTTCATGTTATAAACATTTTAATGTGGGTTAGTAGGTTGTTCTAGGATAGTTGGGAAATACTTGTGCAAGTGAGGCCCAACTATAAAAAATTATGAATTCTATTTTTCGTTGGTATTTGGGTTCAAATAGTGAGGTGACTGACCATTGGTCTCATTGATTTTTCCTACTAAGAACACGTCTAGTGCTATTTGTTTCATAGTGGTGGGAAGTCCATTCAGTACTCCCCTATAATCTTTGGTTTTCATTATATCTATTTGTTTTGGTGATTGTTGGGTTCAATGGGAGAAATCCCAACAATTGGGTTCATTGATTGGTTTTGGAGGCAGTGACCCAATCTTTCATTTGATTTTTGAGATGTGGTTGAGAGTTATTCTATAGGTGGAGGTAAGAGGCTTAATATCCATTAATGGTGGATGTTGTGTCATTATATAAGAAGGTTAGGAAATATTGATAATGAGTCCTTCGGTTTTGATCAATCAACTAGAATGTGTTGTGGCTTTCCAAGGGAGGAAAACATCAATGGTGGGTGCAATTGTCACACCCTATTTTTCAAGTCTTTGTTTTGCTTCGATTCATTGGAAATACCAGCCCATTTATTGGGTATTGGTTGAGAATAATGTTGTTTGATTAAGTATCAGTTTTGTATAATCTCCCCACATTGGGTGCCCAATTTCTTGTTTCGGTGTTTTTGGAGAAAGGGTGGTGACTTCAAGATTTGTTACAAACCATTATCCCATTTTCAAATTTTTTTAAAAAATAGTTTTTATATAATGCCTTTGATTTGGAAAAAATTCACCCATTACACATTCTAATTTTCCTCCCCAGTGATATTCAATCCACCATATCCTTTTGTTCCCCTTCATAATTCATAAGAATGTTGAATTTGGGTTACTTATTTAAGTATTGAGCCAGCACGAGGGCCCATTTCCTTTTTAAAAAAAAAATTATTTCTTTTATATCATAATCATTGATTAATATTTTTCATTTAATCCACATCCCAATAATCCCAATAAACCTTGGCGCATCCCCATGTTCAAATATCAAAATTTGGAGCTCATATTAGTTGCAGATTGTTGATAAAAATCTCTATGATTATCAAATTGTCCATATTTTCCAAAGGTAAATTGTCTCATTCATAAATCATTCAATTCGTACACGTTTTCCCAACATTATTCTTTACATGGGTTTTCATAAACATAGGTTTCTCTTTAAGAAGATTCAATCCATTCCATTTCCTCAACGGGTGTAGATCTAAGGGAATATGATGAGTTTTCTAGTTCCAAGGGGAGATTCTGTCTCTTTTCCCCTCCCTCTTCCTCCTTTATCCATTATTTCATTGATCATTCTCCTCTCATGGTTATGACTGTCCTTGGTTTCTATTTTGGCATGATTTTTTGGGGGGTTATGTTGGTTTATGTCTTGTCTTCATTGGATTAGTGTTTATATACACCTAGAGGGTGATTTTGGTTGTGCATTTCCATTCCTCCATGTTTTTGAGGTAGGTTATCCTAAGAACATGAAAATATTATTTTAGTTTCATATTTTTCATGATGTTATCTCGTTTTATACATGATTAGTAATGTTGTACAACCTTTTTTTATTCTATTTGGTGTGCAAAATGTTCATTTATTCCTTGTTTTGTTTAAAACTGTGTTGGGTTTGTTATAAAAGTGCACAGTGGTTGTTTAAATAAATTTCTAGCAATTTTTGTCATACGGATTGTGATGTTTATGACATGTATTAACTATTATAATAATTTTTTTAATATTTTCGTTTTTTATCTTTTGGGTGTTAAATAGATGTTGTTTTGTGAAATGTTGTATGCCTAGTTTTCAAAAAAGTGCCAGGTTGATTTTTGTATCTTAAATATGATATAAAAGGACGTTTTTGAATTTATTTAAGGACGAGAAGCATCTAAAGAGGTAATTTTGGGTCCTTTATGGCTCTATAATGGTTATTCTTATTATAAAGATATGGGTATTGGTTTTTTACATGTTTTTGAATGACGTGCTTGTAAGTGGACCATTAGGCATTTTTAAGAATATGGTTGAACTTTAGTGTGTATCCTAAGTGATTTCAAGGGATTATGTAAATTGTTTTGGCTACTAATGGTGTGAATAAAAAACTTTATGAAAGGTCAAATTTGTACCTTTTATTCATGTTTGTTTTGTAAAATGATTAATGTCCGGTTTGAACTTTTTCATAAAAAAGGGGTTTCATCTGTGTTAAATGTTGCACCATGTGGGGCCAATTTTTTTATCGATAAAATATATTTATTAAATAGTGGTTGGGATCAAAAATTTTGTTTTATGTGGTATTATTGGGTGTTTTCCTTAAAAGATCATTTTAAATGGAATTTATGTGTAGAGCCTCATTATAGTTTTTCAAATTGTTTTATGAAAATTTATAGTGGTTTGTTGATCTGTGAAAGAACGGTGAGGAATATGTATGGGATATATTGTGATAGTATGATTATGTAATGTATTTTACTTTTCAAAAGTGTATTTTATAATATTTGTAACTTAATTGAGCACTAGAGGGAGTCCTGGGTATCTAGGTGGGTAGACATGTTCTAGTATTGTAGCGATCTGGAAGGATTTCGACAATGTTTCAGGTTGCAAGTTTGACGATGAACATAGTAACAAAACTATGATGATGATGAAGTTGGGGAATACTAGCTTATGGATAATTCTCTCACTAGTGGCCCATTTTCACGAAAATGGATATTTATTATGGTTACCATCACCGAGATACGAGGTACCTGGGGATCAAAACTAACTAGTGCCTAGGGGTGTTCCCATGACTTGTGATCATTGGATATTTTAGACTCTCTATCAGCATATGGTGTGTTTGGTTGGTAAATTCATAAGATCATGTGTTTTATTAAAATGTTTAAATTCATTAAATAATCCCTATTTATATCTATTTTTATTTTCATGTTTCACCACTTTAAAAATATTTATAAGAACTCCTCCTTGAAAAACATGAATGTTTATGTTTGGTAATATTTATTGCATAAAATCTCAATTGTAAATCATACTTTTATATAATGTATTTAAAAAATGAAATATATTTTTATTTTATTTTAATCGATGATCATTGGAAATAGAATATCTTTTTAACCTACTAAGATTTAATACTCATGCCTATAGTCATCTTTTGTTTTTAGCACTCATGCGGGATTCAACATGAGTCTGATCGCCTAGGGAGACATGTGATCATTGTGTTGGAGAGTGACTGGCGGGGTCACATGGAGTTAGTTTGGGGTCATGTTTGGTCATCTGAGTTTTTGGTTTGGTTGTACCTTATGTTTTTTGTACAAATGATGTTATGTTTATTTTTAATGTAAATGTATTTTGGGCTGTTGGTTTCTTTCAAATGTTTGTTTGATTGTTTTTATTTGGGAGAAATCAATCTCTCATATACTATATTAATTCCCTTCGTTTATTTTTCCTTCATAGGAGGATCAGGACTGCCTCTCGGTACTTTTCAATGGATGGCATGGTTGAACGGTTCTGGGTTGACTCGGGCTGGTTCGTGACAATTATCATGATAAAGAATTATCCAAAATAATGAGGTAAAATATAGATCTCATTAAGATATAACGTAATTTGTTACTCCATGTATCTTAACACATCCATATTTAATATCATTTAATAATGAAAATGAGATAAATCTTCTCAAATAGTAGTTATTTCTGGTGAATTCATAATGTGATTGAATAAAACCCAAAAAGAATAATAGAATTTATACATTCATGAATTCCAACACAAAAATTATGAAACCCCCACCGTAGTATCCAAAATTTTGTGGTTACTTTATTACATATTTTCTAAAAAAGGTGGGTCTATTCCTAAAGAACCAAATAGTTTAGTTTTCTTTATAAACTAGATATATACATGAATTTGAAATTAAATTTCAAAAAATTGAAACATATAATTTTGAATATAAAGAATATAAATTATTAAACTTATAAAAATAATCATTCTTCATATCCTATAGAAGGAAAAAATATGTGTTATCTTACATACAAAGTATGAGTATTGTGAAGATGTAGATATCATGAATAAAAATCACAATAAGTATGTAATGATAAATTTGGGTACATAAATATATTAGAACACATTCTATTTAATCAATAACCTGACTATAGTGATGAGATAAATCACAAAAAATATGTAAATGTAAACAAATAAGCTTCAGTTCCATTTAATCAATAATATGACTATCATAATTAGATAAGGAATAATGAATATGTAATGTTAAATAATTGAACAAGTATTCAAATAATTCAATAAAATGACTGTTATGATTACATAATTAATAGTCAGTATGTAAAGGTAAATAATAGGAAACACATTAAAATTAATCAATAACTTGATCAAAGAACACATCCCTAAAAATTAATAATGAAATAATATCACATAAAATAATTATTGAATTCTTAATGAAATAATTTCTTAATATTTGACAACAATATCTTAGAAAAAATGATAAATATATTATCGATTTGTTCTGAAAGACTGATTAAAATTAAGGGTAAAAACCTATTTAATGCAATATTACATATTTTTTAATGTGGATATTGATTAAGGAAGAAAAAATATAATTTCATTCCCCACATTTCTATACATTTATAATACAGTACTCACATATCAATCAAGAGACATAATATTTGAACAATATTCCTTATCAATAAATTAATGTTTTGAACAAAGAATACATAATACCAATAATCCACAGTAAATCATATAACATTCAATGTAAAACAAAATATGTATAAAAGATATACAATTTAATTTGTATGCTTATCCATGATAAGTAATTGGAATATTTAAGAGAAGTGTAATATTCGATGAAAACATGAAAGTGAATATCTCATGGGAAATTTACAGATTACAAAAAGTAATAAATAATGAAAATTTCAGTACCTTCCATTCATAAATTGATTATAAACCATCCAAATAGTGATTTATCATGATATCACTATAGTATATATTTATTGAGATATATATAAAATAAAGGGTTATTTTTGTTGATGAATAAAAATATCATTAAAAGATCATAATACACACTAATGATTTATATATCATTTTAACAATGAAATTAAATTTTAGAAATTTTGTAAGTATCTATAATTTTTATGATAGAAAATTATTAAAAAAATTAGTAGTGGCAATGGAATCATCAATTTAATGAGTGGTTATGATAGTGAAATAGTGTGAGGGTCCGAGATTACTTAAAATGTTTTACAAGAATACATTTGATTAATCTCTTCATCTCTTAATGAATAGTATAAATCATTCATTGCATTGTAGTTATTTTTATAATATTTCTCGGTATGATTATCCCAATTATTTCTAGAAGTTTTTGAAACTATATATTTACATTTAATGGATGTCAAAATTCCAAATCTCATGCTTTCTAGATGAATTTTCATTTTATGCTTCCACTGAGCGAAGTCTGTTCCATTAGAAAAGGATCACTATTTCTAGTAGCTCCTTCAGGTATAATATCAATAATATAAATTTTCAAAATATTTAAAATGGATAATAATTTAGAACTAACAAAATGTTTTTGATCTTTGAAATACAACTAAAATCACAGTTGAAATTTTTTGAAAAAGTTTTGATATTTGAGAAATTGAAAAACCCTCTAATACCAAATGTTTTTCAAAGACATTACTCAAGAGGGGGTGAATTGAGTATCTTGAAATCTTTCTGTTAAAATTGGTTCCTTGAAAATTTTCACATATTTAAAAAATATAATCAAAGTCAGCCTATAGCGAATTTATAAACGTTTGAATATTAAATTAATTTCTCAGAATATTAATTTGTATTAATTTATAATAATCTAAATATTAATAAAACTTTTCAAACTAAACTACTAATTCAAAAAATTTATGAATACATGTTAAAATAACTATAAAATCTCAATTTTATTTTATGTAAAGTGTAATAAACATAGATTAAAACTAAAAGGCAATGGCATAGAAGATATAAACAAGGGGTTTAGTCCGAAGCTAATACTTATACCACTCCACAAAGTTATCACCTGCCAACATGTAGTTTAATTTAATTAACTGTTTGATCCACACTATGGATCAGGGTTCACAATAGAACAAAAGGCATTACGGGTCACACTTCACCCCATCCATAGTTTTATGTGGGATACAAAGGATAAAATGTGAGGGATTTTGAGGATAACATGTATCCTATAGTTGTACACAATACTCCGTGTGTGTGTTAGAAACAAATATACACACTGCCCAACAATGTATGAAAATAAACAGAAAATAGCTAAAGATATAGAAAAGGGTTTATTAGTCTCTATGTGTTTTGTAGTATGGCTCAGGACTCATCTGCTGTGGTGGAGATGATCTCTGAGTCATCTTCTGGATGTAGTCTCCAAAACATAGTATTGTAGTCTATGTAGTCTGGCATCCAATAGTGTGAAATGATTAACTACTTTGTTTAAAAGATGTTTTTTGTAGCTTGGTAGGTTTATATTGCCTTTTTTATATCACATTATATTCTTCCTTTAAGTCCATGAGATGTTTATGCAATATCAAGAGTTATAGGATACTAAAGTTCTTCTTTTCGTACTATTTTTCAGCACACCCAAATGATCCAACTTGTAATACTTTTATACTTTATGTTTGAGCCAACATGAAGATCTCCCCATATGCATGTACCTATTAATTTCTACTGAAAGTCCTACAGTAAATAATAAATAATGTATGAAAAATTAATTTGTCTAAATATCCTCGTTAGATATAAATTTGAATTAAGATGTAAAAAACTGTTTATATAACTATCGGTGAGTCATAATTATCAAGGACTCGTTGGAATAAGTGTGTCATCATCAGTCAACCAACATCAGTGACTCCATGTATCATTGATTCCTTTTTATCGGTATCAGTTCCTTGGTGTATCAGTGAGTCCTTTGTGCTCTCGGTCTGTCCAGGCATTGACGAGTTTTCATCAGTGACTCGTTTAGAACAATCAATTTATCTCCCATTGGTTACTCATTCATCGGTGTGTCATCCATCAGTGGCACATTCATCAGTGAGTCATCCATCAGTGACTCATCTATTGGGGAGTTTCTAAAACTATTGGTGTGACCGATCATAGGTTACTCGTTCATCGGATGGTTTTTTGTTCAATCTGTGAGTCCAACATTAGTGTGTTCTTCGATCTGTGATTCCTTCGATTGGCGAGTCCTTATCGGGGTGTCAACCATCAGTGACTCCCACGAAATATCAGTTTGAGGGACCTTAAAAAACATATAATGTGTATTTCTTACACATAACACTACCAAATTCAGTGACATTAATATATACATGAAAATATACACTTGTAAACATATTTAAACATAAATATCCATATTTTTTTGACTTATTGAAATGTATCATACAATGTGATATTATTTATTCAGTTCTAAATATTCATTGAAAATATTAAATTGAGTTATAACATAATATAATAATGTATAGAATTCGTAAATTGGCATGATTGTGATTATGAAAAAAACTATTTCACAATGGTTTCAACAATCTCTCCATTTTTTCTAATCAGAAATTATGGAATCAACATGATGTTAATGAAAAATAATTACCTGAATTATCATAACAGATTGAATGTGAATTCTCAATATGACTATGTCTTTCCTTTTAATCTACACGACTATTTTATAACATAGAAAATGTATGTATGAAAGGTGAAATTATTTTAAGGAATGGTCATGCTCCTCCTTTTTGTTATATAAGTTAGTATTTGAAGTGAGATATATATAGATATATGATTTTTTGTACATTCCTTGTTTCTTATAGCAGAGTTTCTCCCCCATAGATTAAGAATTTATGCCTATAACATTCTCCCCCTTTTGGGATTAGCGAAAAGGATAATTGAAAATAAAGAAAAAAGAGAAATAAAAAACATAATATTAAAAACACTTGGATGGAAATGTATATTAATTAAGGATCAAAAGGTACAATCATTATACTAAAAGTAAAAATCCCTATCAAATAATCAATATAAAACTAAGTATTGGCCTTTCGAGATGCATTTACATTGTTTAAATAATCAAGAGTAGGTTTAAAAGGTCTGAGTGTGGTTATATGTTGGGTTGGTCGAATAATAACACCAGGAAAGAAAACACGTGTAGGAACATTTACAGTAAGGCTAGGTATTCTCTTAGAAATAACAGAACTCTGATGTTTCACAATAACACTTGACATATCTGAGATAAGGTTCGAGATATTGTCATCTGAGTATAAGGTAGGGAAGCATATTGTATGGATGTAGCTGATGGGGCCACGATGTCTTTATCTTTCATATGAATATATCACTTCAAAAGATTGATTAAATCATTAATGATTTCACTTCTATATTTCGTAACCTTCTCAAAATCATCCTTGTTCTCCATGAATTTATCCAAGTGAGAAGTAAACTCTTTCAACATTCCCACTTTCCATTTCAAGGATTCTGTCACTGGAGGGATCTTGAGATTTTTATCCAAATACTTGAAGTTATTGATTAAATCATTCTTTGTATAGATTTTGGATAAATATTTTTCCATTTTTTCTTTGCTTTCCTTTTGAGAAGTAGAGTATTCATTGGTGCACTCTCCTACCATTTTGTAAACAAGATCAGGGTCCTGTAAAAGATGGTATGATTACCTGTATCAGAATCACTCTAAAGACACCCGAGTTCTTCCCTCATTCTAGCCCTATGAAACTTCATATCAGAAGAAATAGCCCTGATAACATTAAAACTAGATGGACTAGATATTATATGGCTATGTTCCTCCATTAATTTCATCAAATCAACACTGATTAGTTGTGTACCAACCTTACTAGAAACCTACATCACACCACAAAAGAGGTCTTGAAATAAGTGGTTAGAGAGTTCAATTCATTACTCAACCTCTTCACTTCTTCTCTTAGCATAGTATTATTTCTAATGATTGTCTCAGGTGTAGCAATGCGATTAATCTGAATTTATTGAAATAGTATCTTTCAATGCTTGCGGCATGGACTTCTGAAATGATCATGGAAGTAGAAGATTCACTTATGGCTATAACAGATGTTCTCACAGACTCACAAATATCAGTATTAAATTGTTCTAAATTATCCTTGGTGACATAGTCACTAAACACATATTGTACAACATGCTCACCAGTAAGATATATAATTGGTGAAGTAGGTGCATTCATTTGTACTTCAGCTTGTGCTTATGGAACAGGAGGATGATCCATCATCTCCTCATCTGAGTTATAATCCATCCAAAATAGAATGATATCTGGATTTCTATTCCACTCAACTGAACATGTCTAGTCTCTCGGCTCCATTCTATCTATCATGAATCTTCTTTCCTAAGGTTCATCTACAATATTATCTTAATCTTATTCTTCTTTCTCTCATCTTATCAAAATAGAATTTGTAGGCACTGATACAAACCGAACATGAGCTTGTGCTTGTACTCGAGTGACTTATGCTACTCCAAGAACATCCTCAAATCAAGGCATTGGTTCAATTTGATCCTCAACCTATTATTCTTGTATTGTATCTATAATGTCATTAATCTCATAAATAATTACTTGGTCATCTATATGAAGGTGGTAATTCTTGTCCATATCTCCAGCATCTCCATCAATATCTCTATCAGCAACTAGTCCAATCAGATCAACAACATCTTTACCATCATCCCCAATATCATCTCTATAAACTGATTCGTTACCAGAGTTGTCTCCTTGATGGGATTTCAGGGAATCACTAACATGATCACCAATATCCTCCTCCCCCTCTTCCTCATCCTCCTTATCATCACCATACATACTTCAAATCCCTCAACTCTAGATACTTCTATCTCTTCATCTTCTTCATCACCTAATAAAAGATCTCAAGATGGTAACTTCAAATGTGTAATGGCATGTTAAAAAGACATATCCTTTAGGATCTCGAATATATCAGGGTCACTCAAATAATCTATTGGAAACCATTATTCTGTTGGCATTTAACCTCAATCTATTCTTCATTAGAATAAATAGCCTCATCACCCGGTTTAAGGCCTGAATTAGCGTCATCCTATCTTCTAGTAGAATGGTAAATAGGATTGTAATCTTCATATAATCTATCTTCATCTCCTACCCATTCAATTATTCCATGGGTTTCATAAAATCATCATTCTCTATCAGATTTTTTTGTGAAGGAAGAAGCCACTACAAGAAGTGATTACTTCATCTCCATCCACTACACAACCCAGCTTCCTTAGAATTTTTAAAATCATTCTAGGACAGTATAATCATTTTTCTTTATTGGAGGGTTTTATAATGTCGTAAATATGTACCATCAAGATCCTAAATATGTTCACATTCACACCATTTTTAATAGGTAAATCAGGAAGACATCATGATATTTTTCAGCTTCAAAATCTCCCTTCCTTGGAAAGATTTGATATTGAATACATTTGAAAATAAATCTTGCTTATCCTTCTAACTCAATGGAAGTAACTCACCTCAATTCATAATTCCTAGTAAATTAATTTAATGCTATAATTCTTAGTGTGGAGGAATGTTACCCTGCTAATCAATATGAATGCTCTCATGTGGCATTTCTAAACATTCGGCCCATTCTTTTGAAGAAAATTAAATTTATTTTCCCTTCACTAAAAACATTATTATAGATTCATCATATCCTTCTAAAGAAACCTTTTTGTTGATATAATACTCATATGCAAACTATGGATAATAAAACCCTTAATTATTTGAAAACAAACTAATCCAACCATGATATTCAAGGACTCTTAGCAAGAGAAATATTTTTGAAAGAATTCATTCAATAGACACATCCTTCTCAGTTGTAACAACATGGACTCTCAATTTTGACTTCCCAGAGCAAGTAGTACAACTAGATTAACCATTTTCATTCATAGCTGATGGTGATTCACTCGATTCTTCCCTCACATGCTTTCTCTTTCCCATTTTGAAGATTTGGGTTTGAAGGGATTCGAATGGTCTAAGGCTCAATGATAGAGTGAGATTCAAGGCTATCGAGGGAGGTGAATGGTCGATGTGTGGAATGAATTTACTTTATCATTTAGGGATTGTAATTTTTAAAAAAATACAATTAAATAACTTTAGAAAGAAAAAGAAACTATGTCATTTCACGTAAAACATAAATATTTACAAAATGGTCCTTATAGACATCAGTTTCCCATAATTGGTATTAAACTACAGACTTTAAGAGATTGGCGTCAAGTGATCAGATTCATCTAATTATTTCCATGTTATCATCTTTATCTAATAGGTTTTGTATGATCTATTTCACATGACCTGTCTCACTTGATTGGTATCACTGAATCAGTTTCACTGATAGGTTTGACACAATAGGTTTCAAAGATCAGTTTCACCTGGTCGGTTTAACATATCGGGTTCACCAAATTGGTTTGAAAGTAAAACCAAATTTTCCTAAGGTAATAAGGCTGATTTGTCTCTACAAATTTATCATTCCATGTTCATGTATGATATAGATAATTCTCTCAGAATTTAAGGGTTTGGTGAATATGTCAGTATGTTTATGTTCAATCCATATAAACCCAAGAGTTATATCAACTTTTTTATTGTGAAAACTAAAAAATGGTTTTCTTATATCAATATGATTAGTTATAGAATGTAAAATTGGATTTTAAAGATGTTAATAACACATTTATTATCCAAATTTATGGGGATATATATGAATTCAAATCCATAGTCTAATAATTTGTGTTTCGTCCACAAAATATTTTCACGGCTACTCCCTGAAGCTATATATTGTTCATTAGTTGTTGGAAAAGAAACCGATTTTTTCTTTTAACAACACCGCAATATTAAATAATTTCCCAAGAAGTGACTTTTTCAACTGGGAATCTTTCTACCTAACTTACATCCACCCATGTTTTCATCCATATATTTAACCAAATCAAAAGGTTTCCCTCTGGGGCAGAACAATCCAAAATTAGTAGTATATTTAAGGTATTTGAAGACTCTTTTAACTTAATTTATATGTAAATATTTTGGGATTCTCTAAAATTTTGCACATATACAAACCCTAAAAATAATATATAGTCAACTAGCAGTAAATTACATTATACTCACAATCATTCCTCTATAAGCAGTTTAATCAATGAATTTTCCATTTTCATCCCGATCTAACATACATATAGAACTCTTGGTGTTTCACTACTCTTAATTATATAAATACATATATTTTCAACATATCATAAGTATATTTACTTTTATTTATAATAATACATTCTTTGTACTGAAATATTTGAATTCTTCAAAAATATTTATGTTCACCCATCATAGTCATTACAAATTCACATTGCATCTTTTTTTAAAAATCCATATATAAAATATTTTTAGAAGATCCAAAAATAATAAAATCTATATATATTTGAGCTATTAAAACTTATTTTGAAATTATTTTTATAAAAAAAATTGGATCTGCAACTCCTTTTGTAAAACATTTAGAAATAATAAAATTACTTAAGAATTCATACCATGCTCTACGAGCTTGTTTCAAACCATATAATGATTTTGATAATTTGAAAACATTATTTAGAAAATGTGGATTTCAAAAAACCTGGGGTATGTTCAACAAAAAACGTCTTCATTTGTATAACCATTTAAGAATGAACTTCTAACATCCATTTAATAATTTTTGAAATCCAAGTGTGATGCATAGGCATGTAAGATTCTAATGGATTCATGGGAAGCTATTGGTGCAATGGTTTCTTTATAATCGATTACTTATTCTTGATTATACCCCTGTGAAACCAGTCTAGCATTGATTCTTAATATATTTCTATCTTCATCCACTTTATTCTTAAACACCCATTTAGTTCCTATGGTGAAGGTATCTTTTGATATTCCAACAAGCATCCAGACATTATTTCACTGAAACTGATTAATCTCTATGGGAATATCCATCACCCAAAATATATTATTGATTGAATAATTTGTATTTTTTAGGTTTAAATAGTTAATAGAATGATTGATGTTCAACCTGATTTTTCAAAGAAGCTATATTTTGTGTTTCTCTATCTAAATCTCTAACTACAACATCTAGGAGATGGTTTTTAAAGGTCCTAGTTGGTCTGGTAAAATTAAGGGTAGTTATTTTCGGTTCATCATTTTGTTCTGGTTAATTATCTATATATTCTAAAGAAGTTCCAAAAATAAACGTTTTTATAGATTCCTATACAAGATTATTTGAGTGTTTTGCATTAATGTTCAGATTTGACTTATCCTCTTCAAGATTCTCTAGTGAGGGCATATGATCATGTGGATCTGTTTTATCAGATTTAACATGTACATATTCTTCCACACATATAGTTTTCTTATTAAAGAATCTGCAACCTTTTCATAGTGTAGAATATCCAAGGAATATTCCTTAATCACATTTGGAGAAAAATTTATCTAGATTATACTTAGTGTTATAAATATAAACATTAAATGAAAACACTTTAAAATAATTTACCTTGGGTTTCTTATTATTCCAAAACTCATAATAAGATTTCATAATGATAGATATGATTAAGCCACGGTTTATTATGTAACAAGATGTATTAACAGCTTCATCCTAGAAATAAACTATTAGGTCATATTCATGGAGGATAGTTTGGGACATCTCTTATAGAGTTCTATTTTACCTTTCTACTACACCATTTTGTTAAGGTGCCCTAGGGGAAGAGAAGTTATGAATATTGCAACTTTTTTAGAAACATGACTCAATTTCATGTTTCTCAAACTCATGTTTGTGGTCACTTCATAAGTATATAATTTTAAATCCACGCATATTTTCTACAGTCCCATCAGACATGGTTAAATTTGAGCAAGCTTCACTTATTTGAGCAAAAAAAAATATCCAAGTATACCTAGAAAAGTCTTCTCCAATAACATAAAAATTGTGCTTCCCACTGAGAAATGAAACTCTAGATTTCCCAAAAAAGTCAATGTGAACCAAATAAAGATGTTGGGAATTTGAAACATCTTTCTTCAGTTTGAAGAATCATATGTTTCTTTCCATTTTGACAAGGATTTCACCCTTTATTGTCCAGAAACTCTATTTTTGGTATTTCATTAACTAATCCTTTTCTGTTCAACATATTAAGGGATTGTATATTTCAATTTTCAAGTCCCCTATACTAGATCCAAGACAATTTGTGATAGGAACTTCAGTAGGAAACATTTTTTCTAGCTACTATGTATAAATTTATAGCAGGAACATTATCATTTCATAGAGAAAAAAATACTATGTTATTCATGGTGTAAAAAACATGACTTGAATCATTTTTTAATTTTACATTGAATCCATCATCAAAAAATTGAGATATTATATGCATGACATACTTTAATACATTATCATAAATTACTTTAGAAATTGAAATAGAGTTAGGGTTACCAATCTGGCCTAGGATGATGATTTTTTCTCTTACCATTGTCCTGAAATGTGACAAGGCCCCCATCAATTCTGATTCGGCTTTTGAATCTTGAGTAGTCCAATGTGATGTCTATTGAACCCCTACAATCTATGTTCCATGTATTTCTATTTGAAATCATTAGAGAGATTACCTACAAAATTGTTTATCCAATAAAAAAATTTGGTTCCCATATTTGTATGGGTCTAAAAACATTAGTAATAAAAAGCTTTAAGAAGCTATAATTTTATTATGGGTTTACTATATGTAGAATATTGAGTATTTGAAAAACAAAATTTTTTGGCCTATAAGAACAAGATGTAGTAAAATAATTTTTGGAACTATAACATGCAATAATATTGTGATTTTTTAATAAAGAAAAAGACTTTCCAATTTTGGTTATAAAATGTGTTTTTGATAACAACATTTCTCCTGGTTGATATCCTATTCCAGAAGTGTACCTAGGAGATATATGTTTACCTTGAATTTGAGTAATAGTTTTCTTCCCATTGGTAAGATTTTGAGGATCCTTCTTTAATATCTCATTATACATTGTGAACTAACTGTTTTCCTTGATATGTTTAGCATTCTTTTCTTATTCATTAGTACGTTCATATTTAATAGTTACAGCAAGAGAATTTTGTTTATTTAAATATTTATATTTATCATTTAACTCATTACATGTCTCTTCCAGCATTTTACCATATTCAAATAATTCATCACTTGTCATATTTTCAAACTCACTTTCTTTTTAAGAATAATAAAAATTTTGTACAGGGGATTATAAGGTTACCTCCAATCATTTTTCATAAAACACATATTTTCCATGTCATCATTATTATCATGAAAAGATGAATATTCTCTGGATATGACCTCATAAGAACTCTAAGTGGATTTTATTGATTTCTTATACATTCTATCCTTTTTCACATACTTGTTTTTTTATTTAATCTTAAGACAGTCAGCCTTTACATGTCAAATCCTTTAACATTCGTAGAAAAAAGTATCTTCTTATTTGTCATTTCTCTTTTAATCCTTTCTCGATATGCCATTGTTATCATACTTTCCTTCATAATTGGGATTTCTAAAAAACATCTTACTTCTGTAAAATTTATTGAATCTTCTTTCGAGCTATGCCATTTCTTAATCACTATCTGATGTTAATTCATAATACCAGATCTTCTAATAATAGCTTCACTTTTTTCTGTGTAATTATTTTTATAGGCATTAGTCTTGTAAGATACAGACTACCTCTTAGGTTAATCATCCTCCTCTTTGTTGACTTTCATATCTTCTTCACACATTTTCAACTCTACAATGAGTTATTTAATAGTTAATTTTCTTATTTCACATGATTCTATAATTGAGATAGAGGTTGCTCTCCATATATCAGGTAAACATCAAAGAATTTTCATAATTTGTTCTCTGGTAGTAACTTCTCTTAAAGGAGAGATCATTATGTTTACAATTTCGTTAAACATGAGATACATATCAGAAATAGGCTCACAATGCTTTATTTTAAAGATATCATACATAATTGTATAAGTATTAAATCTCATTTCCTTCAAATTTTTGGTTCCCTCATGTGAAACAAAGAGAGAGTCCCATATTTCATAGGCATTTTTAAAATCATAAATTCGATTAAATTGTTCAACTCATAATGCACATTATAGAGATTTCATTTCTTTATAGTTATTGTTGTAGGTAGTCTTGTTATGCTTATCCCTAGTATAATTAGAAGTTTCAGAAATTTCATATTTACATTCTATAACAGTCCATATTTCAAATCTCATGCTTCTTATATATATTTTGACTTTAATCTTCCACTGAGAAAAGATTCTTCCATTGAAAATGAGATCTATTTGTTAAATATTATTCTAGTATATTTTCCATAATAAAATTTTGAAAGTATTTCAAAGGGATGAAAATTTAAAACTAAATTTTTTTGATCATTGAAATAAAACTACAGTCACAGTTGAAAAAGTTTGAATTATATTTTTGAAAACTGAGAAATTCCAAATCCCTATGACACTAAATATTGTTTGGAGTATATTAATAAAGAGGAGGGTGGATTGAGTATCTATTTATTTTATTATTTTACTTTTTTTTTAAATATTCCCCCATGTAAGAATTATAATCAAAGTTAGTTGGTAGTGAATTTATAAAATTATTTAATGGTCAATTAATATCTCTGATGATTAATTAGTTCTTAGATATACTACTCTAGAGAGTAAGAAAAACATTCATACTAACCTAATGGTTCAAAATAGTTATAAACACATTCTAAACTATATATCAATGTTCAATATAGTTTTTTGTAAAATTTAATTCAAAATCATTAAAACTAAATGTAAAAGACAAAGTGGATATAAAAAATATGATCAATCTCAAGAAGAGAATTAGTCATATCAACTTGGTGATCACCACCCACGAAGCAGTTAAATTTAATAGAAATTTTGATCCACTCCATCTATCAGGGTTCACAAAAGCACACATGGTTTTCTATGTTACACTTGACCTATACCAATGTTATTCATGGGAAAAAACAATCATGTCACACATGTCATCAACCTGTATTTTACATGGGATATAAAGGATAAAAATAAAGAATGTTTTATGATATCATGTATGCTCCAGTTATGCACATGAGTCATTATATGTGTTATAAACAGATAAAAAACTACTAAGAATGTTATAAAATTGAAAAAATAGAGGTAAAGATGTAGAGAAACGTTTAGAAGTCCTTATATGTTATGCCATAATTCTCGGGACTCAACTTATCTAGTGGAGATGACATCTGAGTTCTCTTCTAGAGGTTGTATCTGAATTAGAGTATTACAATCTCTGTTGTTTGGCTTCTAGGAGTGTGAAATATTGAGCTTCATTGTTTGAATGATGTTTAGTGTAACTCAGTAGGTTTGTATGGTCATGTTGATCTCCCTGTCTGTTCTTCTTTTTTGTTCTTTGTATTTTGATGTAATCCCATGAGTTATAAGAGATTGCAGTCCTTTTCTAGCAATTTTTTAGCACAACAATTAATCCATCTTGTAATTTCCTTATACTTAATGGTCGAGAAGACATGAAGTTCTCCCCAGGTGCATGTACCTCATAATATATACTAAAATTCAAAAATACAACATTAAATAATGTAAGAAACATAAATTTTTCTAAATATAACAGTAAGATATAAATTTGAGTAAATAGATTAAAACTAGTTTTTATGAGTATCGGTGCACCATTATTATCGATGAATCATTGGCAAAAGTTTTTCACCACCGATCTATCAACCTCGGTGACTCCATTTATAAGTGAGTCCTTTACATTGTTATCATGTACTTGTTGGATCAGTGAGTCCATTATTCTATCGATCTATTCGGGCATCGTTGAGTCCACATCGGTGACTCATTTAGAACTACTAGTGTGTCACCAATCAGTGACACTTTCATTGGATTGTCGTCCATTAGTGACCCATCCATCAGTGAGTTTTCTATCTGTTATTCGTCCATTGCTTTTTCACTTAAACTATCGGTGTGACCGATCGTTGGTGACTCGTTCATCGGTGGGTTATTTGTTCTATCGGTGAGTCGAGCATCGATGGCTTCATCGACCAGTGAGTCATTTGATCAGTGAGTCCTTATCGTTGAGTCAACCAATGGTGACTCCCTTGAACTATCAGTGCCTGGGACTCTGAAAACTTATAAACTGTCTTTTTTACATGGAACACTACTAGATTAAGTGAAATTCATATATATATCATTAAATATACACTTGTAAACATATTTAGATATAAATATCCATAATGTGTTCACTTATTGAAATTTATTATAAAATTTTACATAATTGATTAACTTTTTAAAATTCATTTACAAGATTAAAATTATTTATAACATAATATAAGAATTAATAGAATATGTAAATTGGCAAGATTTGTGATTATGAAAACAACTATTTCAGAAAGGGTATAAAATTATCAGTATAGTATATCTTTAGTGTTGTATATATAACATAAAGGGTTGTTTTTGTTGATTAATATTAATACCATTAAAATATTATAAAAATAGGCTTAAGAGGTATATATAATTTATTCATTGAAAATAACATTTAATATGTCAATAAATATCTAGAATTTTATGAAAAACAATTATTTTAAAAAAACAATTAAAGTGGTAATTGAATCATCAATGAGATTAGTGTTCATTATGGTGAAAAAGGTTTCTTTTATACTGATTACATTGAATCCAATGATTCCTTTCACAAATTTTTTAAAAATTAAAAAGTAACATTTTTTTAAAATTATTGGGAGATATATTTTTAAAACATTTTTAAAAAACCAAATTATTCTAAAAAAATAAAATAACATTGTACACATATTTTATGATTTTTTAGAAGACATGGATTTAAAAGAAAATTGGTTTTTTCCCGAAGATAGAAATCTAATCAAATATTACTAAAAATATTTTCTCAATAATTTTTAGTACAAATGAGAAGAACATGGTATTATTACATGAATAAATAATGAAAAATCAGATGATAAAAAAATATTTTTATTTGACAATCATTTTTCAAATAATTTCCATTGATGCAAATTCAAGTATAAAATATCAATATTTAAAATAAAATGAATTGTATACCTCATACCACTTTGTTACATTTTGAATTTTAATCCCAATGAAAGGAATAAAATAAAATGGAACATTGAATATCATGATTATAAATATATTCATGATAAAATATATCATATGGGTATTATATTCAACTCATAAAAGAAGAAAGGAATATAACAAGGAATATTTCTCATAGATGATAGTTTGAGACTAGGAACAGTTACATTGATCATAACATTGATGTGTGAATTAATGAATTATTCGATTATGGGTATAAAATGTAAATCTATATTCAATTGGTTTATATAATACAAAATATAATAATAATTCAATGCACAAATATTCTTACAATATCAAGGACAATGAATAAGAAATTTAAACCGTTGAAACGAAATTGGGTGATGAGATCATTTACCAAATTGTAATTTTCAACTCAATTAACACTGATATAATAATTAAAACAAAAATTAAAATACCATTAATTATGATAGAGTCATTATTTTACATGTAAAAGTTGTAGTATATAGACAGTATAATGATATTAGGATCATAACATTACAAAATTCATCCATGAAATGAAATTATGAAAAAATCCCTTACCTCATATTTCCATTAAGTTGATCATGATTTAATGTATATATTTATTTCATTTAAAAATGTAATTAATTAATTAAAGAACCCTATGGATTTTTTTTGAAATCATATATTATCCTTTTATAATATATTTTTACTAGTTTACTAATGATATTTTATTACTACTTTAGTTTCTGGTGTTAATTTATTGGTCTTTTATTGTATATTTGGTGACAAATGTCAATGATATTGTGCATAGTATATATATTTATCATCCAATTTTTTTAAATTAAAAAATTACTCATTATTTACTATTTTATCACCATTAAATAATTTTTTTACATTGAAATTGAATTGTATTGATTTGTGGAGACAATATGCCATATTTACGTATGAGTGAAAACATAATTCCCTTAATAATTGAATGTATATGGAAGAGTATTATGTGTGAATTTTCTATAATAAACATAATTTCATAAGTATTATAAATTTATTTAATATTTCATCTATTATGACTATCAATTTCCATCTATGATGGGGAAAAATTAAACTAGTTTGTGTGGCGGTAGTCCACCATACACATAGGTGAGGAATTTATTTTCCATTTCATGGATGAGGAGAGAGATAAATGTTATTACATATGTATGATTATTTATCAATATATTGTATATAATAGTTTAATTATATTTTATGGGATTAAAAAATTTGATGGTTGAAAATGAAGAATTAAAAAGAAAGAGCTTAGTGAAGACACTTATCTTCACATAGTTCAACATCTTTTTGATATATTATTAAGGACACTATGGTTTCTATTTTTAGAAGACAATCACATTAATAATGAGGATCGTGATTATGGGAAAGTATATTTTCATATTATGTTCTGAAAAATGTATTGAGAGGTGTGATGATGTGAGTTGAGGGAGTTTCTTTTTATTAATGAGGAGGAGGATGTACATGGAATATTTTAATGGAATAAATCGTACCCATGTTTTTCACTATCCAATGGGATAAAAAATTGATAATTATCGATTCTAAAATGATATAATTTCTAAATGAGGCTATAATTTATCATTTATAAATTTTTTTAGGTAATTTTAACCCTATTAATTTAATTTTAACCATAAAAAAAGAATTCCCCCCCAAACCATAATAAAATTGTTTTCGTGTTTTCACTATTCATTATGACCGAATAAATAATTTTATCTTTATTATATAATATAAAAAATTCGTATTCCAAACATCATATCTATTTTCCAAATTCACTTCACAGAAGAGGAAAATTTTAAATTAAGATATAACCGATAAACATGTCAACATGCACGTTTTCAAGAGTTTCATTTTTCAAGGCTAATATGAACTAATATTAACAATATGACTAGTAATCATAATGAGATGGATTTAAATTCATATATTTATATATATAATAAATTAATTTTATTTTTTAATTCAAAATTAAATATTCTTCCAATATATTAATATTGAAGAACATTATCGATTTAAAAACAATTTTCTAGAAATTGTGAAATCATCATTTTTTGAAAAATCCTGATTTTTTTACTAAAGATAGTGTTGATATTATTATGTCATAAAATAATTTAATTTTATTAAATACAATTTTTAAAAATGGGAAAAAATATATTATAATTCCAAACATTATGTGAAATATAAACCCTTTTCCGGATAAATTTCGTATTTTGAAGTGTAAAATGACATTACAAAAAAATTTATTAAATATTTACTCAAAATTTAAGAATAAAATGTTATTGATTTGGAACTCTATTTATGTATTTCTTAATTTGGTTAATCCTATTCAGACACACTAATTAAATTTCTATTTTGTAATGTGATTAAATATTATCTCATGGTACGTTTAGGCTTAGTGTTCTATGCCATATATGCTATCGAACATAAGGGTATTTGTTTATGGACTTGTGGTTTCATGTACCATAAAATATCAATGATATTATATAAATTTTAAAAAATATAAATTTAAATCATGTGGTGTTACATTCTCCGCACATTTAATACTTAATTTCCAAAAAATTAAGAGTCAACATCAAAATCAAAGGTTTTTAAATTTAATTTTCCTTTTTTGAAAACTAACATCATAAAAAAGGTTAAAAAATTATCCTGATAAGAGAGAAAATATGGTGTAAATGTATTCTAGAATAACACTAACATGATTTCCTTGTGTTAGATGATTATTATGATGTGTAAATATTAGAATGGTATAAAAATATATATATTTATTGCAAGTGTTAAAGAAAATTTATCATAAGAATGTTAATGATCAACAGAATGTTAATGAATAAAAAAATCTATGAGGAGTTAAAAGTCTATTTCATTCATCATATGTGAAGGTAAAAGTATGCGTCTTTTTTTAGGATCCTTTCCACAATGTTCAAGAATTATTTTTCAATCTATTAATATATGGGAAAATATATACTTGATATCTTTCTATTCCATTATCACAATTTTTTTCATTGGTTATTCATTGAAAAATTTCAAAATCATACCTTACACCAGTAAATGAATATCAAAATTGAATTTTCATGCCTGAAAAATAAAATATACATTTAAATAATCCTAATATGCTTAAAAATGGAAAAGTATTTATGTATATTTATAAATATTAACCAAATAAAAAATGGATAAAACGGGCTATTATAACACATTAATCTATATACTTCATCCATAATACACTAAGTGAAAATAATTAAATATTTTCTAAATTTATTATGATAAAAATCATATTAACATGTGCATAACATAGTCAAACGGTATGTTCTACGCCCATATCATAGTTTTTCTATGGTTTCTCGCCCCACATCTTTAGTGGATGTTACATGTTTCCACCTAGAAGACGATGTTGTAAATAAATTTATAGTTAATTTCAATTGAAGACATATATTCCTCAATAAATTAATTCAAGCCTTTTATGTTTCATGATTCTTATAAACTAAATATAATTGATAAAAATAATTATACAATTTAGCTCATGAATACAAATATATAAATACCTTAACCTATTTATGTTAACATATGTCCCTTTCTTATCAGAATAATTGTGTAAAATATATCATCACCATCGATAATTACTAGAATCTCTACATTCAAGTAATTTAATTGTAAAAATATTCCCATTATGAAATGTATTCAATTCCAATGAACTTCTAAAATTTTACCTACTATTTGTCACTCCATTAACTTCTTTTCCCAATAGAACAATTTTTCTTATTCATTTGATGCATTCTTTTAGATAACTCTTTATTCATTTCTGATATCATGTAAACCGAGACCTTTTCCCTCCACAGTCTCCACTACTTGATCTCCTAGAAGACTTCATGATTCTTTTATTTATTGACACGGAGCATCGTCAATAGTGCAGTTTTTTAATCAAATATCTGGATAAATGAAAACTCTAAATTATGATATATTTCACTCTAATTATAACCACATTTGTTTTATCATAATCACTATAGTGTCCTTCGTATTCAGTTTTTACATGAATACTTTGATATTATACAATTGAATAAAACCAAAAATATAAGTCTAAAAAAATTGAAGTATTTGGAATACTATATATTCATTTATAGAATGTAAAAAAGCATAACACAATATTTTTAGTATTTAACACCTTGAGTTAAAAATGTGCAATTTTTTATAATCATGTTTTAAATTTATTCATAATGGTTCTTAAAAATATTGTGAAATTTCTAGATAATATACTATAGGTGTGTCAAACCTAGTTCATATTACGTCCTATTTTTATGCACCATGTGATAATTGGGACAAAGCCCAATGGTACCGTTTTAGAGTTTATATGCCTATATATAACTATGGTAGAACCATGTCCATTTTTAGCTTCTATAGAGAGATGTTTTTATGTGGGAAAACATATAATATCTTACTTACCAAAACATTATGTTCTTATATAATTAACCATAAATTGTACCATTCTGTTATTTTCCACAATCTATATTTTCATAAAACTATTTTAAATGGTTTTTAAAAATCATTCTCTAAGAAAATGTTACTACCCTGGACCTGGTAACCTGGTGTTGATTGTAACTTTGTTACATTTGTGCAAGATATAATCGATCACATCCAAAAATACTCCACACTTTAGTGGGTTTTCTATTGTAGATACATAATTTATTCTTATATTACATTGGAATACATGAAATACAACATTGTGAATGTAAAAAATTATACATCCATAAACTAATTCAAATATCCCAGTTCATATTAATGTTTAAAGAAACGTGATAAGAGTGAACTGATATTCTTAGTAACTATTAATTATAATAGAATCTATCATTAACAAATAAATTTAAATAAATAAAAAATAATAAATACGGAAACGTAAATATATTATTACATGTTCCATTTAATCAATGACATTATTATCATAATTATATAATGTAAACTAAATATGATATGGTTAATAACTGAACACACAATCCATCTAATCAATAAAATGGCTATCATAATTAGATAAGGAATAATAAATATTGGAAAGGTAAATAACAGAAAACAAATTTTATTTAAAAACTAAAATGATTATTAGGGTTATGTAAGGAATAATCAATATGGATAATTAACTAAATAAAAAAATTTCCAATTAAACTATAAAATTAATAAAAATTGATCCATTAATAATATCAATAGAATAATGTCATCTATAGAAATATCTAAAGACGTAATGATTGTAATTCGTAATATTGGACATAATGATCTCATATGATATGATATATATACTATCAAGACCATTCAATAAAATGTGCAAAACTATTGGCGAAAACTCATTTAATGTAAGCTTGCTGATTCATATCATGATATGATCGACGCACCGAGGAGCTATATAATTCTGGGCCTGAACCATTGCTTAATTTACATTAAAGTCCTTATATTTCGAATTATCACTTTAATTCATTAATAATATTCATTATTAATAAATGTCTCCATTGGATAATAAATTTTTAATATTAATTTTTACCATGTAATTCATATAACATTAAATTTATTAAACAATATGTATAAATGATATAAGGTTTAGGTAGTTATAATTTCGAAGAAAAATAATAAGGATACTTATGGAAAAAATAACTTCTATTGATCATATAAAATTTAATATTTCCATTAAAAGTCGTTGATTATACAAATTAATCATGCAAGAGAATGTAAATACTTTCTATGGTAAAACTGATAATAAAAAACTAAAATAAATAATATGGTTGGTATCATTAAAAATATATCCATTAAAGTATATATAAAATAATTAGTTGTCTTTGATCATGAATATAAATGTAATAAATATATCATTAAAGACATTCTTTAAGAAAATATTTTTTTAATGATGAAATAATTTTACAAAACTATATTTATCTAAATTACTAGAAAATAATTATTTTACAGTGTAACCATTTAAAATTGAAAAGGAATAATCATATAAATGAGTTTAAATGTTAGTGGAAATGTTAATTTTATACTTTTTATGCTAGAAACAATGATTCATTCCACATTTTTTTAAAAAGTATAAATTACATTGTTTGGAACATGAAAGGAAGATAGCTATTTAAAAAAATTACATTAAAAATAAATTATGTTAATTTTTTAAAAAAACATAATAAACTAATTTTTTAGAACACTTTTAGGAAATAATGATTTGGAAGAAAATGGGTTTTTGACTAAAGAGACAAATGTTGTTTAATTTTATTAAAAACATTTTTTCAATCATTATATGTATTACAGAGTGGAAAATTGTAAATTTAATTGAGAAAATCATGAATAAATAGAGAATAATATTCATAATTTTTTTATTAAATAATGATCAAATAATTTACATTATTGGACTGTTAATTATACACAGTCATGATTAAAATGAGATTGATCTATACATCTCTTACCACATTGCAAACTATTTAATGATAATGCACAATATTAGTATAATAAATGAGAAATTAAATAGTATGAATATAAATATATTCATGATATAAAATAAAAAAAAATTATAGATACACTCATAAAAAATATATTTTTATAACATGAAAAATTCACCAAAGAAGACAATTTGATATTATAATACCTTACAATAACCATAACGTGAATATTAGAATTAATCAGTTAATTGATTAATTTTTTCAAATGTAAATTAAAAAAAATTAAATATAATATAATACTGTAAAAACTAATTATACACATAATAATATAATATCAATGATAATAGAGAGGTAATATAACCCAATTAATTGAAATTGATTTATAATGTTACTTACGAAATGGTAATTTTGATATAAAACCCCATTGGATGAAATAATGTAAATTAAAAACTAAAATACCATGAAGTATGAATTATTCATGATATTACATGTATAATGGGTATTATATAATCCATAAAATGAAATTATATATATATAATTACAATATTCCATAATGAAAGGAAATTGAAAAAAAATTATTTCCTCATATTTCAATTTAGTTGAATGTGATTTAACCCCCTGAATAATGGTATAAAACATAATATTATTTTATAATATACACATATTTATATTTATGATATCATATATGATCCTATTATTATAATTTTTCACATGTTTGTTAATAATATTTTATTATTACTATTGTTTGATATGGAAATTACCTTGTTTTCTCATGCATATTTTTTCTAGGAGGTTCGTAATGTATTGTATATGATATTTATCTACATTATCAAAAATTATATAAATTTTTTAAATATCATATTAACTCAGTAGATAAGTTTTTTTAACAATTCATGGATTTTTAAAATGGAAAATGAACCACTTCACTTCATGGAGACGGTTGGTTATATGTAAGCCCGAAGTGATTATAAAATTCTCTTAATATATTAATGGGTAATTAATTTGATAAAAAAATTTAGTTAAAAAGTAAATATAATTTCATATTTTTTATATATTGTTATTATATACATCATAATAGAAATTTATGAGAGTTGGTGAAGGAAATAAATTACATCAGTTTGGGAGGTTGTAGTTCACCAATCACATGCGAGACAAATTTATTTCCCATTTCATGGATGAGGGTTTGGATAAATATTATTCCATAAACATTAGAAAATTTAAATATATGTAATATAATTGATTTATAAAATTAGAAGTGTTAATATATAATATATGGTAGAAAAAGAGAAATAATAAATAATGACCTCACTAAAGACAATTACCTCCATTGGATCTCTTACTAAGGGCCCTAGAGTTGACCTTTTAGAAATACAAAAACCTATATATTTTATCTAATGATTTTTTTGATAGATTTAGTTATTGTATGTTTAAACAAAATTGTTAGATATTTATTAATAATTTAGGGTAGGAAGTTCCCTATTTATAATGGAGGAGGCTGACATAGTTAGAATTTTTTTAAAAAATAAACATTATCCATGTTTACTAAATTCTAAAAAACTCTAAAAATTATTATTGAATCGTATATAAGATCAAGTGTAAATATTTCCATCCAATATGAAATAGAATTTTTTGGTTATTTTAACCATTATTTACTTGCTTCAGCCCCCTAAAATCACAATTTGACCTTAATCATGGCATTGTTTTTATATTTTCACTACTCATTATGAAAAAAAAATTATGTTGGAAATATTATTAAATATTATGTATTATTATAAAATATGTGGAATCCATTTTCCTAGATTCTATTCACATAATTTTGGAAATTTAATATAAATTAAAACCCATATATATTTCAAGAAATGGGTTTTCAAGATATATATTTTTGAAGAAAAAATGATCTTTTTTCATCTATGTAAATAGTAACCCTGATAATATGGATTTAACTTAACATTTCTAGACATATATTACATAAATATAATTTAATTAATTAAAAATTATATTTTTTGATAATAATTAATATGGAATAATATTATGCATTTAAAAATAGTTCTCAGAAATTTTCAATTTAATTATTTAAAATAAGCTAACAATAAAAATGGAAGCATATATAAATAAAATGTAAATAATTTATTTATATTTTATAAAATAATTATGTTTCTACATTGAGATCAATTTAATGTAAAAGATAAGATACTATGTCCCTTTCGACTCAAACCATCAATCTACTGGTTTACTTTATGTTCATGGTAATGTATTATTTGAACACAATTGTTAATAAACTATAACAATATTAACTTTTACTTGTTAAAATATTTTGTGGTGATTATGTACATTAAAATATTATGATATTTATATATGTTACACATTTCTTTATAAATATAATTACACTTTATCATTATTGAATCAAATTTTTCCGCTAACTTCACATTATGAGTCTGATATTTTTTCTCATGAATTATAGTTATTGAGAGGAATAACCATTTAACATACCATTATTCATAAGAACACATCATATCTACTTCATTAATTCATCACATTAAATAAAAACCATTCATTGTTATAGGGAATTGTTGGAATAAGTGTACTAAACTATCTTATATTTAATTCCATAATGTTTTTTTCACATTCATTTATCCAAAGAAACAAGTCCCCTTTAGAGTTAACAGTGTTAGTGGATTACTCTCTATAAGAAATTATTCACTACACATATATAATCTGTAATTGATCCTTGAAAATTTTGGATATAAGTCATTGATGTTTTTTATGTACAATATTTTTTAACATCTAACATTGATGGACCCAGTCATATACCCAAAATTGAGATTATGTGAACAAAAAATGAAACATAATATATCCTAAATTCAAACTTTATGAGTATTTAATACAATTTCTCTCTCTGTAGGTACATTATTATAATACTTATGTGATATTCATGATCTTTCATTATCAATTTATATAGGATAATATCATGAATAATGACTACCAAAAACAGGTCAAGGTAATATATACAGACTCTATTCAATATATCCATAATGAAAATTATGGAATTAGTATGAAAAAATGACATCACTATTAATTCATAGTTTTTATGCCTCAAAAGGATGTTTCTCTTCAGTATGTCATCACTTTTGAATATCAATTATTTTAATTGCTATCAAAGAAAAATATTGTTAAAATATGAAGCTCATCATAACAAATCTAACTAACGATCCATAAATGTTAGACGATACTTATTTAAATTTTGTGCATTTTACATTCCAAAAAATCAATTTACAGTCACATTGATATATATTTATTTGATTTAATAAAATAATAATTTTCACTTATATTGAAAAATTTTTCTAAAAAAATTCCATATCATTATTCTAATAGGGATTCTTTGTATATTCATGAAACTCAATTGTGGATATTCACTATGGAGTCCTTGAAATAGGTTTAGCACATAGTATTATTTAAATCCTAAACACGACTACATGATTTAGAGGATGACTAATAATAACATAATGAAAAGAGAAAAAAACATATAATATTATGATATAATCTATTTTTAGATTCACCACAACATTCTTAGATAAACACAAACATTGAAAAGGTATAATGACCCGTGAAATAAATTTATTTTCATGTACATGTTTATATATATCATTAATCTAATATACAAACAGAGATGAGTTTAGATATAAAACGTGACTTCCCTTTATCAATAATTAATAAGGGATCTATATTAACAAAACCAATCAATGAAAAAAATTTCATCTAATTCATCTCAAGGGAGAATAAAATGATTTTATCGTATCAAATTACAAATAATATTAATCAATAAATAATAATATTTATTAGATTTGACCATTATACCATTAATATTTTTTATTGAAAATTCGAAATCAAATTTTTGAGTCTGTAATTTGATACAATTAAATAAAATTTCAGATATTATAAAGTGTGTTTAACCATAATCAAATAAGGAAATAACAATAAATGATTTAATTATTAACGTATATTTCAGACCTTATTTATCATAAAACACATTAGAAAAATGATTACATGATATTTACTAATGTCACTAGGTATAATATGTTTTTTATATTGATCATAGTCATTGACCATTGGATTTAATCATTTGTAATAAAAATGACCGTACTCAATTGATTTAGATCATTTGTGTGTGGGTGGTTTATTTGGTAGAGGATAATATCCTTTTCCATACCAAAATTACATTTTCCCATTACATCAGTATTTGATATCTTCATGACCTTTATTTCCAAACAGAATGAATTTAAAATTACCCTTAAGAGAATTAATTTTATTATTCATTCTAATTGTATAGAATAATATAATACTCATCATCTTTCTTTAAGAGTTTTTTTCGTAAGATATTATTTGAATTCAATATCTCAATTAAAATTTTAACATTGATATTGAAGGGTGGATCCTATATATATTTAAAGCATAATTACATATGGAATTATATTTTCATAGTTACTAAATTATCATAGGGATTTCACCCATTATATATCTTATATTAATTCACAGAAGAGTTGATCAATTTTAATTTTTATTATTTTGATAAAACTAGAGTCAAACCAAACAACTATTTTGAAATTTACCTCATAGGTAGCAATAGATTCACCATAATTTTTAATTACCTCAAGTAATTCCTTATCTATATTCATATGAAAAATACATGTAAAATAATTACATAAAAATATTACCCAAAATAATTTATCCACATAGAGTAAATTTAATCATGTTGACTTGTATTCTTGATAAGACATCTCCATTTATCCACATAACATTCCAAAAATTAAAAAAACCAAACATTATTTTTCATTTTCCTTGCAATGGAAAATGGAAAATAACTTTTCAGTGGTATGGGTCCATTGCTCAATAATTATTGGATAAGAATAACAAATAAAATATTGTAAATGTTGCATCATGGAAAACACAATTGTAAATTTCTATCATTATTACTCATTGGGAATATTTTCATGATTCATGGATATAGATTGTGAAATAATCATAGAATGTTTTTTTCTCATTTCATCCCCCATAAAATTATACATTTTGAGGTGAATGAAATTTCAATGTATGTCATACTCAGACGAATCATGGTTCTTTAATTTTCTAGATATTATATACGACAAAAAGTCTCATAATGAAAAACTATAATTATATCATGACATCATATAATAATCAATCAATGATTAAATCGTGGAAATTCATAAGATATAGACCATAATGAATCAAAGAACATAATCTATGAGCAAATGGCATGGGATCTTCTCACAATGTAGTTGTACAATGTGTTGAATGAATATAATCAAAGAAATAATAGGCAAAGGATACCAAATATAACATTAATCACAAGTTATTATTCTTAAATCCATATTTTTACATACTTAGAGCTTTGGATAATAGTATATGTACACTCTTCTAGGCTTGATATAACCTCTCATGTACCAATTTTTGGACCTGGGATAACCTCTAATGTGAACTACTAGTTCATAAATAGTTAATCATTACCCATTTAATGTGAGATCTATAATTAAAAAACCAAAACATAAACATAATAAAATAATACATATACCTTAATATGGTTAAAACATTTATCATTTCAATACATATTTACACGTGGAAAAGAAAATTTGAATTCAAAATATTTCATCATCATAATCATAAACAATAAAAATAAATATTAATGATTCTAACAACATATCAACTCACTAAACAACCATATATAACATTAAATATTCTTATTATAAATGATAATACCATGAAGGAAACAATGTAGAATACAATGAGGAAAAAACTTTTAACTTTTAAATCACTTACATAAAATATGAATATTTACGAACCATTAATGGAATAAATTATTTTAAAATAACCAAGAAAACAAGTAACAAAACATAATAGAAAATATTTATCATCATGATGGTAAAACTCATTCATTTTGTTTAATTTAATACAACTATGACATTCATAGTTTAAATAAAAACATAGTGAATTATGTATAATAAAGGATAAAAAGAGTAATTTTAAAAAATTATAAAGATATTAAGACATAGTTGAATATTATATCAAATAATATTTATAGAATGTCTAAAATATTATATAAAATATCTTATAACATAAATTCCCATGAATGAAACTATTCTGGTCCACAGAATGAAAAGATTCATTAAGAAAATTGTATATAAAATTCATGTGGTTTGAGATAGCGAAAAAAATTATTTTCATATACCACATATAGGAGTAGCAAAAAATAATATTTATGGGTGATAGATAATTTAACATCATCATTATAAATGTAATCTTAAGCAGTCCTTTTTAAAATGGGATTTTAACAAAAAATCAGTACCTCAAGTACATATTTCATCATATGTTCTCTATCTCTATATAAATTAAATTTAAATATATAAAAAATATATAAAAATCCATATTCATACCTAAAATATAATATATGGTCTAGCTAAATCATTTTGAAATATATTTATTTCTAACAGTTTATTAAAATCATTGTTACAAGGTACTAATTGTTTACTATTTCTAGTATGTTTGGGATTATAAGATATTTTCCATGAAATTTTATCATTCTTAATTAATGTATACAATTTAATTCATTTAATAAGTATGATTTTTATTGACTATATAAAATTTTAAAACCATTCATATTAATTGGTGTTGAAATAAACTTCAGATCAATTCATGGACATGGTAGTTTTTTGTATACATTAGTGATCTTTTCCAATTTTAGGTGGATTAATAGAATGAAAATTAAATAATAATTCAATTTTACATAATGATTATAACATCGTAAATATAGTGTATATACTTTAATTTTACCATAATAACCATCCCCGAATGAATTGTATAGAAAATTTATCTCATGGCTTCTTGGACATGATATTCAACACATGCACACGAGTGATGCATGAAATTCCCATTTTATAGAGAAATGTTGGGAAATGGTAATTAAATACTAATAATGACATATTATTATCTTTATGATAATATATTCATAATGTATTAGGGATATAATTTTAAGGAATATGGTGAAAAAATAAATAAAATTGAAAGACATTGGTTTAGATTTATAACTCTTCTACGGGACACCTGTGATAGCTTGGACATTAAGCCTTAAAAAAATATCTTAGTAGAGGATAATATGAACTTCTACAAAATTAAGTAATATAGAGATGTTTTCGATAGGGTATTAGATGATCTATAGAGATAAAAGAACAATGAAAAAAGAATGGAAAATGTTCCCTCTTATTAGTGTGCAGAGATACACACATAAAATTATATAAAAAATTTGTATAACGTTAAGCCACATTAATGTTAATGTTCCTCTAAATAGAATATATTTAGAATATAGGAAAAAAAATGGTTTAAATATATTCAAAAAAGATAAATTAGACTGTATTTATTGGCCTTAAAAGTATTATCTATTTGTTCAACCCATGGTAGACCTATTTTACCCAAAACCATAATGTTTTTTTACTTGTTATACTATTCAAATTGCTATAAAATTATGATTACACTATTAAAATGAATTAATTATGATAGTAAGACTTGTATAATATATTTTAAAATATTAACTTTCTATTATTGGTGGAATTAATATTTTACGAAATACAAAGAATGGAACAGAAACTCATTTTAGGAAATGGATTATTTTTTTCATAAAACTGAACATACATCATTTATGTACATTGTAATGAACCATTACAAGATGTAAATTTTTTTTTATAAAATATTATATATTCAAATTCATTTTAATAATTTATCAATGGATATTGACATAGTTTTTCAGGATAATAACAAAAATTGTCAATGAATTCATTTCTTTAAAGAATTGTTTTTTGAAAAAAAAAATTATCATGTAAAAAAAGTATAATTTTGTTTCATGTATTGTTTAGAGCCTAAAAATTACATATTATGGTGATTTTAAATTAAAATTATCATTCTAAATTCCATGATATTGATTATGGTTAAATTTTTATAGAACTAGGACAACCCGATAAATAATAAACCCTTACAAAAGAAGTTGACACTCATTCACAGTATCCATTTCATCTCTAGGAAAATTATGTAAAAAATTAAATAAGATCAATATTAATGATAAATATACCGAATTTTCAGCTTTATCACATCCATATCTTTATTATCCTTTATATCTAGTGAAAAACAATGTTTAAACTCTAGATTAGAATAAAGGTTAACAAGGGATAGAAAATAAGGTATTGAAGCACAAATTATTAGTTAGAAATCATAACCTGGATATATATAAGCATGTATTATGAATCATAAGATTCCAAAAAATATATCTGTGTAGATGAAAAAACCATAAATGAGTTTATTGGAAAAATTATTCAATAAAATACAATTATTCTCATTGAAGACAACTTATTTATAAAATGAATCAAAAATATAAAATAAAACACTTTCATTGAAGATAACAATGTAAAGATTTCATGGGAGTTCTAAATACTTAGGGAATTATGATGGTTATAAAATTTACTCATTCTTTATATCTTTAAAACACATTCCTTCCATATTTTTGTTTAAAAATATTCGAAGAACCTTTTATAGAAAATGATATATTATAAATTTTACAAAAATATTAACAAGTAAAAAATGAATAAAATTGAATTTAAAAAAAAATTAGACTAATATTCAAAAATTTGGAAACAATTTTATAAAACATATACATGGAAGAAAAATAGTGTTTTAGGGGAATATTTATAAATAATGATTTTGGGAATGAAATTCCCTTATAAATTCTATATCACAGAAGTGAAAATTAATAAAATGAATTGAATATGTTTGTTTTCTATACAGAAATAAAAAAAATGGGGAAATATAAAAAAATCTAATTAAAATATATTTTACAAATAAGCTTATTATGCCATAATCAATGGAGTAGAGGTTTATCCCAATTAATTGATGTTGGGTTAAGATTTCATTAAACCCTTCATAATCTATTGAAATTTATGCCCCTGAATGTAAAAATTATCAAATGTAACATTGAATTACCTGAATATATTTAGATTCATGTTATGGTATGTCAAGGGTTTTTATGTACACCACACAGATGAATTAATTGGTGAATAAGTAGTATATCTCACATAAATAAATGTTAGATGAGAAACCCTTACCTCGTGGTTCACATTAATTTTGAATACATTATCCTCTTATATAATAGTCTAATGAATTTTATAAAATAAATAATTAACTATGTTAATATTTAAAATACCTTATTCTATAATTTTATGACCTCTTATGACACATTAATGAATAATATTTCATTATTTTTGTGGTTTTGAGAGTGCTAATTTCACAAATTTATGATCGTTAAATTTTCTTATAATAATGTATGTCCTTGAAAATTGGGAATAAAAATAAATAAGTGAAATTAAATAGTATTAATGGACTTTTATAAGTAATAATGGTCCCATATATCATTTTTTTTTATGTGGATGATTTATTTAAAATGGTAAGGTTAAATGTTTAGTTTATTTTGGTGGTTTTTTTGAACATCACAAATTAGATTCATTTTATTTAATATTATCAGTATATATTTGATCTAGAACATGATTCAGGTTATAATATACATATTAAAATATTATTTAACAATAATTATACTATTATTATGATACATTTATGTTTAATGGAAAATAAAAAAATCGTTATTCACTATGACAATTAGCCACCATAATTTGAACATTGTTTTCATTTATTTGAATAAAATTATTTATTAAATGAAATGGATATGAAATATTCCATTAAAACATAAAAATATAGTCTATACCTAATTTTTGAGTTATAAATTATTTATTTATGAAGTATTTTGGGAGGAAAGAGAATAATTGAATAAGGCAAGAGACGTGATTTGAAAAACTTATCTCTGGAATATCACCCGCTTGAAGGACCACATGAGGACCTTGTATTTGGTCTTTTGATAATACCGTCATTTATTTTACGTCAGTATAGTGAGGAGGATATTTTTTTGGAAGATACTTGAGGATATTCATTGTTTTTTGGTCTAAATGGACTCGTGATGGGTGGTATTTATACATGATGAGAGATGTGTTTAACTGGTTATATAATGATTATTGTATGTTTAATTACCATCACATTTAGGCGGAATTAATTTCCATGAAATTTTTTTATAATAAATATTTTATTTTCTATTTTGGGTCTATAAATACCTCATATATAATATTAAATCATTTATGTGTTTATGTATTTTAAGACTTTACCTTTAATCATTTATATTTTAATTATCTTTCCTTTGCTATAGTAAATAATTTTTTTACCATGCAAACATATTTCGGTATAAAAATAAAAATAAAGATAAAAACTATTATTTAGATTTTGATTTAGAATTTGGAATCCATTTTACGGAATTAAATTCACATAATTGGAATAATTATATTTACAATTAATCTAACATATTCAATGAGAAAACGAGGTTTTATAGTTAAAAGGTTCCAAAGTGTGAAATATTTTTCTATCCAATTTAATATAAAATTAATTATTATGAACTAAATTCGATGGATTGATAAATAATGAATCTAATTATACCATAAAACTAGTTTGAAATATAATTTAACATTATAAATAATTATATAAATAGTATGTTTTCAATTAAAATGAATTATTTTTATCTTTTCGTGATAATATAAAACTTATCGGAAAAACTCCAAAAACTCACACTAAGTAAATTTTGATATCCCTTATTTAATCAATTTTTTTTATTTTTTAAAATTTAATTTATGAAATTACAAACATTTAGTTTTAAAATTGTTTCTCTAATAAAAGATAGAAAATTTACCTTTAAAAAATATAATTTGTTTTCGTAACTTAGATTCATTGTTACTGTAATCTTATATAACATGTAGGATGATCATAAAAACATTCTATTGAATATATAAAATATAAATTTTAAAAATATAATTCACTAATTATGACTTATATATTTTAATTAAATAAAATATCATCTTGTGCCTAAATTTTTTTATAACACATTATTTATGTTTAAATGATTTTCAATTTTTTATAATTAATTTTTAACTAGTGAATTCATTTTATAAACTAGTTTAAAAAATATTTTAATAATTTAATTAATCACATTAATTACCATCATTCCATAGATATGACAAAATTATGAAATTTAAATAATAATATTAAGTCATTTGATTAAGATATGTATGATGTAACTAGTGTGTTATTGAACATAGTTTTTAAATTTAAAAACACATGAGGTTACATTATCTCAATTTAATAAATAACTTATTCAGAATTTGAAGACAAGATAGTAGAACTAGGGATTTGACTTATCAAAATTCAATTGTTTAATCCCTACATGATAAAAAGGGTCAATAAGACATCCATTTGAAAAGAGTGAATGGAATGTAAAAATATCACTAGAGATAACACAAACTAGGGTACAATGTAGTAAAATGTTGACATGGAAGAGACAGATAAATATCAATTTTTAATCAAGAGTTATAAATAAAATGTTCATGATAAATTTAACTACTGTAAAATGATATATTTAGGATGGATTGAAGGATTATTGGATTCTCAGTATGGAAATTAATCAGATCACGTTTTTTACAAAAATATTTTTATAGAGGTGAGGAATTATTTTAATACATATACAAAGAATATGAAAAAATATATTTAAATGAAACATAGAATTTGAACCTCATATTGTATTCAAATTATTAGCATTCAAGAAATCAATTCACATCCAAGAGTATCAAAATTATCTTATACGGGTAAAAAACCAGAAAATTATGACTAAATATTTTTATTGTAGTTAGGAATTTACCAGAAAATAAAATATAAGAAAGCATAATGTAATTATCTAATAAGAATATTCATTATATTACAAGAAAAATAATTTAATCTCTAATATTCAATAGTTATACCCAATGTTTAACATATATTATTAATTAAAAACATTACATAGAAATCTAAAAATATTGTTGACTAAAATTTGAAACACAAAAATCATTACGATTTGATCACAGAGTCTTCCAAAATAAATATAACATTTAATGTTAATATCAATAAATCCAAAATCCTAAAAATTGTAACTTATTTAGATAGTCTCCATGATATGATAGTTATTTTAATATATAACCTGAATAACCCTAAACCAAAAAAAAATCAAATATTATTTGTAAATCCATATCAACATTAATTAATTTAATAATAATACACAATATAATTTTTACAATAATTATATAGGATAATAAAAATATTGAATGTCTTCTGAGATAACATTTATCACTTCATCCCTTAAATAATTTCATATCTAATGGTTATCAATACAAATTTTTTTCCCAAAATGAACTTATTATTTATATGTTTATGAGATAAAATTCATAATAACTAGGAAATCATATAGGTCAATGATTGGTAATTCACCAGTGTCTCCATTCTGTTGTGTGCTTGATCCTAGCAGGCTTTCCATACATGATGGTTTGTCACCCATTCATCATTTTTTCATTTTTCTAAAACTATAATAATATAATCAGATTAAAATTCAAGAACTGTCAGGAAAATACTAAAAAATAATCATTAATATATTTTAACCTAAATGGATATCTCATACATTTGGTTTTTCAACCGAAAAATAATGATCCCCTAGTTACCTTAAATTCAGAGATCATATAGTCAAAAAGTACTTTCAATGCATGTAAACATGCTTCCTCTAAAATAAGTATAATTTTTCTTCAAATAATAGTTTCTATATTATAAAATTAATGGATATATATTCTATAAAAATTATCAAATTTGACCACTTTTCAATTATATAAATTCTATATAACATATGTTTCCAAATTTTTGAAAAAAAACCCTACTATTGAAAAACAATTATTTGTTCCTTGATTACTATAATATTTTTAAAATACAGTTATACCATAAATTTGAAAACACAACACATAAACATGTATTTCATTCAGCATACTTCTAAAACCATTAACCATGATTTTTCATCATAATTTATTCATAAAATCAATGATATTAATTACATACCTTTGATTCATCACTTTTAACACTAAAATGCTACCTATGTTAAACATTAAAAAAATAATTCATTGTTTAAATACAGACATCATGATTATTTTGAAACCCTATTTTGTCTTATAACATGATTACCTATATCTCGGATGTAAAATATCATATCCTTGGTGAAATTTCAATATTTAGAAGATTTGGTATTATTGATAATTTGAAATAAATAAAAAAGATACCATGAACAATAAATATTTAGGATAAAATAAATTGTTCTAACTAAATGAAATAGTTTCATATAGGTCTTTTGAATTATTATAATGGATTGAAAATCATTTCAATATGCTTTTATAATCATTTTTATAATCCAATAATCTGATAGTGATATGAATTTTAAGAAAGTTATCTTTCCATCCATCTTGAATGATGGTCTTTAATCAATACGAAATAATAGTATTAAAATAGGAAATGAATTATTACATTTTAAAATGAAAAAAATTACTTTTAAAGACAATACCCATTGTAACTCTATAATCTTAACCATCAAATCCTTTATAATTACATCAATTACCTTTCAAAATCCGAACTCAAAAATGTATCATTAATTTCATATATGTCCATATCATTGGATTATAAAATGGGTTTCTATGACATTGAACTTATAATATTCCTAAACATTTAAACCCTATGATGATATTCATAACTCTTAAGGTATAATCCAATCATGTAATGTTATCAAAGTCATGATCAGATGCAAACATTATGATCATGGCCCTGAAAAATACATACTCTTGTTATTTTAAACTATAATTTACATTATTAAATGACCATGAATCATACTTGTTCAGTGTTTTATATAATGAGTACTATCTATTACATATTAAACCCTTACAAAACAAGTGGACACTATTTCCCAATATCAATTTATTCCATTAAACAATAATGCTAAGAAAGAAAAAAAAGAATTAATTTACCGATAAATCTTAAAAAATTCCCCCAAGATCTCATCCTTGTCTTTATTCCACTTTAAATCCTACGAAAAAGAATTTTGAAACATTGGATGATCACAAAATCTCAGTAATGGGAATAAAAAATGAAGTTGAAGAATAATATATGAGTTAGAAAAAGTAACATGATTCTATATAAGCATGGAGCATCAATAATCATATAGAATCATAAATATAGTGTATGGAATCATATGGTTATAGAAAAATGGTAATTTGGTTGTGACATATAGTATAACAAAAACATGGGTCATGGATAACTATCAAGACAATATAACGTGGTAGATAGAGTCCTTGGAGGGATTAGGTTTACTGCCTAATCCTATTCAAGTCGTCTCCAGATACAAAAACATCTCCCAATGCATCAGATCGCCATCTATGTGAACAAATTATATTGTTCCCAGGTTTATGTGTTCCAAATAAACAATAAATTATAAGTAATAATCATATGGATTACCTATGGAATTAAGTGCATATAATAATATTGTAATTTGGCATTGCCCAATAGAATATAATAAATGTATCAAAACAGTATATCCCTATTTTAACTAATGATTAACCATTAAATAAAATATGAAATATGTTATCACTATATATCAACCTACATGAAGAATAATATTCACAAAATCTTATTTAGATATATGAAAATACATTAACTGAGTTTATTGAAAAGTTATTCATGAAAATACCATTTTCATATTGAAAACAAATTATTTTTAAAATTTTGCACAACTATAAAAGAAAGCATGTTTTCTGAAAATAACTATATAATATTTTTAAGGGACATTTATACAATTATATATACCATAAAGGGAAATGAATTCATATTTTGTATAAGTTAAAAACAATTCATTCCGTATTTTTTTCAGAAAATTATTAAAGAACATTTTATACAAAATGATAAAATATACCATGCGAAACATTTATAAAAAAGTAAAACATGATAATAAATTAATTTAAATAATAATATGATAAAAATAAAAACAATTTCAGAAACAATTTCATAAAGCATGTACATTGATGTAAAATAGTGTTTTTATGGAAACTTTAAAAATAATTAGCGAAATCCCCTTATAAAATTCATATAATTGAAGTGAGAATTAATAAAATTAATCTAATATGAATATATTATATAAGAAAAAAATACACTTGGAAATATAACATATGGAAATCAAATGTAATTTCAAAAATAACCTTAGTATTACCTAATAAAGGCAGTGTAAGTTTAGCACAATGATTGAAATTTCTTTAAGAATCACCTTACAACATTCAAATTAGTCGAATTGTATGCACCATAAAATTATAAATTATCAAATTAAACATTGAATACTTTGATGATAACTATATTCATGGTTTATATATCATGGGGTAGTATGTATACTAAACACTTTAAATAAGTAGTGAATATATATTATATCTGATAAAATTAAAAGTGAGATATGAAACACTCACTTTACCCTTACCATTAAATTTTAAACATTATCATTAGTAATAATGGATAAATGAAATATATTAACTCATTATATAACTATATTCATATATATAATGACTTATGTTATGATTTTATGAAATATTACGATCTATTCATTAATGAATTATCATTATACCCTGGATTTAGGTGTGTTCATTTCATGGTTTTTTGATCGGTTCATTAGTGTATAATTTTGGATGATCTTATAAAATGGTATTGAAAATTAATAGGTTAATCAAATAGTATTAATGATCTTATATAGGTAATAATATTCCCATATATCATTTTTCATTCTTGTATGAGGATGATTTATTTAATATGGTTATGATAAATGTTTTTTTATTTTGGATTTTTTTCCAAACACCACAAACTATTTTCATTTTATTTTACATAAATAGTATATATTAATTGTACAACATTACATAGTTTATAATATGCACATTAAAATATTATATAATAATAATGATACTTCTATGACCATCCAAGTAGGTCGTAAGGGAAAATGAACAATGTCATTATTCATATAGATGTTTAATAGCCATAATTTGAACAATATATTCATTTCATTGAATTAGAGGAATCAAGAAATTAAGTAGACAAGATTAATTATGTTAGATAAATAAAACCCTATTATATTAATGATTCTGTAGTAATCATGCCTTAGTGGATGAATTAGGTGAGGATATAATAAAAGATGAAAATAAAATAAAATATGTGTTTTTTAGATAATTAACTCTTGAATATCACATCATTAAGGTACCTAGTGAGGCCCTTGTATTTGGTATTTTGGTATGACCAACATAACATTTCCATGGTTATATTTTTTAGGATAGTTTTTGGTATATTGTTATGGAGATTAATGGCTTGTGGGTCGAAATGGGGTAATATTTATACCTGAGGAGAGGTGGGTCTAGATTATTAAATAATGATTATGGCATGTTTAAAGCCAACCACATTGAGGTGGCTTCAATTAATAGAAATTTGGATGATAATAATTATTTTAAAGGATATTTAGGGTAGATAAATACCACAATAACTAATTAAATTTGGACGTTTTTAGTTATTTTAAAACTTTACCTTTTAGCATTAAACTTTTTCATTATCTTAACTATACAATGATAAATAACTTTTTTACCACATTAAATGATTTATATTCAAACATTTAAATTACCATGTAACCTAATTTGGAGCTTATAATCCAATATATGTAATCAATTTTACCAAATTCAATCCACATAATTAGAAATATTATATTTCAAATTAATCCTTTAGATGCTTTGGGGAAATAGGTTTTTAAATAGAAAAATTTCAAATTTTTGAAATGATTTTGTATTAAAATTAATGTGAAATTATTTAAAATTATCCAAATTGGATTTATTTTGGTATAATTGATCAAATTATAATTTAGAACGAATTTATAATTTACGATCATTGATTTTGTAGAGGTATGATCGTTCTTATAATTCAGTTTGAAACCCTTAAATATTCTTAATGAAATTTTTACATTGTGTGTGAGGAATCACGGGAGTCTTCTAGAGTTTATAGATATGAAGGTAATGTAAATAATTCTACCCTCTACATGTCACATAGTTTGATTATAGTTAGTGTAAACCGTGTTATATGGATTGACACACCATGCAAGACCAAAGAGCGACATTTTTCACAGTTGTCGTATGGTTTTTTATACCATCTAGGATCCCCATGTAGCCGTGTGACATGAACCCATCTTGGATACAGGTATGAACATGATTTTTATATGCCTAGGAAAACCATTTAGCCAAACTATGTGCCCTTTAAACATTTTAATTTACCAAAATTTTTCTAAATATTTTATACTTCTCACATGATTTTTTATCCATATTATTCCTCTACCATCTCTACTAACAAAATAAAAATCCCAATCCTTCCCAAGGTTTGATCTTTACCATTTATTGGAAATTTGGATTTCATTTCGGTGCGGATAAAATCTCTATGTATGTCTAATGATTCTCTTTCTTCTCGTTATTAGATTAGGGATACTAGTTTTATTCTTTTTCTTCTAAATCAGTACAACCCTATTTTCTCCAATATATTTTATATATAAGAAATTAAAAGTTTGATTGAATATGAAAAATGGTCTCATTATAAGCATTCAGTTGTCTTTGGATTTATGGTATGTGGTTACTAAGTTATATCCCATGGCCTTTTTTGTTTATTTGTGCATCCATAGATGGGTGTTTTCTTTAATTTTTGTAATTAATTTGTTTCCTTATGTAATGAATTTTAAAATTGTTACTCAAATGATAGAGTTAATCCCTCATGATCCCTGTGGGATTCATGGTGTCTTATTATACACTATTTTGTCCAACATTGGGGTTTGATAATAATTCAAAACATGGGAAATTGTAATGTTCGTCCAAAATATCATTTGTGATGAAATAGAGCCCATGAAAACTTTATGGACATGTTAGTTGAATTATGAAGTGGAATTACTAGTAGTTGTTTCTTGTAATTTTAATTTTCCCAAGGAATCGTTTGGAATGACCTTAAAAATGGTTGAATGGGTTAATGTGAATGTGAAAAATGTATTATGGATTTTTAATAGAAATGTGTATATGGACAAACACATATGTAGAGATGAATATGATAAATAGGATAATTTATGGGAATTGTTGATTATGCTAAATGTGGTGAGGTAAAAAATTTAAAATGTGTTAAATGGGATACTCTATGTAAATGGTAAATGTTTTGATGGTTTAAGGCATAAAGATGATTTATGAGTTAAAAAATATGAAATTTAAATGTTATGTGTATGGATAATGTATGGTTTTTTAAATAGTATATGTATTAAATGTATAAACAAGTGTGTCCGGAAGTATTGGTAGTTTTGGGGTATTGGATGTGAGGTTGTACACCCATGTTTCTTGTTAATCAAAGGCTCTAAATTCCACCCCTATAATGCATGGGTTAGAGAAGGGGTCCGAGGCTCTATGCCTGTATCATTTTCATTTTTTTAGACTACCTAGACCGAGTCTCCACGGTATGTGTGATGTTTATATATATAATGTTTACACAAAGAAAGATAGGGAACTCAGCTTATTCGCTTATTCATGAAAACTGACTGGCTTGGGTCATTGTGTGAAATATGCAAATACCTAAACCATGGAATGTGTGATGAAAATGAAAATCGTGATGAAGATGGTATCCATAATGATAATGGAAATAATGATGGAAATATATTACGTGAATATTGTTAATTAATTTCACCTGAATTTGGTTTTATTATTATTCCATTTTTTTAGTAATTTCATGCAATATCTGTTTAGACTGGATATCCTATAGCCATTGTATGTGGTGGCCTACTGAGATGTGGTCACACCCTACTCGGTCCTCTATTGCGTACCCAAGAATATTTGATGGCTATAGGTCTGGACAATGGAAAATGACCAATTTTAGGGAGTTGATTTCCACATTGAATGTGCATGGATGAGGATTTGGAGTTGGATTCATCACTCATTTTGGGAACATTGCAGTTTGACATTATTTTGGATTTTCTCCACATTTGGAAGTATTAGTAGGACATGACATATTTATGATTTGGTTTTGGTTTTACCCTATTTGGTAAATAGTTAGTAATTAGTGTTTTTTATTTATTTCATATTGTATAATTTACATCATTTGTAATCTATGGTGGATTACACAGGGAAAGAGGGTATTGCCTCCCCATGTGATATGTTATATGCTTACTATTATTCAGAAACCTTTCGCATATGGGGAGGCATGCATGATTTTATGTGGTGACCAGGCTCAGGGCATTGATTAGGGGATTTTTGGTTGAGGATGTTATGTAATGGTATCCGAGCCATGTTCTATTATTTTGACTTATTATCTGGAATTGTATATTTGAGATTATAATGTGTTGAGTATTCTAAATGATCTTATTATAGGGATTATCTAACCCATGTGTGGGGGGAACAATGTTCCAAAGGTGAGAATTATTGTTCTAAATGTGTGTTTATACCGTTTAATGACTTTTTGACATTATGTGATGTAGTTGTTGTGTGATGGGACTATTTTATGGAATTTATCCCATGGAAAGAATAACCTAGTGTTTTTTATTCATGCCTCATTAAAAGAACCTAGGGATATAGGTGTCAGGCATCATAGTAGAAACACCTGAAAAGGGTGTGTATGATGTGAAGTCTAGAATTCATTTCATAACAGCTTTTAAATATAATGAAAATAATTTCTAATAAAGGTGATGAAAATAGTTTGATGGAAACAATGTTCATAAATGATTAAAAATTATACTAAATGAAGAGTTATGAGTGATTTGAGAATGTGGGTTTGTTAAGTTGTAATGATATAAAGGTGCTAACATAAGAAGGATTCATGTTATAAAGGTAAAATGACATAAAAAGGGAGTGTGAATTGAAATATTGTGATTATGTATAATGGTTTACCCTATGTTGACCATGACCTATGGTAGGAATGGTTGATGTTATTGTTTTAGGTGTGATGAGGTATTGTGGGATATTGTACAAAAAATGGGTTGTCTATCGCTAGTGGGGAGCCTTATTATATGTAATTTGTGGAATACTTATGTTATGAGTTTTAAGACTCATTATTGGAATACTGGGATGATCATCCATGATGATGTGTGCTAGTTGGGTGAGAAGAGGACATCACTAAGAATGGTCCCCCCAAATTGGGGTAGGTGATTCAAGTGGTTAAAGGTAATAGTGGAAAGGTTTAGTTTTCTGAGAATAATTATCATTTCAAACAGATGCTGGAATGGGACCTATGGAAGAATGTTCCATGTATGTTTTACCTAAGAAGATAATTTATGTTATAGTATCCTCAAATGTTAGGTGAAGAGGTTGGACTTAAGGAATCAATGTTCGGGATAGAGTTAATAATAATGATTTTGGAACTCTTGGAGACTCATGAAGTTTTGGAAGCCTATATGTTGTGGGGAAAAGTAATTTATAGTGGAATATCTTAGTTTATACATTGAAAGTTGATGATATTCTATGAAGTACTAGCTGTATTTGTTAATTGAATACTTCTACCTGGAGCCTTTGAGATAAGAGAGTGGTGTAGCATTTATGATGTTGACGTAGGGGACTGTGTTTGGGATGAACTATGATAGTAATTTAATAGAATTGCAACTCTTTTTACCAACATTGGCATGGGTTGAGGCCTCTACCGTAATATTCTTTTAGTATGGAATTAGGATTGAGATCAAGTAGAAGGGGAATATCATTAATTTTAAGAGGTTTTTAGAAGTGGTTGATCATTCCCTTAATTAAAAAGGTAACTAAAACGAGACTTTAGGTACTTGGATAATGGTTCTATTTGGACGGACCTATAGTGATCCATTTGATGGTATGAATCATCTCTTTGGCATTCTTCACTAGGGTAAATGAGTGAAGAGTGGTCAGAATAGAGGATCATCCCCTCACGGTGCTGATCAGGTGTCTTTCTATCAATGTGGTATGTCGGTAAATGTTCGTCTTCAGTTCCCCCAACCACTATTTAAGTGCCAAGAATGCCTAAGAACGGTGTGTGTGTAAAGGTTCTATAGAAAAACAAAATAGTTGGGAATGGATAGAGGATCAAGGAAGATTTCTTGTATTAGCAGGGGGTTAGTTACCCCATTTCAAGATACCATTTAGAGGTTAATAGTTTGTACTCATTGATGTGTTTGATGTGGTACTCTAGGATGATATCATCCATTTCAGCAGGGTGGTGAGACACCAAGAACTTAATCCAGGGTCCCGAGTGGGGGGGGGATGCTAGATTCATATAGTTCGGTATACACCTATAGGTGAAGAGGTTGGACCATCGATTATTTGTTGTATGATCCTTATAACTTTCACACTTTATAGCTCTTTATTTGACACATGTTCCTCAAACACTTTTGTATATTTTCATGTTTTTGTGGTTTTGAGTCCACGAGTGAATTATTTGTGTGGGGATATATCGATTGATACACAATTATCGGTGTGATCATTAAACATCAGGTAATGTATGTGGTGTGAGCCAGTGGTTGGTAGATACCATTCCGATGGGACTTGTGTTATCTTGAGATGTTTTGTTTTCATCGGATTGTGGGATTGGAGTGGTTTGTTTTGCACCACGACCATGTGGAATATTTTCCACATAGGGTAATTTTCACATCTCTTAAGGGAGACATCTATGTCTATCATGGAGAGTGGGATGTTCAAGTATGTTGTGGAGGGAATGTTTGTCAGCATATGGTTGAACTCATGAACCATGTGGCATGTCTTATGCTAGATGATGTGGATGTTGAGAAACATGTATTTCATTTTATATTGGATCTATTTAGGATGTTTTTATTAATTATTTATTCAATTTTCCATATTAGAGGGATTTTATTCTCACAAAAGATTTATTTATCTTGAAAAAACTAATATCTATTCCTCCATGTAGAATGACACTAGCAGAGCATCAGGAACAAAAAAAACCCAGTTGGAGGAACTAGAGAAAGAGGGATTTATTCATCTGTGTATGTACCCTTGGGGATCTCCCATGATTTTTTTAAAATAATTCATTTATCATTTCGAATTTATGTTGATTATAGATATCTAAATAAGAAGAAAATTTAGAGTATATACCCTCTTCTAAGAATTGAGAAAATTTTAAAACAGGTAATAGTTTCATCAGTGTTTTCCATGATTTATTGGGGATTGGGGTATCACCAGTTGATGGTGAGACCATCTAACATACCATAGACTACCTTCAGGATAATTTATGGGTTATATGAGTTTGATTTCATTCCATTCAGTTTTACCAAAATGACAAAAGTGTTTATGTCCCTATTGATCTGAATATTTCAACCGTACGTTGATAGGTTAGTGGCTGTCTTTGATCCTGAAATCATTGTGTGGTCAAAGAAATGTGATGATTATGCCAAACTCTTGAATTAATCAGGAGTAAACAAATAGATAATAGGTGATACAACAAAATATACAAATTTCATTTCTAAATTTTCAAGGTGAAATTTTTTGGGACCATAATTTTATAGGATGGTGTGTCTATAGACCAGGATAATGTTTATGAAATTATGTATTGGGGCCATCGAATGATTGTTTATGATATCGGGAGATTTTTTGTATGTAAATTTATAACAAATGGTTATTAAATACTTTTCTCATTTTGAACAAACACTTTAAGTCTTAACCATAATGGAAATCACTTTTTAGTGGTTTTTTAACACCCCAAGCTTCCACGGTACGATTCTCTTTGAATAATACAGTAGCGTGTGTTGTACGCACCTTCGGGTTCTAACACACACCACAACCAATCAAACTAGCTGTTATGAATAGTAATACCCACTTTTTGAAATTTTATAAATTTTATCTTTCAAAATGGACATCATTTTTGAATTCGGAATATCGAAATTAGCTTAGGGGAAATTTTTTGTATTTTTCTAAAAATTGTCAATTTTTAATGAATAGTGAAAAACACTGAGTTATAGTTAAAAACCGATTTTTTTAAAATAATTATTTATTTTATTTAAATTTATTTTAGGTAAAATATAAAAATAATACTTATATATGTTCAATGTAATTCATTGGAGTCAATTTATAATAATTTTAGATATATAAAAATTTTATAGAACTTTTCATCGTCTTTTACCCACCTCCAAGGAGAATTTGAAAATTCACATAAAACATAAATTTATCGCTTCTGTGAGTGGAATTTCGAAAATCCAAGAAACAAGGTTAATATCAAGGAGTAAAAATTTTTTCAATAAGATAAAAATAATTTTTGGTGAATAGTAACTTTCTAGTTTTATTTACCACGGTTAAAAGTAAATAGGGTAATTAAGGATAAAAATGATATTATTATTACCCTAACGCATGTCTTAATTCCATTGGATAAGTATTATTTGACCAAAAACGACCTTAGGAATAAAATATTATTATTTTGGTCCACTTCGATTAGATTAGTACATTTATTATTATTTAATTCAAATAAGAGTTAAAAGAGTTAAAATCAAAGTTTAATAACTAAAACATTTTAAATTCAGGTTTATACCTAAGATAAATTCATTTATTAATATTCATTAGAAAGATAAAATGATATCCTACATAATGGTATTTTATTTATAATTTGTATACATTAAATAATTTAATTTATTTATGATACAATGATGATTCAGTAATTACCGTATTAATGAACAACTAAGATAATAGATATTATAAATACTAAAATAAATGTAATTTGAGACTTTTTATGAATTCAAATAATTTTATAGGTTAATATGAAATATTAGGATTTAGTATATTATTTTTTTTATAAGTAATAATTATTTTATGAATTTATCAAAAACAAAATACCCAATAGTGTCAAAATTGATATAAAATATTTTTTAAAACAAATATTATATTATTAATTGATATTATAATCCTAAAATTATAAGGCTCGGCCAAAAAACTTATATAATGTTTTTTGTATCATTAATGAACCACTTTGGGTTCTCTTGGAAGTATATTGTATGTTTATTAACAATATAATATAAAAATATAAAGAGACATGGTAAATGCCAAACTATTTAACTAAGAATTAAATATAAATGATAATGTTACTTTAGTGACCCAATCCAGTCTAAAATCTATTGGTTGAAAGGCTTTCGACCCATCCCCACCTTAGCCACGAATTATGTTACTTTGGAGCCATTATAAACCGAATATGAATTTATTATATTATAATATTTTAAGTTTTTGCTAAGGTTCCCCTCACCCCTCTTATAAAAGGGAACTTCCTCATATCTAAAATTCATAACATAAAAGCCTTTCGGCTTGGCCAACCCCTGCCCAAATATTCTCTTAACTTCCCTCAATTCATCCTAGAGGAATTATTTTGATCAGAAAGCCATCCTAAGGATCCCTTTTTATCAAATCAAAAGGAAAAACCCGAAGAAGAGGTAATGTTTTCACCACCCTCTTTCAAGTTCCTTTCTTCTTCCACTTCTCCATTCTTTGTTATTTCCATTCTAAAATAAATACTCCAGAATATTCTATATATTGTGATGTTATTGTAAATATGGTACAACCATATTCAGTTTCTATCCATCCTTTGAATGACATGTCACCATATGTGCGTACGTACGACCTACCGTCTCCATGTCGTGGTGTAATTGTTATTCAAAACATTATTATTTCGATGTGTATGATAATAATGTGTAATTGAAGTAAATAATAAATATAACATTATAATGAATCTTTATATATGATATACCATAAAATTATATAAAATTTTAATATCAAAAGAATGATATTGTCGCTCGTGCGTACGTAAGGACTACCATCTCCCCGAACGCGATGAGATTCATTCCCCATCATATCCAGTCAAGACTAATTCTCATTTGATGATTAAAAGTAATGTTTAATAACTTTATATTATTCTGGATATGAATACGATACAACCTATCCATAACAACCACAACTAATGTAACAAAGAATATAAATGAAAACGAATCAATTAACACCCGAAACAATGATTATACTAAGATATTATTAACAAAGCCATGTTAAAAGTTCATATATGATATTATATTAATGTATATGATTCTTTTATAGTTTAATAACAATTATTTCACCATTATACATGAGGTAAACCAACCCTAGACCAAGGAAAAGTACAAGGTAAGTGTTTATTTCACAATCTCTTCATTATCTGAGGTTGTTTATACGTAATTATCTATTGTGTCCTTTTTATCATCCACTTCCATTTTTCTTAAAAATGTATTTCAAAACATTATTACTATTTTACAGAATATAGTTTAATGTCATTTATACTATTGTTTGAATTTTTATAAGTCTTTTATAAAATAATCTTTCCGTCTTCTTCCAAACAAGGTCCTTTTTACCTATTCAAAAAAATTATGGTAAGAATTTATTTTTTAACATATATGGAGGGTGTGGCTATTTTCCACATTTATAAAATCGGTGAATCTTACCTTTCAAGATTATATTAATAATTTGGACGTAAATGTTTTATTTTATAATTATGTGACTTTTAAATGATTTAAAAAAAATTCATCTTGTATAGTTTTGATTTCATTTATGTCAACAACCTTTGATGGATTTTATGTTTATTCGAAGTTGATTTATTATGATACAAGACATCCATATTGTATTTAAGGTTTTTTGATATTTTTTGAATGTGGATGTGCTATTTTTATACCAATCATGGTTTATGGTTTAAGTATTGAAATTTCATATGCTAGTTTTAATATGAATGTTTATGATATGTTTAAAACTTTTGATATGAGGAATGTACTGGACTTAGTAAGTGACGGGTGGAGCCCGCTATTGATCCTCCAGGAAACAGTTGTTCTCATGAGACAACTAGACGTGGAATTGGTCGAGGCCCTTTCCCAATTTTATATATGATTTTGGCCGAGGCCTTAATAATTTTTATACGTCTTGGTCGAGGCCTTGATAAAATGTTTCAGAGTGTCTGCACTATACATTTCCTCATTATGAAAATAATATTGATGGTTCATGTGGTCATTCGGCTAGTAGAATAAAAAGATTATGTTTTTATGGAATTATTTACTCAGCTCATATTCCTTCCATAAAAGTATTCATGTTTATTATTGGTAAAGGCATGTGGTTTCAATTATTCACCGTGCTTAATATTTATGTTATCTTATGTTGTATTGCTTACCCTTACTGAGTGTTTGAGTTCACCCATTTATTATGATTCATTTCCCTAGGATATGGAGAAGTTAGTTATGAGTGACTTGCATGCATTATTTAGGGGTCTTGGATGATTCCAATGTAATAAATTCGTATTGTATTAATTTTCAAGCTGTAAAGTTGAACTTATTTATGAATATCGTTTCCAATAATACTAAACTTATCGGTCTATCGAGACATTATTTCCATGTGATCATGCCAATGTTATGTAATAATGCACCGAATCTAGGTAACTATGGTCAGGCGTTTTAGTTGGTATCATAGAATGTTTAGTACAAACCATGGAAGCTAGATTTAGGTAAACTCTGATTATAGCACATATCCTTAAGAAAGACTTTGATGCTTACTATATAAAAACATCCTAGAATTTTGGGTTTGTAGAGATTCTGTGTGTTTTCCGAGAAATGCATCCCTGTCTGGATACAAGCAGGTAGAGGCAGCTCTAGCACATTTGTACCTAGGGGTAAAACCCAAAAACACCGCTTTGAGCTAGACTCGAACGAGAACTAGTGCACGACAACGGGAATTGCTGCACTCTTGGTTACGACACTCATGGGGGATATGCTTATGATAATTCTCATTTTCATTACAAACCATTATAAAGGGTTTATGAGTATATACTTCCTCAATGAAACATTTTTATGATTATGGATTATATCCATAAACTGTTCAATTTATGTAATGTGTTTTACACGTTTGGATTTATGTATTGCGATTCAGAAGCTAATATAGTGTATTCCATTATTTATAAATGGCGCATAGTGGAAGGAATGGGAACCATATCTATGCACATAATCCATGTAGAGATTTCCCTCCTGCTCAAGATAATTATAGTGGAGCTGGTGACACAACTGGTGCTGATCATCTTATCACTATACTGGGACAACTCACTCAGGTTATGAATAATTACCTTACCTATATGAAGCACCACTACTACAAATACAGCTTTTATCATCACTAATAATGGCATTTAACATTGCTATAAAAGTTCTATAAATGCTGGTGAAGATAGGGGTCCCCTTTATCAATGCTCCAAAAACCGCTGATAAATACCCCTTTTGTCAGTGCTCAGAACAAGCACCGATAAAAGACCCATTTTATCAGTGATTTTTTTGATCGTTGATAAACTTTGATAAAATTAAAAAAAACTAAAAAAAATTCTTCCAATCGGGTGGAATTTATAGTGCTTGATCCCCCCTTTCACAGCACCTTTCTGCCCCCCTCCACCCTTTTTCAGCGCTAGCCCCAGAATCACCCATGCGTGCGCGTCCCTCCCTCCACCTGGATTTGATCTTGATACCTCCCCCCTGCGCGCCTGAAGCCTTCGCCACTCCCCTATATTGATTTGTTCACATATTAGAGATATATATATTTATTTATATTTATTCATATAGTAATATATAGTATTATGAATATAAATATATAGTGCTATAAATATATATATTTATTGTTATATCAATATATATATCTAGTTATATTAATATATATATATAGTTAGATTAATATATAGGTATATAAATATTTATATATTTTTATTCTAAATAAAATGGATAGTAGTTATTATTTAGATAAAGCTAATATATTTTATAGGTAAATATATTTTATTATTTATATTTATAATTACATTTCCAGGTGTGAATATATAAAAAATATGTACATATAGTTATATATTTGATTATAAATAGAAATGAAATATAAAAAATGATAAAATTTCAAATACATAATATCAATATGAATGTAATAACTTGGAATAAATTCAATCCCCAACAAAAAAAAGCCAATATACCCCCTTAAACGAGGATGAAAATCCACAAATTGTTAAAAAATCAGGGTACCCTGACTAAAAACTCAGGTTTGGAGGCCTTCTGAGCATTTTTGGGCCTCGAAAAAACATTGATCAGGGCTCCCCCTAATCAAAAAGATTTTGAGCTCGTCGTAGGATTCAGTTTGATATGTGGTAGTGCCAAAAAACACCCGGATCAAAAGTTATGGTCGTTTGATGTTCGAGTTGCGTTTTCAACATATTTATTATCTTTTTTTTAAAAAAAAAAATTTAGTCTTCAAATTGTTATTAAATGACTATTACTCTATAATTATTGGCTAATTATTAATCAAAATTATTATTTTTAATTTTTTTATAAGTCGTTTTTACTATATATCATATATATTAAGTGTAACTGTATATTTATACTTATCTAAAATATATTTAAAATTATATTTAAAAAATGTAATTTATTTTTATATTAATATAACCTTATCTATATATTTAAATATTAATATACATATATTTTAATGAATTGTATTGGGAAGTAGATAGTTTATCAGCGCTTTTAGAAAATCACTAACAAAGACACCCCTTTATCAGCGCTACTAAAAAAAGCGCTGATAGAGAGGTACCCTTTAAAATTGCTAAAAAAAGCGCTAATAAAAGAACCCCCCCTCCCTCTATCAGCGCTTTTTCAGTAGCGCTGATAAAGGGTGGCATCGGGAATACCATGTTTTGTGGTAGTTCACCCGTATCCGCAGCGCGGATATTCAATCATAGATCACATCATGGGGAAACAACCACCAACATTCAATTGGAGTACAAATCCACTAGTATCTGAGTAATGGATAAATTCATTAGAGAAAATATTCCATGCCTTGGGGAGTAGCGAAATGGAAAAAGTTGTCATTGCGGTTTACCGCCTCACTGGAGATGCTGATCAATAGTGGTCCTTGATTCAAAACACGAAGGAAGATGGTGAAGTATCAAATATGGAATAGATGGAGTTTAATGAATTTTTCTTAGAAAAATACTTTCCTTATGACCATCGAGTGGATTTTGAAAGACAATTTCTAAGTCTGAGGGAAAAGGAGGATGAGAACGTCACAAAGTATGAAGCTAAATTTACAAGGATAGTGACACATGCATCTAATTATATACGTAACCCATGAAGTAAGATTGATAGTTTCTTTGATAGGTTAAAACCATTTCTCCATCGAGCATTAGTATTAGAATCCTTTTCATCATACGATGATATTGTCTCATGTGTGATCAAGACAAAAAAGGAATTCTCTAAGCCATATGACTTTAAATCAATGTAAGAGAAGAAGAGATATTCTGAAGACATTGGGAAAGGAAATAATAAAACAGGGAAGAAGTGAAGAATTGAATTTCTTCCCTGTGATAATTGTGTTAGGAAGCACCCTGGTGCCTATCTAAAAGGAAAAGAAGTTTGCTACAAATGTGGATTGAAATGCCATCTAGTTGCTGATAGTAAGGGAAAACAGACACTACCAATGTTCAATGCTACAATTATAGGGAGATGGGACATTATACAAATGAATTTCCTAAGTATCACGGAAAATTACCTAAAAAAGGCCAAGGAATCAAGTTCAAGATTATGATATCACTACTGCTAAGGTAGAAGCTCCAAAAGACGTGGTGGCATGTAATTTAATAGTTTCCTCAAGTTTAGCAAATACTTTATTTGATTTTGGATCATCGCATTGCTTCATATCTTCCCATTTTTCTATAAAAATTTGATATTTCCAATATTATTTAACATGGGAGTTGTCAGTCAAAAATCATAAGGGAAGTATCATTGCAACAATGTTTTGTGAATCTGTTCCCATTAGAGAATATAAATGTTCTTAATCTAATGATCTCATTGTCATACCTATGATTGAGTTTGATATAATCCATAGTGTGGATTGGATTTTAGACCATGATGCGAAGATTTATTGTAAGAAGAAGGAGGTTACACTTTTTATGATCATGATAAAGAATACCTTGTCTTTAGAGCCGAATCGTCACCGCCTAATTCTTATCAAGATCTACCCCTAGTAGCTCAACTAAATTCAATTATTTGGGAGGAAGAGAATTAAATAACTGTGGGTGAGGAATGGAATGTTCAAATAGAGGATGTACCTATTGTGAAAGAATATGTTGATGATTTTCCATAGGTTTTATCTGGACATCCTTCAGAAAAGGAAATTGAGTTTTTCATTGATTGAATTCCTTAATCAAGGCCCATATCGAAGACCTCTTATAGAATGGCCACTGTGGAATTAGTGGAACTAATAAACAAAAAGTGGAATTGAGTAAAAAGGGATTTATTCTCCCTAGTGTTTCTCCATGGGGAGACCCTGTGCTTTTTGTTAAGAATAACGATGGATCTATGAGGTTATATATCGACTACAGGGAGATCAATCCTATCACAATAAATAAATAGTGTCCCCTACCTCGCATTGAAGATTAATATGACCAACATCATGGAGATCAATACTTTTCAAAGATTTAACTTTGATTTGGATACCATTAGTTGTGTGTGAAAGGGGAAGAAATACTGAAGACAACATTTCGAACCAGGTACGGACATTAGGAGTTTACAGTAATGCCTTTTGGGCAGACAAATGCACCCTCTGTTTTCATAGATCCAATGAACAGAGTTTTCAAGGAATATATTGATGACTTTGTAGTGGTTATTTATTGATTTTATCTTGGTATACTCCAAAATATATGAAGATCATGAAAATCACTTGCGCACTATATTGAAGACTCTGAGAAGATATGAATTATACGGGAAGTTTAGAAAGTGTGAATTATGGCTTCATGAGATTTCTTTTCATGGCCATATTGTCTCTAAGGATGGAATTTCCATTGATCATTCTAAGACCAATGCAATTGATTAGTGGCCATCACCGAAGAGTATAACTGAGGTATGCAGTTTTATTGGTTTATTTGGTTATTATCGACGTTTCCTCCGTAAGGTTGCTCGGTTGGCTAACCCATTAAAAAATCTCACACGTAAAGGGGTTAAATTTGTTTGGTCAAATGAGTGTGAAGAATGTTTTGAAAAACTGAATAAAAGATTAGTAAATTCTTCTATATTGACTCTACCGTCGTGGAATGATGAGTTTGTTATTTAGAGTGATGTATCAAAGAAATGACTTGGTTGTGTTCTTATGCAGAATGAAAGGGTTATTGCCTATGCATCATGATAGCTGAAAAATCATGAGAAGAACTATCATACTCATGATATTGAGTCAACAGCTATAATCTTTTCTTTGAATATGGACATGGGAATAAACATGGAAGGTGAAACATCATTTCATTTTCAAATGGTTTCCAACCCATCTTATTAGAATGGATTAAGAGTTCTCAGGCCAATAATGAAGAGTTTCAAAAGAAGATTATAGCCGTGAATGATTGTAGAATGAGTGAATTTGTGTATGAAGACAGAATTTTGAAATTTGGGAAGAGACTTTGTGTTCCCAATATACCTGATTTAAAAACTGAGTTGTTGGATGATGCTCATAGTTCCAGTTTCTCTATATACCCTTAGAGCACCAAAATGTATAGAGATTTGAATGAACATTTTTAGTGGGACAACATGAAGAGGGAGATTGCTGATTTTGTGTCAAGATGTATGGTTTTTCAATAAGTGAATGCTCGAAGGAAATAGTCTAAAGAATTATTGAATCCCCTTCCTATACCTAAGTGGAAATGGGAAAATATTATGATGGACTTTTTCATGGTACTACCAAAGACTCATAGAAGGAACGATGCAATATGAGTCATTGTTGATCGTCTTACCATGTCAGCACATTTTCTTGCTATAAGAGAGGATTTACCACTGGAACGTCTAGCTGGACTATATATTAATGAATTTATGAGACTTCATGGAGTACCCCTATCGATTGTTTCAGATCTTGATCCACTTTTTACATCAAGATTCTGGAAAAGTGTTCAGAAAGCCCTGGATAATGAGCTTCGTTTGAGCACTACCTACCACCCCCAAACTGATGGACAATCAAAACGAACTATTCAAACCTTATAAGACATGTTGAGGTCCTACTCACATGACATTCAGGGTATGTGGGATAAATAATTACCTCTGGTAGAATTTTTATATAACAATAGCTTCTATTTGAGGATTAAGATGGCACCATATGAAGCGTTATACGGAATGAGATGTCGCACGCCAACCTGTTGGGATGACGTTGGTGAATGAAAACATGTAGCCCCAGAACTGGTGGAGGAAATGATGGAAAAGGTGAATTTAATCCAAAACCACATCAAAGCAGCTCAAAGTAGGTAGAAGAGCTATGCCGATAACTGAATGAAGGATTTGGAATTTCAGGTAGGAGATCATGATTTCTTGAAGGTATCTCCATGGATGAAAGTTATAAGTTTTTGTAAGAAGGTAAAATTGAGTCCTAGGTACATAGGACCTTTTGAAATTCTAGAACAAATTGGAGATGCAGCTTGCAGTTTGGTAATGCCACCAAATCACTCCAAAGTTCACGATGTGTTCCATGTATCAATGTTGAGAAAAGGCATGCCTGACCTAACGCATGTACTCACCTATGAGGAATTAGAATTGGAACCCAATCTGTCTTATTGCAAAAAGCTTGTCAAGATTCTTGATACAAGACAAGAAGTACTGAGAAACTGAATGAATCGTCTTGTAAAAGTTTTATGGAGAAACCATAAGATGAAAGAGGCAACGTGGGATCCTGAGAAACATATGATTAAGAACCATCCAAGTCTTTTTATGCAGCAATATTCTATAAATTTAGAGGAAGAAATTATTTGAAGGAGGGGATAATGTAACACCCCAAACATCCACGCTAAGCTCCTCTTTGAATAATACAGTTGTGTGTGTTGTACACAACTTCGAGTTCTAACACACACCATAACCAATAAAACTAGCTCTCATGAATAGTAATACCAACTTCTTGAAGTTTCATAAATTTTCACCTTTCAAAATGGACTTCATTTTTGGATTCAGAATATCAAAATTAGATTCGTGTAAATTTTTGGTATTTTTCTGAAAATTTTTAATTTTTGATGAAGAGTGAAAAACACTGAGTTATAGTTTAAACATGAATTTTTATTTAAATAATAATTTATTTATTTAAATTTATTTTAGTTCAAATAGACACATATAACTTATATATGTTCAATTTAATTCATTGGAGTCAATTTATAATAGTTTTAGATATATAAAAATTTTATAGAACTTTTCTCCGTCTTTTACCCACCTTCTAGGAGAATTGGAAAATTCATATAAAACATATTTTTATTGCTTCTGTAAGTGAAATTTCGAAAATCTGAGAGCCATAGTTAATATTAAGGAGTAATATGGGGTTTAGTAAGATTAAAATAAGATTTGGAGAATAGTAACTTTTTTCTTTTATTTACCACGGTTAAAAGTAAATAGGGTAATTAAGGGTAAAAATGATATTATTATTACCCTAAAACATTTCCTAATTATATTGGATAAATATAATTCGACAAAAAAACCTTAGGAATAAATTTTTTTTATTTAGGTCCAATTGAAATAGATTATGACATTTATTAATATTTAATACAAAAAAAGAGTTAAAAGAGTTAAAATCAATGTTTAATAATTATCACATTTTTAATATAGGGTTATTCATAATATAAATTCGTTTATAAATATTAATTAGAAATATAAAATGATTTCCCACATAATAGTATTATATTTATAATTTTTAGACATTAAATAATTTAATTTATTTATGACACAATGATGATGCATTAATTACCATATTAATGAAAGATTAAGATAATTGATACTATAAATGCACAAATAAATGTAATTTGAGACATTATATTAATTCCAAAAATTATCTATGTTAAAATATCATATTAGTATTAGGTATATGAATTTTTTTCTAAGTAATAATGATGTATGAAATTTATCAAAATCTAAATACCCAATAGTGTCAAAATTGATATAAAAGAGTTTTTAAAATAAATATAATATTATTAATTGATATTCTATTCATAATATTATAAGTTTCTAAAAAAGGACTTATATAATGATAGGTGTATCATTAATGAACCACTAGGGTTTCCCTTGGATGTATATTGTATGTTTATTAACCATATAATATAAAAATACAAATAGACATGGTAAATGTCAAACTATTTAACAAAGAGTTAAATATTAATGATAAGGATAATTTTGTGACCCAAACAAGTCTAAAATCTATTAGTTAAAGGTATTTAGACCCATACCCTCCTTATCCTAGAAATAAGTCACTTTGGAGCCATTATATACCGAATATTAATTTATTATAAAATAATATTTTAAGTTTTTCCTAAGGTTCCCCTCACCCAACATATAAAAGGGCACTCGCCCTTCTCTCAAATTCATACCTTCAAAGCCTTTTGGCTCAGCCAACACATTCCCAAATATTCTCTCAACTTCCGTCACTTCAACCTAGAGGCATTAGTTTGATCAGAAAGCCAACCTAAGGACCCATTTTGATCAAATCAAAAGCAAGAACCCGAAAAGAGGTAATGTTTTTCCCACCCTCTTTCTAGTTCCTTTCTTGATCCACTTCATAATTAATTGTTATTTACATTATAAAATAATAAATCTAGTATATTATATATACTTTGATGTTATCTTAAATAGGGTACAACCATATTTACTATTTTATCCATCCCTTGAATGACATGTCACCATACGTGCGTACGTACGGCTTACCGTCTCCACATCGTGCTGTAATTGTTATTTAAAACAATATTATTTGTATGGGTATGATAATGATGTGTAATTGATGTAAATTATAAATATAACATTATAATGATTCTGTATATATGATAAACCATCCAATTATCTATGATTTTAAAATCAAAGGTATGATATTATCGCTCGTGCGTACGTCTGGACTACCGTTTCCACGAACACGATGAGATACATTCCCAATCGTATCCATTCTAGAATAATTCTCATTTGATGATTAAAATTAATGTTTAAGAACATTATATAATTATGGATATTATTAATATACAACTATCCATAACAAAAACTTCTTACATAACAATGCATATAAAGGAAAACGAATCAGTTAACACCTGAAACAATGATAATACTAAGATATTATTAACAAAGAAATGTTAAAAGATCGTATTTGATATCAAATTAATGTATATGATTATTTTATAATTTAAGAACAATTATTTCACCATTATACAGGACATAAACCAACCCTCTTCCAAGGAAAAGTAAAATTTAAGGGTTTATTTTACAATCTCTTCATTATTCGAGGTTTTTTATACGTAATTATAAACTAGGACCTCTTTATCATCCACATCCATGTTTCTTAAAAATTTATTTCAAAAAATTATTAATATTTTTCAGAATATGGGTTAAAGTCATTTATATCCTTTTTTTGAATTTTGAAAATATGTTTATAAAGGAATCTTCCCGCTATTTTTCCAAACAAGGTCCTTTTTAACATATTCAACAAAATTAAGGTAAGAATGTCTTTTTTTAATTTATACGGCGGGTGTGTCTATTTTCCGCCGTTGTAAAATTGGCCAAGCTTCCCTTACAAGCTTATAGAAATATATTGAATGTAAATATTTTATTTTATAATTATGTGACTTTTAAATGATTTAAAAAAAAGATATTCATCTCAAATGGTTTTGATTTCATCTATGTCAAAATACGTTGATGGATTTTAATTTTATTCAATGTTGATTTATTATGATACAAAACATCCATATTGTATTGAAGGTTTTGTGATATGTTTGACTATGAATGTTCTATTTTTATACCATTCATGGTTTATAGATAATGTATTGACATTTCATATGCTATTTTTAATATGAATGTTTATGATATGTCTAAGCCATTTCATATGAAGAATGTATTGGACTCAGTAAGTGATGGGTGGAGCCTGCTATAGCTCCTCGATGCATCGGTTGGTCTAATGGGACAACTAGATGTGGATTTGGCCGAGGCCCTTTCCCAATATCATTTATGGTTTTGGCCGATGCCTTAATAATTTTTAGACGTCTTGGCCGAGGCCTTGACAACATGTTTTTGAATTTCTGACATTATGCATTTCGGCATTATGAAAATAATATTGATGGTTCATGTGGTCATTCAACTAGTAGAATACCAATTATTATGTTTTATTATGGAATTATTTAATCAACTCATATTCCTACCATAAAATTATTCATGTTTATTATTGGTAAAGGCATGTGGTTTCAACTATTCACCATGCTTAATATTTATGTTATCTTCCACTTTATTGCTTACCCTTATTGAACATTTGAGATCACCCCTTTATTATGATTCATTTTCCCATGATATTAAGAAGTTAGTTATGAGTGACATTCCTGCATTATTTAGGAGGCTTGGATGTTTCTAAAAGAATAAATTCGTGTTTTATTTCTTTTCAAGTTTGTAAAGTTGAACTTATGTATGAAACGTGTTTCCAATAATATTAAACTGATCGGTCTTTCAAGACCTAATTTCCTTGTGATCATGCCAATTTTATGTAATAATGCACTGACTCTGGGGTAACTAGGGTCGGGGCATTACAGGTAAGAGGCATGTGAGAATTATTTTTAGGAATTAAAGAGGTGACTGACAACCTCCTTGATTCTTATATTACCTGAGTTAGGTAAGGATTATACCTAGTTTTGTGATTCATCTGTTATTGGACTTGGGTCCTATTGACATAGAATGACCAGAATGTGGTGTATGGGTCACCAAAATTAATGCCTCGTGAAATTAATTATCATACTCATGAAAATTGTTGGATTTTGGTGATTTATTCCATAAAGTATTAGTGGAATTACATTTCGGGAGAATGGTTCATTATATGTAATGATCAGAAAATCATAAAGTAAATTTTATATCAGAATGATTTGATTATTAAACAGAAAATACATATTGAATATATGTAGTCTTATGACATTGAGTTGGACTTAAAACTGGGATAGGAAAATATGGTTGAATATTCTTTGAGTTTGAAGACCCAAAATCAAGCAGTTCAGGAATCAATTTTAGAGTGGGAGATGATAGTGTTTTTTTATTGAGAATCATCTGAAGGTGATATATAGCCAAGGATAGATGATTGAAAAATCCCTAGAAGTTAATTTGAATCTTCTAAGATGGATAAATTAAAAAATTAATGATGATATAGAATTTTTTGATTTAAGGGAATGTCTTACAGGTGGGGAGTCACCTTCTTGTTGGACCATTGGAGTTGATGGGACTATTTATGTTTGTGTCCATGTGATTGTGACAACGTGTATGAGAGATGATCTTGTGTAAGAGTATCATGAATAGAAGTGGGAAGTACATCCCCATTTTACCTAAATGTATCATTATATTTACAGTTATTACTGGTGTCCCTGAATAAAAAATTTAGCTACAGGTTTCGTGGAAATATGCCTCACTTTCCAACATGTAAAGGATGCGTATTAGGGACTAGGATTTTTGGTGCAATGAATTCCCATTCCAGAATAGAAGTGTGATGAAATAATGATGTATTTTGTCATAGTTATTCAAAGTAAATATTTAATGAATAAATCTATTTTTCATAGGTATGGATCAGTTGACTAAGGTGGCACATTTATTTCTGATTGGAGCGACTTTCAACATAGGTTGGTAGGGTGAGTGGTATGATTGAGAGTTCGTGAGGTTGTATGTGGAACAATAGAAAATATTTTTGGAGCATTATCCATGTTTTATGTCATTATTATATTATAAGTTATAAAAGGTACATGGTCCTCATGTATTTATTTGAATGGCATTCAAACTATAGATGGATAGTCAGTTGGAGTGTAATATTGAGGTACTTGAGGAGATGGTGAGGTCTAGTGTCCTATATTTCAGTGAATCATGGAAAAAAATAATGTTCTTATTGATTTTTTCTAAAATAATAGTTTCTAGGAAAAAATTTACATGTCAACTTCTTAGACGTGCTGTGGTAGGCTGTTTAGATCAACATTGTACTGGTTAAATGATAGAGAATCAGAGTTGATGGGATGAAGTCTCACATGAGAGACATCAGAATAGATTTAGTTGCATCAGAAATACATTGAAACAGTTCAGAGTAAGAAGAATTCTTATGAGGATTAGAGTAGTCTACCACTTCATTTTTGGTAGGCAATAATGTGTTTCTTCAGTTTTCCATGTTGGGGTTACCATTAGATTTGAAAATAGGGTTATTTCACACTTAGGTATGTGGGACCTTTTGAGATTGTGGAGAGGATCATACCAGTGGCCTAACAATTGTATCCACTATGTTGGTATTGTGATATGAAATATTTTTTGTGTCATAGTATCAAAATTATCACCATGATCCATCTCATGTGATTAATTGTGAGGATGTTGAGCTTGAGGCTGATGTGTCCTTTGAGGAGAAGTCAGATCATATTGTGGATCATACTGAGAAACTTTTGTGAGTCAAGATTGTGCCCTTGGATCGAATTTTGTGGAATCATTGTAATGTTCCTGATGAAACATCAGAATGTGAGATGGATATGCGGTCCTATTGGATCAATATATTTACATCAGATGCTCGTTGATTCATGGGAAAGTTGTTCAAGGATGATATTTTATATGGTGGGGAGGTTGTATGATCCTGATCATTATTGAGGTATTTTCTTATTAATATTATTCATCTTTTAAATTTTTGTAAATAAATGTTTACCAGGTCGTTAAAGATTCTCTGGTTTGTTCCATGGTTTCTGGGCAATAAGGAAAGGAAAATCAAGCCAACCTATGCATGTTTCACAGTTGGTGTAGGATTAGTGTAAAATTTGTGAGGTGTATAACAAAACCTAGAATCCGTATACAATGTAATTTCACAAGTTTGGTGCATCATGATTCAAACTGTGTAGGATCACCATGTTACCCAGTAACTTGGACGCCTCTGGAATAGAGGCAGTTTCATGGTTGGGGAAATGATTATAAAATAGTGTGTCAAAACCCTATGCCCCTTAAAAGGAAGTGTTTAAAAAATATCACCCTAAAGATTTTATGTTACTTGACTAATGTTTCTACCCATTCATCCTCCTCCAACAATAGTGATGAACGTAAAATATAAAATCATTCCAAGGTTCAGTATCTATCGTTTAGATGTTTTTTTGAGTGTTGTTTGGTGCACATCGAATCCCAGAGTATGTCTAATGATTTTTATGTTTCTATTTTCCGGATTAGGTATTGTTCTTTTGATCATCTTATTATGAATCCCTAAAACCCTCTTATTCTAGTGGATCATTGATTGGGACTTAAAATAGTTCATTAATATGAATCTAATTATAAGGACAAGCATCTGTTTGTCTTCATATTCGAGTTATTTTTCCTATAAGTTGCATCCCATAGTCTTTTCCTTGATTCGTGCTTGAGTGATTTTTTGTTTTCTTCCCTCTTGTTTTTAATTTAATAAAATTATTAATGATTAGTAAAATGGTTTATTTACATGACATATTGAACCCCTTAAGATCCATGCGGGATGTGTTCTGGTTGATTCGGCCAGATTCATTCCATCCATGTGGTGCACCAATAATCCCTAACATGGGAAATTGTAATGTTAGGACTAATGTTCATGTGTCTTGAAATAAATCCCATGTAAAAGGTCATTACATGTTTTTTGAATTATGAAGAGGAACTAATGTTAGTTGGGTATATTCCTTAACAACAACAAATGGGATTGTTTGTCCTGATGTAAAAAATGATTAAATGGACTATGGATTTGTAATGTATATTTATAAATGAATCAAGGAATATAAATTGGTGAATTTGAAAAATGGGAAAATGTATGAGAATTGTTGATTATTCTATATGGGTTCAGGTATTAAAAGGAAAATAAGTTTAATGGGATATGCTAAAAAATGGTAAATGTGTTTATGTGTTAAGGTATCAATATGATTTAAAAGTCAAATAAAATGTGAACTTTGAATCTTATGTGTATTTATTGTATACATAATGTGATACGGTATATGTTTTAAATGGATAAATAATTATATTCACATAGATTGGTAGTTATGTGGTATTATACTTGATGATCTAATCCAATGGTTCATGTTAGGGAGACACTGTAAACCCCACCCCATTATTTCATGGTTTTGGGAACGAGATTGAGGCTCTATCCCCCAAACAGATTCATTTGATGAGAATTTGTATACTAAGGCTCCTAGGATAGTGTGATGGATATGACTAATAAATGTTAATCCATATTAAGACAAGGAACTCTACATATTCCCTCAAGAATGATAATTGGCCGTCATAGACCATTTTGTAAATGATGAAAATGGATAAACTAGGGAACATGTGTTAAAAATGAATTTAGTGGTGAAGACCATATAAATAGTGAAAATGGAAAAAATTAGGGAAATATTTATAGTGAATATTTCTAACTAATAGAAAATGTGTTTTCTTTTGTTTACCATATCATTCATTTATTATGTTCATGTATTGTCTATTTAGACTGGATAGTTTGTGGACACCATTGGTGGTCTCCTACTGAGTTGTACTCACACGATACTCAAGATTCCATTAGATACCCGAGAAGATATCATTGTTGTATGTTAGTAAAATTGTAGATTGGACTATGATAGATAGTTGACTTGGTATTGGGATGGGCATGGATGAGGAATATGACATTAATTCAAGTCCCATTATGGTAATTGTTCTTCTATATCTATTTTGGGGTTTCTCCACTTTTGGTAGTATTAGTATGAGACAGAATATTTATCATTTGATTGTGGTTGTACAATATTTTGGAAATGGTTGGTAATTCATTTTCTTGATTTATTTATTATTGTTTCCATTACATCATTTGTTATCTACGATGGATTACTCTGATAAAGAGGGTATAGTCTCCCCATGTGATCTATTAGACCCTCGCAACTAGTCAAAAACTTCACATGTACATGGAGGTGCACATGAAGACAGTTGGTGACCCAGCTCAGGTCCCCTGTTAATGCATTCCCTTTTATGTTAATTATAGAAAATATAATTAAACAATATAAATTATTAATATAAAAAATTAGTTTTAAATTAAAATAAAACATTTTTCACTTTTCATAAAAAAACATATCGAAAAATAAAAAATAATAACACTAATCTAATTATGATATCCCAATTTTAAAAATGATGTTTATTTTTTCTCAAATATTATTTCTAAATGATTCCAAATTTTTTTTAAAAATGTGCACCCTTAAAAGATAGTGACATTTCCCATGAAAATATATATATTTTTATTCTTAAATTTGTAGTTATTATATTTATAATCCCATAATCCTTAAAAATGTTTATAAAACAATTTTGATTGAATATAAAAAATATAAATTTCATTAATATCTTTAACTGAACGTTATTCATTTAATTTTTTATTATTCTTATCATAAAATTTTTTATTTATAAAAACACTTCCTTTAAGTTCAATTAGATTTTATTTTTATTATTAATTAATTAGTAACAAATAAAATCATTCTATAATCATGTGTAAACAATATTATAAAATTTTGTTATAAAAAATTTATTCCCACCATTGCAATAACTAGTTACAAATTAGAACTTTTAAATAATAATATTAAATAATTTTTTTAAGCTCGATGTGGCGTATCTTGAATAATATTGAACATAGTGTTTCATTTTAAAATATCAGGATTTTATAATTAAAATGTAATAAATTATATTATATCTAATTAAAGGATAATTATGATTCTTTGAATCATGCTGGAAATTTTAAATTAAAAAATTTTGATGAACATAAATGATAGTTTTACACAAAATCGCAAATTGACACTATTCGTTAAAACATGAATAATTTTAGAAAATTTTAAAAAGATCAGACTAGGTTTATATTTAAAGGATTTTTTTAAAAAATATTTCAATTCAATAGGTAGAAATTTATTTAAATTTTATAAGTTATTTAGATTTTTCACACACAAAATGTAGAAAAACCAGTATTTCATAAATCATATTTTTTAAATAGAAAAATTCATTAGAAAGAATTGGCTTCTTATTTATTGTAAAATAATTACATAAAATAGTTATCTAGAATAAACATAAATGTTTTTCATCATTTATTTATTAATATTCTAATCTTATAATATAGAGGATTTGGGATAATAGATTATTATATCTTATATTATTTAGACTCGAGGATGTGTTTAATATAAATAATTAAAAAACTTATATTTATTTCAGTTGAAATAAATACGAAAGAATAGGGGTTTACAAGATTAGTGACACTAACTACATATATATAATTTTATTTTTCTTCATTAATATTGATATTCTTTCAAATGATTCATTTCCTTAACTACAGCTATAGATTATTTCTTTTTCCTTTTTGATTCAGTTTAACTACCAACATGAAAAGTGAAGAAAATTCCTATCCTAGATGGATATTTAAATTTTAATATTTTCATTATTAGGATTTAATGAAGGATATAATTTTTTTTATTATTGTAATTCAATTAATGTATTAATATTCAAATTTATTTTATGTTCCCACAATTTTTCCATAGAAATTTACTAAAACGAGCACACAGAAAACATCATTATCATAAATAATTTCTCTCATACTTATGAAATAAAATTATAACACTATAAAAAAGTACAGGAAATATATTTATCTACATATAATTATATCCAAATTAATAAATCTTAATTTATAAAATATATTTTACCCCACACTTAAAAATCTTGTACTAAAAAACAATCAAATCTAAATACATGTGTTGATGAAAGTAAAATATAAATGGATGATATATTTCAAAGGAATTTTTATAAATTTATTTGATAAAATGTTATGCGTATTAATATTGTCCTATAATATGTTATTAATATAGTTATTTTTGAAATATTGGAGGATATATCGCACTTAATTAAGTTGTATTGGATGTCCAAGTTGTTAATGTCAATTTCTCTTAATTTAGATAACATGTGTGTAAACAACTTTTCTTATGTGTAAATATGAGCCACATATTATATTTATTATAATTTCTAATGGAATATAATGGATTTTAGAATACATTTAACATTTTCACTTCTATGGGGTTTCAATTGGAATGATAATGATGATGTAATGGTTTTATTAATTGAATTTTATTTCATAAGGCTATGAGTTATTTTTTAACATTATTCTTATATATTTTTTGTATAATACAATATGACAATATTATGATGTGTTTCAAATTTGTTTTAATTGGATTAAAATTTCATTTTTATTAAATCCATTTATCATAGTCCATCCATCATAATATTTAATTTTACGATATTTCTCATAAGGAAATATACTTTAGTTGAGTTTTAATTAATTATCTTTAAACCTATTATTCAATTATTATTTTTTTACTATAAATTTAAATATTAATAATTAATAATTAATATTTATAGATTTATATATATTTTTCTTGAATTTAGTTTCAAAATATTATTAGTTGAAATATTTTGAAATTCATTAGGATTTTATCATGGCTCAACATCAATTCATTAGTAACAATGATTTTTTTTTAAAAAAAAAATAACGATTTATTATATTTTTTAATGATACTATAATACTTTTTAAGTTTTTGGAATGTAAAATATATAATATAGAACACTTACCTTGATGAATTTATTTCTAAAATATTGTATCTGGCTTAAAAATATTTATTTCCATCATTAAGGATGTTTTCCCTTACATGTAAATAATTTATCATTTGGGAAATGATCTCCTTTCTTATAACATAATTATGTGCTATCCCACAAGAAATTTTTATTTTTCAATACAATATTTTAAAATAAAACATTATTATCATTTTAAATATGTGTTTTTCTAAAAGGAATTATCAATGTATTAAAAATGGGTTTCCCATTAATATATTCAATTTTATCATCAACACCACATTTTCTCTACATAACCCTTATTTTTCTTATAATCCTCAAATACATAAAAAAAAATTAATGTAATATTTTTGAAAAAAAATCACTTCATGGATTTAAAATATTTTTTTTAAATATACCCCATTATATTAACTTTTATGATTATAGTAAAAATATATACAAAATCTATTTTATGATTCAAAAACTATTTTCCTCCCATTCTCAAAAATATCTATATCAATTTTAGTAATGTTCCACGAATCCCCTAGTGAATTAAATTCTAAAATATTCAGTAAGGTAATTGAATTTTGGGAATCAACTGCTATAATTCTTTATCCTTTATTATGTGATTCAAGTTGAAGTGTTATTTTTTATAAATTTCAATCATCTTTGTCAATAGTCATCAAAGATATTATGTTTCATTTTTTATATGAAAATTTGATTTTAAACAGAAAATTTCTATTGATGGATTGTGATTGTATATAAAATGTTATTTATCCAGAACATTTTTTAGTTATTTATAATCACATTACTCTATATCGTACTAGTTTATGGGATAATTACATAAAGAGATGTTACATTTATTGATCTGGGAAATTTTCAAAACACATATACTTATCATTTCAATAGCTATATTTATAATATAATAAGTAATTTTGGTTATGTATTTCATTGATTATTCATTTCATCATATGAGCGATGAATTATACATAATTTGTAACAGTGTGGGGCCACAATAGGTCTTTGATTCATCGATAAGACTCTTCATAAAAACCATATTTTTTATTTTGGTGTAATACTTCCCAAAATAAAATCTTGGGCACATGGCGTTTAGGTTAAATCAAGATGTATAAGATCATGATGTCTCTGTGTACATGATATAATTAAATTTCTAGAATTATAAAAAAACACACTAAAGAAATATTAATTTTAATGTATGGATTTATTTTTTCATATTTCATCATTGGATATATTATGATAAATTTTTCATTTGACTATTATATTATTTGAATATATATTAATATCATATTAGTTATTCTCATGTTATATTAACTTAAGATCTCTTATTATTATTTATTACGTTTACTCATACTGAGTATATGGTCTAAATCATCGTATAACTCCATTTCATGTACCATTAAATTTTTAATTTATATTATTGTTGTTGTCAATGAATTTTATTCACTATAACATAAGACTTTTTGAATTTTACAATAACCTCCAATGACATATTTCAATTTCATTAAGACAGTTTACATTTTTTAAATCATTTAAAAACATGGTGACCGTGGAAATATTTATTTTCTTGTTAATAATTTGGAGAATAATACCATAAAATTAGTTACTTTCAAGAAGATGATTTAATGAAAAATGCAAGGTAATATCCCAATAATTTTGTGAGTATATTTAATGAAGACATTTCAGAAGGGAAGGAAAAGAGTTTTAGATTGGTTTTGTTTTATAAATTCATACATATAATGATAATTTTTTAAATATGAGGTCCTACTATATAAAAAATATAGTGTTCCCCATCCTAGTTAAGAGGCTTCTTCTACATCACATGTGGGAGCATGGTTTACCATGCCGGAGCTAGCCCACATGGATAACCATAGGTGGCATGCGAGATTTGGAATGCATAGTATCCACCTAGAGAAAATGGAAGATTCCACCATTATTAGTAAATAATACCTCTAGGTATGGGCATTGGTGGAACATTTAGGAATGAATTTGTGTGCACCCAATGTAGTGTTGGGTGGTGTGTTCGGTTGCCAACCAAAGTGCTTACTTGTGTAGCTGATGAAGAATGATGTATTAATTTGGGATGTGTGGATGATATAAGATTAAACACGGAACTCAATTGACATGGAACACTATAGAGACATTTTGAAAACATTGATATGAGATATTCCATTTTATGTGTTTTATCTCCTTCATCATATCATTATTAAGAGAATAACCTTCCTAGACATGTTTTTGGGTACATATACTCGAATAAAAAATATGGGCTATCATAGATTTAATACACTTTATGAATTGATCATGACTAGGATGTCTCATCTATAGGTAAACAATTGATTTCAAATCAAGACAGATTTGTATAAATAGTTCCCAATAGGATCAATTTCATGACCATTTACTGGTCAACCAAAGGACCTACTATACATAGCATATCGACCCGAGATCCACATAACAGATACCCCGAACCAATCCATCACGTGGCCTAAAGTGCACCATCTCATTCATTAGTGGATTACAACATGTAGTGAGGGTGTAAAGGTGGTATAGATGGGAGACTATATCCTCATGATACAATATCACATTAAATACAAACATATCAATTCAATCGCAGAAGAATCATATAACCTACAAAATCAATAAACAAATGCGGACATTTAACAGTAAAAATTGAATAAGTAAGTGGTAGAAAAAATAGATATCTAAGCCATTAATAATAATTTAAAAATATTCTAAGGTAATGTATGAAACATGGATGCATGGAACGATGTAATACAAATGGAATAGGAATATTCAATCATGTTGTCAAATGGTACAAAAAAGGGACAAAATAGATCCATAAGCATCTATTGTCCAAGACTGATCCTCTTCTCGTATGATCGAACTAGTTAACCAATTCAACAACCATTAGTAAGGCATATTCCCTCTCCAATACCTATATAATGATTGTCTATTCATGTATCAAAATATTCCCACATAGGGTGGGATTGAAAAATTTCATTAGAACACAACCAATAGTCTATATGTGTAATTCGGGTAGATTGTGTAAATATGTAGTCTGTAGGTATAACCAGAATTGTAAAACATTGCTGAATTAAATAACCAGCTCACTTAGGTTCTTATATGGCACATGGTGAGTCTAAAAACATCATTTCATTGTATGAATATGTGTATTATCATGAAATTATATATATATAGAGTAAATATTTAGTTCAATTCTATATTACATCCTCCTACATGAACCGAATGTCTGTGGACACCAGATTGACATATACAAGGTATAGTACTGCTAAACTGGACTGGAAAATAACTCAGGTATCCTTAACCAATCTAATTATACTAGAGGATTAGGAAATCAAGTACATTCCCTACCTCCCAAGAATAGTGAGATACATCATACTACAACTCTCAGGATAGAGTGTGAGACACCATAGAAACACTCTATCATATAATGTTGTTAACAAATCCCATCATTGATATATTATCACTTATGCATAACTCTATGATAAACACCCCAGTTCAAGGAAGTGTGATTTCCCTCATCGATCAACACCCAATACCATTGCACATAGCCTCCATACAATCATATTATATTTATAACTATCATTGGTCATCACCGCAATTCCATTTCATTCACATATCCCATAAACACAAGAACATGCATAGTTGCATTTATTAAAATAATATATGAGGAATTTCCTCACATATATCCCTATAGAGATATTAAAAACCATTTCAATAATAAAAATTTCAATAACCATTTGTAAGGCATAAGAAAAATGCATGGTTTAACAATCATACATATATCAACCATTAAATATATTCAAATAATGTTTTATAAAGGAAACCCATCACACATTATCCATTTCCATCAATTTAATCATTTCGATATATAAAAACATGAGAAATTATATGACTAAGGATCTGTGTCATGGGAATGTCTCAAGGGAAATACGGCATATGCCTACATAGTAAATTCAATCTATGAGAGGATTAAACAACAACTATATGGTTTTTGTCTCATTAAATATTCATGTATCAAGGGTAATTTCATTGAAAATTTGTGATAGATAATGAAAGGATTTCTATGGAATTTAACGAATTACCCTCATTGGGAAATTTCCCTATTCACACCCCTTGTGAGATCATTTCACATATGTATGATCCTGAAATCACTAAACAAGGACCAATAGGCATGTAATTAGTTTTAAGGATTAATTATACAAGAAAAAAATTAGTATAAACTTGATGATCAGTAATGGCTGACATTCAATAAAACAACATAAATAAGAAATGAAAAACATATATGAAAAACCACTTGAACACCTACCTTAGGGTCGTAGAAGTCGCCTCAATCTATATTGTCCTCAGAATCAGATTATGTTGAAAGATATATGAGGAACGGTCCAATTATCTGTAAATATGATATATGAGCCTACACCTAAATTGTGAAAATGAAAAAAAATGAAATGTGGTTGAGCATATCCTACCCTTGAGATTTCAAATGACTTATATGGTTCAATAATAGAGTGTTAGATAAGAGAGAGAGAGAGAGGATAACATAGCTTGATGATTTTTGAGTTTTATGGGATAATAAAACACTACTCATCCACTAGAGGAATGATAAAAATGAAAAAAAGGATTATGAATTAAAGAGGGTAAAATCATTAAATTCAGACCAAATTAAAGGGACAAAAATTTTGTTCACAAGGATTGAACAAACTGCGTGAAAATGGTGATACAACCAATACTTATAAAATTACCACATATGGTAAGGCCACACGATTTCCCAAACCATGTTCTAATTATGATAAGTATGACTGTCAAATAAAATATTATTTCCAAATGGCTAGGTGCTTTGGCACGCATGGTTTTACACAAAAATTGTGGCATGCATGTGCTTCCTTCTAAAATCTCACAGTTTCAGAAAAAACATGTAGATATTGTAGTACGATTAGAACTAACGACGATGCCCAGTTTCATAGCCAATTTTCCTGAACTCCATTCTCAAAAAAATTCATGAATTCTTCTCATACCATATATTGTCCATATAACACCTTTAACATGATTAAGAAAAGGATTCCAATTATATTACCATGGATATGTTCCTTTGTTGAAAAAACTGGTTGATACACTATAAATCCACCATGACTAATTTTATCAACTATATAAGATATGGCCTACCCACCACATGAGTTTTAGATAATTTTATTGTATATGAATTGATATTTTAATTAAATGAGTCACTATATTTAAATATTTACCTTGAATAGGTTATACTAGACGATTATGTTATTACTAGAAAACATTGTATCTATTATTGTATGGGAGTGGAGGAGAGTGAGATGAAAATTATCATTCAGGAATACAGTATTACATGATTTCAGGGATGGATTCAAAAAATGAATACTGCCACATCAATTATCAAATCCATTTGAATCATGATATCATGTCCAGAATGAAGTCATATTTTTGAATAGTGTCGTGCATGAATGTGAGGAAGTACAACTTCCACACAATTTCAAGGATTTTATCCAAGACATTAGATGACATATAATTTCAATAAATACATGAGGTGTTTTCTACCTAAAATAACATGAATTAATTTTAACTTTCATATATAGAGATGGGTGAATAATAAAAGGTTGTGATGTTTTAGTTCACTTTGTGTTATTTAGGTATTTTATAGATTCTTTTTTGTGATTGTTCAATAATACATGCATGAATTTAATATTAGATAAAACTATTTCATTTCATGTATGACGTGTTAAGGCATATATTTATGGTATTTATGATGATTTTCATGAAAATTGACATCATGAATGTATGCTGTATTCAGTGTTTGGGTGAGAAAATATTGATTTATAATAAACCTAAAACATGTGAGAATATAAGGATAAATTAAAATGATATATTAAGGTGATTTCATGATATCTAATTGATACATGCATGCATTTATTAGTTAATTATTAATGAAACCAAGAGTTATAGAAATAATGAGATTTTGGTTCTTCATTAATCATATGATAAAAAATGTAGGATACCTCAACTTCATGGATATTAAATATTAGAAATAAAAAACCTTTTGGAGAGTAATTATCATAGAATATATAAGAAATTAGTATTGGTTACTAATCATACAAAAATCCCATGATAATTAGTGGATGATTATGAGGAATGATATTTTATGAATAGAAGTTTCACGATGAATGAGAAAAATACTTCACCATGTTGAGAACGATAAATTTTTTGAGGAATTAGTCTAGGATATTTATCATGAACATATGTCTAAAATGAATGAGGATATGATATTCGATTTATTTAAAATTTTATGAAAAGTAATGTAATTGTTTTATGGTGCTTTGATAAATATTCATGAAATTATTTTTCTGATTATAAATGAGATATGTATGTGATTAAGAAGATGGAGATATAAATAATTATTTTTAAATTTTATGTATTTTAATATAGAATATGTTTAATGATATTCTTTACAAAGTGAGAAATGGAAACATTATCTCATTTCTATTATATCGATGAACTAATATTTTAATATTAAAATTATCATGATGTCTAAAAATATTTATCTCTACCCATACTTACAATAGAAACTACCATAAATAGATGACCATTCAAATATTATATGAAATCAATTTATATTAGAATTTTTGAAGCTATAGTTCTAGTGGGACTCAATAAAGAATAGTCTACCTTTATGTTATTGATGTTTATTTTTTGAACTAATTTCGATTATAGTGGAGAATATTTTTTAGGTAATCTAACCAATCACATAATGTAGTAGGATCAAATTAAGACCAAACCATGTAAAAATATTGTCTCCACGTACTATTTGTTTATTCAGGAATGGATGAGTCTTTATAATAGTGTATCAGATACTAAAAAGACTATAGGGGTTAATCTAAAAATAAGGGAAGTCGAAAAAACCAATGATTTAACCTCCCTTATTTTTTAGTGTTGTAACATCTCAATAGGGCCTTCAATTAGTATCGGTTCACAGGTTATATATATTGAGAACCATGAATTGCTATAAGAGGTATTATCTAAATTCTATTAATGGTGGGGTTGTCTCTATATATGATGTCAATAACTATCACTATTGTAGAATTATGAGTATCCTTATGTATTATATCGTTGCCTTAAAGTTAAATATACATACAGAGTGAAATTAGAATATATTTTTTTTCATCACCAATAAAATTTATTGATAAGTTAAAATTTTAAGTTGATTTAAAAGTTCATATTTTCATGTTTATATATATTTCAAAAAGGAAATACACTATGATCATGGGACTCAAAAAATCCATAATTTTTTTGGATAAATTGTAAAGTAGATGGTAAAAAATTGTCAATGAAATATATAAAAAATTGAAATATTTTCAATAAAAATATAATGAAATTATAATTGGTGTATAATCAAATAATGATAAAAAATCATAATAATAAATGATTATTAAGTAATATTTACGTATTTACAGAAAATTAGGATAATTAAACTATTATCATACACTTTATCGTTCGTTTCCTTGATTTTTTTTAATATTTATGTTTTATTATTTTAAGTCATAGATGTCATTACTCTCCTGTTATTATAAAAAAATATCATTGAATATGAATGATGAAGCATACCAAATTTTAAGAATAAAATAAAATATGAGTTGACCAACGATATTGTGTAAAAATAAAAATAATATATGTTTAATTTCTACAATCATTTGAATATAATGATGACTACAAATATTAAAAGAACATTAACTCCCTTGTAATGAAGAGATTCATGATGATAATTTTTATGTTTATTATAAAACTCACACCAATGAGTAAAAAATGTAATGAAAATGGTCATGTTTTTAATTTTCCAAAGAAGAAGTCTTATAAATCTGATATAGGTGATAATAAATGATAAGAAAATTATTGGGAAAAGAACTAAATTCTTAACCATATTTAATGAAATCATGAATATTTTTTATTAATGTAAATGAATAATCATTATATTAATGGAATACCAAGAAGAATCCATATTAGGATTCAAATCATAAGTTGAATATATTTTAATAAAACAAGTGAAAAAAGTTTGATACCATTGGATGTGATGATTATTTATGTGAATAAATAGTTATAGAGAAAATATTTAAGAATGAATTTGAAGAACGTATTGAGAAGGAACAAAGCTCAAAAGGCATAATTGGATGGTGTTGAATAAATAATAAAAGATAGATGATGGAAAGGAATAATGTGTAATGAAATAATATCTCTACAATGATGGTATAATAAGATATAAATGATTTTATTTTAATATTGAATATGGACAAATTACTTAAATAAAAACATTCTCTCAAATAAGATGAATAGTTCAAGACAATGTCAAAAAATCATGAAGCACATAATCAAATGATGAATAATATATCTTATTTCAAGAAGACTAGTAAGTTTAAGGGATAATCATGAAAATATTTTGAATGTATGGGTTTATAGATGAATCTTAATAATGATACCCAGTAGTTACAAAATAAATCTATTATATATAAAAGTATAGGTTATAAAATTAATTATATACCAGTTTGAAGCATGGCGATAAGTTAGAAAGCCTCCTCTAATTCAAATACTGAAATATATAATTCATGAAGAACATTTCCCATAATGTAGGTAGGACCATGGATTTTTATCACAAAAAATTATAAATACATAAGATAAAGTTGTTATCTGAATGAAAGATCACTGTTTAGAAGATATTTATGGTGTTTTAGAGTGTTTTTTCATGAATAATAATCATGTTTTACAAACATATCATTACAAGAGATAATACCTGAAGAATGGGGGATCTATTCTGAGAGAAATAGACTATACTTTTAAATAAGGAATGAAATAACCATGAATTCATGTTTTCTACCAACAAATAAATTTTTAAAATTGAATAAGAAATCTATAACATATGTGATTTTTAGGGAAATATTGTTGAATAGTGCATGACTAGAATTCTTAGATAACGACCAAAGGTTTATAATGAAATGGTTATTGAAAAACTAAATGATAAAAATCATGTTTTACTTAATATTATTTAACATCATGTAGAGTATCTCTGACATGGGTACCATATAGTTTTTATTCTTCACCCATTGCTGGAGGCACAAAATTTTTTAGAAACATTAATAAGAATGATGAGGGGAATGTACTTTTGGTAATGAATTATTTATTGACATTAATTAAGTTTACTTATAAGAGTTATAATAAAAAAATTGATGAATAATGCTATATAATTTGTTGAAGGGTTAAATAAAAGTGTGTTATTTTTATTAAACCTTGGGAAGATAGAAATTATATGGTATTTAAGAAATATTTATGTATCATTAAAATAAAAATGGATTGAACGATGGTCAATCGAGGTAAATGTAATAAAGGAAATCTATTAAAAATTTGTTATTGTACTCATTCTTTTTACTAGAGATAAAAATATGAAAATCACATATTGTAAAGACTGAATAGAACACTTTCCCAAAGAATCAGGGGAAAAATCTTGAATCATGATATTTTTGGAGATCTAGCCTAGATAAAGATATATAGGGTTGAGATATTTGAAACATCTAAGAAATGGGAAATAGATCATGGTTCACATAATGTAGTTTAAATTATCACTAACAATCAACTTGAGCATATTCATACAAACTTATGTAGTCAAATTAAACAAATCAGTGCCATATATGATATATATTTCATTACATTAATTTATGATTATAAATAATTAGATAATTTCCTGATTTTAAAACCCATGTAATGTGAAATTAAATTTTTCCATTAGGGAAAAAGGTAGGAGGAGAAATATTTATCCTTCTACAATAATAAAATGAGATCAGATAATATAAAATAATTTGCATTGACGCATTTGATATATGTATTTCCTAATAAAGAATTATTTGTAGTACACTCTTTAATCGTTGAAAATTGTGTAGTTGATAGGATGCTTATAATACTATAATTAAAGGGTAGTATTATCATTTATGGTTCTAATATTTTTATGTATATATAGAGAGAAGGTGTAATAATTTCAATACACATATAAGAAAAGTGTATACTGGGAGTTGATACATAAAAGAGATAATATGACTTCTGGTATAAGAGATATAAAATTAATAATTTTCTTATGCTTTTGAAATTAAATGCATTATAAAATTAAATAACATAAATCCATAAACATTTAAAGATAAACTAGGTAAATAATTTTTTGAAGGACCCTAGACCACCCTGAGAGAGGTGGTAAATTAGAGCGTTATCATTTTCTCTTCTTTACTGGATCTTGTTCCCACATTTGTACGAACTTGTTTAAACCTGTATGATGGATATGTGTAGTAATTAAAACAATAACTTGCAGAAGAATAGTGCAACACTTTTTAATGTTTCACCGCTAAGGGATGCATCCAAGGATCTAAAATTTATAGGTTTCTTGTCATACATAATTCCACTAATCTTAACTAGCTGGGGATTTAAATTTTTTGTAAATAGTCACTCTTTTCCAAGAACACATCCTTTACAAAGGATCAGGGATAGCTCACAGCTTCCCTCATATCACTTCAGTTGACTCGGCCTAGCTCACTATCTTAGGAGAGTTCTAACTTAGTTTGTCAACTTGAAGGTATCATCAATATATTGTCATGATCATCTTTTTCTCTGTTTAAGAAGAGAAATTTCTAGAATTTAAGTCCAAAATTGATTCTCTTTAATATTCGGTTATCTCCTTCAGTGAAATTATTGAGTACATTAAAATATCTCTTATTTTCACTATAATCAAAAATCCCCTTTATCATTTTTTCACTTCCTCGAATTTTTATTGATGTTGCAGACTATATTTGATCTACATACCAAACCTAATAGGCATACCGTGCTTGATCCATGTACCATTCCTACTCCTCATACCACGCCTACACATCCTACCATGCATACTCCGCGGACCGTGTCTTCTTTGCATACCGTGCCTATTCCACATACTGCATCTGCTCTATGTACCGTGCATATTCCGCATACTACCTATGTTTACCACCTCCATATACTACCTCTACATAATTCCTCTGTGTATCATCTTGGCATACTATTTCTTATAACATCCTCCACTTCTGCGGAATTGCATTTTATTGCAAAAAAAATTCTTCACTCTGCAAACATTATCTTTAAATTATGTAAATCGTATTGACTCCAACATATCACTTCTTACTATGTAGAATCTCATCCATAGACCTATCCTTCCAATTCTATGAATTGTTTTGTCTTCTATATTCCACTTCATCCTATGTAGAATAACTCATGTGTACCACCTTTAGACCTAGTCGGGTTTTTCCACAATGATGCTATTTTCTTATATAATTCACTATATATTAATTATATAATTATAACTACCCATATAGTGAAATAACTCCGAAAATTTCACAAATCTGATTTAAATAGAATTTCAATGTTGGAAATAATTCATTGTATACTGAACATTATCCACATAGTGTAAGCCTCCACTGTGTACTTCGATCCTCCTGTGAACTATGAACATCTACTGTGTATCATTAACCATTTTCATATTGTAATGCTATCGGTCCGTGTACATAATATATTTCAGTAATGATGAGCCATCCCATGTACCACAACTCCTTATTCTATGAACCATTTTTGCGTACAAAGACACGTTCCACTAACCATCCCATGTACCATTCCTGCTACACGGTACGTGGTCGTGAACTGTTCTCAGACATGGTACGCAGTTCATGTTCTAAGGTATGTGGTTTTCTTCTGTTGCGAATTTCCATAATTATCTAATTCAGTAAGAAAACAAATACTTATTCATTGTCTTCTGGCTTCCTCAACAGTCCTCATATTTCTTTACAAACTCCATCAACGTGTGATATATACTCTTTGAACGATCATTGACAACCTCATTTGATTGTCTAGGGAAAGTATTGTAGCTTCCCTGTCTTCCAGCATCATCAATCATTCCAGGAAACACTGAATACGACGTGGAAGAGCTTCACAACTTTGTATAACCATTCATAAATCATCAAATATCCACATTATTTCTCATGAAATAATTCATGTCGCTTCATATAGGATCTTTCATGGAATATTTGAATAGTGAGATGTTTCATGATCACATTATAACATCATTCCATTCAATAGACTCTGAGATGGTGTCATTGTTGTAGAGAATGTATCACCTTTGATCAATGTACTTTGAACATAAGATCAGTTTACCAATCTACAGAATTCCGTTATCCATCAACATGGGAGTTCCTCTTCATCTCCATCTTTATTTTGACTTATACTGACATCTGTTGACAACAAATACAATCTTAATACACAATGTGGTTACAATATATTCTTGTCCTACATATATAATGCTTTCAAATTTTTAAGATGCAATAATAAATTCATAATCTTTGTTAAAGTGGTGATAAAAAAATTATTGAAAATTAAATAAATCATATATAAAAATTGATTGAAATAATTAAATTAGGAATAAAATAACATGTAGATACAAGAAATACAATAATAATGTTGAATCTATAAAATATCCAATAATTATTGATGTTTGTTCAAAATAAACCTTTTAAAAAAATGAAACTACTCTAAATGAGATAAAATGATGAAATACATTGAGAAAACATATTTAAGAGAAAACTATCATTAAAAATTAATGGTATCTAATAAAAACTATAAGGATATTGATTTTTTATGATAAAATTGTACTTATTTCTTACATTGTTCTTTATATAGTAGAGGTGGTGGTTGATTTTAAACAATAGATAAAATAAATGATTTAAAAACCTGATCTTATTGAGAAAAAATCAATTTGTGATCTTATTCCAGAACATGAAAATTTAAATGTAATTATCACAAGGTGGGGTTTCACAATTATTATGAATGAGAGAGGTTGGGTCTCAAGGAAAAAATATTCACTGTTGTAGAATGGATATTATGAAATGAAAAATAATGAATTTGATGAATTTTTTTTCCTTTATCCAGACTGAATATTATTAGAATGTTTTTGGTAGTGGAAGTACATAAACATTTCAATTATTTTCAAATGTATGTGAAATATTTCTTTCAAAATATAACTTAAGTAAAAAATTAAAATTGAATAAACACAAGGTTTTACCCTAAAAAATCATAGAATCATGGTATGTAAATTAAAGAAATATTTGTATAGTTTTAAGTAGGTCCATTTATCAGTTTATTCATAATAATATGGATGTTTAATGTATATAATTTTTAAAAATGTAATATTGAAATTAATATTTTTATGAAAGTGATATCTAAAGTTACTCACATTGTAATTTTTTATATTCATGAAATCATATTTTCTTAAGAAAATTACTGTCTCGATGAACATTTTTTTGAGAAAATAAATTATATTTGATATGTCTATGTTTGGTGAGATGAAATGAATTTTGGGTTTTTATATTGAGATTAAGTTAAATAATATATTTATATACCCATAAATATGTTCAAAGAAATTTTTGAAATACTTTTAAAAAGAAAATTTAAATGAAGTTTCAAATCCCATCTCATTTGGAATGATAATTCGAAAAGATGATGGTAGAATTAGTGTGAACAAGAAAGTATTTCTAATATCATTTATATGACTGCATTATCTAACAAAATAATGGACATATATAAAATATTAAGTGACATTGTTAGAATGGTTTTCGAGTGATCTTAAATTATATCACTTTTCATAGGCTATGGTAATTCTAATATCTGTGATAGAAACACTAAACTATAAGATACTATAAGTTTATAATGTAAATTTATACATTTTTTCTATTTTGATGTAGATTTGGAATTTGATTGTGCTGAAAGAAGATCAAATTGTTATGGGACTTTATTCCTATGAAAAGGGTGTATTAGTTTTTATTGGATGAAATTAAATTTAGTTAAACATAACATTGTTGAGGAATAATGTTTTTCAGATAAATATTCTTGTACACAGATGATAAGGTTTCAAGTGGATCTAGATGGTATTATGGTTAGTATTGAGATACCATAAAAAAAATTCATGTGATAATAAAACTTTTATAGGATAATCTAACAACACACTAGAACAATAATGATCCATAAATATTGTTACCATATTTTATTTCATTAATTATATGGAGGAAGTTAGATATGTGATGTTGGAATACAATTATACAAAATTCTTTGGTTGTATATATTTTTACTAATGTTATGAAAATAGATTTTTTTGAGAAATTGAAGCTAAAACTTTATATTCAAGATTTTCTTATCAATATAATTCTTATTGGTAACTCCACCACATGGATAGGATTATATTTTCAATATGGGAGAAAAACAAAATCTAATGATGAAGTTATTAGATAGAGTGGGTACATAATTATATATGATTGAGATATATCTTCTAGGACGACTAGAAAATAATTACATGTCACCAATAGATAGAATTATCTCATAAATGTTTTCTTATATAGTAGTGGGTTTTTAATAGATTTTTTGTTAAGGAAGGTTATACATTGATGAATTGTAATTTTTATTGAAATTGAACTAGTAACTACCCAAAACATTTGATGGTGGATATTTAGGTACCGTTATATTTATTGATGATATTTTAATTGTTTTGATTTAGTATATGTGACTATTATCTAGAATTTTTGTACCGTTATTTAATATCTTTTGACATGTTCCAATTTTACTAGTATGAGTCCCAATTTTATTACTTTTAAAAAGATGAATAATATGAGAATTTTAATTTTAATGAAGATAAATATGAGGTATGATCCATTGAAATTAGTTCTTTCGGTTACGATAATATGATGATGAAGGACATGTAATCTTCTTATTTTTTCATGAAAATAATTGAAGGTGATATTTTATAATTGAGACAAAAAAATTTGATAATGGATTGGAATTATAAAAAAATATTTAGAGTTATTAAAATTCTTTTGAGTTTTCTTTATTTAAATAATATGTTGGTCACCAAACTATTGAAGAAGTATGATAAATAGTACAGATGGGATCATGGATCATAATGTTGGAGCCCATCCACTGGATAGTCATGGTTGGAATATGATATTGTTCTTGAATAGTTCCCAAAAGATGTTTTTTGTATGATTCCAACATGGTGTATTCATATATTTCATAGATATGTGGTGGTAGGAATGCCCATGGTTGGAATATCGGTCCACAATGTTGTTCACACCCCATCTATTGTGTGATAGTGTGTTCTTGTGTTGACCATGGTTTCAAAATGAATTGATGATGAAGAGGAAGTATTCTTAAGGGAAAAAATTCGAAGATATTATATTTTTGGCCAAATATATCTGGAACACTGAAGTGGAATTTATAAATGTGAATATATAAAAAAATTGATGTTTTTTATCTTATGCATTTGACCATGATGAGATGTGACATTTTTCTTGGTAAATATAATTGTGCGTACACATGGATATAACAGAAGATTTTTTATTGATCAACCACATATTTTGGATTGAGGATGGAAAAAAATTCATTATTTAATAAACACATTATGTGACCACAAAAGGAATTAGATTCAATGTTCCCAAGAAGATCAACCTCAAGACGATTTACCAATCAACCAAATATTACATATTGATTAGATGTAACTAGTTTGATCATATATATAAGTTTTTTCCTACCTACAAAATGAGTTTGATATTATTCCTTTGAATGTATTTCGAGCATCCATTCGAATGACTCAGAATTATTGACAAACCACTATGATAATAAGATACTATAAAAATATATTATCACTAAAAAATATAATTTTTATTTTATGAGAAGTGGGTTGATTGTAAATATACATACACCAGTACCCTGTTTTCAATAGTTACTCTATTACCTTATTATTGGAAGTAAGTCACCATATCCCAAAATGGAGAATTGTTTAGTAGTCTTGGAAAAAAGATACATACAGAAATAAAAAATTACATCTAAAAAATAGAATTAAAATTTGAATTTTCATTGAGAACAAAATTATACCTTTTAGAATATACATTAAAATCAATAAAAATATAATTTCTGTCATCTTGGTGGAATGAATCATTAAAAATATGTGATATCAGATTCTTAGTATGTGTATGTGTATAAAAGAATCTAATAAGGCCTCCATAATATCACAAGAGTACATAATGATCAAATAATTACATATTAATAATCACATGATCAATAAAATTATCCAAGGATATCAAAACCAATCAAATAATCAATTGGACATCAATAAATGATTCAACAATGAGGAAATGCTTAAGGTCGGACATCAAACACTTACTATTGATTCTTTATACCAAGGTATCTTACATAAATAGTAATGTAATTATAAAAATAGTCAATATAGTTTTGTCTCATGAGACCAATTGATTTATTGAGCAGATATGTAATTCAAGGACACTACCATTAATTAATTCAGACAATTCATTAATCACATGAATTAAAAATACAAATTAATCATCATGCCTTAAATATAACAAAATGTATATGAATAAATATTAATAAAAATTTTAATACATGTAAATATAAAGGATGATCATGATAAAACTATAGAAATGTGGTTGAATGAATTATTAATATATAATCATAGTATAGAATAAGATTCAACATTTAATGTTGATATAGATGATAATAATTTAAGAAGCTTTTTGAAAAATTAATGGGAAAATACCCATTTTTCACATATCTGTAATTTTTTTAAAATATTAAGGATATCATTTTTGATGAAAAATACATTTTAAACATGAAAATGAAGAATAAAATCAATCAGTGGTCATAATATTGTGAAATTTTCTTCATGCATAAAATGATAAAAAGAATTACATTTGTGAAATGGTTAAAAATTACCATGTTCATAAAATGGAATGAAATTACATTATTTTTTATAAGTAATACATGGATAATAAAAAAAATTTAAGTCATTATAAATTTTGAAAAAAATTAGAAAATTTTAGCAAAATATTGAAGTGGATGAGAATTATTTTTTTAATGAAGAAAATACAAGGTTGATTTTCATTGAAATATTATTTCAGTGTGTTGAGAATATGAATAGAGTTAAATGAAAAGATTAAATTTTAATTTATATAATGAAGTAGATAATATGAAATTGAAAATTTTTTATGATAAAAATATCACATAATTCATCCAAAAATGAGTTAATAATAAACAATTCTGAATAACGATGATATTGTGAAATGGACCCTATCCTCAAGTTCAACTTAATTCATATCTATGTAAAGCATATATATAAAAACATATAATTATTATAAATGTATTAAAACCCTATCTTAATATATAAAATATCATATTTAATTTAATTATAATATTTTATTACTCATTTATTAACATTTCATCATTAAAATAACTATTTTGGTTAATAAATGCTTCCTTTTTAATGTATATTTTGGCTGATTAGTTACTTTTCATGTAATTTTATAATCGATTCATTTCTTATTAAGTGATAATTGATCACCAAAATTGCATAATTAATTCATTTACGTGGTAAAGAAATTTAATAAAATCATTTAATTTCAATCAAGTGAGATTAATTAATTAAAAAGCAGTATGCAATGAATCATTGTCGAACTAAAAATACCACACAATTATTTTATATTGTTTTTAACAAAAATTATTATATTTATTTTCAGAGAATTGATAATAAGTAGTTTTTATTTATTTGAATGTGATATAGTGTAAAAATCGGATTATATTTTGTGAAATTAGTACTGAAAGTCTTTTCTGGTTTCTTTGTAATTTTTGGTTTCAGAGAAATTGTGTTTGTGAATATAAATTGTTTAATTCATGGGTGGAGGCAAATTATGTATGAGTTAGTACAAATGTTCATGATATCTCTTACATGAAATTGAATTCTCCTTTTTCCCATGTTCTGCGAATTTAGGGTATTGTCGAATTGAGTTTGTCGTGATACCATTTTAATACTAATTACCCTAAATTTTACAATAGATATGCCTAATTTTGGGTAACCTATTGTAACATTTAATATAACATATAGATTCAATTAAATGGACATAGAAAATAAAAAAATGAATCTTGAAATTGGAATATAAAAATTTAGAAAAACCAATTATTTGATAAAATAATGAAATTATAATCCATTAAACCTTTCCACAATATATAAAAAACCTAGAACATGGAATAATTTATCCCCACATTCTAGTAATGTTGGAGTATGATATATGATGAATAAAATATGTAAAATATAGTGAAATATTGGTGGCCTAAAATGTAGTAGTTTAGAAAATCACCACAATATTTGGTCTCCATATCGATCATTGCTAGCAGCAGCTTGAGACAGAATCAGGTGTTCTTCATAGTGATATAGTATAATTTTATTATCCGCTATTGTAACAATAAATTAGTCATAAATTTATCATGGTCAATTATTGTATATTTTTTCAATAAAATAATTTTTCTCATGGATATTTTAATCAAAATATCGAGCATGAAATGGTATTGACACTTTTACATCATGATCCATGGTTTTGTGTTATAAAATTTAATGGAAAATATAACAATCCATGATTTTTTTATCTAAAATGAATTTATTGAAATTTTATAATGCATCATGGAATAAATTATATGGTTCAAAATGGGACACATGGTTTTCTTCAATTAGGTGAGTTTTTACTTCAAGCCATGGTTTAATGCCTAGAACCATGATATTACTATGTCATAAAAGTGTCATTAACAAGGAAAAAAGTACATTTCTGGATCCAAGAGCATCGCTTCATCATGAATCATTAGTTATGACCTCTAAAATATTCCTATTAACATATATCATAATTAAAATCAATCGTTAATATAAAATATCGATTATTTGTTTCTCATTCTTCTTATTTTCCACTGAATGTTAAATCATTCCAAATATAAACAAATCCAATAAATATATATGATATAATTAACAACTAAAATATTAAAAGATATTTATTTTCATACTAAAAATAATTTATTAAATTTACATATCCAAATCCCTCACACCTAAATTCTTCATTGTCCTCAAGAATGAAATATTATCAAACTAAAAAGGACACTCTCCTTATAATGATTTCAATTCCTTATCAATAAAATAAATTGATAAAATGGAAATTGAAAGATTCAAGCCTCAAATAAATTTTTTTTATCAATTCCTAACTATTTGAGAAAAATTCAACCATATATATAAATATTATTTTATGGAAATTCAAATAATTTTCATTCATCGAATTTCACTTCATTAACTAATTAATAATATTCATTCCACATTCAATTTAACTTCAAAAGACTTTTTCTCCTAATTTTCAAGGTAAAATTAAAACTGCAGTCCTTCAAAAAGCTAAAGAAAATGTCACATACTATATAATTTACAATTATCTAGAATTTATACCTTGTAAAGGATGAGATAATTGATAATCAGAAGAAATTATAACCAGGTTTGAAATGTATTTCATGGTTAAGGGGGGTCAGGAGAATAATGTCATGATTTTATAGAGAAAAAGGAGGTTAGAATGTAATATACATTTCATGAAAATCAATTATTTCTCAATGGAAATTTCCCCCTTGAAAAAAAATTATATACCCTTTTTAAAAATCAAAGTATGATTGTTAACTAATATATTATAATTAATGAAAACACCCTCGTGTATTTAATGATTCTTATTTTATTTATCTTGAAAAGTTTAGGATTTTAATTAAATATTACATCCACCACCAATCCCCAAATAATATTTTTATGGAAAAAGTTTTAATTGCTCTAATAATATCAATATTCAAACAACGGTGATTTTTGAATTTGCTATAAATGAACCATTTTTTATGTGATTTTCAAATGAATACACTAAATGATAACCTTACAAAAAACAAATGGAAATCCCTCAGCACAAAATGATTAAAAATTAGGCACCCAGTTATCTATTCATTGTCTCCACATAATTGTTTTTGAAAAAGTCATACAAAATAGTTATAGGAAGTAGGAATAGATAATATTGGTTTATAAAATATCTCTTTTCCTAACTACATTTTTCATGGATTCTAAGAGATTTAAAAGGGATTAATGGTTGTGGGTCCAATTATATATGGTTATATGAAAATATTCCACAGTAATACTAAATTTTATTTTGGTCAATCACAATTTTGATAATATATCAATATCGTTCTAGAATAGAACAATCTTGGGTATCCCAAATAATATAGTCTAGAAATTAATAAGAAAATTCATTCAAATAATATCTCAACTCTGAGATGAATAGTTGAGAAATTATATCATGGATTTTTATATGAATAATAAAATCAATAAATTTAAATATACACTTTAAAATGTATTTAAAAATCCTATAAAATTTTCAATTAAAAAATCACCATGTATCTCTAAATAATGAATTTTTAAATCCAGCACAACATCCTTATAATTATGTACTCTTTTTCCATTTTTTCCATTAAAATATATTGATAAAACAAATTTGAAACATTATAGTAAATTATCCTAGGAAATTTATGCCTCCTATTTTTCTTATTTATAGAAACAATTAGGGTAGGACATGAAATTGGAGGATAACTAGTCTAAAAAGAATTAAATGCGGGGAATATAGTAAAAATTTATATAATTGAAATTATTTTAAAATTTTCAATGATATTTATGTTTTGGTTTTTCCATGTTTAAAAATTCCTTGATTATTTTTTGATATCAGTTTCGTTATATTATAGTTAAAAATTAAGATAAACAAGATAATGGTCATACACATTTTTAAATATTTTATATTTATTCTTGGGAGATATAGTTTTCCTAAAAATAGAAAAAAAATAAAATATATAGAAATTAAATTTGGTTTTGAAAATTAATTTTTTAACATCTTTGGATTTACCTTACCACTTGCTGCACCAACACACATGATAGATGGTTTAAGTTATTTTTCATAGTCTAGGTCCACAAATGGTGTCAGTTTTGAAATTTCTATATAGGTAAACACAATTAATTATTCAAAAACATTACTCAACTCTTCCGGTTGGAATTGTTCACTCAATTTATATCAGATTGATCCACCTGTTCTTTTTCAAAAAAAGAATTAAATATATTGTTGTTCATCATCCATACCTATTTTACTATTTAGATCGTGACGACCAATGTCACTCCCTTTGTGTTAGTTGTTTGATCTCTTATATTCCATTTCTTCATTTAAATATGGGTAATTGGAATTTCATCTTGTATGATGTTTACTACCAAATTATATTATTGAGTCTGAAAAATTAACATTAACTGAAGATACTCTTTCCACCACTAGACCCACATCATCTTTCCCATCATAAATTTTCATCCCTCATTGAATTATAAAATTTAATTTTTTTTCTACCACCTCTTAGAGAGAGTTCTTCTCTTTGTACCCCAATTTATACATATCTAATATCCCTAAATGGTCATTCAAAAATTAAATGTGTCTACTCCACTTCCATATATAGTTCAAATAAATACATATGGATGTTTATTTATTCTACATTGATCAAAATGTCATTAATCAATCTGCATAGGGATTTCACTGTTGAATTTGAAAATGGAAGTCAAACTATTGTTTTTATCAGGACCCCCAACATTTGGCCATAAAATGTAGTGTATGACATGGTGTTAATACTACCACCTAATGAACACAATCTTTTGCAAATTTGATTGAACTGTTGTAAATAGTTGTTGAGAAACTAGCCGGGTCTTCTTTCGTTATCGGTTGCTCCTTGAAAACAGATTTCAACCACAACCATGTTAGTTGTATGATGAAAACCACTTCTAATATCATATTACTGGTCACCAATTAATTAGTAAATTTTTTTTATGTCATCATCTTAGTGGGATACTCTATAAATGGGATGAAAATATTTATGGTTTTTAAATTTCAAAGAAATTTACATTTTTTTAATAATCAATTGTGATAGTCGTTTAGTATGAGAAATAATTTCCATGTACTATAGTGGTTATATATTAGATTTGTTTATCATATTCTTGTTTTTTAAATTATTTATCTTCAATATCCATTTTAGATTTTTTTTCATATTGTCTATATCTTGATTCATGAAATATTTTTGTGTCTTTTCCTAATCGTAGAGAAATAATTTCCATATATTCTACGTGGTGTAATTATAAGAATCCTACTAGTACCCCTATAATCCCATATCCATGTTGATTTGAAATATAACCTACATATAATTCTATAATATAGAGGGAATCAAAATGATCCCTTAGGTACTCCTTCATATCCTTTATTGACAAACATTAGTATTTGTATAGTGCCATCATTTTTTTTTTGAAAAACCCTCCAATGGTTGTGTAGAATGTAGCCATAATATCCTCTTGTCCATTGAATTGGATCCACAGTGATGGTATGTACTAGGATTGAATGTCTCACACTCTCTTCAGAAACCGATACCCTTTTTGTTATTTCAACCAACCCTGAAATTTATTTTAATGGTTATAATAAGCATAATTTACTTACTCTATATACATTCCCAGGGTTTGTGGTTCAACAAACTCATCAGGTCCATCTACTTTGTTAGTGATTCCATTTTTTAAATACTATTGTTTTTTACCATATGAATTCCTCTCCATTGAATTACATTCTTATTACATTGGAATTAGATTCCTTATATCTCTTCCAAGGATAGATGACTTGTTCGATTAGTTAGGAGGAGCTCAATACTTCCCAGAGGGGGATGTTTGTTTTGGATATCATTAGCTAAAGGTAGAGGATGATGATATTCAGAATACTACATTCTTTACAAGGTATGGGCACTATGAATTTGCCTTGATGACCTTCATACTTACTAATTCCCATGAAATATTTGTCCAATTGATGTATAGATTCTTTAGACATTACCTCGACTGCATTTTGGTAGTGTTTATCCATGATATTCTCATATACTCCAAGTGTAATGAAGAATATAATGAAAATCTAAGATTTTAGTTGGCGACATTGAGAATGGATAAGTTGTATGCCATGCTCAGCAAGTAAGAATATTGGATTAAATAAATCACATTCTTGGTACATGGGATCATAAGTGAGGTAATTTCTATGGACCCTTAAAAAATGGGATTGAGGAATTGACTAGACCCTCTAGGGTCACAAAAATCAACTTTTTTCATAGATTAGCTGGGCACTACTGACGTTTGTGAGGAATTTATCAAAATTTTCAATCCTTATAACTATGTTAATAAAAAAAGGTGGTAAAGTATTTATGGACGAAAGAATGTGAGGGGAGCTTTAAGGAGCCACAAAGAAGGCTGATCACTGTACCATTACACACATTACCAAAAATTGGAGACTGTTTTGTGATATATAGTTATTTTTTAAAGAAATGATTGGGTTGTGTACTCTTGAAAAATAATAATGTGATAGCCTAATCCTCACAGAAGATGATGATCAAGGATAAGAACTACCCGACACATGTTGTAGAGCTTGCAGCTATGATATTTCTTAGAAAATCGAGTTTTACTACCTTTATGATAAGAAGTGTGACATATACACTGACCACAAGAGCTAAAGTATATATTCTGAAAAAGGAGCTCAATATGCATCAATGTTGATGGTTATATCTAATCAAGGAATACCATATATATATTCAATGTCATCATGGAATAGAGAACAAGGTAGTATTTTCTTTATGACAAAAAGAACATCATACTCTATCCTTGATGTAGATTGAGAGAGATCTTATCTTCTAGGATATGAAATGGATTGACATGGAAATCAAATTGGTAGGCACTAAATCCTAGCTTTCTAAAATATTTCAAAACTGTCTATCCATGAGAAGACTGAGGAGTCACAAAGTGATGATCCACATACACAAAAGAAGGTGAATGCAGAAAAGGTAGGGAAAATCCAAGAGTTCCATATCGTTGATGATGGTGTGACTCAGTTTGGAAAATGGATTTTTGTGCCTTAATCACCTAAGATAAATAAGGAGATAATTGTAAATTTACATAGCTCAAAATGTTTTATCCATCTTGGTAGCTACATTATATACCAAGATTGATAAGAACACATCTGTTGGGATAAAATGAAGAATGAGATTGTAAAATATATCTCAAGGTGCATGGTATGTAAACATGTTATGGAAGATCGAAAAAAGTCCAAAGGGATGATACAACCATTTCTTTTACCCGTGTGGAAATAGGAGAATAATGCTATTGACTTTGTCACAGGTCTCTCAAAGATGTCGAAGGGAAATAATGCGATAAGGGATATAGTTGACTGACTCACAAAGACTGACCATTTAATCACCAATTGGAAAGATCATTCTCTTAAACAAAATAAAATGATATATGTGAAAGATTTCGTGAGACTGCATGGTGTCCCACTATCAATTAACTCAGATAATGATCCCTGGTTCATATCTATATTTTTTTAGAGTCTTCAACATGTTTTGAGTACTAAATTATATTTCAACACATCCTATCACCCCAAAACTGCTAGTCAATATGAAATGAATAATATAACATTTGAAGATATGATAAGACCATCCTCTATATAATTCAAAGGTGGATGGTATCTTCATATCCCATTGGTTGAGATCTCATACAACAATAGCATCCACTCGAGTATTCAGATGGCTCCATATGATGCTCTTTATGGAAAGAGATGCATAACTCCAACCTGTTGGGATACAGATAGAAAAAGGAAGCTACATGGACATGATATTATACAAGAGATGACAGAGAAGGTTCATGACATCCAAAAAACATTTAAAATCTACTCAGATATGGCAAAAGGGAAAAGCTGACAAGCAATGAAGGGATTTGGAGTTCGACGTTGGAGGTAAAGTCTTCCTTCGAATATCTCCCTGGAAGAGAGTCATACCTTTTGTAATGAAATGGATGACAAGATAAAGGTATATTGGCCCTTTTGATATCCATGTATACATAGAAAATGTAGCCTATCGGCTTCACTTCTATAAATATGGCTCAAGATAATTACATGTTTCAGGTAAACTCTTGAGGAGGTACATACAAGATCTCTCACATGTACTGAACTTAGAGGTGTTACAAATGGAATATGATATCTCTTATGAGAAGCATCCAGTAATGATTATGGATTGGAGAGATAAGGCTCTATGGGACAAGAAAATTCTTCTTGACAAAGTGTTTTGGAGGAATAATTTGTTTGAATAAGGAAATTTGGAACTGGAGGAGGCGATGAAGGAGAACTACCCTCACCAGTTTGTGTAAAAAGAAATTTCAAGGGAGAAACTTCCTAATGGGGGAAGATTGTAAGGACCAAAAGTTTTAACAATATGAATCCCTTCATATAATCATGCCATAATGTATAAACACATTAGGATACAACATGCCACATAATTCTTAATGTAACTACTATATGACCTTAAAACATTAATTTTACACTTTTGTGTTTTGATTTTTTAAAATCTATCATACACTGTTCCCATCAGTACGATGTTTGGAGTCTGATAGGATAAACATAATTTTTGGTGAATAGTAACCTAACCTAATAAATAGTAACCTACACTTTTGAATTGTAATATTACCCTTATAAATAGAGAATCTCCCAAAATAATATCAACCTCACCAATAAATGATTAAATAATATTTATGCATCTTATAACTGACAAAATGACAAACGTAAAAGTATTAGAATTTTTGTAAGACATAAATAATTAATTATAGTTATTTATTTAATTTTATTGAAAAAAATATTATCTTAAAATGTGATCATAAATTAACAATTCTATGTCATTAAATTTTAAGATAACTTTATATGACCTTTTTAAATTTTTGAATGCATTATAAAATCAGTTTAAATTTTAATGTCTTTATTATTCAGGTAAATTATTTTTCTAATAAAAAATTAATTGAATAATATTTATAAAATTATTTTCATTAAATGGATTTCATTTTTGTATTCAACACATTGATAATTATATAGAGTTATTTTTTGACATTTTTCTAAAAACTTGACTTTTAGGTGAATAATAAAATAGATTAATTTACCGTAAAAACCATTATAATTTAAATACACTATTCAAGGAATCATAAAGGATGTAAGAACCCAAATCTAGAACTCAAATGAACTTATTACTCTTCTTGGTAACAAAATCATCACTATTTCTTATCTTGTGGATAAATAATAAATTAGTGAATACAATATTGACAAATCCCCTCTCACCTACACTATAAATACCACCCTTCACAACCCTCATTTCCTCAAACCTATAAAGCTTAATGACATGCCTAAACTCTACCCAAGCATCTTCCATAGCCCCTCCCCCCGTCCATTATCTTCTGGTATCATCAAAATACCATTCCATGTTTCTTTAATGAGGATTTAAGAGGTAATTATCCTTGCTCTCTTTTCCATTAATTTATTATAAATTTTAAGTTTTTTAATCTCTCCCCACTTATCCTTATCTACCTAGTATAGTAACTCCTGTACATTATATTTACTGAAATGTTTTTATACTAGTGGGAAAATATATCATTGAACCCCCTTATACTCTTCCTTGTATTTTATAAAGGAAAACGTAGTTAGATTGGTGTTAACATATAACCTTCAAGAACGACTTGTTTTAATTTTACTTTACCTCCTTCAAATATGGTCATGATACCATTTTTATGGATGAAAAACATTATGTTATATGTATTTTATATTATTTAATGTTTGGGAACTAAATTATGTACATATTACAAAATTATTAAACAAAACAAGTTCCTTGTGGTCAAAAACCCACCCGAATTAATGCAATCAGTCGTCATTAAATTCTTCTCTAATGATTCATTCTCAAGGTATATAAAAATATATTTATAAGATCACTTCAAGTATTGAAACAAAATAAATATAATATAATTACAGTTCTGGATGTTTATTCTCATTGGATGTGAACTTTTATTCATGAATACAAGTGAACCGTTCAAATAAAACAATAAAAATAAACATTCCCAAAAAATGAATTTAAACTATATAACTCATCCAAAGCCCATAAATGAACTAAATAAAACCATTATGAATATAATTAATGTATAAAAGGTTCTTTAATTTTTAATTAAAGAATATAATGTGGTTATATAATACATTAATTTGAATAAAGTGGCTGTATTCAAGGTAAGTTGAAATTCTTGAACTCAACTCTCATACGCTATGTTTTAACTATTCTAACCCATTTTCTATATGGATATTCCTTAAGAATAATTTATTCATCCTCATATAACCTATTTTTGTATATAAATCTTTTTTAATTGAATTTATTACAAACCCAATATTCATCCAAATGAACTATTCTTACAAATAAACACCCTCTTTTTACTTCTAAAAGATTGTTTCTCGTTCCCTCATTATTGATTTTTCTATGTCAACAATGTTATACCCTCTTTATTTTGGGTGAAATATTTTTATGAATGTATTCATTAAGATGTTAATTCCATTCCTTTACATGAGTTATATTATGTTTAAGTTTGATATATGTTCTATGTGGCAAGCATGATAATTAAAATGTTATGATGTTATGGGTGTTCCTAGAATTATATAGCACAATAAATGTTTATTGTGATGAGGGATCCTATAATTATATAGAGATCCAATTAAATGGTTAAAGTTATGAATCTAATGATTTAATTTGAAATGATATGTGAAAAATATTCTTGATTTGATAAAAAATATGTGTGGTAGCTGACCATTAAGATGTGATGATTTATTTTCTATGCATTTCCACATTTCAAGTATTTTATTAATACTTCATATCATGTTCATGATCCATTGAAAATGTTATGATTATTTTCACAAATTTTTATATTGATCATATCTATCATCTCATTTGTCTTTTACATCACCCATTTTTATATATATCCTAGGGAGATTATGTGTCATAAATAGTATTCAAGGGAAAATAAGAAGCTGGACAAGAATGAATTAAATAAATGTTTATGTTTGTTGTTGTAAATGTTATATATGGTCCTACTTTTCCAAAGAAACTAAACCCTTGGATCCTCATTGTGTAATAATATTATGTTAGATATATTATAAATGATGTAATAGTGTTTTAATAAAATTATGGGTTGCTATAGTTGGTATAAGAGTAAAGGATTAGTTAATTTGGGAATTTAAATTAGTGAACCCTAGAGAAAACATGTAGTATGAGACTAAGTATAAATATGCACAGAAAATAATTTGATAAATATAGTGGTTCTATAAAATATTCTTTTAGTGTAAATTGAAAAAATGAATAATTTATTCATCACTCCTTGAATTATGTTTTTCTCTAATCATTTCTATTTTAGGAAATGGGGGGAACCAGGAGAAACTAGGTCAACAACTTGTGTAAGGGATAATCCATCATTTTCCCAAAGGAAATCACCAGTTCATTGGAAGGTGGGGTTAAAAATTTCATGGTGACTCTTACCCAACTATTTGAGGTTATGAATAATAAGTTTAATAATGAGGAATGTCCTCCTACACCAAATAGGGAGAAACTGTCAATCAAATATTTTACGAGGCAATGACTACCAACGTTTAGTGGGTCTTCCAATCCACTCGATGCAGAACAATGGGTCAACACCTTGGAGATGATATTTTCTAGGCTTCACTATTCTAATATAGATAATTTTATACAAGTCCATTATGGTCTAGAAGAAGAGTGTGGTCAATTGTGGGCATTGATTAAGAACACCAAACCAAGGGACAAAATTTAATAGAATGAATGGGATGACTTTATGATCATGTTTCTTGATAAGTTTTTCCCAAAAACTCTATATATGAATATGGAAGATAATTCATATAGATCATGAAAAAGGAAGGAGAATCTATCAAAAACTATGAAGTGAGTTTCAATGGACATTAAAGGTACTCTTTTGGTTGTGATATCAATAATGATAGTAAAATTGATATATTCTTTAGTGGATTGAAACCACATCTTTGCAAGTCTCCTGCAATTAGGGACATTGGGAGTTATCAAGAAGTTGTTGGATGTGCTCCAAAAGTTTATAAGGAGTTCGGATAATGATCCATTGTCTATGGTGATAACAAATGAAATATGGATTTTAATTCAAGAGGATCTAATGATAATGGTTGGAAGAAAACTCAACCACCCACATGCCAAAAATATTGGGAGATACATCATGGGAACTGCCTCAACGGGATGTGGAAATGTTTCAAGTGTGTTAGAGAAGTCCCCCATGATAAAGAGTGTTGAAAAGACATTTGAATACATGATAATATGGTAGAATAAAGGATACAACCACCCACGTTATGATGCTACAACTGTAGGGAGAAAGAGAACTGTAAAATCCAATGCATTAAATCTCGAGTCCTCGAGGGTAATCAGCATTGGTAGCCACCAAATCCAAGGGAAAAAAGATGTATTATTCCATCACTATTGTATAAGTGTATCAAAATAATTAATTCATACATGGTACACTTTATATTCAATCAAAAACAGAAAAAGTTATATTTGATTCTGGTTCTGCGATTTCATTTATATCATGCATGTTTTCTAGAGCTATAGAATTGATGCCCCGAAAACCAGAAGTATAGATATCTATATAAACACTATGTGGTGAAATAAGTTCAACATAGGTGTTTGAATCTTATCCTATTGGAATATATGTAATGGATCTTCTAGTGAATCACATTAAACATCCCCCATTTTAATTCAAAGCTATAATGGGAATAGATTGACTCTTATTATATAGAGCACATATCAAATGTCTGGAAAAGGAAATATCTTTTCATATTCTAAACCATCCCCTGCTTCTCTAAAAATTCATGTAAGACCATGAATATCCTTTTAAAAATATAACAATGGTGTGGGTGTTGATTCCCTATGAAGAGACATACCTCGCTCAAATGGTTGAGGCAATGAAAACTGTCAAACTAGCAGAAATTCCTATCATGAGGGAATACCGTGATGTACTTCCTAAAGTGTTACCTAGACCACCAATAGATCATGAGGTACAGTTATCCATAGAACTCATACCTAGAACTACAACTATCTCAATGTGTCCTTATATGACGGATCCTATTGAACTGGAGGAGTTAAATAAGAAATTGCAAGATCCTTTTGATAAATGGTTCAAATGCCTTTGTGCATCAGCTTAGGGTACACAAATTTTCACTATGAAGAAGAAGGATGAAACAATGCAGTATTGTATATATTATCAGTAACTCAACAATATCACCATAAATAAAAAGTATTCACTTCCAAGAATATATGACATCCTTGACCAGTTAATAAGAGCTCAATACCTCTCAACGTTGGATCTTCATTCTACTTATCATCAACTAAAGGTGAAAAAGGATGATATTTTGAAGGATACTTTCTGTACAAGGTAAGGGAACTTTGAATTTCTGGTGACGACATTTGGGAATACAAATGTCCCTACAATAATCATGTATTTGATGAATATAGTCATTAGACAGTACCTCGATAAATTTGTGGTAGTGTTTATCGAGGATATTATCATATACACCAAGTGTAAGGAGGGACATGTCGAACATCTAAAAATTGTGTTGGAATGTTGAGAGATGATCATTTGTATGCCACATTCAGTATGTGTGAGTTTTTGATGAATTATTTCATGTTTCTAGGACATTTGATCATATGGGGAGGGAATTTATATGGACCCTTCAAAATCAAATGTGATTGAGGAATGGATCAAATCCTCTGGTGTCACATTAATCCATAGATTTCTAGGATTCGTTGGGTACTACCTACCTTTTGTGACAAATTTCTCATGATTGTAAAGCATGTTAACTAAGTTATCATGGAAAGTGGTTAAAGACTTCTAGATGAAAGAATGTGGGGGAAGGTTTAAAGGGAAAAAGAGAAGGTTGATCACTGCACCTGTACTCCAATTACCGAAATGTGGAGAAAGTCTTGTGATATGAAATTATTCATAAAATAATATAATGGAATGTGTTACATGAAAAATTATAATGTGATATCCTACTCTTAAAAAAAAGTTGAAGATCCATGAGCAGAACTACCCGACGCATGATCCAGAGCTGACAACCATGATTTTTCTTTGAAAATCTGGTAGCACTACCTTTTTGGTGTGAATTGTGACATATACACAATCCAAAGGATCCTAAAGTATATATGCAGACAAAATGAGATCAAAACGCATCAAAGGAGATGGTTTGTTATAATCAGGGACTACGATATCTCTGTTCACTATTATCATGGAAAGGAGAACAAGGTAGATGATGCTCTAAAAAGAAAAGAACCTGCAACTCTATCCTTGTTGTGGATTGAGAAAGATCATATCCTCATGGATATTCAAATAATAAATTATGACATCATAAGGATGCATAATACATCCTACCATTCCAAAATTTATGCCCAAACATCAATACAGGAAAATATTAATGAGACATAATGGTATGATCCAGATTTAAAATGGAGGGGAATGATATAAAGGAAGGGAATCTCTTGGAGTTCCATATCGATAATGATGGTATGATTTAGTTTGGTAGATAGATTTTTTAGACTTCACTACCAAATATAAATAAAGAGATATTGGTCTATTCACCTAGATCATTATTCTCTATTCATCCTGGTAGTACTAAGATGTACAGAGATATTTTAGAACACTTCTGGCGGGATAACATGAAGAATGTGATTGCAGAATATATGTCAAGGGTCTTGGTATATTAGAATGTTAAATAATAATAAAAAAATTCCAAAAGGATGATGAAACATTTCCTATACCCATTTAGGAATGGGGTAATGACACTATGGACATTATCATGAGTCTCATAAAGATGTTGAAGACAAATAATAAGATATGGGATTTGGTTGACCGACTCACAATGAATGTGAATTTTATCGCTATTTTTCATGATCAATCAATTGAAAAACTTTCAAAGTTATATGTGCAGGAAGTGGTGAGACTGCATGGTGTTCCACTATCGATTGTATCTAATCACTATCCAAGGTTCACATCTATATTGTGGAGGAGTCTTCAACATGCTATGAGTATTGAATTAAATTACATCATGGCCGATCACCCCCAAATTCATGGCCAACCTGATAGGAAAATTTAGATGCTTAAAGATACGCTATGTGAATGATCTCTCGAATTCAAAGGTGGTGGGATCCACATATCTCATTGGGTGAGTTCTATTAAAATAATATCTTCCACTTGAGTATTCTGATGGATCCATATAAAGATATATATGGAAAGTGATGTAGAACTCAAACCTGTTGGGATGAAATTGGAGAAAGAAAGACACATGGACCTTTTCTTAAATAAGAGATTTTAGATAAGGTTTAAGTAATCCAAAAACAATTCAAATATACTCAGAGTCCGAAAAATAGCAATGCTGACAACCGTAGAAGGCACTTTGAATCTGATGATTAAGTAAAATTATTCATTTGAATATCACCATGGAAGGGAGTCATAAGTTTTAGAAGGAAATGGAAGTTAAGCCTAAGGTAAATTGAACCTTTTGAGATCCATGACTGCATATGATTAGTGGCCTATCGGCATGGGATTCCACCAATTATGGAACATGTTCATGATGTGTTTCATGTGTAACTCTTGAGGAATTACGTACCAGATTACTCACAAGTACTAAACATAGATGTGGTACCACTGGAAGATGATATCTCCTATAAGGAATATCCAGTAATGATTCTGGACTAGAGTAACGAGGTTCTATAAAACAATATATCCCACATTATCAATGTGTTTTGGAGGAACAACAAATTTGAAGAAGGATCTTAGGAACCGAAGGATGTGATGAAGGAGACGTACCCTCATTTGTTTTTGTAAAATGAAATTTCAGAGGAGAAATTTCATAATGGGTTAAGAATGTAATGACCCAATGTTTTATCCAAAGGAATTCCTTCTTATAATCATGCATTGAAATTTTATCACATTATGTAAAACAATGCAAAATAATTATTAAAATGAACAACTTTGTGACATTTATACATAAATTTTCCACTTTTGTTTTTTGATTTTCAATACTCTGACATACATGATAGTGATCAGTAAGAAGTTGGGAGTCCGATATGATAAAAATAATGTTTGGTTACTAGTAACCTACCCTAATAAATATTAAAAACCTTAATGAATAGTAATATGACGCTTATTAATATTGAATTTCCAAAAATAATACCATCCTCAGCCATGAATGATTAAATAAAATTTAGGCATCTTATAAGAGACAATATAAAATTATTAGAATATTTTTAGTCATTAATCAATAATTATAATTAATTAATTAATATAATAGATAAACAATTTTCCTGATTTATTTTCATAAATTAAAAATTCTATTTCTTTTACTTCTAAGATAATTTTATTAGACATTATGTAAATTTTAAAAGAATTATAAAAGCATTTTTTTAAAAAAAAATTATTTTTCAAATAAATTTAGTTTTTAATTAAAAATAAAATTAAAAAATTTTGAAAATTATTTTCATAAAATTGATTTTATTTTTCCATTCCCCACGTTTTAAAAGGATAGGGTGAAGATTTATAGTTTTTCTGAAATAGATATATTTTTGGTGAAGAGTGAAATACATTAATTTATCATATAAATAAATTATAATTTGAATAAACTATTCCTGAAATCATTAGTGATATAAGAACCAAAATATAGAAATCGGATTAACATATCACTATTCTTGATCATGTAATAATCACTATTTCTTCTGTTTTGGAGGAATTTTAAATTAATGAATATAATATTGAGAAATCCCCTCTCACCTCCACTATAAATACCTCCATTCACACCCTCATTTTCTCACACCAATAAAGTATCGAGACATTTATAAACTCTTCTGAAAAAACTTACCTATCCCCTAACCTACTTTCAAGATCTTTTGGCCCCGTCAAAACACTAATCCATGGTTCCTTAAGCTTAATTCAAGGGGTAATTCACCTCTATCTCTTTTCCTTTAATCTCCATTCAAATTCAGGTTCTTTTCTTAATCTATCCCTACCTATCCTCATCCACATGGTTTGGTAACTCAATTAACATAAATGTAATGTAATTTTGTGTTACTAATGGGATGATATATCATCCAAACCCCTTATCCTCTTCATGTTATTTTAGAATGGAAAACCTTGTTCGTGAGGTGTTAATTTGTCACTTTCAAGAACAACATGTTTTCATTTTCCTTTACTGCCATCTGATCTGGTCATGAAACCAATTTTACGGTTGGATAAGAATATTTTATTTGTATCAAATCCTATTTATTGTTTTTTAACTAAATTATGTACATATTACTAAATGATTAAACAAAACAAGTTCATTATGGTTGGAAAACCAAACGAATTAACCCAAACGATCATCATTAAATTATTATCTAATGATTCATTCTATTGTCATGTGAACATATTATTTATATGATCATTTCAAGTACTGTAAAATCATAAATACCATATAATTAAAATTTCGGATATTTATCCGCATTTGAAATGAGCTTCCATTCATTAATAAAAGTGAACCATTTCAGAAAACTATAAAAATGAACATTCCCAAACAATTGAATCAAACTCTATAACTCTTTCAAAAGACAATAAATGAATATAATAAAACCATAAAAAATATTATTAATGTATAAAAGGTTATTTAATTTTTAATTAGATTATATAATGTGGTTATAAAGGACATTAAAGTGATTAAAATGTTCGGATACTATGTAAAGAGAAAATTCTCAATCCCAACTCTCATACGTGGGGTTTACATATTTCATCCCATTTACTATATGGATATAAATTTATATTCATTTATTCAACCTAAAAACACACATTGAAAGTAATATATTTTTTCTATTTGAATTAATGACAATAACAATTTTCTTCCAAATGAACTCTTCAAAGAAATATAAGTTTTCTATTTGAATTAATTACAATACCAATTTTCATCAAAATGAACTTTTCATATAAATAAACACCCTCTTTTTAATACTGAAAGAATGATTCTACATTACTAATTTTTGATTGGTGTCATTAAATAATGTTATCTCTTCTTTATTTTGCGAGCTAAACATTTACTAATGTATTCATTATGATGTAAGACCCATTCTATTACATGGGCTATTTTATGTTTTATTTTGATATATATTCGATGTTGCATGCATGATAATGAAAATTGTATGAGCTGATGGGTGCACCCAAAATTATACAGTGCCACAATGCATTGGGTAAAGTGATTAATCTCATTAGTTAAAGTTAAATGATGTGTGAACATGATGCTATCATTATTCATAAATATTTTTGGTTGTTGACTACTAAGGAATGATGCTTTATTTTTATGCATTTTCACATTTCAAGCATTTTATTAATTATTCTTGTAATGTTCATAATCATTTGTTGATGTTATAAATGTGTTAAACCATTGTTATATTATTCATATCTATCCTATTACTGTGATTTTATATCTCCCCTTTTTGATGTATATCCTTTGGATATTAAGTGTACTAAAGAGGTTCCAGGGGACAATAAAAGATAGAGAAATATGAATTAATTAATTTTTTATGTTTACTGTTGTGAATGTTATGTATGGTCCTAGTTTATCCAAGACACTAAACCTTTGGATCAACTTTTTGTAATACTATTTTGGTTTTTATATTCTAAATAATGTAATAGTAGTGTATGAAATGGATGAATTTCTATTGTGAATCAGAAATATTTTAGAGACATCATTATACATAGAAATAGTTTCCACATTCTATTGACTTAGACACAATAATTATCTCTCGTTATCTGCTTTTTGTTCATGAGGGAAATATTTTCCAAAGAAAATTTCATCAAAATCATTCTATTCTCTGCATATTATCTACTACTCGTACATTGTGTTTTGAATAAGTAGAAACCATTTATATGAATAAACTAATAAATGCTAATATTCCATGATAACCTTATCCATGACTTTATATACCAAAGAAATAATTCTCATTTATGTAAATTTTTATCATTTCATAGTTAAAAATAGATTTGTAGTCCCATAGAATGATGGATTTTTTTTGGATGGAGTAGACTAAAATTATTACTATAAAATTTGGATCAGTATAATGCTCCATATTAGTGTGGTTACTAGTTAAAAACTCAGCCATCTACCCTATAAAAGTTATAACTTGATCAGATCTTTCTGCAGCTATAGATCCAACCTCATTAAATTACCTAGGATCACCACACCTATATCAAATATTTTCATTTATATATATTCCAATCGACTCTATATAAACCATTTCCAGAAAAAATTAAAATACTATATTAGATCGAAACATTACGAATCATAATTTATAATCTAGAAATAAATCAAACACATAACATAAATTGAAATTTTTATGCATAGATAAACATAGATTGGTAAAAACATTTCATTGGGAAAATTATCATATCAAAAAAGTATTTTCAAATATTCTATAAAGGTATTTAATGAAAAGGATAATTAATCCAAGAACAACCATTAAGAGTTTCAAACCACGTGTGCATTATGGGTTGAGAAACCATGTACAAGAATGGTTGTTACAATATACCGAACCATCACTTTTTTTGATTATTATCCATAAATTAATCTATTCTAAAACCAAATACCATTATAAAATTATAATATGGATTTATTTCTAGGAAAACCATGTAATATATACCTAACGAAAATATTTAGATGTTAACCTATACATGGAATTATCTTCAATTTTATTCATAGCGTTATATTACCTCATCAATATTTTACTTAAGATAATTCAAAATATTTATACTAAACTTTATCTATTACTGAATATAAAAACCCCAACCATTGTAGCCCAGAGATAGTTACTACATTATTAAAATGGTACAAGATAAGAGCGATCACATCCCAAAGAACAATATATATTATTATTCACTGAAAAGATTATACATCCATGAATATCACATTTCACTTGAAATCATGAAATATGACATAATAGAATATTTGATATCAGTATTATTATTTTTATAATATCCCAACATACAATTCATAATAAAAATATTATAATCCTAATGAAATAAATCATATGAATGTGATGATCTTATATTCATAGTAATGGTGTGCATATAATATAAACAAAAAAGTCATGAATTATAATGTAAAAAAATTACGATCAAATAATTTCATATAAATAATCTCATGGGATATAAACATATCCATAGACATAATAATTATTAATATAATCAAATTTACATCAATAAATAATTTAATAATCTTGTAATTCATAATATTATACATCTAAAACTTATCGTTGAGGTATCTTGCTAAGACATATTTCATAAATACAAAAGGGCTCAACCAAATACCTTGTAATGTCTGTCTCATGAGTCCTTATGATGAATTTATGGTATAATTAATACTAATCTACATCAATAAGATAAATATACCAATTCATTTATCAAATGAATTTACAAGACATCTTAATCAATGTGCCTTAAAAAATTGAAATATGTATGTATTAAAGGAACAATTATACAGAATATGAATAAATTCCCAGGTAAAAACTGATTATAAACCAACCAATGATATATGGTTTCTGTAATGAAAATAGTATAACCATAGTGTAAGATTCATTATGAATAATGGACTAGAAAAAAATATATTCAAAATCATGTGGGAAAATTCTTGAGTAAATTAGTCATGTTTACTTGTCTAAAAAATTCTAAAATATTATGGGAAAAAAATTTATTCTAGATGTCATTTTAATCTTAAAATGTATGACTTATATAAATTATTATCCTTATTATAGGGAAATTATATTCAAATTTTATAATTTTAGAAAACAATACTTTTATATAATTGTAAAATAGTACTTCATTCAAAAAATGATAAGAATATTCCAATCAAACCATTTTTTAATAAGTGAAAAAATGTGTAAAATTAATTCAATAAATAATTTCTTATTTTTTAAAAGTTATATTTTTTATTAAAATAATGTCATAAAAGGGAATTGTTTTTGCCTGATTAGAAATAGAATTGGTTCTTTACATGATAAACTTATAATGGTATATTGATTTATTAAATAATGAAAAATGGAATAAATATTTTAATTCATAAAATTTTTTCATGTGGAAAAAAATTAAATGTATTTAATAAACAAAATATAAAAAAAATCCCCCAATAAGGAGTTAAACATTAATAATACCGAGTAATGATGATGTTTTGAAATATACCCTTTACTCGGGATCAACTTATATCATTTGTATCCAAAATTCTTTTATGATAAATATATATTTATTATGAATTTATTCAGGAAATATAATCATATATATATATATATATATTATATTTAGTTATAATATATTATAAACTGTTTATGTACAATCCATTATTAAAATCACTCGTCCGAGTAAAAAATACTTCATTTTCATGTGTGTTTTGGTTTGGATGTTCCAGTCCTTAAACATTGATCATAGTTAAATAATATAAATAGTGTTAAAAATAAAATACATTTAATATACATTCATTATATATATATAATTATATTAATTGCAAAAAATTATATATAAGAAACAGAATTGCATTGTTTACGGAGATCGTGGGCTGCGAACACATGAATGGTGATATCTATTTTTTACAATTGGAATGAAACAATGGTAAATAATAATAAAAAATAGTAAATATTTATTTTTCCATATATATAATATATTTATTAAATATTCCCTTTTTACCATCATTATAAATTATAAATGAAAATTTAGTCACAACACTTCAAGTCGGTGGTAGTCCACAATTATACACATGCGATATTACCATTTTTCATTTTATTAGATTGATGATGGATAATGGTGAATTCATAATAATAATAAAATTATATTATATTACGTATACATAATTATTATAAAATTTGAAATAATATTTTCGTTGAAGAGTTAAAAGAATAAATAAAAAAAGAAAGATGTGAGTTAAGGGAATTACCTCTTCTTTGAAAGAACTCATTAAGATATCATATTCTAGACCCTAGGGTTGTACTTTAAGAATCATAGTACCTATAGAATGTGTATATGGGTGTTATAAATATAAATTTTAATTGATTGGATGACCTGGGTTTATCAACGTGATGTAAATATGAGAGGAAATGGGGTTTCCTTTTATAAAAGATGGAACAGACACACTTAGAGATACTAAGGTGATTAAAATCAAAACATTAAATTATTATAAAAAAATCTTACATCATTCCAAAAAAGATAAATAAGGATGTATATGGTTTCCATATCATAAACCTATAATATTTGGAAGGCTATATGTGGTATTTTGAACCATATTTTTTTAAACAACTAAAAAGATTCATTTTAATCTTAACCGTGGTAAAAATATTTCCAATCATAAAGTGTTATAACTTTAATTAGATGGTAAAAAATAGATCATAAATGGATTGGGATGAAATATTAAACCATATATTACCAAAATTATCTCTTTTAATTATTTTTATAATATTTAATTAATTTAATGAAATATTTTTTCTTCAGATATCATTATTTCATTTTTTACACAATTCATTTAATTTGATATTAATGACATCATAAACAAGATGTAATTTGAATATAATCCATCATCAAATCATTAATATGATATATTCAACTTTAAAGCTCATGGAACAAAAAATTACTGTAATTATATTACATTTTATATTTTCAATATCATTTATTTTATTAAATTATTATATAATAAAATATTGTATTGGCGTTGTGTAAGAATATAATTTAATTATATAATTGATGAATTTTAAAATAACGAATATCATAACAATTATTTAATTAGTATAAAAATAATGATTAATATTAACTCATGTTTTTTACCATAATGTGATTTTTTATACATATATGCAAAAGAGGGACATTTTGTAATTTCATTGTTTTAAATATTTTGTGGGTCATTTTCGTGGGTTGTTTCCCCTTAAATAACCAATATTAATCATAAGGTGATACGAGTACATATAAATTCATCCAACTATTTAGTATGATGATAAATGGTCACCTTAATGATAATTTCTCATCTTGGTTATCTTTATTTATCCATTACTATGGTGTTAAATTTTAGCATTATTATTATTCATAATTGAATAAATAAAAGGTGAATATTTAAAACTTTTGAACGTAAAATTAAAAATATATATCCAATTTTTATTTATTTAATTTATATAAAATTAATAAATTTATTTTAAGGCATGCATTCCAAGCATTATGAAAAAATCTTATTAGAAAAATATAGATTTTTAGCACAAACTGGATTTATTTATATCCAATGGCTATAAAAAATATTATATAAATGATTAAAATAATTTATGAATATAAGATATATATATATATATATATAATTATAATCATTCAGAAATTGTTATTTATTTATTTTTTTAATTTTAGAAGAACATTGTGTTCATGAAAATTAATTTTCAAAAAAATGTTTCATATACATTAAAATAAATTTTATTTTTATTTATAATCAATGGATAAACATTGTTATTGTTTTATTTTTATGTAATTATTTATAATTTTGAAATATGTATTCAAACCCAAAAATAGAAAGAATATGTGATAAATATCATTTTATATAATAATATTCCTATACTATATCGTGGTTTTTTAAAACATAGATTTTCAGGTAATCTAATACATCAAAGTAATTTAGTTTATTTAAAAAAAATACATCACAAAATAATTGTGTGTCCCATTATACCCCCTTATAAGTATTTCTCATTCAAAATTATGTTCATATCATTGAAATAATCATATATAATTATGCATCATGAAATCTATAGGTTCCCATGTAACTTTTCAAATTTATGGTTTCACTAAAAATCATTAACCCGGTGAGCAGCCTAATTTTGTAGCACTTTTTCCTTATGATATTTAATCTCTACCAATTGATCATCATTTTATAGATATTAGTCCATTTGTTTGGATTCTTTTTTATTACATGTTATGGATAAATTATATACTTCTATAGGATATACAAACGGCACAAATCATAAACTAGAGAAACTTTTTGTGGATGAACCAATTGATAAGATACCATCTCGATAGGTTCAATAATCTCAAAAGGGATAGTATACCTTGATCTCAACATTCACATATTTTTTTAATCCCATTACCTTTTTCTGGGTTTATATTCATTATAATACTGTATCAACAACATCAAATCATATATTTCATCATTGATTGTTAACATAACTTTTCAGTTGACTCCGAGCTTCCAAATTAATTTACATAATGACTTCGACATTCTCTATTATTTCCTCTATTATATCATATCTGAATATATTTATTTCTCAAAAATAATTATATAAAATTTTATTTCTCTACATATTGCACTATATTTGTTTACAGTGAGCAATTTGAATGGTTTGTAGAATCCATTAATGTATTAAAATCAAACTAAAAGAAGGAGTTGATCCCAAAAAAATTCTAAATTAATAGAGAAATTTCCAAACATGTAATCAAGCGTTTAAGTGGTCTTATTAGTCTCATTGTTTTTATAATGATGTTGGGTTGTATTGAAACACTACTCTATATGAATATCATACTAAATAATAAGCCTAAACATTAAGGTAAACATCATATATAAATAAAATATAATATAATGTGGTATAAAAAGTAACTTTATCATTTCCTTAGTGTTTGTTATGAAATTTGGATCAAGATAAAAATATTATTTGTTAGTATTGAAGTTCATTGACTTTATAATGTAAATTAAAATAACTCAAATTGGATTATATCATTTTTCCAATTTGGGGTGGGTATGATCTGTAACCTTTAATTGGTAAATTTAGGTTTAAATAGTAATTTAATATAATTTAATTTTGTTAATGTAATGATCATTTAGAGTAGAGATTTCTGAAGATATTCATGTGGTTTTGGGAGATGAAACTGGGGGAATAGTGTCTATCTAGGGCATGTTACATGGTTGGTGCATTTTTTTAATTACATTATACCATATATGTGTATCCTAGAAGAGGATGTTTCATTGTTAAAATGGAATGAATAGTGGCCCAAGAAATCAGGTGGATTTATCCCCTTGGAAAAATAAAACTATAGGGCTACCACCAACATTTTTAGACCATGCAGGTGGCCAGAAAACCAGTGTGGCTCGAATTTTACATAGAAAAAGGGAACTGCATAGTATGTACATTGTTTGGAAAGCCATGATACTAAATCATGAACCTTTCAAAATGTGTGAATTTCACTATTTTTTTTCTCCCAAACATAATTGGTTATCCCCCGTTTTAACCCCGTTTCTCCTCCCATGTATTGGTGTCTGAACCATGGTTTCTAAAACTATTCTACGATTTACTCCTTTGAACCTTATGCTTTTTCCAAATCATTAAGTCATAATCTAATATCCATGTATATCATCGAATTTATTTCGTTTATTTTTCTATAAGTACCTTGTACATTGTTCATTCTCAATTCAAATCTAATACGTTCTCCCCCATTCCAAAAAATCATATATTTATCATTAATTGGTATTTTTGCATGAATCAAGGGACAAGGTTTAGTGTTTGTTTGACTATAAGCTTGTGGTAGGGGATATATACTCTTTCAACAAATGTTTTTTAATTGTTAATGTGTATATTGATTTTCCCATATATTTACTTATTTCAAATTTTTTTTATTAACAATGAAAATTAATTTGAGTCTATTTATATATAAATAATACACTACATGTACCATATCATTTCGATTAATGATTTTAAGACTGAGCCTGAGGAAAGACATAGGGTGTTTTTATTCCCTCGTAATAGTTAAATCAGTTATAAATGGTGTCATAGAAGGGGGTTTATGATTTAAACTTCATAAACATAAGTAATAGTTTGTTATTTAAGAATTAGGATTTGTTTGACATGTTTCAGGTATTTAATTCCCTATGAATTAATAAATAAGAATGGGAGAAAATGATAAAATTGGTACACACATGCTGATAAATGGTTTTCATGATCCTATATGGATAATCCCTAAGAATAGTTTTTCTTAAAAATTTAATATGATAATAGATAATGAAATTTTGAGTGAAATACCAAATATAATGTTGAATGAAATAGGTAATCCTTGTATTTCACATGAATTTTGAGCATTGAGTAGTGGTAAAACCGTATATTTTGTGTGTTAAAAAAGTTAAGTGTTAGACCATAGATGTGTATGGTAAATTAAATGGTTTGGGTTGTTGGTCATGGTGTTTTACACCATTTTAGTGATGTTGGTCATGGAGAACCATATTGATGAATTAGTGTTGGTTATGGAGTTCCACAACCTGGTAATAATGTTTTTCATGGAAGTCCACATCATAGTTTGGTATTTTCTTTCATGATGTTCTGCATCCCTAGTTTGAATACATGTAATTATACACCTTTTGTAACAATATGTCACCCCTAAAGTGTATGGTTCTGACAAATAACATTGGACGAAGTAGGTATGATGGGTTCGGATGTCTGTTGGAACCGAAGGGTTAGTGTTGACAAATTGAACATTGAATAATGGAACAACCTATTTTATTGGATCCTCTTGTAATGATATTTCACTTCTATATAAACATATATTATGATAGATATTTATTTTGATACTATTGGTTATGGAATATTTAGTTGTACTCGACACCCTACTTACGTCTCCATTGGAAACTGAGGGATTTTATGGGTGTATGTCAGGATAAGTACAAGGGCTCTATAAAAGATGGGTGGGTAATGATTTTAGGATAGAACAAGTATGAGGGGACCATAATGATGTCAGTAAAAAATTTCTGGATTTTTATTATGTACATTAATTTTTAAATCGCAATGATATAAGAGATAATGTGGACATGAAATGTTTACAATATTTAGATATTCATTGTTTTGGGAATTGATATCTTGACTTATGGTCATTATATTTAATTACATTGGTTATTTATTATGTTTCTTTATATTTTTGTCTTGATTTGGTAAATAGGTAATATTCTCTACATGTTCTATATTATACCCTCACTACTAATCATAATCTTCTTACATATGTGGATGTTTCATATAGTTCATGTGGTGATATAGCTCAGAGTACATGTTTAGTGGAACTCGGGTCGGGACATTACATTGTTGTATCCGAGTGTTTTCTTTTCTAGTGTCTTACTATTTTGGAATGCCAAAAAAGATAGAATGATCTTTTCAGCTTTGAAAATGAACTTCTTCAACTTTTTATATAACCCATGAGTGGGTGGGGGAATCCATGTTTCTAGGATGGGATTATTGTTCTTTATTTTTTCTTTCTATAGTAGGATGTTTTTTCACCATGTGTGATACACATGTGGTGAAATTTTAATATTGTACTAATATTTTAATTATTGTCATTAATTTAATGTGGCTCATATATTCAAGAAAAATATAAGGCCCAAATAGATTTATCTGACATGCATCATGTTAGGAACATCTGGGGGAAGCATATTACAGTTGGGACGTATACAATGAAAATAGATTTTGGTTTCATTATGGTTTTAAAGATATGTGCATAATATGGAATTACGAATGGATTAAATTGAAATATTTCCACATAAACATTAATGTTGTTACTAAATGAGATGTTGAATTTATTTGGTATTTTAATGATATTAAAATTGTTTCAAAAGGAATGTTTAAAATTTAAAACTTGGGATTACCCAAAGTTACTCATAGTCGAGGATAAATATGATTGAGAGTTTTGATAGTGTTCTACTTATGGAAATTGGGTGTACATGCAAAATGGATTTTTATGGAAATTTTGCGTAAAAATATATACTATATGGCATAGTTCTGGAGATGATTGTTCATCATTTATAGATATTCCACCAAAAAGATAGTTTTGAGTGGGGGGATTGGTAGAAATTGTAGATAATTCACTTCTAATAGTGGGATCAGAACCCCCATTGGCTTTTTATAATAGGGAGAAAAAAGTTTCATGATAACATAACTCATTTGATACATTTTTTGAAATGGATACAAGGTATATTGTTCCAAGTAAATTTGATTTTATGATAGGGTTTCTACTGAATTATCAAATAATGTTTGTGATAGACGGTGGACCTAAATAATCATACATTTATATTTACATTATCTTGGTGAATTTGGATGTACTATAGACTCCTATAAGTATTTGAGTTAATTTTTTATCTCACATAATATTTGAAAAAGAAAAGAAAAAATGTGATAATCAATAAGAAGGCATTACATTGAAATAATTTCATGAGAATTTACTCAAACACTTTTAACCCAGTACCCTATGGTTAGAGAATATTTCGTAGTTTTTGTGATTTCAAAAGGGGGTTAAATTATTAATGTATTATTCTGGTTGATTTAGTAAATTAATTCATTTTCCCCCGATATTTGTGGGAGATGAGGTAGCTACAAAAATATGCATTTAATATGAACTTAGATTTTAGATCATGGCCCCCGATTGTAAATTGTGTTTGAAAAAGGTGGTTGATATAGTAAATAAGACTCAAATTTATTAGAGTAACATAAAGGAGGTTTCTTTTGGTCTTTAGAATTTTTTATTCTGGTGATCTAGTGATGCATCATCTAATGGATTATAGCGTCATTTTGAGAACCTACATTAAAGAAGTAGTGGAAATGGATACCATTATAGTGACCCAATGTTAGTGGGAATTTTTCATCTTTTATTCATTCAGATTTGAATTTCAGGTCACATGTGAGATCAGTGTCCTCAACCAGCATTAGAGTGCTCATATTGGGGAAATATGTAGATCCTAATATGCTTTTGTTAGAGTCCTCGACACATGGTCAGTGATGGTGGACCTCAAATGATACAAAACTCTAGAATTGGATCATAAAAATATGGCAGTCTGGTAACTTTAGTTCATCTAGTACAACCGGTTGGGGTGGAAGATGTGGTTCTTCTAGATAAGAACATAAATATCAAAATGGTAGTGCATCACATTGGGCTCTTACTATAGATAGAGGTAGAGACATTTGGCATATGTATATAGTTCAATATAGACCCATTGATAGCGATGATGGGTCATGAACTATGTATTATATTAATAATATAGATTACATGTTTTCAAGTAAATTATTTGATATAATATCCTCGCATTATTTTATATATATGTATTGGGTGAATGGTTTCAGTCTATTGTTTGATTTCTTTTGTGAGATTATTTATATCGAGACGTTCATGGGATATGAAAGGAGGGAATCTATTATTGTATGGGATATAAACTGAAGGTTGGCGAGTTCAATTTCCTTTGGGATTTGTATGTTCTTGAAATGTACAATTTTATCATATTACTCTGAATGGACTATTTGGTTTCATATCACGAAATAAATGATTATTTCCAAAAGAGATTGAGTGTAACATCTCTTAAGTAGAAAAACAATGTTCATCAGGGAGAATTGGAGATTCTAGTAGGCCATATAGGGGGATTTTTTCAACAATAGGGAGACTATATAGCCTAGTTTTTAGGTCTATTATTATATTATTGTGATTTGTATCATTGTTTCAACCCTCTAGTGATGGAAATATTTCAGGATGTGTTTTCTTTTGGAGTTATCATGATGTCCACCTGAGATATATGTTTAGTTAATGATTGAAAAAATGATAGGAGGTATACTACTATGTATTCCTCCTTATAAAATGTAACTAGAAAAACATTACGAGCTAACACTTAGTTGGGAGATATGGAAGATAAGGGGTTTATCCATCTGAGTGAATAACCTTGGAGATCATTAGTTATGCACACTACAATGAAAGATAGAATGTTTAATTTTTATGTCTATTATCGGACATTCAGCTAAATGATGGCTAACAACTGATTATCCTCTCCAAAGGATTGAAAATATTTTCTCATACTAGAGGGTTCATATTTATTATCTATGATTAATTTTAGATCAAAATATCATCAGTTGTGGGTGAGACCTTTTGATATGCGGTGGAATAAATTTTGAATTTTATATCTTTTATATGAGTGTGTCGTGATGTTGTTTGAGTTGATGAATTCTTCATGCATGTCTATTTACATTATAAACCAAATATTTTCCCATATTTTTGCCAATATTTAGTTTTATTAATCAGTTTCCTCATAGTGTACTCTTAGTATCATGATGACAATGCCAAACATCTTAATATTTTCATGATTGCACAATGATATCATCATATTGAATAAAATATATCTATGTGAAATTTCTAGATCAACAATGAATATATCTTGGTTCACATAATCTTGATGGAAATTGTATCATTTGACTTCAATGATTTCTATGTAGTGGTTTCTTATGAGTATCATAAGAATTTTTTTTGTAACCAATGTATTTTGGGTCTTATGGGATATAACGAATGTTTATTAAATTACTTCTCTCACTTAGAATATCCACTCCTGTACCTGACCAAGTAGGGTGTAAGAATTGACTGGATATGGTTATGTGAGAACTCTTTCATGGAGTTAAAGAATAATTTAAAAACTACACCAATTCTAATCTTACCATGCCTAGATAAGGAGTACATTCTTATTTCTAATTCATCAAGCATCATACACGGAGTTGTGTTAATGAAGGGAGATTGAGTCCTATTCTATGTAATGCAAAAATTGAGGCCACATAAATTTAACTATCCTAAGAATGATATGGATTTACTTTTAGAGGTTTATACTTTGATGTATTAGAAACACAATCTTTTATATTATAGGTTAATTTTCTACACTGATAATAAAATCCTCATATACATATTTTCATAACATGATTTAAAAATGAAATAGATGATATTGGTTGACTAGACCCAATCCTAGAATTTTTAGCTAGTTATACACTAGAGAATGAAATATTGTTTTGATGCATTGAGCTAGAAGATACAAGATCAGGTTTTTCCGGAGACTTGTTCAGAGAGGATAATGAGGGCCCTATTTGCTAATATAGAGATATGTGTTCAAGAGTAGAAGGTAAAATAACACTTCTTTCTTTCACATTTGTTCTGTATCATCTAATATGGGTAAAAAGGATGTAGTGATATAATTTTGAGTTCCTTCTATTAGTGGAAAACCATGAAGGTGGAGAGTACCCTCATGATAAAAAAATTGATGATTAAGTGGTTATTGAGGTTTTTTTAAAATTGGTTATTCCACAATTTATATTAGAGGAGATATAATGTGATTTTCTATCCATGAAGTTTTTTTCTAATCCTGATTTGAGAAAATATGATCATGTTATTCATATTTAGTAATTTTTTCTTTATTGGAAGAGTAAATTTTAGGTTTTTTCTGAAAACAAACACACATTTGTAGTTAAATGCCCTAAATCAATGACAAGAAGTTTTTTTTATATACATATCCCATTCTAGAATGTAAGTGGTATGATGTTTCCATGGATGTTGTAGTATTTTTTCATGAAGATACATTAGAATAATGATGTTATATGGGTATTCTTGGAGGGTTAATAGTTGATTGACATTTGTTACCAATGTAAGAGAAATATACCATGGACCATTTTGTCATGTTATTTTTCCGAGAGATATTACATTTTCATGGGGTTGATCATTGCATCCATTAAAATTGAGATCCACATTGTATAATGTGAATTTGTAAGGTATTATATAAGGAACAAAAAACTAAGGTGGTTTTTAAAAATAGCCTTATTCCCTTCAGAAAGATGGTTGGTTGGAATATAACATCCATGTTTTAGAGGAATTGTTCGGAGTGTTTATAATAGATTTTGGTGGTATATAAGAGAATCAAAAAGAAATTTTTGATTTCACCTATAAATACAGTTATCATTATAAAATTCAGATGGAATACTAAAATACACTAAATGGTAGTAAATAAATATCTACATTGAATACGTTATAATTGAGAAAATCAAGGTTGTTGGAGAAATAACATGTGTAAGAGACATCAGATAAATTTCAACTGATTTGGATACATTTTTCTATAGCTTAGTGTGTGAATAATTCCTATGCTAATCAGATTCATCAACCTCTTTATTAAATATAATGTGTTTTTATTATTATTTTCGATTATTAATGATTGGTTCATCATTGGATTATGAAATAAGGAATTATGGAGACATGATATGTGGTTTCATTTTAGATTGTGGAGAGGAACTAACTGATAGTGTATTTTATTTGTCTCTTTCAAAGAGGTGCAATTCTATGCATAATTTCGCATTAAATATCACTTCATCGGTAGTACCACTATGACTATTTTCAAGTGACTCATGTTGATGAATTTGATATTGAATTTAATTTTTTCATTATAGAGAATCTTATTATTATTTTCAATCTTAGTGATGAGACTCTTTGGGGTATCATCATTCTATCAGTCTGGGTATTTTAATAGCCTTGCTGGGGTCAAAAAGAGAATTGGGAGTGTAAATAATATATGTAATTAATGTTGAACAAACTCTTTACCTTAGAATCAAATTTATTCTATGAATATCAGCTCAAGGAAGATCTTTAATAATGTGTGCATAATTTTATAACCTAAAAATTGATGATGTATATTTTTTTTTATTTTTTTTTAATTCCCATTAATTTTATTTATGGAATGGCCTCTAGGTGTAAGAGTGGACTTGTGATTGTTTGGGGTGTTTGTGGAATTAATATTGTGTAATAGTTTCCAACAAGTACATGATCCATGGATGGAAAAATTTTAGTACTAACAATTAACCATAAATATTGGAACTATATGAAGAAGGTTCATGGTTAACAGATTGTGCATGTTGTCCTAGGAAACCATGTCACTAGATCACCATGTAGAGGGGAAACCTCATAGATTCCACATGTCTTTTCAATCCATGTTAGTGGCCAAACAATCCATGTCGATAGATTTTTCATTAGATAGAGGGAACTACATAGCTAGAACAAGTATTAGAACAATGTGTGTCCAAACATTTCTCCTCTTAAAAAGTGGTAATTTTATTTCTTTCCTCAACAAACCAAAATTGCTCATTCCCCAATTTCTCATGACGGTACACCTCCAACATTTAATTTCCTAAATTTAGTGCTCCCAAACACTCTAATGATGACTCTCCTTTGATCCTTATCCATTTGGAGTGTTTTTTTAGTATGAATATAAGATCTTGGAATGTCTTCAACTCCATTACCTTATTTTCACAAGTAATATACCATGGGGTTTTTTTTACATATTTCCAAATCCCATAAACCATAAATTTCCTGAAAAATAATTGATATTTTTTTATCAGGTACTTTTGCTAAAATTTGGGACCATATTTGAGGGATTGTTTATAATTGAACATGATGTAGGTTGTCTATTTTCATTCTTCAAATCTGTTGGTATTATTATTATTTAGTAAGTTGTTCCAATGGAATCACATATTTTGAAAACTTTTTATATACTAAAAAACTAATTTTCAATATTTGATTGAAGTAAAAGACCTTTCAAGGATCCTAGTGGGCCAATATAAGGGCTTAAAACTGAGCTTAAGGCAACTGCTGGGGTGTCCCTCTCAATTGTTAATACTGAAATGGGTTATTAATGGTATGATAAATATGTGTTTATTATTTCAAATTAGTAGAATATAATTAATATTTCGTTTGAATAGAGTTATGATATGTTTTGGAATAATTTGGTTATTTAATGTCTTATGAAATAATAATGTTTGACGGGGGAAAATGATAAAAAAGAAAATATACTCATACAAATTATTCGGGAAGAGCCTTGATAGTTGTGTTATATGAATATTTTGTCAAAATAATTAATTATGAGATTTGGTTAAACTAATTTAAAGGTATGGACCAAATAAATGATGACTGAATGATTGAGGTTAACATTGTATACCCCATGTATGTTGAATATTGAAAAGAGATAGACCCTAATTTTTTATGTGTTACAATATTCATGTATTGGACCGTATCATTGAATCTATAATGAATTTTTGTGGGTGTTGGTCAAGGAATTCCACACAATGGTAGTGATGTTGTTCATGGATGTTCATATCAAGGAATGTTATTTTGTCATAGAATTCCATACCTTGGTAATAATATTTTACATGGAGGTCCACATTTTAGTTTTTGATATTCAGTCATAGTGATCCACATTCATTATATAAATACATGAACCAATTCTCCTTGTGTACTGATATGTGACCCTGATTGTGTATATATATTATGACTAGAATCGTTAATAATTGGTTTTATAGGTGTAAGTGCCACTAAAAAGCTGAGGGTTGGTGTGGATAACATTAAAATTTATAAATGTTAATGTAGTGACCCCAACATAAGTAGGCTGGAGCCTCTATGTTAAATTATTACATTGTCGCAGATATATGGAATCTCATTCCAAAGGGAGACATTGTTTTGAGCTTTTGGAGAACTATATACATTCATGATATATATTTTACATTGTGAATATAAAATAAAACATAATACAAAACACAATATAATTAACTACATACTTGAAAACTCATTCAATGATCTCTTCTTCATAACCAGGGGAAAGGAAATAAAGTAAGGGTGATATCAAATTCTATGTAAGGATTAATTATAGAGAATTATATCATTAATAAAAAGAATAATTAATAAGAAAATTTAAATTAATTAACACATATAACATTTAGATAACTTGATTCCATGAACAGATAATGCATCATCAATATTACAAGGTAAATAATTGAAAATTCATGCCATATAAACAATAATATGAGAATGAAATGCATCCACATATAATGTCATTGGGAAATCCTCTAGGATAATATAAAATGAACTAAAATTGAAGGAAAATATTAATTATTTAATATCATGTATTAAGCACATGATAAATATTCCTTCAAGACCTTTCACAAGATGGCTTAAACTACATGTAAAAACACATTTAATTTGGTGAACTGATTTTTCTGATTTGACCTTTTAATGCATCCAGTGTCTATATAATGTTGATCCCCAACCAATGCATCATGTAAAATGAGCTCCTAACATATCAAATAATTTATTTAATTAATGAATAAATATTCCTTATCATCAAACATTTGTATTCAGTAAAACATATGAATTTATCAATATTTCTTGAGTTAATAAAATTAAAATCAACATAAAAACAAAATTAAAAATTTATATACAATATTTTAAAAAATAACAAACTTCATTACATAATATTTATATTTATGAACAATGTAATTTTTAATGATAGATGATTACAGGAAAGTGATTGTTCCAAGATAAATCTAATGGTCACCAAAGACAATGAGTTTGTTCAATAACTTTTATCTTATGATAATTTTCTAGGCAAATCCATGTGGTTGAAATAATTCAAATTTAAAAATTAAATAAAATTATGTTTGAATTAAAAAGTATATAACTTGTTAATGGAAAAGTATATACAAGGTATAAAATTGAATTCGTGCATAACGATAAATATTTCAAAATAGAATTAAAATAGAGAGTAAATACATTACCTCATGCATATTTATGGTTGAACATGATTTAACCCCCATATATAGTGGATTTAGAAAGGTAAATAACTTTTAAAAGAACCATATTAATAATTATAATATCATATATGATAATTTTATTGTGAGATGGTATGTGAGTGTGATATACTCCATAATACCAAATGTAGGATCGAATATATAAGTATGAGATGCTCAAATAGAAGAGGGGGGTGAATTTTATACTTTTAAAAACGTAAATAAATTTTTCATAACCAAAATTCACAACACCTCTAAGTTGTAATAACTTGCTTGAATCTGCAAAAGTGATTCCGGAAATGAAAATTAACTAAAGTTCACACCAACTAATATTCTACCTTAAAGCGTATAGAATCTAACTAAATTGGAGTACAAGTAAGGAAGTATAATAATTTTATACTTTCCTTAACAATAAAAAATGAAGCGGAAAACAAAGTAGTGACACTACGAGTAACAAACAATAACTCTTTTAACCTAAAGAGAAGGGTATCCAACAACCGTGGATAAGAGGTCCCTTGATTTATAATTTAAAGAAAGTCTGTCTTACCCAAACCCAGGTAAGCCCTCAATCTGACGTTCGGTATCTGTCTTGCTATCCCTGCAAGACCTCAACTATCAGGTTGTCGGCACCTCTATCTTCCTATCCCCAGAAGCCCTCGATTTTACACAGAAACAATCAGAGTCGCGCAAAGAAAGTCTACACGAAGCAATGTTTGAACAAGCCATTCAAAGTTTTTGTATGAAGCTTGAGAGATTATAAGAGCCTCTCTCTCTAGAAATCACTTCAATAGCATGTAAGCACAGATGTCAAAGAAGTTGTTAAGTGTACTTCTCTTTTCAAATAAGACCCTATTTATAGGCTTAGATCAAACGGTCGGCTCCCTCCACCAATGAAAATATTCTTCCTAGAATTTTGTAGGGTCCTGTACATGTTTCAATCATACAACGGTTAGTTGATAACTAAAGGCACGACTTCGTTTTATAATAGAAAAAGTGAAATAATAACTAAAATTTATATTTGGAAGGAAGAAAATGAAAGCTCAAAGTGTTGAATGTTTAACATTCGGAGTTTAACCAGAAAATGACTTCAGTGTATATAATAAAGAGATATTCAGATTTTGTTTTGCATATGAATTCAGAGTCGAACTTCATTCAAGTTCTTATCCATATTTCGTAACCAGAATTCAAAATCAGAATTCGTAATGAGAATTCATAATCAGAATTTGTCATCAGAATTCATAATGAGAATTTGTAATCTGAATTCGTAATGAGAATTTGTAATGAGAATTCGTAATCAGAAATAATCATCAGATTTCGTAATGAGAATTCATTAATGATAATTCATCATCAGTATTCTTAATCAGAATTCATAATCATAATTCATCATTAGAATTCATAATGAGAATTCGTAATCAGAATTCATCATCATAATTCATACTGAGAACATTATATAATTTTGTAATAAGAATTCAGAGTTAACTTCATAAAAGTTCGTAACAAAGAATTCAGAGTATAACTTCATAAAAGTTTTTATCAGGAATTCAAATCCAAAAACAGAATGATTTATATCTATGTATTATACGATTTCGAGGTTTTATATATGAATCTGATTTTTATAATTAAGAAAAATATTGATATGAACAATGAAATCTAGGTATGTGTAGATTTCCTTGGGTAAAGAAATTTTCCTTATACAAGTAAAATATAGGGTAAAAATTGATTTACTTAAGGATAATGTGTTTGTGATTTTCAAAACAAGAAGGAATGGAAAAGTCATAAGGAAGCCATTGTTGACTCAACAATCTCCCCCTTTTTGGAAAGCAAAAACATCCTTAAGAAAAACAATGTAGGAACTTAGATTAAATTTCTGGACTTTGAAATTAAAGCTTATCTCCCTTTGTTTAGGAACAATGGTTAATACGACTAACTCCATCATAGGCTTTGAAACACTAAGGATCATATTCGAGATATCGGGAATGAGAAATATTATTGGAATGTGGAAATATTCATAATGATCACTCCCAATTAGATAAACATCCCCTTACATAGGGATACTTCATCTATACTTATAAATCGTTTTCCTTATCTTCTTTAGAATTCTATTTCTTTATCCCCCTTTGTGATTTTCAAAAAAATATTATGGAATGGAAAACAATATGGTACATAAAATAATAGTACAAAATACCACTAGACAAGAAACCAGTGTTTTTATTAGGATTGAAAGTATTAGTACAAGGAAAAACAAATACAACAAAATATAGGATTAGGTATATTTGTCTTTATTTTTATTATGGGATTATGTTTTTCAGAAGGTTTTTTAGCTTCTCTAACTCTTTCAATTCCTCCTTATCTTTCTTTTCTAAGGATTTAATCCTCTCATCTTGAGCCTTTAGACCCTCAGACGGATTCTTAAGAACTTCATCATGATTTACAAGAATTTCTTCGATCTCAATCTGGAGATCTCTTTTTCCATTCTAGCTTTGAGCAACAGAGTTAAGATTCCCAATCAGATCCTTCAACTGTTGATTGAGATTATTTTTACCTAGGGTCATATTTTCCTGAAAATTGTTTGTAATATCCCTGATCTTGGAATCTTCGGTATCAAAATCCTCTTTTACATCCTATTGAAATTCATCATGCTCTCCCATATGTTGGACTATATTCTTTGACTAAGTGGTCATTTTCTTGCAAGGCTTCCTGTGATCTTCGTAGCCTATAAGAAAAATTTTGAAATCTTATTCTATCTTTACACACTTTTCCATCACCATGGACACCGAATCCGACTTCTGATTAAGAGTGTGTTGCAGCATCTAGCATCTAGAATCTATATTTGTAAAAGTTAAAATAGAACCAACTAGCTTCTTCAAAGATTGCTCCACAAAATCATGACCAAGTGAGGATGACTTTGAATCCGAGACATTACATTGTGAGAGTGGGTTTTCAAGCTCAACTATATTCCTTTTTTAAGTTCCTTCGACTTCCTCTTCAATAAATATTTTATTTGAGTATCAACAACCACTTTTTTACCCTTAACAATCTACGATATAACTTGCTCATCAGGAGATTAATGCTCGCTATTAGATAATTAAACAACTCTATCATTATCAAATTTCTCATTTTCTGCTCCTTCCTCAATAAAGTGATTTTCATAACGTTCTTCCTCAGATAATTCATTTACTCTGTCTTCTTCCTTGTCTTCATCACTACTTCCATCTTTCTCTTCTTCCTTTCCAAGAGTGACATGCTTCGAGGACACGACCTCAGATGTTCGGAGTGGTAATTTCTCTGATGGATTTTCATTATCTTAATATTCTTAAACTTGTTTAATCAGATCATCTAAATCACCACTTTCTTCTTATGATTCTTATTCTTCTTCTTCTACTTCCACCTCTTCTACATATTCAACAACTTATATCTCTTTATATTTTTCCAGAGGGAAGAAATTCTTCCTCCGAGTCTCAGGTAATGATTCGACTAGGAAAAATGTCAACACACCCATCGAACTCATTTCAAACTCAGATTTCATTAGATACACAAAGGAATCATTTAAGGATTTTTGAGTTGACCAAATATAATGTAATCAATATAAATTTGAACAATAAATACATTTTTCTAATCATTCTTTAAAAAAAGTTTTGGATCTGCATTTCCCTTAACATAATTATTTTGAAGAAAAAAACATGTAAGTATATTATACCAAGATCGATGGGCTTGTGTAAGTCCATACAGAGCTCTGGTAAGTCTAAAAACATGATCAGGATGTTTTGTGTCTTCACAGCCAAGAGGTTGTTCAACAAAAACATCCCCTTGAACATAACCATTAAAAAAATCACATTTCACATCCATTTGAAAAAGTTTCAAATTGATGAATGCTGCAAAGGCAAGTAAAATATGAATAGATTCATGTCTAGCTAATGGAGCATATGTTTCTTCATAGAATATTCCTTCTTGTTGATTATAGACTATAGGAACTAATCTTGATTTATTTCTTACAATAATTCCATTTTCATCACACTTATTTCTGAAGACCCATTTTACTTCAATAACAGAAGTTTACTTAGGTCATTCCTCCAATGTCCAGACTTTATTCATTTCGAATTCATTGAGTTAATCATTCATGGCTTTAATCCAATCATCATCACCTAAAGCTTCATCTGTGCTTTTTGGTTCTAACTGGGAAAGAAATGATAGTTGTTCTACTTCATTTATTAAGGATCTTCTAGTCCTTACAGGATGATTTACATCATTAATGATTCTATCATTGGGATTATTATTTAAAAACAATTGGTTTGTGATTTTTAAGACCTGTACATCAATAGAGGGTAGAAAATCTTCTGGGATAAATGTTTCAGAAGTATCTTCTTGAATATTTTCCTTATCAGAAGGATTTTCTATCAAACGATGATAATCAGTTTTTGAAAACACATCTGAGGATATCAGTTGCGGGTTGTTTAAAAACAAAAGGATTAGTTTCATCAAATTTAACATGTACTATCTCTTCAATAGTACATGTGTTTTTATTGAAAACACTTTATGCCTTAGAAGTTGTGAAGTAGTCTAAAAAAATTCCTTCATCATATTTCGGTGTGAATTTATGTAAATTATCTTTAATATTCGTGATGAATACCTTGCAACCAGAAAACATAAAGTATGAATGTCTAGGTTTTCTACCATTCCATAACACATAAAGAGTCTTATTAAGAAAAGTATAATTAAGACTCAATTTATAGTTTAACAATAAGTACTTATAGCTTCAGCCCAAAAATGTTTGGCTACAGAATACTCACTCAACATGGATCTAGTTATCTCTTGAATATTTCTATTTCTTCATTCAAAAACACCATTCTATTGAGGTGTTCTGGGTGCTATGAAGTTGTGAGAAATACCTTTTTTACTACAAATGGTTTCAAAATATGAATTTTTAAATTCTCTTCCATGATCCCAATTAATAGTTTTCAATGGAAGGGTTTTCTCATTTTTCACATGGGCTCTAAATCTTTTGAAATAAGAGAAGGCTTCATACTTATTTCCTAGTAAATAGTCCCCCATAAATCTAGTGTAATCATCAACTAAGACTAATGCATTATACTTTCCCCCAATGCCTCTAGTCTTTGTTGGACCAAAAAGATCCATATCCACTAGCTGTAATGCAACAGTAGTTGAATCTTCACCGACTGATTTAAAACTTGATTTATGTTACTTTCTATTTTGACAAGGATAAAAATATTTTGAAGAATCGAATCTAAGCTCTGGTAGATCCTTAACAAGTTCATTATTAGAATGTTTTCAAAGGTTCCTAACGATATATTATCCTAACCTTCTATTCCACAACCTAGAATGATCTTCTATTACACTAAGGCATGGTAAGTCTTGGCTCCTATGGTCTTCTGTGTTTAGTGTGTAAACATTCTCTTGCCTATTAGTAGAGAGAATAAATCATTCCTTGTAATTGTGTACTAAGAAAATATCATTCCTATAATTTAAATGGTAGCCTTCATCACATAACTGGCTTATGATAATCAGGTTGTGCTTATGACCTTTAACAAATAATACATTTGAAATCAATGTTTTTTTAAGAAGAACGATGTTACCTATACCAATAATTTTTCACTGAGAATTATCTCAGAAAGTTATTTTTCCTCCTTTCATTTTGATTAAAATTTTAAAATATTTTTTGTTACCAGTCAAATACCTGGAACATCCACTATCCATGTATCACGTATTACTATTTGTACATTCCCTATTTTCCTAAAAATATGAAAAAATTAGATTTTTGGAATCCAAATTTCTTTGATCCGGAATTGTCAGATAACAAAATCTTGGGTATCCACATATATTTAAAAAAATATGCTTTATGAAACTCAAGATATTGAAATCTATTTAAGGATAAATTTTTCTTCCAATGCCCACTGATTTGACACTTAATACAAAAAGGGTCTCTAGAGGGAACAAAATAATTGTTTTTGAAAACCGGTTTTTGGTTTGTATAACCTACTCTAGTAGTGTTTTCTTGAGGTTTAATTTGAAAATACATCTTGTTAAAATATTCCTTCACAGAGGTAAATTTTTCAAGAATCTTGTTAAGATAAAATATTTCAAATTTCAGTCTGATGACTAAATTCCTATCCTTAGGAATCATTTCTTTAGATTTGGATTTTACATCGAAAACATTTATCTTTAAAATTACATTCATAAGATCATTCTAATGTTCTTAATTATCAGAATTTCCTTTCTCAAGGTCTTTATAATGTTATTCTAAAATCTCTTCTTTATCTCTAAGATCTCTAGAATGATCTGATATCTCTTTTGTATGATTTTCTTCCCTATAATTTTCCTTGTCTATTTTTTTTACAAATTTTACAATTTTTTTCTTCATGAAACATGGAAAATCTAGAAACCTCTTCATATAAAGGTAATTGATCATTTTATGAGGATGAAGTATCTTCATTAGAAGTACTATGTTCGGAATAGTAATTCTTATAAAGAGATAAATTATTTAAAGACTTGGAAGAGCGTACCATGGTCATAAGACCTGTATTTGGGAAATAAGTTGTAGAAAAGAATCCCATATTCTTCTATGCTGAGGAATCATATTCAGAAGAATCACTTTTTTGAAAAATCTCCATAGCTAGCACTCCATATATCATTATCTTTAAGACTTTTCTTGTGCTTTGATCGATAGAATTTCTTCATGTTCCTTTCTGAATTCCTTACCTTATTTTCCTTCTTTTTCAACAAGGGACAATAAGGTCTGATATGACCTGTTCTTTTTCATTCATATCTCATAACTTCTCCATATTTCTTATCACTATAGTCTTTCATCTTGTATTTATTCTAATGGTTCATTTGAGATACAATCTTGTTCATTCTCTGATCAAGATTAGCTAATTCATTCTCAGAATTTTCTGTATCACTAGATTTCGACTGAATAATGACTTTATTTTTCTTTGATCTGGTTACTCTTTCTGGGGTCTTGGTTTTCATATGTTTAAAACTAGTTGTAAAATAAACTCCTCCATTCCCTTTTTTTCTTCTTGAAATTTTCCACATCTCTCTTAATTTTGCTTTCATGATGAAGAAGATTTCCAAACAACTCATCTAAATGAATCCGAGTGACTTTCCTATTCTCATCAGTTGTTGTCCTCTTGAACTCTCACTCATTTGGCATGATATCTATGATCCTTTTCACAAGATCCTCATCATCCCTACCTTTTTCTCCCATAGATTTTAAGCTATTCACGATAGTCATAAATCTTTGATACACTTTGCTTATAGGTTCTCCATAAAGAATGTTAAAACTATGGTATTTAGCTCTCATCATAGCTCTTCTGGTCTATTTGACATTAGATGTACCTAAACGTGAAACATCAAGTTTCTTCCAGATACTATTAGTAGCTTCACACAAAGATATTTGACTATAGATGTCCCTAGTCATGGAACATAACAATGTATTTCTGAATCTAAAGTTTGATTGATATTCTTCTTTCTCCGGATTCTTAATGGTTCTCAATTCCTTATCAGGAATATTATAATCTCTAGTCTAAATTAGATAGTAATCAACTATAGTATTGATAGAAAAATTATTCATCATATCTCTCAAGTACTCATGATCATTTTCATCAAAAAACAGAAGGTCTGGTAGGATTTAGATTATTAATATAACTAACATTTAAACCTTCCATTCTCAAGATAGTCCATGGCACAAAAACTTGTTAGTAGTATAAGTATGTAATCAAGATAAAATATTCTAGGCAATGGGAAAATTTGTATCTCTATGCAAAAAAACAAACCCTAACTATATGATTCTGAAAAATATATTCTGAAATGTATGAATCTGAAAAGTTCAATTCTGAATATTCAATTCCGAAAGGTATGAGAAGAAAAATTCTCTTCGGAATCTAATTGTGAGATTAATTCAGATCGAACCAAACCTTTGATACCAATTTTGTGATGGTATGTGAGTATGATATACGCTATAATACCAAATGTAGGATCGAATGTATAATTATGAGATGCTCAAATACAAGATGGGGGCGAATTGTATACTTTAATAAAACCTAACGAAATTTTGCATAACCAAAATTCACAACACCTCTAATTTCTAATAACTTGCTTGATTCTGGAGAAGTGATTCTGCAAATTAAACTTAACAAAAGTTCACACCAACTAATATTCTACCTTAAAGTGTATAGAATCTAACTAAATCAGAGTACATGTAAGGAAGTATAAGAATGTTATACTTTCCATAACAATACAAAATGCAGAGTAAAACAAAGTAGTAACACTACAGGTATCAAAAAATAACTCTTTAAACCCAAAGATAAGGGTATCCATCCACCCTGGATAAGAGGACTATTGATTTATACATTCAAGAAATCATGTCTTACCCAAACCCAGGTAAGCTCTCAATCAAAAAATCGGTATCTGTCATGCTATCTGTGCAAGTCTTTAACTATAAGGTAGTCGACACCTCTGTCTTCCTATTCCTGGAATCCCTTGATTGTACACAGTAAAAATTGGAGTCGCACAAAGAAATTATTCATGAAGCAATGTTTGAACAAGCCCTTCAAATGTTTTTGACGAAGATTGAGAGTTTATAAGAGCCTTTATTTTATGAAGTCAATTCAATAGCATGTAAGCACAGATGTCAAAGAAGTTGTCAAGTGTACTGCTCTTTTCAAATGGGCCCCTATTTATAGGCTCAGCTCCAATGATCTCCTCCCTCCTCCAGTTGATATATATTTATTATATATTTATTGATGGAAATTAAAAGGTATCCTTGACTCAAGGTGGGGGATTTAATCTCAATTTCCCTTTATTGAAGTATATTTTAAAATTATGCACATAATTTAATTATTATATTGTATATAATTCCCTATTTTACAGGTTATATAACAAATCCTTCATACATTATGGAATTTTATGTTACTGTTTATTTGTTTCAATAAAGTGGATGTGACTTGAATGTCACAAAGCAGTTAGGGGTTTCTTAACTAAATTTTTATTAATTTAACTATATCAATTCATTATTAGTAATAATATGTAAATATTATTTTCGGAATGAAATTATGTTGATTTATATTTATAATTCATTTTTTGGTTTTACATATGTTACGTGAAATATATTCGTTGTTTAATACTTAGTTAAAATTTATGATCTTTACATGGGATTTCTTGGTCAAAACATCATTTTCTAGAGACATGCTTTAAGTCGTGCATCATTTTTTCCATATACAGAGTACTAACTACCTCGTGAATGAAGTCCTCAATATTATTAAATGAAATTAATTGTTTTAAAGAGCCACATAATACTCTTTCTTTAAATAATTATTGATTTTAAATTTACCAATGCAATAAAACATTTCTGTTATAATCATTTTAATTTTCAATATTTGTTCTATTCAAAGATACTTTGAAAAATAATATTATCTTAAATACATAAACCACATCTCTTTTAGTCTCCTTATGAATAAATTCAGGTTAAAAATTTTAGTTTCATTTTTATCCATTATTGTTAAACAAACTTTGAGAAAGTCATTTATAAGTAAATACAAACTTGTATCTTCTTCTACGTAGATGAATATTTCTCTCCTATATCTGAAATGGGTAATTTTTTTTAAGGATTTCTATTTTTAAACATAATTTATATCATAAAGTTACTGAACATGGTCTGTAACGTCCTATTAAATGGTTTTTAAAATTATATTTCATATTGTTTTCTAGAGGATTCAATTTTGTACTCTTTTAAAAATCATTAAAACAATTATTATTTTCAATATATATGACAAAAATAATTTTGAAAACCCCCATGACCATTATTTTTGTTATATAATTTTTTATATGTTTCCATTTTCGTTTTATAAGATTTTATTTTTCCTAATATTTTGGAAATATTTATAATACATTTCCTAATGAAAGGGTTATATTCCCTTGTTCTCAATGATATGGTTCAAATTTTTATACCAAGGTATTAAACATTGTTTCGACATCCTTTAATGATTTCTATTCTACACTAGGATTATGATCATAAGAATCCATTGATGATATTTCTCAAGATGGATAACAGCGATCATTTTCATGATAATTTCATAAACCCCTTTTCATTTCCAGGGGTAAATCATGTTATAATTGAATGAAATATATTGTTCAAATATTAATGATGAAATTTTAAGCCTTCAGGGGTTATATTCATGTACATTACATGGAAAATATTTATGATGATGGGTGATTCTGTTCTATATTGTAGAATTGATGATCTCAATGTATATTTTACTAATGACTGAGGACGAGAGATGTCTCCAATGCATTGGGTATTAATGATGGATTTGAATGAATATGAGTGACACCTAAGAGATTCTAGAAATAAATAGTTATCTAGAAATATATAATAAAATATGTGTATTTTCTAAGTATAGTTATTATAAAACAAAACAATTATAGAATAAAATGTTGAATTTGATAACGTATTCATAGCACAACACTGATCTTAAATGACCTATGAAATATATTTTTTATATATGACCTCAATTACCGAGTTTTTGAAATAAATTTTATGAGTATAAATAAATAAATTATTAATATTTTGTTGCATCAAAATTTACTAAATAAATGAATTAGTTATAAATTTGAAGAAATAATACAAATATTTAGTTTAAAGTAAAATAAATGTTATTCGGAATAAAATATATCACTACTAAAAAACACACATATAACAACACTATTTTTTTGCACTAAAAATTCACGGAGAAATTCCATCTTTATCATCTCTAAAATAAGCACTGATAATGGAATTCCATTATCAGAGCTATAGAATATATTTTAAAGGAAACCATTTATCAGTGCTTTATTTTAGCACTAAAAAAGGAAACCATTATTAGCTTGTATTTTAAGCACTGATAAAAGGATCCCTTTATATTTTCATTATTAGCATTGATAAAAGTTTCCCATCATCCTTACTAATAATGGTATATAATAAAATGGAAAATTAAACAAACAAAAAATGAGTAAATTAAGAAAAATATGAATCATTTATTAATTAAATAAAAATTGGATAAAATGAATATATTTAATATACATATATATATATATTATAAATATTAATAATGACCTTATATTAAATATATATTTTTAAAATGAATATATATCATATATATAAAATGTTAATTGATAATATATTGAAGTCCTATTAATTTTTTATTTGATTTTTCAATTTAACCTATATCAAATTTCATGTGTTGAATTTATATATTGTACATATATATATATTCATGTGTGTGTGTTTTAATGAATTTTTATATAACAACACACACACATTAATATTTATGAAATATGTAGAAACACATACACCTAATATTTATGAAATTTATTCAAATTTTTGTATATTTTAGAATTTAATTATGACATGATACTTTTAATAAATATTCTGTTTTCAATCTATGAATTTTATTTATTTTTTTTAATACTACAATTAGGGTATTAAATTTTAATATTTATTATTTATTATTTGATTTTTGAATTTGATCATTTCCTATTATATATATATATATATATATAAATTTACTATGTTTTGGTATTTCAATATGTATTCATCCAATTAAATATATATATTTAGATCAATGTTTTTCTAATAACATCTATTTAATAAATAAAAATTATACATTTTTTTAATATTTTTAATGTGTACTCGTTTTGAGTTAATAAATTCCACTCATTGGTAAAATTCATGTATTTAAGATTATTTATCCATTAATATTAATAATAATGTATTTTTTAATAAATATTTATAAATAAATATTTTAATAAATAAAAATTTACTATATTTATAATTATTATAAATAGATAATTATTTTATAATAAATATTTCTATACGTATAAAAAAATAATTATAAGATTGTAATAATTTTATATAAATAATTAAAAAATTATAATAAATTTGTTTATATAATTATTATTATAAAATAAATATCACAATATTTTAGCGATGGTAATTCTAGATCATTATCGATGCTAAAATAGAATTGTTTAAAGAGATACTTATCAGTACTAAAATATTATCGCAGTTAAATATGTCTTTCATCAGCACGGATAATGCTTGAGATTTATTAGGGGGAAAAACTAACATTAAATTTTACTTTTATCAACATTTTTTAATTTAGCACTAATAAAAGGAACTTTTATCAATGATTTTCTAGATGTTCTATTAAATGTTTCCTCAATCTATTTTAAAAATATTTACCAAGACTCGGTCCCTCATGATTCTGAAGCTCTCGCATAACTCTTCTATTGTTGGTGCAACTCCTCTGTGTTCCCTCATATTAATCAAGGCTAGAATCCTATGTATGTAATTTTCAATAATTAATATCATGTTGTTTGATTTTTTTGGGATCCATGTAATGCAGTTTTTCACTACTCATAACCATCCTAAACCCTAGATCTCTTCTCTTTGATACGAAAATACAACGAGTGATTTTATTTCATCGTTTCCCTCCACATATATTGGTTTAAAATAAATAGAAGAATGTTTTCATATGGTAAGGTTAGTGAACATATGTGTTTGACCCTGTGTGAAAAAATAAAATAGAATTTTTTAACACATTCTACTAAAAAGGTAATGATGGATTTATTTCATGATAAAATTAAATTTAGTTAATCATTGGAGATGTTAACCCATTTCTCAAACAAGTTATCTATATCCCCTAACATTAACAAATTAAATTGGCTAGTTTGTGAAAAAGTGGTATCTGAGAATGGGTTCTTTAGAGTTCCTATGTTTCAAGGTGCGCTTTATATTTTAATAGTATGGTTAGTGTGGAGTTATGTTGTCATAACATGAGAGGTACATGTGGGAGGATAGTGTCATGAATTGTCTTTAAGATAGAGAAACCATTTTGAAGGGAACATTGGGCTTGATTCATGGTATTCGATTAAGATTTTGGTCAGTTTGATGTGTTTGATATGAGAATTTATATTTAAATTCTAAATTATATTTTAGTGATTTTGGGATTTTTTTGAGCTTGGGGTGATGGTTGATGAAGTGATAGAGGTAGAAGACAAGTACCCATGGTATATCTAACCATACGGTTACCTTGAAGAAAGTTCAAAAGACTCCACTTAATGGAGATGTTGTTTTTAAATTCATTTTATACTTCTTTCTACCACTTTTATTTATTGAATTACACTTAAAGTTAATTCTCAAATTTGGGGAGGTGAATTCAATAGGGGTTGGTGTCTTTTGATGTTATTGAAATGAATGTGATCTAGTTTTGTGTATTGTTATGAAAATGTTATATTTTTTTTTGTTAAATTACATTTTTCTTATTTTCTAATCAAATGATAGGTTCTGAAATAATTTTAATTGTTTATTGAAAATGGATTTATTATATCATAAATGGTATGTAAAAAATTGGTTCATTTCATTATGGTTTTTGATAAAAGTCATTTTTAAAAAATTATATTTTTAAATAAATTATTAATAATGAACAATATTTATTTCAAAATGTCTTTAACTATTGATAAACTATAAAATTAAATTTTTTATTTTTAATCTAGTGTAGTGTTATAAAACTATTTATATAAATTTAGTGATTTTAATGAAAAATAAGTTTTATAACTTTTCTATGTTGGGTTTTTTCAGGATCATATGATTCTCAATTTGTCTTAGGGTCTTAGAGTGATTGTTTAGTTAAATGTATTGGACATTAACTAGATGAGTTCAATTCTTCCATCATTTAATTTCTTCGTACTAAAGTGTTCAAATAAAATAGTATAGGTTTTGTCTCCTAGGATAACCCCATTAGTGATTTCTCCCTTTATTTAAATGAGGATTGTTTTGTTTCAATCTCTATAGAGAATCAAAATTTAGTGTGATCACATAACCTTATTTTTCTCAAACACCATTTTAGGATTTCTGTTTTTTGGATGTAGAGTCGAATGAGACTTCAGAATCTAGTGGTTGTTCTTTTATTTTTTTTATGTTTCTTGATATGTTATTTTTCCATGAATGGCCTCATTTTCTGGATATACCCTTCATCAATTGTGTGGTTTTGTTTAGGGCCTTGATGAAATTTTTGAATAGGACACATTATTTTCTGTATTTCTTATTTTTTTCTTGCGGACAGATGGTTTATCCATATCAACATCAGGTGTATTTTTTTATTTTTTCTTGAGTTATCTTCTCGAGTCTCATGACTAATATTTAAGAGTTGATTGGCCGATTTTGATAAGAATATATGAGATTTCATGTTCTTATGGGTATATTTTTCTAGAATGAATTCTAATTTCATATTAAAAAAACATGAATAGTAAATAAATAGTGAGTGACTATTTACTTATTAGTGATGATTAGGTTAATATAACTTATTAATTTATTGGGTTTATTTAGTAACCCCCTTCATAGACACATTTAGTTAGTTGTTTCATTAATGTATTTAAAATAATTCTTCTAACACCATTAAAATTATATATAAATTATGTATTGACTTATATATGGTATAATTTTCAATGAAGGGACGTATCTATAGTTCCACTATCATTTTATGGTAATATCCCATAATAATAAATTTATTATTTCATTGAATATATTAATTTTATTTGTAATAGTAAAAATATTCTAGATCATTACTGAGCATATATTGAAAAATTGACCCTTTAAATGGTTGTATGCTAGTGGAGGGATCTTATAGTGGATTAATAAAATATAAAAATTGGAATGTAATGAATACTTGACTAGAAATAAGTGATGTCCAATGCAGGTTGGGTGAGACTCATTTCTTCATGAACATTAGAGTGGAGGTATTCAAGTTCCTCTTCAATTGACGAGACTTATTGAGTGATTCCATTAGTGTAGTTTCCTAGGACACTTTCATCCTTATACGCTTGATTGTATTCCATCTCTTAATGATGGATCTAACTCTCTATTTCAAACTAGCCTTCCTCCCATTATTGTGTTCCCAATTTTCATTGGTGGAATACCTCCCAAAAAGTTATGGGAGGATGGCTTGTTTGAAAGAGGGAATGAGTAGCCTCAAATCAATAATTAAGAGATGAATGGAAATCATGTGTCTGTGGAAGGATTAAATAAATGTAGTGATGGTTAGTTCTACTGCATTATGGAGGTATTACATATCTATTCAAGATAGTAACAGTTTTCTTACATAATTCATGAAATTGTGGAATTTCATGCATAGAGGGTATTGTATGATTAATATTTAAGTCAAATTAAATGTGTGACTACTGAAGTAGATTATTACTTCAAAACATGGTGATTTTACCAATCATGAGTAAGAACATTATTTTAGGGATGAAACTATAGAATTATTATTGGATCAACAACATGTTTATGGAGAACTATAATAATGATGTAGAAAAACTTTTCTGAATAAAATTATGAATGCAGTAAGTCAGTGTATAAAATATGAGGTTGGTCAAAATCAACGTGGCCATCCTCTTAACCCCAAAAAGTCAACGTTCATTAGCTGTCATGGGCTCACAACAAGGATTAATGTGCAAATTGATATTGACTCATGGTGCTATATGCAACCAATAATAGAGGAAACCATTTTTAAATAAATAATGGTAATGTTATAGTATACTTTCTACATTTTACTTCATTAATTTTCAATGAAATATTGATTTAGTATTCATTATTCTTTGTAAATATCATTTATTTTCAGAATATTATTATAGAATATTGTTTTAATTTCCACTGGAAAATCCCATAGATGCTTCTACACTCTTATGATGATGTTACATTTTATGGATGATGAGTGGAAATAATACTCATCCGAACACTTAGTTATGCACACATTGTAATGTAGGAAACATGTACTAATATCTATAATAGTCGTAATGGGAAATTGTTTCATGTGAATTTTAGTCGATGAGATATTATTATATCGTATTTATTTTATATAATTTGATTTAAATTTTTTTTTATAAAACATAAAAAGAGTTATAAAAATAAATATCATGGATCAAAACAAAGGTACCCATATCACAATGGAAGGATGGGGTACGCTTCATTAGAGATAAAATTGGAATGTATTTTAAATCAAAAATAAATTTTTTATTATTTGATATGATAAAAAATATTTCCCATGGATTATATTCATATTGATGAATCAAAATATGATGCTACTTCCATCCAACATCATGTTCTTTGGAAGGAGGCTCATATAAATAAAGAGGGTATATTAGTTGATGAAAACAAAAAAGTAGTGTGGGAATCATGTGTATGTATGATATAATTGTAATTAATTATTATTTATGACATTATTACATATAAATAAATATATTAATATTTTTAATTTGGTTTGGACACTAGAAATAGAAACGACTATAGGAGATTTTTTTTGGAAAATTTCAGTAGCATTAAGGCGGAATGAACAACATGGATGGGTTAGAGGATTTGGTTTTCGAGTCTCTCCTCAAACATATTTTAAGAAGATAAAACCACATGAATATACCTATAATAGTATGATATTATTGCATACAAAAATTGACTAACTGCAAAATATTATTTTACGTTCCTATTTTGAAGACCATTGTATAAGAAATGATCACAGTGAACCAGCAGTGGAATAAAGATCCACAAATTAACTATGTGATCAAACTATCTTTGAGGCTATCCATTCCCCCCAACAGCCTAACTTACCCATGGAATTCACTTTTTTATTATTCTTCTAAAAGTGAACCAAATAACTTCTAATAACATTATATTACTAAAATTTTACAGATTATAGTTTTATGTGATTTTTATTTGTTAACACCCACATAATGCTATGTTGTTATGTTTATAGTGTACAATATATTGGTAGACCAGATAAAAAATAAACCTCTCCAAAAAATCACATGAGATTGGTGATTGAGGTATCTTATGAGTTAAATGTTGAGTTTGATGTTCCCCTTAATGGTCCGAATATTAATATGGTATAAGATGCTATTGGAGTTTCCATATAATTGTCCTATACTCTTATAAAGATACATGAAATATGCCTTTAACAATGTTTTTCAGGTAAAATACATGTAAAATTTGATGATATGTTTTCATCATTGTGGTATGATATTAGAGATGGTTAAAAAGGAATACAAAGAAAAGTTCGAATCCAAAAAATCTAGTGAATTGGTCATCAAAACAAAATGTGATTCTGAGAGTACAATTTCCCTTCCATTTTCAGGGAAGCATTTATAATAATTAAAATATCATGTGGAAACCAAATTTATAGATAATCTTATGTTGTAAATTTATTATGAGTAAAACATATAAGGAGATTCCAATACATAAGTAATTAGTCTTGAGACACTAACTGGGATTCTCAAACTCTAATGGTTAGGCATCTCAGTTGTGATTACATACATAAGGTAAATTTTCATAATACATATATCCAAATAGATAGAAATTTTTTTTATCAAATTTCATAAATAATTATATTTTATTCACATGATTATATTACTACTATATAAAGGGATGATTGTTAAAATAAATATCTACAGTCATTAATCCATTTATCATTCGTATTCCATTGTTTTCATTGAATGGAGAAATATTTAACAATAAAAAATATTAGTTAATCAAAATGTTTAACAAAAAATAATTTGATGATGAACTATTTTTTAATCCTATATTGAAATGGTAAAAATCTTCCATATAATCACATAAAATATATTTTCAGTTTTTTGACTACTTATTTGTTTTAGTTTTTTTAAGAGGAACTAGAGGATGATAACAATCAATATAGACAACCTGAAAATTGATTTATTGGATTAAATGAATTGATATGCAACAAATAGACCCCAAGTGTCGTTTATTTTGAATATGTAATACACTAAAATCATCATTTTATTGATAAACATAGAATTATATGTTCCATCGGTGTTTTAACTAGAATTGTTTTATGATTGGGTGGTTACTCAATATAGATTTGATCCTAGATTGGAGTTAGTTTCTAAAAATATAGTTATTGTGGATTACAACTGATGGAAACAAATTAAGGTATACAAAAAACTATTTTACTATCAAAACATTTCATAACAATTTAATTATTTAGGTAAATGTATTTGTGGTGTCTGAAACTAGATAATGACATCGATTGTGGATATTATGTCTGCAAAATTATGAAAGTAATAATAATGTACAAAAAGACCAACATCCCCCAAAATTTAATATACAATGATAATTAAAAGTTCATTAAATATATTTCATGATTAATATTTTCAATATTTTCTCAGCATTGTAATGATTTTCGATAATGGAGTTACAAAAAATAATAAATAAATTTTTTAGAGATGAGTGGGTAGTGTACTTTCTGTCAAAATATATGCCAAACCCAAATTTAAGTTATTTCCTACTATTTTTGTGATATAGTATGAGTAATGAAATTATATATATATTTGGGGTGTGAATCATTAGCGTCAGCATACTTATATATTAGTTTTTATCTCTTTCTCAAGGAGTAGAATAATTAAGGGTATCAATTTGTTTATAACCACTTACCAGAAAATAATAAAATTGTTATGAAATCAAAGAGGTTGATGTAGAGTTTGATGTGGAGGCAATGGAAGAGGTGGAGCTAGAAGGGAATTTGGAGCTAATTCAGAGTCGAAGCATGATGCGGAGGAGGTGGAAGAGGTGAAAATAGAGGTGGAGATAGAGGCGGAGGACGATAAGAAACATTTTCTGGTAAATAATAAAATTGTTTCGAAATGAAGTAAAATAAGGATCATACCATGATTTGTTTTGAGAAATAAATTTAAATGTTCACACAACACATGTCACTTAGGATTAGTTCTATTATGCTTTTTTCCATTCTTAAATGACATGTTATTAAAAAACATAGGCAGCTTACTGAAAATCAAGAAAACACTTTCAGATTTTCTTGGTAGTTCAAGAAAATAATCCATGAGTCATTAGGGACATGTATTGATTAGTCTTTCATAAATAGTATTCATGTTGTGACATATACAACTCCAAGTGCCTATTTTTATGAAAAAATGACATTAATGTTTGTGAAAAAAACAAACATACTCAAAAATCAGAAAACACATTCTGATTGTTTCGGTACTTTTGTAAAATGATACATAAGTCATTTTTTATGTGTAGGGATCACCCGCACCTCGATCCGACAAAAAGTGTAACTGGTATGACTCTAAGTGTCTGTTATCTATTTAAAATATATATTTTAATACAAAAAATGACTCTCACTAAAAATTGATCAAATGTGAACGTATTTTAAATATAATTTTGGGAAAAACTAATAATTAATTTATTATGTGTTTGAATTAGCCTCATGTAACACTCACACATGATGCCACCTATATGGATCAAAGTGTGTGTTTCCAGTATCAAATAACATTTTAACAAAAAAACACACACATCATACTCAAATTTAAGAAAATTCTTTCTAATAAATGTGATACATTAGGAAATTTACCCTAGTGTATTTTTGGATGTTTATGGATCATTTGAGCCTCAATTTCAAAAATGGGGTGACTAGTGTCACACAATGTGTGTCATTTAATTCAAAATTGACATTAATTTTAGTGGAAAAAAACAACATACTCAGAATCAATAAAATGTATTCAAATTGTTTTGGAAGATTAAAAATATGATCCATATGTCATTTGGGAAGTAGGGATTAGCCGAACCTCAATCTGATGCATGGTGTGACCAGTATGACTATAAGTTTTTGTTTTTAGTAAAAAAAACTCATTAATTATAATGAAAAAAACAGCTGACATACTAAAAATCAATAAAATGCATACAAGTTGTTTTGGTTATTTATGAAAATGATCCATACTTAATTTGTGACTTGTACAAATCAACCATACCTCAATATGATGCATGTTATAACCTCTATTACCTGAAGTGTCTGTAATCAGTTTAAAATTGAAATTATAATAAATGACCGTGTCACTCACTAAAATCCAATAAAGAACACTCATATTATCTTCATAATTTAGGAATATAATATATAATTCATTTTTGATATGTACGAATCCGACTCATGTAGAACCCACACATGATGCCACATGCATGGCACAGGGTTCATGATTCGTGTTTTAAATTACATTTTAGTAAAAAAAACACACGTGTTGTACTGAAAACAAAAAAATGCATTCATATTGTCATGGTACTTTATAAAAATGATCCATGAGTCATTTCAAAAATATAGGGATTAGTCAGGCCTCAATCCGACCAATGGTGTGCATGATATGACTCTAAGTGTATATATTTATTCAATATTGGAATTATTTTTAGTGATGCAAACAAATGACATACTTAAAACCAAGAGAACACATTCAAACTGTTTTGTTACTATAGGAAAATGATACATTCATCATTTGTGACATGTAAGGATCATCTTCACGAAAAAATGATGCATAGTGAGACCGGTATATCTTTAAGTGATCCTTTTTATTCGAAAATTTACATTATCTTTAGTATAAAATACAATAGACATACTCTATAATTGTTTTTTCTTTTGGTTATATTTGTGTTGTATATTTTATTTCATTTAAATGTAGTATTTCATATAATTTTGGTAATTTCTATACTTTTTCTTGTGATGCGGTGTGTTGTTGTAGAACACTGCACCTCTTTCTAGTGATTCAGTGTGCTGTAGTATCACACTATAAATTTATCCCTTAAAATAACTACAAAATATACTGATAAAAGAATGATTTATTATTTATTTAAATGGGTCTTCTAAATTTACCCTTTATCAGTTCTTATACAGGCGTCAATAAATTCTATATTTATCTGTTCATTAAAATTCCCTAATAAATCATTCTATTATCCGGACATATAAAATAACTAATAAATAATACATTTATCGATACTTTTAAAAGTTCTGATAAAGACCCCATTTTTCATCTCATTTGAAAGCATTGATAAAGGTTCTATTTATCATCTCTAAATGAATGTTCTGATAAATGGGTTCTATTATTTGATATTTTGAAAGAGATGATAAATTTTTGATTTATTTGATCTTTTATTTTTGTTGATAAAATCCATGGACATTTAACTACGCGGAGTTAGTCATTTATTTTCTAGCACTGATAATGGATGATTCTAAAACTATTAAAGGTGTTTTTGGTAGTAGTGTTTTAATGAAATAACTGTGTTTCAGTATTAATAATCATGTTTAATAAATATTTAAGAATTATTTTAACTAAATATAACTATTAAATTAGAAATAATTTTACTTATCATTTATCAAATATATTAGTAAGGATTAAGATTATAATAAACCCAGTTTTATGCTTAAAATGTATTTTTCTAAAAGGTTGTTTCTTCAGGTTTAGTGCATTTATATTAAAATTAATTTTAAATAAAATAGGAATTTTTATTTGAATAAATTTATTTTATTTTCCAAAAAATAATGATATATATTATTCTGGTGTTAATTTTTAACAAATAAAAAAAATTGATGAATAGTAAAAAAATTAATTGAAACCCATCTTTTTTTAATTATTTACATATTATATTTTGTTTTGAAATTAGTATATAAATACAATAAGTTAAAAAATATATATTACTTAATCCTACTAAGATCAATGGAATCAATTATATGTTAAATTTCAATATAGAAAAATTTCATATATATGAAAACAGTTCCTTTGGAAAATAATTTCCTCATCACATATGCAAGATTAACATTTAATTAAAATTTTCCACTTTTTTAATTTATTTTATAGAAATGGATTTCATATTATGAAACATAAAAATTAATATCATATAATAATTTCAAATTAAATATATTTAATGGGTAGTAAAAATAGTGAAAAATCAATTTAAAGTATTAATGTTAAAATGAGATTAAAGAGGGTAAAACTAAAAATAAAAAAAAAATAAAAAAAAAACATTACCAATTTCTTTTTTATGGGAAAAATATAGACCTTATAACAACTAATGTTTCAAAATTATTCAATTTTTGGGACTTTTGGAATATCGAAAACTTCAGTGCAATTAGAAATTTTTAAAAAATTTATGTGTGTCTATACCCCCACATATAATAGAGAATCCACCCTCATCACCTCTTCAAACATTGAAGACCATTTGTTTTAGAAAATACCCAACCAAAAAATCATACATTAAACCACATCCATGACCTAATGTGAAATATTTTATCAGCAAAAATCTGGAAAGTATTTATGTATAAACTTAACGAGGTTTTCTGAATAAAGAGTATAGTTATTAATGATATGATTTCAATTTATTTCATCCCTTAACTCTAAGAAAACTCTATAAAATATTATAAACTAATATCTAATTTTTTTTCACATTAATATATGTTATTATTTAAATTTAATGACATATATCTATCATCTATTATATCAAATGGAATGTGAAATCATTGATCATGTGTACGGTGGACTACCACAACACGAATCGATGTAATAAATTTTCCTTCACAATCCCACAAGGATGTATATAATGATGGATTTAATGTATATATATTATATTTATTACATAATTATACCTATCCAATTTTAATTTCACATCTACTTCATTACTGTACAATCTTATGAAATCAATAATGTTGCTCCTGCATTTATGTGGTCCACCACCTCAATGTAGTGAAGGGATATATGTTTCATTTAATTATGAATAAATTGTAGTGAGGATGATTTTAGAGAATATATATGAAATAATAATGATTTTTTCAAAGTGTAAGAATTATTTACCTTTTTTCATTACAGCCCTTAAAAAAATTAATTTAACATTCATGTGCATATGTGACCAACAACATCCATGAATGGAGTAACACTTTTTATATATTTAACATTTATAGAGTATTATAAATAATTATATATAAAATAAATATGATATAAATATATAATTTCTACCATTTTTCAGATAATTCAATTATGATCAATGTAAAATGACAAAAACTACTAAAACAAAACATACATGAAATATTAAGTAGTTATTACCCGAAACAATGATTTTGTAATTCCCTGACCCCAATTACCCAGAGTCGGTGCATTATTACATAACATTGGCATGATCACAAGAAAGATCAAATCTTGAAAGACCAATTCGTTTAGTAGCCTAGGATTAATTAGATACATTAATAAAGTTTACATTACATCATAAAATGAAAACTACAACAACATAGTCTCCATAGTCCACACTCTTATCCCCTCATTCTATCCCTACAGGTCATTCATAAATTACTTCTTCATATCCTGGGAAAAATAAAACATAGAAAAGGGGTGAGCTCAAATGCCTAGTAAGGGTGACAATATAGCGGAAACATTCATAAATACGAATAAACATTTAAGGCAATGTATAACTAAAACAAAAGCCTTTTAAACATGAAATTCAACATAGTATGGAAAAAATAAAATGAAATAATCCCATTTACTTATTAACATGGATATTCTACTAATCGAATAATCACATTAAATATCAATAACCACTTTCATATGATGGAATGCATAATGCCAGACTATCATAACCACGTAGCCAAGGCCTCATGCCAAGACTACAAATAATATTTTGTCAAGGCCTTGTGCCAAGACACTAGTTTGTCTCATGAGACCTACCGATGCATCGAGGAGCTATAGCGGGATCCACCCATCACATATTAAGTCTAATGAATTCCCATATGAAAACGTTTAAACATAAAATAAAAATTCGTATTAAAGATATCATACAAAATGTAAATAATTCATCCATAAACCATGAATGGTATAAAAATAACACATCCACAGTCAAACATATCACAAAAACATCAATACAATATTGATGTTTTTATCATAATAAATCAACTTCGAATAAGTGTAAAATCCATCAAAGCATGTTGACATAGATGAAATCAAAACTATTTTTAGAGAAATATCTCATTCGATTTTGAAATTATTTAAGAGTCATATATTTATAAAATAGATCATTTTCTTTGAAAATATTCTTATAAGATTTTAAGGGAAGCTTCAACGATTTTATAATGGCGGAAAATAGCCGCACCCACCATATAAGTTAAAAAAACATTCTTACCTTAATTTTGTCGAAAAGGTTAAAAAGCACCTTGTCTGGAAAACAACGGAAAGATTCCTTTATAAACCTCTTATAAATATTCAAACAAGGATATAAATGACTTTATCCCATATTCTTATAAATAGTAAAAATGTTTTGAAATACATTTTTAAGATACATGGATGTGGATGATAAAGAGATCTCAGTAGATTATTACGTATAAACAACCTCGGATAATGAAGAGATTGCGAAATAAACCCTTACCTTGTACTTTTCCTTGGTTGGGGGTAGGATAAACTCCTGTATAATGGTGAAATAATTGTTATTAAATTATACAAAAATAATATACATTAATATGATATCATATATGATCTTTTAACATTGATTTGTTAATAATATGTTAGTATTATCGTTGTTTCGTGTGTTAACTTACTCATTTTATTTTATATGTTTTGTTACGTAAGCCATGTTTGTAATGGATAGGGTGTATATTATTCATATCCAGAATGATATCAAGTCATTAAACATTATTTTTAAATCATCAAATGATAATTATACTTGAATGGATACGATAGAGAATGAATCTCATCGCGTTCGTGGAGACGGTAGTCCGTACGTACGCACGAGCGACAATATCATTCTTTTGATATTAAAATAATATATAATTGGATGTTATATCATATATAAAGAATCATTATCATGTTATATATATTATTTACATGAATTATATATCATTATTATACCCATCCAGAAAATAATTTATTGAATATCAATTACACCACGACGTGGAGACGGTAAGCCATACGTACGCATGTATGGTGACATGTTATTCAAAGGATAGATAGAATAATGAATAAGGTTGTACCATATTTATAATAACATCACAGTATATATAAGATACTTGAGTTATTATTTTAGAATGGTAATAACAAAGAAGGAAGAAGTGGAAGAAGAAAAAAACATGGAAAAGGGTGGTGAAATAATTACCTCTTCTTCGGTTTCTTCCTTTTGATTTGATCAAAAGGGATCTTAGGATGGCTTTATGACTAAAGAAAGGCCTCTAGGATGAAGTGAGGAAATTTTAGAGAGTATTTGGGCTGAGGTTGGTGAAGTGCCCAGATCAGTGTGAATCACTGAGAGGGGGAGGGGGTGAATCAGTGATCCCTTAAAACTTTTTACTAATTGATTCCTTATCAATTAAACCTCTATGGCTGGTTAAAGCCTCGATCCACTCTTCTTGTATCTCTCACCTTTCCACGAATGATCCAGTAAATGTAAAGGCACTGGACACAAGGATTTACAAGGTTCGGCACCAAAGGCCTACGTCCTTGCCATGTTAGTTATACACCCCAACATGGTTTCTTCCATTATAACTTGTTAGAATTACAATGGTCGATACAGAGTCCCACTGTATCTCTCCTGAGTCCCATAGGAGGGTCTTTATACTGCGTCCCACAGTGTTACCAGAGTCCCACTGGACTGCTCCAGAATCCCACTGAAGACTTCTTCTCCCTGAGTACCACAGGGACTTCTCCTGGCTCCTCGAGTCACACGAGTAGCTCTTCTTCTCTTTAAGCTTCTTCAAGTATCTTCAGTAGTCTGGGATAAAGACTGTTGGCCTTGCTCTGTACCTCTGATCACTTCATTTGATCAGGTCTTCTCATCTTGCTCAGGATTTATCTCCTTCTTCTCAGGATGACCTGGCTTCTCTCTAACTACTGAATACTCAGATAAATGAGGTCTTTAACTTCAGTCTGGTCCAGTCTCACTTCACATCAACTTCATGCACTGAGATCATGGAATCTCTGCATCCTCATGCACTGATTGCATGGCTTCTCAACACTCTTCAAGAACTCCTGGTCTTGGACTCCTCAAATGCACACAACCAGATTTGGCTTTGTTCACGTGTGCATGTGCATGCATGCATGCACTCCCCTTCTACTTTCTCTTGGTGCAATAAACCCACTAAGGGTATAGTCTCTTTAAGCAAACACCTTCCTTGAACTTCACACACTTTGTTCAATTTTTTCACACACTTAAAAGTGTGTTATACTTTAGTGTGTATGTCTTCCACTTCTTCTAAGTGTATACACTTAACTTAGTGCACACACTAGGTTCAGCCAACTTGTTTCTTGTTTGAACACACACACTCAAGGTGTGTTCTTCAATTTTCATACACAAGGTTCTCCACTTTTCACACAAATAGGTGTGGTATTTGGCCTTATTCACTTACACACACTTGGCTACGGCCTATTCCACTTGCACACACTTCCTCTCGGCCTTTTTCACTTCACACACAATGTGTGGTCTTCTTAGCACTTGGCACACACACAACTCGGTGTAGTTCTTGGCCTCTCCTTCTTGCACACCCCAAAGGCTACTTCCTCTTCTTCAAACGCACACACAAAGTGTGTTCTTCAATTAGGCACAACCACAAGGTATGGCCTCGGGTTCTCCTTGCACACACAAAACTGTAGGGTCCTCTTACTCCATTTTCACACACACTGCCACGGCCCTTTTCTTCTTTTGTTAAGCACACACGGCCTCGGGACTTCACTTCTTCTTCAAGGCGTGCAAGGTGTGAGTTCACCGTGGGTGTAGGTGGTCGCGCAAAGGTTCTTTCGTGCAAGCTCCTCAAAGGTGCAAAGAACCTCAGCCGCGCAAGCCTCAACAAACCACGAGGGCGCGCAAGATGCTTGCGCCTCGGGTCTTTCTGCCGTGCAAGGGATAGGCGTGCAAGGTTCTCCTCCTCCTCCTTCTTCTTTTCGCGCAAAGAGGTAGCGCGCAAGGGACTCATCCACGCAAGTGGTATTTGCGCGGTGGCTTCAAAACTTCGCGAGGCACATACGACACTCACGGGACTTCGAGTTTTCAACAGATCAGCAAACTCAATGAGAGCCTCGAGCTCTCCTTATATAGGCAGAGGGATGCCTCTGTCCATCCGCGTGATAAATCTCAAATCACCGATGATTTCGGATCTTCAAGATTTTCTCCAAATCTTGTTTTCCTTCGCTGTTTCATGCGGCTTTATCTTCCTCTTTCTTTCCTCCTCGTGCATGCGACTTAGAACGCATGCAAGGCCTCTGTTTTTGGCCATCCCATGAAAAACACGAATTCTTCAACGCCTCGCACCTTCGGTTTGCTTCGGCTTCGACCGAAATATTCCTCTAGTTGCATGCAAACTCATTTTCGTGCATGGATGGGTTCAGAAGGGCCAGACAAGCCCAATGGACTCTTCGGATTGATCGGAGATGGCCGGGAACTCGAATTCTGTCGTCGGGGAGGCCTCTGGTTCAGCGGGGACGTCGCGGGTGCCTCAGTCGACCTCAAGGTAGGAGACACACCGGGAGCCGTTGGATCGGGCGATCAGATAATCTCGGACGTCCTGGATCAGAACGGGAGTGGCACGATGAGATGTGTGGCCGAGATCGGGCGCGTGATCAATCGAGCGGCCAGGATGCGCTCCCGGTGATTTTTCCGCATCCCACATCGAAACGGCGAGCAGATTTCTTGTGGTTTATCAACCTAGTGCTCTCCGCTACTCCTCAATTGAACTTCCCCCTCCACGGTGCTGCCCCGCACCGTGTTCTCTCTGTGTGCGCGCTCTTGCTCCCACCACTGCTCCCTGCGGGCGCGCCACTGGCGCCCACTATGCATGCCCTCGGGCGCGCGCGCTGCGTGGGCTTCACCACCGCGTAGCCTCCCGGGGCTTATACACGGCCCCTCTTGCCTTAGGGAGTCGCCTTGGCCTTGAGGGTTCCCCATGGGCGTGGCGCCTTAGGCTCACATGTGCCTTGGGTGATCCCTCGGCTGGCCTCCTTGGTGGCCTATTTTTTGGCAAAGAAAAGTACAAATACTTTGTCAAAAACAAAGTAACCCATCAGTATAAGCCAAATGCCAAGTGCCATTCAATCCACTTCTTCTCCACTTCTTCTATTCTTCTTCTTAAGAATTCCATTACTTCTCCTCATATGATCTTCACTTAAGATATGGAATTCAAAAGGTTCACCTTCATCAACCGAACTCCTGAATCACTTATAATCTTCAATGTTCTTTATTGATCTAATCAGAGATCAATTGGAACTTTTTCAATTCACATGCACTAAGAGTTAGTGCATGGACTTCATTAAAACCACTTCATCCACTTAGAGATTGTGGATGGATAATCTTCAACTCCTCATGCATTGTCTTAACAATGCATGGTCTTCTAACATTGTTGTGACATTGTATCCACTTGATACAAGTTCTTTGAACATAAAGACCAGTTCAACAATCGTCAGATATAATGATGATGTTCCATCATCATCCATTCTTCAAGTGGTGTAACTTAGTATCATCTTGATACAAGTATTGAAACATTAAGATCAGTTCTACAATCGTCTGATATTCATAGAGAATGTTTCAACCACAACATCCTATGTCACTTAGTGAATCTCCTAAGTGACATGCATCTTAGTACCATGTCCATTCTCCATTCATCACCAACACCATCACATCCTTTATCATTCACATATTGAACCTCCTTGACATCCATCCATTCATTCCTTGACAACAACATACCTCATTGACAACAAATGCAACACATTGCACTTCAATCTCCCCCTTTTTATTTGTTGTCAATACACTACTTCTTCACATATGAATGGGTCAATATGTGTGCCAATATTTCTCCCCCTTATTGGCAATGAAATGCAAAGGTGTGGTGTGGTTCTCTTAAAAAATATCTTCCTCCCTTATAAAAGCATTTTCTTCAAAATCACTAAGAGAGGGATGATGTCACATGTTCTCTTGAGCAAGGATCCTTTAGTAGATCAACTCTAAGTCTACTTGGGCTAACCCGGTGTATAAAACAAGAGTGATGTAACCAAGGAACTCAATGTTGTCCAACATTCACTATACATGTGAAATCATGCTTCAGGGGTTTGAAATTTTTCAGATATAACAATGAATTGCTAAATCCTGCACATACTTCACCAAACACATTAGAAAGTTCAAGTGCAAAGATAAAGCTCCCCCTTTCAACCATTTGTCTTCAATCAATACTACCCCTTAACTGTCATGATGAATACAATTAAGAAACAAGGGATGAAAGTATGATTGGAATACCTTCACTTTTCTCAAGATGGTATTAAATCTTAGAATCACGTCTTCTTCTGATTGGCTCCCCCTCAAGGGGTGCACTCTATTCTGTCCAAACCACTCTCCAGATGAGAATGATCATCATCTTCAATTCCCTGCAATGTTAGCACATGTAAATACCAGATGTATAAGGGAATAAGATGGAACCTCCTTGGTTCATCAATGTGAACAACAAGGTTGAGAAGATTATCTCAACCGAGATGTCCCATTTTCACCATTCTTCACACTTTCACATTTGATCTTCAATGATGATTGTACTGGTGTGGATCTCAACACATCTTCATGTGAAATCTTCTTCTTCCCTTTTGCCTTAGCAATTTCCAGAACTTCATCTTCAGATCTCTGCAGATCTTTGGCATGTTGCAACTGATTTGGCCATATGACTAACAAGTCATTTGGAAGTGAGGCCTCAGTTTTGGAAATCCCACATGGTTCTTTTGATACTGTTAAGCCACCTTTCTTAGGCAACTTATTTTCAACCAATCCCTTCTTCTTCTTCTCGATTGATTGTCTATTTGAGTCCAGTCTGCCTCTATTGAATTTCATGGCTTCTTTACAAAGTTCCATGGTATGGCCTTTCTTTCCACAGTAGAAGCATGTTTTCTTCTTGGTGGTCCTTCTGGATGCATCACCCTTCTTGGATTTAGACTCCAAGGACTTCTTTCCCTTTTTCAAAACCTTCTTGGGAGCATCTTCAACTTTCTTCTTGCTTCCCAAGGATTATTTCTGAGCCAGGTTCTGTGAAGTTTTCTTCTTTTGAGCTCTGGATACAGTTGGAGATTGACATGTATCTTTTTGACCACTTTTGCAATCATCCCAGATGTTGTCAAGTAATCCAAATCTATTTGCAATAAACAGATTTCTATGGACCTGTGGATGCTACTTCTTTTCCTCTGGCTTGCTCCCCCTTGGCATGGGCTTGCTTTGTGCTTTGACATTCAGTGGATTGTACCAACAATCCTTTGCACAGTGCCCATACTTATTACAACACCAACACTGACCCACAAATCTTGACCTCTTGAGTCCTTCTGATTGTAGGGTACTTTTTCTTGAATTGTTGTGCTGTTTCAGGAGAGCTCTCTTTCTTCATCTTCTTCATCCATACTTGTTTGGAATTATTCTTCCATCCTGCACTTTTTGTGGAAACACAATTAGAAGCATGAGTACAAGATGGTATGGATGGTACCTTCTTTTTAGAAGTTGTTGCCCTTTTATTAGAGGATGTCTTTCTTTTAGAATCATCCTTCTCAATGCATACTTGAGTAGCAACATTTCTCCTTTCAGCTGACTGGGAGTCTTTGGCTTTGGGTGACTGCTGATTTTTCAATATCACCTCCAGTTCTAAGCATTTCATATTGAGGGAGTTCTTCTCATCCTCAACCAATCTTAGCCTTCCTTCCCAATTTTCTTTCAGATCTTTCTTCTGGTCATCATGAACCTTTTTCAATTCTTGCAATGAGTTGTCAAGCTCCTTCACCCTGTTTACTTTGTCTTCAAGTTGAGCATCTCTGACATTCATTGAAACTTTGTGCCTCTTTTCCAGTGCATGGAAAACATCTTTTATTATTACTTTAAAGAATTCTTTCTCAGAAAAGCTTCTCTGCAATTCTTCAGCAGTGTCTTCATATATTTCATTGCAAAGAGAAACGGTTTCATATTTAGCCTTCACCAGCTTTCTGAGAGTGTTGGTTATGCCAACCCTTTTTTCCAATTGATCTTCCATTGCATTGGCTTCTTCTTCTAACTGTGATTTTTCTTCTTGAAGATCAAGGATGCATGTAGCTATACACATTGCCACTTCCTTGGGGACTGTCTTCTGAAGATATTCAATTGCATTTTGAAGATCATTCATTATTCCAACTTCATCACAGCTAGGATAGGCTTTCTTCATCTTCTTGGCCTGTTTCTTCTTTCTATTTTTCCGAGTCTTGGAAGATATCTCTATTTGAGGTTGGTCACTCATTTCCTCAATTCTGCACTTCATAAAGACTCCCTTGGATCTTTAAGAGGTAACCTTCCCCCTGATACCAATTGAAGTGCCCAGATCAGTGTGAATCACTGATAGGGGGAAGGGGTGAATCGGTGATCCCTTAAAACTTTTTACTAATTGATTCCTTATCAATTAATCCTCTATGGCTGGTTAAAGCCTCGATCCACTCTTCTTGTATCTCTCACCTTTCCACGAATGATGCAGTAAATGTAAAGGCACTGGACACAAGGATTTACAAGGTTCGTCACCAAAGGCCTACGTCCTTGCCATGTTGGTTATACACCCCAACATGGTTTCTTCCATTATAACTTGTTAGAATTACAATGGTCGATACAGAGTCCCACTGTATCTCTCCTGAGTCCCACAGGAGGGTCATTATACTGCGTCCCACAGTGTTACCAGAGTCCCAATGGCCTGCTCCAGAATCCCACTGAAGACTTCTTCTCCCTGAGTCCCACAGGGTCTTCTCCTGGCTCCTCGAGTCACACAAGTAGCTCTTCTTATCTTTAAGCTTCATCAAGTATCTTCAGCAGTCTGGGATAAAGACTGCTGGCCTTGCTCTGTACCTCTGATCACTTGAGTTGATCAGGTCTTCTCGTCTGGCTCAGGATTTATCTCCTTCTTCTCAGGATGACCTGGATTCTCTCCAACTACTGAATACTCAGACAAATGATGTATTTAACTTTAGTCTAGTCCAGTCTCACTTCACATCAACTTCATGCACTGAGTGCATGGCATCCTTGCATCCTCATGCACTGATTGCATGGCTTCTCAAAACTCTTCAAGAACTCCTGGTCTTGGACTCCTCAAATGCACACAACCAGATTTGGATTTGTTCACGTGTGCATGTGCATGCATGCATGCACTCCCCTTCTTCTTTCTCTTGGTGCAATAAACCCACAAAGGGTATAGTCTCTTTAAGCACACACCTTCCTTGAACTTCACACACTTTGTTCAATTTTTTCACACACTTAAAAGTGTGTTATACTTTAGTGTGGAAGTCTTCCACTTCTTCTAAGTGTATACACATCACTTAGTGCACACACTAGGTTCGGCCAACTTGTTTCTTGTTTTCACACACACACACTCAATGTGTGTTCTTCAATTTGCATACACAAGGCTCTCCACTTTTCACACAACTAGGTGTGGTCTTTGGCCTTATTCACTTACACACACTTGGCTACGTCCTATTCCACTTGCACACACTTCCGCTCGGCCTTTTTCACTTCACACACAATGTGTGGTCTTCGTAGCACTTGGCACACACACAACTCGGTGTAGTTCTTGGCCTCTCCTTCTTGCACACCCCAAAGGCTACTGCCTCTTCTTCAAACGCACACACAAACTGTGTTCTTCAATTAGGCACAACCACAAGTTATGGCCTCGGGTTCTCCTTTCACACACAAAACCGTAGGGTCCTCTTACTCCATTTGCACACACACTGCCACGGCCCTTTTCTTCTTTTGTTAAGCACACACGGCCTCGGGACTTCACTTCTTCTTCAAGGCGCGCAAGGTGTGAGTTCACCTCGGGTGTAGGTGTCCACGCAAAGGTTCTGTCACGCAAACTCCTCAATGGTGCAAAGCACCTCGGCCGCACAAGCCTCAACAAACCACGTGGGCGCGCAAGATGCTTGCGCCTCGGGTCTTTCTGCCGTGCAAGGGATAGGCGCGCAAGGATCTCCTCTTCCTCCTTCTTCTTGTCGTGCAAAGAGGTAGCGTGCAAGGGACTCAGCCATGCAAGTGGTATTTGCGCGGTGTCTTCAAAACTTCGCGAGGCACATACGGCACTCACGGGACTTCAAGTTTTCAACAGATCAGCAAACTCAATGAGAGCCTCGAGCTCTCCTTATATAGGCAGAGGGATGCCTCTGTCCATCTACGTGATAAATCTCAAATCACCGACGATTTAGGATCTTCAATATTTTCTCCAAATCTTGTTTTCCTTCGCTGTTTCATGCGGCTTTATCTTCCTCTTTCTTTCCTCCTCGTGCATGCGACTTAGAACGCATGCACGACCTCTGTTTTTGGCCATCCCATGAAAAACACGAATTCTTCAACGCCTCGCACCTTCGGTTTGCTTAGGCTTCGAACGAAATATTCCTCTCGTTGCATGCAAACTCATTTTCGTGCATGGATGGGTTCAGAAGGGCCAGACGAGCCCAATGGACTCTTCGGCTTGATCGGAGATGGCCGGGAACTCGAATTTTGTCGTCGGGGAGGCCTCTGGTTCAGCGGGGACATCGCGGGTGCCTCGGTCGAGCTCGAGGTAGGAGACACACCGGGAGCCGTTGGATCGGGCGATCAGATAATCTCGGACGGCCTGGATCAGAACGGGAGCGGCGCGATGAGATGTGCGGCCGAGATCGGGCGCGCGATCAACCGAGCGGCCAGGATGCGCTCCCGGTGATTTTTCCGCGTCCCACATCGAAACGGAGAGCAGATTTCTCATGGTTTATCAACCTAGTGCTCTCTAATACTCCTCAATTGAACTTCCCCCTCCACGGTGCCGCCCCGCACCGTGTTCTCTCTGCGGGCGTGCTCTTCCTCCCACCACTGCTCCCTGCGGGCGCGCCACTGGTGCCCACTATGCGTGCCCTCGGGCACGCGCGCTGCGCGGGCTTCACCACCGCGTAGCCTCCCGGGGCTTATACACGGCCCCTCTTGCCATAGGGAGTCTCCTTGGCCTTGAGGGTTCCCCATGGGCGTGGCGCCTTAGGCCCACATGTGCCTTGGGTGATCCCTCGGCTGGCCTCCTTGGTGGCCTATTTTTTTGGCAAAGAAAAGGACAAATACTTTGTCAAAAACAAAGTAACCCATGAGTATAAGCCAAATGCCAAGTGCCATTCAAGCCACTTCTTCTCCACTTCTTCTATTCTTCTTCTTAAGAATTCCATTACTTCTCCTCATATGATCTTCACTTAGGATATGGAATTCAAAAGGTTCACCTTCATCAACCGAACTCCTGAATCACTTATAATCTTCAATGTTCTTTATTGATCTAATCAGAGATCAATTGGAACTTTTTCAACTCACATGCACTAAGAGTTAGTGCATGGACTTCATTAAAACCACTTCATCCACTTAGAGATTGTGGATGGATCATATTCAACTCCTCATGCATTGTCTTAACAATGCATGGTCTTCTAACATTGTTGTGACATTGTATCCACTTGATACAAGTTAATTGAACTTAAAGACCAGTTCAACAATCGTCAGATATAATGATGATGTTCCATCATCATCCATTCTTCAAGTGGTGTAACTTAGTATCATCTTGATACAAGTATTGAAACATTAAGATCAGTTATACAATAGTCTGATATTCATAGAGAATGTTTCAACCACAACATCCTATGTCACATAGTGAATCTCCTAAGTGACATGCATCTTAGTACCATGGCAATTCTCCATTCATCACCAACACCATCGCATCCTGTGTCATTCACATATTGAACCTCCTTGACATCCATCCATTCATTCCTTGACAACAACATAACTCATTGAAAACAAATGCAACACCTTTCACTTCAGTTGGCTGAACCAAAAGGCTTTGAAGGTGTGAATTAATGATAAGGGGAGTGCCCTTTTATAAGAGGGGTGAGGGGCACGTTTGGAAAAGCTAGAAATATTATTTTATTAGAAATTAAAATTCGGGTTCTAATGGCTCAAAAGTGTATTATTTAAAGGATAAGGTGGGTATGGGTCGAGAACCACTCAACCAATATAATTTAGACCGGTTTGGGTTACTATATTAACCATATCTTTAAGTATTACCTCTTAGTTAATTAGTTTCACTTTTACAATGTCTCTTTGTATTTTTATATTATATGGTTAATAAACATACTATATACATCCGAGGGACCCCCATGTGGTGAATTAATGATACACCTATCATGATAGAAGTCTTTTGGCCGAACCTTAGATTTTTAGGAATTTAATATCAATTAATAATATAATATTTGTTTTAAAAACTCTTTTATGTCAATTTTGACACTATTCAATAATTGATTTTTGTAAAAATCATAACAAAATGATTACTTCTAAAAAAGTTAGATAAATCATTCATAACATGTCATATTAAGCTAGAAAATTATTGTAATTCATAAAAAGTCTCAAAATATATTTATTTGGATATCTACAATATCAATCATTTTAAGTTTTCACTATTATGGTAATTACTGCATCACCATTGCGTCATAGATAAATTAAATTATTTAATATCTAAAAATTATAAATAAAATACCATTATGTATTATATCCTTTTTTCTTCCTAATAAAAATTTAACATAGAATTTATCTTATGTATTAACCTGTATTAAAAATGTTTTAGTAAATAAATGTTGATTTTAACTATTTTAACTCTTCTTTGAATTAAATAATAATAAATATCCTAATCTATTCCAAGTGGACCTAAATGATAATATTTTATTTCTAAGGTTGTTTTTGGTCGAGATACACTTGTACAATAGAATTAGGACATATTTTTGGGTAATATTAATATAATTTTTACCCATAATTACCCTATTTACTTTTAACTGTGGTAAATAAAAGTAAGAAGTTACTATTCATCAAAAATTATTTTCATCTCATTGAACCACATTTTACTACTTGATATTAACCGTGTCTCTCGAATTTTTTAAATTCCAATCACAGAAGTGGTAAAATTATGTTTTATGAAAAATTCAGTTTTTTAACTACCACTTAGTACTTTCACTATTCATCAAAAATTGATGTTTTTCATAACAATGCCAAAATTTCACCCTAAGAAATAATTGATATTCTGAATTCAAAAATGATTTTTATTTTACAAAATTTCAAACATCTAAGTTTCATTAATTAATTTTATAATTAATTCCCGTTGTCACAACAAATAGCGTGTTTTTAAGAAACAATTTATATCAAAAGATTGACAATTGTTTATGTCCAATTTCAAAGTGAAATTAATTCTAATGAACACCATTGGATAAAATGGTAAAAATATATTCTAATTATACATTAAAACCACTCAATAATATAATTTATCACTATAAATTATTTTTATTAAAAAAGTTGTTTTAAAGTATTTTTCACTATTCATAAAAATTGGAAGTTCTCAGAAAAATACCAAAAATTCAACTTTGGATAATTTCGATATTCTGAATCCAAAAACGAAGTAAATTTTGAAATATAAAATATATATAATTTCAAAAAGTAGGTATTAATATTCATAACGACTAGTTTGATTGGTTGTGGTGTGTTAGAACTTGATTTTGCGTACAACACACACTATCGTATTATTCAAAGAGAAGCATACCACAGAAGCTTGGGGTGTTACATTCTACCCTCCATCAAATAATTTCATCCTCAAAATTTCTAGAATACTACTGCATGAAATGACTTGGGTGGTTCTTCATCATAAGTTCCTCGGGTTCCCACGTTGCCTCTTCCATCTTATGGTTTCTCCACAAAACTTTTACCAGACGCGTCGTCTGATTTCTCAGCACTTGTTCTCTCGAATCAAAAATCTTGACGGGCTCTTCGCAATAAGACAGATCAGGTTCCAGTTCTAATTCCTCGTAGGTCAGTACATGTGTTGGGCCAGGCATGTATTTCCTCAATAGAGAAACATGGAACACATCATGAACTTTGGAGATACTAGGCGTCATTGCAAATCGGTAAGCTACAACCCCACTTCGTTCTAGAATTTCGAAAGGTCTGATGTACCTGGGACTCAATTTACCTTTCTTACCAAAATGTATGACTCCCTTCCATGGAGATACCTTCAGGAAAACATGATCACCGACTTGAAATTCCAAATCCTTCCTTCGATTGTCGACATAGCTCTTCTGCCTACTTTGAGCTGCTTTCATGTGAATTTGGATTACCTTCACCTTTTTCATCGTTTCCTCCACCAGTTATGGACCTAAAAGATTTCTTTCACCAACTTCATCACAACAGGTTGGTGTGTGACATCTCTTTCCGTATAATGCTTCATATGGTGCCATCTGAATACTCGAATGGAAGCTATTGTTAAAGGAAAATTCTAGCAGAGGTAAATATTGATCCCACATACCCAGAAAGTCATGTGAGTAGGATCTCAACATGTCTTCTAAGGTTTGAATAGTTCATTCTGATTGTCCATCTGTCTGAGGGTGGTAGGCAGTGCTCAAATGAAGTTCAGTATCCAGGGATTTCTGAATAATTTTCCAGAATATTGAAGTAAAATGGGGATCACGATCAGAAACAATCGATAGGGGTACTCCATGAAGTCACACAACTTCATCAATATATAGTCTTTCTAGACGTTCCAGTGGTAGATCATCTCTTATAGCAAGAAAATGTGTTGAATTGGTAAGACGATCAACAAGGACCCATATTGCATCGTTCCTTCTAGGAGTCTTTGGTAGCCCCAAGACAAAGTCCATCGTAATATTGTCCCATTTCCACTCTAGTATGGGAAGAGGTTGCATGACTCCTCCAGGTTGTTGCCTTCCAGCTTTCACTTGTTGACAAACCATACATCTTGACACAAAATCAGCAATCTCCCTCTTTATATTGTCCCACCCAAAATGTTCCTTCAAATCTCTATACATTTTGGTGATCCCAGGGTGTATAGAAAAATTGGAACTATGAGCATCATCCAGTAATTCCCTTTTTAGTTCAGGTATATTGGGAACACAAAGTCTCTTCTCGAATTTGAAAATTACATCTTCATACACAAAGTCTCTCAATCTCCCATCATTCACAACTTTAATCTTCTTTTGAAATTCTTCATCATCGGTCTGAGAACTCTTAATCCTTTCTAGTAAAGATGGTTTGGAAACCATTTGAAAAGGCATTGATGTTTCACCTTCCCCGGTTATTCCCATGTCCATCTTCACTAGATCCATGAAAATTGGATCCCTTTCAATTCTCATATTGTTCAAAACTCCATGGTCTTTTTACTCAAATCATCTGCCACCTTTTTTTCCTTCCCCGGGTGGTAGTGTATCGTGCAATCATAATCCTTGAGTAATTCAAGCCATCTCCATTGCCTCATGTTGAGTTCTTTTTGGGAGAAAATAAACTTCAAACTCTTGTGATCAGTATAAATCTCACATTTTCACTATAGAGGTAGTGCCTCCATATCTTCAAAGAAAAGATCACAACTGATAACTCGAGATCATGATTAGGATAGTTTTGCTCATTAATTTTAAACTGTCGTGATGCATAGGAAATAACCCTATCATTCTGCATAAGGACACAACCAAGTCCTTTCTTCGATTCATCACTATAAATAACGAACCCATCATTCCCCGATGGTAGAGTCAATATATGAGCATTGACTAATCTTCTCATCAGTTATTCGAAACATTCTTCACACTCTTTTGTCCAAACAAATTTAACCCCTTTACGTGTGATCTTCATTAATGTGTTAGCAAATCAGGCAGAATTCTGGACAAAACTTCAATAATAACCTGCTAAACCAATAGAACCGGGTATGTCAGTTATACTCGTAGGTGCTGGACATTCATGGATTGCCTTGGTATTAGAAGGATCAACATATATTCCATCTTCAGAGAAAATATGGCCAAGAAAAGAAATCTCCTGAAGCCAGAATTCACACTTTCTAAACATCCCATATAATTCATGTCTTCTCAGAGTCTTCAGGATAATACGCAAGGGATTTTCATTATCTTCGTAGATTATGGAGTATACTAAGATATCATCAATAAATACAACCAAAAATTCATCGAGATATTCCTTGAAATCTCTATTCATCAGATCCATGAATATAGAGGGTGCATTAGTCAATCCAAAAGGAATTACCATAAACTCATAATGCTCGTGCCTGGTTCGAAATGTTGTCTTTGGAATGTCTTCCTTCTTCACACACAACTGATGGTATCCAGATCGAAGGTCAATCATTGAATAGTATTAAGCTCCATGCAGTTTTTCAAATAAATCATCAATGCGAGGTAGGGGATAACTGTTCTTTATTGTTATATCATTGATCTCCCAAGAGTCGATACATAACCTCATAGATCCATCTTTCTTTTTAATAAATAGAACATGGGCTCCCCATGAAGAAACACTAGGGTGAAAAAATAGTTTATTACTCGATTCCTCTAGTTGTTTCATTATTTCAACTAATTCTATAGTGGCCATTATATAAGGGGTCTTCGATATAGCCCTTGATCCAGGAATTAAATCAATGGAAAACTCAACTTCTTGTTCTGGAGGATGTCCAGGTAATCTTCTGGAAATACATCTACATATTCCTTCACAACAGGTACATCCTCTATTTGAACATTCCTTTCATCACCCATAGTCGTTTCATTCTCATCCTTCACAATAATTGAATTTATTTGAGCTACTGGGGGTCGATCTAGATAATAATTAAGTGGCGACGATTCTGCTCTAAAGATAAGGTGTTCCTTATCATCATCATCAAATATCGTAACCTCCTTCTTCTTACAACAAATCTTCACATCATAATCTGAAAGCCAATCCATACCGAGGAATATATCAAACTCAATCATAGGTATGACGATGAGATCAGTGGATAAATAACATTTATGTGCTCTAATGGGGACTAATTCACAAAACATTGTTGCAATGATACTTCCCTTAGGAGTTTTAATTGATAACTCCCTTGTTAAATCAAATTGGAAATATCTAATTTTCTTAGAAAATTGGGAAGATATGAAACAATGCGATGATCCAGAATCAAATAATGCATTTACTAAACTTGAGTAAACCATTAAATTACCTAGCACCATGTCTTTCAGAGCTTCTACCTTAGCAGTAGTGATATCATAAGCTTGGCCTTGATCCCTTGACCTTCTCTAAGGTACGTTTCCCTGACGCTTAGGACATTCATTTGCATAATGTCCCATCTCCCTACAATTGTAGCACTGAACATTGGTAGATTCCTTCTTCCCTTTGCAATCATGAGCTTGGTGGCCTTTTTCACCACACTTGTAACAGACACCCATTCCCTTCAAACAAGTACCGGGGTGTTTCTTCCCACATTTACCACAGGATGAATATTCAACCTTTACCTTCTTCTCCTTATTTACATTCCCATATTGATCAGCAGATCTCTTCTTCTCTTGATTTAATTTAAAGTCATAAGACTTAGAGAATTCCCTTTCAGTCATGATAGCACATGAGACAATGTCTCCGTACGTCTAGAAGGATTGTGAGACTAATGCTCGATAGAGAAATGGTTTTAACCCATCAAAGAAATGATCAATCTTACTTTATGGGTTACGTATATAGTCTCCAACATACCTTGCTAACCTTGTAAAGTTAGCATCATACTTTGCAATATTCTCATCATCCTTTTGTCTCAGACTCAGAAATTGTCTTTCCATATCTGATTGATGGTCACGAGGAAAGTATTTTTCTAAAAACAGATCTTTGAACTCCCTCCATTCCATATTTGATACTTCATCGTCTTACTTCGTGTTTTGAATCAATGACCTCCATCGATCAACATCTCCAGTGAGGCGGTAAACTGCCATGATAACTTTTTCCATTTCACTACTTCCCAAAGCCTGAAATATTTTCTCTAGGGAATTTATCCATTGCTCAGCTACTAAGGGATTTTTACTCCCATTGAACGTTGGTGGTCGTTGCCTCATGAACCGATCTAACATTGATCGTCCACGCTACAGATAAGGGTGCTCCATACGGGTAAGGTTATTATTCATAACCTGAGTGAGTTGTCCCTGTATGGTCATTAGCTGATCGGCACCAGTTGCATCACTAGCTCCACTATAAAAATCATGAGCAGGAGGGAAATCCCAACATGGAGTTCATGCATTGATACAGTTTTCATTTCTTCCACTAGGCGCCATTTCTAAACAATGGCATAAACTAGATCACTTTATGAATCAAAATAAATAATTCCATACTTATAAAACATAAATTGAACTATTTATGGATATAATCCATAATCATAAAAAACGTTTTCTTCGATGAATTATATACTCATAAACCCTTCATAATGATTTATAAAGAAAACGAGAGTTATCCTAAGCATATCCTACGGGAGTGTTGTAACCAAGAGTACAGCAAGGCCCGTTGTCATGCACCAGTTCCCGTTCGAGTCTAGCTCAGAGCAGTGTTTTCGGGTTTTACCCCTAGGTACATCTGTGCCAGATCCACCTCTACCTGCTCGTATCCATACATGGATGTATTGCTCGGAAAACTCACAAAATCTCTACAATACCAAAATTCTAGGAAGTTCTTCTACACTAATCCTCAAAGTTCATCTTAGGTCTATGTGATCTAATCAGAGTTTATCTAAATCTAGCTTCCAAGGTCTGTACTAAACTTCCTCTGATACCAATTGTAATGCCCCGACCCTAGTTACCCAGAGTCGGTGCATTATTACATAACATTGGCATGATCACAAGAAATATCAAATCTTGAAAGTCCGATTCATTTAGTAGCCTTGGAATAACTAGATACATTAATAAAGATTACATTACATCATAAAATGAAAACTACACCAACATAGTCTCTATAGTCCACACTCTTATCCCCTCATACTATCCCAGCATTTCATTCATAAATTACTTCTTCACATCCTGGGAAAAATAAAACATAGAAAATGGGTGAGCTCAAATGGCCAGTAAGAGTGACAATATATCGGAAACTTTCATAAATGTGAATAAACATTTAAAGCTATGTATAACTAAAACAAAAGCATTTTAAACATGAACTTCAAAATAGTATGGAAAAAATAAAATTAAATAATGCCATTTAGTTATTCACATGGATATTCTACTAGTCGAGTAATCACATGAAATATCAATAACCACTTTCATAATGATGGAATGCATAATGCCAGACTATCATAACCACATAGCCAAGGCCTCATGCCATGATTACAAGTAATATTTTGTCAAGGCCTTATTCCAAGACACTATTTTGTCTCATGAGACCTACCGATACAACGAGGAGCTATAGCGGGCTCCACCCATCACATATTAAGTCCAATGCATTCCCATACGAAAAGGTTTAAACATAACATAAATATTCTTATTAAAACTAGCATATGAAATGTAAATAATTAATCCATAAAAAATTAATGGTATAAAAATAAAACATCCATATTCAAACATATCACAAAAACTTCAATACAATATAGAAGTTTTGTATCATTATAAATCAACTTGAAATAACCGTAAAATCCATCAAAGGATGTTGACGTAGATGAAATAAAAACTCTTTTTAGAGAAATATCTCTTTCTATTTTGAAATTATTTAAGAGTCATATATTTATAAAATAAAACATTTTCTTTGAAAATATTCTTATAACCTTGTAAGGGAAGCTTCGACGATTTTATAACGGCGGAAAATAGCCGCACCCGCCGTATAAGTTAAAAAAAGAATTCTTACCTTAATCCTGTCGAAAAGGTTAAAAAGCACCTTGTTTGGAAAACGAGGGAAAGATTCCTTTATAAACCTCTTATAAAAAGTCAAAAAAGGGTATAAATGACTTTAAACCATATTCTTTTAAATAGTAAAAATGTTTTGAAATAAATTCTTACGAAATATGGATGTGGATTATAAAGAGATCCCAGTAGATTATTACTTATAAACAACCTCGGATAATGAAGAGATTGTGAAATAAAACCTTACCTTGTACTTTTCCATGGTTGGGGGTAGGTTAACCACCTGTATAATGGTGAAATAATTGTTATTAAATTATACAAAAGTCATATACATTAATATGATATCATATATGATCTTTTAACATTGATTTGTTAATAATATCTTTTTATTATCGTTGTTTCGGGTGTTAACTTACCCGTTTTCATTTATATGTTTTGTTACATAAGCCATGTTTGTAATGGATAGGTTGTATACTATTCATATCCATAATGATATCATGTCCTTAAACATTATTTTTAAATAATAAAATGATAATTATACTTGAATGGATACGATGGATAATGAATCTCATCGCGTTCGTGGAGACTATAGTCCGTATGTACGCACGAGCGACAATATAATTATTTTGATATTAAAATAATATATAATTGGATGGTATATAATATATACAGAATCATTATCATGTTATATTTATTATTTAAATGAATTATTAATCATTATTATACCCATCCAAATAATAATTTATTGAATAACAATTACGCCACGACGTGGAGACGGTAAGCCGTACGTACACACGTATGGTGACATGTTATTCAAAGGATGTATATAATACTGAATATGGATTTACCATATTTATAATAACATAAAAATATATATAAGATACTGGAGTTATTATTTTAGATTGGTAATAATAAAGAAGGAAGAAGTGGAAGAAGAAAGAAACTTGGAAAAGGGTGGTGAAATCATTACCTCTTCTTCTATTTATTCATTTTTATTTGATCAAAAGGGTTCTTAGGTTGGCTTTCTAACTAAAGTAAGGCCTCTAGGATGACGTGAGGAAAGTTTATAGAGTATTTGGGCAGAGTTTGGATGATCCAAAAGGCTTTGAAGGTGTGAATTAATGAGAAGTAGGAGTGCCCTTTTATAAGAGGGGTGAGGGGCACCTTTGGAAAAGCTAGAAATATTTTTTTATAATAAATTCATATTCGGTTTATAATAGCTCCAAAGTATATTATTTAAAGTATAAGGTGGGGATGGGCCAAAATCTCCTCAACCAATAGAATTTAGACAGGTTTGGGTAACTATATTAACCTTATCATTAAGTATTAACTCTTAGTTAATTAGTTTCACTTTCACAATGTCTCTTTGTATTTTTATATTATATGGTTAATAAACATACTATATATATCAAAGAGACCCCCAAGTGGTCAATTAATTATAAAACTATCATGATATAAGCCTCTTGGACAAACCTTATATTTTTAGAAATTTAATATCAATTAATAATATAATATTTGTTTTAAAAACACTTTTATGTCAATTTTGACACTATTCAATAATTGATTTTTGTAAATATCATAACAGAATGATTACTTAGATAAAAAGTTAGATAAATCATTCCTAACGTGTCATATTATCCTAGAAAATTCGTGTAATTCATAAAAAGTCTCAAATTATATTTATTTTGGTATCTACAATATCAATCATTTTAATTTTTCATTATTGTGGTAATTACTACATCCTCATTGTGTCATAAATAAATTCAATTATTTAATGTCTAAATATTATAAATAAAATACCATTATGTAGGAAATATTTTTATCTTTCTAATGAATATTTACAATATAATTTATCTTATTTATAACCCTATATTAAAAATCCTTTAGTAAATAAACATTGATTTTAACTCTTATAACTCTTCTTTGAATTAAATAATAATAAATGTCCTAATCTAATCTAAGTGGACCTAAATTATAATATTTTATTCCTAAGTTTGTTTTTAGTTTTGGTAAACTTGTCCAATAGAATTAGGACATGTGTTAGGGTAATATTAATATCATATTTACCCTTAATTACCCTATTTACTTTTAACCGTGCTAAATAAAAGTAAAAAGTTATTATTCACCAAAAATTATTTTCATCTTATTGAACCACATTTTACTACTTGATATTAACTGTGTCTCTCGGATTTTCGAAATTCCAATCACAGATGTGGTAAAATTATGTTTTATGAAAAATTCAGTTTTTTAAAAACCACTTAGTGGTTTCACTATTCATCAAAAATTGAAGTTTTCCAGAACAATGCCAAAATTTCACCCTATACTATAATTGATATTCAGAATTCAAAAATGATTTTTATTTTAAAAAATTTCAAACATATAAGTTTCATTAATTAATTTTATAATTAATTCTCGTTGTCACAACAAATTGCGTGTTTTTAAGAAACAATATATATCAAAATATTGACAATTGTTTATGTCCAATTACAAAGTGAAATTAATTCTAATGAACACCATTGGATAAGATGGTAAAAATATATTATAATTATACTTTAAAACCACTCAATAATATAATTTATCACTATAAATTATTTTTATTAAAAAAGTTGTTTTTAAGTATTTTTCACTATTCATAAAAATTGGAAGTTCTCAGAAAAATACAAAAAATTAAACTTAGGATAATTTCGATACGTGGAATCTAAAAATGAAGTCCATTTTGAAATATAAAATATATATAATTTAAAAAATTGGGTATTACTATTCAAAACAGCTAGTTTGATTGGTTGTGGTGTGTTAGAACTCGAGGTTGCGTACAACACACGCTATGGCATTATTCAAAGAGAAGAGTACCATAGAAGCTTGGTGTGTTACATATTTTATCAAAGAATTTATTATAAATGGGTCATAAATAGAATAGTTAAATAATATATGTTTTAATATTTTTTATTATTCTTATTTAAATGTTTTAAAATGAATATAAATTTATTGAATTTGAGTTTCATACATGTACAATGGAAATCAAACCTTAGGTATGAGTTTCTCATCTCACTTTTACTTTCGTCAGACATATGTCATGTTCACCACTTTTTTTGGGTTTATATAGTACTCCTTATATTTTTATTAATATTTTTATCATCATGGTATTTATGGTTTAATTTAATGACATTTATTGCATAGTGGTTATGATTCCAATGTTACCAAAGAGGTGATGTAATATTTCGCAATCTAGTTATTATTCAAGATTATTTACGCTAATATCTCGGATGGGGGATTTAATTAATATTTATATCACGAAAGTTATATTTTATTATAATATTTTTTTACACAGAAATTGTATTTTTTTTTCATTTTCCACATTTTAAAATCCCAAGAAACTGAAAGAAATTTTTTAAATAAAATTTACATGATTTCTCTCATCATTCCAAAATATTTTTTCTTACATTTCCATGTTTTCTAAAAATGTTTTAATTTTTTATTATTATTCATACATGATTAATTAAATGAATTTTACCTTTTATTTAATTTTTCCAAATGGTTTGAAAATAATCTGCTTATGATTTTCAAAATGAGTAATTTTTTTAACATTTTATAAAAAATGTGAATAGAATTTTTATTTTTATTCACTCAAAATAAATAGAATATCCCACCCACAAGAACACTATTCTCATAAGTGATTTATTTACAAGTTTACAATATTATTTTTTAATGAAAAGTTTTTCCTAATATTATGAAAATTATAGTGCTTGAATGTGTCTGACAAAGGTAAATAGGTGGTTCCCTCAGAATAATTTATATTGATATTTGAATGGTATTTACATTCATAAAAAACATGTATATTAATTATACTTTACTGTGGATATATCGTAATGATATCATTCTTATCATTTATTTAGGTGGTTTATGGTTAGTGTGGATGGGTATGTGGAATTTTTATACCATTCAACATATTACTCTAGATGTTTTATGATTTCTTTAATGATCAGTGAGATTATTAAATATTCATGTGTCGGTTTTAAATGAAAATGTTTACATTGATTGTTTTAGTTTATTGGTGAAGTTATAAGCATATCATATGCTGGTTTTAAATATTATTTTTTATTTTTATTAATAATATCAAATTTCATATATGGAATTCATTGGACTTAGTATGAGATGGGTGGGGCCTATTTTAGCCAATCAATGCATCGAATGCTCTCACACGAAAAACTAGCATAAGTATTTGGTATATTCCTTAATGGAATAATTTTTATGTTCAGCATTATTAATTCCATAATTATGATATTAGATATTTATGGCCAAGGGATTATTAAATTAGTTATAAAATCCACTGATAAGTTTAGTGGTTATGTGATTATATAAATTGAATTATTATATCATCATTTATTCTTACTGTAATATTTTTTATTTTCAAGTTACTAATTAAATGAAATGTGTTTCAATTATATACCTTTATACATATATTATTATTTATTTATTAAAGATATCGAATGTTTTACTTATACCATTATTAGGAGCTAGATATCATCCATTTCATATGTTTTCAATTCCTAGGAGGCACAGAAGTGAATTAAAATTTATATGAAGTTATATACAAAAAGGAATAATGGTATTCTTAATAAAAATTTGAATTTCATGTATGTATACATTTTTTCAAATACTATGAAACAACTCATTCCATTAGGATACTTTTTTATATATGTTTACATCGTAAGGTTTCTAAAATCAATAGATTATTAGGTTATCACATGAATAATTTATTTTGTGGATATTAAAAGGGTATTTGACTCAATAATAGTGGTACGAAAGGGGTATTAACACAAACACGAGTTCATTGGAATCTGAATTTATTGACACATGGTGCATGAAAATTGGCCTTATTACATTCCATTTGTGACACTCTCTGGAGAATTCTTGTGTTAATTTTCATTTCCTTGATGAACCATAAACTATTATATGAATATTTGAAGACAACTAATGATCTATTTCAAACATCAGGAGTATTCTATTTAAAAAACATCTATCATGAAATATACATCCAATAAATGATTATATGGTTTTCCACTATTGTCATTGTTTCTCTTACTATGCTTTATTGTTTTAATTAGTGGATGGAACCTATACGAATTGTCTTAAAATTGAATATGATGTAAAATATATTTATTATGACCAAAAAATTGAGATGATAATTTTAGTGAAATGTATCATGATTTGGAATACTTAGTTAAAATGATATATGATTAATAACAAGTATATTTAAAAACACTCAAACACACCAAACAAGAGAAGAATTTATTTTATTAAGTGCTCAGATTGAGGAGACCATATTTTAAAGAATGATTAATTTGCATTAATTATAGAATGTGTAAATACAAACTTATGATAATTTCCTAATGGAATTTTATAATATATTATGTGTGGAAAATACGGGAATAAATTAATGAATTTCTAAAGAAAATCCAATGTTTTATGGGTGGAAATAAATTTATTCCTAGGGACCCATTTATAGTACATGTTCATAAATTTAGGGAATGTAGAAATTATCCTTGTTAATTCCTTCATCAAAAGGTTATGTCTTAAACCATTTAACGAACAAAGTAAAATTAATAATTGAAGTAAAACTGTTGAAGTATTAATAAATTTTTATTTAAAAATTATATTTTGGGGATATTTTTATGAATTGTTATCTGGTTATAATAACCCTTAAACATATAAGGAATTTTATTAATTTTTGGAACTATATATGTAATAATATAAGATTAAAATTAAATTTATGCATACCATCATGGGTTTATGAGTTTTTGGTGGATCATAAGTTCAATGTATTTGACAACCCTACTATGGTTTTCTATGATGGATGTACATTTCAAAAATTTATCATTTTTTAAATATGTGTCAGGTATATATAACCATTGCATATAACCTGTGTTTTAGTGAAAAGTTCATTTGAGTTTTAATTATTCCATATTTTGAGGAAATAATATTATAGTTATTGATAACCATTAATGTTAATATTATCATTTATGTTGATGTAATAATAGTCAAATACAATTTTTCTTTTTGGAAAAAAGGCATTGTATAGAAAAAAATTAGGTATAGAAAGTGATTTGATTGCGGTAGTAATTTTTAACTATGTTCATCATATATTTGGAATGTTATATGAATTATTATTATATAATTTTTTGGAAAAATAACCTTCATGTTTGAAGACAACAAGTTTCAATATGTGTGGTCATCATGCTTTAACTCAAGACTGATGATTGATATGGGTACGATAAATATAACTGGCCTATATGATATACTGGTTAATATGAATGTATTTTACTCAAATGGTTTTATGGATAAATATAATCATATAATTTTGAATCATATTATAGGATCAATTATTATTGATTTTAAGGGATTAATGATATTTTAGAATATTTTTTATTGGGTTGAGGTATATATAACCATTTGGTTTGACAAAAAGGATTATATGTGAATAATTATTTTATGTATATGGAGGTGTAGGATTAAGGGTTAAAGATAACGTTTTTTGTTATAAAAGTAATTTAATCTAGAGGTTTTTGGGAATAATAGTTATATACGGTTATTTATATATGAAATTATATTGGACCAACATTTAGTTTTACAGTCAAATTTTAGAGACAGCTGTATTATTATTTACATGATGGTTTATTAATTTTTGGTATTTACATAAATTGTGCTAAAAATTTTAGATACATTAAATATAAGAGAAATATATTTTTATTATCACGTGTATTATATATTCCATTGTAGTCAATTTTAGTGCTTTGGGCTTGACAAATTTATCTTGGATATTCTAATCTTCGGGAAATTAATTAATGTTATGTAAATCAAAGAAAAACCAAAGTATGACACTGTTATTATAAAATAAAAAAAACATATGATATTTTATTTTTTTTGTTCACTATGATGATAGTAAATGAATTCCCCAAATCTAGGAAAATGATCCTCAAACAAAACATGTACACTATTACATTCACTTATAATGAAACGGTAGTGTTTTCAATATTCATAGATATATGGTTATGTGTTTGTTAGCTTTATCTTTTCCATATTATATGTCACTATCCATTAGTACTTAGGAATTTGTTTTATCTTTCCTAAAAGGACTTCATTAAGGCATAATAATGGGGTTTGGGATATTTTGGTTCATTAAAATTTTATTTAATTATGAAACCAACCACATAAATATATGACTAACATATAATCTTTTCTCCAACACAACTTGTAGTGAAAATTAAATCACAAATAATAGAATTTACCATAGTGATTTATAGAGGATTATGGAATATAAACACCCTATTCTACTCCACTGGCACTCCTCTCCACATGTTTGGTGATTTTCACCAGAAAAATCTTGTTTTCAATAAATCAAATTCCTTTTTATAATAAATTTATAACTCAATTAATTCTGTAATCATTTTTACAATAGTTTGTTAGCACTAAACAAGGATACTGAAATACTTTAAAATAAATATTATTTAGTGTTCTGTCACCATAAATATTTTCAATTAAAGGTATAGATATATAGAGAGACTACAGTAATAGTTTATATTTTTTTAAAAACAGATGGATGTAATATATATCTAAAAGTGATAATGAGAGGATATATCATCTCACATATATTATTATAAAATAAAATCAATGATGAATTATATATTACAACTATATTCATACTTCCTCTTGTGTAAATTAGAGATGACCTATAGGGAATTGAGAGTCAGTTTTTGTTCATCTATTTTTATAACTATTTAACAATTTAGATCTCTTTAAAAAACATACAGAACATATATATTAATATCCCTTAATTTATCTATAAAATTGAGTGTATCTTGATTAAAAACACATTCTATTTTCATGTAAATACCAAAGAAATAGTATTTTCTAAAAAAATTCCTATATTTGATTCCTATATTTGTACTTCCCAATTATTATAATATTTTTTACAATAAAATGTAATCCACGAATTAATGATTTAATTGAAGCATAAAAAGCACACCCAAGTGCTTAAACATTAATAAATATTGGTTATATCGTTATTTAGAATATTTTAGACCACCAATTAGCATAAGGATTCACATATATACTCATATATATGAATTAGACCATGTAGTCTTACATTACATGAAAAAATAATCTATGTTGTAAAATTATCATAGGCCTTATTCTCTTATTTTATTTTATTCATGTAGGATTCATTATCATATATCCAAATTGTATGTATCCAAATTAATCATGAATCCATTTCTATTGACTTAATTGATTTCACCATTCACCATATTAACATAGGTGATTTCTCCATATAACTGATTTACATAGGTTATTAGTCTATGTAGTATATCATCACAAACTAAATCCATCAATTTCAATGAATTCCATGAATCCATTTTAGTAGGATATCTATGTCAAGTAGACATGACATTTATGTAGGAAATTCACATAGTTAAATGAATGATGTATCCAATAATGCACATAGCCAAAGTCCTCATGTTGTATGTTTTTAAAAAAATGTTCAAATTAAAAAAACTTGAGATTGTAGACATGAAAAATTAAATTACTAAAACACATAAAATCATGAAAAAACATTATGAAAACACTAAAAAAGATAAACAATAATTTATAAAATAGTATTTGAGAACACAAAAATAAATAGTATATGTGATGTATCAATAACCACCTTTTTAATGATCACCATACCCATATTTCATTAAAAATTAAATTATTAAAAGTTTAAAATCCATTAAATGAACTATATATAATATATGTATGTAAATATTAAAATTTATTTTTTATCATTCATTTTCCCCCTAAATGTTACATTTGACATCTCCTTATTAATATGACATGTAGGTAAAGTGATAACCATTTTCTTATCATTATAAAGAAAGGATGAATAGAAAAAAACAATAGTTAGTCTTGCACATAGAGTAATGAATATTTATGTATAATGACAAAAATTAATTCAAAATTATTGCTTGAATGGAGATAAATGTATAAATAAAGAGAATAAAAACATCAAATGGAAAAAAATACTTGAGAAAGAAATATATAAAATAAAAATTTCAGAAATTAAAACATTGAGAAATGGATAATGAAGTGTTTTTATTTTTTGTCAATATGTAAAAAATAAATTCAATCAACAACAAATATAAAAAAATAAAATAGTCATAAGACCCAAGATTATGAATATAATGACATTTATATTTTATTTTTAGTGGAAAAATTTAAATTATAGGGTCTGTTTGATAAGTATTAGGGGTTTCTATCGGTGATGGTGGCATAACCCTTCTAACCATTATAGAAACAACCTCTTGACTGCCAAAAGTTATGTAATATTGTGGCCTCAAAACGGTATTTGTACCACCACTATATTTTAAATGAAAGTACCATATTCAATAGTGTACAAGATACTAAAGACTGATTTTAAACAAGACATGAAATATTATTATTTTATGGTGGTTATTATAAGATTGTCGTTAAATCAGAGGCTATGAATAGGTATAACCAATGGATGAAATATGTTGGAATATTGTACTCAATATAAATGAATCAAATAAATTATATTAAATAATAACTTAATTTCCACTCATTCCATTTTATTCTACAAAATATAGATCCTTAAAAAATGGCGGTTTCTTATTTATGATGAGTTAATAATATACTTGATTTCTATAAGTTACATAAAATGTATTTTTGATAATAAACATCATAATTTAATTCATCATTTAAAAATTATTATGATTTTTTTTTGAATTTTCCTAAAAGATATATTTTTTAATAAAAAATTATTAAGAAATATATTTCTCTAATTTAAAAATTAAAATTATATTTTGGGCTATTATTAGAATGTTATTAATACATTTTTTAAAAAACAATTCAATTAAATGTTTTGAAATTGATTTTATAGATGAATTTATAATATAGTCATTTTATATTTAAAAGGTGAAATTTTTTATAAACCATTTTTTCATTGTGGTTTTCATTTTATATTTTTAATTAAATTATACCAAATTTTTGTGTTTAATTTTGAAGAATTGATTCCAAATTTTCATCATGTGAGTCCAAAATTATTAAATAGGTCCATCTTATTTTTGTTTAATATGAATTAAAAGCATAATAATTTCTCTTACCCTAGTAAAGGGAATATAAGATAATTTAAGATAAAAATTAATATAATTATGAGTATAGCTTTCTGGAAGCTTATATCTCAACTATAATCTTTTAAATGTATAATTTATGATCTTTTTGAGCCACATAGATGAGATAATTACTATTATAATCATTTATTTTATTAAAGTCAAACATTCCTACCTATAATTTTTAGTAAAGAAATTATTTTTAAAAAGGGGTAATATAGAAGACATTCTTGAATATAAATATTATTTTGAAATAAAATTGATTTATATTCATCATGGAAATTTATTTTATAATTTTTAGTGAGGAAATAATTATATTAAATTTATACACAATACTAAGGTGATAATTGTTTAAGTAATAAAAAAGTAAAATAAATAATATTAATTTTTTTTAATAAATAGAATTTCAAATAAATTTTATCACCCTTTGTTTCAAGTGAGTAACCATTAATTTAACATTTTTAGGTATATAAAGTGTTTGGGTGATGATAGAGAGGGTTTGGAAACATTTTTTAATGTTTTTATGACTTTTCTATAGGTTTAGAATTTGTGTACGGTATGTGGAAGGAATTAAACTCCTATAGGAAACTCTGTATAGTGAGTCTAGGGATCAAGAGAAGGTTCACATGATGATATAAAATTTATTCAAACCATGCGGCCTTCTATAAGAATCAATATAATATGGGAATGAGTGGTTATTGATGGTTGGTGTGTGGTTTTTCTACATGTGTGGTCCAACTGTGTGAGGTACTCTTTTAGGTATAGGATGGAATGCAGTTAGCTCATGCTTGTCCTAACAATAAGACTAAAAATTCACGGTTTAAAAATAGTATCCTAAAAAAGTGGATCTTAGTCATGATTTTGTTTTGGCATATTCCTTCTAAATTGTCTGTAACATGATATTTTTCACTCTATAAGGGAGTATATGATTTCCTATTGAATCAGAAGATGCCATGAAATATTTTGGTTATGCATTAAATCCTGATTCATGGGCATCGTTTATGGTAATTTTGCATATTTTTTATTAGATCTACTTTATTCCCACTCTAGGTTTCATAGATCTAGTTTATTAAAGATATATATATGGTTTTTGGTGTCAATCAAGGTTAGATTTGGCCTTTTTAATGTTAGGGGATCAGATCTAAGGTAGTTTATATAGATTCAACCTTTTTTGTGGTTTTTTCATGTTTTTATTCATTTTCACCATAATTCCCAAGGCCTATGGCTTCAATATAAAATCCTATTATTCGAACATGTATAAGTAGTATCAAAAGGCAAAAATTGTTTGAAATGGATCATGAAATTGTTTCAAAAATCATGTTAGGAACCATCCTTAGTGTTGGTATGTTGATTTTTCGGGAATTTTGGATTTATTGTGAAAAGTGATTTGATAAATGATTTTGAAATGATGATTTTAAAATTCTTCACATGATTAATACAAGGAAATTTTTTTTTTCAAAAAAGGTTTTAAAAAAAAATATTGTTTTATTGAATTGGTTTTGGCATAGTATTATTGGAATTTTTTGTGGGAATAGATGGTGTTGTGAGTTCATGTTTCATTTTACTATTCTAAGTTGACATATGAATTAGTTCTAAGTGGAAAAGGTATAATGAAACATGGGACATAACTATATTATGATAAAATTATAGGTCTATGAAAAATCTCTCTTGGGTATGAAATTATCATAAAAATTCATCCATTTCTGGATGTGTGGGTTTATGTATTGAAATAGAATATTCAATAAAGGGAATAAAAAATCAATTATAAGAACATTCTTGTTTGATACCTTGGAAAATAGTTTTTGTTGTGGAAACTATTTTTCATAAACATTGTATTAGTATTGTGATAAATATTTTGAAATTGTTTAAAATAAATGTTTTATATAAGTGTTTTATATAAATTTTTTATAAAAATTATTCTACATAATTGTGATTGAAAGTTATTTCCATGTTTCATGAGTATGGAATTATATTTGTGAAAACCTACTAAGCTTCATTAATCATCTATACATAAACACATTGGTACTTCTATAGAATTTATTTATTAGGACATAAAAAATTGTATGTATCCCAATTATTTAGTGTTTCTTCAAGATACACGGTTTTGATTTTAGATTTGTAGCAAGTATCATGATGGGAGATTTGGGTAATGTCTATGGAGTCTTTGGGTTTTATTCTATATTCTACTATGTACTTCTATATTAATAGTCCTCAAATGTGGTACTTGGTTTCAATTTGATATTTATATCAATGGTTTAGCCATTAGATGTTTTACATTTTTATCAGTAATTAAGTCATAGTCTTTTGTTATGGTATGTTCATTATGGTTATTTATTTTCAAATTGGAAATCATCTTGTATCTATTAATGAATCTTTTTTCATTAATTTCTAGCCTTTAGAACATTCAGGATATTACTAAAGGACAAGTAATTTCATTCATCCTTCTCATGAAAATGAGGCTAGGTGGGATGTTACAAATGATATCTTTCTTGGTCAGTCCAAATATCATTGTGGAATAAGAAACATCTACATTTCGGTCCTTTATTAACATGAATTCATCAGTCCTATTGGTCTTAGATATGAAATTCAATTTAGTATATTTCCTATATCCGATTGGTTGAATGGAGAATTATTTTTGAAACTTGAAATGTATATAATAAATAAAAGTATTTATCCTCTTTATGATGAACATAAACTTACTAGGGAGTGGGGTACAAAAGTGTATTCGATACACATATAGAATTTGGAATCTCATTGTCACGGGTTTAACCAATGAGATAATCATGAAATGAATTATAGAAATGACATACCACTATGTGTGAATATCTCATTTTGATTAATTATTTATGAATTTCTATAAATGGTTTCAATTTGAAAATTGATGATGTTTTATTCAAATGCGAGATATTGAAATGGAATGAAATTATTATTTTGAAAATGGATTGATTTTAACAAGTAAGGTGGAGTTTTAAAAAATGGATAAACACAGAAATTTTTTAATTATGGAAAGCACTATTTGGATAGTTGTGATATGGTATAATCTGAAATTGTTATTCCTACAATCTCTATAAAGTGTGAATTATGGCATTTGATGACTATATAGAAATTGGAATCTGGTCAGTGTCGTAGGTACCAACTAGAGGAGAATTTTAAAAATGTGGTTGTACCTGATCCATTGGAGAACCAATAAGTGGATAATGGTATATACAAGAATTATAAGTTGTGGATAGAGGTAAAATATAGATGGACCGAGGAAAGTAGATAATTTCATCTTGTTCCTGATGTGAAATACACCCATAATTCAGGGTGATTCATAACTAGAGAAGGAAGTGGTGTGGATGAACACAATGAAATGATAATTTTATTTACATGGTATACTAGCATATATGAAATTAAATCTAACGATATACAAGATGTAGGATCTTGAAGGATGACGGATTAATTTTATGGTTCAGGAAAAATGAGACCAAGACCATCATGGTATGATTTTGTCGATTTTTTTTAAAAAAATTATCCTCATACATTCAGCATATCTAAAATGATGGATTTCAATTGAATGAAACAATAGAGAGTCACAATGATAGAGTATGTGGCAAAATTCATGAATATATACCTCTATACACCTATAGTTGATACTAGTGTGTCCTTGAAGGCATGAATCATTGCATTAGGGCTGACACAAGAGATTCTCTCAAATATTGATGTTCTCTGTATTAAGAATTATACAGGTATGATCAATATAGAATCATTGGACAAAAGAGACATCTCATGAGCTATGTGTAGATGAAGCATGTTGGTTATTATGTGAAATGGTGGGAACTGTAATGCTGGAAGAAAATTGAAGAGGAGAACCCACTTCTAAGGTAATGGGATGATATAGAATCAGACAATTGGATCAGAGAATATTTCTCTAGGACCCATGTTTAAATATGGATTTTTACAATGTGATTAATTCATGCACATTATCAAGGAGAGTATGACACCATTGAGATCATGCAATAAATGAAAAAAATACAGCATATTCTTTGCTATTATCCCATTCCCTCGAGGACTGGTGTTCAGGATACTTATCAGGTGTCAAAAAAATCATACGATTTGATGGGAGGAGGAATATAGAACAATCCTCATCATCAGAATAGAGCTTTATATAGTGATTTTTGTAATTCTAGAACTCCTCATCATGGACAATCACAATAGTTTAATATGTAAAAATGGTCAATGAGAATGCAATTTTATGGAGCATAAAAAGTGGTTATGGATGATCAGTATGGACCATTAACGGTGATAGGTACGATTCATATGAATTCCATCCTTATTAGTGATTTTTTTGATATAGGCTATTCCCATTCATTTATTACTTCTCATGTTGTTTATTTATTGGGTTTAAATGTTGAGATGATTCCTTATGTGTTAAAACAATAAACTACTTTGGGAAAAATTAAAGTTGAAGGCTTCGTGAGTAGATAATGTCATATAACTATTGATGGAGAATATATAATGTAGTAATTATCAATTATTAGATTGATGTCTATGACAAAATCCTGGGTATGGATTTGTTGAAAATATTCAATACTCACATCTAATGTTATACCAAAACTGTTAGTTTCATGACTAATAATCGAATAGAATATCTCATTAAAGTATTCCAAAATGTAAATGAAGGGGTCACGGGATTGTTGGCATCAATAGTAAGTAATATCTCATATTAGATGGAATAATTAAAATTAGATCCAATGGAAGATATTGGGAATGAAAAATTTCATTACAATAATTGATCAGTTTCTAGATGTTCTTCGCAAAAATTTCTCAGAGTTTCCAACCACAAGAATAGTTGAGTATATGAATGATCTCCTTATGGGGAAATTTATAATTCCCTTATGTCTTATTTTATGTAACCAACATAATTAATAGAACTAAAAGTGTTATTATATGAAATGAAAAATAAAGGGGTTGTTCATCCAATCACATCTCTATTGGTAGCACTAGTTTGGTTTCCCAAAAAAGTGGATGAAACTCTAACTCTATGAGTTGATTATTATAATATTAACCAAGATAAGATAATTAATCATTATCCACCTAAACGAATGGATCATATATTTGATCAATTTATTGGTTCTCATTGATTTTATAAGATTTACTTTTATTCCAGATATTACCAATTGCTGGTTTGGAAGGAGGATATTACAAATAGGGAATAAAGAGTAGATATGGGAATTATGAGTATTTAGGAATGTATTTTGGTGTTAGGAATGAACCATCAGTTTTATGGAATTAATTAATTAGATATTTTATAGGGAACATGATTCTTTTTTGGGTTTTTTGTATAAAACATATTGGTGTATTCAAGGATAATGTTTGATAAAGATAAATACATAGAGATTGTTCTAGAAATCTTGAGGGATATTCATTTGTATGAAAATCTATCAATGTGAGATTTTTTATATAATATGTGGGAATCCAAGTTCATGTAATCTGTAGGAATTTTTTTTCATTGGATCTTGAAAAGATGTAATTTTAATCCCTTGGAATCATCCAATGAGTGTCTTTGAGATGGATAGTTTAATTGTCTTAGTTGTTTATTACCAATGGTTTTTAATGATTTTTTATGACTAGCCTCAACTATGAAATATTTTATAATTCAATGGGTTCCAATCCACATGATGTAGAATGTTAGATGTCTTTTAAAAAGATGAATGTTCACCATACATTAGCACCAATCTTGATTCTCTCAATATATATACAAGGGTATATGGTGTATTGTGATGTATCAGGATCTGGGTTTGGATTTATTATCATATGGGGACTCCATGTTGTCTCTTATAGATCAACGATGGTAAGGATTCCTGATAAGATCTAACCAACTTATGAATTGGATTTATCTTCCATTTTCCATGCTTTGAATACATAGCATCATTACCTCTTAGTTGAGAAATTTATTGTTTTTGATGATCATAAAAGCATAAAATTTATTTTGTCAAAAATATATTTGAATCTGAGATAGAGATGATAGATAGATTGTCTAGAAATATTTTGCTTTGAAATAATGAATACACTTGGTAAAATAAATATTGGTGATAATTAATTATGATAAAAGTCATATGGTCAATTGGAAATAAAAGAATAAGACTCGTAGTAGTTGATTTCAGTCATAGAGGACATGCACATGGAACATGAAGACCGAGGTATTGTTATAGTTTTCTTTCAAGTTTTTTTGTTCCTAATTTTGTGGTGTTGGTTAAAGACACACATATTTATTATTTTCAATGTGTTTATATGAGGAAAAAACTCAATGTTGGTGACACCATTAAGGGATGGAAGCTGGATGAGAGTTTACTTTTGTGGTTTTGAAATCATATAAAAATACCTAAGGATTATAAAAAAAACATCTTCACACTTACAACCATAAAAAATGGATATTCATCCAGAAATAAAAAATATGTGTGAGGAATTAAAATAATAGTTTCGGTGTGTTGGAATTTAAAATTAGGTGGATGATTTTTTTTAAGATGCTTAAATTGTCATCTAGGTAAAGAAAAACATCAGCAAGAAGAAGGTATCTTTCACTATTTAATAATTAATTTTTTGAAAATAGTGTAGATAGATAAGGATTTTCTAACATGTCTCCCAACAACAATATTCAATCATGATTTCATATTGGTGGTAGTGGGTCAACTCCAAATTTTGTGCCATTTTATCCATCTTCATGCATTTATAACAGTAGAGGACTTGTAATACATTTATATCTTAGAAGTGGTAAAGATTCATGGGGTACTAGTTTTAATTGTGTCATATAGAGATCTAAAAATTATTTCTCCTTTTTGGAAACATTTATAGAAATACCTAAAGAAATAGTTGACTATGAATATGGTTTATCATCCTTAGTTGGATGGGAAACTGAAAGGAAAATAAAAACATTGGACGACATGTTGCAGGATTTTGTAATGGAAATTGTTGACTCATGGTAGGAACATGTATTATTATTGGAGATATTATATAAAAAAAATTTATAAAGGCCAAATAAATATTGATCATTTGGAATCATTTTATGGGTATCCTTGTAATTATGCATTTTATTGGTTGTAATCATGCAAGACTACTTTAGTTGTGTTGCTTCTTGTCTGAGATACAATGGAGAAAATTCAGATGATTAGTGAATAGAATGAGATAAATCACATTCATCAGAAATCATATGTGGATCATTTTCAACTGCTATTGTCATTTGAGGTGAGTGATCACATATTACTTAATATCCCTCCAAGGGTTGGACGTTGTCATTTTAGGAAGCATAGAAAGGTATATACTTGATATATATTTTCTATTGAGATATTGTAATGGGTAGTAGTGGTGGAATATTTGTTGGAAGTTCTACCATGGTTTAGTGTTGTGCATAATGAATTTTATGTATCATAGATAAAAAATTATCATCCTAATCATGACCATGAGATTTGATGGTATCATGTTAACCAAGACCTGGATGCTTCATCAGTGAACATGCAAGTTTGGTTTTTGGATCAGCAAAAGAAAGTATTTCATGTAAAAGAATATTTATACAACATTTTTTCTTGCAACATTTCCATATTCTGTAAGAGACTTGGGAATGGGAGAAAGATGAAAAATATAAATGGCCAAAACGTTTTTAGAGAAATGTTGGTTTTCTACTTTTTAGATACAAAAAGGACAAGATAGAAAAATATTAGTACCCCGAGATTCAAGTATGTAACCCTTTTTTTTATTATTTTTATATATAAAAATTGATTATATAATGTTTTAGAATGTTTTCTAAACGTTTTGGAATGATTTTGGGAAATTTCTATCGGTGAAACCATTGAGAGTGGTTTGGGGAAAGTGTGAAAGTCCAACAGGAACCCATGAATAGGGAGACATCATCTAAGAGAAAGAACATGTGTAGGCACACTATTTTTCCAAACTGTACGGACGCTTATGAGAAATCATGAAAAGAGAGAATGTGGTATTTTCATGGTTGGCACATGGTTTGTCTAAAAATGTGGGCCAGATGTGCGAGTTTCTCCATGTGGTAGAGGCTGGCACATATTTAGAGCATGGTATTTCAAAACCATGTGAGTAACCATGCAGTGTTTAGAAAAAAATCCTAAAATGGGGATCTAGGTTGGGATTATGTATTAACCCCTATTTTTTCCCTAAATCAATCCTAAATTTATATTTCTTTTACAAAATGAATTTGGTGTCTTCCACAATCAAATCAGTATAAATACATGTTCATTTCATGGAAAGTTTAATCCTTATTCCCACATTAAGACATCAATTATAGTATTTCTCATGGTTTTTCTTAGATATAATTTCCTCCCTCTCTCATTTTCATATATCTAGTCTTGTGTATAGATATAATGTTTTTGATTCCAATCATGCTTATATTTGACATTTTAGGTATTATGGGAAGAGATATAAGGATGGTTTTTAGTGATTCAACTTATTTTTGTGGTATTTATAATGTCCTTATTTTTTTCCATTATTACTATGGTAGGATGATTCATACATAACTCATCTACATTTTACATGAATAAATAGTTTCATTTTTTAAAAATTGAATGAAATTGATTATAAAAATTTTGTGAAAAACCTTTTATGACCCATATTTAGTTTTTTTTGTATTTTCGTTGATTTGTATATTTTTTTTGAAATGTTCATTAATAAATGATTTTTAAAACTATGTTTTAAAATAATTTCTCTATTTGATAATTGAATACTGGTTTCATGAAAATAATAAAAAAATATTTTTAATGGAAATTGTTTTGGCATGGTTATATTGGATTACTTTTTGTAATTACATGGTGGTGTTTTTTCACGTTTCATTTTATGAGTCCTAGATGAAATAATACTTGGTGCTTAGAGCCAAAGGTGAAATGTAACATGGGACCTAATTACCACATGATGATATGCTAGATCGATGATAAAACACTAATGATTATGGACCATTCATAACAATGAATGAATGTGTGGATGCATGGTTTTATGTATTAAAATGGAATATTCCAAAAAGGGAATAAGAAATTGTTTATAATAACATTATTGGTATCTTCCTTGGAAAATAGTTATGGTCTTGAAAATTAATTTTCATAGACATAGTTTATGTTTTGTGATAAACTATTTAAATTTTTTATATATTTATTATTTACATAAATTTTTTGTATAATTTTATTTTATATAAATGTGGTAACATGTTATATCATAGTATCGTGAGTTGGGATTTTTCTGATAAAACCCCATGAGTTTCATTACTCACCTCTTTTTTGGAACATTTGTGATTTTCTAGATGTCATTTATTGAGATATTGGAAAATGTAAAGTATCACACTTATACATTAATGCTTCTTGATACATGGTCAATTTTTGGGGTTGGAGCACTGAGCATATTTGGACCTTAGATTAAATTCTATTGAGTCCTTTAGATTTTTTGATTATTTATTCTTCTATGTTCTTTGATATTAATATTCTTCCATAGTGGTACTTGATTTTAGTTTGATATTGATATTAATTGATTTTCCTTGGTTTTTATTACATTGTTGTGATGAATTATGTAGTAGTACTTAATATGGAATACTGGTTATGGTTATTTTTAAAGGGGAAATCATCCCCCTTCTATTGATGATGATCATGAAATTTATTAACAGCCTTTAGCCCCTTGGGGATGTTACCTAAGGCCATATAGTTTCATTCTTCCTTCTCAATCCAATGAGGAGGTGCAGGATGTTACATAAATATTATGATAATTGTTTTTATTTAAACATTTCTTATAATGTATATAATAAAATATTTTTTTAATAATTATACATGTTTTCATGATATAATTAACGGAGAAGTAATTAATAGTTCTACAAATGGAAATTATGCATATTTAATTGTAAATTGTATTTTATTAAATGATATATATTTTATTTAAATCATAAATTAATAAAAATTATTATTATAAGCTATAAAATATCAACCATGGTCCATTTATGTGTATTTTTTCATTTTATATTAATTTTATTGACCCTCAAAATGTAAAAAATCATATTTTCATGGTGGGAGTTAATGGGGTTAAATAAGGGTTCAAACCAATAGATTTTGTTAGATATTTATTGAAAAATATATGATTTATTGAAACAGATTAATTCAACAAATCCACATATTATATAATAAATTACTCACTTTTTCACCATTTTAATTAAACATTTTTTATAAAAATTTAATATTTTGAGAACATCCAAGAGTTATCCTCCCCTTTATTATAAAAGGGTAGATCCTCGTATAATTTCAAACCATATAGAAAAACATTTTTTGGCCAATACCTTGAAATTTATATCCCTTTATGTAATACCCTCATTGTATATTTTTTATTTTAGGAATATCCATATAAGGAATAATGTGCTGATCAAATTAGATTCTCCAAATAGGTGACATAATCTATATCTGTGTGTTTTACTATTGTTTCTTTCTCCACATCCTTAAAAAATATTCATACTATTAAAAAAATAATAGAACCATTAATTTCAATATAATGGGATGCGATTATGTTAAAATTATAATATATATCCATCTCTAATATATTTCTAATGGAGGAAAAATTCATCATTTCTTTCTACGACAGACTATAACCTCACAATCCTATGTAATTCATTCTCCATCACTATCTTTAGGACTAGTTATAACGATGAAATTAATTTTTATATATGTTATAATGTAATATTTATAATTATAATAAAAAAAAATAATTTACAATCTTATTATTACATACACTAAAAAATAATTACATCATTCATGCTTATGTGTGGACTACCACATCCACAAAGTGGTGTCACTTTTTTTCATCAACATATAAAATGATAACTTCATGTAAATATGGAAGCTTCATCAATTTCAGATTCTTTTTTTGGTGCCCCATAGATTAACACATGAAACGTGATCCTTCTACCATGGAGACCTAGGTAGGTTTTCCCAATATTCTTATACCATATCAAAATACTTCTGTTATGCGTATGGAAGGGAAGTTGATCGACTAATAAATATGTTCGGATAGCTGAACAGAAGCTCACTGCCACCCTATCAATCTTCATGTCTATGTCAAGTTTGATGTGTCAAGGGATCTGTTTGAGTATGTGTGGGTCACAGTGGGGGTGGAATACCACTGCAAGAAACACGTTGTATAAAAAATTTGTAGAGATTTATGTTTGTGGTGAAAATGTTTGGGACTTTCGTTGGATTGATGTTGTAGAGGTTGGTTTTCATTGAGGAGGGGAATTGATCAAGGAAAAATACCAGATTTGTAGGGGGTTGGGATACCATAGTAGAAGTCTACTATGCTAGAAAAAAAAACGAGAATGGGGGGTGGGGTGTCCCTATCGATAGATTTCAAATGGATGAGATGTATGTTGGTAGTCCAGTGACTTGTGAGGTAGAAATTAAGGAAGGGTCTATTCTATAAACGGTCTCGGTGTCTCAATCCAATCTGAAATTTTCTCATGTTTTTAATAGACTAAGGCTGGACCTGGACGAACCTCCATCTTCATTAGGTGTGAAAGAGAATAGTTTGGCTCAACATGCTATGTTCACGTGGAAATGCAGGATATTTGAAGTCACGAGGCAATGGTGTTGTTAGTATATGGTGATGAAAATAACTCAGATGAGCTATTGGGATTGGGAAGAGTGAAATTAGAAAGGTCCAATACTAATATCTAGGTTTGCAACAGTTTTCATTGTTTTGATGTTAATGACGTGAAACATGATGTGGAGGGGCTCAGGACTTGGGATTGTATTGATAATGATGAATCAGACTCACATCTTCATGTAGTGGAGTTGAAGGAGATTCATGATGAGCATATCAGTTTTGAGTTCATTCACTCTGTCTTACATAATGGTGGCTCCAATGTGGCGTTTACACTAGTTAATGAGTATAAATTGACTAACGATACGGTTCAAGAGCTCGAAGGCGTTTTGGTTAGGCCCTCCTTGCAATGGCGGAAGGGCAGTCATAAGGGGATGAATGACTTCTCCTACTTACCTCTTTCTATGGAGACATGGTCAATGATGAAATTAAAAGTAAAATAGTTGGAAAGCAATGAGAAGGTAGGTGTTGTGGCTGAACAACAGATGTATTATCTGATGATCTCGAAAGAAGAAACAGTGGAACATATTTTGTATCTCAATACAACTGAAGAAGAAGCTGCTAAAATGATGGGGAGACCCCTAAAGATGACTCTCACAGAGGAAATATATTCTTAGAAAGACATGAAAGACAAAAAAATTAGTTACAGTTTTCAATAATGAGAATATTAGTCTTGAAGAGTATATCTATACATGGGAAAAGTTTTCCATCCAATTAGTGGACCATATTACTGATGTACCTACCACTAAGATCTCATCTTTTACATAGAAACTGTTTAGGGAAATTGACTCCAATAATATAAAGTTAATCTTTAATGACTTTGGTTATGTAAACTGTGTTGGTTGGCATGGTAGTGAGGAATTCGACTTCTTCTGGATTTCCTTTTTATTCGGTGATGTTACGGCGTGTGATGGTTTGTTTCCAGCAATCTACTTGGGTCTGCTTCATAACTGGATCAGAGCATGAAGTATTCACTGATTTCATCCATTTGGACAAGGATTATTGAGTTGGTATGGCTTCACTATCAGTTCCATTCCCGTGAAATGTGGCATGTGACTGCTTGCAGATGGGTCCTGGTTGGTGAAGTCTATATCTTGGAGCAGCTTCTGGGGAGGCGCAGATCCTGTAGTTTGTTTTGGTTTTTTTCACCGCGTGGGTTTTTTTTTGCCTTCTTTTGGGAATTCACTATTTCTCATATTTTCTTTAAAAGTGTTTTTATAATAAAAATATTAATTTTCATTTAGTCATATTTAAATGGTTTTCATTGAATTGTATGTGTTAGAAGAAGATGTAAAAGAAAACTACTCAGTTGATAAGATTACCGCCTCTATGAATAACATCATTTAGATATCTCTTCCTGGACCCTAGGGATGTTATTGTAAGACTAAAAATACCTATAAAATGAATCTAAGTATTTTAAGAAGATTTTTATCATGTTTTGGTTGATATAAGTGACTTATGAAGAGTTTGAAATACAACATTGTTGGTTTCCATATATAACAATCGAGAGAAGCACCCATGGAATTAATTAATGTATAAAAATAATATATGTTACTTTCCTTGTTCTTGTGGGACTATATTACTATATTTAAAATATACAATGAGTATAACTATATATACTCTCATCCAAAGGAATTTAAACAAGTTTAGGGGATGTTTTAACTAATATATCTTAGTTTTAACCCCATGGTAACCATATTTAATGATTACCATGATAACAATATTTTTTGAAAGTTTATTTAATGAATGTTAGTAAATAAGGAAAAGTGAACCATAAATTGAAAATGTTCTATATAATTGACCATATACTATTCTATTGTCCAAAAATAACATTTTTATAAATTTTAAATCATTTAATAAAATTTTATATAACAAAAAATATAATTCATGTCATATTCATCACTATTCACAGTAGTTGACATTATATATTCAACACATCCCTAATACATAATATTTTATCTAAAAAATTCGTTGAACACTAAAATATAACCAAAAAATATTTTACAGTTACTATTTTTGAAATTATTTTGATTATTTTTCAACAGCTTACATAATAATACTACTAGCGTTGCAGATACGTATTAAATGAAATGATTTAATCCCTAAAATTTTTAAATATTATCATTATAAAATAAATTTATTCATGAGAAAAAATCTTTTTATAACCACTAATATTTTTTTATCACATATATAAAATAATTTAAATATTATTAATAATAAATTAACATTTTAGAATTTTTCATTACACAAAATAATATAAAGGTATTTATCAAAGAAAAACTTCTACCAAAGTTCCATATTTTTTCTATATAAAGTGGTGGTTCAATTAAACTTATAAATTTAAATTTTTTCAATCTGGTGGAGGATTTACAATCCTTATATCATAGGAAATTTATACATGATGATTCAATGTACGGTATCTATTTTATCAAATTAATTTCTTATAAGTGGCAAAAATAAAATTTAAAACAAACCTTCAAAATGTGAAAATAATGGTTTTTAGTAAAAATTCATTTTTAATTATAAAATTTCTTGTATAAAAAATTTATGAATAATTTCTATTTCAGTGAAAGTGATTGGATTATGTTTAGTAAAAAAATTTAATGAAAATTTAAAATCAATCAAAAACAAAATAGGATATTTTAATATCTTTTATTATCTTAGAAATATTATGTTTAATTATTTGTTTAAAACATTATATGTTATAGTTAAATTAGTTTGGAAATGGTAATAGATCCCTTATACATGTCTCTTTTAGTTTTTTAGAGGTTATTTCTAGGAAAATACTGGGGAATATGAAGCATATAAAATAGAATTATTGGAGACATGAATTTTCATTTCATGATGTTAATGGTTCTAAGAAAATTCCATGAAATCCACTTATATTGTGAATGTAATTCTATGAGTAATTAATACACGATATGATATATAATTGATGATGTGCATTGGTTTTAAGGGTTTTAAATTCTTTGTGTGGTATTTTTCACTGTAGATGGGAAACTGAGGATTCGCAATATGAATCACAAAATCTAACCATGAATGGTGCATGTTTGGATGTGTTTTTTAACTCTCATATCCTATATTAATCAAATGGATCTCTCTGTTTTATCCTAAATTACTACCCCTTTCATTATTTTTCACGTTATTTTTGATCTAATGGTTGATTCAATTGTTTAAAGGTTTTTTAGACTGAGAGATTTATTAGAGGGGAGGACAAACATAGTTATTCTTTGGGAATTGAAGAATTTATTCTCTTTCACTACTTCTAAGGTGTGTGTCCTTGAAAAAATCTCAGATGTAAATATTATTTTTTATATTGTATGAAAAATAATATTTATCATTCCAACAAGTCATGAACATGTCCTAACAAAATTGGTGAACCACTACACTGGGGAAAGAATATGCATGGGCATCCCTCATACCCAATAAGTTATGTTGAAATTGAGACCATGAATAGACATGATGGGTGTCTTAAAACCTATTTCTATGTTGGAACATGATTGAAAGTAATTTCAATCCGATTGATTAGTTGTGAATTGGTTTTTATTTGTATTAACAATGTGAATTGATAACTTTTCATAATGTGTATATTCATTCACATGGTTATCATAGAGATTTTTTTGAGAATGAATTAAATGGATTTTAAGTAGTAATTTTCAATATAATAGGTATTGATATAATATATATATGAAATAGTTATATGGTGAGATGTGGAATGTTAATTTCGTTTAAATAATATATGAAATGGGAATAGTTACAATTAGTTTTTTAATTGTAACTTGTTTTAAATTCATAATATAATTTTTTTATTATATTGAACATGGAAAAGGGATTATATAGTATGATAATATTCTAATTCACGAATTCACTAACATATCTTTGGGGTTTTTTAAATATGGTTTTTTGGGTATTAGAAATGTAATTCATGGAATTTTTCTCTGGTAATGACTCATTGGTCACATAATTCACATAGATGAGAAATTGGGAATGACATATAGTTCCTCCTTATATAAAATTATATGTTGTATAAGTAATGTCTTTGGGGAATAAATTATTTGTTATACATTGTATTTCCTCTAGGATGAAATTATTTTTTCGACATGTAATTCTTTCCTAGAGAACATTATAACTTTCACATGGAATTCCTTTTATATAAAATTATTTGATGGTCCTGGATTTATATCTGGGATAAAATTATATGTTTAACATGGTGTTACATGTATAATGAAAACTATTGGCTGTGCATGGTGTTAAATCATGACTTAAATATTTTGTTTGTCATGGAATTTCTTCCTACATGAGATTAGAAGTTGGAAATGGAACTTAATCCAGTTATTTCACTATGATAAAGGATAAAGACATCCTAAATCGTTCTCAAGTAGGTTTCGTCTACCATGGGTGTCAACCATGTGCTCTATGGTGGATAATTTTATTTTATTTTCAAAATAATTTAAAAAATTAATGCTTATATTTATTTTATTATTTCACACATTGAATATTAAAATGAGATTGTTAAAAAGTCAAGGGTTTTGGCATACAATGTTTTACTCATTACCTATTTGGATTGTTTGGCACCCTTGATGTTTCCATGGATGCACATATGGATAATGGAAAGGGAGCCCATGCTTGATTGTATTATATACTATATAGGGTAGTTATGTGGATTTGTTCCTCTGCATTCAATTCAAGATAATGATTATCAAATTCTTATTTTAGTTTACTTGTGTGTCCTTTGTAACAATATTTAGTTAGGTAAACATCATGTCTTGATATTTTTTATTACCTGAATGGTTTTGTTTTATATACTATTATTCTCAATAATATTGTTTTATTATTTATATGACTCTTTATATTTTTTCAATATTGTACTAGAAGTTATAGTCTCCCTACTATATTTCATACACCCACTCTATTAGTCAGCAATCTCTAGTATATGGTTAGGCATTCCTGAGGTCATGTTGTAGCTAGAATCAGTAACATTTGAGAGTATTGGTATGAAGATGTTAAAATGATACACCATAAAAAGACTGAGGATTAAAATGTATAAATGTTACTACCCATGTCAAAAAGGATTAACATTCATTTCTTGTTCAATATAAATTATCACTCCATAGATAAATGGGATTACCCAGGCGTAGTGATCAGGATGGGAGAAATTCATGTATGTTTCCATGGGTGCATGATACTGGTGTAAAATTCAACTAGAAATAAAAAGTTTCAACTATGAGTTCATTTAATTGTCCATTGACCAGTTTGGATAGGTGGGTGGGCCATAGAGAGAAGAAAACATGTGTATATTGGGTAAATAGGGTTCTTGTGTTCCCGAATTGATACATTTATATCAAAGAAGGAACCTAACTAGATGTGTGATGGAAAACCCAAGGATGCAGTTCCAGGTTTATAATAGGTATTCTGTGATGTAATGGGTGTGTGTGCAGGATGGTGGGGGTGGATGTAATAGTCATGAAGTTAAAGGGTAAAAGGTATAGAAATTAATACCTAGGTCAACAAGGTGCAACTTTTTTTTGAAAATACTGCCTTATTATTACTAAAATACAAAATAGCTTTTTCCTAGAGTAGTGATAAAAATATCATACATCTGGTGAAGATTCCTAGGGTGTGTTCGAGTGTGGAAAATAAACACTTGAAAAAAATTTGTATTCATTTGGAGACAATCATTAGCATGAGGACCCATTTTGGTATGTGGGAGGGCCCTAGGGAGGGGAAAACACATGTTCGTGTGGTAACCACAGTGCCTATGGTGACCAGTTGTAACAGACACTACAAACTCCTTAATTTAAAAGTCTTCCTTATTAAAAATCAATATAATATATATTCACTAAAAAATAAATCTTTATATAAAAATCACAAAAAATTATGTTAGTCAAGATTTTATATAATAATTAAAAATATTCTATACTTTTTATAGAAATCAATTTCTGTAGCCGTATATGTAAAGACCCGAAAAAATTAAAGGAAATTTTTTTCTTAATTTTCTTGGGAATTTTACAAGAACGTTGTTTCTGGCAGCACCTGATTGTGAGGCCCGGTGTGCCTGGAATCATTTTCCAAAGTTTAGCTCGGGTGCGTTTAGTGAACGAACGAGCGGGTTTTTTCTAACTTTTGAACCGATGCTCAGAATCGAATTCTGAGGGCACCAATGGAATCACATCGCCGATAATTGCTTAGAAACTCCTTTTTCGGAGTTGCATTTGCTCGGGTGTGGTTTTTATTTTTTTGGGATTAAGTTATGAAATAAAATAAAAGTGGTCCAACTGGGTTTATTTTATTTTGCCTAACTTAAGTTAAGTGGATGATGTGGGACCCACAATATCCAACCCACTTGGTAGGATATTTGTGAGGAGGGGCCCACAGTAGCCCCACCGTTTCTTTTCTTCTCAAGTAATGCACGTGCACCCCCCTTTTTAATGAAGTCAACTCTTGCGTTTAATATGGCGATTAAACGACTCATTAATTGGGAGATTTTAAACTCCTCAATTAATTGTTCATTTATTTTCACTTTTAATTTCAAAGAGTGGGTATTTGTGTTAATAAAATAAGACAACAGCTATTTTATTTGAGTTGGAACTTGTTGTGTGGAGAGGATATAGAGAAAATCATTTATCTTCGACGAAGAACGCGAAGAATGCGAAGAACGCAAAGAATGTTGGATCCTCGGAGATCGAAGACGCGACGCTTCTTCTGTGACGTTACTTCTCTGCGACACGACGATCCTCATTCCATGAAAACTTCTTCCGCTGCGTGATTTTTAGCGACGAATCCTCGCTCATCGAATTCGATGAGGTAGGGATTTTATTTTAATTGTTGTTCGTGAAATTCTTCCATTGTCTTTCTTCTTTTCTATTGGAGCCGCCTGTTACGGAAATAATGGGAGGGGGTTGGTCCACATGAACATGGCCAACCCTCCTCTCCCCTTTGGTTGTTTGATGTTGTTTGTGGCACAAACAAGGAAACGTGGTGCCAAAGCACCGCGCAGATATATTAAATAAAGGAGGAGAAGCGGCACCGTCATGCCACACCGTTAATGACGAACCAAAGACGTGGCCCGGTCGTGCCACGCTGGAGAACTAAAAAAGCGCCATAGCCAGAGCAGGGCAGCGGCAGAGCGGGGAGTCCGGTGGCCGGTTGCGGGCCGCCGGCGTCGGAGCAGGGGGACCGGCCGACGCCGGTCCCGTGGTGGCAGCAGCCGGCCGGGCAAAGCGGGTCGGCCGGTCAGGGAAAAACCGGGGGTTCGTAACCCTCGGTCGGCCAGTAGGTCCGGCCGCCCTCATGGGGTCTGTGGGTTCTCAACGTGGGGGGCATCCCCCCCCCCCCCTTCACAGCTTGGCTGTTACGACCTTGCCGCCTGGCCGCGGGCCACGCCAGCGCGACAGGCCTGGCCGGGCCGGGCAGCCCCGGCGGTGCTGGGCCGCACCAGTCGGGCCGGGTCGTGCCCAAGCGGGCCGGACCCGGAACCGGTTCGGGCCAACACTAGGGGGTATCGGGCCGGGTCAGACCGGGCCCGAACCCCCTAATACCGAACCTCTTTCAAACTGTTTCCCATAACATGAGATGCGGACCTCCGATCGACGCACCGTCAGCTGCGATGCTATCCTTGTATCAAGACGGTCATTTTGGTATATGACACTCAAGGTTTCGGAGTATTTGCGTTCAGCTGGGTTGGTTCGTACACGAAACCAATCGGGCCCTCGGAGCGGAAATGCTTATAACTTGAGCTCCGGATGTCCGATTGACGTGTTGTCGAATTTGTTGGATTCCTCTAAGTGAGACGGAGCTTTTGACTTACTTCTCTTGGGGTTTGGATGCAGTTAGAGTACGGTCGGGTTGGTTTTGACTTAAAAATCAACTGGGCTCAAGGACGAAAAAGCCAATAACTCTCATAACAGGCGTCCGATTGACGCGCCGTCTGTGACGTTGAGTTCCTGTTGACGATACAGAACTTTTGGATACATCAGCTCCGAACTATGTGTCAGTTTATGTATCATCCCCTCGGCTCGTGTAGTGTACCCTCCCGAACGAGCTTTCTATGTGCGATAACCTAGAGTTGGCTGCTACTGCGACGATGACGATGACTGTACAGAAATCCTCCATGGAATCGACGGTGATGAATACAACACTCAGTGATCCTACATGGATCAGTGCTACTGATCCTGTGTGGGTTAGCGCTCAGTGGTCCTGTGTGGGCCAGTGCCTATAGATCCTGTGTGGGTCTGATCCTGTGTTGGTCATTGCAGAGGTTAGTACCTATCGATCCTTTTTGGGTCATTGCGGGGGTTAGTACCTATCGATCTTGTTTGGGTCTGATGGCTGAGATGAATCAATGGCTATATCTGATCATCTCTATCGTCATATGAAGAAGTATACCTGTGTGAGCTGAATCTTGACTTGATATCCTATGTGGATTGTGTTGTGCTATCCTGTGTGGATGTGATCGAACTTGGGCTCAAATGTTGGAGCGAACTGGAATTGATGACTTAGGTATATGTATGGGCATATACCTAAGTAGTGTCGAATGTTACTTCATGATTGTATCTTTCCTTTGTTGATCGTCCATTGTGGATTCTGGGAGACCGTTAGGGGTATCGGGGTCCCTACTGAGTAGCTTATACTCACCCCTGCACGGGATATGCCCATACTACGTTGTGTTGGTTGCAGACGACAGACAACGCTAATCGTGGTAGAGACACGAGGAGCAGGACGGTACTCGGAGGTGGACCACTGGGCGGGGCGTACTCGGAGCGGACGGCTGGACCCGAGGAGCTATGGAGGCTATCTGTACCCACCCTTCGGGTGGGACTTCTAGTGGACGGCTCGACGCTACAGCTTTGTTGTTCAGTTGATGTACTCTCTTTTCAGTTGTACTTTACTTTTAGTTGGGTTTGTAATCTGGCCCACATAATTTTCTGAACTTACTATTGTACCCAGTTTTACATAGTGTTTACATATACTTCTTTCTTTCTCTGTGGTGTTAGTTTACTTTACAAAGGAAATTCCTTCCCTTTTTATCGGTAATTACGCCTTGGTGCTAGTCGCCAGCCCCGGGCCTATAGAAGGCTGGCTTGTGGTAGTCATGGAATGGGCCCTGAGGATGGGTCGTGACAAATTGGTATCAGAGGAGTTCGGTTCTACCACATAACTCAGGACTCTGGTCTTTCTTCTATGTAATGAAATAGTGTTAAGCGTGTTGGGTGTGGCTATCAGTCCAGGGAGTCCAGTGTTGGTTCGGCGGCCGACGTATCCGTACCCCAAGACCCTGAATTCTGATTTCTGACTTAATGCACAAAAACATTTATTTCATGTGTGTTTCAAGTTTTATTTGTGATTACATTGTGTCATCTCACCATGTATACTGTTCTGACTGTGGTGCACCTGTCTCATTTCAGAATGGCCCCACGACGGCAGCCAGCTAGGGTTCCGAGCGTTGTGCGTGACGAAAGCCCACTGAGCGACGAGGCCTCGGTACATGGCCCTTTGATATCAGAGGCACCGGTGGTACCTCTACACGACGAGCCACCGATGCTACCAGCCCCAACCACTGATGATGCACGTCGCCTTAGTGCACTGCATGAGTTTCAGTGCCCGCGACTGCCCAGGTTCCGTGGGGAGATGAACCCTAAGGCAGCCGAGAATTGGCCAGAGGCAGTTGTACGAGTTTTCATGTTAGTGAGGACACTAGAAGACCTCATGGTGATCCTTGTAGGGAGCCTCCTACAGGCGGCAGTAGGCAGATGGTGGAACATGATTCTCTAGGTGCATGATGAGGCATCTCTCCTCTGGACGAACATTTAGAGCCTCTTGTGCTCGAAGTTCGTCCCAGCCACCCTCTGTGCGGTGTGCATTCAAGAGCATCTACAGCTACGACATGGCATCTTGACGGTCGCCTAGTACTTTGTGAGATTTACCAATCTCTCGTGCTACTCGACAGATATGGTACAGGACCCATTCTTCTAGGCCCGGAAGTTTGAGTAGGTATTGAGGCATGAGATCAGGGCATCGCTGATCTCCCTTAGCATTCTGACTCAGGCAGGGGTACTAGAGCGAGCCCTTTTGATCAAGATCTTCCTTGATGAGCCTTCATCAGTAGAGAGACCTACCGTGAGGTGTCATGTAGAAGAGTCTTCTGCAGCAGGAATTCGACGGATGACTCATGGGTCCAGGCAGACCAGACCCTCAGGCAGACGACCTCAGGACACTAGCTCAGCAGAGCGGGGCACACAGCGCAGAGCCAGTCTTTCGAGAGGCAGACAGTGCTACGCATGCGGTGGGTAGGGCCACAGGGCTCGTGACTGACCGACTCTCCATACCGGGGAGAAGAAGACGGTTGAGGGACAACCCAGGCAGAGGCAGAGGTTCGACCATGGCGATCCGCAGGGGGCAAGAAGACGAGGAAGTGGAGCTGGCCGAGCATCAGGTGGTGGGTGACACTTTGAGGCTCTACCACCACCACGTCCAGGAGGTCCACCCCGACCATAGGGAGCAGGCGGGAAGAGACAGGCAAAAATGCAGGTAGCAGAGGCCTATGACCACGGCGCACCCGAGATGAATCGATGTACTATCTGTGTCTATTCCACCCTTACTGCAGTTCTTATAGACACAAGAGCGAGTCATTCTTTCATAGATGCTTCCCTTGTTTGGAGCTCGGAGATTCTGACAGAGTCGTTGGCTCGATCCTTACAGCTAGAGACTCTTACGAGAGCAAGCTCGATGAGTACGCACGGGTGCCGGCAGTGTAAGCTTACTCTAGGAGGTGAGAGCTTCATTTGGGATCTTCTTGTAGCAGCGTTGAGGCCTTACAATGTCATCTTGGGAATGGATTGATTATCTATAGTCCATGCTCAGATTGACTGTATTAGGCGCAAGGTACGGTGTGTACGCACCGACGGGACCACGTTCACCTTAACCGGCAAGAAGGGAGCCTTCACAGCGCAGGATGGACTTTCGTAGAGGAGAGGATAGCCCATCACTCATCAGTTGGCTAGCCTCATCCTAGGAGGAATTGACGTGCAGAGTCCTAGTTTTCCTGTAGTGGTGGATCAGTATACGGACGTTTTCCCCGACGACGTTCCAGGACTACCTCCTCGCAGAGAGGTAGACTTTTATATTGATATGTACCTTAGGACAACCCCGATATCCACTCCAGCATATCGGATGGCTCCAGCTGAGCTTCGAGACCTACGAGTACAGTTGGAGGACTTGCAGGGCAAGGGATTCATCCGACCCAGTGTTTCACCGTGGGCTTACCCGATATTGTTTGCCATGGAGGCGGACGGGAGCTTGCGACTTTGTGTCGACTATCTTCTCCTGAACTAGGTGAAAATGAAAAACATGTATCCGCTATCTAGGATTTATGACCTCTTCGATCAGCTCAAGGGATCACGGTGGTTCTCAAAGATAGACCTCAGGTCAGGCTATCATCAGCTCAGAGTTCGGGAAGAGGACGTGCAGAAGACTTCCTTCAGATGTCGGTATGGCCACTATGAGTTCTTGGTTATGCCATTCGGCGTAACCAATGATCTAGCAGTGTTCATGGTCCTCATGAACATGATATTTCAGCCATACCTTGATCGATTTGTCGTGGTCTTCATCGACGAAATTTTGATATACTCGACCAATGAGGAGGAGCACGCCTACCACTTGCGGGTTATACTAGACACACATCGAGAGCACCAGCTTTATGGAAAGCTCTCGAACTATCAGTTCTGGATATGTGAGGTCCACTTCTTGGGACATGTCCTCTTTGAGGCGGGATTTGCGGTGGATCCTTCGAAGATCGAGGCAGTGCTAGCTTGGGAGCCACCCAGGAGCGTGACAGAGGTGCATAGTCTATTGGGACTAGTTGGGTACTACTAGAGATTTGTGCCAGACTTCTCCAGAGTTGCGGTGCCACTCTCAGCTTTGAAGAAGAAGAGGAAACCCTTTGTGTGGTCAGACAGATGTCAGCTGAGTTTCTAGAATCTGAGATAGAGATTTACCAGCGCACCTATATTAAGGATACCAGAGGAGGGAGTTGGGTACATAGTCTACTGTGATGCATCATGGACTGGACTCAGATGTGTCCTGATGCAGGAGCGGGCCGTGATCACCTATGGATCACGTCAGTTGAGGAAGCATAGCAGAACTACACTACCCATGACCTGGAGTTAGCAGCAGTGGTCTTCACTCTGAAGATGTGGTGACACTATCTGATGGGAGAGCGCTTTATAGTCTATTCTGACCATTAGAGTCTCAGGTACATCTTCTCTCAGAATGACCTGAACCTGAGATAGTGGTGATGGCTCGAGTTACTCCAGGACTATGACTTTGAGATAGTCTATACAACTGGGAAGGGGAGCGTAGTTGCCGATGATCTTAGCAGGAGGAAGGGCATTCAACTACTTGGGGAGGTGACAGAGTAGCTATCTTCTTTGTAGTTATCCTTCGGGGATAGGGATGGAGCAGCCTTTCTTCTGTCGCTCACAGTCACTCTTCCACTGCTGCAGCGGGTCAGAGAAGCACAATGTGGGGACGTCGAATGTGAGATGCGACATGCGCAGATATCCTCATGACAAGCACCTGATGGTTTCTCCTTTGGAGGAGAGCACGACGTCCTTTTCAAAGGACGCACCTTGGTAGCAGGTTCTTTATGAGAGGAGGTACTGAGAGAGTTTCACACTTCCCCTTTGGCGGCACATCTTGGATTGGCGAAGATGTACCATGATCTCAGACAACAGAACTGGTGGCTGTGCATGAAGATGGTTGTGGCAGAGTTCGTTTCTTGATGCCTCACCTACCAGTAGGAGAAGGTAGAGCACCAGGTACCAGTTGGCTTGGTACAGCCCTTGGAGGACCCGGAGTGGAAGTGGGTCCGCATATCTATGGACTTCGTGACTGGACTTCCATGCATTTCCAGTGGTCACGACTCCATTTTGGTGATTGTCGACCGACTCACTAAGTCGGCTCACTTCTTACCCATCAGAGAGCAGGGCTCAGTTGAGAGCTTGGGGCGTCTCTATGTTCAGGATATTTTACGGCTTCATGGTGTTCCATCATCTATCGTCTCTGATCGAGATGCTCGCTTTACTTCCCGGCTTTGGAAAGGGTTGTAGGAGGCATTCGGGACGTAGCTACGTCTGAGCAACCCATTTCACCCTCAGGAGGATAGTCAGACGGAGAGGAACATTCAGACTCTCGAGGACATGCTCTGCGCATGTGTTCTCAACGTTGGTCGTAGATGGGAATACCACCTACCGTTGGTGGAGTTTGCATACAACAACAACTACCACTCCACCATTGGGATGGAACCATACGAGGCGTTGTACGATCGACCTTCGAGATCACCGCTGTGCTGGACAGACCCTGTGGAGTTAGCACTTGTGGGACCAGAGATAGTTTATGCCACGACAGAGAAGGTCCAAGTCATCCAGGAGCAGATGAGGATAGCTTAGATCCGGCATAATTCTTATACTGACAAGAGGTGGAGGCCAATTGAGTTCGAGGATGGCGACCACGTCTTCTTGTGTGTCTCACCTCGACGTGGATTACAGATATTTGGCCGACGCAGCAAGTTGTCTCCACACTTCATCGGACAATTTCAGGTCCTCAACAGGATTGGCGAGGTGTTTTATCACCTAGCTCTACCACCTCAGTTGCACTGGGTGCACGACTTCTTCCACGTATCTCAGCTGAGGAGATACGTGCACGACCCCATGCATATCATTGACCATGGGGAGATGGACGTTGATGATGGGGTGACTTTTGCGGAGGTCCCAGTGGAGATTTAGTATCGACATGAGAGGGTCCCACATGGACGGTCGATTCCTCTAGTGCACATCAGATGGCAGCACGGGAACCTCCAGGAGTGCACTTGGAAGCGGGAGGCTCAGATGCGTGCTAAGTACCCACATTTGTTTCCCTAGTTTTTGATGTATCTTTACGGGGATGTAAAGCCTTGAGTTGGGAGTGATGTAAAGACCCGAAAAATTCAAGGAAAGTTTTTTTCCTAATTTTCATGGGAATTTTAAAAGAACGCATTTTCTGACGGCACCTTCTTCTGAGGGCCGGTGTGCCCAAAATCATTTTCCAAAGTTTAGCTCAGGAGCGTTCAGTGAACGAATGAGAAGGATTTTCTAACTTTTGAACTGGTGCTCAGAATCGATTTACGAGGGCACCGATGGAATCGCAACACCGGTAATTGCTTAGAAACACCTTTTCCAGAGTTGCGTTTGCTTGGGTGGGGTTTTTATTTTTTTTGGGTTAAGTTAAGAAATAAAATAAAAGTGGTGCAAATGGTTTTTATTTTCTTTTTCTTAACTGAAGTTAAGTGCATGATGTGGGACCCACAATATCCTACCCACATGGTATGATATTTGTGAGGAGGGGTCCACACAAGCCCTGCCATTTCTTTTCTTCTTAAGTTACGCACTAGCACCCCCTGTTTAATGATGTCAACTCTTGCGTTTAATATGGTTATTAAACGCTTCATTAATTGGGTGGTTTTAAACTCCTCAATTAATTGTTTGCTTTTTTTTCTTTTTGAATTTCAAAGATTTGGTTTGAGTGTTAATAAAATAAGACAACACTTATTTCATTTGGGTTGGAACTTTTTGCGTGGGGAGAATTTGGAGAAAAGCCTTCTTCTTCGACGAAGAACGCGAAGAACAAGAAGAACACGAAGAACGCAAAGAACACCGGATACTAGGAGATTAACGACGCGATGCTTCTTCCATGTTGTTACTCCTCTGCGACGCGGCGATCCAAATTCCAAGACGCTTTCTTCTATGACGTTCATTTCCGTAATGAATCCTCGCTCATCGAATTTGACGAGGTAGGGATTTTATTTTAATTGTTGTTCATGAAATTCTTCTGTTGCCTTTCTTCTTTTCTATTTGAGCAGCTTGTTACCGCAATAACGGGAGGGGGCCAGACCGCACAAACACGACTGAACCTCCTCTACCCCTTGGTTGTTTGATGTTGTTTGCAGCACGAACAAGGCAACACAGTGCCGAAGCACCATGCAGAAATATTAAAGAAAGGAGGAGAAGTAGCGTCATCGCACCGAACCGTTGATGACGAACCAAAGATGCGACACGGTCTCGCCACACCGGAGAACTACAAAAGCACCGCAGCCAGAGCGGGGCTGTGGAGGAAAGGAGCGGTGACGTCACGCCGCACCAGACGGACCAAGGCTGCGGATTAGGCCGCGGCAGAGCAGGGAGTCCGGCGGCCTGTTCTGGGCCGCCGGCGTCCGAGCAGGGGGACATGCCAGTGCCGGTCCCCTGGCGGCAGCAGCCGGCCGGCCAGAGCTGGCCGCCTGGTCCTGGAAAAACCGGGGGTTCGGAATCCTCGGTCGGCCAGCAGGTGTGGCCCCCCACATGGGAGCCATGGGTTCTCAACGCAGGGGCAGTACCCCCCCCCCCTTCACCGCTCGGCCGCTGGCCGCGCCAGCGCGCCGGGCCGGGCCGAGCCGCACCCAGGTCGGGCCAAGCCGTGCCAGTTGGCCCGGGCAGCGCCCATGTAGGCCGGACCCGAACCCAGTTCGGGTCACCCGGTTCGGGCTGACCGTGGGTGTATCGGGCCGGGTCGGACCGGGCCCGAACCCCCTAATACAGAACATCTTTCGGTCTGTTTCCCATAACATGAGCTATGGACCTCCGATCGATGCACCGTCAGCTGCAATGTGATCCTAGGATCAAAAAGGTCATTTCGGTATATTACACTCAAGGTTTCGGAGTACATTGGGTTTGGACAGGTTGGTTCGTAAACGAAACCAACCGGGCCCTCGGAGCGGAAACACTTATAACATGAACTACGGACGTGCGACTGACATGTCGTCAACTTTGTTGGATTCCTCTAAGTGAGACGGACCTTTTGGCATTCTCCTCTCAAGGTTTGGACGAAGTTGGAGTATGGTCGGGATTGGTTTTGACTTAAAAACCAAACGGGCCCCTGGGACGAAAAAGCCAATAACTCTCAGACCGGCCGTCCGATTGACGCGACATCTGTGACATTTAGTTCCTGTTGACGATACGGAACTTTTGGATACATCATCTCTGGACTATGTGTCAGTTGATGTATCAGACCCTCGGTTCGTGGAGCATACCCTCCCGAATGAGCTTGTTGTGTGTGGGATCCCTAGACCTAGCTGCGACGGCGACGACGAGGACGACTGTACAAAAATTCTATGTGGATTCGACGGTGACGACTGCAGCACTCAGTGATCCTATGTGGATTAGTGCTACCGATATTGTGTGGGTCAGCGCTAAGTGGTACTGTGTGGGCCAGCACATACAGATCTTGTGTGGGTCCAATCCTGTGTGGGTCATTGTGGGGGTTAGTTACCAATCGATCTTCTGTGGGTCAGATCCGGTGCGGGTCATTGCGGGGGTTATTACCTATCAATCATTTGTGGGTCATTGCGGGGGTTAGTACCTATCGATCCTATGTGGGTCCGACGGCTTAGATTAATTAGTGACTATATCTGATCATCTCTATCGTTATACGAAGAAGTATACCTGTGTGAGCTGAATCTTGACTTGCTTTCCTATGTGGATTGTGTTGTGCTATCCTATGTGGATGTGATCGAACATGGTCTCGGACGTTGGAGGGAACTGGAATTGATGACTTAGGTATATGTATGGGCATATACCTATGTAGTGTCGGATGTTACTTCGTGATTGTATCTTTCCTTTCCGGATCATCCTTTGTGGATCCTGGGAGACCTTCGGGGGTCTCGGGATCCCTAGTGAGAAGCTTATACTCACCCATGCATGGGCTATGCCTGCACTACGTTGTGTTGGTTGTAGACGACAGAAATCCCTTATCTTCGTAGAGTCCCGAGGAGTAGGACGGTACCCGGAGGTGGACCACTTGGCGGGGCGTACTCGGAGCAGACGACTGGACCTGAGGAGCTGTGGAGGCTATATGTACCCACCCTTCAGGTGGGACTTCCAGTGGACGGCTTGAAGCTACGACTTTACTTTTCAGTTGATGTACTCTCTTTTCAGTTGTACTTTACTTTCAGTTGAGTTTGTATTCTGGAACACTTTCGTTTCCACACATACTATTGTACCCAGTTTTACTTAGTGTTTACATCTACTTCTTGCTTGCTCTGTGGTGTTTGTTTACCTTACAAAGGAAATAATTTCCTTTTTATCGGGAATTACGCCTTGGTGCTAGTCGCCAGCCCCTGGCCTATGGAAGGCGGTCTTGGGTTAGTCACAGCACGGGCCCCAAGGACAAGTCGTGACAGTATAATTTTTTTGTAATACTCAATCAGTAAAATCAATTAAATCCGTTTTTAATGAAAAACAATATTTTAGGTATAAAATGACATCAATAAAAATTTAGTGATTATTTCATAATAATTAATCAATACAATTGTATTCAAAAGACAAGTATAGATTTATTTCATAACTGGGTTAACACATTTTATACTGAAAATTTTAATAGTTTTTTTATAACAGTCACGTTTGAAGAATACTATTTACAGGGATTTAATTATTGGTGTTATGTGTACTATATGATATTAAACATAGTTTTCTTTTATAATCATATTTAATTATTTATAAACCCATAAATAAATTGTTTCCTCTCAAATAGTTCTCGATATTAGATAGTAAAAGGTTTAATATTTTAAAACCCGTTTATTATAAACCCACTTCAAAAAATGGGTTAAGAAATCATCCTTACGAATAGATGGAAATGGAAATATGAGAGTACTATAGAATGGAAAGGAACTATGTTTTGGTATATAATAAAAATCGTGGGAAATGAAAATATGGACATGGAGGAGATGATTAATGTCTAAATAAATATGGAGAGTGAACGTAATCAATGATCACGAGAAATTGAATGATCATGAGAAATTCAATGACCACAAAACCATGGTCCAATTATTATGTTAAAATATTACATTTTAAATTTATTTTGGATTCTTTAATTTTCCAAATTATGAATATTATAAAATATACATACATGATTTTATTCAAATACACGAACAAAATCTCACCCTTTTTTCAGATTTAACCATTTTCAACCATTATCTAATATTTTTTTCAGTTGGTGAGTTTATGTGATTAATTTTTCCCCTAGTTAAACAATAGATGTTGAATACATCAATGAATCATGAAAATTATAAAAATATAATCCTCCTCTATTTAATAAATAATTTTCATAGCACATTGTGTAATAATATGCAAAAGAATAAATCTTCATTTAAATAAATAATACACCTAACTCGTATCTTTCGATAACAACACTAAATGTTCAACATAGATAATTCCTTAAATAAATTAAATTATCTCCACAATAACATAATTAACATAAATATTATATAATATATTAACCTAAATATTTTTCAAAAACCTTTAAACCTATATAGCTAAAATACAATGAAATTCATTAAAAATAATTCTACATATTAGACCAAAGGGTTACATATACCCCTACGCAAAAAACCTTATGTCATATTTAACTGACTATGCATTAATTTCACTACATAATACATCAATAAGGGTGTATTTTCCATTGATATAGTAATTATACTTAAATATAAAACTCCGTTATGGTATCCAAAACTATTAATTTTACCTCACAAGAAATCATCTAAACCTACAAACATATTTAAACCCTAATTTGATACCAACTATAATATTTTTAAACATGTACTCCTAGTAGCAATCAAAATTGAATAATATTTAATTTTTATGATTTGATACTGATAAACAAGACCTAATTTTAACCATCCAAAACAACAACAAAAAATAAAATATAAAATTTGTGTCACATATATACCCAATGACCGTTTTGGTCTATAGTTTTATAATATTAAAAAAACTCTTATATAACAATATGATTGTTTAAAGTGATCATTTTTTATATTATACCATGATTTTTTATTTCATAATAAGTCTTCATAATATCTTATAAAATTCATAAAACATTACTAATTTCATGAAATATTTCAGTATACATCATTCTACATAATCTTCGGAAAAGATACATAATAAGGGTTAGATGAAATTCACATTAATACAAAACACATGCAGTAACAATAAAATTAGATCACATAATAAAATATTATCATAAGCATATAAGAACATATTCAATGTTCTAGATCATAACATAAGATATTTCCTACTATTCCAAACCCTAGAACATATATAATGGGACATAAAATAACCCCTTAACAAAATAAAAGAGACATAAATGTCAAAGATCATGATCCACATGTTTTTTATCAATCATCAAAGAAAACACTAAATATTATTTCAAACATAAAAAACAATGTTGGTAACTTGGGGAATCAATAAATCCTCATGGAATCACATAAATGATATAATTTAAACATTATACTGATATTAAATTATATTTGTTAACTATATCAAATCTTAGGAGTTACTTACAATAGTTAAGCCTATAATATCATAAGATTAATATAAATTAGTTAACACAATTTCTTTACATATTGAATTAGAGGGTTATAATGGACACACATATCCTTGGTTTTTAATTTCACTACTCTTCCATGGTTTATAACATAAGTACCCATATTTGGGTGGTAATGTTACAACTCATCTTGGGATTATAACAGAACCACCCATAAATCATCAATAGATATTTCCAAGTATTGAAGAATAAGAGAATCATTTAGAATACTGAAATTTTCTACATACCACCCCTAAAAACAACCTTCATTCTTTTTAATCATTATTGAACCACGGAAAGGAAATGTTTTCCATGTAAATCTCATTAAAATAATCATAATCCATCTAGAGAAAAAATAAAAAAGTAATAATTAGAGAATATCCCCATTGGATCATATTAAATCAATGAGGATATATCCAAAAAGGAAAAATAAATTTAAAATTACATTTAATATATATTATTGAATAAAGGGGAAATGGATTGTTTTATTAATATTTAAATATATATTAAAATAATATTAAAAAAATTATTCTCTTTGAAGATGACCATATAATAATTTAATATAAGATTCAATGAAAAAAATAGTTATGGTGTTGTTAATTTCCCAAAACAATTAAATGTTAAAATAAATATCAATTCCACAATTTCAGTAAAAGACAAAAAGTACTCTATTTATAAAACCAAAAAAATGAGTTCTTTTAAAACCATGTAGAAATTTTAAATATTTTTTAATATGTAAGAGAAAAATATTTATTTTTCCCTTAAAAATAATATTATTTAAAATATTTTCAATTATTATATATATGTAAATGAAATGATTCCCAACCACAAAATGAATAAGGTCGGTTTTTAAGTAAAAATGTTCTTTTGATTTTTATATATACCAAATAAAAAATATTGAAAGGATATTATATAAACGTCAAAAATCCAAACTATAGAATAATATATATCAGTTTAATAAATAAGAATCATACAATATCTACAATGAAACCACTAACAGAAATAATCCAATAAATAAATTATAATGTAACATTAATCCTTTACCTTTTTTCAAACGATTGAATCAAGAAGTCATTAAAAGAGAGAATAAGATATGGATAAGTAAATCCCATCAATTAAATGAATTAATGGCTCAAGATTTATTCTTTTAATAGTTAGTATACAAGAAAAATAAATCATGGTTAATTCCCTAAAATAATCCTTGAAAAAAGGGTGAATGAAGAAAATTAAGCTTTAGTAAAAGACGAATCGCATCACTTTGAGGGGTGGCATTCCACTTTACACATAAGAGATGTTATCTTGTCCCCTGAGGAATGATATATATATATATATGATTTAATGTATCTATAAATATAAATATATTATAAAAATCATATATGTACTCTATATCCATCATCATACCCAACCATAAAAGGTAGAAATGAAAGAATTAATGACATTAGTTTGTCAGGACATAGTCCATCGTAGAAACAATTGATGTTTTGATAATCTAATAGATGAAAGTGGAGATGGTTTTGAATCATTACCAAATTAGAAAAAAAATATGACATTTTTAATATACATATATCATTATATTGACATGGTTTAAAATAATTCCAGGAGGTGGAGACCCAAATTAAATAAATAATCTCATTAATAAACATTGCCACTTATTTTATTTATCCTCCAACGGAATACAATAATACCTTCATAGGTTTTATGTATGTTAAAAACGAGTCTTATATGATTAGGGTATGTAATTTGGGATGTGATTTTTGTTGTTATTTCTTGAATCAATGTGTTGGGGTGGTATGAAAAAGAGATGAGAGGATGTGTCCTTTTAAAAATGTCGGATATGACACCCATGATATTTTTTAAAATGTATTATGATCTATTGTGTTTTTCAAATTTTATAGGTTATCCATAAAGTCTATTATTGATATTTATTAGTGGTATAGTCTATATATGTCAATAAACTAGTATTTATATATGTTAGTCTTTCATTTTTACCATTATCTTTTTAGTTTTACCCCTAGAAACCCATTTTTACATCAATTGTGGTTATTAATTTTTAAATCAGTCACTATTCATTTTGGTAAAAAATTAATTTCAAATTTTTGGAAACTATAATTTATTCTGCTTCTAAATATTCAATACATTCTTCTAAATTCAATTTAATGATGTGTAAGGATATGCTTTCAAATGAATATTGTATATTTTATGATAATGTGAGTTTTTAAATGTGAAATTATATATATGTTTATAAAGTTTTTATATAAATATTCACTATTAAAATGATTAAAATAACCTAAAATGAAAAAACATTTGAACTAATATTATTTTAAAATAAATTAAAATATAATTTAACTATATAAATAATTTAAAAAACATTCATTTAATAATTAAAATTTATTATTTTTCATTATTCATGTCAAAAAAATATTTTTAAAAAAATTCAAACAAATCTCTTGGTGATAATTTATTGATTCATGTTTGAAAAATTAATAATATAATGTCAAATTAATTTCATAAATATTGAAAGAATTAATTTTTAAATTAGTTTTTCAAAGCAAAATTAAAAGACCTTTTAGAAAAATATAATTTTTTGGGAAACATTTATTTTTCTGTAAAATTCATTTTTTTTAATTTATAATCAATATAAAATAATTTGTATCATAAAATAAATACGTCTAATAATAGCCATAAATTTTTCATCTAGGTTATAATAAATATATTAACGAATATTTTTTAACTAATATCTTACATTTTATTTAAACTCGTCAATACATGTAATAAAAGCTAAAGTGAGTATGGCATGTAACATAAGCTAAAATCGGTGTTCTGTTTAATTAATTATAGAATCAATGTATTATTTAGTATATTTAATTAAATAAATTAATATTATTTTATAATTTTTGGGTGTTACATTCTCCCCTCCTAAATTAAATTGTATCCTCATAATTTAAATTTGATCTCAGTAGTCCAAGGGATAATATTTGTAAATTATTTTTATGAAAAAACACAAAATAGAATAGTTAATAAATATTTCTAATAATTAAAGAGAAAAGGATGTACTATGGTCGTTTTGAATACCACATAACTAGGTTTTAATTTTTGGGATAACATGTGTTGAAAATAAAAATATAAACATGGATTAAATGCATAAACATTTATAGATTGTGACTGTGGTCATTGATCACAAAAAAGTTATTTATCAAAAGAATTTTAATGGAATAAAAACAAAAAATATATGGTGATTTAAAATAAAATATTATTCATAAATAAGAATGTAAAATTATAACATTTTTTTCTTCAATATCTTTTTCCTTGGGTTTCAGAGTTCTACGACTATCTATGAATACTAGAAAATATACTCACTTGATATATGCCTATTATATATGTAAAATTTAATATTTTCTTTGTACATAGATCTATTTTCAATTCATCACTTAATGAATGATATAAATATCAAAAATTGAATATTATTATACATGTACCACTAAATTAACATCAAATTGATCGTAAGATCCATAAATGGGTGGAAACTCATTCCATTTGTATCTAACTATTTTTCCAAAACCCATATGGTTAGAAAAATTTATCCAATACTAATAAATTTACATATAGTGAATAAATAAATTGATATTTAAATTATAACTACAAGTTTTACTAAAATTATTTCATAAGTGGTAGAACTTGTGGACCATGGGAGAGATTAATACACTTATCTTTTTAAAGAAGGTCATCAAATTTCCAAAATGAACTTATAATTCATCCTAAAAAATGATGTATCTCATAATATTTACAAACCATGCATGTGAATACATTTATCATATAATCTCTTGAATCAGGGTAACAACATAAATTTCCATTAAAAAATATTTAAAATAGGTATTCTCATTATTCTTTATTTAAAAAAATCTTTATTGGATATATTTAATAAATCAAAGAATGTTGTAAATTTCATCAATGTTATAATTACCAATTATTTAATCATTTATTCATCAGTTCATGGTGGGAAGCACTATAAATTTTACTTTAAAAAACATCTCTTCATATCAACATCAAGAACATATTAAGGATCCAGTTCCTTGTGTTTTTTCAAGAAGTTTAGCATTCCATTGAATCATATTTCATTGTCATTGGTACCATTCAACACACGCTTTCAAATCCTTAATGAAAAAAAAAACTAAATTAAAATCCTTATGTATTTTATAATTACTATAACCATAAAATCACTGATAAAATACTAAAATGACACAATTATTGAATCTTAACATAAGAACATTAATCATTCGTCTTCATCTGTTGTAATATCATTATCTTGACAATGATCTATTGTTTTATATTTAGGTATATTCCATTGATTATTTAGACATTATTTTTCATAGTGCCCAATATCATTAATGTTGAGTTATTGAAAATAATAATATTTTTTCTTTCTGTTTAAATCATGAGCATGGATCCCTTTTTCGCCACACATAAATAGAATATATTTTCTGATTATACATGTATGAAGGTGGTTCCTTCCGAAATCATCTCATGTGGGTGCATCATTATTTATCATCATCCCAATGTCTATCTTTTTCTCATCTATCCAATTACACTCTTTATTCCCTTTAAATACATAATACATGTAGTATTACATCTACTTACATTTTGTAAATGACATTATTTCTTCATATAATGAGAATTATTGGGAGACTACTTCCCTTAAAAATATTGTCTTAATCCCATCAATGAAATGATCATTATTTATCTTTGTACGATGTGAATTAATGTTGTTCCCATTACTTCTTATAAGAAACATTTCCAAATGATTTAAGAAAATAGATAAGGTCATATCATTCTGAAACAAAATGTGTAGAATCAAATCATTAGAATTACTGAATGTAAATTGATAATTTTATGCATATCTAACTCATAATAACAAACATGTTTTCTTTGGGTATATCATTATTTTTAAAAAATTTATAATAGTTGTTTTTAAAAAAATGATTTATCATATGCATATTTCTTGAGAGTGTCAAACTTGGTGTGCAATGATGCTTATATTTATACACATAGTGAGAATTTGGTGAAAAAAATGTGCCTTTTTGAATGTAATTACCACTAGGCACATTTTTTTTAAATCCAGGTCCACTTGTATAATCCATGTAGGAATTTATTTCAAGGAAAAATAATATAATTTAACCCTTAACAAAACATTAATATTTTCTTATATAGTTCCCCTCACAGTTTATCATAGGGTTATGTTATCATAACATTGTTTTCATAAATTTAATTCACAAGGATTATATTAAACATCCCTTAATACAAACTATAATGGCCCTGACATTATTTTCCCGGATCTAGTTCCTTCTTCATTACATTGGTATAGTACACAATGATCACAACCTAAAGGGATGAATAGTATTGTAGTATTGGTAAACTACATAAAAACATTATTCTCATAATTTTTTATTGAACATAAATTACAACATATTTGTTTCTGAAGAATAACATTATTCCATCTAGTGTATCCCTAAATAAGAATTTTAATAACCTTTACTGAATCCTTGGGAAATGAATAAAATAAAGGGTTATATAAAATTCTCTATAAGGGTTATGTATAGAATAAACATTGATGAATGCTTTAGAATAATCAAAATTTCTATGTAAATAACTGATTACACAATCCATTTATAAATTAGATCATTCATAATCAATATGTCAAGGTAAATAAATAAACACATATTCCATTTAATCAATAAATTGAAAATGAAATTAAACAAGAGATAATGTCATAGTTAAAAACTCAAGGATAAGAATAATTAATCTATAATTGAAGGAAACACATAATTTATTGGATTTTATGTTTCTTGGGAACATGAAATCTTCACCGCCAATACCTATCTTTAATACAGTTTAAAACCAACTGGTAGATACCCATTTAACTAAGGCTAGAAAACTGATTTATCCCATCAGACTAACAGTTCATAATGTGTAAATACAATGTTGGTCCACACCCATTTCCTATAGATACACAACCCAACTCATATATTGAATAATTCATGTAATTCATTAAAATGTTCCACATCATCAAATATCCATATTTATTAATGAATAATGATTATCAATATTTCCCCAGATAAACAAATAACAATCAATTTGAATAATGTTTGTTTAAATTGTATAAATTTAATGAAATAACTATATATATGATAAATAATATTTATATTTAGGGAAAATTGTATCCAACCATCATATGAATTGGATTATTTCAATGTTATGTTAATTACAACAAAATGAAACTTGGATGTGAATGGAAGTACAATCACTGGTCAAAATAGTCATAAACCATCCAGAGGAAGAAGGGAGATGACATCAATATATTCCAACTCTAGTAAGAATAACGTTTTTTTTTCATTGATGAATATAAATACCATATATATATATAAAAAAAATTTAGTAAAATATATATTTTATTTGGAAATACATATTTAAAATCCATTTCATTGAAAATCATTTTTAAGAACATTTTATTTAAAAAAATATCCTCACAAACATTCAAAGGATTTTTCAATGCGATGATGGTAATGAATTTGGGTAATTCAATACATTCCATATAAATTGAAAGGAACGATCCATTTTCTATGAAAAATTATAGTGAAGTGCCTTGTTCTAAGAAACAACTAGATGATTTGTTTATCATATTGAGTAAAAGAAAAATGGAAATTATTTTTAAAAATATCTGAGATTTATTTTTTAAAAAAGAAAAAGTAAAAATAGAGATAATTTAATTGATTAATAATTCTTTAAAAGGATGATAATGTTTTTTAATATATTTTTAGAAAATAGGGTTTTTTAAGAAAATATATTTCTAATTAAAGAGATCAATGAATATAGTTTTTATTAGATCGTTTTCTCAGTTTATTTAAGTTTCAAATCATAATAAAATTAAACTATTAATTGATGATATCATGAATAAACATAACATATGAAAAAAATTGTTTTATTATATAATTAAAAATTAATTTCCTTCAACTGAAATATATGAATAAACATTCTTGATTAAAATTATATTATGATATAAACCCTTAGAATAATCATAAATATGAAGTGAAAATTTAGCAATTAATCAATTATATGTATCTATTATAAAAACAAATAATAAAAGTATAAATAAATCATAATACAATAAAAAATAATTTCACAGATAATCTTAGAATATCATAGATCGCAATGAAGTAATATAACCCAATAAAAATAAATTGGGTTATGAAATTATTCAATACTTGAAAAATATTAATTCAAATAAACATAGATAAAATAATTAAAATTAGAACATAAAATATCATTAATAATAATTTTTTTGCGGTATTATATGTAAAATAGAATTTATATACTCTATATAACTGAATATTGGCTCATAACCTTACAATATGCATCAATGAAAATAAATTGCGATGAAATCCATTATATAATGCTTTATTTTGGATTAATTTTCCTTAAACTACTATATAGTGGTTTGAATCATTTTATTAACATATTCTAGATCAATATTAATATATATAATATTATATTTGATAGTATTATAACATATTATCACCGGTTTTTTATTTGTTTTCAATATTTCCATTTTTTCAATAGTTAAATTCCATGTTTTATCTTGGATGATATTTCATGAAAGATTCGACTATTGAACAGATTATATAGTTATATGTTCTAAAAATATTAATAATGACATACATAGTATATTTTTACATGAATTCATTGCATAAAACCGACCATGAATGGTTGTTATGAAAAAAAATCATTACGACAATGTGAACATTAGGTTGTATGTATTCATGAGTAACATTTCTTTTTCTGAATGATCAGTATGGAATGGAAGTAGGTAATAATTTACCATTTAAGTATGATTATAATATCATATATTCCAAATAAATTCTTAAAATAAATTTATATATATCACCCTTGTTGTGTGGTGATGAAAATGGGTCACATCACATCGTAAAGGTGGTACTTCACTATTATATGAATGATGTAATCGTCTTTATGTGAGTGAAAAGGAATGAAAATTATTATTTTCCATATATATAAAATATATTTTTTAACATCAACATTATTTCATTCCATGTAATATAAATGTGAAAGATGGATCATGTCCTATCGCGAGGCGATAGTCCTATGTACACAAAAGAAACGTTATAGAGTCCCCTATAGAATCAATTGTAATATATATATATAATTATATAATTAATTGAGTGGTATAAACATTTTGTAAATATCATATATATATATATATACATTAGATCCATCATCATACCCAGTCTTCAATGGTGGTAATAGATAGATGAATGATACCGATTCGTATGGCGGTACTCTATAGTAGAAATGAAATATGATTTTGTAACCCATTTAATATAAGTAGATATGTTTTTTGTTAAATAAATTATTATAATAAGATATAAGTATATATAAGGTAACAATAAAATTATTTCTTCATGTATTAATTACAATTGAATGATGCGGAGAAACAAATTAAATAATGATGTTTATTGAAGTACATGACTTATTCATTAGTTATTCTCCTTTAGTTTGCAAAAAATCATTCTTTGTATGTATTTACACCCAAAATAAGTGGGGGAGAGGGCACAATTGGTTTTTTTGAAAAACAATTGAGTTCCCCAACATTTTTTATAAGTCACAATGTTCCCATCTTTTCTATTATAGAAACTTAGAGGTCTAAAGATCTAAATATTGACACAAAATAGTTTTTAGACAACTTTATAGTTTATTTTTTCCCTCATATTTTTCATCTTCCCTTAATATACAAATATTTACCATAACCATGATAATTAATTTTTACAACATTAATTATTAATTTTTATAAAAATATATGTTTACCTTTTTCGACATTAGAAATTATTATGAATAATAGTATCGAATTATTTATTCCAAATACAACATACATAAATTAAATAGTTTAATTTAAAATTAGGTTTGTAGAGGTTGTTATTTAATAGGTTTTTTAAAGTGAAAATATTCAAATGTTTAAAATGTTTTTATATAAAAATTCAATATGGAAATGATTCCAATTAACTAAATTGATATTAAATTGATCTAAAAATACCTAAAATTGAATTATAAATATAATTTATCCTTTTAAACATATTTTTTTACAAATTATCCCTCAATTAAAATTCATAATTTTCCAATATTCATAAAAAATAAAATTTTTCAAACCAAAATCCCAAGTATTCTCTTTGTTAATTTTGAAAGTCTTATTTTAAAATTAAATTTTATAGTGTTAAATTATTTTTCTAAAAGGGGAAAGAATTATTTTCAATGTATGTTTGGAAATTGAGATTAAATAATTTTTTATAAAAATATAGTTTTCCATAAAATATTTAACTTTTCATTTAAATGATTATAATTTTAAATCTAATCAATAGTTAAAAATATTTTTCATAATATTGAATGTACTATTCCTACCCCCTAATTTAGCATCTAGGTTATGACTATTATACTAAATACTAATATTTTGGTTATATCACAAATTTTTTTAAAACGAATTTTTGTGTGTAACACAATCAAAATTAAGTGATGCATGTAATGAAAAAGATACGTTACATGAAAAATAGAATCAAGGTTGCATGTTGCATACACAATTGAATAAAATGAAATTATTTTATAATTTTAGTGTTTTATTGGATAAATGATCACTCTTTATTAGAATATGAAATGGTTATTATATGGATAATTTTAAATACATGAAAGCACAAGAAATTGAGTTTTGAAATGTGAAATAAAAATAAAGTTTTTGAATTTTAAAAGAGGGTGTGAGATCCTTTACTTTTTATTAGTAAATGAATAATTATTGTTTTTAAAAATATCTTATAATTGATATATAATTATCATATTATAAATCATAATTTAAATGTATATTTATAAATTCATTACATCATAATAAATTGACAATCAAAAGGATAAGTATAAAAAAGGTTTTTAAATTGAAATTAAGAGAGGTATATATTTCTCATGCATTGAAATGGTCCATACGATATCATGTGAGTAGATTCATGAGAAATGGGTGAACCTTGAATGGTATTCAGGGAGGGAAGATCATAGAATAATCATGATAAAATCAGTTTTACTGAAGCTGAATGGGGGATTGGGAGGGTTTAGATAAGAAAATGGGTGGAGTTGTCCATTATTTCCCAAACCTTGGTTTTGGGAACTATAAATTAATATATTCAAAAACAAAAAGCATACCAAATTTTTTTAAGAGGGTTATAACAATGTTAAATTTTTTTACTTGTTTAATATTATAAATCATTAAAATATAAAATGTGGTTATGTAGAAGTGAGTCATGTTCATAAAATATTGATTTATAAACCTTAAAAAATAATATAGGGTTGGAGAATTCATAAAGGTTTATTTAATTAATAAAAAAAATCAAAATAAATAATTTCAATGCTTAATTTTATATTTTTTTCTTTAATACCCATTATGGAATATATTACATCACTTTCCAGTCAATATGATGTCATAATATACATAATATATTTATATCATTTTAATTTTGACCCTGAAATCTTGTCAGGTTAAAATATTATGAAAACCCCACTATTATATAATTTTACATGATAATTTCCAAAATAATATTAATTGTATCTTAGTTCTTATTTAAATATGATAAATTTCACTTTTAAATGAAAAACATTTTTTTTGAAAGTACTAGTTTTTTTAAAATAAAATGTTTTTCTCTTAGAAAATGTAATTTTGACTTAATAAAATTATATTATGACATATATTGAATTATAATTATTTAATACTAATATTTTATTAAAATATCATTTATTTTAATATTTTCTATATTTTTTAAAATAGAGCCTCTTTATTGAAAATATACATTTTCCAAAAAAGGATAATTTCCTTCCATCTAATTCTTGTCAAGACATTATATAATGTAAAAAAGTAATAATAAACATCAAAGATTAATATAATAATTAATATATAAATAAAATATAAAAATTCATGCTATTAGGTTCTTTATAAATAGACATTTTACACCATCAAAATCCTTAAGGGTAGGTTGTGCGATAGTGATATTTTCATGCGATGGTTGAACGAACATGGTTTGGGACATGATATAATTGAGATTTATCTTCTATTATATATGATTTATCACATGATTTAGTTCTGGAATCTCGACATATGCTTGATCAGTGGTAAATACCATTGATTTTATCTCCCACATAAGCTCCAATAAATTGGAGTTGATTGGTACAATCCTACTAGTTGAGGTCGTCGCATCATTCATTTATATCAATTAGACTTTATGGAACCCCTATATTAATTAATAAAATGATCACTAGTCAAAGAAAATTTTATCAATAGTTATAATTCAAAATTTATTTTAATTATAACATGATATGACACATAATTGTCAAAAATATCAACATAAGCTCATGTATTTTCAATAACCACGTTAGATAATATGAAATTTAATTTAATCACAAATGGAATTTAATTTATCAAATTACATGCCAATACATTCAAAATAAGATATTGGTTCTTGATTAAGGACACAAATTGATTTGGTAATTTAAAAACAGAATTTGGAATATGAGTATTTTCATAGGGAATATTTTTTTCAATACATTCTTCATCAGTAAGAAAAATGTTTAGTGAAGAAGATTTTATCTCCATATAATATATTTTTAAATTCAAATGTGATGCATAGGACAGAAGAATATTAAGGGATTATAATATTCCTATAAGGGATAATGTATCTTTATAATCAATACCAACTTCTATGTTATAATATTTAAAAACAATTCAACAAGTATTCCAAGTGACCACACCATGAACATCTTTTTTTTTTCAAAAACCACCATTTGATCCAATTCCTGGATACACAAAAGTTCTATCAACTTATTCTCATACCTTATTCCCCATGAGTAGGTTTGATTTTTATTTCATTTCTAAAATTCAACTCTCAAATACTAAGTGTTCTTATATTTTATTATGTTCTACCTGAGATCAAAATGATTAATTTTATTTAAAATAAATTATACAGTCATTCTAGAACCAATTACCTTATTTAATATTTTGATAAATATTTATAATCTGTGGTTCTTATTGGTTCTAGTATCTCTAGGTAGCACACTTTCTTCTTTACTAGTATCCATCCATTCAATATGTACTTTCGAAAAATAGTTTTTCTAATCATCACAATTTTTAGTGTCAAAAAAGCATCATATATAATGTTTTCAATTGAATCACTTACTTCGTCTTTTTGAGGAAATTTTTCATCAAAATTGTCACTTTCAAAAAATTCCACACGTATATTTTATTTAAAAAAATCTATGATTTTTTTAAACCTACATATGACTTGGATATAGTAGAATATCCTAGTAAAATTCAATCATCATCCTTTTAACCAATTTTACAAAAGATTATCCTTAATATCTAGAATGTTGATTTTTCTTCTAAATACATTAATGTATACAATTTATAGAATTATATTATTACATAGAACAAAAATAGTTTTCTTTAAAATATATATAATTAGAACCATATTTATGATATAATATGTTTTATTTTCCACATCATCCCAAAATTGAGTAGGAAGGTTATATTAACACTTCATTATTATAATGTTTTTTTATCAAATTCTATTTCCGGGTTTTAACAACACTATTTAGTAGCGGTGTCATGTGGGTAGTAAAATTTATTTTGGTTCCATGATTTGAACAATATGTATCGAAATCATGTATTTCAATTTATCCTCCATTTTCCCTTCTTAAAGAAATAATTTTTACATCTTTCTATCGTTTAACAATTTTACAGAAATTTATAAAAACATAACAAGATCAACTTTTAAAACTCACAAATAAAAACCAATTTAATATAGAAAATTCATATTCTAACCCATAATAAAAAACGTACCTCATAAGATTTTATTTCTTTATAGCCCATATAAATCTACATAAAATAATTCATTGGGATTGTAAGTAACAACCTCATTAGATTTAAAAAAAATATGAATTCATTTTTCTCCCTTTTGGAATACATCATGTAGTTTCATTTTATTCAATTTAAGTTAAATATTATTTTAACCAAAATTGTTTCTTGCAAAATATTATCAAAAAATAGTCATTGTAATCTCTCATTATTCTATTCCAAATCCAAATTCATATATTTAAATATTTAAAAAGATCATTTTTTTACATAACGAATTATGATTTAGAGAACATAAATTATCCATTCATGGAAATATAAATTTATGAATTTTATCTTTCAACACTAAATTAAAATTAAAATAAAAACTTAAAAAATAAATTTCATAAAAAATTATTGAAATGGTTCTGAAACTATTAATTAAAAATTATTCACAATGGACACAGTAGATTATGACATATCAATGACTTCCAACAAATCCGACTCCCATGATTTTTCCATTAGCATTATTGTCAAAAGTTACATATCATCCATCAATAATTGATAATGAGTAAAGTTAGATAACTATCTACTCATATACATCCATAATCCTATATAAATTTTCCATTTTTCATCTATGATCTAGGACCACGTCCCCTATAAATAAAGTTAAAACAAACTTTTTTTTGTACTCATAATTTCCTAGGTCTAGAAATGTTAGAAAATAAATATTTGTGAAACAAAATAATTTTTTCATGTCAAGAAAATAGAATACAATATTTTGAGAACATTTTTGAAATAATATCACGTATTAATCTAAAAAATTAATGAAATTTTAAAATATAAATTTTAACATAATTTGAAATCTCTCAAATATTAGAATAATTAATGTTATATATTCTTTTATTCCTAGAAATAGAAACAAAATAGTTTTTGTAAATATTTATCTTCTCACCTTGGACACCTATACAAAAAATATTTTATGAAGACTTTTTTTTTAATAATTACAATTAAACACTTTTACATTTTTTTAAAAAATTTATTAACATTGAATCCTTGAAATTCTTAGTGAAATTTGTTAATCTTTTTACCATGTTCAAAGGATGATGTAGTAGAATTTTCGTACATTGTTTTTAAATATAAAATATGATTTTCGATGTCTATTTTTTATTTAACATCTAATTATTGGAATTTTAAGAGATTTATTTTCATTTAAAAATATTAATATTTTTTCATCCTGGTGAATTGTTCATTTAATTACTCATAATAGGAATTTTAACTTCTATATTTAGAATTATTTTAGATGACGAATATGAATTTACTATATTATGTTGTTGCATAATGAACATATTTTACTAATGACTAGAAAATTATGTTACCCATTCAGTAGATGTAACATCACTAGAAAACTCTAATGCATCCCTTGTGTCTTTCATAACCTTATTTGAATTCATCTTCTATCCAATATTCTTGAAGGAATTTTTTTACATTATATTTCCTTGTTGGTGTATAAAATCAGGTTTTATGTGTAAATTATTTTTTCATTAATAGAGTCTCACTTATATTGAGTTTCCATCACTTTTATTGAACATACATCATGGTCTATTAAAACCCCTTATACTGTTGATAACCTTTTCAAATTATCAACAAAATATAGAAACAACTCTATAATAAGTAGAATTAATTTATGTATCATTGTCAAATAAAGCATCAATTTCAATCTTTTTAGATTCCATGTCATATTTTGAAGTATAAAATTTAAAAACAGTATTATTCTTCTTAACTCATATAATCTCTCTAGCGTTAGCTTCTATACAAACATTATACAATATAAAAGTTCCAATGAGATTATTTATATTGAAATTAATTGATTATTTAGATATTCTAAATGAAGTTGAAATATCACTCAATCTTGGTTTTATAATTTTAAAAAATTTAAACCATGATCTTGTTCAATAAGAGGATTTCCTAAAGAAGAAAAATTATTTACAACTTTAGTAAGACTCCCATTAGGTTAGGTTAATATTTGTTTATTTCCATTGTTTTGAATGTTTAAAACCTAAGTATTCAATTATTTTCCATAAGATATTGGTCAATATTTTTACCTTAATACAAAAATATTATAGTATTCCAAATTTCATGGGCTATTTGAAATTCTATAACATGGTTGAACTGATCTGGACCAAATCCATAGAAAATCGAATTTATTTCTTTTAAACTCATATCATAGTTTTTTATAGTGTCTTTATACCTTGTTTTGAACTTTTTTCGGAATTTTTAAAGCTTCATGGTTTTGAAACAGACCATCAAAATAATGTTCTTTTAATAGACGTCAATATATTCCTTTTATAGACCATAAATTTTACAATTAAAATATGGTTCCCTTACCATCAAAATTCCTCATATATTGTCATTAATTGTATCTATCTGCAATATAATCATTATAATACAACATTTGTTAGCTAGGAACCCAAAACTCACTATTTTGAATACCAGTTATGATCTCTTAATGACTACAATAAGACTCAAGAGGCGTTGATTTGTGTAATTTAAAATTTTATTTAAAATGAAAACTGTCCAATATAAGATATAACTAATTTTATATCATTTATATATAACAATATATAGTTTAAACTAAATCACAATGAATATAACCAATCTCATTGATTAATAGTTGTTCATGAAGAGATAACCATTATTCCACTCCACCAACACTCTTCTCCCTCAGTTTGGTGATTTTTAGTAAACTAATAATTTTGGTAGGGAATTTAATTAAAATTTCATGTAACATCAAGATTGAGTGAAAGGAGTGGAAACTTTTTACAATAATACATGAACATTAAATTGGAATTTTGTATCAAATTACAATAAAAATCATCAAGATTGTTTCAAAATGAATCTTTATGACAAATTAGTGTGACAAATAGATAATGTACACTTATAGAGTAAATTTTAAAAATAAAATAGACCTAAAGAATATATCTCAGTGAAAGATAACGAGAATAAGGAGAAGCTCAAGTGGATCCTTATAAATCATCATCAATGATGAATTATATAGCATAGATTTATATAATCATGTTTCTTCTTCATCATTAGTAAAACAGATAAATTCACTAGATCTTTGAGAGTGGGTTATTGAATTACATTGTTGACACATATTTTAATCTATAATTAAGTCTACTTCACAGTTAAAAGATCTCAAAAAATATTATTAATATTCTCTCTTAATTTTACTACTTTTATGCATAAAAATATATGTCCCCTGATCTAAAAACACATTGCATTTTCATGGAAATGCCTCAAAACAAGTATTATTGAATAAATAATCCTTGTACATGTTTTTCACTAGGTACATGAGTTTTAGAATAATTTTTTACCTTAATCAGTTATCCTCCATTTAAATATTTCATGAAAGAATTAAAATGACACACTAGTGATTAAATGGTAATAAATATAGGTAGTAGCAGGATCCAATTGATTGTAGATCACCATATAGGTGAATTCATCTGATTTGAATTCACATATCCAAATTTATCCATATAGAAAAATTATTTCAGGAATTATTCACATGGATAATTTTATTCACATTGAATTATTCTCCCTGTATCCAAATTATACATATGCGAAAGAATCAGATATAGAATTTTATCCATGTGGGTGATTTCACCATGGACCCAATTTATGAAGATGATTACTCCCTATGACATATTTATAGAGGTGTTTAATCATCATAGTCGATGGATCACATAGGAAATCCATCAATGAAAGTGATTTTGATATAGTAGTGTCTATAAAATATTCTTTTAATGTTAGTGAATCAGTCACATTTAAGATTTACAAAACTGAATGTATAAATTATCCAATTATCCATGTATCAATATTCTTAAAGTAGTTTCTTTTCAGATATTCTAAATTTTCCAAAAACATGCTGAGCTTATAGACATGAATAATATCACAATCGAAAAAAACAATTTCATGATAAAACATGAAAAAATCACTCAAACGACTATAAAAAATATATAAAATGGTGTTTGATATCATTCAAACCAAATAAAACTTGGAAATGTTAGTTAATATTTATTATTTAAATTGTTTTCTTCCCAATTTCCATGTTTTCACTTCCTACAAGTGGTCTCCTACTTGGAAACCTAGTTATGTGTTATTCCAGAAGACTATTATATTCCATTTCCCGATCTTCAAGACGAAGTTTCATTAATCCATTTTAACATGTGGGATTTCAATGAATTAATTTAAAATTCTAAACCTTTAATCATGTTCAAATTTCAAGAAAACAATTTATTAAAGATGAAGAATGTAACACCCTAGTATTTTAGTAGAATAATATTGTGCTCTATAATGTATATGATATGCAACATAGAGTGTAAACGACCGAGAAAAAAATATCAATTAAATATAAAAATTATTACCTAGTTGGAAAATTGAAATCTTTTAAAAATAATTATTAAATAATAAATATTACATGGTTTACACAATTATAAATGAATTATTTGATTATAAATTATGTTGAAATAAAAATATAAAACATCTGAAAGTAAAATAAATGTTTCTCTTAAAACCATTTTTATAGAAACATTATGTTGTTATATTATAAAATTAAATTAATCTTTGTTTTATTATTTTTTTAATTAAATCCGTCTATTATATAATCTATTTTATTCATTATCATTCATATAATATTTTACGTAGGCATGAAATAAACATAACCCTAATTTTGTACTTAAAAAACACATTTTCATAAAAATGATTAATTCATCTTTTTCACACTTTTTTGAAAAATAATTTTTATAAATATTAAATAATATATATGAAAAAATAAAAAAAAATTGTTTACTTATTTTAAATCTACTTCAGATTGATTTTTTTAGAATTTTATATAAATACTAGTTTATTAAGGAATTGTAAAAAATTACTAATTTTTTTTTCAAAACATTATTTTCATTATAATATTTTGAGTTTTAAAATTTTGTTTTAAATTTAAAATTATATCAATAATTATATAATTAATCAAACTTGGTTCATTTATATCCACTATATGATCAACTTTCAAAATAATTTTTTTTAAAAAAATGAAAATTTTTCCATTGGAAAAACATTTTTTCATCATTTCTACATGTTTAACATTAAATTATATTATTGCACCTCTATGAATTTAATTTGTATGAATGGATTCCATATTTTAAATCATAATAATTAATATTAAATGATAAGTTAATCTTAAAAATTTCTTATAATGAATAATACAAATAAACATATTAATTTCCATGTTTAAGGTTAAAAATGCTTATTGGGGTTTAAACTAAACAGAGAATGGTTAAAATGAAATATATACATTTAAAGTTACAATTTATTGGATATGTTTCAAACATATACGGTAATATATATATGGTAAATAAATCTTCATTGTTTAATAGTGATTTATTAACAAACTGGATAAAGATATTATATGTAAATGATATGTGGTAATATATATATGGTAATTTTTATTTAATAATAATAATATATATATATATATATTATAAATATCTTTAGAACATGTAAGAAGGAAATCAAAACATAGATATGGGTTTCTCGTCTCACTTTTACTTCACTGTGATATAATCCATGTTCACCACTTATTTATTAAGGGTGGTATAATTAATAACCATTTGTTATGTTATTTCATGAATAAATATATCTTCATTGTTTATAAAATTTCATTTTATAATATTTATATCATGGGTGTTACGATTCAATCGTTACTAAATAAGCATGGGTTTTGTTTGATTATCTCACTATTATCCATGATTTTTTTATTTTAAAGTCTACACTATGGAAATTAATTTATAATTATATCACATAACAAATATATATTCTTATAATATTATTATTTATTGAAATTAAATTTTTTCATTTCCTTTTCATCTATATAGAATCTTAAAATATTTAATGTACTTTTTTATGGAAAATCATATTCACTTCCCTATTTGGTTTAAAATCATTTTTATTCCATGTCAACGATATCTAAAAATGTTTTTAAAAATGTTTTTAAAATTATCTTAATATTTTTAAAAGAGATATTTATCCATGTATTACATTTATAAAATTTTCTAATTGTAATCTTCCTATCATTTTCGGAATGAGAAAATTTTGGACTTTTTACCAAAAATGTAAATGGAATCAATGTTTTTAAAAAATAATAATGTATCGAATTTACCACCACCATAACTACCCATTTCATTTAAGAACCATTCATATGATTCCATAGTTATTTTAACAGTAATTTTTTCATAATATTCTGGAATTTTATAATTTTTAACTACGATTGTTAAAGTGAATATAGTATTTTCTTCATGAATACTTTTAATAATATTTAAATTATTTTATATTCATCCATGAAAACAAATCATATTTTATTTATTCTCCATGGGGGATATTTTTCAATGATACCATAATTATTATTTATCTAGATTTATTATGTTCAATTTAATTGGAATGTGCTATTTTGATATCATTCTTCATATTAAATTGGGTTGTTTCTAATAATGATTATTGATAAAGGGAGTATTATCATTTTGTATGATAGATTTCTAAAAAATCATTACCTTGATTTTTTTATTGAATGGGGATATAATTAACATTTAATTTTCTATATTCCCAATATGATTTTTTATTTTTATTATGTTACACCACTAACTACTATAAAATAGGCCTTTTATAGTTCTATAAATGACTATTATCAGTGCTAGAAAATCACTGACAATTTTAGCGACGTTAAAATATCATGAAATTTATTAGCACTAAAAAACTGATAAAGGGGACATTTATTAGTACTTTAAAAAACTGATAATGAAAAAATTTATCAGCACTTCTTAAAGTGCTGCTAAAATAATTATTTAACAGTGCTGTAGAAGCATTAACAAATTTGACCTTTATCTCTACTAATAGGCGTACTAATAAAAATAATTATTAGGGATTTTAAAAATGATGATAATGACATTCTTTATTAGTGCTTTCAAGACCGCTGATAAATGGGCATACTATACTATGTTGTAACATCACACCGTAGCAGAAGAATCACTAGAAACATGATTGATATATATAAAAACAATTCATTATAAAAGATTTAAATGAAAATAAATTTACAACACAAATACTAGAAAAATACTTCATTTTAGACATTTCAATCATGTATTTATAAAACTAAATATGTACAAATCATTAAATATTTCAAAAAAAATTATCTATCAATGTTACCATGATTTCCATTGACAGTCATTGTCAAACTACCTACAATACATGATAATCATCGAACAAAGAACATCAAATCGAACAAAATAATACACCTTTGTAAGAAAAAATTTCTTATTTGAGTAATACTGAAAATAAATAAATTTAACATAAATATGAATCTATAAACTAATTATAAGGAAAATAATTTTTTTGTTAAAACATCATGATTTCCACTATCATTTAGTTGAGATAAAAATTTTTCACTTTATACAAAGTTAGTAGAGGCAAGATGAAAAAAATGTGAAAAATGTACTATTTTAGGGGTGAAATGTATTTAAGGAAGATGAAACATAATAGGTGGACAAAGCAACCCAACATAAAATAAACAGTCCACATGTATTAGAAAATAATTATTATGTGATTAGCAATAAAAATAAATAAACTAAACATAAATATGAGATAATAAATTAATTATATGGACAATCATTATACTATTTAAAAATAAAAATTACCTCTGTGATTGGGAATAAGAATCTTTGTTTCTCTTCTTCCAATGACAATGAAGGTTACTTAAAATAAAGGGATAAGTGTACCAAAGGATGAGAGAAAATATTATTAGGGAGAAGAATTATGAATGTTTGACAAAGAAAAACAACTAAAAAATCCACCTGTACAAGAACAAAATTATTATCAGAGAAATACTAAAAAATTGATTTAAACATAAATATGAAACAATACATTAATTCTATGGGAAAATATTTTAATCTGAAAACATCAAGACAACCTCTGTTATTGAGCAAAGGCATCATTTTTTCTCTTCCTACAAAGGAAGTAATGGTAACTTTAATGAATGTGATTACTACACCATTGTATGGGTTATATTATTATAAGGGAGAAGAAGAATGAATGTTGGATACATCCCCCCACTCAATGAAAAGAATCAACCTATACAATAATACAACTATCATTCGTGTGATATTAAAATAATTAAATTAAAAATAAATTTTAAACAATACATTAAAACTATAGGCAACTATTTTAACCTATCAACATCAGGATTCCCTAACACAACACAATCAAGTTACCCTATTACCCATGACTCCATTTCATTTGTGATCAGTCATGTTTGACATTTACATGTCACTAACATAGCATATATATAGACACAAGTCATGAAAAACAATGTACACATAATGTGACACCGTATGAACCACCAAACCCCATTTGAAAACATACACACACCATATCATTTCACAAACATGTCTCAGACCTATTATATATTTAACATTTCATTTAAAAAGTTTTCTATAATAGCCCTCGAAGGAACTATAATGATTTACATCAAAAACCCACCAATGTTCACATGAAAATTCTACTTTTAAAATAAAATGCACTATATAACTACATCGAACATAATTTGAAACAGATATATAATAGAATAAATCTATTAACTAATTTATTGAACAGTTCCAATTAATAAAACCAGAGTTTACTCCAATTCAAAACCTATTTCATAGAAGGACTTTTTAAAAAAAAAATTCACAACCCAAAATCATTTAGAAAAAATATCATCTATCCTATAAAATAATTTAGAATTCACCTTCAAAATGTAAACCAATTTGAACCTAGAAAATTATGTCAATTTTCTTTTAAAAATGTACTTAGAAACCTATTCATATTTATGTTCCTTTGAAAACATTTTTTTGCACCTCTCAAAAAATATATTAAATGCTTCCAGAGAACTACACATTAAAACAAACACACACACACACAAAATATTTATTTCCTATTACAAAACCCAAACCCAGCATAAACCATGATAAACCATTTGAAAATACATTTTGTATCACTCAAATAATTTAATAAATAATTTCTACATCAAAAATTCATTTATAAAAAAATACTTCATTATTTAAGGAATTTACCACTAATACTCAAAATTGTACAAGAAAGATAACAAGCCAAAAATGATTCATTTACCAAAAAATATCTTTTTTCAACACACACACACCTTAAGCACACAAAAAAACAAATTTTTCACTACTCACTATATTAATTGAACACTTCCACTTAATTTTCACAACAAAGACTATATATAAGAATAAAAATTTCTCTTTAGAAAATTTATTTTCAACACAAATTTTTGTCACAAAATTTTCAAAACAAGTTTATACCATCAAAATAAAATTTTGAACAATAGAGAATTAACCATGTGGGAAAATTAAATTATATAATGTTATTATGGAATGAAACCACCTATCTCATGCAGATAAATTTCTGAAAAGTGAAGAAAAACTCAGTCTACATCATAATGAAAATTGATAACCGGATTATCGATGATATGTTGATCCAAATAATGTGTTGAAAATAGTCGATTGGTGTGATTTGAGCATCAATTCCCTAGGGAGGAGCCCCGGTAGCAGGTGGATTCTACAGAAATCTCCTAATATCATGATGAGTCACAAATTGTTTGGGTTTTAAAATAGATCGGGAAAACTTTTTCAGTTCTTACAAATAAGCATTGATAAAGATACCTTTTCTATAAGCTTATTATTTCTGTTCTTAGAAAATGACACTTTATCAGTGCTTTCTTAGAACTGATAAAGATCATTTTGTCAGTAAGTGTTACCTAAGCAATAAAAAATGATATATAATTATATTTATAAAAAAAATTGAAAATCATTATATATACATAAAAAATATATATAAATATAATAATAATAAATTTATTACATTTGAAATAAATTTATTATAATTTTGTAATTATTTATTTATAATTATAGAAATATTTATAAAAAATAATATTTATATCATCATATATATGTATATAATTATACATATAAATTTATAAATATAAATAAATATAAATATAGTAAATATAATCATTATTTATGAAATTTAATTATAAATTTAATAATTGTTTAAATAAATAAATAAATATTTATTTATTTTTAATTATATAAATATGTTTAAAAAAATTTAGTTATTTATAAATAAAAATAAATTCTTTTAGAAATATATTAAATGTACATTTATAAATATATTTATTTATAAGTAATTGTTAAAACAAAATTTTTAAACATTATTAATTAATATATCATTTTAAGGTAATATATCTATGTTAAATTAGAGTGATATTGAATAAATTAAGAATGGGTAAACGTTAACAGTATTGAAAAAATGGATATTATTGGTGTCTATGAATTGTTCATAAAAATGGATTACATAAATCTATGAGAAATCAATACAACACATATTTTATCTACTATAAATTGAAAAATAAAAGGACATTCAATTATATGTTAAGTACTATTCAATTTTAACCAAAAATTTTTGTTCATATTACTTATTTATTATAATCCATTATTACGTAAACATATGACTATTTAATTTAAAGTGTATAAATTATTTGTAATATGTAAATCATATTTATACACATTAATATATAACAACATATTTAATATATACTATTTTATAACATTAATTAACATAATTATCTAATTAATTAAATGTTTAATAATAAATAATTTATAATCAATTTTATAAATTTTATCAATAAATATTTAAATTTTTAATTTTTTAATATTTTCTTAATAAACAGATTTATTATTTATTATTTATTTAGTGTTATTCAATTTATTTACATAAATATTAATTAGTACTGAAAATAAAGTGTCGATAGTGGGTACCCTCTATCAGCACTAAAATTAATGAACTGATAAAGGATACCCTTTATCAACACTAAAAGTAATGTTCTGATAAAGAATTCCATTAACAATTATAAAAATAAAGAAATGATAACAATTTATTTTAGGATGGATAAAAAAATTTTACTGATAAAAGGTTAAATTTATCAGCACTTTATTTAGAGAGGATAAATATTATATTTATTAGTATTTTGTTATTAAGAAGATAAATACCAGTGCTATTAAAGGTGAGTTTTATAATAGTGACCTTCATTCATATGATGGATGAATTAAACTTAGTATGTGATGAGTGGGGGTAGCTATGGCCACAGTATTTATATGTAGTTATCATGAGACAATATAGGCTGTGTATTGGACTATGACCTTACCCATTTATGTGAAATGTATTTCATAAGGCCTTCATGGTTTAGTTTTGATTTCTTGAATTACTCATTCCCCCATTATGGGATTAGAGATTCATGACCATGTGATTAATTGATCAGTAATAATATCCCTAGATAAGTTTCAAGATAATTTTATTATTTGTATGGAATTATTTTATCAGAATTTATTTCTTCCATAACACTGATAATGTTCAAGTACTAAATTATATATCATGTTCATTAGTTATTTACCTCTCCAAATTGATTATACTATATAAATTCATTATATGTTTCGCTGAATTTATACCCTTACATAACATTATAGGTCACCCATTTCTTATGTTTCCCTTGCTCTAGATAGTTTAATGTTCAATAATATTAATATGTATAGATATTGTAAAAGGAATAATGATTTTTATATATAAATTTCTATCTTTTATTTTATGTTTTCAAATGTTATGTAAATTACATGTATGTATCTATTTAAATATGACTATTAAAATATTTTTCCCTTTAAGAAACATACACCAATGTAATAGAGTAACCACCAACTATAGGATATTAAGGTTAGGGTCTTTCCACTTATCCTATATATAATGGGTTTTTATGGTTTTTATGATGATAATGATCCGTGATACCAACTCATTTTCTATATTATTGAAATGAAAATTTAAGGTATCCTTTTCTCTATGATTTTTTCCCATGTATCAAGGTTCAGGAATTATATTAATATTTTATTATGTTAATGATTAATTCCATCATATAGGTTTTTATGGGTATGATTTCTCTTATGTTCTAAATGTGCACATTATATCACAATACCCTAATCTCATATTATGCTCACTAATGAAATTCAATTTTGAGTACCTATATTTTCACTTATTAATAATTTTGTATCACCCTTATTATAATTAAATTTTCTATACATTGTGAAGAGTGATTTTAATTATGTTATGACTATTAAGGTTACCAGATTTGAAGAACATATTGGGATATGGCATGTATTTTTATGAACAAGTTATTTACACATTAAAGTTTCCATGTAAGAGTATTTCCAAATTATCTAAGACTCTAGACATATATTATCTTGGGTTTTTATGTTATCCAATGTTTCATTATTATGTTATTTGTCTATTCTATAAAATATTTTCTTCCGTTTTAATAAAAAATCTTTAAATATAATGTTTTTTAACAATATACATAGGAGTGCGGGTTCTGGGTTATTTTGGTTGGTATTAGAGAAAGGGGTAAGATAAATATTGAGACTATGATATTTTCAAGTGATATTAACTTAATTATTATGGAAAAAAATTTGGATAATAAGTTTATGCTTGTTCATAAGAATAAAATTATATAAATAGTTATTTTGGTTTAATTTGATACGCTTTTTACGGTGATAATGATATTTTCAGAGATATTTTATTTAGTTAAGGTATATGTAACTCTTAAGTTTATCCTAAAGGATTATTTCATCATAATTCAACTAGATTTTTGGGGAAATATCCTGAATGTTATGATACATAATTGGAGGTTAGAACATTCATTAATGTTGCGATTATTTGTTTTATTTTTTTTATAAGATAATATTTTTTTGAATTATTCAATTTGAATATATTGTTATATTGATGAAATTTTTTGTGTAATGTATTTTTTCCATGTATTAGTGTTTATTCATTTTGGGTATTATCATATCATGTGAAAAAATAATTGGTTTTACTAGTGATGGGATGGAATATATTATTATCCAATTATATCTCCTGTAGTCAATTAAAATATTATTATAGTTATTCAATAATTAAATATTCATAAACAATATTTGTAGAAATACTTGAGAAAATAGTGGAAACTATTTGAAACATGAAAAATTATATGAAATTTGGTTTATTGACTAAATTAAATTCAAATAATTACATTTCCTTATCATATTACTCAAGATGGTAAAGTAATTCCTTATCTCTAGGAAAATGATCTTGAAACAAAAATATTGTCATGATTCCATCGATTATGGTTATTCCTTGGTATTCTTCACACCTCAATGATTTATGGTTCCTTAGTGATTGAATTTATCATTATCATTCATATTCATGTGATAAATTTTTTCACTTACTCTCCATCGTTAAATAGACAATAATATTTCCTTCCATGTCCATATTTTCACTTCTCACAAATGTTCCCTAGTTATGTGAAAATTTGGATGACATTCACAATTTCATTTAGTACTTTTCAATAGTATTTTTTATTATCCATTTTTATAATGTGGGTTTAAAATAGGAAGTAGCTAATTTAAAACCAATGATTACCAATAACATGTTAAAATTATGTGGTTTAAGTTTATTTAGTCTGGGGTGGAATGTAATACCGTTAATTTTTAAAAAATAATAATTTGTTTGACAATGATCAAGACAAGAAACAAAAAGCATAAACAAAACGCCATGTAATATTATTTCAAAAAATATTATTATAACATAGACATTAAATTGGGGGATATGAATATGATTAATCATATTATGATATAAATATATTAGTGTCCAATCATTAATAATGTATTGATAAGATTCTTATGAAATGTGAAATCAATTTTTAAGAATGTCACTGTAAGCTTCAAAATATATTTTCTTTAATGAAATTATTATTTTTCATGAAAAAAAATCGTATATTTATTATAAAACAATTTTATAAATAATTTTTGGTAAATAATATATTAGTTTCAAATTTTTATTATCAAAATTAAATTTGAGTGAAATGTGTGATTTTTTATAAAAAAATACGATTTTTCACTAAATACTGTAAAATACCAATGTTTTCAAAACAAAAAATTTCATTTCATCAAAAAGTATCATTATTCTTTGATTTTTGAAATCAATGTAATATAAGTAGTATTTAGTGTGATATAATATAATTAATTAAAAATGAATCATCGTGGTAAAAATTTTTATATGTTCATTTGTTGTCTTAAGAACACATTTTTCTAAAAAAATGTTTTTATTGTGTATTATATTTTTATTCTAATTTTTTATATGGAAATAACATTGATTAAATAATAAAAAATTTAGTCTATTTTTTAAATTATGATTTTCAAATTTTTTAAATTGGTTCGTTATATTTTTTGCAATTTTGAGTAGTAACTATTGTAATTTTTTATAATTGTTAGTGGACAATCATGTAAATATGGATAAAAATAATATTGTATAGAGTAAATATAACCATGAAATATAACATTAATCTAAAAGAAGAGGGCTTTAGACTATCCTGATACATGAAAATATGTAACATAATGTTTTTCACTCTTTCACTGAAAATGACTGATGTATTCTTTTAAGTAGAGAAAAGTACAAAATGCCACTCTCTTGTTTTTAAATTTCTCATATATGTTCACATTGGGATACAAGTATATAATGAATATTTATGTGTTTTTTTTATAAAAATGATATGTTTTTGAAGATAATAATTCTTTTCTTATTTTTAGTGATGTTATAATTACTATATATTATTACATAGTATAGACATAGTTTTTGTGCAAGACATAGAGAAAGAAAGTTGATGATTTTAAAAAGACTAAACCGATTTTTTCGCATTAGTAATAGTTTCCAAGATTTTTATAGATAACTTGAAAATATTTTTAATTCATTAAAAGTGTATATTTCAATCCCATAATGATCATAGTGACTTTATATTAAATGTAAATTAATTGATTCAAAATTATAATTAATTATATTTTCTAATTAACATTTTTTGTTAAATGGATGAAAATTCATAAAAACCAAATCATCATACAATTTATTTGCATATGGTAAAAAATAAAACACTGGTATATTTATTGGTCAATTTGAATTTTATATTGACATTCATGGGCTTTAAAGAGTATAAAACCGTGATATAATGGTACTCATCATAAGGGATAGTATGGGGTAAATAAAAGAGATAACGGAGATAAAATCACCTAAAATTGTCTAAAATTTATTTAACTGCCAAATTCAGACTCAAAATAACCCCATATTATAAATATATCAATTTTTTCTACTTTTAACTTAGAATAATTTTTATTAATTTATTAAATTAGGCAATTCAAATAATTTCCACCCCTATCTTCTAAAATTTAGCCACCTCTCCTCTCTTACACACAAATAATGATCAATTTAGAATCTCCAAGACAATCTCAAATCTATTCCTTAAATACCGAACCACATACTATATGACTTATTTTTGGATAAACTTTAACATTATACAGATCAAGTTATGAATCATTGGTGGTTGTCCAAAGAAGGGGTATAACAATTATCCAATTTATTTTTAATTTATCCATATACCTCATAGAAATAATTTATAACCAATGTGAATTAATAAAACCAGTATATCATATATATTTTTATGTTATTATGTTAATATATTATCCTCAATCTATCTATTTTATCCATCAAATGAGAAATTAAACCGTAGTTCTGGTGTGTGGCAAACAATCTCTTTGTGAACCGATATAATTTTTTTCCATAACATACATTCATTGAAGAGTATAATGATAGATTTGATTTATATATATGACATTTATGAGTTAATTATATTTATAAAATCATAATATATCATTTTTATAATTACTTTCATTTGAAAATGATAATATTGTCTGTGTGTGCATGTGGATTAACAGATCCACGAAGAGATGTGTTTCATTTATATAATATGACAACCATGGATAAATATATATTTTTTCAATCTATATCAATTATAATATTTTCATGATTATTAATTTTTAGAAAATGTATCAATAACCATTTTTCCATAGTTTAACATATCGATGTCATTTTAATGTTATAGATGGAACATCCTCAAAACAACCGACATGGACTTAAATTATTCACTAATAAAATATGTTATAAATGTATTATATGGATTTATGATAAAGTAACACTACTGGAAAACTAACCTATACCAACGGTTTGGAACTTTTTGTATAGGCCTCCAAACTGTTGGTATAGCCTATACCAACGGTTTGGAGAACCGTTTCAAAGTAAGCCGTTGGGATAGGTCTATACCAACAGTTTTCTCAAAACCGTTGGTATAGACCTATCCCAACAGTTTTGGAAACCATTTGTATAACTAATATGAAAATCTATTCCAACAGTTATGGAACCGTTGGTATATGTATTTCAAAAAAATAAAACATTCACTGGGATTTGATCCCAGGACCCCTAGTTTATCATTGAACAACTTAACCACTAACCTAACATGACTTATGTGAATATAATTATATATATATATATATATATATATGTATTATCATAATTATTTTAAATTTTGATTTATATAATGTTCTGGGTAATAAGAAATGATAAAAAATAAAAGGACCTATACCAACGGTTGTCACAACTGTTGGTATAGATTTTGATTATGGATTTAGTTTTTGGTGAAAGGTTGAAGTATAGGGGGCCTTTCCCAACCAAACCTTTGGGAAAGGCTATACCTATCCCAACGGTTTGCCCAAACCATTGGGAAAGGTGGTCACAATGTGGACTTTCCCAACTGTTTGGCCAAACCATTGGGAAAGGTGGCCTCAAAGTGGGATTTCCCAAGGGTTTGGCTAAACCGTTGCTATATAAGCATTGGGAAAAGTCATATTTCCAGTATTGTAATAATCATTAAAAAATTTCTATGAATAAATTAATTTTATATCATTTTTTATAAAGGTTTGAAAGTGAATACCTAGGATGTCTACACTCGAGGTAGGGTATTTCATATAGATATCAACACATTCAAGCATATTTCATTGTTATGTACCTAAATTATTTGATATGGTGTATATACATGCCATTTTACATGTTATATAATGAATCCTTTATAATTAATGGTATTTTTAGTTAAAATTACAATAATTTAATCTCAGGGGATTTGACATTAATGTTAGGATATAGAAAGGTGTTTTATAAAGACATTTTCTTTTATTAGCTTATATCACATCATCTTTAGTTAAAATATATAATGTGTAATTATAAATTTAATTTTTTTAATTTATATTTTATGTCATATATTTTTATTTAAATTTTTTTCACAATATTTTTCCATTGACTAGTTTTCAATTCTTTTTTATAATGTTATTATTTCATTTCGTTGTCTCAATATCAATTTTTTAAGACATGTATCACATTAGACTCAGGGATATTATTATATTTAGTAAATAATGACTCATATTTGATTTTTAATATATTAATTTATAAAAGTATTTTTATTTACTTATCCATGTCATGTAAATTATTTTAATTAATTTTTATTTAAATGATACTAAGAAGGTAAAGGTTTAAAGTTTAAATCCACATTCATTTTGAGACTTCTTATGTTCAGGATACTATAGTGAACTAATATTATATAATTTTCTTCATAAAAATAGTATTTTATTCTATTTTGATTATTAATGTGGTATAAATTTCTAGTTTACATTTCCTCCGTTTTTTATTTATGAAATATAGAGAAAATTTATTAAGAGATACTGATCTAGAATCGTATTACAGATCTAAAATAATTATAATATATATCATTAAATTCTATAATTTTTTCATGAATGTTATTTTCAAAAGACAAATGATTTAATAGTGTTAATTTACATGATAAATGATCATATATTAAATGGATCTAAAAGAATATTTCTTAATTTTATTTACACGAGACACTTGTGACACAATTTTAAAATGTTTCAAATGAATTTTTATTTTATAAATTTTATGACTTGAATGAGGTTTACTACCTTCATGGATATTTTTTTATTTCCAACATAATTTAAATTATTCAACGGTTATTTTCAAAAAAAATAATGAGGGATTATATAAATTATTCCATATTCATCAATATTTATGAAAATAATGTTTATTTTACAACACTTATGATGACTATTTTAAATTGATCTCCCTAAAACTGATTTCATTTCATTGGATATACCATGATATATATTAATGAAGGATTTTAAAAACCTGTTGACGTTTAAAATAAAAAGATTACATTTTTATATACATATACCTTACAAGGTATTTATTGATGACGATGGCTGATACTGATACATATTATATGAATGGTCCACATAATATAGATAATACTAATGAGGGATCCAGATATAGATCTATAATTTATCAGGTAATGATGATAGAGTTGTATTAATAAAAGTAACTCCAAAGAGATGAAAGGGTTAAATAGAATACATATTAAACCTAATATATTATGGGAATTATTTAGGTAAGGTAATCTGTTCTATAAGGTTTTTTGTTGTAGTTCAATGAATATATCATTTCATGATACCAATAGGATGTCTATAAGTATGTTTTTAGTTTTTATTATATTTTATTATCAAAAAATGTTTTCACATAGATCATGATTGTTGACGTCTATGAATCTTGTATTATGTTAGATAATTATTCCATGACCCATGTATAGATGGGTATGAATTATTTTATGTTATGTTCCTATACGTTTATTAGATCATCATACCATTATTCAAATTTAATTATCACTAATGGTATTCGATTATTAATTCTTATGTTTACCATTACTGAGAATTTCATCTCACACTTCTTATGATTTCCATTTCCATAGGATATAAAGAATGGTTTTATGGGTTTTTATACCTAAGAATGTTAAATTAATAGAAGAATTTATTGGGAGATGATAAATATTTTTATGGACTTTTTTCTTATGTATCCATAGTTCCATGTATGAATTTTACTAAAATATATAAAACACTAAACCTAAATGTCCCTTAGATATATAAGTGAACAATATTTTCATTTTAATGTATCTTTTTCGAAGCGTTAATAGTGGGTCACATTTATCCATTTCAAAAATATAAATTTACTATTTCTTTCACCAGATATAGAAGTTTACATTTGGGGATGTTAAATTAATATTATAATTGAAATAGTGGGGGTGAATTTATTTTCAAAAATTGTATTAAATGAAAATGTAATTTCAAAACAAAAAAGATATTAATTGGATAATGTGATGATTTAGATATGAATTAAGAGGAAACTTTTTACATTAATTTCATTAGTATGCAAAGAGTAAATGGGTGTATCACATTGATGAAATTGAGAAAATAGGGTTTGAATGAAGAAAATAATAAATTGAAATAGGAAGAAAACAAATTTTTTTAAAGGAGTTTTGAAATAGTGTAGTGTGAGAGCCTACATCTCTTCCCTTGGATTTTATGGTTTTTTACTCCATTGATCATGGGGGTGATAAATAAAAACTTTCATCACAGTTATTGTTGTGAGTAAGCTATTGAGAATAATTAGTAACCGAGGAATGCATCCCTTACTATTTTGGTAGTGAGAATTTTTTTTAAAATTATTTGTAAATTATCAAGATTTTCATGCATGAAAAAATTCAAAGGTGATCACTAATAATTTCTAATGTGTTCATACAATTGATATGAGATGTGGAAATATGATGGAAGAAGTGAGACAAAGATAAAAGTGAAAAAAATATATTAGATCAGGAGGAACCATTTATATTACTAAATATTCAGTGTGAGGGAGTTATTTATTTGATAAAATACATGTCTTATACGTTTTTAATGACATATAATCCCTCATTTGACTCTAATTACATTTTTTGTATGACTTTTCAGTCATATAGGTCGATTCAATGAATTAATATCTCTAGTAAACTATTTTATGAACTCATATTATTGTATCATAAACCTTTTAGATAAATGCCACTAGCTAAAAAAATGATCCCACTAACTAGATGTTATGCTTACAATGGATCATCTGAATATTCATATCTCAATAGGAAAGTCAGTGCTCCACCACCTGATTTCTAGTGGACTTAATAGACTATAGTTCTCTGATAATTTTCCACCTTCCTATCAATGATTATACCCTATAAACCTTGTTCTACCTTCATCCTTGATATCTTCCCAATGATCCTTAAATTTCAATCCATGCCTTAATTGGACCACTGTAAATTCCATCCATGGTTTCATCAGACCCTTTTTGATATAAACAATATCTTCAAATTCACCTCTCTTAAATAAATAAAAACCTCAAGTTAAATACTTGGATTCCTTTAACATTTAATGTCACTTAATAAAATGGAATCATTATGTATATAAATTAATTTTTTTAATTCTAAAAACATTCGGATGGGGATAGAGTTACAAAAATATCCCACATTAATGATCACAAACACTTAACATAAAAGTATATATGAAATATAGTAAATTTTTTATTTAAATAGATTGTTTATTCAAAGAATAAAAATTTAAAATATTTTCAAAATGAGATTTTTTAATATGCTGAAAATAATTAAATCAAAATATACACTTTTTAAAAAAATAGTACAATACAAAACATATCCTTTTTGAAAAAATTAATAAATAATACATTAAAAATGAAATTTAAATTAATTTATCCACATATATTTTTTATAAATTAACTATATTCTCCTCCATTAATGTTCAATAATACTATACGATTATGTTTATCAAATTGAAAAAAAAGTATAGGGAAAAATACTCGATGGAAATTTTAAAAATAATTTTTTAAGATAGAGAAGTATGAAAAAATACATGAAAACGAGAATTATGATCAAGAATATATGAAAATGGATTTTTGATCAATAATATTGAAAATGATAAGAGACTTTAATTTTTCTGAAAATGTAGTTTATGAGAGAAAATCAAAATGATATTGAAAAAATATATGTGATATTAAAAGAAAAAATATTAATTTTTTTGTTCTTAAAACACATCCTCAATAAGATAATTTGAGAGAGGGAGTCAGAAATATTTTTTAAAAAATTAATTTTGAAATATGAATATGGAAAAAATTTTAAAATTGAAATTGAAAATAATAATATACATTAGTAAAATAAATATTTGGCACATAATTAACCCAAGATACTCATTCCCATGATGAATGGTTCTACCTCAATTGAATGATTCCTTCATAAAAAATTATTTAATAAGTTCCTCTAGTTATGAAAAAATATATAACACACCATTATTTTATATTATGTATATTCTAAAAGATATTAAATTAATTTTATAGCTTACATTTTATACAACATGAAGCATAAAAGGGACAATATTAAATATTAACATAACCGTTGAAATTATAATGTAACCCATAAAAATTGAAATGTGACCATTAAGAATAGTAATAAAAAATAGAATAGTTAACATACATGTGAAAGTATACATAATTTTTTTTTTATTTTATTAATTATAATATGATATATTTGTATCATTGGATATGTAAAAATATACAATTATAAATGATAAACCATGTGTTGTAATTTTTTCAAAACGTAAATGTTTAATTAAAATGACATATTGAATATAATAATTTAAAATAAATTTTATTTCCAAAAATGATATTCATAATTTACTATTTTTTGGCTTATAATTATAACATATGTTTATGATATATTAATTAATTATAATATGTGTCCAAAAGTTAATTATAACTTAATAATAGCTATTTTTTGAAAAAATTGTTATTTTAATTGAATAATTATTTTCCCGTGGTAATGAAAATTATTTTCAAAAAATTGATTCTAATTTTTAATTCTACATATGAAAAAATTGTTAAAGTAAATTTTTGAAATTTATCTAAAATAGTTGAATTTTTGGTGAATAGTGAAATATGACAATTTACACTGTAAGATAAAATGATTATATAATGAATAAAATAATAAAAACTCTATTCTTCCCCACTATAAATACCACTCATCTCCATATCTTCCCTTCACACCAAAATGTCATTGAATTATGACCAATTTATTACCAATCACTCTATAAAATATCTCAATCACATTATCGTCTTTATGGTCTCACTAAAAATACTATTTCAATTTTTTTAAGAATGTTCTTAACTATAGGAATTCATGAGGTAAAATCTGGTTTCATCCATTTAATTTTGGTTAAATTTCATTTATTTTCTTATCCTTTGCATAAATATTATATAAAAACAGGTATGTTAACTCAATTTTCTTATCTATGCTCTAATTTAATTATGTTAACAATATATTCATAATAAAACACCTTCACATGTACATAGTATTCTAAAAATGAAAACATTATCATTGATGTTTCGTTTTACCCCCATCGTGGACAATGCATTTTCATTACCACCATAAATTTGGGTCATAAAACCCTTAAAATGGTTAAACCATATAGTAAAATTAATGTTGCGTCTTATAAAGTTTTCAAGGGCTAATATATATCCATATTATTTTTTATTAAAACAAAACTAGTCCGCGATGATCATAAAATGCCAAAATAATCTAAACTGTTATCATTAACAATTTATCTAATGATGCATCCTCATATCTAAAAAGGATATATAATACCATATTTAATATTATTTATTTTCATTAATGACATATAATTCTAATAATCTATATCAATTCTCATTTCAAATGATCATTCATAAATGATTACAAGTGAACCAATCATGAATACTAAAGAAACAAACACCCATGAATGACAAAACTGAATATCATAACTCATAAAAATGAACCTATATGGTTTTAATAAAATTTTAATAAATAAAATAAAGCTTTAATAGGTTCTGAATTAAATTATTAATTAGTTTAATTTTGTTATATAGTATATTATGTACATATGAATAACACTTTCAAAAGTAAGGAAATAGATTCTCCCAAAATATCTATTTTTTCATTCGGGTTACCCTTTCGGTATCACTGAACCAATGTATCTTTTCGTTCTTTTTAAACAGTTTTTCAAAAATCTATGTATATGTTCCAAACTATAGTTCTCAAATCATATCATCTTCCATTTTTTGGTAATTATATGTTTTATATGGTTCAATTTTCAAGCAATTCGGATAATCATGCTCGATTTAAGGAAACTTCACAATTTCAAAATCATTTTAAAGTACACTACATAAACTGTTTTAATATACCAATACATTTCTAGATATACCCTTTATTTCCTAAAAAATAATATTATTTAGTTTCTAGTTTAATCAAAAAATTCTGAATTTTTCGTTTTTAAATACTCTCTAATATTTTCTCCTAAACCACACTAAAGGGGATCTATTCTAATGATTCATAAACACTAAATTTACATGTTTTCCCCTTAGATGGAAATAATTTATCATGGTCTATCCCTGATTTCCATTATTAATGTACAATTATGATTTAAATCTATTCCTTCATGGAAATCCTTATGATATTTTCTTCTCTTGTGACTTATTCACAATTACACAGTGTGTGTGGTGTACGTATGCTTCCCTATTATTTGTGACCCCTAGTCATTGAATATTTAATTAAATATCCATATTTATTATATCATTGATAATATTATTGTTTTATAAGCATACCATTTTTATATATGTAGTATTTTCTTTGAATGTTTTTTAACTGGGTAAATGTTAATAAATCCTTATTTTCTACTCAATATAGTTATTTTTACTAGTCATATTGTTCATGAATTAAATCTATGTATGAAGAATGATTTTGAACTATAGTGATATGTGGGGATCTATGTTATATATCCCCTAGATTTATCGATAGGTCTCATGAGACAAAATAGTTGGAGGAATCCATTCATGTTTGTTATCAAGAATTATCATACGGGGTTTCACCCACAAAACTAAACAAGATTGATGGTATAATGGTGCATGTTCCAGATACATGATGTCAAATAAAAAATCATTTTCTTTATTATGTATTTATTAATTTCTTTTCATGAGGATTTTTCCATGAAAAAATCTTTTGTTTCGTTTTCATTCTTAGTCTGTTGATGGAATGTATTTTTCAGATTATTTACCTTTCCATAATGATTATGGATTATTCATTTGTCTTCCCTTATTATAGTTTCATATAACCCTTACAGAGTGTCTGAGCTCACACTATCATTTTATTACTATCCATGGGTTGTGAAGATGAAATATCTGAATAAGTGAAAATAATGAGTTTATTTTATTCTTTATGTTAAATTACATATGTAATGGGGAACCATGTATGTATCTCATTCTTAAAAACTAATAAACTAATATATAAATAGTGATGTAATCACTAATATCTATTACATTGTAATAAAATCACCACTGACTCTTCGATACTGGGGTTGGGGTAGTCATAGTTTGTATCCAGTAAAATTTAAAATAATCCTTGGGAACTAGATGTCAAATAAAAATGAGAGTTACAATAATTTAGTAGGTTTAATTTTTTTCCCAATACACGTGATGGTTATTATCTAACTTAGTGTGTTCCATAAGTTAGTGATGGTACCAAATGGAAGGAATGGAATCAATACCCATGGACAATGTGGGGATATCCCTTCGGAGCAAGTCATCGGAGATGGTGTTGGATTTGAGAAAATCATGACCATGTTATGAAATATCACATTGTTTATGATGAATAACCATGCTACACCTATTTTTTATCATTTCATTTAGAGGAATCCCCAATCTTTTAGTGAAACCATAAATCATGTGGTAGCTGAGTTCTGGATTATGTCCCTTGAAATGATATTTCCCGAATTAGGATGTAATGAAAAAGAAAAGGTATTACTGAAATTATATTTCTTCAAGGGAGATGATGATCAGTAGTGTTATTTGATATAGAAATATAAAGAGAAAGATCAAATATAAGACATTAAATAATGAATGTTTTATGAAACAGTCTCAAAAAATACTTCACTTCTGAGAAACAAACTATGATAAAAAGTAAACTCCATAGATTAATGAAAAGGTCTGAAGAGAGTGTTGAAGAGTATGAGGATACCTTAACAAATCTTGTTATGTATACTATAGATTACATATATGATCCATAAGACAATATTGGACATTTATTTAATGATCCTAAACCAAGTCTCTTAAGGTCACTGGCTTCTCAAAAAAATCATCATATGATGAAATATCATTATCTTTCATCAAAATAGAGATGGAATTTTTTTCCTCTTAGATGATCATGGTAAATCAAGATAATATGTTCCCTTTTGATAACCATTGAAAATTTGTATCGTCAAAGAAGTATAGGTAAGGATGACTAAAATTATGTGGGAATTGTGGAATGAATCATCCTGGGAAATTAATAATAGGAATTGGAGTTTTTTATAAGTTCATAGAAAGGGGTTACTAAGAGAATGAATGCAACTGGAATAAAATAATCAAAAAAAATTTAATGATCCAAATATAATTAAGTGAGGAATTATTCAAATAAATATCCTAAGCATCAATGTAATTTCTCGCATAAGAGGAAATGAGGATATATAAAATATTATTTGATCACCACACTTGAAGTAGAAGTACCCAGTGATGTTGTGGAATGCAATTAATCATGTCATAAAATTTATCCAATTCATTATTGAATTCTAGATAATCACACTATATTACATCTACCCTATTTTAAAATAAAATTAGATAATTTCCCTTTGATTTTATAAGGTAGTTGGTAGTCAAAACTCCAATGAATCGTCTTATTAAACAAATTGTTGAGAATTTCCCATTATGGCATATAAAGGTAATTTTTATATTGATTATATCATAATAAATATGGTTGACATTGATATAATCACTGTTATTGACTGGATTTGAAAATTTAATGTGAGATTTAATTGAAAGAAGAATGAAATTATATATTTGTAAGGAAATTCATCGAAAAATTTGGAATTTATCGATTCTACTAGATTACATTGACATATTTTCCTGGGTAATTACCTATACATCCCCAAGATCATGAAGTTGATTTTACCATCAATTTAATATATGATTCTAGAATAACATAAAAATCTCCTTTAAATTGGCCATTATAGAATTAGTGGAGTTTAAGAAGCATATAAAATAATTGAGTAATAATGGATTTATTCACCATTGTTTTCACCATGGGGAGCCCATTATTTATTTTTTTGATAATAATATATTTGGAGCCTTGAATTTTTTGCATTGACTATAGATAATTAAACCTAATTATAATAAATAACAGTAATCGTCTTCCTCAAATTTAGGATTTATTTGATCAATTTCACAGATCTCAGTATTTCATGAAAATTTAATGTCAATCTAGGTATCATTATTTTTAATTTAATGAATATATATATTACAAATGTAACTTTTTGGAAGTGTTATGGACATTACAAGTTCACAGTAAAGCATTTTTATTGACTAATTCAGCCTCTATTATAATTGATTAGATGAAAATAATATTCAAGTAATATCATGATGATTTTATTGTAGTATTCATTTTTGATATTATGGTTTATTATAAAATATATTAAATCCATTGATAATAATTTTCATATTCTTCTTGAGACTCTTATAACAAAATACTTATATATTAAATTTATAAGGAGTCAATTTTTGATTCATGAAATTTAATTCTTTCACCGTATGGTTTCTAAGGATTTAATCTCAGTTGATCCTAAGTAGTCAAAGGAAATTCCAGAATGTCATATGACAATGCACATAACTGAGGTGTCTAGTTTTATTAGTTTATCAGGTTACTATCGGTGTGCAATTCAAAATTTTTCCTGATTGGATAACCTTTTAAGAAATTTCACATGTAAATGGGATATGTTTGTTGGGGCAGAAGAATGACTATAATTTGTTGAATAATTAAAGAGAATATTAATCACTGAACCAATTTTAACTATACCATTAAAAATGTTGGATTTGTGATATTTAGTGATGCATCGAAAAATGACTACGTTATTTTCTTATGGAAAATTAAAACATTGTTGCATATGCATGAAGACAGTTGAACACCCGTGAAAAAAATTATCCAACTAACAATATTGAGATATCATCCAGAATATTTTCTTTGATGATATAGAGACATTATCACTATGTCGAAAGATATGAGATTTATAAAAACAACAAGTGTTTGAAGTACATACTTACAGAGAAATAACTCAATATGGGGTCAAGATTATGGCTGGAGTTACTCAAGGATTATTATTTCTCAATACACTATTATCTTCAGATCTAAAATAAGGTAGTAGATGCATTAAGAAGGAGAGATTATGGAATTATAACTCAAAAGAGGATTTATAAAGATCATATATTCATGGACCTAGTAAAGATGTCTATATGAATTTTTATGGAAGATGAAGCATCACTCCTTCTTCAAATGAATGCCATATCATCTTTACTAGAGGAGATAAAAAAAGATATCAATCTAATGATGACAAGTTTTTAAATAAAAGTAATTACATTAAGGATGAAAGACAGGAAGGCTTCACCTATGAAGATGGAATTCCAAAATTCATTTAGATGTTATGGGATCCATTAATACATGAGATATAATGGGTACTATTAGATTATTCACATAGCTTAGACATCACTATACACCCTATTACTACCAAGATGAAAATATATATGAAAGAACATTTTTGGTGGGGTAATATGTAGTTGGAAATTACAGAATATGTGTCAGTATGCATATTTATCAACATGTGAACCTCAAGAGTCAGCATCCTAGAGGAGTATTTCAATATCTAGCTATTCGTATATAGAATTTTATTACATTATGGTGTACTTCATTTCATGATTACGTAATACACCATGAAACAATAATGAAGTATGAGTTATTATTGAACACCTAACAAATTCCGAAAATTTTCTTTCCATAACAGATGATTTTACATGTGTGAGCCATGAAACAGTTGATATTATTTAATTTTCAGACATCATGGTTCACCATTGTCGATTGTGTCTGATCGATATCCCTATTCCAGAAGAAAATTTTTGAGGAGCCATCAGAAAGCTTTGGATATTAAGATTCATTTGAGTATTTCTTATCACCCTCAAATAGACGGAATTTTTTAATGGAATATTCAAACATTATATGATATAATGAGATCATGACCACATGACATTCAAGGCAAATAATATATGTATTTATCTTTGGTGGATTATTACTAGAATAATATTTTCCATTTTAGTAATCAAATGGAACCATATGAAGAATTATATAGAAATAGATGGTAGAGACTGACTTGAAGGGATGTAATTGGTCAGAGGATACTTATAGACCCAGAACATATTGAAGAGATAATGAAAAAGGTAAATACTATTCAATCTCATTTTAATGTAGTTAAAAGTAGAAAAAAGAGGTAAGCTAAAAACTGGAGAATTTATTTGTTATTAAAAGTTATATATCATGTCTTTATTAATGTATCAACATGGAAGGGTTTTTGATGGTTTAAAAAAATGGAAACTAATGTCCAAGAACAAGAGATCATTTGGAATTATAGAAGTAGTTGTCTCCATAGGTTATTGATTAGTAATACTGCCAAGTCTCTCCAAAGTTCATGATGTGTTCCACATGTCATTGTTAAAGAATTACATCCCAGACCCAACACATGTACTCACCTATGAAGAAATGTAACTAGAACATAACTTGTCATACATTAAAGTGATTAACAATATTCTTAACATAAGTGATAATTTGTTGAAAAATAATATTACTCAATTGGAATTGGTTTTTTGGAGAAATCAAAGAATGGAAGAATAAATGTTGGAACCTGAGAACTCCATGATGAAGTACCCCCACATCTTTTTAGATGGAAATATTAATGAAAAACATTGAAGTTAAAATTTTTGGAGGGAATAATATAACAAAATAATATTTTATAGTATATATCATCAAAAATAAATTCACGTCCTTCGATAGCATAAATTTCATACAACACCAAACATATACTACTTGTGATTAATTATTCACACGACCATTAAAATTGTAATGTAACCCATTGGAATAGTAATGTGACCAATATGAATAGTAATCTGACCAATATAATAGTAACCTTACTGATAAAACATTAAACAAAATTTTAGATTCACATGACTAAAACAATGATATATTTATATCATGGAATAAGTAAATAAATTTATAAAAATTATAAATCAAGTGTTTGTATTTTTCTGAAATGTAAATGTTAATTAAAAAAATTTCATTTAATCTAATATTTTCTATGAATTTTTATATTCATAAAATAGATTCAAAAAATAAAATTTTGTATTCTTCTGATTATACGATTAATTTATGAGACATTATTAATTTTACAATGTGTCATAAAATCAGTTATGAATTTAAAAATGTTAATTTTTGAGTAAATGTAGATTTTAATTAAAAATTAAATTTATAATTCTAAGATAATTATTTTCAAAAAAATGGTTTCCCATTTTTATTTCGACGCATTGGGAAATGGTTGGGTGAATGTTTTTGATTTTTTTTAAATAGTTGTACTATGGGTGAATAGTGATATATTGTTATTTATGGTATAAGATTAATAATGAATTATTGAGTCATAGATGATTTATGGTTTTTGTATGCACCATTGGTATGAAATAACATGAACTAGTAACTATATTTAGTCCAAAAAATGAAAACAATTTATATTCATGACCCAAAATAATAAACAAATGAATTAAATAATAAAAAACCCCACTCCCCCATTATAAATACAACCCTTCTCCACCTCCTCTCCTCACGCCATTAATACATTGGATATTGTAAAATTTCATCCCAATTCATTTCCCACACATCAACCCAATTTTATGGTCTTTTGTATCTCACCAGAAATTTCATTTTAATGTTCCCTATGAAGGTTCTCAATGAGAACAATTAAAGAGGTAAAATCCCCTTCCATCAATTTAATTTAATTTTATTTTATTTTATTTTCGTATCATTTAATTACCTCAACTATCAAAACATTCATGATAACTCAAATATCTTATTTATACTATAATTTTATAATGTTAATTTAATATTCATCATAATCCCCTTCTCCCCTCCCTTTTATTCTCAAAATGAAAATATCGTCTTTGATATGTCGATTTACCAGCATCATGGATGATTTGTTTTCATTACCTCCATCAAGGTTAGTCCAAAAACCATTATAATGGTTAAAATAGATTATAAAATTTATATTAAAACTTATGGAGTATTTTAGAACTAGTATATGTAAATAACATTAATTAATAAAACCAAACGTGTGTGCGATAATGAAAAATTGCCAAAGTATCCTAAACAGTTTCAATTGTCATTTTATCTAATGAATATTATTTATTTCTGAGAAAATGATATATAATACCATTTAATGTTAAAAAATTTCATTAATGAAAAATAATTTCAATTATAGAGAACATTTATCATTTTACATTATCTCTCATACATGTATAAAAGTGAACCAATAATGAAAACTATGGAAACGAACACTCTTAAATTGTTAAATTTAAACTTATAACTCATCGGAAAGGCTATAAAAAAACTTAATAAAATTATTATAAATGAAATAAATGTTGAATTTATATTTTATTAAATTATTAATGAATCTAATTTCATTATCCATGATATTTAGGATGCATGCAGAACACTTACAGACATTAGGTAGGGGATTGTCCTAAGATTTTTGTTTTTCATTCATGTTACACTTTCTCTCTCATTACCCTAATATAATTAATATATATTTTGATATATTTATTTTAAATTGTGTTTAAATGTCCCAAAATCATGTATCTACTTCACTTCATCTTTATTTTTTTGGGAAGTACACTTTTTATAAGGATCTATTTCCAATCACACCCGATAAGAAACTCTGATTTAAAGGAACATTCTTATTAATTTCCCATTTTTATGTATGATACGTAATATATTTTAATACAACAATATTTTTTTTAAATAATAATTTATATCCTAAGAAATATTTATGTTTATTTATGGTATTATGAAAAAAGTTATACCATTGTCCATTTTAGAAACTCTTTAACATTTTCGTATAAACTGCACTAAAGAGTCTCTTTTCTAAAGTTTTCCAATCACTCGTTTTACATGTTTTCACTTATGATAGAAATAATTTATCATTATCTATTAATTTTTAACTTATTAATGACCATGTATGATTAAATTCCATTCTTATATAGTATCCATTATTATATTCCCTTTGGTTATGCCTTATTGTCATTTACTACTTGTGTGTGGGGTATATATGCTTCCCTTTTTTATCACCATTCATTAAAAAATTCATTAAATATCCATATTTACTGTATCATGGATATTATTATTATCTTATAGATACCACAATTTTATATATATTTTTTTCATTGAATGTTTTTTAACATGGAAAATATTGATAAATGTGTATTTTATACTCAATAAATATATTTAAATAATTAATTATGTTAATAATCTAAGTCTACTTATTAATAATTATTTGTACATGTAGTGATCAATGGTGATAAGTGTTATATATCCCCCCGATGCATCAATAGGTTTAATCATTTTTTTTAGAAAAAACCCCTTCCTGTTTGTTTGTAAGAAGAATCAAGAATATTTTTTAACCACATACATCAACTGTATAGAAAATAAAATGGTACTTGTGCCATCAAATGAAGTTAAAAATAATAAATTTATTCATTCAATATTAATTTATTAAATTACATGAGGATTTCAATATTTAATAAAACAAATGGTTCCATTTTCATTTGCAATGTATCCATGACATGTTTTCTTAACAATATGTACCATTGCATAATGATTATTACTTTTTGAAATTTCATGAATTACTTATTGGTCTATTTCTCTTAGATTATTCAATTATATCCCTATTAATTCCACATTTTTGGTAAATTCATTACAACTCAGGATTTTATTGTAGCCTTTTTAATTTAATAAATTTCACACAGGAATGAGCTGGTAGACCAGTTCATGTCACCACTTTTTCTAAAAAAAATCATCCCCACACTGTGAAGATGAAATATATGAATAAGTGGAAATAATGAGTTTATTTTATTTCATAAATTTAATTACCATAGTAATAAGGTAACCAAATATGTATCTAGTTCATAATGATTACTAAATTGGTCAATCCATGGTGATGTTGTATTATTTATCTATGAAATTGTAATAAAAAAACTATTGACTCTTGGATACTATGGTCGGGGTAGTTACAATATGACGTTATAGTGTCCTCCTGATTTATTTTATTGAAGAAGGACTCAAAATAATTTAAGGCTGAAAAGTATAAATTGAATTTTTATTTATCATAAATCTTCTATTAATATAGCTAAAAAACAAACCATTCTGTGTTTTCTAAAAAAATTAGAACATATAGATAATTTATTATATCACACATCAAATTAATTTATAGTTCTATGTTTATTAAAATGTTAAAGAAAAATATGGTTTGAAATCTTAAAATAGTTAAATTATATGAAAATTTACATGTTCAAAAAAATTGATATTTATGTATGAAAATAATATAGAGATAAACCTTGTTTCAATTTTTTAAATTTAATTTGAATAAAAATATTTATTAAAGAAAATAATAGATATATAATATAAGTACACCCCTTAAATGAAGTAAAAAGTGAGTTATATGGATTATATTTATTAAGTGGAAATCATTGATCAATTATTTCTTGATTTTATAATAATTGAAAATGATTTATGATTAAGTCATGATTTCAATTCAACAAAATTAGAAAATTATTTCTCAAGTTACCATTATCAAATTAAATGGTTTAGAAATTTATTATTTTTATTTCACCTCTAATTAAATAGAAATGAATGACTATTAAGGGTTTAATATAATTTTCTATAAGATAAAATTTATTCTCAAAAAATTCTAAAACATTATCTCACATTTAAAGGTTGTATCTTATGAGATGGCAAGTAATGTCAATATGATTGGTGTCATGGTCTTTGGTAGGATTTTACTAATTCTTTATAGCACTATTATTATTTAATATAATCAGGATATGGTAAAATGGAATCCTATAGACAAATAGAATGTGTTTCATTTATTTTATTTTGGTTCAAAAACTCTATATTTTAATGTATCCAGCTTTGGGTAATGAAATTGTAAGATATCTTTTTATCTTATTATGCAATTAGATTAGGGGTCTTCTATATGGATTCTGCAATCAATTTTTATTTCTTTATTATGTTCGAATACACAAAAAATATCTTTATAAAAATAGTTTAAATAAAAAATGGTTCCATTAGGATAAAACAAACACTTCTTTTTAGATTCATTTAAATGATAAAAAATCATTCATTGGATTTTAGATGGGTTTCATTTGGATTTACTTGAAAACAATCACATATACAAGGAAGGAAAACGATGTTTGGTTGGATCACAATAAGATAAATAATATAACCAATAATTATTCTACAATTATTTTTTTTGAAAATATTTTAAGATTCATCCATTGTTTTCTTAGAAGTTGTAATAATTGGGGTAGTAATTTCATTAGCTTGATCAAGGATGAATATTTTTTAATATCAATTACTGTACTTTCCCTAGAATATAAAATTTCCATAATTATTATAGAAAAACATTTATACTAACTATTATTCTATGTTGACAAATAAATAATTTTTCAAATTTGTTTTCCATTAAATAATAAAGATTATGTCATGTTATTAATTGGTTGATCCAAAAATAATTATGAACATAAATTTAGAAAACTTATAAAACATTTATCATTTATTTTAGATAAATATTTGGATATTATTATCCCATTTTAAAAGCATTTTATAAAACAAAAATAAATAAAAATTCATACCAAAACCAATTGTATTGTTCTAAACCCAAAAATATTTACTAGTTTTGAAAAAATTATATGGAAAATTAAATTCTTCATAAATGGTTGGTTCTTCCATAAAAAAATTTCTTTAATGAAACCATTAAAAAATTATCATTAAAAATCCATTTAAAATTTCTTCAAATTATTCTATGACATGAATGATAAAAGGATTATAATTTATTTAAGATGAAATATAGGTGAAAAGGGTTCACCATTGTTTATCTATTTTTCTTAGTTATAACATTTATATACAAAATTGGTTTTTTTCTAGTGATAAAAATAGAATCATCCAACTTGTTCACAACGACCCATTTAGATCCAATTATAGGATGATAATTAGATCTTCCCATTAAAAAACATATATCATTCATACCAAATGGATTTAGTTTCTCATTCATGTAAGGAACCTAGTTTTCCTTGTTAAGGGAATCAATGATATTTTATGGTATTAGTGAATAAAAAAGGAATGATGCTCAACTTAATTTTTGGTCTAATATTACAGTATGACATCCCACTAAAAAATATCTAATGAAATTTGAAATAATATGGTCATTATATATTATAAAATATCTTGGTAATGAAATCAATGTATATTCATGTATAACATCAATAATATTAAAATTAAAATGGTTTTATTATTTTTGAACATCATTATCAACAAAAAAATTAGAAATAATGTTTGGAAAATTTCTATAAACAATGGACAGATTCTTCTAATGTATTAGTCCATTTATAAAAGAATCACTTTTAATTGAATAAATTATAGTACCTATGAAATATACCTTAACAATATTTCTAATCCAATTATCAAAATTGACTTTCAATTTGAGAGTAAAAAACTTAAGATAAAAAATTCAAACAAATGAAATTGTTTTTTTATTATCAATAGTTCATAATGGGAAATTTTAGCAAAATGACTTATAATAACATTATTTTTGATATTATAAGAAGTATCATTAATTTATCCCAATAAAATTTTGGAAAATCAAATTCACCTGATATAGTTTAAGTGATTATATTCAATAGTTCAATTTCTCCTCTTAATAACATCTTTTTTTGGTCGTTTAAGGATAATAAAAGGAATGATTATATCTTTAATAAGAGAATACATTATTAGATTTTTTATTTCAAAATTATCTACCATGATCAAATTTATTATAAGTAATTTGATAAAATTTTCAAGTTCCAGTTATATTTAAAATTTAATTATAGGTTTTCTAGAATTATATTATTGAGAGAATAAATAAACCCTACCAAATCATTTAATTTCATCAAGTATAAAAACGTATATGATTTAAATTTGAAAAAATTCAATTCCAAAAGGAAAAATAAATCCAAATGAATTAATTCAAGATTATTAGAAGAAACAATTCCTTTATTAGATATAAATAAGGATTTTTTTCTTACAAAATTTCCATGATTAAAAAATAGTGTTTTGTTAAATGTATTTTTGTGAATATCATTCATTTTGATAAAAATTGATCATTAAAAGTTATTGTGTGTTATAGTGACCATTATAATGACATTAAATTTCAATAAATAAATATTAAATATTTTTAGATGAATATTTAGTATAAAAATTATGGTCCATGAAATAACATTAATGATTTAGTTTCATTGTCTAATATATATATATATATATCTAGACATATTATTTAGATACGTTCTTCATCATCTCACTTAATGTTCATCTCAATTTTTCCACTTCTTATCATATCCTACTTAATATAATTCCTCAAAACATGGGGAAATGATATATAATAAATGCAGAGATAATGTTCTCTTTAAGGATAAACAAGAGATATATCAATTAAAAAACATAAAAATAATTACAAAAGTATAAGGATGTGAGATAATCAAAATAATATAAAATATCCATATATAATATATCAAAGATCATAAAACTTTTAAATTAAATAATAATTTATCATTTAAAAATACATGATTCCTAATAGTCAGAAACATCATAAATAAACCATGTATTATATGTTCATATCATAATAATGTCACAATAGTTTTGAATTTTCATAGTAAAAACCCATTTCATAATACCTATTTTACATTCAATAACATAAGATCATATTAAATTATTCATCCAAGCATTATTTCCATATCATAATGGATTAGGTAGTATCACATGTTTCCAATAGTTGATCAATAATTACAACATGTTTCCCTTAGTGGATGAAGCACATAAACTTATTTCACATAATGAACAATGAAAATAGACTTGGAAACCATAATTATCACATTAGATATAAAACATTACTCAATTTAGTATATGAATACATGATTCTAATCCCATCTAACAAAAAATTATACCCATACATATCCATGAAATATGATCATAAACATTTGATTATAATAATATCATTACCCAGGAAAAGAAAATGGGATTAATAAAAAATTCATAAATTCATCATAGTATAAAATATTGAAAATAAAAATGTTTCATCAAAATCTCGTCATCATAATTTTAAAACAAATATTGAAATACTAATAATTCCATAATTGTATTATATCCATAGTATATATTAGTTTACATAAAATGATAATATCATATATGAAAATTCATTAAAATATAGTGGGAATATTTCCTAAGGAAGCCCCATTTTCATTTTGATAGAATTTTTTTTAAGAATTTGATAATTTATAAAACAATTTGGAAAAAAATTCATTGAAAATGTCCATTTAATATTTTTAATTTTTTTTCAAAAAATGCATTGGCCCTCACTAAGGAAAATTTAGTTCTTGTTGTGTATAATAGAAAAATGAATTTCATTATGAGGTTACATAAAAAGTGTCGTTTTTGGAAATCCATTAGAAGATTCCATCCAAACCATTTTATAGAAGGTAAAAAATTGGAATTAATGTTTCTTAAAAATATTTTGAGAATTGTAAAAGTCATTTTCCAAAATTGTTTTTAATCCCTAAACATGTAATAAAAATATTCTTGGAAGTATAGTAAAATAGTCTATTTTCCTTAAAACATTCTTTTGGTATCTAGAGTATATAATGTTATAAAAATGATTGGAAGATGTTAATTTTATTTCAATAAAATCAAGGTAATTAAATAATATTTATTTATCATATATGAATCATATAATTTTCTCAATGAAAATTCAAACATAAAAAATATCAAATAAATGGGATTCATTTTTAAATCCCTTACCTGAAGTCAAGTGTTTCATAATATGTGTGTGATAATAAATTATTCTGAATATAGATTTATTATAAATTAATTTAATAACTTACCTCATATATTTCATACCATATAGAAATTAAATAAAAAATATTATCAACTATTTATCAACAACTTGTTATTAAAATAACATTTAAAACTGATAACTACTACATTTTACATGAATGTTTTTGTTCAAAAATCCATGTATTGAAACATTGATAATATATTAATCCTCTAAAAAGGTCTAATCATGAAAAAAATAGAATTATATTAATTATATATTTTACATCATCCACTAATGGGATAAATAATACATTTTTTAACATATTTTTAGTGAAGTTGGGTCGAACAAAAGTAAGGGAGCATGGTCTGGGTGACCATGTGATGGACATGAAATCATCTATTAAAATATTATATTCCCACTCACAAATTTTGTGCTTGGTTTATACTATGAATTATCCAAATTTTCACATGTTATATAAATCCAAATTGTTTTATATTTTAAACGCAGTTCAGCCAAAAATTATAGAACGAAGCAAAATATGATGAAATAATTATATATAATTAAAATAATTAAGGTTTGGGTGAAAAAATTATCCCCACCATAACTCTTCATACCACATAAAATCATCAAATAACTCATAAAATTTATGAATAGATAATATAAGGCCACCTAGATAAGAAATATCTATAAAACAACATAACACCAAGACTACTCTAATATAATACCACTAAAACTAACGAAAATGGAACGTGATGAGCTATAAAACTCAAATCATCTCCTAAAGAACAACTATATTCTAGACTCAAACACTCCTGCACAAAAGAGAGAGTCTATGATGGACCATAATTTTTTTTATAAAAATGAAATAATAACAAATGGAATATGGAGGTCTCCCATCCAAATTATGTATTGTCTAAAATAATCGTCCTCAGATACACCCAAGGCTCAATATTCAATCCAGTCATGAAAAATCCCAAAATTCAAGAACACACAAAAAATTTTGATTACACATAAATCCAAAACACGATATCAAAAAAACATAATGGTTAAAATAAGAAAGAAAAATATGATACATTTTTTCCTCACTAGAGGGGTTTGATTGACACAAAACATCAGGAATTCATAGGCCACCCTAAGGTAAAACACTTCCACTGATATAAAATATAAATCCAAAGAACTCAATTTAGAGACTCAATTGAGTACATTTCCAAAATATGCATCAATTAAAAAATACAATATTCTCAGATCACTAAATCTACACCTCCAGGAACAAATAAAAAGAATAGAAACAAAATTACTTATGATAACACACATCAAAAATTACCTCAAATGACACATTCCCAAAATAAGAATGGTATATTCAGGCCATATAATAATTATAAAAGAGAATGAAACTTAGGGGTTCAAATATGAAACACTAAAACTGAGAATAATCATGCTAAATAACCAAAGAACCGTTTGGGATTCAACAAACACAATGTGTAACACCCTCCATGGTCAACCATGAACTCAAACATGACTTAAACATTATAACACCTCAAAAAAACATTACACTCCCATGATAGCATCCTAAAAATCCCTCGATATATAATAGATCACTATGAATTACTCACCACTATGTGAACCATAATTTTATAGAGAGAATTCAAGGACGAACCAAAATATAGAAACTAGGAAATTACCACAATAAAAATCTCAATTCATATATTTCGGATAAAATTATAACACAATGCCTGATTTCGGGTTAGGTTTTCAACCCGAATGTCACACTCACTGTCCACAAGAGTGACACATCAAGAAAAAATGAAGACACAGACATCCCATAACTGATAGAAACATTCTGGGGGGAGATGTATCTAAAGTGAACTCACCCCACATTAGGGACACTATTGGATATATGAAAACTCCTTTGAACCCAAATAAAAATCATCAATATTTAGAAAATAAAACAAAAAATTAAAAATAAAATCCCAATTTAAAATGAAAAAAATAAAGATTCAAATACTCTATTCCAAAATCACCTCAATCTATTAAGCTTCACCATATTAAAATTTACATAAAAAATCGTACATCCAAAAACATACTAGATAACTAAATATAAGATTTCATTTTAAAATTAAAATGTTCATTATTTAAAACCCAAAAAATGTTTCATTGTAATAAACCAATCAAATTTTTAAAAAAAGAAATATATCTAAAATCCAAAACTCTAATTTTTTTTAAAAAAATTACATCAATCATTCATATATGATATGATCAAGATCAAATAAATTAACTCTATTCAAAAAATATTTTAGGAAACCTATTTTCACTCCTACACCATTCTATTTACTGAAAATAAATTAATATGTATTAAAATACACAATATAATTCATAAAAATAGTAGAAAACAATATTAAAGCTCAAATTTATATGTTATTCATAAAATTAATTCCATTTAATATTAAATCATTTTATATTTATGAAAAGCATTCAATATAAATACCAACACCAAATTTATATTTTAATTAATTTAGGAAAAATCATTGATTTCATTTAAAGTCAAATTCTCACCATTTTAAAATATATAATTTAATAAAAAAATCACGGATTTTCCTAAAACAACACAAAATTCTATAACTGAAACATATAAAACAATACAATTCATACATGTAATTCCAATAGGGTGTTATAAGAACCAAAATAAAATTGTGGATATAGAAATGAGATTCATAATGAACTATTTAAGAAAGATTCACATGGTTTAATGGACCATGACAGATCAACATGTACCCCTAGTTCACTCCCCTGGTAATTCCCAAATCATTAAATAATTAAAAACTCCAAAAAAATACCGGAAAACCAACTATACCTGTTAACTCATAGATCATGCTGAGTAAGAGTTCATGGCATTAATATCGTCCCTATATCCTCTTTCATAAAATAACTATTTTTGATTAATTGACACACTAAATATAAAATGGATGCTTGAAAGAATTAATTCATGAACCAACCTGATTCATCCTTCTATTAGACTCCCAACCCTATTCATGATAAGTCCTGAAGTGTGTTCCTAATCTCCATGGAATTTCACTTGTTCTTGGGCTTCAAATAATCACATTATGTACATGATTTACCATAATAAATATTAATTAAATTATTATTATCAATCATTAAATAAAATATTACCTGATTTATGTAACACCCTGATAATTTGATAAATATTTTTCATTAGACAATGTAAATTCTCTAATAGTTTATGTTGGTCAAAACTATGAGTTTAAAAGAACCGTGAGACAATATTTCTATAACATAGACATTAAATTCTATATAATATGTATTAATACCTAAATGATGATATAAATATATATATTAAACTAAATATGTGTATATAGGTAGGTTTCTAAAACATAATCACACAAATTTTAGAAAAATCATTTTATTCTTCAAAAATAATTTTTCTTCAAAAATAGAGTTCATTTTCTTTTTACGAGGGATTATTAATTTATAATTTTTTTAAAAATTTAGTAATGAAAAATAAATTCATAATTCTATAATTAACTTCATATTCTTATTTTTTATAAAAAAATATTGACAACATGTATTTTAAAAAGGAATAGTAAAAATACTGATTTTTATTGAAAATTGTGTATTATTTTTACAAATATAAAATTTAAAATTTCGTTACATATTATTTTTATATATTAAATGGTTCATATTATTTAAATACAATATAATTATGTTTTTAAAAAAGGATTATATATTCAAATTTTTTATATAACTATTTTATATTTTTAAAGGAAATTTTTCCAAAAACTATATTTCATGGTTGTTTATCATATTTATTTAAAATTAAATTATGAAACATATCTATATTGATTATTTACAAATAGATTAAAAATTATTATTAAGAATCTCAAAAATTAGTGTAGTGGCCCTTTTTTGTTAATAATAATATTAACTCTTGTAAATTTTGTTACAACTATAAAGTGTAAATTGGTTAATTTAGAATAAAAATATACTGATAAGTACTATAAAATGACCCTAAAACATACCCAAATTTAAATTAATGACAATAATTTGACTCATAACACAATGGGATCATTGTTAAATTTCTTAATGGAAACTTTTCCATTAAAATGACTTATATATTATTTAAATCAATGAATGTCGCAAAATGTCACTTTCTTTGTCTTAAATATCCCTTATGTGACCACAGGAGGAAAAACGTATGTTTTAAATGAATTTAAATTAAAAAACATAACTTAGTAAAAATATTTTCGTGATAAAAAATTATTTTTCTTCTTTTTTGGATACGAAGATTTTATTATGATATTTATAATATTTTATTTCATAAAATATTAAAGATATCACATTCATGTTTTAATTGTTATAAAATTTTTCATATAGTGTTCAAAAAATGTTATATTCGATTAAAATTAATGTTATAAAATTTATACTATTTATCTTGATCATTTTTTTTATATTAAAGTTTTAGTGTAAATATAAGTATATTGAATAATTACCCAACCCCCATGTAATAATTACTTTAATAAGGGACATATGAAATAATATTTAATATAAATACTAAAATATAAAATTAAGATAATTAATGTGATTAAAATTTTTAATAGATAACCTTGTCCCATTTTGGATATAATAAAAATATTTTTTTATGTTAACTTGGGATCATTATATTTTTTGAAGTTAAGGTAGTGAATAGTTTAAAAATTTATTCTAATGATATATTATCAAAATATTAGTTATTAAATTATTTAAAAATCATTAAACATAATTAAAATAACTAAATAATTATAATATGGTTCAATATGTTATAAAATTTTCAAATATAGACTAATTTTTATAACATTATAAATAATTGCAAACTTTTAATATTGAAATATTTTCCACTATAGTAAAAATTGAAATAGATTAACTTTGGGTTAATCAAAATGATAATGTTTAAAATAATACCAAAACATGAATAAAATCTATTGGTTGATATGATTGCAACCTTATTATCTCCCAGCATTGAACAGATGTCCTTTTAGTGATATTTGGGTTGATATTTAATTTATTATTATGTAATATTTTTTAAAAATTTGAAAACATCAACTCCCCTAAATTATAAAAAGGAACCTCTTCACTAAATTACATCAAAATGATAAATGATGCTCAAGAAACCACTATCAACTTCTCATATCAAATTCCCTAACCACATTCTAAAGTATTTAGTCTTCTCAAAAGACAAACCCTACTATACCGATGAATATATCCAAAAAAAGATTGCTAAAGAATATGAGTTTATGATACATATGAAGGAATTCAAACCTGTGGTAGGGGTTAATTTTACAATCACATTGTTCATCAGGATTGTTTATATGTATTTGTATCTCGATGAAAATTTATCTTCCATGTCTTTGTTTCTTAAAACATTTTTCAAAATTATTTTTACTATTATTTTTCACTTTTTTAAAGACATATTTACCTATCTTTTAATAATTACTAAACTGATTGAAAGGAATCCTTTCTTTTCATTTTCCAAATGGGGATCTTCATTAATTTTCTAAACAAGGTTCTAAAGAAATGTATTTTTATCTTATACGGCATAAAAAGATATTCATTTCATCATGACACCGTAATGTCCATAATATACTTGCAGGATTAGAATGCTATTTTGGAAGAAAATTTATTCTTTTAAAAATGAGAAAAATTTAAAAAGAAAAAAATTTCAATGATAAAATGGATATTTTAATAATGATTTATTTTCATTTGATCACTACAAATTATTTTCAATCTATGAAAACATTATTTGAAGTTAATTATAATTTATTGGGGACATTATTCAAGGATTTTATACCTATTATTCTAGTGGATTATTTATGGTTATGATGTAATGATATTTATGAAACCAATTTCATTTCAATGGGTTATGTTATGATTGAATGATATTTATAAAACCCATTTCATTTCATGGGTAATGAAATGATGAATGACTTATGTTCTTTTGGAACACATATGTACGATTTTAATTATGTTGTGGGTGGGGTCTATATCTCCCTACATCACATTTGGTATATATTTATATATCATGAGATGTAAAATACTGCAATGTGGAGTGAAATCTGTTAAAAATATAGGGTTGGATAGAGGAGTGAACCTAGTTTAGTAAAGGACTTTTTATACTATGATGGCCTCAACAATGAGACTTGATTAACATAAATATGAATTTGTATGCTTTTGTGTCTTCCATAATTTCATGTCTTATGTTATTCTCACATGAGATATGTTAATTGATTCATTATTAACTTTTTAATATATCACATAACATTATATCATGATTATTTAACTTTTAGTATAAAATTTTAAAATATTTAGTTTACGTTATTATTTCATATGATAATAATATGATTGGTATCTTCCTTGTTTACCCTTACTGAGCATCTAAGATCAACTTTTATTATGTTTTTTTCTATAGGATGTGAAGAAATTTATCAAGTATGATGTGTCAAAAATTGTTCTAGTAATGAAAGAGTAAGTGGGTGATGGTGTAGGTTACCTATTAATCAGTTTTTTTGTATACAAGTATCCATAAGAACCGAACCTATATAGTTCTAGTCTATTTTTGATATATAATTTTATAAAATTTATTCTATTTAGAAGTAATATATATGTATGAAATTTATAAGTCATTAATGTTGTTATAAGTGCCATTCTATGTTAATATTTGGTAAATAACATGATAAAACCATTGAATGATCAGTATAGATATGTCTACAAATATAATATAATCCTAGAGTTTTGGTAATGATCATCAAAAACCAATTATATAACCTAAGGTGTCTGGAATTGAAATTTTATAAGTGATTTTTATTGATTATGTTGTTTTCCCTCTGTGATTAGTGTTTATCACATGATGATTTTTGGATTTATTCAATGGTTGGAATCTAATGGAACTGCATTAATGCTCAATACAATAGATTATTTAACTGTTTTCGTCCTGAGAAAGTAAAAGTTGTGGGATATAGAATGGAAAATATTTTTTATATCCTTGCAAAACATTACTACATTATAAACCATTCAAGTATTCCAAACAAGTAAATGATGGAACAAAATTCTTGTTGAGACATTTATGGGTAAACAACCACATTCTTTTAATGGGTCTTTTTATCCATTAGTGGCTAAACAGTGGATCAGTACAAATGATAATATATTTATTTTATTAAATGTTGAAAATATGAGAATGTAATTTTGGAATCTTCCATTGTGAATGTGATTTTGACCAATGGTGGGACGTTATTTAGAATACGAGGTGATGTGATGAAATTAACTCCACAGAATGGTTCGAGATGAAGAACTTATTTTTTTAATAAGAATTGTCCTTGTATTATTCATACATATATATAGATTGTGTTTTTAGCTCATAATAAAAAGGGTGTTGAATTAGTTGGTACTTATAATCAAAATATTATTAGACTTTCATGGTTTGCTTCTATTATTATAATCCAACCTTATAATAAGGTTGATCGATTATTCATTTTCTTACATCTATGTATCCAAATAGATTTATCCATATAGGACTTCAGTAACTATGAGTAATTTTTTCATTGTGCTCTTAAGGTTGGGATGGATATTGGAGTCACCCATCAATATTATGGGTTCAAAAAAAGAGAAAATGGAAATCAAGGGAAATTTTAAAAACCATAGTGAAAAGAAGATGATATTTATTTTATTCTCAATGTGTGGAAGGAAAAACGGATGAAATTTTCTTATGGGTATTAGTAAATGGTTTTTTTGTGGGAAAGATTTTCCTTGTTATATTGACTACCAGATATATGGAAAACAATTCCTAATAATGCAACGAGAGTATATCCAAACCAGAATGCACCACTGACACATCAATGATTCCAGTGAATTGAAAATTGTCATTTTCCAATCAAATTCCCAAATATGAGGGCTATAAATGATGATCAACATTATAAACATATTAAGGAAAAATAAATAGGAAAATCACATTATATTACTATTAGTGATGTGTGGTATGATAATGATGTGTAGAAAGGTAGAATTATCATTCACTCTAAAATAGAAAATGTTTTATTTGATTCTAGATCTATACACTCATTAATTAGTAATTTATTTTCTAATGGTATGTCCATATTGCCATAATAATAAGATTTTGAATTGGTCGTGAAACTCATAATGGAAAAAATGTCACATCAAAACCTTATAATTTATCTCTGGTTGAACTATTTAGGAAATTAATTTTAGAAATTATTGTGATACTTCAATTAGTTGAATTTTATGTGATTCTTAACATGGATTGGAATTCTATATATCAATCTCATATAAATTCTTAAGGATGGTAAGTCACATTTCAATTTATGAATGAATCCCTAAACATTTACCGATGGATATATGAATATGAAAATATATTTTAAATTAATTGAATCATGTGGGTCTCAATTCATTAAAATAATTTTAATCTATCATAGATTGTTCTAAAAAACAAACCATTAAGGATACACCTATTTTATGAGATATTGATGATGTGTTTATGGAATAATTTTTAAGACTACAAACAAATAATAAAGTGGAGATATTGATAAGACTCAAACCATATGATTTGAGTATTTAAAAGACTCCTTATAGAATGAACTAATTGATTTGTAGGAATTTAAGTAGCAAATCGATGATAAAAATGAAATTGGATTCATATCCCTACTAGATCACCTTAGGGTGCTTCTATTCTATTACTAAGATTAAAGAATGATCAATGAGACTCTTCATCAATTATCGAGAACATAAAAATATCATTATCAATAAAAAATATCATATCACTAGTATTTATCAATTATTTCATCAAATATATTGAGCTCAACACATTTCAAAGATTTATCTTCATTGCGAATATCATCAATTGAGGGTCAGAAAAGAGGATATGACCGATATGTAAATTTTTAAAACGTATAGACATTATGAATTTATAGTTATTTATGTTTTACTTACTAATTCCCTGAATATATTCATTGATTAAATGAATATTGAATTTAATGTTTATCAGGATCATTTTTTGGTAGTCATTACAAATTATATTCTTGTATATAAAAAGACAAAATAAGAATATGATAACAACATAACGATTATACTAATGAACCTAAGAAAGGATAATCTTTATGTAAAATATACCAGGTGTGAAATTTGGATTCAAAAGTTTTCATTTTTGGGTCCCATAATCTTATGACGGTGGAGATTTATGGATCTAGAAAAGATGGAAGTTATTAAACATTAACCCAGACCAAATATGGAATTTGATATCCACGTTTGTCATAGTTTTTTCAGAATATTTACCAAATTTTTTTGAATTATTTCTCCTAAATACCTTATATACTCCCAAAGTTGACATGGAAATAAGATATGTTCAAATCGAAAGAATATTTTAAATAATATTTCAAGGAGATAAATAGAATGGCAGCTAGTGCACCTGTTCTCACACATCCCTATAGTGGAGAATGTATTGTGATATATAATGTTGTATCACAAAATTTCTATTGTGTGTTCTCATGAAAAAATAAATAGTGATATATTATGTATCATGATAATTGAAAATCCATGATAAAAATTAACAAACTCATGATTAAGAGGTAGATATGGAATATTTTCATTAATGATATGGAGGCATTAAACATATAGAGAAACTTGTGACGTATATAATTAAAATAAAAGATTACAATATATTTTAACTCTAAAAGAGATGAATATTCCCCCAATGAATGTGGATGGAGTTGTATAAATATTATATTTTCTCAATACATTAACACCATAGGAAAGTGAATAATGAGGCATATTCCTTTAGTCAAATGAACTATGAAATCCTATATACGATGAGGATTGAAAAATATTCAATATGTATGGATTTACAAAGTATAGATATAGGAATCATAATAAAAGGAGATAAATATTATAATACTCAAATAAATATTGAACCATCTATACAAGTGTAGATTGAGGAGGCACCAATGAAAAATTTAGAGATATAAAAGAATGTGAAAAATTTTCCTAAGTTCATCTCTGATTATGATGGAATAATAAGGGGCATGTAAACTTTTTTTACCGTCTCATAAAATTTTAAATAAGGATTAATTGAATAAGGCACATAGGTCATCATTATCTACTCATCCTGGAATCACCAATATGTACATAAGCATGAAAGACATTTTTGGTGGGATAACATGAAGAGATATATTGTAGGGTTTCGTTATTAATACTTGGTTTGTCTCCATGTTAAGGCAGAGAGATAAAATAATAAGGGGATGTTACAATCATTACCAAAAAAAGTATGAAAATGGGAATAAATAACCATTTAATTTATCATAAGACATTCCAAGACATGTAAAAACCATAATTCATTACAGGATATAGTTAATCTCCTTAAAAAGTTGGTGCGCAAGATTACTAATATTGAAGATATCTCACTTGATCATATTTCACGAATATATATTAATAAATTCATGAGATTTCATGGAGTATCACATTACATTATATCTGATTGGGATATGAGGTTTCACTAAAGGTTATAGAGAAGTCTTTAGCCAACTCTTGGCATAGAGCTATATTTTAGCACTACTTATTATCCTCAGGTAGATTTTCGTTATGAGGGAACAATTGAAACTCTATAATATATTTTGAGATATTTATATATGTATTTAAAAGGTCTTTGGGATCAAAACCAACCTTTGGTATAATTTTCAAACAACAATAGATTCCTCTATAGTATTCAGTTGGATTCTTATAAAGCCCTTTATGGATAGAAGTGCATAACTCTGTCATGCTATAATGAAGTTACAGAAATAATCATATTGGGACCTAATCTATTTTATTAAATGGTAGATAATTATATATCTATTCAACATTAGAAATAGGTCGTTTGGAGTTGATAGATAAGTAATATTTAAAATTGAAAAAAAATTCCCAGATTTTAAAATGGGTGATAGTGTATTCCTACGAATATCTTCCAGGAAGAGAGTGATGAGATTTGGATAGAATATAAATCTAATCCCTGTGTATATCAGTGCTTATGAAATATTTTATCATGTGGAAAGGTATCAAGTAGATTTGTGCTTCCACTAAATCACCCTTAGGTTCATGATGTGTTGCTTGTATCTCTGATATGAATGTACATACTTGATCTATCACATACAATAACCTGTAAATTCATTCCACCAGAGCAAGAAAAATCATATGAATAATAACAAATATAAATTATTGATTTTAGAGAAAAAAATTTATGAAAGAAAATGACACCCTTAGAAACAGTTTTATTATGGAACCACCGATTTGTGGAATCTATGAGAAAAAATGAGGCTGTGATGAGGTTGATGTATCCTCATCTTTTTGTTTCCAAATGAAGAATTTGGAGGGATAAATTAATATTATTTAGGTTGGAATATAAGACCATTACATTTTAATTAATTTTTCCCTTTATATATTTTAAAATTTTCAGTAAATTGTTTAGTAAGAAATCGTGAGTTTAAATGAACCGTGAGATACTATTTTTATAACCATGATATTAAAGTGGTTGGGGGAATAAATAGTAATCATTAATTTATTAAATAAATATGATTCTCCTACCAAATATTAATGTATGGATATTTTCTTAGAAAATAGTCACAAAATATTTATTAAAATAATTTTAATCTTGAAAAATACATTTTCTTCTAAAAATTGAGTTTATTTTCATTTTATGATTCAATTTTAATTTATCTATTTTCAATCAAATTTATTTTAGATAATAATTTTATCATGTAAAAATTATCTAAAAATTTTTATTTTATATATTTTTTTGAAAACATATATTTTTTTGAAATATTGATATATCTAATTTTTACTGAAATATGTATTTTATTTTAAAGTATTTAAAATGTTAAATAAATTTTTGGATTATTTTAAAATTTTAAGTAGTAGATTTTAATTTAAAATAATACAGTGTTCAATTCATAAAACTTTATATACAGTAATTTATTATAAAATCATTTTATGTTTTAAATGGGAATGTTTTTGAAATACGGTTTTCATTGCGATTTATCATTTTAATTTCAAATTAAATTATTTATATTATATGATTAAGATTTTTAAAAAATGACACCAATTTTACATTGATATGTTCTAAATTTATTTAATAGTTCCATTTTATTTTTATAAAATGTTAATAGTAATTTTTCTAAATTTTGTTACCATAGTGAAGGGTACATATGGTAATTAAATTAAAAATTTGAATGATAAAGACTCTAAAATGACCCTAAAACATGAAAAAATTATAATATGCAAAAAAAATTCCCTCATCAAACGAGGGTCAAAATTATGTTCTTTAATGGAATCATGTCTAGGAAAATGACATATATAATATTTAAATCACAGAAAGTCACAAAATGTCGCATTCATTATCATAAATATCAATTATGTTTCCACATGGAAAAAAATGTATGTTATAAATTAATGTATATATAATTTGTTAACTGATAATCATATTTTCATGTGACAATTTTCATGGGATTTTTGAGCCACTTATATGAGATTAGAAGATTTATCATAATTTATTTTCTTAAAACGTAAAGATGTCACATTCATGTTATAAATAATTTACCATTATTAATAAAGGTACACCCAAAAGATATATTCAAATATAAATAAGATTATAAGATTTACTCGATTTAGATTCATTATGTAATTTTATTTACTTTTTACTAAACAAATTACTATATTAAATAATTACACATCTTTAATGTAGTAATTATTTTATCAAGGGAAATATAAAAAATTGTTATTAAATGTATTCAAATAAATATTATTTAAAATAATTAATATAATCAATTTATTTTATAGATGGATTTGACATATTATGGACATAATAAAATATTGTTTTTGATGTTAAATTTTCAAATTGATTTTTTTAAAAGTCCATGTACTGAATACTGCCCAATTAACAATAATGATATTTTATCAAAGTAATATTTTATTGAATAATTTGAAATTCCAAAATAATATTTAAAAATAATAAGTAATTATAATATAGTTCAATATGTTATAAATTTTTCATTTATCATATAATTAACCTCACATAAGTAAAAATTCAAACCATGTAATATTGGGAAATGTTTTGCCTTTATTAAAATTAAATTCCGTCAACTAAGGGTTAACAAAATGATAAGGTTTGATATAATAATAAAACAATTGTAAAATATATTGTATTATGATTTTAAACCAATATATAATTTAATATTCAAATCTATTTCCATTTTAGGTATTTTTATTGTAATGAAATTTTGATGAGTCAACAAGGTTTTCCTTATGACTTTTCCATTCTTTCTTGTTTTGAAAATCACAAACACTTTATCTTTAAGAAAATTGCTTTCTTAAGGAAAATTGCTTTTATAAGGAAAATTGATTTTATAAGGAAAATTACTTTCTTAAGGAAAATCTCTTTTATAAGAAAAATTATCCTTATCATATTTTCATCCATATTTTTCTTAAAGTATGAGATTCAGATTCATTTTCTCGGAATCATTGAAACTTTGATATAATGCATTCTGTTTTAGGATTCAGATTCTGGATAAGAACTATAAGGATGTTTCATTCCGAATTCCGGATATGAACTCTGACTAATTTCTATTCCAGATTCAGGATAAGAATTCTGAAGAAGAATTCTCATTACGAATTCCAATGAAGAATTATCATTACGAGTTCTAATGAAGAAATCTCATTCCGAATTCCCATTACGAATTCTGATGACGAATTATCATTACGAATTCTGATGACGAATTCTCATTACAAATTCTGAAGATGAATTCTCATTACGAATTCTGATGACGAATTCTCATTACGAATTCTGATGATGAATTCTCATTACGATTTCTGATGATGAATTCCTATTCCGAATTCTCATTCTGAATTCACCTATTAAACAGAATTTGAGTATCTTTGTTTTATACACTCTGAATTAATTCAGACTCCGAAAAATATCTTTGTTAGACGCCAAACTTTTATATTTCTTACACTTCTAATAATTATCTACTCTTTACTATTGTTCTTTACACTCCGAACCTTCACTCCAAAGTCTTTATTCCGAACTTTTATGTTAGAGTTGAAACGATGTCGTAAATTCTGTTATACTTGTTTTGTTATAAAATGATGTCGTCTGTTTTGTTATAAACTAACCGTTGTCTAAGTGACACGTGTACAGGTCCCTCCGATCTTTAAGGAAAATATGACCGTTGGAGAAGGAACCGACCTTACCTATAAATAGGAGCTCATTTGAAAGAGCTCGTAGCTGATAGCTGATGAAAGTGTTGAAAGGCTGAAAAAATTTCTTGAAGTTATTTCTAGAGAGAGAGGCTCTTATTAACTCTCAATGCTTCGTGTGACTCCAAATGTTGGTGATTACATTCGAGGGCTTCCGGGGATAGGAAGACAAAGGTGCCGACTACCTTAAAGTTCGAGGGCTTCCTTGCTGAGGAAGACAGAGGTTACCAACTACCTTGAAGTTAAGGGCTTGCGGGGATAGCAAGACAGAGACTCCGATCTTCGTATCGAGGGCTTACCCTGGTGTGGATAAGACAGACTTGCTTGAAAGTATAATTCAAGGGACCTTTATCCAAGGTTGTTGGATACCCTTCTCTTTGGGTTAAAAGACTTATATTTTGTTACTAGTAGTTCTACTACTTGTTTCTATTCCGCTACATTTTGTAATATAAGGAAAGTATAACTTTTTTATACTTCCATACTTTTACTCTGATTAATTTAGATTCTATACGCTTTAAGGTATAATCTCATATTGTAACCTTTTGTTAAGTTTCAATTTCCGGAACCATATTTTCGGAACCTACTTTCGGAATCTCTTTCCAAGTTTGTATTCGGTGTTAGAGGTGTTGTGAATTTGCTTATGTTTAACTTTGTTAAACTTTGCCTTTTTACTTTGCTTAAGGAAAACATAGTTATTCTTAACAAACATTAAAGGTTCCAAAGGAATTTTTAAAGTATACAATTTACCCCCCTCTTTATATTGAGCATCTGCATTACTATTTCGATCATACAATTGGTATCAGAGGTCGGAAACCTCTTACTCTATACTAATCTTACATTTGGTATCAGTGGAGGTTACTGAAATACTTGTACTCACATAAAAGTTTTTCTTGCTCACTTTTTCATTCCGAATTTGTCCATTCTGAACTTTTCTCATTCCGAACTTTGTGATTACGATTCTTTGTTACTAACAAGTTTGTGTGCAAAGTTATTTCTAGTATGGCAGGAATTAATGTTGGATCAATTGAAAATCTGAATCCTACAAGACCACCTATATTTGATGGTAATGACTATGAATACTTTAGAGATCGTATGAAGACTTTTGTTATTAATACCGGAGTAGAAAACTTTGTCATGCTTAGAGCTGAATATCATGGCTTCAATTTTCTTTATGGAGAACCTATCTGTAAAGTTCAACAAAGATTTATGACTATTGTCAACAGCCTACAATCTATGTGAGAGAAAGGTTTAGATGATGAAGCTCTTGTGGACAAGATAATTGATATTATGCCCAATGAGTGGGAATCCAAGAGAACAGTTATAGATGAGAACAGGAAGGTCACTAAAATTACTCTTGATGAATTATTTGGAACTCTTCTACAACATGAAACCAGAATTAAGAGAGATGCTGACAACATCAAGAAGAAGAATGGGAATGGTACAGTTGATTTTACTACAACTTCAAATCAGATGAAAGCTAAGACTCCTGAGAGAGTAACCCGATCCAAGTCTAAGAAAGTCATTTTCCAATCCGAATCTAGTGAGAGTGAAGTCTCGGAAAATGAATTATCCAATCTTGCTCGAAAGATGAACAAGATAGCCGGACAGAGAAACTTTCAATCTAAGTATAATAAAAAGGATAGGAAAGATAAGAAAGATGGAGAAGTTACTTGTTATGAATGTAAGAGAGCTGGACATATTAGACCAGATTGCCCTATGCTCAAAAAGAAAGAAAGAAAAGAAATACATTCAGACAGGAACAGGAAGAAGTATTATAAAGCCAAAGCTAAGAATGTTCTGAAAGCTAATGACACCTGGAGTGCCAGTGGTGGTGACTCTTCAGATAAATCTTCTGATTATGAATCTTCAGGACAGAAGAATCTTGGTCTTATAGCCATATTACCTATTGATAATCATTGTCTTATGGCTAAGGTACGAAATGCTGAATCTCTGACCAATGTTTCTTTAAATTCTAATGATAGTAAGTATTATAACTCTTCTGGTGAAGAATCATCTTCTAATGAGGAAAATACATTACCTACTTATGAAGAAGTCTCTAGGTTTGCTGAACTTCTTGAGATTGAGAATTCCAAACTCAATAAGAAACTTGATAAGGAAAATTCTAGGAATTCTATTCTTACAAAAGAGATATCATATCTTTCTAAAGATCTTGATAAGAAAAATGCTGATTTTGAAAGTATTTCAAAAAATATTGAGGAAGTGAGTTCTGAGAATAACAAACTTTCTAAAGAATTAGAAAAAGTAATTTCTAAGAAAAATGTTTTCGATCCTAGCTCTAGTTTAAAAACTAATGATTTTGAGGACAAAAACTTGGTTGTAAAACTCAAGTCCGAAATTTTTTCCTTAAAGAAGTGTTTATCAAATTTTACCCATGGTAAAGAAAATTTTGATATGATGTATTCCCAAATACGACCATTATGAAATAAATCCGGATTTGGTTATTCCCATGCAAAACCAGTTTTCAGTAACAATTATTTTGTTCCTCAAAGTACCCCATTTTGTACTAACTGTCAATGTGGAGGTCACTAGGAAAAAAGGTGTTCCTTAAATAAAACCCAATCTCAAGGTTTTCATAAAGCTTATTTTTCTAAGAAGATGTGGGTTCCTAAAATTTTATTGTCTGCAAATCTCGGATCCAAACAAGTTTGGATTCCGAAGGTCTAATTTTCTTCTTGATTTCAGGATAATAAAGAAAGTACCAGCAACTATACATGGTACATGGATAGTGGATGTTCCCGGCACATGACTGGTATCAAAAGATTTTTTGAAAAGATTATCAAAACGAAAAGAGGAAAGGTAACTTTCAGAGACAATGCTAAGGGAGAGATTGTTGGTATTGGTAATATAGTTTTTATTGGTAAAACCTTGATTTCAAATGTTCTTTTTGTTAAGGGTCTTAAGCACAACCTCATTAGCCTAAGTCAGTTATGTGATGAAGGTTACCTTGTGAATTATAAAAATGATAAGTGTTTAGTTCACAATTCCAAGGAAAAATTTATTCTCTCAGCCAACAGGCAAGAGAATGTTTACACCTTAAACTTAGAAGACCTAAGAAGCCAATTTCTACCTTGCCTAAGTGAAATAGAAGATCATTCCTGGTTATGGAATAGAAGATTAGGACACTATAACCTTAGGAACCTATGTAAACTTTCTAAAAAGAAACTAGTTAAGGATCTACCAGAGCTTAGATTTGATTCTTCTAAAGTTTTTGATCCTTGTCAATATGGCAAGCAACATAAATCTAGTTTTAAGTCAATCGGTGAAGTCTCAACAACTGATGCATTATAGTTAATGCACATGGATCTTTTTGGTCCAACACAAACTGGAAGTATTGGAGGCAAATACTATGTGTTTGTTCTAGTTGATGATTACACTAGATTAACGTTGGTCTATTTTCTAGCAAAGAAATATGAAGCTTTTTCCTATTTCAAAAATTTTAGAGCTCAAGTTAAAAATGAGAAAAACCTTCCATTGAAAACTATTCATAGTGATCATGGAGGAGAATTTCAAAATTCTTATTTTGAAACTTTTTGTAGTAAAAAAGGTATTACTCACAATTTTTCAGCACCTAGAACTCCTCAGCAGAATGGTGTAGTTGAAAGAAGAAATAGAATTCTTCAAGAAATAACTAGAACCATGCTGAGTGAATATTCTATTGCTAGACATTTCTGGTCTGAAGCTGTAAGTACTGCTTGTTATACTATAAATCGAGTTTTGATTAGACCTTTTCTTAATAAAACTCCTTATGAGTTATGGAATGGTAGAAAACCAAGACTATCCTACTTCATGGTTTTTGGTTGCAAAGTATTCATTTTGAATACTAAAGATAACTTACATAAATTCGCACCAAAATATGATGAAGGAATTTTCTTAGGTTATTCCACAACTTCTAAGGCTTATAGAGTTTTTAATAAAAATACTCGCACTGTTGAGGAAACAGTACATGTAAAATTTGATGAATCAGATCCTTTTGTTTTTAAACCTTTTCAACTTACATCTCCGGATGTGTTTTCAAAAACTGATTATCAACCTTTGATAGAAGAACCTTCTGATAAGGAAATTTTTCTAGAAGATACTTCTGAAACATTTGCCCCGGAAGACTTTCTACCCTATGTTGATGAACAGGTTTTACAAAACCCAAATCAGGTGTTTATTAAGAATCATCCCAGTGATAGTATCATTGGTGATGTAAACCAACCTGTAAGGACTAGAAGTTCCTTAAGAAATGAAGTAGAACATCTAGAATTCCTTTCCCAATTAGAACCTAAAATCACTAATGAAGCTTTAGGTGATGATGATTGGATTAAAGCCATGCAAGATGAACTAAATGAATTCGAAAGGAATAAAGTCTGGACCTTGGTTGAAAGACCTAAGGAAACTTCGGTTATTGGAGTAAAATGGGTTTTCAGGAATAAATGTGATGAAAATGGAGTCATTGTTAGAAATAAATCTAGACTTGTTGCTGAAGGATATAATCAACAAGAAGGAATAGACTATGAAGAAACCTATGCTCCAGTAGCTAGACTTGAATCTATCCATATTCTACTTGCCTTTGCAGCATTCTTTAATTTCAAACTTTTCCAAATGGATATGAAATGTGCTTTTCTTAACGGTTATGTTCAAGAGGAAGTTTTTGTTGAACAACCTCCTGGATTTGAAGATACAAAACATCCTGATCATGTTTTTAGACTTACCAAAGCTTTGTATGGCCTTAAACAAGCCCCACGAGCATGGTATGATAGACTCACTGGTTTTTTGCTTCAAAATAACTATGTTAAAGGAATTGCAGATCCAACCCTTTTTATAAAGAAAGATAAGAAAAATGTTTTGATTGTTCAAATTTATGTTGATGACATTATATTTGGTTCAACTCAGCAATCTCTGACTGACTCTTTTGCTAGTCTAATGAAATATGAGTTTGAAATGAGTATGATGGGTGAGTTAACATTTTTCCTTGGTTTTCAAATTTCCCAAAAACCAGAAGGAACCTACATATCTCAACATAAGTATATTAAAGATCTTCTTAAAAAGTATGGTTATGACAACACTAAGAGTATAAGTACTCCCATAGGTACCTCAAACTCTTTAGATCTTGATGAAGCTGGGAAACCAGTAGATCAAACATCATTTAGAGGTATGATTGGAAGTCTACTTTATTTAACAGCTAGTCGACCAGACTTAATGTTTTCAGTATGATTATGTGCAAGATATCAATCCAATCCTAATGAATCTCACATAAAGGTAGTAAAAATAATTTTTCGCTACCTTAAGGGAACCATGGATCTAGGATTATTTTATACTTCTAGAAATGATTTTGTTCTAAAAAGATTTTCTGATGCTGACTTTGGTGGATGTAGAATGGATAGAAAAAGTACATCCGGAACTTGTCATTTCTTAGGAGATTCACTAGTTTCTTGGTCCTGCAAGAAGCAACATTCTGTAGCACTTTCCACTACTGAAGCTGAATATGTCGTAGCTGGAAGTTGTTGTGCACAAGTGTTGTGGATGCAACACACACTCACAGACTATGGCTTGAGTTTTACTAAAACTCAAATTTTGTGTGATAACACAAGTGCCATTGCCCTAAGTAAAAACCATGCACATCACTCTCGTGCAAAAGACATAGATATTAGGCATCACTTTCTTAGGGATCACACACTTAAAGGGGATATTATTCTTCAGTTTATCGGAACGCAAGATCAACTTGCTGATATTTTCACAAAATCATTGCCTTCTGATAGATTTGAATATATTAAACAAAAGTTAGGAATGATAACTGTAAGGTAATCTTTCTTAATTAACTTTCTGTTGAAAAAGTCCCCTTACAGTAATAAACTCCTTTTCATAGGGGGAGTACATTTGATTGTTTATTTAACAAAGTTTTTCAAAATTTATTTTCAAACTTTTTGGAACAATGATTTCCGTAATGGAACTTCCGGAACTAAATTCTTTGATTGGACAGTTTCGTATAGAATACTTCTGGAATGGAAGTGTTCTTATTAAATATTTCCGGAATGAAAATTTACGTACTGGCAGTTTCATAACTAGGTTATTGTATCGATGTTTTTACTCATAATGTATTTTTCGTAATGTATTTTTCGTACTAAGTTCTTCGTACTGTTTTTCTTCATAAATTTGTTTTTCGTACTGATTTTTCCGTAATGAGTTTTTCTTACTATGTTTATTTTTCATAGTAAAATTTTTGAGAAATCAGCCATTACGAATAATTCCCTAAGGCAATCCGAAAGGTATGATTTCCTTCCTCATGTTTTCGTAGTCATATTTTACTTGCTGGAATTTTCTTGTACTAAGTTTTCGGAGTATAGTTTTCTTAATTCATTGTTTTAATAAAACCTCAAAAAGATCGGATTCATGTTTTCAACCGTTAGATCTGATCGCAGATCATTCCATCCGTTAGATCAACTGTGGAATGTGAACCATCATCTCGTTGCCTATATAATGGGGACCCAAATACTCGTCCCACATCGATCTCAAGCTCTCGCGTCTCGAATCTCTGCCTCTCTAATTTAAGGTCGTTCCGAACTACAGTTGTCTCCGTTACGAACTTCTCAGAGAACCACAGATCCGAATGTCTGCGGAGTTAGCATCTCAAGAAATGTCATCCACTAAGCCTATTTCTCAGTGGTTAGTTTACAGAGAAAGGTTAGTCCATCCGGCTTTCTTCAACAACTACAATTCTATCATTTCAAAGAATTTTAAGTTGAATGGCTGGGAAGATGTTGCGGTATCAAAAACCGGGAACCAAGATGAAGTATATTCAGACTCACTTGTCGAGTTTTATGAGTCAGTTTCTTTCTTCAAGTAAGATAATAGGGAGAAGTTCTCTTTTAAGTCTTATGGAAAGACTTACAAAATTTCTCACACCAAGGCTGCAAGCTTGGTAGGGCTGTCTTATGAAGGAGAAGCCGAGTTTATTTCGCATGTGTTTCCAGACTCTAAAGGTAGCTTCAACAAGGAAAAGGCCTTAGAAACTCTCGGACTGGCTGATGACAAGGCTCCGAAGATTGCAAGTCTATCTACAAATTTCCAGATTCTAGAGTTATGGGTGCAAGGACTTATCGTACCAAGGAAAGGTGATAAAGATAGCTTGAAGAAAAGTGAGATCTATATCTTAGATTTCCTGATAAATCTAAGGAAGTTTAACTTGATGAAGCATATTCTTCTTACTATTGAAAATTTAAAGAAGGGGAATCTGAGAGCTCAGATTATTATGTATCCAGCAATCCTCTCCAAGTTGATTGTTCGGTGCCTTGAGTCTTTCAAGGAGGCTTTCAAATCTATGCCAAGAGTTTGCAAGATCATGCTTGTCAGCGATGGTACTCTGAAAAGGATGGATGTGGCTTTCAACAAGGAAACTGGTGAATTCTTTGATCTACCTGCTCAAGAAGAAGTGGCTCTGAAAGCTGCTGATCCGGAATCCTCTAAGCCAGTAAGGAAGAGAAAGCTGAAAGAAGTGGAAGTACAAGCAGAGAATCCTATGTCTAAGGAAGTCCATTCCGCACCTCCAAAGCCTAAGAAGAAGAAAGCCTATCCTGATGAAGTTGTTTCAAAGTGGAGAGCTGATAAAGAGAAAAGGAAAGAAGGGGACCCACAGTTCGGATTGGACCCTGCGGAGGCTAAGGCTTTGAAGGAGAAAACTGCTGATGAGATTGAAAGACAAGAAAAGCAAAAGAAGCTCAAGAAGAAGATGTCTGAGGCAGAGGTAGCTCGGGCCTTTTTAATGTTCAATGAAATAGTTTCAGCAACCATTCCTGTTCCGAGATCTTTCTCCCAGAAATCTCTACCTGAGACTCCAGGAAGGAATTTCGCTGCTCCGGAAGAGGCTGTTGCTAAGGATACTGAGGAAGTTGAGCAAGTGGAACAAATAGAAGAAGGTGCTGAAGGAAGTGGTGAAACCGGAGATGTACTGAAACAATTAGATGATTATAAGGGAACACCTTCAGAACACTTATCACTTCGGACTTCAGAAGCTGAATCTTCGAAGCTAGTTACTCCAGCAATGGAAGAAGAGAAAGGAGAAGAAGAAGTTGCCTATCATGGAGAAGAATAACAACTTTTACATGATATTTCTCAGATGGAAAACGTAGAGGTCGGTATTCAGGAAGTTGCTGATGAGGAAGATATTGTCGTTCAAGTTTCTGACAGTGAGAAGAGAACTCCGGAATAGGACTCAATTCCGGAAAAAGACAAGGGAAAGCAAATTTTTGCTGATACTCCGAGCTCAGAAGTAAGGAAGAGAAAAAAGGCTGGTAGTTCTTCAAAGAGAAAGTTGGAGCTTATTGAGGAAGAAAACTCTCCAATCAAGATTTCAGATTCTGAGTCATCATCGTTGGGGCATGACTTTGTTGTTTAGTCCTTAAAGAAGTTGGTGGGAACCATTCCGACCTTCTCTAGTATTGAATCAAGATGCCAGATGCTCCAACATGCGTTGAATCAGAAAACCGACTCTGTATCTATGGTTATGGATAAGTGTGTTGAGATTGAGGCTCAGTTCAAAACAATCTTTGTTGGTTACGAAGCTCATAAAAGATCATGCAAGAGGTTGACAAGCTGGTCGAAGAAGAATGTGGAAGAAATGAGGTTGCTTGATGAGTTTCAAGAAAATGTTAAAGATTCCATTGAGACAGAGGACAAGAAGATAAACGAGACGACTTCCTCTTTTGAAGAAAAGCTGACTGAAGAAAAGAACTTCCGGATCCAAGAAGTCAGGGATCTGAATGGGAAGTTGAATTCTGTTTCTCAGAATTGGAAATTTGAAAGGGATCATCGGATCGATTTTGAAGAAAGGATGAAGGCTCAGGAAGAGAAGATCAAAGCTCAGGAAGAAAAGCTCAAATCCCAAGAAGAAAAAATTGAAGCTCAATCCGCAAGAATACTGGTCTTAGAGAAACAAGCTGAAGATGATCATAAAGACTTAAAAAAGATCAAGACTATTCTAAAGGGGCTCATGTCAAAGGAAAAAGATCCGAAATAACCTAATCCGATCTTTTTGTTGTATTTCATTGTTGCTGAGATTTCAAATTTAATGAAAGTTGTGTTATCGTTTCCATTATTGTCATTACTAATCATTCAGGTACTTTGTTATTTTTTTTCCATTCCATCCAATTCTTTTTGAAAATCACAAAGGGGGAGAAGGAAAAGATCCTTAAGAAAAAGAGGAACTCTAATAAGAGTTTATCAAAGGGGGAGAAAGAAAAAATACCCAAGGAAAATGAACTCTAATAAGAGTCTGTTTAAGGGGGGGAGGTTTCGTAAAGAAGACCTTCTTATGAAACATCACTCCGAAAATATGAATACGATCCTTAGAGTTTCAAATCCTAAGGGGGAGTTAGTCGTATTCATCTATATCCTTAAAACAAGGGAGATAAGCATTAATATGTTTCTTTCTTCTTAGAATAGATTTTTCGTAAGGATGTTTGTGCTTTCCAAAAAGGGGGAGATTGTTGAGTCAATAAGGTTTTCCTTATGACTTTTCCATTCCTTCTTGTTTTGAAAATCACAAAAACCATATCTTTAAGAAAATTGCTTTCTTAAGTAAAATTTCTTTTATAAGGAAAATTGCTTTTATAAGGAAAATTACTTTCTTAAGGGAAATCGCTTTTATAAGAAAAATTATCCTTATCCTATTTTCATCCATATTTTTCGTAAAGTATGAGATTCAGATTCATTTTCTCGGAATAATTGAAACATTGATATAAAGAATTCTGTTTTAGGATTCAGATTCTGGATAAGAACTATAAGGAAGTTTCATTCCGAATTCCGGATATGAACTCTAACTAAGTCCTATTCCAGATTCAGGATACGAATTCTAAAGAAGAATTCTCATTACGAATTCCAATGAAGAATTATCATTACGAGTTCTAATGAATAAATCTCATTCCGAATTCCCATTACGAATTCTGATGACGAATTCTCATTACGAATTCTGAAGACGAATTCTCATTACAAATTCTGATGTCGAATTCACATTACGAATTCTGATGAAGAATTCTCATTACGAATTCTGATGATGAATTCTCATTACGATTTCTGATGACGAATTCCTATTCCGAATTCTCATTCAGAATTCACCTATTAAACAGAATTTCAGTATCTTTGTTTTATACACTCTGAATTAATTCAGACTCCAAAAAATATCATTGTTAGTCTCCAAACTTTTATATTGCTTACATTTTTAAAAATTGTCTACTCTTTACTATTGTTCTTTACACTCCGAACCTTCACTCTGAAGTCTTCATTCGGAACTTTTATGTTAGAGTTGAAATGATGTCATACATTCTGTTATACTTGTTTTGTTATAAAACGATGTCGTCTATTTTGTTATAAACTAACCGTTGTCTAAGTGACACGTGTACAGGTCCCTCCGATCTTTAAGGAAAATATGACTGTTGGAGAAGGAGCCGACCGTACCTATAAATAGGAGCTCATTTGAAAGAGCTCGTAGCTGATAGCTGATGAAAGTGTTGAAAGGCTGAAAAATTTTCATAAAGTGATTTCTAGAGAGAGAGGCTCTTATTAACTGTCAAAGCTTTGTGCGACTCCAAATGTTGTTGATTACATTCGAGGGCTTCTAGGGATAGGAAGAAAGAGGTGCTGACTACATTAAAGTTCGAGGGCTTCCTTGCTGAGGAAGACAGAGGTTACCAACTACCTTGAAGTTGAGGGCTTGCGGGGATATCAAGACAGAGACTCTGATCTTCGTATCGAGGGCTTACCCTGGTGTGGGTAAGACAGACTGGCTTGAAAGTATAAATCAAGGGACCTTTATCCAAGGTTGTTGGATACCCTTCTCTTTGGGTTAAAAGACTTATATTTTGTTACTAGTAGTTCTACTACTTGTTTCTATTCCGCTGCATTTTTTAATATAAGGAAAGTATAACTTTCTTATACTTCCTTACTTGTACTCTGATTAATTTTGATTCTATACGCTTTAAGGTAGAATCTCATATTGTAACCTTTTGTTAAGTTTCAATTTCCGGAACCATATTTTTGGAACCTACTTTCGGAATCTCTTTCCAAGTTTGTATTCGGTGTTAGAGGTGTTGTGAATTTGCTTAAGTTTAACTTTGTTAAACATAGCCTTTTTCCTTTGCTTAAGGAAAACATAGTTATTCTTAACTGACTTTAAAGGTTCCAAAAGAATTTTTAAAGTATACAATTCACCCCCCCCCCTCTTTTATATTGAGCATCTACATTACTATTTCGATCCTACAATTGGTATCAGAGGTCGGAAACCTCTTACTCTATACCAATCTTACAAATTTATCATAAATTTATATTTTTAGAAATTCCAAAAGTTTCTCTCACCTCAATTATAAATGGGAACCTCATGCCCCACTTATTACCATCACATTGATAATTAAATCTTCACCCTACCATACCAATTTCTCCTATCAACTTCCATACTCACAGTCTAGTGGTTGTGGTTTTCCCTAAAGTCCAACCCTTGCGTCCCTAAGCGAATATCTAAAGGGACTTCGTCAAAGAAGACGATGATCAGATATGTATGAAAGAAATCAGACCTAAGGTAAGGGTTAATTTTATAATATTAGTATTATTAATTATTTTAATATGTATGTATCTGTTGGAGAATATTTATATTCCATGTTTATGATAATTAAACGAAATTTCCAACATATTTTTATTATTTTTCAAAAAAAAAATAATGTCATTTTTACACATCTGTGAATTTTCAGTAAATTGTTTGAAAGGAATCCTTTTTTGTCATTTTCCAAAAAAAATTCTTTATGAATTTTTAAAAATTGTATAAAAAAACTAATTTTTAACATATACGACATAAATTCAATGTATTTCTTAAATGAACCCTTAATGACTTAATTCTTCGATTACAATCTTACAATGTTATTTTCATAGAAACATTTTTCTTTTAAAATTTTGTGGAATTTTTAGAAAATAAAACATTTTCAATGAATAAATGATATTTTACTAATGAATTATTTTCATGTCATATCTAAATATCATTTTCTACATGTGATAAAATTATTTTATGTGACTTTTTGTTTACTAGGGATATTTTTCAAGGATACTATCCCAATTATTTATATCTTTAATTTATGGGTATTATGGAATGATATTTATGAAACCCATTTGATTTAAATTTTTCATGTTATGATTTATTGATGCATATGAAACTCATTTCAAGTCATGTTTTATGATATGGGGAATGATTTCGAGTCTTGTGGAACACATATGTATGGTTTTCATTCTATGATGTGTGAGACCTATATATCCCTCCATTGCTTTGGGAAAAGATATATATCTCCTTTGATTGAAAAGACTGAATTGAGAAGTGAACTACGATGAGAAATTTATGAATGGAACTGTGACCTATCCCAGATAAGTAAATTAATTTTTATACTATAATAGTCTTTCTAACACCCCATGCTTCCATGATATGATAACGTGCGATATACGCAACACTGAGTTCATGTACATCATGTCCTATCAAACTAGCAGTTTTAAAAGTGGTGATGAATAGTAATAACCAAATTTTGAATTATATATATATATACCATATAATTTTAACATTAATTATTTTTGTTTCAAAGACATAATATGAAGACAAATTCAAATTTTCAATAAAATAATTGTTTTGCAGAAAAATAAAGTTTTTCTGCCTTTTAATGGAGAACCATTTTTAAAACCAATATTTGATACTTTTATATATTCAATTTAATAAAATTAAATCCTTATATATAATCGGTACATAAAAATTTATTTTTAATATGTTTTTGGTACTTTTCGGATAACTTTCATATTTTGATGAATAGTGAAAAGTACTAAATTTTAATTAAAAACATCTTTTTTAATCAAAATAATTTATTATGATAAATTATTAATTTGAGTAGTTTTAAAGTATATATAAAATATATTTTTACCATTAAATACAGTTTTTTTCATTGGACATAATTTCACATTTAAACTGGACATAAACAATTGTCAATCTTTTGATAGTTATTATTTATTAAAAACATGCTATTTTATTTACAGCAGAAATTAATTTTAAATTAATTTCTGCCACTTCTGTGTTTTGAATATGGAAAAATAAATTCTATATTTTGAATCAGGATTTCCAAATTTTATAAATAGGTAACTTTTATTTTTAGACATTTTGAATAATTACTTCGGTAAATATTTTATTTACCATGGTTAAAGGATAAATTCGGTAAATAAGGGTAAAAAAATAATATTATAATAATATTATATTATCCTAAAAAGTGTCCTCAACCAATTTGGTGATACATGTCCGACCATGGCCATCTTTGGGTCGATTTTGGGATCCCATAGAGACACTTGTAAGTGATACTGAAACTTTATATTAATTAAGTTAAAGTAATACAAAAATGACACAAGCATATATCTTTTAGAAAAACAATTCTTACATAGGGTTATATATGTTATATTTTTTACTATAATTATTCATTATAAATACAAATATATTTCCTACATAATAGTATTTAATTTATTATTTTGAGACATTGAATAATTAAATATATTTATGACACAATAATGATGCAGTATTTTCCTAATTAATGAAAGAATCAAATAATTCGTATTATAAATGTTAAAATAAATATAATTTTAAAGTTTTGATTACATACACTAATTTTATAGGTTAATATGACATGTTAGTATTGCTTTAATGAATTTTATTCGAATTAATAATGTTTTTTAGAATTTAACAAAAATCATTTATTAAATAGTGTCAAAATTGACATAAAAAAGTTTAAAAAATATTATATTACTAATTGATATTCTATTTCTAAAAAATATAAGGCTTAACCAAAGAACATATATAATAGTATGTATATCCATAATGGACCACATGGTGGTCGCTTGGAAGTATATAGTATGTTTATTAACAATATAATATGATAATACAAGAGACATGGTAAATGTCAAACCATTTAACTTAGAGTTAAATATAAATTATAAGGTTACTATAGTGACCTAAACCTGTCTAAAATATATTGGTTGAAAGTATTTAGACCCAGAACCACATTATCTTAGAAATAAATCACTTTGTAGCCATTAAAAACTGAATATGAATTTATTATAAAATAATATTTCTACCTTTTCCTAAGGTCCCCCTCACCCCTCTTATAAAAGGGCACTCCTCATTCTCACTAATTCACACCATAAAAGACTTTTGGATTGGCCAACCCCTGCCCAAATATCCTAAAAACATCACTCAATTCATCCTAGAGGCCATAGTTGGATTATAAATCCAACCTATGGATCCCTTTTAATTAAATCAAGAGCATGAACCCGAAGAAGAGGTAATGATTTCACCACACTCTTTCAAGTTCCTTTCTTCTTACACTTATTCTTTCCTTGTTATTTCCATTATAAAGTAATAAATCTAGTATATTATATGTATTTTGTTGTTTTTATAAATATGGTACTACCATATTCAGTATTCTATCAATCCCTTGGATAACATGTCAACATATGTGCGCACATATGGCTTACCGTCTCCATGCCGTGGTGTAATTGTTATTCAATACATTATTATTTGGATAGGTATAATATTGATGTGTAATTCTTGTAAATAATACATATAACATGATAATTATTCTTTATATATGACAAACCATCCAATTATATATTATTTTAATAACAAAATAATGATCGTGTAGCTCGTGCGTACATACGGACTACAGTCTCCACGAACGCGATGCGATTCATTCCCCATCATATCCATTAAAAAGTAAATTTCATTTGATGATTAAAAATAATGTTTCGAGACATTATATAATTCTGGATATGAATAAGATACATCCTATACTTAAAAAATATGAATCACATAACAAATAATATAAAGGAAACGAATCTATTAACACCCGAAATGACGATAATACTAAGATATTATTAAAAATCAATGTTAAATAGTCATATATGATATCAAATTCATGAATATGATTCTTGTATAATTGAATAACAATTATTTCACCATTATATAGGAGGTTAACCTACCCTCAACCAAGTAAAATTACAAGGTAAGGGTTAATTTTACAACCTCTTTATTATCCGAGGTTGTTTTTACGTAAGTATCTACTGGGACATATTTATTATCATGTTCCATGGTTCATAATATAGTTTCCAAAGATATTATTTTAAGGTAATTTTGACTAAAACATAATTTTAAATGTTTTGAAGATTTATTCTTCTAAACCATTCACATTAATTCCCATGATTTAAAAATGGTTTTAAGGATTTATTTAAATGGACATGAATGTTTTAAAATGTCAATTACATCAAAAGTTTCAAAGTTGTATGGGAAACTTTGATTCAAAAATATATTTAAATGTATTCCTTTATAAATTGTGTGACTTTTAAATGTTTTCATGAAAAATGGATATTTCACTCAAAGAGTTTTACAAAACATTTTCATCTATGTCAACATCCTTTGATGTATTTCAAGCTTATTTGATGTTGATTTATTATGATACAAAACCTCCATAATGTACTGAATGTTTTGTGATATGTTTGACTGTGGATGTGTTATTTATATATCATCATGGTTTATGAAGAAGGTATTGACATTTCATATGCTAGTTTTAATATGAATGTTTATGTTATGTTTAAACCTATTCATATGAGAAATTTATTGGACTTAGTAAGTGATTGGTGGAGCTCGCTATAGCTTCTCGATGCATCTGTAGGTCTCATGAGACAAACTAGAGTCTTGGGACAAGGCCTTGACAAAAACTTATTTGTAGTCTTGGTATAAGGCCTTGACGATGTGGTTATGATAGTCTGGCATTTTTTATTCCATTATTATGAAATTGGTTATTGATATTTCATGTGATAATTCGACTAGTAGAATATCCATATAAATAAGTAAATGGAATTATTTCATTTTATCTTTGCAATATTATGCAGAACTTCAAGTTTAAAAAGTATTTTTTTATTTATACATTGGCTTAAATGATTTTGTTTATTTATGAAAGTTTCTGCTATATTTTTATCCTTACTGAGCATCTGAGCTCACTCCTTTCTATGTTTTATTTTTCCCAGGATGTGAAGAAGTATTTTATGACTGACCTGCTGGGATAGACTAAGGGGATATGAGTGTGGAATATAGATACTATTTTATTGTAGTTTTTCACTTAATGATGTAATGTAAGACTATTGAACATATCTAGTGCTTCCAAGGCTACTAAAATAATAGGTCTTTCGAGACATGCTCTTTTGTGATCATGCAAATGTTATATAATAATGCAACGACTCTGGGTAACTGGGGTTGGGGCATTATAGTTGGTATCAAAGGAAGTTTAGTACAAACCTTGGAAGCCTGATTTATGTAAACTCTGATTAGAGCACATATCCCTAAGATATAATTTGAGGATTAGTATAGAAGAACATCCTAGGATTTTGGTATTGTAGAGATTTTATGAGTTTTCCACGAAAAACATCCCAGTCTGGATACGAACGGGAACTGGTCCATGACAACGGGCATTGCTGCACTCTTGGTTACAACACTCCCGATGGATATGATTAGGATAATTCTCATTTTCTTAACAAACAAATATGAAGGATTTATGAGTATATAATTCCTCAAAAAAATATTTTTATGATTATGGATCATATATATAAACTGCTCAATTTACGTTAGATATTTTACAATTTTGGAATAATTTTCATTACAATTCCTAAACTGACCTAGTGTATACCATTTTATAGAAATGGAACCCAATATAAGGAATGTGAACACCAGGAATGCATATGATCCAAAAAGGAAGAAGGATCATCTCTTGGATGGTATTAAGAAAACATTTAGAAATGAAATAATCTCCCACGTATTATTAACATATGAAGAAATATTGTCATGTTTTAATAAGATAAGTAAAGGATTCTCTATGTCCTATGGATTTGAAGGGAAGCAAGAGATGAAAAAGATGGAAGAGAGAAATATTGATAATGGGAAGAGGGAAAAGAAAAATTTTCTCATATGTGATAACTGTGGGAAGAAACACCCTGAAACATGCTTGAAAGGAATGAGAATTTGTTATAAGTGTGGAGAAAAAGGACACCAAGTACGTGATTCCAAGGGTAAGAAAAAGTTTTCAAATGTATAATTTTTGATCTATAAGGAGATTAAACACTACACGAACCAATTCCCTAGTCATCAGACCATGACGAAAATGATGCTATTGGATAATAATGATGTTATGATACTACCACCGATGAAGAGGAATGACTGTTGTTCATATGTTGTTATTTAAGAATTATTTAATTTAAGTGTTGTATCAATGATGTACTGGAAATAAATAAGGATTACATGGTAGTACTATTTCATTGAGGATTTGAGATTTTATAGTACTAAGAAAAGTGACTCTACAGTGAGTTAAACTTTTTGGAAATTACATGGTTGAAGGAAAGATAAACCTTAACATGGTCCTAATATTGATGTTCTAATTTTGGAATAAGAGATGGTTGATTTGGGTAAATTATATTGGAAATTCTTGACTACCTTGAAACTGATTAATGATTTATATATTCCATCATTATTGGAGTTTAAAAAAATTTTGGATGGATGAAGTATATGCAATATTCTAATAGGAATAACAGAATATGAATGTAATCAATAAGGTCTTATGGTAATTCAGGATATTACCATGTTTTAAAATAATACATGATGAAGGTTTTCACATGTTATTACATGGAAAAAAATATTCATTGTGTTTAACGTTCAAATAAATTTTGGACTATGAGTTTGGATAGAAGTATTTTGGATAATTCTAGTTTGAGATGAATTTTGGATTTCCATAAAAGGACAACATGAAGGTCGGTCGTTAAGCCCTCACATTCGGCATACCCGCGAGACTTGAACCCACAATCAAAGGTCGAAAAGGGTGTATCACCTACCACTGGCCCTTGTGATGTCCCAGAATCAATAATGTAGTTTTTTTAAATGGTTTGGTATATGAATTAGAAATTCATTTTTTGGAATCCTATACGAATTGGATAAATGAGATATTTTTTTAAGTTCTATTATCTTTAAGAGTGAAAGATGAGTTTATGATAGAAATTAGTGAAAGGATGGAACTATACTTGTCAATTATATATATATATATATATTCTTCTCTTTTTCTACGATGAAATTAATTCTTGAACATTAGGTAAGGGATCTTAAAACTAAAAATTTGTTATCTGAATACCTTATGGTTTATTGACCTAATGATATTTTAAATCATCATAGATTGATGGCTTTGAGGACCTCAATTATACAGTTCATTGTGACTGATGACCTCAATCACTCCCTATATATATTTACGTTTTCCTCCAATTATGTGTCTCTAATTTAAACTAATGTTCTCTAAATCAATATCATAATTTGTTGGTGACCCTTTCATTTCTCATTTCCTCTTATTAAGACTAATATTTATTAACCCAATTTCTAATGTGGGTTTTCCCACAAAGATATTTTCTATTTTCAACATTTTATTTTCAAAGAAAAATTTCAAATTTCAAGGATGCAATTTATTGAAGGATGATAGAATGAAACACCCTAAGTTTCCACGATACGGTAACATGGGATGTGCGCAACATCGAGTTCAAGTACACCATGACCTATCAAACTAGCCGTTTTAAAAGTGGTTATGAATAGTAATAACCACATTTTGAATTTTCTATATATATCCCATATAATTTTAACATTAATTATTTTTGTTTCAAATACATAATGTGAAGACACATTCAATTTTTCAATAAAAGATTTGTTTTTCAGAAAAATACAGTTTTTCCACCTTTTAATGGCGAACCCTTTTTAAAACCAATATTTGAAACTTTTATATATTTAATTTAATAAAATTAAATCCTTCTTTATAATCGGTACATAAAAATTTAGTTTCAATAAATTTTTGGTACTTTTCTAAAAACATTCATATTGTGATGAATAGTAAAAATTACGAAATTTTTATTATTAACAACTTTTTTAATCATAATAATTCATAGTGATAAAATATGAATTTGAATGGTTTTAAAGTACATTTAGAATTTATTTTTACCATTTAATACAATTTTGGTCATTATAAATAATTTCACATTTAAACCGGACATAAACAAGTGTCAATCTTTTGATAGTTATTATTTCTTAAAAACACGCTTTTTGTTTTGACAGCAGAAATTAATTTTAAATTAATTTCATCCACTTATGTGTTTTGAATTTTGAAAAATGTATTCAATATTTGGAATCAGGAAGTACAAATTGTTTAAATATTTAACTTTTATTTTTAGACATTTTGAATAATTACTTCGGTAAATATTTTATTTACCATGGTTAAATGGTAAATTCAGTAATTAAGGGAAAAATAATATTATAATAAAATTAAATTACCCCAAAATGTGTCCTTGCCCAATTTTTTGATACATTTCCGACCATGGGAATATTTGGGTCGATTTTGGGACGTGGTGGGGCCACTTGTAAGTGATAATGACACTTTATATTATTTATGTTAAAGTAAACACAAAAATGACACAAGCATATATCTTTTAGAAAAAAACTTTTAGATAGGGTTATATATGTTATATTTTGGACTATAATAATTAATTAGAAACATAAAATGATTTCCTACATAATTGTATTTTATTTATAATTTTTCGACATTGAATAATTAAATTTATTTATGACACAATAATGATGCAGTATTTTCCTTATTAATGAATGAATCAAATAATTGGTATTATAAATGTCAAAATAAATATAATTTGAAAGTTTTGATGACATACAGAAATTTTATTGGTTAATATTACATGTTATAATTGGTTAAATTAATTTTATTTGAATTAATAAATTTTATAAGAGTTTATGAAAAATCAATTATTAAATAGTGTCAAAATTGATATAAAAGAGTTTCAAAAAGAAATATTTTATTACTAATTGATATCCTATTCCTAAAAATATATGGTTCGGCCAAAGGACTTATATCATTATAGAGGTATCATTAATGGACCACTTGGGGTTCTCTTGGAAGTATATAGTATGTTTATTAAACATATAATATGATAATAAAAAGAGTAAAGGAAAATGTCAAACTATTTAACTAAGAGTTAAATATAAATTATAAGGTTAATATAGAGACACAAACCTGTCTAAAATCTATTGGTTGATTTTATTTAGACACATAACCACCTTATCCTAGAAATAAATCATATTGGAGCCATTATACACCGAATATGAATTTATTAAAAAATAATATTTCTAGCTTTTCCAATGGTGCCCCTCACCCCACTTATAAAAGGGAACTCCCCCTTCTCTCTAATTCACACCTTCAAATCCTTTCGGCTCGGCCAAACCCTGCCCAAATATTCTCAAAGATTCCCTAACTTTATCCTAGAGGCTATATTTTGAAGATAAACCCAACCTATGGAGCCCTTTTTAATCAAATCAAAAGGAAGATCCTGAAGAAGATGTATTGATTTCACCACCCTTTTTCAAGTTCCTCTCTTCTTCCACTTCTTTTTTCATTGTTATTTCCATTATAATGTAATAAATATAGTGTATTATATATACCGTCATGTTATTACAAATATGGTACAACCATATTCAGTATTATAGCCATCCCTTGGATGACATGTCAACTTATGTGCGGACGTACGAATTACTGTCTCCACTTCGTAGTGTAATTGTTATTCAAGATATTATTCTTTGGATGGGTATAATAATGATGTGTAATTTATGTAAATAACACATATAACATGATAATTATATTGAATATATGATACACCATCCAATTATATATTATTTTAATATCAAAAGAATGATATTGTCGCTCGTGCGTACGTACTGACTACTGTCTCCATGAACGCGATGAGATTCATTCCCCATCATATCAATTCAAGACTAAATTTCATTTGATGATTAAAAATAATATTTTGAGACATGATATCATTCTGGATATTAATAAGATAAATCCCATACATAACAAATATGTCTCACATAACAATGAATATAAAGGAAAACTATTCCTTTAACACCCGAAACGACGATAACACTAAGATATTATTAACAAATAAATGTTAAATGTTACTATATGATATCTTATTAATGTATATGATTCTTTTATAATTGAATAAAAATTATTTCACCATTTCACAGGAGTTTATCCTACCCTCAACCAAGGAAACGTACGTGGTCTGGGTTAATTTCACAATCTCTTTTTTATCCGAGGTTGTTTTTACGTAAGTATCTACTAGGACATATTTATTATCCATGTCCATGTTTCATAAAACATTTTTCAAAAGGGATTATTTAAAGGGAATTTTTACTAAAACATAATTTTAAATGTTTTAAAGATTTATTCATCTAAACCATTCTCATTAATGACCGTGTTTTTAAAATTGTTTTAAGGATTTATTTAAATGGACTTGAATGTTTTAAAATGTTCATTACTTTCAAAAGTTTCAAAGTGTTATGGGACACTTTAATTCAAAAATATAATTAAATTCCTTCCTTTCTAAATATTGTGGCTTTTAAAGGTTTTCATGAAAAATGGATATTTCTCCAAAAGAGTTTTACAAATGATTTTCATCTATGTCATCATCCTTTGATGGATTTCGAGCTTATTTGAAGTTGATTTATTATGATACAAAACTTTCATGTTGTACTTAAGGTTTTGTGATATGTTTGAATGTGGATGTGTTATTTTAATATCATTCACAGTTTATGGAGAATGTATTGACATTTCATATGCTATTTTTAATAATAATGTTTATGTTATGTTTAAACCTATTCATATGAGGAATGCATTGGACATAGTAAGTGACGGGTGGATCCCGCTATAGCTCCTCAATGAATCGGTACATCTCAAGAGACAAACTAGTGTCGTGGCACAAGGCCTGTAGAAAAAACATATTTGTAGTCCTATCACAAGGCCTTGACGATGTGGTTATGATAGTACGGTATTATGTATTCCATTATTATGAATGTGGTTATTGATATTGCATGTGATAATTCTACTAGTAAAATATTCTTGTAAATAATAAAATGGAATTATTTCATTTTATCTGTGCCATATTATGCAGAAGATCAAGGTTAAAAATTCTTTTGTTTTAGTTATACATTGCCTTAATTGTTTATGTTTATTTATAACTGTTTCTGATATATTTTTATCCTTAATGAGCATCTGAGGTCACCCCTTTTTATGTTTTATTATTTCCAGTATGTGAAGAAGTATTTTATTACTGACATACTGGGATAGTCTAAGGGGATATGACTGTGGAATATGGAGACTATGTTGTTTTAGTTTTTCACTTTATAATGTAATGTAAGACTTATGAATGTATCTAGTGTTTCCAAGGCTGCTAAACTAATCGGTCTTTCGACACATGATCTTCTGTGATCATGCCAATGTTATGTAATAATTCACCAACTATGGGTAACTAGGGTCAGGGAATTATAGTAGGTATCAGAGGAATTTTAGTACAAACATTGGAAGCTAGATTTAGATAAACTCTAATTAGAGCACATAGCCCTAAGATATAATTTTATGGTTAGTATAGAATAACTTCCTATATTTTGGCATTGTAGTGATATTGTGAGTTTTCCAAGCAATAAATCCCTCTCTGGATACGAGCAGGTAGAGGAGGCTCTGGAACATATTTACCTAGGGGTAAAACATGAAAACATCGCTTTGAAATAGACTCGAACGGGAACTTTTCCATGACAATGAGCCTTGCCACACACTTGGTTACGACACCCCCAGGGGATATGCTTAGGATAATTCTCATTTTCTTTAGAAACCAATATGAAGGATTTATGAGTATATACTTCCTCAAAGAAAATATTTTTATTATTATGGATTATATCCATAAACTGCTCAATTTAAGTTAGGTATTTTACATGTTTGGAATTATTCATTACAATTCCTAAACTGGCCTAGTGTATGACACTATATAGAAATGCCCCCCAATAGAATGAATGTAAACTGCAGCAATACATATGATCCAAAGAGTAAGAATGATAATATATTTCATAGTATTAAGGGAATATTTAGAAGGGAAATAATCTCTCATGTTTTCTCCACGTATGAAGAAATAATATCATGTGTTAATAAGATAAATAAATAATTCTCTGAGTCCCATGGATTTGAATGGAATCAATAGAAGAAAAGGACGGAAGAGAGAATGTTAGATAAAGGGAAGAGGAGAAAGAAATTTTTTTCCATATGTGATAAATGTGGGAAGAAACACCCTAGAACTTGATTGAAAGGAATGAGAGTTTGTTATATGTGTATAGAAAAAGGACACCATGTACGTGATTGAAAGGGTAAGAAAAAGGTTTCAAATGTACAATTCTTCATCTGCAAGAAGTTTGGACACTACATGAACCAATGGACCAGTCATCAGACTATGCCGCAAATGCTGCTATTGGATAATAATCAAGTTATGATAAAACCATAGATTTATAGGAATGACTAGTGTTCTTATGTTGTTATTTAAGAATTATTTCATTTATGTGTTGTATCAATGTTGTTCTGGAAATAAATAAGGATTGTACTGTAGTACTATTTCATTGAGGATTTTAGATTTTATAGTACTAAGAAACGTGACTCTATAACAAGTTAATCTTTTTGGAAATTATATGGTTTAAGGAAATATAAACCTTAATTTTGTCCTAATATTGAGGTACTGATTTTGGAATTTGAGAATGCTGATTTGGGTAAATTATATTTTATATTCTTGACTACCTTGAAGCTAATTAATTATTTGATTATTCAATAATTTTTGGTGTTTACAACATTTTTGGATGGATGAAGTATGTCCATTATTCTATAAGAAATAAGGGAGCATGATTGTAATCAATAAGGTTTATGGTAATTTAGTGTATTACGATGTTTTAAAATAATACAAGATGAATGTGTTCACATGTTATTACATGAAAAAATGATCATAATTGTGTTTAAAATCTAAATAAATTTTTTACTGTGCATTTCGATAGAAGTATTTTAAATAATTCCAGTTTTAGATTATTTTTTGATGGACATAAAAGGACAACCCGGAGGTCGGGCGACAACTCATCGCATCCGGCAAGGCCGCGAGACTTGAACCTGCAACTGAAGGGTGACAAGGTTGTATCACCTACCACTGGCCCACGTGATGTCCCAGATTCAACAATGTAGTTTGTTTTAAAAGGTTCTGGTAGAAGAATTAGAATTTCATTTTTTGGAACCCTATACGATGAGGATAAATGGGATATTTTTTTAGGTTCTATTATCTTTTAGAGTTAAAGATGTGTTTATTTTAGAAATTAGTGAAAGGATAGAAATATACTTTTCATGTATATATATATATATAAATTTTCTTCTCTTACTATATGAAGAAATTAATTCTTAAACATTAGTTAAGGTATCTTAAAACAAAAAATGTGTTATCCTAATACCTTATGTTTTATTGACCCGATGATATTTTAAATCATCAACGATTGATGGCTTAGAGGCCCTCAATTCTAATTTTTTTTGTGAATGATGACCTCAATCACTCCCTATAAATATTTATGTTTTTCCTCCAATTATGTGTCTCTAATTGCAACCAATTTTCTCTAAATCAAGATCAGAATTTGGTGGTGACCCTTTCATTTCTCTTTTCCTCTTATTAAGACTAAATTTTTTTAACCCAATTTCCGATGTTGGTTTTCCCACAAAGATATTATCTATTTTCAACCATTTATTTTCAATGAAAATTTTCAAATTGTGAGGATGCAATTTATTTAAGGGTGGGAAAATGTAACACCCCAAGCTTCCACGGTACGATAACGTGCGATGTACGCAACACCGAGTTTAAGTACACCATGACCTATCAATCTAGTCATTTTAAAAGTGGTTATGAATAGTAATAACCACATTCTGAATTTCATATATATATCCCATATAATTTTAACATTCATTATTTTTGTTTCAAAGACATAATATGAAGAAAAATTCAATTTTTCAATAAATGAATTTTTTTTCAGAAAAATAAAGTTTTTCTGCTTTTTAATGGTGAACCCTTTTTAAAACCAATATTTGACACTTTTATAAATTCAATTTTATAAAATTAAAGCCTTATTTATAATCGGTACATAAAAATTTAGTTTCAATAAATTTTTGGTACTTTTATGATAACATACATATTTTGATGAATAGTAAAAATTATTAAATTTTAATTAAATACAAATTTTTTAATAAAAATAATTAATAGTGATAAATTATGAATTTGAGTGGTTTTAAAGTATATTAACATTATATTTTTTCCATTTAATACAATTTTGTTCATTAGAAATAATTTCACTTTTAAACTAGACATAAACAAGTGTCCATCTTTTGATAGTTATTATTTCTTAAAAACATGGTTTTTGTTTTGATAGAAGAAATTAATTTTCAATTAATTTTTTCCTCTTATGTCTTTTTAATTTGGAAAAATGGATTCTATATTTGGAATCAGGATGTCCAAATTGTTTAAATAGGTAACTTTTCTTTATTGACATTTTAAATAATTACTTTGGTAAATATTTTATTTACCATGGTAAAAGGGTAAATTCGGTAAATAAGGGTAAAAAATAATATTATAATAATTTTAAATTACCCCAAAACGTGTCCTCTTCCTATTTTTTGATACATTTCCTAAAATGGTCATCTTTGGGTCGATTTTGGGACCCCATAGAGCCACATGTAAGTGATAATGACACTTTATATTAATTAAGATATAGTAAATACAAAAATGACACAAGCATATATCTTTTAGAAAAAAAAATTCATAGGGTTATATATGTAAAAATTTTGTCAATAAATATTCTTTAGAAAGGTAAAAAATTTCCTACGTAATTTTATTTTATTTATAATTTTGAGAAATTTAATAATTATATTTATTTATGACACAATAATGTTATAGTATTTTCCTTATTATTGAAAGAGTCAAATAATTGGTATTATAAATGTTAAAAAAATTATAATTTGAAAGTTATGATGACATACAATAATTTTATTGGTTAATAGATAATTTTATGATTTCTTGAATTAATTTTATTCGAATTAATAATGTTTTTATGACTTTAATAAAATTCTATTATTAAATAGTGTCAAAATTGACATAAAAGAGTTTTTAAAACAAAAATTATATGACTAATTGATATTATATTCAAAAAAATATATGGTTCAGAAAAAGGAATTAAATAATTATAGGTGTATAATTAATGGACCACTTGGGGGTCTCTTGGAAGTATATTGTATGTTTATTAACCATAAAATATTATAATACAAAGAGACATGGTAGATGACAAACTATTTAACTAAGAGTTAAATATAAATGATAAGGTTAATATAGTGAACTAAACATGTCTAAAATCTATTTTTTGAAAGTATTTAGAACCATAACCACCTTATCCTAGATATAAATTACTTTGGATCCATTATAAACTGAATATTAATTTATTATAAAATAATATTTCTAGCTTTTCCTAAGGTTCCCCTCACCCCTCTTATAAAGGTTCTCTAACCCTTCTCTATAATTCACATCATCAAAGACTTTTGGCTCGGCCAAGCCCTACCCAAATATCCTCCAAACATCCCTCACATAATCCTAGAGGCTTTAGTTAGATCATAAATCTAACCTAAGGTGCCCTTTTGATCAAATCAAAAAAAAGAACCCGAAGAAGAGGTAATGATTTCACCACCCTATTTCAAGTTCTTTTATTCTTCCACTTACTCTTTCTTTGTTATTTCCATTCTAAAGTAATAACTCTAGTATCATATATAAACTGTGATGTTATTATACATATGGTACTACCAAATTCAGTATTCTATCAATCCCTTGGATGACATGTCACCATATGTGCGTACGTACAACTTACTGTCTCCACGTCGTAGTGTAATTGTTATTCAATACATTATTATTTGTACGTGTATAATAATGATGTGTAATTAATTTAAATAATACATATAACATGATAATTATTCTCTCTATATGATACACCATCCAATTATATATTATTTTAATATCAAAATAATGATATTGTCGCTCGTGCGTAAGTACAGACTACAGTCTCCACGAACGCGATGAGATACATACCCCATCATATCCATTCAAGAATAAATTTTATTTGATGATTAAAAATAATGTTTAGAGGCAAGATATCATTCTGGATATGAATAAGATACATCCCTTAGATAAAAAATATGGATCACATAACAAAGAATACAAAGGAAAACGAATTTGTTAACACCCGAAACGACAATAATACTTAGATATTATTAACAAATCAACGTTAAAAGATCATATATGCTATCATGTTAATGTATATGATTCTTGTATAATTTAATAACAATTATTTCACCATTATATAGGCGGTTAACCTACCCTCAACCAAGTAAAAGTACATGTTAATTTTTAATTTCTCAATCTCTTTATTATCTGAGGTTTTTTTATGTAAGTATCTACTGGGACATATTTATTATCCATGTCCATGTTTCATAAAATAGTTTTCAAAGGGATTCAGTTAAGGGAATTTTTACTAAAACATAATTTTAAATGTTTTAAAGATTTATTCTTCTATACTAGTCTCATTAATGTCCATGTTTTTAAAATGTTTTTAAGGATTTATTTGAATGGACATGAATTCTTTAAAATGTTAATTACATTCAAAAAGTTTCAAAGTGGTATGGGACACATTGATTCAAAAATATATTTAAATGTCTTTCTTTCTAAATTGTGTGACTTTTAAATGTTTTCATGAAAAATTGATATTTCTCTCAAATAGTTTTACAAATCATTTTCATCTATGTCAACATCCTTTTATGGATTTTAATCTTATTTGAAGTTGATTTATTATGATACAAAACTTCCTTGATGTATTAAAGGTTTTCCGATATGTTTGAATGTGGATGTGCTATTTTAATATCATTCATTGTTTATGGAGAAAGTATATACATTTTGTATGCTATTATTAATACGATTGTTAATGTTATGTTTAAACCTGTTCATATGAGGAATGCATTGGACTTAGTAAATGATGGGTGGAGCCCACTATAGCTCCTCGATGCATCAGTAGGTCTCATTACACAAACTAGTGTCTTCGCACAAGGCCTTGAAAAAAACTTATTTGTAGTCTGGGTAGTAGGCCTTTACTATGTGGTTATGATAGTCTGGCATTATGCATTCCATTATTATGAATGTGGTTATTGATATTACAGTGATTATTGGACTCGTAGAATATCCATGTAAATATGTAAATGGAATTATTTCATTTTATCATTGCCATATTATGCTGAAGTCCTTGTCTAAAATGGCTTTTGTTTTAGTTATACATTACCTTAAATGTTTATGTATATTTTTGAATGTTTCCGCTATATTGTTATCCTTAATGAGCATTTAATCTCACCCCTTTCTATGTTTTATTTTTCCCAAGATGTTAAAAAGTATTTTATGACTGACCTGAAGGGATAGTCTTAAGGGATATGAGTGTGGAATATGGAGACTATGTTGTTGTATTTTTTCACTTTATGGTGTAATGTAAGACTTATGAATGTATCTAGTGTTTCTAAGGCTACTAAAATAATCGGTCTTTCGAGACATGATCTTTTGTGATCATGCCAATGTTATGTAATAATGCACCGACTCTGGGTAACTAGGGCTGGGGCATTATAGTCTTTTTAATGATCTTTCACAGCTATGGATGTGTTTTTTTATGCATATATGAATGAATAAATTTCATTCCTTATGTTATTATATAATGGAATAATTTCCTTGATTTGTTATGAACTCCCATGGTTTAACCCATGACATGATATCATGAATCATTGATTTGTAGGATATAATTTAACAAATTTTTATGTTTGCATGTCTTAGGATGATGATATGATTGATATATCCCTTTTTAACCTTTCTATGAATCAAATACAACCCTTTCTTACGTTTCTTTTCCCAATGATATGAATAAATATTATAAGTAATATTTGTCAGAAATGCTTATAGAAATGAAGGAATAAGGGGGAGATGATGTAGATTCTATATGAATCAGTTGTTTATTTTATTATCATACCAATGAAACTAACCCTATAAGGTTCATTCATGGTTTTTATGTAATGTAAATAATATTATTCTATTTATATCTAATATCAATGTATGAAAATTATGGGTTGTCATAGCTCTTCTAGAAGTCAAAAATTTATGGCAGTGAATAGTAAATAGAAACAACAACCTTATATCAAAGGAAGTTAATAAGTGAATATATATGAGAAGAACCCCCCCCCCCCCCATCCTCTTTTCTACCTCCCATACAAGGAAACCAGTCCCCTATAATTTCTTTTCTTCACCAACCAGAAGTTCTGGCTTCCCACAGTCCATATAAAAAAGTAATGTCCTAAGTGTCTAATATGATAACAGAAACTAGAATAAAACTATACTATTCCATATATATCTTATTTTAACTATAAAAGTTTCCTCCAAATAAAAATTAATCACAGTTCCCCATGGTAATGAATAGTTATGTTCAAATGTTTAATTGAATGTTAATTGAGATATTGGAGTTGGAACTGAGATACTCAGTGCTGATTCTAAAATCATAATAATGCCTATTAGACAAATATAATGAAGTAATCAATGTCATGATAGTTTTAAAGAATAAATACAGAAGATTGATATTTTATATTTCATAAAAAACAAGTAGAAAACCAATTTAATAGAAAATATAATTTCTTCTTTTACATTGAAGTCCATTTCGAATAAAACATAAAATTTCACCCAAAACATGTTTATCTAAAGGAAAATGCAATAAAAGATGTATCACATTAGGAAAACAATATAGCTATATACATTTCATAAAATTTACACTAAATATATAATATCACAGTAATAATTTCAGTAGATTAGATATAAATAAAAATTCATTTTTATATATTACCATAGAAATGGGAATAAATAAGAGTATGAAAAATGGGAAATCCCGATGTAGCTGGAATAGTTGTGGTCCAAGGATCCTTGTACCCATTGTGATCAATCAAATAATTAAATATACTAATGTATGAGCTACTTTATATTAAATCCCAAATATCTAGTGGTACACACACCATCTTCATTTGGTATTGTTAGTTTTGTTGTGTAATCCTACCAGCAAGACTAGGTGAAGGTCTGGTAGGCTCACGCAACATACAACTCATTCATTCACCTCCTAGGTACCCCGTATTTTAAGGACATTTTCCCATAACATTTATTCATATGGGTTTTATAGAGAAAATTTATATTCAAACATTAAAATTAAATCATTTTTGTGGAATACCTAATATGTTACAAAAATAGACACTCAATGATGGTATTAGTCTGTTGCATTTGGAAACATGGAAACATAGACATTGTTACATAAGTGTTCCACATTATCTCCCACTAGGTTGTTCATGACGATCACCCTTATTAAAAACATCATATGTAATACATATCTTGATAACCTAGGGAATGGGAACATAAAAGTGGTGAACATAGATGCTCAGTAATTGTAAAAAAGATGATATTTAAGCATAAACATGATGATAAGGATAAGAGAATGTGATCATGACAATAGAAGATCATACCCTACATAATAATTAACATTGAAATCAATCATGCAATAAATATTGGCTGTTCATAAGACAATAATCACAAAGTAATCAAGATAATAATAAATGTATGCATAACTTAAGAATAAGACATTTAATTTTTGGAAGACACATAATAATATAAAATGATTTCCATTGTAGTAATTTAATTCCCAAAAAGTACATATTAGTATAATGGGTTTACTCCCCATACCATATTGGTAGTCATGGATCACTCTTAAGACTAGCATTCTAGCCGAGATTTACTCCCAAGACTATCTTAGAAGACAAAGTACATTATTGAATCGAGTTCACTCACCATTTTAGCCATGTCATTATCATCAAATATTAATCTTTACCCAATTAAATGGAGGGAGATTTATTTCCCACCCATAACATAATTAAATCATTCATATGTTTTCCACATATAATAAATAATCATATCATAACTCACGAAATAACATGGGTATCATAAACATTTAATTATATCATAACCTATGGAAAAAGTGATATGTTTCATAATCATTACATCAAAGAATAACCTGTGAAAGGAAGAAGGGGTTCATAAGAATATAAATCATTAAATAGAAACATTTTTCAAAGAAATATAATACATGAAACCAAAACATTTTTCATAGTAATTAAGCCGTGAAAACACAAACCATTCAGAGAAGTAATATACGGTGAACAATTGGATCATTTAAAAAAAGGCATGTGTAACTAAAAAGATGTCATCATATATGGAAGAAAATATGGAAAGATCTTTTAAAACCATATCTTTATGTAAATATCATTTTTAAATTTATGAATTATTTTAAAAACATAGTGCTTTTTTTTCAAAAAAACATTCTTTGAAAACATATTAGGGAAACATGAAAACATTTTGAAAAACATTTTCTTCAAAAATACCATTGAAAAATTATATAAAAATTAAATAATTTTTCCATGAAAGGGATGTTGAGAAATAAATTTAAAACCATATTTTAAAGGCATTTTCAAAGGATGGTTTTTGATGTAGATAGATTTTCGACCAAATAGATAAATGAGATTTGATTTTCATAAAAACATTTTATTATTTATCTTAATTACCAAATAGTGGGAATATGGAACCAATATGTGAATATATAATTAATTAAAACAATAAAATAAAATCCATGAGAGTTATTGATATATGGATCATAAAATTTCATCATTTTAGTTAGAATTGTAAACAATTTATATAAATTATGAGATTGTTTCAATATACTCTTATAGCTTAGTAACTTCGAATCATACTCCCCAATTAAGAAAATAATATAACATGAATATTAAAATATTATTAACTGGGTATTTTCATGATATAAAATTTTAAATATTATCGAATACACCTTTCTTATGAACAAATGTTCATATCATTTCATGTGTCTCAAAGAACAAAAATTGATACAAAACTACATTGCTAATTTTAGTACTTTTGAAACATAAACCCAAGGAAAGACATATCATAGAATGGATATGTAAATAATAATTAATTTAATTTTAATAATAATATAATACATTCATGTTCATTATCTACACTACCCAAAATTAATGAGTGGTGAATTAGTAAAAAGTCTCATATAAATAAATGTGAGATGATAAAACCCTTACCTTATGTCATGACTCTTGTTGTACAACTTCAAAAATCATGTATAATAAGTATAATTTTATTATACCAATATTACATAACCATATATATATATATAATACCATATATAATTTAATTATAACATTATAATACAATATCATTAATAATTCCATGCTAAAGTTATATTTCAGGTGATACCCGCCTTGTTTTTTTACATGTTTTGGCTTGTTATTCATGATTTTCTAACTTAGATCATGATTTAATTATTTAAATAATGGAAAACATAACATAAATATATTTTATATTCATTATATATATATTTATATTATTCTATATAATAAATAAATATTAAATGAATTACATCGTTCATGGAGATAGTGCATCTTACATACACATTGATGTTGTTTCTATTTTCTTATCGTATTGAATGAAATAAAGTAAATGACATATCTTTGTGTGTGTGTGTGTATATTATAATTATAGTATCATTATTATTTCAAATATTTCATATTTTATTACTACATCCATACTTAATATGTTACATTTAACGTGTGAATGAATCATGTCACATTGAATTGGCGGTAGTTCACATATCCACAAACAAATTTATATTTTTTAAAAAAATGGAAAGAATGATGGTGTGTTTTATATAATAACTAAATAATATTAAATATATAATTAATATCATATGTATCATAATAATATATATCCCATCTTAATTCGGAACCGTGATAGGTGTTAAAGGAAAAACAAATAACTTCATTTCCTGAGGCGGTAGTTCGTCATAGATAAGGATAGTTAGTTTTTGACCCATTAGATAGAAGGGTTTTTAATTGTAGCTAAAAACCATATAATGAAAAAATACCACTATATATAGTATATTGACGTTATTATATAATCATTTGTTAATAAATTTTTCAGGTTGTAGAATTAAAAAAAAGGATCTTGAGAAATGATGTTACCTCTTCTTTGGGTAACTTCATTAGGTTTGCAACCAATAGAATACATGGATGGATTTATGCCGAAATGTATGATTATAGGAGTAATTACTATTTTTTTGAGGATATAATGTTTTAGGTTTTCTGAGAAATGACTTGAGATATTTGAATAAATGGTCGTGGTGAGTGACTTTTTATAGTGGAGTAGGAGTGGCATTCTAGTTAATTTTTTAAAACATGAATTTCAAACACGGTTTTTCCATAAAGAGTGGCTCCATTAATGGTAAAAAAATCTATAATTGAGGATAGTGTTGAAATATATTATTAAAATTTATTTTTACAAGTATCTAGGTCATTTTGAACCTTATGATTTCTTGTTATTTTTTGTTAAACTAATGTTTTTATAAATCATTTTCATTCATTTAATTGATTTAACTATTTTGTTTGGTCAAATATTATATTTGAATTAGTATATGTTATCAATTATTATTATTTGATATATTAAATCAATTTTTTGAAATTCTATTCAAATAAGTGTAAGAAATTAGTTTAAATATATTCACCCAGACGTGTCATGATAAGTGGGGTTTTAAGAGAAAATGCTCAAATACTTAGAATGTTTTTATCTCCCATTTCGATGATAAATTGGTTCTAATGGCCTTATTTGGATTAATTAATGTCAAAATATTCTATTTAAAATGTAAAACAAAATTAAAATATTATTTAACAATATTAATAAATTAAATGATAACCCATACTTGAATTAAAATTAATTATATTTCATAGATCATCCAAAAATGTAGTTTTTGAAAAAAAAAATTAAAAAAATACACTCTATGATAATTTTGACATTATGAATTAAAAAATGTATTTTATTTTATCAAAATAAATTTAAAAAAGTTTATAAAATAAATTTTATTATTATTCATATAGGGAAATAAAAATTAGTTCTTTCAACAGAATTATTCCCTAACATTTAATGTCTTTACATAAAATTGTTTTCCTTGTTACCAATATATTATATATTTATATATACATCCACAATAAAAATTGATTAAAATTAGTTATTAGTAATTATAATAATATTTTTAATGTACAGGGGATAATAATATCATTATAATAAAAAAAATGTATCTTAGACGATACTTAGTGTTTCATGTAATGCAATCCAAGTCGGTGTTACATGTAGAACAATATTAATTCATTTTTTTATATAAAGGAATCCTAACATGGTATATAATGAAACAAATTACATCCTAGAATATCAATTTATTCAAAAAAACGTTTATAAAAACTCATTGTGTAACATTCTTCCTCCCATAAAATGATTTTCACCCACAAAAATTCTTCAATCAGATGAAAAAAATGAGTATAACTTTGCCTTATCAAAACCTCAATTTCCCATTTAGCTTTCTCTAATAGGTTATTTCTCCTCAAATCATTAACCATGAGAGTACTATTGTTTCATAGAACCTTTTATACAGGATCCATAATTTTAAATGGTTGTTCATTGTAAGATAGTTCATACTATAGTACTATAATCATTGAGTTCAATACATTTGATGGGTCAGGTATGTATTTCCTCAAGAGAGATTCATGTAATACATCATATACTTAAGATATATTGGGAAGAAGTTCCATGAAATAGTCTATCGTCCTGATATGATCATGAATTTTAATGAGACTGATATACTTAGAGAAGATTTTCCGTTTCTTCTTGAATCATGTAACCTTATTCTAGGGAGATATTAATAGAAAATCCTTCCCACCATATTATAATTCTAGATCATGCTGATGGTAATCATCATAACTTTTCTTTTGACTTTGAGATTCCTTGACAATATGCTGAATGGAATTAAACTTCTCGTTTATTTCTTCATGTGTCTCAGGTCCAAATATCATTCTATCTCCATCTTCATACTAAAACATTAGATCTCTACATTTCTTCCCATATATGATATCATACAGATCCATATGATGTCTTTATTGAAGTATATTTTTGAATGAAAACTCAACTAGAGAAGGGTGTTGATTCCAATATCATTTAAAATCCATTGAATATGATCTCAACATATCTTCAAGGTTTTGAATTGTTCTTTCAACCTCACCATCAATAGGAGGATGAAAATCAGATATGAAAATCAATTCTGTGTCATGTTCCCAATGAAGCCTTCTCTATAACATTGAGGTAAACGTAGGATCCCCAATAAATACAATAGAGTGTTGTACTCCATGAAACCATACCACTTCCATAACATATATCCTGGAAAGATTATCAAAAGATAATTATTATATAATATAAATGAGGTGTGCTAATATTGTAAGGCATTCAACTACCACCCATATAGTGTTAAACCCTTTAGAGGTTTTTGGGAGTCCGAAGACAAAATCCATAGAGATGTTCACCTATTTCAATACTATTAAGTGTAGATGAAAAAATATTTTCTTAGACTTTTGTCCTTCAGGAATAAATTCCCAAAATATCTTTCACATAGATACAAACTCTTCGATATCCCACTTCATTCCATCTCATTACAAGTATTCTTTAAAATATCATTACATCTTAATACTTCTAGGATGAATTGAGAATTAAGATTTATTTTCTTACTCTAATAGAAAATTCTTTTAATATGGTATGTACAAAACACATACAATGTTCTGGAACCATATCATTCCATCATGACTCATGAAAATTTCTAACCTTATTTTGAAACTCTAAATCTTCCGTATTCTCCTCATTGTACATAATTTGGATATAGGGTTGAACATTCAATTGAGAATGATTTGATTATCCTCCTTACTTCAATATTTAAATATTCATCCTTTTCAAATCCATAAATACTTTATCTTTTTCAATCATCATAATGTATAAGCTAGCATGATCCTTCTGACATAACACATTTTCTACAGCATTCTATTTTCTATTGCGGTAATGTATTTCGTAGTAATAATCCTTTATTATCTATTACTGTCTTCCCTAACTCATGTTTCATTACTCCTATGTGAATATGTATTTCAAAATTCTATAATCAATATATAAATGACTCTTTATACAAAAAGATAATGCCTTCATATCTTTAATGAAAAATTTACCTCTACTAACTCCAATTCATGTATTGGGTAACTTTTCTCATAAATAATCAATTTTCCTTGGCATATAATATAATCATGTTATGATTCAAAATAAAACAACATAATACCTTCATGGATGAATAACTATATATTAATATACCTTCTCTGATATAGGGCAATGTAAGAACATGTGTATAGACTAACCATCTGTTCAGATCCTTGATATTTCCCTCACATTCATATTTCCAAGTGAACATGGCACAGTTCCATGTTAACGCGGTATTTCGATTAGTTAGTCATGAGAAATTCCCAAAAAAACATTGATAATATCAAGATAGACTATGAAAACATTGAATCTTAGTCACTTTGGTTTTTATAATCCAACATCTCATTGCCTCTATCATTGATGGATCTATATTTATACCACCTATTGAGATAATTTTATCCTAAATGAAATACATTTACCTAAAAAATCACACTTTTAAATTATTTTAAAAACTTCTCAATCCATATGGTCTTCAGTAAAATTATCAACAAGTCTTCTCGGTATTCATTCCTCTTGGAATATATAATTATATCATCTATAAATACTACCAAAAACTGATCAAGGAAATCTCTTACGAATTTACACATCAAATACAAGAATATATTAGGTGAATTTGTAAGAACAAAATGAATCACTATATATTCATAGTATCCATACCTCGTACATAAGTAACTCCTGGGCATATCCCCTATAATGACCCTCAATGGATGATATCTAGAACAATTCTCAATCATGGAAAAGTATTGAGATCTATGTAGATGATCAAACAAGTGATCAATAGAGGGAATACAATACTTTTTCCTAATCATGATCTTGTTCAAATCCTGATAATATATACATAGTCTCATTAATACATCATTACTTTTCATAAAAACAATAGTTTTACCCCAATGTGACACACTTGTACTGATGAATCCCTTGTCATGTTTTTCTTGGATTTGACTCTTTATTTCCTATGATTAAACTGGGTTTATTATATAAGAGATCGTTGAAATTTGTGTGGAACCTTGTAGGAGATATATAGAAAATAAAACATCAAATTTTGGTGTAAGGATACGAATATAATTATAAAATACATCCACCAACTCCGAACAATAGGCATATCATTGATCTCAATTTTCTCCCCAATAATTTGAGATAAAAAACACTTCTGAATGGGACTTTAGACTCATAAATAGGAATAAATATACATAGGAATTTTATAATTATCCTCACATTGAAATAAAATCATTTGTTGGTTTGAAATATCAAATTTGACTTCTCGTCCTCAAAAATTAATGTGGGATTTAGGAATAGAATTTTGATCTGTGAATAAGATGACCTCAAATTCAAACAAATGGAAAATGACATGATTTGAAAGAATCACATTCCCAAAAATAACAAATGATGCTAAATCATATACATGAGATATAATCATAATAGCACCAATTTTTTTCATAGGTAATTCCATAACTAATTGTTCGGGTCAGATCATAATATCATTAATATATTCTCTAGATATGAAAGAGTCGATATATCCAACATAAAATAAGACATTAGAAGTTCTATAGTGGTTTGTATGTGTAAATTTTTCCACATCAATATCACACCCCACATATAATAAATTGATGGCATGTCATTTCTCTTTATCCCTGAGATTTAGATTTTTATGACATCCATCATCATCACCAAGAATATGGTTTGGGAATGGATTACAATAATGTCAAATCTCCTTACCCTTATAGCACTGAAACAGGGGTGGTTCATTCTCTGTAGTTTTCTCTCCATGCACATTTTTTTCTAACCTCTTCCAATAAATTTAGTATTTAAATTCTTGATGACCATCCTTTCCATACTTAAAACATTTATTAGTCCCCTTATGTAAAATTATTTTATGATTCATTCCACACATTGAGCATAAATTAAAGGTTTTCATATTCTCTTCATGATTCATATATTTTACATTAATCTCCATATTACTATTATTGTTAAAACCATGAGATTTATATTTAACTGTATCCTCCAATGAAACTGTAATTTCATAATGAAAAATCTCTTCAAATATACTAAATTTTGTGACGAACAATGACCTTCAGATACTTGGAATTAATCCACTGAATTATTAGTCAACATTATATTCTAATTTGAAGATAATACTATCTGTGTACCTCATATGTGTTGTGAAATTAGTCTCATAGGTAGCTAAATATTTTTGATCCATTTTATTTAACTGACCTAACTCTTTCTCAATATTTTTATGGAGAATCCCAATACATTAATTATTGAAAAAAATAGTTCTTAAACTCATCCTGATCCATAGATTCAATTTCATATTGATTCCTCATTTTCTGGGTATGTGTCCACCATTTGTCTAAGTATCCCTCAAACCAATAAATGGACAGAATTATTATCTCATTTTCTAAACACTGGATAAAATAGAGTATATTTTATATTGTATAGATCCATTGTCTAATAAATTTTGGATCAGAATTCCTGGTGACTGAAGGTGGACATTACCTCACGATGCAATCAATTGAATTTTGTTTCCTATTTTTCTAATTTCAATGTCCATCATGATTTATATATTGATAATGTTGAGGGATTATAAAAATAATATTTATCAATCTAACTTGTATTGAATTTATATGTTCATAAAAGAACATTGCATTATTTGTAACACTCAGTATTAACATGGTTCTTTTGGGTCCCTTTAATTGACTAAAATAAAAAATCATAGAGTATGAAATAAATTTCATAGTGAGGATTCACATAATCCTGAAAAAACATGCATTGTATATCTATATTATGACACACAACTTAATATATTACACATTAGGTTTATCCTTGTTTATTAACAAACAACTCCAATATAAATCTTTCATGATTGAAGTGTGTATCATTTTTGGTCAAAACCATATAACAAATATATCTCATTATATTGACGAAATATATAATAATATTAATGAATTGAATAAGACGATATGATGGTGTTTGAATATGAAAATAGAACAAAGGATAATGTGGAAGGATGTTACCTCTTCTTTGGGAAAGTCCTTTTGGTTAGCACAAAATGGTTTACTTTGATGGATTTATTCCCAATGTGAAGATTATATTATCCAATTTGGAATGATGGTAGAAGATTTGGAAATATTTTTTCTGAGTCAAGGGGCTAGATATGTGTGAACATGTGGTATGGGTGAGTACCTTTTATAGTGAAGGAGGAGTGGCATTTTTGTAAATTTTATAAAATGGAATTCACCCTTGTTTTATCCATGAAAAGGGTCTCTAATAATTTTTAGAAACCATAAAAAGGGAGTATAAGGTCTAAATATTTCCAAAAAATTGTTTATGGTAATGTGTATATCCAAATATTAATTATATGGTTAGGTCTTAGACCTTTGAGAATCTAATTTCAATACATAATCGTTTTCATTAATTTTATTTACATTAACTAATGTTTTTCTCAAAAATTATTTTTATATTATTATAAATTATAAATAATGATTATTAAAAATATTTAATTCATTATTCCAAATTCAAATAACTTAAGTGGAGGAAATTAATTTAAAATTAATCCTGTATACATGTCACGACATTGGGTTTTTAAGGGAAATGTTTTAAAGGGTGAAATGTTATTATATCAAATTTAAATATCAAATTGGTTGTAACGACCAATATTATTTAACTTTATATCAAAATAACAAAATTAAACATTAACCAAATTAAAATATAATTTAAAATATAAATAAAGTAGATGAAAAAAGTAGTTTTGAATTCAAATTTAGTATTTCTCAATATTCTTCAAAAATGTTGTTTATTCAGAAAAATCTCAAATAATCACCAAAATATAAATTTTATATTATTAATTCATAACATAAATTTATTTTCTGAAATTTAATTTTAGAAAATTTCTATTTTAAATTTAATTATAGTTCAAAGAAGGACATAAAAAGCTGTTCTTTTATAAGAATAGTATTTTCAAACATTTCAGGAATTTTATATAAATTGTATGACTTATTATCATTATTTTTTATTTATATAAACAATTATAAATAATATTAAAAAATTATTTATTATTATTCATATTACAATATTTAATTGCCATGTTATAACTATCTCATTATTATATTAATATGTTTTATCATAAAAAATCATTTTTGAATTATATAATGCAAGTCAGCATTACATTAATGCAAGATTATATAGTTGTAAATTATAAAAAAGAGATTAACTTTTTCTATCATTAAATGAATAACATTAATGAAATTAATTTATTAAAAAATGTTCATAAAAACTCAGGGAGTTACAATTGGTGTAGTATAAAATTATTCATCAACCACACAACCTTTTACAGCAAGAATATAATAACACCTCACATCCCTTCACTACCAATGTGAATCCACCTTCATAAAATGAAACCTATATTAAAATAACATTAATAAAAGTCTAAAAAATTAAAAAAAAATTGATACTTCTATCATAGTGCACCTTACATTTCATTCTACTTTATAATGTCCTAATCAATCCTCATCATTTAAAAGGGGAACACTTTTTTTGGATAACCACTTCTTCTAAATTCATTAACTTTAAAAAACCACCCTTTACTGATGCAACATATTCACCTAGATTAATATTTATGCATCACCGACCCAAATGAAGATATATAAGTATCTTCAAACATATATATATAATAAGGAACCCAAATATATATAAATATATATATATATATATATATCTGTGTGTCTGTGTGCGTTTGTGTATCTTTTTGTGTGTGTGGTTAATTGACATTCAATAAGGCAATTATTGGAAATCCTATCAAGGATTCCTATAAAACAAAAGCTTATCAGTTTTTCAATCACCAAAAGTGTCTAAATGACCAAAAAACACTTGGTAATTATTGTATTATATGGATCATATAATTTTAAAATCTAATAAATCATTTAAAATTTATTATATTTCAATAAGGTGTTGAAAACATGTATTAATATGGGAAATCCATGACAGATGTTTAGAGAAAACATGGTAGTCTTTAAGAGAACAATTTTAAAGCACCACAACCATTTTACATAACAAATAAAAATTATATAGTAATGAAAACAAAATTTAAAAATTAATAATAGATAATTTTTTTCACTTAATGTTAAGAAAATTATGTAACCTTACTCAAAAACATGTTGCCTTTGAACATTGTGGATCAATCCATCTCATAACGGTTTAAGGCACTATAAAGAATGAAATTATACTAAAAATTATAATATAAACAGTTAATAATGGGATAATGAATAATAATAGAATAAAACCTTCCCAAAAATGATGATTAACTCATTTCATTCCACAACAATGGACAGAATAGGCCTTAGTGATCTCATTAACCTGATGCACTAGTAATCAAAAAGTAAAATTTTGAAAATCATTTTACCATTATTATGTATTAAATTATTTAAAATGTAAGGAAGAAAAACACTAAGAAAATTGAATAGTGGGATTATAGAAGGAGATATAATCACTAGATATGATCGAACAATAAAATGTCAAGAATAATATTGAGGATTAGAGGACCTCGAGGAGTGGAAGGCATGTGAGGGGATAGTCTCATCTAGAAGGCAATATATCATGATATGTCTGGGAATTGGTGGATTTTTTTCATTTAGGGGGAAAATTTGAAATATATTTTTTACGATCTTGTAAGTGTTCATTATTTAGTCTCATGGTTGGCCAAACTATCCACCAACCATGTTCCCCTACTTGAAGACTTCGTGCACCCCGCATGGATATAAAGCACTGTAGCAACCCTAAACTAATCATACATGTATATTTCATATTTTTAAATGAATATTATATATATTAAAAAAAGATTAGGGTCTATAATAGTTTTGTTCAATAGGATACTCAGTACACAATTTCAAAATTTAGTGATAGATCTTCAACATATCCCATAAATGGCATCCCCTTTATCACTCTTCACAAATATACCATACATAAAATCATTCTTCATAACCTCGGGACATGTAAAATAATAAAATGATAGATTATATGATCCATAAGGGTAAAAATTGGATATATATATATATATATATATATATATATATGAATAACATGATCATAATTGTATGAGAACATGAACATAACATGAGAATAACTATAACATGCATACTAGATATCAAAATCATTAGTCATGTCATATAGATTGCTAGTTTATAAGACATGAATCATATGGTAAAAAATAGCATCATCCATGAGAGTATAATAATGAAATAAGGCATAGAATGTTTCATACACATAAGTATAAAAACATCAATCGAATTCACAGCTCACAACCTAGGATATAATATTGGAATGGGTTCACTACTAAACCATCATAACAGTTAAGGTTCACCCCCAAATAAATCATAATTGAAAAATTCCCTTACTAATCTTGGTTTACTCCCCATTGGAATCTTATTTATCACTTGATATATAAATCATTACCCAATTCATTGGAGAGAGATATAGGTCCCAAACGTTACATAATGAAAAACATATGTATATTTTCCGCAAGATCATAAAATATTCATTATATCATAATTAGTGAATTCAAATAGGATTCATAAACGTTTCATCATATAATATAACGTAGAAAAGATATAGGTTTTGTAATCATTTTATCATTTCATCATTGCATGACCACTGAATGAAATCAGGTTTCACAATCATTTTACCTGAGTATCTTGAAATAGAAAAGTGTTTCATAAATATCTTTTCATCAAAGCCATAAACTATTCTGTGAAAGAATAAATATAATATCATGGATCATATCACCATTAAATAATATGTAATATATAAGGATTCCATATTTGATTGAAAATGATTTTAAAATATCACTTTGAACATTGGTCGAGGAAAATAACTTTTCCACATTGAAAAAGTAAAACATAAACCATTTTTAAAATTGTCATGACACATCCCAGAGCGGGCAATGTCATGACTACCCCAAGCCAACCTCCAATTTCCCTTGGGCTGGTGACTAGCACTGAGTAAGAATGTCCCACAAATTGGATACATTTTCTTATGTACATGTTGAGAGGCACATAAATCCAATCAAAAATTGTTAAAATTAAAATGACTAAGTAAACAATCAGTCATGACACTAACATATCAATAATAGAGTACGCTAGTAGAATAGGAAAGTAAACAGGTCATGAATACAAGCCCACTAAAAGAATAATGAGTCTATAAAAGTGAATGTACAATTCCTTGAAACTCATCCACAAAAACCATACCTAAATGGAATGTTATTGGATAAATGTCTTAATATACAAGATCACACCTCGTCTATCTAGTCCCACTAAAAACTACTTAGTCAATGTCCACCTAGGACTCAGTGAAGGCATTTATCATCTACACAATACAAGACTTGTGTGGGAAATGTCCTTGCAGGGCTGAGTAAAAAAATACTCAATATGACACCTTGAAATCATAATGTAATGCCATAATGAAATACATTACCTATACCACAAATAAATAAACGAATTATACCACTAATAAATACACGATGTATGCCAATATGACATACATGAAGTATGTCACTACGAAATACATTATGTATAACACTGTAAAATATAAACATTACCCAACTAATAAATATAAAATATATACCATTAATAAATACATGTATTATTTGAATAATTAATACACAATTTATAACACTAAGAAAATCATATTCACCACACACATGTATAACCCTATAGTACTCAAAACCAGATTTTTGGATGAAATCCAAAAACATCACGTATCAATAAGGCACATAGTCCCAATGATACACTCAGCCCTAATAATACATGTTTTCATAGTAATACATGTAGTCTCATTATGAAATGTATTCTTCGAAAGTTACGAAGTCTCAATGTCAAATAATCTCAAAGTCACTGCCAGCCTCATGATTTTGCTCATAGCATGCTCATTCTAAGAGACCGTACTCTAAAATCCATTAGGTTATATTCAAACTTATATATAAAATCACTTGGAATATCTCAAATTATCTTCCTTTTAAAAGGGTCGCAATGCCGTAAATGGCTCATCAAATAGAAATATGTTTTTATTGTTATGTTTGTTTTTGTAAAAAGATATGACCCAGATTTTCATCTGGGTCTGATGTGACCTAATGGAAATGGCCAATCATGGCCCAATAGGCCACTTGGTTCACCTATCATGTCTTCTATAGTGGCCCAACTCCTCTTTTCTCGAATGCGAGCATGCAGCCTGCTTAGGTCCACTACATGCCATATGCACCAACTGTCTGCCTCCTTCTCGCCAAGGTGTTGCACTGTGTCCCCAGTGGTCATCATTCCTCCCAGCCTTCCCCAAGACCTCAACACCCTCGCAGGCTTCATGTGGCTACCCTGCCCCATATGCATCCCCATTGTCACATCACCCTTATGGCCCCACTGCATTCCCCTCGCAGTTTCCCCACTGGCCGAAGCCACCACTGCCCCAAGAGACCATTGTCACTACCTCCGCTTGCCACTTCCTTGCCCCACTATCATAGTCGTCCTACATTTTCGGAGTGCCATTATAGAATCATGATGGTGGAAGCTTATTTAGGTCATTCATGATCCTTTGAATCCAGTAATTTGGCATGATCGTAGATCTGAATTCCTTATGACCTAGTCTACCCTATTACGACCTCTACTGTCTGTTCCACGTGAATTTGGGGGTTCAATCATTCTCATAACCTCATGTTAAAGTCGATCTTAGAACTTCCAGGGTCCCACCTATGATAAATGAAAATAATGGATGGATTGATAGACATGATGAGGGTTTAACATCAATGGCCATGTTTTCTTGACCAATGTTCATGATCTAGGGGATTTGGGTTTGAAAACAGATTAAATAGAATATCGTTAACCCACAAAAAATCAATCCTAAAACATAATATCAAAATACATCTTGATCTGTTAATGGATTAGTCATTGTTATTAATAGGAATCCAGAATTGGGTAGTCAAAAAGAAACAACCCCCTACTTGGATTTTGGATCCTTTGTTGATGATAAACGGAGGTCGTGTCGTCATGCCTCTCTAGACAACTAACATTCATTGGAGAGAGCGCATTCATGTTCATTCAGACGAATTCCAAGGTTAGGATGATAACCCTAAATTATATGAAAAGTATTATTAATAATAAAATAGTTTTTGTGTCATCTTGTAACATTAAATAAAATGAAAAATTATTTATCTTAATTCTATAAATGGCCAAAAAATAATTTTTATAGTTGACCTATGGCAGAAAATGTTAGGCCCTTCCTAATGTAATTTCGCTTCTCTTAAAGAAATGGTGCCCTCATATTTTTGATCGGAGAACCTATTAAGAAGTTATTCCACTTATCAAGAAAACTGTGTGTGCGTGCTGGTTAAACATTTAATTTTTTTTAAATAATGTTTTTTTGGTGCTACTGTACTTGTATTCACATTCATCTTAGTTTGTACTATCATAATAATTATATATAATATTAAAAAATAATACATGAAATTTATGAGATGTTAAATTCTCCCCGCATTATGTCTTTACATCCTTGAAAGCCAAAACAAAAGGCTAAATTTTAAATGAGTGTAGTGATCATGAATCAGAGCCCCCAGCTCCCATGTGATCTCTTAGAGATTCACGTTCTTCAACTAAACATGTACCGGAGAAGTTAACTACCCACGAAGGATCCTCACTTATAGGTTCTCAATATCTGCTAGGTACTCACAAAAGTCCCCCCATTGTCAATGTCCATCATAACCCAACCAATCATATGTGATGGATCATGCATGTATATCCTCAATTGTGAAATGTGGAAGACATAGTTCCCCAATTCTAACTGTGGAGATAGATCCAAGCTTTACACCACCTCTTCAATTCTATAAAATATTAGGAAATAGCCGATGAACCTTGGGGATATATTTCTGCCTTGTACATATCATGATATCCCATGTAAAGGATAGACCCTAAGTAACACATCATCTCCCTCATAAAACCCCGAAGGCCTCTATCGCTAGTCAACATAAGAATTATGGATGCTTATGTAGTCTACATTCACTCCTGAATGACCATCACCACCTTTGTAGTTGTTAGCACCAACTCCCGGCCCTTTAGCGCTCACTGTCATGGGTCTTTCAATAAAGTGGTTACCTTTTGGGTCAACCAAATAAGGCATCAAATGGTCAAATGATTCTGGTAGAATGGTATATTTGGTTTTATGAAAACACCGCCAGGAGTTGGTGATCCTCCAAAATATGTACAATATCCAGGATTCAAGAACATTGTGTGTCCTCCAAAACCTGTATGGTCTGGTCAGGCTTGTCGTATGTCTATGGGTGAGAAGTTGTGCTCAAGTATAGATAATTAATGAATTCCTCCTACAATATCTTACACAACGAGGACTTAAAGAGTGAATCAAAATCTATGAATATCATTGATGTGACTCCATGGAGTCAAACTACCTGCTAAATGTATTGGCGTCATAAGATCTCTACTGAACTCTACTTCTGAATTGCTAGGAAGTGGGCTTACTTGTTGAGTCAATCAATAATCACCCATATGGTATCATAACCTCTGGATGAACTTGGTAACCCAATAAAAAATTACATTGATATCCCATCCCGCTTCTACTCAGGCACCGAAAAGGGTTGAGTCAAACCCGCTAAAATATGGTCCGCTACCTTCTATTCCTAACAAGTGAAGCATTTAGAAATGAACTCTCCCACAACATTCTTTATCCAATACCACCAAAAATGATATTGGAGGTCCTAGAATATCATTTCCACCCTAGGTTTTACTATCAAAGGGGATGTATGGAACTCCATCAATAATTCTTCCCATGACACCATGGTACAACATTTCTTTCTCTGGAAGAACAATGTTCTCCTGGTCATTCGAATATCCATTTGGGTCATTATATGTTGTTATATGATCACATAAATCCTAAAAATCGTTATCTCAAATATGTGTCTCTCTAACACAATGTAAGAGTGGATTGGTGACAACCATGACCTAGTGGTAAAATTTTATATCTCCATCCAATAAGGATATCTGCAATGAGGCCAACATCTCTGATTCCTCATTCAGTAGCTGTGAACACGATCTCGTAGTGATTGAATCTTCCACCATATTCCCCTTCCCAGGAGTATATAAAATCTTCAATTCATAGTCCAAGGGAAAATCTAGCCATCACCTCTATCTCAAATTATTATTTTTCTTAAGAGAAGATAAATATGAGACTCTTATGGTCAGAGTAGTTCACAAATTGGTCTCCCATTAGGTAGCGTCACCAACTCATCAATGCGAAGACTACTACTACTAACTCAATATCATGGGTCATGTAGTTCTGCTCACATGTCTCACATGTCATGAACCTTAGTAAACCATCACTTTCCACTATTTCAGTGCACAAACAAGACATTTTCTAGATGCATTAATAAACAACATACTTGACCACCTCATCTGGAAATATCAAGATGGTTACACTAATCAATCTTATTCTTAACTCATAAAAACTCTCTAGGAACATCTCTATACACATAAAAGGATTCCAATTTTATGTAAATGATTTCAAGGGTGATGCCACTCTGGAAATTTTCAGTACGATCCTCCAATAGTACCCAGCCAATCCAACAAAACTCTACACATCTATAACATTATTGGGAGGTTCCTAAATAAAAAATTCCATTATATTTACTGTATCAACTAAAATTGTAGCCTCTAAAATAATGTTTCCAATAATATTTTATACTTGAATATAGATCAAACACTATAAAGGCTTCCGATAATGTTGGTTCTCTCGGAGAATGTCCAGTACCATCTTAAAGTGTATCTTGTACTCATCCTCGGATGCTAAGTAAACCAAGATGTCATTAATAAAGAATACCATGAACATAACTATTTAATGCTAGAATATATTATTCATGAGTCCCATGAACACTAGTGGGGCGTTCTTCATAAAAATTAGCATCCCCAAGTACTTGTAGTGTCTGAAAGGGAATCTTAAAGACATCTTTAGTATATGCCCATCCTATACACGAGGCAGGTGATATATAGATTGAGGTCTATCATCGAGAACCACTTCTCCCCTTTAAACAAATCATAGGGGTCATAGATCCTTGATACTGGATACATATTCTTCACAACCACCTAATCCAGGCACCATATTTCCACAAAAAACATCCAGATCATGTATTTCTTCTTGGAAAACAAAATTGGGGCTTCCCATGGTGAAACATTGGGTTTCATGATGCCCTTATTATGAATCTCCTCCAAAGATACCCTCCCCTTACGAATCACTATGGGAGACATCCAATCTAGAGTTTTAGATATAGGTGCCTTACTAGGTTATAGATAAATGAAGAAGTCTACCTCTCTACAAGGTTGTAAACATTGAACTTCCACTAGAAATATGTTATCGTATTCATCCTGCAATGTTGAAAACTGAAGACTCAAATAATCAACGACAATAAGGTTCGATCTTTCCAACTGATTTGTGATTAGGTGAACCCTCCTATGTGAGAGTCCCTCCTATGAAGCATGGGATTATTTTTATCCAAAAAAGGAAAACCTGGTCCCATTTTTTTGTAAACAACTCACTCGACACCTAAAACAGTCATTATGTGCATGTGATTTGGATAACCATCTCATAACAAGAAAAACATTGTAAGGCCTCAACGGTGATACCAAGAAATACCAATTGAAACTCTCACATCCAAGAGTATGGTTACACAATTATCAACACTATGTTCATTGGATCCCCTCCCATATGATTTCCTAAATGTAAGGGATGATTCAAAAGTTCCCCTAGAATCATTAAGTCTCAAACAAGGGTTGTGGAAAGAAAATAATAACTAGGACATATTTCTATCAAAAATATAGATAAGGTGGAAAAGGAAAATATCATTTCTCCAATTTTTCCTAGATCATCGGCATCATAAGGCTTCATCTCCTGAAATGGGGCTCATGCCTTTCCACATGCTCTTTGAGCCTTGTCATGGACTACATAGTGGTGGTGGTGAGAATATTTGGAACCTACGACCACCATAGGCTAGTCTGCCTTCTCCCCTACCACATTCACCCCTTGCAGACTACCCTTATCTCACCTCCACCTCTATCTCGATGGAACCTTGAGTGTATCCTATTTAGTGGTATGATAGGTTGAGAAATATCGATCCAAAAGTCGTTGACCGCTGCACGAGTAACACAACATGTCCATAAGTTGACTCACTCTACCCTAGGAGCATTGTACCATTGATCCTATATCCTAGGGTTGTCCTCTATAGTGTTTGACCCTCTAGAGTCCCTACGACTAATGTTGGTTACCTAATACCGAATACTCGCATACCTAGAACCCAGTGGTTTTAGTCACTTTACTATCTACACCAATAGAAATATCCCCACTAGCAGGGCCCACTCCAGAACACCATTATATTTAGGAATGATAAGGTATATTATCGATGCCCTGATCTCATGGCGTAAGTCCTTATCAAATGTATAATACCAGAAGAATTGTTAGCTTATCTTATCCATGGAGTATATAGAAAGATAAGTATTTCTCACTGAGTACATTTTCACTGTATAAATACCCTGCTATATAGGTAGAAGATCCTATATACGGAATAAGAAAAATGTAGCTAGAAATAACTTATCTATTTTGGGATTCTTAAAGTATCCCCCAAAAGTGATTCTTCTCACCACGTGTATGGGTATATTAGCACCACCACTGCCCCGATGATCACTAAAGTAGACTCAAAGATAGGAATTCCATCTAGTTGGAAAGCATCCTCACTAGGAGGAATAAATGTGTAACTACATCCAACCAATCCTCACTTACCTGGGGGTATATATCACCCTAAAACCTGGAAAGTCGCTACCTGTGGAATTTGTGAAATTCACTTAGCCTACGAGCATCCTCAACCTCTAGCGCTTGTAATAACTTCAACATAATGGGTTGTGGTATCACTCGTTAACATCTTGGAGGTGTTATCTCCAGTACTTGTCACTGTATTTATGCCTTGTCTCTAGGAGGAACATCCTTATGATCACACAATGGAATCCTATCTGGATATCTACATGGATGAATCTTATAATAGAACATGATAAAGCATAGTAAATAGAGTATACTAAGTGAGCTAACTCAAAAAGGAAATAGGAACACTCCCAATTCTTATATAATGCGTGTACCATTGTTTTTACCTATAACCATTGTTTTCATGTACCAAGTTGAAATGTATAATTCATAGTCATTCTCTGTGGATATTTCATAAAACACAATAATATTGGATTCTATATCTTGAAATCCAAACTTCAAACACATAACAATGTTTCCCCAAACCAACCCCAAAGATTATCAGTCCTTAAATTTATTCAACCACCTCTGATACCACGCTATCAAAAACCTTCCTAGTGGGTCCCATCCTTGACTACCCTCAGACTCCGTCCAATAGCCCAGTGGCTGGTGACTAGAACCAAGTAGGAATAGCCCACAAATTAGAGGAATTTTACTATGTACCTGTCACCAGGCACACATATCCCATCCAAATATTCTAAAATGTAAAACAATAAGTAAACCAAAATGTATACCACTTTGATTCCAACAATAGAGTATGATAGTAAAACTAAAAGTAAATAGGGAAATAATAAAAGATCACCCTAAAAGAAAGAGTTTGTAAAGGTGAACACACGTGTTATTGAAACTAATCCATAGAAAATCATACATAAAGGAAAGGTATTAGACAACTACTTTAATCTGTAGTAGAACACCTCATTTGTGTTGTCTCACTAATCACCACCTCGTTTTGGTCCACCCCAGACATATTTAATGCATCGATCATATGCATAAGACACAACATGTGGTGGGAAAGCCTATGAAGAGGTGAGAAAAACGATACTCAGTAAGAGACCTCGAATCCACAAATGAATAACACTATAAAATACATGAATTATACCGCAATGAAATAAATTAAGTATAACACTATGGAATACATGAAGTATGCCACTAAAAAATACATGAAGTATACCACTATGAAATACACAAAGTATACCAATAAGAAATATAAAAAGTATACCACTAAGAAACATATGTATTATACCAATAAGAAATAACAGATGTATACCACAAATAAATACATTATTTCTACCTCTAGGAATACACATAGACATCTCAAAGATGTATAATTCTATATTACACAAAACAAGATTATCATACATAATCCAAAAAACACCCAGTATCGATAAGACAAATAGTCCCAATGAGAAAGTTAGTCCAGATTTGTCTTGTATTATCAATATAACACATAGTATTGGTAATACATGTAGTCTCAATAGCTCATGTAGTCTCAAAGTCACATTGTCTCAAAGTCACACAGTCTTAAAGTCACATACAGCCTCAGGATTCCACTCATAGCACGCTTGTTCTGGGAGAACCTACTCATCACGCTATTTTGTCATATGAACAATTCCCCCATCATTGAATTAGAGTATCTAAAATGGAATGTGTCATATCAAGGGTCTTAACTCCTCAAACATAACATCAAAAGGACTCACAGTTTGAATTTTATTGCTATTTTTGGGAAAAATAACTATCCCAGGTCCATTCTGGGTCTGATCCGACTAGCCAGACTCGGCCGAGCACGGTCTGGCCTATCCCACTGGACATTCTAAATCACATCCTTATGGTCCTTCTAAAACCATGAACATTGAGACCATCGATCCACCTCAGTCCTCTAATATGCCCCGCATGCACGTGGGGTGGTCTGGTCTGCTGCACGAGATCTTTTCCGACCGTGTGCCTCCAACTACACCGGACACCGCAATGTGTCCCATGTGGTATGTGAAAACCCAATGTTTTATAAATGGAAACTCATATCATATAAACATTTCATAGAATCACATGAAAAGAAAACATAATGAACTAATAAGTGCTAATTGGCCATTAAACATAAGTTTGTCACTTCTGTGTTTGGAATTTAAAAAATCTGACATGCATGGTTGCAATCAGTATGTTATTTGGAGTCTGATAAGAAAAAGATTTTTTTTGTGAATATTAACATACCCTTATGAATAATAACATAACCTTATGAATAGTGACATACCATAATGAATATTAAACTTTCCAATGATAATATATAAATAATATTCTAGTAGAAAGCATGATATACTTATATTTTCGAATAAGGAAATTGATGTTTTAAAACTGGGTTTTAATAATAAATTATGATTTTAATTAAATATTAAATTAATCATATTTAGAGAATTATTTTTAAAAATGGACTTTATTTTTGGATTCTACACGTCAAAAAATGGATAGTGTGAATTTTTTGGGATTTTTATTAAAATCTGGAATTTTTTATGAAGAGTAAAATTTGATAGTTCACAATAAGTACTAAAACCTTAATTTATGCATCATGCTTGTGTCATGGATGAGGTAAATGGCCTCTGGTTTGAATTAAAATTAATTTTTTACAATTATTGGTCATGGAATAATTAATATTATCTATATTATGAAGAAATGATAAACTAATGATTAAAAAATAATGAAAACCCTCCTATCCTCCACTATAAACCCCCACCCCCACCCCCTCACTCCCACTTCTCTTTACTCCTCTCAAGCCATGTGCCTTGTCAATATTGTACCCAAATATCTCCCCAAGATCCTTCCCCACATCCCAAAACTCATAGCCTCTACAATATGAAAAAACATCTCCCCTTAAGAGGTTCTCAAAGGAGGATGTCTCAAGATATAAATTCATCTTCCCATTCCTTCATTTGTTTTAAATTCTTTTCTTTTTGTTTCTTTCCTCACCTCCCTTCACCCAAATAATATGATAACTCTAGTAACATACATGTACTCGAATTTTTTTATCATAATGTGATATTTCATTATCTTCTTTCATTTCCCCACCATTTTATTTGAAATAAATGAATGCACCATTTGAGATGTGCTAATTTAGAACATTCAAGGACCACAGTTTATCAATTTATTTTATCATATTTAATTCTGGTCATGAAACCCTATGTGTTATGGTTGAACCAGATTATTATATATGTATTATATCTTATTTTTGGTTCTTTATTCCTTTTGTACAAATTTTATGAAGTTATAAAGTGAAACATGTTCTTTGAAATCATACCCACTGATTAACAAAAATGGTTGTCACTATGGTTTTATCTATAAATTTGACTTAACTATATGTAACCAAATAAAATTTAAAACCATTTATTATCCTGGTTGTTCACTAGTTAAATTCCTATTCAATAATGTACAATAACTTGCACCATACATGTGAATCTGAACATGAACCGTTCATTAAAACCATGGAAGCAAAGGGGCCCAAAACAATGAAATTGATCCTTATAACCATTCAAAATGGTTATAAATGAAGATAAAATGATTAGAATAAAAAAATTAAATATTTAAGAGGTTATGTAATTATTAATTAATAAAACTAATTTTTTGATTCAGGTCATTAATAACAAAGGGAGAACACCAACTGATATAAGGTCAGGGATCTCTCTATTTCACTCTAAATCATGATGTCCTCTATACTATGTCTTCTTATGTGTAATACCAAATGATGGGGTATATTTTTGAACCTACCCCATAATTCCGTAATTATATATAAGTAATGATAAACCATTTTTCTCTCTCATCATTCCATCTTAGTTACACCCAACACTATGCCGATAAACAGTAACAAATTCCGCACGAACCTTCTTTATTCTTTCGGGTTGGCTTATCATTATTTATATAAAAATGTAGATCTCTCATCTATTTATGTAAATATTATAAATTATTTTTTGTTTTAAAAAATTAATTTCTGAAGGCCCTTTCTTCACTGTCTTTTTGGGATATACATGTTTTTAAAAGAGTCCCTTCATAGAACATTTTGATAAGAAAACCCATTTTAAGGGAACTTCCCAAATTTTTACCCAATTTCAAGAGCACTCTATCCTCTGTTTTAAGCCACCATTATCATTATAAAATCATTAATTTAATTATTAAAACCTTAATGGCCCTATTCTTGTTTTATATAAATGATTTTCCTCTTTTCAATTTTAAAAGCTCTAAAGTATTTTCCTTAAAACCGCATAAATTTTTTTTAATGATAATGTTTCTCAAATAAATTTATTATATATTTTACCCTCGATTTGACATCACATACCATGTTATATGACTATTTTACCCAATCAAAATCCTTTTATTTTCTAATCCTTTTCATTAATGGAAACATTCAAGATACGCCCATTGGTTATTATTTATGTAAAGATTGTGGTACCCAATTCTTTCAATGGGTAACCTTATATTTATGTATGGTTGATTATGTATGATTATTAATGTGGTAAGAATATATAAGTGGAAACAATATTCATTAATATTTTGATATGGGTGTGCCCTGATAGTTCTCTAAGGCAATGGGTAAATTTAAGACTCATGAGATGCACTGTGAAATGGGATTGGCAGTTACCCTTGACCCGTACTAAAATGGGAAATGGGATTGGAAGTTAACATGGAACTATACTAAAATAGGAAATGAGATTGGAGGTTAGCCTTGACCCGTAATAAATACATTCTTTACGATCCTACCATATGTATATGATTCCATTTTTAATGATTACATGCTTTATGATACGATTTTATATGTTCCATGCTTTGGATATCATTACGTCATGCCTCCTAACTCGTGTGCTTAAGAAGTATCCTTATGATCATTCCCTTTTTGGGATTTTCAGCTCATCTCTTTGTTAATGTGTTACCCAGGGTACCTTATGCATATATAAGGGCTCCAAGAAAGTTAAGAGCTCTTTAGGGATATCAAATATTGAAATTTATTTAGCCCAATGTTTTATATTTTATGAACATAGAATTCCAAGACACTAAACTTATCGATCCTTTCCTTATACTCTGATGTATAATTATGATTAAAATGCTGTAAGGTTATATGTAAAATGAATGGGTCTCTATAGTCTGTATCAGAGGATGGTCAAGTTATTTTTGGAGATTATGAATATAACACCTTAGTGGGAACCTTAAGGATGATACAATGGATAAGAAAACAGTCCAAATTTTTTGTGAGTATTGAGTAATTGGTTTATCATGAGAATACATCCCTATTTGTATTCATGCAGGTAGAAGAGGCTCTGGAACAAATGTACCTAGGAGTGAAAACTATGAGAAGGTGTTTCGGGCTTGACCCGATGTATTATGGTAAACTACAATAGGCCATGCTGCACTCTTGGTTACGATACTCCCGGGGGATATTCCTTGGTAAATTCACGAGCATAGCAAAAACCATTATTAAGGGGTGGAAATTCTATATGAATATATGTTAATAGATAGATCTAGCATAACCTAGATATTATCCTATGGAATCACATGTTATGATATAATTCTACTTTATATGTTTATCCTTTTTTGTTCAAAGTTTTATTTTTTATAATCATTGGCTAGGTATTCAAGACCTCTAATTATATATTTTTTTCTTATATAAATGTGGGAAATAGAATAACATATTCCAATAACCAATGTGATATAAAATGTCAAGATTTCTATAATGATATGCCCGAGGTGACGGGAGTAGGTGCTCAAAACATCATGGTTGTACTTTCTCAACTGGCTCGAGTTATGAATAATAACTTGAATCATGTGGAATGACCTCCTCCTCCAGAGAAAGAGAAAGTTTATGTTTAATACATCATGAGGAAATGGCCTCCCATGTTTTGCAGATCTTATGATCCCCTCCTTGTGGAACAGTCGATAAACTCCATTTAAATGATATTCTCCATCCTCTAGTGCTCGGAAGAAAATAATGTTTTACTGGTGGTCTATCATTTTGATGGGGAATCTGATTAGTGGTGGAAATTTATCATGAATGCAAAGTCCCAAGAGGAAATTTAATCCATTTATTGGGAGGAATTCAAGAGTATTTCTTTCAATAAATATTTTCATTGAACCCTCTGTCGTAAGAAGGAAAGAGAGTTTCTGGGACTCAAGCAGAAGGAAGATGAGACCATCGAGGCATATGAAGCAAACAAAACAAGGATTGCAAGGTACACCTCTATCTTTTTCATGAACACTGAAAGAAAGGTGGATCACTACTTTAGAGAACTATAGCAGAGTCTTCGAAAAGTGTTGGCGATTTTAGACTTCGACAATCATGAGGATATTGTCAATTGAGCCCTCAAGGATGTAATGGAGATTGGAGACTCTCAGAGGTCTCGTGGGCCCAATGAAATGAAGAGGAAAATATATAACAAAAAGGATCGTTAATCAAAATAATACCATGATGGAAAGAATCCTGAATTTTTCCCTTGTATAAGTTGTTGGAAGAATCATTCGAGTTTCTATTTGAAGGGAACCAAGAATTGCTTCAAATGTGGAATGTTTGGTCATCTGGCCAAGAACTGTTGAAGGGATATGAAAAATCATACTAATGTTCAAGAAGGATGGATGGTTTATATCAACACTCATATTACAGTTCAATGTTACAACTATTAGCCGCATGGGAATTATGACAACAATTTTCCTAAGCCAAGGGTCATCGGAGGTAGTCAGAAACAACCTCCAATGATAGAATGAAGGGATTATGATATCACAACTAATGAGGTGGAGCAAGATAATGATGTGGTGACATGTACTATTATTATTAATTCAAAAAATAGAAGGTGTAATATTTGATTATGGTTCTATGCATATGTTCATATCATTCATGTATAGTAGAAAAATTCAAACACCACCTCAAAATTTGAAGGAGTGTTATCTATGAGAACATAAAATGGGGAAATTATTGATACCATGGTTTATAACTCTTCCTCAGCTAGTGTTTATGGACTGAACCTTCCAGAAAACCTCTTCATACTTCCCTTAGTAGAGTTCGTCACTATCATGGGAATGGATTGGCTGTCTTTAAACAAAGACAACTTGAACTGTCAAGAAAGAGAGATTAATCTTCACATCCCAAAGCATCCTCTAATTCTATACACGTGTTAGGAGGAAGATGAATATCCTTTAGAATCATCTTCTGAAGTGTGGATATTTCTACCATATGAGTAATCATATCTGTCTTAAATGATTGAGCCAAAGGAGAGAATCATGCTTGAAGACATGCCCATTGAGAGGGATTACACCGATGTATTCCCTGAAGAGTTTCATGGTTTTCCTCTGGACCGAGAGGTTGAGTTCTCCATTGAACTTATCCTTGGATCTCTGCCAATATCAATGAAACCTTATAAAATGGCCACCAATGAGCTGGAAGAGTTGAATAAAAAGTTACAAAAGAATATGGAGAAGGCTTTTATAGGCCCAAGTGCTTCTCCATGGGTGGTACCAGTCCACTTCATCCAGAAGAAGGATGGATCAATGCACTTATGCATTGATTATCCTGACCTCAATTAAATCATGATAGAGAATAAGTGTCCCCTTACACAGATATATGACTTGTCCAATCAGCTTTTTAGGGCCAGTTATTTCCCTATGGTGGACCTTCTATCGGGATATCACAAATTAAAGGTGAGGAATGAAGATATTCCCAAGACTGCCTTTCGAATGTGGTATAGACACTATGAGTTCATAGTGATGCCCCTTAGACTCACTAATGCTCCATCAATTTTCATGTATTTTATTTAATATAGTCCTTATAGATTACCTAGAAAAATTTCTGGTAGTCATTATTGATGATATTTTGATATACTCCAAGAGAAAGGAGGAACATGAGGAGCATTGGAATACTATGTTAATTACTTTGCGAAGGGAGGAGTTATATGAAAAGTTTTATAAATGTGAGTTCTGGATGGAGGAAATATCATTATTTGGGCATGTTATCATCATCAAAGGGATATTTGTGGACCCTTCCAATAAGAAGGCAATTAAAGAGTAGCCCAATCCAACTTCGGTAATAGAGATCCGCAAATTTTTGGGTCTAGATGGGTATTATCGATGACTCGTGAAGAACATTTCATGATTTTCAAACCCCATGACCAAGATAATACATAAGGTAGTAATGTTTGTCTGGACATAAGAATGTAATGACTGTTTGAAGGAGTTAAAAAAGGCTTAGCATTGTGGCAGTACTCACACTCCATGCAAGTGGGGATCTCTTTGTGGAGTCTAGTGATGCTTCTAAGAAGGGCTTTGGCTGTTTGGTAATGTAAAGTGATAAATTGATAGCCTATGTCCCAAGGAAGTAGAAAATAAACAAGAAGTCTATCCTACGCATGATCTGGAGTGGGCGGCTATGATCTTTGTGTTGAAAACCATGTGGAATTATCTCTATGGGGAGAAGTTTGAGATAAATACTAACCTCAAAAGTCTCAAATATATATTCACACAAAACGAGCTTAGTACACGCCAGTGAAGATGGATAGAGCTCCTCAAGGATTATGACTACTCAATCCAGTACCATCCTGATATTGAAAACAAGGTGGAAGATTCTCTAAGTAGAAAGGATCATGTATCTTCATCAATGATGAGAATTGAAAAGGATCTGATATTTATATATTTTCAATGTATGGACATGGGAATCATTAAAGGACGAACATCATCAATCCTTTCCCTAATGATTTCTCAAACATCCCTCTTGATGAAAATAATGGATGCTCAAAGAAATAATGTGGAAATTATGAAATGGGTGGAAGATATCAGAAATGGGAAATCCTACTATTTTAAAATTGATGAAGAATGAGTTTTATGATTTGGGTCACAATTATGTGTACCATCCAATCTAGAGATAAAGAAGGATCATCTAAAAGATGCACATAGCTTGCCCGTCTCTATCCTCCAAAGAAGAACAATGATGTATTGATATCTCCAAGATTACTTTTGGTGGGATAATATGAAAATGGAGGTAACAGAATGTACATAAAATTTTCTAGTATGTTAGGAAGTGAATTGTGAGAGGCAAACATCATTGGGGATGACACCAGCACTAACCATACCATCACAGAAGTGAGAGAAAATTACCATGGACATTGTTACTATAATTCCAAAGAAATCCAGAGGGAACAATGCTATATGGGTCATTGTGGATCATCTTACAAAGATAGATAAAATTATCACGATTTGATAGGACTTATCATGGGATAAACATGCACGGATTTACATCAATGAAGTGGTAAGACTACATGGAGTAACACTATATATTGTATCTTATCGTGATACAAGATTCTCCTCAAATTTTTGGAAATGTCGGCAACATGCTCTAAGAACTAAACTAAGCTTCAGTATGCCCTATCATCCTCAAACTAATGGCCAATCTAAGTGAGCTATTCATACACTAGAAGAAGTGATGACAACATATTATATAGAATTCAAAGGAGGATGGGACCATCATCTTCAAATGGTTAAATTCTCCTACAACAGCAGTTTCCACTCGAGCATCAGAATGGAAAAGTATAATGATTTTAATGGGAAAATGGGTAAACACTACCATGTTCGGATGAGGATGGTGACCATAAGCTACTAGGACCTGGAATTGTCGATGAAATGGTGGACAAGGTGAGTACCATTCATCAGCATATCAAGGAAGCCGAAATTCTATAGAAGAATTATGCAGATAACTATCGATGAGACCTTGAGTTCAAAGTTGGATACATCGTATTTCTATGCATATCTCTATGGAAGAAGGTTATGAGGTTTTGGAAGAAAGGGATGTTATGTGCTAGCTACATCGTCCCCTTATAGATCCTTGATCGAGTCAGATATGTGTCCCACAGACTTTCACTTCCACATACTATGTTGAAAGTACATGATGTATTTCATGTATCCCTTTCAATGAATTATATACCAGACCCTTCACATGTACTCTCTTCAGAGGTGCTACAGTTGGAGGATTATCATTCCTATGAGGAGCATCCAATGTAGTGCTTGGATCATAGAGTAAAAGTTATATGCATCAAGACTACTCATCTGGTCAAGGTACTATGGTGAAACCATAAGTACAAAGAGGAATCATGCGAACTGGAAGATGAAATGAAGGAAAAGTACCCGCACCTATATTTTTCATAGAATGTAAAATGAAATTTCGAGGGAGAAATTTAATTATGGGGGATGAATGTAACGACCAAAATTTTTATAAATCAAAATTCCGTAAATATAAATAGGTAATAAAATCACATGAAAAGACAACATAATGAACTACTAAGTGATAATTGACCTATAATCATAAGTTTTGCACTTCTGTGTTAGAAATTTAAAAAATATGACATACATGGTTCAAATTAGTAAGTTATTTGGAGTCCGATAATAAAACATAATTTTTGGTGAATAGTAACATAGCCTTATGAATAGTAACATACCCTTATGAATAGTGATATTCCCTAATGAATAGTAACCTTACCTATGATAATATATAAATAACATTCATGTTGAAGTTATGATATACATATATTTTAGAATACGTAAATTAATGGTTTTAAATTAGTTTTTAATAATAAATTATGATTTTAATTAAATGTTAAATTAATAATATTAAGAAAATTATTTTTGAAAAAAAGAATTCATTTTTTTGGATTCTACACATAGAAAAATGGTTAGGGTAAATTTTTAGGATTTTTTTGAGATACATGAATTTTTTATGAATAGTAAAATCTGATAATTCACAATAAATGCAAAAACATTAATTGCTACATTATGCCTGAGTTATGGATGATGTAAATGGACTTAGATTAAATTTAAAATGCATTTATTACTATTATTGGTCATGGAATACTTACTATTCCTTGGCTTGTGAATAAATAATAAACTAATGATTAAATATTTATGAAAACCCTCTTCTTCTCTACTATAACCCCCCTCTCCATTCCCACATCTTTTCACTTCTCTCAAGCCTTGTGCCTTGCCAATATTCTGCCAAATCTATCCCCAAGATCCTTACTGATGTCTAAAAGCACCTAGCCTCTTCAAAATACCAAAACATCTCCCCATAAGTGGTTCTCAAAGGCAGATGTCTCAAGAGGTAAAGTCCTCTTTCCAATTCCATCATTTCTTTTAAGTTCTTTTCATTTCGTTGTTTTCCACACCTCTCTTCAGCCAAATAGTTTGATAACTCTAGTAACATACATGAACTGGAATGTTTTTATGAGAATGGTATATTTCATTATCTTCACTCCTTTCTCCGTCTTTTTATTTTAATAAAATGAAAGCACTGTTTGAGATGCGCTAATTTAGCACATTGAAGGACAATGATTTATCAATTTCTTTTAACATCATTAATTATGGTCATGATACCATTGGATTTATGGTTATACCAGATTATTATAAATGTAATTTATCCTATTTTTTCAGTAATAGTTGTTTAAAAATTGTGTTACGTTATAAATAAAAACATGTTCTTTGTAATAAAACCCACAGATTAACAAAAATGGTTGTCACTATTGTTTTATATAATAATTCTACTACATTTTATGTTTTTAAATTAAATTTTAAATCATGTAATATATTTTATGTTCACTAAAAACAAACAAATTCCATTACGTACAATCACTTTCATCATATGTGTTTATTCGAACATGAATGGATCATTAAAACTAAGGAAGAAAGCATACAAAAAACAATGAAATTGAACCATACAACCTATCAAAATGGTTATAAATGAACATAAAATGATTATAATAAAGCAATTACATTATAATAGGTTCATTATTTATTAATTAATAAACCTAATTTGTTTATTTAGGTCTTTAATAACTAGTGGAGAACACCAACGTGATTTAAGGTATGGGATCTCTCTATTTCACTCTCAATCATGATGTCCTTTATGATATGTTTTTATGGGTAATTACAAAGGATGGGGTATATTTTTTCACATCACCCACACGTCCCTCATGATTTCTATTTGATGATAAACTCCTTTTCTATCTCATAATTCCCTCTTAGTTATACACGACACATTTCTGATAAACCGTATCGAATTCTACCTGAACCATCATTGTTCTTTCTGATTGCTAATCTTTATTTATATAAAAATGGAGTTGTATCATTTGTTTAGGTACATATTCTAAATTAGGTGTAGTTTTAAAAAATTCATTTATGAATACCCTCTCATCACTCACTTTTTGGGAAATACATGTTATTAAAAGAGTCACTCCATAGAACTTACTGATAAGAAACCCTGCTATAGTGGACCTTCCCAAATTTTTACACAATTTCAAGTGCACTCAATCCACAATTTTAATCCACCATTTTCTTGATAAAATCATTATTTTTATTAATAAAACCTTCTTGGTCCAATTCGGGTTTTATATAAAAGATTTATCCCTTTTCTACTTTAAAATCTCTAATGTATTTTCACCAAAACCGCACAAAAATATTTTAATGCTAATGTTTCTCAAATACATTTCATATATTTTGTCACTTTTGTTTGACATCACATACCATGTTAAATGCCTATTTTACCATATTAACGTCCATGAATTTTCTAATCCTTTTCTTTCATGGACAATTTCATGATACGCCCACTAGTTATGATTTATGTCATGATTGTGGTACCCAATTCTTTCGATAGGTACCCTTTTTTTTTCCATTGATTATTATGTATGATTATTTTTGTTTTAGGAATATTTATGTAGATAGTCAATTCTTGAAAATTTTAATATGGGTACACCCAGATAGCACTCCAATGAATTGGGTAAAGTTATGTCTCTTGAGATACAATGTGAAATGGGATTAGCAATTAGCCTTGAACCGTACTAAAGACATGATTTATGATCCTTCCACATTTATATGAATCCATGTTTATATGATTCAATGCGTATATGATATGATTTTATATATTCCATGATTTTGATATCGTTATGTCAGGCCTCTTAACTAATGTTATTAATACGTATCCTTATGTTCATTCCCTTAACAGGCTTTTCAGATCATCCCTTTGTTTATGTGTTCCCCAGGGTACTGTCATGCCTCGCTGTACTATGGTCATTCCTTACCCGACCATCGCACCCAACCTGCACAAGTGGTACATTCCACAATCCACCAAGGATCCTATGATTCCCAAAATATGGCACAATTGTAGATCTTTGTTCCTCGTGACACATTCTACCCTACTATATTCTTTACTGTCGGTTCTCCTCGAATCAGGGGGTCCTACTATGCTCGGATCCACTAGACAACATGAAGATGGGAACCGTATGGTTCCAACGGTGAAGAATAAAAATAATGGAAGGATAGACGAACATATCAAGGGTTTATCTTCATTTTACATGTTTTCATCGACAGAGATCAGTATGCATGGGATTTTGGTTAGAAAACATATTAAATAGAATTCTGGTAACCCACAACAAATAAATACCATAACATACGATCAACCAACATGCTAATGTATTTGTTGATTAATCCTAGTTCATCATATAAATAAATAAAAGTGAAATCAAAAAGAAAGAACTACCCAACCAATAGTTTGGATCTATTTTTCATGAATAATGATGGTCATGTAGTCATGCCTCATCGAACCAACAATGTTCAATGGATAAAGATTCTTCTCTTCCCTTTAGATAAATTATAGGGTTATAACGATAACCTTGTATTCTCTGACAATGATAATTAAAAATATAATTGTTCTTGAATCGTTGCGTAATGATAAATAAAACAAAACATTATATATTTTATTTCCTTAAATATCCAAAAATTACATTTCATCATTGAACGGCACTAGTCGATGTCAGGCCTCACCTAAGGTAAAGTCATTTATATGAATATAATAGTGACCTAAGATTTTAGATATGGGTACCCATTTAGATGTTATTAAAATTTTCCAAGGAAATCATGTTAATGTGCTATTTAATATATTAATATTTTCAAGATATCGTTTCGAGATCTCCGAGGCACAGAATCACACGCTATATAAATTCTTAGACTCGTAGTATGTCCATGTAATATTTAAAAATAATATATAGAAATTATAAGATTTTAAAAAAACCATTACTATAAAAATATCAATGAACACATATCAAGAAATATTTAAATATCATTATAGTATTTCTTGAGTAAATTGTCTATTCATGGAAAATCACCTACCAAAAATTATAAAATCATTTTATAAATCCATTTCCTTGAAGAAAAAATTATAAAATATAAAGGGGTAATTAAAAATAATTTAGAATGTTTCAATTAGAAAATATCATTTCCACTTTAAAAGAAATTAAAACATAAATCATTTTGTAAATCTTTTTCCCTAAAAACTGAAAAAATATAAAGGAATATTAAACGTAAATATTAGTCGTGATGGGAGGTTGTTAAGTTCACTCCCAACAAGTGAAAATAAATTTTCCATTTTTTTTTTAAATAATAACAATAAAAATTATTTGGAAATTAAATTAGGATTCTTTTAAAAACATTAATTACAAATTAATACATGGGTAATATTTTATTTAATATTTCATACGAATAATTTCAAAATAAAATTAGTGTCATTTCATGAAAACCTGATTTTCGATGAAAAATGTTTTTCAATCGAGGATAGATATAAAAATGATATATCCTAAAATTATTGTTTTTGACTCTATGGGACATAGAGAGAGGTAAATGAAGAGGAAAAATGTATTATGATTACATTAACATTGGAGAATAAAATTCATGAATTTAATGAGAGTTGTAATACAATATTTAATCATTAAATTCATAATCATAACCAATCATGATAAATTATGAGACTGTATAATAAAACTCTTACCACTTTGGTAATATTGAATCATTACCCCACAAAAAATATATCATTAAATTAAACATGAAATATCATATAAAAAATTTAAATATTTTAAATGAAAAATATGACATATATACAACACAAGAAATAATATAAGTTTATAACATTGTATATCTTTCAGAAATGAAAAATTGAGACAAAAATTACTAACTGCTTGCTATCTCGTGAACCAAAACTGTTGGAAATATAGATCCATAAGTGGACAAGTAAATAAAAATCATTTTATTGAGGTAAAATACATATATAATTCATGGATATTATATACACCAAATATAAGAAATATTTTTTGAATTTTGTTTTTATCAAATGGTTAACAAAGTGATATGAAAAATTCATTGCTACTTGTTAATCAATTTTAATCGTATTGTAAAAAAATTTGAATTTGGCATATATCTCATTAAAAAATCATGTTTTGTATAATACCTACATTATTTTACATGTATGCTTTGATTTATTATATTTTTTGTACTATAAATTTAATCATGGTTCAATAATTTCAAGAATTTTAAACATGAAATAAATATCAAATACAATCTTTATATATCTATTTATATTAATCTATAAAATAATTAATAGAAGAGGAAATACATCATTCATGGAGATGGTAGATAGTACATACCCATGACCATTGTATATATTTTATTAAATAATTGAAAAAATAGAACGTTAAATAATATATTATAATTAAATAATCACTTTTATTCCATATATTTCACATTCTTCCAACAGAACCAACCTCATTTAATTCAATATAAATCATGATGAAATCACATCACTCCGTGAGGTGGTAGCCCTCCATACATGGAAAAAAAGTTGACTTATCCACTAAGGAATATTTATTAAGAGGGTATATATAATATAAATATTATAGAAGTTCAATTTTTTCCCATATATTACATATTATTATTTAATAAATCCTTATTACCATAAAAGTAAATCATAAATGAAAAACACATCACATCGAATCGTGTGATGTTAACCTACCATACACAAGAGCGATGCTATTGTTTTATCTTCCAGTGACAAGTTAACAAGGTATATGTTGTATAATAATTCAATGGGTATAATAATATCATAAATATAATATATAAATATTAAATTGATTATTATATCCATCCATGAACAGTTGTGATGGAAAATGGTAACATGAGTTAGCGAGGTGGTACTCCACTCTACCAAATAACAATGATAATGTAGCCCATTTTATGGAAGAAGATATGGATATAGGTCATCAAATATTCATAAATAATATCAGTATATGGAATATTCTTATAATATTATATCATTATGGTCTGACAATGATTGAAGTAGAGGGTAAGGAATAAAATAATATTCTCAGTTAGGGACGTCGCCTCTTCTTCGGACAACATCTTTTGGTTTTCACCAAACTGATATATAGGATCAATTTTTGGCCAATTTAAGGTTTTTAGGAATATACGATGGAATTAAAAAAATTATATTTGGCATTTTTTTCAAAACTAACGTGTTATTTAAGTGCGAAGAGAATAGGATAGTGGGTGGCCTCTTATAAGTGAGTTGAGTGGAACACTTGTAATTTTTAAAAATAGAATGTGTTCCAAGGTTTATTCACATTCCAAAAGAATACATTTATGCCATTATAGTTTATATAAGAAAAAATGTATAAATATGGCAGTAAAATGTGTTTTTTACATGATTTGAATCATTTTTAACAGTTATCCTTTTAGTTTAAGTCCTCGGTAAACCAATTTTTTCTATATTTTGGGTAATAAATTTTACAGTTTTTAGTATCTATTATAGGGAAATATTAATTTTAAAATATTATGTAATAGAAATAATAATTATTAAATATATATTATCTATTTATTAAAATTACTATAATAGGAGAGCTAAAATTTAATTTAAAATTAATCTCGTAATTGTGATGACTAATCAGTTATCCAAAAAGAAATTGTTCAAATGCTTTCAAAGTTTTTATATCAAAATTAAATTGTAAATTTATTCCAATAGCCTAAATTGGATTAATATTTATATAATTGAACATATTTTACCTTTAAAATTATCTGGAACAATTTTTATGTCTTTAAATGATTTAAATGAAATGATAATTCATAACAAAATCTATTATTTTTCAGTAATCATCGAAATTTTTTCTTCTGATACAATTCTAAAAAAATCACCTAATAAGACTTTAACACAATGATTTAAAAATATGGAATATTGTTTCGTAAAAATTTAATAAAGTTGAAAAAAATAATAATAAAATAAGCAAACAAAATGAGACAGAAATACTTTCTAAAAAAATAATTTTTTGAGTGTAAAAATGACATTATTATTATTTATTTTGTAGAAAACCAATTAGATTATTTTTAAAGAATTTATTGAATATATTATATCTAAAATGTATTAATGTATTTGAAAAAAATTAATTTGTTTTTTTATTGGGGTAGATCAAATTTTTTCACCAAAAACAGGTTTTAGAAAAATATTCCCTTTATTTTCAGATAGAATTTTTTTTCATTTCTAATTAATTTATCACAAAATAATTTATTTGATATACATGGTTAACCCCTATATTCTAAATAATTAGTATATTATATTTCAAATTTCATATAAACATTTTGTTTCATGAAGATAAAGATACATTCATTGCTACAAGTAGCACTATATAAATATAGTGTCATATTTAAGAATTGAAAAAACCTAGTGTTGTGTGTAATGAATTTTTTTTAAAACAATAAAATTATTTTAAAAATATATTTCAAAATTATTTAGGGTTTTAAATTCTACTCCCATTAAATATATTACATCCTCATAATTTGAAAATTTTCTCGTTAAACATGTGTTCAACATTTGAAATTCCCTTTATGGGAATCCCACATTTTAATAATGATTAATAAAAATTCATCTTAGAAAGAGAGAAAGGGACGTGTAAATCTCATCTAAAATAACACATAACCTGGTTTCCTTATAGAATAGAATTGTAGGGAGGTAAAAATATAGACATTGAATAGAAAAATAACACCCATGTTCTGATGTAGAGTGATATAGAACATGGTCAAGGGAAAGTAAATGACTGTAATACCAAAAATACATGAAAAATGAAAAGACCATTAATTCATCATAAATAAAAGGAAATGATTTAAAATTCATTTCATGATCATTTTCCTCAAGTTCAATAATTTTCATGAGAATATATACATACTGAAATTAATTCATATATCGTTTGCAGAATATCATCATTTTATTGTGGTTTAATAAATTTCCACATCATATTATACTCTATAAATCAATGTTCATTTTTTCACTAAATTAATTACAAACTATAAGATCTATAAATGAATGATAATTCATTCCATATATCACAAGTTTTCATGGTAAAAAAATTGTTAGTTCAAGTTATCCAACAGTGATGTAATATATTAATCTCCAAAATATCTCCCAACGCATAACTTAAATCATTAATCATTGTGTCCTATTGTAAGGAACCTAGTAATTATTTTTCCTAGATAAATTTTCCATATTAATAATTATCACCACTAGGTTCCACTCTTCCAGAGAAAGGTCTACTTGATATATCTATACATGGATGTATTTTTTGGGAAACCACTTTCTCTATACCTAAATAATATTCCAAAGAAATATTCCTACAATTATAATGATCCTTTGACCTCCCCTTAGGGATATATCTATAAATATCCCTATAAGTATACTTAGGAATATCTATTATGATCTCGTTTATGTTATTATAATCCTAGCTTTTAATTGTTAGCTACTCATATCCTCTAATACTAACAATGGTGACTCCAAATTTCTCAAACATAGATATTACATCTTTTTAGCTGAATATTAAATACATTAAAAAACATGGGGAGAATAATATTTTAGTGTATTTGAAATCTATATACACAATATTATAGTTTGGTGAAATTAATTCAATTTCTCTAATTAAAATTTTCTCCATTAGTACTCTTCAAAAACATATCTTACATAAAAAATTTCATCCCAAACTAGAAAAAGGAATCATAATAAATAATGAGTTCATATTATTATTATGTGTAATCAAGGTAGATATGTAAGAATAACATGAGAATAAATGTATGGTAACTTGAGAATAACCTATTAAAATAATACTCCATATATCAAAAATCTAAATCTTAATTCATGGAATAATGATTGGTAGTTTGTACGACATAGACCATAGGTAAAATAGTGAACATGAGCCATGAGAGCATTAACATGGTATAATACAAGGAATTAAGGTGTACAAATAGTCATAGAAAAAGAATTACATCATTTTAAAGGATCACTTTCATGGCCAAGATTATGGAATGGTTTTACAACACAAACTATCATAGTAATAATTTTTGACTCCTGACACTACCATTGCAAAACATGCCTCAAATCAATTAGGATCATTCGTCATTTCGTCTTTGTCTATCTAATGATATAGTTTTTCCCCAATTATTTTTAATGAGATATTGGTGAAACCTATCACTTAATGTAAAACATATGTATATGTTCCATAATATTTTAAAATATTCATCATATCTTAACCCATGAAATGAAATAATTTTCCTAAACATTTCATCATATCATAAACTATGGAAATTAGTAACATTTGAAAACCATTCCATCATTTCATTGTAGAATAACCCATGAAAGTTGGTTGGTTTAATAAGTATTTAATAATGGTTTAAAACTCAGAAGAGAAATATACTTAATAAAAATATTTTCATCATAATCATAAATCATTTTTAGAAAGAATAATATATGTATCATGGATCATAAACCTACTAAACCATAGCTAAAATCATGGAATTTCATATTTGATGGAATATTATTATGAAAGATCACAAGAAACATTTCATTTGTAATATAGGCTTTCAACATTGAAAAATACTTTTTTTACCAAAAACATTTTTAAAATACTTTTCTTTAAAGATTACTTTGAATACAAATAATAAAAGCATTAAAATCATATAAAAATTTCTTGATGAAAATATATTTTCATTAAAAATCTATTTTTTAAACTAAAAGTTCATAAAATAATTTAGAAATATTTTCCATTGAAAATAATCTTGAAAAATTATAATGAATGATTTAATAATAATTTAATAAATTTATTGGGGGAAAATATCTATTCTAATTTATAAAAATATCATAAAACCCATAAAATTCTCAAAAAAAATTTATATTTAAAAAACCATGAAAAAATATAAATTAATAATTATATAATATAATTTTGATGATGATGACAATTTTTGTTCATCCCATAAACCTGATGACAATGATTCCTTTCAAATTATCATTAAAATCTATATGGGAATTTCAAGGAAAAAAACTTGAAGATTTATTTAATTAATTATAAATAAAATTATAAAATGAGTAAAAATTCTTCAATAAATCGCCAGAATAATTTTGAAAATCATATTTGAAAATATTTTTAGAAAACATACATTTGGAAGAAAACTTATTTTAGACTGAGGAGAGAAATAGTGGTGATTTGTTTTAAAAACATTATTTATGTATCATTAGTACATAAATAGAGGAAAATAAACGAAAAAATATATTATCATGACTTATCCCAAGTATAATAAAATTCATGATTTTCATGAGGATTGAATCATAAAATTTGATCATCGTAAATATAAATATAGGAAATCCCAATAAATAATGAGATTATATGATAAAAATCTTACAAATTTGGTTACATTGAATCATAATTGTAATGAAATAAATCATTAAATGAAACAAAAAATATCAATATTATAAATATACTCATTATATTACAAGTCAAAGGGGAATTATAAGAACTAAATAAGAGAAAATAAGTACATAAGACGACATATGTCTCAAAAAATGGAAAATTAATATAGATATCTTTTACTGCATTGAAAACTATTGAATAGTAAACCGTGTGAAATAGAGATCATAAAAAGGTTATAAAAAACCCCAAAATTTTCATTATAATAACTAAAAAATCATTAATGGATAGTATATACACCATATATAATAAAAAAGGGATGAATATTAAGAGTATCTAATTTATATAAAGTTGAGATGAAAAATCTTATATTGTATTGGAAATCATTTGAGTTATAACACTAAATAAATAATATAATCAAATTTAAATTTAAATTTAATTAAAATAATTACCTTTTTAATATAAAAAATCAAATGGGATGTGTTTTAATGGATAAAATTAAATGATGGTTTAATTCTCGTTTCTCTCCTAGAAATAAAAGAGAAACTGTAAATCCCTTGCCTTATGTTTTAACATTCCACAGACGAATTCGATACTCTTGAATAATAAATATAATTTTATAATACATCTATTATAAAACCAAAATCATATGTTACATAAAATATATGATTTAATTATGACCATTTATTAAAATTTTATCAATAATTCCTTATTAAAATCATGTTTTGGTATATAACAAATTTTTTTATTGTATGTTTTTATTTTTTGTCTCCAACAATTTTCATAAGGATTCAATAATAATTATATTTTTAAAAATTATATAGGTATCATATATATTATTTAATTTTGTACTGATACTAATCTGTAAAATTTATGAATGGAAAATGAAATACACCATTCAGGGAGATGGTACACCGTATGTATGAATGAATGTTGTTTCTATTTTCATGAAATATTAAAATAAATAAAAGAAAATAATATATTATTATTAAATAATAATTATTATGTCACACATATCTCATATTGTCATTAAACCCACCATTGTTACCTTCCCTGTAAATTATGAACTAATCACATTGCTTTGCAACTCCATCATCCACCATACACATGAATGAAACTATCATACCCCCGTATAATGGATTATAAGAAGGTATGTGTGATATAATTTTAAATTACGTTCTATTTTTAAAAATTTATATAATACAGATATTTAAGCTACCTTTTTTATCATACATGAAAATCATAAATGAAAAAATATGCCACATTAGTTTATTATGTAATAGTATGTCATGCGCATGTGTAGTGTTATTGTTTTCTCAATAGGTTAGGAGGTAAGATGGTTTAATTGGTATTATAATTAAAAATTTAATATAATATAATAAATATAAAATATAAAAATTAATTCTATAATTATATCATACTGTGAGAAGTGGTGATGGAAAGAGAAGAACATCAGTTTATGATGAGTTATTCCATCATATTTAAAATTGATGATTTCATATATCATTTTGTTCAAGATGAGATGAATATATATTATTAACATAAGATAAAAATATATTATTATATTAAATATATTTCAATTATTATATCAGCATTGTTTATTAATGATTGATGGGGGTTGGGGAATAAATAAAATAATATGGTTAGTTAGGGATGTTTCCCCATCTTCAGATGACTTCTTTTGGTATACACCAAATGGATTCATTGAATGTATTTATGAGAAAAAATATAATTCAATGATGATAGTATTGTAGTAATAATGGTATTTGGGAATTTTTTTTCGAACCAATGGGGTTTGGATGTGTGATTAAGAGACAAGTGGGGGTGGAAATTGATGTGTGTGGTGAGTGTGATACATGTAAATTTTCAAATGGAATAGGTGAAACTACATTTTTTCCATTCCAAGAGGAAAAAAGAATGATTATAGATAATAAAAAATATAAGGTGGAATCATGGATATGAATTTGTGTTTTAACATGTTTGAATTTTAAATCTTATAGATTATATATATACCTCAAAAAACAAATATTTACCTTAAGCGATGTAAATAATTTATACTGATTGCACTAACAATTACTGTCAAAAATTAAATTGAAATTAGTAGATAATATAAATTATACTGATTCCAAATGAGGAATATATTTTTGAAAACTCCATTCATAAAAGTGGAAATTGTTAAATGAATATTAATCATACATTTATGATAAGAAATTTTTCCCCAAGAGAAAATATGAATTTTTATAAAAAAAAAATTGCTATTAATAATCAATATTAAATTGGTTAAAATGACCTAAATTATATTAATAGTTGAGTAATTGAACTTGTTTAACTTTAAAACCCATATAAGAGTCATTTATATGTTTTTAAATTCATTAAAATAAATTATAATTTTTAACAAATAATTATTGTTATTAAATATTCATTAGAACATTTACCTTCATTGAAAATTATGAAAAAAATTACAAATTTTAATATAAATTTATTATTTAATTTGTTTTTATTTTTTCAAATAAATTTTTTAAAACATTCCAAAACACATTTTAACATACCAGTGCAAAATTTTATGAAACTATATTTTATAAAAAATTTGTTTTAAGTATAAAATTATATTTATTGTTTTATCTTTCTTAGTAAATATATAATATTAATTTAAATAAATTTATTGAATATTTGATATATTAATTTCAATAACATTATTCAAAAAATACTATCATTTTATATAATGATTTTATATTTATTTGTATGCATAAAATAGTTTTTCGGAAAATTATTTTCTTAATTTTAAAATTTTTGATATTTTTATTTCAAATTAATTTTTCAGTAAAGACTTAATTTAATATACAATTATAAACCATATACTTCCATAGTTTAATTTTTACAATTCACAACCACTATTTTAAATGGATTGGTGATAAATATGATTTTAAATAATATTATTTTAAAAGTTTTTCATGTATTTTAAAACCCATTGTTGTTTTTAAAGCAAGCTACACTGCATGTTCTCTATAAAATAATCTAAAATCCGTTCTGAATGGATGTATTATTTCCAATGGAGTCTATTTTTGAAGAATCACCTTCTTAATATTTGTATGAAATAATCGTCTGAGGTGATTGTGTTTTGGGAATAATCAATTTAAATTATTGAGATTATTTTTTTTTATTCCATCAATAAATTATGTAAAAACATACTTTTATTATGTGGGTTCTCTATGATGTGTTTAAAGTATTTTTTACAAGTGGAACAATATATATTGATCATTGATGGGTGGGATTATATATAGACCGCTAATTCATTAGTAATGCTTATATATCATGAGCTCAAAAGGGTAAAAACTTGAATTTATCTCTATCCATAGGCACCCTAGTAGATTTTTCCAAATCAAACAAATACATGGAATTAATAATCAATGTGAATGGATTCATAGGTGTATTTATCCTAATATAAAGGTAATACTAGATGAATTATCCCAATCTAGTGGGTACATTATAGGAATTATCCCAAAAAAAAGGTCTATACAGTAGGTTTATCCCAAGACCATGGGTGCACTAGGGGATTATCCCAAAGCTAATAAATTACAAAAGTGATTCGAGAAATATTATTTTGTGATGAATGTATTGGTGGGTAGCCATAACATAGGATTTCTATAATTCTCTCCATTTCACTCTACGATTTCCCAATATTGTGCCTATGATTTGTCCCCTTTCCTCGACTTTAGTGACTCGTGATTCCTCACTCATTTTCCATGGTATATTTTTGTTATTTTGAAATTAAATTCTCTTATTTCATAACTTATGGGAATTTATTTTTGGTCCATTATTTTTTAATAAAATATTTTTCCCATCCTCATGTTTAGTCATAAATTTATGATACAGTCCCGAATTTAATGTATTTATAGTTTTCCTTATTATGAGTTTTATCCCACCAATATCACATATTTATATTCCCTGGGATATGAAGATGGTTATATCATATGAATGGTTCATATAATAGCCTAGCCAGGTTCTTTATAGAAAAAATATCACATGTGATACCTATGTAACTAGTCTAGAAATAAAATAAACTATCGATTCACCCATTTATGAAGCTATTTTTTAGATGGAATGATTTTTCGTTAAAATAATGAAATAATTTTTTTATTGATTTTCTTGATTGTATTGATTTATTTTTGTAATAGGAGGTTTTTTTTATTTTATAGGAATAAGGTAGCTATATTTTGGTGATATGATGTGATAAATTTATTTGAAAACCAGAGATAAATATATGTAATATGTCAAAATATTAGATATCATCCCAAATTATTTATAAACTAGAGATAATTTAATTCTCTAAAAAATTAAATCCCATTTTGGATACTATCATGTCGATGTATTTGTGGCATATATTAACCAAGGGGTAATAAACATAAAAATTAATTTTTCAAAATTTAATCAATCATTAATCTATTGCACGATTAGTGGCCTAATAATACACACCTAAATTTACATTCGATAGGGTTATAATATGTTAACAAAATTATCTTCACAATTCATTAAGAAAAATTTATGGATATCCCCACCTATGTATATCAATTTCTGGCTAAAAATTAATGTATTTCAAAACAACTAAATATAATAATTAATGAATGAAGTAGTTTCATATAATATTATTTGATGAAGATGATGGGGGAATGATGATTAAACATTATATAATTTATAAATTTGAGAATAATCACATAAAATAATGTCTTAGAGGAACAAGAATGGGTTTATTAAATGGAAGTATTTGCCATCAAACTCATCATCATTGAGCTTGGTTGAAGAAGATAATCAATGAAATAGAGATGGATAATTTCCAATTTATTAATGTATTTTGATTCAAAAAAATTAACAACAATTCCCTATCTGAAAAACTAATAAATATAAAAACAGTAGTAAATTCTAAAATAATATAAAAATGGAAATTATATTCTATCTCTACAGTGGAATGTATGTTGTCTAAAATTTGGGTAAAAGGTACACATATCAACCACTATAGATTCATGGATATCCAATTTTATTCTTTTTCTATCCACCTTTGTAGGTGAATGATGTTTTATAAGGTCATAAAATCAAAATGACAATCATTGGATATCATCTTCAACTATTTTTATATCACATGTTCTTGTTTATCCAATATGCACCACGAAAGCCTTTTCATACCCCCTTTCGATGATTTCAATACAGTTTTGGAATATTAATATATTTTTCCCGAACAAATACATATTAATAATCAATATAGGCTATTCAAATTAAATATTTAAAACATATTAATAATTATTAATTATTTTAAAGATGACTATGAGATCTCTTGTAAAAGTAGTTTTATTCTAAGAGTAATGATACCTAATAAAGTGGGATATTTAATTCATTTTATTATAGACAAATAAATATAATGATTGACTTAGTCTATGTAAAATAATATTTATTTATGTTTCATAATTACACACTAGAAATTATACAATGATTCACGTCTATCTCTTAAATATTTTTTGATAGTTTCACATGTACATGATAATATGAATTTATAGGATGGAATTTATTTATAAGCTGAATGTAACACCCATGTGATTTCAGAATATATATCTTTATAAAAAATCATGTTTCATATATTTTACTCAAAATAGAACACAAAACTAAAACAATACGTGAAATATTAATTTTATTGGAACTTTCAGAATAAAATAGTAATTAAATTAAAAGTTATTAAAAAATAAAGTTCTTACATTTAGAGGATACATAAATAATATACTTCAATATATAAAAAGGTATTTATATTTTATAATGTTACTATAATGTGTAAACATATTTATGTAAGGAATTGGTATATTATAGTACTATGAATTCTTATTGTTTAAAAATTTTATTTTTTATAAAACAATATTTTTTATTAGTTCATTTATCTAATATTTTTATGAATATCATTTTATTTATTTTTACAAAATTTAATTTAATTTTTAATTCCCAATATTAATATACATTTAATATGATTATTTTCTATAAATGTTAATTTTTTGCTGAATATTGAAAAATACTATTTTTTAAAAGTAAATGCCTTTTATGACATACTTTTTATGTTGTTATAATTTTTAAATTAATGAATAAATTTATATAAAAAATATGTATCAACTAATGTAATTAATAATTATAAAAATGAATGATCTTATTTACAAATAAATATTCTACATTTTATAATATAGGATATATTTTTCCTAGAAAACCAACTACTACACATTTTACATATATTTTTTAAAATTGGTTTTTATCATTTATAAATAATTAATTTATTATAACTTAATTATAACTTGGACTAATTGGGTAAAATGTAAGTTGTACAAGCCAATTTATTTTCAAACATAATGGATAAATTACTCTAATTAAAGCTAGTAACCTCAATAAAAATGTAATTGTATAAAAGGATTTTAACCAAGAAAAAAATACTACAAACATGTTTTTAAATGGTTTATTTATTAATTAGTCATCCTTATCACTTGTTAACATCAATACATACAAATTTTATGCAACTTAACTTGAGAGTGACTACTCATTTTTAAAAAATATTCGTTATTTACCAAAATATTACCATTTTTACTTAATAAAGGGGAACTCATCTCCTCACTTAACCATATAGTAAAACTCCCATATAATGGCCTAAAGGCTTTCCAATAATCTAATAAATATTGTTAGACACCGAAAAAATGATTTTTTCCTGTCAACTTGTCATCCCTCGATCTCTAAAACCCTTCAAAATTAGACAATCCAAAAAGTTATGAATAAATTTTAATTTATCCTTTCACATTTCTATTTCTATGTGTTAATATATGCTTCATAAAATTACAATTAAAACTCTTAAAATTATAATCATGGTATCATTAGTATGATTATATGTAATTATATTCATGGTACTATCATTAAACACCTTTTTTATTTCCATTATGATAAAAGATATTATCATTCATGTGTTGTGAAGACAATGGGCCTCTAAGATGCAATGTGTTTTCTTTTCCTTCATATAATAAAAGGATGTTCCTAACCTATTATCCTTACCATTGGGGATGTATATTTTGAAAACAGAATCCTTGCGTAATTCTATCCATCACATTTCCATTATTTTAATATATATATATATATATATAAAGATGTATTTCAAGCTCTTGTGGTCCTTCTATATATATCACATTTTTAATTATAGAGTTAATTCCCCCATATATTCAAGGAAAAAAATTTAGCTTCCATCTCAAGCTCTTTTCCCCAATACTTATATCCTAGGTTTATTAACAACATCTATATATAGAAATTTACTTTTTCATTATATATAAGGTCACATCCAAGTATTTTTAAGTATGTGTTATTATATTTCATTAATCTGTAACAACTTTATAGTAATTTATTCACTGGTACATTTATTAATATAATCCTTTATTATTCAATAAAATATTTTGAATCTAATATCAATAGTAACATAAACCATTTACATGTCAAAATGGTTAATGGGATTTCAAATGGGGAGAAAATTTCCAGAACACATAGAGTAACCTACAAATTCAATAAAACTATGTACCTTAGTTGTGTTTTTTATTGTATTATATTCATTGAATTTACATTTATTTGAAGGATGAATTTATATTAACTCTTTATATACAATACAGAATATATAAGGAACTTCTTAGAGACAAATTTTACATCATCTTAATATCCCATATAATCATATTTATTTCAGTGTCATAATAATAATTCATAAATCATACTTATACACCTCAAAAAAATTGAATTATAAAGATATATCATGAATACACACTATAAAAATGATCAAGATATTTCTTTTAACACAAAGTTCATTAGGTCCATAAAAATAGAGGGTGTGATTTTCAGTCCAATGAGAATTAAATTAATCACATAATTTTTATACCTTTTATGAAATATTGTAATTTAAATATTTTTATTCCGTTATCACAATTGATGAAAAATATAATGTAAATTTATATTTATTAAATATTGATATCCATTAGGGAGGTCATAAAAGTCATCAATATTAGGTGGTTCATTCATTTTCCTCGATGAAATTGACATAAATTATCAGTATTCAAAACATGACAACAGGGCCTCATCTTTATTTTTCATGACCAGAACAGAGGCTCACCATGGTGAAAACGTGGTCAAATATACATCGTATCACAAAACACATGTACATATTTATTAATAACCAATATCTATAATATTTCCATTATGTATAGAGTCTTCGATATGTGTTTAATGTTATAAATAAATATGTATTGATGTTAAATTTTTTGAGATGAAGGTTTTGCAAGGTTTTTAACAATACATATCTTCAAGGTTGATCACTAACATGTGTGTTAGAATCTTATTGAATCCTGTTGGATTTTTTGATAATATCATTCTTGAAACATATGTTGGCGATGACCAAACTTTGAAATATTTTATATAATATTAGTTGATTTACTATAAGATTGGAATAACTATGATTGTTGCGACAAGATTCACATCAATAGATGTACAAGTGTTCCGTATTTATTTATTTTTCCTGTGTAAGAAAAAAAATAAAGGTAAACATTGGATTCAAAGCCAATCCTATTGAACATTTCACATGTTGGAGCCCGATCACCAGGGTTGTGAAACTGAAAAGGAACATGTTCTACAACTGCAATATGGAGGTATAATAGAGAACACATGGGAAATAATGTCTTTGTCAAATCATTGGTCTATGTATAAGGGTGGAAGTAAGAAGGTAGTTGTCACACTGTAAGGTGGAAGTGTCAAGGAAGATGGTAGTGGACCCCTTACCTGCAACTCATGAATCAACAATGGTGGGTTTTTATACTACATAATAAATTCATCTGATTCTCTATTCTAAGATGTGAAGTATACAAGCTATGTCTATAATGACCAATACATTTATTATATTGATATTTCATCAAAATATATGAAAATTCAATACATTTCATAACAAAATAACCCGAGAACCATATAGGTTAACTGTCTATGGAAACATTAAAACATGAACAACAATTCATAAAACATCTATATCATCTATCCCTTATTCTTTTATAAAAAGTACCCCTTTGAAATATCATACATTATTTTTTTCATATTCTAATAACAGAAATATAAGAAAAGGGAGATCTCATATTCTAATTTAGGGTAAACAAGGGTTATATCAATCATAACATGAGTATAAGGTAGAAGAACAAGAACATAACATTAGAAGGAAATACCTTCAATTCCAAAGATCCTAAAAATGAGTCATTGAATAAATAATATAAGCTCACATAATATGAATCATAAGGGAACATGATTAGTGAGAGAATAAAATTAGAATAATACATATAATTGTGGAAAATACATAATTATAGAAAATACTTTTCATACTAATGAAGTCTCATTTCGAAGAGTATAATAGTAGAATTGGTTTACTCCCTATAACATATTAATAGAAAATGTTTCTCTAAATTCTATCATAGAGGAAAATTTTCCATAGTAATCTAGTTTCACTTACAGTTCCAATCATTTATTACTATGTGGGGTTCACTCATTATTCAAGTCAGGTCTATCACATGAGTTACAAATCATTAACCAGTGCATTGGAGGGGAATATAGGTCCCACCCCTCATTGGTCATATCGTAACCACCATACATGGTTATAAAATAAACACTATCACAAAATTAAAAAAATAAATTTTTATTCCACATGAGCACAAATCAATAATCATATCAAAACCCATGTAAGGAAATGAGTTTCATAAGCATCTTATCATAAAATATCTCATAGAAAAGAAATGGGTTTCATAAATATCATTCCATCATAAACATAAATCGAACATAAAGAGAATAAATATTTTAAAATTCAATAATACCCCTAATAAAGATAAATGTAAAATAAAATAATGTTATCATTGATAGAATATAATTATTAAATATCATTTGAAAATTTTCTTGAAAAAGGGCATTTTACTATTCAAATAATTTATTTTTAAAGAGACAATAAAATAAAAAGAATAAAACATTATTTGAGAAAAAAAATTATTATTTTAAAGGTACATAAAATAAATAAAACTTCATGAAGGTAGGAAACGTACCTTATTTCGTATTTGACATAAAATGTTCTTTTTTTATTTCTTGTCAGAAATGTCACAAGGAACATAATTTTTTCAAATGAATAAAATAGTGCATTCAAACAATTTTTAAAAATTTAAAGAAAATTGAAAATTATTATAAAAAATTAGTAAATAATATATAAAATTGGAAAATGTTTTAGAATACATGGGCATTTTAAAAAATTATTTTTTATGTGGAATTTTAAAAGGACACTTTAAATGAAAGTCCCTAATAAGTATTGTATAATTATAGTGAGTATTAATCAAATAAATAAAATACATGTATAAACTATTAATACAGATAATGAAAATGGAAATAAAAAATATTATATTTAATGTTCATTTCATAATTATACTTAATGAGACATAATCACGAATGTCGAAGTTTGACCCAATTAATAGAAATTCGGTAAATAATTCCTATACCACCATCTAATCAGTCGAATCGTATGCCCCATAAAAGTAATAATTATCAAATTAAATATTTAATATCATACATATAATGATATTTTATATCAATTTATGTAATATATACACCACACACATTAAATAAGTAGTGAAAAAATGCATATATCTCATAGAAGTAAAAGTGAGATGAAAACCACTTACCTCATTCTTGCCTTTAGTTTTTTGTACTTTATCATCATGTATAAAATTTAAAATAATGTTATTATTTAATTAAATAACTATAATCATATTCAGAATCCCTTATTTGTTATTTTTATAACACCTTACCACCTATTCATTAATAATAATTCATTATTTTCATTTGTTTCAGTTGCGTTCCTTTCTGGGATTCATGATTGGTTTTTTTGTATATAATTATAGATTTTCTTATAAAATGTAAATAAAAATCCATAATATAAATTAAATATTATTTATAAAATTTAATCTTTTAATATTTTACCACATGTTAATTTTACTTCTGTCAAGATGATGATTCATTTGATAAAACTTTGATGATAAATATTTAGATTATTTTAGATATTTTTCCGACCATCACGAAATAATATTTTTTTTATTTAATATTATATATATATATATATATATATTAGTTAAAAAATCTGAAATTGTTAATAATATAGCATTTTAAATATCATTTAACAAATATATTACATTTTTGACCATCCATTATGGTTGTAATGAAAATTGAAAATACATTATTTACTTAAATGGTTAACCGCCACGATTTGGGAAATGGTTTTGTTTCTTTGAATATAATGAGGTTATAAAAGGTATGAACAAAATATATTACACTATAAACATAAAATTAAATTATATACATGATACTGGATTTATTATTACTAGATGTATGAAAGAGTTGTGGATAAGGTTGAAAAAGAAAAGAAATTATGAGTGGGTCTTTGAGAAAGATATCTATTGAATATCACCTCCATCAAGGACCATTTATGGAACAAGGAATTGACCATTGGGTGATACCATCATCAATTGGATTTGGGTAGTGTGGGTATTATAGTATTTCGAATATATTTTAAAATATTCAAGGATTTCTATCATAACTGGGTATGTGAGGAGTTTTAATTATACCTCAAGAAGGGCTATTTTAAGTGATTAAATAACGATTATATTATATTAAAATATTACCACATTTAGTTAGAATTAATTCCAAAGAATTAAAATTAAAATTTATGTTTTAATCAATGGATATGGTCAAGATACACATAAACCTCCTATAAAATTGTTAATCTATTTTAAACTGTTATTTTTTTACTCTATCCTCTAAAATTATTTTAACTATTAAATCTTTTTTTACCATTATAATTTTTTATAACTAAAAATGAAAATTACCATATAAACTTACAAGGAAATATTTGTTAAAAATATTGAATCAATTTATAAAATTTAATTAATCAAATTTTATAAAATATCATTCAAAATTATACTAGTAAAATGTATAAAACCAAAAAAAATTAAAATGTGTTTTTATGCCGAAATGTTTATTTATACAAAAATATTGTTTTAAAAAAATTTAAATATAATTTAATGGATTATATACAAATTAAATTTACATATTTTAAATTGTGAAAATATTAAAATCAAAAAATTAATTCTAAATAAAATTAAAATGGTGGTTGTATAAAAATATGTATTTTTAACCCTTCAAAAAAAATTTAAAATTTTCAAAAAAATCTCAAAAAAAATCTTAAGATAAATTTGACCTAATCAATCAAAAAAATGTTTTGATTTTATAAAATACATTTTATTAATGTGTAAAAAAAATTTATATTAATTTTATCAAATAAAAAGATAATTTTTTTTGGAGAAAATATTCTTTTGAGGAATAAAATGAATTTACTTAAAATCATGGGAATATTAAGAATGAATTAATTAATACATTTACAATGAGTTGATTTATATTTTCATATTGTGTTTAAACTTTTTCATTACCATAAGTTTAACAGATATGTTATAATGGTTGTTTTAAAATAAATATGCTTTGGAGTTCGTTTAAGCTGACAGTTCTATGTAACATAAGTCAACAAAGATATTAATTTTTTTAAAAAAGATTCATACCATAAAAACATGGGGTGCCACATTAAAAAACCATAAAAATGAATTTCTCTCATGAATTTCTTCACTTTGGTAAAAATAAATGATGATTCATCTATATCGTCACATCCTCAGGTTCTCACTTAGCTTCTCTAAATTGCTGGATTCACAACAAAACATTACCTATCTGAGTGGTATTGTTTTGTATAACATTATATCACTGATCAAGAATTTATAATTTTTATTACTCATAAAAGTGCTCAAAAAATGTCTTCTTAAAATAGAGAAATTAAAAATCAATGATCAGTATAATACCTCGATTCTAAGTAAGAGAATATTAGTGGAATGTGAAAATAGGGACATCGAAGAGTATTCAAACTATCTTGTTATGATTAATTATGATAGAGTACACGATCTTTAGAAGATTAATGACCTCAAAAATATATACCCAATTGTTTTGTAAAAGGTCAATCATATCCTAAAAATAATAATAATAGTATAATATTTTATTTCTATATCATTTGAGAAGATATACTTACATGATTTCCTCTCATAGTTATAGTCTCACTCTTTTGTTTTACCATGATCAATTTTCAGTTCATTTATTACTCCATGATACTAAGATAAAATTTCAATGTGTGCATAACTAGTGAATCATAAGATCCACAATGGGATGAGAATTCTTCCTTATTTCTATACTTACCATTAAAAAATGGTGCAAATAGATAATGCAAAACGCATAAATGATCATATAGTCAAGTAATACATTATTCTCTAGAATGTCTACTAAATTTTATTGTAATGAATTATATAATTATTTTCACTTGTGAACCTTCCAAAAAAATAAAATCCAAAAAAATCGAATGATGGTCACTAAATTATCAAAATCAATGTATCATTAATCCCCAAAAAACATAATATAGATCTTAATTGTCACTCACCAACCATGTGAATATAAATATCATATATTCCCTTAATTTTTTTTATTAAACTCAATTACTATAAAAAATTTGTGAAATCATGAATTCCTTCGAAAAATAACACTTTCCTCATACCATAAATCCAAACATTCTATAAAATGAATTCATAAACAATCTTGTCATCATATTAATATTCCGATATAATGTTTTTAATACTATCCCATTTATTTTATTACAAATAAACACATCATTATATCATTGTTACATGGTCATCATTAACATATTAAGAGTTATCATTCCTATAATGAGGTTTTCTCTAAAAATATCTTCTTATAGACTCAATAACCATTCATGGTTACCAGAACTATTCAATATATAATTTCAAATACTAAAGGAAAAGATACAGTGGAACATTCCATAGATGATTCAATGTTTCATAATACCATCAATGTTATTCTACAGCATTTTCCATGACCCTCAGCCCACGAAGTAAACTCCTCCTTGAATAGAAATGTGAGAAGAGAGATATTGACACATGAATCCCACCTCTGGTGGTCCATGGGTTGGAAAATAGAACCAAGGGTATAATAAACACATAGATGGGAGGAATATCTCGTTAAAATAACCCATGAGAAATATATAGATATAAGATGGACACCAACCAAATCTTAATCAGACAAGAATATAATATAAAATACCAAATGCACATATATAATTTCATAGATGAAATACTACAACATAAAGGAAAATTTATAGTACCAAATGAAAGTAAATACACTAGCGACCATGAAACCAAAACAACTCCTGCTAAACCCCAAACTAGTACTAACCAGATAGATCTCCTACCTACTCCAACTGGCCAAAAATATAATTTATATATACGTAGATTGAGTATAATAGTATGCTCAGTTGGATTACCGCCAAATGCTCTCGTGAAAAAGGTAAAGGAACAATGTTAAAGCACTATGAACAATAAGTGAAACTAACACATCGCCTAAATAGATATATTGTGTTCCCTGCATCATCATGGATACTCTCACCAATTATCACATACAAGAGCATATTATATAATAAAAAATACCAATGCTACCCCACTTTCGCATCCCAACTAGATTTTTACTTCACCCTAATGTCACATGTCTTACACATAACTCTACAAAGGGCTAGTCTACAGACACATATACAAAGCACCACAACATGCATCTCGTACAACTTACCACCACATCCATGTAACCATAAGTAACCAGGGTAGTTTCTAGGAGCCACCATAACCCAAATAATGTTTATCATACATTCACTGTTATATCATAAGACATGACAACCCATAAACTAAGTAAGTAACCACAAGCCATCACAACCTATACAAGTGGTGTGTATAGTGGTCTATTGAAAACTATATCATGGATATATGTATGTTAAATAACTACAATACATTCCTACACTATGGTAATATAAATAGGAAAAACTAGCCATTGTGCATACAAGCTCATGTAACTACTCAGAAAAGAGAGTCGGTTCTAATGGGGTTTTCAATCATCCATCCTCCCATATGGATGTTAGGGAAACCACCCTACTTGGTTCCGGATCCAAGGCGTTTCAATTTCTTTAACCGTTAGGGGTGGATTATTGTATAGAAATAAAAAATCAACATGGTAAAATATACCTCACACCCACACTATGGACATAACCTAGTCTTAAACTCCACTATATCTATCCTCTCTTGGAATCCAAGATGCCACTGCTAAGATACAATATCCTAAAAGCACACAACCATTTAAAGATATATATTAAATGTTTTTATTTTGTTTCATCAATTTCATTCTACATTAATTAATTAGCTAACCATTAATTAACCATTAATAATTTCTACATTAAATTTCATTAGCATCACAAAAACATTCCATGCCCATCGGGCATAAGAAAAACGAGTCCATGACTTTTCAGAATTATAACCTTACTATTATATCCCATTAAACTCTAACAACATTTAAAAAAAATTATTCATTATTTTATTAAATAAAATTCCATATTACCAGGTACTCTAAGTAAACATTTTATGCTACCAAATATCGAATTAATCGAAGAAAACCAATTTAGCTCAAGCAGTGGGGAAAAGAAAGAAGATAAATAAACAACCTGGCCATTAGAAATTCAACAAATTTAATCCCTCATTCATCTTTCATATCAATGGGTAATCCTCGCATCAACATGTTCTATTAAACCAGGTGTCCTTATCAACACCAATGTTCATATCCTGACGTATTTAACCACTACCTCCTTAAACAACAATTTTTCCTACACACCCCTCACACCACAACATCCCTCAGGGATTAGCTATCACAGGCTCACATCACATCTAGGCCTCTTCTCCCCACATACCACTATAGCCTTCCAGGCTCAGCCATCCCCAGATCATGTCTCTTTACAAGCAGAATGAAACAAACATAGAAACATGGATCATGGAGCTAATGAAACTAATTTATCCTTCACACACAACAAATACTCATGGATATAATGAACAAAGAACTAAGACTTTACAAGAAAGCTGGAAACCTAAGCCCTTCAATGGAATTAACTTTTATCACACAAACACTTCTTATTCCATATTGAATTAACTAATTCATTAACCACAAGTTTATTCTCTGGTCGAACTAATAAAAAATCAATATTAAGCTACCCCAAATTAATTAAACAAATATTTGGCATGTTTTATTTGTTTTAACAATAATCATAAATATGATTAATAATTTTTAGAGAATTTAATTAAAAAATTTTACTTGCAAAAAATAATTATTATCAAATTACAACCATGATAATCAATTGTTTCTTGATTTATGTTATTTACCAATTTCCACCATGAAAAAAATTCAAAAGCAAAAAAACTATATATATCACACTATATAAAAAATTAATAGGCCAACCGTTATCATCGTACAGTGCAGAATCATCACAATATGATCGAACTAAATTCTTTAATCTAGTCAATGTAATTATTAGGTGAATTTAATTGTGATTCAGGTGCTTAGACATGTACATTTTATGATTTCATATATATAAACTAGGTGAAACGAATCCACTAACTCAAAATGTAATCAAAATTATTCACATCATAATGAACCATACAACAGATCTTCGATTAACCCTCCCGAAATAACTACATCCATATAAAGATGTTGTAGAACAACTGAACCAACAATAATGAAGAGAAACAAAATTAGAATATTGGGAGATTGGGAGATTTTATATCATCATACAGAATGATGAATGGGAGGAAAAGATATGAAACATGAACGAAACATTGGGATATTTTTGGGAAAACAACCCTTGGATCATCCCGGGTCAACACAGATCCAAGATAGATGCCCAATAAATGCATACCATCAAATGGATCTCCAAAAAGCTAATGAGGGGGAATCCAGGTGTCCTAAAATGAGATGGAGGGATATTAAAAAAATTAGTTTTTGAATAACCCAAGTAGAAAATAATGATTAAAACAACCCCACATAGAAGGATTTACCCAACGTGTAATACACTTTTAAGTCATGTAATCCTAAGGGTTATGTTTCCTCAAGAAAAAAACATCACCTATTCATTTTGGTTATTTTTTATCACTGATTCATTATACATAATGAACCTGAATTATAGATCATGTAATTCGTATATGATGTATAATTCATTCTGTTTAAAGAAAACCATAGCTGAACTCTTCCAGGTTTCCTCCAAGCCTCCTCCGAGCACCTCGGTCTTTGAAAGAAACAGAAATGGTTGATCCACGCTGATCTGAGGCATTACAATAGATGCCTCTTAAAATATTATCAGCCTCAAGAATCCATAATCATGTTAGAGAGGAAATATAAAAGGGTTCATCTTAATAGTAACCCTATGAAATACCTCTCAAAGTTGCTCACCACCATAAGAGCTCAACCACCCCAATCCATGAACAAGAGTCTCAATACAATGAGAATTTGAACTAATCATCAAGTCTTCACCACCTATAGTTTGAGAGTATACCAATCTAACCATTAGAATATAAGCATGGAAATCACATGGCATACCCTGCACGACTTCACCTCCCACATAAAGATATTAAGCCATAACAAGTAAAAAGAGAGAGATCCATCTCATAAAATATAAAATTGTATACAACCACAAAAAATATTCATAAAATGAGAGGATCTAAACATTAAATATCATGGTTTACTGATTTCATAATTATGACTCATGTTCAGAGGTACTCTCCTCCATGTCACCAAATTTCCACAATACATGAAGCAAGGGGATATCATGCCTGGTCAATACCTTTTCATGGCGGTCTGAGATACCTACAAACCACTTCTTAATAGTCATTTCATTGTCAACAACATCTCGCCCTGATCAAAGACATGAGAGTAATCATGAATATATTAATGGGGTAATGTCACGTGAAAAACATCATGTATCTAGCTAATATATGGCGATCTACTCTATTTAAACGTCTTTATGCAGATCAATTTTTTTTATGGTATAAGTGAAAAAAATTCATATTAATGACCTTTCCACACCCTAGCGGTAAAAATATGATCTTGATCAGAAATGGTCACCCTCACAACCCCATGGATTCTCACCACCTCCTCTATATACTACCTTGAAAAAGATCCTACTGAGCTCGACCACCTGATCATTGTAAATTTGGTCGATTTCATTAAATGATACACTACCACACATATCTAGTCATATCCTCCCTGATATTGACGTAAACCATTAAAAATGTCCATCTAGATGTCCTCTCAAATCCACTGACGAACATATAACAGCTGGATAAAACCACTAGGAACACGATACAACCCTTCACATTTTGGAATACCAAACATAGAGAAAAAAACAGGCAACCACATAATTCAACTAATCCCAGAAAAATTGAGCCCTAAAATCATGGTACATCATTGTCACACCATGATGTACAATTAGAGGAGATCAATGGGACTCTCCAAGAACTATCTCATTCATATCCAAAGGAATGAAAAGCCTTCCCCAAAACAACACTTGGGGTTGTTCATCCGCAGACCAACCATCATGGGCCTCACCACAATTTACTCAACATCTATGTACCTCTACCTCAAGATCCCCCAACATGGATTCCTCCACCTATTTCACCATAGATGACCACAACATCATCTACAAAAACCAACCTTTACCCCCAAATTCTCCCATGTATGGATGCAATGCTGAAATTTTTTCTATCACCCTCAAGGAATCACATAAATCATGCAACACATCACATCATGAGTTCATACTCAAAAAATTGGCTACAACATTCCCCATTCCAGTTGTATACAAAATCTGAATGTCATAGTCCTATAAGAACTCCATAAACTATTGTATGTGGAATTTCAAGTCATGTAGGGAGAAAACATACCAAAATATATTATGATTTGTGAAATATACAAAATATTCATGGATGAGGTATTGTCCCCACAACATTAAGGAAAGAAATACCGCCAAAAACATGAGATTGTGGGATGTATAGTTACACACATGGGGAAGAAACTATCAAGACACATAATAAATGATTTATGTTAGCAATATCAGAAAAAAAACACAACCCAAGAATCGAAGTATCACATAAAACCTCAAAATGTACTCATTCTATTGGAAGACAACAAATTAGACCACTGACCAACTTCTTCTTGAGATACTCAAAACCAATTTTACATTGATAAATCTAAAAGAATTCCTAACCATTTTTGTTCAACAATGTCAAAGGAGTCGTAACTCAACATAAATTGTCTACGAACCTCCAGTAATAGCCTGCAAGACCAAGGAAACTTCACACCTATGCAACTGACTTGGGGGATTCCCAAGACACAACTACATCTACCTTTGATGGATCCAATAATACTCTCCATTGGGATACAAAATTCCCCATGAAACAAACTTCCTGAGACCAAAACTCACACTTCATAAAAATCCCAAATAGCTGCTCACGATGATGAACTACCAAACCGATAGGATGATGCTCTGAATTCTCCTCCTTAGATATTGAGCACACAAATATTTCATCTATTAAAAATACCATGTACTAATACAGTAACTCATAGTATAGTTAATTCATTAACCCCATGATCAAAGCTGGATCATTATACACACTAAACGACATCACAGCGAACTCATAATTCCCATGAAAACAATGAAATGATGTAATCGGGATATCCTCCACTTTTACATGAATATGATGATATAATGACCACAAATTGATCTTTGAGAACCAACATTCACCATTTAGTTAATTGAATAAATCATCAATACATGGATGAGTATTGTGGTTCTTACCTATCACATTGGTCAAGTGATGATAATCAATATAAAAACTGCAAATTGTTGTCAACCATCCCTACAAGAAACATTGGTTCTCCCCATGGTAACACACTCATCCAAATAAAATTTCACTAAAACAGACCATAAATTTCCATATGTAGCTCCCTCAATTGATGATGTGTTGTCTTATATGGATAAATCGAGTTTGGAGACACAATTGTATGTAGTTTGATCCCACAGATGAGTCATGGAAGTGTACCCTGAAGTCTTCCCATAATACACTATAGCATTACCCCCTTATCGAGAGATATGTGGGTATCACTCCCTAAAAAAACTGCTGGGTCTCCATCAGCATTGAATAACACATCCTACCTCTTCTATAAATCCGTGATAGCCTACAAAAAATAAAATAAAAATCATTATCGAGGATGATGTCATATAGTTTTATCCATAAATACCTATGATATTTTTCCCCATCACGACCTCATACTCCTTACATACATCAGACAAGAGAGCTCGACCTCTAAATGATGTGGTCATTTCTAAGGGCACTAGAAATCTCTCTACCTCAAGTCCAATAGCTTGGAAAAGGTTATGTGATATAAATTAGTGATTCAATCCCATATCAAATAAAGAATGTACCCGTGTTTAAAATAAGAAAATGGAACCTTGAACAACATTGGGATTGTCTACAACTAGCAACACTAAAGCATGAAGCTGACCACGACCTGCTAAAAGACCTATATAACCATGTTTTTGACAACTTAAATGGCTTAAATCATCTCTATTAAGACGAGGAGAATAATGGTTATATACTATTCCCTCCCCAACTACATTCTCATGATCCTAAATTGGATAAAAATGTTGCAGCTACCTTTTCTATAACTCACGCAGTGGAGGAAACTGAATCAGATGAACCGGTGCATGCTGACTACTCATAAAGGACTATCATTATCACCACTGATGAACTCATCTTCCACATGAAAAACATGAATCCAATACCGTGGAATAGTTCTGATATCCAATTCTAATGATGAAATTAGACATTGAGGGATGTGACCAATCCTAGGATGATCAAAATTTCTAGTGTCCTAACAGTTGGGAACACTGGACCAAAGATCTGTTTCCTGATGAATCATGATGACTCCCCTCTCCAGAAGATCTGGTTCTGTCTAATGTCCTCTCAATCTGATATGCTCTCTCCAGCACCTTGAGATATCTGTTCAGCATAAATGGGGTGAATTCACTCTAGATCTTTGGATGTGAAGCCCCATCATCAAGTAATGGGTCCAAATCATATCTCATAAGGGTCCTAAAACAAATATCAAACTCTAACACAGTAGAGATCCTCTACAGTACGGTAATATTCTATTTGAGATAGGCCACTGTCATGGCCGAGTAAAGAAACTCACCTATAAAATAGTCTCATAACACCTTTTATGAGACTACCAACTCCTCGAAATCCCCATGCAATAATAACCTCCAAACCCTTACTTTCCCATAAACAACATCAAAAACAATTATTTTGAGCTCTTATTTTGGGAATGGATCATACTAAAGGTTATCTCAACCTACCCTAACTAGTATTTTGTTAATTTCTCTAAAATGGATCCCTCATACTTATATAGAATTTGGCACTGAAACTCTCGAAGTGTCCCCCTCCAAGTGTTATTTTTGTCTACCTCTACTCTACAACGATCTGCTCAAAAAACCTACTGAACATCATCTACATGTTCTTGATAAGGATGTAGACCTGGATCCATGCCAGCTAAAGAATGAACTATTAGATCTCCTAATGCTATTATATAGAAGAATATAACATTAATTAATTTTTTTCTTTTAAAATTTTTAGGTCAACCTATCCCAAGGTCTACCTAATGAAACACCTGCCCAAAGAAGAATGATTCGTGATGTTTACAATGTCTCTACCCTCAACCATAATCAACTCATTTAGTAGAAACAGTAAGCTCAATGTTCGATGCCTCCGATAAAATGGGGGCCTAAATAGTCATGTCTCGGCTGGTCTCCTATGTGTATACAGATTTATATACATAGAAAACACTATTACCCTACCAACCCACAAAACCTCACCAATTTCTAACTAAAAAATCCATTAAATCCCTCAAACAGACATCTAATACCACACTTTTATGACCCTAACCCCACAAAGTGTACCCCTCATGGGCTGGAAATGGTAGAAGATTGATAGTGACACTGGAGTCCTACCACAAGCAGGCCTCGAGTTGGAAACTAGCACCGAGGGTATTATGAACACGCAGATGGGAGGTATTACACTATGATAGAACACATGAAAAAGAGATATATACAATACATACACCATCCAACTCATCATAAGACTAAAATATAGAAGAAAATCCCAAATTTAAATATGTAATTTCATTACATGACTACTAAATCCTAGAGGAAAACTACAACTACCAAACAAAAAGTGAAGATTGTATTGAACATGAAGCCCAAAGAGCTCCTATTAAACCCCAACATATCTATAACCATCTTGATCTCCAACCATCTCCAACTAACCAACAAATAGTTTATATATACATAGGGTGAGAATAATAGTATACTCAGTAGGATCCTCCCAGGGTACTCTCATGTAAAAATTAATGAAATCATTCTAAATCATTGTGAACAAAAATTGAAACTAACTCATCATCTAAACAGGTATACTATGTTCCCAAACACACCATGGATACTATCATGAAGTATCACATACAATGGAATATTATATAATAATGAATATCAAGGGATACTTACTATTGCCTACCCACTAGTTTGTTTATCTTCTCCGATGTCTCCTACCCTGAGTATCTCTCTCCAAAAAGGGAATCTCAGAGACACTTGGGAAAATAACCCCAACATGAAACTCGTGCAACACACAACCCCGTGTAGGTAACCAAAAGTTACAATGCAGTTTATAGGATCCATTGAGGCCTATATAAAATTTATCATACATTGGGAAATATACTCAATCCATCACATCCCATACACTGAGTAAAGAACCTCAAGTCTTCAAAGCCTATTCACATTATTCTTATAGTGGTCATTAGAATACTATATCTAGAATACGTGGCTGTGAAATAACCATAAGCCTTTACAAACCTATAAATTTAGAAATGGGGAAAACTAACCACATTTAATAACAACAAAAAGTAACTACCAGGATAAGTGAGTGGGGTCAAATAGGATAGTCATCCATCTATCCTCCCACCAGGATATTTGGGAAAACAACCCCATGTCTCAGAATCTCAGTGGTGTTTGTTTCCCGAACCAACATGGTGAATTAGATTATAGAACCCCACAATATATATGACATAATATAGATCAAAATAACACTATGGTCAAAACCTAGTCTCAGAATCCAATGCAACTAACCTCTTTCGGACTCCTAAATGCCATTGTTATAACTATATATCTTAAAAGAACACAACTCGTTCAAGAGATATATTAACTTATTTTACATCATTTCACCAGTAGCACATAACATTAAATAGTTCTTTAACCATTAATTAGACATTAGAAATTTCAACATTAAATTTCATTAGTATGACAACAAAGTTCCATGCACTATAGGAATAAGAAAACCAAGTCAATGACATCTCAAAATTATAACCTCTGCATTATATACCCACAAGATCCAACCCCATGGGTTAATCATTATTCATTATTTAACAAAATTACATTCCATATTACCTTGTAATTTTTGAAAAAAATCTAAGCTACCAAATTAAGGAAGAACCCAACCACATCTATCATCCTCAAGCAGTGGGAAAAAAATGCAGTTAAACAATTACCACGTCTGTCTACCAATAAATAAAATAAAATAAAAACCTAGCATTAATATAAATGGTAAATTTTAGCTTCAAATTGTTCTATCATCCATAGTGTCCTCCCTAACACCCATGTGCATATCTTGATTCATCTCACCACTCCAGGAATCCACTACTACCACAAAAACTATACCTCCATGCCCCTCATAACATAACAGCCTTCCAGAATCATCCATCCCATGCTCATGTCACATCCAAGACTCTCTCCAATACATAATAAAACAACTTTATAGGCTCAACCATTCTACGATCACATCACATCTCAAGAATCATGAAACAAACATAGAAACTGGGCTCTTGGTCCTAATGAAATGCATTCATCCTTCACATAGAACAAGCTCTCAATCCTCCAAAGCACGAGGCAATCGGCCTTTACATGCAAGTGGGAAACCCATGAACTACAGAGGCATTATCATTTATCACAAAACTGGTTCATAATACATATTGAATTAATTGATTCATAAATAATTGGTTTCAACTATGGGAATACTATGAAACAATATTTCTCAATATATCCCAAATTAATTTAATAGTTAATTTAACATGTTTTTAATTCATTTATAAAAAATATATGACATATTTATGATTCATTAACAAATTCTATTAAACATGCATACTTGAAAAAAATCATCAATTTACAACAACAACAAAATTTATTAAACATGCATCTTTAATTTTGTTTTCCAAAAAAATATCAATTAATTTCGGCTTTACATTCCTTAGAAATTTCCATCAAGAACAACATGAAAAACAAATCACAGAATATATATCACACTATCTGGAAAATTAAGAGGCAAACCATTGTTAATATACAATGTATCAACATCTCCATGGGATTGAAACCAATTCTTTGATCATGTTTAATTAATTATTAATTTCATTTCAATACGATATAATGGGATATTTCATGCACAATTTACGATTCCACATACATTAGAGAGATGTAATTAATCCCATACTTCAAAATGGTATCAACATTGCTCACAAAATAAATAACCTTGAAAGGGATCTCGGATCACCCCTCCCGCAAGAACATCAACCATTACAGGATGGCATGGAACAACCACACCAACAAAAACGAATACAATCCCCATTAAAAACATGGGAGATCATACGATGTCGCATGGTTAGAAGAACAGCAGGAAAAGTGATCATGTAGGATGAAATTGTTTCCAAATTAATGAAAAACACACCATGGATCATCCTAGGTCACCCCAAAACGAAGAAAGAATCCTGATCATAAATTCTAATTAAATGATTTTCTAGAACTTCAAAGTGGGGGGGGGATACCGAGTAACCTAGAACAATAGGTAAAGCCATTCCAACATAGAGTATTGAATAACCAATGCGACTAAAAACACATCAAACAACAATGTAGCATGGAATTACATGACATCTAATCATTTTTTATGCCATGTAATTTATATATATTAGTATACACATGAAATTATAATAACCCTTAATTTTAATAATTTTTATAACTGTTATTTATTATACATCTTATAAATTACCCACACATCGTGTAATTATTTCAAGTATTTTAATTCTTACTATTTCAAGAAATCCATATCCATACTCCTCTAGACATCCTCTGAGTCTACTCTGAGAATCTACTTATTATGAAACATGAAAAGTGTTTATCCATAAAGATATGTCCCCTTACAACATTACTCAAGAATTCCATTACCTAAACACTTTATCATTCCACTTCTTTCTTAAACTATTTACCACACTTAATTATCTTATTTCTTAACACTTTTTCTATCTCATATGTCACTCATAGTCTCTTAATCCTCACCAATATTACCATCATTTATAAAACATGTTTGATTGTCTTCATGACATTTCCCACATTGCCATATATTTTCATAATTCTCAAACATTATTCATTTCAAACATTTAGATGTTGATGATTCCTTCGGAATTAAATTATTCATATACATTTAATTTACAAAAAAATTAACTTCTCCTTTGAAATTAATTTATTTGGGCACTTCTTTTACATAACAAAATCATCATCTACTTCCTTTGACACATTCTCCTTGATTCTTCTTCCTACATGTTTTAAATTATGTTATTTAAAGTTTCTTTCCTTTTTGGTTACCATAAAAATCCATATTTCTCTTATTATATGGGTTAGAAACTCACCAATGTTGAAATTTTTGATCATATGGTGATATTTTTTATTTGCAATAATTACAATATTTCACTGTATGACACTCATTTAATTTGGTAGAAAACAAGAAAGATCATTAGATTTTCCATCACATTCACCATTAACATGAATCGTACCGGTTTTGACAACATTCTAAAACCTAAAAATACTGTGTGAACATCACTAATTATAGTCTGAATACCACATAATAAACGGAAATTTCTTATAAAATTCAAATATATGACGTATTAGGTTTGATCCTAGGCTATTCGCAATCATTAAAAAGATTCTAGGATTGAAACCTAAACTTAGATTTTCCATATAGATATTACATACGGTTTTATTATCCTAGGTTCAGAAGGTTACGAAACCATTCTCTGATACCAATTACAATGAATCATACATTTAACACTCTAATATTTCATCCAAATAGATGAATAATCATTACATACAGTAGACAACCAAATCCAAAACTATACGGGTTTAGTGTTTTTGGATGCTTGGTATCATAAACCAATGGATCATAAATCCACCACATCATTCCCTACTTATTCATTCCTAACTAAAACCATCTTGACATATAATACATCAGACCATTATTTATATCCTGTTTAAAAAGACAAAAAAAATTGATCTTAGATTCTTAGTAAAGGTAAATTGGGATGATATTAATCATAACAAGAGCAGAATGGAATGAGTACATGAACATAACTTTTGAAAATAATAAACTATATATGAAATATTATAACCTTAAGTTATAGAATAAATGATATAAGTTCATATTACAAGATTAAAAAAGAGAACATGAGCTATGAATGAATAAAATTTTCATAAGACATAAAAATTGTGGCTTACACATAAGCATAGAAAATATTTCCTTAGTACTGAGGGATATTTTCCTATATTATAATAGTTGAATAGGTTACCCTCGAAAACTTCATAAGAGACAAGGTTCACCCCCAAGACAATAATGGGGTGAAAATTCATTTACTAAAAATGTTTCACTTCCCATTATAGTCTTTTCCTACTAAACTAGTTTCACTCCACATTCTTATCTTGTCAAAATCATATTATATAAATCATTACCCAACGCGCATCAAGGAGATATAGTTCCCATCCATAATTGGTTATAACGTAACCACCATCATTGGTTATAACATAACCACCATGAAATAATTAAAACAATATTTATGCCTTCCAAAAGAACATAAGACATTCAAAATATCATAACCCATGTAAAGAAATGAGTTCCATAAATAACTCATTATAAAATGACACGTGGAAAAGAAATGGTATTTAAATATATCATGAAATCATAAAAATAAACCAACCATTACGACAATAAGGATATTATCCTTGAATAATACCCCCATTAAAGCATATCTAACGTCAAATAATGTTATATTCAATGGAAAATAATTTTGAAATGTCATTTGAATTAAATATTAAAAAAACATTTCAAACCATTTCTGTTAAAATAGTCATGAAATAATAAAGAATAATTTTTTTTCAAAATAACCTTTTAGTATTATAAAGAAGACAGCCAATCATTTACTTTTTGGGATGTTGTGAAAAGATACTCATTATATATAAGATGGAAAACATTCCCTCCTTATTTTTGTAAGAAAAGTCACAAAGACCACCATTTAGAATAATGAAAAAAAGAATCATTTAAAACCATATTTTAAAAATTCAAACATGATAAAAAAGAATATTGAAAATTAATGAAATAATGTAACACTCCAACCACAGTTACCCAGAGTCAGTGCATTATTACATAACATTGGCATAATCACAAGGAAATCATGTCTCGAAAGACCGATCAATTTTGTATTATTGGAAACAAGATTCATACATAACATCAAATTTACAACTTGAAAAGAAATACAACCCGAATTTATTCCGTTGGAAACATCCAAGACTCCTAAATAATGCCAGAAAGTCACTCACAACTAACTTCTTCATATCCTAGGAAAATGAAACATAAGAAAGGGGTGAGATCAAACACTCAGTAAGGGTGAGAAATACATCAGATGATAACATAAATATTACGCATGGTGAATAATTTAAACAACATTACTTAACCAATAATAAACATGAATACTATATGGAAGGAATATGAGATTAGTAAATAATGCAATAACAAAACAAAATCATTGGTGTTCTACTAGTCGAATGACCACATGAACCATAAATATTATTTTCATAATGAGGAAATGCATAATGCCGGACATTCTGAAAATTTTTGTTAAAGCCTCAGATAAGACATCTAAAAATGTTTAAAGCCTCACCCAAAACCATATATAAAATTGGGAAAAGGCCTCAGCCAATTCCATGTATAGTTGTCTAATGAGACCTACCGATGCATCGATGATCTATAGCGGGCTCCACCCGTCACTTACTATATCCAATACATTCCTCATATGAAAAGGTTGAAAATAAAATAAAATTCATATAGGAACTAGGATATTAAATGTCATTACTTTAACCATAAACCATGAATGGTATAAAAATAACACATCCAGACTCAAACATATCACAAAACCTTCAATACAATATGGAAGTTTTGTATCATAATAAATCAACTTCAAAACATGTTTAAAATCCATTAAATAATTTGACATATATGGAAATGATTTGTAAAACTCTTTGATTGAAATATCCCTTTTTATGAAAAAATTTAAAAGTCACACAATTTAGAAATGAAGTCATTTAAATATATATTTTAATCAAAGTTTCTCATATCACTTTGAAATTTTTTTAAGTAATTAACATTTTAAAACATTCATGTCCATATAAATAAATCCTTAAATACATTTTTCAAACATGGACATTAATGATAATGGTTTAGAATAATAAATGTTTAAAACATTTAAAATTATGTTGTCATAGATGAAATCAAAACTATTTGAGAGATATGTCTCTTATTGAAATCATTTAAGAGTCACATAATTATAAAAGCAAACATTTACTTTGAAAATATTCTTATAATATTGTAAGGGAAACTTTGACAATTTTATAATAGCGGAAAATAGCTGCACATGCCATATATGTTAAAAAAACATTCATACATTAATTTTGAGGAAATTTTTTAAAAGGGCCTTGTTTGGAAAACGGTAGAAAGATTCCTTTATAAAAATCTTATAAAAATTATAACATGGGTATAAAATACTTTAAACCATAGTCTGTGAAATATTAAGAATGATTTCAAATACATTTTTAAGAATCATGGATGTGGATGATAAAGAAGTCCCAGTATATAATTACGTATAAACAACATCGGATAATGAAGTGATTGTGAAATAAACCCTTAACTTTTACCTTTCCTTGGTAGAGGGTTGGTATAACTTCTGTATAATGGTGAAAAAATTGTTATAAAATTATACAAGAATCCTACACATTAATATTGATATCATATATGATCGTTTAACATTTCTTTGTTAATAATATCTTAGTATTATCATTGTTTTGGGTGTTAACTGATTCATTTTCTTTTATATATTTTGTAAGTAAGTTGTGTTTGATATATATAGGATGTATATTATTCTTATAAAGAATGATATAATGTTATTATACATTACATTTAATCATCATATTCAAATTAGTCTAGAATAGATACAATGGGGAATGAATCTCACCATGTTCGTGGAGACGGTAGTCTGTATGTATGCATGAGCGACAATATCATTCTTTTAATATTAAAATCATATATAATTGGCTGGTATATAATATATACAGAATAATTATAATGTTATATTTATTATTTACTTCAATTACACATCATTATCTTACCCATAAAAATAATAATGTTTTAAATAACAATTACACCACGACGTGGAGATGGTAAGTCGTACGTACGCACGTAAGGTGACATGTCATTAAATGGATGGATAGAATAATGAATATGGTTGTACCATATTTATAATAAAATCAGAGTATATAGAATATACTGGAGTTATTATTATATATTGGAAATAACAAAGAAAGAAGAAGTGGAAGAAGAAAGGAACTTGAAAGAGGGTGGTGAAAACATTACTTCTTCTTCGGTTTCTTCCTTTTTATTTGATCAAAAAGGATCCTTAGGTTGTCTTTATGATAAAACTAATGCCTCTAGATAAAAGTGGGGTAAGTTGAGAGAATATTTGGGCAGGGGTTGGCCAATCCAAAAAGCTTTGAAGGTATGAATTTGAGAGAAGGGGGAGTGCCTTTTTATAAGAGGGGTGAGGGGCACCTTAGGAAAAACATAAAATATTATTTTATAATAAATATATATTCAGTTTATAATGGCTTCAAGGTGACTTATTTCTAGGCGATGGTGTGGATGGGTCGAAATCCTCTCAACCAATAGATTTTAGATAGGTCTGGGTCAATAAATTAACCTTTTCATTAATATTTAACTCTTAGTTAAATAGTTTGACATTTATCATGTCTCTTTGTATTTTTATATTATATAGTCAATAAACATACTATATACATCCAAGAGATCCCAAAATAGTTCATTACTGATACACCTATCATTATATAATTGGTTTGTCTGAACCTTATATTTTTAGGAATAGAATATCAATTAATAATATAATATTTGTTTTAAAAACACTATTATTTTAATTTTGACACTATTGGGTATTTTGTTTTTTATAAATTCATAACATCATTATTACGTCAAATAAGATTAATATACCCAATCATAATATATCATATTAACCTATAAAATTATTGGAATTCTAAAAAAGTCTCAAATTACATTTATTTGTGTATTTATAATATTAATTATCTTAATCTTTCATTAATATGGTAATTACTACCTCATCATTGCGTCACAAATAAATTAAATTTTATAATGTCTAAAAATTATAAATAAAATACCATAATGTAGGAAATATTTTTATGTTTATAATGAATATTTATAAACTAATTTATCTTTTGTATAACCCTATATTAAAAATGTTTTAGTTATTAAACTTTGATTCTAACTCTTTTAACTCTTCTTTGAATTAAATAATAATAAATTTCCTAATATAATCCATTGGACCTAAATGATAATATTTTTTTTCTGAGGTGGTTTTTGGTCTAATTATACATAGTCAATAGAATTAGAACATGTTTTAGGGTGATAATAATATCATTTTTACCCTTAATTTCCCTATTTACTTTTAGTTGTGGTAAATAAAAGTAAAAAGTTACTATTCACCAATAATTATTTTAATATTATTGAACCACATTTTACTCCTTGATATTAACGGTGTCTCTCAGATTTTTGAAATCCTACTCACAGAACGATAAAATTATGTTTTATGTGAATTTGTAATTTCTCTTATGAGGTGGGAAAAAGACTGTTAAAAGTTCTATAAAATTTTTATATATCTAAAATTATTAATTATTGAATCCAATGAATTAAATTGAACATATAAAAGTATTATGTGTTTATTTGACTTAAAATTAATTTAAATAAAATAAATAATTATTTAAATAATAATTCGGTTTTAAACTAAAACTTAGTGTTTTTCAGTATTCATCAAAAATTGAAAATTTTCAGAAAAATACGAAAAATTCACCCTAAGCTAATTTCGATATTCCGAATCCAAAAATGAAGTCCATTTTGATAGATAAAATTTATAAAATTTGAAAAAGTGGGTATTATTATTCATAACGGCTAGTTTGATTGGTTATGGTGTGTGTTAGAACTCGAAGTTGCGTACAACACACGCTACTGTATTATTCAAAGAGAAGCATACTGTGGAAGATTGGGGTGTTACATTATATCATCCTTCAAATAATTTCATCCTTGAAATTTCTAGAATATTACTCCATAAAATTACTTGGGTGGTTCTTCATCATAAGTTCCTTGGGTGCCCAAGTTGCCTCTTCCATCTTATGGGTTCTCCATAAAACTTTTACCAGAAGAGTCGTCCGGTTTCTCATCCCTTGTTCTCTTGTATCAAGAATCTTGAAAGGCTTTTCACAATAAGACATATTTTGTTCCAATTCTAATTCCTCATAGGTGAGTACATGCGTTGGGTCAGGCGTGTATTTTCTTAACAGTGATACGTGGAACACATCATGAACTTTGGAGAGATTTGGCGGCATTGCCAAACGGTAAGCTACATCCCCAATTCGTTCTAGAATTTCGAAAGGTGCTATGTACCTGGGACTCAATTTACCCTTCTTACTGAAATGTATAAGTCCCTTCCAGAGAGATACCTTCATGAAAACATGATCTCTAACCAAAAATTCCAAATCCTTACTTCGGTTATCGACATAGATCTTCTACATACATTAAGATGCTTTGATGTGGATTTGGATTACCTTCACCTTTTCCATTTTTTCCTCCAACAGTTCCGGGCCTTCAAGTTTTCATTCACCAACGTCATCCCAACAGGGTGGTGTGCGACATCTCTTTTTATGTAACGCTTTCTTTGGTTCCATCTAAATACTCGAATAGAATCTATTGTTATACGAATATTCTACCAGAGGTAAAATATTGATCCCACATACCATGAAAGTCAGGTGAGGAGGATCTCAACATGTCTTCTAAGGTTTGAATAGTTCGTTATGATTGTCCATCAGTTTGGGGGTTGTAGGGAGTGCTCAAACGAAGCTCAGTATCAAAGGCGTTCTGAAGACTTCTCTTTAATCTTGAGGTAAAACGTGGATCACGATCAGAAACAATCTATAGTGGTACTCCATGAAATCTCACAAATTCATTAATATATAGTTTTTCTAGATGTTCAAGTGGTAAATCCTCCCTAATAGGAAGAAAATGTGTTGACCTAGTAAGACGATCAACAATGACCCGTATTGCATCGTTCCTTCTAGGAGTCTTTGGTAGTCCCATGACAAAGTCCATAGTAATATTCTCCCATTTCCACTTAGGTATGGGAAGAGGTTTCAATACTCCTCCAGGCTGTAGCCTTCCAACTTTCACATGTTGACAAACCATACATCTTGACACAAAATCAATAATTTTCCTCTTCATGTTGTCCCACCATAATTTTTCTTTCAAATACCTATACATTTTGGTGCTCCTATAGTGTATAGAGAAATTGGAACTATGAGCATCATCCAACAACTCTATTTTTAAATCATGTATATTGGGAACACAAAGTCTCTTACCAAATTTCAAAATCCCATATTCATACCCAAATTCACTCAATCTCCTATAATTCAAGGCTTTAATATTCACTTGAAACTCTTCATCATCAGACTGAGAACTCTTAATCCTTTCTATTAAAAATTGTTTGGAAGCCATTTGAAAAGGCATTGATGTTTCACCTTCAATGTTTATTCCCATGTCCATCTTCACTAGATCTATGAAAATAGGATCACTTGCATTTCTCATCTTGTTCAAAACTCTGTGATCCATTCTACTCAAAGCATCTTCCACCTTATTCGCCTTCCCCTGGTGGTAGTGTATAGTGCAATCATAATCCTTGAGTAGTTCAAGCCATCAACTTTGCCTCATGTTGAGTTATTTTTGTGAGATAATATACTTCAAATTCTCGTGATTAGTATAAATATCACATCTCTCACCATAGATATAGTGTCTCCAAATCATCAAAGAAAATATTACAGCTGCTAACTCAAGATGATGAGTAGGATAGTTCTGCTCATTAATTTTTAGGTGTCGTGATGCATAGGAAATAACCATATCATTCAGCATAAGGACACAACCATGTCCTTTCTACGATGCATCACTATAAATAAAAACCCCATCATTCCGTGATGGTAGAGTCAATATAAGAGCATTGACTAATCGTTTCTTCAGTTTTTCGAAACAATCTTCAAAATATTTTTTCCAAACAAATTTAACCCCTTTACATGTGAGCTTTGTTAATGGGTTTTCCAATAGGGAAAAATTCTGGACGAAACGTTGATAATAACCTGCTAAACCAACAAAATTGCGTACCTCATTTATACTCGTCTGTGCTGTCCATTCTTGGATTTCTCTTCTCTTAGAAAGATCAAAGTAAATTCCATCCTTAGAGATAATATGGCGAAGTAACTAAGTCTCCTAAAGCTAGAATTCACACTTGCTAAACTTCCCATACGATTTATGTCTTCTCAGAGTCTTCAATATAATGCGCAAGTGATTTTCATGATCTTCGTAGAATTTAGAGTATACCAAGATATCATCAATAAATACCACTACAAAGCCATAAAGATATTCCTTGAAAACTCCATTCATTAAATCCATGAAAATAGAGGGTGAATTAGTTAGGCCAAAAGGCATTACTATAAACTCATAATGCATATACCTTGTACGAAATGCTATCTTCAAAATTTCTTCCTTCTTCACACACATATGATCGTATCCAGACCGAAGGTCAATCATTGAAAAGTATTGAGCTCAAGTAATTTGGTCAAATAAATAATCAATGGGAGGTAGGGGATACTTGTTCTTTATTTTTATAGCATTGGTGTAAATACCCGTAAAATTCAAGGGAAATTTTTTCTTAATTTTCTTTAGAATTTTACAAGAGCGCGGTTTCAGACGGCACCTGATTCCGAGGCCCGGAGTGCCCGGAATTAATTTCTGAAGTTTGGCTCGGGTACGTTCAGTGAACGAACGAGCGGGAATTCCTAACTTTTGATCCGGTGCTCGGAATTGAAATCTGAGGGCACCGATGAACTCGCAGCACCGATATTCGCTTAAAGAGACCTTTTCGGAAGTTGCGTTTGTTGCGGGTTGAAAGTTAGTTTTGGGGTTTTTAGTTTGAGTTAAATAAAATTTTGTGAAGAACAAATTTTTATTATAACTTGATAAAACCTACCAAAGGGGGTTGGAAGTGGGACCCACACACACTTTACCTCCCTTGGGAGGATTAAGTGTGGTGGGGCCCACACGAACCCCTAAACCTTTCATATTCTCTCAACCCCCTTAACGCCTCATTAAATGTCTTGAGTTACTTATTTAATTATGGGAGTTAATCCTTTTGAATTTCAAACATTTGAAATTCTAGTGTGTTATGTGTGTTAATAAAATAAGATGTTGTCTTATTTTATTTTGGTTAATTGTTTGTCTTCTTGAGAGGTGGAGAGCTTTTTCTTCTTCTTCTTCATCTCTGACGAAGATCACGAAGAACGCTCAACTTGACGAAGAACGCTCAAGTCCCGACGAAGAACGCCGCTCCGCTCTTCTTCGTCTTCCGTGTCAACGAGTGGGAACGCCGCTTCCTCCTCGGATTCCCTTCATCGACATAAGAAGTTTCTCCAACGACGTGTCTCTTCGGACGCATCCCTTCGTCATCGGATTTGACGAACGGCTACCGCGACGCCCGACCTCCGCGACGTCGTCTTCCGCGGAACGTTGACAATCATCGAACCTTATACCCGAGGTAGGGGTTGTTGATTATTGTTTAGTTATTCTATTTTTGATCATGAATATTAGCAAGTCTAACGTGTGGCTTTGGATTATTTAAAGATGCGTTATTGCTTAACGTGAGGGGGCCGGACCGCATGAACACGGCCGAACCCCCTCCATCGTTCTTGTTGTTTATTCTTGCGGGTGGAAGCAAAGTGGCGTGGTGTCGTCGCACCACGCGGATAATTGTACAATTATTTTACGCGGCGCCGTCGCGCCACGCCGAGGAAGAATCTTCAAGAACGCGACGCCGTCGCGCCGCATTGAAAGGAATCAAGGCACGGCGAAGGGGCGCGGTGCCGTCGCACCGCGCCGGACGACGAACACCGCGGCCGGTTCCGGGCCGCGGCGGGACGAGGAGACCGCGGCCGGTTCCGGGCCGCGGCGGAAAGAGAAGACCGACGGCCGAGCCGCCGGCGTTGGAAGCCGAAGAGGGGACCGGATTTTTCCGGTCCCGTTGGAGAAAACCGGCCGGCCAGCTGACCGGCCGGAAGGCGTTAAACCGGGGGAATTAATCCCCTGGGCAGCGCATAAAAACCCCCCTCTTTATGAGGGGGGCGGTTCTTTAAAGGGGGGGGGGGGCAGCGGCCCCCCAGTTTTATTCCCAGCCGGCCCCCACGTGCGGGGGCCGTTCCTTGCAAATGGCGCGGCACAAAGGCCGCGACGCCTTTTCAATCAGCGGGGGCTTAGCCCCCGCGTGCAGCCACCCCGAGGCGACAAGCCGCCGCGGCCCCCGTGCCGCCGCGCCGCCGGCCTGCCGGCCGGCCGGGCCGCCCAGGGGGGGGGGGGGTCGGGCCGGGTCGGCCCGGACCCGGACCCCCCCGTTTCGAACCAGTTCCGGTCTTTTGGCCTTATCTTGAGCCTCGGACCTCCGAATGACGAACCGGGCCTTCGGAGCGGAAACGCTCATATCTTGAGCTACGGACGTCCGATTGACGTGCTGTCAGCCGTGTTGTGTTCCTCTTTACGAGACGGATCTTTTGGCATACTCCGCCCGAGGTTTGGACGCAGGTGGAGTACGGTCGGGTTGGTTTTGCCTTAAAACCCAACCGGGCCCCGGAGACGAAAATGCCAATAACTCTCAAACCGGGCGTCCGATCGACGCGCCGTCTGTTGCGTTGAGTTCCTGTTGACGATACGGAACTTTTGGATACATCAACTCTGGTCTTTGTGACAGTTGATGTATCAGCCTCTCGGCTCGTGGAGCGGACCCTCCGAACGAGCTTGCTGTGTGCGGGAACCCTAGTGCTGGCTGCGACTGTTACTGTGACTACTACTGCTACGACAGCTACTGTGACTGCGACGACGACAGTACAGAGATCCTGTGTGGATTCGACGACGACGACTACAGCACTCAGCGATCCTACGTGGATCAGTGCTACAGGTCCTGTGTGGGCCCGATCCTGTGTGGGTCCTTGCGCTCAGCGGTTCTGTGTGAGCCAGCGCCTACAGGTCCTGTGTGGGCCCGATCCTGTGTGGGTCATTGCGGGGGTTAGTTACCTATCGATCCTTCGTGGGTCCGACGAATTAGATGGATCAGTGATCATCTTTATCGTCCTTGAAGAAGTATACCTGTGTGAGCTGAATCCTATTGCTTTCCTGTGTGGATTGTGTTGTGCAATCCTGTGTGGATTACGTTTTTCTTTCCTGTGTGGAATACGTTTACGTTCCTGTGTGGACTGAGTTGTACTTGGGCTCGGAGGTTGGAGCGTATTTGAATTGATGACTTAGGTATATGTATGGGCATATACCTAAGCAGTGTCGGTTATTACTTCATGATTGTTACTTTTCTTCGTGGTTTATCCTTTGTGGATTTGAGAGACCTTCAGGGGTCTCGGGGTCCCTACTGAGTAGCTTATACTCACCCCTGCACGGGCTTTACCCGAACTACGTTGTGTTGGTTGCAGACGACGGACAACGTTGACCTTAGCTGAGGCTTGCAGAGCGGGACGGTACCCAGAGGTGGACCACTGGGTGGGACGTGCTCGGAGCGGACGGCGGGAACCGTGGAGCAGAGGAGCTATCTGTACCCACCCTTCTGGTGGGATTTCTAGTGGACAGCTCGGAGTAGCGGCTTTTACTTTTCAGTTGTTGTTTTCCCTTTCGAGTTGTACTTTACTTTCAGTTTGAGTTTGTATACTGGCCCATTTAGTTTTCCGCACTTTCAGTTGTACTCTGCTTTTGTTTAGTGTTTACTTTCCGCTTGTTTACTCTGTGGTGTGTGTTTACTTTTCAAAGGCAATGCCTTCCCTTTTTACGGGGATTTACGCCTTGGTGCTAGTCGCCAGCCCCTGGCCTATGGAAGGCGGGCTTGGGGTAGTCACGGCACGGACCCCAAGGGCGGGTCGTGACAAATTGGTATCAGAGGAGTTCGGTTCTACCGCGAACTCTGATCTTTTCTATGTGAAGCAATACTGTTTAGCGTATTGAGTGTGGTTATCAGTCCAGGGAGTCCAGTGTTGGTGCGGCGGACGACGTATCCGTACACCAGGACCCTGACTTCTGATTTCCGACTTAATGCACGAAAACATAGATTGCGTGTGTGTTTCAATGTTTTCTTTGTGATTACTTATATCTTCTCACCAGGTATATTGTTCTAACCGTGGCGCACCTGTTTCCTTTTCTGGATGGCCCCACGACGACAGCCAGCTAGGGTTCCGAGAGTCGAGCGAGACGACATCCCACCGAGAGACGAGGCCTCGGTGCAGGGCCCTTTGCCAGTAGTGGCACTGGCGGTAGCTTTACCCGCCGATCCCCCGATACTTCCAGCAGCAGCCGCTGACGATGCACGTCGCCTCAGCGCACTGCATGAGTTTCAGCGCCAGCGACCGCCCAGGTTTCGCGGGGAGACGGATCCCCAGGCAGCAGAGGACTGGCTGGAGGCAGTGGTTCGAGTGTTTAGGCTAGTGAGGACACCAGCAGACCTCATGGTGATCCTCGCTGCGAGCCAACTACACGCAGCAGCAAGACGATGGTGGATCTTGATGCTCCAGGTGCACGATGAGGCATCTCTTCTTTGGACGGACTTTGAGAGCCCCTTCCGCTCGGAGTTCGTCCCAGCCACCCTTCGTGCGGTGCGTATCCAGGAGCTTCTACAGCTGCGGCAGGGCAGCATGACGGTCGCTCAGTACTCGGCGAGATTTACCGATCTCTCGCGCTACTCGACCGACATGGTACAGGACCCATTCTTCCGGGCCCGGAACTTCGAGCAGGGTTTGAGACACGAGATCAGGGCATCACTGATCTCCCTCAGCATACCGACTCAGACAGGAGTACTAGAGCGGGCTCTTCTGATCGAGAGCTTCCTTGCTGAGTCTACACCAGCACAGCGACCCACCGCAGGGCGGCACATGGCAGAGTCATCTGCAGCAGGCAGTCGACGGATGACTCAGGGGACCAGACAGACCAGACCTTCGGGCAGACGACCTCAGGACACTGGCTCAGCAGTGCGGGGAACACAGCGAGGAGCCAGTCATTCGAGAGGCAGACAGTGCTACTCGTGCGGCGGGCAAGGCCACATGGCTCGTGACTGCCCGACCCACCGTGTCGAGGAGCAGCAGACGGTTGAGGGACCACCGAGGCAGAGGCAGAGGGTCGACCGTGGCGGTCCGCAGGGAGGAGGCGGACGAGGCAGAGGAGCTGGACGAGCAGCCGGTGGTGGCCGACGCTTTGAGGCTCTACCACCACCACCACCAGGAGGTCCACCCCGACCACAGAGAGCTGGCGGGCAGCGACAGGCACAGCTCCAGGCAGCATAGGCCTACGACCACGGCGCACCCGAGATGATTCGAGGTACTATCTGTGTCTATTCCACCCTTGATGCAGTTCTTATAGACACAGGAGCGAGTCACTCTTTCATAGCTGCTGCCCTTGTTCGAAGCTCGGAGATTCCGACAGAGCCGTTGGCGCGATCCTTACGGCTAGAGACTCCTACGGGAGCAGACTCGACGATTACGCACTGGTGCCGGCAGTGTGAGTTTACTCTAGGAGGCGAGAGCTTCGGCTGGGATCTTCTTGTAGCATCGTCGAGGCCTTACGACGTCATCTTGGGCATGGATTGGCTATCTACGGTCCATGCACAGATTGACTGTTTTAGGCGCAAGGTGCGATGTGTACGCACCGACGGGAGCAGGTTCACCTTCAGTGGCGAGAAGGGAGCCTTAGAAGCACAAGATGGACTTCCGCGGAGGAGAGGACAGCCCATCACTCATCAGTTGGCTAGCCTCATCCTTGGAGCAGTTGACGTGCGGAGTCCTGGTTTTCCTGCAGTGGTGGATCAGTTTGCGGACGTTTTTCCTGACGATGTTCCCGGGCTACCTCCTCGCAGAGAGGTAGACTTTTATATTGACTTGTACCCCGGGACAGCCCTGATATCCACTCCAGCATATCGGATGGCCCCCGCCGAGCTTCGAGAGCTACGGGTAGAGTTGGAAGACTTGTAGGGCAAGGGGTTCATCCGACCCAGTGTTTCACCCTGGGCTTCCCCGATATTGTTCGCCAAGAAGGCGGACGGGAGCTTGCGACTTTGTGTTGACTATCGTCGCCTGAACCAGGTGACAGTGAGGAACAAGTATCCGCTACCGAGGATTGATGACCTCTTTGATCAGCTCAAGGGAGCACGGTGGTTCTCGAAGATAGACCTCAGGTCGGGCTATCATCAGCTCAGAGTCAGAGACGAGGATGTGCAGAAGACGGCCTTCAGATGTCGGTATGGCCACTATGAGTTCTTGGTTATGCCTTTCGGTGTAACCAATGCTCCAGCAGTGTTCATGGCTCTCATGAACAGGATCTTTCAGCCATACCTCGATCGGTTTGTCGTGGTATTCATCGACGACATTCTGATTTACTCTACGACAGAGGAGGAGCACGCCTATCACTTGCGAGTTGTACTAGACACACTCCGAGAGCACCAGCTTTATGGTAAGCTCTCGAAGTGCCAGTTCTGGATACGTGAGGTCCACTTCTTGGGTCACGTTATCTCTGAGGCGGGAGTTGCAGTGGATCCCGCGAAGATTGAGGCTGTGTTAGATTGGGAGCCACCTAGGAGCGTGACTGAGGTTCGGAGTTTCTTGGGACTAGCTGGATACTATCGGAGATTCGTGCCAGACTTCTCTAGAGTCGCGGCATCAGTCACAGCTTTGACGAAGAAGGGGAAACCCTTCGTGTGGTCAGACAGATGTCAGCAGAGCTTCCAGGAGCTGAGACAGAGATTGACTAGCGCACCTATCTTGAGGTTTCCTGAAGAGGGAGTAGGGTACGTAGTCTACTGCGATGCATCAAGGACCGGACTCGGATGTGTTCTGATGCAGGAGCGGGCCGTGATCGCCTATGGATCACGTCAGTTGAGGCCGCATGAGCAGAACTAGGCTACCCATGACCTGGAGTTAGCAGCAGTGGTCTTCGCTCTGAAGAAATGGCGACACTATCTGATGGGCGAGCGCTTTACAGTCTTTTCCGATCATCAGAGTCTCAGGTATATCTTCTCGCAGAAGGACCTGAACCTGAGACAGCGGCGATGGCTCGAGTTCCTCCAGGACTATGACTTTGAGATAGTCTATACTCCGGGGAAGGGAAACGTAGTAGACGATGCCCTCAGTAGGAGGACGGGCATTCAGCTACTTGAGGAGGCGACGGAGCAGCTAGCCTCTTTGCAGATACCCTTCGTGGATAGAGATGGAGCAGCCTTTCTTCAGTCTCTCACAGTCACTCATGCACTACTACAGTGGGTCAAGGAGGCACAGCGTGAGGACGCTGACTGTGAGACACGGCGTGCACAGATATCCTCGGGACAGGCACCTTATGGTTTCTCCCTTGGAGCAGAGCACGACATCCTTTTCAGAGGACGTACCATGGTACCAGTTGCTTTGCGAGAGGAAGTGCTGAGAGAGTTTCACACTTCTCCTTTGGCGGTACATCCTGGAGTGGCGAAGATGTACCAGGACCTCAGACGAAAGCACTGGTGGCCGGGCATGAAGAAGGCAGTAGCAGAGTTCGTTTCTCGATGCCTCACCTGCCAGCAGTTGAAGGCAGAGCATCAGGTACCAGCAGGCTTGGTACAACCCTTGGAGGTTCCGGAGTGGAAGTGGGACGGCATATCTATGGACTTCGTGACTGGACTTCCACGCACTTCCAGAGGTCACGACTCCATCTGGGTGATTGTTGACCGACTCACCATGTCGGCACACTTCTTACCCATCAGAGAGCAGGGCTCAGTAGAGAGCTTGGGACGTCTCTACGTTTAGGAGATTGTGCGGCTCCACGGCGTGCCATCATCTATCGTCTCCGATCGAGATGCCCGCTTTACTTCCTGGCTTTGGAAGGGGTTACAGGAGGCGTTCGGGACGCAGCTACGTCTTAGCACCGCTTTTCACCCTCAGACGGATGGTCAGACGGAGAAGACCATTCAGACACTCGAGGACATGCTCCGCACATGTGTCCTCGACTTTGGTCGTAGCTGGGAGGACCACCTACCCTTGGTGGAGTTTGCGTACAATAACAGCTACCACTCCACCATCGGGATGGCACCGTACGAGGCGTTGTACGGCCGACCTTTTAGATCTCCTTTGTGCTGGACAGACCCTGGAGAGTCAGCACTCGTGGGACCAGAAATGGTCCAGGCCACGACAGAGAAGGTCCAGGTCATCCAGGAGCGGATGAGGACAGCTCAGAGCCGGCAGAAGTCATATGCTGACAGGAGGCGGAGGCCACTCGAGTTCGAGGATGGCGACCACGTCTTCTTGCGGGTCTCACCTCGACGTGGTATTCAGAGATTTGGCCGAGGCGGCAAGTTATCTCCGCGCTTCATCGAACCCTTCCAGATTCTCAGTAGGATTGGTGAGGTGGCTTATCGCCTGGCTCTACCACCTCAGTTGCATCGGGTGCACGACATCTTCCATGTATCCCAGTTGAGGAGATACGTGCACGATCTGACGCACATCATTGACCATGGGGAGCTTGACGTTGACGATGGGGCGACTTTTACGGAGGTCCCGGTAGAGATAGAGGATCGACAGGAGCGGGTCCTGCGTGGGCGATCGATTCCTCTTGTGCGCATCAGATGGCAGCACGGGAATCTCCAGGAGAGCACATGGAAGCGGGAGGCTCAGATGCGTGCTCAGTACCCTCATTTGTTTCCCTAGTTTTTGATGTTACTTTACGGGGACGTAAAGCCCTGAGGTGGGAGTAATGTAAAGACCCGTAAAATTCAAGGGAAATTTTTTCTTAATTTTCTTTAGAATTTTACAAGAGCGCGGTTTTAGATGGCACCTGATTCCGAGGCCCGGAGTGCCCGGAATTAATTTCTGAAGTTTGGCTCGGGTACGTTCAGTGAACGAACGAGCGGGAATTCCTAACTTTTGATCCGGTGCTCGGAATTGAAATCCGAGGGCACCGATGAACTCGCAGCACCGATATTCGCTTAAAGAGACATTTTCGGAAGTTTTGTTTGTTGCGGGTTGAAAGTTAGTTTTGGGGTTTTTAGTTTGAGTTAAATAAAATTTTGTGAAGAACAAATTTTTATTATAACTTGATAAAACCCACCAAAGGGGGTTGGAAGTGGGACCCACACCCACTTAACCTCCCTTGGGAGGATTAAGTGTGGTGGGGCCCACACGAACCCCTAAACCTTTCATATTTTCTCGACCCCCTTAACGCCTCATTAAATGTCTTGAGTTACTTATTTAATTATGGGAGTTAATCCTTTTGAATTTCAAACATTTGAAATTCTAGTGTGTTATGTGTGTTAATAAAATAAGATGTTGTCTTATTTTATTTTGGTTAATTGTTTGTCTTCTTGAGAGGTGGAGAGCTTTTTCTTCTTCTTCTTCGTCTCTGACGAAGATCACGAAGAACGCTCAACTTGACGAAGAACGCTCAAGTCCCGACGAAGAACACCGCTCCGCTCTTCTTCCTCTTCCGTGTCAACGAGTGGGAACGCCGCTTCCTCCTCGGATTCCCTTCATCGACATAAGAAGTTTCGCCAACAACGTGTCTCTTCGGACGCATCCCTTCGTCATCGGATTTGACGAACGGCTACCGCGACGCCCGACCTCCGCGACGTCGTCTTCCGTGGAACGTTGACAATCTTCGAACCTTATACCCGAGGTAGGGGTTGTTGATTATTGTTTAGTTATTCTATTTTTGATCATGAATATTAGCAAGTCTAACATGTGGCTTTGGATTATTTAAAGATGCGTTATTGCTTAACGTGAGGAGGCCGGACCGCATGAACACGGCCAAACCCCCTCCATCGTTCTTGTTGTTTATTCTTGCGGGTGGAAGCAAAGTGGCGTGGTACTGTCGCACCACGCGGATAATTGTACAATTATTTTACGCGGCGCCGTCGCGCCACGCCGAGGAAGAATCTTCAAGAACGCGACGCCGTCGCGCCGCGTTGAAAGGAATCAAGGCACGGCGAAGGGGCGCGGTGCCGTCGCACCGCGCCGGACGACGAACACCGCGGCCGGTTCCGGGCCGCGGCGGGACAAGGAGACCACGGCCGGTTCCGGGCCGCGGCGGAAAGAGAAGACCGACGGCCGAGCCGCCGGCGTTGGAAGCCGAAGAGGGGACCGGATTTTTCCGGTCCCGTTGGAGAAAACCGGTCGGCCAGCTAACCGGCCGGAAGGCGTTAAACTGGGGGAATTAATCCCCCGGCCAGCGCATAAAAACCCCCCTCTTTATGAGGGGGGCGGTTCTTTAAAGGGGGGGGGGCAGCAGCCCCCCGGTTTTATTCCCAGCCGGCCCCCACGTGCGGGGGCCGTTCCTTGCAAATGGCGCGGCACAAAGGCCGCGCCGCCTTTTCAATCAGCGGGGGCTTAGCCCCCGCGTGCAGCCACCCCGCGGCGACAAGCCGCCGCGGCCCCCGTGCCGCCGCGCCGCCGCGCCGCCGCCGGCCTGCCGGCCGGCCGGGCCGCCCAGGGGGGGGGGGGGGGTCGGGCCGGGTCGGCCCGGACCCGGACCCCCCCGTTTCGAACCAGTTCCGGTCTTTTGGCCTTATCTTGAGCCTCGGACCTCCGAATGACGAACCATCTGCGGAAACGCGATCCTTGGATCGAGACGGTCGTTTCGGTATATCGCACTCAAGGTTTCGGATTACTTTGAGTTCAGCCGGGTTGGTTCGTTCACGAAACGAACCGGGCCTTCGGAGCGGAAACGCTCATATCTTGATCTACGGACGTCCGATTGACGTGTCGTCAGCCGTGTTGTGTTCCTCTTTACGAGACAAATCTTTTGGCATACTCCGCCCGAGGTTTGGACGCAGGTGGAGTACGGTCGGGATGGTTTTGCCTTAAAAACCAACCGGGCCCCGGAGACGAAAATGCCAATAACTCTCAAACCGGGCGTCCGATCGACGCGCCGTCTGTTGCGTTGAGTTCCTGTTGACGATACGGAACTTTTGGATACATCAACTCTGGTCTTTGTGACAGTTGATGTATCAGCCTCTCGGCTCGTGGAGCGGACCCTCCGAACGAGCTTGCTGTGTGCGGGAACCCTAGTGCTGGCTGCGACTGTTTCTGTGACTACTACTGTTACGACAGCTACTGTGACTGCGACGACGACAGTACAGAGATCCCGTGTGGATTTGACGACGAAGACTACAGCACTCATCGATCCTACGTGGATCAGTGCTACAGGTCCTATGTGGGCCCGATCCTGTGTGGGTCCTTGCGCTCAGCGGTTCTGTGTGAGCCAGCGCCTACAGGTCCTGTGTGGGCCCGATCCTGTGTGGGTCATTGCGGGGGTTAGTTACCTATCGATCCTTCGTGGGTCCGACGACTTAGATATATCAGTGATCATCTTTATCGTCCTTGAAAAAGTATACCTGTGTGAGCTGAATCCTATTGCTTTCCTGTGTGGATTGTGTTGTGCAATCCTGTGTAGATTACGTTTTGCTTTCCTGTGTGGAATACGTTTACTTTCCTGTGTGGACTGAGTTGTACTTGGGCTCGGAGGTTGGAGCGTATTTGAATTGATGACTTAGGTATATGTATGGGCATATACCTAAGCAGTGTCAGTTATTACTTCATGATTGTTACTTTTCTTCGTGGTTTATCCTTTGTGGATTTGAGAGACCTTCAGGGGTCTCGGGGTCCCTACTGAGTAGCTTATACTCACCCCTGCACGGGCTTTGCCCGCACTACGTTGTGTTGGTTGCAGACGACAGACAGCGTTGACCTTAGCTGAGGCTTGCAGAGCGGGACGGTACCCGGAGGTGGACCACTGGGCGAGACGTGCTCGGAGCGGACGGCGGGACCCGTGGAGCAGAGGAGCTATCTGTACCCACCCTTCAGGTGGGATTTCCAGTGGACAGATCGGAGTAGCGGCTTTTACTTTTCAGTTGCTGTTTTCCCTTTCGAGTTGTACTTTACTTTCAGTTTGGGTTTGTATACTGGCCCATTTACTTTTCCGCATTTTCAGTTGTACTCTGCTTTTGTTTAGTGTTTACTTTCCGCTTGTTTACTCTGTGGTGTGTGTTTACTTTTCAAAGGCAATGCCTTCCCTTTTTACGGGGATTTACGCCTTGGTGCTAGTCGCCAGCCCCTGGCCTATGGAAGGCGGGCTTCGGGTAGTCACGGCACGGACCCCAAGGGCGGGTCATGACAATTGGTCTCCCGGTAGTCGATACATAACCTCATAGATCCATATTTCTTCTTAAGAAAAAGGACAGGGGCTCCCCAAAGAGAAACACTAGGGAGAATAAATCCCTTATTACTCAGTTCCTCTAGTTGTATCTTTAGTTCCACTAATTCCACAGTGTCCATTCTATAAGGGGTCTTCGATATGGGCCTCGATCCAAGAATTAAATCAATGGAAAACTGAATTTCTCATTCTGAAGGATGTCCAGGTAAATCCTATGTAAAAAAATCTACATATTATTTCACAATAGGTACATCATCTATTTGAGTATTCCTTTTCTCACCCATAGGTATTTCATTCTAATACTCCCCAATAATTGAATTTAGTTGAGCAATTGGGGGTGGATCTAGATAATAATTAGTTAGTGACGATTCTTCTCTAAAATATGGTGTTCCTTATCATCATCATCAAAAATTGAAACCTATTTATTCTTACAACAAATCATCGCATCATGTTATGAAAGCCAATCCATACCTAGGATCCAGAACATTTATATACATAATCATAGGTATGACGATGAGATCAGCAGATAAATAACATTTATATACTCTAATGGGAACAGATTCAAAAAATATTGTTGCAATGATACATCCCTTATGAGTTTTTACTGATAACTCCCTTGTTAAATAAATTTGGAAATATCTAATTTTCTTATTAAATTGGGAAGATATGAAATAATGCAATATCCAGAATCAAATAAAGAATTTTCTAAACTTGAGGAAACCATTAAATTACCAACCACCACGTCTTTCGGAGCTTCTACCTCATAAATAGTGATATCATAAGATTGTCCTTGATCCCTTGGCCTTTTCTGAGGTAATTTTCCCTGGCGCTTAGGAAATTCATTTGCATAATGTCCCATCTCCCAACAATTGTAACATTGAAAATTGGTAGCATCTTTATTTCCCTTACAATCACAAGAAAGATAGACTTTCTGTCCACACTTGTAGCATACTTCTTTTCCTTTTAGACAGGAATTAGGGTGCTTCCTTCCAAAATTATCACAGCGAGGAAATTCAATTCATCCCTTCTTCCCTGTTTCCTTTTTCTTTTCCTAGAGTGTTCAGCATATCTCTATTTCTCTTTCTTTGATTTAAAGTCATAAGACTAAGAAAATTCCTTTTCTCTCTTCATAGCACATGAGACAAGATATTTGTATGATTAGAAGGATTTTAATACTAATTCTCGACAGAGAAATGGTCTTAAACCATCAAAGAAATGATCAATATTACTTCTGGGTTAACGTATCTAATCTACTTCATGCCTCACTAACTTGGTAAAGTTAGCTTCATACTTTGCGACGTTCTCATCCTCCTTTTTCCTCAAACTCAGAAATTGTCTTTCCATATCTGCTCGATGGTCATGAGGAAAGTATTTTTCTTATAAAATTTCATTAAACTACCTCCATTCTATATTTGATACATCATCATCTTCTTTTGTGTTTTGAATCACTGACCACCATTGATCACCATCTCTAGTGAGGCGGTAAACTGCCATGACAACTTTTTCTCTTTCACTGCTCCCCAAGGCATGGAATATTTTCTCTAAGGAATTTATCCATTGGTTAGATACTAGTGGATTTGTACTCCCATTGAATTTTGGTGGTTGTTTCCTCATGAAGAGATATAACATTTACCCTCCATGTTGCGGATCAGGGTGCTCCATACGGGTAAGGTTATTATTTATAGCCTGAGTGAGTTGTCCCAGTATAGTGATAAGATTTATCATCATCAGTTGTCTCACCAGCTCCACTATAATTATCTTGAGCAGGAGGGGAATCCCTACATGGAGTGCGTGCATTGATACTGTTTCAATTCCTTCCACTATGCGTCATTTCTAAAAAATGTCTCACACTAGATTAACTTATGAATCGTAATAAATACATCCCAAATTTTAAAACACTTAACATAAATTGAACAGTTTATTGATATAATCCATAATCATAAAAATGTACTATTTGAGGAAGTATATACTCAAAAACCCTTCATAATGGTTTGTAATGAAAATGAGAATTATCCTAAGCATATCCCCTGGTAGTGTCGTAACCAAGAGTGCAGCAAGCTCTGTTGTCGTGCACCAGTTCCTGTTCGAGTCTAGTTCAAAATGGTGTTTTCAAGTTTTACCCCTAGGTACATCTATGCCAGAGCCACCTCTACCTACTCGTATCCAGACATGGATGTATTTCTCAAAAAAAAACTCAAAAAATCTCTATAATACCAAAATTAAAGAATGTTCTTATATACTAATCATCAAATTTTATCTTAGGGATATGCGCTATAATCAAATTTTACCTAAATCTAGCTTCCATGGTTTGTACTAAACTTCTTCTGATACCTACTGTAACTCCCTGACTCTAGTTATCCAGAGTCAGTTAATTATTACATAACATTGGCATGATCACAAGGAAATAATGTCTTGAAAGACGGATCAGTTTAGTATTATTAGAAACAAGATTCATACATAAGTTCAAATTTACAACTTGAAAGAAATACAACACGAATTTATTCCACTGGAAACATGAAAGCCTCATAAATAATGCTTGAAAGTCACCCATTACTAACTTCTTCATATACTAGGAAAATGAAACATATGAAAGGGGTGAGACCAAACACTCAGTAAGGGTCAGCAATACTGTATATGATAACATAAATATTAAGGATGGTGAATAATTGAAACCACATGCCTTTACCAATAATAAACATGGATACATTTATGGCATGAAATTGAGCTGAGTAAATAATGCCATAATAAAACATGATAATTGGTATTCTACTATTCTAATGACCACATAACCCATCAATATTATTTTCATAATGAGGAAATTTATAATGTCGGACAGTCTAAATTTTTTTTCAAGGCCTCTGCCAAGACGTCTAAAAATAATTAAGGCCTCAGCTAAAACCATATATTAAATTGGGAAAGGCCCTCAGGCAATTCCACATCTAGTTGTCTCATGAGACCTACCGATGCATCGAGGAGCTATAGCGGGCTCCACCTGTCACTTACTATGTCTAATACATTCCTCATATCAAAAGGATGAAACATAACATAAATATTCAAATAAGAACTAGGATATGAAATGTAAATAATTTAACCATAAACCATGAATGGTATAAAAATAACACATCCACAGTCAAAAGAATCAAAAACCCTTCAATACAATTTGGAAGTTTTCTATCATGATAAATCAACTTCAAAACAAGTTTAAAATCCATTAAAGGATTTTACATAGATGGAAATGATTTGTAAAAATCTTGGATTGAAATATCCCTTTTTATGAAAACAATTAAAAGTCACACAATTTAGAAAGGAAGACATTTAAATACAATTTTGAATCAAATTGTCTCATACCACATTGAAAATTATTAAATTAATTAACATTTGAAAACATTCATGTACATTTAAATAAATCCTTAATAACATTTTGCAAACATGGACATTAATGAGAATGGTTTTGAAGAATAAATCATTAAAACATTTAAAATGATGTTGACTTAGATGAAATCAAAACTATTTGATAGAAATATCTCTTTTTGAAATCATTTTAGAGTCACATAATTATAAAAGAAAACCTTTACATTGAAAATATTCTTATAAACTTGTAATGGAAGCATCGAATATTTTATAACGGTGGAAAACAGCTGCACCCTCCGTATAAGTTAAAAAACATTCTTACCATTATTTTATCGGAAATGTTAAAATTTACCTTGTTTGGAAAACGACAAAAAGATTACATTATAAACATCTTATAAAAATTCAAAAAAGGGTATAAATGACTTTAACCCATAGTCTGTAAAATAGTAAGAATGATTTGAAATACATTTTTAAGAATCATGGATGTGGATGATAAAGAGGTCCCAGTAGATAATTACGTATAAACAAACTCAGATAATAAAGAGATTGTGAAATAAACCCTCACCTTGTACTTTTCCTTGGTCGAGAGTTGGTTTACATCCTCTATAATGCTGAAATAATTGTTATTAAATTTTTCAATAATCATATACATTAATATAAAATCATATATGATCATGTAACATTGCTTTGTTAATAATATCTTAGTATTATCGTTGTTTCGGGTGTTAACTGATTCGTTTTCCATTATATGGATTATCACATAATCTGTGTTTGTTAAGGATAGGTTGTATCTTATTCCTATCCAGAATGATATAAAGTTCGTAAACATTACTTTTAATCATCATATGATAATTAGTCTTGAATGGATACAATGGGGAATGAATCTCATCGCGTTTGTGGAGACGGTAGTCCGTACGTACGCACGAGCGACAATATCATTCTTCTGATTTTAAAATAGTATAAAATAGGATGGTATATTATATATACAGAATAATTATAATGTTATATTTATTATTTACTACAATTACACATCATTATCATACCCATCTAAATAATAATGTTTTGAATAACATTTACACCACGACGTGGAGACGGTAAGCCGTACGTACGCACGTATGGTGACATGTCATTAAAAGGATGGATAGAATACTAAATATTGTTGTATCATATTTATAATAACATCACAGTATATAGAAGATATTAGAGTTATTATTTTAGAATGGAAATAACAGAGAAAGAAGAAGTCGAAGAAGAAAGAAACTTGAAAGAGGGTGGTGAAAACATTATCTCTTGTTCAGGTTATTCCTTTTGATTTGATCTAAAGGGATCATTAGGATGGATTTCTGATCAAAATAATTCCTGTAAGTTGAATTTAGAGAAGTTGGGAGAATATTTGGGCAGGGTTTGGCCAAGGCAAAAGGCTTTGAAGGTATGAATTTGAGAGAAGGGGATTTCCCTTTTATAAGAGGGGTGATGGGCACCTTTGGAAAAACTTACAATGTTATTTTATAATAATTTATATTTGGTTTATAATGACTCAAAGGTGACTTATTTCGAGGAAAAAGTGGGGATGGTTCGAAATACTTTCAACCAATAGATTTTAGATAGGTTTGGGTTACTAAATTAACCTTATCATTTATATTTAACTCCTAGTTAAATAGTTTGACATTTACCATGTCTCATTGTATTTTTATATTATATTGTTAATAAACATACTATATACATCCAAGCGAACCCCAAGTTGTTCATTAATGATACACCTATCATTATATACATCTTTTCTCGAAACCTTAATTTTTTAGAAATAGAATATCAATTAATAATATAATATTTGTTTTAAAAACTCTTTAATTTCAATTTTGACACTACTGTGTATTTTCTTTTTGATAAATTCATAACATCATTATTACTTAATAAACAATTCATATACCCAATAATAATATGTCATATTAACCTATAAAATTATTTTAATTCATAAAAATTCTCAAATTACATTTATTTGGGTATTTATAATATCAATTATCTTAATCATTCATTAATACGGTAATTACTACATCATGATTTTGTCATAAATACATTATATTATTTAATGTCTAACAATTATAATTAACATATAATTATGTATGGAAACATATTATATTTCTAATGAATATTTATAAACGAATTTATCTTATGTAGAACCCTATATTAAAAATGTTTTAGTTATTAAATGTTGATTTTAACTCTTTTAACTCTTCTTTGAATTAAAGAATAATAAATGTATTAATCTAATCCAAGTGGACCTAAATGATAATATTTTATTCTTAAGGTTATTTTTGGTCAAATTATACTTATCCAAATAAATTATGACATGTTTTAGGTTAATAATAATATCATTATTACCCGTAATTACCCTATTCACTTTTAACCGTGGTAAATAAAATTAAAAAGTTACTATTCACCAAAAATTATTTTTATCTTATTGTACAACATTTTACTTTTTGATATTAACCTTGTCTCTCGGATTTTCGAAATTCCACTCACAGAAGTAATAAAATTATGTTTTATATGAATTTGAAAATTCTCTTAGGAGGTGGGTAAAAGAATGTGAAAAGTTTTCAAAATTTTTATATATCTAAAATTATTAAAAATTGACTGCAATTAATTACATTGAACTTATATAAGTATTATGTGTATATTTGACCTAAAATCATAGAAATTTAATTAAATAATTATTTAAATAAAAATTCGGTTTTAAACTATAACTCAGTGTCTTTCACTATTCATCAAGAATTGAATTTTTTTTAAAAATACCAAATGTTCACCCTAAGCTAATTTCGATATTCCGAATCCAAAAATGATGTCCATTTTGAAAGATAAAATTTATATAATTTCAAAAATTGGGTATTTCTCTTCATAACTGCTAGTTTGATTTGTTATGTTGTGTGTTAGAACTCGAATTTGTGTACAACAAATGCTACTATGTTATTCAAAGTGAAGCGTACTGTGGAATCATGGGGTGTTACAAATAATATTAATATAATTTTTGGAAATAATTTTAGAAATAATTAAAACAAATTAAAAAGTTAGTTTAAAGGGAAATTTTTTAAACATATTTTTTAAAAGAATGTCCTTTATAAATATCATATCGTTGAGGTGAGAAATAATCAAATGAGTGGAATAAATGAATAAAATGTAATGACAAATAATAAAAGTCTTATATGCATGAAAATATATTCAAACTTAATTTCACAATTATCCTTAGTGTGGAATTATAGAGGAACTAGAGGTTTAACCCAATAAATGGGAATTTGGTTAAAAATTTCCTTACCACATTGTAATCGGTCAAATAGTATTCCCCCTAAATGTAATATTTATAAAAATACAAATCAAATAACATTAAAATAATGAGATTAATGTTATAATATATTAAAGAGAAATATATATATATGAAAAAAATAATAAATAATTGGTGAATGTGGTATATATCTCACACAAGTAAATGTGAGTTGAGAAACACATACCTCACACTTACCTTTAGTTTCTCAAACATTATCATGTCATATAAAGGTTTAAATAACACAATTATTTTATTCAATGAATATACATATATTGACAATACCTTACATGGTACATTTATATCATATTTCCACCAATTAATTAATTAAATTTCATTATTTTCTCTATTTCGGGTGCATTCGTTTCATTTTTTTATGATAGATTTATTTATGTATAATTAGGGATTTTATTTTAAAATATAAATAAAACTAAAAAAATTATGTTAGATTATATTTACGTAACTCCATATTTTTAAATGGTACCATATAACATTTTTTAAATGTGAAATGAGGATGATTCATTTAATAAAATCATAATGATGGATGTTTAGTTTATTTTGGATATTTTCTGACTATCATGAACTAGTTTTATTTTATTTAATATTTTGTATATATATTATTTTTTAAAAATGATATAGTTTATAACATAACTTTTATAATATTATTTATCCATAATAATAATTTTATGAAGATCCATTAAATAGGTAATGGAAAATTAAAAAACATTATTGAAATAGATAGTTCACCCCCATTATTTGGACAATGGTTTCATGTTTTGAATAAGATGATGTAATGAATGTAATGGATATAATATATTCAATTATAAAAAATTATTACAGTATATAAATGATATTTTAGTTATTAATCCTTGACTGAGGAAGCTTGTGAGGATAAGGTACAAATGAAAAGAAATTAAGAGAGTTTGTATTATAAAGCAGCATCTTGAATATCACCTCCACAAAGAATGCCTTATGAAACATGGAATTGGCCTATGGGAGTGGCCAGAATCACATGTTGTCGGAGACCAGGAAAATTAGAATTTGTTATTTATTATTAACATTCAATTCTTGCGAGGATAATGTGGTGATGAGGAGTGGAATTTATACTTGTAGAGGGGTGGTTTTATGAGATTAAATAATTATTACTCTATATTTAAATCAAACCACATTTGGGTGGAAATAATTATATTCAATTAGAATATAATAAATATATCAAAAGATGTTTATCATTAATAAACACATCCACCACCCATTTTATGTTTTATTTTTTAACTATATTAGGCTTCTACCATTTAACTTTTACTTTTTATATTATATTACATATATTTAATGGAAAATAATTTTTTAACATAGTTAAATTTTTATCCATGAAAATAAAAATGACCCCATAACCAATTTTTTATTTCATAATTGAAAATATAGACTCAATTATATAAAATACACAACAAATTACTTTAAAATTTACATTTATATTTAAACCATAAAAATTCAATTAAAAATTTTTTTTTTTTGAAAAATTTGTTTTAATTTAAAAATGTACATGTAAAAAAATAAGATATAAATATTTCTCAAATGTAATTAATTAGATTTTATCGAAAAATAAATTACATATGTAAATTTGATAGCTTATTAAAATCATAAATTCAATTAAAATATAAAAAATTAGGGTTTTTTTAAAATCTATATTTCATTGCTATTGACTATGAAATTAAAATTTTATGAAAATTCATTAAAATGTATCTTAAGATAATTTTTATATGATGAAACCAAAAATTATTCTCACTTTATCAAGTAAATTTTCTAAATGTTTCAAAATATTGTTTTATATATTTTAATATAGAAAGCATTAAAAATTTATTCTCAAAGAAAACCTTAATTGAGGAACCAAATTACCTTGGTAAAAATTTTCATCAACTTAATATATCATTAATTAATAAATTAAAAATTTGTTTGCTAATTATGTATTTTATAATACGGTTAATAATATTCATTCCTTCCAATTTTACGGTTATGACATAATGGTTCTGTTGAAATAATACTATTTTAGAGTTTGTTTAAGCATAGTGTTCTAGGAAACATATTCTATCAAAGAGATTAAATTTATTAATAATGGATACATACCATAAAATGATGGGATGTTATATTTTGAAGAAATTGTTTTATAAAATTATATTCAGTGGAATTTTCATACCACTTTATCAATTGATGTCTTACCACCATAGAAAGAAAGAATATAGTGAAACCCCCTTTTATAGATATAAATATTGACCATAGGATCATCTAACACAAAATAGGAAGTGGTTTTCTTAGCTAGTAAAAAGATATAATCACAAATCTTATAGGAGATCACTCTAAAGTGATGGGTCCACACATCTGCCAGTTTTTCTTGACAAGTTGTTAGAGAATATCGTTCTAAAAATATTTTAGAGATAATGGAGGAGTTTCTAAACACAATATATGTGGTTTAGGTCACTAAAATTTTTTCATGATGTAATGTGTATACACCCACTATAGTGTGGATATCCACACTATAGTTATGTATGATTAATTGAACGTTTCATTTTGGTGGAACTAACTGAGGTGTAGTATGTATATAAAGGGGGATTCAACATCATAAAATCTTGTTTCATTCCAAAATCTCAATTTTTATCGAAAACTGAAGGGAAGGTATTTATTTAATTTATTTATTTCCATGTGTGGTTATTTCTTATTAGAAATGGAAAAATTAATTGATGATATTATTATATCAAAATGGGTATTTTGAATAAAATAATAATATTGTAATAGGATTAGATTTACCCATAATTAATTTTTTAATTTTTCAAGGTAGATCATGATGTCAACACCTACAGTTAAATATATGTGCTCATATTTCAAAAACAGAAATTATTAGGGACATCAAACACATTGAATATTCAATTCTCATGAAGAAGAACCATGCATTCCAAGTGAGGGACTATAAATTGTTATATAAAGAGATGTAATCCATTAGATATACTTCCAAAGATTAATAAAGTGTTTATTATTCCCACAATATAGAATATTTTTTCAATGGAATTTTAATTTGTTTAAAATTTATCACATCATGGTATTTAATTAGAGATTGTTAAATAGACCATCAGATCATCAATAGAGCACATACTTATAATAGAAGGAAAAATCCAAGCTGTTATTTCAGATAAGGGGACCCAAATTTCGAAAACAATGAATATGGTCCTTACCAATGGTAGTGATCCAATTAATTAATGTACTTTTGAGTGAATATTAGGAAGCATTTATTTTTTCCAAATATTTGTAAGAAAGTGATCCTCGGTACATCATTGACCCACATGGTCCTTTTATGATTTTGAGATCGAGGATATGTTTTTACGGTATGATGTCATTTTATTCTTCTCGGAGTATCCAAGTGAGTGTGAACCATCTAAATACTTGTTCCAAAATTTACATTATTCATTCACAAAACAATTTCAAGAAATATAAAGCATATTCGATTAATTATCAATCTAAGTGACCCTCAAGGATAAGAGTCCATGATATTATAGGGTAAATGAGGTATGTATAGAAAAAATGATTTTAATTGGTTATGAACTTCATAACCTAAGTCACCCCTCCCTTTATCAGTGTAATATCATGTTATGTCCCTTGTTTAGTTTATACAAGTGGTATTAGTGGAAGGCTCATTTTTTGGATTTTTTATTGCTACGAAGTTTTCTAATTTTTGTTGTTTTTTTATCTTTATTAGAGGAAAATTTATTTCATAGAATGAATATAAATCATGGAAAATGAGTTTTTTTATTCAGGGTTGTATTTATTAGTATTTTTTTTTGAATTTTTTTATAAGATAGAATAGTTCTACAGACTAAAACATAGTAATTCATGAAAATAAAATAAAATTATTACTATTGATGTTTTGTTCAATGATGAATTAAAGGATCCACTTTTTGGAGTCTTCGATAGAAAGATGATTCATTTATATTTCATAAAAATATATGTGGATGATGTTGTAAATTTTTTTTGTTGAAGTATAAAGGCCAACTAAAAAGATCCAAATGAAACAATGAAACAAGTAAAAAATAGAATAAGTATTCCAAAAATTAATTCTCTCTAGCAGTGGTAAAACATGAACATGATGTTGTCATTTATTATATCTATCAAATGGAAAAAGGGTGTGATATTTCAGACTCACTCGTAGATCATAAAATGATAAATAATTATGGTGATGAAATAGAAATTAAATCATGTTTCTAATCCATGGATTGGTAATTAAATGACAATAATTATCAATGGAGTATCATTCACTGAGTGTACATTTCAGTTATTAAACTATTATCCTTGGGGTAAAAGTGTTTAATTAGTGAATAATTGGCCTAGAATTTTATAAATTCGAATAAGGGAATGAATATGAAAAGATAAAGATGTAAGAATGAAAATATTTCATAATATATCTTGAGAAAAATGGCCTTGGATAATGATTTCAGGGCTACCATCATATCTCCCAAAACCCAACATAAAGATAGGAGACAGTCAGGTATGGATGTTTCTTAAAATATAAATGAAATTATTATTAGTTAAAATAAAATATATGAAAATAAGATAACTTTATAATAGAATGAACTCATTTATATAGAGGATAAGGTCCCCTCTTAAATCTACCTCAACTCATGCAACAATGAAGAGAAATCTAGACAACAATATTTGAATCAAAATAGTGTTTCGTAAAAAATATGGAATTTGTTTCGCTCAATGTTGTAGGGACTAATTTTATAATATTCATTAATATTTATTCACATCAATGGTATAGTTATCTAATAAAAAATGAAAAATATTTTGAGAGAATATCGATTCCAAAATCACGATCAATGGGACACCAATTGTGATATGATTCTTATAGTAAGAATTTCATTTATTTTAAAATTATTTATAGCAAGGTATTATAATTTAAAAAATAAATGGTTGGGTAATTAATTTATATAAACCCTTGATTCATTCAATTATATTCATGTTATTAAACATATGGTATTTATTCACATCTCTAGTGAAAGGTGGTAATTTCAGTTCGTGAATATCTTGAAAAAATATAAAAGAAAATGACTTGGATTGAATAATATGAGGTTTCATTGGATTTAGATAATCAATATATGGTTGATGAAAATAAATGAATTTGTTTTGAAACAAGGATATAAAATATCCCCATCTGGATAAGATATTCCCTAGGGGGAGTTTAACATTCTTGGAATATTTTGCTATATTAAGTGGGAGTTTATACGAAGATAGTGTTCCCTCCTAGAAAAAGCATATGGAGAAAAATGTGCATACCTAGATTTTATATCATAAAGTTTGGAAAGTCAGTTTTCATTCCAATTTCCATTTGTATTTCATTGAAAATTAGATAAAGAAGAATATATCTCGATAGTTATAAGATATAATTAAGGGGAGTATATACATCAACGTTTTATGTTAATAAAGGTGATAAAAAGCATGTTTATGTTTGTCATATAATAGAAAGGGATGCATTTTTAGAAATCCCAAAGGAATGATTTTGGATTTATTGATGATAAGTCGGGTCAATGTTGATGAAAATAATGGTGGTTAATATTAATGAAAAAGAATTTTTTTGTTCTGTCACTAAAGAAATTTGGAATTTACGAAAATAACATTATTGATAACTCATATTGAAGAAAAAACTTGTTGAAATGTTTCATGGAAAATAGAATAGTAAACCAGGGTTCTCATGCATTGATATCAAATTTTTTATAAGAATATTCTATAACTTAAATAAAACACATTTTAATGTATAATAAAAGTTTATATACTTTGGTGAATAGGTACAAAATGTTATAATTTGGTGAATGATTTTTAACATCTCATATAAACATATTCCACTTTAGTAATCTTCATAAACATATACTACATCAATCCATTAATCAAAAATTGAGGAATAGAAATATATGAAAGAGTGATATTAGATGTTCTATAAGGGGGAACAATGGATATATTTAATAATAACATGTACATAAGGGTTTGATAACATGTAATTAACATTTTATAACCACACCCATCATATCAAATATTTAATATTGAGTCAGGGTATAAATATTCAATTTTCATAAGATATGAATCATAAGGGAAAAAAGAACATGATCAATGAGAGACTAAATTTTTTTAAGACATATATATTTGGAATATACAGAAGATTATAGAATCATTTCGATATTATTAAGGTCTCACTAAAACGGCCATCATAGTGAAATCAGTTCAAAATCCAATCTATTATATTAGTTCAGATTCAGTCCAAAGACCATCATAATAGAAACATTCACCTACTGAACTAGATTCACTCAATGTTATAGTCTTTCCTATATAATGAGATAATTTTTATTTAACCAATTAATTTGGGGGAGATATAATTACCACCAATATCATAATGAAAACCATTTTAATGTGTTCCACAAAATCAAAAAATTTAATAATATAATAACCCATAAATTAAATAGGTTTTTTAAATATTTCATCATATCATAAACTATAGAAGAGAAAAATGGTTCATAATCATTTAATTTTATCATTATTCCACAACACATTGATAATGATGTAGGGTTTTTCAGATTTTTATCAGGGTATAAACTATGAATGAGAAATGAGTTTTATTAACATCTTATCATAAGAAAGAATTTTGAGAAATATTAATAATGGTATCCATGTTTCATAAACCCAAAAAAAAAATATGTTGCATCAAGGATGTCATCCAAGATAGGGAATGATTTTGAATAATCACATGGAATATTTCTTCTAGAAAATAAATTTTCTTTCAAAATCACTTTTTAAAACTACAAATTCTGAACAAATCTAAACACCTTATTATTTAAAAATAATCTAGAAAACATATCAACTATTCTTAAAAATAAATAATGTTTATTATGGAGTGAAATTTAATTCAAATCGGACATGTTAAAATAACAATTCATTTCAAATTTTCAGGAAAAAAAACTGGGATTTTTTGGAAAATGAATTGAATATTCATTTATAAAACATTTCCTAAAAATTAATAAATGGTTTAAAATTTATTTTATAAATCCTTTAGATATTTTTTGATAAATTAAAATTTATTTAGTAAATACAGGGTTTTGGAACAATAACATTTTTCTAACAAAAAATATAAGTAAAATTTTTTTTTCTTGAAAACATTATTTGGAACCCTCAAGTACATAAACTGTGTAAAATAAATAGAAATCATATATTCTCATCAAATGACTATATGAGAATAAAATTCTTGAGTTTATAGAGAAATTGAATATAATAATTCATTATTGGAAACATAATCATAAAAAATCCCAATAAAGGATAAGATTGTAACCCAAAATTTGTACCTCTTCTGTAACGTTGAATTGTATTCCCCATTGATGAATAAAAATAAATTAAAACTAAAATATCATTATAAAAAACAAATTGATTATGTTATAAAAAATGGTATTTATATATTTCTCGTAATTGAAATTAGGTGTATCACATGACATATGTCTTGAGGGAGGAAAATTGACAAACAGAACTGCTTAATGATTTGGTAATATTTGAACTGTGATCCCGATAAAAGATATATCCTAAAATTTATATGTAAATATAAATAATTATCATCATATTAATCATAAATTATATTCATAGGTATTATATACAATATATAAAATAAATATGTGGTGAATATGTAATGTGTCTCACATAAGTAACAGGTGCGACGGAAATCCCAAACCGTAAGTAACGACTTCCTTTATACACATTTTATCCTCATATATAATAAATACTATTATATTATAAAAAAAATATAGCCATATATATATAATACCATAAAATATTTTCTTATGACCATTTATTATGTGTTTATTACCAATTCCTTGTTAAAATCAAATATCTAGAAATAACTTCTTTGTTTTTTGTATATGTTTTGATTGGTTATTTCATATATTGTTAAATTGATAATGGTTCAATAATACCTAGAATAATAATAATTACATAATTATCATACTAATACATAAATTATACTTTTAAAAACAATAATTATATTTGGTTTTGAACAATAACGTATGTTTTGATCATAGAGATGGTAGGTTGTACGTACGCATGAGTAATGTTTAAATTTTTCATCCAGCATTATGGAAATGTGATATGTTACACTTTATATATAAATAATTTTAATAATATCTTAAATAAAAAAAAATTATTCAAATATTATTATATATGTTATACATCTGGTTTTTTGATGAAATGAGAGAGTCACATTTCATCATGAAGGTTCTAGACAACACATACACAAAAAAAAGTTATCAAATTTCATTGTGTGAACAGTTATGAAAAAATGATATATTATACTTTTATAATGGTAAATATGTAACTAATTTCATAACTTTAACATTTATTTCACATATATTCATTAAATTTATCTTTATTATCTTACATGTAAAATGTTAGTGAGAAACGAGTCACCTCGCTTCATGTGGCTGTAATATGTCATAGACATGAGTGATGTTATCATATCCCCCTATAGAATAGATTGTATATATATATATGATATGCCGACTAAATCGTTATTATAATTTTATAAATATCTTATATATAACATATATCTACTACTATGAAAAAATTTGTTTTATGATTGAACCATATTTTTATATATGAAATATATCCTATTTTTGGTTCTGTAATCCTTTTGTAAAAATTTTATTATGTTATAATGCAAAACATGTTCTTTGAAATCAAACCCACCAATTAACAAAAACTGTAGGCACTATGGTTATATATATAAATTATACTTCACTCTATGTAACCAAAATTAATTAAAACCATGTAATCACCTGATTTTTCACTAATAACATTCAACTTCAATTGTGTACAATCACTTTTATCATATGTGTTTATCCAAAGAGGAACTGTTCATTAAAACCAAGGAAGCAAACAGTCCAAAAACAATGAAATTAAACCTTATAACAAATAAACATGGTTATAAATGAACATAAAATGATTATAATAAAAAAATTAAAAATAGAATAGGTTCTATAATTATTAATTAATAAACATAATTTTATTATTCACATCATTAATAACAAATGGAGAACACCAACTGATTTAAGGTATGGGATCTCTCCATTTCACAATTAATCATGATGTCCGATATGCTATGTCTTTTTATGTGTAATCCCAATTGATGGGGTATATTTTTCCTCTTCCCCTATAATTCCCCTGTTATTTATAAGTGATGATAACCGCCTTTTCTCTTTCATCAAGCGCTCTTAGTTACACCTAACACAATGCTGATAAACAGTAACAAATTCTACCTGAACCTTCTTTGTTCTTTTGGGTTGCCTTATCATTATTTATATAAAAATGGAGTTATCTCATCTATTTTTGTATATACTATAAATTCATTGTGGATTTAAAAAATAAATTTCTAAAGACCCTTTCATCACTCTCTTTTATGGATATACACATTTTTAAATGAGTCCCATCAAAGAACATTCTGATAATAAAACTTTTTTTAAAGCAACTTCCGAACTTTTAACCCAATTTCGAGAGTAATTTATCAACTTTTTTAAGCCAACAATATCTTTATAAAACCATTATTTTTTTATTAAAACCTTCTTGGTCCAATTATGGTCTTATATAAAAGATTTATCTCATTTTTATTTTAAAATCTCTAAAGTATTTAACATAAAACCACAGAAAAATGTTTTAATTCTAATGTTTCTCAAATACATTTCTTATATGTTGACACTTCTATTTGACATATCATGCCATGTAATATGACTATTTTACCCTATGAACGTTCATGTGTGTTCTAATCTATTTCTATCCTGGAAACCATCAGGATAAGCCCATTGGTTATGAGTTATGTTCTGATTATGGTACCAAATTCTTTCCATGGGTACCCTTATATTTATGTATGGTTGATTATGTATGATTTTTTATGTAGTAAGAATATTTATGCGTCAAATATATTCATGAATATTTTGATATGGGTGCTCCCAAATAGTGCTTCAATGCATTGGGAAAAGTTAAGTCTCATGAGATGCAATGCGAAACAGGATTTGCGGTTATCCTTGACCCGTACTAAAATGGGAAACGGGATTGACGGTTAGCCTTGAACTGTACTAAAATTGGAAATGAGATTAGAGGTTATCCTTGACCCATACTAAATACATTCTTTCTGATCCTACCATATTTATATGATGCCATTTTTATATGATTACATGCTTATACGATACGATGTTATATGTTTCATGCTTTCGATATCATTATGTCATACCTCTTAACTCATGTGCTTAAGACGTTTCCTCATGTTCATTCCTTTACTGGGAATTTCAGCTCATCCCTTTCTTAATGTGTTCCCCAGGGTACCCTATGCAGATATAAGGTCTCAAAGAAAGTTAGGATCTCTTCATGGATATTAAATAATGAATGTTTTTAGCACAATGTTATTGGTTTTATGTACCTAGTCTTCCAAGACACTAGACTTAATGATCATCAACTTGTAATTTGATGTATAATTATGACTAAAATCATGAAATGTTATATGTAAAAGTAATGGGTCTATATTGTTGGTATAATAAGATGGTCTAGTTATTTTTTGAGATTATGAATAGAGCACTTTTGGGAGAACCATAAGGATGAGACTAAGTATAAGAAAATTGTCCAAAATTTTGGTGAGTACTGTGTAATTTATCTATCATAAAAATTCACCCCTTTCTAGATTCATGTAGGTATATGTGGCTCTAGAACATATGTAACTTGGAGTGAAAACTCCACGAAGGTGTTTCTGGCTTGAACTGGTGTATTCTGGAAAACGACAACATGCCTTATTTCACTCTTGGTTATGATACTCCCAGGGGATATGCTTCGGTAGATTCACGAGCTTAGCACAATCCATTATTAAGGGGGAAAATTCCATAAGAATATAATTTTATAAACAGATCAATCATAACCAAGATATAAATCGAAGGAATCACGATTTAGGATATACTTCTTCTTTATAATTTTATCCTTTTATGCTCAACGTTTTCTTTTAATGATCAATGGATATGGAATCAAGACCTCTACATATATGTTATTTTTCATAGTTAAAGGTAGAAAATAGAATAACATATTCGAATAACCAATGTGATATGAAATGTGAAGATTTTTTTCTAATGATATTCCTCATGGGGTGGGAGCGGGTGATCAAAACATCAAGGCAGTACTTGGTCAGCTAGCTCGAGTTATGAATAATAACATGAATCATGCAGCATGCCCTCCTCCTCTAAAGAAAGAGAAATTTGTCATAGAATCCTTTATGTGGAAAAGGCCTCCCATGATTAGCATATCATATAATACCCTCCTCATGGAACAATGGATTATCCCCATTTAAAAGATATTCTCCATCATTAAGTGCTTAGAAAAAGAGAATGTTTTACTAGTAGTTTATCATTTTAATGGGGCAGCTGATTTGTGGTGAAGATTGATCATGAATACAAAGTCCTAGTATGAAATATATTATATTTATTGGGAGGAATTCAAGAGGATGTTTTTAAATAAATATTTCCCTTAAACCCTCTGTATTAAGAATGGTAGAGAGTTTCTCAGAATCAAGAAGAATGAACATGAGTCCATCGGGGCGTATGAAGCAAACATAACAAGTCTTTCAAGGTACAGCTCAGAATTTTTCATGAACACCAAAAGAAAGTTGGATCACTACTTTAGTGGACTAAAGCAGTTTACACAAGAGGAATTGGTGATTCGAGACTTTGAGAGTTATGAGGATATTGTCAATTGTACCCTCAAGGTTGAAATGAAGATTTGAGACTCTAAGTGGTCTTATGGGCCTAGTGAAAATAAGAGAAAAATAGATCACTAAGAGGGTGGATCATCAAACTAATCTCATGATGGAAAGAATCCAAAAAATTTCCATTGTATAATTTGTTGGAATAAGCATCCTGATATCTATTTGAAGTGAGCCAAGAATTTCTTCAAATGTGGAATGTTTGGTCATCTGGCCAAGAACTGTCGAAGGGATATGAAAAATCCCATTAATGTTGAAGATGAATGGATGGTTCTGATCAACACTCAGCCTACAGGGCAATGTTATAATTGTAAGGAGAATGGGAAGTATGAAAACAATTTCCCTAAGCCAAGGGTTGTCTGAGGTAGTCAGCAATAACCTCCAAGGTAACAATTAATGTATTATGCAATCACTACTACTTAGGTGGAGCTGGAAAATGATGAGATGATAGGTACGCTTGTTATTCATTCCAAAATAGAAGACTTACTATTTCATTCTGGTTCTACGTATTCATTAATATCTTTAATGTTTAGTAGAACTATTAAAACACCACCTCAAAATTTGGAGGAATTTTATCTGTGGGAACAAAAAATGGGGAAATTATTGTGTCCATGGTATATAACTCCTCCTCTGTTAATGTTTGTGGACTAAACCTCCAAGAAAATAACTTCTTACTTTTTTTAGTAGACATAGTCACTATCTTGGGAATGGATTGGATATCCTTATACAAAGGTAACATGAACTGTCAGGAAAGGGAGATCAATCTTTACATCCCATAGAATCCTCCAATTATATACAAGTGTAGGGAGGAAGATGAATCTCCTTTAGAATAATCTTTTAAATTGTAGATATTTCTGCCTTATGAGTAAGTATATCTAGCTTAAATTATTGAGACATAGAAGAGAATCATACTTGAAGGCATTCCCATTGAGAGGGATTACACTGATGTATTCCCTGTAGAGTTTCAAGGTTTTCCTCTGGACCGAGAGGTTGAGTTCTCAATTGAAGTTATCCATGGATCTCTGAAATTAACAAAGAAACCTTATAGACTGGGAACCATAGAGCTGGAAGAGATGAAGAAAAAGTTACAGAATAATATGGAGAAGGGTTTTATAGGCCCAAGTGCTTCACCGTGGGGGTACCAATCCTCTTCATCAAGATGAAGGATGGATCAATTTGCCTAAGAATTGATTATAGTTACCTCAATAAAATAATGATAATGAAAAAGTATCCCCTTCAAAGGATATATGTCTTGATCGATCAGCTTTTTGGGGCCAATTATTTCCTTAAGGTGGACATTTGGTATAAGGCCCCAGCCTTAAACCTTACTTAATATTGAATTAAATGAATAATTCAAATTGAGGATCTTTTCAGGTTTTGAGTTTTAGAGAAATAGAACATAGCTATTACATCTCAAAAGATTACAATGTAGACACTTCTACTAAGTTTCCATAAAATAATAAAACTCTTAAAAAGAAACATGTCTAGTTCCATGATTTATATAGCATGACATTCCCTTGATCTCATCCTTGACCCTATTACACATTATGTCCTGTGAAAAACATTTCAAAGAAACTTGGGGTGAGCATAAAAAGCTCAATAAGGGATACACAAAGAATAAAAACTGTTAGTTTATCAAAACAAAAAGTAAAAAATGTATACTTTATCAAAGTAATACTTTTCACCTTTATGAAGTGGTAAAAACTCTTCAATGAATAAAAGATCATTACTTACCCTTTTGTAACCAAAATATTACCATAAAACCCATATAATGAACACATAACATATAAAGGTAACTTGGGACATAAACATACTTAAGTGGGATAACCATACGGTCGACTTCCACACATATCACTTGATAGAATAGCCATTCGGCCAACTTCCATACATACTTAATGGAATTTCCATACGGCCGACTTCCATACCCAATGCATTGGAGGTTATAATGTAACCACCCATCCTGGTATTCACGGCACCACCCGTCATATGGTTTATCATGTAACCACCCGTCATATATCCAAGTACCATTATAAAATCATAAGACATAAAACAAATATAATGGAAAGAAAACATATCCACACTTTAATAACAATATATCACTCAAATATACTGACATAACAAATCCATTATAAAAATCATTTTCAATACCAAAATACATAAAATAGTATATGGTATTTATTTCATTTTAAATAACATTACGGCTTGTTCAGGAAGCCAAAGACCAAATAATACTCGCGATGGCGGAAAAGGTCGTTGTCACCACGTATGTTAAAAGAAGCATTCCTTTTTGTCGTTTTGTAAAACGCATTGTAGAAAAATATTCCTTATGTATAAAAGTAAAAGTCAAAGGGGTTTATACACCGTATAAAAGAAAGTTCTGTATAAAACTAAATATGCCTCAATTAAAAGAGATTGAGACGAAGTCCCTTACCTCAGGTCCGACTTGTCTCGATCGTTCTTTAAGGTCCTGAATAATAAACTTGAGTTAATTTCTATTTCCTTAAGAACCTTTTTCAAGTTCATTATTCCTTTTATATGACTTATTTACATGTTATAAACATTAGGCAACCATTTAAGTAAATAATGATTGTTTTGTTGATATTTGGTTCTCAAGTCGAAAGTGGACATCTTACAATTACATGTTGTTCGTGTGGTCAAAGGTTCTTTATATCCAAAATGAAATTCCTGAATTTGATATCATATATATCATATATATCCAGCATATACATGTATTTATAATATTACATAATCATTTAGAGGTAAGAAATGAAATGCACCGTTCATGGAGACGGTAAGCCGTACGTATGCATGAATGCTACTTTCATTTCTTTGTCATATTAATGGAATTAAAACTAAATGAGAGGTATGTATATTTTAATTCCAGAATTATATTAATCATTTAGATGTATCATTCATCATATATATCGATTATATACATATACATATAATAGTACATTACATTTGGGGATAAAAATGAAATGCACCGTTCATGGAAACGGTAAGCCATACGTACGCATGAACGCTACTTTCATTTCAATCTAATAATTTAATGGAAAGAAATAATAATGATATAGAAGTTTATTATAATTCCAGTATAACATCATATATAATAACTTTAAATCCATCCTTTATACATCCCACATATGGCATTAACGAATCAAATCACTTTGAAAGGGCGGTAGTCCGCACTTCCTTAAATGAAGATATCATGTTTACCCATAATGGAAACCATAAAGGTATGCCCAAAATGAAAAATACAGAAGCTTAAGGAAAACATAAACATATTATATTTCATATATAAATATATTGTCATCTTAATCGCCACCTTTGAAGGTGTTAAAAGAATGTTGAACAATCATCGTTTCGGGAGGCCGAAATTTTCCATCCACGGAAACAGTATGTTCTTTAACCATTAGATGTAGGTGTGTGTAAGTGTAGATTGAATACATATTATAAAAACATCCTAGTATATTGATGATACTGGATTTGTTACAAAAGAAGTGAATAAAAAGAGTTTATGGGGTTGGAGAAGCAAAATAAAACAAAAGGACTCAAGTGAAGACATTACCTTAAAATCGGGTAACTCCCTTTGGTTTGAGCTCAAAGGCTTTCTTGGGAAGACTTCTGCCCAAAGTGAGGCTTAAAGGAGTAATATAGGGATGTGGATAGACAAAATGATCAGGGTTTGGTCGATCCAAAGCCTTTGGAAGTGTGGGTAATGATGTAGATGTGGGGGCCTTTTATAAGAGAAGAGGAGGGGCACTCTTGGAAAGTAAGGAAATGTTATTTTATTTTAGAATGAGTTTCGGCTATTAATGGTCCCAAATTGATGTGTTTATATGATAAGGTGATAAGTGTTCTAAATCTACCCATCCAATAGGTTTTGGACATGTGTAGGTCTTAGATTTTACATTATCTTTCCATTTTATTTAAATCGTTAAATAATGAGGTAATCGATGCATCATCATGGGTTAATAAATAATTTAATTTATTTAAAGTCTAAAAATTATAAAACAAATATCATGATGTAGTAAATCTATTTAGCTTTCTAATTAATATTTATAGTAAAAAATATGACTTTTATAACCCCATGTAAAAATTGTTTTATTAAAACATCTCATGTCTGTGTCATTTTTACTTTAACTTTAAATAAAAGGCATAAATGTCATTATCATACCCAAGTGGCTCTATGGGGTACCAAAAATAGACCCATGGGTTCTCTTGGATGGCCATAACTCATCCAATAGGGTTAAAAAAAGTTTCAAGATATTTTCATTTTATTATAATATCATTTTTACCTTAGATTACACTAATTACCTTTAATCGTGATTAATAAAACATAAAAGTTACTATTCACCAAAATTTATTTTAATCCCATTGAACCAAATTTTACTTAATAATGAAAATCATTTAAATTGGATTTTTGAGATTCAAAACACAGAAGTGGTAAAGTCCCATTTAAACGAAAAATAAAATTTTGTAACCACCACTTTGCAGTTTCACTATTCATCAAAAATTAAAGTTTTTCAGAAAAAAACCAAAACATCACCATAAGCTATATTTGATATTCCAAATTCAAAAATGAAGTCCATTTTACAAAATTCAAAACATATAAGTTGCATTAATTAAGTTAATTATTATATCCCGCTGTCAAAACAAATAGCTTGTTTTTATGAAACAATAAGTATCAAAAGATTGACACCAGTTTAAGTCCAATTTCAAAGTGAAATTGATTTCCAATGACCACCATTGGATTAAATGGTAAAAATATATTCTAATTTCACTTTAAAACCAATTCAAAAATTAATCTAATCATCTTAATAAATTAGATTAAAAAGAGGTTTTGAATTAAAATACAACAATTTACACTATTCATTAAAAAAATGAACTTTATCGGACAGATACCAAAAATTTCCAGAAAGTAAATTTTGATGTCCCAATTCTAAAGAAGAGTCTTATTTGGTCCAATAGAATGTATAAGAGTGACAAAAAATATATTTAATGACGGTTTTCCCTCAAATGTTGATAAGTGGACCTTTCGTGAAAATTAGAGTATATAAGCCTAAAATTGAATTCTTTTCACATTTAAGCCTTTATCCTTTATTAGATAAATGTAAAAACATTTAACAAACATATATAATCATATTTTAGTTATTTCTATCCATTCCCGCCATTACAACGACTACGTGTTAACTAACATTTAAAATAATATTATTTTATTACTAGTGTGCAACGTACGATTTCAAAGAAACTCTTTGTTGTGTATTGAGTAAGCTATCGAACATAGAAACTCCTTTAAAGTAAAATTAATATTTAATTCGCAAATATTAATAAATATAAAAATTTATTATTCTTTATTTACCCGGGATGTTACATCCTTGCCCCCTTTTGGGAATTGCATCCTCGCAATTTTATTCACTTATCAAAATAAGTGGGGGTACTTATCCCTCATTGCATTTTCTGATTCCCATGTTGCCTCTTCAATCATATGGTTTTTTCACAAAACCTTTACCTGATGAATCACCTTATTCTGTATCACCTGCTCCCTATGGTCAAGAATATGGACCAGTTGTTCCTCATAAGACAGGTTCTCTTCCAGTTGAACTACCTATGGACTCAAAATATGAGATGGATCTGGCATATACTTTCTCAGCATCGATACAGGAAAAACATTGTGTACCTGAGATAAACTCGAAGGTAATGCCACTCTGTATGAAACTGATCCAACTCTCTCAAGAATTTTATATGGTCCAATTAACATTGTACTCAGCTTTCCTTTCTTACCAAATCTCATCACACTTTTCCATGGAGAACCCTTGAGAAAAACATGATCACCTACCTCAAAAGATAGATCCTTCCTCCGGTTATCCGCATAACTCTTCTGCCTCCTCTAAGCTATTCTCATGTGTTTTTGAATCAACTGAACTTTTTCTGTCATCTCTTCTACCAATTCTGGTCCCATCAGCTTCCTTTCACCCACTTCATCCCAAAATGCTAGAGTTCGACACCGCTTCCCATATAATGCCTCAAATGGTGCCATTTGTATACTGGAATGAAAACTGTTATTATAAGAAAACTCAACCGATGAAAGATGTTGGTCCCAACTTCCCTGATAATCCATCGAACAAGCTCGTAGAATATCCTCCAAGGTTTGAATTGTTCGTTCTGACTGCCCATCTGATTGATGATGAAAAGTTGTACTAAAATTTAATTCATTACCCAACGACTTCTGAAGGCCTTTCCAAAAGTTAGAAGTAAACCTGGGATCACGGTAAGATACAATGGAGAGAGGAACTTCATGTAACATGACTATCTCTTTAAGATACAAACAGGAAAGTTGATCTAGGGAAAAAGTATCTAGTATAGCAATAAAATGAGCAGATTTAGTCAAGAGATCAACAATAACCCAGATTGCATTATTACCTCAAGATGTCATCGGTAATCCCACAATGAAGTCCATGGATATATTCTCCCATTTACACTCTGGCACTGGTAAAGGCTGAAGCATCCCTTTCGGTAACTGTCGCTCTGCTTTAACCTGCTGAGAAGTCAAACACTTCATAGTAAAATCAGCAATATCTTTTTCATTCCATCCCACCAGTAATACTCACACAAATCTCTGTACATCTTAGTACTACAAGGATGAACTGAAAACAGGGAACTATGAGCCTCATATAACAACTCATTCTTCAACTGTGAATCACAAGGAACACATAATCTCTTCCCAAACTCAAAACACAATCACTATAAATGTTGATTTCAGACAACTTACCCTTCTGAACCAGCTCTACATTTTTCTGTAACTCACTGTCTTCCCTCTGTGCTTTCTTAATTCTGTCTGATAAGGATGATCTCACTGATACCTGAAACAAAACAGAAGAACATCCTGCACCAACAACGTCTATAACAAAGTTCATCAAATCAAAAACCAAAGGATCTCATTCCAAATGTAGCATGGTTAATGAAGCATTACTTTTTCGACTCAAATCATCAGCCACTTTATTTTCTTTTCCCGGATGGTAGTGAATTGTACAATCATAATCCTTGATTAATTCCAGCCATCTCCTCTGTCTCATGTTCAACTCTTTCTGAGTGAAAATATACTTTAAACTTTTTTGATCAGTATATATTTCACACTTTACTCAATACAAATGATGCCTCCAAATTTTTAAAGAAAAAAAAACAACAGCTAATTCCAAATCATGTGTAGGGTAATTTACCTCATGAGTTTTCAACTGACGTGAAGCATAAGCAATTACCTGATCATTCTTCATAAGGACATAGCCAAGTCCCTTCAACTTAGAATCACTGTATATAACAAACTCACCATTCCTAGAAGGAAGTGCCAAAACTGGAGCATTCATCAATCTTCTTTTCAAATCCTGAAAACAATCATCACATTCTTTTGTGTAGACGAACTTAACACCCTTACGAGTTAGCTTAGTCATTGGACTAGATAACCGTGAAAAATTTTCAATAAACCTTTGGTAGTAACCTGCCAAACCAAGAAAACTACGGATCTCGGTTACATTTGTGGGTCTTGGCCATTCTTCAACAACTTTTGTTTTAGCAGGATCAATAGTTATGCCATCTTTTGAACAATGTGACCCAGGAAATAAATTTGTTGTAACCAAAACTCTCACTTGCTGAATTTTCCATATAGTTTCATTTCTTTTAAGGTTTGCAAGATAACCCTTAGATGACTTTCATGCTCTTATTTATTTTTAGAAAACACCAAAATATCATCAATGAAAACAACCACAAACTTATCCATGAACTCATTGAAAATTCTATTCATAAGGTCAATGAATACAGCAGGTGCATTGGTTAACCCAAAAGGCATAACTACAAATTCATAATGGCCAAATCTAGTATGGAACGCAGTCTTCGGAACATATGCTTCTTTTACTTTAAACTGATGGTACCCCGACCTCAAGTCAATCATCGAAAAATACTGAGCTCCCTGGAGCTGATCAAACAAATCATCGATATGAGGAAAAGGATACTTGTTCTTAACAGTAATATTATTCAAGGCTCTATAATCAATGCAAAGTCTCATTGAGCCATCTTTCTTTTTAACAAACAAGACAGGAGCACCCCATGGTGATGTTCTAGGTCGAATGAAACCTTTATCTAATAACTCCTGTAATTGTTTTTTTAACTCTAAAAGATCAACTTGAGCCATTCGATAAGGGGGTTTTGAAATTGGTCTAGAATTAGGAACTAAGTCAACAGTAAATTCAACTTCTCGGTCATGAATAATACCAGGCAACTCATCAGTAAAAACATCAAGATACTCATTTACCACTAGCACATCATTAATCTGAATAATTCCTTTATTTTAAACAATATGTGCAAGGTAACATTCACTTCCTTCTTTTACTAGTTTCTCAAATTCCTGATATGTTATCAAAATCAATGGTTCATTCTTGTACACAAACTGAAAATATTTCTGAAAAGAATCCATTTTAGCTCTGCAGTCAATCTTAGCATGATAAACAGAAATCCAATCCATGCCCAAAATAACATCAAACTCTACTAGAGGAAAAACAATAAGGTTTGATGGTAGATTCATTCCACACAAAAGGATAAGAAATTTCTTTATAATTCCTTTTTGTCTCAATGTTCCCTCCAGGTGTTTTTACCGTAAGTTCAGGATTCATATCTTGAGATGGAATTTCCAATTTACTAGAAAACTTCTCAGAAATAAAAGAGTGTGTAGACCCTGAATCAAACAACACATTGGCATAATCTGAACAAAGAAACAGTTTACCTGATACCACTTCATTCGATGGCCCAACATCTGTTGATGTTGTTTCAAAGGATTTCACCACCCCTTTCTGCTTGTAGTCTGGCTGCTTTCCCCCAGTTGAGTTCTTCGTTAGACACTAATTTTCATAATGACCCATTTCATTACACTTAAAACATCTTACCACTGGATTTTCATTGCCTGCTTGATCATCTTCCTTACAGTTACGAGCAATATGACCAGACCTACCACACCTAAAGAATTTACCAGACTTGGATAAACATTCTCCAGGATGTATTTTACCACACTTCTCACAGGATGGATATTTGGTTTTCTTACCTCATTGCTTCATTCATGAATTCTTCCCCTTTTCCTACCAACTAGACCTCTTATTCCGTTGTTTGTCATAGAACACCTGATCATCGGAAAACTCCATTTCGACCTTCTCCGCACATCAAACAAGTTTTTCATAACTTTTGAACTCACGAGAAGCTAAATCCCTTCGATACATTGGATTTAACCCTGAGTAAAAATGGTTTATTTTACTATCAAGATCTTGTATGAAGCATGGAGCATACCTTTCCAATCGATTGAACTTTGCTTCATAGGAAACCACTGAGTCTTCCTCTTGCCTCAATTCCAAGAATTTCATTTCCATCCTAAGTCGAACAGCCTTAGGAAAATACTTCTCAAGAAACATACATTTGAATTCATCCCAGTGAATATCCTCAATCTCATCACTATCGCTGATATTTTTCACCATCGACCACCACTGATCAGCTTCACCTTCAAAACGGTAAACAGCAAGACTAACCTTTTGATGATCTGAACACCCCATGACATCAAAAATCTTCTCCAGTGCTTTAAGCCACCCTTCAGCTTGCACGAGGTCATATGATCCTCTGAATGATGGGGGATGTTGCCGCATGAAATGTTCCACCACTGACATGTTCCTCTGCGGTTGACCTGGCTGATCTCGTGCATGGATACCACCACCATTTATAGCCTGAGTCAACTGTGCCATCACTGCAACAAACTGTTCAGTTCCAATTCCGACCATCTCAGGTTGCTGATTTGGAAGGTTGTCTTCCTCCTGATGTCGTCCCAACATAGCTAATTTGTTTCTTCTGCGGAAAACCATTCTGAACACAGAAATATCTTAGGTAAAGAAACATGGTAATCTTTAAATGCTATATCATTTCAGTCATACCATAAATTAACATATAATTTAACAATCTTCTAACTCCTAATGTTGTCTAAACCGACCTCTGATACCAACTATAAGGCCCCTGCCTTAAACCTTACTTAATATTGTATTAAATGAATAATTCACATTGAGGATCTTTTCAGGTATAGAGTTTTATAGAATTAGAACATAACTATTACATCTCATAAGATTACAAAGTAGACACTTCTACAAAATTTCCATAGAATAAAAAAAACTCTTAAAGAGAAACATGTCTAGTTCCATGTTTTATATTGCATGGAATTCCCTTGATCCCATCCTTGACCCTATTCCACATTAATTCATGTGAAAAACATTTCAAAGAAACTTGGGGTGAGCATAAAAAGCTCAGTAAGGGATACACAAAGAATAAAAACTGTTAGTTTATCAAAACAAAAACTAAACCATATATACTTTATCAAAGTAATACTTTTCACCTTTATGAAGTAGTAAAAACTCTTAAATTAATAAAAGATCATTACTTAGTCTTTTGTAACCAAAAGATTACCATAAAACCCATATAAAGAACACATAACATATAAAGGTAACTTGGGACTTAAACATCCTTATGTGGGATAACCATACGGTCAGATGTCCAAGTACCATTATAAAATCATAAGACATAAAACGAATATAATGGAATGAAAACATATCCACACTTTAATCACAATATATCACTCAAATATATTGAAAAAACATATACATTAAAAAATCATTTTCGATACCAAAAAACATAAAAGAGTATATGGTATTTATTTCATTTTAAAAAACATTACGGCTTGTTCAGGAAGCCAAAGACCTAATAATACTCGCAGCGGCGGAAAAGGTCGTTGTCACCGTGTACGTTAAAAGAAACATTCCTTTTTGTCGTTTTGTAAAGCGCTTCGTAGAAAAAGATTCCTTTCGTATAAAAGTAAAAGTCAAAGGGGTTTATACATCGTATAAATGAAAGTTGTGTATAAAACTAAATATGCCTCAATGAAAGGAGATTGAGACGAAGTCCCTTACCTCGGGTCCAACTTGACTCGATAGTTATTTAATGTCCTGAATAATCAACATGAGGTAATTTATATTTGCTTAAGAACCTTTTTCAAGTTCATTATTCCTTTTATATCACTTATTTCCATGTTATAAACATTATGTAACCATTTAAGTTAATAATGATTGTTTTGTCGATATTTGGATCTTTAGTCGAAAGTGGACTTCTTACAATTAAATGTTGTTCGTGTGGTCAAAGTTTCTTTATATTCAGAATGACATTCCTGAATTTGATATCATATATATCATATATATACAGCATATACATGTATTTATAATATTACATAATCATTTATAGGTAAGAAATTAAATGCACCGTTCATGGAGACGGTAAGCCGTACGTACGCATGAACGCTACTTTCATTTCTTTGTCATATTAATGGAATTAAAACTAAATGAGAGGTATGTATATTTTAATTCCAGAATTACATTCATCATTTAGATGTATCATTCATCATATATATCGATTATATACTTCTATATATAATAGTACATTACATTTGAGGATAAGAAATGAAATGCACCGTTCATGGAGACGGTAAGCCGTACGTACGCATGAACGCTACTTTCATTTCTATCTCATAATTTAATGGAAAGAAATAATAATTATATAGAGTTATATTATAATTACAGTATAACATCATATATAATAATGTTAAATCCATCCTTTATACATCCCACATATGGAATTAACGAATCAAATCACTTTAAGGAGGCGGTAGTCCGCACTTCCTTAAATGAAGATATCGTGTTTACCCATAATGGAAACCATAAAGGTATGCCCAAAATGAAAAATACAGAAGCATAAGGAAAACATAAACATATTATATATCATATATAAATATAGTTTCATATTAATGTCCACCTTTGAAGGTGTTAAAAGAATGATGAACAATCATCGTTTCTGGAGGCCGAAATTCGCCATCCACGGAAACATTATGTTCTTTAACCATTAGATGTAGTTGTGTGTAAGTGTAGCTCGAATCCTTATTAGAAAAACATCCTAGTATATTGATTATTCTGGAGTTGTTACAAAAGAAGTGAATAAAAATAGTTTAGGGGGTTGTAAAAGCAAAATAAAACAAAAGGACTCAAGTGAAGACATTACCTTAAAATCGGGTAACTCCATTTGGTTTGAGCTCAAAGGCTTCCTTGGGAAGACTTCTGCCAAAAGTGAGGCTTCAGGGAGTAAGAGAGGGATGTGGAGAGATGAAACGCGTAGGGGTTGGTCGATACAAAGGCTTTTGAAGTGTGGGTAATGAGGTAGAGGTGGGGCCTTATATAAGAGGAGAGGAGTGGCACTCTTGGAAAGTAAGGAAATGTTATTTTATTTTAGAATGAGTTTCTGTTATTAATGGTCCCACATTGATGTGTTTCTAGGATAAGGTGATAAGGGTTCTAAATCTACCCATCCAATAGGTTTTGGACATGTGTAGGTCTTAGATTTTATATTATCGTTCCATTTTATATAAATCGTTAAATAATGAGGTAATCGCTGCATCATCATGGTGTCATAAATAATTTAATTTATTTAATGTCTAAAAATTATAAAACAAATATCATGATGTAGGAAATCTGTTTATATTTCTAATGAATATTTATAGTAAGAAATATGACTTGTATAACCCCATGTAAAAATTTTTATAGTAAAACATCTCATGTTTGTGTAATTTTTACATTAACTTCAAATAAAAGTCATAAATGTCATTATCATACCCAAGTGGCTCTATGGGGTACCACAAATCGACCCATGGGTTGTCTTGGTCGTCCATAACTCATCCAATAGGGTTAGGAAAAGTGTCAAGATATTTTCATTTTATTATAAGATCATTTTTTCCTTAAATTACACTAATAACTTTAATCGTGATTAATAAAACATAAAAGATACTATTCACCAAAATTTATTTTAATCCCATTGAACCACATTTTACTTAAAAATGAAAATCATTTAAATTGTATTTTTGAGATTCAAAACACAGAAGTGGTAAAGTCCCATTGAAACGAAAAATCAAATTTTGTAACCACCACTTTGCGGTTTCACTGTTCATCCTAAATTGAAGTTTTTCAGAAAAAAACCAAAACATCACACTAAGCTATATTTGATATTCCAAATTCAAAAATGAAGTACATTTTACAAAATTCAAAACAAATAAGTTGAATTAATTAATTTAATAATTAATTCTCAGTGTCAAAACAAATAGCGTGTTTTTATGAAACAACAAGTATCAAAAGATTAACACCAGTTTAAGTCTAATTTCAAAGTGAAATTGATTTCCAATGACCACCATTGGATTAAATGGTAAAAATATATTCTAATTTCACTTTAAAACCAATTCAAAATATAATCTAATCATCTTAATTAATTAGATTAAAAAGAGGTTTTGAATTAAAATACAACATTTTACACTATTCATTAAAAGATGAACTTTATCAGACAGATACCAAAAATTTCCACAAAGTAAATTTTGATGTACCAATTATAAAGAAGGGTTTTATTTGGTCCATTATAATATATAAGAGTGACCAAAACTATACTTAATGACGGTTCTCCATCAAATGTAGATAAGTGGACCTTTCGTGAAAATTAGAGTATATAAGCCTAAAATTGAATTCTTTTCGTATTTTAAGCATTTATCCTTTATTAGATAAATGTAAAAACATTTAACAAACATTTATAATCATATTTTAGTTATTTCTATCCATTCCCGCCAGTACAACGGCTACGTGTTAACTAACATTTAAAATAATATTATTTTATTACTATTGTGCAACGTACGATTTTAAAGAAACTCTTTGTTGCGTATCGGGTACGCAATCGAACATAGCAACACCTTTAAAGTAAAATAAATATTTAATTCACAAATATTAATAAGTATGAAAATGTATTATTCTTTATTTACCCGGGATGTTACATTCGGTAGGGATATCACCAATTAAAGGTGAGGAAAGAAGATATTCGGAATACATCCTTTCGAACGTGGTATGGACACTATGAGTTCAGTGTGATGATATTCAGACTCACTAATTCTCTAGAAATTTTCAAGGATTTAATGAATACAGACATTAGAGATTACCTCGAAAAATTTGTGGTAGTCTTTATCGATGATATTCTGATATACTCCAAGAGCAAGAATGAACATGAGGAGCATTTGAATATTGTGTTAAAGACTTTGCGAAGGGATAAGTTTTATGAAAACTATAGTAAAATTGAGTTCTGGATGGAGTAAATATCATTTTTTGGGCATGTTATCACCATAAAAGGGATATTTGTAGACCCTTCCTAGATGAAGTCAATTGAAGAGTATCACATGCCAACTTATGGAATGGTGATCCGCATCTTTTTATGTCTAGATGGGTATTATCGATGATTCGTGAAAAACATTTCATGATTTTCGAACCCAATGACCAAGATTATATGGAAGGGGTTAAAGTTTTTCTGGGTATAGGAATGTAAAAATATTTTCAAGGAGTTCAAAAAGAGGCTTAGAATTGTGCCAGTACTCAGACTCCCTATAAGCGGAGAACTCTTTGTGGTGTATAATGATTCTTATAATAAGGGCATAGGTTGTGTGGTAGTGTAAAATGATAAAGTGATAGACTATGTATCAAAGAACCATAAAATACACAAGAAATACTATCCTACACATGATACGGAGTTGGGATCTGTGATCTTTGCGTTGAAAATCTGGCGGCATTATCTCTATGGGGAGAAGTGTGAGATATCTATTGACCACAAGTGTCTCAAATATATATTCACACAAAAATAGCTCAATATGCGCCAGTGAAGATGGATAGAGATCCACAAGTATTTTGAAAACGCAATCCACTATCATTCCGGTAAGGAAAACAGGGTGGAAAATGCTCAAAGGAGAAAGGATCATGCATCTTCATCAATGATGAGAATTGAAAAGGATCTGATCGTCTTTGATTTGGAATGTATGGACATGGGAATTCTTAAATGAGGAACATCATCAATCCTTTATTAAATGATTTCTCAACCATCCCTCTTTATGAAAATAAAGGATTCTCAAATCAAATAATGTGGAAATTATGAAAAGGGTAGAAGCTTTAAGAAGTAAGAAATCCATTGATTTCAAAATTGATGAAGAAGGAGTTGTATGATTTGTGTCAAATTTATGTGTACCATCCAATCCATATAAAACTATGTAGCTTCTTAATGATGCACATATCTCATCCTTCTCTATCCACCAAGGGAGCACAAAAATGTATTGAGATCTCGAATATAACTTTTGGTGGGACAATATGAAAAGGGAGGTAGCTGAATGTACATCAAACTGCCTCATATGTCAGCAAGTGAAGGATGAGAGGAAATAGTCTAAGGGGATGATTCCACCACTAATAATACCATCATGTAAGTGGGAGAACACTACTATGGACATTGTCACTAGAGTTCTAAAGAAATCCAGAGGAAACAATGTTATATTGGTCATTGTAGATCATATTATAATGGGAACTCACTTTATCGCGATTTGAGAGGACTTCCCATTTGATCAACATGCACAGATTTACATCAATGAAGTGGTAAGGCTACATGGAGTACCATAATCTATAGTATCGGATTGTGATCCGAGATTCACCTCAATTTTTTCGAAAAGACTTCAATATTCTCTAAGAACTAAACTGAACTTCAGTACAGCCTATCATCTTCAAAATGATGGCCAATCTGATTGAACTATTCTGACACTACATGACATGTTGATAAGGTGTTCTATGGAATTCAAAAGTGGATGGGACCATCATCGTTAACTGGTTGAATTCTCCTACAACAATAGTTTCCACTCAAGCATCCCAATGGAACCATATAAAGACCTTTAAGGGAAAAATTTCATAACACCATCGTGTTGGGATGAGGTTGGTGACCATAAGCTACTAGGACCTGAAAAGGTCGAAGAAATGGTGGAAAAGGTGAAAACCATTCGGCAATATATCAAGGCATCCCAATGTCGATAGAAGAGTTATGCAGATAACTATCGATGATACCTTGAGTTCAAAGTTAGAGACATTGTATTTCTATGCATATCTCTATGGAAGAAGGTTATGAGGTTTGGGAGGAAATGAAAGTTATGTCCTAGGTACATCATCCCCTTTCATATCCTTGATCGAGTCGGAGCTGTGGCCTATCGACATTCACTTCCACCTACTACGCCGAGTGTACATGATTTCTTTCATGTATCCCTCATAAAGAATTACATACCAGACACTTCACATGTACTCTCTTCAAAGGAGGTATAGTTGAAGGATGATGTTTCCTATAAGGAGTAGCCCATGAAAATTTTGGATCATAAAGACAATGTTCTATGCAACAAGACTACTCATCTGGTTAAGGTACTATGGTAAAACCCTAAGTACAATGAGGCATCATGGGAACTGGAGGAAGAAATGAAAGAAAAGTACCCTCACCTATTTTTGGCTTAGAATGTAAAACGAAATTTTGAGGTTGAAATTTCATAAGGGGAAAGAATGTAACCACCACATGTTTTATAAATGAAAAATCTATTCATATAAACAGGTCATAAAATCACATGAAAACATATCATATTGAAATATTAAGTGATAATTGGCATATAAACATATTTTTGACACTTATGTGTTAGGGATATCGAACATCTGTCATACACGATTGTAATCAGTATGTTATTTGGAGTTTAATAAGAGAAACATAAGTTTTGGTGAATTGTAACCTACCCTTATGAATAGTAACATACCTCTATGAATAGTGATACGTGCTAACAAATAGTAACCTTACCTATGATAATATTTAAATAACATTCAAGTTAAAATTATGGTATACCTATATTTTAGAATAAGTAAATTAATGTTTTTAAAATGATATTTAATAATAAATTATTATTTTAATTAAATATTAAATTAATAATATTTTGAGAATTATTTTTGAAAAAGAGACTTCATTTTTTGGATTATATACATCAAAAAATTGTTAGACTTAATTTTTTGTGATTAATCTGAAATACATGATTTTTTATGAATAGTAAAATCTGAAAATTCACAATAAATATAAAAACCTTAATTTATTGCATCAAGCATGAGTCATGGATAATGTAAATGGACTATTTTTCTATTTCAAATGCATTTATTACTATTCTTGGTCATGGAATACTTACTATTTCTTTTCTTGTGAATAAATAACAAACAAATGATTAAATTTTATGAAAACCCTCCTCTCCTCCACTATAAACCCCCTATTCCCACTTCTCTTCACTTCTCTCAAGCCTTGTTCCTTGCCAACATTATTTCTAAATCGCTCCCCATGATCTGTCCCCATGTCCAAAATCTCCCAACCTTTTTAAAATACAAAAACATCTCCCATGAAGAGGTTCTCAAATGAGGAAGTCTCAAGAGGTAAATTCCTCTTTCCAATTCCTGAATTTCATTTAAGATCTTTTTTTATTGTTTATTTCCTCACCTCCCATAACCCAAATAGTTTGATATCTCTAGTAACATACATGTACAAGAATGTTTTTATGCTAATGGGTTATTTCATTATCTTCACTCCTTTCACCACCTTTTTATTCGAAAGAAATGAAATCATTTTTTGATATGCGATAATTTAGCACATTCAAGGACAACAGTTCATCAGTTTATATTAAAATAGTTAATTCTGGACAGGAAAAGATTTTATTTATGATTGAAACAGATTATTATATATGTAATATATCCTAATTTATGTTCATTAATATATTTTGACAATTTTTATTAAGTTATAAAGAAAAACATGTTCTTTGTAATCAAACCCACCGATTAATAAAAATGGTTGTCATTGTGGTTTTATATAATAATTAGATTACATTCTATGAATCCAAAATAAATTTTAAACCATGTAATATCCTAGTTGTTCCCTAAAAACAAAAAAATTCCATTATATACAATCACTTTATTCATCTGTGTTTATCCGAACTTGAACGGATCATTAAAACCAAGGAAGCAAACAGACCTAAAAAATGAAATGGAACCATACATCCAATCAAAACAGTAATAAATGAACACAAAATTATTATAATAAAAAAATAAATATTTAATAGGATTTGTATTTATTAATTAATAAACTTTATTTTTTTATTCAGGTCTTTAATAACAAGTGGTGAACACCAACAGATTTAAGGTAAGGGATCTCTCTATTTCACTCTTAATGATGATGTCCTCTATGATATGTATTTTAATAGGTAATATAAAATGATGGGGTATATTTTTTCCCCTCCCCCATATTTCCTTCATGATCTATATGTTATGACAAAACCATTTTCTCTCTCATAATTCCCTCCTAGTTACACCCAACAAAATGATGAGAAACCGTAACGTATTCTTCCCGATCCTTCATTGTTTTTTCGGGTTGACAAATCATTATTTCTATATAAATGTAGTTGTCTCATTTTTTATGTACATATTCTATATTTTGTGTAGTTTTAAAAAACTCATTTAGTATTACCCTTTCATCATTATTCTTTACGGATATACATGTTTTTAATTGAGTCCCTCCTTAGAAATTTCTGATAAGAAACCCTGTTTTAATGGAACTTCCCAATTTTTTACCCAATTTACAGTACACTGTATCTTCTATTTTAAGACACCATTTCTTTATAAAATCAGTATTTTTTTATTAAAACCTTATTGGTCCAATTCTTCTCTAATATATAATATTTACCTCTTTTCTATTTTAAAATCTCAAATGTATTTTCCTTAAAACCGCACAAAAATGTTTTAATGCTAATGTTTCTCAAACACATTTCTTCTATGTTGTCACTTGTGTTTTACATCAATTACCATATCATATTCCTATATTACCCTATGAACGTCCATGTATGTTCTAACCCTTTTCGTTCAGGGACACATTCATGATACGCATATTGGTTATGATTTCTGTTATGATTGTAGTATCAAATTATTTCTATGGGTACCCTAATGTTTTTGTATGGTTGATTATGAATGATTACTTATGTAGTAAGAATATTTATGTAGAAATAAAATTAATGAAAATGTTGATATTGGTGCGCCAATAAAGTGCTCTAATTAATTGGGTAAAGTAACATCTCATGAGATGCAATGTAAAAACGAGATTAGTGGTTAGCCTATACCCATACTAAAGACATGATTTATGATCCTTACACATTTATATGAATCCATGTTTATATGATTCCATGATTATATGATACAATTTTATATGTTCCATTCTTTGGATATCATTATGTTATGCCTCCTAAATCATGTTCTTAAGATGTATCCTTATGTTCATTCGCTTAATAGGCTTTTCAGCCCATCCCTGTCTTCATGTGATCCCCAGGGTACCCTATGCAGATGTAAGGGCTCAATGAAAGTTAGGAGCTATTTATGGATATTTAATAATGAAATTAATTTTTAGCCCAATGTTTTATGTTTTATGAATCTAGTCATCCAAGACACTAGACTTAACAATCCTTGTCTTGTACTCTTATGTATAATTATGCTTAAAATCGTGTAACGTTATATATAAAAGGCTTGGGTCGCAATATGGTCCGACAACCGTCCCGCCTGCCCCGAATCGTCTCCACTATCGTAGCTTCCATGGCTCCTCCCTTCCATGTACATGGCCTCCTTTTCGTATCCCCCTTGCAACCCTACCGTATCCAACTTACGGTCTCTCTGTTGGACGGTTCCACCACCTAGCCTCATTGGCGCTACTGTCATGCCTCTCTAGACCGTGGTCATGCCTCACCAGACCATCGCACCATACACACACTAGTGGAACCTTCCACATTCCACCAGGGTTCCAATTATTCCCATAATTTTGCGCGATTGTAGATATAGGTTCCTAATGACCCGGTCTACCCTACTATAGTCTCTACTGTTGGTTAGCCACAAATTACGGGGGTCCTATTGTGCTCGAAACCACCCGACAAAATCTTGCTGGGAACCACAGGGTTCCAATGGTGAAAAATGAGAAGAACAGAGGGATGGAGGAACATATCAAGGCTTTATCTTCATTTTACATGATTTCATTGATAGGGATCAGGATCCATGGGATTTTTGTTAGAAAATAGATTCAATCGAATATCGCTAACCCACCACAAATCCCTCCCACAACATACGATATTCCCACATTCTATTATATTTGTAGATTAATCCTATTTCATCGTAGAAATAAATAAAAGGGAAATCATAAAGAAAAAACCACCCAACCAATAGTTTGGATCCCTTGTTCATGAAGAACAATGGTCGTGTCGTAATGCCTCATTGAACCACTGGTGTTCAAGGGATAGAGATTCTTCTCCAACGTTTTTAGAAATTATAGGGTTATTACGACAACCTTGTATCTCTAGAAATTTTAATTAAAAAATAATTGTATCTGCATATTTGTTTATTGTTAAATAAATTAAAAAATTATTTATTTTATTTCATTAACCATCCAAAAATTACATTTCATCGTCGACCTACACTGGTCAATGTTAGGCCTCACCTAAGGTAAAGTCATTTATATGAATAAAATAGTGCCCTCAAATTTTTTATCTAGGTACCAATTTATATGTTATTCAAATTTTCCAAGGAAACTGCATGCAAGTTCTCTTTAATATTTTAACATTTTCAAGCTATTGTTTCAAGAGCTCCGAACCATATAATCACACACTGTATAAAATCTATGACAAGTAATATTTCCATGTAATATTTAAAAATAATACATGGAAATTATGAGATGCTACAAAAATAAATTACTATAAAAATAACATTGAAAACAAATCAAGGAATATTGGAATATCAATTATAGTATTTCTGGTGTAAATTATCTATTTTTGGAATAACACCTACCAAAAACTCGGAAAACATTTTACAAATCCATTTCCTTGATGAAAAGATCAAAACATATAATGGGGTAATTAAAAATAATTTACAATGTTTCAATTGGAAAATATCATTTCCTCTTTAAAAGAAATTAAAAAATAAAACATTTTTGAAATATTTTTCCCTAAAAAAATTCAAAACATATAAAAAATATTCAACGTAAATAATGGTCATGATGGGAGTTAATTAGGTTCACTCAAAACAAGTTAAGATAAATATTCCATTCAAAATTTTTAAATAATACCAACAAGAATTCAATGGAAAATAAAATTATGATTCATTTAGAATAATTTATTAAAAATTAATACATGGGTAAAATGGTATTTAATATTTCATATGAATAATTTCAAAAAAAAATTAGAGTCATTTCATGAAAACCTAATTTTTGATGTAAAATGTTTTTTAATTGAGGATAGATATGAAAATGATATTTTCTAAAATTATTTTTTTTGTCTTTAGGGGACATAGAGAGAGGAAAATGAATAGAAAAAATGTAATATCATTACATTAGAATTGGAGAATAAAATCCATGAATCTAATGAGAGTTGGAATACAATATTTTATCGTTAAATTAATAATCATAACCAATCCTGATAAATGGTGAGACTATATCATAAAACACTTACCACTTTTGTAACATCGAATCATTACCCCATAAAAAATATATCATTTAATGAAACGTAAAATATTATAGGAATAAAAAAAATTAAATATTTTATATTTAAAATGGGATGTATATTCAACACATGAAATAATAGTGGATTATAACATTTCATATCATTAAAAAATGAAAAATTGAGACAAAAATACCTAACTACTTGCATATATCATGAACCAAAACCGTTGGAATGATAGATCCATAAAATGATGTGTAACTAAAAATAATTTTATTGAGGTAAAATACATATATCATTCATAGATTTTATATACACCAAATATAAAAAAATAGTGAATTTTGTTTTTATCACGGGGATAAATAAATGACATGAAAAATCTATCGCTACGTATTAATATTTTTGAATCGTATTATAAAAATTGATGAATTTGGCATATATCTCATTATAAACTCGTGTTATTTTTGTAATACCTACATTATTTTACATGTATGTTTTAATTTATTATATTTTTGGTACTGTAACATTTATCATGCTTTAATAATATCCAGAATATTAAACATGAAATAAATATCACATACAATCATTATATATGTTATTATATTATACTATAAAATAATTTTATAGAAAAAAATACATCATTTGTGTAGATAGAAGATAGTTCATTTCCATGCACATTGTATACAATTTATCAACTTATTGGATAAATAGAAAGGTAAATAATATATTAAAATTAAAGAATCATTTTTATTTCTTATAGTTCAAATTTTTTTTCAACAGAACCATCCTTATTGAATTCTATGTAAATCATGAAGTAATCACATCGCTTCACGGGGTGGTAGTTTTCGATACACACAACCAAAGTTGACTTATCCATAATGAATATTGTTTAAGAGAGTATATATAATATAATTATTCAAGAAGTACAATTATGTCCCATATATTACATATTTTTATTTAATCAATATTTATTACCACAAAAGTAAATCATAAATTAAAAATACACCACATCAGTTCGTCTAGTGGTATCCCACCATACATAGGAGCGATGATATTGTTTTATATTCAAATGATAAGTTATGAAGGTATATGTGGTATTATAATTAAATGGGTATAATTATAATATAAATTAATATATAAATACTAAATCTATCAATATATCCATCCATGAAAGGTTGGGATGGAAAATGAAAACATCTGTTAGTTAGGTGGTACTCCTCTGTACCCAATAACTACGATAATGTATCCCATTTTATAGAAGAAGACCTGGATATAAGTAATTAAATATACATAAATAATATCAGTATATTGAATATTATTATAGTATTATATCATCATATTCTGATAATGATTGAAGTAGAGGGTAAGGAATTAAATAATGTTCTCAGTTAGGGATATTGCCTCTTCTTCGGAAAACAACATTTGGTTTTCACCAAACTGATAAATAGGATAATTTTTTGACCAAGTTATGGTTTCTATAAATATATTAAGGAATTAAAAAAATTATTTTGGACGTCCTTTTCCAATCTAATGGGTTATTTAAGTGCAAAGAGAAGAGGATGGTGGGTGGCCTTTTATAAGTGAGGTGAGATGAAAACTTATAATTTTTAAAAACAGAATGTGTTCCTAGGTTTATTCAAATTCCAAAACGAAACATCTATACCATTATAGATTATATAAGAAAAAATTTATAAATATGGCTATAAAATGTGTTTTTTATATTATTTGGATCATTTTTAACTCTTATCATTTTAGTTTAAGTCCATGGTAAAACAATTTTTTCCTTATGTGGGGTAATAGATTTTACATTTGTTAGTATCTGTTGTGGAAAAAAATTAGTTTTAACATATTATGTAATAAAAATAACAATTATTAAATATATATAATACATTTATTCAAACTACTATAATAGAGTTGATAAAATTTAATTTAAAATTAATCTCGTAATCGTGATGGGTAATCAGTTATCTAATGTGAAATTGTTCAAATGCATTAAAATTTTTTATATAAGATTTAAATTGTAAATTTTTTTCAATGACCAAAATTGGATTAAAATTTATTTAATTGAACATATTTTACCTTTAAAATCATTTGAAACAATATTTATGTTTTTAAATGATTTAAATGAAATTATAATTTGTAACAAAATCCATTATTTTTCGCTAATCATCGAATTTTTTACTTCTGATAAAATTTAAAAAAATCTCCCTCAAATAGTATTTTTACAGGATAATTTAAAAAATAAGGATTATATTTTCATAAAAAATTATAAATGTTCAAAAAATAATAATTATAAAAGAGGCACAAAAAATGGGACAGAACAAATTTATAGGAAAATACAATTTTAAGTGTAAAATTTGATTTATTATTATCTATTGTATAGAAAACACAAAAGATTATTTTTAAACACTTTATTGAATATATAATAGGTATACTTTACTAAAATAACTCACAAAATTAATTTTTTTTCTTATTGGGGTAGATCAAATTTTTTCACAAAAAAATATGTTTTAGAAAAATATTCCCTTTATTTTTAGATAGATTTAATTTTCATTTCTAATTAATTTATCTCAAAATAAAATAATTCATATAAATGGAAAAACCCTATATTCTATAAATTTAGTATCTTATAATTAAAATTTCATTTAAACATTTTGTTTTAATGAAAAATATATACATTCATTACTACGTGTAACATAATCTAAATATAGTGCCACATTTAAAAAATGAAAAAACATAGTGTTGTGTCTACCAAAATTTTTTCTAAAGAATAAAATTATTTTCTGAAACTATTTCAAAATACGTTAGGGTTTTACATTATACTCCCCATAAATTTATTAGGTCCTCATAATTTTAAATTTTTCCCAGTAAACAAGTGTTTATAATTTGAATTCCTTTTATGGGAAAACCACATTTTAATAAGGTTTTACCAAAATTCATCATAGAATGAGAAAAAGGGATGTGGGAATTTCATCTAAAGTAATACATAACATGGTTTCCTAATAGAATATCATTGTAGAGAGGAAAAAATGTAGACATAGAATATAAAAATAGCACCATTTTTCTAATGTAGAGTGATATTTAACATGGTGAAGGGAAATTTAATTACTGTAATGACAAAAACACATGAAAAATGAAAAGACCATTAATTCCTCAGAAATAAAAGAAAATGATTTATATTTTATATAGTGGTATTTTTCCTAAAGTACAATAATTTTTATGTGAAGATATACATACTTAATTTAATTCTATATTGTATACAGAATATCATAATTTCATTATGGTCTAATAAATTTCCATATCATATTATACTATATAAAACAATGTTGATTTACTCACTAAATTCATTATAAACTAAAAGATCTGAAAATAAATGATATGTCATTCCATATCTCTCTACTTGACATGGTTAAAAAATTATTAGTACAAGTTATCCAATAGTGTAGTGATATATTAATCTCAAAAATATCACCCAAAGCTTAACATAAATCATTAATCACAATGTATTATTGTAAAGAACCTAGTAATGATGGTGCCTATATAAATGTTCCAAATTAAGAGTTATAACCACTCGATACCACTCTTTTAAAGAAACGTCCACTTGAAGTATCCATACATGGATATAATTTATGGGAAACCACTTTCTCTATACATAACCAAAATTCAAATGACATTTTCATACATTTATAATTATCTCTAGACCTCTACATAGGGGTGTCCCAATAAATATACATTGACATATACATAGGCATATCTATCAGGATCTAGCCGATGTTTTTATAATCCTAGATTGTAATTTTTAGCTAATAATATCCTCTAATACCATCTATGGTGACTCTAAATTTCTCATACATAGATATTACATCTTTTTAGATGAATATTAAATACATTAAATAAACAAAAAGCATAGGAGCATAATATTTTAGTGTATTTGAAACCTATATACGCAATAATATAATTTGGTGAAATATATTCAATGCCTCAAATAAAACTTTTATCCATTATTACACTTCAAAAACATATCCTACCTAAAACATTTCTTACCAAACTAGAAAAAGGAAACATAATAAAAGGTGAGATCATATTTTTAGTAAGGGTAATCAAGTTAGATATTGTAGAGACCCTAAGCTTATCGTACATGGACATTACATTACTTTTGCGGAATACTTAGTACATAACAAAAACACACACACAAGGATCGTAATAGTTTAGTGTCTTTGGAAACTCGGAACGTAATCTTCTAATCGTGGTGATTGATCTTCAATATCTCCCATAAATATCTTCCCTGTTTTTACCTAAAAACCTTTCTTTATATCCTGGGGAAAAGAAAACATAACAGGGTGAGCTCAAATGCTCAGTAAGGGTAAACAAAAGAAATATCAATCACATCATATACATAAGAACATAGCTTTTGGAAATCTTAACCTGCAAAAGAGCTCATAATATCATAACATGGGATAAATCATAGAAGTGAAAATGAGATCCCCATAATCATAACATAAAACTTGATACTTTGTGGCATGCACACATAATCATGGAAAATCATTTCTTGTTAGTCAAGACTCATTGCCAAGACTATCTTAGTGGACAAAGTCCCTTTCTGAATCGAGTAACCCTCGTTTCAGTCCTGTTTCACTGAACCGGTATAACCTACCGTTCCAGCCCTGTCTATCTCATGAGATATAAAATCTTTACCCAATGCATTGGAGGGAGATATAGGTCCCACCCATCTTATAATGAATCCTTTCTTATGTGTGCCACATAATCATAAATCATACATCATCGCATAACACATGTAACAAAAATGGGATTCTTGAAACATCATGACATCATAAATCAATTCATATAAGATAAAGGAATTCATAAAAATAATTCCATCACAATATGATCAAATCAATGTAATAATAGGGATAAAAATATAACCCTTTATTATCTTAGATGGAAAATAATTTTGATAAAACACTTGAACTTCATTCTTGAGGAAAATATCCTTTCTTCTTCAAAAACATTTTTCCTTTCATAACACGTCATACAACTTTAAAATAAAAGAAGTTTATTAAAAATAAACTTGAAAACTTGTAAAGGAAGCTTATTGGAAATAATGTTTTAAAAATCCATTCATGCCGTATAAGTTAAAAAAAACATTCTTCGTACTTTTGTCGGAAAAGTCAAAAAGTACCTCGTACGAAAAATGACAAAAGATTCCTTTCATATATTTTACAAAAAAACTTACCGAAGGGTAAAATTGGATATAAAATATTGTAGAAGGATGGAAATAATATTACATATTGAGGAAACATGGATGTGGATGATAAAATACACCCCAGTAATTACCAATGTAAAAACAATCTCGGATAAAAGTGAGATTGTGATATTTCCCTTACCTTAGGTCCGACTTGCTTTGTAAGTGTCCGAACCTCCTGTATAATGATTTAAATCATGTTATTGACTTATTACAGAATCATATTCATTGTTATGATATCATATATTGTTCACTTATGACATTATATTACACGTTCGTTTGTAAATTCTATGTTAAAGAAGCGTTTTGGGTAAAATCGTTTCATTTATCGTAGGTGTTTTGACTTGTTGTTCTTGACATCATTATTACTTATATAATGATTTACTCACTTCCAGAATATAAAACATTATTTATATATCATATATATTCAGTATATATATATATATATAATAGGTAGATAAATAAAATGAAAAACACCGTTCATGGAGACGGTAGTCCGTACGTACGCATGAACGCTGTTTTCCTTTCCTTATTGTCTTGAAATGGAAGTAAGTAGATGACATACATATGTATATATATACATAAATCCAGTAGCTTTATAATGTCATATATTTCATTATTATTTCTTATATATACATTATAATCATTCTTAAATGGTTAACATGGAGAATGAATCTCATCGCGTCGTGGAGACGGTAGTCCGTACGTACGCACGAGCGATGATATCATTTCTATAAATATTGAATTGAATTGGAGTGGATCATACAATATCTCAGAATCAATATGATGTTGTAATAACTATGTATAGTTATTCTTTACACCATTATACCCATCCATGTAAGGTTGTGGTGGAAAATAGATTACACCACGGCGTGGAGACGGTATTCCGTACGTACGCACGCGCGGTGATTTCTTTTTCCGTAGGATGGATAGATGGTGAAATAGGGTTGTTTCATACTTATAATAACATATCAGTATATGAGTGATACTGATGTTATTACTTCATAATGAAACAACCTAAGAAGAAGAAGTGGAAGAAGAAATAAAGATGAAAGAATTGGTAACGGTAATTACCTCTTCTTTGAAGTGCCTCTTTGAGACCTCCTCCTAGGGCACTAAAATTGGTCTTTGAGGAAGACCAGAACCTCTAGGATGTTTTTAGGGAAGTGGAGAAGATATTTTGTCAGGGGTTGGCCGAGATTGAGTGCTCAAATTGGTGTGTGGAGGAGGGAGAGGAGGTGTCCTTTTATAAGGGAGGAGAGGGGCACCTTAAGAATACCTCAAAATATTATTTTATTTTAAAGTCAAAATCGGTTTATAATGGTTCCAAAGGGTCTTATTTCGAAGATAAAGTGGGGATGGGTCGAAATCCTATCAACCAATAGGATTTAGACAAGTTTAGGTTATTATTTTAACCTTATCAATTAGATTTAACTCTAAGTTAAATAATTTAACTTTTACCGTGTCTTTTTGTTTTCTTTCACTATATGGTTAATACACTTACTATAACATGCCAAACGATCCCCAAATTGTTTATTATTAAAATATATATCCTTATCTAAGTCATTTTGCCGAACCTTAGATTTTTAGGAATAAAATAACAATTAATAATATAATATTTGATTTAAAAACTATTTTGTGTCAATTTTGACACTATTTGATATATGATTTTTGTGAAAGTCATAACAGAATTATATGTTCGAACCAAGTTGATTAAATCAACAGTAATATATCATAGTAACCTAAAAAATTAGTGGAATTCATAAAAAGTCTCAAATTATATTTATTTTGGTGTTTATAACATCAATTATGTCAATATTTCATTAATAAGATAATTACTGCATCATCATTGTGTCATAAATAAATTAAATTATTTGATGTCTAAAAATTACAAATAAAATACCATCATGTAGTAAATTTTTTTAGCTTTCTAATGAATATTTACAATCTAATTTATCTTATGTATATCCCCATATTAAAAATGATTTACTTATTAAACTTTGATTTTAACTATTTTAACCCTTCTTTAAATAAATTAATAATAAATGTCCTAATCTAATCCAAGTGGGCCTAAATGGTAATATTTTATTCCTAAGTTTGTTTTTGGTCGAATTACACTTGTCCAATAGAATTAGGACATGTGTTAGGGTAATATTAATATCATATTTACCCTTAGTTACCCTATTTACTATTAACCGCGGTAAAAAAAAGTAAAAAGTTACTATTCACCAAAAATTATTCTCATCTCATTGAACCACATTTTACTTACTGACATCAACCGTGTCTCTCGGATTTTTTAAATTCCATTCACAGAAGTGGTAATATTAAGTTTTATGAAAAATTCAGTTTTTTAACTACCACTTAGTAGTTTCACTATTCATCAAAAATCGATGTTTTTCAGAACAGTGCCAAACTTTCATACCAAGCTATATTTCATATTCCGAATTCAAAAATGAAGTCTATTTTACCGAATTCATTACATAAAAGTTGCATTAATTAATTTTATAATTAAATCCCGCTGTTAAAACAAATAGCGTGTTTTTAAGAAACAATATCTATCAAAAGATTGACACTTGTTTATGTCTAGTTTAAATGTGAAATTACATCCAATGACCAACATTGTATTAAATTGTAAAAATATATTCTAAATATACTTTAAAACCACTCAAATTAATGATTTATCACTATTAATTATTTCGATTAAAAAAGTTGTTTTTAATTATAATTTAGTAATTTTCACTATTCATCAGAATATGAAAGTTATCCGAAAAGTACCAAAATTTCACCTTAGGCTAAATTCGATACTCCGAATCCAAAAATGAAGTCCATTTTAAAATTTCTAAAATTTAAAAAGTGGTTATTACTATTCATAACGGCTAGTTTTAATAATATTTTAATAGCATATCATTGTTTCGTGAAACTCAGTATTACGTACCACACACGCTATCGAGGAAGGTTGCGATTGCGTGTAATGCAAGGCAAGTCAAGGATGCGTGTTGTGCAAGCTCCTTTTGGTGTAGCGTACAACACAAGACATTAGTGAAATAAAAAAGAATATTTTTCATAAAATCTCGGGCTGTTACATTCTACCCCCCTTAAAATGAATTTCGCCCTCGAAATTCGTCAGGGTTATAAATAGTTTACTATTCAAAAGTTTCTTTAATAGAAACCCACATCGTAAAAAGGAATACCAAAACTTGGATTTAAAAACTAATGTATGAAATGTAACGATTACCCAAATAACCTAATCACTGGGTTTCCACATAGGTGAAAATATGGATATGGAAGAGAAATCTAACCATCATGTTCTGATGGAGAGTGGTAGAGAACATGGCTATGGAAAAGCCAGTAATCACAAATCCATAAATTTGTGATGATCTAAGCTACCATCTGATTCATCAGGTATAAGATCACTAGGACAACATTTTTGGTTTTCAAGATCGTTTCCCTAAAGTTGAAAATTTGAATTAGAATAAATACTTTCTTTATTTTGGTACAATCTCACTGTTGTTCATGCCTTGAACAATTTCCACTTCATCTCTTAAATAAATGAAGTTGAATTTGTTATTCGTGAAGTGTTAGCAGATCATGTGATAGAATGACGGGTCATTCCATCTGTCTCAAAAGGTTAGCAAAATTTATATACATAAGTCGATCTATAGTGGGATTAATCATATATGGTTCCTAAAATGGGCTTATACCTCATATATCATACTGATTAATATAATAACACTAGTTTCTACTAAACAGGGACTTCCTGTAGGTCAGTGGTAGGCGATAAAGGCCAGTCGCACTTCGGTTGTGGGTTCGATTCCTACAGCCTTGTCCGAAGCGATGGGCTGTCGCCCGTCCTGCAGGTTGTCCTTTTTCTAAAACTACGTTACTATAACATCCCATCAATAATATCGAAAATCTTCTATCCTTAAACAATACTAACTTATGTCCAACATAATCCAGTCTAATCTTTAGGATTATACATAATACTGCAGTCCACTCTCATAATATAGTGACAACGATTACCAGAGATTTAACACCATCGTCGATCCCCATATATCATAAGATATGTTTTGTTGGTCACATTCCAAACATTCAAAGTCCTTAATCATGTATTCTCTTGAATACCATAGTGAAAACATGAATTCAGGTAAACGTAAAAACTTTCCACATACCAAAATCCTAAAAATTCTATATACTCAAATCATGATATCAATTAGTCCTTATATCAATCATGAGCTCATGAATACTGTTAAACATTTAATTTTCTCCTTATCCCTTCATTATGCCCATATCATCTCCATTCTAAAAATATCTGAATAACCTTTCCTGGATACTGGTAACATTAATAAAACACTTTTAAAACTCAAGAAAAGACAATATTGTAACAATCCTTATATGTCTCTTTATTCCAAAGTACCATGAGATTTCTTATACAACATTACACATGATAAACATGTAATCATTTCACTACATTCTTAAACCATTAACCGAGCTTCAACAATTCTTTCACATCACATATCATTTGTAGTCTCTTCATCATCATCCACATAAATACTACCCATACGACCATACTGATTCTATTCATGAGTCTTTCCCTTAGGGCATTGGTTTGCATAATGCCCATACATTCCACATTTAAAACACTTAACCATTTTTGATGTCGTAGCAATACCATTATCCTCATCCATGGTGTTAACTGAACCTTTTCCTTTGCACTTACTTGCTTTGTGTCCTTCTTTTCCACACCCAAAGCATCTTCCAGTTCCCTTGAAACATTCTCCTTGATGCCTCTTCCCACATGATTTACATAGGGGAAATTGAACTTTCTTTCCTCTATGGTCATCATGAAACTCCATCTTTCTCTTATTAGCCGAGTCAGGAAACTTACCAAATTTTACTTTATTGATCATATTATGAGATTGCTGATTCGGCATAATAATGATGTTTGGACTTCCAAATCCCATTTCATTTGGTTGCTCATAAAGAATATCATTCCATTGTCCATCATATCCTCCATTATCGTGAATCATCTTGTTTCCAGCCATTTTCGAAAACCCAAAAAGAATAGTGTGAGAGGCAAAAATCATAATAAAGGGAGAGTAACTTCAATATCTAACATCTTAGGTTAAATTCTAATATCGTTACCATAGTTCTAGTACTATATCCTATACGTATACTTATCCTTAGGGACATCCCTAGACATACATTAGAAATATCTCTAGGGATCTCACTAACATTTTCGCATCCTAGTTTCCAAAGGTTGACTAAACCTTTCCTCTGATACCAACTGTAGAGACCCTAAGCTTATCGTACATGGACATTACATTACTTTTGCGGAATACTTAGTACATAACAAAAACACACACACAAGGATCGTAATAGTTTAGTGTCTTTGGAAACTCGGAACGTAATCTTCTAATCGTGGTGAAAGATCTTCAATATCTCCCATAAAGATCTTCCCTTTTTTTTTACCTAAAAACCATTCCTTATATCCTGGGGAAAAGAAAACATAACAGGGTGAGCTCAAATGCTCAGTAAGGGTAAACAAAAGAAATATCAATCACATCATATACATAAGAATATAGCTTTTGGAAATCTTAACCTGCAAAAGAGCTCATAATATCATAACATGGGATAAATCATAGAAGTGAAAATGAGATCCCCATAATCATAACATAAAACTTGATACTTTGTGGCATGCACACATAATCATGGAAAATCATTTCTTGTTAGTCAAGACTCATTGCCAAGACTATCTTAGTGGATAAAGTCCCTTTCTGAATCGAGTAACCCTCGTTTTAGTCCTGTTTCACTAAACCGGTATAACCTACCGTTCCAGCCCTGTCTATCTCATGAGATATAAAATCTTTACCCAATGCATTGGAGGGAGATATAGGTCCCACCCATCTTATAATGAATCCTTTCTTATGTGTTCCACATAATCATAAATCATACATCATCGCATAACACATGTAAAAAAAATGGGATTCTTGAAACATCATGACATCATAAATCAATTCATATAAGATAATCGAATTCATAAAAATAATTCCATCACAACATGATCAAATCAATGTAATAATAGGGATAAAAATATAACCCTTTATTATCTTAGATGGAAAATAATTTTGATAAAACACTTGAACTCCATTCTTGAGGAAAATATCCTTTCTTCTTCAAAAACATTTTTCCTTTCATAACATGTCATACAACTTTAAAATAAAAGAAGTTGATTAAAAATAAACTTGAAAACTTGTAAATGAAGCTTATTGGAAATAATGTTTTAAAAATCCATTCATCCCGTATAAGTTAAAAAAAACATTCTTCGTACTTTTGTCGGAAAAGTCAAAAAGTACCTCGTACGAAAAACGACAAAAGATTCCTTTCATATCTTTTACAAAAAAAACTTACCGAAGGGTAAAATTGGATATAAAATATTGTAGAAGGATGGAAATAATATTACATATTGAGGAAACATGGATGTGGATGATAAAATACACCCCAGTAATTACCAATGTAAAAACAATCTCGGATAAAAGTGAGATTGTGATATTTCCCTTACCTTAGGTCTGACTTGCTTTGTAAGTGTCCGAACCTCCTGTATAATGATTTAAATCATGTTATTGACTTATTACATAATCATATTCATTGTTATTATATAATATATGGTTCACTTATGACATTATATTACCCGTTCTTTTGTAAATTCCATGTTAAAGAAGTGTTTTGGGTAAAATCGTTTCATTTATCGTAGGTGTTTTGACTTGTTGTTCTTGACATCATTATTACTTATATAATGATTTACTCACTTCCAGAATATAAAATATTATTTATATATCATATATATTCAGTATATATATATATATAATAGGTAGATAAATAAAATGAAAAACACCGTTCGTGGAGACGGTAGTCCGTACGTACGCATGAACACTGTTTTCCTTTCCTTATTGTCTTGAAATGGAAGTAAGTAGATGACATACATATGTATATATATACATAAATCCAGTAGCTTTATAATGTCATATATTTCATTATTATTTCTTATATATACATTATAATCATTCTTAAATGGTTAACATGGAGAATAAATCTCATCGCGTCGTGGAGACGGTAGTCCGTACGTACGCACGAGCGATGATATCATTTCTATAAATATTGAATTGAATTGGAGTGGATCATACAATATCTCAGAATCAATATGATGTTGTAATAACTATGTATAGTTATTATTTACACCATTATACCCATCCATGTAAGGTTGTGGTGGAAAATAGATTACACCACGGCGTGGAGACGGTATTCCGTACGTACGCACGCGCGGTGATTTCTTTTTCCGTAGGATGGATAGATGGGGAAATAGGGTTGTTTAATACTTATAATAACATATCAGTATATGAGTGATACTGATGTTATTACTTCATAATGAAACAACCTAAGAAGAAGAAGTGGAAGAAGAAATAAAGATGAAAGAATTGGTAACGGTAATTACCTCTTCTTTGAAGTGCCTCTTTGAGACCTCCTCTTAGGGCACTAAAATTGGTCTTTGAGGAAGACCAGAACCTCTAGGATGTTTTTAGGGAAGTGGAGAAGAGATTTTGTCAGGGGTTGGCCGATCTTGAGTGCTAAAATTTGTGTGTGGAGGAGGGAGAGGAGGTGTCCTTTTATAAGGGAGGAGAGGGGCACCTTAGGAATACCTCAAAATATTATTTTATTTTAAAGTCAAAATCGGTTTATAATGGTTCCAAAGGGTCTTATTTAGATAATAAAGTGGGGATGGGTCGAAATACTATCAACCAATAGGATTTAGACAAGTTTAGGTTATTATTTTAACCTTATCAATTAGATTTAACTCTAAGTTAAATAATTTAACTTTTACCGTGTCTTTTTGTTTTCTTTCACTATATGGTTAATACACTTACTATAACATGCCAAAAGAACCCCAAATTGTTTATTATTAAAATATATATCCTTATCTAAGTCATTTGGCCGAACCTTAGATTTTTAGGAATAAAATAACAATTAATAATATAATATTTGATTTAAAAACTATTTTGTGTCAATTTTGACACTATTTGATATATGATTTTTGTGAAAGTCATAACAGAATTATATGTTCGAACCAAGTTGATTAAATCAACAGTAATATATCATAGTAACCTAAAAAATTAGTGGAATTCATAAAAAGTGTCAAATTATATTTATTTTGGTGTTTATAACATCAATTATGTCAATATTTCATTAATAAGATAATTACTGCATCATCATTGTGTCATAAATAAATTAAATTATTTGATGTCTAAAAATTACAAATAAAATACCATCATGTAGTAAATTGTTTTAGCTTTCTAATTAATATTTACAATCGAATTTATCTTATGTATTACCCCATATTAAAAATGATTTATTTATTAAACTTTGATTTTAACTATTTTAACCCTTCTTTAAATAAATTAATAATAAATGTCCTAATCTAATCCAAGTGGGCCTAAATGGTCATATTTTATTCCTAAGTTTGTTTTTGGTCGAATTACACTTGTCCAATAGAATTAGGACATGTGTTAGGGTAATATTAATATCATATTTACCCTTAGTTACCCTATTTACTATTAACCGCGGTAAAAAAAAGTAAAAAGTTACTATTCACCAAAAATTATTTTCATCTCATTGAACCACATTTTACTTACTGACATCAACCGTGTCTCTCGGATTTTTGAAATTCCATTCACAGAAGCGGTAAAATTAATTTTTATGAAAAATTCAGTTTTTTAACTACCACTTAGTAGTTTCACTATTCATCAAAAATTGATGTTTTTCAGAACAGTGCCAAAATTTCATCCCAAGCTATATTTCATATTCCGAATTCAAAAATGAAGTCTATTTTACCAAATTCATTACATAAAAGTTGCATTAATTAATTTTATAATTAAATCCCGCTGTTAAAACAAATAGCATGTTTTTAAAAAACAATATCTATCAAAAGATTGACACTTGTTTATGTCTAGTTTAAATGTGAAATTACATCCAATGACCAACATTGTATTAAATTGTAAAAATATATTCTAAATATACTTTAAAACCACTCAAATTAATGATTTATCACTATTAATTATTTCGATTAAAAAAGTTGTTTTTAATTATAATTTAGTAATTTTCACTATTCATCAGAATATGAAAGTTATCCGAAAAGTACCAAAATTTCACCTTAGGCTAAATTTGATACTCCGAATCCAAAAATGAAGTCCATTTTAAAATTTCTAAAATTTAAAAAGTGGTTATTACTATTCATAACGGCTAGTTTTAATAATATTTTAATAGCATATCATTGTTTCGTGAAACTCAGTATTACGTACCACACACGCTATCGAGGAAGGTTGCGATTGCGTGTAATGCAAGGCAAGTCAAGGATGCGTGTTGTGCAAGCTCCTTTTGGTGTAGCGTACAACACAAGACATTAGTGAAATAAAAAAGAATATTTATCATAAAATCTCGTGCTGTTACAGATATGTAAGTATAACATGAGAATAAGGGTATTGTATATTTAGAATAACCTATGAAAATAAAACTCCATATATCAAAAATTTAATTCTTGAGTCATGGAATAATGATTAGAAGTTCGTAGTACATGGACCATAGGGAAATCAATGAATATGAGCCATGAGAGCATAGAATTTGTATAATACAAGGAATTGAGACATACCAATAAGACTAGAAAACCACATCCATCATATTGTAGGATCACATTCATTTCCATGATTATGGAACAGTTTTACTACTCAAATATCATATTAATTATGTTTCACTCCTTACACGACCATTAGAAAAAATGCCTCTACTCAATCCGGATCATTCGTCATTCCATCCTTTTCTATCTTGTGAGATAGTTTTTCCCCATTAATTTGAAAGATAAATTGTTATAACCCATTACATAATGTAAACAATATCTATGTGTTCCATAATATCATAAAACATTCATCATATCATAACCCATGAAATGAATTGGATTTCTTAAACATTTTACCATATCATAAACTATGGAAAATTGAAATGTCTCATAACCATTCCATCATTTCATTGTAGAATAACCCATGAAAGGAGGTGGGTTTAATAAGTATTTAATAATGGTTTAATCCTCAGAAGAGAAATATATTTCCTAAAAATATTATCTTCATAATCATAAATCACTTAGAGAAAGAATAATATTGGTATCATGGATCATATCCCTAATAAACCATAACTAAAATCAAGGAATTCCATATTTGATGTAAGGTTATTATGAAAGATTACAAGAAACATTTCTTCTGTAAAATTTGCTTTCCGCTGTGAAAAATATTTTTTTATTATAGAAAATTGTTTTAAAATTTGTTTATTTAAAGATACCCATGAATACATAAAATGGAAGCTTTGAAAACATTTAAAAATTTCTTGATGAAAATTACATTTCATTAAAAATATTTTTTTAAAACTAAAATTTCATAAAACATATTGGAAATATTTTTCATTGAAAATAAGCTTGAAAAATTATAATAAATTCATTAAAAATAATTTATTAAATTTCATTAGGAAAATATCCATTGTTATTTATAAAAACATTTTAAAGCCTATAAAATTATAAAAATAATTTTATTTTCATAAATCCATGAAAACATATAAATGAATCATTAGATAAAATAATTTTTATGGTGGTGACATTTTTTGTTCATGTCATAAACGTGATGATAATGATTCCTTCCCAATTATCATTAAAATCCATATGGGAATTTATTGGGAAACAACGTGAAGATTTATTTAAATTTATTTTAAAAAAAATTAAAAACTGTGTAAAATTTCGTTAATAAATCACTTGAATTATTTCCAAAATCAATTTTAAAAATATGTTTAGAAAACACGCTTTTGGAAGAAAAATTGTTTTGGACTGAGGAGAGAAATAGTGGTGATTTCTTTAAAACACCTTATTTTGGTATCACTAGTACATAAATAGAGGAAAATAAAGGGAAAAATATTATTCTCAGGTCATATCCAAAGTATAATAGAATTCATGATTTTTATGAGGATTGGATCATAACATTTTATCAACAGAAATATTAATATATACAATCCCAATAACTAATGAGATTATATCAGAAAACTCTTACAAATTTGGATATATTAAATCCTAATAGAAATTAAATAAATCCTTAAATGAAACATAAAATATCATTATTATAAATAAATTAATTATATTACAAGTCAAAGAGGATTTATATAAACCATGTATGAGATGATAAGTGCATAAAATGAAATGTATCTCAATAAATGTAAAATTAGGAAAAATAACTTTTACTGCATTGAAAACTATTGAATAGTATACCCTTTGAAATAGAGATCATAAAATGGATATACAAAACCCCCAAAATATTCATTAGAATAAATAAAAAAATCATGGATAGTATATATACTGTTTATAATAAACTAGGGATGAATATGAAAATTATCTATGGTGTATAAAGTTGCGATGAAAAAACAGATATTGTTTTGGAAATCTTTTGAATTATTATACCGAATAAATAATTAAATAAAATTTAAATTTAAATTTAATTAAAATAATGATCTTTGTAATATAAAAAATTAAATGGGAAGTATACTAATGGATCACAAAAATGATGGGTTAATTCTCGTTTCTCTCCCAGAAATAAAAGAGCAACTGTAAATCCCTTAACTTAAGTATTAACGTCCTTCATACGAATTAGATACCCCATAATAAGAAGTTTAATTTTATAATACATCTATTATAAAACCAAAATCATATGTTACATAAAATATATGATTTAATTATTACTATTTATTAATCATTTATCAATAATTCCTCATTAGAATCATGTTTTGGGATATAACAAATTTGTTTTTATTGTATGTTTTATTTTTTGTTTTTTGTGTCCAAAAATTTTCATAATGATTCCATAATTATCATAATTTTAAAAATTATATACGTATTATATATATTATTATTGTTTTTACTGATTCTATTCTATAAAATATAATGCTAGAAAAGGAAATACACTATTCAGGGAGATGGTACACCGTATGTCTGAATGAATAGTGTTTCTATTTTCATGAAAGATTAAAATAAATAATGGTGAATAATATATTATCAATAAATAATAATATTTATGTCACATATATTACATACTTTTATTAAACTCGCCTTTTTTACCTTCCTTGTAAATTGTAAATGAATTACAATGCTTTGGGATGCAATCGTCCACCGTACACACAAATGGAATTATCATACCCCTGCATGATGGAATGTAAGAAGGTATATGTGATATAATTTTAAATAAAGTTTTATTTTTTAAAAATTATATAATAAATATATTTAGTCTACCATTTTTAACATACATGAAAACCATAAATGAAGAAATATGTCACATTAGTTTATTATATGGTAGTATTCCATACACACGTGTTGTGTTATTGTTTTCTCAATGAGTTAGGAGGTATGCTGGTAGATTTGGTATTATAATTTTATATTTAGTATAATATATAAATATAGAATATAGAAATTAATTATATTATTATATCATACTGTGAGAGGAGGTGACAGAAAGAGAAGAACATCAGTTGGTGAGGATGTAGTCCATCATATTTACAATTGATGATTTCATATATCAATTCGAGGAAGATGAGATGGATATATTTGATTAACTTCAGATAAAAATATATTTTTATATTAAATATATATCTATTATTATATCGTCATTTTTTATTAATAATTGAATGAGGTTTCAGAATAAATAAAATAATATGGTCAGTTTGGGATGCTACCCCATCTTCAGATAACTGTTTTTGGTATACACCAAATGGATTCATTTGATGTATTTACCAGAACAACAATGATATTAAGATGATGGTATTGTAGTAAAAGTGGTATTTGGGAATGTTTTTATTCAATGGTGTTTGGATGTTTGATTAAGAGGCAAGTGGGGGTGGCCTTTGATAAGTGTGGTGAGTGAGAGACGTGTGATTTTTCAAAAGAAATAGGTGTAACCACATTTTTCCCATTCCAAGAGGAAAAATGAATGATTATTGATAATGAAAAATATAAGTCAGAATCATGAATTTGAATTTGGGTTTGAACATGTGGGAATTTTAACTCTTATCATTTATATATAAACCCCAGTAAACCCATATTTATTTTAAGCAATGTAAATAATTTATACTGATTTCACTATCAATTTTTTTCAAAAATTCAATTAAAATTAGTATATAATATAAATTATACTGATTTCGAATGTGGAATATATTTTAGAAAACCCCATTCATATAAGTCGAAATTGATAAATGAAAATTAATCATATATGTATGATAAGAAAAAAAAATTCCAAAGAGAAAATATATATTTTAATACAAACAATTTTCATTGAATTTCAATATTAAATTGGTTAAAATTACCTCAATTAGATTAATAGATATGTAATTGAACTATAATAACATTTAAAGCAATATAAGTATCATTTATATGATTTTTAATTCCTTAAAATGAATTATAATTTTTAACAAAGAACTATTATTTTTCACAATTCATCGAAACATTTACCTTCTTGGAAAATTATTAAAATAATACATATTTTATTATAAATTTATTATTTATAAATTTATTTTTTTTCAAATAACTTTTTTAAAAATTTCAAAAATACATTTTAATATACCCGTGAAAAAATGTGAAGAAACAATATGTTATAACAATATTGTTTTAACAGAAAAATTATATTAATTACAATCTCTTGCTTAAAAAATATATCTGAATAATGTAAATAAATTTATGAAATATTTTATAAATAATTTTAAATTAAATTATTCACAAAAAAATAATTTTTTATATAATGAGGTCAAATACATTGGTAAGCATATAAATAGTTTTTTGGAAAAAAATTTTCTTTATTTTTAATATTTTGTTATTTTTATTTCAAATTAATTTGTCAATAAAGACATAATTTTATATAAAATTAAAAACCATAAACATTCATATTTTACTTTATCCAATTCATACCCACTTTTTTAAATGGCTTGGTGATAACTATCATTTTAAATAATACTATTTTAAATGGTTTTCATGTCTTTTAAAACCCGTTGTTGTGTATAACGCAAGCTACACTCCATGTTTTTTGTAACATAGGATAAAAAGAATGTTGAATGGATGTATTATTTCATATGGAGTCTATTTTTGAATAATCACATACTAAATATTCATATGAAATAATTGTTTTTAGGTAATTGTGTTTTAGGAAAAATCAATTTAAATTAATGAGGTTAATTTTTCTATTCCATCAATAAATTATGTAAAACCACTTTTATTATATGGGTTCTTTATGATGTGTTTAATTTATTTTTACAAGTGGAACCATATATATGGATGTTTTATCGGTGGGATTATATATATACCTCTAATTAATTAGTTATTCTTATATATTATGAGCTCAAAACGGTAAAAAGTAGAATTTATCACTATCCATGGGTACCCTAGAAGATTTGTCCCTATAAAAAGAATATATGTAATTATTAATTCATGTGAAAGGATTCATAGGAGTGTTTATCCTAATATAAAATTAATACTAGATGAATCAACCTAATTGAGAGGGTACATGGAAGTAATTATCCCACACGAAAGATCTATATAGTAGGTTTTATCCCAAGACCAAGGGTACACTAGGGTATTATCCCAAGCCTAATTACATACACATGTGATTAGAGAAATAATATTTTTTGAGGAATGTATTAGTGGGTATCCTTGACATAGTATTTCTATAATTATGTTCATTACACTATTCAATGTAATAATATTGTGCATGTTATTATTCCCCTTGTCTCGACATTAGTGACTCATGATGCCTCACTCATTTTTTAAGGTATATGTTTGTTATTTAGAAATAAAATGATCTTCTATCATAACTTATGTACAATTATTATTGTTCCATTATCTTTTAATAAAATATTTTTCCCATGATCATGTTTACTAATATTATTATGATACATTCTCTTATTTAATGTATTTATAGTTTTCTTTATTATGAGATTGATCCCACCCATTTCACATGTTTCTATTCCATTGGATATAAATAGGGTTATATCACAAGAATGGTTCATACAGGATCCTAGTGAGGCCTTTTATAGAAAAATGTTCACATGTGATACCTATGTACCTAGTCTATAAATAATATAAACCATCAATTTTGTATTTTGTGAAACTATTTTTTAGATGGAATGATTTTTCATTAAAATAAGGAAATAATTTTGTTTATTTTTATTTTCATGATTTTTGTTATAATAGGAGTGTTTATTTATTTTATAAGAATAATGTATCTATTTTTGGTGATATGATAATATAACATTATTTAAAACCCAAAGATAAATGTAAGTAATATGTCAATGTATTAGATAACATCCAAGAGTATTTTTAACCTAGAGATAATTTGAATCACTAATAAATTAAATCCTATTTTGGATACTATCATGTTGATGTGTTTGTTGAATAAATTAAAAAAGGGGTAATAAACCTAAAAAAGGATTGTTCAAAATATACTCAATCATTACTCTCTTGCATGATGAGTGGCCTAAAACGACACACCTGGATTTACATTCGATAGGGATATACATATGATAACAAAATTATGTTCACAAGCCATTATGATGAATTTTTTGTTATTCCCACCTATCTATATCAATTTATGACTAATAAATTAAGTCTTTGCAAACATATAAATATATTAAAGAATGTATGATGTAGTTTCATAGAATATTAGTTGATTAAGATGATGGAGGAATGATTATTAATCTTTATATACTTTATAAATTTAAGAATTATCTCATTAAATAATGTCTTAGAGGAAGAAAAATGGGTTTATTAAATGGAATTATTTTCCATAAAAATCATTACCATTGAGCATGGGTGAAGAAGCTAATCAATTAAATGTAGATGGAGAATTTCCAATTTATCAAATTATGAAGATTGGGAAAAATTCGCAACGATTCCCTAGCTCAAAAACTAATAAAGAAAATAAACACTACTAAATTCTAAAATTATATAAAAATGGAAATTTTGTACAATCTCTACCATGGAATATATGTTTTTTATAATATTGGTAAAAGGTATACATATCCACCACTACAGATTCATGGATATCCAATTTTAATCTTATTTTATCCACCATGGTAGGTGAATGATGATTTCTATGGTAATAAAATCAAAACGACAATCACTAAATATCATATTCTACTATTATTATATCCCATGTTCTAGTATTTCCAATATCCTCCACGAAAGCCTTTTCATCCCTCATTTCAATGATTTCAATACAGTTTTGGCATTTTAATAGAATTTTCACAAATAAATCTATATTAATAATCAATACATGCTAGTCAAATTAAATTTATAAAACATACATATAATTATTAATTATTTTAAAGATGACGATGAGATCTCTTATAAAACTAGTTTTAGTTTAAGTGTTATGATACCTAATAATGTGGGGTGTTTAATTCATTAGATTAGAGAAAAATAAATATAATTATTGAATTATTCTATGTGAAATAATTTATTTCTTATGTTTCATTATTATACATTAGAAATTATATCATGATTTAGCTCTATCTCATAAATAATTTTTAGTAGTTTCACATGTATATGATATTTTTAATTTATAGGATGAAATATATTTATAAGTTGAATATAACACCCATGTGATTTCAGAATATATTATCTTTATAAAAAATCATTTTTCATTTATTTTACTCAACATAGAACACAAATATAATACAACAAATGAAATATTAATTTTATTGCAACTTTCAGAATAATATTTTTTATTAAATTAAAAGGTATTAACTAAAAAAAGTTCTTACATTTATAGGATATATATTTAATATTATTTAATATAGAAGAGGTATTGCCATTTTAAAATAATATTATAATGTATTAACATAATTAGGATAGGATTTGGTATGTGATGCTTCTATGAATGCTTAATTTTTGAAAATTTTAATTTTTATAAAATAAAATTTATTTATTCATTCATTTACCTTATATGTTTATGAATATCATAAATTTATTTTTACAAAATTTAATATAATTTTTAATTCCAAATATATATATTCATTTAATATGACTTTTTTTATTTTTCTATAAATGTTAATTGTTTGCTGAATATTAAAAAATAATATTTTTTAAAATAATACTCTTTTTATGAAATACATTTTATGTTGTTATGAATTTTAAATTAATGAATATATTTCTAGAAAAAATATGTATCAACTAATTGAGTAAATAATTATAAAAATGTTTGTTCTTATTTACTAATAAATATTTAACATTTTATAACCTAGGATATATTTTTCATAGAAAAAAAACTATTACACATTTTACATCTCTTATTATAAAATGCGTTTTTATCATTTCCTAATAATTAATATATTATAATTGAATTATAACTTGGGATCAATGGGTAAAAAGTATTTTGTACGAGCCAATTTATTTTCAAACATAATAGACAAATTACTCTAATTAAATCTAGTTACCATGATAAAAATTAAATTATGTAAAAGGAGTATAAATAAGATAAAAAATACTACAAACATGTTTTTGAATTGTTGGTATATGAATTAATCATCTTTATACCTTGTTAACTTTAATAACTACAAATTTTAAGTAACTTAACTTGAGAGTGACTTCCCATTAATAAAAAAATATTGGTTACTTACCAAAATATCACCCTTTTGACTTATTAAAGAAGAACACATATCCTCACATCCCCTCACAGTAAAAATCGTTTATAATGCCATAAAAAATTCCTAATTATCTCAAAAATATTCTTAGAGATGGTAAAAAATTTGTTTACTTATCAACTTGTTATCCCTCGATCTCTAAATCCCTTTAAAAAGATATAATCCATGATGTTATGAATAAATTTATAATTTCACTTTTCACATTTCTATTTCTATGTGTGAACATATTATTCAACAAATTACAATTAAAACTCTTAAAATTATAAACATGGTATCATTAGTATGATTTTTTGTTATTATAATCATGGTACTATCATTAAACACCCTTTTCATTTCTATTAAGATAAATGATATTATTATTCATGTGTTGTGAAGACTATGGGCCTCTAAGATGCAATGTGTTTTGTTTTCCTTCACCATAATAAAAGGATGTTCCTAACATATTATCGTACCCATAGTGGATGTATATTTAGAAATCATAATCATTGCATAATTCTTTCCATCTCATTTCCCTTATTTCGATCTATTTCTAAATAAAGATGTATTTCAATGTCATGTGATCCTTATATATATAACACATTTTTCATTATAGAGTAAATTCCTCCATATTATCAAGGAAAAAATGTTATCTTCAAATTCAATATCGTGTCTTCAAAATTTATATCTTAGGATCATTAACTACATCTATATATTTTAATTTACTTTTTCATAATACATAAGGTCACATCCATGTCCTTTTTTGTTATGTGTCCATATATTTCATAAATATATAACCATTTGATGGTAATTTCCTCACAGGTACATTGATTAAAATAATCATTAAATATTCAATAAAATAATTTGAATCCTTTATCAATAATAATATCACCCATATACATTTCAACATGTTTAATGGGATTTCAAATGAGGAGAAAATTTCCAAAACACATAGAGAAAAATTCAAATCCTATTAAACTATCTACCAGAGTTATTGTCACGACCCGTCCTCGGGGCCCGTGCCATTACTACCCCAAGCCCGCCTTCCATAGGCCAGAGGCTGGCAACTAGAACCAAAGGCGTAAATCCCGATAACTGGGAAGGCATTGACTTTATAAAAGTAAACAAACCACCAGAGAGTACAAGCGAAAGTAAAACAGTAAATATAAAAAAAAGTGCTGAAAATAAAAGGGCCAGAATACAAACCCAACTGAAAGTATAGTTACAACTGAACAAAAAGTACAACAGAAAAAGACAACAGCTGGAAGAAAGGAAGCAGCTCCTGGGTCATCGTCCTCGGACCCTACCTGAAGGGTAGGTACAGATAGCACAACTCCTGTATCGTCCACCATAGATCCTACCTGAATGGTAGGTACAGATAGCCTCCACAACGCTCTCGCCCGTCAACCTCCTCTAAGTGTCATCTCACCGTGAAGTCCACCTCTGGATACTGACTCGTCGTGTGGTCCACCTCCAGGTATAGTCTAGTCCTCGAACACTCGGCCTCTACCAGCACTGCCCGCCATCTGCAACCAACACAACAAGGTGCGGGCATAGCCCGTGCAGGGGTGAGTATACGATACTCAGTAGGGACCCCGAGACCCTCAAGGTCTCACTAAAACCAAAAAGGATAACCAAAAATAAGATCTCAACAGACAACCTCTACTTAGGTATATACTTATACATATATCTAAGTTATCAAATAACCCATCTCAATCATGAGGAAACACAATGATTATGAAATCAACGGATAGCCACTACCCAGGTATATGCCCATACATATACCTAAGTTATCAAGTGACTCATCTCAATCATGAGGTAAACACAAATTTCATAGTCTCAGCTCAAACCAGGATTTTCATTATCGATACCACAACTGCTGAAGAGCCCCATCTCTGAAGTGTACAGTGGTTCTATCACGACTCTGAGATATGGCTCACTAACCTAAGACTGTTGAGGTACTTCTCCTGTCGAGTACCGCGGGTCAGACACCAAAACACAGTTGTGCTTCCCGCCGGGGTATGCCACCCAGACATAGTAGTGCACACCCCCTAATAGCCTGCAAAGGTACTCTCTGAACGAGTACCGTGGGTCTGCACTTTCACACAGGTAGTTCTCCTTCCGCCATGGGTCTGCACCCAAAAAATGTAGTTCTCCGTCCACTGGGCTAGTCAACTCACTCCAAGTCGAGTTGGTCAAGTAGTCGTCAGGTCTTAGTCGGCTACACGGTCTCCGTACTCCGCACGCTCGTCTCTGGGAGTCTCCGCTCCACGAGCTACAGGTCGATACTCCAAGTATCTCAACGCAACAGACAGCGCGTCAATCGGATGCCTGGTCTGTGAGTTATTAGCCTTTTTCTTCCCAGGGGCCCGGTTGGTTTTTTGTACGAACCAACCTGGACATATCTCAACTATACCTCGAAATCTCATAGGGTATGCTCATAGGGACCGTTTCTCAACGTTATCACCAACGACGCTGACGGTTCGTCAAACGGACATCCGGTCTGAAAGTTTTCAGCATTTCCTTTCCAGGGGCCCAGTTGGATTTCGGGTACAATCCAACCCAGCCATATCCAACTGCATCCAAAACTCAGGAGAAGTTTAGCAAAAGTTCCATCTCAACAAGAGGAATCCAACAAAGTCGATGGCACGTCAATCGGACGTCCAGAGCTTATGATATAAGCGTTTCCGCTCCAAGGGCCCGGTTGGTTTCGTATCTGAACCAACCTTGACGAACCCAAAGTCCTTCAAAACATTGAGTGTAATATACCAAAACGACTGTCTCTACCCAAGGATCACCTCACAACTGATGGTGTGCCGATCGTAGGTTTGTAGCCCACGTTATGGGCATTCGAACAGAAACAATCTGAAATTGGGTGTCTAGGCCCGGCCCAGCCCGACCCAACCCCACCCTGGTTCATCCCGAACTGAGTCGACCTGTCCCGGGTCTGGGTCTAGCCCATCAGGGCGCGGTCCGGCTAGGCCGGCGTGGCCCGTGTGGCCTATCGTAATCCGCAGAGCGGGGGGGGGGGGGGGGGGGGTTGCTCGGCCCACTCGCCGTTGACTGATGTCGGCGGCGGTTTGCGCCGCCACCATTCCTCTGGGATCTCGCACGGTCGTGGGATCCCCCGTGTTGCACCGCCGTGACAAGCCGCGACGGTTTGTTTCCTTCGGCGGCGCGCTAGGGCGCCGCCATCTCCTGGTGGCCGAACGGTTCCAGCCGCCTCCCCCGGTCGCCGGCGGCGCCGCGACGGCGACCGGCGCATCCAGGGTTTCCGCGGGCCACCGGAGTTGCTCCGGTGGTCCGTATTCAAATCCGTCTAAGCCGGCATTCATCTCGGTTCTCGAAATTTACTGTGGGAGCTTCAAAAAGACTTTGCGGCCCTATTTTCCATCACCCATAAATCCGTGTGCAACGTTCAACTAGCAGAGTCTTCGAATCGCCTCCGTGGCTCTGACTCTAACCGCGGTTTCGTTTGGTCAGAAAGGCGTGGCACGACGGTGCCACGTATCCTTGCCGTAATTCTCCATGTTTCCGTACGGTGTTGTTGCACCGCGCCGCCTTCACTCGTGCCGCAAAATAATTAAAAACAAGGGGTGGAGGGTAGGCTGTGTTTGTTCGGTCCAACCTCCTCTTGTTATAATGATAGAAAGTGTTCAACAAAAGATGTCGACGTACAGCAAAGAAATAATTCACGGGCAAAAACAACAACACCAACATCAACCCGCAAGAAAGAACGATCCGCGGATCAACTTGGAAATGGTTGGTGCGCGCTCATCATTATTTTCTCAAATGAAAAAGAGAATAACAAATAAATCCCCCTACAACCTCTTAAATAAAAAAAATCATACCAAAATTTCCAACCTGCAAAAATAAAACATTCGTGGATCAACTTAATGTTGAGTTGATCCGGGATCAATGTTTTAGAAGGAACAACCAAGGGAATAATACCACTCTCAAATTAATCCCCCTAACTCGTCGAAATCATTGAGCGAGGATTCGTCACGGAAAATCACATCGCGGAAGAAGGTGTCGCGGAAGAAGCATCACGGAAGAAGCGTCGCTGATTTCCGAGGATCCGGTGTTCTTCATGTTCTTTGAATTTTTCGCATTCTTCGCGAGGAAGTGAAGATCTTCAAGAGCCTAAGTGAAATATTTTATCCTCTCAACACCCCCATAATAAAAATAAGAGTTGTCTTATATTTATTCCACAAGCCTTGAGGTTAAAAATTCAAAAATGAAAGAAACAGTTCAATGAATTTAATTTTAACACTTAAACCGCCACATTAATGAGGTGTTTCCTAACCAAAATAAACGCATGGTTTGACTTCATTAATAGGGGGTGCAGGTGTGTTACCTAAGAAGAAAAGAAACGGTGGCTCGTGTAGGTCCCACCTCACAAAATATACTTCCATGTGGGTAGGATATTGTGGGTCCCACATCATCCACATAACATAGGTTATGCGACTTATATAAAATAAATTGGTCGCACCATTTTATTTTATTCATTTACTTAACCTGAAAATTTAAAAACCACACCCGAGCAAATGAAACTCCGGAAAAGTTGTTTTTAAGCTATTACTGGCGCTGCGATTCCATCGGTGTCTTTAGAAATTGATTCCGAGCACCGGTCCAAAAGTTAGAAAAAACCCGCTCGTTCGATCACTGAACGTACCCGAGCCTAACTTCGGAAATTAATTCCAGGAACACCGGGTCTCGGAATCAGGCTTCGTCAGAAACTGCGTTCTTGTAAAATCCCAAAGAGAATTTAAAAAAAATTACCTTGAATTTTACGGGTCTTTACATTACACCACCTCAGGGATTTACGTACCTGTAAAACTTTAACACAGACTAGGGATACAAAATAGGTATTGAGCATGCATCTGAGCCTTCTGATACCATGTGTTTACCTAGAGGGTCTCGTACTGCCAAAGAAAGTGCACCCGAGGAATCGATCGTCCTCGTAGGATATGTTCCTATCAATCCTTGATCCCCACTGGAACCTCCGTGAAAGTCACCCCATCACCATCGTCTAGCTCCCGATGGTCAATGATATGCGATGGTTCGAGCACGTATCCCCTCAGTTGACATACTTTGAAATCATCGTGCACCAGGTGCAACTAAGATAGATGGGTCAAGTGGTAAACCAACGCCTACCCAGATGAGGACCTAAGAAGGTCCGCTGAACCTCGGAGATAACTTGACGCCTTGGCCACATCTCGGTAAACCTCGTCAAGGTGAGACCGGTATAAGGACGTGATCGTCATCCTCGAACTCTAGAGGTCTCCAATTCCTGTTATAACTGAAACTCAAAACGACTCCTGCCACGAGGGTAAGGTTGACCGACTCAAGAGTGATCGGTCACACCCTCCTGTGCATGAGTTTATCCCGTGCTGCCTATGGTTTCCTTTTCGCCGACCAAGGAAAACCCATCCTGACGTCGTAGTTAAACCACAACCTTTTTGCCTAATACTGTCAATTTGTGTGTGAACTGTGATTGCATAGTCCATACTCAAACCAACATCATAAGGCCTCGACGCTACCACCAAGAGATTCCAACCGAACCTCTCCCCTCGAGGGTCTGACCACACTTTCGGCATAAGTGTGATTATCGAGTCTTCTCCCAAGGTATCTCCAGACGTGAGGGTCAAGTCTACGGCTTACAGGAAACTCTAGGTCTGGGACAAGATTCGTGGAAGGAAGGAATGATTCATATCAACGCCTGTTACTACAGAAGCTAGTAGTGGACACAGACTATCCCTTGAATCATTTTTAGATCCATTGGGTCACACTCCTTGATCGCATGCAACCGCACTCTTCCACCGCCCTCCAGCTCCCTGAGCCTTGCGGGGACAACTAAGACAGGTGGTTTTAGCACGTTAAAATGTACACCACCTCATGCTACTCTCCTAGCTTTGCCTCCACGCATGCTGCTTTGTAGACTCATCTATCCTTAAAGCTTCCTCTTCTTGAAACATTTAACATGCCCGAGTCTCTAATACTAGCGCCAGTTTCCTGTTTCTACTGCACTGTGCAGTCTTCATCCGCTCCTGGATGATTTTCACCTTCTTTGCCTATGATTCGAATGAGCTGCTCAAATTTATCCTTTGCTGAAAAGTGAAACTCGGTCTCATCCTCTGGATGAACCACGCCCCTTACCTAATACATTCAATCATGACATGAATGATGCATTCATGCCATAGATGACGTCGTAAGGCCTCGATGTAACTACCAAGAGATCCAACTATCACTCTCACCTCCAAGGGTCGAGTCACACTGTCGGCATCAGTGTGAGGTCACTAGGTCTCCTCTAATAGAAATCTCGAAAGTGAGGGTCACGTAAAAAGTTTTTAACCGTCACCACTCAGTATCAACCAATCAAAATGACAGGAAATCAAACATCACAATGATAAGTGTCTATTTATTTTCGCAGCTCGTAGTACGAAGACACAAATAAAACAACAATATGGTACTAGAAGTACAAGGGACGTATCCACTAGTTCCACTCCGATCCACCTGCTCCTGGAGCTCTACTGGCTTGTCCACTACTAGGTTGTTGCTCAAGCACCCGCCGCTGCTTCTTCCTTGGTGGCTCCTCCAAAGCATGCGGATCGACTGTGCAAGGAGTCAGTTCTACTGCAGAACTTATAACTCTAATATTTTCATTCTGTGAAGAAATAGTGTTTAGGGTACCGAGTGTGGTCTTTAGTTCAGGGATTCCAATGTTGGTGCGGGCAGCAGACGTATCCATAAAGTAGGACCCTGAAAACTGGTTTCCATCTTTGTGCATGAAAACAATGATTGTGTGTGTGTTTCCAGATGTTTTTTAAAAGACAGCTCAAACCAGGTCAGCTCACCAGGTATAATCGTTTTACAGTGTCACGTTGTTTCTTCAGGATGCCTTTTCACGGACGACCAGCTAGAGCCCAGAGGGATGTGTGTCCTGACAGCCTGCCAAGCAACGAGGCTTTGTTATAAGGCCCTCTTGTAGTTGAGGCACCAGCAGCACTACCATATGTTGGTCCACCGATTCCACCAGCCCCAGTAGTAGGAGCTATTTGTACCTACCCTTCATGTAGGATCCATGTTGGATGATCCAGGATCTGCGCTATCTATACCTACCCTTTAGGTAGGGTCCGAGGACGACGACCCAGGAGCTGCTTCCATTCTTCCAGCTGTTGTCTTTTTCTGTTGTACTTTTGTTCAGTTGTAACTGTACTTTCAGTTGGGTTTGTATTCTGGCCCATTTACTTTTCAGCACATTCTTTTGTACTTATTGTTTTACTTACGCTTGTACTCTCTGGTGTTTTGTTTATTTTTATAAAGGCAATGTCTTCCCAGTTATCGGGATTTACGCCTTTGGTTCTAGTCTCTAGCCCCAGGCCTATGGAAGGAGGGCTTGGGGTAGTCACGACACTGGCCCTGAGGACGGGTCGTGACAGTTATGTTTGTTAGTGTATTATATTCCTTGAATTTATATGTATTTTATGGAATAATTTATATTAAATCCTTATATACAATATGGAATATATAAGTAACTTCCTAGAGACGATTTTCACCCAGTCTTAATATCCCATAAAATCATATTTATTTTAGTGTCATAATAATGATTCATAAATTAACCGTTTACTACTCAAAAAAATTGAATTATTAAAATATAGCATGAATAAAAACTCTAAAAAATTACCAAGATATTTCATTTAACACTCAGTTCATTAGGTCCATAAAAATATAGGGTGTGATTTTCATTCCAATGAGAATTACAATAAACTCATAATTTTTATACCTTTTATGAAATATTTAATTTTGAATATTAGTATTCCTAACTCATAATTGATGAAACAAATAATGAAAATTTATATTTAATTAATATTTACATCCATTAGGAAGGTAATATAAATCATCAATATGAGGTGGTTGATTCTTTTCCTCATTGAAGTTGACTTAAATTACCATTATTCAACACACAAAAATATAGTCTCATATTTATTTTTCATGACCATAAAAGGGGCACCCCAAGGTGAAAACCTGGACCAATATATCTCTTATCACCAAACACATGCACATATTTCTTTATTACCACTATCTATAATATTTCCCTTATGTATAGAGTCTTTGATATTTGTTTCATGTTAAAATTAAGTATGTATTGAGGTTAAAATTTTTGATAATAAGGTTTTTCAGGTTTTTAATAATGAGTATCAATATGTTTGATAACCAATATGTGTGTTGAAATCTAATTGAATCCTTTTGGATTTGTTGAAAATATCATTCGTGATACATATGTTGGTGATGACCACATTTTGAAGTATTTAATAAAAGATTAGTTGATCCCATAGATGATTAGAATAGCTATGTTTGTTGAAAAAATATTCACATATATAGATGTTGAAGTGTTAACTATGTAATGATTTTCCCTGTGTAGGAAGAAAAAAAAGAAAAACATTGGATTCAAAGATAATCCTCTTGATCATTTCACATGTTGGAGAAATATCACCGGGGTAGGGAAACAGAAAAGGAACACATTCCAAAACTACACTAGGGAGGTATAAGAGAGCACAAATGCTAAAAAATGTATTTGTGGAATCATTGATCTATGTAGAAGGGTGGAAGAAAAGATGTAGTGGTCACACTATAAAGTGGTAGTGTCACGGAGGATGGTAGTGGACCCCTGTTCCCGCAACTCATGAATCAACAATAGGGGGACTTTATATTATAGAGTAAATCCATATGATTCACTGTTATGAGATGTGAAGTATACAAGCTATTTATATAATGACAAATTCATTCCATAGATTTATATTTCATCAAAATATATGAATATTCATCACATGTCATAATAGAAGCACCCGAGAACCATATAGGTTTACTGTCTATAGAAACATTGAAACATGACCAACAATTCATATAAAAACTATATCATCTATCCCTTAATCCTTCATAAATAGAACCCCTTTTAAATATCATACATAATATTATTTCACACTATAAAAATAATAATATAAGAAAACGGAGATCTCATAGTCTTATTAAGGGAAAACAAGGGTTATATGAATCATAACATAAGCATAAAGGTAGAATAACATGAACATAACATTGGAGACATATACCTTGAATGTCAAAGTTCATAATAATGAGTCATAGAATAAATCATATAAGCTCATACAACAAGAATCCTAAGGGAACATGAGTAGTGAGAGAATAAAATTAGCATAAGAACTAAAATTGTGAAAAACATGTAAGTATAGAAATTCATTTCCATAGCAGTAAAGTCCGTTTTCAAAGTCTAGAAAAGTGGAATTGGATTACTCTATAGACTATATTAGTATTAAAGGTTTTATTCAAATATTATCATGGAGTAAAATTTTCTTTATTAATCTATTTTCACTTCTTATTCCAATAATTTCTTACTATATCGGGTTAACTCCTTATTCAATTTAGGTCTATCACTTGAGATATAAATCATTAACCAGTGCATTGGAGGGGCATATATGTCCCTACCCTCATTCGTCATAATGTATCCACCATACTTTTTTATAACTTAACCACTATCACATAATTAAAATAATTAATTTGTAGGCCACAAGAGCATAAATCATTAATCTTATCAGATCCCATGTAAAGAAACGAGTTTCATAAGCATTTTATTATAAAATATCTCATAGAAAACAAATGGGTTTCATAAATATCATTCCATCATTAACATAAACCAACTATAATGAGAATAAATATTTTATCCTTGAATAATACCCCCAATAAAGAAAAATTTAAAATGAAATAATTTTATCATTGATAGAAAATAATTATGAAATATCATTTGAAAAATTTAATGAAAAAAATCTTTACAATTCAAATTATTTATCTGGAAAGAGATCATAAAATAAAAATGAGAAAACATTATTTAAGAAAAACATTTTAATATTTTGAACATTCATAAATGAAATAAAATTTCATCAAGGTAGTAAAGTTATCTTATTTCATATGAGTTATAAAATACTTCTATTGTATTTCTTGTCCAAAATGTCACAAATAACCTAATTTTTTAAAATGACAAAAATAATTCATTGAAACCATTTTTAAAAATTTAAACAAGATTAAAAATTATTATAAAAAATTATAAAATAATAGGAAAAATTTGAAAATTGATTTAGAAAACATGGGCATGAATAAAATTAAGTTTTTAGGTGAAATTTGAAAAGGACACTTTAAATAAAATCTCCTTACAAGTATTGTATCATTGAAGTGAGTATTAATCAAATAAATAAAATACATGTACACACAATGAATGCACTTAATGAAAATGGAAATACAAAATAATATATTTAAAAGTCATTTCAATATTATTCTTAGTGAGATATAATCAAGAAAATAAAAGTTTAACCCAAATAATGGAAATTGGGTAAAGAATTCCCTTACCACCTTCTAATCAGTCAAATTATATACCCCATAAAATAAATAATTATCCAATTAAACATTAAATATCATTAATATAAAGATATTAATGATATTATATCTCAATTGAGGGAATATAAACACACCGTACAAGAAATTAGTATTGTACAAATGCATATATCTCATAGAAGTAATGGTGAGATGAAAACCCCTTGCCTCACGCTTTCCTTTAGTTTTTTATACATTAACATCATGTATAAATGTTAAAATAATGTAATTATTTAATTTAATAACTATAATCATATTCATAATCCCTTATTTGGTATTTTTATAACATATTACCACCCATTCGTTAATAATAATTCATTATTTTCATTTGTTTTAGGTGTGTTTCTTTCCAGGATTCATGATTGGTATATTTGTGAATAATTATTGATTTTCATATAAAACATAAATAAAACTCCATAAGATAAATTATATTTTATTTGTAAACATTATTATTTTTATATTTTTCAACATGTTAATTTTACTTCAGACATGAGGATGATTCTTTTGATAAAACATTGATGATAAATATTTATTTTATTTGGGATATTATTCCAAGCATCACGAACTAATATATTTTTATTTAATATTATATATATATTAGTTAAATAATATGAAATTGGTAATAATATAGTATTTTAAATATCATTTAACAAAAATATTACATTTATGACCTTTCATTATGGGGGTAATAAAAAATGAAAATTCATTATTCACTTAAACAGTTAACCACCAGGATTTGGGAGATGTTTTGTTTGTTTGAATATAACGAGGTTATAAAAGGTATGGATAAAATATGTTACATTATAAACAAAAAATTCAATTATATAAATGATACTGGATTTATTATTACCATATGTATGAAGGAATGGAGGATAAGGTCTGAAAATAAATGAAATTAGGAGTGGTTTTTTGAGAAAGTTATCTCTTGAATATCACCTCCATAAAGGACCACTTATGGAACATGAAATTGAACATTGGGTGATACCATCATCAATTGGATTTTGGGTAAATTGGGGATGATATTATTTTGAATATATTTTAAAATATACAAGGCTTTTTATCATCACTGGGTATGTGAGAAGTTTTAAAAATACTTCATGGGGGGTGATTTTAAGTGATTAAATAATGATTATATTATATTTAAAGACTACCACTATTAGTTAGAATTGATTCCAGTGAATTAAAATTATAATTAATGTTTTAATCCTTATATATGGTCAAGATACACATTAACATCACATTAAAGTTTAATCTATTTTAACATATTATTTTGTAAAGTATATCATCCAATTTTATTTTAACAATTAAATCTTTTTTTACAATTGTAATTTGTTTATTGCTTCAAATGAAAATTACCATACAAACAAACAAGAATATATTAGTTAAAAAATTTAATCAATTATAATATTTAATTACACATAATTTGTAAAATATCATTCAAAATTATACTATAAAAATGCCAAAAAAATAAAAAATTTTAAATGTGTTTTTAGGCCCAAATGTGTATTTATACAATAATAATGTTTTAAGAATATTTAAATACAATTTAATGGATTATATATATATATATATATTAAATTTACATATTTTAAACTAAGATAAATTTAGTATCATAAAATTATTTTTAAATAAAGTGAATATGAAAGGTATATAAAATTTGGTATTTTTATCCCTTTACTAAAAATTTTAAATTTCCAGAAAAATCGTAGAAATTTTTCTTCTGATAATTTTGACCTGATCAATAAAAATTCATTTCCATTTTATCAAATACATTTTACTAATGTGTAAAAAATAATTATAATAATTTTATAAAAGAAATAGATTAAAAAATTGAAGAAAATTTATATTTGAGGAATAAAATGAATTTACTGAAAAATTATAAGAATATTCAGAATGAATTAATTAATACATTAAAAATGAGTCAAAAATTACTTTTCTTCATATTGTGTGTATTATTTTTCATTACCATAAAATTAACAGATATGTTATAATGGTTGTGTTAAAATGAAAATTCATTGGAGTTTGTTTAAGCTCAATGTTCTATGTAACTTAAGTTATCAAAGATATTAAATTTATTAAAAAAGATACATACCATAAAAACTTGTAGTTCCACATTCAACAACCATAAAAATGAATTTTTCCCTTGAAATTGTCCACTTTGGTAAAAAATAAATGATGATTCCTTTATATCATCACTTCCTCATGTTCTCACATAACTTCTCCAAATTACTGGTTTGACCACAAAACATAACCTATGTGAGGGATATTGTTTTGTATAACTTTATATCACTAATGTAGAATTTATACATGTTATTATTCATAAAATTGTACAAAAAAAACTTCTTGAATGAGGGAAAGTAAAAGTCAAAGATCAGTATAATACATGGATTATGATTATGTGAATATTATTGGAATGTGAAAATAGGGACATGGAAGAGTATTTAAACTATCATGATTTGATAAATAATAATAGAGTAAACGGTCATTAGAAGATTAATGACCACAAAAATATATACCAATTGTTTTTTAAAAGGACAATCCTATCATCAAAAATTATTATAATATTATAATATTTTATTTCAAAATCATTTTTGAAGATATACTTAATTAATTTCTTCTCATAGTAATAATATCACTCTTTAGTTTTACCATGATCAATTATCACTTCACTTATTACTCCAAGATACAATGTTAAAACAGCAATTCATGCATAACTAGTCGATAATAAGATCCATAATGGGATGAAAATTCATCCATCCTTATATAGTTACTATTAAAAATTGTGTCAATAGATTATGCAAAATGAATAAATGTTCATATAGTCAAGTAATACATTATTCTCTAAAATATCATCTAAATTTCATTGTAAAATATTTTGTAATTGGTTACACTTGTGATCCATCCAAAAAAATAAAATCCAAAACATTCAAATGATGGTCACTAAATTATCAAAATTAATGTATCATTAATCCCCCAAAAATGTATCATAGCTTTTAATTTTCACACACCAGCCATGTGAATATTAATATCATATATTCCCATAAAACTTTCATTAAACAAAATTACCATAAATCATTTTTGAATTCATGAATTCATTTGAAAAATAACCCTTTCCTCATACCATAACGCCAAATATTCTATGAAATGAATACATAAACTAGTTTTTAATCATATTAATTTTCTGATATACTGTTATTAATATTATCCCATTTATATTATCACAAAAAAACACATCATTATCTCATTTTTATAGGGTCATCATGAACATATTAATGGTTATATTTCCCTTAATAATGTTTTCTCTAAAAATATGTCCTTATAGCATCAATAACTTCTCATGGTTACCAGTACCATTCAATATATATTTTCAAATACTAAAGGAAAAGATGCAGTACAACATTCCATAGATGATTCAATGTTTCGTATTACCATCAATGTTATTCCACAACAGTTTCCAGGACCCCTAACCTAGAATGGCAACCCCGCCTAGGCTAGAAATGGGAGAAGATAGATTGTGACACCTAAATCCCAGCCCTAGTGGGCCATGGGTTGGAAAATATCACCCATTGGTATAATAAACACACATATGGGAGGGATTTCTCTATAAAAGAAGACATGTAAAATAGATAGATATAAGATAGCCAACAACTGACTCTTACTCTGATAAGAATATAATATAAATTACCAAATGCACATATGTAATTTCCTGGATGAACTATTACAACATAAAATTAAAAATTAAAAGTACCAAATAAAAGTAATGACTATATCGACCATGAAACTAAAATAACTCATACTAAACCACAAATGATTACTAACGAGACAGATCTCAAACCTACTCCAACACACTTGAAATATAATTTATATATACCTAGAGTGAGTATAACAGTATACTCAAATGGATTACCCCCAATCCTCTCATGAAAAAAGTAAAGGAAGCATGTTAAAGCACTATGAACAATAAGTGAAACAAACTTGTCACCTAAAGATGTATACTACGTTCCAAGCCACACCAGGGATACTCTGAGCAATTATTACATACAAGATCATATTATATAATAAACAATTTCAAAGGTACCCCATTATCGCATCCCCACTAGTTTGTCACACCACCCCAATGTCGCACATCCAACACATCACTCTCCAAAAGGCTAGTCTACGGACACTTATGAAAAGAACCACAATATATATCTCTTACAACACACCACCACATCCTCGTATCCAAAAGTATCCTGGTAGTTTCTAGGAGCCACCATAGCCGATATAACTTTTATAATACATTCATAATTATATCTCAAGACATGAAAAACCATAAACTGATTAAGTAACCTGAAGCCTTCATAGCCTATACAAGTAGTGTGTGTATTGATCCATTGAAAACGATATCTTGGATACATGTATGTTAAATAAATACAATCCATTACCAACCTATGGAATGAAACATAGGAATAACTAACCATTGGGCATACAAGCACAAATAACTACTCAGAGAAGAGATTGGGGTCTAATGGGGTATTCAGTTATCCATCCTCCAACCGGGATGTCGGGGAAAACACCATCCAGGGCTCAGAATCCATGGGGTGTCAGTTTCCCTAACCGACATGAGTGTATTATTGTACAAAACAAAAAATTCACATGATATAATATAGCTCAAAACCACACTATGAACATAACCAAGTCTTAAACTCCACTGTATATATCCTCTCTCAGACTCTAGGATGCCACTACAAAGACGTGGTATCCTAAAATCACACAACCATTTAAAGAGATATATTAAATTATTTTTTTTGTTTCATCAGTTTAACTCTACATTAACAAAATCTTTAAAAATTAATTAAAAATTATGAATTTCAACATTAAATTTCATTAGCATCACAACAATGTTCAATTCCCTTCAAGTATAATAAAAATGATTCCATGACTTTTTAGAATTATAAGCTCAGCATTACATCCCATTAAACTCTAACCCCAATTTTTAAGAATTATTTATTATTTTATTAAATTGAATTCCATATTACCAGGTACTCTTGGAAAACATATTATGCTACAAAATATGGATATAATCAAAGAACATTCATCTAACTCAAGTGGTGGGGAAATGAAAGAAGATAAAAAAACAACCCGGCCATCGAAAAATTGACAAATTCAAACAATAATCCATCTCTCTTATCAGTGGGTAATCCTCACATCAACCCGTTTTATTAAACCTAGTTTCATCCTCAAAATAAATGTGAATATCATGATGAATATAACCACTAAATTCATTAAATACATCTACAACAATTGGTCCTACCCACCCCGCATACCAAAACAGCCCTCTAGGATCATCCATCCTAGGCGCATGTCACATGCATGCCTCTCCACCCAACACACTACAATAGCCTTCTAGCCTCAGCCATCCCCAGCTTATGTCTCATCACAAGCAGCCTGAAAAAAACATAGAAACATGGATCTTGGACCTAATACATGGAATTTAGACTTCACACACAATAAGAACGGATGGATATAAAACACAAGTCACTAAGCATTAACAAAAAATTGGGAAACCCATGCCCTGAAAAGGAGTTATCTTTTATCACACAACTAGTTCTTATTCCATCTGGAATTAACTAATTCATCAATCACAGGTTTATTCTCTAGTCAACCCAAGGAAAAATCTATCTTAAACTACCACTACAAAAAAAACTGGGTTTAGCGGCGGTTTTGTGGCAGCGGTTCACAAAACCGCCGCTAAACATTTTCGGTGAAGGTTTCGCGGAGGTTTTTAATAAACCGCTGCAAAACCTGAATTTTTTTAGAAACACCACGACCCTTTTCCCCTCCCCGACCACGTTCCCCAAACCCTCCCCGATCCCCCCCGGCCTCGGCGACCACTGCGCCCCCCGCACCCTCCGGCGACCCCCACACCCCCCGCACTCCCCGCGCCCTCCGGCGAAACCCACTCCCCCCGGCGCCCCCCTCGACCACCGGAGACCCCCACGCCCCCCGCGCCCCCCGTTCCCCCTGTGCCATCCGGCGACCCCAACACCCCCCACACCCCCCGTAGCCTCCGGCGACCCCCGCACCCCCCGGCGCCCCCCACTACCCCTTTCGACTTTGGTAATTTTTAGTTATTCCTTGATTCTTTGATAGATAAATATATCGTTGGGAGATCTTTAATCCAATGGATTTATTAATCTGAGTGTGTCTACATAGGTTTATCCATTTTTTTACCAATATTGCAAGAGTGAGTTATTGATTTTATATTATCTATTATAAATTAAATCATGTTACTCTTAATAATTGGTATCCTTTTCTATGAATTTATGATTTATTCAATCAGTTTAGAGGTTCTTTATGGATTTTGAAGATTGTTCATCGATTAGGTTATCTGTGGTTAACGGTTTGAGCTAAAGGTGTTTCCAAGATATAATTTCAAACACTATATAGTAATTTTGTGTTTTTGGTAATTCTATTTAGGGTAATAGAGAAACCATATGTATTTATAACTTTGATAAACCATTTTTATCCTTTTTTTATTCGGGACTATATTTATCAATGATATATCAGTATGATCATGATCCTATGAGGAGCATGAAGAATATTTGGTTATGTTCTTAGACACATTGAGATATCATCATTTATATGCCAATATATTGAAATGTTATTTCTATAATCAATAGGTGACATTTTTTGGTAGTGAGTTCTCTAAATCTAGGTTATTAGCGGATATTGAGAAAGTAGAATCTATAACTTCTTAATAGATTCATACTAATATTGTTGAGATTCATATTTTCATTGGTCATGTGGTTTCTTATTCTTGCATTATCTTGGAGTTTTCTCACATATTCATTAAAAATATAGTATAGACTTAGAATGGAGTGAATTTTTAGTGGGATGATAAATAAAATGATTTAGTTTATGAGCTAAAAAATATATTGACATCTACACCTATTCTTATTTGACCAAAGCCAAGGATGCATTATAAGGTCAATAATGAGGCCTCCGATGTGATGTTAAGATTTATGTTGATATGGAGGAATGAGTTTTAGCAAATGGGTCTTGAAACTTATAATAAATGATAACAATTATCCAACTCATGATATTGAGTTAGTCATGGTTATGCATGCCCTCCAATGTTTATGAAATTAGTTATTCAATGAGATTTTTGTGGCATTTACAAATAAAAAAACATGTAGTAAATATTTTATCATAGGGATAAAAATTTATGATAGAGGATATGGGATGAATATATTTAGTCATTTTATTTGGATTTTAATTATACTCCAAGAAAGTGAAATTTCATTATTGATGCTCTAAGTATAAATAATCAAGTGCATGTAGTTTTTACGTCAAAAGATGAATGTCAATTTATATTACTTTTCTCAGAGATTCATCATGATGTAGTTAATTATAAAGGTCATGTCATTATAGAAACCTTGACCATCACTTTATCTTTATTTTTTTTATTTAAAGAAGGTATGATTTCATATTATATTTTTTTGGGTTTTCCATGAATGGTTTTATAGTATGGATTTCATACCTAGGTATATGCTTAGTGAGAATTCTCTATTGTATTTTCATGGGTGTAATTTTTTTATTGACCCCGACACCCCCCACGCCCCCTGTGGCCTCTGGCGACCCCCGCACCCCCCGGCGCCCCCCGCGACCCCTTTCGACTTTGGTAATTTTTAGTTCTTCCTTGATTCTTTGATTGCTTCTCATAAACGACGGATAAGTCAGGCATAGTAATTGTGGATTATTTATTTTTGTGGTTTATATATTTCTCCAACATTTATTCATGTATTCATTACTAAAAGTGAGAATATCCATACGTAATTTGAGTAATTTCTTGGAATTTATATTGGGCAGTTGGTTCCTTTGGGATATCAAATAATATTATTTACACCTCAACTCTTTCCAAGAATATATATATGTTCAATAGATTAAATCCCATCCTATAGACCAATTTCAATTCCAATGGTTTATTTTACAAAAATCCGTGTGACTTCTCTCCCTTGTAAATTTGGTCCATAACGACATGTCTTATCATGGATAATGAATTAATTAAGTGATTCCTGTTCTGTAAACATATCCCATTGGAAACCATAAAAAATAGTTGGGTAGATAGTGTTATGATAAGTGTGTAACCCGATATTCTTATTTCTCCTCAATGAGGTGTTGACGCTGTCTCTTATGGACCAGACTTGTTCGGTTGGTCTAAAGTGGTAAATGTGATCAATGAACCATCTTTATTATATTATGCATACTTTATGATCAATGGTTCATCTTTATTATATTATTTTTTTTTAATCTTACACTATCGTATATTTTGTGTAGGCACATTGTGATATACATGGATAAAAGCTGGATCACATTACCGAGGAACACACCTCAATATGTTAAGGGTTTGAATGAGTTTTTAGATTTTGCAACTTCTAATCGATCCGTTGAAGGGAGAATAAGATGTCCATGTCCTAAATGTAAATTTAGAACATGGTTGAAGAGAGATAAAGTTTATGAACATTTAATACTGAAGCAATTCCCTGATCAATATTTGTGTTGGATTTGGCATGGAGAATCAAACAATACAGAAAGATTGAGGACTGATGTTAATCCACAGAATGAGGTCCCAAGTTTGTCGCCAATGGAAAACGAAATGCAAAACCTCATAAATGATGCATTCGGCACTGCAAGACACCACTATGAGCATCAAAACATATCAGAACAACCAGAAGAGGGTGCTACAAATTTCAATGTGACAAGTGATGTTTTTGAGACTGTAACACAAGAAGATCAAGATTGTAACATATCATTGGATCCTCCTCTTGATTCTGTCGAACCAAATGTAATGGGAAACATCAGTGATGAAAATGCGTTTCATGATTTATTTGACGATGGAAATCAAGAGTTGTATAGTGGGTGTTTGAAATATTCAAATCTTTCATTTATGTTGAAGTTGTACCATATCAAATGTCTATGTGGAATAGCAAATAAGGCAATGTACATGTTATTATAATTGATTCGTGATGCATTTCCTGAAGCAAAAATCCCAGAATCGTTTTATGAGATGAAAAAAGTTGTAAACAAGCCTGGTCTGAATTATACAAAAATACATGTGTGTCACAATGATTGTATGCTTTACTGGGGAGAGGATTCAAGTAGACAGAATTGTATGAAATGTTCTTCTTCTAGATGGAAGTCAAAAGGTGATGTTGGAAGTATGACTGAACATAATTTCATGGAGAAGAAGAAAAGGAACACACCTGCAAAAGTTTTGCGTTACTTTCCTTTGAAGCCTCGATTGCAAAGATTATTCAGGTCATCAAAAACCGCCGAACACATGAAGTGGCATTCTGTAGATAATAACAATGATGGGTTAATGAGACATCCATGGTATTCCCAATCGTGGAAGACATTTGATTCATTACATCCAGATTTCTCAGCTGATCCTAGGAATGTTCGATTGGGATTGGTTGTCGATGGATTCAACCCATTTGGGACTTTGAGTACGAGTTATAGCATTTGGATAGTTGTTTTGATCCCTTATAATCTACCTCTGTGGATGTGTATGCAACAAACATCTTTTATCATTTCGATGATTATTCCTGGAAAACAAATGCCTGGAAATGATATTGATGTATACCTGCAGCCTTTGATTGAAGAATTGCAGGAGTTATGGAGCAACGGTGTTGAGACATTTGATGTTTCTTCTAAAACAATGTTCAAAATGCATGCTGCTTTAATGTGGACCATTAGTGACTTCCATGGGCTTTTGAATTTATCTGGTTGGAACACTTATACGGGTTTGTCTTGTCCTGTTTGTAACTTTGATTTCGAGCCCAAACGGCTACCTCACAGTAGAAAATGGTGCTTCTTGTGCCATCGATGATTTCTTGATGCATCTCATAGATTTCGGCTGAACAAATCAAAATTTAATGGTTCCATTGATCGTACACCACCTCCAAAGTTGTTAACTGGTTCTGAAATATTGACACAGCTTGAAAATGTTAAAACAGAATTTGGGAAGGTTCATCATTTGACTGATAGCGGAAAACGAGTGTGAAGTGCATCGTCAAGTGAAATCAGAACGCAACAATGGAAGAAAAAAAGTATATTCTTCAAACATTCGTATTGGGAATTTAATTCTTTGCACCACGATCTTGATGTGATGCATATTGAGGAGAATGTATGTGATAATTTGATTTTCACATTACTTAATGATCATGGAAAGTCGAAGGATCATCTCAATGCTCACAAAGACTTTAAAGTAATGAACATAAAACGTGATCTCTGGCGATATGAGAATGAAAAGTATGCCCCTGCCATTTTTTCAATGAAATATAGGGATAAAGATGCGTTCCTTCGAATTTTAAATAATGTGAAGGTATCTGATCGGTATTCGAGTAACATCTTGAGGTGTGTTGATTTGAATAATCGTATGTTATATGGATTGAAAAGTCACGATTCACATGTTTTTTTACAACAATTATTACCATTGGCATTGCGTACATTATTACCTGAAAATGTTACTGCTAGTGTACTGCAATTCTGCACATTTTTCAGGAAATTAAGTGAGAAAACTCTACATCCTTTACAGCTTGACAACCTACAGGAGAGGTTTGTATTGACCCTTTGTGCAATGGAGATGATCTTTCCTCCATCATTTTTTACTGTCATGATGCATTTAACTGTTTATTTGGTTGACAAAGCTAAATTAGGAGGCCTCGTTCATTATCGATGGATGTATCCAATTGAGAGGTATTTTATTTATATGTTTCCAGTTAAGTAAACAATATTTGGTATTTAAATAAATGAATAATATTATTATTATTTTTCACAGATATCTTGGGCATTTGAAAGCATACGTGAGAAATAAAGCTCAACCAGAAGGCTCTATTGCTGAAGGCTATTTGGCCGAGGAGTGTCTCACCTTTTGTTCCAGATATTTGGATGATATTGAGACAATATTTAATCGAGTTGGACATGTTGACGACACATCAACTCAATCTCAAATGCATCAGAAATCAGAATTATTTCCTGCTATTGGCCGATTAGTTGGGAGGACCTCATACGCGACACTGACAGAATTGGAGTTATTACAGGCACATAGATATGTGATACTGAATAATGAAATTGCAGATCCATTTATTGAAGAGTTGAGGATACAAACAAAGAGACAAATGAGAGGCCGAACACAAAATGAAAAAGATATAACGAAAGGTATGAATAAAGAGCTGGTAGAATGGTTTGCACGACGTGTAAGTTTATAAATATTGAAATAAATACAAATATTAGTTTGACACACACAATTTGAAAATCTATTAAATTATATTTTTATTCTTCAGATCATGAATACTAATACTCGATAAGACTTGTCAAAAGATTTGAAGTTTCTTGCTAGAGGTCCTATAAAACAAGTTAGACAGTTCGACTCTTATAATGTGAATGGTTTTAGATTTCGTACAGTCGATCAAGAAATGAGTTTGAAAACATAGAGTAGTGGTATATTTACATATGATGAAGTGGAATACTATGGAAAGTTGCATGATATTATTGAATTAAACTACCACGGGCATTTTTCTGTTGTTTTATTCAAATGAAAATGGGTCGATATTATCAGTGGTGTTAAAAGAGATTCCTTAAAATTTACTTCTGTAAACTTCTCTCTCTTGATGGATGTTGGTGATCGTGAACTGCATGATCCATATATCTTAGCATCGCAGGAAAAAATGGTATATTATGTGAATGATGTTGTGGATGAAGGGTGGAGTGTAGTTACTCACGTAATACAAAGAGATTTGTATGATATGGGTGATGAAGTGGAAGATTTGACCTCTGCAATTGAATTTCATCAACAACAGGAAGCAGAATTATTTGTCCATCATGATATTGAAAATATTAGTCTAGCAAGGATGAATGAAGTGGATGAAGCAATGGAGCAGGAAACCGACATGATTGAAGATGAAAATGATTGTATGTACAATTATGTATTCATTCAGCAACCACTTATTTCATTTCTGTAGTCATTCATTATCATTGTTATATATATTTTGTTTGTTAGCACTGGGCATCTATTATCATTTTTAATTTTTTTTCTGCATAAATTATTTGAAATATATATTCTTAACTTAATTTTATTTGATTAAATGACAGGAATTCCAAGGAAGAAGCGGTACACCATTTCATCTACTTCTGCGACAGATGACGATCCGTTTGTCCCCACGGCATCTGAGGCAGCAGCTGCCTACATCCCTGCATCATCTCCCCCTGCACCGTCTCTGACACCGTCAGTGGATGTCTCATTAGAGGATGATTCATCGCCTCCCCTTACAGGAGCCTCAGCAGCGGGGCAGCGACACGCCCCTTCTAGTTCATCACGGACATTCTGGAGGGTCAGAGTCATAGGAACAAATTTTAATTAAATTAATTTATTGCATTTTGTTTATAGTAATTGTTTGCTAATTGCAGATGAAAAAAATGCAACCGTGGAAAAACACTTAAAAAGTATTGATGTTTGGAACATGAATGTCGAGAAGATAGTGGTGCCATTTTATTCTTATGGGGTCCTGACGGATGACGCCGCATGTTTACTTGGTCAGATTATAGGTCAGCTGGCAGGAGAGCCCATTTCCCTGCCTATTTCATATGATGATTGGAGGCATATGCCACCAAACTGGAAAAATGAATTTTTTGATTCTCAGATAAAGGTAATTTTATTACTTTATGGTTTAATTGAATTTCATGTTACTAATATATTCAAATGAATTTCTGTATACAGATGTTCTTCTACTTTACCATTGCTGATGTGATAGCACAAAAGTGGACATTGAAAAATCTTGGAAAAAAATGGAAAGATTTCAAATGGAGGATGTGGTGTGATGCCAATGATACTTCGTTGACCATGCAGCAGATGTATGAGAAGCTACCCAGTGGGGGTACCGAAGGAATAGTGGAAAGTTTTTGTCGATAGCCATCGTGATGAGAAGCGGATGGTATTGAAATATATATTATTATATTATCCTAATTTTACATTTATGCATGTACATGAAGAGGAGATATACATTGAATACATTACTGTTAAATTGAATTTTATTTCTTTCTGGATCTCTCAAGATAGAATGCATCAAACTGGGCAAAACAAGTCATCCCGCACACTGCGGGCTCAAAAAGATTTTCTAGAAGCCGAATGTCATTGGTAATCTTTTAATTAGTTTAAATTTTTATAAGACAATATTATCTATTTAACATATTTAATTGTTTATTTATCTTTTTTTAATGCAGTCACAGAGTTTAGGGCATAAAGCATCCCGAACAGAACTGTGGCTGGATGTTCATAAAAAATAGATGGAAGTTTTGTTAATGAACCTGCCATAGAAGTTGGGGTATGAAGTCAATTATTTATTATAATAACTTATTATCAGTTTTTACTGTGTTAATATATATTGCTATTTGATTTATAGGTAAAAATTAAAGAAATATGGGATGTCAATCCGGAGCAATCCTACTCAGTCTCCCAGGATGACCCGGTTGGTAATGTCCTTGGGAAGGAGCATCCTGGTAGAGTGCGCGGGATGGGTTTTGGACCCGTACCATCTGAGGTCTTTGGCAGGCCATCAGAAATTTCAACTACATCTACTCCTGGTTATAGTCATTTCATACCTAAAGATACTCAGAGGGAGATGTCTTCTCTACAAAACACAGTTCACCATCAGGGGGATCAGATATCTGCTTTGCAGAAATAGTTGCTTGAAATACGTCATCATATGAGCAGATATGCCCCCGGTGGTAGTGCATTGGCTAGTAGTGAGTAGGTAAATCACAAAAAAATCAAAATCATTTAGTTTTCACAGTTTTATTGGTTTTAAGTTTAATTATAAATTTGCAACAATATTTAATTTTCAATATACTGTTCTTATAGGTGGCAGTAGGTAGTGGAGATGATGGTGGAGAGGGTGATGATGCAGCATCAGATGATGAGTAGTAGTGCTGTTGATGTGTCGAACAAGTATGAGAACGGTTGGTTTGTATATGTAACATGTATATGGCACATAGTTTCCACCAAACATTTCCATGTCCTAACATTTTTTTGGTTTCTCATGCTTACTTATATGCATTTTATTTATTTATGATGTTTCATTTTATGTCTTGATTTCTTGAGTGTGGTATACATCATTCCATTTAGGCCTGTGTTTGAATTGGTACCCCATCCAATGAGAATACCATATATGTAACCCATATTCATACCATTTCTACTATATAGAAGAATTAGGGTAGCCCCATTGTGTAAGCTCGATTCATACCATAACTGATTCATAGAAGTACCTAGGCAGTCCAACTGTGTAAGTCCCATTGATATCATTGTTGCTCCATAGCATCACCTGGGTATCCTAGCTGTGTAAGCCCAATTCATACCATCACTATCAAGGCGCAATGAGCCCCAACACATTACACATGCATGAAGAAATTCCCACCTGACAGGCTAATCTTAGACTATACAACCAACATACCAATTATGCTGATAAAGAACTCACGCTCTTACTGACATGGAAAGAGTGTATCTTGGAAGCCTCCCACAATACCTAAATTTAACTATTATCAGTACAACATGAATCTAAGAATGTATACACTCTATTAAAACACCTAATATGCATCATTACAATAACATCCAAATAATCATAGTTTAACATAACTTATCCCCCAAATAACCATGTCAATTATTCATGTTAGACTTAACAAAACACAAGCACTACTCATTCTTTTACATTCACAATACCAAATACAATGATATTACTAACTTAATACCAAACCACAATCCACCAATATACCATCACTATAGAACAAAGTGTCTAAACTTACTTTCATTTTTTTAATGAACTCATAGACCTAGGATACGTCCTCTCTTGGATTACATACATACAAGAAAACCCTCATCAGGTGGAAATGAGAATCGCTATTTCACTTGATTAGAACACTCCAATAACCAATATCCCAAGATATATCTCAATATTACTAGTCTCTCTCAACCCTAGTTCACATGTCACATCCTATATAGGATACAACTCATGGAGAAGCATCTATGAACCCCTCTCAAATATCACGAGGAAAATCATAGGCCAATATACCCACTCGAGGGTTCTCATGCACATCACAAATCCCATACCCAATCCAACTATGAAATCTCGGTTACTAATCCTAACTAGAAATCGACACACCATACTTCCCATGACGGATAAAGATCACATACATGCACATATATATTAATGACATAATCTTATGATAATATCTATTGTGAAACATCAATATCATTTGGTTTGGTTAATTATAATTCCACCAATAAGGTATTTAGGGAAACATTAGATAAGTTGTTGAAGTTTTAAAAAACTCAAACCTATTTTCTTTAACAAAGTCAATAACAACTATATCATGATGCATCCCGTCCAACCTGCAACATGATGACCATCTTGGGATGTATACATGAAACTCTTTTATCATATCCAATGACATAACTCAAATCCTCAATAGGAATCATGTATAACCTACAAGATCATAAACCATACTCTCTCAAGCACCATGCATGGTTAGCATGTTGTCCAACCTAAAACACACGCCAATTCACAAGTTACCCATTTTCTATAGTAGGCATTAACAACCAACCCAGAACACACAACAAACCATACCATAACATACATTCTATAACTACTCAAACATCCATCTTTGGAACAAATTCTATACCCATATAAACATAATTTGTTCTATCCCATAACACAAATCCATTGTTAAAAAAACCCAACCCATATCACAATCCACCCATGGATGTTATATTGTCCGACATAGAGCATAATCAATTACATATCATTACACATCACCATATTAGCATGATCACATAAATTGTATCAAAATTCATAACCATTTATTATATAGAGTATTAGTATCCATATAATATAAATCAACCCTTCTTAAAACACATAAGAAATTAAAGAAGCTAAAAACACATATACATCTTGGGGGTCACATGGATTGGTTACTCACCAAATTGTGATACATACCTTTCCTTAGGTTGGACTCCATAACATACAACATTTGCTCATATCCTATTTTTCAATGAATACTACCATGTTATTTGTTTGTATGGTGTCTCCTGTTCAATATTCTGGTTTAATTTTTTTTTCAGGGCAGTGGTGTGGTAGGAGCAGAATAATTTTTTTTCCAGGTCAACATTTCGCGGTGGTTTTAACCGCCGCTAATGCCTTACTGGTCAGAATTTAGCGGTGGTTATAACCGCCGCTAATGCCTTATTGGTAAGTATTTAGCGGCGGTTTTCACCGCCGCGACATAGGCGCATCAAAGGCCAGAATATAGTGGCGGTTAAAACCACCGTGAAAAAAAAAGTATCATCTACGCATAAAACCTCTGCGAAATGGTCAAAAACCGTCGTGAAAAGAGGCATCTACGACGCTTTTCTTAAAACGCCGTGAAATAGTAAAAACCGCTGCTAAAAGATTGTCGACGCCCAATTTCGTGGCGGTTTTTTTAAACCGCCGCCAAACCCTATTGCGGCGGTTTAAACCGCCGCAAGGGGCCGGTGTTGTTGTAGTGTACCCCAAATTAATTAAAAAATTAATTTAACATGTTTTTTATGTTTTATCAAAATTCATAAACATGATTAATATTTATTAAAGAATATAATTAAATATTTTTACTTGCAACAATTTTTTATCATCAACTTACAACCACGATAATTAGTTATTTTCTTATTTATGTTATTTACCAATTTACATCGTGAACAACATTCAAAACCAAAAAAATAATATATATCACACTATATAGAAAATTAAGAGGCCAACTGTAATCATGGTATATAGTAGAATCATCACAATATGATCGATCCCAATTCGTTAATCCAGTTCATGTAATTATTAGGTTAGTTTAATTGTGATGAATGGGGCTTAGTCATGTAAATTCTATGATTTCATACATATATATATATATATGAGATGAAATGAATCCACTAACTCAAAATTGAATCAATGTTATTCTCATGATAACGAACCACACCACGAATCATCGATCAAACCTCCCACAATAACTACATCCATTTGAGGATGATGCAGAACAACCAAACCAACAACAACCAGGATAAACAAAATTATAATATTTGTAGATTTTATACCATCACATGGAATGAATAATGGGAGGAAATGATATGAAACCTGAAAAAAAAACTTTGGGATATTGGATGGAAAATACACCTTGGATCATCTCAGGTCAACACAGATCCAAGATAGATTCATTATGGTTGAATCCAATCAAATGGATCTCCAAAATGATGAAGAGGGGGTATCCAGGTGTCATAAAATGGGAGGGAGAGCTGTTAAAACAATTAGTTTATGAATAACCTGAGTAGTACATAATCATTAAAGAAAAACCATACTGAGGAAATTCCTAATGTGTAATACCCTTTAACTACATGTAATCAAAAGGGGTTTAATTTCCTATAGAAAAAAGCATCACCTATTTATTTTGTTTATTTTTCAATCCCTAATTCATTAAAAATCCTGAACCTGACTTATACATCATGTAATTCTTTCATGATTTTTAATTCTTTCTATTTCTAGAAAAACATCGCTGAACTCTTCTAGGTTTCCTCCAAGCCTCCTCCAAGAACCTCGGTCTTTGAAAAAATAGAAATGGTTGATCCACACTAATCTGAGGCCATACAATAAATACCTCTCAAAACATTCTCAACCTAATGAATCCATAATCATGCTAGAGAGGAAATATTAAATAGTTCATCTTAACAGGTACTCTATGAGATACCTCTAAAAACCGCTCACCCCACAGGAGCTCAACCACCCCTATCCATGAACAAGAGTCTCAATATGATGATTATATGAACTAATAATCAATAATTTACCACTTATAGTTTGAGAGTATACCAAACTAACCATTGGAAGATAGACATGGAAATCACATGGCATACCCTGCACGTCTTCCCCTCCCACAGAAAGATATTAATCCACAACAAGTAAAAAGTCAGAGATCCATCTCATAAAATAGGGAATGGTATCCAACAACCAAACAAATTGAATTAAATGAGAGTAGCTAAACATTATACAGCTTGGGGAACTGATTTCATATGTATGACTCATGTTCCCAGGTACTCTCCACCATGTCACAATATTTCCAAAAGGCTTGAACAAGGAGGATATGATGCCCACTCAACACCTTCTCTTGGAGGTCCTAGACCCTATAAGCCACTCCTCAACTGTGGCATCATTTTCCACAACATCTCACCCAAATCATCGAAATGAGAGTAATCATGAATATAATAATGGGGCCATGACGCATGAAAAACATCATGTATTTAGTTCATATATGGGGAGTTGTAATGCGATACTCCATGAATCCAACATGCGATAACACCTTGAAAGTCCCAAAAATCTACGGATAAATATTACTTCATGACTAAACCATCCATGCTCATGATGGGGAGTCTCCTTCGAGAACACATGACCGACAACATAAAACTCCAGTGGTCTCCTCCTAGGATCGGCATAGGATTTATGATGATCCTGTGACACCTTTCTCCTCCCATTAATCACATGAACCATATATACCTTTTCCTATATTAGTTGCATCCCACAAAATGATTACTCTTTGTCCCCAGTTCATCACAATGGAGATTTGAAAGGTCATCCATAAAAAGATTCAAATGGTTCCATGCTGATTGAAGAGTAAAAACTATTATTGTAATCGAACTCTATTGAGGGAACGTTTTGCATCCAAAAACCTCCAAAATACAGAACACAAGAGTGTAGCATGCCTTCAATAGTATAGATGAGCTACTCTATATAAATGTATTTATGCAGATGAAAATATGTTCTATGGTATAAGTGAGAAAAAATCATACAGGAGACCCCTCCAAACACTAGAGGTAAAAATAGGATCTTGCTTAGAAATAGTTACCCTCATGACACCGTGGATTATCACCACCTCCTCAATATAATACCTTAAAAAAGATCCTACTGAGCTCGACTAATTGATCATTATAAAGTTTTCTGATTTCACAAAATGATACAGTACCTCTCATATATAGTCATATCATCCATGATATTGAGGTTATCCATTAATAATGTCCATCTAGATGTCCTATCACATCCATTGAGGGGCATATAATGGCTGGATAAAACCACTTGGAACATGATTCAAGACCCTTACCTTTAAGAATACCAAACATCAAGACAAAAAACATGAAACCACATAATTCAACTAATCCCACAAAAACCGAGCCATAAAATTATGGTACATCATTGACCCACTATGATGTACCACCAGAGGGGAACTTTGGGACTCTCCCAGAACTATCTCATACATATCCAAATAAATAAAAATCCTTCCCCAAAACAACACTTGGGGTTTTTTATCCTCATACCAGCCATCATGGGCCTCACCACAATATATCAATCTCTCTATACCTCTACCTCAATATCCCTCAAAGAGGATTCATCCACCTATGTCACCATAAGTAACCGCAACATCATCTGAAAAAAACCCACCACTTCCCCCAACATCTCCCATATCTAGAATCAATGCTAAACGATTTTCTATCACCCTCCAGGAATCACCTAATTCATGCACCACATCACCTCATGACTTCATACTCCAAAATATGGCAACAACATTCCCTATCCATGTTGTATAAAAAATTTCAATGTCGTAGTCCTATAAGAACTCCATAAACAAATATATGTGGAAGTTCAAGTCATGTTGGAAGGAAACACACCTCAAGCTATTTTGATTGGTGAAAACTACAAAATATTCATGGATGAGGTATTGTCTATACAACATTATAGAAAACAATACCACAACAGAAATGAAATTTTGGGCGGAATATTTACACACATGGGGATGAAACTATCATGACACATAATAAATGATTGATGTAAGCAATTTCAAAACACAAACCAACCCAAGAAACAAAGTATCAATGAAAATCTCAAACTGAACTCCTTCCATTAGAATACAACGAATTAGAGCACTGACCAACTTCTTCTTGAGATACTCCAAATCCATCTGACACTCTTCAATCTATATGAATTTCTAACCAATTCTGATCCACATTGTCAAAGGAGTCGTAACTCGATAGAAATTGTCTATGAACCTCTTGTAATAGCCTACAAGACCAAGGAAACTTCACACCTCTGCAACTAAAATGGGGGATTTCCAAGAAAAAACTACATCTAACATTAATGGATCCAATAATAATCCATGCTGGGATACAACATTCCCCATGAAACAAACTTCCTGAGCCCAAAACTCACAATTCAGAAAATCCCAAATAGCTGCTCATGATGATGAACTACCAAACTGGCATGATGATTCTCTGAATTCTCTTCCATAGATATCAAGCACACAAATATTTCATCAATTAAAACTGCCATGTACTTATACAGTAACTCATAGTACAATTAATTCATTAATCCCATGAACACAACTGGATCATTATCCACACTGAACGACGTCACAATAATCTCATAATTTCCATGACAACAATGGAAAGAATCCTTAATGATATCCTCATCATTTACATACATATGATGAAATAATGATCACAAATAGTCCTTCAAGAACAAAATTTCACCCTTTAGTTGATTGAATAAGTCATCAATATGTAGAAGATGATTGTGGTTCTTCACTATCACATTGGTCAAGTGACGATAATCAATATAAAACTGGAAACTGTTGTCATCCTTCTCTACAAGAAACAATGTTTCTCCACATGGTAATATAGTCATAAAAATAATATTCCCCGACAACATACCATCAATTTTCATATGTAGCTCTCTCAAATGATAAGGTGTTGTCCTATAAGGATACATCGTGTTATTTGACACACCTGTATGTAGTTTGATCCTGAACTCAATCTCTCAATAATGGGGTAACACTACAATGTATTATGGAAAGACATTAGAGTACACTCCCAAAACTCTACGAATCACTGACTTCTAAACCTCCTATAAACTCAACTCTATCAAATCTGTCAATGATGTCTGGGATGAAACATTCCTTCGACCCATCTGTGGGTCTCACCCCCCAAAAAACACGGACAAATCTCTACTAGCATTGAATAACACAAACTATCTCCTCTAGAAATCCATGATAACAAACAAAAAATACAAAAAATAAATATTGAGGATGATGTCATATGGTTTATCCATAAATCCTTAAGATAGTTTTTGACCAACACTAATTGATAGTATCTACATACATCTGACAAGCCAGCTCGACCTCTTACTAATGTGGTCATTTCCAAGGGTACAAGATGTCACTCTACATCATATCCAATAGCATAGAAATGGTTATGTAATATAAAGGATTGATTCAATCCTAGATCAAACAAGGCATGAACCCATGTTTAAAAAAAAGGAAAGGGCTCCTCCAACGGCATTGAGATTATCTATCACTAGCAATGCTAAGGGATGAAACTAACCACAGCCTTCTAAATGACCTATATAACCATGTTTATGACCACCTCAATGGATTAAGTCATATCTACGAGGATGAGGAGAATAATGGTTTTATCTTAGGCACACACCAGCTACATTGTCATTATCCCAAATTGGATAAACATGATGTTTCTACATTGGCTAGAATTCACATAGTAGAGGAAACTGAATCAGATAATCTGGTGCATGCTGACTACTCATAATGGTCTATCTTTATCACTACTGATGAAATCATCATCCACAAGAAAAACATGAATCCAATCCCTTTTAATAGGTCTGATATCCAATTTAATTAAAAAATTTAGACATTGAGGTATGTGACCTACCCTTTGATTATTAGAATATCTTGTGTCCTAATAGCTAGAAACCTCAGACCAAATGTCTATTTCCTAATTAATCGTGATGAATCCCCTCTCAAGATGATCTGGTTCTATCTAATGTCCTCACAATGACCTATTCTCTTTCCATCACATTGAGATATGTGTTCAGCATAAATGGGGTGGCCTTACTCTGGATCTCTGGATGCATAGTCCTATCATCATGTAATGGGTCCAGATCATATCCCATAAGGTTCCTGAAACAAATATCAAACACTAACACATTAGTGCTCCCCTATAATAGGGTAATATTCTTTGGGAGACAAGCCACTGTCATGGTCAATGAAAGAATCTCATCTCTAAAATAGTCTCAGAACTCATCCCATGAGACTACCATCTCCTCGCAATTCCCAAGGAATAATAATCTCCACACCCTCACTTCCCCATAAACAACATGAAAAACAATTATTATGAGTTATTCTTATGAGAATAGATCAAAATTAAGGCTATCTCAAACTCCTCCAACTTCTACTTTGTGAATGTATCTAAAACGGATCCCTCATACTTGAATAGAATTTGGCACTGAAACTCTCGGAGTTTCTTCCTCCAAGTGTTATTGTTGTCTACCTTTAATCTACAACGATTTGCTCAAAAAACCTATTGAACATGTTCTACATATTCTTGCTAAGGACATCGACATGGATCCATGCTAGAAAAAGAACAAACTATTAGAGCTCCTAAACCTGGTATATAGAAGAAGATAACATTAATTGATTATTTTTTTCTTTTAATCATTTTAGGTTGTCTTATCCCATTGTCTAACCAATCAAACACATGCAGATAGAAGAATGATTCATGATATTTCCAATGTCTATACCCTAAACTAGTAATACATCCTTTAGTATCAATAGTAAGATTACTATTCGGTGCCTCATATCACACGGGGGATAAATAATCATTTCTTAGCCGGCCTCTTATGTGTATAAAGATTTATAACCATAGCTAGAAGTATTTCCTTAATAACCCACTCATCCTCACCTATTCCTAACTCTAAAATCCATCATACCCCTCAATCATACCTCTAATATCACACATTCATTAACCTACGCAAACAAAGTATACCCCTCATGGGCTGGAAATGAGAGATGATTTATAGTGACCCATGAGTCCTTTAACTAGTAGGCCTCGAGTTTGAAACTAGCACCAAGTATATTATAAACATGAAGATGGGAGGCATTACCCAATAATAGAAAGCATGAAAAAGAGATATATACAATATATACCCCAATAAACTCGTTATAAGAACACAATATAGAATAAAATAAAAAATTTACATTTGTAATTTCAATCCATGACTACTAAATCATAGGGGAAAACTACAACTACCACAAGAAAAGTGAAGATTGTATTGGCTGTGATCCCAAACAGCTCCTAATAAATCCAAAGATATTTGTAACTAGCCTCATCTCCAACCATCTCCAATTAACCCACAAATAGTTTATATATAAATAGAGTGAGTATAACAATATACTCAGTATGATCCTCCCAGGATCCTCTCCTGTAAAAATTAATGAAATCATAATAAATCCTTGTGAACAAAAAGTGAAAATAAATAATCACCTAAACAGGTATACTAAGTTCCCAACCACCCCATGGAAACTCTAATTACGTATCACATAAAATTGCATATTATATAATAAAGAATATCATGGGTTATTTACTACCACTTACCCACTGGTTTGTTTCTCTTCCCCAATGTCTCCCACCCTGAGTATCTCTCTCCAAAAAGGGAATCTCGTAAACACTTGGGAAAAGAACCACAACATGAAACCAGTGCAACACACCACCATATACATGTAACAAAAAGTAACTATGTAGTTTCTAGGATCCACCGCGGCCTGTATAAAATTTATTATACATTGGGAAATATACCTCAATCCATCACATCTCATAAACCGAGTAAGGAAACTCAAGTCGTCATAGCCTATACACATTATGCATATAGTAGACATTAGATTACTATATCTAGAATACGTGTTTGTGAAATAACTACAAGCCATTGAAAACCTCTAAATTGAGATATGGGGAAAACTAACCACCTTGAATACTAGTAAAAAGTAACAAACAAGATTAGTAAGAGGGGTCAAATGGGGTAGTCAACCATCTATCCTCCCACATAGTTATTAGGGAAAACAACCTCATGTTTCAGAATCCCAGTGGAGTTTCTTTCCCTAATTGACAAGGTGGAGTAGATTATAGAAACTCCAATTATATATGATATAATATTGATCAAAAGAAAACTATGGTCATAAACTAGTCTCAAACTCTAATGCAACTAACCTCTTTCGGACTCCTGAATGTCATTGTTATGACTATACATCTTAAAATAACACAACACGAGCACGAATTATATTAAATTATTTTACATCATTTTACCAGTTTCACATTACATTAATAAATTCTTTAACAATTAATTAACCATTACGAATTTCCACATTACATTTCAATAGCATCACAACAAAGTTACATGCGCACCTGGAATAAGAAAACCATGTCAAAGTATTCTTAGAATTATAACCTCTTCATTATATCCCATCAAGATCCAACCACTTTTGTTAAACATTATTCATTATTGAAAGAAATTACAATCCATGTTAACATATAGTCTTTGAAAAAATTCTAAGCTACCAAATGAAGGAAGAAACCAACCACATCCATCATCCTCAAGCAGTGGGAAAAAGAATGCTAAAAAACAATAAACACATATGTCTACCAATAAAAAAAATAAAAAAATATAGCATTAGTATAAATGGGAAGTATTAGCTTTAAACTATTTTTTCATCCCTGGTGTCCTCCGTAACACCCATGTGCATATCTTGATGCATCACACAACTCTCGGCATCCACTAGATCAACAAAAACTATACCTCCCCTCCCCGCATACCATAACAGCCCTCCAGGATCATCCATCCCATGCCCATGTCACATCAAAGACTCTTCTTGCTATATAATACAACAACATTATAGGATCAACCGTCATAGGATCACGTCACATCTCAAATAGAATGAAATAAACATAGAAACTAGTCTCTTGGGCCTAATGAAATGCATTCATCCTTCAAACACAACAAGCTCTCATGCCTCCAAAGCTCAAGGCACTTTTCCTTTTCAAGCCAGTGTAAAACCCATGACCTACTAATGAATTGTAATTTATAACACAATCGGTTCTTAATCCATCTTGAATTAACTGATTCATAAATAATGGGTTTCATCTACGGGAATCCTACGAAATAACATATCTCAAGATATCCCAAATTAATTTAATAGTAATTTTAATATGTTTTTAATTCATTTATAAAAAATAATGAACATATTTATGTTTCATTAAACAATTCTATTAAACATGCATACTTGAAAAAAAATTATCATCAAATTACAACAATAACAGAATTCATTAATCATGCATCTTTAATTTTGTTATCCAACTAAATATCAATTAATTTAGTCTTTACATTCCATACAAAATTTAATCAATAATAACATACAAAACAAATCACAAAACATATATCACACTATCTGGAAAATAAAGAGGCAAAACATTATCAATGTATAATGTATCAACATCTCTATAGGATTGATAACAATTATTTAATCATGTTTAATTAATTATTAAGTTAACGACATTAAGATCTATTGGGATAATTCATGCTCAATTTATGACTCCACTTACATAAGAGAGAATAATGAATCTCATTCTTCAAAATTGTGACAACATTTTTCACAGAATAAAGAACCATGAAAGGGATCTCCAATCACCCCTCCCACAAGAACATCAATCATTAAGGGATGACATGGAGAAACCACGCCAGCAAAAAAGAAGGAAATCCCCATTATATACATGGGGGATCATACGATGTCGCATGGTGACAAGAATAGCAGGAAAGGTGATCATGTCAGCAAAAATTGTTTCAAAATAAAAAAAACACACCATAGATCATCCCGAGCCACCACAGATCGAAGATGGAAGCCATGTGATCGATTATAATTGAGGGAATCTCCATAACTCCAATGAGGGGGTTGCTAAGTCACCTAGAACAAGTGGGAAATCCATTAAACCATAGAGTTTTGAATAAACCATGCGACTAAAAACACATAAAAAACATTGTATAATGGAATTACATGACATGTAATCATGTTTCATGCCATTTGATCACTACATATTGGTATTCACAGGAAATTGAATTAAACCTTTATTTTAATAATATTTATATCATTAATTAATTATACATCTTGAACATTACCCACACATCGTGTAATTATTTCAGGGCGTGTAATTCTTAATATTTCTATAAATCCATAGCCATACTCCTCCAGACATCCTCCGAGTCTCCTCTGAAAAACTAGTTATTAAGAAACATTAAAAGGGTCGATCCATAAATATATGGTCTCTTACAACATTATTCACGAATTCTAATACCTAAACACTTTACCATTCCACTTTTTTCTTATAATATTTACCAATATTTATTATCTTATTTCGTTACACTATTTCCATCTCATATGTCACTCATAGTCCCTTCATCCTCCCCAATATTACCAACATTAATAAATCCTGATTGATTGTCTTCATGAGATTTCCCATGTTGCCATATTTTTTCATAATTCCTATACGTTTCGAATTTAAAAAATTTAGATGTCGATGATGCCTTAAGAAAATAATTATTCATATCCATTTCATTTACTAAACATTTTAATTTTCCTTTGAAATTAATTTATTTGGGTTCTTATTTTACCTAACCAATTTATCATCTAATTTATTTGACACATTCTCCATGATTCTTCATCCGACATGTTCTAAATTGGGATAATTAAAGTTTCTTTCCTCTCTGGTTACCATAAAACTCTATATTTCTCTTACTATATGGGTTAGAAAACTCACCAAATCTGAAATTTATGATCATATGGTGATATGTTTTATTTGGAATAATAACAGTATTTCTCCTTCTGACTCCGATTTAATTTGTTAGCTCATGAGAAAGATCATCATATTTTTCATCACATTAACCATTAACATGAATCCTACCGGTTCCAACTACTATATGAAACCCAAAAATAATAGTGTGAACATCCATAATTATTGTTGGAAGACCACATAATAATGTAATATTTCTTATAAAATTCAAATATATGAGGTATTATCTTTGATCCTAGGCTATTCAAAATCATTAAAAAGATTCTAGGATTGCAACATAATCTTAGACATATCCATATAGATAATACATAAGGTTTTATCATCCCAAGATCAAAAGGTTATCTAAAACTTTATCTAATACCAACAATAATGACCCGTTCATTTAACAACCTAATATTTCATCCAAATAGATGAATATCATTACATAAAATTGAAAACCAATGAAAAAACCATATTGGTTTAGTGTTTTTTGGAACTTGGAATCATAAAAAAATGGATTATAAAACAACCACATCATACCATACTTATTCATTCCTAACTAAACTCATCTTGAATTATAATACATAAGACCATTATTTATATCCTGTATAAAAAAGGAAAAAATATTAGAGCTCATATGCTTGGTAAATGTAAATTGGGATGATATAAGTCATAACAATAGAATAATGGAATGAGAACATGATCATAACTTATGAAAATAATAACCTCTATATCAAATATTATAACCTTAAGTCACAGAAGAAATAATATAAGTTCATATTTCATGATTAAAAAGCGAACATGATCTATGAATATATAAAATTATCATAAGATGTAGAATTGTGGCATTAACATAAGAATAAAAAATTCATTCCTTAGTACTCAAGGTTATTTTCCAATATTCTCATAGTTGAATGGGTTCACCCTCAAAACCTTCATAGTAGACAAGGTTCACTCCCAAGACAATCATGGTGGAAAAACTCATTTACTAAAAATGTTTTACTTACCATTCTATTCATTTCTAACTAATCTGGGTTCACTCCACATTCATATCGAGTCAATATCATTAGATATACGTCATTACCCAATAAACATGAAGGATATATGGGTCTCACCCATCATTGGTTATAACGTAACCACCATCCTATATTGTAACATATCTACGATGAAATAATTAAAATAGTATTTATTCCTTCCAAAAGAACATAAGTCATTAATAATATCATAACCCATGTAAAGAAATGAGTTCTATAAATAACTCATCATAAAATGACTCATGGAAAATAAACGGGTTTCATATATATCGTGAAATTATAAAAATAAACCAACCATAGAGACAATAAGGATATTATCCTCGACTAATATCCCCATTTATGCATATGTAACCTCAAATAATGTTATATTAAATGGAAAATAATTTTGAAATATCACTTGAAATAAATATTTAGGAAAACATTTTCAAATCATTTTTGTTTAAATAGTCATGAAATAATAAAGAAGAAAATTTTATTTCAAAATAAACTTTTAGTATTATAAAGAAGCCAGCCAATCATTAACATTTTGAGATTTTGTGAAACTATTTTCATTCCATATAAGATGGAAAACATTCCTTCTTCATTTTTGTGAGAACAGTCACAATGACCCCCATTTTGAAAAAGAAAAAAAGAATAATTTAAACAATATAATAAAAATTCATAATTTATAAAAATGAATTATAAAAAATAATGAAATAATATAAAGATCATTTTTGGAAAAAAATTTAGAAATCATGAAAATAGATGAAAAATTGAGTTTAATGAGAAATTTTGTAAATATATTTTCTATAATAATGTCCCTTATAAATATCATACCATTTAGGTGAGAAATAATCAAATGAGTGGAAAAAATGAATGAAATGTAATGAAAAATAATAAACCTCTTAAATAAATGATAATATATTAAAAAATAACTTCACAATTAACATTAGTGTGGAATAATGAAGGAACTAGATGTTTAACCCAATAAATGGGAATTTGGTTAAGAATTTCTTTACCGCATTGTAATCGGTCAAATTAAATTCCCTCTTAATGTAGTAATTATAAAAATAAAGATTAAATAACATGGAAATAATGAGATTAATGATATAATATATCAAATGGAAATATATATATATATATATATATAATAATAATAAATATATGGTGAATGTGGCATATATCGCACAGAAGTAAATGTGAGTATAGAAAGCCTTACCCCACACTTACCTTTAATTTTTCAAACATTATCACGTCATATAAATGTTTAAATAACACAATTAATTAATTCTTAGACTATAAAAATATTAACAATACCATACCCAATACTTTTATATCATATTTCCACCAATTAATTAATAATATTTCATTATTTTCTTTATTTTAGGTTCATTATTTTATTTTTTTCATGATTTGTTTATTTGTGTATAATTTGGGATTTTTTCCTATTGAAATAAATCTAAAAAATTAAATTAAATTCTATTTATGTAATTTCATATTTTTAAATGGTACCATATAACATTTTGTACATGTGAAATGAGAGTGATTCATTTAATAAAATCATAATGATGTTTATTTGGTTTATTTTTTCATTTTTTCTGACTATCAAGAAATAGTTTAATTTTATTTAATACTTTGTATCTATATTACATTTAAAAATTGATATAGTTTATAACATTACTTTTATAATATTATTTTTCCATAACAATACTTTTATGACCATCCATTAAAGAGGTAATGGAAAATGAAAAATAATTATTGACAAAGATAGTTAACCAACATCATTTGGAAAATGGTTTCCTTTTTTGAATATGATATGGTAATGAATGAGATGGATATAATATTTTCAATTATAAAAAATTATTTCATTATATAAATGTTATTTTATTTACTAATCGTTGACTGATGAATCAAGTGAGGAGAAGGTACAAATGAAAAGAAATTAAGAGAGTTTATTTTATGAAGCTGCTTCTTGAATATCACCACCATGATGGATTCCTTATAAAACATCAAATTGGACTATGGGAGTGGACTAAATCACATGATGTGGGAGAACAGGAAGATTTGGATTTTTTATTTATTTTAAACATTCAATTCTTGTGAGGATAATGTTGTGTTGAGGAGTGGTATTTTTACATGTGGAGGGGTGGTTTTCTGGGATTAAATAACGATTACTCTATATTTAAATCCAACAACATTTGGGGGGGATAATTATAATGAATTTATAATATAATTAATGTATTAAATAGTGTTTATCATTAAGAAACACATCCACCACCCCTTTTAAGTTTTATTTATTTATGTATTTTACGCTTTTAACATTTTACATTTATTGTATATATTATATTTCATATAGTATAGAAAATAAATTTTTAACATAGTACATTTTTATCCATGAAAATAGAAATGACATTATAACCAATTTTGTACTCCCTAAATGAAGATATAGACTCAATTATTTATTATTCACAAAGAATTACATTAAAATTTACATTTAAAACTAAGCTATAAAAATTCAATTTGAAATATTTCTTTTTTGGAAAATGTGTTTTAATTAAAAAAATGTACATGTATCAAAATAAGATATTAATATTGTTAAAATTAAATTAATTAGATTTTATCTAACGAAAAAATACATATGTTAATTTGATAACTTTTAAAAATCATAAATTCAATAACAAATATAAAAAATGTGGGTTTTATTAAAATCGATATTTCATTACCATTTACTGTAAATTTAAAATTTTATGAAAATTCCATAAAATGAATCTTATGATAATTTTTATTTGATGAATCAAAAAATTATTCTAATATTATAATGTAAATTTTCTGAATGTTTCAAAATATATATTTTTTATTTTATCATAGAAAGAATTCAAAAATATATTCTTAACGAAAATGATTATTTGAGGAACAAAATGAACTTGGTAAAAAATGTTATCATCTTCATATATTGTCAATTAATACATTAAAAATGTGTTTGAAAATTATATATTTCCTAATTTGGTTAATAATATCCTTTCCTTACAATATATCTATTGTGACATAATGGTTGTATTAAAATAATAATATTTTAGAGGTCGTTTAAGATGAGTATTCTGGAAAACATATACTATCAAAGAGAATAAATTTTTTAATAATGGATACATACCATAAAACGATAGGATGTTATATTTTGAGGAATTTTTTTTATAAATGTGTGTTCAGGGGAATTTTCCTTCCACTGTAACAATTGATATCTTACTACCATAGAAAGAATGAATATAGTGAAACGTCCTTTGAGAAATGTAAATATTGTCCATTGGATAATCTATCAAAAAAGAGGTTGTGGTTTTCATAGCTAGGAAAAATATGAAATCACAAATCTTATAGGTGATCACTCTAAAGTTATGTGTCCACACACGTTCCAGTTTTTCACAACATGTTGTTAGAGAATATCATTCTTGAAATCTTTAAGAGATTATGGAGGAGTTTTTAAAAACAATATAGGTGGGTTAGGTCACCAAAATAGTTCCATGCCATAATGTGAATACACCCACTATAGTGTGAATTTCCACACTATAGTTATTTATGCATAATTGAAAGTTTCATTGTGGTGGAACTGACTGAGGTGTAGTATGTATATAAAGGGGGATTCTACATCATAAAATCATGTATCATACCAAAGTCACTATTTTTATCTAAAACTGAATGGAAGGTATTTTTTAATTTATTGGTTTCCATGAGTGGTTATTTTGTAATAGTAATGGAAAAACTAATTGATGACATTATTATATTATAATGGGTAATTTGAATAGAAGAATAATATTTTAATATGTGTATATTTATCCATAATTAATTTTTCAATTTTTCAACGTTGATAGTGAAGTCTAAACATAGAATTAAATCTATGTGCACATATTTCATAATCAGATAATATTAGGGACTTTCAGCTCATTGAATATTCAATTGTCAAAGAAGAAGAATCATGAATTCTATTTGAGGGACTATAAATTGTTATATATGATGATGGAATTAATTGGATATACTTCTAAATATTAAGAAAGTGTTTGTTATTACTACAATATAGAATATTGTTTCAATGCAATTCTAATTAGTATAAAATTTATTACATCATGGTATTTTATTAGATATTGTTAAATAGCCCAGCAGAACTTCAATAGAGTATCTATTTATACTAGAAAACAAAATCTAAGCTGGTATTTTAGATTAGGGGACCCCAATTTCCAAAAACTATGAATATTGTCCATAAAATTGGTACTAATCTAATTAAATAATGTTCTTGTGAGTGACCCTTAGGAAGCAGTTATTTTTTCCTATGATTTGTAATGAAGTGAGCCCAAGCACACCATTGACAAACTTGGTCCTTTTAATAACTTGAAGATCATGGATATTTTTTTTCATAGAATGATATCATTTCATGTATCTTGAAGTATCAAAGTGAGTGTGAACCAACTAAATATTAGTTCCTATATTTACATTGTTCATTAACAACAAATAATTAAGAAATATAAAGTATATTCTGTTAATTATCAATCTATGTGATTATAAAGGTTAAGAGGCCAAGATATTATAGGGTAAGCGATGTATGTATAGAATAAATTGTTTTAATGGGTTATGAAAATCATAACCTAAGTCACCTCTCTCTTTCTCAGGGTACTCTCAGGTTTTTTCCCTTGCTTATTTCAAACAAGTGGAATTAGGTGAAGGCTCATATCATAATTTTTTAATACTATGAATTTTTATAATTTTTTGTTGTAGTTTTTATCTATATTGAAGGAAAATTTATTAGATATAATGAAATTAAAATCATGGAAATGATTTCTTTTATTCAGGGATGTTTTAATTAGTCTTTTTTGGAATTTTTGGAAGATGGAATCTTTCTATTGACTGACGCAGTGTTATTCATGAAAATAAAATAAAATTATTACAATTTATGTTTTGGTCATTGATGAATTAAAGGAGACAAATTTTAGAGTCTTCCACATAAATCTGATTAATTTATATTTCATAAAAATAAATTTGAATGATGTTTTATGATATTTTTGTTTAAGTATAAAGGAAAACTAAAAATATCCTTATGAAACAACGCAATATGTAAAAAAATAAAATAAGTCTTCCCAAAATTTGTTCTCTCTAGCAGTGGTAAAACATGACCATGATTTTATCGTTGATTATATCTATAATATAGAAAAAGGGTGTAATATTTTAGACTCTCTGTTAAATATTAAAATGATACAGAATAATGGTGATGAAATAGAAATTATATCATGTTTCTAATACATGGAATGGTATTTAAATGACAATAATGATAATCAGAGTATCATTCATTGAGTGTACATTTCAATTATTGAGCTTTTATCCTTGGAATAGAAGGGATTAATTTGTGAATAATTGGCCTTGAATTTTATATAATAGAAAATGGGAATTAATATGAAAAATTAAAGATTCATGATAGATAATATTTTCCAATATATATTGATAAAAATGGCCTTGGAAAAGGATTTCAAGGCTAGAATATTACCTCCCAAAACCCTACATGATGAATGTAGAAACTCAGGTATAGATGTTTCTTAAAATATGTATGAAATTATTATTAGTTAAAATATAATATATGAAAATAAGATAACATTATTATAGTATGAAACCAATTATTGAGGGGATGAGGGTCCCTCTTAAATCTACTTAATCTCATTTAATAATAAAGAGAAATCTAGAAAATAAAATATGAATCAAAGTGGTGTTTCATAAAAAATAGGGAATTGTTTTCCATAAATGTTGAGGGAACTAATGTTATCATATTGATTAATATTTATTCTCATCAATAGTATTGGTATCTAATAAAAAAATAGAAAATAGTTTAAGACTCATTAAGTTCCAAAATCTCGATCAATGAGAGACCAATTTAGATATGATTCTTATAGTAAACTTTAAATTATTTTAAAATTGTTTTTCTAAAATGATATTGTAATTTGAAAAATCAATGGTTGGGTAATAAATTTATATAAACCCTTGATTCCTGCACTTATCTTCATGTTATTAAACATAGATTATTTTTTCACATCTCTACTGAAAGATGGTAATTTCAGTTAGTGAATATCTTGAAAAAATATTAAAGGAAATGACATGGATTGACTAATATGTGGTTTCACTGGATTTAGATAATCAAAATATGGTTGATAAAAATAAATGGAGTTGTTTTGAAACAAGGATATAAAATATATTCATGTACAGAAGATATCCATAAGGGGGAGTTGAACATTCTTGGAATATATTCCTATATTAAGTGGGAGATTATACTAAGGCAATGTTCCCTTCTAGAAGGAGAAAATTGAGAAAAATGTGTGTCCCATGATTTTTTATTATGAAGTGTAGAAATTAATTTTTTATTCCAAATTGCATTCATTTTTCATTGAAAATAAGTTATAGAAGAATATAACTTGTAGTTAAAATATATAATTAAGGGGAGTAGATACATCCATGTTAAATCTGAATAAAGGGGATGAAAATCATGCTTATGTTAGTCGAAAAAATAGAAAGGGATGTATTTTTAGAAATCCCAAAGGATCGATTATGGATTTATTGACGATAAGGCTGGACAATTTTGATTAAATAAGAATGGTTAAAGTTAATAAACATGATTTTTGTTGTCATGTCATTCAAGAAAGTTGGAATTTTAAAAAATAAAATTATTAATAACTAGTTTCAAAGATAAAAAAATTATTGAAATGTCTATTGGAAGATAGAATAGAAAATCAGGCTTCTCATGAATTGATATCACATATTTTTATAAGTATATTCTATACCTTACGAAAACACATTCCTAAGGACCATAATAGTTCATATTCATTGGTGAATAGGTACACAATGTCATAATTTGGTGAATTATTTTTAACGTCTCATATAAACATCTTCTACTTTAGTAATCTTTATAAACATACCATGAATCAATCCTTTAATCACAATTTGAGGAAGCGAAATATATGAAAGGGTGAGATTAGATGTTATATAAGGGAGAACAATGGATATATTTAACAATAACATGAACATAATGGTTTGATAACTTGAAATTAACATTTGATAACCACACCCATCATATCAAATACCATAACATTGTGTCACGATATAAATATTGGTTGTTCATAAGATATAAATCATAAGGTAAACAAAGAACATGATCAATGAGAGCACAAAATTTTTTTAGGACATACATTTTTGGAATACACATTAAAATAGAGAATCATTTCCATATTATTCAAGTCTCACTACCATGGCCATCATAGTGGAATCAATTAACTACCCAATCCATTATATTAGAAAAGGTTTCTTCCAAAGACCAACATAATTGATAAATTCACCTGTTGAGCTAGATTCACTCCATGTTATAGTCCATCCTATATAATGAGATAAAAAAATACTTACCCAATGAATTGGTGGGAGATATAAGTACCATCTATATCATAATTAAGACCATTTTAATGTGTTCCACAAGATCAACATAATTAATAATATAATAACCCAATAATTAAATGGGGTTCTTAAATATTTCATCATATCACAAACAATATAAGTGATACATGATTCATAATCATTTATTATTTTCATCATTCCACATCACATAGATAATGATTTAGGTAATTTATCATTTTTATCATGGTATAAACTATGAATTAGAAACGAGTTTCATTAACATATTACCACAAGAAACCATTTGGAGAAATATTAAGAATGGTATCCTTGTTTAAAAACCCCCAAAACAAATATGTTATATCAAAGGATGTCATCCAAGATGTAGAATGATTATGTATGATCACTTGGAATATTTCTTCTAGAGAATATGTTTTCATTGAAATTCTCTTTTTAAAACTAAAAATTTGGAAAAAATACAAACACATTTTTTATTTAAAAATAATATAGAAAACATATAAACTATTCTTAAAAATATATATTGTTTATAGTGGAGGAAAATTCAATTCAAATAATACACATTAAAACAACGATTCATTTCACATTTTCAGGAAATGAAAAACATGAATTTTATGAAAAATGAATTGAATATTCATTTACAAAATATTACATAAAAATTACAATATAATTTAAAATTTATTATATAAATAAATCTAAATTTATTTTATAAATTTATTTTTTATAGAAAATACAAGCTTTTGAAATAATATAATTTTTTGAATGAAAATATAAACAAATGTTATATTTTTCATAAAAACATTATTTAGACCCATAAAGTACATAAACGGAGTAAAATTAATAGAAATCATATATTCTCAACACATGACTATATGAGAATAGAATTCATGAGTTTACAAGGAAATTGAATATAAAAATTCAATATTGGAATCATAATCATAAACAATCCCAAAAAAGGATAAGATTGGGACCCAAAATTTGTAGCTCTTGTATAACATTGAATTGTATTCCCCATGAATGAATAAAAATATATTAAACAAAAAATATCATTATAATAAATAAATTTATTATGTTATATTTCAAATGGTATTAATATAATCCTCATAATTTAATGTATGTGTATCACATAACATATGTCTCAATAAGGGAAAATTGAAAAACAAAACCGCTTATTGATTTGGTAACCTTTGAACTGTAATCCCCATAAAATATATATCCTAAAATGTATATGTAAATATAAATAATTATCATCATATTGATCATAAAATATATTCATTGGTATTATACACAACATATAATTTAAATATGTGGTGAATATGTAATGTGTCTACTATAAGAAACAAGAGCGACGAAAATCCCTAACCGTAAGTAATGACTTCTTTCATACACATTTGATCCTCATGTATAATAAACACTAATATATTATAAAAATAATAATATAACCACAAGTATATATATATATATATAATACCATATATTATTTTCTTATGACCATTTTTTACATGTTTATTACAAATTTTTTGTTAAAATTACATCTCTGGTAAAAACTTATTCGTTTTTCATATATGTTTTGATTAGTTATTTTATATCTACATAAATTGATAGTGGTTACATAATACCCAGAATAATAATCATGATATAATTATCATATTCATAAATAAATTATACTTTTAATATCGACAATTATATATTGTTTGGAGGAATAACATATGTTATGATCATAGAGATGGTAGGTTCCACGTACGCATGAGTATTGTTTTCATTTTTAAACCATCATTATGGAAATGAGATTTGTAATATTTTGTGCCTAAATAATTTTAATAATATCTTAAATACTATATTTTTTCTTCAAATATTATTATATATATTATACATCTGGTTTCATGATGAAATGAGAGAGTCAGATTACCTCGTGAAGGTGCTAGACAACACATACACAAACAAAGTTATCAAATCTCATTGAGTAAACAGTTATAAAAAAATTTATATATTATACTTTTAGAATGGTAAATATGTAATTAATTTCATACTTATGTTATTTATATCACACCTTTTTATTATAGTTTTCATTATTATCGTACATGTAAAATGATTGTGAGAAATGAGTCACCTCGCTTCATGTGGTAATAATATGTCATAGACACAAGTGACGTTATCATATCCCCTCAATGAATGGAGAGTATATATATATATATATGATATAATGTCTAAAGATTTATTCTAATTTTATAAATATTATATATATATATATATAACATATATCCACCATCATACCCAACCATGAGTGGTGGTAATAGAAAAATAAATGCCATTAGTTCGTGAGGTTGTAATCTAATGACCACAAAAATGATGGTTTCATAACATATCTGATGGATGTAGAGACTATTTTATTCTGTTAACATAACATAATGACATCTATGTATATTTATGATATTGATGTATTCACATCATCATTATTTAACAATAATTTACTAGGTGGATGAATAAATAAAATAAGAATTATTGTTAAAGAATGTAACCTCTTTATTTGGTGACCTCATTTACATTTCAACAAAGTCCTAACAAGGATGGATTTATGAGTAAAGTAATTTTAATAATATAAGAGGAGGTATTTTTAAATGTGAATTGTTTATATCATTCATGAACCAAAATTTTTAATGATTTAATGTTTGAGTGTAAGAGGAGAGGTGTGGCCTTTTATATGTGGGGCGAGTTGCATAATTGATATGTTTCAGAAGTGAAATGTGTACTCATGTTTTTCATTTGACACATTGGTAAAAAATATGGTATTATCAAGGACTATACATTAATGGGTCTAAATATTTCCATAAATTATATTTTAGAAAATATTTCATGTCATTTTGACTATTATCATTTATGTTTTACACCTAGATAAACCAATGATTAAGATAACCATAATAATTAATTTATATTGTTTTGACTCTTCATTTTGGGCAAAAATTTGGTTGAAAATTTCAGATAATATAAATTATGATTATTAAAAAATGGAAACAGTTTTTTTCAAATTCAAATTCAATAAATTGAAGATTTTTAATTTAAGATTATTCTTGAAGACGCGATAAGAAAATAGGTTTTCAAAGAGAAATCAATCAAATGATTACATGATTTTTATAAATATATTAATTATAAATATAATTAATGTGGAATAAATTATATTAATATACATATAATAGAACCAATTTATATTTAAATAAATTTTGACATAACATTTATGTTTATTAATAATTTAAATGATATGTAAGATTTGAATTAAAATTTTATATCTTTCACTAGCCATCAAAATTTAATCTTTTTAGAAAATTATCATGAACTAAAGAACCTATAACTGTTAAATTATAATTTATAAAATAAAATTTATTTTTTCAAGGAAAGTTTCTATGTTTTATTGAAAATTATTTTTTATGTCATATTGTAAAATGGGGACAAAACATATTTCTAGAAAAATACAGTTTTTAACTATAAAATGTTTTTCATCATTTTCTCTATTCCACACAAAAAACCCATAAGATTAATTTTAAATAATTTATTAAATAGCTAATATAAAAATTTCATTAAAATTATTCATAAAAAGTGATTTTTTTTAAATTTTTCAGATAAATGTTTTTTGTGTGGATAAAAACAGTTTCTAGAAAAATAATATTTCGTTCTAAATATAGAAATTTTCATTTATAATTAATTAGTAACCAAAGAATTCATTTTATATACATCAATAGACCACATACATTCATAATTTATTTTATTAAATTCATACCCTCTTTTTAATGGAAATATGAATAAAATTATTTAATAATAATTTGTGTTATATTTCATTTAAAATATGTGAATAACATAACAGAAGTTACTATAATGTTAAATTAATTCAAAAATTAAAACAAAATAAGAAAATATCATTGTCTTATAGTGTAACACCTTAAAATGAATTTATCCCTTTAATTTAATCACATTGGTAACAAGATATAGGGATACTTCTACCTCATTACATCCTATGGTTTCCATGTATCATTCTCATTCTAGTAGTTTTTTCACAAATCATTGTCCATATAAGAGGTATTTATTTCATATACACTACTATATCTAATCTAGAATCACTACTAGTTGTTTCTGATTATAAACATCATTCTGTAATAGTATTACCTCTATGCTAAGTACATGTGATTTATTTGGTATTTACTTCCTCGAGAGAGATTCATTGAACATGTTGTAGATTTGGGAGAGCATTAGTTGATATTCTAATTGATAAAATATGGTACAAATATAATAAATTTTGTCAAATGGACTGATATTTCTAAGGATTATTTTTCCCATGTTTCTTCCATGGATAAATTCATATAAATAATATCTCTCCAACATCATATTCTATATAACATTGATTATTATCTATGAAAAAAAAATCAATATTTTTCGTATGTTTTGCAGAATGGCTCTGACCTTTACATAAATTTAATTATATAGACTATATCCCAATATCTTTTTTTGTAGCTTCAGTCCATTATATTTTATTTCTACAATTCTTTCCCTAAAGGGATTCATAAGTATCCATCTTAATTCACGATTTTAGGTAATTGTTTCAACCAATCTCCACTTGGGGAAGGTATTGATCCCAACCACATCTGAAATCCAATGAAAAAGATTTTATAATATAATCTTGGGTTTGAGTTCTTCCCATGGCTTATAATATATCTAAGTATGATACCCATTTCACAATCTAAACTCCATATCAATATCATTATAAATACATCTTAAAACCCTCAACCAAAAATCCATGTCTTGACCAAATTGATGTAAATGTATACCCCTAGAAACATTACCACTTCTTTAAAGTACATTCTAGCAATAGGATATGGGGGGAAATATTCTCTCGTAGAAAAAAAGTTTGATATTGTAACACCCGAGACTTTTATGTTATATAAATCATCAAAGGAATCTTTTTCTACACAACACTTGCTTGGCTTGCTTTACACGCAATCGCGACCTTCCTCGATAGCTTGCGTCGTACGCAATACCGAGTTTCACTAAACAACAATATGCTATTAAAACTAGCCGTTATGAATAGTAATAACCACTTTTTGAAATTTTATAAATTTTATTTTTCAAAATGGACTTCATTTTTGGACTCAGAATATCGAAATTAGCCTAGGGTGAAATTTTGGTATTTTTCTGAAAACATTCAATTTTTGATGAATAGTGAAACCACTAAGTGGTAGGTTAAAAACTGAATTTTGCATAAAACATAATTTTACCGCTTCTGTGAATGGAATTTCAAAAATCCGACAGACACGGTTGAAATCAGTAAGTAAAATGTGGTTCAATGAGATAAAAATAATTTTTTGTGAATAGTAACTTTTTACTTTTTTTTACAGCGGTTAATAGTAAATAGGGTAACTAAGGGTAAATATGATATTAATATTACCCTAACACATGTCCTAATTCTATTGGACAAGTTTAATTCGACCAAAAACAAACTTAGGAATAAAATATGACCATTTAGGCCCACTTGGATTAGATTAGGACATTTATTATTAATTTATTTAAAGAAGGGTTAAAATAGTTAAAATCAATGTTTAATAATTAAATCATTTTTAATATGGGGTTATACATAAGATAAATTCAATTGTAAATATTAATTAGAAATCTAAAAAGATTTCCTACATGATGATATTTTATTTGTAATTTTTAGACATCAAATAATTTAATTTATTTATGACACAAAGATGATGCAGTAATTATCTTATTAATGAAATATTGACATAATTGATGTTATAAACACCAAAATAAATGTAATTTAAGACTTTTTATGAATTCCACTAATTTTCTAGGTTACTATGATATATTAGTGTTGATTTAATCAACTTGGTTCGAACATATAATTCTGTTATGACTTTCACAAAAATCATATATCAAATAGTGTCAAAATTGACACAAAATAGTTTTTAAATCAAATATTATATTACTAATTGTTATTTTATTCCTAAAAATCTAAGGTTCGGCCAAATGAATTAGATAAGGATATATATATTAATAATAAACAATTTGGGGTTCTTTTGGCTTGTTATAGTAAGTGTATTAACCATATAGTGAAAGAAAACAAAAAGACACGGTAAAAGTTAAATTAATTAACTTAGAGTTAAATCTAATTGATAAGGTTAAAATAATACCCTAAACTTGTCTAAATCCTATTGGTTGATAGGATTTCGACCCATCCCCACTTTAGCTTCGAAATAAGACCCTTTGGAACCATTATAAACCGATTTTGACTTTAATATAAAATAATATTTTGAGATATTCCTAAGGTGCCCCTCTCCTCCCTTATAAAAGGGCACCTCCTCCCCCTCCTCCTCACACCAATTTGAGCACTCAAGCTCGGCCAACCCCTGCCATTTTCTCCTCTCCACTTCCCTAGAATAATCCTAGAGGTCCTGGTCTTCTCCAAAGACCAATCTTAGTTCCTTAAGTGGAGGATTCAAAGAAGCGTTCCAAAGAAGAGGTAATATCCATTACCGATCTTTTCAATTTCTTTCTTCTTCAACTTCTTCTCCTTTAGTTGTTTCATGATAAAGTAATAACATCAGTATTACTTACACACTGATATGTTATTATAAATATGAAACAACCCTAATTCACCTTCTATCCATCCTACGGAAAAAAATGAAATCACCGCGCGTGCGTACGTACGGAATACCGTCTCCACGCCGTGGTGTAATCTATTTTCCACCATCACCTTACAAGGATGGGTATAATGGTGTAATGAGTAACTATATATGATTATTATGAAGTAATATTGATACTGAAATAATATATATATACTCCAATACAATTCCACGATCATAGGAACAATATCATCACTCGTGCGTATGTACGGAATACCGTCTCCACGATGTGATGTGACTCGTTCTACATGATCTTCATTTCATAATGATTATATAAATGAATTGAATGAATAAATATGATATATGTTACACTAATACCATTCTGGATATAAGTTATCTATAACCTTAAAAGAAGAATAAGAATTTATTCGACAAAACACACATAAGAACAAAAGGCAATAAAGACCCGAGTAACAAGTAACAATGAAATATTACTAATAAGAAGCTAAGAATATGACTATATATGATATCATATCAATATGTATGATTCTGGAATAAGTCAATAACATTATTTAAACCATTATACAGGAGCTTCGGACACATACAAAGCAAATCGGACCTAAGGTAAGGGAAATATCACAATCTCACTTTTATCCGAGATTGTTTTTACATTGGTAATTACTGGGGTGTATTTTATCATCCACATCCATGTTTCCTCAATATGTAATATTATTTACATCCTTCTACAATATTGTATATCAAATTTTACCCTTCGGTAAGTTTTTTTTGTAAAAGATATGAAAGGAATCTTTTGTCATTTTTCGTACGAGGTACTTTTTGACTTTTCCGACAAAAGTACGAAGAATGTTTTTTTAACTTATACGGCATGAATGGATTTTTAAAACAGTATTTCCAAGAAGCTTCTTTTACAAGTTTTCAAGTTTATTTTTAATCAACTTCTTTTAGTTTAAAATGGTATGACATGTTAAGAAAGGAAAAGTATTTTTGAAGTAGAAAGGATATTTTCCTCAAGAATGAAGTTCAAGTGTTTTATCAAAATTATTTTCCATCTAAGATAATAATGGGTTCTGTTTTTATACCTATTATTACATTGATTTGATCATGTTGTGATGGAATTATTTTTATGAATTCTTTTATCTTATATTAATTTATTTCTGATGTCATGATGTTTCAAGAATCCCATTTTTGTTACATGTGTTATGCGATGATGTATGTTTTATGATTATGTGGCACACATAAGAAAGGATTCATTATAAGATGGGTGGGACCTATATCTCCCTCCAATGCATTGGGTAAAGATTTTATATCTCATGAGATAGACATGGCTGGAACGGAAGGTTATTTCGGTTCAGTGGTACAGGACTGAAACGAGGAGTGAACTCGGTTCCGAAAGGGACTTTGTCCACTATGATAGTCTTGGCAATGAGTCATGACTAACAAGAAATGATTTTCCATGATTATGTGTGCATGACACAAAGTTTCAAGTCTTATGTTATGATTATGGGGATCTCATTTTCACTTCTATAATTTATTCCATGATAAGATATTATGATCTCTTTTGCAGGTTTTGATTTTCAAAAAGATATGATATGATTTTTATTTCCTTTATTTGCCCTTGCTGAGCATTTGAGCTCACCCTTTTATGTTTTCTTTTCCCCAGGTCAGGAAGATGGATATTAAGTAGAATATGCTAAAAGGGACCCTAGATATGATGAAATAAATGGGAGACACTGTAGAAGATTTATGAACCAGTTGTTTATGTTTCCCAGTTTCTAAAGACACTATACCTATACGGTCCTTTGTGGTTTTATCATATGTTGTAATAAGTGTGCTTCAATTTTTGAAGTATTAAAAATGTATGTAAAGTATGGGTCGTTATAGTTGGTATCAAAGGAAAGGTATAGTCAACATTTGGAAACTAGGATGTGAAAGCCTTAGTAAGAACCCTAAGGATAAGTCTAAGCATAGAACACAATCTTAGAAATGGCCATGAATAACCTAGGATAAGACCATAAGCATGAAAATTTTATTCTTGAATTATGTGGTTTCCTATTATAATTAGTGTTTCTCACACTATTCTTCTTGGTTTTAGTCAATGGCTGGAACCCGAAGGAACCGTGTTAATGCGGAATGCGATGGGCAATGCAATGATTGTCCCCCTGAGCAACCAAACGATATGGGAGCTGGAATGCAAAATCTTGTAGCCATGCTCACACAACTTTCTCAAGCTATGAATCATGCAGGATTTCCAAACGAGCAAAAGAGGGAGCAACATTCTGTTGAATCCTTCATGAGGCAGCGTCCACCTTCTTTCAGCGGGTCTACTGATCCATTAGTTGCTGAATAATGGATTAGTACTACTGAAAAGATATTTTCAGTTCTTCAATGTTCTGAGCATGATAAAGTTATCCTAGCAGTGTATCGTTTGGAAGGAGATGCGGATCAATGGTGGAATCTTGTTAAGAATACGAGGCAAAGGGATGAAATTGAGTCTATGGAATGGGACGAGTTCAAGAACTTATTTTTCAATAAGTACTTCCCTCGTATTCTACGAAAAAAGATGGAGAAAGAGTTTCTTGAACTGAAGCAAAGGGATGATGAATCTGTTGGTACTTATGAAGAAAATTTTACAAGACTTGCAAGGTACGCTTCTGGTATTATTATCCAACCTGAGAGTAAGATCGATCGATTCTTTAGTGGCTTAAAACCAAGTCTTCGAAGGGCGTTAGCCATAAGGGGCTTCAATAGCTACGAGGAAATCGTTCAATGTGCTCTCAAAGTCGAGATGGAGATTAGAGTAACCCATCAGTCACATGGGTTTGATAAGAAGAGGAAGATGGAATTCAAAGAAAAATCTAAAGAGCACACGGAAAAGAAGATGAGCTTTTCCTTATGCTCAATGTGTGGAAAGAAACATGGAGGGAGTTGTCTTAAAGGGACAAGTAAATGTTTTAAACGTGGAAAGGAAGGTCATCGGGCATTTGAATACAGTGATAATGGGAAGAAGATTTTTAATGATGCAAACAAAGGAAGGGATACACAGAATGAACCTACTACACTTCAATGTTTCAAGTGCAAGGAGATGGGGCATTATGCCAATCAATGCCCAAATCCAAGGGTTGATGATGATGGTCGACGTCAAAGAAATCTTAAGGCTAAAGACAAAGGAAAGTCACATGCAATTTCTATCAGCGATGTGGAGTACGATAACGATGTGGTGAAAGGTACACTTACCATCCACTCTAAAGTAGAAAATGTTTTATTTGATTCTGGATCCACCCACTCTTTTATTTCTGAAGACTTTTCTAAGGGTATCACCGTATTACCTCAACAATTAGATGTTGAGTTAGCTGTGACAACACCTAATGGCACATCAATCGCATCAAAAGTTTATAATTCTTCTCCGATCGAAGTTTGTGGGAAAGTGCTTCCTGCAAATCTTGTGATCCTTACTTTAGTGGAATTTGATGTGATTCTTGGCATGGATTAGCTTTCTCTATATGGAGCTCAAATCAATTGCCAAAGAAGGGAAGTCACATTTCATATTCCAGATCAATCTACGATCGTATACCAATGCAAGGATGAACATAACCTTCCAGTGGAAATTTCTTCCATCTTATGGGTATTGATTCCACTAAATGAAGGTTATTTATCTCAAATGGTTGGTGGGAAACTCACGATTAAGAATATTCCCATTGTACGGGAGTTTGATGATGTCTTTCCGGAGGAATTACCGGGTCTTCCACCAAATCGTGAAGTTGAGTTTTCAATAGAACTCGTACCAGGTGCTTTGCCTATTTCAAAGACACCTTATAGAATGGCCCCAATTGAGTTGCAGGAATTAAAGAAGCAACTCCAAGAGAATCTTGATAAGGGATTCATTCGCCCTAGTGCATCACCGTGGGGAGCACCTGTTCTATTTGTTAAGAAGAAAGATGGATCAATGAGACTCTGCATTGATTATCGAGAACTTAACAAGATCACTATCAAGAACAAATATCCTCTCCCACGCATTGATGACTTATTTGACCAATTACGCGGAGCTCAATACTTTTCCAAGATTGATCTTCGTTCAGGGTATCATCAATTAAGGGTCAAAAGGGAGGATATACCAAAGATGGCTTTCCGTACAAGGTATGGACACTATGAATTTATAGTGATGCCATTTGGTCTTACTAATGCCCCTGCTATCTTCATGGATCTAATGAATAGAGTCTTTAGAGACTATCTTTATCAATTTGTGGTAGTCTTTATAGACGATATTCTTGTCAATTCAAAGATCAAGGAAGAGCATGAAGATCACTTGAGAATTATATTGAAGACCCTGAGAAAGGAGAAGCTTTATGCCAAATTTACCAAGTGTGATTTTTGGATTCAAAAATTTTCATTTTTGGGTCACATAATCTCAAAAGAGGGGATATCTGTGGATCCAGCAAAAACAGAGGTTATCGAAAGATGGTCGAGACCAACAACAGTAACTGAGATCCGAAGTTTTCTTGGTTTGGCTGGATATTATCGACGTTTTGTAAAAGATTTTTCACGATTATCTAATCCACTCACCAAGTTGACCCGGAAAGGAGTTAAGTTTGTCTGGACGGAAGAATGTGAAGAGAATTTCAAGGAGTTGAAAAGAAGGTTATCCAGTGCACCTGTGCTCACACTGCCTTGTAGTGGAGAAAGGTTTGTGATCTACAGTGATACATCCAAGAAGGGATTGGGGTGTGTTCTTATGCAAAATGATATGGTGATAGCTTATGCCTCACGACAGTTGAAAATCCATGAGCAAAATTACCCAACACATGATTTGGAGTTAGCTGTGGTAATCTTTGCATTAAAGATTTGGAGGCATTACCTTTATGGTGAAAGGTGTGATATTCATACTGATCATAATAGTTTAAAGTATATTTTCACACAAAAGGAGTTGAATATGCGTCAAACAAGATGGTTGGAGCTGATTAAGGATTATGACTGCTCAATCCATTACCACCCTGGGAAGGCAAACAAGGTGGCAGATGCATTAAGTCGACAAGACCATGCTAGTTTATCCATGATGAGGATCACAAAAGATCCAATATTTATGGATTTACAACGGATGGATCTTAGAATTATAATGGAAGGGAAAAATCTTATCTTTCTCAAATGAATGTTCATCCATCTATACATGTGAAGATTAAAGAGGCACAGAAAGAAGATGTCGAGTTACAAAAGAAGGTGAGAAATGTTCCTGAATTCAACCTTGATTGTGATGGGATAATAAAGTTCAGGAATCGGGTTTGCGTTCCTCCCTTCCCCGAATTAAAGAATGAGCTGTTGGATGAGGCTCATAGTTCATCATTCTCTATTCATCCTGGAAGCACGAAGATGTATAGGGACCTGAAAGAGTACTTCTGGTGGGTTGGCATGAAAAGAGATGTTGCTGAATATGTCTCTCGATGCTTGGTTTGTCAACAAGTTAAAGCTGAGAGACATAAGTCTAAGGGGATGTTACAACCATTACCCATACCCGAATGGAAATGGGAAAACATCACTATGGACTTTGTCACAGGACTTCCTAAAACATCCAAAGGCAATAATTCTATCTGGGTCATAGTTGATCGTCTTACAAAGTCTGCAAACTTCATTGCTATTAGAGAGGATTTCTCTCTAGATCAGCTTGCCAGGATATATGTAAAGGAAGTGGTAAGATTGCATGGAGTACCACTTTCTATTATATCTGATCGAGATCCGAGATTTACCTCGAAGTTCTGGCGAAGTCTTCAGCATACTCTGGATACAGAGTTGAGTTTCAGCACTCCTTATCATCCCCAGACAGACGGTCAGTCTGAGAGAACAATTCAAACCCTAGAAGATATGTTGAGAGCTTGCTCTATGGATTTCAAAGGAGGTTGGGATCAAAACCTACCTTTGGTAGAATTTTCTTATAATAATAGCTTTCACTCCAGTATTCAGATGGCTCCTTATGAAGCTCTCTATGGAAAGAAATGCAGGACTCCAACTTGCTGGGATGAAGTTGGGGAAAGAAATCTATTAGGACCTGATCTCGTTGATGAAATGGCAGAAAAGGTCAGATCTATTCAACAACACATAAGCGCAGCTCAGAGTCGACAGAAAAGTTATGCCGACAACCGAAGAAAAGACCTAGAGTTTGAAGTGGGTGATAAAGTGTTCTTACGAATATCTCCCTGGAAGAGGGTTATGAGATTTGGAAAGAAAGGGAAGTTGAGCCCTAGATATATCGGTCCTTTCGAAATACTGGATCGTGTTGGGAAGGTAGCTTACCGATTGGCGCTTCCACCGAATCTCTCTCAAGTTCACGATGTGTTCCATGTATCTCTCCTGAGAAAGTACATACCAGATCCTTCACATGTACTCAGCTCAGAAGTTGTACCGCTGGAGCAAGATCTTTCTTATGAAGAACAGCCGATAGAGATTCTGGATCATAGCGAAAAAGTCCTACGAAACAAGACCACTCGCTTGGTGAAAGTTTTATGGAGGAACCACCAACTTGAAGAATCTACATGGGAGCTTGAGGATATGATGAGGGAGAATTATCCTCATCTGTTTGTTACAAAGTGACGAATTTCGAGGGCGAAATTCTTTTTAAGGGGGGTAGAATGTAACACCCGAGACTTTTATGTTATATAAATCATCAAAGGAATCTTTTTCTACACAACACTTGCTTGGCTTGCTTTACACGCAATCGCGACCTTCCTCGATAGCTTGTGTCGTACGCAATACCGAGTTTCACTAAACAACAATATGCTATTAAAACTAGCCATTATGAATAGTAATAACCACTTTTTGAAATTTTATAAATTTTATTTTTCAAAATGGACTTCATTTTTGGACTCAGAATATCGAAATTAGCCTAGGGTGAAATTTTGGTATTTTTCAGAAAACTTTCAATTTTTGATGAATAGTGAAACCACTAAGTGGTAGGTTAAAAACTGAATTTTGCATAAAACTTAATTTTACCGCTTCTGTGAATAGAATTTTGAAAATCCGACAGACACGGTTGATATCAGTAAGTAAAATGTGGTTCAATGAGATAAAAATAATTTTTGGTGAATAGTAACTTTTTACTTTTTTTACCGCGGTTAATAGTAAATAGGGTAACTAAGGGTAAATATGATATTAATGTTACCCTAACACATGTCCTAATTCTATTGGACAAGTGTAATTCGACCAAAAACAAACTTAGGAATAAAATAAGACCATTTAGGCCCACATGGATTAGATTAGGACATTTATTATTAATTTATTTAAAGAAGGGTTAAAATAGTTAAAATCAATGTTTAATAAGTAAATCATTTTTAATATGGGGTTATACATAAGATAAATTCAATTGTAAATATTAATTAGAAATCTAAAAAGATTTCCTACATGATGATATTTTATTTGTAATTTTTAGACATCAAATAATTTAATTTATTTATGACACAAAGATGATGCAGTAATTATCTTATTAATGAAATATTGACATAATTGATGTTATAAACACCAAAATAAATGTAATTTAAGACTTTTTATGAATTCCACTAATTTTCTAGGTTACTATGATATATTATTGTTGATTTAATCAACTTGGTTCGAACATATAATTCTGTTATGACTTTCACAAAAATCATATATCAAATAGTGTCAAAATTGACACAAAATAGTTTTTAAATCAAATATTATATTACTAATTGTTATTTTATTCCTAAAAATCTAAGGTTCGGCCAAATGAATTAGATAAGGATATATATATTAATAATAAACAATTTGGGGTTCGTTTGGCATGTTATAGTAAGTGTATTAACCATATAGTGAAAGAAAACAAAAACACACGGTAAAAGTTAAATTAATTAACTTATAGTTAAATCTAATTGATAAGGTTAAAATAATACCCTAAACTTGTCTAAATCCTATTGGTTGATAGGATTTCGACCCATCCCCACTTTAGCTTCAAAATAAGACCCTTTGGAACCATTATAAACCGATTTCGACTTTAATATAAAATAATATTTTGAGATATTCCTAAGGTGCCCCTCTCCTCCCTTATAAAAGGGCACCTCCTCCCCCTCCTCCTCACACCAATTTGAGCACTCAAGCTCGGAAAACCCCAGCCATTTTATCCTCTCCACTTCCCTATAATAATCCTAGAGGTCCTGGTCTTCTCCAAAGACCAATCTTAGTTCCTTAAGTGGAGGATTCAAAGAAGCGTTCTAAAGAAGAGGTAATATCCATTACCGATCTTTTCAATTTCTTTCTTCTTCAACTTCTTCTCCTTTAGTTGTTTCATGATAAAGTAATAACATCAGTATTAATTACATACTGATATGTTATTATAAATATGAAACAACCCTAATTCACCTTCTATCCATCCTACGGAAAAAAATGAAATCACCGCGCGTGCGTACGTACGGAATACCGTCTCCACGCCGTGGTGTAATCTATTTTCCACCATCACCTCACAAGGATGGGTATAATGGTGTAATGAGTAACTATATATGATTATTATGAAGTAATATTGATACTGAAATAATATATATATATACTCCAATACAATTCCACGATCATAGGAACGATATCATCACTCGTGCGTACGTACGAAATACCGTCTCCACGATGTGATGCGACTCGTTCTACATGATCTTCATTTCATAATGATTATATAAATGAATTTAATGAATAAATATGATATATGTTACACTAATACCATTCTGGATATAAGGTATCTATAACCATAAAAGAAGAATAAGAATTTATTCGACAAAACACACATAAGAACAAAAGGCAATAAAGACCCGAGTAACAAGTAACAATGAAATATTACTAATAAGAAGCTAAGAATATGACCATATATGATATCATATCAATATGTATGATTCTGGAATAAGTCAATAACATTATTTAAACCATTATACAGGAGCTTCGGACACATACAAAGTAAATCGTACCTAAGGTAAGGGAAATATCACAATCTCACTTTTATCCGAGATTGTTTTTACATTGGTAATTACTGGGGTGTATTTTATCATCCACATCCATGTTTCCTCAATATGTAATATTATTTCCATCCTTCTACAATATTTTATATCCAATTTTACCCTTCGGTAAGTTTTTTTGTAAAAGATATGAAAGGAATCTTTTTTCGTTTTTCGTACGAGGTACTTTTTGACTTTTCCGACAAAAGTACGAAGAATGTTTTTTTTAACTGATACGGCATGAATGGATTTTTAAAACAGTATTTCCAAGAAGCTTCCTTTACAAGTTTTCAAGTTTATTTTTAATCAACTTCTTTTAGTTTAAAATTTTATGACATGTTAAGAAAGGAAAAGTATTTTTGAAGTAGAAAGGATATTTTCCTCAAGAATGAAGTTCAAGTGTTTTATCAAAATTATTTTCCATCTAAGATAATAATGGGTTATGTTTTTATCCCTATTATTACATTGATTTGATCATGTTGTGATGGAATTATTTTTATGAATTCCTTTATCTTATATGAATTTATTTATGATGTCATGATGTTTCAAGAATCCCATTTTTGTTACATGTGTTATGCGATGATGTATGTTTTATGATTATGTGGCACACATAAGAAAGGATTCATTATAAGATGGGTGGGACCTATATCTCCCTCCAATGCATTTGGTAAAGATTTTATATCTCATGAGATAGACATGGCTGGAACGGAATGTTATTTCGGTTCAGTGGTACAGGACTGAAACGAGGAGTGAACTCGGTTCAGAAAGGGACTTTGTCCACTAAGATAGTCTTGGCAATGAGTCATGACTAATAAGAAATGATTTTCCATGATTATGTGTGCATGGCACAAAGTTTCAAGTCTTATGTTATGATTATGGGGATCTCATTTTCACTTCTATGATTTATTCCATGATAAGATATTATGATCTATTTTGCAGGTTTTGATTTTCAAAAAGATATGATATGATTTTTATTTCCTTTATTTGCCCTTGCTGAGCATTTGAGCTCACCCTTTTATGTTTTATTTTCCCCAGGTCAGGAAGATGGATATTAAGTAGAATATGATAAAAGGGACCCTAGATATGATGAAATAAATGGGAGACACAGTAGAAGATTTATGAACCAGTTTTTTATGTTTCCCAGTTTCTAAAGACACTATACCTATACGGTCCTTTGTGGTTTTATCATATGTTGTAATAAGTGTGCTTCAATTTTTGAAGTATTAAAAATGTATGTAAAGTATGGGTCGTTATAGATATCTTCCTATAGTGGTCAAATATAACCCATAATTACATCATATCCATAGATAATAAAAACTCAAAAGGAAATCTGTATATTTAATAATATGTCCAAAATTGTAAATGAATTCCCCTTATAATAAATTTATCGATAAAACATATATAAAACCAATGGGTTGTATTTTAATAAATTTATTTTAAAATATCAGTAATATTTATGTATTACCCTCACATAAAACCTCAATTAAACTTTCAATTACTTTGAAATTAATATCAACATTGAAATCATAAACAAAGATATTATCTATAACACCTAAGTTAATATTAAACGGAGACATATATAATTCTGAATGTCAATTCATCGTTTATTATGTATATGTGTTATTATATTAAAGAAAATAATTTTCATTGGAATCATGGGTACTTCCTAGTTCTAGAATAATATAAGATGTCATTATATTTTTTTCATATCTATGGGGATGTATTGTCTTGAAATTTCACTGACTTATAAATAATGTAATATTCTTAGGGATGATTCTTACCAAATTAAAACAATATTTCAAACTAAGGATGAGAGGATATGTTTACCGTAATTATCATCATTCACATCATCTATATTCATTTAAAATCATTCCCTATTTTTTTATATTCAAAGGTTTTTTCTATTAGCTTCCATATTATCCTTTGTATTGGGGTGTTAGTATGCATAATTCCCAAATCACGTACACATAAAATAATGGAGTGTTTTTGTTGCATTCAGGTGATATTTCTATCCATTTACATTATTTATTGTACTCTTCACACTAATTATACATTATTTTTCTAAATTTTTAGGCTTCCAACCCTTGAAACACCACATTTTTGATTTTGGTATTTAACTCATTGCTCATTATGAATGTTTTGGAATTTATGAATATGATACTTTTTCTTAACTCCAAGTGACTTATAATTTGAGTTTCCATGGAACTTAATCTCCTTTTCTAAACACCATAATCAAGAGGGTTTCCAGGTACCATTTCAATATTCTGTGAACATATAATTATATCTTACCATCCTCCAAAATTACTTATGTATAGAACATTATGATTATTTGGTATTAATCCATATATAATCACTAAAACTATCATTTAGGATGAATTATATTACCCAAAGGGTACATAGAATATCTTGTAAATGTTTCTTTATATATACTAAAAAATTCACCATCATTCTACTTAACCTCATAGAACATCATCTCAATTATTTAAGAATGAATATTAGGAAATTACTTCTTGAAAAATAATCTAATAAAATAAAACCAATTCATTGAGATAATTTTTCTCTGCTTCCCCATATTCTTATTAAGATTCCACCATTGAATTATTTTACACCTAAAAGATATTTAAAAAAATTTCATACTCTGAAGTCCAGAGAATGAAAAATATCATTGTGGTGGAACTAATCCATTTCCTAGAAACTAGATGATATATAAAACCAATAATATTATGTAAGGGGTTTCTTCCTAATGAACTTTAAAAAATAGTATTCCCTCCTACAATTGATTGTAAGATCAAGGTGATTCAGTTCTTGAGAATGTTGGGTGGTCATAAAAAATGGGGTTTTATTTCTTCTACTATAACATTTGGTTTTTAGGTGGAAAAACATTTCATTTTTCATTACATTAATCATTAACACTATTACATTGGGTTAAATCTATATAATAAAACCAGAAATAATTGTTTATGAAAAAATAATCATATTAGGAGACCCTATATTAATGATAAGTCACATAAATCGTGTCTAAAACGTGACACCTTATTTTAAATCTATAAACCCATTAATTCATAAAATGATTTTATAAGTCATCATCAATTTAAATCCATTAAAATGGTTGATAAATATTTTGATCATTTATAATGAATATCTTCTAGTAGTGTAAAACCAGGTGTAAAATAGGTCATATTTTCATACACTCAGTAATGATCGAGTCTATCTGTGCGCCCTTTTTGGAGTTATTCCCACTAAGTTCTTCAATTATGAAGCCATATATACTAAGAGTATCAATAAAGGGATAAAATTTATTATAAACCACTCACTCTATCCTTTAAAAAAATTGGGATATTTTACGATTCTATGACGCATACCGAGTATTGTTCGTAGAGACATGCCTAGAAATATCCATAGAAATACCCCAAGGGATCTCACCGAATTTAATCATCCCAGTTTCGAAAGGTAAACTAATAATTTTCTCTAATACCAACTATAGTGAACAAGGTTTATCATACATATGTATTACATATTTTTAGATTAATTCTAAATACATTACAAAAAAACATGCCTGAGGACCGTAATTATATAATTTATTTGGATAATGGGTACACAATATTCTAATTTTTTGAAAGATATTCAATTTCTCCCCTAATGTTCTTCACTAGTAGTAAACTTCATAAAGATACACTACATAAAGATATTATTCATATCTTAAGGAAGGAAATCATAAGAAAGGGTGTGCTCATATACTCATTAAGTGTAAACTAGGTTGATACGTGAGAAAAACATCAAAATAATTGTTTATAAAATTTTAATCCCATATTCTTCATATGGAAGATCATAATATAATGTCATGGAATAATTATTGAATTTTCATAAGTCAAGAATCATAATGGAATCTAAAAAATTGAACCATTATATCATTAAATTTCATAAGAAATATATTTATGTAATATAAAATATCATTTCCATAGTAGTCCAGGATCATAGACAATAATATCATTGTGGAATCGGTTCACTCCACAAACCATAATAGTAATCATGGTCTCTCCCAAGACTATCATAGAAAAAATTTATTTACATAAATGGGTTCACTCCCAATTCCACTAATTTCTATCCCATGACATAAAAAAATTTACCCAATGCATTGGTTTAAGATATAGGTCTTACCCATCGCATTATGAATACCATATCCATGTGTTAAATAATATCACAGAACATTCATCAAATCAAAACCCAAGAAATGTAATGGGTTTATTGAATATTAAACCATATCATAATATATTAAAAATAAATAGGTTCTATAGTCATTTAATTATTTCATCATAGAATAAATCATGGGAAAAGAAGTGGGATTCATAAGACTTTTATCTAGGTATAACATATTTAAGATAAACAGATACAATAAAAATCATGAAATCATAATAAATTTAATAAAATTATATTATTTTTAATACGTTTTCATAAAAAAAGAAACAAATAAGTTATATCAATGGATTACTACTTATATAGAGACTAATTTTAAAATATCACTTGGATAGTTTCTCAAGGAAAATAACATTTCGCTAAAAATAAAATATTGAAACCAAAAAATCATAAATTTCTTGAAAATATATTTCTTTTAAAATAAACAATAAAACGTATAAATTATTATCAATTAATATGATATACAATCTGGAGAAAATTCATTCCATTCCATACATGTTAAAACAAGGATTCATTTCACATTTTTATTAAAAGGAAAATGGGATTTGTTTGTAAAATTACGTAACAAGTCATTTAAAAAAACATTAAAAAAGTTAAATATTTGTAAATTATTAATTAATAAATCATTTGATTAATTATAAAATCATTTTTAAATTATATTTATAAAACATGTTTTGGAGTGAAAAACGAGTTCTTCCCTAGAGAGATAAATATAAACACTTTTCTATAACATTTTTTTAAAACCCTTGGTGCATATAAAATAAAAACAAAGGGAAAACATATATAGTCATTAAAAAAAATAGGAAAATAAAATTACTGAGTTTATTGAGAAATTTTTAATAAATTTTCGTCATTAGAAACATAATAAATAAACAATCCTCATAAATAATGATATTGTAAAATAAACACTTTACCACTTTGGTATCACTGAATTGTAAGACCCATGATAAATAAAATTATATATATATATATAGGATTAAAATAAATTCTTATTGTTTATTTTTTAATGCTATGTGTATACACATAAAAAATTATGGTAGGAGAAAAATGAAACAAATGTCTCATGGTGGGAAAATGAGACAAAAAATGCCTTAATGATTTTGTATCTTTTGAACCCTAAACCCAATGAAATACAAATAAAAAAATAGATATATAATATAAATAATTATCTATATATCCACCAAAAAATAAAATAATTGTTTATATATACACCAAATTAACAAAATATGCGATGAATATGGCAAGTGTCTCACTGAAGTAAAAAAGTGAGATGAAAATCCTGGAACATATGCCATAAATTCCACCCTATATATGAAAACCTATAGCATAATAAATATTTTTTTATTATAAACCTTTAATATAAAAATTAGTATATATATATATATCTCCATATATTATTTACATATGACCATTTACTACCAAAAAATTACCAATCCCTTGACAAAATCACGTTGTTGGGTAGTATCCTCTTTGTTTTTATTATATGTTTTGATTTATTACTTTTGGTCCCGTTACTATGATCGTGGTTCTATAATCTAGAAAATAATAATAATGAAATTATTTGATTATTTTTACCTCATTTGTACATTTAGTACCACTCAGGAATGTGGGTTTTGAGAAAATAAATAAGTTACGATCATGGAGAGGGTAGGACGTACAAACACGTCAGTGTCGTTTCCTTTTTTCAACAATAATTATAGAAAGAGGGTGATAAATATTTTTTATTTCAACAATGATAATAATATAATAATAAAAATATTATTTAATTATATATAATTATATATATCATCCTTATAGTTTGGTGATGAAAATATATAGTCACAACGCTTCCTGAAGGCAGTAGTCCACATATACACGAATAGAATTATTGTGCATCATTGATTTAAAGGAAAAGAAATATTATTATATATTTTTTATAAAATATTATAAATATGTCATTAATACCAAAATTACCACATTTATATCACATAAATTTATGAAATGTATCTCTATTAATGTTCATTTAAAGCATCAGTGGCATATAAATCACATCGTTTCGAAAGGTGCTAGTAATATTTATACATGACCACATTATCATATACCCTTTTAAAAGGTAAGTAAAAAAGTCATAACTGGTATAATGACACCGTAGGGATAATTATTTTATAAATATCCTATATATATTTTATATCCATCATCATACCCAACCGTGAGAGGTTGTAATGTAAACCAATCATCATCGGTTCTCAAGGTGGTAGTCCACCATTCACAGAAATGAGGAATTTATACCCCATTTGAATGAATTGGATATGGTTATAGGTAACGACCCTATAATAACAAAATCTCAATATATATAATATTATTATTTTATTATAAAATCATTTATTAATAATATTTTTATGGAGTTGGTGGTTCAAATAAAATAAAAATGATCTTTGAATAAAAATACTTATTCCATAAGTAACCTCCTTTGTATTGCCCTGAAAGCATCTCTATGTTATATTTCTATTAAAAAATAAGTATTATAAGATAAGATTAAGTAATTTTTCAATCCATTTGGGTATAAATTGGATAAAAAAATTTCTTTTTGGTTTTGAAGTATAGAGGTGAGGGGGTGGCCATTTATAAGTGAGGTGAGTGACACACTTGTAATTCCTAATAGAAAAGTTGTACACACATTTTTTAAAGTTAAATGAGGGAAAATGGATTATTATATAGGAATAGAAATTATAGGAAACATATATTTCCATACAATATATTTAGTCATTTTTAGGTAATTTTTATCCTTATATATTTTGTTTAAACTCTTGGTCAACCCATTTTAATATTAACCATGTTAATTAATTTTTATGATTTAAAATATTCATTTTGGTAAAAAATATATTTTAAGTTATTATATAATATAATTTATGTTGATTCTATATATGGAATACATTTTTCAAAATTAAATTTCATAATATGGGAAAATTTTAATTTAAAATTAATCCCACAAAAATTATATACATTACCTACTTTGTATTGTGGTTTTTGATTTTTGGGTGGATATGTCATTTAAGGAGTTCTTTTTGTGAGGTTCCCATTAACCAATAATGTGGATAATTTAGAAAATGAAAAAGATTGAATTTAGATGCAAAGATAAGATATTAAAAATATTACAATCACATTAAATAAAAATTGAACATGAAAACAATTTCAATGACATTAATTAGGCTAATAGAAATATAATTGAACTCATTTTAATTTAAAACATGTTTTAAAATTAATATATCTCCATAATTAATTTTAATTAATAGTAATTCTTATAATCAAATCCATAATTTTTCATAATTCATGAAAAAATTAATTTCTTTAGAAAAATCTAAAAAATTTACCCTACGATGATTTTGATGTTTTGATTCTAAAAATGAACTTCATTTTTAAAATAATGATTCTAAAAGATTAAATTTTTTTAATATATGTGTGGAAAAAGGTGGCCAAATTATTTTTTTGAAAAATAAATAATTTAGGCATAAAATTGTTTGTATTCATTTATCTTGTCTAAAAGACACATAAGATTCTTGTTCAATATTTTAATGAATATATAATATATCAATTTCAATAAAATAACTCCCACAAAGTTTTTTTTCTAATTTGTTGACGTAAATGAATTTTTATGATTGAATTTTGTTTATAAAATTCCTTAATTTATTTCCAAATAGTTTTTATTTTCATTTCTAATCAATTAGTCACTCAGAAAGTATGTTTATATACAGGTGTAGGCTAATTTTTTATAAATTTATCCAATAATATTCATAACCATCATTCCATTGGAAATTTGATAAATATCATTTGATATAATCATTTTTTAATATTATGCTAAATTTTGCTTAAAATCATTATAGCATATATCAAATGATACACTTAGTTTTTCAGGTAGAATAATATAATGAAAAAAATTCAGAAAAACATAAGGTGTTATAGATTTTTATACCAAAAATTTGATTTGGAATGGTCTGTTGAATACAAAAATTCGCATTTCTATACATGTTTATGTGATGAAAGTAAATGATCTTCCATGTGGATAAAGAAAAAAGTAGTATCATCTTGGAATCATATCTATGCTAATTCAACCATGAATATGTGGGAGAATGCTCAACCAAAATGGGGAAACCAAATAATTCCACCAAGAAACACATCGGGATGATAGGTGATCATGTACGTGGGTTGGTGTGTATGTATTGAAGTAGTGGTTCAAGTTATAGTGTGAAACAATTGTGGCAATAGTTCATGCCACAAATAAAAATCATATATTAGTTTATGAATATTCCATATTACATTAAACTGAGAGTATTTGGATTCTATTAGTTATATTTTTTGAGAAATATAGATTCATTTCTGAAGTAAGATGTTAATATTATAGGAAACATCGGAGAAAAAAATCATGGTATAAAAGTACACTAAATTGAATTTAAGTGCGACAAGAACATTTGATGTCGAGAAACCAAATTAGATAATTCTATGTAGAAGTCCCCTTAGAGAAGATGAAGTTCATTACATAGCTACTCCTTGTTATATGGAGGGTATAAACTTATTAGTTAAAAAATAATTCATAATATCCATTCCTACAGGTTCTCAAAATTTAGTGTTTTTTCCACATCGAAACTAGTCTAGTGGAATAAGTGGTTATAGGTGATAAGGCCTGAAATCATATGGTTCTAATTGAGGTGTTACTTTTTGTTAGATTTTTAGATCAAATAAGAAACATGTGTTCATGAATAATTTTTCATTTCCATGTAGCTATGTAAATTCCCTCACAATATTGAACTCAAAATATATAAAAATTATGCCATGGTTGGACTGTACATGCTATAGCATTTGTAGAAAAAGGGTCATACACCAAAGATTATTGGATCATACAGTAGTATTAGTTTCTGTTAAAAAATAAAGGGGGTTTATTTCTTGAATTTCAAAGTATCAACCAGTGGTAATTTATTTTTAGTTAGGGAGAAAATCATGGATGAAAATCATGGTTATTAATTTGTATCTTGAATAGTAAATTATGATGTAATATATATATATTTATTGGATTATGATTTTCATATTTATATAACAATATTCTTGGAGGAAAAAAATAGAGAACAATATCTACACATATCATTTATACCCATAAAATAGTTGAGTGTTATAAATAATTGAATATCATATTATCGATGAAAATTAAGATTGTATTACAGGTGAGGGACTAGATATTATTGATGAAATAGTTTAAATCCATTGGATATCCTTTCATTGCTCATTTAGGTGTTTATTATATCTACAAATAATATAACATATTATTATAAGCCTTTTGGAATATAAAAATGGTGATGCTCAATGTTTTTTCATAAGAGGTGAAGAAGAAGCCCACCAATACCTCAATAGAGCACATTTTTAATCGCAAAGAGTGAATCCAATATAGTGTTTATGGTGAAGGGACATACATGTACATAAAATTTGAAGGTGTTCCTTTACTTTTGAATTTATCTAATGAAGAAATTTTCAAAGTAGTGAACCTTGTGATGCAGCAAATTATCCCCAAACATCATAAGGTAATGAGATCAACAATAAGATTGACCAAGCCTGACCTTTTAAAGAAGCCTAAGATCATAGGGATTTTGTTCTATTATACAACATTTTTCTATAATCCATGGAGTATATCAAGGAGTTTGAATAAAAAATATTATTGTTTCCATTTTTAAATTGTGTATTCTTACTAAAACAGATTAAAAAAACATATCTAAATTCATTTATAGATAAATTCATGAAAAATTCATGGTTGAGAGGTAAAGATCATACCGTTTAAGTGATATAGTTAATGGAGAAATAGTTTTAACTAGTCTATAACTACATAACATAATTCCACACCCCCCCCCTCAGGGTAATCTATCCTTATTCACCTTTTCATTTTTATCTTTTCATTATAGAGATTTGTTATACATAAAACTATAAATACACATAGTGGATGTTTGATTTGTTTTTTAGGAAACACATCAATGTATTCTTTCAAAATATTTATATATTTTATTCAAGGTTTTCCATTACTATTTGTTAGATATATATTCAGTTATTCTCTATGAATTTGATTATGGATTGTTTCTATGTCTTGTTATAATCATGATTCAGGTGATTAAGTCTCTATCCTAAATATAAAATCTTAATTATCATTAACAAAAATTGTGACATCCTTCTCATGGAAAATAAATTTTCCAATATTCTATGATATCCAATCCATACCGTGGATTATATAAAATTCAACCAATGGTATAAAAATAAAATTTGTGATCAGGTTTTGTATATGCCTCATAATGGTGGATGAAAAAATATCATTACGGTACTAATATATCATTCAAGGGTCTTGAATAATAACTCTATTTATAGTGTTCTTATAAAATGTTATTTTTTTAAACATGGATGATATAAAAAATTTATTGGATCTATAATTAAATAAATCATTATCCAAATTATAATTTATGATAAAAATACCCATTACCACATTGTTAGAAACATAAAATTGAGCTGAAATAATTTCCTTAGCATGACCTGGTCTCCATGGAACGTTTTGTTGTATAGTCTGTTTATGTTTTCTGAATTAGTTATAATAGTTACTCATCAATGTAATGTTAAATATATAAACATTGACGATATCTCACATTCCTTGTAAATCATGTGAATGATGAAATTTCCTTCAGCACATGAAGAAAACTCATATTCCATTCAAGCGTGTACCAGGGGTTTTCCTTTTATTGTTATAATAAGTTGAAAATTACCCCCTCTCAATTTACTCTTGGCAATTTTTACCTTATGAGGTTTTAAATTATCCCCATCAACACTATTATTTCATTATGACCATAATATTTGGACAATTCATTCATAATCTTGATATCACAATATAGTATATCTAAATTTGATTAGAATAATTGGGAGACCAGTGTCTTTTAAAGGATTTTTTTTTCATAAAATAAGTAGTAAATATTATGAATTAGGTTACTTATGTAGTACACAACAAAATTTTATAATCTTATGTAGTTGATTTCATACATAGAAACAATTTCTTCCACTTTTTGTCTCAAAATATGTAAATTTTATTCCATATATATATCTTTAATTCATGACAAATAAATTGGTCAAAAAAATGTACATTAACATACTTCAACCACATTCCCTCAATTTCCCCAAAATACTTAGGTTTTTTTAATCAATGTATTCTATTGATCCAAATTTCACCTGAGATAGTATTAATTTATGAAGGTTGTGTCACTTTGATTACATCATAAATAGAGAAATATTTTATCATTGGAACATCTGCATTTCTTAAATGTAATTTGATTTACGATTCCTTTTAATGAGGGGGAACATTGTCTCATAAAATGGTCTATCATTTTCATAACACATTTTGGATCAATAGGTCTCTCCACACAGTAATGGTTATTGGTCATAACATTATTTAACTGCCCTGATGTAGTCCTAATTTTTTTGATATATTTCTATCCCTATCTTGAGCTCTCACATCAATGTATTATCTAATAGGTAAATCCTTATATAAAAAACACCCATTCACATAGTTCCCAATACATCACCCAGTAACCTTTTCTATAAAACTTCCTATTACTGATTAGGTCATAAAATTATGATTCATAATGTGTAATTCCAAATCTAGTGAACACATAACATATAACGAAAAATTATTTATAGATAATCACATAATCATAATATTATTATCATTTTTTCAATTATCAAATCATAAATATAATTTTATATATTTTATAATTGTCTGTATAAATAATGTTACGCACCCAAACCATATACCATGGGAGTTTTTAGATAGATATGTATTCTTAGGAGCAGTCATCATGCATTGGTGGTGATGGAGCTATAACTTAATTCACTCCATTAAGATTTTCTTCCCCAATGTTCATCATTCCCTTAAGAACATCCACATTATAGTATCAAGACATAGATGTATATACTTGGAAACCCATAAAATCGTTACATTTACAAAATTTAGTTATATTATCTTATACTTTGGATTATCTCCAAAGACATTCATATAAATATTTTACCAAGCAAATGATTTCCACAATCTATTTTATATGTCCCCATACATAATAATTTGTCAATCACATGAATTAATGATAATATATTATTCCTAAGAAATCCTAAAATATTTTGGTTTTGTGTTTTAGATTATTAGGAAAACAATTATAGTAAAACTCATTGATATTTTGCAAATCTATAATCAAATGGTTAATCCACAAAACATCCTCAAAATCTCTCAAAACTTCGTCCCATTAATTTTAATTCTTGATAAATAATCCATATTTCTTTAATTCATATCCTTGAAAAATATATATGCTTGAAAGTGGTCAGATTGAATTCTCAACATTGTTACACATAAGTTATAAAAATAAAATATCATAAGTGATAATATTATGAGAAAATTGATCAAATCAGGATCCATAAGAATCATATTACCAAATAAATAATATATCACAAATCATGTAACAAGGATTATAATAACATAACTCATGAATAAAAGAATGTGGATACAAGATTTAACAAATATGAGCCAAGGTATACTATCTTACACAAATGTATAAGAATGTAAGTATAAAGTGTCATGGAAAACAAATTGTAAATATAGGAAAATAAGATTCACAGGAATTTTTTTTTGGGAAACACTATATACCTTGACCAATATAAAGAAATTATGTACAAGCTTTAAAATTTGAGAATACCCATCATGCCTAGACCTATGTAAAAAATAATAATTATTTAAACACCTAGAAACCTCATGAAATATAATCCTAAACCGATACATTTTATAGTGATATTCAAAAAAATTATATTTATCCATATATTTGGGTGGCACATAAAATCAATCGTAAACGTATCTCATTGAACTCTTGGAAAAATAATGGGTTTCATAAACATTCTGATAACATCACATCACATAAAATAAAAAATATTAAATGATTTAAAAAATAGTGTTTTTAAATAGGAATCATATAACAATATATTATATATTATGATATAAATATCAATTCATGATTCATACCACCATGTAGGAAAGAAATTGTTTAAAATACAAAAGAAATCAAAAAACAATAAATCATTATTATAAAATTTTATATAAAAAATAAATTCCATAAAATTTTAGGGAGGGAAAGGGAATAATTTTCCAAACAATAAAATAAAGGGAAAAAAATATAATATCCATTGAAATTAATAAAGTATTTAATAATAAATATATATTGGGGGATTAAAAATAATTTCAAATGATGGAAACTCCTTTTAAATATTTAAAAATAACATTGTTTGAAACCCCTCATCGTAAAAAAAACTAATTTTTCCATTTAAAAAGTGATAAATAGTGTATAGAAAATACTATAAAGTAATACATGTATAATTTATGACAAATATAGGATACCATTGAAGGTATGAATATTCATGGATATGGAATAAAAATCAATAAAATTAATGGGAATTATTATATAAAAATGCATTTTATGAAATTGTAGAATCATAAAGGAAAAACAATTTGGTGTGAGATATGATTTACCAAGATAATCATGTGTAAATATAACATGAAATCTTCATTGGTTATAATTGATCAATCATGAATGATAATAGGAAACAAATAGTTATTACAACTCAAGGGAATGATTTGAGAGATGAAAACCACTTACCTTAATTACATCTTTGTTTAGTGCACTATATCCTCCAATAATAAAAATATATCAATGTAATATTTGGGATCCATATTCATACTTAATAGAATATATATAATTTCCATTTTTAATAATTATCTGATGTATATTAGTTAGTACATTCTTATCTACCCACATAAAGATCTATTTATTGGACTCTTTAAAGTAGTTTCATAGAAGTGATGATGGTATTCATTATTCATAAAATGTTCATAATTTCATTTTAATTACTATCAATAAAAGATGGAAATTATATTAATTTATGAAGTTCAAATTTTCTTTTTGTGGGTACATTTTTTATTCATTTAAATGGTGCAGTTGACAACGAACATTCTTCTATGATTTCTAATATATGAAGGTTATTTTCTTTATTAATGCATGAAATTTTGACATACACTTTTCTTAACTAAAAATATAATTGTTTACCCATTTTCATCATATTAAAAAATTAATATTGTTTTAATAATAATATATTATATAATTTCAAAGAATTCATTAACGTGGTATTCAAACAGAACCAATCATGATCATAACATTATTATTGATGATTATGGTATTATTAAGTTGTAATATCAGTAAATAGGTAGATTAATTTTAATATTTACTGTGTATTAGTTTCTAAAAAATTAATTATAAATTAATTAAAGATGAATTAATTGATTTGAATAGATTAAATAATTTTACTAAATTTATTCCTCTTAGTATGCATGTTTAAAATGAAAAAAAAATTTATAAGTGTTTGTTTATCATATAGTTAATTACATTTTAAATTTTAATTAAAATAACATTAAATATGTCATAATAATAATATTTATCTATTAAAATGATTCTATTTTCCTTTTATGTAAGTTCGTGTTGAAATGAAAAATCAAAAACTAATCATTCCGAAGAGGTTGTAGTCCGTATCTGGCATGGTTGATGATTTCATATTCTAGAGAATGGGAAAATTGAATACAGTGTTTTATTCTTTTTAAACAAAAAATATATTAAAAATATTATAATTATATATATATAAATATCTCTTATATCTAGCCTTAAAATGTGGCGAAGGAAAAAAACTCCTTTTATCATCAAGGGGGTTCTTTATACAATAGACACTTCATGATTTTGTATCTCTTAGTTGAAAAGGGAATGTAGTTAAATATTAAACCACCATTATAATAAAATAAAAATATAATCATTATTCTTATGATATCATTTTATCTATCTGGATTAAAATTTTTAGAAACTAAAAATGAGATTAAAGAATAGAAAACTAAAACAGTGGTTTGATATTTATACAAATATTTTTATATTATGCCAATTCCAAGGGAATAAAACCTTTTATGGATGGTAATTTGAGAAGAAATAACATGTTTAATTTTTATTCAATTAATAATTAGTGTTTTGGGTTGTGGATAGGGTGAACATAAAAGTCTTTCATTTGACGTGGATGTGGGGAGAGGAGAGTCCCTTTATAAGTGAAAAAGGTGGTATTTGATTAAATACCTAAATAATTTCAGTAGTGGAATGTTGCACTCAAGTAAAATGAGTTAAATATTAAGAAATTATAGACAGTAGAAGATATAAGCCTACTAATTCATCAATATCTATAATTAAACAAGTTAATAAAATGTTTTCTCCCAATAGTGTATTTTATTATTCGATAAAAAATGAACTATAACAAAGAACGGGTCTGCATAGACAGACCAATAGAAGAATAAATTAAAGGGGTCTAAAATATTGGAGACCCAGAGCATATCCTCTAATTATTTTAACACCTTCAGACTTCAGGATGATCAAATCATGAATGCATAAATTTTCCGGGCCTAGAATATCAATCGAAGCTAGATAATCTGCATCAATATTTCCTTCTCTCCATGTATGAGAAACTAATATATTAACACCAATAATGCTCCTACATTTTCTGATTATATAATATATATTCAAAGGTATACTACCTCAATCTTAAAAGGGATTATATAAAATCATAGAATATGTTTCGGTTTCAATGATCTTAGAATTCCTTTGCATACATATGCTTAAACCAGTTAGCATAGCCATTGCCTCAACATAAATAGAATTTACTTGTCCCAATGTAATATAAAAGGACATAATGTTGGATCTCCAACTTTCACAGACAATTCCACCTCCACAAATCAAACAAGAAACACATGAACCATCATTTTTTGATTTTAAACCCCTTGTTGGAGGTTGCCAAAACACCCATATAGCTGATTGAATATTATGCCCCTGAGGAAATTGTTGAGGATTAGAAATGAATCTATGTAAACAAGGATCCTATATCCAATTATCAAAGGACCTTACAATATCAATCAGCATATTTTTATTCATGCATATTATCACCCAACTAGTTGAAACTAGACCCTCAAATATACTATTATTTATTGCCTTCCATAAGCACCAGCATCCCACAGGTAATAACAAAGTACATGATGTTCTTTCAATACCACTTACACTCGATCCATAAAACTAATGACAAAGGAAGGAATGATTCGACAAATCTGGAGAAGAGAAAGCTGTGAATTCACAAAAATACTTCCAAACTTCTTTAGTCCATTATCTATAAAAGAAAAGACGGTCTGAACTCTCTTCTTTATTATTTTTGCAGTAATGACATCTCAAAACAAGATAAATTCCACACCTTTTCACATTGTCTTCTGTAGATACCGCTCCATTTTGAATTCTCCAAGTTAAGAAATAATAATTTGTAGGAATAATATTATCCAAAAGAGTATTATAACATAACTCCATTGATTTCTAGATAGTAATAATACTATGTTAGTCACTAGATGTAAACAATCTCGAAGAATAATGAGTTAATATACTATGGTCTGGACACAAAGATGACATAATGGGTTTGAAATGATCAGGTTGTTCCCTATCCGAAACTGCATTAGTAAAAATACAAAATTGATAGGCTTCCTTAAATGATATAAACATTGAAGGGAAACCCAGATAAGAAGTTATCATTCCACTCCAATTATGATTCTAGAACATAATATCACATTATTCAAATAACCAACGTGAATAGGTTCTAAGGAAATAAAAAATGGGACTAATATGAATCCAAAATGAAGAACCTTGTTTATCCAATGAAACCATGTCACGCACTGAATTACCATCCATTGTTATTTCCCATAAAGTTCAGAATTATCGAATTTCCAATTCTAATTTTTCATGCATACACTTAAGAGTAACATCATGGTTGTAGACCTTGACTCCACCATCCTGAATAGGTCTAGCTAACCTTTCCCACGATACCCATTTCCTCCTACCTTTGGTGTTCGGATCCCATTTGAAATTTTCAAGAATTCTGTCAATAATTATGATCAACCCATTTGGAACATTTACAGAAGATAAAGTATAAATAAGAGTGGCTAGAAGCAAACTATTAATCCACATTATTCTTCCTCCAAAAGAGAGATAGTTATTCTTCCAGTTAATAACATGAACCATAATATTTCTGATCATATTATCAAAATCACAAATGCTAAGTCTTCAATAAGATAGAGGATCCCCAAATAATCCATAGAAATTTCACCATTTTGCATATCTCGAATATGACCAATAGTGGATAGACCACTTAAATTACAATAGCTAGAAACATAAAAAAAACTTTAATTTTTATTAATCACTTGTACACTATGAAGATAATACTCATCCAAAAAATTACTCAAGTATCATAGTGATCTACTCAAATAATTCATAAAAATAATAGTATCATCAACATACATAAGATGAGATATCAATGGATAACCTGTTTTACACCGATATGGAATAATAACACCATATGTTATGCTTCTATGAACAATACTACTTAGAACATCATGAATAAGGATGAATAAACTTGGAGTTGATGTATCCCCCTTCCTTAGACCACAATTTATATTAAAGAAACCATAGGTTTTACCCATTATAAATACAACCATCGGGGAAGAGAAAAAGAAATGAAAAATTAAATTAGGGATCGAAGGAGAAAAACCCATATCTGTTAACACTTTGTTGATAAAACTCCATTCAACATGATCATAGGCTATATTCAAATCAATTTTAATGACCACTTTCGACCTCTGAGTTTTAAGATTAATATCTCTAACCATTTCTATTGACAACGCTATATCTCCCTATATAATGAACTTTCAAAAATCTGTGTTGTTCTCGAGAAATCCATCATGGAAAGTTACTGGATAGATGAGTGTTAATAATACTATCCAGAATCTTATAAGGCATATTACACATACTGATAGTGAGATAATGAAGAAAAAAAGTGGGATTCATTGCCTTGGTAATAAGTATCCTAGTGGGGTCATATGAAACACGAGGTAATTATCCTCCTTTAAAAAATCATAAATCAAATCAATAATGTCATTCTTGATAATCCCCAATGAGGATCTATAAAAAGTCATAGGGAAACTGTCTGGACCAGCAGGAATTTCTTGATTGAGCTTCATTGTGGCCTCAGGGATCTCTTTCTCTGGGTGAAGGGACCTAATTTCATAATTTTCACTTGCAAAAAAACAGGTTAGAATAACAGAAAAAATATTTGTGGCCTCCCTCGGATATCCATTGTGCTGTTTTTCATTGAAAATAGTGCAGAGATATCTAAAATAAGTGTTATCCAAAGCCCCAAAAATATCACCATCGTCTTTAAAAGAACTATCATCAAATAAGATATTAGAATTAATAAATCTTTTCCTATCATTAATACAAGCTTGAAAATTTGTGTGTTTTTATCTACTTCCATCGTCCACTTAATCTTAGATTTATCTCTACATAAACATTCCTATCATTTCAATATATCCATCAAATGTTTTTTCTCATAAGCTGGATCCTCAAACACCCAAACATCCCAATCTTCCTCCAGACTACAGTCCAAGTTATCCTCATCATTCATAATATCATTTAAGTCTTTATCCAGTGGGTGAAGTTCTTTCAGCCACAACTATAAACTCTTTTTTAAACGTCTGAGATTATTATTAACATCATTCCATGTATTCCTTTGTGCATGCTCTTCCTAACACATCCTTACCAAATCATGAAATATCGAGTTATCATTACAATATCGAAGATATCTAAATCTCTTCTGATTATTATTCATGGTGTATATAGTGATAAATTAAGAAGAATGATCTTAAATAATTCTTACCAAATAATCCACTTTAACATTGGCACATGTGGATAAAACATGAATGTTCACCAAAAATCTATCCAGTTGAATCCATGATCTACAATCACATTTCTGATTATTACACCAAGTAAATATATCTCCATGAAACCCAAGATCTGTTAGTCCTTTTCCTACCATAATTTTTTTAAAATAATTAGTAGCCCATCTTGGAAAATGGCCTCTTCCATTCTTCTCATCTGAATCAACAATAATATTAAAATCACCTCTAATTAACCATGGAAGGTCATCCAGATCAAAAGAATTTAGGCTATTCCATAATAAAAAAATTCTTAATGTTCAAAAATCCCAAAAACAAAAGATTAAAAAAAGGAATGATAATTACAATTAATATTTATAGTAATAAATTGATCTCTATATTGAATCAAATCCATAGTGAACCTTTTATTCTAGAAGATCCATATATGATGATAAAATGGATCTGCATGAATGAAGCCATGCATCTTGAGTATTCTGAAAAAAACATGAAAACTATATGGCTATTTTTTATGCCCAAGAATACCAACCATAAAAATTTATGATTAGCAATAATAGATGTAAGAAAATCTATTTTGACTTGGTTTCTAATTCCCAAGTATTCCATATAAAAACTGGAAACTTTAATAAACCAGGGTTCTTGTATTGGCCCCAGAAAATATTTCTATTTTATAATAGGATATAAACCTCACATTTCGAGACATAGGCTAAGATATAATACTATCTTTTTTAGTATTATAAGGACACCCTACTAAAGATATTTTTCAATGACTGGCCAGAGATTGATTAACTTTATTAACTCCTACCAAAGAATATTAATCCTTCCTCAAACTAGAATCAATGGGAGTAGAAAGATAATTATCACATATTAATTTATCTAATGAAGAAAACATATTTTAAGCATTATTTTTATTACCAGAACCATTTTGGAATTCATAATATGGATATAATAGATATTCCAAATAACAAGACAACAAATATTTAAATGAATGCAAACAACACAAATCTGTATATATCATGTTTCTGAAAACAGAGGATGAAATATAAACAACATTAATCAAGGTCATTGGATTTAGTATAAAAGGAATAATCTTCCGAAAAGACACTTCAACCTTTTGTAATTGTTCACTTATAAGAATTATCTCTTCAAGGACCTGATTTCTCTCCGACATTCCATCAGAAGAATCACCAAAATACGAATCCAATTGATCCTTATCAAACCCCACATCTTGAACATACCTTTTCCTTTTTCACCGATGGATTCAATGACACACCTTCAATGAATGACCTTGAAGGGAAAAATTAGGACAAAATCTCAGAAAAATGGGATACACAATTTCTTGACTCCAGGAGAAAGAATCTTACACATGAAGAATAATATTTTCTAGAACCGGATGCAACGTATCTATCTCTACACATATTCAAGAAACCATAGTTTCCATGCACGATTTAATACAAAAATATGAACATGTTTTCCACTATATCACAAACGATACTCATTTTTTACCATTTCGGTTTTCAACACGATTAGTAGATATTACGTAGGTAATTTATTCATTTTTCCACAAAATAAAATTTTCATTTTATTATAATTTGAAAATAATGATTCATAATAGAAAATCAATTTATGTCTTCAGTTTTTAGGAGTGAATATATAAAATTTTAAAATATTAAATGTGTAACTTATAAAAAACTAAATAAATTTACAGAAATTCTAATGTATCAAAAATGATTTTTTAAATAAAAAAAACCTTTAATATATAATTTTACATACAAATTACTTATTCTTCATTATAAATTGGTTTACATAATTTCTAATTTATATTTATACAGTAATAATTTTTTAAAGGTCATGTTATATGTAAAAATGATATTTTTCAATAATCGCCTAAAAATAAATATTTATAAAAAAATCTAAATTTTTTTTCATAAACTAATATCAACATATTAAATCCATAAATGAAGTCTTCTTCTCTAACACATATTATAATATTTTCAAATTTAAAAAATTTAATGAGAAACCATTTTTATTGAAAAATGATGTTTTTTAACATTAGGTGTTCATAATAATAGTTAATAACTATTTATAACATAAAATATGATAATATGTATGTTTATATATAATAATATTTGAAAATGTTATATTATATTTATTAGGATAAAATATAATTTTTTTAAAAAATATATATTTAAAAAATTATTTCTTTTATACTACATAAGCATTAATATTTATTTATTTATACTCTAAAATTTAATTATACTATAAAAATGGAATTAAAATATTTTTATATATATATTAATTATATTTTTAATTAAAAAATTTTGTGAGCCCAACCCCAGTAGCCCACAGATGGTGTCTGTTTATTACACTAGAACAAGATACAACGAATCACATCCCAAAGTACAAAATAATATAATAGTCTTTGTAGAATATACTAATATGTGAGTATTTAATTACAATTTAAAACATTTATTATGACATTTTTAAGAATATATTTATTCCCTCATGCATATCCTTTCATTTCATTTATAGAAAAATTAAAATATACTAAGGAAATGAAATAAAATAAAGGCGATATCAAATGCATTATAAGGGTTAATTACTATAGAGTAATCATGAATCAATAAGAATAATCAATATGGAATGATAAATAACCAAACTCACATTCAATTAAATAAATGTACTTTTAAAGAACTGAATGTAAGGATAATATCAATACGAAAGTATCATTGTTATAATTAATATGGCATGGTAAATAAAAGAACAAATTTGGAATTAAAATTAAATATATAAGGAATAATCAATATGGAATGGTAAATAATTAGACAAAAATTCCATATAAATAACTGGATATGTAATAATCTATATAAAAAGTTAAATAAATAAATCAAAATCCATATAAATAACTATATAATACATAATCAACAAGAATATGTAAATAAAAAAAAGAATATGTCATTTAATTAAAAAATTGAGAATTAAATGTATCCGTATAAAATTTCTTTCAGAAAATATTGTGGATAATAATATGTAAATTATTATTGAATGAAAATCATAATTATTGAATGTCCTTATCTCAGGTATCATGATACCTCAATTATTAAGAAATTTTTAGGACAGTTAAAACTACTTTATAAAAACCCATTGGGTTTGGCCAACTGATTTCATGATATCTCATTGATTCACCTCATGAGTCTAATAATGAATAGAGTGGATATCTATAAATGAGAACCACCAATGTCTTGCATTTCCAAATCATTCCTCATATATCAGATAATCAATTTTATTCACAAAAATTGTTACTTATCAACCAATATATATGTTGAGTAATGAATACATATTTATCAATATTTCAAGAGAAAAACAATGGAATTTCCATAGACAAAATTATATGAATAAAATATGTATGGTTTATGAAATAAAAATATTCATGACAAATAATATTTATATTTACGAGAAATTTAACTTCCTATGATCAAAGTAACATGAACATTTCAATTTAAATTTGTTGACTATAAAAATAAATTATGAATGTAACTATAAATATAATACATAGTCAAAATGATCATAAAACAACCATAGAAATAACTAGGATGTTATCAATATACCTTATAGCCATTGGATTAAGATTCAAACAATGTTGTTGTTGATGAATATAAATTCAATAAAATATCTTTAAAAACATTTTAAAGGAAAATATCCTTTCTATTTTTAATATAATTTTTCAAACTAAATGTTTTAAAAATTAGATATAAATTTCCATGAATATAATATTAGAAACCCTTAAATGAAGCATTGAAAGTTTAATTTAATCATGATGATTGGATATTCCATTAATAATGTACACCATTAAACAGATATTTCGTTCACTTTTTTTGGTAAAATTTAAATTTCAAAATTTTTAAAAAAAACATTAACGTTACCTTTATATAATATTATATAAATTAAAACTGGGTAAAAATGAATTTAATTACTTATTTGGAAAATATTAAAAACATATTTTAAAATATTTTATAAAACCTGTATGGAAGAAAAGATTTTTCCAGCTTATGAGAGAAATAAAGTCAGATTTTCATTAAAACATATTATCAATTACTTGAAGAACCAGAAAGTGATAAGATTTTACTATTAGATGATAATATCAGGAATAAAATGATGAAAAAAAATTAAATAGGCTGATTCTAAAATTATAAAACAATTTCCCTTAACTGAAATTCAAGATCAAACAATCTTGATTAGAATGATATTGTAAAATAAACCCTGGAAAATATTATAATTTTTATGTGATATTTATCCAAAAAATAAATAATGTGTATAAAAATTAAATATAAATATAACGAGTGGAAGAAAAACCAAAGATATTCATAATTCATTACAAACAGAGTCTTATTATAGCAAATGTAATGGTGGTGTAATATAACCTAATGAAAATAATCTGAGTTCTAAAATTATTTACAACTTTGAATTATTTATGTTAATTCTCCATTAGATGGAATATTTAAAATAAAAAAAATAAATAAATGAACAATTAATTAATCATTATCTTACATGTCAATGGATAATTATGTACACCATATATAATAATTGGTTTCATAACAAAAAAATATGCCTCAATTAAGGAAAATTGATATGTAGTCTATTATAAAGATCATATCTTTGTAGTTGGTATTTTTTAGTGAGTTAATTATTTGCATCAATGATAAATCAACATAGAAGTGGTAAATGAAACATAAAATAATAAATTTAAACAACATACAAAATCATATCATGAAACAATAAATGATGTATAAGTTTAACCGTGTGAGTGGAAAATTGAGTTATGAAGTCCATTACCTCAAGATTCTTTTTCATTGAACGCTATTACACCACCTCTATTGTGGTTTTAAACATGTATGTAACTAATTTAATACCTATATTAACATTTTTATTATCATATATAATCCTTTTTAATATCTTATCACCTATTAATTAATAATTATTCATTTTTCCTGTTTTTTTTGCGTGTTAATTACCTTGTTTTATCATTTTCTATTTGTGAAGAAAGTTCCAATTATTTTGAATATTATATATTTATATTTTATCCATAATAATAATCATCATATAACAAAAATATTTAATCATTATTTGTAGTTCTCAATCCAATACTAATTTATGGTCACGATAATGAATTATGTGACGATCATAGAGACGATAGGCTGTACGTACACATTGTTACCATTTTGGTTTTTCAATGGTTATTATGGAATCTATGAAATATTTTATATTTATATAATTAAAATAATATCATAAATACCATAATATATACAGAAATATATCATCCAAGATGTTTGGTGTTGAAAATAGAGTAACATTGCTTAATGAATATGGTTGGCCACAAGTACACGAACGGTGTTATCATCATTAGGTGAGTGAAAAAGTAAGAAAGAAAATGACATATTAAACATTAATAATGATACATAAATCATTAATATAATAATTATATCATTTATAAAAAATATAATAATTAACATTATCCTTTTCAATAACAATGTGAAGCATTAATGTAAAACTAATCGCATCACTTTGCGAGGAGGTTGTCTATCATACACATGAGCGAAGTTATTGTATCCCTAACAGAATGAAAATTAAAAAAGTATAATTTATATAATGACTCCAAAATATTATTAATTTTTAATTATTATATATATAATATATATCCATCATAATACCCAACCATTATAGGTTGTAGTGGAAAAATGAATGGTTCGACGCGTGAGGCAGTTGTTACCGGTACACAAGAATAATGATTTTATATCCAATTTGATTGATGTGGAGATAGTTTGAGCTAATTACCTTATTATAAAAACATATTACTTTTTTAGTGTATTGAGGTATTTATATCATCATTTTTTAATAATAATTTAATTATTTTTTGAAATAAATAAAATAAAGAAGCTAGTTGAAGAATATTACTTCTTCTTCTGGTATCCTACTTAGGTTCACACCAAAGCCTTCCTAGATTCTTTTTATGCACAAAATAAGGATTATATGATTAGTATATAGAATTTGAAAAGATACATTGATAGGTTTTGTGTGAAAATATTGTTTTACTATTTCAATAAAATAAGAGAGGGGTGACGTTTAATATGTGAGTTGAAGGGATGTCATGTGATGTTTCAAAAAGATTCAATCATACTATCTTTTTTCTCATGAAAAAACACTAAAATGGGATATTATATAAAATTGGATAGATGTGGTCAAAATAAATCTATAAAAATATTTTTGGACTAGTTTTAAGGTAATCTTTAACTGATGTCTTCTTAGTTTAAATCATGGTAAATCCACTTTTACCTTCACCACAACAATTAATTTTTACTATTTTCACTATAAATATCGGTAAAAATTATGTTGAACATATTCTAAATTATAAATTATAATTATTCCAAATATGGAATTCATTTTTAAAAATTAAATTTATATAATTAGAAAAAAAATATAAATTAATTCTACACACGCGATGAGAAAGTGGGGTTTTTAAGAGAAAATATTTAATATTTTAAAATGTTTTTATATATAAGTTCAATAAAATAATTTTAAATTACCAAAATTTGATTAATTTATAAAAATTATAACTTATTAATATAAAAAACTATTAAATATATAATATATTATTTTAAATTATTTACATGATTTTATTAGTTAAAATTTAGTATTCTCTAATATTAATCAAAGAATTAAATAGTTTAGAAAAAATAAAAAACATTCCCTAAGATAATTTTTTATTATGATTTCTAATATGAAAATAATTTTTTCAAAATAATTTTTATAAAATTGGTAAAAATTATTTCTAGATTATGAACAAAAAGCGCAACAAAACCCCCTTTTTAAAAAATTATAATTTTTTTAGAAAACATTTATAATTCCTTGAAATGATTCTTATTTTATATAAAAAAATAAATTACAATGATTTTCATAATTTAGAATGTACTATTTATACCCACCGAAATGATGGGTAGGTTATAATGGTACACTATATTATGGTTCTTGTTTAATCGGGGTTGCTTGTTTCACATGTTATGGAAGAGATTAAATTTATTTAAAAAGAACTATTTTTTAATGCCTTAGCTATTATATTTTCTACAAAGATTGATCTTGTGAGTAAAAAACGATACATAAAAATATTTTATTTTTTTAAAATCAGGGGATTTTAAAATTATTATATTAAAATTTATACCAAATTCATAAAAATGTATATATATTTATAATATTTTAATTACAAATTTTTATTTCATTTTGTGTTGTGTTTTTAAAAATTTACTACTCAACAATAAACAACATAAAAATACTTATCGAATATATGTCCATCAAACATTTTTTCAGTGACCATAATTATAATTTTCATGTTTCATTACTAAAAATAGAAATATTAATGAATTTATGTAACCCACTATCACTTCAGAAGGATTAGTTCTTATTATACTTTATATATTTTTCAAAATTAATTTTCCTTCCATAGTGATCTTCCCCAATACATGTTTTGTATGTATATTGGTGATCCTTATGTTTAAAAATTATCAAAGGTATTTTCAAGTCCTAAATATTTTATTCTACTATATATATTGTATCATATTTCATAATAATTTTAATGGAAGTATTTTTTTTCTTGATGAGTAATAATCCACGATTTTAAATAATTGGTTATAAGTGCATTATTTTAATGTTCAACTTATAAATTTATTTTTTTGATTCATATCTTATATAGAACATTTTCTATTCATGTTTCAATTATATTGAATGAATAATGATTCAATATTTAAAATCATATGCATTAAAAAATATTAATAATAACTCTAAAAACTAGGTGAGTTACAATCTCCACCCTTAAATAAAGTGTGTCATCGTGATTATAATTAGTTATAACTAGTGAATGCATATAAGGGTTTTGTTAACATATTCATCTTTCATGATTTAACTACAAATATGAAATCTACAATACTTGCATAGGTTATACCATGTTACTTATCTTTCTTTAGAAAACATTTATATGTCATAAACACTTGTACACTAGTTAGTGTATAAAAAATTATATATTCTATATAGCATACCTCTATCAATTCCATTTTCATCTCCAAGACATTAAACCACAATGAGATTATATATTACACAAAAAAATTATTCTATTTTATCCCTCAAATCACTACGGAAAAAATGGGCATTTGCGAAGGGTTATTTGCGACGGGGATAAATCCTGTCGCAAATAGTCCCGTTAGAAACTTATTTGCGACGGGGGAGTTTGTCCGTCACAAATAAGTAGTTATTTGCAACGGGTTAGCTTTCCCCGTCGCAAAAGGACTGGCGCGCTTAGCACGCCAAATCGTGGGAAAGTTATTTGCGATGGGCAGTTACCGCCCGTCGCAAATACCCGGCGGCGGTAAAAGATATTTGCGACGGAAATATACCCCCATCGCAAATAGTATGTCGGCAGGTTATTATTTGCGACGGGACCCGTCGCAAATAGACCCGTCGCAAATACTCTAACCTATAAATACCCCCCATCCGTTTTTTTCATTCATTCTCAAAATCGATCTTCTACTTCTCTCAAAACTCTATTTTTACAGTTCAGCGTTTCTTGAGTTTAATTTTTTTTTCCGGAGTTGATATTGAAGTTTTCAACATCGATTAGAGATCAACCACAGATCAATTTTAAAGGTATTTATGTTCATTTTAATTTAATATTTATTTTAAATTTTTTATTAGTTTCTATTATTCTTAATTTGTTGTAATTTAATTATGTTAACATTGTTTTGTTACTTAATAAATTTAAATTATTTGTATTCATTGTTCATAGTTAATGGAAATTAGGAATAGTTAGTAATAATTACCAATAATTAAGAATAAATACTAATAATTAGTAATAAATACCAATAATTAGGAATAATTAGTAATAGTTACCAATAATTACCAATAATTTGTAATAATTTGTAATAATTAATAATAATTAGTAATAATTACCCATAATTATTAATAATTACCCATAATTAGTAATAATTACCAATAATTAGTAATAATTCCCAATAATTACCAATAATTAGTAATAATTACTAATAATTAGCAATAATTGGTAATAATTACCAATAATTAGTAATAATTACCAATATTTAGTTCTAAATAGTAATAATGAGCAATAATTACCAATAATTAGAAATAATTAGTAATAATTACCAATAATTACCATTAATTACCAATATTTAGTACTAAATAGTAATAATTAGTAATAATTACCAATAATTAGGAATAATTAGTAATAATTACCAATAATTACCAATAATTAGTAATAATGAACAATAATTACCAATAATTCACAATAATTAGTAATAATTACCAATAATTGTTAATAATTACCAATAATTAGAAATAATTAGAAATAATTAGTAATAATTAGTAATAATTACCAATAATTACAAATAATTAGTAATAATTACCAATAATTAGTAATAATTGCCAATAATTAGTAATAATTACCAATAATTAGTAATAATTACAAATAATTAGTAATAATTAGTAATAATTAGTAATAATTTGTAATAATTAGTAATAATTACCAATAATTACCAATAATTAGTAATAATTACTAATAATTAGTAATAATTACCAATAATTCGTAATAATTACCAATAATTTGTATAATTACCAATAATTAGTAATAATTACCAATAATTAGTAATTATTAGTAATAATTAGTAATAATTACCAATAATTAGTAATAATTACCAATAATTAGTAATAATTACCAATAATTAGTAATAATTACCAATAATTAGTAATAATTAGTAATAATTAGTAATAATTACCAATAATTACCAATAATTAGTAATAAATACCAATAATTAGTAATTATTACCAATAATTAGTAATAATTACCAATAATTAGTATTAATTAGTAATAATTAGTAATAATTACCAATAATTAGTATTAATTAGTAATAATTAGTAATAATTACCAATAATTAGTAATAATTACCAATAATTAGTAATAATTACCAATAATTAGTAATAATTAACAATAATTAGTAATAATTACCAATAATTAGTAATAATTACCAATAATTAGTAATAATTAGTAATAATTAGTAATAATTACCAATTATTAGTAATAATTAGTAATAATTAGTAATAATTACCAATTATTAGTAATAATTACCAATAATTACCAATAATTAGTAATAATTAGTAATAATTACCAATAATTACCAATAATTCGTAATAATTAGTAATAATTACCAATAATTAGTAATAATTAGTAATAATTAGTAATAATTAGTAATAATTAGCAATAATTACTAGTAATTAGAAATAATTACCAATAATTACCAATAATTAGTTATAATTTGAAAAAATTAGTAATAATTACCAATAATTTCCAATAATTACCAATAATTACCAATAATTACCATTAATTACCAATAATTACCAATAATTAGTAATAATTAACAATAATTATCAATAATTAGTAATAATTACCAATAATTAGTAATAATTACCAATAATTAGTAATAATTAGTAGTAATTAGTAATAATTAGTATTAAATAGTAATAATTAGCAATAATTATTAATAATTAGCAATAAATAGCAATAATTACCAATTATTATCAATAATTACCAATAATTAGCAATAATTAGTAATAATTACCAATAATTAGTAATAATTAGCAATAATTACCAATAATTACCAATAATTACCAATAATTACCAATAATTACCAATAATTACCAATAATTACCAATAATTAGTAATAAATACCAATAATTACCAATAATTAGTAATAATTGCCAATAATTAGTAATAATTACCAATAATTAGTAATAATTACCAATAATTAGTAATAATTAGTGATAATTAGTAATAATTAGTAATAATTAGTAATAATTAGTAATAATTACCAATAATTACCAATATTTTCCAATAATTACCAATATTTACCAATATTTTCCAATATTTACCAATATTTTCCAATATTTTCCAATATTTACAAATATTTACCAATATTTACCAATATTTACTAATATTTACCAATATTTTCCAATATTTACCAATATGTACCAATATTTACCAATATTTACCAATATTTACCAATATTTACCAATATTTACCAATATTTAATAATATTTACCAATAATTACTAATATTTACCAATAATTAGGAATAATTACTAATAATTTGGAATAATTACCAATAATTTGGGATAATTACCAATAATTTGGAATAATTACCAATAATTATGAAAAATTACCAATAATTAGGAATAATTACCTATAATTATGAATAATAACATTATTACATAATTTTTATATTTTATTATTAATATTAAAATAATATAATTTTCTATATTATATACAATTCTCTTTTCATCTGTGTTTTTTTGTCTCCACATGTAATATTTTCATTCTTTTTCAAAATTATCAACCTACTCGCCAATGGAGAGGTGAAAGTGAATGAAAATATTACATGTGGAGACAGAATGTTAAACACACAAATGAAAGGAGAATTGTATATAATATAAAAAATTATGTTATTTTAATATTAATAATAAAATATACTAATAATGTAATAATGTTATTATTATATAATTAATATTTATGAAAAAATTATATTAGTATTATTTAAAAAATAAAAAATCAATATAATATTAAAATTATCAACATTTGTAACAGGTTTTTCTTTATTCTCGACACATTCAATCATTGCTTGAGTGTTTTTTCTAACAAATTATTCAAAACCAGTAATGCTTTTATATTTTAAAGAAAAATATGGAACAACGAGGTCGTCAACAGTCATTATTAGATGACCGCATATAGATAAATCAACGTAGAAATTCAAACAGTTCTGGTTTAAATCTAGTATATATAGAGGGTGTGGAGACTTTTTTATCATTTGCGGCATCAAATCTAGAATTTGTTTCAGCAGGCAAAATAAAATGCCCTTTTAGAAAATGTACATTGAGAACGTTTGAAACGTTTGACAAAGTGGGGGGACATCTCTTGCGTCTTGGTTTTCAACCAGATTATGTTTTTTGGTATCAACACGGTGAATGCAGTTCCAGAGTAGGTGATACCAACTTGATTCTGGATCCATCCCGGTTTCAAGATTTAGTACATGATGTTGCAGGTTCATCTGTTCAACATATAGAAACTCCGGATGATATAGATTCAAGTCCTGAGTTGGCGCAGTCGAAATTTTATGATTTGTTGAGGTCTGCTGAGGATGCATTATATCCTGGCTGCAAGATGGAAATATTAGAAGCAGTTGAAAAATTTATGGCTATCAAATCAGATAACGGAATGTCAAACACCTGTTTTGACTAGATATTTTCTTTTCTTAAAACACTGTTACCTGAAGGAAATGTTTTGCCTGCAAATTACTCTGAGAGTAAGAGGCTGGTTCAAAATTTGGGACTTACTTATCAGAAGATTCATGCATGTTCAAATGACTACATTTTATATTCTGGGTAAAATGAGTCATTGGATAGTTGTCCCACATGTGGGCAATTGAGATATAAAGAAGGGCAACATGGAAGTCTGGTTTGATTCCTATAAAACAGTTGAGATATTTTCCGCTTACATCCAGACTTCAGTGTTTATTCACGTCTAAGAATACAACGACAATGATGTCATAGAATAAAGTGAATATTTCAGCCGATAAAAGCTTGAATCATCCAGCCGATGGTGATTTTTGGAAACATTTTGATAGAGTCCATCCATCATTTGCTTTAGAAGCTAGAAATGTTCGACTGGGCCTTTCTACTTAGTAACCCACCTTCCAAACTTGTTAATACTTGTTAATGCATATGTGGTGAATGGATTTCGATTTCACACACATGCATATAGGGAATAAAAAACAATGAACAGTGGAGTTAGCTTGAGAGGATCTCATCATCGATAAAATGAAGTTGACTTTTATGGCATACTTGATGAAATCATTGAACTCTGTTATCTTGGACAACATTACATAACCATGTTCAAATGTCGGTGGTTGGATATAGAGAGAGGCGTGTGTGTTCATCCGACTCATTGAATCATCGATATTAAATGTAAAAGTGTTCTCATAGTAAATGAACCATTCTTATGGGCTCAACAGGAACATCAAGTTTATTACGCAAAGTACTGTGCTACATCAAGAGACTTGACTGATTGGTGGAGTGTAATAAAAATCAAAATTCGAGATAATCAGTTTAGTCAAAGTGAATGTGCTTTCACTGATGTGAAAAGAATTGAAGTTTTTCAAGAGAGTACACAAAATCAGTCTTTTTTTCAAAGAGACATGAGTATCGATGAGGACACCCCGCATTTAAGAGTCGGTGATGACGATGATGTTAATGATGTCACATATGAATTTGAAATGGTAAGAGATGAAGCAACTAGAACTCGAATGGATATCGATGATGATGAAGAGGAATATAAAGATGACATTGACATATATGAAGATGATGAGGAAGATGAACACTGATAGAATTCCATGGTAGTTATATACAATCATAATATATATATATATATATGTATATATAATAGTAATTATCAATTATTTGCTAACAACATTAACTTTTTCTATTTCAGATGGACGACGACACATTTCGTGAGTTGGCAGATGCTGACCTGCCTTTCGATGTAGATGAGTTGCTGGCAGATGACCATCAGCCTGCAGGCGCTCCAGGGAGTACGCGGAGGGGGCGCGGTCTTGCACGATTGATGATTCCGGAACCCATCCCCGAGCAACGTCCACGTCTTGGGTTTGATCCACGCACACGGAGGTGTGATAACCTGTGGATTTGACTAAGATTTCATTAATCTATTCACATAATAAAAGTTTATTATTTTTACAGTTTTCTGCATATAGCAGTCGGACAGGGAAACACTATTTTGCGCAACGAAATATTTTTTATTTTGAAAATTATTTCATTTCTAACATGATATTTCGATTTATTTGTAGGGTTTATGGCATCCGATCGAGGATACCATGCATGACGCCATCCACGAGGCATGGGAGGTGGCCATGCGTGATCGTTTTCGTCATTTTTTCACAATTTAAGAAAAGATGCCACGAAGAAAGAAGAAGTGTCATATTTTGACGAGCCATGTAGAGCACACCAACCAGAGTACATTTCATCCCATGTATGGGATGGATTATGTGCGCACTAGTAGAGTGGTTCCTTTCAGAGGAGATCATCAGTTGGGAGGCAGAATTGGGGGAGACAGGAGGTGACTCATCGAGCTGGGAGTTGTTCTTTCAGTACTCATAGACAGCATCTGGTACGTACATTATTTATAAATATTTTATATAACTATAAATATTAACAGACTATTATTTATTCTTATAGGTTGTCGAGCACCCCGATATTACGGAGTACGATGTATATCTGAGGATGTATAGTGATCCTGCTACTGGGGAGCTCAGAGTTGATCGTCAACATCACATCGTGGTCAGTATTATTTGTTTTCAAGTTTAAAAATTAACTGCATATAATATATTCACAATTTTAATTTTAAATTGCAACTACAGGAGTCATATGGGGCTGCAGCGTCACAGACCCGGCCTAAGAGTCAGGCCGAGTCATCATATCAGACCACTGGCCGCCAGTTTGATGAGGAAGCATTGATGCAGGCCACTCAGTATGCCTTCGAGAAGGGCCGGGTAGTTTGTATCAGCTCTCAACTAACTCCCGGAGATTATTATGGTAGTGTTGTGATGTCGGCGTCCAGCTCGAGAGGAGCTCGGGCATCTTCTTCTACTACACAGTATGAGGATCAGATGCAATCTCAAACTGCACTGATAGAGAGTCTCTGATAGGAGCAGGACCAGATGCGTCAGCAGCAGCAGCAGCATGAGGAGGAGCGTCGACGCTAGCAGCAGCTGTACGAGGAGCAGATGATTCAATGGCAGCAGCAGCAGCAGGAGAAGATGGAGTACATGCACTGACTCACTCATGCTTTAGGGATGGAGTTTCCTCCACCAGCATCTGCAGATCCCCCCTCCCCACTCCCCTCTCCTTCAGATTAGAGTTTTTTATGTTATAAAGTTTGTTAAATCAAAATATGAATTTTTCTTCTATTCGTAGTTTCTGTCTAATTATAAAATATTAATAATATTATATTTTGAAATAAAAATATTAATATGAATAATAATATTATTCATATTTTATAATATTAAATTATAAATATATATTAAAATTTTATAATATTATAATTTAATTATATTTTTTTGTAATATTTGAATTATTTTAATATTTGAATGTAAAATAATTCTGTTATTTTTATATTAATTAAAATAACTTATTAACATTTTTTTATTTATGAATTATAATTCTAATATTATTATATTAATTAAATCATTTATTAATATTCTATTATTTTTTATTTTTGAATTATAATTCTATTATTATTAAATTAATTAAATTAATTTATTAATAATTTATTATTTTTATTTGTGAATTATAATTATATTATTATATTAATTAAAATCATTTATTAATATTTTATTATTTTTTATTTTTGAATTTTAATTGGATTATTAATATATTAATTAAAATTATTTATTAATAATTTATTTATTTTATTTTTTTATAGTATTTGCGACGGGATACTATGCCCATCGCAAATAGTATTATTATTATATTCATTAAAATAATTTATTAATAGTTTTTATTTTTTAAAAAAATAGTAATTGTGATGGGGCCCGTCGCAAATACTTTATGCGACAGGCCCGTCGCAACAGGTATTTGCGACGGGGCCCATCCCAATTACTATTTTAAAAGATTTTTAAAAATATACGGAGTAATATTTGCGACGGGAAGAATCCCCATCGCAAATAATTTCTTTAGCGACGGGCCCGTCCCAAATAATTGTAGTTGCGACGACGTTTTCCGCAACGGGCCATTTGCGACGGGCCCCCGTCACAAAAGGCCATTTGTGACGGGACCCTGTCACAAATGACCCGTTGCAAATACCTATTTTTCTAGTAGTGAATATATTAATCACAAGTTCATAACGTCCCAGAATAATCAATATATATCATAATCCTATAAATTATTTTAAATTCATCAAAGAATATCATGGATCTATTTTTCTTTTAATTAATAAAAAACTAAAATTCTTAATTTTATCAAAATCATTCATCCATTTATTACCTCTATATAAATCTTATATTAGTTGTAATATTTTTCTATAAATCAATCATCTATTCTTAAATTTTTAACTTAAAAATATACAATATTCATAAAATCACAATTGAAGGTCGTTAATTCTATTATTTATGAGTTTCATGACCATTGAATCAAAAAAAAATTCGTATATGATTCTCATACCTTTCACTACATAAAATAATATGATCAATAAATATCACTCAAAAATGAAAATAACATTTATTAAAAATAATTAATTTCTATAATGGTAACAACCTCACTAACTTAAGTAAGATTTGAAAACTAGTTTAATTTAATTATAATTGAAATATGATAATATTCTCAACCATTTATGTACTCTACCTTATCTTGTTATAAGACATACTGTTTATTATATATACCATTCATAATAGTATCCTCATGATCTAATTTTAACCAATTACTAAAACCATAATGGTAATGATAATATGAAAAAGAATCAAAGTGCATGAATATATAATCATAGTGTGATGATGTTTCTTCTAATGATAGCTTCATATCAACATTGATAATTTAATTTCTACTATGGCATACTTATTTAATCTTTAAACTCTCATGGTTACTCATAATATATGTTGTGTTGTGTTATCTCAATCATCCAAACATAATCTCTTAAATATTTTAGAAAACAAATCCATTATAATAATTCATCGAGGGAAAACTAGTGACCAAATCATATCCCCAGAGAGTGTCTAGCTAGGTGTAAAGTTATGCATCATTATTGTGAATGAGTTCATGATTGAGTTCACACCCACCATTCCCTCTTTATTGTTATAACCCATATCTACAACTATGCCAAATACTATATCTACCTCCCAGTATCTATATTTGTATTTATTTTTAGGAAATCCACACAAGACATACTTTACAAAAAATTATATGTTATCCTTTATAAAGGATTATCCCATAGACTATTCCATATTGTTTTCACTAAAATTATCTTTTCATACTCCCCAAAATATTTGACATTACAAAAACTATTATAATGTGTTATCTATACCATTTAAATTAGGATAAACCTAAAATTATCAATTATTGAGGACATTTCGATCTCTCAAGTTTTCCTTAACTATTGAAGTCTTAAAATTAGAATTCATGGGTCCCATAATTTGATACCAAATATCAGGATGAGCTCTAAAACTAGTTAATGGTAAATATAATAAACAAAAATAAAAAAACATAAGTGATATTATAATGGAATATGGGAAAAGAAAGATACATATCAAAATTGTTCCCATAAAATCATATAACGTAGATCATGAAATAAGGATCTGAATAACATAATTCATGAATCAATGACTCTGGAAAGATGATTCAATAAAAAATATTCTTAATAGAATTATATATGTGTATATATAAGAATTAAAGTTTAAAATATCATGTAAAAAACATTAATTTAAAGAGAATTATAATAATATGAAAAAAAAATTAGAATACTATATATGTCCATGCCAATGGAATCAAACACATTCAGTTTATTCCTAAATATGTGAGATATCTACTCCTTGAAATGAATATTTAAACCAACTTATTATGCCTATGACTGCCCATATAATTAGATATAAATATAAAAAAAGTATTAGATATTAATATCGGACATCACCCATCATCATCTATACCAATGTGTGTCACATAAATTAAATAATAAACATATATTAATAAACCAATGTAAAAAATAATTGGTTTCATAAATATTAAAAAAATTGCATAACATAAACTAAAATGATCTTAGGATATCAAAAATATCATTTTACTAAAGGAAAAATATCATAATAAAATAGATACTATGATAAAAACATATCTTCATTAGTGAAAACCCATTATTGAAACATTTGAGTGAATATAAAGTAATGTTCACAACCCTCTCAAACATTGTAATAAAAGATGAATTGAAAATTGAATTTATAAAAAAAATAGGAGGGAAATAGTAGACTTATGAAAAAAAATATTATATAAAGGCCCAAATAAAATAATCTTGGAACGACATAAATGATATAAAAAAAATTGGTGTGGAGGATAAAAAATATATTTTAAAAGGGTGGAAAACAATTTTAAATATTTTCATATAACATTGTTGGAAAATCCACATATTAAAAAGAGTGTTAAATTTTAATTTTTTTAAATTTGAAAAGAAAATTATACGAATCATAGAAAATAATACATATTGTATTTTCTAAAAAGTGATTTAAATATATATTTTTTAAAACATGGATATGGATGAAAATTGCCTTAAATTTATCAAGAATTACTCTCAACAAAGTGCAATTGTTTATGAAATAATAGAACGATCAAGGATGAATAATTTGGTGTGAAACATGATTTACAAGAGAATTTTTGTTTAAATTAAACATAACATCACCATATATTATAATATATCTTTGGTAAAATATAATACTCAAATAATAGTGATTGTGACCCAAGGAAATGACTTGAGTCATTATAAAGCCTTACCTCTATCCCTTCTTAGAAATATTCAATATAAACTCTTCTATAAAATAAATCTCCTAATATACTATTTAAAAACTTTATTAATTACTAAAACTATTTCTAAGGCCCATTTTTATTAATTTTCTACATTTAATTTAGATATTTTTTTTATTATATACCCACATCAGGTTTTTAATTTTTTGACTAGTTGAAGTACTTTTGTAGGATTTGTGTTGGTATTCATTTTTCATAAAAATATCATAATTCCAATATTGTTAATTTTTTGATAATTGATTAATTATAATGTTTTATTAATTTTTATGTTTCATTCAGGATTACATTGGAATTTATTATAGAAGGTGAAATTAACAACAAACATTTTTTGATTGTTTTCAATTAGTAATGGGTATTTTTTTAATTAGTCAATTTATTATTTATTAATACTTTCCATATACAAAAGAAAATATTAATATGTATATAATATTATATCAGTATTTATGATTTCATAATAATCAATGGTATGATTTCATAACATCACTCAAGAAGGTGGTCAAACTAACCCAACCATGCACATAATAATAGTATTGATTAGTATAACATTATTTTATTATAATATCATTAGATTAATTTCATATTGATAGGATTTAATTTTTATTAATGTGAAATAAAAATATTCTAAATCAAATAATGAAGATGTAATGAATATGAAAATTTTACATGCTATGAATAAATAGATTTTACTCATAGTACAATTGATTTAAATGATTATGATTTCAATCATCATTCAATAATTATATAATTAATATCTTCCCAAATATATCATATAACAAAATTTATTAGGTCATTAACATCATATGAATCATTTAAATACATTATCATCCCCATATATTTAAGGCAGAAATGAAATTGGGAAAGTAATTTGATGTCACAACCCCTCCTCCACCTCCCAAAAGGTAGGGGTTGGTGATTAGCACTGAAGCCATCAACCTGTAAGTGGGAAGAATTATCCTCGATACCTATATGCACACATATGCCCAACCAAGTACCAACTCACAAAAGGTGTAACAAATACCTCTAAATAAATTCGGTGCATGTATAGGTGAACGAATGTTGGCCAGAAAGCAAACCCATGAAAAAGTACTAAAAATTGTAAAGTACGAACATTGCTTTCATGTCTATCTATAGTGAAACCCACCTAATCTTGAGAGTAGTGAAGCTACTTGAACCTCCAGTAGTATGTCCCATAATCTCTGTAGCATCCCAGGTAAATGAAGAATAATATATTTTCATATTTATTAATATTTTTGAATTAAATATTAATTTTAGCTTAAAGGGGTTGCTATGTTTGATAGCGTACCTGATACGCTACAACGGGTTTCTTTGGAATCTTATGTTGCGCACAGATAATATAATATCATTATTTTAAATTTTAGTTAACACCTAGCCTTTTTATTGGTGGGAATGAACAAAACTAACTATAATATTATTACACATGTATTTATATTTATCCAATAAAAGTTAGAGGATTAATATATGAATGAATCTAATTTTAAGCGTAATTTACATTAAAAGGCTGATTTATCGCCTTTTAATGGAGAACCCTTTGTAAATATAGTTTTGATCACTTTAATACATTATAATTGACCAAATAAAATCATTCTTTAGAATGGGGACATCAAAATTTACATTGTGTAATTTTTAGGAATTTTTCCGATAAAGTTCATTTTTTAATGAATAGTGAAAAGTATTGTATTTTAATTCAAAAGTTCTTTTTAATCTAATTTATTTGTATGGTTAGATTATCTTTTTAATTGGTTTTAAAGTTAAATTAAAATATATTTTTACTATTTAATCCAATGTTGGTCATTGGATTTATTTTCACATTGAAATTAGACATAAACAAGTATAAATCTTTTGACATTTATTGTATCTTAAAAACACGCTATTTGGTTTAACAGCAGGAATTAATTTTTAAATTATTTAATAACACTTCTATGTTTTTAATTTGGAAAAATAGACATCAATTTTGAATTCGTAATATCAAATATATCTTAGGCTGATGTTTTGGTACTTTTCTGAAAAACATCAATTTTTTATGAATAGTGACACCACTTAGTGGTAGTTAAAAAAACTGACATTTTCATTTAAATGGAATTTTACCACTTCTTTGAATGTAATTTCACAAATATGACATAAATGGTTGTTATTAAGAAGTAAAATGTGGTTCATTAATATGAAAATAATTTTTGGTGAATAGTAACTTTTTTACTTTTATTTTCGCGGTTAAAGGTAAATAGGGTAATTCAAGGTAAAAAGAATATTAAAATAATTCAAAATTACCTAAACACTTGTCCAAATATTATTTTCTGAGTAATTTACGACCATTATAATCATTGGGATTAATTTGGGACCCCTTTAGGCCACTTGGGTGTGATAATGACAATTGAGAACAATTAACTTAAAGAAAAGACAAAAAAGAAAAAAGAAAATATCTTTTAGTAAATTAATTTTTAGAAGGGATTTAATAAATTATATGTTCGACGATAAATATTCATTGGAAAGGTTAAACGATTTACTACATCATGGTATTTGTTTATAATTTTTAGACATCTAATAAATTGAATTATTTATGACACAATAATGATGCAGTATTTACCTCATTAATAGATATTTATATTATATAAGATTATAATGATTAAAATACTATCCAAAACATTTCCAATTCTGATTGGATGATTTTATTTCAATTATGATTCATTCTATTTTCTACCATAATGATTTTTTGTCCATTACAAACCGAATATCATTATATTATAAAATAATATTTTCACTCTTTCCTAAAGAGCCCCTCCTCTCCCATATAAAAAGTGACCACTTCTATGAAATTCCTCACACCTATAAATCAATTTGTATCATCCAAACTCTGCCCAATTAAGCTCCCTACATCCCTATACTCCTCCTAGAAGCCTTACCTTAGGCAGAAGGCACTTAAGAAGTCCTTTTGTTTTAAACCAAAGGAAGTTGCCTAAATTAAAGGTAACAGTTTATCTTAAATTGTTTTCTTTTATTTTTCTTCTCCAACCCCTAAAATCTTTTTATTTACTTTCTTTTGTGACAGAACCAGTATCCTCAATATACTAGGATGTTTTTATGATAAGTATTCGAACTACACTTACACACACCTCCATCTAATGGATTAAGAACATAATGTTTCTGTGGATGGCAAACTAACGCATCATGAAACGATGATTGTTCAATTACATCTTATCACCTCTCATGGAGGACATTATGATTGAACTGTATTTATATATTATATATATTATGTTTATGATTTATTTATGCCTCTGTACTTCCCAATTATATCAAACCTTTATTTTTTCCATGGTGGTTAAATACGATAATCTAATTTGATGAAGTGCAGACTATTACCCCCTCAAAGTGATGTGACTCGTTAATGCCCTATGTGGGATGTATAAAGGATAGAGTTAATGGTATTGTATATGATATTATACTGGAATTATAATATACATATGTATTATTATATTTCAATTCCATTAAAATAAGTAATAGAAATGAAAGTAGCGTTCATGCATACGTACGGCTTACCCTCTCCATGAACGGTGCATTTCATTTCGTACCTCCAAATGTTATGTACTATTATAAATACACATACATGCTGGATATATATGATATATATCATACCCGAATAATTAATATCATTCTGGATATAATTAACCTTTTACCACGTGAACAACATGTAATTATAAGAAGTCCATTTTTAAATCAAGTACCAAATATCATCAAAATGAACGTTATTAACATAAATGATTACATAATGATTATAACATGGTAATAAGTGATATAAAAGAAATAATAAACTTGAAAAAATTTCTTAAGAAAGTATAAATTAACTTTATTTTATTATTTATGAGATTAAAGAATGAACGGGTCAAGTCGGACAGGAGGTAAGGGACTTCGTCTCAGTCTATTTTCATTGAGGCATTTTTTATACATGGCTTTATTTTATACGGTGTATAAACCCCTTTGACTTTTCATATTATCCAATGAGAATCTTATTATACAAAGATTTTTACTAAAGGGAAAAAAGGAATGTTTTTTTAAGCATTGATAATGACCATTCTGCCGTCGTGAGTATTATTTGATCTTTGACTTCCTTAACAGGCCAGAATGTTTTTAAAAGGAAAAATAAATACCAAATACTCTTTTTACATATTTTGGTATTGAAAATGATTTTGATAAAGGATTTATTATTTCGATATCTTGAAATAATATTTTATTATTGCAATGTGGAAATTTTATCTTTCTTTTATGTTTATGTTATGTGTTAAGATCATGTTATGGTTCTTTGGCATTAATTACGTATACGGGTGGTTCTGTGATAAACCTAGGGCGGGTGAGCCCAAGATAGATCTCCAATGCATTGGGTAACATAACGGAGGTAAACGTGAATGTTTCTCCTAAGATATTTAGGGAATATACTATGATGGGTATTCCAAAGTAACTCCCTATGTAACTGTGATAGCTACAATGTAAGTATGGTATGGATGTCGCAAGTTGCCTTTATGATTTATGATTTCTATTTGTCTTTTATAAATCTTATGATTTCATGAGGTAAGTAAAAGAGTTCATGTTTTTTTTGTATTTGTGAACAAATGTTTTTCATTCACTGTTTTATAACCCTTACTGATCCTTTTATGCTCATCCCATGTTTTGAATTGTTTTTCACAGGACTTAAAGATGAATAAGGTCAAGGATGGGATCAAGGAAAATCCATGCACTTTTTAAAATGGAATTAGACATGAATTTTTTTTCAAGAGTTTTTATTTTATGAAATAAATAAGTGGATTCTGGGTAAAATTTCCTACTTTATAATATTTTGAGACGTAATAGTTATGTCCTAATTCACTAAAAATCTAAACCTGAAAAGATCCTCAGTGTGAATTATTTATTTAATTCAATATTATGTAATGTTTAAGGCCGGGTCCTTATAGTTGGTATCAGAGGTTGGTTTAGATAACTTTGGGAGTTAGGATATTGGTAAACTAATATCCATAAATTAATTTATGTTAATATTGACATCATATATCATTCCCATATTACCATGTTTCTTCGCTTAAGATATTTCTTTGTTTTGAATGGTTTTCCGTAGAGGAAATAGGGTAACTATGTTGGGACGACATCAGGAGGAAGAAAAACATCCAAGTATGCAACCTGAGATGGTCGGAATCGGAACATAATAGTTTGTTGCTGTGATGGAATAGTTGACTCAGGCTATAAATGGTGGTGGTATCCATGTATAAGATCAGCCAGATCAACCACCAAGGAACATGTCAGTAGTGGAGCATTTCATGAGGCAACACCCCCCATCATCCAGAGGATCATCTGATCCGGTGCTAGCTGAAGGGTGGATTAAAGCACTGGAAAATATTTTTGATGTCATGGGTTGTTTAGAACATCCAAAGGATACTCTCATGGTTTACTGTTTTTAAGTTGAAGATGATCAGTGGTGGTCGATGGTGAAAAATATCAGGGATAGTGGAGATATTGATGCTCTTGATTGGGATGAATTCAAAGGTATGTTTCTGGAGAAAATTTTTCCTATTGTGGTTCATCTTAGGATGGAAAAACAATTCCTGGAATTGAGTCATGAGGATGAATCATTGGCTACTTATGAAGAAAAATTCACTCAAATGGCAAGTTATGATCCAAACTTCATACGAGATCTTGATAGTAAAACCAACCATTTTTACTCAGGATTAAAGCCAATGTATCGAAAGGATTTTGCTTCTCGTGATTTCAAATGTTATGAAAATCTTGTTTGTTTAGTGGAGAAGGGGGAAATGGAGTTTTCTGATGATCAAGTATTCTTTGACAAACAACAAAATAAGTGGTCGAGGTGGTAGGAGAAAGGAAATAACTCTTCAAAAGAGTCTGATGGTAAAAATCGTAAGTTTACAGTTTTGGAAAATTGTGGTAAAAAGCATGCTGGGGAATGTCTTTTGAATTATGGTAAGTGCTACCGATGTGGTAAAATGGGACATAAGGCTCATAATTGCACTGAAAATGAACTGGGTAATGGTAAGAGAAAATCTGATTTACAGTCAGTAAAATGTTTTAAGTGCAATGAAATGGGTCATTATGCCAATGAGTGTTCAACAAGGAACTTAACCAAAGGAAAGCATCCATAATACAATCAGAATGTGGTGGAGAAATACTTTTCATCTACTTCAGCTGATGTTGGGCCATCAAATGAAGTTGTATCAGGTACATTGTTTGTCTGTTCAGATTATGAGAATGTGTTGTTTGATTTAGGGTCTACACACTCTTTCATTTCTGAAAATTTTTCTAGAAAATTGGGACTTCCATATCATGATATGAATACTGATCTTACGGTAAAAACACCTGGAGAAAATGTTGAGACAAAAAGAAAACATAAGAACATTCATGTCCTTTTGTGCGGAAAGAATCTACCTGCAAACCTTATTTTTTTTGCCTCTAGTAGAGTTTGATGTTATATTGGGAATGGATTGGCTTTTTGTTTATTATGATAAGATTGACTGTAGAGCTAAAGAGGTTTCTTTTCAGAATGATTTTTAGTTTGTGTACAAGAATGAACCCTTGCTTTTGATAACATATCAGGAAGTCTAAAATCTGGTAAAAGATGGAAATGAATGTTACCTTGAACATATTGTTGAAAACAAAGGAACTATTCTGATTAATGATGTCCTAGTGGTAAATGAGTACCTTGATGTTTTTCCTGATGAGTTTCCTAGTATTATACCTGATCGGGAAGTTGAAATTACTGTTGACTTAGTTCCTAATGTGAATCCAATTTCAAAACCCCCTTATCGAATATCTCAAATTGAACATTTAGAGTTCAAGAAGCAATTGTAGGAGTTATTAGATAAAGGTTTCATTTGACCTAGCACATCACCTTGGGATGCTCATATCTTGTTTGTTAAAATGAAAGATGGTTCAATGAGACTTTTCATTGATTATAGAGCATTAAATAACATCACTGTTAATAATAAGTTTCATTTGTCTCATATCGATGATTTCTTTGATTAGCTCCTCGGAGCTCAGAATTTTTCAAAGATTGAATTGAGGTCGGAGTACCATCAGTTGAAAGTAAAAGAAGACGACGTTCCGAAGACCACTTTTTGAACTAGATATGGCCATTATGAATTTGTAGTTATGCCTTTTGGTTTAACCAATGCACCTACTGTATTCATGGATCTTATGAATAAAATTTTGTGTGAGTTCTTGGATAAGTTTGTCGTTGTGTTCATTGATGATATTTTGGTTTATTCAAAAAGTAAAGAGGAACATGAAAGTCATTTTAGGGTTTCCTTAAAAACCTTAAAAGAAAAGAAACTTTATGGAAAATTTAGCAAGTGTGAGTTTTGGTTACAACAAATTTCTTTCCTTGGTAACATTGTTTCAAAAAATGGCATAACTTTTGATCCTTAAAAAACAAAAGTGGTTGAAGAATGGCCAAGACCCACAAATATAAACGAGATTCGTAGTTTTCTTGGTTTGGAAGGTTATTACCGGAGGGTTTTTGAAAACTTTTCACGGTTATGTAGTCCAATGACTAAGTTAACTCGAAAAGGTGTTAAGTTCATATGGACAAATGAATGTGATGATTGTTTTCAGGAATTGAAAAGTAGATTGGTGAATGCTCTAGTTTTGGCACTGTCTTCCAGAAATGGGGAGTTTGTTATCTATAGTGATGCGTCGTTGAAAGGACGGGGTTGCGTCCTAATGAAAAATGATAAGGTAAGTGCTTATGCTTCACGTCAGTTGAAACCACATGAGTTAAATTACCCTACACATGATTGGGAATTAGATGTTGTTGTTTTTGCTATAAAAATTTGGAGATATCATTTGTATGGAGTGAAATGTGAAATATATACTGATCACAAATGCTTTAAGTATATATTCACTCAGAAAGAATTGAACATGAGACAGAGAAGATGGTTGGATTTAATCAAGGATTATGATTGCACGATCCATTTCCATCTGGGAAAAGCAAATAAAGTGGCTGATGCTTTGAGTCGGAAAAGTAATGTCTCATTATCCATGCGACGTTTGGAACAAGATCCTTTGGTTTTTGATTTGATGAAATTTGGCATAGAATTTGTTGGTGCAGGAAATTCTTCTATTTTGTTTCAGGTGTCAGTGAGATCATCTCTATGAGACAGAATAATGAAAGTGCAGTAGGAAGACAGTGAGTTGTAGAAAAACGTAGAGTTGGTTCAGAAGGGTAAGTTGCCTGAATTTAACATTGATAATGATTTTGTTTTGAGGTTTGGAAAGAGATTTTGTGTGCCTTGTTATTCATAGTTGAAGAATGAGTTTTTATGTGAAGCTCATAGTTCTCCGTTTTCAGTTCATCCTGGCAGTACTAAGATGTACAAAGATCTTCGAGAGTATTACTGGTGGGATGTAATGAAAAGAGATATTGCTGATTTTACTGTGAAGTGTTTGACTTGTCAGCAGGTTAAAGCAGAGCGACAATTACTAAAAGGAATGCTTCAGCCTTTAACGCTGCCAGAGTAGAAATGGGAAAATATATCCATGGACTTCATTGTGGGATTACCAAAGACATGTCAAGGTAATACTGCAATCTGGGTTATAGTTGACCGATTGACTAAATCTGCTCATTTCCTTCCTATTCGAGATACTTTGTCTCTAGATCCACTAGCTCAGTTGTATGTTAAAGAGATAGCTAGGTTGCATGGAGTTACCCTCTCCATTTTATCTGATCGTGATCCCAGGTTAACATCTTACTTTTGGAAAGGCCTTCAGAAGTCATTGGGTACTGAATTAAACTTTAGTACAACTTTTCATCCTCATTCAGATGGGCAGTCAGAATGAACAATTCAGAAATTGGAGGATATGTTTCGTGCTTTCTCGATGGACTACAAGGGATGTTGGGGCCAACATCTTTCTTTGGTTGAATTTTCTTATAATAACAGTTTTCATTCTAGTATACAGATGGCTCCATTTGAGGCATTGCATGGAAATCATTGTCGAACTCTAGATTTTTTGGGATGAAGTAGGTGAAAGAATGCTGATGGGACCAGAATTGGTAGAAGAGATGGCAGAGAAGGTTCAGTTGATTCAGAAGCACATGAGAACAGCTCAGAGTAGACAAAAATGTTATGCGGATAACCAGAGGAAGGATCTTTCTTTTGAGGTAGGTGATCATGTCTTTCTCAAAGATTCTCCTTGGAAAAGTGTGATGCGTTTTGTTAGGAAGGAAAAGTTGAGTCTGAGGTTCATTGGACCTTATGAAATTCTGTAGAAATTTGGATCAGCTGCGTATAGAGTAACTGTACCTCCATGTTTATCCCAGGTACACAATGTTTTTCATGTTTCGATGTTGAGAAAGTATATGCCAGATCCGTCTCATGTTTTGAGCCCAGAGGTAGTTCAGTTGGAAGAGAATATCTCTTATGAAGAACAACCAGTCTAGATTCTAGACCATAGAGAGCAGGTGTTTTGGAATAAGGTAATTCACCAAGTAATGGTTTTGTGGGAAAACCATATGGTTGAAGAGGCAACACAGGAATCTGAAAATGCTATGAGGGATAAATACCCCCACTTATTTTGATAAGTGGATAAAAATTGCGAGGACGCAATTTCCAAAATGGGGGAAGGATGTACCATCCCAATTAAATGAAGAATAAGAGATTTTCATATTTATTAATATTTCTGAATTAAATATTAATTTTAGCTTAACGGGGTTTCTATGTTCGATAGCGTACCCAATACGCAACAACGGGTTTCTTTGGAATCTTACGTTGCACACTAATAATATAATATTACTATATTAAATGGTAGTTAACTCCTAGCCTTTTTATTAGTGGGAATGAACAAAACTAACTATAATATGATTATACATGTATTTATATTTATCCAATAAAAGTTAGAGTCTTAATATATGAATGAATCTAATTTTAAGCATAATTTACATTAAAAGGCCGATTAATCGCCTTTTAATGGCGAACCATTTTTAAATCTAGTTTTGATCAAATTAATACATTATAATTTACAAAATAAAATCCTTTTTTAGAATGGGGACATCAAAATTTACTTTGTGCAATTTTTTGGAATTTTTCGGATAAAGTTCATTTTTTAATGAATAGTGAAAAATATTGTATTTTAATTCAAAAGTTCTTTTTAATCTAATTTATTTATATGGTTAGATTATATTTTTAATTGGTTTTAAAGTGAAATTAAAATATATTTTTACTATTTAATCCAATGTTGGTCATTGGATTTAATTTTACTTTGAAATTAGACATAAACAAGTATCAATCTTTTGATAGTTATTGTTTCTTAAAAACACGCTATTTGTTTTAACAACGGGAATTAATTTTTAAATTAATTCATGCCACTTATATGATTTGAATTCGGAAAAATAGACATCATTTTTGAATTCAGAATATCAAATATAGCTTAGGCTGAATTTTTTGTTTTTTTCTGAAAAACTTCAATTTTTGATGAATAGTGACACCACTTAGTGGTAGTTAAAAAAATTGACTTTTTCATTTAAATGGAATTTTACCCCTTCGTTGAATTGAATTTCAAAAATCTGACATACATGGGTGTTATCAAGAAGTAAAATGTGTTTCATTAAGATTAAAATAATATTTGGTGAATAGTAACTTTTGACTTTTATTTACAGCGGTTAAAGGTAAATAGGGCAATTCAAGGTTAAAATAATATTATAATAATTCAGAATTACCTTAACACTTGTCCAAATATTATTGGTCGAGTCATTTACGACCATTAGCATATTTGGGTCGATTTTGTCACCCCTTTAAGCCACTTGGGTGTGATAATGACAATTTAAAATAATTAACTTAAAGAAAAGTCAAAAATGACAAAAGCAAATATCTTTTAGTAAATTAATTTTTAAAAGGGGATATATAAATTATCCGTTCGACTATAAATATTCATTAGAAATATAAAGACACATACTTTACATAAATTGTTAATACTTCATAATTGAAGCATACTTATGACAACATATAACAAAACCACGAAAGGACCATATAGGTATAGTTTCTTTAGAAACTAGAAAACATAAACAACTGGTTCATAAAGCATAAACTTTGCCTCCCACTTATTTCATCATATCTAGAGTCTCTTTTGGCATATCCTACTTAATAAACTTCTTCCTGACTTGGGGAAAGAATACATACAAAAGGGTGAGCTCAAATGCTCAGTAAGGGTAAACAAAAGAAATATCAATCACATCGTATACACAAGCACATAACTTTTGGAAATCTTATTCTGCAAAAGAGATCATAATTTCATAACATGGGATAAATCATGGCAGTGAAATGTAATCACAATAATCATAACATAAAACATGAAACTTTGTGGCATTCACACATAATCATAGAGAATCATTTCTTGTTAGTCAAGACTCATTTCCAAGACTATCTTAGTGGACAAAGTCCCTTTCTGAACTGACTCACCCTCATTTCAGTCCTGTTTCACTGAACCGGTATAACCTACCGTTCCAGCCATGTCTATCTCATTAGATATTAAATCTTTACACAATGCATTGCACGGAGATATAGGTCCCACCCATCTCATAATGATACAATTCTTATGTGTGCCAAAAAATCATAAACCATACTTCATAGCATAACCCATGTAATAAAAATGGGATTCTTAAACAACATGACATCATAAAAGAATTCATATAAGATAAAGGAATTCATAAAAATAATTCCATCACAACATAATCAAATCCATGTAATAATAGGGATAGAAATAGAACCCTTTATTATCTTAGATGGAAAATAATTTTGATAAAACACTTGAACTCCATTCTTGAGGAAAATATCCTTTCTACTTCAAAAAAATTTTCCTTTCTTAACATGTCATACAATTTTAAACTAAAATAAGTTGATTAAAAATAAACTTGAAAAGTTGTAAAGGAAGCTTCTTGGAAATAATGTTTTAAAAATCCATTCATGCCGTATAAGTTAAAAAAACATCCTTCTCGTACTTTTGTCAGAGAAGTCAAAAATTACCACGTACGAAAAACGACAAAAGATTCCTTTCATATCATTTACTAAAAACTCACCGAAGGGTAAAATTGGATTTAAACAATTGTAGGTGGATGTAAATAATATTACATATTGAGGAAACTTGGATGTGGATGATAAAATACACCCCAGTAAATACAAAAGTATAAACAATCTCTGATAAAAATGAGATTGTGATATTTCCCTTACCTTAGGTCCGACTTGCTTTGTAAGTGTCCAAACCTCCTGTATAATGATTTAAATAATGTTATTGACTTATTCCAGAATCATTCTTATTTTTATGATATCATATATGGTCATATTCTTATCTTCTTAGTAGTAATATTTCATTTCTACTTGTTATTCGGGTGTTTATAACTTTTTGTTCTTATGCGTGTCTTGTCAAATAAATTCTTATTCTTCTCTTTAGGTTATAGATAACTCATTTCCAGAATGGTATTAGTGTAATATATATCATATTCATTCATTCAATTCATTTATATAATCATTATGAAATTAAGATCATGTAGAACGAGTCGCATCACATCGTGGAGACGGTATTCCGTACGTACGCACGAGTGATGATATCGTTCTTATGATCGTGTAATTGTATTGGAGTATATGTATACTATTTCAGAATCAATATCACTTTATAATAGTCATATATGGTCATTATTTACACCATTATACCAATCCAAGTAAGGTGGTGGTGGAAAATAGATTACACCACGACGTGGAGACGGTATTCCGTACGTACGCACGCGCGGTGATTTCTTTTTCCGTAGGTTGGATTGATGGTGAAATAGGGTTGTTTCATAATTATAATAACATATCAGTATATTAGTGATACTGATGTTATTACTTCATAATGAAACAACTAAAGAAGATGAAGTGGAATAAAAAATAAAGATGAAAGAATCGGTAACGGACATTACCTCTTCTTTGAAGTGCTTCTTTGAGACCTTCTTTTAGGGCACTAAAATTGGTCTTTGAAGAAGACCAGGACCTCTAGGATGTCTCTAGAGAAGTGGAGAGGATAAAGTGGCAGGGTTTGGCCGAGCTTGAAGGCTCAAAGTGGTGTGAGGAAGAGGGGGAGGAGGTGTCCTTTTATAAGGGAGGAGAGGGGCACCTTTGGAATAACTAAAAATATTATTTTATTATAAAGTCAAGTTCGGTTTTAAATAACTCAAAATTGATATATTTCGAAGATAAGGTGGGGATGGGTAGAAATACTCTCATCCAATAGAATTTAGACAAGTTTAGGTTCCTATTTTAACCTTATCATTTAGATTTATCATTAAGTTAAATAATTTTACTTTTACCATCTCTTCTTATGTTCTTATACTATAAGGTTAATAAAATTACTATAAGCAGCCAAACGAACACCAAGTTTTTTATTATTAATATATATAACCTTATCTAAGTCATTTGGCCGAACCTTAGATTTTTCGGAATAAAATAACAATTACCAATATAATATTTGTTTTCAAAACTATTTTATGTCAATTTTGACACTATTTAGTAATTGATTTTTTGTGAAAATCATAACAGAATTATTAGTTCGCAACAAGTTAATTAAATCAATACTAACATGTCATATTAACCTATAAAATTAGTGGGATTCATAAAAAGTCTCAAATTACATTTATTTTGGTGTTTATAACATCAATTATGTCAATATTTCATTAATAAGATAATTACTATATCATCATTGTGTCATAAATAAATTAAATTATTTAATGTCTAAAAATTAAAAATAAAATACCATTATTTAGGAAATCGTTTTATCTTTCTAATGAATATTTATAGTCGAATTTATCTTATCTATAACCCCATATTAAAAATTATTTACTTATTAAACATTGATTTTAACTATTTTAACCCTTCTTCAAATAAATTAATAATAAATGTCCTAATCTAATCCACGTGGGCCTAAATGGTCATATTTTATTCCTAAGTTTGTTTTTGGTCGAATTAAACTTATCCAATATAATTAAGACATGTGTTAGGGTAATAATAATATCATCTTTTCCCTTAATTACCCTATTTAATTTTAACCGTGGTAAAAAAAAGTAAAAGGTTACTATTCACCAAAAAATTATTTTCATCTCATTGAACCACATTTTACTTACTAACATCAACCGTGTCTCTCGGATTTTTGAAATTCCACTCACAGAAGTGGTAAAATTATGTTTTATGAAAAATTCAGTTTTTTTAACTACCACTTAGTGGTTTCACTATTCATCAAAAATTGAAAGTTTTCAGAAAAATACCAAAATTTCACCCTAGGCTAATTTCGATATTCCGAATCCAAAAATGAAGTCCATTTTGAAAAATAAAATTTCAGAAAGTGGTTATTACTATTCATAACGGCTATTTTTAATAATATTTTAATAGCATATCGTTGTTTAGTGAAACTCTGTATTGCGTACGACGCAAGCTATCGAGGAAGGTCGTGATTTCGTGTAAAGCAAGCCAAGCAAGTGTTGTGTAGAAAAAGATTCCATTGATTATTTATATAACATAAAAGTCTCGGGTGTTACATTCAACCCCCCTTAAAAAGAATTTCGCCCTCAAAATTCGTCACTTGGTAACAAACAGATGAGGATACCTATCCCTCATCATATCCTCAAGTTCCCATGTAGCTTCTTCTAATTGGTGGTTCCTCCATAAAACCGTCACGAATCGAGTGGTCTTGTTTCGTAGGACTTTTTCGCTACGATCCAGAATCTCTATTGGTTGTTCTTCATAAGAAAGATCTTTCTCTAGTGGTACAACTTCTGAGCTGAGTACATGTGAAGGATCAGGTATGTACTTTCTCAGGAGAGATACATGGAACACATCGTGAACTTGAGATAGATTCGGTGGAAGCGCCAATCGGTAAGATACCTTCCCAACACGATCCAGTATTTCGAAAGGACCGATATATCTAGGGATCAACTTCCCCTTCCTTCCAAATCTCATAACCCTCTTCCAGGGAGATATTCGTAAGAACACTTTATCACCCTCTTAAAACTCTAGGTCTTTTCTTCAGTTGTTGGCATAACTTTTCTGTCGACTCTGAGCTGCTCTTATGTGTTGTTGAATAGATCTGACCTTTTTTTCCATTTCATCAACGAGATCAGGTCCTAATAGCTTTCTTTCCCTAACTTCATCCCAGCAAGTTGGAGTCCTGCATTTCCTTCCATAGAGAGCTTCATAAGGAGCCATATGAATACTGGAGTGAAAGCTATTATTATAAGAAAATTCCACCAAAGGTAGGTGTTGATCCCAACCTCCTTTGAAATCCATAGAGAAAGCTCTCAACATATCTTCTAGGGTTTGAATTGTTCTCTCAGACTGACCATCTGTCTGAGGATGATAAGCAGTGCTGAAACTCAACTCTGTATCCAGAATATGCTGAAGACTTCGCCAGAACTTCGAGGTAAATCTCGGATCCCGATCAGATATAATAGAAAGTGGTACTCCATGCAATCTTACCACTTCCTTTATATATATCCTGGCAAGCTGATCCAGAGAGAAATCCTCTCTAATAGCAGTGAAGTGTGCAGACTTTGTAAGACGATCAACTATGACCCAGATAGCATTATTGCCTTTGGATGTTTTAGGAAGTCCTGTGACAAAGTCCATAGTAATGTTTTCCCATTTCCATTCGGGTATGGGTAATGGTTGTAACATCCCCTTAGACTTCTGTCTCTCAGCTTTAACTTGCTGACAAACCAAGCATCAAGAGACATATTCAGCAACATCTCTTTTTATGCCATCCCACCAGAAGTACTCTTTCAGGTCCCTATACATCTTCGTGCTTCCAGGATGAATAGAGAATGAAGAACTATGAGCCTCATCCAGCAGCTCCTTCTTTTATTCGGGGATGGGAGGAACACCAACCCGATTCCTGAACTTTATTGTCCCATCACAATCAAGGTTGAACTCAGGAACATTTCTCACCTTCTTTTGTAACTCGACATCTTCTTTCTGTGCCTATTTAATCTTCACATGTATATATGGTTGAACATTCATTTGAGAAAGATACGATTTTTCCCCTTTCATTATAATTCCAAGATCCATCATTTGTAAATCCATAAATATTGGATCTTTTGTGATCCTCATCATGGATAAACTAGCATGGTCTTGTCGACTTAATGCATCTGCCACCTTGTTTGCTTTCCCAGGGTGGAATGGATTGAGCAGTCGTAATCCTTAATCAGTTCCAACCATCTTCTTTGACACATATTCAGCTCCTTTTGTGTGAAAATATACTTTAAACTTTTATGATCAGTATAAATATCACACCTTTCACCATAAAGGTAATGCCTCCAAATCGTTAATGCAAAGATTACCGCAGCTAACTCCAAATAATGTGTTGGGTAATTTTGCTCATGGATTTTCAACTGTCGTGAGGCATAAGCTATCACCATATCATTTTGCATAAGAACACACCCCAATCCCTTCTTGGATGCATCACTGTAGATCACAAACCTTTCTCCACTACAAGGCAGTGTGAGCACATGTGCACTGGATAACCTTCTTTTCAACTCCTTGAAATTCTCTTCACATTCTTCCGTCCAGACAAACTTAACTCCTTTCCGAGTCAACTTGGTGAGTGGATTAGATAATCGTGAATAATCGTTCACAAAACGTCGATAATATCTATCCATACCAAGAAAACTTCGGATCTCAGTTACTGTTGTTGGTCTCGACCATCTTTCGATAACCTCTGTTTTTGCTGGATCCACAGATATCCCCACTTTTGAGATTATGTGACCCAAAAATGCAACTTTTTGAAGCCAAAATTCACACTTGGAAAATTTGGCATAAAGCTTCTCCTTTCTCAGGGTCTTCAATATAATTCTCAAGTGATCTTCATGTTCTTCCTTGCTCTTTGAATAGACATGAATATCATCTATAAAGACTACCACAAATTGATCAAGATAGTCTCTAAAGACTCTATACATTAGATCCATGAAGATAGCAGGGGCATTAGTAAGACCAAATGGCATCACTATAAATTCATGGCGTCCATACCTTGTACGGAAAGCCGTCTTTGGTATATCCTCCCTTTTGAACCTTAATTGATGATACCCTGAACGAAGATCAATCTTGGAAAAGTATTGAGCTCCGTGTAGTTGGTCAAATAAGTCATCAATGCGTGGGAGAGGATATTTGTTCTTGATAGTGATCTTGTTAAGTTCTCGATAATCAATGAAGAGTCTCATTGATCTATCTTTTTTCTTAACAAATAAAACAGGTGCTCCCCAAGGTGACACACTATGGCGTATGAATCCCTTATCAAGATTCTCTTGGAGTTGCTTCTTCAATTCCTGCAACTCAATTGGGGCCATTCTATAAGGTGTCTTTGAAATAGGCAAAGCACCTGGTACGAGTTCTATTGAAAACTAAACTTCACGATTTGGTGGAAGACCCGATAATTCCTCTAGAAAGACATCATAAAACTCCCGTATGATGGGTATATTCTTAATCGTGAGTTTCTCACCAACCATTTGAGGTAAATAACCTTTATTTAGTGGAATGAAAACACATAAAATGGATGAAATTTCCACTAGAAGGTTATGTTCATCCTTGCATTGATAGACGATCATAGATTGATCTGGAATATGAAATGTGACTTCCCTTCATTGGAAATTGATATGAGCTCCATATAAAGAAAGCCAATCCATGCCAAGAATCACATCAAATTCCACTATAGGAAGGATCACAAGATTTGGAGGAAGCACTTTCCCACAAACTTTGATTGGAGAAGAATTATAAACTTTTGATGCGACTGTTGTGCCATTAGGTGTTGTCACATCTAACTCAACATCTAATTGTTGAGTTAGTACGATGATACCCTTAGAAAATTCATCAGAAATAAAAGAGTGGGTGGATCCAGAATCAAATAAAACATTTTCTACTTTAGAGTGGATGGTAAGTGTACCTTTCATCACCTCGTTATCGTACTCCACATCGCTGATAGAAATTGCATGTGACTTTCCTTTGTCTTTAGCCTTATGAGTTTGTTGAAGTCGACCATCATCATCAACCCTTGGATTAGGGAATTTATTGGCATAATGCCCCATCTCATTGCACTTGAAACATTGAAGTGTAGTAGGTTCATTCTGTGTATCCCTTCCTTTGTTTGCATCATTAGACATCTTCTTCCCATCATTGCGGCATTCAAATGCCCGATGACCTTCCTTTCCACATTTGAAAAATTTACTTGTCCCTTTAAGACAACTCCCTCCATGATTCTTTCCACACTTTGAGAATAAGAGAAAGCTCATCTTCTTTTCAGTGTGCACTTTAGATTTTCCTTTGAATTACATTTTCCTCTTCTTATCAAACCCATATGACTGATGGGTTACTCCAATCTCCATCTCAACTTTGAGAGCACATCGAACGATTTCCTCGTAGCTATTGAAGTCCCTTATGGATAACGCCCTTCGAAGACTTGGTTTTATGCCACTAAAGAATCGATCGATCTTACTCTCAGGTTGGATAATAATACCAGAAGTGTACCTTGGAAGTATTGTAAAATTTGCTTCATAGGTACCAACAGATTCATCATCCTTTTTCTTCAGTTCAATAAACTCTTTCTCCATCTTAGTTCGGAGAATACAAGGGAAGTACTTATTGAAAAATAAGTTCTTGAACACGTCCCATTCCATGGAATCAATTTCATCCCTTTGCCTCGTATTCATAATAAGATTCCACCATTGATCATCATCACCTTCCAAACGATACACTGCTAAGATGACTTTATCATGCCCAGAACATTGAAGAACTGAAAATATATTTTCAGTAGTACTAATCCATTGTTCAACAACTAATGGATCAGTAGACCCGCTTAAAGAAGGTGGACACTGCCTCATGAAGGATTCAACAGAATTTTTCTCCTTCCATTGCTCGTTTGGAATTCCTTCATGATCCATAGCTTGAGAAAGTTGTGTAAGCATGGATACAAGATTTTGCATTCTAGCTCCCATAACGTTTGGTTGCTCAGGGGGACAGTCATTGCATTGCTCGTCGCATTCCTCATTAACAGGATTCCTTCGGGTTCCAGCCATTGACTAAAACCAAGAAGAATAGTGTGAGCAACACTAATTATAATAGGAAAAACACATAATCAAGAATAAAATTTCACACTTAAGGTCTTATCCTAGGTTATTCATGGCCATTTCTAAAACACTAAGATTGTGTTCTATGATTAGACTTATCCTTAGGGTTCTTACTAAGGCTTTCACATCCTAGTTTCCAAAGGTTGACTATACCTTTCCTCTGATACCAACTATAATGACCCATAATTTACATACATTGTTAATAATTCAAAATTGAAGCATACTTATTACAACATATAACAAAACCATGAAAGGAACGTATATGTATAGTGTCTTTAGAAACTAGGAAACATAAACAATTGGTTCATAAAACATCAAATTTGCCTCCCACTTATTTCATCATATCTAGAGTCTCTTTTTGGCATATCCTACTTAACAAACTTCTTCCTGACCTGGGGAAAGAAAACATACAAAAGGGTGAGCTCAAATGCTCAATAAGGGTAAACAAAAGAAATATCAATCACATCGTATACACAAGCACATAACTTTTGGAAATATTATTCTTCAAAAGAGATCATAATTTCATAACATGGGATAAATCATGGCAGTGAAATGTAATCACAATAATCATAACTTAAAACATGAAACTTTGTGGCATTTACACATAATAATAGAGAATCATTTCTTGTTAGTCAAGACTCATTGCCAAGACTATCTTAGTGGACAAATTCCCTTTCTGAACCGAGTCACCCTCGTTTCAATCCTGTTTCACTGAACCGGTATAACCTACCGTTCCAGCCATGTCTATCTCATGAGATATAAAATATTTACCCAATGCATTGGAGGGAGATATAGGTCCCACCCATCTCATAATGATACCATTCTTATGTGTGCCATAAAATCATAAACCATACATCATAGCATAACCCATGTAATAAAAATGGGATTCTTAAAGAACATGACATCATAAAACAATTCATATAAGATAAAGGAATTCATAAATATAATTCCATCACAACATAATTAAATCCATGTAATAATAGGGATAGAAACAGAAACCTTTATTATCTTATATGGAAAATAATTTTGATAAAACACTTGAACTCCATTCTTGAGGAAAATATCCTTTCTACTTCAAAAACATTTTCCTTTCTTAACATGTCATACAATTTTAAACTAAAAGAAGTTGATTAAAAATAAACTTGAAAACTTGTAAAGGAATATTCTTGGAAATAATGTTTTAAAAATCCATTCATGCCGTATAAGTTAAAAAAACATCCTTCTCGTACTTTTGTCGGAAAAGTCAAAAAAGTACCTCGTACGAAAAACGACAAAAGATTCCTTTCATATCTTTTACTAAAAACTCACCGAAGGGTAAAATTGGATTTAAAAAATTGTAGGTGGATGGAAATAATATTACATATTGAGGAAACATGGATGTGGATGATAAAATACACCCCAGTAAATACCAAAGTATAAACAATCTCGGATAAAAATGTGATTGTGATATTTCCCTTACCTTAGGTCCGACTTGATTTGTAAGTGTCCGAACCTCCTGTATAATATTTTAAATAATGTTATTGACTAATTCCAGAATCATAATTATTTTTATGATATCATATATGGTCATATTCTTATCTTCTTAGTAGTAATATTTCATTGCTACTTGTTATTTGGGTGTTTATAACTTTTTGTTCTTATGTGTGTCTTGTCGAATAAATTCTTATTCTTCTCTTTAGGTTATTGATAAATCATATCCAGAATGGTATTAGTTTAATATATATCATATTCATTCATTAAATTCACTTATATAATCATTATGAAATAAAGATCATGTAGAATGAGTCGTATCACATGGTGGAGACGGTATTCCGTACGTACGCACGAGTGATGATATCATTCTTATGATCGTGGAATTGTATTGGAGTATATGTATACTATTTAAGAATCAATATCAATTTATAATAGTCATATATGGTCATTATTTACACCATTATACCCATCCAAGTATGGTGGTGGTGGAAAATAGATTACACCACGGCGTGGAGAAGGTATTCCGTACGTACACACGGACGGTGATTTCTTTTTCCGTAGGATGGATAGATGGTGAAATAGGGCTGTTTCATAATTATAATAACATATCATATTATGAGTGATACTGATGTTATTACTTCATAATGAAACAACTAAAGAAGAAGAAGTGGAAGAAGAAATAAAGATGAAATAATCGGTAACGGACATTACCTCTTCTTTGAAGTGCTTCTTTGAGACCTTCTTTTAGGGCACTAAAATTGGTCTTTGAAGAAGACCATGACCTCTAGGATGTCTCTAGGGAAGTGGAGAGGAGAAAGTGGTAGGGTTTGTCCGAGAATGAAAGCTCAAAGTGGTGTGAGGAAGAGGGGGAGGAGGTGTTCTTTTATAAGGGAGGAGAGGGGCACCTTTGGAATAACTAAAACTGTTATTTTATTATAAAGTCAAGTTCGGTTTTAAATATCTCCAAATTGATATATTTCAAAGCTAAGGTCGGGATGGGTCAAAATACTCTCATCCAATAGAATTTAGACAAGTTTAGGTTCCTATTTTAACCTTATCATTTAGATTTAACATTAAGTTAAATAATTTTACTTTTACCATGTCTTCTAGTGTTCTTATACTATAAGGTTAATAAACTTACTATAAGTAGCCAAACGAACCCCAAGTATTTTATTATTAATATATATAACCTTATATAAGTCATTTGGCCGAACCTTAGATTTTTAGTAATAAAATAACAATTACCAATATAATATTTGTTTTAAAAACAATTTTATGTCAATTTTGACACTATTTAGTAATTGATTTTTTACGAAAATCATAACAGAATTATTAGTTCTAACCAAGTTAATTAAATCAATAATAACATTTCATATTAACCTAAAAAATTAGTGGGATTCATAAAAAGTCTCAAATTACATTTATTTTGTTGTTTATAACATCAATTATGTCAATATTTCATTAATAAGATAATTACTGTATCATCATTGTGTCATAAATAAATTAAATTATTTAATGTCTACAAATTACAAAAAAAAATTCCATTATGTTGGAAATCTTTTTAACTTTCTAATGAATATTTATATTTGAATTTATCTTATGTATAACTCCATATTAAAAATTATTTACTTATTAAACATTGATTTTAACTATTTTGACCCTTCTTTAAATAAATTAATAATAAATGTCCTAATCTAATCCAAGTGGGCCTGAATGGCCATATTTTATTCCTATGTTTTTTTTTGGTCGAATTACACTTATCCAATAGAATTATGACATGTGTTAGGGTAAAAATAATATCATCATTACCCTTAATTACCCTATTTACTTTTAACCGTGGTAAAAAAAAGTTATAATTTACTATTCACCAAAAAATTATTTTCATCTTATTGAACCACATTTTACTTACTGACATCAACCGTGTCTCTCGGATTTTCGAAATTCCACTCACAGAAGCGGTAAAATTAAGTTTTATGAAAAAATCAGTTTTTTTAACTACCACATAGTGGTTTCACTATTCATCAAAAATTGAATGTTTTCAGAAAAATACCAAAATTTCACCCTAGGCTAATTTCGATATTCCGAATCCAAAAATGAAGTCCATTTTGAAAAATAAAATTTTAAAAAGTGGTTATTACTATTCATAATGGCTAGTTTTAATAATATTTTAATATCATATCGTTGTTTAGTGAAACTCGGTATTGCGTACGATGCAAGATATCAAGGAAGGTCGCGATTTCGTGTAAAGCAAGACAAGCAAGTGTTGTGTAGAAAAAGATTCCTTTGATGATTGATATAACATAAAAGTATCGGGTGTTACAGGAAATGTAAAAAGATTTCCAAAATCATGGTATTTTTTTATAATTTTTAGACATCTAATAAATTAAATTATTTATGACACAATGATGATGCAGTATTTACCTCATTAATAGATGATTTAATTAAATAAGATTATAATGATTAAAATATTATCCAAAACATGTCCAATTCTTATTGGATGATTTTATTTCAATTATGAATCATCTTATCTTCGACTATAATGATTTTTTGACCATTACTAACCGAATATCATTATATTATAAAATAATATTTTAACTCTTTTCTAAAGAGCCCCTTCTCTCCCTTATAAAAAAAGACCACTTCTATGAAATTCCTAACACCACTCAATCCATTTGGCTCATCCAAACTCTGCCCAATTAAGCTCCCTACATCCCTCTGCTCCTCATAGAATCCTTACCTTAGGCAGAAGGCACTTATAAAGTCCTTTTGGTTTCAACAAAAGGATGTTTTCTAAATTAAAGGTAACAGTTTCTCTTAAATTGTTTTCTTTTATTTTTCTTCTCCAACCCCTGAACTCTTTTTATTTCATTTCTTTTGTAACAACACTAGTATCCTCAATAAACTAGGATGTTTTTATCATAATTATTCGAACTACACTTATACACACCTCCATCTAATGGATGAAGAACATAGTGTTTCTGTGGATGGAAAACTAACGCCTCACGAAACGATGATTGTTCAATTACATATTACCGCCTCTCATGGTTCCCATTATGATGGAACTGTTTTTATATATGATATATATTATTTTTATGATTTATTTATTCCTCTATACATCCCAATTATATCAAACCTTTATGGTTTCCATGGTGGGTAAATACGATAATCTAATTTGAGGAAGTGCGGACTGCTGCCCCCTCAAAGTGATGTGACTCGTTAATGCCCTATGTGGGATGTATAAAGGATAGAGTTAATGATATTGTATAATATTTTATACTGGAATTATAATATACCTATGTATCATTATGATTTAATTCCATTAAAAAAAGAAATAGAAATGATAGTAGCGTTCATGCGTACGTACGGCTTACCATCTCCATGAACGGTGCATTTCATTTCGTACCTCCAAATGTTATGTACTATAATAAATACATGTACATGCTGGATATATATGATATGTATGATACCCAAATCATGAATATCATTCTGGATATAATAAACCTTTTACCACGTGAACAACATGTAATTATAAGAAGTCCATTTTGACTCAAGTACCAAATATCAACAAAATGAACGTTAATAACATAAATGACTACATAATGATTATAACATGGTAATAAGTGATATAAAAGGAATAATAAACTTGAAAAAGGTTCTTAAGCAATTAGAAATTAACTTTTTATTATTATTCAGTAGATTAAAGAATGAATGGGTGAAGTCGGACACGAGGTAAGGGACTTCGTCTCAATCTCTTTTCATTGAGAAATTTCTTATACACTACTTCATTTTATACGGTGTATATACCCCTTTGACTTTTCATTTTATCCAATGGGAATCATTTTATAGTAAGAATTTTACTAAACGACAAAAAGGAATGTTTTTTAAGTGGTGACAACAAACATTCCTCCGCCGCAAGTATTATTTTATCTTTGGCTTCCTTAACAAGCCGGAATGTTTTTAAAAGGAAAAATAAATACCAAATACTCTTTTTACGTATTTTGGTATTGAAAATGATTTTGAGAATTGATTTATTATTTCAATATCTTGAAATGATATTTTATTATTGTAATGTAGAAATTTTATCTTTCCTTTATGCTTATGTTATATGTTAAGATCATGTTATGGTTCATCGGCATTATTTACGTATACGGGTGGTTCCGTGATAAACCTAGGGCGGGTGAGCCCAAGAGAGCTCTCCAATGCATTGGGTAACATGACAGAGGTAAACGTGAATGTTTTTCCTATGATATTTAGGGAATATACTATGATGGGTATTCCAATGTAACTCCCTATGTAGCTGTGATAGCTACAACGCAAGTATGGTATGGATGTCGCAAGTTACCTGTATGATTTATGATCTCTATGTGTCTTTTATAAATCTTAAGATTTCATGAGGTAAGTAAAAGAGTTCATCTTTTTTATGTATTTATGAAAAAATGTTTTTCATTCACTGTTTTATAACACTTACTAGAACCTTTTATGCTCATCCCAAGTTTTCAAATGTTTTTCACAAGACATAAAGATGAATAGGGTCAAGGATGGGATCAAGGAAAAGCCATGCTCTCTTTAACATGGAATTAGACATGACTTTTTTTTCAAGAGTTTTTATTTTATGAAAAAAATAAGTGGCTTCTGGGTAGAATTTCCTACATTGTAATATTTTGAGATGTAATAGCTATGTACTAATTCCCTAAAACTCTAAACCTGAAAAGATACTCAATGTGAATTATTCATTTAATTCAATATTATGTAATTTTTAAGGCCAAGTCCTTATAATCTCGGTCCTATTGGCCCCTGCCTGGTCCTAGGCCACCAAGTCCTCCTTCATACAGTGTGTTTGTCCCATCTCCCTAAGAACCACTATTGAAACGTCGGTAGTCTACACGGAACACAACATGTGCGGGCGAAGCCCATGCAGGGTCGAGTAATTCAGTACATAGTAGGGACCTCAAAAAAGTAAAAATAACACACAACAATTCCTCAAAATAAAGCATGAAACACAAGTCATTTCACACTAAAAATATTATGGGGTAGTAATAGTAACATCGTCAATGAAAAAAGTCGAACACCTCAGCCGCTCAAGAACTCATCCTCTATCAAGTACAGGGGCCTTCCAGATCAGACATAACCTCTTCCCCCAAACATTGAACTGTTGTGGTACTCATCCTTGATTAGTATCGAGCAGTATTCAGGTCTCATCCAACCATAGTGTTCCATACGTAGCTCTCTTGGGAGATCCACTCTTGAATACATTCATCTCTACTCTATGTCCTATAATTTCTACCAAAAGTAGACTGAAATATCTCCCTCCTCGAGTGGGTGCCAATTCCGCAAACAACTCGTCAATTAGAAACACAGTTTTCAAGATACATGTGTTTTAGTAACAAGGGGACTGTTTGCAAAGGGCCCTTGCCATACCTGGTCGGACCGACCCGACCAACCTGGCCCAGGGGTTCCGTATTCGGCCGTTCATTTAGATAGACTTGAACTGACCTCGTATGGGTTAAGGATGGTCTGGTTTGGCCGGTCCAATGGTCCAGGCCCAATAGGCCTCGCTGGGCCCGACCTGGTTGGCCGAGGGTCTAGCTCGCAGGGTCGCTCGATGACCCGGTCTTTTCTGACCCAGCCAGGAGAGGCGTTGGTATGGAATGACAATGCAGGTCCGGCCCACCAGCAGGGGTTCATCCTAACATCCTATGAAACCATCTCGGCCCACTAGGGGTCGACCCACTATTAGGGGGATCGACCGCGTGGTGTGGCCGTTGTGAGCCCCTGGGACGTGGTAGCTAGCAGCGTCCCCTCTAGTCGTAGTGCGGCCCGCAAGGGCAGGCCACGCCTCCTGCGCGGTGCCATCCTGGCGCCTTATCCTACTCGTGTCGCGGCCGATGGGCCGTGGCACCTCTGGTCTGTAGGGTATCCTAGACGTGGGCCACCCCACCACGCAACACCCACTAGGTGTTAGGTCCTCCTGTACGCTCCCTTGGCTGACGAGCTGCGTACCCTCAGTCAGCACGACCAACTGGTGCGGGCTGCCGCCTTCATGTAGCCCATAAGGCCGGCTACCACTTCTACTACTGTTGGTGCCGAAGCCCAGAAAAAATCTTCGACGGGCCCCTAGATGTGCTTCGGTGGTCCGTTTCTTGAACCTATTACTCCAATGGTCTCCAGGCGAGGATTTCTTAACCATGAATTCTTGAAACCTGCCTTTCCATCGATTTTAGAATGCGGCCACCAAGAATACAAGAGTGAAGGTACACGATCCTTGTTTGTGTCAGCCCTGAGTTTCCTATGATAGAGGTTTTAACATGGGGGAGTCTTGAAATGTTTGTGTTCAATCATTCATTCCATGATTTAATCCTGAATAATCACCCCTAAAAAAGTCACCCTCCCGTTATAACACACGATCTGCATATCAACTTGTTCATGGGTTGATCGTCGTTCATTGTTTTTCAGAAAAAGAGTGGGCAAGAACATTTAAAAACTAAAAACCCCAACCACATATTATGTTTGTTACTACATGATCAGCCATGAGGGTTTAAGAGGTCGACATCGCTTCTTGGCTCCAATCTTCGAAAGGTGTTACCATGAAGATGATGTTCTATCTGAGTTATTCATTCTTCACTAGGGTGGAAGTCCCTCTGAGGTTCTCTGGAGAATCCTCCAATTTCATTAATCTATATTTTCACTACATGTAGAATTATAAATAAGAGCACATCATAGGGTTCCCATTATGTTGTGATGTCACGTCATTACGTAGTTTTATTTAAGAAAAAGTGTCACTATTATGTGTCATTAAAGAGTCATTACACAACAAGTTTAAGGATCCAGTAATGAGTCACATAGAATTGCGTCATCACTTCCTTGTTACTACCCTATAGTGACGCCATCTTCCACCCCTAAGTATAAAAGAAAAGAAAATAATTTATTTAATTTAATTTATTATTTTTCTCAAAAAGTCTGAAAAACAGCATTTTCACTCGGCACTTGCTGGCCAAAGTTAAGACATTTATAGTAGAATCATGTCATTCGGAATTCAATGGTTCCCTCAGATTTTTGATCCGAGTGATGGATCAAGAGATATATCACCCCGCACGCACGTTTACTGAACGTACCAAAAAAATAAAAATTCTCTTCTATTCTATCTGAACCTCGGAATTACATGCCGTTGAATTTCGCAGTCTCAGAATAATTCCATATGAATAAATAAAAAATTTATATGTAAATTTGGTGATGTTACAATTGATCATTCCATGGAGGGGGTAGTCCACACGTATGCATGTTTGATGATTTAATTTTCCATCAAAAAAGGGAAATGAATAATATGTTTCAAAATATATTGTCATAATATATATTATAAATATAATAATTATATATTAAATTCCTTGTTAGGAATATCATTATAATTAGGTGATGGAAACTGAATCATGTTTTATCGTCGAGGTGGATGTCCTCACAACTGACGATTCATGTTTTATTTTTCATTAATGGTAATGGGAGGGTTTTTAATGATGGTGCCATAAATATAATAATATTCCATAGTAATAAATTTTAAAATTTTATCATTTTATGATAGTGAAAATAAATTTTATGATGAATAATATCACGTAATGAAATATAAAATGGAAAGGGTTTTTTTGATATTATACCTCTATTTCTGGATATTCTCATTTATAAAGGTGGTTAAACATCAATGGTATATTTTTTTAGAAGATAAAAACACAACTATGAGTATAATATTTTTGATTAGATGGTTGGGAATATTATGGGTCAAAAACAAGCTATTTTTATGAGGGTTTGTTTGGAGATGTATTCCCTATTAATAATTTAAATGACGTGGAATTCATTTATACAATAAAAATATTTCATTAATGTGATGTTTCTCTCATTTTAAGTGGTTCAAAAAATATAAAATATTATATAGGTGAAAAAGAAATCCAAATACACATGTAAGACAATCATTCAAAACATATTTTTAATATTGTTTTCCCTAATCTTATTTGGATACATATATTTTACCATTTTGGTTTCTACTACGGTAACATGTTTTTACAAAGTAAATTATCATTTATAACAGAAATAAAATTTTAATTATTATATAATTTGAAAATTATTTTTCAAAATTAGAATTTATTTTCTCTGAATAAATTTTTTAAATTTAATAAAACACTGAATGAATAATGTATTAAAAACCTTTTTTGAAATATAGAACATAAATTTTAAATGTCATATATGGTTTTAGAAATTAAAACCAATGTTATAATATTTAAAATGTAAAATATAAAATAAATATTTGTTCTTAAGAACAGTTTCATTAATTTCAAATTCAAACTAATATAGTGTTTTCAAAAAATTCAAATTATTTTTAAATATATAGTTTTAACTATTCACATAAAATAAATGTTTTTAGGAATGTCATAAAAATCGTGATTAGATCATTTTTGTCATTATAAACCCAAAAATGAAGTTAGATTTATTTAATATACAATCAAACATTATTAAATCATGAATTAAAAAAAATAAAAAATATAAAGAAAACCCTTTGTATTGGAAAACGATATTTTAAAGATTATGAGTTCCTAATATCATTTGGAATAAATTTATAATTTAAATTTTTTTAATATTTTAATTCATATATATATATATATTAATAATTTATAATTATTCAATTTAATATATTAGGATAAAATATAAAATTTTAAAGAAAAGGTTTCATAAAAAAAATATTAATTTTATTTGAAATACATTTTGAAAATAAATTATTTTTATTATAGAATTTAATTTTACTACCCCATTGATATTAAAATCATTATTTCAATTTTAAATATATATCACTTCAAATTTTGATAATAATGATATTAATATTTATATAAAACACATGAATATATGGTTTTGTATTAATATATGACATTTTGAAATCAAATTTTTATTTTAGTGAATGTTATAATATTTTAGCTTTACCACATAACAATATATGACTTCATTATACTTAGACACAATTTTGAAATATCACATTATATTTGTAAACATAAATTACGACCTTGTATTTACTTTCACAATACTATTATTCACTCTAGAATATCCTAGTATATCATTCATTATATTAGAATCTTGGGGAATGGAAACAAATGATTTTTAGCTCAGATTTTATGAATGAGATTACATATAGTGTAAGCAATCAAAAAATAAATTAGACATAAATAACATTATTGGAATAAATGATGCTGAAATTATTCAATAAAAATAGTCACATGATCATATAATTAATCTGTGTATATCATAAATATTCGAATAATGACATGGAATTCGATAACTAATTTCATAATGATGGAATTCAAAATGAGGATCATCTGAAACATAATGTTGCGGTATAATTCCAAGATATCGTACTTAAAACTATAATACATATGCAAAATCCCTAAACTATTTTGTATCATGAGACTAAACACATCATTGAGGGAATATGTAATTTTTAGAACCACTCATAACTTAATAAGTCAAATTAATTCATTGTAATTATAAATAATACAAAATAATCAACATGCCTTAGTAATCAATAACTATATATATTAGAAGAACTGAAATATAGAATGTCAGTACATTCCCTATTCAAAATGATCACAATCCAACTAGTGAGATATAGTATATGATATAATTAGAGTATATATTTGGTAATGAATAATATTTATAAAAGGATATTGACATAAATAAAATATTATTAAAAAAATTACTAGATTGTGCCTTGGGGAAAATCAACATTTTATTTTGAAATCACCTTTAAAATGTGAAAAATTTGAAAAAAAAATTATCATCAGAAATAACCATGAAATCCTATAATGTAATATTAAAATTAAGTGGTTTTAATTATATATTAAAAGTCTGTTTATGTGGTGTATGTTGGAAAAAACGTTCTGACCAAACGTTTGGTCAAAAGTACCTCTTATGGAAAATGATTAGAATGACCATTTTTAATCTTTTAATAGAACGTAAAAATATAATAAAAATTATATTAGTAAATTATTAATGTATATTGAAAACATCATGGAAATTTTTTTAATGAAAGAACTGAAATGAAATAAAATATTTCTTAAGAAATATAAATATAATTATTGTTTTCATTTAATACTTTCTCCCAGGCTTTTGAGTATGTAGAGATATTAAAATTAATGGAAAACTAGTAATTTATATAATAGAAATAATAGAAAAATATATTTTTTTTTCTTTTCTAGAAATATATGTTAATTTCACCAAAAATTCATAAACATGATAACTCAAAATAAGGATATAAATAACTTAAATATTCCTTATATGTGTATTTATAACCAACCATGAAGGATTGATATGGAAAATGAATCACATTGCTTCATCGAAGATATTTTTCATAGATACATAGGATCGTTGTTTTAAATTAATTAGTGTATGGGTAATAATAAATAATAAATATTATATTTATATAGTCATAATTGTGTAATAAATATCATATATATTCATTAGTTGCATCCATAAGACCATATAAGTATAATGGTGTTGAAATAAAGATTACACAACTATATAGAGACAGTAAGCTGCACATATCCATGAACAATGCTTTCATTTTACATAGGATGAAATAGTTGTCAATAATGGTTTTAACATAATAAAAATAACATATAAATATATATATTATAGTATATTACTTATTTTTTGGTTTATATAATATATTTACGATATGTGGAAAAAGAAACAAAATTGAAAACTCTTGGTTATGATTTATACCTCTTTATTGAGAGACCTCATCCATCTTATACATTAGTCATTAAAATAATATTGTACTGATAAGAATATGAGGTATAAGATGAATTTTAGGACTCTCCAAAATTATTATGGTGTTCATGGATAAATTATATGAATCATACTTTGTCAATATGGTAGACAAGAGGTTCCCTTTTAAATGTGGGGGAGAGGACATACATTGAATTATATAAAATAATATAATTTATTTAATGCATTTTTCAATTATAATGCTTTCAAATACACTCTAATTTAAATTAGAATATTATAACATCTAATAGAATTTTCAAAATAAAAAATATATTTTTTGTACATTTGATTCATATCTTTATCTCTTGGTTTAACCTCCGATAACATGTTTTAACATTAATGTCTGTAACGATTTTTCACTATTATTATTAATCATTATAACCAATTAAATTTAACATAATTAAAAAATTATGATAAATAAATATATGGAATCCATTTTACAACATAAAACTGTTATATTTATATTAAATTAATTATAATGTAATAGAGTAAAATGTAATGAAACACATTTTTATAAAATACATTAATTTGGGATAAAAGTTACATCAAAATAATTCTTAAAACTCGATATAATTTAATTAATTGGATCATGTTAAAAATAAGGTTAATTATTTGTATTCAAAATCATACAATAACTAAACTAATCCATTTATATACATGACTATGAATGAAGAACTAAAAACATTTTTATTTGGAACAATGAATTACTTTGATTTCCAAAATGAGAATAGAATATTTATTAGTCCAACATCATATTTCTAAGAAAATTGAGTTACATATGTGAGATATTTCTTTTCTATCAAAATATTTCAATATAAAAAATTAATTATTATACAATTACAATATCAAATAATCACTATTTTTTAAAAACATATATTTTCACTCTTCACTAAAAAAATTAATATTTCTGAAAAATAAAAAAAATCAGAATTAAATATTTTTAATATGTTAAATTATGAAATGGAATTTATTTAAAAAAAATTTGATTTAAAAAATTGATAATTTAGTTTTGATCACATTTGGTAATAAATCTATGTTCTTTGTTTTATTTTTTCTATTAAAATAATTCATAACTATAATTAAATCTTGTGTGTTACTTTGTTCCTTCCAAATATTTCATTGTTGAAATTTTCATAATTTTACCCCATTAATATATATGTGTATTTTTTCATAAAAATATATTTTGGTTCTCAAATGTCTTCTTTGATTTTATGAATTTCTAAAACTAATTTCACTGATCGAGTAATCCAATTGTTTAACTCTTTCCCTGTGTTTCATTATTATCAATGTACACTTAAATAATAGATAAATCGGGTTAGAATTCTATTTCCATATAGGTGATCACATATGCTGGGTCTAGTATGTACATTCATAATAAATAAATATAAAAACCAAGGTTATATTTTGAGAGTAAAGGTTTCATTTCCAAACATTAAGATACCAATCTAATTCATTATGAAATTTCAAGAGGAAAAATGTATATGGGGATCAGTTTCCCCTTTATTCCAATCCATATTAATTATTTTCATGGAAGTACATTCAATAGAATAAAATCCCAATAATTAAATTATATGATCTTCTTCGATTATCTATATCGATCTTCTACCTACTCTTAGATACTTTAATAAGATAAAAAACGACTTCCCATTCATTTTTGTCTCCTCTATGAGATCTCATTGTACAAGATTAATTTCTCTGTCTTCATCTCTACATGATATAATAAAATATTTTTTACCTTAAAAAACTTCACAAGGATCCATTTGAATACTTAAATATATTCTTTTGTTATATTACTATTTCACCAAAGGTAAATATTGATCTCATATACCATCAATGTATGTGAAGCTTGACCTGAGCGTGCCTTCTAAGATTTGAATAGTCCTTTCTGAATTCCCATCAGATTTAAGATTATTGGAAGATATTAGACATGAAATAGTGTCTACAAACATTGGAGGAATATTCTAGGATATTTAAATTATAGTGACCAAGGCTTAACATACATGAATATTACATCATTTTAGATGAATATTCAGTAAATTACCAAAATACAAGCTCGAGGGAAAAATAGTTTAGTGTCTCTGGAAACATGGAAAAAGAATATTCTATCCTAGGGAAATATCATAAACATCCCCACTAAATAAATATATGTTAATTACTTCTACTTCAAATTTTTCTTCATTAACCGAGGAAAGGAAACATAAGAAATGGGTGAGCTCAAATGCCTGGTATGGGTAAATAAGGGAGATATGTAATCATAATTATCAACATGTGGGTATGAGAACATGATAATGAAAATAGTAAATCATACACTAAATATCAAATATCATATACATGAATCAGTGAATGAATAATGTTAGTTCATAAGACATGAATCCTAAGGTAATGAAGAACATAATCCATGAAAGAATAACTTATGAATAAAACATAGAATTTTGGATGACACATAATCATATAATATGATTTATATAGTAGCTAAGACATCACATCCAATACCATATTCCTGGTATTGGTTAACTCCCCATACCATCTTGGTATCCATGGTTTACTCCCATGGATATATTAGTAGCAAGAGTTCATTACTCATACCATCTTGGTAGTCATGGTCTCTCACATGGACATCATACTTGTCTACGTTCATTCCCAAGAAAATCTTAGTCTATCTCATGAGATATAAATCTTTACCCAATTCATTGGAGGGATATATAGGTCCCACTCATATTATAATTAAATCATACATATATGTTCTACAAAATCATAAAATATCATATCTTAACCCATAAAATGAAATGGGTATCATAAACATATAAACAAATCATTACCTGTGAAAAAAATTCAGGATTCATAACCATTTCATCCAATGCATAACCTGTGAAAGTGAAATGGATTTCATCAAAATATAACCCATGCATGAGATATGGGTTTCATAAAGACCATAAAAATAATCAAAACTCATTCATTTAATGAATGTCAACGGAACCATTAAATCATAGAAGGAAATGAGTAACATCAACTGATGTCATCAGTGATGGAAAATAATTTTGAAATATCATTAAAAAACATTTCTTGTGGAAAATATACATTCATCATTGAAAAATTACTCTTAAAAAAAACCTTTTGAAAATGTTTTTCTTATAAAATACCATTACATATTATAAATGTGGCATCATATAATTTTAAAAATCATTTGTATTTAAAACATATATAATGAGATTCAAAATATTTTAAAAAATCCTTTTTCATTGAAAACTATTTTAAAATTTATAAAGAAATCATGAAAATATTATATAACCATTTTAACATGAAAATATATGCTAGAATATTTAAAATGATTAGACAAAAATTTCGTTGATAATACCTTGAAAATTTATAAATAGAGATTGAAAAGATTTTTTAAAACAATTTTCTTTCAAAACATATAAAATAATCATCAAAATATATTAAAAACATTTTCCTCTGAAAAATTATTGAAAAAATATAAAAAATTATTGAAAACAATACAATAACAATTTTTCATTAAAATTAATTTTAAAAAAAATCAAAAATATTATCCATTTAAAACTAAAAATTAATAGTCAAAGAAACGATGGACAATAATTCAATACATATTGTATGAGGTAAAAAGAACATTCCATATACATGGTTAAAAGGGTGGAAAAATTAATCATTCAAAAAATGACAATAATATTTCTTTAAATCATTGGTAAATGGAAAAAACATTACAAATGTACTTTAATTGTCATAGGATATTAGTAGGAAATACATGGAAACCCTCTTTTGAGAGCATGTTTTTCCATCTTAAGAGAGGGAAAAGTCAGGCATTCATAGAAACTATTTCTTAACAATATTATGTACCATATAGTCGAAATATGTTACCAATGCATGAATACAGGATCAATAACCAGAGGTAAATAAAATTCATCAAATAACATAGATATGGGTTGTAGGATTTCATAAATGTAAGCATAAACATAATTAATCTTAAAAAAAGATAGGATTGTCTCAATAAACACCTATAATTTGGTAACTTTGGATCATGTTCTGAAAGTAAGAAACATAAATTAAATGAGTCATAAAATATCATTAAAATTAGTAATTTCTGGATATAACATGTAAAATTGAGGTATATACACCTCAAAAGAGAATTTAGGTGCATAACAAAACATGAGTCTTAAATTAAGAAAACTTAACCAAAACTATATTACATATTTGGTGAATTCTGAAACATAAAACCCTTGAACAAAAGCTAATAAAATAGATATATGAATACCCATAAATCTATGTATAATACACTTATAATTAAATCATGTATAGTACATACACCACTCAAAAATAAAGAGTAGTCAACATAGCATGTATGTCATGGAAATAAAAAGTGAGATTAAATCCCCTTACCTAGTGTCTTGACTCTCATCATAATCATTCAAACCATGTGTATAATAAATATAAATTTGCTATACATATTTTATATAATGATATTATTATATATATTACCATTTATTTTAAAATATGACCTTATATAACAAACTTTTTAACCATCCTAGGTTAACGTTTCACTTCGAGCAATATTCGTTGTGTTCTTCATATGTGTCTTAATTTGTTCTATTCTTGGTCCTTATTCTTATATCAGGGTTCCTGAATTTAAATAATTATATAAATATAATCTTTATTAATTATATTTTTATTATAATAATCTATAAAATATATATGTATGACAGTGGAATACACAATTAATGGAGATGGTAAGTCGTACGTATGCATGAACCATGTTTATGTTTTTATTGTCGTATAGAAAGAATGAATGTAAATGAAATACATATATATATATATGTATATTTATATACAAATAATTATTAAAGTAGAATTATTATTTCGTATATATCATATATTTTCACTAAACATATCCTTAATCAATTGAATTTATTCTGTGAATGAGTCACATTAATTTGATGGGGCTGTAGTCCACACTTCCTCAAACAAAATTATCATATTTACACCAAATAGAATGTAAAAAATTTCTATTTTGTAAAATTAATAAATAATAATAAATAGGGTATAAATATAATATGTAAATATGTAAATATATTTTACATCAAAATTTAAACTATGATAGGGGGTAAGGAAAATTGAACAATCATCTTTTTAGGAGGCGGTTGTTCACCGTACACATAAATAGTGAGTTCGTTATCAATTAGATGGAGGGGTGTGTTGTTGTAGGTCAAATAATTTGCATAAAAACATCCCAGTTTATGGATAATAGTGGTTTTTTATACAATAATGTAATTAAGAGATGGAGGTGTGGATAACGAATATAAAAGAAAGGACTTCGGAGAAGACGTTACCTCTTAACTAGGTAAATCCTTTTGGTTTATGTCTAAAGGATTCATGGCAAGACTTTATGCCAAAAAAAGGATTCAAGGAGAATGGTAGGGATTTTGTGATGTTATTTTATTATATTTTTGGAAATAAAATGGGCTTGATAATTGTGAGTAGTTGGGAGGAATGGTTCTCTTTCTATAGTGGAGGATGAGTGACACTCTTCAAAATTTTTGTTGAGAGAATTCCACCCACATTTATTATGTGAAAAGTGGATCCAATAGAGGTACATAGACGATTCAAGTGATGGTAGGGTATAAATATGTCCAAATAAATGATATTGTAAAGGATTATAGGTAATTTAGGGCCTTAAGTTTATAGATTTATCTATTATTCAGAGTAATTTAACCTTAATTGATGAGGTTAATTTTAATAACATTCACTAATATTTTTGGTCAAAAACAATGTTGAGTTTATTAAAAATTAAATATTATTCTTATTAAAAATATGGAATCCATTATTCAAATTTACAAACTTTGAAGTGGTAGAAATTAATTTAATATTAATCCCACAGTAATGTCAATGATGTGGGTTTTGTAATGTAAAAAATGATCAAATTATTGCTATGTTTTTGTAACTAATTTCAATGTCAAATTGGTTATAATTAATAATATCTGATTAAATTATAAAATTATTATATAGTTAAATTTAAAATCCAATCTGAAAAAAAATTTATTATTATTGATTAATTAAATGGAAAATTACTTTTGAATTAAAATCTAGTATTTTTCACTATTCATTCAAAAGTGGGGTTTCTCAGAAAAATCATAAAAAATAACACTGAGATAAATTAGAATTTAAAAATTCAAAAATAAAAGTAATTTTATCAAATTAAAATAATAAATGTGTTTTAAATTAAATTTATTATTAAAATTTTTTCATTCTGGTAAACTATATTTTTAAAACATAAATGTACGTTTGAAAAAATCATATAAGTCAATACGAATATGTTTTATCTATATAAATAAATTATAAAAAATATTTAAAATTAGTTATTACTACTCACATAACTATATTTAACGTATAATTTATAATATTCTAATTTAAATATTTCTAACAATAAAAAGATTTATAGTAGAAACATATGTGTTATGTTTAATGTATGCTAAGCTAGTGTTCTATATAGCGCAAGCCAAGTAGGTATTGATTGTAGCACAATCTAGGTTGGTTACCTGTGAACGGAGTGTTTGAATAATTTTTTTAATATATATATATATATATCACAATTTCTTGTGTCATGTTAAATGAAAAATATCAAAAAGATAAATTAATTTGGAAAAAATAATAATTCACAACATATTGGGGTGTTGCACTCTACCTCCCTTAAAATGAAATTTTCCTGGAAAATTTATCAAGGTTTTCAATGGTTTACTAATTTAACATTTCATTCACAGAAACCCAAATCATAAAAATTAATACGAAAACATCTTTTAAGAGTGGAATGTTAGAACCATAGCGGTTACCCTTTGGTAACATATAACTAGGTATCCACATAAAATAAAATATTTTGTGAGTGAATATTGGACATGGAGGAAAAGAATAAATATTTTTGGGGAGTGGTTGAGGTCATCAATCAAAAACAAGTGAATGATCATAAAAACGTTTAGGGCCTCAAAGTAATGAATCTGGGAAGACTTACAAGGCCATCAGTTCAACAAAATTAATGTATTTGGAAAAAACATTTTCTTTTGATCATTATAAAAAAATTAATTAATTATTTTATTAACCAATAATATATAGATATATACATACTTTAAATATTTCAATGAAAAAAATTTAATTCTTTTATAAATTATTAATTCATTAGATACTTCATGTAATGGAAAACCATAAATTAACTTTTATATCTGAATAGCTAAAATAAATATTTATCAGATGTAAGGCTCATAAAAGAATGAAATGTATATCTATTTATCTATATCTATTCTTAAAAATTAATATTGTTTTTACATTAATCTCTAAACATAAAATGTACCACTACTGTTTCATCATAAATAATTATTCTTAAAAATTAATTATATGGTAACTAGGATATTTCATAGGACATTGGTAGTTGTGAGGCCCCTGTCATTATTTGGTCATGGGTTTAAGACCCTAAGCCTTGGCTGACATGATCAGTTTTTACCTAACATACATGGTTTCCTTTTATAAAACCATACTAATATAAATTCCCAAATAAGATGGGAATCCTTAAAAAAAAGGTTATTCCCTAAATATTCTTTTGAACCATGGGTTTTTAATACGATCTAAATACATAAGTACATTCTCCCCAATTTGACATAAAATTTTCAGGAATGGAAAAATTTATAACCCTTATTATTGATGAAAATCGAAAACCATATGAAGAATATCATGAACCCATCTTAACATTGATCCCATATACATCAAAATGTATATCGTGGTTGTCACATTCCAAACATGTCAATCCCTCTTGGGAAATTCTATTGGAACTTAGTAACAACCTGAATTACCATAAATACCCTTTGGAAAACATTCATGATTCTTTATTCATTTTAATACTGGATATACTCTATAAATCCACTACGTTTTAAAAATGACCCATTATAGCATGAAATACATTTCAAAATGTCTATAATTAGTTCTAAAGAAATCAATACCTTACAATTTACTTATTCATATCCCAAACATCTTTATTCAAAAATAATTATCATAACACGAGGAACATATTAAGGGTTATATTTCCTTTAATCATGTGGTTTCCAAGGGAATAAAAATTCTATAATACCAATTTTAAATTCCATCATAATCATTCAACATTTTCTTGTAAATTTGTAGAAAAAAACATAAACAAAACCATGCTTATATATTTCACCTTTCATATAACATAATTCATTAATCCAGATACATAAAACACTAGTTATCCACATCAACCTTATACCACTAACAAGGATTCCTCATCCAATTACACAATACCTATTTCCATTCACATTTCAGTTATAGTCTCATCATCGTCATAAATGAAAACACTACTCGAACCGCCATGACGGTTCCCTTCAATTGATTTAATATTTGGAAATTGAGTTTCATAATGACCATTTACTCCACACATAAAACAAATAACTTTCAATGATATCTTATGGGGGACAATATTCTCATATATTTCATTAATCAAACTCTTCATTTTATCCTAGAATACACTTTATTTTTTTGCTTCTTTACTACAGTGAAAATATATTGTCATTAATTTAGTACATTCAATTAGGTGATTCCTTCCTCATTCTTGAGACAGAAGATATTGATTCTTCTTTCTAACAAGGTCTTTATTACCCAGACTCTTAGTGAACTCCTTATTTATCTTCCTTCGTGAGTATGATAGTTGGTGAAAGTATATGTTATTAATCATATTATGTGAAAACTAATTAGGAATGGTCACAAAATATCTAACTCCACTAATGATCCCACTTTAATACTCAACATTAACCATGTTCCTTCCATTACCTCCATTGACTAAGATTAGATGAATTGTGTGAGCATTGAATATCATTGAAGAAAACCAGATAGTCTTGGAAATAATTACTTATAGGATATCTGAATCATGACACCATTGTAAATATAAGACACCCTAGGTTCATCCTAGGACAATCATAGCCAAATTCTATTAAAATAATTCATGATGGTTCACGAATTGTTGGTGTACTCATAAAACATATCCCCCAAGATTGTCAAACTAGGTGTGTAGTAAGGCCCGTTGTCATGTACAAGATTACCCCGAGCCAGGCCTAGAATATATTATCATAGTTATTACCCATAAAAAATTTATATTCTAAATCCACATCCACTTTTAGTATTCAGACTTGGAGGAATTTCTAGAAAACCACTCACTCTATCATTTACCAAATTTCCAGGAGATTTTCCTAAACATTCAGTCATTCGTATACATATCGATAGATAAATCCTTATACATATCCATTGAAATACCCCTAGGGATCTCAAAAATAATTTATCATCCTAGTTTCAAATTTTTGACTAAACCATTCCTTTGACACCAAATATAGTGACCCAAGATTATCATACATGGATATTACATCATTTTAGATTAATATTCAGTACATTATAAAAATACATACTCGAGGATCATAACAGCTTAGTGTATTTGGAAACATAGAAACAAAATCATATATCCTGTAAAAAAATATTAAACATCTCCAAAAAAAGATCCCAAATATTTATACATATACCTAAAACCATTTTTAATAGCCTAGTGAAAGGAAACATAAGAAATGGGTGAGCTCAAATGCTCAATAAGGGTAAACAACATAGATATATAAGCACAATTATAAGGGAAATGGTATGAGAACATGATCGTGAAAATAGAATATCATTTCCTGTTTATAAAATATCATATACATGAATCATGGAATACATCATGGTAGTTAATAATACATGAATCCTAAGGAAATAAAGAGAATAATCCATGAAACTATAACATAAGAATAACACATGGAATCGTGGTATACAGATAAGAGTATAATATGATTTTCTTAGAAGCCAATGCATTCATTCCAATACCATCTTGGTAGTATAGAATCACTCCGCATACCGTCTTGGTAGTCATGGATTACTCCCATGGCCATATTAGTATGATGAGTTCACACCTCATACAATATTAGTAGCCATGGTTCCATTCCATAACTATTTAGTAGTCACAATTCATTCCTAAGACCATCTTAGTCAATCTCATGAGATATAAATCTTTACCCAATGAATTGGAGTGAGATTTTTGTCACACCCATATCATAATGAAATAATATATACATGTGAAACAAAATAATTAAAAATTATATCTTAATCCACAAAATGAAATGTGTATCATAAACATATAAACATATCATAACCTATCAAAAATATACATGTATCATAATATTTTAATTTAAATCATAACCTAAGAAATTGAAATATATTTCATAAACATATAATGTCTTCAAGATAAATAGGATTCATAAATTCAATGACATTAAGGATAATACCTCACCAATGATAATATGAATGAAAACTCAAGATCATTTCCTATAATATAATGAGTAACATCAATGGTTTTCATATAATATGGATTATAATTTTGAATTATCCATCACAAATATTCATTGTGGAAAATAATGTACATTATTTGAATAAAATTTCACAATACAGAAAATAAAATTTGAAAACATTTTTCTTAGAAACTTCCTTGAAATATTTTTAATAATACGTGAAATCATTTTGAAAACCTTTTCCTTAAAATATTATAAAATGTTCATGAAAATATTTTTACAAAACATTTTTCATAGAAAACAGATTGAAATTATATAATTAAATCTTTTAAATATTTTTAATACATTTTTACTTGACATCATATGAAATAATATTGAAAAAATTTGAAAACAAGTTCTTTTAAAATATATTTAATACATATAAATATGATTTCCAAACATATAGGAAATAATATTCCTTGAAAAATTTTAATAGAAACCTCAATATTTATTAAAATCCTTTTTATTTTGAAAAACATTTAAAACTAATGAAGAATGATTGAAAATATTTTGAAAACGATTTTTCTATAAAATTACGTTACAAAAAATTTTATTAAAAATTAACATTTTAAAAAATCAAAGTAATATTTAAGGAAATGATGATAGGTAAACCTATACATGTTGTATGAGTAAAAAAGAACCTCCATTTCCCATGATAAAAAGGATATTACAATAGCTTGTTTAGAAAGAAAAAAAAATATTACTTTTAAATCATTTGTAAAAGAAATTTTTCAAAAATAATTCATTTAATGATCATAGGAGATTAGTATAATGTACTTTGATACCCTTTTTATAGAACATGGTTTTCCAAAAGAAGAGATGGTAAAGTCAGGATTTCTAAAAAACAATTACATAACTATCTTATATACAATAGTTCACGAATATTGTTTCAATACATGATTATAAACTGAATATTAAGAGAGAATGAAAATTCAAGAATTTCATGAGAGATATGTTATAATATTTCATCAAAGAAATCATAAACATAAACTATCGTGAAAAGTGATGATATTGTGTCAATAATCTCTTATAACATGGTAAATTGGGATCACAATCTCAATATAAGAAAATGAAATTAAATTAATCATAAAATATCATTAAAATAATGGTTTTCATTATATAAGTTGTAAAATAGAATTAAATAAACTTCAAATGATAATTTAGGTATATTAAAAAAGGAGTCTCAATGAAGTAAAATTAAGACAAAACTATTTCAATGTTATGGTAAGTTATGAAAATTAAACCCCATGATAGAAATATCATAATATAGATTTTTGAATAAGCATAAATTTATGTATAATATACATTGAATAAAACCATGGTAAGTAAAAACACCACACAAAAAGAATTAGGAGAGAAATATCAAGATTCTCATAGAAATATGAACGGAGATGAAATCACCTTACCTTGTTTCTTGAATCTCATCACACTCATTCCAACCAACTCTATAATAAATATTATTTTTTATAAATATTTTATATAAGAATAGACTTCTATCATGTAACACCCTTATGTTTTTATGAAATATTTAAATAATATTTATTCTTCAGTATCATTCATTTCACACAATCATGAGTCTAAACAAACTGTGAGATGCCCTTGATATAAAATTATCATTATAGCCTAACAGTTAGGTTAGCATGAATAATTATAACTAACTATTGAAAATACGTTATGAAAAATATAAATCAATTAGATATTTGTATATTTGATTGAATTACGGTCAGTGATGAAATTAATAAGATATATATGTGTTTTGCATATTCATTTAATGAATATTATATTCACAGGTTATGGATAAAAGCTTATATGGTGTTTTTAATGGTTAATTTTACTCCATAGAATAGAAAATCAATTTTAAATTAATAAATTGACACATTAATTATTTTTAAATAACAATATAATTTTTTTTTAACTGCTGTATAAAATTTTTTATTAGATGAATTTTTTGATATTCTTCTGTTAACTTTCATATTTGATAAATCATAAAAATACAATAAATTTTAATTCAAAACAACTTTTTTCATTGAGATAATTTATTATGTTAAATTATAATATTAAATGGTTATATAGTAAATGCAGAATATATTTTTAACATTTAATACAATGAATGTCATTATCGATATGTTTAAAATGAATTCCTAGGTAAAAACATTTCAATTTATTGCAATGTTTTAACTTTTAAAACCCTTTTTCTCCACAGAGGGATTAATTTTAAATTAGTTGCCGCAACTCCTATTTTTTGAATTTTGAAAACAAGATTCCTTATTTGGAATCGTTAGGTCGATATTATGATAATATTATATTTTTATTTTGGGGAATTATGAATATTAACTTGGGTAACTATTTTTATTACCATGGTTAAATGTGAATTGGGTAATTAAGGGCATAAATAATATTATAAAATTACCTTAACAGATGTAAAAATCCTATTTGAGGACTAAATTCGACCCTTATCATCTATTTGAAGAAATATAATTCTTTTATTGTCACTTACCTATGAAAATGACATGAATGTAATAAAAACTAATGAAATGTACAAAGTGTCACAATCTCTTTTTATATAATAGTATTAATTTTAATATATGGATAAAATAGTGATAAAATTTACTCTAGATAGTATTTGGAAATCTAAAATAATTACTCACATCATAGTTTTTTTAATTTTTTAATATTATATTATTTCCATTAATGATGACACAATATGGATGTAATTTTTTTTATTAATAGAAATATCGAATAAATGGCTTTAAAAATGATAAAAAAATATTATATGAAATAATTAATGTTATCCCTGAATTTTATAGGAGGCTATCACATGTTAGGAGTGTATTTAATTTTTTTGTTGAAATTTATCTTCTTTGGGAATGTTATTTGATGTCTAATAATTCAATAGTGTCAAAATTGACTCTATTGATATTTTATAAACAAAACATATAATTAAATTATTTAAAAATAACAAAAATATTTACCTATTAAAAAGTGATAACTATAAAGTCTAAAATATCATAAATTATCCATTTATGGTCAACTAAAACCACATTAGTAAATATGAATTTCCATTATATATTTAGAATGTTATCACCAAAATTAAACATTAATAGAATAACTAAGAGTCGACTAATAATATAAGGTTTAAATTGAAAAATTTAGTTGTCCAAAATTATTTGGTTGATGGGATTTCATCCCAATATATCTCATATTTTAATTAGGGAAACATTTCAGTTTTTTGGGTAGGGATTGATTTTATTATAAATTCTTATTTTTGGGAGTTTCCTAAAGTGCCCCTCTCATCTCTTATAAAAGGGAACCTCATCCATCCCTCGTTCATTCATTTTTCTGCCCTAATGCTCCACCAAACCTTACCCATTACTGTTCTCAACATCCCTAGTAACATTCTTGAGGTTCTGGTCTTCTCAAAATACCAAATCATATGCCAAAAGTGGAAATTCAATGGAGGCTTGTCGAGAAAGAGGTAATTTGTTCAACCGATTGATTCAAGTTTCTTTCTTCTTATACATCCTCTTATTTAGCTGTTTCATTATAAAATAATAACATAAATATAACTCATATACTGATATGTTCTTATAAATATGAAACAAAACTATTTCTCCTTCTATCCTTCCTATGAAAAAACAATGTCATTGTGCATTCGTACGTACGACTTACTATCTCCACGCTGTGGTGTAATCTGTTTTTCACCACCACCATACATGGATCTGTATAATGGTGTAAATAATAACTATATAGTAATAATATAAAATTATACTAATTCTTATATACTATATACCGTCCTCTTCAATACCATTCAACATTTTTGAGAATGATATTGTCTCTACTACATACATATGACTTTCCCTCTCCCCGGTGCGATGTGATTCGTTCTACATGTTCTTCATTAAACCATGATTATATAAATGGATTTAATGAATAAATATGATATAGATTATAATAATAAATTTTTAATTGATATAACTATACCCTAAAAATATTAACTAGAACTTCTCTTCAAAACATACTTAAGAACATAAATTAGTTAATACCCAAATAACGTGTAACAATGAATTTTTACTAACAAAAGGATGAAAATATGATCATAAATGTTATTATAAATATTATTATGATTATATAATTAATAAATAACATTATTTAAATGACTATTTAATAGTATTGGATACATATAAATCATATTGGTCCTAAGGTAAAGTATAACTTTTCCAATCTTCTTCTTATCTGAGATTTTTTAGTCGTATGTATTTACTGGGGTTATATTTATCATCCATGTCCATGTTCTATATTAAGGTTTTTATAAATTATTTTTTATTAATCCATTTAGGTTTAAAGTCAATTTAACATTTTTTTACCTTTTCCACATGTTATGGAAGGAATCTTTCTTTTGTTTACCATTCAAGGTTCTTTTGGACTTTTTCTGCAAAAGTATGAGGAGAATGTTTTTTAACTTATACGTCATGAATAGATTTTTATGATTTCATAGAGAATTATTTCCTTGATTCTTACATTAAGAATTTTCATGTTTATTTTCACTTAACTTCTTTTATTTTAAAATGGCACGACATATTGGGAATATAAAATGTTTTTGAAGAAGAAAGTATATTTTCCTCAAGAACTTTGTTCAAGTGTTATATCAAAATTAATTTCCATATAAGATGATATATGGATATGTTTCTATCCATATTATTATGTTTATTTGATTACATTTTTTTTAATTATATTTATAAATTTATTTTATCTTATATAGGTTATGTTATGATGGAATGATGCTTTAGAATCCCATTTTATTACATTGGTTACGCTATGATGTATGATTTTTGTTTTTGTTGAAGACATAAGAATGGTTTTATTATGAGATGGGTAGAACCTATATATACCTCCAATGCATTGGGTAATGATTTATATCTCAAGAGTTAGGCATGGCTAGAATGACATGTTACTATGGTTATGTGATACAGGTCTGGAACGAGGACTGAACTCGATTCACTAATGGACTTTGCCCCCTATGACGGTCTTGGAAATGATCTGTGACTAATTTGAAATGATTTTATTTTAATATGTGTGTATTCCAAAAAGTTTAACATCTTATGTAATGATTATTGGTATTACATTTCACTTATATGATTTCTCCCATGACCTGATATTATGATCTCTTATCCAGAATAAGATTTTAAAATGTTATCTTCATATGAATATGATATGACCGATATTTCCAATTTTTAACCATATTGAGAATTTGAGATCACCCTTTTATATGTTTTATTTTGCTAGGTTAGTAAGAATGGTATTAAAATTGATATGCCAAAATATATTCTAGTTATTATGAAGTAAATGGGAGACAATAAAGATGTTTTATGAACCAGTTATTTATGTTTCCGAGTTTCTAAAGACCAAATACCTATATGGTTATGTCATGGTTTTTTATATGTTGTAATAAATATAAATCAATTCTGAATTGGTAAAAATGTGTGTATATTAAGGGGAATTATAGTTGGTATCATAAGAATGGTGTAGTTAACCTTTGGAAACAAGAATGTGAAATCCTTAGTAAAAACCCTAAGGATATTTCTAAGTATATGATATAATCATAGTGTCATAGAAACGACCATGAATAATCTAGGATAAAAACAAAAATGTCCTAATTTTAAATTTCAATCTATATTATGTGGTTTTATAAATATAATTACTATTTCTCACACTATGCATCTTGGTATTGGTCAATGGTTGGATCTCAAAGGAACTGAGTTAATGCGAAATGTGATGGGAAATGCATTGATTGCCCCCCTGAGCAACCAAATGTTATGGGAGTTGTAATGAAAAATCTTGTAGCCATGCTCACATAGTTTTCTCAATCTATATATCTAGACCAACATCTAGATGAGAAAATGAGGGAGAAACACTTTGTTTAATCCTTCATGAGGTAGTGTCCACCTTCATTCAGCGTGTCTTTTGATCCATTAGTGGCTGAACAATGGATTAGTACCCCTGAAAAGATATTTTCATTCCTACAATGTTCTGAACATGATAAAGTCATCTTAATAGTATATTTTTTAAATGGTGCAGCTGATCAATAGTGGAATATAATCAAGAATACAATGTAAAGAGATGAAATTGAGTCCATGGAATGGGGTGAGTTCAATAGCTTATTTTTCAATAAGTACATCTCTCATATTATTTGAAAAAAGATGGATAAGGAGTTTCTTGAACTGAAGCAAAAGAATGATGAATCGGTCGGTACCTAGGAAGAAATTTTTACAAGACTTTAATGGTATGATTGTAGAATTATTATCCAACCAGAGAGTAAGATCGATCGATTATTTAGTGGCTTAAAACCAAGTCTCCAAATGGAATTATCCATAAGAGACATTAATAGCTATGAATAAATTGTTGGATGTTATCTCAAGGTTGATATTGAGATTGGAGTAACCCATCAGCCATATGGGTTTGATAAGAAGAGAAAAATGGAATTCAAAAGAAAATATAAAGACCACATTAAAAAGAAGATGACTTTTCCCTTATGCTCAATGTGTGGAAAGAAACATGGAGGGAATAATCTTAATGGGACATGTAAATTTTTTATGTGTAGAAAAGAATGTCATCAGAAAATTGAATCCTGGAGTGATGGGAAAAAGATATCTAATGATACAAAACAAAAAAAGGATACACAGAATGCAACTCCTACACTTCAATGATACAAGTTCAAGGAAATGGGTAATTATAATAATAAATACCCTAAAATAAGTGTTATTGATGATGATCGACATCAAAAAACTCTTATGGCCAAATACAAAAGAATGTCACATGCAATTACTATCGGTGATGTGGAGTACGATAACGAAGTGGTGAAAGGTACACTTATCATCCACACTAAAGTAAAAAAGCATTATTTGATTTTGTATCCACTCACTCTTTTATTTTAGAAGAATTTTCGAAGGGTATCGCTTTATTAACTCAATATTTAGATGTTGAGTTAGTTGTGACAACTCCTAATGGCACAATATTCTCAATAAAATCTTACAATTCATCTCTAATTAATGTTTGTGGGAAAGTGCTTCCTAAAAATCTGGCGATCCTTCCAATAGTGGATTTTATGTGATTCTTCGCATCGATTGTCCTTCATTATATGGATCTCATAACAATTTCAAAATAAGAGAAGTCACATTTCATATTCCAGATCAATATACAATCATCTATCATTGCAAGGATGAATATAACCTTCCAGTATAAATTTCATCCACTTTATGGGTCTTAATTCCAATACATGAAGGTTATTTATCTCAAATGGTTGGTGAGAAACTCCCAATTTAGAATACACCTATTTTACAGTAGTTTGATGACGTCTTTTTAGTGGAATTTCCTGGTCTTCCACAAAAAGGTGATGTTTAGTTTTCAATAGAACTCATATTGGGTTCTATGCCTATTTCAAAGAAATCTTATAGAATGGACCTAATTGAGTTGAAAGAATTGAACACTAAAACATAAATATCCTTATTCTGTTTTTTATTGCGGTGGTTTACTAAAGCACCGCTAATTTTTTTATAAATGATTTAGCGACAGTTTATTAAAAACCGCTGCAAAACAATTTTTTTTAGTCTCGTCACTTCTCACCCTTGACCCCCGCGAGACCCACCATCCTACTCCCCATACCCTCTTAATACCCCCTCTCCCCTAGAACCCCACGAGACCCCCCCTGGAGACCCCTGAAGACCTAGATCACCTCCCCTCAGCGCAACTTGCCACCTCACCTACCCCCACCGCGGCTCGCCTCCAACCCCTTGAAGCCCTAGCTCGCCTCCCCGCTATTGGTACTGACCCGTGCCACCACTCGACGCTTCTTGGCACCCCTCAGTATCATCCTTCTTGTTCTTATTCCATCCTCTAGTTATATTTGATTGTAATTCTTGAATCTAAATGTGATTGTTATACATAAATTTCAACATATTTTAAAGTTATTCCACACATGGAATAAAAAGCATGACATGGTTTTTTCACCAAAAATAGTTTCATGTTCCAAGTGTTCATAAAAATGGTTTAAGGTCTTTTTTAAAATAAATTTTGTGATTTAAGGGGATTTAAACCAAATTGGGTCTTTTATTGGTTAATGTTTTTTCCTAGAAAATTTTCAAAAGAAAAAAAGTTTTGGGTTCTTTAATGGTTTAAAATAAAAGGTTTCAATGATTAAAATGATTTTGAATGGGATTTTAAATTGTAAATTTTAATGAATTATTTAAAATTGGATTTCAATGAGGATTATTGAGACTTATAATTCTAATTATTTTAATAAGTCTCATTGGTAACTTTCACAATGAATTACTTATATAGTGTATAATACCCTCAATTATTCCCCCTTTTCTTTAGATGTACATTTATGATATGGATTATATTTTTATGTTTTTTATTGCATGGGTTTTCGAGGTGATTTTATATTTATATTATGTTGTTTCATTAATCATGTAACTTTTTTTTATTACTCACCTCTTATTATTTCTATCATGGATACACAAGTAACATAGATAGAGGTCAATATTTTTGTTACACAAGATAGTCACACACTATTGGTGTCACCTAGTGGTGTTGTATACCATGGCTAGTTGGGATTTCCCCCTATGATAATAGGTGCATGATACTAAAGTGACTTGTGTTGTTTGGATGAGTCATATATTAGTGGTAGGTATCATGTATTAGTAAGGTATATGACTATCTTACTTTATGACCTTTTCTGTTTCCCATGATACTATATGGATTCCATATGGGGACTCTTTTTCCTTGTGTCCCGTAGTTTGTTTAATATGATGGGAAACATGAAATTTCCCCTTGTTTTCTCATATCTCGTTTGGGATGTGGTGACATGGTGTTTTATTTTTATAGATTATGAGAATTTTTTTCGTTCATTAAATTGTTCTTGAAGTGTTTTCAAAATATAGTTTGTAAAGTATTTTTACAATTGAAACTCGAATGGGTGGTTTTAAATCATGTAAGAGTTTTAATGTAATATCATTAAAATGATTGTTTTCATTTAATGAAGAAGAAAATAGATGTTTATAAAATGGATGGTAAGGTTATATTTTTTTTCATATTATTATCAATAAAAATATATTTTCTAACTATATTTAAAACTATAATAAATGAGATTTTTTTTGAAAATACATAAACCAAATCCTTGTTGAGATCCAATAGGGATTGGTGTTTATCACTCCCTACATACATAATTTGATATGTTAAAATATTATGGTTTTCATTTTTAGGTTCCATAGTATTTTTTAGTTTCCATGACATTTTAAAAATAGTTAGATAAATAAAAAAATTATTCAACCTTTCTGATTTGTAAAGTGATACATTTATATTTTATTCAACCATATTAAGAACTGGAATAATAAAGAAGAAAATAATTTAAAACTTTTTTAAAAAATTCTACTTCATTACTGAATGTTCTGTTAACCAAATATAAATGTATTCTGACAAATAAATTGGCTTTGACACATAAAACAAAGTTAAAAAGTTAATAGATAATAAAGATATCATATAATAGAAAATAAATAAAAATAATTATTATTTTTTAATAATCTCATATTACAAATTAGTTTTGGAAAAAGGGTTTAACCACTTATGGGGTAATATGATAAGAAGTATTAGGCCCATCAGAAAAATGACTTTTGTTTTGGGAATCATGAATAGTGTGATACACTACCTTTAACTCCCTCATCAATATTTAAAAATTTGAATTCATTATCCCATTATATTATTTCATCAAAAACAATGAATCATGGAACATCTCAAAGGCCTCCACTATATTTAATTTAAGAAAATAATGATTAGTTTTAGAATAATTAAAAACTTTCACATCATACCATTCATCTAGTCAAACAAAAACTAAACACCAAGCTCTGCAATGGTTAACTTCTCAACTAACACTTTATGATTTTCAATCAATGATTCAAGGGTACATTACCATAATATAAGAACTAATGTTTTCCCATTGTAGATATATCTTCTAGAAATAACTAAATTCACCACGGGATATCTACATAATCCATTACACAGAAATTAAAAACTCTAGAAAATCTTATTTAGAACCCAGTTCACATCTGATCTTTCCCATAAGAACTTATATCTCTCTCCTAAAAAGCGTCAAAAAATTTATTTTAAGGTATGACTATGTTTCCATTTCATATTCTAAACATCTATTCAATTATTATACAATTTCTCAAGCCCTTACCTTAGTGATATCAATGTTATGACATCATCTCTTTGTCCATCTGTTTTGGTGTAACATGAACTATAAAAAACTACACAGATGGGATCCTTGTTCTCTTCTTCTTTTATAGATATTTTTAATTTTCATGATTTGATTTTTTAGTGGGTGGGTTCATTATTTACGATATGTATTTATATAACAAAAACCTTATTTACGATATTTATGTATTTATTCAACTAGTATACATAAATCTCTTTCCCTATTAATTAATAGTTATGTGTTTTAATTTTTTTTAATATTGTGAAGGAACATTTTGATATAGTTGGATAAATTTTAGATCACATTAGGGAGGAACATACATTAGAATGTTAACGGTTTGGAGGAGTTTTTAGATTTTCCATTTTCTAATCGATCAGTTGAAGGAAGAATAAGATGTTCATGTCCTAAAAGTAAATTTAGAAGATGGTTGAAGAGTGATGGAGTTTATGAACAATTAATATTGAAGCAATTACCTTGTCAATATTTGTGAGGGATTTGGCATGGAGGATCGAACGGTATAGAAAGGCTGAGAACTGATGTCAATCTAGAGAATGATCTCCCAAATTTTTCGACAATGGAAAATGTAATGAAAAAACCTTATAAATGATGCATTCAGCACATCAAGACACCAACATCGAAATCAAAACATATCAATACAACGAGATGAGGTTGTTATAAATAGAAACGTGACAAGTGATATTTTCTAGACTATAGAAAACCAGATCAATATTGTGACATTTCAGTGTATCCTCCTATTGATTTTTTGGAGACTAATATAAGAGAAAACTTCACTATAAAAAATATGTTTCATAATTTAGTTGATAATTGAAATCAAGAGTTGTATAGTGGATGTTTGAATTATTCGAAACATTCTTTTCTATAGAAGTTGTACTATATCAAATGTCTATGTGGAATTACAAATAACGCAATGTCCATGATATTGAAATTGTTGCATGATGCATTTTCGGCGGAAAACATCCCTCGGCCTTTTTATGATATGAAAAAACATGTTAACAAACATGTTTTGAAAAATAAAAAAAATACATGCTTGTCTCAATGACTTTATGATTTATTGGTGAGTGGAATCATGTAGATAGGATTTCAAAAAAAAATCTTCTTCAAGGTGGAAGTCAATGGGAGATGTTGGATGTCTGAGTCAACATAATACCATGAAGAAGAAGTAAAGGAACACACCTGCAATGGTTTTGTGTTACTTTCCTTTAAATCCTCGATTTCAAAGATTTTTCATGTCATCAAAACCCACCGAACACATGAAGTGTCATTCTATAGATATTATCAATGATGGGATAATGTCAGATCTGTGAGATTCACTATTGTGGAAGAAATTTGGTTCATTACCTAATAATTTCATATTTGATAATTGGAATGTTCGATTAGGATTTATTGCTGGTGGATTCATCTCATATGGGACTTCGAGTAATAGTTAGAGCATTTGGACACTTATTTTGATCCCTTACAGTCTACCTCCGTGGATGTGTATATAACAAATGCCTTTTATTATGACCATGATTATTCCTGAAAAACAACAGCCTAGATATGATATTGACATATACTTGCTACCATTAATTTAAGAATAACAGATGTTATGGAGAAATGGTATTGGGATATTTGAGGCTTCTTATAAATCCACTATCAAAATTCATGCATAATTAATGGGAACCATTAGTGACTTTCCTATTCATGAGAATTTATCTTGTTGGAACACTTACACATGTTTAGATTTTCCTATTTTTAACACTGATTTTGAGCCCAAATGGCTACCTCCCAGAAGAAAATGGTTCCTGTTATTTCATAGAATATTTCTCGATGCAACTCATAGAGTTCGACAAAACAAATCAAAATTTAAAGGTTTCATTGATTGTAGACCACCTGAAAAGTAGTTAACTAGATCATAAATATTTACACAACATGTAAATTTAGAAACCAGGTTTGGGGAGGTTCATCATTTGAATTATAGTGGGAAACAGGTTCGAAGTGCATCTTCAAGTGAAATTGGAACGCAATAATGGAAGAAATAAATTATATTCTTCAAACTTCTGTATTGGGAATTTTTATTGTGGCATAATCTTGATGTGATTCATATTGAGAAGAATGTCTTTGACAATTTGATCTTAACATTGAATAATGATAATGTAAATTGGAAGTATCATCTCATCACTTGGAAGTACTTGCATGTAATTTACATAAAATGCGATCTCTGGCTAGATGATAATGAAAAGTATACATTAACAATTTTTGCACTAAATAATATGGATTAAGATATATTCCTTATAATTTTAAGGCATGTGAAAGTATCTAATAGGTATTCATGTAACATCTCTAGGTGTGTTGACATAATGAATCATATGTTACATGGATTGAAAATTCATGATTCACATATTTTATTACAGCAGTTACTAACATTGGCAATGCGTACATTATTACCTAAAAAGCTACTGTAGTGGAACTCCAATTCGGAACATTTTTTAGAAAACTATGTGTGAAATATATACGTCCATTTGAGATTATTAACCTTTAAGAGAGGTTTCTATTTACACATTGTGCAATAGATATGATATTTCTTCCATCGTTTTTACTGTCTTGATGTATTTAACTATGCATTTGATTGAGAAAGATAAATTATAAGGCCCCGTTCATTATTGATGGATGTATCCAATTGATAGGTACATCATTTATATGTTTTTGAGTTATGTAATAAATTTTTTTCACCTAATTAAATTCATAACTATTTTATCTTATTTTATATCACAGATACGTTGGGCATTTGAAATCATACGTGAGAAATAAAGCTCAACCAGAAGTCTCTATTACAGAAGGTTGTTTAGAAGACGAGTGTAATAAATTTTTTATTGATACTTGGATGATATTGAGAAAATATTTAATTGAGTTGGATGTGTTGATGACACATCTACTCAATCTCAAATATATTGGAAATCAAAAATATTTTCTTCTATTAGACGATCAGTTGGGAGGACGTCAAATGTTACACTGATAGAAATAGAATTATTATAGGCACATTGATATGTGCTTCTGAATAATGAAATTGCAGATCCATTAATAAAATATTTGGCACTACAAACAATAAGAAGAATGAGTTATCAAAAATGAAATGAGAAATATATAACGAAAAATATTAATAAAGGGCTTGTAGAATGGTTTACATGATGTGTAAGATCATAAATATTACAATAAATAAAAATATTAGGTTAACACATATATTGTGTAATATAAATAAAGTATATTTATTTTTTTATATCATGAATAGTGATACTCAAGTAGAGTTTTTAGAACATTTGAAGTTCCATGCTCGAGGTCCTATAAAAAGCAAAGAAATTATGACGCTTACGGTGTGACTGGCTTTTGATTTTATACAGTCAATTGAGAAGAGGGTTTGAAAACAAAAAATAGTGGTATATTTACATTATTTAAGTGGGATACTACGGAAAGATGACATATTTTATTGAATTAAACTATGATGTCCAATATTAAATTGTTTAATGTAAATGTAATTTGGTCGATATTATTACAGGTGTCAAATGAGATTCCTAGCAATTTACAATAGTGTAATTCTCTCACATGATGGATGTTGGTGATTGTGAACTACATGATCCATATATCATATCATCCCTGGAAAAAATAATATATTATGTGAAAGATGTTGTGGTTGAATGGTGGAGTGTAGTTTGTCATGTAAAACAATTATATTTGTATGACATGGGTGATTAAGTTCAAAAATTGATCTCTGAAATTGAATCTCATCAATTACATGAATCATAATTCATTATCCATCATGATATTGAAAATATTATTCATGTATGGATGAATCAATTGTGTGAAGTAATGGAGAAGTAACCCACAATTATTAAAGGAGAAAACGATTGTATGTACAGTTATGCATTCATTTAGCAACCAATTATTTCATTTGTGAAATCATTAATTTTCATTATTATGTATATTTTGTTTGTTAGTACTATCCATATTTTATCATCTTTTAATTTTTTTGTCATATATATTTTGAAATATATGTTCTGAACATAATTATATTTGATTAAATTACAGGAATCCCAAGGAGGAAGCGATATACAGCTTCATCAACCACTGTGACATATGAAATTCCATCTGTCTCCCACCTTTTGGAATCTGGGCCACCATATGCTTCCCCCCATTCCATCTCCCTATGCCCCATCTCTCACACCCTCTATGAGTGCACCTTCATAAGCTCAATCGTCGCCACCCGCTTCCGGAACCTCAGTAGTGGGGGAGTGGTGCGCCACTTCTAGTTCTTCGCAGGGATAGTGGAGGGTGACCGTTATAGGTACAAATTTTAATATTAATAAATTTATTACACTTTTTTATAGTGAATATTTATTCATTAAATATGGAAAAAATTCAATTATGGAGATAAATATAAAATGGTCAGATGTATGAAAATTTACTAGAGAGAAGATTGTTTTCCCATTTAATTCATATGGGGTCCCTACGGATGATGCCACAGGATTACATGGCAAGATGTTTTCCAGCATTCCATGAAGCCCATTTCCTTTTCTATTTCGTATAATGATTGGAAGAATATGCCTAAAATTTGTAGAAATGATGTTTTTGATTCCCAAATAATAGTAATTTTAATACATTACGGTGTAATTGAATTTCATTTTATTAATATTTTCAAAATGAATATCTGTGTACATATGTTTTTCCACTTCGAGGTTACTAATGTGATAACACGAAAGTGGACATTGAAAAATTTTATCAAAAAATGAAATTACTTTAAATGGATATTGTGAATAAATGTCAACGATACTTAATTGACCGCCCAACAGATGTATGATAAGCTACCCGATGGGGTACCCAAAGAGAAATGGAATGTTTTTGTTGACATACATCATGAGGAGAAGCAGATGGTATTTAAATATATATTACTATATAAATATCATTTTAAATTTGTAAATGTATATGAAGAAAAGATGAAATTAAATACATTACTATTAAATTTAATTATATTAATTTTAGGATCTTTCAAGAAAGTATGGATCATGTCGTGCTGAGCAGGTCATCCCTCACACTTCGGGGTCAAAGAGTTTTTATAGAAGCTTATCTTATTTTGTAATATTTTCATAAGTTTAAATATTTGAAAGACAATATTATTAGTTTAATTTATTAATTTTTTATTTATGTTTTTTAATGAATTCATAGATTATAGGGCACCAATCATCCCAAACAGATGTGTGGTTGAATGTTCACCAAAAATATGATGGGTTTTTTGTTATTGAGCTTGCCCAAGATGTTAGGGTATGAACTCAGTTTTCATTATAATACCTTATTATCAGTTGTTACTATGTTAATATATTTTGTTTCTAATAGGACTGCTATTTTATTTATAGGAAAAAATTAATGGATTATGGGATTCCAATCTTCCTCAGTCATACTCAGTCTCCCAGGATGACTCTGTGCTAATGTATAAGGGAAGGAGCATCCTGGTAGAGTGTGTGGGATGGGTTTGGGACTCGTACCATCTGAGGACTTTGGCTGGCCACCTGGGATTACAGTTTCATCTACTCCTACATGTAGTTAGTCTGTACCCCGAGATACTTAGAGAGAGATTATTTCTCAACGAAACATTGTTCAATACCTAGGGGTTCAAATATCATTTTTTAGAAAGCATTGATTGATTTATATCAGAATACGACTAGATCTTCAATCATTGGTATTTCATCTACTGGTGGTGAGTAGGTAAATCATAAATTTTTTAAATAATTTAGTTTTCAAAATGTTATTGGTTTTATGTTACAATATAAATATACAATAGTATTTAATTTTCAATATAATGTTCTTACAGGTGGCAGCAGGAAGTCAAGATGGAGGTAGAGAGGGTGACGAATTGTGTTCATCATCAGACCATAAATAGATTTAATGTTCATATGTTGGACAAATATGGTAATAGTTGGTTTATATATGTATCGTGTATGGAACAAAGTTTCCACTAAACATTCTCATGGCCTAAAAGTTTCTTGATTTCTCATGTTTCCTTTTATGTATTTTATTAGTTTCTGATGTTTCCTTTTATGTCTTGACTTCTCGAGAGTGGTATGCACCATATATGTCAATTATTTATTATCATAAATCATTTTTTATGATTTATTTTTATTAAATATATTAGTTTGTTTACCTAAGGATAAACGATCGTCCTTCTTATTTATTTTCTTGGGAATATCCAGTTTTGTAACTCCTTTATACTTATTTCTAGTGGATAACCCTTCTTTCTTCAAATTTTATTGTATTGTATTCTAATGTTTTATGGTTGGCTTGTGATCACTTCCACTCATGAATTATTTTTATTCAAAATATTATTGACAAGAATTTTCAAATATCTATTAAACACTTGAGTATCTGGATCCTGTTAAGCTAGAGGGACTGTCCACTTCATTAATAGTAGAATTTACAAATATCTATTTAACACTTGAGTGTCTTACACTACCAGAATTGTATATCCCCAAAAGTTGCATATGGTGGATAAAATATATAATACAATCTTAAATCATGTCTTATATGGTTTTGATCATCCTTCATGACTTCTCATCAATATGTGGATAAAAGGTTATACAGAACTTCAACTATCAGCTCATAGACTTCTATTATAATTAAAAAAAATATGATGTAAAATAGGTCAGATCTAGGTGAACATCCCACATAAACTATCAACTCTGATACTTGGTGATAATTTTTGAACAAGTCAATCAATGGTAAAAAAGCCTTAAATGTCTCTTACTATGGTTTCCCACCAGAACACCCACTTTTCATTATTATAAATCTTGGTCTCCCTTGGGTGAACATCCCACTTAAATGCATAATAAGATATCATACACTTATCTATAATTGAATATGTGACCATTACCATGACACTAACAATAAACACTCCATTTATATAAAACTTTTATCATAATATAATTTCTTTTTCTTCCAACCAATCATACATCATAATACATTCAGAGCAATATTCTTACTTGCCTTTACTTGTTTAACCAATGATGTAATTATCTATAAGGATACCCACATTGCTTCCCCTAAACCCTCAACTACACCAACCAACTAGTCTTATAGTGAAGATAAGATCTTCTATTAAGCTAATGAAATCTACTCTCCCATCTCCTACATTTTCTTTCCCAATGCATTTACCAATAAATTTCCATTTATAGTTTAATGCTATTTATTGATGTCAAACATATACAAGTAATCTATGAAATTCAAATGATACATATTATTCCCATGAAGTGAGAAAATATTATATGCACTCTACGTGGAAATGTACCCAAAAAATATCTGTCCCAAGAGGTGCTGTCATGATCATTTCAATGCATGGAACTCAACTAAAAACTCAAATACAGGATTAGAGTATTTCATCTTGGGGTTTAAATCTGATGAAACCCAAAGTTTCTAATTTATCACTCTACGTCATAACATATCCTAATCCAGAACTAGATGCATCACATTTCTCTATATATCCTGTGTTAGGCTCAGAAATTCTTAGGATCAGAGCTGAAAACAACCACTTCTTCAACACTATAGAAGCTTCCTCACATTAGTATGTACAATCAATGTTGAATCCATTCATAGTAACCGTGGTCATTAGAAATGCAATGTGAGTGATCTCAAAAATGATTCTCCTTTAATTCCTATACAATCCAATAAAACACCAACTATTAATTACAATCCTATGTTATGAAAGATACACAAATACATCAATATACTCAAGATCAACTGATATCACTGATTGTGAAACCACTATATCCAAAAGTGACACTTCTTGTACCTGGAATAACTTTTATGTATCCAAATCATTAAAAACCTATAATTCAAGTATCTATCATGTGATTCTTATGAAAATTTTGTTCTTGTGGTATTCTTTTTGATGTGGGATTTATTTGCATGTGGAAACTAAATGGTTTGACTTTCAGGGCACCGGTACTGGGGCTACAGAATCAGCTTCTTTTTTGTGAATCTAGCTTTAGCGGCAGTTTTAACCGCCATGAAATGAAACTATTATATTTATCAGTGTTTTTAACCACTACTTCAATTTAGGTAATTTTACATATAATGTTGTTAAAATACCCTCTATAGACAAAAAATTTGCGGTTGTTATCTTTGTTTTAGCAGTTATTTTTTAGGAATAAATGATTTTTAGCTGTGATGTTATCCTCCACTAAAAAAATATTTTTTGATGGGAAAACCATCGTAACATGCGTCCCCTATGAAGGTTACTATAAATTGACACTAAATCGAGGAAACAACTGCATATAGTATTCTGAAGCACAATTTAGCACCGGTTTTTTGAAACCACTGTAGAAGCATATGATGGAGGCTCATACTGATGCCATATCCAAAACAACCGTCAAGAAATTGTCATTTTCTTGTAGTAAGAAACTCCAAGAGAATCTTGATAATGGATTCATACTCCCTAGTGCATCACCTAGGGGATAACCTATTTTTTTTCATACAAATAAAGATAGATCAATGAGACTTTGCATTGATTATTAAGAACATAACAAGATATATATCAAGAACTAAAATCCTCTCCCATGCATTAATGACTTATTTGACCAACTATGTGCATAAAAATACTTTTCAATGATTGATATTGATTCAGGATATCAACAATTAAGGGTCAAAAATGAGGATATACCTAACACAGCATTCCATACATTGTATGGACACTATGAATTTATAGTGATGCATTTTTTCTTAAAAATGTCTCTGATATCTTCATGGATCTAATGAATAGAATCTTTAGAGACTATCTTGATCATTTTGTGGAAGTATTATAGATAATATGAATTTCTATTAAAATAGCAATTGAGAACATTATGATCACATGAGAATTGTATTAAAGACTCTGAGAAAGAAGAATCTGTATGCCAAATTTACTATGCGTGAATTTTGGCTTCAAAAAGTTTCATTTTTTGGTCACATAATGTCAAGAGAGGGGATATCTGTGATCCAAATAAACAGAGGTTACTGAAGGATGGTCGAGACAAACAATAGTAACTGAGATCGGATGATTTCTTTGTTTGGCTGGATATTATCGATGTTTTGTGAAAGATATTTCATGAAAATATAATCCAATCACCTATTTGACTCGGAAAGTATTTATTTTCATTCGGACAGTGGAATGTGAAGTGAATTTCAAAGATCTAAAAAGAAGGTTAGATAGTGCACTTGTGATCACACTGCCTTATAGTGGAGAAAGGTTTGTGATCTATAGTGATGAATCCAAGTAGGGGAATGGGTGTGTTCTCCTACAAAATGATGTGGTGATAGATTATGCCTCACAATAGTAAATAATCCAAGAGTAGAATTACCCAACTCGTGATTTTGAGTTAGTTGTGCTAATCTTTGCATTAAAAAAATAGAGGTGTCATCTTTGTGGTGAAAGGTGTGATATTTATACTAATCATAAATGTTTAATGAATATTTTCACATAAAAGGAACTGAATATGCGCCAAAGAAGATGTATGGAGTTGAGTAAAGATCACGACTGCTCAATACATTATGACTATGGGAAAGTGAACAAGGTGAAAAATTCTTTTTATCAAAAAGACCATGCTTACTTATCCATGATGAGGATCACAAAATATTCAACATTTATGGATTTAAGAAGGATGGATCTTGAAATTTTAATAGAAGGTGATAAATATTACCTTTCTCAAATTAATGTTCAACCATCTATACATGTGAATATTAAAGAAGCACAGAAGGAAGATATAGAGTTAAAAAATAAGGTGAGAAATGTTCCTAAATTCATCCATGATTGTGATGAAATAATAAAGATCAAGAACGAGATTTGTATTCCTCCCATACTAGAATTAAAGAAGGAATTATTGGATGAGGCTCATAGTTCTTCATTGTCTATTCTCTCTAGAATCACAATGATGTACAGGGACCGAAACATTACATCTTGTTGGATGGAATGAAAAGAGATGTCTCTGAATATGTCTCTTGATACTTGGTTTTTAGGTATGTTCATGCAGAAGGAAAGAAGTATAAGGGGATGTTACAACCATTGTGAAAACATCACTATGGAATTTTTTATTGGACTTCCCAAAACACCCAAAGGAAATAATTCTAAATGGGTTATAGTTGATCATCGTACAAAGTCGGCACACATCATTGTTGTTAGAGCGGATTTCTCTTTCGATATTCATGCCAGGATATATGTAATGGAATTGGTATTTTTTCATGGTGTACAACTATCCATTATATCTTATCGGGATCCATGTTTTACCTCGATGTTCTGGTGAAGTCTTCAGCATGCTCTAGATACAGAGTGATGTTTTATCACTGCTTCTCATCCTCAAACAAATAGTTTGTTTGAGAGGACATTTCAAACTCTAGAAGATAGGTTGAGGGCTTTCTCTATGGATTTGAAAGGTGGTTGGGATCAACACCTACGATTGGTGGAATTTTCTTATAACAATAGGTTTCACTGTAGTATTAATATGGATCCTTATAATTTCCTCTAAAAAAAGTAGTGAATAACTCCAACTTGTTGGGATGATTTTGCGGAAAAAAGGCTATTAAGACATGATCTTATTGATGAAATGGAATAAAATGATATATCTATACAAAAAAATATAATAGAAGCTCAGAGTCGGGATAAAAATTTATACTGACAACCGAAGAAATGACCTAGTGTTTCAATGGAGTGATAAGGTGTTCTTATGAAAATCTCCATGGAAAAAAGAAATTATTATTGAAAGAATGGAAAGCTGAGCGCTAGGTATATCAGTCCTTTTAAAATTTTGGATCTTGTTGGGAAGGTAACTTACTGATTTTATTTTCCACAGAATCTCTCTGAAGTTCATGGTGTTTTCCATGTATCTCTCCTAGGAAAGTACCTACCCGATCCTTCAAATGTACTATGCTTAGAAGTTGTACCATTGGAAAAAGATCTTTGTTCTGAAGAGAAATTGATACAGATTCTGGATCATATCAAAAAAGTTTTATGAAACAAGTCCAATTACTTGGTTAATGATTTATGGAGGTACCACCAATTTGAAGAAGCTACATAGAAACACGAGGATATGATGATGGATGGGTATTATAATCTTTTTGTATCCATGTGATGAATTTCAATGGAAAAATTCAATTTAAGGGGGGTAGAATGTAACGTCTGTATGTTTTTATGAAATATATAAATAATTTTTATTCTTCAGTAGCTTTCATTGAACGCAGTCATTAGTTGGAACAAACTGTGAGATGTCCCAAATGTAAAATAGTGTTATAGACTAGTCATTAGGTTAGCGAGAATAATTATGACTAACATATTAAAATGAATTATGAAAAATATAAGTCAATTAGATATTTTTATTTTAGAGTGAATTATTTTTTATAATAAAATTAATAATATATATGTGTTTTTTACATTCATTCAATGAATATTTGAGCCATAGGTTTTTAATAAACCGTTATTTGATGATTTTTTTTTAAAAAAATGTTATTTTTACAACATTGAATAGGGAACACATTTTAAAATAATACTTTTACTCAATAATGTTATTTATATTACAAAATTAAAATTTTATTTTTAATCGAGGGATAAAATTTTACTTTGGATAAATTTTTGATATTATTCTGATAAGTTTCATATAATGATGAATAGTAAGAAATGCTAAATTTTAAATTTAAAAAAACATTTTTCGTTGAGATAATTAATATGTTTATATCATAAAATTAAATGGTTTTAAAGTAAAAATAGAAAATATTTTTACCAATAAGTATAATTTATGTCATGATCATTAATTTTACATTGAATTCATAGGTGAAAATATATATCAATATTTTGTAATGTATTTAAATTTTAAAACCCATTTTCTCCACAACATGATTACTTTAAAAATTGTTACTAAAACTACTATAATTTGAATTTTAAAATATGGATTCCAAAATTGGAAACATTAGGTACAAATTATGTTAATAGGCTACTTTTATTTTTGGGCATTATGAATAGTAATTTTGGTAATTATTTTATTACCATAGATAAAGATGAATCGAGTAATTAAGGATAAATATAATATTAAGAAATTACCATAACAACTCTAATAATTTTATTGGATGATTAAATTTGAACTTTATCATATATTTATAGTAATGGAATCACATTATTACCACTTACCTATGAAAATGAAATTAATATAATAAAAACAAATGAAATGGACAAAGTGTCATAATCACTTTTTATATAAGTGTATTAATTTTAATATATAGATAAATATGAGGTAAAATCGACTATAGATAGTATCTGTAAAGCTAAAAAATTTACCCCCATCATATAATTTTTTTTATAATTTTTAGAGATTAATTAGTTTTATTGATGATGACACAATAGTGATGTAGAAATTATTTTATTAATAGAAATATAAAATAAATGGTTTTACAAATGTAAAAGTAAATATCATATAAACTAATTAATGTTATCCATGAATTTTCTATATGAATATGACATGTTAGGAGAGTATTTAATATTTTTGTCGAATTTATATTCACTGTTAATTTTATTTAAAGTGTAATATATGAATATGGTTAAAACTGTTAATTGATATTTTATAAACATAAAATTTTATTAAATTATATGAAAATAATAAAATTTTAAAACATTAAAAATTGATAATTCTAAGGTCTAATATATAATAAATTATCCATTTATGGTCAATTAATTCCACGTAAGTGAATATTCATTACTAGTAAATATTTAGAATGTTATTATCAAAATTAAACATTAATAGAATAAATAAGGGTCAATTAATAAGATAAGATTTAAATTGAAAAAATAAGGTGTCCAAAATTTATTGTATGCTTAGATTACAACCTTATCTCTTCTTATCTTAGAATTAGGGGCACTATGGATGGTTTTTGGTACGGTTTGACTTTATTATAAATTAATATTTTTAGGGTTTCCAAAAGTACCCCTCTCCTCTCTTATAAAAGGGCACCTCCTCCCTCTCATATTCACTCTATCATGAGCCTTCAATCTCATCCAACCCCTACCCATTACTCTTATCATCATATCTAGTAACATTATGGAGGTTATGGTCTTCTCAAAATTCCAACTCTAGTTCCCTATGTGGAAATTCAATGAAGGAACGTCGAGGAAGAGGTAATATCTTCTACTGATTGGTTCAAGTTTCATTCTTCTTCTACTTTCTCTTCTTTAGTTGTTTCAATATAAATTAATAACTTCAGTATCATTCATATACTGATATGTTGCTATAAACATGAAATTACCCATTTCACCTACTATCTATACTACAAAAAAAAATGAAATCATCTAGCATCCATACGTACGGCTTACCATCTCCACGCCATGGTGTAATCTGTTTTCCCCACCAACATACATGATTGTGTATAATGGTGTAAATAATACCTAAATATTAATAATATAACATTATACTAATTCAGAGATACTATACTCCATCTACTTCAATACAATTCAACAATTAATTGGAATGATATCGTCGCTCATGCGTACGTACGGCTTACCGTCTCCATGGTGCGATGTGATTCGTTCTACATTATATTCATTAAACCATGATTATATAAATGAATTGAGTGAATAAATATGATATATATTATACTAAATCGATTCTTTAAATGATATAATAATAACCTAAATGAGTAAAAGTAACTTATCTGACAAAACATATGTAAGAACATAAAGTAGTTAATACCCGAATAATGTGTAACAATCAAATATTACAAACAATCTTATGAAAATATGATCATAAATTTTAGCATAAAATTATTTTGATTCTGGAAGAAATCTGCAACATTATTTAAATCAGTATACATGATGTTTGGATAAATATGAAGTATATCAGACCTAAGGTTAGGGAAAACTTTTCCAATCTCGTTTTTATCTGAGATTGTTCATTCGTAAGTATTTATTAGGGATATATTTATCATCCATATCTACATTTTTTTAAAGGTTTTCATCAAATTTTTATTATTATTTCATGTATTTTTAATGTCATTTTTACACTTCTTTACTTTTACCACATTCTATGGATGAAATATTTCTTTTTTTACCATGCGAGGTTTTTTTACTTTTCTGGAAAAAGTACATGGAAAATGTTTTTTTATAACTTATACGACCTGACCAGATTTTTATGCTTTAATTGATAATTATTTCCATGAGCCTTCTTTTACGTGTTTTCAAGATTATTTCCAATTAACATCTTCTCTAGTAAAATTTCACAACATATTGAGAAATTAATTTTTTTTAGAAAAAAAGATATTTTCTTCAATAACTATGTTCAAGTGTTTTATCCTTATTATTTTCCATATAAGATCATAAAGGGTCATATTTTTATCCATATTTTTTAAATTGATTTGATTAAGTTATGATGGAATTATTTTTATGTTGTTATTTTATCTTATATAGATTATGTTGTGATTGCATGATGTTTAAGAATCCCATTTTATTACATGGGTTATACTCTGATGTATGATTAATGATTTTTTGTCACACATAAGAATGTTTTCATTATGAGATGGGTTGGACCTATATCTCCATCCAATTCATTGGGTAAAGATTTATATCTCATGAGATAGACATGTATGGAATGACAATTCAATCCAGTTCAGTGATACAGGACTGGAATGAGGAGTGAACTCGGTTCAGTAATGGACTTTGTCTACTTTGATAGTCTTGGAAATGAGCCTTGACTAATATGAAATTATTTTATATTCTTATGTGTGATTGCCACAATGTTTTATGTCTTATTTTATGATTATTTGGATTATGTTTCACTTCTATGATTTATCCGATGACATGATATTGATATCTCTTATGCATGATAATATTTTCAAATGTCATATTCTTATGAATACGAGATGATTGATATTTACTTTGATTACCCTTACTGAGCATTTTAACTCACCCTTTTGTATGTTTCATTTCCCCATTCCTGGAGGATGTTTATTAAATATGATATTCCAAAAAAGATTATAGTTTTTATGAAATAAATGATAGACAATGTAGGTATTTTATGAACCAGTTGTTTCTGTTTCCTAGTTTCTAAAGACATTATACCCATACGGTCCTGTGATGGTTTTGTTATATTTTGTAATTAATATACATAAATAATAAAGTAAAAAAAAGGTTTATAAATTATATGTCATTATATATCTAACAACATGTTAGTTTTTTTAATACCTTACACTACCCTCTTGTTATCCATCTTATGTTAAGGATTCACTTAATGTAATATTCACATTGTTTTCTGTATGTGTTTTAATTTGTTATATTTTTGTTCCTTATACATATATGATGATTATAGAATTTAAAACATGATATAAATATAATATATACTCATTATATTTACATTATAATAATATATATAATATATAATTATGAAAATTTAAATCATTTTTCATGCATATGTAAAGTTGTATGTACGCATGAATGTTGATTCCTTGTTTATTATCATATTGAAAGAAACAAGGTAAAAGACATATGTATAAATATGTATATGTATGAATATATATATATATATATATAATTTTTTTGGTAGAATTATTATATCATAAATGTCATATATGTTCACTAAATCCATCCTTAATACATTCCATGTAGTGTGTGAATGAGTGACATCACTTTGAGGGGGCGATAGACCACACATAATCAAACAAAATTATTGCATTTACACCAAATGGAAATGTAAAAATATATTTTTAAGGAATTAATAATATTACATAATTAATAAATAAAATATATATAATATATATATATAGTTTCCATTATATTTTACACCATAAGAGGTGGTATATAAAATTGAACATTCATCGTTCAATGAGGAGATAGTTCATCACACACATAAAAAACATTTTTTTCATCCATTAGATGGAGGTGTGTGTATGTTTTAGATTAAAAAATTTCATAAAATCATCCTAGTATATTTAGTATAGTAGTTTTTTGTACATAAATCTAATAAATAGATTGGTGGGGTTGGAGAAGGAATAGTAAAAAAATGACATTATAGAATATGTTACCCCTTAATGGAGTAACTCCTTTTGGATTGCACCAAAAATATTATTAGTAATAATTTATGAAAAATTGAGGATTTAATTATGATGGGAGAAAAGTTTGTAGGTTAGATTAGTACAATATTTGTGATCCAGGGGGCTTGAGTGGTGTGATAAATTGGGAGAAAATGATCTTTTTTATAGTGGAAGAAGAGTGTTACTATTTCCACTTTTTGAAGAGAGAATTCCACCCACGTTTTTCATATTTCAAGTGGATATGATAATGGTACATAGCCGAGTAGTGTGATTATAGGGTAGAAATACATCCAACCAATGGTTTTTGGAAATGTTTTTCAGACTTTTTGGTCTTTAAGGTAATGGTTGAGTACCTTATTAAGCTTAATTTAATGTTGACTAATGAAATTTATTTTAATCACATTCGCTAAAAATTTTGTTCATAAACTAAGATTTCCTCTCTAGAAATTATATATTTTTAGGATTCTGAATGAAGAATCCATTTTTCCAAATACGAAACATAGATGTGTCTGAAATTAATTTAAAATTAATCCAACAATCGGTTCGTCAATGAGGGTTTTTAAAGTAAAAATGATCAAATTATTTCTATGTTCTTATATCCAATTTCAATGTGGAATTTGATCGAATTAAAAAATTTATTAATTTATAAATATATTATGTAATTAAACTTTCAAAAAAATTTGAAATCTAATTTGAACTTATAAATAATTCATATGTAAAAGTAGTTTTGAATTAAAATTCTGTATTATTCACAATTCATCCAAAAGTGATGTTTCTCAGAATAATCCAAACAATTCACCCTATGATAATTTATACATTATAAATTTAAAAATAATGTATATTTTATAAAAATAGGTTTCTAAATTTGTCTAAAATTAACTTTATTATTAAAATGGGTACATTCGAGAAAATGGTATTTTTAAACATAAATGGACTTTACCAGAAATCATATCATTCATTACCAATATGTTTTATCTATATAGAAAATTATTAAAAATGTTTGAAAATTACTTATTAATATTAATATATCTTTTTTTAATGGATAGGTTACAATTATCTCATTTAAAAAATTATATCAATAAAATGATGTTTTGTAGAAACATTTGCATTGAGCGTAACGTATTCCATGTATGTGTTGCGTGTAATGCTAGAACAATAGGTATTGTGTGTAGTGAAAGGAATGCCTCTATTACATGTAGTACATGCCAGGTTAGTGCCATGTGAAATGTTGACTTATTGTTCTAATATATAAATATATATATATATATATATATATTTTAGGGTATTGTCACATTGAAAATATCCAAAAGATATATTTTATTGAAAAAAATAATTCACAAAATATAATGTTGTTATAGACATAAACTACAGATCATGATCTAATAAAATTTATAGAGGTATAACTTGAAGTCTCATTATTGCGTTAATATAGAGTCTCGAAAGGGTATCAATAGAAAGGTCTTCCCTAATAAGATGAAAGTGAGTGTATTTTGTTGGCCTATCAATTATAATACCATTCATTCTTTGATTCATTCGAAATAAAATTATGAATTATATAATAATATCATCAAACGTCACTATAGAAACATTTACAGGCTGTGTGACTCAATAGGGATGTTGTCTCTCACCCTTTAACTAAGGACCAATAATAGATCTTTTTTTTCAATTACGCATTTTATATTATCCCAATAAAATCTATCACTCAAATCCATAAACATTTTGGCGCTACCGAGGTGTACAGTGAAATTCAAGCCATCATATTCATATAATAATTCTCACATTAGATCAGGTAGGGATGGATCAAAAAATAAATTTCTGTATATTATACCTTTCACACCCACCAAATTTGTTTCAAAGATTCTAGAATTGAAGAAATACATGAATCGTGTGTAATATATACTTAGATAGGAAATGGTAGGAGTAGCGTGGCAATAAGGAGACTAAGTGGATAGGTCACAAGGATCATGTTTCCCCCAAGAAGACATGCAATCACATAACAATAGTAAGGTCTTGCAAATGGATCATGGACTTTACAAGATCCATTCAAGATCCCAAGAATGACCTCTATCAACACCCCCACAATAGTATTGAAAAGGTATCTAGATAATCCCACATATTCTTAAGAAGGTGTCTGAAATTTTTTTTGAGGTTCTTGTGTAGGATTCTTGATAATCATTGATCAGGTAGCATATCAAGAAAAATTTTCCAAAAAATTACTCTAATCTCCTTTTAAAATAAATAAATATGGAAAAAGTAGGATTTATGAAGATGTTGTTGGGTGGTTTTCCTCTAAATGAGTTATGCGTATTGTATGATCACCACTTATCCCACGATGGACTCAATCCTTCCAACACGATCACTCAAATGGACTCTATGAATCCATCATTATCTCATTATGTGCACCTATAAAGTCTCCCTTGATTATGAGAAAATCTCTTTAGCAGGTGTCTAGGTATCTTAATATCCCCTAGACACATAAATCTTACCATGTAAATTACCTTCCGAATATTGAAATGATTGTATTAAAACCTATTAATAATACATGGGTTTAATAAATATGGAGATGGATGAGTGTTCTTGCAATCACTATTTGTCATGTGATGTGAGGGTTACCCATTTGATGTCATGAGAAGTCCATGATGTGAGTCTATATCCACCAACTTAGTACCATATTGGTTATATATGTTCCATGAAAGGTGGTGTAGAACCAAGGAGTTTAGGAAAATAAATTCCTCACATGAATAAAAAAAAAAAAATATGACAACACACACCTTCCAGATTGTAGAATAGAGGATTTATAAGAGCAGCAATCCATGAAATCTCAAGGGTCTTCCATGAGGTAAATTCATGTGAATGAAAAAAGGTATTATATAGACTGAATATGTGCTTCATTTCATCACCAAATTGATCATGTGATGGACCTCTGGTGCACAAGCTTGATTATGTGATGGATTTTCAATTTTTCAACTTGGTACATGAAACTAGAATAATGAAATACCTAAAAGAATTAGGCATATATATAATAAATAAGGAAAAATATAGGATCATTACATTATTATAGATATGATGATTTTAATTAGAAAGAATCAAGTGTTTTTTAAGGACATTCTAGATCATAAATAAGCTCCACGAAATGTCAACAAGATCATGAGACAATTCTGGAACATGTTACTTGAATCACGCAAAGTCCTCTGGACATGTCATCCATGTCTTCCGATGTGCTCTATACATGTCTGCAAAGTCATGTGAAGTAATGAAGTAAAGTCTTCTATATCATGTGATGACTTTCTAACATGTCATCATTAATCATGTGACACTCTTGGATGTGTAAAAATTAATCATGTGAAACCCCTCAGACATGTAAGCCAAGTCAAGTGAGAGTTCAATAGAAATATATGCCACACCATGTGGTAGACATCTAACATTTCTGTCTCAATCACGCTATGTTACCCGGTACATTCCATCCATGACAAAAAAACACTAAATACATGCCATCCACATCAATAATAGATCCTTATATAAGTCATACATGTCTAACAAACACTAGGGAGATATCATCCATGCCATGCATAAATCCTATGACATACCATCCTTTTTAGACAGACACTCAACACATACCATACATGTTAGGCATAAATCCATCGTCATTTTGATTTGGTCAGAATAAAACTCCAGAAATTTCAATCATGATAGACATAGAATATTTGACTATTCGATCATGCCAGATGTACACCCATGGATTTGAAAAACTTTTCTATTAGGTACATTTGAATATTCCCCAAAATGAACAATTAGGGCTCTAACTCTAGAAATAACATGATACATAGGATGCCTTCATAATCCCCAATTTCCAATAGGAATCCACCTTGGTGTAAGCCCTTCCATATTATTAATACTCTTAACTCTTGGGGGTTTATTCTACCATAAGTATACCATCCATCATTTTATATCCTTAGATAGAAACTGGGCTCATACATGGGCATCCCTTCATGTGTAAGCTTGAACAATTCCCCCAAGAACATCCTACCCATTAGTGGATTTGGAATGAATTGAACTACGAGGAATCTGATTCATGTAAAATCATGATATGTTGGATTCCTTAATTGTCCCAGGATATTTAATGTACAATACTCCATCCATGATGAGCCCGACCAATTTTTATCTCTTGTTTCTTATAATGATCAGGAGTAAGATTATTTTTGGGATTTTCAATGATGATATCACTTACATCAAAAATATCCCCCCAATAAGGTGACCTCAATGTGTAACCCCCATTTAGATACATGGTATGATTTTATGAATAAATGGGAATCCACCTCCATGTAATCCCTAAAGGAATTCCTAGACTGGTAATCCATTGAGAGATAAACCTCATAAGAAAAATTAATTTATAACCTCCCATCAATTGATAGAGCGAAGATCGAACTATGATGAATTTATTTCCTATCATAGGTAGGATACATAAGATTCCTTCCCTTTGATTAGGCTTTATACCTAGTTTCAATGTTCCTCATATATATCATTTCTATATGATATTAAAATACATGGCTAAAATGAAATCTATGAGTTCTCAATCATATTATAAATAGGATATTCAAGATTCCTTATATAGTATTGATCCCGTACTCAAATCACTAAACACCTACCTAGATGGTAGTAAACTCCAATTTTCATGTTTATATTGATTCAAAATATAAACAACAATAAATTTATATGAAATAACAAGAAATAAGATATTAACATCATACAAATACATGTGGTTTCATTAACAGAACCCCCCGTTACACATAATAGGATTCAAAACCTGAACTTTTTTGTTAGGGTAACCAGTCCCATAATAAGATTTAGAATAAATTCACAAACATATAATAAATATATAATTGTTTCCAAGAATATGAAATAAATCTCCCAAAAAGGGAATAAAGATCCTGAAATCTAGTCCTCTTGACCAATTTGATTTCATCCCTTACATTGGGTTTGAACCCCCAATAAACAACATACATTTGGAAATAAGTTGATCACTTATTTATTTATGTGGTAAACATTGGGTGATTCTATGAAAAGTAGATACTAGAAAATCATTATGAATGAATGTAATGATAGTTCAATTCAATCATTTTATCCAATGGGAATCATGTCTCGTAAACCCAATGGATAACTATATATACTAATAAACATTCGATGGAAAAAATGATAAACCGAACATGATTCTAAAAAAGAAAAATAATGATTGGTTGATAATTAATTGGGCCATTTTGTCTCGTTTATTCAATGTAAAGAAAACATTTTAAACTTAATATTAATCTCTTAAATAACAAAAAATGATATATTGACCAGACATCATGACATATTTTTTTTGTATCCTCAATGAAAATAAATAAATGGTGAACCTGATGTGAGTATCAAAAATAAATAAAATATTCACTTGAGTTTTCATCAAACCATTTGTTTTTATGTATTAAAAATACAAAAATGGTGAACCCGATTTGAATATTTCAGATAACAAAAATGATCGGATCATCGTGCATTGGTCCATTTTGTTTTTTTCAACCTATGAAAAAAAATTTATAACTAATGTAAAATACTTTATAACCAGGTTCTCAATGTTGTAAGTCCATTATCCCCATTAAAATCTCATTCAACCAAAATGGCCAAACAGGGAACCAGAAAAGAAAATATAGTTTCTAGTGCATTTCAGATTAAGAATGTATCATACTTGAAATGATTCATTGATTGGTGACCTTTTTCTTTGTTATATTTGTGTTTTCAATAAATTCTTTGATAGACATGTAAACAAGAGATCATGTATTCATCATTTGAAGGTTTCAGAACATCATCCACAATAGTAAACATTAGAGGTTGAAAAACATACTCAGCCACCTAACACAACAAAATTATGTGGAATAAGTGATTGTTTGATAAATCCATAGATATTTTATGACATCGATCCTCGAGGATGAACATAAAGGTACCAAGACACAAAAGATGTAAATTATTCTTCATTTAGAGAATAGGTTTAGTGAAACCAATTCCACTATCACAACTACCAATTGCATCGGTATATTGTCCTCGTAGTGAAACAAAAGTCACCATAAATATCTAAGGATGGTTGATCAAGTAATTGACTACAGATCCATCCTTGGTCAAGTGATTCAAATGAGGGCTCCTAAAACATACATCACTAGGTCCATCCAGTCAATTCCCCTTAGTTTCCCAGTGAGGGCACCACCTGAAAAATATCTACATTGGACACTCAAAAATAGGCAACTAGGAACTCTCATTGGCAGAATAAATCTACAGAAACATGGGTGCGATAATATATCACAACTTCTTCTTGTTATGTCCATTATAATATTCAAATATTATATAGTGAGAAGGATCATATTGCATCACACTCAGATCACGTATTATTGCATATTCTAATAGTGATCAAGGGGGACGTGCATATCACTTCAAAAATGCATGAAGCCCGTTGCAATATTCTAGTGGAATAAAGAGGATAGGAGTATTCTTATACCCTTACTTTAATTGAACATAAATTCCATTATATATTGGTGATTGAAAAAGTGGAGTTTTGTATTTATACACACACTTTTCTGATGTGTCACGAAATTCTAGAAACTACAAAATGAACATTATTTGAAAATTCTAGAACAAGTACATATATAGGGATAGGTCGATATACTTGTCCTGCCAACCATAGAAGCACATCACAATGATTAGTATGAAAAGGTGGATACTCTGGTGAAAGAAAACATTCTTACTCCCATTCTAGAGAATTGATTTCATATCTCAATCAAGGATGAGGAACATGGATGATATCATGTTACCATTCCATCATGGGAAAACCAAGTTAACTTAGTATATGTATCATGGTTGGCACACATCTAGATAAAAAAATACCAGGGATGTAATCTAAGGGTATAAGACTATGCTCATACACATTTTCTGAAAGGTTCTCACCAAGTTAGCTTAGCAAAATCCTCAGGACATGGGAATATTATGATTTATAATGGTAAGAAACATACTCCAAAGGTACATGACTAGGCTCATATTCCCATTACAAATGATTTTTTTTCATTAAAATATGTAAATTACCTCATTGCATGATGATATGAATTATAGTGATGTTATATAATATATTTTAAAAGCTCATGGAAGCCAACTTCAAATCCATACATCCACCAGTCAATGATTTCATCAGAACCCTTTGCAGGCTCTATAAGAGGAGGATCTTATTATTTATCCCCTTTCAGAGGTTTGATGACATATTTAGATAAGGGATGCATATTTAATTCGAGCCTATTTCTCTGATTCATCCATGATTGACTGACATGTCCCAAAATCCTCCAATATGAAGACTGATAATATGATGGATAGTATTGAATCTCACTGTCATAGTCCGTCAACTTCTTTGATGTATGCTCATATCCCTAGAGTACCAAATATTTATGTCCAAATTCATATAACTATTTTGTAGGAGACTCATATCCCAAATCAACCCCAAATGATATGTCAACATATTCCATTGATGAGTCATAACGAGTCTCATTTCCCTAATCCTTTCAATTCCATTTTCTTTGAGTTTATTTTATCAATATCCACAACACCCCATTTTTCTATAAACTCTTCAACCAAATAATTTGGTGATCATTACCTCGATAGTCCATTATCTTGTTGTGCTGAGATCGATCATAGGGACTCTACTTTGGACATCTGTTGTAGGAAACCTCCCCATAGTGATAACTCTCTCAGATAAAGAAATCAGTCCCTTCCCTGAATACCATTATATAGCTTGTTTCTCAATACATAGACATCATTGTAAAGAGAGGTTCTTCAAATGTTTGGGTTAACATTATAAAGTTCCTCCATCAACTATCAATAGCACTTCATCATGACCAGCAGGAAACCCAAAGAATAAAAATTTGTCGACAAACAAGGTAGAGACATATAAATATGATAAAGAAAAGTATGGAATTGATATATAAAGAGAGGTGTATGGAACAAAAATCATACCTACAATGTTATGGGACATCACCATATCTGACTATGGAACCCCAGATGAGCCATAAAACAATTGTATACATTAAATATTCAAAAATATGTGCGAAACTCAACACTGGTTGAGGGATAAACACATCCCTTATCAAGGATATGAGGTAAATATCTGCATCATAAAAACACTATGTTATCAGTCGGACATAGCCGCATTCGCCACAACCTATAACCCAAGGATGTAAGAAAATGAAAAACACCTATGTAGTGTTTTAATAGACAAAATAAATACTCATTGTTGACTAATTTATAGAGCCTCATCATATATACATATCTATGAATGGGGAAATATAGCTCATTTTAATTAGCTATATTCTTAGAATAGAAAATATCATGAGATAGGGAATCAAATAATTTCTTATCTATCAGGGAAATATGGGGACTAATAAACTCATGACCAACTAGATGAATTAGTAAAATTAACATTTTTATTAATGAAAAGTCATCATTAATAGAATGATAGGACTATGAACAGATTCCTACACTTGGTCCATCAAAAGAAAGGGACTGCATTTTGTAAATGGAAGCTGAATTATTTCCCAACCTGATAACTTCTTGTTGTTAATGATGCCTACCATGGGTGGGAATTGTACACAACTCATACATGAGAAAAAAATTTCAAAAACAATATATCATAATAGGATTTCCCATAAAATATTTCTTGGAGATAACCCATCCCACATGGCTGGGTGTATTTTTACCACCATGTTGACCCCTTGGTTCATTAAAAACAATTTGATTCTGGAAATATCAGTGGAAGCTTAAATCCAACCAAATTCTATAGTGATGGTTGATTTTATATCTCAATTTCCATCACAATGATCATCACACCCATGAGAGGGTCACGAAAAAATCATATGTGGTTCTTGATCAACACCAACCCATTGTGGTGTGGGAATTTATATCTCAATTCTTATATTTGGAGTCATCAAATCTGCAACAAAAATCATTTAATACTCAAACAATGATCAAAAAGTTTCAAGAGAAATCCAAAATCCACTTCATCCTGTATAGTGTGGGGAATTTTCAGCATCATAATAACCATGAAAGGAATCACTATTTTCTTAATGGGAAGTAAATATCAATTTTCAGAATCCCATTTGATCCTCCCACCATAAGACAAATCTTTTATTTGGGGAATATTAATAAATTATGACTGGAATCTCCCTTAAAGTCTTTATTCATGAACCAATAAAAGAAGAACATAAAATTATGGAAATAAAACCTGTCATGGTTTGTATAAAAAATAATCTAATATGGTTAGGGGTCAATGAAGTGACCTCGATGCAACCCTTGAAGGTGGAGTAAGTTGGGAAGAATCCCTCTAATACATTAAGAGTAAAGGGATAACTAGAATTTTCTGACACACATCAAGGAATGTTTTCATTATCAATAGATCAGAAGATATGGTTCAATATGATAATATAGAGTAATGAAATTTAAAATACATACATTTATAGGAGGGTGATTTGGATATAAAAAATAAGGTTGCACCTATGAAGAAATAGGGAATGATCTAGAAAATGAAACATAAAAAAATGAATTAAAACCTTTATAGTAGAACAAAGACAAAGTGAAATGAGCTTCTACATCCCACTCCCTGTGACAAGGAGATGAGATCCCTTAATTGAGGAATAGCTGGAAAAATATGGGAGTCAGATAAAAACTCTCAAAGAGATCAATGAGGACCTAATTTGGGGAAACATTCACATTGGTTGTTGTTTCTAGAAATATATGGGAATAAATACTCCCACATATTAGAAGGGAGCTAGAGAGACTACAATATTAGAAACTAATCATCAGGATGGATCTACATCTGTGAAATAGGTCTTTGTAAATAAGAAATTTGATGATGAACACAACAGTCCACCATTACTGTGATAGCCACTCCCTTTTCTGCGAGATCATTCAATTCAAAAAATGATCAAGAATCTATTAGATAAAAATGGGTTCACATTATCAACCTTTACCACTCTCTATGGATTGGATGAAGCCCATAAAATGTTACCTCAACAACTTCTCAACACAATTGAATCGATGGCTTCTCGAATGATATCAATGCAAGGACATTGTAAACCAATGATCTATGAGAATAATATATATCCCGAATGGGTGTCTAATAAATTTCCCATACCTATTTTTTATAATCATACATTCTCAATTTTTAATGGTATCAGATATCCTGAATAGAATCTCACATAATTCAAGTAACAATGTGGCTATATGAGTATCCCTCGAGACTAATAGACGATGACCAAGTTGAGATGTTTTGTATATGATATGGTGGAGCCAACCTTTTGTTGGTATGAAAGTTGTCCATCACAATCCATTTTGGGATGGTAATTCTATAATTTACAATTACATAATTATTTCACTGATACACAGAGTAAAACAAAAATATTTGACACTCAATAATGAAAACAATAAAAAATGAGAGGGTTGCAGACTTCATCCCCAATTGGAAGGGTCAAAAATATTCTCTCAACATCCATATCTTGAAAGTGACATTTTTGGAACTCTATGATAAAAAATATTTGGGATGATATGCAACCACAATTGATCCTGATGAATTATCCAGTCTAAATACATGATTTTTCATAAATGGCACAAATACTAGAATATGCCACTCATAAAACAAAATCTTAGTCTCATCCCTTCCATCATAATAGGGAAAATGAATTTGTAAGGAAGAAAATATTGTTGTTACCCTGAAACAAGTAGTATTCCTATTTCAAGAACCTAGGTAGGGCCTAAATCATTCAGTGCCACCCATCGAGTAGGATAAACAACAAAATCTCCCTCGACTAGAAGAAAAGTATAAATGGGCCACTTATAACATTTTTAATGGATGAATAATATATATTATTTTATATTAATGAAGATCCCTTGTTATATACTTAATTCCATGACAATAACCAACATAATCGACCAGAGATGAAGAAACAAAATGAGTTCAACTTCAATTATCTTATTGACTACAACCTTTTCAATTGGAGGATAGGTCACGCCATTCCAGATTGTATTTTTTTTAAGATATATATCCTAATAATCCTTGATTCTAGATAGGTACTGCTAGATAATTCCAAAACACATGTAACTTTTTGTAACCATTTCCCAAGAGGATGTTGAGGGTTACATAGATGAGCTTCCACCATTGTCTAGATAGATGTTCTATAACTAGATGACAGTAATGAAATTTTGACAAGCCAATTCCATATAGAGAGAAGAGTTTCACAATAAAATAAAGGGAACCACCCCACCATAATTGATAATCATTAGTAATAGAGTTCCTTTTTGTTTTATTATCATAGTTCACTTAGCATATCTCTTATCTATTGATTAATACACCTCTGAGTATCAGTTTATCATTCTGTGCTAGGGAGATGGAGGTAGAGGAATAAGAAGAAAACTATACAAGAGCACATGTGACGATGGTCAAATCTAATATCTTAGTCAGATCCCCCATATAGGATGTATATGCAGCTAATACCCATGGAATAGTACTTCTGAAATCCTAGCATAGAGTCAAAGATGCCTCAGATCCCCCAATGGTCATCCAAGACTAGTTATCTTACATGATCAACTTGAGGGGGTATGATTGCCATATCTTACATGAAAAAGTGGAATGTCTATGTTACCTTCGCAACATGTAATATATTCTCCTAGAACCTATGATCAGAACGATTCCCATATACCACAAAACCCACAACTATTGATCCACATAAAATGATGCTGAATCACGCTAGGAAAAGTAGACCTGTAGAACAAGTTTATATCATTTTGAAATTGTTTAGATTCTACCAGCTAAACTATAAATAATAAATGCTCTCCAACATTAAAAATATCTCATATAATGACTCATAAAATCCCCCCATATCCCATAAGAGATTATGAAAGAATTTATTGTATGTGAGTTTTATCATGTTGACACCATGAAAGAAAATATCATGTCACAATCTCTTTCATAGAACATGATTACAGAGATGATATATAGGGACATATCATACCCCTATATGTTTTGGGAAAACATGATGGTGTCAACATCTAAAGGGATCATATTTACAATGGTTTTATTATCAACCTCATCTTATATTAGACCTCAAATATTTATGATATAGACACTATTGTTCATCTCTAAAAAATATAACAATTACAATAAGGGAGGGAAAATTACTCAAAAAAATATCAATCACAAGACACGGTTTGAGGATCTCACATATAATGATGATTTTAAAATTATCTAACAAAACAATAGTATATAATATCCAACACTAGATAACATGGATTCATATCAATGTAGTGGTACCTTAAATAATTCATCAATGCCTTAAATACCCCATTAATGGTAAGTTCATCATAATACATGGTGATTGTGAAACCATATATTCTTGGGAAACCATATATGATAAGCCATGTTCCCACAAAAGAGGAAGAAAAAAACAAATGGTGGATGAAGATATCCAATATGTAGCCCCATATGTCATTGGGACCACGCCTTTGAATCTATGGAGTACTCTAGATAGTGATTTTGTTCTACCCAAAATTTTGATTATAGTAGTAGTATTAGTCCCAGATTTTCAAGTTCCTCATAACACTAGTGACACCATAAAAAAGAGATTTCCGATTTGGAATCTCTATAGTATGATTCTAAGAGTTTAGTATGATGATGCATATTACAATGGAATCAATTACCTTGATACTGATATATAATCCTCATGATTACCCACCATGTCTAAAGATTCCTCTATAGACTCAACGATGGAGGAATAATATGATGACCTCAGTAACACTCTGCTCATATTTGAGGAAGGCCTCTCCAATACCATCGATGAGATCATGCAAGTGAATATGGAAACCTAATATGAGTCATTGCGTATGTCGATTCATCTGGTCACACATCTGGAGAATAATTTGTTTTATATTTACTTTATAAAGAAACGTTGTAAAGTGTTCCCTTAAAATTACATAGAAATTCCAAAACTATACCATGATGTGGCTACACAACACCTAGTATTACCAGATGAAAATTGAGGATTCAAGAAGGAATCCCAGCGGAAAAAATCCTCCCATACTACTAACATAGAATCATAAGATGACAAATTTATCAAAACCAATATTTTTTTGAAAGTGAAATATCAAAAATGGCTCTATAACTTTTTCTTTTTTAGAAAAATAATGGGTAAATCAGCGACTGCATCATTTTTGGGGACTTCAATTGACACTAACCCAAGGTTGATTTCCCCAAGTTGATCAAAGATAATTTGATCAATTCAACTATTGGGAACCCATAAAATTCTCTTATTGATGGGTATTTATGGTGTAATCAGATAAAAATGTCCCATTGAGATGAGGGAACCACCACTTTCAAATCACCTCAAGGGTACATTGGCTACTAGGTCATGCCATCTAGATTATAAAACAATGACTCTAATTATAAACTCTTTATGGATTAGATATATAAGACCTTCTTAAGAATAATGGAATAATATTATGTCGATGACCTATTAGTCAAATCTTGAAATTGATATGATCACTTCACAAGTCATCAATATATATTCAACAAGTTGTGGCAGGACAGTTTGATGATAAAACCTCTAAAGTGTTATTTTAGATTAATACTAACAAGATTACATGTCATTATGGTATTCGACGAGGGTGTCGATATTTATCTAGAAAATAATAGTGCAATTCTAGTAATTCTGCATCCTCAGAATCTCAATAAACTGAGGGGATCCAAGGGAACCTATATTACAAGGTAACCTCTATTAAAATATTAAGGTTATATGATGGTAGGATATTTCTTTCCTTCCATATATATAATAAAAACACAATATTTTTTACTTTTTAAAAAATAAACATTAAGATATGATTTTTTAATGAAATTCCATTATGAAAAACCATAGAAAGAGATAATTTGGTCAAAATTACAAAAATTGTGGAATTATATTATTTAAAATAATTCATGTCTATATAAATAAATTAATATAATATATTTTAAAAACATATAAATGAAGGATTAATATTTTAAAAAAATAAATCATTATGAATTTTAAAGTAAGGTTTTTAGTTAAAGATTCCATATCTTGTGTTTGAAAGTATCACACTTGGTATTAGTGTCGGAGATATAAAAAATTAGATTGATTAATTACTTAAAAAATAACCTTTTACACGTATATTTTATTTTTTGAAATTTAATTAAATTCATTAATGGTCATTTCAGGGATTTATGATGTTCAATTTCGTTGTTCTGGGAGTGTTCTTTTCATCGATTCATGATTGGTTCACTTGAGTATAGTAATAGATATTCTTGTAAAATGGAAATAATAACATATAATTATAATGAGATGGTATTAATTCATTAAATAAGTTTAAATGGTCCCACATAACATTTTTTTCTGACATGAGGATGATTTAATTATCAAAAATGTAATGATAAATGTTTCCATTATTTCAGAAGTTTTTTTCAGACCATTATGAATTAATATAATTTTTTAATATTTAGTTTTTATATCAGTTACATAACATTAAATAAGTAAAAATAATATTATTAAAATAATATTTAATCATAATAATTGTTTATTAGAATACATGAAGTTTGTAATGGAAAAAAATTATCCACAAAGACAATTAACAACCATATTTTAGACAATTGTATCGTTTAGTGGCTAAGAGGAGATAAGAAAGAAATGGATATAATATATTCAATTAGAAATATTAAATTTTAATATTGAAAATTTTCTAGAGTCTTTATTCATTGATTTATGAAGGAGTAGGGTATAAGATAGATTGACTAAATAAATTAAGGGAGGTTGTTTGAGAAAATTGCCTCTAAAATATCACTCTCATTAAGGATCCCCTAAATAAAATTGATTAGAATTTTGGTGAGACTAGAAGAACTAGGAATAGGGGAGAGTGGGGTGGAAATTATTTTCTAAAAATTTTAATTTCTTCAATTATTTTGTGAATAAGTGTTTGTGAGGGGTGATATATGTACTTAAAGATGTCTGGTTTAAAGTGATTAAATAATGATTTTTTAATATTTAATGCTGACCCAAATTTGGACACATTAATTAGAAAATTGGATGATAATATATTAAGTTCTAATAATTTTAAATAAATACCTCATCAGTGCATAAAATTTTGTAGTTTTTTGTTATTTTATTATGTTACCTTTTAGCTTTGACCGCATACATTATTTTATCTATACATCCATATATATATATATTCTCTACAACCATTAATTTAGTTATTCCTAACAAAGAAAAGTGATATTATTACATATTTTGGACCATGTAATTCCAAATACTGAATCCAATTTACCAAATAAAATTAATAAAATAATATAAATTAAAGTTAAAACAAAACATGTAGATGCACAAAAAATCGAGTTTTCAATAAGTTTATTTTTCTAGTATATAATGATTTTTACAAACATTTTGTAAAATAAAAAAAATTATATAAAACTAAGCTAATATTTAATGATATAATATATATATATCATTTAAAAAGTTATCGTCTGTGGATTATTTTAACTAATAAAAAAGGGTAAACATTATGTACATAAAAACATATTTCAGAAAAGTACCATTTTATATAAAAACATAAAAATATGTTAAAATAAAATATTAAGTTAATATAAAATAATTAAAGTGGTTTAAATAAAAATAAATAATAATAATATTTTTAAAATAAATTAAAAATATTATGGGGCTTTCAAATTATTTAATTTATTTAAATGGAATGTTATTTTTACAAAAAAATGTAATCTTCAATATTCATTGACAAAATATTCATTTCGTAAAATTTTTGAAATTTTATTGTAGGATAATTTCTATATGAGTATTTTCAAAATTGAATTAATTTTTTCCAATACATTTTCTAAATAATAATTAAAATAATGGTGTTATATACACATTAAAATAAATAAATATTATTTTTTAGGAAAAAATATATTTCTGATGAGTAAAATTACTATGAAAAATATTTTACATATACAGAAAAAATTTATTAATTAATAATCAATGACAATTAAATATTTGATAATTTAAATTTTTATTCTAACCAATTTAATATCTAGTTTACAGTGTTCACAATTAATTATTAAGATTTATTTATTTATTTTAGATCTTTGTTAGGTATATTTCACACTATTGAACACAATAATTCCTTCTAAAATCATATATTTTTCATTATACACCCCGAGGTTAATAAATTTCATCCTCAAAATTTTAAATCAGGATTGAAAACATTGATTTTGAATGTTCAATAGACATTTAGTTATGTTATGTAACATAAAAAAGATCAATAAAACATCTACTAGAAAATTGAGACATGAAATTTTGAATCTCACCTAAGATAACACATACTCGGTCTCCATGTAGGGAACCATGGACATGGAAGAGAAAATATAACACCCATGAAGTAATTGAGAGATATATAGAAAATGTTCATGATAATGTTGACCATTGTAAATCTACAATAGGTTGAAAGGTAATTAATATCAATGTAAGAAAATTAAACATACAGTGTTTATGTTTGAAAATATTTTTTCTATTGAGGAGGATTTCTTGTATTACAAATAATAAGAAAATAAGAAAATATAACTGTTTGAAAAGTATAATTTTCATCCTCATCTAATCCCCAACATGTGTAGAAAATCATAATAAGAAAATCCAATTTAATATCTAAAATTCAATATTAACACCCAGTGTACAACATAGATCATATAAAAAATGACAATCCTTAAAATTCATCAAATAAATAAAAAAATATATTAAAACCCAAAAATAAGAAAGATTTGAACACATAGACATCAATGATAAATATAATATTGGTATTCAAATAATATCAATCACCCTTGAAGTCTCATACCAAAATGTATGTTCTATAATGACATAAGAGTCAATATATACAAATCATTTCCGTAAATAACATAAATCAATGTAAATCATATATGTCTCCAATACAGAATTCATCAATAATTATTTGGATAAAATCCCATGGTATTTTTATTACATTAATAATACAAGGTCCCCAAAATAGTGAATGTATTCCAAGAAAACATTAATAACATAATCACAAAATCATTTTCCAATGACATAGTTATCAACATGATAAATATATGTTCCCTAAATTAAAGTAACATTTATCTGTCAGATAGTCTAAATAATGAAAACAAAAATCATACTAACCAAGACAAAATTATGTCATGTGGTATGCAATGGACCCTATTTTCCCTTTGGTAGTGGGTTCGATCCGCGCATCCATTCCAGAAACAATTAGATTTCGCGTGGTCTATAAGTTTTCCATTTATAAAACAATATAAATATAAACCTTATAAAATTATATAAATGTCAAAAAATCCTCAAAATAACCATAGTATATTTGAACACAATTTTTATCTCATACCTATCATTATTAATCCCAAAAAAGTGAGAACCTGTAATTACCTCAAATATAGAGATGCAATAAATGAAAAAGAATTCCAATACCTTTAAATTGCTTCCACCAACAGTAAATGCATTGTTCCTCAAATAACCTTCTTTATATCTTAAAACTCAGGGGTACATGTAATTTAAAAATTGAAATATTTTTACCAACTGATAATGGTATCTATTCCATAAAATATAATATTCCAACTTTATGAAATGAAAAGTTAATATAAAAAAATATTTAAGAGTTACATGATTCCTGTAACATTAATAAAATATATCTATATCATAAATTTTTAAAATAAATACATGAAAACATCCATCATTAATCTTAGATCCTACACCATTAACCATAATTCATCATCTTATTACTTACTATCTCATTCCCACAGTCAATGATATGTATTATATTCTTATGATTCATCAATTTCGACCCAAAAATGTTGAATTATTTTAACATAAGAAAATAATTCATTCTTTAGGTCTAGAAATCAATATTTCCTTGATTTTCATGTTATCTTATGACATGGTGAAAATATTGTAGAAGGAAAAAGGTCATGTTCCTTATGGAATTTACTTTTTCAAGTTAGTTTTTAAAGCTTATACTTTGAAAACAAATTAAAATGATACCATGGCTAATAAATGTTTTTGATAAGATAATAGGCGTTAGATAATTCAAACAATTTCTTATATGAGATTTAAATACATAAAGATCTATCCATATCATTTGAATAAGATTTTGTTATAATAGTGATAATTAAATCATCTGTAAGGGATAAGAATTTTGTGAGTGATTTCATTCCATCCATATTGATAAATGATATTTAACATTTTGAAAATAGCATCATGAAAACATGAAATGAATTTTGACATGTTTAAAATGAATTGGCCTTTTTTAAAAAATACCAATAGAATCTCTATAATACTTTGAAATTAAAATCCTTTATATATAAATTGATTTCCATTATCAATTCAATTTCCCATAATATCATTAATATCCTAGAAATAAATCAATTTTAACAAAAACGGGCTTCTAAAACATTGATCTTATAATCATAAATTAAATTTTAAACACATGATGGTATCTATAACTCTTAAAAAACCTCTAAATAATACATCCTATTCATTTATGTTTTCTAATTACTACTATGATACAAACTATAAGGATCTGAACTTAAATATAATGTATTCTAGTGAGAGTAAACATGAATTTACATTATTAAAACCATAAGGATCACTTCATTTTAGAGGTTTAGGGAATTATGACTACCAATTACATAGTAAACCCATAAATGTGGAAACTTATACCTAGTATATGATTTTTCCAAACAAAAATTTCTTTAATAATTATGGTTTCTCTTTGGGAAAAATTGCCACAATTTCCCCCCTGATCTCATCTATGTCCCTTCATTTATTTAAAACCCATTAAAAACATTTTAAAACCTATTATGAGAAAACAATGTATAGTTTGGGGAAAAACAAATGAAATTATTTGTATAGTGAAATACCATAATTTTAAAAAACATTCATTTCCATCATAAGAAATGAATCATCTTTTAGAATATATCATTCCATTACTTTTTGAATATAAATTAATTTATCTGATGTCTCAATATTAGGAATATAAAATAATATTCGGTAAATTTGAACGTTATTTCCCATATCACTCTTACAAAAAGAGTAACCAATATGTGACACCACTAACTCCATAGTACCTAATGCATTAGAGGTTATAACATGACAACTCTCCCATGATTTATTTCGAAACCCTCCTCATTAGATAATTATTTAAATAATCATCTTTGGTTTATCACAGAACCACCCATCATTAGTTTATAAAAGAACAACCCATAATAAAAAAAATCCCAATATCCATAAAATAAACATAAATCATGAAATCTTTCACCTCATAAACATTCTACTAAAAATATAAACTTATTGTTTTGAAATCACTCACTTCGATAAACTGTGTATCTATAATGGGAAAATTTTATTTTAAAGTGACTGTATAAATTTTATACAGAAGATAAAAATATATTAAGGTGACGTGATACTATTAAATTATTTTCATTATATATATAATAAAAAATAAATCATTTTTACTTTTGTAAAAAGAATCATTAATATAAGATTTCTAAATGAATATTCATTTGGTAAAACTATAAAAATAAATTTTTTAGATTATTTTTGAGTAATTAGAATCATTAATTACTTAATAAAGAACCTTTTTCATATATATGATGTTTATTATAATATTATTACATTCATTTATGTCCATTTTGGTGAGTTTTGATGATCGATTTTGTTGGTTTGGGAGTGTTCGTTTCATGGATTCATTATTGGTTCACATGTGGATAATTATATACGTAATTATCAAATGGGAATAATACCCCCGAATTTGAGTGAAATTTTATTAATGAAATTAATGTATTTTAAATGGTCCCATATATTGTTTTTACCATCATGATTTTGATTCATTTTCATAAATATTTTTTTAATATTTGTTCTCAAACATGAAATAAACTAAAATATACTTATTAAAATATTATTTAACTATAATTATAGTCTTATTACCATCCTAGTATGTTATTATGGAAAATGTAATATCAATATCCCTTGAGACGGTGAAATGCCATAATTTAAGAATATATTCATTTCATTAAATAAGAGGATATTAAAAAATGGAAGGATATAAAATATACCCATAGAAATGTTACAATACAACATATAAATTATCACGGTGTTATTACAACCTTATGTATGAAGGAGTAAATCATAAGGTATAAGAATTAACGAAATTAATATTGGGGGTTTGGGGATGTTAGATATTGAATTTGAACACCTTGAAAGATCCATTAAAGAAAATTGAATTGGGATTTTGGTGATAAAAATTAAATTTTATATGGGGATATTGGGAGTAGATGGATTGCTATTTATTTTGAAATTATTCAGGGAATGTGAGTAGAATGGGTGGTTAAGGGATGTATTTATACATGAGGTGAGGTCATTTAATTGATAAAATAAACAATATTTTATATTTAAAGACTACTACCATTGGGTAGAAAAAATTTCAATGAATTTGTTGGTAAATTAAATTTTACAACGCTTTTTATGGACGAAAAATAACACAAACACCCATTAAACGTTTATTATTTTTAGTATTTTAATATTTTACCTTTTATTTTTAACCTGATACATTATTTTACCGATACATTGGTAAATATTTTTTCTGTGGTTACTCTAATTATACATAAAATTTAGAAAAAAACATCTAACATATTTTGGAGCTTTGAAATCCAAATAATGAATCCATTTTTCCAATTTATATCCATAGAATTGTTAAAATTAAATTTAAAATAATACCTGCAGATGTGATAAAAAATGGGTTTTCCAAAGTGTATTTTTCTATTAAAAATATGATTTTATATTAAATATGTGGCTAATAATAATCATTTTATGAAACATAATTAATATTTAATGATATAAAATAAGTAAATTTATTTTAATAAATTACTTATTAGGGATTCTTTTAATTTATTATAAGTGAGAAACATTATGTACTTTATAACAATTTTCAGAAACAAACATGTTTGTAAACCCAAAACAGAACTTATTAATTAAAAAATATAGTTTCAATAAATATTAAAAAATATTTATTATTTTACGTGAAATTAAATTGAAATCATAATGGGATGTTGATATTTTTTATTTATTGAATAGAAATGATATTTTCTCAAAATTTGGTATTTTCACTATTTACTAAAATTAAACATTTCTAAAAATTATAAAACATTTCACCATTATAAAATTTTGATATGTTGATTTGAAAAATGAAGTTAATTTTATGAAATATATTATCTAATATTTATAGAAAATAATTGTATTACATTCACATAAAAATCAACAAATATCATTTTTTTGGGAAAATATGTTTTTGATCAATTAAATGACTCTATGAAAAATCTTGTACATATTAACAAAGAATTAATTGATACATTAGAAAGATTATTATATATTTAGTAATTTATTTGATATTGTTCATTCCTAGAAGTTCAAGGGATAGGTCATAATGGTCACATTAAAATAATAATATTTTGTTGATTGTTTAATGTTGTTATTATGTATTTTACAACTTATTAATTGTATTATTTATTTTTAAAATAATGGGATGTTACACTTTCAAAATCAAAATTTCTACCTAGTATCTTATATTGACCTTCACATATACATCCTTTCTCACCCTAGAATTACTAGCCATTTTTCCTGATGGATGGTTATTCTGTAAAAAAATATAGCATCGAATACATATCACTAATGGGTATAAATTGGAAGACCTTAGATTATTTCCTCAAACGTGGGATATTTATTTTTATGGTGCCTCTTAATTTTTATTGTAAGGAGGCTTCAAAACTTATAGCTCTACCTAGATGGTCGATGGATTGTATTTTTTTCATTGGAAAAGTAAATATTCTCTAATATTTATTCATGTTAAATGGATTCCCTAATAATGAATAACAATACTAATATCTGATTGTTGGTTTGGAACTATCCATATAGATGTGAAAGCCCATATAAACTTCAAAGGGTATTCATTACTATTGATAAAATAAATCAACGGTGAATATGTCATCATGAAAGAATATTTTTCCCATATCATTGGCAATTACATAGGATTTATGGATGAATTCATTTTAAAAAACATTTTATCATGTTCCTTTATCACAAAATTCTTCTGTTGATGTACTGGATAATGAAGCAATATTTTTACCCAACACTGATTAAGTTGAAGTGAGGTTCTGTATCACATAATGAAGTATGGTCTTATCAGTAATCACATGTGACATGGATAAAATCATTTATGTAACCAATTCATTAGTACATGATGAACTAGTATCTATCCCAAGATGATTGGATCCAGAAATTGAGTATTTGAAAGATGGTACCTTCTCATTAGATTGAGTCTAAAAGAAGAAGACATGATGCCTAGTAGTAAACTTTTCCCTGGTGGATTGGTCAAATGAGCAGATTAATCTCCATAAATTAGTATTGGATGGAGTCCTCCTCAAAAACATTGCAAAATGATAGAATATTGCTATAAGGGAATGTCTGTGAAAGATCATGTAGATCCCATCGGCCTTGGAAGAGTCTCTCTATTCAAATTAAGAGGATTGGATACTACTAGAAAATAAAGACAGATGACATTGTGGAATTATACAGGAAATATCATGCATTTCATATTCCTGAAAACGTTATACACCGACCCCCATAATTACTACTTGTATTCAAATAGTTTTGTTCATTTGATGTTTGAGGAATGGATGATGTGGTTCCATGTCCCCCATACTCATATAAGAAGTTTAAGTACATCCTTACTCCAATGGAAATATTATCCAAATGGGTTGATACAATACCCCTAATGAATTTCAAGAGAAATAATATGATTAACCTCATGAAGTGCATTATCATCACCGGATTCGGAGTCCCTCACATGATTTGATGAACATAAGAATCATCATTTCTTCTAATGGGATGAGGAAATTATACTAGGAGTGCATTATAGAATCCAGGAATTCATCTCAATATGTTTTATCAATAAATGGAAAAAATAGTCTTTAAATCTTACTCTTTTAAATAAACTATAAAAAATGTTGACCCCGGATAAAATGTTTTATCCTGAAAATCTCATTCGTGATTTATGGCCCTACCGTACTACCATGAACACTACCACATAATCAATTCCAAATCATTTGTGTAAGGAACAAAGGTAGTGTTTCCCATAGAAGTTTAATTTCCTTGAATCTGAATAGCTATCTATGTAAAAATCTACTATGATGAGAAATCACAAAAGTAGTTCGTTGAGTTGGAATTGATCGATGAGAGAAGGTTATGTACACTTGCACAACCTTTACGTCCAATAAAATTAGGTCTCACAATATTTAAATAAAAAGCTTTTCCTCTCACTACTACAAACACGGCCTTTATTAGCACTAAAAATGGCCTTTATCAGCGCTAGAAAAGTGCTGATAAAGCCAGCATAGATAAAGGGGGGATGACCTTTATCAGCGCTCCGAAAAGCGCTGATATAGGACCCCTTTATCAGTGCTCAAAAAAAGTGCTGATAAAAGTACCCCTTTATCAGCGCTTTTTTTAGCACTGATAAAGGGGTCCTATATCAGCGCTTCCTTTATCAGCGCTCTCGTTTTAGCACTGATAAAGGACCCTTTTATCATCACTTTTAAAAAAACGCTGATAAAAGTTAAAAAAAATTATAAAAAAATTAAAAATTTTAAAAAAATTTAAAAAAACTTAAAAAATTTAAAAATTACTACCAATCGGGGGTGGCTTTAATATCTCTTGAACCCCCCCCCCCTTTTACAGCGCTTTTCGGCCCCTATATAACACCCCATGCTCCCCATGCACCCCCCTCCACCCTTTAACAGCGCTTGCTCCAATATTCCCCATGCGCGCGCACCCCTGCCTCCACCAGGATTTGAACTCGAGACCTCCCCCCTGCACGCCTAAGCCCTTACCACTACTCTATTTTGATTTGCTTTCCAATTCATGATATCTCTATATATATATATTTATATATTTAGTTATATTTATCCGTATAGTAATATATATTTATATTAATATATATATAGTTATATTATAATATATATAGTAATATTAATATATATATATATAGTTATATTATAATATATATAGTAATATTAATATATATATATAGTTATATTATAATATATATAGTAATATTAATATATATATATATATATTGGTATTAATATATATCTATATATATATATATTTAGTTATATTTATTCGTATAGTAATATATATTTATATTAATATATAGTTATATTAACATATATATAGTTATATTAACATATATATAGTTATATGAATATATATTTATATAGTTATATTAATATATATATAGTGATATTAATATATATATTTATGGTGATATTAAAATATATATTTATAGTAATACTAATATATATATATATATGTAGTTATATTAATATATATATATAGTTATTAGATTAAAATATATATAGTTAGATTAATATATATATATAGTTAGATTAATATATAGGTATATAAATATTCATATATTGGTATTTTAAATAAAATGGATTTAGTTATTATTTAGATAAAGCTAATATATTTTATATGTAAATATGTTTAATTATTTATTTAAAAAATTTAATTTTTAGGTGCGAATATATAAGAAATATGTACATATACTTATATATTTGATTATAAATTGCAGTTAATTATAAAAAAGGATAAAATTTCAAAGACATAATATCAATATGAATGTAATACCTTGGAATAAATTTAGTCTCCACCAATATAAGCCAATAATACCCTCTTAAACGAGTTTGAAAATCCACAAAATGTTAAAAAATCTGGGTACCCCGACAAAAAACTCAATTTTGGAGGCCTTCTTTGACTCTTTTGGCCTAGAAAAACTCTTGACCGGGGTCTCCCTGAGTCACAGCGACATAGAGCTCGTCGCAGGCTTCGATTTGATATGTGGTAGAGCTCAAACGGACACCCGGATCAAATGTTATGGTCGTTTGAAGTTTGAGTTGCGTTTTCAACATATTTTGGATCTTTTTTTAATTTTTTTAATTTTTTTGTCCTCAAATTGTTATTAAATGACTATTAATCCATAATTATTATCATAATATTAATTAAAAATATTTTTTTTATAAGAAGTCATTTTCACTAAATATCTTAAATATTAAGTATAATAAGTGTAAATGTACATTTATTCTTATCTAAAATATATTTAAAAATTATACATTATATTTATATAACAATATAACTATATTTATATATTATTAATTTTTTTTGATGCCGACCCTTTATCAGCGCTAAAAAAGCGCTGATAAAGGGGGGCCCTTTATCAGCGCTAACAAAAGCGCTGATAAAGGGGGGTCCCTTTATCAGGGCTAAAAAAAGCGCAGATAAAGGGGTGCCTTTATCAGCGCTTTTTTTAGAGCTGATAAAGGCACCCTTTATCAGCGGTTTTTTTTTGAGCGCTCATAAAGGGACCCCCCTTTATCAGTGCTTTTTCGTTAGCGCTGAAAAAGGGGGGCACTGCGAAAAACTGTTTTTGTGGTAGTGTCTACATGATTATTCATGTATAACTGTTATTGAATCTCATAACCCCAATAATACCAGGATAGAAACCTCTAATGATGTAACCCAAATGGGAAGGACCATAGATCATACGTAAGATCTTTTCATGTAAATCTTACTCATTAGATACAATGAATGATGAATGTGATATTTTCACCACTAATTAAAGGATTCTCATGAAGTAAATTTCCTAGACTCTCTCAAGCATCATACATCCCAGTTGCTAGGATTTTAACACCATTGTTCATCCGAGTCACATGATGTTAAAATATAATATACATCAATTCCACATGATGTTCAAAATCCATTAAAAAGTCTGCAAAGTAATACCTTAAATTACATTTCTCCTTAAATCCTTAACCAATTATGTTTAAATATAAGGAATATTTTCTTCTTTATAAAATTAAGATACACGGAAGGAGTTCTATAAGAAATTATTTAAACTACATTGTATCTAAATTCTTGTTATCTTCAGTATAAATTACATATTTTCTATAATCCCAGTTTCATGACATTAAATTACAAAATTTGTCTTAGTCGTATTACAAAAAACTATAAGAATCAATTTCATCCATGTCCAATGACATTAAATTAAAAAATAATTTATTACCATATAATTTTAAACTATGTGGATAATTACACTTAACTATCAAGTCACTATAGATGATCTATCTCTATGTGAATGTAAAATGAATCTCCCCCATCCTTGCGTAGGACATAGATCCAGATACGAGATCTCCCAACCCAAGAACTATTCAGGACCTAATTTTGAGATCACAAGAAATATAGTTACTCATATATCCAAAAATCTTATGTTAATTTGAAATATATATCCCCTTTCATATGACCATAAATTACAAGACACCATTAATCCTTAAGAAACAATTCTAAAATTCATTGAGAGGTGTTTTTCACATTAACCTAAAATTCATTACTCATTTCATTCAAGTCGCTATACATTAAACTATGATACAATGTATTTAGTGCATGATGTGTAACATTAGTATTACCATGTGTATTTTCAATAGGATACCATAGGATACTAGATTAGGAATCCTCGGTTAACAAGAACATGATTCCTATCATTATATGATTTCATGAATTCCTAGACAACATTAATGGGGATTCATGCCTTATTTCCCAGGACGGATAACCTTCATCATTACTACATGATATTAAACAACCTTCTTTATTCCCCTCTCATTCAATGATAAAATGTTACCCAAACTACATACAACATGATTCTAATTCCAAAGAGATACATAGAGACACATAGATCCTATGTCTTATCCCAATCACTACATGATAAAAATTCCATATAAATTTATTTTACTCAACCTTGTGTGGTGAAAGAGACAATTTATATTTCTGGTCCCCCACAATGAGCACAAATTATTTGGTCTTACGAATATTGTTAAGTAAATTTCACATAATCAATACATATCAGTTCATATCATTCTTAGGATGGTTATGGATGAAATGCATTAAATGGAAAACCATAAATCCCTACTGCATTCCATAAAAATAGCTTGTCGATATCCATTTGTTGAAATAAAACTGTGCATTACTATGGACCTTTCCTGAGATAACCAGTATCCTTGGTGTTGGTCTCCCACCCCACCTCCACCCATAAATAAATTATACCTTAATTCCTATTACTATATGATACATAATGATTCCCAAATATCTCATCCTGAGTCCACCCATAATAACAATGAAAATCCCCCTGTATGGATCAAACCAATGTCAAGAGTTTTATGTTCATAAAGTATGTGTGTATTGATTTATATTACTATACAAAACATAGTAAAAAATCTCTAATATTGGGTCTAACTACAACAGAAATGGAAAATATTACATCTATACATATGGGTGATACCTATGTGAAGTGATTTCTTTTAAAAAACTATATTGGGTTTGATTGTTTCCATTGATGGATATATAATGATGCCCATACCTCAAATCCTTTGTCCACCCACAAACCAATGGATAATTTTTCCCCCTTCGTGTATGGGTCAGACCTACATTGGGAATTTTCTTGTCAAGTATTGTGTGTGTCCTGATTACTGGAATCAGAGGATACATAGTGATACCCAAATCTCCAATCATGGGTCCATCCACGATATCAAAGTAAATAAATACTATGTATATGGGTTAGACCTACGTGGATATTGTTTGATTAAATAACTACATATGTATTGATTACAATTACTATAGGATATATAGTGACACCAAAATCTTCAATCCTAGGTCCAGCTAAATCATCAATAAAAAATATTCCCACCCTCTGCATATGGGTCATACCTATGTTTAGAGTTGTCTATTAAATAACTATGTTTAGATGGATTCATATCATCATAGTGTATGTAGTGACACCCATATCTTCATTCATATCTCCTTCTATAGTATATATAGAAAAAATCCCCTACTATGAATATGGGTTAGACCCGTGTTAAAACAGCATGAGATTTAAGGAGATATATTTTTTTATTTTCATTGATTTATTTTGTTATATTCTACACCAATATTATCTTTCTCTCCACACAACACCTTATTAGACAACAATATATGCAAAACTACTCTTGGCATACATTACTCACAAGAGAAACCTTATTCAATAGATTTTGTTGTATGCCATACAGATTTTCACTAAACAACGATATATTATTAAAATATTATTATGGGATATAAACTTGCCGTTATGAATGGTATTAAAAATAGTTTAAATTTTACATAACATTAACATTATTCTTATTTATTTTCTAGACATGTTATAATAACAAATTCAATTTTTAGATAAAAGAAGCATTTTTCAAAAAAATGTATATTTTCCAACTTTGGATGGTGCACCCATTTTAAATTTAGTTTTTAGCACATTAATGTATTATATTTATAAAAATTGACTTCATATTTGGAATAAGAACATATAAAATGTTTTGAATTTTTTTATTTTTCTTATAAAATTCATATTTTAATGAATAGTGAAAAATACTATATTTTAATTCAAAACTGCCCTTTAAGCATATGTATTTATATAGTTATATTATATTTTTAATTAGTTTGAAAGTGTAATTGGTTTATTTGTTTAAAATTTTATCCAATTTTCTTCATTTGAAAAAAATTTCTCCTTGAAATTGGACATAAAAACATGTCAATCTTTTGAAAGTTGATACTTATTAATGAAAGATTGAAATAAATGAATTTATAAATATTAAAATAAAAGTAATTTGAAAATTTGGATCGGTCAACTAATTTTAAGGAATAAATTGATATATTAGGGATAATTAAATGCCATTATTTTTATGGAATCAAGTTGTTATGACATAAAAAATTAATTACTAAATAGTTTTATAATTTTAATAAATGAGATTTTAAAATAAATACTATTTTATTAAATGATATAGAATTACTAAAATTATAATGTTCTGCCAAATAACATATATAGTGATACATATGTAATAAATGATAAACTTTAGTTTCTCTTTTTATTTTATAGAAAAGATATTTATCATGTAGTATAAAAATATAAGAGGACATGGTATGAGTTTACGTATTTTACAAAAAGTTAAATCTAAAAGATAAGGTTAATTTTATGACCAAAACATGTCTAAAACCTATTAGATGAGAGGATTTCGCAACGTACCCATATTATCCTCTAACTAAACCAATTTGGAGCTATTATAAAACGAAAATAAATTTATAATAAAATAATATTTCATGCTTTTTCCTAAAGTTCCACAGGCCTCTCTTATAAAAGGGCACCTCACTTTCTCTTTAACTAACACCTCCAAAGCATTTTGGTTCAGCCATACCCTTCCCATTTCTCCTCTCAAACTCCATCAATTCATCATTTAGGCCTACCATTTTCAATGATCCACACTAAGAATCCCTTTTGTTCAAATCAAAAAGAATACAGCCAAAGAAGAAGAAAATGTTTTACCCCTTCTATCAAAGTTAGTTTCTTCTTCTACTTTTTCTTTATAGGTTAATTCCATAATTAATTAATAACTATAGAGTATTATAAATTATGAGATATTATTAATATTATGGGACAATATTATACCTCTTTTTATCCATCCCACGAATAACAATATCACAATGTGTGCGTATGTACGACTTACCATCTCCACACCGTGATGAATTTTTTATTCAGAAATACATTATTATGATCGGTATATGATAAGTATAATGGGTTTAAAAAATAAATATAACAAGATAATGAATCTAAATAATTAATATACCCCAAAATTAAATACCATTTAACCATTAAAATAATGATATCGTTGCTCTTGCATACGTAAGACCTACCATCTCCACGACGTGGTGAGATTCGGTCTCCATGTTAAAAATTCAAGAATGATAATAAAATTTATATGATGAGTGAAAATAATAATTATGAACAAAATTTAAAAGATAAAATACATTCTATACATAACAAACATGACTTACATGGAAAAATAGGAATGCTGAAACGAATTAGTTAACACTCAAAATAATGGTAATATTGAAAAACTTTTAAAATAATGACATAATTGAATAATATGTGACATCATAAATATGAATATGTTCCTAGAATAATTTAATAACATTATTTAAACATTATACAGGAGGTGACCACATCCTAGACAAACGAAAAGTAAAATGTAATGGATAATGTTTCATTCTCATTTTTTTTATCCGAGATTGTTTATACATAAGTATTTACTAGGGATATATTTATCATCCATGTCCATGTTTTCTAAAAATGTTTTATTAAAAATTTACTATTATTCTATTTATTTTTAATGTCATTTTTACAATTTTTTAATTATAATACATGTTCTGGATGGAATATTACTTTTTTTACCATATAAGGTACTTTTCGACATTACGGTAAAAGTACAAATGAATGGATTTTTTTACGGTTTCATGACACCTTCTTTCCATGAATATTCCTACATACTATTTCATTTTTATTTTTAATTAAATTATTTTCTTTTAAAATTTCATGTAATTTTGAGAAAAGATATCGTTTTTGAAGAAGAAATGATATTTTCCTCAAGAATTAAGCTTAAGTGTTTTATAAAAAAAAATCCATCTATGTTGACACTATTTAAATAGGGTTTTGTTTCTGTCCAAAGTATTAATTTGATATGGTTACATTCATCATGGAATTATATTTTATATATATTATGTTATGATGGAATGATGTTTAAGAAACTCATTTTATTTCTTGGGTTATGATATGATGAATGGTTTATTTTAGTGGAATAAGTAATAATGATTTCATTATGATATGAGTGGAACCTATATCTCTCTCCAATGAATTGCGTAAATATTTATATTTCCTGAGAAAAAAATGGCTATAACAGAAAGCAAATCTGGTTCTATAATATAGGACTGAAATGGTATGTAATCTCGGTTCAGTAAAGGACATTGTCCACAATGATGGTCTTGGCATCAGTGCCTTGGATACTATGGAAATCATATTATGTGATTATTGTTTTTCCCCAATTACATGTTTTATATCTGAACTAAACTATAAATTACTTTTTTATTATAAAACACTTTTATGGGAAATGTGTGAAACCACATACAACCAAAGAAAACTATTGGACCACCCCATCCCATCAATTGAGCCAACAACAAGCCCTCACCTACATAGGACCCATCAAAAAGTAGTCATGTGCTGAAGCACGGGCACAGAACCGATGGCGAAGCCATACCCTCTCAAGAATCCAATTCCAAGAGGCCTACATCGAAGAAGACTTAATGCTCTAATCCCCTTCTATAGTAGGTACAAAAAGCATACTAAAAAAAGTAAAAAACAAAACTGCAAAGAAAAACCAAAGGTGACCCGGAGAAACCACAGCCACATAGTCGATTCGGTCACACATGCCAACAATATTAAATTATGTCGCTAACAAGGAATTTAATATTACCGGAGTCTGCCTCCTTAAATAATTTCCTTGTTATGGATGGTAACTTTTAATTTTCTTCTTCCAATATCCGCTTCTCACAAATAGACTCTAGTTTGTCCCAAGACTAAATGTACTCTTCAACACTGATCTTTCCTTTGATAAAACCCCCTAACATAATTGTGTCTTTTTTTCAATCCAATAATATTTCTCCTAATTAAGAAAAACCACTATAGACCTTCCCATAATTTTAGACACCTCCTCCATAGTATAGTTGAGCAATATGACATGTTCTATCACTTATTCTTAAGAGGTTAATAGCATGACCAAGGACTGACAATCCTTCTTTCCCAGCCTTCGATGTCTCGGAGGTTCCATAGCCATCCTCTTGTCACTCATCTTCTTTTCTGATCGAGTATTTAATAAAGGAGGTAGAAAAGAATATTTTATCCTCCCAATCCTCCTCCATGAACCCCTTAGTTCTCTTTGGGCTTAGAGCCTCATTAGCAGAGGGGTCGGGCACACTCCCTTTGGAAAATGTCACACAACCTCCATTTTCCTCACCATGAATATCAAAATTAGAGCTCAAAACATCCACTGAAAGGCCCTCAAAGCTGCTGCTCAAAGCAATTATTCTCAGTGCCCCTTCATTCCCACCTCTGTTTGGAACAATCTTATCCATATCGGGCCCCTGCAACCCCTTACTCATATCAACGCTGCCCACTCATTTCCACTAAACCACCGAACCAGAGAGGTTTACATTCTCTCTATTTGATGTCTGGTCCAAAATATATTTACCCCCTTTCTCCGAACTTTCGGACGAATCTCCTCAAGCTAGTATTCTCCCCCTTCATCATGTGCACCAAGGCTGGAGGAACTCGCCAGATCCTATTTCAGCATGCTGAACACATCCTCCACCATTGGGTTAACATGGTTTGCTATCACACTATTTCCAAGGGACTCCACACCCGAAACAATGTTTCCTTCTGCCTCACTAACTGATCGCACCTCCTCAACTAGACACAATGAATTCCCCCTATCTATAGCCTCTTCACCTGCTGCATACAGACCTGAGCTCATTGTCTCACAAACCATAAGAACATTGTCATCTCCACTGACCGTCGACTCAGTCATGTCATGCCCATCCCTAAGACAATAATCCATAAATTAAGGGACAAATCCCCTGCCTTCCAATGATGCAGGTCTCGATCGTTAGAAATCAGAAGCGTGCCCCAACCGCTTACAAGATAAACAGTACTTTGTCCAGCTCTCGTAGACCACTCTCTTCCTGCACCTATATTCTTCTTTAAACATAACCCAAACATAATACAATGGAACCCTAGATATATCCATCTCCACGCATATCCTCAGGAAGACCTGATGACAGACTACAGTGGTTCTGCTATCCGAACAAAGATACCTACCAAGTATGTTACCAATTATTTAGATAACTGAGGGATTTTGGAATGGCAACGGGATGATAGGGAAACTAACCCAAATCACCACGGTCGGCGAGTCTCGATTCATGTGGAAATTGAACGACCATTGGAAAAATAAAAAATGACAACCATTGAAACGATGAGGTGTCTTCAACCAGGCACATATGAGGTCTTCCTCTGATGATAACTGGATCATAATATGATGATTATCAAGCAACCTGACCATTTCCCACTCCTGGAGATCCCATGTGTCGAAGACGAACCTATCAAATGAATCGACATATGGCCTTAGTTTCATGAACCTTGCGATTACGGTGAACTTCAGAATCGTAGAGGCTTCAGTGAACTATGAGGATGAAAACTGGATATTCAGTTATCCATCGAGGAGCTCTGGGTCCTTCAGTCCTAACGTGGATTTCGGGAAAGGCATAATATGGTCACGATTTGAAAAGGGATGAATGGTGTGTGCCTAATTCCTTAAGAGAAGGATATAGAGAATGGTTTTTGGAAGGAAAATTAATGGGGAGTTTCTTTATAGTAGATCATGAAGATATTTCACCAAGCTAGAAGAATTTATTTTGAGTTCCCAAAGACAGTACAATAATTCTGTCTTTGGGAGTCAATTTCCGTAATGTATTAACTATATTGGATAAAAAATGCAATTTCATTGTACTTAAATCTTGAATCATTATAGTTGGCATCAGAGTGAAGGTTTACTCAACCGTTAGAAACTAGGATACGAAAGCTTTTCTGTGATCCCTTGAAGAATTTCTATGGTATGTTTATAGATTTCTATAATATTATGTCTAATTATAAGTTTCGGTGATTGAATTCTGGTTAAGATCATGAATAACTTATGATTAAGCCAAAGACATTAGAGATCGGATGTACAACACCTTGATTAAGTTGTTTTCATGTCCTAATTTTTTCCTCTCACAATATTATTTTTGGGTTCTAAATGATGGATGGAACCCAAAGGAACTGTGTTAATGATAAATGAACTAGGAAATGCAATGATTACACTCCTGGACTTTCAAATGATCATAGAAGGTATCCACATTCTGTTGAGACCTTCATGATGAAACATCCACCTTCTTTTAGTGGGTCTTTTGATCCAGTTGTTGCTGAACAATGGTTGAATACCGTTGAAAATATATTTTTCTATCCATTTCTATTTGGAACATGAAAAATCCATTTTGTATCTCTATCATTTATAATGTAAAGTAGAACAGTGGTGGACTCTAATTTAGAATACAAGGAAGCAAGATGAAATTGAATCCATTTGAACAATGATGTAAAAGGAGTTCCCTAAGCTTATGAAAAGGTTTGATGAGTCTATTGGTACATATGAGATGAATTTTACAGGGTATGAAATGTATTCTATTCGCTTTATCATCCAACCTGAATGTAAAGTTGATTGATTCTTCAATGTCATAAAACCTAGTCTTTGAATGGAATTATCTATAAGAGAATTTAGTAGGTAAGAGAGATTGTGAATTATGCTATCAGGGTATACAAAGATGTTGGTGTTACATTATATCATGGTTTTGAAAAGAAACTAAATATGGAGTTCAAGGGAAAATCTCAAAACAATGTTGAAATGAAGATGAATGTATCCTTATCATCAAAGTGTGGATTGAATCATGGCGGAGAATGTCTTAAAGGGACTAGAAAATATTTCAAGTGTGGGAAAGAAGGTCATCAAGTATTTGAGTGCTTACATAATGGGAAAATGGTTTCTAATGATGTGAATAGAGAAAAGTCTACAAAAAAATCACCACCATCACTTCAAAGCTACAAGTTCAAGGAAATGGGGCATTATACTAATGAATGCCCTAATCCAAGGGTTAATGATGATCAACATCAGAATCCTCTTATGGAAAAAGGCAATGGGAAGTCACATGAGATCACTATTTGTGATGTTGAGTATGATAATAATGTTAATGAATGATTGAGTTTTTATGTAATGGGTTTCCAATATAGTGTTGTGGAATCACATTTTTAGTATAATGAAATATTTGAATAACTATGTATTTGTCTATTGTGGTTTTCCATAATTATATGGTTCCAATAACCATGAAAAGTGGTTTAAATATTTTTTAAAATCACATTACATGGAATTAATGAATGGATAAGGAGATAATGAGATGTTTAACTGTATTAATTATATCATGACAGATATAAGAAAAAAGTGATATCGTCGTTTGAGTATATTGAATTTTCAGATTTTTTTGGAGTGTGGAAAAAGATTATTTTGATAGAATGCATTCTTTTACTAAGTTATCATGTAATCCATGTTGTTATCATGTTTCAATACAATACATGATTATGGTATACACATGTTTGGAATGTGAAAACCATGAACAACAAAATGATATTTGGGAGATAAATGTTATTTCATTTTAGTCTACCTCTTTCTAAAGTTTTATATTTTTTATTTTTTGGAATGATTATAATGTTATCTATTTTCAGATAGTATAAGTTATATTCCACTTTAAGATTGTTAGATTAATTTATAATCTCACTATAGGTACTCTTGTGCACATATGATAACCTATCGTAACCTTTTTGTTGAGACAAATAGAATGACATATCATTCTATCACATGATCTACTAACACATCAAGAATTAAATATTCAACATACATTATTTTAATAAGTGATGGTGTTGAAATTTGTTAGGGAATGTTCAATAGTACTAAATTCATGTAAGTATCTCTTAACAAGAAAACATTTATTCATCTTTATGAAAAGGATCTTGAAAACCAAAATTGTTATCATATTAATTTATTATCCAATTAATTAGACGATCAGTTAAATCATCATATATTTATTGATTTCTGGTAGTTAACTTTCTCAAAAACATTTTTCTCTATCACTATATATCAGAACATGATGGTTATATTTCCCTTACATGTCCATGTTTTGGATTCCCACTTATGTTCTCCTATGTGGAAACCCAGTGATGAGTTACATAGGGTAACCATTATGTTTCTAACATTATTTTTTAAAATTACGTGTTTGTATCCGTTATACAATGTGGGTTTCCATGAAATAATCTTTTATGTAGTAATCCATTTATATCCCAGATGAATTTTGAGGCCGAAATTCATTTTAAGGGGGGTACAATGTAACACCCCGAGATATTATGAGATAGATTCTTTTTATTTTCATTGATGTCTTGTGTTTTATGCTAAAAATATAATGTCCTGAACTATATGAAACATCATATTAGCTTGTATTATACATGACATTATTTTTGTCTTTGGTTACAAGTAAGAGAGATCTTCCTCGATAGCTTGCGTTGTACACCATACCGAGTTTCACTAAACAACGAATTTTTTTAAAATATTATTATGGTATATAATCTAGCCATTATGACTATAACTATATAAATTTTGATATTTATATAATAGAAAAAAATTTATTATTATTTTCTATACATGATATAAGAACAAATTCAATTTTTTCGGATAAATAAATCATTTTTCAAAAAATGCATTTTTCCACCTTTGGTTGGAGCGCCCATTTTAAAATTAGTTTTTTAATACATTTATATATTATATTTGACAAAATAAAAATCTTATTTGGAATAGTATCATAAAAATTTAATCTTTTAAATATTTTTATTTTTCTCGTAAACTTCATATTTTAATGAATATTGAAAAATATTGTATTTTAATTCAAAACTGTTTTTTTCATCTAATTTTTTAATATTGTTAGATTATCTTTTTAAATGGTTTTAAATTTTAATTGGATTATGTTTTTATCATTTAATCAAATTTTGATCATTTTAAAAAAATTTCCATTGAAATTGGATATAAACACATGTCAATCTTTTGATAGTTATCACTTCTTAAAAACATGCTTTTTGGTTTTGACAAAGGGAATATGATTGAAATTATTGACTAGAAATTCTATGTTTTGAATTTTGAAAAATATATTTGATATTTTTAATAATAAGGTCAAATTTTTTTGAATAAGTACCATTTATTTTTTGACATTATGAATAGTAACTTCAGTAATTATTTTTATTTAATATGGTTAAAAGGTAAATATGGTAAATATGGGTATAAAATTAATAAATTAATAATATAAAAATACCTTAAAACATTTTATAATCCTATATGATGAGATATTTCTGAAACTTGTCATCCTTGGGTCATTTTTTGGACCTCCTGGGTCAACTTGGATGTGGAAATGACATTTTAAAATAATTAATTTAAAATAAAGAGAAATATAACACAAACAAGTATCTTTTACTAAAACAATTTTTTATGAATTTGTATAACAGATCTCTTCAACAATAAATATTTAATTAGAATGAAAAAATTATTTCCTACATTATGGTATTTTCTTTATAATTTTTATACATTGAAAAAATAAATTTAATTATGACATAATGATGATGTAGTGATTACCTCAACAATGAAATATTCAAATAAATGAATTTAAAATTTTTAAAATAAATTTAATTTTAATATTTTGATTCCATCCATGAATATAATGGATGACATTGACATATTATGGATTATTTAATGACTTTTTTTCGAATGAATCAAGTTGTTATGCCTTAACAAAAATCATTTACTATATAGTGTCAAAATTGACCTAAATGACATTTTAAAATTAATATTATTTTATTAAATGATATAAAATCTCAAAAAAATAATGTTCATCTAAATAAAATGGATAGTGAAAACAATTTCATAAATTATCAACTTTAGGTTCTCTTGGAATTTTATTTTAATGATATTAAACATGTAATATAAAAATACTAGAGGATATAAATATACTAAAGGGAAACCTCCCTTTCTCTTTAACTCGCACCTCTAATGCCTTTTATTCATCCATTAATTAAATATTTATCCTCCAAACCTCCCTAAATTCATCTTAGAGGCCTAAAGTTGGTCATAGATCCATCTTATGAATCCCTTTTGTTCAAATCAGAAGGAAACACCCTATGAAAAGGTAATCGTTTTATCCCTTCTTTCAAAGTTATTTTCTACTTTGACTACCTCTTTTATTTTGATTCCATACTAAAGTGATCAATCCAATATATTATTTATTCTAAGATGTTATTCAAATTATATCACACCCTTATACTTCCTTTTCTCTATCCAACACATAATAATATTACCATGTGTGCGTACCTACGGCTTACGGTCTCCATGTTGTGGTGATGTTTGTTATTCAAATATACTTTATTAAAATGTTTTTAATGATGAGGATAATGGGTTTAAATAATAAATATAACATTATATTTATTATTTATAATTAATATACCATCCAATTACATACCATTTAACTATCAAAAGAATGATATCATCGCTCATGTGTACATTCGGCCTACCATCTCCACGATGTTGTGTGATTCATTCTCCACGATAACAATTCATTAATTATTTTAAATTGTATATGAAGAGTGAAAAAAATAATTATGAGATTAATTTCATGAATAAAAAAATCTTTTACAAAACAAACATTAATTCCATTGAAAAACAAGAATGGGATAACGAAGCAGTTACGACTCAAAATAATGGAAATATTGAAATACTATTAACAAAATAATATAATATGATCATATATGATATCATAAATATGGATATACAATAGGTATAATTTAATAACATGACTTTACCATTATAAAAGAGGTGATAACTCCCTTTACTAACTAAAATTACAAGGAAAGGGATAATTTTTTAACCTCACTTTTTATCCGCGATTGTTTGTTAGTATGTATTTACTATGAATATATTTGTCACCCATGTCCTAGTTTTCTAAAAATATTTCAATAAAAATTTTACCATTAGAATATGTATGTTTAATGTCATTTTTACTATTTTTTTCTTTTAATACTTGGTATGGAAGGAATCTTTATTTATTTACCATATGAGTTACTTTTTTACTTCTCTAGTAAAAAATATGAGGAGAATGTATTTTTAACTTAAACAGCATGAATGGGTTTTTTATGTTTAATGATGCTATATTTCCATAAATTTTTCTCTACACTATTTCATGTTTATTTTTATTTGAATATTTTTCTTTTAAAATTTCATGTAATTTTGAGAAAAGAAAAAGAATTTAAGAACAAAGGATATTTTCTTCAAGAAATAAATTCAAGTGTTTTATCCAATTTGTTGTTCATCTATGGTGATGCTATTTAGATAGGGTTATGTTTCTATACCTATTATTACTATGATATTATGATTCTAATGATGTAATTATATTTTATATGGATTATGTTATGATGGAATGATGTTTAAGAAACTCGTTTTATTTCATCGGTTATGCAATGATGAATGATCTCTCTTTTTCCATACAGGTAAGATTGATTTCATTCTGAGATGGGTGGGACCTATTTCTCCCTCCAATGAATTTGGTAAAGATTTATATATCATGGGATATATATGGATGGAATGTAAAGTAAATCTAGTTCAGTAATATAGATCTCAAACATCATGTAAACTCGATTTAGTAACAGACATTGTCCACTGTGATGGTATTGGCAGCAATTCCCTGACCACTATGGAACTCATATTATGTGTTAGATTTTTTTTTCCAAAATTACATATTTTATGTCACTTCTATGTTATCGTGGTCATGTTCAATTATGATTTATAACTTAAAAACTTCCATGATTTATTTTATGACCCATGATTTTGATGTTTAAACATCATATTAATGTTTTTACATTATATTATTTATCGTTTGTCTTCAATGTTTACCCTTACTGAGCATTTGATCTCACCCTTTTTATGTTTTCCTTTCCTCAGGATATAGAGAAAGGATTTTGAAAGACACTAATCTAATATGGTATTTGGGTTTCAATTTGTGTAATGTAATAAGTATTCTGAAAAATAAATGTTATGTCTATGTATGTCAAGCGTGGGTCATTATATGTGTAGAGTGTTTTTCATTAAAGAAAAACATGTTTCTTGATTCCTATATTCATAGGATACTTAGTGACACATGGATCTCCAATACTGGCTCCTATAATAACATCAATGGAAAATATTTTCCACTCTGCATATGAGGCAGACCTTCATGGAGATTTTTTATGCAATAACTATGAGTCGATTGATTAATACTATCATTGGATATATAGTGGCTCACATATCATTAATCATGGGTCTATCTGCAACATCATTAGAATAAATTCCCCCATCTTCTTGTGTTATAAACCTATGTGATGAGTTTTTTCATGAATAATGTGTGGATTCATTCTGTTGTTCCAAAGTATGATCAAGACCACTAGGAGGGAGTGAATTACTAGTTTCTTTTCATTTTATAATAATTTCACCTAATATATTAGTAAACATTATTAACCATTGAAATATGTTAACATTAAAAAACACTAAAATAATAATTCCCAACCACACCTTTCATAGAAAATAAGTATAAAGAAAAGACATCACGTGATATTTAAAATTTTCTTATAAATACATTTTCCTTTCATTATTGGATAGTCCAACCAACACAGATTCTTTCACTCACATCATTCTGGAATAGAAAGGAAAATATAGTGAACAATTATACAATCCTAGTATAAACCTTACTTCTATATGTGGTTATACCTCCAAATATCCTCTTACGTATCCACTTTCTCGTAGTTGGTTTTAAACCGATCAAAATAATCAAGTCTTTTAAGTAGTTGCTAAATATCCACAGTTACATGTTTCTCATTCTCTATTATTTTCTAATACACTATAAAAAGTATTCACATCCTCCTAAAGTATGGTTAATCAAACATTAAATATGTACAATATTCATTAACTTCCCCAATTCCATAATTAACTTTTTGGGATTGAACATTCTTCATAAAAAAATTTCTGGAAAAATTCCTCATAAATGTCACTCTGATCTGCCTCATTCTGCTAACCACTACATAGTGGTCTCCATCCGATTGTCTAGGATTTGATTCTTATTATGAAATTACTCACTCAATTGAGTATAAAAATTATTTTATGCTCTAACTTACTATATTCGATATAAATTTTTCAAATTTACATTATATTGTTGGATGTCGATATGTTGGGTTCCTCTCGATTGACCTCGTTACGATGGAACATCTTCAGCATCATCCTAAAAAACAAACTCCATGTTGAAACTCAATACCAAAAAATTTATGATCTCTCCTCACACATTAAAAATTCAATTATCACACACTTTAAGAATTTATTTTACTATCATTTTATATGCACCCCTAAAATAGTAATGATGGGATAACCAATTTAACTTCTCACTCAATGAAATTCATAAATTGTAAATTTCATTTTCATTTAATTATTTATATTTGTATTATTTTAATCTTCTTATTCCTCATTGGATATTTCTGAATCATCTGGAATCTACTCAAACCTTTAGACTTCTTATGGTTTACAAAAAATTTCATCATACGGATTCTTCATTATGAATTATCATTCGGCTTCTACATTACAATTAATGCATACCAAATGATCATACATGAAAAAAATATGACATACCATTATGATAAAAACATATTAAATACTAGATAATGATAATTATTATAACCTCTTTTAAACACTAAATTTCTTCTCAAATAGATTATTCATATTTACTCTTAGTTAGGAGAACTAAAATATCATCAATGTATTTTTTTCAATTTCATATATTCCTCAGATCTATGATCCCAAGTTTGATAACGTTATCATAGTTATATAGTGCATGATGGTTTGGTATTTTATTTCCTCAAATGAACATTGTCAATGTTATTCTAAAAATTCATCACCACTTCTTTAGAAACAATCAATACTCCTTATTTTTTTAGTTCACCCAATTATTGGGAGAGAAAAGTATGACTTCTTGTTTTCCTTAACCCAATTGAAATTAAATTCAATTTTTTATTTATTCATACTCTAATATAACTCATTATCCAATATATTAAATATACCCAAAATTTATTACTATAGTCCATAAAAAATCTATTAGGATGGATTTTTTTCGCATACTACACCTGATGGTCTAGTGCGAACTTTAACCATTTTATTCTTTGGAAGGATCAATCATTCAGCCTTATATTACTGTCATTATGATTATTATCATTCTAATTATCTTCATCCTTCTATTCTTTGTCTTTCTCACAGTGATGAGAAGATTCTATAATACTTCATATCATATTATCATATCTTCCACAAACTCTATTTTGTATCGTAACATCCTCATGGTATTGAATATGTTTAGGATATTCTTCGGCATCATATAAATTTTATTGGAATAAAACATAACATCCAATCCTTTATATTATCTTATTTATTTCTATCAACCCCTTTATTTCATAATTATTTCATTAAAATTTTCTCTGAAAACTTATTAATTTTATAGAATATTTAGGTTTGTTATCAAATGAAGACTCTAATAAATTTTTTTAAAATCATAACATCCATTATAGACTCAATATTATATTCATAATATTTTGATTTTCAATTAATATCCCAATATGATGTATCATATTCAATAGCTCATAATTGTGGTCTGAGTCTGATAATCTAGATCTTAGTTTCATTCATATGGTTCTGGATCAGATTGAAAACTACAAAAACAGACCCTTATTCAATATATAGTTCCATTACCATATCATATTACATTAATTATTCATAACATAAAAGTAGATATATTGGAAAAAATAAAAACCAAAAAACAACTGGGTTCTAACTATCTTCTAATTTGTGTTTGTTTTGAATAACCACTTCAACCACATAAAAAATAATAATACTTGTTGTTTTTAATTTACACTCTTTTTTATATCCTCATTCCTATATTTTCCCCCCTTTTCTTATCACTCCCCCTTATTTACAATCAAATTCAATGTGATAATCCTGAAATGTTTCACCTTTATTGTAAAGTGATTTCATTTACAAGGGTTGGAAATTTTTATCAGAACATAGAATTCTTCTTTAGGAGAATATAGGAATCCCATGAGTTTATTAAAAAAATAACCTTTAACTAAATGAAGTTAATTCTATATGGTAAACCCCCTATGTATAAAATAGTAGTGTATAATCATGTTTATTAATGTTTTCTATAATAAAACGTTCATGTGAGCCATTTCATGTTTCTTCCATCATTATCATTTTTTTGGGAAATAATGAATGGATTTTTTTTATAAAAAACATGGACTCATGTCAACAAGAATATCTAAAAAAACTGGTGTGTGAGTACAACATAAAATGCATATATTTTGAAACTATATTACATTCATTTGAAAGAATGGTAGGAGACTCTCCAACATGAACTTTTTTATTTCAACTTCATCAATTCCTTGCATGTTAGTATAAATGAAAATATTTTCGGTATAAGGAGGAACCTCAGTATTTATTTTGAAAAATAATGGGGATTAAGATTCCTCTCTCAGCCTTATCATTTTTTTATTCTTCATAGATATATCATTAGATGTATTTTTTTCTTTTTTTCATACTTGACATATTTTGAAAAATGTTTATTTTCATCTATAGACCTTTCTAATAAGAATTTTAATTTCATTTCCCATTTTGAGATTATTTGGTTATTGTGAGATAGTAATAACTCTCTCATTATTCCCTCTTATTCTGGAAAGAAAGTAAAAAAATTATTAACATTACATTGGTTCTCACACCTTTTTCAGTTTTTAGAAATTTCAATATCACTATATTTTGAGAATTTTGTTTTCCTTTGTCATCTTTATCAGAAACAATTTTTTCATCCCCTTTGGGATTGTTGATTTTTGTGATTCATTTAAATTTATATTAATTTAAAATTATTATAGCAAAATAACTAAGAACACAATATTTTCATACATATAATTTTTTTTTCTCCACTTTCTTAATGTAATCATCTAATTTTATCTTCATATTTTCCTTTATTGGTTTGACAATATTTTTTTAAACATTTGATATTTTTTTCACATCATAACTCTGACTTCATTCAGAAAAAATTCCTTGTAGATATCTGTCATTCCATCATAAATAATATTTGTGTCCAAAAATTCCACAAAACCAATAATTAACTTCGATTCTTGATTTTTCAGACTGATAGGGAACTTCTTCATTAAATATTCATTCTATTTTATTCTTCAAAAATCATGGACCACTTTCCTCGGGAGGATAAATTACTATAGAATTAGTATATTTCATGGTGAAATAAATTTTATCACAAAACTTCTTTTTTTTAAACTTAATTTTTTATATTCTTTAGAAGCTTTAAATTTAACCCCAAATACCTTGGTGTTGTTTTATCCCATAATCTTTTTCTCAATATTTTTATTAAGAACCATCGATTGAGATTCAAGATACAATTATTATTTCTTATCTAGACCAACCTTAAAGAACATATAAATTTTTTTTGATTCAGTTATCTTCAAATTTATCTACATTATTTCTTCAATGAGTGTAAATTCATTCATTTTGAGGTTCTCATATCTGGCTGATATTTCTTTATAGCATTTCAATTTTATTTAACGCTCTTCAATCTTCATATTTTGAGATCTGATAACATTTCAGTTTGTCTTCTTTTTCCTAATTCATTATTTATTCTCAAAATTTATTCTTTTAACAACATTATTCAAATACTATCTTTCTTTCTAGAGTTTAAAATTGTGATCAATTTATTTTTCCAATTTGTCGGTGAGAATCCATTAAATTTATATCATTTCTTCATCATAATTACTATCAGAAAAACTAATTCTCTTTCTAACATGAGCAATAATGTATAGTTGATTATATTGTTCATAACTAGTAAAGGAAACATCCTTATTTCTTATTGCCAGATAAATTTTATTATTCTTTTCGTAATTAAATATCTCCTTATGTTTCATCCATTTTTGTTGCCTATATTTATCATCACCTTCTTCAAACTCATATTCCTAAAAGAATTTCAACGACAATTCTATGAAAATATTTCTCTTACATCACAATACTAACATTTGAGGGTTTTTATTTTTTATTTATCATTGTATTATTTCTTATAAAAGAGGAAAAATATGATTTGGAATTTTCATCTTCTTACACTTCTTCAAAAATTCTTGATTCTTCTTTAAATTTGATATCATTGTTTTTAAATTTTATCAAAAATTTTAAGGCCATATCATGAATAAAATTTAATTTAATTTTTATAAACTTATCTCTTCTCAGTTTATATGTAACAAGAGTTTTGTGAATATCATAAAAATATATATTTTCTTAACAAATATATTCTAATGGTGGAACTCTTGAATAAAACATATCAAGAATAATTTAAAATAATTTTTCAACAATAGTTGAGTCTTCAAATTTCTCACAATGATATATTATGGTTCTATCAATATCATTCCTCTTGTAAAGAAGTAACAAAAAGATGTATACTCATCCATTTTCAGGTATTCTCACAACAGTCTCCAGAGTTGTGACTTTTCATTCTTCTCCCCGTACATCAACTTATCTTACATATGTTTAGAAGTTCTAACTAAATTTACTCTAAGAAAATCACTTTCGTTTTGAGATGAGAGTATAGAATTATTGGCTCATCCTACATTCTCATGATTATTCTTATCAATAGTTGTGAGAGGAGAACATTTAATACATATTGGTAATCTATCAATAGTATCTTCTAGAATATCATACCCAATTGACCTATGATATGGAAGCATTCTTACTTTAATGATATGATACTTTGTTCCGTTGAAAACTAGAATTCATATATAGTTCACAAAATCTGAATTCTCTATTAACAAAGAAAGATCTTTCAGAGGGAACCTATAATATTATTCTAATTTTTGTTACCATGTACACTCAATACCAAATGAGGGAGTGTGGGGTGAATTGTTGTTTTCTATTTATTTTATAAGAACTTTTTAAAATTATTTAAAAAATATTTTCAACCTCAGAAACATCTAAAATTTATAATCCACTCAAATGAAACGTCTTAGCCTCACCTTTCCTACAGAAAAAATATATGGAGAAGGTAGTAAATGATAATTATAAGTTTCAGTAAAATGAAATACTCCATTCTATGTTGGGTAGTCCAACCGACATGTATTCTTTCCCAATATTTTTTCCACAATACAAAGACAGAAGTATGAAACAATTCTACCATCCCAGTAGGAAAATTCTAGCAATATTTTGTTATTTCCCCCAACTATCATTTTCTATATCCATTTTAAAATATATTTTCATACACCCCATAAAAACAATAAATCCTTTTTAGCAACTAGTAAGTATCTATAGTTAGAATCATCACCATCCTTCTTCTTTTCTGATCCACTTTAGAAAGTCTTCACATCCTCCATGAGTATGTTGAATAAAAAATAACCTATTTATAATTTTCAAGAACATAAAAATTTAATGAGAAACCTTTTGGTCTTGAGACAATATAAAAAAACTTTTTCCAAAAATCATCCACAGCCAAAGTCAGTCTTATCTACCTCAATATGGTTACCTCTATCATAGGGTATCCATATTATTTACCTTTTTATGATTATTTTTATTATCCTCTATCTTCAATTAATTATAAACTAAATGGGTAGCTCACACATCCTATGTTCTATGGAACTTAATCCAATGAATCTTGTTCTGGTGAAGCTTTCTATAACGGGAAAATTGTAATTGCTCTTGTTCTAATGGAACTTCATCAGTATGAACCTAAAAAAACAAACACTTGTTAGAAACTATATACCAGATAAATGATCGAGATTATAATGCAAGTTAACAATTCATGGTTCACATACCATTCAAATGTTCTATGTAGAACTTTTATAGGAACCCCATAATGGTAATCCCCAGGAAACCAATTTCCCATCTCGTTCAAAAAATTCATAAATCTTGTATTTATTATTCATTTAGATATACATTTTTTTAATTCATAAACTATTCTCAATCCATCATGGAACTTCACAAAATCCCAATAATATACTGAAATCATCATAATTTTTCAGGTTTATAGGACATTTCTGCTTTCTGATTCATTATTATGAATTTTCATTATGATTCTTTATTACCATAAATTCTTTCCAAATTACAATATATGAAAACCAAATGACTTTTCATTATGATGAAATAATATAAAATACTAAAGAAATATCATTATGATGTCCTCTTATAAGAAAATAAAAAATTCTCATATAGATTCACAATCTCAATTCGAAATCTGCACATCTGAAATATCTTCAATTAATTTTTCCTTTTAAAATATTCCTCAAACTGATGATCCCATGTTAGATGGAATTATTAGTTTCATCCTTTTCTTGATATATCTATCTCTACTTCACACCGATGAACTTTTGTCATCATAAATTGAATGGGACCTCACCTATTCATGAGAAACAATCAATATTTTTTCTTTTTTCTGGAACCTATTGAAAGAGAACAAATTATAAATTCTTGTTATTTATAACCCAATTGAAATTAAATTCATTCTTTCCTAATTATTCTACCAATAGAACTCAACAGCTCAGGTCTTCAAGTTACCCATAATTTATCACATGAATCATTGTTAGAATACCTTACGATGGATTGGTGTCAAAACATGTTTGATAGAATAGTGTTGAAAGTGAATCATTTTTAATTTATCATGTCCAATATTCCATCCATCTATTATGGTTGCATTGATGATTCTCAAATCGATGATCTCAATTATTTTGTGATCAGTATTACTTACACAAATGTGATGTATCCAAAATAAATCAAATTATTTTCCCCTCTCTTCCACAAACACTATATTTTATAATGAATTCCTTGATACATTGAATACATTTGTTATCGACTTCATCATCATCTAATTTTTATTGGGAAGTATCATAAATTCCCATCCATTCCAGTTCCATATATCCTTCCAACTCCCCCAATATTTCATAAGGATTTAATTAAATGTTTATCAAAAATATTATTAATTTTTTGTATTAGGACACTACAAATCATCTTCAGGGTTTGTATCGAATGAAGACTCTAAAAAAACATCTTATTAAGGTTATAAGTTTTATTCTAGACTCAATACAATTTCTTCCTGCTTCTTATTTTCAATCAAAATCCCAATTGAATATATCATTTTCAATTCCTCATACCTATAGTATATGCCTGATATTCTAGATAATATTTTTTTCTTGTGGTTCTTTATTGGATTTAAAACATCACACACCCACACACCCTTCTGTGGTCCATAATTCCATTACCTTTTCAACATAATTTCTTTTTTTGTTGTCATCATTTTTATCTACTGACAACAAATACATCCAAAACAAAAATTATCCCAAATATATTATTGTTATTGTGAAATATGTAGTTATGAATGAATCTATAATCATTGATCCATCCACAACATCATTGGAATAAATACCCCCTCTATGTATGGGTCAGAACATCCTAGAGAGTTTTCATGTGAAGAACTATGTGTTTCATGATTTCAGCTAACATAGGAATCATTGTGATGCCAAAACCTCCTATCCAAAGTCTTGTGGAAATGTCAACAGAAACAATTCCCCCCTATGCATACATTATAATCCGACATCGACTATTTTCCATTCATGAAGAATTATTGGATTGGATCCTTTCCTTATAGAATACGTATTGACACCCATATCTAAAATCCTTGTTCCAACCAAAACAATAGATAAGATTCACCCTTATATGGGTTTGACCTAGGTGGTTCTTTTTTCATTAATGATCTACATCTTGATTTATTGTTTCCATAAATGTATATATAGAGACTCCTAAATTTATAATATGGAGTCTTACAACTTTAGAAATGGAATAAATTCCCCCCTCTTTGTATGGTTCGAACATGTCTGGAGTGTTTTTTGTTCAAGAACTATGTGTGGCCAGATTCTTCTTATTATATTATATGTAGTGACACCCAAATCTACACTCTCAGGTCTATTCGCAATATAAAATTTTCCCCCTCCCTATACATGCATCATACCTATGTAAGGAATATTCATACAATAACTGTGTGAGGATTAACGCATGCCATAATAAGATACATGGGGACTCCTAGGTCCTCCATTTAATTTCCAATAATAATTATCTATCACTCCCAACCATATCATACACATATGAGTCAAATGTATAGAGAGGCACCTCATTAAATTATATTATTATGGCATGATTCATTCCCTTAAAATATGGGTTGGTAAACCCTAAGATTCCCTACTACCAAAACTAAATATAGTACTATTTAATGAGGTTTGAGTCATTCAAACTCACAATGCCTTTGAATAATCCATATCTATTTTTTAAATTATTAAGCAAGAGATAGTTGTGTGTGATATGGTATATGACATATGGATTCCAATTAATTGGCATACACAAGGATAAATGATGCTTCCTACATCTAAATTATTCTCAATAGTGGAAACTCTCCCAAAGGATATCTGGTAAAATTTCACATTAATTCCTATATCCTTACCATGGGAGGTTAAAATTAATGGAAAACATCTTTACAATATGAATTCAAACTACAAGGAAAAAGTACTTATTGCACGATGTTAAATTTCCCGATAGATATGCCCCTGCTAAATAATGTTAAATTGTGTAGACAATAACCCATAGTCATTCCTTATCAAATGACCAAAAGATCCTGACCCCTGTCAACCAGAGTATAGGGTTATTCCATTATCTTTTAAAAACATAAAAATGTGAACCACACATTGTGTATTCAATGTATTGGATCACCGTGAACATCCCATGGCCCTATGAAATGGTCACCTGACTTCATGGGATCCATTTTATGACTATAAATGAATTGCACAAGTTATTTAATCTAGTATCAATGACATAAAAAAAATATAATTACCTTAAAAATAGATTTCTAATCCTTATGATACTTGATGTCATCTCAGTGGAACTCATCACTTTAGGTTTTTTTGGTTCATCCTTGGCATGATTTTTCCACACCATTGCTCATGACCCCTGAAACTTGGACCTTGAATTATTTAATTTTCATCCCCTTACCAAAATGATGTTGGAGTACACTTGACACTAGGTATCCTAACATGGATATTGTGTAACATCATTTCATAACTTATCTAATTGAATTATTACCTTAAATTTTTTTTATCTTCATCAATGAAAATCGAAGATTTATTTTATGCTTTTACGGTCAAAATCAAAAGAATGTAAACTCCAAGTGAAATATAAATAAATATTATAAGGATGAAAATTGAAAAGGGTGACCTATGAAACATTGGAGACTCTAGATTTTAGAAAAAATATAGATTGTAAATAAATAAGTCACAGAGATCATAGGGCCCACTTTGTGGCTCTAATATTAGATGATCCATGTTCATTGGCCCCCCTTATATAGTAACAAGTTATATTAATGATTATTTCCATATCCTATACTAGATAACGTGTTCCCAAGATGGGGAAACAAATATTATGGTTGATGAACCACTATTTAATATTAAAAATTCCACCAACCTCTTTTATATATTTGATGTCTGATATGACACAACAAGTTTACTGTGTTGATATCTTTATCATAGAACCTAATATAACATATGATCCCATTATCCTAGTCCTTCCTTGTATAAAATGGTAACAGGGACTAGTTAATCCATGTCTACCCCCCTAGGATTCATTTGTTAATTAAAACATTCAAAAGTTCTTGGGACTAGGTGATTTAGGATCCAGAAAGGACCCCTTAAATCCAAGTGTTGTTTTCCTGCCCTTGTGGAATATGGGGTTCCGCCATTACTGATCGTTGAACTATAACCACTGGGTTCCACCTAAATTTGACTCAAATATTCTATGAACATTATTTAAATTACCCATAATTGGATAGTATATCCACGATGTTATGTCACTATGTTATGTAACCTTCCACAAAGTATGAATGTAATGCACCAATATTGAACCTTTTTATGGCCCACTCCTGATGTCACAAAAAAAAAATCATAAGTCTCCTGCCTCCCAACAAAGAAACAAATTTACATAGAGTTCTAAAATAGTTCATAGGTAGTTCGTTTCATCACACTACAGTTAATCATCCAGCTATTTGTATTTTTGTAAATATTTCATGGCCCCTAGAAAAGAGTGGGGACACCACTGCTTGACCTTGATTAAAATCCACTTGGGATCATGTATAAGGGCCTATAAACTACCCACTAGAGTAAAATTCTTCTTTTATAGAGGGAACTCCGATTATAATTTTCCCCAAATACAGCACCTCAAAGATCAGGAACTTTGGGTGTTTTGGGTCATCCCCAGTATGTCTTCCTTATTCCACAAATAATCTCTAAAAACACCATAGTAGAATATATAAAATTAGGCTATTTTGGGTCAACCCAAAAATATCCACCACATTTTTTATTCATTAATTCGTATATTTGGGGTTATTATTTACACCACCCATATTCCAATTATCCATGTGTGCACAACTTCCCTAATATTTTAACATCCACTAATATCTTCTTTACAATATCTTTCATAAACCATGGAATAGAGTGGATACCCTTCCTCATAAATATTATTTTAATCCCTATGAGTCCAATACTAAGGTCATATGTCCTGTTATATATAGAAATCTACTCCTTGAATGAAAGGACCTCCAATCCTAATGAGACCCAACAACATCCTAGTGAAACTCAATAGATTGGTGTGGTTTGGGTCATACCAGATATGTCTGCCACATTCCACTCATTAGCCCCAGACACACCATAGAGAAACTCATCACCTTAGTGTATTTTGTGTTATCTCTAATATTTTTTCCCCATTACTTTATTATTTTCAAGTATTGAAAGTGTGATTTTAAACTATGCAGAATATTTTTTCCCTTCCACGTGATATTAAACACTATTTAAGATTTTCTTATCACAAGAAGTTAAACTGAGTAGAGAATATTACACTTAATATGGTACTCTAACAGTATTATGATATATAATTTAAAAGACCATAAATTATAGAACAAAAATTGTCTATTTTTCAAGACCTTGAAATAACCAAATAATATAAAAATACTTCTCTCCCTGATGAAAACAATAAAATAGAACCATGTTAAAAATTCAATTGTCCTATCACTATATTAGAACATTTAGTGATCTTAGAAATATTTATAACTCATAAAAGGTAAATTTCCTAAAACATATCAGTTCTAAAACCATTATGTTGGAGGGGTTAGAAAAATTCAATGCCATGATCACTAACTTCCCCCATCTAAGTTGTAGGTAAATGTTAGGAAAATATAAAAATAGTACATAAAAATATTATAGGTATCATAATTTATCATTAGAAAAAATAAATATATTCTCACTATGTAAATTAAATTAATAAAAAAATTGAGTGTTAAACCTATTAGAAAAATATTCACCCAGGTTATATTTTTCAAACTAGGTTATCCTAGGATGATCAGAGCAGATAAATAAATTTGAAATATTTGGTTGGTAAGACTTCCATTGAAATTATCAGTTGAAATAAATTGTGATTTAAGAATTAAAATATTGTATTTTGGGTTAATGTGGTATTATACATATATGGGTATCTTTGATGGTTCATAAAATATCTGGAAAATGAAATTTCATTTAAAACATGAATGAAAGGAAGTTATAGAATTAAATAGAAATATTATAAGAATTATTCCTTTATAAACTAAAAAAGAATGCATATATACATATTAAAGTATCTCATATGAACCAACAAATAAATAAAGGATCATGATACTACAATCCCATCACAACATGTGTTCATAGGATTCATTGAGATCTGAAAACAAATTCGTTATGGAGGTAATTGAATGGTGAAATTGAAAAATATATTCAGTTTCTGAAAATATATTCCACTAAAAATCCTCCTCCCTAGAAACAACATCATGTTTTGCCTTATATTATAGGTCAAGGATCCCGTGATTCCCCAATATTGTTTACCCCAATGTTTTTATTGTATGATTCAATTGGGATAGCTATTCCCAAATATGACTGATTGTAGACAATAATCAAGAAGCTTTAAACTTCCCAACACTAATCATGTTTTGGTGCGACTTTCCCTCCACAGCATGATGAGAATGTTTATTCAGGTCTTTCTTTCAAATTATTTTGACCAAATACAAAATCTCTTTTACTACTAACCTCAATTCTGGGCCCCTCCGTTTCTCCCAAAAGGATATTTCTTATGTCACATGGGTATGAAGAGTAGAATTTTCAAACCCACCATTTACATGGGTGATAAACATAATCCTAATACAACATAAATTTCATTTGAATTCATTAAAACTGGTCACTGAAATTAGGGTCCAAATATTCATTTAAACATTCTGACAAATCACTTCATTAATATTAATTAACTCCAATTCTAGACTTAAGAACTATTTGGGAAGAATAATTAATTCTAAGACTAAGTCACTAACTAGTGGACTCATGCTCGCAGCCTCCAACAAATTAGGTATATATCCATCCTCTAAATTGGTTGTCTTAGTAAAATTGGTTCCCGAGGAAGAAGATATTGGATCAATTGATCTTTAAGGTAATGGTACTGCAACAAGAGGAACAATTGATTATTATATAGAAGGTATATGAAATGATTATATTAGATAATGAATGTATATTATAGATTATTGAAATAGAGATTCATTGGTTTCATAACTAGAAATGTATGTTTCTCTGGCCCCATCTTCAGTCAAATATGATATACCCTAATACGACGAATGACCATTTGGAAAAACTGATCTTTTCATTATCTGCACACACCACTCACTACCTGTAACATCCAAGGTAAAGAAACAATATAAAAGTTTCATATTTATTAAATTTTTTGAATTAAATATTAATTTTACTTAAAATAAGAGTCTATGTTCGATGGCGTACCTGATACACAAAAACAGGTTTCTCTGAAATCTTATGTTGGACACAATGCTGGGTTATACTGAAAAATAATAATTAAATATTATTTTAATGGTAGTCAATTCCAAGACATTGTATAAGAAGGAATGGAGAGAAATAACTACACTATGAATATACAAGTTTTTTAGATGTTTTTACTTTTATCCAATAAATTTTAGAGGCTTAAATTACGAAATAATCTGATTTTAAGTATAAATACTCTAATATTCATTAAATGGTCAATTTAACACCTTTTGATGGGAACACTCTTTAAATCTAGTTCTGGAGACTCGTATATGTTATATTTGAAAAACCTAAAATTCTTCATTATAATCATGACATGAAAATTTAATTTTGTTAAATTTTTGTTATTTTTCTAATGAAATTCATTTTTTGTGAATATTGAAAATATTGCAATTCAATTCAAAACTGCCATTTAATCTAAATTATTTATAATGATATATTATCCTTATAATTGATTTTAGATTTTAATTATATTATTATTTTACTATTTAATCTAATGTTGTTCATTGGAAGTAATTTCACATTGAAATATGACGCAAATAAATGTCAATCTTTTGATAGTTATTTTTTCTTAAAAACACGCTTTTTGTTTGGACAACAGTAATTAATTTTAAATTAATTTCAGTCACTTTTGTGTTTTCAATTTGGAAAAATAGAATCCATATTTAGAATTAGGAGGACCAAATTGTATAAATACGTAACTTTTAGTTTTTTTATATTATAGATATTTATTACTGTATATATTTTATTTACCATTTTTAAAGGGTAAATATGGTAAATAATGGAAAAAATAATATTATAACAATATTAAATGACCCTGACAGGTGTCTTAATCCTATGGGTCAATAATTTTCCAACCATGTGCATCCTCGGGTTGATTTTGGGACCCCATGCAGTGACTTGGGAGTGATAATGACACATTATATTAATTAATTTAAAGTAAAGACCGAAATGACTTAAACATATATCTTTTAGTAAGTCATTTATTTCATGGGTAATATAAGTTATATATCCGACTATAAAAATTCATATTTAATATAAAAATAATTCATATGTCATGATATTTCTTATATAATTTTCAGACATGAAATAAATAAAATTATTAATGACACAATAATGATACAGTATTTACCTCATTAATAAATGATTTTAATAAACAAGATAATAATGATTAAAACAATATCCAAAACCTGAAAAAAATTTATTGGTTGATTTTATTTAAAACATGACTCATCTTATCTTCTGCTTTTACGAGTTTTGATTCTTTAGAAACAAAAAATAGTTATATAATAAAATAATATTTATAAGCTTTCCTAAAGAGATATTCCTCGCCTTACAAAAAACACTCACATATAACCCACTCCACACACTTTTCAAGCACCTTGGATAATCCAAACAATACCCAATTAAGCTCTATACATACCTTTACTCTTTTTAGAAGCCATCCCCTAGACAAAACGCAAATAAATTGAACCTTTTTGTTCATACCAATGAGAGATACCTGATTTAAAGGTAACATTATCTCTTGAGATCTTTTGTTTAATTTTACATCTCCAACCACATAAACACTTTTTATTCCTATATTTTATAACAACACTAGTATCTTATATATACTAGGTTGTTTATATGAGATTTATTCCCACTACACCTACACACACCTTCATCTAATAGGTAAAGAACATATTATTTCTGTGGACGGTGAAGTACTGCCTCACGAAACGATGATTGTTCAATATTCACCTACCACTTCTCATGGTAGACATTATGATGGCACTGTATTTATATATGATATATATAATTTTTATTATATCTCTATTATTTTGTATTTTATATTTTAAAAAAACATTTCTGGTTTCCAATATCTGCAAGTATGATAATTTCATTTGAGGATGTGCGGACTACCTCCCCCTCAAGGTGATAGGATTCATTCATGACATAAGTAGAATGTATAAAGGATGATGTTAATAAAATTTTGTAATAAATATATCATATGATTTTATATTATAATTAAAATATAACAATATATCATTAATTATTCATTCCATTAAAAATGAAATAGAAATGGATGTAGCGTTCTTTTGTATGTATGGCTTACCGTCTCCATGAATGGTGCATTTCATTTATTATCTAAAAATGTTATGTAATATTATAAATACATAAATATACTGGATATATATATGATATATATGATATCTAAATCCAAAATATAATTCAGGATATAATGGAATTTTGACAACATGAACAACTTATAAGTTTATGAAGATTATTTTTGATGCATGTACCCATATCGACAAAACGACCATTATTAATGTAAATGATTACATAATGTTTTTGACATGATAATAAGTTATATAAAAGAAATAATAAAATTTAAAAAATTAATACGCAAGTATAAATTAACTTTAGCTTATTATTCGGGAGAATAAAGAATGAACATGTCAAGTCTGACACGAGGTAAGGGGATTCTTATCTCACTTTTAATTCCGTGAGATTTACATTGTTCACCACTTATTTATTGCATGTGGTGTATTGTGTACTGCCATTTGATATATAAAATTATGATTATATTTATATTCATGGTATTCTATGATTCATTTGGTGTTTATTAACTTTGGGTCTTTCGACTCGATTGATTACAACGTGGTAAGGGGTTTCCTATATCACTTTTAATTCCATGAGATTTCCATTATTCACCACTTATTTATTTCATGTGGTGTATTATACACTTCCAATTGATATATATTATAATTATTCTCTTTATATTCATGTCATTATTATATTCATTTGATGGTTATTACCTTAATTTCATACGACTGGATTGATTAAAATGTGCTAAGATATTTTTATCTCACTTTTTATTCATGTGAGATTCATGCTATATATGCCACTATTTCCTCTTGAGTAGTGGATGTACTGACTATGATTATATTAGTTGAATAAAATAATTTAATTTATGGTTATTTACGAATTCATTTTATTATACTTCTTTCACGGTGTGTATGTTTCGCAAGTTACCAAATCGTTAAAGGAACCTTTCACCCTCATTTTTTAAAAGACTTAATTTATGTTATATCTTTTAATTTCAACTTTATTATGTTGAGATATGTAATTATATATCCTTATTTCTATAAATTTTTTTTCCAAGTGATGATATAACCTTTTCTCTCTCAACAACTCATTTTCATAATTTTAAAGTCATGTGGTTAGGTTGTCAAATTTCAGTAAGAGTACTTCTTAGCCCAATTTAAATTATTTTGTTTAATCATATACTTCTTAATTATGTCATGATCTAAATATGTTTGAATGTACAATGGTTGTTTTAAACTTTATATCCACTTATATTAGATTCATTCTTATTTTTCACACATAACTATGTCATTGATTGTTCCTTAATCTAAGGATATGATCTTTGCAAGGGACTGTGTCTCAATTTACATTCCATTGAATCTTATTTATTTTTATACACCAATTAACTTTTATATGGTATATATACATCCCTTTGAAGTATTATGTCATGAATATATCTATTATTATGATATTATAAGCTTTTAATGATGTTATTCCTCAATTTTTTGTATTCAAGAGTCTCTCATTTTGTTAAAAAATATTTCACTAAAATATCATTTTAAATGTTTAGCAGATTTATTATTCTAAATATTTCTCATTAATGTACATGTTTTAAAAATGGTTTTTAGGATTTATTTATAAAGATTTTAATGTGTTAAAATGTTAATTCATTTAAAATTTTCAATGTGGTATGGGACACATTGATTCAAAAAATCCATTTTTTAAATGGTTTTGAAAGTGGTTTGATAAAGCATTGATTATATTAATATCTTGAAATGATATATTGTGATTGCAAGGCAGAAATGTTATCATTTATTTATTCTTGTTTTATGTGTTATTAATATGTTATGTTTATTGGGAATTTTTTACATATATGGGTGGTTCCTTGATAAACCTAGGGCGGGTGAGTTCAAGTTATCTCTCGAATGCATTTGGTAATGTGACAGAGGTAAACTTTAATGTTTCTCCTATATGATTTAGGGAATATATTATGATGGGTATTCCAATGTAACTCCCTATGTATATGTAATAGCTACAATTTAAGTATGATTTGGATGCCATATATTACCTTTATGATTTATTATTTCTTTGTGTTATTCATAAATCTTATGATATCATGAGGTATGTGATGATTGAAATGTATGGTTTCATTTATTTGTATTTATTGATGGGTTAATGTCTCCTTTCCTTATTTTATAACCCTTTCTGATATTTTTATGCTCATCCCAAATATTTGAAATGTTTCCCATAGGACTTAAGGATGAATAGGATTAATTATGGGATCAAGGAAAAGTTAGGCTGTCTAAATCATGGAACTAGAAATGTTTTTTTAAGAGTTTTTGTTTTAAGAAAAAAATGGATACTGAGTAGTAGTGTCTGAATGTAATTTTAAAGTTGATATGTAATATTTATGGCCTAATTCTCAAAAACTATAAACCTTAAAAGATCCTCAATGTGACTTATTCATTTAATTCACTATTATGTAATTTTTTATCTTCGGGTCTTTATAGTTGGTATCTGAGGTCGGTTTAGACAACTTTTGGGATTATGAGTTTTAGTTAAACACGTGGTTAGACTCTAGGTCTATTATTTGAGTTAAAACCTTGTTTTAAAAGATTCTTCAAGATCAAGGAAATTCAGTTACAAATAAAAGGAGGAGGATCTCAAACAACAATCCAATCTCTTCCAGATTATATGATTGCAATAATTCTTGTAATGTAATGTTTACATGATTGTGAATCGTTTTCTAGCATTCAACTCACTTGTAAGTAGTTGTTTGAGATATCAAACATATCCACTATACCTTGATATCATTGTGGATCATGGTTTGTATTTAATAAAATCCTATTTTATTAATATTCTCATTTTTTCTAGAAAGGTTAATATTATCAAGTCATTTTTAAATATTCTACCTTATCAAAGAATTTTGAATCATATGATGATTTTGAAAAATGTGGGAATAAAGATACCCTTGTGAAACATATTTATATTTTCTTTTACAATATAGTATCTCAACACATACATATGGTGTTTTAAAAGGGCCATTGATTGAATGTTTCAACACAAACTCGGTCCAAATATTTTATAAAAATCATGTTTTATGAGGTGTTTTGAAATTATATGTCATACATAATTGTTTTTTGGAACTATTTTTCTATGAACACCCATATGACTCAAGTTGTACAAGGTGTGTTCGGATGAATGAAGCAAATGATTTTGAAGGATATCTAAATCATTGTTGCAATGAATGAACCTTCTACCTACATGAAAAAGATGATGATGAAACCATATGAACTCCATTCCCAAGGTATGATGTTATTTCTATTTGGAATAATTTTATTTTATCATATGGGAGTAAAAAATGACAATATATAAGATGTAGATGTCTTATTGTAATGGGATGAAAGTAAAAGGTATAAGAAAATGTTTGAGGATAAAACATGTTAGGGATATTTTTTAGTTTTATAAAAAGGAAAACCCGTAAGATGGGTGATGACCTATCGCATCCGGCAAGGCCACATGAATCGAACACACAACCGAAGGGCGAAAAGTGCACATCACCTACCATTGTCCTACATGAAGTCTATGGTTAGTATGACTTATTTCTAGGACCCTGGGACACCCTGAGAGGGGAGGGGTGAATCAGGGTGGCAACTTTTTCTTCTTTTAGTTGTGGATCTTGTTCCCACGTTGGTAGGAACTACTTAAACCTGTATGATGGATATGATCAGCAATTAAACATTCACATGCAGAGACAGATGACACAGCTATTTTTACTTGGTTCACCACTAAGGGCTACGTCCATGGAGTATACGCCGACAGGTTGCCGGTCGTACATAAATCCACTATGCTTCACTAGCTGCGGATACAAATGTTCGGGTACAGACACTCTGTCCCAGGCTCACTGCCTTTACAATTGTTTAGGGATAGCTCACTGCGTCCCTCGGGTCACTCCCGTTGACTCCCCCTGGCTCACTGCCGATGGAGAGGATCACCTTCTTCCTCTTCCTAAGCTCACTGCTCTTGGAAGGGATTCAGTCACAGTTTATAGACCTGTAGGTCTCTTCATTTTCATGAAAGAATGCATCTTCCTCTGTATATAGATGCTCTGTTGAAGTCCAACTTTCACCCGCAGATGAATCTCACTTTGCACCGGATGTACCGGGCAACCTCAATTTTTACGCGCAACCCTTACGGTGTCTTGCGCGCAATTTCTATGGTTTGCGCGAAATTCCTTTTTCGCGCAACCTACAAATATTACGCGCAGCCTGGAAACTGCCTTGCGTGCAATTCACTGCTTTTGCGCGATATCCACTTTTCGCGCAACCTTCCTTTTACGCACCAACACCAACTTTATGCGCAGCCTTAGCTTTTCGCGCAATAGCTGACTTTACGCGCAAACTTTAAGTTTACGCGCAGCACCCTTTCTAACTTCAATTTCGAGCACCAGAGCTCGGGTATTTTCTATGTCTTGAACTCTGTTGAATGGAGGAGGGTCACTTCATATTTATAGGCAAAATCGTCCCCGCGCGAAAAACCCTCCTTGAGCGCGTAATCCGCTTTGATCGCGAAATACAAATCTTCCGCGCACAACCATTTTCCGCGCACTGCTCCATAATTTCGCGCACCTCATGCCTTTGCCATTTTCCGAGCTTCGGACCTCGAAACATCTTTTGCGCGAAATACTTCATCCGCTATTTCGCGCGCCACTTCAATTTTTCGCGCACGCCTCCAAAATTTCGCGCGCCTCATGCCTTTACCGATTTTCAAGCTTTCGGCCTTGAAACATCTTTTGCACGAAAAACAATTTCGCGCAACCCGCTGTTTTGCGCGCCCAGCTCAAGTATTTCGCGCAAGCCCCTTATATTTCGCGCACCACTTCCTTTTTGTGCGAACCTCCTTTTTCAGACAATCCATGTCTTCATTTTCCGATTTTGAGGCCCAAAAATTTGGCAAACACTGGAAAACGGCGCCACCTTGTATCTGCTCTTTTTGCACCGCCTCCAGATCATCCATTCCTCTGTCGATGTTCTTGAATAAACCATAGGTCGTTGACCACAACTCTTGAACTCGACATGTCACCATGGAATCTCCTTTGTCAACAAATTTGTATGTCGTTTGTTTGCTTTGTCGACAAGCACGATCACCTCAACAACACTTCTTCTTGGTGATCTGTATCCTTCAGCAACTCTTTTGCTTTTATCACAAACTCCACCATTGTGATATGTATTCCTTGAGGGAACAGCTTTAGTACCATCATCTTCTATGACAGTGTGATGTGCATGGCCATTTCATAAGTCAACGCATTGCCACATTGCCTCCTCCATCAACCGTCATGATCAACTTCATGCAGACCATGTGATTCAATCTGTCAAGAAGTCTCTAGCATGGTTCTCACGCAATCATGAGTAATTGCATGGTCTTCATCCAAAAACACCATCCTGCCTTAATCATCCTTGGATGGATTACTCCTCACAATATTCATTGTTGTAAACAATGTATCACCTTTGACACATGTTCTTTGAACTTACGAACAGTACAGCAATCATCTGGATCACCACTCCTCTACTTCATCGGAGTATTTCATGATCACCTTCATTTTGATCTGCATTGACAACTATTGACAACAAATACAACCTTATACACAGAGTGGTTCCAACAATCTCCCCCTTTGTATTTTGTTGTCAATACCTTAAACATCTTCTGAAATGAATCCGTCAATGTCAAAATGAGAATCTTCTGCATTTCACTTTCTCTCCCCCTTATTGACAAGAAATACAAAGTGCATGGTAGGGAGGGTATCAATCCTCACTTAAGCAAAGTTTCATTAATCATTTCACTCTAAGTCTACTAGAGCAATGCTCGATGTAGAAAACAAGAGGATTTGATTAAGTCAACAAGGCTGTCCATTATCCACAGATCATGATACCAACATGAGATGATAACTCATTTATCTTGTCTTCAAGGGTTTACCACTTTAATTCCAGGTAGAAGAAAATCAACTATGATAGAGAATAATCAACCTGAAACTCCTTCTCCATTGGCGTGTTCTTCAAGAAATTCACAGAGTTACTGCTTTTGAGTCCAGCTGGAGTTGATATTGATTGAAACAGTGATTATGGAAGCTTCTTCATTTTTCTCCCCCTCAAGGGAAACACTCCTCATCATCTTCATCAAGAGTGATCCTTCATCATCATAATCCTTGAATATCAATTGAAGAATCCACTAAGGATGGAAACTTCTTCAGCTTCGCTATCAAGAGTTGACAGCATTCACTACTTCTCAGGTTCTCCCCCTGAGAGTGTGCTTCACCTTCAATTCCCTGCATTGTTAGCACAAATACAATACACAAATGATTACGGGAATAAGGTGGATCCTTCTTGCTTCATCACGAAGACTTGCTTGGTTGAGGTTCTTTTCTCAACCAAGTTCCTCTGTTCACTCCAGTCTTCATGCCTGCTCCTCTGAACGCATGTTCTGACATCTGTTGGTGTGGCATGGCTCTGTTCACATTCTCTTCTGCTTTGTGTGGAGAATTGTTCTGCTTAGCAGCCATCATGAATGATAGATTCTTACTTCTCTTCAAGACTGCTTCTTGTTCTGGTATTAAGGTTAGGCAATCTTTTGCAATGTGACCAGATTTCTTGCATCTCTCACACAGAACTTCTTTGACACGAGTGCTTCTCTTTGTTTTCAATCTCTCAAGCACCGTGTCTTCATCATGTGAAAGTTTTCCTTTTCCTTTATCACCAGCCCTGTCCTTTTCATCTTCAAGTTTTCTCATTCGTTTCAAATCTTCTGGCCAGATGGCCAATATGTCATTTGGAACTTTTGCAGCTGGTTTAGGTCTTCCACATGGGTTCATCTGAGATTCATCCCACTTAGTGTTTCCTTTGGATGAATGACCCTTCAATTTCATGGATCTAAAATCCAGGGTCTTCTCAGCTTGCCTACTTGATATCTTCTTGGGGAGAGGTGTGTTCGCCATATTCTTCTGATTTCTTCCCAAGGTACTTTCTTCATAATTAGATGGATTGTGTGGTCTTCTGTTCTTATCATCTCTGGATATCTGTTGACCTAGGCATGCACCATTCTTATGACCACTGCTGTTGCATACATCACAGATGTTATCAAGCATTCCAAATCTGTTTGCTGTAAATAGATGCTTCTGGACCTGTGGATGTTGCTTCTTCTTCTCTACCTTCCTCCCCTTTGATATAGGCTTTCCCTGTGCTTTTCCATGAAAGGGATTATAAAAACAATCCAGTGCACAGTGCCCAAATCTATTGCAGCACCAACATTGTCCCACAAATCTTTTCTTCTTTGTTTCTTCAGTATTAAGTTGTTGGGACATCTGCTTAATCGTTTGTGCTCTATTTGAGGAAGAAGCTTCCTCCTTTTTCTTCCTATCCACCCTAGTCATGGTGGTAGGTTTATTCTTCTCACCTATCCTCATCCATACTTGTTTAGAGCTTTTCTTCCCACCTGCACTGATTGTCGGAGTGTATTTAGAAACATGAGTACAAGATGGTCTGGATGGTACCTTCACTTTCTCAGTTGCCTGTGATATATCAATGAGCGAAGTCATGATCTTCTTATCACATGTTAGAGGTCTTTTGAAAATAGAATCCTCCATTGAGCATTGAGTACCGGCAGCAACTGATTCTTGATGTGGATAATCAAGAGTTGTCATAATCTTCTTGTCACATGTTGGAGGCATTTCAGCTTTAGACTCCTCCAACGAACATTGAGTGCAAGCATCACTCATTTCATTCTTTTGTGAAGTCTCAATATGTGTGTTCTCAATCTTGGTCAATTGAGCTTCCAATTTTTGTCCCACAATATTGAGGATGATCTTCTGATCTTCAATCGTGATCATCTTCTCTTCACAATTCTTCTTCAACCTTTCAACCTCATCTTCATGCATCTTAACTTTGTTTTGTAACAAAGAGTCAAGTTCCCTGAATTTAATGGACGTTTCTTCCAGACAAAATTTTTTGACTTCATTATTCTTCTTCAGCTCAGCTTCAAGTGCATGGATCCGTTCTTCTAGAGTATTGCTGACTTCACCTTTTTCTTCAAGGGCTTTCACCCGTTTGGTGAGCTTCATACTTTCCATAATTTTTCCTTCCAGCCCCTTTTCCATATTGTTCGCTTCCCTTTCAAGTCTAGTGATCTCAACCTGCATAGATTGAAATAGGCTACAGATAATAACAACCCTTTCTTCTGGAATATCATGCAGATATGTTTTGAGTTTTTCTTGAAAGCATGAATTGGGGGTGTCATCCTTTCCTCTGGAAGAATTCTGAGTCACCTGCTCGATACTTTCCAAGCCTGATGTTTCTTCATTTTTTGAATGGCATGGAGAACAAGACATTGCATCTTCTTTGGATATGAGGGACTTCTTCAGCTGCTTTTTCTCTTTCTTTTTTCTGTTTGTCATGGTCTTGCTGGATGTAGACGTCTGCTCAGAAACTTCATCAAGACTACTCTTCATTGTTGACTTTAGGAAAGAAACTCAAATCCTCTCCTCAATAGAATTACTGGAGAATATCCAACATACGTGAACCTTTCCCTGTGATACCACTTGTAGGACCCTGGGACACCCTGAGAGGGGAGGGGTGAATCAGGGTGGCAACTTTTTCTTCTTTTAGTTGTGGATCTTGTTCCCACGTTGGTAGGAACTACTTAAACCTGTATGATGGATATGATCAGCAATTAAACATTCACATGCAGAGACAGATGACACAGCTATTTTTACTTGGTTCACCACTAAGGGCTACGTCCAAGGAGTATACGCCGACAGGTTGCCGGTCGTACATAAATCCACTATGCTTCACTAGCTGCGGATACAAATGTTCGGGTACAGACACTCTGTCCCAGGCTCACTGCCTTTACAATTGTTTAGGGATAGCTCACTGCGTCCCTCGGGTCACTCCCGTTGACTCCCCCTGGCTCACTGCCGATGGAGAGGATCACCTTCTTCCTCTTCCTAAGCTCACTGCTCTTGGAAGGGATTCAGTCACAGTTTATAGACCTGTAGGTCTCTTCATTTTCATGAAAGAATGCATCTTCCTCTGTATATAGATGCTCTGTTGAAGTCCAACTTTCACCCGCAGATGAATCTCACTTTGCACCGGATGTACCGGGCAACCTCAATTTTTACGCGCAACCCTTACGGTGTCTTGCGCGCAATTTCTATGGTTTGCGCGAAATTCCTTTTTCGCGCAACCTACAAATATTACGCGCAGCCTGGAAACTGCCTTGCGCGCAATTCACTGCTTTTGCGCGATATCCACTTTTCGCGCAACCTTCCTTTTACGCACCAACACCAACTTTATGCGCAGCCTTAGCTTTTCGCGCAATAGCTGACTTTACGCGCAAACTTTAAGTTTACGCGCAGCACCCTTTCTAACTTCAATTTCGCACACCAGAGCTCGGGTATTTTCTATGTCTTGAACTCTGTTGAATGGAGGAGGGTCACTTCATATTTATAGGCAAAATCGTCCCCGCGCGAAAAACCCTCCTTGAGCGCGTAATCCGCTTTGATCGCGAAATACAAATCTTCCGCGCACAACCATTTTCCGCGCACTGCTCCATAATTTCGCGCACCTCATGCCTTTGCCATTTTCCGAGTTTCGGACCTCGAAACATCTTTTGCGCGAAATACTTCATCCGCTATTTCGCGCGCCACTTCAATTTTTCGCGCACGCCTCCAAAATTTCGCGCGCCTCATGCCTTTACCGATTTTCAAGCTTTCGGCCTTGAAACATCTTTTGCACGAAAAACAATTTCGCGCAACCCGCTGTTTTGCGCGCCCAGCTCAAGTATTTCGCGCAAGCCCCTTATATTTCGCGCACCACTTCCTTTTTGTGCGAACCTCCTTTTTCAGACAATCCATGTCTTCATTTTCCGATTTTGAGGCCCAAAAATTTGGCAAACACTGGAAAACGGCGCCACCTTGTATCTGCTCTTTTTGCACCGCCTCCAGATCATCCATTCCTCTGTCGATGTTCTTGAATAAACCATAGGTCGTTGACCACAACTCTTGAACTCGACATGTCACCATGGAATCTCCTTTGTCAACAAATTTGTATGTCGTTTGTTTGCTTTGTCGACAAGCACGATCACCTCAACAACACTTCTTCTTGGTGATCTGTATCCTTCAGCAACTCTTTTGCTTTTATCACAAACTCCACCATTGTGATATGTATTCCTTGAGGGAACAGCTTTAGTACCATCATCTTCTATGACAGTGTGATGTGCATGGCCATTTCATAAGTCAACACATTGCCACATTGCCTCCTCCATCAACCGTCATGATCAACTTCATGCAGACCATGTGATTCAATCTGTCAAGAAGTCTCTAGCATGGTTCTCACGCAATCATGAGTAATTGCATGGTCTTCATCCAAAAACACCATCCTGCCTTAATCATCCTTGGATGGATTACTCCTCACAATATTCATTGTTGTAAACAATGTATCACCTTTGACACATGTTCTTTGAACTTACGAACAGTACATCAATCATCTGGATCACCACTCCTCTACTTCATCGGAGTATTTCATGATCACCTTCATTTTGATCTGCATTGACAACTATTGACAACAAATACAACCTTATACACAGAGTGGTTCCAACATTATTCATATAAGTTAAATGATTTTATCAATGAATAAAAAGTTTATTTAGGATCATATGTCTTATAAAATGGACATCCTTATTATAGGAAAATGATTTGGTGATTAAGTAATAATGGTTTTTTGGAAGACATTCCCTCTTTTGGGAACACTATATGCTTAAGGAAAATAAAATACTATTTGATTTAATTTGTGGAGGGATGGTTGAATTATTATTTTGGAATAGTCTCTGTTTTTATTGTGTACATAAGAGGATTTTTGCTATTTATGTAAATGATTAATCTATCATACAAAATATGTGTTTAGTTTAATTACACTTCATTTTGAGAAATTAAGAGTAGTCGATGTTTTTGGAGATAAATGTTATGATTTACTCTAGATAACTATGTTATTAAATCCTTTTGTGTTTTGGGATTCAATTTTAGTTTGGATTATTTTAATTAATTTTATAGACAATTGTTTATAGAATGGTATTTGTTGAACTTCAGCTATTGTTTGACAAATTTTAGAGATTAAATGTAGTTTTTCTTTTTATAAAGGATTATCCTTTTGGAGATTATCTGATCTTGTAATAACCAATTGTAGTTTTTGATGATGTCTAAAGATATGGGAAATATATATTTCATCTTTTGTAGATTATGTGATACTCTTGATGTTAATTTGAGCACTTTAGCTATGACAAAGTCATCTTGAATACTTACCGTTTAGAGAAAATATGAGTTTGTGGTTGAATTTTATTAAAGGATGACACTCTACATGAAATTTAATTATATTTCCTTACAATATTAATCTAGTTATTTATAAATTTCTTCAACTATATGAAATTTATCTTGAAGAAAATTTGTTATAAGATCTCTTTTATCAACATACTTTTACCCGACCACAAATTTTTTGTATTGTGGTGGTCAGCTTTCAATGATCAAGTTCTTTATCACTTTATATTAATATATGAGAGTTAGTTTCACTTCCATATCCATGTTTTCATGGAATCCTAATATATTTTGTCTCGGTGACCTTTTTATTTCTCTTTTTTTTAAAGTGATGTTTTTATCTACTCTTTTTCTGATGTGGGACTTTTAATGATGTTTCCAAGCCCTATTTTAAAATTGCGAGGAAGAAATTCCCAATAGATGGAAGGATATAACATCCCATGTAAATAAAAATATATAACATTTTCATATTTATTAAAAATTTTCAATTAAAAATTAATTTTACTTTAAAGGGGATGATATGTTCGAAGGTGTACCTGATACGAAACAATGGGTTTCTTTGAAATCTTATGTTCCACACAATGATGAGTCATACTGAAAAATAATAGTATAATATTAATTTAAATGGTAGTTAAAGCCTAGCCGTTATATTGATGAGGATGGATAGAACTAACTATAATATTAACATACATGTTTGTTAAATGTTTTTACTTCTATCCAATAAATTTTAGAGGCTTAAAATAAGAAAGAATCTGATTTTAAGCATAAATACTCCAATATTCATTAAAAGGTCGATTTACCAGATTTTTATGGAAAACCATATTTAAATAGAGTTTTGGTCACTTTTATATGTTATATTTGTCAAAATAAAATTATTATTTAGAATTAGGACATCAAAATTTACTTTGGGTAAATTTTTGGTACTTTTCTGTTAAAATTCCTTTTTTGTGAATAGTTAAAATACTACCTGAATGGCCCAAAGGCCTTCATTTAATTTTAATGTGGATAATCCCCATTTTGAGGAGTTAAAGTGGAACCCGTACATGATATGTAGGCCCAAGGCACAATGCCCGAAATGACCTGCAATACATGACGAGAAGGCCTCGAGGAATACCATGCCAAATACATGATCTGTATGCCCAACCAAATAGATCTGCCCCTCCCCAGCTTCTACATCATGGATTTTCAAGATCCCCACCTTGAATTGCCAACTGAAAAGAAATTATTCATAAAAAGTTTCATGGTTCCTAGTCTTAATGTTAGTTTCCATACCCTCCCATTCTTCCAATCTGGTTAGCTCTACTTCTGGTGACTGCTATTCTTGTTTCTCTGATCCACTTCTAGGAATTCTCTGTGTGAACTAGGATACTCCAATGTCTTTGTGGCTTGAAGGCCCTGTGTCTCTAAGTCCTTTAATGACCAAAAGTCCCTTGACACCAGTAGACCCAAACCAGTGGCCTGAAGGCCGAAATCTTGTGAATAGTTTTTTCTGCTATAATACCGAACAATACCTGCTACAATACTACTACAATACTGCTATAGTATCATAGAAATTTATCTCCACACAGTTTTGAACCTGGGTTTTTGGGATTCCAAGTAGGATCCCTTACCACTCTGGTACGTGCTCGTTGGTGAAACGTGGTTTGCTAACACTGACTCCTAGTGAGGGGTCCCGACCCAGCCCTGATGCGCTCTATGCTCCCTAGATGAGAAATGGTTTCGAATCTCCATGTGAGTAATACACACATTGTTTGAGTCTGGTATGACTCAAGCCTGTGCCTGTTCCCATAGAGAGTAAGGGGTACAACTAGTGGGTACCACTTGGCAAACACCCCCATGGGAAAAACATTTGTTGATAACACTGACTCCTAATGGGGGGGGGGGGGGGGCGCAAGCCGAGGTGCGCTCTATGCTCCCCAAAAAATCAATGTCTTTGAATCGCCTTGTGAATTATACGCATTGTGTCTAATTTTGGAAGGACTATATCCTGTGGATGTTCCCATGGAGTGCGAGGGGAAAATGTGGGTTGCAAACCCTGACTACCAGTGGGGGCCCCGACCAAGACGAGGGGCGCTCCATGTTCCCCAGCTAAGAAATGGCTTGGAATCACCCTGTGTATAATATTAATCGTGTCCAAGTCTGGTGGGACTCGACCCTGTGCCAGTTTCCATGGAGAGCTAAGGGTACAACCACCGGGTACCACTCAGCTAACACCCCATGGGCGAATAGTGAAAATGTTGTATTTTAATTCAAAATTTCCATTTAATCATATTTATTAAAAAGGTTATATTAAATTTTTAATTGGTTTCAAAATGTAATTAGATTATGTTTTTACCATTTAATCCAATTCTGGTTATTGTATGTAATTTTACATTGAAATTGGATTTAAATAATTGTCAATTTTTGATAGTTATTATTTCATTAAAACACGCTTTTTATTTTAACAACGGGAATTAATTTTAAATTAATTTCCTCTACTTCTGTGTTTTGAATTTGAGAAAATGGATTCAATATTTGGAATCATGAAGTCCAAATTGTTGAAATAGGTAACTTTTTTTAGACATTATGAATATTTACTTCGGTAAATATTTTATTTACAATGGTTAAAGGGTATATCTAGTAAATAAGGGTAAAAAAATAGTTTTATTATATTATTAAATTACCCAAAAATGATTCCTAATACTATTGGATGATACCGTTACAACTATGGACATCCTTGGGATGATTCTAGGACCCCATGAAGACACATTGGAGTGATAATGACACTTTAGGTTCATTAATTTAATGTAAAGCTAAAAATGACTTGAACATATAAATTTTAGTAAATCAATTCTTACATGGGGTTTTATAAGTTATCTCTTCGACTATAAATATTAATTTGAAAGCTAAAAATATTTAGGACATCATTATATTCTTTTTATAATTTTTAGACATCAAATAAATAAAATTATTTATGACACAATAATGATGAAATATTTACCTCATTAATAAAGGATTTAAATAAAAAAGATAATAATGATTAAAACAATATCCAAAACCTATCCAATTATTATTGGATGATTTTATTTCAAACCTGATACATCTTTTATTCTACTTTAATTATTTTTGGACTATTAGAAACCGAAAATCATTAAATAATAAAATAATATTTATAGATTTTCTAAAGAGCCCCACCTCCCCCTTATAAAAATACCTCATTTCTAACCCATTCCACACACTTATAAACCTCGATGTCTCATCCAAAATCTACCCAATTAAGTTCCTTAAGTCCCTATAATCCTCCTAGAAGCCTCCCTATAGGAATAAAGAAATTAAAGTAAGACTTTTTGTTCAAACCAAAAGGAGATACTCGATTTAAAGGTAACGTCTTCTATTAAGTTCTTTGGTTTTATTTTACATTCTCCAACCCCATAAACATTTTGTATTTCTTTATTTTAAAAAAAATATAGTATCAACAATATACAAGGTTGTTTTTATGAGAATTATTTTAACTAAACTTACACACAATTTATCGAACAGGTAAAGAACATATTGTTTTTTTGGACGACGAACTACTGCCTCATGAAACGATGATTGTTCAATCTTCTCATACTACCTCTCAGAGTGGACATTATGATGTCATAGTATTTATATATGATATATATAATGTTTATGTTTTCTTTAATCATCAGTAATTTTTCTTTACAAATATAACTTTATGATTCCCAATATGTGTAAATACGACAATTTCATTTGAGGATGTGCGGACTACCGCCCCCTCAAGGTGATATGATTTGTTAATGACATATATAGAATGTATAAAGGATGTAGTTAATGATATTATGTAACATATATATCATATTATATTATAATGGAAATATAATATACCTATGTATCATTATTTTTTCATTCCATTAAATACGAAATAGAAATTAAAATAGCGTTCATGTACACATACGACTTACCATCTCCATGAACGGTGCATTTCGTTTCTAATCTACAAATGATTTGTAAAATTATAAATTAATACATATAATGGATATATATGATATATATGTTATCAAAATCATGAATATCATTCTGGATATAATGAAATTTTGAACACCTGAACAACTTGTAATTATAAGAAATTCATTTTTAACTCAAGCACCAAATATCGACAAAACGACCATTATTAACATAAATGATTTCATAATGGTTATAACCTGGTAACAACTGATAATAAAGTAATAATAAACTTTATAAAGGTTATTAAGCAAGTATGAATTAAAATTAGCTTATTATTCAAGATATTAAATATCGAACGGGTCAAGTCGGAAACAAGGTAAGGGGTTTCATATCTCACATTTAATTATGTGAGATTTCCATTATTCACTACTTATTTATTGTATGTGGTGTAATGTGTACAGAAATTTGATATATATTATCAAGATTCTATTTACATTCATGATATTCTGTGATTCATTTGGTGGTTATTAACTTTTTTTCTTACGACTTGATTCATTACAACGTGGTAAGGGGTTTCTTATCTCACTTTTAATACCATCATATTTCCATTGTTCACCACTTATTTATTGCATGTGGTCTATTGTGCACTGCCATTTGATATATATTATCATGATTCTATTTATATTCTTGGTATTTTGTGATTCATTTGATGTTTATTATCATTTTTTCAAACGACTTGATTGATTACAACGTGGTAAGAGGTTTTCACCTCACTTTTTATTCCCATGAGATTCAAGCTATATTTGCCACTATTTCCTTTTTTGTGGTGGATGTACTAACCATGATTGTATTATTTTTTTAAGATAATTTAATTTATGGATATTAACATCTTTATTGTATTATCCTTCTTTCATGGGGTTTATGTTTCGTAAGTTACCAAATCGGTAAGAGATCTTTTCACCCTCATTTTTTAAAAGACTTCATTTCTGTTATGTCTTTTAATTTCCACTTTCTTATGTCAGGATATGTTATTATATATCCTTATTTTTGTACATTTTGTGTCCAAGTGATGATAGAAACTTTCCTATCCCATAAAATAATTTTATTAATATTAATGTGACACCGTTAGGCTCTCTAAATTTTGTAAGAAAACTTCTTAACCCAATTTCAATTCGTTGGGTTAAACATATACTTCTTGATTATGTCATGCTAAGAATATGTGGGAATATCCAGTGATTTTTTTACAATTAATGTCCACATATATTGGGTTTATTGTTATTTGTCACACATAACTATTTCATTGATTTTTCCTTAATCTAAGGATATGATCATTTCTAAGGACATTGTCTAAATTTACATTCCATTGAAACTTATTTATTATTATACACCAATTCACTTTTATATGACGTATATTCTCCCCTTGGAAACATCATATCATGAATCTCTCTATTCTACTGATATTATAACCTTTTATTGATGTTATTCTTCCATTATTTATATTCAAGCATCTCTCATTTTCTTAAAAACTCTTTTGCTAAAATATCGTATTAAATGTTTTAAAGAATTATTCTTATAAATCGTTATCATTAATGCCTTTGTTTTAAAAATGGTTTTTAGGATTTATTTATATGGACGTTAATGATTTAAAATGTTAATTCCATTAAATGATTCAATGTGGTATGTGACACATTGAATCCAAAAATCTCTATTTTAAATGATTTTGAAAATGGTTTGATAAAGAATTTATTATGTTAATATCTTGAAAGGATATATTGTGATTTAATTGAGGAAATTTTATATTTCTTTTATTTTTGCTTTATGTGTTATGAATTTGTTATGTTTATTGGGAATATTTTCCATATATGGTTGGTTCTGTGATAAACCTTGGGCGGGTGAGCCAGAGATAGCTCTCCAATGCATTGGGTAATGTGACGGAGTTAAACATTAATGTTTCTCCTAAGAGATTTAGGGAATATAATGTGATGGGTATTCAACGTAACTCCCTACGTAGATGTGATAGCTACAATGTAAGTACGATGTGGATGTCATAAGTTACCTTTATGATTTATGATTTCTATGTGTTATTCATAAATCTTATGATTTCATGAGGTATGTTATGATTGAAAATTATGGTTATATTGATTTTTATTTATTAATGGGTTATGGTTTCCTTTCCTTATTTTATAACCCATACTAAGCTTTTTATGCTTATCCCCTATTTTTGAAATGTTTTCCACAGGGCTTAAAGATTAATATGGTCGAGGATGGGATTATTGAAAAGTCATGTTGTCTAAAACTTGGAACAATACATGTTTTTAAGAGTATTTATTTTATGAAAAAAATGGATACAGAGTAGTAGTGTCTACATGAAATTTTCAAGTTGATATGTAAAAGTTATGGCCTAATTCTCTAAAACACTAAACCTAAAAAGATCCTAAATGTGAATTATTCATTTAATTCACGATTTGGTATCGTTTAAATATTGGTTCCTTATAATAGCATTAAGGGATAAATAATTAAGGAAATGTAAGATTCCATTATAAAATAGTGTTACAATAGGTGAGTTACTGAAGATGTTCTAACCTTCAACTAGATTTATCTTCTTCAAGGATAATTAGTTGCAAAGTATCTAACATCATTATAATCCTCTATAACTTTTCTTGAATATGTCAGCCAGATCATGTGATGTCCATATGATATGTCATACATAATCATGTGACACCCTTGGATATTTGTAAACTGATCACTAGAAGTATATGATACATTTCATCAATATCACACAACAATCCTCGAAACATGTCATCCAGATCATTTTGAAAACCTCTAACATGTCTTCACAAATAATGTGATGTTCCTCAGGATATTCCATCCTTTTTAGAGAGACACTAATGACGTGTCATCCATCTCATGCAAAAATCCTCTAATATGTCAAACACGTCCAACAAAAACTCATGGGATGTCACTATTTTTAGTTATAGAACCTGGTACATTCCATTCTTTTCATACATATCCTTAGTACATATCATCCATGTCCGGAATGTGTCCTTCAACATGTTTATCATGTCGTAAAAACACTCAATATATTTCAAACATGTTAAGAATATATTAATTTAATATTGATCATTTCTGAAAGAAACATCGGGGCATGATAATCTTGACTACTAGACATATTAGTACATGCCTATAAATTAACTATAAATATCCTAATTCTTTTCCTAATAGGATATGTATGGTGCCTTCCTAAGTATTGGGCTTCAATGGGAATCAACCATGATGTATGTCCCTATATATATTCAATATTCATAACATTTGGGACTATATTATCCCATAGGACTACTTTCCTTCCTCGTATATCAGCATATTAGAAGTGGGCTCATACATGTGAATCCAACTATGTGTATGCCCTGGCTAGGTCCTCATGTACCTAGAAACCATTAGTGGGATATGTAAAAATTGAACTACAATGACTCTAATTAATTTAAAAACAGGATACATTGGATGCATGCCTAAGGCTTGATCTCTTTATTAAACACTACTACAGTGATTATCCTATGTATAAGTTTCATTTACATATTCTTGGAATCTAATCACATTATATCCCTTGTTTTTTACACTGATCACACCTCATTTTCAATTTTAAATGGTCATATCACTCACATCATAAATTTATCACAGTCAAGGAATTCGAAGCGTGTAATCCCCATTTAGTGAAAGGATACGATTTCGCCCATACATGGGCATCCACAATAGAGTATTCCCTAATGGAATTAACATATTGGTAATATATGGTAAGATAATCCACATAATAATTATTTATCTATCACCTCCCATTAGAGTACTGCGGTAAAATCACACTATGATGACTCTAATTTTATCTATAATATGGATAAATAGGTTGCATTATTAATGATTGAGCTTCATATCCAATGCCTAACTACCGATATTTATTTTTTTTCTGCACGATGATAAAATTCATGTACTAAATAAACTTCATGGACATTGGTTACTTTTATAAAATATATATGTAGGATTTATATGAAAGGTTCGACATCATCCTTGAAACACAGATCAAATCCCTATATGATAATAAACTCCAGAGTTCGTAGTTAGAACAAAAATAAAATATTAATATCTACCCTTTTATAGATAATACTATGAAACAGGTTGATAAATTTTGATATATGCATGTGGCATCATTAATAACCGCCTATACATATGAGGATTCAACACATGATCATTTATAGGGTAAAATGTCTCACATAATGATTTATAATAGAATCATGAACGTAACATAAATCTAAAAGAGAGTTTTTGAATATGAGGATTTTGCCAATGTGAGTTCCCACACATTTTGAGGTCTAAAACCCTTAAGGACCACCAACCTATGGAAATAAGCTATTTAGTTAGTTAATGATTTGGTAACCATGGGGAATATATTTAAAATACATAAATGGTATGCCTTTTTTGAAATCATGTAGTGATAGAATAACTGAGTCATAATTGGAATTATACCTCAAGCATCTCAAACAATTTAGAAATTAATATATGTCCAACATCATTAGAGGGAAACAAGAAAACCACCATTATATATAAAATTTTTCATCTTCCCATCACTAAAAGCTATAATTTTGTTTCGAAATATCTTCTCATCTGCCTAATAACATGTTATCATTTCCAATAGTAATTATTTGTAGATGATTTTGAAAAGGATTGATGTTTCTCCTTCCCTATTAATTCCTGTCTTTATCTTTACTAAGTACCAAAACAATAAATCCATGGAAATGATCATATTAGAGAGAACTCCATGATCTTTCCTACTCAATTAATTTAATACCTTATTAGCCTTCGTGTGGTGGAAGTGTATGAATTAATCATAATCCATGTGTAACTCTAGCTATATACTTCTCATAATTTTGGGAACATTATATGAAGATTTGTTTTTCATGTTCTTTTGAATTTTCAATATCTCCAAATTTTTACCATAGAGATAATGTCAGGATGTATTCATTGAATAAATTAAAACTACCATCTCTAAATCATGGGTTAGATAGTTATTATCATGGATCATTAACTAACATTATACATTAATAGTAATATTATCTTTCTAGATTATGACACATACATGTATTTTATTTGACGAGTCAGTATAAATCCAAATTCCAAACCCTTCTTCTGGCAATTATGATAGTGTCTTATTGATCCACCACCTAATTTACTATTCGTAAAATTATTTATATTCCTATATCCTTAAGAACATAACCCTTTTAAATTTAAACATGGACATTTGGTTTTTTTATTGGGGAAAAATTTGGGCAAATCACTGATATTAACCTATTAATCCAAGGAAACTACATACCATGGTTATGTTTACTCATGTGAGCCCTTCGTTGACAAGATTTTTCTCTCCTAGGTCATATGGTATTTCTTCATTATAAAAAATATATCATATAAAAATAAAATATTCAATCAAGAATTTACATTTGATAAATTTCTTAAATAACTCCTCTTCACTAGGTGTCTGAAGAATGATTTGTAAAAATATCATATTCTCTTCATGTCTTTTGGATTATACCAAGATACCCACGATAAATGCCCCCAAATAATTATAATGTATTTATGTTGAAATTTAGTTTACTGTAACCAAAAAAGAGGGGGAGAATTAGTTACTCTAATGTGAATTATTATAATCTTATATTTATCATACCTCATATAAAATGATGTCTTTATATTATCTTCAATTACTACTATCAGTTGAAAATACCCATAATGGATATCAATCATTGAAAAATATAGATCTCCCTAAAGTTGATCAAATAAGTCATCAATATGTGGAAGGGGTACTTGTTCACAATTTTAATGACAATGATTTCCATGTAATCAATGCAAAAACATTTTTTCTCATCTTTCCTTTTCAAAGACATAATAGGATATCAACAATGAGAAAAACTTGGGATCTTAAATAGCATAACATAAAAATATTGTACCTATTTCATTATCTCAACAAAATCGATTATGGCATGATTCATTCCCTTAAAATATGGGTTGGTAAACCCTAAGATTCCCTACTACCAAAACTAAATATACTACTATTTAATGAGGTTTGAGTCATTCAAACTCACACTGCCTTTGAATAATCCATATCTATTTTTTAAATTATTAAGCAAGAGATAGTTGTGTGTGATATGGGATATGACATATGGATTCCAATTAATTGGCATACACATGGATAAATGATGCTTCCTACATCTAAATTATTCTCAATAGTGGAAACTCTCCCAAAGGATATCTGGTGAAATTTCATAGTAATTCCTGTATCCTTACCATGGGAGGTTAAAATTAATGGAAAACATCTTTACAATATGAATTCAAACTACAAGGAAAAAGTACTTATTGCACGATGTTAAATTTCCCGATAGATATGTCCTTGCTAAATAATGTTAAATTGTGTAGACAATAATCCATAGTCATTCCTTATCAAATGACCAAAAGATCCTGACCCATGTCAACCAGAGTATTGGGTTCTTCCATTATCTTTTAAAAACATAAAAATTTGAACCACACATTGTGTATTCAATGTATTGGATCACCGTGAACATCCCATGGCCCTATGAAATGGTCACCTGACTGCATGGGAACTATTTTATGACTATGAATGAATTGCACAAGTTATTTAATCTAATATCCATGACATCAAAAAAAAAATAATTACCTTAAAAATATATTTCTAATCCTTATGATACTTGATGTAATCTCAGTGTAACTCATCACTTTAGGTTTTTTTGGTTCATCCTTGGCATGATTTTTCCACACCATTACTCATGACCCCTAAAACTTGGACCTTGAATTATTTAATTTTCATCCCCTTACCAAAATGATGTTGCAGTACACTTGACACTAGGTATCCTAACATGTATATTGTGTAACATCATTTCATAACTTATCTAATTGAATTATTACCTTAAAATTTTTTTATCTTCATCAATGAAACTCGAAGATTTATTTTATCCTTTTACGGTCAAAATCAAAAGAATGTAAACTCCAAGTGAAATATAAATAAATATTATAAGGATGAAAATTGAAAATGGTGCCCTATGAAACATTGGAGACTCTAGATTTTAGAAAAAATATAGATTGTAAATAAAAAAGTCATAGAGCTCATAGGGCCCACTTTGTGGCTCTAATATTAGATGATCCATGTTCATTGGCCCCGCTTATATAGTAACAAGTCAGATTAATGATTATTTCCATATCCTATACCAGATAACGTGATCACAATATGGGGAAACGAATATTATGGTTGAAGAACCATTATTTAATATTAAAAATTCCACCAACCTCTTTTATATATTTGATGTCTGACATGACACAACAAGTTTGCTGTGTTGATATCTTTATCATAGAACCTAATATAACATATGATCCCATTATCCTAGTCCTTCCTTGTATAAAATGGTAACAGGGACTAGTTAATCCATGTCTACCCCCTAGGATTCATTGTTTAATTAAAACATTCAAAAGTTCTTGGGACTAGGTGATTTAGGATCCAGAAAGGACCCCTTAAATCCGAGTGTTGTTTTCCTGCCATTGTGGTATATGGGGTTCCGCCATTACTGATCGTTGAACTATAACCACTGGGTTCCACCTAAATTTGACTCAAATATTCTATGAAAATTATTTAAATTACCCATAATTGGATAGTATATCCACGATGTTATGTCACTATGTTATGTAACCTTCCACAAAGTATGAATGCAATGCACCAATATTGAACCTTTTTATGGCCCACTCCTGATGTCACAAAAAAAAAATTCATAAGTCTCCTGCCTCCCAACAAAGAAACAAATTTACATAGAGTTCTAAAATAGTTCATAGGTAGTTCGTTTCATCACACTACAGTTAATCATCCAGATATTTGTATTTTTGTAAATATTTCATGTCCCCAAGAAAAGAGTGGGGACACCACTGCTTGACCTTGATTAAAATCCACTTGGGATCATGTATAAGGGCCTATAAACTACCCACTAGAGTAAAATTATTCTTTTATAGAGGGAACTCCAATTATAATTGGCCCCAAATATATCACCTCAAAGATCAGGAACTTTGGGTGTTTTGGGTCATCCCCAGTATGTCTTCCTTATTCCACAAATAATCTCTAAAAACACCATAGTAGAATATATAAAATTAGGCTATTTTGGGTCAACCCAAAAATATCCACCACATTTTTTATTCCTTAATTCGTATATTTGGGGTTATTATTTACACCACCCATATTCCAATTATCCATGTGTGCACAACATCCCAAATATTTTAACATCCACTAATATCGTCTTTACAATATCTTTCATAAACCATGGAATAGAGTGGAGACCCTTCCTCGTAAATATTATTTTAATCCCTATGAGTCCAATACTAAGGTCATATGTCCTGTTAAATATAGAAATCTACTCCTTGAATGAAAGGACCTCCAATCCAAATGAGACCCAACAACATCCTAGTGAAACTCAATAGATTGGTGTGGTTTGGGTCATACCAGATATGTCTGCCACATTCCACTCATTAGCCCCAGACACACCATATAGAAACTCATCACCTTAGTGTATTTTGTGTTATCTCTAATATTTTTTCCCCATTCCTTTATTATTTTCAAGTATTGAAAGTGTGATTTTAAACTATGCAGAATATTTTTTCCCTTCCACGGGATATTAAACACTATTTAAGAATTTATTATCACAAGAAGGTAAACTGAGTGGAGAATATTACACTTCATATGGTACTCTACCAATATTATGATATATAATTTAGAAGACCATAAATTATAGAACAAAAATTGTCTATTTTTCAAGACCTTGAAATAACCAAATAATATAAAAATACTTCTCTCCCTGATGAAAACAATAAAATGGAACCATGTTAAAAATTCAATTGTCCTATCACTATATTAGATCATTTAGTGATCTTAGAAATATTTAGAACTCATAAAAGGTAAATTTCCTAAAACATATCAGTTCTAAAACCATTATGTTGGAGGGGTTAGAAAAAATCAATGCCATGATCACTAACTTCCCCCATCTAAGTCGTAAGTAAATGTTAGGAAAATATAAAAATAGTACATAAAAATATTATAGGTATCATAATTTATCATTAGAAAAAATCAATATATTATCACTATGTAAATTAAATAAATAAAAAAATTGAGTGTTAAACCTATTAGAAAAATATTCACCCAGGTTATATTTTTCAAACTAGGTTATTCTAGGATGATCAGAGCAGATAAATAAATTTGAAATATTTGGTTGGTAAGACATCCATTGAAATTATCAGTTGAAATAAATTGTTATTTAAGAATTAAAATATTGTATTTTGGGTTAATGTGGTATTATACATATATGGGTATCTTTGATGGTTCATAAAATATCAGGAAAATGAAATTTCATGTATAACATGAATGAAAGGAAGTTATAGAATTAAATAGAAATATTATAAGAATTATTCCTTTATAAACTAAAAAAGCATGCATATATACATATTAAAGTATCTCATATGAACCAACAAATAAATAAAGGATCATGATACTACAATCCCATCACAACATGTGTTCATAGGATTCATTGAGATCTGAAAACAAATTCGATATGGAGGTAATTGAATGGTGAAATTGAAAAATATATTCAGTTTTTGAAAATATATTCCACTAAAAATCCTCCTCCCTAGAAACAACATCATGTTTTGCCTTATATTATATGTCAAGGATCCCGTGAATCCCCAATATTGTTTACCCCAATGTTTTTATTGTATGATTCAATTGGGATAGTTATTCCCAAATATGACTGATTGTAGACAATAATCAAGAAGCTTTAAACTTCCCAACACTGATCATGTTTTGGTGCGTCTTTCCCTCCACAGCATGATGAGAATGTTCATTCAGGTCTTTCTTTCAAATTATTTTGACCAAATACAAAATCTATTTTACTACTAACCTCAATTCTGGGCCCCTCCGTTTCTCCCAAAAGGATATTTCTTATGTCACATGGGTATGAAGAGTTGAATTTTCAAACCCACCATTTACATGGGTGATAAACATAATCCTAATACGACATAAATTTCATTTGAATTCATTAAAACTGGTCACTGAAATTAGGGTCCAAATATTCATTCAAACATTCTAAAAAATCACTTCATTAATATTAATTAACTCGAATTCTAGACTTAAGAACTATTTGGGAAGAAGAATTAATTCTAAGACTAAGTCACTAACTGGTGGACTCATGCTCGCAGCCTCCAACAAGTTAGGTATATATCCATCCTCTAAATTGGTTGTCTTAGTAAAATTGGTTCCCGAGGAAGAAGATATTGGATCAATTGATCTTTGAGGTAATGGTAATGCAACAACAGGAACAATTGATTATTAGATGGAAGGTATATGAAATGATTCTATTAGATAATGAATGTATATTATAGATTATTGAAATAGAGATTCATTGGTTTCATAACTGGAAATGTATGTTTCTCTGGCCCCATCTTTAGTCAAATATGATATACCCTAATACGACGAATGACCATTTGGAAAAACTAATCTTTTCATTATCTGCACACACCACTCACTACCTGTAACATCCAAGGTAAAGAAACAATATAAAAGTTTCATATTTATTAAATTTTTGGTATTAAATATTAATTTTAGTTAAAATAAGAGTCTATGTTCGATGGCGTACCTGATACACAAAAACAGGTTTCTCTGAAATCTTATGTTGGACACAATGCTGAGTTATACTGAAAAATAATAATTAAATAGTATTTTAATGGTAGTCAATTCCAAGCCATTGTATAAGAAGGAATGGAAAGAAATAACTACAATATGAATATACATGTTTTTTAAATGTTTTTACTTTTATCCAATAAATTTTAGAGGCTTAAATTACGAAATAATCTGATTTTATGTATAAATACTCTAATATTCATTAAATGGTCAATTTAACACTTTTTGATGGGGAATACTCTTTAAATCTAGTACTGGAGACTCGTATATGTTATATTTGAAAAACCTAAAATTCTTCATTATAACCATGACATGAAAATTTAATAATTGGTAAATTTTTGTTATTTTTCTAATGAAATTCATTTTTTGTGAATATTGAAAATATTGTATTTCAATTCAAAACTTCCATTTAGTCTAAATTATTTATAAGGATATATTATCCTTATAATTGATTTTAGATTTTAATTATATTATTATTTTACTATTTAATCTAATGTTGTTCATTGCAAGTAATTTCACATTGAAATATGACGCAAATAAATGTCAATCTTTTGATAGTTATTTTTTCTTAAAAACACGCTTTTTGTTTGGTCAACGGTAATTAATTTTAAATTAATTTCAGTCACTTTTGTGTTTTCAATTTGGAAAAATAGAATCCATATTTATAATTAGGAGGACCAAATTGTGTAAATACGTAGCTTTTAGTTTTTTTATATTATGGATATTTATTACTGTAAATATTTTATTTACCATTTTTAAAGGGTAAATATGGTAAATAATAGAAAAAATAATATTATAACAATATTAAATGACCCTGACAGGTGTCTTAATCCTATGGGTCAATAATTTTCCAACCATGTGCATCCTCGGGTTGATTTTGGGACCCCATGCACGGACTTGGGAGTGATAATGACACATTATATTAATTAATTTAAAGTAAAGACCGAAATGACTTAAACATATATCTTTTAGTAAGTCATTTATTTCATGGGTAATATAAGTTATATATCTGACTATAAATATTCATATTTAATATAAAAATAATTCATATGTCATGATATTTTTTATATAATTTTCAGACATGAAATAAATAAAATTATTAATGACACAATAATGATACAGTATTTACCTCATTAATAAATGATTTAAATAAACAAGATAATAATTATTAAAACAATATCCAAAACCTGCACAATTTTTATTGGTTGATTTTATTTCAAACATGAGCCATCTTATCTTCTGCTTTTACGAGTTTTGATTCTTTAGAAACAAAAAATAGTTATATAATAAAATAATATTTATAAGCTTTCCTAAAGAGAGATTCCTCGCCTTACAAAAAACCCTCACATATAACCCATTCCACACACTTATCAAGAACCTTGGATAATCCAAACTATACCTAATTAAGCTCTATACATACCTTTACTCTTTTTAGAAGCCATCCCCTATTCAAAACGCAAATAAATTGATCCTTTTGGTTCAAACCAATGAGAGATACCTGATTTAAAGGTAACATTATCTCTTGAGATCTTTTGTTTAATTTTACATCTCCAACCACATAAACACTTCTTATTCCAATATTTTATAACAACACCAGTATCTTATATATAATAGGTTGTTTATATGAGATGTATTCCAACTACACCTACACACACCTTCATCTAATAGGTAAAGAACATATTATTTCTGTGGACGGTGAAGTACTGCCTCACGAAACGATGATTGTTCAATATTCACCTACCACCTCTCATGGTAGACATTATGATGGAACTGTATTTATATATGATATATATAATTTTTATTATATCTCTATTATTTTGTATTTTATATTTTAAAAAAACATTTCTGCTTTCCAATATCTGCAAATATGATAATTTCATTTGAGGATTTGCGGACTACCGCCCCCTCAAGGTGATAGGATTTATTCATGACATAAGTAGAATGTATAAAGGATGATGTTAATAAAATTTTGTAATAAATATATCATATGATTTTATACTATAATTATAATATAACAATATATCATTAATTATTCATTCCCTTAAAAATGAAATAGAAATGAAAGTAGCGTTCTTTTGTATGTATGGCTTACCGTCTCTATGAATGGTGCATTTCATTTATTATCTCAAAATGTTATGTAATATTATAAATACATACATATACTGGATATATATATGATATATATGATATCTAAATCCAAAATATAATTCAGGATATAATGGAATTTTGACCACATGAACAACTTATAAGTTTATGAAGATTATTTTTGATGCATGTACCCATATCGACAAAACGACCATTATTAATGTAAATGATTACATAATGTTTTTGACATGGTAATAAGTTATATAAAAGAAATAATAAAATTTAAAAAATTAATACGCAAGTATAAATTAACTTTAGCTTATTATTCGGGAGAATAAACAATGAACATGTCAAGTCTGACACGAGGTAAGGGGATTCTTATCTCACTTTTAATTCCGTGAGATTTACATTGTTCACCACTTATTTATTGCATGTGGTGTATTGTGTACTTCCATTTGATATATAAAATTATGATTATATTTATATTCATGGTATTCTATGATTCATTTGTTGGTTATTAACTTTGGGTCTTTCGACTCGATTGATTACAACGTGGTAAGGGGTTTCCTATATCACTTTTAATTCCATGAGATTTCCATTATTCACCACTTATTTATTTCATGTGGTGTATTATACACTTCCAATTGATATATATTATCATTATTCTCTTTATATTCATGTCATTATTAGATTCATTTAATGGTTATTACCTTAATTTCATATGACTGGATTGATTAAAATGTGCTAAGATATTTTTATCTCACTTTTTATTCATGTGAGATTCATGCTATATATGCCACTATTTCCTTTTGAGTAGTAGATGTACTGACTATGATTATATTAGTTGAATAAAATAATTTAATTTATGGTTATTTACGAATTCATTTTATTATAATTCTTTCATGGTGTGTATGTTTCGCAAGTTACCAAATCGGTAAAGGAACCTTTCACCCTCATTTTTTAAAAGACCTCATTTATGTTATATCTTTTAATTTCAACTTTATTATGTTGAGATATGTAATTATATATCCTTATTTCTATAATTTTTTTCCAAGTGATGATATAACCTTTTGTCTCTCAACAACTCATTTTCATAATTTTAAAGTGATGTGGTTAGGTTGTCAAATTTCTGTAAGAGTACTTCTTAGCCCAATTTAAATTCTTTTGTTTAATCATATACTTCTTAATTATGTCATGATCTAAATATGTGTGAATGTCCTCTGGTTGTTTTAAACTTTATATCCACTTATATTAGATGCATTCTTATTTTTCACACAGAACTATGTCATTGATTTTTCCTTAATCTAAGGATATGATCTTTGCAAGGGACTGTGTCTCAATTTACATTCCATTGAATCTTATTTATTTTTATACACCAATTAACTTTTATATGGTATATATACATCCCTTTGAAGTATTATGTCATGAATATCTCTATTATCATGATATTATAAGCTTTTAATGATGTTATTCCTCAATTTTTTGTATTCAAGGGTCTCTCATTTTGTTAAAAACAATTTAACTAAAATATCATTTTAAATGTTTATCAGATTTATTATTCTAAATATTTCTCATTAATGTACATGTTTTAGAAATGGTTTTTAGGATTTATTTATACAGATTTTAATGTGTTAAAATGTTAATTCATTTAAAATTTTCAATGTGGTATGGGACACATTGATTCAAAAAATCCATTTTTTAAATGGTTTTGAAAGTGGTTTGATGAAGCATTGATTATATTAATATCTTGAAATGATATATTGTGATTGAAAGGCAGAAATGTTATCATTTCTTTATTCTTGTTTTATGTGTTATTAATATGTTATGGTTATTGGGAATTTTTTACATATATGGGTGGTTCCTTGATAAACCTAGGGCGGGTGAGTTCAAGTTATCTCTCGAATGCATTAGGTAACGTGACAGAGGTAAACTTTAATGTTTCTCCTATAAGATTTAGGGAATATATTATGATGGGTATTCCAATGTAACTCCCTAAGTATATGTAATAGCTATAATTTAAGTATGATTTGGATGCCATATATTACCTTTATGATTTATTATTTCTTTGTGTTATTCATAAATCTTATGATATCATGAGGTATGTGATGATTGAAATGTATGGATTCATTTATTTGTATTTATTGATGGGTTAATGTCTCCTTTCCTTATTTTATAACCATTTCTGATATTTTTACGCTCATCACAAATATTTGAAATGTTTCCCATAGGACTTAATGATGAATAGGATTATGTATGGGATCAAGGAAAAGTTAGGCTGTCTAAAACATGGAACTAGAAATGTTTTTTTAAGAGTTTTTGTTTTAAGAAAAAAATGGATACTCAGTAGTAGTGTCTGAATGTAATTTTAAAGTTGATATGTAATATTTATGGCCTAATTCTCAAAAACTATAAACCTTAAAAGATCCTCAATGTGACTTATTCATTTAATTCACTATTATGTAATTTTTTATCTTCGGGTCTTTATAGTTGGTATTTGAGGTCGGTTTAGACAACTTTTGGGATTATGAGTTTTAGTTAAACACGTGGTTAGTCTCTAGGTCTATTATTTGAGTTAAATCCTTGTTTTAGAAATTCTTCAAGATCAAGGAAATTTAGTTACAAATAAAAGGAGGAGGATCTCAAACAACAATCTTATCTCTTCCGGATTATATGATTGCAATAATTCTTGTAATGTAATGTTTACATGATTTTGAATCGTTTTCTAGCATTCAACTCACTTGTAAGCAGTTGTTTGAGATATCAAACATATCCACTATACCTTGATATCATTGTGGATCATGGTTTGTATTTAATAAAATCCTATTTTATCAATATTCTCATTTTTTCTAGAAAGGTTAATATTATCAAGTCATTTTTAAATATTCTACCTTATCACAGAATTTTGAAGCATATGATGATTTTGAAAAATGTGGGAATAAAGATACCCTTGTGAAACATATTTTTATTTTCTTTTACAATATAGTATCTCAACACATACATGTGGTGTTTTAAAAGAGCCATTGATTGAATGTTTCAACACAAACTCGGTCCAAATATTTTATAAAAATCATGTTTTATGAGATGTTTTGAAATTATATGTCATACATAATTGTTTTTTGGAACTATTTTTCTGTGAACACCCATATGACTCAAGTTGTACAAGGTGTGTTCAGATGAATGAAGCAAATGATTTTGGAGGATATCGAAATCATTGTTGCAATGCATGAACCTTCTACCTACATGAAAAAGATGATGATGAAACCATATGAAATCCATTCTCAAGGTATGATGTTATTTCTATTTGGAATAATTTTATTTTATCATATGGGAGTAAAAAATGACAATATATAAGATGTAGATGTCTTATTGTAATGGGATGAAAATAAAAGGTATAAGAAAATGTTTGAGGTTAAAACATGTTAGGGATATTTTTTAGTTTTATAAAAAGGACAACCCGTAAGATGGGTGATGACCTGTCGCATCCGGCAAGGCCACATGAATCGAACACACAACCGAAGGGCGAAAAGTGCACATCACCTACCATTGTCCTACATGAAGTCTACGGTTAGTATGACTTATTCATATAAGTTAAATGATTTTATCAATGAATAACAAGTTTATTTAGGATCATATGTCTTATCAAATGGACATCCTTAGTATAGGAAAATGATTTGGTGATTATGTAATAATGGTTTTTTGGAAGACATTCCCTCTTTTGGGAACACTATATGCTTAAGGAAAATAAAATACTATTTGAATTAATTTGTGCAGGGATGGTTGAATTATTATTTTGGAATAGTCTATGTTTTTATTGTGGACATAAGAGGATTTGTGTTATTTATGTAAATGATTAATCTATCATACAAAATATGTGTTTAGTTTAATTACACTTCAGTTTGAGAAATTAAGAGTAGTCGATGTTTTTTGGAGATAAATGTTATGATTTACTCTAGATGACTATGTGATTAAATCCTTTTGTGTTTTGGGATTCAATTTTAGGTTGGATTATTTTAATTAATTTTATAGACAATTGTTTATAGAATGGTATTTGTTGAACTTCAGCTATTGTCTGACAAATTTTAGAGATTAAATGTAGTTTTTCTTTTTATAAAGGATTATCCTTTTGGAGATTATCTGATCTTGTACTAACCAATTTTAGTTTTTGTTGATGTCTAAAGATATGGGAAATATATATTTCATCTTTTGTAGATTATGTGATACTCTTGATGTTAATTCGAGCACTTCAGCTATGACGAAGTCATCTTGAATACTTACCGTTTAGAGAAAATATGAGTTTGTGGTTGAATTTTATTAAAGTATGACACTCTACATGAAATTTAATTATATTTCCTTACAATATTAGTCTAGTTATTTATAAATTTCTTCAACTATATGAAATTTATCTTGAAGAAAATTTGTTATAAGATCTCTTTTATCAACATACTTTTACCCGACCACAAATTTTTTGTATTTTGGTGGTCAACTTTCAATGATAATGTTATTTATCACTTTATATTAATATATGAGAGTTATTTTCTCTTCCATATCCATGTTTTCATGGAATCCTAATATATTTTGTCTCGGGTGACCTTTTTATTTCTCTTTTTTTAAAGTGATGTTTTTATCTACTCTTTTTCTGATGTGGGACTTTTAATGATGTTTCCAAGACCTAATTTAAAATTGCGAGGAAGAAATTTCCAAAAGATGGATGGATATAACATCCCCTGTAAATAAAAATATATAACATTTTCATATTTATTAAAAAAATTTAATTAAAAATTAATTTTACTTTAAAGGGGATGATATGTTCGAAGGTGTACCTGATACGAAACAATGGGTTTCTTTGAAATCTTATGTTCCACAGAATGCTGAGTCATACTGAAAAATAATAGTATAATATTAATTTAAATGGTAGTTAAAGACTAGCCGTTATATTGATGATGATGGATAGAACTAACTATAATATTAATATACATGTTTGTTAAATGTTTTTACTTTTATCCAATAAATTTTAGAGGCTTAAAATAAGAAAGAATCTGATTTTAAGCATAAATACTACAATATTCCTTAAAAGGTCGATTTACCAGATTTTTATTGAAAACCATATTTAAATAGAGTTTTGGTCACTTTTATATGTTATATTTGTCAAAATAAAATTATTCTTTATAATTAGGACATCAAAATTTACTTTGGGTAAATTTTTGGTACTTTTCTGTTAAAATTCCTTTTTTGTGAATAGTTAAAATACTACCTGAATGGCCCAAAGGCCTTCATTTAATTTTAATGTGGATAATCCCCATTTTGAGGAGTTAAAGTGGAACCCATACATGATCTGTAGGCCCAAGGCACAATGCCCGAAATGACCTGCAATACATGACGAGAAGGCCTCGAGGCATACCATGCCCAATACATGATCTGTATGCCCAACCCAATAGATCTGCCCCTCCCCAGCTTCTACATCATGGATTTCCAAGATCCCCACCTTGAATTGCCAACTGAAAAGAAATTATTCATAAAAAGTTTCATGGTTCCTAGTCTTAATGTTAGTTTCCATACCCTTTCATTCTTCCAATCTGGTTAGCTCTACTTCTGGTGACTGCTATTCTTGTTGCTCTGATCCACTTCTAGGAATTCTCTGTGTGAACTAGGATACTCCAATGTCTTTGTGGCATGAAGGCCCTATGTCTCTAAGTCCTTTAATGACCAAAATTCCCTTGAGACCAGTAGACCCAAACCAGTGGCCTGAAGGCCGAAATCTGGTGAATAGTTTTTTCTGCTACAATACCGAACAATACCTGCTACAATACTACTACAATACTGCTATAGTATCATGGAAATTTATCTCCACACAGTTTTGAACCTGGGTTTTTGGGATGCCAAGTAGGATCCCATACCACTCTGGTACGTGTTCGTTGGTGAAACGTGGTTTGCTAACACTGACTCCTAGTGAGGGGTCCCGACCAAGCCCTGATGCGCTCTATGCTCCCTAGATGAGCAATGGTTTTGAATCTCCATGTGAGTAATACACACATTGTTTGAGTCTGGTATGACTCAAGCCTGCGCCTGTTCCCATAGAGAGTAATGGGTACAACTAGTGGGTACCACTTGGCTAACACCCCTATGGGAAAAACATTTGTTGATAACACTGACTCCTAATGGGGGGGCGCAAGCCTAGGTGCGCTCCATGCTCCACAAAAAATCAATGTCTTTGAATCGCCTTGTGAATTATACGCATTGTGTCTTATTTTGGAAGGACTCTATCCTGTGGAAGTTCCCATGGAGTGCGAGGGGAAAATGTGGGTTGCAAACCCTGACTACCAGTGGGGGCCCCGACCAAGCCGAGGGGCGCTCCACGTTCCCCAGCTAAGAAATGGCTTGGAATCACCCTGTGTATAATATTAATTGTGTCCGAGTCTGGTGGGACTCGACCCTGTGCCAGTTCCCATGGAGAGCTAAGGGTACAACCACCGGGTACCACTCAGCTAACACCCCATGGGCGAATAGTGAAAATGTTGTATTTTAATTCAAAATTTCCATTTAATCATATTTATTAAAAAGGTTATATTAAATTTTTAATTGGTTTCAAAATGTAATTAGATTATGTTTTTACCATTTAATCCAATTCTGGTTATTGTATGTAATTTTACATTGAAATTGGATATAAATAGTTGTCAATTTTTGATAGTTATTATTTCATTAAAACACGCTTTTTATTTTAACAACGGGAATTAATTTTAAATTAATTGGCTCTACTTCTGTGTTTTGAATTTGAGAAAATGGATTCAATATTTGGAATCATGAAGTCCAAATTGTTGAAATAGGTAACTTTTTTTAGACATTATGAATATTTACTTCAGTAAATATTTTATTTACAATGGTTAAAGGGTATATCTAGTAAATAAGGGTAAAAAAATAGTTTTATTATAATATTAAATTACCCTAAAATGAGTCCTAATACTATTGGATGATACCGTTCCAACTATGGACATCCTTGGGATGATTCTAGGACCCCATGAAGACACATTGGAGTGATAATGACACTTTAGGTTCATTAATTTAATGTAAATATAAAAATGACTTGAACATATAACTTTTAGTAAATCAATTCTTACATGGGGTTTTATAAGTTATATCTTCGACTATAAAGATTAATTTGAAAGCTAAAAAGATTTCAAACATCATTATATTCTTTTTATAATTTTTAGACATCAAATAAATAAAATTATTTATGATACAATAATGATGAAATATTTACCTCATTAATAAATGATTTTAATAAAAAAGATAATAATGATTAAAACAATATCCAAAACCTATCCAATTATTATTGGATGATTTTATTTCCAACATGATACATCTTTTATTCTACTTTAATTATTTTTGGACTATTAGAAACCGAAAATCATTAAATAATAAAATAATATTTATAGATTTTCTAAAGAGCCCCACCTCCCCCTTATAAAAATACCTCATTTGTAACCCATTCCACACACTTATAAACCTCGATGGCTCATCCAAAATCTACCCAATTAAGTTCCTTAAGTCCCTATAATCCTCCTAGAAGCCTCCCTATAGGCATAAAGAAATTAAAGTAAGCCTTTTTGTTCAAACCAAAAGGAGATACTCGATTTAAAGGTAACGTCTTCTATTAAGTTCTTTGGTTTTATTTTACATTCTCCAACCCCATAAAAATTTTGTATTTCTTTATTTTAAAAACAATATAGTATCAACAATATACAAGGTTGTTTTTATGAGAATTATTTTAACTAAACTTACACACAATTTATCTAACAGGTAAAGAACATATTGTTTTTTTGGACGATGAACTACTGCCTCATGAAACGATGATTATTCAATATTCTCCTACCATCTCTCAGAGTGGCCATTATGATGTCATAGTATTTATATATGATATATATAATGTTTATGTTTTCTTTAATCTTCAGTAATTTTTCTTTACAAATATAACTTTATGATTCCCAATATGTGTAAATATGACAATTTCATTTGAGGAAGTGTGGACTACCGCCCCCTCAAGGTGATATGATTTGTTAATGACATATATAGAATGTATAAAGGATGTAGTTAATGATATTATGTAACATATATATCATATTATATTATAATGGAAATAGAATATACCTATGTATCATTATTTTTTCATTCGATTAAATATGAAATAGAAATTAAAATAGCGTTCATGTACACATACGACTTATCATCTCCATGAACGGTGCATTTCATTTCTAATCTCCAAATGCTTTGTAAAATTATAAATTAATACATATAATGGTAATATATGATATATATGTTATCAAAATCAGGAATATCATTCTGGATATAATGAAATTTTGAACACGTGAACAACTTGTAATTATAAGAAATTCATTTTTTGACTCAAGTACCAAATATCGACAAAACGACCATTATTAACATAAATGATTGCATAATGGTTATAACCTGGTAACAACTGATAATAAAGTAATAATAAACTTTATAAAGGTTATTAAGCAATTATTAATTAACATTAGCTTATTATTCAAGATATTAAATATCGAACGGGTCAAGTCGGACACAAGGTAAGGGGTTTCATATCTCACATTTAATTATGTGAGATTTCCATTATTCACCACTTATTTATTGTATGTGGTGTAATGTGTACAGAAATTTGATATATATTATCAATATTATATTTATATTCATGATATTCTGTGATTCATTTGGTGGTTATTAACTTTTTTTTACGACTTGATTCATTACAACGTGGTAAGGGGTTTCTTATCTCACATTTAATACCATCATATTTCCATTGTTCACCACTTATTTATTGCATGTGGTCTATTGTGCACTGCCATTTGATATATATTATCATGATTCTATTTATATTCTTGGTATTTTGTGATTCATTTGATGTTTATTATCATTTTTTCATACGACTTGATTGATTACAACGTGGTAAGAGGTTTTCACCTCACTTTTTATTCCCATGAGATTCAAGCTATATTTGCCACTATTTCCTTTTTTGTGGTGGATGTACTAACCATGATTGTATTATTTTCTTAAGATAATTTAATTTATGGATATTAACATCTTTATTGTATTATCCTTCTTTCATGGGGTTTATGTTTCGTAAGTTACCAAATCGGTAAGAGATCCTTTCACCCTCATTTTTTAAAAGACTTCATTTCTGTTATGTCTTTTAATTTCCACTTTCTTATGTCAGGATATGTTATTATATATCCTTATTTTTGTACATTTTGTTTCCAAGTGATGATAGAAACTTTCCTATCCCATAAAATAATTTTATTAATATTAATGTGACACCGTTAGGCTCTCGAATTTTTGTAAGAAAACTTCTTAACCCAATTTCAATTTGTTGGGTTAAACATATAATTCTTGATTATGTCATGCTAAGAATATGTGGGAATATCCAGTGATTTTTTTACAATTAATGTCCACATATATTGGGTTTATTGTTATTTGTCACACATAACTATTTCATTGATTTTTCCTTAATCTAAGGATATGATCATTTCTAGGGACATTGTCTAAATTTACATTCCATTGAAACTTATTTATTATTATACACCAATTCACTTTTATATGATGTATATTCTCCCCTTGGAAACTTCATATCATGAATCTATCTATTCTACTGATATTATAACCTTTTATTGATGTTATTCTTACATTATTTATATTCAAGCATCTCTCATTTTCTTAAAAAGTCTTTAGCTAAAATATCGTATTAAATTTTTTAAAGAATTATTCTTATAAATCGTTATCATTAATGCCTTTGTTTTAAAAATGGTTTTTAGGATTTATTTATATGGACGTTAATGATTTAAAATGTTAAATCCTTTAAATGATTCAATGTGGTATGTGACACATTGAATCCAAAAATTTCTATTTTAAATGATTTTGAAAATGGTTTGATAAAGAATTTATTATGTAAATATCTTGAAAGGATATATTGTGATTTAATTGAGGAAATTTTATATTTCTTTTATTTTTTCTTTATGTGTTATGAATTTGTTATGTTTATTGGGCATATTTTCCATATGTGGGTTGTTCTGTGATAAACCTTGGGCGGGTGAGCCCGAGATAGCTCTCCAATGCATTGGGTAATGTGACAGAGTTAAACATTAATGTTTCTCCTAAGAGATTTAGGGAATATACTGTGATGGGTATTCAACGTAACTCCCTACGTAGATGTGATAACTACAATGTAAGTACGATGTGGATGTCATAAGTTACCTTTATGATTTATGATTTCTATGTGTTATTCATAAATCTTATGATTTCATGAGGTATGTTATGATTGAAAATTATGGTTTTATTGATTTTTATTTATGGATGGGTTATGGTTTCCTTTCCTTATTTTATAACCCATACTAATCTTTTTATGCTTATCCCCTATTTTTGAAATGTTTTCCACAGGGCTTAAAGATTAATATGGTCGAGGATGGGATTATTGAAAAGTCATGTTGTCTAAAACGTGGAACAATACATGTTTTTAAGAGTATTTATTTTATGAAAAAAATGGATACAGAGTAGTAGTGTCTACATGAAATTTTCAAGTTGATATGTAAAAGTTATGGCCTAATTCTCTAAAACACTAAACCTAAAAAGATCCTAAATGTGAATTATTCATTTAATTCACGATTTGGTATTGTTTAAATATTGGGTACTTATAATAGCATTAAGGGATACATAATTAAGGAAATGTAAGATTCCATTATAAAATAGTGTTACAATAGGTGAGTTACTGAAGATGTTCTAACCTTCAACTAGATTTATCTTCTTCAAGGATAATTAGTTGCAAAGTATCTAACATCATTATAATCCTCTATAACTTTGCTTGAATATGTCAGCCAGATCATGTGATGTCCATATGATATGTCATACATAATCATTTGACACCCTTGGACATTTGTAAACTGATCAATAGAAGTATATGAGACATTTCATCAATATCACACAATAATCCTCAGAACATGTCATCCAGATCATTTTGACAAACTCTAACAAGTCTTCAAAAATCATGTGATGTTCCTCAGGATATTCCATCCTTTTTAGAGAGACACTAATGACGTATCATCCATCTCATGCACAAATCCTCTAATATGTCAAAAACGTCCAACAAAAACTCATAGGATGTCACTATTTTTAGTTATAGAACCTGGTACATTCCATTATTTTCATACATATCCTTAGGACGTCTCATCCATGTCCGGAATGTGTCCTTCAACATGTTTATCATGTCGTAAAAACACTCAATATATTTCAAACATGTTAAGAATATATTAATTTAATATTGATCATTTCTGAAAGAAACATCGGGGCATGATAACCTTGACTACTAGACATATTAGTACATGCCTAGAAATTAACTATAAATATCCTAATTCTTTTCCTAATAGGATATGTATGGTGACTTTCTATGTATTGGGATTCAATGGGAATCAACCATGATGTATGTCCCTATATATATTCAATATTCATAACATTTGGGACTATATTATCCCATAGGACTACTTTCCTTCCTCGTATATCAGCAGATTAGAAGTGGGCTCATACATGTGAATCCAACTATGTGTATGCCCCGGCTAGGTCCTCATGTACCTAGAAACCATTAGTGGGATATGTAAAAATTGAACTACAATGACTCTAATTAATTTAAAAACAGGATACATTGGATGCATGCCTAAGGCTTGATCTCTTTATTAAACACTACTACAGTGATTATCCTATGTATAAGTTTCATTTACATATTCTTGGAATCTAATCACATTATATCCCTTGCTTTTTACACTGAGCACACCTCATTTTCAATTTTAAATGGTCATATCACTCACATCATAAATTTATCACAGTCAAGGAATTCGAAGCGTGTAATCCCCATTTGGTGAAAGGATATGATTTTACCCATACCAGGTCATCCACCATAGAGTATTCCCTAATGGAATTAACATATTGGTAATCTATGGTAAGATAATCCACATAATAATTATTTATCTATCACCTCCCATTAGAGTACTGCGGTAAAATCACACTATGTTGACTCTAATTTTATCTATAAGATGGATAAATAGGTTGCATTCTTAATGATTGAGCTTCATATCCAATGCCTAACTACCGATATTTATTTTATTTCTGCACGATGATAAAATTCATGTACTAAATAAACTTCATGGACTTTGGTTACTTTTATAAAATATATATGTAGGATTTCTATGAAAGGTTCGACATCATCCTTGAAACACAGATCACCTCCCTATATGATAATAAACTCTAGAGTTCGTAGTTAGAACAAAAATAAAATATTAATATCTACCCTTTTATAGAAAATACTATGAAACAGGTTCATAAATTTTGATATATGCATGTGGCATCATTAATAACTGCCTATACATATGAGGATTCAACACATGATCATTTTTAGGGTAAAATGTCTCACATAATGATTTAGAATAGAATCATGAACGTAACATAAATATAAAAGAGAGTTTTTGAATATGAGGATTTTTCCAATGTGAGTTCCCACACATTTCAAGGTCTAAAACCCTTAAGGACCACCAACCTATGGAAATAAGCTATTTAGTTAGTTAATGATTTGGTAAACATGGGGAATATATTTAAAATACATAAATGTTATGCCTTTTTTGAAATCATGTAGTGATAGAATAACTGAGTCATAATTGGAATTATACCTCAAGCATCTCAAACAATTTAGAAATTAATATATGTCCAACATCATTAGAGGGAAACAAGAAAACCACCATTATATATAAAATTTTTCATCTTCCCATCACTAAAAGCTATAATTTTGTTTCGAAATATCTTCTCATCTACCTAATAACATGTTATCATTTCCAATAGTAATTATTTTTAGATGATTTTGAAAAGGATTGATGTTTCTCATTCCCTATTAATTCCTATCTTTATCTTTACTAAGTACCAAAAAAATAAATCCATGGAAATGATCATATTAGATAGAACTCCATGATCTTTCCTACTCAATTTATTTAATACCTTATTAGCCTTCGTGTGGTGGAAGTGTATGAATTAATCATAATCCATGTTTAACTCTAGCTATATACTTCTCATAATTTTTGGAAAATTATATGAAAATTTGTTTTTCATGTTCTTTTGAATTTTCAATATCTCTAAATTTTTACCATAGAGATAATGTCAGGATGTATTCATTGAATAAATTAAAACTACCATCTCTAAATCATGGGTTAGATAGTTATTCTCATGGATCATTAACTAACATTATGCATTAATAGTAATATTATCTTTCTAGATTATGACACATACATGTATTTTATTTGACGAGTCAGTATAAATCCAAATTCCAAACCCTTCTTCTGGAAATTATGATAGTGTCTTATTGATCCACCACCTAATTTACTATTCGTAAAATTATTTATATTCCTATATCCTTAAGAACATAACCCTTTTAAATTTAAACATGGACATTTGGTTTTTTATTGGGGAAAAATTTGGGCAAATCACTGATATTAACCTATTAATCCATGGAAACTACATACCATGGTTATGTTTATTGATGTGATCCCTTAGTTGACAAGATTTTTCTCTCCTGGGTCATATGGTATTTCTTCATTATAAAAAATATATCAAATAAAAATAAAATATTCAATCAAGAATTTACATTTGATAAATTTCTTAAATAACTCCTCTTCACTAGGTGTCTGGAGAATGATTTGTAAAAATATCATATTCTCTTCATGTCTTTTGGATTATACCACGATACCCACGATAAATGCCCCCAAAAAATTATAATGTATTTCCGTTGAAATTTAGTTTACTGTAACCAAAAAAGAGGGGGAGAATTAGTTACTCTAATGTGAATTAATATAATCTTATATTTATCATACCTCATATAAAATGATGTCTTTATATTATCTTCAATTATTACTATCAGTTGAAAATACCCATAATGGATATCAATCATTGAAAAATATAGATCTCCCTAAAGTTGATCAAATAAGTCATCAATATGTGGAAGGGGTACTTGTTCACAATTTTAATGACAATGCTTTCCATGTAATCAATGCACAAACATTTTTTCTCATCTTTCCTTTTCAAAGACATAATAGGATTTCAACAATGAGAAACACTTGGGATCTTAAATAGCATAATATAAAAATATTGTACCTATTTCATTATCTCCACATAATTGACCATGGATACTCTAAAAGGAGTCTCCAATATATAGTTCGAGTCAAGTATTAATTCAATAAGATCTCATATCCAAACATTGGTGGATATTGTGGGATTTTTTCATGAAACACATAAATTTATACTTTCATTATATTGAAACCTTAAAAAGGGTAACCCTTCACATACATAGGTTGGGTATTCACTTATTCTATTAGAATTTTATTATGTATATATACTTACGGTCGATCTGGGAATCCTTAATATGATTAAGTATCTTTTCTTAAGATATTTTTTCCACATCTCCAATACAAATCTTGATCCCTTTCTCTTGGAAATATTTTTTAATTATTCAATGAAATCCATTACATACCAAGGATTATATCCAATTCCACCATATGTATAAAAAGAAAATTTTAAAATAGGGTACATCCATACATCAAATTGGGGAATTGTGGATATATGATTATTTCTATAATATTTCCAAAAGTATTCTTGATTGATAACTCCATTCATATTTTACTAGAAAGAATTAATTTTTCATTAAAAACATGGATGTAATAAAGGAGTGAATGGAACCAAGATTGATAAAGTAGATTCTAACATTGATTTTATGATCAACTTAACTACCACAACATCACTATTAATATCATAATCTGTGATAGTAGTTGCATAATCATAGCCTTCCCCTATTGACCACTTTTTTGGTTTGTTCTTAAGATGTTTTGAGAGTTGGTGTGCATATTTCCCTCTCTCCTTAATGTCAATAAACTATATTTTGAGGTTTATCCCCTACCATTACATTCATTATGATGAGGAACTTTTTACATACACCAAAATAAGACTCGCATTCCCATTAAAAATAAATAATTGTGTTTCATCCCATAAGTATCCCATGTTGGAAATAATATATTTCACTTCTTATAAATATCCATTATTCTCATCTAGATGTGTTTATCCATCCTATAATTATTATATGTTCCTTTGGAATAATAATAAGAAGATAATTATTTCTCAGTCTTGATAGTACATCATACAATATATGCAGTTGATGAGGATATTTTAGAGAAAAGTACCCTTTGATGGATTTTCGTTATCCCATCAATGATATGTTCAATTTTACTCTATAAATTATTTCCATATTCCACAACATTCCATTATAACCTTTTTATGTTGGATTGATATTTTGTAAAAATGTTCTACAAATGTTTACATAGATTGTGGAATATTCTTTACATTTCATCTCATTCTATACATAGAATGTATTTTCAAATTAAATTATCATAAAATCCTTCCACATAATGCTCTTTATTTCTTCCATATCCATAGTGTTTTGAATTAATCACAAAAAATTATCCATATACCCTCATGAGATGATAAAATTTCATGAGAACCTTACAATATTAATTTCATCCCAAATATGAATTTTATTTTCAAAGAAACCTATCAATATTTCTTAGCTATTAATTAATTTGTGGATTAATTGAATTTTGAAGTATGTTTTCACATGAAATAGTGTGGCATTGATATATTACGTTGTGAATTAGGTGAATAGTCCTTATAGGTATGTGTAATGGTCGAAACATAAGTCCACTTCTCCAATATAATTACGTTTTCTTCATATCCATCTTCAAATATAGTCCTAACATCATTATATTTCCCGAGAGGGAAATCCCTACATAGATTTTGTATATTTATTGTGTTTTAATAAATAAAGATATGTTATATTTATAAATAATTTTATACATAATATTAGATAAAAACAATATAAAAAATAACATATCCTTATGATAATTGTGAAATACTTATCATAAATTAAAAATTTAGGCAGAGATAATCATAGAAATATAATTTTTTTATCTTTAAGAATAAAATTAACACATAAAAATATTTTAAAATATCTTCAAATATTTCAAAATTGTTTGTGGTGAGTAGTTTAATGAAAAATAAATCTAGTTTCTCAGAATTGTTTATCTCGATATAAATTATTTATCCCACTCATCATGCACTTTTAATGATCGAGTTAGTTCCCAATCCACATCATTTATTGTATTTACACCTAATCGTATCCATGCTACAACTGCACCCTCATTCTAATATCTAGATATGGATGCAATTAATATTAAAAATACACAATATATACATTACTATAGAATTTTATATTGTCATATACATCAACTTATCCTTAGAGAATTTCATAGTGTTTTTTCAATACTATATTTTTTTAACAAATGTAGTTCTAAGGATTATATTATACATTCTATGATAAGAATGATAACAACCAAGGAACTAGTTTCATAGATCCAGTCCATCATTTATTAAACTGTAACATGATACAATATATAACATATTGTGTGGTGTAATATCTAATTAGTCATTCAAAACTATATACATGACAGTAATCTTACATTATAGTTAATAACATCAACTAAAACATAATATATTCATTGATAACTCTAATATTACTTATTTAATATCCTTGAATATAAATTATATTAAAATTACTAGAATAATGGGGATGTGAATAAAATAATAGGGTTCTCTCATATTCTCTAAAGGGGTATGTGTATGGAAGAAGATATCCTATAATAAATAAGTCATGAATAATATGGTTGGAATAATGAAATGTCAAATAATTCCACATAAATAGTGATATTAACTTGAAACAAATAAATAGATTAAACAAATATTAGTGTAATTAAATCAATATCATAAACTAATTTTATAATGATGAATGAATAATTTCAGAAATCCTAAACATACGATCAAGGCCTAATGCGAAGATATATATATATATGGGTAACACATATACCAAATACAAATCCTATTTTGTCTCAGGATTCATGATGACGAATAAAGAGGATATGTATTTCTAATCCTCACATTTCACTTAATAATTCCAATTAATTTATCTTATGAGTAAAAAATACAACATAATCAACTTGTTTTAATAACAAATAACAAACCATATCAAAAGAACTGGCATAAGTAATGTCACTAATTTGCCTCGTAAAATTGATCATTATCCATATAGAAAAATATGGTCAATGATATAATTTTATTACATCCTTAGTAAAGTATAATCTTTAACAAATGATATTATAAAAGAATAAAATAATTTTAAAATATTATTATAATAATTCATGAAGAAAATACACTCTTCATTTTAGAATAACGTGATTAAAATCACAGAATTTCTAAAATATAATAGAAAATCATTTCAACAGAAATAAACATGGAAACATGTAAGGGAATCCTCATATCAAATTGTGGTCATGATGGTTGTACAATTTTTCTCTGTGGGGTATATTAGAATAAATATTATATTCACACATTCAGTCAAAAGTACATTGTTTGGTAAATGATTAGAGCATTCTTTTTAAACCATTTTACAAAATGTTTACCATTTGTAAAAATGAAATAAAAAATAATTTTATAATAGAAAATAAATTTGTGAAATAATTTTTTTATATATGGACATATGTGAAATTGTTTTCTGACAAAATTTAAAAACATATTTATTTTAAAAAACATTCCTATTGAATTTTGAGTACTTACAGAGACAAAAATTGAAGGAGAGAATATAATTTTCATAAACAACCATAAGAGAAAATAATTTTACTATTTATAAAATAAATATCATATAATTCCCCCAATGAAATTTAAAATGTTACACCCATATTATTAAAAATATTTTATTTCTTTAAATAGATTTCTTCAATACCATCCCTTAAACGCAACCTGAGTCTATATAAACCAAGATATAGTAAAGCTTCATAACATAGATGGTAAACTTACATGTGTTCATAATAATAACCAAATTATAAAAAATATGTATATTTATTTTAAATAATTTAAATGTCTGGATTAATTTATAATAAATATGTACTAATATTTCAGTAAACCCCTTTTATGCATTATAAATATTTCTTCATCAAGAATGGCATGTGTTTAATTTCTGTATGAAAAAATTATAGATAATTTGATTTTTTTAAAAAATTTATATGAGTAAATTAATATCATTTTTAAATCATCCTCTCAATATTATGTAATAATTAATTTTTACGATTTTTCCTAGGTAAATTATTTTTCAGTGAATAGTGATAATACTGATATTTAAAAAAACTATCATTTAATATATATTAAAAGTAAAATTAATTTTTAATATTTCCTTGATGGGATATTAGTATAATTTATATATAGAAAATCTAATAATTTACCTAGTATTTATAATTATATATTATTTTTTGAATGAATTCATTTTTAAAAATAAAACAATTCTCTTAACTATTTTTATATGGTAAATGTTTTTTCTCAATAAATTAAATTAATAAATATTTATTAATTTTTTAATGAAAATTATAGATAATATATTCAATTTTATATTTTTTTATTAATTTTTTGTATTGTAAAAAGAAATTAATGGAAATAAATAATGCTTTATGCTAAAAAAGCCTTTTTAAACGAGTTTTCATAGTAGTTTGAATGCTTATTTAAATTTAATTTCTTCCAATTATTGATATTTAATTTCATAAATTATTTTTAATATTTCATTCAAAATAATTATAATAATTAAATACAATGAAAAAATTTGGTCAGAGTGAATTGTAAAAGTAGTAAATAAAATTAGCACTATTATAGTCATAAAGGATTTACCAGGGGGCTTAAAACAATATATAAGGGTTGGATTAACAAAAATAACTATAAAATTCTAATTTTTAATAGATATTTAAACCATATATTGTCCCAAAATCTAATAATTTCCTAATTGGAGAAACTTTCACATGAAGGTGACCTCATATCATTGTAATCTAATAAGAAATTTCATTTATGTCCTTCCCCTCTCTTATAAAGGGTAACTACAATCCATATTTATTTACACGAGTACATTATTCTATCCTATAAAATCACATATATAAAAACCTTTCTATATTCATTACCTTCATCATAGATCATTTTTAATCTAATAATACCAATCTTTTGTGTCTTAATGAGTGGGTTGAAGGAGGTCTCTCTAAAAAGAAGTACACATCTTAACAAAACTCTTTCTATTTTATTTCTTCACCTTTATTCTATAAATATTATTTACCTATTAAAAAGAATTAAATCAAAATATAAAATATACTATGATTTTATTTTTATTATTTACCAACCATTTATAAACCATTACCTTTTAAATGGGAAATAAAATTATTGCTAAAAACATATGTGTGGACTATCACCTCCTCACAGTGACCCAATTCATTATCAATAAACATATTTCATGATTGGTTTTAATGAAATATTTATTTTTCAATACATTTTTTTATAAAATAATTATAATTCTATATTTATAATATCTTATCTAAATTCTTACCTTCCGATCTAATGGTAAATGATAGCGTCGTTCGTGCATAAATATGGATTACAACATCCATGTAACAATGTGATTTTCATTAAATTTCTAATTTATATGGATTTTATTAATGATACATTTAATGAACATGTGAAATATTTATTATGTAATAATGATTATCTAAAGGTGAATTATCAATTACCTCCATTTCATTCCATCCAACATAATGGGAAAACATCACATGTGTGTGTCACGACCCGTCCCCTAGGGCATGTGTTGTGACTCCCCTAACATCGCCTCCCAAAGGCTAGTGGTTGGCGACTAGTGCCCAAGGAATCAACCTAAAAATGGGATGTATTTTCTTGAGTACATGTATGCACACAAAGAAAACCACATCCAAAAAACTGGAAGGGTGAAACTTGCATGCCACTAAATAACCACTGCGCAATGGTACAAGATGTAGGTCAAATGGGAAAGAATAAAAACCCAACAAAATACAAAAGCAGAAACGAGAATGTAATGAAGACCTCTGAAATCCATCCACTGAAAACCCCACATGATTAATATGTGTAGAGTAGCTACCAGAAGCTGTAGAAGCATGCCCTACCTACCTGACCTCACTAGGCACCACTAAGACCTAGCCCGCCAAGTCATATGTCAGGGCGGCAACCGTCTGCACCTGACAAAACATGTATGTGTGAATCCCATGTAGGGGTTAGTAACAAATTACTCATTAGGGACCCCAATCCACATATAAAAGACCACAATTCAATTCCCAAATCAAACCATGAAGTATCATCATGATGAAAGATATATCACACATGTATAATCTAGTGTATATAGAGAAATATTGTCATTCGCAACACTGGACACCTTGGATTGATGAGGTACTCATCCTTGATCTGTATTAGGGGTATGTTGGGCCACACAAATCCACTCCCCACCATGGGCCTTCCGGGTCACACATAGCTACTTCCAACCTTTTCCATCATACTAAGGAACTCATACCTGATGAGTAAGGTGTGTCGATTGGGTCACACATAGCTACAACCCAATGTGGTCATTCAGGGCTACACAAATCTTTTTCCCACTAGGCCATCATAGTTGATCCTCACAGGTTTGGTTATAGATAATACACATTGGGTCGCTTGTCAAAAGTCTTCGGGTCTCCGTCAACTGCACGATTCCTGTACATAGTGTGCTTAATTCTAGGAGAAAGGGCTCTTCATGTCATTATTCAAATTTCAATTTCCATGAAAATATCTTTAAAGTATTCCAAAAACAATTCCTCTTTGAAAGGGATATAAAAACACAAATGGATTATCAATTAGACACCCAGTCTAAAAGATATTGATGTTTTAGTGACTGGGGGCCAGTCGTGTATAGGCCCGGTCCGATCTAGTTGGATCGAGCTGACTAACCCTGCCCAATACCCTCGCATGCTGCATCCTGGTTAGACCACTCCAACCCAACCTAGTTCAGTTTTGGGTCGGCCTGGTCCAGCATGGACGCTCAGACAAACCCATTGAGGATTGCTGTTTCCGGTCCAGTTCAGCTGGGGGTCCTACCCACCTGGTCGTCCAGCAACCTGGTTCGATCCTGCCCAGCCCCCAAGCGACGAGCTGGTTCATTCCCACCCCAGTCATCTCAATGACCTAGTTCTATCCCACCGTCCCCGCTCGCAATAGATGGCTAGAATTATTTCCTACATGGGATGCATTGTGGCCCGGTCTGTGCGCCCTAGTCCGGCCCACCCAGCGAGTCAATCCACTCTAGCCCAGATGTCATGTTACATCTGGTTCGGTTGCACGTGGCCTACAAGAGCTGACCAACCTTCCTCATACATACGGTCCCCATTGGGCTGTGTGCCAGCACACTATGGCCCACAAGGCACGAACGACCCTTCTGACATGGACGGATGCTCACGTACTACCTCCACTAGCCACTGGCCTATTCACTAGAAACTCCTTCTGCTATGACGTGGTCTAATCTGGTCGAAGCTATTGCCTCAGCGTGCGATTTTGGAATTCCAAGAGTTCTTTCCAAGGGCCACTACGTCCGCTCTAGTGGTCTATTCCCTAAACCGTATGTGCCGGAGGTCATCTATTGTTGTTGTAGTCCTTATTATAGCCTAAACACTATATTTCCATCAATTCAGAGTTGCGACCGTGATGAACAAGCAAGAACACACAATGGTGGAGGGGATCGAGCCTGGTTCATGTCGGGCCTCACCCTCCACATTAGAGATTTATAAACATGGGAATGATTTATGTCTTTTTCAATGTTCTATCCCTATGAAAACACTCAATGAAAATACCCCTCCCGCAAGAATATGTAACCCATGGATCATCCTGTTTGTGGGTTGACATATGTTCATTGCTTTGGAAAGAATAGTGGGGAAATCAAAAATCAAAAGTAACCCCTACTTGGAGAATGTTTTTCATTGGTGTCTATCTGTTCAAATCCATTAGCGTTCATCAACCTCCAGTCTCAAATCCATCTTCTAAGGCATTGTATCCACTTTCTATTCCTCCATTGTTATTTGTTGGAGAGAAAATCCTTCGCTGTTCATCATAGAAATTTTAACATTGATTCTCCAACACATTATCTCTTTAAAATAGAAACATGTTTAATCATTTATATTATGTAGTTTCATATCATTGTTACATTGTTTCATTAGTGAAACAATGAATATATTATTTCTTTGATTAAGGATCCATTATGCTGTTCAGTTAAGATCCTCATTAATGGGGTTCGTCGTCGCCTCGTCACCACACAGTAGTGATGGTGTGCCACCCCTCAATGGTGGGGAAAGGAAATGAAAATGACATTTCAATTTATTTTATTTCTATATCAAAAGGTCTGAAAATTATCTTTTATATTCGACCCACGACAGTCCATATTATGTCCTTTCTAGGAGAATCTCGTCGTTCTTGGTTCAATAGTGCCCTCAAATTTTTTATCCGAGCACCTGTTTAAAAGATAAGAAAAACCCACTCACCCGTTTATATAAATGAACATTAAAAAGTTCAAAATTTTATTATGAGATCACCGGGCCCCAAAATCAGGTTCTTTCAGAGACTCTAGTTTTAAAATAATCACATATAATTTTAAACACAAAAATACATGGAATTTTCATGACATTACATTCTCTCCACCATAGGCCTATACATACCAAAAATACAAAACAAGGGCTAACCAAACCAATGGGGGTACTTAGCATGAATCTGAGCATCCCAATCCCATGTGCTCTCCTAGAGATTCATGTGCTTCCATTGAACATGCGACATATGAATCAACCATCCATGAAGAACCTTCTTTTGTCGACCGTCTATCTCTACTGGGAACACTACAAATGTCCCCAGTCATCAATATCCTTCTCGCCCAAGTCATTTACATGTGATATATCATGCACGTACCCTTTCATATATTACATGTTAAAAACATCGTTCATCTTTTGCATATGTTAGGGGAGATCTAGTATGTATGAATCCTCACTAACTCTGCTGAGAAAATGGAACGGTATGATGAACCTCAGATATAAATTCTCACCCCATCTAAGTCTCTACTATCTCCATCAGGGTGAGACTCAAAGGAACGCTTGGTCTTCCTTATAAAAATCCAAGTTCCTCTATCTCTAATCGGTATTATAGTTATTCAAGCTCTGTGTAGTCCTCATCTACTCCTAGATGATCTTCACATTCTCAGTGGTAGCTCATACCAGCACTGGACCCATGAGTGTGGACACCCCTTGGTCTATCCAGTATAAAGGGGATCTACAAGGATTCTCATACAAATCCATTAATGGTTCCATTCCAATGGTGGAGTGATAGATGTTATTGTATGAAAACTTCACCTTTCCAAGGTGGTCCACCCAACTATGAACAAAATCATGGATGCAATCATGAAGCATGTTCTCTATGGTCTATATCATCTATTCTATATAACCATCAGTATGTGGGTGAAATAGTGTTCTCAATCATAGATGAGTCCCGAATGCCTCATGTAATCCCTTCCATATCAAGGATGTGAAGCAAACATCCTGTTATGAGATGATCTTCGAAGGCACCCTGTGAAGCTTCACTATCTCCGGGATGGCGAGGCATCCCAAACCGCCTACTGATCCCTACTCTTGGATGGGTAGGAGGCTATTTGTCTTTGTGAGTCAGTCAAGGTTCAACCATATAAGATCATGACCCTTGGACATGCATGGTAATCCTGTCATGAATTCCATCGAAGTACAATCCAACTTCCACAATGGTACCTCATGTTTTTGGGCCAAGCCTACTAAAATATAATGCTCATCCTTCACTTTCTTACAAGTTATTCATCGTGAAACGAACTCAGCCATCACTTTCTTTATCCTTGTACACCAGTACTAACATCGGAGATCCAAGTACATCTTCACCACACCAGGATGTACTACCAAGGGGGAGGTATGAAACTCACTCAAAATATGCTCTATTAATGCCATGGGTACTACTGTGTTCCCTCTTAAAAAGATTATGTTCTCCCCACCTATTCAAAATCCATCAGGATCCTGTCCATAGGATAACTGAGCATGTCGGGCCTCGAAGTCCACTTCCACAAGTTGTGTCTCTCTAACTCACTTTAAGAGTGGGGGAGTGACAGTCATTGAAATAATTATATCTGATCCATCATCATCCATAAAGGATACCTCCCTCATGCCTATATGCTTCTTCTCCTCACTCAACAGCTTCAAATTTCACCTCCTATTAAGAATATATGCCACCACATTTCCCATTCCTATGTGTATTGATTATCTTGATGTCATAGTTCTGAAGGAAATCCAACCTCCACCACTGCCTATTGTTTAGTTCTTTCTGAGAAAATATATACCTAAGACTCTTATTTTTGGAGAAGACAATAAATTGTTTGCCGATCAAATAGTTTATCCACATATTCTGAGAAAAGACCACTATTGTTATCTCCAGGTCATGGGTCGCATAGTTCTCCACATTTTGACTCAACTGCCATGAACCATATGCGATCACTTCTCACTCTAATTATAGGACACAACCTAGTCTCTTCCCTGATATATAAAAAAATAAACACCCAATTCCATCCTCTGGTAGTCTCAATTTGGGGCACCTGTCAGTCTCTGACTCAACTCTTGGAAAGTCTTTTTGAACTTCTCTTTCCACAGAAAGGGTTTTCCCTTCCATTTTAAAGCTGATTAGGGTGAATCTACTCTAGAAAAGTAGGTAACGAACCTTCAGTACTATCCATCGAACCCTAGGAAACTATGCATCTCATTCATGCTCATGGAAGTATCTCAAGCATGCATTGACTCTCTCTTCACCAGATTCACTCCAAATCCAACCTCTGAGATGACATGGCCCAGAAAGTGGACCTCTTGAATCCAGAACTGGTACATTGAAAGATTAACATGATATTGGTTCTCTTAGAATGTATCCAGGTCTATCTATAGATGTGTAGCATGCTTCTCTTTTGACGCTGAGTACACCAAGATGTAAACAATGAATACCACCATGGAACGATCAATGTAATGCTGAAAGATCCTATTCATGAGTCCCATGAACACTACAGGGCCTCTGGTCATGCCAAATGGAATCACAATGAACTCGTAGTGTCCATAACAACATCTGAAGGCTATCTTTGATACATCCTCTTCTAATACCTGAAGCTAGTGATAGCGTGATCTGAGTACTATCTTTGATAACTATATCTCTCCCATCACATGGTTGAAAGGGTCATCAATTATCGGCAGTGGATATTTTTTCTTCATGGTCACCTGGTTCAGGCGCCGGTAGTCCATGCATATCATCAAGCTTCCATCTCCCATCATGAAAAACATTACTATGGTTGCCCATGGAGAAACATAGAGCCTCGTGAATCCCTTCTATTGAAATTCCTCCAGCTATACCTAAAACTCGTGAGGCTCTGCGTGAGACATATGATATGCTGGGATGGATATCGATGCCATCCTGGGGTTATAGATTGATGCAGATGTCAACATATCTATGAGGTGGTATTCCCAGAACATTCTTAGGAAATACATATTCATACTCATCCACCACTACTAAAAATATTGGACACCTCTCATCCACTGCATCATGGGAGTGGCTTGGAAAATAATGAGTGACCGGCCACCCCCTCCACTGATAAAGTATGTCTTTCCCTGAAATAGTTCCGTTCTCATTGGTGAAGGAAAATCTAGTCCCATATTTACAAACACACCATACTCTACACCTAATATACTCAATCAGAGCAAGAATTTGGGATAACTGGTTCATACCCAAGATGACGTCGTAAGGACATGACACAGTTACCATGAGATCCTATACAAATATCTCTCCTCCAAGCGCTAACTCTCATTTCTAGAACCACTGTGTAATTGTGAAATCCCCACCCGTAGGAGTCACTATCCATACAGATAAAGCCAATAACTCCACTGGAGTCTCTGAGCCTGAAATAGGGTCTGCAAAAAGAAATGAGTGAGTGGCACCAAGGTCTATAAGAACTGCAACTAAGGTAGAGAAGACACAAATCATATCTCTTATCATCTCTGGTGAATCTTGGTCATAGGCCTCCACTGCCTGAAATTGATCTCTCCCTTGTCCATCGGCTCCTTAAGTCCATGGTGGACTACCTAGGGGTGGTGGATGTAGTACCTCAAACTGTTTCCCATCGCTTGTTTCTCGGCCTGCTCACCCACCTTTTTTACAGCCCTTAGAACCTCTTAAATCAAACATATACCTATAACTTGGTGGTCCCAAAACTATATATTCATTGTCTGTGTGGCAGGTCAGGCAGTCACAGACCTTGTGTCCCTGCATGCCGCATGTGATGCATAACCTGGATCCCTGCTGAATCCAACTGCACTTGGTTCCCCACACCACCGATCCTCTATCTAGGGGTCATCCCCTAAAAGATTTGTCCTTCTTGGATACATGTGTCTTCTACCTACTACTCACTACAAAATACTATACTGCTTGGTATCTACAGGTGGCTCCAACTTCTTGTGCCAACTATACAAGGAAGCTCTCTGTAAGAAGGTCTCGCCCCATCGCCCCAGCCTGAGTAGGGATTCCATGAGACACCATGGACACACGAATCTCCCAACGCAATATCTAATCAATGCATTGGGGCCGGAATAATTGGTCTCAAACCATCTCTACAGAGTAGCAAGAAAGCTCAGTGAACCTATCCAATTACTCAAATACATTCATGCTATCCTGATGTAGTTGGAGTAGCTCCTATATGCGCACAATGCACAACATTGCTGGGAATAAATCCACCCTGATGAGGAGCTCAATGTTTTCCCAGGTGAGGGTGGCCTTATTATTAGTCATAATTGTCAATCTCCATCGTCTCCTTGTGAATCCCGGAATAAGTCTTGTGTATAAGATCACCATCTACTCATGTAGAGTCATCACTAAGTGAAAGAATCATATCATAGCCTCTATCTGGTCTTCATGGTCCTGAGGATCTATCTCCCCTGGAACCAGGGAGGTCTCTATCTCTGAAACTCGTTCAAGGAACTGAGTCTGCCTATGTATTCTACTGGTAACGCCGGTAGTAACTTCTCATCAATGGGTGGTGGTCACTCTAGTGAACCATCTAGTAGGGAGATCTCTAGAATGGGTCCCTGAACCGATGCCTCATCTCTAGTTAGGTTGTCTTCACAGTCACACATCAGAATCCTAGCGGGTTGTCTATATAGAGGAATCCCGAAATAGATCAAGATGTACCATGGCCAATAGATTGTACCTGGTGGGATGACTCTAATTCAATATGAACATGAGAAAAAAATAAATTCCTATATGATGCATGCAACCTGTGTTTTTATTTATAGATCAGAAAAGTCAAATTGAAGGTCCTGGTGTATGGATGTGTCGGCTACCACACCAACACTGGACTCCCTGAATCTGAAATTCGAACTCGAAACATTTACCACTTTTTCCCAAAACCTAAATAACATACTCGGGATCATTTAGACATAACATACCCCCTTTTAAACCACATAGTTAGGTGGAATCTCCTAGAGAACATGCCCTAACTCCCCCAAGTCTTCCTCCTGATGGCTAGTGGTTGGCGATGAGCACTGAAGGTGTCAACCTACAAATGGGTTGCATTTTCTTGAGTAACTATATTCACACACACAAAACCTCATTTCAAAAACTGGAAGGTAAAACATGAAATACACTAAAAAATACTCAGAAAAGGTACAAGATGTAGGTTAAATGGTCCAGAATACAAACCGAACTAAAGATAAACTAAAAAATAGGAAATTATATAAGATCTCGGAAAAACCATCCGCTGAAACCCCCGCCTAATGGGTAAGTGTAAACTAGCTTCCATAATCTATAGAAGAATACCCCACCTACCTGATCTCACTGGGCACCACCATGTCCTAGTCCATAAAGTCCTTCATCAAGGCGGCAGTCATCTGCTCCTAACAGAACTTGTGTAGGTGAAGCCTGTGCAGGGTTGAGAAACAAAATACTCCGTAGGGTCCCCAAACCATAAAGTAAGGACCAAAAATCAATCCACAAAGAAAACGATGAGGCATGATCATGAATCAAGATAGCTCACACAGGTATAATCTGTACTATTGATAGAAAACCATCAGTCTCAACACTGAACTATTTGTACTGCTGGGGTACTCACCCCTGATTACAATCATGGGTATGCTAGTTAACATAGAGACATTCCCCACTATGTGCCTTTGGGTCACATAGAACTGCTTCCCATCATGGTCATCATACTGATATACTCATCCTTGATGTGTACTATGGGTCTGTCGGGTCACACAGAGCTACTCACCACTATAGGCCTATTAGGACACATAGTGCTTCTTCCCACTGTTCTATCATAGCTAATCCACATAAGGTCACTTATAGATGATCCACACAGGGTCTCTTGTCTACAGTCTACGGGCCATAGTTAACAGCAGGATTCCCACACGTAGTTTGAATGATTCTAGATGAAACTGATCTACCATCCATTTATACGATTTCAACATCTATGAAATACACTAGAGTACTCTTAAATGAACTTCCTCATCAAAAGGGTACCCACTCCGCAAACGTATCATTAATTGGACGCACGGTCTAAAAAATATTGTCATTTTAGTGGTTGGGGGGTCGGTCATGTATGTCCCCAGTCCGACCCTGTAGGACCGACCTAACTGAACTGACCTAGGGGCCCGGCATACCCCAACCCAGTTTGATTGATCTGACATGACCCAATTTCAGTTTGTGTTGGCTCAATTTTTCGTGGCCATTAGGCCAGGCCCATTGGGTCTTCCTAGACCCTACCCTGTTTGGCCAAGGTTCTAGCCCACCGTGTCTCCCAGTGACCTTGTAATGTCTCGAATTTTCCATTTATTATTTTTAAATATTATATGGAATTATTTCGAGACCATGAGCAAAGATGGCACATCATTCTGAGGTCCTGTGAGCCCAGAACGGTGGTTTGAACTTTTTTTTAGTTAAGTGAGTTGGCACATGTGCGCGGTTGTGGCAGTTTCCAAATGGATGCCCGAATTAAAAATATGAGCGCATCGTAGCGTTCGGGATGACGGATTTACATAGGAATGAGGCTATCCTTAACTGGCGCGGGTCGAGGGAAAAAAAGTTAATTTTCGGACGTTTTATGTAAAATAAAATAAAATAAAATAACTTTTTTATTTTATTTCATTTAAGGAAACATCCGCGGCAGCGTGGCGACAGTGCAGCTGTTTCCTAAATTAATGACACATCATAATAACTTCAAAATGGCAAGTCAACATTATTAATGGTGCTTCGTAATTAAATGTCAACTTGTTTCCCTTTTTAATGGGTTAACCAATTCTTGATCGTTGGAAACGCTTGAGAAGAACCTCTGCCAAATCCGTGAGGTGTTGGAGCAATTCTCGATGACGAACGACAATGGATCGGATCCAAGGATCTTTGCACTGGTGTTGAAGGATCACGATGTCAACGGTAGCATGTAGCCTTCATCAATGATCAATCCTTTCAAAAGGTAGGGGTTGTTGTTTTGATTTTCTTTTTCCCATATCTGAATTTAAATAATGAATGCGGATCAACCACGAACAAGTTGATCCGCGGATTCGTATGTTCTTGTGGGAGGGTTTTCTTTGGGATGCTTATGGGGAATTAATCCATGATTTTTATTCATGTTGATCTCAGCTTTGTTTAAACCTATTAACGGGATCAGATCAACGCCGTGATGAATGACGGCAGAGGTTCATTCCTCAATTTGTTTATATGGATATCTTCCTCCATTTTCCTCGTGCATTCTTCGCGTTCTTCGCGGGGCGACGAAAAACGGATCGTTGCACATCCGTTCTACGACACAACGATCCCAAAACGAAGGTTCGACATCGCAATGTTCTTGTGGAGGTGCGGCGACGATGGCGGATGACAAATCGGACCAGATCGGAAAGTGAATTATTCGAGCGTTCTTCGCGCGGGAATAAAAAAAATGTTTTCGGAGCCGATCAGAGGACCAAAAACGACGGAAACAACTTTGTGGTGTCGGAGCGACCAAAACCTGAAGGTTTCGTGGCGATCGGACTGCCAGATCGATGATCGGAGCACCACGGGAGGCGCGAAGGAGGAGGTCCACGTTTCTGGAAATTTCCAAAATTCACGGTGTGTACTTCCGAAGAACACGATGTGTAGTTCTGATGGTGGCGGCTAGGGTTTCGTGGTCAGAGAAGGATCACATGGCGTGTGACCCTGTTCACACGGCGTGTTGGACCTTCCCCGAAGCTTGGCGTGTACTTCGGGTGGTACATGGACACGGGATGCTCTACACTGCTTTAGGCGGCACAACGTGTACAGCTCGGCAAAGGCAGCTACGTGGAGCTCGGTGTGTAACTCTTGGATACATAGACAGGGGATGGAGTACATGGCCGTGTACTCCCTCACCCGGCCAAGCGAGGTCACCAATGCAGGTCACCCCGTGTGCAGATTGCATGGGTTGGAGTACACGAGTTGGTGACCTTGTACGGGCACATGGCCAGAGTACACAAAGCCAGCCCCAGTGACCTAGACACGGCGTGTACTCCGTACTACACGTCGAGTATAAAGTTATCTACATGAGCAGCCTCATGACATAAGCCGTTGTACAAGGGCAGTACCCGGGGTCAGACAACACTGCATGTATCATTTCTACACACCGTGTACTTTTTGGAGAACGGCTTGGTACTTTTGTTCACTGTGCCATTAACATCTTTCATTTGGGTTAGTGCCCCTTCTTCTATTCCCCGGAAGGTTAGACATCATTCCCTCATGCCAGATTGTGATCCTTTATGCAGGAATTTTCTGTGATAGAGTCAGGAATCCATCCGAGAGGCCCGGATCGAGATCCTCTATTCATTCCAGACCCTAGGTAGAGTCAGGCATCAGCGTGACCAACTTTTCTGGGCTTGATCCTCTACCTAGAAGGTGAATTCCGGATGGGTCGCGGTATCCTCCATGGCCCTAGCAGTGATCATCATCTGTGTATCGAGATCTTTCCCACTCAAGAGTGTGTCTCCCATAATGAGTGATTCTATATATCGTAACCCTTCCACTCAGGAGTGTGTCTCCTGTAATGAGTGTACCTATATCTCGTGATGGTTCCTGATGAACATCACTTCTCGTACGGACGTCATCAGAACTATAAGACTCGTGGAGTGTGTTCTCCCGGAACGAGCGCATCACGGAATCTTCAAATGGAATCCCTTGCGGGGGTATGGGGTTGCGTGACTTGTGTCTAGGCCACGGGCATGGGTTTTTAGTATATCTGGTTTGTTGTATATGTTATATAAACATATATTATTCATAGATGACTATACCTTTACTTTGTATACTTTTTTGGGGTTTTTGGGGTCCTCTACTGAGTATTGTTATACTCACCCATACATGGGATTTGATTGCACGTCTGGTGTCTTGTGCAGACGAGCAACCTTTTGACAGAGTCCAGGGCAGGCCAGGAGAGGACCAATATTTCTGAGTTTCCTACTAGCCGAGGCGTACCTACGGCTATGAGCAGCAGTACCAGAACCTTCGTTCTTACAGGTTGGACTTTTCAGTTTTTCAGACTCTTGTTTTTGGTGGGCTTGTATTCTGTCCCAGTATACTTTTACAGTAATCTACCTTTCATCGTGCTATGTTGGTTGGGTTTAGTTTTATGCATGCATTTATGTTCCTTAGTGTTTTACATTTCAGCATTTGTGGGCTTGGAGATGTGTGTCTGTACATGTACTTTGGAAATGCCTCCCATGTTAGTGACATGCCTACTCGGTGCTAGTCACTATCCCTTGGCCTATTTGAGGTAGTCTTGGGGAGTCACGGCGCGGGCCCCACCGGGACGGGTCGTAACAGAGTGGTATCATTGGTGGTCGGTTCTACCTTAGGACCTTCAGTCGGTGAGTTTGGTTGGAGAAACAGTGTTGAGTTTTTCGGGTTCAGCTTTCAGGCCAGAGACTCCAGTGTTGGTGCGGCGGCTGACGTATCCATACACCAGGACTCTGATAACCTGCTTTTCGACCTGGTTCATGAAAACACTGGTTGCGGGGAAATACAAGGTACATGAATTATATAGGAATGGGTTGTGTCTTCCATATCCTTGGTGTTAGCTATCCATATATACTCATTGACCGTTACACATCTTGTTTCTATACAGGATGCCTCCGCGATGCGTACCCGATAGGATTCAGCAGCAGGATCACAAGGATGAACCCTCAGTGACGAGGCTTAGATATAGGGACCAGTTCCCCAGGCCTTTCCACCAGGTGGTGCACCTACTATACCACCACCGGTGGAGCAGCCAGTGGTACCTACAGTACCGACTAGCGAGGAGCGCAGGCTTAGCACGCTCCATGAGTTTCAGAGATAGAGGCCCCTCAGGTTCTGAGGCGCGCTCGACCCTCAGGCGGCTGAGGACTTGCCTGAGGCGGTGATCAGAGTTATTCGTCTAGTGAGGACACCAGTAGACTAGATGGTGATCCTAGGAGCGAGCCTTCTTCAGGGTTCGGCCGGATGATGGTGGAGTCTGACCGCGCAGACTCACGGTGATGAGACACTTTCATGGACGAATTTTGAGAAACTCTTTAGGGAATATTTCTCTCTGGTTATGCTGAGAGTTGTGTGCATCCAGGAGCTTCTTCAGCTCTCACAGGGCAGTATGACGGTGGCTGACTATTCGTCGAGGTTCACCAACCTCGCCAGGTACTTGATGGATATGGTCAGGGATTAGTACTTCAGGGGTCGGACCATTGAGTGAGGTCTACGGCAATACATCCAAGCTAGTGTCATGCCTCAATGAATATCATCCTATGCTGGAGTTCTCGAGCTGGCCTTGGTGATCGAGAGCTTCTTGGCGGTGTAGAGACAGCCGCTGGCAGTCAGTTGCAGGTAGACAGATGCGGAGAAACTGGCAGCAGGGAGCCGACGTCAGATGCAGGGATCTAGATGTGGGAGACGTCATAGGAGGACCCAGGATATGGGATCGACAGTCCAGGGCTATTAGGCTGGATCTAGTCATCCTAGGGAGAAGCGATGCTACGCATGAGACGGTAGGGGCATCTCGCTAGAGATTTCCCGACACGTCGGGCTGGTGACAGGGAAGTGGTGGATGGACCACCAAGACAGAGGCAGAGAACGGAGCAGGTAGATCCGCCAGGTGGAGGACATGGAAGAGGAGCTGGGAGAGCTACTGGTGGTGGCAGGCGCTTCAACATACTTCCACCACCACCCCCAGGAGGTCCGCACCAGGCTCAGAGAGCTGGGGGACAGGGATGGGGACAGCTGCATGCGGTCGAGGCATACGACCTAGGGGCTCCAGGGATGATTCGAGGTATGATCTATGTCTTTTCTACCTTAGCTTCTGTACTCATAGACACAGGTGCCGATCATTCCCTTATCGCCACATGTCTAGTAAAAAACCTCGAGATTCCGGTAGAACAGTTGACTCGATCCTTACACTAGGAGACACCTACGGGAGGAGACTCGACAATCACACACCTTTGCTAACAGTGTGATCTTACCCTTGGAGGTGAGAGTTTCGGTTGAAACCTCTTGGTGGTAGTGTCGAGGCCTTACGACGTCATTCTCGGTATAGATTGGTTATCTTTGGTCCATGCCCAGATTGACTATTTTAGGCGAAGAGTGCGGTGTGTTCACTGTGATGGAATAAGGTTTTCCTTTATCGGAGAAAAGGAAACCCAGGAAGCACAAAGTGGGCTTATGCATAGGAGGGGGCAGCCGATCAGTCATGAGTTAGCTAGCCTTACCCTTAGAGCAGTAGATGTTGTGAGCTATCAGTTCCCAGCAGTGGTGGCAGAGTATGAGGACGTTTTTCCGGAAGATGTTCCAAGGTTACCTCCCCGTCGATAAATTGACATCTGCATCGAAATACACCCCGTGACGACACTGATTTCCTCATCGGCTTATCGAATTTCTCCCATAGAGGTTCACGAGATGAAGGTATAGTTGGAGGATTTGTCGAGCAAGGGTTTCATGAGACCCAGCGTTTCACCCTGGGCGGCCCCGGTCTTGTTTTCCAAGAAGGCAGACGGGAGTCTGAGGTTGTGTGTGGATTAACGGCGCCTGAACCAGGTGACGATGAAGAACAAGTATCCACTGCCGAGAATTTATGACCTCTTCGATTAGCTAAGAGGGGCTCAGTGGTTCTCGAAAGTTGATCTTCGATCAGGCTATCACCAGCTACGAGTGCGAGATGAGGATATACTGAAGACGGCTTTCAGATGTCTCTACGGTCACTATGAGTACTTGTTGATTCCCTTTGGTGTGACGAAACCCCCCTACAGTGTTCATGGGGTTGATGAACCAGATCTTCTAGCCCTACTTGAACCAGTTCTTAGTGGTATTCATCAAAGAAATCCTTGTGTACTCGGCATCAGAGGAGGAGCATGAGAGACACCTGCAGATGGTTCTGGACTTACTTCAAGAGCACTGGCTTTATGGAAAGCTCTCAAAGTGTCAATTCTGGATTCAGGAGGTCCAATTTCTAGGACATGTCATCTCAGCAGATGGAGTAGATGTGGACACAGCCAAGGTGGAGGTTTTGTTAGCATGGGAGCCACCTCGGAGCGTGACGGAGGTGCGAAGCTTCCTTGGGTTGGCCGGATATTACCGGAGATTCATCCCCGATTTCTCCCAGATATCAGCACCGATGATGGCCTTGACCAGGAAGGGGAAACCCTTTGTTTGGACAAAAAAGTGCCAGCAGGCTTTTAAGCAGCTAATATAGAGTTTGAGGAGCGCCCCAGTCTTGAGATTGTGGGAGGAGGGTGTCGAGTACATTGTTTTCTGTGACGCATCGGGGACGAGGCTCGGCTGTGTCCTGATGCAGCGGCATGTGGTGATTGCTTATGGTTCATGCCAGCTTAGGCCGCAAGAGCATAACTATGCGACCCATGATCTCAAGTTAGCAGCGGTAGTCTTCGCACTAAAGATGTGGAGACACTACATTATGGGCGAGTGGTTCATTGTCTACTCAGACCACAAGAGCCTCAAGTACATATTCTAAAAGATGGATATGAATCTGAGGAAAAGGTGTTGGCTATAGTTCCTCTAGTACTATGATTTCAAGATCATATATACTCCTGTGAAGGGGAACAAGGTGGCAGACGCTCTTAGAAGAAGGTCGAGCTCACAGATGTTGAGTGAGGAGACACAGAAATTAGTCACGTTGCAGTTATCGTTCGTGGATGGTGAGTACACAGCTTACCTAGAGTCGGTGGTGGTCACCCCTCCACTCATAAAGTGAGTTAGGGAGGCACAGCTTGGGTATGTCGACTGTGTGGCATTACATGCTCAGTTAACCACATGACATGCTCTTGATGGATTTTCGCAAGGTGGGGAGCATGTACTTCTTTTCAAAGGACACACTATTGTACCAGTGGCATTCTAGGAAGAGTCCCTGAGGGAGTTTCATACACCCCCTTTAGCGGAACATCATGGAGTGGAAAAGATGTACCAGGATCTCTAACGATAGTTCTGGTGGTTAGGCATGAAGAAGGCAGTAGTAGAGTTCGTTTCTCGATGCCTCACATGCCAGCAGGTGAAGGCTGAGCACTAGGTTCTAGCAGGGTTAGCTCACCCCTTGAAAGTTCCAGAGTGGAACTGGGATGGAATATCGATGGACTTAATGATAGGCTTACCACGGGAATCCAAGGGGCAAAATTCCATCTAGGTTATCATTGAACGACTCACCAAGTCAGCCCACCTCCTAGCTATCACGGAGCAGAGTTACGTAGAGTGCTTGGGACGCCTCTACATATAGAAGATATTTCGGCTTCATGGCGTCCCCTCGACTATAGTCTCAGACCGAGATTCCCGCTACCCATCCTGGTTGTGGAAGGGATTGTAGGAGTCTTTTGGGACTCAGCTATACTTGAGCACAACGTTTCATCCCCAGACAGATGGTCAGAAAGAGAGGACCATTTAGGTTCTGGAGGATATGTTGTGGGCCTGTATCCTGGACTTTGGTCACAGCTGGGAGGACCACCTACCACTGGTGGAGTTTGCGTACAACAACAACCACCACTCCACATTTGGTATGTAATAGTTCGAGGCATTGTATGGGAGACCCTGCCGGTCACTGCTTTGCTGGACCGACCACGGAGAGTCAGCACTCATGGGTCCAGAGTTAGTGAGAGATACCACAGAGAAGGTGTAGATCATCCGGGAGTGGATGAAGACTGCACAGAGCCGGCAGAAGTGTTATGCTGACAGACGACGGAGGCCTCTGGAGTTCGAGGAGGGAGACCACGTTTTTCTTCGGGTCTCACCTCGGCGTGGGTTGTAGAGATTTGGCCGAGGCGGAAAGCTATCTCCGAGGTTCATCGGACCTTTCCAGATCCTGGGCAGAGTTGGTGAGGTGGCGTACTACCTGGATTTACCACCACCATTGCATCGGGTACATGATGTCTACCACGTGTCGCAGCTGAGGAGGTACATGCATTATCCATCGCATGTCATCGACTGGGGCGAGCTGAACATCGAGGATGGAGTGACCTTTCCTGAGTACCTGGTAGAGATCGAGGATTAGCAGGAGAGGATCCTTTGTGGGAAATCGATTCCATTAGTGCGCATCCAGTGGTAGCACAAGAATCTTCAGGAGAGCATGTGGGAGCTGGATGCCCAGATCCGTGCCCAGTACCCTCATCTTTTTGAGTAGCCTTTGTTTTGGATTTTTTGGAACGTAAAGCCCCAGGCTTGGGAGAATGTTATGTCTTTGATTTTCCATTTATTATTTTTAAATATTATATGGAATTATTTCGAGACTGGGAGTGAAGAAGGAACATCATTCCGAGGTCCAGTGAGCCCGGAATGGTGGTTTGAACTTTTTTTTAGTTAAGTGAGTCTTCACTTGTGTGCGGTTGTGGCAGTTTCCAAACGGATGCCAGGATTAAAAATCTGAGCGCACCTTTGCATCCGGGATGATGACTTTACCTGAGAATGAGGTTAATATTGGCCGACGTGGGTCGAGGAAAAAAAGTTAATTTTTAGACGTTTTAAGAACAATAAAATAAAATAAATTAATTAGTTTATCTTATTTCATTTAAGGAAACATCCGCCGCAGCGTGGCAATGGAGCAGCTGTTTCCTAAATTAATGACGCATCATACTAACTTAAAAATGGAAATTCAATGTCATTAATTATGCCGCTTAATTAAATTTCAACTTGTTTCCCTTTTTAATGGGTTAACCAATTGTTGATCGTTGGTAAAACATGAGAAAAATCTCTGCTGAATCCGCGAGGCGTTGGAGCAATTCTCGACGACGAATGAAAACAGATCGAAACCAAGGATCATTGCGCCGGCGTTGAAGGATCATGATGACAATGGCAGCATGGCACCTTCGTCAATGATTGATCCTTTCAAAAGGTAGGGGTTGTTGTTTTGATTTTCTTTTCCCCGTATTTGAATTTAAATGATGAATGCAGATCAACAACGAATAAGTTGATCCACTGATTCATACGTTCATGCGGGAGGGATTTATTTGGGATGATTTGGGGGAATTAGTCCATGATTTTTATTCATGTTGATCTATGATCTATTTAAACCTATTAACAGGAGCGGATCAACGCACTGATGAATGACGGTGGAGGTTTGTTCCTCAATTTGTTTATTTGGATATCTTCCTCCCTTTTCCCCACGTGTTCTTCGTGTTCTTCGAGGGACGACGAAAAATGGATCATTGCGCATCTGTTCTATGATGCAACGATTCCAAACCGAAGGTTCGACATCGCACCGTTCTTGTGGAGGTGTGGCGACAATGGCTGACGACAAATCGGACCAGATTAGAAAGGGCGTTCTTCGACCATTCTTCACGCGGGAAGATCAATCATGTTTTCGGAGCCAATCGGAGGCCTGAAAACAACAGAAAATGCTTCGTGGTGTCGAGGAGACCAAAACATGATGGTTTCGTGGCGATCGGATGACCGGATCAATGATCAGAGCACAACGGGAGGCGCGACGTTGGAGGTCCGCGTTTCATGAAATTTCCAAAATACACGGCGTGTACTTCCGAAGAACACGCCGTGTAGTTCTGATGGTGGCGTCTAGGGTTTCGAGGTCAGAGAAGGGTCACATGGCGTGTGACCCCGGTCACATGGAGTGTTGGACCTTCCCCAAAGATCGGATATACTTCGGGTGGTACACGGACACGGGATGCTCTACACGACTTCAGGCGGCACAGTGTGTACAAATCGGCAGAGGCATCTACGCAGAGCTCGGCGTGTATCCCGGGGATACACGGACATGGGATGGGGTACACGACTGTACACTCCCTCACCCAGCCATGCGAGGTCACCAGTGCAGGTTACCCCATGTACAGATTGCACATGTTGGAGTACACAGGTTGGTGACCATGTACGGGCACACGACCAGAGTACACGGAGCCAGCCCCAGTGACCCAGACACGGCGTGTACTCCGTACTACAATCCATTTATAATGTTTTCTACATGACCAGACTCACGAAACGGGACATTGTACATGGGAAATACCCAAGGTCGGACAACACGACGTGTATATTTTCTACACACTGTCTACTTTTTGGAGAATGGCTTGGTCCTTTTGTTCACTATGCCTTGAACATATTTCGTTTGGGTTAGTTCCCCTTCTTCTTTTCCCCTGAAGGTCAGGAATCATTCCCTCACACCGGATTATGATCCCTTCAGCAGTAATTTTCTGTGATAGATTCAGGCATCCAATCCGGGAGGCCCGGATCGAGATCCACTGTCTATTCCAGACCCTAGGTAGAGTCAGGAATCGGCATGACCAACTTTACCGGCCGTTGATCCTCTACCTAGAAGGCGAATTCCGGATGAGTCGCGGTATCCACCATGGCCCTCACAGTGATCCTCATCTAAGTATCAAGATCTTTCCCACTCAGGAGTGTGTCTCCCGTAATGAGTGCTTCTATCTATCATAACCCTTCCACTCAGGAGTGTGTCTCCCGTAATGAGTGTAGCTATATCTCATGATGGTTCCTGATGAACATCACTTCTCGGACAGACGTCATCAGAACTGTAAGACTCGTGTAGCGTGTTCTCCCGGAATGAGTGCATCACGAAATCTTCAAATGGAATCCCTTGCGCGGGTATGCGGTTGTGTGACTTGTCTCTAGACCACGGTCCTAGGTTTTGAATATATCTGGTTTGTTTTATATGTTCTGTAAATATATATTATGCATATCTGAATATACCTTTACTTTTTGTTCTGCTTTGTGGTTTTCGGGGTCCTCTACTGAGTATTGTTATAGTCACCACTGCACGGGCTTTTCCCGAACGTCTAGTGTCTTGTGCAGACGTGCAGCCTTTTGACAGAGTCTAAGGAGGACTAGGACAGGACCGAGCTTTCTGAGTTTCCTACAGGCTGAGGCGTTCCTACGACTACAAGCAGCAGTCCCAATACCTTTGTGCATACAGGTTGGAAGTTGCAGTTTTTCATACTCTTGTTTTTGGTGGGCTTGTATTCTGGCCCAGTTTACTTTTACAGTACTCTGCCTTTCGTCGTGCTCTGTTGGTAGGGTTTAGTTGTAGGCAAGCATTTTTGTTCAATAGTGTTTTACATTTCAGCATTTGTGGGCTTGGATATCTCTCTGTGTGTACAGGTACATAGGCAATGCCTCCCATGTTAGTGACATGCCTACTCGGTGCTAGTCACTAGCCCCTAGCCTATTGGAGGCAGGCGTGGGGAGGCACGGTGTGGGCCCCACCGGGATGGGTCATGACAGACCCGGTTCCTTCCGGCCCGACTAACAACCAGCCGACAGGTTTGTTCCCACCAAAGAACACATCACAACTTGGTTCTTCATTATTGGCTCAACCCACAATAGAGAGAAAAATTATTTCCAAACTCGGTAGTGCAGTGGCGCGATCTGGCCCTCCCAGTGGGCCGGTTGCCTCTAGCCCGAACGCTATGTGGCGTGAGGTTCGATGCCTCAGAGTTGGCTAGAATGGATGGCCAGTATTCTCTTGCCCGAAGGCCCGCTGGACATTTGATCTGGCTGCACCCAGCCATCAGGAGCCGCCCTCCCTTTCTCCAGCGCGCCGTCCCCACTGGAATGTGTGTCAGCGCACTTCGGCCCACGCTACGCGAGTTGCCCTTATAACACAACCAGATTGACTTGTTCCACCTATTCCTACCATCGACCAGAGTTTCAATGGATCCTTCTACTCTGACACAGTCTGATCCTATCGTGTTTGCTACCTCAATGCGCCATCGTGGTACACTATGGGCCACCACCCGCGGTCGGCAGTGCTAGCGTGGCGACGATGCTTTCCTTGGACCACTGAGTACTCCCTCATAATATCTTCCACAAACCATCTATTTTGGTGGTCTTCTCGAGTCAATGTCTACCTTACTACGTCATCTGTGCTAGAATTACATGAATTTAGATTTGTGTCCACAAAGAAAACCCAAGAATGCATAAAGGTGGCGGGGCGCAGGCCCTGTTCGTGTTAGACTACACCCTATGCGCTATATGTTTCGAAACACAAGGAAGATTTAATGATTCATCAAAGTTCAATCCCAATGAAAATCCTAAATTAAAATCATCATCCCATAAGAAAAAAGCAACCCATGGATCAACCTATTCGTTTGTTGATCTTGGTTCGTTGTTTTAGAAAAAAAAATGAAATTCAAAAATCAAAAGTAACGCATGCCAATAGAAGGTTCATCGTTGGTGTTATTCTTTTCGAATCTATTGGAATTAATTGACTCCCAATCTCAGATTCTTCCTCCAAGGAATCCTTTACAATTTCTGATCTGCCAGTGTTCTTTGATAGAGGGAAAATATTTCTCTATTTATCGACGAAATTCTAATTCAGATTCTACAGCCCCTTATCTCATTAAAAGAGAAATGTGTCAAAGCGTTTCTGTTTTGTTTCATCGTCATGTCAATACACTGGTTCATTAGTGAAACAACGTATCTATTATGGTTCGATTAATGAGTCGTTACGCTACTAATTTAAGATACTTATTAATGGGGTTCGTCATCGCCTCATCCCCACACCGCAGTGCTGGCATATCACCGCTCAATGCTGAGAAAAAGAAAATAAAATATCTTTTTAATTTATTTTATTTCTCTTCTGAAAGGTCACCAAATTATCTTTACCAGCTAACACTATCTTGTGACTATTAGATACTTTTTAGGTGAATCCCATCATTCTAGGATCACTGATGCCGTCAGATTTTTGATCTAAGAAATGGTCTAAATGTTAGAAAAGATCTTGCACATATTTATTTAAATGAACATAAAAAAAGTTATAAAAACTATTCTGGGATCACCAGACCTAGTAATCTTGTTCTATATGAGAGTCTAGTCTTGGAATAATCCTATATAATTTAAAAAAAATTACATGGAATTTATGGGACATTAAATTCTCCCCAACATAGGGATTTATGTCTCCAAAATACAAAACAGGGGCTAAACAAACAAAATAGGGTACTGAGAACAAATATGAGCCTCCTACTCCCATGTTCACTCTTAGAGATTCTTGTGATGCCTCTAAAAACACACTAGATGGATTGACAATCCACGAAGGCCCCACTCCTATTGAACCTCAATATCCATTGTGAACTCCACAAACATCCCCCAACATCAATATCCAGCTCCCTCTAGTCGATGATGTGTGATAGATAATGTGCATACCTACTCATCAATGACATGCAAGAAACATCATGCAATTAATGTATCTATCGGGGAGATCTTGGCAGTACACCACCACACCAACTATTCTCAAAATATCAAATGGTCTGATGAATCTCAGAGATAACAAGTCGCCCCATCCATATCACTACAATCTCCAAGGATGTTAGACACAAAGGAACACATAGTATCCCTCCTAAAAACCCAAGGTCCTCCATCTCTTGCCATCATAAGATTTATGCCTCCACTGTGAAGTCCTCATCCACTTCTAGATGATTTTCACCTTCTCAGTGGTAGCCTGTACAATCTATGGATGGATTAATGATGACATCCCAGGGTCCATCTAGAATATAGGTGATCTACAAGGACTCCCCTAAAAATCCTTCAATATTTCCAGGATAATGGTGGAGTGATAGCTATTTCTATATGAAAACTCCTCTAGTGATAGATGGTCCTCCCAACTATGACCAAAATCAAGGATGCAAGAATGTAGCATGTACTCCATGGAATGTATGATCTGCTCCATCTAAGCATCATTCAATTGGTGAAATATTGTTCTCAAGAACAACTAATTCCCAAATACAACCTATAATCCCATCCACAGAAGGGATGTAAAGCGATCATCATAGTCTCAAACGATCATCGAAGGAACCCCATAAAGATTTAATATCTCCTGGACATAAAGGCATCCCAATCTCTCTACCATTACCTCATCTCGGATGGGTAGGAAGTGAGATGACTTAGTGAGTCGGTCAATGATCATCCAGATAGAATTGGGGGCCTTGGACTTGCGTGGTAATATCATCACGATGTCCATTGTGGTACCGTCCCACTTCCACTATGGTACCTCATGTGGGTGGGCCAAGCCTACAGAAACAAAATTATTATCCTTCACTTATTGACAAGTGAGGAACTGGGAAACAAACTCGTCCACTGCTTTCTTCATCCCTGGACACCAGTACATACATAAGATATCCTGGTACATCATCGCCACTCGGTGATGTACCGCAAAGGGCGAGGAATGGACCCCCCCCCCCTTAAAATCTCCTCTCGCAACTCCACAGGTTCTAAAGTGTGGCCTATAAAAAGGATGATGTGCTCCCCATCTATCAAAAATTCATCAGGTGACTTTCCTAATGATAACTAAACATTTCGGGCCTCGAAGTCGACATCTACAAGTTGTTCCCCCTAAATAATAGTAAGAGTGGGGTAGTGACAATCACTGATTGAATGTAAGAAGCTCTATCATCATCCATGAAGGATATTTGCATCTTGACTAGATTCTTAGTTGCCTCACTGAATTGCTTCAAATCAGACTTCCTATTGAGCGATTCTGCCACATCATTCTCCTTCCCAAGAGTATAGACTATCTCAATGTCATAGTATTTTATGATCTTCAACCACCACTATAACCTCATGTTCAGATCCTTTTTTGAGAATATATACCTGAGACTCTTGTGGTTGGATTAGATATTAAATTGTTCACACACTAAGTAGTGCCTCCACATCTTCAGAGAATGTTCCACTACTACAAACTCCATGTCATGGGTTGCATAGTTTTGCTAATGCTACCTCAACTACCATGAACCATAGAGTATCAATTATCGCCCATATATCATGACACCACCCAATATAGTCCATGACATTTTACAGAAAACTAAATACTCATTTCTCTTCTATGGTAATCTCAATATGGGGTACTAATCAGTCTCCACATTAGCTCCTGGAAACTATACTAGCACTTATCTATCCACAAGAAGGGAAATACATTCCGTGTCAAAGCCGATAAGGGTGTTGCTACTCTGGAAAAGCTGGGTACAAACCTCTGGTATTATCCATCCCACCCCAAAGAAACTCAGCACCTCCATCACACTCTTGGGTGGATCCCAAGTAAAAACTACCTCTATCTTTGCCAGATCCACTGAAACTCTAGCCTCCAATATGACAAGTCCTGGAATGTGGACCTCTCAAATCCAGAACATTCACTTTGTGAGATTCCCATAAATTTGGTTCTCCCAGTGTGAATCAAGAACTATTTGTAGTTGTGTAATGTGATCCACTTCTGTCACCGAGTCCACCAATTATTCATCAATGAAGACCACCACAAAACGATCAAGGTAAGGCTGTAATATACTATTCATGAGTCCCATGAACACTTCTGGAGATTTTTCAAGTTGAATGGCATCACTGATAACTCATAGTGGCCACACCAGTATATGAAGGCAATCTTCGGTACGTCCACATCCCGTACCCGAAGTTGGTGATAGCCTGATCCGAAGTCTAATTTTGAGATCCACCCCGCTCTCTTCAATTGGTAGAAGAGGTCATCAATTCATGGTAGAGGATATTTTTATTTCATGGTCACATGTTACAGGCACCGGTAGTCCATGCATAACATCAAATTTCTACCTTCCTTATTGAAAAAAACACCAGGGCGACCCATGGTGAAACATGGGGCCTCCCAATCCCTTATCTTACAAAGACTTATATTTGTACCCTCCACTCAAAAGGCATCACAATAGACATTTGATATGCTGGAATAGATATTGGTTTAGTCCCATGTTACAAATCAATACAGAAGTGTACCTATCTGTGAGGAGTTAGTCCTAGAACATCCTCAGGAAATAATTTTTCTTACTCATCCACCACGAAATGAATGCTCAGACTCCTATTTTCTACCACACCGATAGTGAGGCCATCCAACTAGTGAGTGGTTGGATGAAACCTCTTCCACGATAGCTTATTCATCACTGAAAGAGTTCACTTCTTACTATAATGAAATATGGTCCCCATCTTTGGAGACACACCGTACTCTACCCCTAATATAGTCGATCTGAGCATCAATTGTGGATAACCATTCCATGACCAATATGACATCGTAAGACCTCGACACCACTACAAGTAAATACCAACAGAAGATCTCAGCTTCAAGATTAATCTCACATATCCTAGAATAGTGTGTAATCATCAACTCCCCTCCCGTAGGAGTCTCTAACTATATGGATTGGGATAACATCTCCACTGGAATCTGCAAGCCTCAAAGGAGGTCCATGGAATGGAAAGTGTAACCAGAACCTTTTTCTATAAAAACTGATGCTAAGGTAGAGTAGAGACATACCTTATATTTAATCAAGTCTAGACCACCGTGCTCATAGGCCTCCACATCCTCAATCTGAGCTCTCCCCTTTCAACCTTCTTTTTGAGGCCCAGGTGGACTACCTTTGGGTGGTGAAGGTAGTACCTCGAACAATCTCCCACCGCATGCTACTTGGCCGACTCCCCTTACATGCCCACTGCCCTATAGAACTACTTGATCGAACCTCTTCCTCTACCTTGGATGTCCCTTGACCATCTATTGATTGTTTTTGTGGCGGGATGGGCAGTCACGATCCATGTTCCCCAACCCGCTGCATGTGAAGCACTGTCTGACTCTATGCTAACTCCCTCTTCTCTAGAAGTCGCACACTGCCAACTCTGAGTCCTAGGGTTTCCCCTTGAAGTATCTAACCTTGTTGGGTCCCCATTTCTGTGGCTTTTGCTCACCACGGAATACTTGGATGCCTGATGTCTATCTGTGGCTCCGGTTGTTGATGCATGCTCTGTCAAGAAGCTCTCCACAAGAAGGGCTCGCACAAGCACCCCAACCTAAGTAGGGATATTGAGAGACACCATGAATTACCTTTTATCCCAATAAAATCCCTATTCAATGGCTTAATCTCGGAAGAACATGTATTTCACAATGTCTGTAGTGTAGCGATAAAGATTAGTGAAACTCTTCGAGTACATTACAACTGTCATGATATCCTACTATATGAATAGAAGCTCCTTTATGTGTGCAGAGCGCAACATCACTGGGAAGAAATCATCCTTTAAGAGATTCTCAAAATCATTCCATGTGATTGTCCCCTCATCATGAGTTTGAAACGTCAATCTCCAGCATCTCTCAGTCGATCCCTGAAGAAGATTTTCATCTAAGATCGCCATATGGTCAAGTGGAATCCTCACCTAGAAAAATATGCATGTCACTACCTCCAGTTAGTCCTCAACGACATGAGGACCTATCTCTCTCTTGAACCAGGTAGTCATTTTTCTCTGAAACTCATTCAAGGCACGAAGTCTATATACATTATCTACTAGTAATGCTGGTAGTAACTGCATATCAATTGGTGGTGGTAATTCTGGTGCACCACCAGGTGGAGTCATCTCTAGCACAGGTCCCTAAACCATATCCTCATCACTAGGCAGATTGCCATCATATTCACACGTCGAAATCATAGCTATCTTTTTTCATGGAGGCATATAGAAATAAATCAATATGTACCGCAGTCAATTGATTATACCAGGTGACATGAATCTGATTCAAGAAGAACATGAGGAAACAAACAATTCATATATGATGCATGAAACCAGATTTTTTATGTGTAGAGAAGAATGACAGAATTGATGATCTTGGTGTATGGATATGTCCTCCACTACACCAACACTGGACTCCCAAAACATAATAGTCGAACTCGAAACATTTAAAATTGTTTCCCAAAACAAATCAATAGACTCTTAGTCTTTGAGGTATAACCTACCACATCTGATACCACTTTTTCACTGCCTAACCCTTGGGGACCGTGTTGTGACTCCCAAATTCCCACCTCCTAAAGGATAGGTCATATCGACCAGCACCAAAGGCATTAATCTACAAATAGGAGGAATTTTCATTAGTACCTGAATTCACACACACACAACCACATCCTAAAAACTGGAAAGGTAAAACATGCCTTCCACTAAACAACCATTGAGAAAAGGTACAAGTTGTACCTCAAATGGGCTATGATAAAAATCTGAAAAAAAAGACAAACTGAAAAATAGCAAAGTACATCACATCTATAAATAATATATTCTAGAAACCACACTTTATGGTTAAGTGTAGAGTAGCTATCGGAAGTCATAGAAGCATGCCCCACCTTCCTGATCTCACTGGGCAACACCGCGTCCTAGGCCGCTTAGTCCTCCGTCAATGTGGCAGTCATCTGCAGCAGAAATAACACGTGCGGGAGAATCATGTGAATGGTTGAGTAACAAAATTATATGTAAGTACTTCAAACCATTATGAAAGGACCACAAATCAATCGACAAATAAAAGCACAAAGCATGATCACAAAGCAAGACAACTAACATATTTATAATCTAGATTGTGAAAAAGAATGACCATCAGTCGTAACACTAAACACCTTTGACTGCTGGGCTGATCATCCCAGATGAGTACCATGAGTATAATAGGTCACACAGAGCCGCTCCCCACTGTGCGCCTTCTGAGTCCCATAGAGCCGCTTCCCACCTTGGCCATCATACGAAAGTACTCATCCCTAATTACTTTTGTGGGTCTATTGGGTCACATAGATCTTCTCTCCACTATGGGCATGACAGGTCACATAGTGGTGCTTCCCAATGAGTCGTCATATATGATCCAGACATGGTCAGTTGTATATGATCCACAGAAGGTCTCTTGTTAGCAGTCTTTGGGTATCAGTCAGTCACAGAATTCCTGCACGTATTGCGCTTGATTTTGAGAGAAACCACTCCTTAGTCCATTAGTCCCATATCAACATCCATGAAAACCACTTTTGAGTATTCCAAAACAACTTCCTTGTCACTAGGGTTCCTATTATGCAAATGGATCATCAATCTGATGCCTAGTCTGAATGATATTGGTGGTTTAGTGACTCAAGGTCGGTCATGTCTTGGCCCGGTCTGACCTGGTTGGACTGACCCGACTAACACGGCCTGAGGGTCCCGCATGCCCCAGCCCGATTAGACTGATCCGACCCAAACTAGCTATGTAATAGCCTGGTACAGTCCTGTTAGGCCGCTAGGACAAGCCCATTGGGCCTTACTGGACCCAACCTGATTCGAACGGGGGTCCATCCCCCCAGGTCACCCAGCTACCCAGTTCCATCAGGCCTGGCCCTCAACCAGTGGGTCGGTTTGTTCCCACCTAGTACAATCCTACTGGCTCGGCCTGTAATAACAGGCTATCGTATTTCCATCCTGGGCTGCATAGCAGCCCATTTGTGTGCCTTGGTCTGGCCCGCCCGGCAGGCCATTCCCCTCCAACCCAAATGACCTGTGTCATATGGTTCGGTGTCCCACAGACCCAACCGCATGGAAGGATAGTCTTATCTACTTTGGATGCCCATTGGGAATATTGTTCGGATTAACATGGATGGAAAGATCTGATCACCCTTCCTCTCGCACGTGGTCCTACTGGACTGCGTGCCAGCGCACCGCGGCCCATGCAACAAGGCCACCATTCCAATGCGACCAGATAGCCACATACCACCTCTGTCAGCCGATAGCCCAAGAACCAGTGGATCATGTTCCTCCGATGTAGTCTTAGTTGGACACGACGCGCTGTCGTGGTACGCTTCTATATGCCACTTCCGGCGGTAGTAGGTGTCAGCGCACCTACGATGCTTTCTGCAGGCTACTAGGTCTGCTCTGGTGGTCAATTTTGCGAACCGTCTGCACTGGAATTCTTCTCTATTATAAATCTTCCCAACTAGGGCCTCAGTACCATTTTCATATTTCATCCATAATGGAAATTCTATAATTCATAGAGGTGGAGAAATTCAGGACTTGTTTCTGTTGGCCCACACCCTCCATATTAGAGGTTTAGAAACATGTGCAAGATTTTAGGCTATTTCAAAGTTATATCCCTATACAAAACCCCAAGGAAAATCACCCCCACAAGAAAAAGTGACCCACATATCATCCCATTTGTGGGTTCACCCATGTTTGTTGTTTTAGAAAGAATAATGAGGAAATAAAACATCAAAAGTAACCCATTATTAAATAAGGTTCTTCATTGGTGTCGATCCGTTAAAATCTGTCAACATTCATCAAGCTCTGGTCCTGAATCCTACCTCCAAGGCGTTATCTATGCTTTACAATCCACCATGTATTTTCGTTGGACACAAAATACTTCACCGTTCATCAGAGAAAGGGAAACTCTGATTCTCCCAACCATTATCTGATTAAAGGTGAAACTTGTCACAGCGTTTATGTAATGATGTGTCATCACATCATTACATAGTTTCATTAGAGAAAATTTGTATCAGTTATTTTTTGATTAATGAGTTGGTGCGCTGGTCATTTAAGATCCCCATTAATGGTGTTCGTCACCAGCTCATCGTCGCACCACACTAATAGTATGCCACCACTCAACTGTGAGGAGATGAAAATAAAACACCTTTTAAATATATTTTATTTATCATCTAAAACGACTGAAAATTATATTTTTTGGTTGACCCTCATCGGTCCTTTCTAGGTGAATCTGTTCATTCTTGAGTTTAATAGTGCCCTTATATTTTTTATTCGAACAACGATTTACAAGTTAGAAATCCCACTGACGTGTTTCTTTAAATGAACATAAAAGTAGTTTAAAAATCTATTCCAGGATCACCGGGCCTTATAATCAGGTGTCTTATGAGATTTTGGTGTCAGAATAATTCCATATAATTTAAAAAAATTAGATGGAATTTCCGGGACATTATAGTGTGCATTTACATATTATCATCTCTATAATGGGATGCAATTCATTATTCATCAGAACTTAGTATGAATGATTATATATATATATAATGAATATATATTTTACTTATATCATGATTATAATTCTAGATATGGATAAACCGTGATAAAAGTGAAAGGACCCATACTGCGAAACTATAAGTTTCCTGAAAAACGTAGTAGATGACACCTGAAATGATGCCTTTAATTGATACTTATTTATAAACATGTGTTGAATGGATATATTTGGATATTATATTATATTATATTTTTAAATAAGACTCTTGAATATAAAATTTAAAAATATGAAATTAAAATAAATAATGTCAAAGAACTTTTGAATCCGGTTAGATAATAGGTAAGAGTTTCGTCTCAATTTATTATCAATGGGACATGTTTTAATATTATGAACCTATTTATTATTTCTATGGTGTATGTAAAATTGGTGAAAATATTTTTTTATACTCCATAATTTAATGAAAAGTATTTAAAGAAACATATTATTCTTAGCTTCTTATTATTTTCATTTCCAATGTTAGAAAATTCATAAGGGTTCTTTATCTCCAATCTATTTTATTAATGTGTAATTGATGTTATACACCTATTTATGTTTTAAATATGATTATAATTTTTATTTTACACGCTATAATAGTTATAAAAAATTATCCAGGGAATTTAAAGTTATAACACAAATTACTTCACCAAAGGGTGCTTGATTTGAATGTTACCAATGTGGTAAGGCTTTACCATCTCAAATTTTCTTCTTTGGGAGATTTTTTATGATTATACACATGTATTCCTTTATTAAGTTTATATATTTCCCCTTGGATGTGTTTTATAATAGATAACAATATTTTCATGGTTTCCTTTTTTTATGTTATTACTTACATGCTATTTAAAAATTAAATTTTATCAAAGTAGTTAAGGATTTATGTTACAATCTCAATTTTCACTGGGATTGGTTACACATGATTTTTTATGGTAAATTTTATTATATGTCTCTTCAAAATAATAGTTCATTTTAAATCAATGGACTATCTTTGTAAATTACATGATTTATTTTCATCTTAATATCTTAGGTCACTCGAGATAGTCATGAAATAATTTAGAGGAAAACAGACATAATTCCTCTCATCGGCCAGAAATATTTTCATCCTTTTACATATTTTCAATAATGTTTTAAATATTATCCCATGAGTTTTTAATTTCATTATTAACTTTATTCCAATTTTTTTATATGATTTAACGGATTTATCCTGTCATTTTCCTAATGAAATGATTTTTACTTTTTACCAAAAAAATATAAATAAATTTTTTGAAATGTGCACTGTATGGATTTATTTCCACAAGAACAAGAATGAAATTTTTATTAAAGACCCATTTATGATATTATATAGTTCATTTCAAGGAAAATTTTTCCCTTACGAAATATGAGATTTTTATTTTTTTGAAAATTAAAATGAAAATTAATAGGTTATTTTTCCCAAGAAAAGTTCTATTGTTATTTAATAAAATATGTCATCTACAAAACATCCTTCAATGATTCTTATATTTTTAATTGGTATATGATTCACTGAAAACATATTATTTCTTTCCCTTCATGGTTTATTTTTATTTTGATGAAATGTTTATGAATCACACTTTTTACACTTGGTATAATCCACGTATAAATGATAAATTTTCTTATGATCTTGTGGAATATGAATGGATGATAAAAAATTGATGGGTGATTATATTAAAAACCAATGATTAGTTGTCATGTTATAAAAAAAATGGGTATGTCATTTATAACCCAATAAAGAAAATATTAATGATGATGGTGTTGAGAATCTCTTATGAAATGATGGAGTTGATGAAATCATAAGGGATGATAGTGTTAATTGGCAGGAAGTTACTCCTAAGATAATTTTGGAAATGACCATGTAGGAATTTATGTTATTGGAATTTTTTGACATTAATAATATTGGGAGTTAACCTTGACTTAGGTATTTATTTAATATAATTATACGATTTCCGAAAACATATTCCTAATTATTCTCTTATGTTATCATTTCATATGATTTATTGTTGATGATTATGGAATGTTATGTATTATGTATTTTTACTGAAAATTTATATGCCATGATTAATGTTTAATGGTATTTAACATGTTTGGTATGACCATTTAAACACATTAAGGTGTTATCATACTATTATTATTATAATATAATCATGTATGATTATTGATTGATATCTCTTATAATTTACCTTACTTAGAAACTAAGCTCACCATTTCTTATGGTTCCCTTCTCTGGGATATAAATAAATGTTTTATGTTTTATATGTCTACGAATGATGAAATTTTTGAAGAATATAATATTAAATTAAATTTATTTTTTATCCACCAGTAGATTTGTATCAATGTTTAAAAATACAAAGAAACATTATAGTTATATCATGGGTCACATTGATATATAATTAATATTATAATAATAAGTCATTTACTTTCTACATAAAAAGTTTTGTGTCATAATAAATGGTATCCATGAATTTTTTGGTAACATTTAGAAACTATGATGGAAAAAACTCAGAAAAATACCTATGGAGATTACCTTATATTAAATAATGTTCTAAGTTATGATAAATAAAGGATTCTACTTTTCCTTGAAAATAAATATGTATCTAGATATTGTAAAATGGATTGGATAGTAGCATTGATACACCATGGGGATAAAACTCAAAATGAGGTGGATTTGGTATTAACACAATCATTGTTAATTCATAATGAGTGTGGCTCAGGCAAAACAACTATCAAAACAAACCATGTGGATATTCTTATGTTAATTCAAATTTTCTATAAGAGCCATTATGACAGAATGGAATAGATGATTACCAAAGATAAACCCAAGGATTAATTCAATGAAACTAATTTTACATGCTTTAAACATTCAATTAATTATTTTTCATGGTAAAATGATTATTCATTATTATTTATCACACAGTTCTTTTTATAGATAGTGGACTGAATATAGAGGCATCGTGTTAACACTTAATGTGATGGATATTTAAATTATTATTATCATGAGAGTCTAAATGATATGGGATATGGGATATGTAATATTTTTATTTTCCTATTCAGTTATCTCATTATGTAATTAACATTCTAACCACTACTGATCTCTTGAATGAACTAACTATGATAAAAATGGATCTTCAGGAAGATAAGTTAGTAAAGGTGAACCATCATCGTATATGTCATGAATATGATAAGAAGTGCCTAGGTAAATTTATCAAATGAATGAGATGTTTTTTTATGTGTCTAATATATATACATATTCAAAGTAATTTATATGAAAAAAAGATTGATGGAATGAAATAATGCATATACAAATGTACCATTTATATATCAATGTATTATGTGTGGGGAACGTGTTAATTATCTAATAAGATCCCCTAATCTAAGGGATATCTTCTAAAATAAGGAATATAATTTCATAGCATATGTTTATTTAAACATTTCAGTAATTTTAAATTTATTTTTATGCTCAAAAACACCAAAAAAATTTAAATCATAAATTCTCATTATTTTAATTATAGGTTTATATTAATTTTGTTTTAATATAGATGAAATATAATTTTATTATGTATTATGGTCATATTTATATAGTTTATAAAAACCCTTCATAGCCCTAAATTTTATGTGGTCTTTAATATTGGGGACCCTGGTTTTTTAGGATTAATAACTTTAAAACCCTATGTTTATTTTAGACATTAGTACTGGGAACTATACATTTAAATAATACCCTTTATTTTCGTACTAAAAATATGGTTAATCAACCAAAATTTTGAAATCATACATTCATTTTCAAACATTCTTATGAATATTGTAGCTATACAGTGAAACCCTACATTTGACCAAGTTGGCCATGTGATCTAAATTATTAATTATTTTACCTAATTTCTACAACGGTTTTGTCAATGTAAATATCACATTACGTATATTTAAATACTGATTCAAATGTCCTTATTCAAATTATTAAAGAATTTCTATTTATAAGAGAAGTTATTATATTACTTTGGAATGTTAAAATTGAAATTTTCATGTTGATATATTTGATATGTTTAACCTAATTTATATAAAAATTAATCTTAAATGTTGAGAGTTACTTCTTATATAATTTCATGATGTCTCTAGTTCTATGAATCGATAAACATTAGAGATAGAAATATTTTGATCTATTATTATTTTATAGATGTGTTTATACTAAAATGATTTTCATATATAATTGTCTTCAATGAAATTAATATCTCTACACTTTAGAGACATAAAAGTTTATCATTTTTTACATGTTAGTTCTATTAATCTTAATATATTATTCTTCTGTTGAAATATTTCTTTGAATGTCATCTATTACTAAGATAATATTTGAGTTATTATTTCATAAAGATGTTACTCTCTCAATAACAAGATCCATCATCTTTCTCTTGTCACTAAAATTTTGATGAGAATTTTTTTCATCAAACAATCAGTCTTGTTTTCTTGATGTTTTTTACATATTATACATAGTATTGATAGAGTTTTAGATTCTCACAATATATTGTGGTTGTCGAGGTTCCTTAAAAATGAACGTTACTTATTATAAAGAATGAAATCTTTGCAATCAGTTATAGAGGCCTTCATATTAGAGAAAATATTTATTGAAAATCATCAAAAACCACGAGAGAATGTTGGTGGAGAGGACTAAGGGTTCATTTTGACCCAAATCACTAAAAAATCAATATATTTTTCTTCATTATTTTATATTACATAATCTATATAAAACAAATTAAACCACATGTACATAAAAATACATTTTTTTATTAATTTTAATTTTTTCAAGATATTTAAAAGTAAACAATCCCCCCCCCCCCACACACTTGTGTCTTCATATTATCCCAAATTAGAATATAGTAACAAGGTAGTTCTATTTAATGAATTATATTTATCATTTTAAAGAATGAATCAATGTTCTATATGATGAATAATTTCAATGGATGAACTTAAAGAAGGAACATAAATGATCATAGTTTCAGTATTTAATTGAGGGAATATTTTTTGGAAAGAAAAAATTATAAACTTTGTATGGAATCTTGGTTTTAAAGTCAATATTAAGATTATAAAACCATATGAAAATTAAAATAAACCGGATTTTTAGGATTCTATAAAATAATATGAATGTGATGTTAATTAAAGAACAATGAATGATATTATATGTGAACTTGATATGAATGAATTCAATCATGTATCACAATATACAATTTCATATGGTATGTGGAAAACAATATCAGTTTCTTATAAAGGAACTAACAATGTCATCTAATTATGATATAAAACTACTAATTTCATATTTTAATCTTTTAAGATGTAATATGTTGATATCATCACTCAAATTAATTGAATATTGACTATAATACTCCATTCTGATTCCCCCATAGGAGATATAATTATTATACCAAATCATGAATTAAAATGGAATAGTGTTTTACACTAATAGTTGAATTAAATATATGCTCAAAATAAACAATCAAGTCCGTAGAAAAATAATCAATGATGAAATTAATTTATAATATTCTTTTGTATTAGAATTTTATAAATTATTAAGTATAATATCATAGAATGATAAAAATGGATAACACTTCCTTACTATTAACTGCATAAAAATGGTAAAAAAATCTTTGGAACATGTTATGTCATTAAGTGTTTCAGAATGTGTATACTCTAGAATGGAAATACATTATCTAGCTAGAAGAATCAGTATGTTTTATGAAAATAAGAAAGGATTCAATAATTTATTCAATGATATTAACGAGAAAAGACACATACGTAAGGCAATTATATGTTATATATGTTAAAAATTGTTCATATCAGTCTTAATTCCCATAGTTGAAAGAAGATAAAATAGAAATAGAAAATAAATAAATAATTTATCAAATAGATGTAGATTATAATAATAAATAAAAAAGCAATAAATGTTACATGAAGTTTTTTTCAAGACACAAACATAACATCTAAGTCTGATTCCGAAAAGGATCCATAAAATGAAAAAGAAAATATATTATTTATGGATAATAAATTAATGGTACAATCAAATTACTCTTTTGAATGTGAATCTTAAATATTATAAAATAGTAAATTACATCCAGAATTATCTTTGCATGAGTAGAAATATGTATCCTTGTTATTAAATCATAAATAATTAAAACTATTTATAATTTAGTTATAAGTGAAAATGATTCTATGTTAAAACAACCCCAACAATTAAATAATATTTTATTCAAATATATATCAAACTTCATTGTTCATGAAGAAAATGTAAAGAGTTATAGTAATAAACTGAATAATTTAAAACTTATTCTATAATACATACTGATGTTGATTAATATTGAAATTATATTATTTGAAAAAACATACAATGAAAATAAAAATATTTCATTTAAAGTAATTGTTATAAGTGGAAATTTTATAAAATTTATTTCGTTCCCAATTCAAGAACAAATACAACATGATTATAATGACTTATATAAATTACATAATTAAAATGTAATTATAGATGATAATTATTGTTTCCTGAGGAAACCACATATTAATAGTTTAAATACAGGCTATATCCCTTCAATATTATCAATATTTATGTAATTTCATGAGGAATTAAATTGATTTTGTTTCCCATATCCTTACTTGTAGACACAAAAATACCCAATAACACTTGGATTCCAATAATTGTTTTTGAATGATTATTTTGTAGGTAAAATCCATGGTGAAATAAGTGAAATTTGTTATATTGGTATAGTGTGTTCATTTCATACTAATATATACTGTCCAAAATTTTATACATTATCCAAAGTAGATGGAGTATTTTTTTACTTTTACATATAGTTCTAAAGGAAAAGTAATTACATTTAGATCAGTGAGAGATTAAAAATAATTCAGAATAAATAATGTTTTATATGTTTAAATGTTTAGAAAAAATAACATAAGTATCTCTCAACATTTTCATGTGGGTTTTTATATTTATTTCCTTAAAATTTTATATGACATATTTAATGATAATATATATAACTATAGTGCACTAACACTAAAAATAATGATACATTTGACCTTAGTTCCTTCTGTGAACAAAAACTAAATAGTTTAATTGCTAAAATAATGGATTCCCAGATTTTTTATAAGAAAAATTGAAACTATAATTTATTTTATCAATATATTTTATCAAAGAATAATATAGCATCTAATTTTACCAAACATAAATTTGATCAGAATAGACTGTGTGATCTATTCAAAATTGTTAAGTTGTATATGCCACATTTTACATGGATTATTATATCTAAACCTTAATAACTTATCAATATAAATCTATCTACACCATCTAGAGTATACTTTTTGGAAATAATTTCTTATATGTTAGTTTGAGATGATTATTTTTCTATATTTACCTATGTTTGCATGTTAAAACTCAAAATTAATGCTTTTTTCATGTTTTAATGTTATAAATAGTTTTTTAAAATGAAAAATATTTCAAAATAAATTCATTGAAAAGTTATCATGAAAGAGAGTTTGGGAAATGGATATCTAATTATATTTTGTCATACATGGGTATTAAAGATACATTTTCTTCTCTATGAACACCTCAATAAAATGGAATAAAAAATAAAAAATAATACTATTTAGTAAATATTAAAATATATGCAAAATGAATATTGGATTCATACATATTTCTATCTGTAAAATATTTCTACAATAATTTACATCACAATTGTACTTTTACTAAGTCTCTTCCAAAAAACAATACCCTATATAGTCACCCTATATTATGTCACTTGAATATTACATCATATTAAAGATAAGTAACATAGTAGAATTACAAAAACATAATAAAATGGTTTAGTGTGTTGAAAAAATTAGACTCGTACATACATTTGTTTAAAACATAAACATATAAATAAATCCTTTTTATTTTTCCTTCTAAGTATATAATTCTTCCAAGTATATGTATTCAGTTGAGGATATACATCAATGAAATGGGTGAGAAAAAAACATAGTAAGAGGTTGAATAATGGACATGTATCAATATAAGATGGGTTAGTAATATAACCATATTTATATCATAACAATAAGATCAACATAATGAAAATGAGGGAAAACATTAGACATGTTCATGGAATATAGAAATGATTTAAAGAGAAAAATCAAGTTATAGTGGTCAAATACCACAAAGTTGTGAATGAATATAAAATCATGTTCACCCATAACATATTTGAATAGTAATAACATCACCACTTTGAACAAATATAGAATCATTTTCATGAATGATACACATTATGAAATGATATAAATCACATTACCCAATGCATTAGAGGGATATATAGTTCTAGGAACACCCATATTTCATAACATTAACATAATCATTCATGCCACATGAAACATATATCAATCAATTCAATAAATTAAACCATGTAATGGATTGGGTTTCGAAATTATTTCATGAATCATGATTTCATGAATATACATGGTGTTATAAATTGGAATTGGTAAAATAACAGATTTGGTATATGAATAATTATTTTTGAGTGAGGAATAAATAACTTTAGAGGAGTTTGAAGGTGTTTTGGGTAGAGGTGTTATTTTGGAAAATCATTATATTTCTCATAATATTAGTTTGGAAACATTTATATATAAAAAATGAAAATTCAAAAATATTGAAATTATATTTGATAAATATAAATATATTATCCCCACTAAAATTTGGAATGAATGAGGAATGACCAAAAGAAATAGAGTCGGGTTCAAGAATCCCATTACCTTATGCCTGATTGTGTTATTCACATGTACTTCATCTCCTAGATAATAAAATTATATTCATTGATTAAATAATTCATAACCTATGATACGTTTATTTCATTAATTATAATATTATTATATTCATTTATGCTTATTTTTCTAATTTATATTTTTTAATTTCATCATTTTGGGAGTGTTCATTTTTATGGTTCCATAATCGGGTTTTGTAGGTATAATTATGGTAGTTCTAGTTAAATGGGAAGAATTCTAAAGAAGAGAAATTATTTGGTATTAATGAAATTATATTATATTCAAAGAGTTCATATATGATTTTTTTATTATATTATAATGGCTCATTAGGTAAAATATTATTGATAAATATTTAGTTTATTTTGGAGTGTTTTCGACAAGCATGAACTTCTTGAATTTTATTTAAAATTATATCTATAAAATAGTTAAATAAAATTCAATAAGTATAATATAAATATTAAAATATTTTATATCTATAATAATGGTATTGTAATTAGGCTTTATTTGGTAATGGAAAATGAAATCTCATCATCCACGAAGGTGGTGAATCGAAATATCAAACACGACATTGCATTTTTTTTATAATAAAAGAAGAAAAAAAAGATATGATGATGGATATACCATTAAAAAAATATAATTATAGAATTAATCTGACACTAGAGTAATTAATACACATTGGATATGGTATCAAAGGATAGGATATCCAAAAAAGAATTTAAAAGTGAAGGATTGAGGATTTTTTCTCTTGACAGTTGTCTCCTTGAAAACCTCCTTAAGGAACATTGGTTTGATATTTTTTTGTGAAAAAAAATCATGGAAACAAAAATTATTATTGTTAAGGTATTGGGGATAATTTAAACTATATAAAATTATTATAAGGTGTGAGTAGAAGAGGGGGTGATGGTTTTTATTTATCGGGTTTAAGGGGAGTGTTTTTTAATTATTTTATTAATTTGATTATTATTTTTCCTCAAGACTATCAAAAATAAATATTATTATCAATAATTGTCTTAGAATATACCATTTATTATCATACATCATCCATTAAAAATAATTTTGTTATCATATACCATACATTATCGTAGTTCACTATTCAAAAATTCAACTATTTTAAAAAAATACCAGAAACTCAACCTAAATATTATTTGACATGTAAATTTAAAAAATTAAATAAATTTTATGAAAATAATTGTCTAAATGTGAGAAATTTAATTTTTAATTAAAATCATCATTTATTCAAAAAAAATCTAGTTTTAACATTATAATTCAGTTTATGATCCTTTGAAATATTAAATTAGTTCTTATAAAGTTTTTTATAATTATAATGTATCCTAATAATATCTTATGAATTTATTTTATGAAAATAAATTTTCATTTAATTCATTATAATGATTATAAAATTATGAATAATCATTTATATATTATAAAAATAACATCACTTAATTTATAATTTTTTAACATTTATTAACATATACTATGATATAACTGTATCATATTTCCATTTATAAGATACCTAAATTTTATTTACACGTTTATAAGTGAGGGTACGTTTATAAAGTCTATATTACTATACCTAATGGAAATATTACTATAAAATATTTCATGTTACTATTCAGTCAGTATAGGTTCATTAATTTATATAAATTCCTCTTATTTCATTATTATTTTTTAATAATAATGTTTTTATTATGTTTTCTATTTTATTAATGTGTTTTATGATATAATTATAAGAATGTATATTCCATTGATAAAATTTTATGTCCTTACTCTCAATCCATTATAAAATAATAGAAAAAATAAATTTGGATGCATTAATGTTTTCGGATGCATGGTGTATATCTTAAATACTAAGAAAAACCTTGGTAAGTTTGATCTAATGGCCGAGGGAGTAATAATTAAAAGAAAATTATAATGCATCTAAAGCGTATAAAGTGTTTAATAGAAGTTAAGAAATGTTGATGAATCATTCCTTGTAATATTTTATGAATGTGATCATTTTTATCTCACTAAAAACCAAACAAATGAAGTCACAAATTCATTGATAAAATAGATACTAAAATTTAATAAAACTTTTATTTCAAAAAATTCAATATATTGATATTAAATATAGTTCATAAAAACTTTAAACTTGGGAACAAGAGTTTTCCTTACCTAGAATACCTAGAAATTTAAGGGACATCCTTTAGAGACGGTAATACGAGACCTAGATTTAGGTGTTAGAAAAATGATTAATGTAGTAAATGTAGCTTAATTCTCTACCTTCCTATCCCAAATAGAACCTTTATCTGTTGATGAATCCCAAGAAGAAGACTTATTGATAATAAACATGGAAGAATAACTGCACATTTTTTAATGAAATAAATTTGGGAATTGTTTGATAATCCCTTTAATCATCATGTAATATGATCTAAATACACCATTATAAATAAGCATGATAGACAATGTATGATTACTATAGATAAAGTCACAATAGTTTCTAAAACATATGATAATTAATAATGAATATATTATGAGGAGTGTTTTCCATGATTTCTATACTAAAATCCATTAGAATTTTTTATCCTTTTTGTCATCTGTGATTTTAAATTGTATCAAATGGATGTTAAATATACATATTCTATGTTTTATTTAATGAAGGAAACTATTTTGAGAAACCTCAATTTTTTTAAAATCCAAATCTACCAAAATTCTATTTTAATCATTCCAAATATTTTTATGACTATAAAAATGAAACCAGAGATTGGTATAAAATATGTTGTTCTGTTCTTTTGAAAATTATTTTTAGTATGATAGGAATATCCTACATTATTTAATAAAAAATTGTAATTATATGTTTTATTACTAATTTAATTTGATGATCTTAATTTTTGGTCAACTAATGTAAATATGTTTTAATTGATTTCGCAAAAGTTAGGGAAAACGATTTTGAAATGATTATTATTGGAGAATTTAATTTATCTCTTGGTTTTCAAATATATCAAAAAAATTATATAAAAAAAATTCTTCAAAATAAATATATTATTGAGTAATTGAAAAAAATTGGACTTGAAAATAGTAAGACTTATACAAATCCCATGTGTATTATTACAAAATTTGATTTGGATAAATCTAGAAAACTGATGAACAACATTAAATTTAGACATATTCTTGATATTTTACTATATCTTACTACTTGGGGGGTATACATTATGACTTCAATCATCCACTATCCAAGATTCCAAACAAACCTAAAAGAAGCCCAACATATTGTTGTTAAAATAATTTTTTGAAATTTTAAAAGAAATATTTCTCTATCTTTACTCAATTAAAAAAATGAATTTAATTTAATTTCATATTCAGATGTCGATTTTTTAGAGTTTAAATTAAATAGAAAGATAACCTAAAAACATGACACTTTTTATGTATGTCTCTATTTTAAGGATCAAGTAAAAGAATTATTCAGTTTCATTATCAACAAATAAGGTTGGGAATATTTTTTTAGATAGTTTATGTTCTCACGTGTTATGGATGAATCTGAAAATTATATAAATTGAAGTTAATTTTAATCATAATACAATTTTATCTTATAATACTAGTGTAAATAATATTACAAAAAATCTTGTGAATATATTTTGGTTAAGAATATATTTATGGGGAATCATTTAAAAAGATGTTATATCCTAAATAGAGATATATCTCTTGAATTTTTTAATGTTGAATTTCTATATATAGATATTTTCAATAGACCTATTTTAATAGTTTATTTTATTTTATTAAGCGGGATTTTTGATAATGTAATTTCAAATAATATCATTATTTTTTTGTAATGAATATTTGTCGATATTTAAATTCATATTATTTTTTATTTTTCATTTATAATTTAATTTAATTTATTTATAATATATATTTAAATTTCTATGATTATATTATTATTTAATATTTTTCAAGAAACATTATATTCCAATTTTAAAATTAAAAAATGAATTTAATGGGAATTTTTTTCTAGGTAAACCAAGTAACCTCCCAAAAAAATCAGATATAATATATATATATATAGCCCCCCCCCCCCCCCCCCGCCTGCCACATCGATATCATGTCCTTTCATCCTTATCAAGTCTTTATCTTCCATCCAAATCAGATTCTAAACACTGAAAGCCTATGAATCTCTAAAATGGGAAATATTAATATAACCAATAAGACTGGTCCAAACAGCTAAAAAAATAGAGGATTTTGAGTTTAGAAGAGATAGTTCATGAAGGAAAAGTGGTAAATCTTAAATAGTAACCCTGGAAAATATAATACGAAAAGAATCTCTAAGCATTCAATTTCAAGAGTTCTTATTGAATAGTTAAAATAGTATATATTTGAGAAACATATAAATGATATTTATGATGAAACCCAATTTTATCATTATATTATCTGAATATTCTATCTATTCAAAGATAAATATTCAATAGTTTTTAGATTATGTAGTCAAAATAATTAAAATGTTCAAGTGACTTAGTGATGTAGATGGTCACCATATTATATAGTCGAATGGAGATAATTTTCAGATATGAGAGGACAAAATTTATTTTTCATCTCAGTCTTATATTATTATAATTGTTTTTAAGGATATATAATTAGATACAAAAAATGTGGTTAAGATTTTTGAAACTATTGTAATTCAATGTTTAGAAAAGACATATATCTTTATTTTTTCTAAAATGTATGTGGTGTTCCAGTTTTTGATTGATATCATGATTAATATCAGTATTTTTCATTGAAATATATAAATCATTGTTATTATATTTATGAATATATGTCTTTATATTATTATGAATTTATAGTTTCTCTTGTTAATTATAATAAATTTTTCCTCAGTGATATTTAGAAAATTATAAAATATAACCACCGTGATATTAAATTTTTTCCGAAATGTAGAATGTTTGATTTTTTTAGATTTAATTCAATTGAAAGTAAATTTATGTTACAGATGAGGAGGAAGAACAATTTAGAAATTAATCATAATGGAATAACATAAGTAAAAATTTTACTATCATTGTCATATTTCATGATGAATATGCTGGAGAATCAAGAATAAAAGGATGTGTAGAAGAAGGTTGCGAATTTCAATCATTTCCAACTAACATTCTCTGAAATCTCAAAAGAAGATAAAACATGTTGTATATATTGTCCCATATATTATTTAAGAATTTGATCAACCTATTTTAATAGATAAGAAAGGATTATTAGGATTATAGAGTACACTAAAACTACTTAGTTTTGAGTGAAACACAAACCTATTTTTTGATGAAATAAAATAACAAGTTTGTGTTGATGATTATTTTATAATTTTGGATGAAATTAAATATGATAGTACCACTCAAATCGAAGTGGGGGTGGATTATGTGTTGGATAATATTAATAAAGATACATAAGGTAATAATCTCATGTAAAACACCTTTTCTAAATAAACTATTATTAATGTAGGATAGATAGTTTCTGTTATTTAATAATATTTTGTGAAAATTTTACATGAGTCTAGTTAGTTGACTGTAGTCCTTGGATATTTCTTATATTTTCTAGTGAAAGGTTATATGTGTTGTCTCTACCACTATATAAAGAATGTAAGCTCTCAAGGAGACCTGGAAATGAGTCTTATATTTCTTTTAATACCTATATTTGGGATAATATTTAAATATTAATAAAATGATGGATTTTAAAAATAAATTTACAATAATAGATAGAAAATTGTAGAAAAATGTTTTAAATATTTAAAATGATCACATATTCTAATACCATAGTAAGAATCAATTTAGTACCAGTGTTAAAGGTTAAATCAAAATAAATTATTTATAAAAGGTTTTGATGTGTTTAAAAAGAGTATGGAAGATCATATTTTTTTATCATAGTGAAATCGTATCCTAATTATAATTTTGGTTATCAAATGACATATTTGGGCAGCCAGTTTAAATTTCTCTGAGCTAATACAAGCCAAATGACAAATTATATTACCATCCCCACAACCTTTATAGAATATATCTTGAGATTTTATTCTATTATAGTTTCATATATATCATAAATTATAGTTTATATAGCCTAAAATATGAAATAATTACACTTCACAGACTTCCCAAAAATTAGAATGAATTTATTGTAATGATACATCTACAAAACATTATGTGCTAATTATTTTCAACCAACATGGAGAAATTTTGAATAGATTAGTTTATTCATTTGAATATATTCATGATTTTTAGAGTCATTACTTACTTAATTCTCTCATGATGAGACATGAGTCAATGAATATCATAAAATGAGCCTTTGGTATTTTCCCATCCTATATCATAACCTTTTTATAGTTCATCCAAAGATCTCAAGTTATCTATAATCAATAATTAAATTAAATCTTTTTTTTATTTTTTCTATTTTATTAACTTCATTGTGATAACATTAGTTTTTTTCGTGATAAAAAATACATTAAATGTTTATTGTTATATTTAATGTGTTTCAGTGTATATAAATAATTTATTTTTGATACCACAAAAGGGGATGAAATTTGGATAAACACAAACATAATGTTTAAACTATAAATATTTTAATGGGGAAATTTTGAAAGGGAAAATTTTATTTCTTAAAACCTTAAATTAATATAATATAAATATTTAAAGTGTTTAGGTTCAAATAATTAAAACAATTATTTTATAGTTTATATATCAATGGGGTTTATGATCATAAAAACAGATTTACTTTTGGGATCATGTTAATCTAATAATTTTAGTAATTTTAAATTTTTTTGATGGAATCTTACACCCAATTTTTCTACTAATGAAATTTGTTATGGTTAATTTAAGGTTTATATTAAATTAGTCTTAATTTGGTTTATGATTAATTTTCTTAAGTATTGTAGTAATATTTTAGTGGTCTTGAATAACTGTTCATAACCCTATGTTTAAAGTAAACATTAGAATCATGAAATCTAATTTTGTAAGGATCTCAAATTTTTGAACCATGTGTTTCCTCTATATATTAGGATTGGGAACCATACTTTTATCTGCTACCCAAAATTTATTTACTAACGTTATGGTTCATCAAGAAAACGTTTTTATATCATAATTTAATTTTCAACAGCACTATTGAAAATTATATCGACGCTGTGAAACCTTATGTTTGACATAGTTATCTATAAGACTAAAATTTAGAATTATTTTCAACGATTTATACAATATATTATTCAGATAAAATATATATTTATAGTTGTTCTCATACTAATTAAATGTAACTTATTAAATATATTAAATTATTATTATTTGTAATAGATTTTATCATTTTACCTAATTTTTCTTAACTCAAATGATTATGATTTATCGTGTGGATTCTGATAATATTTTTGACCTAATTTATATAAATAATCTTCTCAAATACGGATAGTAACTTCTTATAAAATTTAATTATGGATCAAATTATTTTTAGAGATATACTTTGGATACATATATATTTCTATATGAAACTATTTGATCATAACACTGTGACTGCCGTTTCTTTTTTCATCATTTTATTATATTCCATCAATGTAATTATCTAAGCTAGACTTTAGATATATACATATTAATAAAAAAAATTTGTGTTATTTATAATATATTTTAATGGTTATTATTCAATTTTTATCTTTCATTGAAGATTGTTAATATCTAGGATAATTTTCGAGCGGTTATTTTTTAAATAAATTATTGTGTAACTTATAATATCCATCATCTTTCAATTTATGAGGTAACTGGTAGATGTATATGATTTATATAAAACTACTAAACTTATTTTCTTCAAGTCTTGACTGGTCATATTTTTTCTTTTGGGGTGTAATATTATCTCACTATTACACGGTTTCAAGGATTCTTATAAAAGAACCTGGCTTGTTTTAACTTTTCGACTATATATACTTTGTTATAGAGGTCTGTAGATAGGAGGAACTAATTTCTAAAATTCGTCAAACTTAATAAGAGAGTATTGGTGGACTGGGATAGGGGTCATTGTGTCCTAATACACTATAAAAAATATATGTTTTATCGTCTCTATTTTCAACAACATATGAAATGTAAATAAAATAATTTCAAAAATCATTAAAAATCACAAATATATATCAACTGTTATTTTTCCAATATTTTTAAAAAGACATACATCACCTATAGGTCTATATTATTCTCACATTATAATAATTTGTTATTAAAATATTTTAAGGGATATAAATAAAGTGTTAAGAGATTATAATTTCAGAATTATATTTTGAACGTGTTTTTTAATGATATTTTTTTATAAGAACCCTGAAACATCTAACGAATTTTCTAGAGTACTTTTTCATTGAGGATTTGAGAACATGTGTGAAGCTATGCCAAAAACCTAAAAACATGTTTAGTGTTAAGGTGATATTTTTTAAAAACATGTGATTGAGTTATAGATACACCTCAATATGTTCTTGAGGATGATATTATAATGTTTAGTTTTGAATATGATTTTATAGATATTGATAAATTAAATTTGATATAAATTTGGACCATTATTTTGAGTAGTGATTTTATGAAAAAGTTATTTATGTTATCATTTATGATTTTTTTAATATTTTCCGAAGTATAGATTATATTTGATATTTTTTTCTTTTTAGGAATAAGGAAAAATAATATATTTGTAATGATAAATGTTTTCATTTCAGTTTTATAGTGATTCTAGTTAATATCATGTTTTAGAAGTATATATGATCAAGGTATTAACTTGATTAATATCTGATATTAATAGATACTTTCTTATATTTATAGAATAAATATTACATGATTTTTTAATTTTTTTAATTTTTTTAATTTTTGTCTTTCATGTTTCTGAAAACATTTTTTTGTGGTTTATTATGTCAAAATTTATGGAATGTTTTATGTTTATCTTTGGGATTTACTATTTAGGTTTTATAGAGAAATATATCATATCATCATATGAATATTTTTTCCCAATTGGATAACTTATGTTTACCATTTCTCTATTGGTAAATATATTCAAGTATATGAAATTAGTTTCTTCTCTTAAGGGTTATATGATCTCTTGAGTGTTGATTTTAGAGCTTTAGGCACGAAAAATTCATCTTGAACATTAATTTCAAATGGAAATAGATGATATATTAGTTAAAATTAATGTAATCACAACCAAATCATGAACTTATAATGAAAAGACAAAAATTTCAGAAGTATATTTTCTTATGCTACATGGAAAAATAATTCTTCATATATAAGAAAAAGTTTCTTTAAAATTGATATGTTTTCCATTTTATAGTGATTTATTAAGAGTTTATTTTAATTTTTTTCCCCCATTGGTTTATGGTTTTGTATCCACTTAATTTATTAGGAACTTGTTCTAACATACACAGTTTTACCATTTGGTAACTATATTTCCCCTCCATGACCATATTTTTTCATTCCATAAATGGACTCCTTATATAAAAAGATAACTACATGTCATTTCAAGTAACCATTATGTTTCCCACATCATTATTTCAATGGATTTATTAATTTTTTCCATCCCACTATATAGGTTTTTATAAAATGTATTTTAGAATATCAAATAATTCATTACGAAGATAACTTATATGAGGACCAAATTTATTTTAAATAGTTCAATGAAACACTATGATATTTCAGAATATAATTTTTATTTAAATAAGTACTATATTTTTTAAAGCAATTCATACATGAAACCGTGAATCTATATGAAGTATGATACAATATACCATTATAAAAAATCCATAGTATTGGAAGGTATCAATTATAATAATAACATTAAAAAATAATGTACAATGGTTATTAATAATTATAATGTATTTATTAGGTCATAATAAATATGTAATTAATTTTCAGTACAGTCCTCTAATTATTTGAAAATATTCTTTATTCAAAAAAGAATTGTATCAAATTTAAAAATGAGAAAAAAAATTAATTTCATTATTTTTTAGATATTATATTTTCATAAATTAATATCATAATTGAAATTGTTATTTCATCATTATATTGCAGTGAATTTTTAGGAATCTCTTTAAAAGAATTATTTTTTTGAGAATAGTGAGAAATACTGACTTTTAGTATAAAAGATCATTTATTTTAAAGTAAAGGTACCATAAAGTATTTAATTTAATAATATAGAAACATAATCATACTTCTAATTGATTTAATATAATTAATTTTAAATTAATCGTTATTGTACTTTATTGTGTTATAAGGTTGTTTTGGGGATTAAAATGCATTTTTTTCATAATTTGTTTTATGTGTGCAATGGGTTTTTATCATAATATAATATATTAGTATATATTTATTAACATTTAATGATATATATATATATATATTTATATATTTATATCTTTTATGGTTCATTTTTATGTTTGTACAAGGAACACATTGTAATAAAATTGGATAATGATTAAAATCATGTTTATAAGACAAGTTTTCATTTAAATCTAACTGATTATTTAAAATTATATTATTCCAATGATCAAAATTTTACATGATAAAAAATAATTAATATCATTAATTAACAATATAATGTTAATTTAATAGGGTTAAAATAATTTTTTGTCACATAGAAAATAAACACTGTAAAATTTTGTTTACATGTGTAAAATTAAAACATGTTTATTAGGGGATAAAGGAATATATAAGTATAAAATTTCCAAAAAGAATATAAATATTTTTTTAATAAATATTAATAACACATATAATAGTACCATATAATTTTTTTTTCAAATTTTATCCTCTTCTCCTCGAATGTGACCTTATGTCATTAAAATATTTTCTGATATTACTTGTGGGTCACTCGCCTCACTTAAATAAAGGAACATGTTATCCAAAATTATTTATACCATTTTATAATTATATCAATATCAATACCTACAAAAAAATTATTATTAACTACCTTCATCATAGGGCTTCTTCTCTTCCCCTAATCCATATCCTCCAAGGATTAAATATTAAGAAGAAGACCAACTCTTAAAAAAATAAGAATATATCATCACTAAACACTCTCACAATGTTTTAATCTTATAAATCCTATAAAAATTTTGTATACCTAAAAACATGATGAATATATTATAATTATTATAAATATTTTTTTTATTATGTTCTAGAAACCATTATCCACCACTACTCCATCATATGGGTAATAAAATTTTCACTCATGTGTATGTACGGACAACAGCATCCATGTAGTGACATGATTCATTTTCCATATAAGTATTTCATGTGTAGTTATAATGATGGATTTATTATATGTATATTATATTTATCAGCTATTTATTCTTTTTGGAATTATGAGATCTTATATAATCCATTTACTTCAATTTTATTGGAAAACTATAACGTCACTCATTCATACGCGTGGACGTCCACCACTATGAAGCTTTGTGACTTGGTTATCATATCCTTTAAAAATAAATAGTAACAGGGATAGATTTAATGAAGATATATGAAATTAATTTGGAATTAAACATTTTATAAATTTAAATTATCATTTATGTTTCCTTCATTACATCAATCAAAAACTGGAAACGTCACTCCTGTGTACATACAAATTACCATCATCATGAGGTGATGAAATTCATTTTTCATCTCCACATTATGTTAATGATTATAAATAATTTTCTAAGGAATATATTTTATATTTTTTTCATTATTCACATTTGGGATATTTAGGAACCATGATCATTGTTCTGGGACCATATCTTCCAAACTAAAATGTATATGATGATTGAACCAACTAACACAGGAAATGGTGAATTTAACACAGAGTTGTTAATAAATGTGTGTTGAAATTATATAATAGGGTAATAAATGATATTATATGTATTAATATTATTTATTTGAATAATTATAATAAATATAAATTTCTTAGATAGGGGTTATATTGTTTTTGAATCATGTAATGTATAACTAATGGGTTTCATCTCAATTTCACACCATTGACGGGTGATTAATTGTTAATTACAAATTTGTTATTTGTATGGGATATAAAAACCACAGTAATGTATTTTTGAATAATATATTATTTAATTAAATGGTGTGAAATTAAAACTTGGTTATAATCTTTTAATTATTCTCATTTCAAAAAACACTAAAGTAGTATGTTTTATTCATCTCAATTCCATTTCATTGATACTTATTTGATGTTATGAACATATTTTTCTTTATAAGGATTTTATAATTTAAATATGAAATGATATATCATTTATAATTCATAATATATGTTTTTTAAAGGTACAATTCAAATTATTTTATCCATTGGGATTTGATTTGAATGATACAATAGTCGTACGGGTGTACCATCTCAAATTGTCTTTTTTGTAACATTTGTCATGATTATGAACATATAATATTTAATTTGGTGTATATAATACCAATTTAATATATTGTATCCTGACTATTCATAGGTTCATTGCATAGAGGGTCCAATTTTAAGATATTCATGTTATGGAAATAACAAATCATGTGTTTTCAAATAAGGGTATTACGGGCGAATATAATTTTTCTATGATATTGTTTATTCTAAATTTTTTATATCGAAATAATATAGTATATATATTATAAATATTATAATCATTCTTCTCCATTATTGTATTTCTCATGATTATATATTTTTTCTTATATTTTTCTCTCTTTAAATACTTAAGAGGCTGAAATAATACTTTTTTTGAAAACAGAATCAATTTCTCTCATCGGTCAAAAATATATACCTCAATTGTATATATTCTCATTCAAATGATTTAAATGATTTTTTTTACTATTCTCAAATTATTTTTTAATATTATTTTTACATGTGATTATTTTTTTTAAAAATAATTAACTTTTCTAATTATTTTTTCAATGAGGTATAATGAGGAATCACCCATAAATAATTCATAAATTCAATATTTAGAAAAGAATAATTTTCTTTCATTTTAATTATATTTTTATGCTTATAAACATATAGGATTTATAAATCACTATTATATATATTATTATTTCCACATAAATTCATTACTTTTTCATAGAATCCATTTTTTCTAACACAAAAATCTTTAATATAGACAATGTTTTATTTCAAAGACTCATCTTCATTGTTTTAATCTAGGCCTCAACCTTGTCCTCATACCACTTTAAAACTATTTGTAAAAACATTTTAGAAAAAGGAATGAGAAAAAATCCCAATAATGTATATATAGAAAGAATGAAAGAAACATCTTAGTACATGAATACTCATAAACATTTTCTTTTTTAAAAAATAAAGGTTCTCATCAAAATAAACATTTACATACTCAAAAAATCAGACTATCTACCCAAATATTTTAATAAAAAATTTAATTAGAAATATTATAAGACATAAATAAATCACTAAAATGGTTTCATTAAAAACATGATAAATTTTTGAGAATTTTCTCACACAGTTGAACCTTTATGACTTAAGAAGTAGAAAACAATTTCTTTTAAACATAATCTCATTAGCATGCCTTATGAAATCAGTAAATTTCTATAAAAACCATAGAAGGAATAAATAAAACATATAGTTAACTTTGGATATCATTTACATATATGTTTTATAACTTGAATTACCTACAATTTACACTTCCTTCTATATCATTATTCAATGCATTAAAGGGATATAATAGACCAACTCGTCCTTGGTTCATTACAAAACCACTTATCCATGGTTTATAACAGAACTATATGTTTTTGATCTATAATGGTACCAATGATCATTGAATTATAAAAGGAAGAAACCATAATAGTAATTAATTTTTAATAACCAAAACATAATCATAACACATTAAGGCACTCATTCTTAAAAAATTTCTCATTAAACCCAAAGGTGAAAGAATTCCTGATGTCAAAACATAGATTCCATTTATAATACCATTTTTTAAAATAATCTAATAGAATTATATGAAGCTTTTTATTTGAAGAAAATATGAAATATTTTTATTTAATTCAAAAATAAAATAATGGTTATGATAGGGTGGAAGTCATTGACTCTAAATATGTAAAAATAGAAAATTCCATTTTTCTTTTCATCAAAATGTAATGTTAAAATATATAAAATAATCCATCTAAAAATATTACAAGTGACATAATTGAAATAAAATGACTTTTCTAATTTATTAATTTATCTTTAAATAGAAATAAAATATATTTTTAATAATATATGAATATAATAAAAATATTTAACGAAATATATCGAAACCCATTAAAATATGGGTTTTAAGTAATTGTCCCTTACCCTGAGTACACCTCATCATGTACATTTGATATGTTTCATAATAATATTATTATATTGATTATTTACTTTATTAAAGAAAATAATTTTTATTATTCCTTATTTTTCCATGTTGAAATAATTTACTTAATAAATTAACATCATGTCGAATGTTTTTTATGATATTCAACTCATATGTCCAAAATTACTTTGGTGGGTAGACTATAATCAAAGAGGTAATTAATTCATTATCTATAGAATAATAATACTTAAAACATTATTATTTTTATACCTAAATTGTAATTTTAAAACCAATCATGGAAATGGTTATGAAAAAGGAACTCTGTTACAATCATGGAGATGGTAACACTTATGTACACACAACTATCGTTTCCAAATCACAAATATGGGGATGTTATAAAATAAGAATTATTATATACAAAAATAATAATTATTATATCTTATATACAATATTATACGATTAAATACAATTATATATACTAGCCATGTGATACGACTATGAGAGAAGAATAACATCCTTTCGTAGAGGTAATAATCCACACATATGCATGAACTAAATTATCATTTATCAATGATTGGAATAGTAAGAAAATATATGATATATTATTTTAATATATTTATAAATAAAAAATGAATGTAATATATAGAAATAAAATCTTCATTTATAATAACTTAGAAAGGTTGTGATTGAGAAATCATTACATCAATCCGTGAGCCGATAATCTTCTGTGGTTGTGAACGAGGCTTTCTTTTCACATTTGATGGGTTGTGAAATCGATATATGATATTAAATTAAAATTAAAATATATAAATATATAGAAGTTAATGGTTTTTTTTATTTATTATAGTTTTTAGTAGATTTTATGGGGTCAGAATAATACATAATACTAAAAGAGCTGGTAAAAATATACACCTCTTCATTGGATAAACCACTTTTCTTAACACCTTAAGCCATATGAATTTGGAATTATGCCCAATATAAGTTTTCAAGAATAAGGGAAGGAATTTTAGGTTGTTATATGGTTATTTATTTTCCAAACAAATCAGTTCATTAATTGTATTGGCTGAAAAAAATCTTGATGTGTGTGATGAAGAGAATATGGGGTTTCTATTTATAAGTAGAGGAGGTCCATTCTTGTAATATTTTAATGTGTTAAATTAATATAAATCCATTTTAGTTTTAAAATGGATCATTATTTCAATAATTAAATGATTATATTATGATTAGTCAATAACTAGAAAATTTAAGTGTTTATTAAACCCTTATATTTTTGTTTCAACCATTTATTATCCCTTTTACCAATTACCATGATAAAAATGTTTTTAATATTTATTGTTCATGATAGAAACAATAATAAGGAAAATTGGCCATAAATAGACAGTTATTTATATTTTAAATAATAGAATATTAATGTGGTTGAATATACAATTTTTAGAAATTTTGAGTCATTTTATAATAATTTTGTTTATAAAAAATAATTCATTTATTTGTTGTAAAAAATGAAATAATATAATATAATAATTTTCTAACTAATTTAAATTGGATTAAAATTGTATTTAATATAAAATAATAAATATATGGAATTAATATAATCAACCATAAAATTTTTAACAAGTTTTTATCTTGTTTTAAACCTTATCATTTCATTAACCCCATTGTAAACAAATTTTAACCATAACTGTGGTAATGACTCATTCAATATTAAAGGGTTATAATTTTAATATAAAGTGAAAATTGGATCATAAATACAAAAGGGATTAAATTATACCCCATTTAGAATAATAATTGTTTTTGTTGGTTTTTTGAATGAGCTAAAAATATTTTATTAAAATATTAATTAATATAAAATACCACTAATGTCATTTTTGACACTATTAATTTAATTTTACATAGAAAAAAAGACAATAATAAAATAATCACAATATAAACCTTTAACACATTACCAAAATTTTATATTTACCTACAAATTTTGTGTAATGCCAAAACTCATTCAAATTATATTACAATAATCATTTTTAATATATTTATTTTATATTTCTATTAATTTAATACACGCTAATTTGAAATTATGTAAGCATTTTAGGTAACTATTTTTTTCACTAAAAACCATAAATATTTTTCCATGATAAAAAACATTTCTGTAAATATACCTTTTAGACTCGATTATAGCCTCTTTTTTCCCTCTGACAAAATTCTTTAGATAAGAATGAATATATTATGATATTTTTGTCTTTTCATTGCCTAAAACAATATAAAGGTAAAAATCAAAAAATTATTGAAAAATTTTACCATAATTAAAACAAATGAATATGCATGGACTACCTATACTAATACAATATGATAATGTATGATTATCTTCAATTTTCAGTGATAATAAAATATTTTTTTCAATAATTATTTTATTTACCCTTACAGTGTAGATAATTATTTTCTATGGTAACTATTCATAGTGACCAAAAATAAATGGGACTTATTTACCAAATGTGGATTTCCTGATTCCAAATATTTAATTCATTTTTAATGATTCTACATTCCCAAGTGGTAGAGAATAATTTTATATAACAAATAAAAATGAAATGGAAAACATTTTTTTTCAGAAAAAAAAGTTTATTTATGTATAAAAATAATATTATATCAAATTAAAGTATATAATTCATTATGTATACTATAATTGGATTATGTAAAATAAAAAAGAGTGGATTATATTTAATAAACAATAAAAAATATAATCTGATCCTATAAAAATGTTAAATGATCATACATTTTTTGATTAGAAATCAATATTTTCATTATTTAATAAAAAAATTAAACATTTGAGAAAAAATATCAAAATATCACACTAAGATAATATTTATATTTTGATTTTGAAAACGATAACCTTTTAATAAAATAAATGATTCAAAATATTTTGAAATATATTCTAATATTTTCTTCAAAAAATAAATAAAATCATTTTTGATGAAAAATTATTTTTAAATAGCACGTATTTATGAAAAATAAAATTACATCACAAATAATTATGAAATTATTTACTAATAATGTAATAATACTAATATATTGAGTGGGGAATTTAAATATATTTATTTTACCAACTAATACTATCTATACAAACAAACTAAATATATAGGTTACAATATTCATATTTAAATAATAATATTTCAAGGATCATTTATGCTTGTTGTTGCATGTATTATAGTCTATCGATCATGGTATAATTTTTAAAAAAACATGGTATTATAGTTATATTTTACATTTTACTCTAAATGCGGAATATTTTTTTTTACTCTTTCATAATTATATTTCCCTACCATGTTGAATATTTTCTTCTTTTAATGTTCATTTATATGATTCCCTAGTTTTTTTAATGTAAAATTTTCATTATTATTCTGGAAATTTTTATATTTGTAATAATTTTATGGATAATAAAATGTTAAATTACCTTAAAATGTTATACTAATAATTAAATGGTTTTTTTCGTCTCTGAAAACATCCTTTTATGGTACATATTCTTTATTAGAGATAAAATCTAACATTAACATATCTATTCATTTCCTAGATGATTTATGTTTATTATGATGAAATTTTTATTAAACCGATTTTATATCCTTAGAAGAATCCATGATGTAATAATTAATGATTTCCCAATATTTTGACAAAAATATAATTTAATTAGGATTATATTATAGGTGGTTCTATTTATATCCAAATATTGGTGGTTATGTTATAAACTATAGATAGTTTGGTTAGTTATAACCCTCTAATGCATGTGGTAATGTTTATAGGGGTTGATGGGCTCCTAAGAGATGACATATTTTATAAAATACTATTATATGAATGATTTAACTATTTGAATGATACTCATAGAAGAATGTTGTAAATTTAAATTTTGGAATTTACAATATGGATCTTTATACCTAATGATAGTACTGGGAGTGAACCTTAACAGAGGAAGTAATTTCATATACTTATATGAATGGCCTAAACTTATGCCTTATTCTTATGTTATTTTCTTAGAGAACATGATTTATTATTGATAATTCTACACACTGATGTATTATGTATTTTTTGACAAATTATATTCCATGATTCATGTTTAAATATCCTGGGAAACTCTTTATGATTATTTAGATTTATAAACATGATTTCATACACATATACTTGTCTTACACTCACATAGGGACATTAGTAGACATATCTTATGTTTTCCCACACTAGGGATTTGATCACACTATTTATTATTTTTCGATTCCCAATGTTCTAAATAAATTTTTTATGTTTGATATGTCTATAATGGGTTCGAGATACTACAAGCTTAATGGAAAATGTTGCAGAATTTTTATATTCTAGTTAGTTATGCATCTATTCTTTTGAAGAACCAAAACATTTACAGTTTTTAAGTGTATCATATTAGTATATCCGGAATTTTTTTATTATGACGTATTGTTTATATTTGAAAATTTTGGGGTCACTATATTAAATAAAATCAATCTTGAATAAGGATAAGATTTTGAATTAAACTCATACCTAATGTCTGATATTCATCGTAAGTGATTTTATCCTCCATTAAAATAAAATAAAATTTATTACAATTTTATAAAATAACTCTATACATAATTATAATATCATATAAAAAACTAATAATATTTCAGTAACCATTTAATAATAATTATTTACCAACATCTTCATTTCCTCTTTTTATATGTTTCAATTTTCAAGTTTGTTTTGGTATTGTAGTTTTTGGTCATTTTTGTTTCTTAAAAAAATATAATCCCATTAAAAATATTCATAGTACAAATATCATATATATTAAATATGTATATATAGTTATAATCATTCATGAATTATATACATGATAAAATATTCATGTCACTTCATAGAGCTCGTTGTCCACGCATACATAGGAGTGACATAATCAATTTTAACCAGTTGAAAGGTATGAATATAAATGATATCATATATTCATAGAATCATTATTATGTTATAAAAATAATATAAACTAATTACATCCGACATTATAACTATCCATTTAAAGTGGTATGTAAAGACAAATTACAGTGCTACATGGTTATAATAGGATTTAAGTATGGAAAAGGCATCATTTTCATTTTGTATAGGGTGTAAAGGGGGTATAAAATATTCTCCTATGTTAATAATAATATCAAATTATTTTGAAGATAATTTATAACTTATTTTAGGATTAATACAATCTATTTTATGAATTTTAGGAAAACTTTTGTTGAAAATTCATGGTTAACAGTTATAACTCTTCTATGAGAGGTTTCCTTTGGCTAACACAATATGATAAGAATTATTAGACATTGGAATAGAATGGGTAATTGAAAAAAAAATGTAAGCAATCATTAAATTTAATAGGGTATACATTTGATGAAATATAATGTTAAAAACGTTTTAATGAGGTAAGATAATAGGATTAATTTTAAAAGTGTTTGGGAGTACACAAATGGAATTTCAAAATAGATTTAATTATTAGTCTTGTCTTTCTCACATATAATGCTTCCAAATGGAAAAATATTTGATGGAATAAAATTTAGGGTCAAATTATAATCAAATTATATGAATTATAAATTTTTATGTTGCATTTATACCCTTATATATCAATTTAATCCCTTAGAAAAAATTGTTTTATCCTTAACCGTGGTGTCAATTTTTAATTATGTTTTCAATTCATTATAACCAAAAAGTTTGATTACATTATAACCAAAAATTATTCTAACATTATTAAGTTATATATAATTTCCCTATTCTAAATTTGGAATAAATTTTACTACATTAGACTTTTATAAGTGGTTGAAATTAAATTCAATATAACTTCATAAAACACAACAAAACCCAACTTTATGAAAAAAGATTATTTTAATCATAAAAATGATTTTTCAATGAAATATAGTATAAGATTGTATACATTGTAATTAATTATATTTTTTCAAATAAAAGAATACTTAATTTTATTTAATATCACACCAAAACTAATGTATCCTTTTATATAATTGATTAAAAATGTATAAATAATCAATAATTAATTGAATAAAAAAATTCCATTGATTTCCAAAATGTCATGAATGTATTTCTTAGTCAATAATAATTTTTTTATATAAATTTTATTACTTTTTTAATATATATTTAGTCCATCATTTTTTAATCATTATTGTATTCTAATATAATGTGAATGTATAAAACGTTGCAGCTTTGGTTGAATTAGTAATTTCACTATTCACCAAAAAAATCAACAAGCTCAGAAAAATCCTATAAATACCTCTTAATCATAATTTTACATGAAAAATTCAAAAATTAATTTCATTTATTCAATGAAAAATTATAATAATTAAAAATTTAGTTTTTAATCGTATTCTAAAATAAAGATATTTGTATTGTGTTATTTTATCTCTAGAAAGAAAAGAATACTATAATTGAATAATATTTGTTATAAAGAATCTACACAAAATTTATGATTGATATATAAGGAAACCTATGTTATGGGATTCAATAGTTATCTAAATACAATGTTAGGTGTGGGAGGTATATTGGAGGGTCCCTTTTATAGGTGAGTTTTAAGTAGAATTGGACCAAATATCCATTCCTTAATGCATATGGTTGTTATTATTAAAGGACATTATATACATAGAATAAATATTTCATTTTTTTCATAAATCCACTCATATGAAAATATGTTGATAAGGTTTATTCATATTTTATGTCTTTACCACAAATCTTAAACCTTTTTACCATATTTTACCTTTAAAATACTAATAAAATTTTAAATCATTGAATTTGTTGGATGCATAAAAATGAAATTAGAATTGTTAACTAATTTCGAAATTCTAATATATTGGACCCTATTTAATCAAATTCAATGTTTAACTAAGAGAAAATAATATTTTTAATGAAAATATAAAATATATAAGAAAATATTTGTTCCTATAAAAATTTAAATTCTTATCACTCTTAATCTTATTTCATATAAAATAATTTTTTTTTTGAGTTTTAATATGATTTTAAATACATTAAACATTTTACATGAACAATCCTTTGGAAGTGACCATCATAATTTATCTTTATTAAAATACACAGCACTAATAAATGATTCTTTGATAGTGAATATCCTTTTTTATCCTTAAATTATTTTAATCACATCCCATTATTTCTTTTCTACCTATCAACTCAAATTTAATCAACCTATTAGTAGAATTATAATACTTTTTATGGTATGAAGATAATAAATCATTGTTTTTCAATATAGTCAGTTTCAAAATAATATATAATGAAAAAAATAATTAATAAAAATATTTACATTTTATTTTTTTAGTTAGATCCCTAATTAGTTATTATATCTGAATTATAATAATTTTGTTTTGTTTCTAATTATTACAAAACTTTAACATATATATTTGATACTTTTATATCTAATGAACATATATTAAATAATCATATAGCCAATGACCAAATTTCTAATGACCATATATGTAATAGTCATGTAAAACTATTATATAGAGAATAATATAAATTACATAATTCATTCATCCTATTCAATGAATTCGTCTCAAAATGTCTATTGTATTTTTAAAAACCAGATATTTTGGACTCCCTAAAATACATATTATGTTCGATAAATTGTCCCACATGAAATAGCCAATATAAAAAACAAAAAATATCAAGACTAAAATATGTATTAATCTATAATGAACGCTAATATGGTATATGTATTGAACTTGTTTTTTTCAATATAAGAATTTGAAATATATTAAAAAATATTTTCAAATCTATACATTGAGACTGTGTAATATTCCAATTCTTGGTGAGCCCAGAATTGATATTATAAAAAATTTAAATATTTTAAAATCATATGCATGTAGTTTTTTTTATAAATAATGGGGTATATCTGGATTGAAATTTCATATAAAAAATTTCAGACATTAGTCGAATCCAGAATTATGTTTTTACACTATGTGTGTCCTATCATTGGTCGGGACTGAAAATTCATTTGAGGTAGCAGCTTCTCGGTATATTAAGGGGATTAAGTAATCAATTTTTTATATTATTTCATTTTATACCTATAACATATTTTCCTCTATATAATATCTGTATTACAAATTCTCTACTTTTATCCACCTATCCCTGGGAGATTTTAAAGGGTAATTGAATGAATTACTCTAAATTATTGACATTGGATGATGAACAATGATAATATTGAAGTGAAGAATTATATAATGAAAATATTATGTATTCCCTATCAAGGAAGAATGTTTTTTTTTCATAAATAATTAATCCATTATCCTGGTAGGGATCATTAATTGTGGTTTACACCCTTAATTGAATGTTTGAAAATTGATTTCATCTCTTATTGTAGTTCTGTGGTTTATTTTTTGTCTTCATTATCTCCATTGCCTGTTATATTAGTAGTTTAATATATATCCCATAGTTGAACATGCTAAAAATTATGTAAATCTCCAATATATGATCATTGGATAATAATTTTTGTCCAATTATTGATTCCCTTTTTTCTTGTGCTTTTCCCCTCTTCGTTCATCACGTTTTTAAATATTGGCCAATGGGGTCACAATTCGACATTTCGAGGGTAGGTTCGAGTGTGATCAAACCCTTGGATTCATGTAAATTTTGAATACTATGAATCTATTGAAAATTGATGATGGAATAGGGGATATCAAATGTTTAAAGTGATACTATGTGTATCTAAGATCAGTAACAATGATAGGATCGTGTAACATTTGATGAGAGGCACATCGGGTGGTGTGAGGGAATCGTGTGAATGGATAAAAATCATTTTATGACTAGAAGTAACTCGGAAACGATGAAAAAAGGTTACACCGCTAATTTCATGTGATAAAATGGTAGGAATTATGTAATAAGTTGTGTTTCTAGTATTAACATGAAAATCATGAATTTATATAAAAAATGTAACAACCTGACTTACAGTCAAATAACACACTTGTGTAGTCCCACCAAGATATAAAGTCTAGGGTTTTGGGGATGCTATGGATCAAATAGAGTTTTCTCAGACCACAAACAAAGTTACCCTCTCAAGGTGGATATTTGTGTTATAACTATACACAACCGGGATCACATGAAGGATGACAGACTATGTACTCTGGGATTACCTTATAATTGGTCAGTACACTAACAAGGACTAGTATATGGTTAGGTACATAGGTCTAGGCTAATAGGAATGGGTATAAATTGGAGGAAATGAGGAGGCCCTAGGTGGTTGACACAAGATGTGTGGTCCCCATACACATCATTTATGGTGACATGGCCTCAAATCCATGTCTCGAGGTGAAAATAGTTTGGAAGAGGCATAGGCCACATGTTGTGTGGTCCCCTACATGGCATGTTCCTCAATAATAAACTTCTACCATGTGTATCACTTTTAATAGGAATCATATTTTGGCCTAGGATTTTCCTATCCTGATCATTCTTTCACATTACATGTTGTAACCTTGGTAGTTTACATTGATACATGACATGATGTGTTCTAGTCGTGAACAATTTTGAAATGATACTTGAGGATGATAGTGATTAGGTAGGATTATCAACGACTGATGTGGGGACTAGAACCCCCACCCACTCAACCACCCCTTTCAATTAAGGTGTGGGTTACCTTTCCTCCTTACAAAGATTAAGTGCAACCCCCCTGAAAGACTAGGACATCGGTCCTACAAACATTTATGGGGACACCAGAGGCACTAGGGTTTGGGTCCTCTATACATTAAGTGGAACACCCTAGAATACAAGGTCATGGGTTCTCTATACATTGAGTTCTACCCCCCCCCCCCACATATAGAGGTTTGTGCATCTTCTATTTATATATACCCTTTATGTGGAACCCCTATTATTCAAGGGAATGGGTCATGTACTCATAGATGGGAACCCCCTAAAGTAACAGGGCATGGGTTATCAACCCAAACAGTGGAATCCCCTTGATGTACTAGGGTGATGGATCTCTAGAGATACATTCTGATTTAAACACCCTATTGGACTAGGTTGTGGGTCCTCTATTATTTTAGCAACATCATGATGACACACCTAGAAATGATAGATCTATCAATGATTTTATTTGCATCCCAAGGACCCGCCAGGGTGTGGGTCCACTATCTATCTACTGAGTGGCATCCCTCTAACATACTAGGATGTGGGTCCTCTCTCTTTTAGATATCATCCCCATACTATTTATTGAGCAATTTTTTGGGGTGCATCTTCTTCATGACTTTCTCAGGAAGACACATGAGATGATGGGCATAAATAATAAAAAACAATGATGGACCTTTAAATATAAAAAATGAATCATCATCCAATGATGTACTCGGATATATAGATCCCATTTCTATCTCATCTAGGATTCTTTATGATGATATGTTTGTTGATTGTTTTTTTTCACAATTACTTTGGGTTGATCTAACTACTTCCATCGAAATATTTTTTTCCCAATCATTTTTAGGGAAGACATAATGGGTATGTACACTGTCAACCCTTTATGGTATTTTCCTACATGAGTTGTATCTTACAAAGATAAATGATTTATGGGTGGTTCTTTTAGTTGATCATAGGGATACATGGGGTTATAGTCCATGTATGGTGGTCTGTTTTGAATACCAAGAGTTGGACACTATTAGTATTCTTTTCATTTAGTTGGTGTACTTTTGGGACTTCATTTCAAGTTAGGTGTGTATTTTTCCTTTATAAGTATTTGTTTGGAACTTAGGAAAAAATTGTTGAAGTATATCGAGTGTGGATTTTCGGCTAGGGAGACAGATATTGTTCTAGAGTATAACATTTCCAACCATCAAGTCTCTAAATATCTACTTGTTGATGTGGAATACTAATAAATTGGTTGTAGGGAAATGTGTATAATATATCACATAATATTGAGAACTTTGACTATCTTTCTTTAGTTATTTTTTCGTATACATTGTCATCATTCTATGGTACTTCTTGATCATGTTAATATGCCACAACATAGATAGCTATCTAGGTCAATGATTATGGATAATGATGAAGATTCGATGAGTAATTTTTGTTCCCCCCAATGATGAACCTCATTCAGGTAAGAAAAATTTAGAACCCTCACATGTGGGGAAGAAAATATTCTCAGCGAGGAACATTGAGTATGCATGCAGGTTTAGTGTGACACTTGAGTTCTAGTGTGAGAGGACAGATAAGATATTTATGATCCAGATCCCCTAGCATAGGATGATTGTCTTGAGTTGGGGATAAAACTCATTCATATTGTATGGATAGTGACCTATGAAATTTTCAATCGGGAATCTAGTATTTTCATTAGATTAGTTGGGAACTAGTTCATTATAGATATGCTGAATCATATTGATATGACACTACCATGGATTGACTTCCATTAGTTGTTTCATGATGTGTATTACCCCTCGTGATTGTAATCTATTCGGATTCAAGATCATCTAGCAACAATACATGGTATTATATCAGTTATTGAGTATGTCGTGTGGTTTCCTGATAGAGAGAACAACTCATGGTTCATCTTAGAAATGTGGACATGTTGTCTAGGTTCACATAGTAAACTAGTTCATCCTGGTGAGGGATGATGTCATGCATGTGGGAGGGTTGGTCACATGGCTTGTGATTTCATGGCACAATATGTCAAGGTGGGAATTAATGAAATAGATGGACTACCACAGTAGATAATGAACTATGATCAGAGTTCTCCCAAGCATAGTCAGGGAGGACACATGGTGTTTCTACTAGCAGAGGCGCAAAGGGGATTTCTGGGAGGTGGATTTTTTAGTGTATGTAAATATTTCTAGTTACTTCCCCCATGACAATCAGGTGTCCCACACTAATCATATGTGGTTGGTGTATGGGGTTACATGTAGCTACAATCCATGGCGGCTTATTACCTAGAATCGCATTAGATGATATGAGTTATGATCCTTGTTTATACTACACATTCTGTAGTATGTACAAACATAGTTATGAGTCTCTAATTCATTTATATATCCCTTACGTGATAGAAAGACATCCATCTTTACACCGTATTATAACAAATTAGAAAATGGTTTTGACTAGTTCATATTCATTGATGTCACTTATATTATGGTAATGAAAGATATCATTTTTTAGAGAGAGTTTTTTTATGGGAAATCATGTTCATCACTATAAAAGAACATGGAATAATCTTAGGTATATATTTGTTTTCCATGATTTGATCCTTGATTAGCTTTCATCGTAAGTGGCTCATATGCCTTGTGAAAAATGTTGTGAGATAATCATTTATGGGTGAGAGAGATCACATATATGAGTGAGTGTACCTTTCTTGAAGGATGTGACATCCCATTACCCATGAGTTATCTATTTTAGTCCTTAGGGTAGTGTAATCTTCAGGAACCTATGTTACATTAGTAGTGATTGAATTAATTAGTGTCTACTCTGGATGTTCTAGTACTACCTCCAAGTAGGGACATCAGCATTTGCATTGAATTTCACCTCATGACCACTCCTATATTTTATATGGAATTTCATATATCCATTACAAAGCACTGGGAGTTGAGGGTTTAGTTGGAGGTATTTGATGATAAGGTTTTGATCACACCAACTATTTCCCCCGGCGCAGCAGCAATTTTGTTCTTGAAAAATGAATATGGGATCCGGCAACATTGTGTTGATTATCACACCTGAACCAAATAACGATAAAGAGTAAGTAACCAATTCTAAGTATTTACCACCTATTTTATTAGTTGTGAGTCATGATTTACATCTAGAATATTTTTTACATGTACGGATAGAACTACATTATGGTTCGTGAGGATAATGTTATGAATATGTAATTATGACACCATTATGTACATTATGAGTTCATGGAGCATCCTTTCAGTGTGAATAATTCCCTTGTTGTGTTTATTAATTTCATAAAATAGATATTACATAAATAATTGCACTGTTTTTTTATTTTATTTATTTAATGACATACTCATATACACTACATTAGAGGAGGAGCATGTCTATCACTTGAGGATGTTCTTAGACATACTTCATGAGAACCATCTTTATAGTAAACTCTTAAAGATACATTTATGGATCCTTTATGTTCCGTTTCAAAGGTATATTGTTTCATTTAATTGAATATCTATTGACTCTTGGAATATTTAAATAGTGTTTTTGTGGGATCTACCCAGTATTATGTTGGAGGTGTGGAGTTTTCATAAATATAATGGGTATTACAGGAGGTCTATGGTGGTCTACTCTAGGATTACATTTCATTTGACATCCCTAACATAGAAATGGATATATTTCCCTTGAACAATAAATTTCATATATACTTTGTGAAGTTGAGGCTAAGGTTGGCCAATGCTCATATGTTGAAACTACCAGAGGAGGGCATGAGGTATGTAGTGCATTAGCATTTTTATAGACCAAGGTTCTGTTGTGTGTTTATGCATATGAATAAATTAATTAAATATGTTTCATTCTAGTTGATATCCAATAATAAGAACTACCTAAATCATAACCTTTATTTGGTAGGTGTAGTCCTAACTCTGAAGATGTGAATAAGCTATCCTATAAAAGAGTGCTTGTATAAGGTTCGAACCTGAAACCTAGGATCAGCCATTAAAAATGTTGTGTATATCTTTTTTATAAAAGGAACTTGAATAAATACAAAAAATTATTTAAAACATAGAACCTTTTACTAATCATGGTTTCAGAAAATTAGATACATCACTTACACTTTATCATAAATATAAAATTAAAAACATTAATTCATCTATGTGTCTCTTCCACAACATAGTTTCAATGCAGAAAGTATGCTAAACCTTCCAAAGTGTGTATAAAACATAGGGTGAGAATGAAAATTCTGAGTATGTGGCTTTAAAATTAAATAATTGAAAAGAAACGCATTTAGTAATTCTTGAAAATTTTACAATCATACAAAAAATAGATTTTCACAAACACTTGAATACATACATATATATATATACATTATTTTGAAAAATAATTATTCTTGAAAATACATTGGGGAATATATTTAAAAATATTAATATTATTGTGGGAAGTTAACAATAAATTGTAGTCCATGGATAAAATCCATAACATAAGGCCATAGGTTTTCTCTTAGTCTTACGGGTTCACTCCCCATAATGGCTTTTAATTCACCGATGCCAGATCTTTTAAATGGTTTTCTCATAGACCTGCCATTCTCGTCTCAGTCCCAAAACATTTTCAAAATACCCATATTGTATTAATTCAATCAAATGAGTTTCACTGACATTTTTTTAAAATTTTCTAAAACCTTTTAGAGATACTCTCATTCTTTGAAACCTTTTAAGTACCATAAAGTCAAGTCACATGAATTTAATGTGTGCATGAAACAAAATGCTGATAATTTCATGTACGAGTAAATGATGGCCATACCTATACATGAATAACATGGAAGATTATGCAGATGTAGGTATTATCATGAAATGCTAAATCTTTCCAAAAAATCACATAAAATGAAATGTTTTTTCCAATGCTATTTAAGCAACCACGGCATAATTAGATCATTAGTTTAGATATTGTAAAATGCCATTGTTTTTAGAAAAATGTGAAGAATTAACTAAACCTGTGTATTTTATATATAAGTTCAAATATATATATATATAAGTATATATATACACTTATATATATATAACCAACTTTGAAAACTGTAATGGTTTCAAACAAACAAAGGTTATTAAAAAATATAAGGTAGGAATCCATATCAGTATTATATATATAAATACTAAAAATATTATATAATTCATGTGTGAATATATGTATGTATATACACGGATGTAACTATTTTTAAGAAAAAAATCATTTCATGATCATCAAAATCATACATTTGAATATATAACATTTTTATAGAAAGATCATCTAAAATAAGAAGATTTATTGTATAAGTGACGCGGATTAGAAAAATATGTTTTTTTTCATATGAATACATAAATAAATATATATATATATATATATAACTATGTATATATGTATATATTCATGAATTCAAATAAAATTTCCATACCTGATTTTGGAAACTAAAGGGGAAATGGAAATCTCAAGATTGCTTAAGAGCCTGAAACCATATAGAGTTTTGATTCTGGACTTGTGACCATGGAGTACGGGTTCTCTCGAGTATCACATATTTATAAAAATATATGTTTTCAATCTTCATAGAGAAGCTACGTATTATCATTTTTTTAAAGATAATCTAAATAAATATCATAATCACGAGTAGTTTTATTATTTCATTCATAATCCTATGATTATGAATGTGGCGTTGATTTTTTTTTACAATTAGAAACTTTTTCTAATTAAATTGCTTTTTTATTATCTTTTTTTTCACTTTTCCCAATTATATGATTCCCTTATCTTCTTTTCAACTTTTCATGTTTTATACTATTTTTTTACTCTCTCTCACACATTGAAAAAGTCATGAAAATAAATATATTACATTATTATTCCATCATTACAATACTTTATTATAATAATAGTATATTATATTATCTTATTTGACATTACATTTATAAAAATACTTTTCATCATTTTTTTAAAACGTATCATTTTTATAAAACCTTTTTGGAATTTTCCCAATCGTATATCTATCTGTATTGTTTTTCTAAAATAAATCATTTCATTTAAAAAAAATAAGTAACGTTTTTTTATATTTTTAAATAAATAAATAAAATAATTAATTCATTATATATGGGGAATTTTTAATATATATATATATATATAATTTTTTTAATAAATTAATCAAATCACACATATAATTTTTTTAGTAAAATAATTTTATACATTTATAAATTTTATAAACCATAATATATTTTCATTTATTTATAAAATATCATATCTTAAGAAAATAATTTTAATTTTCCATAAAGTTTCATCCTTAATATATTCTATTTAATACACTTATAAATAAATTGTATGTTTCCAAATTAATTTAATTAATATATTTATTTTGAAATATTTTTTTAAACAACGTAAAATAATATTGGTTTTTTAGAATATTAATTTGTAAACAATAAATAATGTGTATAATTAGTTATAAGTATCATAATTATAATAATTTATTCCCAATATTATTTCAAATATTTTTGTCTCAAAAATATTATAAAAGGTTTTATTTGTAAATTCATTTATTATAATAATAAATCATGGTTTTCAAATCTTGGGATATTACCTTATCCCACCTCGAAAAAATTGTCTCCTCTCAATTAATTTGCGCACATAAGAAAAATAATTTTAGACCGGATGGATATTTTAAAATTTTAATTTATTCTTAATTGTCCAAAATTATCTAAATCATTCCTCTAATCCCAATTATAAAGACATGAACCCAAAACCTCGGTTCAACACTTACAAATGATGTGTATATATTTTCATTATAAAGGGAACTTAAATAAATACACGATCTTAATTACAACAGAGTACCTTTTAGCAGTCCAGGTTCTGGAAAATTAGATACATCACATAAAATTCAATAAAAATATTCAAATTGAACACATTAATTCCTTTTCATGTTCCTTCTATAATAGAGTTTCAATGCATCTAGTATGTTAAACCAACAAAAGTGTTTATAAATTTTAGGGTGAGCATACGAATGAAAAGTAAGGAGTTTTAAAATAAAATAACCAATAAAAACCCTTTTAGTAATTCTTAAAAATTTTATAATCATAGAAAATAAAAAATATTTTCACAAACACTTGAATACATACATATATATATATATAAATAGTATTTTGAAAAATAATTATTCTTGAAAATACATTGGGGATTCTTCTTTAAAAATATTTATTTTTTTGTTGAACGTTAACAATAATTTCATTCCATGGATAAAATAAATATCATAAGGCCACATGTCTTCTCTTATACTTACTGATTCACTCACTGTAACGTCTTTTAATTCACCAGCGCTAGATTTTTTAAAGCATTTCCTCAAAGACCTACCATTCTCATCTTAGTCCCAAAAAATTTTCAAAATACCCACTTAGTATTAATTTACACAAATGAGTGTCACTGACATTTTCTAAAAAATTTCTAAAACCATTTAGAGATACTCCCTTTCATGGAAACCTTTTATGAACCATAAATGATAGTCATGTGAATTACATGTGTGCATGGAACAAAATATTGATAATTTCATGTACGAGTAGATGATGGACATACCAATATATGCATGACATGGAAGATAATGTGGATGTAGGTATTCACATGAAATGATAACTTGTTTAATAAATTCACATTAAATTATATGTTTTGTCTTGTTCAATTTAAGCGACCAATGAATATTTAGATCATTAGATTAGATATTTTCAAATGCCATAGTTTTTACAAATATGAGAAGAATTAACTTAACCTTGGTTATTTATATCGAAGTGCGTATATATATAACTATATATATATACTTATATATATATATTTATATTTAACCCACATTGAAATGCATAATGGTTTCTAACCAACATAGGTTATTAAAAAATATATGGTTAGAATCCATATAAATATTATATATATAAATACTAAAAATATTAGACAATAAATGTCTTCATATACGTATTTATATAAACTCATGTAACCATTGTTTTAATAAAAATCTTCTCTTGATCATCAAAATCATACCTTTGTATATATAATATTTTTCTGGACAGATCATTTAAAATAGAAAGGATTATTATATATGTTATACACATTATGAAATTATTTTTTTTCTTCTAAATACATAAATATATATATATATATGTGTGTATATATATATATATATTCATGAATTCAAATAAAATTCCATTACCTGATTTTGAAAACTTAATGGGACAGGGAAATATTGTGATTGCTTTACAGCTTAAAACCATGGAGAGTTTTGATTCTAGACTTGTGATCATGGAATAGGGTTTCTCTCGAGTATCACTTATTTAAAAAAACAAAGGATTTCAATCTTCTAAGAGAAGCTACATAATTCAATATTTTTAAAGTAAAAATGAATAATGATCATAATCACGAGTATGTTTATTACTTCATTCATAATCTTGTGATTATTAATTTGCCATTGAAATTTTTTTGAAAAAATTATAATAATTTTCTTATTAAATTTCTTTTGCATTGTCCTTTTTTCACTTTTCCGTATTATATGATTCCATTATCTCCTATTCAACTTTTCACATTTCATATTATTTGTTTAATCTCTCTCACATTGGAAAATTCAACAAAGTAAATATATTACATTATTATTCAATTATGAGAATACGTTATTATAATTATATTATATTTTATAATATTATTTTACATTACTTTTATCAATAGACTTGTCATCATTTTTTTTAAAACTTATCATTTTTATAAAACCATTTCAGAATTTTTCCCTAATATATATATATATATATATATATATATAATTTTTTATAACATAAAACATTTCATTTTTTTAAATAAAAAAATATGTAACGTGTTGTTGTACTGTAAAATAATTAAATAAAATAATTAATTTATTATATATATATTATTTTATATATATATATATATTGTTTTTTTAAAAATTAATCAAATCAGACACAGAAGTGTTTTTTAGTACAATAATTATATTATTTTATAACTTATAAATTTTTTAAAACATATTATATTTTCTTATATTTATAAAATATATTATCTTAAGAAAATAATATTAATTTTCTATAAAGTTTCACCATTAAAATATTCTATTTAATACCCTTAAAAATAAATTGTATGTTACAAAATTAATTAAATAAATATAGTTATTTTGAAATACTTTTTTTAAAAAAAGAAAAATAATATTATTGTTTCTAGAATATTAATTTGTAAACTATAAATAATGTGTATAATTAATTATATGTATCATTATTAAAATAATTTATTCCCAATATTATTTCAAATATTTTTTTGTCAAAAATATTATATTAGGTTTTATTTGTTCATTCATTTTTTATATAATAAAACTGGGTTTGCAAATCTTGGAATTTTACATAATCCCCTCCTCAAAAGAATCACATCTTCTCAATTAACTAGAACACAAAAGGAAAATAATCATAGACAGGAGGTATATTTAAAAATTTTAATTTAATTTCAATTTTCTAAAATTAACTAAAATGTGCCTCTAATACCAATTATAATGTCCTGAACCCGAAACCTTGGTTCAGCATTCAAAAATGTTGCATATATCAATTTTTATAAAAGGAACTGGAATAAATACACAATATAACTTACATTAGATGATCTTTTACCAGTCTAGGTTCTGGAAAATTAGATACATCACTTACACTTCAAAAAATATATACAAATTGAACACATTAATTCTTCACTGTGTTTCTTCTATAATAGAGTTTCAATGCAGCAAGTATTTAAAACCTCAATACATGTTTATAAAATTTAGGGTGGGCATATGAATTCCCAGTATGGGGTTTGAAAATAAAATGACTGATAAAAACCCTTTTATTAATTCTTGAAAATTTTATATGCATAGAAAATAAAATAGATTTTCACATACAATTGAATAAATACATACATGTATACATATATATAAATAGTGTTTTTTCAAAATAATTATACTTGAAAATCCTTTGTGGATTCTCGTTTAAAAATATTAATATTGATGTGGAATGTAAACAAAACTTTGCAGTCCATGAAGAAAATCCATAACATAAGGCCACAAGTGTTCTTTTTTTAAGGGTTCACTCCCTGTAACGTCTTTTAATTCCCCAATGCTATTTTTTTATGCATTTTCTCATTGACCAAACATTCTCATCTCAGTCCCAAAACATTTTAAAAATACCCAATTAGAATTAATTTAATCAAATGAGTGTCACTGATATTTTTTCAAATGATTCTAAAATCATTTAGAGATACTCCCGTTCTTGGAAACCTTTCAAGAACCATAAATGCTAGTCACATAAAGTAAATTCGTGAATGAAACAAAATTTTAATAATGTCATGTACGAGTAGATGATGGCCATACCTATACAAGCATGACATGGAAGATGATGTGGATGTAGGTTTTCACATGAAACGATAACATGTTTCAGAAATTCACATGAAATGATAGCATTTGTCATGAGCAATTTAAGAAAACAAGGAATCTTTAGATCATTAGTTTAGATATTGTCAAATGCCATTTTTTTAGAAAAATGAAAAGAATTAAATAAACATGGGTTGTTTATATCGAAGTGTATATATATATACAGACACTTATATATATGTGTATATATCCCAACTTGAAAACCATAATGGTTACCACAATCGTAGGTTATTAAAAAATATATGGTAGGAATCCATATCAATATTATTTATATAAATACTGAAAATATTAGACAATAAATGTGTAGATATATGTATATATATACACTCATGTAACTCTAGTTTTAATAAAAAAAACCTCTTTTGATCATCAAAATCATAGCTTTTCATGTATAATATTTTTATGGAAATATCATTTAAAACGAGAAGGTCTATTATATATATGATCAGATTATGAAGATATGTTTTTTTATTATAAATACGTAAATATATATATATATATATATATTCATGAATACAAATAATATTCTCTTACCTGATTTTGGAAACTGAAGGGGAAAGGGAAATCTTGTGATTTCGTAAGAGCATGAAACCATGGAGAGTTTTTATTTTGGATTGTCACCATATAGTAGGGGTTCTCTTGAGTACTACTTTTTGTATAAAAACACATATTTTCATTCTTCTAAGAGAAGCTACATAATATCATTTTAAAAATTAAATTAAAATAAAGATCATAATCATCAGTACGTTTATTATTTTGTTTATAATCCCATGATTATGAATGTGGCACTCAATTTTGAACAATTATCATTTTATTTCTTATTTAATTTCTCTTGTGTTATCTTTTTTTTACTTTTCCCTATTCCACAATTAGTTTATCTTCTTTAAAACATTTCACATATCATACTATTTGTTAACACTCTTTCACATTGAAAAATATAAAAATGTTAATATATTACATTATTATTCATTCATTAAATTAATTTTGTATAATTATATTATATTTTTTTATATTATTCAAAATTAGTTTATCAAAAGACTTGTCATCATTTTTTTAAAACATATCATTTTTTAATCCATTTTAGCATTTTTTTCATAATATATATATGTGTGTGTTGTTTTTTATAACATAACTCATTTCATTTTTCCAAAATAAAAATAATATGTAATGATTTTTTGTATTTTAAAATAAATAAATAAACTAATAAATTCATTATATATAATTGTTAATATATATATAATTAGTTTTTTAATAAATTAATAAAATAAACATATAAGGTTTTTCCTTGTAAAATTATTATATACATTTATAATTTATAAATTTTATAAAAAATTACATATTTTAATAAATTTATAAAATATATTATCTTAAGAATAATAATAATAATTTTCTATAACGTTTCACCCATAGAATTTTCAATTTAATACCCTTAAAATCTAATTGTATGTAACAAAATTAATTAAATAAATATAGTTATTTGGAAATATTATTTTAAACAAGGTAAAATCATATTAGTTTTTTTTAGATTATTAGTTTGTAAACTATAAATAATTTGTATAATTAATTATATTAATCATAATTGAAACAATTTGTTCTCAATATAATTTTAAATGTTTTTGTCACCAAAATATTATAATAAGTTTTATTTGTAAATTCATTTATTTTTACAATAAAACTGGGTTTGAAAATATTTTGATGTTATAACTTGGTTGTTTATTTGGACCATCAGTGTCACGACCCGCCCTCGGGGTCCGTGCCGTGACTACCCCAAGCCTGCCTTCCATAGGCCAGGGGCTGGCGACTAGCACCAAGGCGTAAATCCCGGTAAAAAGGGAAGGCATTGCCTTTGTAAAGTAAACAAACACCACAGAGTAAGCAAGTGGAAAGTAACACTAAGCAAAAACAGAGTACAACTAAAAGTGCGGAAAGTAAAAAGGGGTCGGAAATACAAGCCCAACTGTAAAGTACAACTCGAAAGGGAAAACAGCAACTGAAAAGTAAAGCTGCTACGCCGAGCTGACCACTGGAAATCCCACCTGAAGGGTGGGTACAGATAGCTCCTCTGCTCCTCGGGTCCCGCCGTCTGCTCCGAGTATGTCCCGCCCAGTGGTTTGCCTCTGGGTACCGCCTCGTCGTATAGTCCACCTCCAGGTACCGTCCAGTCCTCGAACACTCGGCCTCTGTCAGTACTGGCCGTCGTCTGCAACCAACACAACGAGGTGCGGGCATAGCCCGTGCAGGGGTGAGTATAACAATACTCAGTAGGGACCCCGAGACCCTCAAGGTCTCACTAAAACCAACAAGGATAACCACAAGAAGATCACAACAGATAAACTCTACTTAGGTATATGCCCATACATATACCTAAGTTATCAAGTAACCCATCTCAGTAATGAGGAAACACAAGAGTCAAGAGATCAACGGATAACCACTACCCAGGTATATGCCCATACATATACCTAAGTTATCAAGTAACCCATCTCAATCGTGAGGAAACACAAAGGTCAAAGTCTCAGCTCAAACCAGGATTATCATTATCGAAACCGTAACTGCTGAAGAGCTCCGTCTCTAGAGTGTACAGTGGTCCTGTCACGACTCCGAGGCCGCTGCTCACTAACCTAAGACTGCTGAAGTACTCCTCCTGTCGAGTACCGCGGGTCTGCTGCCAACTACCAGGCGCTCCATCCGCTGAGGGTCTGCTGCCAAATACCGGGCGCTACCCAGATTGCCTACTGAGGTACTCCTCCTGTCGAGTACCGCGGGTCTGCTGCCAACTACCAGGCGCTCCGTCCGCCGTGGGTCTGCCGCCAAATACCGGGCGCTCCGTCCACTGGGCTAGTCGACTCACTCCAAGTCGAGTCGGTCAAGCAGTCGTCAGGTCTCAGCCGGCTACACGGTCTCCGTACTCTGCACGCTCGTCTCCGGGAGGGTCCGCTCCACGAGCTACTGGTCGATACTCCAAGTATCACAAAGTCCCGCAAAGAAGTATCTCAAGAGTCCGTCTCGTCACAGGGGTCTCAACGCAACAGACGGCGTGTCAATCGGACGCCCGGTCTGTGAGTTATTAGCCTTTTCGTCCCAGGGGCCCGGTTGGTTTCGATAGCGAAACCAATCCCGGCCGTATCACAACTGTACCCCGAACTCCCATAGGGTAAACTCAAAGGGACCGTTACTCAACGTAACCACCTACGCCGCTGACGGTTCGTCAAGCGGACGTCCTGTCTGAAAGATATTAGCTTTCCCGTTCCAGGGGCCCGGTTGGATTTCGAGTACAATCCAACCCGGCCATACTCCGACTGTATCCAAAACTCGGGCGGAGTATGTCAAAAGTTCTGTCTCAACAAGTGGAAGTCAACGAAACAGACGGCGCGTCAATCGGACGCCCGGTCTGTGAGTTATTAACATTTTCGTCTCCGGGGCCCGGTTGGTTTTTAAGGCAAAACCAACCCGACCGTACTCCACCTGCATCCAAACCTCGGGCGGAGTATGCCAAAAGATCTTACTCACTAAAAGGAACGCAACGCGACTGACGGTGCGTCAATCGGACGTTCGTAGCTCAAGATATGAGCGTTTCCGCTCCGAAGGCCCGGTTGGTTTCGTGAACGAACCAACCCGGCCGAACTCAAAGTAATCTGCAACCTTGAGTGCGATATACCGAAACGACCATCTCGATCCAAGGATCGCGTTGCCGCTGACGGTTCGTCGATCGGAGGTCCGAGGCTCATGTTATGGGCCAAAAACCAAATCTGGTTCGAAACGGGGGGGTCCGGGTCCGGGCCGACCCGGCCCGACCCCCCCCCCCTGGGGCGGCGGCGGCGGCGGCGGGCCGCGGTGGCGGCGGGCCGCGGCGGCGGCGTCTGGCGCCGCACGGGCTGCGCACGCGGGGGCTAAGCCCCGCGGTTCTTCAAAGTGGCGCGGGCTTTGTGCCGCGCCGGTTCTTTTAAAACCGCCCCCCCTCACGTGGGGGGGCCTGCTGGCACCGAACCAAGGGGACGGCTGCCCCCTTCCCTCAAGAACCGCCCCCCTCATTAAGAGGGGGGTTTTGTTGAACCGGCCGGGGGATTTATTCCCCCGGATTTATGTCATCCGGCCGGCCAACTGGCCGGCGGGTTTTTACCAACGGGACCGGAAATTCCGGTCCCGCCTTCGACTTCCGACGCCGGCGGCCCGGCCGCCGGTCTCCTCTTCCGCCGCGGCCCGGAACCGGACGCGGTCTTCTCGTCCCGCCGCGGCCCGGAACCGGCCGCGGTCTTCGTCGTCCGGCGCGGTGCGACGGCACCGCGCCCCTTTCGCCATGCCATGATTCTTTTCAACGCGGCGCGACGGCGTCGCGTTCTTGAAGATTTTTCCTTGACGTAGCGCGAAGACGCCGCGTAAATTATTTGTACGATCATCCGCGTGGTGCGACGGCACCACGCCACTTGCTTCCACCCGCATGAATAAACATAAACGATGGAGGGGGGTTCGGCCGTGCTCGTGCGGTCCGGCCCCCCTCGCGTTAACAATAACACTTATATAAAATATTTAAATGCCTCACGTAGACATGCGATCCACGAGCAAGAAAAGAAATAAGGAAACCAAAATGAAATCAACAACCCCTACCTCGGGTATAAGTTCGAGGATTGACTACGTTCCGCGGAAGACGACGTCGCGGAGGTCGGGCGTCGCGGTCGTCGTTCGTCAAATTCGACGACGAAGAGGCGCGTCTGAAGAGGCACGCCGTTGGCGAATCCTTGTACGCCGACGAAGGTTGTCCGAGGAAGGTGCGGTGTTCTCTCTCGTTGACACCGAAGACGAAGAAGAGAGGAGCGGCGTTCTTCGTCGGAACTTGAGCGTTCTACGTCAAGTCTCGAGGAAAGTCAAATAAAAAGGAAACAACGAACTCAAGAACCCTTACCTTGATAGTCGCACGTTGACGGAGTCGTGGAATATCGGTGTCGATTCCTTTGACGTCGGAGGAAGAGTCGTTGTCGATGGCGTTCGTCGCGGAAAGGATGATGCGGAAGAAGAACGTCACGTCGCGGATATGGCGTCGCGGAAAGACCGTGTTCTTCGGAGAAGAAGTTCTTCGTTGAAGAACGACGTTCTTTGCGTTCTTCGTTGAAGTTGAGCGTTCTTCGTGATCTTCGTCAGAGATGAAGAAGAAGAAGAAAATGATGCTCTCCACCTCTCAAGAAGACAAACCATTCAACCCAAAAATAAAATAAGACAACATCTTATTTTATTATCACATAACACACTAGAATTTCAAAGGTTTGAAATTCAAAATGGATAACTCCAAAATTAACTCACTTATTTAATATACATGAATTGTATAATTAAATAGAAGTTAACTTGTCAAGCCATTAAGAGGGAGAGAGGGGAGTTGAAAAGGTGGGGGTTCGTGTGGGCCCCACCACACTTAATCCTCCCAAGGGAGGTTAAGTGGGTGTGGGTCCCACTTCCAACCTCCTTTGATAGGTTTTAAGAAGTTATAATAAAATTTGTTCTACACAAATTTTATTTAACTCAACTAAAAACCTCAAAAATTAACTTTCAACCCGCAACAAACGCAACTCCCAAAAAGGTCTCTTTAAGCGAATATCGGCGCTGCGAGTTCATCGGTGCCCTCAGATTTCAATTCCGAGCACCGGATCAAAAGTTAGGAATACCCGCTCGTTCGTTCACTGAACGTACCCGAGCCAAACTTCAGAAATTAATTCCGGGCACTCCGGGCCTCGGAATCAGGTGCCGTCTGAAACCGCGCTCTTGTAAAATTCTAAAGAAAATTAAGAAAAAAATTCCCTTGAATTTTACGGGTCTTTACATTACTCCCACCTCAGGGCTTTACGTCCCCGTAAAGATACAACAAAAACTAGGGAAACAAAAGAGGGTACTGATCACGCATCTGAGCCTCCCGCTCCCATGTGCTCTCCTGGAGATTACCGTGCTGCCATCTGATGCGCACAAGAGGAATCGTTCGCCCATGCAGGACCCGCTCCTGTCGATCCTCTATCTCCACCGGGACCTCCGTAAAAGTCGCCCCATCGTCAACGTCAAGCTCCCCATGATCAAAGATGTGCGTCGGGTCGTGCACGTATCTCCTCAGCTGAGACACGTGGAAGACGTCGTGCACCCGGTGTAACTGAGGTGGTAGAGCCAGGCGATAAGCCACCTCACCAACCCTGCTGAGGACCTGGAAGGGTCCGATGAAGCGCGGAGATAACTTGTCGCCTCGGCCAAATCTCCGAATACCACGTCGAGGTGAGACCCGCAAGAAGACGTGGTCACCATCCTCGAACTCTAGTGGCCTCCGCCTCCTGTCAGCGTATGACTTCTGTCGGCTCTGTGCTGTCCTCATCCGCTCCTGGATGACATGGACCTCCTCTGACGTGGCCCGGACCATCTCTGGTCCCACAAGAGCTGCAAGATTTCTTCTTTGCCGATAAGAGAAACCTGGACTCATCCCCTGGATGAACCACATTCTTTGCCTAAAACAGTCAATCCTAACATGGATGATACTAATCCATACCAAGGATGACGTTGTAAGGCCTCGACGCTACTACTAAGAGATCCAACCGTTACTCTCGCCTCCAAGGGTTGAGTCACACTGTCGGCATCAGTGTGTGGTAACTGGTCTCCTCTAGTAGATGTCTCACAAGTGAGGGTCAAGTCAACAGTCAACTGGAACCTCTTAGTAACATCACAAAAGAGGACAGGAATGAAAACATCACAAAGGATGCGTCTTTTATTATTGCAGCTCATAATACAAGACGCTACACAAAAGCAACATCAACATGGAACTAGAAGTACAAGAGACGTATCCACTAGTTCCGCTCCTGTCCACCTGCTTTACTGTTGCTCAAGCATTTGTCGCTGCCTCAACCTCGGTGGCTCCCTCCAAGCCTGCGGATCGAGGAGTCGGACAGTCACGTGCCAGGTGACCCTTTCCGCGGCATGAGTAACACAACCTGCTCCTTGCACGGCTAGCTCTGTTCCCACTCCGGGTGCCCTGCACCACTGGTCCTAAAACCCGAGATCGCCCAACTGCTGGTCTGGTCCTCCTGGACCTCCGCATCATCTGTCTACTGCCCACAGATGACTCGGCTTCTGATCGAAAAACACGCGGTAAAGGCAGAATCTCCTGTACACGCTCGGGGTGTAGAGATACTGGCACAAACTCCACCCTGAAGAAGGTCTCGAAGTCTTCCCATGCGAAGTTCATCTCATCGCAAAACTGAAACAAGTGGCTCCACCACCTACCTGCTGCTGCGTGTAGTAGGCTCGCAGCGAGGATCACCATGAGGTCTGCTGGTGTCCTCACTAGCCTAAACACTCGTACCACTACCTCCAGCCAGTCCTCTGCAGCCTGGGGATCCGTCTCCCCGCGAAACCTGGGCGGTCGCTGGCGCTGAAACTCATGCAGTGCGCTGAGGCGACGTGCATCGTCAGCGGCTGCTGCTGAAAGCATCGGGGGCTCGGCGGGTAGAGCTACCGCCGGTGCCACTGCTGACAAAGGGCCCTGCACCGAGGCCTCGTCGCTCGGTGGGCTGTTGTCACGTTCGATTCTCGGAACCCTAGCTGGCTGCCGTCGTGGGGCCATCCTGAAAGAAACAACGTAACACGATCAAACGATTATACCTGGTGAGCTGACCTGGTTTGAGCTGTTTTAAGGGGAAAAACCTTTGAAAACACACACGCAATCAGTGTTTTCGTGCACAAAGTCGGAAATCAGTTGTCAGGGTCCTGGTGTATGGATACGTCGGCCGCCCGCACCAACACTGGACTCCCTGAACTGAAAACCACACTCGGTACCCTTAACACTATTGCTTCACAGAAAGAAAGATCAGAGTCTGCGGTAGAACCGAACACCTCTGATACCAATTTGTCACGACCCGCCCTCGGGGTCCGTGCCGTGACTACCCCAAGCCCGCCTTCCATAGGCCAGGGGCTGGCGACTAGCACCAAGGCGTAAATCCCAGTAAAAAGGGAAGGCATTGCCTTTGTAAAGTAAACAAACACCACAGAGTAAGCAAGCGGAAAGTAACACTAAGCAAAAACAGAGTACAACTAAAAGTGCGGAAAGTAAAAAGGGGCCGGAAATACAAGCCCAACTGTAAAGTACAACTCGAAAGGGAAAACAGCAACTGAAAAGTAAAGCTGCTACGCCGAGCTGACCACTGGAAATCCCACCTGAAGGGTGGGTACAGATAGCTCCTCTGCTCCTCGGGTCCCGCCGTCTGCTCCGAGTATGTCCCGCCCAGTGGTCTGCCTCTGGGTACCGCCTCGTCGTATAGTCCACCTCCAGGTACCGTCCAGTCCTCGAACACTCGGCCTCTGTCAGTACTGGCCGTCGTCTGCAACCAACACAACGAGGTGCGGGCATAGCCCGTGCAGGGGTGAGTATAACGATACTCAGTAGGGACCTCGAGACCCTCAAGGTCTCACTAAAACCAACAAGGATAACCACAAGAAGATCACAACAGATAAACTCTACTTAGGTATATGCCCATACATATACCTAAGTTATCAAGTAACCCATCTCAGTCATGAGGAAACACAAGAATCAAGAGATCAACGGATAATCACTACCCAGGTATATGCCCATACATATACCTAAGTTATCAAGTAACCCATCTCAATCATGAGGAAACACAAAGGTCAAAGTCTCAGCTCAAACCAGGATTTTCATTATCGAAACCGTAACTGCTGAAGAGCTCCGTCTCTAGAGTGTACAGTGGTCGTGTCACGACTCCGAGGCCGCCGCTCACTAACCTAAGACTGCTGAAGTAATCCTCCTGTCGAGTACCGCGGGTCTGCTGCCAACTACCAGGCGCTCCGTCCGCTGAGGGTCTGCTGCCAAATACCGGGCGCTACCCAGATTGCCTACTGAGGTACTCCTCCTGTCGAGTACCGCGGGTCTGCTGCCAACTACCAGGCGCTCCGTCCGCCGTGGGTCTGCCGCCAAATACCGGGCGCTCCGTCCACTGGGCTAGTCGACTCACTCCAAGTCGAGTCGGTCAAGCAGTCGTCAGGTCTCAGCCGGCTACACGGTCTCCGTACTCTGCACGCTTGTCTCCGGGAGGGTCCGCTCCACGAGCTACTGGTCGATACTCCAAGTATCACAAAGTCCCGCAAAGAAGTATCTCAAAAGTCCGTCTCGTCACAGGGGTCTCAACGCAACAGACGGCGCGTCAATCGGACGCCCGGTCTGTGAGTTATTAGCCTTTTCGTCCCAGGGGCCCGGTTGGTTTCGAGAGCGAAACCAATCCCGGCCGTATCTCAACTGTACCCCGAACTCCCATAGGGTAAACTCAAAGGGACCGTTACTCAACGTAACCACCTACGCCGCTGACGGTTCGTCAAGCGAACGTCCTGTCTGAAAGATATTAGCTTTCCCGTTCTAGGGGCCCGGTTGGATTTCGAGTACAATCCAACCCGGCCATACTCCGACTGTATCCAAAACTCAGGCGGAGTATGTCAAAAGTTCCGTCTCAACAAGAGGAAGTCAACGAAACAGACGGCACGTCAATCGGACGCCCGGTCTGTGAGTTATTAGCATTTTCGTCTCCGGGGCCCGGTAGGTTTTTAAGGCAAAACCAACCCGACCGTACTCCACCTGCGTCCAAACCTCGGGAGAAGTATGCCAAAAGATCTGACTCCCTAAAAGGAACGCAACGCGACTGACGGTGCGTCAATCAGACGTTCGTAGCTCAAGATATGAGTGTTTCCGCTCCGAAGGCCCGGTTGGTTTCGTGAACGAACCAACCCGGCCGAACTCAAAGTAATCCGAAACCTTGAGTGCGATATACCGAAACGACCGTCTCGATCCAAGGATCGCGTTGCCGTTGACGGTTCGTCGATCGGAGGTCTGAGGCTCAAGTTATGGGCCAAAAACCAAATCTGGTTCGAAACGGTGGGGTCCGGGTCCGGGCCGACCCGGCCAGACCCCCCCCCCCCCCCCCTGGGGCGGCGCGGCGGCGCGGCGGCGGCGGTGCGGCGGCGCGGCGGCGGCGGCGGCGGGCCGCGGTGGCGGCGGGCCGCGGCGGCGGCGTCCGGCGCCGCACGGGCTGCGCACGCGGGGGCTAAGCCCCGCGGTTCTTCAAAGTGGCGCGGGCTTTGTGCCGCGCCGGTTCTTTTAAAACCTCCCCCCCTCACGTGGGGGGGCCTGCTGGCACCGAACCAAGGGGGCGGCTGCCCCCTTCCCTCAAGAACCGCCCCCCTCATTAAGAGGGGGGTTTTGTTGAACCGGCTGGGGGATTTATTCCCCCGGATTTATGTCATCCGGCCGGCCAACTGGCCGGCGGGTTTTTACCGACGGGACCGGAAATTCCGGTCCCGCCTTCGACTTCCGACGCCGGCGGCCCGGCCGCCGGTCTCCTCTTCCGCCGCGGCCCGGAACCGGCCGCGGTCTTCTCGTCCCGCCGCGGCCCGGAACCGGCCGCGGTCTTCGTCGTCCGGCGCGGTGCGACGGCACCGCGCCCCTTTCGCCATGCCATGATTCTTTTCAACGCGGCGCGACGACGTCGCGTTCTTGAAGATTTTTCCTTGACGTAGCACGACGGCGCCGCGTAAATTATTTGTACGATCATCCGCGTGGTGCGACGGCACCACGCCACTTGCTTCCACCCGCATGAATAAAAATAAACGATGGAGGGGGGGTTCGGTCGTGCTCGTGCGGTCCGGCCCCCCTCGCGTTAACAATAACACTTATATAAAATATTTAAATGCCTCACGTAGACATGCGATCCACGAGCAAGAAAAGAAATAAGGAAACCAAAATGAAATCAACAACCCCTACCTCGGGTATAAGTTCGAGGATTGACTACGTTCCGCGGAAGACGACGTCACGGAGGTCGGGCGTCGCGGTCGTCGTTCGTCAAATTCGACGACGAAGAGGCGCGTCTGAAGAGGCACGCCGTTGGCGAATCCTTGTACGCCGACGAAGGTTGTCCGAGGAAGGTGCGGTGTTCTCCCTCGTTGACACCGAAGACGAAGAAGAGCGGAGCGACGTTCTTCGTCGGAACTTGAGCGTTCTACGTCAAGTCTCGAGGAAAGTAAAATAAAAAGGAAACAACGAACTCAAGAACCCTTACCTTGATAGTCGCACGTTGACGGAGTCGTGGAATATCGGTGTCGATTCCTTTGACGTCGGAGGAAGAGTCGTTGTCGATGGCGTTCGTCGCGGAAAGGATGATGCGGAAGAAGAACGTCACGTTGCGGATATGGCGTCGCGGAAAGACCGTGTTCTTCGGCGAAGAAGTTCTTCGTTGAAGAACGGAGTTCTTTGCGTTCTTCGTTGAAGTTGAGCGTTCTTCGTGATCTTCGTCAGAGATGAAGAAGAAGAAGAAAATGATGCTCTCCACCTCTCAAGAAGACAAACCATTCAACCCAAAAATAAAATAAGACAACATCTTATTTTATTATCACATAACACACTAGAATTTCAAAGGTTTGAAATTCAAAATGGATAACTCCAAAATTAACTCACTTATTTAATATACATGAATTGTATAATTAAATAGAAGTTAACTTGTCAAGCCATTAAGAGGGAGAGAGGGGAGTTGAAAAGGTGGGGGTTCGTTTGGGACCCACCACACTTAATCCTCCCAATGGAGGTTAAGTGGGTGTGGGTCCCACTTCCAACCTCCTTTGATAGGTTTTAAGAAGTTATAATAAAATTTGTTCTACACAAATTTTATTTAACTCAACTAAAAACCTCAAAAATTAACTTTCAACCCGCAACAAACGCAACTCCCGAAAAGGTCTCTTTAAGCGAATATCGGCGCTGCGAGTTCATCGGTGCCCTCGGATTTCAATTCCGAGCACCGGATCAAAAGTTAGGAATACCCGCTCGTTCGTTCACTGAACGTACCCGAGCCAAACTTCAGAAATTAATTCCGGGCACTCCGGGCCTCGGAATCAGGTGCCGTCTGAAACCGCGCTCTTGTAAAATTCTAACGAAAATTAAGAAAAAATTTCCCTTGAATTTTACGGGTCTTTACAATCAGAGTCCCATGTAGTATAGTATGTAATGTTATATCAACCTAAGATAGAGGCAGTAGTTTGTGTTTTTGTAGGAATATGGCATAGAGATAGTAAATACGCAAGGAAAGTGAAAGATAGTGGAGGATTTCCATTGCCTGAATTCCTATTCAAATTTCGTGGAAGTGGCATATGAGTAATTTGAATCCATACAGCTAACCCTGGTGTTGGATAGTGGTTTCGCATGTATTCATTCTACAGTGTTGAATCCTATGATTATATAGAATGTTAAGGTGGATCAGTTGGGATACATTTACTATGACGTTCCCCATAATAAGACATGTTCAAGTGTTTCACTAGATGAATTTTATAAAAGAGGGTAATAGACTATCATTTTCCAGGGATGGGCATTTGTTCCTATCATAATGAGAGACTAAGTGATCCAGGAGTTTAGAGAATCTCCTTTTGTTTTAAATCCTATATTAATGATGATGTTAATGTATTCTAAGTGGTTGTATTGGGTTGATGGAATGGGGTGGATCATACACATGTTTATCTCATAGCATCTCACATGTCAGTAGGTCATGTTTTAGCCCGAGGTTCTAGAATGCCTGGAATACCCTCTAATATACTATTGTGGAAATGAGAATCCATATCCATTTAATTTTTTGTAGGTACTCAGAGTAAATTGATGGATCATTATGCCTTTAGGGTGATAGTTAACTACTTTAAGAAGTCTGTACACTTCCTTTCCATCCGGGATCATAGTTTGGTGGTGAGTATGAGATATTTTTAAATAAGGGAGATTATAACAATCCATAGGTTACATTAAATGCTTTTTTACAACCGTTATGGGAGAGGCTTATAATTGGAATTCCTAAAAATTTGTTGGGGGAGTATGACGTTTCACCCCCTGATGGATGGGAAGGCCAGGTGAACTATTCATGTGATTGAGGATTTTGTGAGATCTGGTGGATTAGACTATTTTAGAGATTGGATGATCAAATTAAAAAGTTATAGTTTTTTATAATAATATTTATTAATATATAATAATCATGGATCCTTTCAAGGAATTATAAATGAGACCGTACAGGTAACCATTTTTTAGACTCAAATTCGGTAGGCATCACTTGTCGATCAATAGACTGTGCAAGTGATGATTAATAATTTTTAGATGAACTGTGAACATATGTGGACATCCCATATCTGGAGAAAATAATAAGCGTATATACATATTATCCCATTGGAGTTCAAGTAGGGGGACCCTATTTTCCTAAGTGTCTCCCCATGATAAAAATTGTGGAGTTCTGGATAAGGAGGCATGTTATCTCTAAATATCATCATGACATTCAAGATCCTATCAAGGGATGATAAGGTTTCTTATTTCATAGAATTATGTATATAGTAGGAGTGGGTATATGATGTCTTCCATGTGTTTTAGAAAAGGTAAAAATGTGTATGCTCATAATCACATAACTAACTGTGGTGATTAGGACATCGAGGTTGGTTCCACCTTCCTGGAATACCTGCAGGTTATCACGGATAAACATGACATGATTATGAGAGGATAGACTGTTCCCATAGTCTGTGTGTTGTGGAAGCACAATATCATTCAAGAGAGATACTGGGAGTGGGAGAGATATAATTAACCATTATTCCCCCACATTTATATTTATCTTTTGATTTTGGGGGACACAAATCCTTGAATGTGGGAATATTTCACTGACCAAATGTTTTTCTAATAAGGCATTGAAATATATTATGAACATGTTTTTGAGTAAGACACTGAGTTGTAATGAGATCTTGAGCCTTGGTGAGAGCATAATACATATAATAAAAATATTAATATTACACAATCATGTTTTTTAGAAATATTAGTTTATCTTCTAAGAGGAGTATCAGATTGGAAATCTGAGAAAATAGTGGAATATAGAAAACGTGTTTAAAAAAATAGTGACCTAAATTTTTCAGCACTTAAAATTTTTTTGTTGAAAATTTTGGATGTTATGTTACATAGACTAATTAGTCAATTTATTAAATTATTTAATTTAATAATAGTATCCTATTTTCTTATATATAATTTTTTCAATAAAAATTCTTTCTGGTCAATTTCATACCTTTCGGAGGTATGAGTGTAGAATTGATAGTGCTCTTAATTAGAAGATCAACATTGGATGATTAACGGTGATCGAATCATGGTGGATTGAGAGAAATTTAATGCATCACATTTTCCCCATAATTTATGAATAATTTCTTCCCCAAAAAAGGATCCCTAATTGAGATAAGGTTTATAAATTGATGTTTTCCCCATGTATTAAATTTTTTAGAATTGTTTTCTTCTTGTATTCTTGTTAATTGATTTAGTTGTTAATTCATATCATCCATGTTGCCTATTATGTTTCTAATTAAATTTTTATACCTTTTCTGCACATGTTATCACTCCTATAGTTCGATAATCTAGGATCATTGGCCAAAAGTTTAATGAAAATGAATGGATTAATATTTTTACACTCTCTGTTCATCGCATTAATTATTATTGACCTATGGTGTCATAGTTTGACATGGCATGTGTGGGTTCCCGAGTAAGAAGACCCACAAATTCAATAAAATTTCACATAAAATGAATGGAATGGTAACAACAAGATGTAAAAAATGGATATTTATTTTCTGGTGATTCTTTATCACTCCATAATCTATAATGAAGATAGGATCTAGCAATAGATTATTGGAGGCATGACAGGCAGAGTGAGGACTTTGTGAGAATGATTTAAATAAAATTTAGGGGGACCTTTGGCCGTGAAACTATGACTAGAGGATACCCCAATTATTTTAGGGGATAAAATGATAGGAATAATGTATAATGTGGAAGATCTTGAATCTAGGTGAATATTTATATTTTATATGGAAACTTTATCTACATAATATGTAGTCTAAGAACCAAATTTTGTTTAGATCTACCCACATGTGGCCTCTAGGTTTTAGTGGAAGATCTGGATCAAAAACAAGTTGTGGGCCCACAAACCTTGTGACTCTCCCTAACTGGGAAATACATGTTCTAACAACACAAGGAATGTACTTCGTCGGATATGACACCCTTTGTACTCTATGAATCAATGGGCATAGGTTCATAACCATGAATGTCGATGTATATGGTCAGGGACTTGGGAATGGCCTGATAGACATGGTAATTTCAACTAGAATAGGGGAAAAGCATGTGTGGATGGGATATAACATGTGGGTCTCATACATTCCATGCACGTTGACATTCCCTCTGATCAATGTTTGTAGGAGAACATGGATGAATATTGTAGTTTGACCACAAACTAAGTAGACCCCATACACACCATCTACCCCTATGAGAAGATTCCACTATATGTATCTTCCTCATCTCGACTCATATTTTGGCTTGGGAGTAGCCTAACCAAAGAGGTGTTTTTTTGTAAGACATCATGGTATAATTCATAGCAGATATCAAGAAATAACATGGAATATTTGGAGTTTATTTCTTCTTTAGAAGATGCTTGATGATGGTATTGATCAGGAAGGTTCATTAGTGATAGATTTTATGGTTGGGAACCCCCTAAACAAATAAGTATGTGGGTCCCCCAGAATCATTACCCTAGATGGAGTGACACCCACTGACGCACTAGGGAATGGGTCCTCCATATATTTAGTGCCACCAGAGGATTCACTAGGGTTTGGAACCACAATATATTTAGTTGAACTATTTTATGTACTAAGTAATTCATCAAATATAATATTACTTTAACCCGCTTATGAACTTGGGAATTTTTCCTCAGTCAACAGCTACCTTATGAGTTGAACCCACAAATAACACTAGGGTATGGGTCCCTGACCCATGAAGTTTCAGCCCATGATATATTTGGGTGAGGTTTTACTTCCCATAAATTGTACCCCCACCCTAAATAATGAACTATTGTTTGGGTAATCTATAAATACCTATTTTTTTTGTAATACTTATCATAATAGGTTTCAGTTACTCTATTGTTTGAGTGACATCCCCATGACGCACCATGGAATATGCTATATATCCATGCTTAGAGTGAAATCCCTTTGATGCACTTGTTTTCATGTAATCTATTTATATACTGAGGGTAATCCCCTTAATTTAGTAGGGCACAATTCCTCTATCTAATGTATATTTGTCCCCCTTGGGCTGTGGAGTAATTGTAGTGTGCGGATCAACCTCATGACATTCTCACGAGGATATGTGCTATGTTGGGAATCAGGGATGACCCATTTGATCTGTCATCGGACCCATTAACCATGTCTAAGACATGAAATATATTTCCTCTTTATCTTTAATTTGGGTTTCATTATGAGAATATATATGTTGTTGGGCGTTCCCCACTAGATTTGGGTTGAGATTTCTATATATATCCTAACATCTATTCCCCCCCTTTTGTTTTCGAGTCATCCTACTAGGTATGTATATACTCACCACTTCAATGCATTTACCCACACAACTTGTGTCTTATGAAGATTAAGAAAAGTCCATAAGTGTTTTTGTGGAAGCATAGGGATACTTGGGTGCATAGGTTGAATTTGGTTGTCATGCTTCCACAACAAGAGTCGAGTTCTCTCAACTTTCATTTATTCCAATTTTTGTGAGGATGAGACTTTGTTTCTGGTTGGGTGTGTTTTCTTCCCCCTTGCGCATTTTTTCTTCTATAATACTCTGACACATTACATATAGTGTATTGCATGCATCAATTTACTCTAGATTTTACATCCCTTTATATTATTCATCTACACTATTTCAAGGAGATGGTTGGGTGTGTTCGTACAGGTACATAGGGAAAAGGCCACCAAATTATATTATGTCTTCTCAGTACTTTTCACCAAGAAATATACAATTGGGTTGGCTATTAGGGTTGGGATAGCTCCACCTTCCATAATCCAGGTGTGGCCATATGGTTTTTTTCGTTATAGTAATCCATTAATTGTTGTTGACATTATAAGGTAATCAGTTAACAAATGTTAATACTTAAGAGACAATTTTTTAAAAAAATTAATTTTCTTTATATTATATATACTTTCCAAAATATATATATTTACATATTTTTGACTTTAAATATGAAAATTTAAAATTAATTATTGAATTCCTCACAACAAAATTATCATTGGATTGATTATGATTCTTTCTTAAAATTATATTTTTTCATGTGAATAGTGAAAATTCATATTTTAATAATGTTGTCATTGTTATGAAATTATTTTACTAAATGAATAAAATAAATATTTCTAATCCCTTTTCATGTAAAATTATATATAATAAATTACGATAAATTATTTTAAAATACAATGTTAAATATATGTATATATATATTCTCAACAATTTAAATGTTTATACAGTAATTTAATGACATTTTTTATTACTATCTTATTTATTTAATTATAATGTGAAGAATTTAATATTTCTAATTTTTAAATAATAAATTTATATATAATAATAACTATTTAATTCTTATTATACCCAATGCCATTGATAATTATTTTATAATTATAAAAATTTGTTTTTGATATTATTCTTCGATAAAATGAGATTTTCTATCTAATATGTGATAAAGTAAAGATAAATTTCAATATAAATAAAAATTTATTATTATTTTTACATGGAAATTTTTTAATATTTAATTTATCAAATTTCATGTGTGTATATGAAATATATATTATTAGGAATAATAATAATTAACATGATATTTGTGAAAAAAATATTACACAATTAATGTTTTATTAATTATTGGGAATTAATATCTACTGAATTTAATTAATATAAATTAATTAATGAATAAAATCTATTTTAAAAACAAATATATATATATATATATATATAAATAATGATTTAATTTTTATTCAATAATAAATATGATTAAGAATAAAAAATGGTAAATATTCCATTTTTTTATTAAATCAATTTTTTAGCATTACACATTTAAATTTTAAACAAAAGTTTATAATATATAAATATTTAAATCTATCAAATACAGGATAAAATTTGTTTCATAGCACCCAAATTTACAACTAAAAACAATAATGTAATGACTAAATGGTGAAAACTCCTATAAAATATTTAAAAAATATTTTGAAACACATGTTTTTTCTATTATATACTTAACAATAACTAACACTTAAGAAATATATATATAATTTTATTCCATTTTCCTTGCAATAGTGTTGTGGAAGTTTTTAAAAATTATCACTGATTCCAAAAGATTCCATATTCTTCCATTATAAATCGATACCAGTTCCATATTTTAAAGAGACACCTCTCCTTCATATTACTCCTTCACACTAAACCCTTTATATATAAATACAACTACATCACACAAAAATAATCCTCTAGACACACTTTATTAGCTTAATCCATTCGATTAAAAGGAAACATAAAATAGAAAAGTAAGTCTCCAATGTAAGTATTATCTCCATCTTTTTTGCATTCTTAATCTTACACATAAAAATATAATACCATTATAATAATATGTTGACTTATGTATAATTAAAATTCTGATATGTTTTTTAAATATTGATAGAACTGTTATTTTTTCATTTCCATCAACATTTAAAAACAAAGGAACATCATTAGTGCATTGTGTGGACAAAACCCTTCATTAAGAAATGTTATTTTATTTACATTACACAATTTTATGGATGGTCCTGATATTGGTGATTATTAGTGATTATTATTTATAAAATATAATTATTATACTAAAATTCTAATTTAATATCCTCCTTCACCTCCTCTCACACATTTGGAAATGTTAATATTAATTGTGTTTATGTGTTGATTAATTCCTCTATGATTAAACATATTTCATTTTAAATATAGATTTATTAAATTCTCTAAATTTTTTAAAATATCAAACATAATCATAAAAAATAAAACTAATTTCTTTATTATTATTTTTTAATGGTATTATTTCAAAAGAAACTATCTCTGTAGCTATAATCATCATTTGAATTGAACCATGTTCATTTTCATGTCAGTTTAACCACCTACAAGAATGATGCAATAAAATATCAATATAGATTACTATGGAAAATTATGAATAATACTATAATAAAATAATTATTAAATAGTTATTGGTATATTTTTCTAGAAATTATATAGTCTGTATATAAATTATTATTTTAAATAACATTTTTTGGTAAAATTACTAAAATATGTTATTATCAATTCATTTTTCACATAAAGTATACAAAATGATTAATAGATCTAATATAGACATTTTAAATCAACGTAATTTATATTTTATAGTATATTAAATGTTATATAAATGATAACCTTTGTGTAAATGGATCATAAATGACATCATCATTATAAGATGAGTGAAATGGTTAAAGTAATTAATAGATGATGATTGAAATAAGATATAACTTACAAATATATCCCTAGTATAAAATTATAAATGATGAATAATAATGGAAACATATATGAATTAGGTTTTTCAATATATGAATAATATTTTTTTCAATTTCTTATAGGAAGATATTTTTGAAGTGACTAGTTAGTTGCATTTGTTTTCAATGAGTGTCTTGTGAAAGATTTAAATATGCTTAATGTTTCTAAATTTGATGAATTTAGAATTGTTTTTAATGAAAAAAAACATTTTCCAATTTCATTATAAGAATGAAAATTTTTACCACAAATGTAGAAGATCATATTATACTAATTATCAATCAGTAAATTAAGGAAATGATGGAAATTGGAGATGTTTTTTTATGTTTTTTTTATAATAAATTTTTTTACGAGTTGAGGTGTTAAAAGAAAGTGGAAATATTATGATCATGTTTTTTTTTAAATTTAGAATAATTTGAGATGTTTTATTTTTGTATTTAATTGTTATGTATTAGGTGAGAATATTTTTTTATGTTTACCTAGAAAATAAGGCTCACTGTGCTAGAATAATTAAGGGAGAAAACCCATTGTGGGTAGCCAATCTCAAGACCCTAAGTCCAAATAGAAGTCTATAACCAAGGGGAATTACATTGGAAAAGATAAACATTAAGCTCATAGCTTCAAAAACCTTGCTTTAATGGGGTTGGCAACGTGGATGAGGAGAGATCCTGACACAAAGCATTGTTAGGGAATCTTGTGAGCAGAAGCAGTAACAAATTATTGTTTAGAAAATGTGCTTATTTTATTCTAAAGAATGTATGACCCTTAAGGTGTTTATATGTTCCATATGCTTATATAGCTCAAATTGAACTATAACCTTTTTATTTAATATATCAATTTATCCAATCCATCTGATCAACTTCTACTTTAAAATTTCTCTTATGTACATCGTCTTCTCCCGAAAGACTTCTAAGGGTTCTGTTAATCGATGCTCCTTGTGACATTGACAGAAGGTGGTGAATATATGTGATGTAAGTATGTTAAAGAAAGAGATGATGAAATAGAATGAATATCAATGATTTTTTGAGTTCTTTATTTGTTACATCCCATGTAAATAAAGAATTTAATTTTTTTACATGTATTAAAATTTGTGAATTAAATATTAACTTTACCATAATAGGGGTTTTTGAGTTCTTCTGGAATAAACATCTAGTGGTTGATCATGCCATGCTATGAATATATGTGAACGAAATCTGGTTGTATTACACTAAATATCAATTTATACAGTGTATATTTATATTTTTCACACATAATTATATAATTAATTTATCCTTATCTTAGGATAGAGTCTTTATAATGGATTTCGTCTCAATTTACATTCCATTGAGACTTCATTGTTTTTTGCACCAGTTCGCCTTTATATGGGGTATATTCTATCCATTGGATTATTATACCATGAATACATTTATTTTAATGATATTATAAAGATTTTATTAATCTTATTCTCAAATTTTTGGTATTCTATCATCTCTGATTTTGTTAAATACTCTTTAACTAAAATAATTTTTTAAATGTTTTAATGATTTATTATTCTAAATCATTCTCATTAATGTCCATAATTTAAAAATAGATTTTAGGATTTTTTTGTATGGAAATAAATTTTTCAAAATGATAATTCCTTTAAATGCTTCAATGTGTTATGGGACACTTTTATTACAAAACTTTGTCTAATAAATGTTTTAAATGGTTTTCAAAATGGTTTGATAAAGCATTTTTTATTTCAATATCCAGAATTGATATATTGTGATTGGAATGTGGAAACTTTATTTTTCCTTTATTCTTGTGTTATGAGATATGAATAGGTTACAGTTATTTAAAAGTGTTTATGTATATGGGTGGTTCTGTGATAAACCAAGGGCGGGTGAGCCCGAGAAAGCTATCTAATGCATTGGGTGACGTGACAAAGGTAAACATTAATATTTCTCTGAAGAGATTTACGAATATACTGTTATTGGTATTCTAAATGTAACTCCCTGTGTAGTTGTGAAAGTTAAAATGTATTTATGTTATTTATTCCCTAAGTTACCATTATGATTTATGATTTCTATGTGTTATTCATAAATATTACGATTTCATAAGGAATGTTATGTTTGAAAAGTATGGTTTCATTGATTTGTGATTATTGATGGGATAATGTTTTCATTCCATATTTTATAACCCTTACTAAGATTTTTTTTCTCATACCATGATTTTAAATGTTTTCCACATGACTTAATGATGAATAGGGTCAAAATGGGATCAAGGAAAAGTCATACTGTCTAAAACATGGAACTAAACATTTTCTTTTTAAGAGTTTTTATTTTATGAAAAAATGGATACTGAGTAGTAGTGTCTACAATGTAATTTTTGGATATGTAATGTAATTTTCATGACGTAATTCTCTAAAACTCAAAACATGAAAAGATCCATAATGTGAATTATTCATTAAATTCATGATTATGTAATATTTTTAGGTCGTGTTCTTATAGTTAGTATCAAAAAAAGGATTATACAATTTTAGAGATTAAGTGTTTTGGATAAACACATGGTTAGTCCCTATGTATATTATTTTAGTTAAATCCGTGTTTTATAAATGTCTCTGATCAAGGAATGTTGGTTACAAATCAAAGGAGGTGGATCTCAAATGAAATTCCTATCTCTTTCTTAAGACATGCTTTCAATAATTACTACTAAGTCATGTTCAGATGATTGTGAATCTTTTCCTAGAATACAACTCACTGCAAGGAGTTGTTTGATATATCAAACACTTCAACTATACCTTGATATAATCACAGATCTTGGGTTGTAATTAATCAAATACTATTTTTTCAAAATTCTCACATTTTTTAGAAAGGTAAATATTGTCAAGGCATTTTCAAATATTTTACCTTACGATGAGATTTTGAAACATATTTTGATTTTGAAAAAGGTTCTGAAGAAAGAGACCCTTACAAAACCTTTTTATATTACCTTTTACAATATAGTCTCTCAACACATACTTATTGTACTTTAAAAGGACCAATGATTGAATGTTTCAACTCAAATTTGTTCCGACATTTTTACAAAAATCATGTTTTATCATATGTTTCAAAATTATATGTCAAACATGATTATTTTCCAATACTTTTTTCTGCGAGCACCCATATGACCCAAGATGTACAAGGTGTATTTACATGAAGGAAGCAAATTATTTAAATGGATTTCTAAATCATTGTTTTAATGCATGGACTTCTACTTATGTGAACAAGGTGGTGATGAAACCATATGGACACCATGATCAAGGCATGATGTTATTTCTATTTGGAATAGTATTATTTTATCATATGAAGGTGAAAAAATACAATATATAAGATGTTGAGGTATTATTGTATTGGGATGAAAATGAAAAGTATAAGAAAATATTTGAGGTTAAAATATGTTACGATTATTTTTGAGTTCTATAAAAAGGAAATCCCATAATATTGGTGATAACCCGTCGCGGTTGGAAAGGCCGCAAGAATCAGTCTGGAAATTGAAGGGCAACAAGGGCGCAACGCCTACCACTATCCAACATGAAGTCCCTGGTTAGTATGACTTATTATTTTAAGATAAATGATTTTATGGATCCGGAATAATTTGATTTTGAGAACATATGTTTTATCAAATGGATATCATTATTATAGGAAAATGATATGCTGATTGAGTAATAAAATGTCATTTTAGAAGGTGTTTTCTCTTTTAGAAACATTATATACTTAATGAAAAAAGAATACTCTGTGATCTCATTTGGTAAGTAATGGTTGAAATTTTATTTTGGAAGAATATATGTTTTTATTGTAGATATATGGATATTTGGTTTATTTATAGAAATGATTAACCTATCATAGAGAATACGTGAATAGGTTAATTTATTTTTATTATGAGACTTTAAGAGTAACTACTTTTATTTAGATATAAATGTTAAGATTTATCTTGGAATACTATGTGATTAAATCCTCATGAGATTTGGGTTTCAATATTAGATTGGATTACTTTGATGAATTTTATGGACAATGGTTTATTGAAACGTTTTGTTGAACTTTGGGTATTGTTTCAAAATTTTTGGAGATTAAGAGTAGTTTTTCTTTTTGTTAAAGATTATCCTTCTTTGGATTATATAATTTTTTACTAACCATTTTGGTTTTGGATAATGTCTATAGACATGGGAAAAATATATTTCATCTTTTTTTGGATTATGTGATTCTCTAGAAGATGATTATAGCACTTTCAATGTGAACAATTCATCTTGAATACTCATTGTTGGGAGAAAACATAAGTTTATGGTAGAAATTTAGTAAAAGATGAAAGTAAAAATGACAAGTATGTTTATTTAATTATGTTTTTAGTTATGCTCATAAATAAATCCCTCAACATTATTAATAGTAACTTAAAAAAACATTGTGCGTTAAATTTTCCTGTTGTTGAATCAAAGACCGTTTATCCTATCACAAGTTTTTGATTTTCTTGTGGTTAACATTCTCTTAATCAAGTTTTCTACCACTCTATCAAACCTTGATGGTTTGTTTCTCTTCCATATCCACGTTTTCCTACATGTAATTCTTGTATGGGAAATCTCAGGTGAACTTTGTATTTCTCTTTATTTATTTTAATGTGATATTTATTTACTCTTTTTCCATTGAGGAACATTTAATGATGTTTTTCATCCTAATTTTAAAATTGTGAGGACAAAATTCCCAAATTGGGGAGAGGAAGTAACATCCTATGTAAATAATGAACATAATATTTTTTAAATTTATTTAAATTTACGAATTAAATATTAGTTTTAACATAAAGGGGATTCTGTGTTCTATGGCATACCTGATACGCAACAAAAGGTTTTATTGAAAACTTATGTTGTACACAACATTGATTTATACTGAAAAATATTAATATAATATAATTATTTTAAATGCTAGTTAATGCATAGACATTGTATTGGTGGGAATGAACAAAACATAAAATATTACGATTAAATAAGTTTCTAAAATGATTTTACATTTATCCAATAAATTTTTGGAAGCTTAAAATAAGAAAGAATCTGATTTTAAGCATAAATACAATAATATTTATTAAAAGGTAAATTAAACACCTTTTGATGGTGGACCCTCTTTAAATCTATTATTTGTCACTTTTATATGGTATATTTGACAATATAACTTTTTTTAGAATTGTGACATCAAATTTTACTTTGGGTAAATTTTAGGTATTTTTCTGATAAATTTATTTTTCAATGAATAGTTAAAAATACTATATTTTAATTCAAACCCACAATTTAATACAAATTATTTATAATGTTATGTTATTATTTTAATGGGTTTTAAAGTGTTATTATATTATTTTTTAAATATTTAACCCAATTTTGGTTATTGGATGAAATTTCACATAGAAATTGGACATAAATAACTGTCAATCTTTTGATAGTTATTATTTCTTAAAAACACGCTTTTTGTTTTGATAGAGGGAATTGATTTTAAACTAATTTCTGCCTATTCTATGTTTGTAATATTGAAAAAATTGATTCAAGATTTGGAATCAAGTGGTCTAAATTGTGTAAATCGGTAACTTCTATTTTTAGACATTATGAATATTTACTTCAATAAAAAAAATATTTACCATGGTTAAATGGTAAATATGGTAAATAAGGGTATAAAATAATATTATTATAATAATATTAAATTACCCTATCATGTGTTCTAATCCAATTGGTTTATACCTTTCAGATCATGGTCATCCTTGGGTCAATTTTGGGATGCCATGGAGCCACTCGGAAGTGATAATGTCACTTTATATTAATTCATTTAAAGTAAAGAAAAAATGGCATAAACATATATCTTTTAATAAATCAATTATTACATGGGGTAATATAAATAATATCCTTAACTATAAATATTCATTTGAAAGATACTAAAATTTTCAACATCTTGATTTTTTTTATAATTTTTAGACATCAAATAAATAAAAGTAATTATGACACAATAATGATGCAGTGTTTACCTCTTTAAGGATTGATTTAAATAAATAACATTATAAAAGATTAAAAAAATACCCAAAAAATGTCTAATTATTTTTGGGTGATTTTATTTAGAACATGAGTCATTTTATATTCTTCTTTAATGAGTTTTGGACATTTATAAACTGAAAATCATTATTTTATAAAATAATATTTTCATGCTTTTTAAAGAGCCCCTCCTCCCCCTTATAAAATTCCTCACTTTTTACCTATTAAAAACACTTATAAAGACCCTTGTATCATCCATAGTCTACCCAATTAAACTCCCTAAATCATTATCCTCCTCCTAGAATCCTTATCATAGGAAGAATGCAATTCAAGTAAACCTTTTGGTTCAAACCAAATGGAGATACCCGATTTAAAGGTAACATCTTCTCTAAAATTATTTTGATTTATTTTACTTCTCCAATCCCCTAAACTCTTGTTATTAATTTTTTATCACAAAACCAGTATCCTAAATATACTTGGTTGTTTTTATGAGAGTTATTTCAACTAAACTTACACACAACTCCATCTAATGGTTAAAGAACATACTCTTTCTGTGGACGATGAACTACTGCCTCACAAAACGATGATTGTTCAATTATCATATACAGCCTCTCATGGTAGCCATAATGATGGAACCATATTTATATAAGATATATATTTTATTTATATTTTTTATATTCTTATTTATTTTCCATTTAGAGAATACCTTTATGGTTTCAATAGTTGGTAAAATGATAATTTCATTTGAGGAAGTACGGACTACGACCCCACAAAGTTAAATGACTCGTCCATTCAATGCATGGAACGTATAAAGGATGGATATAATTAAATTATATATGAAATTATACTGGAATTATAATATATCTATTTATCATTACATTTTCATTCCGTTAATAATGAAATAGAAATGAAAGTAGCATTCATGAATATGTACGGCTACAGTCTCCATGAACAATGCATTTCATTTCTTATCCCTAAATGTTTTGTACAATTATAAATACCTACATATACATGATATATATTATATATATGATATCTAAATCATTAATATCATTATGGATATAAATTATTTTTGACCACATCAAGAACTAGTAATTATAATAAGTTCTTTTTTGACTCAAGTGCCAAATATCGACCAAACAACCATTATTAACTTAAATGACTGAATAATGTTTATAACATAGTTATAAGTGATATAAAAGTAATATTAAACATTAAAAATTTTATTTGGAAAGTAAAAATTATCTTTAGTTTATTATTCTGTATATTAATGAATGAACAGGTCAAGTCGTACACGAGGTAAGGGGTTTCTTATCTCACTCTTAATTCCATGAGATTTTCACTGTTTGCCACTTATTGCTTGCATGTGGTGTATTGTGTACTACCATTTGATATATATTATCAAAATTCAATTTATATTTATGGTATTTTGTGATTCATTTGGTTGTTATTAACTTTTGGTCATATGACTCAATTGATTACAATGTGGTTATGGGTTTTCATCTCACTTCTTATTACTGTGAGGTTCATACAATATTTGTCACTATTTCCATTGTGTGGTGTATGGAATGTCCATGATTATACTCTTTTTGTAAAATACCTTCATTTATGGGTATTTACATCTTCATCCTATGATCCTTCTTTCATGTGGTGTATGTTTTCTAAGATACCAAATTGTTAATGGAACTTTTCACCCCACCTTTCAAAAGACTTCTTTATGTTATGTCTTTTAATATACATATTACACTGTAGGGATATATACTTATATATCCTTATTACTGTAAATTTTATTCCCAACTGATGATATACCTTTTTCTCTCTCATCAACTAATTTTCTTAATATTAAAGTGACATTGTTAGGCTGTCAAATTTCTATAAGAGAACTTCTTAACCCAATTTCAATTCTTTGGGGTTAAACTTATACTTGTTGATTATGTCGTGCTATGAATATGTGTGAATACAACTGATTGTTTTAAACTAAATATCAAATAATATTAAGTATATATATATTTTTCATAGATAGTTATATAATTTATTTATCCTCAATCTAAGGATACCATCTTTATAGGGTATTTCATCTCAATTTATATTCCATTAAGACTAAATTTTTGTTATTCACCAATTCACTTTTATAGGGTGTATATACTTTCCATTGGAGTATTATAACATGAATACATTTATTCTCATGATATTATAATGTTTTTATTTATGTTATTCCTAAATTTTGTGTATTCATATATCTCTAATTTTGTTAAAAATACTTTAACTAAAATATTGTTTTAATGGTTTTAAAGATTTATCCTTCTAAATCATTCTCATTAATGTCCATGTTTTGGAAATGGTTTTTAGGATTTATATATAGAGAGAATATTGTTTTAATGAATATGGTTGTACCATATTTATAATAACATCAAAATATGTAGAAGATACTGTAGTTATTGTATTTTAATGGAAACAACAAAGAAAGAGGAAGTGGAAGAAGAAAGGAACATGAAAGAGCAGATGAAATATATACCTCTTCATCAGGTTTTTTCTATTGATTTGATCAAAAGGGCACCATAGGTTGTCTTTATGACTAAAGGAATGTCTATAGGATTATGGGAGTATAGTTGACAGGGTATTTGGTCATGGTTTGACCGAGACAAATGGCTTTGAAGGTGTGAATTAGAGAGAAGAGGGAGTGCCCTTTTATAAGAGGGGTGAGGGGTGCCTTAGGAAAAGCTAGAAATATTTTTTTATAAAAAAACATTTTCGGTTTCTAATGGATCAAAGATGAATTATTTAATGGATAAGGTAGGGATGGGTCAAAACCCACTCAAAAAATATGTTTTATATAGGTTTGGGTCACTATATTAACTTTATCATTTAGATTTAACTTTTAGTTAAATAGTTTGACATTTACCATGTCTCTTTGTATTTTTATATTATATGGTGAATAAACTTACTATAAATTTCCAAACGAACCTCATGTAGTTCATTAATGACGTATATAATATTATATAAGACCTTTGGATGAACCTTTGATTTTTAGGAATAGAATATCAATTAATAATATAATGTTTGTTTTAAAAACTCTTTTTTGTCAATTTTGACACTATTTGGTATTTTTTTTTCTATATTCATAACAGCATTATTAAATCAAAAAAAATTCATCTAATAAACCCTAAAATGTCATATTAACCTAGAAAATAATTGTAATTCATAAAGAACTCTCAAATTACATTTATTTGGATATTTATAATATCAATTATTTTAATATTTCATTAATTATGTAATTATTGCAACATCATTTTGTCATAAATTAATTAAATTATTTAATGTCTAAAAAATATAAATAAAATACCATTATGTAGTAAATCGTTTTATCTTTCTAATGAATATTTACAGTTTAATTTATCTTCTGTGTGACATTATATTAAATATGGTTTAATTATTAAACATAGAATTTAACACTTTAAACTCTTCTTTGAATTAAATAATAATAAATGTCGTAATCTAATCCAAGTGGACCGAAGAGGTTCATATTTTATTCCTAAGTTTGTTTTTAGTCGAATTATAATTATCCACCAGAATTATGCGATGTGTTAGGGTAATAATAATATCATTTTTACTCTTAATTACCCTAATTACTTTTAATTGTGTTTAATAAAAGAAAAAAGTTCTTATTCAGAAAATATTATTTTCATCTTACTGAACCAACTTTTACAGACTAATATCAATAGTGTCTCTCATATTTTTGAAATTCAACTCACAGAAGTTGTAATATTATGATTTATGTAAATTTTCAAATGCTCTTAGGAGGCAGGTAAAAGACGTAGAAAAGTTCAATAAAAGTTTACATATCTCATATTATTACAAAATGACTCCAATGAATTAAATTGAACATATATAGGTATTATGTATCTATTTTGACCTAAAATAAATTTAAATAAAATAATTAATTATTTAAAAAAAACTTAAACAATAACTCAGTATTTTACACTATTCATCAAAAATTGAATGTTTTCAGAAAAATACAAAAAATTTACCCTAAGCTAATTTCGATATTCCGAATCCAAAAATGAAGTCCATTTTGAACGATAAAATTTATAAAATTTCAAAAAAGTTGTTGTTACTATTCATAACGACTAGTTTGATTGGTTGTACTGTGTTATAACTCGAAGTTGCGTACAACACACATTATTTTATTATTCAAAGAGAAGCATATTGTAGATTCATGGGGTGATACATTAAAGACGAGGGATCAAATCGTAAATTAGTCACAAATATTGAATCAAATGTAAAATATTTTTTAAAAATTATATACCACTAACTCAACCCCCCCTACCCTCAAAGGTATTTAACTAATCCTTTTTCAATTCGATAGTTTCATAAAAAAATATAGGAAATAATGACCAAGTATGTTTTCTCTAGTTCACTTTAGTTTTGGGATGATTTCATGTTTTTTACATATAACTCTTAAATATGTCCTAGTTAATGCCCAAATACTTCAATGTATGATTAATATCTTTCCATTAATTAAATTTTACATTTCATTTCATTGTATCCCTTTCATTTGAAATTCATTCATAGGATGAAATTACTATAAGGGATTCTTTGTCACAAATTCCAATCCATTGAGTCATCGTTAATCTAGGAACCATGTTTTCTTTACCATTGTGAAAATAAATAATCTTTCATTTTGTTTCAAGATTATAATAAATTTCATGAAATTAAATTTTATTTCAAAGGATATACTAATCTAGGGATTCAATTTAAATGTTATGAATATTATAAGGGGATTTTCTAACTCAACATATTTTCCTTGGGTTTTGATCATTCCTCTTTGACAATAATATTTCAATATTTATCTATTATAATCTATTATGACGTTATTTTTAATTAAAACTATATTTTTTAGGAAACTAAGGTCCACACAAATTTATTATTCCTTTATGATTATATATTCACGTTAAAAATCCATTTTTATTCGGAACAATTCTCATTTTAATGTATTTTTCTCTATTTAAGTGTTTTTTATAACCAATAATATTCGAATTTCTATTATTGAAACTAATGTAATTTCCATCTCATATTATCCTTTGGATTTATTTTAAAAAATCAAAATCCATTTTAATGATGTGATTTTTCACTAATGTTATTTCACAATGTTAAAATGGTTTCTCCAACATTTAAAAAATTGTATCATCGTCCACTCAAAATATAATTTTATAAACATTATTATTTTAAATTATTCCATTATTAATGATTCTTTTGAAAATTAAATTATTTTAAATCATAGCCACATTCTCTTTTTAAACATTTATGTCTTTGGGATAGTTTCATTATTGGAGAGTATTTTTTAAAATAATAAATTTCGATATTATTATCCATTATCATTATGGAAACATTTATATATTTCAAGGTTATTTTATTTTGACCTATCTAAAATGGTGTTTTCAGAATTATTCGCATTCCCTTGACCTATTATTTATGGAATCTGTATGGAACAAAGAAAATAAAACACCTTTCTTTTAATTTTAAAAAAAATTATTTCAACATTGATTATTCTTGAAGTTTCATCTTTACATATAAGGACATAATTTTGTTGATCTAATTCGATCTGCATAGGCAGTTTTATTTTAAGTTTTTAGGAAAAAACATAACCTTTTGAAACAAGGTTCTCAACCATGTCTTTTTCAATAATGAATAAAAACTGATTTCAAAATGTTCTTTTTATAATTTATTTCATTATTTTAAAATGATCTATATCTAATAGAGTTGAGTTTCAAGATTCACGCTATATTATTCTATTACTATGTGATTACTTTTTTGATAGATTTTTTTATTTCTGGATATTTAATTTTTGATTTTATTTGGAGGTTTTCTCAGACCTATTTAATTTTATGAGTTCTTTATGAAAAATTAATTATTTAAATTTTAATATTCCATGAAAAATATTTTATTTATATTTTGTTTTAAATAATAATTTTTTATTTCATGAAACCTAATTTCATATGTGGGTTATTTTTTTATGAGGGGATTAATTTAATGTGGCACATAAATTAATAGATTATGAGATGAGTGGGACCGATATATCCATCAAATGTATTGGGTTACAGATTATATGTCAATTTTATAATTTCTATATAAAATTATTATTATATAACACTGTTCACAAAGGTTCAGTGTGATAGTGTTATTCTCTACTCAAAGCATTACATATTAATAGTGTGAACTTTCTATATTCGCGATAGGTATGTGTAATGACATAAATAGCTACTCACAAGTTTACACATGATGAGGGTAGAGAGTATCCATGTTTATAAGGAGAATAAATCATGTGATTATTATTATACCACATTTACAAGTTTTTAATAATGTAATTCCGTGTATTCTTGGTTATTCCTCAATTTTAAAGTATTCATCACATTTATATCATGCTCATATTCTTTATGTTTAATGATATTTTTTTAGTCTATTTTATATATTTTATGGTTATTCAATGATATTTTTATGATATGATGTTACTATATAAAATTTTATTATTAAAATACATTGTTTTTTAGATTATCTTTTGATATTTTTATATTAATCGTATTCTATATCATGATTATGATATATTAATTTGTTATATATACTCTCCATTATAATGAAATCGAGATCACTCACTTTTTATATTTTTCATTCCCCGGGTCTAGAATAGGGTTACATCTCATGGAATGTCTTACAGTGGATATAGATATTCTATAAATTTTCATATCAACTGAATCAAGTTTTTTTTATGTTTATAATCTCTAATAAACTAATCATTTAGGTCCTTGGTTGTGATAATTTTTTTCAATGTAATGATAAAAATATGTTATCAAATTATTCTTTAATAATGGTTCTCTTGGGTCGATTCATTTGGTATTAGAGATGGATTTAATTATTTTGGGTAGAAGTTTAGATACTTTTAGAGATTAGTTATCTTAAATTTATTTTTATGGTTATATATCCTTCGTTAAAATCCTATGGAATACTCTATATATAGGTTTGCATCCAGAATTTTTTGTAAAGTCTAAGATATTACATACCTCTCATAATACTACAATTGGAGGAATTTTTCACATAAGATATTAGGTTTAATAAATGTGAAATGGTTTGAATCTACTAAGGGATATGCTTTATTTGATGATATTATCATTATAAACCACCCTGATATATTAATTCCCTAGAGGCTTCGAGTATTTATGATGGAAATATTAAGACATACCAATATAATGTAACTTAGGTAAAATAAAGATTTTTTACATGATTAACCATGTCTGCAATTTTTTAAATTAAAGTAGCATATGTTTTGACGAATGTGTCATTAGAAATGATATCATATGATTACACATTCATATTGAAATACTCTTGTTCATTTTTCATTTTAACATAAATTTATTTATCGATTTTTTTAATCAAAATAAATGAAATAAAGTTACGAATCACATATATATAAGAACTCCAGAGAATCATATTTGGGAAAAATACTTTCTCAGTATTATAAAGGAATAGTTAGGTGGATATCAAAATAAATAATATACCAACTCTTTTAAAGGGATCCCATAACTTTTTTATATTATAAATCATAATTAAAAATGCAAGGATGTTGTTTATTTAATAGGGTAGAATTTAATGGCTTGAGATTTTGGATCCTTTAAAATAAAAATTATGCTCAATAACTACACCCAAATATTAAATCCAATGTAAAAAAACTGAAAAATAATAATAAGACCTTATAAATGTTGTTATAATTAACACTCATATTGGAACCCATTAATTGCTATTTAATTCAAAAGTTAAATAATCAATAAAACATAATATTGAAAAGTTCATTTTAAATAAATGTAATTTTCTTAATATTATCTACATTATATTAGAAAATTATATTTAAAAATTTATAAACTTAAATATAATAATGTGATTTTTCCAAAATTCCTCGCATCAATGTTTTCTTAGGATGAATTTCAGAGAATTTCTCTAAAATAATAAATTTATAAGTTAATAGTGAAAATACAGATTTTAATAATGTCATCACTATTATGAAATAATATTATTATATATATACCTTTTACTAGTTTAAAACCATTATCAATAAAATTATATATTATAATTTATGATAAAAAATTTTAAAATACTATATTAAATACATAAACATATTCCCAACATTAAAAAATTTGATATATAAATTTGTGGAATATTTTTTTCAAAATTTATTAAAATAAATTATAATATGGTCAAAGGAATTTTTGATATTATAAATAATTTATTGTTAAAAAATAATTATCATTTTAGCCTTATTACACCAAATTTCATTTATAATTATATTCTAACCATATATATTTTTTTTCTTAAAATAATATTTTCCAAACAAAAATTATTTTTTCATGATACATGTGCAAATGTGCAGATTAATTTCCATATAAATAGAAATTTAATATTATTATCTTCTTATAATACATTATAAAATAATTTTAATACTATTTTAATATGATCAATATTATTTATAGTTATCAGATTTATAATTTTAAGAATAATCCAAATTACAACAATGATGCAGAAACAATTACATTATAAATATTATTTTATTATTATCAATAAATTAATACTGAATTGATTAATTTGATAAATTTTATTTAGTAAATCTAATATTATTTATAAAATCATAAATAAATATATATACCAATATTTAATTTTGTTTCAATACGAATTAAGATTAGAAATACATAATGGACAAAAACCCATTTTTCCACTAAAATAGATTGTATACACTAAATATTTTTTATTTTAAATTTTATTTTTATAATATTTAGAAGTTGAATTGGACTAAATATAGTTAAAATTTATTTCCAAAATTCACATTTTTTTAATATGGGTTACTTTATAGTTTTATAAAACATAAAATCACATTATTAAAAAACAAGTTATAAATTTTAAAAGAAAAAAAAGTAAAATTCAAGATTTAATGGAAAAAACACTATAACATGTTAATTTTTTTAAACAGATTATTGTGAATTTATAATCAAAAATTCACTAAAAAATAGTCATTTTCAAACATTGGAACCTTCGACCTTGGAATAATGTCAGTGAATTATTGAAAAATGATTTGTGTTTCCAAAATTTCCCATATTCTCCACTTATAAAAGGAAACCACCACAATCCTAAAATTATAATAATATACTTAGAATTATTCAATTAAAATACTCCCATTTACTCTCCTTATAACCCTCTAAAAACATAATCATTTTTTTTCTCAGAGATTTATTAATCGCTTCAATTTTGAGAGAATTCCCACGGAAAAAATAAAGTCTCCAATGTATGTATTATCTTCTTCATAAATTTTTATCCCAATTTTTCCTTCTTCTCCATGCCACACAACACCATTATCACAAGGAAAATATCCAAAAATTAGAAAAAATATTTTATTTTGACTTGATTAATTAGAAATAAATTATTGGGGTAAATTTAAAAACTTTATAACCAATTTTAGGTTCAATAATAAATAAAATGGGTGTTTTAATTTTTCTGTTTTGGAAATTCCAAACACATGTCGAATGGGTATTTAAATAGTAGAATCAATTAACTACCACTATTGGTTGATCATGTTGAGTCTGATTAACCCCAATGATCCCTTGGGCATGATCTATCAGGTGTATGGTGGTCCATTTTGGTAGTTCTTAGTATGGAAGCACCAGATTTCTTTCCCTTACTATCTAGGAATTGTGCATGTCCTGAAGAAGTTTTTTTTCTTTTTTCTTTTTTCCATTTTATTATTTATTTCATTATTCTATCATTCCCTTATTTAGTTTTATGGAAAATAAAATGTCTAAAAAAATTAATTCATAAATATATGTTTATTTGGGAATAATTCTACAAATTAGAAAGTATAATTTATAAGAAAATTTTCAATGGACAATTTATTATAATTTATTAGAATACAATAATAAAGAATTATCATAATATAATTTATTCAAATTATTTATGTTTAATCTATAAATATTATCAAAAAATTATTATTTTGTTATGAGGATATACTTATCAATAATTAATAAGCGATAGTTAGAAAAAATTAACAAATCAAATTTTAATGAAATTTAAAAGGATTACTAATAAAAAAATTATCAACAGATAATTTCATTAAATTTACATTTATAATTTACAGAAAAATATCAAAATATAATTTTTGAAAATTACTAATGGATAATTATAAATTATTATCAAAATATAATCACAAAAGATATATGATTAATAATAAATTATCAAAAGTTAAATATACTAAGATAATTTATAAGGAATTGTATAAATATAATTATAAAATTATGATTGTGGGAATTATAGGAGGTTATTTATCAAGATATTTAAAATGATAATTAAACTAAATTATCAAAGGATAATTTCAAAAAAACAATGAATAATAATTATGTGATACCACATGACATATCATTTTATTATAGAGAGATATTATCAATTGTGGGGTTTTTAATTATTCTTTTTGGGAAAACCGCTCGTACTGACATTGGTCTATTGTAATAATTTAGAAGTATTTCAGGGGAGGAAAAGTATCATTTCATGTGATATAATATAAATTTTTATAAATCAAATTGGTTCTTTTTCCAATAACCATTGATAAAAAATGAACATTGATGCGTCAAATACTAAAATAATAAGTCCTGGATATATGTATTCTAGACTGTTTCATTTTCCACTCTTATTTTCAAACCACATAGGGGTTTTTTACATTTTTTTTGACATTCATGTATTTGATGTGGGAAGTACATTAAATATCAAGGATTTTTTTACACATGTTTCTTTCGTGAAATCTATGCATATACATAATTGATAATTGTTATTGATTATGATCGCATGTGGATGTTTGCGTAGCCCTAATAACCTCATGTGACAATTTTTTCCATGGGAAATTTCACACCTTATTATTCATGTTCAATGTTGATAACATTTATTGAATATACTACATTACTAAATATAATTTTTTATTCTTGATTTTGTAATTTACATTATTGTTGGTGAATTTTTGGTATAATTCATAGAGTCAAAGAAAGGTAGACCATAATGAAATATATCTACCATATAGGATGATTACAGATACCTTGAAATAATAGTGATGATTCCCCTAATAATTTGGTAGGGATATTATGATTCCTTGTGTACGTATTGTGACACACTAAATGTCTATATGAGTCAAAGAAGCATGCAACTTGATGCCTAGTGAATGACGAGTAACACCCCTTTCCTATAAGATTTAGAGAACATGACTCTTGGTATAAATAATATATGTAGAGTTGTATAATCACAGATTATTGAGAATCTTGATAATTTTAATTTGATTCTACTCCATTATTTTCTTGAGATTCCTCATTTATCCTTATGTCAGGGAGATGATGTAGGTACGACCAAAACATTCTCTAGTCTCGGTTAGTGCGTGATCTCTCTATTTTTTGTATTTTAGGTCATTATGTCTTCTACACATTTATTATTATTATGTAATATAGTTTTATACTTCACCAAACCATGTTATAGATGCACTGGTTGACTTTAACTAAGTCTTGTACTCACACCCTACCTAGACATTTTAGTGTGCAAAAAGATTTTTGGGATATAGATTTGGTGATGGGAAAGGGCCCTTTGGTGGATGATTGAGTGGGAATTTATATATATTATAAAAGACATGGATAGACTTTGGAGGACCCTTATGCTTATTTATTTACTCAATTTCTCACTTTGGGATCTATCATAGTAGTTTTGTGACATTTATGTCATTATTTCAGTTCTACATGTAATTTAATTATTTATTATACTATTCGTCATTGTTTTCTTCATCCTATGATATGATACGGAATGTATAGCCTCCAAGCTAATAAACTTATACCATCAATACCAGTTCTCAGCCTCCTGTGTATGGGGAGGCATGCATAATTTCTTGTGGAACTCTAGTTTGGAACCAGTGGTTCGAGATGTGATGTTACAAATGGTATCAGAGAACTAGTATTTTGTAACTTGTTTCATCTCTTGTTCTGATATGGGATAGTGTATATAGTATATTTGACATTTGAGACTTGGGTTTTTGTATAATGATAGCATATAGCTAGCACAGCATAGTGAACCTCTGATTTCCCATAAACTGGGGGAAATTATATTTATCTATTACCATTCATCGAATTCACCTTAGGTGATACACATGATGTTAATATGAGATTTGTGAAATTTTAGTCTCATTCATACATCATGTGTTGGAATGTAGGTGCACATGTTATATATATAGTTATATATATGTTCTTGTGATATCTAGTATGTATTTTTTAAAATTCCATGAATTGGGTAATCCATTATAGAAACTTTCTTATTTTTTCTGTTTTTCAATGCTGTTAAGGTATATCTTTACTGTAATTAATGAGTTGAACTAATCATGTTTCCATGTTAGTAAGTATTTGATGAATATTACTACCATACATGGACAATGATTAGGGTTATTTCTGGGTGGTTTATACCTTTTGTTGATGGTAGACTCCTAAGAGAAACCTTGTGCAATCCCAAAAACTAATTGTGGATTATCTTGAAAACTCAATATTTATGAATTTTTTCAAATTTAATTGAAATATATTTCACCTCATTGTAGTATTATGAGACTAAATGGGAAGAAGGTCCAAAACACCTGTATGCATTGATGTTTTTGATTTTCCACTAGATGTGTAGGATAATGTGATTGAGCATTTTCCTACACCTACTTGATATATTAGACTACAAAACAACATCAATAAAAATAATTTTCCTCGGTGAATTTACTAGGAATAGGAGTACATAACTATATTCAAATATTCTATGACATCAATCCATCATAATTCATCTCTACTGGAGGGTACAAGCCCTCAGGATGCTGAAAATTAATTGAGATGTTTGTGGGAGTGTCTTACCTAGTAAATACTAAAAAGGATCGATAATTAAATCTAATATTAATATCATTCTAGGTGAACATACCATTTGGATATACTTCTATCATATTGAACCATCAATGATAATGGATCTCAAGGTGTATATAGATTACTTATAGAGGAATGGATTTTTATTACTAAGTATGTCACATTGGTGTTCTCCAATTTTGTTCTCTAAGAAGGAGGATTGCAGTCTTTGACACTATTTCAAATACCTTAAGCTATACCATATAATGGTTGAGAACAAAAATCACAATCCTAGAATTGACGATCTTTTCATTTTTTTATGAGAAGTGAAATGGTTCTATAAGGTTTTATATTGATTGAGATATCACCGACTACTTGTTATATTTGAGGAAATTCCAAATATGATGTTTTGGGAATGATATGAGTCTTATTAATACTTGGTGATGTCATTTGGACTAAGAAATGCACATACCATGTTATGGGATCACATTAAGATGATATTCCACACATACCTAGACTATTTTTCCAAATTTTTCATAGAAGACATCCTTGTCTACTTGTCTACACCAAATAAGCATGTCGGGCAATGATAGATAGACTTGGGTATACTTCTTTCATTCTATATTTGTGCCAAGATGTAAAATTTTTATTCTGGGATATAGAAGGTGAAGTCCCTATAACATTTGGAGTCTAATATGGGTATAAAAATGGATCCAAATAACTTTTAAGAAGTAATTTCATAGACCTACAAAAAATGTGTTTGAGATTAGAAGATTTATGGGTTTAATATGATATTACCGGCTTTTAATCTTGGAATTATCCCAACAATCAGTACAAATGTATACAACGAATGAGAAAGGTTGAATATCCCAATGGATAGACAAGTGTCAAGAGGTATTTGTTGAGACCAAAATGATGTTTCTTACATCTCTAGTGCTGATAGGACTCAATCCATGTTTCAAATAAGATGTATATTGTGATATATATGGTGTTGGTTTGGTAGAAGTACAGTTGTAATTGGAATGGGTAGGAGCTCATAGGTCTAATCAACTGTGAACCATGTGTATAACTCGAAATGCAATGACTTAGAGATTTATGATTTGGTTCAAAATATGAAGTGTTAGAGACACCATCTCTTTGGGGTGAAATTTATTTATTACATATATCATAAGTTACTTCATTATATCTTCACATAGGGGGAAACCAATGAAATATAGTAGCATTAGAGTGAGTATCAACACAAATTTTACCTTATTAAGGATTTTCACCCAAAAAAGGTAAAATCATTGATGATTCTATTATCCATAAAATGCATGTGATGAATGATAATTGAGATAGGCCTTCAATTAAGTAGCATTACTTGATGAGATTGTTGGATGAATGGAGGATAGGTGCCTCTGAGGATCAGGGATCAATGACTTGAGATCCTTTAATAATCACATCCGACTTTTAGACCATGTGAATTCTAGACGGGGTTCAGACCTAGAGGGTTTTGTGATATGGGAAAAACTCGTTACAGGTACCCTGATACCTCGGTGGGTTTTAAATGATGATAATTTGATCCTAGTATATGGGAGATTAGTATTACTTTATTCTATTATAGAGGAACTTATGAGAGATTTCCATACTGTGATATGGGTAGTATATCCTAGTTTGATAAATAATTACCAAAACATCATGAGGTATTTCTATATAGGGGTAATAAAGAGTGTAATCGTGGGTTTTTTCTCCCATTTCTCAACCCATCAGAGGGTAAAGGTTGAGAACCTATGTACTACATTTTTAATCGAGAAACATCCAATACCCAAGTGTAAGTGAAAAGATTTCATGATCTACAATTCGGTGGTGTTACCTAGGACCTCCAAGATATATATTATTATCTAGGTGATTCTGTATTGGATAACTATGGTTTCTGACTTTTTATTGATCAGAGAGAATCACATAGTAAAAAATATGGAAAAGTCTATGTCTATGAGATGATAAACACAAATAGTGTTCCCTTGGTAATATTGTTAGACAAAGATGGTTATTTCATGTCTCTACTTTTTTGGGGCTCGTAAGAATCCCTTGGGACCTAGTTGAGATTGAGCGAAGTGTACCACCTCCAGACAGATATACAGTCTGAGTAGATGATATTCATTTTGGTGGATATGATTTAAGCTTTCATTCTGTAATTATATGGACAATTGAATGATCATTTAGACATTGGTGATGTTTAGTAAAATAATAGTTACATGGATTTGATTCAGATGGAATCTTACATGGTTCTTTATGAGAGGCTTTTTCAATCAACGCATTATTTGTATGAGGAATGTTAGGTAATGGTTGTATGTCCCAGTTTGGTTCATAAGAACATCGAGAGAGTGCAGTTGTTTCAGAAGAGGTTCATCACATCTCAAAGAAGATAGGGATTATATTCCAACTATTGGATGATACATTTGGAGTTCATTATGAAAGACCATGTTTTCTTGACATTGACACATTACATAGGTCACTGATGTCTGTGGAATCAAGGAAAGAATGAACTATGGGTCTTTGAACCATTCATGAAAATAAAAAGGACTTAGATAGTGTAAAATTATTATGAAATTCCTCTATGTTGTGAAGGTATGAATGACGTTTTCCAACTGTCTCATCTCTGGAGGGAAATACATAATTATTCAAATTTCATAAACTATGATGATATTGAGCAGGAGACTCATGCATCTAATGAGGAGTGACTAACTCATATTATAGACTTTAACAGGAAGGTCCTATTAGAGAATATGGTAATAATAATCTAGATTCAGTGGAAACATGGGATGGTCCTAGTGGAGACATCAAAGAATGAGTCTAATGTTTGTACTTAGTGGACTATGTTTTCTAACCAATACTGCTATAGATACTTATTGGGTATGAAAAGTAAACAGATGGTGATAATAGAAATATTAATATTTTTAAATGATAAGACAGTTCAATTTTGATTGTAAATTATTAATATTTTTGTTAAATAATGTTATTTTTCAATAAAAATCAATTTTAAATTTTTTTTACACTTTATGTAAGGATAAAAATCCTCTTAACAATTTGGAATCATCTATGGAGTTTATTAAAAGTTAGACTTAGAGTCTGTATAAGATTCTTGGGGTTGTAGTTCCTTAGTGCAGAAAGAATAAAAAAATTAAATATATTATATCACGTGTTTGTTGTCTTTCTCAAATAATAGTATATCCCAAAATAGTGTCTCAAATGGGATATATAGTGCCTCCATTAAATCTAGAATGTGAGTTTTACCCCTAGGGAAACAAAACCATTATGTGTGTTGGGTGTTTCATTAGATAACATGTAAAAGTAAATATATTATATTATGTTCCTAACATTTTTATGAAAAAAGAAAATATCTCACATAAAGTGTCTCATATGGGAATTCTATGATAACCATTAGGTCCATAATGTGGTTTTTACCCTGGGCACGATATAACATATATACACATCAGGTTTTTAGTTAAATTTAATTTGTGGGTAATTTATTTTACTTGTTTTCAATTATAATTATTTTGTTATTATTATCATAATTTTATCCCATTGTATTCACATTTTTCAGGATTCAGACGACCATTATCACAATGAAATGATCCAAAAGAAATGGAATACAATCCATTCTAACCTATTAATGTTTACAGTTCCTTAATATGATGAATTAAAACAATCTTCAATTAGTTTTATATTGAATCATAAAGTTATTGGATTTCATTACTTTTTAGTCCAAAAAATGTTGAACCCACAAGGCTTGGGTTTTGAAATAGAAAATGTTTTTCTATTTCACCATTGGTTACTCCAATTGAATTTGAGAATCCAAAAAACTGCCATGGTAAAGATTGATCATGTCTCTGGTGGTCCCCTTTTGCAATTTGAAGCACTGTGGCACTAGATTTCGTTACCTTCCCTATTGGACGATTATTAATGGTTGAATAAGGGGTGTTTTAATTTTTTTCTTTTTTTTTATCTATTTTATTGTTCCTTTATTTTTGTTTTAATTTCTAGGAAAATAAAATGGTTGAATAATTAATCATTAAAACCTATATTTATTTTGGGATAATTTCACAGATTATTAAAGATGATTTATAAAGAAAATAAAATAATAATTTCACAAAATTTATCATATGATTATTATAAATAATTATAAAAATATAATTCAATAAAATTATTAATGGGTAATATATTAAATTAAAAAATATAATATTTTTAAATTTATCAGCTAATAATTATAATTAATTAACAATTAATTAGTACAAAATATTAAGAAAGGATAATTTCCCAAAATTTAAATAGATAATTCATACCGAAATATCTAATGATAATTTCATGAACATACAAGGATAATATAAAAAGAGAACATAAAATGATAAATCTTTAAAAATTACTAATTGATAAATATAATTAATTGTTAAATTATAATGAAATAAAATATAAAAAATGATTATTATATAATAAATTATAAAAAGATAATTATAAAAGGATAATCTTTAAGGAATTGTCAAAATATAATTATAAAATCTTAATTGCATGAATTATTGATGGATATTCTTCAAGAACCTTTAATGGATAATTTCAATAAATTATCAAAGGTTGATTTATAAATTATTTTCAAGGAATAATTACAAATGGATACCATATATATTTCATATTTAGTTTAGATACATAGTAAAAATGTTATTTCCTAATTATTCTTGAGGAAAAAATCTCTCATGGATGCATTGGTACACTATGGTAATTAATAAATTATCCAGGGCATATGATTTATCCTCTCATTTGATATATAATTAATTTTGACAATAGAATAGATGGTTTTGGTTATAGGAACCCCTGATAGACATTGAGTGTTGACATGTCACCGATAATGATAATAAGGATCGTGATGAGATGTTCTTGACTGTTGAGGCTTTCACTCTTGAAATCAATCAACATAGGATGGATTATTTTTACATTTACATTAATTAATTTGATTAATAAAGTTCATTACCACTTAGTTATTACTTAAACATGTTTCCTTGGTATAATAAATGCATCGACATAATTGATAATCATGCATGATTATGATCACATGATGGCGTTTATGTAGCCCTAAGAATCATATAAGAAACTTGTTTCCATGAGTACATTTATATTTTATTATTCATGCTCTATATTGATCACATGTATTGTGTATTCCACATTACTTATGATGGAATGTTATGCTTTATTGTGCATTCAACCTTGTTATGGGTGCCTTTATGGTAATGTTCTTAGAGACAAAGGTTGGAGGACCATCAGGACATGTTTATCCTTTCGAGGGAGATTTCGTATGACTTGAAATGATGGTTATAATGGTGATAATTATTGTATATGGTTAGGAATATTCCCATGGGTTGTCATTTTATAAAATCGATGTCGATAAGATACCAAGGATCATGTAACGTTTTTCTTAGTTAATTTCGAGTAGCTCCCAAGGACTAGAAAATTTTGAAACATGACTCTATTATTTCCAATTTTATGCTAAGTCATACGATCCCAAAATTATATGTAGCATGATCATTGTACTTATATCTAGTCCTCGAATACATATGAATCATTTATTATCCTTTAAGAATGGATCTATGTAGTTGTTGTCAGGGTTTTATAGTACAATTGTTAGCAGACAACAACATAGTTTTCGATTTTATGTCATTATTCATTCTATAAAAATATTAATATTATATCACACACAGGTATACATGATCACATTAGGTGAATTATTCATCTCTAGTGTCCTATTGAGTATTTTAATAATACACTACTCAGGTATTTTGGTGTCCTCAAATATTTCATTACAAGAGATCTAGTGAAGGGGAAAGTCCATATGATACATTTACCAAAATATAATTAAAGAGATTATAGAAAACCAGGAAATACACCGGGGGTCATAATTTATTTTCTTACTCACCTTCATTTTTTTAATCTAGTTATCTTGTCACATTGTGAGTCATTTTAGTACTTCTATGATATTTTTTATCCTTTCACTTCCTCATATACTCAAATTATTTATTATATTCTTAATTAATATTATCTTTAATCTAATAACATGATATTAAGGATTTAGTATCTCCAATGAAAGATGCGAACCATGGATTCTAGTCGGTATCCTCTTGAATATGATGAAGTCTATATGAAGTCATGTGGCACTCCGATTCAGAACTATTGGTTCATGATGGGTTATTACACTACCCTAATTGGTTCATGTATGATCAATAGTTTTCCCTAAATTTTATTTTATGTTATTTTTCATGGAATCCCCCCTCTAGTATGTTTGAGTCTCATTATTCCATTACTATAAGGGTTTTTTTTTATCAAATTTCAATACCTTGAGACATGTTTAGGATATACAACTCGTTTCTTTTACAATGAAGTAAATAATATTATCTTTTCATTTTTATCATGATTCTCTTATATTTTAAAATATCCATTACCCTTTAAAATTATATACCTTCAATTGGGTAATGATTCAAATGTTTTATATGGTGTATGGGGTTTTCATGACTGAATCTTTTTCCGTAGGTAACCTTCACACTTATTTTACATTAATCATTCATTATCGACCAATTATATTCTATTATGTTGTTATTCCAAACATAAACCAACTTTTATTGGTAAATCATGATCTAGAACAATAGTATCCTTGATGATTCCATTATTTCTTAAAAATATTTTTTCTAAAGGACCATTACTATTTATTTTAATGTATTTTTATTATATGTATATGTGTTCAATTCTTGAAAATGTTATCATTTTAATTAATTTAATATAATTTTTTATCACAAATATACCTTTTCTTTAATTTTTTAAAAATGGGTTCTCCATAATTTTTATGTTTTTGGGTTTTAATACTGGTTATTTAAAAAATCGTCAAAATATTTTCTCATGATTTAAAATAGAAAAAGGTTTATCATCAACTACACATTTTATTTGGATGAAAATTTTTTATTTTTAGGATTCCATTATTATAGAGTATTTTTAATGTTAAATTATGTCAATGTATATTCACATCCCATTATGAAAACATTATATCTTCTTTAACGTTCCACTAATAATGATTATTTTTTAAAAGTAAATGATTTCAATTTATTTTCACTTTCCAATTGAAAAACAAACTATGTATTTTAAGGACATTAAATGTAGAACTCGTTTAATAATTTTTCCTAAAGGCTAATATTTCCCCTGATCCTATAATTGATACTTATATAAGGGTCATGGAATCTCAAAATGTACTCATTGTGTGATACAATTTTATATTTGAACTACATTTTTCTAGGACATTACCTTTTTATTGATGTTTCATTTTTAACTTTTAGGGAAAACAATTTATGAACAGATTCCATTTCAATGAGATTTATTCTTTTTATTTCTCCTACAATTTAAGGATACATTTTGGAAGGATACCCATAACCACGTATTTTATAATATTGAATATAAAATGTTTCAAAATTATAATTTAATTATTTATTTTAATTATCTTCAAATGAATTATTTATTACGATGTTATGATTCAAGATTCACCCTATATTTTTTTATCTTGTGATTATTTTGGGTGATCATATTTTCAGTTTCAGGAGGATTAATTTATTAAGTAATTTAGATGTTTTATGAAACTAAGATTATTCCATAAGATCTAATAGAAAAAATAATGACTTACATTACTTAATTTAATGAAACCTGTTTTATTTCTATATATTCTCTTTAAATTTATTTTTGTATTTTAATAAAACTAAATTTAATTTTATGTATTACTTTACGATGTGATGATTTCGTTTATGTTTCCCATAAATGATTGGATTATGATATGGGTGGGACTAATATCTCTCTCCATTGCGTTAAGAAATTGATTGTATCTAATAAGATGGAAATTTTATTTGAATACTTTATGAATTCAATAGGGTCATAAGGGGTAGGGTGTTTGTGTTATGTTCTTATAACAAGTTGAACCGGGTCACCCATCCCAACCGACAGTCAAACTAAATCTCTATAATATCAAAGGGTGTTATCAATTAACAAAGTCTAGCGACTGGAAACTAGACACAAAAACACTACCATAAGGATTGATTTAACCTAATAAAAAACACTATAGAATAAATCTAAAATGTAAACAAAGCATAGAAAAACCATAAGAAATATTTCCAACAATGAAAAAATAAATAGTTGTAGTTATACATCTCAAAAAACAACAAATTTATCGGTATAAACAGAAATTAAGAAAACTAAAACCGTAAACGTAAAAACTATTTGATATGTGGGAAATGAACCATTATCACACAATGATCAACCATTTAGAAGCTAACATAACCCACACATCCTTATTGAATAATCATTCCATTCTATTTATCAAAACACAATACCATATCCACACACCATCTATGGGGAATGAATGTTTTGAGCTAAATAAGCTCAATTGGATTTCACCCATGTGTTTCATATCAGTTATCTGAAAAATAATCACAATTTGAAATATTTTATGAAAAAATGACATGATAAAAAGTATAGCAGTTTTTTATTAAAATCATGGTAAATATGTCTCTTTATTCACAGTTATAAAATAAAAATAGGTAAACAATTTAAAATAAATGATCTGGTAAACCATTCATATTTTATTAATTCAATCATTTCGATCCAAGATAGTAAAATCCAAATCAAACTGATAAACAGGACTATGATCACAATAGGATAGGTTAGTTGACTACTCGTACCACAATCAATGAAGGATGTTAACTGATGTCCTTAGAATATAATCCTAAGTAGTGTAAGAATCTACATGTGTTAACACTAAGACAATCTCAAGATCAAGTCCCTGTAACACAGGTTATGGGAGTAAAGAAACACCCCATAATTTATTCTCCTTGAAATAAAATGGATTAGGCCCTATACTACACCTTCCACAAAAATACCAAAGGCATACCATATGTTTCATTTGGCCAATCAATTCCAAATGGATTCACAATTCAGAAAAAATCCAAACAAACCATTAGTAATTAAAAACAAGATTCAAAATCTCATTTTTTATTCCATTTCACAATTCTTTGAAAACCCAATTTCTTTTTCCAAAATGAGGGAATCCCACCTTTTATCATAAGTCTATTTAAACAAATAAATAAATCATGCCATTCAATTTATAAAATACTTTACAATATCAATAGAAATTTAGTTTTATCTGTTATAGGTTAGATATAGAACCACATATCTAAAACTTAGATTCCAAACTACTCGTAACAGGATCCACATAGACCAGGAGGAATGAATTGGGAAAAACGAGGTCCTATAATTATTTTACCTATATAAAATAGATTCTATAAATAAAATGGTTAAAATTGAGAATATATCAAAACATACCTATAAGAACTCACATGACACAATACAACCAAAACAATGGATATTCCCTAGAAGAATATCACACAACAGATCAGGATGGAATGGAAGAAAAACCATAATCACATGATTATATATTAATAATTTCATCCCAATACTATTTTTACAAACATAGAAACAAATAAGCATAATGGTGTCATAACCGAGATAAGAGATGCAACCAAGTTGGAGATCAAGCACTGAATGAAGAATTCCAAGATAGGATGTGACAGAAAAAATTATCAATAATAGAATACTGATTATGGTAGGGAATTAAAATTGAATTAATTTGGATTCTGGATTGCATCACATTAAACCTACTACGCATGAGTCTTTTACATCCAAAATTAGGGATTTACGGCACAAACTCTCCATAATTCATGTATGTAAAAAATATGTCACCATGTGTTAATTTTTCCTACCTGATATAATTAAAAAAAATTAAAAAGAGGATTCATAGGACAAACATATTTACACGACAAACCATTTTCATGGATTTTCTCCATGACCCATTTATGCCTTAAATTATACATTTATGTTGTAAATTTCTCATGCTAATAGTTCCCATCCCATGTTCTATAGATACTCCCAAAAAACTATGAAGCTCCCAAAATACGAAAGTATTCCTATTAAACATGAAAACAAGTGTACCATTTTATCAAATATATTATAATTTGACTGCCATATGGATTTTTATCACTATGAAGAAATGTGGACTAATGGTGGTCCTAAAAGAGGTGTAACCACTGCTCCCTCAACTATGAATCACTCTACCAAGTCTTGTGAGTGTATGAATCATGTCACCATAACACTCAGACTAAATTAAATGACTTTCCAAATAATAATTTTACCTTTGGGAAAATTACCTCCACTAGCAGCTCCATAACAGAAACATTAAGTTGTAACTGAATCTCCTTGCCACATAGAACCCGATTGAGAGTAATATGATATTTATTGAGAAATGATAAATAGAAAAAATATTTGATAAAACATAATGTTTCCTTAAACACTAACCAATAATAAATCTAAAAAATATGTTAAGTGACCACAAATGTTCAAACATACCTTAGATCTAGCTTTCCCTATATCCCAAGATGATGGTGACTAACTAAGGAGAAACTTCCAAGAATACATGTCCAGATATAGAAATATCAGAACGACTGCATCAATGACCCATATACTATTTATTCTGACTCTATCCTATAAACAGGAAACAAATTATGTCCTAGATCCTCCCTTATTATCTACAAAAGACACAGTCCCCAAAGAGAGGTCTCATCAACCTCTTCGAAATAAAGAGGTGACCTGTACGGATAACAATATAAAGCCTCAATGAGGGACATTATTATTGATGATAAATAACTATTGTTATATGAAAACTCATCTAGTCCCATATGGATATTGCAAGGTACATGAAAATCTATGATGCAAGAATGAAGTATTTACACCAGGATCTAAATAGTATGATATACATGTCCATATTTCTATGGATGACTAGTAGCTATTATTATAGGAAAATAGAAACAATAAAATATGGTTATACCATAGTACACAAAAATCCAAGATGAAATCACAAATCATTTTCTATAGGATGTCAATAAAATCTCTACTTGGCCATCTCTCTATGGATAATTTGTTAAAGTCAATTAACCTGCATGCACATAACCTCTAATATACTCCTCCATATAAATGATGTAAACTTAGGTTCCCTATCTGATTTAATAAGAGAGAAATCAACCTAGAAATGAACAACCTCTTTCACATATAGATTACCTATTTTTTCATCCTAATAGGTGTCCCTAATAAATATGAAATGAGTATATTTCATAATATAATCAATCGCTCCTTGGATAGAGTTCTTCCCTTCATGAAAACATCATAATCCAAAAAAATCATTGAACAGATCAACCCATTTCCAAACAGGAACCATATGTTGATGAAGAAAACCAAAATTTTGTATATGTTCTACCATTATCTAATATATGTGTAATAATGGGGCACAAAATCATTGATGTCAAGAATCATGCACGACAACCAGAAACCTATCATTGTTTCATAATTAATATTTGTAGATATTGGGTGAAAAACCCAGAAATTACTAAAATGATCATGAAAAAAATTTCCACATAGATTTTGGGATGAAAAACGGATCCCTGAAGTAGAGAATAACATTAGAAGATAAGGAAAAACTATTATCGATCTTCCCACTATAAAGTGTTTCTTTAATTCCTCTAAACTCATCATCCTTCTACTTACCCACTAGAGAAAAATCATAGAGAGATAAAGATAATTGATCAATGGTAAAAACCATTCTCAAATAATCCCCTTGAGCATCTAAATGTAATTAAGTGAATAGTCCCTTTAGATTCCATTATTCCTTTGATTCTAAGATGGCATATAATCGAGCATTTATAATGGGAGAGTATTTGATGAAATTAACCATCCCTAGGGTGTAGGTGATGTAAAAATAAAATGTATATAGATATTCTACATAGTATCTATATCTGATATTCAAATCCTGCTAAGAAAATATATAGCTTAGACTCTTATGATCATAAAATAGTGTGATCCTCTATCAAAAAATTTTGTTCTACTAACACATAAGTTCATGAGTAACTATGGAAAGCACCAAATCAAATTTGGAGAACATTTTCTCATTTGAATAAAGATAGATAGATCGATTTTTTAAAACATGGTCATCTTATATAATCAAAAAATGGAAACCAGTTATAGAAGCATGGCATTATACCACATAACCCTTCTCATGTTCAGGTAAAATCAAACATATTTGTAATGTCAAAATTCATTTCAAATCATCAAAATAATTCATATATTTAGTATCCAATAATAATTTAATCCCATTAATTATAATATAAGTCCAAGGTGTTTCTAACTTAGATAAATCATTGATGAACCACCAATAGTTTCCTATAAGACTATAGAATCATCAAATCTGCAAGAAATTACATGGATCCTACCATAAAAAGTCAACATTCACCTTGTTAGTATTGACTGAATTTCTATGATCATAAATCAGATGACCTAATAATCTCACATCCTAAATAAAAATATTTCATTTCTAAATAATTTTCCAATGTTGGTATCTCCAAAATACTACTAAAACCAAATTTAGATTTTGTGTATTCTCACACTAGGACCTGAAAGAAATTTGGATATCATCCAAGAACACAGTGTAAAGTATGTCTAAATATAAAGATATTCTCTTTTCTATAAAATCTATAAAAACAATGGGATCATTGTTCATACGAAAAATAAATCATAATATATTCATAATGGTCATACCTACTCTTAAAGTCAATCATTAAAAAATTACACTCTCAACCCTTGAGATGGGGATAACATGAATAGAGATTGATTTTTTTTAAACCACTTCTCTCCCTTTATGTGACCAAAACAATCATCCACATAGGGAAAATGGTACTCGTTCTTATATATTATCCATTGCAACAATCAATATTCTAAAAAATGAGTTGATATGTCTACCTTATTAGAATAGATCATACGGTATGCCCACGGTAAAACTGGGGTGAACAATAAATATCTCTATTAGATCATCCAATTGGTCCTGGAGCTCTTTAAGCTCAGTTAGTGTAATATTATAATATGGGATTGAGATCATTTTCTTACTCAGAACTATATAAATCATGAACGTAACCTACCTTGATGAAGGAAGACTACATAATTCATCTATAAAGTCATATGGTATGTACCTACCATCCATGTAAGGACCAAAAAGAATGGAAACATTATTATTATTGATTTAAATGATAGGGAAAAAATAAATTTAGTTCTGGGAGGGGAGGACCTTCATGGCCCGTCCTCTTCTCCCATTCTCCCAAAAACCCTAACAAACACATCAAAAACAAATATTGAAACATGTGAAATATATCAATCAATTTCAGTGTGATGAGAAACTAATAAATATATCCCAAGGATGTCTCAAACATATCCAAATGAGAAATTATAAAATCAAATACTAACTTTGTTTCATTTGTAGATATGGAAAAATATGAACACAAAACCCCTCCTCTTTCCACGTTCTAAGAGGTCTCACCAACTCTATAAAAATGTTCATGATCCCTAATTGTTGTTTTAGTACATCAAAAAATGGGTATAAATAAACGATTGTGTGGAATATTTATAAAACAATGATGTTGTTGTAGGAAATGAAACAAATATGGTACCTCTTACTATTGATGTCCTCGCATCAAACTCTATTGGATACTCATCAGTTCTGTTAAGTTGCTTCATGCGTGAGGCACATGGATGGATCCATGAGTAATATGTATCTTCTTATTATGTTTTAGTAGCCTTTAATTTTTAGGATATCTATCCCCAATGTGGTGCCAAAGAGCCCTAGAAGAACCACTTTAAACGTTTATAGTGGTCGCAATAATTTCACTCCTTCATTGGTATAGGATAATAACATTGGTCGTGATTGACCTATCCACACAGATAGAAATTAAGGTGAAAACGTTTTGCTTCAAATGATAGTGAATGAGCAGTCCTAAAACTAATAATCACCTCCACCAACAATTTAATGACCATCACACTTACTCTTCCTTCACTACACACAACTAATGATTCCACTAGTAGGAAGGGAAGGAAAAGAATATCCAATCTTTCATGTTGTCTTCATTTCTTCCAATATATAATTTCCAACCATGTCTGCATTGGTGGTAAGGTTCATGTTATAAACATGAAAAGAGATCATTCTCCACCACCCAGTAGTTATATATGAGCTTTCAACTAATCATATATCACCAACTCTAGAGAAAAATTAACCATTTCTAATAACTTATTGAAGTAATCTAACACCAACCATTCTCCCAAGTGGAAGGAGTGGAACATCAGATATTTCACCTTAATTATAGAATCGAGGAATAAAATTTGATGTAAGTGGGTCTTCAAAATATTCCAATCCAATCCCACATTTTAATTTTCCTATACCAAGGAATCCTACCAATATTTTTTGGGACCCTTGATCCTGAACATAATATAATTCATCTTGATAAAATCATATATATCAAGGAATTCAAGGATATTATATATATTTTCTAGAAACTTCTATAGCTCTTAGGGTTCATTCTTACCCTTGATAGAAGGGGTTTTCTCATATAGGAACTCATAAGATAAATCCTTATCCCCCACAACTCTTTAGTATTACTTAATAACATTGTTCTTTATTGATGGTACATTTTGTTCAATAAACAAACTACTCACACGATATCCTCTATAATATTCTTAGCCAAAATATGATTCCCTTAAGGTGAATCCATTGAGTAGTCCTATGAAACCAGTGGAATATGTAATAGAGGGATTTATATATAAATAAGAAAAATGAAATAGAATGATATAAAAACAAAATATTCTATGTTAAAAATAAAACTCCATAAGAGAAATAACTTATGATAAAATAAAAACTCAATTGAGGAGACACACAAATCAAAACATCTTATGGTCCCTCAAGGCTCATCACATCATGATCTCACTGGACACTCACCACCACCTACCACTCAAGTCCCAAATATCATATCTACTATGTTCCAGATTCCCATGAATATGAATAAATAAGGATTTGATATTAACTTGTGAATAATTGACCCTGGTCACCCAACAAAACCAGTACCCCAAATTAATTACTAATGACCTCAACATAGTACCTGTTCTACATAGACTAAATACAAGAACTATAGAATCAATAAAAAACTAGAAAGAACTACTTCAACCAAACTATACCAAATTTTTTAGAATGTATATATAAATCCTGAGCAGGCAGTTTAATAGAACCATAAAAGATATATTTCGTTAACAAAGATAAACAATGATAGTGATATAACTCAAAACCAAACAACCAAAGGTATAGGTATAACAAAACTAGAAGGACTAGTAAAACTAGTAACTAATATTTTGTATGATTTTTGGGAAATATACCACTATCACACCACAAACTACCAATAAACAGTTGACATAACCCTCAAAGCCTCACAGTAGCACCTAATATTTTCTTGTGTCAAAAGATAGTAACATTTCTACACACCATCAAAGGGGCGTATAGAATGGGGAAAGGCTCAGTAAGATATCACCATGGAGTTTTTATATCAATATTCAATAAAAACAAATCCCAATATACAATTTTCAAATAAATCCAAAAATTCTTACTATAAAATTAGATTTTTATCAAAATCATAGTTAATATATTTGTTTTTCTATAGTCCTAAAATAAATCCATGTGAAAAAAATTCAAAACATATTTTAAATAAACCATTTAAATTTCATCAAATAATGAATACCAAGTAAAAATAGTACAATCTGAATGATAATACAAATCATTTCAATGATCACAAAAGTTCAGGAAATCAAACATCAAAAACAAAAATCAATGATTAGTGTGAACTCACACCCATATATCTTGGGCTAATGAGGAATATTAACAACCCAGGAGTGAACCCCTTAACAATGTAAATATCAATTCCGTATAATACAAGTCTAGGGAGTAGTTGAAAAATTCATTTGTGAAACCCACCAATAATAATATGGACAAGGCCATATTCAATACCTTCTACCTAAGTATGAAAGGATACCCACGCCTTGTATTTATAAATTCAATTTCAAAGTTCATAAAATTTAACAAACAATTCCAAACAATTTTTTATTCAATAAACAAAATTATTTGAAATTTAATTTTTCAATCCATTTCACAGTACTTTGACAACACATTTACTTGTACCAAAACAATGTAAAACCAAATTTCATAAAAATTCCATTTACAAACACAAATAAATCAGTCTATTTAATTGAAAAAAATATTAAAACAACAAGAGAAATTATTGTTCATACTATGTAGGCTAGAGAAAAAACCACCTAACTCAAATTTTTGTCATAAACTAGAAGCAACGGGATCCACAAACGCCTAGAGGTATGTTGAGATAACAGAAGAGTCCTTAACAAAATTTACTAAATATCCAAATAAATTCCATAAGAAAAATTGTAAGCATGTCGGATAGATCACAACATACCACAAAGAACTCAAACACTGCACCATTTCTAAAACAATGGATATCATATGGAAGAAGATCAAACAATTTATATAGAAGGCATTGAAGAATAATAAACATCACATAATCACAGAACTATAAAGGCAACCTTTGCTACTGATACAAAAAGATTAGAAGAGAAGTATAAAAGAACATTACCTAGGAGAAATAAACCAACCAATCCAGATATCATGTGTTAGATGAAGTTATATGGGAGAGAAGGAGATAACCAAAAATACCTTGGAGAGAAAAAGGATTGAGACGATGAATAAAAAATAGAATTAATTAGGATTCAGCCTTTTAATTAATAAAACCATCTTTGAACATGGAGATTACATCATAAATTACGGATATACATCATTAAATCCACATAGTTTAATGATTTTAAAAAATATTTCTCCTTGGGTTATTTTATCATAAGAAACATATTTGAAATGTAAAAAAACTGATTTATAGCATAAATAATTTTACGCCGCAGAAAGTGTTCACGGATTGTTCCCCTGGACCAATTTAGGTCCTAAATAATACATTTAAGCTATATATTTCTCTTGTAGGCAGTTCACATCTAGGTTCTAATAGAGACTCCTAGAATTCATTGATAAACCTTGAAACTCAATGTACCACTATTCAATATGAAAAATAGAGGAAAAGTTTATCTAGAATGTAACATCTCTACTTACAATTTTACATGTGAACATGTTAGAATGTCACTAGGTTTATAAAGTGTGAGTGTGAGGGTGTTATTCTCTATTTACAATTTTACATCAGAATAGGTTATAATGTATCCATTTCACATGGATTAGAAATATTAAATTAATTATTGTTCTGTTTTTCATGTTTTTTATCATCTAATTCCAATACTTCATGGTTATCCCTTATTTTCAATATATTCTCTAATTTAATATCATGATCATTTGTCCTATTATTGTCTATATTTGTTTTTATGTTATTCTATTTATGTTTTGGTTACATAATTGTATGTTTATGATCTTATGTTTTCCATCATGTTTTATTATTTTCATCCCTTTTATTTTGAGCTTCTATTCTTTTTTTTTCTTTCATGAATTCTCCATGGTGTTTATGATATAATACTAAATAATATTAATTTTTACTTACTATTTTTTTTGGAGATCACCGTCGTCTTATGATTTCCATTCCCAAATATATAGAGATCAATTTTTAAAATTCAATATATAGGAGTATATTTATATTATAGGGAAAGGTTCACATAATTTTAAAAAATAGTTTCCATGTTTATTTCCTCTAAAACAATAATCCTTTATTACATTGGGTTGTGTGAATTTTTTTGGATGTTATGATTAAACTATGTTGTCTATGTATAATTTTCTTATGTTTAGCTTAGGTCGCTTTAGTATGTCTTTTGTTCATCTTTATTTACATAGTTATAATGAGAGGTATGATCATTAATTAAAGTATGAGGATGAAGATTCCATGATCATGGTATTTTTAGCTACACTTGGTTATATTCCTCTTGTTATTTTCTAAATGATGTTTCTTATTATATTTTCATAATATATTAATTTTTTCTTGATTTATCTTCATTCAATTTAATAAAAAATTATCAGGGATAATTTAAATTCTATTTTTATGTATTATATGATATAAAAAACACTAGTATTTATTTAAATAAAAAATATATATTACTTCCCACTGTGTAATATATATAATAGTGAAATAAATTGTTCTATATTGGTTTATATGATCCTATCCTACACATTCACCAAGATGCACATGCATTCTATATGTTCAAATTTTATGTGATTGGTCAAATGGTGTATTTGATAAGATGAGCTGCATGGATATTATGCGTCTTGTCCAAGGTGGGTTGTAGTTGTCTATTGAGCAGAATCCTATTTTATTTTAATCTACATTAAATATGTACTAATTAGTCCAGTGATATATCCTTGTGTTATATTTATTTGTTTAATTTCATTTTAATAATTTTATAATAAATTATTAACTCTCCTTTACTAAGGTTAAAATCATAGATATGATTCCTTATACGTACACTAATCATATATAATGATTTTATTATTTAGATATAATTTTATGTGATGATATTGAGAGTATAGCCTCCACGATTATGGATATTGATTTTCATTATTCTTTGATAGTGTATAGTGCGTGAGGTGGAATTCTAAAGGCGTTGTAGCACATTATCTAAGTTTCCATTTTGAAATTTTATTTGAATAACGTGAAAATGGTATCATAGACATTTTATATTTATTTTAAATTTATACATGGTAGTTTGAGGTAAGATATTTTTTGACGTTGGGATTGAATATTTTTTTGTTCATAGTAAACCGATGTATTGGGGAAATTTAGATTACCAAAGATTGGATCATTATTAATATATTTCCACTATTATAATTGGGAGGTTAACTAATGTATGTTTTTCCAAGTGATATTGGTATTTATTTATTGTTTCACTAGATCTGGGGTGGAAATATGGAATGGGTTATTACATCATCTTAGCCACCTCAGTATCCTAGACATTTTACTAAATACTTTATAATGTATAATAGCTTTTAAAAATGGATAATGGTTTTGGAAATTAATTAAATGGAAAAAAATTTGAGATTTTTTTTCTAGAATAGGTTTTAATAATTTATTAGTCAATGATATTGTATTATGTGTTTTGTTAGATAACATTCATCGTTTATTTGAAATTAATTGAGAGAGATATGATGATCGTGAGATATTTTTTTGACATTATGATCCTGGTAGATATATCCTTTTAGTGGTATGTTTTGAGGTATAATATTACATTGTGATGGATTCATGTGCTAGTGTTGGGTTTTTTTATCTAGTGTGAAAGGGTTTAGTGGATGGAAGAACCTTGAGTGGATAAAGATAGTTGGTGTCATTAATGTGAGAAATAGATCTATTCCCATTGATGTGGTTTTTCAGGTATATACTCATAGTAAAACATGTGGTTATTCTTAATATTTGATATTTTATTTTTATTGGTACAGGATTTTCATCTTAATTATCTTGATTGGAAAATTCATGAGGATTCTTTATTGATATAGGTGAATTTTAGAATGAATCCTATGTTGAGGTAATTCAGTGTATATTGTTCAGAAGTTGGGTGATGATGTACCATATAGTGGCTTGAGTGTTTTTTGGGTTGCAAAATGCAATGGATATATTTGAATAGGATTACCATGGGTGTTTCCACAGATATATAATAGATTTGTAGGAATGAGTATTGTATAAAGGTGTAATTTTAGGTTTTAGTTTGAAAAAATAAGAGTTATGTCTCGATTCAGATAGATCTTTTGATGGATTCAAAATTATAATTCCATGTGATGCATGGTATGTTGAACAATTCAATGATGTATCATGGTTTAAACGTCATGTTATGAAATTCTAATGGGTATTGTTTACTGTTTTCTGATGAACCATGGTATATTCTATGATTGATGTTTCATAAAAAAATTAATAGTCTATTGGTACTGACGATCATATGGATAACATAGGGTCGATGTGTAATTCTTGTTATGACATTTCTAATTAAAAAATATTGTTTTTGATAATGCATATAATGGGTAGGTACATAGTGGAAATAAAAAATTATTTGTAATATAGTTAAATTTCAGAACTCTATATAGTGAGTTGAAATATGATAGAATAAGTTCCATGCCTTAAGTGTCAAATTCAATCCATATATTTTGTTGCAAATTTTATATATTATTCAACATAGTAAAATATATCCATGATAGTGCATATTTTTTTAGAGTGGTTGTAGTTAGAGGATTTTTGGGAAGTTAAAAATGAGGATCCATGTAGTCAAATTCAACTAGTTAATTTTAGATTAGGAGAATTACATGGATATGGTAATATAGGACCCCATATGATCATTATAAATTATATATGGGAGAAATTTTGTATATACTAGACCATGATATTGAATGGTAAGCTAAAATTTTGGGATCATAGATGTGGGCTCGGAATAGTCATGTGGTTGAATCATTCTACTCTGTTTTAGTCTAAAGCATGGCATTGATCAATATTAGTCACTAGGGGTTGGCCAAACAACATGAGAGTTTATTGGAATGGTTTTTTAATAAAAGAAACTAGGGATAAGACCACAGGTAAAATTTAATGGTTCTTTCCCACAAGAGTTTTATAAAGAAAATCCCTGTGTGATATTTTTTTTTTTTTATTTTATAATAACAATGTATGTGTGATCAATCCTATAATGGAGAGCATTCTAACAGTTTTTTATTTTAAACTAGGAGACATGTGGTTAGTGTCCGATTTATAGATTTTGTATAATGGTCAAGACATATTGAATGATGAAGTTGATAATGATCCATGGTACCTTCATGATCAAAAAATCATTATCAATAATAACAAAAGATTAGATAAATAAATATAATGGTTGTTATTGTCATTGTTTTTATTGTCTTGTCAGATATGTGTTCTACTGAAGGTATGGATTTAACCTATATTTTCTCATGAGGTATTCTCATTAGTGTAATAGTTGTGTTTATTTAGGAGTATGTTAGATATTATTATATTAATGTTTTCCAATATAAATGGTTTAAATAGGAGTTTAGGTGACAGGATTCATATTTTTTTGGAAAGTCAAATCAGAAACACGTACAAAATTTAGATGATGCATGATGCATGTTTGATTAAATTATATCTATTTTTTAAGGAAAATGTGGTGATTGGGATCGAGTGTCGATGTGGTATGGTTAGGAATAGTTATAATAATTCACCAGAAATGGAATTTGTAACTAAAGACCCAATCAAGTATTTATATATTTCTATATAAAATTCGGGTGGATGTAAATTACTATAGTGGAATGTTTATGAGGGCACATATTTTTATTGAATGGTAATTTTTTTGGAAAATATTAAATATAACATTCCTAGAAATGATACATTTTGAAATTGAAATTTAGATCATAATTCCATGGTTTTTGGATACTCAATGAATCTTTTTATGTGAGTTTGAGGGTTTTCAATATTTTTTGTGTATTTTTAGTATGTTCGGGGTAACACTACTATTATTCATACAACTAGTCATCCACCAGGTACCAAATGTTCTTACACTACACGATCAGTAATTTATTCAAGGGTGTAGGCTCCCTATATAAACCATTGTATTGAAAGTATGCATGTTCTAGGTGATAGGGTGTTACTTAGTGACTGATTTTATAAATCCATGCACCTCGCAGGATATTGATCTATATTTATTAATGCAGTAAATTTTAATTCAACTTATGTTCATTTTAAATCTACTTTTGGATTATCTTATTCTAGTTAAATGAACTATAGGGTTTTGTATATACTCCTCCCTCTATATCATCCCTCTTATCTTGTCAATAAGTATGCACCAATTATTTTTTTAATTTTTTATTAGATGTGATTTCCTTCTTTAAAATCATATTTTCTTCCTCCTATTATTATTTCAATTATTTTTATATCTCTATTTAAGTTTTTGATAATGATTTTACTGTGGAATTGGGGATTGAACCAAGAATATTTGTTACTTATGGTGTGACTTCCTATCTATTTCTATATAAGAGGAAGATCACCTAATGCTTATAAATATAATTTTGGTCTTTCACTTGTTGAATTGTAAAAATGTTTCTTATAATTTTGTTTTGAATTCGATATTAATTGAATATCAGTTCATACAAGTTTTATTCATATTAATTTCTTAAGTATACTACTGGTTATTAGTATGTTTTTTTCTCAAGATTTTGGATATATGGATCCACTTTATGAGATTTCATGGATATTGGAAAAAATAATTTATTTTTTTAAATAGATATAAAATGTTAATTTTTTAGTTTTTATGTTGTGAGGTAGATATATGGACTTATAATCATAGATAAATTTTATTTGGGTTTTGATAAGTCTTGGCCAAAATAGATCATGGATGGTAAGTCCATTTTTAAGGTAACTGGTCCCATTAATACCTAATCATGTAAGTGTATACCAATGAAATTAATGTATATGTCTTGTTGCTTTAGTTTTTTATTTATAATTACTCAGAGAAGATAGATTCTTTAGTCAGTTAATTTTATACAAAATAAATTAAATCCATCTAATAATATAATTATTGTGTCGTATATGTGTTCTAGAAATTTATTTTCTCAATTTCAATGATGGTAAGCAGTAAGATGAATAGTACAATTATAGAGACCATTCACTAGTCTTGTAGCATGTAATAAGTAATCAATGGACCCATGTGAATTGTAGAATACTAGTTAAGGGATTAAAATTGGATTATCATTGTTAGTCAAATCCTTTCAATTAGGTATTTCATAAATTTATGGGGATGGATATGAAAATAAAAATGTTAGGTTAGATGTCTATGAGTAAGAGGAGGTAATGAGAATTGGGTTTTAAATGCTATAGGAAATTGGGTTTGTGAAACTTTTTACTTTTGACTAATATAGTGGTTATCCACTCTCATTAACTATTCTAGAAGACACGTGGTTGAGATCAAGTGGTGGGTTTTAGGATCTCAAATGAATTTTTAAATAGAGGAAGAATAAAAAAACATGGAGTGAGTATGGTTAAGATATTAGGAAGCCTCATGAGCCATGTATTGTGTTAAAATGAATGTTCAATTAGGTACACCCAAGTAGGTTTTTGGTAGGAAAAAATGTGGTCTAAATCAATGGGAAGTGTTGGAAAGGGGTTAAGTTAATTATTTTACATCGTAGGCTATTATTAATTAAAAGATATATCTTTAGTTAGGATTTGTCTTTAATATTTGTTTTATAGAGGCCATAGTAGATGTCTTTTTATGAGTGAGAGGAATTTTGTTTAGTGTAGCTATATTGACTTATAGTTTGGACCTACGAGTTTGAATGATCATGAATAATTAATATCTATAGGTTTTGTGGTGGAAGTGAATGATGTAGTTAATTAGTGTGTGTGTGATTGAAAAAAAATATAAATATCTATAATAGATATCTAGATGTGGATGTAGCTTCCACTATATGAAGGTTGACTTGTGGGATTTTCATACATCAGATTTTATATCATGAATATATATATGAAACTATAAATGAGAGTTGTATAAAACCTCACCCAAATCGAGTGGGTCCATGTATGAGGCCTATATGAAACCACACCGTGGGAGAGAGGGTTCCTATTTGAGAATTGGTAGGGAATCACCTTGAGTAACAGTGTGTTATCAGGATATTTTTTAATAGATATCAACAGAAGTGAATGGGTCCTGGAATGTGATGTGTTATAAGATAGGGTATAAGATCTCAACTAATGCGGAATGGTGTTGGGGAATGGGTTGATGTTGGATTTAGTTTTAATCTATTCACTAAGTGAGATGGTGTCACAATGGTATAGGGAATTAAATTAGGACTCATTATGATTCCTTACCTAGTGTGAGTGGGTATGGCTTGAGACTAATTCATGGTCTCCCATACTAAGAAAGTAGTAAAAATATGTGATTCAATTTAATTCTATTTTCCATAGGATTTTGCTAAATGAGGTATGTTCAGTTGTTTTAATGTCCATCATTGAAAAATAATTTCATATTCTTTTACATATATGATATATATTTCTAATTTATTTATTTTTTACACATTAATACATGGCATATGATGACTAATATAAGGTATGAATTGGTGGTACCCTATAAGTATTTATATTCACACCAAACATGAGCACCCTAGTGAAATTACATACCATAAGATTGGTTTTTAGGAAAATATTTTTTTATGAAATCTTGATAGAGTAGTTGGATGGATATTTGGAAACTATTTTGAGATGTTACCTAGGACTTGACCATTGAGTCACACCATTTATTTTGTTATATTTTATTTCTATGTAAATTGATCTTGTGGGAAGTCATTATTGTAAATTTGTGTGAGAATCATTCATCTACTAAATTAATATTATTTTTTTCTTATATTTTATTAGTAGTCAATTATTAGATGTAAGTACTACAACTTAATATTAAGTAATTCTATTATTATATTTTTTATAAATTTTCCAATTTGATGGTTACAATAATATATTGCAACCAGTGCTAGTCATAGACTTTCAAACCTAGTCGATAACCTAAGGCCTATGAAATGGATTATACGAGGTTATATGGCTCTATAAGAAGGGTTCTGTACTGATATTTTACTTGGGGAATTACAAAGCATCCCCAATTATCATAACATAGTCATCATTCATGTTTTTGTACCAACATTTGATCATGTATTCCATTGATAATGATATTTTTTCACTTTATAGAATATTTTCCCCGATTCACCCCATAACTTGTAGGGTTATTTGCATTTTATAAATAATGTATTCCATCGATAATGAGTATCTTTATTATTAGGAGACAATTATGATTATGCTGATTCGCAAATTATGATCATGAATTCCCAAAATATGTTTCATTTTCTCTCAAACATGTGTTCATACTCCCTACGATAGTCAATGATCCATAATGCTTAATGGTTTTCATATTATTTTTAGGTAACATATTTCATCTATAAATTTTCATCACCAACACATCCAGTTATTCAATGTTTATGTATAATCAATATCCAACCTCCACTCGAGACATCTATCTGGTGAGTTCTAAAGCGCCAATTATTTGTAAGTATCACACATAAGCATTCCAAGTGACTTTTTCATAGTACTCTATTCCACATGAGTTTAATCTAATTGAAATAGATCCTAGTTGTATGACCCTAAACATAATGATAAAATATTCTATGATGACATGATCAACAAGTCACATCATTGTCCTAGAAGAAACATCATTTAAAGACACCAATAAGATAATTTCCACTTTTCCTCAAAACTTATGGCATGCCCTTTTTTGTAATAGAACTACAAGAGTTTTTTTTCATTAAAATGATATGTAGGTAGCACTTGAGAAAAAACGAAATCCTGAAACCACAACACCAACCACCTCACTAGATGGTGATAAATTTTATATATACTATATATTATAGTATAAACTATTTCTTAAATAATTATCCAATAAGAGAAAGGATATATAACCTATCATACCAAAAAACTCTCATATATTCATGATATAAATTTATTTATTTCAAGGGAATAACAATACTTATTGTTACTAGGAATGATTTCATGAACATTTATTAAATCGTTAAGAGTTCATGAACTAGACAATAAAATACCTCATTAGATTAGTCAACCTCACATCATCATGGCCTGGATGATCAATTCAAACAAATTTTAGCCAATTTTAATTTTCAAATTACATTTTAAATAGTGTCTATCAAAAAAATAGAATCAAGCACAAAAATATTGTAAATGGATATTGTTTAACCTGAAATTAATTATGTTGCAAATGAAATATATCAACTGATCATGAAATATTATCTATGATGACACTATAATGGGTGCATTGTTTATATTTTCTCAATGATATTCCTATCAAATAAAAATGGTGCTTTCCATTAATTCATATAATGGAATAAAATTACTTATACAAACTAGGGGAAATTATGGGGAAATTTACATTAAAAACATCATCAAGAGATTAAAACATGTACCTAAATCATCATAGAAATATGATCATGCCCCACAACCTCAAGAGAAATTTTCACCATCACATTTCCTTTAATTTCATGAGGAAAATAAATTTCTTCATTAATATATGATAAATTAAATACTCACTATGCTAGATACTACTAATAGGATCATTAAGAAACTTTTACCCTACCATCCATTATATAAGAAATACCCAATAAGTGATATTCATCTATAATCACAACCTTGAACTATTTTAGCAGTTTATCACTATGTAGAGGAATAATCAAACATTATATTATAATAGAGGTGTATGAGGATGTTTTCTATGTCACAAAAACCACTCTAGTTATACTCAATGAGAATATGTTCAATCGTTCTAAGCACAATCACTACATAGGCTCAATTCCCCAAGTGGTCGCTGATGAGTTAATGACTCCATTGTTTTTTCGAACAAGGGAATCAATGAGGATGTACAAATGGTTATCAAGTGTGAGGTAAAATATTTGTTCCCAATACATTAGATTTTTATCACCCCATACAAACATCAAATAATATTAATGTTCACTTAGGGTTGATTAACGGTCACCTTCATAAAGAAGGATTATGTCCTGATAAGGAATGCACTAATGAATACTCCAGATGACCCATCATTAGTTGGGAGTGTAGGAGAAATCATATGAGATTTATTACCCATGGTGCCACATAAAAAAATTCTGAATACCTCCATGGAGTTCTCATTACGTTGGTCATCTCTAAAAAATCATATTTTTTTAGATAATGATCTTCTCTAAGTCCACAATTATAAATTCATCCACCATAGATGACATCTATATGGTCTAACACAAAAATGGGACTATGAAAATAATCTAAATAATCTACATTTCAATGTTCCCTTTTAAAATATTGTAATGACTAGTGCTGGAGTTCTTTCTTGTAGTGAAGTATCATTTAAAAATAAATGAGGTTACCGATCTGAAACTAATTATACAAATTCTCCTCAAATTGATATGATATATCGATAAATAATTCCCAGAATTCTAACCAAATACCAATAAATAGTGCTAGGGTTCCTCCCAAGTGTTCTACTATAGAGGAACACCATAATTTGAGATGAACAGACATTGTATAGATTTACCTCAATAAAGGGAACATGAAATCAGAAACTATAGAAGTCCATGTAATGGTGATCCAGAAAAAATTTTACATGGATATCATCCCTATTATAGTAAATTAATGAAAAATATCCATAGAGCTATTCTTTAGGGTTATTTTTACAAAGTTCCCAATTAAAATAAAAAAATTTATTAATAAAATCACATACCTATGTCAATTTATCATTAATGTTGTTCTCCGAATTAGTGGTATGTGGAAATCAAAATCCATATACACAATGAAATTATCCAGTGATAATAAAAATTCAGCCAATACTTTGGTTAATCCAATGTATCATTCATCATCTATTACTCATCTAGAATGGTAAACCATATATGTAAATGAAAAGATGCAAAATTATAATAATCCAACTAATATGGTCTCTTGAAGATGAATTCATTTTCTAAATGTTTTTAGGAATCTCTTATAAAATATAAGGCAAATTTCAATTTCATTTGGAGAGATTTTAATGTAGATAAAATTATAATAATGTTCTAGAATCATTATATTATACGATATAATAGTCTCAACAATTTTATTCAACGCTGTATTTTGTTGGTGACATCGCATCACATTATATATATCACTAAGATTAGGGTGGATTTTCAATCAACAAAAAACATTAGAAGTGTGATTTAATCATGTTGATATATCTATTTTTGTAGTTGTAGGGATCTCGTAATCTTAATGGTCATGAAAGAATTGCCATTGGGAACACCTGATAGTTTAAGGGTGATATTCCAATTGATCCAGGATGTTCAACCTAACTGTTATGTTTGTTTGGGTAGAATAAATGACATCACATTTCACCCAACATTCTAATCAGCAACTTATCACTACAGGGTAACCTATATGGTTATTACATTGTGGTGTGGAATAAATCAAAGAGTTGGGTGTGACAACTATCTTGTTCAATGAAAAACCATTACACTTATGTAATTGAGGTTACATACTCGATAAGAATCGATGATTTATTAATGTCTATACTGAGATCATAAAAAGTTTATGTATAAAACCAATTTTCACATTAATAATTATATGAGATAACAGTAACATAAAATTAAATCTATAAAAGTTATAAAATGTCTATATAGAACATTTCACCAAGATCATGCTTGATTAATCCTGAAAGGAAAATAAGAATGACATAACCATCATAATAGTGACACATATGAATATCACAGTCATGTGTATTATGGAATACATTCCTTTACAACTTCATGAGATATAAAAAATAAAAATGGATGAATATCAAATGAAATTACATCAGTTATAACCATAGATGACTGGTGTTGGTGTATTTTTATCTCATATTCTATAGAGTCCATTATTCTATATATTGGAAAATATCCTAAAGTCACATGATTGAGAAGGGTGTATTTTATCACTTATTCTATAGGGGCCAACATTCTCCACACTATGGGAATCTTCAATAGAAATATCCCCATATAAAATCCCATAAACCTTTTAGGATCTATGACTTCTTTAAATATCATGTTGAATAGAAGTTCAAAAAGATTCCATGAGGATTACAATCCAAGAAAATCACCAAATTCTCTTATATGGGAACACATAAAATATAATTCAATATCTAGTAGATAATTCATATTAATTTGAAAATTATGAAAATAAAATATGGAGGGTTATGGATAATCCATCTAGTGATGTTTCCATGCTGATGTGGATCAATATTAATCTAATTTAAATAAGGAAAAGTCTCTTTTCATGGAACATATAATGTTCATTTTCATAAATTTAAAGACCAAGTATGACATAGAGGACTAAAATGAGGTATATAGTGACATAAATAAGGGAAAAGTCTCTTATTATGTCACCCACATTAATCTAAAAAATGATGTTTTCTACACCAACGTCAAAACTTGCCCCATGATCTCGGAACTTCTATAATCATTCAAATGCTACACAAATGGGATGATACTACTAAGGAAAAGTGAAAATTTATAAATTCATTGAGTACCAACAAAAAACATTAAGTAGTTTATGTGTTTTAACCTAAGTAATACATTTCACAATATAAATATAAAAACAGAAACTGAGACAACACAACACTATGATGCTCATAAAACTATATCTACTAAGTGAAACTATGGGGATTTAGTTGTATTCCTCTTTTAAATAGTCATCAGTAATATAATGATATGATCAAAATATTCAGGATAGATTTGATCTTGCATCAAAAAAAAATTTAAACAAAATTTTGACCCTTTCCTCACAATGATTGATTACTAGAATTTCGCTCCATTGGGGGGTTGATAGCCATATTTTTTGGAAAATTTTCCATTGAAAAATATTTATATTTATTAATCATAGGTACCAATCGTCTAATATTACTATTATCTAATATATGATTTAACTAAAAGATTCATGTGGATATATCAAAATTATTTCATGATTACAATACTACTTGTAGTGATGTTATGTAGGGACGATGCATGCTGGTGGAGCTTCATTTGAATTTTTCTCTCTATTGGGATAACACGACTCCTCACCTATAAAAAATTAGTAACAATAGATTTTAACAGACTAATATAATGTGATATATGGAATAATATCATACACATTTCATTTATTGTTGAAACCATGTACTGATAATACTATATCATTATGATACACTGAAGAAAAAAATCATTTAATGATTATTAGGATATGTAAGTAACTTTTATTAGAATCTAGACATGGGATCCATTATAGGATATAAGGAATTAAATAATTGATCCTATTTTAATTCATTTTTAGGAAAATGATGCAACCCATTATTGACATATCAATTTGAAAAAATAAGAAAAGGAGACAGTTTCATCTTCTATCCCTTGTTAGAAAAGGATAAACTACTTGTAGAACAAAAAATTCAAATATTGATATTTCCTTGTGATTCATACAAAAAATCTATATGATAAGATCAAAATAAAACACATTACATTAAAATATCCTAGTGGATATTAAAAGTTCACTAGAGTTTCATAAGGATTAGATTAATCCCTATGGTGCTCAAAAGAAAAATATCATCCTGGATTTTCATCATAGGGATTGAAATTAGATATAAAAAACCACAACTCATACTAGCAAACTAACACTAATACAAAAACAAGTTATTTGATATTATACATTTACTATGGTACCTTCTCCTAGTTCCAAATTCAGATGTCCATATTAACATGAAAATAAGGAATGGAACTATCAATAAATTGATAATATGTATAATAAATTCTATTACTTATGAAAGGAAACATTCAAGGGGTATTATATTTAACATTTAGTCGAAATGTTTTTCATATTACCTAATATTATAAATCCTAATCTAGTTTGTGGAATGATAATTCCAATTCCTATCATTACCGTTAGATGAATGATAAAACTATACAATATTTAATTATTTAAATTGATTTTCTCTAGAAAATAATGGATAGTGGGTGAGTAAAATTGGAAAATATTCTAATTTATATTACTTGTGTCTTGTCTCCAATGAAAAAAGAGGTGGGAGAGTGATAAAAATTTCACAAAGTTAATGATAATAATTTGTATGATTTTTATAAAATTAAATCATTCAACAACATGAATATGACCTATCGGGCCTGAAAAAATTTACTTTCCAGGACCATAACTATCATTTCACCTTTTAGTGTAACATATTCATCATTAAATCATTCTAAAAGTTGTTGAAATCATCACTATTGAAATATAGATTTGGAATAGGATCCGAAAAACTGCACTCATACAGATCCTGAATTATATGGGCTTCTTACCACTAGCACTTTGAAGTTGTGAACCACCCCACCAATTGGAATTTTCATCTCAATAAAAATAGAAATATGGATTTCTCAATTTTATCCATAATAAATACCCCTTCGCTGATAAAGATGAATATTATTGATATGATATCTGAAACAAAAGTCAATGAGAATTTTGTCAAGGTCTTTAGAGGTGATGTTGAAGTGGACTCCATCATTTGTTATCATTCTTAATAGAATAGTACATACTGTTGAAAACAAAATACATAATACTCAGTAATCATGATTGAAGCACTAGGATGATAATTATACATCTTGGACTTTTTATGACCTAGTAATTATTCTAGATAAAAAACGTATATAAAATAATACATATATCCCTTATATGTTGAGAGTTCATGAAAAATATTTTTTATCCATTATTTAGCTTTTTTCTGGAAACCTTCCATGCGTAACAAATTTTCCCTTTATATTAAGAGTTAATGTTTAAAAAAAATTACATTGCCTGCACTTATAAAAGTGTTATCCCACTACGCCTTCTTGGATACTCTAAAATTTAATTAATATTTTATATACCACTTTTTTACTTAAATTAGATTCATATTACCTACAAAAAAGACTCTGTTTATAAGAAATTTTGTAAGTCCATTATTTCTTTGAAATACTCTAAGATAAAACTGAATTAATCAATATGATTACTAATCACTCCAAAACACCTTAAATTTTATCTCATTCATTTAAAAATGTAATTATAAAATTTATATATAAATAAATTGGTAATAATAGTATGATTAATTTTATTATTATTATTTTGGAATAATCAACATCCATATTTTCTCATTTCCATTATAAAAATTAAAACATTGTTTGTGCATAAATGTGAACTACCACCCCTATGGAGTGACATGGTTTATTTTATGACATATCCATATAGGAAAATTTTCAAATGGGTATTTAATGAAAAAATAAAATTTTAATACTAATATTATAATTTGTAAAATATAATCTAATTCTTTTTTTGTTTACATTCATTGAAAAATGGAAACATTATTTGTGTGTATGTGTGGACTACCCCCTCAATTGAGGGAAGTGTTATGTTTTTCATCACCACCATTCATGGATGATTCTAAAAAGGAATTTAGTGAATAAATAGTAATTTTATGAAATTATTTATACCATTATTGTAATGACCTGACCATAGTTACCCAGAGCCTGTGCATTATTTTAATACATTGGCATGATTACAAGGAATCTAGTCCCGAAGGACTGATCAGTTTTTTAGTCTTGGAAAATAGATTACAGACATTAACTTTACATTACAATTTAAAACATAAAATAAACCATAGATAGTTCATTAAGAACGCCATTATTCCCTTTATCCTAACCCTATATATCAATCATAATACACTTCTTCAAATCATGGGAAAATAAAACATAAGAAAGGGGTGAGCTCAAATGCTCAGCAAGGGTAAATAATTTAGCAGAAGTTATAAACATTTAAGGAAATAAGTGTAATAAAAACAAAAACCTTTTTAAACATAATATTGAATATAATATGGAAAAAATAAATAAATAATAACAATATAAATATGCACATGGATATCCTACAAGTTGAATAATCACATGTAATTACTAATTTTATAATGAGGGAATGCCTCACGCCGGACATAATTACCACATAGTCAAGGCCTTGTGACAAGACTACAAATTAAATTTTTTCCAAGGCCTTATGCAAAGACAGTAGTTTGTCTCATGAGACCTATTGATGCATCGAGAAGCTATAGCAGGCTCCACTCATCACATACTAAGTCTACTGTATTCCTCATATGAAAATTTTGAAACATAACATACACATTTATTTTAAAACTACCATACGAAATGTTAATACTTAAACCATAAACCACTAATGGCATAAAAATAACAAATCCATAGTCAAAATTATCAAAAATCCTTCAATAAAACATGTAAGATTGTATTATAATAAATAAACCTCAATCAAGAATAATATCCAGTAAAGGATGTTGACATAGTAGAAAATGATCAGTAAAAATCTTTAAGAGAATTATCCCTTTTTCATGCAATCATATAAAATTCAGATAATTTATAAAGGAATAAATTTAAAATGCTTTTTTGAAACAAAGTGTCCCATACCACTTTAAAACTGTTGAATGGAATTAACATTTTAAAACAATCATGTCCATATAAATAAATCCTTAAAATCATTTTTAAAACAGAGACATTAATTAAAAACATTTAGAATTATAAATCATTAAAAAATATAAAATATTGATCCTCATAATGATTCATTTCCAAAAAATATTAAAATATTCATTTTGAAAATATTTTTTTGAAACATGGACATGGATGATAAAAATTTCCTCGTAAATACGTACACATAAACAATATCGGATTATAATTAGATTGAGGAATTAAGCTTTACCTTGCACTTTCTTTTGGTCGAGGGTACATTTAACCACATGTATAATGACCATTGTATGTTATTAAATTATACAAGAACCATATTCATTTTTATTATAACAAATATTATTCATTTATGACTTTATACTATCCATTTAATAATTATTTCCATGTTAAATTAAAATTTCGGGTAATAATCGCTTTCTTTATCATACGTGTTTTAACATGTCATTCTTGATCGTATCACTAAGATCATGATTTAAATACTTAAAAAATATAAAAAATTATTTATGTAAAATATTTATTTATAATATAAATATGTATAATATATAGATATATGAAATGAAAAACACCATTTATGGAGACGGTAGGTCATACATACACATAAATGTTGTTTCCGTTTTGATAACGTATTGAACAGAACTAAGTGAAAAAGATATATTTAAATAAACACACACACACATATATATATATACACATATATATTATTAGTATCATTATTATTTCATATATTACATACATAATAATAATATAAATTTTTATAATCATCGTTGAATGGTGAATGTAGAAATGAATCTCATCGCGTCATAGAGACGGTAAGCCATACGTGCACCCGAGTAAAGATATCATTTCTTTAATGAATAAATAGTGTCAAATTGGATGGTAAATTAATTTTAAAAAGACATTATAATGTTATTTTAATTAGTTTTATACATATTACTCATCATTATATCAATCCAAATAACATAGTCTGGAATAATAAATTACACCACGACGTGGAGACTGCAAATCGTATGTACGCACACATGGTGACATTATCATTCATAGGATGGATGGAATAAAGAATATGGTTGTGCCATTTTCATAATAACATCAAAGTATGTAGAAGGTATTGGAGTTATTATTTTTGTATGGAAAACACAATGAAATATAAAGTGAGAAAAAGTACATTGAAAGAGATAACAAACTAATTACCTCTTCTTTGGGTGTTTCCTTTTCATTTGAACAAAAGGGGTCTATAGATTTCATTTATGCTCAAGGGAATGACTCTTGTTTTAAGTGACAGAAGTTGGGAGGATATTTGGGTAGGGGTTGGCCAAGAAAAACTCTTTTGGAGTTGGGATTTGAGAGAAGGCGAAGTACCCATTAATAAGAGGGGTGAGGGTCACTTAAGGAAAAACGTAAATTATTATTTTATTATTCAATAATATTTATTTTATAATGGCTTAAAATGAATTCATTTCAAGCCTTAGTTGATTATGGGTCTAAATACTTTCAAAAAATATGTTTTATACAAGTTTAGGTTACCATATTAACCTTATCATTTAGATTTACATATTAGTTAAATAGTTTAAATTTTACCGTGTCTTCTTGTATTCTTACACTATATGGTTAATAAAATTACTCTAAACTTTCCAAGGAACCACAAGTGGTTAATTAATGAAATATATAATATTATTTAAGACTTTTCTCTGATATTTATATGTTTATAAATATTATATAATTTAATAATATAATATTTTTAAAAAAAACTCATTTATGTCAATTTTGACTCTATTTAGTATTTGGTTTTTGTGAAAGTCATCAAAACATGATTACTTTTAAAAAGATACATTGAATCAACCATAACATGTCATATTATCCTATAAAATTATTTTATTTCATAAAAACATTGAAATTATATTTATTTTAATATTTATAATACCATTTAATTGATTCTTTCATTTATAAGATTATTACTGCTTCGTAATTGTGTCATAAATAAATTTAATTACACAATGTATAAAAATTATAAATAAAATACCATGATGTAGGATATATTACTATATTTATATGGATTATTTAGATATGAATTTATCTTATATATACACTTATACTTAAAATGGGTTAGTTATTAAACATTAAATTTAATACTTTTAACTCTTATTTAAATAAAAGAATAATAAATGTTTTAATCCAATTAATGTGGACCATAGAGGATAATATTTTATTCCTATGGTTTTTTTTGGTCGAATTAAATTTATCTAATAGAATTAGGACATGTGTTAGGGTAATTACAATACAATTTTTAACCTTAATTACCCTATTTACATTTAACCGTAGTAAATAAAAGTCAAAAGTTAGTATTCACCAAAAGTTATTTTCATCTTATTGAACAAAATTTTACATACTAAAATCAACCATGACTCTAGGATTTTTTAAATTCAACTCACATAGTCGGTAAAATAATGTTTTATGCAAATTTTCAAATGCTTCTAGAAGGTGGCTAAAAGACGGTAAAAAGTTCAATAAAAATTTATTCATCTAATTTTATTATATGATGAATCAATTGAATTAAATTGAACATAAATTAGTATTATATATCAATTGTGACTTAATATAATTTTATATAATATAAATAATAATTAAATAAAAAGATTTTTTTAAACAATAATGTAGTGTTTTTCAATATTCATCAAAAAATGGTTGTTTTTAGAAAAATACAAAAAACATCACACTAAGCTCATTTTGAAATTCCAAATCCAAAAATAATGTTTATTTTACCAAATTCAAAACCTAAAAATTTCATTAATTAATTTAAAATTAATTTCTATTGTCAAAACCAAAAACACAATTTTAAAAAGTAAAAACTATCAAAAGAATGATACGTGTTTAGGTCAAATTTTAATATAAAATTACTTATAATGACTTAAATTTTATTAAATGATTTAAATATAATCTAATTATAATTCCAAATAATTCAAAAAAAATAATTTATCCCTATAAAATATTATGATTTAAAAATTAGTTTTAAATTAAAATTTAGTATTTTAACTATTCATCAAAATATAAAGGTTTTCAGAAAAGCACCAAAAATTTATTGAAATTTTTTTATGTCCTGATTCTAAAAAAGAAGATTATTTTGCAAAATTGAATATATAAAATTTTCATATATTTTATTTAAAAAGGGTTCTCCATTTAAAAGGTGGTAAAATTTCATTTTCTGAAAAATACTTCTTTTATCTGAAAAATGGAAGCATTCTCATTTTATGTCTAAGAAACACATAATATGGATTCTAATATTATATGTAGTGTATAAAATTCAAAATTCCATTAATACTATTCATTACCAATTTTTGAACAGCTATTTTGGAATGACGTGGTGCACTCAAACTCAGGGTTGCATGTAGCCCAAGTTATCGAATTAAATTGAAGAGATAATGTACTATGAAATCATGGGGTGTTACATTCTCCCTTCTTTCAATAAATTGCATCCTGGTAATTTGAAATTGTTCTCCGAAAAAAAAAATGTTAAAAATATAAAAATACCTATATGAAAACCCACATCAAAAATTGGTTTAATCAAATTTAGTCTTAATAAGAGGGAAAGGAAAATTATAAATTCAACACCAAATTATGATATCGATTAGGAGAACATTGGTAGAAATTAGAGACACATAGTTGGAGGGAAAATGTAAATATTTATAGGGAGTGATTGAGGTCATCAATCACAGACACGTGTACAATTTAGGGCCTCAAAGCCATCAATCTATGATGATTTAAAATATCATCGGTTCAAAAAAACATAAGGTTTTAGGATAACACATTTTTGGTTTTAAGATCCCTCCCCTAAATTTTAAGAATGAATTTATTCATATAATAAGAGGTAAAAATATACTTTATCGGTACAGTTTAATCCTTTAACTAACTCCTACCATAGACTCAAATTTCGCACCAAAATTTAGTAGAATTCAAAAATATTCTATTTATCGTAATCATATAGGGTCCCAAAAATAATGAATTTATAATTAATTTATAAGACAATTTAAAAAAAATACATTATACAAACTAGGACATCACGTTAGCTAGTGGTAGGTGATTAACCTTGTCGTCCTGCGGTTGCAGGGTTAAGTCTCGCGGCCTTGCTGGACGCAACGGGTTGTCGCCTGACCTCTGGGATGTCCATTTTATGAAAATCCAAAAAAAATATCAAGAAATAATTTAACCTCAAAAATAGTATCCATTGTCAAATTTAATCGATTCCATCCTTTATACATATCCAAAATACTTCAATCCAAAATCACAGTCCAAATATTATAAGCTAGGTAAACACAATAAAGATCTTTTTTTCCACGTAATAACATGTGAATATATTTATCATGTATTCTTATAAAACATTGTTACACTCTAAATTACCATAAAACCTAATTGATTACATTCATTATCCTTTATTCTTTATAGAATACTAGATATACTTTTTCTGTCCAAAAATGTTTTAAACTCCAACAATGATGAACTATACAAATCATTAATAAGATCCAAAGTTGTTAATAATATCCAATATAATTTATCCAAATCAATCATATATTATTCCAAAAATACTACCTCAGTATCACAACTGCATTATCATTTATCACTCTCTCAGCCATATATTTTCCAAGAAAATTAACCAGCTATTAAGTCTCTTTTCCTGGTTCCACACAATATCATGTCCTTAATGAAATAGTATTGTATTATAATCCTTATATACTCTATAATTCTTATAACATGTACATCATTAACATAATACTAAAATGATAGAATACTATAATAACAAAATAAGAACACTAATCATTCATCTTCATCTTCGGTAGTATCATAACATGATTATTATCCAATAATATCATTTGGGGTATACTCTGATGATTTGGACATTTATTTGTGTAGTGTCACAACTCCTTGCAGATAAACCACTGTACATTTTAAACCATTTTCATACCCTTGAAATCACGTACATGGTTTCCTTTTTCTCCAGACATATAAAAAACTCACATACCCTTCATTCATTACCCAAGGTGATTCTCACCACAACTATCACATATGGGAAAATCATTCTTTCCCCTCTTCCCTTTATCAATCTTTCAATCTTCCATCCTTTTCTTCTTTTAAATACCTTAAAATCCATAGAACTCAGATAGTTCTTTACTTATCTTATTAACAAAAGATATTATTTCTTCATATGATGAGAATACGTGGGATACTATTTCCCTTTTAAATTTTGGCTTAATACCATTAATGATATGATCCTTTTTAATATTTCAATCATTGTGTATTTCTGGAATTCTTATTCCTTCCACTAGGTGCCATTTCTAAACAATGGCATACATTAGATTAGTTTATAAATCACAATACATTATTCCAAACTTGTAACACACTTAACATAAATTGAACAATTTATGGATATAATCCATAATCATAAATATGTTTTCTTTGAGGAGGTATAAACTCATAAATACTTCAAAATGGTTTGTAAAGTAAATATGAATTTTCAAAGCATATCCCCTGGGAGTGTCATAACCATGAGTGCAGCAAGGCCCATTGTCGTGCACCCAGATACCCCAGGTCATGCTCGAAACTCCTTGTCAGAGTTTTCACTCCTTGGTACATCTATACCAGAGCCGCCTCTACCTGCTTGTATCAAGACAGGGGCATATTTCTTAGAAGAAACCCAAAATCTCTACATTTCCAAAACTCTATGAAGTTATTCTATAATAATCCTCAAATTCTATATGAGGTTAATGTTATCTAATCATAGTTTTTTTTAAATCTAGTTTCCAAGGTATGTTCTAAACTTCCTCTAATACCAATTGTAGCACCTCGACCCTAGTTATCTAGAGCTCGTGCATTATTTTAATACATTGGGATGATTACAATGAATCAAGTCCCGAAGGACCGATCAGTTTAGTAGTCTTAGAAATTATATTACATACATTATCATTACATTACAATTTCAATCACAAAATGCATCATAGATAGTTCTTAAAAAATTCCATTATTTCATTTAGCATAACCTTTCATATCAATCATAATACATTTCATGGAATCCTTGAAGAAAATGAAAGTGGTGAGCTCAGATGCTCGGTAAGAATAAATAATTTAGTAGAAGCTATAAACATTTAAGGAAAGAAGTGTAATAAAAAAACATCCTTTTTAAACATAATCTTGAACATAATATGGAAAAAATAAATCAAACATCCCCATATAAACATTTACATTGATATTCTACTAGTCAAATAATCACATGTAATAACTAATTTCATAATGAGGGAATTCCATGCACCGGACATCATTACATCATAGTCAAGGCCTTATGCCAAGACTAAAAATAAAAAAAAAATCAATACATTATTCCAAGACACTAGTTTGTCTCATGAGACCTATTAATGCATCGAGGAGCCATAGCGGACTCCACCCGTCACATACTAAGTCCACTACGTTCCTCATTTGAAAATGTTTAAACATAAATGAAACATTCATATTAAAAATAGCATATGAAATGTTAATACTTGAACCATAAACCATGAATGGCATAAAAACACATCCACATTCAAATATTGCAAAAAAAATCAATACAATATGGAAGATTTTATTATAATAAATCAACCTCAATAAAGAATAATATCCAATAAAGGATGTTGACATAGTTGAAAATGATCACTAAAACTCTTTGGGAGAAACATCCCTTTTTCATGAAATCATTTAAATGTCCAATAATTTAAAAATGATAAAATTTAAAAGACAATTTTTTAATCAAAGTGTCACATACCTCTTTGAAGCTTTTGAAAGGAATTAACATTTTAAAACAATCTTGCCCGCATAAATAAATACTAAAAATCATTTTTCAAACATGGACATTAATTAAAAAAAATTAGAAAAATAAATCATTAAAATATTTAAAATGATGATATCGATAAATATTAATATCCACAAAACATTAAAATATTCATTTCGAAAACATTTTTATGAACATTTAAATGGATTATAAAAATTTCCCAGTAAATACTTACATATAAACAATCTCTGATAATAATGAGATGGAGGAATTAACCCCTACCTTGCACTTTCCTTTGGTCGAGGGTACGTTTAACCAAATGTATAATTTCCATAGTTTGTTATTAAATTATTATATAACCATATTAATATTTATTATATCATACATGATTCATTTATGACATTATACTAGCCATTTAATAATGATTTCCATGTTAAATTAACATTTCAGGTAACAATTTCTTTCTTTATCGTACGTGTTTTAACATGTTATTCTTGATCATATCACTTAGATCATGATTTAAATACTTTCCAAATATAAAACATGAATTATATATCATATATATTTAGAATATAAATATGTATAATAGATATATATATGAAATTAAAAACACCATTTATGGAGACAGTAGGTCGTACGTACGCATAAACGATGTTAACGTTTTCATATTGTATTGAACAGAACTAATTGAATAAGATATATTTAAATACATATACATATATTCAGTAAATATTTTATTTTATATATTAAATACACATTAATAATATATATTTTTATAATCATCATTGAATAGTGAATGTTGAAATGAATTTCATCATGTCGTGGAGACGGTAACCAGTACGTACACCCAAGCGACGATATCATTTCCTTAATTATTAAAATATGTGGAATTGGATGGTATATTAATTTTAAAAAGAAATTAGAAATTTATTTTAATTATTTATATAGATATTAATCATCATTATATCCATCCAAATAATAGTGTGGAATAACAAATTACATTACGGTGTGGATATGGTAAGTCGTATGTATGCACACATGGTGACATTCTCGTCCATAGGATGGATAGAATAATGAATATGGTTGTAACATATTTATAATAAAAACACAGTATGTAGAAGGTATTGGAATTATTATTTATTTATGGTAATAACAATGAAATAAAAAGTGAAAAAAAGATCTTCGAATGATATGATAAAATAATAACCTCTTCTTTAGGTGTTTCCTTTTGATTTGAACAAAATGGATCCTTATGATGCCTTTATGCTCAAGGGGAGGGCTCTAGGATAAAGTGAAGAAATTTGGGAGGAGATTTGGTCAGGTTTTGGATAATCCAATTGGATTTGGAGTTATTCTTTTTAGATAAGGGGAAGTACCCTTTAATATGAGGGGTGAGGGTCACTTTAGGAAAAGCATGAATTATTATTTTATTATTCAATAATATTCGGTTTATAATGCCTCCAATTGAATTTATTTCGAGACTTAGGTGGTTACGGGTCTAAATAATCTCAACCAATAGGTTTTAGACATGTTTATGTTACCGTATTAACCTTATCTTTTAGATTTAACTATTAGTTAAATAGTTTAACTTTTACTCTGTCTTCCTGTATTCTTACACTATATGGTTAATAAACATACTCTAACCATCTAAGAGAACCACAAGTGGTTCTTTAATGATATATATAATATTATTTTAGACCGTTGGCTGAACCTTATATTTTAATGAATATTATATAAGTTAATAATATAATATTTGTTTTAAAAACTCATTTATGACAGTTTTTTCACTATTTAATATATGGGTTTTGCGAAAGTCATGAAAACATTATTACTTTATAAAAGATACATTAAATCATCCCTGACATGTCATATTCACCTAGAAAACTCGTGTGGGTCATAAAAACATGGAAATAATATTTATTTTAATATTTATAATACAATTTATTTTATTCTTATATTAATAAGGTAATAACAACATCATAATTGTGTCCTAAATAAATTTAATTATTTAATGTATAAAGATTTTAAATAAAATTCCAAAATTTATGAAATAAATTTATCTTTCTATGGAATATTTGTAGTAAAATTTATTTTATGTATATACCTGTTTTAGAAATGTATTAGTTTTTAAACATTGAATTTAATACTTTTAACTCTTCTTTAAATAAAATAATAACAAATGTCCTTCTAAAATCCTAGTAGACCATAGAGGATCATGTTTTATTAATAAATTTGTTTTTTTTGTCAAATTACGCTTATCCAATAGAATTAGTACATGTGTTAGGGTAATTATAATATCATTTTTACCCTTAATTACCATATTTACTTTTTACCGAGGTAAATAAAATTAAAAAGTTATTATTCACCAAAATATAATTTTCACCTTATTGAACAACATTTTACTTACTTATGTCAACCATGTTCCTCAATTTTTTGAAATTCAACGCATAGAAGTGGTAAAATAATGTTTTATTAAAATTTCCAAATGCACCTAGAATTTTTGTATAAGACGGTAAAAAATTCAATAAAAATTTATACATCTAATTTTATTACAAAATGACTCAAATGAATTACATTTAACTTATATAATTATTAAATATCTATTTTTCATAAAATAAATAAAAATAAAATAAATTATTATTTAAATAAAATGTTGGTTTTAAACAATAACACAGTGTTTTTCACTATTCATCAAAAATTTAATTTTTACAGAAAAATAACAAAAATTTCCCCTAAGATAATTTTGATATTCTGAATGCAAAAATTATGTTTATTTTTTCAAATTGAATATTTATAAGTTTAATTAATTAATTTAAAATTAATTTTTGTTGTCAAAACCAAAAACGAGTTTTTAAAAAGTAAAAACTATCCAAAGATTGACATGTGTTTATGTTAAATTTAAATGTGAAATTACATATAATGAATTAATTGTATTAAATTATCATAATAAAATATATTTATACTTCAAAACCATTAAAATTTAGAATTTATATCAATAAATTATTTTGACTAAAAAAGCTGTTTTCAATAAAAATTCAGTATTTTTCACTTTTCATCAAAATATGAATGTTATTAGAAAAGCACCCAAAAAATTTTGATATTTTTTTTGTGTCCCTATCTTTAATAATAAGTTTATTTTGAAAAATTGAATATATAAAAGTGTCAAATATTTAATTTAAAAAAGGTTCTCCATTTAAAAGGTGATAAAATTGTATTTTCTAAAAAATACATCTTTTATATGAATATAATGATTTTGTTCTTATATTATGTCTATGAAACACATAATATGGATTATAAAATTATATGGAGTATTTAAAATTCAAAATTTAGTTAATATTATTCATACCCTCTTTTTGAACGGCTAGTTTGGTATGTCCTCATGCGCTCGAACTCAGAGTTGCGTGTAGTGCAAGTTATCGAATTACATTGAAGAGATATTGTACTATCATATCTTGGGGTGTCGCAGTTATCATATAAAATAGGTATAATATAAATAATATCAAAAATTAGAAAACATTTTAGAATTAAAATCCTCAAATGGGGTTCTAAGAAGAAATTTGATCCATTCTTTATAAGTAATGACTTCAATTTAATTTATCAAATTATTATAAATCTTAAAAATTATGTTTCATCGTTATAATAAAATATAAATAATTTCATTATAAATATGTAATAATGATATTATAATAAATCAATAACTTCTTTAACCTTATTCAGAAATTGATTATAACAAGTTTTTTTTTTGTTTAACTTCTTACACAGGAAATCAAATAGATTCTTATCATGGATTGATAAAAAATAATTACATATAATTATATAATTTATTCAGTAAATAATTTTCCTAATTTTTGGAATCAAAATATTAGTTTTAAAACTCACTTTTAATAAACCACTTTTATTCATTAAGATTTACTAAAATACTGTTTCTGTGAAATTTGTCTAATACCATTCTTAATCTATGATTGTTTAATTTGGTATTCAATAATTGGGATCAATGTCAACATTTTATTGCAAATGTAAAGCAATCAAAATCTCTAACATTTGATTATAAGTAACTAATAAATGTAAAAATATATTGGAAGATTATATAGGTTTATTGTTAAAATTAATTTTTTAATATTAGTTAATAATATGGTTATTTTTAGTATAAATTTTTTAAAAGTGATATTTTACAATTTGAGGGTTATATTATAGGGTTTCCCATAAATTTTCCTCCTTTGAGACACGTTTTATTTTATCCACATATTTCTGTCATTATATGGTATATTCTATAAATATGAAATGTTACATGATGAGTATATCTTTATTAATGGGATTTTATTTTTATATTAATTATTTATATTTATGATAGGTTTTGGATCAAATTTTGAGAAATTTGTAATGTTTTACTAAACATTATCTATTTTTTTGAGGCATTATTTAAATTAACCACGTATGCATTTTTTTGGTCCATACACTTCACATGAATGAATATTTAAGATAAATATCCTTAAATTATTTTTAATTATACACCTTATTAATTTATAGCTTCCATATGTTTTTATACTAATAATAAAAAAGTTTTAAGGCATTTCCTTGACTCAACATCTCTTCTAGAGTCATAATTATTCATCTTTGAAATATCATCAAGAAAATTTGTTTTCAATTTATAAGAATGATTTTATGACGAATTTACTCTATTATTTATATGGTATTAGTTTCATTTATTTATTTTATAATATATTTTATTATGTTAATTATAATATATAGTCTTCCCAAAAATTACTTTTTCATTCACATCTGTGTAGACTCTTGCCGGAACTATTCTCCATTCATCTATTCAAAACCATCTTGTCATTTTTTTTGGTGACAATAATTTTTAACATTCCCCCTTCTCAAATGATCTATTTATCAAAAAAATTATTATGTTGGATTGAGTAATATTATATTTAAAATAACCACTTTTTGTTCTTTATATAGAATATATTTTCTCTTCCACTCAACATTTTCAACAGATATCAATTTTAAAATTTTAAGGTATAATTTATTCTGATATATTAAAAATATTGAAAATTACTCATTAAAAATTTGAAAAATATTTTTTTAAGTATTATCATGAACACCCACCTTTATAACAATATTAATAAGAATTTGTGATGATTTTTTTTATGTTTTTCATTTATTATATACATTAAGTAAAAACTAACTTACTCAAATGGAGAAATTTTTCATAAACAAACTTTTCTATTCCCTTATGAAATTATCCTTTTGAGTAATTGAATTTTTTTATCATCCATTATATGTCTCGAAATCCTTTTATGAGGTACCCTTTGGAAATGTTATACAACCTATTTTCGTTCCATGGGTTCTATATATTATTGCGAATGATTGATTTCATGTGGCATATATATATATATATATATATATATTTATAATCATTTTATGATGTGTGGGTCCTTTATAACCCTCAAATAAATTAGGAATTTATTTACATCTATATTGATACTAGTTTGTATTGAGTAGTGTTAACCAATCCACTATGGAAAAGTCGTTATTTTTGTAAAGGCATAAACCATCACTTCTATATTTAGTAGTAAAAATGATGTGTATTCTATTGATTAAAGAAAACTAAAAAATAAATCATACATTATTCATTCCATGACCTTTCTGGGTATAGGTTTTGGAAAATTATACTAAACTATAAAATTTATCAAAGATATATAAAATTTATACATTTGGCTAAATATCCCTGTGTTCACTACCTCGTTATAGAAAACAAGAACCTTTGGAAATTATAATAAAACTATGAAAAATATTTTAAAACATGGGGTGAGACAAAATTTCCCAATAATTGGTTTTAGAATAGGTTGAAACCAAACATGGTTTTTTAATTCAATAAAATGTAAGACATTATATGAAGATAATAAAAATGTTGAGCTTTTTTAGGTATCATGATTACTTTTGAAAATAAACACATTATATAAAAAAATAAACATATATAGTACTAGGAAAATAAATTTCATTAATTCATAAAATAATAAATATTTCTCTTAAAATATATTATGAATTCATAAATAATTACCTAAAACACCTTGGATCGTAACATAATGCCATAGATTACTCACGAGACAATGTAACATGGTGGACACTGTCCCATGATTTATTAGGTCTAATCCCAAGTACCACAATATTATTAAGATAAACTCTCTCCCACCATTTATGAAATCTTATGATATTGAGCATTATCCATTGCATTGAAGTGCTATCTAGGTGCACCCATTATGTAAAATGTGATGGGCTCACCCAGCGCTTTCTAGGTGCACCCATAAAATATGTGGGAAAAGACACTTAAGGGTTTCATTTTTCTCTCCATCCCCTTCCTTGAATCACTAAATATTTAGGTTCAGTTCATTTTAATTTAAAACAGGTTAACATATATTTTTAATCATAAAAACCACGAGGATTTTTTAAAACCTGAAAATCATTATCAATTTCATAAAAAGGGTTTTTCTAAAATATATATTTATATTCAATGGTAAAAATATTTTCACATGAGATAATATATGACCATATATATTCTTTTAAGTATATATATTAATGTACAAGAAAATTGTTTACCAAAAAAGATACATATATGTCTATATATATATATTGATATTAAAATACGACATGATTACATATTCGCATACATATACATATATTTGAAAACTAAAAAAATTTCATAAAAAGGCATGTATATATATACCTTAGTTGACATATATATATTTTAGAAATAATTTTTTTTACATTAATTGATACTTATATACTTACATTTATATTCATGTATTTTTCATATCATATTAAAAAAGGAGTTTTACCGAAATTGATACATGAATATATGCATAGATTTATAAGGCTTTGAATAAATGTGTTTTATATGAAATGACATATTTATGTATATATATTCATATACTTGATTGAAATAATGAAATTTAATTTAATCCTTAATTTTTAAAATTCAGTAACATCACATTCATAATAGAAGACTACTTAAGATTTTTAAAACATTAAAAGAAATTTTATAAATATAAATCCATATGTAGAAATTATTTTTAAATGAAATGATGCATATATATATATATATTTAAATGAAATAATTTAGTTAAAATAATAATCTGAAAATTTTAATAAATTACTTTCATGAGGTATAATTATAATTATCTAAAATTTATAAATACACCATTAAAAAATAAATATTATGGGTAAAAAAAATTATCATGAATTGATAAACATATATAATTAACCCAAATTATAAATTTTCATCATAATTTTAAAATTCAATATCCTACCCTACCACTGGATAAGAAAAAATAAAATTCTATAAACATTTAAACTATTTTCATAAAATAATTCTCATTAGAATAATGATTTCTACATAAAATATTTTTAAATCAGAAACTTTTTTAAACCTTTAGGATGGGACTTTGAAATAATAAAACCCCCCTTACCTTAATAAGGTTGTAATTAAAATTTTATACATGAAAAAAACTTTAATGAAAATAAATCTCATGTGATAAATGAATTTTACAAATATGATATTAAAATCATAACCTACATGAATCATTGAGATAAAAAAATTTTAAAAACAAAATGATCCCCTTTCAATTTTAGGGATATAATTTAAGGTATTTAAAAATTAAAAAAATATTCCAATATTCAATTATAAATATATATATAATTTTTTAAACATAGAAACAACTTTAATCATTTAATCGGTGTAAAAAATACCCTTACTATCATAGAGGAAAAACTATATTTCATTAATCATTAAAAATATTATCATAAAATTAAATCTATAGAGAATATAAATATTTTCACCTAAAAATAGTTTATTTTAATATATTTACATATAGAATTAAATATAATAATCCACATACCTTAAATGGAAAATGAAGATGGATTTAGGCATCCCATTGCTAGTTCTTGTATTGATGTAATGAAAGAGTAATAAGGGAGTTCAAAGGCTTAGAGTCTGGTACGTCTGAGGGATTTATATATTAGTTTTGAGTAGCCAATTAACCCTATTAAAATTATTAGATAATTCAATTATTATATTGAGTCTATGTTTGAAAAAAAAAATAGTATTTGATGATCTAGATTATCTTCTTCGATTCAGAATATATTTTTTATATATATAGTTAGTCAGACTCATAATCAAATAGATATTTTAATAATTGCAATAAAATGAATGATTCATGGCATATATAGGAAACTTAAAAAAGAGTGAATATATATATATATCATTGAAACTGATCAGAATATGATGAATTGGAAAAATAAAAAATATGCATTGTGTTTCATATAATTTGGTATTTACATTTCGTTATTTTCAAGTATTCATTATGTTTAATTAAATTTTTTTAGGGGGCTTCAGTGAATCAAGACATAGTAAGAAGCAATTGCATGCAAATGATAAAAAAATAGAGTAATCATATTTTATATTTACACAAAAGTGACGACCATGGGACAGTAGATGACGTTCGATGTAAGAAAGATGAAGAAATAGACTAACAAATCACTATCACATAAATATTTATCATTGAAACATGATTCTAATGAATATTTTTGATACATAAATGAAAAATTCCCATAAATTGTGATGCACATAAAATGGAAGTGGATGGGATCTCTTCCACACACTGTCTGAGTCCTAAAAGGCATCCACAAATCAAACGTCCTTTGGAATTCGACTCCAATCAACTTTATCTTTGATTCCATTTCGAATTAAATCCATATAAAACTAATCGCCATATCTCTCAGCCTTGATCCAGTGGTATACCCATATACCGGATTCACATATCCTTCTCCATCTCTTAGTTTGGACTCCACTTAAATCCCCCGGTACATCTGAGCTTGGTTCCTTGATCCACTACAAAAACTCAAACCTCGATAACCTTTTTCAACCTCTCATCGAATCCCCACTATGATCCACACCCTTTTCCCCAAATCCAATTCTTGGGTTTCATTATATTTATCTCTATTTGTAATATTTTTAATAAAAATTGTATTCATGTTATAGAGATAAATATTTAATAATAATTCATATATTTTTCATAATTATCAACATATATTAATATTGTTCAAATTAAAATTAAATATATATTTATTTATTTATAGTTAGAAAAAATTTATTATTATAATATAATAAAAATCCAACATTTTGTAGTTATAAAATACATTTCCTTAAAAAATATAAACCTTTAATTATTGTTTGTTTCATTACTTTTTAAATTTTTTTAAAAGAAATATTTACACAATATTTCAAAATAGATACTTTTTATATATTTACATTAAATATATGTATATTCATATTATAATTATTGAAATAATTTATAACATCATAATATATCATGCCAAATAATTATATCCCCATATTTATTCGATTTGGTGGTAATTGAGAAACATTATTTAATAAAATAAATTTATATTACAATAAATCATAATTAATTTATATAACAGAATGATAAATCAATTTTTTAGAAGAGTATAATTTATTTTCTTAATTATGAATTATCATGCATTACTTTTTTTAACATTACTCATTTTTAATCTATAAAATATTATTTAATGAAATTAGATTAATATATTTTCATAAAAATATATTTAATGAATAAGTAGCATTATTTTATTATGAACATTTCACCATAACTATAATTCAAGTAATATAATTCTATTATTTAATATGTTTTGATTTATGAGTTTCATTTTAAATTCTTTATTGTTAAATAAGTTTTTTTACTTATTTTTTTATTAATAGTGTTACTTTTACTCAGTTAATGACAAAATGAAGGAAATCTATCTTATATTAACACTCATGATGTTACATAATTCTCCCCATAAATGAATTATTCCCTCACAATTTTTTTTGACATAATTACATTTTCAATTTCCAACTTCAAAATTTGGAAAAACTATATTCTTATGGGAACTTATTTACTTATATGTTTAAAAGAAAATTTTATCTCTTAAATTTTTCTATAAATGATAACCCTTAATATCAAAAGAATTCTACATCATTTATCTAATACCCGATGTGAAGGCCTGGCCCAAACTATAGGATTTAGTACTAAAAAATTTGTGTATTTTTTTATATTATATAACTTCAAAAGGCAGTGTTTTATTTTTATGAAATAAGAAACATAGGAAATTATTCTAAACCCATGTAATATATGTTAAACTTATAGTGGGAAAAATATTACAGTAAGGGGTTATGAAACATGAAGAAACTTAACAGGTTTTTTTCAATTCAATAGAAAAATATATATAATTTCTATAAAATATATACCTTTTATAGAAATAATGAGAACTTTTTAAAATAAACAATTTTTCTAAAAATAATTCAATATATAGATTATTTCAAAAATCCTTTTCATTCATTTATAAAATAATAATGATTTCTCTTGAAAACTCACTAGCATTCAAAAATAATTACTGAAGGTGCATTGGATCATAATATAAATTCATGGTTTACTCCCACTACTACATAATGTAGTGGCGATAGTCCCATTATGGATTAGGTTTACACTATAATCCCATAGTGTTCTTCAGAAAACCTCTAGTGAAACATACATCACATCTCCTGAGACTAAAACATTACACAACGCATTGGAGTGCCATATGGTCACATGCATCATGTGAGCTATAACCGGTTCACAAAATGTTATCTTGGTGCACCAATCACATAGTTGGAAAATGTACAATAATTGTTTGGGTTTACACCCATTCCCCTACCTTCATTCAGGCAATATCCATGTGGAATTATTTGGAAGTAAAAACACGGTAACTTCAATTTTACATCCTAAAAACCATGAAGATTAATTAAAACCATGAGCATCTGTATCAATTTCGTAAAGAGGTATTTATGGGATTTCTATGTATATGTAATGATAATAGTAGTTTCTCTTGAGATGATATATTTGTATATAAAAAAATATATGTATATATATATATACTTTTTTACATAAAGAGATACATATAGGTAGACAATTATTGATTTTTATATTAATAATAAAATAAAAAACATGATTTCATATTGATATACAAATATATAGAAATAAAAAATTAGAAATGATTTTCCATAAAATGAAACTTATATATATAATTTTATTTAGATATATATGTATTAGAATGAAAACAGTTTTACATAAATTGATACATATATACATACATTTATATATATATATATATATTTATATATGTATTTATTGATATCAAATTAAAAAATATGTATTACCAAAATTGACACATAGATATATACATAGATATATACAGGCTTGAAAAAACATTTCTCATCTGAAATGATATATTTATGTATATATATGCTCATATATGATTGAAAAAAAATAACTTAAACATAAATTTTGAAAATTGATCAACTTACCTTGTATAATAGAAGTCTAATTATTATTCTTAAAACATTCAGAATAGTTTTATAAAAATAAATCCAATTGAAGAATGATTTTTAAATGAAATAATGAATATATATATATCCATTTAAAATGTAATAATATTTTTTAAAAATATTTCTTGGGAATTTAATATAAAAAATTCATAAAAATAATTTAAATTATTTACTAATCTTGAATACAATTATCAAAAAAAAATCAGATGGTCTAAAAATATTTCATTAATATATATATATATACATACATACATACATACATACATACATACATACATATATATATATACGTGTGTCTGTGTGTGTCTGTGTTTGTACGTATATAATTATTTGAAAATTATATATTTTCACCTTAATTTGAAATCCAATAACCTCCCCTACCTTCAAATATGACAAATTAAAATTCCATAAACATTTAAAGTAATTTTATAAAGGAAACCCTATTCGAAGAATGATTTCCATAACAAAATATTTTAAATAAAAAACTTGTTGAAACATCTCTACTGGGTTCTTGAAAGAAAACAACCCCTTAACTTCATAACGATTTAATTAAAATTTTATAAATCCAAAATACTTTTAGGAAAATAATTCTCAAGGGATACAATAATTTTATGTATAATATAAAAAAAATAAACCATGTGAATTATTGAGGAATAATTTTTTTCAAAGAAATGATTTCCTTTATAATTTATGAAAATATTTAAAATTATTTTGGAAAATAAAAATAATGATAATCATATTAAATAGTTTTTTAGACATGGTTTTAAGAAAATAGAAGAAATCAAGTATTTATGTTCTGTAGAAAAATACTCCTACATACATAGAAGATTAACTAAAATTCAATAAACTATAAAAATATATTTGTAACATTAAATCTATAGATACAAAAAATTGAATTTGAAAATATATTATTTTGAAAAATTGATGTAGTGATATAAAAAATAATTCCCCTAATTTAAAGTAAAAATAATGATGGCTTCATGATGCCCATTATCAGTACATGTACAGATAAAAAGAAAGAGTAATAAGAGAGTTTGAAGGCTTAGAGACCAGGCCTTCCGAGGGATTCAAATATCAGTTTTGATTAAATGTGTACCCCAATTAAATATAGCCACCACTGCATTATTATATCAAATCAATAGTTTGACCAAAATTTGAGTTGAAGGATCTAGAATACAATTTTTGATAAAAAAAATATAGTTTATATATATATAATTATCTATAATCATAATGAAATTGTGGTTCTAATAATCCCTATAAAATTATAGCTTCTTGGTTTTTAGATGAATATTAAAAAATGATAATATATATATGTGTGTGATTGTGTGTGTGTGTGTGTATGTATCAGTGACATTAATTATAATAATATGAACAATAATATTTTGGAAAAACAAATGCATTGTGTTTCATATAAATCTACATTTTCATTTCATTATTTATCCAATTATTAATTAGTTTCATTAAAATGTTGTTTGAGAATCTTCTTTGAATTAATGCAAAGACATTAGAAATTTTTGACAAAGGATACCCCAATTGGGATTGGAATTTTATATATACATAAATAATTGTCTAGTAGAAAACTGATGATGTTCAAGTAATAAATATTGAAAAAATGGAAAAAACACTATCATGTTTAAATAGATCCTTCAAAAAGGATATTCATGAAAATTTTCGACACGTATATGAAACAAACACATAAATAATGATTCACAAAAGTGGGAAGCTAATGGGATCTCCATTACTCCCCCCATTGAGTTTGAAAATGATTCAGAACATCAAACCCTCTTTGGTGTTTGACTCCCATCCACTTAATTATTTATTCCCTTTCAAATCAAATACCTCAGAAATCGATCCACATAATCATAAGCCTCATCTAGTGGTCGAACACTATACTTTGTTTGGATATCCTTCTCAAGCAATCAGCTTCGACTCCTCACAAATCCCTTAGTTCATCTGATCTCGATTCCTCAGTCTACAATCGAGCTTGAACTGTGATCCCATTTATGCACCAATAATTGATAACCCACTATAATCGACACCCTTCCCCAAAATAATTTTCTCAAGTTCCTTAATAATTCATTATATTTAATATTTTTTTACAAAAATTGTATTATTTTTTTATAAAAAACATCATAATAATAATTCATATATTTTCAAAATTATTTTAATATAATCATTTAGTTAAAATTATTATTAGATACATACATACATACATATATATATATATATAATTATCATAATTATCATATTATAATTTATATATATCACTCAACATTTTATAGTTCAAAAATCGATTTTCTTTTTAAAAAGTGATAAAATTTTATTTATATTATGTAGTTATATTTTTTACATGGTATATTTATTCTAAATTTCAAAATATAAATATAATATATATGTCTATCATAAATTTATATGCATGTTATTTATTTTAAAATAATTTATAACTTCTTATATCATATGTTAAATAATTATGTCCTCATATTTAAAAAATTGTTAGATAATTTCAAAACAATATTGGTTAAAATTAATTTATATAACAAAAATAATGATAAATATTTTATGCAACATAATAATAGGACAATTTATTTCTAGGTGCTTCATTTATTTTCTTGATGAAATATTACCTTGAATATCTTTTTTTTTTGTCATTAATATTTTTTAAACTATAATTTTAATTTATTGAACACACATTAAAATATTTTATTAAAAATAAAATTTTATTAAAATTTAAGTTTATTTTATTTTGAACATTTCACCTAAACTATAATTCATGAATTATTAATCAGTTATTTATTGATCTTTTTTTGAGTTTAATTATTATTTATTTTTTGATAAATTATAATTAAATGCTTATTTTTTTATATTATTTTTACATTAATATTGTTAATGAAAATTTAAAGAAATTATATCTTAAATTAAAACTCAAGATGATACAATGTTTCCTAATCCACTATAAAAAAATGTTGGGAAGTATGATCCAAAATTGAAAATAGTTTAACAAAGCCTAATCCAATGAGACAAAAAAATATGTAATCCCATATCCACTATAGTTATAATTTTTATAAAAATTTGGTTCCACATTTATGTCCTATATGTCTATTATTATTCACCATGGTTCATGTTTATTATCTCATACTGTTATTTCATTGTATATATTTTCTCAATTGAGCTTAAATTCACTTTTATCCTGAATTATGGACTACAATAATTATTCAATTTTCATTCTAATAATATATTTAACATATACTCATGTTTTCTCATATTCTCATGATTTATCCTTTGATGAATTATAAAAAAAATCCATCATTGAGTGATAGATCTCACCCCATTCTTATTTTTTAATAACTCTAATTGGTAGGATGAGTACAACCTATAAGGAGTCTCGAAGGGGGAATTCGGCGATTCGATTATTAATAAATTTTCCTAGTTAATATAAAATAATATTCTTTGGTTCTAGTCCCCAAATACACTAAATAATTGGTTGATCGTGTTATTGGTTAATTATGAGACATACTAATTAACATATAAAAATTATATAAAATAATGATAAGTTTCGATTGGGTCATCCCAGTTTGTATCAAATCCCATGTGAAATTTTCATTATTAGTACCATAACTATTAATATAGGTATATCACCCAAACTATCGAATAAACCTAATATATAGATTATAAAAAATTCACCATATTTCTAACCATGTATAGAGTATATTTTCACAATCCACACTATCAACAAAGCCTCTAACTAAATAATTCCATCGAGGATGAAAATAGATATGTTTAGATATATAATATTATGTTTTTAGGAATCTTTATTTATTTAGTACTCATATTTATATTTATATGCATTTTTCTTATCCAAAGATCATAAAAATATTTTATTGATTATATCTTAAGACATCAAGAGTTTATGAGTCATATGGTTGTATAGATAAGATATAGAGAAGTTAGATTCTCAATATAATTACATATAGTAGTGTCTCTTATTAAATAGGATTAGGAGGCTTCCATATATGGGTATATCAGGACCTTATATAAATTCAAACATCTCAATGACATGGATATTCAATGTGACCTTGGAGTCAGACATTCTACAATAAATCTCATACAACATTAAACTCTCAAAATTAAATCTATCATAAGGCCAGTATAGATAAATATAACCTAAAAATAAAAGAGTATTAAATGATGAAAAATATATTAATGATCAATCTGATAGCCAGGTTTTGAGACATTATATCTAATTCTGTGTCAATGGAATATTAACAAAACTTATCCTTCAATGGTCTCCAAGATAGTCTATGGATTGGAATACATATAGAAAATACCTCTTTTAACCATTAATGCATAATATATTGTGTATATAAGAAATTTGAGTTATATTATAATGAGTAAAACACATTTGAATCAGTAAAATTATTAGTATATCGATGAATGTCACTACCGAAAGTATGTAATGTTTTAACACCCAAAAATTCTAACTTAAGAACATTGTGTTTGATAGACTCTATACATCACAAGGCTGGTAAGGGAATATAATACACCAATAAATCATAATATATTTAATATTTTAAATAAATTAAATCGATGATATTTCTTTCAATGAATGAGATAATGAGTAAGAATTTCTGGCCCATAACAAATACTTTCTTCGAATGGCCTGCATGAAACGCAAGACTGAGTTTTACTGAATAATGATAAATTTTGAAAATATTATTTAATATAACCTACACATTAAATTTGTTTTTTTTTGAAAAGGGTTAATTAAATTTAGAATATCAATGTTATAAACAAATATAAAATGAATTCATTATTAAAAAAATAATAGTAAATGAATATAATATTCAATTCAATATAAACAAATTGTTTTTATAGAACATAATTTTTATGCTCAAAAAGTTGTCTCACCAAAATAAATTAATTTAATTTAAATTGGTGAGTGATATTAATTTCATATATATGTATATATATATATGTGTGTGGGGGGTGTGTTTAATAAAATATTTCTAACACTCATATAATATACTTGATAGGCTTAAGATAAAAAACCAAATTTTATGTATAAAAACAATATTCTTGTTAAGGCATTTTAAAAACATTTAATGGGGAACCGATATTAAATATAGTTTTGGGAACGTTTATAGATTATACATCTAAAAATAAACTTCATAATTGAAAAATAATCATAAAAATAATCTTTGGGTGAATTTTGGTTATTTTTCTATGAATCCTTTTGGTACAAACCAAAAAAAGGTACCCGAATAAGAGGTAAAAACATCCTAAAGATTTTAAGTTTTATTTCCATTATCAACTCCGTAAACTCTTCTTATTACATTATTATATAAAAATTAGTAACCTTGATATAGTAGGGTTTATTATGTTAATTTTTATATGTACACTTGCACACACTCCCATCTAATGGGTATTGAACACAATGTTTATGTGAATGGCGAACTACCACCTCACTGAACGATGATTGTACATTTTTTCATTCACCACATATCATTATGGTCTTTATGATTTACACTATAATTATATAGGATATATATGATATTTATAATGTCTTTATTATTATACAATACAATGGTAACACATACCTTTGTACATTCCACTTTTTGTAAATATGATAACATCGTTGTGTAAGTTGGGACTACCACCTCCTCAAAGCGACATGCCTCATTCACTACAAACATGTAATGTACATAGGATTGTTTTAATAAACCTATGTAACATATATAACATTGATATGATACTGGAAGTATAATACACATATTAATCAATTACATTTCACTTTTTTAATATAAAAATTAAATTAAAGTAGCGTTCATGTTTACATTTGTCATACCATCTCCCTGAATGGTTTATTTTATTTGTTATCTCCAAACATTATAGATTATTATAAATAAATATGTACTAAATATATCTAATAATTAAACCGTGTTTTAAATAATTTAAATGATGAAATCATCATCTAATTATTATTAGTATCAAATAACATGTCGAAACATACATGAGAAAAACTAGGCAAGTAACATCTGAAATAGTTAAATTAATGAATGATTGTTAAGAAATGGGTAACAAGATATTATAAGAATATGATATATGATATTATAAACATCAGTATGTTACTATTATATTCAAGGAACAAGTTTTAAAAACTATATATGAGGATAAATACCACACAATAAAAAGATGTTTATGTTATGGGAATGTCATCTAAATTTAAATTCTATTGACACTTATTTGTTAGAATAAACCATTTCACTTTTATTTCGGGTACATATTTAATTTTAAAATTTTATACCATGAATATAATCACTCTCCTGATTTATAATTATCAATTAATTTTATTCATTCATTGGAATTATTATTTAAATGTTTCAAAGTGGTGTGGGACACTTTGGAATGTTTAAATAGAATTCCATTAAATAATGTTCTTAATGATTATCACCAAAATATCAATTAATTTTTTTATTTCTAAATTTATATTTACAAAATAACTTCATTTTATTTATTTTTTTGTTGAAAATTTACATGAATATTAACATTCTTTGATAATGGAAATTATTATTTCCTAACCCATATAACATTTTTACATATAGTTTTTTCTTTGACAGTTTTTTGATTAACTCAAGAATTATTGATAAATACTTATTATTTATTCAATAAATATATTTCATAAGGAATGTTATTTACTTTAATTAATTTATATAAGGAATGATTCAAAATTGTAATGACAGGTGGGGATCAGTCATTATATTTTCCATCGATGTATAGATAGGTTCTCATAAGACAATTATGTAGGACAAATTAAATGGGTTTCTATATGTACTCATAATAGTCTTGTGTAAGGTCTTGATAATATAGTATTTATGTGTAATATCCTTGACGTCAAATCATTAAGAATTTCCTTCAAAAATATTTTAGTTATTGTTGTCATTATCCATGAAATGTTTCATCGAAATATTGATGGATTCATTATATTATCATTTTATTGATTAATCAGAATGTGTTTTTTGTTTCTTACCATACCATATTGATTTTTCCTTTTCAGGTTATTTGAATGTAATGTGTTATCAATTACTTACCTTTCAATGTTAATTTATTCCAATGTACTCATTTTTTATTTCTATTAAATTATCCATACTATGTATTTGATGTCACCATTATTTTGTTTCATTTCCCCATGTTATAAAGACTAAGTCTTTGAATAATCTTTCAAGGAATCCTTTTCATTATTTATTATTTTGTATCATTTTTTCTTTTATTTTTCCAATGGATTATGTGTATCATGTATGTAATCTTGGTTTCCATGATTTCTAAACTGATTAGTCATTTTGGATTTTCCCTTATAATCATGGAAATCTAATAAAATAATACACAAACTCTGGGCTATTGCGGTCTAGGAATTATAGTGTGTATCGGAGGATATTTGGCAGTAGTCTTAGAAAGAAGATTTAGAAATCATATATTAAGAAACATGACCCTGAGATTGAATTTGATGATAAGTATAGAAGAACATACTATAATATTTTTATGTTTAATATTATGTGGATATTCCCGAAAATACATCTCTATCTAGATAATACAAGTGGATGTGATTCTGGTAGTGACGTACCTAGGATTAACAACTCCGACAAGGTTTCTTGAGATTAACATAGTAGTACATGGTATATGATAACTAGGGTTACTAGACACCTAGTCTGATACTCATAAGGGATAACTTTACGATAATTCAACATTTTATTAAAAACCATTATAGAGGATTTACTGATATCCCAAATGAAATCATGTTTATGATTTTGATATTATATATGCATAAGTTTCTCAATTAATGTTAAGTGTTCTTATATATATAATTATACAATGTTCGTAATTTTATTTGAAAATATAGTATATTCCATTTTATAGAAATAGAACAGGAATGTAAGAAGTGTTTCAACACTCATGGTCAATGTATTTCTTTCCCTACTTAGAATGACAATGAAGCTAGTATTGGATTTGAGCATGTTATGGATATATTAGGGTAGATTAATCTCGTTTTGATACATAACCATGCCCGAATGGACCATCCTATTCTAAATAGAGAATATCTTATTATGGATCGCTTTATTTAATAGAACCCACATCATTTATTGGGATTATTTAACCAATTGTATTTGAGTAATGGATTAATTCTCTGGAGAATATATTTATGGCCTTGGAATGCATTAAAAAAGAATATGTTATACTTGCAGTATAATGTATCTAAGGTGATTCTGTTTATTGGTGGTCTTTATTCCAGAATATTATGGAGGAAGAAGAAATATAACTCATCAAATAAATAATATTAATGATGCATTCATCGATAATTACATCCCTTTTGATCAAAAAACTGAGATGAAGAGAAAGTGACACAATATAAATAAAAAGGAAGAAGTCAGTGTTTCATATTATGAAGCAACCATTACAAGTTTAACTAGATATGTTACAAATAATATACACAATGTAAGGTAAAATATTTATCATTTCTTCAAAGGGCTTAATCCATGTTTTCGAAGGGAACTGGGCTCCCAAAATTTTTACCATATGATGAAATAGTATTAGGTTCCATCAAGATGGTGAATATTTTTCTAGAGTCAATATATTCAAGGTAAACCAATACAAGAAAAGGCCATATGAGAACCATAAACATTTTAATGAGTCAAAGAAGATAATGAAAAATATGTATTTTCCAACATGTGATAGCTGTAGAAATAATCACCCTGTTAAATTCATGAATGGAATTAGAGTTTTTTGTATGTGTGGAAAAAAGGGTCACCATGAAAAAGAAAGTAATGGAAAGATAAAAAAACTACTATTCAACATAAAATATTAATGGGATGGGACACTATGAAAATTAATTCCCCAACTATCAAAGAAATATACCTTTAAAGATGATATGGGATAAAAGTAATGAATATTTTACTAACATGATGTAAGGGGAATGATTAATGTACTTCTGTATTTGGATCTAAAAAATATGTTATAAAAGTATTTAATTGTTGATGTTCTCATCATATTAATTTTGAAATATATATAAAGATTGTATTGTAAGACGTTTTCATTAAATATTAGAGATAATATACTGAATTATAACAGGAAAATATATTAAATAGAAATTTATACTTTTTAAAAAAAACACATGATTGAGGGAGAAACAACCCTTGATATGTTCTTGATGTTGTGATAATGATGAAGAAATTGTTGATTTGGAAAATTGTTGACTACCTTGGAATTGATTATTGTCTTTTCAACAACTTTTCTATTCTATGATAGATAGAGTTTAATACAATTTTGGATTTATGGAATTTATTCAATAACATGGGTTCTACTAAAGGAATATGGAAGAGTGCATGTTTCCAATAAGGTCATATAGAAATTCATGTTATTACCATATCTCAAAAGGATGCATGATGATGTTATTCACATGTTTGGAATATAATAATTTTGATATTGCTCATGTTGATTAAAGGCTACTGATAATTTCATTTTGGAAATTAAGGGACCTTCAATATAAAATTTTGGATCATAATATTTTAGAAAGGTTAACCATTTATGAAATAGTATATGTTGAACCTCAGATATGGTTTTAGATATTATTGTATTACATCACTACATGATGGATCGTGTTATAAGAGATGAAATAGAAATAGGTCAAAGAATTTCAAAAAGGATAATATAGTTCTTATAGAAATATACCAAGAAAGTATATTAAATTATATTCTTAGAGAGTAAAATAGTTCCTCAACTCCAGGAAAATTGATCTTGAACTGAAAATATTTTCTTAATACCTTCATTCCGGATGAATTAAATGTCCCCTTAGATCATCACATATTTATGGCCTTATGATCATTAACTTTATCCTAAACATGTTCTCTAGCACCCTCTATCATAAATTAATTGTTACATTTTTCTTCGGTATCCATGTTTCCATTTCGCACCTACGTTCTACTCCTAGGAGACTATAATATGTTAAAATTTTACATTCCATAATATCTTACTAAGAAGATGTTTTATTAACCGTATTTACGATGTGGTATTTTCAAAAAATATTTTATATCAATCGTCAAATACATAGATCATGATTCAGTTTAGAGGACGCAATTTAATTAAGGTGGGAAGAATGTAACACACACAAATTCTAAAGAGCATTTTGTTTGATATTGTGTATCACATGCATCACCAAGAACGTAAGGGAATATAATATCCCAATACATTATAATATATTTACTATTTTTAATAAATTAAATATATGATATATCTTATAATAAACATGATGATGAGTAAGCATTATTATCACACAACAACTAGTTTCTTCAAAAGGATTTTGTTAGGCACAAGATTGAGTTTTACCGAATAAAAATATACTATCAAGATATTTTTTATTATAACATTGATATTAAATTTTTAGTTATGAAAAGGGTTAAATAAAATATTTAAATCTATATTTTACTCAAATGTAAAATGAATTCAATGGATAAAAATTAATTATATATAAATATAAAAGAAAATTAAATATAAATATAATTTTTTTTAGGAAACTGATTTTATGCTAGCAAACTCTTTTAACCTAATAAATTAAATTATTGAAAAAATTGAGTGATATTAAATTATTATATATATATATTACATTCAATAAAATATTTGTGATACTTGTATAATATATTTGATTGTATTAATATAAAAACCAAAAAATATATATATAAAATACTATATTGTTATTAAGGTTTTTTACAACCTTTTAATGGATACCCTATTTTAAATCCGATTTTTGGAAAATTTATAAAATATATATGTAAAAACAATATTCATCCTTGAAATAGAACAATAAAAATTATCTTCAAATTAATTTTGGATATTTTTCTCTGAAGTTTCATTTTTTAATTAAGAGTGTAATATAATAAAATTTATTTCCAAAGAACTTTTTAATGTAATTTTTTTATAAGAATAAATTATATTTCAAATTAATTTTATTATTTAATTATATCATATTTTTATCAATTAATCCAATTTAGTTCATTTTAATCAATTTCAAATTGAAATTGACTATAAAATCATAGTAATTTTTTGTATGTTTTGTACTTTAAAAACCCACATTGTTGTCCCGCCTATGGGATTAAATGTAAATTAATTTCTGAAAAAATTTTATTGGAATTAACAAAAGAATTAAATATTTTATTATGTATAATTTTTTATTTCTAATAAGATAAAATTTGTTTTTAACAACAAATACTAGTGAAACTAAATAAAATTAATTAAAATTACTAAGGCAATATTATGCTTAATAAGGGAATAAACCTTAATCGTAAGTGGTAAAATAACCTATAAACATTTTCAAACCCCATTTTGTGGACATATTTCGTCCAATAATCCACTTAGGATACATATTGATATACATGGGCACTTTTTCAATAAGTCATACTTGGGGAACAAACAATTATTTTCAAAAATACCAATTTGGTCCTTTCCAACAACTATAAAAAGGAACTCAACCATCAAAGTTATTTAAACCTATTAGGACACTTTTTATCAACCAATATCCTACCAAATATCTCTCCAAAATCACTCCTCTAATCCTCGATTCATCCCTATGGGAATGAATCAATCCAAGGAATTCTTTTGGTACAAACCAAAATAAGCTATCAGAATAAGAGATAACAAACTTCCTAACGCATTTCAATTTTATTTACATTATTCAATCCGTAAAATTACATGATTGTATTAAAAATTATAATAAATATACTATTATTTTTTTATCTTAATGGTAATGCCAACACATACACACACTCCTCACGAAATGATGATTATTTGCTCTTATTTTACAACCACTGGTGGTGGTAATTATGATGGAAACTCTATTTAAATATGATATATATAATTTATTTATTATTATTTAATTTTTTATAACAAGCACTTCTATAAATTTTATATTGTGTAAATACAATAACATTGTTGTGGAAGTGTGAACTACCGCCTCCTCAAAGTGACGTGGTTGGATCATGCCATACATTGAATATATTAGGAAGGGTTTTCAAAAATCTATGTGAAATTTATGACAATGATATGATACTTTAATTATAATAAACATATGCAATGATAAATTTTCATTCCTTCAATTTAACAAAAAAATTAATGTAGAGTTTGTGCGTGCATATGACCTACCATCTCTATGAACAGTGCATCTCCTTTGTTATCTCCAAAAATAAAAGATTATTATAAAAACATATATAATTATTATATATTATAATCAAACCATAGTTTACATTATGGATATGATTAAATCATGATATTATTAATATTGTTCTAAAAAAATAGGTCAAAACATACTTGAGGAAACTGGGCAACTAACACCTGAAATAGTTAAAATAGTGAAAAATTATTAACAAAAGGGTAATAGATATTATAATAAGATATTATAAGATATTATAATCATGATTATAGAACTAGTATAAGTTATTAAAATATTTTAAACCTCTATATTAGAGGAAAAAATATCATCTAACAAATGGATGGTTAAGTTAATGGAATTTCATCTCAATTTACATTCCATTAAGACTTATTTTCTGATTCACCTATTCACTTTTATTTGAGAATATGATTCCTTTTGGCATGTTATTTCATGAATATCATTATTATCATTATATTATGAGTTTAATTTAATTTTATTCCTTCATGGGTAATATGATTTAAATTTTTAAAGTGGTATGGGACACTTTATAATATTTAAATATTTTTCTTCTATAGAATTTCCATAATGATTATCACTTTATATCACTTCCTTTTGTGATTGTTAAATTTCTCTTCAAACAATCACTTCTAATTAATAAGTTAATATTATAAATTTAATTGAATATCCATTTTCTCTTATAATGGTAATTATTATTTCCTAAACTATATATCATATTTACATATGGTGTTCAATTTGAAATAAATTCAATTAACTAGATAATTATTGAAAAAATCATATTATTTATTCAAAAAATATATTTGATATGTTATATTGTTTATATTGATTGATGTATATGAAAAATAATTTATAATGGTAATGATGGGTGGGGCCGGGAATTAACATATCCCCTTGATGCATCAATAGGTTCTGATGAGATGATAATGTTGTCTAAATTAGAATGGTTTTTATCTACTATTCTAACCATCTTGTGAATGGTCTTGATAGTATATGTTTTCATGTGACTTATATATTATTTGAAATAATTAAGAATTTCATTCATATATATCTAGGTTATTATGGTTATTTTTATGATATTTTTCATCGTTTGGACTATGGATACTTTTTAATCTCAATTTATTGATTTAGTAAAATGTATTTCTGTTTCACTCCCTTCCAAATTGGATTCTCCTTATATAATTATTTTAATGGCATGCGTAATACTTTATTTTACTTTATATTATTATTTATTCATATTTGTTCATAATTTATTCAACTTCAACTAACCTTACTAAAAATTTTAGCTCCCCCCTTATTATTTTTCTTTTGATAAGGTTGTAAAGAAGAAATATTTGAATAAAATATTAGGGATGCGGTTTATTTAAATTTTATTATGTATGTTTTTTTGTTTTATTTTCACAATGCACTATGAATATCATGTTTATAATATGCCTTTCCAGGATGTAGTTTATTTTAATTTATTATGAATAATATTTGAAGGATAAATTAATTTATTTTTATTATTCATCATTTTTATATTTTCAATAGAAATTATTTCACCATATGATATTTTAGATACATCAATGAATTGATGGAGTGGACTAGATCAATATTTTATACTCTCTATCAACAATATCGATGTGATAAATATTAAACTACGGATTCTCATAGTTGAATTTTACACTAAAATGATCCCTTAAATTACATTAAACTCCAATGGTTTCCATGTGTGTGTTTATTATATAAATTGGGGAAGTGATTACCACATAGTTTATATTAATAAATATATGTAATGAGTGTCTCAACATGAACATTAAATTTCTAGTTATTTTTTAAATAAAAAAAATACTCTCTGATAAGTTGGAAATCAAAATCCATTGTGGAACCCAATGATTTGGTTCATTTTCAATAGTTTTTATGTGATCGATTAGGCCAAAAAATCACATTATCATCATATGAATGTGACCTGAATATGAATGAGTGAAACCTCATCACATATATGAAACCTCAAAGAGTAATTCCATCTTATAATCCATTTAATAATAAATAATAATAAATAATGTTTCTTTCAAATGATTTTGTGGATTGTGTATCTACCACCATCTATGCGCTTAGTTATGAGAATTTGGGTACCAATAGAGGCCAATAATGCCAAATGATTAATAAGATCATGAATCTCAAATAATTAGAGTATTTTATTTCATTTATTAAACAACACTAGGTATTTTCTCATGTTTTTCATGGTAATTCCTATCATCAATTCCCATGTAGGAATTCACCAATTAGGTCTATAAGATTATTGCAATAGTTGTAATATTATAGGGAGGTGATTTTGTCAGAATCATTGATCCAAGGAATATGATGAATTTAAAAAATATCAAATGACGAAAATAATTCAACAGGTTAAATATTCTAGGTGACATATTAAAATTTCCACAATATGTAAATTGTTGTTAAAATAATAGTCTCTAATAGTTTAAAGGATTTGAATTTTTATTGTATTAAGTATTACTTCATGATCCTACTTTGAAAATAGATTATTATTTTATAAAAATAATACCAATCCCTCGAATTCATTGATTTATATTCCTCATATAAATATGATCTATATTGTAATAGAAGATATGGAATCCACTACATTATAAAACCCCAATAAGCATATTTCCACCACATGATTCCCCTGTATTCAAAGAAAATTGTTTTAACTATCATCATTTAATGAACTATATATTCATGTAATATTTAGAAAAATGGGGGAAATATTTGTTGATGATCTCTTAGTAAAAACACATTAGTATCGTGATCACCTTACTATATATCTGTAAGGGTACCCTAAATATATATAATAGAATTTTATTTTGAAATTCCTAAAATATATCTTGTTAGGAAAATTTATACATTTTATAAACTTCCTCTATATTAAAAATAACGATGTAAAGAAAACTAAAGAGTCACCTGTTATGAATTATTCTCAAAAACATCCTTGATTTGAAATAACATCATATGAACAATGCTTACATTATACATTTTATCAAAAGCCTCAATTGATAATGGTTTTTCTTCATGATATTTATGAATAAAGAAGAAACATATAATTGTGATGAAGATTATTATACGGACTCCAATGAACTCATCAAATATATTCTACAACATACCATGTTTATGTTTCTTATAGTTGGAAATCCCATTTTCCTTTATATGGAGACTAGAAATTGTTCACATGGTATATTATTTACTTGAAAAAAATAGAATTCAATTATAGAGAATAGTTTATATTACCTCAGAAAAAACACTGTTGAAAATTGATGCATGGTACATGTAACGACCTGAAATTTTGAATAAATATGGTTTCCTAATTTTTTTGTGTTATTTTATTTTTGATACTCAACAAAACTGTTTCATTGGATAACATGAGTATAATTAAAATGAGACTTTTGGGTTTTGACTGTTATATGACCATTGGTCAATGTGACCGTTGTAAACTAAACGTTTCTATTATTGTCTCTAAATACTTGTAATCTTGGTTAATTAATATAGAAAAGAAGATTCCATGGTCTCACCCAGTAGTCTTGGACCAATAAAAGCCCATCTAACAGAACATGGGAAGAAGGTAGCACCACTGGGCTTTGCTCTGGACCAAACCCAAGTTGAACTTCATCCTGTGAAGCTAGAACAAGATCACCTCCACAAGAAGTTCAAACTGATATAAATTACTACTCATTCGATGTTGGCCAAGCCTCCCTCTGATTCTCTAACCTTAGCACACCTTACACTTAGGTCATATGCTGGTGTGATAAGGGGCTATGTACGGAGACCATAACTTCCTTGTGTAATCCTTTTTTTAAATAAAAAATTGTGATTTCTTCTTATGATGAAGTTTATGAATTTTCAAATGACCGGATAAATATAGTATGCATAATTTTGATGAATTTTAGAAAAAAGAGATTTTAGAAATGTTTATGTAAACCTTAAATAATTAAAAATGTGTAATGATTTTCTAAAAATGGTCTTCTACAATTATGTTCAATACGAAATTTAGAGTCTAATAAGATCAACTTGATTTTTTGATGAATAGTAAATTATGAAAAGTGATTTTACGCTTAGGATTAGTAATGTGACCAAATGGATTAGTAATCTCACTTAAAAAAAGTTTTAATATAATTTAGATGCCTTGATTAAGTAATGTGATTCAATAAAATAGTTAAATAATAGTTTCATAAATTATTAATCAAGTATTAGTTTTTTCGGGTGAATAGTGTTTTTTATTTTAAAATTTAATTAAAAATATTTATAAAATTATTTTTAAAAAATGAACTTTATTTTTAAACTCAGAGCATCAATATTATGTTGTGGTAATTTTTGAGGATTTTTCTGAGAAAAATGATTTCTCAGTGAATAGTGTTTTATTTAAAAAGTAAATTACAAATATTTAGAAAATAATTTTTATAAAATAGATTTCATATTTGTAATTAGAGTATCGATTTTTTTAAGGTGAAATTTTGGGATTTTTCTGAGAAAGATGTATTTTTTAGTGAATAGTAAAAATGTAGTTTTAGGGTTTCAGTATGTTTAATGAACTCATAACTTTTTCATGATGATTTCATGTGATATTTTAAGGGATGTCCGGCCAAAGGTGATGAATTATTGTATTGGGGGCCCCATGTGGCCTAACTCCATGGTAAATTCCATGGGAGAGCACATGGTTTTGAGAAAAGCACTTTTGAGGTGTCCCTTGGCAATTAATGCATTGTCCCCTCACTTTCCATATAAATAACCACCCTTTACTCCTTTAGTTTTTAATCCCAACTCTCCCCTAACGATGTTCTGGTCACCTTACCTACCAAGCAGTCCTCCCAAGGTTCCCCAAGCCCTCAAGGTCCAAACCATTGAGTTTTAAGAGTTACGTTTTAAGATAAGGGATCCGACCTCTCTCTTTCTTTTCACGTAATCTCTTTTACGTCATTTCATGTATACTACATGTTCTTATGTTGGAAAATGTTCTTCTATATTCATATTACTTCCCTTTTCATGTTCCCATTATGAGATACCCCCTCTTTTTCTCATCAATTCGTTTTAAAAATGTTTAAGTGATGTCGTTAGGCTGCCAGATTTTTTAGGGGATTCTTTCGCCCTTCTCATTCTTTTCAAAATTCTACTTTCATGTCAAGTCATTCAAGTTCTTTTTTTATTATGTTGGGGTATGATATCTATATCTATCATACTGAACTCTTATGTTCACATGATGAGAGACCCTATTTTATCTTTTCAAATCATTTTGTTGATGTTTAAGTGATGCTGTTAGGCTGCCGAATTTTCATAAGAGAAATCTAATTTTTGTCTTCCTTCCATGTTTTTCATTTCAAATGGTATGTCCTTAAAATTTCATTACCATGTTCATATATCCTTCTTATTATGTCCCTATACTGTTTTATGGGTCATTTATGAATGTTTGACCCATGTCCCCTCTCCTTTTCAATGTTTTCTAAAACCCCAAAACATAGCCGTTATGCTGCAGAATTTTTGTCTCAAAACGCCTCTCTCTTTTCTCAAAATTATTTTATGTTATAAAGTGAATACTCAAAGCTCTTATTTATACAAGGGTATTCAAATATACATCAAAATTTTCTATTTTAAATTCTGGGATTTACATACATGAGACCCGCTCTCCCCTTCCTTGGGTTTAAAGTGACGTAAATATCATGTCTTTAAAGCAGTTTTTATAACGATATGATTATGAAATGAAACCCATTTATTTTATGCTATATGGGTTATTTATGAAATTTTTGATGATGAGATATGTGGCTCACATGATAATAAAGGAAAATTTAAGGGTGCGCCCAGATGGCACTCCAATGCATTGGGTAATGATGTAACCACTAGAGATTACAATTTTCACGATATCTTGGTGAATAACCTTGGTAATTTTCAAATGACACCTTGGGGATGGACCTTGGTGATATGTTCATGATTTTCTATGTTAAATTATGTATCCACATCTTAAAGTTATGAAAAATTTTATTTTTATTATGAAATTCCTCATGATTTCTTTCCCATGCCTTAAAGTTTTTTTCATGACCTTATAGAAGTATCTCAAGTTCACATGTAAAATGTTTCTCTTGTTTCCCTTACTGGGCCTTCTGCTCACCCTTTCTTTTGATGTATGTCCCCAGGTTATGAGATGCAGTAATGAAACTAGGATGAACATAAGGAGAAGCCTTTTTAGTGTTTAAGAATAATTTTTTATGTTGTTTTCATGAATTATGTTCCTGGTTTCCAAGACACTAAACCTTAAAGATCCTCAGTTTTGTGTAATGTAATGAATGTTTATGTTATAAAAAGGTAGGATGTTATAGTTGGTATCAAAAGATGGTTTAGTTATTTTTGGAAATTAGGATATGAAAACTTTAAGAATAATCCTATAGAAAAGTTTATATATAGGAAATCTTATTGGTATTTTGGTGAGTATTGAGTAAGGGGTTGCCAAGAAAATACATCTCTGTCTGGATACGAGCAGGTATAGGTGGCTCTGGCATAGATGTACATAGGGGTAAAACACAAAAACACTGCTTTGAGCTAGACTCGAACGGGAACTGGTACATGACAACGGGCCTTGCTGCAATCTTGGTTACAATACTCCCGGGGGATATGCTTTGGTAAATTCATAAGCTTAGTATGAACCATTATTAAAGGAACAAAGATAAAATAAAATAAAGATTCACATAAGGATATATGATCATGGATAACCTAGTTTGAAACCTATGGGATCACAGGTTAGGGTATACTTTTCTTTTACAAGTTATCCTTATATGATTTACGTTCCTTTTCATGATTATTGGCTAAGTATTAAGCCCCTAATTATACATTCTTTTCTTAGTTAATGGCGGGAAATGGAAGAGCATGTCCCAACAACCAATGTGATAGGAAATGTGACGATTGCCCTATTAATGTGACAGATATGATGAGAGATCAAGTTGAACATATTGTGACTATGCCAAACCAGCTATCAAAAATCACAATTAATAATTGGTACATGGTTGAATGCCCAAATTCATCAAGGAAAAAAGAAAACAAAGTCTCGAGGATGTTCATCTGATAAAGTTGATAAGGGAAAGAAGACCCAATTTCTTTTTTGCAAAAAGTGTGGGAAGAGGCACCAAGGAGAATGTCACAAAGGAACCGGGAGATGTTTTGAGTGTTGGAAGATGGGGAATAAAGTAGTCAATTTCTTTAAAAAATGGATAATGTGATGAATGTATATAAGGTTCGATCTAATGTAACTTATACATTTCGATGTCATAAATGTGGAGAAGTTAGACATTATCCAAGGCAATGCTCTCTTGGAATGGGTGAGAAGCATGATGAGCATCAACAATCGTAGGGGACAAGGTAACAATTCAAGTCCTATCCTGAGATGGATCATGATGACTGAAGTACATGTAACTTCATTGCAATAATTGTCTATGTCATGTTGTATTTTAGTTCGTGCTCTATGAGCATATATTTTGTGTTTTCTAAGATCATCATGTCACTACTTAAGATGATTTTATATCATTATGTAAGATATCTATTGTTATGTACCACATGTTTATATAGTGAAGCTGTTCTTCTTAAAAAAAGGGGTGATTAGAGGATTAAAAGATTATTATTATTTTGGAAGACGTTCACTATTTTGGAAACCCTATTTGATCAAGGTAAATAGATTACTATGGTGTTTTCTTTGAGGAGTAATGGTTGACTTATATTTTGAAGAATCAATGAATTTAAGGTAAACTTATGGTATTATAGGTTACTTATGGAAATGATTGACCTATCTTGGGGGAATATATGTTTAGGTTAGTTATATTTGTTATAAGATGTTAGGAGTGGTTTATGTTGTTAGGAGATGAATGATGATGTTTATTTTGGAAGTCTTTGTTATCAAGTATTTGGGTTTCAACCTTAGTTTGGGTTATTTTTAGGAATTTTAAAGACAGTTATTTACGGAATGGTCTATGATGAACTCAGGGTAGTACCGTGGAACTTTGAAGATTTAAAAGTAGTTTCCCTTCCTATGGGATTCTATCATTTTGAAGAGTTCTTTCATCTTACCCTTTCTAATTTTGGGATAATGTTTAAAGATAGAAGAAATTGATAGTTAATCTTTAATGGATTACATGACTCTCTAGAAGATGATTCATGTGCTTTTGATAAGACCAAGTGTTTTTGAATTCTCATCATTTGGAGAAAAGATTACTTTTGATAGAGGCTTATTAATGGATGAAACTCTACTTGAAGGTAGGTATATTTTCTTCTGTTTTTGTTCTATGTAGTAAATGAATTCCTAAAAATTATGAAAAGGAAGATAAAACAAAAACGTTGTTGGTTTACGTTTCCTACTAGGTAATCTAAGACTGTTTACACACATCATAAGTTTGGGATTTTCTTAGGGTTAACTTTCTCCTATTCATGTTTTCTATAACTCTCCCCTAGAACTTGACCCTTTTTTTTCTTCCATATCCAGGTTTTCCTCCATGGAATCCTATTATGGGTTAACTCGGGTGACCTTTGTACTTCCCTATCTTTCTTTTAATGAAATAGTTTTTCTGACTCCTATTCTGATGTGGGACTTTCAATGAAATTTGAAAACCAAATTTTTAAAAATTGTGAGGACACAATTTCATAAGGGGGGAAGATTGTAACGACCCGAAATTTTGAATATATATTGTTTCCTAATTTTTGTGTGTTATTTTATTTTTGATACTAAAAAAACTGTTTCATTTGATAACATGAGTATAATAAAAATGAGACCGTTGGGTTTTGAATATTTTATGACCATTGGTCAATGTGACCGTTGTAAACTAAACTTTTTGATTATTGTCTCTAAATAAAAGTAATCTTGGTTAATTAATATAGAAAGAAGATTCGATGGCCTCACCCAATAGTCTTGGACTGATCGAAGCTCATCTAATAGAACTTGGGAAGGAGGTAGCACCACGTGGCATTGCTCTGGACCAACCCCAAGCTGAACTTCATCATGTGAAGCTAGAACAGGATCGCCTCCACAAGAAGTTCAAACTGATAGAAATTACTACTCGTGCGATGTTGGCCGAGCCTCCCTCAGATTCTCTCACCTTAGCACACCTTACACTTAGGTCCTATGCTGGTGTGGTAAGGGGCTATGTAAGGAGACCATAACTGCTTTGTGTAATCCTTTGTTTTAAATAAAAAATTGGAATTTCTTCTTATGATGAAGTTTATGAATTTTCAAATGACCGGATAAATATAGTATGCATATTTTTGATGAATTTTAGAAAAATGAGATTTTAAAAAATTTTATGTAAAGCGTAAATAATTAAAAATGTGTAATAATTTTCAAAAAATGGTCTTCTACAATTATGTTCAGTACAAAATTTAGAGTCTAATAAGATCAACTTTATTTTTTGATGAATAGTAAATTATGAATAGTGATTATACGCTTAGGATTAGTAATGTGACTAAATGGATTAGTAATCTCACTTAAAGAAAGTTTTAATATAATTTAGATGCATTGATTAAGTAATGTGATTCAATAAAATGGTTAAATAACGGTTTCATAAATTATTAATCAAATATAAGTTTTTTTGGGTGAATAGTGTTATTTATTTAAAAATTTAATTAAAAATAATTATAAAAATATTTTTATAAAATGGAATTTATTTTTGAACTCATAGCATCGATATTATGTTATGGTAATTTTTGAGGATTTTCTAAGAAAAATGAATTCTCAGTGAATAGTGTTTTATTTAAAAAGTAAATTAAAAATATTTAGAAAATTATTTTTATAAAATGGAGTTCATATTTGTAATTAGAGCCTCGATTTTTTGCTATGGTAAAATTTTGGGATTTTTCTGAGAAAGATGAATTTTTCAGTGAATAGTAAAAATGCAGTTTTAGGTTTTCGGTTTGTTTAATGACATCATAACAGTGTCATGATGATGTCATGAGATATTTTAAGGGATGGCCGGCCAAAGGTGATGAATTATTGTATTAGGGGCCCCATGTGGCCTAACTCCATGATAAATGCCATGGGAGAGCACATGGTTTTGAGAAAAGCACTTGTGAGGTGTCCCTTGGCCATTAATGCCTTGTCCCCTCACTTTCCCTATAAATACCCACACATTACTCCTTTATTTTTCACTCCCAACACTCCCCCAACGAAGTTCTGGTCTCCTTACCTACCAAGGAGTCCTCCCAAGGTGCCCCCAATCCCTCAAGGTCCAAACCATTGAGTTTTAAGAGTTACGTTTTAAGGTAAGGTATCTGACCTCTCTCTTTCTTTTCAAGTAATCTATTTTATGTCATTTCTTTTATACTCCATGTTATTATGTTGTAGGATGTTCTTATATATTAATATTACTTCCATTTTCATGTTCCCATGATTAAATACCCCCTCTTTCTCTCATCAATTCTTTTTAATAATGTTTAAGTGACGTCGTTGGGCTGTAGAATTTTTAAGGGGATTCTTTCACCCTTCTCATTCTTTTCGAAATTCTACTTTCATGACAAGTCTTTCAAGTTATTTTTTTTATTATGTTGGGGTATAATCTCTATATCAATAATACGTAACTGTTATTTTCACATGATGAGAGACCATATTTTATCTTTTCAAATCATTTTGTTGATGTTTAAGTGACGCCGTTAGGCTGCCAAATTTTCATAAGAGAAATCTAATTTTTGTCTTCCTTCCATGTTTTTCATTTAAAATGGTATGTCCTTAAACTTTCATTAACATGTTCATATATCCTTCTTATTATGTCCCTCTACAGTTTTATGGGTAATTTATGAATTTTTGACCCATGTCCCCTCTCCTTTTCAATGTTTTCTAAAACCCCAAAACATAGCCATTATGCTGCATAATTTTCTCCTCAAAATGCCTCTCTCTTTTCTCAAAATTATTTTATGTTATAAAGTAAATACTCAAAGCTCTAATTTATACAAGGGTATTCACATATATATCAAAATTTTCTATTTTAAATTCTGGGATTTACATACATGATACCCACTCTCCCCTTCAGTGGGTTTAAAGTGACGTAAAGATCATGTCTTTAAAGCAGTTTTTATAACATTATGATTATGAAATGAAACCGATTTATTTTATGCTATATGGGTTATTTATGAAATGTTTGATGATGAAATATATGGCTCACATGATAATAAAGGCAAATTTAAGGGTGTTCCCTAATAGAACTCCAATGCATTGGGTAATGATGTAACCACTATAAATTACAATTTTCACGATATCTTGGTGAATAACCTTGGTAATCTTCAAATTACACCATGGGGATGGGCCTTGTTGATATTTTCATGATTTTATATGTTAAATGATGTAGACACATCTTCAAGCTATGAAAAATGTTATTTTTATTATGAAATTCATCATGATTTCTTTCTCATGCCTTAAAGTTCTTTTCATGACCTTATTGATGTATCTCAAGTTCACATGTAAAATGTTTCTCTTGTTTCCCTTACTGGGCCTTCTGCTCACCCTTTCATTTGATGTATGTCCCCAGGTTATGAGATGCAGTAATTAACCAAGGAAGAACTTTAGGAGAATCCTTTCAAGTGTTTAAGAAAAATGTTTTATGTTGTTTTCATGCATTATGTTCCTGGTTTCCAAGACACAAAACCTTAGAGATCCTCAGTTTTGTGTAATGAAATGAAAGTTTATGTTATAAAAAGGCGGGATGTTATAGTACACCAATATCAAAAATAACTTCCTCATATTTAATATTTTGAGGAAAAACATTCTTATTTAGTTACAATAACATTAGGACCATTTTATTACTCATACTAATCTACTAAAATATATCTTAAGTTACCTTCTGTTCAATGGATGACTAATAAATTACATATTTTTTCTTAATATTCATATTCACCTTTTCATAAATTATTTATAGTTAATTATTACAGAAGAGTAACAAATATCTACGGCCACATGTAAATCCTCATTGTATTAGAACGAAAGACAAATGGGCACTTGATGCTCACAAATTTTGGGTGAACTCAAAAAATTCATCCTAGGTATTTTAGACACTATAACTGGGAGATCCATTCCATGCATGTTAATTTTTGGAAATCCACTCAAAATAATCCTAGTGAAACACCCTTTTAAAATTTCTGAGATAAGGCATTTCATTTTTCAAAAATTTTACATAGCTCATGATATTGTTTTATCATTCATGAAGTTTTAATTATCTAGATCATATATTGATGGTAATTCAACAAAACTCATCATGTCTATATTTTTTTCATTTCAAAAGTAATTTCACTATGGGGTGATCTAGCCTACCACACCCATTTTGGGAGGGTATTATGAATCCCAAAGAGAAATCTAAGTACATATTTGACTAATATGGATACATGTATAACCTTATTTATCTATATTGAACTCCTCTAGGGCTATTTCAGGAAACACTATTCCATGGAGGTTTTAGACTACAAATAATAAGATTATATTATGTTTTTAAAAAAATATATTCTTTGGTTATGAATTTTTTTTGTCTCAATGGATAATTATATTTTCATTACATTTAAATAAATCTAATTTAGCTTGTTAAAGCATTCATAATTTTCATTTCATAAAAAGTTCTTATTTAAATTGTGATTCAATATTTTCATTATCTCAACTATTTGTATGATCATGGAAATAGTGGTGTGTATTTCTTATCTATGATTGGCTACTTTCCAAAGTGGTGAGAGAATTTGAGTAGGAATAAGTGTTTTTATACTATTTATGATTTAATTTATGAATATAAATGTTTATTTGGAGATATTTTTATAGATTAATTAGTTTTTATTCGATAATATCTATTCAACAAAACAAACTATTTACGAGTGGAATCATATTGTGACTAGGAAAATTCAACTGTTAAAAACTATTTGGAATTATCTACTAATATAGGATAGAATTAAAACCAATATGGTAGTTCATTTATTCAATGAATTATAGTTTAATTGAGAGATATTTGATGAAGGGAAATGAAAATAAAAAATATGTCAATTTTATAATGATATTTTAGTCAATATTTTATGAAATGATTAATGAAAAATGTAGTTATATTTTTTGAAAACATCCATTCGATTTAAATGTTTATATTTGTTTTAGTTAATTATATTAAATACAATTTAAAATAGTTTTATTAAAATATATTGAACTAATTTTTTGTGATAATCCTTTCTGAAAATAATAATGAACATAAATCTTTTATGGATCACACATGTTCGCCATGGGACTAGCATGATACTCACACTATTTTATTATTTTTCATGTAGTGAAGGACAATAAAAAACAATAATTGTATGGTATTTGTTTATATTTTTGTTTTTGATGGTGAAAAGTGTTTCTTACGAAAATGTTTATTATAATATGTTTTTCTTTATTTGTTTCATTTTTCCCATTTATATATTTTTATTTGATTGCGTAGATTTTTATTCTTAAAAAATTATTCATGCTTGATCTAGATACCAAAAAATAATTTGGGTATTATTGAATCATGTGAGTCCTTTGATTTTATTATTGAAATTTGGAGGTTTCGTTTTTCCAATGAAAAACACACCATGGAAATACACCAACATCTTGCCTCACTCAACAAACATAATGGATAGTTTTAATATAATAATCAACAGAATATATCACTATATGTTCCACATACTAGCGATAAAATGGAATAGATTCTACCATATACTAATTGTACTAGCCTAAGAATACTTAATTCTACAATTTTAGAAAATAACTTTTAGAACATTCCCTATTGAATTAAAATGATCTGTAATATTTGATTATTTTTGTTGAGTAAAAATTGAATATCCACACAATCACTTGTATAATATTCTATTAATCAATCATATATTAAAGACTAATGAAAAATAATATAATCTCTATGGTTTATTTTATTACCATTCTCACTCACAGATAATGAAAATATTCCTTAATGATCTAACCATTAGGGTTTATAACAACAAGACATGAGTTAAAAATGATATTTCATAACAAATATTTTCTACTATAAAGAACATGGATTATTTGAAGTGAAATGTTGTATTTTTTTCCAAAAACCTATATAATCCCCATATTATATATGAGATGTATTTTTAGAGATATTAATAAAGCTCTCATATCATAAACATGATGTTTGATCATAAATTCAAATGCTCTTTTATTGTTTACAAATTCCGTCTAAACCTGATATAATTCCGTTATCCAGTAGCGGCCCTATGATTAATTTCCTAATGTTTTGTGAGATTTTATTTATGAGATCACTCAAAATAGAAATATATTTCATTTTGAGAAACATCCATTAAGTAGATAAAACGATCTAGAAAATTTAACTACAGTTTTATAATCTTGAGTGGTTTCTTCAATGGAGTTGTTTTACATCAAAAAATTTCCCATTAAACATTATCAACCACAATAGACACAATCTCATTCACCAAAAACTCAATCAAAATATTTCTAAATTTTTGTTTCACTACATGAATTCCAAGAATTCAAATATAGTTTAATGAAAAATAAGCCAATCGATTATTACTTTGTAATCAATATACATACAACACAAAAATTTAAAAATACATACAACCAATGGTGGTTATTTTATCTCAATTCAAAAATATATAACAAAAATTTCCAATTTTAATGTATCCAAAATTTACAAAAATTAACCGGGAAAAGAATTCCATTTAACACCAATACAAAAGTCACCTCCAACCATTCACACCACTATAAACATCAATTCCATCGTCTGTCGTTGTATTTTCATCTATAACCACCTCTAAAATCAAAAAATAATACCTTAAGGATATTATAAATGATTTTATTTAGGAGTTGTATTATGTATGATAATTCAATAGAAATATATAATGAAATTGATTTCATATATCCAAAATACCATGATCTCTCTAGAGAAAATCAATCAGATTTTATTAGATATATTCCCCTAAACAATATTCTATAACATTGATAAAAAGAATATAGAAGATAAAAATGATTAAAAACATTATCTTAGGTGATAAATGGATGATAAGAAGCAAAAATAGGTATAAAATATGTGCGAGGAATAAGTTTAAAATAAGAACATCGATAAGGATAAAAAGATTGAAAAATATGATCTGGAAAGGGTGAAAGAGAAGTTTAAAATTAAAAAACTGTAGTAAAATAGAATAATAAGGGGGAGTAGAAGAATCAAAAATATATATTTCATTCATGAGTAGGATGATACATGTAAAAATGGAGTTTTAATATAATGAAAATTAAAAACTATTTTGAATGGATCCACATCAATTTTTCTCTTATAGAATCAATGTCACGTGTGATTACTATTGTGAAATTATTTAAGGATCCACTATCACATAAGAAGATGTAGAAAGATATTTAACATATATATATCTAAGAGTAGATTGTTCAATATAGTTTAAAGTAATAACCATCCAATGATATTTGATATTTTTATATTTCAAATCACATGAACAATTGATACATGATAATTTCTGAAGGCACATTACAATTTTAGGATAATATATAAATTTTATTTCTTTGTGTGTGTTATGAAATATAGAATTAGATAATCAAATGACAACCCATGTTACAAAGAGACAATATAATTTATCTGTGAAGTACATCAAATGAATTCAATAACAAATTCTACTCATAGTGTTGAAACTAGATCCACACTAACTTTTTTATCTATGAAATTCCATAAATATGTGTTATTCCATTATTATTAGTATACCCTCCAAAAAACATAAAGATACTTACATGAGATCAATGAACGAAAACTGATCTTCCACATTTGTGACAAACATTTCACTTTAAGGTTTTTTAATGATTCAAGGCATGGAGATAATTCTGTGGAAATTCATGTTATTGTTTTCTCTCATGAGTATTCATCTATCATGCATTTTCAACATTAAGAAGAGTAAAAAATTATGTAACTCATTGATGAGATGGTGGTGAAAATAATATCCAATCTATGTATGCCAAATGAATAATAAGATTAAAAATAATGTGTATATAACACTTATCCATGGATTTCTACTGGGAATTAATCATTATAATTCTCATTCTAGTAATGATTGGGATGAAGTTGTTTCTTAATACATCAATGTATACTTTTTTGTGAAGTAGTGAAACTTTACTATTTATTATCAATACAACATTTTTAATGTTGGTAAATGAATAAATATTAAGAGACATGAAAAATTAAGTAAGGAAATCACATAGGTAATTTCAAGCGTCAATGAAATTTGACAGATCAATTTAACAAATAAGATTCTATTAGATATAGGAAGAAATATAAGTTCACCACAGACAAGTATAATTACCCCACCAATTATTGGGGTGACTATGAAAGGTTTTATCCAATCCTATGATCTAGGAATCAAATTCTGAATTCCATAAAATAAATGGGTTTTCTCAATATAGGTCATGAAAAAAAGGATTCAACACTATACTTATAAATTAATATAATAGGCTTATTCAAACAAGAAAAGTTACTTGATAGAGACCATATATTGATTACATGCTGTGAAATGAAATATTAAGAAAAGAACAATTTTCATACCCATATATGAATAAAATTAACAAATGGTAATATAAATAAGGGGTTTATTATTTCTTGTAATGACATTATTTCTATAAATATTATAGTTGGATAAAAAAATCATGAAAAGATGACTATTTATTCCCAATTGGGATCATTTTCCTATCACCACATTTCAATTGGAATGTTAGTTACAAAATATAATTTTCAATCATTTTGGAATCGTATGATGCATTATTTATTAATTTAGTTTCATTGAATTTTCATTGAAATCTTTATAGTTTATAGATAATAATTTGAGTTATTCTTTCACAAAATATATTCGATACTAAAAAATGATAATAAAAATGTTTTTTTATTTAAATGATGTTATAATATATACTTTATGAATATATTTTCTATATTAATTGAATATACTTTATGGGAGAATATATTGAATATACGATGATTAATGTGGTACAATAATATCAGGATCATGCTAGAGTGAAAGGGTTTAGTAGAAATATGGGAGTATTAGGATTCTATCATCACATTTTATTTTATTTCTACATGATATCTTTACTTATTACTCTTCTTTTATCTAAGAAAGTTCAATTAATATATCATGATTCTCGATAAATTCCATGCTTTCTTTGGAAAATATAATTTCATCCACCCTTATCATGATCTATCCAAATTGGGATAATTATAATTAATTAATATAAGATAAAATTCATTTAATTGTAGGTGATGTTTTGGGAAACTGGATCTACCAAAACATTTAACCAAAATCTACACAATTTATGCTCTTAATAATTAATTACTCAATTACACTATTATATAAAAAGAATTTCTTGCTAAAATTTTTATTTTTGGTGTATTTATATCGTATTTGGTACTCTCTAATGTAATTTTATACACAGATCATGTTTCAATGTGATAATATTTAAATAAAAATGGTACAAATAAATGGTTTATTCAGTTGATTACGATATTAAAATAGATTTATATCATAATCATAGACAAAAGGCATTTGATAAATTTTTTGGTAAATAATTTAATGATATTTTAATTGATATATATGGAATAAGTTTAGAAAAATAATATTGATGGTGATTTACTAGATGATAAATTATTATATGATGATCTAAATGTGGATCCATGATTTTATAACATTAAATATTACTTGAAAAAATAAACTATCTCTCATCAAATTACATATGAAAAAATAAATAGGTTTCTTTCCTTAAAAATACTGTTGGGATGATTTCTTATTCATTAATTAATGTACAACTATATTAATTCAGTGACTTATTCCAACATATGAAGAGAATAGAGTTTTAGAATAATTCTATTAATGAATTATTAGAGGAAACCATAGACCTAACATGAATTTGGACAACAAGGTAAAATATTTATTAAATTTTATAAAACATTATATATTAATACTTTATTTTTGAAGATGTTTTTTTTCAAATAATCTATATTATAAAAAAAATATTTTGGATTACACAAAAATAAATTCTCAAATATACTATGTTTGATTTTTGAGTAATCAATTTCATGGGAACATTTTTAAATTCCACTTTTAGTACATTCATACTAGTGTGTGTCAATTATTTTTTAATATATGGCATGTTAAGTCCAATTTTATGAATAAATTTGAAATAGTGATTAAATTATTAATTAAAAAATCATTCTTTGCAATTCAAAAATTATACATTGGTGATCGTGGGACACACATCATGGATAAACACAATTTTGGGAATACATTAAATGTAGTGTATATTACACTACTCTATCACACTATATCACCAAATAACTAGTGGACATGATGGATAACATAACTATGAAATTGTTTATATAATATATAAAATTTTGATTTGATGATGGAAAAATTGAATCATGAATCGTGATGATGTTGTAATGGTATATAGATCATATTTTGAAACACTAATTGTAAAGACACTTTTCATTATTATATTTTATAAGACAATTAATTTACAAATGTATCTCAAATGTCTATCTTTTTTGGATATAAATATAGTAACCGTGGATGTACAAATAGATATGAAGAGAAAAAAATTACCACTAGAGGAATTGAAATAGATTCGACAGGAGTCATATCAAAATGAAAAAAAATATAAATATAAATCAATGAAGTGTGAGTACATATGAATCAACTAATGGGTAAACACACCTGGATATAAGTTATTTATTTTTTAATATAAATTAAAATTAATTGTATCAAATTATATCTATGTTTTTTGGTATTTCCCAATGTGATAGATGTTTTTACATTTAGGGATACTTAGATATAAAGTGGATACAAATCCTAATTGAAGTTGATTCAATGATGTTTGAAACTCTATGGGTACCATTTACAAATGGTATGGAATTTGTACCTAAAATTTTGTTAAATATTTAAATTTATAACGAGTTATTAACATTAAATTAATAACTAATTGTGTTAAAATCCATGTGGGTTTTTAAATACCAATAAATACGTGCATAATTTTGGGATTATTTATTATTTTTTATTTATAGCTAGGGGTTATTTTATGACTCGTCCATAAGGGATAAAACTAGAAAAGGTCATTTAAATTTCATTTAAAGGATAAGGATAATGTGGAGAGTTAGAACATATTAAAAATGAATTTAAAGAAATATATTAGTGATTAATATTGGGAACAATAGTGTTCCATGCAATGGTGACCTCATTCTCAGCATGTTATCTAGCTAGTTGTAACATTGGTGACAACTTTCTATGGGTGAATCCGTAATATATATTTCTCCATCACTATTATTACATATATGTAATGAGTAATCTCTTTATCAAATAATTTAGATAATCAAATACACCATGTTTCTAGGAATATCTTTTAAATCCATATAATTCCATTCTCAATGCTAGATATACTATCTCTATGTTTATTCCTTAAAATACAAACTATCCAAATATATTAATTAAATAGAGAGTAATTTAACAAAAATTATTGTAAATTCTAACATTCTATAATTGGATATGTTATGAAGTGATATTTAAATAAATTATTCTTTCTTCATATTATAGTGTGCCTAGTAAGTTTTCTTCAATCATAACCTCTTACTCAACAATTAAACATATATCCAAATCATCACTTCTTCACTATGGTGTCATGTCATTAAAACCCTTAGGATGTTTGGACCCTCTTTTATGATTCTAAAGACCATGTTTTAGCACCATAACTACTTCAAAAGTACACAAATACATCCCAAACACACTCAACACTGTTATTCTTCATCCTATAACATGATATTGACTCAGAGAAATATTATAAATGGATATAGGATTGTTCTTCCTTGGATGAAAATGAATAAATAGATTCCAAACCACCAATCATATCTAATTTAAAAACAATTAAAAATTTTCACCAATTTCATTTCCTCTCCCCACATTTATTGACTCTACCATTTCAACCCCTATAACTAGGTTCACTCTCAATCATATTCTCAGTCCATTTCAAACCCAATCCATGAATCCTTAGAGTCCACACCATATTAACCAAATCCCTAGTACAAATTTTTCTATCCCTTTACATATTCTATTCCATAACCAATAATATCTACTAAGGGATGAAATTTAGAATACATCCACACCCATCATTCGTAGTGCATCTAAATGTATAAGGAAAGAGAAACTTCATCCCCTTGTAACCTAATAAAATCATGACACACCTAATCAAAATCACCAACAATCTAAACATAATTAAAATTATTTAACTCCAATACAAAATCCATTACCAAATTCCAACATATTATAAAATTACTATTACATAACTAATTATTACATCAGGTCTATGATAAATTATAAAACCATGATAATTACAAGAATCATTTATTTTAGTGCATGGGAGAATTATGTTCAAGAAGAAAAATAAATTATAAAATTTTATATTTTTTTTCAATAATTATTCATTGTAATTATATTGATTACACATTATACATAGTATATATAATCACTCTAGTATATATACCAAGAAATATGTGAGCTAAAATCTTAGTAAAGTTCAGGATACAAGGAAAGAACATGACACGTGAATTAGTGATATAACATTGGTTGTGTAATCATAATCATTATCATATAATAGATATTTGGGAATTATTTTGAAGGAGGTATGGATTGCTGAAATTATTTTAAAAAAATTATTACATTCTAAACAAATATAAAATTAGGTTCATATATATCATATATGTAAAAATAAACCCACTAAAATATATGAATGAATATATAATCTTGTTGTTGCATAATAAAAATCCCCTAAGGTATAACACCTTAAATAACATATCATAGGGATACATAGTTTCATATGAAAACAATACATCATACAATGATCATAATGATGCATTCAACATGATTAGAAACATGTTAATTTATTATAGACAATATATGAATCCACGTGAATGTGATGAATTTTATAGTGATTTCATTAAGATAATGTCAAATTATATAATTGTAAGTTCCAAAATTAATATGGGAAATAATTATTTTTAAAATGAAATTTTAGAATAATATAAGAAGATTTTATATATTATGATGAAATTAGGAATAAACAAAACCAAAATCCACAATAAGTTTGAAAAAGGGAATTATATAAAATCATAATGGTAGATTTTAATACAATTCAATGAATTAGTAAAATAAATATACTAATAATAAAATAATTTACTTAATAGTGAATAAATTTAAATTAAATTTTTATTACAATATTGGTGAAAATGTATTATAATTGAAGATAAACAATCAAAAAAAGTGTTGGGTTCAAAATTCCCCTGACATTAGATCCATTTTTGGCTCATAATATTTATAACTCATATATAAAAAAATTAAGATACCATGAATAAATTTTATTCCATTAATTTATGATATTATTGATCAATTATATCTAATAAAATTAATTTATTCATACATATTGGTTAATCATGAAACTGTCTCATGATATATTTTCTAGGAATTATCCCATTTTTAGATCAGTTTTTTATTTTGATTCCCTTCCACTTATCATTACATAAATAGATTTTAGAACCATATATTTCCTTAAAATATATTTAAAATTTTAATAATGAATTGATAATTCCATTAGGATGGATAAAACAAACCATCGATGAGAATTGTCTATAAGTGGGAGAGAGAGGGATTAAGGATTATAAATTATATTATTCGTGTAAAATATAATATATTTAAAAGAATAGAATCATGTTGTTAGGAATTCATTGAATATTTATTCCTTTGTTATAAATAAAATTCCTAGATGGAATGTAGTAAGAAGACAACAGACCATCCTAATGGTTATAAAAATACATATAATAAACTAATTGGTATGATATAGGGATTTGAGAAGTTGAGGGAAGTTAACATATAAGGGAAGGGATTCAAGGTATTTATACATGAAGAAAGGGGTCTTAGTGTATTATACTGTATAATACGTCAATAATTACATGGTAAAATTTTTATTACTGGTCTTATTTGACAAAATTAATTATATTTGATTTAATATATATATATATTAATGAAATTATAATCCCTACAACTCTAAATTTATTTGTTTATAAAAAATTAATGAATAAATATTAAAACATGTTCTTAATTATATTCTTTATCTTTATAGACATTAGAAAAAATTATAAATTTTGGAATTCTGATTTATTATTTTTTAAAATATTATTTTTATTTTTAAATAATTTTTATGTTGGAAACCCCATTTTATGATTTATTATATAATTATATATACAATAACTAATGTATTTAAAATGAATAGATTATGTGGGACCACTATTTTTAAAATTTACCTAAAAATTGATGTTTTTCAAATAAATTGAAAATAATATCCCATAATAATTTTGAAAATTATAAATCAAAAAAGGAAATTTTTTTTCATAAAAAAAAATTAAAACCTATGTAATTTTTATAATTAACATGAATGATAATTGTTTCCCAAAAATGTACAAATATACATAACTAAAAATATACTTCATCTATATTTTGAGTTTTTAAAATATAATATTTATTATATTAAATACATGTAGTTAAATTTAATTATTTTATTCATATTAATTATCATTAATGATTCATTTATTGTTATTATTATGATCATATTACTATTACCAATGGTGAGGTTACTAATCCTAACAATTAGTTTCATTTATAATTCAATGGGGAAAAGGATATAGTATTTTATATTTTAATTATTAATTATATTATCCTTATTCTCCCATGATATTATATTTACCTTTATATGGTGTATTTATTCTCCAGACAAAATGATCTTATTAATGAAATTGCTGATTACATTTTTTTAATTATATAATTTATTGTATTCTATAACAAATTCATTAATATGATAAATATTTATAATCTGATGTAAAATTATATATATATAAATTGTTCCCATTATTTTCTTTCCCCATTATAAATTTCAACCTTTAAATTTCAACACAAATCATAATTTGATAATAGTTAATTGATCTTCTCTTTAATTCCATCCTTAGGTTCCCATATTGGCCATCCATATTATGGTTACACAGATGTATTTTTAATGGAAATTTTTCCTATTACGTAGATTATTTTCCATATGATATAGTTTATTCATTGGATACTCCTTATAAGAGAGTTCATGGTAATATTTTACCATCTCTGTATTCAGTACATATAATAGACCGGGTTTGTACATCCATAGTAATGATAGAAGAAATTAATCATGAACAAGATAATGGTTTCATGGAAGTGCTTGTCAATAAGAAATATCTCCAATGTGATCAATGATCTTAAAGTGGCCAATATACCTATGGCTTATATTTCTTTCTTTATTTGATGTACCTTTCAAATCGTATCAATCATTTTATGGGTGAAGTATCTAATCCTAGATCACTTTTGTATTACCAAATTGAGGAAAACCCTATGAACTTTTTAATATCTCCATTGATTGGGAACCCAACTATCTATGTCCCTCATCTGAGGTGGACCCAGTACAGTCCTCTACTAAAGCTTTCGACCATGATTGATTTCAATCAGGGGAACACTATCACACCCTCTCTATCATGAATTGTTTCAGTAAAGGAAGTCCCCCATTTTATCTCTATGATAGGTAAGATCCTTAGGACTTCCTCAATAATATATTCCTTTCTTAAAATAGATCACAACCATAAGGTTGATTGCGGATGGATTATCATGTCGAGAGATGAAATTTGATTCCATAATTTTGAAGAGAATCAAATGACAAGCTCCCCTTGTCATTTTTCACTTCACACATTTTCATTATTCCTCCTTTCAGAATGGGTGTATTTCTCAGGGTATCTCTCAATGAGTAATCCCCTATACTTTCTTTTAGGACATTCCCCCCATCCATACCCTCACTATTATCCACTAGAAGACAAATGAGATTGTGCATATTGTTATATCATCCACTACATCTCATTTTTAACTCTGAGCATGACTCTCATGGGCTAATAGGTTACTTGTTATAATGTCATAGGGGTGATAAAATATTCATCATATGGGCCAATTACTCAATAAGAGCAATAGTAATGTTATCATACCCCCAATAGGTGATATTTTGGATGAAGCAATCACTTATTCCTCCTCCAATGGTGTTATCCAAAACCATTCCGAATTATGTGGGCATTGATTCCTATAAAAAAGAGATACAAAAGAAACACCCATAAGGTTAAAACCCAACACCATAAACTTATTCTAATTTTCGCTTGGCCATATTTTAAGTTTTTCTGTATTTAAAATTGAAGGACATATTCAATCTGGGTCCCCCATCACAATATATATTTGTTCACATCCCTATATGGATCATGAACCCTTTTAAGGGGCTATATACCATATAGTTCTCTCTGTCCTTTTTAGCATAATCTTCATACAAACTTTTTCTAAGCCCCTTTCACCTAGACATTCTTGACACATTATGTTAAAATATTTGGTTTAGTCCATATCACAGGACCTTAAAAGGTATAATCTGTCATGTTAAGTGGAATTGAACTATGTTGCTTATTGTTCCTCTCATGAGGATACGTACTGATCCCCTACCAATGGTCAGATCTGAACATCGAATCACCCACAGTCTCCCTATATGATGAAAAAATATAGAACACCAAATTGTGATTCCTAAATATGGAGTCATAAAACAATGAATATAACTAAAATGGGGAACCAATAATACATAAATATGGGTTTCCATTAGCATATTTATATAGTTTATTTTCTATATATAGGGTTCTCCATTCCATAATTTTAATTTAAATGGGATTCATGAATTTGTCTTTAATATGTAATAGATCCCCAATGTAGGGATGAATTACCACCAAGAATGATTTAACACCTGACCTCCCATACTAACAACAAATTTTACTTCTTATGGGTTGTTTTATAAGTCCCTAATAACATTTTGACATTATTAATTTAGGTATTTGATCCAACATGGATATGAGAGTTGTTGGGAGTTTCCTGTTCCATGAACATATTCTTCATTGATTTTTGAATGCACCGGTTCTGGAGTATGACACTAATGGTTTTATCCTGACATTGCACTCCACAAGTGAATCACTCCAAGATATTATGTTCAACCAAAAGTCTTCTAAGTGATGGTTGATGATAGAGTATTATATGGGACAAATCACCATCTCAAAATGTTCTATTAGCCTTTCTATGAAACAAAACAACAGGTTAATCCCTTGCCTTAAAGAGATGAGAAAGATTTTAGTGATGGAATCATCTCAACTGCATAGTATTCTTTAAAACTTTCTCCTGCCAATAATTGTTTCTTACAAAATTGTGTGGCTCTAAGGCCATAACATGATGAGGATGTCTCCCTACGGGCTCCATATTAGGTTACTCGGACCCGGTCACCCATTACATTATATCGACGTTGCTGTTGAAACAACTAGTAAAAGGATCAAATTATAGAGAACTAGGATTAACATATGTGGATATTAAATCATATTATATGAATATTTTTTATATTACAAAAATACACACATAAGGACCCTAATATTTTAGTGTCTTCAGAAACATGCTAAAAATATTCTATCCTAGTGAAAGTTCTTTAACATATCCCATGTAGATCTCCACCATTAGTAATTCTATGTAAAATCATTCTTCAAAACCTAGGTAAATGAAACATAATAAGGGGTGAGATAAGATGCTTACTAATAGTAAATAAATGAAAATACATAGGTATAACATGAAAAAACGGTATGGAACTTGATAATAATATTTTAAGATCATATCATACATATTATAGATCATAAAAATGATTGGATATTAAAAAGACATAGATCATAATACAATTAAAATAATAAGTCATGAAAGAATAGAATATAAATAAAACAAGGATTTCTGGTAGTGATAAAATAATATAAAAGCCCTATGTCACGGGGTCCTTCTATGTCCGTTGTAACATTTTAGGCGTGTGTTAATCACACATGTACCTTCTTTTCATTTGGTATTACCTCCCATGTACCCTCTTGTAAAATTCATTGTATATTTTATTGTGTATCCTCTTATTTTGGGCAATAGATTTCCTTTAGTGTACACTCTTGTTTTTGTCTTGGGGTTTCCTCTCAAGTAAGCACTTGTTTTTGGCGTTGGATTTCCTCATATAGACCTTCTTTTTATGGGCCTCGGATGTCCTCTTATGTACACTCTTGTTTGGGTCATGGTATTTCCCTTGATGTAGCCTCTTGTTTCATGATTGGTATGCCCTCACATGTACCCTTTGATCTCCTAAGACATTTATAATTACCCAATCCATTGGAGGGAGATATAGTTGTCACTGATCTCATAATGAAATCAATTAGACATGTTCCAAAAAAACATATACAATCATATCATAATCCATGAAATGAAATGGGTCTCATAAACATGTAATCATATCATAACCAATAAAAATATATAGGTTTTATAATCATTTCATCAAATTCATAACTCCTGAAAAGAAGCGTGTTTCAAAAGAATATAACTTGTAAAAGATGATTGGGTTTCATCAGCATCATTCCATAAAAAATTAATCATTAAAGAAGCAATATGAATGGAAATATTGTATCATTTCCTATAAGGTCAATAGTAACATCAACAAATGCCATATTAGATGGAAAATAACTTGGAATGATATTTTGAAAACATTTCTTGAGGAAAAGACCATTTTTTCTCCAAAAATGTTTCTTTAAAACATAAAATACTTTTTATAATCATTTTCATGAAAATAAACATGAATATTATAAAGAAATAATTGAAAAAAAATTGGAATACTTATTTCTTTGAAAATATTAAAGGAGATATTAAAAACATTTTGTAGAAATGTTCCTTGAGAATTTATAAAATAAGCTATAAATCATTTTCGAAGACAATTTTCTTGAAAACAAAAAAACGGATCTTTAAAAAATTGTAAAAACAATTTTTCCTAAAAATGTATAAAATAAAATTTCCATTTATTTGAAAATATATTTTAAAAACACCCTTAAAAATCAACCTTTTTGACATGAAAAGAAATGTTCAACGAAATTAAAGAGGGTAAATTTGTACATGTCATATGAGGTAAAAAGAATCTTCTTTTTTCAAAGTAAAATGGGTAGAAAAAATGACTCATTTTGAAAGAGAAAGAAATATTACTTTGAAATAATTGGAGGAAGAAAAAAAAGGTAAAATATTAAATTTAATGATACTAGGATATTATTTGAATGTTCATGGACATTCTTTTTAAAAAACATGGTTTTTAAGGAACATATATTTCCAACCGAAGATGTAGTAAAGTTGTCCTTTCTGGAAGACATTTTTGTAACTATATTATGAACCAAAGAGAAAAAAAATGTGATCAATACATAAATATATCATAAATAACCATAGGTATAGAAATGCATCGGTGTTATTAAGATTTGTATAATAATATTTCTTGAAAGGAAGCATAAACATACACAATATTAAAAACTGATGAGATTATTTCAATAAAATCTTATCACTTACTAAATTTTAACCATACTACCCATGTAATAAAATGCAACTACCTGAAGCATAAAATAACTCAAAATAAGAAGATTAATGATATAAATTTTAAAAGTTATTATATAAAAATCATGAAAAATTATAGGTTCATAAAATGGCATGTTTCTCAAAGAATGAACATTGAGACAATATTTATTTACCGATTTGGTATCTTTTGAAACGTAAATACCATGACATAAATATCATAAAATGGATATGTAAATACCTATAATATTAAGTATAATAATCATATAATATATACATTGGAAGTATAGACACCACAAAAAAAGTAACGGGTGGTGAATAAAGCATGTGTCTTATGGAAATTAAAAGTGATATGAAATCCCCTTACATTGTTTCTTTATTCTCTTCATAATCCAATAAGATCCCTCTTAATCAATAAACTACTTTTGGTTTGTTCCAAAGGAATAAATGGGTTTCTTTATAACCAAGGGGATTCTTCTAGGAGAAATATAGGGATGTAGGGAGCTTATTGGAGAAGATTTTGGGTGAGCCAAGGGGCTCAGGAGGTGTTAGAATGTGGGAGGAGAGAAGGCCTTTTTATACTGGATGAGGAGTTTCAATATTGCAAAGTTTTAAATAGAGAATTCCACCCAAATTTTTCATGTTCTAAGTGGATAATATATTTAAATTTACTCAATCCAAGGAATGATAGGGTCAAAATATGGCCATCAATTGGATTGTGTAATAGTGTATAAGTTTTTTAGAGTCTTAAAAAATGGTTTAGTCATTAGTTAACAATAATTTTACCTCTATCGATGTAATTTATTTTAATTACAGTCACTAATATTTTTGGTGAAAAACTAATTTTACATTATTAGACATTATAAATTATTCTAATTTCAAATATGGAATAAATTTTTTCAAATTCTATCGACAGAAGTGGACTAATTTTTTTTTAAATTGATCATGATGATGAAATGAAACTACGGGTTTTTGATGTTAAAATGACCAAACATTTTCTACATTTTATACCCAATTTCAATGTGAAATTGTTTCCAATTACATGAATTTGATTAATTGATAAAATATTTATCTGTTTATACTTTAAAACAAATTAAACTATAATTTAACCATATAAATAAATTAAATGAAAAGGTATTTTTGAAATAACATGTAGTATTTTTAACTAAATATTAAAAAATTAAAACCTTATAGAAAAAGGAAAAAAACTATATCCTAACCTGATATTAATTTTATATTCCAAATATGAACTTTATTTTGACATATTGAATCTATTAAAGTTCCAAAAATATGATTTAAATTTGTTTCTCTATTAAACAGATGTAAAACTACCTTTATAAAAAATAGGTTTTTATGTGTGACCAAGTTTTCATTCTTATCTTATATATATGGCATCTATTTAATGAATATAAAGAACATTTTATTGAATATATAACATATATATTACATTAAAATAATCACTTTTTAGTGTCATGTGACATGAAAAATATAAAAAATAGTAAATTAATTCAAAAATAACTATTCAAAAAATCATGTAGGGTTTCATTCAACTACGTTAAATTAATTTTACCCTATAAATTTTTTTATTTTATCAAATTTTTAATACTTTAATGTTTTATTCATTGAAACCCACTTCATAAAAATGAATTCTAATACAACCATTAAAAATGTAATGTTTGAAACATAGTTGTTACATGATGTAACATATAAATTGGTTTCCACATAGGGAAAAATTGGTGGGAATTGAAAACATGGACATGGAAGAAAAATAAAACTATCATGTTCAAATAGTGAGTGATTGAGATTAAGGTTAGGAGAAAGATAACATTCAAAAATCTAGAGAACTATTATTACATAAGGTACCATTTGATTCATTAGAAATAAATTTACTAGGAAAACTTTTTTAGTTTCTGGATCCTTTCTCCAAAATTTAAAGAAATTTATTAAAAGATATACTTGCAAGATTTTTGGACATTCTGACCATTTTTTGTACCTTGATCCACATCACATCTTTCTCCCAAATGGATGGTGAATTTTTATTTTCTGAATAACTAAAATATTTTGAGATCTATGATATGTCATCTCATCTATCATTATTTATCCTCAATAGTCGGTTTTTATTACATGTTATCCAATATGAAAAAACCATCATTTGGTGATATAATATATTAATCTCAAAAATTTCATCCAAATTTTAAACTAAACTTTCATTAAATAGTTAACCTTTTAACCCTTCTAAAATATAATTCACCATTTACTCCTTTAATAAGATCTTATCTTAACAAAGAACAGTTTCATTAGAATATCAGGTCCATCCTAATACTGAGATAATATCAAATGATATTTTATTATTACATAATCCATATAGGGAAACAAAATCACATGAAATCTTTCCAAAGGATGAACAAAAATACTTTCATAGGGATTACTCATACAAAATAAACCATTAAATTATCAATTAAATAATAAATTATTAGGCTTTTATTAGATATATCAGTTCCCTTCATATATTATTATCATATATTATATCCATTTTCCCTTTGTCTTAACATATTTTTTTAGGCTTATCAATCACATTGGGCCTTGGATTGGGGCACTTTTTAGCGTAATTGAAAAAACTCCATCATATTGAAACAATGAACTATGAGAGGATTATTATATGGGTATTTTTCATTATTTTCACCATTAACTAACTTCCTACCATCACATAGAAAATCATCCACTTTATGACCTTCTCTTACACACTTAAAAATGTCTGTAAACCCCATTAGAATATTCCACCAATTTTTCTTCCCCTAATTTATGCATAATAGGAGGCCCATTTTCATTTCTCCCTAGTTGTTAGATTTCCCTTTGAACTCCATCATCCTTATCTATTAAAAACTATGATATTGATACAAAAAACCAACCTATATTTCCACCTTCCTTGAATAATTAACCACTTATTCATATATATATATATATAAGTCTCTTACATCCAACACCTTTTGAAGGAAAGGTTTTAGACCACCAATCAAATTATCAATTTTGATTTTGTGTTGAATGATAATACCCAAATAAAACCTCAAAAACCTTTGTAAATTTTTCTTCATAAGTATGAACATATTCGACATCCTACTGCTGATGTTCTAATAATTCCTTTCCTATCTTCGTACAAAATATCTGAGGAAAGTATTTATTAAAAAATAATATAATGAACTCATCCCAATCAATTGAGTCAATTCCATTTTTTTGCCTCATATTCTTTATTCGAGTCCACCACGGATCCGCATAACATTCAAACCGATAAACATCCATAATGACTATCTCATGTTCTGAACATTAGAGATTTGAAAATTTCATTTAAATGAAATTAATACATTTTCATATACAAGTGCATCAGATTACCTAATGAATTAAGGTGTACATTTCCTCATGAAAGACTCAACAAAATATTTTTTCATACTTTTCTCATTTTGGAGACTATAATGGTTCATAGCTTGAGAAATTTGGGTGGGTATAGATATAGTACTTTATATCCCTGCTCCTATATAATTTATTTTTTCCAGAGTACATTCACTGCATTCTCTATTTCAATCACTATTAACATCATTCCTTCAAGTTCCATCAATTGACTATAAAAAAGAATAGAGTAAAAAACAATTATCAAAGTGACAAGAACAATAATCATGAAAAATATTATATGATGTTTAATGTATGACACCATTATTAAACAATGAAACCTTAGTTTTATCTTAAGTTAATCATATCCAAATACAATTTAAATCCATAATGATGGTTCATGAAGAGTTTTTGAATTCCAAAAGCATATCCCCTCTAAGTATTAAACCATGTGTGCAGTAAGGCCTATTGTCGTGTATAAGATACGATATATTAGTCTAGAGAAATCTTGTCATTGTTTCTACCCCAAGTTACATATGTACCATATCCACATCCACTTGTAGTATACAAATAAGGATGTATTAATATAAAACCTCTTACTCTATCCTTAACCAAAATTACATGACATTTTTTTAAAATTTAACACTTCATTATACATATCCTTAAATACATCCCTAGACATACCATTATAAATATACCAAGTGATATCATTAAATTTTTCTTATCCAAGTTTCAAAAAGTTGACTAAATAATTCCCTTGATACCAACTATATATTCCAATACATAAAATACGTGGATAGTAAAAATTATTAGATGAATATTCAGTACATTAAAAAATACTTTTTGGAGGACCTTAATAGTTCAGTGTATTTAGAAAACCAGATAAAATCATATATCCTATTGAAGGTTCTTCAAAATATACCATAGTTATATCCACATTTAGTATTTCTATCTAAAACCATTCTTTATAACCAGGGGAACAAATATAAGAAGGGTTGAGATCATATGCTCAGTAAAGGTAAATAAAGGAAACACATAATTATAACATGAACAAAGGTTATAGAACTTGAGGATTAGATTTTAAAATCACACCCAACATATTACATGTTATAATAAATATTGTATAATCATAAGACATGGATCCTAATAGAATTAAGAGCATAAGTCCAAAAATCATAACATAGGGATAAAACATGGATTTTTCACAGAGACATAATACTATAAAAACCCTATGTCAAGGATACCTAAAAATACCATTGTAACATGTTAGGTTATGGTTAATCACCCATGTACCTACTTCGATAATGGAATTACAATCCTTGTACCCTTTATTTTGGGCAAGGGATATCTTCATTTGTACACTATTGTTTTGGGTTTGGGATTCCCTCTTGTGTTCCATCTTGTTTCGGGCTTCGGATTCCCTCATGTGTACTTTTTTTTGGATTGGTGTGTCCACCAGTATACCCTCTTGTTTTAGACATGGTAATTTTTCCAATGTACCCTCTTGTTTTGATCTTGGGATTTCCTCCCATGTACCTTCTTATTTCGGGCTTGGGATTTCTTCTTCTGTACCCTATTTTGGTGAGCTTGGGAAGTCCTATCATGTACCCATTGAGCTCTTAAAACATTTATCATTACCCAATGTATTAGAGAGACATATGGATCACACCCATATCGTAATGAAATAATTCATACATGTACCATAAAAATCATAAAGAATCCTATCATAACCCATGAAATGAAATTTGATTCATAAACATGTAATTATATCTAAACCTATGAAAAAAAGATAGGTTTGATAATCTTTTCATCCATAGAATAACCCATGAAACGAAGAGATTTTCAAAATCATTTAACCCATGGAAGAGAAACAGATCTCATAAACATCATTCCACTAAAATAAATTACCACTCTATAAGGAATATGATTTTTTTTGAATTTCTTATAAGGGAATGAGTAACATCCTCGTATATCATCTTAGATGGTAAATAAATTGGAAAGACATTTTGAAAACATTTCATGATAAAAATATCCTCTCATCTTTGAAATAGTCAACTTTAATTCATAAAACCCTTTTTACAAGCATTTTCTAGAAAATAAACATGAATTATTATAAAGAAATATTTAAAAACATTTTGAAACCCTTTTTTCTTTGAAAAAATATAAATAAATCGTGAAGAAAATTTGAAAACTATTTTCATTGAAAAATTATAAAAAAAAAGTGTCAAAATAAATCTCTTGTAAAACATAAAATATGTGTTTGAAAATATTTTTTTTCAACAAATTTCCTTGAAAGCATTTAAAATAATCTTGAAAACATTTTGAACCCCATTTATCTGAAAATATATTTTAAAAAAATCATAAAAACGTAAAATTTTAAACATGAAATGATATCATTAAATTATTGGTCATGGGTAAATCTATACATCTTGAAAAGTGAGAAGATTGTTTCCATTAAATCTTGTCACTTAGTAAATTTGAACAATACTCCCCATGTAATAAAATATAATTAAGTAAAGCATAGAATATCATGAAAAGAAGTAGATTTATGATATAACATTTCAAATGTACTAAATACACCTCATGGAAAAATATAAATGTATAACATGGGCTGTGTTGAAAAGAATAATAATTGAGACACAATTACTTTAGAAACTGGTATCTTTTGAAACATAAATCCCATTAAAGAATAATCATAAAACAAACTTGTAAATACCCATAATTTTAAGTATAATAATCATATAATACATCCATGTTCATCATACACACCACACAATAGTAATGGGTGGTGAATAATGAATTTATCTCACAGAAATAAAAAATGAGATGAAATCATCTTACATCGTGCCTTGACTCTATTTGAACTTGTATAAGATTCCTCTTAATCAAGTAACTCCTTTTGGATTGAAAAAAAGGGACTATTTAGGTTTCTTTCTATAAAAGTGGATGCTTATGATTGGAAAGGAGTGATGTTGGGAGCTTATTTGAGCATAGGTTGGGCGAGCCAAGGGGCTTGAGGGTTGTTAAGATGTGGGAGGAGATGAGGCCTTTTTATATTGGAGGAATGGAACTCTTGTAAATATTTGAAGAGAGAATTCCACCGAAATATTTAATCTAGAATGATTATCCAAAAATATATAAAGTAGATAAAATATAGTATATGGTAACAATATAGTCGGCCAAATTCTTTTGCACAACTTTATAAGTAATTTTATTTTTAAATTTAAGGTTTAGTCCTTTGTTAAGAAAAATTTTACATTATTTGAGGTAATTTTTTTAAATTACATTCACTATTATTATTGGTCAAAAACTATGTTCACTATATTAGAAAATATAAATTATAGTAAATACATTTATGGAATCTATTTTATCTGAATTCCAATCATGGTAGTGGTAGAAATTAATTTAAATGTAATCCTCCTAACATGAAAACACTATGGATTTTTTAGGTAAACAAAGATAAAAAGTTTGCTAAGTTGTTATATAAAATTTTGATTTTAAATTTTTTCTAATTAACTACTTTAGATTAATTGATAAAATAATTATCTATTTATTCATTTGAACCAATTTAAAATATAATTTATACTTATAAAAAAATTAAATGAAAACACGGTTTTTAATTAAAACCAAGTATTTTTAACAATTCATTAAAATTGAAACCATACAAAAAATAAAAAACATTTATATTACCCCAAATTATATGTTTCTCTTATGAATAAAAATCTTATTTTTACATATTAAATCTTTAAAAGATCAAAAAATTTCATTTAAAATGGGCTCTCCATTAAAATATTAAAAAATTTCCTTTATAAAAAATAGGCTTTATGCATAAAATTTGGTTTGTTTTTATATTATCTCTATCTAATCTCTTTGATGAATAAAAAAATATTTCATTGTATATATGACATCTATATTACATTAATATCACTCACTAATTGTAATTAATTTAATTTATTAGGTTAAAAGTTTTTTCTGATTATAAAAATAATAATATTTTCCTTCATATTCAATCTCTTTTCATATTCATTTCTAATCAATTGGTAACCTAAGAATTCATCTTATATTTTTGTAAACCATATATTTTCATTAATTAGTTAATAGTATTCACAACATATAGTGTAACATCTTGTTTATATCTTATTAGTTTAAATAATAAAATTTTAGTCGTATATTATTGGTCAGTAAAAATCACTCATGTGTGGTACGCAAGACATTGTGGAAAGCCATTGTTAAATGAAATGAAAGATTACCTCGGGGTTTCATTTAGTGAAATATAAAATTTATATTTTATGTATTTCACTATTAACATGGTTATTCATATAACAAAAACCATACATAGTGATTTAATATAGAATAAACAATTCTCAGTCTCGACTGAAATGAAAAAAATAAAAATATAAAATTAATTTGAAAAAATAATTCCTCAAATATCAGCGTGTTACATTCATACCTAATGCTTCTTGAAACTACCACACAATATACATGTCAAAAATCTATGATTGGGACCATATAACCTATTACACTTATCAATCCTTGCAATACAATTTGGCAGTGACTAGAGAAACCATCTAGTATTCCCCTATATAAAAAAGGGCTACACCCTTGTCACTACCCACTCACCTAAGGAATATTGGTATATCCAAAAAATCAATTGGGAAAAAAGATAATAGAAAAATCCATACTCTAAACATTGGATTGGAATACATTCCCCTTCATGTTTTAGAAGTCTCTTCTTACATACTGGTAATGATCGAAGGATTGGACTCTATCCCTTTACACAATATATATGTATTCTCAGTTATAAGGATTAAAACTATAGAGACTAGTATTTAGGAACACTGACCCACATCCACATTCAATGTTTAATATCAACATGATATGATGTTCTCTCAATAGAATATTCATATTCCTCTTTCCATCTAGGGGGTCTTCAAGAAAATCATGTGATAAATGAAAAACCTAATCTGGTAGAAAAAATCATTTCAATTTGATTCCACATTCCACCTTCAAAATCCATTCTTGGGTGGGTATATATCCATGTAAAAACACCATAAGTTTATTGGAATGTTCCGGAAGAAACATTAGTGTCTATATGGAAATCGTATGTACATGAAATTCATTGTCTACAGTATGTGACACTAACTGTCCAATGGATAAAATCTAAAAATAATTCTCACTAAAGGGATTTATAGATATAAGAGATTATCCAAAAAACTAATATAATCAAGGTTTGATTTCATTACGCTGTAAAACATCGACCAATGGTGTAACAAGATCATACTGCTTCATTAACAAATTATGGGACAAGTTGTTGTAGTTAGGAAGCACTTTCTCAAAATATTCCTACCAGCAATTCTAGTGGTACTCATCAAAATATTTACCATGAAGTCCCCCATTGTGATCATTAAATAATAGATCATGGTAACCCATATCCCAATGGGTGGTAAAGAAACTCTCATCATGGTCATATGATTAGACAGAATGAAGTTCCTTTCATTTCCATCATCTACCCTGAAGGACCTCCCCAAGGTATATGCTACTAAATTTCTCATTTCAATCAGATTATGGGACGTGATAGTTGTCGCCCATTTTTAACATCAGCTACAAAGGTCCACCACATACTAATATTTCATTTCAATAAGAAGTTACACCACTTGTTTAATTAATTATTAGAAATCCGGTATATCATCATGTTCCTAGGAAGATGAGTTTAGTAATGTATGATTCCTTATCATTGAAAAGTTATATCCTTTCAATTTCAGAATCTTTTCCTATACAACTTCCGTTCTCTAATCAACCCATATATTGTCTGACATTCAAAAAATTAAAGGATATTCCTCAAAACCATCCTCTTAAATAAAATTGTACAACAAATGCCTAAAATTATCAGTCAATATAGAGGAGTGTTATATAGAAGGTAAAAATGTACAAATTTATTAATGAGGAAACAATTGGAAGAAGATAATGTACAGGTCATATTTTGGAAATTATCTAGTACCTAATATTTCATTTCAGAATCATTTTCATAATAACATGTCCATGAAATTATATTAAACATATGGAAGACTCTTCTTATGTGAAACAGTGGGAGTGTCTCAAAAGTGCATGTATGAATTCATTATTTGTTTTATGTTTATTGATTACCAAATCCCAAATTGTTGTCAAGATCAAGGGATGGGGTGAGCATGGAACATTTCATTTTAACCTACACTGTAATCAAAAAACACACCTAAACTAATGTCATGAAATTTCATTACTTCTTGCCATCTATTATAAGTAAACTCTTCACAAATAATATGGAATGATCAGTAGATATCATCCTCGAGAAAATCATAGAAACGTTGATCCTGAAAAGAGTGATCCAATAAAAGAATATCTAATAAGGAATCTAAGAAGGTTGGGTAGGATTCTCACATAAGTAAATCCATTCAAAAAATTATAAAAAACCATAAAAATTGAGTATCTCATGTGTATATCATATTATGCATCCAAATAATGCTCCAGAAATAAGTAAAATATCAAGAGAGTAGTCATGGAATCTATAGAAATTGTAATATGGAATCATCCACACCATGCATGGCTGGGAGAATTTTTAACACAACCAATCCACACAAGTCTAGTAAATCCAGTCCAAAATTTTATAGCATGGGAACATGAAAAACCCTAGCGTAATGGGTTGGTGAAATTTTTTCCCCACTATCCTCCCACAAGATGTCATTCTTTTCAATTTTAGGAAGAGTGTTGAAATCAGAACCGTCCTGATTTTTCCCATTTCATGACCAAAATTGCTCAATAATTACATGGAAGATGAATCAATAATGTGAATGTTTTTGGTTTACCCATTTCAAGATGAATCCAAATGTATCATTGAAGAATGATAGGAGGCCTCATGGATGGTGGAAATAAGATATATCCATCAGGAGTTTAATCACCCCTAAAGGCCATAGCTCATTAAGATAATATTCATTGGGAAACAATACCTCCTATCATTCCAAGGAAAATGTTGAACATATAATTCATTATGAATCATCAAACATCATTTGAATGACCCTTTAAAATGATATAGAAAAAGAAGATGATAAATATGAAAATGGGGCAGTTTTTTGGACACAAAATACAGTCCATATGGAAATGATTGAAGATGGTGTGTCTAGTAGGAAATAATAGCTTTCTAAAATTTTTTAACTCCCTAGTATTATCCACTACCTCCTCCATGGAGATAATCAGCCAATGAAATGGGTGATGGTGTTGCCGTATGTCCCCCAACACCCCAAAATATTGACTATTTCATTATTGGGGAAATATTTTCTCAGTATGAGGAACACAGAAAGTGGTTGAGAAATTTCAATGAAGAACTACTCAAAGGCAACTTTTCTATTATATGTATTCTCCATAAAATATCCAAATATCATGTCCCCCACTGATGTACATTATCACAAAGGGTTTTCTAACAAGATCTGATGTATAGTCCAAACATCTCTCAGTGTAGGACTCTGAAAAAAAATTATACTTGGACCCATTAGAGGTGTGATTCCAGGAGTTGCCTAACCTATGTATGAAAATATATCTAGGTAAAATTAATCATTATAGTACATCCCCCACGGGATACCCACCATGAGTACAGGGAGAACCTACTTAGTTGGCTCAACCAGTTGCTCCCCCTGTTTAGGAAGCATTCCAGTTGGTTATTCCTCCCCAACTCATTGACACTATAGATTCATTAGTAGGATTATTATGAATTTTGGGAGGATTATGTTCCCTAGTAAAAATAGAAATGATTATATACCCTAAATGGTTGTATGAGACACTTCCCTAACCAAACTATAAGAATACTACATACACATCATTCAATGGATCAGGGGAACTAGAATGACATCTCATGAAAATTGTGTCTTAGTGTGGACCCATGATCAGAACCCTATAAAAGAAGTGGAATACATGCTTACGTGTGTTTTCAGACCATATAGGTACCATCTTTCATCATGTATAATATCTTACCAATAAAATTGATAAGAGGTTAAGAATATATTCACCCATATTTTTTCTATCAATTCATCAATATAATACATAAAATGATAGTCTTAAACCTACAAAGACACAAAGTGTGAGAGAATAAGTGGGACACATATAATATTTCAAGGTGTAAGGGTTTGAATTACTACCTAAACTAATTACTCCTTCAAGCGGTTGTTTTTAATCATTTAATTTAGAACCTTCATGATAAGATACGAACACCAGTAATACTAGTAAGGTATCTATTTTGGCCTTATATCTTATTTAATTTTAAACAATGTTGGTTGATTCCAATTTTGGAACAAGGTCCAAACACATACCAACACCAGTAGCATAGGGGACGATAATTATAAAATTGGAAACACCATCATCATGTTAAAAGAGGCCACTAAAACATAACTAAAACAAAATCCCCCAACCCCTCTCATGGAAGATCTTCATAAGTGGAAAAATCAATAACAATACACCTATCCATATGAGAAAATTGAACATAATCACTCTTAATTTGTAGACTAGCAGAATAATATTTATTCCTTCTGAGATGAACAAGTCCCACACTACTTTATAGAATCCATGGAAAATAAAATAATGCAATTTCTATATCATTAGATTATCGATCAAATAGGACTTGAAGATTTCCCAAATGACAGTCCCTTACACAAAATTTTTGGATACACCATCCATGTGTTTTCAATTTTTTATATCATATTAAAAAATATGGTTTACTATGGGAAATTGATTTTTAGAAAATAACTATCTCAATTGGTGTGTTTTTCTAGTGTCACTCATGAATAATAAGGTGAATGGAATGAAGTTAATAGAAAAAGAATACTAATGTTGAATTATTGGATGACTAGGAAGTAATCCATCGAACTCATACTAACATCAGGGAATAGTTAAATAAACCAAATTCACCCTCAGTTTCCTCTTTCATAATATATCTAACTATTCTGGTCCCACGGTCATCCAAAATAAAAAACTCATACAAAACATCATGATCAAAAGAACAAAAATCATGTATATTAGGATGATCCTATATAGATACACAATCTAGTCATGACTCTCTCAGATTTCATGACTCTAGCCCCGATAACATTCGCAATCTCCCACAAAATGGTTCTGTAGGATTTGTACCACGTGATGCAATCCTCACCAAACAATGAATTAGTCTTCAATACATTAAACAACATTCATATAATGGATCCCTTATCTAAATATGAGAAATATTAAATATAAAGTCCCCTTTTCTGAGATTGGTAATCACTAGTTAATGCCATAGAATCTGAAAAGGGTTGGTAATATGTAATCATCGATGAATCCAATATTCAAGAAACATCATCACTAGGGTAGTTTACAATATCGAAAATCATATAAGATCACTTTATCAAGCATAATAATAATAGGTATTCATACACACATTCTAGAAGAGTTTTCTGGAATCAATCATTATATAAGAACAACTATGAGAATTGAAAAATCTCATCCTCCTAGGGAAGAAGGTAGTAAAAATCATCCAAATACAGTATCATGAAAAGTTCCCTCAATATCATCTCATCCACCCAAAAATTCTACCCCTGGTGCCTCACCTCTAACGTGACTACCAGAGAACTGATCCCATAAGAATAAACAGTACATTTACTCAAAAATACAACATCTAAAAGCAGTTGGTGATAGTTCTATAATATATTTCAACTAAGGACACTCTTAACTTTTCAAAGGACCTACAAGAAGCACTTAAAGAGAAAATGTTATGTCATTAGAAGTTCGAATATGAGGTTTCCAACACTGATTTATACTATGTTGAGATATAACCTATGGTATTTCACATGGTTATATCTTCTAAAATAAGAGAATATTATTTCGATACGAGGACACATCAGAACATAATTTGTGTCTAGAAGGCAACATGACATTGATATCTAATGAATCTTCTTCGAAAATGGCTCATAAGTCAACCTATTTCTGATCCAAACACTTCATCTATTGTGGTATAAAGAAGCTGAACTATCACCTTTCCCTATAATTTTTTGAGGTTATGAAAAGTGAGAACCAAATAACCTAGGCCAAATGAAGCTCAAAACTCAATTTTGGGTCCTAATTATTAACATTTAATTCTTAGTCATCCGGTAGGACACATCCTTCAATGTACAATTTCGAATACATTGGTTCCACTAAAATATATAAATCACTTTATCATATCCCCAAAGACTGAAGTGCTACATAAATAGAAAAAATTGGGATATTATATACCAATATATATCCATTTGAATTATATGAGCATTAATAAATTGATACAGATTTTATTCAAGAGAAGGGACGAAACCCATGACTTGTGATTTTGGCTAGGTAAATACCCTTAACTTTTAGAAAAATACCTAGTACATCTCATTCATTGAGACAAGTGATGATTATTTTCTTTCCTTTAGTTATATTGAAAATGTGAGTTTAGATTTGTTTATATAGCCATCATTCCTCATGATATCATTCATGTCAATAGAGCATTGAATTTCTAAAAAGGACATTGGTTCTTCTTTCAACGGTGATTATTCAGGTGAAAATACCCACACTCTATCCTAAAAAATTTATCATAACCTAACCCCCCCCATCAGAATAAGAATGTATTGTTATGTTCTTATTGGATAATAGAGAAAAATTTACTATTGAATCTAATAATATCAATTTGTCCTAAAAATATAAACATTCACCTTCGTCAATCATACGTACCAATGTGGGAATGAAAGAAGACAAATTGGAACATGAAGTAGAATAGGAAGAGGATTATAACATCAAATTTGATCTTTTATCATTCAAGGAAGGTGTCTCTACCACAGTCAAGGAACGTCAATGGGTAAATCTGGGAACGAATGAAGACCCACGACCTACGCTAATTTGTGGGATTATTCCTATTGAATAAGTATAAAAATATACCTCATTATTAATGATTCAAAAATATTTATTCACCTAGGGTTACACATATATTCTAGGCCTAAACACTGAGGTGGATACCCACAACTTGGGTCCACTTGAAGACCATCATCGCTACAAGAAAGTACCAAATAGAATTCTTCCAAAACAGACGACTAATGTCAAATTTGATGTTGATAAAATTATTAGATCCAAATTCATTTGAGATGCCCAAAACATGATATGTACCAGCAATATAATCCCATTAAATAATTAAAATAGTTAAATTAGAGATTTCATCAATTTCAACGATCTCAACCGACACTGACTAAATGTTAACTTCCCAATTCCAATTATGGAACTATGTATTTATGTGATGGTTGGATACCAATCCATATCCCTCAAGGATGGATACTCAAGATATTACCAAACATGAATGGGCCTTGAATCTGAATAAGCCACATCCATAAGGGAACCAAAACAAGTATATTTCTATCGAGTGATTCCCATTCATTCAAATGAATATAAGTTCAATATACCAAAGATCTAGGAGCCACATCATCAAACACGTTCTAGGAAAATCCATCAAATTCTACCTTGATGATCTGGTGTGAAATATCCTCAATTTTCTAACCATATTAGTTTCCATGATTTGGTTTCCATTAAATTAAGGGAAAAAATAGTAAAAATGGATCCCCTGAAATTTCCATTCTGTGTAACCTTGGGAACATTTTCGAGATTTGTGTTGTTTCATTAGGATATAAATGTAGATAATGAGAGGAATAGGTTATCCCTGACATGTCACATCTTCAAAAACTCAAAGAGTTGAGATGAGTACATGTATTCCTATCCTATAATAAAATATTTATAGAAAACCTTATGGGAATTATCTTTTCCTTCACCACAATGATGAAAAGGAGGGTCATATATATGTGGAATTATGCCTATCAAGAAGAATATGAAAATATCCATATATATAATTTGAGTCTACTAGTATTGATTCATCCAATTTATGGAAAATTACTCATCTTATATGTGACATATTTAGGGTTATAAATTGGCTCATTCCTCACAGAAAATAATGATTCTATAGATGAAAACACTCTCTATTATATCAGTCAACCCAAGATTGATACTAAGAGCCATTTTTTATTTACTAATAAGTATTATTTGTCAGTAAATTTCATGTTTCCGAAACTAAGACACTACTTGTGAAATCAAGAGGTGCATTTGGTTTCTCAAAATGACCCACTCCAATATATCCTCAACTATGCCACGTAGAATCGCAATTTGGCACTAGGAGTGGTCATTCAATTTTGGTTTGAAATATGGTTAATACCATTAAAGGTTACAAAGGAAAATATTTCGTAGACTTACCCATAGACCGTCGTTATTTAGAATAGATTCATATGAATATTTAACTACCAGGAAATGATATATTCTATTACCAGGACTCCCATAGAACACGACAGAAATAATTTTATGGAGTGTCCAAAAGTGAAATACGAAAAAAAGATAGAATACACAATTATTAATAAAGTCATGTTGGGATCCATCCTTCTCTCAGAGATAAAAGAAGTTTTTCCTAAACTATTTTTTATTTTTATAAAGTTTCACTAGCAATGGGGTGTAATTATAGGCCCTCATTTTAGGATTAAATATCATGCTAAAAATACCATACAACAATCAAAACATCAAAGGTTACTCAAAGCTGGTAATCAAGTAGATCAATGGTGATTACAATGAAAAAAAAGAATAGATGATACCCATTTTTTATTTGGTATGAGGATTGAGGGAATAATTTCCTTGGAATCCAATCACTCTTATATCCCATGCATATGTAATTCTCTCATAGATGCATTGTAAAATTTGACTATATTATTGGGAGACCCTGAAATGGATGAAACATTCATCATCATTTCACATCATAGGATTGTATTTAAATTTGTTTAGATTATCCTAGAAGAGTTCAAAGAGGTCAATTTCCCCCTTCATAAAAAAATATTGAAAATGGTTAGATGATAGACAAATTGGACTACTTATAATGTGGAAATCTTCCATTAGATAGACCCAGGATTGAGCATATCTGAAAATTCATATTTAATATTACTCTTTATAATGATTCGAGTCATCAAAAGGCCCTCTATAAATGATTAATTGATGGATTTCTCCTAATATTCATTTATAAGGATAACACTATTACAATTATGAATAAATTTCATGTCGGTGATTATAGTAACCACCAGTCAAGAACCGTGATTTTCCACAAAATTAGGAGGATTTGAAGTTTCTATCCATTGATGATACAACATTTCACCAAATTCACTAAAAAGTTTCTTCCCAATCAATTGCTTTAAAATTTCATTCATCATCCCCTGATGTTTTTCAAAATACAAAATATAACTATCCATTCCCCATATAGGGAATGTTTATTTTAGGATGATACCCTCCTCCTACATCCAAAAACATTGAATATATCTTCCCTGATACTAAATTATTTTTCAAATTGGGTAAATAAGTACCTCATAAATAATTTGAGATAAAATGAATTATCAATATCATAAAGTTCAACATCATCACCATGTTTTGTGTCAGTCAAACAATATTGATAGACAATGTCCACAATATTTATTATTATTAATTAAAAATGTCATTCTATGAATACGAAATTGACCCAACCATTAACCCCATAATCATATAGTGGAAAATGTAATAAAAAAATATTTTTAAAACAACTCTATTGAATATCTATTGAAAATGATGAACAAGGAATTACTGGCTCAAAAAAATTCCAAATTCCTTGTAGGCCTACAATACCACAACCCTCACTATTATCATAGAGACCCCATACTCAATTATCTAAAGGAAAAAAGTTTTCACACTGATGTACAATTTCTTACACTCTGTATTTCCTTCTAGTATCAAATTTCAAAAGATGAGAAATTCTAGGAAAGATTTGATTAATTTGAATATTTAGATGAGAAAATATTAAAACATTGAATAATTTAGAGGATTATAAATACATAATTTATCGATAATTAAACAATGATTTTTAACTCCATTTATTCATTTATGGAATAAAAATATGGTCCTCGGGACCCCGATGGTACCTGGGAGGAAACATTTGAATCTTGAAGTAAAATGGGAAGGACCCTTTGACATACAAAATGTCTGTTTTAATGGATCATTCTCATGGATCACCAAGGATGGAGAGTGTACCTTGCACCCTAAAAATTCACGATTCCATAAGAAATATTTCATGTGATTTACTACATATGGTCCTATCCAAATGACCCAAAATTAAAATATTCCATTAATCCTTATTGAATGATGTTAAAATGCATGGAGTGGTTCTTATTGCATGACCCTCAACTTAATTTCTCACACAATCATAGTCATAATATATGAAATTTTATGACAATACCTCCATCACATGATGTTAAAATGAAGTATTTCTATATGATCCAGCCACATGATTTCGTGGGTGATAAGCTTTGGAAGCCGCATGTGAAGCCTATTATGAGATGATTTCCCCAATGCATGGGTGAATCTTCCCATGACATGATTTCATGAATGCTTGTACGACCATTTTCATGCGATAACTTCCTAAAACCTGGGAAAATATTGTTTATTAAGAAACATGTCTTTAATTACATTTCTTCCATCACATATGTGTCATTTCTGCATTATATTAAACTACATGTAATGATGAGATCTATGTGTGGATAAATTCTCATTTTGATGATATACATAGTGAAACTTTAATTCTTTTAACTGGGCCTCGCTAGGAATTAAAAAATTATTCTCCATTACTTATATTTGAGTTAGATCAATGTAGGTAACCATTGATTAGTACAATGTATGGATTAATTTTAATTTCAATGGGTTATGTTGCGATTTCCAGACATTCATTCTAATTCCCAAAAAAAATTCTGTAAGTATGGATAATTGTCTTCATTGGTATTTTAACCCATTACATTCATTCATGCAAGATTCTTCATTACCAATTGATGAAGACACTCTATACTTGTCCATGTTACTCTTTTAAGTCACTAGTTTTATTTGTATCACCCCCAAATGAAAATAGAAACCCTCACCATTTCTGGATTCTCAAACCAAACATAGCTCAAGGTGGATTAAGAATCATGGTAAGGGCTTCTTCGCATGGTCATGTTGCTTCGATGTTTGAGAACAAAGACAATAAACTACATAAATCTTACTCAAAAGGTGTGTGTATCACATGAAATCCCATACCCATTATTAATATTAGGTGGCCTAAATTCATTTTTGATTGATGGTAAAATGTAGAGAAACATACTCTCCATTATAATTTAAACAATGTGGTTTACATCCCTCTCTTAAAATGTAAAAATACTTGTTTTTTGAGGTCCTTTCCTAAAAGGACCATCATTCCAGGAGTTGGCCTCTCATCACACCTTTCCAATAGAACTATGGTTTCCAAGGTTCTCATCTCGATGAGATACACAGTGACTTATAGATTCTCCATCCTAGAGCCAAACTCTAAAAAAAATTCCCCCACTCTTCTATTTATATGTATGATATTCATAAGATAGCACAGTTTAGTTTATCATCATGTTTATTATCCCATTTTTTTAAACACAGTCTCGCCTACCTATATACAAATTAGTCCTATGAAGTGGAATTCCTCTACAACTATGTGTGTAATGATCCTCATTACCATAGGACAGGTAGTGACACACGGATCTCAAATCAGGAGTTGAGATACAATATAAAAATCTCCCCCTCCCTATGTACGTAGCTGACCTACACAAGGATTTCTCTGTCTAGGAACTGCATCTTGATTGATTATTGTCACCACATGATATATGGTGATCCTAATATCTCAAATAATTGGACCAAAAGAATGTTTTCCCTTCTTTACAATAAATTTAAACATGATCAAGAAACACTCTACCCATTCCTAGTCAATAAAGACATAAATAAACTCTTTATACTCAGGAAAATTTATTTTTATAAACATACTGCATATAATATGAAATTCATATCTCTATAATCATTCATTTTCTATTAAATAAAGTAGAACCAAACTCCAAATGTAACCAATATCAGTCATTAAAGCATTATACTAGTGGATTCATTTAGAATTTGGTCTACAGTCATCCTTTGCATACTTTTCCCATATCATCTTCTATGATCTCGAACCCTTATTCCCTGTCCTAAAATATTCAAACATCATTCCAAATGGATATCAAAATATTATTATCTATATATATAGGAAATGGTTTCCCTAGAATTAAAAACATTAAAAGGAACACCAAATGACCTAATTTCATGAATTTAAACTACATGAAAATATCCTCATTTCATGATATAAAACTATAAGGAAATTTCCAAGTCACATGATATTAAATTTCATAGTTCACATCCCATTCTTATAACATAAAACTACATATTTTTGTGACCATATCATGTGAGGATCGATGTACCTAATATCACATTCCTACCATTTCTCTATGTCATAACTACATGGAACATGATTTCCATACTAATGAAATTCATAGTGAGAGATGAATCACGCATCCTAAAAGTATCTATAATCACAACACCAATCATCATATCCAATATATAATTTAGTTTTATTTAAATCATTCTCCACTCGGTTAGATCTTACACCATCCTAAATGAATCTTTCATAATCAACACACCTTCCTTTCACAAATCACTATTTTTGTCTTGGGAAATTCAGACCCACAGAAGATTTTCATTTATATAGGTAATTAGAGAACCTAAATCCAATGGGGACCATTGTTTTGAATAGTGATAATATACCTCAAACTTGACTGTTCAAAATGTGCCACCAAATATGGAATATAAATCAATTTATTTTAATTCCATAAGGAAAATTCTTATCATATTCATATGCTTTGATGAAATTATATATAACTGCCCATAATTTAAATACATTTTGTTTACTTCAGAATTGCAGTATATTTATTAAAACATATAACAAAACCATGAAAGTACCATATAGGTATAGTGACTTCAGGAACATAGAGACATAAACAAATGGTTCATAAAACATCTATATTGTGTCCCATTTATTTCATCTTAACAAGACTCTTTTTTGGAATATCATATTTAATACCCTTCTTCCGGACCTGTGGAAAATAAACGTACAATAGGGTGAGCTAAAATTCTTAGTAGGGGTAAAAAATTAAATATCAATCATATCATATTCATAAGAACATACTATTTGAAAATGTTATCCTGTATAAGATATCATAATATCATGTGATGGGATAAATCATAGAAGTGTAATGTAAACCCAATAGGATAACATATTACATGAAACTTTGTGGAATATAGACATAATCATATAAAATCATTTCATATTAGTCAAGGCACATTTCCAAGACCATCATAGCAGACAAATTCCATTACAGAACCAAGTTCACTCCTCATTCCAATCATGTACCGCTGATCCTGATTAACTTGTCATTCCATCTAGGTCTATGTCATGAGATATAAATCAATACCAATTGCATGTGAGGGATATATAGGTCCCACCCATCTCAAAATTAAATCATTCTTAAATTTTCCACAAAACATAAATCAGTCATAATAGCATAACCCATGAAATAAAATGGGATTCTTAAACATCATTTTATCATAACATAATACAAATAAGATAAATCAACTTCATAAAAATACATTAATAATAAAAATAATAAAATAAATGTAATAATTTTAATCGACACATAAACATGTGTCAACTTATATGGAAAATACTTTTGATAAACCACTTGAACTTAGTTCTAGAGGAAAATATCATTTCTTCTTCAAAAACATTTTCATTTCTCAAAATTCCACACAATTTTAAAAGAAAATAATTTAGTCAAAAATAAACCTGAAATATTGTAGTGTAATATTCATTGAAATAAGGAATTAAAAATACATAAATATCAGTTCAAGAAATATATGTTAAGAATCATTATCATCGTACTTTTGCCATAAAAGTCAAAAAATTACCTCATTTGGTAAACAAAATAATGATTCCTTCCATACCATGTTGTAAAAGTCAAAAAGGAAAAAAATGACTCTAAAAATATATAGAAGAGTACTAAAATTTTTATGAAAACATTTAAAAAACATGAAGATGGATATAAATGTAACCCCATTAAATACTTATGTATAAAAATCTGGAATAAAAAAGTTATTGAAAAATTATCTCTTACCTTAGGTCTGATATGATTTGTATGTATCTGAACCTCCTGTATAATGATTTAAATAATGTTACGAATTTATTCCAGAATAATAAAAAAATTTATGATAACATTTATGATCATATTTTCATCTGTTTGGTAGTAACATTAAATTGTATATTTCATTATTTCTCTTTATTTGGGTATTAACTACTTTATGTTCGTACACATGTTTTGTCAGATATGTTATTTGTCCCCTATTTATGTTATAGTTATATCATTTAAATAATTTTGTGAGAATTATATATTTCATATTTATTCATTGAATACATTATATAATCATGGTTTAATAAAGATCATGTAGAACGAACCACAACCCACCGTGGAGACGGTAAGTCGTACTTACGCACGAGCAAAGATATCGTTCCCATAATTGTGGAATGGTATTAAAGTAGACAATGTATAGATTCTCATAATTACTATAATGTTATTTTATTCATATATATTTATTATTTACACCATTATACCCATCTATGTAAGGTGGTGGTGAAAAAAATATATTACACTACGGCATAGAGATGGTAAGTCGTGCGTACCCACGCACGCTGATTTCGTATCTTCGTATGATGGATAAAAGGAGAAATAGGGTTTTTCATATTAATAATTACATATAAATATATTAGTGATAATGATCTTATTATTTTATAATGAAAAAACTAAATAATAGGAAGTAAAAGATGAAAGAAACTTGAAACAATCGATAGAAGACATTACCTCTTCCTCGATGTGCCACCTTTGAATTTCTACTTAAGGCATCCGAGTTTGTCTTTTGAGAAGACCAGAACCCCCAAGATGTTACTAGGGATTTTTAGAAGTGTAATGGTCAGGGTTTAGCCGATTTGGAAGGCTCAATATGGAGTGTAGAGGAGAGGAAGGATGTTCACTTTTATAAGAGAGAAGAGGGGCACTTTAGAAAACTCACAAAAATATGAATTTATAATTAAATAAAAACCTACCCAAAAATCACCAAAGTATCCATAATTCAATGATGAGATTATATTAGGTCGTAATATTAACAAGAAATAGATTTTAGACAAATTATTTTGTCAATTTAAGCCTTAGCTTTTTAATTGATCATTACTTATTCAATAAATGTTTAATTTTGGTAATAACATTCAAAATATTTAATAGTAATGAATAATTACATATGTGGCGTTAATTGAACATAAATGGATAATTTTTGATATTTTAGACCTTGTAATTATAACTTTTTAATTTTTTAATATTTATTTTATTTTTAAATAATATAATAAAATGTTATGTTTTTAAAATATCAATAGTTTCAATTTTGACACTATTCATTTGTTAGACTTTAAATAAAATTCACAGAGAATCTAAATTCAAACCAAAATATTAAAGAAACTCCTAACATGTTATAGTGACCTATAAAATTCATGGATAACATCAATTAGTTCATACGATATTTCTTTTAACATTTTTAAAACTATTTATTTGATATTTCTATTAATAAAATAAGTTCTACATCACTATTGTGTCATCCTTAATTGTAATTATTTAATATATAAAAATTATAAATAAATTTATATAATGTGGTTAATTATATTATATTTCCAGAGACTATCTATAGTAAATTTTATCTCATTTTTATCCATATATTAAAATTAATACACATATATAAAAAGATATTGTGACACTTTGTATATTTAATTTGTTTTTGTCACATTCATGTCATTTTCATAGGTAAGTGGAAATAAAGTGATTCAATTTCAAAAAATAGATTATATGGGTCGAATATAGTCATCAAATAATATTTTTACAGGTGTTTTGGTAGTTTTAAAATATTATTGTTACCCTTAATTACCTGATTCACCTTTAACCATGGTAATAAAAATAATTACCAAAGTCACTATTTATAATGCCCAAAAATAAAAGTATCCAATTAACATAATTTGGACCTATTTATACCAAATATGGAATCCATTTTTCAAGATTCAAAACACATAAGTTTTAGTAATTAATTTAAAATTTATCTTGTTGTTGAGAAAACTGGTTTTAAAAGTTAAAACATTGCAAAATATTGAAATGTTCTTAATAGTGAAATAAATGTAAAATTTATGATAATGATATATGATATGTTAAATGGTAAAAATATATTCTATTATACTTTATAAGCATTAAATATTATAATTTAACCATATAATGTATCCCAATGAAAAAAGTTGTTTTTAATTAAAATTTAGCATAATTTTACTATTCCTCAAAATATGAAAGTTATTATAAAAATATTAAAAATTTATCCAAAGTAAATTATTATACACCAATTTAAAATATCATTTCTATTCTATCATATAAAAATCAATAATTTTTCAATGTCTTAATTTAATATGGGTTCCCCAATTAATGGTGTAAAATTAACCTTGTTTTTAAAACAATTACATCAAATTGGGTTTTATTCACAACCTATGACTAAAATATTCATTGAATGAATATCAAAAACACATATATAACTTATTAATTTCGTTAGAAAAATTAATTCACTCTAAAATAAAAATTTCTTATTGATTTATATTTTTAATAATGCATTTTCATATGTTATTTATAATTATTCCCAGTAACCTAACAGATAGCCTATAATGATAATTTTATATTAAGGGCATATCACAGTTTATTTAAACTTGTGATTGTGTGAAAAGAAAGATATTAAAGAATAAAAATTATCTCAATATTTCATAAAAACATATGGGAGTTACTTTCTACCCCCCTTAAATTGAATTTCACCCTCAAAATTCATCTCATGGAAACAAACAGATGAGGATTCCTCTCCTTCATCATACCCTCAAGTTCCCATGTAGCTTCTTCAAATTGTTGGTTCCTATATAAAACATTAACAAGGTGAGTGATCCTGTTTCATAGAGCTTTTTCTCTACAATACCTAATCTCTATCAGTTTTTCTTTAAAAGAAATATATTTCTCCAAGGGTACACCTTCTGAGCTTAGTAAATGTTAAGTATTAGGTATGTACTTTATCAGGAGAGATACATAGAACACAACAAGAACTTGAGAGATAATCAGTGGAAGCACCAATCGGTAATTTACCTTCCCAACACGATCCAAAATTTTAAAATGACCGATATACCTGTAGCTCAACTTTCATTTCTTTCCAAATGTCATTATTATGTTCCTGGGAAATATTTCTTTGATCGCCTTATCACCAACTTCAAACTCTGGGACTTTTCGTCAGTTGTCAGCATAACATTTTTGTTGACTTTGAGCTTCTCTTATATGTTGTTGAATATATCAGACATTTTCTTTCATTTCATTATCAAGATCAGGTCCTAATAGATTACATTCCCCACCTTCATCCCAATAAGTTGGTGTTCTTCACTTATTTCCATAGAGGACTTCAAAAGGATCCATCTAAATATTGGAGATTAACCTGTTTCTATTTAAAAAATTACACCAATGGTAGTTGTTGATCCCAACCACCATTGAAAGATATAGAGTAAGATCTAAACATGTATTCTTGAGTTTGAATTTTCCTCTCAGACTAACTATCTATCTGAGGGTGATAAGCAGTTATGAGACTTAACATTATATCCATAGCATGTTGAAGACTTCTCCAGAACATCAAGGTAAACAATGGGTCCTGATCAGATATAATGGAATGTGGTAATCAATGCAAACTTACCACGTCCTTTACATATATCAGGGTAAGATGATCAAGAGATAAATACTCTCTTATAGAAATGATGTGTGAGTAATTCATAAGATGATATACTAAAACACATATAGGATTGTTTCCTTTTGATGTTTTGGGAATTCAAATGAAAATGCACATAGTTATGTTTTCCCATTTCCATTTTGGAATGGGTAATGGTTGTAATATACTCTTATACTTCTTTCATTCATCCTTAAATTTCTGAAAAAACCATGTTTCTAGAGACATATTCAACGATATCTCTTTTCATGACATCCCACCTGAAGTACTCATTTAGTTCCTTCTACATCTTCATGATTCTAGGGTAAATAGAGAATGAAGAACTATAATCCTCATCCAATAATTCCTTCTTAAATTTTGGTATGGGAGGAAAAAAATCAAGTTCCTGAATCTTATTATTTCATCACAGTTAAGGTAGAATTCCAGAACATTTCTCACCTTCATTGGTAACTATACATCTTTCTTCTATGCCTCTTTAATCTTCACATGTATAGATGGTTGAACATTCATTTGAGAAAGATAATATTTATCCCCTTCCATTAAAATTTTAATATCCTTCTTTTGTAAATCCATAAATATTGAATATTTTTTATCCTCATCATTGATATGTTATCATTCTCTTTTTAACTCAAAGCTTATTCCACCTGGTTCGCTTTCCCAAGGTTATAATGTGTTGAGCAGTCATAATCTTATATAAACTCCAACCATCTTCTTTGGTTCATATTCATATCCTTTTGTGCGAAAATATACATTAAACATTTATCATCAGTATAAATATCACTGCTTGACCATAAAGAGAATATTTCCATATTTTTAATGCAAATATTAATACAACAAACTCCAAATCATGATTTGGGTAATTTTTCTCATGGATTTTCAACTTTTGTGAGGCAGAAGCTATCAATATATCATTTTACATGAGAACATTCCCTATCACCTTCATGGATTCATCATTGTAGAACACAAACCTTTATTCACTATAAGGCAGGGTTATCATAGGTTCACTGAATAAACATATTTTCATCTCATTGAAATTATCTTCACATTCCTTCGGCCAAATGAAATTAACTTCTTTCCAAGTCAATTTGGTGACTAGAATAGATAATCATGAAAAAAACATTCACAAAATGTCGATAATATCCAGCCAAACAAAGAAAACTTTATTTCTTAGTTACTGTGGTTGGTCTCGGCCATCCTTCAATAACCTTTTTTTCCTAGATCCATGTATATCCCCTCTCTTGAGATTATCTAACCAAAAAATGAAACTTTTTGAAGCCAAAATTCACACTTGGTAATATTGGCATAAAGCTTCTCCTTTCTTAGGGTCTTTACGTCAATTCTCAAGTTATCTTCATGTTCTTCCTTTCTCTTTGAATAGACAAGAATGTCATCAATAAAGACTACCACAAACTAATCAAGATAGTCTCTAAAGACTCTATTCATTAGATCCATGAAGGTAGTATAAGCATTAGTATAACCAAAAAGAATCATTATAAATTCAAAATTTCCATACCTTGTAGGGAATTCTATATTTGATATATCCTCATTCTTTACCCTTAATTTATGGTATCCTGAATGAAGATCAATCATGGAATAGTGTTGTTTTCTATTTAGTTGTTCAAATATGTCATCAATGCATGACATAGGTTTTTTTTATATTTATCTTGTTAAGTTCACTATAATCAATGCAGAGTCTCAATGATCCATCTTTCTTCTTAACAAACAAAACAGGTGCTCCACAAGGTGATCCACTAGTGTATATTAATCCCTTATCAAGATTCTATTTTAGTTTCTTCTTCAATTCCTACAACTCAATTGGGGTCATTCTATAAGGTTTCTTTAAGATATGAATAGATCTCGGAATGGGTTATATTGAAAACTCAACTTCACCTTTTGGTGGAAGACCTGGAAATTCCTCTGGAAAGACATCATTAAACTCCCATAAAATGGGTGTATTCTTAATAGTGAGTTTCTTGTCAATCGTTTGAGATAAATTATATTTTTTATTGGAATCAAGACCCATAAGATGGATGAAATATCTACGGGATGGTTACATTCATCCTTGCATCAATAGATGGTCATAGATTTATATGGAATATGAAATGTGACTTCCCTTATTTGGAAATTGATAAGAGCTCCATATAAATAAATCAAATCCAAGCCAAGAGTGACATCAAATTCAACTTTGGGAAGGACCACAAGATTTGAAGGAATCAATTTCCCACAAACTTTAATCAGAGAAGAATTGTAAACTTTTGATGTGACTGTTATGCCATTAGGAGTTGTCACAGCTTTCTCAACGTCTAATTTTTGGGGTAATATGGTGATACCAATAGTAAATTCAAAACAAATTAAAGTGTGGGCGGATCCAAAATAAAATAAAACATTTTTTATATTAGATTGTATGGTAAGTGTACCTTTCACCACTTCATTATCGTCCTTTACACTGCCGATGGTAATTTAATGTGATTTTACTTGGTTGTTGTCTTTAAGAGTTTGTTCATGTTGATCATCATCAATAAACCATGGATTAGGTAATTTATTGGAATAATTTTCCAATTCCTTGCACTTATAACATTGAAGTGTAAGAGGTGAATTATTTTTAGCCTTTTTTTGCATGAGTCGACATATTTTTCCCATCACTTCGGCATTCAATTTTCCAATGAACATAATTTCCACACATAAAACATTTACATGTCCCATTAAGAAAATTCCCTCCATGTTTCTTTACATACGTTGAGCATAATGGACAACTCATTTTCTTTTGAGTGTGGTCTTTTTTCTTTTCTTTGAATTCCATTTTCCTTTTCTTATCAAACCCCTATGACTGATGGGTTACTCCAATATCTATATCATCCTTGAGAGCACATCGAACAATTTCCTCATATCCATGGAAGTCCATTATGGATAATTCCCTTCGGATACTTGGTTTTAAGCAACAAATGATCGATTGATCTTACTCACAGGATGGATAATAATTTTGGAAGCATACCTTACAAGTTTTGTAAAACTTTCTTCGTAGGTACCATTAGATTCATCATCCTTTTTCTTCAGTTCAAGAAACTCTTTCTCTATATTTGTTCGAAAAATACCAGGGAAATACTTATTTAAAAATAAGTTCTTGAACTTGTCCCATTCCATTGAATCAATTTCATCAATTTACCTTGTATTAGTAATAATATTCTACCATTGATCAGCTTACCCTTCCAAACGATGTACTGTTATGATGACTTTATCATGCTCACAATATTATAGGACTGAAAATATCTTCTCAATGGTACTGATCCATTGTTCACTCACTATAGGATTAGAAGAACTACTAAATGAAGGTGGGTACTAACACATAAAGGATTCAAAAGAGTTTTCCTCCCTCCTTTTCATGTTTGGAAGTCCTGCATGACTCATAGCTTAAGAAAGTTATGTGATCCAGGCTATAAGATTTTTCATTTAATCTCCCATAACATTTGGTTTCTTACAGGGACAATCATTTCATTTACCATCGCATTTAGCATTAACACTGTTCCTTAGAGTTCTAGCCATTGAATAAAACCCAAAAGCATAGTGTGAGAAACACTAATTATAATATGAAAACCAAATAATCAAGAATAAAATTTCAAATTAAGACACTTTAGATTTTATCCAAGATTATTCATGTTCATTTCTAAAACAGTAGGATTGTATCCTATACTTATACATATCCCTATGGTTCTTACTAAGGCTTTCACATCCTAGTTTCCAAAGGTTAACTACCCCTTTTTCTATGATACCAACTATAATGACCCATAATTTACATACATTGTTATTACTTCAGAATTGATGTATATTTATTTCAACATATAACAAAACCATGATAGGACAATATAGGTATAGTTTTTTTAGACACCAGAAAACATAAACAAGTGGTTCATAAAACATCTACATTGTCTCTCGTTTATTTCATCATAACTAGACTCTTTTTTGGAATAACATATTTAATACCATTCTTCCTAACATGGGGAAAAGAAACATACACAATGGGGAGATCAAATTCCCCATAAGGGTAAATGAAGGAAATACCAATCATATCACATTCATAAGAACATAACATTTGAAAATCTTTTCCTTCATAAGAGATCATAATATCATGTCATGGGATAAATCATAGAAGTGAAATGCAATAACAATAATCATAAAATAAGACATGAAATTTTGTGGAATACACACATAATCATATAAAATCATTTAGTATTAGTCAATCCTCGTTACATAGACCATCGTAGCACACAAAGTCCATTACTGAACTGAGTTCACTCCTCATTCCAGTCTTGTATCACTGAACCAGATTAGCTTTCCATTCCATCCATGTCTATATCATGAGATATTAATAATTATCTAATGAATTAGAGGGAGTTATAGGTCCCACCCATCTCATAATGATATCATTCTTACATGTTGTAGAAAGCTTAAATCATTCTTTATAGCATAACCTATTAAGTAAGATGGTATCCTTAAACATCATTTCATAATAACATAATCCATATAAGATAAATAGACTTCATAAAATTAATTTTATCTTAAAAATAATTTGGATAGAAACATAACCCTTTGTCTTCATAGATGGAAAATAATTTTGATAAACCACTAGAACTTATTTATTGAAGAAAATATCCTTTTCTTCTTCAAAAACATTTTTTTCCTCAAAATGCCTCACAATTTTAAAATAAAAAAATAGATGAAAATAAACTGGAAATAGTGTAGAGTAAGCTTCATTTAAATAATGCATTAAGAATAAGAAATAATCCATCCATGTCGTATAAGTTAAAAAAACATTATCCATGAACTTTTGCCGAAAATGTGAAAGAAGTGCCTCGTATGGTAAACAAAAGAAAGATTCCTTCAATACCATGTAGTAAAATTCAAAACGGGGTGAAAATGACTGAAAAATTATAAATAAGAATATTAACCATTTTTTTAAAACAATTTTTTTTTAAAACACGGACATGTATATAAACATAACCCGAGTAAATACATACATATAATAAATCTCGAATAAAAAAGAGATTGAAAAATTTTCCATTAACTTAGGTATGATATGATTCCTATGTATCTAAACCTACTATATAATTATTTAAATAATTTATGGATTTTTTCAATAATCATAATCATTTTTATGATAAAATTTATGATCATATTTTCATCTGTTTGTTAGTAACATTTCATTGTTACTCGTTATTTGGGTATTAACTGCATTATGTTCTTATGTATGTTTTTTCTGATAAGTTATTTTTACTATTTTTAGGTTATAGTTATATAATTTACATCACGGTATTAGAATAATATATATTATATTTATTCATTCAATTCTGTTATATAATCATTGTTTAAGGAAGATCATGTAGAACGAATCAAAATGCATCGTGGAGATGATAAGTCGTACGTTCGCACGAGCGACGATATCATTACCATAATTGTTGAATGGTATTGAATTAGATGGTGTGTAGTATATAAGAATTAGTATAATGATATATTATTCATATATAGGTATTATTTAAACCATTATACCCATCTATGTACGGTGGTGGTGAAAAAAAGATTACACCACAACTGGAGATGGTAAGATGTACGTACGCATGCGCAGTGACTTCGTTTTTTCATAGGATGGATAGAAGGTGAAATTGGGTTCTTTCATATTTATAATAACATATCTGTATATGAGTTATAATAAAGTTATTATTTTAAATTTAAACAAATAAATAAGAGAATGTATAAGAAGAAAGAAACATGAAACAATCGGTAGACGAGATTACCTCTTCCTTGACGTGCCTCCTTTGAATTTCTACTTAGGGCACTAGAGTACATCTTTTGAGAAGACCAAAACCTAAATAATGTTACTTGATAAGTTTAGCAGATTAATGTTTAGGGTTTTTTCAAGAATGAAGGATCTAAATAGAGTGAAGAGGAAGGAAAGGATGTGCCCTTTTATAAGAGAGGATAGGGGCACTTTAGGAAACTCTCAAAAAATTTAATTTATAATAAAATCAAAACATACCCAAAAATATCCAATGTTTCCCACAATTAAAATATGATATGATATAGGGCTGCAATCTCATCATCCAATAAATTTTGGATAACTTATTTTTCAAATTTTAACCTTATCTTTTTAATTTACTCGTAGTTATTCTATTAAAGTTTAATTTTGTTAATAATAGTATAAATATTTAATGGTAATTAATATCTACTAATGAGGTCTTAATTGAAAATAAATGGATAATTTTTGATATTTTAGTCTTTATAATTATCACTCTGTAATTTGAGAATATTTTTATGATTTTAAAATAATTTAATAAAATATTAAGTTTACAAAATATCAATAGTGTCAATTTTGACACTACTAATTTATTAGACTTTAAATACAATTACCATAGAAGATATATTCGAACCAAAATGTTAAGTACAATTTTAAAATTTCAAAGTCATGTTTAAAATTCATGGAGAATATTAATTAGTTCATATGATATTATTTTAACTTTTTTAAAACCATTTATTTGACATTTCTATAAATAAAATAATTTCTACAACACTCATGTGTCATCATTAATGGTAGTTATTTAATATATAAAAATTATAAATAAATTTATATGATGTAGGAAATTGTTTTATATTTATAGAGACTATCCATATTCAATTTTATCTTCTAGTTATCCATATATTAAAATTAATATACATATATAAAAATAGATTGTGACACTTTGTCAATTTAATGAGTTTCTTACATTCATGTCATTTTCATAGGTAATTGGAAATAAAATGATTACATTTAGAAAAATAGATGATAAAGGTCGAATTTAATCATCCAATAGGGTTTTTATATGTTTTATGGTAATTTCATAATAATATTTTTACCCTTAATTACCTGGTTCACCTTTAACCATGGTAATAAAAATAATTTCCAAAGTAACTATTCATAATGCCAAAAAATAAAAGTATCCTATTAACATAATATGAATTTAATGATTCCAAATATTGAATACATATTTCAGAATTAAAAACATATAAGTTGTAGTTATAAATTTAAAATTTATTTTGTTGTTGAGAAAATGGGTATTAAAAGAAAAAACATTACAAAAGATTGAAATGTTTTCTACCAAAGAATTCAATGTAAAATTAATGTTAATGACATAAATTATATTAAATGGAAAAAATATATTCTATTTATACTTATAAACAATTAAATATTATAATTTAACCATATAAATTATCTTAATGAAAGAAATTGTTTATAATTAAAATTTTTTGTATTTTTACTACTCATCAAAATAAGATAGTTATCAGAAAAATATACAAACATTATACAAAGTAAATTTTTATACCCCACTTAAAAATAACATGTTTATGTTGTCATATAAAAATCATTATTATGTAAATGTCTTAATTTAAAATGGTATCATCATTCAAAGGTGTAAAATTGACCTTTAAAAAAATAAAATGGGGTTTTTTCATAACCCTTGACTAAAATATTCATTCAATGAAAATCTAAAACACATGTATATATTATTAATTTTATTACAAAAATTAATTCAATCTAAAATAAAAATATATAATTGATTGATATTTTTCATAATGCTTATTCATAATTTAGTTATAATTATTCCAAAGAACCAAATGGCTAGTCTATAACGGTAATTTCATATTAAGTTCATCTCGCAGTTTTGTTAAACTCCCAATTGCGTGAAAAGAATGATACTAAAGAAAAAAAATATTTAAATATTTCATAAGAACATAAGAAAGTTACATTATAATTGAATTCTATTTTCAAGCTTGGTCTTTGGTCATCCCTTACATGCATGCCCCATCCCACTCCTTCGTATATGAGAACCACACATTCTTGATTTATGAATTCCCTCACATTGTACATCTATAGAATCTATTGATATATGTTTGGTTAGTGACTTAAATATCATTTGATCTATAAAATGGTGTTTCCACCAAAGGATTGGTCTACCCTACATGACCTTAATCTTTTTAGATAAGTTTTCTCTATATTCTATCCCACACATGGTCCTAATCCATGTAGGGAATTCCAATATGAGTTAATTATTTGAAATATTTTTTATTGAATAATAATTCAACTTCTTCATCTAGGTCCAATACCAATAAAAATATTTTATTCAACCCTATATGAATTCATTTTAAAAACCATTCATTATTGTTTTGGGAAACTCATATCATCCAAAACATATCATCTATATCAGAAGTTAGAGAGTCCAACTATGAAGGACACATTTATTTACAATTCATAATACACCCCAAACATGGATTTTAATAACAAACCTTCAAATATCCCCTTTCAATCAAAGTCATTTTCATTACCATTCAAAACCCCCCTTATCTATAAATAACTCAATAATATCACAAGGGATTTTTCATTTCGTCAGGGTCTGTGGTCATTCCTTTTGTAATTATCCATTGTCAACTCTTCATTGCTGAAAATTCCAAGATTGTGAATTAAAAATTTCCCTTCTTATATTCAGAAATTTTGGGATCATTATCATCCTAAAAATCATTCTTGTGTCACTATTAACATAACTCAGGTTGAATGTTGTTCAACATAAAGTAACAGTTGCATTAGTATGGATTATAAAACCTTATATTGTTAATTAAAGAGACACAACACTCACTAAGATGAAATCCCCCAAAGCAAACCCTATGAATGAGATGAGTTTTTCTCTCTAAAAATCAAAATAATATGATTTAGTAAAAAATTAGAAATTGATATTAAATATGTACATAACATGTTAAGTTAAAAATCTAAAAGGATCCACCTAAGAAAAAGACATGTGTCCCATGGTAAGTAATTTTTTATCTAAATTAGGAAAAAATTAGGACAATGACACAAAATACACAATGATTTTATGGTATTTCATATGACTATAGAAATATTCAAACTATGATCGCATGGTCCCATGTCCTAGGAAACAATTAGGTCATCATACCTCCTGTGAGAAAACTTCAGATCCCGCCATATGATATATAAATACATCAACGTTCCCTACATTTAAATTAGAATAAGATTCCATTCATTGTGAATGAAACTAATTATAAGGGGTCTTTTTTAGCCCTAGAAAAATTCATTCCACAAGCATTTTTGATAAATTAATGATATATATATACTAGTAGAACACATGTCTTATTTTTGTAGAAATGTGTCTCAATGTCAAAAGAAGAATCATATTGTATTTCCTTGTTCTAGAAGACAACTACACACCAATGGATGAAAATTATCTTTAAATATTTCCCAATTTAGTGACATGGTTCCATGAACATGCCACTGAGAGAATTTTGGGATTCGGGAAAATTATTATAAAAATATGTAGATACCTTAAAACCAATATATAAGGGTCTTCCAGGAACATTTCTCATATGTAAACACTATTATAGGGTGTAAATAGAATGTCCAATGTATATTTCGCTTCATAGGCTATGGTTTGATGCGTCATAGAGCCCAAAAGGACTACAATAAAAAATGTTATGGTGATCGGAAGTCAGATAATTTTTTATAAATGAATTTAACATATGTTGATGCTCTATCATGAAACTTCATCACCCATCTTGAGAATGTATCTGGTTTTTAGAGCACCTACATATTCCCTTTTATGTAGACCAACAAGTGAGAGGAATTTTCATGACCAAAATATCACACTGAAGTCTAGGATGTGTGGTCCAAAAGAACTATTGTATAAGTATGAGTGACTTGCGTGATTGACTTTCATGAACTACCTCATTCAACTAGGATCATCATATTTCACATAAATACAAACATGGGGATCACAAAATAAAAGGACTGGAATTTTGAGGAAACCAACGGATTCCCAAAACTTTCTATTCTTCTCTCAAATCCTCATAACCAACCTTTTAGATCACCTAGGTTCAAAAGAAGACAAAATTAAATAGAATCCAAGGATTGGAGGTAATACAATGTATAAAACACCAATGAACTATATGAAGATCCCCTTCTCCCTTGTCCAGATGTATTATAGAGAACGAACCAACCAAAGCTTAGGACATTCATGAGTCACTTACAATAGTTCCTATTTTGATACATACATGTCCTAGTGAGGTCTGACCCAAGTCTAGTCTCTCAAGTTTTTCTTCGTCCAATATTACTCCGCTAACACTTGCATGTGGGACCATTATGATTTCCCATTTATCAATTGAGAGAGGTACCTCCAAACACCACCCAAGATTTACCTATGCTAAAGTGATAAATACATCTCACCAAGGCATCACCTGGGTGAGGAACCCATTATAACCATTTCAAATCTCCAAGGATTACGCACCCCATTATTATAGTTCTTTGTCTGAGGGAAACCAAGCCAAGACCTCCTCTAAAGAATCCATATAAGAAAGATATGAATTTATGGATCACCATTTTCCCCTCTTGACAATATATTCAAATGTTAAAAGAAGTCCCACATTTGACCTCCCAAATAGGTAGGATCCTTGAAATTTCCACAATCATGCATGTATGTGCTAATGAGGATCCCGACCTTAGGGTTGATGGCTGGTGGATTCTAACGTTGAGACGTGACATCTTTTTCCTGAAATCTGAAGATAATTACATGAGAATATCCCATTTTCATCCATGAACTCACCCTCACATACTATTCCACCAATTATAGGGGGTGTATTTCTTATATAATCGCTCTAATATTAATCACTCAGTCTTTCTTATAGGACATCCCCCACCTTTCATACCCTCACTCTTTTCCACTAGTGGAAAAAGGTGATTGTGTGGATTGTTATATATTCCACATCATATTTTTTTATCACATCAATCAGGAATCATGTGATATTAATTATTAGTGGTGATAATTTCATCAGTATGATAAAATATAAACCTTTTGGGATTAAAAAAAATACAATCCATAATCTGGTTATCACCCACTCAAAGGAGAATATTTCCTATAAGAGAAACCATAAAAGTTATACTTTCTATATGATACGAATAGTTGGTACCCACTCTATAGATGTAATCCCCAATCATTATAATCTACTTGGGAAATTATTCTTTTCCAAAGGTTGTATGTAGGAAGCCTCCATAAGGATCAATACCAATCCCCCAAACTCACCCAAGTCTTCTCTAGATCATATTCCTAGTAGGTTCATGTCTAACTTATATCCCCATAATCCTTTCGGGTCCCCTATGTCCATCCATATTGTTCCATATTTATAGTACTATCATGACCCATACATGGGATCCAATGTACCTACCACATTTCTCAGGACATTCAGGCATTATTCCAACACCAACGTTTGCAATTATCATTTTCCCATGATGTCTTGCATGGTTTAATCCTTTATAAAATAAATTAAAAGGTATGATTTGTCCCATTAAGTAGAACCAAACATCATGGCCTCTAATTCCTTTAATATGGACATGTAGGAATCCCCTACCTGTGGTCGAACCGCAACATTGAAATAACCCCCATCTCCCTTGAAGATGATAAATTCTAGAGATCCGAACTATATGAAATGGAACTACCATAAAAAAAGTTAATGTAACCAAGATGGAGATATAATAATAAATATTTGTTGTTTCTAGTAATAACATGTCTATAATTCATTGTTAATACATATGGGTGAAAAAATATATATTTTGAAATTAAAATAAATACATTAATATAACCTAAATATGTTAGAGAGTACAAGAATATCTAATAATCCCCCCATATGATGTGATCAGGCTAGAAACCCATCCTCTTAACCAATATGATTTCATAAGCATCATTGGATAAGTCCCAATGGACCGTCTTCAATTATGAATAATAACCATGATCTATCATGGAAATGAGATTCGTTGGGTGTTTCTAGTTCCATGACTAAGCTCCCTTGGAAACCAAAACACAAGGAAAATGGGTGTGAAAAAATATTTAATTATTATAATTATTTTAAGACTATATTAGAGGGGATATTGTATATTGGTAACATAGAATTTATGATTTATATTGAGAAGACTACAACACAATCGACTTGAATAATATGAAATTCAATAGGGAGTATGTTTGTATATTTACCTATGATAGAAATGTCATCATGTTTAAGGTTTTATTTTTTTTAATCATTTGAAAAATCAATGAATCATCATTGGTTAGAAACACCAATACCATTGAATTATTTTCTAGTATATATGTACACCTAATGAATTTTTATGTGACCATGTGATCATTTAGGATAAAGAATGTCATTTCTATTTCCATGTATCTTAGGTGAGATCTATATAATGATATACACAATATTATTTACAAAGAATTGTGGTCTTGAAAAAAAGGGATTACAGGATCCACTAAAGGTATTACATGTTAGCTTTTAACAAATAAAGAGTCTAATACTTTTCTTTCAATTATTTTACTACTATGATTTTTCAAAATTTTCCGACATCCATGTTTCAAGGTGGTGATTCAATAAGTCATGAAATATTATAGGATATAAATGAATTCATATATCACTAATTAAATGAAATGGTATCCATCACTAGGTGAATAATAACTTTTTATTTTAATATATATTTTCCTTGTTCCAAATCAATGGTGTTGTTGGAATAAGCATCCTCCTACTCCCTCATGATAAATGGACGAAGGAAATGTCTACCCATGAAGACCATTAGTATGATAAATTTTAATTCAAAATTCTATTATTCCTTTTAATGGATGTAATGTACAATTGTTGAGGAATATGATTGTTATTTTCTTTCCATTTACACATTTATTATCTTCTTCATTTCTCTTCCACATTCATAAGCGTGATTATTTTCTCTATTATGAATTTCCTCATACCATTATGGAAATTACAATTGTATTTATTGATAATTATTTAACTATTGTGTGGTTGAATCATTTTTCCTCATTTACCATATCACTCACTAGATTTAATATATGTCATACATTTAATATCACTATACATATAAAAATGACTCACTAAACTCTTTTATTAATTTGAGAGAACAATAAATAACATTTTTCATAACTACCAAAATTTCAGATCATTGTACACATTCATAGATGTATTTTTTAACCACTATGGAATCAATCTATTTTTTAGTTATTATTGATTAAAAATAGGGGTGTACATAAAAATCATTATGAAAAAATCCTTAAATAATGCTATATATTTATTATCATTTTATTTATACTCAAATTTTCCCCCTATCTTAGTTTAAACAGTTTGAGGGTTATAATTGTTTATAAATATGTTATTAATGTATTCTGACTCTATATACCCTAATTATTCATTTTTTTTACTCTTCATGATTATTGTTCTCCATTTAACAACATCTCATTAAAAATAATATATTAATAGAGTGACATTCTCTTTATAGGAAAAATAAAGTGTCACAACCTGCCTTCACCAATATGATGTAAAGGACATTAGATTTCTAGACCTTTCCTTCTTGAAGTTTATGGAAAAATAATGGCCCCTGAGACCTACCACCAATAGGCCTCGGAGTGGTGACTACACCAAGGTTATATAATCACATGTAATATGGAAGGCAATACCCTTTTTATTTAGTAGGATCATGAGATAAAATGGTAAAAACCCAAAAAATCCAAAAACTGAAGGTAGGAGTAAAGCAGAACAAAAAATCCATTCCTATATGAAAGCTCTAGAATAAAGTGATACAATGTAAAAGAAAACTCCAGGGTGAAGTAACAAAATAAAAAGAAAAGAAGCAATTTCAACAATCCCTGCATCTGAGCTAGTACGGTTCTGCACGGTCCCTAATGTTCTCATAGAAACCTAAAAGTAGTTTTATATACGTGGGGTGAATATACAGGTATAATTTGTAGAGAAACCCAATACCTCCTGTGCACAATTGGGGAGGCATTTTAATGCCGCATGAGAAAAAGACATAACCAAAGCACCTAGTAAGAAAACTATCCACCCAACCCTCACCAAGTCACGCTCCACCAATAATGCAAGTCAAGTAAATTAATAGTAATAACACATTGATGATTGGGTACCCCAAACCAAATTCCCACAGTTTATTAAAGATATCCTACACGTCAGACCTCCCCCGCCATTCTCTCCGCAGTCCCACTGCCACCCCAACAACAACTATTTGGGCCACCACAACCACGCATCACACTTGTAGACACCTGGGTAACAATAACCACAAAGATACCTTCCCTTAGACACACGAGCCATAACAACTACCGCCACGCCCGAAGTCACCTTGGCCAAAAAAACTATTGAAATGCCCGAAGACACCTGGGCCTCATCCTGATGACACCTGGGAAACAAAATGTCTGCATCCAATTCTTCTAACCACCACAACAACCCTACCCAATGAATCATGGACAATAATGGACCTTAGTCCATCAGAGCCTTCCCGAAGAGTCTTGGGCTACTCGAGAAAGGGAGCAGAAAAGGAGATAATAACCATCCACTCATAGAAGTGTTGGGAAAAACGTCCTCCACCATGAAGTAGGGGTGTTCTGAATGAAGTTCCCAAATTGGGTGGGGTGCGAATAAGAATCATAATAACTAAATTATACATATAGGTAAACAAGAACTCATCCCGACCTAGGGGTTCCAAAACCATCCCATACACAAACACCCTCATTACAATTCATTTATAAAAAGCATAACAACCACAACCAAGTCTCAACCCATTCTCAAAAATCAATTCCCCATTAAAAACATTGTTGTTATCATACTCAACTGAATCAATTTAGATAATTATTCACTACTGTTCAACTAAAAAGCATAGCCACAGGACAATGATGGGAAAACAACCAAGCAGTAATTTAACCATTCACACCTAGTTCTCTTGTAAAGTCACAACAACAAAAGGGATCTTTGAGATCCCTCGGAGTACTAGAACCAAACCAAGCCCCAACATATGGACAAAAACCCACCAACCAACAACTGCACAATAGGGGATATCATCCCCATCCACGTCACCCCACAAGCATCAAGCAGAACAACCATACACATCACTAGAATATACCAAGGGAGTTTTCATATTCAACCACACCATTCCTTTAGTTTCTCCTTTCTGTTTTCATAATAATGGTGACAAAAGAAGGATTCATATTCATTGGGTGTCCATTTAATCATCCTAGATTATATGATTAAGAAGTTTCCATGTTATATCCATTCAATAATAGAATTTTCTAGAAAATAGAAGTTATTTAGTGCGTAATAAAGGACTACCAATGGCCATGATTTTCAATGGATATAAGCCCATACAATTCACAACATCTATGCATTGATAAAAGAGTACAACATCATCATCATACACACGCCATATTTCTTTGAAACCCATTTTTTATCTTTATTAATTTTTTGTTGCATCCATCCCTAAAAAAACATCGTTGTACCCGTCCTGTATGATACACAATAAAGAGAGGAAAAGGAAAACCATAACTGGATGATCTACCATCGATGTTTTTCTCCTCACACCAAGAACTGGGGATATTCTACTTGTAGGGGAGGAACTACGAGGACTCCAAATGTGAGCAGGAAGGCTCCAACATAGGCTCACCACTAACCTCAGGAAGGGGGCCTCCAAACACACAAAGGAAAATAAAAGAGACCATACAAGAAGAAGAACGAATCGGGTGTGTTAAAAGATGAGATACTAGAGTTAAGGGTTATGAAATCTTTAAAAGCTTTAAAAGTATATCTTGGTTTCACCAGACGGTTGGACAGTTACACATTATCGAATTAATTTTTATTTAATAATTACCATTTGACTATTTTTCATTACAGTTTTGAATTAAAGGTTTCATTTAAACAGAAGAAAAAACAAAACAGCGACACAATGTTTGGGTCATTTGAGGATCTCCCCCCTCATGGAGATCTAGAACATCATTTATGGTCCTCAAAAACTTCTGAAAACCACTTTAGAAGGGCATTAATTTTCAAAGGATGAGTTACAACAAACTGGGGAATGAAACCCCTGACAACCATATGGTACCAATCGAGTGTGGCGTTGATCACTGAGACCGATCGGGGACACATTGATCGGTGACACCACGGTGACACCCTACCACCAAAAATGCCACCCTCATGACTCACAGATGGGACTAGGGAACCCCAACACCAGAAATTGACAATGTAATGGACTAGGAGGGTCCGGGACATTACATCACATACCTCTCAACCTATTCTTGTCATTGAGAATTGAAACTGGACCCGAAGAAAACAGAGTGGTCTGAACAACCACCTTTTAGATACCTCTCAAGAGTAACCCACCTCGAAATCTAAGAACACACAACCATAAAAATGTAAAAATGTCCAGTCATATGGATTAGGGGGTCTCATCCCTCATGTCAAGATTTTATCTGCTTTGGGCAGGAAGGACTCACCTGCATGGGTTTAATCGCATCAACGCGAATGGGGCTCGATTCAAGATCAGGTCCTCCCCTCCCCACAGTCAGGACTCTTCACACACATTCATAGAACAGGGAAAACAAAATATTTTATAGTTAATATGGTCAATCACTACAACACAAACAAGTCACAATAATGAAATAGAACAAAACTCAAAACATCTTTGGGAACTGGGTGCACATCTGAGCTTCTCGCTCCCAGGTAGTCTCCTCGAGACCACCATGCCTCCACAACACACGAACCAAAGGGAAGGTTCTTACCCAAAGCACTTTCTCCTTTCTATTTTTGATCGTCACTAGTCATTCCATGGACATAGTTTCGTCCCCTATATCTGACTCTCCCCAACCAATGACATGGGAATCATCGTGTAGATATTGTCGAAGCTGGGAGATGTGAAAAAAATTATGGATCCTTTAAAACTGATGTGGTAAATCGATATGATATGCCACCACAACGGCTCACCCCAACTCCTTGAAATTCCTCATGAACCTATGAGTGAACTTCCTCCCCTTTCTGAACCTTCGATTCCCACGTCAAGGGGAGAACTTCAAGAAAAACCGGTCCCCGACCACGAACTCCAAGGGTCTACTCCAATGATCACCGTACGACATATGCCCGTCGTGAGCCACCTTCATCCTCTCTCCTATGAGATGAAAATTCCCTTTGGTTCTCTGCACCACCTTTGGACCAAGAAAACTTGCTTCCCAAACCTCTATCTAACACACGGGTGAGCGAAACGACTTCCCATACAAGGCTTTAAACGGAGCCATGTAAATAGTTTAGTGATTTCTATTATTATAGGAAAACTCTAATAAATGAAAAATTATACCCAAAATCCCCTCAAGTCCAAAACACACTCTCTTAGCATATCCTCCAATGACTGGATGGTCCACTCATTCTCCCCATCTTTCTGGGGGTGGAAATTAGTGCTATGGCATAGTTGGGTGTCAATAGCATGTTGTTATCCCCTTCATACTTGTGAGTTAAACCATGAATCCATATCTGATACTATGGACCTTGGAACTACAGGAAACTACACCACCTCATCCACGTATCTCTATTCTATCGCATCCACCGCACTCAACTCCTTGATCACTATGAAGTGAGATGATTTCGTTAGTTAGTCTACCACTACACAGATAGCATCATAGCCTCCTTCAACACTGGGTAGTCCGATGGTAAAATCCATCAAGATGTCAACCCATTTCCACTTGGGGTAATGTAAAGGCTAAAACAAACCTCATGGAATGTGGTGTTTGGCCTTCACCTGCTGACACACTAGACACCTTAACACAAGATCTGCCACTTCTTGCTTCACCCCGAGCCACCAAAACTAACCCCTCAAGCCCCAGTACATCATGGAAACTCTTGGGTGTACTACCACGGGTGAGTTTTGGAACTCACCAAGAACTCTCCCACACATTTCCACCAGGACAAACAAATTTCCATGAAACTGTATCTGATTTTGTCCTTCTTCTAACTGTCCTTCTGGGGGATTGCCCAGGTTAAAACAATCACACACCACTTCATCCTCTACGTCCCCCCACTGATACTCCTCCACCTGCTACAATAGGGAGGATTTTACTATCATTTGAAACCGATATCCTCTACCATCCTCTACACTTGCATCTAGGTTTGGGGCATCCAACTCCCCAATTACCTTCCAATCATCTTCTGATTCGCGAACCACATCCTTATATGAATTTCTACTCAAGGCATCGTCCACCACATTCCCCTTTCATGAGGTGTAGTAAATATCAAAGTTGTAGTCATAAAAAATCTTCATCCACCTTCTCTACCACATGTTCAGGTTTCATTGAGAGATGATATGCCTCAAACTCTTGTGATCCGTGAAGACCACAAAGCGCTCCCTAATGAGCTATTTCCACCACAACTTCAGTGTGAACACACCCACTACGAGCTCTAATTGATGGGTGGCATAGTTATTCTCATGGGGATGTAACTGCCTAGACCCATAAGAGATCACCCCCTGCAATTACATCATCACACACCCCAATCATGGCCCTGAAGCATCACAGAACACCTCAATCATCACCCCTTCTTCTTGAAACCTTCGCACTAGGGAACTAACCAACACACCCTTCAGATAATTGATGGCTTCCTGGAACTTCTCACTCAACACAGAATCTTTGCCCTTTTTGGTCAAAGCTGCCAAAGTGGTTTCGACTTGAGAGTAGTTGGGAAAGAAACTCTATAAATCGCCAGCCAGACCCAGGAAACGATGATCCTTCGTCACATTCTTGGGTTCTTCGCAAGAACCAACTGATTCAACCATTGAATGATCAACTAATATTCCCATATCGGACACCAAGTGTCCATGGAAGTGCACCTCTCATTTCCATAATATGCACTCGGACATCATCAAGTAGATTTGGTGCCATCAGAGGACCTATAAAATCATTCTCAGATTCTTAGCATGATCCTCCTCTGATCTTGGGTAGATAAATATGTCATTGATGAACGTAATGATGAACTAGTCTAGAAACACATTGAAAACATATTTCATGAGCTCCATGAATACAATAGGTGCGTTCGTAACACCGAACGTCATGACTACGAACTCAATGTTTACATACATTCACTTGAAAGTAGTATTCAGGATATCATTGTCTTTCACCATTAACTAGTGATACTCAAACCACCGATCAATCATAGGGAACCAACCTACTCCCCTTATCTATTCAAAATGGTCATCTATTTTCAAAAAGGGGTAACGGTTCTTGAATATTACCTGATTCAGCCTCCATTAATCTATGCATAGCATGAGACCACCATTTGCCTTCTTCATGAACAAGACCAGAGCACCCCATGGAGACATACTGGGTCTGACAAAACCCTTCTTCATCACATCATCAATATGAATATGAAACTCCCGCAACTCAGAAGGCGACATCCAATAAAGATCCATTGAAATTGGAAGAGCACCAGGTTGTAATTTTATCTCATGCTAAAATGTCACGTTGAGGGGTTAGAGTCACAACCTCCTTGGGAAAAACATACAAGAACTCTTTGAAAACTCCCAGAACATCCTTCATCTCAGTATCCAATGATTCTATGGAAATGTAGGCCAACATAGAAAGAAGAGGCTCCACATGTTGTCTCCCCACCTGACAGCCTCGTTCACCGAAAAAAGCAACACACTTGTTGCCCATATATGAAAGCATGATCCTTCTCTAGAAGAAGTCGATACTGGTACACACATACAACAGTCAATAAATGCCTAAAGAACATCATATGGATGCATCTACATCAAACGAATGTCCTCTAAAGACTGATGTGGCCCCAACATCAGTCTGTATCCCTGACAAACATAAGACAAGATGGTCGAACCTGTGACTGGTTTACTCTAAACCAGGGGAACAGAAAGTCTCTCTACAACCAGACCCAAATCATGGGCTAGACTGGGTGCAACAAAGGAGTGTGAAGCTCTTAAATAAAACAAGGCACATGCAAGATTGTTAAACAAGATGATCATACTTTGAATGACTTCTGGCCCTGCTGGAACTGTTACCTCTGTGGTGTGCAGCTTCCCACGCCCAACTCCTCTGCCCCTCGGTTGTTATCCTCCTCTACGACCATGCCATGGTCGAGGTCCCTAAGGAGTGCCCTAAGGTCGGCATCCCCCTACAACGTCTGAACTCAGAGGAGGAGGAGCTCATTTTCGCCATTATTTCTACTAAAAGGGCCTGGATGGAAGCTGGTGCCGCTGAGGTTAGTGCTGAACCTACCCACCTCCACTGTACTGCACTCGGTCTGGGTACTGATTCTGAAGGTGACCATGGTTTCCACAGATGAAGAACCTCGGTCCAATGCCCACAAAGAAAGGTTGAGGACTATGAAATAGAAACTGGAACTGCTCAGGCCTTCTCTCCACTAGTTGAAACATAGAAGCCCCTGACGCGGGACACCTGCTACTGACGGCCTTCACCTTTTATTAGCCTACCTAGCTCCCCTCTCACGGAACACCTCCTAGTGTGTGCATCCTATATACAACTTTATCCTTTTTTCTGGACCTCCATGTACATTGGTAGGGTGAAGGGAGAAACATCATATTGAAGAGAAGGTTGGAGTGCCTCCTCTAAATGTCTCGCCCGAGACTCCTCATCTGGAAAAAGGTCTGAAGAAAAGAGAAGTAGAACCTTGAACTTGATCCACAAATCTGTCACAGACAACCTCCCCAGCATATGGGAGAGTTGCTCCTTCCTCTTCTCCGCCTTCATCGTGGAAGAGAGGAATTATTCCCTAAACCCTCTCTCAAAGTCAGTCCACGAAACTTCAGCCTCCCTATTCTCCCAAAGATAGAGTGTCCACCACTGATGTGCCTCTCCCTACATATAGATTACATCCAGAGGAACCCAATACTTTTTTGGATCCTGGATAAAGCTGAAATCTATAAAAATCTCTTCAAGACAACTCTATGTCTTTATGTCTATGACGCTGCCCCTATACTTCCTGAGGGTCTTCCACTAAAAGGCACAAATCATCTTCTGCCTCTTGTTGTCCTCCTCCTCTCGATATTCCCTCTTCTAATCAGCTAAAAGAGCCTATTGAGCCTCGATCTCCAGCACTAATCGTGGTTTCCATCTGGGTGCCATAGCTGCAAGGTAAACAAAGAATGCCTTCTCCTAAGTAGTTCAGAATATTTAATTTAAAATTTTATTAACTTTTCATTTATTTAAATTCCACAAAATACCTGAGACACACTAGAACAAACGTCATTATGATTCATGTATTTTTCCTTGGGTATATACCCTGCAATCAGTGTAGCCTCACTTGGTCGTTTGGTGGGTCTGTAGTCCTTGCATCATATCATGGGGGGCCAAAAATCTCATGTCCTAGCCCTTATTTGATGTCCTATTTCATGCACCAAGATTACCCAACAATGTTACCATAACATCCCATGAAATCCTCATTGTTCCTAACCCCAATCTTCATCCAATCTCTCATCCATCACCTCTAATACCTTTATGTCACGACATGCCTTCACCATGATGAGCAAATGGACAGCAGATTACTAAACCCTTCCTTACCCATGTTGAAGGAGAGGTAATAACCCCCGAGACCCACCTTTAATATGGACCGCAGTAAATACTAGCACCAAGGGTATATAATCACATGTAATATTGAATCTATTACCCTTTTCTTCTTTAGTAGGATCGAGAGATATGATGGTAAAACACCAAAAAATAAAAAAAAACTGAAGGTAGGAGTAAACTAAAACCAAAAATCCATTCCCATATCCATGTTACAAAATAAAGTTCTACATGGTAAAAGAAAACTCCAAGGGGAAGTACCAAAATAAAAAAAAGCAACAACTACAATGGTCCCACTATCCAAGAAAGTATGGTCCTACACGGTCCTCAAAGTCCTTCTAGAAACCTGAAAGATGTTTTATATATATAGGGTGAGTGTACATGTATACTCAGTAAGGAAAACCAAAATCACTCATGCACAAGTGCGGAGGCATTCCAATGTCCCTTGAGAAAAAGAGCTAACCAAAGAACCTAGTAAGGAATCTATAATCCCTACCCCACCAAGGCATGCACTAAAAATAATTAAAGTCATGTAAATTAATAGTAATAACACATCAATGTTTGGGTACCCCACACCACTTTACCATTGGTTATTGAAGACATCCTACGCTTCAGACCTTTCCCGCCATTCTCACTACAGTCTCACTACCACCATAACAACAAACTTTTGGGCCACCACAACCACACATCGCGCCCGCAGACACTTAAGCCATAACAACCACACACATCCCTGGCCACAGACACATGGGCCACAAGAACTACTATCGCACCTGAAGACACCTCGTCCAGAACAACTACCTCCACGCCCGAAGACACTTTGGAAAAAAGTGTGCGCACACACCTGGTACAACCACCACAATAACCCTACCTGAAATATCTTGGGCTATAATGGATCCCAGGCCATCACCACATGCCAGAAAATCCTTGGTAAACTCGGTAAAGGTAGCAGAAGAGGAGCTAATAACCACCCACTCATAAGAGTGTTGGGAATGCCCCCCCCCCCTCAAGAAATGGGGGTGTTCGGCACAAAGTAATCAACTTAGATGGGGCGCGAATAAGAAACAAAAGAATAAAATTATACAAATATGTAAAAAATCCCTCATCCCTACCTTGAAGCTCCAAAACTAGCCCATAGACAAACACCATCATTATTATTCATTCATAAAAAGAACAACATCCACAAACATGCCCCAACTCATTCTTGAAAAGAAATTACCCATTGAACACATTCTTGTCAACATATTCCAGTGATTCAATATCAATAAATTTTTACTATCGGGAAACTAATAGGCACAACCGCAAGAAAAAGAATAAAAAACAGCCAAGTAGTAATTTAAGCATTCACATCTGGTTCTCTTGTAAAGTCACAACACCAAAAGTGATCCATGAGATCCCTCAAAGTACTGGAACCAAACCAATCCCTAACACATGGACCCCCACAAACCCAAATACAAAAACAAAAAGCCTCAAAATAGGGGATATCATCTCTATCCATGAAACCCCACAAGCATCAAGAAGAACAACCATACACATCACCATAACAGATCAAGGGTGTTTCCAAATTAAAACACATCATTCCTTTCATTTCATCTTTTCTATTTGGTTAATTGTGGTGACCACACAAGGATTATTATTCATTGGTTAAACATTTAATCAACCGAGTTTAGGTGATTAACCAGTTTCATTGTTAAAGCAACCCAATCACAGGATTTTCCAGAAAACATAAGTTCATTAGTGTGAAAGAAAGGACCACCAATGGCTACGATTTTTAGTGAACAAAAGCCCATACAATTCACAACATATAATAATTGATAAAAGAGTATAATAGTATCATCAAACACACCCAATCATTATTTGAAACCCATTTTTTATCTTTTTTATGGTTTGGTTTCATCTGTCCCCGAAAGAACATCATCGTACCCACCCCGCATGATACACAGTAAAAAGAGATGAAGGATAAAACTCCACCTGGATGATCAAAGTTCAATGTTTTTCCCCTCATCCCAAGAATTGGGGATATTCCACTTGCATGGGAGGAACTATAAGGACTCCAAAAGTGAGCAGGAACGCTCCAGCACAGGCAAACCACTAGACTTGGGAAGGGGGACTCCAAACGCACCAAGGAATGGAAAAGAGACTAGATAAGAAGAAGAAAGAATCTGGTGCATTAAAAGGTTATATCCTGGAGTTAAATTTTATGAAATCTCGATCATATTAATGTTGGATCATGGTTTCACCTTGTAGTTGTATGGATACAAAAGATTGAATTAATTTTTATTTAATAAAAATCATCAAAGAGGTGGCCATAACAGTGATGACTTAAAAAGATTCATTTAAATAGAGAAAAATGCAAAAGAGTGACACAAGGTTTGTGTTAGTCAACGGTCTCCCCACTTCTTGAGATATATAACATCATTTATGGTTCTTAAAACAGCCTCAAACCACTTTAAAAAATAATTAAACCCTAAAGGAAGCATTACGAGAAATAGGGGAATGAAACCCCCTACAACCAGGTGGCACCATTCGGGGACACACCGATCAGTGATACTAGTCGGTGACATGGATGGGTGACACCACAATGAAACCCTACCACTGACACTACCGCCCATACAACTCGCTGATGGGTTCAGGGTGCCTCGACACCATACATTGACAAAGTAATGGACCAGGAGGGTATGTTCCATTACATAAAAAATCAATGATTCCTTTCCATGAAGTTGGCCTATTTTTATGTAATAATTGTATCAAAAGATAATCTAAATGTAGGTGGTAATTTCATAATAATATGATAAGTAGCTAATATCTCAATCTTGGGTGAGGCTAGACATTCCACATGGTTTTGGATATTATTTAAAACCAAATACATATGAGTAAGTATTTTCATGAGGTTTGAATCATTTAGACTATCACATGTACATCCATTTTATTATACATGAAATGGATTTTTGGATAATTTATCTTATATCCCACAATTTTATAAAATAAAAAACCATAAGAAAAATCGAAGTAAATAATTTAAGTATAAATAAATTATTCACATATGTAAATATATTTTAAAATCCTCACCTATACAGTTTTTAACTTTATACTGGGTTGTATTTTATCAACCCAATTTCAAACATATGTAAACATCTCTTAGATATGAACTATATAGACCTCATCATATATATATTATAATTATATCATTTTTATGATCTATGACATAATGATAGTACAATATATTATAAAATGGATTATTAACATGGGAAAAATAAGTTCATATAACCTGAGTACATTTGAAATTCTAAAAATAATATTTTTTCTTATTAATATTATCCTTAAATCATCTAAATTTTCATAGTATGTGTAATCAAACCAGGACATAAATCAAGGAAATAGTGAACAAAAGTACCAATAAAGGGAGGGAAAATAGGTAAAAACATTATACATGAATAAAAATTTTGACCCTAGTGAGCGTAATCACCAAAATCATATCATAATAATGGTATCCTAATTATTTTAATAATGGATCCATTTTAAGATCTAATTTAATGTTTCACATGTATTAGAAGTAAAAATTATGAAATTTTTAATAGATTAAGAACCATGTTTGCAAATAACATGCATTTAAACATCACATAATTATAAAATGTGAACACAGATGGAATCATGTTTATGTATAATAAAAATACCATGAGATTTGAAACATTACAAAACAAATTATAGGGATATATATTTTTATACAGACTCGTCCCATCATAATACTAAAATTATAATACCATTCATGTGGAAATAAAAATGTATATAAATCAAAAAAAATGAAACCATGATAATATAGTGTATTATATATATATATCAAAAGGAATATTTAAAAGAATGTAATTATAGGTTCAAAAAAATTCTGGATATATTTCATGTTCATAGAAATGTATCATTAGATAATAATAGGTGTTATATTTAGAGAGATGAACACAGAACACAATAATAATTAATTTGAGATTTCAAAAAAAACATTGCTAAAATTCAGAAAGTTTTCTATGGATAAATTTTAATAAAGGTGTTACATGAGTATTCCCTTATAAAAATAGTCATGAATTGTTAAAAATATTTAGAATAATTTTTTATGATATTCATTTTGAAAAGATATATTCAATGAATATACATCCATTGGAAGAGTTGGATTCGAGGGCCCCCTCACCAAATGTCTCATTTTGTTTCTTCAGGTTTAGGCCACCTATATTATAATCTTTTGATACTTATACCACTAATATATATATGTGTGTGTGTGTTTATTACAGAAACATATGTTATTTTTAATCAACCATAACAATTATAATTTCTTTGTTCATCATTTTTTGTTAAATATGAACTCATTTGATGATATGTTTTATTTGAATTGTACATTTTTTATTTCTATTTAATCACTGTGATTCATTGATATTTTAAATTTTTTCTAATTAAATTTTGAATTTTATAAAAATTATAAATAGATTTATAGAAAAATATTGTAATATATAGTAAAAAGTTTTTATTTAAGCATTAAGTAAATCATTGACAGTGCACATTCAGGAGGATAAAACCGACTATAAAGGGAACCTTTTAAACAAAGGAAAAGAGATAGTATATATAATTTATTTGAATTAATATATTTATAAAAACCCATAATAATATTTTTATTATATAATATAGATAATAATTTAATACTTTATGAATGGTTAAATTCAAATATATTATGAGAGTATAATTAAAATTATTGAAAATAGTGGGATTCGAGGACATCATGTTTGTTAAATATGTACTCCATACCTAAGTAATAATATCTAAGTTGTATTAGGATAACATGACACAAAAACAACCATAAGGGTATAAATAGACATAAGAGGGGTTAATTGGGATAAAATGGTTCTTGGTGAATGGTATGAGATATGTTTTTTGAAAGGACGGGAAAGGGTGTATATATACATTATGGGATTGGTATTTTCGTGTAAAAATATTAAATAAAATAATATTTTCAACATAAAAATTTTAATAGTTATATTATTTAATATTATGAATTTTATTTGATTAAAATAATATCCTTTTATGGAATTATAAAAACTTTAGCAGGAAATTTTTTATATTATAAAAATGGAGTGGATAAAAAAATAAAAAAAAATGTTCCTTATGATATAGTTAATATTTTTCAACTAAGGAAATTACGTTATAGGTTATGAATTTGAAATAATTATTTTTAAATGAATTTTTTTTTATAAATATGGTTTTTTTCAATAAGACCATGATATAATTTATTATTTAATTATTAGATTAGTAAATGGTGTAATTATAACATTATTTTTTTAAAACATTCCCTACAATTAGTCTAAAAATTAATACTTTTGGGAAAATTACTATCAAATACAATCAACATATTTTGATGTCCTAATTCCCAAAAGGAAATTAATTAATTCAAAATAATTTTATATCTTAATAAATTATTAAATTTATTATAATAGATATGGTTTCATAAAATATGTAAAAATATATATTAATTAAAATGAACTCTTACATTATTTTCAATTTCCAATCTTGTATATTTTTTTATAGTAGTGTTATATTTTTATATCATTATTTAATTCAAATTTAATATTATTTAATGTCATATTAATATTTTAATGGTCATTTGACGATTCTTAATGGTCATGTTAATATTTTTAATGGTAGATTTACTATTTGAATAGTCATCTCAGTTTTTTGCATCCTTGAAATACCATGAATATAATTATTTAAAAATTGACATGATTTCTTCTTTATGTTGAAAATTAGGCATTTTCATAATTCTAATTAGTTTAATTTTTTTTCATTTTAAAGTGTTGTTCACTTGTGTGATAAATATAGTTAATCAAAATGACCTAAATTTTATTTCATTGTTACATTATTGTTTTCATTTGAAAGTCCATTGTAATAATTTAAAAATTATGGAGAATATTTATTCTATACTATTAATGCCTATAATTAATGAAAAAAATTATTATTAGTTTTTTTATATAGATAATATATTTTAAATAATACCACATTACTAAATATGACAAACATGTTTCCATAGTAGTAAAACTCTATATATAAATACAATGGTCATTTCACAATAAAAACAATAATACCACTCTACCAACCCATAATGTAGACAATGCTCAATAACCACCTTAATAGTCATATTATTAGAAGAAATATTTAAATAAACATCATCCTATGAATTTTCACTACACAATATCATTAGATATTAATATGTTTTACAACAAGTCCTTTTGAAAGTGCAAGAATGGAGGAGTATCAAAGTAAGAAAGTATTTTTAATCTGTATAATTTTATGACACCCTATTTAACTCCCAATGTTCTTGGATATCAAAGGATGTTTATTCAAAAATTGATTACCCAAGTGTAATAGTAGTAATATCATTATATGAATCAGAGTTCTTCAATGAAATCACCTTAGACTTTGAAGAGGTTTTTTTCAAGTTGGCTGGTAAAATGTTTTTTCAAAAGTATTTTAATTTTTTTTGTAATGAAGGGATGTTAATTGGTATTTTCATCAATTCACATAAATATTATAGATTTATTAATGATGAAAAACATAATTATTCTATTACGATCCATTCCATTTACGCATATGTTTAGATTATTTATAAAAAAAATATCCAATAACTACAACCCAGACATCATGAGGCCTTGAATTCTTGGAAGACTACGTTCATAACACATTAAAATGAAACTAAAACAATAAAAATTTATTTCATTATCATTACTGACATCCTAAAAACCTTTATGAATGTGTAACTATATAGGATATAACTAGGAATACTTAAAATTAACTATTGAGCTGTAAATCCAAGTTGGTGAATAAGATTGATATCAAATAATAATATACGAAAAAAAAGGAATAACATGATATCATACAAGAGAATCATTGTAAATTATCATATGGGATAATAACATAACTAACGTGTTATAATAAGATCATTCAAACATTTTCATTTTTTAGAAACATCTAAAATGACCTATATTTAATTTAACAATAATTTCTAGGACAACATCACATGGTGGACAGAGTACCATAATAGATTTGGTTTACTACCTAATAGTAATATTATGTATCATGGGATAATACATTTCCCAACACTTTGGACCATTATCTTGTCATACCCAAAATATCTCCATCATTATTTAGTGTTCTATAAATAGAAGATCAATCATAAGGGATAAATAAAAATTACCCATCTAATGAAATGGGTTTATTTTGAGAAAAAAACTTATACTGTTTATTACACCATCAAATGAATCAATAATAAGAACAATATATAAGTTAGTGACATGTTTATAATTTGTTACCCATTAAATAATATTAATGAGAGTAAGAGGTTTATTTAGAAAGATAATGGTCATAGCTTAATGAAAAGGGGTGGTTCAGAGTGATCTCTTACCTTATGTTTGGATCTATTCATAACATGCACTTAACATCAAAGATAATAAAATTAGAAATATTAATTTATACTATAGACTATTTTTAAACTATATTTTATTTATTATAATTTTATTATGTTCATTTATATTCATTTAAATGATGTATAATGTCTAAATCTGTTGTTTTGTGATTGTTCCTTTTATGGTTCCAAAGTCAGATCATTTGTGGATAATTATTAATGTTATTTTCAAATGTGACTAAAACACTAGATTTAAAATTAAATAGTATTCAAATATTTATAGAAAAAATTATTTTCCCAAATACCCATATGTGTTTTGAAATAGCGAAGATTCACTTAGGGAAAATGTTATAACTAATCAGCTAATTCATTTGGGAGGTTTTTCCAACCATCACAAACTACTTTTATTTTATATATTTTTATTTAAGTATAATTATTTTTGTACAAAAAATATGTATTTATATACATAGTACAATATAATGGAACAATGATAATATTGTTTGACCATCCTTGAAGGCATTAATATAAAATTAAAACTCATCATCCATGGAGGTAGTGAACAGATATATAGTGGACAACATATTTGATTTTATAAGAAAATGGAGAAGAGAAGAGGACTTATGGGTGGTATTCCATTATCACTATATCAATAAATTATAAATAATATATTTTATTTTTTATATCCTTTTTTATGGAATCTGTTTTGGAGGATGAGGTGGAAGGAAAATTAAAATACTTGATTGAGGGAATTACCTTCTCCTTTAGACATCTCATATTGGGATTTCTCCTAAGGCACCTTGGATTAGTATTTTGATGAATATAGATGCACTAGGAAGTGAAGGATATATTACTTAATATATTTGGGTATAAAATTTCAAGATTCATGGCATTGAAAGGGTGAGTAGAAGGGATATTTAGAGGTGGTATTTATAAGGGTATGAGTGGTGTGTCTATTAATATTTAATTGAATTGTTTTTTAATTTGGAACAAGATTATAATTAGTTTTGATTATTGTTGATAAATATTGTAAATTGTAAATATTATATTAATAAAATTAGATTTTATCTTATCCTTGACTCAATAATTCATGTATTTAGCTTATAATGTTAAAAATCAGATTTCACCTTATTTCCCTATTTATGAAAAAATGAACTACATTAAAAAATTACAAAAAAAATAATCACCTGAAAATATTTTGATGTTTATATTTTAAAAAGGATATCCATTTTATTAAAATAATTTTATATATATAATAATTTTTTTATTAAAATTCCTCATTTATTTTAAAAATAAAAAATTTAATATTATGATCTCTTTTCAAATCCTTAAAATAATTACTCATTATCTCATTATATTATATTATCATCATAATTCAACATAGTATTAATTTATAAACACATTTTATGAAAATTTAAATTATTTTAAATCATTATATTTTTTATAAAAAAGTGTATAAAACATATATGTTTTATAGAAATGCAAACACTTGTTTTATAATTTTCGAAACCCTTATTTACTTTAATCCTAATGTAAATATGATATATTTATATTTTTTAAGATACGTATATATTATTTTAAAATTACATAATTGAGCATACTATTCTCATGGCCATGTTACAATTCCTAATATTCATATTATTATTCCAACGGTTATTTCACTATTCCAATGATCAGATTACTATTCCAGTAGTTAGATTTGTAATGCCCATATTGGTTCCCTAAATTATATAAATACCAATAATATCATTATTTATTCATTAGATTATATTTTTTATCGATGTTACATATATTTTCATTTTTAGAATGAATATTTTATTACAAATATTCATATTTTTTCTACAGTGTTGTTATTGAGTCCAGGTATTCTGGTGGATCAATAATATAGAAAGTTTCATATTTTAGTTATCTTGTATTTTTTATCCCCTTATAAAATATTAAATTATTGTGGACATATTTTTTTCTCAAAATATATTGTTTCAATTAATAATGAAATGTAGCCAGTCTTATCAGATGGTGTGTGTGCATTATGTACTATTAAATTAATTAATATGAAACAACAATATAATCAAAAGGAAATATTTATTGGTAAAATTATAGATCGTTGAGTTATTATATCCTTAATAAATTTCACCCACATAATATCATTTTTCAAGATAAGGTGAAAATATGTTATTGTACTTCTTATTCATGGATTCCTGTGGATCCCATATCGCCTCCTCATACTTATGGTTTCTCCATAGTACCATAAGTATGTATGTTATCTTCTTTCAGATACTTTAACAATATGGTCCATGATCTTTGATGGATTATCATCCAAATATAGATAATTTTCATATTGTACCACCTATTAATTTAGTTCATGTGGTGGATCTACAATGTAATTCCATAAGAGGGATACGTGGTACAAATCATGAAATTGAGACTGGGTTGTTGCGAATCCTAGTAGATAATCCATAGAACCAGTGTTTTCAAGGTTCTCAAAGGGTAAACTGTACCTTGGACATAGCCTTCCCATATTCTCAAATATTAATACTCTCTTACATAGAGATATATAGAGGAACACGTGATCTCCAACCTCATTCCATAGGTTTCAAATATTATTTTCAGTTTCACTCTTTTTTTATCTCTGAGTATCCCCATATGTGGATGAATGGTCATGAAATTTTCGTCCAATTACCCAACTATTTTAAGTCCTAATAGATCATGTTCACCAATTATCTTCCAACATGTAGTTCCTCTACATCTCTTCCCGTAATGGTCTTTCTCTAGATCCATTTGGATTCTAGAGTGACAACTATTATTACATGAGAACTCATTCAGAGGAAGATATTTATCTCATCCTTCTATTAAGTCCTTTTATAATTCTTTGAACATGTTTTAAAGTGTTTGGAAAGTCTACTATGATTTTCCATTTTTAGGGGTGATACATTCTGCTAATCATCAACTCTATTTTTTGATCATATTAGAGACTTTTCCTAAACATGGAGGTAAATATTTGATCGTGATCAAGTATAGTCGATAATAATCTTCCATGTAGCCTCACCACCTATCTGAAGTATATCTTATCCAGTTGATTAAGTGTGATTCCCAATCAAATTAAAATGAGCTCATAGATCTTCATAATAAAATTCAGAACATCCCATAAATAATTATTTTATCATAATGTGTTTGGAAGACAGGTGGTAATGTCTATGGTTATGTATTCTGATTAGTGAGTCAAAATGGAATAACTATAAAGTCATGGATTCCATTAATTTTTTGAAAAGAAGTGTTTAGAATATACTGTTTCATTACCATTAATAAGTGATTTCTCGACTGAACATCTAACTAATAAAGATTATATGCCCCATGTATTGTATAGAACAAGATATTTATTCGTGGATGTTGAAATTTTTTATTTATTGTGATTTTGATGTGTTCATGATAATCAATGCATGAAAACATTTAATGGTCCTTCTACTTCATGAATAGGATTAGTGCACCACACAGTGAAGTTCCCCTATATATAAAACCCTTCTCCAAATTCTCTTGTAACTACTTATTATGTTCATCCAACCCATTAGTAGCTATTATATAGGGATTCTTAGATTTATTTGAGATTCAAGAAGAAGTTAAATTAAAAAACACAACCTCTCATTTAGGAGGAAGTCTATACAACACTTTTGAGATTATATTTGTACAATCCCTCAATATAAGAATATATTTAAGAATATTTATCTCTATTTTATTAGTAAATTGAGATAGATATTATTTCTCATATGAAAACAACCTCCACACTTGGGATGATGATTTCAAAGGTGATTTCTCATCCTCCTTACAAATTTATAGAATTGGAGAATTACTAGGGATATGAAGAGCGATCTACCATTCATGATATTTGACGTTGGACTTCTACAAGGATAGCCAATCCATTCCCAATATAGTATCAAAACCAAAAAAGTATGTAGGTATATATTTTTTGGAAGGATTGGTTCAAAATATTAACTCAAAAGGATTTTAATATTTGCGATGAAATAATTGATCAATTATATCTTCTCATAAATATCATAACCCCCATGTTTTGAGATTGTTTTAAAATAGTTATAAAAAAATTGTGATATGAAATAATGTATAGAGCCTAAATAAAAAATAATGTTCTCTATTATTTAATGAATAATTATCATACCTACCAACACATCATCATTAAGATCCACCTCAGGAATATTTATAGAATATCCCATTCTTTTCTCTCTCATTATTTGAGGTCAATATTATGGATTCTCCACCAAAACCCATATCTTTTGAAATTAGCTATCATAATGAATATTTTCTTGTTCGTTGAATCATTTTAGAATAGTTAGAGTGGTGATATAATCCATATTTTTTTATTGGGGGATTTAATCATCTACAATCATCATTTATTAAACTAATTACCCTTATTTACATGTTTGAAGAATCCCCTAGTTCCCTTGAGATAGATTCAAGGATGGTCCTTTCTACACATTTGACTCATGGGATGTTTTGTTTTCATTCCTCTATGTAATTTTATCTATTGATACTATTTAATTAAACTACATATTCCACTTTTTATCTCTACAACAATATATCCACTTATAGTCTCCAATTTCCATCTCAAACCTAAGAGAAAAATGCACAATATTTTCATAGATGTCAAAGTCTCAAAATGTTATATATTTTTTAGGATAGAAATTACTTCAGAAAATATATGTTCCACATTTATTTCATTATTCACAAAAAAATTCACATCTATCATACAAGAATTATGATTTTTGTCTCCTTTTCCCTAATAGACTCAAATTTATTTTCCTTCAAACTTATGAACTCCCTCTATTATAAGTTTGTGAGTTCAGGTAAAATATGTATTGAAAAATATTTTCTAGAATCTATCTCATTCAATGGAATGAATATCCTCTTTCGACATTGTGTTTTTGATATATTTCCCCCACTACTCGGCTTCCCATCCAAGATGATATACTACCAGCTTGACTTTCCATTATTCTGAACATTATTGGATATATAATATCTTCTCAATAGAGATTATCCATTTTTCCTCAACAAAAGAATCATAATATCCACTATTTTTTGGAGACCTTTTTCTTATAAAGGACATCACTATAACATTTTAATTCAATATAAAAGGAGTATGTTTCACATTATTCAAGTTATTATTTACTGCATAAGTCTATTAGGCTAGTACTACCATGATTTTCTCATCTCCAACACCAATAAGGTTATGAATATAATTATGGAAATCATCACATATCCTACCACATTGTTTTTTTTCATAGTTTCATTTATTTCTAGTTATTAACTAAAATTAATGGAAAATGATATGAGACTACTTTAACTAGTAATCATATAAAAGGGAATATATGAATATAAAATGAATAACTTATAAATGACATATATATTCTTAGTAATAATTTTCTATGTTTAAATATAATTTATATATTTCAATTTCATATCGATTTTTCTAACATCCCAATTTTTTCAAAACTTTTATGGTGGTTTATAAAGAGTATAACGAAACATGCTTGGAAAACATGGGCATTACATTACTTTTGTGTAATACTTAATAAATTACACAAACAAACTCCCAGAGACCATATTAGTCTAGTTCCTTTGGAAACATAGAACAAAAACTTCCTATACCGTGAAATATCATCAATGTTTCCAAAAATTATCTCTCCCTTTACTAGTCCTACTAAAAACATTATTTATAAATTTGGAAAAAAATATATGAAAATGTTGGGCTCAAATTCTCAGTAATAAAAAACAAGGGAGATATGTAATCATTATCATGATTATAAGGGTATAAGAACATGATCCTGAAAATAGAGGATCATAATCTGCATATCAAAGATCGTAAATAGAAATCATGGAATTAATATTCGTAGTTCCTAACACATGAATCATAATGAAATAAATGACATAATCCATGAAATCATTACATAAACATAAGACATAAAATTTTGGAATCCATATAAACTTCTAAATTTGCAAACATGTATAAATACTATCACATTCACTCATTAAATTATGGACATGAAATAGGGAAATTTCATTAACATATGGACCTAAAAACAAGGAAAATGAATTTAATTTTTGACATGAAATAAAGGTCTATGCATAGAATTGTAAACATGAAATTAGGTTCAGAAATAACATATATACCTCATGAGTTATTCATATTTACCCAATGCATTAGAGGGAGATATAGGTCTCACCCATCACATAATTAAAAGCATATATGTGTGTGTGCCTCAAGAACCTGGATCAATATTCTTATCAGAAACCATAGAAGGAAATGGATTTCACAAACAACATACAATCATAATATAACCCATGAATATAAATGTGTCTCATAAATATCATTCCATCGTAAACATAAACCATTCAAAGAAATAATAATAATGGAATCATTCAAGAAAATACCTAGTAAAACATAAGTGAAATCAAGAAATGTGATCTTATATGTAAAATAATTTTGAGATATCTCTTGGAAACAATTTTGAGGAAAATATCCTTTATGTACTGAAAAAATTCTCTTCACTCGAAATGTAATGCTATTTTTAAATAAAACACTTTCTTTAAAAATAACCTTGTAATCCCATCAGGTAATCCTCAAAGAAATAAATCATCATGAAAGCCTTAAAATCCTTACATCCCATATAATTTAAAAAAAATTCGTCTTGTCCTTTTTCTAAATAAGTCAAAAAATACCTTGTTAGGAAAACAATACAATGTTCCTTTCAAACCATTTAGTAAAATTAAAAAATTGGTAAAATTAACATTAAAAATTGATATGAGTATAGTAAAAAATAGTGTTGTAAAAAAAATTAGAATATTTTTAAAAATCATGGACATGGATCATAAATGTTCCCCAACATATACTTAAAACGAAACAATCCCAAATATTAAATAGGATGTGAAATAAATACACATCACATCATAATCAATATAATCTTATGCCTTCTAAAAGAAATAAAATTATAAGGATTTTAAAATACTATAATATTATAGATAACACTCATAAAAAACAATCATGGGTAGTATATAAACCATGTAGAAGAAGGAATTAGTTTATAAGTCATGTGTGTAAAGACCCAGAAATTTCATATAATTTTTTTAAATTATTTTGGATTATTACGAGTCTGTGAAAATTGACGGCACATGATTCCGAGGCCTAGAGAACCTAGAAAGAATTTTTTGACTTTTTTAAGGTATCTTTGGTAAACATGTGGGTGGTGTTTACTATCATTGGAACCAGTGATTAGATTAAAAATCCAAGGGCACTATTGAATCTGTAGTGCCAGGATCCGCTTAAGGAATGTTTAACTTTGAACAAATAGGGTCGGTCGAAAAAGTTAATTACCAGGACATTAAAAAATAATAAATTAACCAAAGGTTATTTTATTTTTATTTTTGAAAACATTGGACAAACAGTATTTTCACCATAGTACCATGTCAAACCATTTAATGGCTTGACTCTTTTGTTGTGTGCCTGCACCATAGGTATAAATAATGGGTTGTGTAACTACACTGTTGAGTGAGTTAAGAGGTTCATTAATTAAACTCATTAATGAACCTCATAATTTGTGTGACGCATTAATCTCCATCATCCCATCTATTTAATTTGATTTCAATCTTAGGTTTTGGTAGATCCCTGAGAAGAATCCATGATGAAGCGCAGAAAACTTTCTACACTGACGAATAATGTGATCAATCGATGGTCATGGGGGAAACGATAGGCAATGGCACACGCCGATGAACACCTTCTGACATAGACACTCCTTCCACTTTTACAATGCCTTCGAACAAACTATATGTAGGGGTTTTTTTATTTAATTAATAGTTGTACTTTTCTTGAAATAAAATCCATGTTAATCATAACACGGAGGGCGTGGGCTAAACAAACAAGACCCGAACACTAAGCATATTTTGGATTTGGTTGCGTTTATCATGGGAAACCGGATGGTAAGGCGGCACGGGGTGGTGATGGCCACGAGCCCGAAAAAATAGAGACGCCCCACCAGACTATCTAGTAGCACGAGGAGGAGGCGCATTCCGGTAAAGCACCTGGGCAGCGGTAGAATTGACCGCGACAGGCAGCGGAAGCCATGACGGGCAGCGGAGATGGAGGAGGTGTGCCCTTTTGGTGTGCATTGGTGGGAGAATCCATAGCTATGATGGGATATGACACTGAAGGTGGCATGCCCTGGCAGTGCGCCTGGGCATAGGAAGTTGTGGTTGTGACGGGCCACGTCGCTGGAATCCTGCGGTGCCATTATGGCGTAGTGTGGAGAAGTCAACACACTGTGCGGGTTGACGTGGGTGACATGACCGGTGGACCCAACGACATGACTAGGTGTCGAGAACATCTATTCCATGTCCAAGGAAAAGGGATATGTCATGTAACTGATATCCGGGGTCAGCCCAGCGGGCCGCGCTGCCAGACGGTTCGAACTGTTTAGGCCAGCCCAGTGGGCTGAGCCCGTAGGCCCAGTGGGCCGGTTCAGACCCATATGAGCCGGGTCTGGATGACCCGATTTCGTCCAGACCTAGTTCAGGTCACCCCAAATTGGATCAGTTTGACCCATATCTAGTGAGTTCGGGTCAGTCTGTCTCGGAGGCACCAAACCCGAACCCCTTTCGACCTAGTTACACTTAATTGGGCATACCTCCTAAACCAGAAATTTGTTCCACGAACCGTCTATGGTGCTGGAACCATTAGGACGAGGTGGTACTTTTGAGACTCTCTAAGTGAATTTAGGAGAAAGTTGGAGTTTTTCTAGGTTGGAATGTACCTAAATCAAACTGGGACCTCGACACTAAAATGCCTATAACATAAAAACCAGGTGTCTGGTTGACTCGTTGTCTGTTGTGTTGGAACCCTTATGACATGGCTGTTCATTGGGTTACATCATCAGGGGACTTTGTGCGAATTGAAATATGACGAATGAATTGACGAGAAGATCCTCCCGGAATCATTAATGCTTTGTGCGGGAATCCATTGGCTGGCTGAGATGTCAAGAATGAATTGTGATCCTATGTGGATCATCACATAAGGATCCTGTGTGGATCTACTCCTAGAGATCCAGTGTGGATTAGAATTGAGAGATCCTATGTTGATTATAACCGAGCGATCCTCTATGGGTTAGAAACAGAATCTCCTGACATAATAAGATGATCTAGTTTTATGGAAAAACATTTATACTTCTGTAATTAAGGTAAACCTGTAGTGAGTTGTCTTTTTCTTTCTGCTTTTTGATTTAGATCATGATTTGTGGTTTTTCCTTTATGGTATTCTGACAGACCTTTTGGTGTCTCAGGGTCCCTACTGTGTATTGTTATACTCACCCCTGCACAGGCTTCACCCGCACCAAGTTGTGTCTTGTGAAGATGACGGGCAGCATTGACTGAGTCTCGAGGAGCCAGAACTTGATGGTCTACAGAGGTGACCAGTTGACATAGAGAGCCACAGCGACGATACATACCAACCCTTCAGTTAGGATCCTTGGAAAACGACTTCAAGAGTTGTTTTCCAAATTTCATGTATTTCAATTTTAATTGGGCATGTATTCTGGACCCTTTACTTTAGTACTTACTTTTACACTCTGTGGTGGTTTTTAGTTGTGATTGCACCTTTCTTATTCCATTGTATTTTACTTGTGCGCAGTGTACCCTATCTGTGTGAGTACATGTTTTAAGGTAATACCTTACCATTTTAGGTAAATTTCCTTTCCGGTGCTAGTCGCCAACCTTTGGCCTAGGGGAGGTGGGCTTGGGGTAGTCACGTCACGAACCCTGAGGGACAGGTCATAAAAAAGTCGTATCAAAGGCTTCAGTTCTACGAGAAGAACTTAGATTCTATGTTTTCAAAGGGGAAATATTGTTAACTATCTTGAGTTCGAGTTTCAGTTTGGGGAGTCCAGTGTTGGTTCAGCACCGACCTATCAATACACCAGGACCGTGAATTCTGCTTTCAGACATGGTACACGAAAACATTGATTATGTGTGTTTTGAAAATGTTTTCTTTCTTTTTTATCTCTTTAAAACAGCTCACTAGGTATAACTTATTGACCATGGTGCACCTATTTCATTCTGGATTCCTCCACATAGACAGACAGCTAGGATTCTAGAGAGGGAACATGATGATGGCCCACTGAGTGATGAGGCGTCGGTGCAGGGCCCTCTTATGGTGATGGCACCCTTGGGTAGTGTACCAGCAGTAGCACCACCCATGGGGCTATAGTTGCCACCAGCCCCACTAGTAGACCGTGCACGCCAACTTAAAGCCTTGAACGAATTCTAGAGACAGAAGTCTCTAAGATTTTGAGGTGAGATGGATCCCAAGCAGCTAAGGACTTTTTGGAGGCTATGACATGGGTTTTTCACTTATTTGAGACACCAGCAGACCATATGGTGGTCCTATTTCCTAGCCTCTTTCAGGGCGCAGTATGAAGATGGTGGAACCTGATGCTCTAGAAGCATGAAGAGATGACACTCTCATAGTTGGACATTGAGACCTTCTTTCGGGAGTAATTTTTACTAGAGACTTTACGCTCAATGCATATCCAAGAGCTACTACCCTTATAGCTGGGTAGCCTGACCATGGGCCAGTACTTGGTGAGAATCACTAACCTCTCTTGATACTCCACTGACATGGTACAAGACCCATTATTCATGGCTCAAACATTTGAGAATGGTCTCTAGCAGGAGATCAGATCGTCGATGATATTTCTCAATATCCCAACACAGGATAGATTACTCGAGTGAGAATTTGTAACACCCCAAGCTTCCAGGATATGTCTCTCTTTCAAAATGCAATAGCTTGCATTGTACGCTAGTTTGAGATTCTAACACACCCCGACCAATCAAAGTAGCTATTATGAATAGTAATTCCCACTATTTAAAATTATATAAATTTTATATTTCAGAATGGGCTTCATTTTTGGATTCGGCATATTGAAATTAGACTATGTTGAATTTTTGGTATTTTTCTGAGAACTTCCAATTTTCGATGAATAGTAAAAAATACTTAAAAACAACATTTTTAATCAAAAATATTTATAGTGATAAATTATACTATTTAGTGGATTAAAAAAATTAGAATATAATTTTACCATTTTATCCAATGGTGGTCATTAGAATTAATTTCACTTTGAAATTGGACATAAACAATTGTCAATCTTTTGATTGATATTGTTTCTTAAAAACACGCTATTTGTTTTGATAGTAGTAATTAATTATAAAATTAAATAATGAAACTTATATGTTTGGAATTTTGTAAAATAGAAATCATTTTTGAATTCAGAATATCAATTATAGCTTTGGTAAAATTTTGGTATTTTTCTGAAAAACTTCAATTTTGTTGAATAGTGAAACCACTAAGTTGTAGTTAAAAAACTGATTTTTTGTTTAAATAAAATTTTAGCTCTTTTGTGAATTTAATTTCAAAAATCTAAAATATATGGTTGTCATTAGGAAGTAAAATGTGGTTCAATGGGTTGAAAATAATATTTTGTGATTAGTAACTTTTAAGTTTTATTAATAGCGATTAAAGATAATTAGTGTATTTTAAGGTAAATATAATGTTATAAGTTTATGAAATTACATTTACACTTGTCCTAATCTTATTGTATGAGTAATGGACGACCTTGAAAGTCCAAGAGTCAACTTGGGGACCCCATGTAGAGACTTTGGTAAGAAAATGACATTAATAAATTTTTATTTAATGTAAAAAATAAAATCGACACAAACATGTGTTGTTTTACTAAAAAAATTATTACATGGGGTTATATAAGTTAGAATTTCGTCTACAAATATTCATTGGAAAGATAAAATTATTTCCTACATCATGATAGTTTTTATATAATTTTTATACATTAAATAAATTTAAATTTTTATGACACCATGATGATGCAGTGATTACCTCATTAATGAACTTTTAAAATAAAATGAAAAGATAATGTAAAATATAAGACATACACTTGTAAAAAACCTATTGGATGAGTATATTTCGAACCCTTATCACCTTATCCTTGAAATATATAATTTTGGGACCTTTGAAATCCGAAAATTACTTCATAATAATGTAACATTTCATTACATTCCAAGAGTTCCCCTCCGCTCCTCTTATAAAAGGACCCCAACTCTACCACCTTATTCACACCTTCAAATCGATTTGGCTCAGAAAACCTCTACCCAAATAGTCTCTTAACTTATATCTATTACTCCTACAAGCCTCACTTTGGGAAGAATTTTTCCCAAGTAAGCCTTTGTCTCAAATCAAAAAGAGTTACAAGATTTTACAGTAATGTCTTATCTTATGTTATTTTGTTTTATTTTGCTTCTCCAACCCCATAAACTCTTTTTATTCCTTTCTTTTGTAACAACAACAGTATATTAAATATACTAGGATATTGTTATGATAATTATTTGATTTAAACTTACACACACCTTCGTCTAATGGTTAATGAACATACTGTTTCTGTGGTTGGAAAATTTCTGCCTCATGAAACGATGATTTTTCAATCTTCTTTTAACACCTCTCATGGTGGACATTATGATGACACAAATTTTATATATGATATATATTATGTTTTTTTCCTTATGATTCTTTTTTTTTCATTTATGGTGTACCTTTATGGTTTCCATTATGGCTAAACGCGATAATTTCATTTTAGGAAGTGCGGACTACTGCCCCCTCAAAGTGATTTGAATCGTTAAAGCCATATGTGGGATGTTTAAAGGATGGAGTAAATGGTATTATAAATTATATTATACTGTAATTATAATATACCTTTATATAATTATGATTACATTCCATTAAATACGAAATAGAAATGAAAGTAGCATCCATGCGTACGTACGGCTTACCGTCTCCATGAACGGTGCATTCAATTTCTTACCTCAAAATGTTATGTAATATTAGGAATGAATTTATATTCTGGATATATATGATATATATGATATCTACATCATGAGTATAATTCTGGGAATAATGGATATTCTACCACATAAACAACTTGTAATTATATGAATTTTATTGTTGACTCAAGTACCAAAGATCGACAAAATGACCGTTATTAACTTAAATGACTACATAATTTTTGTAACATTGTAATAAGTGATATAAAAGGGATAATGAACTTGAAAAATGTTCTTATTAAAGAAGATATTAACTCTAGTTTATTATTTAGGAGATTAAAGAATGGCCGAGTGAAGTCGGACACGAGGTAAGGGAACTTCTTAACATAATTTCCATTTTTTGAGTTAATCTCCTACTTTAAAATTATGTCATGATATTATTATGTCCTATCTTGTATTTTTACTTTCATTATGTGTAATTATAGTGAATACACATAATAGATCTATTTTATTTAAAAAATTCTCTTTGTAAGGGACTCCGTCTCAATCTCCTTTAATTGAGGCATATTTTGTTTTATAGACAAATTTATTCTATACGGTGTATAAACCCCTTTGACTTTTATGTTTATTCAAAAGGAATCTTTTTATACAATGTGTTTTACTAAATGAAAAAAAGTAATGTTTTTATTGTCATACATATGCGGCGACAACGACTTCTCCGCCGCCGTGACCATTATTTGAGTTTCGACTTCCTCTACAAGCCATATCTTTTTTAAAAAGAAAAATAAATACCATGTTTTAATTTTCATTTATTTTGGTATTGAAAATGATTTTGATAACGTTTTTATTATATCAATGTGTTGTATTGATATCTTGTGATTGAAATGTGGAAATGTTATATTTCATTTATGCATGTTTTATATGATACGATTATGTTATGGTTTATGATATGTTTAAACCTGTTCATATGAGAAATGCATTAGACTTAATAAGTAACGGGTGGAGCCCGCTATAGCTCCTCGATGCATCGGTAGGTCTCATGAGACAAACTAGTGTCTTGGCACGAGGCCTTGAAAAAATCTTATTTGTAGTCTTGGCACGAGGCCTTGGCAACGTGGTTATGATATTCTGGAATTATGCATTTTATCATTATAAAAGTGATTATTGATATTGCATGTGATTATTCGACTAGTAGAATATCCATGTGAATAATTAAATGACATTATTTCATTTTACTTTTGCCATATTACGCTGAAGTTCAAGTTTAAAAGGCTTTTTTTTAGTTATACATTGCCTTAAATGTTTATGTTTATTTATGAAAGCATCTGCAATATTGTTATCCTTACTGAGCATCTGAGCTCACCCATTAAAGTGTTTTAATATTTTCCAGGATGTGAAGAAGTATTTTATGAATGACCTCCAGGGATAGTCAGAAGGGGATATGAGTGTGGACTATAGAGACCATGTTATTGTATTTTTTCACAATATGATGTAATGTAACTTTTATGAATGTATCTAGTGTTTCCAAGGCTTCTAAACTAATCGGACTTTCGAGACATGTTCTTTGTGATCATGCCAATGTTACGCAATAATGGACCGACTCTGGGTAACTGGGGTCGGGGCGTTACAAAATTATTGTTGGAGATCTTCTTAGTAAAGCAGGCACTGACGGTGAGGTCCACCACCAGATGAAAGTTAGTCGAGTCATCTGTAGCGGGTAGTAGGAAGAAGAAAAAGAGGTCCAAGAGGGCTAGACCATTCGAAGGACGACCCTAGGATATAGGTATGGGGGTGCAGAGCTAGCAAGGAAGAGGAGGTCTTCTGAGGAATAAAGTCTGTTACTCTAACAGTGGACAATGTAACATGGTTCACGACTATCAGACTCGTCGTGTGGACTAACTGAAAATGATTGAGGTACCATTGAGGTATTGGTCGAGGTTTGAGCGAGGGGGTTCATAGGGTGGAAGTGGTAGCGGAGAAGGAGGTCTTGTAGTAGGAGGTGGATGATGGTTTGAGGTTCTACCACCACCACCCCCAAGTGGTCCACGCTGGCCACAGGGAGCAGGTGGAAAGGGTTGAGCTTAGCTTTAGGCTGCATAGGCCAATGACCATGGTACTATAAAGATGATTAGAGTTATTATTTGTGAATATTCCACCCTACTTTTAGATCATATAAACACAGGTTCTGATCACTCTTTCATTTCCACGATACTCATTTGGAGATCGGAGATTCTGATGGGCTGTTGGCTTGATCCTTACGTTTAGTGACATTACGGGAGAGGATTCAATTATTAAACGTTGGTGTAGGCAGTGTGGGCTCAATCTAGGAGGTGAGGTCTTCAGTTGGGATATCCTAGTAGTAGTGTCATGGTCGTACGATGTTATCTTTGATTTGGACCAAATATCTACAGTCCCTGCTCAAATCGACTATTTTAGGCCCAGAGTGTTCTGTGTCTGCGAGTATGGGATCAGGTTTTCCTTCACCGGTCAGAAGGAAACCTTTTCAGCACAGGACGGACTTTCATGGAGGAGGATGCAGTCTATCACTCAACAGTTGGCTAGTGTCACCATTAGTGTAGTGGATGAGAGGAGTCTGAGCTATCCTTTAGTGGTGGACTAGTATGTTGATGTCTTCTGTAATGATGTTATGGGACTACCTCTTCTTAGAGAGGTAGAATTTTACATAAACATATACCCTAATATGGAACAAATATCTACACCATCATATTAGATGTCTCTCATTGAATTTCATGAGTTGAGGGTATAGTTGGATGACTTGTAGAGAATGGGGTTTGTATGGACTAGTGTTTCTCCATGGTAATCCTTGATTTTGTTCGCCTAAAAGACATATGGCAGTGTGTGGGTTTGTGAGGAAAATTCTCCCCTGAATTAGGTGACTATGAAGAACATGTATCCTATTTTGAGCAATTATGATCTCTTTGCCTAGCTGACGAGAGAAAATTGGTTTTCGAATATAGACCTCAGATCCGGCAATCACCATCTCAGGGTACGAGATGAGGACATACCGAAAACATCAAATAGATGTTGTTCTGGCCATTATTAGTTCTTAGTGATTCCTTTTTGATTGAACAACGCTCTAGTAGTATTAATGGGACTCATGAACAGGATCCTCTAGACTTACCTCGATCACTTTGTGGTGGTCTTAATTGACGACATCTTGGTGTACTCAGCGATGGAGGAGGAGCATGCCATGCACCTACAGATAGTTCAGGATACTCTCAGAGAGAACAAGATTTATGGAAAGCTCTAAAAGTGTCAGTTCTGGTTAATGGAAGTCCACTTCAAGGGGAAAATTATCTTGGAGGATTGAGTTGTAGAGGATCTAGTGAAGATAAAGTCAGTTCATGGTTGGGAGCCACCTAGGAGTGGGACCAAGGTGTAGAGTTTCCTAGGATTGGCAGGGTACTACGGGAGGTTTGTACCTAAATTCTCCAAGGTAGAGGCACTCTTGTCTACTTTGATAAGGAAGGGGAATCCTTTATTGTGGATGGAGAAGTTCCAGTAGAGTTTCCATGAGTTGAGGTAGATATTGAAGAGTTACCCCATCGTGAGGCTACCAAAAGAAGGCGTTGGGTATGTAGTCTACTAAAACGCATCAAATACTGGACTAAGATGTGTTATAATTCTGGATCAAGTGGTTATCACCTATAACTAACTACATTTAAGACAGTATAAGAAAAACTACACAACCCATGACCTGGAGTTAGGAGGAGTGGTTTTTTGCTCTGAAGATGTGGAAACACTATTTGATGGGTGAATTATTTACTATTTACTCTAATTGTAAGAATCTCAGGTATATATTCTTAAAGAAGGACCTAAACCTGAGGTAGAAGTGATGGTTGGAGTTCCTCTAGTACTACACCTTTGAGATAGTATACACTCCTAGGAAGAGGAAGGTAGCATCAGACACACTTTACAGGAGGTATAGACTATAGTAGATGAGTGAGGCGACAGAGCACCTAGATGCGTTGTAGATATCCTTCATTAATAGAGATGGTGCAGCTTACCTCCAGTCTATGACTGTCACTCCTCCACTTTTTTAGGGAGTTTGGGAGGCAGAACTTGGGGATGATGACTGTGAGGCCTGATGTTCTCAAATATCCTCATGAAAATCTCCTAAAGAATTTTCTGAAGGTGGGTAGCACATCGTTCTCTACAGAGGTCGAACTATGGTACCAGTGATGCTACGAGAGGAGGTATTGGGGGAGTTCCACACATCCCCTTTAGATTTACATCATGGAGTGGAGAAGATGTACCAGGACCTCCGGTGACAGTATTGGTGGCCAAGGGTCAAGAAAGTCATGGAAGATTTTTTATCACGATGCCTCATTTTCCACCAAATGAAGGTCGAGCATCAGGTACCAGCAGGCTTAGCTCAGCTACATGAGTTTCCAGAATGGAAGTGGGATGATGTCTCCATGGATTTAGCGATAGGGATACCACGAATTTCTAGGGGCCACTATTCCATCTGGGTGATCATTGACCAACTCACCAAGTCGGCCAACTTTCTACCCATCTAAGAGAATAGTTCAGTAGAGGTCTTGGGAAGCCTCTACATAGAGTCGATTTAATGGCTTTGCAGGGTTCCATTGATGATCGTCTCAGATCGTAATGTACTTTTCACTCCCCACTTATGGAAGAGATTACAGGAGGTGTTCAGGACTCAGCTACACTTCAGAACTTCCTATTATCCTCAGACTGATGGTCAGACATAGCAAACCATATTGACACTCGAGGACATGCATCATTCTTGGGTTCTAGATTTTGGACGCAGTTTGGAGGACATCCTACCACTAGTGGATTTCACATATAATAATTATTATCACTCCAAAATTGGCATGGATTTATTAGAGTCCCTATATGGGAGACGATGCAGATCACCTATATGCTAGACAGACCCAGGAAATTTAGCACTTATGGGTTCAGAGTTGGAACAAACTTCCAATGAGATGGTGCAGATCATCCAAGAGAAGATGAAGACTACACAGAGCCAGCAGAATTCTTATGCAAACAATAGACAGAGTCCCTTGGAGTTCTAGGAGGGAGATCATGTATTCCTTTGGTTCTCACCCCAACACGGATTGCAGAGATTTGGCTGGGGCAGAAAGCTATCATTGAGGTTCATCAGAACTTTCCAGATCCTCAACAAAGTAGGCGAGGTGGAATTTTTTCTGGATCTTCCCCCACTGATCAACATGGTGCATAATGTTTTCCATGTGTCGTAGCTATGTAGGTATGTGCATGATCCATCACACGTTATTGACTTGGGAAAGCTGGACATCAATGATGGGGCGACATTTGTGAAATTCATGGTGGAGATAGAAGATTGTCAAGAGAGAGTCCTTTGTGGGAGGTCGATACCTCCTTTGCGAGTTTGGTGGCTGGAAGGGACCCTCCAGGAGAGCCCATGGGAGAGGGAGGCATAGATGCATACTCAATACCCCCATTTGTTTCCCTAGTTTTGATATAGATTTTGAGGATGATAATACCTAAGGTGGGGAGAATTTAAAGACCCAAAAATTTCATATAAATGTTTTTAAATTATTTGGGATTGTTAAGAGTAAACAAAAATTGGTGGCATGTGATTCTGACATCCAGAGAGCACTGAATGGATTTTTGGACTTTTTTTAGGCTACGTTCAGTAAATGTGTGGGTGGAATTTTCTATATTTTGAACCGGTGCTCTGATTAAAAACATGAGGGCACTGTTGAATCTGCAGCACTAATATTTTCTTAATGTAAGCTAAACATTGACATGGAAGGGTCGGCGAAAAAGTTAATTTCTTGGAATTTAAAAAAAAAATAAAATAAAAAAAGGTTATTTTACTTTTCTTTTTGAAGATGTTGGAAAAATGGTGGTGGGACCGCAGTGCAAGGTCAAACCATTTAATGCCTTGTCTCTTAAGATTTATTACCACATCACAGGGTGAAATAATGATTCGTGTAACAGCACCATTGAGAGAGTTAAGAGGTTCATTAATTAAACTAATTAATGAACCTAGTTTATTTTATGATTCGTTAATCTAAACATTCCCCTCTAGTTAATTTGAGCTCAGGCAAGGGTTTTGGGAGAGCTACAAGAAGAATATACGATGAAGTGTCGGCAACCTTCCACTCCGATGAAGAACCCTATCAAGCGACTGTCAATGGGGGAAACAACGGGTAACAGAAAATGCCGACAAACACATTTAGACAAGGACACTCCTTCCTCTTCTACAATGCCTTCCAAAAAACTCAACATAGGGGGGTTCATTTTATAATTAAGAGTTTTTCTTTTATTGAAATACTATCAATGTTAATGCTAATATGGAGGGTGCCGACCAAACAAACAAGGACCAGAACCTCTACATTTTTTGGATTTGGTTGTGTTTCTTGTGGGAAACCACAAGGTAAGGCAGAACATGGTGGAGTTGGCTGCGTGACCGGTGGAGAAGAGATGGGCCACTGGCCCAACTGGAAACCGGAGGAGGAGGCATTCCCTGGAAGTGATTTTGGGCAAGGGAAGTACTAGCCGCGATAGGCAGCGATGTTGGAAGAGGCACGCCTAGGTGGTGGAATCCACAACCATGGTGGACTATAACACTGGAGGAGTCGCGCCCTTGTGGTGTGCTTGGGCGAGGGAAGAGAAGGCCACAATGGGTAGCGATTCTAATGGAGGTGTGCCCCAGTGGTGCACTTGGGTGAAGGAGATCACAGACGTGATGGGCCACGACACTGGAATTCGGTGGTGTTGCATGGAGAAGTCAAACGGCCATGTCTGTTGACATGAGAGACGTGATTGGGGGACCCAGCCAAGTGGGTAGGTGCCAGACACAGATATGCCACATCTAGGGAGAAGGGATTTGGGCCCCAACCATGGGTCAGGGTGAGCCTAGCGGGTCGTACTTCCAAGCGTGCAGAACCATTCAGGCCAGCCCATCGGGCCGAGCCCGCATGCCCAACGGACTGGTTCAGACCCAGCAGGGCCGGGCCGGGCCAACCATATTTGGGCCAGACCCAGGTCAGGTCAACCTAAATCAGTTCGACCTAGACCGGATCGGGTCGGGTCGGTCTGACTGGGTCGGGCTAGAATCGTTCCCTTTTCGTCCTAGTTACACTCCATTGGGCATGTCCCGAAAACCGGACGACAGTTCGACAAACCATCTATGGTGCTAGAACCCTTAGGATGAGGAGATCCTTCTAAGATAAATTATGTGAATTTTAAATATAGTTGGAGTTTGGCCAAGTTAGATCGTACCTGAATCCAACTAGTCCCTTTGTACAAAAATGCATATAACTTACAGACTGGGCATCTGGTTGATGCAATGTATGTTGCATTGGAACCCTTATGACATGGAACATAATCAAGTTACTTTTTCATGTGACTTTGGGATTTTTGAAATATGATCAGTGGCTTGAGGAGAGATTCCTACGATAATCATTCATGCTTTGTGCTGGAATCTAGGGGCTGGCTGAAATTCGAAAAAGGAATAGTGATCAAATGTGGACCAGTACCGAGCGATCTTGTGTGGATTAGCACCGAGCGATCCGGTGTGGTTCAACACCAAAAAATTTTGTGTGGGTCAGTAGTAGAGCCTCATGACATAATAAGATGATCAAGATTTATGACTAATCATTTTTACTTCTGTACATAAGTTAAACCTAGTGTGAGCTATCTTTTGATTTATGCTTTTTGAATGATATCATGCTACTTGGATTTCCATTTGCGGAATTCTGAGAGACCATTTGGGTCTTGGGGGCCCCTACTAGGTATTATTATACTCGCCCTTATATGGGCTTCTCCAACACCTTGATGTGTTTTGGGCAGACGATGGGCAGCTTTGATTGAGTCTCGAGGAGCCAGGACATGATGGTGTACGGAGGTGACCAGTTGACGTGGAGAGCCGCCATGACAAGCTATACCTAACCTTCAGCTAGGATCCTTGTTGGTAAAAATATGGAGTTGTTATCCCTTTATGTTGAATTTCAATTTCATTTGGTCCTTTATTCTGGCTCCTTTTCTTAAGAACTTACTTTTACACACTATGGTGGTTTTTAGTTGTGGTTGCACCATTCTTTTTTCCGTTGTGTTTTACTTGTACATAGTGTATCATGTCTATGTTTGTACAGGTTTTCATGTAATGACCTACCATTTAAGGGAAATGTCTTTCCAGTGCTAGTCACCAACCCCTGGCCTATGGATGGTGGGCTTTGGGTAGCCACAAAACAGGCTGCAGGGGACAGGTCATGACATGTGTCTCAATTAAATAAAATTGAGGAAAAAATCACTTCATTTAGGTCTGATTCCCTCTATACATGTTTGAAACTCTTTTATAGTGGTTTTAAACATGTTATTAACATATACCAGAAACATAATAATATTTATGATATCATATATGATTTATTTATGACTTTAGGTTACCTTTTTATTAACATTTTTATGTTAAAGCAATGATTTGGGTAATATCTGATTTGTTTATCCTATATGTTTTTCATATTCATATTACATAGATCATGATTTAATTACATTAATAATTTAAGAAATAATTTATGATCATATATATTTAGTATATAAATATATAATATATATATATATATATGAAATGAAATACACCATTTAGGGAGATGGTAAACCATACATACACATGAATATTGTTCCCGTTTTCTTATCATACTGGATGGAAGAATTTAAATGACATATATATATATATTATAACATTATAATTATTATATCATATATTTCATATTTATTAATTATATACATATTTAATAATCATTCTTGAAATGGTTAACGTAGAAGATGAATCTCACCGTATCAGTGAGATGGTAGGTCGTGCATAGGCATGATCGACGATATCATTCTCTTAATTGTAAAAGGGTAATGAATTTGATGGTATATTAATTAAAAACAATCAATATCAAGTAATATTTATTATTTTTATCAATTATATCCATCATTATACCCATCCTAATAAAGTAGTGATGAAAAATAGATTACACAGAACTGTGGAGACTGTAAGTATTACATTTGTACACGTGGCACTTTTATTCTTCTTAGGATGAATAAAAGATATAATATGGTTGTTCCATAATAATAAAAAATTCTAATAATATATTTTATACTTAATATATTACTTTAAAATGGAATAAACACATGAAGAGAAAGTATAAGAAGAAACAATTTTTAATGATTCTGTAAGGATATTACCTCTTCTTCTGCAATATCCCACTAGATCTCTTGTTAGGGATACTGGAGGTGGTATTTTTAGAAGACCATAACCGATATAATGTTACTAGGAATTTTTATAGGGTAAATTTTATTTGTATTTTTGAGATTAAAGGCTCAATGTGAGGTGAGTATGTGGGGGTTGAGGTTCCCTTCTAAAATAAAGGAGTGAGGCACTATTGGAAAATCTCAAAATATTAAATAATTGAATAATTATTTTTGATTTAAACATTTATAAGTTATCTATAAAATTTTTGGATGACATTAATCATCTAAAATTTTATTTATTTCAGTATTATTATCGTCATTTAATTGAGTCTTCCAATAATTAAATAATTACTCCATCATCATTATGTCTCCATTTAAGGTTATTATTTTATCACAAAAATTTATAAATAAACTAAAATGATGTAAAAAAATATTTTAGAATTTATATTAATATTTATAGTTGAACATATCACCTATATAACCTCATATTAAAAATACTTTTCTTCTTAAAAACAAAAGTGTAATAAAATTGGATTTTCCTTAAATATAATATTATAAATTTATTAATGTCATCCTAGTGGCATTATGTGGTCCCAAAATAGAACAAAGTATTATTTTAGTCAAAACACACCCATAAAAATAAATTATTACTAGTGATTGGGTAATATTATGGTGTTTAAAAAGTTATTTTTGCCCTTTATTACTTGATTTACCCTTAAACGTTGTAATAATAATCCTAAAGATACTATTAAAAAATAATAATGATTTGTTCCGGTTAGACCAATAATTTCATAATAATTACTTATGTGCATGTAGTTTATTTAAATTCCATTCATAAAAGTTACAGAATTATATTTATCGTTAATCACGCAGATGTAGCGAGAAGGTGGTAAAAAGAACGCTCAAAAGTTCAATATGTTTTTATATCTAATTTTATAATAAAAATGATTCTAATGACCTAAATTAAATTATTATAAATATAATTGATCTATTATGACATTAAAATCAATAAAATAATTATTTAAATGATAAAAATTAGCAATAAAGAAGTATTTCTAACTATTCATCAAGAAATGAAACTTCTCAGAAAAATACTAAAAAATCACCATCAGTAAATTTTGACATTTTTGAATTCAAAAAGGACGTTTATTTATAAAATTCAATTTCTATGAGTGTATAAAATTAATTTTAATATTTTATTAAGGAGGACGTATATAGAAGTTCCTTTAAGAAAATAGTACTCTTAAACAAATAAATACTTTACCAAAAATTATGGTTTTTCTCATTATCAATATGTTTCATTTACATAAACCAATATAGATAATATTTGAAAAGTAGTTATTACTATTCATATTAATAATTTTAATAGCTAGGCTATAACTATCTCATTTAAATAATCAGAATAATAATGTGTTGTGGGTAACATATGAAGAGTTGGTGTTTCATGTAGCTCAAAATTAACTGGTTGTTATGTATAACAAAATCCAAACATAGTGCACCTATGTAATAATAGAAATATATATTTAGTGTTACCAAATGTGAAAAATATCAAAAAATTAAATTTATTTGAAAAAATTTGAAAAAGTATTGGGATGTTACATTATCATTTTTATGTCATATTTTATTATTTATTCATTATATATATTTTTTATAAGAAATCTAAAATGGCTAATGTTGATTATGAATCTCATCGCATTGTGGAGATGGTTGGCCATACGTATGCATGATCAATGATGTCATTATCTTAATGGAAAAAGGGTAATGAATTTGATGGTATATTAATTAAAAATAATCAAAATAACGTCACATTTGTTATTTATACCCATTACACTAGTCATTATATGACTCAAAATAAATTAGTGATGAAGAAAATATTACACCATGGTGTGGAGATGGTAAGTCATACATACACATGTATAGAACTTTTTTTCCATCGGATGAATAAATGATGGAATATGGTATTTCCATAATCTTAATTAAATATAATAATAGAGGTGATAATGTAGTTATTACTTTATAATGTAATAAATGTGTTAATAGGAAGTAAAAGAAGAAACAATTTAGAATGAGTCGGAAAGAAGATTACCACTTCTTTGACGATCTCCCTCTAGATCTCCTCATAGGGATATAAGAATTAGACTTTTGAGAAAACCATTACCTTAGAAATGCTAATAGGGATGTTTATAAAGGAAATGAGAATGTAATTGATGATGTTGAATTCTCAATGTGAGGTGGTTAAGTGAGGAAAGAGATTCACTTATATAATTGAAGATAGTGGTAATCTAGGAAACTCTCAAAATAATAAATTAATATAAATTGATTATCGATTTCAAAGAGATAAAATGTGAGTTAATTAGAAGATAGTATTTGTATGGATATTGATCCCATCATCCAAAAAAAATTATATATTTTTTTATTAGTTTTAATTGGTATATTTGTGTTTTAACCCTTATTTTAGCCTTTAATTTATACAATTATATTATGTAATTTACACTTAGTGGGTTAATATAATTAAAAAAACAAAATCAAAAAGACCAATTAATGATTAATTAATGTCAAATTAAGTTTCATATCAAAAAAAATTCTATTTTTTTATTTTTATGAATTTTATATAATTTAATAAATTTTTGTATATTTTAACATAAAAATAATGTCAATTTTGGACAATTATCATTATTTTACTTTTAAAAATATCAAGAGAACATGATAAATTATAAAAAAAATTGGTTAATATATTTTTACTATTTAAAGGTTCTATATAAAATTATTTCATAACATTAATCATATGAAATTATATTTATTTTAGTATTTTTATTATCATTTTTTTATTCTTCCATTAAATAAAAAATTATTACATCATCGTTGTGTCACCATTTAATTTAATTATTTTGTCACTAAAAATATTAAATAAATTAAAATGATTTAGATAAAAAATTTATCTTTTAAATTAATATTTATAGTCCAATATAACACCTATATATCCTCATATTAAAAATATTTCACGTGTTAAAAACCAAAAGGGTAACAAAATTGAGTGTTCTTTAAATATAATATTATAAATTTATTAAAGTCATCCGAGTGGCTCCAAGTCGTCCCAAAATTTACCTAAGAATTTATTTTCCAAAAAAACACATACAATAAAATTAGTATAAGTGATTGGGAAATTTTATAAAGATTATAATGATATTTTTAACCTTAATTACCTGATTTACCCTAAACCGTGTTAAAAAACACTAATGTTCCTTTTACCAAAAATTAAGTAATTTATATTAGACAAAAAATTCCATAAAAATAAATAGTATATATTTATTTTTAAAAAAAATTAATTAAAATAATTGAAAAATTAAATTAAACTCTAATCTTGGAGATGTAGCGAGAATATGGTAAAAAAACATTCCAATGTTCAAAATGTTTATATATCTAATTTTGCGATAAAAATGATTCCAAGTTACTATATTTAATTAATATATTTATAATTGATATATTATGACTTCAAAATCAATATAATAACTATTCAAATGAGAAACACAATTTTTAACTACAGTGTAGTATTATTTACTATTCACGAAATAAATAAAACTTCTTAGAAAAATAATAAATATGCACCAAATGTAAATTTTGACAATCAGAATTTAAAAAATATTTTGATTTTATTAAATTAAAATTTCTGTATTTGTTTAAAAAAATATATTATTTTTCATAAAAGGCATGAAAAGTAGTTCCTTATAGAAAATATCATTTCTAAACATATAAATTAATTACCAAAAATTATTAGGTTTCTCATTATCACTATATTTTATTTATAGAAATCCATTATAAATAATTTTTTAAAATTAGTTATTATTCCTCATATTATTAATTTTAATTGATATGCTATAACTATCCCATTTAAATAATTATAATAACAACTTTTTGCTTTGTAGTGACTCTATGTTTTGTGTAGCACAAGATAGTTCTATGTTTTGTATAGAACAAGCTTAACATGGTGTTGGGTATAAAGTAATCCAATCATAGTGATCTTATGTAATAATAAAAAGGTAAATTCATCATTACATGAAGTGAAAAATATAAAAAATATTAAATTATTACGAAATAAAATTCATTAAAAATATTAGGGTGTTACAAAGATTAAATTAATTTCTAAAGCATTTTCCTAGCTTTGTCAAACTAGTTGTGAAATGATGACTCTTTTTCATATATTAGGCTGGGATCAATTTAAAGTCCAGAGTTACATTTTATATGTTATTACTCTATGGTACAAATGTTCCAGATCTAAATCCACTTATATTTTATAGATTGGGATGTAATTACATAAAAACCATTCACTCTATAATTCACTAAAATTCTAGGATATTCTCAGATACATATGTATATCCCTATGGTTATTACAAAATTATTCTAGTTATAATATCCAAAAATAACTATAATTTTCTCTAATACCATATATAATTTCATTTTCATTTTATACATATTATTGTTTGGTTTTTACCTTAAATGTCTAATAATGACAACCAAAAGATTATGATGCCCAGTTTATTTGGAAGACTACATCCCTAATAAATCTAAAGGAAACAAAAACATGGATTCTATATTTTTTTACTTAATGGGATCATAAATCCATTCATTATCTTAAAAATACATTAGATATCATGGGGAATATATAAAATAATGTGGTTATCTATAAAGCATTGTAAGGGAATAGACATTATAATGAAGCACAGAATATAATAAAAAATAAATAAAATGATATCATAAAAGATAAGTATAAATAAATATCGTCAGAAAAAATAACATAAATAACACATTATCATAATATTATTACAAAATTGGAATGTGGAAGCATCTTAAAACATGATATAAAAATAATTCATGGCTAACTGATGAGACAAAATGACAGGGTGGACAGGCTCCGATAAGGGATTTGGTTTTCTCTCTAATACCATACATGATGTCTCAAGAGAAAAAATATTACCCAATACATCATAGTTTTCTCTGTATGCTCCCATTTTAAAATTTACATTTTTATATGTTCTACTAAAAGAAAATAAATGTTAAGTCATTAGCCTAAAAATTACACGTTGAAGGAAATGGGTTTCTTTTTAGAAATCAAATTATGGAAAGTATTCACCCAAAAAATTAATGAATAATAAGCTAGGTATATATGTGGGAGACATAAATAGAGAGTTTATAAGCATTAAATGACATTATATATAGATATATAGCGGTTGATATAGAAGTATAAATGTCTTAATCCAAAGGAAAAGGGTTGTTTGTAGATTTCACCTACCTTATGCATGAATATAGTTTTCACTTGCACTTATAATCATGGATAATTAAAATAGATTAATTTATTGATCAATTTTAAACATTTCCATGTAAAATTTTTTTATTTTAATTTTATTATATTCATTGATAATTTTTTCAATGAGATATAATTTTTTCTTTTATTTTTCTAGAAGAGTTCATTTTATAGTTCAAAAGATGGATCATTTTTTTGATAATTATTAATGTTCTTGTCAAATGGGAGTTAAACACCTGAAGTAAAAAAGAAAATATATTCATGCATTTCAAAAAATTATAATTTCCCAAATATCGATTTGTGTTCTGTTATAGGGATGATTCCATTAATGAAAATGTTATTGTTAAAAAGATAGTTCATTTTGGTTGTTTTACTAATCATCACCAACTAGTTTTCATTTTTTTAATGTTGTAAATTTATAATTATAACATAACATTAAATAAGTTATAATATATTTATTTTCATATTGTTTAACTATAATAATATTTTTATGACCAACCATCAAGGATTTAATGGAAAGAGAAACTTCATCATTAATTGAGGCATCGAACCGACATGATATTTACAATAGTTTCATTTTTTAGAATAAATTGAAGATGAAATGAGGAAATATGGTTGGTATTACATTAGAAATAAAAAATTTCACTATATATGTTAATGTATATATTATTCCATTTTGGATGGATTTAATTTTAAATGAAAAGGTGGAAGGAATAATAAAAGTGTTTGTTGAGTAGATTACCATCTCCTTAGGATTCCTCCACTTGAGATTCTACTAAAGGAGCCTTGGATTTGTATTTGGATGAGACTAGAAGAACAAATTCATGGGAATATTTTTTGGAATAAATTTAATAATAAATTTAAGAATAAATTTATAATGCATAATCTCTTAGAAGGTGTGGGGAGAGGGGGTACTATGTGGTTGTATATATAAGTGTTGGAAATGGTTTTTTTGAATAATATATTCATAATAATATTATTATTTTCCCAATGTGGTAAATAATATTGATTATTTTAACAATATACATTAAATTATTTATTTTTGTTTGAACTAAATACTTCTTACCTCATCCATGACTACAAAATTTATGAAAATATCTTAAAATGCTAAATAAATCATTTTAATATATATCACTATTGACCACAAATTCAACTATTTTTAAAGTAACAAAAAATTTACCCTACCATTTTTTAATGTGTCGTATCCATAATTTATATCCATTTTTAGGAAATAATTTTAAATATGATAAATTTAATTTTTAAATGAAATCCAACTTTATTCAAAGAATACCAATTTTAATAATTTGATCAAATTTTCAACCCTATTTAAAAATTACTTACGGTCTCACAAAAAATAAAAATATGTATTATAATTTTTAAAACATTTATTTAACTTTATAATGATATAAATGTTCCATATTTTTATTTTATATGGTACCTAGATCTTATTTTACAACTACATATGTTAGGATATTGTTCTAATGGTAATAATACTATTACTAACTGTAAAATTACTATTCCAATCATCATGTGGCAATTCCAATGGTCATATTACAATTCTAATTATCAGATTTCTAATGATCATATGGGTTACATGAATTCTATAAATACCACTAATTTCATTCATTGTTCATTAACAACTACTTTCATTAAAGTTTATCTGTATTTTTATTTTCTAAATAAATATTAAATTACTAATATTTTGATTTATTTATACTATGTTTTTCATGAGTGAGTTTATTATGGTTGATTGATTAGATCCCAATTTTAATATTTTAGTTATCTTATTATCTATTTTTTCCCCTTGTAATGTTTTCAATTAAAATGGCCATATTTATTTAATAAGTTTAATGTTTAAATTAATAATAAAAATTAGTTTGATTAATCATGTCGTGTGCCTGTGTATTATATAATATTATATTACTTAATATAACACAACTATAGGATCTGAGGGAAAATATTGTTGATAAAATTATATGACATTATAGATTCCATATATAGTAGAGAGTTCGTAGATCCGATCCTTAGGTAAAATATAATGGTTTCACTTCTTAATAGCTTCTAACTCAAGGACCTGACCCTAAGATTCATTAATTTGGTATTCACAACATAATTGATACCATTAGTCTATAGACAAGAGGATGGTCATCAAAATTGATATCGAAATTGTTCATTCAATTCATATGGGACCACCCCTAAAAGTGGAACATCTAATCAAGAAATATTTTATGACTATATAAATGAATAAATTGTTCACATTATTGAGTGGATATATTATGATGATACAGAACAAATAAATTCTCGATTATGTACATTTTTCAACCATTATTTCGAGTAACAAGGACTTTGTATATAGATATTTTTATATTTTATAAAATGGGTATGGTAGTTAAGATTATTCATGAGTATGTTTTAAAGGATTGAGATCATTTATATCTAGATATAGAAGAGATTTAAAAAGACCCAACTCAAGGAACTAAGTTCAACCCATTTATACATGTCATGCAAATTTCTCCCTGATTCCACTCGCATCCTTCTTCAACAGGTTTTAAAAAATGTAGATTATTTCGGAAGCACATGAACTATGTTACCCCCATTATTTCATTATTTTCTTATAATGTAGGATTTTATATTCAACATGTGTTTAAGTTTACTAGGGTCCCAGATGAATATTCTAGATATATTATGCCTTCTCTGAGTACGGGTACCCTATGTGACATTCTTACATGTGATTTCACAACCTATACTACTTGTTCAAAAGAATATTCAACCAATCTTAAGGTATCCTCTACAACCCCTTTAACTACTACACCATCATCTGTTCGTCTCTAACTTCCACACATTGACTCCATTATTGTCTCCCCCTCTTTCCATGGTAAATTTTCTCCTTCTATGTATCATGTTTAAAACATAGTTATTGCTACTACAAAAAATATGATCTATCAAAAAATTATTAATTAATATCTTTCCTAATACTATTTCCCTTTATTATCAGTCCAACCAAGATAAAATTACCACTTAATAATTTATTACATCCATAGAATAAAATAATTATATGGGTCTTAAAATAGAGTAAAAAATACAGAGGAGGCTCTAAATTGAATAAACTATGATCGATTAGAAAAAAGAAAAAATTGAGAGAAGTATCCAAATAAAGATCTCATTTTAATAGTATAAAAATGGATAGTTATGATTAAGATAAACATTTATATGAATGTGAATTTTATATTTAATGATAAAATAACCCAAATGTGGAGCCACATAAAATTGTGTCATTATAACCTTTGAGTTATACCAGTACTACCACATTAGATACACTGGCCATCTTGACCTTTTCTAGATAGTTATATTCTACTAGTATAATAGTGATTGTAAGTATTATACATCTACTTGTTGGAGATGTTTCTCCACCCCATATATATTTTTCCCCAAGATATCATGTGTACTATCAAAAACCTTTTCATAGAATTCACCTGGGCTATATTTTATCCATATATAGCATGACATATGATGATTTTATAGGAATACGTGCTAATTTTTATACACATTTTGACTATTTTACATAGTCGTTCTCTTACACAAGAGTATTGGTGGTACTACAATATTTTTTCGATGTTAGGATTTTTTTGGAACTTTTTTCAATAAAGCTTATGATTATTTTATCTATTTTAATATACATTATATTTTCATTTCAGTTGGTCATATTTTTACATCCAATAATTAGATATACAAGGGAATTCATTGATAATGTCTTAGTGAATGCTGATTCATTTATTTGTTTCTATAGTTTTAAAAATTATCTCATATCATCCCCATTCTATAGAATATTCTAGAATGTATTTTTTTCATATTTAAGGAACATCGTGACTAAATTTTACATCATTTTGTGGTCTAACAAATGAAATTTTATAGAATCTTGTTCAAGTCTTTGTCTAATTTGATTTTAAAACTTTAACTATGTTTTGACACTATATTTCTAGACAACATGGAATCATTTATATATTAAGTGTTGGGGAGGATATGATAGACACACATAATCTTTTTTCCAAGAAATATTTTTTTAAGAAACTTTTTTTCATTAAATCGTTGTTTTTTACTTGAAAATTTAAAAACAAACATGAAATTCAATGTGATTGTTATTAATTAATTTCGTTTAATACAAACCATTTGTCAATTTTTAAGGTAAAATAAAATATAATTACTAATTTTTATTTTTTTCATGGATTTTGATTTTATTAACTTCTTACAATTTTTATATTTCTATGTTTTTCATTCCTTATGTGATTTTATAGTAATTGAAATTCATGTTACTGAGAGTTATTCTATGAATTTTTTTATATTAATTCTAGTACAATCATTATTAAGATGAATCAAGGAATTCATCACTACTTGAACATTAATATTGTAATTTTTTAATCAAAAATAGATTCCGTTCTAAAATGGTGTCATTACATCCATTTTTAAATTCTCTTTTTACCTTTTCACAAAATAATTATTTCATTTTTAATATAGTTTATATTATATTATTTTGTAAGAAAACTATATTATTTGTTCATTTTTCAATCATACACAATTTATTATTTTATATTTTATTCATTTTTCTTTGAAATTAACCATGGATATTGGTTATACATATAAAATTGTCTAAGAATTCCATATAAGGGGAAGATATAGGGCTAACACGGGTGATTATAAAACATTATAACAAAATGTTTTAAATTATTCTTACATGAATCCTGATGGAATTTTGAGGAAGCATTAAAATAAATGATAATTTAAGATGAATTTTCATAACCACCCATACTCATCCTATGATATTTTGTAAAACTATTTTAATTTATGTTAGTAAAATATCAAACAATGGTATGTGAATGGGTTTCAAAAATTCTTCTTTATGAAATATCCATTAAAAGACTGAGGGGCCAATGAATATTTTCAATTAATACATTAGATTGTTTTTTAATGTTAAATATGAGAATCCTTAAAGAGTGGATGAGATTAAGCGGATTTGATGACATTTGAAGGATAGAATTATGAATATTTTTTAGTAAGATCAAATAGTATATCAGTAATTTTTTTAATAAGTATATCATTATTTTCATGACTCTATTTAAAATATTTAAATAATGAAATATCTATCATTATTCATAGATTTATAAATACCTCATGTTGGGTATTCTTTGATTTGTCTAATGATAATATTGAGAAATTTTACTAGCCAATGGATGTATTGTAAATTGTTCAGATTGAGAATAACACTAGATTTATATTATTATGGAATACTAAATGAAAAATATTCAACAAATTTTGATCTCATACTTGGAATATATTTCATTGTATTGGTTAAAAAATGACGATGGACGAAAAATATATTTTTTGTGACATAATTTGATATTCAACAATGATTGGAAATAAATGGAGAATGAGTATATTAAAATATATTTACTTAAAATATAATCTTTATTTTATTGATATTATTTTAGTTTATTCCCTCTTGTTAATGGTTTTTTAATTTAAAATTCTTTTTTGTGATTTGTTTCTTAAAAAACAAAATATCTTATGTCTTTGGGAGTTTAAGATCTCATTTTCATGTTCATTTTTGTCAATTTTTTTGTATGGTTAAATCATCTGAAATAATAATTATTGTTGTTATATTTCATTGAATTTTTTTTATAATCTTGTTTTCTGAGAAGAATTGGAGAAATTTGGGGAAAAAGAGGGAATTTTGTGCCTAAGATGACAACATTGTTTATTGAAACACAATAGAGTTCCATGAAGTCCATAGAATCCCTTGTTTATGGCTATATTTATAATGGGAAATTAATATATAGATTTTAATCTCATATATGCTATGGTGGGGATAATATGATTCTTAGAGGCATTTTCCAAGGGGTTACATTGAACCCCCTCTCGACCTATTCAGATTTCCTCATCATCACCCCAGTATCTTTAGTGATAAATAATGAATGAATCACCATAAAATACTCTTTAAATATAATAAAATAATCCTCCATTATTTTGTAAATATGAAAACACCCATAATAAACCATTAAAATGGAAAAATATGAAAGTCATAAATAATCAAGGAATAAATCTTAATCCCATCATTGGTCATACAGGTCTAAAAACTAAATTTTTATATTTCACAATTAAAATGGAATTATATGGATAGAAAAATGGTGAAATTAATATTCACACAACATCCCTTGCCATTTTGGATTTGGAATATCATCTAGACAAGTTAATAAAAATTCTAATGGAAAATACGTAGTTGAGGAGTACTTATTTCAATACATAGAATATGAAATGATCAAATTCATAGTTACAACATTCATTATGTTTCATTTATTTGGTGCGTGTGTTATTTATTATTCTAATTTCCCCATCATGCCTTTATTTTAACCTATATTATCAATGATAAAATCATTATACAGAAATTTTCCCCACCATTACAATATTAGTTGAATTTATAAATTCTTGATATGATTATATGTCTATTTTGGAAATTCATGGTTAAATAAAAATATTTATCTAATAATATTGGACTTCTTCATGTCCATTATTGGATCTTATATTCCATCGATTTTTTTATATAAATAATATGTGTTCATTATGTTTTTCAGCAAAATTTAACTTTAGTTTTGAATATTTTTTGTCCCTATGGTTAAATCTATGTTAATTTATTATAATATACTATATTCAACCATTCATTCATGTATTTTATTTAATTTTTTATTTACATTGAAATTTATTTTTTCCCCTGAATCAGTATATTAGAATATTCAATTTTGTATGATTGTATATTTTTATCTATAACTTGTTAATCTATTATGTAGTGGGGAATAAAGTGTTAAAGGATGGGTGATTGAAACATTTTAAAAAATTCATTCAAGTATTTTATCCATCATTAGTAATTACTTTGGGATATTAATTATGTCCAATTACATATAATTCCTTCAAAAAACATGTTAATGGAATAATCCCAATATGATGCGTCACACTTAAGCTCTGGGATCCGATTCCTATAACACTAACATTTTTTACTTGCTTCAATTCCACCGATGTATATTTGGACATAACTATCCAATAATTACATGAAAGAAATAAAATATTTCATTATATACATTCGCAACACCATTAAGGTTTAATTATTTCAAGAATCAGGAGAATTGATACGATGAATATTTCCAAGTCCTTCTCAACTGATGAGATTTTTCATCAATAAAAATAATTAATTATTCTATAATATGCTCTAAAATCTAAAAAATATTCTCATACCAAGAATTAATATTATACATATAAAGTGTAATGATTTTATTTATAACATGGTGAAATGTAAATATCAGAACGTGTGACCTCAAATTCTATTAAGTTAAATCATATAGCTAAGTAAATCATAGAAGAAACATGGATTAAATATTATGAAAATAATATGAAATCATGATAACAATATAATCAACATAATCTAAAAGAATAATATTTACAGTAATTTCAATGAAAATAAATTTATTTTGTGGATAACAATAACTAGATTCTTAGTCATGATTTTCATAGTGTCATATATGCAATTCTATACCGCAAGCCAATACATGATGTTCTTATACATTATGTGATTACCTACAATTAAATATATTGTCATGGGTAGGAATAAAACAAAATATAAAGACACATTTCTTTATGATAACCATACAACAACTGATGGAATAAATAATATCTGGCCCCATCCATCACATGATGAAGTTCAATGCATTCACTATAATAGTCAGCATGAAAATTCCTAGCATTCCATAAGGAACTTCTGGATAAATAAAACATGACTATCTATAAGTTGAAAAATAATTATTCTATATGAATTTAAAGGTTATGTTATTAGTTAATAATCAGAAATATTTTCTATTCTTCAGTGGCTAAAAAATATACATTCTTTCTCAGGGAACATCCTATAAACCGAATTTTTATAAAGTGAGATATTCACACCATGTTTTTTAATTAGTATAAAATGAGGTGATGTCATGAATAAAATGATCGTAAGTCATATAAATAATAAATTTGGTTGGTTGAAAAGGAATGTGATCCCATTTTAAAAATGGAAACATGGTATTATATTGGCATAAATGAAATACTCTATCATAAAAAGTAATTATCTGTATGGTATCACAAAAAAAAGGGATTAAGAATTGAAACATTTTGGGATGTGTGTTAAATAGATCAAAAAAAATTTATATATTATAAGATAAAACATGAAACATAAATGTCATAGGGTAAAACATTTGAAAATTATTACTGAAATTGATGCAAAAAAAATAAATGTTTTCTTTGAAAACATTTGTAGCATCAATGTTAAATTCAAATTTTCATGTCGCTATGAAATGAAATTTTTTAAAATGTTTTGTATAATGTTTTCAAAAAATATATAAATTTATCTTATTATTGAGTAATGGTTACTTAAAATGAAATATTATTTATCTTGGAGATGTTTATAGTGGAATAAAAAGTATTTAAAAGTGAAAGGGAAACCCTTTTAATTATTTTTAAAATACCATTTCTAAAAACTCAAATTGTAAGAAGAGTAAAAAAAGTTCCTTAAAAATATATTATTTCCCAATATATATATATTAACATAAAATAAAATATTATAATAAAAGTTCCCAAGAGAAGAATAAAGAAGTTTGTGATGAAAAAATTTGACTCAAGGAAAGGATAATTGAGTTATGAATATCCCTTACAATAAATATACTCCTTGAAGTATGAAATATTTGAAAAAAAAGATTTAATGTGGTAGTAATTTTAATAATAAAACTAGAAAAAAATCATCAAAATCAAGAAACAACTACAAAATTGTGTTTTCCCAACACTTGTATACCAACGGTTTGAATTAATCATTGGTATACTTAATTTTTCCAATGGTTTCATCAAACCATTGGGATTATGGGATGAGAAGAAGCTTTTCCAAACGGTTTCCTCAAACTGTTGGAAAAATACATATATATATATATATATATATATACACATACCAGTTGTTTTTAAAAACCATTTGTAAATACACTCTTTATCAATGGTTTTAACAGACCGTTGTGAGTGTTTCCCCCAAATAGCAGCACATCTAGAATCCCACCACGTGATTGCATCCATAAACCTAATCTCTCCTAACGATATCTCGACGCTCTCTCTTCGCCCCAAGGCATAAATTGATACTATCTCTGCAATTAATCAGGTAATTTTTTACTTCTACACTTCTAATATATAAGTGTAATGTAGTGGATTTATTTTTGTTTCTTATTTATTTTGATTTTTCCTAAATGATATCTGCGTGTTCTGGTTCTTATTGTATTTCTATTTCTCCTAACATGTTCCCTTTCCAAATGACTCTTCTACAAGAGCTTATCATGAGAGTGAGGTTTTATATTATTTAATGTGATGGGGGCCTTGGTTATAAGTTCCTTCTAGTGGGAATCATTTCCATTTGTACAGTAAGGCATTCTAGTGTACCATGTGGATAGTGAAAATCCATTTGAGGAGTTGAATAATTGTGGTTCTATTTTTTTTGGGTTATGTTATCTAAATTATGAGTGGTATTGGTTTCATAATGAATCTAGTTTTATGGGGGATTTCATGTATAGTTTATTAGAAATATGATTCAAAGATTTCATGTATAGTGTGACAACCTGTTTCATTGATTTGTATTATTTATCTTGCTGCCACTATTGATAAATGTAAGATGATGTCTCAGTGTGGTTTTCTTTTGGTAGAATTTTTGTAGTGGCGCCTCTTCATAACAATATATATGGTGACATCATTAGTTTTTTTATTCATGTTGTACATGGAATGTGTTTGAAAGGGATAATGGTCTAAGTGACTCTTTGGGGTTATATTATTGAGTGAGTTGGCTAAGCTGGAAATTGTTATATATGTTCCTTGTGGCCTATGGGGTATGGTTACAACCAAGATGGGTTTTAATCTACGATGTGGATGAGGGTGGATGATGAGATTGGACATATATCGATTATGTTCTATGGGATTGTGTATAAAAATAGGATATTTTTGAGTTATAGGGTATTCTTTGGGTGGTATGGTATAGTTGAATGGGACAAGAAAATTGGTGATGATTTTATTATACAAATTTCACGTAGGTGGTGGTGTGGGTTGTCCAGCATGGGAGGGGAGTTGTCCACGCCCACCCCCGTGGACAACCCCGCTTGACACAACCCCACACCCTGGACACCCCCACCCCTGGACACCCCCACCCCCTTGGACAGCCCCCCTGGACACCACCCCACCCCCTTGGATATCCCCCACCCCCTAGATCGCCCCCTTGGACACCATACCACCCCACTGCCTGAACACCCCCCACCCCTGGACAACCCACTTCTCCCCCCCCCCTCAGGCACCACCCCATCCCCTGGACAGCCCTCCCACCCCTGGAAATCCCCCCTAGACACCCCCCCCCCCCCCCCCCCGGATAGCCCCACCCCCTTGAACAACCCCCCTTAGACACCACCCCACCCCTGGACACCCACACTTCCTAGACACACTCACCCCCTTGGACAACCCCATGGACACTACCCCACCCCCCTGGACAGCCCTCCCACCCCCTTGGACAGCCCCCTAGACACCACCCCACCCCCTTGACCAACCCCCACCCCCTAGAGCTAGTTATAAGGATATTCATCCATTCTCAACCTTTCTTCTTTTATTTCACTATCTAGAAAGATCACTATCATTATTCCTTAAATATATTTTTTACTAAACATCAATCATATTGAATATCTCATGAAAAAATGACTTATTAGTATTATTTTTATAAAATTCGTAGAAGTTGGATGTATCAAACCGATCGGATGTCAAGCGATTTTCAAAACAATTTGGAGAGCTTTTTAGATTTTGAATTTGAAAATTCTTCAGATAGTGGTTCCATACACGGACCAGGTTCCAATTATGTTGGTAGGCCTTGGTTAAGCTATCAATAAGACAGCTACCACATAACCAAATATGGTTTTCAAGAAAACTACTATGTGTGGTATTACAATGGGGAGAAAATGAAATCTCAAATTGGTGATGATCGAAATGAAAGGAATGGACTAAAGAATTTGATAGATGACGAGTTTTATTTTATTTATCATCATGAAAAACAGTGGATTTCGACTCAATAAGAATTCTATATGAGGACAAATGATGCATATAATGAAAATGATGATATTGTGGGGGTGAAAAAAATGGAATGATGCTGCCACGACTCATGTATATTGACAAAGTGATAAAATGAAAAGCTGGAATTTTTATTCATATTGTTTCATGGGAAAACTATGTATGGGATTTCTAATATAGTAATCGATTACATTCTTACCTTCTTGAAGTATTTACTTCCAGATGATGCAGATATTCCCTCAAACCACTATATAGCATGGAAGATAGTGGAAGAACGTGTATTTTTATGAAACGAAATTCATGTTTCCCCGAAAGATCATAGTTTATTCTGGGAGGAAACCACTAAACAAAATGATTGTATAAAATGTGGAACCTCTCGCTAGAAGTCAAAATCTGATGGAACACCATCCCGCGTGACACAGAAATTAATGTGGCACCTTCCATTTAGCCCCATACTCTAGAATATTTTTACATCTGTTGAAATATTAATAAAAATGAGATAGCATGATACCGAGAGAAGGAAGACTAATGATGAGTTGGTTCACCCTGCAGATGGATTTTCATGGAATAGATTTGATCCTCGATATCCTGATTGTGCAGCTGACTTGTGTAATGTGAGGATGGGCCTTTCATGCGGCAGTTTTAATATATTTGGGAAGATACTTACTTTTCACAGCACATGGCCAGTTTTTATAAACATTTATAATCTTCCTCCATGGTTGTGTATGAAAAATCTTTCACTTTTTTGAGTATACTCATATCTGGCCATTTTGATCCTGGCATTGATATTGATTTTTATATAAAACTGTTAATAAAAGAGTTAAAACTTCTCTGGGATGTGGGTGAGCGTACATACGATGCATATTCGAAGACATATTTCAGATGTGTGATGCACTTATGTGGATGATCAATGATTTTACGACTTATGCAATGATGTCTAGATGGATCACGAATGGAAAAATATCATATCTTGTTTGTATGAATAATACACAATCCAGCAGACTAAAACATTTTTATAGTTTTAGTTTTATGGGATATCAACGATTCTTTCCAATAAACCATCCATATAGAAATAATCATCAAAGATTTGATAAAACCATAGAGACAGATGATCCACCTCTATTTATGTCAGTAACTTATGTGCTTAATGAATTGAAAGATTTCAATTTTTCATTTGAGAAGAGTCAAATGGAATCTGGAAAGAGAAAGAATGTTTCCACTGAAACTTGTTACAATTGGAGGAAGAGGATTATATTTTTTTGATTTGCCTTATTGGTCAACCATTTTGTTACATCATTGCTTAGATGTAATGCACATGGAGAAGAATATATGTGAAATGTTGTTTTTGATACTTCTAAATGTTAAGGGAATGAAAAAAAGATGATTTACGATCTCGGCGTGACTTGGTGGATTGGGGCATCAGACCATAATTGCACCAGTGCGTATCAGTGAAAATAAATGGAATGTTCCATGTGATTCTTATGTGATGACAACTACAGAAAAAAACAACTTCTAGAAGTATTAGGGACTATTAGAGTTTATAATGGCTATTCAAGCAACAAACCTTAATGGGTCGACAAAAGTGAGTTGAAGTTAAAATCCTTGAAGACTCACGATTATCACATTCTTCTGCATGAGTTGTTTTCAATAGAAATCCATCATATTTTGTCCAATAATATTAGGGTGACTCTTATTCGGTTGTGCGATTTGGTTATAGATCTTTATGCTAATATTTTTCCAAGTCTTTCTTGGAAAAAATGTTGACAGATGCCCCATTAATTATGTGTGAGTTGTAGAAAATATTTCCTCCATAATTTTTCACATGCATACTGCATCTAACTGTCCATTTTCCCACTGAAATACTTCTCAGAGGACCTATTTCTTTTCGTTGGATGTATCCTACTGAATAAAATATGTACACATTAAAGTCTTATGTCCAAAACAAGAATCATCCGGATGGTCTTATTGTCAATGGTTACTTGGATCAAGAATGTATGGATTTATCCTCAATGTATTTTTCTGATCTTACTAGAAGAATGAACAAACTAATGAGAAATGAAGAAGAATAGTATGAGAAAATTGAACCTAGTTTTCCATCACTTCCTCATAGAGGAGGAATTCCTGAATAATATACATTGAATACATTAATCCTTGGAGAGTGGGAGATGGCACATTAGACAGTTTTGTTCAACTGTGATTTGTTCGATGACTACATCAGGTAACTAAATTTAATATTTATAGCATACATATATATCTGTTAATCTATTCATATTTTTTACCAATAGAGAACATAAAACAATGATAAATAGAAATCATCATTCGTTATCTGTGAGAAGGAGGGAGACATTGCATAGTAAAGAGTTGTCTACTTGGTTAAAATTGAAGGTAGATATATTACTGTTTAAAATAATCAAATCAATATTTAATTAAGTTTAATATTCATTTATATTGCAGGTAATGATTTTTGGTACTAACACAGTCTTTGTGGAAATAAGAGCTTTGGATTTTGGCCCTAATACCATGGTTCTTGACTATAAATCAATTGTTATTAACGGGTAAAAATTTAATTTCATTGAATGAGAATAGAACATGAAAACATTACATGATTCTGTTATGGTTACTACCACAACAGATTGTTATTCAAATGCATCAGATAGTAGATCGCGATTTGAAAATGTGGGTTATTATGGAGTTGTAGAAAAAAAATTTGGATTATTACGCTCATGGACAAGTCACGATGATGAAATTACATTGCTTTGATTAGATGATGATACATGGCACATTTATTAATGATTGTGGATTTCTAGTAATTAATATGACTCACACTCTTGCTACTAAATAACCATATGTATTGGCATAAATGGCTAAATACGTTTTTTTTCTCAAAGACCAACTTCGACGTGAATTTGGTGTCATAGTTGACGTAATTCCAAGACAAATTTTTTATGATAGTGATGATGGAAATGAAACTGTCACTACTTCCATTAGAACCAATCCATTTATTTATTTGGATGGCTCTAATAGCTCAATTTTCAGAGTTTATTGTGAACTTAAAATTGTGGTGGAAAATATATAGAATCATCTATCCATGATCTCAATTCTTCTAGTTTACCTCAAGTTGGGTTGTTAAGGTTGGTACTATTCAAATTTATTTTATATTGATTACAAATATGGTGTATCCTATTTGACCGTTATGTGAATTTTCAATGTTTATTTCTTGGAATTTATATTTTAATTGCATTTTTAAATTTTTAATTGAACCATATTTAAACTTATGAAACCATGATTTCAAACTTGGTGAACATTACAATGCTTCAACTATGATTTGTAAAAAATTTGTATGACTTTAAGACCTCTCATTAACATTTTAACAGATAATGAGCATGATAGTTTGTATTCTTCTGCAAAACATGTATTGAAACCTGCATCATCTACTTGAGCTAAAGAAATTTAATTTTTCCATAATTTTGGCAACTGCTTCACCACTTATGAATATGGTAGAATCAATTTTCCATGATTTCAATAGACTGATGACACGTAGTAAATAATCACGATACTGTAAATTAAATTTCGTTATTACATCTTGTACGATTTATTTACATCATTATATATTTGTTCAAGCTCACCTAAAAATGGTTAGTTAAATTATCCCTAAACCCCCCTATTCCGTGTCAATTATTTTATTTTATGGGTTACACATTAGTTATCCTTTTCTATTTACTTCCATATTTGTTTTCAAATGCAGGAAAATGAAACCAATAGAAGAGTGGGGACTAAAAAATATAACGGACAATAGTCCTCACTTGGCTGAGATGGGTATTCGACCACTAGGGCCTGTAGTGAGTATTTTATTTCAAATATATTTATTTAAAGAATATATAATGTCATGTGATTAATTTTTTTTTACATTTTTTCTGGATCAACTATTAGGCAATAGTTATTTAATCTGCAGCCTAGTAGTGATCCCAGTACTCGGTGTGTTCGTACGAGGGGGATGGTATGGGTACTAGATAATCTATTCGGCATACCCGATTAGACCCTGCCACACCCACTGACATACCATCCATCCCACATTCTAATCCTGGTGTGCCGTTAGGGACACACGAGATTTTTATCCCTCCCATGTTTTCACCACCTTTTACATCTGAGCCTCCTCACCCATCTGTATCATATCTGATGATGATTACCACTCCCCATCCATCATTTGGCCAGCCATCCTTGTCATCTTATTTTACTTGTACTTTTTTCTCTTAGGGATTTCATATACAATCTTCTTCGAATACTGATTCGCCAGAGTCTGTCCATGTGGAGAATACATTGGGACCCACTCCATATATACAGGGTGTTCCTTCAATTTTTTGCGGATACAGCAGCACCCATTGATCAGACTACCGCATTTATAATTATACAACCCTAAAAAATTGTTACACCATTATTTATTCTCATTATAACATGTATTGATAAAATATTTGTTTTTCATTCATAACAGATACATCTACTTATAGGAGGTGGGGGCGGGGGTGTACACGCATGTGTTCGGTGTGGAACCGCCGCATGCAGTTGATGGTGGACTAAAATGAAGATAGTTAGATGATTGAAAAATTAGTGCAGCAATGTCAGAGTTTTTAGGCGATGCTTTGCAAATACTCCGACATCATTCTTGTTAACCCGATCTCATGGAGACAGTTGCCAAATGAAGTCAAGGATAAAGCCTGTGTAGAGATATGAGTAAAAAAATTTGTTGTATTTAATGTAATATAATAATTTTTTTATTTATATGAATTAATATTTTGGGGTTAGCTGCAGTTTAATTTCCCCGATGGTGAGGGTGCACTGCCAGAACGTCTAATGGATTTAGGTGAGCATTAGAGAGGTTATAATTATGAGTTGTACATTGGTTGGCATGCTAGAGTGGGAACAGAGCTCGAGGCGGTCCCTTTCATGGATGATTGTCTATTAGAATAGTTCTGACAGATGATTGCACATGGTAATACTAGCCAATTTACAGTATTAATCAAAATAGAGATATTTAAATGAAAATTTTCATGTTTTTCGTTCATAATAATTATTGAATATTATTTAGGATGCATATAGAAGAAATAAAAGAATCATTGATGATATGAAATATGTCCACACATTGGGACGTACTACGATGCATGATCATGAGAGACAGCAGGTATGATAGTTTATAATATTTATTTATGACTTTCTTTTTCTATTACTTCCTCCGTAATTTATTTGATTACTAAAGTTATGATATAATTTTAGTTATGTAATTACTAAGTTTTCTTGGTATCCTATTTTTAATTATGGTTTTCTATAATCAATTTCATTATAATGTCATGAATAGAATATAGAAGGATGTATGGCTCGAGAAAAACTGTTTTGCTCGAGTAGAAAGAAGAAATTTGGAAGTGTGGTTAATGAATCGACGCAGCAGTAGATTGTAATTTTTACATTATAGATTAAAAAATTTAATCTCTATTTTTTAACTAAATAATCTATTTATATTTGTAATAGGTAGCTTTAGAGGCCCTTGATTTCTAGAAACGTGACAATTTTCGGGCAAACAATAACTTAAAACAGGTGTTGGGAGATGAGCACCCAGGTAGATTACGCTGCCGACCTGGGAAGAGTATAGTTTCAGTGAGGTATTGGCCCTCCTCATGTATGATTTCTAGTGCCAATTAGTTTTATTAGGTTAAGTCATAGGTAGAACCGGCTGAAAAAAGGGCCACAGAGACGGCAGAACAGTCTCCTAAGGAAAACATTGCATTTATGAATCTGATGGAAGTTTTACATCCAACACTTCCACCAGAGGCCGGCACTACTTTTGATTAATATATGTCATCGATGCGTTCTATATATGGTGCACCAGGTGGTAGTTCTAGTTGTGTTAGAGATGATGGCAAGGAGAAGGATGAGGTAGATGAGAAGGAGGGAGAAGAGGAGGCCAAGGCATAGGAGGAGGTTGAGGAGGAGGCCGAGGTGGAGGAAGAGGGTCATGAGGAGGCCGATGATGAGTACAAGGGTGAGGAGGAGGGCAAGGACGATGATGGGGATGGCGATGAGGATGAGGGTGAGGTTGAAGATGATGTTAATGATAGTGATGGTGATGAGGGACAAATTAATCTGTTATATTTTTGACTGATATTGCTGACCTTTGATGTTTATTGATTTGTTGTGCCTTACTATATGTGTGATTAGGTACGTCACAATATCTTTATTTTTTATCTATTTTAATGAAATTGTAATTTTTTAGTGGAATTTAAAAAATTAATGGTCTGTTTAGAAGTTGATATATTGAAATTATTTTTTTAACCTTGAAATAATTTTCACAGAAAATATGTAAATACCATCCCATGTTTCTGGGACAGCCCCCCACCCTCCTCCTTGGACCCCGGACAACCCCTGAGAGCCCCTCGGACACCCCCCTCCTCCCTGGACCCCGAAAAACCAACACCCTTCTCCCTGGACCCTAGATAGCCCCCTCCTCCCTGGACCCTAGACAGCCCCCCCCCCACCCACATCCCTGGACCCCAAACATCCCCCAGACAGCCCCCCGAACAGCCCCCTGGACAGCCCCCTGACAGCCCCCACCCTCCTCCCTGGACCCCAGATATCCCACGAACAGCCCCCTGGACAACCCCCCTAGACAACCCTTCTGACAGCCCCCTCCCTCCTCCCTGGACACTGGACAACCCCCCCTATACAGCCCCCTACCCTCCTCCCTGGACCCCGGACAACCCCACAACCGACATCCAAACATTGGGTGAGCGACGATTAGACATATATAAAACATCATGAAAATTCAAGAAAGGCTAAAGACCACCTGCCTTGATTCCGTAGACAATCACACTATTAATTTGGCAACTTGGATGCCAATCTAAGCTCTCTTTAAAATGGACATCCTTTGTGTAAAAACAACTGGCATATGGAAAACTGATCAAACAGATTTGGATTGTGTTGATACTTTATCACTAGGATCCAGGTGTCATTTCTGACATGTACGAGTTAACCCTACCATAATTCAAGACATGTTGTGGCTGGTACCACTCAAAGTGTCTCACTTTTTTTTAAATGGACAACATTTTAAGTTAAAACAACAACTCGCATACAGAAAACCGAAAAAATGAATTTTTATTCTATTGATACATTAGGAAAAGGATCCATGGGTCATATGTGATTTGTACGGGTCAACCCCACATCAATCTGAGGCATGGTGTGGGTGGTATCATTTGAAGCATATTTCTTTTGTTTAAAATTGACACCCTTTTAAGTAATAACAATTGGCATATTGAAAACCAACCAAACATATTGGGATTGTGTTGATACTTTAACACAGGGATCCATGAGACATTTGTTATGTGTACGAGTCAACCATGCCTCAAATAGAGGCATGTTATGGCTGGTACCACTCAAATTGTCTCATATTTATTTGAAATGGACAACAATTTAAGTAAAAACAACAACTGGCATATGGAAAACTGACAAAATGCTTTTGGATTCTATTGATACTGTATGAAAAGGATACATTAGTCATATGTGACATGTATGAGTCAACCACGCCTATATCTGAGGCACAGTGTGGCTAGTATCACTCGAACTATTTTAATTTTTTTTAAAATGGACACCCTTTTAAGTAAAAACAACTGGCATACGGACAACCGACCAAATGGATTTTGATTGCATTGACACATTAGCACAAGGATCCATGGTTCATTTTTGATGTGTACTAGTCTACCCTACCTCAATCTGAGGCATGGTGTGGCCAGTACGACTCAATGTGCCTCACTTTTTTTGAATTGGAAAACATTTTAAGTGAAAAAAATAACTTGCATATGGAAAACTGACCAAACGAATTCAGATTCTGTAGATTGTTTAGGAAAACAATCCATGGGTCATTTTTGATGTGTACGAGTCAAATCCGCCTCAATCTGAGGCACGGTGTGGCCAGTACCACTCAAACTATATCACTTGTATTTGAAATGGACAGGATTTTAAGTGAAACAAAAACAACTTTCATACGGGAAACTAAACAAACACATTTGGATTCTTTTGATACTTTATGAAAAAAATCCATGTTTCATTTTTGATGTGTATGAGTCAACCTTGACTCAATCTGGGGAACGATGTGGCCGTTACCACTCAAAATGTCTCACTTTTATTTGAAATGGACAAGTTTTTAAGTGAAAACAACAACCTGTGTATGGAAAACTGAACAAACGCATTAAGAATCTGTTGATACTTTAGGAAAAATATCCATGGGTCATTTTTGATGTGTAAAAGTCAACCCTGCCTCAATCTGAGGCACAGTGTGGCCGGTACCACTCAAATTGTCTCTCTTTTGTTTGGAATGGACACTGTTTTAAGTAAAAACAACATACATACGGAAAACCAACCAAACATATTCTAATTGTGTTGATACTTTATCAAAAGTATCCACGGGTCATTTGTGACATGTACGAGTCAAACCTACCAAAATATGAGCCACGGTGTGGCCGGTACCACTCAATTTCTCTCACTTTTATTTGAAATGGACAACATTTTAATTGAAAACAACAACTGGCATACGGAAAACTGACCAAACACATTCGTATTCTATTGATACTTTAGGAAAATGATCCATGAGTAATATGTAACGTGTATGAGTAAACCCCACATGAATCTGAGTCATAGTGTGTCTAGTATCAATCGAACTATCTTTATTTTGTTTTAAATGGACACCCTTTGAAGTAAAAACAACTGCTTATGGAAAACTGACCAAACAGATTCGAATTGTGTGGATACTTCAGAACAAGGGTCCATGGTTCATTTTCGATGTGTACTCATCAACCCTGACTTAATTTGAGGCATTTTGTGTCTGGTACCACTCAAAATGTCTCACTTTTATTTGAATTGGACAACATTTTAAGTGAAAATATAAACTGGAATATGGAAAACTGACCAAATGCATTCTGATTATATTAACACATTAGTAAAACAAACCATGGGACATTAATGGCATGTACGAGTCAACCCTGCCCCAATCTAAGGCACTGTGTGTCCATTACCACTCAAACAGTCTCACTTTTATATGAAATGGACAGGATTTTAAGTGAAAACAGAAACGTGCATACGGAAAACCGACCAAACATATTCAGATTATGTTGATACATTATGACAATGATCCATGGGTCATTTGTGACTTGAACGAGTCAACCCTGCCTCAATCCGAGGGACAATGTGGCCAGTACCACTAAAACTATCTCACTTTTATTTAAAATGGACAAGATTTTAAGTGAAAACAACAACGTCCATATGGAAAACCAACCAAACGTATTTGGATTGTGTTGATACTTTAGCACAAGGATCCATGCTCTAGCCTCACACAATCCTCTTCTCATGTGAAGAACTCCTACACCTATTCTAATACACATGACATTTAAATCACCAATCCCATCCTCAAATAGTGGGTTCTAGGACCAAACCAAAGTCCCTTTGGGAACCTAATACCAAAGACATAATTGAATATTCATACCCACTACCCAAAATGGGGATTCATCTCACACCACACCCAGGAGACCAAATTACAATTATCCACATATAACCTCATTCAAATTGAAAAGTCTATGAAAAACATGTAGGCTATTATGGTAACCCATCTCATATGTCAGGATTGGCCAATGTTTCCCACTAACACATCAGGAACCATTTGTACATGGATACATAGTCATTAGAGGAATATAAACATCACATGTGCTTCCTATAATTCATCCTAGACCTAATAACATGACCACTACCATTATCTAACTTATGGGTATCATGATCCCTGTCCACTCTACACAAGTTTTTCTATTGGTTTTAAGATTGTCAACACAAGACCGTGAGTAAACATCCCATGTGCTTCCTATAAAATGTGGGCAATTTCTTTTGTGTATATTGGTGTTGTGGTTTGACTGAGGAGTGAATAATAAATATTGAATACTGTTATGGGTGTTATGGCTTTTCAATTCTAAATTTCTGAATTCTGGATGTATTGGATTCTAGCTGCATTGGTAATGAATTATAAATTTTGAATATTGTTATGTGTATTGGATTTTGGATATATTGGATTTAAATTTTATATTGGTTTTATGGGTGTTATTGCATTTCAATTCTGGATGTATTGGATTCTAAATTTTTCTCTTATGTTGTGGTTTGAGTGAGTAATGAATTTTAAATTTCTGGATTTTTGAATTTTGGAATAATTTTAAACATCCCATGTAGGCTTTTGGATTCTAGGTATGTATTTTTCCAGGTCATGTAGAGTTACAGGTTAGAGGTGGCTGTTGGCTTCTGTGGAGATGCAGCATATGTATACCAATGGTTTTCAAGACCGTTGGTACAGCCTTTTGATGTATATTATACCAGCGGTTTTGTTATAACCTTTGTCATAAACATCTATAATTTACACTATATACCAACGGTTCAAAAACATTGGTATTAGGGTAACATAACCAACGGTTTGTGAAACTATTGGTATATCTTTTACATTAACACATATACCAACAGTTTACACAAAACTGCTGGTATAAGACTATACCCACGGCTTACTTGGCCGCAGTTTGGGAAACTGTTGGTATTTAATATACCAATGGTTTCCCTGCATTTACAAATAGTTCTCAACCATTGGTAAAGGGTAAAATTCCAGTAGTGATAATATACCCAAATAATGTGAGAAAATTACAAGATAAAGGATAATAATTCAATGAATGAAAATTTAGTTACCAAAAATCCCTACAAGTGGGATAACAACAAAGTCAAAAGTCATTTGATGATATTTAACTAATTCATCATAGTATTTACCTCGAATAGGAATAATATTTGGTAAATATACATCCATGGATATTGAATGAACAATTAAATGTAAATATTGATTTATAAAATAAACATGTCTCAAATAAATAATATTTGAGACAAATAATTGTTGCGGCTTAAGTAAACTTTTAAAAAACCTTTAAAGAGAGGTATTGAAATGAATATAAAATTAAATGAATAAAATGTAATTTAGGATATTATTAATCCAATAGATAGTATATAAAACGCATAAATTAAATTATGTTTAAAATATAAAATATGCCTCAAAGTGACAAATTTAAGATCAAAACGCTTAGCACTTATTGCAACATTCATGATTGTACAAAACCCTTTGGTATCACTGACATAGAAATATTATTCACATAAGAATAAAACTCAATCATATCCATGCTTAATTATAATATTCATATTTAGTCATTTCTTATATGAAATCAGGTTTGTTTACCTATTTAATGTATATGGTGTTTATATTTTGGTCTTTTGTTCTAGTTTTCTAAAAGAAGTGCAATTGTTTATTCTTATCCAAAAGTTAGCCATTCCAATACAACATATGGCACCAAAATAGGCATCATATATTAATATATATTTCTATTATCTAATCTCGTTATGTTTTTAGTCATGTTTCATGGAATTCGAATCGATGTTGACATATTTCTATGATTATATTGATTAAAGAAGATATTTCAATAAAAAGTTAAATAGTAAACATAAGAATTCAAAAACATTTTTAAAATTTTAATTTTACTAATAACCTGAAATAATACTGTTATCTATGTTATCATAGTGATTCATGATATATTTTTATAACCTTGTTTGAGTAGGTGTCCAAACAGACCTAATAATGAACATGCCATGATTAAAAGATGATTATAAAAAGGTTTAAGGGAAAATTGATTAAAACATTAGGATAAAAAATTAAATAGTATTTAATATTTTGATATGTCTATATTAGTGAATAATTAGTAGAATATTTAATGTATATGAATATAATACATTATGTGAATAAAATATTTTCCTCTTAGCATGCTTTTTCTAAAGGATTGAATTAACAATGATCGTATATTGATCATATCAATAATAGGTTATCCAATTTTCCATAATAAAACCATAATGACATCATAACAAAAAACGTTACTCATTGTATGATTTATAGGGAAATTTTATGAATGGTGTTTATAAAAAATGAATTTTGTATACCATGGTGGTGGTGGTTCCTACATACGTAGGAACAACAAATTTCGTATTCTTAATGGAGGAGATAAATGACATTATTTTTATAATTCACTTAATAATGTAAAATTAAATTATATAAATGATATTAATATCATTATAAATTTTTTTAATAAATATTAATGACTAAAAACATGAAGAAAACCAATGTATTTTATAAGAATCACATTCCAAACATGAATTATTTTTCAAATTATCCTTTTAAGTGGAGGAATCATGCTAAATGAAGGACATGAATATGAATTTTAAAAATTCAGATGGTTCCAGGAGGAGTAATTTGGATTAATAACATGGTGGGATTTTAAGAAATGTTTATGGTAAGAAGGCATGGAAGGGTCCCCTTCTATATGTGAAGTAAATGGTACATCTGATAACAACCTTTAATTTCTAGTAGAATCATCACACTATTTTAAGGTGAAAAAATTAAAATGATTGAAATAACGGATTTTGGGGTCATATTGATTTAATAAATACCCAGAAAATAATTTTTATAAATGTTTTAATTATTTTTTCTTAGGTTTCAACATTTAACTTTATTTGTCTTTAACATGGTTACAAGTTTTTAGCTGTGTAATTTTTTTTACAAAATATATAAAACAAACCAACTTATAAAAAATTGGTGAACCCAAATTAATTATCCATTTATTCAAATAAAATAAAAAAAATGAAAATAAACATTCAAATTATATCATTTTATTTATAGAAAAAAACAATTTCTTATAGAATAATTGTGTTTTAAACATTAATTATTCTTAATCCTATTTAAAATTACATACTAATTAAATTTGTGTGAATATAATGATATGAATTTTAATATAACATTAGTTAAATAAATTAAAATATTTAAATTTGATTGACTAGATATAAAATAAATAATATTATTAAAAAAAATTATGGAAAATAATAGCTTTATAATTATGAGGGGAATTAACATTAATCTTGATAACCAGGAATGTACAAAAAAAAATTTGGATAATTTAATAATAATTTAATTTTGTATCTAATATATGAAAACAACATAGACAAATTTATGTTCTATAGTTATTGAAAATTAATTTTTTTTAATGTGGATAAAAACTATTTTTTGATAAATATATTACTTATATTTCAAAAACCATTTCCATGGTTCATATAAAAACAACATTGTAATTTTAGATGAATTATTTTATAATATATTTTTTATATAATAATATATCAAATTAATTAATCTATTCTTGTGTTACATTAATCTCATAAAATTGACAATTTTTAGCAATATCTACATTTTTTCACAATTGACGAAACACCCAATTTTTTCAAAAACCCCACCAAAAATCATTTTAATAATATTTAACTTGAATAATAAAAAAATTAAATTTTTATGTTCAATTTCAAATTCTAACATTACTAAAAAAACTAATCAATTAAATGATATAATATAATAAAAGTAGTACTTATTGGGAAATTACAATTTCAAATATTATGAGTTATGATTATTATTCCATATCATTTATCTACTAATTATATGTTAACAAATAATTACAATCAAACATAATTTATCATAATTAGTCATATTTTTTGGGATATTGAAATGCATATCGCATAAAAATAAAATTTTCAGAAAATTAATTATAAAACAATAAATGGTCTTATTTGTTATTTTAGGTAAACTAATTAAATTTCCTTAATATTAAAAGATGAATATAATTTATATTATTAAATAATTCATGAAGTTCTTAATCATATCAATTTCCACTGAAGTCCATGTTTTAACATCAATTATTAATATTTTTTAATGTCAATGTATCACTGTTTCATTTTAGTGTGGTGTTGGACGTGGAGAAAACAATCAAAAAATATCATTTAAAAGAAGTTATATATAAAAATGTCAAGGAGTTACATTCCTACTGTTAAATAAATTTCATCATTTCAATTTTTAATCCCCAGTCACTGATTAATGTAAGTGAGGGTATTCATTAAATATTTATCATTTTGAAAATTAAACTCATGGTATCAAACAATTTGATTTGAGATTTATTCATTTATGATACTATACAACAAATTATTTTTTCCAGGGGATTTTTTTATTTATTGTATTATCCTATTGTGTTTCCATGGAAACACTGGTGATATGTTCATTTATAAGAATCCACCTTCATTCAGGGGATGGATTTTGATCATGTTATATTAGGATTTCCAAAACCATATACTAATTATCCTATACGGTGTGAACATATCATTATATAAAATTATGACTGTAGTATATTAATCCAAAATGAATATTTAGTTATTGGTTGGGGTAGTATTTATATTCTTGAACATTATTAAAATCTATAATAGGTCTTTTCTATTTTGACATTTCATATTTTTCATTACATAGATAGCCATGTTTAATTCAACCAGGGGATCCTTAGGGAATGGTATGAAATCTTTTATTCACTCTTATAGTGAATAAACTGGGCTTAATAAATTTATAGAATGTTCTTGACATTATATATGAACATGATGCATCAACAGTTCTCACATGAAAAACAAGTTAGAGTATTTTTGGCATATGAATACACAAAAAAAGATATTAACTTATCTGAAAAAAAATCATGATTTTTATGATCTTGATGTGTTATACTATGGAATAGAATGAGTTATATTTGACTAAAAATTAAATTATCAATGGGCCATAAAGTACTATCTATGAGATCAATGAATTTTCATTTCTATCCAATGATATTGTATCATCATAACCATCCCCAATGGAATCAGTTGAGGTGGAGGTGCTACTCGGCCTTGGAAAACATCCCGTTGGCGCCAAAGGTAGCATATAAATTTTTAGGTCTTCATAAATGGTGGGGGATGATTTTCTCTATCAAAATAAAACTTCCAACCCAACATGCCAATACAAAAGTGACTATATGTTTCATGCAACAATCATTCACAATTCAATAATACCACAAGGCTGATGCATCCAAACCATCCAAACCTAAAATCCAAGTAACAAGAGTATAAATAAATAACAACACTAAGAGAATCTATAACGCTACTCCAAATCTCAGTGCCATGCTCCTATATCCAAGCACCAAAATACCACCCAAAAATCACAATGACCACCTAAGGAAGGAGATACTTTATGTTTACCTATGTCATGGAAAATGAAATCTGTAAAAGCACCAAAGTGCCAAAGAAGGGGTTGAGTAATAATACTCAGTATGTTTTCCCCAAATAATTTTCCTACACACACCACTAAGATATAAAAATTTAGCTCAATGATATTAAAAAAAATTTATATAAAGCCATTAAACAATTCATAAATTCACAATAATCCAATCACATCCTTCCCTAAAGTAGTTTACCCAAATCCAAACAATTCCATGGAAATAACGAAAAAAGTCTTTATCCATTCTCCCAATTCTATATTTGAATAAACAAATTCACCTTTCATGGTTTAAAGCACATTTTAACCAAAATCAAAAATCTCCACACACTTCAGCTCGGTGTTATCATTGATGGTGGATCATCATTTCCAACCTCGTCCCATTTCTATAGTGGTACTTCACGCCAACATTCCAATCCTTAATGGTGGTCCTTCATGCCCACTATCCATCCCTTCCAACCCATTCTTATATTACATAATCCAACAATCATAATAATCAATATATATTGAAACAATAACAACATGCAATTTTCAAACAACAAATCCTTTAAGAAACGCAACAATTTCAACACAATCATTATCCATTTCAATAGGACCTACATTCATTGAAAACACCATAAACCACATTCATGCAAAATATCATTTCAATAAAACAAACCCATTATTAAAAAGAATTTTTTGCAAACCATTTCTGGAAATCTTCCATGCCAATGATTTTAAAATTATCATTTAAAAAACCAACATCAATTACATTACACAACAATAACCCATTTTCCGTCAATCCAAAAACCACCACAAAATTAGTGTTTAACAATCTTTTTACATCAAAAAATCATCAATTAAAAAAAACCATTCATTTTAAATTTCATCATTCTACTACTATCACAATGGAGATGAGATTGAACACATCTACCTTAGGGTTCCATTGAAATTGACCAACTCATAATCGCGCCAAAAATATGGGTGAAATCTCAACAAAAAGAGCCTGATATCTATTTTCCTAATATCACGACGTCCAAATCTCATCATTTTATGAAAAGTAATCCCTATATCTACCGGAGATTGATGTAGATCTAGAAAACCATGATAGTGGATAATTAGATCTACAGAACCCATGAAACAACCAAGAGAGGAGACTTACTCAAGGATAATAACCCTTACTACACCTTGAAAACCATTCGAATCACCTCCAAAACACGTGAGAGAGGCCTCTTAACCCTTGTAAAAAGGAAAACCCAAGTGGGGTTTGTATGGGAGAAGAAACGGGAGATTTATGTGAAATCCTGAGTGATCTTATTTTTAAAAACCCCATTTTTAATGCCGCACAAGATTAACCCTCACAATTTGAAAAACCTTGTGGTAATGATGATCTTAATACTACCTCATGAGGGACCCCACACAGTTGGCCCACGAGGTTAAACAACCCATGCGTGGACTATGAAATATCTCATTGTCTCAACTTGCATAGTTTCTTGGAGAGACTATAAGGTTCCCACTAACCGTGCACCCTTATAAAATTCCCAAAACCATTCTAAAACCCTTTCAAACACTCCCAAAAATTAAATAAACACTAAATATATATATAAAGGGATAAATTATGGTTACATGCCTCAAATATGGGGTATAAAATTCTCTCAACCATTGGAATTTATTTCCATGGAATGTAGAGAACCAATGCTTTTCCAAAAGATTTAGGGTCAATGCTCAGCCATCCATTTCTCCTGCTCCCAAGTCTCCACTTAAATCTTACCATGTTACCTCAGAAACCGAAATACACCAATGATTTTACCAAAACAATACTTTACCATTCCATTACAAAATTTTCACTAGCATGCGCACAAAAGAAGCAACCAACTCTAGCTCAACATGATCCCAACAAATCACATGATCCTGAACTAGCTGATGATTTTTCAACTATGAAACATGAAATACATTGTTCACTATGCTAAACCATGGTGGAAAACCCAACGAATATCCCACCTCTCCATCCCAATAAAGTATATCAAAAGGCCTAATATATCTAGAAAATAAAATTCACTCCAACCCGAAATGATGATGTATAATCCTCAGAGAGACTCTCAAGAACACTTTATTACCCACCTCAAACAGCAACAACTATCAAAGATGGTTCACATATGATTTCTAAAGACAATGATCAACCCCTATTCCCTTTTGGGTAATTGTTATATTCTTTATCATCTCTTGGAAAAGGCTCAGCCCAAACATTAAAGTCCCTCATGTTTCCACCCATCAAAGTGGAGGACAGCATGGACACTCTTACAATGCCTCAAATGGGACCATATGTACAGAGGCATGAGAAATAATATTATAATAGAACTCCACCAATGGAAATTGATCCTACCACGAGACACCAAAATGAAAGGCACAATCCCACGACATATCTTCTAATGTTATTATCATCCTCTCAGAATGCTCATTCTTCTGAGGCTGATATATCATCCTTGTTATTAACTGAGTCACAAGGGCTTGCTGTATGTATTTTTAGAAAAAAGATGTAAACCTATGATCTTTATATGATACAATAGAAAGTGTAACATCGTTCCTATTTAAAAACTCCCAAATATAGATTTATGAAAGATCCTCTACCATATGAGATTAATGAATAGGTCTAAAATGGGTCAAATTTGTGAGTTGATCCTCTATCACCTATATGGAATCTTTCTTCCTGACCATTCCTAAGAGACCTGAAATAGAATACATTTCTATCTACTCACATTTCTATTTCATTCCCACCCACTAGAACTAGGATTTCAATGTTTTATACATTTTTTCTATTCTAGAATGGACAACCCATCTAGAATGATGAAATGAATTGAGGAGATATTATTGAAAACCCTCCATTACAACCATCCAATTCTAAAATCACAATACTCTTTTCCCTTGCAGTTTCTCACTCTCAATGCCCCCCCACCACTAATTTTCCAACTCATAGCCACACATTCTGTGTTGGACATGTGTTCTTATTTAACCAAACCACCTAAGTTAGGAAATAATGAGACTAGAATGAAAACTGAAACATCAACCTGGTCTTTAGATTCCAACCTCATGTCGGTTATAACCGACATCAACTTCCACTAATCTAATTCTTGGTACACCACTTTATATTATGACTTTCTACTTGATGTATCTGCCTCCAAATTTACCTTACCTAGTGGGTCAATAAAGTCAAATTAAAATATCTGTAGATTCTTCATCCATATCCATTACCTCAAATTAAAATCTATTTGTGAGAAAAAAATCTTCAATCTCTTATGATCGGTATACATAGTGAATTTCTCACTGTAGATACAGTGACTCCACATTTTCAAGGCATGTACCACTATTGTAAACTCCCACTCATGTCTTGGGTGGTTCTTCTCATGCAGCCATAATTATTGTGACCCATACACAAACACAATATCCCCTTGCAAGAGAACACATCCCTACCATGATCCTAGTGCACCATAATACACCACAAACCCTTTACCTAGTTATGGAAAAACTAAGATTGGTGTTGTTCTAAGACAATCCTTAATCTCATGAAAATATTTTTAGCACTTCTTATTCAACTGAAATAGAGAATTCCTATTTATCAAAGTTATATCGATAATAACCATTATGACAAAGGAAGCTTTGTATCTCAGAAAAAATCTTTGACCATTTCCATGAGATAAAAACCTATATCTTCTACAGGTTCCACATAACACATCTCTCATAAACAACCAGGACCATAAAAAGTACCACACTTATCAAAAAGACGCACTTTGATTATTTGGCATACCATCGACAGTCTCTCATGATTCCCAACACTACTGGAATGTGTTTCTCATGCTCCACTACTATCTTTGAATACACCAGTATATCATCCAAAAATACCACAATGAAAGAATCCAAATATCTCTGAAATATCTGATTCATTAATTCCATAAAGACCTTTAGTGAATTCGTAAGATCAAAGGCCATAACCACATACTCATAATGGAATTATCTACTCATGAACTATTTTTTTTGGTATATCGTCTTTTCTCACATGAAACTGATGATATCATGATCACAATCAATCATGGGGAACCACTGAGCTCCCCTCAGTTGATTGAGTAGGTCATCAACCTGAGGAAGTGGGAATCAATTTTTTATCATAACTTGGTAAATATTATGAAAATAAACACATGACAAGAGTGTTTCATTTTAATTTTTAAAATAAAGAACCAGTGAATCACTTGAATAAGTACCAGGGCAGATGAACCCTTTGTTTCATAGCTCCCACAACAGTGCTTTCAATTCCATCAATTATTCTAGGGTCATCTTGTAATGTATATATGATATAGGATTGGTCTCACATAAGATATTAATCATGAACTCCAGTTATCTCATAGTTTCCAACCCTAAAAATTCTTTAGTAATGATATCCATAAACCGATCATCCACTTCCATAAAACAACTTCTCACAACCTCTTCCATTGATTTCAAAGATAAATCCACCAATTTATAGGATATTTTTCCACCTTCTGGTACAATCTAGTCAATTTCAATACCCATTACATTCTTCTCCCTTCTAAATAGATGCTTGATTCCATCACCTATTTCAAAAGTAACTACTCACGCGTAATTGTTGTTGTTGGACTTAAACATTTTCAACCAATAAATTCTGAGTATTATATCATATGCATCCATATAAATCACTAAGATGACCCAAATTAACATAGCCTTATCCACTACTCTACCACATTCTCTACACAGAATGGTTTGACATTCTCTTTGACCCAGAGGAGTTTGTTGTTTTAAAATAGAGGGCATTATTTCCACACTCAAACCCAAAAAATAAACAACAAAATAGAAAAAAAATAATGATAAGCACCAAAATAAACGATACATGAATAATGGTAGAATTCAAAATAATCATACCTTGCACAATGGATGGCCAGGACTGATCATCCTTCATAACCTACTCGAATCCAAACTATTTCTTACTTACAACACTCTGCTCCTTATTACCCAGTTGATACTTCCTCTACTGAGGAGACATGGATTTCCAAGAATCACCATGACTATCCCGACTCTCCTAATAAACTGTATATTGTTTCCTCCATCCCTTCGAGGCATAGGATTTATGTATCCCTTGAGGTTTGTCACAAACACCCTAGATCAGAGCATGACAACAATGACTCTAAAGATGCCCCATCTGCTTATAGTTTTGATATGCTTGAGGATGTGCCCTGAAATCCTAGTTAATGTTGCCTATAGAACCCCAATGAAAACATCCTAAATTACTCTTGGTTTCAAATGAATATTCATTGATCTTTCCATCATATTCTGATCTATATTCCCACCCTTGAAATAAGTGTCCATCTTCCTCTTGACGCACATGTTAGAGTTCCCACTATTCCCTACAGGTACCAACATGTTTCCCTTAATTTTATCCCCCAATATATACCTTTAAGCGACTAATTATATATTCACCATTTTTGTAATATCATTTATAAAAATCACCACAATTTTTGAATTAATTTCTTGCCTTAAGACTGATTCAATAATACCCTCCTTCAAGGATGCACTAGTTTCCACCTCAGGAGAAAACAACACTACATTAATAAACATAGTTCCATATTTCATAAATGAAAGGTTATCCTATTTCAAACCAAATAAATCCATTTTATGATTAATTTTGAGTGTATGAGGGTTGAATTAATTTTTAAATGATTCATCAAAACTGTTACATGTCATACCTTGGTTTTTTTGAGCTTAGACCGCAAACTCCCACCACTGTTGTGGAATATCTTCCAACATGTAAATATCTAACTTCACATTCAACTATTTTGGTGTTCCTATGAAATAGAACAGTCAATTCTCCATATTTAACAGTGCTTATTCCCTTTTCGGCATTGAATCACCTTGAAAAATGGGTAGATTCTAATTTTGAAAATCAATTGAGAGATCCGCGTCCTCAGCTCATCACTTCTATTCCCACATTCTATTGCATAGTAATCTTGCATTGTTCTCTTCACTAGCTTCAGGTTCACCTAGGGCTTAGATGCAACCTCATTTTCACCATAATCCTATCGTTGGTCTCATAATCATATACCTGGTCCCATTTTCATCAATATTAGAACCACCATAATTATCACTCCCTATCAACTAATGTCTTAAAATTTAAAATTATATCAAATTATATCTATCATAAAAAATATTTCCTTATTCTACCATTTTTTAAAAATCCACTATTTTTCGAAAATTGACCCATTTTCAAAATACCACAATTTTCCTCCTTTCAAAAAAACACTTGAAAACAATTTCTAGATTTTTCAAAATTCAACACATTCATTTCACAAAAAATATAATTATGTAAAATTAAATATGTACTCCTAGTGGGAATTAATTTCTAACAAGAATTTAAGCTCATCTCACTAGCTACACCCACAATAATGACATCAGGTTCCTATAAGTGTCTCCAAAACACTTATGTACCCAACACCATGGTAATATGAAGTTCATCATAAACTTTTTAGCTACGTCTTTTTATGCTACAAATTTCAAGTTACCACAATCCTATTCATTAATACCATCCAAAAATAAGTAGTACACCTAGAACGAATTTCAACTTCATGACCGACCACTAATGATAAGACCGAACAAGCCCAACTTTACTTGTATTCAATGGACCGAACAAGTTAATACCACTTGTAAAATTCTGCCCCTCCTTATTGGTTTTCCATGACATGGAGGTGCTACTCAGCCTTAGGAGACATCCCCAAGGCACCAAATGCTATAAATAAATCATGATGTATTCATAAATAATGTCGGAAAATTAGCATTTTGAAAATAAAACACCCAACTAAACATTCCAATACCAAAGAAACTACATGATGCAAACCTACAATGTCTCATAATTAAAAAAACATCACATGACTGATACAACCAAACCACCATGATAAAAAATTAGATTACCAATCAAAAAATAAATAATAAAATCCACAGAATCTATGACATAAATTTAAATCTCCACAGCAAGCTCCATGCTCCAAGAACCACAATACCGCCCAAGCATCATGATGCACCCCTAATGGAAGGTGATGCTATACATTTACCTGTGTCTGAGAATATGACCACTACAAAATCAACAAAATGAAAATGAAGGGTTTGAGTAATACTACTCACAATATTTTACCCAAATGATTTCCCAAAAAATGATACTAGGATATTAAATGTTTGCATTATTATATAAAACAGTTGATATAATTCCATTAAACAATTTAGAAATTCACAACAAGACAAACACATCCTTACGTAAAGAAATTCACCCAAATTCACACAAATCCAAGCAAACATCCAGACAAATATTTATCCATTCTCCAATGTTCCATTTTGGAATAAACCATTTCACCTTTCATGGTTACACGTACATTTCAAAAAAAAAGCTCAATTATTTTAAACACTAGTTCTTGGTGTTACCAATGACAGTTGAGCTTCATGTCCAACATCATCCCCTTTTTATAGTGGTAGTTGTTTCCCAAGTTCCAATCCTTGATGGTGGTACCTCATGTCCACTATTAATATTGTAACACATCGACCCTAGTAACCCAGAGTCGGTGAATTATTACATAACATTGGCATGATCACAATGAAATCAGGTCTCAAAAGACCGATCAGTTTAGTATTATTGGAAACAAGATTCATACATAAGTTCAACATTACAATTTGAAAAGAAATAAAACACGAATTTATTCCATTGGAAACATCAAATCCTCTTAAATAATTCCATCTAGTAACTCATAACTAACTTCTTAATATCCAAGGAAAATGAAACATAAGAAAGGGGTGAGCTCAAATTCTCAGAAAGGGTACGCAATACAGTGTAAGATAACATAAATATTAAGCATGGTGAATAATTGAAACCAGAAGCCTTTACCAATAATAAACATGAACACTTTTATGGAAGGAATATGAGATGAGTAAATAATGCCATAATAAAACATTATCATTGGTATTCTACTAGTCGAATGACCACATGAACCATCAATATTATTTTCACAATGAGGAAAAGTATAATGTCAGACATTCTGAAACATTTTTTCAAGGCGTCGACCAAGACGTCTAAAAATGATTAAGGCCTCAGCCAAAACAATATATCAAATTGGGAAAGGGTCTCAGCCAATTCTACATCTAGTTGTCTCATTAGACCTACCGATGCATCGAAGAATAATAGCGGGCTCCACCTGTCACTTAATAAGTCCAATACATTCCTCATATGAAAAGGATTAAACATATCATAATCATTCATATTAAAACTAGCATACGAAATGTCAATACATTAACCATACACCATGAATGTTATAAAAATAGAACATCCACAGTCAAACATATCACACAACCTTTAATACAATATATAAGTTTTGTATCATAATAAATCAACTTCCAATAAATTTAAAATCCATCAAGGGATGTTGACATAGATGAAACCAAAACTATTTGAGATGAATGTCTCTTTCTTTTAAATCATTTAAAAGTCACATAATTATAAAATAAAACATTTAATTTCAAAATATTTATATAAGTCTGTAAGGTAAGCTTTTCCAATTTCATAATTGCGGAAAATAGCCACACCATTCATATAACTTAAAAAAAGACATTCTTACCTTAATTTTGTCGAATAGGTTAAAAATGAACTTGTTTGCAAAATGACAGAAATATTCCTTTATAAACTACTTATAAAAATTCAAACAAGGGTATAAATGACTTTAACCCATATTCTGTAAAATAGTAAGAATGTTTTGAAATACATTTTTAAGAAACATGGATGTGGATGATAAAGAGGTCCTAGTAGATAATTACGTATAAACAATCTCGGATAATGAAGAGATTGTGAAATAAACCCTTACCTTGTACTTTTCATTGGACGAGGATTGGTTTACCTCTTATATAATGCTGAAATAATTTTTATTAAATTATAAAAGAATCATATAAAATAATATGATATCATATATGATCTTTTAGCATTTCATTGTTAATAATATCTTAGTATTATTGTTTTTTCGGGTATTAACTGATTCGTTTTCCTTTATATGATTTTTTATGTAAGCAGTGTTTTTTATGAATAGGTTGTATCTTATTCATATCCAGAACGATATAAAGTTCTTAAACGTTACTTTTAATCATAAAATGAGAATTAATCTGGAATGGATACGATGGGGAATGAATCACATCGCGTTTGTGGAGACAGTAGTCCGTACGTACCCACGAGAGACAGTGTCATTCGTTTGATATTAAAATCATATATAATTGGATAGTATATCATTTATAGTGAATCATTTTAATGTTATATTTATTATTTACTTCAATTACACATCATTATCATTCCCATCCAAATAATAATGTTTTGATTAATAATTACACAACAACGTGGAGACAGTTAGACGTTCATACGCATGTATGGTGACATGTCATTCAAAGGATGGATTGAATACAGAATATGGTGGTACCATATTTATCATAACATCACAGTATATAGAAGATACTAGACTTATTATTTTAGAATGGAAATAATAAATAAAGAAGAAGTGGAAGAAGAAAGGATCTTGAAAGAGGGTGTTGAAAACATTACCTCTTCTTCGGGTTCTTCCTTTTTATTTGATCAAAAGAGATCCTTAGGTTGGTTGTTTGATCAAACTAATGCATCTAGGTTGAATTGAGGGAAGTTTAAACAATATTTGGGAATGGGTTGGCCGAGACAAAAGGATTTGATGGTATGAATTTGAGAGAAGGGGGAGTGCCCTTTTATAAGAGGGGTGATGGGCACCTTAGGAAAAACATAAAATATTATTTTATAATAAATTCATATTCGGTTTATAATGGATCCAAATTGACTTATTTAGGGGATAAGGTGGGATGAGCCTAAATACTTTAAACTAACAGATTTTAGATAGGTTTGGGACACTAAAGTAACTGTATCATTTATTTTTAACTCTTAGTTAAATAGTTTGACATTTACTGTGTCTCTTGGTATTTTTATATTATATGGTTAATAAACTTACTATATACATCCATTCTAACCCCAAGTGGTTCATTAATTATACACATATCGTTATATATATCGTTTGTCTGATCCTTATATTTTTAGGAATAGAATATCAATTAATAATATAATATTAGTTTTAGAAACTCTTTTATGTCAATTTTTACACTATTGTGTATTTTGTTTTTGATAAATTCATAACATCATTATTACTTAGAAAACAATTCATATACCCAATCCTAATATGTTAAAGTGACCTAGAAAATTATTTTAATTCATAAAGAATATCAAATTACATGTATTTGGGTATTTATAATATCAATTGTCTTAATCTTTCATTAATATGGTAATTAATGCATCATCATTGTGTCATAAATATATTAATTTATATAATTTCTAACAATTATAAATAAAATACCATTGTGTAGGAAATATTTTTATCTTTATAATTAATATTAATAAACGAATTTATATTATGTATAACCCTATATTAAAAATGTTTCATTTATTAAACTTTGATTTTAACTCTTTTAACTCTTCTATGAATTAAATAATAATAAATGTCCTAATCTAATCCAAGTGGACCTAAATGATAATATTTTATTCCTAAGGTTTGTTTTTGATCGAATTATACTTATCCAATATAATTAGGACATGTGTTAGGCTAATAAAAATATCATTTTAACCATAATTTCTCTATTTACATTTAGTCGTGGTAAATAAAAGTAAAAAGTTACTATCCACCAAAAATTGTTTTCATCTTATTGAACAACATTTTACTCCTTTATATTTACCGTGTCTCTAAGATTTTCGAAATTCCACTCACATAAGCGATAAAATTAAGTTTTATGTGAATTTAAAAATTCTCCTAGGAGGTGGGTAAAAGACGGTGAAAAGTTCTATAAATTTTTTATATATCTAAAATTATTATAAATTAACTCTAATGAATTACATTGAACATATATAAGTATTATGTGTCTATTTGACCTAAAATAAATTTAAATAAAATAAATAATTATTTAAATAAAAATTCGGTTTTAAACTATAACTCAGTGTTTTTCACTATTCATCGAAAATTGAAAATATTCAGAAAAATACCAAAAATTCACCCTGAGCTAATTTCGATATTCTGAACCCAAAAATGATGTCCATTTTGAAATGTAAAATTTATAAAATTTTAAAAAGTGCATATTACTATTCAAAGCGGCTAGTTTGATTGGTTGTGGGGTGTGTTAGAACTCGAAGTTGCGTACAACTCATGCTATTGTATTATTCAAAGAGAAGCGTACGGTGGAATATTGGGGTGTTACATTATCCCCTCATTCAAATAATTTCGTCCTCGAAATTTCTAGAATATTACTGCATAAAATGACTTTGGTGGTTCTTCATCATAAGTTTCTCAGGTTCCCACGTTGCCTCTTCCATCATATGGTTTCTCCATAAAACTGTTACCAGACGAGTTGTCCGGTTTCTCAACACTTGTTCTCTTGTATCAAAAATCTTGACAGAAACATCGCAATAATGCAGATTGGTATCTAGTTCTAATTCCTCATACGTGAGTACATGCATTGGGTCAGGCATGTATTTTCTCAATAGTGATACATGGAACACGTCGTGAACTTTAGAGAGATTTGGCGGCACGGCCAAACGGTAAGCTACAGCCCCAATTCGTTCTAGAATTTTGAAAGGTCCTATGTACCTGGGACACAATCTACCCTTATTACCAAAATGTATAACTCCCTTCTATAGAGATACCTTCAAAAAAACATGATCTCCAACCTAAAATTCCAAATCCTTTCTTCGGTTATCGGCATAGCTCTTCTGCCTACTTTAAGCTACATTGATGTGGTTTTGGATTACCTTCACCTTTTCCATCATTTCCTCCACCAATTCCGAGACTAGAAGTTTTCTTTCACCAATATCATCAGAACAGGTTGGTGTGCGACATCTCTTTCCGTATAACACTTCATATGGTGCCATCTGAATACTCGGATGGAAGCAATTGTTATTGGAAAATTCTACCCGAGGTAAATATTGATCCCAGATACCCTGAAATTCAATTGTGTAGTATCTCAACATGTCTTTTAAGGTTTGAATAGTTCGTTCTGATTGTCCATCAGTTTGGGGGTTGTAGTCAATGCTCAAACGAAGCTCATTATCCAGGGCTTTTTGAAGAATTTTCCATAATCTTGATGTAAAACATGGATAACGATCAGAAAAAATCGATAGAGGTACTCCATGAATTCTCACAACTTCATTAATATATAGTCTTGATAGACATTCAAGTGGTAAATCCACCCTTGTAGCAACAAAATGTGCTGACTTGGTAAGACAATCAACAATGACCCATATTGAATCGTTCCTTCTAGGAGTCATTGGTAGTCCCATGACAAAGTCCATCGTAATATTATCCCATTTCCACTCAGGTATGGGAAGAGGTTTCAATACTCTTCCATGTTGTTGCCTTCTAGATTTCACTTATTGATAAACCATAAATCATGACACAAAATAATAAATCTCCCTCTTCATGTTGTCCCACCAAAAATGTTCCTTTAAATCTCTATACATTTTGGTGCTCCCATGGTTTATAGATAAATTAGATCTATGAGAATCATCCAAAAACTCTACTTTTAAATCAGGTATATTGGGAACACAATGTCTCTTCCCAAATTTCAAAATTCCATCTTCATACACAGAGTCACTCAATCTCACATCATTCACGGCTTTAATCTTCTTTTTAAAATCTTCATCTTCTGCCTAATAACTCTTAATCGTTTCTAGTAAAGATGGTTTGGAAACCATTTGAAAAAGCATTGATGTTTCACCTTCCATGGTTATTCCCATGTCCATCTTCACTACATCCATGAAAATAGGATCCCTTTCAATTCTCATCTTGTTCAAAACTCCAGGATCCTTTCTACTCAAAGCATCTTCCACCTTATTTTCCTTCCATGGGTGGTAGATATAGTGCAATCATAATCCTTGAGCAGTTCAAGACATCTCCATTTCCTCATGTAGAGTTATTTTTGTGAGAAAATATACTTCAAACTCTTGTGATCTGTATAAACCTCACATTTATCACCATAGAGATAGTGTCTCCAAATCTTCAAAGCAATGAATACAACTTCTAACTCAAAATCATGAGTAGGATATTTATTCTCATGAATTTTTATCTGTCGTGATACATAGGAAATAACCCTATCATTTTTTATAAGGACACAACCAAGTCCATTCTTCGATGCATCACTATAAATAACAAACCCATCATTCGCCGGTGGTATATTCAATATAAGAGAATTGACTAATCTTTTCATCAGTTCTTGGAAACATTCTTCACACACTTTTGTCCAAACAAATTTAACCCCTTTACGTGTGTTCTTTGTTAATGGGTTAGCCAACCGGGAAAAATTATGGACGAAACTTCGATAATAACATGCTAAACCAATAAAACTGTGTGCCTCAGTTATACTCATCGGTGCTGGCCATTCGTGGATTTCTCTTATCTTAGAAGGATCAACAGAAATTCAATCCATAGAGACAGTATGGCCAAGAAAAGAAATCTCTTAAAGCCATAATTCACACTTCCTAAACATCCCATATAATTCATGTCTTCTCAGAGTATTCAATATAATGCACAAGTGATTTTTATGATCTTCGGAGATTTTGGAGTATACTAATAAATCATCAATAAATACCACTACAAAGTCATCATGATATTCCTTGAAAACTCTGTTCATGAGATCCATGAAAATAGAGGGTGCATTAGTCAGCCCAAAAGGCATTATTGTAAACTCATAATGCCCATACGTAGTTCGAAATGCTGTCTTTGGAATGTATTCCTTCTTTACGAATAACTGATGGTATCCAGATCAAAGGTCAATTGTTGAAAAGTATTGAGCTCCATGCAGTTGGTCAAATAAATCAACAATGCGAGGTAGAGGATACTTGTTCTTTATTTTTATTGCATTGATCTCCCTGTAGTCGATATATAGCCTCATAGATCCATCTTTCTTATTAACAAAAAGGACAGGGTGTCCCATTGGATAAACACTAGGGAGAATAAATCTCTTATTACTCAACTCTTCTAGTTGTTTATTTAGTTCCACTAATTCCACAGTAGCCATTCTATAAGGGGTCTTCGATATGGGCCTTGATTCGGGAATTAAATCAATAGAAAACTCAATTTATCATTCTAGAGGATGTTCAGGAAAATCCTCTGGAAAAACATCAACATATTCTATCACAATAGGTACATCCTCTATTGTATCATTCCTTTCTACACCCATAGTTATTTCATTCTCTTCCTCCCCAATAAGTGAATTTAGTTGAGCTACTGGGGTTGGATCTAGATAAGAATTATGTGATGATGGTTCTGCTCTAAAGATAAGGTGTTCCTTATCATCATCATCAAAAATTGTAACCTTATTCTTCTTATAATAAATATTGGCATCATGGTCCAAAATTCAATCCATAACAAGGATTATATCAAACTCAATCATAGGTATGACGATGAGATCAGTAGATAAAGAACATTTATATGCTCTAATGGGAACAGATTCAAAAAAATTTGTTGCAATGATACTTCCCTTAGGATTTTTGACTGACAATTCACTTGTTAAATCAAATTATAAATATCTAATTTTCTTAGAAAACTGGGAAGATATGAATCAATGCGATGATCCAGAATCAATAATGCATTTTCTAAACATGAGGAAACCATTAAATTACCTACCCCCGCATCTTTCGGAGCTTCTACCTCAGCAGTAGTGATAGCATATGCTTGTCCTTGATCCCTTGTCCTTTTCTAAGTTAATTTTCTCTGAAACATAGTATATTCATTTCCATACTTTCCCATCCCCCTATGATTGAAGAATTGAACATTAGTAGCATCTTTATTTCCATTACAATCACCAGCTAGATGACCTTTCTGTCCACATTTTTAGCATACTCCTTTTATTTTTAGACAGTCACTAGGGTGGTTCCTTCCACAATTATCATACGGAGGAAATTCAATTCATCCCTTCTTCCCTATTTCCTTATTTCCTTTCCCATAGTGTTCTGCACATCTCTTCTTCCCTTTCTTTCATTTAAAGTCATAAGACTTAGAAAATTCCATTTCTGTCTTGATAGCACACGAGAAAATATCTTCGTATGATGAGAAGGATTGTGATACTAATGCTCGACTGAGAAATGGGTTTGACCCATCAGTGAAACAATCAATTTTACTTCTTGGGTTACGTATATAATATACTGCATGCCTCGCTAACCTTGTATGGTTAGCTTCATACTTTGCGACGTTCTCATCCTCCTTTTGCCTCAAACTTAGAAATTGTCTTTCCATATCCACTCGATGGTCATGAGTAATGTATTTTACTAAGAAAAATTCTTTAAACTCCCTCCATTCCATATTTGATAGTTCATAATCTTCCTTCATCTTTTTAATTAATGGACACCATTGATCTGTATCTCTAGTGAGGTGTTCAACTACCATGACAAAATTTTCCCTTTCGCTACTCCCCAAGTCGTTGAATATTTTCTCTAAGGAATTTATCCATTGCTCAGCAACTAGTGGATTTGTAATCCCATTGAATATTGGTGGTTTTTTCCTCATAAAGAAATCTAACATTGATCATCCACTCTTCGGATCAGGGTGCTCCATACGGGTAAGGTTATTATTCATAACCTGAGTGATTTTTCCAAGTATAGTGATACGATGATCAGCAATAGTTATATCACCAGCTCCACTATAATTATCTTGATCAGGAGGTCAATCCCTATATGGTATGAGTGAATTGATATGGTTTCCATTCCTTCCAATAGGTTCCATTTCTAAACAATGGCATACACTAGATTTTCTTATAAATCACAACACATAAATCCAAACTTGTAAAACACATAGCATATATTGAAGAGTTTATGGATATAATCCCTAATCATAAAAATGTTTTCATTGATGAAATATATACTCATAAACCCTTCATAATGGATTGTAAAAAAATTTACAATTATCCTAAGCATATACCCCAGGAGTGTCGTGACCAAGAGCGCAGCAAAGCCCATTGTTGTGCATCAGTTCCCGTTTGAGTCTAGCTCAGAATGGTGTTTTCGGGTTATACCCCTTGGTACATCTATGCCACAGCCACCTCCACCTGCTTGTATCTAGAGAGGGATGTATTTCCCGGAAAACTCACAAAATCACTACAATACCAAAATTCTATGATGTTCATCTATACTAATTATCAATGCCTATCTTAGGGTTATGTGCTATAATCAGAGTTTACCTAAATCTAGCTTCCAAGGTTTGTACTAAACTTTCTCTGATACCAACTTTAACACCCTGACCCCAGTTACCCAGAGTCGGTGCATTAATACATAACATTGGAATGATCACAAGGATATCATCTCTCGAAAGATAGATCTATTTAGTATTATTAGAAACAAGATTCTACATAAGATCAACTTTAAAAATTTAAAAGAAATACAACACAAATTTATTCCAATAAAAACATCCAAGCCTCCTAAATAATGCATGAAAGTCACTCATAACTAACTTCATCATATCCTGGGAAAATGAAACATAAGAAAGGGGTGATCTCAAACACTCAGTAAGGCTAAGAAATACAGTGGAAGATAACATAAATATTAAGCATGGTGAATAATTGAAACCACATGCCTTTACCAATAATGAACAAGAATACTTCTATTGAAGGAATATGAGACGAATAAATAATGTCATAATAAAACATAATCATTGGTATTATACTAGTCGAATGACCACATGAACCATGAATATTATTTTCATAATGAGGGAATGTATAACGCCGGACATTCTGAAACATTTTGTCAAGGCCTCGGCCAAGACATCTAAAAATGAATTAGGCCTCGGCCAAAACCATATATCTAATTGGGAATGGGCCTCAGCCAATTCCACGTCTAGTTGCCTAACTATACATAATGATGCATTTAGTAGCTATAGAGGGATCCACATGTCACTTACAATGTCCAATAAATTCCTCTTATGAAAAGGTTTAAACATATCATAAACATTTGTATTTAAACTAGCATACTAAATGTCAATACATTAACCATAAACCATGAGTGGTATAAAAATAACAGATCCCATTCAAACAAATCACAAACCCTTCAATACAATTTGGATGTTTTGTATCATAATAAATAAACTTTGATTAAACTTAAAATCCATCAAAGGATGTTGACATGGATGAAATCAAAACTATTTGAGATTAATATCTATTTTTTAAAATCAATTAAAAGTCACATGATTATAAAATAAAACATTTACTTTCAAAATATTATTATAAACATGTAAGGAAAGCTTCTCCGATTTTATAATGGAGGAAAATAGTTTCACCCACCATATTTTCCTTGGTCTAGGTTTGGTTTACCTCCTGTATAATGGTGAAATAATTGTTATTATATTATACAAGAATCATAGACATTAATATGATACCATATATGACCTTTTAACATTGCTTTGTTAATAATATCTTAGTATAATCGTTGTTTTGGGTGTTAAATGATTCGTTTTCCTTTATATGCTTTGTTATGTAAGACATGTTTTTTATGGATTTGTTGTATCTTATTCATATACAGAATTATATGAAGATCTTAAACATTACTTTTAATCATCAAATGAGAATGAGTCTTGAATGGATAATATGGTGAATGAATGTCATCGCGTTCATGGAGACAGTAGTCTGTACGTACGCACGAGCAACAATGTCATTCTTTTGATATTAAAATTCTATATAATTGGATCGTGTATCATATATACCAAATCATTATAATTTTATATTTATTATTTACTTCAATTACACATCATTATCATACCCATACAGATAATAATGTTTGGAATAACAATTACACCACGTCGTGGATACAGTAAGCCATACATACGCACGTATGGTGACATGTCATTCAATGGATGGATAGAATATTGAATATTGTTGTACAATATTTTTAATAACATAAAAGTATATAGAATATAATTGAGTTATTATTTTATAATGGAAATAACAAAGAAAAAGGAAGTGGAAGAAGAAAGGAACTTGAAAGAGGGTGGTGAAAACATTACCTCTTCTTCGGGTTCTTCCTTTTCATTTGATCAAAAGGGATTGTTAGGTTGTCTTTCTGAACAAACAAATGCCTCTAGGTTGAATTAAAGAAAGTGGAGAGAATATTTGGTCAGGGTTTGGCCGAGACAAAAGGATTTTATTGTATGAATTCAGGAGAAGGGGGAGTGCCCTTTTATAAGAGGGGTAGGGGCACCTTAGGAAAAAACATAATATATTATTTTATAATAAATTTATATTCAGTTTATAATGGATTTAAAGTGACTTATTTCTAGGCTAAGGTTGGGATGGGTCGAAATCCTTTCAACCAAAATATTTTAGACCGGTTTGGGTCAATAAATTAACCTTATCATTTATATTTAACTCTTAGTCAAATAGATTGAAATTTACCACATCTCTTTGTATTTTTATATTATATTGTTAATAAACTTACTATATACATCTAAGAGAAACCAAATTGTTTCATTAATGATACAAATATCATTATATAAGTCCTTTGTCCGAACCATATATTTTTAGGAATAAAATATCAATTAATAATATAATATTTGTTTTAAAAACACTTTTATGTCAATTTTGACACTATTGGGTATTTTGTTTTTGATAAATTCATAAGATCATTATTACATAGAAAACAATTCATATACTCAATACTAATATTTCATATTAACCTATAAAATTATTGGAATTCATAAAAAGACTCAAATTACATTTACTTTGGTATTTATAATATCAATTGTCTTAGTCTTTCATTAATACGGTAATTACTACATCATCATTGTGTAATAAATAAATTACATTATTTAATGTCTACAAATTATAAATAAAATACCATTATATATGTAATCGTTTTATATTTCTAATGAATATTTATAAACGAATTTATCTTATGTATAACCCTATATTAAAAAATATTTAGTTATTAAACTTTTATTTTATCTCTTTTCACTCTTCTTTGAATTAAATAATAATAAATGTCCTAATCTAGTCCAAGTGGACATAAATGATAATATTTTATTACTAAGGTTGTTTTTGGTCGAATTATACTTATCCAATAGAATTACTACATATTTTAGGGAAATAATAATATCATATTTACCCTTAATTACCCTATTTACTTTTAATCGTGGTAAATAAATGTAAAAAAGTTACTATTCACGAAAAATTATTTTTATCTTATTGAACCACATTTTACTCGTTGATATTAAACATGTCGCTTGGATTTTCTAAATTCCACTCATAGAAGCGATAAAATTATGTTTTATGTGAATTTTCAAAATCTTCTAGGAGGTGGGTAAAAGACAGTGAAAAGTTCTATAAAATTTTTATATATCTCAAATTATTATAAATTGACTAAAATAAATTACATTGAACTAATATAGGTATTATGTGACTATTTTACCTAAAATAAATTTAAATATAATAAATAATTATTTAAAAAAAATTATTTAAAAAAAATTCGGTTTTGAACTATAACTCAGTGCTTTTCACTATTCATCAAAAATTGAAAATTTTCAGAAAAATACCAAAAATTCAGCCTAACCTAATATCGATATTCCGAATCCAAAAATTATGTCCATTTTTAAATTTAAAATTTATAATATTTCAAAAAGTGGGTATTAATATTCATAACGGCTAGTTTGATTGGTTGTGGTGTGTGTTAGAACTCGATGTTGTGTACAACACACACTACTGTATTATTCAAAGATAAGTGTACCATAGAAGCTTGGGGTGTTAAAAATACCATCCTACCCATGCTTATAACACATAATCCAACAATCATAATAATCAACATTCTCTAAAAAAATAACATCACAAAATTTCCAACCAAACAACCCCTTAAGAAACTCGATAATTACAACACAATCTATATCTATTTCATTAAGAACAACATTAATTGTAAACCCACTTAAACCAAATTCATGAAAAATATCATTTCAATAAAAAAATGTGGAAAACCATTTTTCCTAAAACCTTTCCAAAAAACTACCATGCCAAAGATTTTTAAATTATCATTTTAGAATCCAACTCCAAGCACATTAAACAACAGTAACTCATTTTCTCCAAATCCACAAAACATCATAAAATGGGTGTCAAACAATGTTAGCACATCACAAAAATAATTTATCTCAAGAAACAACCATTTATTTGATATTTAATCCTTCTTGTATTACCGAAATAGAGATATGATTAAATCCACCTACAGTAGGGTTCTAGTGAAATCGACCAACGCACAACAGTACCAAAAATCTAGGTGACATATTAACCCAAAATGCCTTATATATCTTTACCTAACCTCAACAATCCCAACTCTCATAATTTTAGTCTACAAAAACCCTTGATCTACATGATACAGATTTAGATCTAGAAATACAAGGGATAGGGTGAACTAGATCTAAGGAAACCTAAGAAACAACCATGAGAGGTGACATACCCAAGGACAGCCTTTAAAACACCATAAAACCCTTAAAAACACCTGAAAACAAGTGGGATAGGCCTCTTAACCCTATATAATAAGAAATATTTTATTTGGGTCTGTATGGGAGAAGAAATTGGTTATTTAGGAAAAATTTTGAGTGATCCCGTTCTTAAAACCCCCATGTTTAATAACTCAGACAATTAGCTCACATGGTTAGAAAAATTGTGTTCAGACCATGCTCCTTCTACTACCTCAGCAGATAACCTACACGATGGGCCTGTACGGTTAAAAAAATCATGCACTAACCAGGTGAAATACCACTATCTCATCTAGAATGGATTCCTTGAGATTCATCACAGTTTCCCCTAACCATGCTCAGACTATGCACCCTTAGAAAAGCACGAAAACCTTCCCAAAACCCTTCCAAATTATCCCAACCATTACCCAAACACCTTACATACTGGAAACCACTTAAAAATGGTTATATACCTTAAACTGGGGGATATTAACATATATTATTCTCTCAATTTAAGATGATTATATGTTAAGACATGACCTTAAGCATTACATAATCTATAGTTTTTTGTAATTAATTCATTTTATTTTACACCATAAGATATTTACTGCTTATTGTTTTATAGAATTATTTAATAACTCATATATGAAAAAACAATATTTTAAAAATTTCAAATCAGTGTCCATTTTCCCACAATATAAACTCTTTTAAAATAAAAATTATTTCATTTAATGAAAAATAATTATGACTATCAACTTTAATTAGTCATTGTACTTACCCATCCATAAACTCTATGATTTTTTTTAAAATTTTATATAAGAGAAAAAATATCAATGAGGTACATAAAAGAAATAAGAAACAAACCATTTATTTCATGAATACTAATAAAACATTTCGTTTTTTAAATTTATCCTTGAAATTAAAATAAAAAAAATTCTTCTCAATAAATCATAATTCCTTCCAAAATCATTATCGAAAATTTTATATAAGAAATATTAAAAGAAAAATAAAACCTGTAAAAGTTTCATTGAAGTTATCAAAATCCAAATGAAAATTTTCCATAAATTTATACATTCCACCGTGAAGAAGTATAATATAATTTTCTTTACACATAAGATCATTGTATTATCTTGTGAAATTGTAATATTTTAATAAATCACATAGAAATCATAAGGAAATCATATAGGTACATGGGGGCATCATTTTCCCTATCTATCTTACAAACGAAATAACCAATATAATTGACTTTCATACACAATGTATTAGAGGGGTATCACAGAACCAATATTCCTTGGTTTATAATAGAACCACATTTATAAGGTTTATAATAGAACCACACATAATAATAAAAAATTATAATAACTACTACCTAATCATAACAAATAAATATTTTGCTTCCACTATTACACTAATTAAATTTTCCTTTACACCTATAAGAAAACATTTCTACATATTGAAATATATATTCTATTTCAAAACCGTTTTTGATAGTTTCCAAAAAATAGGTAAGGTTGTTTTTTTAAGAAAAGTAGAAATCATATAAATTAATATAAAAAGTTAAATTATAGTTGTCTCTATGTAAAATATATTGATGTTGTAAATATTAAAATAGAAAATTCAGTTTTTTATTTTATTAAAATGTTAAGTATAAAACATATAAAATGATTCCTTTTGAAAACCATTGAAAGAAATTCAAAATAATCATAATGTTTCTTAATAATTCAACTATACACACATAAATACATTCATAAAATAATTTTCAAAATATGGATATGGAATAAAATTATTTTTAATACAAATCATTTAATTATTTAAAACATGTTTTTTAAAGTAAAGTATTCATAAATTAATCTTTAATGTGATTCCATTTAAGAAAATAGAAAATAATGGCAATTAATGGAAAAAATACCTTTATCGTAAATTTAATGATACATAAAAAATTTCATGAAACATTTAGAGGAACATGGAAATTGAAAGAAAAATAGTTTAAATGGAAATATTAAAATTATATTTTTTAAAATAAAGTCATTTAGCTTGATTCTGGCTTTTCATATAGATTATTTAGATTCCTAAATAATAAAATTATCTAAATAAGTTACATTATTAAGAATATTTTTTTGTTCTATAATTCCTTATTTACATCAAGTTATAATAAATTATTTAATAAATTTACTTCACATCATATGTTTTGATCATATACTCGGATCACATGTCCAAAATAACATCATTAGGTTGACTATGGTCAAAAAGATTATTATATCATAATATACATAAAAATAGTAATGATATTAATATTATTTTTATACATAATTTATAATTTTAAAACCAATAATTGAATATTGTTGTGAAAAATGAACTACGCTACAATCATGGAGATGGTAGGTTGTATATGCACAAGAATAACATTTCCATTATTATATTATCATGATGGAACAAAAGTAAGTATTAATTTATCATTCAAAAATTAAAATTATATACTAAAAACCATATTATTTGTATATATACACTTATATATATTAACTATGTGATGTGGTTATGAAAAATGAAATACATCGCTTTGTGGAGGTGGTAGTCAACACGTTCCCATGAACAAAATTATCATTTTTGAGTGAAGGAAAGGTCAAGAAAATATCTGATCTCTTAATTATATATAATGATAAAAATTTCATTAATATCATATATATATATTCCATAATTATAACCATATGTTAAGGGATACAAAGGAGATAATAGAAAACAAATTGCATCAGTTCATGAGGTTGTTGTCCGCCACACACATGAATGACATTATTGTTACCCATTTGATGGATGAGAAGATGGATATAGGATATCTCATTAACATAATATATATATATATATATAGTAGATACAGATTTTATTTTATCTTCATGGTAGTATTATATTCAAAGTAAGTAGAAGGTCAAATTAAATGAAAATTCATGTTTATGTATCGTACCTCTTCCTTAAACAACCTCTTATGGTTTACTCGAAAAGCATTATAGGGTTTGTATTTTGATCAAACCAAGGCCTCTGGTTTTTGCGTATGGATATAATCAATGTATTTGTGTAGGTATAGTCTGAACTATAAATTTATCAATGTGTGAATAAAATAGAAGAGGTTTCCTTTTAAAATAGAGTGGTGGAGAGCTCTTGGAATTTCCCAAATTATTAAAATAATAAAAAATAATTTTAAAATTAATATGGATCCAGATTTTCAATATTAAAAGCTTAATATTATAATGAGTATAGATCCTCTCATAAGAAATAAAATGGACAAGTTTAGGTGAATTTTTCTCCTTTATCTTAATGTATTATCCTGAGTTACACGATTTTGACAATTAATCTACTATTAATGTTTTTACAATTTGGGGGCTAAGAATGTTACTATTAAAGAAAGTGTGGCTCATAAATAAACCATGGTTGATATTTTAATCCAAGTTTGATATTATCAACCATATCCCATTTACATTGACTATGATATATTTTTTGGGTATTTTAAATCATTTAATAAAAATTTATTTACTATAAAATATCATTGATGTCAATTTTGAAACTATTCATTTAATTTCACATTAAAACATCATGAAAAAAGCGATAAATTGAATCTAAAACTTAAAATAGCCAATTTCTTTCATAATTATCTAAAAAATTCAGGGAACACTATACCTCACTCAAACTATATTACATTAAATATTTTTACAATAGTTTATTTTATTTTTACATTAATTGTAGAAATATTTTGTCGGTGTTGCGTAATGATTTATGGTTATTATATTATTATTAAAAATATGAAATAAATTTAAAAATGTAATAAATTATATTATTCTCAATATAACCATTGTTCTTAATTCAAAACATTCTTTTGTCCCTTTTTGAACACATAAGAGACATTTAAAAGAAAGGGGTGAGATTTTGTATTTTTTCTTTTACTAAACTATTTCAAATTTCAAAATCATGGAAAAACTAAAATAAAAGGCAGTATATTGAAATATTTATGACTATGGATGATATATACTAATCAAATAAAATTAATTCCAGTGTTAAGGTTACTTTTTAGTCCATATCTCATTATTTGTATACCCAATTAGGTTATTTACCCATTCCATAGTGATAGATATTTTTTATGGCTACTATCACTAATGATCAAAAAATGGCCTATTAAATAAATTTGGATCTCATAAATAAAAATATAGAAATAATTATTCAATATTCAATCAACAATATTTGTAGAATTTAATTTAAAAATAATCCCCCAAAACATGATGTAATATTTTTTTCATAAAAAATCTTTTTAGCTATAAAAATATTTTTATACCAAAATAAATTACAAAATGCATTGAAAGTATGATAATTAAAATATATTTATTCAAAATTAACTCAATAAATTTAAAAACCAATAAAATATAGAATATTACTTTCTAAACACTTAAGAAAATGTTTTTTCCAATAAAAATCAGAATTTTTTCGATATTCATTGAAAAATCAAATCTTTTAGAACAGTGTCAAATTTTCACCATTAGATATTTATGACATTATAATTAAAATAATGATATTATACTTACCAAATAATATTTATAAAATTATCTGAAATTTATTATAAAATTTTCTCATGAGAAAAAATAGTTATTTTTGAAGAAAATGTATTTTTGAAGAATAGAGTGAATTAATTAAAAATTAAGGGACTATTTAATGTGCATTTATCAGTGTGTTAATGTTTAGTATAAACATTATATATATTTTATAAAAAAGTTATTTATATTCATACCCATCAATTTAAAATCTATGTTATAACGATCATCTTTAAATATTAATATTTCATGGTTTATTTAAGTTTAGTATTGCATGTCGTATATGTTATCAAACATTATTTTACTCCTATAAAATATCAAGATGCTTCATTCCCCTACCCCACCTTAATAAATTGTTTTCTTATAATTTTAATTTTATCTCATTAACCATGGGTGTGACATTTAAAAAACCTTTGTTGAAATCCCACATCATAAAAAAATTTAATAAAACATTCTCTTGGAAACTGGGAAAATGAAATATGAATGTCTCCACATAACTATGTTTTTAGACATGAGAGAATTAGTGGTAATTGAAAATAAATACATGAAAAATAAACATAATGTCAAAATAATTGTTGAGAGTTATAGATATCATTGATCACATTAAGTTGAATGATCAAGAGAAAGTAACTAACCACAAAAACATAAACTGACGAGGTACAAAAAAGTACAATGATTGAAAAAATGATGGTAAGAGGATATAATTTTATTTCAAGAAAATTTTAATATAGGTGAGAAATTATTTACCATAACACTAATAACATAATGAAAATATGCTTATTTGAAAAGTAGAATTTCATCCTTTAATAAATTTCTATATCACTCTCATATTTTTCTCCAAATGATGAGTATTAAAGAAGAAATATTTTTGGCCTAAAACACTAAAATTAACTTCTAGTAGATGAAATAATTCAAATAAAAATTACAACATATTCCTCCTATAATTAGACATTATATAAAACCAAAGTAGTCAGCATAAGATAAGATAACTCCCAAAATGAATAAACCTACATATGATGAAATAAAACATTAATCTACAATGCATCAATAATAACACACAAATTTCAACATATTTCATTTGATAAAAAATTGACTATAATATTACTAATGATATTCTAAATAAATATTGAAATAAATGTATTAGTATGATTAACTAACATATTAATCCATGGTAAATTTAACTTCTATCTCCAATAAAATCTATCACCCTTGATGTCTCTAACAAAAAATGTATATTACCTTATCCTATAATCTCCTAGAAATGCTAATCATTTCCCTATTTAACCAGATTCAACATAATGATAAATTAAAATAATATATAACTCCAAAATAAAGTTAAATTATTAATCCTCAAAAAAGTAAATAATATTATGTTTTTCTTATTAATCTATTGTTCACCAAAATATAGTGATCTTCTACAAAAAAACATTAATCACTTGATCACCAAGTCATATTTGTCACCATGGTAATCTATATGATAAAATTTATTTTCCTAACATTAACATAATCTTAATATTGCATGTAATTTAAACAATTTATCACTAAATAGGATATTATATAGGCCATTGGTAGGAGTTTCGCCATTACCACTATCTAGGTGCGGTTTGATGACCTATGGACTTGATGGACGTGATAGGTTGTCTCCTAGAATATGGGATCTCCTTTTCCTAAAACTAAATTAATATTATTTTTATAATTTCTACTAAAATATAATTAAAATCCTTAATAATAACCATAATCATTGATGATTATATAGACCCTTAAGGATCCCAATACCTTTAAAATTATGTCAAACAATTGTAAATAAATTCATTTTCAAAAAATATTTAACTAAAAACATGTTAATTTTAATGGTTTAATATATATAAAAAATCTATTAAAACACACTAAATCTATGAAAAACAATTATAAACATTTTTCTACACCGCATTACTAAGGTATTAATTCTATCAAATATATGGTCTAGATTTTGAATACTTAACCAACTACAGAAATATATTTTGGTGTTTAATGATTCTAATAATATTTATAATTTTTCATCATAACATTGACATATTTCCACTTCATCATATTTATGAAAACTCAATAAATAAGCACATCCTTTATTTTACTTCCTATTTAAATCATTAACCATTCTTTTTCGTATAATTTCTTAATAATTTATATATATATATAAATAAAATGATATATTTCTTTATGATTATTCAAAATCAATGTGATCATGTTTTGTAATTTGAATACAAGAAAATAATTTAAAACTAAATCCACACACCCGGTCTAATTTTATGTTTATGGATTTCAAATTTATAATCCAGCATGAAGTGTATATCTCAAGAGAAGAAGTAGTCAAGTGACTTGCAGATTTTCCCTTATACAAAGAAATATATGAGTACAGATTTTGAAATAAAATAAAAGATATTAATTAAACCATAGAAATTTTTAAAAAATGAAAAGGTTTTTAAAAAATAAATACATTCTTGATTGTGATTTGGATTTTCAAAAATATTTCAAAATCATTTCAATAATATTTTTCCATGATAGTGATGATTAAATCATCTGAAATGGATAAGAGGGTTATAAGAGATCCTTTTTATTTCATCTAGAAAAATAATCATTAATATGTAATAAAATAATAATTAAATAAATAAATGAATTATTTCATGTTAAAATGAAAATTGTACGTTTAATGATAGTACCCTGTAAATTTTATAATAATTTAACCATCAAATCCTCAAAAATAACCTAAATATCACTTAAACTAAATAATATTTAACCTGAATGGATATATTATAAATTTATTCTTACATCATCGAAAAGCTAACAATATTATTCAAAACTTATCATTTATGTTGAACCGAAGCGTGAAATAGAATGCAATGAAATTGAACTTCTCCTAAAATATCAATAATCATCTTAAAATAAAAACATCTAAAACCTCAAAGGGATGTCTAATTCATTGAACATATTATAAAATTTAAACTTATAAACCCATGATGATATACATAACATTAATGTTAATCTCACATAATAACATCACCACATACAAATATTTCTAAATCATTATTCTAATACCAACTGTAAATATATGACCATAAACAATACATAATCCTTAGTTTGTAGTCAACAATTCATTTAATTACATACCTAATGTTATTTAAAATTAAGGTTTTAGAAAATTAGGTATTAAATAATATGTAACAAAACCATATATTACAATGTGTTCACTTATGATTAGTTTACATTTTTTCCACAGTATAAAATTTTAAAAAGAAATAAGTCTTCCATTCATTAAAAATCATTGTGACTTTCATTATGAATGATACTTCCATCTCACTCAAAATTAACACCAATTAATTTTTTTTAAATGTGGTATGATAAGAAAAATAATATCAAGGGAAATAAAAAAATAATAAATAAAATTATTATATCCTTAATAAATTTAAATATTATCTTTTTAAAAAATTTAAATTGGAGTTCAAATAAATAATTTCTTACTCAAGAAATCAACATTCATAAAAAAAATATTTTAAAAAACAATCCATATAAAATATTTTAAGAAAAATTAAACTCGTAATGTATTCAGTGATGTCCTAAAATTAATATGGAAACTTTTCCACAAAGATATTGGGTCATGACCCATCCTCGGGGCCCGTATCGTGACTACCCTAAGCCCGCCTTCCATATGCCAGGGGCTGGAGACTAGCACCAAAGGTGTAATTTCCGATAAAAGTGAAGGCATTGCATTTATATTAGTAAACAAACACAATAGAGTACCCAAGTTGGAGTAAACAAAAAGTATACAGAGTAGAAAAGTATGTGCTGGAAAGTAAATGGGACAGTATACAAACCCAACAGAAAGTACAGTACAACTGAGAAAGAATGTACAACAACTGAAAAGTAAAACAGTAACCACCAAGTCATCCTCCAGGAATCCTACATGAAGGGTGGGTACAGATAGTCTCGTCGTGTAACACCCCGATATTTTATGAAAAATAATCTTTTTAATTTCATTAATGTCTTGTGTTTTACGCTACACCAAAAGGATCGTTCACAACACGCATCCTTGACTTGCCTTGCATTACACGCAATCACGACCTTCCTCGATAGCGTGTGTAGTACGCAATAAGGAGTTTCACTAAACAACGATATGCTATTAAAATATTATTAAAACTAGCCGTTATGAATAGTAATAACCACTTTTTGAAATTTTGTAAAATGGACTTCATTACTGGATTCAAAATATCAAAATTAGCTTAGGGTGAAATTTTGGTACTTTTCGGATAACTTTCATTTTCTGATGAATAGTGAAAATTAATAAATTTTAATTAAAAACAACCTTTTTAATAGAAATAATTAATAAAGATAAATTATTAATTTGAGTGGTTTTAAAGTATATTTAGAATATATTTTTAAAATTTAATACAATGTTGATCATTGGATGTAATTCTACATTTAAACCATACATAAACACGTGTCAATCTTTTGACAGTTATTATCTCTTTACAACACGCTATTTGTTTTGACGACAGGAATTAATTTTTAAATTAAATAATGCAACTGATATGTTTTGAATTTGGTAAAATAGACATCATTTTTGAGTTCATAATATCAAATATAGCTTATGCCTAATTTTTGGTATCTTTCTGGAAACGTTCATTTTTTGATGAATAGTGAAACCACTACGTGGTAGTAAAAAATGAATTTTTCATAAAACTTAATTTTACCTCTTCTGTGAGTGGAATTTTAAAAATCCTAGAGACACGGTTGATGTCAGTAAGTAAAATGTGGTTCAATGAGATGAAAATAATTTTTGGTGAATAGTAACTTTTTACTTTTTTTTAACAGGGTTAAAAGTAAATAGGGTAATTAAGGCTAAAAATGATATTTTTATTACCCTAACACATGTCTTAATTCTATTGGATAAGTGTAATTCGACCAGAAACAACCTTAGAAATAAAATATGACCATTTAGGCCCACTTGGATTAGATGAGGACATTTATTATTATTTAATTCAAAGAAGAGTTAAAAGAGTTAAAATCAAGGATTATTTACTAAAACATTTTTAATATAGGGTTATAAATAAGATAAATTCGACTATAAATATTAATTATAAAGCTAAAAAGATTTCCTACATAATGGTATTTTATTTTTAGTTTTTATACATTAAATAATATTATTTTTTTATGACACAAAGATGATGCAGTAATTATCGTATTTAGGAAATATTGACATAATTGATGTTATAAATACCCAAATAAATGTAATTTGAGACTTTTTATGAATTACACTAAATTTCTAGGTTAATATGTCATGTTATTATGGATTTAATTAACTTTTGTCGAACTAATAATTCTTTTATGAGTTTCAAAAAAATCAATTACTAAATAGTGTCAAAATTGACATAAAATAGTTTGTAAAACAAATATTATATTATTAATTGTTATATTATTACTAAAAATCTAAGGTTCGGCCAAAAGACTTAGATAAGGTTATATATATTAAAAATAAACAACTTGGGGTTCTTTTGGCTTGTTATATTAAGTTTATTAACCTTATAGTGTAAGAACACAAGAAGACATGGTAAAAGTAAAATTATTTAACTTAATGTTAAATCTAAATGATAAGGTTAAAATAGGAACTTAATCTTGTCTAAATTATATTGGATGAGAGTATTTTGACCCATCCCCACCTTAGCTTATAAATTAATCAATTTGGAGTTATTTAAAACCTAATTTGTCTTTATAATAAAATAATAGTTTTAGTTATTCCAAAGGTACCCCTCTCCTCCCTTATAAAAGGGCACCTCCTCCCTCTCTTCCTCACACCACTTTGAGCCTTCAATCTCTTCCAACCCCTGAAAAATTCTCTTCTCCACTTCCCTAGAAACATCCTAGAGGTTATGGTCTTCCTAAAATACCAATTTTAGTTCCCTAAAAAGAGATATCAAAGAGGCGCTTCAAAGAAGAGGTAATGTACGTTACCGATTCTTTTATCTTTATTTCTTCTTCCACTTCTTCTTATTAAGTTGTTTCATTATGAATTAATAACATCAGTATCACTCATATACTTATATGTTATTATAAGTATTAAACAACCCTATTTCACCATCTATCCATCCTATGGAAAACAAAATCACCGCGCGTGCGTACGCACGGAATACCGTCTCCACTGCATGGTGAAATCTATTTTCCACCACCACCTTACTTGGATGGGTATAATGGTGTAAATAATAACTATATATGATTATTTTAAAGATATATTTATTCTGAAATAGTATACATACACTCCAATATAGTCCCACGATCATGAGAATGATATCATCGCTCGTGCGTACGTACGGACTACCGTCTCCACGACGCGATGAGATTTATTCTCCACATTAACCATTCATGGATGATTATAAAGTATATATAATAAGTAATCATGAAATATATGACATAATAATGATACTGTATTTATGTGTATATATATGTATTTCATCTACTTAATTCCATTCAACTCAATAAGGAAACGAAAACAGCGTTCATGCGTACGTACGGCCTACCGTCTCCATGAACGGTGTATTTCTTTCCATTTACTGATTTATTAAATATATGTATATTAGGAATATATATTATATATAAATCATGTTTTATATTCTGGGATTAAGTAAACATGATCTAAGTAATCATATGAATTATTACAAGTCAAAACACGGATGATAAATGAAACAATTTTACCCAAAACGCTCTTTAACATGGAATTTACAAAAGAACGGGTAATATAAAGTCATAAGTGAACCATATATGATATCATAACAATGAGTATGATTATAGAATAAGTCGACGACATTATTTAAATCATTATACATTAGTTTCGTACACTTACAAAGCAAATCGGACCTAAGGTAAGGGAAATATCACAATCTCATTTTTATCCGAGATTTTTATACTTTGGAATTTACTGGGGTGTATTTTATCATACACATCCATGTTTACTCAATATGTAATATTATTTCCATCCACCTACAATTTTTTAAATCCAATTTTACCCTTCGGTGAGTTTTTAGTAAAAGATATGAAAGGAATATTTTGTCGTTTTTCGTACGAGGTACTTTTTGACTTTTCTGACAAAAGTACGAAGAATGTTTTTTTTAACTTATACGGCATGAATGTATTTTTAAAACATTATTTCCTAGAAGCTTCCTTTACATGTTTTCATGTTTATTTTTAATCACCTTCTTTTAGTTTAAAATTGTATGACATGTTAAGAAAGGAAAAATGTTTTTGAAGTAAAACGGATATTTTCCTCAAGAATGGAGTTCAAGTGTTTTATAAAAATTATTTTCCATATAAGATAATAAAGGGTTTTGTTTTTATCCCTATTATTACCTTTATATGATTATGTTGTGATGGAAATATTTTTATGAATTTTTTTAACTTATATGAATTGTTTTATGATGTCATGATGTTTAAAATTCCCATTTTTATTACATGGGTTATGCTATGAAGAATGGTTTATGATTTTGTGGCACACATAAGAATGGTATCATTATGAGATGGGTGGGAACTATATCTCCCTCCAATACATTGGGTAAAGATTTTATATCTCATGAGATAGACATGGCTGGAACTATAGGTTATGCCGGTTCAGTAAAACAGGACTGAAATGAGGAGTGAACTCGGTTCAGAAATGGACTTTGTCCACTAAGATAGTCTTGGCAACGAGTCTTGACTAATAAGAAATGATTCTCTATGATTATGTGTGTATACCACAAAGTTTCATGTTTTATGTTATGATTATTGGGATTACATTTCACTACTATTATTTATCACTTGTTATGATATTATGATCTCTTTTGTAGGTTAAGAATTCCAAAATGTTATGTTTTTATGAATATGATGTGATTGATATTTCTTTTGTTTACTCTTACTGAGCATTTGAGCTCACCCTTTTATGTTTTCTTTTCCCGAGGATATAAAGAAAGGTTTTAGGTATAAAAAAGGAAGATCTTTATGGGAGATGTTGAATATCTTTCACCACGATTAGAATATTATATTCCGAGTTTCCAAAGATACTAAACTATTACGGTCCTTGTGTGTGTGTTTTTGTTATGTACTAAGTATTCCGAAAAAGTAATGTAATGTCCATGTACGTCAGGCTTCCGGTCTCTACACGTTGGTACCTTGGGTCTATCTATCCACTCCGTGTACGTCCTGCCTGGTGGTCCACCTCCAGATACTGTCCAACTCCACAAGCCTCGACCATGATCAGTGTTGGATGTCGTCTGCAGACAACACAACGTAGTGCAAGCAATGCCCATACAGGGGTGAGTATACGATACTCAGCAGGGACCTCGAGATCCCCTTAAGGTCTCCCAGAATCCACGAAGGATAAACCACAATGGAAAGGAACAAAATGAAGAATCAACCAAACCTACTTAGGTATATGCCCATACATATACCTAAGTCATCAATTCCAGTACGTCTCCAACTTCTATACCCAAGCACAATCTAGTCCACAAAGGAAAAGAAGTCAATCATGCCAATGATAATGATTGCAAGTCAAGTCTCAGCTCACACATGCATATTTGTCTGGAAGAGGGGTGGAGATGATTAGATGTAGCCTCTGAATCATCTCCTCTGTTGAACCCACATAGGATCCCAGTACAGAACTCGTCGCTACCGAACCCACGTAGGATCCAAGTATAGTAACAATCATTGTCTAACCCACGTAGGATCCAAGTACAGTTTTCATCGCTGCCGAACCCATGGAGGATCCAAGTACAGTCGTCATCACTGCCAAACCAACGTAGGATCCAAGCACAGTCGTCATCGTCGTCGCAGTCGCAGCCAACTCTAGGGTTTCTGCACACAGTGTACTCATTTCCGGGAGGGTCCGCTCAATGAGTAAAAGAGGTCGATACATCAATTTTCATGAAGTCCAAATTTGATGAATCCCGAAGTTCCATCTCATCAAAAGTAACTCAACACGACAGATGGTGCATCAAATGGACGCTCTGTCTGAGTGATATTGGCTCTTTTGTTCTAGGGGCCCGGTTTGAAATATGCTCATTCCAAACTGGCCGGCTAGGCCAGCCAGCCTTCTGGCGCATGCGGCCCGCACGGTGGACCGCAACTTCTTCAGCACGGTGCCCTCCTGGCACCGCGGATCCTCTTCGCCAGGCCGGTCGACGGGCCAGCCGGTTCATCCGTAGAAGCGGCCCGCGTAGTGGGTCGTGGTTACTTCTACATAACCGGCGCGATGGCGCCGGATTCCTTCTCCATGTTCCCATCATGGCACGATGGTTCCATGATTCCTCCTCCTTCGATTTCCAATTCTAATATAATTAACAAGATCAAGTGGAGGGTCGTCGGGCTGTGTCCAATCGTCCCTCGCCCTCCGCCATAGGTGATAGCAATTGGCCATATTTAAACAACGATTCCCAATGAAGAACTTAGTACAAGAACATTCACATTCAAGAATAAACCCCTACCTCGCCAAATGATGTCAAACATCGGCATCACGAAAGACAGTGTCGCGGGGTGAGGTTTTCTAGACGACGTCGGTGTGCGTCGTCGTTCTTCATGGAAGCATGGTTCTTCATTGAAGCAGCGTTCTTCGTTGAAGAGGTGTCGTTCTTCATCTGAGGGTTGTTCCCTTCTTCTTCACACCACAGCTCTCCCAAAAAGTCTAGTTTTTCACTAATATTTCTACACACACCTAAAGCTCCAACTCCAAATAATATCTCTTGATATTATTTTTATTCCCATCACAAAATATTTTAAATTTCAAAAACAAACCACTTAATTAATTAAATTAAGTGACTCATCTTATTAATTAGGGCATGTTCACAAGAATTTAAGAGGGAGAGAGGAGGAGGTGAGAGGTCTCATAAATGGGAGAGTTGTTAACATTAACATGGGAGTTTAATGGGGGTGTTTAAAGTGGTTTAAAAATTTTTGAGGGAGGGTGAAGGTTGGGGATCATTTGGGACCCACCTTTCAATTATCCACACATGGGAAGTTGGGTGGGTGTGGGTCCCACCAACAACTTCACATGGGAGGAATTAACCTCCTTAGATATTGAATAAAATTGTACAAATAATTTATTTACTTCTTTAATTAAACCCCAAAAAAATAAATTCTTCCCCCGTGCAAACACGACCATGGTAAAGGTCCCCTTAAGTAATTACTGGTGTTGTGAGGTCATCGGTGCCCTCAGATTTCCATTCCGAGCACCGATTCAAAAGATAGAAAAACCCGCTCTTTCGTTTACTAAACGTATACGAGCTAAACTTTGGAAATTGATTCCGGGCACACTGGGCCTCGGAATCAAGTGCCTCCAGAAGCCACAGACATGTAAAATTCCATAGTATTTAAGAAAAAAATTTCCTTGAAATTTCCGGGACTTTACATTAATCCCACCTCAGGTCTTTACATCCTCGTAAAGCTACTACATAAACTAGGGAAGAAAATGAGGGTATTGTGCACACATATGATCCTCCCACTCCCATGTTCTCTCTAGGAGGTTCCCGTGCTGCCAACGGATGCGCATGAGAGAAATCGACTGTCGAAGTAGGACCTACTCTTGTCGATCCTTGATCTCCACTAGGACCTCCTTGAATGTAGCCTCGTCATTGATGTCTAGCTCCTCATGGTTGGTGAAGTGGGTCGGGTCATGCATGTATCTCCCCAGCTGAGACACATGGAAGATGTCATGCACCCGTTGCAACTGAGGTGGAAGGGCCAAGTGGTAAGCCACCTAGCCTACCCTGCTGAGGACCAGGAATGGTCCGATGAAGTGCTAAGAAAACTTGTCACCCCGGCCAAATCTCTATAACCCACGTCGAGGTGAGACCTGTAAGAAAATGTGGTCGTCATCCTCGAACTCCAGTGGTCTTTGCCTCCTATCAGCGTAGGACTTTTGTCTAGTCTGTGCAGTCCTCATCTGCTCCTGGATGATCTGCACCTTCTCCGTCACAGCCTGAACAATCTCTGGTCCTACGAGTGGTGACTCCCCTGGGCCAGTCCAGCATAGAGTTGATCTGCAAGGTTAGCCATAAAGTGCCTCAAAAGGTGCCATCCCGCTGGTGGAGTGGTAGCTGTTGTTGTACGCAAACTCCACTAAGGGTAGGTGATCCTCCCAGCTGCGACCAAAGTCAAGGACACATGCCTAGAGAATGTCCTCGAGTGTCTGAATGGTCCTCTCCATCTGGAAATCCTTCTGAGGATGAAAGGCGGTGCTCAGGCCTAGATACATCCCAAAAGCCTCCTACAACCCCTTACAAAGCCGGGAAGTAAAGAGAGTGTCTCACTCGGAGAAAATAGATGATGTCACACCATGAAGTTGTACGATCTCCTAATCATAGAGGCGTCCCAAACTCTTTACTAAGCCCCGCTCTCTGATCGGTAGGAAGTGGGCTGACATGGTGAGTCATTCTACGATCACCCAAATGGTGTCATGTCCTCTGGAAGTACGTGGAAGCCATGTCACAAAATCCAAGGATATCTTGTCCCACTTCCACTCCAGAACCTCTAAGGGCAGTACCAAGCCTGCTTGTACCTGGTGCACCGCCTTCACTTGCAGGAAAGTGAGGCATCGTGAAACGAACTCTACTACAGCCTTCTTCATACCCGGCCACCAGTGTTGTCATTTGAGGTCCTGGTACATCTTTTCCACTTCTGGATGTACCACAAGAGGGGAATTGTGAAACTCCCTTAGCACTTCCTCCTACTTTTGAACTAGTACCATGGTACATCCCCTGAAGAGGATGATGTGCTCTCCTCCTTCATAAAATCCATCAGGCGCCTGTCCTGTGGAAATCTAAGCATGTGACATCTCACAGTCAACATCGCCACGTTGTGCCTCTCAGACCTACTGAAGTAGTGAAGGAGTGATTGTGAGGGACTGTAGGAAGGCTTCCCCATCTCTATTCATAAAGGATATTTACAATGCGGCTAACCGTTCCATCCCCTCTCCATGTAGTTGAATGCCCGACCTCTAGCTGAGGGCATCAGCCAAAACGTTCCCCTTCCCAAGAGTATAGACTATCTCAATGTAATAGTCCTGGGGGATCTCTATCCTCGCCGCTGTCTCAAGTTCAGGTCCTTCTGCTAGAATATGTACCTAAGACTCTGGTGGTTAGAGTATATTGTGAAGCGCTCACCCACCAGATAGTGCTGCGACATCTTCAAGGTTAAGACCACTGTTGCTAACTCCAGTTCATGGTTAGTTTAGTTCTTCTCGTGTTTCCTCAACAGCTGTGAACCATAGGCGATCACTACATGCTCCTATAATCAGGAAACACTCGAGTCCGGTCCCTAATGCATCGCAGTAAACTACGTACCCTACACCCTCCTCCAGTAGCCTCAAGATGGGCGCATTGGTCAATCTATGTGTCAGCTCCTAGAAGCTCTGTTGACATCTATATGACCACACAACGGGTTTCCCCTTCTTCCTCAAAGCTAAAAGCAGTGCTACAAATCTGGAGAAGTCTGGCACAAATCTCTGATTGTACCTAGCCATACCTAAGAAACTCTGCACCCCCGTCATGCTCCTCGGTGGCTCCCAAGCTAGTACTGCCTCGATCTTCACAAGATCCACAGCAACTCCAGCCTCTAAGATGATGTTCCCCAAGAAGTGAACCTATCGAATCCAGAACTGGCACTTCGAGAGCTTACCATAAAGCTGGTGCTCTCAGAGTGTGTCCAGTAAAACCCGCAAGTGGTAGGAATGCTCCATTTCCATAGTAGAGTAAATCAGTATGTTGTCGATGTAGACTACAACAAAACGATCGAGGTAAGGCTGGAAGATCATGTTCATTAGAATCATGAAAACTGTTGGTGCATTGGTTATGCCGAAATTCATAACCAAGAACTTGTACTGGCCATACCGACACCTGAAGGTTGTCTTCTGCACATCCTCGTCTCAAACTCTTAACTGATGATAGCCTGACTGGAGGTCTATCTTCGAGAACCGTCGTGCTCCCATGATCTGATAAAAGTGGTTGTCAATCCTTGGGAGTGGATACTTGGGCTTCAGAGTCACTAGATTCAGGCGACGGTAGTTGAAACATATTTGTAAGCTCCCATCTGCCTTATTGGTAAATAAAATCAGAGAAGCCCAGGGTGAGACACTGGGTCAGATGAATCCCTTTCCCTGTAAATCCTCCAGCTATACCCCAAGCTCATAATGCTCGGCAGGAGCCATCTGATATGCCGGAGTAGATATCGGTGATGTCCCGGGGCACATGTCAATGTATAAGTCTACCTCCCTATGAGGAGGTAGTCCTGGAACGTCGTCAGGAAAATCGTCCGCATACTGATCCACCACAAAAGGAAAACTAGGACTCCGCACATCAACTGCTCCTAGGATGAGACTATCCAACTGATGAGTGATCGGTTGTGCTATCCTATGAGTAAGTCTATCCTATGCTGCAAAGGCTCCCTTCTCACCGGTGAAGGTGAACATGCTCCCATCTGTGTGGACACACCGCACTTTGCGCCTAATACAGTCGATCTAGTCATGAACTGTAGATAACCAATACATACCCAATATGATGTCGTAAGGCCTCGACGCTGCTACAAGAAGATCCCATCCGAAGCTCTCGCCTCCTAAAGTAAGCTCACACTGCCGGCACCAGTGCGTAATCATCGAGTATTCACCCATAAGAGTATCTAGACGTAAGGATTCATCCAACGGCTCTGTTGGAATCACTGAGCTCCGAAAAAAGTCAGAGGAAATAAAAAATTGACTCGCTCATGTGTCTATAAGAACTGCAGGAAGGGTGGAGTAGACACAGATTGTACCTCGAATCATCTCATCTGCCTCGTGCTCGTAGGCCTCGACTGCATAGAGCTGAGCCCACCCCTGTCTTCCAGCTCCCTGTGGTCATGGTGGTCTTCCTTGTGGTGGTTGTGGTAGAGCCTCGAAGCGTCGTCCACCACCTGCTGCTCAGCCAGCTCCTCTGCCTCGTCCACCTGCTCCCCGCGGACTGCCACGGTCAAACCTTTGCCTCTACCTGGGAGTTCCCTCTACTATCTGCAGCTCCTCTACATGGCGGGTCGGGCAGTCACGAGCCATGTGGCCCTGCCCGCCGCAGGCATATCACAGCCTGCCTCTCATATGGCTGGCTCTACTGCATGTGCCCCACACATCCGAAATAGTATCCTGAGGTTTCCCAACTGATGGCCTGGTCCTCTTAGACCTCTACGACATCTATCTACTGCCTCCTGCAGAAGACTCCTCTACGTTTCTCCCTACGGCAGGCCTCGTTGCTGGCATAGGATCAGCAAGAAAGCTCTCCACAAGAAGGGCTCTCTCTATTACTCTTTCATGTGTTGGAATGTTGAGGTAGATCATCTAAGCCATGATATCATTCCTCAGTCCCTCATCAAAGGTCCGGGCCCGGAAGAATGGGTCTCGTACCATGTCCGGAGAGTAGCGCGAGAGGTCGGTAAATCTCGCTGAGTATTGGGCTACTGTCATGTCGCCCTGCCACTGCTGTAGTAACTTATGGATGCGCAATGCACAGAGGGTGGCTGGAACAATATCCGAGAGGAAGAGGCTCTCAGAGCCTGTCCAAAGTAATGATGCCTCGTCGTGCACCTGGAGCATGAGGCTCTACCATCTACCTGCTGATGCGTGCAGGAGACTCGCGGAAAGGGCCACCATAAGATCTACTAGTGTCCCTACCAATCTGACGACTCTGACGATAGCCTCCAGCCAATCCACAGCAGCCTGAGGATCTATCTCTCTACGGAGCATGGGAGGCCTCTGTCACTGAAACTCATGCAATGCACTCAAGAGTCGTGCACTCTTTGCTGTTGGGGATGGTGGTATCGGTGGCACAGTGGGTAGTGGTACCGCTGGGGCCTCCGCTATAATAGGGCTCTACATCGAGGACTCATCTCTCTGTGGGGTGCCATCCCACACATAACTAGGAACCCTAGCTGGTATCCTTCATGGGGCCATCTTGAGAAGAAACAGGTGTGCCACGGTTAGTACAGTATCCCTGGTGAGCTAACACAAAGTAATCACAAAGAAAACTTTTGAAACACACATGCAATCAGTGTTTTCGAGAACTGGGTTGGAAATCAGAAGTTAGGGTCATGGTGAATGGATACGTCGACCGCCGCACCAACACTGGACTCCCTGGACTGAAAACCACACGCAATATTTTTAACACTATTGCTTCACAAATAAGAAATTATTAGAGTCCTGAGTTCTACGGTAGAACTGACTCCTATGATACAAATTTTTCACAACCCATCCTCGGGACCCGTGTTGTGACTACCCCAAGCCCGCCTTCCATTGGACAGGGGAAGGCGACTAGCACCAACGACGTAATTCCCGATAAAAGGAAAGGAATTAGCTTTATATAAGTAAACAAACACAATATATTACACAAGCTGGAGTAAACACAAAGTAAACCGAGTACAAAAGTAAGTGATGGAAGGTAAATGGGTGGGTATAGAAACCCAACTGAAAGTACAGTACAACTACGAAATAAAGTACAACAGCTGAAAAGTTAAACAGCAACCACCGAGTCAACCTCCGGGAATCCCACCTGAAGGGTGGGTACAGATAGTCTCGTCGGTACCTTGGTTCTGTCCGTCCGCTCCGTGTACTTCCCGCCAGGTGGTCCACCTCCAGATACTGTTCATCTCTACAAGACTTGACCATGATTAGTGATGTCCATCATCTGCAACCAACACAAAGAAGTGTGGGTAATGCCCGTGCAGGGGTGAGTATACGATACTCAGTAGCGACCCCGAGACCCATGATGTTCTCCCAGAATCCATGAAGGATAAACCACAAAGGAAATGAACAACATGACGAATCAACCAACTTTACTTAGTTATATTCCCATATATATACCTAAGTCATCAATTCCAGTATGGCTCCAACTTCCGAGCCCAAGCACAATCAAGTCCAAAAAGGAAAGAATTAAATCATACCAAAGAGAATGATTGAAAGTCAAGACTCAGCTCATACATGTATACTTCTCACGAAGAGGGGTAGAGATGATTATATATAGCCTCTGAATCATCTCCTCTACCGAACCCACATAGGATCCAAGTACAGAATTCGTCACTGCTGAACCCACGTAGGATCCAAGTATAGTAACCCTCGCTGCTGAACCCACATAGGAGCCAAGTAAAATCATCATTACTACTGAACCCATGGAGGATCCAAGTACAGTCGTCCTCACTGCCGAACCCACGTAGGGTACATGTACAGTCGTCATCATTGTCGCAGTCGCATCCAGCTCTAGTGTTCCTGCACACAACGTAATCATTTCTGGGAGGGTCCACTCCACGAGTAAAAGGGGTCAATACATCAACTATCACGAAGTCCAAAGTTGATGTATCCCGAAGTTCTGTCTCGTCAAAAGGAACTCAATGCGACAAATGGCGTGTCAAATGGACGCCCGGTCTGAGAGATATTGGCTTTTTCGTTCCAGGGTCCCGGTTGGAAATATGCTCATTTTAAACCTAGATGTTTACCAAAGTTGTCCAAAACTCATTTAGTGTATCAGAAAAGGACTGTCTCTTCAGAAGATTCCCAGTGTCGCAGACGGCGCGTTGATCGGACGGGTGGTCTTTAAGTTGTTCACGTTTAAGTGAATAACGGGCCCGGTCCGTTTAGCCCAGTGGGCCGACGGGTCGGGTTAACCCAGTTTGACGGGTCCGCCCAGGAAGGGAAGTTGAACCGCACCAAAGGAAAACAAAACTCGGCCCGAAGGGGAGCGGCCTAGCCCGAAGGGTCGCATCCCGGCCCGAAGTGGCGCGACCCGGCCCGGCGGGGCGCGGCACGGCCCTGCTCGGCCGGCGGGCCGAGAATTTCTGAGGAGGGGGTGGGGGTGGCTATCCGCAACGGCGGCGCCAAGCAGCGCCGCCCTTCCCAAACCGGCTGGCATGGTGGGCTGGCCTTCTAGCGCACGCGGCCCGTACGGCGGGCTGCGACTTCTTCAACGTGGCGCCCTCCTGGCGCCGCGGCTCCTCTTCACCCAGCTGGCCAACGGGCCCACCAGTTCATCCACCGAAGCAGCCCGCGAAGTGGCCCTCGTAGTGGTCCATGGTTTCTTCCTCACAACCGGCGCCACGGTGCTGATTTCGTTCACCACATTCCCGACACGGCACGACAGCATCGTGCTTCTTCTGCCTTCTATTGCCAATTATAAAATAATAAACAAGATCAAGTACAGGGACATCAGGCTGTGTTCATTCGGCATGCGCCCTCCGCGTTAAGTTATAGAAATTTTCCGTATTTAAACATTTATTCACAATGAAGAATGGGGTACAAGAACATTCAGTTTCAAGAATAAACCCCTACCTCAACAACTGATGTTGAATATCGGTGTCGCAGAAGACGATGTCGCGGTGTGAGGTTTTGTAGACGACGTCGGTGTGCGTCGCCATTCTGCATGGAAGCGGCATTCTTCGTTGAAGTGGCATCGTTCATTGTTGGAGGGAAGTTCTATTCTTCTTCACACCAAATCTCTCCCAAAAAGTCTAAAACATCACCAATATTTCTCCACACACCAAGAGATCCAATTCCAAATAATATCTCTTGATATTATTTTTATTCCCATCACAAAATATTTTAAAATTCAAAAACGAACCACTTAATTAATTACATGAAGTGACACATCTTATTAATTAGGGAATGTTGGTAAGAACTTAAGTGGGAGAGAGGAGGATGTGAGAGGTCTCATAAATGGGAGAGTTGTCAACATTAACATGGAAGTTTAATGGGGGAGTTTAAACATGGTTAAGTAGTTTAGAGGGAGGTGGAAGGTTGGGGATCATTTGGGCCCCACCTTTCAATTATCCACACATGGGGTGTTGGGTGGCTGTGGTCCCCACCGACAACTTCCCATTGGAGGAATTAACCTCCTTAGATATAGAATAAAATGGTACTATATATTTATTTACTTCTTTAATTAAACCCCCATTAAATAACTTCTTCCCTCGTGAAAACGCAACTACTCTAAAGGTCCCCTTAAATAATTACCAATGTTGTGAGTTCATCGGTTCCCTCAGATTTCAATTTCGAGCAATGGTTCAAAAGATAGAATAATCCGCTCGTTCGTTTATTGAACGTTCCCGAGATGATCTTCAGAAATTTATTCCCGGAACACCGAGCCTCAGAATCAAGTGCCGTCAGAAGCCAGATACTCGTAAAATTCCAAAGTATTTATGAAAAAATTCTCCTTGAAATTTCCAGGTCATTAAATATTGTTTCCACCCTTGATAAGTATCATATACATTCTTTTAAACAAAATATCATTCCCTTACCATGTGATATCATAATATTTTTATAAAAACAAATAAAAATCAATGATAAATCTTGTAGGTAAAAAGGTAAATCAATTTATATGCCACTCTTACAAATGTAATAACCAAGAGAGTCAACTTTCACACTCAATTCAATGGTGGGATATCATGAATCTACCTATCCTAGGTTTATAACGGATCCACAAATCCAGGGTTTAGGATTAGACCACCCATAATTTTCTTATTATAAAACTACCCATCATTATAAAAATTATCAATAACCATAAAGTAAAAAAAATTAATAAAATCATTCTATTTCCATCAATACACTCATAAAAATATGTTTTACACTCATAAGAAATAATTTTTCGATATTGAAATATTGATTCCATTTTAAAAACTTTATTAAAAAACCATTACATAGGGAATGAGGGTTTCTATTTTAAGATAAACTAAAATCTTATAAGGTTATCCATAATTCAATTAAGTTTTGTGAAAAATGTAAATTAGTTGACTATATATATATGTTAAAATAGGACATTCATTTTTTCTTTTCTTAAAAACATTTTGTATAATACACATTGACGGTTATTTTTTAAAAACAATGAAAAACATTAATTTTTTTATATTTCCTTTCTAAAAATTCCCAAATAAATACATATAAAAAATAATTTTAAGAATATCGAATAAAAGAAAAAAATTTATAAAATAAATCTTTAAATAATTTTATATGTGAATGTCAAGATGATGTGTCCCTTACATAATTCCTTAAAATTTTAATCATAAATAATATAAAGAAAATTCAATTTATGGCCAAATATTACCCTTATCATCCATTTAGGAATAAGTCAAAATGTTCGTAAAACATTTTTAAGTACATGGACATAGAGGAAATATTTGTAAGGGACACATTATAAAAAATTATTTCTTAGTAAAAATCTATACCTTGAGTCTGATTCATCAAATGAATTCATTATATTGCTGAATAAAAAACATATTTTAATTACAAACTTACATAAAAACATCTTTCAATTTTATTATCCCTTTATTATTTCTTATTATAGTTTATTATTTAATTGACCAACTTCACGTTAGATGTTTGGATGATACTCAACTCTTATATCCAAAATTAATTTGGTACGAATAATATCCTCAAAGATTTTATTATTCAATAATATCCACAATTATAGTTAGGAAATAGTTATCATTTTATAGATTACATATAGTTTAAAACCAATAAATAAATATGATTTTGAAAAATAACCACATTTCAATCATGGAGATTATAGGTTGTATACACACATGAGTGATGTCCCTATTTTTCAATGATACTGATAAAATGAACGTATGTTTTATTTTTTTCATTTAATAATGATAATTAAATAATATATTCCATATTTATTATTTAAATACAATTATATATATCATCTATGTGATATACTTTTGAAAAATGTATCATAAGGCATTAGAGAGGTGGTAGTCTACACTTAGGAAAGAATGATGTTATTTTTTTCAAGAATTGAAAATTTATTAAAATTGATGACATGTTAATCCTCCAAAATGACAAATATCTCATTAGTATTATATATATACATTAAATATATCATTATAACCATGTGTGAGAGGTGGTGGTGGAAAACTAATTTCATCAGTTCTCGTGTCGGTAGTCCGCCGCACGCATAAATGATGGTTTAATTTCACAATTAATGGAGGAGGACATAGGTATAGGTTATGACATTAACATACTAATATCCTATTATATGATATCCACTGATGTAATTTGATTATCATGGTTGAATAATATTGTACGGTGAAAAAATATGTAATAGTTTTATTACTCATGACTAAGACCTATAGCACTTCTTTGGATATCCTCTTAAGGATTAGAGAAAAAGCATTCATATGTAGGTTTTTTGAACAATACATGACCTATAAGACATTTTTAGCGATGTAAGATAATTATATGGATAGGTATTTCGTGAAAAAATGTTTTTTAACTTTGAATAAAATAGGATATGAGGTTTCACTTATAAGACATGGGTGGGGAACTCTTGTAACGCCCTGCCCCAATTACCCAGAGTTGGTGCATTATTTTAATAAATTGGCATGATTACAAGGAATAAAGTCTTAAAGGACCGATTGGTCTAGCAATCTTGGAAAATAAATAACATACATGAATGTTACATTACACATTCAAACATAAAACATAATATATATAAACCTTTGAAAATGTCATTATTCTCCAAGCTTAACCCTGATTATCAATCATAATACACTTCTTGGAATCCTGTGAAAATAAAAAATAAGAATGGGGTGAGCTTATATTCTCTATACAGGTAAATAATTTAGCATAAGATAATTTAAACAATAGTAATGGTGAATAATTGAAAACAAATTCCTTTACAAAAAGTAAACACGAATATTTTATGGAAAAAATATGAGCTGAGTAAGTAATGCCATAACAAAACATAGTCATGGGTATTCTATAAGTCAAATAACCACATGATCCATCAATATTATTCTCATAATGAGGGAATGTATAATGCCGAACAACATAACCACATAACCAAGGCCTTGTGCCAAGACTAAATATAAATATTTTTCCAAGGCCTTGTGCCAAGACACTAGTTTGTCTCATGAGACCTACCAATTCAATAAGAAGCAATAGCAGGCTCCACCTATCACTTACTAAGTCCAATACATTCCTCATACGAAGAGGTTGAAGCATCACATAAACATTCGTATTAAAACTAACATACAATGTGTCAATACTGTAACCATAAACCATGAATGGTATAAAAAACACATCCATAGTCAAAAATATCATAACTCATTCAATACAATATTAAAGATTGTATTTATAATAAATCAACCTCAATCATGAATAATATTCAAAAAGGATGTTGAAATAGTTGAAAATGGTTACTGAAACTCATTGAGAGAAATATCCCTTTTTGATGAAAACATTTAAAAGTCACACAATTTAGAAAATAAGACTATTAAAGGAATTTTGGATTCAAAGTGTCTCATTCCACTTTGAAACTTTTGAAAGGAATTAACATTTTAATAACATTCATTCCAATATAAATGAATCCTTAAAACCCAATTTGAAAACATGGACATTACTGAGAATGATTTAGAAGAATAAATATTTAAAATATTTAAAATGATGATCTAGTTAAAGAGTCCCTTCCATAAAACCTTAAAATATTCTTTTTGATAATTTTTTATGAAACATGGATGTGGATGATAAAGAGGTCCTAGTAGATACTCACGTAAAAACAATCTCGGATAATCAAGAGGTTTTACAATTAACCCTTACCTAGCTCTTTCATTTCATCATGGATATGTTTGACCTCTTGTATAATGACCATAGTTTGGTGTTAAATTATACAAGAACCATATTAATTTTTATTATATCATACATGATTCATTTATGACTTTATACAACCCATTTAATAATGTTTTCAATATTAAATTAACATTTCGAGTAATAATTGATTTTTTTATCGTACGTGTGTTAACTTGTTATTATTGATCGTATCACATAGATCATGCTTTAAATACTCTCAGAATATAAAAATGATTTATATATCATATATATATATAATTTAAATATGTATAATAGATAGATATATCAAATGGAAAACACCATTAATGTAGACGGTAGGCCGTACATATGCATAAACGTTGTTTCTGTTTTCATATCATATTTAACAGAACTAAGTGAATAAGATATATGTAAATATATATATATATTTATATATATATATATTCAATAGAATTATAAATTCATATATTACATACTTATTAATAATATATATTTTTATAATCATCTTTGAATGGTGAATGCGGAAATTATTATCATTGCGTCATGGAGATGGAAGTCCTACGTACACATGAGCGATGATATCATTTCCTTAAAGATTAAAAGTCATGGAATTGGATGGTATATAAATTATAAAGAGACATTATGATGTTATTTTAATTATTTATATACATATTACTCATCTTTATATCAATCCAAATAACTTAGTGTTGAATAACAAATTACACCACGACGTGGAGACGGTAAGTCATACGTAAGCACGCATGGTGACATTATCTTTCATAGGATGGATAGAATAATGAATATGGTTGTACTGTATTTATAATAACATCACAGTAAGTAGAAGGGACTGGGTTTATAATTTTGTTATGGGAATAAAAAATAAAGAGGAAGTGGAAGAAGAAGAGAACTTTGAAAGAGGTGATAAAATAATTTCCTCTTCTTTGGGTGTTTTCTTTTTAGTTGATCAAAAGGGCTCTTTAGGTTGGATTCTGTTCAAAGTAAGGACTCTAGGATTAAGTGAGGGAAGTTGGTAAGAGATTATTTTAGGTTTTGGCTGATCCATATGGCTTTGGAGGTGTGATATTAAGAGAAGTGGAAGTACCCTTTTATATGGGAGGTGAGGGTGACTTAACGAAACAGTTGAAATATTATTATATTATAAAATACTTTTCGGTTTATAATGGCCCCAAAACGAATTATTTATGGACTAAAGTGGGTATCGGTCGAAATAATCTCAACCAATAAATTTTAGACTAGTTTAGGTTTCCATATTAACCTTATCTTTTAGATTTAACTATTCGTTAAATAGTTTAACTTTTATTTTGTATTCTTGTATTCTTACACTATATGGTTAATCAAAATACTCTAAAATTATAAGAGAACCTCTAGTGGTTCAGTAATGACACATATAATATTATATAAGACATTTGGTCGAGCATTGGATTTTTATGAATAATATAAAATTTAATAATATAATATTTATTTCAAAAACACATTTATGTAAATTTTTACACTATTTAGTATTTGGTTTTTGTGAAATTCATCACAACTTGATTACTTTGAAAAAGATAGATTGAATCAACCCTAACATGTCATATTAACCTATAAAATTCGCAGATATCATAAAAACTATGAAATTATATTTATTTTAATATTTATAATACCATTTATTTGATTCTTTCATAAATAAGGTAATTATTGTACCATCATTATGTAATAAATAAATTTAATTATATAATGTATAAAATTTGTGAATAAAATACCATGATGTTGTAAAGATTTTTATATTTCTAATAAATATTTATAATTTAATTTATCTTATGTATAATCCTATATTAAAAATGGTATAGTTATCAAACCCTAAATTTAACACCTTTAACTCTTCTTTGAATAACATAATAATAAGTGCCCTAATCTAATACCAGTAGACCAAAAGGATGATATTTTATTTCTGAGGTTTTTTTGATCTAATTACACATATCCAATAGAATTATGACATGTTTTAGGGTAATTATAGTATCATATTTACCTTTAATTACCCTATTTACTTTTAATTGTGGTAAATAAAAGTCAAAATTTAATATTCACCAAAAATTAGTTTCATCTTATTGAACCACATTTTACTTACTAATATTTACCGCGTATCTCTCATTTTTGAAATTCAAATCACAGAAGCTGTAAAATTTAGTTTTATACAAATTTGCAAATGCCTCTAGAAGGTGGGTAAAAGGGGGTAAAAAGTTCAATAAAATTTTATATATTTAAACTTATTATAAAATGACTATAATGAACTACATTTAACATATATAGGTATTATGTATCTATTTTGACCTCAAATAAATTAAAATAAAATAACTAATTATTTAAATAAAAATTTAGTTTTGAACAATATCATAGTGTTTTTCACTACTGGTCAAAAATTGAAAGTTTTCAGAAAAATTTAAAAACTTCACCGGAAGCTAATTTTGATATTTGGAATCCAAAAATTATGTATGTTTTACCATGTTCAAAACATAGAAGTTGTATTAATATATTTAAAATTATTTCCCGTTGTCAAAACCAAAAATCCGGTTTTTTTAAAGTAAAAACTGTCCAAATATTGACATGTGTTTATGTCAAATTTAAATTTGAAATTACTTATAATGACCTAAATTGTATTAAATGATAGAAATATAATCTAATTATACTTCCAAACTATTCAAATTTATAATTTAACACTATAAATTAATTTGATTAAAAAATATGTTTTCAATTAAAATTTTGTGTCGGGTTGTCGTCCGACCTCTAGGTTGTCCTTTTTATAACAAAAAATAATAATAATAAAGAAAATTTAACCTTAAAAATAGTATCCAATTTTATTCATAATCCATTCTAACATTTAGACTTATCCAGAATTATATTATCCAAACTCACAGACCAAAATTTATAAGGAAGGTAAACACAATGAAGATCTTTTTTTCACGTAATAACAGGTGAATACCTTCATCATGTATTCTCTTAAAACATTGTAACACCCTAAATTACCCTAAAACCTTATTGAATATATTAATCCTCCCTTGTTCCATATATAATACTTGATATTCTCTTTAAATCCATAAATTTTGAAAACTCCAACAATGATGAAATAAAAAAAACCATTAATCAGTTCCATGGATGTCAATAATATCCAATAGAATTTATCCAAATCAATAATCTCCTATTGAATAATAAATACCTTAGTATCAGGACCATATTAAAGTTTATCTTTCCTTTATCCATGTATTTTCCAAAAAAAATTAACTTGTTATTGAATCCCTTTTCTTGGTACCACACAATCTCAAATCTTTAATGAAATGGTACTATAAGACAATAATTATATACTCTATAATTCTTATAATTTGTACATCATTAATACAATACTCAAATGACACAAAACATGAATAACAACATAGGAACTCTAATAATTCATCTTCACCTTTGGTAGTATCGTAACATGATTATTATCCAATAGTAGCATTTGGGGTATACTCTGATGATTTGGACATGGATTCGCATAGTCTTCCAACTCCTTGCTGATGAAGCATTGTACATTTGAAACCATTTTTTAACCCTTGAAATCACTTACTTGGGTTCCTTTTTCTCCATAATTTTAACAAACTCTCATTCCCTTCATGCATTTACCAAGATGATTCTTTCCACAGTTATCAAATTTGGGAAAATCCTTCTTTCCCCTCTTCTATTTATCCGTTTCTCCCTCTTCCATCCTTTTCTTCTCTTACTCCACTTCAAAGCCATAGGACTCAGATAATCCATTAATTATCTTATTTACACATGATACTATTTCTTCATATGATGAGAATACATGGGAGACTAGTTCCCTTCTAAATGTTGGCTTAATACCATGAAAGTTATGATCATTCTTAATATTTGTATCACGCGTACTATTGGAGTTCTCATTCCTTGTACTAGGAACCATTTTTAAACAATGTCATACAATAGGTTAGTTTATGAATCACAATGCATAATTCCAAACTTGTAAAATACCTAATGTAAATTGAAAATATTATGAATATTATCTCTAATCATAAAATGTTTTCTTTGAGGATGTATTTTCTCCTAAATCATTCATAATGTCTTGTAATGAAAATGTGAATTTTTTTAAGCATATCCCCCAGGAGTGTCGTAACCAAGAGTGCAGCAAGGCCCGTTGTCATGTACCAGGAAACCTCGGGTCAAGCCTGAAACTATTTGTTGGATTTTTCACTCATAGTTACATCTATGCCAGAGCCGCCTCTACCTACTCGTATCCTGACAAGGATTTATTTCTTGGAAATACACAAAATCTCTACATTAACAAAATTCTAAAAAGTTTTTCTATAATAATCCTCCAAGTCCATCTTAGGTTAATATTCTCTAATAAATGTTTTCCTAAATCTAGTTTACAAGGTTATTCCTAAAATTTTTCTGATGCCAACTATAATGCCCTGACCCTAGTTACCCATAGTCGGTGCATTATTTTAATACCTTTTCATGATTACAAGGAATCATGTCCCAAAGGACCGATCCGTTTATTAGTCTTGGAAAATAGATTACATACATGAATGTTATATTACAAATTATAACATATATAATCCTTTGATAATATCATTATTCCCCTAGCTTAACCCTACATATCAATCATAATACACTTCTTGGAATCCTTGTAAAATAAAACAAAAGAAAGGGGTGATCTCTAATGGTCAATAAAGGTATATAATTTAGGGGAAGATAACATAAACAACAGGAGTACTGAATAATTGAAAACACATGCCTTTATATAAAATAAACACAAAAAAATTATGGCTGAAATATGAGATGAGTAAATAACGCCATAATAAAACATATTCATGGGTATTATACAAGTAGAATAACCACACTAACCATCAATATTATTTTCATAATTATGTAATGTATAATGTCGGACATCATAACCACATAGCCAAGGCCTCGTGTCAAGACTAAAAATAGAGATTATGTCAAGGCCTTGTTCCAAGACGATAGTTTGTCTCATGAGACCTACTAATGCACCGAGGAGCTATAGTGAGCTCCACCCGTCACTTACTAAGTCCAATACATTCCACATATGAAACAGTTGAAACATAATATAAACATTTTTACTAAAACTAGCATAAAAGGTGACAATACATTAATCATAAATAATTAATGGTATAAAAATAACACATACACAGTCAGAAATATCATAACTCATTCAATAAAATATTGAAGATTGAATTTATAATAAATAAACCTCAATAAAAATAATATTCAAAATGGATTTTGACATAGTTGAAAATGAATTGTAATACACATTGAGATAAATATCCCTTCATCATGAAAACATTTAAATGTCACACAATTAAGAAATGAATACCTTTAAAGAAATTTTTTATTCAAAGTTTCCCATAGAACTTTGGAAATTTTTAAAGGAATTAAAATTTTAAAAACATTCATGTCCATATAAATAAATCCTTAAAACACATTTTGAAAACATGGACATTAATTAGAATTATTTAGAAGAAAAAATATTTAAATTAATTAAAATGATGATCTAGTTAAATATTATCGCCCATAAAACCTTAAAATATTCCTTTTGAAAATATTTTTACGAAACAAAGATTTGGATGATAAAGTTGCCCGAGTAGATACTCATGTAAAAACAGCCTCGGATAATGAAGATATTGTAGAATTAACCCTTAACATGCACTCTCTATTGGTCAAGGGTATGTTTAACCTCCTGTATAATGACCATAGTATGTTATTAAATTATATAAGAACCATATACATATTTATTATATCATACATGATTAATTTTTGACTTTATAATACAAATTTAATAATGATATCAATGTTAAATTAATATTTCGGGTAATAATTGCTTTCATTATCGTACATGTTTTATCTTATTATTCTTGATCGTATAACATAGATCATGATTTAAATACTTCCAGAATATAAATAATAATTTTAATACCATATAAATTTAGAATATAAATATGTATAACATATATATGTGTGTGTGTGAATTGGAAAACACGATTTATGGAGACGGTAGGTCGTACGTATACATAAACGCGGTTTCTGTTTTCGTATCATATTTAATGGGAAAAAAGGGAGTAAGATATAAGTAAATATATATGTATATATATTCAGTTGAATTATTATGCCATATATTACATACATATTAATAATATGTATTTTATAATCACCGTTTAATGGTGAATGTTGAAATGATTCTCATCGCGTTGTGGAGACGGTAGGTCGTACAAACACACGAGCGATGATATCATTTCCTTAATGACTAAATGACGTATAATTGGATGGTATATTAATTTTACAGATAAATTATCATGTTATTTTCTTTATTTGTATAAATATTTAATATAATTATATCCATCTAAATAACATAGTGTTGAATAACAAATTACACCGTGGCGTGGAGAATCTATGTCGTGCGTACGCCAGCATGGTGACAATATCATTCATAGGATCGATAGAATAATGAATATGGTTTTACCATATTTATAATAACTTCACAGTATATAGATGGTATTGGAGTTATTATTTTGGTATGGGGATAACAAAGAAAAAGGATGTGGAAAAATAATAGAACATTGAAATAGGTGATAAAATAATTACCTCTTCTTTGGGTGTTTCAATTTGATTTGATCAAATGGCTATGAATGTGTGAAATTAAGAGAAGATAAATTACCCTTTTATAAGAGAGGTGAGGGTCACTTTAGAAAAAACTTGAATAATTATTTTATTATAAATTCCTTTTAGGTTTTTAATGAATCCAAATTGATATATTTTGATGGTTCGGTGGTTATGGGTCGAAATCCTCTCAACAAATAGGTTTTAGAAAATTTTAGGTTACAATATTAACCTTATCTTTTACATTCAACTATTATTTAAGTAGTTTAACTTTTACCATGTCTTCTTATATTCTTACACTATATAGTTAATAAACTTACTCTAAACATCCAAGAGAACATAAAGTGGTTCATTAATGAAATATATAAAATTATTTAAGCCCTTTTTCCAAACCATATATTTTTAGGAATACTATATAGTTTAATAATATAATATTTATTTTAAAACTCATTTTTGTCAATTTTGACACTATTTAGAATTTGGTTTTTGTGAAATTCATCACAACTTTCTAACTTAGAACAACATACATTGAATCAACCCAAATATGTCATATTCACCATGAAAATTTCTGGATGTCATAAAAACTTGGAAATTATATTTATTTTTATATTTATAATACCATTTTTTGATCCATTCATTAATAAGTAAATTACTACATCACCATTGTGTCATATATAAATTTAATTATTTAATGTCAAAAAATTATAAATAAAATACCATGATGTAGGAAATGTTTTTATACTTCTAACTAATATTTATTGTGGAATTTATAGAATGTATAAACCAATATTTAAAGTGGTTTAGTTTTTAAAATTTTAATTTAACACTTTCAACTCTTATTTAAATAAAATAATAATAAATGTCGTAATCTAATCCAAGTGGACCAAAATGATAATATTTTATTCCTAACTTTTTTCTATCTAATTACACTTATACAATATAATTATGAAAACTGTGTGGGTAATTATAATATCATTTTTACTTTTAATTTACCTTTTTACTTTTAACTGTGGTAAATAAATGTCAACGGTTACTATTCACCAAAAATTATTTTTATCTTATTAAACCAAATTTTACTTACTAATATCAATCCTATCACTCAGATTTTCAAAATTCAAATCACAAAAGAGGTAAAATTTAGTTTTATGCAAATTTGCAAATGCTCCTAGAAGGTGGGTAAAAGGCGGTAAAAAGTTCAATAAAATTTTATATATCAGATGTTATTATAACATGAATACTATGAATTACATTGAGCATATATAGGTATTATGTATCTATTTTTACCTACTATAAATTATAATAAAATAAATAATTATTGAAATAAAAATTTTGTTTTTAATAATAATGTAGGGTTTTTCACTATTCATCATAAATTGAAAGTTTTCAGAAAAATATCAAAAATTCACCCTAAACTAATTTTGATATTCGGAATCCAAAAATGATGGCTACTTTTACCAAATTAAAAACATATAAGTTGCATTAATTAGTTTAAAATTAATTCCCGTTGTCAAAACCAAAAGGTATGTTTTATTAAAACGTAAAAACTATCAAAATATTGACATGTGTTTATATCAAATTTAAATGTGAAATTACATATAATGACATATATATTATTAAATGATAAAATTATAATATAATTATAATTTAGAACAATTAAAATTTATATTTTAACTCTATAAATTATTTTGATTAAAAATGTTTTTTTCAATTAAAATTTACTATATTTCACCATTCATCAAAATATGAAAGTTATCATAAAAACCCCAAAAATTTATCCAAACTAATATTTTATTTCCCACCTCTAAATAAGAAGTTTATTTTTTCAAATTTAATATAAAAGTTTCAAATATTTCATTTAAACAAATGGTCACCATTAATAGGCTGTAAATTTTCATTTTTAAAAAAATACTTCCATTATATGAAAAGTTGAATTTTTTCTCATATTATGTCAAATAAACACATAATACGGATGTTAAAATTATATAGGATCCTAAATATTGTTAATACTATTCATAACATCTTTTTCAATAACTAGTTTAGTAAGTTTTTGTGTGCTCGAACTATGTGTTGCATGTAGTGCTAGCTATTTAATTACTTCAATGAGATAAGGTACTATAAAATCTTGGGGTGTTACAACTCTTGTAATTTATAAATGATTATAATTAATATAAATTAATATTCATAAACAACGGGAACAAAATTGAAAATTTTTAATGATATTATGAGTTTGAGTATAAATTATCTCATAATATAAAAAATTTACAAATTTAGATGATTTTTTCTCCCATACATTTCTTTAACCATTGTAAACCCTTTTTCACAATTACCGCTTTATTAATTATTTTACTCTGTAGATGTAAATATGTAACACCTGGATATTTTTATGAAATATTTTCTTTACATAATGTTATTTCTTCAATAGCTTACATTAGAATAAATCATGAGTTTAAATAAACCACAAGATACCCTTAGTAAAAAATGAAACTTTTAACCTAGTTGTTAGGTTAGTGGGCATTAATATAACTAACTTATTAAAATGTATGGTGAATCCATTTTCTACAAATAATTTATCAAAAAAATATAAACCAAATATATATTTGTATTTTTTATATTAAAAAATTGAGTGAATTACTATTAGTAAATGAAATTATTAAAATATATAATTTATATACTTAATATAATATTTTTTATATTCATAAAAATATATATTTTCGTAATAGGGTATGAAGAAACCCTATTTGATGTATAAAAATCTATATTTTTCAAAAGAATAATTTTCTCTATTTTAATGGAAAGCCAATTTAAAATTAATATTTTGACATATTAATAATTTTAATATGAAAACATAAACATGTTTTTTGGAATCAATATATAAATATTTACATTGGATGAATTTTTAATATTTATATGATAACATTCAAATTTTGATGAATAGTAAAAATAAACTAAATTTTAATCGAAAATAATATTTTTCAACAAAATAATTTATATGGTGAATTATAATATTGAATATAATTAAAGTATGAATAGAATATATTGTTATCATTCAACATAATTTATGTCAATAATATTAATTTCACATTTAATTAATATGTAAAAACCATTCAATCTTTTCCAATGTTTTAACTTTTAAAACTTGTTCTCTTTTTCAAAAAATGGGAATAATTTTAAATTAATTATTGAAATGTTTGTGATTCTAATTTTGAAAAATATATTCCATATTTGTAATCATTTGGTCCAAAATTATGAAAATAGCTTTTTTGGGCATTATGAATAGTAAGTTCAATAAGTCTTTCAATACGGTAAAAAGGTAAATCAAATAATTAAGGGTAATAATACTATTATAAAGTTACCCTATATCTTTTATTAATACCATTAGATGATTTTCTGCATCCTAAATCATCCTTGGATCAAAATGGTGTCCTTTGGAAGCCAATTTGATGAGATTAAGATATTTAATTTTATTATTTATTGAGAAATTACACATGACTTACTTAAATTTCAACAACTATATCATTTCAAAAATATTGTTATACAGAAGATAAATTCGATTATAAATACTCATTGGAAATAATAAATGTTTTTATTTATCATTATAATTTATTTTCAATTATTATGAAATAAATAATGACCTTAAAGACTTATTCTGCATTGATGCATAAATTGTGTGATTGATGAGAAATGAATAAAATAATTAATATTAAAAGATAATCCACATTTAGAGACCCAAACACCTCACAATTTTTTTTCATGTATATCTAGACCATAACCATCCTATGGTAGAGTTATTCTCCATGTGGATCCTTATAGAAGAAATTATAAAACATATATTATTTTATTTAAAGTGATGTAAATGTTTTCACATTCATGTATTAAAGATTATATCATTTTTAAGGTTAGATTTTATAGTAGATATATTTGACTACATGTGTTATTATGTAATCTAGAAGATTTATCTTCATCATGGTATTTTATTTTTAATTTTTATTCAAAATATTAATATTAAAAAATTACAAAAAATTGATGTAGTGATTATTTTATTAATGGAGATATCCAAAAAATGGTATTAAAATATTAAAATAAATATATTTTGGGATAGTTAATATGTAAACTTAAATTTATAGATTACCTAGACTGATTAAGAATATTATTAATTTGTTTTTTGTAAGTTAAAATTTTATTTTAATATTTTGAACAATCAATTAATTCAATAGTGTCTAAATTGACACTATTGTTTGTTTATCAAAATAATGTCTTATTAAATTATTTAAAAATAATAAAGCATTTTAAAAAACATATAATAATTATTATATCATCTAAAATTTTATACTGTATTTATTTACGTTCTAATTGACATAAATAACTAAATAGTTTAACTTTTTAATATTTAAATATTGGTTTCCCTTGATAAAAAATAGATAGAATAAATATGTGTTAATTAAAATATTAACGTTTAAATTGACATAAAAACAAGTAAAAATTTAATTTTTTAATGATATGTCAACCATATATAATCAAATATTTCAAATTGGGATATTTGTGAGGTTCTTTTGTGGAGTTTTATTTTATTGTAAATTATAAATTATAGAGTTTCAAAATGATCTCCTCACCTCAATTATAAAAGTAATCCTCTTCTATCACCACTTAAATTTAATGTGAGCCTCAAAAATAGGTCATATCCTGACCATTTACTAATCACTAGTGATTCAATAGGTGATTTCTAGGGAGCACATCAAAGAAGAGGTAATCTCATTTACCAATTCTTTCCAACTTATTTCTTCATATACATCCTCTTTGGGAGTTGTTTACTTATAAAGTAATAAATCTAGTATCACTTATAAAGTGAGACATTATTATTACTATGGAATAACTATATTTCAACTTCTATCCATCTTTTGTAAAATTAAATCACTATTTATGCATACATATGACTTACCGTCTCCATATCGTGCTTTAAAATGTTTTTCACCACCACATTACTTAGATGGGTATAAAAATGGAAATAATAACTATATATGATTATTATAACTTGATATTTATTCTGAAATATTATACAATTTCCACTAAAATACCGTTCAACAATTATTATAATTAAAACATTGCGCGTCCATACGTATGACCTACCGACTCTATGATGTGATACGATTTATTCTTCATGATATTGACTAAATAATGATTATATAAATTTTTAGAATTAATAAATATGTTATATGTTATATACATATTATTTTTAATTATATAAATATGACGTATTTAGGAGAATCAGAACTTATTTGACAAAACATACATAATAAAATGAAGTAGTTAATACCCAAAAAACAAGTCATAATGAAATTTTATTAAAAAACAGATGGTAAAATATTCTTATATGATATCATAAAAAGGAATAAGATTCTGTAAAAATTAAATGACACTATTAAAATCATTATATATGAGTTTTCAATATATACAACAGATATAGAAAAAAGGTAAGGGAAAATTTTTCAACCTCATTATTATCTGAGATTGTTTATTCGTAAATATTTACTTAGGTTTATTTATCATCTACGTCCAAGATTCCAAAATATGTATCCCAAAAATATTATTTATATCCATTGATAACATTTTGAAGTCAACTTTACCCACTGGTGAATATTTCCTAAACGGTGTGAACTGATTCTTTTTCCATTTTCATTACGAGGTAATTTTTGAATTTTTAAAAGTAATATTGAAGAATGTTATCTTTTAATTTATACAACATGAATGGATTTTTACATTTTCATTATACATTATTTACATGAAACATCCATTAAAATATTTCATGGTTATATTCAATGAAATTCAATTCCTTTAAAATTTTGTGTCATTTTCTGAAAAGAATTTTTTTTAAGAAGAAATGATATTTTCCTCAATAATTAATTTTAAGTGTTCGATAAAAATAATTTTTCATCTAAGATAGAATTATTTAGTAGGGTTATTCATAAATTATATTATCCCTATTATTATTATGGTTTTATTATGTTATTTCATGGAATTTAAATTACGAAATCTATTGTTTTACATGGATTATGTTATGAAGGAATGATGATTAACAAACCTATTTTATTCCTCGGGTAATGCTATGATTTATGTTTTTTTGGAACACATAATAATGGTTTCTTTATGAGATGGTTGGGACCTATACCTCTATCTAATGCATTGGATATTTATTTATATCTCATGAGATTGTCATCGGTGGAATGGGAAATGATCTCAGTTCAGTAATACAGGGCTGGAATGAGGAGTGAACTCGGTTTAGTAATGGACTTTGTCCGCTATATTTGTCTTGGAAATGATCCATGACTATTATGAAGTGATTTAATATACATGTGAATATGGAGTAAAATATCAGTCTTGTGTTATGACTTTTGGGATTATGTCCATTGATTATTATTAACATTTATGATTTATCCCATGGTAAGATATCACGATCTTTCATATGCATGATAATATTTTCAAATGTTATGTTTGTATGTCTTACGATTATGATATGATTGATATCTCCCTTGTTTACCATTTTTGGTCATCTGATCCCACCCTTTCATATGTTTCTTTTCCCCACATTAAGAAAAAGGTTATTAAATAAGATATTTCCAAATGTGTTCTAGTTGTGATGAAATGAGTGGGAGACAATGAAGATATTTTTTAACTAGTTGTTTATATTTCAGAGTTTCTAAATACTCTATACATATATGGTTCTATCATGGAATTATTATAATTTTTAATGAATACTTATCAATTTTGAAGTAATATGAATATATTTAAAGTACATTTCATTGAACAATTATTTAACTATAAATAGAAATAAAATCCATAAATTAATCATGGTTGATATTGTAAACAATATACCATTTACTTGGATAAATATAAGATTTTAGGGAATATTAAATCAATTAATAGTGAATTTTTATATAAAATATAATTAATGTAAATTTTGAAACTATTTATTTAATTTTCCAATCAAAACATCATAAAATTGATGTATTTCAATTATAATCCTTTCAAACACCACAAATAAGTTATAATTATTTAAAAATTATTCTAAGGATATAAATTAGTCAAATTTTATTACTTTAAATAGATATAATATCATTTATTTTATTTTAATATTAATTAAATAATTACTATATTGGAATTCCATAATAATTTTATGTAATTATATAATAGTAAAAATTAGAAATAATTTCCCATCATAAAAATTATTTTATTTCCTTCAAAATAATCATTATAATTTATTCAAAAACACGTGAGAAATATTTAATTGTAAGACAGTGTCATTTTCACTTTATATTTTACTCAATTATTATTAAGGAAGAAATCATGGACAAATGGAAACAACATGTAATCTATAAAAAGTTTATAATATTATGTATGAAATATAATTTTCCAATAAAAAGAAGGAATGTTTTTTGGAAACATTTTAGTCCTTATCATATTATATTTAACCTCAATTACCTTATAAAAACCCATATCCTGAAGGCCCATAGCATGTGTATACTAAAATTATATCGACATGATTACAAGTAATCAAATCCCAAAGGACTGATTAATTTTTTTTTGTTTTGGTTACCAGATACATACAAGATACCCATTTTACAATAGAAAATTTAAATTAAAATGTAATAAAAAAATGCCTAATAAATTGAATCCTTGAAACTCATTCAAATATCTCTTCTTCGTATCCTGGGTAAATGAAACAAAATAATGATAATATCATATTCTCAGTAACATAAAAATACAGTGGAAGAAGAAATAAATCGATGATAATAATCAATATATAAATGTAACTAATCTAGAACACATGCCATTTAATCAATAAAATGAGAATGAAATGCATCCACATATTTCTTCACAGTGAAAATCCTCTAGTTAATGATAATATAAATGATAGAAATGGTTATATATTAGACTTTATTTTTCCCATACAAATGATATATTTACCTTCAATACCTTTCACAATATGATTTATAACATACTGGGTACAAACTGATTCAGTTTGGAAAAATATCAAACTACTACAAATATCATTCACAAGGTAGTCTAAAATATAATATATACAAACATGAAGGGTTTTTCCAACTAACTTTTACCCATTATACTGCTGATGCATCAAGGTACTTGCATTAGACAGTCTCTAACCAGTGTCTTGCATGTCTGAATTATTCCTCATATAATGAATAATCGATTTATATTAATGAATAGTGTTCCTTAAAAATATTTATATTCAGAAGAGAATATTAATTTACCAATATTTTTCTTATAAATCATTAAATTTATAGGTGAATTCCATATGTAAAAATGATATATGGTTCATGGTTTTGGGGGTAATTTCTTAGTTTTTCAAGAATGTTTTCAGATTTTATTTTTTTATTATTACTTAGATCATGATTTAATGATGTCTATAATTTAAAACATCATTTAAATATTATATATATTTATTATATATTTATTTATAAAAACAAATAAAATATAGAGATATAAATGAAATGCACCGTTCATGGAGACGGTTGGTCGTACGTACACATGAACACTACTTTCATTTACTTACCACATTTAAAACATAAGTGATATATATATATATTATCATTACTAAATAATATTAATGATACATATATCACATGTGTATATTATTACCATCCTTAATACACTCCATGTAATTTGTGAATTAATCATGCCGCTTAGGGGTGGTGGTAGTCCACAATTCGACAAACGATGTCATCATGTTCCCACAAAATGGAAAGCACAAAGGTATGTATCATAAAAAATTTTAAAAACAAAAAATTATATTACAAATATCATATATACCATAAAGAAAAAATAAATACATCGTTATTCCTATCCTTTTAAGGTTTTAATGGAAGAATGAACACCATCGATTCACGAGGTTGTAGTCCATCATACACACAAATGATGATTGCATATCCCATTTGATATATGTGTGTGGTAGTGTAGGTAAAAATATTATAACAACAACATTAAAGTATATATAGGATACGTGTGTTATTATATAGGAATTAAATAATAAGTATTTAAAGGGTTGATAAAAAATGAAGCAAAAGTGGTAGTTGAATAATGTATCCTTTTATTCAAGAAACACTTTTTGGTTTATACCAAAATAATTCCTTTTCTAGATTTATGAAAAAAGTATCACTCAAAAAGGAGGTGATATAATTTGGGAGATGATTTGGGTAGGGATTGGATGAATTAAATGAATTCATAGATGTGAATTGCTGAGATAGGTATGTGATTTTTATAGTGGGGGATGGGTGGCATTATTGAAAATATAACAAGGTAAACAGTATTGAGGCAGTTCCCTTACATCATGTTCCACTAATAATAATCCAAATTACAGAAAAGGGATGACATGTTATAAATACGGGCAGCCAATAATTGTTTGATATTTTTCTAGTTACATTTCTCCCTTGGGTTTTTTGGTTTATTCCCTTGTTAATCTTAATTTTACCTCTTTCATTGTAATAAATTTTAATTAAATTCACTAATATTTGTATTAAAAATATTGGTTAGCCTTATTTTACATTATATATTATTATTATTATTAAAAATAATGATACAATTTTTTCCAATTTCAATCTCATTAGAGGCAAAATTTAATTTAAATTTAATCCGGCATACGGAATGAGGAAGTGGGTTATTAATGTAAAAAATGTTCAATATTTTGGGAGGTTTTTATATCATATTTCAATGTAAAATTTATTAAAATGAACTAAATAGGATTAATTGATGTATAATTGAACAAATTAAACATTAAAACCATTTTAATATATAACTGAACACTATAAATTATATAGATGAAAATTCAATTTTTCAATTCAACATTCAGTATTTTTCAATATTCATTAAAAAATAAAGCATCACAGAAAATTAAAAAAAATTCACCCTCGTCTAATTTTGATGTAACTGTTTATAAAAATAAAGTTTATTTTGAAATATAAAAATTATAAATGGATAAAAAGGTATTTTTAAAATAGGTTCACCGTTATAAGGTGGAAAACATTCCATTTTTGAAATTCCAATTTTAAGTAAAAAACTAGATTTATTATTACTATAGGCCTATAAAATTTATTGGATGAATGTCATAAATATTTGATTGGATATATAATATCTATATTATGTTAATTTCATTGAATAATTTTAATTTATTAAATATATTGTGAAAATATTCCATTGGATCACAAAAATCGTTTTTTAATCATTATATTTATATTAATTTCATTTCTATATTAATTTATAATTAATTGGTAAAATTTGAATTAAAATATATATATTCATAATTTAGTTAATCCTATTAATAAATTCTAATTTAATTTTCATGTTATATATTATTAAATTAAATAATAATATCTTAAAAATATATTGTTTCTCGGTAAAACAAGGTTTTATGTTTCAAGCAAGCTATCAAAGAAACTCATTATATCATGAAATGTAATATAAAAAATTATTTCATGCCTTGAATTATATAGAATATATTAAAATTATATAAAATATTAAATATACCATAATGCTTCAAGAGGTTATATTACTTTCTACATCTGGAGTTTTGAGTCATACACATTATAATGTAAAAGTAACTCCTTTAGAATTTAGGGGGTGTTACATTCTCCCAAATTTTAATAAATTATTTCCTAACAATTTAAACATGGTAATGGTAATAAAAGGATTGATATTTGAAAATACTATTTCTGAAAAACCAAGGTCCAAAATAGGATTAATAACAAATATTCTTAATAAGACGGAAAATGAAATATGGAGGTTAACACAAAACTAGGGTTTATAATATGTGAACATCAATGAAAACAAGGATATAGAAGATAAATATAACTATTACATTAAATTTTAATTTCAAGGTAAATGAACTCAAATCCTTAAACCACGTTTATGAAAAAATTCATTAATATCATCATAAATGATGATAATATGACACTTTTTTTTGTTTCAAGACCATTTTTCATATATTTGATGAATTATTCGACTCTATAAGAATATAATTATATATACATACATGATATGTTTCTATAGATATAATTGTATCCTTTCGTCATGCACTAACCTATTTTTAATTCAACTTTTAGCCCATGTTTCATTATAGGTTAATGAAATACATCAATCTCTAAAACCACATTCAAAGTTCTACTTGAACAATTTCATAAATGCTTAGACGTTTAAAAATATTATGATCCAACACATTAGAATACTTTTTTGTGGTAGTTAGTAGTATCTGATTTACATCATCAATATCAATCGTCACTTAATTCTGGATCATTATCTCAATATTAAGAACATATTAAGTGTTATATTTCCCTCAATTCGGTGTTTCTCAAAAATATTATCTTTCTACAAATTAAATTTTCTTGGTACCATTAAATATATGATCTAAAATACATAATGAAATAGTGATATTATACAATCCATACATATTTCATAATTCATGTGAAGAGAACAACATCAATAATATACTTTAACAAAATATTTATTATATCCAGAAAATAATAACATTAATCACTCCACTTTAGTTGTATCAATAACATATTCTTGGCATTGATCTCTTACCTTCTTTGGCAGTGTAATCCCTTTACTATTGGGGAATTCATTTGTGTAGTTCCTAATCATCTTACAGTGGAATCGTTGGACATTGTAATTTCGTTACAATGAAATGTTAATCTTGGTGACCTTTTCCACACATATATAAAAATCCCACTCCCTTCAACCAAGTACCGCAGTATTTCATTCCATAATTATCCCATTAGAAATATACTCCATTCCCTTCCTCTCTTTATCCATCATTTTTTCTATTATCCTCTTATTCTTTCACTTACCTTCAAATCCATTATAATTAGATACTTTTTTCTCTTTCTTGATAAAACAAAAAACTATTTTATCATGTGATGCATGTTTTTTTTTCAAAGAATCACCATTTGAATAATTATTTTAATCCCTTCAAATAAATGGTTGGCCATGAACTATGTTTTGATTATATAATTTGTAACATACCAAGGTATACTTTTAAATGTATCTTCATACTCTTCAATACTTTTTTGATCCTTTTTCTTTAATCAATGTAACTTACTCTTAATCTCATTTTGTTGCTCATGAGGGAAATATTTTCCCAAGAATGTTTCCATAAAACCATTCCTTTATATGACTTATATTTCTTATTCCTCCTTAGTATTCTAGATCAATGAAACCATTGATCAAAATCACCTTTGAGACAATACCACACAAGTTTAACTTTTTCTATTTCACCACATCCTAATGAAATAAATATCTTTTCCAGAGACTTAATCCATTGTACATCTATAAATTGATTAGTATTCACACTAAATGATGGGGGATATTATCACATAAATTGACCCAGCATAAGAGAATATTTTTTTTAAATAGGTTTTCATCCTGAAAATGTTTTTTTCATAACCTAATATATATTCTCAAATATATCCATAGATTTGTCAGTTATAATACCATTTTTATTGGTTTCTTCAGAATGGAAATCATTATATTTTCCATGTGTATTGATATTATTTATTATTCCAATATCCATTTACAAGAAAATTTAAAATACGAAATTATACCTTAATATTATATATTTCTTATAATTATAAATATATAATATTACTAAATGTAAATTGAAAATAAATTCCTACATAATCTCATAATCATAAACATGGTTTATTTGGGTATGTCTTTACATTCAAATCCTTTATAATTATTTTTAAAGAAAATATGAATTATCATTACTGTATCCATTAGGATTGTCAAACTAGGGAAATTAAGGCTCATTTTCATGTACCATGTCATGATCGAGTTAGTCCCGATGTACCTTTTCTGAGATGTCACCCCAAAAAAAATCTATTTCCAAACTAAATCTACTTATAGTATCCAGAAAGGTATGTAATTTTTCAGAAGACCCACATAATCTCTACCTAAAAAATGTTGATATTTTCTTCAATAAATTTTCTCACATTATATCTTAGTGTTATGTTCCCTAATCTATGTTCTCCTACATATTGTTTCCCAAGATTGACTAAAAATCTAATAATTCTTAATATAGTAACACAACCTTAGAAGTCCAGGAGCTAATGTCCACTAACATTACATAGGCATGACTACAAGGAAAAAATCCCAATGGACCGATTATTTTTGTATATTTGAAACCAAATACATATATGATACCCATTTTATATTGGTAAATAGAAAATAAACAATAATAAACAAAAATAGTATAATAAATTACATCACAATAAATTATTTGAAAATCACTTATATAATACATGGGCAAAGAAAAAAAATAAGGGTGGGCTAAAATGCCCAATAAGGATAAAATACAGTGAAATCAATAATATATCAATGACAATAATCAATTTTGAAAGGTATGTAAATGAGAATACATCTTATTAAGTCAATAAACTGAGAATGAAGTGTATCCAAATATTTTTTTCATAGTGAAAATATTTTATATAATAATAACTAAAATTATTTAAATACATAAATATTTTATGTAATTCATCATAGGCACTTTAAAACATTACTTTTATGACCTTTCACAATACTGTTTAAAAAAAATTGTTACAAACGTGAAGGGTTTCCCAACTGAATTTGTCCCATGAGACTTCCTATATATCAAGGGGATTGAATTAACTGCTTACCAACATGTGTCTTACATGTCCAAAGAATCCTAAATATATTTAATAATAAATCTAAATTCCTGAATAAATTTAATTATCAAATATCAGTATGAGGTAAGGGATACATATTTATCAATATTATCATAGAAAATAAATAAATTTCAATGTAAAAACCATATATAAATATTGTATACAGTTTTGGAAATAATAATATCCAATATAAAATAATGTTTATCTCACTAGTAAGTATCAATATCAATTAATTGTTTTACAAGAAAGAGATTATTGTTAGATAAAGTTAACAATCAACTAATAATGTGAAATTGCGTGATAACTTATTCAATTTGGAAATTTTCAAGGAAAACCCCCCTTGATTAGATAATCCAATTCAAAACAATAAATATAATTGGGATAAAAAGATTCAACATAATATATATATATATATATATAATAGGTAGAAGATACACGAAAAAATTATTAAGAGGTGAATATGAAATTTATCCCACATATGTGGAATCGTAATATGAAAATCACATAAATTACAATTCCTTTTAGTGGAGATAATTTTAACCACCTGTATAATAGTTTTAATATTTTTATTAGCTTATAAAATAACCATAATTGTATTTTTAATATCATATATGATCTTATTATAATATCTTATTACCCGATTGTTAATAATATTTCATTTTTTAAACCATGATGTAAATTTTTTATATATTTCTATATATGTATTTATAAAAATCCATCACATTTGGAGATATAAATGAAATTAACCATTCCTGGAGATGGTAGTCCATAAATATTCATGAACAATACTTCTCTTTCCTTATCATATTTAAAATGTAAACATTATATATATATATATATATTTGTGTTTGTGTGTGAGTATTATCATTCAAGGATCATATTTATGTTTTATACATCACATATTTTTATTAAACCCATCCTTAATACATTACATTTAAAATTTCAATGAATCACATCACTTCGAGGATGCGGTAGATCACACATCTTCAAATTATGTTATTGTGTTCCCCCAAAATGGAAAGCATGAAAGTAAGAGTTATAAAACATTTAAATACCAATAAATTAATTATAAATGAAATATATATATATAACATAAAATATAAATCCAATATTATTCTCATCCTTTTATGGTGGTAATGGAAGAACAAATGATGTCGTTTTGCGAGGTGATAGTCCACCGAACACATGAACAATGATGATGTATCCCATTTTATGGATGTGTGTGAAAGTGTAGGTTGAACTATTATCATAAAAATTACATTATAATGATGATACATATGTTCTTATATGTTAGTTATTTAAGAATAATATATTTAACTTATAAATAAATTAAACAAAAGTGATAGTTGAAGAATGTTACCTCTTATTTGAGTAACTTCTTTTATTTATACCAAAATACGTCCTTGGATAGATTTATAAAAAAAATTATGGATTCGAGGAAGAGAGGGGGAATTTTTGAAAAATAATTCTAGTTTTTGGTGATCCAATGGGCTAGATACGTGTAAATAAGTGGGAGGGATGGGTGCCTTTTTATAGTGGTGCAGGAGTGGAAATCTTGTAAACATTAAAATATAAACAGACTTTAGGGGTCTCAATTACATCATGTTTCTCCAATATCGAACCAAATTATATAAAAGTAATTGTATGGTCTAAATATGGACATAAAGTAGACTTTATACATGTATCTAGGTTATTTTACCGCTTAAGTTAGTGTTTTAGTTCCATGTTAAGCTTAATTTTTCCTCATTCGCTATAATTAATTTTAATTACATTCACTAATATTTTTGTTCAAATAAAAAGTTTAACTGATTATAAATTAAAAATTATTCTAATTAAAAATATGGAATCTATTTTTTAAACCTCCAATAATTTAATTGGAAGAAAATAATTTAAATTTAATTCTGTAGAAGGGGTGATAATGCGGTTTTGATATACAAATGTTCAAATGTTTGAGATGTTTTTATATAAAATTTAATTTTTAAATTAATTAAAATAACATAAATTCAACTAATTGATGAATATTTTAACTAATTAAACGTTAAAACCAATTTAAAACATAATTTACAAATATAAATTATATAGACGAAGAATCCGTTTTCCATTTAAAATTCTATATTTTTCATAATTCATTAAAAAATAAATCATCGCAGAAAAATTTCCAAAATTCACTCTAAGATAATTTTGACCTTAATTTTTAAAAAATGAAGTTTATTTTGACATATAAAATTTATAAAAGTGTAAAAATTCAGTTTTAATGCTAATTTTCCATTAAAATCTTGTGAAATTTACATTTTCGAAACAAACAATTTTGCAGCCTAAAACTTGGTTTATTGTTATCTTATGCCTATGAAATCAGTTAGATGAATGAAGAAAAACCTTTTATTTAATATATAATATATTTATGCAATATATACAATTCACTAATTGTAATTAATTTAGTTTATTATGATAAAACGTCTATGAAACATAGTTGTTTCTATAAAATCATTCCCTTTATATTCATTTGGTTTCTATATTAATTTCTAATAAATAGGTAACCAATTAATTCAAATATTTAATTTCATTAGTTATTAAATCACATCCATAAGTAAAATTTTAAACTCTTGGTTATATATTATTATATTAAATACTAAAATTTTAATAACATATTCTGTCTCGGTAAAACATGGACTAGCGTATAATGTAAGCCATTGAAGATACTCATTGTTGGGCAGGATGAAATCCAACCCAGTATTCTGTGCATTGAAATATATAGAATATATTAAATTTATTTAAAATTTTAGACATACTATAATGTATCTATATTTCATATTCCTTTCTTCTTTTGGTGTGGTGTATCATACATGCTATTGAATAAAAGTTACCCTTTTAGAATTTTTCGTGTGTTACATACGTGATTTACAAGTACTGTGATGGAAAATATTTAATATGGTTACTATTCATAATTAAAACCATAAATTCTTACTATATAAGTAAAATTTCTCACAAATAAAAATGTGAAATGAATTTTTCAAGATTCAACCTACTTGAGTGGTAGAATTTAATTTAAAACTAAACCCGCAAGACGTGATGAAATTCAGTTTTCTAGAAAAAATTGCATTATATATATATAATTTCTTTTATAAAGAAATAAAGTATAAAATTTATTACACGGAATATAATTAAAATATTATTAATATAAAAGATAAAATTTAATTTTAAAAATAATCTCTAACATATTTGGACATTCTATTCACATTAAAATAAATAATATTTTTCTATAAAAAATAATACTTTTCTCTATTCATTGAAAATTTGATGTTCTAAAATATATATAAAAGTTTTAGCATAAAATTATTTTGATTTAATAATTTAAAATATGATAATATTTTTATCTAATACAATTTAATATTTTTTTATAACTTAGTAAAAATATTTTCTCAGAGAAAACAATAAAAACTATTTTTTTAATGAAAATGTATTTTTTTATAAACAAATTGCTACTAAAAGTAGAATAATTATTTATTAGGAATATATATGTGTTTGTGTTTGTAATTAATATGACCCTTATATTTATGATATATAATTTAATAATATTTATAACTGCTAATTTAATTACAAGGTAATAACGTTCATATTTAAATAATAATAATTCATTATTTATTTAGTCTTGGTGTTGTGTGTCCTATATGTTATCAAACATAATTTTATTCTTTTGAAATATCAATTTGTTTAATTAGATAATTATTATGATTACTTATTCCAAGAATAATATTCATTACATTTTCATTTTATTATTTCATTATTTGTATGTTTTCCAATACAGAGAATTTGTGTTAACCGCTTCTTATGATTTATTTTCCCCATGTTATACTGTAATGCATTACACATGGTTTGTCTAACAATAAATATTGAGTGGTAATTTTTTGGGTTATATTGATGAAATATTATGAATTAATTTTTTTATTATATAGATGAGAAAAATTCATATTTACTGACAAAGACATGGGATTAATCTTTTATGATTTTTCCTAATTCTCTAAATCTATAAACCTAAAAGGTTTTGTAAATGTTTTTAATCGAATATTTACATTTACTAATTTAATTATGGAAAACTTTTTTCATATACTCTATATTTTTCATCGAATATAGTATTTCAAGTATATTTTATAGGCACTAGATACGGGTGTGTGGGATTGGGTCATCACACCCAATGTGACTGAATGGGAAAAATAATTAACATATATTGGGATTTGAATTATAATCTAGGATTTCACTTAATTAAAAAATTATTGAAATAATTTAAGAAAAATATATTTAGATTGAAAAGGTAGAATCAACATACGTAACCGTATTGAAGTTAGTATTTTTTAAATGATCTTACAACGAGTTAATTTGAATAGTTCATCAGTTAGTTTGGTTGTTATGTTTCGTTAAATAATAATTTTAAACCTAAAAATATATCATGTAATTATTCTAAATCCTATTTAAAATAATTATATTAAAAAAATTGTTCCATTATTTCTTATAATTCATTGGGAAAATATATTTATATGAAAAATATTAGGATCACATGTGCTCCCCTTCTGTCTAACCTCATATTCTCATTATTCTATAATTTGGTAGAGTTGTGAATGATAAAAAAACAATTCAATACTTTCAGGATAACCCTATTATATAAATATAACTTAGATTCCTAATAAATTTGATTGAACACTTGAAATAATTTCTTGAGGAAAATATCATTCCTTCTTCAAATACATTTTCTTTTCTTAAAATGCCACAAATTTTTAAAAGAAAATAATTTTTTTGAAAATAAATTTGAAGTATCATAAAGGCTTATTCTTGGAAATAAGGCATTAAGAAAATATAAAAATATTTTCATGTCGGATAATTTAAATGATAATATTCTTTTCGTACTTTTTTCAGAATGTCAAAAAGTACCTTGTACCGAAAAGAATAAAAGATTCCTTTCACAACATTAATGAACTATTCACCGAAGGATAAAATCGGATCTAAGAATTTTTATAATTATATAATTAATATTCTATGATACATATTTAGGAAAATGGATGTTTATGATAAAAATAAACCTGTAAACACATAAGAATAAACAATCGAAGATAATAATTATATTGCAAAATTATCCATTACCTTAGCTCTCATATCTTTTATATGTATCTTAAACTCCTATATAATTATTTAAATAATTTCATTGAATTATTATAGAATCATATTCATTTTTAGGTGATAATATATGATCATGTTATTATCCTTTTATTAATAATATTCCACTACATCTTGTTATTCAGGTATTAACTACTTCATTTTCTTATGCATGTTTTTTTGGATAAGTTATGGTTATTCATCGTAGGTCATAGTTATATAATAAAAAATGATATAGACACAGTATATAACATATTTATTCACTATTTATAATTCTATAATCCTGTTTTAATGAAGATCATGTTGAATGAATCACATTACATCGTGGAGATGGTAGGTCGTACGTACGCACGCATGGTGATTTCAGTTATCATAAGATGGTTAGATGGTGAAATATTGTTTTTTATAAATAATAATCACATATCACTATATAATTAATATTGTATTTATTAATTTATAATGAAACATTTCATGAAGAGGAATTACAAGAAGAAAAAGTTTGAAAGAATCGGTGGAGGAGATCAACTCATCTTTGATATGGTCCCTCTAAATCTCCTCTTAAATCACTTGAGTTGTACTATTAAAAGACCACATACTATATAATTTAACAACAGGATTCAATAGGTGAAATGGGTAGGGTATTCCTGAGATTTAGGACTCAATGTTAAGTGAATTGATGAGGAAGGATATGCCCTTTTATAAATATGTTGAGGGGATATTTTGGAAGCTCCGTAAATAATAATTTATAATAAAATCAAACACTTAACACAAAAATAAAAAATTTACCAATTTATAACATGAGATGAAATATGGTTATAATATAACAAACCAATAAACTTTTGATGATTTTTCTGTCAATTTAAACCGTAATATTTTAATGAGAAACTTAGTTGTTCTATTTAATTTTTAATTATGGAAAAAATATTTAAATATTAAAAGGGTGAAATATTTATTTATTTGATGTCAATTAAACCATGAATAAATACCCTAGAACATTTTATACCATATAATAATTATTTTATATTTAAAAAAAATGTTTAATGGTTTTCAAATTATTTAACAAATCATTATATTGATAAATACAATACTGTTAAGTGTGGCACTATTCAATTCATTAATTTTTAAAAATATTAAGATAAAAGGTTAACTTAAAAAAAACTAATTTATTATATTCCTAAGTGGTCAATTCCATCTATAAAATTCATTAGACAAATTAATTATCACAATTTTATTTATTTTAATATTTTAATAACATTTATTTGTTATCTTGATTAATCAAATAATTACTAAATTATTTTTTGTAAATATTTCATATAAATATTTTTTGAATAAAAATTAGACATTAGATCTTATGACTAATATAAATCTACTATATTTCGTAATAATACTTTGTAGAAAAATTTATCTTCTGCAAACGCATACATTAAAAATATTATAATTTTGAAAATATGGTTGTGACAACTTTAAGATCCCTGTAAATAAAAAATATAAGTGTCATATTGTCTTCTATAGGGATCCAAATGGTCAACAACTCAAAACGTGGATGGTTTTGATATACTAAACCAATAAAATTTGGTCAGGTGTTGTGTTATTTTAATTGTTATAATCATTTTAATAATAATTATTTTATTTATTTCTCATGAATTAAATAATTTATGCATCAATAAATATATTTCATTAATGTAATTATTTATTTTATAAAATTAAAAATGAAATATCAAGACAAAGAAAATTATTTTAAATATAAAATTTCAATTTATAATAGAATTTATCATCTATATAATTGTATTTTAAATATGATATATCAATTAAAATTTGAATAAGGAATATTTAATTTTTCTTTAAATAAAATAAATTATTTGGCCTAATCTCATCCAAGTGGCTTCCAAATGACACCATTTCAACCCAAAAATTATTTAGCATAAAAAAACTCATCCAGTGACATTATGACAAGTCTTTAGGTAACTTAATAATGTTATTCATACCCTTAATTACCTTATTTAACCTTTTGCAATGTTAATAAAAATTACTGATAATACTATTCAAAATGCCCAGGAATAAAATAAATCTACATAAATTATTTCTACCTACTACTTCAAAATATGGAATCCATTTTTCAAAATTGAAACATAAAATTTTCCATGAATAATTTAAAATGAATCCCACTGTTAGAATGAGACAATATCTTTTAAATGTAAAAACATTGAAAAATATTGAACCGTTTTTACATTTGAATACAATGGAAAGTTAATGCTAATGACATAAATTATATTGAATGATAAACATATATTCTATTTATACATTAAAACAATTAAATATTATAATTTAATCGCATAAGTTATTTCTATGAAAATGTTGTTTTTAATTAAAATTTATTGTATTTATAATATTCATCAAAATTTTAAAGTTGTCAAAAAAAATTTAAAATTAATCCAAAGTAAATTTTTATATCATTCACACAAATAAAATGTTTATGTTGTCATAAAAAAAATTAATTTGTCAAAATATTAATTTAAAAGGGGTTCTCAATTGAAAGGTAGAAAAATACCATTTTAAAAAATAGAGGATTTATACCTCAAATAGGGTTTATTCATACACTAAGAAACAAATATCTATTATATGAATATCAAAAATATATTCTTAAGTATATAACATATATATTTATTTAATTTAATTTATTAATAGTAATTCACTCAACTAATTAATACAAATATAAAAATATATAATTAAATTATATGTTTTTGAAAAATAGTTTTTAGCCAATGGATTCACCATATATTTTCATAAGTTAGTTATATTACATACCACTAACCTAAAAGCTTGGTCAAAATGGTAATTTTATTCTAAGGGAATCTTGTTTTTCGTATAAACTCACTATTGCGTAGAATAAAAGATATTGAAGAATTAAATTATTTAATGAAAATATTTCATAAAAACATATAAGAGTTACATAATACCCTTCTTATTCTAAATTTATCCCATAAAAATCATCATTTAGAAACCAAAATATGTGGATAGTTCTATCTCAACACATCCTCAAGTCCCCACGTAACTTCCTCAAAATGTTGGTTCCTCAATAAAACAATAATCAAGAAAGTGGTTTTGTTTCATATAACATTTTCGTTACGATCTATAATCTCTATTGTTTGTTCTCCATAAGAAATATTATGCTACAATAGTAAAATATCTGTGATTAGTACATGTGAAAGATCATGTATGCACTTTCTCTGGAGAGAGACATGGGACACATCATGAACATTCGAGTGATTTGGTATGCATCATTCGGTATGCTACCTTCCCAATACGACCCTAAATTTCAAAAGAACTGATATACCTCAGGCTTAAAATTCCTTTTTCTAAATATCATTATAATATTCAAGGGAGACATTCATATAAACACCTTTTCACCCACTACAAACTCAAGGTCTTTTCATCAGTTGTCCAAATATGTTTTTTGTTGACTGTGAGATAAACTTATGTGTGTGTCAAATAGATTTAACGTTTTCTGCCATTCCATCCACCAGATTAGTTCATAATATCATTTTATCACCAACTTCATCCTAGAGAGCGGGATTTCAAAACGTATTTCTATAGAAGGATTTATAAGGAACTATCTGAATACTAGAGTGAAAGAAATTTTTGTAATAAAATTCCACCATAGGTAGGTGTTGATCCAAACCACATTTAAAATCCATAGAGAAATATAAAAACAATACTTCTAGAGTTTGAATTTTCCTATAAATCTTATCATCTATATGTGGATGATAAGTAGTGATGAAACATAACTTTTTATCGTGATCCAACTAAAGGTTTCTCTAGAATATTGAGGTAATCCTCATATCCCGGTCATATAAAATGGGTGGCGGTACTCCATAAAATCTTACCACTTCCTTTATATATGTCACGAAAATCCAATCAATATAGAAATCTTCTATAATGAAATTATGTATGCCGACTTCATGAGGTGATCATATATAACCAATACAGAATTATGGCCTTTATATGTTTGAGATGCCTGATGACAAATACCATTGTTATGTTTTTTTATTTCCAATCGAGTATGGGTAATGGTTGAAACATGCACTTATACTTCTGTCTCTCAGCATTAACTTTCTCACAAACCAAGCATCAAGATATATATTTATAAATATCTATTTTCATGTCCACCCCCTTGAAGTCCACTTTTAGGTCCCTATACATATTTTTTCTTCTATGGTGAATAGATAATGATGAACTATGAGCCTCACCCAATATATCCTTCATTAATTTGGGTGTGGGAGGAATACAAACCCAATTCTCGAATATTACTATTCCTTCATAATCAAGGATGAATTTAAGAACATCTATCTCCTTATATTGTATCTCTACATCTTCCTTTTATGCCTCCTTAATCTTCACCTATATCAATGTTTGAACATTCCTTTGAAAAAGATAATATTTTTCATCGTCATTTAAAATTTCATGATTCAACCTTTGAAAATCCATAAATATTGGATCTTTTGTGATCCTCATCATGGATTGGCTATCATGGTCCTTTCAACTCAGACCATCTTCCTCCCTGTTCACTTTCCTAGGGTTGTAGTGTATTGATAAACTATAATAATTAATCAACCACAACCATATTCTTTGGACGGTATTCAAATCCCAATGGATTAAATCATTTAATAGTCATGGAATTATAGATACATACACAATCCCTGTATTTTAAATGAATAAAAAAATTAAAATATATTTTTTTCAATAATAACTTTTTTCCATGTAGATAATCCTTTCATATCTTTTTTACAACACTTCATAAAATCATGCGGGATGGAAAAAATAAGGGTGATCTCAAATACTCATGAAGTTTAAAGTACATCGGAAAAATAATTAATCACTAATGATGAATCTATATGGAAGGGTAAATCACTAAGAACACATGCCACCTAAAGAACTGGATAAGGCATAATAAATATGGAAATCAAAATAACTGGAAACCTAAGTAATTTAATCAATAAAAATATAATAAAATGAATCCATATATTTTATCATATGAAAACCTCATGGAAAATAAAAATGATCAATGAAATATCTATATGGGAAATTCTTAATTATTGGACGTCAGGTCAATTGCACCGGAAAACCAATACCATCAAGACATTCTACTAGACTGTTTAAAACTCTAGGTTGAAACCTGTATAATTTGTGCTACTAATTTTTATCATGAGAACCTATCAAAGCATCAAGGGGGTATATAATTTTCAGGCCCCACTCGTAATTTCTAATCCAAATCATTCCATATATCTAGTAATCAATTAGATTAATAAACAATGTAACTTATCAAATATCTGTATTGAATGACGAATAAATATTTATTATTATTTTCCTAGTGGAGGATAATTAACAGTAATTGTTTTTTAAGTTTATGAAAGAAATATCATTGAACGATTATTAAAACATTTTTTGAGGAAAATAATCATTAAAAATTCCCAAGTGTCTAATATCACTTTAAACAATTTGAATCAAAATACACATGAAAGAATAACATTAAATGAAACTTATAATATCGTGATAATAAGGATATTAATGATATAAAAATTCAAAGGGTAGTACATACACTATATAAAATAGGCTGTGGGAATAAAATTAAAATATTCCTTAATGAAATAAAATTGAGATGAAAAACCATACCACTTTGTAATCCTTTATTTAAAGGCCTTCAGTTTTATAAAATAACATATATTTTTATAAAATAACATTTAAAAAATTTAAATCAATCTTCAAAACATTAGGGAATCATGACGGTAGGAAATTCCTTTCACGATGAATATGTTACAAAACATTCCTTTTAATTTTGTAAGAAAACATTTAAAGTACAATATTTTGGAAAACAACAGGAAGATTCTTATAGACCCCCGGAAAACCCTAAAAGTGGAGGGGTGAATCAGGGTGTCAATTTATTTTAAGAAATTGAGATATCTTGTTCCAACATTGGTAGGAAACAATTAAACCTATCTGAAGGGAATTTGTAGGAAAAAACAACCATATACAAATAGATCACATAGAAAATTTACAAGGTTCAGCACTAAGGGCTAGTCGAATGAGCATACATCAAAAATGTTTCGGTCATACCTAAATCCATTAATCATTACTGGATTTGGAATACAAGATTTCATCCATCGTCACTCTGTATTGGGCACACCGACTTTATATGATTTTTGGGATAGCAAACACCAACACTCGGAACAGTTCCGTCGACTCCCCCTAGATCACTACTTTGAGAGAATACTAACTCAGATTATCAACATGAAGGTCACTTCAACTGATTGGTATTAAAGTCTTTGTCCCGGTCTAGTACAAGACTCTTCTTTCATCCTAGACCTGAGTTGATGCACTCTGAAATAACTATCCACTTAAATCTGATGTTCAATACTACTTTTTGAAAATCTACTTCACCAAGATCCTTAGTGAAGCTCCCTACCTTTGTAAAGATAACTACTTTAATGGTACAAACTAACTTAATGAAGCTCACTATGTCAATATGGAATACCCCATGATTTTTATTAACTCATTAAAAAAATCACTGGCATTAGTTTATACTCAATAATTCTTTTCATGATGCTCAACATCACGTGGAATATCAGTTTCATAGAGCTCCCATCGCTTCATGCAATTAGATTTATTCTATATTTTCTTTGTAAATTTTCATATCAAATGAAGTGGGGTAGCATTATATTTATAATCTCATCCATTTCAGATGCTCCACCACCTCTTAGCATATTTTCCAGATATTTTAGAAATATCTTCATAGTGCTCCTCCTATCGTGAAGCTACATGTAAATTCATATATTGTGATGATCCCTGTAATTGAAATGCTTTTCGTAAAAACCATAGTCCCATCGTGAAGTTCAATCAATAATATCTTCTCATTGAATATCCATTGAGATTTGATGTTTTCATGAAGCCTTCCATCAAACCAACTTGCACTCATGATGCTCAAATTCTTGTAATTGTAGAGATCGACATCACCATTCATGATGCTCTTCATCTTCTCAAAAATCATCCCAATCATTGTGAAACCCATGTCTTTACCATATTCATGAAGATATATTTTTATAAATATACCCTTCGCAATGCTTACCTCTTCCAACAACCTTTCACGATGCTAGCCTCTTCCTTCAATTTTTGACCCCAAAATTTCGAAAACACTAGAAAACAATGCCACCTTCAATATTGTTGCTAACTTTTATTATAATACCTCATTTCTTCAAATCACTTTCATATTCTATTATTAGGATTGACAATAAACACAAACCATACTCATTTTCCCGCAAAGAAAAGCCTTGCTTCCAACAATTCCTTTAAGGGGTTTTTTTTAAAATAAAAAAGGAGTTTAAATAATTTTAAAAAACATTAATTTATAGTAAAAATATTTTTCTCAACATTTTTTTAAAACACTATCATGGAAAATAAATATTCTCTAATATATACTTAATAAAAAATCACAGATAATGATGATATTTTAAGATAACCCATACTCCTTTATAATAAGTAGAATTTTATACCCCATTATATAAAGAATACCATAATACTCAGAATAATAGTCCTAAAATATATTCATGGGCAGTATATACATCACAAAAAATAAAATAGAGGTGAATATGGCATAAGTCTTATAGAAATAAAAGTGAAACTATAAATCCCCTTACCTTGCACTTTCTTTAGTAGAACATGATTTAAACTCGTGTATAATAGTTTTAAGTATTTTATTAAATTATATAAGAATGTTATTAATATTTATGATATCATATATTATCTTATTATATTATTTTATCACCCATTTGTTATACCCTTTTTTTACATCCCTTGTTTCAGGTGTTTACAGCTTCATTTTATTATGCATGGTTTGTCATGAATGATTCATTTTTTCAGTGGATATATACAAATATATATATATTATTAAGAATAGTATTAATTTCATAAATATGATACTTAATCGTTAAATTAATTTTAATAATCATTCTTCAATGGCTAATATGGATAATGAATCACATCGCGTCATGGAGACGACAACTCGTACCTACATACGAGTGACAGTATCATTCCCTTAATGGTGAAAGAGTAAGGAATTTTATGGTATATTAATTTTTTCAGAATATATATCATGTCAATTTTATCTTTAATCTACATTATTTCTATCATTATACCAATCCATGTAATGTTGTGATGAAAACATATTATACCATGATGTGGAGATGATAAGTCGTACGTACGCAAATAGGGTGATTTTTTACTTATGATGGATACAACTTGGAATATGGTTTTCCCATAATCAAAATAACATTTTAGAATATAGATGATACCAGTATTATTACATTATAACAAAAAAAACACATAAAGAGGAAGTAGAAGAAGAAATCAACTTAGTTGAATTGGTAAAAATGATTACCTCTTCTTCGGTGGAATTCTTTTAGATCTCTTCTTATGGGATCTATGGTAAGTATTTTTGGGAAAAAAACATACATAAATTTTATAATGATGTTTTTAGGAGAAATAGTCCAGATTTATTCGATATTGAAGGCTCATTGTGGTTTTAGGAAGTGAATTAGGAGGTTCCCTTTTATAACATAGGTGAGGGCGACTTTTGGAAACTCTCAAGATATTAAATTAAAATAAATTAATTTGCAATTACAAATAGCTCAAAAGTGATTCATTTTGAATTTATGTTTATTATGTGTGGAAATTATGTCAACTAATAATTTTTATACAAGTTTAACTTACAATATCACACTTGTCTTTTGTCTTTTAACCTTGGTTAACTCTTTTCAATCATATTGTGACATCCTGTAATTTATAATTTTAGGGTTGATATAATTACTATAAAATGAGAAACGACCAATAAATGAGTGATTTATTATATTTTATGACTTATACTTATTATGTGACCGAAATTAAATTTTTTATAAATTTTATATCATTTAATAAAATATTATATATTATAAAAAATAAAAAATGTCAATTATCACACTATTCATAACTTTACTTTTAACAAATACCATAAAAACATGATAAATTCAAATCAATGATTCTAAAACACCACAAATATGTCTATGGAATTTAAAAATTTCTTTTATGACATTAATAAACTAAAATTATAGTTATTTTATTATTTTTAATATCATTTATTTGATATTTTCTTTAATTAAACACTTATTGCACCATCATTGTTCAAGTATTTAATTTAATTATTAATTCCAAAAAATAAAAAAAATCATGATAAATACAAATATTTTATCTTTCAGAATAATAATTATATTTTAACATATTCTTTATGTAACCCCATGTTAAAAATATTTCACTTGTTAAAAACAAAACTCTCACAAAACTGACTTTACTTTTAATATAATATTATAAATGTTATACTCTGATCCAAATGGATTAAAATGGTTATAATTTTAGAAAAATGATTATTTTGGATGAAAAAACACATCTAATGAAATAAGGATAAGTTTTAAAGTAATTATATAGACTCTGTGTTATTGTTTTTAAAATTAATCTCGTTGACGAACTGAGAAAATAGGTTTTTACAGTGAAAATGTTCAAAAGGTTGTAATGTTTTTATATTCATTTACAATGAAAAATTGATTGAAATGAACTAAATTGTGTTAACTGATATAAAATTAATCTAATTATACTTTAATATCAATTAAACATATAATTTAACACTATAAATTATTTATATGAAAAATCTATTTTCATTGAAAATACAATATTTTATCACTATACATCAAAACATAAAACATATCAAAAAAATACAAAAAATAAACTGAATTTAATTTTCATTAATTAATTTAAAATTAATCTCGTTGACGAACTGAGAAAATAGGTTTTTATAGTGAAAATGTTCAAAAGGTTGAAATTTTTTTATATTCATTTACAATGAAAAATTGATTGAAATGAACTAAATTGTGTTAACTGATATAAAATTAATCTAATTATACTTTAAAATCAATTAAACATATAATTTAACACTATAAATTATTTATATGAAAAATCTATTTTCATTGAAAATACAATATTTTATCACTATACATCAAAACATAAATCATATCCAAAAAATACAAAAAATTAACTGAATTTAATTTTTTATATTCATATTTATTGTAAGAATCTTATTTTTTTTAAATATAATATTAAAAATTGGTTCTCCATTAAAACACAGTAGAACTGCCTTTTTAGAACAATACATGTTTTATGCGTAAAATTGGATTTCTTCTTATATAATATCCATATAACACATAATATTTATTTTAAAAATTATATTGAAATAATATATATATTTATATATTATTAATACCTTTCACAAATAGTGATTAATTTAATTTTTTATGATGAAACACCATTATGGGCATAAAAATGTTTTTTTAATACAAACACATTCTTCATATGAAATAGTTTTTTATTTTCATATCCAATGGGTTAATTTTATTTACAAGATTAAAATATATTAAAATAATTTAGTTAATCATATTCATAGTCTTCAACATAACTCCTAATGTTAAAATAATAATATTTAACACTACATCGTGGTTCATTTATGTTAGGTGTTGTTTGCAACAGATACTATCAAAGAAATTGAATTTATTTAAGAAGATACCAACCATAAAGTCATGAGGTGTTACATTCTTCCACCCTTCAATAAATTGTGTCCTCTAAATTTTAATTTCATTCAAAATCAATGTTTTATAATTGATAATACATTGTAGGGAGACCCACATCAGAAAGAGGGTTAATAAAACATATAAATAATAAGAGGGAATCATAAATGTTAAGGTCACCAAAAAATTAGGATTTAGAATAGGAAAACATCTATGGGAAGTGACAAATTTGACTATCATGAACCAACTTGAGTTGACCCTGAACTGGTCACCCGAGTCGATCTGTGGAAAGGCTCGAGAGGCATTCCTGATCTACCTGAGATGGAAACATAAACCAAGGGCATAAATAGAGTAAAAACAAGGAATGAATTTACCAAATAAATAAATAAATAAAACTAATTATCAGAATATACCCAATTAGTTCAACATGAATATAAAACTGAATTGAATATCTTTTATACATGAAGAACAATACAATACAATAGCTAAAAAATAAACCAAAACTAATGCAATGACCACACTAGTTTGAAGTGACCTCACAGTCCACTCTCCACCACATTGATCAACTGTCTCTCAAGGTGAACAAATTCTAGTTTAATCCTACACAAAGGCTAAAAATAGAAAAGAACTATTAGCGTGAGTATTAAAACTCAATAGGATAGTGTCCCAATCTATTCCAAATTAACTTCCATTAATACTACGGAAACATCATTTGAATGATTGGACTAAAATTTATAAATGTATTATTTTATATACATTTAACATTAAATGAAGTATGAACCATTTCTCCAATTTATTTAAAAAACCAAGCTCATAACACTAGTGAGACATTATCATTTTCAAGGGAAATTGGTGTCTATATTTTCAACTTGAACAAAAAAGATAAAAAATTGTTCTTTGAAAACTTCTGTCTTAATTCTTTTTAAATTAAACACATCTATTTTTGAAAAAACACTGCACAAGAAGGCACTATAGTAATCACACAACAGGAAAAATAATACAAGTATCTCAATCATCACTATAAGAAACTGAATCCAATAGAAATCAGATAACCTAGGAGACCAAGAATAATCCATTATAAACTAATACAAGAGTCCCCATACATGGTAGCACTCTATACACAATGTAATCTAAAACGAACAATATGCTTGGTCACCCTAACTCGGGGCATATCGAGGAAAATCCCATAATAATAAACCCAAATATTTATTAACCCACTATGGGCCACCGGTAAATGCATGAACTAACAGGTTTGTAATAATTCATATAAACTTCTCTCAATATGCTAGGTTCCTATGTCTGATTTATATAATTGAGGTGTGACTACTAATGCAATCCGAGCATCCAATCACGTATATATATAATAATAAATCAACAATAAGAATCACCTTGTGCCACTCTAAGGACCAAATCACATCCCCTAAATAAAATCGAACACAAGGAGTATATACTACGGATCTTCAATAATGGGTCCTGAGTATTCCACTGTGAGTACATACAACCCATTAAATATCATAATTCATGAGAATCATCCAACTGAGTATTTTAAAATAAAAACTTTCCCAAGCTTTAAAACAGGCCTTTGAACTTTTCCCAAAAACAATATTTATGAATATATAAATTCCAGACATTATAAAGTGGGTTTAAACACACCATTTTTTGTATCAAAAAAATTTACACAACCTCCTTAAAACATTCAGTAAACACATTCAAGGCCCTAACCATTTTTTATTAAATTGAAAAAACATTCTAAAACCCAATACACACTAATTTATAAAAACCAGACTACATGGGAAACCCAATTAGAATACAAAACATTGTTTCATACGTTTCTAATACATTTATAAACACCAAAAAAACATTTTATATCATATTTAACCCTTAAAATCCAACTAGGCAACTAACCGTCCATAAGGTGTGCAACAATTAATAAAATAATTTAAATTCCATGCTCAACAGTGTATAAACACCAATTTTCATGCAATAAATTTATTTAAAATTTCTAAAACATGTTTTAAACTTTAATAAACTTTTGTGAAATCCAATGGAACATTTTATCAAATACTTTATGGGCATAATTTTAACCAAAATAATTCTAGTTATACACAAAAAAGCTAAACACATCATTTTCACACTAAACAGTTAAACCAATGATCACACATCAATATTTATAAATAAAAGGGGGTTTAAAACACATAAAACCAGTGGTTTTAAAATTAAATAGGTATGATCATATGATTTCTTACCTCGTATCCATGGCGTGATGACAACGCAAACTCAGAATCACACTACTTGGGTTTTAAAACCTTAAATATACCAAGTGAAATCCATAATATCAAAACCCCCCAAATAAAAACAAAGATAAAATCAAGAATAAAATGGAGGAGGAAGGATGGTATACCATAGGGGGGATAATGTCATGCTGGAAAGGGGTAGTGCTTCGGTAGGGGAGGCACCGGTATGGTGAGGTGCACAGGTAGGGGTGGGACCAGCAAGGTGAGGCATAATGGTAGGGTCAAACCCAGCTGGGGGGGGGGGCGCGCTGGTAGGGCGACACCAGTAGGGGGAGGCACATGAGGGAAGGGGGTCACTTCAGAGGAAAGATTCTCAAAGGAATGGAGGTTTTCATGGGAGGCACCGGCTGGAGAAGGGAGTACGCAGGGGAGGCACTAGTTGGAGAAAGGAGTGCATAGGGGAGGGGCTAGCCGCACCATACTAGTGAGGCGAAGGGGTGTGTTGGAAAGAAAGGGGAGGGGATAGAAAACCCCTGAAAATAAATGAAGTCAAAAAAATCGTAAAAAAATATTATTGAAATTCTATTAACATAAAAATATTAATTTTTAATCTAAAATAATAATAAAATTATTAATATTAATAATAACAACATTAATAATAATAATATCAAGAAAAAATATATTATTATTATTATTATGTGTATCATTGATAACAATATTATTATGGGTAAAATGTTCTCATTGCATCATTTTAATTTCCCCCTTTTTCTCAATTTATTTTATTTATTTCATTCATTTGAATATTGGGAATCTTCATGGTCCGCACATGGCTCAAGTGACAATGAGTGGACCATGCGGTAGCTTCTATCTACTTTATAAGTTATCGCATGGGTACCTGGGAGGATCACACGGTCTCTGATAACCGTGTGGGGCCTATGCACTGGCCTAAAACCGACAAAAAACTCTTAATAATAATAATAATATAATAATATATATATATATAATTTCTATAGTACTATTCTTAATAGTATTTATATTAACAATAATAATTTTCTGTTATTAATATTATCATTGCTATTATTTTTAGAATAAAAACATCAATTCTATTTTTAATTTTTTAATTTTATTTTAACACTCATTTAACTCCACTTTATTATTAATTTATTATTATTTTTTTGAAGACTGGATGTCCTTACGGAGTCCTGGAAAAACTGCACTATTTCCAACCCATGCTATGCGTGTGTTCTAGAAAACATCAACCCCAAACACACATTTCTTTCAACAAAAACTAAACAATTTAAACTGGGACTCAACCTGAACACTAAAAAAATTTACAGATCCAAAAAAATATTAAAATAATGTAATTGCAAGGGTCTATGTTTGATAATTCTCCCCATTATAATATTTTATGCCCCCATAATGCCACAACACATTCCAGTCGATTGATCAACACCTAAGGATTCAACATTAGCACAATATGAGCTCTTAATCTGTTGATATTTCACCGACCACCAACTAAAAGGAAACTAAGAAATCAACATCTTTTAAAGAAACCACATCAACCGGATCAACGAAACCTAAACCTTAAGTAGATCACCAATATAGGGGAGGCCCGAACGGACTCCCCAGTGTCATAATTTAACTATCATCAGATAATTCCTTAAGATAAAAATCAAAGTGACATTTGGTTTTTCTCCCCACCAATAAGAACCAACTAATAACAACCAAATAAAAGTTTAACATAAAACGAAAATGAGCCTCTCCCACATGGTCCAAAAACCCTCACCACACGAGACAGGAGGTAAGGATACCAATGTATGGGCCACAAAACCACAACCAATAACCCCCCCCCCCCACCACCACCACCACTCCTTAAATAAGGATGGATGAATACCAAGAACCCCACCTGATTCACATTTGGCGGTCCACATGCTAGACATTAACTACTTCATTACAACAGTGGAGGCACAATCTTAATCCAACTTCCCACACTCCAGGGATTCTTGAATACACCCCAGCTTCACTCTGAGACCTAAGGTTCGATGTTTGGAGTTGTTAATCTCTGACCAGGACATACATCACCCGATTTGATAAAAAACATGAAGTCCAAAATTTTGGAAATGAAACGATGCATTAATTTAAAACGAGAATTCATAAGTAGACTCACATCATCCCTTACTTCCCAAAACTGAAACATCATCTGAACAAACACAAAAAAAAATATCCCTTACACTATAAGGAAACCTACATAAAAATCATACCACATTCCAACCAAACATCACTTATGAGGATTTCTTCTACGACGATTTTTCGTAATTCCCTCACAGAACTGCGTCAAGTGACCCAAGTGTCTACAAGCCTGGTAGGGCTATGGAGCTTTTGAACATGATAAATATTTGGGGACCCATAATTCCACACTAATAACATATGAGGATCTCATTCTCCAAAGTGTTTGACGAATGATCCTGAGGCCATTCAATTCCATTACCCGCTCCATAAAATTGCATTCACTTCCTCTTATCCTTACTAGAATCTTCTCCACCTATCCTATGGATTGAAGGAGGAAAGACTACCACATAGAGTCCCATCATCACTACATTAACATTAAAATCTTGCCTCACCACATCTGCAAACAATTTTAGATTGAGCTCTAACACCTTCAACTGTAGGTCGAGATAAATCCCAAACTCAAAATGTCAAGCCTTCACTGAATCATTTTAGTCATACCCTATATCATAAAGGGACTAGATATATAAATCAATGGAAAGAATACAACAGTCATCCATGACCCTAGAGAAGAAAACCCATCACCATCCCACTTTTCACGTTTTCATTCTTATAGAAGTACCGATGATTGAACAAAGCCTTGAAAAACTCCAAAGTATGATCTTCACATATCATTTTCAGAGACACTAACTTCCACCACATTCATGGTGAACCTTCAATCATGAAAGTTTCAAATTTAACCTTCAAAGACTCAGGAAAATCAAAGAGGCTAATGTTCCTTTCGAAATTCCGCATCCACTCCTCTATAATTTGAGTGTATTCTTGACCATAAAAGAGAGGTGGATCTATATTATCAGACTCCATCAGAAAATCCTTAGGTTTCTCAACCGCACTATGATCACCCATTGAATATCAATTGGGGAAACTGATGGAATAGAAAAATTCCAGAAGCAAATCAAGTCCAACTAAACTATAAAAATCTTCAAGATGAAACACCGCAGAGGTGACAAGATCTGAACACAATAAAACCAAACATTATAGCCCCAATTTTTTTTTTGAAAACATATTTAAAACAAAACAACCATGGTGGTTTGAACACTTTACATTGGTATTCCTTAGAGTCTCACTCGTAGGCATGTTTCAGTGCCACTCTGGGCCCCCATCCACCATTCCATATAGGACATCCATTCAAATTACCATATATCACTATGTATGTAATCACCCATAAGATAACTAAGGATAAAACAAAAAACATCATTTTCCACAAAACCCATTTTCCATTAAAACCCGTTTCACAATTCCCGCAAATGTATTTTTAAAACAATTTTTAGAATTCAAGAAATGTCCAAGATGCGCACACAATGTAACTAATGTTGGTGGGTGACATGGCCATATGGTTGGAAGCCATGAGACAAATTAGCCACTAACATAAAGATCCTTCTAGGACCATTACCCCTTCTCCGCATGGTTTTTTAGGCCCTATGAGATCATGAAGGACATTGGCCCAACTCCCCTTGTCATATCCCAATCAATAAACAATCCCTAATGACCAATGAAAATAATAATACTGGACTTCACATGGAAACATAAGGATTAGAATGAGAAAGAGTTTGTGATGATCTTACCACACCAACCCTTTCAGTCCCAACAGTCCTAGTCAATCTAACTTAACATCACCAAATAGAAAAAGGCACTCTGGAAATAACGTTTCGCTAAGAGCTGACCTACTCTGATACCATTTGTTCTAGAACCACCCTATATAAAATCGGAACTGATCACCCGAGCCGATCTATGGAAAGGCTCGAGAGGCATTTGCGATCTTCCGGGGTTGGCAAAAAGCACCATTGGAATCAATAGGGTAAAAATAAGGAATTATTTTACCCAATAAATAAATAATGAAAAATAAATAGTAGAAGATGCACAAGAAGTTGAACACATATATAAAACATAATGGAACATCTTTTATACACGATGAAAAATACAATACAATAGCTAAAATAATAAACCAAAAATATCCTAATGACTACACTAGCTCCAGGTGGCCTCATGGGTCACTCTCCGAAACAGTGATCACTCATCACTCAGGGAGAATTAATTCAAGATGAAACATAAACAAGGGATAAAAATAGAAAATAACTATCAACTTTAGTATTAATACTTAGTAGGATATCCAGTTAATCTATTCCTAATGCAATAACTTTTAAAATTAAAGAAACATAAATTTCATGTTTGAACTACATTTTATAAAAATATATATTTTCTATGCATTGAACTTAAAAAAAATTATGACCCATTTCTCCTTTTTGTTTCAAAAACCTAGATCATACCATTAGTGAGACATTGAAATTTTCAAGGGAAACCGGTGTCTATTTGTTCGATGTGAAAAATGTAGATAAAACACATTTCATCAAAAACAATTATCATAATCCTTATTAAAATAAACACTTTACTTTCCAAATAACACTACACAAGAAGTCACTACAATACTCACACAATAGGGGAAACAGGACTAAGCATACATGTATCTCAAACATCACTACAAGCAACTGAATCTAATAGCATGGGAGGGCCTAGGAGATCAAAAATAATCTAAAAGACATTAATAAAAGAGACCCCATACTCGGTAGTATTCCACATATGATGAAATCAAAAATTCACAGTATATTCAGCTACCCTAACTTAGGACAGACCAAGGAAAAAGCTCATACCAATAAACCCAAATATATATCCACCAAATATGGTCCACCGGTTAGTACATCAACTATCAGTGTGGAAATCATTATTAAAAAATTCTTTCAATATGCGAGGCTCATATATCTCATTTATATAATAGGGTTGAGATAATAGATGACAGGAATGAATCAAATCATGTATATATATAATAATAAATCTACAACAGGCTTCACCCCGTGTCACACCAACGACCGACTCACTTTCAATTGAACACATTGACCATAAGGAGTCCACACTAAGAACCTCTAATAATGAGTCACAAGGATTCCAAATTAATGACATCCCACCCATTAAATATCACAAGATATGAGAGTCATCCTAAAAATGTTTTTAAAATGAACATTTTCACAAGATGCCAAACATGCCTTTAAACTTTTCACAAAACCAACATTTATTGATATATAAAATTAATTTTTTATAAAGGGGGTGTAAACACGCCATTTTTAGTATCAAAAACATTTCAATAACCTCATTTAAACATTCAGGTAACACATTCAAGGTGGTAACCATTTTTTTTATAAAAATTCCAAAACATGTTAAACCCCAATATGCACTTATTTATAAAAAACCCACTTGGGAAACCACATAAACAACCCAAAACATTGTTTCCCATGATGATAATACATTTAAAAACACGAAAAAAATTATATCACATTTGAATCTTAAAATCCAAACGGAAAACAAACCTCACATAAGGCATGAAATATTTAATCAAATAATTTCAATTTAACATTCAACAAGGTATAAACACACATTTTTAGGACATAAATATATTTAAAATTACTAAAACCTGCTTTAAGGATAAGAAAACATGTGCAAAAGACAATAAAAGATCTAAAAAAAACTTGGTGGCCATAATTTTTACCAAAATAATTCTAGTTATCACCAACCAAAGATAATCGCACTATTTTCCCAAAAATAGTTTAACCAATGATCGCACATAAATATTTATAAATCAAAGTAGGTGAAAAACACATGAAATCAATGGTTATTAAATTAAAAGGGGAAATTAATGGGAAAGACTACCTCAGATCCCTGGAGCGATGACAAAGCACACTCGAAATCACTATACACGGATTCTAAAACCATAAATTTACTAAGAGAAACCCATAATTAGAAACACCGACCACAAAAATGAAGAGAAAATGTCATGACCCGCCCTCGGGGTCCGTGCCGTGACTACCCCAAGCCCGCCTTCCATAGGCCAGGGGCTGGCGACTAGCACCAAGGCGTAAATCCCAGTAAAAAGGGAAGGCATTGCCTTTGAAAAGTATACACACACCACAGAGTAAACAAGCGGAAAGTAAACACTAAGCAAGCAGAGTACAACTGAAAGTGCGGAAAAGTAAATGGGCCAGTATACAAACCCAAACTGAAAGTAAAGTACAACTCGAAAAGGGAAAAACAGCAACTGAAAAGTAAAAGCCGCTACTCCGAGCTGTCCACTGGAAATCCCACCTGAAGGGTGGGTACAGATAGCTCCTCTGCTCCATGGGTCCCGTCGTCCGCTCCGTGCACGTCCCGCCCAGTGGTCCACCTCCGGGTACCGTCCCGATCTACAAGCCTCAGCTAAGGTCAATGCTGTCCGTCGTCTGCAACCAACACAACGTAGTGCGGGCGAAGCCCGTGCAGGGGTGAGTATAAGCTACTCAGTAGGGACCCCGAGACCCCTGAAGGTCTCTCAAATCCACAAAGGATAAACTACGAAGAAAAGTACAATCACGAAGTAACAACCGACACTGCTTAGGTATATGCCCATACATATACCTAAGTCATCGATTAAAAATACGCTCCAACCTCTGAGCCCAAGTACAACTCAGTCCACGCAGGAAAGTATACGTATTCCACATAGGAAAGCAAAACATAATCCACACAGGATTGCTCAACACAATCCACATAGGAAAGCAACAGGATTCAGCTCACACAGGTATACTTCTTCAAGGACGATAAAGATGATCTCTGATCCATCTAAGTCGTCGGACCCACGAAGGATCGATAGGTAACTAACCCCCGCAGAAGACCCACACAGGATCGGGCTCACACAGAACCTGTAGGCGCTGGCTCACACAGAACCGCTGAGCGCAAGGACCCACACAGGATCGGGCCCACACAGGACATGTAGAACTGATCCACGAAGGATCGCTGAGTGCTGAAGTCGTCGTCGTCGAATCCACATAGGATCTCTGTACCGTCGTCTTCAATCCACACAGGATCTCTGTACTGTCGTCGTCGCAGTCACAGTAGCAGTCGTAGCAGTAGAACAGTCGCAGCCAGCACTAGAGTTCCCGCACACAGCAAACTCGTACGGAGGGTCCGCTCCACGAGCCGAGAGGCTGATACATCAACTGTCACGAAGACCGAAGTTGATGTATCCAAATGTTCCGTATCGCCAACAGGAACTCAACGTAACAGACGGCGCGTCGATCGGACGCCCGGTCTGAGAGTTATTGGCATTTTCGTCCCCGGGGCCCGGTTGGTTTTTAAGGCAAAACCAACCCGACCGTACTCCACCTGCGTCCAAACCTCGGGCGGAGTATGCCAAAAGATCCGTCTCACTAAGAGGAACACTACGCGACTGACGGCGCGTCAATCGGACGTTCGTAGCTCAAGATATGAGCGTTTCCGCTCCGAAGGCCCGGTTGGTTTTGTGAACGAACCAACCCGGCCGAACTCAAAGTTAACCAAAACCTTGAGTGCGATATATCGAAACGACCGTCTCGATCCAAGGATCGCGTTGCCGCAGACGGTTCGTCATTCGGAGGTCCGAGGCTCAAGTTATGAGCCAAAAACCAAAACTGGTTCGAAACGGGGGGTCCGGGTCCGGGCCGACCAGGCCCGACCCCCCCCCCCCCCCCAGGGCGGCGCGGTGGCCGGAAGCGGCGGCGGGCGGCGGCGGCGGGTGGCGCGGCGGCGGCGGCGGCGGGCCGCGGCGGCGGCGGGCCACGGCGAGGCTGCGCACGCGGGGGCTAAGCCCCGCGGTTCCTGAAAAAACGGCGCGGCATTTGCCGCGCCCTTGATTGAAAACCGCCCCCCCCCCCCCCACGTGGGGGCCGGTTTATTTAAGCGAACCATGGGGGGCCGGCTGCCCCCCCCCCCCCTCCTTCAAGAACCGCCCCCCCTCTTTAAGAGGGGGGTTTTTAAGAGGTGGCCGGGGAATTAAATTCCCCGGTTTTAAGACATCCGGCCGGCCAGCTGGCCGGCCGGTTTTCTCAAACGGGACCGGAATTTCCGGTCCCCTTCTTCGGCTTCCGACGCCGGCGGCCCGGCCGCCGGTCTTCTCTTCCGCCGCGGCCCGGAACCGGCCGCGGTCTCCTCGTCCCGCCGCGGCCCGGAACCGGCCGCGGCGTTCGTCATCCGGCGTGGTGCGATGGCACCGCGCCCCTTCGCCGTACTTTGATTCTTTTCAACGTGGCGCGACGGCGTCGCGTTCTTGAAGTTTCTACCTCGGTGTGCGCGCGACGGCGTTGCATAAAATAAATGCACGATCAACCGCGTGGTGCGACGGCACCACGCCACTTGCTTCCACCCGCAAGAACAAACAAGAACGTTGGAGGGGGTTCGGCCGTGTTCGTACGGTCCGGCCCCCTCACGTTAAATTAATAACGCAACTTTAAAATAAATCAAGCCTCACGTTAGTCTTGCTAAAAAATCACGTTCAAGAATAAAATAAGGAAACCAAAAAGAATTTGACAACCCCTACCTTGGTTTAAGGTTCGAGATTCGTCTACGTTCCGCGGAAGACGGCGTCGCGGAGGTCGGGCGTCGCGGTCGTCGTTCGTCAAATCCGTTGACGAAGAGTTAAGCCCGTGGAGACACGTCGTTGGCGGATCTTCGTTTGCCAACGAAGAAGGTCCGAGGAGGAAACGGCGTTCCCTCTTGTTGACTCCGAGGACGAAGAAGAGAGGCGTCGTTCTTCGTCGGAGTTTGAGCGTTCTTCGTTCTTCGTCAGAGCTTGAAGATGAAGAGGAGCTCTCAAAATGACAAACAAAGAACTCAAAATAAAATAAGACTACCTCTTATTTTATTAACACATAACACAAAAGAATTTCAAAGTTTGAAATTCAAAAAGACTTAACTCCCAAAATTAATTAAGAGTAACTTAAGCCAATTAATTAGGGGTTAAGTATGTTGAGAGAATTTGAAAGGTTTAGGGGCTCGTGTGGGCCCCACCACACTTAATCCTCCCAAGGGAGGTTAAGTGGGTGTGGGTCCCACTTCCAACCTCCTATGATAGGTTTTATCAAGTTAAAAATAAAATTTTTCTACACAATTTTATTTAACTCAAACTAATAACCCCTAAAACTAACTTTCAACCCGCAACAAACGCAACTCCCGAAAAGGTCTCTTTAAGCGAATATCGGCGCTGCGAGTTCATCGGTGCCCTCGGATTTCAATTCCGAGCACCAGATCAAAAGTTAGGAATTCCCGCTCGTTCGTTCACTGAACGTACCCGAGCCAAACTTCGGAAATTAATTCCGGGAACTCCGGGCCTCGGAATCAGGTGCCGTCTGAAACCGAGCTCTTGTAAAATTCTAAAGAAAATTAAGAAAAAAAATTTCCCTTGAATTTTACGGGTCTTTACATTACTCCCACCTCAGGGCTTTAAGTCCCCGTAAAGATACAACAAAAACTAGGGAAACAAATGAGGGTACTGAGCACGCATCTGAGCCTCCCGCTCCCATGTGCTCTCCTGGAGATTCTCGTGCTGCCATCTGATGCGCACAAGAGGAATCGATCGCCCACGCAGGACCCGCTCCTGTCGATCCTCTATCTCCACCGGAACCTCCGTAAAAGTCTCCCCATCATCAACGTCAAGCTCCCCATGGTCAATGATGTGCGTCGGGTCGTGCACGTATCTCCTCAGCTGGGATACGTGGAAGACGTCGTGCACCCGGTGCAACTGAGGTGGTAGAGCCAGGCGATAAGCCACCTCGCCAATCCTGCTGAGAATCTGGAAGGGTCCGATGAAGCGCGGAGATAACTTGCCACCTCGGCCAAATCTCCGAATACCACGTCGAGGTGAGACTCGCAAGAAGACGTGGTCGCCATCCTCGAACTCCAGTGGCCTCCGCCTCTTGTCAGCGTATGACTTCTGCCGGCTCTGAGCTGTCCTCATCCGCTCCTGGATGACCTGAACCTTCTCTGTCGTGGCCTAGACCATCTCCGGTCCCACCAGTGCTGACTCCCCAGGGTCTGTCCAGCACAAAGGAGATCTACATGGTCGATCGTACAACGCCTCGTACGGTGCCATCCTGATGGTGGAGTGGTAGCTGTTGTTGTACGCGAACTCCACCAAAGGTAGGTGGTCCTCCCAGCTACGACCAAAGTCAAGGACACATGCGCGGAGCATGTCCTCGAGAGTCTGAATGGTCCTCTCCGTCTGACCATCTGTCTGAGGGTGAAAAGCTGTGCTAAGACGTAGCTGCGTACCGAACGCCTCCTGTAACCCCTTCCAAAGCCGGGAAGTAAAGCGGGCATCTCGATCAGAAACGATAGATGATGGCACGCCGTGGAGCCGCACAATCTCCTGAACGTAGAGACGTCCCAAGCTCTCCACTGAGCCCTGCTCTCTGATGGGTAAGAAGTGTGCCGACTTGGTGAGTCGGTCAACAATCACCCAGATGGAGTCGTGACCTCTGGAAGTGCGTGGAAGTCCAGTCACGAAGTCCATAGATATGCCGTCCCACTTCCACTCCGGAACCTCCAAGGGCTGTACCAAGCCTGCTGGTACCTGATGCTCTGCCTTCACCTGCTGACAGGTAAGGCATCGAGAAACGAACTCTGCCACAGCTTTCTTCATGCCCGGCCACCAGTGCTGTCGTCTGAGATCCTGGTACATCTTCGCCACTCCAGGATGTACCGCCAAAGGAGAAGTGTGAAACTCCCTCAGCACTTCCTCTCGCAAAGCGACTGGTACCATGGTACGTCCTCTGAAAAGAATGTCGTGCTCTGCTCCAAGGGAGAAACCATCAGGTGCCTGTCCCGAGGATATCTGTGCACGCCGTGTCTCACAGTCAGCGTCCCCGTGCTGTGCCTCCCTGAATCGCTGCAGTAGAAGAGGAGTGACTGTGAGAGACTGAAGAAAGGCTGCTCCATCTCTATCCACGAAGGATATCTGCAAAGAGGCTAGCTGCTCCGTCGCCTCCTCGAGTAGCTGAATGCCCGTCCTCCTGCTGAGGGCATCGGCTACTACGTTCCCCTTCCCAGGGGTATAGACTATCTCAAAGTCATAGTCCTGGAGGAACTCGAGCCATCGTCGCTGTCTCAGGATCAGGTCCTTCTGCGAGAAGATATACCTGAGACTCTGATGATCGGAAAAGACTGTAAAGCGCTCGCCCATCAGATAGTGTCGCCATGTCTTCAGAGCGAAGACCACTGCTGCTAACTCCAGGTCATGGGTAGCGTAGTTCTGTTCATGCGACCTCAACTGACGTGATCCATAGGTGATCACGGTCCGCTCCTGCATCAGAACACATCCGAGTCCGGTCCCTGATGCATCGCAGTAGACTACGTACCCTACTCCCTCCTCAGGCAACCTCAAGATAGGTGCGCTAGTCAATCTCTGTCTCAGCTCCTGGAAGCTCTGCTGACAACTGTCTGACCACACGAAGGGTTTCCCTTTCTTCGTCAAAGCTGTGAGTGATGCCGCAACTCTGGAGAAGTTCGGCACAAATCTCCGATAGTATCCAGCTAGTCCCAAGAAACTCCGAACCTCAGTCACGCTCCTGGGTGGCTCCCATGCTAACACAGCCTCAATCTTCGCGGGATCCACTACAACTCCCGCCTCAGAGATGACGTGTCCCAAAAAGTGGACCTCACGTATCCAGAACTGGCACTTCGAGAGCTTACCATAAAGCTGGTGCTCTCGGAGTGTGTCAAGGACAACTCGAAAGTGATAGGCATGCTCCTCCTCTGTCGTAGAGTAAATCAGAATGTCGTCGATGAAGACCACGACAAACCGATCGAGGTATGGCTGAAAGATCCTGTTCATGAGAGCCATGAACACTGCTGGAGCATTGGATACACCGAAAGGCATAACCAAGAACTCATAGTGGCCATACCGACATCTGAAGGCCGTCTTCTGCACATCCTCGTCTCTGACTCTGAGCTGATGATAGCCTGACCTGAGGTCTATCTTCGAGAACCACCGTGCTCCCTTGAGCTGATCAAAGAGGTCATCAATCCTCGGTAGCGGATACTTGTTCCTCACTGTCACCTGGTTCAGGCGACGATAGTCAACACAAAGTCGCAAGCTCCCGTCCGCCTTCTTGGCGAACAATATCGGGGAAGCCCAGGGTGAAACACTAGGTCGGATGAACCCCTTGCCCTGCAAGTCCTCCAACTGTACCCGTAGCTCTCGAAGCTCGGTGGGGGCCATCCGATATGCTGGAGTGGATATCGGGGCTGTCCCGGGGTACAAGTCAATATAAAAGTCTACCTCTCTGCGAGGAGGTAGCCCTGGAACGTCGTCGGGAAAAACGTCCGCAAACTGATCCACCACTGCAGGAAAACCAGGACTCCGCACGTCAACTGCTCCAAGGATGAGGCTAGCCAACTGATGAGTAAAGGGCTGTCCTCTCCTCCGCGGAAGTCCATCCTGTGCTGCTAAGGCTCCCTTCTCGCCGGTGAAGGTGAACCTGCTCCCATCGGTGCGTACACATCGCACCTTGAGCCTAAAACAGTCAATCTGTGCATGGACCGTAGACAGCCAATCCATGCCCAAGATGACGTCGTAAGGCCTCGACGCTGCTACAAGAAGATCCCAGTCGAAGCTCTCGCCTCCTAGAGTAAGCTCACACTGCCGGCACCAGTGTGTAATCGTCGAGTCTGCTCCCGTAGGAGTCTCTAGCCATAAGGATCGAGCCAACGGCTCTGTCGGAATCTTCGAGCTCCGAACAAGGGCAGCGGCTATGAAAGAGTGACTCGCTCCTGTGTCTATAAGAACTGCAGCAAGGGTGGAATAGACACAGATAGTACCTCGAATCATCTCGGGTGCGCCGTGGTCGTAGGCCTCTGCTGCCTGGAGCTGTGCCTGTCGCTGCCCGCCAGCTCCCTGTGGTCGGGGTGGACCTCCTGGTGGTGGTGGTGGTAGAGCCTCAAAGCGTCGGCCACCACCAGCTGCTCGTCCAGCTCCTCTGTCTCGTCCGCCTCCTCCCTGCGGACCGCCACGGTCGACCCTCTGCCTCTGCCTCGGTGGTCCATCAACTGACTGCTGCTCCTCGGCACGACGGGTCGGGCAGTCGCGAGCCATGTGGCCCTGCCCGCCGCACGAGTAGCACTGTCTGCCTCTCGGAAGACTGGCTCCGCGCTGTGTGCCCCGCACTGCTGAGCCAGTGCCCTGAGGTCGTCGGCCCGAAGGTCTGGTCTGTCTGGACCCCTGAGTCATCCGTCGACTGCCTGCTGCAGATGACTCTGCCACGTGCCGCCCTGCAGTGGGTCTCTGTGCTGGTGTAGACTCAGCAAGGAAGCTCTCGATCAGAAGGGCTCGCTCCAGTACTCCTGTCTGAGTCGGTATGCTGAGGGAGATCAGCGATGCCCTGATCTCGTGTCTCAAACCCTGCTCGAAGGTCCGGGCCCGGAAGAATGGGTCCCGTACCATGTCGGTCGAGTAGCGCGAGAGATCGGTAAATCTCGCCGAGTACTGAGCGACCGTCATGCTGCCCTGCCGCAGCTGTAGAAGCTCCTGGATGCGCACCGCACGAAGGGTGGCTGGGACGAACTCCGAGCGGAAGATGCTCTCAAAGTTCGTCCAAAGTAGAGATGCCTCATCGTGCACCTGGAGCATCAGGCTCCACCATCGTCCTGCTGCTGCGTGTAGTAGGCTCGCAGCGAGGATCACCATGAGGTCTGTTGGTGTCCTCACTAGCCTAAACACTCGAACCACTGCCTCCAGCCAGTCCTCTGCTGCCTGGGGATCCGTCTCCCCGCGAAACCTGGGCGGTCGCTGTCGCTGAAACTCATGCAGTGCGCTGAGGCGACGTGCATCGTCAGCGGCTGCTGCTGGAAGCATCGGGGAATCGGCGGGTAAAGCTACCGCCGGTGCAACTACTGGAAAAGGGCCCTGCACCGAGGCCTCGTCGCTCGGTGGACTGTCGTCTCGCTCGACTCTCGGAACTCTAGCTGGCTGTCGTCGTGGGGCCATCCTGAATAGGAAACAGGTGCGCCACGGTTAGAACAGTATACCTGGTGAGCTGATATAAGTAATCACAAAGACAACTTGAGACTTTCATAAAGCAGATCAGTATACCCGGTGAGCTGACACAAGTAATCACAAAGAAAACTTTGAAACACACACGCAATTAATGTTTTCATGCATTAAGTCGGAAATCAGAAGTCAGGGTCCTGGTGTATGGATACGTCGGCCGCCGCACCAACACTGGACTCCCTGGACTGATAACCACACTCAACACACTAAACATTATTGCTTCACATAGAAAAGATCAGAGTTCGCGGTAGAACCGAACTCCTCTGATACCAATTTGTCACGACCCGCCCTCGGGGTCCGGGCCGTGACTACCCCAAGCCCGCCTTCCATAGGCCAGGGGCTGGCGACTAGCACCAAGGCGTAAATCCCAGTAAAAAGGGAAGGCATTGCCTTTGAAAAGTAAACACACACCACAGAGTAAACAAGCGGAAAGTAAACACTAAGCAAGCAGAGTACAACTGAAAGTGCGGAAAAGTAAATGGGCCAGTATACAAACCCAAACTGAAAGTAAAGTACAACTTGAAAAGGGAAAAACAGCAACTGAAAAGTAAAAGCCGCTACTCCGAGCTGTCCACTGGAAATCCCACCTGAAGGGTGGGTACAGATAGCTCCTCTGCTCCACGGGTCCCGTCGTCCGCTCCGTGCACGTCCCGCCCAGTGGTCCACCTCCGGGTACCGTCCCGCTCTACAAGCCTCAGCTAAGGTCAACGCTGTCCGTCGTCTGCAACCAACACAACGTAGTGCGGGCGAAGCCCGTGCAGGGGTGAGTATAAGCTACTCAGTAGGGACCCCGAGACCCCTGAAGGTCTCTCAAATCCACAAAGGATAAACTACGAAGAAAAGTACAATCACGAAGTAACAACCGACACTGCTTAGGTATATGCCCATACATATACCTAAGTCATCGATTAAAAATACGCTCCAACCTCCGAGCCCAAGTACAACTCAGTCCACGTAGGAAAGTATACGTATTCCACATAGGAAAGCAAAACATAATCCACACAGGATTGCTCAACACAATCCACATAGGAAAGCAACAGGATTCAGCTCACACAGGTATACTTCTTCAAGGACGATAAAGATGATCTCTGATCCATCTAAGTCGTCGGACCCACGAAGGATCGATAGGTAACTAACCCCCGCAGAAGACCCACATAGGATCGGGCTCACACAGAACCTGTAGGCGCTGGCTCACACAGAACCGCTGAGCGCAAGGACCCACACAGGATCGGGCCCACACAGGACCTGTAGCACTGATCCACGAAGGATCGTTGAGTGCTGAAGTCGTCGTCGTCGAATCCACATAGGATCTCTGTACTGTCGTCTTCAATCCACACAGGATCTCTGTACTGTCGTCGTCGCAGTCACAGTAGCAGTCGTAGCAGTAGAACAGTCGCAGCCAGCACTAGAGTTCCCGCACACAGCAAACTCGTACGGAGGGTCCGCTCCACGAGCCGAGAGGCTGATACATCAACTGTCACGAAGACCGAAGTTGATGTATCCAAAAGTTCCGTATCGCCAACAGGAACTCAACGTAACAGACGGCGCGTCGATCGGACGCCCGGTCTGAGAGTTATTGGCATTTTCGTCCCTGGGGCCCGGTTGGTTTTTAAGGAAAAACCAACCCGACCGTACTCCACCTGCATCCAAACCTCGGGCGGAGTATGCCAAAAGATCCGTCTCACTAAGAGGAACACTACGCGACTGACGGCGCGTCAATCGGACGTTCGTAGCTCAAGATATGAGCGTTTCCGCTCCGAAGGCCCGGTTGGTTTCGTGAACGAACCAACCCGGCCGAACTCAAAGTTAACCAAAACCTTGAGTGCGATATATAGAAACGACCGTCTCGATCCAAGGATCGCGTTGTCGCAGACGGTTCGTCATTCGGAGGTCCGAGGCTCAAGTTATGAGCCAAAAACCAAAACTGGTTCGAAACGGGGGGGTCCGGGTCCGGGCCGACCCGGCCCGACCCCCCCCCCCCCCTGGGCGGCGCGGCGGACGGCGGCGGCGGGCGGCGCGGCGGCGGCGGCGGGCGGCGGGCGGTGCGGCGGCGGCGGCGGCGGGCCGCGGGGGCGGCGGGCCGCGGGGGCGGCGGGCCGCGGCGGCGGCGGGCCGCGGTGGCGGCGGCGGCGGGCCGCGGCGAGGCTGCGCACGCGGGGGCTAAGCCCCGCGGTTCCTGGAAAAACGGCGCGGCATTTGCCGCGCCATTGATTGAAAACCGCCCCCCCCCCCCCCCCACGTGGGGGCCGGTTTATTTAAGCGAACCAGGGGGGCCGACTGCCCCCCCCCCCCCTCCTTCAAGAACCGCCCCCCCTCTTTAAGAGGGGGGTTTTTAAGAGGTGGCCGGGGAATTAAATTCCCCGGTTTTAAGACATCCGGCCGGCCTGCTGGCCGGCCGGTTTTCTCAAACGGGACCGGAATTTCGGGTCCCCTTCTTCGGCTTCCGACGCCGGCGGCCCGGCCGCCGGTCTTCTCTTCCGCCGCGGCCCGGAACCGGCCGCGGTCTCCTCGTCCCGCCGCGGCCCGGAACCGGCCGCGGCGTTCGTCATCCGGCGTGGTGCGACGGCACCGCGCCCCTTCGCCGTACTTTGATTCTTTTCAACGCGGCGCGACGGCGTCGCGTTCTTGAAGTTTCTACCTCGGTGTGCGCGCGACGGCGTTGCGTAAAATAAATGCACGATCAACCGCGTGGTGTGACGGCACCACGCCACTTGCTTCCACCCGCAATAACAAACAAGAACATTGGAGGGAGTTCGGCCGTGTTCGTACGGTCCGGCCCCCTCACGTTAAATTAATAACGCAACTTTAAAATAAATCATGCCTCACGTCAGTCTTGCTAAAAAATCACGTTCAAGAATAAAATAAGGAAACCAAAAAGAATTTGACAACCCCTACCTTGGTTTAAGGTTCGAGATTCGTCTACGTTCCGCGGAAGACGGCGTCGCGGAGGTCGGGCGTCGCGGTCGTCGTTCGTCAAATCCGTTGACGAAGAGTTAAGCCCGTGGAGACACGTCGTTGGCGGATCTTCGTTTGCCGACGAAGAAGGTCCGAGGAGGAAACGGCGTTCCCTCTTGTTGACTCCGAGGACGAAGAAGAGAGGCGTCGTTCTTCGTCGGAGTTTGAGCGTTCTTCGTTCTTCGTCAGAGCTTGAAGATGAAGAGGAGCTCTCAAAATGACAAACAAAGAACTCAAAATAAAATAAGACTACCTCTTATTTTATTAACACATAACACAAAAGAATTTCAAAGTTTGAAATTCAAAAAGACTTAACTCCCAAAATTAATTAAGAGTAACTTAAGCCAATTAATTAGGGGTTAAGTATGTTGAGAGAATTTGAAAGGTTTAGGGGCTCGTGTGGGCCCCACCACACTTAATCCTCCCAAGGGAGGTTAAGTGGGTGTGGGTCCCACTTCCAACCTCCTATGATAGGTTTTATCAAGTTAAAAATAAAATTGTTCTACACAATTTTATTTAACTCAAACTAATAACCCCTAAAACTAACTTTCAACCCGCAACAAACGCAACTCCCAAAAAGGTCTCTTTAAGCGAATATCGGCGCTGCGAGTTCATCGGTGCCCTCGGATTTCAATTCCGAGCACCGGATCAAAAGTTAGGAATTCCCGCTCGTTCGTTCACTGAACGTACCCGAGCCAAACTTCGGAAATTAATTCCGGGCACTCCGGGCCTCGGAATCAGGTGCCGTCTGAAACCGCGCTCTTGTAAAATTCTAAAGAAAATTAAGAAAAAAAATTTCCCTTGAATTTTACGGGTCTTTACAGAAAATCAAGAATAAAATGGAGGAGGAATGAGGTAATACTAGATGGGGGAGAAATTCATGATGTAAAGGGGCGGCATACTGGCAGGGGTACACACCAGCAGGGGTTGCACCTGCAGGGTGGGTTGTGCCGGTTGGGTGAGGCACGCCAAAAGGGGTGGCACCAATGCGTGGAACTGGCAGAAGGAGGCATTCCTGTAGAATAGGTGCTAGTAGGAGGAGGTTCTAGAAGTAATTGGGCCACATCGATGTGAAGCCGGCCAGAGGAATGGTCATGGGCAGAAGAGGCAATGGCTAGAGAAGGGATCACGTATGGAGGTGCGGGCTAGAGAAGAGAGTGAGAAGTGGAGGGGTCTAGTCATGCCACATGGGCAAGGGGAAGGGGGTGCGTGGGTGAGAAAGGAGGGGGAGAGAAAAATCCTAAAAATAAAAGTAAATGAAGTAAAACTAACTTTAAAAAAAGATAATTGAAATTATAATAACTTGATAGTAATAATTTTTTATCTGAAATAATAATAAAATTCTTAATAATAATAATAATAATAAATTAATAATAATAATAATAACTAGAAAAAATATAATAATATTATTATTATCTACATCATTAATAATATTATTATTCTGGTTAAGAATCTCTAATTGCTTCATTTTAATTTTCAAAAATTTCTCATTTTATTTTCTTTATTTCATTAATTGGAATATTGGGCATCTGTGCAGTCTATGCATGGCTCAAGTGACCATACATACACTATGTGGTAGCTTCCATCCACTCTAGAAGATTAATAATGGGTACCTGGGCTGTAATCACCCAGAAATTCCATGTAAATGTTTTTAATTATTTGGGATTATTGTGAGTCCGTGAAAATAGACAGTGCTTGATTACGATGCCCGGTGTGCCCGAAATGTAATTTTAATCTTTTTTGGTACATTAATCAAAAGTTCTTTCAACATTATCTAAATTTTGAACCGGTTCTCAGAATTTAAATCAGAGTACATTGTTGAATGTACAGTGCTGAGATTTACTTAAGAGAGATGTCACTTTGATTGTAGTTGGTTGAGAGAAAATGATAGTTTTTCATATTTTTAAAAGAATAATAAAATTACATTTAATTGTTATTTTATTTTTCCACAGCAGTTGAGCGGCGGTGGTGGGACTGTTGTGTTTCCAATCCATTTAATAGATTGATTCTTGGTTTTTGTAACCACAATTATGACACATTAAATGCAGTCCATAAATGAATAGGATTAATGTTGTGAAACTCGGTTGATTATTCCATCTATTTAATTGATGCTCAGGCATGGTATTTTTGAATAGATGTGAGGAAACGATAATGAAGTACCAAAAATCCTTCCACCAATAGAGGATAGAGGCTTGGGATTCAATTAACAGAGATCAATGAATGTCGGTTACTTCATCAAATGCGGAATCTCTTTCCACCCCCGCGACACCTCTATCGAATCTCGAGGTATGGGAATTATTCATGGTTTAATTATTTTGATTTGAAGATGAATAAATTGTTACCCATTTGTTAATATTCTAACATAGAGGGTGTGAGACAAATGAATGAGGCTCTGAACCTCCACCACTCGTTCTTATTGTGCTCTTCAGGGGACGAATTTCCAATTCTACAAAACCATGAATCTGGGAGATGCGCAAGGACGGTGGAATCCCAAGAGGCCCATAAGAATGAGCGAAAGGGAAAATGGACCCAGGGATCTCACCCGCTATCCTGCGGAATATACCTAAATTCGGCACCGATTACTAGCATTAGTGGTGAAGCCAGCGGCCGGCGTTCGCCGGGCACGGAAGAGGGCGACACTGCGGCGGACCCAAAGGGGCGGCCGACACTCGGCCGAACGCGTTGGCGAGGCGTCACGCCCTCGCCTTCCCTAGTGAATGGGCCACATCATAGGGGGACCTATGCCCTATGGGACTCATGCCCCGCAGGTCTCGTGGACTGCATGGCACTGCTGATTGAAGAGCCTAACGGCTCTTTGAGCCGTTCAGGGAGCTGAGCGACCACTCGGCTGGTATGTTGCGCTAGCACACAAAGCTACATCACCCGGCAGGTCGGGATGGTCCATATCCTAACAAGTCGAGCCAACCAAGGTCCCACCTGACTGGGCCAGCCCAGGCTGGGTTTGTCCGACCGGGTCATCCCATGCCAATTCGGTTTGATCGGGTCGGACAAGACCCAGACCCATTCGGGCCCACATTCGCTTGAAGAGTCGTATCTTGCAAACCACTTGTCCATTTGATGAATAGTATGTAGCACTGTGATCTTTGGAGCAATACAGTCTATTTTAGATACTCTACCTAGGTTTTCGGAGAAATTGTAGTATGGTCGGGTTTGATCGTACCCAAATCCAACCGGGCCCTAAACACTAAAATGCCTATAACACATGGACTATGTGTCCAGTTAATGCGATGTCTATGGAATTGGAACCCTTATGATATAAAAATTCATGGGGTTAATCCTTTGTGGATCTTTTTAGTAGTTGAGGCATTACCAATTTCCATAATAGAATACCCTAAGGAACTCAAGCACACTGGCTGTGGGGAATCCTGTGGCTTGCTGTCATATGTGTAGAAAAACTGTGTGGATCGGCATTATAGCGACCCTGTGTAGATCATCATCATAACAAACCTATGGGGATCAGCATCATAGTAACCCTATGGGGATCAGCATCAAGAAACCCTGTGTGGATCGGCATCTAGCGACTCAGTGTAGATCAGCACCATAGTGACCCTGTGTGGATCTCCATCTAGGGACCATTTGTGGATCGGCACCATAGAGACCTTGTGTGAACCAATATTCTAGTGAACCTGTTTGGATCAGCAGTATGTGACCCAACGAGTACCATCCTTAGAGAGGCCCATCGTGGATCAGCGATATATGACCTTGTGTGGATTGACAACGGAACAACTCCCACATTGAATTGTTGTGGAAACATCCTAACGGAATAAAATGATATAGATTTAAACTAATTATCTTTATTCCTGAACTGTGAGTTGTGTAGCTGGTTTAAGTTAAGTATTTTTTTTGTGCTTTTTGATTGAGATCATGAGTGTGGTCTTCCTTTTTGTAATTTTGAGAGGCCTTCGAGGGTCACAGGGTCCCTACAAGGTATTTTTATACTCACTCGTGCACGGGCTTCACCCGCACCTTGTTGTATCTTGTGTAGACGAAGAGAAGCTCTGATTAGACATTCAGAGCCGAGATCAGGTAGTATATGAAGGTGAATGAATACGTGGAGATATGTGGAGATGGGATGTACCTAACCTTTAGGTAGGATCATTTGTGGACGATTCCAGTAGTTTTTTACTATTTTCTATTATGGTTGTATCTTTCAGTTGGTCTTGTATCTTGACCCCTTTACTTTTGGTACACACTTTTACTACTGTAGTTTTACTTCGTGGTTTCATCTTGTTGTGTTCTTGGGTTGTGTGGTCATAATGATTTAAAGGCAATGCCTTCCTGTTTGAGGGATACGACTTTTTGGTGCTACAAGTTAGCCCCTTTCCTATGGTTGGCGGGCTTGGGGTAGTCACGATACAGGCCCCGAGGGATGGGTCAAGAAAAAGTGCTATCAGAGGAGTATGTTCTACCAAAGAACTTGGACTCTGATCCTTCCAATGGAGAAAGAGTGTAAATAGTTTTGAGTGTGGTTTTCAGTTCAGGGAGTCCGGTGTTAGTGCAGTGGTTTACGTACCGTACACTAGGAAACTGAATTATGATTTCCGACTCAGTTCACGAAAAAACTAATTCTGTGTGTTTTGGAAATGTCTTTAATTTTGATCTCTTTTGAGTTATCTCACCAGGTATAACTTATTGGCCATGGCGCACCTGTCTCTTTTCAGGATGCCTTCATGTAGATATCCAGCCATGATTCCGGAGAGAGTTCATGATAATGGCCCACAGAGCAATGAGGCTATGGTGAAAGACCCTCTTACTATGTTAGCACCTTCGTGTGGTGCACCAGCATGACCACCAACTGTTGGGCAGTAGTTTCCACCATCCCCACTAGCCAATATTTCATGCAGACTGAGCACATTGCTCGATTTCTAGAGACAGAGGCCTCTGAGGTTTCGAGGTGAGATAGTTCCCCAAGTTTCTGAGGACTAGCTAGAGGCTGTGGCTTAGGTTTCTCACTTAGATGAGACACCAGTATATTAGATGTTGTTCCTAGATTCTAGTCTTTTCCATGGAATGGTAGGAATCTGGTGTATTTTGATGCTCCGGTCGCATGAAGAGGCGATGCTTTCTTGGTTGGACTTTGAGACCCTCTTCAGGGGAGAGTTCGTTCCAGCGACACTACACTTTGTGCATATTCAGGAGCTCATGCACTTATAGCATGGCCGCCTGAAAGTATCACAGTACTCGGCGAGATTCACTGACCACTTTTGCTACTCCACCGACATGTTACAAGACATATTCTTTAGGGCCTGGACCTTTGAGTAGGGTATCCTGGGAGATCATATCATCGATGATATCGGTGAATATCCTGATGCAGGCATGAGTTCTAATGAAATAATTATTGGTAGAGAGATTCTTCATTGAGTAGGAACCGACAGTGAGAGCCACCACCGGGATAGGTAGCTGATCCATCTACATAAGGCATTAGGCAGATGATGGAGGGGGAAAAGTAGGCCATACCTTCTAGAGGAAGACGTCGGGACCTAGGGTGGGAGGTGTGGAACTCATGAGGTAGAGCGGGTCAGCTGGGAAGTAGACTGTGCTTCACGTACAGCGGGTAGGGACACATGGCTCACGACTGCCTGACCCTCCATACTGATGATCAGAAGACGGTTGAGGGACCTCTAGGGTATAGGAAAAGATTATAGCGAGGGGTTCCATAGGGCAACAGACTTGGTAGAGGAATAGGTCATGCGGCTAGTGGTGGATGACGTTTTGATGTTCTACCACCACCACCCGCAGGTGGTCCAGCCCGACCACATGGAGTGTGTGGAAAAGGCCGAGCACAACTACAGGCATTTGAGTCCATCAACCATGGACCTCCGGAGATGATTATATGTACGATCTGTGTCTATTCTACCCTAGCTGTAGTACTTATATTCATAGGTTCCAGTCACACTTTTATTGTCACCACACTCGTTTGGAGCTTGGTGATTCTAATGGAGTTTTTGTCTCGATCCTTAAAGTTAGAGACTCTTATGGGAGAAGATTAGATGATTAAACCCTCGTGAAAATAGTGTGAGCTCACTCTAGGTGGTGAGATCTTCGGTTGGGATCTTCTAGTACTAGTGTCAAGGCCTTACGACGCCATTTTGGGTATGGAATAGCTATCCACAGTCCATGCTCATATCAGTTGTTTTAGGCACAACGTTAGGTGTGTCCACCAGGATAGGATAAGGTTTTCCTTTATCAGTGTGAAGGAACCCATTTCAGTACATGAGGACCTTTATCGAAGGAGGTTTTAACTGATCACTCTTCAGTTGGATGGCCTTACCCACATAGTAGTTGACTGGAGGAGTCTGAGTTATCCTGTAGTGGTGGACCAGTATATTGATGTCTTTATTGATGATGTTCTGGGACTACCTTCTCATAGAGAGTTAGAATTCTACATCGACCTATACCTAGGGATGACACTTATATCTATGCCAGTATATTGGATGGTCCACACAGAACTTCGTGAGTTGTGGGTACTTTTGGAGGACTTGTAGAAGAAGGGGTTAATAATTCCCAATGTTTCTCCATGGGCATCCCTGATTTTGTTTCCGAAGAAGGCATATGCATGGTTGAGGGTTTGTGTGGACTATCGCCACCTTAACGAGGTGACCATGAAGAACAAGTATCCACTCTTGAAAATTGATGATCTCTTCGACCAAATAATGGGAGCTCGATAGTTTTCAAAGATTGGCCTCAGATCAGGCTCTCACCAGCTCAGGGTACATGATGTGGAAATACTGAAGACGGTCTTCAGGTGTCGGTATGGCCATTATGTGTTCTTGGTGATTCACTTTGGCATAACCAAATCTTTTTTAGTGTTCATGGGGATCATGAAACGTATCTTCCAGCCGTACCTCGATTGCTTCATAGTGGTCTTCACTGACGACATCTTTATATACTCAGAAACAGAGGAGGAGCATGTCATGCACCTACAGATAGATCTGGATACACTCTGATTGCACCATCTTTATCGTAAAATCTCAAAGTGCTAGTTATAGATATGATAAGTCCACTTCCAAGAGAATTTTATCTGAGAGGATGGAGTTGTAGTAGATCCTTCGAAGATAGAGGTAGTGATTTCTTGGGAGCCACCTAGGAGTGTGCCTGAGGTGCGGAGATTTCTGGGATTATATGGTTACTACATGACATTCATACTTTTCTTCTCTAGGGTAGAGGCACCCTTTTCAGCATTGATGAAGAAGGGGAAACCTTTCTTGTGGATAGAGAGATGCTAGCAGAGTTTTTAGGAGCAGAGGCAGAGACTGACGAGTGCCCCCATATTGAGGCTACCAGAAGAGGGCGTGGGGTATGTAGCCTACTATGACACACCAAGGACTATACTAGGTTGTGTCCTAATGTCGGAGCAAGCAGTGACAACCTAATTCTCACGGTAGTTGAGACAACATGAATAGATTATCTCCAATCCTTGACTGTCACTCCCCCACTTCTTCAGCGAGTTTGGGAGGCACAACTTTGGGACATAGACTGCAAGGCCTGATATACTCAGATATATTTAGTACAACCAGTGGATTAATTTTCTAATGGTAGGGATCCTGTCATTCTCTTTATAGGATGCACTTTGGTACCAGTGACGCATCAGGGTGCGACATTGAGGGAGTTCCATATATCTTTTTTGGAGGTACATCCTGGTGTGGAAAAGATATACAAGGAACACTGGTGTTAGTACTGGTGGCTAGGGATGAATAAAGAAGTGGCAGAGTTTGTATCACGATGCCTCACAAGTCAGCAAGTGAAGGCCGAGCATTAGGTATCAGTAGGCTTAGCTCATCCACTTGGGGTAACATAGTGGAAGTGGGATGGTATCTCCATTGACATCATGACATGGATACCACGTATTTCTAAGGGCCACAATTCCATTTCGGTGATCGTTGATTGACTCACCATGTCGGCCCACTTCCAACCCATCTATGAGCAGGGATCAGCAGAGAGCTAGGGACGTCTCTACGTAAATACGATTGTACGACATCACAGGGTGCTATTGATGATCGTCTCATATCGCGACACTCATTTTACATCCCATTTGTGGCAGGGTTTAGAGGTGGTGTTTGGTACTCATATACACTTGAGCACCACCTTTCATCCTCAGAAAGATGGTCAGACAGATCGTACCATTCAGACACTCGAGGACATGTTTCGTGTGTGTTTCCCTGATTTTGGCCGTAGTTGGGAGGACCACCTACCACTGTTGGAGTTCGCATACAACAACAGTTATCACTCTACTATCATCATGGCTCTGTTTGAGTCATTGTATGGGAAACCTTTCAGATCACCACTATGTTGGACACCCCTAGGGGAGTCATCACTTATGGTTCTAGAGTTGGTACAGGATTTCAGGAAGAAAGTGCAGATCATCCAGGAGAGGATGAAGACTACACAGTTCCAGTAGAAGTCTTATTTGGACAGGAGACGGAGACCCTTGAAGTATGAAGAGGGAAACCATGTCTTCCTATGGGTCTCACCCCGATGAGGATTATGGATGTTTGACCAGGGTGACAAGCTATCTATGAGGTTCATCGGACCCTTCCAGATCCTTATCAAAGTAAGCGAGGTGGCATACCATCTAGCTCTTCCCCCATAGATGCATAGGGTGCATAATTTTTTCCATGTGTCCCAGCTGAGGAGGTATGTGCATGATCCTTGTCACATTATCGACTAAGGAAAGTTGGACATCGATGATGGTGAAACTTTTTTGGAGTTCCCGGTGGAGATAGAGGATCAATAGGAGTGGGTCCTTCGTGGGCGGTCAATTCCTTTGGTGTGAGTTTATTGGAAGCACATGAATCTCCAAGAGAGTACATGGGAGCGGGATGATCAGATAATTTCTATTTACCCCCATTTGTTTCACTAGTTTTTTTGTAGCTTTCGAGGAAAAACATCCCTAATATGGGGAGAATGTAAAAACCAAGAAATTACATGTATTTTTTTAATTATTTGGTATTATTACAATTCTGCGAAAATTGATGGTGCTTGATTCCGAGTTCAGGTGTGCCCAAAAAAGAATTTTGATATTTTTTTAGGTACGTTTAGTAAACGTGTGGGTGACATTTTATAACTTTTGAATGAGTTCTCAAAATTGAAATCCCGGGTCATAGTTGAATTCAAAGCACTGGGATTCACTTATGGGAGGCTTCACATCGACTGTAGTTGGTCGGGAGAACAAGATAGTTTTTTGGTCTTTTAAGAAAATAATAAAATAACATGTAATTGTTATTTTATTTTTCTTCAGTGGTTGAGCAGCAGTGGAAGGATCACTGTCTTTTCAATCCATTTAATGTCCTGAATCTGGGTTTTTTTAACCACAGAGATGAAACATTAAATGTGGTTCGTAAATGAACCACATTAATGTTTTGCAACACGGTTGATTCTTCCATCAATTTAATTTAAGCTCAGGCATGGGCTTTTGGTACGGTTGTGAGGAACCTCTGGAGAAGTACTGTGACACCCTCTACTGAAAAATGATGGGGGATTGGGCATCAATGAACCTGGATCAACATATGTCAGCGGCTTAATCAAACGCGAAATCGTCTTCCACCATCGCAACGTCTCCATCGAATCTTGAGTAATGGGGGATTTTTTATGGTTTAATTCTTTGAGTTGATGATGAAAAAATTGATACCCACTAGTTAAAATTCTAACACTAAGGGCACGGGCCATACGGACATGGCTCAAACCCTCCGCCGATTCACACATGACACGCGCTTTGGAGGACGAATTTCCAACTCGGCAAAACCTTGAATCTGAGAGCCGCGCAACAACCACGGCATCCCGAGAGGTCCGTCGGCACGAGAGGAAGGGAAAACGGACCACCAAATCTCACCTGGTGTCCCATAAAAGATCAGACGGTGTGACCCAAGTGACTAGTGCTGGTGGAAAAGGTAGTATCCAGTGCTCACCGGCAATGGAAGAGGGTGGAGATGCATGGAGCCACGACGGACCCGAAGGGGCGTTCGACACTCAGTCGGTCGCGTTGGCGATGCGGCTCGCTGTCGTGCGACACAGTGAAGGGGCCATGGAATCGACATTGCGGAACAGACGAACCCACGTCCTGTAGTCCCTTGAACACCATGATGTCACTACGTGGAACTACAGATTGAAGATCAAAATGGATCCTTGAGCTGTTCGGGGAGCTAGGCGGCCACCCGGTTGGAAAGTCGCGCAAGAGCACCGGGCTGCGTCGCCCGGCGTGCGGTGCCCTACCGACAGTCCGGGCCAATCTGTGATCCAGCCCAACCGGGATGGCCCAATCTTGTTTAGGTCAGGATGGGTCAGAACCATACTGGGTCGGGTCAGCCCAGGTCGTGTCGGACCAACCTGGTCAGACCGGACCGAGACACAATCGGGCCCATTTTCTCTTAAACAGTCGTACCTCATGAACTAGACATTTGTTTGATGGAAAATCTATAGCTATGGGATCCTTGGAGTGAGAATATACTTTTAAAATAATCCACCTATGTTTTGGAGGAAGTTGGAGTACGGCTGGGTTGGATCATACCCGAATCCAACCGATCCCACGACACTAAAATGCCTATAACTCACAAACCGGGCATCCAGTTGATGCGTTGTCTGTTGTGTTGTAACAAATATGATATGGAAGTCCTTAGGTTTACTCCTAATTGGATCTTAGAAGCAATTGATTCACAATCGATGTACATAGGAGAAGATACTGTGGAACTTAAGTGCCCCATGTGCGAGGAATCATGTTGTTGGTTGTCGTCTATGTAGCAACCCTGTGTGGATCGACATCTAGTTACCCTATGTGGATCAGCGTCATAGTGACCCTGTGTGGATAAAAATTATGAAGAACCTCTGTGGGTCATCATCATAGCGACCCTGTGTGGATCAGTATCATAGAGACCCGATGTCGATCAGCATCTACCGACCCTGTGTGGATCTGCACCATAGCAACCCTATGTGGATCTGCATTCTAGCTACCCTGTGTGAATTATCAGTGTGCGACCTGATGAGGACTGGCCTTAGAGTGGCCCGTCGTGGATCGGTTTTATAAGACCCTGTTTGGATCGACAAATGAACAACTGCCACATTTTTTAGTTATGGAAACTTCCTAACATAGTAGAATGATATAGCCTTATACTACTTATCTTTATTCCTAAACTCTGAGTTGTATATATGGTTTGAGCTGAGTCTTTTTCTTTGTTCTTTATGATTGAGATCATGCTTGTGGTTATCCTTTTTTGAATTATGAGTGTCCTTCGGGGGTATCGGGGTCTCAAATGGGTATTTTTATACTCACCCCTGCACAGGCTTCGCCTGCACCTAGTCTATTGTTGTGGAGATGGCGAGCAGCTCTGCTGAGACTGTAGGAGCGAGGACCATGTGGTACATGGAGATCACAATTGATGTGGAGAGCATTGTAGATGAGCTATACCTACACTTCAGGGAGGATCCTAGGTGGATTATTCTATGATCTGTTTACTATTTTCTTTTGTTGTTGTACCTTTCAGTTGGGCTTGTATTCCGGTCCCTTTACATTCGGTACACACTTTTATTACTACAGATTTACTTTGTGGTTGTAACTTTTTTTGTTCATTGGACGTGTGTTTGTACATATTTAAAGTCAATGTCTTCCCGTTTTAGGGATATGCATTTCTGGTGCTAGTCTCCAACCCTTGGCCTATGGAAGGCGGGCTTGGGGTAGTCACGGCACGGGCTCTGGGGGACGGGTTGTGTGATCGGCTGACCGCAGAGTCTGTGATAACTGTGTGGTTCCCATGAATCGATCAAAAACCCCAATAAACACTTAATAATAATAATAATAATAATGTAACAATTTTATAATTTCAATAGTATTATTCTTAAAAACAATAATAGAAACAATAATAACATTCTCTTAGTAATTATTTCATTATTATCATTATTAGAATAATACTTTTAATTCTATTTTTATTTTTCATTATTTTATTTCCACTCTCATTTAACACTATTTGATTATTAATTTAATTTTTTTATTTTAATTTTTTAAAGATGGGAAAGTCGTATGGTTTCCTGGATAAAGCCACTTGATTTACAAACCCTGCTTTTCCCATCCTCCAGATAACGTCAAACACCAAACAAGTGATTTTTTCAACAAATACACAAAAATTTAAACCGAGACTCAACCCAAACACCAACAAAATTACTAAATCCATGAAAAAATGATATAATAATTACAAGGGTCTCGGTGTGTCATGGACATAGAAGAGAAATCTAATTATCTTGTTCTGATGGAGTGTGGTAGAGAAGATGATAACCAAAATTTAAACCATCAAACTCACCAGAAATATGTGATTGGTTAAAGAGGCCACTAATTTCTTAATAAGAAAATTAAATGAACGACATTTTTATTTTAAAATACTTTTCCTATAGTTAAGGTAACCATTTACCCAATAGAATAAAAACCTAAGTAAATATGCATAATTTACTAATAGAGTTTCACCATTTAATCAATTTTCACCACAATATCATCTTTTTCTCCAATCAATTTGTTTTTAAGATTATTTTTTACACATGGCGCACTAGAATAAACTTCTATAGATCAAAACAATATGCAAAAGAATAACTATATATTCCTTCTATCATTATAAATTAATAAACACCAAAATTATTAGTACAAGATAAGATAATTCACCAAAATTAATAAACCATATATGATGAAAAAAACATCAATCTCCAAAATTCAATAGTAATACCCAAAGTTCAACTTAGGCCATTCAATAAATAACCATCCTAAAAATTTCTCCAAATAATTCAAGGTAAGATTCAAACCCAATATTTAGAAGTATTTGATCACATAGTATTCCAAGATAAATTTTATAATTTATCTCTAAATAGAATCAATCACTCATAATGTCTCAAAGAAAATTAATTTCATAGAACACATAATCTCCAAGAGAACTTAATAATTTCAATAAATAAACTAAATCACTACAAGTCCAAAATAAAATCATTGATTCTTACAAACTATAGTTTAAATTTTACTTCTCAAATAAAATACAATAGTATTATATTTAGCTCAATATTATTGGATTCCCAAAACGTATAACATCATCCAAAACCAAATTAAACACTTAATCACCAAATATTTTCCCAATCCCAATATTATCTATTCGATAAAACATATATTCCCAAAATGGGCTTGTTTTTAATCCATCAATTTTTTTTCCAAAAAAGAGTAATTTATAATAATTGGAAATTAATGTAGGCCAGTGGTAGGTGATGCACCCTTATCACCCTATTGTTGTTGGTTCAATTCTCGTGGCCTTACCGGATGTGATGGGTTGTCACCCATCCTGCGGGTTATCCTTTTTCTAAAACAACATTAATATAACCTTAAAAAAAATATAATGCACATCCTTAAAATAATTATAATTACTAAATATAATTTTAAAAACGGTAGAAAATAAAACTCCAATACATAAATACTTTATCCATTTATTTCCACATAGGTCCTTCCTTGTTCTATATTTTATCATTTAGAAGAGGGAATCTCTTAAATCTAAAAACCATAGTGTGAGAATCAATTATCCTATTAGAAAAACCATATAATATTTTTTAGTATGTCTAAATCCTAACTCATTGTATTCAATAAAATAGACCTTAGGTTTGACATAGGTAATTAATTGTCACTATCTATTGAAATCCCTCATAATGGTTTTTAATTAAATTGTGAATTATCCTAAGAATATCTCACAAAATTGTCAAACCAGATCTACAGTAAGGTTCGTGGTTGTGTACTAGGTTACGATCGAGTCATGCAAGATGCACATTTTTGTATTTGACACCCCTAGGGACATCTACTCCAGAACCACATCCAATTGAAGTAACCCAATCAGGATGTATTTCTTAGAAGATCTACATAATCTATTTCTTACCAAAATTAAATAATGTTCTTCTATACTTACCCTAAAAGTATATATTAGGGTTATTTAACAAAATATAAGCTTTCTAAATTAATTTTCCCAAGGTTCTACTAAAATTTCTCTAAAACAAAATATAACAGCCAGACCCTTGAAACCCTAAGCTAGTTCCTTAAATATTTCCATTGGCATATATACAATCTTCAAATACCAAGGGACCGAATAGTTTAGTATTCTTTATAAAATAGATACATACATGAGTACTTTATTTAAGATAAATACAAAATTACAACATATTTTTTCAATAATAACTTTATTCCATCTAATGTATCTTTGTATACCATTCTCACCACACTCTGGGGAATCTTGAGGAAAGAATACATAATAAGGGTGAGCTCAAATGCTTAGTAAAGGAAATTTATGGTTGAGGAAATAATGAATCAATGAGAATTAATCTATATATCAAGGTAAATAATTGAGAACACGTGACATTTAAATAACTAGATAAGTCATAATTAATATGTAAAGTTAAATTACTGGAAAAAAATGCTCCATTTCATCAATAAAATGATAATGAAATTCATCTATATATTTTATCATTTGAAAAAATCAAGGATAATAATAATGATAATTGAAATGTATATGAAGAAAATGTTTAGTTATTAGATTTCATGTTTAAGTCAAATGAAATCCTATACCGTCAAGACCGTTCATAAGATGGTTTAAAAATACAGATACAAACATCTTTAATTTGAGAATCAAAATTTTCTAATTAGAACCTTTCAATGTAACAACATACTATATAATGTCTAGGCCCCACCAGTCACTGTCAGTCCAAATCATTCCTTGTATCGAGAAATCAATATAATTAATAATCAACGTTCCTTATGAAATATCCATATTAAATGAATAATATAGATTTATCAATATTTCCCCAGTGGAGGATAAGTAACAACAAGGGTTTATGATGTTGATGAATGGAAATACCATTCAAATATTATTAAAAACATTCTTGAAGAAAGTAAACATTAAACAATCAAAAGAGTACCACACAACTTAGAAACATTTGAATTATAATCCCCATGAAGTAATAAAAATAAAATAAACAAATAATATCATGAGAATAAGGTGATTCATGATATAACATGTCATATTTATGTATATACACCATATAAAAAAACTAGGTGCATAGCATTACAATATGCCTCAATGAAATGAAATTGTGATGAAATCCCTTACCACTTTATTGTTATTTATTTACAAGGAATCACATTTAAAAAACAAAATATTTTATTTTAAAATGAACTTGTAAACATTTAAATGAATCTTCAAAACACTAGTGCATCTTAAAATTATTAAATTTTGTACATGTTATATATGTTAAGACCATTTCTTTAACTTTTATAAGAAAATACTTGTTTTGGAAAATGACAGAAAGATTCTATTAGAATAATTATTTAGAAAATTAAATATTTGTATAACTAAATTTTAAAAAGAATTGTCAAATAGTAAAATCATTTTTGAAAACATTTATTGAAAAAACTAACATGGAAGAGAAGTTTTCTCCAATAGAGACATATACAAAAACAATCATGAATAACAATGAGATTATTAAATAATCCCTTACCACTTTATAATGAGTAGAATCATATGCCCCATTAAATAAATAATATCTTAATATTCATAATAATAGTCAAAAAATACATTCATGTATGTATACACACCACACAAAAGAAAATAGTGTTGAATATGGAATAAGTCTCACATAAATTAAAGTTAGAATAGATATCTCTTAACCCGACGCTTCATTTAGCAAAACAAGCATTACACTCTTGTATAATTGTTTTAGTATTATTATTAAGTTATATCATAATATTATTCATATTTATGATATAACATATTATCTTCTTATATAATTTCATCACTCTTTTGTTTATAATATTTTGGTATTACCCTTGTTTCGGGTGCCATGTGCTTCATTTTCCTATCCATGTTTTGGAATGATAATTTCTGTTTTTTCCCATATGATATATATACAAAATATTATTAATATTATCAATTGCATAAATTTCAAATTTAACCTTTAATAAAAAATTTATAATCATTTTTTTAGGGTTAACATGTAAAATGAATCACATCGCATCATGGAGACGGTAGGTCATACGTATGCACAAGCGACAGGATCATTCCCTTAATAGTGAAAGATTAAGGAATTTGGTGGTATATTAATTTTTCTAGAATAAATATTATGTAAAAATTATAATATATCTCCATTAAATCCATAATTATACCAATCCAAATAAAGTGGTGATGAAAAATAGATTACACCACGACATGGAGACAATAAGTAATGCGTACAAACACATTGTGATTTTTCTTTTCAAAGGATTGATAAAACATGAAATATTGTTTTAACATAAAAATAATAATATCTCAAAATATATATTATACTGGAGTAATTAATTAATAATGGAAACAACCCATAAAGTGGATTTTGAAGAAGAAATAAAAATTGATGAATTAGTAAGACCATTACCTCTTCTTCGGTAGACTTCCATTAGATCTCTTCTTAAGGGATTTATGTTAGGTATTTTAGGAGAGATAAAACCTCAATAACATCGATAATTTTTTTATGAGAAATAAGTAGGTCTTATTTTATCTAGAAGGATCAATGTGGTGTTACTAGGTGAGGGAGGAGGTTCCCTTTTAAAATTGATGTGAGGGTCACTTTCTGAAACTCTCAAAAGATTAAATTAATATAAATTAATAACCAATTAAAAATTAGTCCATAGTGATTTATTTTACATATAATATGATTATGTGTTGAAATTACCACAACCAATAATTTTTATACAAATTTCGGTCACACTTTTACCCTTATCAATTGTCTTTAACCCATAGTTAACCCTTTTAACTCTTACCATGACATCATGTAATTTATAAGTTGAGGGTTAATATAATTAATATAAAACTCCAAATTTCAAATAAATGACCCATTTCTGATATTTTAATACTTATCTCAATAATTTGGAAAAAATTGATATTTTCATAAATTTTATATCATTTAATATGATATTATTTATTTTAAAATATAAATTTTTTCAATTTTTACATTATTAATTACTTTCCTTTTTTATAATATCATAACATCAATATAAATTCAAATAATTGATTCTAAAACACCACTAACATGTAAATTTCTTCTAAAAAATCATGTATGACATTAATCATCTTAAATTATAGTTATTTTAGTATTTTTACTATCATTAATTTGACATTTCTTTTAATTGAACAACTGATGCATCAACATTGGGAAAGAATTTATATTAATTATTTATTCTATAAAAAATATAAATAAATTATCATAATAAATATAATCATTATACATTTCAATATATTTTTGATAGTTGAAAATATTATTTATATAATCCCATATTAAAAATTTTTCACTTGGTAAAATCAAAAGTGTGAAAAAATTTATGTTTCATTGAATAAAATATAATAAATGTTATACTATCTTCAAACTTTCTTATAAAGGTTATAATTTTTTCCCAAGGATGATTTTTGTCGAAGCACACTCATCTAATGATATTAGGACAAGTTTAAAAATAATTTTATATTCATTATAATATTTTTTACATATAATAACATGATTTATCAATAACTGTGGTAATTAGAAATATTACTAAAAATACAATTCATAAACCCAAAATTAAAAAAAACTACTTAAATTTTTTGGAAATAATGATTAAAATATTGAATCCTTTTTATAAAATTACCAAAATAGAAGTTACATTAGTAAATTAAAAATTAATCTCAATGATGAAATGATAAGACAAGTTTTTAATGTGAAAACGATCAAAAGATTGTAATGTTTTAAAATAAAGACAATAAAATTATACTTTAGAACCAATTAAAAATATAATTTGAAACAATATAATATATATATAAGAAATATTAAATAAAATTAAATATGCCATCACTATTCATAAACACTGAAACTTATCAAAAAATAAAAAAAATTCAACCAAAGTAAATTTATAAATTCCACTATAAAATAAGATGTTTATTTTTATGAAATATAAAATATAAAAGTGTCAAAAAAATTATATATTTAAAATATACTTACAATTAAAATTTCGTAAAGGTTCATTTTTATAAAAATAATTCTTTTATGCATAAAATCAGATTTTTTCTTATATCAGGTCCTTATGACACATAAGATGAATTTTAAAAATTACATTGAATATATAATATATATTTATTTTTATGATATTTCACTAATAGTGATTAATCTTATTTTTTATGATAAAATACCATCATGTTCATAAAAATATATTTTTAATAAAATCATGTACTTCATATTCTATTGGTTTTTATTTTAATTTCTATCGAATAGATTTTAAAAACATGTGTAAAATATATTTTCATACATTATTAAATCCTATTCACAGAATACAACATAACAGATTGTGTTAACATAATAATATTTATTACTATATCGGGGTTCTTTTAAGTTCAGTGTTTCATGCAACGTATATTATTAATGAAATTTAATTTATTTAAGAAGACACATACTATAAAATCATGGGGTGTTACAAGGATGATAAGGTTTCATCGCCTACCACTGGGCTATGAGATATCCCCATTAATATGTCATTAGTTAAATAATTTGAAAAATAAATATTTATGATCAATTAGTGGTATTCATATTATAGTTTATATATTATTTTGTTTTATTGAATACCTTGTGCTAACCATATAGGTTTTGGAAAATTATTGGAGACAGATGGAAAGACTTCTCACCCTTTTATGGATATTACGATCCTTTAAAAGAAAATATTAGTGCTTTAGGACTAAAAAAATATTTTCTTGATATTCATTTCCTGGGGTAATTGATGAATTGAAAATTTATCAAATAAATAATTATTAAATTATTCTTATGAAATAGAAACATACCCATTAAGTATATTTCATTATATTCTAATAAAGTAAAAGAACAAATAAAATTTAAGAAAATGTATCTTGATAAAAATTATCATATTACATTTATCTCTACTGAATCGTAATTTCGTTTAAATTATCATAGATGTATGATTTTTAGGTACTTAATATTTTATTCATCATTCCCATGCTTGTGATTAAGGACCTATGTTACTCTCTATAATTATTTAGGCGTTCCTTCAATGTTAATATATTCACATGCTACAAATTTTCTTCTACTTGGAGACTTAGTTATTTGTTATTACATATGACCATTTTACATCCCTTTCTCTCTTATTAAGATGATGTTTTTTAACCCTTTTTATATTTTGGGTTTTCAATAATATAATATTCAAATACAAATCCCTTGATTTATGAGATCAAGGTTTAATTGCGAGGGTTCAGTTTATTTATCATGTGGAGAAATTAATACCTTGTAAGTCTAATATAATAATATTATACCAGATAAAGTATGTGACATTCAACACCAAGCATAAACAATTCATGAAAAATATTTATATAAAATTAATCTCTTTGACAACTTGCAGAACACGCAAACCCAAGTCTAAATGAACTATAATATAGTATATTGTCATAACCAATCTAATAAATTATTGAATATAAATAGTAATTGGTAAATTATCATAATTATTTCTATCTACTAATTATATGTAAAATAATAACAATTTAATATAAAAACATTTGTTTTTATAACAAATATGTTGTTTTCTAATGACGGTTCAGTTTCTCTCTGTGCACATAATTTAAAAGTAATTTTTAAAATTTAATAAAATTTATTCTATAAAATGAACTTAGTTTCTCAATTCATAACATCAAAATTATCATGGGGTGATTTTTTTGGTTTATCTAAAATATTTTATTTTTCGATTAATAGTTGAAATATAGAATTTTAATTGAAACAACTTTTTTCTTAAAATTATTTATTATGTTAAATTATATTTTTAATATTTTTTTGAAGTGAAATTAGTTGAATTATATACAAATTAATCCAATTTATTTTATTTTAATTATTTTCATATTAATTCTAGATATAAAAACATTTTAATCATTTGATCATTTTCCTTTTGAAATCATGCTTTCTTGTCAGATTTGTGGTTTTAAATTTACATTAAAATTTTTTACTTCAGTGAATGTAATTTTAAAACATTTATTCCATATTTGGAATCGTAATAATTTATATTATCTAATGAGTTGAACTTATTTTTTGACCAAAATGAAAAGTGAAAATAGTAAAAATTATTTACCATAGTTAAGTTAAAAATAAATTTACTAGAGGTTAAATTAACACGATACGTGTTAAAATGATCGAAAAAATGTTTAAAATGTTTTTTTCTCCATTATTCTAGCATATAATGTATAATTATCTATAATACCACTTTTTTACCCTTTTTTCAAGTTAAAATATGGGTACAACATTTTAGTTTCAAAAATTACCAGTGTGCCACTCAAGTCACCTATAAAGGGGAAAACACTATCCTCTCTCTTACACAATTTCAAAACCTTTTGGTTCAGAAATTCCTTATAAAAATAAGTTTATAACTGCAATCTACTCATCTTATAATCCTTTTTTTCAGAATTTTATTATATGAATACTTTAGGTTTAATCCTAAAGAGGTTGTCTGATAAGAGGTAAATTTTTTAGCATTGTGTTTTTATTTTACTTCTTCCTCCACCTCCTTAATATATTATTAAATCATGATTATATAATAAAAATATTATATTAAATATATATATGCGTTTTTATGATAAGTTAATGTCCTAATACTATCCTCAATTCCATCAAATGGGTTACAAAATCCTCATTTATCTGTATGGAGGACTACCGCCTTGTGAACCGATGCCATTCATTTTTCCAATAACACCACTCACATTTTGGTATAATGATGGATATATAATATATATATATATATATGATATATATATATATATATATATAAATTATACCTATGGAATAAAAACACAAAATATACCTTTTTCACTTTCCATTCCATAGGTGATATGATGACATCGCTCAGCTGTATGGCGGACTACCACCTTGGGAAGCGATGTGAATATTTTTCCCTAACACTTTACATTAAAAATAAAAATTAATAAATTTAATGAATATATGTGATATAAATGACACAATTATGATATTAAAAAAATATTTATCATTGTTAGAAGATAATATATCATTTTAATTCTTATATTTTAGCTTACTTAGAGATAATAAAATCATTCGTGTATGTGTGGACTACTCCCTTCCCAAAGCGATGTGACTCCCTTTTAATCACCACACCCATGGTTGATATATATATGTATATTTAAGGAAATGATATTATATTATGATAATTTTATAAATATAAAATATTACTTATCTTCAATAATGATCTCTAAAATATGGTAATGTTACACATGCCTAAATATGACCATATATCTCCATGATTGTAATGTACTTCATTTCTCAAATCGAAATTTCTTGATTATACATAAAGGGGTATTTTATATATAAATTGGATAACTATTTCATGACTAATATTCAATATAATATGAAATTATATAATTTAAATAGGAATCATACCTTTTATGAAAAAGAATAAATGAAAAAATAAGGCAATTAACATCCAAAATAGTCAAAATAATATAAGATTACTAAAGAGTGGGTGAAATGATGTTATAAAAGGTTCCTATATGATATTATAAAGACGAATATAGTTATTTTGTAAAATAATAATGTTTTTAAAACCATTATATAGTAGGTTAAATCATGTTCAACCAAAATGATGTGTAAGGTAAGGGATTTCTTAACTCAATTTTCATTCATTGGGTTGAACATCTATTTCATTCATTATGTCAATAAAATGTTATTATTGTAGTGAACATTTCCTATTTTATATTTTATTTCAACTATTTTAATGTGTATCTAAAATTTCCACCCAATCTATTCATTTATTTATCCCCAATTCAATGATATGATCTTTGTTAGGGACATCATCTCAGTCTCACTTAATATATAAATATTTTATTTTCGTGAAACTAATTTCTTTTATATCATTTAAATAAGTACCTTTTACATTTAATATCATGAATAATTCACAATTCATGGTATTTTTTTTTGAATTTTAATTATTTCATACAAGCGGGTTTTGCATGAATGTTGCCAAATGGTAAATAATTTCATTACTCAATTTCTTCTCATTGGGTTGTATTACTTCTTCATTTTCCTTCTATATTATATGAGTTGGTGTATAATGGATTTTGATTATATAATTTTATATTTCCACTTGTTTATTTTTATTTACATTATGTAGACATAATCAATATATTGATTAATTATAACGTCAATGTTATTATCATTAGAGGAATTTTTCATCAATTTTCATTTCAATGGGACATATTTTTTAATATGCACCCACTCACTATCATGTGGTTTAAATAATTCCCTATTAATATATTTAAGAAGAATACAGATTTGGTCATGGTGGTTAATGTTTAAATTCTAGTTTACCCATATTCATTGTATCATAGATATGAATATTTTTTGAATCATATACCCTTATTACATAGGTGTTTACTTTTAAATATATTTTCTATACTATGAAAATATTTATAAATATGTATTATTTACTCAAAATGGATTTTTTTTGACAAGGCACATTTTTCATGACATAAATTCAATATTAAATATATGAGGAATTCTTTAGACATGAAGGGATGGGTGGGAGATACAACAATATATCCCCTCATTACATCGATAATCTCATGAGGTGAATCAACAAACTAGCATTGAATAGGATTCTACCAGCATTTTTATACCATTTTGTAAAAGGTATTTACAATAGTTATATTATGTTCTTGAGAACATAACCAACAATAATTAATCATTTCCTTCATTTAGAATTTAGTTATTATTATCCATGATATATTCACAATTATATTTTCTCCGGATGCATTTCATTCTCAAATTATTGATTAAATGACATGTTTTTCAGTTATTTATATTCCCATATTGATTATTCCTTATCCATTTATAATTTTCATGTAATTGATTAAATGGAATTTATTATCAGTTATTTACCATCCATATGGATTGTGCTATTCAAATTACTTAAATAGAATTTGTGTTAAGTTATATACCTTTCCATGATATGGTTATTGATTCATGGTGGAATACAATGTACATAAACTATACTGAGGATTTGGGGACACCCTTATATTCCTTAATTTCCCAAGAATCCATTAATTTTAGTATGATTATGTTATAGGATATTCAAGAAGAAATAATTTTATTCTAAAAAAATTATTGTAGTTTTTATATTCAAACTTAATTCAAAACTCGTGCATGTATATATTTTATTAAGACTATTAAACTATTTGGTCCATCAAGATGTGTATCCTTGTACCTTATGAAAATTTAATAAAGTATACACCAGATTTGGGTTACTAGTATTGGGGTCTCTATAATAATATTCCAAAAATGGTGATACACTAGTAAATAATTGATTTTGAGTTATGAAACTCGAGTCAATAATGTAAAACAAGTAATTATTCTTGAATCAATAATGTTCCAGGAGTTACGATACACAAGCCGCTAATGGGTCATATGAAGTAATTCCTTAAACAGTATATAACGGGACTCGTGATTTTAATGACTGAACCATCATATATTGTTTCCCATAATTATGTTTCATCCATAATTTATTACTAGGATATGTTTCAATAACATTCTATATTTTTTTGATTATTCATCATGGATCATGTTTTTTGTATCACTCTTTTATGGAATGGTTTTTTTCATTTGAGATTTAATTTCATTCTATCATGATTTATTAAAAAATCTTATTGTTCCATGTCATTTTTTAAAAGTTATTTTACCCATGCCCATGTTTTATCATATTACTAAGATATAAACCTTTATGTAACTTCTATATATTTTAATTTAATGAGAAGATAGTCCCGCACCGTTCTTTTATTTCCATTTTCATTGTTATGAGATGAGTATAACCTATGGAAATATTATAAGGGAGTCTAGCGTAGAAGACTTATGGTGGAATGTTTAGAAGGGTTTTAAAAAATGTCTCTTGTATAGATAGTTCGCAAATACGTTAAACCTTCCATTCTTATTAGAGTGGGATTTTTTTAGATGTATTGTTTGACATATAGAAATTATGAAAATTAAAAAATATGTAGACGTTGGTTCATGTCACATGATATCAAGCCTTTATGGAATGTGTCTATTTTTAGAATCAATACTAAGAGAATTGATATGGTGGCCTCACATAGTGTTTTTCTAGATTTTTAGAATTACGGTTCCATAGGTGATTTTAATAGTGGATATCATCATGTCTTTTAATTTTACCTTGTTAGGAATAAGCATATAGTGTATAGATCTATATTATTTATCATTAATTCATTGGTGATTCTATCATTTCTTGGGATTGATTTGAATGTTTAAGAACCATCTCAATGATTAAAAGACAGTGATGAGAATGAGCCATATATTTTTACAAAAAAGTGTTCCTACTATCCCAACCTTTCCCCTAGGGCCCGTGCCATGACTACCCCAAGCTCGCCTTCTATAGGTCGGGGGCTAGCGACTAGTAATGAAAGGTGTATTCCCTAAAACGGGAAGGCATTACCTTTTAACCTGTACAAACACATGGTCCAAGAACACAACAAAAAACAAATGTGATGTAAAATGATGTAGAAATATGAGTGCTGGAAGTAAAGGGGGGTCAGGATACAAGTCCAACTGAATATAAGAGTACAAATGAAAAGTACAAATAGAACTGAAAGGAACAATACAACTGAAAAAGGTAAAACAACTACTTATTTGTCCTCTGTGGATCCTACATTAAGGGTAGGTATAGATCGCCTCCTTACCACTCCATGCTCACCTATCTCCTCAGTGTACCGCCTAGTCCCGGCTCCCTCAAACCTCAGCCTAGCTACTCTTCATCTGCACAAGTCACAACAAGGGGTAGGCATAGCCAGTGTAGGGGTGAGTATAACAATACTCAGTAGGGACCCTGAGACCCCCGACGGTCTCTCATAATTCCAAAAGGAAAACCAAATATCATGATCACAATCACAAAGCACAAAGAAATAGAAAATACTCAATTAATGTCTGAACTCAAACTAGTTATACAACTCAGAGAAACCGGATTATGAAAAAGACTGACACAAGAACACTATGAATGCTAATAGCCAGCCATTGATTCTCTAGGGCTAGGAATAAGTTACATTCTCATTTATAATGTCAAACACCTTGGCTACAGGAAAACTCATCCTATATCGAGTATAATGGGACTATCACGTCACAAAAAGGTGCTTCCCACTACCCTTGGATTGTTGAGGTACTCCTTATTTTGAGTACTGTGGGTCTTTTGTGTCACACAGTGGCGCTCCCCACCCTGGGTCTGCCACGTCACACAGAGGTGCTCCCCACCGTGGGTCTGCCGTGTCACACAGAGGTGCTCCCCACCGTGGGTCTGCGGCGTCACACAGAGGCGCTCCCTCTTGTGGCATGCTGAGGGACTAATCCTATCGATTATCATGGATCTATCGCATCACATAGATTCAATACCGACTGGGGGTTTACGCGTCACATAGAGGTGATCCCCATTGGGTCGTCGAGTCACTTTGATTTGAAAGGTCTGTAGTCGTCATGTATCGTCCAGTTGTGGGGTTCCTTATGTAGTGTGCTTGAGAGAACCCATCCCCAAGCCATCGGTCATATTTCATCCAGCACGAAGTCTCAAAATGAAAATAACATGATGATATTTCATGTCATAATGGTTTCAAAAAAATAGACGGTGTGTCAATCGGATGCCCGGTCTGTGTGTTATAGGGATCTTAGTGTCGAGGGCCCTGTAGGATTCAGGTGCGATCCAACTCGGCCGTACTCCATGTTTCTCCACAACTCTCAGGGAGTAACTACAAATAACCATCTCACTCAAAGGATCCTAATCACATATATGGTTCTTCAGAAGGACCACCGGTTTTGAAGCTACAACTTGTTTTGTGTAACTGGTCGGTACGGGGTCCGGGTCCGGTCCGCCTCGGTCAGGCAGGCCCGACCCGATTCGGCATGGGCCGACCTCGATCGACCTGGGTTGAACCAACCTGACTCGTTTCCGACCTGACCTGGGGAAATCCGGCTTGCTGGGCCTGGCCCGACTCGGTTGGGCCGCTGCTCAGCTCGCTAGAAGGTACATCGATCCACTGGGCCGACTCAGTGGTGCCACCCGCATGGCGGTGCGGGCCTCTAGGGATACCGGGACACGACACATCTAGGTAGGGCTGACATGGCATAGAGCCATGTCAACAGTTCAACCTGTGGGTTTGACCCAACGCAGATCCACGTGGCGTCATGGGTCCTCTCTCCCATGGCCGAAGGGTCGTGACTTTGTCGTCGGATGCGCCGCTAGCCTGCGCCCCATCCATCGGCCGCCAGTCAATCTGGAGGCACCTGCTCCAACCATGTCCAACGCAAGCCACGACCCTACTGTCTCGTGGGCACGCCGCTAGGGGCGCATCCCACCCCTTCCGGTTTCGTCGCGGCCGTTCAACGTGTCAGCCGACCTCTCTAGTAGCACGCGACGGCACGCCGCACCCTCACTCACGGCCGGTTGGTTTTCCGCCCACCTTCCTCTGGTCATAGTAGTTGAAAATTTGTGCCTCTTTTTTTCATCTATGGCGCACAACGGCCTGCAACGTCGTGCCTCCTCTGTGTCCAGCCAGTTTCGGCCCCTCCGATGACCATTACGGCTTTCTGACGCGGCCTCCCCTTGCGGCGTGCGTCGACGCACTATCTCCGACGTAGCTGGTTGGTATCATCATGTCGTCGGTGTTCAATGGAGGTGAAAATTTTGCAAAGTAGCAGAGGGTTGAGGTTGGGTCTGTTTAGACCACACCCTCCATGTTATCTTGAAAACATGAGGGGGTTAAGGGTTTAAAAAACTCTTGAAATTTAAATCATGATAAACCTCACAAGGATCCTTGCAATAACCTCCCGTAGAAACGAATGAATCATGGGCCAAACCATTAGTCAGTTGACTTGCGTTCTCTGTATTATTCAAGAATTGGGAAGTGGAAAATCATTTAAAATGCATAAACGAATATACCCCCTAATTGGAATACCCATTGGAGAGTGTCCGCCCTTGATGGTGGATCGTGTTCTTCATTCCCGCAATCGGTTCCCAATGACGCCACTCATACTTCGTCCTTCAGTTCGTGGTTCGGTGTCGCCCGTCACCTCCCGCTAGGATTAGCTCCATCCTCTAAGGGTTCAGCGTCACGACTCTACTTCAGCACTTCGTTTCTTGGCGAAGCTGTGCTAGTACCTCCCCCCAAACTCCATATAAATAGGAGAGGGGGAGGGTAAGTAACGATTCAGATAATTGATGGGGGATCATAAATTAGGAATCTTTCTAATTCCCCAATGACGTCATTACATAGGGTTGGAAGGTCAATCCATTTATCGGATTGACACATCGTTGGCCCCACACACTTCTTGTCTCTTGGAGGATGTGAAAGAAAATAAAATAATAAAGTTATTTCATTTCATTTCTTTTTTAAAGTCACAAAACTTACCTTTTTCTCCAGACCTACTGTGGTCAATGTAAAGCCTCTACTATGTGAATCCTAACATTGCGGATTCAACAGTGCCCTCATATTTTTTATTAGACCAACGATTCAAATGATATAAAATGCTTCTCGCATGTTTACTAAACGTACCCGAAATAAAGTTCCATAAATTATTAACGTTCACCCTCAAACTTGGCCAGTCGAGGATAGGCTCCGCCTAAGGATAAAACGCCCCAACAAACCCAATGGTACTCTTGGATTTTTAATCAGAGTTACCATTTAGAAGTTATTTATTTTACAATAAAATAATTGTTACTTAATTAATTTATTTACAGCAAAAAACTAATTTTCACTAGTAGCTTACACCGACCAATGTTAGTATCATCCTATGGAAAGCATATCCTCACGATTACAGCGGTGGTCTCAGATTTTCAATCTGATTTCCATTCATGATTTATAAGCATTTGAAAAATAAATTAATTTTTTATTATTATTTTATTCAGGGTTATACCATATTTGGGTTTTCTCCCAGGAGGCCATCGCTAACAAAAATTAAGTTGCATCTAGGATAAACCCTCCATCCTGAGCACAAGGGTGCCCTCTGATTTTTTATCTGAGCAACCATTTAAGATTTATTCCACTTTTTCAATAAAACTGCTTAGGCGTGATAATTAATGCTTAGAAAAACTTCGACGGATCATTCTAGGAACTCCGAGCCTCGGAATCACGCACCGTCATATTTTTCAGTCTTGAAATAATTCCATATAATTAAAAAAATATATATAGAAAATTAAGGACATTAAATTCTCATCACATTATGGATTTACATCCTTGAAAGCTAAAACACTGGTAAAACATACAAATGTGGGTACTGGGCATGAATCTAAGCCTCCTGCTCACATGTTCTCTCCAGGAGGTTCTCGTGCTGCCAGCATATGTGCACCAAAGGTGTCGATCACCCACAAATGACTTGCTTCTAATGATCCTAAATCTCGACTGGAACCTCCATAAACATTGCCCCATCACCAAAGTATTTCTCTCTTTGGTCGATGCCATGAGATTGGTCATGCAAGTATCTCCTCAGCTGGGATACATGGAAGACATCGTTCACCCTCTTCAACTGCGGTGAATGTGCTAAGCGGTATACCGCCACACCTATCCTCTGAAGTATTACGAATGGCCCGATAAACCCCTGTGATAACTTGCTACCTCTTCCAAGTATCCATAGGAAGACATGGTCTCCCTCCTCGAACTCCCAGGATCTCTGTCTCCTATCATCACAAGACTTCTGCCAGCTCTGTGCATACTTCACTTTCTTACAAGTGAGGCATCGTGATACAAACTCTACAACTTCTTCCTTTATCCCTGGCCACTAGTACGGACGCTAGAGGTCCCCTTACATCTTCTTCACTCCATGATGTACCATTAAAGGGTATGTATGGATCTCCTTCAACACCTCCCCCCGAAGAATCACTGGAACCACGATTAATCCTCTGAAAAGGATGGTGTGCTCCCCACCTTTTGAAAATCCTTCAGGAGACCATCCTCGCGATATTTGAGCACATCGGGCCTCGTAGTCAACGTCTCAAGCTTTGACCCCCCCCGAATTTGTTAATGAATTGGGGGAGTGATAGTCATATAATAAAGGTAAGATGATCCATTTTTATCCATGAAGGATATCTGCAGAGCAACTAGATGCTCTAGCACCTCACTCAGTAGTTGTAGACTAGAACTCTAGCTGAGTCTGTCTGATACCATGTTCCCATTCCCAGGAGTATAGACTATCTCAATATCATAGTCTGGGATGAACTCTAGCCATTTTCTATGTCTTAGGTTTAGGTCCTTCTGTGAGAGGATATACCTGAGACTCTTGTGATCAGAGTCAACAGTAATCCATTCACCCATCCGGTAGTTCCACCACATCTTCAGCACAAAGACCACTTCTGCTAACTCCAGGTCATGGGTAGCATAGTTCTTCTGGTCATTCTCTGTCTCAGCTTCTGAAAGCTATGTTGACACTTATTCGTCCACAGGAAAGGCTCCCCATTCATCATTAAAGCTGGCAAGGGTGCCTCCATCCTGGAGAATTTTGGTTTAAAACTCTGGCAGTACCCAGCCAAAGAAGAATTCCCTCTCCCTTCGGGGATGTAACCCTAGAAACATCATTTGAAAATATTTCCCCACACTCTACCACTCTTATAGAGAACTGAAAATCCAAAACTCCTGTTGCCACGAGGGTAAGGTTGGTCGAATCATGAATGGTCGGCTACACCCTCCTACACATGATTTTATCTTCTGCTACCTCAGTTTCCTTCTTTTTCCGACTAAGTAAAACCCCATTCCAACATTGTAGATAAACCAAAACATTTTTTCCTAATATAGTAAATTTGAGCATGAACTATAGATGTACAGTTTATACCTAAACTAACGTCGTAAGGCCCCGACGCTTCCACCAAGAGGTTCCAACTAAAACTCTAGCCTCAAGGGTCATATCACACCATTGCAAAGTGCGATTTTAGAGTCTCCACTTAAAGGTATCTCCAGATCTAAGGGTCAAGTCAACAATTTAACTAGAAACTGTAGTTCTTGAACAAGATTCGTGGAAAATAATAATGATTGGTTCTTATGTTTATTAATACGATAGCTAGTAGTAGACACAGACCGTACCTCTATTCATTCCTGGAGCCCTTGGTCTGCCCTCCTTTACCACATGTAGCAACTACCTTTCCCTATACTCCATATATTTGAGACTGGTGGGGACCTCATTGAGGTGGTGGTTGTAACATGTCAAAATTTAAACCACATCATGCTACTATCCTAGATGCACTTCCATGTCTTCTGCCATATAGATTCATCTATCCCAATCACCTCCTCTTCCCAAAACATTATTCATGCCCAAGTCTTTGAGACTGGCATCAGTTTCTGACTCACCCATTGCCAACATTCACTGATTGTATCTGATCACCCAAAGAACATTAAACCTCAAAGGTTTTCTCTAGCACCCTAATAATAGTAGGAATGCTTAGAGGAAATGTTATGGCTCAGATGTCCCCAAACACACCTCACTCAGTGGTCTGATCCCTAATGAACTAATCATTCTATAATCATCGAGTTACTAGAATGGTTGGTAAGTCTCGATGCATTCTTAACTACCAACGTGTCAACCTGTTGAAGCTGTAGAAGCTCTAGGGAACTCTCAGCCACCTACTCAAGCCATTCCTTAGCTGCCTATGAGTCGGCTTCACCTCATAACCTTAGTAGTATCTAATTCTGAAACACATGTACGTCACTAAGCCTACATGTGTCCCCCATCGGTACCATTGGTTGTTACTGCTGACCTGCAGGCAGTGATATAGATGACACACTACCTGAAGGTACCATCTTGGCCAATGGTCTACGTACCGATGCCTCATTGCCCTCCGGACAATCCTCATGGTCATATATTAGAAAATACTGCCATCTAGGATCATCATCAACTCAATTGGTATCCAAAATAGGAAGAAAACTCTAGCCACAACCTTTAGCCAATCCCCAGCTGTCTCGGAATCTCTCTCGCCTCGAAACCTCAAAGGCCTCTGTCGTCAGAACACGTGCAACATGCTCAGTTGGATTGCACGGTCCGCCAGTGTGGCTGGTGGTAACTGCTCCCCAACGGGTGGTGGTGCTACTGGTACACCACCTGATGGTGCCAACATAGTAATAGGGCCCTGCAGAAGAGCCTTGTCGCTAGGTGGGCCGTGATCATGTACTCTCTAGAAAATACTAGTTAGCTGTCTACGTAGTGGCATCCTGATAGAGAACAGGTGCGCCACAGTCATTATGTTATACATGGTGAGATGAATCCAAGTAAATCATAAGAAAAACTCTTCAAAAACACATTCAATCAGTTTTTAAGTGCACTATGTCAGAAATCAGAATTCTGGGTCCTAGTGTACAGATGCATCGGCCTCGCACCAACACTGGACTCCCTGAACTGAAAACCACACTCATAACTCATAACACTATTGCGATATTGAAATGATAAGAGTCCTAGTTCATCAATAGAACCGAATCCTCATATACAAATTTTTCCTGATCTGTCAACCGAGCACTATGTCGTGAGTACCCCAAACCTGCCTTCTATAGGACTGGGGCTGGAATGTAGCACTGAAAGGTGTATTCCCTATAACATACAGGCATTTACTTTAAACCTATACAAACACACGGTCTAAGAACACAACATGAAGCAACTGTGAAGTAAATTTCTATAGAAAAAGGATTTCTAGAAGTAAATGGGGGATGGAATACAAGTCTAACTGGAAGAAAGAGTTCAACTGAAAATTACAAATACAACTTAAAGGAACAATACAACTGGAAAAGGGAAAAACTACTAATTCATCCTCCAGGGATCCTTCCTGAATGGTTGGTACATATCGCCTCCTCAGTAATCCACGCCCTCCTGTCTCCTCTATGTACCGCCAAGTCCTGACTCCCTTAAACCTCATCCTAGCTGCTTGGAATCTCCACAAGACACAACAAAGTGCAGGCGTAGCCCGTGCAGGGCTGAGTATAACGATACTCAGTAGGGACCCCGAGATCCATGAAGGTCTTTCAATATTTCACATGGAAATCCACAAATCATGATCCCAATCACAAACCAAAAATCAATAGACACATATCAATTACAGTCTCATCTCAAACCAGATATAAAACTTAGAGAAACATGATTATGACATTGACCCACACATGATCCCTATGAATGCTGATAGCCATCCAATGATTCTCTTGGACTAGAAACAAGTAACATTCCTAGTCATTATGTTAAACACCTCGGCTGCTGGATAACTCCTCCTCTATCGAGTACAGTGGGCCTACAGCATCACACAAAGGCGCTTGCCACTAACCATGGACTATTGTGGTACTCCTCTTGTCAAGTACAGTGTGTCTTCCACATCACACATAAGTGCTCCCCACTATAGGTATACTGCCTCACAAAGTGGAACTCCACATCATGGGTTGGCCGCATCACACATGGGTGCTCCCTACTGGGTCATCGAGTCACTCCGTGTGGAAAGGTCAGTAGTCGTTATGTCTTATCCAGTTGTAGGGTTCTGTACGTAGTTCGCTTCATAGAACCTCTCCCAAAGATATATGTCATATTTCAACCAGCACTAATTATCACAAATAAAATAACATGATGATCGTTCCTGTCATAAGTGTTCCAACGCAACAGACGGCATGTCAATCGGATGACCAGTCTGTGCGTTATAAGCATTTCAGTGCCGAGGGCCCGATGGGATTCAGGTGCGATCCAGCCTAGTTGTACTCCATGTTTCTCCAAAACAACCATGTAGTAATTCAAAAAGACCATTTCTCTCCCAGCATCTCGACGCTGCAGATGGTTCGTCAAACAGACGTCTGATTTAGAAGTTAGGTCCTGTTTTGTGTAACTGGTCGGTACTAGGTCTAGGTCCGGTCCACCTCTATCGGATCGGCCCAACCCGGTTCGTCATTGGCCGACCCAGATCGACCTGGTTCGACCCGATTGGCTCACTGTTCAGGCCGCTGGGTGACGGGTTGGCTCCCTGGGTGGTGAGTCGGTCCGCTGGGATGACCCGATGCTGCCACCCACCTAGTGGCGCGGGCCGCCAGGGATACTTGGACGCGGCCCATCTAGGTAGGGATAATGTGGAACAGAGCCATGTCCATGGATTAACCAATAGGGGTTGACTAAATGTTGAATCACTAGTCCTCTGGAACGTAGATTTTCCATCGGGTGTGTCGCTGGCGTGTGCCCCATCCACCGGTCACCGGTCGATCCGGCCGCCCCTTCTCCCGCCGCGTCCAACACAGGTTGTGACCGTACTGCTGCGTGGGAATGCCATGGGGGCGCTCCCCACCCCTTCTAGTTCCGTTGCGGCCAATGGGCATGCTGGTCAACCTCTCCATCAGCGCGCAATGGCGTGTCGCACTGTCACCCAGAGCCGGACGGTGTGCCGGTCTCTGCGGCTGACAAGCAGCGACATCCTTTGTTCATCGGCAGGGGGCGACAGCACGCTGCGCCTCCTCCATGGTCGGCCAATTCCAGCTGCTCCAATTACTTCCACGACTTTGTGTTGTGGCCTCCCATTGTGGTGTGCGTCGATGCGCCATCCCTAATGTAGTCGGTCGCTATCGCCACTTCGTTAGTGTTCCATGGAGTTGAAAAATTAGAAAAGTAGAAGAGGGTTCGAGCCGTGTTCGTTAGGCCTAGGCCCTCCATGTTAGCTCAAAAACACAAGGGGGGTTAAGGGTTTAACAAACTCTTGGAATTTAAATCAAGATAATCCCCACAAAGATACCCTTCAATAAACTCCAGGAAAAACGAATGAATCATGGGTCAACCTGCTAGTCGGTTGACCTGTATTCTTCTTATTTTTCAACAACATAGAAGAGGAAAATCATTTAAAATGTGTAAAAGAATAAACCCCCTACCTTTAAAACCCATTGGAGAGCGTCCACTCTTAAAGGTAGATCGTGTTCTTCATTCTTGCAATCGGTTCCCAAAAACTCCACTCGTACGTCGTCGTTAAGTTTTTGGTTTGGTGTTGCTTGTCACCTACCACAAGGATTTTCTCCATCCTCTAGGGGTTCAACATCGTGGCGCTGCTTCAGCACTTCGTTTCTTCGCGAAGCTATACCGGTACCACGCCCAAACCCTGTATAAATAGGAGAGGGGGAGGGTTAGTATTGACGTAGGGAATTAATGGGGGCTCATAAATTAGGAACCTTTCTAATTCCCCAATGGCGTTGTTACATAGGGTTGGTAGTTCAAGCCATTTATTGGCTTGACACATCCGTGGACCCACATACTTCTTGTCTGTTGGAGGATATGGAAGAAAATAAAATAATAAAATTATTTCATTTCTTTGCTTTAAAAAAGTCAAAAAACCTAACTTTTTCTCCAGACCTACTATAGTGAATGTAAAGCCTCCCTTAAGTGAATCCTAGCATTGCGAATTCAACACTACCCTTAGATTTTTAATCTATGAAATGGTTCAAAAGTTAGAAAATTCCGCTCTCACATTTACTGAACTACCCGAAATAAAGTTCAATAAATTTTTAACGTTCACCCTCAAACTGTGTCATTTGAGGCTAGGATATCCCTAAGGAGAACACACCCCAAAAAACCCAACGGTACTCTCGGATTTTCAATCTGAGTTACCATTTAGTAGTTAGGTATTTTACAATAAAATAATTGTCACTTAATTATATTATTTATGACCAAATCCTATCTTTCACAGGTGGCCTGCGCCAGCCAATTTTAGTATCAGCCAAAAGATATTATACTCTCAGGAGTTCATTTGTGGTCTCATATTTTCAATCTGAGTTACCGTTCATGAGTTATAAGCATTTGAAAAATAAAATAATTTTATTTAATAATTTTTTTACGGTTATGACATTTTTAGGTTTTCTCACAGGAGGCCCACGCCAACTAAACATAAGTCGCGCCTAGGGTAAACCCACCATCTTGAGTGCAATGGTGCCCTATGATTTTTGATCTAGGCCACCATTTATGTTTTAATCCATTTTTTCAGGAAAACTACTTATGCACTCTAATTAAATCTTAACAAAATTCGACGGATCATTCCCAGCACTCCGGGCCTCGATATCACGCACTGTCAGATTTTAGGGTCTCGAAATATTTCCATGAAATTAAAGAAACTATATAAAAATTTAGGGAAATTATACCTACTATATTTGAGTGCATAATGGAAGATAGTTTGGAATTATAGAGAAGAATTTGGTAACAATTTCTTGAATCAATGACTGAGGTAATTAAATATTAATAGTTGAATGACCGCAAAATATTTACAAGGATGAGTAGTGTTTTTCTAAGGAGGCCATAAAACCTCATATATTTCATAAGATTTAAATTTTCTAAAGGATTATAATTTTATCATATAATCAACGATTTTTTCAAAATATATATTCTAATTTAAAATTTCTATAGTTTTACAATCTAAAAGCGATTTTATTGGATAAGTATCAAGGCCTGAGACGTTTCTTTAGTGGTTGAGTGAATTTTGGAAGCTTCAGGATATTATTTTCAATTTTTTAAATGGTTTTTACCATGTGTTTGGTTGTTTAAAATTAGAAAAATTCATATGTGTAAAACATGTGATGTGGTCTGTCCTAGGGATATTTATAATCAGTGATTCATGATAAAAAAAATCCATGAAAACCCTATAATTTAGAATTTAAAGGTTGTTTCATCATTAGCACATGGATTTGTAAACTGTGTAACAAAAACATGTGAGGGAATTTCATTAAAAAGTAAAAAACTACACTTTTCGTGAAAGGATTGGATGACTTTATAATAAAATTGTGTTATTACTAATAATTCAGCAAAAAGGTGTAGATTAACTATTTTCATCTTGTCCTGGTAATCCTCATCCCACTCCTTTTTCTTCATCACACATAACAACCTAAAGAGGGCCTCCTATATTATTTTCCATTGATTACCCTTTATATGGGATGATATGGTTTTAGGTATCATGAAATTTTGATTTTTGATCTCCCTCTCAATTTCACATTGGTCATCCACTTGTGTTTTTCTTATATATAGTGAAACATGAACAGATATTCTAAGAAAGATTCAACTATATCATAGTTTAATTGACATGAAATGATAGAGATTCTTCTCATCCTGACTAGAGGATTTCTTCCGATGATAAACACCCATTATTCATTGTCATTACAAGGAATTTAAATCAATCAATAATCATTTACAGTGTTTTTTTGTATTTTAAATTTCTTGAGAAAATTTATTATTGAAAAATTGGGGGCACTTTTCATAGAGTGGTGTAAAGAGTATATTATATACCATGTATTACTATTTGGTTGTTGTTTTTGTGAGGAAATATTACTCGATGAGTTATTTTCAAATTTTGAATATTTAAATTAAATTATAACGTATGTACTAACTATTAAAATTAAATTGGATAAATAATTATAATCTCTTTGAATTTGTTAGATTCATTGATATTTCATGGTATTGAGCCTCGAATCGATGGGTTATAGTGAGTTGGATTTGAATGGATTGGGATATGATATAAAAGAAATGTTAATGGATATAACTCTATGAATAGGGTGGGTTGTACCTTGAATATCAACCTATAGAAAAACAATTTTATTTTGGTTTTTTCATATATGTCTATGACACTATGGGAGATTTACCTTTTATTTTAATAAATACTCACTTTAGAATAAAAAACCTATGAATGGATGAAATTCCCATGGTCTATAAAGGAGCGTTTATCACTGACCTGATGGGTGATTCTTTAATGGTTGATCGATTGATCTGATAACTTTTCCCTTCAAAATATAGACCCTATTAGAGTATAAAAAAATTAAATGAATGATATGTTTCATCTTGAGTGATAAGATCCCATATTTACTGCCGAGAAGATGAGTTTTGTGTGTAGGGATTTGTTCATCCAAGTAAGACCTAAGAGTACATTGAGTGACCATGTATCCCTTAGGGTTTATTGAATAATGTATAATGTGATTGTTCCTCCCCTATGAATATTGTAACAACCAAAAGGGTATTTTTAGGATGAACTATTAGAAAGGATGGGTGTGATAGATTGGCCTTCGATGACTTGGGAAGTGATATGGAAATTATGGAACCTCCCAAGTGTAACCCTATTTTGATATTTTCTATGCGGTCATGATATGATTTGGTTAATGCAAGTGATTTTTTTCACTATTATTGACAGCATTGACCTAAGAGTAGAGATTTCGATCAATGAGCCCACATTGGAAATCTTCCCTATGAAATGGATTTGGGAACCTTTGTGGGTGTCCCAACATCATGTGGAAATTTGAGAGTTGTAGTGTTGGGGATATTTCAGATTTGATTTTGGTTAGAACCGCATTACTCAAGAATTTATTTGTATGGTCTTGGTAAGGCGCATGAATGGAAAACGTAGGAAATGAATGATGGGATATCTGTATGGTATTACCATGTAAATATAGTAATCTAAAATGTTTCCAAGAGGTGTATTTCCACAGATATATAATATGGGATATATAGAAGGGACACACTTACTTGTGAACCATTTTTATGTAATTACTTGTTATTCCTAGGATCCAATGAATGCATGGGGATATTTTATGAGATTCTTAGTGATTCCTATCATCTAGGAGATTCTTGAAAGGAATTATTTTTAGATGCTTATTCCTCCAAATTATCATTTCTATTTTCAAACACTTTTAAGGGGAAAGTGTGAACCCACATAGGTAAAACAGTTCAAGATTCAAAGTTTACAACTGACTTATTAAAAACAATTCTAATGAGATTGTAATATCCTTCCCTAAACAGTGACCATGGAAAGGCACTAACCTGGTAGTGTGGATCGGTCTCTATAATTTTTTTATAATGTCTTGCTAGATAATCCAATGATTTCATGTACTCTTCTTTTCTAATCTGCTCCATATTAAAGCCTCGAATCAGTATGCGATTTTTCTTTTCAATCCATTTGGATTTCTCTCTCGTAACTTCCATTTGGTCTGGTCTTCCCATCATTTGATCGGCCTCATCCCCTGTAGACTTGGTCACCAAGACTGCCTTCTTCATTTCTTCACCAGAATTTATGAGTACGTCCATTTTTTCCTCCAAATCCACCTTCATCTGGTGATGCAAGTCATTTGGGGACCCTACATCACACCTATATCTTAGGGGAAAATCATCCTTCGCCACCATCATTACCTCCTCAGATTTCATGTGAATCTCCTCCTGTTGGTCTTCTACCTTTGATATTTTATTCTCTTGCTTTCGAGACTGGGTTACCTCATCATTCAGACTCCCCATTCCAGCCACCTTCTAGGTCTTGTGTTCCTAGATGTTCTCCTCTTTTTTGGCCAATCGGGTCTACATAGGTCAAGGGAGGTAGGAGTAGTATTTATGCCCCTTAAGTTTCAGGTTCTTGGAAACAATACAGCTCCCAGTGTCCCAATTTTCTTTATTACATTTATTACTTCTTTGTTTGTGCATGCCTTTTCTATCCCCACCCAGTAAATTATTATCTAAGTATATTGCATCTCTATAAGACTCTTCCTTTGAGGGTACTTGGAATAGCCCTCAAACTATTCCTCCTTACTCCTGATTTCAAAACAATTGTTTAAATTCAGACTGGAAAAAGACCTCCTCAGATTGGTTCCCTAGTTGGTGGTCATCAGCTAGCGAGCACCACATGGAGCATGATCCCACTTCTACCCCTACATATCCTTACTCTTTCCAGAGGACTAGGTCACCCATTCAGTGTTGTTTCTTCCTATACGATGCACAACCATAGCATAGGACCATGGGTTTTGGCATGCTTCACCCTTAGTAGATAGACTAGAAGTTTGACAAGAAACTCTAACAGGGACCCTTGGAGCCTAAGAAGTAACATTAAGAATATCCTTATTTGCTTCCACATCTGAATTTTTCTAGACACCCCCTGCTATGTTTCAAAGAGAATTTTCCAAATCTCTCAGGAGTTTTTCAAATATCTCAACAACACTAAGTTCATAAGGAGGAGCCTTAATTGGTTTCTGCACGCTTATTCTGCAGGATCACAAAGAGTTATCTTCCTTTTCGTGTCCTTGGCCAGAAACACCATAGCCTTCCATAGGTCCTTCACCGAATGAGTTAAAAAGCTTTCCAACATCACCCGAAGCACCTCCATGGACCCAATCCACCCGAACCTATGTATCATTGTCTATATGCCATGCCCTATGCTTGCAGATGGCCTAGTTGTGCCCTAACATGTTGCACGAAGAACAATATTCACTCCATGATTCAAATATAACTATATTGTTATAACAAAATTCTTCTCCCACAACTATCCATAAAGAATAAACAAGTTATTTTGATACATCAACTTCAACAAAGATCCATGGAGATATTTGGTGACACATCACACAAGTTCTACTATCATTAAAGAGGAAACTCTCGAACAGATTCCAATGAAATCAAAGAATAGAAGGGTTTTGGAATGGGAGAGGGAGTTTCGGGAAACATACCCAGATTTCCAGCATTTTAGGATCGTGCTTCATATGCATTTCATATGACCAATTGAAAATGAGGAACTGATCACCATCACAGGAGCACGGTGCAATCAACCACGCAAGAATCAAGTCGGATTTAGAGGAAACATTTATCATGATGTTCCGAGAGTCAAGAAGACCAACTATGACTCTGTCATGCAAACCCCAAGAGTTAAAAATCAATTGGTCGAAATATTCCACTGATGGCCGACATCTCTTGAAGAGAGTTACCAGAGTCATATCCAGTAGGTAAGATTCATCGGTGAATTCAAGGGTTGAAATCGACAGAAGTGGGAGGCCTGTGAAACACTCTAGGACTCTCAGGCTTACATGAAGCTGAGAAAAAGAAAGAAAGAAGTCCGGGTTCAAAAAGGGAACAAAAGGAATAGGTCGGACACCATGGAGAATCAATGGAGTACCCTCCCCATCTGAGGGGGGGGAGGCCGGAGCAGAGCTCATCGCTGCCTAGGGAATCCGACAGCGTCAGATACCTCCACGTGAGCTCCCCAAAAAATGTCCCTAAGTAACACCCTTTAACTATTTTTGATGCCTATTGATTTAGAGGATATGGAATATTCCTAGAGGGATATTTTATGAGATATAAAGTGATACATAAGATTCAGTGGTTTATATGGGTTATTTTATGAGATTCTTTTTGATTCCATGGATCAATAAAGATGTCATAAAATATTTTAGTAAATGCCTAGGGTTCCTAGGATATGGAATTATATAGGATGATATAAGAGATAATTTTTATCCTATTTAATATGAAAAACATGGTGTAAAAGATATGGGAAATTCCATTTAAAATATCAAATAAGAGAATATTGTTATAGTCTAGTGTAACAAAATATCAATACACATCAAGAAGCATGTAATGAAGCATTCACAAATATAATTTAGTCGAAATATGAAAATAATGAACATGTGATTTTCACAATAATTGATATAGAATTATCTTACATTTACTCCTCACTCGTGTCCACATGGTGATAAAAAGGTATTGATTATATTCCCCACTTCTTAAAGGATTGGATATCCTTTTACAAAAAGCTTTATTTTTCTCAACAGAGGCATAAAAAGTCTTACATATCATTCCTCACTATGGAACAATTCACAGCTATGAAACTCTATCTTTTTTTCAAGATATACAACCCATGTTCATGGCCTTTTTAAAAGGTATAACAAAAAACGTATTTTCTTTTGGTTAGGAATATAATAAATTACTGAATAATCATAAAAAAAAAATAATGATACAATAATGAGAAATCAAAACATATTAACAATATAATAATTTTTATGATTATGCACAAAAATATATCTTCGGTCTAATTATAAATATAATAAACTTTGATGCTTACAATTTCATTATAGCAGAATAGTTTTAATCGAAATATCCCTATACTTTTTTACACAGTACCTATAATTTATGTGAAATTATTGATTTTTAAATTATTGTAAGATAAAAACTAGTTGTTCAATAACTAATTTCCTTTTTTATATAAAATAAAATCATTATGATCACATAGGATTCTCTCAAAATCCATTAACATGTATCAATAGTTAGACCAAGAATAATATGGACTACGTATTATGGAAATATAATGTTCAATTTAAAAATTAGTCCCCTTAATAATACATCATTGATAATTTAAGAAAAAACTTGTTTTAATTATCAAATATATAATTTAATAATTAATAAAATAGATAAAATAATTTTTCACAATTTTTAGAATGATGAAATATAGAAAAATAGAAAACAGAGTATCAAAATACTCGTAAAATAATAAAAATATTTTTTTAATCATTATATATATATATATATAAACTTTTTATTAAATTGATTCATAAATATCACTTTACACTTTTTCATAAAAATTAAAACTCCATTTGCATATTTTTAATATATGATGGAATTCAATAAATATTAAAATAATTTCAAGGTAATTTTACCCATAATATTGAATTATATGTCTATAAGCATGATTCTAGATTCAATCTAAAGTTGGGTCATGTTTTAATAAGCATGAATATAGTTTTCATAAACTATAAAAATTTACGTTTAAACATGATTTAAAAATTGTATGTAAACATCAGATAGACATTTTATGTCATTGAAAAATTGAACAATAGAGAAAAACAATGAAAATCCAAACTATGGGAAAATAAAGAAACGATAGAATCTCTCATAAAATCATTATAAACATAACAATTTTAATTTATAAAAACAAATTATTTAAAAATTTCATGAAAAACTATAACTATCTAATTTAAAAAAGTGAAGTATTTGTAAAACATTGTTAGGTAGCATCTTATAGAAACATTTAATAGTTAACTCATCTTCATATTTATCTAAAAAAACAATTTTTCTATTTTCACTAAATTTAGATCTACCTAAACTATCACTCATGGAAATTTCCCAAATATAGCATTTTTTTTATTCCTATAAAATATAATTAAATCTATATTTAAATCAGAAACATAATAAAGAAACTATTGGTGAAACAATATCCAATTTAAAAAAAATATTTTAACCCAAACAAGAGCCTATGATTTTTTGATTTTAAAAGTGTTGAAACTAAATCAAAAGTATTGGATCCAAATAAAACCAATTTTAAGAAAAATAAAACCATGACCCCAATACATTTTTCTTTTTTCTTTACTAGGGAAATGGAATAAAAAATGTTGTAACCTAGTTGTAAGAAACATCAGTGCGAGAAACTCCAAATAAATGATAAACAAAAAACATGATCATTATATTTCTATGAATTCTTAATTGGGGAGGTTAACTCATATAATTATGGATTTCATGAGTTGATAAAAGCATCTGACAATCATATTTGGACTCACATAACCCAAATAAATGACTTCTTCTTTTGAATCCTACTATAATCTACTTCCTGGTCGGCTGTGAAAAACTATTGATTGATAGATCCCCCTTTTTATTTTGATTTGATATTGAATATTTAAAAGTCATATATACCTTAATTAGGTATTAATATATCACGTATCTTCCCCCTCACACTAGATATTGTCACACCCAGATTTTCAATTCCTTGATTTTATTCAAATCCTCCTTCGGTTCTTAGCTTTCTCTTAGTTTCTTGGTGTTCTAGGTTTGAAATTATGGTACCTTCTATGTTCTTGATCTTCGACGTAAGTCCTGTGGGTAATTTATGGTAATTTTCCTCCTATATTTTCAAGGTAATGTTGTTTGGTTTTGATTTTTGGAATTAGCTTTTGTGACACTCTTAGTTGCACCATTTCTAGGGCAAGTTCTTGTGGTGGTTTGTACCCATGAGTTGGATGAGTCTTTGGGTTAAAAGAGTGATTTGTTTTGGAAATGTTTCTCCCATATATTTGGCCTATATTTCACCCTTGGTTTCCCCCTTGGATTCACTTTATGTTAAAGGAAAAACATCTCATTTTGGGTGGCCAGAACCATCCGCATAGTTTGGCCGGATGGTTTACTAAACCATGCCGCCAAACCATGGAAGGAGTATAGGTCACTAAATATCATTTTTTAATTCCCATTTTACCTTTCTGAATAAACCTAAATCCAACCATTTAATCCCCATTTAGACCCTAGTAGCTATGGGAGGTCCCTAATATCCCAAAACCACCCTTGGAACTCATTTTTGAATGGGTTTTTGAGGGTGAAACTTCAACTTCTCCCCAAATAAGTGCTACTATCTTTGTTTTCCCTCCATTATTTTGGTTTTATTACATTTTTCTTGAAGTAAATCTTTTCTAGAAACTAGGTCTTCTTACCTAGGGTTTTTATATGAGTTTCTTGGTCATTTATTTTTGGTTTTAGGCTTGATCTATGTCCCTTGTGTGCCGCAGTGGTGTGGTTGTATTTTCACATAATGAATCAATGGTTTTGATATTTTTGGTATATGATTCCATGTTTATTGAATATTTGGAACTTATCTTTCAATGTTTATAATATTTTAATGTTTATATCATTTGACTATTGGTGAAAAAATTTGTTCTATTGGTATTTGTTATGAAAATGAAGTTTAAGTGCCATTTTTTTGAGAAATTGGGGGGGGGGTCATAAAAATATTTTATTTGATAATTTGGGGATTACATATAACTACATATTTGATTTTATCAAAATGTATTAGTGATGAAAATAATGTTTTAATAGTTCATCTCCTTTGGTTGTTTCTGAGAAAATTTGTTTTAATGGTGTTTTTGAAGCATGTGAACTTTAAGCGTCGTGTTTGTGTGAAAATGGAGGTTTTACAAAAATATCACTTATTGGTTCGTATTAGACATCCCCATAACTGATTGTTTGGTTTCATTGTGATATTTTGGACTGAGATTGTTGTTTTGGAGACTTATAAGTCTACACATAGTGTGAAAAGTGGGGATTTCAAGGAGTTTTGGGTGCAAACCCATTCGATATTTTGAGTAGTTTTTTTATTGAAAATCAGAATGTTTTGTTGTGTATATTAAGTGGTCTAAAGTGTGTATAAATATTTAATTGTGTTTATGTGACCATTAGTGGTTGTTTATATCAAAATTGATGTATCTATCATCTGAAATTTTTTGAGCACAAATGGGGAAGCCTGAAAACCTAGGTGGGCGGATATATACTAGTACACTATTAATCCAGATGGGTTTTGTCCCTATTTTGCTTAGTATTTTGGATAACAACAACTATAAATTAACTATATGGATTTTTTTGGGAAACAATAGGTTATGGATATTCTCCCTACTAGTTTCTTGTTCATGGGAAAGTATTGTGACATGGATATTTTACAATGAGGTGCGAGGTATATAGGGCCCGAGACTATCTAGTGCCTAGGGGTGTTCCCGGTTTTGGTGATCATTGGATTTTTGAAATTTACCCCTATTATAGGGTGTGTTTGGATGTAAATTACTTTAGATAACATTTATTTTTTAAATTTTTTAATATTATTAATGTTTTATTTCAAAAACAGAGTGCATTTGAAAGTTGCATTTCTTGGTATTTATCACCCCTTTTCCTTACAGAATAAAACTATGTGCTTGTTCACCTTGTATTTCATACTCTTTGGAATATTTTGTTGGTATTTTATTCATCATAGTATCAAACCCTAATTACAACCATTTGGTTTAAGTATACTTGATTATGTTTGAAATAGGTAAAGGCAAATCCTTGTCTAAAGGCGGTTCGGGTTGTTAGTCCCCTCCTATAGTGCGGTGTTGTGGAGACTACTCGGGGGTGATGACCCCTTATCATGTGGAGTCTTTGTGGATTATTTTATGATGTTTTTATTAATGTTTGTACCTCTTAAGCTTTATCTAGAACCATGTATTGAGATCTGTTTTCTTTTAAGTCTTGTTTGGCATGAAAATTTCAGATTCATATTATTGATTTTTTTAATATTTTATGACTTCATACTCGAGTAAATCATTCCAAAGATGAATTTATTGTTACCTGGAACTTATTCCAGACTATGTGAATAAGGAATGACCTTAGGGAATTATCATGGGATGGACTTGATGCCTGTATTAGTGGCGACCATATTCGGTTCGTGACAAAATAATGTCAGAGGAGGTTCACTCTTTCGGTCATGTTATTTGGGGAAGAGTTGGGATAATCTGTAGGTAGGGTTATTGGGAATTAACGGTCTAGTTATGGGTATTTTTTCTAGCCATCAAACCTCGTGACGGGATTCAAGTCTCCATGGGATGTTGGTTTTTATCTGAGCTCATTATTTTTCATGGTTCATTGATGCTTGGGAGAAATGAAAAGAGAGTTGGGTCAATGGTCTTACTGAGCTCGCAAAGCGTGGAAAGCCATGTGGAGTCAGAGATATTTCCCAAAAACACCCTTTGTGGTAGTGAATTGATAGGAATATGGACTCCAACTATATATCCAAGTCACCCACCGGCACTAGTTTCCTCTCACATTGTCTTGTGTCTCTTTGTTTTGGATTCTTGGAAACTTGGTTTTTAAATAAAAAATGTCTTTATTTTAAGGAGTGTGAATTTTTGTGAAGAAAAATTATAGTAGGGTGAAAATGGTTTTATTTATGAAATTATAGAAATGAAATTTTATAATTATTTAGAAGGGGTAAATTATGTGTTTACACCTCTTTTGAAAGTTTGAATTTTGTTAATGGGGGTTTTGAAAATGTGTTTCCAATAGAATTTTCTAAACCATGAAAAATTGTTTTGAATGAATTAAGTGTTCTAGAATTTATGTGTGTGGGTTGAAGAAGGATTTCGATTTGGTAACTACTATGTATTTGAAAAGTTTTATGAAATATTAGAACTTTGTTTTTAATTGAGAAGAGTTAAGTTCTTAATTAAATGGAGATTTATGAAATTGTGTTTTTCATGAAATTATATGTGTTTTGAAATGGGTTGAAATGTTTTGAAAAGGATTTTAAATTCCTCAAAGTGAGTTTTTATTGAATTATGGGTGCTTTATTAAATTGGTTTGTAATATTAAAATTGGTTTTTGATTTTATGGTTAGCGATTTTGAAGAAGGGAATGTGTGGTTGAAAACGTTTTGATGTTGAAAAGAGGAATGGTTTGGTTTTGGTCTGTCGTGTTCTCAAGGGTGACCACATGAATGGGTTTATATGGAAACATAGATGGTTAATGGAGTGATTGTATGAGTTTAATGATGGATATGAGTTGGGTTCCTAGTGTGGCATACGAACACACATGTGTGAGGCTCAGGAGATACCATTGGTTAATGCACAACCCACCAACACTGTTTTTTTTTGAGAATGATTATGAAAGAAATTGTTGTGTTTTTATAATTTGTTGTTAGAAGTTGTGGATTATTTATTATCTATTTTTATTTGAGGGATGTTTCATGTTCAATAAACCCTCTTGTTTAAATGAATTTTTGGGTAGGTGTTTCATTGATAAGTTGGAATGAAGTGTTGGTCAGTGGTCCCTTTTGAGGAAAAGTTTGGGAGGGCAATGTGGTGGATCCCCTCAGGTATTTTGTTCAGTTTTTTCGTATGTTGTGACAAAATTACCATATTGGTTGGGTCCTTGGTTTTTCTTGTTGGATAAGGTATGATCCCATTAAAATTTAATGCACGATGGAAGTGCATACCAGATTTTTTCGTCATTGAAAGGTCCACTGGTTGATCAATATAAGGAATCTTCTTCTCAAGATTTGAAGATTGAGTCTATACCACATACATTATTGGTTTTGTGAATATCTTGTAGTGTAAGAGTGATCAAGTAACGTTGAAAGAGAACTTAGTTTCTTATGTTACATGATTCATGGAAGTTGAAAGTTTTTTGGGGGTGTTAGTGTGGATCGGTATCTGGATGTTGTTTAAGAGGGCCTCTGGGTCCTTCATAGTATCTTCAAAGAAAGAGTTCACGTTAAACCACCAGTGTGTGAAATATGGCCATTAGAGGCTATTATGGCCACTTTCTAGAATCGTGTGTTCTTTGGGGACTTTGGAATAAGGTCCGTTTCCATGCATTGTTTCTATCAGTTTCAATGGTCATGTTTAGTGATTCCTTGTGATGTCGTGTGCTCATTTGACTGTAAAGGTGAAGGATGTGAAAACCTTTTAGAGTCTCTATTATGTAAGGAGTATGACTCCCAGAGAAAAAAATCAAAATCATATGTATTAGAGGAAGGTTCTATATGTTTCCATTCCTTCTATTCTTTCTCACTTGAAGAAACAATGTGTGATGTGTGTGCATCTTCTAAGCCCTTGTTTCAGTAAAATACCGGGTTAGGGTAAAGTGAGTTTGGAATGTGTTATGTCATAATTGACTTATCAGGGATTGTGGTGTAGTTGTTTTTATAACTAGAAGAAAGAGATCCATTCATGGGGATTCCAAATACTAACTATGAGGCAGAAGGTGCTTCAATCATTTGAGCTACATCCATAGGTTCTATAGTTGTGCTGGCGCATAGTCAGGGGTAATCCCGGAGTCGTTAAAACCATTCCTCAACGTCCTATCCCCAGTTTGAAATATGGGAATAGTTTAAAAATATGGTACTGTTGTGGATTTCCAGTGGCGGAAATCTTTATGGTGCGGAGAATTGTGACACTTATATTTTCAATTCCAATCATTGATTCAAATCCTCCTTAGGTACTTAACTTTTCTTTGTTTCCGAGTGTTCCAAGCATAAATTTTGTTGTCTCTTATGTTCTTCATCTATGACCTTAGTCTTAGGGATATTGGATGGTAATTTTACTCCTCTTTTTGCAAGTGGATGTTGTTATATTGTGGTGTTTTGGAGTCAGTTTGGTGACACTCCTAGTGGTACCACATGTGGGGTAAGTTGTTGAGGTTGTTTGTACCCATGAGTTCGATGAGTTTTGGGGTGAAAATAGTGCTTTGTTTTGGAAATTTTCTCCCCTATAATTGGAAAATATTTTCCAATTGGTTTCCCCATTGGACCCCCCCCCAAATTTTAATGAAAAACACCACATTTTGGGTGTCCGTAATAGGCCGCATGGTTTGGCCGCACGGTTTTCTAAACCATGCTGTCAAACCGTGCAAGGTGTCCAGGTAATTGAAAATATTTTTGTAATTACCAAATTTCCATCCGGAATAAACCCAAATCCAACTCTTTCATTCCCATTTCGACACTATCAGCCTTGTGAGGTCTCTAATCTCCCAAAACCTTGCTTGTAACTCATTTTTGAATGTTTTTTATGGGTAAACTTAAAGTTCTCATCAAGTAAGTTCTTCTATTTTTTAGTTTTCTAGATTATTTTGGTTTTATTCAACTTTTCATGAATTTAATATTTTCTTTAGACTAGGCATTCATACCTAGGGTTTTTATTTGAGTTTCATGGTCTTTTTTTGGTTTTAGGTTTGATCTATACCCCTTGTGGTGTGGCGGTGGTGCGGTTGGATTTTCGCATAATGATTCACGGGTTTTGATATTTGTTGTAGGTAATTCCATGTGTATGAAATTCTTGTGACTTATCCTTATGTGTTTATAATATTTTCAATTTTATCTCATTTTATTATTTCTGAAAATTGGTTTTAGTGGTATTTATTAAGCAAATGAAGTTTAAATACCATATTTATGTGAAATTTGGGTATTTCATAGAAATATTTTATTGGTTCATTTGGGGCTGCCCTATAACTACTTAGTTGATTTCATAGAAATGTATAAGTGCTGAAAATAATGTTTTAAATGTTTAAATATTTTGTTTTTTCTGCGAAAATTTGTTTTAATGGTGCTTATGAGGCATATGAACTTTTATCGCCATGTTTGTGTGAAAATAGAGGTTTTACAAAGATACCACTTCTTGGTTCATATAGGGCTTACCCATAACTTATTTTTTGGTTTAATTAAAATTTATTGGACTTCCATTTTGTTTTGCCGATTTATAAGTGTGCAGGTAGTGTGTAATGTGAGAATATCAATGTGTTTTGGGTGCAAAACAATGTGAGAATTTGAGAAGTTCTTTTATTAATAATAAAAATGTTTTGTTGTGTGTTTTAATTATTATAAAGTGTGTATAGCTACTGAATTTTTTTATGGGAATAGTAGTGGTGTTTCTATAGGAAAAGGTATGTATGTAGCATGCTGAAATTTCTTGATAACAAAGTGGGAAGCCCTGGTACCTAGGTAGGAAGTTTTGTACTCAAACACTAGTGATCCTAATGGGGTTTATCCTTATTTCACATAGCATTTTGGATAACGAAAACTCTAACTAAAATATAACAATGAAGTTTGGGAACCACTAGGTAGTGGGTATATTCTCTACTAGTATCTTTTTCATGTAAAAGGATTGTGACATGGCTATTTTACACTGAGGTACGAGGTACATAGCTCCTGAGACTATCAATTCCTAGGGGTGTTCTTGGTTTTGGTACTCAATGGATTTGTGGTATTTACCCTTTTGATAGGCTGTATATGGATGTAAATTAAATTATATAACATTTATTATCAAAAATTATTAACATTATGAATGTTTTATTTTGAAAACTGTTTGCAATTGGAAGTTTCATGTTTTGGAATTTACCACTCCTTTTCCATAGATATTAAAATTGTGTGCTTTTTCACCTTGTATTGCATACTATTTGGAATATTCTTATGGTATACAATTGGGATTATGATAAAAACCTTATTACACCAATTGGGTGTAATTATGATTTATTATTCTTGAAAAAAGGTATAGTCAATGCATTTGGTGAAGTCGGTTTGGGTTGTTAGTCCCCTCCTATGGTGCGGTGCTGTGGAGACAGCTTGGGGGTAATGACCCTTTCTCGTGTGGAGTCTTTATTGCTGATTTTCTGTTGTTTTTATTTATTTTTGGACCTATTATAATTTATCTCAAACCATGTATTCATATCTGGTTTCTTTTAAGTCTTTTATGCATTCAAATTTCAGATTCATTTTATTGATTGTTTTTAATGTTTTATGGTTTTATACTTGGGTAAATAGTTCCCAAAAAGAATTTATTGATACCCGGGAACTTGTTCCAGCCCATGGGGATAGGTAATGCCCTTTGTGCCTTTTCATGTGATGGATTTGGTGCTGGTATTAGTGGTTACCAAATTCGTTTTGTGACAGATACAACCTAAAATGATGAGTGGTTGAACATCGAGCACAATAATCCCTATTCTCACCATGAATCTCAATGGATAGAGCTCTCATAGACCCCCATTAAAAATCAATAAAACTAATGTATGTCATACTTGATAATAAAAATAAGTAAGTTATAACCAAATATTGTCATATGACCAATATTTTGTTTCTTTTCCTCACAAAATTGATTAGTTTTTTTCTTTATGAATGGTATAATAAAAACACTATTTAAAATATAACAAGAAATATTAACTAATTGATGAAAATATAATTTAATATATAAAATTAATTTATTATAGTAATTTAAATTTCTTAATTATTTATAATTTTTTAATTCTATAACACTATTTTCCAATAAATTTAATTTGGTGGAAAACATAAGAAAATATAATTTATGTTAATAAAAAAATTTAAATTTCAGGTCTAAAAACTGACATACATTATCACTTATAATAAAAATTATTAAATGTTTATTTTGATTCTAAACCATTTAAAAAATTAAATGAAAATTTTAATGTTATTCCTTTTATTTTTCATTGGAAAAGTCAAATTGAACCTTATAAATTCAATAGTCAGTACAATAACATATTTCTTACCTCCAAAACATATAGTTTTTATAGGAAAATAAAAATCAACTTGTTAAAGTTAAAAATTCATATTTTATTAACATTATTAGGCAATATTAATGTTTCATTATGACTCTTATATTATAAATAATAATCACAAACAAAATTCATACTAACCATAATATTAGGTAGTTCCAAATTTAATCCATGTTTATATAGTTTGAATAGTTGTTAGAGATGAACAAGTCCCAAACATTCATTCCAATGAAAATAATCTATTTCTATATAATTGACACACATTATAATAATCTTGGTTATTTTAAAAAAAACTCCTGAATTAATTTTGTCTTTTATATTTTCCTAAAATAGGATTAAATTATCTTTATAAGATAAACACATTTTATAACAAAACGTAACTCTCATTCCATCATTTATAAGACACTAAATTTTTATTCTTAACACATTCAACATGTAATAGATATTATAATAATTATAAATATACCAAAGTATAAAAAACCATGGACATCATTTTGAGTTATCAATGAATGTGGAAGGGCCTAAATTTCATTAATTAATTGAAAATAAACTTGACGGGTCCCAAATCATATGTATGGAGCATCTGTTGTCAATATACCATGGTCTGTGACACTATTAAATTAAATTTTAGAAAAAAATATTAGGTAAAAAAATTAGTTACCTATTCTATCTTAGGTCAAATATGATTATTATATGACTTCTTAGGTACCCATATAGAATTATGAATTTTTTTGGTAAATATTGAAAAGAAATTATCTTAAATGAAATCTTTATTATGACATAATGATTTAGTAAATATTAATGAGAATTTTTCTATAGTGGTGTTATCAAAAGAATCTTCTACTGTATTTAAATAATTTATTATTCTTGTAAATCGATGAAGCATATAGTTCATATATTAATCTTCACCTAATTTAATTCCCTGGTATTTTTAACATAGTATTCCCAATTTTGTATATTGAATATTTTTTTAACTACAGTGAGTTCCTTGTAGAATCCTCTGAATTTATATAGATTTTTATTACATTGATACATGGATAAATACAAATCATCTTATTGTAAAATAAAAAAAATAAATTAAAATAAAAAATTTAACATACCTTAATATATCATTATCTATATGTGAAAAAAGATATATATATTTTATTTATATGGTTTCATCCTCCTCATCCAATGGTCTATGCTTATTTTATTTAGATATATCTTCATTAATTCCTTCTAATAACCATAATCCTTCCCATTTATTTTCTGGTGTTTTTTTGGTATGCAGCCATCAATAATATTTATTTTATCTATGTTAAAAAAAACATGTTCAGCATACTATTTTGTTTAAGAAAAGGGAAATGCAATGAAAATATACAAAAAAATAAACAATATTCAAGAGGAAAAAGGAGTTATACCAATTTTTGTACATATTAAGTTGGATAATAATTTCTAGAGGGGTGAATAAACCTTTTAATAATTTATGGTTTATTAGTAAATCTATCTTCATTAATACATTTAGTTAGAAAAAAAACATTCACATAAATCACAATGAAATTTCATATTAAAAAATAAAAAAAATGAAAATATTGACACAAAGAACACCTTGTTTTTATAGTATTTTTATTGAATGATTTTAAATCAAATCATAATTATTCCCAACTTAGTGAGAAATATGGTACACACTAGAAGGATAACTTTTGAAATGAAGTTATATAATTTTACGACACCAACATTTTCATTACCTTAATGCATAATCATACATGTAAATAATTCATTTATATGGACCAAATCCCTTATAAGAAACAATAACATTCATTTGGAAGAAACAACCCAAGGATTTTTTACGGCGTATAAACTAAACAATACTTTCATTTGGTTCAGAAAAGCATCGTTCAACAATTTAAAATAAATAGAATATATAGAAACAATAGTGGGAACTAGAAGGAAATATAGAATATAATAATATTAATTAAGAAACATATCTATATAGATTCAATCACTTTAGAAAAGGAATAATTATTGAATCTATTTCGTGATCACATAGTAGAATCATAGTCATTCTAGTAAAATCATGGCACATCATGCCTCAGTTTGTGTTACTCATGTGTCTACCTAAAGTTTTCATTGATTGGATGATATAAACTAATTCATAAATGTATAACTTCATTATTCATTAAATTCATGGTATTCATGATCACATGAGTTTTTCTTGATATAAAATCATATGTAGCCATAGTCGGACATCAAATAATATCACACCAATTATGGAAATATCATGCAGTGTTTTAAAACTTATTCTCTAATTAAAAATTATTTAATCAGTTAAAGAAAAAATTATTATATCTTCATTAGAATTTATATATAGTTTAGAAATTTATAAAATTGATAAAATAAATCATCAAAACCTAAATTGAATTGCAGTCTAAAATTTTAAGAAAAATAAGTATCAAACTACACTAAAAATATAAAGTATGTTTTCTATAATAATTACTTTTATAACATATCAAAAATCAGTTTTCATCAAAATATAAAACTAATTGTACCCTTTTTTTCAAGAATGAAAATTCAATAAGCATATTTTCAATATAAGAATGAATTATGTGACCATGGAAATCCCATAAGATTTATTTTAACCATATATGCATATTATATGTCCTTAAGAATGATTCTAGATTATATTTAAACATGAATATATTTTTCATGAGAATGAATTTATTTTACATACATATGAATGTATAATGTTTAAACATAAATATTATAATAAGTGTAAACATGATAAAAATATCACATGACAATGAAAAATAAAGCATTTGAAACAACCTATTGAAAATCCAAAAAAAACTACAGACAAATATAGTGACTTTATAATCCATTATAAAAATATTATTATAAATAAAAAAATAAATGAATATAAAAACTTTGATTTTATATTTCTATAAGAAATTATAATTATCTGATTAAAATATGTGAGGTATTTAAATTAAAATATGAGATATTTTTAATTTTCAAAATAAAAAAACATTAGTAATTAAAAATCTCCCCATCACTCATAGATCACACAAACAATTCATATAATTACTATGATATGATATTATAATTCATAATATAAGAGATTACTAGGTTGAATCTATGAATCAAGTATCAATACCTATTATGTATCAATTGGATTATGATATTATACAAGTAGGAAAATCTATAATCCAAGTGATATTATACTCTTATAATGATACTCTGGGTGGGAATGTACCAAACCCATGGAATAGTTTACCAAGTCTCTATAAATGCCATGACACTAGTTTAAACTTTTGTACTCAACCATGGGTGTCAATTAATAACACAAGGATGGATGGTGGTTTTTATTTATGCATCAAAAATAAAGTTAATAATTTATTCTTCTAATCATATTACATGTTCATGAATTTCTTTACTGGTAATTTTTAGAACCCCATCGGTGGTTCCCTAAAAATTTCTACTCACACCCTATTTGGGTGACCATGAAACTTGGGTTTCCTTTCATGATTGACTGATCATAGGTTCTTGTATAGAAGTGTCCTAGGATGTCATGATTGAGAAAGACAACCCATATGACACTTAAGGATTGGGATTAGGTAAACACCATGGATGGTAGTGGATACTCTTCATTATTACTATTTTTTTTCATCAATGATTAACCTTGTGGGTTACAATTTGAAGTTTGGTGGTATGGTCGTGTGAATATATGATTGTATGCTAGTGAATATTCATCTAATATAGAATATTTTGATTACTCTTTCTGGGTAAACTTCTTTTTTATTATTGTTGATGTTTTTAATTATTTTTATTTCTCTTTACTCTAATGTGATTGTATATTCACCCCATAATATCACTAAAGACACTCATTACTTGTCAGTAGCCTCTTGAATATGTGGATATGTGCCCATGTTAATAGGGTGATCACTAATATAGAAACCAAATGACTGGTTTGGAACCATGATGTGTTATAATTAATATGTATTATATTTCTAGGAGTGTCCTAAAAAGATCATAAGACCACTAATGGGTCTATTCAACCCCTATCCACTAAATTTCAATGTCAAATTTAATGTGTTTCTATCATATTATAATATCCAATCTTCATTAGAATGTTGGACCATCAATAAAAATAGATCATATGTAAAAATATCATAAACCAATTGACTATAAGTAATAAGTACTATCAAGCATACATCATTTATTTTTTATCATATGAAAATAGTAAATTTTTTAAAATAATTCACTTGGGATTAAAATATCCATAGTTATGTCTGATGAAGGAAGGTACTCAAAACATTCATGATTAAATTTTCCATCATCATAATTATATTTTATTTTTAATTTTTTTAAATGCTCATGTACTCTTCAAGAATTTGATGAATCATATTTTATATATATATATCAATAAATTTTTGTTTGATTTTATTTACGACTTATTTATTTATCTGAAATAAGAATCCATCTAAAGAAGATATCTATAAATTTTTTTTGATGTTTTATAATGACACAATATTATTTGGTTAAATATCTATACACTTTTGGATTCAAATTGAATTAAACACAATGTAATAGGAATATTATGGTAGTTGACTTTATTTACAATTCTTAGTCTCAAATAGTTATAGATGTAGATAGATTATGAAAATTGGTGATCTTATTCATAAATTTGTGTATGGAAATGGATGAAGAGTGACACTATTTGCTGTTATATATGATCAATATCAATTTTAATATTATTGATCCTGATAATAAGAAAATTTAATCTGATTAATAATGTATGATTATGTAATTACTTAAAAAATGGGGATAAAATTTGTTATAGGATTTTTGTAACTAACTGAACATTGAATTTTTGGACTAAAGTGGAGATTCCATTATATTTTAAGGAAGATGTTATACATGATTTTCGTAACTCTAGTTATAATGTACGTCATGAACCACCAATGATAAATAAGGATTGAATAAATAGTTTTGGTGACCATGAATGACGAAATTGATAAATGGATTTGTTTCTAAAAATGTGAGTTCTCTATAGGTTAATATAAGTAATTAAATTCATTTATAATCTCCAAAATAATTTATTATGTTGACATGGAAATTGGAAAAAATATTGAAAATTTTCATGATTGGTCTTTTCAGAGATCCAATGAATAATGATTCATTTTGGGTAATTGTGGATCTATATAAAAATATCCACCTTTATCCCTCACTAATGAGATTTTTCATTAGATAACTCTGGAGAAATAAATATAATGTAAGTGATATAGATTCATTGTGTTTTAATATTTATTGTAATGGAATGGTATCTATATTTTATATCCTGGTTCTGAAATGATATTTAAAATAATATAAGCCAATATATAAAGATGAGTAAAAATTGTTACCATTAAATAGACACGAAATTATAATAGACTATAATAATTATGGAGTAAATTATCAGATCAATTGAATCATATATTATAAAATTGAAACATGATTATATTATTTTTGGTAAAATTCTCAATTAGCAATCGTTATCATGAAATAATTTGAATGACACTATTAGAGTAATTTTTTACTTTGCTATGTGGATAATGTCTAGTGGAAAAGTAATAGATTAATGATGGAATAGATTTTATATAAATTGTATGTAAATAATTGATTTTAATCATTTTTATTTTTGGTTAAATATTTTTTGTTCATAAAATAGTATCCATGGTAGTGATAAAGACTTGTAAAATAGGTGAATTTAATTCTCTTGTAAGAGGGAACATTACAAGTCATTGGAACAATTATAAAAAAGTTTTAAATATTTAATATTTACAATTATGTATCAAGAAAATCATGATTTTTTCATGTTTCTTAGTTAAGGATATTTTCTATTAGAATAAATATAACAACCCATACTTTACATACATTATTATTACTTCAGAATTGAAGGACACTTATTACAACATATAACAAAACCATGAAAGAACCATATAGGTATAGTGTCTTTAGAAACTGGGAAACATAAACAACTGGTTCATAAATCATCTACATTGTCTCCCTTTTATTTTATCATATCTAGAGTCCCTTTTGGAATATCTTAATTAATATCCTTCTTCCTAACCTGGGGAAAAGAAAACATACAACAAGGGTGAGATCAAATGCTCAGTAAGGGTAAACAAAAGAAATATCATAAGTTTCATATTCATAAGAACATAACATTTTGAACATCTTAACTAGAAAAAGAGATCATAATATCATAACATGGGATAAATCATAATAGTGAAATGCAATCCTAATAATCATAACATAAAACATGAAACTTTGTGGCATACACAAATAATCATAGGGAATCATTTCTTAGTAGTCAAGACTCATTTCCAAGACTATCTTAGCGGACAAAGTCCATTTCTGAACCGAGTTCACTCCTCATTTATGTCCTCTTTCACTGAACCAGTTTAACCTGATGTTCCATCCATGTCTATCTCATGAGATATAAATCTTTACCCAATGAATTTTCAGGAGATATAGGTCCCACCCATCTCATAATTAAACCATTTTTATGTCTGCCACAAAATTATAAATCATATATCATAGTATAACCCATGTAATAAAAATGGGAATCTTAAACATCATGCCATCATAAGATAATCCATATAAGATAAAAGGAAATAATAAAAATAGTTACATCATAACATAATCAAATCAGTGTTAAAATAGCGATAAAAACATAACCCTATATTATCTTAGATGGAAAATAATTTTGATAAAACACTTGAACTCCATTCTTGATAAAAATATACTTTCTACTTCAAAAACATTTTCCTTTCTTAAAATGTCATATAATTCTAAAATAAAAGAAGTTGGATAAAAATAAACTTGAAAACATGTAATTTATGATTTAGGGAAATAATTTTCTAAAAATCCATTCATGCTATATAAGTTAAGAAAAAGACATTCTGCTCATACTTTGGCCGGAAAAGTCAAAAAGTACCTCGTACGAAAAACGACAAAAGATTCCTTTCATATCCTTTACTAAAAACTCACCGAAGGGTAAAATTGGATTTAAAAAATTGTAGGTGGATGGAAATAATATTACATATTGAGGAAACATGGATGTGGGTGATAAATATTCCCCTGTAAATTCTGATGTATAACCAATCTCGGATAAAAATGAGATTGTAAGATTTTCTCTTACCTTAGGTCAGATTTGCTTCATACGTGTCTGAACCTCCTGTATAATGATTTAAATATTGTTATTGACTTATTCTAGAATCGTAATCATTGTTATGATATCATATATGGTCATATTATTAGCTTCTTATTAGTAATATTTCATTTTTACTTGTTATTCGGGTGTTTATTGATTTTTGTTATTATGTTTGTTTTGTCGAATAAATTCTTATTCTTCATTTAGGTTATAGATACCTCATTTCCAGAATGGTATTAGTGTAATATATATCATATTTTTTTCATTCAATTCATTTATATAATCATTATGTAATGAAGATCATATAGAATGAGTCGCATCACATCGTGGAGACGGTAGGCCATACGTACGCATGAGTGATGATATCGTTCCCATGATCATGGAATTTTATTGAAGTGTATGTATACTATTTTAGAATAAATATCAATTTACAATAATCATATATAGTTATTCTTTACACCATTATACCCATCCATGTATGGTGGTGGTGGAAAACAGATTACACCACGGCGTGGAGAAGGTATTCCATACGTACGCACGCGCGGTGATTTCATTTTCTGTAGGATGGATAGAATGTGAAATAGTGTTGTTTCATATTTATAATAACATATTAGTATATGAGTGATACTGATTTTATTACTTCATAATGAAACAACTAAATAAGAAGAAGTAGAAGAAGAAATAAAGTTGAAATAATCGGTAACGGATATTACCTCTTCTTCGACACAACTCTTTGAAACCTCCTCTTAGGGAACTAAGATTGGTCGTTGAAGAAGACCAGGAACTCTAGGATGTTTCTAGGTAACTAGAGAAGAGAACTTTACAGGGTTTTTCCGAGATTGAAGGCTCAATGTGGTGTTAGGAGGAGAGGGAGGATGTGCCCTTTTATAAGGGAGGAGAGGGGTACCTTAGAAAAAACATAAAATATTATTTTATTATAAAGTCATATTATGTTTTTAATAGCTCAAAATTGATTTATTTAGAATCTAAGGTGGGTGAGGGTCTAAATTCTCTCATCAAATATAATTTAGACAAGTTTAGGTTACTATTTTATCATTATCATTTAGATTTAACTCTAAGTTAAATAATTAACCTTTTACCGTGTCTTATTGTTTTCATACAATATAAGGTTAATAAACATACAATAACAATCCAAACGAACCCCAAATTGTTAATTATTAATATATATAACCTTATCTAAGTCATTGGGCAGGACCTTAGATTTTTAGGAATAAAATAACAATTAATAATATAATATTTGTTTTAAAAACTATTTTATGTCAATTTTGACACTATTTGGTACTTGATTTTTTGGAAAAACATAACAACATTATTAGTTTGAAAAACTTTAATTAATTCAATACTAATATGTCATATTAACCTAGAAATTTAGTGTAATTCATAAAAAGTCTCAAATTACATTTACTTTGGTATTTATAATATCAATTATGTTAATATTTCCTTAATAAGTTAATTACTACATCATCATTGTGTCATACATAAATTAAATTATTTAAAGTATAAAAATTATAAGTAAAATATAATTATGTAGAAAATCTTTTTATATTTCAAATGAATATTTATAGTCAAATTTATAATTTTTATAACTCTATATTAAAAATGATTTAGTTATTAAACATGGATTTTAACTATTTTAACCCTTCTTTAAATAAATTAATAATAAATGTCCTAATCTAATCCATGTGGACCTAAATGGTCATATTGTATTCCTAAGGTTGTTTTTGGTCAAATAACACTTATCCAATAGAATTATGATATGTGTTAGGGTAATAATAATATCATTTTTACCCTTAATTACCCTATTTACTTTTAACCGTGGTAAATAAAAGTAAAAAAGTTACTATTCAAAAAAAATTATTTTACCCTTTGTTAACCTATTCCACTCACAGAATTGGAAAAATTATGTTTTATGTAAATTTGCAAATTCTCCTAGGAGGTGGGTAAAAGACGGTGAAAAGTTCACTAAACTTTTTATATATCTAAAATTATTATAGAATAATTCCAATGAATTACATTGAACTTATATATGTATTATGTATCAATTTTGACCTAAAATAAATTTAAATAAAAAAAATAATTATTTAAATAACAATTCAGTTTTTAAATAGTAACCGGTGTTTTCACTATTCATTAAAAATTGAAAGTTTTCATAAAAATACCAAAATTTCACCCTATGCTAATTTCAATATTCTGAATCCAAAAATGAAGTCCATTTTGAAAAATAAAATTTCAAAAAGTGGGTATTACTATTCATAATGGCTAGTTTTAATAATATTTTAATAGCATATCGTTGTTTAGTGAAACTCATTATTGCGTACAACGCAAGCTATCAAGGAAGGTCGCGACTGCATGTAAAGCAAGCCAAGCTAGTGTTGTGTGTAGTGAAAGATTCCTTTGATGATTTATATATATAAAAAACATTTCTCATAAAAATATCGGGTGTTACATTCTACCCCCCTTAAAATGAATTTCACCCTCGAAATTCCTCACTTTGTAACAAACAGATGAGGATACCTCTCCCTCGTCATATCCTCAAGCTCCCATATAGCATCTTATCATTGGTGGTTCCTCCATAATACATTCACTAAGAGAGTGTTCTTGTTCCATTGAACTTTTTCGCTACGATCCAGAATCCCTATCGGTTTTTCTTCATAAGAAAGAACTCGCTCCAGCGGTACAACATCTGATCTGAGTACATGTGAAGGATCGGGTATGTACTTTCTCAGGAGTGATATATGGAACACATCATGAACTTGAGAGAGATTCAGTGGAAGTTCCAATCGGTAAGATACCTTCCCAACACGATCCAGTATTTTAAAAGGACCGATATACCTAGGGCTTAGCTTTCCCTTCTTTCCAAATCTCATTACTCTCTTCCTAGGAGATATTCATAAGAACACTTTATCACCAACTTCAAACTCTAGGTCTTTTCTTCGGTTATCTGCATAAATTTTTTGTCGACTCTGAGCGGCTCTTATGTGTTTTTGAATAGATCGGACCATTTCCGTTATCTCATCAACAAGATCAGGTTCTAATAGCTTTCTTTCACCAACTTCATCCTAGCAAGTTGGAGTCCTGCATTTCTTTCCATAGAGAGATTTATAAGGAGCCATATGAATAATGGAGTCAAATTTATTATTATATGAAAATTAAGCCATAGGTAGGTTTTGATCCCAACCACCTTTGAAATCCATAGAGCAAGCTCTTAACATATCTTTTAGAGTTTGAATTCTTCTCTAAGACAGGTCGTCTGTCTGAGGATGATAAGCAGTGCTGAAACTCAACTCTGTATCTAGAGTATGCTGAAGACTTCACTAGAACTTTGGGGTAAACCTCGGATCTCGATCAAGATATAATGGAAAGTGGTACTCCATGCAATCTTACCACTTACATTACATATATCCTGGCAAGATGATCCAGAGAGAAATCCTCTCTAGTAGAAATGAAGTGTGCCGACTTCGTAAGATGATCAAATATGACCCAAATAGCATTATTACCTTTGGATGTTTTAGGAAGTCCGGTGACAAAGTCCATAGTGATGTTTTCCCATTTCAATTCGGGTATGGGTAATGGTTGCAACATCTCCTTAGACTTATGTCTCTCAGCTTTAACTTGCTTACAAATCAAGCATCGAGAGACATATTCAGCAACATCTCTTTTCATGCCATCCCACCAGAAGTACTCTTTTAAGTCCATACACATCTTCGTGCTTCCAGGATGAATAGAGAATTAATAACTATGAGCCTCATCCAGTAGTTCCTTTAATTCGGGGATGGGAGGAACACAAACCTGATTCCTGAAGTTTATTATCCCTTCACAATCGAGGATGAATTCAGGAATATTTCTCACCTTCGTTTGTAACTCTACATCTTCTTTCTATGCCTCTTTAATCTATGCATGTATAGATGGTTGAACATTCATTTGATAAATATATGATCATTCCCCTTCCATTATAATTCCAAGATCCATCCTTTGTATATACATACATATTGGATCTTTTGTGATCCTAATTAGGGATAAACTTGCATGGTCTTGTCGACTTAATGTGTATTCCACCTTGTTTTCTTTCCCTGGGTGATAATGAATTTAGTAGTTGTAATCCTTAATCAGATCCAAACTTCTTCATTGGAGCATATTCATCTCCTTTGGTATGAAAATATACTTTAAACTTTTATGATCAGTATATATATCACACCTTTCACCATAAAGATAATGCCTCCAAATCGTTAATGCAAAGATTACTGCAGCTAACTCCAAATAATGAGTTGGGAAATTTTGCTCATTGATTTTCAACTATCGTGAGCCATAATCTATCTCCATATCATTTTTCAGGAGAACACACACTAGACCCTTCTTGGATGCATCACTGTAGATCACAAACCTTTTTCCAATACAAGGCAGTGTGAACACGGGTGCACTGGATAACCTTCTTTTTAACTCCTTGAAATTCTCTTCACATTCCTCCATCCACACAAACTTAACTCCTTTTTGAGTCAACCTGGTGAGTGTATTAGATAACAGTGAAAAATATTTCAGAAAACGTTGATAATATCCACCCAAACCAATATAACATTAGATCTCAGTTACTGTTGTTGATCTCGACCATCTTTTGACAACCTCTATTTTTGTTGGATCCACATATATCCCCCCTTTTGAGATTATGTGACCTAAAAATGCTACTTTTTGAAGCCAAAATTCACACTTGGTAAACATGGCATAAAGCTTCTCCTTTATCAGGGTATTCAATACAATTATCAAGTGATCTTCATGTTCTTCCTTGGACTTTGAATAGACAAGAATATCATCTATAAAGACTACCACAAACTGATCAAGATAGTATTTAAAGACTCTATTAGTCAGATCCATGAAGATAGCTGGGGCATTAGTAATACCAAATGGCATCACTATAAATTCATAGTGTCCATACCTTGTACAGAAATTATCCTTTGGTATATCCTCCCTTTTGACCCTTAATTGATGATACCCTGAAAGAAGATCTTTCTTGGAAAAGTATTGAGCTCCGCGTAGTTGGTCAAATAAGTCATCAATACACGGGAGAGGATATTTGTTCATGATAGTGATCTTGTTACGTTCTCGATAATCAAAGCAGAGTCTCATTGATCCATCTTTCTTCTTAAAAAATAGAATAGGTGCTCCCCAAGTTGATGCATAGGGCATATGAATCCCTTATCAAGATTCTCATGGAGTTTCTTCTTAAATTCCTGCAACTCAATTGGGGCCATTCTATAAGGTGTCTTTGATATAGTCAAAGCTCTCGGTACGAGTTCTATTGAAAACTCAACTTCACTATTTGGTGGAAGACCCAAAAATTCCTCCAGAAAGACATCATCAAACTCCCTATGAATGGGCATATTCTTAATTGTGAGTTTCTCACCAACCATTTGAGATAAATAATATTCATTTAGTGGAATCAAGACCCATAAGATGGAAGAAATTTCCAATGGAAGGTTATGTTCATCCTTGCATTGATAGACTATCATAGATTGATCTGTAATATGAAATGTGACTTCCCTTATTTGTCAATTGATATGAGATCCATATAAAGAAATCCAATCCATGCCAAGAATGACATAAAATTCAACTATAGGAAGGATCACAAGATTTGCAGGAATAACTTTCCCACAAACATGAATCGTAGAAGAATTGAAAACTTTTGATGAGACTGTTGTTCCATTAGGGGTTGTCACCGCTTACTCAACATCAAATTGTTGAGGTAATACTGTGATACCCTTATAAAATTCTTCAGAAATAAAATAGTGGGTGGATACAGAATCAAATAAAACATTTTCTACATTAGAGTGGATGGTAAGTGTACCTTTCACCACATCGATATCATACTCCACATCGTTGATAGAAATTTCATGTGACTTTCCTTTTTCTTTAGCCTTAAGAATTTGTTAACATCGATCATCATCAACAACCCTTGTATTAGGGAATTGATTAGCATAATGCCCCATTTCCTTGAACTTGTAACATTGAAGTGTAGGAGGTGCACTCAGTGTAGCCTTTTCTTTGTTCGCACCACTAGACATCTTCCTCCCATCATTACGGTATTCAAATTCCCAATGATCTTCCTTTATAAATTTGAAACATTTACTTGTCCCTTTAGGATAACTCCCTCCATGTTTATTTCTACACTTTGAGCATAAGGAAAAACTCATCTTCTTTTTAGTGTGCACTTTAGATTTTCCTTTGAACTCCATTTTCCTCTTCTTATCAAACGCATATGACTGATGGGTTACTCCAATCTCCATCTCAACCTTGAGAGGACATCGAACGATTTCCTCATAGCTATTGAAGTCCCTTACGGGTAACGCCCTTCGAAGGCTTGGTTTTCATCCACTAAAGAATCGATTGATCTTACTCTCATGTTGGATAATAATACCAGAATCCTACCTTGCAAGTATTGTAAAATTTCCTTTGTAGTTACCAATAGATTCATCATCCTTTTTCTTTAGTTCAAGAAACTCCTTCTCTATCTTTTTTCAAAGAATACGAGGGAATTACTTATTGAAAAATATGTTCTTGAACACGTCCCATTATATGGACTCAATTTCATATCTTGGCCTCGTATTCTTGATATGATTCCACCATTGATCAGCTTCACCTTCTAAACGATAAACTGATAAGATGACTTTATAATGTTCAGAACATTGAAGAACTGAAAATATATTTTCAGTGGTACTGATCCATTTTTCAGCCACTAATGGATCAGTAGACCCGCTGAATGAGGGTGCACGCTGCCTCATGAAGGATTCAATAGAATGTTTCTCTTTCCTTTGCTCGTTTGGAAGTCCTGCATGATTTATAGCTTCAGAAAGTTGTGTGATCATGGCTACAAGATTTTTCATTCCATCTCCCATAATGTTTGGTTGCTAAGGGGGACAATCATGGCATTTCCCGTCGCATTCATCATTAACACGGTTCCTTCGGGTTCCAGCCATTGACTAAAACTAAGAAGAACAGTGTGAGAAACACTAATTATAATAGGAAAACCACATAATCAAGAATAAAATTTCACACTTAAGGTCTTATCATAGGTTGTTCATGGCCATTTTTAAAACACTAAGATTGTGTTCTATGCTTAGACTTATCCTTATGGTTCTTACTAAAGCTTTCACATTCTAGTTTCCAAAGGTTGACTATAAGTTTCTTCTGATACCAACTATAACGACCCATAATTTACATAATTTATTATTACTTCAAAATTGAAGCACACTTATTACAATATATAACAAAACCATGAAAGGACCGTATAGGTATAGTGTCTTTAGAAACTGGGAAATATAAACAACTGTTTCATAAATCATCTACACTGTCTCCCTTTTATTTTATCATATCTAGAGTCCCTTTCGGCATATATTACTTAATATCCTTCTTCCTAACCTAGGGAGAAGAAAAAATACAACAAGGGTGAGCTCAAACGCTCAGTAAGGGTAAACAAAATAAATACCATTCGTATCATATTCATAAGAACACAACATTTTGAATATCTTAACCTGCAAAAGAGATCATAATATCATAACATGGGATAAATCATAATAGTGAAATGAAATCACAATAATCATAACTTAAAACATGAAACATTGTGGCATACACACATAATCATAGAGAATAATTTCTTAGTAGTCAAGACTCATTTCCAAGACTATCTTAGCGGTCAAAGTCCATTTATGGACCGAGTTCACTTCTCATTTCAGTCTTGTTTCACTAAACCGGTTTAACGTTTCATTCCGTACATGTCTATCTCATGAGATATAAATCTTTACCCAATGCATTTGAGGGAGATATAGGTCCCACCAATCTCATAATGAAACTATTCTTATGTGTGCCACAAAATTATAAATCATACATCATAGCATAACCCATGTAATAAAAATGGGAATCTTAAACATCATTCCATCATAACATAATCCATATAAGATAAAAGGTAATCATAAAAATAATTCCATCATAACATAATCAAATAAATGTAAAAATAGGTATAGAAATAGAACCCTATATTATATTAGATGTAAATTAATTTTGATAAAACACTTGAACTCCATTCTTAAGGAAAATATCCTTTCTACTTCAAAAACATTTTCCTTTTTTAAAATGTCATATATTTCTAAAATAAAAGAAGTTGACTAAAAATAAACATGAAAACTTGTAAAGTAAGCTTCCGGTAAATAATGTTCTAAAAATCCATTCATGCCGTATAAGTTAAAAAAGATACATTCTTCTCGTACTTTGGGTGGAAAAGTCAAAAAGTACCTCATACGAAAAACGACAAAAGATTCCTTTTATATATTTTACTAAAAACTCACCAAAGGGTAAAATTGGATTTAAAAAATTGTAGGTGGATGAAAATAATATTACATATTGAGGAAACATGGTTGTGGATGATAAATATTCCCCAGTATATTCTGAAGTATAAACAATCTCGGATAAAAATGAGATTGTGAGATTTTTCCTTACCTTAGGTCTAATTTGCATCATACGTGTCTGAACCTCAAGTATAATTATTTAAATATTGTTATTGACTTATTCCAGAATCTTAATCATGTTTATGATATCATATATGGTAATATTATTATCTTTTTATTAATAATATTTCATTGTTCTTTGTTTTTCGGGTGTTTATTGCTTTTTGTTCTTATGCGTGTTTTGTCGAATAAATTCTTATTCTTATTTTAGGTTATAGATACCTCATTTACAGAATGGTATTATTGTAATATATAAAATATTTATTCATTAAATTCATTTATATAATCATTATGTAATGAATATCATGTAGAACGAGTCGCATCACATCGTGGAGACGGTAGGCCGTACGTACGCACGGGCGATGATATCATTCCCATGATCGTGGAATTTTATTAAAGTGTATGTATACTATTTATGAATAGATATCACTTTAAAATAATCATATATTGTTATTATCTACACCATTATACCCATCTAAGTATGGTGGTGGTGGTAAACAGATTACACCACGGCGTGGAGACGGTATTCCGTACGTACGCACGAGCGATGATTTCGTTTTCTGTAGGATGGATAGAAGGTAAAATAGGGTTGTATCATATTTATAATAACATCTTATTATATTATTGATAATGATTTTATTACTTCATAATGAAACAACTAAATAATAATAAGTATAAGAAGAAATAATGTTGAAAGAATCGGTAACGGATATTACCTCTTCTTCGACACACCTCTTTGAAACCTCCCCTTAGGGAACTAATATTGGTCATTGAAGATGACCAGGACCTCTAAGATGTTTCTAGGGAAGTGGAGAAGAGAAAATTTCAGGGTTTGTCTGATCTTGAAGGCTCAATGTCGTGTGAGGAGGAGATGGAGGAGGTGCCCTTTTATATGGGAGGAGAGGGACACCTTAGGGAAAACATAAAATATTATTTTATTATAAAGTCATATTCGGTTTTTAATAGCTCCAAATTAATTTATTTCGAAGATGAGGTTGGGATGGGTCTAAATATTCTCATCAAATAGAATTTATACAAGTTTAGGTTACAATTGTAATCTTATCATTTATATTTAACTCTAAGTTAAATAATTTACCTTTTACTGTGTCTTCTTCTTTTATTACACTATAAGGTTAATAAACATACAATAACAAGCCAAACGTACCCAAAGTTGTTAATTATTAATATCTATAACCTTATCTAAGTCATTTGGCTGATCCTTATATTTTTAGGAATAAAATAAAAATTAATAATATAATATATTTTTTAAAACTATTTTATGTCAATTTTAACACTATTTGTTACTTGATTTTTTTGAAAATCGTAACAGCATGATTAGTTCGCAAAAAAGTTAATTAAATCAATAATAAAATGTCATATTAACCTAGAAAATTATTGGAATTCATAAAAAGTCTCATGTTACATTTAAGTTGGTATTTAAAATATCAATTATGTTAATATATCCTTAATAAGATAATTACTGCATCATCATTGTGTCATACATAAATTAAATTATTTAAAGTATAATAATTATAAATAAAATATTATTATTTAGGAAATCATTTTATATTTCTAATGAATATTTATAGTCGAATTTATCTTTTTTATATCCCTATATTAAAAATGAGATAGTTATTAAACTTTGATTTTAACTATTTTAACCTTTCTTTAAATAAATTAATAATAAATGTCCTAATATAATCCAAGTGGACCTAAATGGTCAAATTTTATTCCTAAGTTTGTTTTTGGTCGAATTACACTTATCCAATAGAATTAGGACATGTGTTAGGGTAATAATAATATCATTTTTACCCTTAATTACCCTATTTACTTTTAACCGTGGTAAATAAAAGTAAAAAGTTACTATTCACCAAAAATTATTTTCATCTCATTGAAACACATTTTAGTCCTTGATATTGAACATGTCTCTCAAATTTTTGAAATTCCACTCACAGATGTGGTAAAATTATGTTTTATGTAAATTCACAAATTCGCCTAGGAGGTGGGTAAAAGACGGTGAAAAGTTCAACAAAATGATTATATATCTAAAATTATTATAAAATGACTTCAATGAATTACATTGAACTTATATAGGTATTATTTATCAATTTTTACCTAAAATAAATTTAAATAAAATAAATCATTATTTAAAAAAAAGTCGGTTTTTAAATAGTAAAAAGTTTTTCATTATTTATCAATATTGCGTACAACGCAAGCTATCAAGGAAGATCGTGACTGCATGTAAAGCAATCCAAGCTAGTGTTGTGTGTAGTGAAAGATTACTTTGATGATGTATATATAAAAACAAAATATTCCTCATAAAAATATCAGGTGTTACAATAAGAAAATGTATTTTATTAGTAAATGATTGACTTTCAACATTAGGGTTCCTTTTTTGGGAAATAGATTAATGTTATTTATCAAGAAGAGAATTTTTAAGGGGATGGATAATTACATTTTATTATTTATTTTGTTAAAATTTTGGATATCATGATGTGACTTGGTAGATAGATTTTTAGAAAAGGTGTTACTCGTCATAGTTTTTTAAGGAAGATAACGCACAACAACATTTCATGGGAAGAATGGAATATAATGTAACGACACAATGTTTTCAATTGAAATTTCCTTCTTATAAATATTTAATATAATAAAATTAAATCACAACTCAATGAAAAACTATGTTCTTCATGACCTTTGAAATTAATTTTGAATCTTATGTGTTTTGAATATCGAAAATATGTCTTCTATGATTGAGATTAGTAATTTATTTTGAGTCTAATATGACCAACATAATTTTTGGTGAATAGTAACATACCCTTATGAATAGAAATACTACCCTTATGAATATTAACATAACCTAATGAAGATTAACCTTACCTATGATATTATATAAATAATATTCAAGTGGAATAATGATATAATTATATAAGAATATCAAAAAATTGTTTTAAAATATTTTTTATCGAGTAAATTATGATTTTAATTAGAAATTAAATTATCCATATTTTGAAAATTATTTTTGAAAAATGGAGTTCATTTTTTTATTCTACACATAGAAAAATGGTTAGGGTGAATTTTTGGAATTTTTATGAAATACTAGATTTTTTTGTGAATAGTAAAATATGATAATTTACAATAAAAGTTATATACATGGATTATGATTTCATCAGCTGATGTATGTCTGATGTAAGGCCATTATCTCTAACTCACAATCACATTTTACTATTTTTGTTCAGGGAATCATCACTATTTCAGGTCTTGAGGGAAAATAATAAACTAAGGAATTAAATATTATGAAAACCCTCCTCTCCTCCACTATAAATACCACCCCTAATAACCTCTTCTATTCACACTTATCAAGAATTTTTACTTACCTATTTTCTAAAAAAATAACTTCCCAAGAACCTCCCCCCACTTCCAACATCCCTTTGTCTCCTAAAAAGACCTAATTCTCTCCCCTTATGAGGCTCTCAATGGAGAAAAAGTCAAGAGGTAAATTCCTCTTTCCAATTCTTTTTAGTTCTTTTCTTTTATTGTTTCTTTCCTCACATCCCTTAAAAAAAATGGTATGATAACACTGTTTTACATTTGTTAATTTAGCACAATCGGGGATGACGTGTTATCCATTTCTAATATTGTCTTAAATCCTAGTAATGAAACCATTTTTATGGTTGGATCAAACTATTATATGTTTATTTTATCTTATTTAATGTTCTGTAATACTTTATCACTCATGATGAAAAATAATAATACAAAACATGTTAATTGTGAGAAAAACTGCTAAAATTAATTCAAGCATTTATCATTAATGTTTCATATAATGATTCCCCTCAACTACAGTGAACCAAATGAATTTTATAAACATGTAGTATTATTTAATTTCTCAAAAAAAATATAACTTCAATTCTGGACAATCATTCTCATTTTACATGGTTATCTGTTCATGAACATAAGTAAACCGATCTTAAAAACCAAGAAAACAAACGGACCCGAACAATGAAATTGAACACTTAAACCACTAAAAAGGGCGTGAATGAACATAAAAATAGTATAATTAATCAATTACATAATAAATAGTTTATAGGATTATTAATTAATAAACCTAATTTATTTATATAGGTCATTAATAACATGTGGAGAACACCAACGAACTTAAGGTAAGGGATATTCTCCTTTTCACTTTTAGTCAAGAATGTCCTCTATGTTATGCCATTTTATGTGTAATCACTTCTGTTTGACATCACATACCATGATATATGCCTATTTTACCTTATGAACGTCCATGTATATTGTAATTCCTTTATTTCATGGACACTTTTATGATACTCTCATTGGTTATGATTTATGTCATGATTGTGGTACTCAATTACTTCCATTAGTAACCCTTGTGTTTATGTAACATTTATTATGTATGATAATTTAGGTTAAAAGAATATTCCTGAAAATTTAAGACGGGTGCACTCAGATAGCGCTCCAATGCATTGGGTAAAGTTGAGTATCATGAGAAGTTTTTTTGCAATGGTCTTGGTAGTTATCCTTGGTTTGTAATATTATGTTCAATGGCCTTGGAGGTTAGTCATGTCTTGTGTTATTATGGGAAACTATATTGGTGATTAGCCTTGACTCGTACTAAATTCATGTTTTATGTTTTTTCCACATTTCTTTAATTCAATGTTTAAATTTACCCATATTTATATGTTATGATTCCATATGTTACATTCCTTTTTATATCATCATATCAGGCCATCTATCCCATGTGATAATGCTTTTCTCTTATGGTTATTACCTTACTGTGCTTTTAGATCATCCTTTTATTCATGTTATCCCTAGGTTATCCTATGAAAATGTATGAGCACAATGGAATATTGGAGCTCATTAATGAGTTTAAATAATAAGTTGTTTTTAAAACGTTTGATTATGTACCTAATCATCTAAGACACTAGACTTTACGATCCTTGGATAATAATCTGATGTATAATTATTCATAAAATCACATAATGTTTTTTATAAAATTCTAGGGTCACTATAGTTCGTATCAAAAGATGGTTTGGTTATTTTCTAGGAATAGGAATAGATCACCTTAGTGAGAGCCTTAGGGATGAGACAAAGTATAATAGAACATTCCTAAATTTTGGTAAGTATTGAATAAGTGTTTTATCAAGAAAATAATTCCTTGTTTGGATACAAAACTAGTAGAGGTGGATCTAGTAAAGATGTACCTAGAAGTGAAAACTCTAAAATGGAGTTTCGGGCCTAACCCGGGGTATCCTAGTACATGACAACAAGCCTTCACGCACTCTTGGTTTGACACTCCTAGGGGATATGCCTTGGAAAATTCATGAGCTTAGTTTATACCATTATTAATGGAATAAAGAATTCCATAAGAATATAAGAAAATAAATAGATCAAGGATAACCTAGATTGAAACATAGGGAATCACATGAATGAGTGCTCAAAACATCATGATAGTACATGATCAGTAGGCTCAAGTTATGAAAAAATAACTTGAATCATGTAGAACTTCCTCCTCCACCTAGAAAAGAACATGTTTTTGTAGAATCCTTCAAACAGAAAAGGCCTCTCATGTTTAAAAGATCTTCTGATACCCTTATCACGGAATAGTGGATTAACTCTATTGAAAATATACTATTCATCCTCCAGTGCTCGGAAGAATATAAAGTTGTATTGGTGGTCTATCTTTTTTATGGGGAAGCAGATCAGTGGTGGAAACTGATCAAGATTACAAAGTCCCAAGAGTAAATTGATTCCATGGATTGGAAGGAACTCAAGTGGATGATTTTCAATAAAACATTTCCTTGAACCCTCTGTCTCAAGATGAAAATAGAGTTCCTCAAACTCAATAATACAGAAGATTAGTCCCTCATAACATATGAAGAAAACTTTACAAAGATTTCAAGGTACGCCTCTGTCTTTTCATGAACACTGAAAGCATAGTGGATCAATTTTTAATAGACTAATGACAAGTCTACGAAAAGTGTTGGTGATTCGATAATTTGACAGTTATGAGGAGATTATATGTTGTCCCTCAAGGTTGAAATGGATATTGTACACTCTCAATGGTCTCATGGTCCTAGTGACATGAAGTGAAAAAGGGATAACAACATGGGTGGATCAACAATCAAATCCCATGATAGAAAGAATCCAAAATATCCCACTTGTAAAAGTTTTGGGAAGAAGCATCCTGGAAATTGTCTAAAGGGAATGATGATTTTTTTCAAATGTGTAAATATGAGACATATGGCCAAAAACTACTGAATGGATATGAATAATCCCACTGATGTGGATGAATAAAGGAAGGTTTTTATCAACACTCACCATGTAGTGCAGGCTCACAACTTCAAGGACCATGGGTATTATGCGAAAAAATTTCCTAAGATGAGGGTTATTGGAGGCAATCAACAACAACATCCAAGGAAACAAAGAAGGGATTATAATATCACTACTACTGAGGTGGAGCCGAACTATGATGTGGAGACCGGTACGCTAGTTATTCCTTTAGTAATGGCGAACGTAGTATTTGATTTTTCTTTTATGCATTTTCCCAAAATATTTCATGTTTAGTATAATTATTCAAACACCAGCTCAAAATTTGGAAGATATGTTATAAGAGAGAACAATGAAATGGGAAAATCATTGAGTCCATGGTTTATAACTCCTCCCCGGTTGATGGTTATGGACGGAACCTCCCAGAAAATATTGTCATAATTTCTTTTGTGAAGTTCGATGCTATCTTCAGCATGAATTTTATATCTTTATACAAATCCAAAATCAACATTTTGGAAAGGGAGATCACTCTTTACATCCCAAATCATCCACCAATTCTTTATAACTATAAGGAAGAAGATTACTCTAGTTTAGAATCAGTGTCTCATATTTCGATATTAATTACTTATGAGCAAGAATGTCTAGATTAAATGATTGGGATAAAGGATTTAATCTTGTGTGAAGACATCCCATCATGAGGTATTACACTAATTTATTCCCTGAAGATTTGTCTGGTCTTACTCTGAATTGAGAAGTTGAGTTCTCAATTTAACTTATTCCTAGATCTCTACTTATATAAAATACACATTATTAAATGGCCACTCTAGAGCAGGAAGAACTGAAGAAGCAGTGATAGAATAATCTGGAGAAGGGTTTTATATTCTATAGTGCTTCAGCAAGGGGTTCTCCAATCGTCTTCTTCAAGAAGAAGGATGTATCAACGTGCTTCTTCATTGATTATCATGAGCTTAATAAAATAATGATAATGAAAAATTATCTCCTTTCATATATAGATGACTTATTCAATCAGCTTCATGGGGCCAATTATTTCTCTACGATGGACCTTCCATCAGGTTATTATAATTAAAGGTGAGAAAAGAAGATATTACCACAACATACATTCAAACAAGGTATGAACACTATGAGTTCATAGTAATTCACATAGGACTCACTAATGATCAATACATTTTTCTGGATTTAATTAATAGAGTCTTAAGAGATTACCTCGAAAAAATTATGGTACTATTTATTAATGATATTATGAAATACTACAAGACCAAGGAGGAAAATGATGAGAATTTGAATACTGTATTAAAGAAATTGTGAATGGATAAGATATATAAAAATTACAGTAATGGTGAGTTTTGGATAGAGGAAGTATCATTATAGAGGAATGTTATCAGCAACAAAGTGACAACATTGGACCCTTTCAAGAAAAAGAAAAATGAAGAGTGGCACATGCCGACATTTGTAACGTAGATCTGCAGCTTTTTGGGTCTAGCTGGGTATTATCGAGGATTTTTGAAGAACTTTTCACTATTTTCAAACCCAATGACTAGGCTGAAATAGAAAAGAGTAAAGTTTTTCTGGGCTCAGGATTGTGAAGACTGTTTTAAGGAGTTAAAAAGAGGAATATCATTGGGCGAGTACTCACAATCCCAAAAAGTTGAGAACTCTTTATAATGTTCAATGGTGATTTAAAGACGGTATTAGGTTTTCTGCTGATGAAAAAAGATAAAGTTATAGCTTACGCCTTCAGGTAGCTTAAAATCCATGAGTAAAACTATCCCACAAATTATGTGGAGTTGGCAGCGGGGATCTTTACATTGAAAATCTGGGGGCATTATCTCTATGTGGAGAAGTGTGAGATATATACTTATGAGAGGAGTCTCAAATATATATTCAAACAAAAATAGGTTAATATAAACTAGTGAATATTGATAGATCTCATCAATGATTATGACTGCTCAATCCATTTCCATCACGGTAAGGCAAACAAGGTGGCAGATTCTCTAAGTAGAAAGGATCCTATATCTATATCAATGATGAGAATTGAAAGGGATTCAATCTTCTTAGATTTTCAGAGGATGGACATGGGTATTAATATGGGAGGAACATCATCAATCCATTCTCAAATGATCTCTCAACCATCTCTCATGGAGAAAATAAAGGATGATCAAAGAAAAGATAAAAAAATTATAAAAATAGTGGAAGATATTAAAAATGGGAAATCCTATGAGTTCATGATTGATGGGGATGGAGTTGTATGATTTGGATCATGATTATGTGCACCCTCCGATCTAGAGATAAACAAGGGGCTTTTGAAATATGCATATAGCTCAACCTTCTCTATTCACATAGGGATCACAATGATGTATCGAGATTTCCAAGAGAACTTTTGGTGGGACAATATAAAAAAGGGAGATTGTTGAATATATATCAAAGTGTCTGGTATATCAGCAAGCGAAGGATGAGGTGACAATTTCTATAGTGATGATGCAACCACAACCCATACCAACATGGAAGTGGGAGAACATTACCATAGACTTTGTCACTAGACATCCAAGGAAATCCAGAGGAAACAATGCTATATGGTTCATTTAGGATTGTATTTCAAAGACATCCAACTATATCGTAATTATAGACAGCTTCTCCTTGGATCAAAATTCATGGATTTAAATCAAAGAAGGGTTAAAGGTTCATGGAGTACCACTATCTATTGTATCTGATCATGATCCAAGATTCACCTAGATGTTCTGGAAAAGTCTCCAATATGATCTATGCACTGAACTGAACATCAGTACGACCTATCATATTCAAACTAATGGCCAATATAAGCAAACTATTTAGACACTAGAAGATATATTGGGAGAATGTTCAATGGAATTCAAAGGAGGATCAGACCAATATCTTCCACTGGTTTAATTCTTCTACAACAAAATTTTCCACTCGAGCCTCTGAAAGGCACCATATGAATCCCTTTATAGGAAATGGTTCAGATCACCAGTGTGTTTGGATGAAGTTAGTCAGCGTATGTTCCTAGGACATGAAATGTTTGATGAAATGTTAGAGAAGGTGAGAACCATTCAGCAGCATATCAATGCAGCCCAAAGTTAACAGAAGAGTTATGTAGACAATCATTGATGAGACCTTGAGTTTAGAGTTAGAGACATGGTATATCTACGCATATCTCCATGTAATAATTTCATGAGGTTTGGAGATAAAGGGATGTTAAGTCTCAGGTACATCGGTCCCTTTGAGATTCTTGATCGTGATGGGGTTGTGGCCTATCGACTAGCACTTCTACCTACCATGACTATAGTACATGATATCTTTCATGTATCCCTATTATGTAAGTACATACCTGACCCTTCACATGTACTCTTTTCAGAGGTGGTACAGTTGGAGGATGATATTTCTTATGAGGTGCATCCAGTGAAGATCATAGATCACAGAGATAATGATCTACATAAAAATACTACTCACCAAGTCAAGGAACTATGGCAGAACCATAAGTATGAAGATGAAACCTGGGAAATGGATGAGATGATAACATAAAAGAACCCACACATATTTATGTCCTAGAATGTAAAATGAAATTTTGAGGGCAAAATTTCTTAAGGGGGAAGAATGTAACAACCCAAAGTTTTCAATAAAAATTTCCTTCTTATAAATATGTCATATAATCACATGAAATCACAACACGAATAACTACTAAGTTCTTTGGAACCATTGAACATTATTTTTTACATTTCATTGTTTTGGATTTTGAAAATCTGTCATACACGATTGTGATTAGTAAGTTATTTGGAGTCTAATATGATCAACTTAATTCTTAGTGAATAGAAACATGCCGTTATGAATAGTAATATTACCCTTTTTAATAGTGACATACCCTAATGAAAAGTAAAATTACATATTATATTATTTAAATAATATTCAAGTGGATGTACAATATACCTATATCTAGGAATAAGAAAACAAATGTTTTAAAATTATTGTTTTTCGAGTAAATTGTGATTTCAAATAAAAATTAAATTAATCATTGTTAGGAAATTATTATTGACAAATGGATTTTATTTTTGGATTATACACATCAAAAAATGGTTAGGGTGAATTTTTGGGATTGTTCTGAAATACTTGATGTTTTGGTGAATAATAAAATTTTATAATTTACGATAAATGCTAAATACATGAATTATGATGTCATCAGCTGATGTATATCTGATTTAAGGCCATAATATCAAACTCACATGAAATATTTATGATTTTTGTTCATTGAATAATAACTATTTCTATCCTTGAGAGAAAATAATAAACTAAGGATTTAAATATTATGAAAACCCTCCTCTCCTCCACTATAAATACCACCCCTCCGTGCATCTTCTCTTCACTCCTCTCAAACCTTGACCCATACCTAAGTTCTACCCAAATAAATCCCAATTCTCCTACGCCACTTCCAAAATTCCTTTGTCTCCTCAAAATACAAAATCCTCTCCCCTTAAGAGGCTCTCAATGGAGATAAACTCAAGAGGTAAATTACACTATCCAATTATTTTATGTTCTTTCCTTTCTTATTTCTTTCCTCACCTCCCATCACCCAAATGGTATTATAACTCCATTAAAATAAATTTACTAGATTTATATTATTCTAATAGGAGAATTCATTATCATCTCTCCTTTCCCCCACCTTTTATTTCAAATAAATGAAAACACTGTTTGAGATGTGTTAATTTAGCTCAATCAAGGAAGACATGTTATCAATTTCAATTACTATATTCAATTATGGTCATGAAACCATTTCTATGGTAGAAATAGAATATTTTATGTTTATTATATATTATTTAATGTTATTTATTTTTTATATACTAATGCTGTAAAATATTAATACAAAACATGTTAATTGTGAGAAAAATCACTAAAATTAATTCAAGCGGTTATCATTCATGTTTCATATAATGATTCACCATCACTAAAAATCTCTAAACGAATTTCATAACCACGTAATGTTATGGATGTTCAATAAAAACAAAATATAACTTCAATTGTGGAAAAAAATTCTCATTTTACATGGTTATTCATTCATGAACATATGTATACCAATCGTAAAAACTTTGAAAACAAACATACCCAAAAAAAGAAATTGAACCACTAACGCCATTAAAAAGGATACAAATGAACATAAAAAGATTATAATAAATAAATTAAATATAGAAGAGGTTATGGAATTATTAATTAATAAACTTTATTTTTTTATTCAGGTCATTAATAACAAGTGGAGAACACCAACATGCTTAAAGTAACAGATCCTCCCCATTTCACTTTTATTCAAGAATGTCATCAATGTTATGTCATTTTATGTGTAATCCATAATTATAGGGTGTGATTTAACACCTCCCCCGTACTTCCATAATTATTTATAAGTGTTGAGAAACCCCATTTTCTCTCATTAATCTCTCATAAGTACACCTGATACCATGCTGATAATCTGTAAGGAATTCAACTCGAACCGCCTTTATTCTTTCGGGTTGCTCTATCATTCTTTTTTCCCAAATGAAGTTGTCTTTTATTTTTATGTAAAACTTTTAAATTATGATTATATACTCCAAACACATGTTTCAATATCTATCTCTCATTCTCTTTCGGAGATATACATTCTTTTGAAGTGATTCCCTCCTCCATACTTCCCAATAAAAAAACTCGTTTTAATGGAACTTCCCAATTTTTTACCCAATTTCAAGTGAATTTTATCCTATGTTTTAATCCACAATTATTTTTATAAATTCAATAATTTTTTTATTAAAACCTTCTTGGTTCTCTTCTTCTTTAATAAAAAATATTGTTCCCTTTACTATTTTAAATGCTCTACAGTATTTTCCTTAAAACCGCACAAAAATGTTTTAATGCTAAAATTTCTCAACTACATTTCATACATGTTTTCACCTCTGTTTGACATAACATACCATGATATATTCCTATGTTAAATTATGAACTTCCATTTATGTTCTAATTCCTTTCTTCCATTGACACTTTTATGATACGCCCATTGGTTATGCTTTATGTCATGATTGTGCTACCCAATTCATTGCATGGGGAACACTTTTGTTTATGTAAGATTTATTATGTATTATTATTTTATATGGAAAGAATATTCATTAAAATTTATGATGGGTACACTCAGATATTTCTTCAATTTATTGGGTAAATTTTAGTCTCATGAGATGTTTTGTGTGATGGTCATCGTCCTTTGCCTTTGTTGGTGCTACTATGTGCAACTGTCTTGGCGGTTAGTCGTGGCCTGTGCTACTATGGGAAATATTTTTGGAAGATAGGCTTGACTTTTAATAAATTCATGTTTTATGTTTATACCACATTTATATGATTCCATGTTTAAATTATCTCAGGTTTATATGTTATTATTCTATATGTTATATGCCTTTTTATATCATCATATCACGCCTTCTATTCAATGTGCTAATTATTTGTTCTTATGGTTATTCCCTTACTAAGATTTTAACTCATCCCTTTGTTCATGTTATCCCCATTTTATCCTATGAAGACGTATAAGAACAATAGAATATATGAGCCCATTGTGAAGTTTAAATAAAAATCTATTTTTTTAATGTTTGATTATGTACCTAGTCTTCCAAGACACTAGACATTACGATCTATGTATTCTACTCCGATGGGTAATTATGCTTAAAATCATGTAATGTTTCATTTTAAAGGCTAGGGTCGTTATATATAATGTGGAGAATTATAACAATATCAAACTATTAGGTAAACATTCCTTTGATTTTGGGTTGATTTAAGGATCAAACTGATGTTTTTTATGGATTTTAGGAAATGCATGGGTTTTGTGTAGTCAAATAACTACATATTGGAAAATTCATTTCATTTTTTATAATTAAATATCTAATTCCTGGTCTGGGGTGTACGTAAATTACCATTAATTCTAACTATTTGTTTTTTAATCATTAAGTTAAATAAATGAATGGTTTAATGATCATTCATAAAATATTTAACATAGTAATAAAGGAAGAAAATTTATATTAAAATGTTTGATTTTACATTATTGACTATCATAAGGATACTACGACTATTTTGACAGAGTTTAGGGACATTTTACTCTCAATTTCTTAGAAAAAAATAACATGTATTAATGTTCTCAATGTAAAGTTTTAACAATATTATATCAAATGTATGATACTATCAATTACTAGTGTTCATGGATATCACTTTTTCACTGATATTTCCACAAGAATTTTCATCATGGTATATCATATTATGTGTGGAAGAATCTTGATGAAAATTTTAGGATACAAGAATTTATGTATTGTGTGAATTATTTCATTATTATATCTAAAAATATATGGTTTTTTTGAATTATTAACAATATTTGGTTTCAATAAAACAATATAGTTGTCCAACAACAATTTTCTAGTGACAATTTTAATAAAATTCTACAATAAAAAATTTAAATTATTTAGCATAATTTTTTTAAAAACCGCAACTAAATATTATGTTTTTATTCAATAAAATAAATATCTCCCCCTGACCCTGACTCCCCTGAGATCCCCCCTCCCTCGAACACCATGTCCTTGTGCCCCACCCCCCACATGGATCCCTAGTGCCACCATTATTCCCCCTCACCGATGATCGGGTATCTCCCAAGCCTTCTAAGGTTGATCCCTCACCGACATTGTGGCCATAGCACCATGTTTGGTCTCCCCCACCATTACTGACACTTGATCTATCAACCTATCCCTCTACCTCTCCCAATATATCACCTTTTAACAAGCCCATGTCAAAGCTTTGGTAAGCCCTCTTCCCCATGATCTATCAACCTAGTAGTAGGCCCTCCCTTATTTGTATATGTTATACTCCATTCTTCCCTTTTCAACTCTCTCAATTTTTCATACTCTTAATAACTAATGGGAATCTCTAATGATGTGGATTTTGGTTATCAAGGTAGAGGAGATTAATTATTCGCTCGACTATGTAGTCACCTACTAGTATACATCACCTAGGTATCAATGTATACAGTGTTTAAATTTAATTATTATAAAGAATTTAATGGTATTTTATATTTGGATTAGGTTATGTACAAAAAAATATTATTATTTTAATCCATTGTTTTTTATGCATTTTTTTGGGGATACTACTAATTTGATGACTAAATTCTTTATTTAAATATTTTATAGAATTTAGAATAATGTTCAGAAAATATTTTTGAGAATTTTTTCAATTGAGTAGTTTTAACTACATGTGTTTTTTTAAAGCATGTAGTTAATCTAATTTATAGTCTCCATATAAAACCATAAAATAAATTAACCACATTTTTATGTAAATAATTTTTTATATGTAATGGTAAAAGGAGAATGAAATTTATTGATTGAAATTAGTATTTAGAAATCCTTATAATTTTTATTTTTTTAATATTACTTGAAAATTGAAATTTTTAAAAAACTATTCTTACCAAACTAAAAATTCCGGTTTCCCAGTAGATTTAACATGATATATTTAAGTTATTTACATTCTTTTAAGTCACTTAACATTCCACAATTTCACCTTAATTTCCACCAAAGTGAGTAAGTATTCTATATCTTCAAAACTAAGGAGTAAGTCTACTACATTTAATATGAATTTATCAATTTCAAATTTCACCTTGTTGGATTCATTCCTAAGTATCTATTTTTAATTCTTTAACTCAATAAACATAGATAAAGTTTTCTATTACTCATTCTTCAAAATGAACTACATTTGAGATTCATTTACCACTTCATAAATAAATGATTTAAACACTTATTTACATCAGTTATCTTTACTTAAGGACTTCTTTTACATTAATGTATTTTCTACAAAACCACTTAAGGAACCATTTCTATCAATTATATAACATATTGATTCATCATTATTAAATATATAACTCCTACCCTTTTTAAAATAATATTTAATTCTTAAAAAACGTGATTTGAACACTCATATTTTTAAATTCAAGGAATTATTCCTTGAAAAAACCTAAGAGGATTCATCTTTATCATCAATTTCAACTTCTTATAGATTCAGAAAATTTTACATAAAATTTCAAAAACTCTCATAATTGAAACACATTAAGGATAACTCACTATGAAATATACATTTATCTATTGAGACACCTACTGAGATTATTAAAAAGATATTTTCAATCATCACATCAACATCCTCATTTGAATTTGTAATTATAACTTCATCTATATCTTATTCAATATCCTTGAATTTATTTGAAGAACTGCCTTTATTCATGTATTTTAATGAGAATTACTTCTCATCTGAATACTTATTATTTTGAATGGATTCATTTTTCATGAGAAATATAACCAAAATATTATGTATTTCATCCAAAGTATCATGATTTAAGATTTACACAACAGTATCTCAATATTGTCTATGTGCACATGACACAAAACTTGGTTTTTCTTGTCCCATTATAAGGCGAATAACACATTTTAAAATGACAATGATAATGGTAAGAAACAAAGATTCCTTAACCAATTTAAAATACTTATAATTTTTTTGTTTCTTTCCCTAATATTATATTCTTTTTTCATGAACAAAAACATTCAATTACATTATTCTCCTTTTGAATGCCCAGTAGTTCTTGCAACCTCTAATTCATATTTAATTTAGAAAACCTGTAATGATAAGTATTCCTTTTTTTACTTAAGAAGTTCATGAATTTTCATCTTCCAATTTAAACATGATTCCACAACACCCTATTTTTGTTCCATCCTCTCCTTATTCAAATTCAGTGTAGAACAAAATGTTCTAGTTCTTCAATATGTTATACACATAGAGCTTCTACAAGAGACTAACTATGTCAGGTCAAATATTATCCTCTATTATAAATGGATTTATTCTATTACAAATTTTTTTAGTTCTATCATTTACTCTTTACCTATAAAAATCCAAGACCCTATTCTTTTAAGTCACTCATTATAGAGTATCCAATATCTAGTTAAATTTTGAATTTCAAATTTATATTCTAAAAAAAATAAATTCTTAAACTAATCTTCAAAATTATCCTAATTTGTTTTGAGCCTCTAGATCAATCAATATCTCTTAGATACCATTAAATAGGATTAATGATTTTATAGATTTAATTTGAAAGGATATTGAGTGAATAACAATGCTAAGTCCCAAGATCAACTTGAAACATGAATTTTTCTCCTGACCCGTGTTAGACCGTGACGTGTTTGAAAATCAATTATCCCAACTATACTAAACCATTTAAAACCCATTCTTAAATTTACACATCCATATTTGGGTCGAGAAATAATCTTTTTTTTATCTTATGTCGGTCTGATTTGATATTATTTTGTAAAGATTTATTTTCATATATGATGTAAAAACTCTCAAAATTATATTTCATTATTAATTCATTACTATTCTATATTTTTACCAATATAAAAAACAATTATAAAAACATAATACAAATGAGATAATATCTTTATAAAATTAACATAAAAAATAAATTTTATATATCTTATCTATCTCATAGTTCAATATTTCCACTCATGTAATGGCATTCCACCTGAAGAAGTGATCATTATCCTTTAACTATCACATTCCAACTGGTTTTTAAAATTCGCGATGTATTTTCTAATGGTTTCATGATTTTTCTCTTAATTTTATTTTATATAATACTATCCATGATTGATTTCCTTTCTTTACATTGACCATAATAGTACTTGTATAAATATTTTTATAACTACATGGGTGGTGGCTTTTTCATTTCCATTTATCTCTTTTCTGATTTACTAATACTTATGTGTTTTAGTTTTTTTAATAAAGTGTAAGAACATTGTGATATATATGGATAAAATTTGGATCACATTACCGAGGAACATACCTAATTAGTCGGAGATTTTGGATGTGCTTTAATATTTTTCAATTCCCAATTGATCCGTTAATGGGAGAATAAGATGTATATGTCCTTAATGTAAATTAAAATTATGGTTGAAGAGATATTATGTTTATCAAAACTTTATATTTAAGCAATTACCTTCTCAATATTTGTGTCGGATTTGGAATATAAAATCGACCATTACAAAAAGTTTGAGCACCGATATAAATCGACAGAATGAGATCTAAAATTCATAAAAAATGGAAAATTAAATAAAAAACCTTATAAATTATGAATTTGTAATTTTAAGGCAATAATATCAAAATCAAAACATATCAAAATAACTAGTTGAGGGTGAAATAAATAGTAACTTGCCATATGATTTTTTAGTAACTATATGAAATCCAAATAAATATTCTAATATATAATTTAATTCGATTCTTAATTATATGGAGACTAATATAAGAGAGTACTTCACTGAGTAGAAAAATGTGGTTCATGGTTTGGTTGAAAAGAAAAATCAAGATCTATATAGTGGATGTTTCAAAAATTTAAAAAACTTCATTTTCTACTGAAGTTGTACCAACTTAAATATCTATTTTTAATTACAAATAAATAAATTTCCATGATATTGGAAATTTTGCATGAAGAATTTCTAGGAGCTAAAATAACTGAGTATTTTTATGATATGAAAAAGGATTTCAACAAACCTATTTTAAATTATACAAAAATAAATTTCTGTCTCAATTATTTTATTCTTTATTGGTTATTAGATTCAAGCAGACAAGTTTGTAAAAAATTTATTTTTCTAAATGGTAGCCAATGGGTGATGTTGGAAGTATGAATCAACATACTACTATAAATATGAAGAAAAGTGACACACCTGTACAGGTTTTTTGTTACTTTACATTACAACCTCGATTAAGAATATTAATCAGGTCATCATAAACCATCATGTACATGAAGTCGAATTATATAGATAATAAAAATGGTGGGTTGATGAGACATCCAAGAGTTTCAAAATCATGTAATACATTTGATTCATTACATGAAGATTTCTCATCTGATCCTTTGAATGTGTGATTGGGATTTTCTTCAGATGAATTCAACCCATATGGGACTTTGATCACTAGTAAAGTCATTTGGTTTATTGTTTCAATACATTACAATCTTCCTCTATTGATGTGTATGAAACAAACTTCTTGTATCATTTCAATTATTATTCCTAGAAAAGAAATTCCTAGAAATTATATTGATGTATAATTGCATACTCTTATTGGATAATTGTAGGAGTTATGGATAAATAGTGTCGAGACATATGATGTATCATCTAGAATAATTTTCAAATTGCAAGATTCTCTAATATAGACCATTAGTGACTTCCCAAGACTTGAAAGTTTTTATATTAGGAAAACATACATGGGCTTGGATTTTCCTATTTGTAACATTGATTTTGATCCCGAACAACTACCTCATAGTAAAAAATGGTTCTTATTGTGTCATCAAATATTTCTCGATGCATCTCATAGATTTTCGTTGAAATAGTCAAATTCAATGGTTCTATTGATCGTAGACCAACTGTAAAGTTATTGATAGGTTTAAAAATATTGGTACAAATTAAAAATTCTAAAATAGAATTTGGGAATGTCCATTTTTTGAATCATAGTTTGAAATGAGTTCAGAGTGCATCATCAAGTGAAATCAGAACACAAAAATGGAAGAAAAAAATTATATTCTTAAAACTTTTGTATTGTGAATTTAATACTCTATGGAATAATCATGACATTCTGTAAATTTATAAGGTTTTTTTGTGACATTTTGATCTTCACTTTTCTTAATGGGAATGTAAAATTGATGGACCATCTCATAGCTTGGAAGAAAAAACAAATAGGGAATATAAAACATGAGATCTGGATATATTATAATGGAAGGTAAGCACCAGATATTTTGGCAATAAAAAAAGGGATAAAGATACATTCCATTGAATTTTAAAAAAATTGAATGTTTATCATGGGTGTTTAAGTAACATATCCAGGTGTGTTGACTTATTTCAACATTGGTTATATGGAATGAAAATTCAAGATTCACATGTTTTGTAACAATAGTTACTATCATCGAAATTGAATAAATTATTACCTGAAAATGTTAATACTATTGTACTATAATTTATAACATTCTTTAGAAAACAATGTGGGAAAAATATACAACCATTTGAGCTTGACAAACATCAAGAGATATTTTTATTTACACTTTGTTCAATGGATATGATTTTTCTTCCATCATATTTTCTGTCATGATGCATTTCACTGTCAATTGGGTAAAAGAAAATAAATTAGGAGGCCCCATAAATTAATGATGGATATATCCAATTTTGGAGTAATTTATTTATATTTTTTTTCTTAGGTAATATATTCTTGGCATGTTATTAAATAAACAATTGTATTTTATTTATTTTATTTCATCGATATATTGGGCCTTCGAAATCATATGTAAAAAATAAAGATAAACCAAAAATATCTGTTTCTAAAGGATATTTGGTAGAGGATTTTATTATGTTTTGTTCAAGATATGTGGATGAAATTAATACTAGACTGAATTGAGTTTGAAATGTTGAAAACACCTCAACACCATCAAAGCTATATGAAAAATCAAAATTCTTTTTTGCCTTTGGCCAAACAATTGGGAGGAGCTAAAATGTTACACTTAGAGAAATGGAATTATTACAGGCACATAGATATGTGATGCTGAATATTGAAATTTCATATTCATTTATTGAATATCTAAGGATATAAAAAATGAGATAAATGATAATCTAAACAATAAATGATAAAAATATTAACAAATCTATTAATAAAGATATTTTACGATGGTTTACATGATATGTAAGTTCATAAATATTGAAATCAAAACAAATATTAGGTCGACGCCTATATTTTGTAAATCTAATGATGTTTATAAATTTTTGTAGATCATGAATACTGATACTCAAGTTGTTTTGTCATAATATTTGAATTTTCTGGATTGACGTCCTCTAAAACAATCTTGATATATTGACAGTCACAAAGTGAATAGATTTAAATTTTATATAATCGATCAGGAAGATGGATTGAAAACAAGAAATATTGGTATATTTATATTATTTGATGTGGGATAAAATTACAATTTTACTAATAATGTAAAATTAAACAACCAAAGACATTTTTCAGTTCTTTTATTCAAATTAAATTGGGTTGAAACTATCAGGGGAGTTAAAAGAGATTCCTTGTAATTTACTTTTGTGAACGTATCTTGTTTGATGGATATCAGTGAATGTCAATTACTAAATCAGTATATCATATCATTAAAATAAAAAATGGTATATTATGTGGAAGATGTCACAGATGAAGGGTGGAGTGTGGTTATTCACGTAAAACAAATAGACTTGTATGATATGGGTGATTAGGTGCAAGATTTGACCTCTAATATTGAATCTAATCAACATGAAGAAATGAAAATATTTTTCCAACATGATATACAAAATATTAGTCCTGAAAGGATGGATGAAGTATATTAAGTAACGATGGAGTAGTAAAATGACATGATTGAAGGATAAAATGATTTTATGTGCAGTCATACATTCATTTATCAACCACATCTGTTATATGTGTGGTCTTTCATTATCATAGCTATGTATATTTTTTATGTACTATACATCTATTATCTTTCCAATATTTTGGAATGCATTTTTTGAAATATATGATATGGAGTTAATTATGTTTTATCAAATGGTAGTAATTCCAATGAGGAATCATTTTACTAATCTTAGTCGACACTCAGTTGATGTTCCCTCGACCACACTCATAGATAATGAACCATCAGTCATACAGGTGTTGGAAGAAAAAAGTGTAGACAATGATAGATAGGGTGCCGAATAGAGTTCATTGGTATGTTGTACGGATTAGTGAATTTGGAACACCAATAAATAAGACATTAGATTTTTTCATTTTCATTTTCAGTTGTGGGGGTGATTTCTTAAGGAATTTTTCACTCGATTTCCTGAAATAATTATAATACTTAATTTCTTTAATTTGTTACACCAAAAACTCATTGATTTGTAATAGTTGGATATCATGATGTGTTATAGTGGGATATCTATTTTTAATTTGTATTTTTTTGGATATTTTGCATCCACGGAAATAAAGGAACAATTTTAACATATATATATATATAATAGCATTTTAAACCACTGTCATATATGAAAAATTATTCTTTAGAGGAAACTTTTACAACCATTTTTTAGGATTGTTTTTTTATTAGTAGTGATTTTTTAGGTTTTAGTGCTCGTTTCACTTCCCAAAAAATTACTATAGTATTTCAGAGTTTGAACCACCATTATCCTTTAGCCATTTTTAGGAATGAAACCACAATTAAAACCCAAAAAACCGCTGCAAACAAACATTCAACGACAGTTCCAAGAAACCGCTACTAAATGCTTGGTACTGAATCCAGTTAATTTAAAACACCAACTTTAGCATTAGTATTTTGGAAACCATAATAAAACAATATAGAGGCGTTTTAAAGGGTAGAAAAACAAAAAAAAATGCATCCATGTGTCGATTTTTTTTATAGTGTGGCTTCTATTATGTCCTATGATGATTTTTATCCTTTGGTATATTATTTTTAATCAATAAATTATTCTTCAAGTAAATATATAATTGGAAAATATAAATTTCCACAAATGTTCACTTGATACATAGAATATAGGTTTATGGAATTCTATTCATAATCCATAAACAAATCATAAATATTTTTCCCAAAAAAAATTTTACTTTTCAAAATATGTTTTCTTGAACAAAACCATAAAATCAATTATTTTAAATCATACAATTATTTTAAATAAAATTAATTAAAATAAAAATTATCTTTTGTTTCAATTTTTTAGAACACCTATTATTAATAAAAATCCATTTATTAAAATCAAATACCATTATTATCTCTTAAAAGAATTCCAGGATTTACATCATTACACAATTCCATTTTCATGGAATGGTTTGTCAACAATTATCAAATAATTTTTTACAAATAATTAATTTATTAATTTCAGATTGTGGTAAATGAGTTAGAAATTATATTGAATGATATATAACATGTTGGTAAACATCTAACGAGATAATTCAATCCACCAAGAATAGATAATAATCCCAATAATTCGTCATATTTAGAAAAAATGGGGACATTATTGACCAAATATAGAGATTCCAGTCAACCAAAAAATTGAAGGTATGTATAAACACTATTGTGGAAACTAATTGATTATGGTTGATAGTATGCTCATAGTTTTATGTACAAAAAATTTCATTTCCATGAGGCCTTAATCCTGATAACATAAAAGGATATACATTTTTCATATAATATGTTAATTATTTTGATATAGGTTTTAACCGTTTTATAGATGATCTGGGTAGTAATCCTGAAATTTTAGAAACTATTACTGGTTTATATTAATATAATTATGCTTATTATATAAAATAGTTGTGTCAAATTTTTTTTTCAAAGAAATCCATCAATTTCCAAAAATAGTTAACTTATATTTTTTATCTTAAATCGTGAATTGGAATCCATTATATTTTTTGGGGTAATCCATATTAGTATTGTATTATTTTTCACTACATGAATACCTCAATTTGTATATAGATGTTGAATGAAATGATATAAGTGAAGGAACCCATGGTTCTTAGGAAGCATGAAAAGGGTGTAATTAACAAATTTTGGGTTCAATTCTCTTTAAAATACTAATGAAAAATCCATTATATGGATTTCCTAAAGGATTATAAAAAATTAAATTTTAACCTGGAGAATAAAATAAAATGATACTATAAATGGTACCATTTTTATTTTGTAATTTAGATTTGATTCACTCACAATCAGAATTTTTGCTCAAAAATTTCATGTTAATATTCCACAAGAACATCCACTCATACACCATATCTCTTGGATCATATATCTTTAGTTTTTGGGTGCTATCATTGGAAATCAAAGTGATTTATGTCTTTCATTTGATCATGTAAAGAACACAGACTCGATAGAGAAAGTGGGATTGATTTAGACTTGTTCATTATTTAGATTCTCACTCCAAAACTATAGATAGAATTTAAGTGAACTCAAAATTCGTCCAAATGGTGCAGATCTCCATTATTGAGTTTAAATTCATTTATATATTTAATTTATTCTCTCTAAAGTTAAATATTTATCCATGAAATGTTATAGACTTCATTTTAGAACCTACTATACACTTCTAATATATTTAAACATGTCATAAGTTTTACAAACATTTTATCACTTACTTGTATCACTTTAAAGTTATAAAAGATAAAGTATTATCCATTATATCAGTTCAATCCTCCTTTAATAATTTAATAAACCATGAACATGAAATGTTCATTCAAAAAACTATTACTTTTCATATTTTATTTTAGGATCAAATAATATGTAAATTCCTTGAGAAATAAATTCAATCATCACTATTCAAAAAATTAATAATATAATAAAATTACTTCAAATGGGATCTTTCACACTCAGTTGTTCACCAACCCCTTCATGTGGGGATAACTTTTTCCAAAACTCATATTTATACGAATAGGTTTAATGTAGGGACGCACTTAGTGTGTAACCCTCTATATCTATATCTTAATAGCATTTAGTATAACTTACAAGATGGGATTGATATCTAGAAACCATTCAAGTACCTTATGGTGATAAAGAAATTCATAGCTATGAAAAAATCAAATGAACACTCAGTGTAAAATAATATATTTTTAACCTCATATCTCCTAAAGTGGGGTTCACACTTTCATAATTATCCTTTTAATGATTTATATATTTGGTGACCTTACTTGGTGGACATAACTTATTATACTATTGACATGGAATTACTTAATGTAATGCCTTCCTGGTTAACTTGAGCACAAAATATATTTCATCCTCAACTCTAAAATGATAAATTTTATCTTGATCATTCATCTATTGTTTTTCCACCAATGCCACACTAAAAATAGGATACTTCATCACCACTTCAATGTAATGGTTTTTCCTGGAATCAAAGTATATGATCATATGGTAAATATTGATAATTATCTCATGTGAAGATACAAATACACTTGTTCTTAAAAAACTCAATGACACTTAATACAAGTCCAATCACAGTTGGTGGGTCAGTACTCATGTTCTCTTCTACACAGGATCACTAAATGTGAACTTCAAGAGAATATGTTTCAATGCTTACGAACCCCATCCACTTGATAGTTAGACGTCATTTTTGTCCCATTAGTATGATGTATCTACAATATATAACATATAATTAAGATAATTATCATCATATATAGAGGTTATAATTATAGTTTTAAAAAAATATAACCTTTTGATACAACATGTAATTTATGGACATGCTCTTGTAAATAGTATATGCATAAGTATCAAAACTACTATGCTAAGAATAAACACACACACACACACACACACACATATATATATATAACTATATACAGGCAATAACACTCAATCTATATATAGTATTTGGTTCTCAGTCACCCATGAACTATAGTCCCACATACACTATACACAATTACAAATTACTCTCAACCTTATATATATCACAACAGTATCATACTTCTTATTGATTCATGAATTTTTTTGGGGGGCATCAACATTATCCTCTATGGATACACTATTAATGATGAAATTGGCTCTCTATTTAAAACACCTCATGATATGAACCTGAAAAATCATATACACTATCCTCTAGTGAGACATAAACTCTTTGGAAAGAACCACTACTGTAGTATTTTCATAGTATATTGTAATAGGTTCTTTACTGAAATTTATAATTCCATTCTTATAAACAAAGTTTTATATCCAACCTACATTCTTAGATATTTTGGAAGCCACTGTGCACTAATATTTCATTGTAAGAACAACAACCATTGATGAATTCGAGCTTCTCCAAATCACTACCCCACCATTTACGCACAATAAATATCATCAATGCAATTTAAAATCATTATGATCTATTTGAAACCTAACTTCAGCGTGTCCTCTCATAACTGGATCCTCCCCTCCTTCATAAACTAATAAAATATAATTTATATATATGATGTACATTGGGATTGTTTTGATGTTATAGAGTTTAAAAACTCTATATTAACTTGATATATACCCACTATTATTAATGAAAACGAAATATAAACCCTAGTACATAGTATAGATTACATGATAGATCCCATTGCTAAAGCATAAGGGATTCAATAAATTATTTTAAATTCATCTTATATCTATGGAAAACAATTCTTGGGGAGATCAATACCATATGACATCAGCAAAATACCTTCTTGGATGGTTCCATATTATACACTTTGAGTAAATTATTATTATGTGTTCTTTGATTTTTCCCATGTAGCCTCGATGATCAATCTTTATAGATCTTGATCCCTATAATATAATTTTCTTTTCTTAAGTATATTATAAATAAGCATTCATTTGAAAAAGTCTTCATCATCCTTAATACATGTACTTTGTTTCCCATTAATAATATTAAATCAACATATAAATCAAGGAAAATGATAACACTATAACTGAATTTCTTATAGACACATGGCATGATTTCATACATAATGAAAGAAAATTTACTTATCGGGTAATGAAAATGATCATTTTAGGATCATGGTTATTTCTTCAACCCACAGATGGATCTTTAAATCTTATAGGCTTTATTAGAAATTTTGATATAATTAACCCTTAGGGTTGGGTCATATATGAAACTTCAACCAATTTTCCATTTTGAAAATTAGTTTTGAAATCCATTTTTCTAATTTCAAAACCACGGAAGGCTCATATTTCCAATAATATTTTGATTAATTTCCACATTGTAATAGTTGAGAAGGTATTTTCATATTCGATACCCTACTTTTTATTGAAACAATTTGGTACTAGTATTTCCTTACAAGTGGTCCAAGTATAGATTTTCTTAAATATCCATTTACACAAAATAGGTTTTATATCAGCTGGTGAGTCAACCAAAATCAAGACATGATTTTGGTGAATATTCTCAATTTTAGAATACATGCCTTATTTCCATTTATAATCATTCTTTCCATCTAATAATTCCCTATAGGTTTGAGGATCATCATTCTCCCGGATTAATGTGTTACTAGTATCATTGAAAATAAAACCATAATTTTCAAGACCTATAACATCCATCCTACACCAATATAGTACCTCTATCTCTAGAACATCTTAATCTCCTATTGTATCTTTTTAGAGATTTCCACTTACCAACTTTTGTACATATAAATCAATAGCTTTATCTATGCCAATATTCCTCCCAAAATTTAATCTATACATTTCTTTCCATTTGTGAAATATTGAATTTCATGCCACAATGACATTTCTATATGATGTTTTTTATAGGAAATATCCATTATTTTCATTAGGATAACGAATGAATATTCGATTTGGGATTTGATGTGATATTTTTTCATTAGAAGTTGTCTTGAAAAAATTATTCCACACCCATACACATATATGTGATGGAATAGGTTTCTTTTAATACCATAAATCATATAGAATACTATATGATTCATTATTTTGTATTCAATTTAGTTTATATGTCATAGTGTGTAGTGATTATACCTATACGAATAATAGTATAATTTCATAGATCATAAAAGATCATCCCATGTCCAGTAAGGTATGGTTCTACCTTTCAAAAACACCATTCCCATGAGGTTTATAAGCACTGGTGAAATGGGTGTCTATCCAACATTCCTTCAAGTGATTAATGAATTCTTTATTTAGATATTCCCCACCATATTATGAGTAGTGATTTTTAATCATTTTAGAAAAACTAATTCTCAACTTCGTTATGAAATTCCATATGCATGCTAAAGGAATCCATATAATGCCTCATTATGTAGATATGTCAATATCTATTAAATTATTCAGTAAAAGTAATGAAATAAGAGAACCCACTACTTTAATCGATAGGAAATGGTCCACATACCCTTGTATGAACTAACTCTATAAAATATTCCACTCTTTATACTGAACTACTAAAAGGCTCATCAGTCATTTTACCATATTCATAAGAATGACATGCATCTGTGGTTTTCAAATAAATAGACTCAAAATACCCTAGTTTATGTAGTTTAATTAATCTATTTTGGTTTACATAACCTAGCCTGAACTTTCATAAGAAGATATGATATGATTCATTCTCACTTGATTTTTCATTGATTTCCCAAAATTCATTTTCAAGTTCAACAATATAAAACCCATTGTTATGATGTGATATACCATAACTTATGTTATCGTTATATATAAGACCACACAAATTTCAATACATGAAATAAATTCTCACAATTATTAAACATGACACTAAGATTATGTCTCTATAAATATTTGGTATATAACAAAAATTATTTAGTATAAAAACCAAAATAATAATCAATGTAAGATGATAAAATCTCACTGTTAATCATGAAACTCTCTCACGATTTCTTTTCCAATGATCAACTAAGCCTTTTTAAATTGTATTCAATCTACTTGGTTACTACATTAAAATATAAATGTGAATTCCACATGTAATAACCTATACCGAATTTTATATATATATATATATATATATTGAATTCAATGAAATGTATACTTGAATTAGATGAATCTTCTTGCTTCCTCTTCCAAATTATGAAATTATTCTTCTATAATCCCTTCATTACACATGTAAGTATGTCTTCCACTTTCTCCATTCTCTCCCTCTATATCATTGTCTTTTTATAAGGGTCGTGCATCAGTGCATTTGAGTTAGACATATCCTTTGATAACATATCTATTGTGTTAATTATCTAGATAACTATAAGGACTAAAGCATTGTAATTATTCATATACTAACTATTATGGTGAATTGATGCAAAAAATTTATTGGATTAACTTTTTCATGTTATTAATATTATAATTAATAGTGAAATGATATAATCTATGTGGTAAAGAGTAAAGAATTATATTAGTGTACATTTAATTGTAATATTTAATCCAAATGGACTCCAACCTCATAATTTACCCGATCATCTTGATTAAATGAGGTCATGCATGAATAACTTCTACTATAAAACATCTATACAATGCACTAGGTATCTTGTATCATTCATTCCATCCACTCTTCTACTAAAAATATTGGTGATGATATAACATATTTTTTGGTATATTCATCTTAATTCATTTTATATAGCTTCTTGGACATAGATGCCAACATGACACATTGGACATCTTGTGCATCTTCTGCATCATCCAAATTCTTCTTGTATTTATATTGGTCTTAATTTATTTCTTTTTAAAGGTATTAATAAGACGTGGGTATACCATCACATAAATATACCTTTATCAGTATAGTATTATCTTCATGCACCCATACCACTCTTGGAAGTTACTATTGGCCAGGATAATCTCATTTTATAATAATGAAAACTTTGAAATTGTATTGAGGGAGGTCATGAACATTTAATTTAAAACAAAACAAAAATATTTCACAGGTTGGTACTTTATCTTGATTACCAATATACATTTCTAAATTAGTAAATTTAAACGTCATCCTTTATATTATGAAATCCTAGTACCCCTCAACTACTAGATTCAGATTACTCATTCACTTGAGTATTATAGTGGAAAGGATCTTTAATCCACTCCTCATAACCCAAGATATAGAATCACCAATACTTAAAGAGACTAATATAGGATTTTGATTTTCCAATAACATTAACTCAAAAATCATTGATCTATTGAGTGGAGTCTCATCTCTTATGGAATATTTCCCAATATTAGTAAATGTTTTTACTCTAAAGATGCAACAACATAGTTATAGCTAGTCATTTGCTACCAAATTTAGTTAATTATACCCACCACTCTCATAAAAAATCCATTGTAGTAGGCTTCACCCTCAATAAGGGCTTATAACCACTTATAACAGACAGTTCTACCCAAGTTCAGGTGATGGAAGGAATTTAATGACATGATTGTGGAATGGAGAGGTCAATTAATTTATCTTAGTGAATTAAATCCCTTTCTATTTAATATGACTGTTCTATATGATCAGACTCATAACATATCCATTCATTAAATAGAAAACATCCACCTTAAATATTAATCTTATCTATTTATTATTTTTTATTATAATTTTTCTTTATCACGCAAAATTGATAAACATTCACAAAATAATAAATAGTGCATATGATAAGATAAATAAGTATTGATTTGATCATAATACATTAACTATTGGATAATAAATTGAATAAATTGTAGATTGATTGAGACTGTATATGAATTATTGAAGTTAATATGTGACTCGAATTGTAGTTCTCATAACTCCCATGCACTTCACTTATTTGGTTTACAATGGACCTTGACACAAATGGTGTCACAAAAATCTTATTTGATCATTACATTGTACACACACATGCAGGTGATGGGAATTTTGGGTAAAAATTTTACATTTTAATTAGGGTGGTATGATACATAGATCATCAAAAATAAAAAAATTATTACGTTTGGAAAAACATATTTTCAGTAATTAAATTAAATAAATAGTAAATCCAACATGCATGGGTCAGTCTAGGCTCATGGTTAGTCAACAAAGAATAATATTTCATAAGAAAATTTAAATTTCATAAAAATAAAACCAATGATATTTTAAATTCATTAGAATAGATTAAAATAATTTTAATTAATTATTTGTATGTCTTAAGGTGCCAAAAATAATTTTATTCAATTCCAAATAATTATATTTTATTTCAAAAAAAAATTATACAGTATGTTGTGTATGTTCAGTTCGAAAGCGGATCCCTGAATATTAATTTAGGACTTGTGAGGGTATAATTGGTCATGTATATCAGATCAAGACTGACACAGTATAGCCTGAGGCTAGTTGACCCAACTAGAATCTAGATCATGTGAAAATCGCTTTCCCCAAATGGAGGCACCATTTTTTGAATATATATATATATATATATTATATATAATTCATAATATATATATATGACCATGAACCACCCAAATAAAGGTGAAGGACATTTAATCTATATGGGTTGATTTATGCCACCTTCAAGATATATATATTTGTTTGCATTGTTTTTAATAAAAAGATCCCATGTAATGATGAAGAGGGCATTATATGACCCTACCTCACATACACAAAAACACACAAATATATATATATATATATGACCATGAACTAACCTAATAGATATAGTGGCCATTTTATCTACATGGGTGACTTTATGCCACCCTCAATATAGACTTTATTATTTCCTTAATTTTTAATAATTTTTGTCCCATGTAATGATGAAGCGGAAACGATAAGACCCTGACTCATCTCTATAAATTCCCAAATAAACCCATTAATACATCTATATTAATATGTATTAACTCATATAAATATTTGTATATATAAATTAATTAAATCTAGTAAAATTAATTATCAAAAACCATTGATCTTCAAATGTATATATCATGGCCATACCAACTTTGTCAGTTGAATTGCGACCATAAGAAAAAACTCATTATAAATCTCGGAAAACATAGTTTAAATTTATATTTTTTCATCAGAAATAATTTCATATTCTATCACACACCAATTAAAGGATCCCAATGAATAAATAGGGAATCAAAATAGTGTAAATGATAATATATTTATTATGGATTTATATTAAAACACACAATCCAAAAAACCGTATATCCAATTTTCTCTATGGATCGCATGAATTTCAATTTAATAATGAATAATATTATTGAATGAAACTGTAAATGGTACCTTGTCCACCTAAAATCACTAATTTTATTAACTCACTATCAACATGTTGTAACTCAAAGACTCCAAGATATGAATCCTCTAGACCCTACACATGTGAAAAAAATATACTATATATTTTATTCCTAGGTAATGGTATAATAAATTGAAGTTATTTATTAAAAAAAGTTGATTGTGAGAATAGGTAATACTTGATCAAGTAAGTGGGATCACGCCCACCATTTTCTTCCCTAAAATTATTTATCCAAAATATCTGTGAGGAAGAGGACCCTAAAAATTTATCCAAATGGTGGAGATCACTACACTTGAGTAACAAATACACTTAAATACATAGATTATTATGATTCACTTTAGGAGATAGTTATGCTTTGTTTTGATCTTAGTTTTTTCATTTATTTTATTCTAGAGGTTTTACTAAATATGGGATTTAAGACAAATATTTTTTGGGGTTATTTGTAGCTTTATAAGGGATTGTGTAGTAGATGGGAGTGGATGCGGCATGGGAAGTCAAACAGCGGTTTGAAATATCTAGTTGTATTATTGAGCCATAGAGGAAGCAGTTTTGTGCCACTTCCATTATCGCATGGTTTCATCATGGATAAGTGATATAGGCATGTCGAGTGTTGCAGAGTGGTGGATCAAGATCCACTATAATGCTAGGAGGTGTACATTTCGGCGGTTCCACCAAATTTATAGTAGTTCCACCATTGGGAATAGCCCATTGAGAACAATGTTTTGGAAATAGGGATCTATAGAATGGTAATATATAATGTACCATAGTCCCCTATCCTAAAATATAGGATCTATCAAACGATATCAAGTTTTGGGAGTTCCAAAGGATTGAATAATATCTAACAGGGAGGATTGAATAAGTTGTTCTCTTTTTATGAGTTTCAAAACTTTTAGAAAATTAACCCCTTAAATATATTAATATTTATTTCCTTATCAACTTTTATTAAACACACTTTCATGAAAAAGTATGAATGAAAGTAAATCACACAAGATTTATAAGTCTTGGCCTTAGTGTGTGATCCTAAATCATTTCCTTAACCACTCTTATAGGTCTATAGAAATTCACTATTTTGAAAAATTGATTACCAGTGTTTCCAAATCCCATTAAACTCTTTCTTTCTATAGATAAAAAATATTATACTGAATCCCATTAGTTTATAATGTTATATTATAAAAAAATTCCTCCATTTAAAATAATAATTATTCTATTTAAAAATCCCCACAATTTCTACGTCTGAATCCTCAATCCAATTTGGATGGATCAAATTTTTTCAACCTAATGATGTTGGATCTGATTCACTCAATATGATGATGATGGATCTGATGAACCTAGTTTGATAAATTCATTCTCAATCTGCATTACTCAAACTATAGTCAAATAATTAATATTATCTTTCTCATTATGATCAACTCTATATTATTTACCTCAATATGATCTAGCTCAATCCGATAAACAAACATTAAGTTGTCTAATCCACATCATGAGATTTCAATTTTAAAATAACTTCACTTTATTTATTCAGTGATCTACCTTTTCTGCTTATGAAAAATTCAAAATGGGTGAAATTTCTAAGTAACTATTTATTGGTGACTCAAAAAAAGTGGGAAACCTAAAATATTTCCCCACTTCCACAAATTTCAAAAACTCCAAAAAAAACTTACATTTGAACTCTAACATTAATTTCCTCAATCCTCCTCTTATTTCTCTGAGATTTATGAAAATTGAATTTCAAGTTTTACCTCTTCATCTCCTTATATAAAACATCTAGAATACTTTTCTTGAGTCTTCTTCATAGTCATCTCTTTATGAATCTATTTTATTACAATTTAATACGAATCTATTTCCTTCTCACCTCATTAAGAATCTATTTGTGTGTTAGTTCATTATGATTACTATCTATTTCTCATCTCATTATGATTTCTATTTCATTCTTCTATCAATACGATTTTTTTCCTTTCACATATCATTACTATTTCTATTTTTTTCATATATCATTATGATTTTTGTTTCTTTCAGATCAAATTATGATTTTTGTTTCATTCTCATCTTGATATAATTTCTATTTCATTCTTATCACATTACGATTTATATTTACTTCTCATCTCATTACTATTTCCATCTATTTCTTAGATCATTATGATGTTTATTTATTTATTAGCTCATTACGATTTCTATTGGCTTCTCATCTCAATATGATTTCTCTTTCTTTATTAGCTCATTATGTTTTTTATTTCTTTCTCAGCTCATTATGATTTATAGTTCTTTCTCAGCTCATTAATATTTCTATTTCTTTCTCACCTCATTATGATTTTTATTTCTTTCTCAACTTAGTTTGAATTTTTTTTCTTTCTCATCTTATTACGATTTCTTCTTATTATTCATATCATTACGATTGAGATATCATTATGTTGATTTTTATATAATTGTGGAAATTAATCCATGGTAAATCCACTTAGTAACTTTGATCTTCTTCAAACATCATCATCTTCACACATTCTTACATGTGAAAACTTCTATGTATAGTAATTATTGATTCAATGGATACTTTTTCTTGAATTTTGGAATCAACTCAATATTTATGTTTCCTCTATTTCTTCATATGGGTTTATCCGGATATTTTCCTTGATTTTTGAGAAATTATTTATCATCAAAGCATAGACTAATTTATTTAGAACATTTCATAACTTTCTAACACATAAATTCACATTCTCTAAAAAACCTCCTCAACATAATTATGACTTCCATTCTTAAAAACTAAAAAACATGAGTATGAAAAAAGGTGTCCAAAAAATAAAATAACAACTTATCTCCCCCTGTATGTTTGGGTTCAAACAATTATTAACTTGTAAATTTATTACAAAACTCAATATGATGGACTGGTTCTGACTCCTCATTAACAAAAATATATTATATAAGAAAGTTAGCTATCAAAGAATTCAGAAACATTGTCTAAAACCATTTATCTCAAGTGTTCTTCAATATCCCCCTTTGTATTTGTTGAAAAACCTTGTCAAACTTTTTTTATCTCTCACAATACTAGAAAATGGACCTATACCCACAGTTTTGATAAACCGTGCGTATAGGTTTCCCACGTGTGCGCGGGAAATTTATTTTTTCTACTAAAAAAAAATTGGCGGGAGTTTTATACCCATGGTTTATTCCTCTATACCCATGGTTTAAAAAAAATATTTAATAAAATATATATATACATACATATATGCAGTTATGGGGTTGTGGTAAGGCTGCTCGTTAAAAATGAAGTGTTCGTGAGATCAAATCCCGCGGCCCAATATTTTTAAAATATGTTATACCCACAGTTTCTAAAGTGTGGGTATAGAGTTATGACATAGTGACCAAACCTATACCCACAGTTTGGACAAACCGTGGGTATAGGTCATGGACCTATACCGAATCCACCAATGACCATGGTTCCCCAAACCGTGGGTATATCCTATACCCACAGTTTTGGGGTCTATACTCATTGTTTTGAACCGTGGGTATAGGATCATTTTCCAATAGAGTCAGATATTTTTTAACAAATCATATTTTATAAACAACTCATGTTTTTTGAATTTTATCAAAACACAGCCTTTATAGAGAAAAGACTGTCCTAACATCACACTACTGGATAAATTAATTTCTTTAAAGGAATTCCAACCCATGGTGGCGAGAAAATTTTTTAGTCATATAAGGATAAAAAATCCTCAATTTTACCTTCTCTTAAATCACATTTCTTTTTCTGTACCACAACTTCAAATTCATATAATAAAGATTCTAGATAATATTTTGAACCCTCAATTCCAAATATCATTCTTTCTGCATGGATTTTGTAAAATTATTTTCCATTTGATACAGTTTGGAGGTGTATTCCATCATTACATCTCTAAAGACAACTTTTTCTTTTATAAAGTAGAACTTTATATCAATTTGTTTTGATCTTGAATATTGGACATGAATTTTAGAAACATTTACTATACAATAATTATCCTAAAGTATCTTCAATGGTTTAGCTACCTTCACTTTCAATTATTCCAGCTGAACATTCATGCACAACATTTGAGTACAATCTTGAGTATTAGCAACATATTCAGATTCAGTTCTTCTCAAAGTTAATGAACTTTTTTTCTTACCATGAAAAATCACATTACATTCATCCAAGAAAAATTATTCTCCTGAGATAGATTTTCTATCATTACAATATCTAGCCCAATCAACATCAATATGGCAATGATACTTCATATCAAATCTTGTTTTGGTTAACCACCCATCTGAAGTTGTTCCTTTGGCATATCTAATAATCCTTTTTTCTACCAACATATGTTATTATTTTGGATTACATTGATACCTAGAACACAAAGTCACAACATACAAAATATTAGTTCATAAGGTTGTAAGGTAAATTTCACTTCACATCATCTTTTGAAAATATTTCCAAATCACACTTTTTTCAGATTCAACTTTATTCAACTTTGGGCTCATAGGTATTGGAGTAGAAACATCATTGAATTATGCCATCCCAATATTCATTAACAATTCCTTATCATGATTATGTTAAGATAAGAAAATATATTTTTCTTTTTACTGAACTTGTAAGACAATGAATAATATTAATTCTCATATCATAGACATTTCAAAATTCTTCTTCATTTCCTCAGAAAAAGTTTTAAAAACATATTTTGTGTCCCCATAAAAAATTATGACATCTATATAAACAATTAAAATTATAGCTATGGATTCAACATATCTCACATAAAAGTTTCTCCCAACTTTTCCTTTATAAAATTACAACATTCTCAAAAAAAAATCAACTGTAGAATACTAGGAATATTGGTATTGATTCAATCCATAAATAGAATTATTCAATATAGAAATCATGTTTTCATCAATATAAAATTAAAAAACACAAGTATGTTCATTGTAAAATTATTCCCCAACAGCAACATTTAAAAAATATGAACTTACATACATATGATAAACTTATTAATTATGATGTTCAACCACTGAAATAAACTTCTTAATAGTTAAAAATCATGAAAATATGGAAAAAAACTCCTAAAAATACACACCTTCCACCTATTCATAGCCTTTACAAACAAGTATTTATTAATTTCATAAAACCTCCCCATGTTTTTTCATATTTTTTCTATTAATCGACTTTATTCTAGTAACATTTTAATTTTGTGGTCATAAGAAAAGTTCCCATGTTTCATTCTTTTCAATCTGATCCAACTCTTCCTTCATAGAATCTCCCGATTATTACTGTTGAAAAGCTTCTAAAACTAATTCTTCTTCAAATTTTGAGATAAGTGAAGTCTGGTTTTTTAATCTCAAGTTCCTTCTGTTCTAAACTAGAGCCTTCTAATTCCAAATAATCTTTTCATACTCAATTTGTTTATATAAGTTAATAAATTTTAAAGTTTCTCTTTCACCTAATCGATCCTCATCACATGACTATCATGAATCTTGGTAAGGATATTTTGATGTACTTTCACTATTTTTGGAACCCTCTAGTTTATACTCCTCTACATTCTCAAAAAAAAATTAAATAAATTTTTATTTTCAATTACCTTTACATCATATGAGTCCACAAACTTTTGTCATAATTTTTTATACCATTTTAAACTTCTTCTAATGGTGGAATAACCTATAAAAGTTAATTCCTCAGCTTCCTCATAAAAATTTCCCCAATTCATATTATTTAATTTAAGAAAACATGGACTTCCAAAAAATTTGACGTATTTTAATGAAGGTTCCTTATTATAACACATTTAGGGAGCATTCGTGTTGGTTTCTGGTCTCAACAAGAATCTATTTTGAACATGTACAGAAGTAATAAAGGCTTCTGTCCAATATAATTTGGAAAGTCTGTATTCTTCTATCATACTTCTATCCATTTCCACCAAACTCTTATTTGTTCTTTCTGGTACTCCATTTTTTTGGAGTATAGAGAGACCTATACTAATGTTTGATACCATTCTTTCTCAGAAATGTTTCAAAAGTATTTCTTGTGAATTAAGTAACATTACCTATTATAAACTTTTTTATGAAAACCCACATTTCTTTCTCAACATATTTTTTTATGAATTTTAACATTTCAATATCCTCTGACTTGTGCTCCCCAAACATGATATTTTTCATTTGATTGAAATCATAAATAAAAGTGATAAATTATAAATATCCTTTTTATTGATTAATATCTCATCATCCCACATTAATTAGAATGAATATTCTCAAGTGGTCTAGTAGATTGAATGTCTCAACTTACCCTATTCACAAGTTACACAGACATATTATTCTCTTCTTTTCAATTCTAGAAAGTTTTGAATGACGTAAACATTAGAAAGTTTGTTCGTACATTTTTGTCCAATGTGCCCAAGTCATTGATGCCACATTTTTTTAATATTTAGTACTCAAGTAATAAGAGTTGTTGAATTATTATTTTTTAACATATTCTCACTAGTTCATTATCCTTCTGCGATCACTTTTCCATCTTTAAGACTTTTGATGATACAAAAATAACTTCTAAAAAACTTCTTTTCCATCATCACAATGTTTACTTACACTAAGTTATGTCTTCTCCCATGAACAAATAAAAATTATTTAGATTTCAACTTTTCCACATCAATATCATTTATTTAGATTCCTATATATTCTTAAGAAAATATAATTAACAAATGTAACTACTCCCCTTTTATGACATTCAACATGTTTCATTATTTTTATATCACCTACCGTATTCTTCAACTTATTCCATTTACTTTTTTTCAGAACTACATCACCCAAAAATATTATTTCATTAAATTCATTCTTTTGTGATTCTTTTTCTTTTCTATCATAAGAAATGTTTTCTAGAAGGAGTTTCAAACATCATTCATCATGATGAAATTCCTCATCAAATCATCTACAAACAAATTCTAAATGCTCAAACTGATTTTCTGTTTAAAGGTTTCTAACATATTGAGAATTTACCTTTTCAACTTTCTATAAGTCAAGAATGTTACTCATTATACTTTAACTATTTCATCCAATTTTATCAAATCTTTTTCCTATTATAGATATGTTTCTCCAAAAAATTTAATCTATGTTCCCATAGATTCCAAGACACCAGAAAAAGCCATAAAATTTTGATTTTTTATTTAACAAAAGAACATTCTCTATAGAAACTTTCTTATGGTTTGTAACATAAATCATTTCTAACATACTTAGGAAATGAAATTTTTTTTATTTTGAGTGATTTTTCTACTATTTTTATATTTGATAGGTTTCCCACATCCTTTCTCCACATAAGCTTTCCCAACAACTATTTAAGAAACCTAAAATATTAAAATAATCATATGAAACATTAAATTTGGTGAGTAAAGATTTAACATAATCCTCATATTGAGCCTTATTGTAAAATTTAGATGTCTCGTATTTTTCTTCTAAATATTTATTGAAATTTTCATACATCTTCCTCACGGTACTTTCAGGATCAAGATGTTTTGATTAAAACTTAATAACTTCGTATTCTTAATATATCAGCTCCTTACTAAGATCTCAAACCATCATCTCCTATTTAGAAATTCAAATTCTATAACTTAATATCTCATAGATATATTCTTGATCCTTTTTTATGATATCTTTTCTTCCATTAAAAACTTTCTCCAAATCTTTATTCATTACTCTAATTTATTTATTGAGTGTTTTTTTTCACAAGACATGCAACAAGTTCTATTCTGGGCTGATACTCTCTTTATGATTCTTATCCACCTTCTTCACTATTTGAGGAATATTTACTTTCTAAACTTTTTCATTGAAGGTTGTAAATTTATTTGAACATTCAACTTCAGAAGAATTATTGTCTCTTGATTCTGATTCAACTTTCTTACTCAACATACTTAATTTATTTCCATTAAACTTCTTGTTGTATTTTTGGGATGGATTTTCTTCTTAATAATTTTTGTTCCAATTATTATATCATGGTTTCTATTATAATTATCTTGATATTTTATTCTTGGGTAATTTCATACCAATTGTCTGATTCCACTACACTAAAAACATTTGAGAGGATGTTTACACACAAATCTTACTATTGTTATCTAATAGATTTTAGTGATAAGATTCATAATCTTATCACTCAACTCATCATATTATTTATCATTAGAATCACTAGTATCATCTTCTTAAACATCTCTCATTATGATGTCTTCATATATAAAATTCCATATTTTTAGCTTTACTTCCTTCACATAAGTATTCCATTTGAAAATATGTTCCAGCTTGTCCCATGTGATTTTTGAAGTATTGATAGCCACAACCTTCTAATAAACATTAACTGGTAAGTACATAAGGATTTCATTTCTATCCTTTCTATAAAATTATATATTTATACTATCAGTAAAATTCAGAGAGTCAACTTTCTCAATAGGTGTAAAACCAATAGTAGTTGCATTTTCAACTTCCAAGAAAAGATATATGAGAAAAGAAATCATCCTATTTTTCCATCCATGATAATGTTTTAAAAAAAACTGTAGGAATTACTCTACTATTAATATAATTGATATTATCCATGATAATAATTCAACAAGGGATCCTCATTTGATAACAATTGAAATTCCAAAGGATCAAATAATAACTGATAAGGGGTGTTGAATCGGTATTTCACTTTTTATGAGATTCCAAAAAATTATATACTTAACCCCTCCAAACTATTTATATTTATTTCCTTATCAATTTTTAGTAAATACTCATGCATTAAAAATTAAGAAAGTAGGTAAAGAACATAATACTTTTAAGGTTTGACCTCAATGTAAGAACCTATATTGTTTTTATATCCACTCTCATGGGTCTATGTAAATATTTTATTAGGATGAAGTCAATAAAACTTATGACAAATCCAGTTACACACCTTCAATATCTCAATCGGAATGATTATACTAACTCGTATTAGTTTACAAAGTTTTCTTATAAAACAGTTGATCCAAATAAAATAATAAAGACTTTTTTTAAAATTTCTCCACAATTTATCTATGTGAATACTTAATCCAATTTAGAAGGATCCAATTTTCTCAAACCGATGATGCTGGATTTCATTCACACAATAAATGGATACTCAATTCGATGAACTCAGTTTTATTAATTCATTATCAATATAGATATCTAAAAATCTAATCAAATGATCAATATGAAATTTTTCAGTCTGATTGGCTCAATCTGATTTTCCTCAATACTATCTTGTTCTACCAAGAAAACAGACTTACATATTTTTTATCCCACTCACAATATGTCTCTCTTGAAATTTCTTTCACTTTATTACATCAGTGCTCCACATTTGTTTCTTATGAAAAAAGTTACAATGAAAGAAAGATCTGAAAATTTTTTTATAGGTTACTTAGAAAATAAGTAGGAAACTTGAAACCTTTCCCTAATTCATAAAATTTTAAAGACACTAAAAAATACTCACATTTAAACATCAACATTAACTTCTTCAAACCTACCCTAATTTGTTTGGGATTAATAAAAAATTTAATTTCATGTTCGAACTCTTAAAATATTTATATAAAACTTTAAGAATATTCTTATAGATTCTTATAAATAATAAACTCATTACAAATATGTATCCTTCTAAACTCAATATGAATCTATTTTATTGTTAGCTCATTATGAAATTGTTTCCTTCTTAGCTCATTATGATTTAAATTTCCTTCTCGTCTCATTATGATTTCTTTTTCCTTCTCATCTTAGTACAATAAATATTTCTATCTCAACTCATTATTATTTTTTTCCCTTTCATATCTCATTAAAATTTATATATCTTTATCATATCATTATGATTTTGTTTATTTATCTTCTCATTACAAATTATATTTCTTTCTCTTATCATTATGATTTCTTTTTTTATCAATTCATTTAAATTTGTTTTTCTTTCTCATCACATTACGATTTCTATTTCTTTCTTAGCTCTTTATGATTTATTTTTATTTCTCCTCTCATTCCAATTTCTATATCTCTCTATGCTCATTATGATTTCTGTTACTTTATCAGATCATTATGATTTTTGTTTCATTATCAGCTCAATACGATGGAAAATTCAGTACAAGGATTTATATATAATAAGGGAATGTATTAAATGATGAATCCACTTAGAAACATTGAACTTCTTGAAACATAATCATCTACACACATTATTACATATAAAAACTACTATTTCTAGTAATTATAGATATGATGGAGACTTTGTCTTGACTTTGGGAATCGATGAAATCATTACAATTCATCCATTTCTAAAAATCAGTTTATCATGATAGTTTTCATGTTTTGTGATAACTCATTGATTATAAAAGAATCATCTAATTTATTTTGAATGTTTGAGATATTTATAACTCCTAACATCACATTCTTCAACAAACCTCTTTAGAATCATTACAAATTACATTCTAGGAAAATAAATAATCTCAGTCTAGAAACCGGTGTCCAAAAAACATGAAAATAATATCACCTTGAATTTTTTGGTTTGAACAGTCAGTTCTTACAGAACTCATTATGATAGACTAGTTCTGATTCTCCAATAACAAAATCAATCTTATAAAAAATGGCAGTTGTCAAAAAAAATACAAACAAATGTTTAAAACAATTTATCATAATTGTTATTCAGTGTCGTTATTATAAATTTTTTTCTAGTCATGTTGGTGTGGGGTTCCTTTCACTGCATTTTTATCTAGTCATTTTCAGTAGTTTTATTCGTGGTATTATGATTTGGGTTGTGGTCTTATATTATTTTAGTGGTATATAAATATCTAAACATTCCACCAAACATGTTCTTATTCCAACGTCCTCTCTCAAACTATAGGTGCTAAAGAGTGTTTTTTGAAGGCCATTGAAGTCCCTTTTTTGTATTTTATCCTTGGGACTTGTGAGATAATTCATGGGTGTTTCTATACATTATTGAGGTTTTTATCTTTATAAAAAGTTTTTAATTAGAAAATTACTTGATGTGATCATATAATTACATTATTATTTCACAGAAAATGATTATTTGATATCATGGTTGATTTTCCTCGTGAAATATATGTTGTTAAAGGGAACCCACTTTGAAATGGTTTGGGGAACACCGTGTGTTGGTGAAATTCATCAATAGTGGATTTTATTCAAAAGGGAATTTTCAAGCATTGGAGTCTTAATGTTTCACTACAATATAGTATTAAAAATTGATGTCATGGTTTCCAAATTTTTTCAATGGACATGGATCTTTTGGATCATTTGGTTCATCGGTAAATGGACTTTTCAGTTTAGTTGGTATAAAACAACTAGTGGTTTTGATATCAACATACTATGATAATACTAGATATTGGTTGGATTGACTTAATATCTGGAATAGTTTTTTCATTTTATGGATTAATGTATATTCTTATAGGACAAATCAGAAATACTATTTGTTTTTATTTATTCTTGGTTTTTCACATGATTGTAGATTTTTTTGTCGATTTCACACTATTTTATATTATGGTGTATCGATGGTTGGTTTTTCATAATATATCAAGATTCCTTCCATAAATATATCATATTCTTTATTAGTGTGAATTGGAAATAATTTTAGGAAAAAATGGTGTTTTATAAAAAAAATCATAAATTCCTTATAAATTGGATTTGCTTAAAGCAATATCTAATGTTTTCATGTTATTATACTTTTATAGATTATTTGGTGAAATATTACTGGGATTTGAGCTCACACAATACTTTTAACTTTGGTAATTTTTATATGTCGTTTTGAAAAAAGGGTAAATGTAATGGTGTTGTATTGTTCCTCGGCCTCTATTGAGTGGCATTACCTTCTTAGTAATATGGTTGTTGGGGACAGAGAGTCACATGGAGTTCAAGCATATAGATTCTCTAATTTTTTTCAAGGTAAGTCCTCTGGTCTTGATGTTGTATGTCTTATGGATGTTTAATATTTCATATTATTTTTACTCTATTGATTTTATATGTTCTATTTATTGGTGATATTTGTTCTGTTTTCCTTCTTTCACCATAAATTGGGGTGAACCTTCTTGGGTGACGTCCCTAGTTTACTCGGGTTTCCTCATTAAAAAATGGTATAAATGTGATTGACTATATTTAATTTCTATAATAATACATTGTTTTGGTTTTTGTTATTTTTTATATAAGACTAATGATTATCATAATTCATGATGTATGTAATGCACCCATAAAGGGCTCTCCCGATCTAGGGTTCTCATCTCACCGCTGTCGCCCCTTCGCTGTGGACGGCGCGACGTTTACCTCTCGAGCTCGGTGCATCGGTCAGGATCTCTGTGGAGTCACGTGGATTCATGGTCTTCCCTTGTTGTGGAGCTTTTATTTGGGCTTCGGTAGTAGCTGGTTCGGACCTGCGGGTGTAAGCCCGGTCCCCGTTGACGACATACTCTTCGGAGCACTCCCGGTTTCGTTCTCGGAAGCTTGCTGGTGACCTGCAGTGAGCTTCTCAGCGTCTGATGGTCGCGCTCTTGCGTCGGCATGCTTGGGATCCCGAACTTCCTCAGGTGAGTGCGGTGAGGTTTCTTCGTGTCTAAAGCAGCCGTTTTGGTTGGCAGTAGCGGGATATTCATATTCAGGGTGTGGCATGTGAGGTTGGGTGGATGCTGGGTTTCGGACCCTTCGGTAATGGTGTTAAAGTTGAAGATGGCGATGGCATCGGCGGTTGGCTCTCACCGGTGATGATGTTGAAGGTGTGAGAATGTTTTTTCTTTCTATGTTTCTGTCGGTGGTGATTAAGTGGTGTTGCCGGAGGGACATTGGCATTGCCGTTTCGACGGATGCTGGAGAAGGTGGTGTGGTCTCGCGGCTCGAGATGATGGACGATCCCATCACCGGTGAAGGGCGGCGCGTGACGGTGTCTCGGGCTATCGCGTGGCCTTCATTTGGCGTGCAGACGTTGATTCTAGGGTCGCAGATCAAGGCGAATGGTGGTGAATGTGAAGTTGTGTTTGAAATTTGAAATGGGTTTCAGTTTTGGATGTGGTGAAATGTTTTTCTGGATGTGATGAAATAATGTATGGGTACCGGCAACCCCTTAAACAGGCCATATGAAAATGGAAAAAATGATTTGTAGGCAGCCATTATGTATGTATAGTAATCTTCCTTTATAACTCACTACCATGACTGATCTCAAGTTAACATGGGTGTTGAGGAATTTTATCCAAGCTAGTGCCTTAGTGTTTGAGGTTGGATAAATAAAATATATTTATAATTTATTTATATGAACATTCTCCTTGTAAAATTTTGTTATTTCATTCATATGATCCAAAATTAATTTTAATTTTAATTTTTTGAAGGAACTGATATGGATTAATGAATTTTATCTTATGATTTTTAGAATTTTCAATTAATATAATTAGTTATTGTATTATGTTCATTAGACAACGAATACTAGTAGAGTTCTTCAGAATCCAAGAGTGAAATCAAAGAGATAGGTAATATAGGTGAACCCTCTAGTGGACCCCTCCTTGGTGGAGGTTTTAATCATCACTATTAAGAGTCTAGGTCAGGCGGGAATTGGATACTAGGTATTATATGTGGATGAAGTCTCATAATTTTTATAGCATAATGCACCCATATTATATGGTGATAAAGAACCAAAAGGAATCTGAGTAATGGATTGAGTAGATTAATAGGATTTTAAATTTTCTAAAAACTCATGAGGAATCTAAGGTGGGTTTTTTCTACTTACATACTTGAGGGACCTAGAAGGTGGTGGTCGGACTTTATAAAACCAGTTATGATGAATGAGTATCTTACCTAGAGTTTCGTCAATAAAATATTTAACCACCATTTTTATCTAGAAACATCGGAAGTGGAGAGGTTCTAGGAATTTATGACCATAGGGAAGTGGGAGCATTTATTTTTAGAGTATTCAACCTAATTTTCTAAGATTATACACCTAGTACCAAATTTTTTTACAAATGAATAGATTAATGATTGGAGGTTTTAGAAGGAGTTTAGGTATGATATTCAATCAATACTGATTCTATTATTCATTATGAACTTTTTAAGCAGGTAGAAAAATCAGTTATGGCTAAGGTAGAGATAGATAGTAAGGCAGTTTTTGGTGGATCTTTCATTAATATATTTGTTATTCTGGGTATGTATTCTTTAAAGAAAAGGAAATTTGAAGGAGCTATTTTTTCATAAAGACCATTTCCAGTTTCATTTTCATGAAAATAGGATATTGTTTACTATTTGTTTGGAAGGATTCATCCTACCAAGAATAATTATATAGAAGTGGTTGAGAATTTTCACCATTGTATAAATTGTAATCATATTAGGAATTTTTGTGAATGGATATTCCTAGGAAGTAAGGCTACATCAACTCTCACCAATGGTTCTTAGGTTTGTTGTGATCCTTCGAGAGGTGATGGACCATGTCCTCATTCCAAAGGGATCTCATGATTCTAAGAAAGTTCTTAGAGAAACATAAATTGGATTTATTTATGTAGCAGATTATGCACCATATGAATCTCAGGTAGGGTTAGAAATTTTTAGTTGTATATTGTTTGATTCATTCTATATGGTGTTGTATTTCTTTTATAAAGGTGATAATAGTTCTTTTATATCATCAAATTCAATTGAATTTTTGGGCATGCATTCAGAAATTATTATCCTATAATAATTAGGGAACTAATGAACTAGATCTTTCATCATCTCTTGGAATCTTTCATTATTTTGTTTGTGGGTGATATTCTTGTGTAATCCAAGTTAGAGGAGGAACACATGGGTAATATTGATATAATATTTATAACCTTAAAATAACATTACATGAATGCTAAGTAATACATCTGAGAGTTTTAGATCCAACAAAGGAAGCTTATGGGGAAAGTTATATATGAGAGAGGAATCTCAGTGGATCATAAAAAGATATATATGGTAATTTTTTTGGTGAATCGATGATTTTTTTGGGACTTTCAGATTATTAGATTTGGACAGTGATTATTGGATGTTTTCTATATGTATTACAAGATCGTATCTTTAAATACATATTTCAATTTAAAGGGATTAATGTTTTAATTTAATTATAATTATAAGATATCTTTTTAGTAATTAAAGTTTTGGATGAATTTATCTCCAATTATTATTCTTCTGAAAATGGAATTTTATTATGATGTTTTTTTTGAATCTTTACGTATTTGTTTGTGGTGTTCTGTGATACATGGAAAGTATGTGGTGTATTATGTCTCTCACCATCTATTCCCCACTAAGAATAAATACCCTGCCCTTTATCTTGAGTTAACAGTGGTTATGCATGAACTCAAAATGTGGCACAACTATCTATTTTGGGAGTGGATAATGATATATTCTGATCATAATAGTATGAAATGTATTTTTACTCACAGGGGGTTAAATTTTCAATAGTAACGATGGGTTAAGTATCCTCAATGTTTTGATTTTGATATTTATTTTACTCATCATAATGGAAATGTAGTCGCTGACACATGGAATAGAAAATTAATGACTTAATACTTGAAGGAATCAGTGGAGGAGTAGTCTATGATGAGTTTGTTTGCTAAGATGTTCTTAGATATAGAAGATGTTGGTTTCCAATTGTTATTATCCTTAGTGGAGGATAACTCATGATTTAATGAAAAGGTTAAAGATGAACATTTAATATAAACTGTTTTCTATTATTTTAGTGGACTCTTTAATTGTGGAGAGGCATTATGTGAATGTTCTTGGTCACCAATTAACACTTTCTGTTTTCGTGGTAGTTTGGTTATTCTTGTTTCTATGAGGTAGTAATTGATGGATGAAGTACATAGGTCTTCCTATTCCATACACCATTGGTATACAAGTATGTATTATGATATGAGGCTTTAATATTGGTGGATAGGGACAATGTGGTCTTTTTCAAACTGTGTGTTGTGGTGCCTTATTATCCAAAGAGCTACAAAAGACCACAAAAGACCTGATGGCTTCTGGAAACCTTTTCCAATTCCAGTATGGAAGTGAGATTTTATTTCCATAGACTTAATATTTTATTTTCCATGTAATCCTAGTGGAAAGGATGTGATTTTTGAGGCCATTGATCAACTAAAAAATCAGATCATTTTCTTTCATTCAAGGGTTGATGAAGGTATATTATCTTGAGAGCATATATGTATGATAGGTTCTAAGAATTCATAGGGTTCCCATTGAAATTACTTCTGATAGGGATCTGTGATTCCCTTATAGGTTTTTTAATGGTTTGGAAGAGTTGATGGGTTCCCAGTTTAAATTAAGAATATTTTATTATTCATAGATAGATGTATAGACTGGGAATTTTTTCCCAATTATTGAGGATACCCTCGAAGATTTTCTACTTGATAATGATGCTTCTTGGTAAAACATCTTTCTATAATATTTTTTTCCTATAACAATATTTTTCATGATTTTATTAATATATAACCCTTAAAATCATTGTATGGGTGGCCACTTAGATCTACCTTCTGCTAGTAAAAGTTAGAAGTGGCTTCCTTTGTAAAACCAAGCCTCATTCCATAGATGGAGGAAAAGGTGCAGTTGACCAAAAAGATATTGGTCATTGCATAGAGTCATCAAAAATACTTTGTGGACTATATTTTTGGGGTTGCTGAATGGGTTTGTCTTCATTTTTCCCCTCACTTGGTATGACAATAGTTTTCTATGAAGGGTATGATGGTACAAAATTCTGGTGGCACTTTCATATCATTGAATGAATTTGAAAGGTAGTGTATCAGTTATACTTTCCATATCATTTGACTTAGATTAACATAATGTTTCAGGTTTCTCAGATGAGGAGGTATCATATGGACCATTCCCATCTGATTTAATGGTAATATGTTTTTCTTGATACTGGCACCCCTATGGTTGAGTAAGCAATTCAGATTATGGGTCTCCAATGTAAGGAATTTCATGGAAAAACAACTACCATGATCTGTGTACTATGAAAGTGAATATAGTATAGCCCTAAGATGTTGGGGTGGGAATTGTTGATGAGGTAGTAGTGGTTTTCTCTTGTAATGACTTTATAATCTTGAAAATTTTTGGGGGACATAAATCATCCATGGTGAGGATAATTTTGACTTCCTCTCGTTCACAGGTAAGCTTTAGTTTGATAGTGGTTTATATTTAGGGTCATTTAAGATATTATCAGTAATTAGGGGTGAAAACATATATTTTTAGATGTAATATAGAGCTTTATAGGGGACTAAATAATGGATGGGAGTGGTTTTAGTGGGGATAGGTTGGTTATATCAAGGAATATCTGTTTATACTATGAATCACCATAGGAGGAATTTTGGTTCCACTTCCATTCTTTGGAAGGGATAATATATGGAAAAGAGCTATAGAATAGTATAGTAGACTTTTATGGAGTGTTATATCATGTTTCACTATTGTTCTATGATTCGTACGTTTGTACAGTTCTTAAAAATTTGAGGTAGGAACACTTTGGGGAGTAGGTGTTGGCATAACACTCATTTAGAAGTGGGGATTTATAGTGTGGTGGTCTAGAATGCACCAATGTCCCCTCTCCTAAAATATAGGATCTAAAACATTTTCTACACCATGGTTCTTGGATAGGATTTGACTAGATATATTTTGGCCTGGTCCCAAAAATTACTTCATGGTATGGACCCTTTTTATTAGTTCTCTTCCTCAGTTATGTGGGATGAACCATGGTCTTATTTTTTTAGTGTCATATAAATATCTCAACCTTCCTAAGAATTGCTTCATATTTAAACATTATATCTCAAACTATAGGCACCAAATTGTGTTTTCTGAAGGACATTAATGATCTGTTTTTATATTTCAACTCCATGCTATTATAGATAATTTTTTAGCGGTATCTCATTGCTATTTCGGTAAGTGTCTCTATAAAAAGAATCTATATTATGAAATACTTGTCTTTTATATATAATTAAATTTTTATAATTCATGGAAATTTTATTTGATATCAAGCATGTTTTTCCTCATTAAATGTGTTTTTGAGGGGTTTTTCTTTAAAACAGTTTTGGTCACACTTTGACTTGGTGAAATGCATAAATTATATATGTTATTCAAAACTAATTTTTGAAGCCTGTGATCCAAAATTATTCACTGTGAAATTTCATTATAAATTTTGATCATTATTTTCACATGGTTATTTCGAGGATGGATTAGTGGGATACATTGGTTCATTAGAAAATTAACTGGTCACATTACTATGCCAAATACTGGAATAGGTTTTGATATGGATAGACTTTGGTAGTACTTGATATTATTAGGATTTACATAATTCATGTATTGATGTTTTCTTTTTTATTTCCAAGTTTGTACTCCAATATTTGAGAGAAAAAATATTGTTATTTTCCATTTATTCGTTGCTTAACAAAAGATGGTATCTTTCATGGTTGGTTTAACACTTGTTTATCTTATGGTGTATTCATGGTAGGTTTGGTTAATTTTATCATTCTTACTTACATGTACTTGTCACATTCCATGTTTGTGTGAATATGATTTGATTTTATAAAAACCAAATTATGTTTTAAAAAGTATTTATCTTTCAAATTTTTTTATAAACTAGGTTTTTTAAAACAAAGATATTTTGTTTTCTTGATATGAATCTTTTTATAAATTCTTAAATGAAATCATACTTGTATTTTTTCTCTCACCCTACACTCTACTTTGGATGTTTGTGTATTTTTTTCATGACACTTTTATTGGGAATAGCATCATTTGGTTCTCCACCTTCTATTTAGCATCACCATCTTCTTCGTGAAATGGTTTGGTGGTGATGGATGGTCATACAATGTTTTGGAATGTAACTTGTCTTAAATTCCCTACAGGTTAATACCTTTGGTATTGATTTGGTATGTCTTGGGTGTGTGTACTATTTATTACCAATTGTACTATATTTATTCACATTATTCTATTTATAAAAGAGACTTATTTTGGTTTCCTTATTGCAACTCACCTTATGTAAGGCCTCATTGGGTGAATTTAATAGTTGGATAAGGTTGGTTCATTATAGTTATACATTCCAAAATTTCAATTTGGTCCCATGAATTAATTAGACATCGTTTTAGAACATCATTCACTATTATGAATTAATCAAACCATTAATAAATTTCATGAACATTTTATTAGTCAATTGAAACAATTTAGCATGTTATGTGTCTAAATATGAACCATTAACTTGGATCACTCGTACCTTACCAATTTAATGTGCCTTATACTTACTATTTTTTTGAAAAACATTATCTGGTCATATTCCCTTTTGTAATAAAAAAACATGTGAATACCCTGAGAAATAAATTCAACCCTAATTATTCTAATATTGAATAATTTTTTTGAACAATTTCAATTTAAATATTTAACAATCAGATGTTCACTGACCCCCTAACATGGGGCCCACTTCATCCTAAACTCCTACTCATCTGAATTGGATGAACTTACAGATACACTTAGTATGTGACACTCAAGGTCCTTATCTCAATAGTTGTGAGTATAACTCACATCCTAGAAGAAGAGTATAGAAGCTCATTAAGGCCTATATTGAGATAAAGAATGTCATGACTATGATATCAACCTGTGAACACACTCTATGTAATATAATCTCTTTTTCTTGGGATATCTCAAAATGTATAATGAACACTAATTCAATCATACTTTTTTTGTTATATATATTTTGTAACCATACCATATGGACTTGCCTTCATATCCATGGATTTAATGAAGGTAATATAATCCTGGTCAAACTAGACCAAAGTGATATCTCTTCCTCAAATCAGAAATGAAAGATTATTTCATGATCACTCAACTATTTCCATACCACCAATAACACACCCAATATAATCTACCTCTTTTCAACTTCAACATCATGGTTTATCATTATTTCAATACACATGATAAAATATTTCACAATTATAATTATACCATGTTAAGAGTAAAAATATGCATATTCATAGATAGGAACTACCAATGATTCAAAAAAACATGTATTGTTACTATCGGTCGGTTGGTCCTCATGATCTCATCTAGTTTATATAACTAAGTGTTAACTTCATGAGTAAATTTAAAAAATCATATGACCCCCAAGAAACTGATAGTAATACCATATATTTCTCCTCTCAATATGATACATCTATACAATAGAAAATATGTTTTAAATAACTTCTATAGTATCTAGAGTCTCTCATTATAGTTGGGAAATACTATAAAATTTGGATACGACAAGTAATCTAATAAAATTAACATTTAAATAGTGGATCCAAAAGTATTAACACTATTATAGAAAGAATAAAAATATTTATATATCAAAATTTATATATTTAATGGTAATCAGTGTACATACAATAGTTTGGTCTAGGACACCCACTAAAAATAATATGAAATAACGAATATTTATTTTTTATTAGTTTTGGAACATAATATATTTATACAGGGAATCACATAATTTTTTCCCACATGTTAGAAATGGTGTTTGACTATCTACGGAGATTAAGCGATGGTCGTGTTTTGTTATTATTTTTCATTTCCATGTACATGGATTATCTTTTGTTCCATTGGAATCTCTTTTCTGTGATTTTTTTAATTTATGATTTTTCATTTATGTAACAATTAATTTTAATTTTCATGTTTGTTTATTACATTATTATCAACATATCCTCTAATTTTTTATGTTAATCTTTGAGAATCAGTTAATAGTTTCTACTGATATAGCATGATTGAGTCCATGTGACATCCTTGGATCAAAACTTGAGATTTTAGTATTGAGTTTTTTTAATTACACATATTCTTAATAGTATTTTATTTTATTTTTATAGTCATTAATTTAATTCCATTACATTAGGAAAGTATTAAAATATCTATATATTCCTTAATTTTATATTATATAATATTGTAAAAAAACCTTGTTGAATATTATGATAAGAGAACCCACTTTTTTCAAAGGTCATTGGGAAATACTCCCTCGAGGTGAGGCTTTAGTGTCTTTGGTTTGTAATTTTTATCAGAAAATATAATTTTAAAAATTAAATGGTTAGGGAAACCATTCAGTATTTAGGGAGAATTGGTATGGAAGTTGACGAAGTTGGTTCATATGTTTATCATATAATGTGGTATTATTTTTTAGTTTTACCAAATTTTTTGTTCTAATAATTTGGTGTATGATCATTGATTATTTTATTTAAAAGGAGGGATATTCACGAAAGTTAAATGTTATGAAGACATGTGGAATGTTTCATAGAAGTGGTTATTCTAGATCTACTCACGCAAATATCGAAATGGCGTGATTTCCACAAATATTTGTTTGTCTCATCAAATTCATATTTTTACAAACATATTTTAATTTACATGATGGTAGAGATTTATAAGAAAAATGTGATAATTAATGTATAATTTTATTCCGGGGATTATGATAATGGATAATGATGTTGAATATAGTGTAAATTTGTGATATCATAGACCCAAAATACTAAGTTGTGAGAAAGGTTTGTGTAATATGTTTAAGTTGAAATAAGGATAAAAAGTTCCAATAAATATATTTTTACCACCCTCATTTTGGGTGACATAGAATTAGATAAATATGAAAACTCATATTTCATGTAAGGCTTGTCAAAATATACTTCTTGTGAGAAAAAATTAATGTGAGCACTAGGTATATAAATAAATGTACTTATGTCTTTTTGAAAGGGGGTATTCATGAATGATTGGAAGTTGTGAAAAAGTGAAATATTTCATAAATATTAAGAATCTGTTTGAATTTTAAACAATGGTTGTGGGTATTTTAAATATATGTGACAGACATGATAAAAAATAGAAATTAGGTGGTAAATATGTGTTTATCATTTAGAGTGAAATTAGTGCATCGAGACAAGCCAATTCATTTTTGAATATCACTAAATTAAGAAATAAAAGGTATTAAACATAAGGAATGTATGTTACATCTTAGAAAATAGAGAATTGATCTTTCAAATTGTGTTTGGTTATAGACCAAGAGGGATTTTTTTCCACTCAAAACATTGTAATGAAATTTTTATGCAGTGGATCCTGGTACATCGACAAATAAACTTTATGTGCACTTTTGATAGGCTTGGATTGGGTGACCCAATACAAGTTTTTTTGTCCCTTGAATCACTTTATTTCTGAATATATATAAAGAGATAGAGAAGAAGAAGAAGAAGAAGAAGAAGGGAGAGGATAATTTTGTTTATTATTGAAACAAGATCAATGGGGTGATTGTTTTTATCCATTATACATTGACTCACCCCAAACACACTTGGTGAATTTTACATATTAAGTCCAATACATTGACCTATATAAACCCTTTATTAATTGTCTAATTTTAGGAGAGGAATATAATTGAGTAATACGAGTGAAAATATCTATTAGATAATTTATTATTTCTCCTTTAATAAATAGTTTTTTGAATATATTATTTCATATTCCAAACAACCATAAAATTAAATATTATGAATTAATAAATTAAAATTATTAAATATGGTTTTATTATATAATCATCGAATTTGTAAGTCTAAAATAAGATAACTAAATTGTGAAATATAAGTAGAAAGGAGATTTAATATAACCATGCATTGTAAATCTTCATTATCAAGCTCATTTTTTTCAAGAATTGGAAGGAGTTATCATCATTAGGTTTTTCACTTGACCGTTGCAAAGTTGAACTTCCACATGTCCATCATGAGAAAAAGCATATATGGGAAGTGCATGATTTTATATATCATAACACGACTAATGATAGTTAGACCACCACCTGATACTTCCACCACTAATTTTCCTACACATAGAACCTTTATATAATAATTAAGTATTTTATATCATTTAGGATGATATAAAATTTTATTTATTAAAAATTATTTCATATTTTTAAAAACGAGGATTGATTAATGTTACGGTTAAAAATATTATTTATAAAATTGTTTTCCAATATACTGAATTCCTATAATCAAATCACATTTTAAAAAAAATTATTTTTGAACTTTATAAAATGTACTTATTTTTGAAATTAAAATGAACAAAACTATCTTATGTTTTTATTTTCTGAATTTTCATCAAAAAGATAAAATTTTAGTGAATAGTAAAAATGTTTTTCTTATTATATAATGTGTACTTATATTAACATTAATTTTTTACACCACTAAAAATTCAATATTGTAAAATGGTTTTCATATTTGTAATAACTATTAAAAATACAGGGTAATAAGTTTAAATTAATTTTTATGTATACAAATAAGATACTTACAAAAATAATTTGTCACCACCATAAGGGTCAAAAGTGTTTAAATGAGGGTCAACCTAATAGTTATGTCCATAATTATCACTGAATAATGCCCCAATTTAATTGGTTATATACATTAAAAAATCTTATATTCTGGATTTTAATTGGTTATATCACTTTTCAAAGAGAAAAACGCTTTATATATGTAAATTTTTTTAATATTTACTGGAGTCCCACTCTCTTACCTTACAAATGCAGCTTTCCACCATCCCCTAAAATAATCTCTAAAAATAAAATTATTTAAAATTATATAACTTATCTCACTCACTAATATTCCTCTCCATCATTCATGATCTTATGGTATAAAGATATTTCCCACATCCATTCCAAATCAAGAAGCATTCCAATAAAAGAATAAATTATTTAACGTCGATTTTTCACCTCTTTAATCATTCATTGATTTAATCTTCTTGTACATATCAATAAATCTCATTTAAAATATATAATAAATTTTTTATATCATTATGTTTATTGAAATTTAATATTACCATTATTTAATAGCATGTTATTATTCTTTCAGTCATTATGACATGTTTCCATTTGTGAAAGAAATATAGTGTGGATACTATACCCACCGGTACGTAGTCTAATTAGTAGTAGAAAATAATATCATTGATGTGAAAATAGTGGATATAAAATTACTAATACTATATGTGTCCATATAGTAATAAAGGTCAAATCAACCAAACCAATATTAATATAATCACATACTAACAGCCAGAAATGTACCAAAATGTCTTGCTAAAATAAAAAGAATAAAAAGGAAAGTAAAAACTCTAAAAAATCCAAATAACTAATTCTCAAAGACCATATTGGTCTCTCCTCTAAACTCTAAGCCTTACATCAACAAATAATCAACAACAAGGTTTCTTATCCTTGTCCACACTTGTATCCAGGATGTTGGTTAGGGTTCCACAAAATTTCATGAAAAACATGGGAGTACAACTCATTTGGTTGACACCATTGTGTGTACATAAATTTTGTCTCAATATATAGTGTACGTAATAAATGTATTAAATTTGTGTATTAATTTAACAAAAACACCACACATGCAGTTAGTCCACTGATCCTCAACCTTCAGGTTGATGCTCATGGTTAGCCAAACCTAAATTAGAACCATGATATATGTCTCTGTTTACGGTTGGACCCTCTTATATCATGATGGATCACCCAATTTAGTGATATCTTCCCCTATATTGAATGAATCGCACAAGGAATATCATGAAAAAATGGCACTTTCCCTCATTCTAACAAGAATCTCTCCCTCGTGCGTTGAGTGAATGTGAAATTTACCATCAAGAGGATTTTATCCCATGCTTTTTACACACAGGGGGTGTCAAACTCCATATATATTACACTCTGGTGGGAACATGACCATTCACCTTACCCTCTTGTGTCACTTAAGTTTCTCACAAGAATCAAACACAAGCATAAAGAATAACAAGACAAATACTAAAAAAAGTCAGGTAACATCCCACTTATAGAAATCAATCACAAACAATGTCATATCTAAAAAATAAATGAAATAAAAATATAACCAAGATCCCATTGTATCAGGAATGTCTTCAGAAAGAATAATATAAAATAATTCCAATTACTATTTTTATTTGAATTCACATTCTATAAAGTGGGGTTCACAATTATCATTCCAATTACTCACTTTCTTTTTCATTTATCATTTTATCCCGAAATTGTTAGCATACCAATGTATATAACAATATAGTTATTATAGATAATGTGCATATATTTCATGAAATCGTTGAAATTGACACATAATTCTAGTTCATAATATTTAACCAAGATTCAACCACTATGTTTAACAAAACAAAAGTTTAATAATGATTAAAAGTCATCAAGCCTATCAGGTAGCCACAAGTCCAATATCAATTCAAAATGACCAAATGGGGTCCGTGGAAGTTCTAAACGAAGATATTTCATTCAAATAGTGATTCTGCCAATTATTTATGTTGCATGCGTGGCTAGCCGGTGTGATCAAAGCTATTTCACATATAAATGAGAAGAAACATATATTAGTAGAGTTTTCATAGACTATCCAACTCCAAAGCAGAGTAAATTAAGAAAATTTCTAAGAATTTATGGTATATCTAGTTTCATTTTCCATTAAAAAACAAAAAAACTATGATCTCTAGCCTTGTAATTCCAAAATCCAATTGAATGAGCTTCTAGATCGAATAGAAACTATCATACATCATCCATGGAATGATCTATAATCAGTTGAGAAAGGTATGTGTTATCTCAATGTACAACAGGACATAAGAGAGTTTTTAAAAAGGACAGGCAAAAATAATTCATGGAATAAATATATAATTTACATTATGGATTCCTCTAATTATATATATTGGGAAAATCCCATAATCTATAATTAAAACATAAAAAAACTAATTTTACATCATAATTAAGTATTACATCATAAACCTGTGATTTTTGGATATTTTTGGTATTGTGATGTTGGGTCGCTTGAAAATTTTATGTTTAAATATATAATTTATGTTGTAAAATTTCTATACATCCTACCATTATTCACCTTCACAACACTTACACAAACCCAACCCAACACGTTTATAGAACCAAAAACCAACGATTCAAAAAATGATAAACAGACCCCAAAAGTTTTACCAAAACTTAAAGAGAAACATACATATAAAATGAGGGATCTTACAACCTCTAAACCATATAACATCTCATCCATAAGCTGGGATCCAAAGTATCTTAGTGGGTATCAGTGAACAATTCTGGAAATTGTGTTTGTATAATAGATTACCTCTCCATGTATCTACTTTTACATTCCCATGATTCAATCTCACTTGAACTAGAGTCATGCACTTCCCCCATAGATTTTTATCATTGTGGTCCTCAATACAAATTAGATGCTACTCAAAGGATGCATAAACATCTATCTCAACATCATTAGTATCTATCACAAGTGAAGGATCGAGATGATAACCCCAAAAATGTAACATGTGAAGCACATTGTGAATGACATTGTAGTGTTGTGGTAGGGATAAATGTTATGCCACTTAATCAAACCCTTAAAATTTCTTAAATGGTCTGATAAACCTAGAAACTAACTTCCATTATTTCTTGATATAGTATTTCCCAATCTTAGGAATCACCCATAGCAAGACACATTGACCAACCTCAAAATCTGTAAGTTATATCTAATGGTTAACATATGATTTATAATTCTTTTGTGTGGTAAACAAATTATTTTTGATCAACTAGACATGTTCATACATATCCTACATAAGGTCCAATGAGTACTGAAACACATGTATCTAAACAAAAATGAGTTGAATCACACAATCTTGGATACAAAACCTCAAAAGAGTCTATCTAGACAGATGCCTAAAATCTATTTCCATAGTTGTACTTAAAGAGAACTAGATACTACCCCCAAGAACCACTGAAGTCCATTTCATAGGATTATAACATATCCAACAGAATCTGAAACATCTATCCAAATTGGCCATCATTTTGATGAATATATGTTGTACTTAGAAAAACATATGATCCAAAATACTTCTAGAGGTTCTTTTATAATTGATATGTTAAATGATCATATCTATCAAAAATTACGATGCTTAGAAAACCTTGCAGTAGATCTTTATCTCACTTATAGAGACCATCCAGATTATCGATGGTGAATGACTATTTAATAAGAAATAAATGGGTTAACTTTATCAGCAGATCCATGATCGCCCCACTACATCATTCTTGTGAGGAATCATGGTTAATCCTATAATTAATTCAATTATCAATTTATACCAAATATATTTTGTAATGGGGAGAGAATGAAATAACCTACCATGCCATATATTCTTAGCTTTAACCTAATAACTAGTGAAACATCTCTCCACGAAGCAAATTATATCCTTATTCATTCTTGTCCACGGGTACTTTCTATGGATATCATAATATTTATTTCTTAGAATAGACTGTACCACCCATATATAAGAATGATGCTCCATCGTTAGCTCCTAATGTAATATTGTAAGAACCTATACATGGTCACAAAAAAAGAAGAACATCACTGCAGCCATGGAACCATTATGATGGTGGCTCCCTACCATATAATTTTCCCTTAGAACATAGTCCTCTTGGTCAGACACGTAATATTTATTTTTCCATTCTAGTATCATGGGTATAAGACATGTCAATGTTATATCTACTCATCCTTGGTACACTTAAACATCTAGATACATGTTTTCAACGAGTCCCATCATCTTCCACTCATCGCAAGAATCATTCACTTCATATGTCTATGTCTCCTAGATCATAGAATCGGTAACAACATTTCCCATTCCTAGAGTTTATTCTACCTCAATATAGAAAGAATGTAAACACTCAACCCACCTCTTCTTCTAAAGGTTCAGATCTCACTAACAAAAGATATACATGGGGCTCTTATAATCTGTGAACAAAACAAACCTATCACAAAAAAGATGGTTTCTCTAGTATCATAGGGTATGTAACACCACAAATAACTCCTATTAATGTGTAGGATAATTCCTTAAATCGTTTCTCAACTGTATGAATTAGTTATTTCCCACTCATTCCTTCTACACCTGAGTTTGACTCAAAATTTGTCATAGTACACAATATATTTCTTACCTAGTACTGGTATTGTGGGGATTGGTGTTGAGGTAAGCCTATATAATGACTCGACCTAAAACATTACATAATATTGAATTTAATGAATAATTCACATTGAGGATATTTTCAGGTTTAGAGTTATAGATAATTAAAACATAAACATTACATATCATAAGATTACAAAGTAGACACTTCTACATAGATTTCATTTTTTTCATAAAATAAAAACTCTTGAAGAAAAGAGTCGTGTCTAGTTCTTTATTTTAGACAGCATGACTTTTCCTTGATCCCATCCTTGACCCTATTCCACATTATGTCTTGTGAAAATAATTTCAACAACTTGGGATGAGCATAAAAAACTCAGTAAGGGTTATAAAACAAATAAAGAAAACATTTGTTCATAAATATGTACAAAACATGAACTATTTTACTTACCTCAATAAATCATAAGATTTTATGAATAACACATAGAAATCATAAATCATAAATGTAAAGTGTGGCATCAATACCATACCTATATTGTAGCTATCACAGCTACATAGGGAGTTACTTTGGAATACTCATTATAGTATATTTCCTAAATCTCTTAGGTGAAACATTCATGTTTACCTCCGTCACATTACCAAATTCATTAGAGAGGTATCTCGGGATCACCTGCCCTAGGTTTATCATGGAACCACCCGTATAAGTAAATAATTCCCAAGAACCAAAACCTGATCATAACACATAACATAATCATAAAGGAAAGATAAAATTTCTACATTAAAATAACAATACATAATTTCAAGATATTTAAATAATAAATCCATTCTCAGAATCATTTTCATTAAAAAAACACATTAAAATAGTATACGGTAATTATTTTTCCTTTTAAAAAAATTACAACTTGTTAAGGATGCTAAATATAAAATAATACTCACGGTGGCGGAAAAGTCGTTATCACCGATTACGTTAAAAAAAATTTCTTTTTGTTGTTTAGTAAAATTAATCTTATAAACAGATTCCCTTCGAATGAAATGAAAATTCAAAAGGGTTTATACACCATATTAAATAACGTCATGTATAAAACTAAATATGCCTCAATTAAAGGATATTGAGATGAATTCCCTTACCTCGTGTCCGACTTGAAACGTTTGGTCTTTAATATCCTGAATAACAAACTAAAGATAATTTCTACATGATCAAGAATTTTTTTCAAGTTTATTATTCATTTTATATCACTTATTACCATGTTATAACCATTATGTAATCATTTAAGTTAATAGTGTTCATTTTGTCGATATTTGGTAATTGAGTCAAAAATGGACTTCTTATAATTACAAGTTGTCCATGTTGTTAATAGTCCATTATATCCAGAATGAAATTAATTATTTAAATATCATATATTTAATATATATCCAGTATATATATATTTATAATATTACATATCAGTTGGAGGTAAAAATTGAAATGCACCGTTCATGGAGACGATAAGATGTACGTACGCATGAACGCTACGTTCATTTCTATTTCTTATTTTAATGAAATTAAAACATAATGATACATATTTATATTATAATTACAGTATAATATCATATATAATATCATTTAATCCATCCTTTATACGTCCCACATATGGTATTGATGAGTCATATCACTTTGAGGGTGCGGTAGTCTGCACTTCCTCAAATGAAATTATCGCGTTTACCCATAATGGAAACCATAATGGTATGCTATAAAATAAAAATACATAAGCATGAATAAAACAAAAACATAATATATATCATATATAAATATAGTTTCATCTTAATGGCCACCATGATAGGTGGTATAAGATAATAGAACAATCATCATCTCGTGAGGCATTAGTTTACCATCCACAGAAACAGTATATTCTTCACCCATTAGATTGATGTGTGTGTAAGTGTAGTTAAATAATTCTCATAAAAACATCCTAGTATATTTAGGACAATTTATTTTTATAAAATGAAGGAATAAAAATATTTTATGGGTTGGAGAAGTAAAATAGAAGAAAATATGTTAAGAGAAACTGTTACCTTTAATTTGGGTAACTTTCCTTGGTTTGAACCAAAAGGACTTCTTGAAGTGCCTTCTACCTAATATAAGGCTTCTAGGAGGAGTATAGGGATGTAGGGAGCTTAATTGGGCAGATTTTGGAATAACCTAAATGCTTGATAGGTGTGAGGAATTGGATATAAATGAGGGATTTTTATAAGGGGGAGGAGGGGCTCTTTAGGAAAGTGTGAAAATATTATTTTATTATAAACTTATATTCGGTTTCAAAAGGTCCAAAAATAATTAGAGTCAAAGATAAGATTACTCATGGACGAAATAATATCATCCAATAAGAATTGTAATGGTTTTGAATGTTATTTTAATATGTATAATCTCATTTAATTAAGTGATTTATTAATGAGGTAAACACTGCATCATTCATGTTTCATAAATAATTTAATTTATTCGATGTCTAAAAATTATAAAAAAAATACCATGATGTATGAAATAGTTTTAGAATTAAAATGAATATTTATAGTCTAAATGATAATTTATATAATCTCTTTTAAATTTAATTTACTAAAAGATATTTGTTTTTTTCATTTTTGTCTTTAATTTAAGTTAATTAATCTAAATTATCATTATCACTCCCAAGTAGATCAATGGTGTCCCAAAATCGACCCAAATATGACTATGGTCGTAAATAACTCAACCAATAAGGTTTTCTCAAGTTTTAAGGTAATTTTGAATTATTATAATATTATTTTTACCTTGAATTACCCTATTACCTTTAACTGTGGTAAATAAAAGTCAAAAGTTACTATTCACAAAAAAATTATTCTCATCTTATTGAAATAAATTTTACTTACTAATAAAAACCATGTATGTCAGATTTTCTAAATAAAATTCATAATAGTGGTAAAATTTCATTTAAATGAAAAATTCTCTATTTTAACTACTCCTAAGTGGTTTCACTATTCATCAAAAATTGATCTTTTTCAGAAAAAATACCAAAAATTCATCTTTATCTATATTTGATATTCCGAATTCAAAAATTATGACTATTATGAAAAATTAAAAACATAAATGTGGCATTAATTAATTTAAAATTAATTATTGTTGTTAAAACAAATAGAGTGTCTTTAAGAAACGATAACTATCAAAATATTGACACTTTTTTATATCCAATTTCAAAGTGAAATTAATTCCAATGACCAACATTGGATTAAATGGTAAAAAAAATTATAATTAAACATTAAAACCAATTAAAAATATAATCTAACCATATAAATATATTATATTAAAAAGTAATTTTGTATTAAAATACAATATTTTTAACTATTAATTAAAAAATTACCTTTATGAGAAAAATTCCAAAATTTTACACAAAGTAAATTTTGATGTCACCATTATAAAGAAGAATATTATTTGGTAAAATATAATGTATTAAACTGACCAAAATTAGATTTAAAAAGGCTTCTCCATTAAAAGGCAGTTAATCGACCTTTTAATATAAATTATGCTTAAAATTAGATTCATTCACATTTTAAGACTCTAACTTTTTATTGGATAAAAGTAAATACATTTAACAAACATGTAAAATCATATTGTAGTTAGTAGTGTTCATTACCACCAATACAATGTCTAAGAGTTAACTACCATTTAAAATAATAATATTGTATTATTAGTGTGCAACTTAAGATTTCAAAAGAAACCTGTTGTTGCGTATCGGGTACTCTATCGAACATAGCAACCCCTTTAAAGTAAAATTAATATTCAATTAAAAAATATTAATAAATATGAAATATGTATTATTCTTTATTTACCTAGGATTTTACTGCCCAATCATAAAATCTTAAAAATATCTGTCATAAGAATCTGAGAAACAAACTCCACCCCTTTCTTGGTCATCCTAAACCATAATCCTTCCAAATTGTAGAAGTCTGGGATGAAATGACATTAGTATCCTACTAAACCCAGAAATCATAAATTCTAAAAGACATTCTTGGGTTGTTCTCAAGATTCCAGGGCTAAAACCTTATTTGGGTCCATTAACACTCCATCCTATGAAATAACAATTCCAAATAAGTTCACTCAATCAATTCAGAAACTTCATTTGGATAGCGTGTCATAAAGTTGATATTCTCTATGTATAATCAGGATGATTTCATGATGTTACACATGATCATCTATAGATCTTGAGTACACTAAGATGTCATCAATGAAACCCACCACAAACGAATCGATAAAAGGATTGAATATCAGATTCTTCAAGTCCTTTAATACCACTAGTTTAATTGTTAGACCAAAATACATCACCATAAACTCATACATACCATATATACTTCTAAATTAACTCTGAGGTATGTTTTATGGTATCGTCCTCAACTGATGGTTCCCTAACCTCATTTTAGACATGGATAATATCTTGTAACTTTAATCTAATCAAAGATATCATTAAATAAATGAAGGTTATATTGGTACCTTTCCATCATCTGGTTTAGTATCTGGTAATCCACACAAAAGAAAAAACTTTTTTTCATCCTTCTTGGTGAAAATCAAGAGATAACCCAATGGATAAGTACAAGGCCATATGAAACTTTGTAATTCAAAATATCCCAACTAAACATTCAACTCATGATACTATTATGTAAATATTTTATAATGATGAATATATTCTATTTTGGCTCCTAGAATCAACACCATCCTGAACTCAATATCCTTCTCTGGTGGTAAGCTGAAGTACTCTTAGAAAATACATCCTAAAAATGGCACACTAATGAAGGAAAATCTTCCTATTTCATTCCACCATAATACAAAAAAGGTATTTAAATATAAGGGGTCATATATATAATATTAACTGAATTGGTTCTTCATGACCATCCTAATGATCCCACGTACCGTGGTGAGTATAGTTCCACCCTTATAGAGATATTATGGTATCTCTTTTTGGGTAATAGTCGATATGTTCCAACTAGAGAACTAATTAATCCATATAAAGTATAAAATTCAATCCATTCATTTATAGTACAAAAATATCCTAAATAAAATGCTAGCCACCAATTTCCAGAGAACATTCCTTGAAATTCATGATATCCTCTTACATCTCCCCCACTGGTGTATCGGTAGTAACAAAACTATCCATACTCCCAATAAATCAAACTAATACATTTTTAAATTGGGAAAAAATTAATGGAATTATCCAATATCATAAAATATGATATCAAGGGTTTATGATATAACAATCTTACCTATAATGGTTGAAATTCCTGCATCCAAACTAATCAGAGTAGACTACCTTACTTGTAGATGACTATTCTTTCTACACTATGCTCATGTCTGAATTCTCTCTATTAGACCCTCTACTAGGAATTATCATTCTAGAATTGGGGTACCATTTCCCCTAACCAGGGATGAAATCTAGGTAGAGCCCCATATACCAGCCTGCAAAGGGGTATCCAAGTCCTTCCCAGACTAACCTGTATTTCTGAATCCACTACCATTGATCTTCTAGAGAACGCTCCAATAATACATTTATAAATGGACAAACCTACTACAAACATGACACTCCTATATTAGATAAGGATACTAATGGTGATTTTGGAAAACCATGACGCTAAAATCACAAAAATATACCATGGTTCTGATATATCTTCTCACTACCCCAAATGCTCTATCCACTAATTATATGGTGATAATTATCACAATTTCCCTTCCTAAAAATAAAAGAGGATATTTCATATCACCCAACTAAAAATGTACGGAAACATATTATGGCCTCTCTCAGATTGACTTACATTATAGAGCCTAATTAAACATGTCTATGAGGATTATTAGGTAAAATATTTTTACTCATGACCTTATCTCATAGTGATTCCCATACTAAAAAAATGCATCCTGGAGACCTCATTATGTGATAAGGATGGTGAAAATCATTAAAAGTTTGTGAATCATATATATTGTTCTCTCACTGACATGTCTCCCTAGGTTATGTTCATGAACACCTCAACTCTCTTATCCCTAAATTTATCTGGATAAAAGTGCCTTTGAAACATTGGCTGAAATCCCTTCTAGGATAACTCCTCTTTCATCCTGGATTTCTCTGGAGTGTCCCACCGATGATTGGATGTTCCGCAAAGAATGTAATCTAAAACATTACCCCTACTCTCTAAATGTGTCTCAACACGATTGAGGATCATATGGACTAACTTGATCCATAACTAAGCTTCTTAGGGGCCTCCCTCCCTAGTGAATATAGGTGGATACAGTAGTTGTTACTCTCTCTTCGACTAATACATCAATGGAAAGGTACAATTTTCCCCCTCTATATAGATCACACGACCCTCAAGAATCTTCCATGAAACTGATCATCCATCTAATTCTCTAGATCCATGGTACGTTTTGGTTGAACAACATTTGGAGCATGTTGAAATATACCCTCCCAACACTCAATTCTAATATGATGTTGACACATTTTCTATACAAAGACCAACGCGCCCCACAGAACACGGGATATAAAAAGAGACCAACCTCAACAAGTTACTGAAATATAGAACCACTGCCTGAAAATTTCATTACAATAGTATAAAAAGTGATTTTAAAAACATAATAGCTTCCTTGAATTTTTTTATTAGGCATATCAAGATTTATTTTATAATGTATTTGAGAAAATATGTCACATGAAATCAATACATCCCATGAATTAATAATGAAAGTAAACATATATCCATATCTTCTATATCATGACACAACATAGTCATCTCATGTCATGCTAGCCCATTATTAAAAATATCAACAAAAAGTAACATCAAACAAGAATAGAATCACCCAATGTGAAATAACATCAAGCTGGGCTAGCTGTGTGACCTCAAGGCTGCCTACCTGTACACCATAGGATGCCGACCATAAGTGAGTGTGTAAATAATATAGTCGTAAGAATATAACAACATGTAAAAGATTTTAAATAATTTTTAAAAAAATAGTACCTTACAGTAACTCGTAAAAAGTGATTAAAAAATCAAACATTTGTCCATAGGAGAATACTGGAAAAATCATCTAAACTAATAATAAAAAAAATCATTTAATTTTAGAATAAAATTTAACTATATTATGTGTTGAAAGTATAATAAGTAATTTAATATAATTATATATTAAATATTCCAATGACCCAAATCCCCAACCCCATATATTTCCTATATCCAGACTCCAACCCATTCAGCAAGAAAAAATCAACAAAAAATTCCCTTTCCTTTGTTCATACCTTAATATTTTAATTATTTCTAGGTGCAATAGGGTGGCCCAAAAGGATTAAATATGGGTACATTTCCTTTATTTAATCAGTAGGTCAAAACTAGCATGTCTCAAAAAATCTAATATAAATATATAGTTAATGAATTAAATTGATTAAAAAGGGGTTCTAATTTAACAAAAATACCTAACATGAAATTAGTATATTGACCCTCAAAATCAGGGTTGACACTTGAGGCCAGAAAGACCTGCGTCAAAACTATTCCAGAGGTCTCTTTCTTGTGATGCAACCTCTTTCATTAATACAAATTTCCCAATCTAGTGGAAGATTCCCCAAATGAGGATGAATAACACATAAAATATCATGAAAATATGGTCATTGTCCTTAGTATAATAAGAATCTAATCCTTGGTAATCTAGTGAATATGAAACATACCATTTTGAAATTCATATCCCACGTATCGAACCCTTAGGCAGTGTAAAATACCATGTATCATACCCCGAGGTAAGAGGGTGACCATTCACCTTACCCTCTGGCATCACTTTTGGTGCTCACAAGCACCAAACACCAGTATAAGTCATGAAAATACAATATGTCACAAGTCATGTAATATCCCACACATAGGCATCAATCATAAATAATGTCACATTAAGTAAAAATAATATGAAATAAAAAAACAACCAGGAACCAAACATATCATACATGTCATCAATAACCATATTGGTAAATTCACCCAATTAATATTTATCTAGGTATTCATATTCCATAGATTTGGGTTCCCAATTATCATACCAATTACTCACATTATATTACAATTATAATTTTAGTAAAAAATTGTTAGGATTCCAATATATATATATCCATATGGCCATTTTGTTTCATGTTATTCAATATCAATAAATCACCATAATTAACATGTTATTCCAAATTATCATATTTATCCAGAATGAAATCAGATTTCAATTCATGTTGGGATTCTAAGGTTAAATGAACAAATGCTTACACAAGATAAAAGGTCGGCACACCTCTTAGAAGGCCACAAGTCCGATATCATTTCCATAAGAACCAATAGGATCCTTGTAAGTTCTAAAACAACAAATTTCACATAATAATAATAAGAAATATATATTTAAAGAGTTGTTCTAGACCACCCACCTCAAAAGAAAATCCTATATAGACAATTTCACAATGTCTATGGTACATTTGGGTTCTTTCGTGCTTTCAATGGAACTAGGAAACTATGATTTCTTTATCTAAAATAACAATATCTAATGGAAGTAGCTTATAGAACGAAGAGGAACAATTAGACATTTTCTGCAAAATTTCATACAATCAGAAGAGTGTACGCTTTATCTTAATTCACAATATAAAGATATAGGGATTTAAAAGAGGTTGGGAGTGGAAATTTTACAATGTTAATAGGTAATTTAAATCACAAATCCCTCGATTTACATATACACCAAAAAAATGTTTAACCTTGAATTAAAACCATATTAAATCTGATTTTTCATCGTAAATATGTATTACGATATAAATCTATAATTTATTACTATTTTGGTTTAAAGGGTAATCCCAAATGAGATAATTTCATCAAATTTATAAATATGTGCCCAAAATTTTCTTTGCTTCCTGGAGTTTTTCACCTCTACAACACTTAACCTAAACCATCCATACCTATTTACAGACTAAAAAACAATTTCATAAACAAATTAAAATTGTAACCTAATGGTTTAGTAAAACATAAAGAGTGATATGCCTCGAAAATATGATTTCTTACAATAACGATGCGTTTTTATTTTGTCAACTTTGTTGATATGAGAGAAAGGTTTAGTTATTATAGGGGATTAAAAATGTTTTTTATGATTGGGATGAAAAAACATTATTGAATACCCTAGGGATTATTATATTTATAAGATAACATCAATAATTTTTTGTAATATAGAGATTTTTGATGCTCTGTTCCATCACAGAGTCCAGAGATTGACTAAGGTAAATACATCGAGTAAATAACTGGGAAGATTCATCAATAATTTCACAAAGGCATTAAGGTGTGAAAGTATATCTATGTGCCAGCCTTGGGCGCGCAGGTCACTTGCATGCCAGATATGTGGTGCGCATGTCACTTGCGCGCCCTATGTGAAATTTCTCCCAAACCTCTGGTGGCCTATAAATACACCCTGTGGGCCCCCCATTTCGAGGACGAAAAATCCAAAACTCAGATTTAAGCTCTGGTCGTGCAAGTCTCCGTTTGAAGTATTCTAAACACTTATAAGGTAACTCTTTACCTAGAATCGAATATCTTAAGAGGAAGAATAAGCCCTAAGCATTAGAACTCATCAATACTTGTGCGCCTAAGTGTTCATGCCTTTCAGTGAAGTGATGATACTAGCTCGCCACCTTACCCTCTCAAGGAAACTTGCGCGCCACCCATTTGAAAGCCTTAATGGATGATACTAAGGGCTACAATCCAAAGTCTCCCAAGTATCACTTCACAGGTTCTTCGTCACCCAAGTGAACTCATGTCCTGCAAGTTCACTTGCACGTCCATGACTTTCACGCTAGACCAATACTTGCATGCCTCCTATAATTCACTTTCATTCCTCAAATTCACCTCTCCTCTTTAAGATTTATACTTCAAAACCCTCTTCAAATCCAATTTTGGCATGGTTCATTTGTTGGATTCCTTATCTGAAAGGAATTATGTGGAACATCTCCCGAAATCTCATGATTTACATAACTTTATGTTACTATGGTTAGATATTTCCTTCATTAAACCTCATCCTTTATGATGAGAAAATCCCTAATTTGGGAATCCTCCTTAGGAGTAATCCCCAATCAAAAATCCCCTTTAAACCTTGGGCCTCCTTCTCAGAAGTAAGCCCCATGTCTTAAGTCCCCTTAACCTGGGCCTCTATTTCAGTAGTAATCCACAGTCACAAGTTCCATAATTTGGGTATCCTCCTTAGTAGTAAGCCCCAAGTTCCCTAATCTGGGCATCCTTCTTATGAGTAAGCCCCAAGTTCCCTAATCTGGGAATCCTCATTAGAAGTAAGCCCTATGTTCTCTAATCTGGGCATCCTCCTTAGGAGTTATCCCCAAGTTCCCTAATCTAGGCATCCTCCTTAGGAGTAATCCCCAATAATAATTTCTCTTAACCTGGGCTCCTTTCCAAGAGTAAGCCCCAGATCTCAAGTCCCCTCTCAAGTCCCCTTAACTTGGGCCTCCTTTTTCGGAGTAATCCCCTGGCTTATTTTCATTTGACTTGGGCTTCCTTCTCAAGAATAAATCCCAATCATCAGTCCCTCTCTAATTTGGGAATCCTTCTCAAGAGTAAGCCATATGTTAAGTATTTAAATCTCCATAAAGAACATATACCTTTATGGACCTTGTTCTTGGGTTTCTTCCCTGAAGTAAATCCTGATCCTCATATATTTTGGGTGGTCATACATAGGTAATCCCCACATCATTTGTTATGATTGCATATTTCGTGGCACAATCATCAGGTTTTACTAATACCTCTTTTTTCTCACATCGATCAGGACTCACGTGAGATGAGAGTGTAAAAGTAATTTTGACATCTCTCATTGGGCCATAAATCATGAATAAACCCCATAATTCTTCACTCAAACTATGTGGGATCTGATTCCTTTTCAAAAAAGGATACTTAGGTAGCCCATCTATGGGTACGACCCCAACTCTGAAATAATCCGTGTCTTTCTGAACAACAATAAACTTCATGTTCCACACTGAGTGGCTTTAAAACCAGTATGGTTATCATAATGACCAAGAGATTTCTTTATAATGCTTTTAAAGATATCGTTGACTAAGAATCCCTAATTAATACAGATGATTCTATATCAATGAAGAAGCTTAAATACATATAAAAGATTCTCTAAATATCATCAATCATTGATTTTCATATCTAAAGGAATGCTCATTTTCATACTTGGTAAATTAATAAAGATTCATGAACATAACTCAAATATATAAGAGAGTCCCAGAGTAGACAATAATTCTCCACAAAAAGGTGTGATGAGTCTTACCTACCATCCTCTCGACCAATACAAATTATTAAGCCTCATTAGTCCACAACTAATGAGCATCTACCTTTGGAAAGTAAGTCAAATGGATATAGAATCATTGGATGTTTCCGGTTCCACGAATGAACCAGTTAGAAACTGATTGGAATGTTTTAAACTTAAACAAACAAGTCCATCCCCATTTCGAGAAGAAAAAAATGGTGAACACGACGTGAATCCTTAACCAAGTTAAATGATGTTTTACTTAATTTTTAGGCTCTTATTTAACGTAATGTGAGGGCCAACAAAACAATAAACAACATATGTTCTCATCCAAAAGATGTAGTGGCCAAACATATCTTTATTACTTCTTTTATATCAAATAGTCACTCTTTTTCAAGAACTCCCTGCATTATAGAAATGGCTTCTTTAAAGTTCACACATGTGAATGCCTTGGTCGCTACTCCCGTTGTATCTTTGTCTGCTCTAAGGACGACATCACCTACTCAGCATATTCAACACTGGGTTTAAAATAAATTTGTTATGGAATACCGTCAACATCGTACCATCTCGACTCTGGAGGCCGCTCAAAATGTCCTCAAAGTTGACAATTCACCCAGGTTGTCTGGACAGCGATGACCAGTGGTTAAGAAGTAGGTGGTTCCAACCACCATCTCTAACTATTTTGGGTTGTTATCCCCATAAGGCAATCACCAGTCCCTCCCATATTATGGGGAGGTGAATGAGAAGGTCACTCAAGGCCTTAATTCAAGAAGACAACAGTCCTTATCGAGGGCTTCCATCAACAATAAATTTCATGCTCGTGTGGTACTGCGCCCTCAACCAGATGAGGGTACCAGATTTAGGAGTTCGAATCAGGTTCCTTAGACCCGAGCATGCAAGACGATCCATCAAAGGTGAAACCCGGTCAACAGGGGTCAGGTTCTTACTTCTTCCCCCTCTGGAGAAGTCCATTAAGCCAACTTGATGGCAAGCAATGAGCGGGAATATACACCCGTCCTTCCTGATATTACTATCTAGTAGACTTGTCTGGCAGAAACATGCCAATCCCTCTAGAAAATTCCAGCAGAGTGTTATAGGCAGGCATATACACCTGTTTATAATTCATCATCCAGTCAGTAGGCTCGTCTGACAGCATCCAAAGAAGCTCTCAAATCTAATATGGTGGCAACTGGTAAGCAGGAACATACAGCTGTTTACAATCACCAATTCTATCAGCAGTCTCGTCTGCCAATATTGAAGGAAATTCATTAACCATAGTTGACGAAGAATACACAGTAGGCACATACACCTGCCAATGTTCATCAATCCTGCCAATAGTCTCGTTTGGAAGCAGCCAGAGAAGTCATTTGGAAAACTCCGACGACAAATTTTGAGCAGACTCAACTCTCTGACCCCACAGATGAGTACTGTTAGAATTCACTGAAAGGAAAATGAGGATAAGAGCAGGAACACACACCTAATAAAAACTCCATAATGGACGTATATTTCCGTTCTGGGAGCTAAAGTCATGATGAAAATTTTGACAATGGTGAAGGAGCAGAGGAAAATCCCTTCCCATATTTTGGATGCCTATCAGAATATTATAACAACTTCAGTAGCATCACAGGGAAGGAATCATAAATCTATCCATGCCAGTGGAGTGACTCATCAACATATCACTCCAGAACAGATACACACCTCTATCCCAATCCAAGAGGGTCATGGGGCATACTCCCCCATGTCATATGGACAATCAAGTCTGGCACAAACACCAGATTTGAATGGAGATAATCAGCCTAACCTGATCGTTTCTCCTGGGAAAGCACATACACCTGCCCATAATAACCACTTTTGTCAACAAGTGGTTTCCAAAGTGAGTAAGAAGGCGTCTAAGAAAAAGACTCATCCAGTACAGTCGTGAAATAAATAGACAATCAGTAATATGGCCTTGCTCGATGATGGAGTTCTTGATGCACTCAGACAATTATCTGTTGCAACTCAAGATTATACCCAATCATTTCCCAATAGTGGGAACAATAATTCTGAAGGTCTTCATCAGACACTTCCTCATGAAGGCTTGCTTCATGACATTTCGGTCTATCTCAAAGTATTATCTTCAGATGAGAGCCACGATAACACTCTGCGTGGCCAGAAGATCTTGGGGAAAAAGGTTTCATCCTTTTCTATAAACCACCATGGTGGTCCTCCCCATGATGATGAATTAAGCTGCGAAAGTCCTCTCCGTAGTAGTAATATGCATTGCCTGGAAAATTATTCAAAGGACAATGCAGTAATGAGAAAGGCCGCTTAACTTGAGGCACTTTAAAATGTGAATCCAGTCATGTCTGATGCTTTACCGCAAGCAGGTGAAATACTTTCTCAATCAGAAGATAGCTCGGGGAATAGGTCATTCTCCGAACCCCCCCTCCCCCCTCAGGTCATTCATCTTCTAATCTGAGAAATAAATTCTCTACCAATCTTGTTGAATCTGATGAAGCAACAAAGAAGCACCATCTTTAGTCTAATCAGGTAGAAGAATCATCATCAAATGTTAAAGAGGAAGTGATGAATTGAGATAACAACAGGAGAAAGGTGAAGTAGCAGTCCTGTTTTGGACTTTGGCTGACTCTCAGTATGATATTCCAAAAATTTTGATGGAAGCTTTTATTCAAAATATTTGTCTCAACATGTGGAAAACCCTTTGTCACTTGAAAAAGAAAATATTATCTTATGATGAATATGAAAATTATGTTAAGATAATATAAGGCTTACAACGCCAAATTAATTTGGCTTCTCTCTCAGTTTCCCGATATCCAATGGTTGAAAAGCATTGGAGATACCTTCATCGTGCATGCCTTGGTGCACTAAAAATATTGTGCCAGTTAATTACCAATGCCCCGTCTGGTTTTCATATCAGAGGATGGGGTGTTCATGGATCACTGCATTTCATTGTACTCTCCAGTCAACAAAGACCTCCAAAAATGGTCTCATGCAATGTTATTTCCCAAGGTCGGCCATAGCCAATTGGTTTTGTGTGTAATCAAAGGATTTCTTAGGAACAGGCCTCAACTAGTTCTTTCCAAAGTCAGGAATACAAAGTAAAATTTGTCAAATTACTCATGCTTCAGGAAAATGAGAATATCTAATAGGATTTTCATTTAGAGCCTGTGCATCATCAGGTGACAGATGTGTCAGAAATCTTCCAATGGACATTTGATCCAGGTGATTTGAGTTGATGTAGGTTGATGCATCCGGCCAATTTCGGGACTAAAGTCTGCAAAATCAGGAGAGATTTTAAGAAAGTCTTAGATGTAGCAGCTCAAGAGCCACCTCATCTTACTAGACTGGGGACCCTTTTAGCCCAACCATCAGAATCAACAAATAGAATTCGCGGAGTTGAGCAGGAATAGCTGGAATAGCCCCAGTCCATCCGACTGGGGACTTTTTCAAATCCTCTATCTCTTCATCAGCAAAAGTCAATTTTCTATCGATTAGGGAAGAAGCCACAACAGGAACACAAAGCCGAATTATCAGAATATTCCCTCCAAATTACGATTCATCAAGAGGTTCCTGAGGGATCATCTCAACAAAATGCAATGTCTCATCAAGGACATGGGAGAAGACAGTATTGCAGAAATTCTGATAGAGGGGATTCAATGCATTATTCATCAATAAATGTCATCAATTCCATTTCTACTGATCCCCCATAACATGAGGTTCACTTAGAGGAATCAGATGAAGAATTTCTTATTCAAAGGGTTGTACACACATAAAAAAATGAAGAAGGTGTGTGTACCAGAGGCCAGAGGGATTCCTAGAGGCAAGATATTCCTTCGGGTAATGCCCTTCCATACTCCAGAAAGGAACATGCCAAGGAAAAGGGTAAAAGTTAAGTTACGTCCCACCCTACCTCTGGAGAATGCCAATAACTCTCACTAGAGCAACGTTTTTCATAACAAGAAGAAGAAATGAAGGAGTTAAGGAGGTTGAATGCAGAACTACTTCAAGGTAGTCTTCCTCCTAAGCGTGCTGGAGTCAGTCAGTCAAGGGAATTTGTTTCAGCTACTGAGATGGATCAAGAATATCCTCCTTTACAAGTACACATTCATAGGTCTAATCCTATGGGTCATGTGCAACAACTACTGGTAGTGCTACCATCAGTTGCAGTACCAGTTGCTACACATGTCCAAACTCCAGTTATTGCACCTGCTCAGGTCCAAGATCAACCATATGTTTCTCAATATTTAATAACTACCATTGAGTCATTAATAGCTTGTTTGGAATATATGGAGGGGAAACATGCACAAATTCAACCATAAAAGAGATATTACCCTGAATGGGTAGACACAATTCCTCCCCCCATAAAATTTTTCAAGTACCACATTACAAATTTTTAATGGTTCGGGAGATCCAGAACAACACATAACACATTTTGTTTCTCATTGTGATCCTATGTGGGAACTCCTCAACAACAAGAAGCAGTTAAGATCAGGTGTTTGGTACAGTCATTAAAAGGGCTTTCCTTTATTTGGTATATAATCATGCAATACCCATCAATTACCGGGTGGGAAGTTCTCCGTCAACGATTCCTTCTTCAATTTAGCTCAATGTTGCCAAAGACGACAGTTTTTTATCTTAAAAATTGTAAGAAAAGGGAAAGTGAAAGAGTTTCATATTTCATTTCTCATTGAAAGGGATTAACATATTCCTTAATCTTAGCACTCCCTCAAGAATAATTGTTGCCAATCTTTGTGGAAAATTTGCATGATGAATTATGCACACTGCTGATCCCTGTAAAATACACAGGAGGGTTTTGAGACCTTAATTGAATTGCTCAATAGATCAAAGATTCTCTTAGAGATACTAAGGCTAAAACTCATGTAATTCCATCACCTCTAGGAAGAAGAATGGGGAGAGTAGAGACTACTACAGTTACACTTAAACAAGCACCTGTACCTGCTTCCTCTTCAAAATTGTCATATAATTAAAGGGATCCACCTCCTGAGCATAAAAAAAGAGGTTGTTTTATCGAGATGATCAAATAGTTCAAAGACGAAAACAATTTGAGGAGTTAGAGTACAAATTTTATTCTTTCTGAAATGAACATGTTCCTGGTTACTTCATTTTGGCTCTAGAAAATAATTTGTTTCAGTTTCCAAGGCCCAAAAGGTCGAACAAGGAAGGATATGAAGACCTCCCCAACTATTTCCCATTTCATCAGATGTTGGGGCATTCCATTCAGGAGTGTTTTGTCTTCATGTACTTCCTACAAAAAATGGTGGACTCGAGACAATTAAAACTGAATTTTTCTTTAGCACAGGTAGCATGTGTCACTGCTATAGAACCAGAGGAAGAAGGCGAGTGGAACAAAGTCAAAAGAAAAAATTTGTAGAAATATGATGATTGGATGGACAGGAAAAAAATCAACTGATCTCATGCCATTTTACGAACTCAATTGAAGAAACCAATTTTGTCTTCTGATATGAATGCCACCGCAAAACCCCATTCATCAGAAGTGAAATCCTCAAAGAGGCAGCAGAATTCGAAGAAATGAGAGCAGTCAAAAAAAGATGATCTCGTGTCAAAGCTCAAGTTGTCTTTGACTCTGGAAGATTTTATGCCATCCACTTCAAAAGAACGGGCACCTCCCCACTAAATGGCACATCCTAAACTGGCTAATCAGGATGAATCTTTATCAGATGAACAGTTGATCTTTGGTTCTGTTAATATAATTCACTTAACGGATCCAAATGCCAATCACAGTTTTGATCATGATGTGCCTGAGTTCCCTGTATCAAATAGAGGAATTAGATGGAGTTCCAGAGGTCTAGGATATAGAGGAACACATGGATATTCTAGAAGCCACTATTTTAATCATACCCTGCTAGAACTGTATATGCAGCAGAAACTCATGGAAAAGCTCTTCAGTATGCTCAACAAGAACAAGAATGTTCTTCCAGACATTGTAGATTCAGTCCTGGAACAGTTATTTTGGAAGATAGGTTAGAAGTTACACCTTCTTCCTCTCAGAAAATAACTAGACCTAGTCAGTCTAATCTTCCAAAGCCATAAGTATTTCCAAATCCTACCCCGATACAAGATCCATCTACTTCCAAAGCATCAACTTCTAATGCACCTGTGAAACCTTATGTTCTGTTGGGAAATGCAGACCTTTGGACCGAAAGTATGATGTCATGAAACATTTTTCCCAAGTAACATCCATGTAATCAATTCTGGATGCCTTGAATTTATCAAAGGATCTTCGGGAGTCACTCATTGAGGCTTTTTCAAGTCCTCGGGAATTCAAAACTAAAATTGTTGAGGCTGAAGTCTACCATGTAGAAAATGATCCTACAGAATTCCATGAAGTGATATCTTTTACAGATGAAGATGAAGATGATGTTTTGCATGGATATATCAGACCATTTTATTTATCTGGCAAGGTCAATGATGTAGATATCTGACGAGATTTCATTGATAATGGATCAGGAGTCAATCTCATTCCTATTCGTACACTTCATCGATTGGGCCTCACCGAATCTGATTTATCTCCATCTACTTTGATGTTGCAAGGATATGATAAAAATGAACAAGAACCTCTGGGCGAGATTATACTCAGAACTCAGTTTGGGGACCTTGTATCCAATTTAGATTTCATGGTTGTTCATCATGACATAGCCTTCAACATTTTTCTTGGAAGTCCTTGGCTACATCAACATGCGGCTATACCTTCATCATACCATCAATTTCTCAAATATTGGTTCAATGGTCAAATTGGGACATTTTATGGTGATAAATCCCCATTCTAAACATGTTAATATCAATACATTGTGGCAAAATTCAATCACATGTAGGAAAAGTAGGTATCTACGACAAAATAGGTTACCAAAATTAATGCTCTATATGGATTGGAAAATATTCTAGTAAACCCATTCAAACATGGGAGTGATAATTATGTTTTTTCTTATAAGTCAAATTGATAACATAGACCCAAAACCCAATACTCTTATGGAAACTTCCATAATGTCAATTACGGCAACCAAGCCAAATAGCATGGGAGAAATTATTGATTCACCAGAAAATGATGAAAGCTCAAATGGAGATGTCTTCATTTCATCTGCTGAAATCCAGCAATTATATACTTCATCAACTAGGCTTGACAAAGTTATAACAATGCCAGAGATGAATGATGATGTGGATTCTCAATCCAACATCTCCTCTTAATTACCCAAGGAAGACCCTTCATCATTAATAGGGTCTGAAATGGTAGCCTTTTCTACAAGATGTTAAAATTATAACTTGTCTTCTGATCATGGAAATTCTACTTCATCATCTACTATGCATGTAGAAAAAAAATAAGTAACACATATTGAAGAAGAATAGGAAGATCTCTAGGATTCTCCTCCGCTATTTGAAGAAGGTATCTCTACCATTGTGGATGAACTCATAGAAATAAATGTGGGTAAAAAAGAAGATCCACGCCCCACTTTAATTAGTGCGGCCTTGACTTTTGAAGAGAAAGAAATGTATATTTCATTTTTAAAACAAAATCGAGATATATTTTATTGGAACTACACAGAAATTCTAGGGCTTGATCCTGATGTTTCTACTCATCATTTGGGTTTGCGAGAAGAACATCGAGGATTCAAGCAAGCCGTAAAAAGAACACACCCGACTTATGCCTCAAAAATTGAAGCTGAATTGGATACGCTTATCAATGATAACTTCGTTAGAGAAGTTAAGTATCCCAAATGGATGGCTAATATTGTCCCTGTGAAAAATAATAATGGAAAAATTAGAGTTTTCATTGATTTCAGATATCTTAATTGGAATTGTCCCAAGGATGCTTTTCTAGTTCCGATAACAGAACTCTTAAATGATGCAACAGCTAGCTATGAATCACTTTCCTCCATGGATGGATATTCTGGGTATAATCAAATCTGAATGGCTCTAGAAGATGAAGAATCTATAGCCTTCAGAGCCCCTCAAGGTGTGTTTTGCTATCGGGTAACGCCCTTTGGCCAGAAAAATGTAGGTGCAACATATCAACGTGCCAAGCACCGTATCTTCAAAAACCGTTTTATGGAATTTTTTTGAATGTTATGTGGATGATTTGGTAGTTAAATCCAGACAATGTTCTAATCACCTGGATGATTTGGAATTCATATTCCACAAACTTCGACAACACAATTTGAAGATGAACCCCTTGAAATGTGCTTTTGGGGTAACCTAAAGAAAATTTTTGGGCTTTTTTGTATGCCATCGTGGGATCGAATTTGATCTTGAGAATACAAAATCAATCCTTGGTATGTCACCTCCTCAAAATTTGAAGGGAGTCACTTTCTAGTGGACTGAATAATGTCAAGAGGCATTAAATATTCTCAAACAATATCTCTTGAGTCCACCACTATTAATGCCACCTGTTGAAAGAAGACCACTTATTCTTTATGTGACATATTTAGAGCGATCATTGGGTGCCTTCCTTTCCCAAAAGAATGATGCTGGGAATGAAAACAACCTTTACTATCTTAGTAGGACTATGCTTGAGGCATAAACTTGATATTCAAGTATAGAACTGTGCTCCCTAGTGTTAATCTTTGTAGTTCAGAAATTGAGACACTACCTACAACATCGTGAGTTCCAATTATTATCTCGCAATAACCCGCTCAAATTTATCTTTGGTCATCCAATGCTTACAAGACGTATGATAAGGTGGGCAGTTATTTTCCAGTAGTTTGATATCCGGTATATGTCTTAAAAGGCAATAAAAGGCCATGCTCTGGTTGATTTCCTTGATGAACACCCTTCAGTAGAAGATACATCTATATATATTGAACTTCCTAATGAGGAAGTATTCTCTATTCAGGATAATATTCAAACACGGGAAATTTACTTTGATGGTGCTTCTAGAAGTCCAACAGGGAAGAAAATGGATGATCCTAAATTCAACAAAGTTGGGTTGAGAATTGTACTTATTTCCCCTGAAAAGGCAGTGCTACCCTATTCATTCTTATTGTTGGAAGGCTGTATAACAATGAGGTAGAATATCAATCTTTCATCGCAGGATTCGAGTTGGTGCTCCAGGCATAGGTGAATCACTTAAAGGTGAAAGGTGATTCAGACATTATAATCAAACAAGTCAATGGGGACTATACAATCAGAAAAGAAGAGTTGATCCCATTGTATGATTACATCAGAGTGTTAAAGGTGGAATTTACTTCATAACCGACATTTCTTATGTCCCGCGATCAAAAAATGCACAATCTGATGCATTGGCTAATGTAGCCACACCTTTAGCAGATCCAAATCGGGATGAAACAATCATAATTATTGCCCACCGTCGTGCAGTTTCACCTTATGTTCAAATCAGAACATATGAAATCATTGAAATTAGTCCCATTTCTGAACCATATGGTCATACTACAGGATAGATGATACCTATCACGGAATACCTTCAAAATTGAACACTCCCACCTGATAGAGTTGGGAAAGAACAAGTTCGGAGACTTGTGGTCAATTTTACTTTTTATGATAGCCCAAATCATCTAGAAAAAATTATCTACAAGTGAGGTTTTGATGGAATTCTCTTTAGATGTATTTATGGTGAAAAGACAATGGCTATCATGAAATAAGTACATGTAATAGTATGTGGTTCCCACCAGTCTGGACATAGACTTTCTGATCAAATCCAAAGACTTGGATACTTCTCACCTTCAATGATACAATATTGTGTTGATTTCACTAAGAATTTTCATTCATTCCGTGTATGTTCTAACTTTATTCATCAACCCCCAGAGTTGCTCCATAAAGCTAAGTACTCATGGCCATTTGCCACATGGGGAATGGATGTAGTTGGACCTTACCCTTCGGCTGCATCCAAGCAGTTTAAGTATATTATAACTTCTACTGACTTCTTTTCCAAATGGGCAGAGGCAATACATCTCAAGGAAGTTAGTTCTAAAAGCATTGTTAGCATCATCAAGTCTAACATCATTACCAGATTTGGTTCCCCTCATACCATATTGACGGATAATGGCACCAACTTTTGATTATCCGAGGTAAGGAATTTATATCAAGAATACAACATCAAATCCAACCATTAATCACGGTATCATGCAGCGGAAAATGTCTAAATAGAATCCTTCAATAAGGCTCTTTCAAATATACTGCAAAAGATGGTGGATAAAGATAAGAAATCATGGCCTGATAAACTTTTTCATGCTTTATGGGCTTATCAAACCAACACCTGCACTTCTACGAGGTCAAATCCATATTCCTTGGTATATGGAATAGAAGCAGTCTTTCTTATTGAGGTTCAATTACCTTCTCTTGGAGTATCCATTTGTGATCAGCCATCTACAAATGAACAATCTGAAAAGCGATTGGATGAATTGGAATGATTAGACAAAAAAATATTGTGCACCCTTCACCACTTGGAAATCTATCAGAATCGAATAGCACGGGCTTTCAACAAAAAAGTTAATCTTCATTCATTCATTCAAGGAGAATTGGTATTGGTCCTCAGAAATCCAATGATACTAGGAATAAAACCTCCCAAGCATGAGCCAAACTGGGAAGAACCTTATTCAGTACATACGGTCTATTCCAATGGAGCATATTCTTTAATCTAAATGGATGGAGAACTCATCATGACTCCAACCAATTCCAGATTTCTAAATAAGTATTTTGTGAAACACAAACACATCTTTTGTCTAAACTACATGATGATAAACTGTGCAACACTGGTCCATGCATATGACCATAAACTATCAAAGTCCTTACTTCATGACATTAAACTATATAGTCACCTCTTTTATCCTTACTGCATGACATTAAATTGCATAGTCCCCAAAGTCCTTACTGCAAGACTTTAAATTGCGCAGTCCTTCCATTGTCCAACATGACGTTAAACTGTGTCTAGTCCCTTATATGTCCTACATGACATTAAACAGTGCATTGTTAGGGTTGTTGATACCTCTTGTTTCTCACACCCAGTATGAATCACATGATCTTAGAGTAAACTTCTACCATAATACCCTCTCTGGGCTGCTAACCACACATAATCCCGAACACCATCTTCGGTTTCTCTTCAAGTACAACTTGATCACCAATTCATTCTTAATAGAACTATGTGGACTTTGATCCATGCCTTCTAGGCTGGGTTCATAGGCAACCTCTCGAGGTTCAAGTCCAAACCAACATCTTCACATCGGTTCACCTCCATCTCATACGATGTTAATCTGTGATGCCCCCCCCCCCCGCCAAAACCAATATCTTCACATTGGTTCACCAGTCTTTGACACCCTCACCTGAGAGGGAATTGTTATTAACATTGATCTCCAACCATGTAATATTCCATGGACTACATGCATACATGAAAATTCCTAAACCTTTAATCTTGGGTCAAACCAACATTGGACTAAAGTCCCCTTTCACCCGTCACTTGTACGAACCAAATATGTATAGAGGATATTTCAAGAACTGTGTATGGCTTGATTCCCATCCATATGGGATACGTAAGAATGTTCGAGCATCCCTCGAATCCAGCCCCAAGTCTTTGGGCCTAACCCCAAATTCCACTTTCAGTCCCTTGGTTGAAAAATCCCCCTATGAAAACATGAATGTGGTATAAAAACCCTAGTCTTCATTCACATCATGTTTATAAAACACACAAAGTGTATTCCTCATTATGGTTCGAGATCTATGACCCTAAACTAAGATCTTCTTCATTCTCATCCCACATGACGTTAAACTATATTTTAAGAACTACATTTGTCTTGATTCTCATTCTAATGAGATATGTAGTGAAGTCCAACATCTCAATTCAAGACCCAGCCATAACATGATTATGGTTAGCATTGGTCTATGTATCTCCCTCATGCATTAGACGATACCAATTTTTCATGTGTCATACTCCTAACCTTAAATACTTCCGGATCTCCATAACCCTTTTCTTGACTTCTGGTCACAAAATTTATGATACCCGAGATTTCTTTTTCCTAACTATGCAACATGTTCCCTTAGGAGGTCTTGCATAATTAGTCTACATAAGAGACCTATCATCCAAAAGATGTTATTATTTGACAATGTATCCAATGCCCTTAATTGGACCTTCATAATTCAACCCCCTAACGAGTTTATCAAATAGTGGTAATTTCATTCTTGGTAGGAATCCCTCTTTTGTCCTTATTGGTCTAAACAACAATAAGTAGGGATCCGCAAAAAAATCCATCCTTAACATATTTGTACCATACTCTTTTTAATGATCTAAAAGTATTCAAGTCTATGGTTAATATTTCCCTTCCCTACATTTGCGTCAAACCTTCGTAAGAGTGACATTCATCCAATTCTTTGACAATATTGATTGGGAAAATCCACTCCAAATTCAAGTACCTCTCTCCATACAGTAAAATATATGCTTTGGAACATTTGAATCTCCATAAACTTCCACTGGCTTTTCAGTAGTAGAAAAGTAAAAAATTTTAGAGTTCTTTTGCCTGACTATGCAGCACATGCCCTTAGGTGGACTTGCATAAGTAGTCTACATAATGGGCCTGTCATCCAAAAGAATCTATTATTTGACTATGTATCCAATGCCCTTAAGTGGCCCTGCATTATTCAGCCCTCTAACGGGTTTGTTAAATAATGGTAACTTCACTGTTATGAAATACTTCATCTAATGCCTTTTATCCTTTTTTCATATCATTCCTCAGATTCAAAATTTCATAAGTCATAGTTTACATGGTTTTCTCTATACTTGAATGTGGTAATATGTTTTCAGATAAATTATCAAGGAATTGAGTCAATTTTAATCTATTATCCATTCGGCAAAAGCTATTCAACCTTAAACATTATCCTCTTTATGTTCGACAAGCATGACATTAAACTGTTAACAAAAAATAGGGTATTCATTAAATTGGAAACCGGTAAAAGAAAATCTGAACAAAAGTCAAGTCCCAGCTCACTAAACATACATTTTGTATGCTTTAGGTAATATTGAACAATTAAAAGATGCAAAGATTGTGGGTTTTTTTGTATCAACCTTGAAAAAATTAAACTATGCTAACTCAGCCCATTGTCTTAGAAAAAGATTCAATTCAGGTAGCAAGAGAATGCATGCACAAATAATTGAAGATGAAAGTGTTTTTCATTGATGCACAAGAGTTAGAAGGACATCCACATACTAGAGTCTCTTATCTTTTCCAAGAATTACAAGAGGCTTTCAACATAACTCTTCATTTAATTTACGTCATTTGTGCTTCATCAGCAACCACCTGGAATTCATTCATTCAACTGGATATAATAAGAGATGTAGTGATATCGACTCTTCTTGGAATAATTGTAAAAAAATGTTCTTGAGTAAAGTTTCAGAAAATTTTCTACTGATCAAACAGTGACTCTATTTCTGTCCAAGTGACTTGGAAGATGAATACATGGATTTGATAATGGAGCAGTGGAATTAAAGATCAATTTTAAGAGAGTTCCCTTTTTAGATATTGTTCTAACATCATGATAGTCTTCTCTCTACCAACTGGCAGTGGAAAACATATCAACCCATGGGTTTTCCATTTTCATATCTGTAAGGAAATGGAATGGAGGAAATATTTGAGAGTTCACACCACTGTTGCTGCTCTTAATGCACAGAATAACTAAAATATAAGAGTAGTATTGCAGCTGCATCTCGGGCAAATAATTCTTTTCATTGGGAACGTTGACTCCTTGCAGATGACCAAGCCCATACAGAGGCAGTTAAATACTTTGTGGGAAACTGACATGATATTTCTTCAAGTACTAGGCCATATATGGGGGAGTGTTGTCGTAGATATCATAATAGTCATGGACAACGATGTTCATCATATCATCAATCCTCTTGCTATCCAGTTTATCACCTGATCCAATTCTTCTGGGAGCTATTGAATCTACAAAAAGATCGAATAATTAACTTTTAAGTAAGTTGTTTTTTCATAAAATTTGTGAAGAAATCAAAAAAATGTCAACGGAATTAAGGTGCACAAGTCTGATATTGGCGTGAAAGTCAAAGACATTCGGGAAAGTTCTATTGTGCTAGTAATTGCTTGCAAGTCAGAAACAGACTGAGAAAGCACGACACAATGACCAGAAGCACGGATGAGCGAAAGCTAAGACACCTGTGCGACGAGAGCTCACTTGCTTGACGAGAGTGAGAAGCTCTGGAGGCTAGGTGCTTTGCATGAGAATGATGTCCGTATATATAGGTGAGGTTGTACCCCTGCGTGTTGTAACCTGCGCGTCGATACCTACGCGCTGAAAACATGCACACCCCAATCCTTGGTTTTTCTCCTTTACCTCAGAGTCATATCCTCTTTCCTTTTTCAGAACCAACTCTGAGGGGGGAATTTTGTTGATGCTTTGTTCCATCACAGAGTCCAGAGATTGACTAAGGGAAATAACTCAGGTAAATAAGAGGAAAGATTCATCAATAATTTCACAAAGGCATTAAGGCGTGCAAGTATATCTGCGCACCAGCCTTGGGTATGCAGGTCACTTGCGCACTAGATATGTGTCGCGCAGGTCACTTTCACGCCCTATGTAAAATTTCACCCAAACCTTAGGTGGCCTATAAATACCCCCGGTGGGCCCCCTATTACCAGGACGAAAAATCCAAAACTCATATTTAAGATCTGGTCGCCCAAGTCTCTGTCTGATGGATTCTGAGCACTTCTAAGAAAACTCTTTACCTAGAATGGAATCTCTTAAGAGGAATAATAAGGCCTAAGTATTAGAACTGATCAATACTTGTGCGCCGAAGTGTCCAGCCCTTTAAGAGAAGTGATGACACTTGTTCGCCACCTTTCCCTCTCAAGGAAACTTGTACGCCACCCATATGAAAGCCTCTTGGGATGATACTAAGGGATCTAATCTAATGTCTCCCAAGTATCACTTAATAGGTTCTTCGTCACCCAAGTGAACTCATGTCGTGCAAATACACTTGTGTGACCAGGTCTTGCGTGTCAGACCAATACTTGCGTGCCTCCTTCTAATTCACTTCCTTTCCTCAAATTCACCTCTTCTCTTCACGATTTAGCCTTCAAACCCCTCTACAAATCCATTTGTAGAATGGTTCTTTTGTTGGCTTCCTTATCTGAAAGGCATTCTGTGGAACGTATCTCAAAATCTTGTGATATACATAACTTTAGGTCACTAAGGATAGAGATTTCCTTCATTCAACCTCATCCTTTAGGATGAGAAGATCCCTAATTTTGGCATCCTCCTTAGTAGTAAGCCCCAATCATAAATCTGCTTTTAACGTTGGGCCTCCTTCTCAAGAGTAAGCCCCATGGCTTAAGTCCCTTTAACCTGGGACTCCTTTTCAGGAGTAATCCCCAGTCACAAGATCTCTAATTTGGGAATCCTCCTTAGGAGTAATCCCCAAGTTCCATAATCTTGGCATCCTCCTTAGGAGGAAGCCCCAAGTTCCCTAATCTGGGCATCCCCTTTAGGAGTAAGCCCCAAGTTCCCTAATCTGGTCATCTTCCTTAGGAGTAAGCCTCATGTTTCCTAATCTGGGCATCCTCCTTAGGAGTAAGCCCCGATAATAATTTCTCTTAACCTGGGCCTCCTTTTCAAGAGTAAGCCCCATGATTATTTTCTTTTGACTTGGGCTTCCTTATTAGGAATAAAACACAATCATTAGTCACTCTCTAATTTGGGAATCCTTCTTAGGAGTAGGCTCTAACTTAAGTATTTAAATCTCCATAAAGCACATATACCTTTATGGACCTTGTTCCTGGGTTTCTTCCCTGAAGTAAATCTTGATCCTCATATATCTTGGAAGGTCATACATATGTAAGCCCCACATCATTTCTTATGATTGCATCTTTCATGGTGCAATCGTCAGGTTTTACTAATACCTCTTTTTTCTCACACCGGTAATGAATCATGTGAGCTTAGAGTGTAAATGTAATTTTGACAACTCTCTTTGGGCCATAAATCATGCATAAACCCCATACTTCTTCACTCGAATTATGTGGGTTATGATTACTTTTCTAACAAGGATACATATGTAGCCCATCTATGGGTACGATCCCAACGCTGAAATAATCCCTATTATTCTGAACGACAATAAACATCATGTGCCCCGCTGAGTGGCTTTAAAACCAGTATGGTTATCATAATGACCAAGAGATTTATTTATAATGTGTTGATGGATACCATTGACTAAGAATCCCTAATAAATACGAATGATTCTATTTCTATGAAGAAACTCAAATACATATAAAAGATTTGATAAATCTCATCAATCATTTATTGTCAGATCTAAGGGAAAGAACATTTTCAAACTTGGTAAATTAATAAGGATTCACGAACATAACTCAAATCTATAATAGAGTCCTGGAGTAGAAAATAATTCTTCCTAAAAAGTTGTGATGAGTCTGACCTCCCATCCTCTCAACCAATGAATATTCCTAATACTCATTAGTCCACAACTAATGAGAACCTACCTTTGGAAAGTAGGTCCAAATGGATATAGAATCATTGGATGTTTCTGGACTCATGAATAAACCCGTTAGAAACCAATTGGAATGTTTGAACCTTAAACAAACAAGGTCATCCCCATTTCCCGAAGAAACATAGATGTTTTAGTTTCCTGGAAATAAAATCCCTATTCTAGATACAAACAAGTAGATATTTGTTCTGTATTACATTCTCTTAATTATACTAATCAAGAAAAGGTAAGTTGGTAATTAACATGGTCTTCATCCAGGAAATGAAATAGTGGAATAATTACACATTTGGTTTTATGCTCCTGGAGGATATTCCTTGGTTAATTAAATTTTTATTCCGAACCTTTATGATGGATTTGAAAATATTTAGGATAGAAATAAAAATAGTAATTTACCATTCATAACAGACATTGAGACCTAAAAATTTCATATCTTTGTGTATACACATTATTTATGACTTTCTTATTCTAAGTTCATAGCTTTTCTTTTATAAATATTCTCATCCTTAACATTCATTTTTACTAAATGGATGGAACTAGGAGGAACCATGTTAATAGTGGATGTGATGGAAAATGTAGTGATTATCTTAATAAATAAACAAAATGTTATTGGAGATAGGGTGGAAAATATCTGACAAAGCTTCTCCTAGAATTTTCAAGTTACAAATAATAATGTGAACCTTGTTGTTCTTCTGAATGATCTAAATGTGTATATTATTTCCATCAATTACTTTATGTGACGACATCCACCCTCCATTAGAGGGACATGAATGTCACATATGTGGTATTATTTTGAGGTATTTTCCCTTTTAGTTTTTTTATTATCCTTATATCATGGATTTTGGGGGATTTTTTGAGAAAAATGGTGGATTTTAAGCTAGGTAGTAGGTGGTTAGTTGTTGGAAAATGATTTTTAGAAACCATGTACCTACCCAGTAAAAACCATACGCCCTAAAAATGGCACTTTTCAGGTCAAATGTCCTAGCACACAGGCATGCCCCCCACCTAGTCTAATCATTCACCCAGGTTAATAGTACTATCTGTGGGTGCATGGGCGTATACCCCCTATGATAAATCCATGCAGAAACTTTTACCTTTTGATATTGGTGACGCACAGTTGTAACATGGTTTGGAAAACCATGTGATGAAACTATGTGGCATGAAAATATTTAAAAATATTAAAATTTCTAAATCGCCCAATTCTGATTTTAACCCCAAATCACCCCTAACTCTCCCCATTCATCCTCCCCAACCATAGGATTGTCTCCCCATTACTCCTAACCCCCTTGGGAATTAATATTTGAGTTCTTTTGGTGTTGTTTCATCAAGAAATAATCAATTCATCCTCTCCATTCACATTCTCTTCCTTCTTCTTGGTATCTTCTTCATTCCCTCTTGGGTTATCATTCTCAAAAATGTATTTTGATCTACTATGACTTCACTATCATTTCATTGGGTTAAATCATAATGGTTTTTGTGTTTTATTTCCTTTACAGGGTCTCTCCTTCCTGAAATTGTGGTTTCTAACATGTTTTGAGTGATTTCCAAGCAAAAGGTAGGTGGTTTCATGCTTTTACATTGTTTAAAATTTTTAGTATGATTTATATAGTCTTAGAATGGGTTCTATTAATGGTGTGGGTGGTGAAAAAAATTTCGTTTAAGGGTTTTTTTTGTAAAATTATTTAATAATTAATTTCCACTTTTAAATGGTTGTTTTTCATTTGTGTTTCTATTTTTTGAAACATGGTTATGTAATAGGGATTTCATTTGATATAGTGAATGAAATTGAGAATAAGGTAATCTCATTTATATATGTGGGTAGAATAGGTCTAGTATATTTGGAGATTATATAGGGTCATGGCCTAGTCTCCCTAACATGATTATGTAACAAAACTAAATAAACATCCATGTGATGGGGATTAGAGGCTCAATCGGGACTTTTGTATATGGGAGATGTAATCACCTAGTGTAGGAGGATCCAATGATCTAGCTAACCCTAAAAGCTAAAAAAATCTTTATTTTATTAAAAATTATAAAGTTAATTTTTATTCTAATTCCATTACATGGAATCTCTTTTAGTGTTATCTTAAAATGAACTTTTTCTCACACTAAGGTGTATATTGGCCATTTAATTTTTGATCCAAGTAAATGGAAGGATCCCTATAGAGGTTATGGTGGTTCCATGTGTTTGAAGTTTCTTTTTGGGAAGGTGATGGTGGAGGTTCCATGGGGGTGTAGAACCACATGTTCTATGGAGGTGGGTGGTCTAGTTGGTTCCAATCCCCTTTTTATTTTGGCTTTTTGTTGTAAACTAAAAATCGATAAACCCTTGTTATAGTGTTATCTTTGATCTCGTGTTATAGATGTTGGATGGTGACATGTCTTTGATGTTTCTTGGTTTGATGATAACATTGTTTATTATTTATAATTGGTTCCTAAGGGTGAAATCATTCCCGACAGTGTTTCTTGAAGCCCATGCACTAGTTTCCATCTCATGGGGATCGGGAATTCCCATTGGGCCATGCCACGGGTCGATCCGTGTCTAAGGATTGATGGAATCTCTACATTCTTTGTAAAAAAATTGTATCAAGGGAGGTTTTTCCCTTTATTTTGGTCATTCTATTTGGGAGAGTTTGGATAGAATGAATCTAAGATTATCTAGGCTTGTAGTTCTAGTTACGAGTGGGGTGTCTATCCCACACACCTTGTCACATACCTTAGGTAACCATGGAATGATTCATATTTATTTTAATCCTTCTCCAGGTGTTATGTACAAATTGAAAAAAATGCATGGACACCGAACAGGGGTGGAGTGTCTTGTACTATTATTGGATTTCTTATCATTTATTTCTAATTTATTTCAATGTTTCAAAGGTATTATTGCTCTAAATTTTCTCTGGATGATTCATTAATGGTTTATTTGGTATTTTAAATTGATGTAGCATCATGAATCCCTAGAGACTACTTCTAAAACTATGGGAAGAGGCTGTAGAGAATTATCCCACACCTATTGATCATACCTTTATAGAATTTATGGTTCTGTCTGTCTGGGCATTGGTTCAGGGAGCGAGATTTGGTCTTACCTCTGAAAATGAAGTTGAATCAGATCTTGAAAAAGAAAAGATATCAATATTTAATTAAGAAAAAACATCCATCCTTCCAGGGTAACTTGGACACTTATGTAGCTAAGTATTCAATTGAAATGGTTGAAAGAATTTTCAGGTTTCTTGATACAACTGATGTGGTCATGGTGAAATGTGTTTCATTCATGTGCTAACGTCATATTTGTAGGTGGCTAGACATCGTGTTCCAAGATGGGAAGAATAATAATTTTAGTTGGAAATAATTCAACGTTGTCTTCAATGAGAAATATTTTTCTCAGACATTGTTCCTTACCAAGACCTAGGACTTTTTGGATATCCATTAGGGGGTTGTACTGTGTTGGAGTATCCCAACCTTTTTGTTGAATTGGTCCATTTCCAACTGAGGTGGTTTCTAATGATAATTTAAAGGATTTTCATTTCAAAATGGTGTTACAGCTAGAGCTTTGGTACAAGGTCTTCTTGTTCAAGATGAATACATATGTTAGGGTGGTGGATCAAGCCCAGGCGGTGGAGATTTATCATGGAGGAATGTCTTTTTTTTCTGGGGTAGTTTTAGGGGTGTAAAAAGCCAGTTTTTGTTCATCTAAAAAGAAGAAGAAGAACAAATAGCATGAGAAGAGAGAAGGTGGAAGATCTCTACGCACTTCCCAACCTCTTTCTTTCATTACCACTATTTGTGGGTCAATTATAGGCTACCAATGTGGAAGGTCGGGTCACATGTTGGAAATGTTTCCCATTCCACTTAGAGCCTGCCAATGCTATGGGTGCTAAGAATAATTGTATATTTTCTCCAAAAGTGGTGTGCTGACTTAGAGTGGTGTAGGTTCCTCAACCCATAATGAATTACTAGATCATTATGGTGAATCAAGGGTCACTGGTTCTTGATCTATTGGGAATTATGGAAAGTATGGATCCTATTATGGGTTCAGTAAGCTTAATGAAAATCTATAAGTCAGTAATTGATCTTAGTTATTGGAATAAATAAAGTGAATTCATGCTATGAATCAAGTGTCAGTGGAATCTGATGTAGTACCTCAAAAATTGCGAGGTACATTATTTATTACAACATCCATAGTTATTGTTTAGTTTGACATGGGTTCTTTTAATTATATTATATATACCTATCTTGTGTAATTTTTGAAATTTTCAATTGAGATTTTTCCTTATGTTATGGAGTTTGTGATGTTACTTGTTAAGTAGAGAGATCGGGGTTACAAGTTTCCATCTTTCACTCTCACTATATCAGGGGTTGAATTGGAAAGGGATATCCTTGTTTAATAAATAAAAGGATTTAATGTAATCTAATACATAGACAAGATGGTGAGTTTAGGGGTAACCATATTTTATTATCATCGGCAAGTAAGCTTTGTGGAACTCGATGGGAGTATTCAATTCTTTAATGTTGAATGGGATTTCTGATCAGGGTGAGATAGACCACCAATCCTATTATTTAGTAATCTGATTCTTAAAAATTATTCTCCCATGTCAGAAGATGGTGATATAGGATCTAATAATTGATTTCCTCATGTGTTATTTGAGTTCCCATAGGTGTTTCCAAATGATTTATCATGATTTCCTCAACAGTGGGATGTGGAGATTACAATTTATTTTACATGGGGAACACAACTCGTGTCTCTTGCTTTATATCATATGGTCCCTATTGTGTTTAGGTAATTAAATATATAGATGAAAAAATTGTGATTCAAAGGATTCATTCACCTGAGCATCTCACCTTGGGTCATCCCTGTGTTGTTTGCAAAAAAGCTCAAAGAATCACTTTAGATATGTATCAATTATTATAAGTTGAATAAGTTAATAATAAATAATAAATCACCCTTTACCTATATTGAGGACCTATTTGATATTATCAAGGTTCCAAGGAGGTTATCCACAATTGACCTTCATTTTGAGAATCATCTGGATAGGGTTCGAGAGGTAGACATTCCCAACAAGGCCTTCCAAAGCAGGTATAGACACATCAGGTATTTGGTCATTCCATTTAGGTTAACAATCAATCTGGAGTTTTTCATGATTCTTAAGAACAAAATTTCCCACAAATACCTCTAATCTTTTATCAAGGTGGTTTTAGATGATATCCTGGTATACTTCAAGGCCAAGGAAGTGCATGAAAACCACTTTAGGATATGGTTAGGCACTCTTTAGGATCATCATATTATTGTCATGATCTCTAAGTTCAATTTTTTGGATTCTATAGGTTAAATTTATAGGCCACATTATCTTGGAATGTGGGGTTTTAGTGGACCCTAAGAAAATCAGAGTGGTGATTCCAAGGTAGAAATCTAGGAAAATCATTGAGGTCAATGGGTTTTTTGAATATTGGGGTAATATATGTGATTTTTAGATATTCATATCAACTTTATTCACCTATGACTACACTTACCATAAATGGGGAAAGGTTTTAATGGATCCTATTCTGTAAAGAATCTTTTAGGGATCTTAATAGGCATTTGAACACCGCTCTTATTTTGATATTGGTAAAATATGTGGGGGTACGTGGTCTATTATGTTGCTTCATCTTTGGGTATTGGGTGCATGTTGATGCTGGATGATCATTTTGAGGAATATGGATCTCATGAACTCCATCCACACTAAATGAATTACTCAACCCATGACTTTGAGCTGGAAGCAGTGATGCATGCCGTAAAGATGTGGAATCACAATCTGTTCTGGTATAAATTCATGGTCTACTCATATCATATCATATTGGCTCGCATTTTCTCCAAGAGGAATCTAAATCTAAGAAAGTGATGATGGGTTGAGTACCTTTAGAGATTCGATTTTGATATCATCAATACCCCAGGAAAACGTAATGTGATCATGGATACCCTATGTTTTAAGATACTAGTGAAAGAAATAAAAGAGTCCAATGATGTGTTGACTTAGATAAGACTTTTTCCCAGATGCATATAGAGACCAAGAAGCATAGTGGATGCACATTCATGGCTATAATCTAGTTGAAACTCTTCCCTTATAGAATATTTCAGAGGAACATCCTAGTGATGATCTCTTCCAATTAATTGTGTATCCATAAAATGGTGGGGATATGCCCAGTGATTTGTCATTGTCTTCAAAGGGAGTTCTTTATTTCACGGATTATTTATTGGTTCTACCATATTTTTGTAAGGTGGTATAGTAGGATGGTCACCAGTATCGGTGGTTCATTCATCCTTGGAATACCAAGGTTTTGTATCATGTGAGTTTCTGGTTCTGGTGCCCAAATATGAGACAATATATTAGGGAATTTATATCCAGGTTCCATAATAATGAGCATATTAAATCTAAGAACTTGAGGACCTCCATTTGGAATCATCTACAACCCATTAATACCTATAAGTGGGATGATGTAATCATGGAATTTATCATTATATTACCTCCTACACCCTATGGAAGGAATTCTAGATGGGTGGTTATTGAGCATCTATCCAAATCATCATAATTCATTCTGATCAATGATTCAACCAAGGTGGATGAGTTGGATCAGTTTTATGATCAGGAGATAGTGAGACTTCATAGTGTTCAATCAGATATAATTTCAGATAGAGAACCATGTTTTACCTCTCAGATTTGGAAAGGCCTTCTTAAGTCTGTGGGATCTCATGTCATGTTGATCATGACATATCATCCCCAAACAAATGGTCTAATAGTGTTTTGAAAACAAAGTCTAGTAATAAAATATTCATGTATGTGTGTTGGATTTTAGTGGATCATGGGATAACCATTTGGTATTATTGAAATTTTTATATAATAATAATCACTAATCATTAACAATAATAGATCCCTTTGAGTCAAATTAGGGTCAACCATGTTAATCACCTTTCTAGTTCATATAAGTGCATGAGACTTCTCTACTGAGACCAAGCATGGGGAAGGAGATATTTGATAAATATCATCTGATCATGTAGTGTTGTTGATGGTGCATAGTAACCATAATTCTTGTTCATAATAGTGGAACTAATACTTATAGTATTTAGTGGGTGATTGGGTATTTATAAAGGTACGCCCCTCTTGGGTCACCATCTACATGGTAAGAAGGGGAAGCTAACATTGAGTATTGTCGGGCCTTTCGTGATTATAAAAAGATTTGGTAAAGTGGAATAACAATTAGCTTTACCAACATAGTTTATTATGATCCAAGATGTAGTCCTTGTATCAAAACAAAACAAGTATAACCCAGACATTTATCACATGCTTAATTGGGAAGAGCTGGATCCGGAATCTGATTTGTCTGTTTTTGTGCTACCAGTGTGGATTGTGGATTCTCAAGAGAAATTTATTTGGGTAAAATTCATAATATCGTTTTGAGTCCTTTGGAAGAATAAAAATGATTATCCTGATTCATGGGATTGTTTTTCATGGGTGGATCAGTACCCTCATTTATTCTCTGATCAGACATCAGATTGACTTTGTGAGGGAGGAAAGTTTTCATGGCGGGGAGAATTTTCACATATGTGGTATTATTTGGAAGTATTTTCTCTTCTATATATTGGTTTTATATTTATAACTTGTATTTATAAAGAGTTTTTGAATAAAATGGTTGTTTTCATTTCAATAAAGAGGCATACATTTGGCACACAGTTAGTAAAAACCATGCACCAACCCAGTGGAAACCACGTGACCTGAACAATGGAACTATCTAGGTTGCACGACCTAGAAAATGGGAATGTGGTCCCTTGGGATAGATATTAACCTAAAAGAGCATAACTATATGATTAAAATGGTAATAACATAGGCATTCACCCCCTCCACAAAAACTATGTAGTCTTTTTTGGGTTTTTACATTGGTGCCACATAGTTGGCGGACTGTTTGGAAGACTGTGCGGCCAAACCATAAGGTCTGTTGAATCAGTAAAAATGTGTAAATTCCAAATCTTTGCATCCCCAATTATACCCCAAACCACACCCAACCCACACCATCCCCCCAAATTCCTATTTGTCCCTCCCATTCCTCTTCTCCCCCTTGGGATTCAATATTTAGGTGATTTTTTGGTGGATTCTTTAAGAAATCATAATGAAATCATTTTCTCTCCTCTTTTTTTCCATCTCCTTAGTCACTTATATTTTCAATTTTCATTTCTCTTTCTCTAGTGAATAACATGACTTAAATTGGGTTAAACCTCCTCTATTTGGATTTGATCTTTATGGTCTTTGGTGTGCCCTTTCCTATATAGGATCTCTCCTTCGGACAGTTGTGGCTTCTCGTGGTTTTTAGGGTGATGATCAAGAAATAATTAGGTGGTTTCATACTTTGAAATTGTTTATAATTTTAGTATGTTTTCTATGGTTATAAAATAGGTCCTATAAATTATGTGGGTGGGGAAAAAATTTCAAAGGTTTTTTCTATGAATAAAGATTTAATAATAATTTCCCTATAGAAAAATGTAGTTTTTCATGTGTATTTCTACTGTTGCAAGTATGATTATGTATTAGGGATCAAATAGGATATAGGGAATGAAATTGAGAATTAGTTAATTCCTATGTATATAGGTGGGTATACTAGGTATATAATGTTAGACTAGTGAAAAGAGCTGAGGCCCAGTCTTCCAAACAGGATTATGAAAAAGTACTATAAAAAATTCTTGTGATGGGGATTGGAGGCTCAAGTATGACTTTTGAAACTGGGATATTTGTTCATTGATATTACGATTATCCTAGAACCATACTAACCCTAGTACCAAAGTAATTTACCATAGTTCTCGTAATATACTTAGTGTTCATCTTGTTGTTGTCTTTTCTTTCCTTTCTAAATTTCCAACCATGTTTTATTTAAAATTTCATGTTTATTTTATAAAAATTGTTCATGTTAATTAGAAATCCAATTTCATCACATGGAATCTCTTTAGGTGTAATCCTATTGGGAAATTTTTCTCACACACCACATACACCCTTAGTTGTATGTATAAAATATCAATTTCTATCCAGGTAAAAGAAAGATTCCGGTGGTGGTAATGGTGGTTCAATGTGTTAGTTGTTTCTTATTAGAAAGGTGTTGGTGGAGGTGGAATGGGGTTTTTGACCCACTTGATTCATAGACACATGTGGTCTAGTTTTTTACCATCTAAATTTTGTTTATTATGGATTTTGTTTTCAAAATGATTAACCCTCATTGTAGTGTTATATTTGATCTTGTGTTATGAAAGTTGGATCATTATATGTCTCAGATATTTCTTTGTTTTTACTATTGTTATTTATTGTTTATAGTTGTTTCGTATTGGTGAAATAATCTCCAAAGGTATTTTTTGACGCCTGGGAACTAATTGATAATCTGTGGGGATTAGAAATGTCCCTTGATACATTCCATGGTTTGGGTTGGGTATCAGGTTGGATGGAAGCCCTACTTAGTTCATGATATTCCACCACACTAATTACAGTGTAATGGATTAATGAAGTAGATAATTTTTTTCAACTCACTAGTGCTCAGACCATATGAACGTTGTTCTATTTTTCACTAATTTGTATAGCGATGATTTCAATGGTAGACCCACATTAAAAATAAAAAAGAAAATTGAAAAAATTTACTATGTTGGGAGCTGATCCGGAAAATGTTATTTACCAAATATTTTCTGAAAACATTATTCAAGATAATGGAATTTGAATTTCTTTTGTTACTATAAAATAAAGATGAATCAATTTGTACTTATGAGAATAACATCATGAGAAATTGAAGGTACACTTATAATTTTATTATTGACTCTAAAATCATGATTATTGGGGTCTTTAGTCCCCTAAAACCAATCCTTCAAAACGTATAATCCATAAGTGGTTTTAGAATCTATGAAGAAATTATTTAATTTTTGGTTAATGTGGTCATAAAATTGGGGACTCTCAATACACTAGAGAGAGAAAAAGATATTTGAGTATCATTGATGACCAAATTTTAATTCGCATGGGGAAAAACAAAAAATTCTTATATGTCAAAAATGGGGATGTAATCACCTTGGTAATTTGCTTAAGCAATCCGAGAGGTGTTCTAAATGTCATAAAGAAGGTCACAAAACCCACAAAAATCAATATAATTATATAAAGATAATTAAAACAAAAAGGGGGCATAAATTCACATATAATGAACCACCAAAACTCAAATGATCTAAATTCAAGGAGTTCAAAAAAATTAAATCAATTCACAACTCTAATGGTTGACATAAATTATCTAAATCAATAGACCCTTAATCATATGTAAAAAGAGATATCTAATGATATCATACCTATATAAGTGATCCACTAAAACAATTTGGTGAAAGCTGCACTTATCATCTACTATAAGACCTAATAATCTTACTTGACTCTATTTATACACACTCTATTATATAAACAAAATTTTCCTAACAAAAAATATCATCACATCAATTATTATATTCTTATATATGAGTGAAAATTCCTAGTGTCATAATGATTTATTCTCATGTATTCTGATTATATGTCATAGAATTTTTTGTGAATGATCCTCCTATAAATCATATAATTCTCCTTATGGTTTGATTTTATGTGAATATAGCCATATATTGACTCTATTTACATGAATATTATATTAATTTAAAATATACAGTGGTCATATTTAATATCCCAAATCATTTGGTGTTGATCTATTAGTGCATGCTAGACTATGAACATAATTTAGAAACTAATTACATTATAGGGGTCATAATTCATAATCACAGGGGTTATTTATCTCAAATTGTTACAAAAAACACAATATTAGATATATTTCTATTGTGATAGAATAGGTCAATGCTTTTATAATAAATTTTCTGGTCTTCACCCAAATAGTAAGGTTGAGTTTTCAATTGAACTTCTTCATAGTTGAGTATTGATATCAATAAATCCATATAGAATTACTCTAAATGAATTTTTGGAAATAAATAAGAAAATTCTTGAAAGTATTTATAATGTTGTATATGATCAAGTTCTTCAAAATGGGGTGCACTGGTTATCTTTGTTAAGAAGAAGGATGGATAAATCTAGACTTTCACTAACTATGGTAAACTTAATAAGATCATGATAATGAACAAATATCCTCAACCCCATATTGATGATTTGTTCAATTTCTTATTAGGTGATAAACATTTCATTAAGATTAATTTTCAACTCAAATATTACTAATTGAGTGTTACAATTGAAAATCTTCCCAAGATAGCCTTCTTCACATGAAACAGATATATGGATATAATTTTTTTCATTTTGATAAATACCCATTAAAAAAGAAAATTTTCATGATAAATTCATCAACTATGAATATTTGTTTCTAATAGAATCATTATTATGTCATTTAATAACAATAAATAAATATATATTGTAAAGACCCGTAAAATTCAAGGGAAATTTTTTCTTAATTTTCTTTAGAATTTTACAAGAGCGCGGTTTCAGACGGCACCTGATTCCGAGGCCCGGAGTGCCCGGAATTAATTTCCGAAGTTTGGCTCGGGTACGTTCAGTGAACGAACGAGCGGGATTTCCTAACTTTTGATCCGGTGCTCGGAATTGAAATCCGAGGGCACCGATGAACTCGCAGCGCCGATATTCGCTTAAAGAGACCTTTTCGGGAGTTGCGTTTTTGCGGGATGAGAAGTTAAATTTTGTAGATTAAATTAGAAGTGAATAAAAATTGGGGAACAATTTTTATTTATATCTAAGTGGTTATATCCTAAGTGAGGGAGTTGGGGTGGGACCCACTAGTTCCTAACTACCCATGTGTGGATAAATGTGAGGTGGGGCCCACACGAGCCCCAACCTTTCACATTCCCATAACTCTCATAAACTCTCCCTTTAAACTTGTTAACTCCCTTAATTTAAGTAACTCTTCCACTTCCTTATTTAATTTGCCAACCCACCTCTTAATTAATTAAACAACTCATGGTTTAATTAATTAAGTGAATTGGATTTGAATTTTTGTAAATTTGAATGCATGGCATGGGTAAATAAAATAAGGTGGAGCCTTATTTTATTTTGGTTGGAATTGATGTATTAAGTGAAAGGGAAGAGAGCTCTTGAGTTTTGAAGAACGTTCTTGACGAAGAACGCCTCCGACGGAGAACGCGAAGTTACCGACGACATGCCTTCTCTTCTTCTTCCTTCGCGTCAAGGGAGGAGACACCACCGCAGGGAACGTCGCCATAGACGACGACTCTCCCTCCGATGACAACGGAACTTCACCCCGCGACGCCGCTTTCCGCAACGCTCTTCGAACTTCATCTCGTTATCAAGGTAGGGGAATATTGGTATGAATCTTTTTATTTTAAGAGGTTGAAGGGAATTATTTTGAGTGATATCTTTTTCCATGGATGTTCCCTTTTGAAAACAAAGAATGCGGATCAACTCAATATTAAGTTGATCCGCGAAGAATATGTTTGCGGGTTGGGAATTCTTGTTTGCGGGGAAAACTGTAGGGGTTGTTGTTTTATTCTTTATTATTCCTTTCCTTGATCGTGAATAGCAAGTATAACGTGTGGCTTAATTTATTTAAGTTGCGTTATTATTTTTTAACGTGAGGGGGGCCGGACCGCACGAACACGGCCGAATCCCCCCTCCATCGTTCATGTTTATTCATGCGGGTGGAAGCAAGTGGCGTGGTACCGTCGCACCACGCGGATGATCGCGCTTATATTTTACGCAACGCCGTTGCGCTACGCCGAAGAGAATCTTCAAGAACGCGACGCCGTCGCGCCGCATTGGAAGGAATCATGGCACGGCGAAAGGGGCGCGGTGCCGTCGCACCGCGCCGGACGACGAACGCCGCGGCCGGTTCCGGGCCGCGGCGAGACGAGGAGACCGCGGCCGGTTCCGGGCCGCGGCGGAAGAAAAGACCGGCGGCCGGGCCGCCGGCGTCGGATGCCGAAGAAGGGGACCGGAAATTCCGGTCCCGTTTGAGAAAACCGGCCGGCCAGCTGGCCGGCCGGATGTCTTAAAAACCGGGGGAATTAATCCCCCGGCCATCCATTAAAACCCCCCTCTTAATGAGGGGGGGCGGTTCTTGAGGGAAGGGGGCAGCGCCCCCTTGGTTCGGCGCCAGCAGGCCCCCCCACGTGAGGGGGGGGGGGGGGGGGGCGGTTTTGAAAGAACCGGCGCGGCCTTGTGCCGCGCCACTTTGAAGAACAGCGGGGGCTGAGCCCCCCGCGTGCGGCTCCCCGTGCGGCGCCAGCGCCCGCCGCCGTCGCGGCCCGCCGCCGCCGCCAACGCGGCCCGCCGCCGCCGCCATCGCGGCCCGCCGCCGCCGCCACCGCGGCCCGCCGCCGCCGCCACCGCGGCCCGCCGCCGTGCCGCCGCCTGCCGCCGCGCCGCCGCCGTCCGCCGCCGCCGGCCGCCGCGCCGCCCAGGGGGGGGGGGGGGGGTCGGGCCGGGTCGGCCCAGACCCGGACCCCCCGTTTCGGACCAGTTTTGGTTTTTCGCTCATAACTTGAGCCTCGGACCTCCGATCGACGAACCGTCAACGGCAACGCGATCCTTGGATCGAGACGGTCGTTTCGGTATATCGCACTCAAGGTTTCGGTTTACTTTGAGTTCGGCCGGGTTGGTTCGTTCACGAAACCAACCGGGCCTTCGGAGCGGAAACGCTCATATCTTGAGCTACGGACGTCCGATTGACGTGCCGTCAGTCGCGTTGTGTTCCTTTTAGTGAGACGGATCTTTTGGCATACTCCGCCCGAGGTTTGGACGCAGGTGGAGTACGGTCGGGATGGTTTTTCCATAAAAACCAACCGGGCCCCGGAGACGAAAATGCCAATAACTCACAGACCGGGCGTCCGATTGACGCGCCGTCTGTTTCGTTGACTTCCTCTTGATGAGACGGAACTTTTGGCATACTCCGCCCGAGTTTTGGATGCAGTCGAAGTATGGCCGGGTTGGATTGTACCCGAAATCCAACCGGGCCCCTGGAACGGGAAAGCTGATATCTTTCAGACAGGACGTCCGTTTGACGAACCGTCAGCGGCGTTGGTGCTTACGTTTAGTAACGGTCCCTATGAGTATACCCTATGGGAGTTCGGGGTACAGTTGAGATACGGCCGGGATTGGTTCGCACTCGAAACCAACCGGGCCCCTGGGACGAAAAGGCTAATAACTCACAGACCGGGCGTCCGATCGACGTGTCGTCTGTTGCGTTGAGACCCCTGTGACGAAACGGACTTTTGAGATACTTCTTCGTGGGACTTTGATATACTTGGAGTATCGACCTGTAGCTCGTGGAGCGGACCCTCCCAGTGACGAGCATGCGATGTACGGAGACCGTGTAGCTGGCTGAGACCTGACGACTGCTTGACCGACTCGACTTGGAGTGAGTCGACTAGCCCAGTGGACGGAGCACTACTTTCTGAGGTGCAGACCCATGGTGGACGGAGCACTACCTGTGTGACAGTGCAGACCCGCGGTGCTCGTCCGGAGAGTACCTCAGCAGGCTACTAGGGGGTGTGCACTACGGTGTTTGGGTGACATACCTCGGCGGGAAGCACTACTGTGTTTGGGTGGCTGGCCCGCAGTACTCGACAGGAGGAGTACTTCAACAGTCTTAGGTTAGTGAGCAGTACCTCAGAGTCGTGACAGGACCACTGCACACTCCAGAGACGGAGCTCTTCAGCAGTTACGGTTTCGATAATGAAAATCCTGGTTTGAGCTGAGACTTTTGACCTTGTGTTTACCTCATGATTGAGATGGGTCACCTGCTAACTTTGGTATATGTATGGGCATATACCCGGGTAGTGGTTATCCGTCGTTTTCACAATCCTTGTGTTTCCTCATGCTTGAGATGGGTTACTTGATAACTTAGGTATATGTATGGGCATATACCTAAGTAGAGTTTATCTGTTGAGATCTTCTTGTGTTTATCCTTGTTGGTTTTAGTGAGACCTTGAGGGTCTCGGGGTCCCTACTGAGTATCGTTATACTCACCCCTGCACGGGCTATGCCCGCACCTCGTTGTGTTGGTTGCAGACGACGGACAGTGCTGACAGAAGCCGAAGGTTCGAGGACTGGACGGTACCTGGAGGTGGACTATACGACGAGGCGGTACCCGGAGGTGGATCACTGGGCGGGACATACTCGGAGCGGATGGCGGGACCCGAGGAGCAGAGGAGCTATCTGTACCCACCCTTCAGGTGGGAATTCCAGTGGACATCTCAGCGTAGCAGCTTTACTTTTCAGTCGCTGTTTTCCCTTTCGAGTTGTACTTTACAGTTGGGCTTGTATTTCCGGCCCCTTTTTACTTTTCAGCTCTTCTTTTTGTACTTAGTGTTTTACTTCCGCTTGTACTCTGTGGTTCTTGTTTTCTTTATAAAGGCAATGCCTTCCCAGTTATCGGGATTTTACGCCTTTGGTGCTAGTCGCCAGCCCCTGGCCTATGGAAGGCGGGCTTGGGGTAGTCACGGCACGGGCCCCGAGGACGGGTCGTGACATATATTTGGATCAATCAAAAGCATTTTAAATCAAAGAATATCAGAGAATAATGATTATGATTTAAATATGCAGTTTTCTTCAATTATATGGATACTATTGATGATCTGTTATAATTTTCTCTTGACTGTATAAATATATAACTACTTTACCTAAATGGAGTGAAGTTCCATTAGATGAAAGAATTTAAGAAAAACATCAAGGAGGTTAAGATGATATGGTCAGAAAACCTATTATTACATTCCATTATTGTTAAGGGTTTTTAATATACAGTGATACCTAATTAAAGTTTTTATGATGTTCTGTTTCGAATAATTATAAGTAAATTACTTAATCCTCTTATCCATTAAAAACACCAGAGTAAAATTACCTGAAACTTGACTGAGCGTGGTGAATAGTGATCATGGCATTAAGGATTTGGATTCATAATCAATACAAAGAAAATTGTGATATATATAATGATAATAAGAGAGTTAAATATATTATATTATAGGATCAGTTGAACATGTGACAAATGAGATGGTTGGAATTTATAAGAGACGATAAATTCAAAATAAACTATAACTATGGGAGGGAAAACTATATGGATGATACTATGAGTAGGAAATATCAGTCTACCTTAATCATGATGAGGGTTGAAAAATAACCAACAAAGAAGAATTTTTAAAGGTTAATTATGGATATCATATGTGAAAGGGAGAGGCCGTTAGACCAAAAGGGTCATTCAAACTAAAAGGGACATTCAAGCTCTTGTGGATATGCTGATATCCAATTCAATTAATTCCCAAGGATGTTTGGATCAGAACCTCCCCATGGTAAATTTATCATATAAAAATAATTTCATTCATAGAATTCATATGTCACCATATGGGGATCTATATGGGAATAGATACCAAACTCCAACAATATGGGATGATGTTGGAAAGTTCAATCTTATATAACTTTGTATTTTATATAAAATTATTTTGAAGGTTCAAAAAAATCATGCACATATTAATTTAGAAGGAACTAAATAGAATATTTTTAACATAATATTCAATGAGGCCTAAAATTGGAAGTTGGAGTCCGGGAATTCCTTCGGATATCTCCTTTGAGGAGGTTTATGATATTTGTGATGAGATGGAAGCTAATATTCAGGTACATCAGTCCATTCATGATTCTTAATAATTACAAGGTGTTATCTTATCATTTAGATCATACTTTATACCTCTCCAATGTACATTATGTGTTCCATGTATCAATTTTCTAGATAGTTTATAACAAATACTCACAAGTACATAACATAAAAGTCATGTAGTTTGGAACAAGATCACTCTGATGGAGAATAATTAGTTGAAAATATTTGTCAAAGAGATAAGTTGATACCGAACAAGACCATAAATCGAGTAAAAGTTCAATGGTGTAATAACATGTTTGAGGGAGACACATATACTGATGAGGATGTAATAATATAAAATTAACCTTAATTTTTTATCCATATTGGGGAATTTTGAGGGAAATTATATTTTTTGACGGGGTTAATACAACATTCAATAATTTTAATAAAAAAATTTCTATGCATAAACCTAAATGAAAATAATCAAGTTAAATTAAAAATTAAATATTAATAAATTAAAATTATTTAATATGATCATTTTAACATTACTATTTAATTAGTTGGTGGAAATAGTGAAAATAAAATTATGTAATTTATGTAGAAAGGAGACGTGATGGTGTCATAAATTATGAGTCTTACTAATGAAGATAATATTTACATTCTTATAATGGAGGTACTATATTAAGTTTTTTCACTATACCAACACCAACTTGAATGTTAACAAATATGACATGAGACAAATCATCTACGGGAGAAGAACTAGCTCGTGGAAATCATTATGGGATCCATACTATGTGATACACCATCTTTGACATCAACCATAACCTATACTACCCTTAGTTCATATTATGAGGTTCTAAAGGATTCTTTAATTTGGATTTGGGATTATATAAACATGTATTTGTTAATGATAAAAAATGATTCATATAATAATGCATTGATTAATTTTTTGGTTACTACTATCCATTTAAAAATTGTTTTCCCACATTATGATTTCCTATAATAAAATTATATTTTTTTTTCTTTTTAAATTTTAGTTTGATAAATTTAACTTGAATTATTAAATAAAACAAATAAAAATTAGCTTAATGGTATATTTCTTTAATTTATAGAAAAACATGATTTTTTAGTGAATAAGAAAATGTTGTTTTACTATAATTAGTACTTATATTAAACTATTTTTTATAAAATATAGATAATGAATCATATAAAATGGATTACATATATTAAATTATCATATTAAATATTCATAAATAAGATAAACCTAAAATTTTGGTATTAAAATAGGTTACCATTTTAAACATCCTCACTGTGGTAGGGGATAAAAGGGTTGAAAGGGGTAATCGAAGAGAAAAGGCCATAAATATTAATATATCATGAACCAATTTGATTGTTTGAGATTATTTTTACATTAACATAAACTTTAATTTAAATAGGACTAAATTGTAGGTACTTACCATGAGAAAAAAAATATTATATAAAAAATTAATTAATACTTACAAGAGTCACACTCCCCTCACTTATAAAAGTTTACCTTAACCACCACATCAAAGCCACTATATAAATTCTTATTATCCAAAATAATATACCTCTTTCCATTCCAAATAACCCTTTCTCACATTTATTATCTTATAATCACTTAATCATTCTCAAAGCCCTTACATATCAAGAAATATTAGAAGATAAAATTAAATTTTAATACAAAATTATTTTCTCCTCTCTTATTATTATATCACTTATTATCCACCTCATATTATTAAATATTATATACCACTATGTTATAATTTTTTTAATAGCCTTAAATTTATGTTAATGTAATATTATAATTATTAAATATCTTGATCTTATTTATTCATCCACTATAACATACTTTTATTTGGATTGGTTTTACAACCAATGTGAAATGTTTTATAAGAATTATATATCAAATTATTAATAGGTCATAATTACATGTAATTATTTTTAATTATGATTAATTTTAGTTGATATCATAATTTTTTAATGATACACTAAAATAAAATCATTCAGAAATCATACTTGTACAATTAATTATAGAACTTTCATGTTTTTCTCAGTTTAAAAACCTATATGAATGATAATATAAATTTTTATATTGTATGTTTATGGAAACATAATTTCTAGTAATATGTGACATTAATATAAAGAACTACATTTTTTCCATAATGGTAATATTTCGAATTTATGTCAATATTAATATACAACCTCTCGTAACAAAAAGGTTACCGAAACAAATATGTTGTAATTTTTTTACTTATAAATCAAAACTCAATGCTCTGTATAATTATCATAGAACTTTATAAAACATTATGGAACTAATATATATTTTTATTTTATCTTTATAGATAATAATAACTTATAAAAATGGAGGGACAATAAGATCCATTATACCAAAATAGTTATTGTACAGTTAAAAAACTAATTAAAATTGATATATATTAAAGGAAAATTGAACATCCCAAAAGGTAAAAGTGTTAAAAGGAAAAATTTAATATACATTTCAAAAATTTAAACTTTATTTTTGTTATCCTACTTAATTTTAACTCCATAAAAAAGGTTTTTTAGGAGTAGTGATTAAGAGGGTTACCACCTAGGATGATTCTTAGGGAGTGTGCGGGTGAGGAGAAACCCATTGAAAGAAAAAATTTCCTCCTATGAGATTATTAATTAGTCTTATGACCCATTAGACCATGTAACTAATTAATATGGGTGCACAAGACATGTCTATGTTGAAATCAGGGTTTCTGGATGTTTTACATTGGTGTGTGAGGAGAAACCTAGCCGGAAGTGCAGTGGCACTACCTGGGATGAGATGTAGGGTCCAAAAAAATATTTTGTGTTCTAAAGGGGTTTTAATGTAAAATATTAGACTTTTAATATTTTACACCTTTCTTTTTAGGATATTACCTTACTCGAACTCTATTGTTAAAGAGCTTTTTCCTAGATTAGTGACCAGGACAAGTGACCTACTAGAAACTTCCCCAAGTTATGTGTGAGTGAGGAAACAGAACACTAAAAAGATATTTATTATCCTGAGGGGACATTAATTAGTCTAGTTACTAGTTCATTCATGTGGGTGAGTCCCATGGAGGGGACAAAAAGTTTACAAGGAATTTGGGTTTCCTGCAAGGTCTAGTTGTCACAAAAAAACAAGTAATGTTTCTATAATAAATAAACATATAATATTAATCAAAAAATGAAATAAATATAATTTTGATTTTTTAAGAGATGATAAATGACTATGTGATAATTATAAATTATTTTAGAATGTTTCTGGCTGAGAAATTAATCATAGTATGGGTTTTTATCGACTCAATTATCATTCATTGTGGCTTTCAATAAATTCCTTGACTAATATATTCAAATATTATTTCATTAAATCATTTTTCAATTATATATTAAGTTTTTCTCTTTTAATCTAGATAATTTAATTTTTTTTAAATATATTCTTCTTTGATCAATTTACTCCATTAAAAAATACATACATTGTTCATATCTATTTAAAAATGGAATTCCCAAGAGTGGCCTTTTCGAACCCTCCACACCCAGGAGCCCCCCTCTCCATGAAGAGGTCATCTGAAGAAGCCTCGGCTGATAAGGATCCATTTCCAACCGATATTACAGAGTGTCCTATGGGGTAACACCTCACTCAACGATGGTTTGACAAAGCAATCCACCAGCTACTTGAACTGTGCGCTTCTTCTCTCCTAGTGAGACACCGGGTGACCCGGCAAGACGAGCAGTACATGGGAGGCATAAATTCCACCCAGAGCAGACTCCCATGAATCAAACCCCCCGACCTCACCAATCACCATTATTATGGCCCTCGACCACCTACCACTGCTCCACCACCGAAGCGGCACCTACATTGTTCATAATAATTTATATTCTTTTTATTAGAACATTTTATTCCATATCCGCATTTTTATTATTCCCAATTTTCACCTTCTCATAAAATTAAACACAAATATGTTCTCTATCTTATTATCTTTGTATTTCAATTTACATTAAATAAATATTATAACATTTTCATTTTTTTGGGTTTTTGTAAAGGTAATTTAAAATAATAAAGTAATATCAATTTTATTAATTTAGATTAATATTATACTCAACATTTATAATCATGATCATCATTAAATTTCCAGATTCTATTAGTAAATACCCATTTAAGGATGAAGTTTTCAAAATTATTTATTTTACATCAAAAAATATATTTTTGATAGTCGCCTGTTATTTTTTCTCTTATGTAAAAATTATAAAATATTTGATACAACTGTAGCTTTTCAATTATATTTTCTTTACAGTGATTAATCTACATTAGAAAAATATCAACAATCACCCTCATTATTCTCTTATGAAATTATATTTTTTTATTATATTTTGGGTTCACCTCATCCAATTTGTGATGCCATTGTTATGTTATAATAGTTCAAAATGTTATGAAACTCATTTTTATTCCATGGGTTTTTAGTTAAATGAAAAGTTATTATTTTCATTGGGAACACATATGTTTGGAAGAAAATTATTAGTTCATATATAGCCACATAATGTGTTTGTTAGGGTGTTATATCTCATGAGTTAATGAACGTACTAAGTCTGAATGTATTTTTTCACACCTTTAAAGAAAGGAAATATTGGTTTTCTTAAAATTTTAGGCATTACTAGGATGTATCACAATGTTTCCTTAATTTAATATTTTAGAAACATTTCTAATGATGTTACACATTTTATAGCTATGAAACATTTCCATGTTTTCATGTTTTTGTGATTATTTTTTATTTTTCTAATGCATGATATATGTTTATTACTTTTGTGATGATTCTATTTTTTTCCATTATACATGATGATCTATCATTTCATATGATTTTCTATTATGATTACAGGACCTAGTTAATAAGATATTTTACTTTAGGTTAATATTTTCTCTGAAGATTATAATCTAGCTCATTTATGATCATTGATAATATTTTTTTGAGTGACTGAGAAAATTCTTTCCGTTGTTTTACTTTCTCTAGGAAGGAATTTTTATGACTATGTATTTAAGAAAAAATTATATATGGTTAATTTTTATGTATTTTTAAGAAATAATATTTAATAATTTAGTTATATATCTTGTCTTCAAAGACATTAAACCTTTATTTCATGGGATTGTTAGATTATTTGTGAGTTTTAATGTATATTTTATTTTAATGTTGTAAAATGAAGATGTTTTTTGCTTGGGTCACATAAAGGAGTGTACATAACATTGATGTTTTTTAGGTCCATTTAAGAAAATTATTATATTTTTAATATGAATAAAATTATGTATGAGGTAATTATTTAATTCTCATTTTTTAATTTTTTTCTCATTTTTATTATTTATTTATTTCTTATACATTATAAATGCCAGTACTATATCTTTATTTATGTGTAGCCACTTTATTTTTCAACACATACTAAGTGTTTGAGTTTACCCCTTAGTTATATTTACAAAATTAACTAAAACACTAAGGTGGATATTATATCATAGAATATATAGCATGATATGAAGAAATGTTAATGAAAAATAAAAAGTTTTTTAAGAAAAATGTTCTTTATAATTCATTTTAATGATTGTAATATTGTATCAAGCAACCATAGACTATTAATATTTTAATATTATGTATTATGATATGATTTTTAGTACAATTTAACAGAAAAATGTTATTGTGATTATACTTAATTGGAATTATATTTTTAAAAATAAAGAAATTTAGTAAAACCATTGAAACTTAATATATTAGAACTTCATCAGGGAACATGAACAATACTATATATGTTTAAGAAAATAACTAAAAAATATTGAATGGTTTTATATTAAATATACATTAATATTAAAGTCATAATTATTTATATTTATACTTGTATATTATGATTTATATATCATTGTGTTACTTTTGGATTAATTATTATATTTAATTATTTATAAAAATTGTAATGTTGAAATAAATTGAAGTATTACTCACATTCTAGGATAATGTATGGATAGTAAAAATGATAAACCTTATTACAATAGAAATGGTTGTGAAACACTTATCATTGTTATATTAATTTTAAGTTGATTTAGGATATATAAGCATGTTTTCGTGGAGAAACTAGTATTCCCTTAACAAAACATGAATACTTGGGATCACATCATAAGGAAAACACAACATATTTTAGAGACTATTTTAATCAATTAGTAGTAGATAAATGGATTGTGTTTCAAGAAAATATTTTTAAATTTGATATTTATAGAAAAAAATCATTTTAATGGTGGTTTTTTATTTTATAGAAGATGTTTATTATTAGTGTTTATTTAACTAAAAAATAAAATCGGAGGATAGAGAGGTCTATATTTAATATTTACCTTGGGTGATATGATTGTAAATGGAGAGAAAATTAATAACTCTATGAAAAGGATGAATATAGAGTCATTGAGAATTAAATTATCTTCACATGGATATTTGGTAATAATGAGGTCTGTATGTACAATCTATTAAGTATGATTAACCAATTTTCATAAGTCTATGGTAAAGTATTTTAAGGCACTTATTATCTATAATAATTTTAAGATATAATGAAATTGTGAAAAGTTCCTTAAAAAAGAGCATAAATTTTCAAAATACAATATTACTAAGTGAATGTTGTAGAAGAAGAGGATGAAGGATTATTATTTAGACGGACCATCAGAAAGATAAAATAATATGAGAATATATCCACAATTCTATGAAAATTATCATTAGATATAGATTGAATATTACATAAGAGACTTCTTCTTATACAAAAAACAATTGCAAATTTTACACATATATTTTAAATGTATAGGGAGGAGGGAAGATATTGATATAAACTGTGTTAACTAAAAGGGGATGGGTCAATACTCTATCCAGTTCATCGATATTTGTATAACACCACCCCAAATGAGTCCTATAGAGTAAGATCATTATTTTATGGTTTTAAAAATACATATTAAATCAATAAATGATTTTATAGATGATTGAATGACCATACACGTCAAATTAGTTCACACATTGTTTTTCAACTGTTCCATTCCTTCTCCTATTACCCAAATGTTTTTATGAAATATTAAGTAACCTCCTTAGATTAAGTAAATAGTTATCATTAATAACATCATGTGAGACATTTATTATTAAAGTAATAGTTTTTCTATTTAAATTTGAAATCTGGGTGGTACCTATATGGATATATCATCATTATATAGATTTATACATTTAAATAACAATATGAGTGGATTATCTATCAATTATAAAGCTCTAATTAAATAAAAATTAAAATAGGTTTTAATTTTTAAGGACATTGAAAAAAGATATTTTTAAAGGATTTTTTTATTCACATGAATCATCTTAGGAATCACTTTCTTTGATACATCATTATCCTTTTTTTATTTCACTTTGGAGAGTGTCAATATTATTTATAAGGAAGTAGTGCATTTAAAATTGGGTATTTATTAATTATGGGTACATAAAAAATCACTATAATAAATATATACATTTGGTATCATATTGATGACATATTTTTTCCACCTTAAAAATACCAAATTTTTCCTTGAATTGGGTTTTTATTAATGTTCCATACAATAAAAATAGATAAAGTGGATATACCAAATATGAATTATCTTATTAGTATTGAAAATTATAAATTATAAATTATTATATTTTTGTTACCAAATTCCCCCTTCATATTTATTAATCAAATGATTATAGCTTTGAAGGATTATTTAAAAAACTTTAATGGTATTTATGATTTTTAATGTTATGGGGGATTGATATAGTAATTATTTGTAAAAAACATTAAATTTACTAACCTATTTTATTATATTTAAAATTCATCACTTTAATCAAAATAATTTAGTTTAAAATAATTTTAAACAAAAATGACCAAAAATAAATGGGTTTGTCTATATAAAATAGTGTTTATAAAATTTATTTGATAATTTATAAATGATATAACCTAAAACTACACTTATTTTTTTATCATTAATGTTAATTATTTATCCCTAAAATTATTATCCTACAATTTTTTAAACATCATACCCTATTAAAATTTGATAAAACAAATAAATGGGAATATTTAAACATTATGCTAACTTTGGGGCACACAAACATATCACACACCATTGATTTTAATTAAAAAATAATCAAATTATAAATGATTAATTTTTTAATAGAATTAATAAAAAATTAATAATAATTTGAATTCAATTAAAATATTTAAAAACTATAATATTATCTCATGTTGAGTAGATTTTATGTTAAGTGTTTTGCGCTCATGATATTCTCTAGCCCAGTCTTGTGACTACCTGGTCATCGATTGACTTCCATAGAATTTACAAACCCAAAACAAATAAAATAATTTATTTAATTAAAATTATATCATGGATTCAAATATTAATAATTTTAAAAAGGTAATAATAATATCCACTATGAAATAAAAGTATTCAACCAAGGAAAAAGTATTTATCAAAAAACTACTTGTAAATACAAAGGTGTAGAAATGGTACGATGAAATCTTGATTAAATGAATATGCTCCAAATATATGAATATAAAATACATGATACATATCAAAATAAAAATTATAATGTAGAATATAATGGGGAATGTTATTACATGAAATGATAATGAAAAGGTGGAAGAACATAATTAGGACATCATTAATGGGATACTTTCATAGAAGTTTTGCATCACTTAATGATTAAGAAAAATGTTTAAGAATTTCATTAATTTAATATATAGATTATAATCTTATAAAATTCTATATATGGGTATGAAATAAATTTATTAGTGTTCCTGATATATTATTTTTACATGGGGTTTTAAATGTGAATCCTCAAATTTAGAGAATTATGTTAATCTGAATTGCCCAAAATTTAGAACCATATTTATGTATTAATCATATGTACATGTTAAAGAATGAGATTTTTTTTCAATCCTAAAATATATTTAATAATTTTATCCTAATACAAACATGTATGCAAATGTTATGATCAAAAATTAGAAGGGATATTCATGTTGATGAGGTATTTCCATCTTTGATTTTAGAGCCCAATTTCTACCATCAAATCATACAATTAGAATGGATGGTATATTTTAATACTAATTAAAAAATAAATAATTAATTATATATTGGTATTTTATATAAAAATGAATATCATAGATATATTTATAAATAAATACATGTTTTTTTATTAAATGATTAAAAATGAAAAAAAATATTATATTTTTCAATATGTGGAAAAATTACACATTTTAATTAAATAAAAATATTTTGAATTTTGTGGAAAAAATATATATTTTATAAAATATATATATTAATTAAAAATGTATTTTATCTACTCTGCCACAATTACTCTTTTACACTCCTTGTAAAAAACACATTACACGCCCTAACCAAATTCAATCTAGTCAAGAGTGATATGATTTTATAATATTTAATTACTAATTTTTTATCATGGTTCTTATATGTGAATAGATTTTCCAAATTCAATTCTCACACATAAAAAATTATAATGTTTTATTTTTATCCATTAACAATTCTTAAAACACCTTTCCTAAAAATGTCACACTCTTCACACAATAGAAACTATATGAAAAGTTATACAAAATCATATAGAAATTCTTGATCTCTATTGAATTTATAATATTATATAATATCCACATATAATAATAACTAAAGTGTGAAAATATGTGGTCTGTAATGTGGGTTATTCCGATTATTATGGTTAAAGCATAGAAATTTCAAAAAAAATGTTTTCAAATAGATGTTAAACACTTTTTTATAATTCATTACATAATATCCAAATATCAGTGTAATATAACACACTCAAACATACTTAAAAAATATATCACAAAAATAATGATTTACTTTTCATCATTTTTGATATGTGTTACAAGTGAAAAACTGGAACTCATTGAGTAATTTCTCTCTTAATCAATTTTTTAATCTATTTTTTTTCAATTTTGATTTTTTGGTAAACATTTATTTTAAAAAAATTCTAGGATTTGGCTTAACTTTATTATTTTTACTTTTCATGAGGATAGAATGAGTTGAAATATAAAAAATGACAAATAATTTCTAATAACTCATTTTCATTTTGCTCGAGAATAAGACCCACACTTCATATTATCCCAAACATGTGTATAAACTTAGCAAGAAAATATGTAAAATACTTACCCCACACATAAACAATAAAATAAAAACATGAAAAATATACAAAAAATATTTATGAAATGAATTTTATCCCACTTATTCTATCATACATGGATTCTATATTCTTCAATTAAGGTTAAAATGTATGGGTGATCTCAACAGATTCTAAAATAGATCATAAAAACTTGGTAAATATTTTTAACAAAATTGTTGTAATCAAAGCATTTTTTAAAAAGAAATAAAAATAGTTACCACTTAAACTACTAATATAAATTACCTCTAAACTATAGAATATCAAGATTTCAATATGTAAAAAATATTTCAATAACTCTAGTGGCTATAAAATTTATTTGGGTTATAATTTGTGGGAATAGATTTAAATAATTAGACAAAAAAAATGTAGATGGTTGGAAGAAATTTCATAAATTATATTATGTTTAACCCAACTCAGATACCCTCTAAAACGGGTACCTTAATTGAATCACCACATACACGAAGGGTGTTCCAGATCACCATAGGTAGGCGACCTGTACCCGTGAATCAATAATTACCATACAGAATGATTTGACTCAAAATGAAATAAAAAAATGATATATATATACATGATATAAAGAAATAGTGTAAGAGAAAAATAAGAAAAATATGTCATATCAAAAAGAAAATTTTGGAAGAGATACAAATCAAAAGTAGTTAAACAGTCTTCAAGATACATGTTAGAAAATAAAGGAAACCTAGAATCAAAATGGATACTCCATGTGATAGTGTAAGAAAACACCCACCATCTCACCACTATCTACCTATACATAGTCGGAAGAAACCACATTGCCTCATTGTGGCACCTTGTATTTCCCTATATTAAATGACATAACAAGGTCTACGCAACACGCAAAGGGTGTGAAGGGTGCGATCTAAATAGGATCAGTAGCATCCCACCTAGGTTTTCCATATAAAGTTCCAATACAAAAATCCAAACAACGCTAAACTCTAACGGAAAAAATCATGATAATCAGTTTTATAGTTTTTATTACAAAATCATTTTCAAACATTTTCCCTTTTTTCACATTTCCTAATAATCTAGTGAAAATAGCTTCAAATCGTTTCTTATACATAAAATAAGTAAAATCAAAGTTTTATCTCATATCACATCAAAATATAAATCAATACAAACAAAAATAAAGGGGAACATCACGCCAAGGATCATAATAAGTCTGGCTAACTAAGAAATTTATACCCAAACATGAACAATCATGTACATCCAGCCTCTAGACATATTCATTGAATATAGAGAGAAGAGGAACACCCTAGAATGTGAAATACCCAATAGTTTCTAACAACTCCATAGAATAATGAGCCTAGGGAGTAGTGGAATAACCCATGACGGAACCCCTGAATGTAACAATGGATAAGTCATATTGCTACACCTTCCACCTATATACCAAAGGTTTCCCATATACTTCATTTTCAAAATCATTTCATAAAAATCATTATTTGAAATAAATATCATAAATCCATTTCACAATGCTTTGAAATTACATTTTCCTTTATCAAAACCCGGGTAGAACCATCTTTTTTCAAAATCCTATTCCTGCACACACTATTTAATCATTTAAATTATTTGATAAAACAATTTATGAAAAAATATCAATATATGCTTGAGATGGAACCACCTACCACAATCTCGGGTTTCAAATGCCCACAATATGATCCACCAATATGAAATAACATAAAGATAATAGTAGAGGCCCTAGAATCAATCCTTACATATCATAATAAATTCAACAAAAAATTTGTGGGAGAAAAAGACAACAAAACATGTACCTCAAGAAACTCACACAACCCACCAAAACCGACACAAAGGTTATCCACTAGAGGAAGATCACATAAAACATAAATAAAGGATCAACAAAATCAACAACCTAAGACCAATGTATCCGAAAACACTACTCAATGTAACTGTTACGACCAGTGGAATCAAATAAGAACAAAAATAGTTTTTTTGATGATATGTAGTGCTACCAAAAAAATATAAATTATTGAATGAAATAATCTAAAAGGGGGTCAGATCTCAAACATCACCTATGACAGATCCTAGTTCTTGAGAGAAAAAACTACATGTTAAATGAAAGATTAATAATACATCTATCACTATAAAAATTACTCATACTAAAACATTCATGATGTAAACCCATTTCATGAATTGAATTTAATAATTAACAAAAGATGCAAAAAAACAAGTTGTCGGGATCAAAAACATACTTAGACCATTTATCAGTGTGAAACAAATTCACATATTTTAAACAATTCATTCCTTGAACCAACTCATGACATCTACATAGTAACCAATATATGACATGTAACCATTAATGACATGAAAATTCACTATAGGCAGTGAAAATTATGTATTTTGAAGAAATAACTCATACCAAATCCAGTATTCTTTGAACTCATGTAAAACCCTATAAATTTTATGACACAATTATACCAAGACTCTTTGTATTCTAAAAAACATATATCCATGAGATTAAATTTAGTTTCCCCCGTAATGAACCTCCATCCATGGAAACCCAAAATTCCCCCAAATAAAGAGGGAAATAAAAATAGAGTAGAGAAATACCTTATAGTGGGTAATAGAATGTCACAAAATACCCACCATATGAATTAGTATCCCTAGGAAGTCATTTATAGAAATAGTGTCTACAAAGCGGTGAGGACACTACCACCTTATTAATGACTCATTCTCCCAAGTCCCATGAGAATATAATATGTTTTATCATAACACACTGACCAACCAAATTGAGTTCCCACACAAAATGTTTACCGATGAGTTGATGAAATAAATTGGATTTTCTATAACAGATACATCTATCTCTAACTCGATTTATTCCCAACTAATAATGCCATAATGATTAGGATAGTGATTCCTAAACTATTATATGAGAATAACATCATGAATTCTCTTCAATTGAACTAGAAATTCCCACCAATAAGAAACCTAGCCAAGAAACTCAGTGACCCAAAATGTTCTAACATATCTTGAAAAAAATTCATTATTTCCAAAGACAATGATTCCCCATCCAAAGATAAACATTCATGAGTACATCATCACCAAAGAAAAAATCTATAGTACATCGCCATAAACCGACATAAAATTTTTGTGGTCTCTAACATATAACCAGATGACAATGTATATCCTGAATCCTAATTAATGTCTACATAACTAGACTCAACCTTACCAATGAGGTCCCTCCCACCTCTTCCCAATAAATACTTGACATAGACATGTGACTATTCAAATCCTTAAAGGGATCCATTATAATCAGTGACTAGTAACTTTTGTGATAACCAAAATTAACTAGTCCTAAAAGATTATCCCATGATCCATCAAAATTCAAGACATAAGCATTGAGCATATCCTCTAGTATTTAAATATCATGCTCTCTCTAAATGTATTTATATGGATGGTAAGATGTACTCAAACTAAAATGATCCCCCATCTCCTCTTGGGGATTCATTTATAACCATGTGGTAAATATTAGATCCCTACTTAAAAAATGGAAAATATAACCCAATTTAACATCAAAACCACTTACACATACAGATTATGTAGGCCCTTAACTTTACTAGTGTCTTTGATTCGAATTAAAAGAGCCAACATTGTCAACTGAAAAATCACCTTACATTTAGAATTCAACCCTCCGTTGTTTATTAGTAATCCCACAAAAATATCCATGGAAACCTTGGCCCATTTTCAAACCATCACTAGAAGTGTCTACATAAACCCAAAAGTTTTTACATGCACCACATTTAGCTGGTGGTAGGTGTAACAGTGTAACACATAATCTTTAATGTCACAGTTCATATTGGGGCACAAAAATAGTCATCTCATGTCATAAAACAACTACGTAGCACTTGGATGAATGTCCCACTAATTAATATGATAGTCAAAAACAATTGATCTCCTCATATATGATGAGATGATAAACAAATCCTTAAAATTGAGAATACCATATAAGTGTAGAGATCAACTAGATATGGTCTCTACACTAAATAGTGTTTCCCAAATTCCTTTAAACCCATCATCCTTTAACTGATCCAGTACACTAAACTCAAGCAGTGATCATGATAATTGGAAATTAGTTAGAATCACACTTAAAAAAACTTGATGATAATATAAATATAAATTTATGAAGATCTCCATATGGTTCCTCTACTCCTTCAATTCCTGAACATTTTTTGATGGGGCATTCTTACTAAGAGCATCTGCAACAACATTCCTCTTTCCTAGGGTGTGGTCGAGGTTTATGTCAAATAGCTAAAGTTATTCCACCCACCACCTATGTCTATGATTCAAGTATTTTTGATAAAAGATATAACATAGAATCTTATGGTTAAAAAATACCATGAACCTCTCCCTAAAAGATAGTGCCTCCAATATTAAAGTGTATGAATAACCATAGAAAGCTCCAAATCATTATTGGAATAATTCTTATCATGTGACTAAAGATAAAGAGTGTTGTAAATAATTAAAAGATCATCTTGTATAATCATACAACCCAAAATCATACCAGAAGTACTATAGAAAAACACATACCCCTTACCAAGATCAGGTAATATTGGAAAAGGAGCATATGTCCAAATTCATTTCTTTTTAATAAAATAATACTCACACTTTTCATCTCATATAAATTTCACCCCATTCCTAGTAAGGGCAGTCAAAATGGATTCTAACTTTGATAAATCTCTGATAAACCATTTGTAGTATCCAATAATACTAAGAAATAATTGAATCACAAAGACACTATGTGTCTCTTCCCATGACAAAAAACCGCCACCGTCTTAGTATCAACTAACAGTCCTTGCTCAGAAATATTGTTTCCCATGAACTTCACTTATTGGTTCTAGAAATTTCATCTCAAAATCATCCCATAAAAATGGTCACCTCTCATGACTTCTAGAACCATACTCAAATATTTCCCATGATCATTAATTAATTTCATAAAGACAAAAACATCATTAAAGAAGAATACCATAAAATTGTTAAGAAACTCATGGAATATACGGTTCATCAAGGATATAAACACTATAGGAGTTTTAGTCAACACAAATTTAATAACAATATATTCATAATTGTTATAATTTCTCCTAAAATCCATCTTTAGTGTACTAAACTTTTGATCTCTGAGAAGATGATAACCTGACTAGAGATTAACCATTAAAAACCAATTTACCCCTTTTAAATAGTAAAAAAATATTTAATATAGGGAAAAGGATAATTGTTATTAACATTCACCCAAATCAAATTCCGATACTCAAAAAAATAAGATTAATCTTTATCCCTTCTTGTAAAAGATCACAGGGTCTTGCTAAGAAAAAAAAATAGGGTGAACAAATCCTTTCTCCATCAAAGCATCCAACTAAATCTTGACCTCTTTTAGCTTCGCATGTGTTGTTTGATAACGGGTATCAAAATAGACAACAAACTTAAAAATACTTCAATCATTAAATATACCTCCATATATAAAGGAAGGATAAAAAATAATCTAAAATTTTTAGGAAGGTCTCAAAAAATAATCGAAAGATCAAAAATAGAAGAAACTTTATGAGTCTGAACTACTACAGCTGAAAAAACAAATGAGTTCTTTGCGGGAATGTCCTGCGTGACCTTACCTCAGATTCCCTTCTCCATTAAAAAACATAAGAGATACCATAGGCCACAAGAAATGGGACATGATGATGATAATAATAAACCTCATTATACTGATCAATAGTCCAATCAATCCCAATAATGATTTTATATAGATCCATATTGATAATGAGGAAATCCAAAACTAAATCTGCTTCAGCAGTCGATGGTGAACAAGGACATCAAAATTCTTAATCATTCTTATTTCTAGGAGGTGTCTCAAACTACATAATAAAAGAAAATATTTCCATTTTAATTATAATCATATCCAAAAAAGGAAGATATAAATTAGTTGGAGCCGCCTATATTAACTAACGAATTATCTATATAATATTCAATATATATGGTATCTCACACTATCACCAGAACCGCATTATAGTCCATTAAAAACTCATCCATTGCGTGATGGCTCTGCACTCTTGATCCATGTTCCTAGATCCCTAAAGTCTTTGAATAATTATATTACATCATAATATACTTTGGATCTAACAATTCATTAAACAAAATGAGGCATCAAAATATCCTGATCAAATCGTTGTAAATGGACATAAAAGACACAACCATTACACATCTTCATAAGTGAAAACAATACTTTTTGGTGTTCCCATCCTTTTTACACTAATAGAAGGTTAGATTCACACTACTAGATGTAACTAAAAGTGCATAGGATGTCTGTTGTTGAGAACCACCCCCACTACTCCAGTGATTATCATGCCATATTCTATTCCTCCCCTATATTCCATTGAAGCTACCACTGGGTGGAAGATAAGGGTAATAATAACCAACCTTACCAATGAAATATTTCTTCTCCATCATTTCCCTACCTACTACCTTTTCATAGGTCAAAACCTTTATCATAAATACTTATGATCCGATATCCTGTTGCAAACCCTATATGAACTTCTAATCCTTAATTTATTCATTCTTCACCACCTATGGAGAAAAATAAACCCGCACTATAAACCCATTGTTATCCGCTAACACTGAAATATTTCTTCACTAGATGGAAAGGGACTTGGGAAACTTCACTATCATCAGCTAATTTGGAAAAAACTTCTGAAATTTGTGGGTATTCAAACACTTACAATACAATCCCTCATGTCTATCCTCTTATACCATGTAATCTCACCATTGATTACTGCGAAACTCAAGTCTAAACATAACGCACTTCACCGTGATATTCTCAAGATTATAGGAAGTCATATACCTTAAAGATATTGTACATCCAGGGTTCTACTTCTTTAGGTTCGTTTATACCTCTTAATGGTGGTGGATTCTCACATAAGTACTCTCATGCTTGATCCCTCTCCCCTATATCTCTTGGATGAACCTCAAAAATTGTGTTTTGTACTTGTGGTGAATTTTGCTCTTTACCAAAAACTTCCCACAATATAGCCTCAATACTACTCTAATTTTGGGGAATATTCCCTTGAGGGTCATACACTACACCTTCCAAAGGAACAAATCAAAGATGTGTCATAGGCATACCACTACACACCAAAAAACAAGAAATGATCAGACAATAATATAATCTCAGTTCAAACTATATAACCATATGTAAAAATCAAATATTATGATAAATAACTAAAAATATGATACATACATCACAACATACCATGGTTACTTTAGTATCATCATGGAAAGATCTATCCCGACACTCACTACAAAGTACCTCTCAAATCCCAAAAATCATATATCCAATCGACTATCTCCCCAAAACCAGGAAAACCTACCCATGATACAAAATTATGATGAACCTGATCCAGATACCCACCCAAAGTAGTTACTGAACCAAAAAAACACATACATGAAGGGTGTTCTTGATCCTCATAGGCTAACAACTTTCTCACAGGAATCACCAATAACCGGAGGGAATGATTTCTCAAAAACTAAAGCAGACAAAATGACATATATATAAACCAAATTGGAAGAATCAATAAAAGGGAAAAACAATAAATATATTTCATATCAAAAAAGAAATATCACAAGTGATACAAAGTAAAAAAAATCTTAAATACTATCCAAGATACCAGTCCAACAGATTATGAAAACCAAAACCAAAATAGATACTCCATATTATAGCATGGGAAAACACTCACCCTCTCACCACTATCTACCAAGAAATAGGTGACAAAAAATGTGCACCACATTGTGGAGCCCTACCTTTCCCTCTATATAAATTTATCACATGGTAAACATGCCACTAAAGAGGTGAGTAATGTCTGATATAAACAAGCCCAGTAGGATCCCACCTAGGCTTCCCATATCATGTCTAGGTACAACAATATGAAAAACCAAAAACGCTAAATTAAAAAATCAATGATAATTAGTCAAATAATTTTCATATCAAAATCATGAAAAAACATTTCCCCATTCATCTGAATTTCTAAATAATCATAGTAAAAGTGTTTTAAAGCATTTCATAAACATCAAAGCTATCAAATAAAATCATATATCTCATATCACATCAAAATAAAAAGTAATCCCAAAAAACCAATAGGTATCATCATGAAAAGGATCAACATAGATCATGCTATCTATGACACTAATACCCAATCATAGACAATCACACACATCCAACCACTAAACATAGGCATTGAATCTAGGGAGCATAGGAACACCCCAAAAAATGAACCTCCCAATAGTTTCTAACAAGCCCCTTGAAAAATAGTACTTTGGAGAAAAGAAACACTCCATGAGTGACCCCCTGATATAATCAATAGATTAGGTATATTACCACACCTTCCACCTAAGTACCCAAAATTTTCAATGTGCTAAAGTTTCCAAACCATTTTATCGAAATCATTCATTGAAACCCATTTCATAAATACATTTGAAAATTATTTAAAAATACACTTTCCTATACCAAAATAAGGGTAAATCCATATTTTCTCCAATACATATTTCTAAACATATAATTAAATCATTTTAATTCAGTAATTAAACAATTTATAAAATAAGAGCAATATAGTTCATCCAACATAGTCTAAATATGGAATCACCTACCTCAATCTCAGGTCATACATGCCCATAATGGGATCCATAAACATGAAACAATGAAAAGACAACAACAGAGGTCCTAGAATCAATGCTTACACATAAAAATAAAATCAATAAGAAAAGCACATGGTATAGAATATAATACAACACATACCATAAGAAGCTCACATACCTCACCAAAACCAACAAAAAGGTCGTCCTATAAAGGAAGATCACACAATGAATCTTGAAAGGATAAAGTGAAAAAAAATAAAAATATCAATCAATCTGAAAATGTAGCATAATATAATATCTAGGACTAATGGAATTTAAAATTTATAAATAACACTTAATCGAAGAGACACTATGAAACCATAATAAAGATCAATCACAAAAAAAATGATCTGGAAGGAGTGAAGATCACAAAAATTTATTGAGAGACCTCCTATGTCTTAATAGAAAATCCTGAATATGGAATGGAATATTAATCATTCAATAAAATACTTAAAAATAACTAATATCAAAACATTCATGATGTGAAACAATTTCATGACATTAATATATTAAATAGGAAAAGTCGTCGAAAAAAATGTCTCACTAGATTAAAAAACCTACCTTTGATGATTTCCTTACATGAAACTAATTCAAAGAATTTAAAACATTCATGCCTTTAACTAATTCATATAATACCCATAGAAATCAATATATGAGATATAACCATTTATGATAAGAAAATTCTCTACAAGCATTGAACAGTCAAGTCTCTAATGAAATAACCCAAACCAACTCCAGTGATATCCAAACTCCAAGAGAACCCCAAAATTCCTTTTCAAAATTTATTCCCATAAAAATTTACTTCTAATAAACATAAATCCCAAAAAATTAGGCCATTATCCCTATAAGAGGCTCTCCTTCCTTGAAATCCCCAAAAACAAATTCAAAAAAAGGGGGAAATAAAAAGAGAGATGATAAACACCTTGAAGTGGTTAACATTATGTTACATATACTTATATCCATATTCTATAAAATTTTTAGTATAAAAATAATATAAACACTCAAAAATAAATATTTAATAAGATCTATTGTGGTTTTTCAGTTAATTATTTTAAAAAACACATGAAAATCAAAACAAAATACACTCAATAAAGAAAAAAAATAAAGTTTGTGACATCATAAAAATTTTACCGAACCATTTAATTTTATGAGAAATTATACTAAAAATATCGTTTAAATATCATAAATGAATATGAAATTATATAATTTAAATTAGTAATAGTAATAAAATATATTTAAGAGAAAAAATTTCTTGATGATACCAAGTATTGTCTAAGTCATGAAGGGAAATCACATGATCTCCTTCTGTCTAGAACCCATAAATGTATGAAATAACACACTTCCCATTGACTATGATGATGATTCATGTTTCATATTGTGTAATTATTTATTTATAAAAAGGGGAAATAATAATATACATCATAGTGGTCAAACTATCTAAAACACCAGATGAAAGGAATTAGCTTTAGCCTTGAGCAATAGAGAATAAATATTTCTCCCATATAAAACTCCCTGATGTATATAATCTTGTAATAATTATCTTCTGATAAATCATCAGAAATATTCAATCTATAATATTATTATAATTGGATCTCCTCAATCCCTATATTTTTCAGCTTCCTATATTCCTGTGGATAGGTTTAATCCATGTTGATTTTTCAGGACCTAGTATGTCTAATACACAATCATTATAAGAATATACCAAGATTTAACAAAGATATTATAATATTTGAAAATTACATAGTAATATTTTATCCCATACTATATTCTTAAATTGAATTATCCAATTGCGTACTTTAATCTTTTTTATTTAGAGGCATGGTTTTCTATAATATTTTCATCATCTACTAATTTAAAAATTCTAACAATCCATTTGATTGGGGGAAGTATAGTTTCAATGTATTATGAAACACCATATAATTCTAAATGAGGGAACCCAATTTTTAGTTATCAAAGATTAACCATTTTTCATTGATCATATTATGTCGAATTTTTTAAATATTTACATTCAAAGAAACTATACTAAAATAGGATAATCTTTAATATTGGTCGTCATAGACTCCACACATTTTCCAGAATAATAAAAAAACAAAATTTATAAAAATAAATATAAACAGTTAAAATCAAAAATATATTAAATAAACGATATATCAAAAATAATGTACAATAATATAGGTTTTTTTAGGTACCACTTGTCTCTTATAAAAATTAAAATTGTGATGGTAGCATGTACATGATCTTCAAACTAATATGATTCATGGATTATAAAAGGTTATAAAACTCTGCTTATGACCTTTATAGATATTTAATAATAGAAAAATTTACAGCATAATAAATTGTATATTATTTTGTAAATATACTCTAGAAATTGGTTAAGAATGAATCTTCTAGTAACTTCTCCACTATAGATACACTGAAGTTATGGGACACCCAACACATAATACCAAGACCCACTCGTCAATTTTTTCATAGGGTTTTCTATAATATATATTGTACTTTAAAAGTAAATATATTGTTATATATATCAATATTAAAAGGTCAGTTTCCTAAGAAAACATAAATATTCTCATTGTGGAATGTATCTTAAAGAGTTACCTTCTCCAAGGTGTCAACTCCAGATGTGTGAGGGATCATGGTCATTTTATGAGTTAAAAATTTATCTCACATAATTTTACCTCTAATATATATTTTAATATCTTTTAAAAATAGAATCCAGGGAAAAACCATGTTTTTCATCTGGATTCATTAAGAGGTAACTCGATGTTGTATGTTCAAAGAAACCATTGAATTTATAGAATAATAAATAGCAATAAAATATTACCAAAAAGAATATTATAGTAAAAAACATTATTTTAAATGTAATATATATTTGTGTATGAATAAATTACCATGTATGAATAGTAAACCACATGGATCTTTCCCTTTACACTCAATGACCAGATCACTCCAACTACGTTTTTTGAAGAATCTCGTATAATATTTAAGGGGGGTTTCAACCAAGAATGCTATGTGATAATGGGAGTGGTGAGGGGTTTCTATTTTTAATCAATTTATATCCTATAAAAATCATCAAACACAAAATTTTAATTCATTTGAATCATTTGAGATATGTGTAGATATATCTTACATAAATCTATAATGAATAATTTATAATTACAAATATTCGTTAGGAATGTTTCAATATCTGACATATATATAGGATATGGTAATATAAAATTAATGTAAACCTCGATCTATAATCCATGATAATATACATAGATACTACATTCCCTAGGAAAATGTATCTATATACCATGAAATTACATTTCTAACATTTTAAAATGTTTTTTTCTAAATAAAATGATGCAATTTTTTTTTTAAAAACATTAGTGTAACCTTTCCAGTGAGGATCAATATATTTTAATAGAATCTATGAGTACATTCAAATAATTATTTATTAAAAAAATATAATACTCACCATATATCTTTGAATGATTTTTAATGTTTTATAATGTAAATTTTACATTCATTAATAAGTGAAAATAAACAATAGGTATAATTATTTCATATTATCCTAGTCCTATTTTGTAATAGGAAACTGAAATTAAATTGAACAGTCATCCCTGAAGTGATCATGTTTTCTTTAAGTGAGTCTATAAAGTATCTAGTCAATAAAATGAAAGAAAAATCCCCATTTCAAGTGAATTGATTTAGTTTTCAGAATAATATGAACAGTTTCTGTCCATTTTTCATTGACATTCGAATTGATATGTACAAATAATTTTACACTACCATAAATATATATTACATGGGAAGAAATTGGAAAAAGATGAACTACTAAGAATTAAATATTTCATAAATAACAGTTAACTCAAGTGACATTATATGTATTTATCTAAAACTTCTAATTAAGTGGGATTAAGATTTTTTTTACATCATAAATACTTTAAAACAACCACTAGAAAAATAAAATTACATATATATGGGGGGAACATTGAATTTATATTAATAACCACCAAATAACTCTGGTTTTCTCCTTAAAAAGATCTATAAGTTGAGTTTCCTATTATAGAGGAATAGTTTTATCAGTAATAAGAGGTAAATATTCAATTGTTAATAAGTATTAATATTTCAAATTTGGGGGTATGATTGAGTTTCAATGTGTGAGGGTTTGGGAGTGAGGTATGGACTGAAATATGTATAGAGAAATTTCTATGAACTGTAATGTCTTGCCCTAGTATCCACTGAACCCCTGGACCGAGCTGGTGGGTCACATGGCCTCAAGTATGCCTCTCCATAAAATAGAGTTTTCCAACTAAATGTGATGGTTTAAAGAGCTATAGTGGAGAGACTATACCCTCCTATCATAGTGTTACAGTGGATAATATAAATAGGAAGACAACATAGGAATCATAAAATAAACAAACACCAATGCAACTCAACTAGTAACCCGACATAGAGAAAGCATGATATAAGAGAATAGTGATGTTAAATAAAATATGTTAATCAAATTTGGATTGTTAAATAACCAATAAAATATAATAATATAAAATTAAAATAGACTGAGACATATAAAACGATGTTATGGCATGCTGACAAACCCAAGAAGCGGAAAAAGGGAATTTCATGTACTACATGCTATAAAAAATAGAAAATCGATAAAAGACTACTACACTATATTCTCAAAAATCATCACAATACACTTCTACCATGCTCCATACTATAAGTAAAAATAAGAAAAAAATCTACAGTATGGTGATTTCCCTTATCCATATATATAGATAAGTAATCTACTCGGGTACCAAAGGCATCCCCAAGTAGGTGGTATGATAAAATTCCAATATACCACCACCATTTGTGTCTAGTAATCATCCTGAAAATATATATAGAAATAGTGGTGTGAAAGTATATAGAATACTAACTAATTTATAACAAAAAAATGACAACCAACTCAGGTTCTTATAAGACACATGGCAGCTCTACCTACTTCGACAGAGGTTGTAATGAATGTCTGATCAGTAACCAAACATATATATAGTAATAATATATCTAGTAGAGTTATATATTGTATCCACCTATACTTACTAAGTATGTGAGGATTCAATTAGTCATATATAAGGCCACTAGTTGTTGGCTAGATCCGAGGCATAATACAAGTGTCCAAACCAGACTAAAAAGCTGGTAGGCTCATATAGAGGGTATATCCTCGAAATCTCATAATGAATGTGATACATCATTCACAACACTCAAGATATATGGGGTGGTAAATCATTCACAACACATTATACATGGAATTTGGAATGTCATTATCATTTCTAAGATAATAGTATAACGGTGAGATACGTCATTCTCAACACCCGATGTAAGGCAGCGTGAAACATTTTTCTCAATAAAACCCTTAACCATATTTTAGTATCCAATATCAATGGCATGATTATTTTAATATTAATAACATAGGAATCACCTCATAAAAATTGTAATCAACAAACCCAGTATATATTTAAATGGGTCTCATAGTTCATATAATCCATATGATTAAATATAACAAACATGAATCCTTAGGTGTGGTCTTTCCACCCATTTCCATTCATTAGAACTAAACCATTCAATTCATTTAAAATAGGGAAACAATTTTGTGTAAATTTAATCAATTGATTTAATTAATCAAGGTTTGAAAAATCAATTTCATATAAACTTAGCACTTAATAAGTGCTTGGAACATATGTACAAGTATATTAGATTGGGAAAATCCATTTACAATCCAATACAAAAACATAAGTGTTCTGGTTATATAATCAATTAAATATAACAGGGAATTTCATGACAAAACATCCATGGGGTGGCTATTATTAAATTTGGATTCCTCTGAATACTTAGCAATGATCCTTAAGAGTATAACTACGTACTTATAAAAATATAAAGAAAAAAATGCATTTCAACTAAAAGTATGATAATAGATGGTGTGCGACATCAAAAAAAGAGCTATGAAATAAACGAAAACTTGAAAATAAATTATATACAACCTACCATAGGATCTAAGATGACTTCTCGTCCAATATTGGCTTCATATTTTAAGTTGATGAGAAGAAAAATGAAGAATGGTCTAAAACCCAGAAAATAGGGCACACGAGTGTGCACCTAAATATTACAATAGATAAGGAGATGAACCATATAAAGAAGAAAGATGATTTTAGAGCTTACTGATGTGGATCCAATTCTTCTAAAAATGATTCTTTTGGAGTCTGTATAATGGGGACATAGAAATTCCTAGATTATGAAAAGGTAGAGATCCTAGGAGATGGGAGGAGAACTCATCCACTAGATATTATAGAAATAAATAGGGGGTGATGTATTAGATTCATTAATGGAAAATTTTTAATTTCACCCACACAGAATGGGGCACACAGTTTGGCTTCATGGTTGGCCAAACCATGTGCTAACCATGCACCATACCAATACATAAGGGGGGTCACCTTATGGGCTAGGAACATGGTTTTTCAAACCGTGTGCAATCCATGTGTAAGGAAATATCCTATGGTGGACCCCATGTGGTCTAGGAGCACAGTTTGAGAAACCATGCTCAGTCTGTGAAACTTTCTTCTATAATTTCTCTGAGAAAAATTACATAGCTTTGTTCCTAAACTCACACAATTTCATAAAATCGAATGGCCTCCCCTAGGCCACTGAGATCCCAGCATGGTTACCCAACACAATAAGTACTAACTATTCCATAACCATGCAACCTACCCAATTTTCTCAATTCTTGGATATTGAGGCTCCCAACATGCCCCAGGAACATGTAGAACCTTCCTTAGGACATATTTTATACTTTCCAAAGAAAAAAGGATCCAATTTGAAAAAAAAATATACCCTTTAAAAAAGTTGTGTTGTTACAACCTCCCCCCCGACCTCTCTTAAAGGGAATCATCCCTCAGTTGTCCTTTTGAGGGTAAAGAGGTATTATCATAGAATAACTTTGGTTAATGAGAAATGTATTGGTTTATTATTCCTTGGTCATTTCCTACACTTTGTCATTTTACCATCACTATTTTTACAAAGGAACTGACCAACCCCATAGTGTTTTAACACTCCAATCAATGATATACACGAGATACTCCTCAAAAGAATCATCTTCAACCAACTTTTCCTTTTCTGGATGTACCACATTCAATAGGTCAAGATAAAACCAGTGAGGCATAGATATATGAAAGACATCATGAATAAACCAATATCTATAAGGAAGTGTTATTGGGTAATCTACTATTCCGATTCATTTCAAATCCTCAAAGGGTCTAGTGAATTATGGAGATAGCTTTCCCGACCACTAAATTCATTGATGGACCTACCTCAGTGAGACTTGCAAGAAGACATGAACTCTGTCCTCAAACTCAATAGGTCATCGATGTCGATTGGAATATGACTATTGTCTTTATTGGGTTATCATCATTCACTATTTGATAAATTGGACCAACTCTACAGTCTCCTAGACTAGACACAATCCAATTAAAACCAAATCCCTTACCTCTAACAAGAACCAAGGTGATTGTTAAGGGCTACCAAAGAAGGCCTCATCAAGATCCATCTAAATGGTATCATGAGATCTGTTATTATAAGTGAAGTCAATAATGAGAATGTATTTATCCTAAGAATTGACAAAGTCCAAGACATATGCATGTATCAGTTCCTATAATACCTAAAATTTGTGCTCTATCTATCCATCAGTCTGAGGATGATAGGTCGTGTTTAGAAGCACTTGTGTACATAAGGCCTTATGCAACCCCTATTAGAATCGGGGCGTGAAGAGAGAATCTCGATCAGATATGATATATTGTCAAGCTCCAAGAACATGTATGACCTCATTGATTTATATCCTCCCTAGAACATCTATCTTAAATGGATCTTGAATAGGTATAAAGTGTGAGACTTTTAACAAACAATCAATGACTAACCAAAAAATATCATTCCATTGAGGTGATCTGGGTAAACTGGTAACAAAATTCATGGAAACATCATCCCATTTTGAATCGATAATGAGAAATGGCATTAAAAATCATGTCGGACACTGAATTTATACCTTTAACTACTGACAGGTGGAACATAGAGTGATAAATCCAGAAATATTCCAGTTTATAACAGGCCACCAATATCAGATACGTAAGTCTCAACACATCTTGGTGACACCAAGATATACCACCAATGATAAGGCATGAAATTCCCATATCAGCTCCTCTATGATGTCTTATGGGACCCCTAAAGGCCCATGAAATCACGAGGTCTCATTCTGATCCATGATAAAATAATAAAATGAGTCATCATCTAAGATACTTTTCTTAATGACTGGACCATTGAAATCTGAAAGTTTCCCCATTCTCACTCGCTCTAGAAGATTAGAGGTCACAACTAAAGCTGAGAGTGTAGTCTATCCGTTATCCTCCTAAACCTCAACATGTATCTCAAAAAACAAGGCCATGATCTACCACTCACCACTATCCTCATACACCACCAATGTCAGATTCCTCAAGCTTACAACATTGGATATATCATTGACTTTTTGAGGTGTATAAGTAATCTTGAAATCGAAAGGCTATAGATACTCAAACCATCTATGTTTCCTGAGATTCGGATAACACTGTGTAAATCTCTACCTGGGTCTTGTGTAAATAGTGAATACCAAAAAGTACTCACCATGTAAATAGTTACTCTAACAATGTAGATAACAAACTACATCAGCTAGCTCAAGTCTGTGTGTCGGGTTTTCCCACTTGTAATGCATCAACGGATGATACTTTTACATGATGAATTTCTCATCCTGCATCAGAACCACTCATATCCCAGTACCAAATTATTCAATGTAGACTATATATTTCCTTCTCATCTCCAATAGAATCAGTGTTGGCACTAAAGTCAATCTTCCCTTCTACTTCAGAAAGGCTACATCATAAAATACCGATCATACAAATTTATCACTGTTTTAGTGAACACCTTATGAGGTGATACAATAAATGAGAAAACCTAAATAAAGCATCTATGATATGGTTATCCCCAAAAAACTCCATATATAAAAGAAGTTTTTAATCTATTCCCAATATAATATAGCTCTCACTTTCTCTATGTCTACTGAAACTTCTGACTTTGAGATGATGTGACCGAGGAACTAGAATTTGTTGATCTAGAAATAGAACATTCAAATATTAGTATAAATATTGTTCTCTCTCAGTATATTCTTCATGATCTCAATATGTTGGGCATAGTCATTTCAATAAATAGAATACACTATGATTTCTTCAAAAAATACTACTATGAATGAATCTATACAAAGGTGGAAACCCCAATTCATTTGATCCATGAAAATAGATGCTGAATTCATGAGAATTAAATGCATTAACATGTACTTATATAGTTTATACCAACTCCTAAAAGTTATGTGGGGTATTTGGGAGAACCTAAAATTCACTGGATGGTTGTGAAACCTCAAATAAATCTTTGAAAATACTCCTGCTCATTGGAGATGATAGAAGAGGTCATCTATTTATGGAAGTGGAAACCTATTATTTATCATGATTTTGTTTAATTGACATAAATCCACAAAAATTCTGCGGGTATCATCCTCGTTATCAGAAAAAAGTATCAGTGAACCCTAAGGAAATGTTTTGTGGTGTATAAAGCATTTATCCTCCAGATCCTCTAACTATTTCTTGAGATCTAGAAGCTCCTTAGGTGAAATCCTGCACGGAGGAATGGTCACTGGCGCTGCTCCTAGAACTAACTAAATTTTTAAATATACCTCTTTCACTAGAGGTAGGCCAGAAAAGTCATCAGGGAAACATTATTGAAACAATCCACCACATATGAGAAAATAGCTAGCTATAACCCCTAATCATCAAAGAAAAGACTAGAAATATTAGCTTCCATACTACCCAACCTTTTTTCCCTTAGTCCTTCTTGAGTCTAATTAACAACCCACTCTCCCTTATAAATATATGTATCACCCTATATTGATGTAAACATTAGATTTAGATAATATCATCCAATATGATATTGATAGGGAATTAACATGTCAGTCATGATGATTACATCAAATCATTTCAGGTCAAGGATAAAGAGAATCCATACAAAGAGACTTCTTCTTATCTCAAGGGGGTAGTCCTTACAATAGAGTACCCTCTCTTATCAGATAACCAATGGGGTATTGATCATCATCACATCATATAAGTGTTCTATATTGAGGTACCTACTATGCATAATCATCTCATATATAATGGAGTGTGACATGCCTATGCCAAATAAAGAAGACACTAATGTAGATTCTACATGAATACGACCTCAAACTATAGATGGTTCACCACTATACTCCTATAAATAGGTTTCACTACATTTAACTAACCCATACCATGGCCCTGAGTCAGTGCCTAACCTCCTTGATCAACCCGGTCTTCGAGAACTCATAATCACAAGTCTAATTTACTCTGTCTCAACCACTACCTATATCTGATCTACTGGTGTTATTCCATTTACTGTCCTTATAAGATACTACAAACCCCACTTTTCAATGTGGGGAAGGTTTAGATCCCTACTCACTATTCATTGTTGGAAATGAACTATAGAAGCTTTGGATATATCTCATCCAACTGCAGCCTCCGTATTCAGTTGGATCCCAGAAATATTGGTGTTTCTTATGTCCCATCTTTTCTCACTAGTGTGAGATAATAAATATTTTAGCACAAACTACCCGGATACTACTACCCTTATGAGAAACCTTAAATTGGTGCTTTCATCCTCTAGAATAAACACTACTAGATCTTAGTGTTGAACCATCCCAGTTTTCACTATTGGATTCCCCTAGTGGATGACATAGTGGCATGGGTCTACAATTCCAAATGCAAGCCTCAAAAAAGGATTTAACAACCGAAAGAACAAAATATAGATAACTATGATAGGTACAAAACCTTCATATTAAAAAATCACACCTATCTGTCTACTCTAGAAGCCTTTTCTATGTGAAACGTAAAACACCATAAGGGGCCAGGAGAATGTTAGAGACTCCCAGCTACCACTACTCAGGTCACATCTAGGTATAGGATTTTTATCACACATATAGGGTAACCATTTCATTTTTAGAATTCATATTCATTTTATATTTTTTTTCATTTATGTATTTAAATATCATTAAATTTTTTAATTATATTAATCATCATTTCCAATTTATAATGACCCCTACTCATTATAAATTTAAATGTGGCATCCACTTAATCCTAACCATACCATATTCCATCCCATGCGACCAATGGTCCATGGATCAACATTCCAAAACTGACTATTCATAGTGACTGATTTAACCTTTGTAGGAAAACACCTTTTTGTTAACAAATACATTTTATTTTCCAATTATGTATTCTCTTACCCGCAAAAAAATTCAACACATCTCAATATTTAATAATCATGAAAAACAATATTCAATAGAAAGTTTCATATTGAAAAAAAAATGTGGCATGAAACAATGGATGACATATCAGTCCAAAGGTTCCAATAATGATGTATGAGATTTCATACCCTCATTTCATTATTCTAAATACAAATAAATACCATTTTAATAACACCAATAATAATAACATCATAATACATGTGTGTCACCCAAATTTGAAGTTATATCATCTTTAATAGATGAAATCCAATAAAAACAATAACCCATTAGTGTAAATTTGGATTTTTTTTCTTCATGGGTTAGCTAGTTCTAGTAAAATCTCATTACCAAACTCCAAAACATTCTTAATCTCCAATATATTTTAACAAAATAGCATGTCATAAAAGAAAATAACTCTGATTGAACTTTGTAACGCCTATACCTAGGACCTACTTAACTTGTTCCCAACATTGGTGGGTCACATGGCCTCAAGTGTGCATCTTCATATTCTAGATGATTTTGACTCTATGTTTGGTTCTAAGGTGGTGTATTGGGGAGACTATACCTTCATATCATATTTTCCCAATGGAAATGATAAATAAGTAGACAGTAGTGGAAGAATAATATAAACAGACACCAAGAAAACCTGACCAATAACCCACCTTAGCAGAAGCATGATATAACATAATAGCACAGTTGAATCAAATATCATAATCAAATGAGAAATAATAAATAAAAAAATTAATAATATCACAATCTAATAGGTTGATTTATATACAATTATTTCATGTAATGTTGATATAAAAAAATAATATTAATAGGGGAAAAGTATATACAACATGATATAGAAAAACACAAAATGAAAAAAATATTGTTCCAGTATCATCTCAAGCATCATCTTGGTCCTCTTCTCACTTGATCCATACTATAAGTAAAAAATAATCATAAATCTGTATCAGGGTTCTTTCCCTTATCTATACCTAAAGACGAGTAATCTACTTGGGTAACAAAGGAAACCTGAGTGGAGTTTGAGATAAAATTCCAATATGCCACCACAAACGATGTCTAGTAATAATTCATCCTATATACATAGAAACAATGGTGTATAGGTTCAATGAATTTTAAACATTTTTGAACAAATAAATACCAACCAAGTTATGTTCTTATAGCACACATGGCAGCTCTACCTACTTTAGCATTGGATGGGATGAGTTTCATAACAATAACCATACATATGTATAGTAATAATATATATAATAAAGTTATATACTATATCCATTTATATTAACTATGTACGTGAGGATGTAAGTAGACATGTTCCTTGATACTAGGATTTGGCTGGACATGGGGCATAACGCAGGAACCCATTACTTTTTTAAAGAGATATTAGCCTCAAGTAGAGGGTACATGCACTGAATATCATAATGAATATGATATGTGATTATCAACACTCAAGATAGGTGGGGTGAGATGTCATGCCAAACACCTAATACAAGGAATGTGGAATGTCATGCCCATCGCTCGGATAATAGTATAACGGTGAGAGACGTCATGTTCAACAATTTATGTAAGGGAACATGAAACAACTTTTCGAACATAACACTTAACCATCATTCCAGAACCAATATCAATGGCATGATCGTAATAATAATAATAAATATGTAACCACATCACAAGAATTTAAATCATAGAACCCATTATATATGTAAATGGGTTTAATTGTTCATATAACCCACATGATTAAATATGACAAGAATGCATTATGAATCATGGCCTTTCCACCCATTTCCTTTCATTAGAACTAACCCATTAAATTCAATTAAGCAAGGTAAATAATTTTCATTAGTTTAATCAAGGTATCTAAATTCCATTTCATATAATCCCATCACTTAGCAAGTTTTGGAAACAACTAGACATGTATATAATTGTGGTAAAATACATTTACAATTCAAGATAAACTGTTAAAAGGTGTTCTATTTATTTAGTCAGTTGAATATAAAGGGTAATTTCTAGATGAAATGACCTAGGGGTGGATATTATTGAGTTTAAAATCCTATAAATACTTAGAAATAATTCTCACGAGTATAATGTTGTGTTTTTAATAACTTAAAGAGAAAGTATTCATTTAATGAAAACACGCAGCATTTTCCAGCTTGCGACACATTAGTAAAGTTATGAAAAACACTAAATATTTGGGAATAAATTCTAGATCACTTTATTTAGGTTCATAAATGAATCATTTTCCAATTAAAACTTTATATTTTAAACATATAGGAAGAAAAATTATTAATTTTTCAACACCCAAAAAATAGGACATAAGAGCTTGTACCAAAATAGCTTAAGAGATATAAAGAAAAAAATAGAGAAGGAAGAAATAGGATTAGATTGGCTACTGATGCAGATCCAATTCTTTCAATGACACTTGATTTAGAGTCTAGATGGAGGAGAAAAAAATTCCTCGATTAGGAAAAATGGGATCGCATGGGAGATGGGAGGAGACCACATCCACTAGAAATGAGAGAAGGAGAGAGGGCAGTGAGGTATTCGATTCATTAAGGGAAATTCATAATTTCAACCATACAGAATTAGGTGTGTGGTTTCTCCACATGTTTGTACAAATAATTCACCAATTTTTCACTATACCAATTCCCAATGAGGGACCCTTCATGGCCTGGGAGAATGGTTTTCCCAACCGAGCACCACTTGTTCACAGGGATCGGTCCTAAGGAGGACCCCATGTGGGCTAGGTGAACAGTTTAGGTAACCGTACACAACATTTTTAAATTATGACTACAATATTTCAAAGGCAATTCACAAAGATGTGAACCTAGGTTTGAATGGTTTCAGACAACTATATGGCCTCTTTCATTCAATTGAGATCCTATACACAGTTAGTACCAACCCTCTGGTAACCATGTGTCCAACCCTGTTTCCCCAATTCTTATAGATCTAGGATAAAAATAGGCCCCAGACACTCTTGGAACCTTTTTTAGACCATATATCTTGTTTAACGAAATAAAAAAATGATTCAATTTGAAAAACTAATGAACGATGCTTTTGAGAAATTTTAGATCATTACATACATAATGAATATAATAATAATAACGTGTATACTTAATATAAAAAAATAGTGAATAGAATCAATTAGCATAATCAATATTCATATCATCGTTAAGAATAAGATTTTTCAAATTAGAATTTGAATTAAAATTAATGAAATAACCAAGAGTGGTTATATACTGTGAAATAGGTATGGAAATATTTTGAGATCTCAGACCTATAATAACCATTATTTATTTTTCATTTTACTCTATTTATTTTTTCTTTTATAGGAATTGGAATGAACTAATATTATGTAAAAATAGAGGAGTGGTTTATATGATTCCATCATAAATTTATATTTAAAATATTTATTCAGTTTTTATTTTTATTTGAGTAGTGTTAATAGAAATTTTAGGTGAACTAGAGGAGGGAATTAATGGGGGAGATGTAGTGTGAGGACTGGTTACTAAGAGGGCTTAGACTGAGTACTTTGGGGATTCTACTGGGTGGTTTTTTTATGCTCATTGGGTACTCGGTGGTCTTATATGGGATACTAGATGGAAACTTTGTAAAATTAATTTAAAATAATAGTATTTTGGCCAATTCAGTACTATGATTGTATCTTAAAACGTGCATGGATTAATATTTCACTATCATCCTTATCACAAATCTTCACTATTAATCTTATTTCACTCTCTTATAACCCTTTTGTGTACTCCTCTATGATTATTTTCTATGTGGGCCACATGATTTCATAAACACTAATCATTAACAAAGTAATTCTAGTTTATCCATCATTTTATTAATAATAGTAATAGTTTTCTCATGTTTTTCAAATTTAATCATTATGACACCTTTTGATTTCCTTAGTTTCCTTCTCACCTAACTGTATGGATAGATCTTATTGGGTAAATCAATGATATGGTTTTTTTTATATTTTTGATTTGTTTCCATATGATGATTGTTATGTGATCCCAGTTTATAATTAATGTATTGTTAGAATTTGTTTTTTATTTATGGAATAATTGAATTACAGGATAATGGATTCAGTTCTATATATGGTTGGTTACCAAATCACATTCCTATAAACTATCATAGTGTAGTTAATGTACCTCTATGGGGTTGAGTGAGAAATAACTGGATAATAATTTTACATCAAAAAAATTCTTAATAAATGGAGTTTTTGATAACTCTAATTAGAATAATTTATCATTTATTCCATTGGTTATACCTAGGTTGTGGATCTGCAACATTTGTTACATGAATACATATTATTTATTTATAAAACATTTTATGAATCTCCTGACATTTTTTTTGGTATATATTATGTATTTGGGACTCATAATTATAACTCCTAGTGTATGGTATAATTATGTTTAACTATGGAACAATTTCAACATAAAATGTTATATTGGTTTTTTGAAAGCCTATTCTTGATTATAATCCCATTTTTTAGTCGATATAAATGATATTATTTATTTTTAAATAACTAGGTAATTACCATTAAACCAATAATCATATTTAATTACCTATAATATTTATTGTTAAATTTATTCTTAATATTTAATACTCTGAGACTCCATCATCTAAATGATGTTGTAGCTATTTTTTTAATTCTAAACATTATATATTCCATGTCTATGAATGATATTGATTGGTTGAATCACTTTAGTTAGAGTTTTCAATTTTTAAATACATTCTTATGTTTCCATGTTATAGTTCAAAAATTATCATGATGTTCAGTGTTCTCTATAAATATATTTCACATGTATGGCCTTGAATTTTTTTTTTCTATTATTTATAATTGAGACCATTTTTATTCTATTTAATATTTAATACATGTGTACGGGCTACATATGGGGAAATATATACCTATATGATATGTTACTCTCAATGAGATTATAGACCTTATATAGTGGTAAGTTATGTATATGTATAACATTATATATATATCATCACACACATATACATTCTTTCTTATAAAACATTTATTGGACACCAAGGATATGATGATATATATGTATCTATTCCTTCTGATGAGAACAATATATTCCTCCTAAGAGAGAAATATATTGATGTGAATTTATTATTACTCTATATGAGAAGATAGTTTTGTCACAAGTATAAAAATAATATATAAGTGTGTGTGTGTGTGTACCTGACCTCCTATAGAGGATGGGATCCAACTAATATACTTTAAGAATTTGTCTCTTTTGGTGAATAGGTAAACTAAATATATTCTAAATATCAATTGATGTAGGTTTGGATGATACCACTGATAATATTTAAATTCTCTAGTAAATAATGATTTATTATTCTTCTTGAATATTAGAAAATATGTTCTAATTTTTATCCAACCTTTATTTGATTATATTTATTAATATTTTTTACTTATACCTACAATGTACAGTTTATTTAAACTTATTATTTTATGGAATAGTGGATTTTTTTAAAATTTCCTAAGTTACATTATACTCATACCCTAAATGTTTTTTTTAAAATTAATTTACACCATGTCTTCTTTCACCCCAGGTAAATATAGTTCACTCTGGTAAAAGGTATTATAACACTAGATCATGGGTTATCAATGCACATTATGTCTGGAGTTAGGATATAAAATTTTAGAGTTCTTGGTGAATGTGAGAAGATTTTACTATAGAAATTTAATTGGTGTCCCTCATGAGATCAGAAACAAATGGGTCATATGATTCCACATGATAGGCTATTATTTTCCTTTCATATTTCTATAATGTTTTTTTGTTTTTTTCAACTTCTTGATTAATTAATATCTATTTTACACTATATTTTAGTATGTATTTATTTTTTTATAAAGTTCTTATCCTTTATTACTTAGATAACCCATTGAAATGGAGTTCTGCTAATGGAAAATTTATACTGGTCACCTAGGATCGATGACATTAGTGGTCATGAAAATAAAAAAAATTAGTCTCATTTTTATTATTTAGTATTTTATTTTTTTCATCATTTATTGAGGGTAAATTGAGATAACCCGTTAACATAAATTGTAAATAATATATTATTTTCATATTTTAAACATTATATATCATAAAAATAACACCCCTTAACCTATATGTTTATTTACTTTTAATATTATATATATAATAAATTCATAAATATCTTGGAAAAATATAATTATCACATGATATCCTTTTAAAAATATCAAAAATAATATTATTATTCTTTTCTTGATTAATGGAAACATGAGAGATAGTGAGATCATATGCATAATAAGAGTAAACATGAGAGTAAAAAATGAAGATAATAAGTGAGAATAAGATGGTGTTATGAGTATGAAAACAAGATAAAGGTTTACTTTCATGATTTAAGATAATTATAACCAAAAAATATTGACCAAGATTTATTATTCATAGAATAACTCTTTTGGCATAACATAAGACATTATTAATAGCTCTGTGGAAGTATTAGTCAATAATTATATGAATTGAAAACATAATATGGGAGTATGAATGTGTCATATATATAAGAATAGAAAATAGTTCCTTATATTGAGGCTCTATTCTATGACCAACATCACACTATGTATATAGAGTACTATATTGGATTCTTAGCACTCCTCATTTCCATAAACACAGTGGAAAATTCCTCATAATTCATCAGGTTTACTCCACACTCCAATTTAGTTCATATCATGATATATAAAGCAATAAATAATCAATTGGGAAAACCATACATTTGTGTATTACATGAAAAATAAAAATTATCAATTCAAACTTATGTTAGTTAACCCATTGGAATTGAATTAGTTTCATAAAAACATCTATAATACATGATCATAATCTATATAAATAAATATTTTTAATGATATAATTAGTCCACATAATTTATGAATTATAAGAAACATTAACGGATACTAAAATAAAATAAAATAACTTTTTGTGGTAATTATCAAAATTATTTATAAAATAATAAGAAACAACTTTTATATTTTTTATTATATTTTTTAAAAATTAAAATTATTTATAAATAAATGGATATAAAAATTACAAAATAAAACTATAAAAACTAGAGAGGAAGCTCAAAAAGAAAAATAAAGAATATGGTGTGGAAATATACCAATTTATAAAATATTAAAAAAAATATTCCCTTCATAATATTTTAATGAACATCAAATTCAAAAGAAAATGAACCATAAAGAAAACATTAAATATAGATTCATTCAATTATTTTCTTACACCCATAACGTTATTTTCCATTTAATTTTATTTATTTATAATTCATTATTAATTACATAATTTTATAGTAGTTTCAAACATTGAAATTGAATTTTTTTATAAGGACTCAGCCTTAAAATGTTACTTAATCTTGAATTTTACACAAGAACATAAATTATTAAACGTTGAGAATATTTTCAGGTATATAGTTTTAAAGAATTAGCACAACTTACATACAAGACATATCACATTCATACAATAGAATACTACTAAAACAATATCAATTTTTTAAAAAATATAAATCATTAAAACGTAAAATAGGATTTCTTTAACAACACTCCACATCAAACATTATGACCCTCTTCTTTATCTTTACCATACATTTATCCAGTGAAAAACATTTTAAAATCATTTGATGAGTATAAAAATTAGTAAGGGATATAATGAAATAAAGTGTTAGTCAAGTGATAACATAAAAACCAATAAAACCCAAAATCATAAAAACTGATATGCATAGAAACATCATGTCTTTTCCTTGGGACTTATTTACCATAGCACTCTTATATTCACCCATACACAAGGAATAACTTTTTGGTCAACATCCATCTTCGAAGTACCCAATGCATTGGAGAGCTATAATGGAACTCACCTTTCATATCATGATCTATAGTGGGATCAACCCAACATATATTGAGCTATAATAAGATAAATCGACATTAAATAATATAAAAGGAAAATATCATTGTAATAAATTATCTTGAAAACAGGAGAAACCACTCATTCCATATACATATAAAAACAATCCTTTTGAAATTTATTAAAGGGGTTTTTTTAAGGATTTTAAAAGCAAAGTCCCTTAAAATATTATTTGAGTGAGAATTAATAGAATGGAATGGATATGTGTATAAACACTGTAAGTAAACATAATTCATCATAATTTAAAAAAATTCATCACACAAAAAAAATTTATACCACATTAATAATGAAGTATAATGTTAACCCAAATAATGGAAATTGGGTTAATAATTCCATTACCTAGGGTTATTCTTATTTAAAATGTGCTTAAAACTCTTGTATAATGGTTAAAATAGTGTTACTAATATCGTAATGAAACATATTCATTTTTATAACACCTTATATGATCATTTTACAACATCATTCGACACATTTATTAGTAAAACCCTGGAAAACATTGGATTCATAGATTTTCATATCGGTTTATTGAATGCACGGCATGTTTTGTTTCGTTTTTCTTCGGAAAACGATTTTTATCGGTTCTGGACACGAGGTACTTGGACCTTTGGAGGGTCCGTTATAAAGGTTTTCAAGTGTACTCCAGATATTGAAATTGGTGCTAAACCTCCCATTGTGCCTATCTAGATTGGGTTCCCTGGCTTACCTCTTCATCTATTCAAGAAACATCCTCTTTTTTCAATTGGTGGCCTCTTTGGACTACCAATTAGGCTAGATTCTGCTACATTGAATATTTCTAGACCTTCTCTTGCTAGGATTTGTACTGAAGTCGACATTTCGCATGAGTTTCCATCTCGTTTCTGGATTCAGAATGGAGAATATGGATTTTTACAGGATGTTGTCTTTGAGAATGTTCTAGCATACTGTAAAAGATGCTCTAGAATTGGTCATATGATGACTGAATGTGAGGCTCAATGGTTTGAACCTCCCCCATCTCATCCTAGGACACTTTGGGTGGAAACAACTGCTCCAAAAAAGATCATTGCTGCTCAAAAATTAAGGCCTCCTACTGACACTAAATCCATAAACCCCATTGATGTCCCTAGACCTATCACTGAGACATCAATATCCAAAGATTTTAAGCACAACCACGAGGATAAGGATGACACCCCTATGGAAAAGGGTGAACCTTTTATATGCCACCCTATTAAAACTACGGACACGTCAGGACATTTTCATGCATCAAACACTGCCAATTACCCCAATATGGATCCTACACCCCTAATAGATGAACAGGAGAAGCACCTTGAAGTGTATGATACAAAAAATAAGGATCGAAATGATTCTTCAGATTCTAAAGACTCCTTTCTAGGGTCTGATGATCAGCCTAATCAGATTGAGGAAGACTATTTAAGCTCAAGAGCAAGAAAGGGGAAAAAAGCAATGGTTGATGCTGATGGATTCATTACCCCTAATCCAAGAAATACTAGAAAACGCAGATACTATTCCCAAATGGAAAGAACTATTATTACAAGGGCTCTGGATCCTTCTAAAAATGAAGATTTTGATCCTCCACCACCCCCGACAATGGCTGATACCCCCCTACAAACCATAACTGTGGAGAATTCATCT